>OY998255.1:35576330-41291330 GCA_963922045.1 Persicaria maculosa
CTGACTTGCAATCAACACGAAGTAAAAATCTTTTGTAATAAAGATCATCTTGAAATTTTGATATGCATGCAACAATAGATAAAATTTCTTTCTTAACAGTGCTATAATTCTTTTGAGGACCAGTCCATGTTCCAGAATGATACCTAACTAATTGTTCTTCATTTTGATCTTGTAACCTTTGTTTAAGAATGCCACCATATCCTAATTCTGATCCATCTGTCTCAACTATCATGAATGCACTAGGATGCGGTATGCTGCTGCATGGCAATGATTTAACTTTTTCTTTAATAATGCGAACTACTTTAGTATGCTCATTGGTCCAGGCCGGTGGACCTTTCCTTAACCTTTGAAACAAAGGCTTGCACAATTGTCTAAGTTTAGGAAAGAAATCAGAAATATAATTAAGACATCCTAGAAACCTTTGCAACTGAGTCTTTTCTTTGATTTCATCTGGGAATTTATCAGCAAATTCAATACTTTTATTTATTGGTTTTATTGTTTGTTGATAAATATCATGGCCAAGAAATCTTATTCTTGTTTGAAATAACTTCATTTTTGTAGAGGAAACGACTAATCCATTTTTCTTAACCACATGTAAAAAGGTATTCAGATGTTTGAAGTGTTCATCAATGCTTTTGGAAAAGACCAAAACATCATCAATATAGACAATGGTGAATGAAGAATAAGGGTTTAAAATATCATTCATTATTCTCTGAAATTCAGAAGGAGCATTCTTTAGACCGAAGGGCATCACATTCCATTCGTAATGACCAAAAGGAACAGTAAAAGCTGTTTTGTATCGATCTTCTTCTTTTATTTGTATTTGCCAAAAACCACTTTTCATGTCAAATTTTGAAAATACACGAGAATCATAAAGTCTGTTTAATAAATCTCTTTTATTAGGTAAAGGGTACCTAATCCATTGCAAAGCTTTGTTTAAAGGCTTATAGTTTATAACCAACCTAGGGGCACCTCTTTCCTTTTCAGCCTGATTCATAACATAGAAGGCTGCACAACTCCAAGGAGATCTAGATCCTCGAATAAGACCTTTAGATAACAAAGACTCAATTTCTTGCTTACAATAGTCTAAAAGCTCTTTGTTCATCTGTATTGGTCTAGCCTTAGTGGGAATATTCTTTTCATCAAAATCTTTTTCGTAAGGCAAGGACACTTGATGTTTCTTCCTTTCCCAAAATGCATTTGGTAGATCAGAACAAACTTGGGATTTAAACAGTTGTTCCAAATCTTGAATTTTCTTTTGAAGAGAAGGTTGCTCAATTTTTTCTTCTATTTTCTTATTTGATAATTCATCCTTAAGAAAATTTATAAATGATTTTTTGCTGCTTATCAAGTTCACCTGTTTGCAAATCGAAGAGGATTGCAATAGAGAAATGTCTCTTTGCTTGACTGGGGATAAAAACTCAAAACTTATTTGTTTCCCCATTATATTGGTATAGAGACCGATAGGATCAACCCTGAAAGGGTAAATTTGAGTGAGAAAGGGAGTTCCTAAAATAACCTCTTGGGTTAAATCTTTGACAAGAATAAAAGAGTTTTTGAAACAATATCCTTGATTGCAAATCGACGCTTTTGGCAATTTATAGTTTATTTTCATGCGAGACCCACTAGCAGTGTGAAGTCTTTCTGAAGTTTTTTCAAAGAATTTTGAGGGTACTAAACCTTCTTTAATGCAATTTAGATCTGCTCCACTATCGAGTAGGGCTATGGTAGTAAGGGCAAATGCGTCTATTTTTATGGTGATAGGAACATACCACTTCTGAAAACTAATCTTATCAATAACAAAGATGAATAGATCATCATCGTTACTGTCTATGTTATTTTCAGCAGTAAAACGATCTTGATCTATACATATATTTATATATATATGATTCATTTGTGCACAAGCCTTAAGGGTGTGTATTGTGCACAAATATTATTCGGTGAAATGTGAGTATTGTTTAGGGGAATGTGAAACATTATTTGGTGAAATTTAAAACATTTCGTGTAAATTGTAAGTATTGTTTAGAGAATTGAGGTTTCTTTTATTTGAAATGGATGAATAAAAAAAAACTAAACATTATTCGGTAGAATGTTACAAATTATTCAATGAAATTGGGACGTTTTCATTTTAACTGAGCGGAAAAAAAGACAACACTATTCGGTAGAATGTTTCACATTTCACCGAATAATGCTTCAAATTTCACCGAATAATATTTGTGCACAGTGCACACCCTAAGGGATGTGCACTAGGGGTGGGCGCGGGACGAGTTTAGACGGGACGAGACTGGGACGGGGCCCGTCCTGCTTAATTTTTCCGGGATGGGATTCACCCCCTTTTTTTTTAAATCCCACATGAGCCTTATCCGGCACGGGACGGGACGGGCCTGTTAGAAAACAAAGGGAGAATGGCCACAGATCAACCCAGATCACACACACACACTTAGACAAATCTGTCAATCGACAGTTTGCACAACCAAGAGAGAAAGATGATCTCAATTTAACAACCCACAACCACTGATTTGATTCATTACTAAAAACATAACTTAAGCCACTTACAAAGAGAGTAACTGCTTTCACAACTGCACATCACTAACACCACTACCTTAGCTACACGATTCACAAATAAGAAACTGACATAGGCTAGTAACTACAACCCGACTTCGACTACAGCTAAAACATACTACTCGAAATCGACTACAGTCCACACAGGACTTAACTAACTTCTAACTGAATTGATGCTTCCTGAGAGGTTTGGATCACATAGGCTTCACTTCAACACCACCCCTTGATTCAAAACCTCTCATTCCATTCTTACTTCTTAGAGCTCCAAGTCACTGCCTCTGAGCCAATGCTAAACACTGAACCAAATGTGCTCTTTCGATCATCCAAACACCCTGCCCAATCACTGTCAGTGTATCCATGAATTCTGAACTCCTCAACCTTGCCATACCAGATCCCTTGTCTTACAGACCCTGCTACATACTTCAAAATCCTCTTTGCTGCTCTAAACTGTTGCTTTGAAGGACTATGCATGAACCTTGATATCTCACGCACACTATATGCAATATCAGGTATGGTGTGTGCAAGATAATTCAACCCTCCTACCATGCTTCTGTACATCTTCTCATCTGCAAGCCCTATTCCATCACTCCTGTGCAGCTTCTCATGTGTGTTCATAGGAGTGTAGGCAACATCACATCCTTCTAGGTGGAATTTCTTTAGCAAATCCCTTGCATACTTCTCTTGACACACAAATATTCCTTCACTCTCTTGATGCACTTCTAATCCTAAGAAGTACTTCAAAACATTGAGATCTGTCATCTCAAATTCTTCCATCATTGCCTTCTTGAATTCTCTCAACATTTTCTGAGATGAGCTAAAATAAATGATGTCATCTTCATACAAGCACACAACTATGAACTCTTTCTTTCCTCTTCCCTTCACATAAAGAGTAGGCTCATTCACACTTCTATCAAAGCCTTCACTCACAAAGAAAGAACCAATTCTGCTATACCAGGCTCTGGGTGCCTGTTTCAATCCATAGAGAGCCTTTCTCAGTCTATACACCTTGTGCTCTTCTCCTTTCTTCACAAACCCCTGAGTTTGTTCAACATAAACCTCTTCTTCTAGCTCACCATTCAAGAAAGCCGATTTAACATCTAACTGATACACTTTCAATCCCCACTATGCAGCAAGAGCCAATACCACCCTAACTGTCTCAAGTCTCACCACTGGTGAGAATGTCTCTTCAAAATCAATGCCTTCCTGCTGAGCATACACTTTTGCAACAAGCCTTGCCTTGTGCTTCTGTATGCTACCATCAGTGTTGACCTTAGTCATGAACACCCATTTCAGACCTATAGCATTTTTGTCTTGAGGAAGTTCAACTAAGCCCCATGTGTCATTTCTCTGTATAGCTTTCATTTCCTCTTCCATAGCAGCCTGCCACTTGCTTTCAAACTTTGCATCTTCATAACTTTCGGGATCAGAAGCCAGCAAAGCAAACCCACAGTCTGCATACACATCAACTAGGGACCTGAACTTCCTTGGAGGAGATTCACTTGATGCACTTGATGGAGATGAGCTATGACTACTTGGTGAACTGGTTTGTGACACTAGTGTTGCTGGAGAGTGCTCATTATGATCTTGTTGATCATCATCTCCATCTTCATTCACATTCTCTTCACTGTCCTCACCAGCATGGCTCACTTAGATCCCTTTGTCAAGGATTGGTTCAGTGCTTTTGTTCTCCCAATCCCAAGCTGCATTCTCATTAAAAGCCACATTTTTGCTTACAATTGTCCTTTTATTCAAAGGATTATATAGCTTGTAAGCCTTTGATTGAGCTGCATACCCAATAAAAATGCACCTCTCAGCTTTGTCATCTAGCTTGGATCTCATGTTCACCAGTGCAAAAGCCACACACCCAAAAACTCTTAGGTGACTCACAGATGGCTTCTTACCTCTCCAAACCTCAAAAGGGGTCTTGTTCATGACTGCTTTTGTAAGAGATATGTTCAGTATATAGACTGCAATAGCAACTGCTTCACACCAAAACTGATTTGGCACACCTCTAGCCTTCAACATGCTCCTAGCCATCTCCACAACAGTTTTGTTTTTCCTTTCTGCTACTTCATTTTGCTCAGGAGTGTAAGGTACGGTCAATTCCCTTATTATGCCATTCTCTTCACAAAAACCCATGAATTCAAATGACATGAACTCACCTCCTCTATCAGTTCTCAGTGCCTTGACTTTCTTCCCTGACTGATTCTCTGTTAGTGCCTTGAACTTCTTGAAGCATTGAAATGCCTCAGACATGAACCTCAGAAAATACACCCAACTTACTCGACTGAAATCATCTGTAATGAGGAAGAAATACTTAATTCCTCCTAGAGATTCAGTTTGCATTGGCCCACAGAGATCTGCATGCAACAATTCTAAACAATCATTTGCTCTCCATGCGTCACCAGTTGCAAATGATCCTCTCATTTGCTTTCCATACACACAACCTTCATAGAAGTCAAGCTCTCCAATCTTTGCCACACCTTAAACTAAACCATCAGAATTCAAGTGCTTCAGACTTTGCAAATTCAAATGCCCATATCTTAAGTGCCATAACATGGTCTCTTCATCACCTTTTGCCACCATTGCTCTATTGACACCCTTTGCTAAGTCAACAAGAAACATCCTGTTTTTGGTCATGCTTACATTTACAATCACCTCACCTGTTCTTTTCTCTTTGATCAAGCATGCATCTTCATCAAACAAGAGAGAATAACCATCTCCTTGAAGCTGTCCCACACTGAGCAAATTATGAGCAAGTTTTGGAACATACTGAACATCCTGCAAAAAACTTCTCACCTCCTTGCACACCTTTAATCACAACTGTGCCCCTTCCTTCAACTTGAAGCACCTTGTTATCTCCAAGCTTCACATTGCTTTTCTTGGATTCATCTAAGTCTCTGAACATGCTCCTCGAACTTGACATTTGATTTGAGCATCCACTATCCAGGTACCACAAGCTACCTGCTGTATCAGTTGTGGATGTTAAGGCCATGAATAGCCTATCTTCTTGCTCAGTCTTTTCTGTGAAATTTGCTCCCTTTTGTTCATTCTCTTGCTTCTCCCAACAATAGGCTTCTTTGTGACCATACTTCTTACAATAGTAACATTTTATGTTACTTCTATGGGACCTAGAGTCACTTCCTTGACCTCTGCCAGACTCCTTCCATTGATCCCTTCCTTGCTCACCACCATTACCTCTTTCTGAGCCATTGGATTGACCTCTGCCATATCCTCTTCCACCTCGACCTCTGAAACTCCCTATGTAGTTGTCTATTCCTCTATAACCACCTCTTGAACCACCTCTGCTTGATGAGCCCTCAGACTCACTCTTCTGATTCTCATCCTTCACTTGGAATACTTTTTCTTCCTTCACATCACCAGTCCTGCACATTCTCTCTTCATGTGCTTGTAAGGAGCTTGTCAACTCCTCAAACTTGTACACAGACAAGTCCTTGGACTCTTCAATAGCTGCAACTACATGATCATACCTCTTGGTAAGGCTCCTCAACACTTTACTCACAACTGCTTCATCATTCAGAGTTTCTCCATAGGTTCTCATGTGATTGACAATGCCAGACACTCGAGATAGGAGCACTTGTACAGTCTTCTTCTCCTGCATCACTAGAGTTTCAAACTCTTTCCTTAGTGTCTGCAACTTCACTGTGACTACTCTCATGTCACCCACATATTCTTGCTTCAACACCTCTCAGGCTCCATGAGCAGTTGTGGAGGCTGCAATCCTTGGGAAAATCTCATCATCTAAGGCGCTTTGCATTATAAACAAAGCCTTTGAATCCTTCTTCCTCTTGTCTCTTAGTTGCTGATCTGGCTCTGGTGCTTCTGCATCTTCGAACCCTCGATCCACAAGATTCCAAATTTCTTGTGACTTAAACAATGTGGCCATCTTTAAACTCCAGAAATGGAAGTTTACCCCCTTGAATATTGACAATTGAGGATTGCCAACATTGTTACTTCCATTGTTCTGCATCTTTGATGAACAATGATCACTCAAGGTGTTTCCCTGTGTTTGTTCTCTCGTCTCTCAACCCAAAACTCAAACCCGGCAAGAGCACAACTCTTTGCTCTGATACCAATTGTCAGAAAACAAAGGGAGAATGGCCACAGATCAACCCAGATCACACACACACACTTAGACAAATCTGTCAATCGACAGTTTGCACAACCAAGAGAGAAATATGATCTCAATTTAACAACCCACAACCAACTGATTTGATTCATTACTAAAAACATAACTTAAGCCACTTAAAAAGAGAGTAACTGCTTTCACAACTGTACACCACTAACACCACTACCTTAGCTACACGATTCACAAATAAGAAATTGACATAGGCTAGTAACTACAACCCGACTTCGACTACAACTAAAACATACTACTCGAAATCGACTATAGTTCACACAGGACTTAACTAACTTCTAACTGAATTGATGCTTCTTGAGAGGTTTGGATCACATAGGCTTCACTTCAACAGGGCCTTGTCCCTCGTAAAAATAAAAGGTCAAAATAATCCAAATAACCAATATTCATCATTCAACATTTTCATACAATATCAACATTCCAATGCAACCAGTAGCAAATAAACCAAATGACAAATGAGAGAAATATGAGATCCTCCATTGATAGCTTGTGAGCTTAGTTCGGATGATTACAAAAGGTAGTTTAAAACAGCTGTAGCTCACCTCTATTTATAGAGGTATAAACCACTTTATACATAATTACATAATATGTCCTATATAAATCAAAGAACATAAATATGACCTATATCCATATGTCATTACCAAACAAAAATTATGCAGTAGCAAAATGCATTGCTACACCAAAAACAAACAGCCGGCCCAACCATCAAATTAAAATGTGGCCAGCTCAAAACTAAATGGAAATGGGATTTTACAGGAAATGGGTTTTTACGGCTACTGTAATATAAATATAAATATAAATATAAATATAAATATAAATATAAATATAAATATAAATATAAATATAAATATAAATATAAATATAAATATAAATGCGGGACGGGACGGAATCTCATAGTCTTGTCCAGCGTCCCGTCCCATATAATTTTTGCGAGACGGGACAGGAACAGGATTTGACTTTTTTTTCCTCAAATCCCACCGGAATCGAAACGGAATCGGGACGGGACTGGAATTTGCGGGATTTGTGCCCACCCCTAGTGTGCACACCCGAACCACACCCTATATATATATATATATATATATATGGATTTTAAGCTGGGTTATATTTTGAATGGTCTAAATCTATATAATATATTAAAACATAAGATTTTTGCCACGTGTTACAACCTTAGAACAAGATATTTATAGAAGTTAAATTATTACATAATCAATTTATTTTAGTCAGCTAATTAATATATCCTTTAATATATCCATGTATCATCTTAATTATGTCAACTTATTCTTATACTTATTATTATTTATATAATTTATATAATAATATTGTCTTCTTATACAATTTTAGTATAATATATCTATATATCTGTATATCTATATAATATGTTTAACTACTTATGTTTTAAGCAATCTATATCTATCTATATAATATATTAAAACGGAAGCATTTTTGCCACGTGTCACAACCTTAGAACAAGGTATTTATAGAAGTTAAATTATTACATAATCAATTTATTTTAGTCAGCTAATTAATATATCTTTTAATATATCCATGTATCATCTTAATTATGTCAACTTATTCTTATTCTTATTATTATTTATATAATTTATATAATAATATTGTCTTCTTATACAATTTTACTATAATATATCTATATATCTGTATATCTATATAATATGTTTAACTACTTCTTATGTTTTAAGCAATGAGATTAATTCAAAACTAATTTTCAATTAAGTTACATCATATATTAACGAATAACTATTTAAGAGAATCATTTTAGTTATTTTTTTTATGTAATTAACATATTCTATATTTTTTAATCTGTGGGTTTAATTCAAAATATTAAATTAATATATATTAACACATATTACATTTTCTAATCAATAGGTTTAGTTCAAAACATTTGAACCAATAAATTTTTAATCAATCAAATTATAATAGAGTTTTTTTATTTACTTAACATATTTTATATTTTCTAATCAATTGATTTAATTCAAAACATTAAATTAAACTATAATCTACTTCTAAATATTAAATAAGAAACATTTTGATGTTAAGATCACATAAATTGTTAATAATTGAAAATTTATACATTTTAAACCATCTATCTATATTTAATTATTAATGAATGAGAATATTTTTGCAAATGTGTCCTAACTACCTTCATTTTATGGTTTTTTTTTTACTTAACAACTCCCTACATTTATTAGTCGATACTACATTTGTTAATCATTTATTTAATTATATAATAAAAAAATTATTAAGATTTTTTAACAAAACCGCGCCATGACGCGGGCACTGTACTAGTTTGATATTAATAAAATCTACTTTAAGAAGATTTTGCTTTAATTTCGATAATTTTCTCTATTTGTTTGTTGTTCATTTGCATAATAAATCTGTATACGCTTTGATCTCTCCATAAGTGTTCTGTTATTATATCCAATCTCTCATTTCAAATAAAAAAATGTGATTTTAATTGATGCTCTAAAAGTTCCTAAATTAAAAAATATATCTCGCCATAAACACTTTTGCATAGAAAAACATATATCACCATTGTCAAGCAGCTACGGCCATATATTATCTGTTATTGAAACCGAAAGCTACCACGTTGCTTGTCCTCTACCAAGGCCATATCACATTCGACCCACTTCAGAAAAAAGAAAAAAAAAGGTTTGAGAAGTCAAGTCAAATTCCCCTTTAGAGCATGAACAACCATGGGTTTTAACAACCTTAAGGTTGCTCAAAGGTAAGCCCATAATTGTGGCCTCTACCTTAAGGTAAGAGGTGGGAAGGGGTTACCTTGGTAGAGAGAGGTAACCTCTTCCCTTTTGTAATTTTTTTTTTTTATGATAAAGTAGGTTTATATATTTCACATTTGGATTTATTAGTTGTAGTAGGATTTAAAATGAAATAAAAATATATTTATATTTCATTATTTTTTAAAATAAAATATCACATTGGTTTAATTTTTTTTTTTTCTATAATTTGAGCCCAATTTTATCCTATATATAACCTCATCTTGATCTATTGTAGTTGCACCTATTTTCTTAACCATGGATCACAATAATCCAAATACTCCACCCATTCAAAATATACCTTTTGATCCAAATCTTCTAAAAAATCCTCAATTTCAAGTGATGTTGTAAATGTTTAACAATTCTTCAACGAAAAAAGTAAAGATGCAAGTCGGGAGCCGACTCTTGAGACACTATGTGTAACACATCATTGTTTCGAATATAATTTTATTTTAAAAAAATTAATAATTATATTTATATTCTACACACTTATAGTTTTTTTCCATGTCTATATACTTTAATAATGAAAATATATAAATTATTTTATCAAATAGCTGTTTTCTTAATCATATATCTTATTAAAATTTGATTTTTTAAGATAAAAGTTTATAAACATATAAATACAAGTGTTTAAAGTATAAATATAACTTTAATTTTTTTTAAAAAATTAGTAATACAATTACATTATAATTATATATCTGAGGCGGAGTGCCTCACGTAGGTGTGTAGAGGATTCTGGGTCACAAGTTGGGGGATGGAGGTGTCTGAAAAGAAGTTCCCACTAAAAGATGTCTATGGTATTGTGGGCCAAAAGTCATCCTCAGAGCTTACTTAAAATCCACCATTTCTATCTTCCATATGATCTCCAGATTGTAACCAAAGTAAAACCACTGCATAAATGGTGCCTATTTCGTTTGCATTTCGGGGCCACTTTTTAAAAGCCCTATATTTTCACTTTCTTTCTTTTTCTCCACAAATATCACCATCTTACTATCTTCCTTACACCACTTTATATACAGTATTATTTACCATATTTTTTGTTATTATCACTAATTATTGGGAATAAAAAATCCTTCTTACATTGGTGGGCAAATCAAATACCAATACATAAACGGAAAAGTTAAATACACCGCTAATTTTTACTGGATACACCGCTAATCTACGCAACAAGATGCGGAACTCACTACGCACCATGATGCGGAACTAGCCTTGCGTCTGACCAAACACGCCCTAACATCCCCCCGCCAAACATTCCGCAATGGGATGCGGAACTGGATACGCGTATGAATGCGGAATATCTGGGAATGAAACCAAATGCGGCATAAGGGAATACGAATGGACTCCGCATCGAGTTGCGTAATACGGTGTATTTGAAATTCAAAAGCAGTTGCGCATCGGGGTGTGAAGAACGAGGCGTATCAAGTATGATTCGGAAAGGCAATCGGTGAGACGACTTTCGAACTCCGATTCCAAGAGCGACGACGGTTTGTGATTCCGACAGTCAGAGAAGTGAATGGCGGGTGAAGGAAGCGGCGGAAAGAGGGGTACAGGAGGCGAGGGCGGCGGTGGAGGGCCGGCCGGTACGCCTGTGGTGCTGGTACCCGGTAACGAGCCGACGATGGAGGAAATCTTCGATTCGTTGGACTGGAGAGACGGGGAGAGGGCAGCGATGGAGGCGGAGGAGTTGGGCAGGGCGGCGGAGCAAGTGAGGACGATGTTGGAGGGGCAAGTACAGGTCGAGACGGCGCCGGGGCAATTAGGTGGCGAGGATTTGGTCGGTGATGGGGGCCGGGGTGGAGAGGGCGGAGAAGGGGATTTGGTCGGTGATGGGGGCCGGGGGGTCCGGGAGGTGTCGATTGAGACGGCGTGTGCGGTGATGCAGCGAGAGGAGGAGGAAGATGCGGCTCTGAGCAGGGCGGCGGAGGAGGAAAGGGCGGCGGAGGAGGAACGGGCGCGGGAGGAGGAAAGGGCGGCAGGGGAGGAAAGGGCGGCGGAGGAGGAAAGGGCGGCGGGGGAAGAAAGGGTTGCAGAGCTTTGGGTGGTCGCTGCATCGGGTGAACAAGTGGAGGACGACGGGTGGGATCCCACAGAAGGAGCTGAAGGTGAAGATAGCAGCGTACATCGACGCAAGCCTCCCGGAGGATGGGGTCGGCCGCCAGAGGGTCGCGACGTTGTGGTTTGCGTACCTTCTTTCGTCGACGTTGATGATCGACAAGTCGAAGGATAGGATTCGTATGCCATTGATCTACTTGTGCAGAGACCCTGCAGCGACTGGGGGATATGCATGGGGGGCTGCGGCGTTGGCGTACCAGTACAGAGCCATGGGGAAGGGAACGCGAACGAGGGCGAAAGGGATGTGCGGCTGCCCGCTCCTGCTATAGGTAATGGCTTAGATCATTGTACGGTTCAACTGTATTTACAATGAAAATAAAAATTTTAGATAGTGACTGAATTTGATTAAAATGAGTTTCCATGCAGGCCTGGATATACAATTATTTCCCTGTTCAGCATGGCACACTTGCGCCGACGGTTGAGATGAGGGTTGATGCGAGGTACGCGGCCCGTTTCGTGCCGACAGCGACCTCGAGGCGGGACCAAGGGCGGATTACATCCCTACGACGGGACATTGACCAGTGCGGACCCCGATCGGTATGTAACTTGGACTTATAGTGTGAATTATATATAATCGTTGACTATCCTAGTCGTGACAATGTAATTGTGTAACTTGTATTTATATGTTATGATCGTAGGTGAGTTGGATGCCGTTCGGGCATGACCTGGATCTTCAGGGGGTCCACAGAGTGTCGGCCTACCGCGGGACGATCACATGGGCGGAGGGAGTAGAGCCGTACATGCCTGATAGGGTGGTACGCCAGTTCGGCCGCATGCAGGGCATACCGATGGACCCGTTCATTCCTGTGCGAGCGGTACAGGATGCGCGACCACACCGCCCGTACACGGTTGTGATGCCGGGGGAGGCGAACCACTGGGCTGACCACCATGCGCACGTGGTTGACCTCGAGGCCACACCGATGGCTCCTGCAGAGCGTTCATGGGCGTCGATGGAAGGGTACCTGGAGTGGTTTCGCCCGAGGTCACATGTCTGCATCCTCCCATCATCCGTCATCCCTCCAGAACCGGAGCCGATTGTTCCGGATGAGCCGGCGCCCGTTCTGGAGGATGCGCAACCCGTTCCGGCCGAGGGCCCTTCTGCGACCGCCATCCTTCCACCCCGTTTAGCAGATGTGGCGGATCGATATGACGCGGTGGGGGCTGAGTTGACCCGTCTTCTGTCGGCGTCGGATGATACATTGAGGGCTGAGATTAGGCGCATTGTAGGGCGGTACTACACCGCTGATCCGTCATTTGTGCAGACGCAGTGACGTATGTGTACGTGTACATTTATTTTGTGCTGTGGTGACTTTTGTGTAGATCTGTTGCGGGGTTGTGGCTGTGCATAACTGTGGTTGGATTTGTGTTTGCATGGCGGGTTTGAACTGTCGTACATCCGTGTTGTTGGTTTTGAATGGAATTTAAACCCATCATGCTTTGAATGGATGTCAACGTGTTGTTACGGTCGATATTTATGTTAGATCGAGCGTATCAAAGTAACTTCTTCATAATGCGTGTCTTCATTTAATTGTATTCGGAAAGTCGGGGTTAATATCGAGAATGTATTTGCATGTATTTGGAAAGGCCGGGTTATTATCGAAAATGTAGTTGCATGTATACAGAACGTTGTTTTGTAAATAGAGAAGATCGGTGAAGCAAATAATATTGTTCTGCAGTGCAACGCGTTACGTTCCGCAAAAACATGCAAAGCTTATTCGCACTACACCGCGCATCTCTCCGCATTAAACTACGCAATTAATATCCCCATGTCACATGTAGGACACAGACGTCTATAAAAGGCATGCAGAGTCGGAAAGAGGTGTTGTACCTCAGAAGCAAATAGAGGAATGGTGTCATCACCAAACAACGATGCTTTACTCACCTTATATGTCCAATTTCATACAAACACTTTAAAGATCATGGAAGTACTTTGATTTCAACGTCGCGTGGTTGAGTGGAAAGGTTGCGGTTGGGAGTAGAGAGGTGGGGGTATCTGTAAGGTACAGTGGCCATTTTCTTAATCAAATAACGTGGGAAATACCGTCTGGGCCAATGTAGTATCTTTTTCGGTGATAGCGTGAGGCGTGACAATGGTGCAGATCTGATAAGGCGAGTGTCTGGGTACATGTAATGCATGTCGAGATCTGTATAAGTGTTGTAATCTCAAAATCTCCGTAAGTGGTGATAATTGTGTAGTTAATTTCAATGTTTGTGTTCTTGCAATATGTTTCCTGTGTGCAATTGTTGAAGTCTGTTGGGAAACGCATTTAGAATTTCCATTAGATGTTGCAAATTACATTTGATATGAAGTGTGTACACCGAAAGGAATGTTACAGCGCCAGTGAATCCGCAGACTTTAATGTCTTTGAATTCACCTGAGGCTTATAGGGACATGCAACCATGCTCCCATAAATAATATGATAATTTAAATACAATCAAATAGGCGGAAGTGAATAAAATTTATTAGTTTAGAATATCTGACCATAATTACATAAAAATTCCAAAACTATAAAGTATGAATAAATTCCAAAATAGATGAAATTAAAGTAGCGGTGCGGAAACTTTAGAGGTTCAAAACTTGTAATAAAATATTCAATAACTGATAGCCCGCTCTTCAACTCTCTCCTGCTCCGCTGTTTGCACTAGACCTGTGGAATATGGTCTGGTGTTTCGTGAGAACGAAGGACACCAGCCATCCAATAAATAGGATGGTTAGTACAATTAAGACTAGCAAATGATAAGGAAAATGTTCAGACTTTAACCTTACAGTGACCATAAAACGGTATGTCTCAGGTTAAGGGAATGACACGAATATTTATAGTAGAAACTGAATGAAAATGATAAAAATTCACACATGACTCGGATGATCATATCGATCGATTATAAGATAAGAAATGGAATTATACTCGAGACAGATAAGTATAATAACTGAAATGATCACCTATTTAACAACCGATAATAATCACAATAATAATAATGGTAATAATAATAATACTACGTGGTACCGATCGGGCCTTTAACAAGGACCACGACCTACATCAGATCGTTGTTTTATCACCCAGCAGAGAATGCATTCCGGGATGGTGTTTTATGAAACCTTGTAAGGTGGTGGCTTAACGAACCACAACCTGCAAGTCAGTCTACTGCATAACTTGCCAAAGGCATAAAGCCACTCGCATTACGTGGTGCGCATTTTAACATATCATAACTAAGCATCACATGGTGCCTATCTTATCATACAATTTATACTAGGTGATCATAATAACGACATTAATTCAAACAGGGGCAAGCATGGATAATTCAAAGGGTCTTACTATCACATGCCACTAGTTTGCATGAAAGAACAAGCAGAATATCATGCGCTTTAGGAAGAAGAAAATGGGCAACCTTTACTTATCTCGAGTTATAAACAAACAATTCACATTTAATACATATAACACTATAATTCATTTAATGATTGCCCATTAATTTAACTCATGCCAATTTATGATTAATAAGATAAATTACAACAAGCAGCCGGGTATGCAATTTATCGAAATTGGCAAGGAAATTGGCCACAGGGCCGCATTCGACACAGAAGAATTTTAAAAGGCACAACAAAAGAATCACGAAACACGCAAAGGGCGTTTGAACGAAATCACTTGCCTTGATTTCCGATGATCAGCTGATGACAACCAGGCGAGATTTTAGCACCTATTGAATCCAACGGAAAAAAGAATATTAATATTGATATTTTACGAAATTAACTTTACTTAATTCAATTTGAAATTGAATTAATTCTATAAAGTTAAATATTATATACCAATATGAATTCCTCGAGGAGCGGGATCCGGCGTGAGTGCTTCGAGATTTCTTGGTGTCGCTGAAATGGGCAAGAATTGAATAATTCAGAAACTTTGGCCACTTATCGTAATAACTAATTAAATTAGGGCCAGAAACGGAAATTGTAAAAAATAATGGAAGTTTTTGTAATTAAAACAAAAGAGATTAAAAACCCCATTTCACTGTCTTCTTCTACCTCACGTACGACGAAGAAGCAGAAGTCCTTCCTCGACGGCTATGGCTTCCGACGGCGTGGGCTTCGAGCAACGGTCAGCCGGCGACAACAGGGCGACGGACCGGAGGCGGTGGTGGCTCGTGGCTCGGACGGCAATCGACTGGGCTCCATCGATTCGCTGTTCACGGGGCGCTTCCGGTGGGGGCTGTGTTCTGCAGAAAAGAGCGATGGAGACGGCTCGTGGCTCGGCTCGGACTCCAGTCGCCGGTGGTGGAGGACTGCGGAAGTCCGGCGATGGTGCTGCAGTGGCTCGGATTCGGCGGTGGTTGCTCCCGATTGCAGTGGTGCTGCTGCTCACGGGGACTTCGCGAGAATTGGAAGAGGATGGTGAAGAGGAAAGTTGTGGGATGTGAAGATCAGCAGGGCCCTCCCCTCTATTTATACTGCTGGAATTGAATCAGATAAGGGGGAAAGAGTTGATCACATCCCACTACTAAGATCTCGGACTAGTGGGTTAGATTGAGGATAATCCCTCTTGAGTTGATCTTGAGGGAAAGGATAGAACTTGGAGAGGAAGGAAAGAGGTAAAAGAATTTCTATCTTCCTTCTGTATTTTTCTTTTCACCGTGGCCAAACCAACAGAGACAAAAAGAAATGGGCCAATCTATTGGGCTGAATTTTTGGGTTGAAGAGTGGGTCAATTTCTATTGGGCTTAATTTCTATCGGATTACCTCTTTGTAGAGGTAATTTGGCCCTCTTTATTGGGTTTAGAAATGCAACATGAATTTAACTATACATTATACATATATATGGGTCTATGTATATATATATCATGTATATATATTAGCGGAAAGAAAATATTATTTAATTTAACTCTATAAATTAAATAGCAAGAATGTTTAGACCATAAAATTAGAATAATATAATTATTCTAATTTATATTATATATCTTATGTGAATTTCTTGGTTTCCCAAATTCACATAGTATAGTATAATATTATTTAAAGAAATATCCCAAAATTAATTTGGGGTATTTCATTTCAATCCTAACATCGGTTCAAATTTGTAACGTACTTTCAATTATATTGTACGCATATAAAATGGCATGTAACGTAATTTAAGATTAAGCATATGTTGTGTATGGAGTTTTTTTTCAGTCGATGTAGTTTGATTTGGAGACAGTACATATTATACAATTGTTCGGACTATGTTCATTTTGAAGAAATTCAAGAAACATCAATCACAATTGTTCGGAATATGTTTCTTCATTACAAAATATCTCCTTTTACACTGATACATTGGCCACTTCCAGTGTTATATGTTAGAACGAGAACAATGACAAAAATAATCACATAATAGTCTTGGGTTCGAACATTGGGTTAGAATCTATACTCTCCTTTGCTTTGTACACCTAAGTCTTGGGTTCGAACCTTGGCTTCGATAGGGTTAGCGGGACCACCTTCACTTAGGAGTCGGTCCTGACGGGATTGTCGCAGAGCAGAAAACTTGACCCTCTCGAAGTGGCTATGGAATTCCATGAGTCTGCCCTACCAGTCCGTGATCGAGTCGATCACGTTGGGATTGATGCAGTGCCTACGGCTCTTTCGCCGGGGATATGGTTATCCACGAGTCTGCCCTCCACTTCCCCTTATGATATTGCGGACCATTACGGAGGCAAACGGCGCAGGCTGGAGAGAGTGTTGGGCCCCTCCGTGAACGGCTCGTCCCGTTATTTACATCGAGTGTGTCGCACGAAACCCTAAACAAATCCCAAATAAATAAGTGTTATCAATGTGCTTCCATGACCCTTACATAACTTATAGTTGGGGGGTAAGCTCACTGTTTAACCCTTTAAAATATCCCATTGGCCCAAACGTGTTCCGAACCTATGATATCGACAATGGCTCAGTGGTTCATTACATAGTCGTCGTGTATTTATAATGGTTGAGCAAGAGTTCGGTCACCCTGAGTATTTGCGGATACAACCGCACGTAGGTGCGGAACCATATGCATACAACTGCGTAAATAGCGGCTACGCAGGCCGAGGCGTAGCTACTGAGATAAACCCCGACACAGTCGTGCACTCGCATGGGTCAGGCCAGTCAGATTTGTGGCGGGGGTTGAGAATGGATAGATTCGCAAGCAGTTGCGTATCTAGTCTGCTAAACTCCGTCAAACTCGTGCACTGGCATTGGGGGTCAGGCAAGTTAGATTTGTGTTGGGGGTTGAGGTTGGTAAGCTACGCATTCATTTGCGTATCGAGTCTCATAAACTCCGAGGTTGTTTAGCTACGCTTTCAGTTGCGTATTGAGTTTGATAAACCCCGACACAGTCGTGCACTGGCATGGGTCATGCCAGTCAGATTTGTGGCGGGGGTTGAGATTGGATTTATATGCATGCAGTTGCGTATCCAGTCTGATAAACTCCGCCAAACTTGTGTACTGGCATTGGGGGTCAGGCAAACTCAGATTTGTGTTGGGCGTTGAGGTTGGTTAGCTACGCAGTCATTTGCGTATCGACTCTGATAAACTCCGACAAACTCTTGCACTAGCATGGGGGGTCAGGCCAGTCAGATTTGTGTTGGGGCATGAGGGTTGAGGTTGGATAGCTAAGCATGTAGTTGTGTATCTAATCTGATAACCTCCGATAAACTCGTGCACTGCCATGGGCCAGGCCAGTCAGATTTGTGCTGGTGGTCTCGTACGGATAGCTACGCATCAAGATGCGTAACATTTCCTTTTGAGATTGAGATAAACGTCTACACGTGTTCATGCGTAACAGTTCCGCACTAAATTTCGTCTCGATAAAACATGATGTTTAACGTTGTATTGTAACCTATTGCCTACTGTCAAAATATAACACAATCTCATTAACGAGTGAAATCATTACAATAATTGGCTGTCGAAACAAGCCTCTGAAATAATATAATCGACAAACAATTGCTTCGGCTGGCGACCTACATACGGAAGGACATTCTGATTGGGGTTGTCGCCATGGATGTTGTAAGCCGGAACTAGTTCGCGGCAAAGTCCTTCCATGATCCTTACAACAGTTGTAAATAGGCAATAAGATGAAGTAGTGAATGACTGAGTACCAATATAGACTTCAATTTCATTTGACCTACAATTCCGAAAGTAACGTCATTCTTGACTCTTTAAATACGCAGGGGAGACTTGTGGCATCTACAAGCCCGCATGTCACTTCCGTGTGGTGCGCATGACAGTGCGGTTCTTTACGCAACAACTATGCGTGGAGTTACACGTTACGATGCGGAGCCATCCGCAACTACATGCGGTGGTATCTGAACCTGGGGCCAACCGTCATTTCACCCTATAAATAGAGTCGATCGTGCTTCGGAAGTTGCACCCAATTCTAGCAATGATTGTTTTCATACTCGTTTGAGATGGGGCTGCTCAACCTCATAAGCATATAGTTGAATGGTGTAATTTCCAAACATCAATGCTTTACAAACCTTATATCTCTCATAAAAAGATCAGAGAAGTACTTTGATTTCAGATACGCAGAGCGGTGTGGACAGGTTGCAGAGGGGGAGTGGACAGGTTGCGGATGAGAGCCGACGGGTGGGGTGTGTGCCGGCTATTAGACTAGCCTCGTCCCTCTGGCGACGACATGTATGCAGCAAGACGGGTGTCTCCTCTCCTCCGTCTCGTCTCGAGTCCTATCTCTTAAGATCTGTGACCTCGAGCCTCCATATATGTCACCTCCCTCGAAGCTAACGCCCCTAATCGCTAACCTGGTAGTCTCAGTGGCTTTAGGTGTGCCTATAAAACGAAAGGTCTTGCGTTCGAACCCTCGAACCCTGGCAGGCATAAGATCTGGAAAATCACTCTGAAAATAATACCCAAATCCCCTCCACAATTTTAACAATGCCTTTTCTTTGATTAAATATTGGCTTAATAATGTTATAGTGTAGCATATCTTGTTTATACAGTTTTGTTTTCCATCGATGTACTTTGATTTGATAACAGTAGATATAACAGTAGATGAAAGTTTTGTAAATGCCGGCCTCACACGGTGGTGTTCCGCAATAACATGCGGACCCCAAACAACACCAAAAAATCGATTATGTCAATTGAGATGTGACAATGACAATTGAACCAAAGAACACCACAAAATAATGTCCATTCCAACGATTACAATTTAAACGACTACAATATAATACACACCTATTATAAACGTCACTTCGTAAAGTTAGATTCTTAGATGAAATCGAGCATTTCTGAGTACTTCGGAACCACCATGTCGGGCTGAGAGTCAATGGTTACACAGGTGATCCGAGACATTCTGAGACGATGGATCCAAGAAGGCAAACCGACGATTTCCTTTTGCCACCATAAAGTCAAAGTGCTTCCATGATCTTCACACCGTGTAGTTGTACTTTACGAATGTGGCGAGCATTTAGATTGAAAGATACATAATACGGAAACGATTGCGTCTATAAGTGTCTATCAAGCCAAGTCGCCGTATTTATAGGTAGCTACACAACAGCGGTGGACAGTTAAATTCCGCGGCGGTTTTGGCGATATTCGTGGGGCATTACGCATTATCATGTGGAGTGCAGACGCATACAACCGCGAAACAAAACGCATCAAATAGCGTAATGCATATCCGCAACTAAGACGTCTACAAAAGGCAGCGGATGGGGATGCTCTTAATCTGACAAGCATTTAATAGAATGGTCTAATTCCCAAACAGCGATGCTTTACAACACTTTCATATTATCCGCATTTGTATGCGTTACGTTACACGTTATGTTGCGGAGCCATATACAAGGGGGTGCGGAAGCATCTGCACCCTGGGGCATACCGTAGCTCGTTCGGTAGTTGGCGTCATTTTACCCTATAAATAGTCGGTCGTAGTCCGGATGTTTCACACATTTCTGGCAATTACTGTTTTCATACTCGTTCGAAATGTGCTGCTAAACCTTAGAAGCATATAGTGGAATGGTGTAATTTCCAGGCAGCGATTCTTTCCAAATGGTATATCTCACATTTGAAATAAACACTTAAAAGATCAGGGAAGTACTTTGATTTTAAATACGCGGAGTAGAGTAGACAGGTTGCGGAGGGGGAGTGGACATGTTGCGGGAGAGGGCCGACGGGTTGGGTGTGTGCTGGCTGTTAGACTAACTTTGTCCCTCCGGCCACGACGCTTAAGCGGCCCGTACGAGCTTCCTCCCTCCGGCCATGACATGTATGCTGCAAGACGAGCTTTGTCCCCCTCCTTCTTCTCGTCTATAGTCCGCTCTCTAAAGATCTTGCACCTCGAGCCTCGCCTAATATCTGACACTCGCGGCCGCCATCGCTCGAAGCTCTCATGTATGAAATCTACATTGTAACAATAGTGAAACCAAATGATCAATATAATTTCTATTCGATATTGTATTTTACATTCCATATGATGGTTGTAGAACAACAATGTAAGGGTATACACGAAAGTCAGTGACCACCAAATTGTCTAGTTTAAGAATTATTTACACTCTATCGCAGTAACTGACAACTTCGTCGTAGATACGTACATGAGACTGACCAAAAACTGCATACAAGTCTTCTCTCGTTAGTTGAACAATCGACGAATAAGCAACGCCAATCTGGTACTTGTTCAACTCACTTCATAATCGATACATGGTCGACCCTACGACGACAGGACGAGAAGTGGCTTCTCGCCTCATAACTCCAAAGTGCTTCCGTGCTCTTTTGTTCTATTCTATCTTTACAAAGGAGAATGTGGAAGTGCAATACATTTAAATGACTGTAAAACAAATATCAACAGAATGCATGTGGATGTATATATACTCGTACGCATTGTATTGCGCAATTTGCTGCGGATCAATTGTCGTTTGTGCCGATCTGCGACAGTTACGCATGACGATGCGTAAAGGATGCATAGGACGGCCTCACGAGACAACCAAGCCCTGTCTTAGCTTAGATCCGCATTACGATGCGTAACTGGCCTCGCAAGTTTCCAAGCTTGCGCTGGTTCGGTACGGGGCCTGAACTGTCTGTCGACCGTACAGCTACGCATTCAGTTGCGAATCATTTGAAGTTGGGGGCGCCTGGTTAGCTACGCATGCTGCTGCGCATCTAATGAGATAAACATGTCCTTGCACGAGCATGAATCAGAACCCCAACAGGGAGAAATCACACCTACGCAAGCACGACAACTACTACGCAATTTCATGCGTAACTCCTGCGGAGGACAAAATTCCCTATAAATACGTGTCCAATTGCTGTCGGTCCTCCCATCCACACATATGAGTCATTGGAAAAGGTATTTCATTATATGTATGGTTTGAAATCAATTTACGTTTCGACGTGTGTAGAGATCGGTGAAACACTTTGGTATTGAATAGACCACGCTGCGCAGAATGTTGTAGCAGACAGGTCGTATTCTGGCTCAATCTGCGAGGGTATGCAGATGTAGAGCTCAAATGGTATGGACGCCAAGTTTGGCTGCACGTATACAACTTGCAGCAAACACGATACCGGTGAATACCACAAAACAGTATACACGTTATTGTTTTAATCTAACGTAATTGTTTCAATGTAACGTAATTGTTTATGTTTAATGTAATTGTTTATGTCGCATTATAACGTAAATGTTTGAATGTAATGTACACGTTGTTGTCAGATGCTTCGATAAAATTATATGGAGTGTACCTGTTTCTATGTTTCAGTCGTACTGTTCCGTAATTGTTGTAACATTGTAATGTAATGTACCCAGATTTGTGATATGCATCTTTATTCACCTGTCATCTACCAACTATTTAATTTAGACGAAAGTTACATTGTCGTATTTTTTGAAGAGAATACAAACATGGGTACATTTGATTACGTTGTTAAACGGCAGCTCGAATGTTCCACAACCGGTTGCGGACGTAAAGGCTACGCATTTCCGTGCGTAGCCTATAATAAAAGTACGCGTTGTTACGCGGATTCACCGTCGCCTGATGACGAGTGCAATAAAAATGAAAATAACAATAATCAACACATGTTGTAGATCTTTAACATACGGAACTACCTAAGGACATGTTAAAATGAAAACACCAAAATATTATATTATGTTTAACAACCCAGTTTCTTTCAACCTTAAAGATTTAAATAAGCCAAGTTTCCAACAGACAACAACAACAACTACAGATAATGACCGCCTATGACTTAGACCTCGTCGGAATGTTTGGTGGTGATGTGCCTCTTCAGATGTCCGTACTGTAGATTATTTGTCACTTTGTAGCGGTGGCCACAATGACAGCATGTTGCATGGAAGGCAGTTCCTGCTATCACCTCCTTCTCGTAGTGACGGGTGAACAAGTCCTCCCGCGGAATTTCAACTTCGGTAGTAGACATTGTCGGAATATACCGGGGTTGCAGCTGTGAATTTGTTTCGGCTTGAAATGCCCTGTTAGTTGTTGGAGGCTATGGTTTGGGTTTGGGCTGCAATTCTCGGATGTAGGTCTTTATATAGGCAAATGAATGTGGTTATATAGTTCCGCATCCGGTTGGGTAGTGTGTCGGAGTATTGAATGCAATGCATGTGTATTCCCTACAATGCGTGAATCGGAATAATGTTTATCTTGCCACGTATCCATGCATGCACGACAACTCGACCGATGCATGCACCCACAAAAGACAGCCTACGATCAATGCATGCACTGTAAAAGTACAGATGTCCGGTTTCAAGCGCTATGTTACGCATTGGGGTGCGGAATTAAACAATTTTTGATGCCTTACCTATGCATCACAATGCGGAATTCCTGGCCGAGACCTTCCAATCACACTATAAAATTGCCATGAACGGTCCCCACTTAGAGATCACCAACAAGGTAGTGAGATATGTATCCTGGAAGCTCGCTCACAATTCATAAACCTGGCAAGTTCACCGATGGAACCCGTTTCATCGTTACGGTGGACAAACACCGGTGTCCACCTGAAAATTGCGCATGCAACTGCAAACACAACCAATATGACCATTCTTTCCGGTGCAACCTACTAACCGTGCGTGGTGTTCGGATGTCTTTATCATCAACGGCAGTGATGTTTGGCTGCAAGGAGTGTGAGGACGACCCTACGAATTACTTCCGAACTATCCACAAGAAGATAAAGAATATGCTGGCCGTTTTATACAACGACGTTCCAATATCTCGAATTCGAGAGGTCACATTTTTTGCAGTTGATTTAGCGGTACGCCCCGCCCAAGAAGAGATGACGACGTATGCGTTCCAACAGATACAAATTCAGATCTACCCAAACCCCGCAGAAGAGTCAGTCGGAAGCTGCTCTATTGGATACACCAGCCCGTATTGAACTTCCATGTCACCCATCGAAAACGATAATGTTATTTCAATTTTTATGTGCTATCACGTTTACAAAATAAAATTGTTAGGGATACCTTTACATCAATTAATTTTGAAGTATTTCTGTCTATCGTTCGCATGATTTCGAATTATGAAGACTCGTCGCCAATTGGAACCTTGTCACATTGTCGTTCGGAGATTTCGAACTATTGAGCTATCTGTCGACAGGGTTGGATGATTTCGAACTATTGAGGTATGTGTGATGGCTACGCTTACACATGCATAATGCACTACGTCAGAAGAATATATACGCAAGACGATGCGTATGTCCCTGGCGGAACGTCAAAATTCGATGTCTATGTATTGGTGTTTACAATCAGTTGAGAAAAACCAAATAGCAGCACAAACGAACTACATATAGATACCAAATGATACACAATACTATCGCAAAGGAAATTAGCGCAACGTCAATATGCTGCTTGTAGACAAATATTGTCAATCAAAGGAGTATAGGAGTAACAATATGACATGGGACACGTTGTCGCAACATGCCTTCCTTGTTCAAATACCCGAAGAATCGACCACATGGACAGATCGACCCAACCACGACAGGACGAGAGTTGGAGGTTATGCAACCGACGGTGCATGTACATCCTTGCTACCTCAAAATGCTACCGTGATCTTTACTTTCGTTGATGTAGTACTGAAGTACATTCACATGCGTATATGAACATATGCTAATGAGGAATGTTGATGTATTTATACTGATAGCTGTATGTGACCCCACCATGAACTGGCAGATGACGTCAATATCCGCAATCGTATGCGGAGCTATGCATCAGAATTAGGTGCTGTGCCGGGGGAGTAGTATGCATGCAGATGGGGACAGACACGCTTGCGACCGCGTTTAGTTCCGCATAAATTGGCGTAGCTCACCTTAAACGCATGTTTATACATATGTATCCGCTGTCCGTGTCACTTCAGCCTATAAATAGAGTACGTCCAGGCCCGGAAGTTGCACCCATCTTTCAAAATAGGCGTTCATTGCTCGTTTTTAAAGATTGTTGTTTCATACTCGTACCAATTGGTTCATTCATACACGAAGGTGGAGAAGGATCGGTAAAACACTTTGATTGAAATACAAGAAAACTCTTGTCTGAAAAGAAATGAATCTACTCGACCGGGAGCTGCAGTAATTATTCTTGTTTTGCAACGACATTGTTGTTTCCGTCACAATTGGCTCTATGTTTAAACCTATTGGTTCTCCATCCGTCATGTCCATTGCATTACTATTACGTTGTATGAAATCTACATTGTAACAATAGTGAAACCAAATGATCATATATAATTTCCATTCGATATTGTATTTTACATTCCATACGATGGTTGTGGAACAACAATGTAAGGGTATATAAGAAAGTCAGTGACCACCAAATTGTCTAATTTAAGAATTATTTACACTCTATTGCAGTAACTGACAACTTCGTCGTAGATACGTACATGCAACTGACCAAAAACTGCATACCAGTCTTCTGTCGTTAGTTGAACAATTGACGAATAGGCGACCCCGATCTGGTACTTGTTCAACTCACTTCATAATCGATACATGTTCGACTCTACGACGATGGGACGAGAAGTGTCTTCTCGCCTCATAACTCCAAAGTTCTTCCGTGCTCTTTTGTTCTATTCTAACTTTACAAAGGAGAATGTGGAAGTGCAATACATTTAAATGAGTGTAACACAAATATTAACAGAATGCATGTGGATGTATATATACTCGTACACATTGTATTGCGCAATTTGCTGCGTATCAACTGTCATTTGTGCCGATCTGCGACCGTTACGCATGACGATGCGTAACAGCTGCAGAGGACGGGGTCACGAGACAACCAGGCCCTGTCTTCGCCTGCAGTTTCTGCCAGCCAATAGATATAGATCCGCATTACGATGCGTAACTATGACAGCAAGTTCCCAAGCATGCGCTGGTTTGGTACGGGGCCTGCAGTGTCGGTCGACTGTACAACTACGCATTCCGATGCGTAATGTGCGAAATTGGGGGTCGCTGGTTTCGATGCAATCGGGTCTTACCGTGCAGTTTCTGTCACCACGTGCTGAAACGCATGACGATGCGTACCTACTTAAGAAGTGACCAGAAACAATGCACCTGACCCTCACTTGTTATGCAAGCATGAACCCATTTGATGACACCAGGACAACTATGACACCGTAGAGAATGACGTGAACTAATATATTACGTTAACCGATCATAACTAAGCGCTATATTAGAGTTAGTATTTTACGTGAACCTTAGATCGTCACTGTCACAACGTAGAGAATAACGCGGGTTAGTGGCCCGTTCTCCATCTTCTCGGTCCCATAAGTGTGCTTGTTCGTACATTATAAAACGGAAAATGGACGACCTCCGCAGGTGTCGTAAAGAATACGTACTACTGCCAAAGGAAGACCATATTTCTTATATCGCATTATAATCGAAGTGATTCACCGATCATTACAAAACTTTGTAAAGACTTCGTAACATCTTTCATGGAAAAGCTTTGGGAAAAAAAACGCTACATGAAAGAACAATGAATACAATAACACTACCACAGCTGTATATTCGTATGTAAACGGCAGGGGAAGCCTCTACACAAGTTACAGATGTGGATGCGTAACATGTGCACGTGGAAGTGCGTAAATGCTACGTATGTAAGTGCGCAGGTATTCCTTCAAATTTTGTCGTACGGGACACATTGTCTCAACGTGTCCCCTACTGCGAAGGAGGAAGAGCCATTCGTCGGCGGTCCACACTCTCATGTTAGTGCCCAACTGGCTAGATCGCTTCTTCCAGCACCCGAGAATCCACCACATCGACCGGTCGACCAACCCTTGACAGGGCGAGAGTTTGAGGTTACACAACCGGCGGTGTATTTTCATCGTCCCTACCTCAAAGAGCTTCCATGATCTTTACCTTGGAATGTACAATGTGGGAGAATATATCAGTGTTGTACATGTGACTGACTGTTAAAGCATATGCTCAAGATTAATGGTGCTGCGTTTATATAGAGGGAAGGGACCCTTCAAAATCCACGAATATATCCGCGTATGTATCCGCAATGTCATGCGTATATATCCGCGTTTTGCCGCGAATGTCTTCGTAAGTCATTGGCAACAGTATTTCATTATATGTGTGGATTGAAGTCAATTTACGTTTCGAGGCGGGTAGAGATCGGTGAAACACTTTGGAATTGAATAGACCAAGCTGCGCAGAATGTCGTAGCAGACTGGTCGTATTCTGGCTCACGCTGCGAGGGTAGCAGACTGGTCGTATTCTGGCTCACACGTTTAAGTTTCAGTAATGTAACGTAATTGTTTCAGTGTAATGTAACTGTGTTACTTCGCAGTGTAACATATTTGTTTCAATTGATAATATATACTTTCAATTGTTTCAAATGTGGTACGTTGCAGTGTAATTGTATTTAATCTACATTGTAACAATACTGAAAACCAATTGACAATATATAATTTGTATTCGATATTGTACTTTACATTCCATATGATGATTGTAGAAAAAATAAGTAAGGGTATACACAAAATTAAGTAACCATCAAATTGTCGTAGATACGTTCATGCGAGTGACCAAGAACTGCATTCCAGTCTTCTCTCTTTAGTTCTGCCCTGCAGTTTCTGTTGGCCCAACAGACCCGCATTACGATGCGTAATGCTACGCATGCTGATGCGTTTCTTGTCAACTTCAGGCCGCTGGTTTCGCTGCAAGCGGGCCCTGATCAAAGACTTGCAAAGGAGGAGGTGATGGAGACCGGAAATGGAGTTGAAAAATCCCAACATTTGCTGGTTTCGAGCTCTTCGGAGTCTCAGGAAGTGGATTTGGTTAATGATTCCGAAAGCTCTGAACTTTCTAAAAGCTTTTAAATTTCTGAGAGTTTCGACTCCGATGAGGAGAGCTCCGAATACGAGGAGGAGAGTTCTGATTCTGAGGAGGAGGAAGAGCCCCAAATCAATTCCGGTTCCGTCGAGCCTCGGAGTCGGAAAGAGGGAAGTGGAACCGCCCGCGCCAAGACTCAATCTTTGGAAAGACCTACTGTTAAGGAGGAGGAGGATCTTGACGATGAGGAGAGTGGCGTACGAGGCGAGTTTCCGAAGAGAGGGAATGTTGATGTGGATGGATCTGATGAAGATGTTGATGATCTGAAGGAGAGTAATGTACAAAGAGTGGCTCTGAACAGGGATAAGGAGAAGGAGATCGAGGTTACACAACCGGCGAGAATCCACCACATCGACCGGTCGACCCACCCCCGACAGGGCGAGAGTTTAAGGTTACACAACCGGCGGTGTATTTTCATCGTCCCTACCTCAAAGAGCTTCCATGATCTTTACCTTGGACTGTACAATGTGGGAGAATATATCAGTGTTGTACATGTGACTGACTGTTAAAGCATATGCTCAAGATTAATGGTGCTGCGTTTATATAGATGGAAGGGACCCTTCAAAATCCGCGAATATATCCGCGTATGTATCCGCAATGTCATGCGTATATATCCGCGTTTTGTCGCGAATGTCTTCGTAAGGAGGACAAAAGTCCCTATAAATACTAGTCCATTTCTTGTCGGTCCTCACATCCGCATATGTGTCATTGGCAACAATATTTCATTATATGTGTGGATTGAAGTCAATTTACGTTTCGAGGCGGGTAGAGATCGGTGAAACACTTTGGAATTGAATAGACCAAGCTGCGCAGAATGTCGTAGCAGACTGGTCGTATTCTGGGTCACGCTGCGAGGGTAGCAGACTGGTCGTATTTTGGCTCACACGTTTAAGTTTCAGTAATGTAACGTAATTGTTTTAGTGTAATGTAACTGTGTTACTTCGCAGTGTAACGTATTTGTTTCAATTGATAATATATACTTTCAATTGTTTCAAATGTGTTACGTTGCAGTGTAATTGTATTTAATCTACATTGTAACAATATTGAAAGCCAATTGATAATATATAATTTGTATTCGATATTGTACTTTACATTCCATATGATGATTGTAGAAAAAATAAGTAAGGGTATACATAAAATTAAGTAACCATCAAATTGTCGTAGATACGTTCATGCGAGTGAGTTACGTTTCAGTAATGTAACATAATTGTTTCTGTCGGCCCAACAGACCCGCATTACGATGCGTACAGCTACGCATGCCGATGCGTATCTTGTCAACTTCGGGCCGCCGGTTTCGCTGTAAGCGGGCCCTACTGCTGGAATTTCGCATTCGACCACGTTACTAACCGCTACAGCATGCGGATCTATCCGCTTCGAACCGCGGAACAAAGGCAATTCCATCTACCCCGATCCCCTATAAATACGTCCCCTCCCCACCTCACATCGATGCACCCTCCGCTTTCTCTCTCCATAATTCGTATCTTCTATCGTCGTTTATGGATACCTGTAAACTATCAAAGTGCTTCCGTGATCTTTATATAATCTCTATGAAGATTAGTCGAAGATCACGGAATACTTTGATAGATTATCCGGTTATCCAGTTGACCAACTTTAGCGGCGATCTCAATAGAACTCAAAATATTCTTTCCAAATGGGTGTGCGTTGTCGAATGTCAATATATTATCAAAGTGTTTCACCGATCTTTTGCTACAATTCCTACGAATTTAAGTAAAGATCGGTGAACATTTTGATGACATATCCGAATATTCGTTCCAAATATCATCAATTCTACTTGCATGATTGCGTTGCTTTATATGTGGCCCACTACTACAATAGTGTTTTTTATGTAAACCTAACTAAAATCTTCATATAATTGGTGTAAGTGTTCAGGTTGTACGATGAAATTAATAACTACGTTGTGTACCCGTTTGGACGGGTTGTATTAATGTGTTATACAGTGTAAATATGTACCTTGTAATGTTTAACAATTATAAATACCACGTGGACGGGTTGTCCTCATTTTTCTAAACTCCCACATAATGCAGTTGTCCTCATCTTTATAGTTATTCAGTATCAATATTTACCATTGACAATCTGCACAAATATTAGTAATATGATGTATCTGTCACGTATGGAAAATTTGTCGCTTAATACCAACGCACGACGTTGCAGACCATTTAAGCCGTTCAAATTTCAAATTTATCCAGCTGCAACGGCCGAATTCATTACGCATGATGATGCGTTACGGCACGCCCTTTCGTCACGGCCAAATTTCAAATTTGTCCATGTCGGTTACCGCCTCCGCGAGGCTCCATTCATCCACACTTTATAGCGTATTATTACGCAACCGGATACGTAGTGCATCCCACAAATACGCATTTATTTGCGTAACAAAACACGCGTTTCAACGGTCCTGTCGCAACATGTGGGCCCCTGAGTACGCGTCGGTCCTCTCCGCATGACGTTGCGGAGTAATTAGGCCCACTGACAACTACTATAATTGTCGATTACAGCTGACAACAAATAGTAAGCATAACTTCATTCCCCAATCGTCGAACTCTTCCTCTCCTCACATCTCAAAACCTTCCCCCCCGCATCTCGTCTTTGGGTTTGCGTTGCCATGTCTTCTGCCGATCCCGTCGATCGCGTTTCCGTCGATGACGTACCAATAGAACAGTTCTCCATCGACGAGGTATGCTTTAATTTCCTACCATTTTAATCATATTCACAACAACAAATTTGTTACTCTCCGTCTAAATTATGCACGCAACTCGCAAATTTGAATAGGACGAAGACATCAACGCCTCAGTAGAAATGCCAGATTTCACAGATATTTTTACAACAAACCGGGAGTGGACAAATCACGACGAGATGGTTCGGACATTCCATGACGCAGCCGCTACCCATCTGAAAATGGTGCTAGTGATCAAGAGATCGTGGCCGTCAACCGAATGCCTCCTCGGTAGCGTACTCCTCGCGTGTGAAAAATTCGGCATCTATGAACCGAGAAAGAAGGTGAGAGAACGTAGGGAGCGTGGCGAGGCAACGAAGAAGGGTAACACGAAACTCACAAATTGTCCATTCTCTTTAATGGGTCGGGAATTCCAACACGGAAAGTGGCACATGTACGTTTTATCTGGAACGCACAACCACAACCTTCCAGATATTCTACTAGGTCACGCCTACCGGGGGCGTATCCACCGCAGGCATTGGAGGTCGTGAAGATGTTATCGTCACATAGGACACCGCCTAAGCCGATATACTCGTTGTTGCACTTAGAAGAGGGATGTGTTACATCACGACGTCAGCTGTATAACGCCAAGGCCAAGCTTAAGTTCCAGGCTCGAGGTGACAGGAGCATCACCCAAGACGTTCTACACCAGATGAAGGCAAAGCGGTACTTCTACGTTATAAGGAGGAAGCCTGACTCTGACGTGGTTGGAGGTCTTTTCTTCAGCCACCCGGACGCCCAGCATTTGCTGAAACTATTTCTGTACGTCGTCGAAATCGACAGTACGTACAAAACCAACCAGTACGTCTTCATGACATTCCCTTTAACTGCTATGTTCTTTGCAATTTGTAACAAATTTCATCTAATATTTGTCGCCTCAGTTTCAACTCACTTTTTTTTTCTTCCACATCTGAAGGTACAAAATGCCATTGGTTGAGTTCATCGGCTTCACATGCACGAGGATGAACTTCAGCATAGCTTTCGCTTTCCTCTACGATGAGACCACAAAGTCTTACACTTGGGCCCTCAACCATCTCCGCTTCCTCTACGGAGACAAGACACCGGAGGCTATCGTCACTGACAGGGAGCTTGGTCTACTTGGTGCGATTGCCGCTTCCTTCCCCACAGGCAACCATATATTATGCTGGGTCCACGTTCTGCGGGGGTGCGAGCAAGCGGCCTTCGAACGGACCCGCGACTTAGAAACAGCGTGAAAATTCAAGAACGACTGTAGAGCTGTGTTCGAGTCGAAATCCGCCGAGTCGTACGAGTCACGGCGCCGGTGGATATATGCCAAGTGGAACCACATCCCCGGATTGATGCAGTACCTCTCCTCCACGTGGCTCCAGCATCACCGAAACAAAATTGTCAGAGCTTGGGTGGACACCAGCCTTCACTTAGGGACGAGGACCACAAACAGGTTTTTAAATTCACTGCCCTCCTCAACCTATACGTTTACATTTTCATGTATATATTTTCAGCTAAGCTGAACAAAATGGAATTTTCATTTAAGGGTCGAGTCTGCACACTCAGCACTGAAAAACGCGTTGCAGTCCCCCGTAGGAGACTTCGGTTGCGTGTTCGCAACCATCGACTTGTTGATGAAGGATCAAATTTTAGAGGTCAGAGCGTCACTAAACAGGGACCGCAACACGTGGTGCACCGGCATGCACAACGTTGACATTTTTTGCCGGGTCGGGATAGGATATCAACGCGTTGCTACGACCTCCTTAACGCCCTATACAAGAAGGTCAAAGCCGCTCCACCGACCAAAGAATGCACCGACGAGTTTTGGAGAGTCTCGTACGGGCTACCATGTACTCACGACATATATTGTTGCATCCAAGATAGTACACCTATTATGCCGAGCCAGATTCACATGTTTTGGAAGCAATTGGATTGGAAGGGCATTGAGCAGGACTCGTCATCGGACTCCATCCCCATGACCGAGGCTCAGATCGCCATCAATGACTTCTTGCAAAGGTACCAACGCGGTGAAGTGCCCGATGACGAGTTGGCTAGAGTGGCAACTACGTTGGCGGACGGCCAGTTCCCTGCTACTACCAACCTAGTTCCACCCAATCCACCTGAGCTATCGAGGGCAGACCTCGGGGACGAGGGCACCGTAACCCCTGTCAAACTAACCGCTTGGCATGGGAGAGAACGCAATCGGCTGAACGACGCCGTCAGGAGCGGGCACAGGCACCGCGTCCACGCGGAAGAGGCCGCGGGCGTGGTCGCGGCCGCGGCCGTACACAGAACGACTCCACAGATGTGATGCGCGACAAAGAGGCGGCTTCCAACATAGCCGACGTGGAGGCCCCATCAACCGTACCGGTCGTGCAGACTCATTTCCCTTGGGCAGATGATGACATCGACCCATTCATGACAATCTTCATCAACAGAGTGAAGAACGTCGGGTCTGACGGCCATTGCGGATATCGAGCATTTGCTGAGATCCTTGGTTTGGGTGAGAATGAGTGGAAACAAGTCCGCCTCGCCCTCGCACAGGAGATGATAGAGCATCGACACGTTTATAGACACGAACCGCGACTGGACGACTACATTTTTAAATGTACCTTCACCGGTCCCATTGCCGACCGAGAGTACTGGATGGAGTGTCCTATGATGGGTTTCGTCTTCGCCACAAGATTCCGGACACCCTTAGTCATCCTCAGCAGGAACTATCCGATGCTTCTAATCCCTCTCGATGCACGCGACCCTCCGCCGCAGAAAGCAAACTTGGCAATCTGCATCGTCAACAACAGAACCCATTGGGTGCCGATGAGCTACAAATTACAAGACATATTTTTTTAAGACTTCACAACCAAAATACTGACGTATTCATTTTGATCTTTCCACAGGTATGGTTGCGTGACGACTCATTGCTCCCACCCATATACCCTGAGTGGTATCGACACCGACAACAGAGCGTTGTTGGTTGGGATCAACCGTTTCTAGAGAAAATCAACCAATACCATCCCTTCCGACTTCGAGATGGACCCCCCCTGTTCTACCTGTGATTTTCCGATGTGTTACTCGTCCCTTCCGACTTTTGTTTATTACAACTACAATTCAATACACTTATTCTAAGGATTATTTATGACTTTCTATGAATGTGTCACGTTCTCAACGAATTATTCTTTAACAAACATAACTACAGCTATTTTACCGATGATCAGGTAAGGAGTACAATGCCTGTCATACGGCGAATCCCTGTTGCCTTAGGTCCGCATCGTATTGCAGAACAAAACACCACCGTAAGACCTTGTTTGGCGGACTTGTAAACAATGTCCCCTAGTTACGCAACATTATGCGTAGTAATACTGTATCAAACACCCTGTTTGGCCTGCCCCCCGCCGATTTACGCAAGAGGATGCGTATTTAGTTCCGCATCTTTATGTGTAGATTAGCGGTGTATCCGGTAAAAATTAGCGGTGTAACGAACAACCCCCTATATATATATATAGAGAGAGAGGTTGGTTCGGGTGTATTCAACGCTTATTGTGTATCATGTGAACACATCTTGACTATCAATTTAGGAGGATCGGAGGGCTGATATTATTCGACAATATTGATTAATTAAAAATAAAAAAGGGAAAAAACCATAATGAATCCCCAACCCTGCGCGTGTTTACAAACTCCCAACCCTACTCCTACCCACAGTCGACAAATCTGCCCATCAAAGAAAGAGAAAGCTGAGAGGGCGATTAGGTGAAATCCGAAATTCCCGACTAGGGTTTAGCGCATCCGACCGAGTTCGACGCCGACGCTAGGGACTCCGGGATACGGCAAGGACTATGCGGAGGTTGGATGCGCAATTGGGACTCCGGCAACGATCGGGCGAGGACTATGGCGGAGGCTGGACGAAGGATTGGGACTCTGACAACGATCGCGAAGACTAGGTCGGAGGCTGAACAAGCGATTGGGACTCCGGCGATGGCGTCGACCGAATTACACCGCCTGTTCAAACCCTTCATTGTCGACATCCCAATTTACAGGTTTGTCGACTGAATTACTCCGGCAATGGCGTCGACCGAATTACGCCGCCCTTGTTCAAACCCTTCACTGATTTCCATCTCTGAGTTTGGTTCACCTATTTCACAATTTTTGATCCAAATTTACAAGTTTGGAGGGCATAGATGAAACCTTCTTTGCTCATTTCATGTTGGGTGGGTCTACAGTTTACTCCATTCAAACCCATCCCCTTAATCTCTCTCCTTTGTTTTTGTTTTTACTAGTTTAAAATTTGATGTTACCGACAATTTGTGGTACTATATGGAATAATCCACCGATACCATCGAATAATCTATCGTTACCTTCGAATAATCTACCGATACTATCGAATAGTCTACCGATACCATCGAATAATATACCAATACCATTGAATAATCTACCGAAATAATCGACCAACCTTCAAATAATATAGTATATGCTCTAATACTACCAAATAAAATGCATCAAAACCATCGAATAATCAAGCCATATCATTGAATAATCAAGATATATAATCGAATAATCAAGTCATACCATTGAAGCGAACCATGCTGGACCTTAATTCCATCAAGTAAGGATCATTTGAATCTCTGGGAAGCTTCTTCAGCATATTTACCAACATGGTGGTACAAATCCCAAAGTTTAACCAAGAGTTTGCGAGCACCATATTAATGGGCAACCTGGATGAAGGAGACTTCAAGATCTGCCTATTTCGAAAAGAGCCAGAAAACTATGATGATTTGCGAAAGTTCGTCACCAAGGAGATCCACGCTATGAAAGCTGCTAGTTCCAGCTCGTGACCTGTTGAAGCCAAACCTTCTTTCTACCACAAGGCCACCAACAAGTATCAGGGGAAGAGAGGGTTCGAAAATCAGCAACGCAACAACCCTCATTGGAAGCAACCTGTCGCCCTACCGCGACCTCCCCAGCAAGAAGTACAATACAACCGGCGAACTGGACCAAGCCCACATGATGCCCCGACGAATGTAATGATGGCACACCCGACCAAATCTTACCCCTTTTTATGGAGTCCCACCGGCCATCCCTCAAAAAGAAGTCACGTTGCAAATATGTGCTCCCCTAGTGAATCCTAGTCGGCTAGTCGCTACACCATGACAATACAATCCTCCCATGGCTCCACCCCAACAATATAATACCCTGTATGCAAATAGGGGAAGAGTAAGGGGATCGTAACCGTGAGGCCGAGGAGGTCGAAATGGGAACAGAGGAGGAGGATACTGGCCCCCACCAAGGGACATGAGAAACACCCCCAAAGCAAGGTCCTCGTCAAACCGACCTGATCGTTCTGACATGAACAACCGGAACCAACCGCCCCCGGACGGATGCATTAATACCATCGCGGGGGGACCCACTTCGTCTGGTACCAGTAATCAGGAAAGGAAAAACTATAAAAGATAGGCCAGGTGACCCCCCTCCGAGGCCAACGTTAGACAAGCGTCCACTGAACACGCGGTATTAAATTTCTCTATTTTTTACGCCCGCGACCTAAGGATGCCGCATTCGGATCTCATGGTCATTCATGTGCAGCTAGGGACCAAAACAGTCAAATGATTAATGATAGATACCGGTGGGGATCGTAGAAAGTCCTTTGCGTCGCTACTTAGAGAAGCTGGTCTCCTTCTCGGGAGATGAAGTCGAGGTAGCCGGAACCATCGAGTTAGCCTTAACGCTAGGGACGGCCCCCAACAGAAGGACTCACACGATTCAATTCACTGTAGTCCGACTACCGTCTATCTACAATGTCCTCATGGGACGGGTTAGTCTATTTAAATTCCAGGTCGGATGCTCTATCCATCATTTTAGCATTAAATTCCCATGCGCTTATGGAAAGGTAGGTCGGGTCCGAGGAGAACAAGTAGAAAGCAGAGTTTGTTACTTAGCCTCATTAAAAAAGGGACACGGGAGAGTGTTCATGATTGACAAACCCAGTGAGGGATCATTAAAGGTGGAAGCGGCTGGCGATAGCGACCAGGAAGTCACATCCAAGAAACAATAACTGAATTGGAAATACTAATAGATAAAACGACAGATAAAATAGTTGAAGAAAAGGTCGCTTTCTTTGCGTTCTTAAACAAAGCTGAGGCCCTTTACCACGACCACAGCTTGACAGGCCCGACCCTAGATCGCCTTAAGGAGATACTGAAAGGGTCGCGAGATGTTTTCGCCTGGTCACCTCAGGATTTGAATGGATGACGGAGGGAAAGTCGTTGATTTCCCTTATCAAAATAATTCCCAAACAAACAAACTAGTATAGGATGCAAGTAAGGTGTCAATCCCACAGAGAAATAGGTATTTCCAAGAATTGTATATTTATTGATTGAAAGGCAGAATATGGGAATAAATTAAATAAAAGACCAAATCTAAACTAATGCAAAGGATAGATAAAAGAGATGTTCCATCAAAAAATTCTCGACATTGGTTGGCTCTGTTAGTCGTTGAATCCAATTAAAGTGTTCTCTACGAATTCCTCCCATCTTAGTTTGAATAGATTAAAGCAAAAGAACACAATTAATCCCTTACATCTTTATGAAACCTAAGCACGTACAAAGATTTAACATAAAGTTAGCACAAGTATGCAAGGCAACCGATGTTTAAGACATATGTCGAAATCTCTACATAGTCATGATCAAACGAAGTTTCTCACAATCCTAAGCATGATACTATGGAATTCATTCAACAACAAAAGAAAAAATACCTGGCAACATACTATTATGGCGATCAATCATAACAATATCACCAATAAACACAAGGGAAATCGAAAGATATTAAAGAGAGAAATACCACTTCATTAGAAACTCACAATCAACCAACCAAGTCTCGAAAGTGTAGATGAAAACAACGGAGAATTAGCCAAGCATGGATTACCTAAATCCCTTCTCTTGAATGGAAAACAAAACCTAAACTAATAAATTGAATAGAGAAAAATGGCTGAATGTTAGAGCGTTAGATGATGAATAACTAATGAAAATAGGTCTAAGATAGGGCCTCAAACCGTCGGTCAAAAACCCTAGAATAGATAGAAAGAGTTTCCACATAGATAGAAATTGGGCCACTTGCGCAGATCCGGCGGGCGCCACCTAAACCACGGCGGATGCCGCTTATGCAGTGTATTGACAGCTTTGACAGGCTGAACTTGTAATACACTTTCTGGAGTCGTCGTTCGTCCGATTGATGCATAGGAATATGCGTTGGGAAGCTCTTTTCAAGGACTACAACTCTTATGAAGACACTAGAAGCTGAATCGAAGTTCTTAGAACCTCAAAGATACGATTTCTACATGTACTCCATTTCCGCGCTTGTTCTTGTGCTCCTTTGCTTCCCAAATCGCCTTCTAATCCTTCCTTAGCTTGTTCCATACTCTTTGGACATCCTCTTTGGTCTCTCTCAAGATCCTCACCATGTTGGCACTACGAACCTACATAAATCTAATAAAATAGCGTAGTTTCCGACCTTTACCACTAAAAGAGCATAATATGCAATTAACTCTAAAACATAATCAAACACCTATGAAATGCAAATAAAACTACTCTAGCTATAATGCCTATCAAAATATGCCTTATCAAACTTCTCCACACTTAAGCTTCGCTATTCCTCAAGCGAATAATAAAAAGCAACCTATACCTACGAGTTTATCATCCATGCAATAGCCTCAATAAAAAACACCATTCAATTGAAATGGAGCATATGATCAAGTGAATAAACATCATAGCATGCATTTCGCAATCAAAGCATAGAAGTAGAAATCATTCTACCTCACATGAAATATGTGTTTCACTCATGCTATCATGTATTTAGGCAATTAAGTTCAACTCTCAACTCAATCCAAAATGCACTAAGCTCATAGACGTTGACAACACTATAATCAAATCTCCACCAAAATGCAATCACTTGCGGAAAAACAATAAAAATAAACAATTTGGCTCTAGAGTTTCACTCTCTTTTCTTTCTTTTTCTTTTTCTTTTTCACCTTTTTTTTATTTTTTCTTTATATTCTTTCTTTTGGCTTTGGTGTATTCCTTACGCGAGTCGCAAACATGGGTGTCATGGATGGCCCCGGTCTATCAACACCTCAACTTACTTGAATGAAATCCACTTGAACATCTTTTGACGCGAGTTGCAGACATGGGCGTCATGAATGAACTCGGTTACTCAATGATCAAGCTTTCTTTTCTTAGTGGATAATTTTCAACACCGTTTTGCGCGAATCATACCCACGGGTGTCATACATGTATCCGATTACTAAGTGTATTCAACCATTGCCACCTTATTTCAATAAAAAAAAAACTCACAAGCAACTAATAGCCAAATATATAACATAAAAGCATAAATTCCGCAAGCAACAAACATGTGAGTTGGCTTTGACAATAGATAATGAAGTCAATATCAAGAGGTAGAAATCACACAATTAAGCAAAAGGATTATAGATGAATCCAATAAGGCTAAAACAATCTCATAAGGGTCGTGTTTTGTAGGATTTCAATTAAATTTTAGCTCAATCATGCATGCTTAATTACATCACTAATCATGCTCCATAAGAAAAACATTTTAGAACAATAAGGCTAAGCAATAGAAACTATTCGTAGGATTTACATGTTCATGCCATAAGAAGATGTAGAGTTTCACTAACTAAGGTGGGTGTTTAGATAAACACACACACACACACACACACACACACACACACACACACACACACACACACACACACACACACACACACACACACACACACACATATGCAATGCATGATGTTTTTGGGATTTTTTAACATTTTCTAATTTTTTCTTTGATTTTCTAATGCATAAATAAGCTAATTCAAAAATTGAAATATGACCTAACTAGATGCACTAAATCCCTCCTACACAGTTAAATCTTTCATTGTCCTCGATGAAACATAAAAGAAAAAAATAAAACAAATAAACTTGAGGTGAGGGAAGAGGAGACTTACTAAATCTCTTGTGGTGACGATGGTCGATGGCTCGGAACTGATGGACTCGCGGCCACGGAATGTAGGCTCGCGGAGGCGAGACAAGCGTTATCACTGGGGCTCGGATGTGGGAGTTTGTAGAGGCAAGTGGGAGTTGTCGCGGCCACGAGAGGTGATGTCACGGCGGCGAGGAAAGGGGTTCCAATTTTGTGTGGGCAAGGGAACTCGCAGTGGCGAGTGTGGGATGTCGCGGCCACGAAATGAGATCTCACGGCGGTGAATTCATGCAAAGCCTCCCGACTCGGTACCTCCATTTACTGAGTCGACACTTAGCCACTGTAAAGACTATACGTGTTTCGCAGCGGCGAAAAGACCCAGCTCAAGCAGCAGATTACCCTTTTCAATCCATTCTCCCACTTACCTTACCATTATAGCATCACCAAAACTCCAAACACATTTTCATAAGCCCATTAACTATCGAATAAGAACTCTAAAATTTATTGAAATTGAAATATTCAAAAACTAACTAGGAATTGAAAAGCATGAAAATAGAGACTTACCTTGGGTTGCCTCCCAAGAAGCGCCCTTGTTTATCGTCTAAGACTCGACAGTTTATTTTTCTTACCTTCAAGACTCATTCAGACATCGTCAATGCCCTCAAAAGTAAATCAAACTCTTGTGCCCACCCAAAACTTGAATGAATACTAAATATGAAAAAATTGAAAGCTAAAGATATGAAATAAAATAATGAATTCAACTTATCATGTGTTTGAGCTTGACTTTCCGCTAAGGGTATGTAGTACCACCAACACAGTTCTGCTGGTGGTTTGTAGAAATAGTGCTTCCAAGGATCAACATACTCACTGAAATCAACAAAAGTGTAAGAAGCATCGCTACCTTGCTCAAGAGCCACAGAGGTCGGCTCCGGACTTGCTTCCTCGATGGATGTGGTGAAGATGAGCTCATCGGATGAATCAGAAGCTAAAATAAATTAATCCTCATGCGTGCTTTCATGAGATTCCACCTCAAGAAACACTAGCTCTTCTTCTTCATCCCATTCCTCGTCAGAGAAGCCATTCTTATTGACACATTCCTCCTCCGTTGGCATAATGCAATTTGTGAAGTAGGAAGGAGGGAATGAGCTAGGTAAACCAAATGTGTTTGATAGGCTCTTCCACGCTTGTATCCATAGGTGGGTTGGGAATGGGTTCTTATGGTGGGGTAGGGGCTAAAACACATGGTTCCTCGTGCGTCAACTCGTGAGACTCCATATCAATGGGCATCGGGGCACCTTCCCCATCTTTACTATCGTCTAAGCTGGCTGCAGAAGTGACGGTGGGCACCACCTGTACAGTAGGCTCATCGTTAGAGGAATCATGCATCTCCATATTTTCTATATACCTCCTGCGTATTTCCTCCAACTCCAGCTCTTTTTCCAACCTTGCCACTCTTTGAGCAATTTGACTCAATTGCTCCAATATGCTCTTGCGTTCATCGTTCGCCTCTAGGTCACCCATATAGTAGAAAAGATCCCATAATTCGGACCAATCCAACCCTTCAAGGCTTACATTATTGACGGATTCGGCGAATATTTTGGAGCTAAGAGTCATGCCCTCAAGCAAATAACTAACTTTTTCTTCCCAACTATATTGATTACCCCATGAATAACGGAAGGCCACCTCATCTTCCACTCTTGTAAGATATCGCTTAAAGTATTCTCCTTCAAACTGAAATAACTTCAACATGTTGAAAAACTAGTAGTAAGGTGTCGTGAACCGTAAGATAGGTCCATGACGGGGTTTGATATATATACAAATCAAAAAACACACAAAACAAAGAAATAAACTTGAATCCCCGGCAACGACGTCAATTTGACGTAGGGAAAGTCGTTGATTTCCCTTATTAAAATAATTCTCAAACAAACAAACTAGTATAGGATGCAAGTAAGGGGTCGATCCCACAGAGAAACATGTATTTCCAAGAATTGTATATTTATTGATTGAAAGGCAAAATATGGGAATAAAGTAAATAAAACACCTAATCTAAACTAATGCAAAGGATAGATAAAAGAGATGTTTCCATCCACAAATTCACGACATTGGTTGGCTTTGTTAGTCGTTGAATCCAATTAAAGTGTTCTCTACGAATTCCTCCCATCTTAGTTTGAATAGATTAAAGCACAAAGAGAATAATTAATCCCTTACATCTTTATACAACCTAAGCACGGACAAAGATTTAACATAAATATAGCACAAGTTCCTAAGAATCTAGGCATATGAATAACACCAAGTATGCAAGGGAATTGATGTTTAAGACATATGTCGAAATCCCTACTTAGTCATGATCAAATGAAGGTTCTTCAAATCCTAAGCATGCTACTACGGAATTCGTTCAGCGACGAAAGAACAAATACCTAGCAAGATACTATCATGGTGATCAATCATAACAATATCATCAATAACACAAGGGAAATCGAAAGATATTAAATAGAGAAATAGTACTCCATTAGAAACTCACAATCAACCAACCAAGTCTCGAAAGTGTAGATGAAAACAACGGAGAATTAGCCAAGCATGACTTACCTAAATCCCTTCTCTTGAATGGAAAACAAAACCTAAACTAATGAATTGAATAGAGAAAAGTGGTTGAACGTTAGAGTGTTAGATGATGTTAGATGATGAATAACTAATGAAAATAGGTCTAATATAGGGCCTCAAACCATCAGTCAAAAAACCTAGAATAGATAGATAGAGTTTCCACAAAGATAGAAGTTGGGCCGCTTGCGCAGATCCGGATCTGAAGGGACGGCGGGCGCCGCTTATGCAGTGTTGTCAATTTCGACAGACTGAACTTGTAATACACTTTATGGAGTCGTCGTTTGTCCGATTGACATATATGAATATGCGTTGGAAAGCTCTTTTCAAGGAATACAACTCTCATGAAGACACAAGAGGCTGAATCGAAGTTCTCTGAACCTCAAAGAAACGATTTCTCCATGTGCTCCGTTTCTGCTCTTGTTCTTGTGCTCCTTTGCTTCCCAAATCGCCTTATAATCCTTCCTTAGCTTGTTCCATACTCTTTGGACATCCTCTTTGGTCGCTCCCAAGCTCCTCACCATGTCGGCACTACGAACCTACATAAATCCAATAAAATAGCGTAGTTTCTGAACTTTACCACTAAAAGAGCATAATATGCAATTAACTCTAAAACATAACCAAACACCTATGAAATGCAACTAAAACTACTTTTTAATGCCTATCATAATATGCCTTATCAATGGCATCCCCCGGGAAATCGCGGAGCATTCTCTGAGGCTCGACCGTGACACAAAGGCTATGTGTCAAAGAAAAAGAAAGATGACTGTTGAAAAATCCGAAGCAGCCAAACAAGAAGTGGATAAACTTCTACAAGCCGGATTCATCCGCAAGATCAACGATGCGACCTGGTTGTCGAATGCCGTGTTGGTAAGAAAAAGCTATAGAAAATGTAGAATGTGTGTGGACTTCAAAGATTTGAACAAAGATTGCCTAAAAGATAGTTACCCCCTGCTTTCTATTAATGAGCTAATGGATACCACTGCAGGTAGACATGAGCACGGGTCGGACCCGCCGGGTCGACGGGTAGAGATATCCCTGACCCTAACCCTGACCCTTCCAAGTCGCGGGTCAACGGGTTGTGGTGACCCGCCGGGTCAAGGGTCGACCCTTTGACCCGTTGGGTTGACCCTTCTTCCTTTGACCCGTTGACTAGGGCTGAGCTTCCGGTCTGGACCGGATCGGACCGGACCGGACATTCCGGTCTCGGTTCGATCCAACGGACCGGAATTTTTGAAAACATGGACCGCGGATCGGACCGGGACCGAGAAATATGGTCCCGGGTTTTCCGGTCCGCGGACCGGAAAGACCGCTTGGACCAAATTCAAGCACAAAGCCTACACTAAACCAGTAAAACCTAGATCTTGAAAATCAAATTAAAAATTTTCGAACCCTAAATTTCTCTAAACTAGATCTGGAAAACATCTCATCTGCATCACAAATCTTACACTTGAATCTTGAATGTTTACAATTTGTCCTTCACTCAAATCGATCTGAAAATAATATATCAAAATAGAATAGGGAAGAAGAAGAATAGAAGAGGGAAGAAGAAGAAGAGCGCCTGTGGTCGCCGCCTGCAAGAGTGGCCGGAGTAGGCTCGACGGCGGGAGTGGGTGCTGGTGGTGGTGAAGCTCTGGAGGCGCCTATGGGCCTGTGGTCGGAGCACCCATTGCTCGAGGGTTCGAAGGAGCGATAGGGGCCGTTGCTGGTGGTGAGAGCCGAGAGGGCTGGTCTTAGCCCGGTGGGGTGTGGCCTCTAGCGAGGGAGGGTTGAGCGAGGGCCGACGGGCGAGGGGCGAGTAGGTGGTGGTGACTGGTCAACCGTGAACATAGAACTTGATGGCGGCGATTTGCGAACTAGGGAATTGAAGAAAGAAGGTGGTGAAATGAAATTAAAGGATGAACCGCGTACAACTTTAGGGTTTTGTTTTTCGTTTTTTATTTTTTTTAAATACGGGTTCCGGTCCAATTCCGGTCTGGACCGGAAATTCCGGTCTGGTCCCGGGTTTGGACTCAAAATATTTTGGAATGTGGATCAGACCGTAATATCCTGGTTCGATCCAAAGACCGTAAATTCCAGTCTGGTCCCGGTCCGATTACGGTCCGATCCAAATTTTGCCCAGCCCTACCGTTGACCCAAAGGAAGAAGAGCATTGACCGATTTTCTAATTGTCTACGTATCTCTCGGAGAAGAGGAATCAAAGCTCACGTACTTCTTTACATTCCTTCTAATCCCTACTTACCTTATCGGCTTATCCCATGCTAGGACTCTTCTCATTGCTTTGCATCTGAGCTCCTGACAATTATCTTATCGTCCAGTTCTTCATTTGAGGCTGACTCGATTAGGTACTCATTATTTTGAATTTGCATCTTCTTCCAATCGTTTAGGCAAACTTGACCTAGAGTCTCGGGCAAGAGTCTTGATATCTTCTCACTTAATATTTGACCACATTGGCTAAAACGTTGCTCCACCGCTAGAGTTGGGCAAGGAGCGACACATTGGGATCTCTCTAGATGGCTCCGTCATTCTATAATGTTGAATTCCTCATCCTCTTCACCTCAATTTTTTGAAAAAAAATAGATGACCCGGCGGGTTTACCTTGAGGGTCGACCCTTCGGGTTCGATCCGTCGGGTTTTCGGGTCAAAATAAGCATGAACCTAACCCTAACCCTTGACTTGCCTCAACCCTAATCCTTGTCGACCCTAACCCACCGGGTCGTCGACCCTTCGGGTTCCCGTCGGATCCGGGTCGACCCTTGACCCTTAACTTGCTGATAGAGCATGATTAGTATTGTATAATAGATTACATTTAGCATAGGTTAGTTGTGAATAATGCATATTTTAGTTACAATTACATGTTTACCTGTGGTGTTGGAAGAGTCGGAATCTATGCAATTTTATGGTTAATTTCAGGTAAATGTGGATCCAACGAGGAATGACAAGACTCTTGGATGAAGGAAGATTCAAGTTGAGGAAGAAAAGTGAAGAGCACGGGAGCGGAGTCGAATTTCGAGAGCCTTAGTGAATAACAAGTCAGCAAAAGTAGTCGCTAGACATGCTGAACTTGTTTCGCACTTTCTGGAGGCGTTGGTGGTCCGATTGACTATTATAACCATGCGTTGGAAATCTCTCTTTGAGATCTACAACTTTCATGTTGACATCAAGACCAAATTCGAAAAGGAAAAATCGTTGTGAACAGTAAGGCCGCCCCACGGCCAAGCTAGCCGCCCCGCAGCTCGAAGCTTTGACGAAGGATTTCGCTGATCGCCGGCCGTCGCAGAAATGCACCGGCTTTGACGAAGGATTTCGCTGAACTTGTTTCGCTGATCGCCGGCTTTGACGAAGCTTTGACGAAGGATTTCGCTGATCGCTGATCGCTGGGTTGGCTGCCCCATGGCCCTCGCAGAAATGCACCGTTCAAACTTGGACTTTAGTTAGGGTTTTATGTTATTTTCTTGGCCGACTTTCAAAAGCCTTTTAAGAGACTTTTTAGGTTATTATTTGACAGACCTTATGCACTTTATTCCATTGTTGAGAGCGCCATTGAGCATGAGCAACTAAACACTCAAGGTTTCGCCTACAATTTGGATCTTTGATTGTTGAATTGTGAGTTTCTTAATCTAGTTCTTATTCCTATTCCAATGTTTTGACTTCTTTGTACTTAATTGCTTGAATGTATTTTATTCTCTCTGGCTTGATCAACTAGTTAGAGTAGATTCATTCAATTGCTAGAGTTTTGACTCGTAGGACTAATTGGATGTGTAAGAAGTTGAATACATGTTGAATATCGACTCGTAGCTTGATATTATATGTACCTTGGTTAATTCATACTCTTAATGCTATCTCTAGGTTGAATCTTCACCGTGTTAGGATTATTTAGAGATAAGGGTTGCTAGGACTCGTAGGACTAGTAATCTACCTAAGATCTGGACAACGACATTGTTAGGAAAAGACAAGAACTAGAGGCTGAAACAAGGATCGAATTCATCAATCGAAGTGATAAATTGTAGGTGAACCTATTTCTCTTCACTGCATTCTACAATTAATTTACTTTGTTTGCCTGCTTCCGCTTTGATAAAAGGCGGATCTTTTTCACACCAAAAACCCTCCATGTTCTTACTAGCGATTAGAATTGACACTCGAATTGAATAGATTTTCCTGTGGATCGACCTCTTGCTTACACACTATACTAGTTGTGAGTTTGAGTATTCTTTGGCAAGATCAACGATAGGTTTACCTCTTGTCACTTGCTCATGTCTCACCGCAGAGCACGCAATTCTCAGTTTTCTCGACGCGTACTTAGGCTACAATCAGGTCTAAATGAGCCCCCGCGATGAAAAAAGTATCGCCATCATCACCAACCAGGGCACCTTTTGTTATAAAGTAATGCCCTTCGGACTCAAAAATATCGGTGCTACTTTCCAGGGAATGATCGAGAAAGTTTTCAGACCACAACTTGGGAGAAACATTGCAGTCTATGTTGATGACATCGTGGTAAAAAGTCTAACAAAAGAGGGTCATTTTGGTGACCTCTAAGAAACCATCCACACCTTGAGGAAGAATCACGTCTTCCTCAATCCTGAGAAATGCGTGTTCAGAGTTGATTCTGGGACATTTTTAGGATTCATGATATGTCATTGAGAAATAGATGTGAATTACCTAAGCAGGACACTTAACGACTTTCAAAAGTTAAATGGATTTGTCAATTACCTAAGCAGATTTTGCTCACGACTAGCAGATCATTCCCTACCTTTCTTCGAACAGCTTAAAAAGAAGGGTCCAATCAAATGGACTTCTGTTCTAGACAAAGCCTTCAATGACTTGAAGAAATACCTTGCAGCATTCCCCACTCTTCATTATCCACGCGAGCATGAGATTCTTCAGCTATATCTCGCGGTTGGATCAACTACTATCAGCAATGTGCTATCAAGAGAGTCCAAATTCCCCATCTACTTTGCCAGTAGGGTTTTGCAACCTGCCGAGTCCAGGAACACCCCCATAGCGAAAATGGCTTTATATGTTGCTTTCGCGGCCCAAAGATTGAGACCCTACTTCCAAGTTCACACCATCGAGGTACTTTCTAATCTGCTCATGCATCAGATCCTCTACTCTCCGTCCCTTTCAGGAAAGATGCTTAAATGGGCCATTGAGCTTTCAGAATTCGACATACATTTTAAACCCGAAAAATTTCGTTTGGCCCAAGCGTTAGCCGACTTTGTAGTCGATGATATTTTCACAAATTCGGAGGATCGCGATGGAGAAGACTGGGTCATCAATGTGGATGGCTCTGTATCAGCAGGAGGATGTGGAGTAGGAGTCAGAATCACCAGTCCTAGTGGAGAGGTAACCGATTTGACTTTCCAGTTATTATTCGAGGCCACCAACAATGAAGAAAAATATGAAGCACTAATCGTGGGTATTGAAAAAGCACTGATCAATGGAGCCCGACAAGTTCAAATTTTCACAGACTCCGAAGTGGTCGCTCAACAAGTCAAAAGAGAATATGAAGCAAAAACAGGGATGTTACCTAAGTACCTGGCTCGCGTTCAGACACTTACGACAGCTTTTGAGAAATGTTCCATTTCATCCATCCCCCGCGAGAAAAATGAACGCGCCGATATTTTGGCCAGGATAGGAGCGACAGTGCCCCTCGGTTTAGGCGACCGCGTGTTAATCGAGAAAAGACATGCCCGATGAATTCACAAGGTTGTTTTCAAGATATCAAATCTAGGGGATTGGCGCAGAGCCCTCTTACAATACATAACTGAAAGCGTACCGATGAACCCATTGCTAGACAACCAAAACATCAGAAAACGAGCGGCTTGTTTTCGAGTCAGGGAAGGAAGACTCTACAAAAGAGGTTTTAATCACCCCGACGTCCTCTGTGTCTCAAACAAAGAGGGTCTCGATCCAGTCCACGAGCTCCATGCAAGCGTATGCGGGAATCACCAAGGATGGAGAGAAGTGGCATCCAAGATCACACGATTAGGGTACTACTTGCCCACTCTCAAAGCTGACGTTGAGATGATTATTCATGTATGCAATCCCTGCCAGCAAAATGCGCCACTCAATCATCTGTCTCCTCATCCATTAAAATGCATATCAGCACACTGCCCTTTTCCAATATGAGGAATGAATATTTTGGGCTCTTTTCCAACAGCGCCGGGCCAACTCCGCTTTATCATTGTAATAGTTGACTGCCTCATGAAATGGGTAGAAGTCCAAGCCATGGCCACTATTATAGCAGAAAAAAGTGCCTAAATTCCCCTGGAAAAATATGATCTGCCGATTTGGAGTCCCCCAAGGCATCGTCACCGACCACGGCCCCTAATTTGACTGTGAAGGGATACATGATTTTTACGCCGGGCTCCGCATCGATTTCCGTTTCTCTTCTGTAGCCTACCAGCAATAAAACGGACAAGCAAAAACCACAAACCGCCAGATCTTGAATGCCTTATAGAAGAGATTGGGGACAACAAAGGGGGAGTGGGACGAGACATTTCCACTAGTACTATGGTCTCAGCCAAGAGTCCAACTAGAGAAACACCCTTCGCAATGTCCTTTGGGGTCGACGTGATCATTCTAGTTGAATTATTGGTACCATCGGCCCTAGTAGTGGACTTTAACAAAACACCAACGACGAGGCCCTTGAGTTAGAGCTCCACTTGCGAGAAGAAATGAGAGACACGGTCTGCCTCAAAGCAAACGAGTATCAATGCCGACTAGATGAAGGATACAACAAATGTATATGGTTGCGCCTAATACAGAAAGGACATCTGGTCCTCCGACAAGCGACGACAGGAGGAAAACTTGAACCAAAATGGGAAGGCACGCATGTCGTTCTCAAAGAGGTTGGCAAAGGATCTTTCAAACTTCAAAATTCAAAAGGGTCCATCCTTGCAAAGTCATGGAACACCAGAAACCTCAAGGCTTATTTTGCATAAGATTAGGTATGTATTTTGGAAACATGATGACTTAGATTTTCTATGTATATGAGTCACCAGGAATCCCGATTGGGTACACCTCTTCAAATATATATAAATGAAAGTTCCAAACCCAAAAATGGTCGTCAATACGAACAAGCCTCCAAGGAGAATAAATTTAGCAATCGCGTGTCTTTCGAACACAGGTATGGAAACAAGCCTCCGAGGAGAATAAATTTAGCAATCGCGTGTCTTTCGAACACACACGTGCAAACAAGCCTCCAAGGAGAATAAATTTAGCAATCGCATGTCTTTCGATCACACACGTGCAAACAAGCCTCCAAGGAGAATAAATTTAGCAATCACGTGTCTTTCGAACACGGATGTGCAAACAAGCCTCCAAGGAGAATAAATTTAGTAATAATCGCGTGTCTTTCGAACATGGATGTGCAAACAAGCCTCCAAGGAGAATAAATTTAGCAATCGTGTGTCTTTCGAATAGGGATGTGCAAACAAGCCTCCAAGCAAAATAAATTTAGCAATCGCATGTCTTTCGAACACGCATGTGCAATCAAGCCTCAAAGTAGAATAAATATAGCAATCGTGTGTCTTTGGAACACGGATGTGCAAACAATGCTCCAAGGAGAATAAAGTTAGCAATCGCGTGTCTTTAAAACACGGATGTGCAAACAAGCCTCCAAGGAGAATAAATATAGCAATCGCGTGTCTTTCGAACACGGATGTGCAAACAAGCCTCCAAGGACAATAAATTTAATAATCGCGTGTCTTTCAAACATGGATGTGCAAACAAGCCTCCAAGGAGAATAAGTTTAGCAATCGCGTGTCTTTCGAACATGGATGTGCAACCAAGCCTCCAAGGAGAATAAATTGAGCAATCACGTGTCTTTCTAACACGGATGTGCAAACAAGTCTCCATGGAGAATAAATATAGCAATCGCATGTCTTTTGAAGATGGATTTGCAAACAAGCCTCCAAGGAGAATAAATTTAGCAATAGCGTGTCTTTCGAACACGAATGTGCAAACAAGCCTCCAAGGAGAATAAATTTAGCAATCGCGTGTTTTTCGAACACGGATGTGCAAACAAGCCTCCTTGAAGAATAAATTTGGCAATCGTGTGTCTTTCGAAAACGGATGTGCAAATAAGCCTCCAAGGAGAATAAATTTAGTAATCGCATGTCTTTCGACCAAAGATGTGCAAACAAGCCTCCAAGGAGAATAAATTTAGCAAACACATGTCTTTAAAACAGGGATTTGCAAACAAGCCTCCAAGGACAATAAATTTAGCAATCGCGTGTTTTTCGAACACGGGTGTGCAAACAAGTCTCGAAGGAGAAAAAATTTAGTAATCGCGTGTCTTTTGAACATGGATCTGCAAACAAGCCTCCAAGGAGAATAAATTTAGCAATCGCGTGTCTTTCAAATAGGGATGTGCAAACAAGCCTCCAAGGAGAATAAATTTAGCAATCGCGTGTCTTTCGAACATGGATGTGCAACCAAGCCTCCAAGGAGAATAAATTTAGCAATCGCGTGTCTTTCTAACACGGATGTGCAAACTAGTCTCCATGGAGAATAAATTTAGCAATCGCGTGTCTTTTGAAGATTGATTTGCAAACAACCCTCCAAGGAGAATAAATTTAGCAATAGCGTGTCTTTCGAACACGGATGTGCAAACAAGCCTCCAAGGAGAATAAATTTAGCAATCGCGTGTTTTTCGAACACGGATGTGCAAAAAAGCCTCCAAGGAGAATAAATTTAGTAATCGCGTGTCTTTCGACCACAGATGTGCAAAAAAGCCTCCAAGGAGAATAAATTTAGCAAACACATGTCTTTAAAACACGGATTTGCAAACAAGCCTCCAAGGACAATAAATTTAGCAATCGCGTGTTTTTCGAACACGGGTGTGCAAACAAGTCTCGAAGGAGAATAAATTTAGTAATCGCGTGTCTTTTGAACATGGATCTGCAAACAAGCCTCCAAGTAGAATATATTTAGTAATCGCGTGTCTTTCAAACAGGGATGTGCAAACAAGCCTCCAAGGAGAATAAATTTAGCAATCGCATCTCTTTCGAACACGCATGTGCAATCAAGCCTCCAAGGAGAACAAATTTAGCAGTCGTGTGTCTTTTGAACACGGATGTGCAAACAAGGCTCCAAGGAGAATAAAGTTAGCAATCGCGTGTCTTTCAAACACGGATGTGCAAACAAGCCTCGAAGGAGAATAAATTTAGCAATCACGTTTCTTTCGAACACGGATGTGCAAACAAGCCTCCAAGGAGAATAAATTTAACAATCGCGTGTCTTTCGAACATGGATGTGCAAACAAGCCTCCAAGGAGAATAAGTTTAGCAATCACGTGTCCTTCGAACATGGATGTGCAAACAAGCCTCCAAGGAGAATAAATTTAGCAATCGCGTGTCTTTCTAACAGGGATGTGCAAACAAGCCTCCAAAGAGATTAAATTTAGCAATCGTGCGTCTTTTGAAGATGGATTGAAAACAAGCCTACATGTAGAATAAATTTAGTAATCGCGTGTTTTTCGAACACGGATGTGCAAACAAGCCTCCAAGAAGAATAAATATGGCAATCGTGTTTCTTTTGAACACGGATGTGCAAACAAGCCTCCAAGGAGAATAAATTTAGTAATCGCGTGTCTTTCGAAAACGGATTTGTAAACAAGCCTCCAAGGAGAATAAATTTAGCAACCGTATGTCTTTCAAACATGGATGTGCAAACATGCCTCTAAGGACAATAAATTTAGCAATTGCGTGTTTTTCGAACACGGGTGTGCAAACAAGTCTCGAAGGAGAATGAATTTAGTAATCGCGTGTCTTTCGAACAGGGATGTGCAAACAAACCTCCAAGGAGAATAAATTTGGCAATCGCATGTCTTTCGAACATGCATGTGCAATCAAGCCTCCAAGGAGAATAAATATAGCAATTGTGTGTCTTTTGAACACGGATGTGCAAACAAGGCTCCAAGGAGAATAAAGCTAGCAATCGCGTGTCTTTCAAACGTGGATGTGTAAACAAGCCTCCAAGGAAAATAAATTTAGCAATCGCTTGTCTATCGAACACGGATGTGCAAACAAGCCTCAAACGAGAATAAATTTAAGAATTGCGTGTCTTTCGAACATGGATGTGCAAACAAGCCTCCAAGGAGAATAAGTTTAGCAATCGCATGTCTTTCGAACACGGATGTCCAAACAAGCCTCCAAGGAGAATAAATTTAGCAATCGCGTGTCTTTCTAATAGGGATGTGCAAACAAGACTCCAAGGAGAATAAATTTAGCAATCGCGTGTCTTTTTAAGATGGATGTGCAAACAAGCCTCCAAGGAGAATAAATTTAGCAATCGCGTGTTTTTTGAACACGGATGTGCAAACAAGCCTCCAAGGAGAATAAATTTAGCAATCGCGTGTCTTTCGAACATGGATGTGCAAACAAGCCTCAAAGGAGAATAAATTTAACAATCGCGTGTCTTTCGAACATGGATGTGCGAACAAGCGTCCAAGGAGATTAAGTTTAGCAATCGCGTGTCTTTCGAGCACAGATGTGCAAACAAGCCTCCAAGGAGAATAAATTTAGCAAACACATGTCTTTCAAACACGGATGTGCAAACAAGCCTCTAAGGACAATAAATTTAGCAATCGCGTGTTTTTCAAACACGGGTGTGCAAACAAGTCTCGAAGGAGAATAAATTTAGTAATCGCGTATCTTTCGAACATGGATGTGCAAACAAGCCTCAAAGGAGAATAAATTTAACAATCGCGTGTCTTTCGAACATGGATGTGCAAACAAGCCTCCAAGGAGAATAAGTTTAGCAATCGCGTGTCTTTCGAGCACAGATGTGCAAACAAGCCTCAAAGGGGAATAAATTTAACAATCGCGTGTCTTTCGAACACGGATGTGCAAACAAGCCTCCAAGGAGAATAAGTTTGGCAATCGCGTGTCTTTCGAACACGGATGTGCAAACAAGCCTCCAAGGAGAATAAATTTAGCAATCGCGTGTCTTTCTAATAGGGATGTGCATACAAGCCTCCAAGGAGAATAAATTTAGCAATCGCGTGTCTTTTTAAGATGGATGTGCAAACAAGCCTCCAAGGAGAAGAAATTTAGCAATCGCGTGTTTTTCGAACACGGATGTACAAACAAGCCTCCAAGGAGAATAAATTTAGCAATCGCGTGTCTTTCGAACATGGATGTGCAAACAAGCCTCAAAGGAGAATAAATTTAACAATCGCGTGTCTTTCGAACATGGATGTGCAAACAAGCCTCCAAGGAGAATAATTTGGCAATCGCGTGTCTTTCGAGCACAGATGTGCAAACAAGCCTCCAAGGAGAATAAATTTAGCAAACACATGTCTTTCAAACACGGATGTGCAAACAAGCCTCTAAGGACAATTAATTGAGCAATCGCGTGTTTTTCAAACACGGGTGTGGAAACAAGTCTCGAAGGAGAATAAATTTAGTAATCCCGTATCTTTTGAACATGGATCTGCAAACAAGCCTCCAAAGAGAATAAATTTAGCAATCGCGTATTTTTCGAACACGGATGTGCAAAAAAGCCTCCAAGGAGAATAAATTTAGCAATCGCGTGTTTTTCGAACACGGATGTACAAACAAGCCTCCAAGGAGAAGAAATTTAGCAATCGCGTGTCTTTCGAACATGGATGTGCAAACAAGCCTCAAAGGAGAATAAATTTAACAATCGTCTATCTTTCGAACATGGATGTTGAAACAAGCCTCCAAGGAGAATAAGTTTAGCAATCGCGTGTCTTTCGAGCACAGATGTGCAAACAAGCCTCCAAGGAGAATAAATTTAGCAATCGCGTGTTTTTCGAACACGGGTGTGCAAACAAGTCTCGAAGGAGAATAAATTAATAATCGCGTGTCTTTAGAACATGGATCTGCAAACAGGCCTCCAAAGAGAATAAATTTAGCAATCGCGTGTCTTTCGAATAGGGATGTGCAAACAAGCCTCCAAGGAGAATAAATTTAGCAATCGCAAGTCTTTCGAACAGGCATGTGCAATCAATCCTCCAAGGAGAATAAATTTAGCAATCGCGTGTTTTTCGAACACGGATGTGCAAACAAGCCTCCATGAAGAATAAATTTGGCAATCGTGTGTCTTTCGAAAACGGATGTGCAAACAAGCCTCCAAGGAGAATAAATTTAGTAATCGCGTGTCTTTCGACCACAGATGTGCAAACAAGCCTCCAAGGAGAATAAATTTAGCAAACACATGTCTTTAAAACACGGATTTGCAAACAAGCCTCCAAGGACAATAAATTTAACAATCGCGTGTTTTTCGAACAGGGGTGTGCAAAGAAGTCTCAAAGGAGAATAAATTTAGTAATCGCGTGTCTTTTGAATATGGATATGCAAACAAGCCTCCAAGGAGAATAAATTTAGCAATCGCGTGTCTTTCAAACAGGGATGTGCAAACAAGCCTTCAAGGAGAATAAATTTAGCAATCGCGTGTCTTTCGAACATGGATGTGCAACCAAGCCTCCAAGGAGAATAAATTTAGCAATCGCGTTTCTTTCTAACACGGATGTGCAAACAAGTCTCCATGGAGAATAAATTTAGCAATCGCATGTCTTTTGAAGATGGATTTGCAACCAAGCCTCCAAGGAGAATAAATTTAGCAATCGCGTGTCTTTCTAACACGGATGTGCAAACAAGTCTCCATGGAGAATAAATTTAGCAATCGCATGTCTTTTGAAGATGGATTTGCAAACAAGCCTCCAAGGAGAATAAATTTAGCAATAGCGTGTCTTTCGAACACGGATGTGCAAACAAGCCTCCAAGGAGAATAAATTTAGCAATCGCGTGTTTTTCGAACACGGATGTGCAAACAAGCCTCTTTGAAGAATAAATTTGGCAATCGTGTGTCTTTCGAACACGGATGTGCAAACAAGCCTCCAAGGAGAATAAATTTAGTAATCGCGTGTCTTTCCACCACAGATGTGCAAACAAGCCTCCAAGGAGAATAAATTTAGCAAACACATGTCTTTAAAACACGGATTTGCAAACAAGCCTCCAAGGACAATAAATTTAGCAATCGCGTGTTTTTCGAACACGGGTGTGCAAACAAGTCTCGAAGGAGAATGAATTTAGTAATCGCGTGTCTTTTGAACATGGATCTGCAAACAACCATTAACAACCAGTTCCAGAACATCACTAAAAAGTTTGGAGAACTGGACATCTGGAAAAGAGGAATAGAGACGCAGATGGGTCAAATCGCTGCACAGATCCCACGACCGTCCGGACAGCTCCCTGGGCAGACAGAACCAAATCCTAAGGGGAAAACTGGACATGTCGCAGCTATCAAACTCAGGAGTGGACATCAGTTACATGAGCCAGAGGTCGGGAAACAGCAAAGCAAGGCAGAGCAGCAACTCGAGACAGAGCAGACCCAACTCGACCTCGAGGAACCCGTACTCGATCTCGATAAGACCCTACTCGACACAGACCAGAAGCTGAGCTCGGACTCCACTGCGAAGCCCAGCAACTCGAGGTCGACAACCCAAGTCGAGATCGACGAGCCTCTGGTCGAGATCGAGGAGCGACATCTGGCCAACGTCGACGACTCTACAATACCTTCGACAGCTGATCTGGCTCCGAAACTGAAAAAGCCACTGCCTTTCCCTTCAAAAGCGCTGAAAGATCTCACTGCAGGTAGGTTTACCAGATTTGTTAATATGCTGCAAGAACTGAATGTTTCTATTCCTTTTACAGAAGCCCTGCAAGAGATGCCTGGATATGTCAAATTTCTGAAGGAAATCCTGAGCAAAAAGCGATCCATCTCAAAGATTGCAGGCGAATGCAAAGTACTCCACTTCCCTGAAAAGAGACCTGATCCTGGTAATTTTTCTGTTACTATGGGTTTTGGACAATATAAATATGATTCTTTGTGCGATTTAGGAGCAAGTGTGAGCATCATGCCTCTATCAATCTGGCGGAAGGTAAAAATAGGATGCATAGAACCTGTGGATGCCAAACTATACATGGCGAACAATACAGTAGTCATCCCTACAGGTATAGTTGAGAACGTCCCTGTCCAGGTTGGTAAATTCTTTGTTCCAGCAGATTTCCTTATCATAGACTGTGCTGAACATCCTACTAGCCCTATTATTCTTGGTAGACCGTTCTTAGCTACTGCAGATGCCAAAATAAGTGTCAAGAATAGATCGCTCACCTTCACCATAGGCGATGAGGTTTTAGATTTCTCTTTTGGCCCTGCAAAAGAGGAAATTTCCTGGCTAGAGGTGAAAAGCATCAGTAACCACGGGACCAAGCAAACAGCGAGGGAGGGTGCCAACACTGTACTCGAGATCGACAAGAGCTACTCGATCTCGACAAGGGCCCCACTCGATCTCGACAAGACTTTGTCGATCTCGACAACCACTGCTGAACCAGAGACTTGCCCAGAGCCTAAGTATGGGGTCCCTGTACTCGAGGTCGACAAGCAGTACTCGATCTCGACTAGCCCTTAGCCCAAAGTTTCCTGTTTTGGGTCCGAAAAGGTAAATTCAGGTATGAATTCTACTCCCCCTCAGTCCATAAAGAAATTTTTTAATAGTTTAAGGGGAGGGAAGGCCCAGTGGCAAGAAAATCTGCGAAAGCTAAGGGCTGGAAGGAAGAGAAAGAAAGAGAAGAGAGATGATGCAAGCAACCACCTATCAGCTGAGCTTGCATACTACCATCAGGACCTAGATGATCCAGGAGAAGGGCCAAGCATGAGCAGGCCCCACAATAATGGTCCTTGAGCGCAAACGGAGAAGTCGGCCTAGCGACTCTAAAATCTAGAGCATGTATATAGAACTTTATGAATTTTGGGACTTTTTGAACTTTTTTGTTTTTTGTTTTTGTTTTTTTGGTTTTATGTCTTTTAGATTATTTCATGTGGATAGTCTTGTTTCTTGTGCAATCTAACACTTTTAGGTCGACAAGCATATAAGAATCGTGAAAAGTGGAATAAAGAAGTCCCTGAAAACAGTCAGAATCGACAATGGCCAAGTCGATTACGACAAGGAGGAGAAGCCCAGACGTTACTCGACCTCGGGTAGACGTACTCGACATCGACAAGCCAAGACACTCCTCGACTTCAGAATCCACTGGACGCAGAAAAGCTACTCGAGATCGAGTACACTGCACTCGAGATCAACAAGGAACCTACTCGACATACACTGATTCGCCCTCCTCGATGTGTTATCCTGTGAGTTTCTTCCTTTACTCTTGTTTTTATTTGATTTTATATACAGTGGGGACACTGTATATTTTAAGTATGGGGTGGGGGAAGGGCTCATTATCATTATCATATGTGTTAGTCTTGCTTTTTGGTTTTACAAGGTGAAATTTAAATATTTTTTTTTTAAGCATTCATCTTTAAAATTTTATGCATTGGAGTCTTTTGCCATACTTTATTCTTATTTTTAGTTGCATAAAAAAAATAAAAATAGAAAAAAAAATAGAAAATGTCGAAAAAAAAAATATATATGCATGTTTAAATTTTTGCATTGTTTTAGTTTTGATACCCTAACTTAGATGTCCTATGATGATAAATAATAATTGACTTGATCATGTAAACCCTATGGCATGTTTCGAAGGTTTAGCCTAAGTCCTCGAAAATGGTTTTTTATGTGGATTGTGAACTTGTGATGAAATTGAGCACATATGATCCTAAGCTGAAGGTTAAAATCCAACAAAAATTGTCCCAGTGAGAATCTTGGCCTTATAGGGAGAACATTAAAAATCCCTCTGCTTTCTTGAGTGTATTTACTCTTCTTATGCATCTCTAAATGTTGTGATAGTTATTCAAAGCCAATGCATTTATGTGTTTATGTTGATGAGAATTAAATGATGGAGGCACCTTTTAAGCCAATTTTATCCTCTCTTTACCTACCCTGCATTATCCCTGCTTGAAGCCAGAACATTAGCCTGAGACTTTTATTGTGAACTCCACAAAAATATCCTTAGCCAAATTGAGCCTGACCCCCATTTGGGAATTAAGACTTAGAGTTGGTTGGAATGATGATTTGTGGAAAGAATGAGCTTATGTTGCATTTCAAGTAGGAAGGATTGTTGAAATTATTGAGATATGGGATGGTTTTAAATTTTTATCTTGCTATGCATATTATGTAAAAAGGATCTTTGGCTCACATTATAAATGCACTATAGTGTTATTTAGTTTTCATTTTCGAAAAAAAAAATTCCGAAAAAAAAAATCCGAAAATAAAAGAAGAAGAAAAAGTACATATGTTTGTGAATAAAGTGCATGAGCCAAATTTACCTTATTTCTTTCATTATTTTGCAAGATACATATTTTGGGGAGGTTGAGAAAGTTTGAAAGGTTACATACTTCATTGAGATAAATTGGAGAGTTTGGTTGATGCATATGATTGAGAAGTTATGGTTTGGTTGTGTTGGAAGATTTAGGAGTCTTGATTCCCGAATTTTATTAAGCACCACATGGCCAAATAATTCCATACCTTATTATTTCTTACCAAGCCCCATTACAACCTCGCCGAATGGAATCTTCTTTGAAGACTTCTATTGAGCGAAGTCCTCCTGATAATTCTTGTTGCATTTTCATAATTGGTTGCGAAGTGGATACATATTTAAATTGCAATGTTTATGAGATTGTGTATGGAATTGAGTTGAGAGTTGATCTTCATAGCCTAAATACATTTGAGAGTTGAGTGTAAACACATTATCCCTGTGAGGTTGGATTTATACTGCCTATGCCTATGGATCGCTCATATATGTGTGATGACGTTAAATTCACTTGTCTTACATTGCTATTACTTGAGATGTTGCTTTTGACAAAGGCGAAGACTTGAAGGATGTATTGTAGGTCTTGGTTATTGTTTGGTTATTGCTTGAGGACAAGCAAGTCTAAGTATGGGGTGATTTGATGTCTCCAAAGTAGCCATGTCTTTATGCATATTTTAGTTCCATATTCTTTACATTTTGCATATTTCGGGTTGGGAATATGTCGAATTTATGTAGTATATGCTTATTTGTCAGAAATAGAGATCTACATAAGTTTCTGTTTAATATTACAGAATATGGAACCATTTCGGGAGAAAACCAAGAAGCGAGAACCGAAGCACAAGGCTACTCGACATCGATTAACCCTAGTCGATCTCGACAAGACATACCTAAGCACCAGCCAGCATCGAGGAGCTTATGTCGAGAAACAGAAGACGAAGAACCCGACTCCATACCCTACTCGAGATCGAGTACGGGTACTCGAGGTCGACAAGAGCCCGGAGCCCAGATCCAAACCTGTCGAGCAGAGCCACCCGAGAAGACCTAGTCGACGAACCACCCAACTCGACATCGACAAGGGGTCCTCGAGATCGATGAGCGCCAGGAGCCATGTCCGAGTCTGTCGAGAACCAGCTAGCCGAGATGACGAAGCCAAGCCAGTCGACTAACAATCCTAGTCGAGATCGAGTAGGTTCTACTCGAGATCGACGACGGTCCCAGAAGCCGCGTTACTCGGTTTGACGAATCCTACTCGGTTTGGGATTCCTTGGGCTCGAAGTTTGCCGATTCTATCTGAAATCATCAAGACACATCATGAAGGAAGAGATTTATCCACTTGAGACACTTTAGATATTATTTCCCTTTTAGATTTAATTTCCTTGTTACTTTTTTTTATCATTAAACCTTTTAGATATACTTTTAGATATAGATAGATGTTTCTATCCTTGACTAGCAAGGTTTAGATGCCGATAAATAAAGCCCATGGGGCTGATTTATATTCATTCAATTTCAGAGGTAGAGAAGTAGTTCACAGAGACAGGTTTAGGAGTTCGAAGGTTTTAGGGTTTTGGCGTTCAACGAGAGTTGGATCGCCGGGATTGTAAAGTCTTTGAATTTAGTTTAATGCAAGTTGTTATTTCTTTCCAATCAATGATGTCTGAGGTTGCGATGAAGCGCGAGTAGTCCACCCACTTCTAGGGTTGGGGCGAGCCCGACGATAGCCATGCATAATTGAGGTAAAGATCCGACTTTTATCATGTTTTGAGCATCTCCTACTTGTTTATGTGTTTATTGCCCATCTAATGGAGATCCATGATAACAACTTGGATTGTAAACATAAAATTAGTAGAGACAATTAGGGTTTCTTGAAAGAGTTGTCTAATTGTTGGAAAAGGCGAAAGCTTGTCCTTGATGCGATTCACATGATTATCTGTTTATCTCTGCCTTATGCATGCTTGGTTATCGTTATTGCAAACCCCAATCTTGGAAGTCTTTTACATTAAGTTAAGTCGAAACCCCCAAAGCATTTGTTCTTTATTTTCTTTCGTATTATTTTCTGTCCTTCTACTCGATCTCGAATTGCACTACTCGATATCGAGTAAACTGATCCTCGACCAAGTCGTTGTAGCTTCTCCTGTGCAGGTATTCGACCAAGACAAGCCGAAATCGACAAAGGCCCTACTCGATATCGAGTAAGCCTCGTCGAGATCTACCACCATTGCCGAGTTGCTGCTGCTGTGTTCGACTAACCCGATCTTCTATCGACTACCCTAGTCGAGATCGAGGACATCTGTGGTCGACTTCTGTCGTGAGATTTATCCGCTGCCTAGGATCCGCTGACACGCTTCCTCGTGGATCGATCATGACTTCCCGCTGCTACATCAGGAGGAGGTCTTGTAATTATTTGCAAGGGACAGAATCTGGTTTGCTATGATTTATTTCTATTTTATTATTGCAAGTCTCGATTTCCTCCTATCAACAAATTGGCGCCGTTGCCGGGGAAGCTATCATTCGCGCCTTAGGTAGTTGAATCTCACGTCTACTCTGAGTTACTTTTCAGGTATATGCGCCGTTCTGGTCAACCACCTTAGTTTGACGGCTTAGACAACCCAGAACGCCTTATACAAGCCCACGCTAGACTGAAAAGAGCCATGGCCGCCGCTGAGACACAAGAACAGCTAATACAGAGGCTTACAAGGGAGCTAGCTGCAAAGGATACTACTATCGCCAATGAAAGGGCAGCGAGGGAACAAGAGAAAGCAGCAAGGGAGCAAGCAGAAGCTGAGCTTGCCCAATATCCAACCACTGCTGAGGATTATATGCATCCAACTCTCGTCGTGCCTGAATTGGCGATTCTTATCCCTGAAAACTCCTTCGAAATTCGCACTCAATTTCTGATAGAGCTTAAAAATAATGCTTTTTATGGAAGATTTAATGAGTGTCCTCTTGAGCATATTACCAATTTTCATGACATGTGCCGTACTCTTGCTGAAGGTACAACTCTGGAATATGTCAAGATGAAAGCTTTCCGCTGGTCTCTCGCTGGACCTGCACTGAAGTGGCTAGAAGGACTGAAACCAAGGTCCCTTACAACATGGGCCCAAGTAGAGCAAGAGTTTCTCAATAAATTCTTCCCACCTGCCAAGACAGCACTTCTCCGCCAGAAAATCACCGCCTTCAAACAGAAGCGTGGGGAACCGCTGGCAAGGGCATGGGAACGCTACAAAGAACTGCTGCGATCTTGCCCTACTCATGGACAGCCACCCTACGTCATTCAGGAGATCTTCTTCAACTCTCTTGATCAAGTCACTAAGGACAGCATCAACCAGTATACTCGCTATGAGTATCTAACGATGCCGCCAGTTGACGCATGGGGTGTGCTAGACAAGCTCACCAATTATGACAACAAATATGGGTCTACTGCAAACTATGAGGAGAACTCCTATGCCAGGTCAGCACCATCTATGCCACTCTATGAGCCAGCAAAGGAAATTGACCCAGATGTCAGGGAGCAGTTCTACAGAGACCAGAATCGCAAGCTCCTCAAGCAAGTCAAATATCTATCTGTCAATCAGCCCTGCATCGAATGCGGATCACAGAGGCACACCACTACTGAGTGCCCACACACTGAGCAAGTCAGAATGCCAGAGACACATGAGGAAGCAGCTTACGTGGGGGGGTCCAAATCGCTACATGGGAGATCAAAGGTTCTATCAGCCTCAGTGGAACCAAGGTCCTCCTAGGAACCCCCCACCCTACAGAGCTCCAGGGCATCCAGAAAGGGATCAAAAGAAGGATGATCTACAGCTGATCCTTGAGGAGATGCGTCGGAATCAGGACACCATCAACAACCAGTTCCAGAACATCACTACAAAGTTTGGAGAACTGGTCATCTGGAAAAGAGGAATAGAGACGCAGATGGGTCAAATCGCTGCACAGATCCCACGACCGTCCGGACAGCTCCCTGGGCAGACAGAACCAAATTCTAAGGGGAAAACCGGACATGTCGCAGCTATCAAACTCAGGAGTGGACATCAGTTACACGAGCCAGAGGTCAGGAAACAGCAAAGCAAGGCAGAGCAGCAACTCGAGACAGAGCAGACCCAACTCGACCTCGAGGAACCCGTACTCGATCTCGACAAGACCCTACTCGACACAGACCAGAAGCTGAGCTCGGAATCCACTGCGAAGCCCAGCAACTCGAGGTCGACAACCCAAGTCGAGATCGACGAGCCCCTGGTCGAGATCGAGGAGCAACATCTGGCCGACGTCGACGACTCTGCAACACCTTCGACAGCTGATCTGGCTCCGAAACTGAAAAAGCCACTGCCTTTCCCTTCAAAAGCGCAGAAAGATCCCACTGCAGGTAGGTTTACCAGATTTGTTAATATGCTGCAAGAACTGAATGTTTCTATTCCTTTTACAGAAGCCCTGCAAGAGATGCCTGGATATGTCAAATTTCTGAAGGAAATCCTGAGCAAAAAGCGATCCATCTCAAAGATTGCAGGCGAATGCAAAGTACTCCACTTCCCTGAAAAGAGACCTGATCCTGGTAATTTTTCTGTTACTATGGGTTTTGGACAATATAAATATGATTCTTTGTGCGATTTAGGAGCAAGTGTGAGCATCATGCCTCTATCAATCTGGCGGAAGGTAAAAATAGGATGCATAGAACCTGTGGATGCCAAACTATACATGGCGAACAATACAGTAGTCATCCCATAGGTATAGTTGAGAACGTCCCTGTCCAGGTTGGTAAATTCTTTGTTCCAGCAGATTTCCTTATCATAGACTGTGTTGAAGATCCTACTAGCCCTATTATTCTTGGTAGACCGTGCTTAGCTACTGCAGATGCCAAAATAAGTGCCAAGAATAGATCGCTCACCTTCACCATAGGCGATGACGTTTTAGATTTCTCTTTTGGCCCTGCAAAAGAGGAAATTTCCTGGCTGGAGGTGAAAAGCATCAGCAACCACGGGACCAAGCAAACAGCGAAGGAGGGTGCCAACACTGTACTCGAGATCGACAAGAGCTACTCGATCTCGACAAGGGCCCCACTCGATCTCGACAAGACTTTGTCGATCTCGACAACCACTTCTGAGCTAGAGACTTGCCCAGAGCCTAAGTATGGGGTCCCTGTACTCGAGGTCGACAAGCAGTACTCGATCTCGACTAGCCCCAAGCCCAAAGTTTCCTGTTTTGGGTCCGAAAATGTAAGTTCAGGTATGAATTCTACTCCCCCTCAGTCCATAAAGAAATTTTTTAATAGTTTAAGGGGAGGGAAGGCCCAGTGGCAAGAAAATCTGCGAAAGCTAAGGGCTGGAAGGAAGAGAAAGAAAGAGAAGAGAGATGATGCAAGCAACCACCTATCAGCTGAGCTTCCATACTACCATCAGGACCTAGATGATCCAGGAGAAGGGCCAAGCATGAGCAGGCCCCACAATAATGGTCCTTGAGCGCAAACGGAGAAGTCGGCCTAGCGACTCTAAAATCTAGAGCATGTATATAGAACTTTATGAATTTTGGGACTTTTTGAACTTTTTTGTTTTTTGTTTTTGTTTTTTTGGTTTTATGTCTTTTAGATTATTTCATGTGGATAGTCTTGTTTCTTGTGCAATCTAACACTTTTAGGTCGGCAAGCATATAAGAATCGTGAAAAGTGGAATAAAGAAGTCCCTGAAAACAGTCAGAATCGACAATGGCCAAGTCGATTACGACAAGGAGGAAAAGCCCAGACGTTACTCGACCTCGAGTAGACGTACTCGACATCGACAAGCCAAGACACTCCTCGACTTCAGAATCCACTGGACGCAGAAAAGCTACTCGAGATCGAGTACACTGCACTCGAGATCGACAAGGAACCTACTCGACATACACTGATTCGCCCTCCTCGATGTGTTATCCTGTGAGTTCCTTCCTTTACTCTTGTTTTTATTTGATTTTATACAGTGGGGACACTGTATATTTTAAGTATGGGGTGGGGGAAGGGCTCATTATCATTATCATATGTGTTAGTCTTGCTTTTTGGTTTTACAAGGTGAAATTTAAATATTTTTTTTAAGCATTCATGTTTAAAATTTTATGCATTGGAGTCTTTTGCCATACTTTATTCTTATTTTTAGTTGCATAAAAAAAAATAAAAATAGAAAAAAAAATAGAAAATGTCGAAAAAAAAAATATATATGCATGTTTAAATTTTTGCATTGTTTTAGTTTTGATACCCTAACTTAGATGTCCTATGATGATAAATAATAATTGACTTGATCATGTAAACCCTATGGCATGTTTGGAAGGTTTAGCCTAAGTCCTCGAAAATGGTTTTTTATGTGGATTGTGAACTTGTGATGAAATTGAGCACATATGATCCTAAGCTGAAGGTTAAAATCCAACAAAAATTGTCCCAGTGAGAATCTTTGCCTTATAGGGAGAACATTAAAAATCCCTCTGCTTTCTTGAGTGTATTTACTCTTCTTATGCATCTCTAAATGTTGTGATAGTTATTCAAAGCCAATGCATTTATGTGTTTATGTTGATGAGAATTAAATGATGGAGGCACCTTTTAAGCCAATTTTATCCTCTCTTTACCTACCCTGCATTATCCCTGCTTGAAGCCAGAACATTAGCCTGAGACTTTTATTGTGAACTCCACAAAAATATCCTTAGCCAAATTGAGCCTGACCCCCATTTGGGAATTAAGACTTAGAGTTGGTTGGAATGATGATTTGTGGAAAGAATGAGCTTATGTTGCATTTCAAGTAGGAAGGATTGTTGAAATTATTGAGATATGGGATGGTTTTAAATTTTTATCTTGCTATGCATATTATGTAAAAAGGATCTTTGGCTCACATTATAAATGCACTATAGTGTTATTTAGTTTTCATTTTCGAAAAAAAAAATTCCGAAAAAAAAAATCCGAAAATAAAAGAAGAAGAAAAAGTACATATGTTTGTGAATAAAGTGCATGAGCCAAATTTACCTTATTTCTTTCATTATTTTGCAAGATACATATTTTGGGGAGGTTGAGAAAGTTTGAAAGGTTACATACTTCATTGAGATAAATTGGAGAGTTTGGTTGATGCATATGATTGAGAAGTTATGGTTTGGTTGTGTTGGAAGATTTAGGAGTCTTGATTCCCGAATTTTATTAAGCACCACATGGCCAAATAATTCCATACCTTATTATTTCTTACCAAGCCCCATTACAACCTCGCCGAATGGAATCTTCTTTGAAGACTTCTATTGAGCGAAGTCCTCCTGATAATTCTTGTTGCATTTTCATAATTGGTTGCGAAGTGGATACATATTTAAATTGCAATGTTTATGAGATTGTGTATGGAATTGAGTTGAGAGTTGATCTTCATAGCCTAAATACATTTGAGAGTTGAGTGTAAACACATTATCCCTGTGAGGTTGGATTTATACTGCCTATGCCTATGGATCGCTCATATATGTGTGATGACGTTAAATTCACTTGTCTTACATTGCTATTACTTGAGATGTTGCTTTTGACAAAGGCGAAGACTTGAAGGATGTGTTGTAGGTCTTGGTTATTGTTTGGTTATTGCTTGAGGACAAGCAAGTCTAAGTATGGGGTGATTTGATGTCTCCAAAGTAGCCATGTCTTTATGCATATTTTAGTTCCATATTCTTTACATTTTGCATATTTCGGGTTGGGAATATGTCGAATTTATGTAGTATATGCTTATTTGTCAGAAATAGAGATCTACATAAGTTTCTGTTTAATATTACAGAATATGGATCCATTTCGGGAGAAAACCAAGAAGCGAGAACCGAAGCACAAGGCTACTCGACATCGATTAACCCTAGTCGATCTCGACAAGACATACCTAAGCACCAGCCAGCATCGAGGAGCTTATGTCGAGAAACAGAAGACGAAGAACCCGACTCCATACCCTACTCGAGATCGAGTACGGGTACTCGAGGTCGACAAGAGCCCGGAGCCCAGATCCAAACCTGTCGAGCAGAGCCACCCGAGAAGACCTAGTCGACGAACCACCCAACTCGACATCGACAACGGGTCCTCGAGATCGATGAGCGCCAGGAGCCATGTCCGAGTCTGTCGAGAACCAGCTAGCCGAGACGACGAAGCCGAGCCAATCGACTAACAATCCTAGTTGAGATCGAGTAGGTTCTACTCGAGATCGACGACGGTCCCAGAAGCCGCGTTACTTGGTTTGACGAATCCTACTCGGTTTGGGATTCCTTGGGCTCGAAGTTTGCCGATTCTATCCGAAATCATCAAGACACATCATGAAGGAAGAGATCTATCCACTTGAGACACTTTAGATATTATTTCCCTTTTAGATTTAATTTCCTTGTTACTTTTATTTATCATTAAACCTTTTAGATATACTTTTAGATATAGATAGATGTTTCTAACCTTGACTAGCAAGGTTTAGATGCCTATAAATAAAGCCCATGGGGCTGATTTCTATTCATTCAATTTCAGAGGTAGAGAAGTAGTTCACAGAGACAGGTTTAGGAGTTCGAAGGTTTTAGGGTTTTGGCGTTCAACGAGAGTTGGATCGCCGGGATTGTAAAGCCTTTGAATTTAGTTTAATGCAAGTTGTTATTTCTTTCCAATCAATGATGACTGAGGTTGCAATGAAGCGCGAGTAGTCCACCCACTTCTAGGGTTGGGGCGAGCCCGACGATAGCCATGCATAATTGAGGTAAAGATCAGACTTTTATCATGTTTTGAGCATCTCCTACTTTTTTTGTGTTTATTGCCCATCTAATGGAGATCCATGATAACAACTTGGATTGTAAACATAAAATATGTAGAGATAATCAGGGTTTCTTGAAAGAGTTGTCTAATTGTTGGAAAAGGCGAAAGCTTGTCCTTGATGCGATTCACATGATTATCTGTTTATCTCTGCCTTATACATGCTTGGTTATCGTTGTTGCAAACCCCAATCTTGGAAGTCTTTTACATTAAGTTAAGTCGAAACCCCCAAAGCATTTGTTCTTTATTTTCTTTCGTATTATTTTCTGTCCTTCTACTCGATCTCGAATTGCACTACTCGATATCGAGTAAACTGATCCTCGACCAAGTCGTTGTAGCTTCTCCTGTGCAGGTATTCGACCAAGACAAGCCGAAATCGACAAAGGCCCTACTCGATATCGAGTAAGCCTCGTCGAGATCGACCACCATTGCCGAGTTGCTGCTGCTGTGTTCGACTAACCCGATCTTCTGTCGACTACCCTAGTCGAGATCGAGGACATCTGTGGTCGACTTCTGCCGTGAGATTTATCCGCTGCCTAGGATCCGCTGACACGCTTCCTCGTGGATCGATCCTGACTTCCCGCTGCTACATCAGGAGGAGGTCTTGTAATTATTTGCAAGGCACGGAATCTGGTTTGCTGTGATTTATTTCTATTTTATTATTGCAAGTCTCGATTTCCTCCTATCAACAAATTGGCGCCGTTGATGGGGAAGCTATCATTCGCGCCTTAGGTAGTTGAATCTCACGTCTACTCTGAGTTACTTTTCAGGTATATGCGCCGTTCTGGTCAACCACCTGAGTTTGACGGCTTAGACAACCCAGAACGCCTTATACAAGCCCACGCTAGACTGAAAAGAGCCATGGCCGCCGCTGAGACACAAGAACAGCTAATACAGAGGATTACAAGGGAGCTAGCTGCAAAGGATACTACTATCGCCAATGAAAGGGCAGCGAGGGAACAAGAGAAAGCAGCAAGGGAGCAAGCAGAAGCTGAGCTTGCCCAATATCCAACCACTGCTGAGGATTATATGCATCAAACTCTCGTCGTGCCTGAATCGGCGATTCTTATACCTGAAAACTCCTTTGAAATTCGCACTCAATTTCTGATAGAGCTTAAAAATAATGCTTTTTATGAAAGATTTAATGAGTGTCCTCTTGAGCATATTACCAATTTTCATGACATGTGCCATACTCTTGCTGAAGGTACAACTCTGGAATATGTCAAGATGAAAGCTTTCCGTTGGTCTCTCGCTGGACCTGCACTGAAGTGGCTAGAAGGACTGAAACCAAGATCCCTTACAACATGGGCCCAAGTAGAGCAAGAGTTTCTCAATAAATTCTTCCCACCTGCCAAGACAGCACTTCTCCGCCAGAAAATCACCGCCTTCAAACAGAAGCATGGGGAACCCCTAGCAAGGGCATGGGAACGCTACAAAGAACTGCTGCGATCTTGCCCTACTCATGGACAACCACCCTACGTCATTCAGGAGATCTTCTTCAACTCTCTTGATCAAGTCACTAAGGACAGAATCAACCAGTATACTCGCTATGAGTATCTAACGATGCCGCCAGTTGACGCATGGGGTGTGCTAGACAAGCTCACCAATTATGACAACAAATATGGGTCTACTGCAAACTATGAGGAGAACTCCTATGCCAGGCCAGCACCATCTATGCCACTCTATGAGCCAGCAAAGGAAATTGACCCAGATGTCAGGGAGCAGTTCTACAGAGACCAGAATCGCAAGCTCCTCAAGCAAGTCAAATATCTATCTGTCAATCAGCCCTGCATCGAATGCGGATCACAGAGGCACGCCACTACTGAGGGCCCACACACTGAGCAAGTCAGAATGGCAGAGACACATGAGGAAGCAGCTTACGTGGGGGGTCCAAATCGCTACATGGGAGATCAAAGGTTCTATCAGCCTCAGTGGAACCAAGGTCCTCCTAGGAACCCCCCACCCTACAGAGCTCCAGGGCATCCAGAAAGGGATCAAAAGAAGGATGATCAACAGCTGACCCTTGAGGAGATGCGTCGGAATCAGGACACCATCAACAACCAGTTCCAGAACATCACTACAAAGTTTGGAGAACTGGACATCTGGAAAAGAGGAATAGAGACGCAGATAGGTCAAATCGCTGCACAGATCCCACGACCGTCCGGACAGCTCCCTGGGCAGACAGAACCAAATCCTAAGGGGAAAACCGGACATGTCGCAGCTATCAAACTCAGGAGTGGACATCAGTTACACGAGCCAGAGGTCAGGAAACAGCAAAGCAAGGCAGAGCAGCAACTCGAGATAGAGCAGACCCTACTCGACCTCGAGGAATCCGTACTCGATCTCGACAAGACCCTACTCGACACAGACCAGAAGCTGAGCTCGGACTCCACTGCGAATCCCAGCAACTCGAGGTCGACAACCCAAGTCGAGATCGACGAGCCCCTGGTCGAGATCGAGGAGCAACATCTGGGCGACGTCGACGACTCTGCAACACCTTCGACAGCTGATCTGGCTCCGAAACTGAAAAAGCCACTGCCTTTCCCTTCAAAAGCACAGAAAGATCCCACTGCAGGTAGGTTTACCAGATTTGTTAATATGCTGCAAGAACTGAATGTTTCTATTCCTTTTACAGAAGCCCTGCAAGAGATGCCTGGATATGTCAAATTTTTGAAGGAAATTCTGAGCAAAAAGCGATCCATCTCAGAGATCGCAGGCGAATGCAAAGTACTCCACTTCCCTGAAAAGAGACCTGATCCTGGTAAGTTTTCTGTTACTGTGGGTTTTGGACAATATAAATATGATTCTTTGTGCGATTTAGGAGCAAGTGTGAACATCATGCCTCTATCAATCTGGCGGAAGGTAAAAATAGAATGCATAGAACCTGTGGACGCCAAACTATACATGGCGAACAATACAGTAGTCATCCCTACAGGTATAGTTGAGAACGTCCCTGTCCAGGTTGGTAAATTCTTTGTTCCAGCAGATTTCCTTATCATAGACTGTGCTGAAGATCCTACTAGCCCTATTATTCTTGGTAGACCTTTCTTAGTTACTGCAAATGCCAAAATAAGTGTCAAGAATAGATCGCTCACCTTCACCATAGGCGATGAGGTTTTAGATTTCTCTTTTGGGCCTACAAAGGAGGAAATTTCCTGGCTGGAGGTGAAAAGCATCAGCAACCACGGGACCAAGCAAACAGCGAAGAAGGGTGCCAACACTGTACTCGAGATCGACAAGAGCTACTCGATCTCGACAAGGGCCCCACTCGATCTCGACAAGACTTTGTCGATCTCGACAACCACTGCTGAACCAGAGACTTGCCCAGAGCCTAAGTATGGGGTCCCTGTACTCGAGGTCGACAAGCAGTACTCGATCTCGACTAGCCCCAAGCCCAAAGTTTCCTGTTTTGGGTCCGAAAAGGTAAGTTCAGGTATGGATTCTACTCCCCCTCAGTCCATAAAGAAATTTTTTAATAGTTTAAGGGGAGGGAAGGCCCAGTGGCAAGAAAATCTGCGAAAGCTAAGGGCTGGAAGGAAGAGAAAGAAAGAGAAGAGAGATGATGCAAGCAACCACCTATCAGCTGAGCTTGCATACTACCATCAGGACCTAGATGATCCAGGAGAAGGGCCAAGCATGAGCAGGCCCCACAATAATGGTCCTTGAGCGCAAACGGAGAAGTCGGCCTAGCGACTCTAAAATCTAGAGCATGTATATAGAACTTTATGAATTTTGGGACTTTTTGAACTTTTTTGTTTTTTGTTTTTGTTTTTTTGGTTTTATGTCTTTTAGATTATTTCATGTGGATAGTCTTGTTTCTTGTGCAATCTAACACTTTTAGGTCGGCAAGCATATAAGAATCGTGAAAAGTGGAATAAAGAAGTCCCTGAAAACAGTCAGAATCGACAAAGGCCAAGTCGATTACGACAAGGAGGAGAAGCCTCGAAGGAGAATAAATTTAGCAAACGCATATCTTTCAAACACGGATGTGCAAACAAGCCTCCAAGGACAATAAATTTAGCAATTGCGTGTTTTTCGAACACGGGTGTGCAAACAAGTCTCGAAGGTGAATAAATTAAGTAATCGCGTGTCTTTTGAAGATGGATTTGCAAACAAGCCTCAAAGGAGAATAAATTTAGCAATCGCGTGTCTTTCGAACATGGATGTGCAAACAAGCCTCCAAGAAGAATAAATTTGGCAATCGCATGTCTTTCGAACACGCATGTGCAATCAAGCCTCCAAGGAGAATAAATATAGCAATTGTGTGTCTTTTGAACACGTATGTGCAAACAAGGCTCCAAGGAGAATAAAGTTAGTTATCGCGTGTCTTTCAAACACGGATGTGTAAATAAGCCTCCAAGGAGAATAAATTTAGAATTTAGTAATCGCGTGTCTTTTGAGAACAGATGTGCAAACAAGCCTCCAAGGAAAATAAATTTAGCAAACACATGTCTTTCAAACACGGATTCGCAAACAAGCCTCCAAGGACAATATATTTAGCAATCGCGTATTTTTCGAACACGGGTGTGCAAACAAGTCTCGAAGGAGAATAAATTTAGTAATCGCGTGTCTTTTGAACATGAATCTGCAAACAAGCCTCCAAGGAGAATAAATTTAGCAATCGCGTGTCTTTCAAACAGGGATGTGCAAACAAGCCTCCAAGGAGAATAAATTTAGCAATCGCATGTCTTTCGAACACGCATGTGCAATCAAGCCTCCAAGGAGAACAAATTTAGCAATCGTGTGTCTTTTGAACACGAATGTGCAAACAAGGCTCCAAGGAGAATAAAGTTAGCAATCGCGTGTCTATCAAACACGGATGTGCAAACAAGCCTTGAAGGAGAATAAATTTAGCAATCGCGTTTCTTTCGAACACGGATGTGCAAACAAGCCTCCAAGGAGAATAAATTTAACAATCGCGTGTCTTTCGAACATGGATGTGCAAACAAGCCTCCAAGGAGAATAAGTTTAGCAATCACGTGTCTTTCGAACATGGATGTGCAACAAGCCTCCAAGGAGAATAAATTTAGCAATCGCGTGTCTTTCTAACAGGGATGTGCAAACAAGCCTCCAAAGAGATTAAATTTAGCAATCGCGTGTCTTTTGAAGATGGATTGCAAACAAGCCTCCATGGAGAATAAATTTAGCAATCGCGTGTTTATCAAACACGGATGTGCAAACAAGCCTCCAAGAAGAATAAATATGGCAATCGTGTTTCTTTCGAACACGGATGTGCAAACAAGCCTCCAAGGAGAATAAATTTAGTAATCGCGTGTCTTTCGAACACGGATGTGTAAACAAGCCTCCAAGGAGAATAAATTTAGCAACCGCATGTCTTTCAAACATGGATGTGCAAAAAAGCCTCCAAGGACAATAAATTTAGCAATTGCGTGTTTTTCGAACACGGGTTTGCAAACAAGTCTCGAAGGAGAATAAATTTAGTAATCGCGTGTCTTTCGAAGATGGATTTGCAAACAAGCCTCCAAGGAGAATAAATTTACCAATCACGAGTCTTTCGAACAGGGATGTGCAAACAAACCTCCAAGGAGAATAAATTTGGCAATCGCATGTCTTTCGAACATGCATGTGCAATCAAGCCTCCAAGGAGAATAAATATAGCAATTGTGTGTCTTTTGAATACGGATGTGCAAACAAGGCTCCAAGGAGAATAAAGTTAGCAATCGCGTGTCTTTCAAACGTGGATGTGTAAACAAGCCTCCAAGGAAAATAAATTTAGCAATCGCTTGTCTTTCGAACACGGATGTGCAAACAAGCCTCAAAGGAGAATAAATTTAACAATTGCGTGTCTTTCGAACATGGATGTACAAACAAGCCTCCAAGGAGAATAAGTTTAACAATCGCGTGTCTTTCGAACACGGATGTGCAAACAAGCCTCCAAGGAGAATAAATTTAGCAATCGCGTGTCTTTCTAATAGGGATGTGCAAACAAGACTCCAAGGAGAATAAATTTAGCAATCGCGTGTCTTTTTAAGATGGATGTGCAAACAAGCCTCCAAGGAGAATAAATTTCACAATCGCGTGTTTTTCAAACACGGATGTGCAAACAAGCCTCTAAGGAGAATAAATTTAGCAATCGCGTGTCTTTCGAACATGGATGTGCAAACAAGCCTTAAAGGAGAATAAATTTAACAATCGCGTGTCTTTCGAACATGGATGTGCAAACAAGCCTCCAAGGAGAATAAGTTTAGCAATCGCGTGTCTTTCGAGCACAGATGTGCAAACAAGCCTCCAAGGAGAATAAATTTAGCGAACACATATCTTTCAAACACGGATGTGCAAACAAGCCTCTAAGGACAATAAATTTAGCAATCGCGTGTTTTTCAAACACGGGTGTGCAAACAAGTGTCGAAGGAGAATAAATTTAGTAATCGCGTGTCTTTTGAACATGGATCTGCAAACAAGCCTCCAAAGAGAATAAATTTAGCAATCGCGTGTTTTTCGAACACGGATGTGCAAAAAAGCCTCCAAGGAGAATAAATTTAGCAATCGCATGTCTTTCGAACATGGATGTGCAAACAAGCCTCAAAGGAGAATAAATTTAACAATCGCGTGTCTTTCGAACACGGATGTGCAAACAAGCCTCCAAGGAGAATAAGTTTGGCAATCGCGTGTCTTTCGAACACGGATGTGCAAAGTAGCCTCCAAGGAGAATAAATTTAGCAATCGCGTGTCTTTCTCATAGGGATGTGCAAACAAGCCTCCAAGGAGAATAAATTTAGCAATCGCGTGTCTTTCAAACAGGGATGTGCAAACAAGCCTTCAAGGAGAATAAATTTGGCAATCGCATGTCTTTCGAACACGCATGTGCAAACAAGCCTCCAAAGTCCAAGGAGAACAAATATAGCAATCGCATGTCTTTCGAACACGCATGTGCAAACAAGCCTCCAAAGTCCAAGGAGAACAAATATAGCAATCGTGTATCTTTTGAACACGGATGTGCAAACAAGGCTCCAAGGACAATAAAATTAGCAATCGCGTGTCTTTCAAACACGAATGTGCAAACAAGCCTCGAAGGAGAATAAATTTAGCAATCGCGTTTCTTTCGAACACGGATGTGCAAACAAGCCTCCAAGGAGAATAAATTTAACAATCGCTTGTCTTTCGAACATGGATGTGCAAACAAGCATCCAAGGAGAATAAGTTTAGCAATCACGTGTCTTTCGAACATGGATGTGGAAACAAGCCTCCAAGGAGAATAAATTTAGCAATCGCGTGTCTTTCTAACAGAGATGTGCAAACAAGCCTCCAAGGAGAATAAATTTAGCAATCGCGTGTCTTTTGAAGAGTGATGTGCAAACAAGCCTCCAAGGAGAATAAATTTAGCAATCGCGTGTTTTTCGAACACGGATGTGCAAACAAGCCTCCAACAAGAATAAATTTGGCAATCATGTGTCTTTCGAACACGGATGTGCAAACAAGCCTCCAAGGAGAATAAATTTTGTAATCGTGTGTCTTTCGAACACGGATGTGCAAACAAGCCTTCAAGGAGAATAAATTTAGCAAACGCATGTCTTTCAAACACGGATGTGCAAACAAGCCTCCAAGGACAATAAATTTAGCAATCGCGTATTTTTCGAACACGGGTGTGCAAACAAGGCTCTAAGGAGAATAAATTTAGCAATAGCGTGTTTTTCAAAAACATATGTGCAAACAAGCCATTGAGAATAAAAGCAGTATGATCGTTAAATTTTGCAGACGCATGTCTTTCAAAAACAGATGTGCAAACAAGCCTCTAAGGACAATAAATTTAGTAATCAAGTGTTTTTCGAAGACGGGTGTGTAAACAAGTCTATAAGGAGAATAAATTTAGCAATAACGTGTTTTCCAAAAATATATGTGCAAACAAGCCACTGAGAATAAACGCAGTATGATTGTTATATTGCATCCAAACAAAGGGCAAAACAATCAGAAAATAAAGTTCATACATCGACAGTCGGATAACATACTAAAAAGGAAAACAAAACAAAAACAATGTCGCTACTGCTTCACAACTCATTCGCTTGCTTCCGGAACAATAATTGTATAGCGATTACCCCCTTCATACAATGATTGTACAACGTCGCTACTGCTTCACAACTCATTCGCTTGCTGACCATTTACTGCAAACGCGCGCCAACCTTCGTTCAGAAAATAATGACCCTGGCTATCCCGAAACACCCTTACACGAAATTCTTCTTCAGTAGGGGAAACTAAAGAAACATGGCTCGATACCACGCGACCATACATAGCACCAAAAGAGTCTAGTAGCAGTTGTAAGCAATATATCAAAATAAAACTCTATTGGAAAAAAAAACTAGGAATACGGAAACCACGAATAAAGGGTCGGAAGAACTACCAGATATTCAAGCTTCTCCTCAGAGTCAATAGAACGGAAAAAATCGCGATGACTCGGATTGGGAGTGTCATGGCTCTTCACTCCAATTCAAGAAAACAGCAACAACAAGCAAGGACAATAAGACAAGGTACTCCCTACGCTCTCGTATATATCGATAAATAAAACCAATGGTATTTGGTATTTGCATTTATCACGCCATACAAGAGACCACCTTAGTCCAAACCAGTGACGAGATATCAGAGCATCACCTTGCTACCCTGACTACCCATGTCACATCAGGGAACAGTCATATCCAGCTCATAAGCAAATAAAAGAGTAGACGATCATATCGCACACAAATATCGAAGCCTTAATGGTAATATGACGAAGAAGTCATTACTGATTAAGGGAGCCGGATTAACAAAAACAAGTAAAACATCCACTTTATAAAATGTCCGGAAATATCAACTCGTGATGTTTATAGACTAGTCATCTTTAAGAGCGAGCACTTCTAAGCGATGCCCTCCCACATTCTTGAAAAACACCATCGTTGCTCCAACACGAACATCGCTGTTAGTTGTGAAATTATTCCAACCATCGGTCAACCACCAATGATTGAGGCCATCCTTGGAAACTCAGATACAGAACTCTTGTTCACTTGAGGATACTAAGCAAACACGATCAAATACAACAGGACCGTACATCCTTTCGAAGAATCAAGGAAGAGGTTGCAACAGAACATCATTTGATAAGATTCATTACCGAAACATCAAAAAATACAACAAGTAGTACCATATTACCAATCGATGAAGTCTCTTTCTTCTACATCGACACAACGATAAAAATTCCGCATCCTAAAATCAAACAAAGCCATCTCTTCCTCTACCAAGGAAAATAGTAAACAACACAAAGCTACTGAGTGAACGGATTATAACAACAATCAAACACCCTTATATATCCCAAATAAAGCGCTACAGACAATGTAATCTACACCAACATTGATTACATACATTGAATGAGGGAAAAAGTTTGAATCGAGACTTCCCAAGACACCCTGCATGGTCTACACATGGAAAGAATCTATTCAGAATCCCGCCAGTCAGTCTGTATATCCCAAATCGAGAAACATGCCTACTAGTCATGAGAAAGTTCAGCCACTCTTATCGAGTACGTTTTCCAACACCAACATTCAACCCCTCATATACTATTATAAAAAGGGTCACTCAGCCTCTGCGCAACCATCACCTACAAGCAAAAGAATGGCAACCCAAGATTCAAACACCCCTAGCCTTTTACTTTCAACATCTACCTGGTAGGCGAGGAGCAGTGCATACGCATGATGCTGCCCTATAGTTTCGAAGAGAAGTTCGAGCCCCAGGTACCAGAACAAATCTTATTGTCTACTCGCATTATAAAAGATTTTCCTGTTCATATCACATGACGCACCTACCATTCACATTGGGTATAGTAAGAGGTTGGAATCATTTCGTCGAAACTCATGGGCCCGAACTAGAAACAACAATAGTGTTCACCCATCTAGGAGGAACAAGGTTCGAAGTTCACTTTCTGGACAAAGAAGGTTACAAAATTGAAGAAGAAATGGACGTTGTTGGGTATGACGGCCCAGAGGCCAATGGTTTTTAGTTTTTCTTTTTGTAACAGACTTCATTAGAAAACGCACATCTATCTAAGTCAACAATTAATAAAAAGCCCACTTTCATCCATAACTTTTCAATTTCACAGAAATCTCCACCACAACCCTAAACGCAAGAGATTGAACTTAATTTTGAAAATCTTCATCGCGTGTTAGACGCTGGAGATTGGTCTTTATAATTATAAAGTTCAACCTCTCTCGCGCTCTAATTGCGGGAGATTGAACTTAAATTTGAAAATCTTCGTTGCGTGTTAGACGCTGGAGATTACTCTTTACAATTATAAGTTTCAACCTCTCTCACGCTCTAATCGGTGGAGATTGAACTTAATTTTGAAAATCTTCGTCGTGTGTTAGACGGTGGAGATTAGTCTTCATAATTATAAGTTTCGACCTCTCTCGCGCTCTAAACGCTAGAGATTGAACTTAAATTTTGAAAATCTTCTTCGCGTGTTAGACGCTGGAGATTAGTCTTTATAATTATAAGGTTCAACATCTCTCACGCTCTAATCACTAGAGATTGAACTTAATTTTGAAAATATTTGTCGCGTGTTAGACATTGTAGATTACTCTTTATAATTATAAGTTTCAACCGCTCTCACGCTCTAATCGATGGAGATTGAACTTCATTTTGAAAATGTTCGTTGCATGTTAGACGTTGGAGATTAGTCTTCATAATTATATCTTTCAACCTCTCTCGCGCTCTAATCGCTGGAGATCGAACTTAATTCTGAAAATCTCCGTCGCGTGTTAGGCGCTCGAGATTAGTCTTCATAATTATAAGTCTCAACCTCTCTCGCGCTCTAATCACTGGAGATTAAACTTAATTTTGAAAATCTTCGCAACATGCAAGACACTGAAGATTACTTCTTATAACTATAATATTTAACCTCTCTCGCACTTTTAGGCGCTGGAGATTGAATTTGATTGTATAAAACTTCATCGCGTACAAAACACTGAAGATTGTTTGTTATAAAACAGTAGGCAAGATTCCTAGAAAGTCACTTGTTTATTTATGTTACATCAAAAAGAGGGCTTACAACAAACACTTGTGTCAAACACAGGCTCTACAAAAACCCAAAACAAACACATCAAGCCAGGAAGTTCAACAACGAACGGAAAAATCTAAATCACCCTTTTTTATCAAGAAAAGGGTCAACGGCGACAACATCAAAACAAAAGTGCCCCTTGTACTCAAAGATCAAACGAGTACCAATCCTAAGCTCGTTAGAAACCACGAAATAAGACCACCTAGGCGTAAACCAGTAATAATTAGGCCCTAACGACTTCACCCTCACTATAAATTCCTCATCTACTCGCGTCCACAAATGAACATACCCAAGAGCCTCAGGACCATAGTCACGATATATATAGGGAAAAGGCTAGAGGAACAACGAACAAATCTCAGAAAAAGGCAATATAAAAATTAAAACCATAAAACCATAACAAGAGCTTACAAGCCGATATAAGTGACCTCCCATTGCTATGTCCTGGGTAAACCTCTAACACGAGGAATAGGCACACCTAGAATATCAACTGACATGGTAGACATCAACACTAAAACAAACTATACCAGGAAGCACAGCTAAGCTCACTCTTTATAAGAAACATTCAAACAGAGCCAACAAACCACACCGATGTCCAACTCTCTATACAACGAGGTCATAAATATCTAATGACTTCAAAACAAAAGGATCCAGTATAAATCAATCGCCTTCCAAGCGGCAGCAACGTTACAAAGAGTGGTAAGACAGTGAGCAACCCGCAAAACCAGCATACAACACATACCCGCCAATTACAACATTATTAAAGCCAACGCGCAATGACAACACACACCATTGCAAAACAATGCCCTAGTATAAATAACCACGCAAGCATTACCCAAACCTTAGCCCTCGCCCAAAGAGGCCTAGTTTCGATATGGCTTCAGGGGTAGTCTCCCCACCCATCTTTATCACAATCACCATGAATTTCCCAAACTCTAGGTTCAACAGAATGATCCTCATAGAGATCCATCTATACAGGCTCCCTTTACCATACATCTTCGTAGAATTCAGAGATGAAAAACTAGACCAAATCTTTCTATGCTCTTCCCTAAATCAAGAATTTATAGTTTTAGTCGAAAAGGATGAAGGAGATTGGTTCTCCTTATCGGAAAGATGGAGGCAATTCGCGATAATAAACAACATAAGGGTAGGATGTCGCCTTACTTTTGAGTACCAAGGAGAATCACAGTTTGACGTAGCAATTGAGCAACCAGGCTCACAAGAAAACAGGGATGTTTTCCACAACCTCCTATTATATGAAGAAATATAGATAAACATGTTATAAATCACTTTCTATTCCGCGTTGCAGCAAATAAAAAACAGTTTTACGCTGCTACTAGCACATCGATATGTTATATATCCACGAGCCCTTATTTTTGTCATCTCACGATTTATTTCATAAAATGTTTATTGACAGGAGATTGGTAAGGGTATCGCGAATAGACAGAACAATGAAAATATGCTAAATGGCTAAATTCTAGAAAATCAAGCAAAAAACATATAACTAGCGAAATATGAAATACGAGAGTCGAAGATAAAATATTCACAAGATCAAAATACCATGACAAGGCATACCACTTGCCATGGGCCAGAATGTTTCCCACCAACAAAATATGAACCGCAGTAAAGCATAGGCTTACACCGCGGGCAGAAATGTTTTTCAACATACTTCCAATCATCTCAACGACAAATTTAAACACTTGTTAAAAAGAGTGGAGGAACAGCTTGATATACGTCAATAAGAGGATCGCTGTTTTCATCACGCAGGGGCTCATTAACAGGAAGGGGCTCATTAGCAAGAAGGGGCTCATTGGTAGGAAGGAGCTCAGTGGCAGGAGGCGGCTCGGGAGCAGCAACTTCAGCTAAAGAAGTGATGGGCAAAGAAGGGGGCAACCCGCGCTGAGGGTCCAAAAGCTTCATCTTCTTGATATCATAACTGGGAGTGAACATCTTCACAGAGTCCCCAAGATGGGCGAAGTGGTTAACTCTTTGAATAACCCCGCCATCCACTCCTTGTATAAAGACTTCAGATAGATGATCATAAAGAATATCCTCGTCGTCTGTCTCAAGGAAGTTGATCAGCTAGTTCTGAACATCCTTCATAACAAAATCGGCCAACCAACTCTGACCCTCGTCACTCAGCATATAGTCGTGGAGCTTGTTCTTGGTCAAAACAACATCCTCACCTAAAGTGAAACGCTCTAACTACCCCCTCACACTCCTAAGCTCCTCGCGAACCGCTCTCAACTCAGCCTCGAGCCCTTGAATCTGAACGCCCAAGCGCTTTATCTCTAACTCGTGCTCTGAGTACCATTCCTCAAATTTGGAAACCTTGACCCTCGACACGTCAAGCTCGTTCCTCACAACCTCAAACTCTTTTTCGGATTTATCCAAGGTCGTCTGTAGGCTGTTGATAGTCCCCTCTTGAAGCTCCACGTCTTTGAGCTTTTCCACCTTGGCTTTCAAACTCTTGTTCACCTTCCTCAAGTCAGTCACAAGTTCCCCGTACTTCCTCAAACGTTCGGCCACTTTTGACCATTATAAGTTGACCTAGGAAAACACACAAATAACGATAAGCATACGAGCAAGATAGGACAAATAAGGAAAAAAAGTCACGAAGATAATTACCCAACCTCTAGTTCTCTGACCCTACTCCAGTAACTCTTCATCCGTGAGATGCTGCAGAGTCGGTCACAAGTTCGTCTTACTTCCCAGGGATAATCAGCTTCTTAAAGTCAAGTGGGGAGAATCTTGGTTGCCTGTACGTGGCCATAGAAATCCCCGATTTGGTGATCGGCTTGTCACTCAAAACCTTGCGGCCCCCGTCGTCCTCCCGCTTCCTTTTTTGCCCACACTGGCTAATAGGCACGTTATCCCTCAACGAACTATGCCTGTCCTTTATAGGCTCCGTATCCTTTGCAGTCTCCATTCCCAGTGGAGAGTCGCGGGGATGTTCTGCTGTCGTTTCTCACCCAATTGCGAAGTATAAGCGCGAGGAGTTTTGGAGGCACTTTTCTTCATGGCCTTGGCAGAGGGTTTCCCATCGTCAATCAACATATCTGCGAAAGATTAAGATGGGTCAGATCACGGAAATCACGACCAAATTATTGGAAAACTCGAACACCCACCCTGGCGGTGTAGGAGAGACTAAGACCGGCCATTTCCAAGCGAGTCGGGGGTCACAACCTCTATGTAACCCCCTTTTTGTCAAAGGACCTCCTCGACTAAATGCAAATCGCCATCTATTGATCATAATGCTCTTGTTTTTTGTGGGCGTCATGTAAACGCCAAGGGTAGTCACGAAATTTAAGGAAGCCTTGGTGGGACCTTGGACCAGAAACCATTTCTTTCTCCACCTACCCTTGCTGGACAACTGCTCAACTATATTCCCGGCCAGGGAGGCAGACACCAACCCATCCTGACCATATCACAAGGTCAGAACTGAATAAAGATGGTCCAACGGCGGTTTTTGTTTGATAGGGGCACACCGCATCACGTAGGCTGCCAAGTACATCCAGACATTGAAGGCCAGATGTGCTGCACAAGAATTTATCCTTGCGAGGAAATCAGTGTAAAGCTTGGGAAGGGGGAGGGAAATCATTGGAGCAAACTCTCTAAATGAACGACGACATGGTCTCGATATGCGTTCAGGCAACCCCCGCGCTCAAAAGCCAAACCTATCTCTATCCCGGCAGGCCATGGGTAAATCTGAGCCACCATCTCGAGATGTACAAGTGTTAGGATTGACCTCTCACCTTTATTTTCAACTATGGTGGGGGCCACGCGCCTCTCAAAAACTTTGGGGGCAGACGGGGGAGCAGTGGGGGTGTAACTTTCATAGAAACTGCAATTATCAACCTCCTCCTTTTTGTAAGCAGGAACAAAAAAATCACCAGCAACCACACGGACAAGCTTCTTCCTTCCTTTTGACATGCTAGGCACCCCCCATTTACCCAAGTCATTTATAGACTCAAAAGTATGACAGTAATCTGGGTTATCCTTTGTAAGAGAACGCTTTATTGTCCCGGACATTTTTCTCCGCTTCACCTCTCTCGAGGTTGCAAGCGTGAACTTTGCTCTCTTTCCTGCCCTCGACTTATTTTTAGGTAGCGGAGGATGTGATAAGGACGTCGTGGCTTCTGAATCCTCACGCTCCGCGGAATCTACGATCCGTGAGGAGCTAACCTCCTCGTCCTCATAACCCACGCTGCGGTTTTGACTGTCACTTTCGCTTGACATCGCTAAGTAGATAAAGCTCCTAAGGAGAAAAAGCCCTTGAAAGACACAAAAGGACAAATCAACAAGGGGAAATGGCATTTTCAGTATCGCAATTGGACAATTTTGGCGCCAAAAAAAACCCCTCGTAGGGTTATGTTGGCGCCTCACGCACCCCCACAAAAAGGGCATTGAAAAGACACCCCCCCCCCCCCCCCCCCCCGCGAAGGGTGGCGGTTGAAAGACACCTTTTTGCCTCCCCCACAAAGTTTCTCTATTTTGGAGAAACCACCTCCCAAAAAAGTGAAAAAGAGGGGAGATGAAAAGTTTCATCTATCCACAACCGTCGAAATGTCCCCAAATCTCCCAAAGAACGCCATTTCCGGCACCTATACAACACTATCTAGAACCCAGTGACCCTGCTCAGAGCACTTACCACACGGAAAGAAAGAACAAAAAAGGGGAGCAAGACACAAGAGAAAAAACCCCTCTCAGCCCCATCGCCACCGTGCCCCTCACCAGAGGATGACGGTTCGACTACCTAGGGTTTTCTCATCTTCCTTAGAATCTAGTACGAATAGAAATCAAGAAAAATCAATAGAATAAGAAGGCAAACAAGAAACACTTGAGGAAGTGGAGGAAAAGCACCAGCAAATGAGAACAAACTAAGAAATAGCGTCACCAAACAAGAAACACTTGAGGAAGTGGAGGAAAAGCACCAGCAAATGAGAACAAACTAAGAAATAGCGTCACCAACTTGCTCTGATTGCCGCCTTCTTAGAACCGGACCCTTCGAAATTCTCTATTAATCAACGGGGATATGACATCATAAGTAGACCGCCCAACGCAAGACATCTAACGTACTTTGCGGCACATCGCAATCATCACACTTGTCCTAAGTATAGCGGCCTACGAACATCGCAATCGGAGTTCTAGTGCTCATAAACATAGACCTCGTAACAAGGTCCATAAATACCTCGTGGCTCCTTAGGGCAAAGACAAGCAGCTCGCTCGCTGGCTTAGCACCTCTCCGCTAACCATGCTACATGTAAACCCCCAACCCTCTGGCATGAGGGCATGCGTTACACGTGTCTCTTGTCAGTCCACGAGGTTGCCAGCCAGCTGCTCGCTTAGCCCCCTATAAATACCCCCCTTAAACCTCCCTGACTTAAAACCCTCGGAGTCAAGTTCTTAAGGTCATTGATTGGAAAAAAACGCATATGGAATAAGAACGCCATCTTGAGTATTCCCTCTAAAGACGACAAACAATAATCACCTCCTCGCGAGTCAAAAGCTTTATCGAGACCACTTGGACCAATAGTACACAAGTTGATCCTTACCCATCCTGATTGGGCTCGCGGGTAATAAAGGATATTTGTCGTCACCTTGAGGTAATAAGTATAAGTGAAATTCCATGATCGTGTCAATGCCAACCAACATAGTCCTATGTTCATTGCATAAGTAAAAATTTACAACTATCGAATTACCTACATTCATCTTTTCATTTTTACATTTTAGTTACATGTCAATAGAAAAAGACAACCAACAAAAGTTGATGATATTTTTTTGGGAGGGGGTGGGGAGTCTTTGTGTAAGCGTAATCAGAGCAACTGACCCAAGAACCCAAACCCTATAAACCATCACTCGGGCCCAACACTTATCAGTTATAGGGCACATGATTAGATCAATAATGGACATGCAACCATGTTTGTGCAAGCACCCTTAGATGCTTACTTCTCGAGTAAAAACTGGAAGGAACAAGTTGTCAGCGACTATAAATTTGTACATATACATTTTTTGTTGACATTTGTAGGTCTAATTTTATTTTATATTTTGATTAAAAGTAAAAATTCGATATTAGAAAGGTCTGATTCTCGATAAGCCGTCGAATCGGCAGACGGAAACCGCCTAAACATATAGCGAAAACAGAAAAAGGTGCATCAAACAAGAAGAAATAAACTATACTACAAGGCAACCTATGGAAATCTAATCCCAATTAGTTGAGGACGCCGGCAAAAAACGAAGTCAAGCACCACTGAACAGTAGCACCGTCGGCCAGTGGTACAACAAGAAACTATCTCTTATGGGTAGCGTAGACGAAAATCCAAGGAAGCTCCTCTGGATACAGAGTCACTATAAAAGCACTACCATGACTCCAGCTAGTTCCGACTCCGGAATCCACAAGCCCAACCAATTAGAAGATCTCATATACATGTCAAAAGTAAAGCCACACACTGCTCGAGCAAAAACGCCAAGAAGATTCAGGCAACCGGACACGGATTTTAACAAATAGAAAAATAGATGGGTTCAATCTTGCAAGGTATCAAGGAGAAAAATCGTAAGCATTTTGTTTGAAGAGGAACCCACATAACCAACTCAGTAAGAGTTTTGTTATGCGAGAAGGTGGTATAAAATGTTTATGATATTTTCATGGATGCATAACCTTATCTTCAAAGAATATTGTAGAGTAGTAAATGGTTGCTTAAGCTTTTTTTATGATCCTCGAAAGAGGAGAAGTTGATGTTATACCAGGAAACTTTTACAATAACCAACTCAAGAGGGATGTCGCTAGATTTTGGCTTATAGTGGGGTTGTTTCCGTCATGGGGGTTTTACTCGTTTCTATTACACTGAGATGTTTATTCCTTGGGTTGGTTCTTTAACCTTTGAGAGGGATGTGGACATGAATGAGGGATGATATATGTAAAAAATATTTTCTTTATATTTTAAAAAACAATATGTGCATGATCCTTGGGAGCCTTCGACCCCGAAGAGTGCATTTCAAAATGCAAACCTACTACCCCGATGAATGTCTTTTAAATCGCAAATGATAAGGTATAGAGCAGGAGGGGTACTTGAGCAAAAAAAAGTACATTTTTTTAGTTATGACTCTCGAAATAAGGGATGTAAGTATTGGTGGTTTTGGCTCCCAGAGAGAGGTTTACTGGATCACAGAAAGAGGATTACCAACTCGTTTTAGGACGGTTTTAGGCTTCCAGAGGGAAGAGTTTTGACCCTTGATGGGAGAGTTTTTTTGCTATCCACTCCTCATTGAAGTGTAGGTTTTGCCTCCCCGAAGAAGGAGTTTCAACTCCTAAAAGGATGGGTAAGTAATAATGGTTTCAATTCCCATAGGAAAGGGTGTTGTTATTAGTGGTTTCGACCCTTGAAAAAAGAAGTTACGGCTCCCAATTGAAGGGGTTTCATCTCCCGGAGTGAGTAGTTTCAACTGTCAAAGGGCGGGTGGTAGAAGAGGTCTTATCTCCTCTTACTAGAATTAAAGACTAATGAGAGACAATGAAGTCCGTATGGAGAGAGGGAGACCACCTAGAAAATGGAATCCGATTAGGGGAGGGGAAAAGGAGAAGATTGGGGGAGGGGGGGAGGGGTTCTGGGAGAGGTGGCTGACAAAAGGGTGAAAGAAAGGGAGTTTGCAGAGATGGAGAGTAAGGTGGAGGATGTGTCAGGTGAAGCGATGGATGTTGGGGGGGTGAGAATGGGAGGATATACGATGAAAGAGGAGGGGGAATCAATGGGGGATAGTGCAGAATAGTAGTCGGTGAGGAGGAAAGTGATTCAAAGTGAGAGAGAGAGTTGAAGGGAACTTAAAGGGTATGGTAAAAAGACTGGGAGACGACAGGGAAGAGCTAAGGAGAAGATAGGATATGGTGGGGTAGGCGGGGGTGAACGACATGAGTGGAGGATGAGTGATTGATAAGGAGATGCGGTGGCGGCAGAGGGGGGGGGGAGTGGCAATGGTTGAGGGGGAACGAGAAAAAGCAAAAACAAAGAGAAGAGGACCTCTCAGAAAGCCCCAAATCGAATACCAAAAAAAAACTAACCGTCTCAAACTCAATTTTTCGAATTCATGCTAAAAAGCCAACCAAAATCAAACAAGAATGCCAGTTTGGTTTCCATTTCAAATTACAAGGTGAAAGTTTGTGTATATTATTTTAATTTGACTGCAATAGTTTATCTTATAGGTTGTATATAACTAGGATTGATTGACATTGTTTTATAAACAATATGTCCTATGCACATGTAGGTTATTTGATACGGGGTTAGCCGTAGGATGGCCCGACTTTCGACAATCAAACAAGAATTAACAAGAACAGAAGCAAAAGACTCAAGAACTACTCTCGATGTCGACCAAAACTCAAGAAGACGCAGCGAACTTGACTCGATAAACTGAACTCGAAATCGACAAAGAAAGAACAACAAAGACTCGATCAAACTAAATAACTTAACTCGACAAAACAGTAAAGAGACCGATAGAATTGGTGATTCGAACTAAGATAGAATGAGATAAAGACCCCATGCCTCCTAAGAGGGTAGGAACCAAATACCAACGACTATAAAGCTCGCCTCTACAACCTTACACAACCAAGCGGACAACTTGGAGGCACAAGGAGGGGACTTGTGATTACCAGGATCACCAAGCTCTCGCGAGGTTGATGAACTCAAAGCAAACCAAGCAAGATCTATACCAGTTGTGCAATCGATGAGCAACGCTTCGAATCGATTGACTTAGAACACTGAATGTGTTTAACACGAGAGAAACTTTCAATAATATTCAACCAGTTGTTCTACAAAGATCGGCCGACTATTTAACCTAATTCAAAGCCGAATTTCGGCCTAGATTAATTAAAATAATGACTTAAAGAAATAATTAAAATAACCCTAAAAGTTTCCTAAAATAACTTAAGTAGAAAAGTTACTAAAAAAGGAAATAACATAGGTAGTTCAACACTTAGTAAATTCAGCCCTATATGTCTAAAGGGGGTTCGGTCACAAGCATCCCTATACACATATAGGTTTCAATGTAGGGATTTGAACCTTGCTCGAGAACAAAGCATGACTCACAAAAGTAAATGAGTCTCTCTGAAGCTTCTTAGCTCAAGCTCGGGTCATAGATCCTTCTCCTAAGATGATAGGTGTGTCTGGAGCTGTAGAAGATGGTCCCGCATCAACCTCCCCTTCTTGGAAAGGATTCGACCACGAATCCAAGTCCTCGTCCATGGCAAAGTATGGAATGAGATCCGCGACGTTGAAGGTAGCACTCATGCCATAAGTTCTAGGAAGCTCCAGCTTGTAGGCATTGTCACCCACCTTCTGCAGAACTTTGAAAGGTCCATCTCCTCGTGGTGTAAATTTGCTCTTCTGCTCATTGGGAAACCTCGCCTTCTGCAGGTGCACCCACACAAGATCTCCTGGATGAAATGTGACCAATCTGCGCCCCTTGTTGGCCTTATTGGCGTTGTATTCAGCCTTCTGCATAAGCTTCTGACGCGTCCGTTCGTGTAGCTCCTTGACGAACTCGACATGCTTACCTGCTTCAAATGACTCTTTTTCTCTCATAGGATATGGAGTAAGATCAAAGGGGGTTAGTGGATTAACACCATACACACATTCAAATGGAGTGATTTTGGTTGAGGAATGCATGGTTCTATTGTAAGCAAACTCCACATGAGGTAAGGCTTCTTCCCAAAGCTTCAAACTCTTTCTTATCATGGCTCTAAGGACAGTGGTTAAGGTTCGATTGGTCACCTCAGTTTGGCCATCAGTTTGGGGATGACTAGAGGTAGAGAATAACAACCTAGTTCCCAATTTTTTCCATAATGTTCGCCAAAAATGACATAATAACTTAACATCTCTATCATTCACTATGGTTTTTGGCACCCATGCAACCTAACTACCTCTCTGAAGAATAAATTAGCAAGATTGGTAGCATCATCAGTTTTGTGGCATGCAATAAAGTGAGTCATCTTAGAAAAACTATCTATCACCACAAATATAGAATCCATCTCCTTCTTAGTTCTAGGCAATCCTACAATAAAATCCATAGAAATGTCTTTCCAAGGGGCTGAGGGTGTAGGGAGTGGTGTATATAATCCATGAGGCATCAGTTTAGATTTGGCCTTTAAGCAATCAATACATCTCTTAAGGCAATGTTCTACATCCCTAAGCATATGTGGCCAATAAATGTGTGCCTTAAGTGTATGGTATATCTTATCTCTCCCAAAATGACCCATTAAACCTCCACTATAGGCTTCATTCACCAATAATAATTGAAGAGAATACCTAGGTATGCACACTCGATCTTTCCTAAATAAGAATCCATCAAAGATATAAAACTGGTCGGTAGGACCCTCTAGGCACTTTCAAAATATAGCCCCAAAATCAGCATCATTCTCATACAATTCCTTAATGTACACAAAGTCTAAGACTCTAGAATCCAAAGTGGTAAATAACACATGTCTCCTAGATAATGCATCAGCTACCACATTGTATTTGCCTTTCTTATAATTTATCACATAAGGAAATGTTTCTATGAATTCCATCCATCTACCATGCCTCCTATCAAGTTTATCTTGGCTCTTAAAATGTTTTAAGGATTCATAATTAGTCCTAAGTATAAACTCTCTAGGCCAAAGGTAATGGGACCATATCTTAAGGACTCTAAACAATGCATATAATTCTTTATCATAAGTAGAGTAATTAAGACATGCACCTTTCAACTTTTCAGAAAAGAAGGCTATAGGCTTACCTCCTTGCATGAGAACTCCTCCAATCCCAACTCCGCTAGCATCACATTCAACCTCGAAAGGCCGAGTGAAGTCGGGTAGGGCGAGTAATGGCGCGTGAGTAAGCTTCTTCTTGAGCTTGTCGAAAGCTTCCTCCAAAGTCGCTCCCCACTTGAAATCACACCGCTTCTTTGTGAGCTCTGTAAGAGGGGTTGGGATGGAGCTGAAGTCGCGCACAAATCGCCGATAGAAGCTCGCCAGTCCTTGGAAGCTCCTCACTTGGGCGATATTAGTAGGTGTCGGCCAGTCCTGGATTGCTTTGATCTTTGCACCGTCGGCTCGCAATCCACTCGAGCTTACTACAAAACCAAGAAAGGACACTTGATCATCACACAATTAAATTTCTTCAAATTAGCATACAAGTGTTCTAATCTTAGAGTAGAAAGTACTTCCCTTAAATGTGCTTCATGTTCCTCAGGTGATTTACTATAGATAAGAATGTCATCAAAATACACAACAACAAATTTACCTATGAAATTTCTAAGCACATGGTTCATTAATCTCATGAAAGTACTAGGAGTGTTAGTTAAACCAAAAGGCATAACCAACCATTCATAGAGTCCAAATTTAGTTTTAAAGGCTGTTTTCCATTCATCGCCTTCCTTCATCCTAATCTGATGATAACCACTTTTTAAATCAATTTTTGAGAAAATGGAAGAACCATGCAACTCATCTAACATATCATCTAGGCGGGGTATAGGATGGCGATATTTCACAGTTATGTTGTTAATGGCCCTACAGTCTACACACATTCTCCATGAACCATCTTTCTTAGGGACTAACAACATAGGAACAGCACATGGACTCAAACTTTCCCTAATGTATCCCTTATCCAACAGTTCCTGGACTTGGGATTGAACCTCTTGGGTTTCAGTGGGATTCTTTCTATAAGCGGGCCTATTAGGCAAAGAAGCCCCTGGAATGAGATCAATTTGATGCTCAATTCCTCTAACAGAGGGTAGACATGCTGGTATGTCTTCGGGGAATACATCCTTATACTCTTCAATAAGAGATAGGATGTAAGGAGGGAGGGTAGCTTTAAGCTCCTCACTCAACATGTTCAACCCTTTGCATAGGAGCATGAGGGTTGTTTCCCCATCCGCATACTCGTCTAAATATGCGCTCTTGGAAGCCAGGAACACATCCTTAGGCCGAGTAGGGGTAGACACATGGCTCGACTAAGCCTTCTTAACTAATTCACCATTACTTACCTTTTGCATCTCAATCTCGTCAGCCACCTGGGTTGGCGTCATAGGCTTGAGAACTACGTTCTTTCCCTGAAAAGTAAAGGAATAATGGTTAGTGAAGCCATCATGTAAGACCTTACGGTCAAATTGCCAAGGACGACCTAATAATATATGACAAGCTTGCATAGGTAAAATATCACATAACACTTCATCCTCATAATGTCCTAGCTTGATATGCACCTTAACTTGCCTATTCACCTTTAAGTTACCCCAGTCATTCATCCAATGCAATCGATAAGGTCTAGGATGCTGAATTGTAGGAAGTTGTAATTTGTCAATCATCTCCTGACTAGCTAAGTTACAACAACTTCCCCCATCAATGATCACATTAACCACCTTACCCTTTACTAAGCATCTAGTATGAAATAGATTTTCACGTTAATTGTCATCACAAGGTGCAGGAACAACACTTAAGACTCTCCTAACAATCAATGATTCACCATGTTCATAATCAATGCCATCATCATCTTCATCATAAGTAAGAAGGTTAAGGTTTTGATCATTATCATTAGCATGCTCTTCATGTTCATCACAAGAATTTTTAGATTCATATTCGCCTAAGTGATTAACCATGAGAGTTTTCTTATTAGGGCAATCCTTCATAACATGACCTCTACCTTGGCACTTAAAATATACAATGTCCCTAGATCTAGTAGTAGAGGGGTTAGGATTACTCCCTTTGGGGCTAGTAGATACCCCAGACGAATCCCGTCCGTACAGTGGCGCCTTGCCCTTGTCGATGGACTGGTGGTTGCTTCGGCCATCACTTCTCCCTAGAGCTTTTGGTTTCAGGCTGCCCTTGGGGCTGTTGTGGCCGGTTCTGGCGCCATGGTTGGGGCTGCCCACTCGACATTCTTCCGCCTTGATTCTTGTATCTTTTCCCTCGTTCTACCTTGATTGCTAAATGTAAAAGCTCAGTAGGCGTAGAATAGGGAAAATAATCAATTTCATGAGCTAAGGCGGGGTCTAATATCCTAAGATACCTAGCATTTGTATCTTCATAAGGCTCGAATACATTAGCTCGAGCCATGGTTTCTTGCATAAGATTAAAAGTTTCCTCAACAATTTTATTACCTTGCTTAAGGTTTTCTAAACGTTGTCTAAGCTCTCTAGCATAATGTTGAGGAACAAACCTACTTCTCATTAGTGCTTTTAGTTGATTCCAAGAAGCGATAGGTGCATCAAGGGCTCTTCTTCTTTCTTTAATCAAATTATCCCACCAGATTAAAGCAAAGCCAGTGAATTCGAAAGAAGCTAGTTGCACATTTTTAGCATCTGAGAAGTTATGACAATTCCAAATCTGATCCATCTTAGTTTCCCAATCTATATAAACATTCGGATCAGTTTTACCTTCAAATTGAGGGATCTTTACCTAGACCTTACCTATGCCGTCCTGATCAGGATCTCTAGGCTCTCTGTATTGGTATCGACCTCCTCTATCGTTCTGCCTCGGGCATTGCTCCCAATACTCCTCTTCTTGGAAGTCGTCGTCGCGCTCAGAGTAGTAGAACTCCTCCTGGAAGCCTCGGCCTCTCCCTCTTCCTCTTCATTGTCCCTGCACATTAGCAAATCCATTATTTCTACCATATCTCTCCCCTCGTGGAGAGTTGTTCTCATCAAATAAAGGATTAATTAAATTAGGGTTAGGATTAGGATTAGGATTTCAGACTTCTCTTTCATCATTAGGTGTATCGCCACGCCTTTGATTACCTTGACCACCAAGGCTATTAGACCCACTCGGTCTAGACTCCACAACCGCCACCCTTGCACCTAATGCCGCCAAATTCTGGTTGATGCCATTGAGAATAGCCACCAATTCGGGTAATAAGGTGGAAGTGTTGTTGGAGTTGTTGTCGTTGTTTCCATCGTTGCCATTGTTGGCATTGTTGTCGTCGTGAACCTGCTAAGATAGTGCAAATAAAACAAACAAGGAACTATGTAAAAGTTTGGAAAATATAAACAAACTCACCAAGTGTTTCACTCACCCTCCTCTCTAATTGGTATGTCTACGCTTGTTGTTTCAATCCGCCTTGGGCAAATCAACACTCAAGCAAAAACCTAACAATCAAGATAAGAGAAACAATAGATTGAACAAGGAACACAAGTAAGGTACTCGACCAACACAGGTGGCGCTCGACAATAGTAAAGAACCACTCGACAACACACAAGAGCACTCGGAACAGCAAATAGAGCACTTGGCAAGGCCACTGCAGTACTCGATGGTGAAGAGGAGTACTCGACACAATCACAAAACAAGCAAAGAACACTCGATGATGGGAAAGAAGTACTCGACCGTCACAAAAAAGCACTCGAGAAGAGTAATTGACACTCGTAATAGAGAGCGAAGTAATCGACACAATGGACAATACTCGACAATGGAGAAAAATAAGAGAAAATAAGGAAAAGAAAAGAAAACTTGGAACTTTTACCTCTTTTGATTCAACCCTTAGTAAGGATGTTGTAGTTGCAAGGTAGGGTTTCAGAATTTTGTGTTTGGGAGGTATGTGTTTGAGATTTTCGACTAGGACTATGGAAAATCACCAAAATCGGTCCTTGAAGTTTCTTGCACTAGACTCGACAATCCTCTTTTTTTTTTTTTTTGAAGCTACTTTTGCCTCTAGTGAATTTTATCCTCCTAGATCAAAGCTTGAATGTCTCTTTTTTTTGACTTTTTTCGGACTATTTTTTTTTCTACTAATGCAAGAAACTAACAATGCAGTAAAAGGACTCGAAAATTATATGCTAAGGTGAAAGAAAATAAAATATGTAGCCCTAATGAAATATATATAATTGAGGTTTGGCTATCTTTGGTAAGTAGATCTATCTAAAGCTTTGCATATTCTATGATAGATAAAGCAATTATATCTACCACAAAAAAAAATTAGAATTTAATTTAGGCAATTAAAATAGATAAAATAAGATAGATCAAAAGATAGAACAACAAACTAGGGTTTGTGAAAAGTGGGAGGCCGAAATCGACTAAGGGAGTTCCCCTTTGGTGCCGTCGACTATGCTGCTGCACAAAAGATGCGAGCACAAGGAGATGTCGGCCTCAATGGTCTCGGCTTAGGCTATGTGTTTAGGGCTAGCAACCACAAACAATCAGAAACAAGAGATTAGTAATAATCAAATTCAAGATTCAAGAAGTAAAGACCAAGAAACAAAGAAAAGACTCTATTTTTGTAAAGTTTGTGTTTAGGGAAACAAAAGACACAACTTTGATGTCAGAAACCAAAGCTCTGATGCCAATTTGATATGGCGTTAGCCGTAGGAAGGCCCGATCTTCGACAATCAAACAAGAATTAACAAGAACGGAAGCAAAAGACTCAAGAACACCAAGAACTACTCTCGATGTCGACCAAAACTCAAGAAGACGCAGCGAACTTGACTCGATAAACTGAACTCGAAATCGACAAAGAAAGAACAACAAAGACTCGATCAAACTAAATAACTTAACTCGACAAAACAGTAAAGAGACCGATAGAATTGGTGATTCAAACTAAGATAGAACGAGATAAAGACCCCAGGCCTCCTAAGAGGGTAGGAACCAAATACCAACGACTATAAAGCCCGCCTCTACAACCTTACACAACCAAGCGGACAACTTGGAGGCACAAGGAGGGGACTTGCGATTACCAGGATCACCAAGCTCTCGCGAGGTTGAGGAACTCAAAGCAAACCAAGCAAGATCTATACCAATTGTGCAATCGATGAGCAACGCTTCGAATCGATTGACTTAGAATGCTCAATGTGTTTAACACGAGAGAAACTTTCAATAATATTCAACCAGTTGTTCTTCAAGGATCGGCCGACTATTTAACCTAATTCAAAGCTGAATTTCGGCCTAGATTAATTAAAATAATGACTTAAAGAAATAATTAAAATAACCCTAAAAGTTTCCTAAAATAACTTAAGTAGAAAAGTTACTAAAAAAGGAAATAACATAGGTGGTTCAACACTTAGTAAATTCGGCCCTATATGTCTAAAGGGGGTTCGGTCACAAGCATCCCTATACACATATAGGTCTTCAATGTAGGCTCTGGGAGTTGAACCTTGCTCGAGAACAAAGCATGACTCACAAAAGTAAATGAGTCTCTCTGAAGCTTCTTAGCTCGAGCTCAAGTCATAGATCCTTCTCCTAAGATGATAGGTGTGTCTGGAGGAGAGGGTTAGGAAGGCGGATGAGGATGCCCGAAATGCCAAGGGTGAATCTTAAAAGGCTAAAGAGGAAGCAAACCAAAAATGCAATCTGGTCATGACCGAAAAAGTATCACTAAATTGTCATGTGGTGGCTTTGGATGTGTTCATGACCACCTTCGTCAACAACCACGCAAACTTCTACACAACCTCCACGCATCCTTTGAAGATACCTACTCTAGACCTCCATTCGGCCCAACTATCGTACTTTAATTCTGGACACGTGTGACCATATGATTTCGTTGCTTTTTTTTTATTAGGAATGTGAATATGTGAGAGGGGTGTGTAGATATTGTTTCTGAATAGTATTGTGAATGTTCGGATTATGAATGTGTATTGTGAATATATGATTAAGGGATTGTCAATGTTAGGATTGTGAATATATGGTATTATGTCAGGTTTGTGTGTTGGTTTTGTGTATTGGTATTATGTAGACATGATGGTTTCTTAAATTACACTCAGGGTGAACACTATGTCGCACATATTTTTTTGGTTGTAATACACTCAAGCAACAAACAAAGAAAATTGTAGTTGATTCAATATTAAAAACAAACATAAAAAACTCAAGTGATGAACTCTTATATCTAGTCTCCTAATATACCCCATGCCACAACACTTTGCAATAAAATGTCGTCATTTGAATTATCAAGCGACAAATATCTATAACTCACCCGATCCCAGCCCTCGATCAATTCACTTATGAAGCGACGATAATGTACGTTCATCGCGTAAGTATTCATAAGCGATGATAATGTTCGTCGCGTAACTATTCAAGCAACACACTCGAATGGTCGCCTGATCATTTGAACTTCAACCAATGTCTCTCATAACGTGACACGACCACCTAATCCCCGTTGCTTGAATGATGTGGTTGATCATAGTACATTTTATGCGACAAGTAAATATGTTCGCCTCAATCATATTGGATTATTGGAGGTTTTCAGTGGCCTTCCTAATATCAAGAGACTAACATATATTTTGTGGCCTAAAGTGACTCTAGCAATGAAGGTATATACAGACGTATGTAGCCAACTACTCTAGGTCGCAGGCGAGCCAATGTACACTCAGGTGACCAAACTATGTTCGTCGCATGAGACAAACTGGCGTACTGCTAATAGGTCACAAATGGGTAACGATCTCGTAGAATTGAACTTCATGGAATTGGTAGGATTACCCTATAGAAATCTACTGACCCTAAAAAAATTAATTAAAAAATGGCTAAACTAATTTAAATTTAAACCCCTTCATTTAACCAACTTTACATAGAGTTATTTTACCAACTCGTGTGAACTAAAGTGGTCACAAATTCAAATCCGTCTTCTCTATTGTAATAGTTTAAATACCTACCTATAAATAAAAAAAATATTTCTTAATTGATGCCCTAATTTAATTTTAAAAAATATTTCTTAATTAATGCCCTAATTTAATTTTTTTGGAGATTGGAAATTATATATTTTAATTAGGAAACATAGATGTCTACCATATATCATGTCTGTTACATTTAACGGAAAGTTACTTATAATTGAAAAGGATTAATTCTTTGAATGGGATACACACACATAATATTCAATATTCAATCTAAATATAATGTGAAGCGAAGTTAAATTGAATTAAGTCTGATAAAAAAAAAAAAAGAATGGTAACAAAGATATTAGAAAGTACTGCATGTATTATATATATTTAGAGACCCAGTCCGGATCCTTATGATGTTACACTTAATTATTTCGGATATAGATTCACATTAAAATTTTATAAAATTATATTTATCGTCTATACACTTATATTAGCATGTTTATAAAATTTTATTTTGAAAATTTATGGATAATTAAAATATTGATTATTTTAGAAAAAAAAAGTTATTTTTCTAAAACATATATTTTAATAATAAAACTTTATAAACATGTTAATATATGTGTATAGGGTATAAATAATTTTTAAAATTTTGTAATGTGAATTTATAGCCGAAATAATTTAGTGTAACACCGAGTGCAACACACCAAGTGTTATAGGGAGTTTTGATTTCCCAAAACACTATATGTAACACACTATGTGTTACACTAAATTATTTTGATTATAAATTTATGTTAAAAAAATTCTAAAAATTATTTATATATATTAAACAACTATTAGTGTAGGTTTATATCTTACTTTGTTACAAATACCCGAGGGTTTAACGAGGGATCAAAGACAATTGAGAGAGGCTATCAGGATGAACGAGGATTAGACAAGGCTAACGAACACAATATCCTCTTTATACGAGCTCTACTTCTCTATCTCTTCTACTTGTGTGTCTATGCGTGCTACTACGTGCTTGCTCTTTTGATCATGCTTTATCTGGTTTAGACTCTTCCACAAGTACGAGTCATACGAAAACTCTCTCTCGACATGATCGGGGAAAGAGAGCGTACAATGAGACCCCCATACCCTGCTCTAAGTGAGATATAGTACGTGGGTTTGTTGTTGTTGTATTAAGGTAGTTTTATAAATAAAAAAATTGATGAAAATCATGCGTCAATTTTTGAAAAATTTTATATTGTACAATATTCGATCTTTAATTTATATAAAATTTAAACCATGATTTTTAATCATTTCTTTAATAAACCTACACTAATAGTTGTTTAATACTCCCTTTGTTAATTAAAACATATCGTTTTAGGATGTAAATCTTGTTAAGAAAAACATGTCATTTTAGGTATTTTGTCATCCACTTTACAAAATTTCCTTTATAATGATTAGATAGGTGTTATAATTAGGCGTATAAGTGTATTTTTGTATGTTTTCGTAACACGTGATTTTTAAAATGACAAGTTTTAATTAATAGATGGAGTATATAAAAAATATTTTTTGGATTTTTCAACATGGATTTATCACCCAGAATAATTTAGTGTAACACATAATGTTAGATATAGTGTTCTAGCTAGGGGATCTAAACTCTGTTATAGGGGATCTAAACCGTCAAAGATCGGATTTCCTAAATCTTATTTCCTTAATAGAAATTACTTGTTGAGTTGATGGTTTTTGCTAATTTTTTTCTAGAGTTTTCACCAATTTCCTTTTATAATTTATTTTTAAACCGTCAAAGATCGGATCGATTTACTAATCTTATTTTCTTAATAGAAATTGGGTGTTGTTAGATACACCGCAAATCCCTCCTCAAAAGTGAACGTTGGAATTAACGTGCATGACTTTTCAATTAATTAGCACGCTAAAAAATTAATTAATCCACTTCAACCATGCACATCAATTCCGATGTGTACGATTTGGGGTGTATTTAGTTTGCACGATAGGAATTCCTTGATGGTTTTTGCTAATTTTTTTCTAGAGTTTTCACCAATTTGCTTTTATAATTGAGAAAATTTGTGCCGCAGGCACAAATTTTCAACCTAATTACAGCTCCGTCCAACCTTTTGTAAATTTTACAAAAGTGTCCACTCTAATACTTTCCGCTGGATATTTGACGTTTTTACCCCTCCATCGTCTTTTACCGTTCTTCATCCTCAACCCAGCGGAAACTGCCCGGCGATCGCGCCCTGTGTTATTCCTCTGCAGATTTCGACTGAATCTCCTTCAAAAGAGTGTTTATTGCGGTCGATTATTGCACTTTCTTATTGTAAATGGCGGAAATCTCTGGTAGTTCAGGTGGTGAGTCTGCTTGAACGTTTCCCTGTTGGTTAGGGTTTGTTTTTCTGCGGTATATGTAGCTTTTTGTTCGACTTTTGACGGATTTTTGTGTGGTCTAGTGTTGGTTGGTGTCGTGATAGCAAATGTTGGAGTGTTGTTCTTGTTTTTAGTATAAAATATGCGATTTCTACTGAACAATTCTACATGCTCCTATCGTTTTTCCTCTTCTAATATCTATGTTTTCGTGTTTGTCAGATTCACTTACTGATTTAGTGAGATACAGAAGGCAATTTGATGTGAGTCTTTATATTGATATTGATCTTTTTATCCTGTCTGTTTATATAGTGTTGTTTACTTATGTTGATATGCATTTATTTTTGACAATTTTGCTTGTTTTTAAACAGAACATTTCTTATTGTATTCCTGAGGATGAGTGGTTCCATTCTAGATCAAACAGATATTCTTATCCTGATGTTTGTGAACTCATCAAAAGTCATCTGTCGGATAAACACTATGAGATATTGTGCAATAGTTGTGTTGGGTGGGTGCTGACACAGGGAACCAATATGGTTTCTAACTTTCAGCTCATGCATCAGATTATGCCGCGTCGAGTTTCAACCAAAAAGAAGATGGAGTTGTGGTTTAAGGTTAATGGATTTTTGGCTCGGTTTTCTCTTGCTGAATTCCATGTTATTACTGGTCTTCCTTGTGAAGCTAATGATTGCAAACCACCCAAACATGTGTCTTGCCTTGATTTTTTTGGGGAGAAGAAATGCTCTTATAAGGAGTTAGTAGAGTGTTTTAAATCTGAGAGTAAATCCTCAGAGAAGAAGTTGATTATGGCTAAGCTGCTTATTATTGAAAAGGTCCTATTATTCAGGAGATCAGAGTTTGTCAGTGAAGAAAACTTATCCCTTGCTTGTGCTGAGAATGAGTTTGAAATTTACCCCTGGGGGAGAGCTTCATACACGAAGTTGGTTACGACATTAAAGAATATAGATCTGGCTTATTGTCAACATGGCAGACGCTGTTATGATATACATGGGTATAATCTTGCTTTCCAGGTAGTCTTTAATGTTGCATATTTATTGCTTGTTATCCATTTTGAAGTTTGTCATCATATTTATTGCTTGTTATCATATCTTACTCTTCTGGCTGAATATTTCAAAATCTTTATGTTTTTTTGCAACAGTCATGGATTATAGAAGCCTTCCCATCAATAGCTGCAAAATTTGACTGTAATTTGAAAATGATTGTTGGAGATCCATACTCTTTGCACTGGGAATGTAAGACTAAACACGTATATGATAGTGCTTCTGCACTTTTTCATGATGGTCTGGTAAGTTTATGAGATATGTTTTGTAGTTGTTAGTGACTTTATTTAATATCTGTTTTAGGTTCCATTGTCCCCTACTTTTGGTAAAGTTGCAAAAATATCAGAGACGTCAGCAGAAACTTGCAAAAACAACAGACTTGTCACCAGAATTACATTGTTGCAAGATTTTTAATTTTTTGTATCAGGAATTATTTTTGGTTGACCCTGATCTTGTTTGTTTTTTGTATTTTTATATACATATTAACAAGTATGAATCAAATTACTACATAAGTGTCAATATATTTTGATTTAGATCACATGTCAGCAGAGTAATAGATTGTCATTTAAATATAATTGCATACGGAAGGTTTGGATGTGCATAGTCATTTAAATATTATTGCATACCATATAATTCCACTTTATCCTTAAAAGCTAGTAGGTGCATACCTTTTATTTGGCTTAGTCATTTTATGTCAGCAGTCCCAAAGTTTTGCATAAATATTAAAGGTTTTTTGTTGTAAATTCCGTTCTTTTAACCATATATTTCCTCTATTTTTGTGTAGGCACCATTTTTTCCTATTTATGGTGAATTTGCAAGAACACCAGGGATGGTTTATAGTGAAGAAGTTGTTGATGAAAGAGTTGATGACATTGCTCAACCTGTCTTCCCCAAGCTGGATGGTGATCTGTATGAAAGTTATCGATTGCGTACAACTGCGTATAATGACAGGTTCATACGCAATGATGCCTTAGCTGTTGTCGTTGGGAATGACGCCGTCAATTTGGTCAACAAACAGGATTTTGTAAATGATTCTGCTTTAGATGCTGTTGTTGGGAATGATGGAGTCACTTCCGAGGTAAAACTTGATGTTGTTCATAAAGGAACGAAGATGACATCCTTGAGAAGGGGTCGGTCTGCAGGTACCTTTCATTCCTCCCCTCTTTTAGCTTTAGAGGATAAGAAATCAAATAAGAGGAAAGCCACTAATATGCGGAAGAAGAAAGATTCAAGTAAGAAGGTTCGGTTTCTAGATGCTGAGACAGATGTGCTAGTCAAAGAGCCTGTTATACCTGTTGTTGCTGGTGACAAGGTTGACCCAGTGATTGAGTGTCAGAAGCTTGTACATGCGAAGATTGTGTATCACCGTGTGAAGAAGAGGAAGACAGTTGATAAAGAGCCTAGGAAAGTATTCTATTCAGAATGTGCTGAGAAGTCTGTATCTTTGCAAGTTGCTTCAACTGCAGATATGTTGGCCCCTGATGGACTATCTAATGAAAAGGGTGATGTGTTTTGTTCTGATCGTGATACTGGTGGGGTACATGACGATGCTGTTGACTCTGAAACTGGGGGTGCTCTTGATGATGACTTTGGGGGAACCCATTCTGTTGACTCTTCTGGGTCAACTGTGTCTTCTACTGGGTCTCCTCATGCCCATGTTAGTTCATCTGGTCCAGAGATTCAAGACATACCTTTGGGAGTTGATTGTGACGCAAAAAAACCTGCTGTTTGTGTTGATGATCCGATTGATGCTTCAATCCCTGAAGCTGAGCCCTATTGCTATGTACCCGGAAATGGGTGTGGTGTGGGGCTGTCATCTCCCAAAAAAGGTGAAATACGGGATGAAATGGGTGATCTTCCTTTTAGATTTGATGCTAATGCTCCCGCCCCTGTTATTGATAGTTCATCTCAGGTGGTGCAAGAAATTTTTAGGCGTCTAAACGAGTTGGCTGTTAGTGTAGGAGAAATTAAGACCTGTATGGGGAAGTTAGATGGGATTATTAACATGTTTTCTGTTTTTGGGGAGAAGTTCACTTCCCTTGAGAATAAGGTTGCAACACACGCATGTACAGTTGATGTCTCCCAGCCAGTTCATTCCATACCAAAAAATGATGCGGGTACTACAGTTAATGATGACGTTTTCTCTGATATATATATGCTGATTTGCCTGTTGCTCACGGAATTTTTTCTGATTTCAATAGAGTAGATGAAGTAGGTATTCCAAATGTTGATCTAAATTTACCCTCTAATGAAATGTCATCTGAGTTTGGTGTAATACCTGAAGCTGACATTGAAGGCAAGCGTCGCATTGACGTTGATGATTTGAATGATGTTCACCCCGAAGTTGATGGGGGAAATTCTGATGTGAAAGAACTGAAAGTAGTTATTGGGGATGCAGGTTTGATGGATGTTGATGTCATTCCAACAGAAAGTGGCTTTGGCCGGTCGCATTGTACTAACAGTGATCCACAGTGGTTACAAATTGCATGTCCTGCCACTGAATATGATGGTGTACGTTCTGATATGGAGGATTCGATTAACCCTTGTGTTGGAGGTGATAAAGATGGTGATGTTATTACATTAATCGGATCAGAAGGTTGTGCTATGAATCCTTGCTTGGATGAATCTGATGCTCTATGTCCTCCAACTACTATTGTTGATGTTAAGTTGGTACCCTTTTCAATCACTTTTGCTGGCGATGTAGATAAAAACAATGGTGACATCTCTCCACCGGGTGTGGGTGTTGGAGATGCAAATAGTGTTCCTGCTGCTGACATCCATACTAATGCTGACATTTCATTGGGGGATGTCGTAGGTTGTCAAGTTTATTCCACTGAGCAGGAATCTTATGCCGTTCGGACTTGCTTTGATTTGAAAAGGAGCGGTGAAGCTGGGGATTTGAATGAAGCTCAGAAAGAAGATGTTGATGTAAAGAATGTGAAGGGAGTTATTGAGGATGCAGGTGGAATGGATGTTGATCGGAGGCAACTGACAGGTGGCTTTATTGATGCCCGTCTTCCTCAAGGGAATCCACAGAATGATGCTCAGAATGAAGATTCTGATGTAAAGGAAGTGATGGGAGTTAGTGAAGATACTGGGGGCATGAATGTTGATGTGACCCCAATTGAAGGTGGACTTATTGATGCACATCGCCCTCAAGGGGATGCACAGAATGAAGCTCAGCATGAAGAGTCTGATGTCAAGGAAGCAAAGGGAGGTAGTGAGGATGCCTGCGGCAGTACTGTCGATGTGAAGCCAATTGATAGTGGAATTATTGATGCACATCGCCCTCAAGGGAATGCACAGTGCTTAACAATTATGTGCGTTGACACCCAGATGTCATCAGATTTTAATGTGTTATCTGATGCTAACATCCATAGCAAGTGCAGTGATGAAGTTGTTGAGTTGAATGCTACTGAGACTGAGTTTGATGTCAAAATTCCTGATCTGAAGGAACGAACTGAATATATTGAGACTGAACATGAAGTGGGAGGATCTGATATGCAGGATTCAATTAATGGTTGTACGGGAGGTGATGAAAAGGATGACGATATCACACTAATGGGATTTGAAGGTGTTAATACAAAGTTGCAATCAGATGATTCTGATGTTTTGCGTCCTCCTTGTAATGTTGTTGCAAATGCTTGTGATATGTCATTCTCTCCATCTATTGTCATCAGTGAGGTTCTTTTGTCATTAAAAGATGTTGTTGAGGGTGGTCTCTGTGATGTGAAGGATCCGGTCGTTGGCGAGGTAGATGGGGTTGGTAAGCCTTCTGACATCTCTTTCACGGAAGCTGTCGATGCTTTTGTAAAGGGTCCTGCTTCTTCTAGTCTGTGTGTAACAGACGGTCTTGTTATAGTTCCAAACAATTATGTTCCATCACGCTCTGTTGATTGGGATTCATATGCAAAGGATCCTATTATATTAAGTGACATTGAAAAATTAAAGCAAGCCAACACCATCCCTATGGGCAGTAGCTTTTTGTTCGGCCCCCGTGTACAAGAAAACGAAAAGAAATTGGCACAGTACAATGCCAAGAAGTCACTGATCAGCCGCGAGGATCATCAGTTTATCTATTCCATTATAAAGAGCAAACGGTATTTTTTTTTCCCAATTACCTCTATATTAATATGCGTTTAGTATTTATTACTCTCTCTATGATTGTTGTAAAGTTATCCGTATTGTATATTCCTTCTCAGGGATTTTTCTGTTTGTACTCCTTCTGGACGGTTTGGGAAATCATTTTTCCACAATATTATAAGCAGGGGCAAGTGGTTGGATTCAGAGGTAAGAACTGCTGACATCAACCAAATATGGGGATGCTTTCCCTTTTAATATACTTGACAGTGGTTTGTTTTTACAGAATCTTGAAGCGGCGTTCTATTATATAAGGAAGCGAATTTCTGAAGAAGCGGACAAGTATAAAGATTGTGTTGTGGTGGATTGGCTTTTTGCCGTTAAGTATTGGCCTTCATATGCTGAAGATTTTGTGGAAGATGATAATGTTGACAAATCAATTGAGGCTTATTTCAGCGGCGATTGTCCTGACAAGTATCCTAAAGCATGGGCGTCAGCAAAGAAGATTTATACACCCTTCAATATCCACAACTTGCATTGGGTAGCCTTGGAGATACTAATTGATGAAAAGGTTATAAATGTGTATGATTGCAATGTTACTGGAATTCTTGCTGGGTTACTTGACCAATATCTGCAACATATTACTAAGTGGCTTCCAATCCATTTGGTGAAAGCTGGTGTGTACGAAAATTTCACCTCATCCCCCTTCAAGTTAATCATGGTGCCTGAATTACTTCACGATCGTTCTTCGTACGTGTTCTCCCTGTCTTGGCATAATTTTTTTTTTTTTTATCACATATTACACTTTTTCACCTGGTTATTTTCCCCTTATTGTGTTTGAATTGTAGGTCTGCTTGTGGGGTGTTTGTAGTAAAAGCAATTGAAGCGCTTATTTTTGGAGGAGATGTGAAGGCAATCACAAGTGAAAAGCTCTTTCGCTATCGAGAACTTATGTGTGTAGATTTGATAAAGGAGCAATGGAGCTTTATAATGTAAATATGTATTGTCATTAGACATATATTAGGTGTGTTGTCAACTTTGTATTTTCAGGCAAGATTCTGTATTTTGGGGAGTTTATTTTAAAACAGCAGTCACTTGTCAGCAGAGCAACAATTTGTTATAATTTTTCAATTCATTCGAAGAGGTTAAGCAACCTTTTTGCTGTCCATAATTATTTCAATCTAATAGAGACATCACATTGCAATTAACCATTGGAGATTGGTATCTTAATATATTAGATTTAGCTAACTGTATCTATGTCATCAGTGTCAACTTATGCATATTTTAATATTATATCTGCATATTAGTCAAATGTTGTTGCATATCAGTAAAGTATTGTTGCATATCTAGTACAATGTCAGCAGAACAACCTGTTGATATACTATTTTAGTTTGTTGCTATAGACAAAGCAAGGCCTTGACATCCATATTCATTAAAAGTTAGGACCACACCATCTCAGTGCATTTTAGCATCAAAACTCACTTATCTAATACCTTATACGTGATGTAGTTGTTATACATATCACATGTCAGCAGTGTATTAGATTTTTATATTTTTTCAATCCATTTAAAGGTGGGGAAAGCAAACTTTTGATGTGTATCATCATTAGAATCTTTTAGACCATAACCCATGCATTTAATCATTAAAAATCAGTAACTTACTATGCTAGATGTAGCAAAGTCTGTATATGTCATCAGCATCAACTTATGCATATTTTTATCTTACTTTTGCATATCAGACATATGGGGTTGCATATTTTAATCTTACCTTTAATCGGGTTGCCGGGGCGAACCCTCACATTACCCGGGAGATCCCCGTGTTTTTTGGGTTCTGGTCGGAAAAAATTTCCGGGTCCCAAATTTCGCTTCAAATCCCAAAAACTTTTGTTCGTTTGGGTCGGGTTTTCGAGTCGGGTTATGTTTTGACAGATCTAATAGTAGGTCATTGGGTAAAATTCTTAGTAATGTTATTGGGCTTCATCATAATTTGTAAAACGAAGGCCCGGCCCGGCCCACATCTAAAACGAAGGCCTGTCCCCGCCGGCGTTTCATCTCCCTCCATTTTCCCCTTTATTACGGTTGTCAGAGATTGTTCTTCATCCACACTCCACAGGCATTTGCTGTTCCGGCCGAGTAACCTTCATCCATAGGCGTTTGAGTTAGTCTTCTTCTTCCAAAAGGGGTTAGATTGTAGTTGTTGTTTCTGTTCTGGTTTCGTATTTTATTTTTTTGAGTTAAAGTGATCCGATTATAAAGTTATTGTCTTTTGATTGTTTGTTTTGTAGGGTTTTATTCGTCAATGGCTGCGCACGCTCACGCGATTATGGACCACGGGTTTCACCCCAGTGTTGGCCATTTTTCGGTAATGATCTTTCCTTTGCCGTCTCTAGATTATGGATTCAGTGAAGTTCGGTTGTTCATACACTCCGATTACCATCCGGAGACCCTTGAGGAACATTACCTCTGGAATGGGATGCCATGGACTCTAGAGGAATGCGATATAAGGTTGGATCATGCGGGAATCCCACCGGTAGTTCGATATCAGTTAGGAAATCAGATGCTACGTGATTTCACGAGGTCATGGTTTCAGGCAGACGCTGATTTGGTGGAGTATGGGATGTGCCCTAACATCGACTTTAATCTGTACTACACGAAAGTGGCTGAATCGGATTCCAGCTTGGACTCTGACTCCGACATGGAGATTGCTATGGAGGCCCCTGTGGAGTTTGAGTATGAGTATGAACATCATCCAGCCCCAGCAGATGTTGTCGCAGCCCTTCGAGAGGTTTATGATCTAGAGCGGGATGAGGATGATTGTAGCATCTGTCGCCAGGTGATGTCGCAGTCAATTCCTGTGATAGTCCTGCCATGCACACATTCCTTTCACCCAGATTGTATTAGAGAATGGCTGACTGTTCAAAGCTTTTGCCCCTTATGTCGATTTGCAATGTAACTGTAGTTGTAATGAATAGTCGACGTAATTAGAAGTTAGCTTTTAACTTGTGTGTTGCTCTAGTATCGGCATTGTAGCCCTTTTTGTATAAGATCGGCATTGTAGCAAAAGACTATGTGTTTTAACACTTTTGTGGTAGTTGTGTAAGGGAAGATGTTGTATCTGTTGTTAGGACTTGGGGTAAACATATTTATGAAATGAATGGAATTCTCTGTTGTTCGTATTTGTCTAATATTTGCAATCTATTCTTTGCCCTATTTCTCTAGTTTCTCATTGGTTTGCATAACAGGGTACATGTTTGCATATCAGTCATATGGTGTTGCATATCAGTAAAATATACCTACATATCATAAACTTACACTTGTCCAAAATCAATATCAGTTAGTTGCCCATCACTCTCTGCATATTTTGGATGTGCATACCCACATCATCAGCACCAACTTACGCACATAATAATCTTATTTTTGCATATCAGTTATGTGGGGGTTGCATATCAGTAAAATGTAGTTGCATATCATAATTTTACACTTGTACAAAATTAATTTAACTTAGTTGCACATCACTATAGGCATATTTTGGATGTATATACTCATATCAAGCTAGTAAAAAAAATTTTCAGTTCATTTTAGCATCAAATTTCACCAAACCAATACCTTAGATTTAACGTATTTTCTATATGTCAACATCATCTATTATTTGCACAACTGACATATGTTCTAGATTGACCCGTTTTAATTTCTTTTAATATTGGTTTTAAATAGCAGTAAATTTGTTAAATTGGATCTAAATTATTGCCCTTTGGCAGTAATTATTATTTTTAAATTAAGATGTCAGCAGAGTAACAGATACTTATACTAATTTAATTCATTATTAGAGAAAAAGCCAGGCTTTGATGTCCATAAATATGAAAATTTATAAGCACACCAGCTTAGTGCATCTTAGCAGTAAAACTCACAAGCGTAATACCTTAGGTGTATTGCAGTCTATATATGTCAGCAGGATCAGAGTTTTTGCATAAGTGCTACAGGTGTTAGTAGCATACCTACTTTTTCTTTCTTCTGTTGATCACTTTTCAAATCCTTTAAATTTTGGTTTTAAAGAGATGTCACTTTATATAGATTGGGTCTAAAATTGTACTGTTGGCAGTAATTATTATTTTTAAGGTAAGATGTCAGCAGAGCAACAGATTTTTATAAATTTTCAACTCATTCTTGGAGAGAAAGCAAAGTTTTCATGATTATAATCATTAAAAGGTATCAGCACAACACCTCAGTGCATTCTAGTATGAAAATCCACAAATCTAATATATTAGATGGTGTACAATCTTTATATGTCAGCAGCATTAATGTTTTTATTTATTTACGCAGAGTTTACGTAGCATATCTTTGGTTTACTTCTGATTTATCTCTTTTAATCCCTCTTGAAGAATGGTTTTCAAGAGAAATAACTTTATTATATTGAATTTACATTCCTGCTTTTCGCACAAGTTTTTATTTAGTTATCCCTTTTAAACTAATTTTTATTTTTCAATTATGATGTCAGCAGAGTAACAGATCCTTATACTTATTTAATTCATTATTATAGACAAAGCCAGGGTTTGATGTTCATAAACATGAAAAACTATAAGCACACCATCTTAGTGCATCTTAGCATTAAAACTCACAAATGTAATACCTTAGTTGTAGTGTAGTCTATATATGTCAGCAGCATCAGAGTTTTTGCATAAGTGCTACAGGTTTTAGTAGCATACCTACTTTTTCTTTTTTCTGTTGATCACTTTCAAATTCTCGTTAATTTTTGTTTTTCAGAGCTGTAACTTTATATAGATTGGGTCTAAAATCGCATCCTTTGCAGCAATTATTATTTTTAAGGTAATATGTCAGCAGAGTAACAGATTTTTATAAATTTTCACTTCGTTCTTAAAGAGAAAGCAAGGATTTCATTATCATAATCATTAAAAGCTATCAGGACAACATCTCAGTGCATTCTAGTATGAAAATCCACAAATCTAATATATTAGATGGTGTGCAATCTTTATATGTCAGCAGCATTAAAGTTTTTATTTAGGTATGCAGAGTTTCGTAGCATATCTGTGGTTTATTTGTGATTTATCTCTTTTAATCCCTTTTGAAGATTGGTCTCCAAGACAAATAAGTTTATTATATTGAATCTACATTCCTGCTCTTTGGCACAAATTCTGTATTTTTTACGCCAAACGTCAGCAGTGTGACAGATTGTTATATTACTTAAATTCATCACAAAAGACACACACCATCTCAGTGCATTTTAGCAATAGAATTCACATATCTAACACCCTAGATGGGGTTGATTTCCTATATATATCACATGTCAGCAGAGTAGAAGATTGTTATATTAATTCAATCCATTTAAAAGGGTGGGAAGCAAACTACTGATGTGTATCATCATTACAATCTTTTAGGATATTACCTTGCATTTAAGCATCAAAAATCAGTAACTTATTATGATAGATTTATCTAAGTCTCTATATGTCATCAGCATCAACTTATGCACGTAATAATCTTGATATTGCAAATCAGTTATGTGGGATTGCATATCAGTAAAATGTAGTTGCATATCATAATTTTTCACTTGGATAAAATAAATTCCACTTAGTTGCACATCACCCTAGGTGTACTTTGGATGTGCATAATCATATCAAGCCAGTAAGAACTTTATTAAATTGGATCTAAATTCTTGGCTTTTGGCAGTAATTATTATTTTTAACTTAAAAAGTCAGCAGATTAACAGATCCTTATAGTAATTTAATTCATTATCAGAGACAACCGAAGGCTTTGATGTCCATAAATATGACACCTTTAGAAGCACACCATCTCAGTGCATTTTAGCATTAAAATTTACAAATATAATACCTTAGATAATATGCAGTGTATATAATACCTTAGACAATACTTTAGATGCAGTGCAGTGTATATATGTCAGCAGCATCAATTGTTGTCTTTGTATTTTTTTTTTTAAGAAAAAATTAGGGAAAACCAAAATACAGTAAAAATAGAAGATTATTAGGGGTGGGGGGGGATGTATCTGGTGCTCTGTAAATATAAAGTATTTGGGAAAACCGCCCTCCTTATTAGATGTAATAATTACAGTTAACTCTTTTCCTAAGAAATACAGTAAATCTGATCTAATTTGTACAGTTATTGGGGAATGGAAAGGTTACAATACATTGGGAAACCCCCCTCTAAAACGGTTGACATCCTGTTGATGGTGGAAGTTGGATAACCGCTTCTTTCTTCCTATATAAAGAGACCCTCACCCCTCTGTTTCTATCCATCACAAAATCTCTTGGCCATTTTTCCTCTCTCTCACCATCTACTACTGAAACCCCATTCATTTCATTTCAATTCCAAAAATGGATTATCTTTTCTACCCTCTATCCCTAATGGAGGACTACTATAAGACATGCGACGAACTGGACAAAACCAGATACCCAGGGTATCATATGTCCCTTCTTGAAGATGCTGCGGAGACCAACACTACCGCCAAGAGGAAGGATCTGCTCAATGCGATTGAGCAATTTCAATTTTTCTACTACAGCCTGTACCAGGAGAAAGATGACATCTCCTCGCTGATCAGGCGGGCCCTTGCAGATGACGATCAAGCAACTGCTGAGGCTGTAAGTCTATTCTGTTTTACATAATATTAGTTAATAAGTAGTTAAATATTTAACTTTTGCATTTAAAAATGATTGTAGAATCAAGCAAAATTACCAGACCTTGAGGAGCAGATGCAGACGTTCAGGGTGAACGTGTTTGCGACAATTGAGCAGATATATGAACAGGAAAAGAAGAGGCACGAGAAGATCGCAGCCTTCCTTGGGAATTAGATGATTAGATTTCTGTTCATGTTATGTTAGTATTATGAAACAATATTTCCTTTATTCTTATGTTTTAATGTAAGTTCTGTTGGTTTTCAAACAATATAACTGTCATTGCTTCTATTACTCTAATGGTTTATACTTTACCTCTTTTGTTTTATGTTTCTGTTATTTTACATTTCTGTTTTTTTACTTTTGTATGGATTATCAGTAAGTTTTACTTTTAGTATATTTTTTCATTTCTAACATCTAAAATGTCTTTATGCCAAACCAGAAATTATTCACCATATTTAAGTTAATAATGCATCATTTTAAACAAATGGTAATGATTATGGTAGATTCGAGAGTTTAAATACAGTATTATTTGGGTTTGCATATCAATACATAATATGTGCATATTTAATAGATTATGTACTGACACCTCTCTCTCACACATCTTAGGCTGGCAATCATGATAATATACAAGATCCATTTGCAAATTGACACAAACCCTCAGAAATAAATGTGATGGTAAATGAAAAACCAAAGGAAATACATTAAAAAAAGACTATCATTAAAAGGGGGGTGGGGGGGCGGGGGGTGGGTTCTCTGAAAATACTAATTACTACTCCTACTACTGTATTACTTAATAGAAGTAATTATTACAATACATTTAGTCTTTATTACTACAGTAGAGATAAATTAGATTGGGGAACCGCGCCTTTAAGACTAGTGACAACTTGTTGATGGGGGGAAGTTGTATAACCGGCTCTGCAACCTCTGCCTATATTAAGAGTCCCTCACCCATCTGTTTTCATCCATCATCAAATCCCCTGATCCTTTTTATTTCTCTCTCACCATCTTTGAAACCTCATCCCTTCCATATCAACTCCAAAAAATGGATTACTTTTTCTATCCGACCACAATGATAGAGGAGTACTATAAGATGTGTGATGATCTGGATAGAGAAAGATACCAAGGGTATCTGATGCCACAGCTTGAAGAGGCGGCCCAGACTAATACGGCAACCAAGAGGCAGGAGCTGTTGGAAACGATCGTTGTTTTCCAGGGTTTCTACTTTGAACTCTACAAGGAGAAAGGTCACATCTCTTATCTGATCAGGAGGGCCCTTGAAGAAGACGACCAGGACGCTGCTGAGAAGGTAAGTCTATTCTGTTTTACATAATATTATTTAATAAGTAGTTAAGTATTTAACTTTTTCATTAAAAAATGGTTGTAGAACCAAGAAAGACTAGAGGAGGTGGAAGAACAGATGAAGGAGTTCAGGATTAACATATTTGGGACGATCGACGAGGTTTATGCAGAAGAAAAGAAGAGGAAGGAGAAGATCGCAGCCTTCCTTGCCAACTAGATGATTATCTTTCTGTTTGTGTTATTTTGCTGCTAGAAAACAATATTTTGTGCTATGTTTTGGGCTTTAGATGTATGTACTTTTGCTGCATATCAAACATTATTGTTGCTGGTGACTGTATTAACTAATGTTTTATATTTTAACTGTTCTAATTTATGTTTCTGCTATTTTATAACTCCATCTGATCATCTTAAAAATGTGTTTTAAAGAAAGTTATTCAAATTTCATTGCATATATAATCGTTTTCTTAATTTTCCTTTAAATCTCATGTTAAATACCCTGTCAGACTTATCAAAATGCCTTTCAAACTTGCCAAGGAAGCTTTCTTATTTATCCTTTTAATATCTTATTAAATATCTTGCATTTAAAAAAAATGCAATGATTATGGTAGATTCGAAAATCTTACTACTTTTCTTCAATACCTATGCAATGTAGTGTTGGTTTTTTCAAGAAGGATGGGACATCTACTTTTATCACACTCAATCAGATTTCTTGCATAAGTAGTATCTGAATTTGCACATTAATACATAATATATGCATATTTAATATAAAAAATTCAATTTCAAATTGACTCATTATAATTGAAATTACAATTTTTAATTAGAAAAGCACCAATTAAAAGGGCATTACAGACTGTGGGACAAGAAATGGCAGGTGGAGGGGTGAAGGTTTAAAAGTGAATCATTATAAGATATAAAAAACATACCCTTCCCAAACTTTTTGCATATCCTCTCATTCCAATTTTTGAATCAGTTTCTATCCTTCCCAAACAAACATCTCCTCTCCTTATTGATATCAAGCTGGATTGTGTTATGTGTTTTGTTGTTGGGAACTTACAGAACACAACTGGACGCTTGCATATCTGGCGATTATTACTGCATACTATGTTTATACATGTGTACTTGTTGAAAAACAAAAACAGGAATTTTTTAACTGTTATATTAATGAAATAAATATAAGTTATTACTATCAGTACTTTTGCATAACATAGTTGTCGGATTAAATACCACTGCAATTTGGTTGCATATATGCATAATATATTTGCACATCGAAATTCTAACGATGAGGTTAAAAAACAACAAATGAAGGAACCTAATGTCGGTAAGTCAGTCAAGATACCACATAAGTTCACAATACTCAACATCGGTAAGTATTAGTAGTTATTACATAAGTCGAACCTAAAGAGACAAAATGTCTTAAAAGTTATCAACAACTAGGGTTTTAAGAGGATGATGAAGACACAACCCAGCTTTGTCTTTCCATTCTAACCCAAGTTTAACCTTTCTGGTTTGATACCCTTCATTGTCAATTTTGCATGTGCTCTTGCTGCATTGACTACTTCTCTCCTTTTTTCGTTCACATCTGAGCAAATGATTTCAGCCAAATACTTCAACCGCAGCTTTGAAATGTTTTTCTCACTATTTGGCTCTAACCCGCACTTGTACCCTTTTACACTCCCCATAAAAGTTTCCATTTGGCGCATAGTGCATATTCCTGAATGCACAACCTTGTCCTCCCCAGCCCATGGAAGTTTCAGCATATCTGTCTTGGCATGTATGATTACATTTGCCTTTGCCCTTAACCCTTTTCTGACGAAATACTCATTCACTAGGTCTGCCTGCAGAAGCCAAGGAAAGGGAAATTAAACATAATACCAAATTAACAATCTATAAACTTTTGAAAGAAAAAGTAACTTTGAATTTCGAGATTGGAAATAATATGACTAACCAAATTGGCAATCAAATTTAAAACCATAGTCGGCATGGTGCACTTGCAATTTGGTTCATCACAGCAGGGACTCACATCCAAGACCTGTGTGATCTTGGTCTTCAAGTTGAAAACCACCATGTACATGTAGTCGTTAGCGTAAATGCCAAATACAATCTATATACACCAAATTCAAAACTATATCAGCAACTTAAATGTCATCAATATAAATTTCAGAGTGACAGGCCAACTATATTGTATATGAATTTACAAAGAAAACAATAATGGTTGTAGATAAAAGTTATAGGCTTTAAAAAACAACTAGTAATTAACAAATAACTTCCATATGTTTAAATATATAAAAAGATGGCTATTAGAAGTGATTTTTTATTACCCGCGCTGACATCTGTATTAGTGTTGACATCTGAGTTGGTGTTTGTTATCAGTTATATAGTTACAAGATTACATTAACATATTGTATCAAAAAACAATATTTATTATTAATCTATGTATACTCATATCGTATGAATACATACATGTACTATTATTCAACCCACTACATGTCATCAGTAAGCATGTCAGCAGTCCATTTTTTTACAAGTAATTCTACAACTGTTTCAAAATAATTATGATATGCAGAAACAATCATTAATATAGATATTTAAAAACAACTAGAAATCAAGAAATAACTGCCACAGGTCAAAATATTTCATAAGATGTCTATCAGAAGCGATTTTTTATTATCGTTGTTGACATTTGTATTAGTGTTGACATCTGAAGTGGGTCTTTGTTATCACGTATATACTTAAAAAATTACATTAACATATCATATGAAAAAAAAATACTTATTATTTATGTATGCATATTCATATCATATGAACACATATATGTATTATTCAACTCACTACATGTCATCAGTAAACATGTCAGTAGTACATTTTCTTAGAGGAAGTCAACACCTGTGTTTAATTACAGCTGAAATAAAAAAATAAACAGGGATATAGGTATGGTATTGCGTTTAAAGTTCATATAAAAAAACAAGAGTTTACTTTAATAGACATTGTCTTTCATATTATTTCAACAAAGGTCAGTATTATATATCTGAATATATGTCAGCAACTACCATGTCAGCAGTACAAAATTGTGTTATTAACATAAATGAGAAACTAAATTGAAAACAAAAGAAAAGAAAAGAGAATTACTATGTAATTACCATGTCCAGTGTTTTCAATTTAATGTGAGGAGCAAAGGACAATGCTTTGTCAACTTGAAGACAAAACTTTTCAACCTGATGCGCACTTTGAGACATCGATACATCATCTGTTTGATATTTCTGGATTGAAAAAAATATTAGAAGAATTGCAGTAAAATTTTTTGTTTTAACTTGGATAAATTTACTAAAAATACACATGAAATGGAACATAAGATAAAAGTTGCAATCTTACAGATGCGGCAATACACAAGAAAAGCCTTGAAGGAGACAAATCACTCCTGTACTGTTCTTTGTGATTTAGTATTGATGCCCAAGCATCAAGAATAATGGGAGATACTATACAATCCTCCTCCAGACTTCTCAAATCAGCCCTAACTAAGCTTAGAGTATTTCCTCTAAATAAGGACTCACTGCAATTAGATGCATGAAGAACAGAAAACAAATGTCAATAAAACGAAGTAACTAGAATATAGAATAAACTCTAAAGTAAATAAATGAATGGGAATAAACATACGTGCTAGATGCTGTTCTCCTACTAACACTTGCATATAGAATCTTCTCAAGCTCAGACATATTATCTCCAATGTCAACAACACGAGAATAATAAGGGCTTCTCAAGGAGGCTGCTGGTTTATGTTCCCTTTTTCCATCTCCATCTTCATTGTCTACAAGAACTTCTTTTTTATCACCCAAAACATTAGCACAACTGCGAGTAGACCTACGTGTTGGCATAGCAGCAGCTGGTTTGGGTTTCCTTGAATACGCTGTTTTAACAGATTTAACATTGTCACCTTTTTTAGCATGCAGATCTTCAACAACATCAGCTTCTTTTCTGGCAAGGCCTTCCTCTTCAATAGGTTTCTGTGAAGCATGTTGTTTTTTAGAATCATGGGCCTGGCCTGCATGAATATTTTCTGGATGCACACTTTGAACATTTTCTACAGCTAATCCAATGTGAACTGTTGCATGAACAACCTTTGACACATCACTAACATCCTTCATTGCATCTCCATCAACCTTCTCCCCCTCTTTTGCACAATGTTTTAAGGAAGGTCTTGGAGGTGTTGTGTAAGTATCATATATATCTGAATCTGAGTCTTCAGAAATTCTCACTTTCTTCTTACCCTTTCCTTTCTCATTAAGACTAGCTTCTTTCTGTGCAGGTTCTACATTTTTTCCATCTGAGTGTGATGGAGGAATATTTGCATCATTATCAACCTTCTCTTCACTAGGTGATAAGAAAGCAGGATCAGACCCAAACAAATCAAAGGTTGGTCCGTCAGAGATAGGGGCTTTTCCTTTTCTCATTCTCTTCTCACGTAAAATATCCTTTTTCTGGAAATCTGCAAGATGCACTTCTTTGTCACCAGCAGCTTGTTTTGCTGGAGGTTCACTTGTTGTTGTTGCACAAGCCACAAAAGCAAAGTCATGCACAGGTCCTTCTTCAGGGAGCGTATCTTTCATCCGTTCCTTGTTCTGTGCAGCCAATTCAATCTGAGTTAGGACATCCAAAAACGTTGGATCTGTCCACCAAGGATGTTGAGAATTGTTGAAGACTGGGTTGGGAGAGTCATGCATATAACTCGGAAGATGATCTTCAGGTGCAGTTGCAGCTTGACTCGGCTGATTTACCAACCCCAAAAGACTATTAGCAGCATCAATGAGAGCTTTGACCTTCTCATTATCTTGAAACTCAGATGGAACCTTTGTAGACATACTAGCAAATTCAGAGATTGCAGATGCTAGTGCAGTAGTCTTCTCAGCCAAAGCTTGTATGAACAACTAAACATAGATTAAAGTAAAACATTTAAAATAATATATCAAAATGAAGGGATGCAACAAAACAAGAGAAATAATATGTCAGCAGCGTTAAAGTTTTTATTTAGTTATACAGGGTTTCATAGCATATCTGTGTTTTATTTCTGATTTATCTCTTTTAATTTCTTCTGAAGATTGGTTTTTATTTAGTTATACAGGGTTTCTTGCTTTTGCCACAAACACTGTTTTTTTTAAGCCAAATGTCAGCAGAGTAGCAAATTGTTATATTAATTCAATCCATTTAAAAGGTGGAAAATCAGTAAATTATTATCATAGATTTAGCTAAGTCTCTATATGTCATCAGCATCAACTTATGCACATAATAATCTTAATTTTGCATATCAGTCATGGGGGTTGCATATCAGTAAAATGTAGTTGCATATCATAATTTTACACTTGTACAAAATAACTTCCACCTAGTTGCACCTCACCCTAGGCATATTTTGGATGTGCATACACTCATCAAGTCAGCAGTTAAGCCTGTATAAGTCATCAGCACTAACTTATTCATATAATAATCTTAATTTTGCATATGAGTCATATGCGGCTGCATATCAGTAAAATGTAGTTGCAAATCATAATTTTACACGTGTACAACATTAATTTAATTTAGTTGCACATCACCGTTTGCATATTTTGGATGTTCATACTCATATGAAGCTAGTAGCAAAAAATTTCAGTGCATTTTAGCATCAAATTTCACAAACCCAATACCTTAAATTTAACGTAGTCTCTATATGTCAACATCAAATAATAAAAAAGCTACCTCAATAGGAGTTGGCTCATTATTTGGGGCAGGTTGTTCCACAGGGAGAGGAGATGTTGGAGCAGTTTCTGTATTTCCAGTTTCAGAGCTAGGGATGCATTGACGAGATTGAATTAACCCAGAACCAAATTCTCCTGCTTCAATATCATCCTTTTCACATTGACGAAGCATTGCTGACGTCAAACCAATGAAAACTGGTATTGATCTAGTGAATCTTCTGAACATAATGCTCGAAAACAACTTTACTTTGTCAACATAGAACAACTGCAACAGGGAAAGACGATGTTATTTAGATATTACATCCAATATGATATTAATTCTTAGAATTATATATAATAATTTAAAAACAGATACTTACGTTTAAAAACAACACAGGACCTCTGAACTGCCCTTGTTTGGTTTTCTCCCAACTTTTCTTTGAGTCAACCAAACATTCTAATAAGAATGCACACCAGTTAAACTCCTTGAAATCTTCTTTGCCAGTGAAAACTCTAACTAAACTCTGGTTTATGTGCCCACTCTGATGTGTGTCCAGCAGCAAAGAATGTAACAATACTGCAAAGTTCAGTCTGAACTGATCACCAGCGTTAACATCACTAATTATCTTTTCTATCAAAATAGAAGGTTGAATCATTTCCCCAGCTGAAAGAGAAGCCCGCCACTCTTTAATAACCTCAAAGTTTTCTTTACAGCTTTTCTTGCTGATCAACTTCCCTCCCATTGGCAGCCCCAAGGAAATGTGCACATCTAAATCAGTTATCACTAACCTATCTCCACTAGGTAGAATCAAAGAGCATTTGTTTGCATCAAAGTTATCAACCAACCAGTAGGAAAGCGATAACGGGAGATTCTGTATTTTCAAATCAAGGAGATGTCCAAACCCAATCTCTTTAATGCACTCTTTCTGTTTATCACTTAGCCTCTCAATTGCAGAAACAAACATTTTTGGGTTGGATCTTGTCTTTAGGGTAAGGAACTTTTTACCTTTTGGAATTCTCTGTTTCTTGGACAACCCAACTCTATGAGAAGGACCAGGCTCCTCATTGGATGGGTGAGTTGGAATACCAGAGGAATCAGTATGCATATTTGGATCTTGAAGGAAGTCACCACTACTAGAAGTCTGTCTCTTATTAGGCTCTGGGCATCCACCAAAAGAGACATTGATATCAATATCCATAGCCTCGACAGTTTGTTGTTTATGCTGCATATGATCCATTACATGCTGTTGTTCTTCATTAGCATCAGTCTTCAAATCAGCAGTATGTTGGACTTCAGTAGATTCCTCTTTATCAGCCACTTGACATCCAGCAGAAGATACTGGGACATCAGTCTGTTTTTTACCATGCATATCATCCATAACATGATATTGTTTTTCAGCAGCAGCAGTCTCAAAATCAGATGCAGGTGGGACTCCATGAATTTGATGATTTGCATTTTCCTTTCCAGAATCTAATATAGTAGCACCATTCACCGAAGGAAATGAATCAGAAGATATATTTTGAGGTAAATTAACACCAAGAAAAGAACCAGAAAGAACTTGATATGCTGCACCAGTTGCTTTTTGAGAATCAGAATTCAGATCAACGGTACACTCAACAGAAGCAATAGGATGAGGATTATCATTAACAGTATAATAAGCAGTGTTAACAGGATCTGTAACCCTTGGACCCTGATCTGCTGCTGCACAATTTGCTTTTTGAGATTCAGAATCCAGATTTACCGTGCACTCAACAGACACAAAAGGATGAGGTTTCCCATTAAGAGTATAATCAGCAGTATTAACAGGATCTGTAAACCCTGGAGTCTCATCTGCTACTGCACAGGTTGCGTTTTGAGAATCAGAACTCAGATTAACAGTGCACTCAACGGAAACAAAAGCATCAGGATTCTTATTAGGAGTACAATCAGCAGAATTAACCGGATCTGGGTATCTAGTTGATAGAATTTGAGGACAAATCATGGGAGACTGCGAGCCTGGATCAATAGGCGTTCTACTATCAACACTCTTTCCTTCTTTGCAAATAATTTGTTGCTGTTCTTCAGCTTCTACTGACCCACTAAGCTATGATAGATCTCGAAAAACGGGAGAATCTCTCGACAGATCAACTGCCTTCTGGGCAGGACGATAGGCTGCAGATCTCTTGACACGCTTCTTACTGGTTTTAGGAACAGCATTTGAACAGAAATCACCTCTAGTTCTTAATCGTTTACCTAAGACAATACAAGAGAAAAACTCGCGTAAAAATTTCGGTAAAAACTTGCATAACAGTAAACCCTAACCTAAAAAACGATGGAAATTTGAAGATAGGACAGATTTACCAGATGAATTGGAAGACATTGCAACAGCAAAGCTCAATATTAATCGACAACGATCACTAGAACAAAGAAATCGTTGATCAACACAAAAACGCTCACCCCTGGACGAAGGTTATTGAAGAAGCTTCTAAAAAGTGAAACTCGTAAAGGGTGAAACCAACAGAAATAGAAGGTCGGTGCTGCCTCTATTTATACTACCATATTTAATATTTATATTTTTAATATTTTATTTATGCCCTAAATGATTTTATATTTACATATGATCAATTTATAGTTGCATATCACAGTCTTATATTTGCTTATCACCAAACTATATTTGAATATCATTAACTTATAATTGCATATCATGAATTTATATTTGGATCTCAATATATAATTGCACAATTTGCATAACATTGTTGTCTCTATTTTTACCACCACAGTATTTATATTTAAAACTCTTATATATGCATTAGACGATTTTATACTTGCATATCATCAACGTATATTTGCATATCATCGACTTATATTTGCACATCATCAACTAGTATTTGCATATCATCAACTAGTATTTGCACATCTTCTCTTAAGTTTTGCATATTATAACATGCAAGAAAAACCAATGCAAGATGAAAAGAAACTACTGCTAAGACAGTAAAAAATAAAAATTGTTCAAATTTAAAATATAAAAGTCATTCAATTCATAGAGTAGAAGATTTTAAATTGTAATGTGTGAAACTTGCAACCCTAAAAAGTTCATATGCAGTGCTGTTTACAGAATTTATTATTCTGCTAAAAAATGGCCCAGAAGCTGTGTTGCTGAGACAGTTACTTCTTATACTTTATTCTTCTCTTGAACTCTGCAGCAGAAAGATTTCTTTTAGATGGTGGTCTGCCTGCCCTTTTCTTCACAACGGGGGGGTAACATTTGATAAGTTTTATAGCATCAGGGAGAAGTTCTTCATCTTCACACGTCACTGGATATATCGTTTCCTGGTAGGTCAATGCCCAAGCTTCATTCGTGTAAAAATCTGCTACAAAATCTGATATATTTGCTTTTATGTGCTTAATTGCTGCCAAAGCATGCACACAAGGTATTTGCTCAACATCAAACACCCTACACGTACAACTCCTTCTTGACAGATCAACTATTACCCCTGCTCCCTCTCCTGTGACTTCAAACTCAAATTCATTAATTTTCACCACCTTGTATGCTCCTATATTCTCCTGTAAACTGCTGATCAACTTCAGTATCTCTGGGGTTATTTTGTCCTGGTTTTGCAATGCCTTTTCTCTCCTTTCTTGGAACCAGGAACTGAGCTTTTCTCGCACAAACTTTAACAGGGCTACAACTGGATAATTCTTCTTCCCTGTTATTACAGAGTTCAGAGTCTCAGCATTGTTTGAAGTCATCATGTTGTATCTGTTTGATCTTGCATGTACCCTAGCCCACTTATCAAAACCTGCATCCTCTAAATATTTTGCTAGCTTGGGGAAATTCTCTTGTATGTGCCTGAATTTGGTGTTGAACTCCCCAATAGTATAACAATCTGCTGCGTTCTGAAACCAGCCAGACAGATACTTTTTCTTGAAGGTAGCTTTAATGTTTTGCTTTAAGTGCCAATTACAAAAGCAATGTGTAGCAGTAGGATAAACCAGGGCAACAGCTCTTGCAATACTCGCATGCCTATCAGACACAAAGACTAAATCATTTTGTTGTGGCAAAACCTTCAGCAGTTGCTTAAAAAACCACTCCTAAGAGTCATTGTTTTCAGTGTCAGCAATTCCAATTGCAAGAGGGAAGATTTGCCTGTTTGCATCTTGGGCAGTGGCACCAAGCAAAGTCCCTTTATACTTCCCAGTTAAGAACGTGCCATCGACAACAACTACCTGCTTAAAAGAATTCAAAGTACATTTGATTGTAATTAATCTTCTAAATAAAAAAGGACGAGACTGTATGCTGACACACAACAGGACATACCTTCTTTAAAAGAGGAAAAGCACGTATGCTAGCTCCAAATGCTAAGAATGAGTACTTAAATCTGTCCTCACTATCAGTTGAGATTAATGCAATAGTTCCTTCATTCTTCTCCCTCAGCATATGGCAAAATGATGGCATATCAGCATAATTAGACTCTGGTGTCCCCCGAACTTTTTCCTTTGCTATTTTTGATGCTCTCCAAGCTGTCATGTAGTTAACTGGTATTTTTTTTTCATTTCTCATCGTATCGATTATCTGCTTTGGTTTGAATCCACTGTCCACACTTTAAAAAAATTGATTTGTTAGAACAAATAAAAAATAAATATGGAAGAAATTAATTAAAATTTTATTTTGTACATAATGCACACCTAGGTTCAATGAGTCTTGCAACTACTGAGGATGGAGCTTTTTTGCAATATTTTGTTCTGGCATCCCATGTGCAAGTGTGTTTGTCATTATACAGTGTGACTACATGAGAAGTCTGAGAAACAGTCTTTAGATGCATTTTCCAGTCGCATTTAGCATCCATGCAATGCACTCTAAAATACCTCGGCTCTGATTTTGTTACTCTAAAACCAAATGTCTGAGTTACGGACAGAATTGTCAAAGCATCATTTGCTGCTTGTCTTGATACAAAAGTTTTTCCAACATACAGAATTTCACTTGAGTTGTTTGGCAAAACCTGTTGACTTGATGCAGAATCATCCCACTCTTCCTTTAATGTGTCTCTTCCCTGCATTGAAGAGTATAGATTCCTCCAGACCTCAGCATCTGATTCTGTTTCACTTTCAGAACCTTGAGACCAATCATCCTCTTCCATGTTTTCCACTTTTACACTCTTCATCTTCAAGTCAGACATCACTGATGTGCTATCTTGAGACCAAATCCAGCTGCAACTGTTCAGATGTAAAAGATCTCCAGCTTTCCCTGTCATCTGCATTAGTTATTGGCAGAGGCAAAAACTTTTTGCTAACACACAGTTCAACAGCAAATTTTACATTGGCAAGTGTTGTCAAAGCCAAAAATTCTTCAAAATTAGCATCGCAGTCAACTTTCAGCGGCGATCTCAGCAATTTTAAAGGGTGTAGGTGGTTGAATTCTAAACCAACTGCAGCATCAATATTAAACCTACTACGTACTTTTTCTTCCAGCCGCTGAAAAGTGATTGGATTATTTAATATAAAAACCTTTGAAGTTTTTTCTCCAACAAACGAAAGCCCGGTCGCAGAAAACCTCCATTCTCCACCATATACTACTGTAATCACATATGGAGCCATATATATTTCCTTACCTATGATAACAGAAAACAAGACACATCAATACTAATGGTAAACACATCAACTCAATTTATTTCAGTATTATTATAATACAGATAAAATTATGCCCTGTAATTACATCACATGTCAACACAATAACAAATTGATATATTAATTAAACTACTGGGTAAACTAAAAATAATTGGAGAGGCGCATTTTCATTACCAACTAGTAAACACAACATCCCAGTATGTCTTAGCATCAGGATTCTCCAATTCACTAAACCAATACACCAGATTGAGTTTAACTCTTGCATGTCAGCAGTAGAATAGGTTTGCATAAGTATTAATTAGTATTTGCACAACTATTGTTTATTTTTTGGTGATCAATACTAATTTGTTTCAGTTTTTAACCCAATTACAAGAAGAGTGTAACTCCCTAAATTTAAATTTAAATCTGTTGCATTATATGTCAGCAGTGTAACAGATTTTGGCAAAAATTCAATACATTATAATCAGATTTTTTGCATAATTATTTTTTAGAAGTTGCATAACTATTATTTAGTTTAGAATAATAACTACTAATTTCTTTTTAATTTTAATACAAAGAGTAGTAACTTCATAAATTTCAAACAGAATTTGTGTCCTTTGTGGACAAATTTTACTTCATTACGTAAGATGTCAGCAGTGTAGCATATTTTGACAATAAATTAGTTCATTAGGAAATCAAAAATCACGATTAGGGCGTGCATAATCATTACACACTATTTACACAACATCTAACTGCATTTTTCATTAGAAATAAGTCAGTCAAAACGTTAGATTGATTTCATCCATTATTTGTCAACAGCACTAAATTTTTGCAAAACGATTAATTATACTTTGCACATTTATTATTTGATTTAGAACAATCACTATTAATTTGTTTTTAGTTTCAATACAAAAGAGTAGTAACTTCGTAATTATTCAATCTGAATCTGTTCCTTTTGGCTCAAATATTACTTTATTAGATATAAATGTCAGCAGTGGAACAGGTTTTGAGAACAATCCATTTTGTTTTGAAATCAAAAATGACAGGTTTGGTGTGCATAATCATTAAAAACTATTTACACAACATCTAACTGTATTTTACATTAGAATCATTTCATTCAACACTTTAGATTGTAGTAAACTATTACTTGTCAGCAGCACCATTTATTTGCATTACTTTCAAACAGTTGTTGTACAACTATTCTCTCTTTTGGAATATTTACAAATAATTTCGTTTTAGTTTCAATACAAATGAGTAGTAACACTTTCAATATGAATTTCTGCCTTTTTACTTGTCAGCAGCATCAGTTTATTACATTACTTGCACACAGTAAAAGCATAACTATTAAAAGAACAGGTAATTCATCAACTTCAATCTAAATGTGTGCCTTCGGCACACATTTATATATCAGATTATATCTCAGCAGAACTAGGTATTCGAAAATTAATACTCCATTGTACTACTGTCAGCAGATATCAGATTATATGTCAGCAGAGGTAGGTTTTCTGTCGAACTAGATGTGTTTCGAAAATTAATATTGTACTATTGTGCGATTTCATACCTTTAATATGCGACGAGGACGGCTGATCTGCTGTTTTCTTTCTTCGAGATCAACTGCAGAAGGACACAGGAAACTCCACCGATGAACGACAGGGGAAGAACGATGCCGGAGGAACGATGCTGGAGGAACGAAGACGGAGGAAGGAAGACGGAGGAAGGAAGACGGAAGAACGACGGGGGTGGGAGGCGATCGGAAGAACGGTGAATGAGACGGGAGCGAGAATGGAGTATTCAATGTTGAAAAACAATGAATGAAAGGAATGGATAGTTTTGTAATATATTCAAACATGTGGATACTCCTTTAATTTAGGTAATTTTTTTGGATATTTTTGTAAACGCCCCTTTATAATTTATATATTTTTCTTAATCATACAATTTTAACGTACTTGTATTTTTAGAGTACAACTAGGTTAAACAAAGTTCAAAGGATACTTTAATTATTATAATTAGTTCAAACAAATAAATGTAAGTAATAGCACTTTAATAACGTAAATAAGATTCATTCCTTCATTAATGCTGTAATTGGTTAAAATGCGAAATATACAAAAAATATAATTAATCTACAATCTGCATATAAAAATATATCCATGGTCTGAGATATCAAACACAAAAACAAAATCAATCATAGTGCAGTCAAAGATATTTTATGCGCTGATTTAATATCAAAACATAAACACTGTCAACTCAAGAATCAAACAAGAAGTTAAAAAAAAACCTCAAATCAAAACCGTGATCAAAATGCATGAATTAGTAATACTTCCAAAACCAATCCAATTGAAATCCTTACTTGTTATAATTTTATGTAATTCCCCTAAAAATCCAGCCCTAACCCACACACGCACGTGCCTAAAATATCACCATGCACGTGTCGGAAACCTGCGCCCCGGCCGCCGTCAAGGCTTCCAGGCGCTCGCCCACACCACCGGCTGCTCCTTCCATGCCAAGAAGATCCCCGCGGCCTCCGGCGACTGCACCATCGACCACCCCTCCTTGTACCTCTTGAGGAGCGCCCTGACGTCATCGCTGACCTCATCGCTAAACCCGACCGGGGACAGCCCCGACCCTGCCATCCTCCTCCCCCACCTCGCGGCAACCTCCCGCCTCTCCCCCGACTCCCCCTCCGGGCACGTCATGAGGTCCATCACCGCCCTCCCCGCCGCCCTCTCCAGCATCAGGCGCTCGTTGCTCGTCCTCGGGAAGCTCTCCTCCAGCGCATCCATGTAAACCCTAAACCACCTGACGCTCTCCTGGAAACCCCTCACGAACTCGTACCCCGCGGGCCCCACCTGATCCAGGTCCGCCTCCTCCTCCACCACCGTCACTATCCTCGGCCGTAGGCTCCTGAAGCCCGCAAGGACTGCGTCCCGCCTCCCCCCGGTGGCGCTCACCGAGTGCATCGTGTTGACGCAATTGATCGCCACCGCCTCGTCGTCCCTCACGTCCAGGTCGGCGAGGTTTAGCTCCGACAGGTCAGCATTGTGGTGGATGACGTGGAACTTGAAGGGGACCCCCATCAGCCTGGCGAACCTCTCCATCCTGCTCCCGATCTCCCTCATGACCCTCTCGACGCCGTCTCCTCCGGCGGCGGCGGCCTTGTTGACGACGATGGTGGTGAGGCGAAGGTGCGGGGTGTCGTCGGAGCGGGTGGCGATGGCCTCGAGGAGGGTGGGCCACTGGGTGCAGAAGGTGGTGGAGATGTCGATGATGTGGAGGCTGGGCTCGCCGTCGAGGGCCTCGAGGATGGCGCCGTTGCAGGCGACGTGGCCGAAGGTGGCCCAGGGGCTGACCTCCTGGAACTTGAGGACGGTCTTCCGGGTGGACTCGAAGGAGGAGATCTTGTCAGAGGCGGCGATCATGGCGCGGTAGCAGCGGTCGCCGGAGTCGGTCATTCGGCTGAACAACGCCTGGAGGAAGTAGAAGGAGAGCTTCTGGTCGACGTCGCCGTAGGGGGAGCTCAGCTCGTTGAGCATCCACATGAGCTGCTGCGTCCTGGCGGTGTCCTTATCGGCCAGGGCCCTGGCAGCCTCTACGAGGATGTCAGAGGCCCATGGCCTATTAGAGGAAGAGGACAAGGACGAGGAAGTGGAAGAGGAGAAGAACTCCCTAGAGAGGTCAGGGGCAGGGGAGTAGGAGAACTGGTCGGCGAAGCCGCCATGGGAGGGAGGGGGAGGGGTCAGGAGAGGGGTGCCGGAGGAGGAAGACTGGTAAGGGAGCTTGGAGTTGTTGGAATTAGAAGAAGAGAAGTCAGCCTCCTCATCCATGAAAAAGTTGAAGCATTCTTCGGGGTCGTCGTGATGGGGGTGGAGGTGGTAGGAGAAAGTGCTGTGGGGTGGTTGCTTAGTGGAGGATCGGGAGGAGGAGGTGGTGGTGGTGGTGGTGGAGTTGTTGAAAGAGTGGGAGTTGTAATTGTAGTATTGATCGGAAGACGACTCCTGAAGACTAACTACTCGAAACAAGCTATCCATTTAACCATCCAAAATATAGCATATACACTTTTCTGCCTTTATTTAATTTTGAGGACCTCACTCGATGGATGGATGGATGTCTTTGTGTGATGTGGGATGGTGGGTGGGTGGGTGAGTTGAGTGGGTTTTTACTATCTGACAATTAAAGAGAACGAGGGAGGCCTTAATGTATATTGTATGTCTATGGGAGGTTTTTAACAGCACTTGGACCTCCACGGAATGTGCGTAAATTCTGTTCCAGGGGTTATACTATATTAGGCGGATCTAGGTTGTATAGGCTACCATTACACATTTACACCCCTCACCCCCCCCCCACCCCCCCCCCCCCCCCCCCAAAATGGAATCATTTTAAATATTATATCTTATTATTATATACTTTCTTTATTTGTAATATATACTATAGCATATATTTCGTAAAAGATAACCTACCTACAGTTGTTATTGTGCGAAATTGCGCGTTAGATGTAATTTTTCATAACTTTACACCTAGCTAACTCATATTCCAATATAAAAAAATCATTATAATTATATAACTATTTCTATAAGAACATTTTCAACAACTTCTTTAAAAAAAATCTCTATTTCAAATATGTAAGAGAAATTTACTTCAACTCAAACAGTTTTTCTATTTCATATTTTTTGTATCTATTATATACTATAAATTTTTTTTTATTTAAAACAAATACTCTCTTCGATGTAATATAAAACGTTAGTTTTTTAAATACATACATCAAATGTCCAACAACTAATTGAATTGATAGATATCAACTAAAAATTGAATGAACAAATCAATCAACAACAATTAACAATCAAATGTGATAACGGATTAGAAAAACTGATCATTAGCAACAGAAATTCGATGAACAAATCAAATGTTTAGCAACTAACATGTATTCAAAAATCAAATGCAAAAAGAATTGGGAAAAATGAAAAATGGAAGAAATTACAAACAAACTCTAGATATCAATTGAACTAGAAATTATTTGGTAAAATGTCCATTTTTATAAACCTCTTTGGTTAAATGTCCACCTAAAACTCTCTTTTGTTAAATGTCCAATTTTTTTTATGAAAACCCCATATTACCCCCATTTTAATTTAACCCTAGCTGCTTAGTCTGATTTGGGAAAAGATGAGACCTCCGCCGCTCGTGCCTCCTCCATGGATCTGAAGCGCTTCAGTCTTCTTCGTCTTCCTCTCCTCTTCGATCGGCCTTCCTTTCCTCCGGCGAGCGTTCGACGTCATCAACGCGGACCGCGATGGCCTGATAAGCCGCTAGGATCTCCAGTCGTTCTTCCCTTCCGCCTACCACGACCACGACGAGGAACAGATCGGCGCAAATCCCTTTCGCCTTATCTTTTCTCCTCCTTCGAATCGTTAGCTGATTGCCGTTTTTACGAAATTTGAATGGCTATTTCTGTTGCCAATTCTCCGATTGTAGTTTATTTTGTTCGATTGTTTGAATTATATGAGCTGCGAGTTTGGTCGCTTAGCAGTTGACACGAGAAAGTGATCGTTTGAGATGGTTGATTCCTGACGCATTTTCTTGTTCGATTCTCCAGGTTTTTCTGTTGCGTTTAGCTAATTGACTATTTAACTCAAATTTCGGGCTAAATCTACAGGAAGTAAGTACCTCCAGTTTTAAGATTTCTCGTTTCGGATACTTCTAGGTCTTTTGCTATTGAATTGAGAGTTTCATAATGTTGGATCCAACACATACAGTTGACACTGACTTTTTTTTTTGTTTGATGTTCTTTAATTTTTATGAGATATTGATTATGTAATACTAATGTGGCGTGGTTTGCATTTGGCCAGAGGGCAATCAACACTTTTGATTTCATCAATTCTAATTAAATCATTTGGTTTTAATTGGTTTATTTTATGTGGTCACCAAAAAAAGTTGATATTGTATGTGTCACCACCGACAGTGTCACTGCAGTCATCTCTAATAAGGGTGGTGACAGCGATAGGAGTGGTGGTGACAGCGATAGGAGTGGTGGTGACAACGATAGGAGTGGTGGTGACAGTGATAGAAGTGGTGACAACGATAGGGCGGTGACATCGATAGAGGTGGTGACATCAATATGAGTGCTGGTGACAGTGATAAGGGTGCTGGTGACAGTGATAGAGGTGGTGGTGACAGCGATAGGAGTGGTGGTGACAATGATAGGAGTGGTGACAGCGATAGGGCGGTGACAATGATAGAGGTGGTGACAGCAATAAGGGTGGTGACAGTGATAGGGGTGGTGGTGACAGCGGTAGGAGTGGTAGTGACATCGATAGGAGTGGTGACAGTGATAGGGCGGTGACAGCGATATAAGTGGTGACCGCAATAAGGGTGGTGACATTAATATGGGTGCTGGTGACAGTGATAGGGGTGGTGGTGATAGCGTGAGGAGTGGTGGTGACAGCGATAGGAGTGGTGGTGACAACGATAGGAGTGGTGACAGCGATAGGGCGGTGACAGTGATAGAGGTGGTGCCAACAATAAGGGTGGTGACAGCGATATGGGTGGTGGTGACAGTGATAGGGGTGGTGGTGACAGCGATAATAAGTGGTGGTGACAACGATAGGAGTGGTGACAGCGATAGGGCGGTGACAACGATAGAGGTAGTGACAGCAATAAGGATGGTGACATCAATATGGGTGGTGGTGACAGTGATAGGAGTGATGGTGACAACGATAGTAGTGGTGGTGACAGCGATACGAGTGGTGACAGCGATAAGGCGGTGACAACGATAGAGGTGGTGACAACAATAAGGGTGGTGACAACAATATGGGTGGTGGTGACAGTGATAGAGGTGGTGGTGACAGTGATGGAGGTGGTGGTGACAGCGATAGGAGTGGTGGTGACAGCGATAGAAGTGGTGACAACGATAGGGCGGTGACAGCGATAGAGGTGGTGACCGCAATAAGGATGGTGACAGCGATATGGGTGGTGGTGACAACGATATGGGTTGTGGTGACAGCGATAGGGCGGTGACACTAATCTCGTAAAAAAAAAATTGTCACCCAAAAATTTGTTTATCATCATACATGTGTCACCAAAGTCATTGACCGGTGTCACCACTTATAAAGGTGGTGACACTAATTTCGTTAAAAAAAAATATGTCACCAATTTTTTTTTTTCATCAAAGTTGTGTCACCAATTCATTGACTTTGACCGGTCAATGGTCAAAATAAAAATGGGAAGGAAGGAAAGAATGGGAAGGAGGGGCAAAAGTGTAATATTAGGACATTTTGCAAAAGGTGAAATAAAAGTGGACATTTAGCAAAATGCCTTATAGAAAATGGACACTTACCTAAATGAACCATTGAACTATGAAAGCGAATTGATAATAATAACAAATAATTTTACATAGATATTGACGGAAAATTTAATCTAGAGAAATTCTCTCTTCCTCCAAATTTAGAGAATTTTTTTCACTATCTTCATATTTCTCTATTTTTTCATCTGCACAAAGTGAAACTGTTAGAGTCATTAAATTCTCATTTACTTTATTTCACAAGAGCTGTTGGAGATGTTCTAATTTAATAACTCGTTAAAAAAAGATTAAAAAAAAAGTCGTGTGTTCACAAATTGTACAAGACCGGTAATTATCTGCCCTAAACAACATAAGCAAATAATACATTTTATTCCCAACAGGGGCGAACCTATGTGTTACCTTGGGGATGCTCAAGCATCCCCACTATTTTTTTTAAAAAAATTTTAGTGTTAATTTTAAAAATTTTACCCTCAACGACCTCAAGCATCCACACCCATAAAAAACATACAAAAGAAAAAAAAATTATCTTTAAGTATCCTCGAAATGATAAAAACTTTATCTTCGAGCATCCCCGAGAAGTCGGTCTAGGATCCGCCCCTGATTCCCAAATAACATAATCAAATAATTGAGAATAATAAATTTAAAATATTGTTTATAGGAAGTCTTCTTCCCGGGAATTTAATTCATGTGGAGTCTACTTCCCATGAATTACCCTTTCTGAGTTTGTATGAAACATATTTGGTTGAAAAATGAAATAATGGTGAATTTGATATAGTGAGATAAATAAGGGATTTTTATTTGTAAGAAAATGGTGAAAGCTGTCTTACCATGTACCTCTTTGTAATTCCAATTCGTTATTTCACAGGAAGTTAAATTCATGGGAATTTCAATTCCAAGATTTTTAGAGATGAAATTTTATAATCAAACGCAGATATTCGATCCAACTTCTTGGGATATTCAACTTTCTGGGTTTTTCAAACCAATCCAAATGAGCACTCATTTAGGGGTTAATGGCTATACAATTTTAAAACTCGAATTTCATATTTCTGAATTAATTGCATGAATTAGATAGGCTTTTTTTTTTCATAAATTTTTGGGTGGATTTAAATACGGGGAGTTTGTGAAATGTCCAAAAAAGTTGTCTTAATTGGTGAATTGTCCACATTTTTGAACAAATTGGTGGAGTGTCCATCTTGCCAATAACAATTTTATCATCTTGCCTATAACCTCACTCTTTTTTCTTTTTTTCTTTTTTTTCTTTTTCTTTTTTTTTTTACATTTTCTCGTGCAAAATTAAGAGTATGCTGTGCATGTGCAAAAATAACCGTATGTTGAGCAAATATGACCCAAGTCTAGTTTTTTTTTTTTACATTTTGTCATGCAAAAATAAGAGTATGTTATGCATGTGCAAATATAACCATATGTTGTGCAAATATGACCCAAGTGTAGGTTTTTTTTTTTTACATTTTGTCGTGCAAATATAAGAGTACGATGTGCAAATATAACCGCAAGTTGTGCAAATATGACTCAAGTCTAGTTTTTTTTTTAACATTTTGTCGTGCAAATATAAGAGTACGTTGTGCAAATATAACCGTAAGTTGTGCAAATATGACCCAAGTCTATTTATATATATATATATTTTATTTTGTCGTGCAAATATAAGAGTACGTTGTGCAAATATAATCGTAAGTTGTGCAAATATGACCCAAATCAAATTTTTTTATTTGTTGACATTTTTTTGTGAAAATATAAGAGTACGATGTGTAAATATAACCGTAAGTTGTGCAAATATGACCCAAGTCTTTTTTTTTCGCATCGATACATTTTGGCGTGCAAATATAACCGTATATTGTGCTTGTGCAAATATAAACATATGTTGTGCAAATATAACATTTTGTTGTGCAAAAAGAAAAAGAAAAATATAGATTATGGATCACATAATAAAATATAGATAGTTTTTTTTTTCCGCTCGACCTCGCTCCAGCCATCTGGATCCGTCCATCTTCCTCCTCTGCTCCTTGTCGATTGTCGCCGCCGCTCCTCCTCTGTCGCTACAGCTCCTCCTCCGTCCAGATCTGAATTTGAATTCCAGTTCCCATTGAATTAGATCTGAAGTCGATTGAATTCCAGTTCCAGATCTCGGATTCCTTCAATCGGAGGAGGGATCCAGAAGAAGAGATCGAGATCGGCGAGTGAGGGATATGAGGAGGTGAGTGAGGGATCCAGAACAGAGATTGGGATTGGCGAGCGATTGAATTCCAGTTCCAGATCTCGAATTCCTTCAATCAGAGGAGGAATCCAGAAGCAGAGATCAGGATCGGCGAGCGAGGGATCTGAGGAGGTGAGCGAGGGATCTAGAAGCAAAGATCGGGATCGACGAGCAATTGAATTCCAGTTCCAGATCTCGAATTCCTTCAATCGGAGGAGGGATCCAGAAGTAGAGATCGGGTTCGGCGAGCGAGGGATCTGAGCGATAGAGGTGAGCGAGCGAGAGAAAGAAGGAGAGTAAGGAGAGGGATCCAATTAATTAAATTATGGTTTTAATTGGGTGGATAATTTTCCAATTTGTCCAAAACCTTGGACATTCCTCCAATTATGTCGAAATAATTGCCTTCCTAGCAAATTATCTCATTTAAATACAATCATATCACACTATCATGACCATCAATATGTTATTTGTAGAAACGGTTTTTCTATCCTATGTCTTGGAGCATATGATAATATTCCCATTTTAGAAAAACTATTTTTTTTTTAATTTAATTGTTTTAACTAAATTTTAAATTAGATTCTTAAGATACCCTTATTTTTTATAGGAAATCTTTCTCGAATTGGTACGGTTAGTTTTTTTACTAACTGAGCTAATTATATGTGTTGGTTAACTAGAGAAGCTCATAAGACTATCAACAACCCTGAGGAAACCTCTTACATATTTTATTTTCTCTCTTCCTATCCTAATTTTACATCTCATTTGTTCCTTTTTCAGTATTGCTATATACACGGTTAATTTATCGCCGGTTACACGGTGGAGAACTCCGATTGCGTAGAGCGAGTGCGTGATGGTGGGCCCGCCAACAGGGTGTGCGTACTCGCACTACGCAGTTGCTGTCTTCTTCAGATCCACTATACTTCCTCCTTCCCCGTCATTTCGTGACCTTGATTTCGATTTCATACTGTTTCATGAATCTCCATTTACTCTACGACACCCCTCTCCAAAAGTCCACAATTAACAGCCCCGTGAATCTTCAACTACTCCACCCCCTCTCTCCCTCTCAAATACATGAGTCATGGATTTTGATTCCACCGGAAAAACTCAAAGCCATGGGCAGCCATGGAATTAGGTTCAAATTGAAGTTCTTCCACTGCTCCTCCCACTCTACTACCCCCTTGCCCCGCCACCTCCACCGCCGCCCGAATTCATTTGCTCGATCTGCAATCCCATGCGAGTACGAGGCAAAGAGGAATTGTGCTTGGATTTTGCAGATTCTTTTTGTTTCCCCTTCGATTTGGCTTGATTTGTTTTTCTTGGGGTTGGAATTGGATCTGGTTTGTATGAAATTCTGGAGGTCGGCGGAGGCGGATTTCTTAGATCTAGGCTTGGATCTGGCTTGGGCAAACACATTGGAACGATGGGCAATTGGGCATCGATCTGAAAAAAAAAGTGCAACTGCGCATTGCGAGTGCGCGGATCCGCGCACTCGTAATGCGCGGTTACGAACCGTGTAAAGTGCGAGGTAATTACCGTGTAAACAGTAAACCTTTTTTTTGTTTAAATTTATCTTCACTTTTTCTACCTTATCCTAAAAGGTTTATTCTACAACAATGGGGAAACCTGTTACCCTTTTAAATTTATTTTCACATTTTCTTTTGCCTTTATTATGTGTAACATCGAATCTTTCCTTTACTTTTTGATTTAAAAAAAAAGAAAAAAAATTACGAAAGGATAGAGGTTACCTCTCTCTACTAAGGTAACCTCTTCCATTCCCTTACCTTAAGACTAACTCCAATGGTTGTGTGTAAATGTCTAAATGTGTACTTTTTAGACATTTTTTAGCTAAATTGGTTGCTTTTGAGGTGTGCAAATGTTTACATTTGAGCATGTAATGTGCAAATTTGAGCACATCACCTCCCCCATGTGCAAAAACCTTTTCAAAAAGCAAGACAATTTTATTGGTGTATTTTTTATGATTTTTGTTTTCTTTTTTGTTTTAAATTTATTGTATTTGAATGAAGTGTAAAAAATACACATTTGACCATTGGAGCAAAACAACAAAAAACTAAGGTGTATTTTTGCACATCTTGTGCAAATGTATACATCATAGGCAAAACCATTGTGGATAGTCTAAGGTAAAACCCACAACCATGGTTCATGGGTTTACTTTTTAGTAACCTTAAGACTATCCACAATGGTTAGACTAACTCCAATGGTATGGTGCAAATGCTTTGATGCAAATTGTGCGCCAATTGTTACTTTTGAGTGTTTAAAATGTGCACATTTGCACACAAAGTGCTCAAATATAAGCACATCACCTCCCTCGTGTGCAAAAACTTTTTATCACTTTTCAATAAAGTCATTTCTATTGGTTGTTTTTAAGTTTTTCTTTTCCTTTTTAATTTAATCACAATTACTTAGAGATATGTGTGTACAAAATGCACATATAACCAATGGAGTAAAACATCAAAAAGTGATGTGCATTTTTAAACACCTTGTACAAATATGTACATTTGCACACTTAACCATTGGAGTTAGTCTTAGGTGTGCAAATGTGCACATTTGCACATTTGCACAAGATGTGTATTTTTGCACACCACTTTTTAGCATTTTACTCCATTGGTTAAAGTGTGTATTTTTTACACACATCTCTTTTAATAACCAAGTAATCTATATTGATCTTCACATTTTAATTGTGATTAATATCTATTAAAAATTAAATACGTATTTTGTATTATAAATTTTTATTACGCACATTTTGATATAAAAAAAAATACTATGTATAATTTTCCCCACAATTTGAAAAATCAAAATTTTAATATTGTTCACAAAATTGGATGGTTATTTCTTAAAAAATGTATATCACTAATCTAACTTAATTTTTTTTTGTTAGATTTAAACTTAGATATTTAAATAAATTTCTTAGTCATTAGATGTAACTTTTTAAATGAAAGGGAAATTCCGTTTGGTACCCCCGAGTTTTTGACAATTCCGGATGGTGTCCCTCACTTTTTTTTTGTCCGGATGGTACCCCTGAGTTTTGTCAAAAGTCCGGCTCATGCCCAAAACTCATAGTTTATTCTTTTTAATGAATAAAACCACCCATTATTTTTATTTTTTCATAAATATGCCCATTTACTTTTAACATTAAACAAAACTACTTATCATTTAACTAAATTCAAAACAAAATTGACAAAATCACCTTTATTTTTTAAAATTAATAAGATCACACATTATTGCCAAAGTTGTAGCAAAAAATACCCATTCTTTCCAAATTTTTTTTTGAAGAAAATCAACTATTATTTTTGACATTGCACAAAAGATCCGTTACATATTTTTCATATTTTATAAAAAATAAATCTCATTATTTGTCAAATATTGCATGTACATAATCACCCATTATTTACAAAATTTTGCACAAATACACTATCTTATTATGTGAACAAAAATAGTTAACCTATACATTATAAAAAAATACTTTGTAAAACCATACTTTGTGTAAAACCACCCTTTATGCTTTAAAAAATGCACAAAATCATTTCTTGTGTAATAAAAGAAGGTTTTATTCATTTCTTTTGTTTGGAATACATAAAACCTAATAAAATAAGAATGATTAATCTCTTATTATATTTTTCTTTTACAAGAAGAAAAATAAATAAATAAAATTTACTTTTCTTTTTCAAAAAAATTATAATCAAGCATTTGGTTAAATTGATCAATCACATTTACAAATGTTTAAAGTTAATGAGATATAAGTTAAATATTGTTTTGAAAAATAATATGTGTTATAAATATTGCAATAAAAAATTTTGGAAATATTGCAATAAAAATTTTGGAAATATTGATCAATCACATTTACAAATATTGCAATAAAAATTTTGGAAATAATATGTGATTTTGTAAAATTTTAAAAAATAAAGTTGGTTTTGTCACTTTTGTGTTGAATTTTGTTAATTAATATGTAGTTTTGTTCAATGTTAAAAGTAAATGGGCATATTTATGAAAAAATAAAAATAATGGGTGGTTTTATTCATTAAAAAAAAGAAACTATGAGTTTTGGGCATCAGCCGGACTTTTGACAAAACTCAGGGGTACCATCCGGACAAAAACAAAGTGTGGGACACCATCCGGAATTGTCAAAAACTCGGGGGTACCAAACGGAATTTCCCTAAATGAAATTTATAACAAAAAAAAAGCTTTTGTCCATTTTCTCAAAAAATGGGAAAGTTTTTATATGTAGCGGGGGATTGAGTGCTCAAATATACATACTTCATTCTCAAATGTACGCATTTGAACACCCATAAAAACAATCATAGGAGTTCAAAATTGTATAAAATATACACATTTACATAATTGCACACCACCATTAGAGTTAGTCTAAGGTGAGCAAAACCATAGTTGCTGATGGTCTAATCCTCTATTATTGGACTGGAAGCTTTATTTATTTATTTATTTATTTTAGCAAGGATAATAAAGGAGACACGTACATTCTATCTTCATTCTTTCTTTATCTTTAAGGAAAGGGCAGATGGTACTTCTGGTCTATGTATATGTTTTACTCTCTAAAGATAAACTCATTTTAATAGGTGAAAAAAATATCTTAACACTTGCTATAGTAAGTAGTAATTTATGTTTTTAAGTTTGATGTTGACGGAAATTATCCGGCCTGTAATTTGAACGCATATAAATTTGCAAACCGGAGGTGGGAGGTGGGGAGTGGGAGAGGAGCTGTAAATAAGTTAAGCCTGACAAAAAGATGAAAAGGATTGAAAGTAATTATTAAAGAAAAGAAAACAAGGTGGGAGATGATGTATAAAAAATAAAGCTTACATAAAGGTTACCTTTATTTTTTTAATTTTCTTTTTCCTTTTTTTAGTTTGTTTTGACCGTATAATCCGAACTAGAATACTATACTATATACCACCTTAAATCAACTGATAAATTCGAATTTAAATTCTAAAAACGTTCGATGAAGAATATAAACAAGTGAACTTAATCCCGAAAATATATTAATTCTCCCTCTATAGTCTACTCTAAAATAAATGTAACTTTATTTTATTTTTAGTATATATTTTAATAAAAAATATAAAAAATAATTAATTTTTTTTTAAATTTCGTACTTATTATTTTTAATTATTTTTATTTTATTAAAAAACGTGTTAAAAATAAAAACTCATTTATTTTAAAATAGAGGTAGTATGAGTTTAGGTAACCAAATTACCCAATATATATTTCAGTTCCATTAATTGTAACTAGACTATAAGAAAATCAATAGGATCGACTAAAATAATGACAACTATATTATAAAATAAATTTTATGTTTTTTAGAATGTGATTTTTTTCAATAAATACGTGAATTGTAAATATTTTTTTAATTTTTTTTCAAAATAAAATTACACTCGAAATATAGTTAAATTTTTTTTTTCAAAGGAAAAATATACTCGAAATAATTTTATGGTGCATCGTAGAACGCATTTAGAGTAAGTTGTAGGGAATCGGAACTCCCCATCAACTAGGCTTATGAAGCCTTGATACGTTTAAAGCTAATTAATTAATCATGGCTTTTGAAATTGTGACAATTCCACGGAGGTTTTATTGGTCATGACTTGTAGAGCTGTAAAAGAAGCTAATTAATTAATCATGGCTTTTGAAATTGTGACAATTCCACGGAGGTTTTATTGGTCATGACTTGTAGAGCTGTAAAAGAATCCACTCGTTTTAACCTCAAATCTTTGATCGTCGATAAATAGAGAAGTTATGATTTAGTCAAAATCTTATATCCTCATGACATATATTTTCCATATCCATAATCCGTAAGTTGTTAAATTCATCGATAATTTCGAAAGTGTTGATCGTGATCATCTATATTTAACCCTATTTTCTTCGAAAAAAATATGAAATACTCCGTATGTAGTATATATTGAATGTCCAATATTCCTGGGAATCCCTTTAGTATATATCATCCCTTTGATATTCCCAATAACTAAGTATATATATTTATGGGGGGAGGTAAAATATAGTAAAATGGGGTGGAGTGGAGTGGAGTGGGGGAGGTGCAGGCGTGCTAGCAGCTGGGGGTGGGGGATGGGAGGGTATAGAGGAGGAGACCATAGAAAAAGCTGCCGGCGTGCATCACCATCATCAAAGCCCCCCCCCCCCCCCCCCCCCCCTCCCCGGTCTACTCCCATGAAGATTCCAGCTGCAGCAGCACCAACAACATCAGCAGCTAATCCCACATACCTATCTATGTTTGCCTCCCTTTCCCACTCACAATACCCCGTCACCATGCTTTTCCCCCTCTTTTCAATTACTCCGTAATTTCATAGAGGATTTTATATGTATTTGGATATCAAATATATGTGCGTATATGCTCCTCCACTTATTAATTATTACTCCCTCATTAATTAAAACTTGTCGTTTTATAGTAAATCTTGTTAGAAAAAACTTATCATTTTAGGAAATAAATCTTGTTATGAAAAATTTATCATTTTAGGTATTTTTCCATTTGCTTTATGAAGTTACCCTTATAATGATTAAATAGTTGTTAATCATAGTTTTTGAGAAAGTAAAAAGTAAAGTTCTAATTAGGGATATAAGTATATTTTTATTTATTTTTTAATAAATGTGTCGATTTTTAAAATGACAAGTTTTAATTCAGAGATGAAGTAATATCTAATACACATCATGATCAACTTTTGATTGTAATACCTTATATATGTACAAACAATGTGTAACCATCTGGAGAGTTAAATTGATAACATTTGATTGAGATTAAAAGTAAAGTGATTATTCAAGCTATTTTTAATCTAAGTTGTGTCATATTCATTTACAAATTAATTACACAATAAGATTGACATACACCTTTCTCTGTGTGTGTGTAAATGTGTGCACTGGGTCTTTGCATGCCTTGTCCGCAATTAATCATGATTGTGAAACATCGGCGGGCTAATAATCGGGGATGGTGTCGTCTTGTTGTCCCACCTAAGTTCATCTCCATCTCTGTATACCTACTTTGTTTTGAGCAAGCATTACCCAGTTGGTAATACTTAACAGTTTGATCCATCTAGCTAGAGGTTGCAATGCAATTAATTAAAAAGATTTTTTTTTTTTTAAAAAAAAAGGATCCGGAAAAGTGATCTGATCACTTTCTTCACATGTAACCCATTAACTGTGTGGCATATATGAATCTATTAATGGGTGATAAAGCTAGCTCCCCAATATCAATGGCCGGATAAGTACTTAAAATGGAAATAAAATATATTGTTGTATGATCGTACTTGTTTGATCTTAGATATATAGCTGTATGTACAAAGTTGTTAATTGACAACCATAGAAGGGTTGTTGGTACTGTGGGTTGCTTCAATTGCAGCTTTCAGGTTTGGGTTTGATACTATGCTGTTGTGTTTGTCCTCTAACCACCCCCCCCCCCCCCCCCCCCCCCCCCCCCCATATAGCTTAGCTCTACTGTGTGCTTCCGGCCTCATGAATGATCACCCATGAATTTCCCGTTTCTGATGGGTCTCAATCACCATCACATTTTTCATCATTGAATTGGAAGTCCACATATGCCCTTCTCACACTTTCAATACAACCCACAAGCTCTGCCCTCTGTCTACTTCAGTCAACATATAGGTTGTTTTCATATCCTATATAATATAATTATAATATATATATGATCTTAACTCGTAAATCATTCATACCAGGCTCAACCCAAAAATGAGAAGCATTAACCAATTAGTGATTGAGGACTCTCAATGTGAATCGATAAGAGACTCTTTTCCCTTTACTACTCTTTTTTTAATTAGTCTACTCGATACGAATTGGATTACACAAGTTTGGGTTTGGGTTGGGAAAAAATGGATGCTACAAGATAACGACATTGAGTAAAAAAGATAAACCTAAACCACTTTAGTAGGGCCATGCATCCTAAATCCTAATCCTATGTAAAATATTTAAATATATGCAAGAAAGCAACAAGGAGGTGAATAAGCATAAACTACTCTATAAAGAAGACAATGATGCTTCGTAAGTAGGATATTAGGGCTAATTAATAAACAATGGAAAACCATGAACTAGTGCTGTACTACCAACTTCAGAAACGTAGAGCCACACAATCTACTTTGACTACCAACTACTCAACAATCAACTAAGCCTTTGATGAAAGTAAAGCCATTTACAATTACATGGTTAATAATTAAAGATATACACATGGAGTATTCAATATTCATTGTGGGTTTGTTATCAATTAAGTATCAACCGATCCTATTGCAACTTGTACGGATGATGACAATAACGCAAAGATTTGCCTCTGTTGCAATGCCAAGGTAAAAGTGTCGGAAGTGATCGATGAACATAAAAGAGCTTGAGGAAGAAGCTGGGTGTTAGGTGTTTCTCATTGAATTTACTAGCTCGGTTTACATGTTATGACAAGTATTTATAATGGCTCATCACATGACAAGCATGAGCGCACCTTATTCTATTACAAGAGTAAAAAATACGGATGCTCCTACTGTGACTCAAACTTGTGACAAGTTGCAATCACTACACCAGAAGGCGTTTCAGGCGACGGACCAAGGTCGTCGCCTCAAATGGGGCTTTCGCCCTCTGATATCTCAGGCGACGGTGGTCCGGTGACTTTCATCCACTACTAGAAATTTGTTATTTAACATCGGGTAATAGCCGATGTCTTTCAAAAAAAAAAAAAATCGATGTCTATGTGGGTGATGTAAAAAGTCAAAAGTTTTTCACATCGGCCAGAACCCGATGTCTTTGTATGTTATAACATCGTTTATATTTTTAAATCCGATGTCTTTGTTATCCTATAACATCAATTATAAAATATAACCGATGTTATAACATACAAAGACACCGGCTATTATCCGATGTTAAAAAGTTTTGAGTTTTTACATCACCAACATAGACATCGATTTTTTTTTTGAAAGACATCAGCTATTAGCCGATGTTAAATGACATATTTGTAGTTTTTTTTATTGTTATCGTAGCCTATGCGGGATTCGAACCCACATCTTTGTGTTTGAACACAACGCTCTACCATTTGAGCTAATAGGCTTTAAATTAGACATAATGTTCTTATATAATAGCAAAAAGAGCATGTGAAACTTAAGAAAGATATTTATTAAACCTTTATAGTAGTAAATAAGAAAATGAAATTATAAGAGTGCATCCCAAACAAGTAAAACAAACCTCAAGGAGAAATGTCATATAAGATGAGTATAAATGGGAAGAACCTGCTTCATGTAACTCAAATAGAGATAAGCTAAAGTGTTGGACACTACCATTTGATGCACAAAATGTATATTGTACGTAGCTAGAGTTATAACTAGATTCTGCACTGAAGCAATGACCCATAAGACATAGTAAAGTATAATAAAACTATGAAGGGAAGACGTCAGTGCTGAAATCAAGTAAAAGAAAATTGCCTAATAATGCAGTCAGATTATCACAGACACAAACTGTGAGTCATGCAGGAAACACATATTAATGTATCAAAATCAAACATCTACCACCAATTCATACAGCTAGGTGAATAAGAAGAAACAGTCCCATTGTCGAAAGCCCAATCGAAATTACCAATGACAGCATAATATCATGTTTCCAATAACCTCGAGGGATCAATCAAAAACATTGCCTGCTTCAGTATCTCCTCCTGGGACTCCTTGATCGATGGCCCCCCCTTGTTGGTGATCTGCAACATTCAACTTAGCTAATTGATAGAAATTGTTAAGTATAGAATAAATATGTACATGTGAAAGATTCTATTCGAGAAGAGACAGTGTAACTCACAAAGTAGCGTTCTTGTTTCGTTCAAAGGGAAGCTTCAATAGCATCCCTGCTTTTACTACATGTGATACATAAAATTGCTCAATAATTAAACCATATATAACAAGTACCAACCCGTTGCTATGTAGATATGAATAGAGCAAGAAAACACAAGTATAAATTAAACTTCTGGAAACTTACAGCATGATGGTTGCTGATAGCTGCATTTACAGCCACAGAATAAGACTGTGCCACTGCAAAATTATGACAATTCATGATAGACTAACTGATCAAATGAAGCAGCCGACTTATAAATAAATAAACTATCTAAAAATGAAAAGTTTTAATGCATGACATTCTGGTAGTTATGTGAGCTCTCATTTCTAGGTATAATATTTAGCTATCAAGATTCAAGACCTTCGCTATTGACAACAAAGAAGAAACAGCGAACCTTTGATGTGCATTATATGACTTACCAACTCCTTCGATATCTGGCCATGGCTTAGCTGCTGAATGCATTAAAAAAAAAAGGTGACTTCCCTATCTCCATATCCATACCTAGCAACCTGAGACCTTACAACCATCTCAACATTCAAAAAACCAATAAAAAGGAAGAAAGTTTAGTGATAATAAATGCTTCACATACTGCTACTTTAGCAACTTTAGCAAGCTTCTGTTTTATTTCTCGAGACAATCTCCTTTTTACTGCTTGAGATGTAGCATCGCCATCTTGAAGGTCCACAGCAGGTGGTCGAGCCACAAAACACCATAAAACATTTCTCCCTGTTATAAACTAAAACACCTTTGATATTTTTTGCACTTATTTGCATTTGCCTTATCCACCATCAATCTGATTAAAATCATCAAAGCACACTATATATGAAAAAAAGAAAAGAACTAGAGTAATATGCACCTAAGGCAACAATATGCATCAATCAAGCCCATGAAATTTCATATAATCAAATCTGCAAACTACCTCAACTGGCTCAGCAATGAAAAGAGGTTATCAAGGAAGAATTACCTCTTGGAATAATGGACTGCTTGTAAAGCCTCTGGTCCTCACTGTAAAATCAACAAAAACCATGTTAAAACAATCATAATCACAATCTGCATCAGCATATCGATGATTGAACATATATAGCATGAATATATGTATAACCAAACTAGGCAGAGACTCACAAATTCATAGACATCATTTCCAGCTCCAATGCATCAGCATATCTGTGCATCCAAACAAAACATACATGCCGGATATTATTTGCGCCTCACAACCACATATAGTTTGTTTAAAATAAATAAAGCAACTGAGTGGCAAGTTCACTTCACACTTAATAATCAATTTGATGGTTGGCTGGTATGAAATGCCATTTGTACGTCCAAGTTAAAAATGCATGGATTCCAGGCAGTATGTGAATGAATGAAGAAAGCGGGATTTTGTTTTCATACTTGTAGTGCCGAACAGATTCATATCATTCGGCAATAGTAAACGTGTTTCTTCTTTAACTTCTACTTGAGATTGATAATGGATCGAATAAGAAGCTGCACATGAAACACCTATAAAATTTTGATGCTTTGGATGCTAGAAAAGCTCAATATTAGATTCACTAACTGAATGGATTAGTTCATTCACAGGCAGCAAAACTAAAATCCCAAAGGGGGCGAAGCCATTGTTAACAAAATACCTAGAAATGGGGAAGAAAGCAAAGTTCCATCTATATATACCACTCACACCCATATATACTCTTTTCTTGATTTTCAAATCTCAAACCCTAATCTAAAAAATCCATTTCAATTCGCCAAATCAATTCAACATTTCAACAAAATCAATTCAATAAAGTGTATAAACATACATCAAAACTCTAATTTATTCGAGTATGGAAACAAATCAGACCGAAATAGGAGCACTTACCGTTCTTCTCTTCCCGCACAAGCAGCACTGTATGAGTCGGGATTCAGCCGCCAGGCCCGCGACTCCCGCCACCAATCGCTTGTACACTGGCCTCGCACCTTGGTTCCAGTAGCAGTGCCGATGCAGCAGCCTTTAGGCATCTCGTACCTCGGTCATCCGTCGTTCTCCAAATCGTCCTCACGGGTCAGGAGGCGCTGCACTTCTCCTGTGTTTATGACTGTTAGGGTCAATCTGAATAGACTCAATCACAGGCAGTTAGGGAGAGGAGAAATTAACAGTGAAGGGGAGGGCGACTCCGATGGCGAGGGCGAGGGCGAAGGCAACTCCGATGGTGAACAGAAATCCGCGGCACCGAGTCTGGATTGAGAGGAAAGTCGGGATTTGGAAGAGGAATGACGTGGGAGTTCTGAAAATGTGTTTTACTTTTTCCAAGTATTTTCCTTTCTTTTTCTTTTTAAGCTGAGTATTTGATATGGGCGGGATTTCACGCCATTCATATTTCAATCCGCGCCTTCTAATTTTTTTTTAAAATATATATTTAACATCTGTAAAATAAATGAGACGATGTCTATACTTTTATTTATATCAAAAATTTAAAAACCGATGTTAAAAAGTTGTTTAACATGGCAGGTTTTTCTGACTGATGTTAATCAGCCGATGTTAAATAACAGAATTCTAGTAGTGATCCCTTCACTATTCAGTCGACGAGCATCTGTATGTTCGTCGGTGGAGATAACTCAGGCGACGGAAACAGTGATCGTCAACTCATGATGTTGTCAGAGGCCAAGGGCCATCCAAGCCTGCCCATTAAGACTTGGGCGACAAGTTTGGTTTCATAGGTTCATCGCCGGAGTCTGTGCATATAAGTGATGGAATGCTATGAAAGAATCCAGGCGATGACCCTCTCCTTTGTGTGTCGTCGCTTAGATCGTTTCAGGAGACGGATATAGAATGATTTCGTCTCCTGAGTGAAGTCCAAAGATGCGTTCTCAGTTGTATGTCCGTAGTTGGAGTGTTCCGGATACGGGAGCTTGATATAATTCCGTCGCCTGAAAGAGTTAAATTTTTTTTTAAAATTAATAAGAGGATGTAATATTGTTTGTTCGTTGGCTAAATGCTTTTGATTTTAAAAAAAGTAAAATTTAGCAGGGCAGGTGCCCCTGTTGGAATGTACCTAATAGCACATTTTGTGCTCCTGTTCAAATTGCATTTTCTCAACAACAACAACACAATCACACAACAACAACAACACACGCTCCTCCAGCTGCTCATTCTTGCTCTCGGCTTGGGTGGCTTTCTCACTCAACCTTGCAATTTCTGCCTTCGCCTCCTCCAGCTCCTTGTCCCTCTCTGCAACCCTTGCTGTCCATGGACCCCCTCGTTTCTTTGCAGGCCGCTCTCCAGTCCAACTGCACCCATTCCTTTAAAAAAAAGATTGAAAACGTAATAAGAGCTGAGTGGGATTGAATTATAACAAGTAAAATCTTGTTATGAACTTCTGAATATTGTAAAACAAAAATAAAATTCAAGAGTAATACTATACCTCGAACTTCTGTTCCTCATCTTTCGCCAAGGCATTCCAAGATGATGCAGGTTTGTTCTTCGACAGGGAGGGGTGGTATTTGGCTTGGGTCTACTACTTATGCTTGTCCTTCTTCACCAGTGAGGTATTCCTGAAGACGACCTTTCAATTTGGCCTATAAGTTCATGTATGCACAAAAAATATATATAAGAAATTAGTAAAGGCAAAGGAATGATATCTGTGTTGTATATATAAGTTTAATGTAGACAAAGAAAGGAATGATTGCTTTCATTATATATAAAAAGAAACCTAAGTACTCTAAACCTAAGTACTCTAAACTATTAAACCTATTACCTACTGATTGCTTTCATTTGAGTGTTGTTTGGTATACTTGATTGCTTTCATTATATAGAAAAAGAAACTTAAGTACTCTAAACTATTAAACCTATTACCTACTGATTACAATACAGAAATGAACGATACCAAACGTAAATAAAGTAAAAGAAATAATGAAAGAAATGCATTATTATAAGTAAAACCAAAGGAATTTATAAGTAAAACCAAAGAAACCTAAGTAATTAGGTAAAATTATAGAAAAACAAAAATAAGAGTACCATGCATTATTATAAGTACTTATATTACTGTTTTTCACAATCATGGTACTCATATTACCTAAGTACTTTCATGGTAATCTTATTTCTGTTATACCTAAGTACTTAGGTAAAATTACAGAAAGTACTTAGGTAAAATTACAGAAAAAGTACTCCAAGTACATAGGTAAAATTATAGAAAAACAGAACTAAGAGTACCATGATTGTGAACAAGTACTTATATTACCTAAGTATTTATATTACCCAAGTACTTATATCATTATTATAAAATTTTACCTAGTACTTATATTTCTCAAAACAGAAATAAGAGTAACAACACTAAAAAAGATAATAAAAAAACAGAAAAAGAGCTGAGTGGGATTGAAAACGTAATAGGTTTAGTACTTAGGTAAATTACAGAAAAAATATATACAGAAAAATTATAGAAAAACAAAAAAATAAATTAGGTAAAAAATTAGATGGTGTTTGAGGGGGATATACGACTCCATCCTGCGCAGTCGGACACCTATCGTAGGCTTCTATGGATGTCTGAAGCCATGCCGCCGGATGCTTTTCCTTGACAATAAGCTCTTCTACTTGGAAGCTCAAGGACTTGGTCATGCGGGACCATCTTCTACACCGTCATCTACACCTCCGGATGCGCCGATCATACTCGGAGACGGACCGATGACTCGAGCCCGAGCCAAGAAGCTTCAACGCGACTCATTCCTTTTTGTGAGTCACGCCTTGTTCTCGAGCGCGGTTCAACTCCCGGAGTCACCAAGGAAGGCATACATGTGCATTGGAACCTCGGTTGCCTACGTCGGAAGCCAGCTGCAAGGCGTCTGAATCCAGCGGCAATGTGCGCGGGCGTGCACCAAGCTGCGCGGGCGTGCACCGATCTGCGCGGGCGTGCGGGTGAAGCTGCGCGGGCGTGCAGCGCCGCGCTGATGTATGCTGGAGCCGAGGCCTTCTTTGCTGAATTTTGGCCTTCTTAATGTGTTAATTTAGAACCATTATTTAAATATGTTATTTTTAAGATATTTTTAATTAATTCCTTTTAATTTATTTTATTAGGAAATTAGCCTTTGCTAGGTTATTTTAATCGGCTAAAACACCAATGTAGAACTCACGCCTCTTTGAATACAGAAATCAGTTCTTGTGTGAAACACAACTATGAGAAAGTCAATCGATTCGTAGCGTTGCTCATCGATTGCAAATTGGTTATAGATCTAACTTGGTTTGCTTTGAGTTTGTCAACCTCGCGAGAGCTTGGTGATCCTGGTAATCACAAGTCCCCTCCTTGTGCCTCCAAGTTGTCCGCTTGGTTGTGTAAGGTTGTAGAGGCGGGCTTTATAGTCGTTGGTATTTGGTTCCTACCCTCTTAAGAGGCTTGGGGTCTTTGCCTCGTTCTATTTTAGTTCGAATCAATCCTTATCGGTCGCGTCTTTATTGTTTCTTTGTTTCGAGTCTTGCTGCATTTTGTTTTTGTTCTTGAGTCTTTGCTTCCGTTCTTGTCTTTGAGTCTTGATTGTCGAAGATCGGGCCATCCTACGGCTAACCCCGTATCAAATTGGCATCAGAGCTTAGGTTTCCGACATCAAAAGTTGTGTCTTTTGTTTCCCTAAACACAAAAACTACAAAAATAGAGTCTTTCTTGTTCTTGGTATTTTTACTTCTTGAATTTTTGAATTGATTGCTACTAATCCTTGTTCGTGATTGTTGTGGTTGCACTTAGCCCAAACACAGCCTAGCCGAGGACCACTGAGGCCGACTCAGCCGTGTGTGCGTATCAACTTTGTGCATATACATAGCCGACATCATCAGCCTTAATTTGTGCGTGCTTCCCTAGTCAATTGCGGCCACCAATCTCCTAATCCTAGTTGGTGTTCTATCCTAGATCTATCTTATTGATTGCCTAATTTAAATTCTGATTTTTTTTTTGTGGTAGATATAATTGTGCTATCTATCATCAATTATACAAAAGGCTTTCATAGATCTCATTACCAAAAATAGCCTAAACTCAATTATATATTTCATTAGGGCTATACAAATTTTATTTTCTTTCACCATAGTCTAAATTTTCAAGAGTCCTTTATTTCATTGTTAGTTTCTTGCATTAGTAAAAAAAAAAAATTACATTCATAAGCTTAGTCCTAGGAGGATAAAATTCACTAGGGGCAAAAGTAAGCTTTCAAAAAAAAAAAAAAAGGATTGTCGAGCCTAGTGCAAGAACTTCAAGGACCAATTTTGGTGAAAATTCCATAGCCCTAGTCGAAATTCTCAAACACACACCTCCCAAACCATAATTTTTTTTTAAGCCCTACCTTGCAACTACAACATCCATAGTAAGGGTTTAAATCAAGAAGAGGTAAAATTCCAAGTTTTTCTTTGTTTTTCATTGCTTGTCTTTTATTTTCTTGTCTATCGAGTTGTTGTTGAGTCCCTGTCGAGCACATTACAGCTGCTGTCGAGTGCTCCTAATTCTGGTGTCGAGTACAAGCCCTTGCCGAGTGCTCTCTGTGTTTGTCGAGTACCTTACAACTTTTTCGAGCTCCTCCTTGCTGTGTCGAGTGCTTGATTCTGCTACTGTCGAGTACAACAGCCCTTCTGTCGAGTGGTTCTTGTTGTTGTCGAGTACTTTGCTGCTTGTCTCTTGTTCTTTCTCTTGATTACTTTCCTTTGATTGTTAAGTCCTTTCTTGAGTGTTGATTTGCCCAAAGCGGATTGCCCCAACGAGCTTGTCATACCAATTCGAGAGAAGAGTGTGAGAGAAATACATCGTGAGATTGTTTTATTTTGTTAATCTCGACATAGTTCCGTGTTTGTCTTTATTTGCAATGTCTAACAATCAGGTGAACAACGAGAACAATGCCAACAATGGCAACAATGACAACACCTCCGAAGCAACTATATCCGCCGCGATGTTCAACAACACAATGAACACTCTTAACGCCACATTGGCGGCGATGATGGATAAGCTGACGGCATTGGAGGCTAGACCAACGGGTTCTAATAACCATGGTGGTCAAGGTGGTCGAAGGCGTAACGAGACGCCTAATGATGAAAGGGAAGTCCTAAATCCTAACCCTCCTCCTAACCTTAATTTGCATAGTCCTATCTTTGAAGAGAACAACTCTCCACGAGGGGAGAGAAATGGTAGAAATAACGGATTCGCTAATCCGCAGGGGCATGGACGAGGAAGGGGTAGAGGTCGTGGCTTCCAGGAGGAGTTCTACTACTCGGAGCGTGACGATAATTTCCAAGAGGAGGACTATTGGGATCAACGCTCGAGGCGGAATGATAGAGTAGGACGTTACCAATACCGTGAGCCTAGAGATCCTGATCAGGACGGCATAGGTAAGGTTAAGGTAAAAATTCCTTCCTTTGATGGCAAGACAGATCCAGATGCATATATAGACTGGGAAACTAAAATGGAACAAATCTAGAACTGTCACAATTTTTCTGAACCTAAGAAAGTTCAATTGGCTTCTTTAGAATTTCAAGGGTTTGCTCTTATTTGGTGGGATAATTTGATTAAGGAAAGAAGAAGAGCCCTTGATGTGCCTATTGCGTCTTGGAACCAATTGAAAGCTTTAATGAGAAATAGGTTTGTCCCTCAACACTATGCTAGAGAGCTTAGGCAACGCCTAGAGAACCTTAAGCAAGGTAATAAATCTGTTGAGGAAACCTTTAATATTATGCAAGAAACCATGACACGAGCAAATGTTGTTGAACATCATGAGGATACAAATGCTAGGTTTCTTCGCATTTAGCATCCCGCCTTAGCTCAGGACATTGATTGCTTTCCTTACTCTACTCTTACTGAATTGTTGCATTTGGCTATTAAAGTTGAACGTGGAGCTAGATACAGGAACCAAGGTGGAAGATGGACGAGCGGACAACCCCAACCTTGGCGCCAAAACCGCCCACAACAGCCCCAAGGGCGGTCTGACGGCGGTTACACCTCTCGGCCACACCAAGCCCCTGGGATAGGAGATGGCCGAACCAACCCTACAGCTGCTGACAAGGGTAAGGCATCTTGGACAGGACGAGATTCGTCTAGGACATCTACTGGTCCCAAAGGGAGTAATCCTAACCCCTCTACTACTAGATCTAGGGACATTATGTGCTTTAAATGTCAGGGTAGAGGTCATACTATGAAGGATTGTCCCAATAAGAAAACTCTCATGATTAATCACTTGGGTGAATATGTGTCTGACAATTCTTGTGATGAAAATGAAGAGCATGCTAATGATAATGATCAAAACCTTAATCTGCTTACCTATGATGAGGATGATGATGGCATTGATTATGAACATGGAGAATCATTGATTGTTAGGAGAGTCTTAAGTGTTGTTCCTGCACCATGTGATGACAATCAACGTGAGAATCTATTTCATACTAGATGCTTAGTTAAGGGTAAAGTGGTTAATGTGATCATTGATGGGGGAAGTTGTTGTAACTTAGCTAGTCAAGAGATGATTGATAAATTACACCTTCCTACTATTCAGCATCCTAGGCCTTATAGATTGCATTGGATGAACGACTGTGGTAATTTGAAAGTGAATAGGCAAGTCAAAGTGCATATCAAATTAGGACATTAGGAAGATGATGTGTTATGTGATATAGTACCTATGCAAGCCTGTCATATCTTATTAGGTCGTCCTTGGCAGTTTGATCGTAAGGTCTTGCATGATGGCTTTACTAACAGGTATTCCTTTACTTTTCAGGGCAAAAATGTAGTTCTCAAGCCTATGACGCCAACCCAGGTGGCTGATGAGATTGAGAAGCGGAAGGTAAGTAAAGGTGAGTTAGATAAGAAGGCTCAGTCGAGCCATGTGTCTACCCCTACTCGGCCTAAGGGTGTATTTTTGGCTTTCAAGAGTACATTTTTGGACGAGTTTGCGGATGTGGAAACAACCCTCATGCTCCTATGCAAAGGGTTGAATATGTTGAGTGAGGAGCTTAGAGCTACCCTCCCTCCTCGCATCCTATCTCTTCTTAAAGAGTATAAGGATGTTTTCCCCGAGAACATACCAGCAGGTCTACCCTCTGTCAGAGGAATTGAGCATCAAATCGATCTCATTCCAGGGGCTGCATTACCTAATAGGCCTGCTTATAGAATGAATCCCACTGAAACCCAAGAGGTTCAATCCCAAGTCCAGGAACTGTTGGACAAGGGATACATTAGGGAAAGTTTGAGTCCTAGTGTTGTGCCTGTGTTGTTAGTCCCTAAAAAAGATGGTTCTTGGAGAATGTGTGTAGACTGTAGGGCCATTAACAACATAACTGTAAAATATCTCCATCCTATACCCCGCTTAGATGACATGTTAGATGAGTTGCATGGTTCTTCTATCTTCTCTAAAATTGATTTAAAAAGCGGTTACCATCATATTAGGATGAATGAAGGCGATGAATGGAAAACAACCTTCAAAACTAAATTTGGACTCTATGAATGGTTGGTTATGCCTTTTGGCTTGACTAACGCCCCTAGTACTTTCATGAGACTAATGAATCATGTGCTTAGGCATTTCATAGGTAAATTTGTTGTCGTTTATTTTGATGACATTCTTATCTATAGTAAATCACCTGAGGAACATGAAGCACATTTAAGGGAAGTACTTTCTACACTTAGATTAGAACACTTGTATGCCCCTCTTAAGAAATGTGAGCTTTGTAATGATCAAGTGTCTTTTCTGGGTTTTGTAGTGAGTTCAAGCGGATTGCGAGTTGACGATGCTAAGATCAAGACAATCCAGGACTGGCCGACACCTACCAATATCGGCCATGTGAGGAGTTTCCAGGGCCTAGCGAGCTTCTACCGACGTTTTGTGCGCGACTTCAGCTCCATCGCAGCCCCTCTCACCGAGCTCACAAAGAAGCGGTGTGAGTTCAACTGGGGTCCAGCTCAGGAGGAGGCATTCTGCAAGCTCAAGGAGAAGCTCACTCATGCGCCATTGCTGGCTCTGCCTGACTTCACTCGGCCTTTCGAGGTTGAATGTGATGCTAGCGGAGTTGGAATTGGAGGCGTCCTCATGCAAGAAGGTAAGCCTATAGCCTTCTTTTCTGAGAAGTTAAAAGGTGCATGTCTTAATTACTCTACGTATGACAAAGAATTATATGCATTGTTTAGAGTCCTTAAGACATGGTCCCATTACCTTTGGCCTAGTGAGTTTATACTTAGGACAGATCATGAATCTTTAAAACATTTTAAGAGCCAAGATAAACTTGATAGGAGGCATGGTAAATGGATGGAATTTATTGAGACATTTCCTTATGTTATAAAGTTTAAGAAAGGGAAAGACAATGTGGTTGCTGATGCTTTATCTAGGAGACATGTCCTTTTGACCACTTTGGATTCTAGAGTCTTAGGCTTTGTATACATTAAGGAATTGTATGCTAATGATGCTGATTTTGGGGAAGTTTTTGGAAAGTGCCTAGATAAGGGTCCTACCGACCAATTTTATATCTTTGATGGATTCTTATTTAGGAAAGACCAAGTGTGTATACCTAGGTGTCCTCTTCGGTTATTATTGGTGAATGAAGCCCATAGTGAAGGTTTAATGGGTCATTTTGGGAGAGATAAGACATACCACACACTTAAGTCTCACTTCTATTGGCCACACATGCTTAGGGATGTAGAACATTGCCTTAAGAGATGTATTGACTGTTTGAAGGCCAAGTCTAAGCTTATGCCCCATGGTTTGTATACCCCACTGCCTATACCCTCAGGCCCTTGGGAAGGTATTTCTATGGACTTTATTGTGGGATTGCCTAGAACTAAGAAGGGGAGGGATTCTATCTTTGTGGTGGTAGATAGGTTTTCTAAGATGGCTCACTTTATAGCATGCCATAAGACTGATGATGCTACAAATGTTGCAAATTTGTTCTTTAAGGAAGTAGTTAGGTTGCATGGTGTGCCTAAGACAATTGTGAGTGATAGGGATGTTAAGTTTTTGAGTCATTTTTGGCGGACTTTGTGGAATAAATTGGGAACTAGATTGTTATTTTCTACCTCTAGTCACCCCCAAACAGATGGCCAAACTGAGGTGACCAATAGGACCTTAACCACTATCCTTAGAGCCATTTTAAGGAAAAATTTGAAGCTTTGGGAAGAAGCCTTACCTCATGTGGAGTTTGCTTACAATAGGACAATGCATTCCTCAACTAAAATAACTCCTTTTGAATGTGTATATGGTGTTAATCCACTAACCCCTTTTGATCTTACTCCATATCCTATGAGAGAGAATGAGTCATTTGACGCAGGTAAGCATGTTGAGTTTGTCAAGGAACTACATGACCGGACGCGTCAGCAGCTCATGCGGAAGGCTGAGTACAATGCCAACAAGGCCAACAAGGGTCGCAGATTGGTGACATTTCGGCCTGGGGATCTAGTGTGGGTGCACCTGAGGAAGGAGAGGTCACTAGTACAAATATACCCTTCTACGACGTTTGAAAAATGCCGTAGAAACCTTAACATGGCGTTTTTAAACGCCATACCTCAACGCCGTTGAAGGTGACGCCATGCTTTTACCCACTATTTTATGACGTTTTAAAAACGCCGTTGAAAAGGTCATCCATGGCGTTTTAGAAACACCATGCTTTTTTGGGGAAAACCTAAAAAATACATAGAATTCATGACAGTTTTCAAACGCCATGCAATTCTATTTATTTTCAAAAAAAATATAAAAAATAAAAAAATATTACTCGAAATATGAAAAAATAAATACATTTTTTTGGCTCTCAAAGCCAAAACCTTAATACAACAGTTTAGTTCTGTTTTACTAACCATGAAAAAATAATGTAAATATTTGTCTCCACGTGACATTCAACATTTGAACTACTAAGCTAGAATTCTATTTATCCAGGCTTTCTCATGCTCTATTAGATTCAAAACTTCATTCACTCCGGCCAGCTCTGTGTGAAGTGTTAAGACCTTCAGGACCATGGTAAACAGCAAACACAACAACCATATTCGCAAGCAAAGCCTACGTATACAATGAAAAAATGAATTATATCTAACCAAAAAATGAAACTACACATTCTCACCTTATAGACATTGTCAGGCATATCAGAGATTCGGAGATATTAGTTTATCCATTAAGAGTTTCAAGTATAAACGTGTCGGAGATATGAGTTTATAAATGATAACTTGTCGAATCCTACTCAGCGGAATATGGAGGTGCTTATGACATCTTTTTTCTTGCAGATTATTGCATTTTGATTGAGTTATTGATATAAGATACGCGAAAAAAGAAGAAAGCAAAGTAGACTAAAAATACTTTCTTTTTTTTGAACTTACGTAATCAAAAACTAAGTTACCATAAACCATTCAGATTAATAGAATGTAGCTATATTTAAATTTGAAATGCATCTCAAAACACAAACAATGATCAAGTTATTAGAAACCAATGAATCCATTTGCATGTTCTTTATCAAACAAAAGAGTCATTCCTTTCCACCTTATACAAAGATATGTGTATTTTTCAAAAGTAACGTGTTCAACATGAATGCATAGGATGTGTTAGAGAGAATAAAATGGACATAAACTATGGAAGTCAAGTAATGCAGGAAAAGGAAATTTTATGACTGAAAAATGGATGCATGCAGGAAAGGAAAAGGAGGTAATAAAAGAATCGGATGGGTATAAGAGGAAGTGATTTGTATAATCACTTCGCATGCAAAAAAGATTAGAAACATTCAGTTTCTTTTGCAAAAATCCAGAGTAATATGATTAATATAGATAAATGGATTATAAATCTAAAGTACTTGCATCAAAGACATCATTTCATACCTTAGGTTCACAACATTTACAAGATACAGGTGGGTGTTGAACTGCAGCAATGCAAATACATCATCTCAATTCCATCCCAACATATGTTCAGTTTCTTATAATGTCTAATAACCCTGTAGAGTTAATCCCAACATATGTTAAGTTCACAACATTTACACATGGATATCCAGCCAAAATTATATATGTTTCAAACAAATCTAAGGACTAACAGTTACCATGCCAGCCAACATAAGGATCCATAAAAAAATTAGCCAAGGCCATTAGTGGAGCACAACCTCTAAATATAAGATGTACTGACGGAAGACAAGTCATCGTCATGCTCATAGTAATTTTGATATGTAGTGAAATACCCCAAAGTATTTTTGGGTATTTCTGTAAATATAAAAATAATAATAAATGTGAAAATTTTCGAAATAAAAGAATTTGTAAAATTCTTTATGAAATATATACCTTATTATTTGGTTCTTAGTAATTATAACATAAAATTTTGTGGACATTATTATGTTAAGTAAAATAAACATTATTATTTTCATTGTTATTAGTAGTATAATTACTTTTGTAAATAGTGATGTGAGTTCATCATTTTTAAAATGTGTTTTACTTAAATTATTTCAATTCCCAATGCGATATCATTTTTAAATAAATAAGTAGGATTTATGATACAACATTATTATATTTAACATATTTTATAACTAAAAGGTTATGATGAATTTAGGATTTAATAATATTGATTATAGATTTTGAAAGTTATTTCTAGTAAAATAATTATGTTATGAAATTTCATTTGAAATAATTATTCAAATAAAATCATTTATCATAAGTTATTTATCTATTTGATTATTTATTTATCTATTTTTTTTAAGGATATATATATGTGTGTGTATCAGATTTTATTGGATTTATCTATTTCTTTTCAAATTAAATGAATAGACTTATATAGTTATATTACATATTACATATAAGAAAACCAACCTTGCGTTAAACCGGTTCAGATGAACCGAATAAAACAAAAAAAAAGGGAAAGCCGGTTCACTTGAACCGCTTCTTCCTTCCTCCTCCAGTCCTCCTTCACGTTAAACACAAATGGGAGCTCAAATGGAGGTTTTTAATTTTTGGGCATTTGATCTTTGTAACGCCTGCAGTAAGTGATAATCAATTCGACCTTATCAAAGACGTGGACAAATCTTGAATTAACCGATGAATCAATCCCCAATTCCATCCAAATTCACAAACCCTAATTCTGAAGATTCATCAAATTGACGTGGTAGATAAGGTCGAAAGACCGAATTGATTATGAATATTAATTCCTCTCATCAATTCCGATTCAATGACACCTTCAATTCGTGATTCCGTTCACATTGAAAGCCCGACCTATAAAACCCCCTTTCGACCTTCGTTAGTGTCGTCCACCATTTTTACCCAATATTTGAGCTCTCAAACTAGTTCATCGCGCTCTAAACACATATAGCAACATTTCCTTTCCCAAAATTTTCTCAAAATCATCCCGATTTCGAAACCCCCAAATTTGTCGACTCCATCTCATCGCCGGACTCACCTGGAGGTTCGCCTGTCGCCGCCGCTGTCGTCACCGGAGCCACCACCCTTTACTGCCGGAGCCACCATCACCCTCTGTCGGAGCCGCCGTGCCGTGTCGAGCACCACCGTCGAGCCACCATAGCCACGTGAGGAGCTGCTGGGTTAGAACGTATTTTAACCGCATTCATTCTTAAAAATTTGCAGCGGTAATCCCAAGGTCCGACACAGCCATTGCGCGAAGGTCTCGGAGAAGATCAAAATTGGTATAATTTCCAACTTCATAATTAATTCGATTTTTATTCCGAATTAATAAGTCAATATACCAATTAGTAAATTCTTTTTCGTTCTCGTAATTTATGCGTGTAGGTCCACTGTTAATTTATTCAACTCCGTCACCAAGCCTTTGAAGTCCAAAGTTTGTATCGAAATCCAACAAGGCGAAAAAGGCAAGTGACATTCCGAGCCTTTTATGCTCATCTGCGTGCTTTCGTGTCTTGTTGTTCTCTTGCCTTGACATGCATGCCAAATCAATTAAAATAAATTACAAATCACTTGTTTTGTGCAATTTATTCAACCGTTATTTTGGTCTTGGCATGTAATTGGGTAATGTTATTATTTGATCTTATTGTAAAATAATAACGTAGATACCCATCTTATAAAATGCATGATTTATCCTTCATCCTTTCATGCAAAATAAGTAGGTATGGAGCATATTATCCTTTTGATGCATCCATGCATATTATATGGTATTGGCATCCATTTTACTTTTATTAAGATGGATTATTTTATTTTGTGCGATCACCTAGTTTGATAAATTGTTATTAATCACTAGTTAATATGTGATGATGTGTGTGAGATGTAAAACTCAATTGAATCATGATAAAATAAAATATAGTGTAAAATATAGTGTGCGTATCAATGAAGATACGGGGTCCAACCCAATGGGAATTGGGCGGTGTCTCAACTTTGGGTTAACTACTGAGTTGAGTTTGGATTGAATGGGTTAAGACCATGTTGCGTCTTAAACCGAAACAGTTTCATGAAACTAACATTCTCGAGATACAATATTCGAGATGAAATCTGACTACGGAATCGTAGGTAGGTCGGACGTCCTATCCAGACTCGGCCGGTATGATATAGTTAATGTTAAAATAAAAGTGAGCAAGTCATATATGATATTCATGTGATGTGTTAAAATATATCTATATATAAGCTATGCAATGTGAGATAGTGAGTGAATAATATTCATTTGGCCAAATTTTTGTTTAGATCGATTGGATATCGGGGGACACAAAGTCAACCCTCTTCCCACTCCTAATAGTAGGCTCTCCCTAACGTCTGGGTAACTACTAGCGGGACGAATTTGGGCCACACGGAGTACCTCATAATCCGATATCAAGTCCGAACTTAATAAGAAAAATGTTTCATGGTGATCACAAACGCATTTCTAAAGCTATATCGTATTCCATCCGTAATCGGGGTATGGTTCCTAAGGTGCTTGTCACCTACATCACTTTCTTATTCAACCCTTCGAGGTTATCCGTGTCACAGAAGTTGAGTCATCAAATATAAAGCCTACATAAAATATTCTCATCAGTAATAATCTCATTTGGATTCAATTCATACCTTATTATGGTCACTGAGTTTGAATCCAAATTAAGTAGTCCCAGTTTTCGAGCCGTCACTTGCTAGTTCTCGCGAACTAACCGTCCTTTGTTAATTTGGACGGCTAGGGGTTCATTGTCTCCGGACAATACCTCAGCCTCCAGTTCGCAGGTTTAGATCGAGTCTTTGAAGAGAAGTTGAAGAAGTTCAAGACGACATTTTATGTTTCAGGATTTGAAGAAAATATTGTATAACTGGTAAATGTTTACAAAGTCTTCCGTTGTAATGTATGTTTCAATTATTGTAATTTGAATCATGAGTTTAATAAAAGCATGATTTATTATATTTAAGTCTTCCACTATTTATATTTTCTTTAGTTATCATCTTGTTTATGGGAGCATGGTAGCATGTCCCTATAAGCCTAAGGTGGTTACAAAGACCTTAAAGTCCGAGTAACTACTAGCGCTGGAACATTCCCTCATTTACCGAAGGGGGTGTTACATGTAGATATTCATATATCTCAGTAAAAATGCAATAACATAAAGGCAGATCCCGTAATCCATCACATACCTTTGGAATCTGGATGTCCTTCCCATCAACTTCAAGATACATTTGTCATGGTAAGTTAGCGCAGGCTGAGCCATAATGTCCCTAGCACCTGCTTTAGGATAATGCAATTTGTTCACAAACTGTAAAGAAGCTTTAATTAGCCAATTGTCCAAGCCTTGTTCATCACATAATACAGTTGCTTTATGAATACCTAAATAGTTCATCATGAATTTCGAACAAGTTTTGTTCATCACGGATAACATCAGTGAAGTCCTCAAACAGGTGCAGAAGACAAAAAAAATTCTACTCTTGCAATTAGAATGACTAAGATGCTTAAATAAACCAAGAGAATATGATAAACAGAAGCAACTTTAGATCATAAACATATTGTCACCATCTAATCGTACTAAGTATGCACATGTGAAAAAATAACCATAGATGATTTCTTCTGTCATTTGACCAAGGTGTATATAGCAGCAAAAAGGCAAAATGATCTCATCCTATCCCTTTTAAAAGTATAGATTTAAAAAATAAAAAACAAGAAATAACAGATAATTCTATATGCAAATAATTCAAATAAGAAGAGAGTAAGCCATGAACTAAATAAGAGTTCAGCTTTACATTCAATCAACAAAATCTCATCCATTCACAAATCTGCACAATCAAGCCAAACAAAAGGTACAGCTAGAACACACTACTTAAAGCACACTTAATTGTGATAAATAAAATAAAGAAAATAAAAGATCAATAAGAAAAGGAATTACCAAGATTGTAGGACCTCAAAATTGTTTTTATGTTCACTAGATAGAAATGAATGCTCCTTGCGTAATTTTCCATATGAGAAATAATACTCTGGAATGCTTATTTATAGATTAATTGCTAAATAAACAATCTCAAAGCCAGGACCTTAATGGTAGCAAAATCATCATTGTCTCACACAGTTGGATTAAAGAGCTAACCCACAAATCCTGAATGCTACTGCTCCTCGCAATTATGCTAATTCAAATTAACACAAAGGGCCAAATCCAGGCACGCACAACCTCTAAAGACATAAAAAATAAGAAAATCCAAATAATACAAGCTTACACTTCAATAACACTAGCTTTAGAATACTTTCTTATAGCATAAATTTAAATCCCTTTGTATGATATTCACTAAGAACAACATTGTATTTACTACGAAGTAAATTCATTTCGAGTAAGACTTTTGTACTAGTGTGATCATCTTGCTCTTATAGGTTTAACACAAGAATATGATCTAAAATGATACAAAACTGACAGTTAACATTCACTAAGGGCTTGAATACTTACTAAAAAAGGATCCATCTAGACACCAAAGTGCACCGTTAAACCTGTGCTTAAATATTTTAATAAACTTCTTTGGAAACTAATATGAACAAACATCCATCAATCAACAAGATGTTTTATTATTAAACAGAGGAGTTATCAATTGAATTGGTCTTAAGAGCAACTGAAACAATTCCCCCTAAACCTGTGTCAATCGATGAAAATTCAAATAAAAAATCCAAAACATATACCGAAATTAACCTTAGAAACCCTAAACCTTTGTAATGAAACAATTCCCCCTAAATCTTGGCCAGCAATTGCAACCATCAAACCTTAATCTATAAGACCATAAAGCACAAACAACATATGCCCTAATTTAGGAAAAAATTGACTTACCGGGTAGGCAAGAACAGAGGCCAAAACCTTGATAGATCGAAGAACAACGACTGGTGAATGGTTGACATCTAAAATGGAGAGCAACCGACCTCAAGCAACGAAGAGAGGATGATTTCGCCGCACCATTACTGCTGGGATGGGGCTCGGTCTTCGAACCATACGTGAGGTGAGTTTTAGCCTCATACAACTTGGGCAACAGACGGGGGAAGTTTAGAAGAGATGAGGATGAGGAGAGACCCAAGCTGTCATGGAGGGCGGAGAGTTGAATTGGATATAGGGCATCAGATTGAGACTCAAATCTGAATTTTTTGAGGTGAGGTGAGAGAGATAGATAGTTGAATTGAATCTAGGGATTCAGAAAGAGAGAGAGAGAGAGAGATTCGGAGGTGAGAGAGAGCCGAGAAACAAAAGAGATAAGTATTACATAGTACTGTATATTTTTTCGGCTGTTTAAAATTTGTCCAAAATTTTAGCGGAAAAAGATCCGCTTATTTTATGGCGTTTTTGAAACGCCATCAATTTCATGGCATTTTCAAAACGCCGTAAAATCTAGTTTATAATTTTCAAACTAATAACACGGCATTTTATAAACGCCATAAATTTTATGGCGTTTGAAAAACGCCATAGAAAAATTGTATTCTACAATTTCATGGCGTTTTTCTATTTAAACGTCATTAAAGCTATTTTTAATGGCATTTTATTATAAACGTCATCTTCTAAAAGTCATAAATGACTACATATGTAGTAGTGGGTTCCCTAAGGAGAGGAAGGGCAAGCTTGCACCGCGAGGAGATGGACCTTTCAAGGTTCTGGAGAAGGTGGGCGACAATGCCTACAAGCTGGAGCTCCCAGGCACTTATGGCGTGAGTGCTACCTTCAACGTCGCGGATCTCATTCCATATCTTGTCGTGGACGAGGCCTTGGATTCATGGTCGAATCCTTTACAAGAAGGGGAGGTTGATGCGGGACCATCTTCTACACCGTCATCTACACCTCCGGACGGGCCGATCATACTCGGAGACGGACCGATGACTCGAGCCCGAGCCAAGAAGCTTCGACGCGACTCATTCCTTTTTGTGAGTCACGCCTTGTTTTCGAGCGCGGTTCAACTCCCGGAGTCACCAAGGAAGGCATACATGTGCATTGGAACCTCGGTTGCCGACGTCGAAAGCCAGCTGTAAGGCGTCTGAATCCAGCGGCAATGTGCGCGGGTGTGCACCAAGCTGCGCGGGCGTGCACCGATCTGCGCAGGCGTGCGGGTGAAGCTGCGCGGGCGTGCAACGCCGTGCTGATGTATGCTGGAGCCGAGGCCTTCTTTGCTGAATTTTGACCTTCTTAATGTGTTAATTTAGAACCATTATTTAAATATGTTATTTTAAGATATTTTTAATTAATTCCTTTTAATTTATTTTATTAGGAAATTAGCCTTTGCTAGGTTATATTAATCGGCTAAAACACCATTGTAGAACTCACACCTCTTTGAATACAGAAATCAGTTGTTGTGTGAAACACTTGTGAGAAAGTCAATCGATTCGTAGCGTTGCTCATCTATTGCAAATTGGTTATAGATCTAACTTGGTTTACTTTGAGTTCATCAACCTCGCGAGAGCTTGGTGATCCTGGTAATCACAAGTCCCCTCCTTGTGCCTCCAAGTTGTTCGCTTGGTTGTGTAAGGTTGTAGAGGCGGGCTTTATAGTCGTTGGTATTTGGTTCCTACCCTTTTAGGAGGCCTGGGGTCTTTGCCTCGTTCTATTTTAGTTCGAATCAGTCCTTATCGGTCGCGTCTTTATTGTTTCTTTGTTTCGAGTCTTGCTGCGTTTTGTTCTTGTTCTTGAGTCTTTGCTTCCGTTCTTGTCTTTGAGTCTTGATTGTCGAAGATCGGGCCATCCTACGGCTAACCCCGTATCACTTGGACCCATTGTGATGATTCATGGGGTTCGGGTTCTTGGTCCTGTTTTGCTTGTTTCGCTCACACAAGGCCTGTAAAAAGAACGCCATTCACAAGTCTTAAACAATAAGATCAACGGCGAATAAAAAAACAAGTTAGTGAATAAATTAGACATTACCATTCTCACTTCGTCTGTGAAGTCACTGACTAAGAACCGCCACTGCTCAGGGCGCGCGAAAAACTCAAGTGGTATGTTCCCCCCCCCCCCCCCCCCCCCAACTCCAAGAAGTGTTGATGATAATCATATGTCAATCTCATAGTACATCTACACATCCATATCAGAAAATCCATATAAGAAAATCTAGAGAAATGAAAGTTTAGAAATGAACTCAATACAAATGAACTGAATACTGAAAATCCATATCAGAAAATGTAGACAAATGAATCTACACAAATGTATAGACAAATGAACTCATATAAGAAAATCTATATCAGAAAAAAATGAACTCAAATGAAGAACAACGAGTGTTGCCATATCAGAAAATCCATATCAGATACAAACCCCTCAATGACGCCATCATTCATTCAGAATAACAATCAACACATAATTTCCAACCCCCGAAAGAAGTGAAAAGAAGAGGAGATTAAAAGTAATATAATCTACTGTACTTTTTCAAATAAGATTGACCCTGCAAATAAAAAAAGATCTCAAATTTCACATACACTTGCATTTACTCCCTTTAACTGTCACCCATCCACTCCTTCAAAATTAGCTTTCTCCAATTTTCAAAATCAACACATAATTTCAAATTGTTTATGACTAATCAGCAAAAAAAAAAGTATCATACAATATAAGTAATATAAGTAATATAAGTACTTAGGTAAAAGATAATAAAAAAAATTAAACCACCTCCAAGTAATCCCTTACGGGGGACCGTTGCTCCTTTGTTAGTTTGGTCCATGTTGATGCAAGCATCGACACTTTGTCCCTGATAGCACACCCAATGTCTCAGACAAAGGTGTCATGCAGATGCAGTTGCTTGAGGCCAGGGCCCTTGTGGAAGCAGGACAACTCGATCTTCAGCTTCTTCCCCGTTGCCGCCTTCAGGAGTGTTGTTTTGTGACTCTTGATGGTACAATATTTACCTTAAGAACATATCAAATGCAGTCTTTTTAATCGATTTAACCCTAAGTATTTCAATCAATTTAACCCTAAGTCTTTCAATCCTAAGTCTGTCAATTAATTTAATCGTAACTCTTTCAATCAATTTGACAAGTTCACGGGTAAATTAATTAAAACCTAACTCTTTCAATAGAAACCCTAAATCTAACTGAAACCCTAAATCTAATACAATTGAAACCCTAAATCCCGAATCCTTATACAATTGAAACCCTAAATCCTTATACAATTTATCTAATCTGACAGAGGGAGAGAGAGAAATGCTAATCGCGACAACGGATGGAGCGAGGGGCCTCGCCTGATGATGCAGCTACTGGGTTGGCACCGACAATGGTCGTGGATGGCCCTTGGTTGCCATTGGACAGAGATAGGAGAGGAGGTGGCACCGGGTTTGCAGAGGGAGTGGGAGAGGGAATAGGAGTCGCTGAGGCAGGAGGAGTTGGGGCCGGGTTTGGAGAGAGAGTGGGAGTACGAGTCGGGGCCGGGTTTGGAGAGGGAGTGGGAGTGGGGGTTTGCAGAGGGAGTGGGAGAGTCGTGGCCGGAGGCGCTGAAGCCGCTGAGTTCGAGGGAGGGGATGAGGGCTCCGGTATTGCAATGGTGGAGGAATCGGGGCCGGAGTGCACGAGGATGGCCTCTTCTTCCCCTTCACAAGCCGGGATTTAGGAGGCATGGGGAGAGATTGGGGATTACGGTTTTCAGACAATTGAGGAGGGAGGAGAGGTCGGAGGAGGGACGAGAGGGAGGGACGGAGAACGAAGGAGAGGGAGGAGACGGAGGAGAGGCGGAGGAGGAACGAGAGGAGAGGCGGCGGGAGGGAGAGAGAGAGAGAGAGAGAGAGAGAGAGAGAGAGAGAGAGATTCTAGAGATGAGAGGTGGAGAGAGAGAAAGCTTCTTCGAGAAATTGATTTGGGGCTAAGGGTTAGGGGAGGAGTCCGAGTCTATTAACATCATACACGTTCAGGCGATGGACATTTATAAAAAAAAATTGTCGCTTGAAAAATTTGGCAGAAATTCAAATTTTGGTGAAAATGAAGGTGGGAAATAAAATTTTATTCAAGCCAAAATGTTACAGAAATTCACTTTTTCATTGGGGAGGCGTACTAGTAATAAGTTCGTCTGCTGAATAATCTCAGGCGACAAGAATTTAATTTGTACGTCGCTTGAAAATTTGGCGGAAATTCAAATTTTGGTGAAAATAAAGGGGAAATGAAATTTTATTCGAGCCAAAATGTTACAGGAATTCACTTTTTCATCAGGGAGACGTACTAGTAATAAGTTCGTCTGCTGAATTATCTCAGGCGACGGGCATTTAATTTGCCCGTCGCCTAAAAATATGTAGATTTTTTAAAAAAGAGCACTTTGCATGTGCTATTGCCCTGTTTACCTTAACTTAATGACGAATTGCACCAAAAAAAATACTCTCACAAGCCAAGATACCAACCATGTCATACACATACAAAAATACCCGCCATGTCTCACAAAAACAACGATTACAATCTACGATTTATGGAGTCCGAAGACATTATCAACCTTCGTCATCGTCACTCACTTCGTCATGTTCATCTTCGTCATCCTCTTCGTCCTCTTGTTCATCTTCATCTTCATCATCATCGTCTTCTTCTTCTTCCTCCATTTCAAGATCAATGGCGAGGTTGAAGTTTTCGAAATAGATCACCAGGCCAATCTCCTGATAAGCTTCTTCCACCTCATTGGTAAGATCATCTTCGCGAGTTGCTAGAGTTTGAGGATCATACACGCTTCTATCGGACATCACATGAACTACTTTCCAAGCATCACCCACCTTTGGATCATCCACGTAAAACACTTGCCTCGCCGAGCGTGCAAGACAAAACGGGGAATCCTCATACCAACTGTTGTTCGTGTCCACAGAGAGCAAATCCATATCTACCTTGGTGCTTCCACTATTTTTAGGGTCGGTGTCAAACCATTTGCATTTAAACAAAACAACGGGCATACAAGTAGCGTATATCAGTTCCACCACTTGTTCAAGTACCCCATAGTACTTAGCATCTGAAGTTTCCACCATCACCCCTGAATTTTGTGTTCTCAAATCTTTGTCTTTGTCCCATGCCACAAACTTCACCCCATTGACATAACAGGCCTAATACAGTTTGCATTGTAGTGGCCCCTTTGCCAAGTTCAGAACCTCCGGTTTCAGGAAGGTGTCTCCATCTCTGTGCAACTTAGAAACCTATATAACATAACATGTTAGAGTTCAGTTTTGGGAAAAAACATGCAATTTGTTCAATGAAACATCACGTTCGTTCTTACCCATGGGTAGAAATAACTGAGAAAATCTCTTCTACGGTCCCTTTCTTCATACTCCGGGTAAGCCTCACTATACAGATTCTCATGCGATGTCAAGTAGAACTCAACTTCCTTGCAGTTGGTTAAAACTTGCCAGTCAGCCTCTGCAATCATAGGTTCTCCTAACCTTTTTCTGATGATTTCACCGTGAGGACGCACGAGGCTTGAAACGATAGAAATATCATAGCTCAACTCATCCATAGCATTCGTCCCTTCACTGCTCTCATCTCGACCCCCGAGATACAAGTTGCAGTATGTTGTTGCCTCGTTTAAAACGTAATGCTCTGAAATACTTCCCTCCGGGTAACAGTAGTTCTTCACTTGAGCCTTATATTTGCCAAGTTGCCTAGAAAACAAATGAAGAAGTTTAATGCAGGTATAATGGACGTGAAATCGTGAGATGAATTTAATCTATAAGTAGCATACCTTTCTATTGGGTACATCAATGCACTGGTCCAGTTTCTAGCACTTGTTGCGGTAGGTGAACTAGAAGGTGTACCATGATTGTGAAAAAGTGCGGGGGATAAATCATCTCCAGTTTGCAAAGAATCTGAACTATCTCATCCTCCATCTGGCAAACATCCTCCTTCCTCACCTCTTTGGCAAACAATTTCTGAAACCATTTTGCTAGCGCAACCAAAGTCTTGGCAACACCCAACGGCAGGTATGCACGGACAACAATGGAAAGAAGACACTGAAACATAACATGAATGTCATGGGTCTTTAAGCCGTGGAACTTTCTCTCAGCAATTTTGACCTTGTTGTGCAAAGATCCAACATACCCATGGGGGTACTTCACTGCACCAAACCATTCGAATATATCTGGTATGTCCTCCCGTTTCACTAGGAATGGCGCATGAGGGAGTGTTCCATCTCTCTTTTGTGCCTGGCTTCTCCGCACCCCTCTCTGCTGCAATGCGGCTCGAGCTTTCGGACCTTCCTTTGTCTTCCCTTCTATGTTAAGAGTAGTGTCGCTGATGTTGTTGAAGACGTTCTTCTCGATGTGAATAACATCGAGAAGAACGTCAATACGGCAATCTCCATAACTCGGACTTGTTGGTCCAACACATTCTGTTAGTCACACTGTATGGAGCCTTGAAAGCAGGGTGCGAGCTGAGGACGGGGAAGTTGATCTTGTTGAAACAGATGGAAATAAAATGAGAAAGACATTGGAGAAACGTATGAAAAGGGAAAATAGAGTGAAAAGAAAGGTAGTTCTCGTACCTTTCGATGTGTGCAAGAATTTGCTCCCCACTCCAAGCATAAGGACGTGTTATGTGTTCTTCGCTTCCAATGAACGCCATACAATCAGTTTGCCATGGGCTGTTTGGTGGAAGCCATCTACGGTGCCCATCATAAACCATTCTCCTCTGTTCATGCATTACAGAAGTACCATCCAAGCAAATAGGGCAGGCTTTATACCCCTTCGTCGCAGCTCCAACCAACATCCCCGAGCCAGGAAAGTCGCTTATAGTCCACAAGACTGTTGCTTTCATCGTGAAAGTGGACCTTGATTATAGATCAACGGATGCATGAACACACTAAGTCCCCCATAAGTGTCGAAGCTCATCAATCAACGACTGCATGAACACACTAAGACACTTTCCTGGAGACTTCGGTCCCGGAATCAACAACGCTAACATGTTGAATTCCTTCTTCATGCACATTGACGGAGACAAATTGAATGGTATGACTATGACAGGCCATGTGCTATGGAGAGTTGACTGATTCTCAAATGGATTGAATCCATCGGTTGCAAGTGCAAGTCTCACATTCCTCACGTCTTCAGAGAATGCGGGTAGGTTTTGTTGAATTCTTTCCATGCATCACCATCTGATGAGTGTTTCAACCATTCTGCATCTCTCACCCATTCACCATGTCATCGCATAACCTTTGCAATGTTTGGCTCCATGAATAATCTCTTCAGTATAGGAGTTAAGGGAAAGTACCGGAGAACCTTCATGGGAACCTTGCCTTTCATACCCATCCTAGTATACCACCTTGGTGTGTTGCACTTGGGGCACGCTTCGAGATCTGCGTATTGTTTGCGAAATAGCACACAGTTATACTCACAAGCGTCGATCAGCTCGTACCCAAATGCAAGGTCCCTAATCACAATCTTCATCGTCGCTTCATCAATTGGATGTTTATGTCCTTTTGGCAACATGCGAGCAATGTGTGTGCACATATGGCGTCCATGCTCCTATCTGTCCACCCAAACTCTGCCTTCATCTGCATTGCATCTAGACAGGCATCCAGAACAGTCATATCGCTGTCCTCATACAATGGCATGTTTGCTGCCTCTACAAGCCTGTTACATTTCTCGTAATCATCGTCAACATATTGGAACGGAGGATCGTAGGCAACAGAGTGCGCCTCATATCCAGCATGAAACGGAAAAGCATCGTGCAGAATGTTCATAGCAGGACCATCAACGGAGGAAGATGCCCCTTCCTCCAGGATCTGCGTTCGTCGTTGCTCAATTTTCCTATCAACTGGGGCTTCGCCATGCTTGTCCTAAACAGTATAACTAGGCCACATTCCCAAGTGGGCCAAATGACTGTGTATTTCATTTATAGTGACCCATTCATTGTTGCGGCATTTCCAACACGGACATAGGAAATGAGTAATTCCATTCGCATTATCTCTAAGATTCTACATAAACATAAATATTCCTTTTTGATACTCCCCGTGAGCGTAAGAGAGTTGCATCCAACTTTTATCACCCATTATCATCCTATCATTATCAACCCATTCATATGAATTCATCACATAAACAATCCATTCTCATCATCTATCTCATTCTACACCATATTCTCAAATAAATTGCACATAAACAATCCATTCAGATACACAATCCATTCATACCCCAAAATCAATTTAAAATCAATTTTCAATCATAACATTCTAAATTCCATTTTCATCATAAACTCAAATACAAATTCCATTCTCATCATCTATCTCATTGTACATCACTTTCTCAAAAAAATTGCACATAAACAATCCATTCATACCTCAAACTCAATTTAAAATCAATTTTCAATCATAACATTCTAAATTCCATTTTCATCATAAACTCAAATACAAATTCCATTCTTATCATCTATCTCATTTTACATCAATTTCTCAAAAAAAAAGTGCACATAAACAATCCATTCACATAAACAATCCATTCATAACACAAACTCAATTTAAACATCATTTCACAAACTCAATTTAACCTCCATTTAACCTCAATTTCAACTCCATATATACATACACAACTATTTCCCCTCATAAACTCCATTCAAACAACTTTTTTACCATCCAAACTCCATTAAAAAAGACAAGCTCATCATCAATCCACACAAACAATATATATGCATATCTTCAACAAAAACAAAAAAAAAAAAACAAAATTTATACATACCTTCAATGGATGTGTGAAAATTGTGAATTGGGGGAAGGGTTTTCGAGCCTCTAGGGTTATTTTGGGAGAAAGGATGAAGAGAAGAATGACTTTTGCACAGTACATCCGATTTTAATTGTTTGTTACGAAAAACACATTCAGGCGACGTACATATATATATCTCCATCTCCTGAATGAATAGTAATAAATAGGTGGTTAACTACCACATTTTTCAGGCGAAGAAAATAATTATATATCCGTCTCTTGAATGAACAGTATTTAATATTCATCATCAACCGGACTTTATTACTTGACTTTTGAAAAAGTCCAACGTTTAGGCGATGGACTAATGTAATCTCCATCGCTACAAAGGCCCATTCTGACAGTTGTCATTTGGATACCTGTTCGGGCGACCGAGAATGAGCAATATTCGTCGCCTAGATTTCATCCGTCGCTTGAGTCACGTTCAGCCGACAAACATTCAATTTTTTTGGTCGGCAGAATATGGGTTGGAGGCGATTTGGGCCTCTTAACGTGCAGGCGACGAGCCATGGTAAGTTCGTTGCCCGAACCCGATTCAGGCGACGAACGTTATTAACTCCGTCGAGCGAGATGCAATCTGGCGTAGTGAATGTGTAACCCCATCATGGTCTTCAATTACATAAATCATCAGCACCTTTGTTACTTGATGTCTCTCTCTATCATAAACTAGTTGGTAAACTCAACTTAATTCCTCAGTAATGCACACCCAGATTTGGCTTTCTTTGTTAAATATCTTAGTCAGTTTATGTTGAAGCCTACAACTGATTATTTCAAAGCTACATTACATACACTTCGGTACCTTAAAGGTCATCCTAATGTGGGTTTGTTTATGAATTCAGCCTTTGATCTCAAGCTTCAAGGTTTTTGTGATTCTGACTGTGCCACATGTTCTCACACCCGTTGGTCTATTACTGATTTCTTCATTATCTTTAGTGATAGCTCAATTTCATGGAAATTTAAAAACCAGTTCATCATTTCTCTTTTCTCTGCTGAAGTCGAATATCATTCATGATGTCGTATTACTGCTGAGCTCGCCCATCTCTTTCGTCTTTTCTCCCAGCTTGGTATCACTGATATTCTGCCCATTAGTGTCAAGAGTGACAGTCAAGCAGCTATACATTGTCTGCAATCCCGTGTTTCACGAATGAACAAAACATATTGATTTGGACTGCCATTTTGTTCGCCATAAGCTCCACGAAGGCCTCATTCTCTTGTCCTTCATACTCATGACCAGCTACTCGACATCCTCACCAAGACTTTGCCTGGACCTCCCTATTAGGATCTTCTCTCCAAGTTGAAATTGTATTCACCATCTTCAACTTGGGGGGTGGGGCGGGAGAGGGGTGGGGGAGGGGTGAGGCGATCGCAAGGCAAAAGGTTATAAGCCAACACAATTCCCTTCATAAAATCAAGGGATTTGATTTTTATTAAAGGCATATGCCCAAGTCTAAGGTGCCATAACATAACAAATGACAAATTACAAGCAAGAACTTTTTTGTTGGATGGAGTAATAATTAAACGGGGAAAATAAAGAACTTAAACATAAATCACTCTTCATATCTTCATTCCCCTCCCTCCTAATGGTCCTTGTCTTTCTCCTCGCTTGTTCCTAGGTTGTGGCCGCGATCGCAGCAGCAAGGTCTCGCCCGCGACTCTATGTGTTGCGTATGTGTTGCAGCAGCCTCCCTTTCTTACCTTTCTTGGATTGTGGCCACGACCACGACAGTTGGGCCGCGCTCGCGACTCTATGTGACAGGCGTTTGTCATAGCATCATCCTTTTCTCCCCCTTTGACTCTACATATTGTCCCTGTGGTGCCTTGGTGTTTGTGTTTTCTTGGGTTTATTGATCCTGGTTTGAATTGATTGATGCCCATCTTCTTCCCCTCTTCATTCATGATCCTTTTCTTTATCTCCAAATGGACTCTCCTCTATCTCTTGGGTGATTTTGGATTCCTACCCGCTCTTTGGTATCCCCATCTCTTTGTCCACCTTGAGGCTTAGAAGTTTAAAGAAAAGCATAATCGATCTCGATTGCGTTTCAAGGACACCCCCCCTTCTTGTGATATGTTTTAGATTCTGTTTTGGCCTGGGCTGGTGTGGGCTTACATCTCGTCTTGTCTATGGGAGTTGGGATCCTATGGGAAGTGCGTTCTACTCCTTGTTTTCCGATCTACATCGTTTGGCCTTACCTTGCTCCTCCGAGCTTCTTGGTGATGAGTTTGAGGTGATCCATGGTACTATCGGCCTAGAATTTCCCCCTCTCCATTGATTCTAGATGTCGAGAAGTGCAAACAAAAGGAACCCCCTTATGCTAGGTGCTACTTCAACAAAATAACCTCCTGTCACTGTCACGACAATCTGCTCGCTCGCACAAATGCCACCCCCCCCCCCCAATTGCGCTCGCATCATCCCTTGTTACGGCATGATTGACTCTAACCCACGCCGCACCCGCGACCAATTGTTCAGGATGGCTAAATTGTTGAATCATGTAGCCTATGGTATGAGAAAGTGTTCTAGATGTATTTTGGTTATGATTTACCTTTGATGATGTATTAGGATAAGTTTATGGTTTATTTGTTATAAGATAATTTTGGTTGATGGTTTGGATGTCCCCCCTCCCCCTACAAAATACTTTCTAATGTAAAAATCTATATTATCAATACAAGTTTAACCTTAAAATAAAAAAAAGTTGCTATGCAATAGGTATAAACACCCTTGGTTTCTTACAAAGAACTAGTTTTTTTTTTTCATTAAATGGTCCTGCAAAAAGCAACTGATAGAGACGAAATGAGCACTGCAATTCAACTTTGTGGTTAACTGTCCCACTAACAGTAGGGTTTATTTGAAATAGAGACAAAGAGGACATTATGGATAGTTAGGTTTGGGAGAATCTGTATGGTTCCTTGGTGTTTGAAACTCAAACTGGTTGCATTGGGTAGCATGATATGGTAAGGTTTTGTAAGTGGCTGAAGGTTTATTAAAAAAAAAAAAAAAGGTCTTGACATGGCACATAAGGTCAGTATCTATCATCCAAGTAAAATCAAGATTTGCTTTTCCACAATGTGCACTAAAACCTTAAATTTTAACAAGCAAGAGAGAGCATAAAGTCTGATACCTACCAAGGAGCATCCGACAAAATTTAGTGGTTTGCTTTGAGTGTTTCCCTTAATTAGTGAGCAACTGCAACAATTGATTACATTGCTATATTGTGAATCATGGAATATCTAGTATGTTGCTTTCTATAGTTTCGGATGCCTGAGTTGCTGCTTTCTTGTTCTACTAGTGTTGTCCTTGCCCTTGATCATGTCCTTGGCCTTGCCCTCAACCTTGGGTCAGTGCCTTGTTGTTGGGATAACCAATGATCTTGTAGTAGAACTCCACTTCGTGTCCTGTCTTTTTACAATGAGTACACACATAGGTCAGCCTCTTCATTGGAACTGATCCGATCAACATTCTTGCTCTACCCCCTACACATTCATAGTTGATGAATCAATCCTAAACTGTGTGCCTACCTTGACCTCTCTCTGCTTCTCTTCTTAATGTAACATCAAACAAGCTTCTGCAATGGACAAAGTTGGGCTCATCATTAGGATGGTACATCTTACTTCACTATAGCTCTCATTTAGCCCCATTAGCAACTGAATCTGTCTCCTTTCTTCTTGGGGCTTTGTTAACACAATCGTCATTCCACAAATGCTTCTTGGAAGAGACTTTAATGCACTCAATTCGTCCCACAACCTCTTGATCCTTGTGAAGAAAGCCGAAAACGAATCACTCTCTTGAGATATTGTATGCATCTCCTTTTCAACGGAAAATCTTTGTGTGAGTGATAGCATGCATTTAGAGGGTCATAATAGGTTGCATTTAGCTTAGTTAAGATGCATATCATGCATGGTTTAAGTACAATTTGCATATTTGCTCTCTACGTTGGAGGAGTCGGAATCTACACATTTTTATTGATTATTTCAGGTAACTGTGGATCCGAGGATGAGACATGGGTTGGTGGCGCATTATATGAGAATGTCTAGTTGATCGAAGAAGCTTACATGAAGATCTCAAGAGGTCCTGAGAAGAAGAAGCAAGCCTAAACGAAGAACAAGTCTGCAGAAGTTGTCGCCAGACATGCAGAACTTGTTTTGCACTGTCTGGAGGCCTCAGTTGTCCGATTGACTATTGTGACATGCGTTGGAAAGCTCTTTTAGAGAGCTACAACTTTTCTGTTGACAACAAGATCAAATTCGAAATATATTTTCCTTCAAAGACATTATGCCGCGGCCGCAGCATGCCTGCCGCGGCCGCCGCCAGAACCGATGCTGCGAATTCGGAAGATGCTGCGGCTGCAGCACGGGTCGTCAGCGACGCCGTTTTGGTTTTAAAAACCCTAGTTTATGTTATTGTTTCTTGTGGCCGACATGGATTGTTTAAAAGAACCAATTTATGTTATTTTTACACAACTTCTATTCTACTCTACGTTCTATCAGACAATTAGAGAGAGAGCAATGTTCGCCATGGGCGACTAAACTCTCTTCGTTCTACTTTCAATTTGAAGCTTTATTTGGATTCATTGTGAGTTTCTGAATCTTGTTCCTTATTTCCTATATTGAATGCTTCAACTTCTTTGTGCTTGATTGTTTATTGTTTTGTTCTATTTTGTCTGGCCAACTAGTTAGATCAATTCAATTGCTAGGGTTTTGTAGATTCCTGATTGCGAACCTTAACCCAAGTAGCAAACTTGTCCCTTTAGGGCTGATTGAACTAATTGGATGAGTAGGAAGTTGGATGTGTTGTTAAATCCCTCTTTAGGGACTGCAAATACCTTGGTTAATCTCTGAACTTAAAGCTATCAATTGGGTTAAATCCTTCTTTAGGGACTGTTCGATTGATAAGGGCTTCTAGGACTGATTGGACTAGTAACTATATTAGGTTGGGACAAGGGCATTCATAGGAAGACTAAAAGGACAAGAGGAGGTTACAATATCAATTCAACCAAATAAAGTGGATAGTTGTAGGTAGATCGATCTTCTCTAAATTATTTTGCATCAATCTGTTTATAGTTTATTTTGTTTTCTTTCTTATTTCAATCAACCAAAACCCCCCTTTCTACTAATTGGTAAATACACATTGCAAAGGAATATTTGATTCTCTGTGGGATCGACCTCTTACTTACTTGCTATACTAGTTTTTAGGTTTGAGTTTTATTTTGATACGGTTTACGCGACTAAAAACCGCTCATCAGTGAGATTGGACTGATCAAAATGAGTGCACAATTCCATTCACATCTCATGCGTAAAGTCAATATAGATCACACTCTCTGCAATTTCTTTACTAAGTTCATTCAAAATCCAAGAAACTACCATATCAAATATTGCAACTTTCCCAATTCTGAAATCCAAATGAGTCTAGATCAGATCTTTTGTAAGAACCTCGAATGAAACTTATCTTATTCTTTGCTAAAAGAGCAATCAACGGACTTTGTTTCAATATATAAAAACCCGTTCCATCAAATGCTTTCGAAACTTTAACCATACCAGGATTGTTTGAAGGATGAAGATACAGTGGATCTGTAACATTGTTGTGCACTAAAGTCCTTTATTATTGTACTGAATCCTCCATTTTGTGAGTTCAGAAACAGAAATTTGTGAAGCGAGAAGAAGCGGAAGTCTTTAAGAATGGAAAAAGAGTGAGATGCTCTAATACCATGTCAGAAGTGGCGAACTTAAGCATCCCCCATTGAAGTTGTTATGAGAAGCTTCAAGAAAAAAAAAAGAAAAAAAAAGAAAAAAGAGCTCGAGGAAGCTGGGTTGTTAGCCCTTTCTCATTGAATGTAAATGACTCTGTTTACAGATGATGACAAGTATTTATAATGGTTCATCACATGACAAGCATGAGCACACCATATTTTGTTACAAGAGTGAAAAATACAAATGCTCCTACTGTGACTCAAAACTAATGATGAGTTGCACTACGTAACCCCATCAAATTGGAAGTATGTGAGAAAATTATAACTCAAATTGATCAAAGGAGAATTCTAGAGAACAAGATCAAGGCCTTAGCAAAGCTAGAACAACAAGTTATTATAGGTGCTTGAGGGCTTCCATATTGCAGAGAAGATGTATTATCAAAAGATCATTTAGAAGCCCTCGAGCATTGAGTTCATGCAAAAAAAAAGGTCAATTTCTTGTTGCCATTAAAAAGCCATGGGAAAAATCAAGTAAATCCTGCCACATATACTATTAACATACACCTTCCTACTTATTTGTTTTCCTTATTCTGAAGACAATATTTCTTATTATCTCTCTACATTATGATAAGTTATCTATTCTATTAGCTTAATTATCTCCTTAGTTTTCCTCTTTAACATTACTCCTCTTCTATATAAAGACATATGATGATGTCATAAATGCATATGGGTGGATGTAAGCATAAACGAGGTTCTCACTATACAAATTAATAAAACCTTCATAAGAAATGACAACTAGAGGATGTTATCATTTTCGTTTAAAATGAGGCTTATATGAATAAAAAAGCATAAAGGATCCTATATATAAGGACCCAAAACCTTTATCACAGTGAGTTATATTTGGTCACCGACAAGATGTTCTCAAGATCTAGAGTAACACACTTGTAGAGTAAAGGGGTCTTAAGGTAAAATCTTAGTAGCTACTTTCCTTTTTTTTTATCAACATTCGGATCTCATGAAATGTCCCCTCTCTATCTGTGACCCATTATTTCACGAGACGTGGCCTATCATGCCTTATAGATTACCTTTGATTAAAAGAGGTGACACGAATGATATTCAAACCCCCAACCTCCACGTACCAATGCAATGCACTAATCATTGCGCCACCACAACCAACTTGTCATCAAATGTGGGAAAATCCACTAACTATTCTCTATTATATGTGTCCCTCTTTGATGTTACACATGTCGATAAAGCAACAACAGGTGTTGATCATGCAAACCCCAAACTTGTCTACAAAAGGGGATGTAAGGCGTAGAATATGGGGTTGGTTTTTTATGCGGGTTAAGGTGACCTTCTATGGGTCAAACAACGATCTTGATCCAGGCGACGACTGGAGAACGAGTCGATTTCAAATGGAGGAGAATGATGTCATCCTCCAGCGAAAGAAAAAGGCTCCACCTTGGGAGTCGTTGAAGAAACGACATTAATTAGTTTATTATTTCTATTTCTTATTTTTTATATATATTCTATTTTTAGTAACTCCTATATTAGTTGGAGTATAATTATGGAATTACCTATTTTTAATATTACTTAGTTAGGTTAAATAAGATTGTTAGGAGAGTCTATCCTTTAGGCTTTCTTAATTATCATATTTTATTATTTTCGATCATAGGATTTTAGATTACATTTAATTAGTTAGGATAAGTTTTATTTAGTTAGGATAAAGTTTGGCAAAGCCATCCTTAGCCTCTAAGGAAGCCAACAAAACTCTAGGGAATCTCGAATGCCTTGGGCTGAGTTCCATGACTTTGATCGAGAGTCTTTTGGCTTTGTGGGACCTTTTTCGATTGGGAATCTTCTCAGCTAGTGAGGATCAAAACTTGATGTAGTCCGAGGGAGAAAGGTAGTCCATGAATAACTCAAACTCGAATCGACCCAGGTTTTGGTGGGTAGAAAGTAACTCCATCATGCATCTTAGGTAAGCCCAATCACTCAAAATCTTCCACACTCTGCTCGATCTCGGAACCCGCTGGAACGAGATTCGAAAATCGGACTTTGTCAACATATTTCACCTATTGTAATTCAATTGAATGAATAAACGCTTATGTACATTTCCCAAAAGTCTATATGGTATTAGTTTTGTAGGATTCCAGACATTGATCCAACATACTTCCTCACACCAGAAAACAAGCAAACTCCACAATCTGAGCCATGGGAGAAATCAAATCATCCACTCTTTCTCCCCCACTCCGATCAATTGGGTGTCGTCTTGGTATCGCAACCATTAGTGGAAAATAATTATACAACATGGACACAATCCATGATGATGACAAAAAAAAAGGTTGGATTTGTTGATGGAATAGTTCTTAAACCGAGCAACAAATTGACTGAAGAGTTGCAATAGGAGCGTTGCAACATTCTTGTCAAAACTTCACTGCTTGGATCCATGTCAAAGGAGATCTCAAAGACCTCTGACCGAACGGTTTTTCTCGTGAGTTTTTAAAAAACCCCCGAGAAATATCTGTCAGGTGAGCGAATAAAAGGATCTCGATAACACCCGTCCGTTTCATTAAAAAACACTCGATAGAAGGCAAATCTGTACTAGTGTATGACCATGCGTTGGAAAGCTCTTTCAAGGAGCTACAACTTTTCTGTTGACAACAAGATCAAATTCGAAACATGTTTTCCGTGAAAGACATTATGCCGCGGCCGCAGCATGCTTGCCGCGGCCGCCGTCAGAACCGATGCTGCGAGTTTGGAAGATGCTGCGGCCGCAGCATATGCCGCGGCCGCAGCACGGGTTGTCAGCGACGCAGTTTCAGTTTTAAAAACCCTAGTTTATGTTATTGTTTCTTGTGGCTGACATGGATTGTTTAAAAGAACCAATTTATGTTATTTTTACACAACTTCTATTCTACTCTACGTTCTATCAGACAATTAGAGAGAGTGATGTTCGCCATGGGCGACTAAACTCTCTTCGTTCTACTTGCAATTTGAAGCTTTATTTGGATTGATTGTGAGTTTCTGAATCTTGTTCCTTATTTCCTATATTGAATGCTTCAACTTCTTTGTGCTTGATTGTTTATTGTTTTATTCTATTTTGTCTGGCCAACTAGTTAGATCAATTCAATTGCTAGGGTTTTGTAGATTCCTGATTGCGAACCTTAACCCAAGTAGCAAACTTGTCCCTTTAGGGCTGATTGAACTAATTGGATGAGTAGGAAGTTGGATGTGTTGTTAAATCCCTCTTTAGGGACTGCAAATACCATGGTTAATCTCTGAACTTAAAGCTATCAATTGGGTTAAATCCTTCTTTAGGGACTGTTCGATTGATAAGGGCTTCTAGGACTGATTGGACTAGTAACTATATTAGGTTGGGACAAGGGCATTCATAGGAAGACTAAAAGGACAAGAGGAGGTTACAATATCAATTCAACCAAATAAAGTGGATAGTTGTATGTAGATCGATCTTCTCTAAATTTTTTTGCATCAATCTTTTTATAGTTTATTTTGTTTTCTTTCTTATTTCAATCAACCAAAACCCCCCTTTCTACTAATTGGTAAATACACATTGCAAAGGAATATTTGATTCTCTGTGGGATCGACCTCTTACTTACTTGCTATACTAGTTTGTAGGTTTGAGTTTTATTTTGATACGGTTTACGCGACTAAAAACCGCTCATCAAATTGGCGTCGTTGCCGGGGAATCAAGTTTATTTCTTTGTTTTGTGTATTTATTGATTTTTGTAAATATATTTAACCCGTTGTGAACCTATCTTACGGTTCGCGACACCCTTACTACTAACTTTTTAAGATGTTGAGATTGCTGCAGTTTGAAGGTGAGAACTTTCACCAATATTTCACTAGATTGCATGAGTATGTTAACGACCTTGGTTCATGGGGTTATCAATATGGTGTACGGGAGATGTGTGTTTGCATATTTGATGGGATGAATGCTGAAACACGGAATCTTGCTAAGTCCGTGAGTAATGGAGGCCTATTGGATATGGGACTCTTTGAGATTTGGGATTTTTTCTACAACATGAGTCGACAGGTTGAGCGGGAAGTATCAATCCGAACTCTCACACAAGTGTTGCAGCAGTTGGAAGAAGGAAAAATGAGCCGAATCGGAAAATTGGAGGAAGAAATGAGTCGTTGTAAAAACTTGGAGGAACAGATGAGCCAACTCATTCAAATTTTAAGTGCAAAAGGTGAGAAAAAAAGGAGCTTCGAAGAAGAAGAGGAGGAATTGGTTGTAGACAATGGTAGTGTCTTCGACGATGGAGAAGAGGGTCTAGTGCTTCCTGACTTGGAATCTCATGAGTCGACGCACGAGGTTACATGTGATGTGTCTCCTACTCCATCTGCAACATCCATTCTGAGCTTGCCCATTGATGAACCAGGTCTAGAGCTATCAGCTGAGGCTCAAGAGGTAACAAATGTAAACTTTTGCAATTTTGAAGGTAATGGTGATTATGTTGATCCTTTTGATTGCTATTTTGAAAAGCCACTAGCGGAACTGTGCTGGTGGTATCATATTCCTTCTGCAGAGAGTCATGCTAGACTCTTTGATAGATTGAAAGGGTTTTTGAGTTCCACATTTCATGCTTTCAATTTATTGTGCTATGATGTGCCTTGTAAGATGTGTGCACAGGAATATGATAGGCTACTGAGGGCCTTGACGATGTCTTATAGATAAGATCTTGAGATTGAGAATAAGTCAGGCCAGTGACATTAAAGAAAGGCGCTTCTCGGGAGGTAACCCGAGGTAAGTTTCCCATTAGGCATTAGATAGTTGTTTTTGGTTTGGGATAGACTAAGCTTTCAGGAAAGGCCACCGAAATCCTCAGATCCGACCTATAGAGACCCATCCACCACATTGTGAGTATTTCATTCATCTCTTCCTCTATGCTTTTATTTTTTGTTGTCTTTTATGTTTCATTGAGGACAATGAAAGGTTTAAGTGTGGGGGAGGGATTGCATTGCATATAGATAGAATTTGCACATCATGTTTACTTATGTTATCATGTTTATTTATGTCTTCATATTTATTTTTACTCATATATCACATTAAAAAAAATCACAAAAATATCATGCATTGCATTTAGGTGTTATTAAAGATACCCATCTTGGTTTAGTTTTTCCTCTAATTTATTTTTATGATCTTATTGCATAAATCCCATGATTGGATTTAATTGCTTGAAAATGACTTTTGGAGCATGATTTGAGAATATAATTGAGCAAGTATGGTTCATAGTTGAGGTTAAATTGAAATCTAAAAAAATATATATAACCCTTGTGAGTTTGATTTTGGCCTTATAGGGACTTTACATATTATTCTCTTTTGCTTTTATTGTGTGATTATACTCTTCATATGCTTGTTTTTCATGACCGTATTGCACATGTTTGTTGCTTGTGAATTTCAAATGATTGAGGCATATCTTCTTTAGCCGTATTATACCTTATCTACCATTTGCATTATCCTTTGCTTGAAGCCCATCTGAGCCTTAAAGCCTATTTTTTTATAGCTCCACAAAAATATATTATAGCCAATGATTAGCCTGACCCTATCCGGGAATTAGGAGGAGAATTGGTGAAAAATCTATATGTTGGAGTTGCTCTGAGTGGAGATGATGTATGTATGGTTGTGCATTGCGAGAGGCATAGCCGAAATAAGGTAACCCTTCTTGCATAGTAGAGATGACTTATTACTAGGGGCCTAAGGAGGATAAAATTCACTTAGGAGTAAAAGTCTAGTAAGCTTGGACCTAGGGAGGATAAAATTCACCTATGGGAAAAAGTAAGCATAAAAGAAAAGAAAAGAAGTCATCATCCAAATAGAAAAAATGCATGAGTTATATGGCTATTGAAATCGAATATCTTATTGATGTGTATTGGAGTTTATGCTATTGGAATGGTTTGCGAAGTATGGAAGTTTTGGTGTTGTTCTGGTTGGTTGTTGTTCCTTTTTCCCGGATTTTTAGCACCACAAGCCTAAATATTTCTCATGCCTTATGTTCCTACCAAAGCCCCATTACAACCCTATAAAAGTCCTCATGATGTTGGTTGCAAGTGATAACTTTCACGGTGTATAGAGCATTTTGGATTGAGTTGAGAGTTGGATTTTAAAGCCTAAACACATGAGAGCTTGAGTGAAACACATTATCCCGGTGAGGTTGGATTAAATTTGCCTTTACTATTGGATTGCTCATATATTTGCTAGGATATTTGTTCTCTCATTCATGTTTCCTATTGCTTGATGTTGCTTTTATAAAACTATAGCATGAAGATCTTATTTGTGGGATGATTAATTCTATGTCTGTTTTTCATTGTTTGAGGACAAGCAAAAGCTTAAGTGTGGGGGAGTTTGATAGCATGCATTTAGAGGGTCATAATAGGTTGCATTTAGCTTAGATAAGATGCATATCATGCATGGTTTAAGTACAATTTGCATATTTTCTCTCTACGTTGGTGGAGTCGGAATCTACACATTTTTATTGATTATTTCAGGTAACTGTGGATCTGAGGATGAGACATGGGTTGCTGACGCATTATATGAGAATGTCTAGTTGATCGAAGAGGCTTACATGAAGATCTCAAGAGATCCTGAGAAGAAGAAGCAAGCCTAAACGAAGAACAAGTCTGCAGAAGTTGTCGCCAGACATGCTGAACTTGTTTTGCACTTTCTGGAGGCCTCAGTTGTCCGATTGACTAATATGACCATGCGTTGGAAAGCTCTTTCTGAGAGCTACAACTTTCCTGTTGACAACAAGATCAAATACGAAACATCTTTTCCGTGAAAGACATTATGACGCGGCCACAGCATGCTTGACGCGGCCGCCGCCAGAACCGATGCTGCGAGTTTGGAAGATACTGCGGCCGCAGCATATGCCGCGGCCGCAGCACGGGTCGTCAGCGACGCCGTTTCGGTTTTAAAAACCCTAGTTTATGTCATTGTTTCTTGTGGCCCACATGGATTGTTTAAAGAACCAATTTATGTTATTTTTACACAACTTCTATTCTACTCTACGTTCTATCAGACAATTAGAGAGAGAGCGATGTTCACCATGGGCGAATAAACTCTCTTCGTTCTACTTTCAATTTGAAGCTTTATTTGGATTGATTGTGAGTTTCTGAATCTTGTTCCTTATTTCCTATATTGAATGTTTCAACTTCTTTGTGCTTGATTGTTTATTGTTTTATTCTATTTTGTCTGGCCAACTAGTTAGATCAATTCAATTGCTAGGGTTTTGTAGAATCCTGATTGCGAACCTTAACCCAAGTAGCAAACTTGTCCGTTTAGGGCTGATTGAACTAATTGGATGAGTAGGAAGTTGGATGTGTTGTTAAATCCCTCTTTAGGGACTGCAAATACCTTGGTTAATCTCTGAACTTAAAGCTATCAATTGGGTTAAATCCTTCTTTAGGGACTGTTCGATTGATAAGGGCTTCTAGGACTGATTGGACTAGTAACTATATTAGGTTGGGACAAGGGCATTCATAGGAAGACTAAAAGGACAAGAGGAGGTTACAATATCAATTCAACCAAATAAAGTGGATAGTTGTAGGTAGATCGATCTTCTCTAAATTGTTTTGCATCAATCTGTTTATAGTTTATTTTGTTTTCTTTCTTATTTCAATCAACCAAAACCCCCCTTTCTACTAATTGGTAAATACACATTGCAAAGGAATATTTGATTCTCTGTGGGATCGACCTCTTACTTACTTGCTATACTAGTTTTTAGGTTTGAGTTTTATTTTGATACGGTTTACGCGACTAAAAACCGCTCATCAGTGAGATTGGACTGATCAAAATGAGTGCACAATTCCATTCACATCTCATGCGTAAAGTCAATATAGATCACACTCTCTGCAATTTCTTTACTAAGTTCATTCAAAATCCAAGAAACTACCATATCAAATATTGCAACTTTCCCAATTCTGAAATTCAAATGAGTCTAGATCAGATCTTTTGTAAGAACCTCGAATGAAACTTATCTTATTCTTTGCTAAAAGAGCAATCAACGGACTTTGTTTCAATATATAAAAACTCATTCCATCAAAAGCTTTCGAGACTTTAACCATACCAGGATTGTTTGAAGGATGAAGATACAGTGGATCTGTAACATTGTTGTGCACTAAAGTCCTTTATTATTGTACTGAATCCTCCATTTTGTGAGTTCAGAAACAGAAATTTGTGAAGCGAGAAGAAGCGGAAGTCTTTAAGAATGGAAAAAGAGTGAGATGCTCTAATACCATGTCAGAAGTGGCGAACTTAAGCATCCCCCATTAAGTTGTTATGAGAAGCTTCAAGAAAAAAAAAAGAGAAAAAAAAAGAAAAAAGAGCTCGAGGAAGCTGGGTTGTTAGCCCTTTCTCATTGAATGTAAATGACTCTGTTTACAGATGATGACAAGTATTTATAATGGTTCATCACATGACAAGCATGAGCACACCATATTTTGTTACAAGAGTGAAAAATACAAATGCTCCTACTGTGACTCAAAACTAATGATGAGTTGCACTATGTAACCCCATCAAATTGGAAGTATGTGAGAAAATTATAACTCAAATTGATCAAAGGAGAATTCTAGAGAACAAGATCAAGGCCTTAGCAAAGCTAGAACAACAAGTTATTATAGGTGCTTGAGGGCTTCCATATTGCAGAGAAGATGTATTATCAAAAGATCATTTAGAAGCCCTCGAGCATTGAGTTCATGAAAAAAAAAGGTCAATTTCTTGTTTCCATTAAAAAGCCATGGGAAAAATCAAGTAAATCCTGCCACATATACTATAAACATACACCTTCCTACTTATTTGTTTTCCTTATTCTGAAGACAATATTTCTTATTATCTCTCTACATTATGATAGGTTATCTATTATATTAGCTTAATTATCTCCTTAGTTTTCCTCTTTAACATTACTCCTCTTCTATATAAAGACATATGATGATGTCATAAATGCATATGGGTGGATGTAAGCATAAACGAGGTTCTCACTATACAAATTAATAAAACCTTCATAAGAAATGACAACTAGAGGATGTTATCATTTTCGTTTAAAATGAGGCTTATATGAATAAAAAAGCATAAAGGATCCTATATATAAGGACCCAAAACCTTTATCACAGTGAGTTATATTTGGTCACCGACAAGATGTTCTCAAGATCTAGAGTAACACACTTGTAGAGTAAAGGGGTCTTAAGGTCAAATCTTAGTAGCTACTTTCCTTTTTTTTTTATCAACATTCGGATCTCATGAAATGTCCCCTCTCTATCTGTGACCCATTATTTCACGAGACGTGGCCTATCATGCCTTATAGATTACCTTTGATTAAAAGAGGTGACACGAAGGAGATTCAAACCCCCAACCTCCACGTACCAATGCAATGCACTAATCATTGCGCCACCACAACCAACTTGTCATCAAATGTGGGAAAATCCACTAACTATTCTCTATTATATGTGTCCCTCTTTGATGTTACACATGTCGATAAAGCAACAACATGTGTTGATCATGCAAACCCCAAACTTGTCTACAAAAGGGGATGTAAGGCGTAGAATATGGGGTTGGTTTTTTATGCGGGTTAAGGTGACCTTCTATGGGTCAAACAACGATCTTGATCCAGGCGACGACAGGAGAACGAGTAGATTTCAAATGGAGGAGAATGATGTCATCCTCCAGCGAAAGAAAAAGGCTCCACCTTGGGAGTCGTTGAAGAAACGACATTAATTAGTTTATTATTTCTATTTCTTATTTTTTATATATATTCTATTTTTAGTAACTCCTATATTAGTTGGAGTATAATTATGGAATTACCGATTTTTAATATTACTTAGTTAGGTTAAATAAGATGGTTAGGAGAGTCTATCCTTTAGGCTTTCTTAATTATCATATTTTATTATTGTCGATCATAGGATTTTAGATTACATTTAATTAGTTAGGATAAGTTTTATTTAGTTAGGATAAAGTTTGGCAAAGCCATCCTTAGCCTCTAAGGAAGCCAACAAAACTCTAGGGAATCTCGAATGCCTTGGGCCGAGCTCCATGACTTTGATCGAGAGTCTTTTGGCTTTGCGGGCCCTTTTTCGATTGGGAATCTTCTCAGCTAGTGATGATCGAAACTTGATGTAGTCCGAGGGAGAAAGGTAGTCCATGAATAACTCAAACTCGAATCAACCCAGGTTTTGGTGGGTAGAAAGTAACTCCATCATGCATCTTAGGTAAGCCCAATCACTCAAAATATTCCACACTCTGCTCGATCTCGGAACCCGCTGGAACGAGATTCGAAAATCGGACTTTGTCAACATATTTCACCTATTGTAATTCAATTGAATGAATAAACGCTTATGTACATTTCCCAAAAGTCTATATGGTATTAGTTTTGTAGGATTCCAGACATTGATCCAACATACTTCCTCATGCCAGAAAACAAGCAAACTCCACAATCTGAGCCATGGGAGAAATCAAATCATCCACTCTTTCTCCCCCACTCCGATCAATTGGGTGTCGTCTTGGTATCGCAACCATTAGTGGAAAATAATTATACAACATGGACACAATCCATATGATGATGACAAAAAAAGAGGTTGGATTTGTTGATGGAATAGTTCTTAAACCGAGCAACAAATTGACTGAAGAGTTGCAATAGGAGCGTTGCAACATTCTTGTCAAAACTTCACTACTTGGATCCATCCTTACCGCCATTAGTGGAAAATAATTGGCAGTGAGGGTGCACTCGTTGCCCTCTCACTGCCAATTTTTGGGCGATTCCATCCTTACCGCCACTTACTTCATAAATCGCATGCTAACTTGCAATTTAAACAACAAAACTCCTTTTGAATAACTTTTTAGCAAACCACACATTTATTCTCATATACGTGTTTTTTGATGCCGATATTTTGTATCAACACATCCCCCTCATCTAAACAAATTTGAATACCGAATTTGCATGACATTCAAGAGACCAAATTTTATCTCGCAAATCAATTCAAACTCCAAGACATAGGACCACCAAATACTTCCTCGGAAACAAAGTCGCACAATCCACAATAAGGATCACTCTTTGCTAGAGAAAATATGCTCTATATATCCTCAAAGACAGCGGCTTTCTTGGAGCCAAAACAACCATCGTTCCACTTCATTAAAATTTAGTTCTTCGTGTGAAAATGAAGACGACCTTCTATCGGACCCATCCATCTATAGAAAAATAGTCGGGCGCCTAATCGACCTTACTATTACACGCCCTGTTCTTGTTTACGTTGTCCACATTCTAAGCCAATTCATGTCTTCGATCCCCAACTCACAACGCCTCCGCTACATCAAGGGAATACCCGACCAAGGCATTTTCCTTCCTAGCAACCTATTGCTACACTGACTGGGTTCGTTGTCGAGATTCACGCCGCTCCACCACTAGTTACATGATATTCTTAGGTGGTTCGTCAGTCTCTTGGAAGACTAGAAAGCAAGGCACGATGTCTCGCTCAAGCGCCGAAACAGAATACCGTTATATGATCCTTTATGCACATTCGTACCAAAGACCAGCCCCCCGACCAGTTTACAAAGCCACTTGGTTACTTTGGTGATCTTCTTGAGTCTATTATACAAGTCGAGTGTCATCAACATACACTCCACTTGAGGGAGAGTATTAACATACACTTTCCTTCTTACTACCTCTGTTGCAAAATATAAGTCCCTCTACTATTTGACACGTTTTTTAATGAGCTAAAAACTCTATGAAATATTAATTTTTTATTAAAATTTTTTACTGTATAAGACTATGTAAACAAATTTAATAAAAAATTAATATTTTATGGAGTTTTTAGCTCATTAAAAAACATGTCAAATAGTAAAAGGCCTTATATTTTATAACGGAAATAGTATTTGTTTTCTTTATTCCAAAGATAATATCCCTTATTATCTCTCTACATTAGAATTTATCTTTTCTATTCGCTTAATTATCTCCCTACTTTTCCTCTTCACCATTAATAGCCATCTGGCATCTTCCGTATAATGATATTTTCAACCTAAGTTGAATGAATAAACGCTTACATTTCACAAGGCTCTATATATACAATTCTACCAACTATACTAATTCAATCATAAACATGCATTGGAGTCGTGGAAAAATAACCAACATTCGATTTGAAATATTACAACGGATATATATACATAAGATGCCACTAACTATAAACATCCAACATATATTTTGTTATGCAACAGAGTTCCAATACATGATAAAAATGAATAAAGTAGATATGACTTTAATATATATGAAGCCAAATTAAAATTTCCTGGCTCACTCTCATTTTCCTTGCCTGCGACCTTGTAAAGTACAGTTGTGTTTAGGACTTGAAGATGATTTAAAAAAAATCGCTATCACATACAAGCTAATGCATACATTGATCGATCAGTACGGGGAAAAAATAAATCCATTCCAGAACTTGAGGCATCTAGGTGGCAGTTGTTCGCACTCGAACACTGTCGATCAGTTGTAGCAACTTAGTAGCTGATTCCGTCTGAGGGGTCTTCGCCGTTGGTTATTCGGTAACACCACTAAGATTAATTACTTGGATTAGTATTGCTTGGGATCGGAAGAGTTGTTGTTAGTCATCATGTTGGATCATTAATCAATCATCAAAACTGTATCTGTTGATGATGATTTAGCAGATTTAAAGGGGTCAATAATACAAAGAACAATGTTTGGAAAAGCAATTCAATAATTCAGTGTTGGGAGCCACTTATTGCCCCCAAAATGGAACACAAACTTCACAAAGTAGACAACAACCAGACCCATCTTTCACACTAATAAAGTAAAAGACTGATCATTTTTGAGATCATAACAGACTTTAAAGGCTTGGATCCAATCTTTTAATGGACTGTTCACACTAAACAAGCTCTTGTCTTCGGTCTTCCTCTTGAAGGCACTCTTTGATACTGTACATACATACTCTAATCCATTTAGGGCTCGTTTGGTATTAATTTTGGAAAGGTAGAGGGAAAGGAAATAAATGTAACCCATTCATAGTTTAAGATACATTGTTAAAAATATTCAATCATTATCTTGTCCTTTCAATTTTTCATACAAAATTGGTTTTGTTTCTCCTTATTTCATTCATTCATTTGAATCAGGGATAACCATATCCCCTATACTCCTCTAATCATTACCTGTCATATTTTTCATACAAAAAAAATACCCCCTCCGGTCGGAAACAAACGATAGTTGACTTTTGTGCACGTATTTTTTGGAGTTAAAAACTATATAAAATCCTATTTTTCAAAAAAATAATTCAAAAAAATAATTTATTTTCATTCCGTTTACCTTACATGTTTATACTCCCTCCGTTCGCGAAAACTTGTCATTTTAGCTCTTACCACAATTTTTAAGAAATCCAATAATCAACTCCATTTTTTACTAATTTACCCTCATTTGTTATTCTACTTTTCACTTTATCAAAAACTACAACTCACAACCCATCAATCATGTCAAGGGCATTTTTGTAAAGTGAAAGCTAAAATACCTACAATGACATGTTTTTATGAACAAAATCGAACCTCTAAATGACAAGTTTTCGCGAACGAAGGGAGTACCAAACAAGCCCTTACCGTTATACGGGAGACTTGGGACTGGCAAGCAACTTATAATAGAACTGCAAGGATGTACTTTCACGATCGATCACGGGTCAAATGAATGTATGATTTGGGCCAATCTTGATCTAGAACAATATCAGGCCCATGAGAAAGTAATAAGTGAGGCCCAGCCTAGTAAGCAAAACACACTAACTCGGTGGCTATAACTTGAAAGTTCCCATTGGAAACCCTAATCTAAGCCTGTTGCCGTCGCTCCCAAAACAACACAGTAGAGGTAAGGAAGGTAAGGATTCAGACTTCAGAGTAAGCGAATCCGCCGGCGAAGATGAAGTACAATCCAAGAGTCACCAGCTCTCGCCGGAAGAACCGCAAGGCGCACTTCACGGCTCCCTCGAGCGTCCGCCGTGTCCTTATGAGCGCACCGCTCTCCACCGAGCTCCGCACCAAGTACAACGTCCGATCCGTGCCGGTCCGAAAGGACGACGAGGTCCAGATCGTCAGGGGGACCTTCAAGGGCCGCGAAGGCAAGGTCGTTCAGGTTTACCGCAAGAAGTGGGTTATCCACATCGAGCGGATCACCAGGGAGAAGGTGAACGGTTCCACGGTCAATGTCGGGATCAATGCCTCGAAGGTCATCATCACCAAGCTCAAGCTCGACAAGGATCGCAAGTCGCTGTTGGACCGCAAGGCCAAGGGCCGCGCCGCCGCCGATAAGGATAAGGGCACCAAGTTCAGCGCCGAGGATATTATGCAGAACGTCGATTGAAAGAGGTGATTCGTTTTGGTATGTTTCGATTTGATTTCAGTTTCGTTTTAGTTTATGCAGAAAGGCACGTGGAATTGACTAGTGGTGGTGCATTGAAGGACCTGCTATGTTTTTTTTTTACCCTGTTGTTTTGGATTATCGATATACGGATTTTGGTTGTTGGATCCATTGCGTTGATGATTCAGTTGCATTAAATTTGGCTGCTTTGATGAGTAGATAATGACATTTTGAATGCAGTGAAACTGGGATAGACATACACTAACCATTTCGGGATGGTTTAGCTGGAAACGACTTGAGGTAGTACAAAGGTCAAATAGCATAACTAATGCACAAATAATTTATTGTGTTTCAGCCAGAATTAATAGAAACTTGTTGCTATAGATGATTCGATGATACATGTTGAATGATGGTAGTGGAAATTTCAATGTTGAAGTCTGGGTAGAGTGATTAGACAAAGGGGTTCTTCATGTGAGGTTTCTTTTTCCCAAATCTGCTTGCCCATGACCAAATTCACCTTTCATAGTTGGGATGGATTGTATTTATATCCACGGTAGGTTCATGTCTCTGAGATTGGTCTAGAGGGTGAAAAATGTGATGATATCAAACCTTGAGATGGTAATCAACTGCTGTGTGATCCTATTTTTTGCATTATGATGTGCGATGTCTTTGAAGAAGTGGACTTGGGCTGGCACCTATACCAGCAAGTATTAGGGTTTGAATTCTTCAGCGATGAGAAACCTCAGCAGGTTATAGCTAATACTGGTTCCGTCTTGAACTCCGGTGATCTCAAAAATGGTTCCAGATTATGGATTTTTTAACACGAGAGATTATGAATCAACCTGGACTTTATCTGTGACTCATTCAAGTATCAGAACCATTTTTTTTTTTTTGTTTGGGTGATCTCTCCCAAACTATGTATTGCCTATGTCTAATTGTCTACGCTCATTTCAAACAAAAGTATTAACTTTTCAGTTTTCACCCTATGGTTGACTAGTGTCAGTTTGGTTGACCACTGTTAGTTTGTCGCTACATGAAAAGTGAAAAGTTCCCACAATCTGTTTGCCTAATGAAGCAAAGTTCAACAAAAATCACGAACTGAATTATTTTTCAATTATCTTTGGCTAAATTGCTTCATATCAAGTCTACCCCATACGAGAAATGGAGGATTTGAGGGTGACAACCAAGTCGAGTCCGTATGTTGCCTTATTCATACGGTCGTCTACTTCCGACATTCAAAGGTACTTAGGTACATTGTATTTCATGTTAAGTATTGCTTTTCATGGCCCTCTCCGACCCTCTGTTCTTCCATGCATGTAGGCATGTTATCTAATGAAGCTAGGTATTAGCAACTAGCGAGAAGATATTTAGGCAATCAACAAAAATATGTTGAAAGTGAAGCTCGTAGCTAGAGCTGTGACGGTACGGTACTGAGAAGTTTTTGATTACCACGTACCGTACCAATACTATTCAGTATGTAATTTTTTCTACCACGTACCAAGCGAAAGTGTCGGTAACCGAAATGGTTGGTACCGAAATATGTGGTAACGTCGGTACCGTGGTAACCAGTAACACAAATTTCAATCATCATTTATGTATTATAATATGTGGTAACCGACGGTACCTATGGTACCGTCTTTTTCCTAGAAAATTAAGTTAGTTTTCTAGGAAAAACGTCATCGGTATCATCGGTACCGACGATACCATTGGTACCATCAGCACCAACGGTAGGAATAAGTGACATTTAGGAAATATTTTATTTTTAAAAAAAGGGAAATTCCGCGCGGTACCCACGAACTTTTGTAAATTCCACGTGGTGTAAAAAGTTTTGAAAAATTCCGTGTGGTGCCCACGAACTTTTACAAAAGTCTACATGGTGTCCACGAGTTTTTTCAAAAGTTTATGTGATAACAATAATGGGTTTTAATATTGAAAAATTGAGATTAAAAAATATATTATTGTACATTATTTGGAAAACACTTAACAAGATTGTGTATTAGTTTGAATCTTTTTAAAAACTAATTTTTTATATACATTTTCTTACCTATAAACTAACCATTTTTTTCTCAAAAATCTTACGCATTTAAATTTTATTTGTTCTTAATATTTAGATTTTATTTATAAGGAAATGAGGAAAAAATAATAAGAACTATGTAGTAATATTACTCATTTACAATGAACCATTATTAATAGGAAATTTGAAAATTATAAGAAGATATACGCGTACACTTTTCCACATTAAAACAATTTTCATATGAGATAATTTGTGTAATACACAATTAAAAGTTTCACAATTAATTGAGTATTAAAAATAGGAAAATAGTATGACACCACGTTCTTAAATGTCCAATTTTTATTTTTATAAAATTTGATAAGTAAATAATTAGCTCTAAAATACAATTTATAAAATTAAATTGGTTAAATTTAGTTTTAAAAAAAATTGAATTTTGGGAATTTATAATGTCACACCATGTTGTTAAATTCTTCAACCCCGGTTACTACGTCAGAAAATTCACCGAAAAATTATTTCATATGAAAGTTGGTTTAATGGAAGAAAAGTGTCTTATATCTTTTTGTAATATTTAAAATTTTGTATCAATTTTTTTTTAATGGTGAATGGGTAATACTCCGTAGTTATTTTTTTCCCTCATTTCCTTATAAATAAAAACTAAATATTGAGAACAAATAAAAATTAAAGACGTAAGATTTTGGAGAAAAAAATTGGTTAGTTTATCTCTAAGAAAATTTATATAAAAAAAACTAGTTTTAAAAAAGATTCAAACCAATACCCAAATCTTGTAGAGAGTTTTTCCAAATTATAATGTACAATAATATAATTTTTAATCTCAATTTTTCAATATTAAAACTCATTATTGTTATCACATAAACTTTTGAAAAACCTCGTGGGCACCATGTGGACTTTTACAAAACTTCGTGGGCACCATGCAGAATTTTTCAAAACTTTATATACCATGCAGAATTTGTAAAAGTTCGGGGTCACCATGCGAAATTTCCCTTAAAAAAATATATGTATATAATCGGTACCACGGTATTTGAGTTTTAATTATTGTGTACCGTACCGATAGAGATCAGTACCGAGATTTCGGTTACCGATTCCGTCGATTACCGACGACTTGGTACCAAAGTTCTGTTGGTACGGTTGGTAATCGGTTGGTACGGTCAGTGGCGGCCGCAGGAATCTCTGAAAGGTGGGGCGAAATTACAGACGAAATTACAGACTTAAGATTTGGAGGAGCGTTCAATCAATTTTGAAGGCCCTATACAATTATTAAAATGAGGCCTATGATCTTATAGTCATTCTTGGCACTTGGATTCCTATACAAATTAATATTATTATGTATGTAAGAGTATTCGAATTCTTACAAACTAAATTAGTTCTCATAACTTTAAAATATTTCCGACTATAAAGTTCATTGTAGAGACTTTTTACAATAAAAATTTTATATTTATGTCATATGATATAGTACAAATATTATAGATCAGTATACAATATAAATTATCTTTTTCTACAAAGGTTTCAATTAATTATAAGTCTCTTTTCATTATAATTTTTTAATTCGCCTATTTTATGGGTTCTAATTAATTTTAAGTAAATTTAATTTGTTTAATAGGATGTTGAAATTTTGAATGTTGTATTTTTTTAAAAGTATAAAATATTTATGAAATCTTATATATTACTAAAGTCGAGAAAAATAATTTGAAATGTCATCATCCTATAATTGAGTCTTTTAGGCAAAAAAACATTCAAGATATAAGGATATAATTAATTTTTTAATATAAATAAATTATTTACCATCATCATATATAATTAATAAAATAGAAGAGGTAATATGTCTAAATTCACTATAATTATTATTTACGATCAAAGGCAAAATGAAGATAAGAAGAAAAAAATTAGAATAAAGAAAAGGATAACAAAAACAAGATATAAAATTGAAACAATAAATAAAAGGGTGCAGGGAATCGAACCCAATCCCTCTTGTATCATTTAATACTCACTCCTTCCCATTTACCAATTGAGCTAAGTGAATTAATTGATTCAGTTTCCATTCTAATTTTACTTATTACAACAAAATCATATATATAAATAATTTTTTTTCCTCTAAACTCCGGGGGGCTCTTGGGTCGAAAGGTGGGGCGGCCGCGTACGCGCGCCCCACCCTGGGGCCGCCCCTGGGTACGGTGATTTAATTACCATCAACCAGCCCTACTCGTAGCTTATGGGCCTTCATTTGGGATGCTCTTCGTGATATGACTCTCATTATCCTTGCAGCTTGTGCTTTTGTCTCTCTCATTGTTGGCATTGCCATGGAAGGGTGGCCAAAGGGAGCGCACAGTCCACATATGTTGTCTATATATTTACAAATGATATCTATATATGAGCTTCTTCCCAGGGATATTGTGCATCTATCTTTAATCCACAGGGGATCAAGTCCTTGCACATGGCCTTTGGCATGAAGAAGATTGTTGATTCTACCTTGATGATATGAATATATGTGATATATTTTTATATGATGAAAGACAAATAATATCAATTAGTTTATATATGCGATTTTTTTTTTTGCGGATATTTGTTGAAAATATTGATTATTTATTTCCTTTAAAATATGTTTTCTTCTAAAACCTTTTGATCTCCTGAGATTTAATTTCAAATTAGTGGTTGGAGATTTTGTGCATGATTTGATTTGGTTGTTGGAGATTTGGGGTTGACTTTCTATAAGCTTCTTTGAGGATTTGATAGAGCAATCTTCATATTTAAAATGTTGGAATTCAAACGTTTATAAAATCAGCCCCTAAAAATCAGATTTTGTGGAAGTTCAAGCGGCTGAAGCTCAGGCATTCAAACGTTTATATATTTAGCCCCTGCGTGTATAAAAAGGACGGGGCAATCGGAGAAGAATATCACAACTCGAGCATTCAATCTACAAGCGTTCTCCATAGCAATCATCCGACATTAATTCTCTCTTTCTCCATTGTTGTTCTTGTTTTATCTTGTGAGAGTTTGAGAGTTTCTAGAGCTTCATTGTACATGTCTTAAGTGTTAAACTAAGTGTATAAATATACTCAAACGTATTCACTAGGCTATTATTCCACGAGCGTTATGGGTTAACTAGATAGTAGCGGGCGAGACTACAAGTTGAGAGAATGGTTGTTCTTCTAAATTGTATCTAGGACTCTAAGGGATCTGAGTTGACTAGATAGAAGCGGGTGAAACTTCGAGTGTTTAGAAGAACGAAAGATATTCTCGGTTGTATCTAGGATCCATATGAAGTGAAATAATAGTGTTTTTTAATCCTACGGGTTGGATAACCCTAGGCGGGGACGTATGCCAAGTTGTGCCGAACCTCGTTAACAATTCTTGTGCTTTTTAAGTTTCACTTTTATATTTTTATCTCCGCATTAACAGTTTAAATTTTATTACAACTCTACAGGTTTCTGAGATTGTTTCATGACCTTGACATCCGGATCAAGATCTTGAACTCCATTTCAAGGCCTTGACTCTACTAATGCGAAAATTTCTTATACTCTATTCTTTATCCGTTCTATTTTATTTATATCACTTATTAGACTCTTCAATTGGTATCAGAGCCTTGATATCAGTTTCGAGGTCTTGACTGGCTGCTGAATTGGTGATACTCGATTTCTTCCTTTCTTTGTTGAAAGACAAAAAGGGGGAGAAATTAGGTTGTTTATGCTATAAGATGTTATGCTGCATGCTTGTTATATGATGCTCCGTAATGCTATATTTATTTGCATATAATTGATATTTGTTTTGTCTTCCATCAAGGGGGAGTTTGTTGATTCTACCTTGATGATAGACATATATGTCATATATTTTTATATGATGAAAGACAAATAATATCAATTAGTTTATATATGCGAATATATTTATTTGTGCGGATATACTTGTTTTATTTGTTGAAAATATTGATTATTTATTTGCTTTAAAATATGTTTTCTTCTAGAAGCTTTTTATCTCCTAAGATTTAATTTCAAATTAGTTGTTGGAGATTTTGTGCAGGATTTGATTTGGTTGTGTAACACCCCCTTTTAAATCTCAAGGGAGCGTTACAACGCCAGTGTATCCGCAGACTTTAATGTCTTTGAATTCACATGAGGCTTATAGGGACATGCAACCATGCTCCCATAAACAAGATGATAATTTTAAACAAATAAAATAAAATAGGCGAAAGTCAAATAAATATCCTAGTTTAAAATATCCGATCAAAATAACATAAAAATACCAAAACCATAAAGTATAAATAACTCTAAAATAGCTGAAATTAAAGTAGTAATGCAGAAACTTTAGAGGTTCAAAACTTGTAGTAAAAGATTCAATAAATGATAGCCTGCTCTTCAACTCTCTCCTGCTCCCCTACTTGCACTAGACCTGTGGAATATGGTCTGGTGTTTCGTGAGAACGAAGGACACCAGCCATCCAATAAATAAGATGGTTAGTACAATTAAGACTAGAAAATGATAGGGAAAATGTTCAGACTTTAACCTTACAGTGACCATAAAACGGTATGTCATAGGTTAAGGAAAAGACACAGTGGAAACTGAATAAAAAGGTAAAAATTCAAAATATGACTCGGATGATCATGAGGATCGATGATACGATGAGATAAGGAATTATACCTCGAGTAAGAGTGAAGTATAATATAACTGAATTGATCACCTATTAATAATCTCGATAATAACAATAATGTATATACATAATTAACACCATATAAAACATAGTGACACGGGTCCAGACTCAAATAGGACTGGGACCTGAAATCATACCACGGGTCCAGACTCAACTAGGACTGCGACCTGAGACTTTGAAGTCTAATCGTACCACGGGTCCAGACTCAACTAGGACTGCGACCTGAGACTTTGAAGTCTAGATATTCCATGGAACCTTTTAGATTGGGCTTTACACTATTCCCAACCTGCGAGATAGCTCTCGCAACTGACTTTAAGTCAATTCGCACCACGTGAGATGCACATTTTAAATTATAACAACTTTAATGTTAAAATACTAGGTGATCATAATAACGACATTAAACCAACAAGGACGTACAAGCACGGATATTTCAAAGGATCTTAATATCGCATGCTATTAATTTGCATGAAAGAAACTAACAGAATTTCATGCAATTTGGAAGATGAAAATGGGCAATTTTCACTTATCTCGAGTTATAAACAAATAACACATTTAATACACATATCACTATAATTAAATTAATAATTGCCCATTAATTTATACTCATGCCAATTTATGAATAAGGAGATAAATTACATTAAGCAGACGGATATGCAATTTATCGAAACTGGCAAGGAAATTGGCCACAAGGCCGCATTCGACACTGAAGAATTAAAAAGGCACGTCAAAATAATCACGAAACACGCAAAGGGCGTTGAACGAAATCACTTGCCTTAACCTTTGATGATCAGCTAATGACAACCAGGCGAGATTTTAGCACCTATTGAATCCAACGGAAAAAGGAACATTAATATTGATATTTTACAAAATTAACTTTACTTAACTCAATTTAAAATTGAATTAATTCTATAAAGTTAAAATCTATACCAATATGAATTCCTCGGGAAGCGGGATCCGGCGTGAGTGCTTTGAGATGGCTTAGTGTCGCTGAAACGGGCAAGAATCGAATAGTTTAGAAAGATTGGCCACCTAACTTAATAAATAATTAACTTAGGGCCAAAAACGAGAATAATCTAAACGAGAGGGGAGTTTCTGCCATTTTTTACAAAGAGATTGAAATCTCAGATTGATTTCAACCGGACTTCACGTACCGAGAAGAGGAAGCTTTCCTCCGGCGGCGATGGCTACCTCCGACGGCGTGGGCTTCGGCGACGGGTCGGCGGTGACGCGGGAGGCAGCGCTCGTGCTGTGGTGGCCGGCGGCAACAGGGCGATGGCACAGCAGCGGAGACGACTCGGGCGGCCTTGACAAAGCAATCGATCGGCGGCGATGGGCAGCGGCGATCGGATGCGGATGCAGCTAGGGCTCGGCCTGCTGTTCATGGGTGTTCTCCGGCCAGGGCCGGCCCTGAGCATGTGCGAGGTGGCCATTCGCACAGGGCCTCTCAATTTTCGGGGCCTCATATTATTAATGTTGTTATATAATAAAACGTTTATAAATAAGTGTTACACTAATTCTTCTTGGCGCAGTGGTAACTGGAAGGGAAGGGAAGGGAGCGCGCGCCTTTTCATTTTGCTGCTCTTCCTGAGTTCGAATCGTAATTAGGGGCCTCAATCCCATTTTTCTCAACTTCTTTTTTCCAAAAAAATAAACAAAAACAGATGGGCCTCTTAACTTGTGCAATTTATTATTTATTTATTTGCATCAACAAAATGTTCCATCTTTGATCTTCCCATCAGCTTGTAGTTATTTGTGTTTTGCAATTTATTTTCACAATTTGTTTAAACTAAATAGTTTTTATTTATTATTCTCATCTAACAGTTAATTTACCAATAAATATTTTTCGGTTAATTTATAGTCATCTTCTATTTTTTTTCTTCTTATTTTCTTTAGGTAAATCTATTTTTAATTCAATTACTTTTTTATTTTAAAACATATATAAAAGTATAAGTATATCACAATTTTTTTTTATTTTTTTTACAGTAGGCGTGAATGATTGTATAGAATCTTTAGGCGTGAATGATATCAAACTATTTTTTTTTAATTTAAACAAAGAATATTTTAGTAGTCATGAATGATTGTATATAATCTTATTGACTATTCCAAATTGTTGTTGCATATGTAGAAAATAATTTTTAGAAGTTGATTTTTTTTATGAAATAGTATGTTAGAAGGATAATGTTTTTCAAATAATGGTATTCTAGGAAATTAATTAGTTTGGAGTTTCAAGAAGAAAAAAATATTCTTTGTTTTGCAAGATGTTAAAATGCAAATGTTAAGAATGCACATCTGGTCAACTTTTGCTATCTTGAATTAAGAACTATTAGGTTAAAATTGTTCGACTTTGTTTAAATTATTTTTAAACTTATAAATTTTTTTTAATCATCAATAATTGTGCATAAAGGCGTATTTCATGTAAAATTTAACTATTATACTACCTTATTAGCAATTTAGCACAGGGCCTCCGAAATCCATTGGACGGCCCTGTCTCCGGCAAGGCTGCACTGCGGTGGGTTCGGCAGTGATTGGAGGGCTGTGAACGCGGCTCGCGACTTGGGTCGCCAGCGATTGGTGGTTGGACGGTGGGGATGTGGGCTCTCGGCCGAATTGAGACAGGAGGACGAGAGACGGTGAAGCTGGGTGCGGTGATTTGTGGAAAACCCTAACATTTTACGCGTATCTATACTACTAAACTAGGTTAGATTTTTAACAGAATCAATTAAAATAAAGATTAAGAGTAGAGGATATATTTTAAGGAAAAGAAATAAAAGAAGCAGATTAAGACGGAGATAGAATAGATTTCTTTACTTTAGCGGAATGAATATTATTTAATTTAATTTCATAAATTAAATAATAAGAGTATTTAGAGGTTTTATCTAATTAAATCGACTCGTATATCATTACTCTTTAGAGTAATTTAATTATTCTAATTCAAACCATATATCTTAGGTGAATTTATTAAATGACCAAATTCACAAGATATATACTATAGTTTGAGTATAATATAGATTTATTTAATTAAATAAAAATAAGAAAGAACCCAAAAATAATTTGGGGTATTTCAGGTTGTTGGATATTTGTAGTTGACTTTCTAGAAGCTTCTTTGGGGATTTGATGGAGCAATCTTCAAATTCAAAAGGTTGGAATTCAAACGTTCATAAAAGTAGCCCCTAAAAATCAGATTTTTAGGAAGTTCAAGCGGCTGAAGTTCAGGCATTCAAACATTCATATATTCAGACCCTGCGTGTATAAAAAGGATGGGGCAAGCGGAGAAGAATATCACAACTCGAGCATTCAATCTACAAGTGTTCTCCATAGCAATCATCTGACATTAATTCTCTCTTTCTCCATTGTTGTTCTTGTTTATCTTGTGAGAGTTTGAGAGTTACTAGAGCTTCACTGTACAAGTCTAAAGTATTGTACTAAGAGTATACATCTACTCAAACATATTCACTAGGCTATTATTTCACGAGCGTTTTGGGTTAACTAGATAGTAGCGGGTGAGGCTACAAGTTGAGAGAAGGGTCGTTCTTCTAAATTGTATCTAGGACTCTCAGGGATCTGAGTTGACTAGATAGAAGCGGATGAGGCTTCGAGTGTTTAGAAGAAGGAAAGATCTTCTCGGTTGTATCTGGCATCCATAGGAAGAGAAATAATAGTGCTTTTGAATCCTACGGGTTGCATAATCCTAGGCGGGGACGTAGGCCAAGTTGTGCCGAACCTCGTTAACAATTCTTGTGTTCTTTAAGTTTCACTTTTATATTTTTATCTCCCCATTAACATTTTAAATTTTCGTACAGCTCTACAGGTTTCTGAGATTGTTTCAAGACCTTGACATCCGGATCAAGATCTTGAACTCCATTTCAAGGCGTTGACTTTGCTACTGCGAAAATTTCTTATACTCTATTCTTTCTCCGTTCTATTTTATTTATCTCACCTATTAGACTCTTCAAAGACGATGCTCATTAATGGCAAGGTGCGCAGCTTGTGAGACAATGGGTTCTTCCACATCAATATGGAGTGACAAGACTTGGCACTTTTACTAGTAATTGCAAGGCGACAATAAAAGTCAAGCATTTGCAGGAACACGACAGATCCATTGTGGGGGTTCTAGTAGGATTTCTTGGATACCTGAATCTGGTGTGAAGTTGCAGCTGCAGTCTATGTTCAACAACACGTCGTAAATTACAAGTGCAATTCTAGGTCGAGTTTGGATTGTCGCTTGGTAGCAATTTCAATGCAGAGAGACAGAGGCATGTAATAAGCTAATCAAAGATGAGCCAATCAACTCTTCCAGGAAGAGGATGGGAGTTTTACGAGCTCACTGCAAGGGCGCTGGCTTGTTCGTCTCCATTGGACAAACATAAACTAGCTAGTGAAGCACTTGCAAACCACATCTAATGAGGTTTAAGTTTATCGCAACGGCATGTAATGTGGAGGAATATTACAGCAGGCCAGTCAGTGTCACTATACCAATTCTTTGTAAGCAAAGGGCTGTATAAGTGTCACTATACCAATTCTTTGTAAGCAAAAGGCCAATTAGGTGATCTATCCTTGAACACGCTCATCTTCAACTCATTCATCTTCGTCCAGGCGAATCATTAGTGTTACGCACACTATTTCTGATATGCTATGGTCACAATCAGAACCTTAACACTCCATATATCTCCTTTAATAAAATCCAAAATTCCCTCAAGAGGGTTTTCTAACACATAATCCTATCAAAAAAATTAAAAATATCATTATATAAAACAAGCAACAACTTCATTAGTTTCTCTGGACGCGTTACACACACTATAGTATTACGCCAACAGTTTCCATTCCCTATACGCGCACATTGGTCTCAACAACCGACTCTATTTTGGTATTCGCCTATAGGTTTTCAATGAAATCAACCTCTCGGGATATGGAGATTGATAAACAATTGCAAAGGTGCATCACACGCTTCCCACAAATCTTGGAGAACGGTTTTGATAAATAATTGAGTAACTATGATGAATAATTGATAAATTTTGCCGAATATTGATGACTACTTGAAAAATTGTGAAGTTCAAAAACTTTGATGAATCTTTGACGAATAATCATAATTTGCCGAATATGTTGATGATTGTTTAATGTAAATTGGCACCAAAAACAATTTAAGCGCCTCCCACGATTTGTTTCCGTTCGGATTTCAGCAGTTACATTGCTCCTATCACACGCCCTCCCATTGTGAGAGTGGAGTAGTAATCCAGGTGGGTCCCACTTTTTCCTTAAAAATAAATCCAAAAAATCCTTGATTAATCACAACCATCAATCTTCATTCAATCAACGGTCATTATTTGTTAACATGTAACATGTTAAGAGTTGTTAACATTTGGTCCGTCCTACATATATATTGAACCGGAAATAATTTGGCAATAAGGATGGACCTTATATGTCAAGAGCATCTCGTGCAGCGATGATACCATTCCAAAGTCCAAGCCCCTCCGAACCAGTAATAGAGGGAATTGAGGAAGGCCCATCGCCAAAGAAAACTGAAATGCCTGTATAGTCTCTGATAACAAACCCATAAGAGCCCTTTGAAGAGGATGAAAGAGCCCCGTCAAAGTTGAGCTTGTAAGTTCCTCTTCGGGGGGTCTCCATTTTGCTTTGTTTCTTCGTCTTGCTGTGGTAGTTTGGTTCTTTTTGCCTTTATGAGAGTGCACATTATTTTCAAAAGCGTCATCATTCTGCTTGGAGATGTTCAATAGGTGACAAGAGGAAAACCTGTAGTTGACTAGTATAGTTCGTAAGAAAGAAGTCAATCCACAGGGAAATCTACTCAATTCAAGTGTCAATTCTAATCGCTAGTAAGAATATGGGGGGTTTTTGGTGAGAAAAAGATCCGTCTTTTATCAAAGCGGAAACAGTGCAAACAAAGTAAATTTGTTGTAGAATGCAATGGAGATAATTAGGTTCACCTACAATTTATCACTTCGATTGATGAATTTGATCCTTGTTTCACCCTCTAGTTCTTGTCTTTTCTTATCAATGTCCTTGTCCGGATCTTATGTAAATTACCAGTCCTACGAATCCTAGCAATTCTTATCTCTAAATAACCCTAACACGGTTATGATTTAACCTAGAGATAGCATTAAGAATATGAATTAACCAAGGTACATGCAATATCAAGCTACGAGTCGATATTTAACATATATTCAACTTCCTACACATCCAATTAGTCCTACGAGGCTTAAAGGGATATGATTGCTAATTGGGTTAAGGTTCGCTACAAGGAATCTGCAAAACCCTAGCAATTGAATGAATCTACTCTAACTAGTTGATCAGGCCAGAGAGAATAAAACACATTCAAGGAATTAAGCGCAAAGAACTCAAAACATTGGAATAGGAATAAGAACTATATTAAGAAACTCACAATTCAACAATCAAATATCCAAACTATAGGCGAAACCTTGAGAGTTTAGTTGCTCATGCTCAACGACGATCTCAACAATTCTCTAAAGCGCATAAGGTGAATGATAAAATAACCTAGAAAAGTCTTTTAAAAGCCTCCCAAGAGTCGGCCAAAAGTAACATAAAACCCCTAATTAAAGTCCGCTTTCTGAATCGGCGTTTCTGCAAGAGCCGCGGGGCGGCTACCACAGGTCGCGGGGCGGTCGACGATCAGTGAAATCCTTCGGATTGGTCTTCGAACCGCGGGGTGTCCAGGCTCACTGCGGGGCGGCCAGCGATTCCTCCAGTGTCTTTCACGTTGCTCCAGCAGCTGCTCAAGTCCCTCTAAACTTCTTTTTGCTCTCCTCCAATTCACTTCACCTCGAATCCACAATACTTGAAATAAACCATATAATTGTGTAGATTCTGCCTCTTCCAACTCAACAAGTGATTATGTAAATATAACTAACATATGCAATATTCACAACTAAACTAGGCTAAATGTAATCTATTATGCAATACTAATCATGCTCTATCAAATTCCCCCACACTTGAACCTTTGCTTGTCCTCAAGTAATAGAAAACTCAACTCTGCATCCCCACAGATTAGCAATTCATGTATCCATCTCAATAATCTTTAAGTGCATGAAAAACTAGAAAACACAATAGGTTGACAACATCATAGCATATAATTGCAATAATAAATGAAATCAGGCAACTATATCCATTCTAGACCTCGTAGGGAATATGTGTTTCACTCTCTCTTAAGTGTTTAAGGTTAAATGTTTACGCTCAAAACTCAATCTTCAAAAGCTTAGCTACAATAGTCTTGCACCAATGTTCTAGCTCTCCACCGCTAGTGACTCTACACACAACAAAAATCATGAGGTCTTTCAATTGAGTTGTAATGGGGCCAAGATAGAAAATATAAGGTGTGGAACAATTTAGGCCATGTGGTGCTCATAATCCGGGAACTAAGGAAGCAATCAAATCATATAACCACTCATAAACTCATCATACCATAACTCTGCAATGCCATACACCACCAATCTCAAGCATAAAACTTTACAAACCATAGTCAACTCATTCCTTTATTCTTTTTTTTTTTCCTTTCTTTTTTTTCGTTTTTTTTCCATGTCCCTTTTCATGCTATATCAAATGATTTTCCTTGACTTTTACCCCTAAGTGAATTTTATCCTCCTTAGGTCCCAAGTAATGAACAACTACTAGCAAGAATCAAACATCTCATAAGGATATCTCAAACATACAATCTACCACTAAAAACCATCATCCACAATATAAATATTCACCAACCATTCCTAATTCCCGGATGGGGTCAAACTATAATTGGCTATAGAAAATCTTATGGAGCTACAAAAGAATAGGCAATTAGGCTCAAATTGGCTTCAAGCAGAGGATAATATGTAAGGTGGAATAGAGTCAAGTGAGGCTAATAAAGGTGCCTCAATCATGTTTAAATCATGTGAAGAAATCATAATATACAGCCTTGAAAAAGATATCTAAATGCAAGCCAAAGAGGAAGCAGTTAAAGAGAGTACACTCAACAAGCAAGAGGACTAAATAAAGTGCAGTCCTGAATAGGCCAAAATAATTAAGCTCACCAGGTCATGTCTAGAACTTCAAGATCACCCAAAATTCCAAGATCTTATATGCTCAGTCATTAATCAATCATGTTCACCAAATAGTATAGAAAACATATATCGAAGGTTTCAACAATCCAAGCACATCATGGGGCACAGATCTCAATAGATAGAATAGATGACAAACGGCATCCATATGGGGAAATAAGACCTAATCCTAACAATCCAAGAAATAAACAACTTTTTTTTTAATATAATAGAAACTAGCATGCATATAAAGACTAGAAACAAGCATGCAATCTATAGTCATCATGCAGTGCAAATTTAAAAGCAAAATACAAACTGAACATGACATGCAAGTCTTCTCCCCCACACTTAATTCTGACATTGTCCTCAATGACTGGAAAGAGAACAAAAAACATCAAAATAAAAGAAAAAAGGGAAAAGAAAAGAAACAACTATCATGCTCACTGATAGGGTGGTCGTGGCGGCGGGTAAGGTGGGAACTGCGGATAGGCGAATCGATAGAACTCCTCATGTCTCTGCCAAATCTACTCCTGCCTCCTTCGAATATCTGCCTGACCCTCATAGACATCCGCTAGGCTAGAAGTCAAGCCACGAACATCTCGACGGATGTCTGCAATGTCCATATACAACTGCTGATGGGGATCCCACATAGCATCCTGGTGGCGAGACATCTACTGCTGATGCTCTCACATGGTATACTGACGGCGAGACATCATCTGCTGATGCTCCCACATGGTATCCTGGCGGAGAGACATCTCTAACAGCTGCTGCTGCAGTTCATAGTGGCCCGGACCAACACCTCCTCCAGCTGTGCCAAAAGGTTCAGTGCCACTACCTCTTACATCCGCCTGAACCCCATGATCATCACCATCATCCTCCTGCTCAACATCAGGAGCACCCCCATCAACATCATCATCATCATCCTCATCATCCTCCTCCATCTCATCACCCATAAAGAAATCAGCTGCAGTAGGACGAAAAGGAAGTGGTCGGGGCAATCACAAATGAATCCTCCCAAGATGGCCTGTCCTCCAGACCCACATCGGCGACTTCCCCTCCAAGTAGCCAGCCTTCCTCAGTTGGACTTCATCATACAAAAATGACCTATGCATAACATCAGGGGCGACACGCAAATCGATACACTCTCGTGCTATGAGAGTGATAAGACCCCCAAAGCTAATCGTCATCGCCTTGCGCTTGTCGAGGATGTCTCTGCAGTGAACCAAGAACATATCCACCGAACCTGGAATAATTGGGCTCTCTGGCGTCAAACACCACCAAAAGGACATGTCCCTAATTAACTGACATCTTGTTGACCTCAGCCTGGGCAAAAAATGTGTTCGCCAGAACCTTGTGGTTCAGCCGTAGTGCAGGGTGACGAATACTCGAGTTGTACTGGCCCTTCTTGGCCTCAAAAGGCACCCTAGTAGACGTAATCCAAAAAGCTATATGACCCTCCCCCTTAGACACATCGATCCATCCAGCAATAGGTGCAACAGTAACCCTAAAAATCTGTCCCACTCGCTCCTTCGTCATCGTGAAATCTCTCCCAAGCAATCGAAACTGAATAGAAGTCGACCTCACACTCAAAGTCGCTAGGAACTCCTTACATAAGCTCGAATAGGTAGGATCATTCTTTCCTAAGAAATTTCCTAAGCCCCCATGCTCCAACAACTGCCTAGTACATGTATCCATCTCTAACATTCGAAGTGTAGGCTCATGAAAAAATTTGGTTACAAAGAAATTACGAGTATTCACTTCTAGAAATTTGGTATTTAACATCGAGTAATAGCTGATGTCTTTAAAAAAAAAAAGAGAAAATTTGTGCCGAAGGCACAAATTTTTACCCTAATTTGAGACTTGTCCTAATTTTTATAAAAATTGGTAGAATGTCCACTTTTGTAATTTCGGATGTTTATTTTCCGATATTACCCTTCCTTCTCTTTTACCGCTGTTCAACCCCGTTCTACTATTCTAGGGCAAATTTCGTTCTCAGATCTAGGCCGATAGCTCATATTGATGGCGGAGATCTCAGATCTGGTATGCCGGTCTCCCGCATCAGAACACCAGGTCGCCCCCGCCTCCCTCTCTTTCTTCTCTCGCTCAACGTTTGCCGACAACCATGGAGATCTCGTCCTCGCTCAACCTTTGCCGGCAACCATGGAGCTCTCGTCTTTGTTCAATCTCTCATACACAGAGTCCCTTTCCCCTTCGTCGGATCGAAAATCGACTAATTTTGTGCGCGATTGTCCCTAGAAATCCCAGATTAAGGTTGAATTTGTGTGCGATTGTCGCCGGCAATGGTGAGTGCTTCAATATCTTCAATTCCTTCGCCAGAAATTTAGAGGTTTTAGAGTTGAATGTGTGTGCTCCGGCAACTGCTGTAGGCTGAATTTGTGTGCGATTTGGTTTTAGAGTCGGATTCGGTGATTATGCATTTTCTAATGTGATATTTCCTCTCAGGAGTTACAGGGCGGTGCTGGGAGGCCGACGCGGCGGTGCTGCATCAGAAATTGATCTCCGAGCTAGTACTGTATTTTTAGGGCTGTTAGCGTGTGTTTGCTGTCATTGTTGTCATTTCTGCGTTTGCTGTGCTTTCTTGAGCAGGTCTGCAGTCTACTATGTGGGTCTTTGTTTCTGCTAGTGTAAATGTATAATTGACAATTTAGTTTCCATTCCAACGTGCTCTGCTTCTTCGTAATGGTTTGATTTCATCCCTTGTCAGTACCATACACCAACTTAATGATTTGGAAATGTTATTATTGATAGGTTGACCGGCATATAACCCAAAATCACTTGTTTAAGCGAAGCATTATATTGATCAAGGCCTGGTGTTACTATGTATGAGAGTCGTCTTCTGGGGGCATATTATGGGCTGATTTCTACGTATGGTTTGGAGACTTTGATTCTATACATTTTTCATGTTTTCAACAGCTCTTTTGCTGGACCATTAGAGGTGAATGCAATATCCTATAGACCTATGGTCCTTTCCCTTCCTTTCTCAGATCAAATTAAAGTTGATGATACAGCTGTCATCTCAAGTAAGTGATACAGGCCTTCAAATCTAATTTTGTCAAAATGCAGAAATATGTTAAATAATTTATAAAAACTAAGCCTCTAATTCTCTTGATTTGCTACCTTGTGCCTTGAAGAAAAGAAAGAGATGAAAGATAATAGCAGCGAGCAATGTCTGACAGTAGGATAAGATCTGCTTCTTGTCATACATTTTGTTTATATATTGATAATAGTATAATACTCATAATAGGACAACATCTGCTACTTAGCAGATATTTTGATCAATTTTGCTTTTGGCCAACCCTACTTTACACAACTAGCATCTGTTTTTTTCTTTTTTCTTTTTCTGACTGATATTGACATTGTTGTTTTTCCCTTGATGTTTTCTTTTCCCCTCTTCAGACAAATGAATTGTACCAACTTGCATTAGTGACTTTCTGCTTGTTATCTGCTTGGGTAAAAACTCTCTTCTTGTATCTTCTTTGTCAATGGACTAATCACACGCATGCTTATTTTCTTCAAATGATAAAATTTTATAATGTCCATGTACATTCCAGTGTAGTGATAAGCTTGGCCTTAGTCTTGAGCTGGGTTCCTTTGTTGCTGGAGTCATGATATCTACCACAGACTTTGCACAACACACTTTGGACCAGGTATTCTTTGTCAACTTAGGGTTGATGTTTTACTATTCAAGAAATACTTTGTGCTAATCACAGATGCTCACAAACACTTTTCTTCATTAAATATATTTGTTTATAGTATTGTCTTAATTCCATTTGTTGGTAAAACTTGTGGCCTCTGTTTCACGAGGTCAAGTATTTCTGCTAATTGAATATGCTACTCCTTTGAGAAATTGACAAATAGGAGCACTGAGAATTTTTTTTGTGAAAACACCACCATTGCTGTCCACATCTCTTCATTGTTGACATCTTCAATGTTGACATCTTCAATGCTGACATCTTTTGGAGACTTTAGAAATTTATTAAAATCTCCTGGAAATAAAATATTCTGGAAACTAAACACATTCAAAACTTTAGAAATTCATTAAATCGTAAGTCAGTATTTTATCTTGCATTAGCTTATGGTTTTGTTTTGTTAATTTCTTGTTCAATTAGAACATGTCAGCACAAAAATTAGGACATGTCAACGTAGAATTAGGCCATGTCAGCACACAAATTTAATCATCTGTTGCAATCCATTGGATAGTATTTGAGGTGGAAATTAGTTTATGTCTTAGCATATTTGAGGTGGAAAGCTGAACCTTTTTTTTTTTTTTTTGGTTATGTGAGAACATAGCAGGATTTTATACACTAGATGAATAGGTTTTGTGCTAACATGAGTTTTTTTTTTGTTATGTGAGAACATAGCCTAGTATGCGGTCTCGGTAGAAGTGATATCAAGCATCCGGTGTCGGAATCTCTATTATGATACCTTTCCGGATAGGGAATCGTGCTACGGTTCAAACTCACTGCTATGCAGTGAACTATGTTCTTTTTCGGCCATCAGAGATCATTTCAGGGCTTAAAATTGAGTTTTTATGTTTTTTTCGACAATATCAACAATTTTGTTATTTTATTTGTATCGCTTAACAACTAGGGTTTGGTTCCACTTTTCCTATTTAATAACATGTTTGTATATTTACATTGAAGTGTCTTGAGATTTCTGACTTATCTAGAGATATTAGCTAGGAGCTTTACAAAGTTTAATTGTGTGGTGACATCTTTCTTTTTTATTTCTAATTGTGTGTTGACATTGTCTCTTTTTGTGCAATTCTAGTTGATGTATATGTTTTTTTTTGTCAGAATGTATAAGTCATCTTTTTGAGATGCTTTCTTTATTTTTTCTTGTCATTTTTCGTAATATTCTTGATTGATAAGTCATCTTTTTGAGATTTACAGTTGTATAGCTCTTCACTAGACTTATTGCTGGGAGGAATATGATTTTTCACATTATTTGCTTAAAATTAAGAGGGAATAACAATCTTGCTGACATCCGGTGTCAGCAGTTTCAATTTGCATAACAGATTGTTATATGTGCATATCATATAGGTATATTTGCATAACAGTAACTTATATTTCTTTTTCCCCTTTGGGATTTTGAGTTTATGGTTCTAGGTCGTAGAGAGTTTAGGGTTTTAGGGTTCTGCTGTTGTATAATCTTGTGGCTGCTGTAGCTTCTGATTTTCGCTTGCATCTTGCTTCCGCTGATTTCGGGTCTCTTTTCGGGGCTGCTGTAGCTTCTGAATTTCGCTTGCATCTTGCTTCTGCCAATTTTGGGTCTCTTTTAGGGGCTGCTGTAGCTTCTGAATTTCATCTTCTGTTGTTGTATCTGCTGTAATTTAAATGCTGACATTTAGCTTCAATGTTGACATTTAACCTAAATGTTGACATTTAGCCGTTGATGAGCAAAAACTTTATCTTTTACTATTTATTTTCACATTATTTGCTTAAAATTAAGAGGGAATAACAATCTTGCTGACATCCAGTGTCAGCAGTTTCAATTTGCATAACAGATTGTTATATTTGCATAACAGATTGTTATATGTGCATATCATGAAGTTATATTTGCATAAAAGCAACTTATATTTGCAAAACATAAACTTCTTATTTTTCACTTTTTTTTAATTTTCTCTTTTTTCCTTTTTCTTTTTTTTGGTTATTTGAGAACATAGCAAGGTTTTGTGATCTGTTTTGCTAGTTATACTATATTTATCCCATTCTCCCCATGAAGTATGAATTCTTTTGCTAGTTATGCTATGTTTTATATTGATCTGTATGTTTTTTTTTTCTATATTTCTAATTGTGTGCTGACATGGTCTCTTTTTGTGCAATTCAAGTTGATGTATATGTTCTTTTTTATTTCTAATTGTGTGCTAACATGACCTCTTTTTGTGCAAATGTGTATACAAATGTGTACTGTTTATTAGGAGTTCCTACTTTTTTTTTCCTCCTTTTTTGGTTGTGGCGTGAACATAACTCTTATTTGTTTATTTGAATGTTATGTTATAATTTAATTAAAAGCCTTTTAGCTCAATGGTAGAGTGATGTGCTTATGCGCAAATACGTGGGTTCGAATCCCGCATAGGCTAAAATTTATAATAATTATAGTAATTTATAAAATTTTCTAATAATTGTTCAATAATAAGATATATTAGTGCAATTTTTTAGTAATTTATAATTGCATATTATACTTTTGCATTTGCATATCATCAATCTATATGCATATTTTAATCTTATATTTGCACATCATCAATTTATAATTGCATATTATACTTTTACATTTACATACTTTTACATTTGCTTTTATATGATTAGTTCATTCTTTTATATGATTTGTCACATTATTTGCTTCAAATTAAGAGGTACAAACAATGTTGCTGACATCTGGTGTCAGCAGTAACAATTTGCACAACAGATTTTTATTTGTGCATATCATAAAGTTATATTTGCATAATAGTAACTTATATGTTGACATTTAAGCTTAAATGTTGACATTTATTTTTTATTCTCATCTCATGTAACATGATATCAATTTTGGGAATGATCTTATTTCTAAACTTTATCTTTTATTAAATGTTGACATTTAGCTTAAATGTTGACATTTAGCCGTTGATGTGCAAAAGCTTTATCTTTTACCATTTCTTTTATTAGATGATTTTAGAAGTTTGATATTCTCATCTCATCTAATATGATATCAATTTTGGGAATGATCTTATTTGTAAACTTCATCTTTAATTATATGTTGACATTTAGCCGTTGATGTGCAAAAGCTTTATCTTTTACCATTTCTTTTATTAGATGATTATAGAAGTTTGATATTCTCATCTCATCTAATATGATATCAATTTTTGGAATGATCTTATTTGTAAACTTTATCTTTTATTATATGTTGACATTTAGCTTAAATGTTGACATTTAGCTATTGATGTGCAAAAGTTTATCTTTTACCATTTCTTTTATTAGAGGATTGTAGAAGTTAGAGCTTATCATCTCATGTAATGTGATATCAATTTTGAGAATGATCTTATTTGTAAACTTTATCTTTTATTATATGTTGACATTTAGCTTAGATGTTGACATTTAGCCGTTGATGTGCAAAATCTTTATCTTTTACCATTTCCTTGATTAGATGATTATAGAAGTTTGATATTCCCATCTCATGTAATATGATATCAATTTTGGGAATGATCTTTTTTTTTTTTTGTAAACTTTATCTTTTATTATGTGTTGACATTTAGGTTAAATGTTGACATTTAGCCGTTGATGTGCAAAATCTTTATCTTTTACCATTTCTTTAATTAGAGGATTGTAGAATTTGAGCTTATCATCTCATGTAATGTGATATCAATTTTGAGAATGATCTTATTTGTAAACTTTATCTTTTATTAAATGTTGACATTTATCTTAAATGTTGACATTTAGTCGTTGATGTGCAAAAACTTTATCTTTTACCATTTCTTTTATTAGAGGATTGTAGAAGTTTGAGCTTATCAACATCAGCATCTCCGATGTCGGCTGACGCCGACATCATCGTCAACCAAAATGAGCGTCAACATCTCCGATGTCGGCGTCAGCCGACATCAGCGTCAGTGCTGACACGAAAAATGTTAGTGGTGTTCGCAATGTTAATGGTGACAGTGTCAGAAGTGTCAACAATATTGGTGATGACGTTTAAAGTTCTCCATATCTATGATCAACATCTCACTGCATTTTACCTTAGAAGCCATTCAACCAACACATTAGATTGAGCTCAACTAATACTTGTCAACAGCATCCGAGGTTTGCATAGGTACTACATAATTGTAAAGGCTCGGATTTTTAAATCCAAATTTTCAAAAAAAAAAACAAAAAAGAAAAATTAATTACAAAATTAAAAATGAATTTAAATCGAATCTAATTCGGATATTGCAAGGAAAACTCGTCCTAAAATTTAATAAATCAAACTTGAAATTCTTAAAGTGAATTCCGGCCCAATTTTTTTTTACTTTAAAGATTGAATCCGTCTATCTCCTCAGAATTCGAAAATTCTTTCCGTCTCATATCACTGATTCTTACCCAAATCTATACAATTGATCCCATGTTTGACCAATTTTCCTATACAACTCATCTCCTCCTCTCTTGGGTTAAATCTTATCCTCTCATTCTTTTCCTCCCTTCTTGATCCCCCTTTATAGAAAACAAACAACAAATCCTTCATTTCAAAAATCAGACTTCTTTGACCAATTCTAGGCCACAAACCCAAGAAAAACATCACCTAACTTCTCTCTCCAATTGAGCTCCTTGCCGCACCATCAAACACCACCATTGCCGCCTGCAAACACTAGCATCTCCACCCCTTGCACCTCCGTTTCCGACAGCCATCACATACCTCTCCGCCTTTCCACATCTCCTCGGAGCCGCTAGCAGCAGCAGTAACCGTCGGAGCCGCCCCGGAGCCACCAAGCCGCCGCCCTTCTCTCGTGTCCCCTGTTCTCCCGTTTTTGAACTTGGTGAGTCCTTCTTCACTTCCTTTTCGCTCTCAAGCTGGCAAAGAATCCACCTTTTGACCTGTTATTGCCGTCCTAGGCCAAGCCAGTGCTGATTCGTCCCCGGCGAGACTCAAGCGAGCTCCGGTCGAGCGTTCTCCGGCGGTGTTCTTCGAATACCTCGGTGAGCACTCTAACCTCCCTTCGATTTCCATTTTTCTGTTTTCTGTGTGGATTCCGCCCCTTCGCTTCTTGATTTAACCGGAGAGTGAGCGAGAATGGGTCGGGGAGAGAGCGTCGGCGACGAGCGAGGAGCTCCGGTGAGGGTTGTGCGAGCGGCGAGGGAGAGCGAGTGAGTAGAGCGCGAGAGCGGGTCGAGTGAGCAGCGAGGGAGGACGAGGACGCCGGAGACCCGAGGAAGGGAGCCGGAGAAGGACAAGTTGAGCGCCGGCAGCTTCCTTCGGCCGAACGGAGGCAGACGACAGAGAAATGAGCGTTCTGGAGGTTGAAGAGGAGTAAGTGTGGGCTTGGGCCTATTTTGTTCCCGGATCCGGATCTCCTCATCCGGGTCTCCTTCCTTCTTCAGCATTCTGGGCCGGGTTCCTTCTTTTGTTCATAATTGGGTACGGGCTTTTGGCATCCGGGTATGAGGAGTTGGGTGTTGGGCTTGAGCCCGGCCTATTTTCAGAAAGAGAGGTGGGCTTGGTTGTTTATTTAGAAGGGTTGTGTTTTATGAGATATGGGCTATGATTATATTTATGGTATCGTTTTGAGATTATATGGTTAATAAGTGTTAAATTATTCGAATATTATTATTATTTTGGGATTTGGTTATAATTATAAATTCTAGAAATTAATCGTTATATATTGTTTATTTGTTTTAAAATAGTACTAATTGGATTATTTATATATATGATGCATTTTATGAGGATTTTTTTTGGTCAAAGTGTTGATGATAAATTATTTAAAAAGGAGTTTTCTAGCTTTCGTAATTGTCCTTTAAGGATTCATGTTTGGAAAACCAAAATGCCGGAATTATTTCTATAACATGAATTTGAGAAATTGGTTTTAAGGTTTAAATGTTTAATGTCGGGATTTTGTCTTGGTTTGGTTATGTTGGTTTTGATAAGGAAATCGGAAGATTGATTTTGGTTGATGTTGATCATATCGAAAAGGTTTTGGAAAAATGGTTTTACCGTCGATGGGTTTTAAGGATGTTGAGAAGTTAGAGTTCGTGTGTATGAATGATGGACCGGTAGCTTATGGAAATGACTTGATGATAGGTGTGTATTGCTTTTGGATTGCTTCGGACTTGCATTTGGGCCCTTGCTTGTGTTATCTTGCTGTTCTGCATCTTCAGGTAAGTTCCCTAGGGGGCTTACTCAGGTTGGACATTCATGCCTGTTGTTGCATTTTATGTTAGGTGTTGCATATGCATAAAAGCATGCCATGTAGTATCCTGTTTAGGTTGCACTAATTGAATGAGCATCTGCTTACTTAATGCGTTTGAAACAGAACGGCCGTTATCTGTGATAGTCCTAGAGTCTTTGCTAGGGTCATAGGGTAGCCCAGCCTCATCGGGTACCCTGAGTCAATCGAGTCATGAACTTCCTTATATTATGAGATGCCTGCGGGCTTTATTGTGGAGCGGGTTAGGCATGCGTGCCCCCCGATTATGATGGAATGCATTCACGAGCTGGCCAGTCTCCGCCCTATCGGAAGGGGGTGGAGGTAGGAGAGGGATATGCCATTTGGCATTGTCTTGGGCCCTTTACGGTATTTCTGCACATTATTATAACTAGGAGCATGCTAGTGTGTTTGACTTTCGTACTGCATTAGAGCATCTTTATTAGGTATAGCACATACTATGTGGCCTCAGCGAGGACTGCCGATCCCGCATGAGTGGCTCGATCTGACTCCTTTCCCCGTTCTTTTTTTTAAGGTATCTCTGCAGATTTTGATTGCTCGATGTCTATATGACGGGGTTCCCTTTTTGCGAATCGAAGAACCTGGCTAAATCTCTAACTCATTATAAATGATAATCATCCACTTATGTTTTGGTTTTGACCCGGCTCTGCCGTGGCGTTTTGTATCTTAATTTTGCTTCCGTCCTGTTTCCGATTGAAATGAATTTCGCGAGTTAGTCCCTAGGACAGGTTAAGGGTACCCAATGACCCTACGATATTTTCAGGGTTCGAAATCCCTCTCTATTGCTGACCATAAAAATGAGTTTGAGACCTCGACCCGTACCTGAATTGCAAGATCCGAACAAGGGGTTTCATCCCTTGAAACGTAACCCGGAAATCATAATTCCGGGCCGTTACAATAATAGTAGCACAACTGGTCTTTCTTTTATACTGATCACTATTAATTTCTTTTTAGTTGCAATACAAAGAGTAGTAACTTCATAAATTTTAATATAAATTTGTGCCGAATGCACAAATTTTACTTCATTATATCAAACGTCAGCACTATAACAGATTTTTACAGTAATTCAATTTATTCTAAAATCAAAATCAGATTTTGGTTGTGCATAATCATTACAAGCTACTAACACAACATCTCACTATAGTTTAGCATTTGAAGCCATTCAACCAACACCTTAGATTGAGCTCAACTAATACTTATCAGCAGCATCCGAGGTTTGCATAGGTACTATATAATAGTAGCACAACTGTTCTTTCTTTTATACTGATCACTATTAATTTCTCTTTAGTTTCAATACAAAGAGTAGTAACTTCATAAATTTCAATCTAAATTTGTGCCGAAGGCACAAATTTTACTTAATTACATCAAATGTCAGCACTGTAACAGGTTTTTACATTAATTAAATTCATTTGAAAATCAAAAATCAGATTTTGGTTGTGCATAATCATTACAAGCTACTAACTCAACATCTCACTGCATTTTACCTTAGAAGTTATTCAACCAACACATTAGATTGAGCTCAACTAATACTTGTCAGCAGCATCCGAGGTTTGCATATGTATTACATAATAGTAGCACAACTGGTCTTTCTTTTATACTGATCACTATTAATTTCTTTTTAGTTTCAATACAAAGAGTAGTAACTTCATAAATTTCAATATAAATTTGTGCCGAAGGCACAAATTTTACTTCATTATATCAAACGTCAACACTGTAACAGATTTTTACAGTAATTCAATTTATTCTAAAATCAAATCAGATTTTGGGTGTGCATAATCATTACAAGCTACTAAGGCCATCTTTATCAAGGGATACTAGGGATACTAGAAATACTAATATTTTATTCTTCTCTTTCCGCCACATCATCCTACCATCCCATTCTCATTTTTCCCACTTTATCAATAGCATCTCTAGTATCCCAAAACCCATTTTTTCATACCCACTCAATTTACAAATATACCCCTCTCCAACAATTATTTCCATTCTCGATTCTATTATTATATTCATTTATTATTATTAAAATATTAATATTAAATTAATATTATTTATAAATGACTACTCATAGACCTGTCAAACGGGTCATTCCGGTCGGGTTCGGGTCGGGTCACTCCGGGTCTCGGGTAAAACGGATCCCGGGTAAAACGGGTTCCGGGTTTTTCGGGTTGACTAGAACCCGGGTTTGACCGGGTTTCGGGCGGGTTCGGGTCGATTTCGGGTTTGTCAATTTTTTCTTTTTGAAATTAAAAAAATCATAATTTGATAATTTTGAGATAAATTTTAATTAAATATAAAAAAATTTAATTATATTTAATTATAAATCAACCGGGTCAACCGGGTCAATCGGGTCAAAATTACCGGGTCAATCGGGTCACCGGGTCGAAACCCAGATTACCCGGAAAATTTTCGGGTTTTCGGGTTCGGGTCAAAAAAAATTTCCGGGTCAAAATTTCCGGGTCTTGACCCAAAAAATTCCGGTCGGTCGGGTCGGGTCACCGAGTCGGGTTGTGTTTTGACAGGTCTAACTACTCATATTAACTTCCTCCTATTAAATTTTTTTTAATAATTATGTATTTCATTTCTTAGATTATTTATTATTTCAAATTATTCCATATTTATAATTCAAATTTTCGGATTTTATTTTGCATATTTATAATCAAAGAGAAATTTTTAAAAAAAAAATATAGTCAAAGATATTCAAATTTTATGTCTACATGTAGATAAAAATGAATCTAGTATTGTGGTAATTTTTTTATTTTTTTATTTTACATTTTCTTCCCCGAAATACTGTTTTTATTGTGTAAAATAATCCCCCCAACAACAAATCCAGACCGTCCACTGGATGCCCAGTTGTCGCCCTCTGCCGCTCCCTTGCTGCTGGCCAATGATCTGTCGACGCGTGTCCCTCCTCTGCAGCAAAATTCAAACGCGTCAGCGCTGGGGTCCCACCTTCTCTGCTGTGGTATCGATGCCTTGTGAGCATCTCTCAAGCATCCTCCATTTCACTGTTCTCATTTTTTAATATAAAACCTTCTAGCATCCCTGCATGTTTAGACACTGATAAAATTGCCCTAACACAACATCTCACTGCATTTTAGCATTATAAGTCATTCAACCAACACCTTAGATTGAGCTCAACTAATACTTGTCAGCAGCATCCGAGGTTTGCATAGGTACTATATAATAGTAGCACAACTGTTCTTTCTTTTATACTGATCACTATTAATTTCTCTTTAGTTTCAATACAAAGAGTAGTAACTTCATAAATTTCAATCTAAATTTGTGTCGAAGGCACAAATTTTACGTAATTACATCAAATGTCAGCACTGTAACAGGTTTTTACATTAATTAAATTCATTCTAAAATCAAAAATCAGATTTTGGTTGTGCATAATCATTACAAGCTACTAACTCAACATCTCACTGCATTTTACCTTAGAAGTTATTCAACCAACACATTAGATTGAGGTCAACTAATACTTGTCAGCAGCATCCGAGGTTTGCATAGGTACTACATAATAGTAGCACAACTGGTCTTTCTTTTATACTGATCACTATTAATTTCTCTTTAGTTTCAATACAAAGAGTAGTAACTTTATAAATTTCAATATAAATTTGTGTCGAAGGCACAAATTTTACTTAATTACAACAAATGTCAACATTGTAACAGATTTTTACATTAACTCAATTAATTCTGACATCAAAATCAGATTTTGGTTGTGCATAATCATTACAAGCTACTAACACAACATCTCATTGCATTTTAAATTAGAAGCCATTCAACCAACACCTTAGATTGAGCTCAACTAATATTCGTCAACAGCATCCGAGGTTTGCATAGGTACTATATAATAGTAGCACAACTGTTCTTTCTTTTATACTGATCAGTATTAATGTCAGCAGCGTCAGCATCTCCGATGTCGGCGTCAGCCGACATCAATGTCAGCGCTGACACGAAAAATGTTAGTGATGTTCGCAATGTTAATGGTGACAGTGTCAGCATTGTCAACAATATTAGTGCTTACACGAAAAAAAGAAGGGTTGGCACGAAAAAAGCATCTTCGACGTCGGCGTCAACAGTGTTCGCAACATCGATGTCGGCGTAGCCGACATCTCCGATGTCAGCGTGATACGGGGTTAGCCGTAGGTGACATCTCCGACATCTCCGATCTTCGACAACAAGCAAGAAACTCAAGAAACAAACAAGAACTAAATCTGACGCAGCAAGAAAGAAGCAAGAAACGAATCAAGAAAGCAAAGATCTTGGACAAGATTGACCAAGAACGACTCAAGAACAAGAATACGCAGCAAGAATTAAAGAAAGACTCGAAATTGAATAACAAGAATTGAAAGACACGACCTGATATGGACTGAGTCGATCTATATAGAACAAGATAAAGACCCCAGGCCTCCTCAGAGGGTAGGAACCAATACCAATGACTATATAACCCGCCTCTACAACCCTACACAACCAAGCGGACAACTTGGAGGCACAAGGAGGGGGCTTTTGGATACTAGGATCACCAAGTCTTGCGAAGTTGATGAGCACAAAGCAAACCAAGCTAAAACGATACCAATTCGCAATTGAAGAGCACAGCTCTATTCAATCGACAACCACTCATTGTGTTTCAACACAAAAAGAGAGCTTTTCCATTCATAATGTTCCTACTGAAATACATGAAGGGAACTCGGCATATATAGGCCATGGAAGGCTGTTGGGCCGAGTTTAATGATATAAAAAGATAAATCTAACATCTAATGGAATTAATAAAAATAACTTTAAAGTTTCCTAAAATAACTTAAGTAAGAAAGTTACTAAAAATAGGGTAAATTCGTCTAAAAACAGGGACAGCTCTAAGATGGTGATTTTCGGCCAACGTCGAAGTCGAATCTGGAAAAACCTTCAACAGCAAAGTTGTAGATCTCTTCGTCTTCGTTCCAACAAGGTATGGCACGCCTCAATCCGATAAATATAGAATCGGTACGACCCATTTTACTGAGGCGTCGAAAAGCTGTCAAATTGCTGCACGAATCTAAAAAACGTCAACCTTTGGATCTTCTTCCATGGTGGAGCTTTCTTCTTCCTCTTGAGAAGGACATCATCCGAAGGTGTCTTGGATGGTCCCGCATCACAGCGTCAGCAGCGTCAACATCTCCGATGTTGACGTCAGCAACATTAACATCAGTGTCAGCATCTCCGATGTCAACGTTAGCAGTGTCAGGCCGTCTGACGTCAACAATGTTAGCATCAATGTCAGCATCTTTGATGTCGGCATCAGCAATGTCAACATCAGTGCTGCTGACACGAAAAAAAAGCATTTTCGACGTCGGCGTCAGCATGTCCGATGTAAGTGTCAACGGTGTCAAGAATGTCGGTGTTAACAACATCTCCGATGTCGGCGTCAGCCGACATCTCCGATGTAAGCGTCAGCAGCATCAGCATCTCGAATGTCTGCATCGACAATGTCAGTGTCAGTGCTAACACGAAAAAAAGAAGCATTGACACGACAAAAGCATCCCTAATGTCCGCGTCAACAACTTCAACAGCATCGATGTCGGCGCCAGCCGACATCTCCGATGTCAGCGTCAGCATCGATGTCGGCGCTAGCCGACATCTCCAATGTCAGCGTCAGCATCTCCGATGTTGACGTCGGCAACGTAAGTGTCAGCATCTCCGATGTCGGCATCATTAATGTCAACGTCAGTGCTTCTGACACGAAAAACAGCATCTTCGACATCGACGTTAGTCGACATCAGCGTCAGCATCTACGAAAAATGTTAGTGGTGTTTGCAATGTTGGTGGTGACAGTGTCAGTAGTGCCAGCAATGTCAACAATGTCAGTGTCAACGGTGTCAGGAATGTCGGTGTCAGCAACATCGAAGTTGACATTAATGCAACTTTTCAAAATTTTGTTGTCCATTTATGGATACTCATCTAATTTAGCCCATTTTTATGGATATTTCACTAAAGGTCCCCAAAAAAAATCGATGTCTATGTGAGGATGTAAAAAGTCAAAAGTTTTCCACATCGGCCAGATCCGATGTCTTTGTATGTTATAACATCGTTTATATTTTTAAATCTTGTGTCTTTGTTGTCCTATAACATCGATTATAAAATATAACCGATGTTATAACATACAAAGACATCGGCTATTATTCGATGTTAAAAAGTTTTGACTTTTTACATCCCCACATAGACATCGATTTTTGTTTTTGAGGGACATCGGCTATTACCCATTGTGAAATGAAATATTTGCGGTTTTTTTTTTAATATCATAGCCTATGCGGGATTTGAACCCGCATCTTTGTGTTTGAACACAATGCTCTACCATTTGAGCTAATAGGCTTTAAATTAGATAAAATGTACTTACATAATGGCAAAAATAGCATGTGAAACCAAGTGCCACCTCATCCAACAATAAGACGTTAGTAATAGAACCAAACTGCAGTAAAATACACTAACACTACTAGAAATCATCTTCACAAAACACTTGCTCAATCTATTTGCGGAAAGCTAGGTTATCATTTATAAATAAATAAGAAAAGCGAAAAAAGATGTAGAAAGGTGGGAAACTAAAGAGCGGTACATAGGTATTTCATTAAAATTTTACAACAAATACTCCATATACACCAACAAAAGGCATAAAGTCTCAAGGCTGCAGGTTCTGGACTCAACAAGCAGGTAGAAGGTATGCATTTCAAGACCAACTAAACTGAAATTTCATAATAACACGGTAGTGTTGGTCCTTGTCACACAATAGAACTTTGAAAATAGTATAAGAAAAGAAAACTGATAGAAATAAATGAAACAGAACAGTAAGACCTCGCCAAAGAGAACAACAGCTCGTCCTTCATCTCTCCATCAGAAAAATCAGGGGGTATGGCAGGCAGCGTTTTGCTCTTTCCAGTTCAACAAAGCAGAGGTTGCATCGTTCCACCCTAGAGTGTTGCCATTATATAAGTTCAAGTAAGAAAGAAAGTCCAATAGGTAGAAAGTGTAAATAAATAGATGGCTGAAAGTCCTCAGACCTTTGCTCTGCTTCAATGTCCACGCCAACAAATGGAGTTGATGCAGACACGGCTGAATAGATGACTGAACCAAATACTCTCACAAGTTTTACGAGCATTTCCAATGAAACTTCTAAATGCCTGTAATAGAGAAGAAGGCTAAAGAAAGGGTCTTGAATCTAATCATAGCAAGTGAAGGGGGCTAGATTATAAAAAAAAAAAAAAGAGGAGAAGAGAATAATGCAATAAACCTGCCCATGTCACTTTCAAGATGCCCAGCAAGAAGTGGCAAAAGGACAGTACAAATTTCCAATGTAACGGCATCAACTCTTTCTGCTAACAAGCTGACTATAGGCACACATAAAGAGAAGCTGAGGACAATGTACCAGCTTGTGGATTTGATAAGCATAATAAAAGACTGATGAAAAAAGGAAGTCCTCAAGAATGTCTAAGAAAATATACTTACACCGTGATCACCAATTTTCTCTATTGCGCCTATCACTGCTTTGATATCATTTCTCTCCCAATATCTTCGGACAATCTTACAAAATATCATTTGAAGAGGTCAGTTATCAACATAGTCAAACAAAAATGAACTATCCCATTAATAACTTCTGAGGTGAATACAATAATACCCCCAAAAAAGTCCAACTTTAACTAACTGCTTCAATTCATTATATCTGGAATCCTTCAAATTGCTATCTCGTGGGTTCTTTACTTTTCCATGACAAATGAGTTTCTTTAGGTTCATGCCATAAGGTTTACAGTGGAGCCTATAATCTAGAGGAAAAAAGTTCAATAACAAAAAAAAAGGTGAGCCTAGGCCACAAATATTAAAGAGGAAGAGAAGGCTCTATTAGTAAGCAAGAAAAGAAGAAATTGCATGGGATATTCTTTTGCAATATATCGTTTTGACTATTTACTATTTAGCCTCCAAAAAAAGCTACTACCACTTTTATGTTCAACATCATTTTGAGAAGGCAATGCACTTCCTCTCCGGGGCTTCTCTTTAGAGAGAAAAAACATTGAAATCTCAAAATACAAAAAAGCACTAATGCAAAAAAAAATTTCTTCGAGTAGGTTTACCTGCAACTCGGCGAGACAAGTTTGTATGGTGCTCAAGAACTGATCATGTTTCTCCAATAGGTCTGCTAAAGCATCCTCCTCACTATCAGAACATGTTTCTTTTCTTATTGAATTTGGTTTCTGTTCTTCATCATCTTATAAACCACTACTTTGGTCTTTTTCTTCTAACATATTTCTCTTTTCTCCCTCAATTTACCTTATTAAATTCATATTTGTTTTGTTGTTTCCCCACTTTTCAGGAGGTGCAGTTCAAAGTCCCAACACTTCAAAAAGGGAAATCAATTAACTGAAAGTAGTAATTTTTTTTCTTTAAAAAATTAGGCTATGATTCTATAGCCACTAAAGAACCCTAAAGCTAAGTGCAAGATAAGTAGTAAATGTTCATAGCAGTCCTGTTTCCTGTATAATGACCTTTAAGTTATTTTTCCATCAACTTTATCTAGTCAAATAATCAAATGATAAAAGTTTGGCAGATGATAAATGGTAAAAATATAGCAGATTTGTGAAATATCAGCCTTAAAAAGTTATAGGTTAGTATGTAGGTTAAACCAACGCACCTTCATAGTAAGTAGTGACCCACAAGGCTGATATTAGACAGATTACAGAGCAAAACCACAGATACAAGATTAAGCAGCAATTAAATATAGCAATTGCAATGAGAGAGCTTGGTTACTAGAAAAAATTTGTGAATCAATTCAGCTAACTCAAACACATCAAACACAAGCACAAAATCAAACCAATGGGGGAGATTATTAAAAAATTTGGTCTTAACAGATGGGTTAGCACCCAATACGAGGAACTATTTTTGCCAAAAGCCTGACTGTTTGGAAACAACTCTTATTGAATTCCTTAATCCATGCTTATTTATACATTTTCTTATTAACCAGCACGCTCTCAATTTCATTACAGAACGTGGAGGAAATTAAGAAGAATCTTTCAACAGGATTTTTCATGTAATTTGACCAGACAACAGTTTGTTTTGAGTTAAGAAATTTGGTTTCCCACAACCCCCATTTTGAGTTTTGTAATTGGGCTAATCTGGCAATTGAAGGGCATTTCGAGTTGGCAGAGATAAAGACAGCAAACAGAGATGAGATCATGTTTGTTTCTGAACAATTAAGCTTATCATCAACGAGCCTCCTAGGAAATGATCTCATATGAACAATGAGTTTTTACAGGTTATTAGGCCCTAGCAACTTCAAACAAGATAGAACTAAAAAGCACAACCCTAAATTGGACAAGTTATTAGGCACTAGCAACTTCAAACAAGATAGAACTAAAAAGCACAACCCTAAATTGGACAAGTTACCAACCTAGAAATAAGATTAAAGAGGCGTACCGTCATTTCGACTGTTGTTTGTCCCGTGAGACTCGAATCTGCATTGGAGGTCGGTGGTGAAGGCTCTAGAGAAATTGTTGCTGCTGAAAAATCGATTAGAGAGGGACTGCTGAGAGTAGAGGGAGATGAGAGGGGTGTCGCCGGCTGGGACGGCGAGTAGAGAGAGGCGCCGGAGAAAGGCTGGTGGTCTGAGCGGACACCGGAGATGGTGTATCCGTTGGTGCGGTGGTCGCCGGTGATGGTTTGCTCTACCTGTTCATGAAGTCTCCGCCATGGGAGACTACGATTTCGCTCCGCATCCTCCTCTCTCCCCGCCTTCTTGTTCTTCCATCCCAACAGCGTCCTCGTCGGCCTCTCGGGATCACTGGTCGGTGGCTGCGGAGCCTCGGATTAGACGTGCTTCCTCTTCTTCCCCATGCGATGCGGCTTGCAGATCTGGTAAACCCTAAAACGTACCCCTTGTGTTCTGTTTTCAGGAAAAGAGGGGAAAGGGTTCAGAGGAGGATTCTTTTTCTTTTTTTTTCTAGGAAAGAATTCGGGTGAGAGCTCTACCCGAAAGCATCATTACGTTTGAGGTCTGATAGACCTTAATCAATCATTGTAAATATCGATACCCCGGGCAGAGGAGCAAAGATGTGCAACCTTATCAGTCACTTTATTGCCCAAACGGGAAACATGAAAGAAGAAAACTTCTTTCAAAGTAGATATCAAAAGTTTAGGCCGTGTTTGAAAGCGGGTTAGTTTAGGTTATAAGAGGTTAATTTTTTTTTTCCCCAACTGATTGCTCAGTGTTTGGAAGCGTCTTTGCTGGTAGGCGCCGGAATTTGAGGTGGAGTTTATTTCCACCGATTTCAGAAGCTTGGGGGTGGAGCTTTGGGAGGTTATTTCATCAGTTGCCAAAATTAATCCCTTTTCTACCCTTTGTCGTGCAAAGCTTCAACCGATTCATGGAGTTCCGTCCGTCGCCGTCGCCAAGTGACCCTCACTTGGCCATCCCACTGGTTGGATGCAATCAGTGGAGACTGGAGAGCATTGAAACGGACATCGAAATCGATTGATAAATTGGTTGTACAGTAGTCAGTACCCAAATCGATAGGGGGTGGCTGATGCAGAAGGCGGTGACTCCGGTGAGGGTGAGGAGGACGATGGCGGTTCAGGTCACCTTTGGAGAGGTCGGCTCCAATTACCCAAATCGATAGGGGGTGGCTGATGCAGAAGGCGGTGACTCCGGTGAGGGTGAGGAGGTCGATGGCGGTGCAGATCACCTTTGGAGAGGTCGGCTCCGATGGCGGCGACAGTGCTGCTCTGCCATCCCTACCTTTGTGCTTTTTGAATGAAAGGAGGAAGATGAATAGTGAGGGAGCTGCATAAATTGGGGCAATGGGAATGAGCTTCTACAAGAGTATTTTGGATATTTTCACATAAATACCCACCCACAAACTTTATACCAGCCAAACACCAATCAAATTTTTTACAAGGTTATTTTCAAAATAAAACCTCCAACTCCAACACCTTCATAATACACAAAATAAACTCTAACTCCTAAAAAATACCCAACCCCTAAAAAACCTCCTAATTGCCAAACACGCGCTTAACATCTGATATAGCTAGCTCAATTTCCCAAGGACATTTAGTGTTTTTGTTTAAATGATTTATTATTATGTTGGAGTCGCATTCGATGTGGATTTTATCAATACCTAGCTGAATAGCTTGCTGGATTTCCATTTTTAGAGCAAGCACTTCTACTTTGATTGGGGTTTGTTTACCCAGTTTTTGGTAACATATGCGTATTGGTCACCCATCCCAGTCCCGAATAACGGCACCGGCCGAGATGTCATTTGTAATAGTGTAGAGCTGTCGAAATTTAGCTTAAAAGTTCCCTTAGAGGGTTTGCGCCATTTAATGTTACCGTGTTTATTCTTCTTATGTGGGTGGGTGGATTTTTGTATTGCTAAGAGGGGTCCTCATCTAACTCATCCTCAAAATGAGATGTTTTATTCCAATTTTGCATGTGGGTTTTAATTATTCGTTTTGAAGTATCCCTTAGAGGGATGAGAACCTTCCTAAAAACATATTGGTTCCGAGTATACCAAATTGATCACCACGTAAAAGCCAGCTCTACCTTAGCAGCTGAATTAAGATTATTCCCTAATAAGGGAAGGATAGATTTTATACTTCGAGACTGACGTATCATGTTAGATATGGTAGAGGCTATACGTGGGGTAAATCGGTACAGAGAGCGTGCATATGGGCATTCAAACAAGAGGTTAACATCATCTTTAGTCGCACCATCGCAGAGGCTACAACAGGAAGGAACTGAAACTCCACGAGAGGCAAGTCTGGCGGCCGTAGGGAGACCTTCCTGGCCAACTTTCCATATGAAATTTTTTATCTTAGGCATTTTTATCCAAGTTGAGGGACGATTGTGATGTGAGTAGCTTATAAGCGCTAGAAGTAGTAAACCAGCATGCTCTATCCGACCACCAATAAAGCCGATCCTCAAAGGAAGATATGGGTAGAGGGATGCCCATTATTTCAACAACTAAGTTGGATGGAAGAGAAGAGTTTAGTTTCTCCAATTATCATCTACCACCCAAAGTGTAATCAATAACAGTTTCTTCTATATTCTCAATTTGAGGGAAGTCTTCCCTTGACTTAAGAAAATCGGTTGTAATCCAATTTTCTGTCCAAAATTTAATAGATTTCCCATTTCCAACATACCAAATAAGCCCTGACTTGAATTTGTCAATAAGAGTAATTAGTTTAGCCCATTGCCAGGATGACTCACCGCAATTATTGTATTCAAGAATATTAGTAGATCGTAGGTACTTATAGTTGATAAGCTTAACCCAGACATTATCTGGTTCAACCATGATTTTCCATAGCAGTTTCATTTGGAGGGCCTCGTTCATTTCTTTTGATTTTTTAATCCCTAATCCACCACATTTTTTTGGTTTGTAAATCCTATCCCAGCTTATAAGAGGCCGATGTTGAAGATCTTTATTCCACAAGAACATTCTATTAATTTGATCTAGCTCTTTGTGTATTGAGGTGGGCAACATAAAGTTTTGCATTATGAACAACAATTTAGCTGAAAGGTTTGAGTTAATAAGAATTGCATGACCTTGTTGTGATAAGGCATTCGTCCGCCATTTGCTTAGTTGATCTTTAGATTTACAGATGATATCTTCGAAAGTTTTTTTTGTTGACTCTGCCATTAATAATGGGACAACCAAGATATTTTTCCAAAGAGTTTTCATTTGAGATATTCAAGCAATTACGAAGCTCAACAATCCGGCCTAGAGTTCGAATCCCTTTAGTGGCTTGGAAGCTTGATTTATGATCATTAACCTTTTGTCCCGATACTTTACAGTATGTGTCAATTATTGATCTAACTTTGTGACCGACATCAATATTGCCTTTAGCAAAGTTAATAATGTCATCTGCGAAGGATAGGAAAGGAACACGAGGACTGTTCCTACCGAAGGAGAATCCTATAGGGCTGTTATCCAAGTTTGTTTCTGCTGAGAGTTTCCGTGCTAATATTTCGGCGCCTAGGATAAACAAAAAAGGGTAAATAGGGTCCCCATATTGAAGACCTCGAGAGGGGAAGAACATGTCAGTGGGACCAGTGCTTACCAATTCTGAGAATGAAACCGTCGTTACACATTCCATAATCCAAGCTATAAATGTTTCGTGAAAGCCAAATTTTTCTAACACCTTTTTGGTGAAGTTCTAGTCGACTATGTCGTATGCTTTCTCCGTATCTAGTTTTATCACCAGCCAGCCCTCACAACCCCTACGGGATCGGAAAGAGTGGAAGATTTCATGTGCCACTAGCACATTATCTTGAATGGCTCTGTCAGAGACAAACGCACCCTGTAAGGGGTGGATTAGCCTGCCGACAACAGTTTTAAGCCTTTCTATTAAAATTTTTGATATTATTTTGTATAATGTTGAACATAAACTTATAGGACGATAGTGAGTAGTAGTGGTTGGGTTTTCACGCTTTGGAAGGAGAGAAATGAACATATGGTTTATTTGTTGAAGAAGTTTGCCAGAGTGGAAGAATAATAGCTCTAATGATGGAAGTGCCAACAATATCCCAACATTTCTTATAGAATTCTGCTGAGAAATCGTCAAGACCAGGGGATTTATTCTTACCGAGGCTAAACACCGCAGATTTAATTTCATCATCGGACGGGTGTCGAATAAGGGAATCATTTTCCTCAGATGTTATAGTGGGATGGGTTAGATTCAGCATTTCATCTAGGACTCTATCATCAATAGACTCACTTTTGAACCTTTTCTCGAAATCACTCTTGATTTCATTTCTAACATTCTCTTCACCTATTATTAATTTACCTTTAGTGGTGGTTATTTTTCGAATTTTTTTCCTATGTCTTCTACCAGACGCAACACTATGGAAATACGATGTATTAGAATCCGACAGCTTTAGATGCTTTGTTTTGGCTCTTTGATTCCAGAATGTTTTTTGAAAAAGAAGAAGTTTTTCCTTTTTTGTAATTAGGCATTTTTTTCATGTTGATTGTCCGATTGTTGTTTCCCGCTAGAGAAGATTGAATATGAAGGAGCTCATTCTCCACATCCTCCAACTGGCGAAAAATATTTCCGAAAGTGACCTTATTCCATTCCTTAGCTTTCTCCTTCAAAATTTTTTGTTTAAACATTAGTTGGTACATGGTAAAGCCCTGACAAGAGGCACGTCAAGCTTGTTTGACTATATTTCGAAAATCCTTCCGATGAAGCCAGGCATTCTCAAACTTAAAAGGAGGAGCTTTAAAGACCGAACCACTTTCGAGGGTTATTGATATGAGACAGTGTTGTACAGGAGGAAATCGAGTATGAAATAAAGTGAAATAATTCAAACCAGATTTGTGCCCCAGCAAATAATTACAAGACTCCTCCAATGCAGTAAGAGAAAGTCAGGATCAAATCCACGAGGAAGCGTGTCAGCGGATCCTAGGTAGCTGTAAATCTCACAGAAAAGCAACAGAAGACAGAAACAAAGAAACAAAGAAAGAAAGACAGAAATAACAAACGAAAGCAAGAGATAAAAGCAAAGACAGAAGCTACTCGATCTCAACAAGATGTTACTCGAGATCGACAACAGAACTGGACAACAGAAACTCAGAAATCACAGCAGACAGCAAAACCCGGCAAGGGCAACTCGATCTCGACAAGCACAACTCGAGATCGACAAGCAGTAACTCGAGATCGACTAACGACAGTGACGACAGAAATTTCAGAAATTAAAAACAGAAACTCGACCCAGACAACCTAACTCAATCTCGACTAAGCTTACTCTAGATCGACTAATGCCAACTCGAGATCGACGACAGACTGCTCTAGATCGACAAAGAAACTGAAACTTTAAATAGCAATTTCGAACACAGAATCGCAGATTTCGACAGAAATAAATCGATATATGAAAGAACTTCCAAAGCCAGGGTATCAACACCACAATGATAACCATGCAAAGTAACACATAAAGGCATATAAGATCATGCTTTCCATCAAAATAACTTTCGTTATTAACAAATAGGCATATAGAGGCTTTCGCATAAGCCCTAATTGTTACTAACCCTTTTCACATAATTAACCCAAGTTGCATTAAGATCACTTTCGCTTCAATAACACAAACAAGGATCACCTTCAACTCTCGCAAAAGAATCATGCTCATAGGGATAGAAGACGAATTGCATAAAAAGATCTGACCTTTACCGCATCACCTCACATGGCCACCGTTGGGCTCACCCCAGCCCCAGAAGTGGGTGGACTACTCGCTCTTCATCGCAATCGCAGACATTGATGTATAAAAAGAAACTTGCATTAAACTAAATTCAAAGCCTTTACAATCCCGGCAATCCAACTTTCGCTGAATGCCAAAACCCTAAAACCTTTGAACTCCTAAACTGTATCTGTGAACTACTTCTCTTGCTCTGAATTGAATTGAATTGGATTGAATGATGAAAAACCAGCCCCTAAGGTTTTATTTATAGCCTTCTATTCCTTGCTATTCAAGGATAGAAGATATCTATTTATATCTAAAATTATATCTAAAACTTTAAAAGATAAATAAAAGCAATTTAGGAATTAAATCTAAAAAAGGAAAAATAAATCTAAATAGGTAAGTTTTCTCATGTTGATAGGTCTTGATATATGATAGATCTCGGCAATCTTTGGATTTCTTCGGCTCCAAGGACTCCCAAACCGAGTAGGATAGCAAAACCGCGTAACGTGCTCCCGGACACGGCTCTCCTCGATCTCGACTAGGGCTCCTTGACATCGAGTAGGAGTTGTCGTCGACTGGGGCTGGCTGGGCTTCTCGGGTGGCTCTGCTCGACATGCTCGGATCTTGGCTCATTGGCTCCTTGGCTCCTTGATCTCGAATAGGACAACTCGAGATCGAGTTGGGTGTGGTCGAGGATGGCTCGGACTGATGTTGTCGAGGAGCTGGTGGTCGTCATGGACTCGGACTGGCGCTCCTGGGTCCTCGAGATCGAGTTGGCTACTCGAGGTCGAGTAAGGCTGGCTCGGCGTCTCCGTCTTCGACTTCTCGATTTGTCAGAACTCGTCGACTCCGGACATGGCATTGAGGTGTAGTCGATCTCGACAAGTGGTACTCGAGATCGAGTAGGGTTCCGGGAGTCGGGTTGCTCTGGCTCAGTTTCTCGATCAGTGCTCAATCGACAAGGCCTGTGCTCGGACACCTTCGTCGAGGTCGAGTAGGTTTACTCTAGATCGAGTAACTCTGGGTCCTAGCTTGATTCGACTAGTTCCGCTGCTTCTTGACCTTGGACTTCTGTAGTGGATTTCCGAGCTTTTCCGACCTTTCTCAGAACTGCTGTAATTTGCCTTGAATTCTGCGAAATTAAACAGAAACTGGTGTAGATTCCATAATTTGGCGAATAAACATAAACTATATAGATTTTGTATTATACTAGCCCAAATGCATGAAATGTATGCATAAATCATTATAAAAGTTACTGTAAAACATGGCAGATTCAGCTCACAATAGACAGTGGTCAGATGATGAAAATGCCCTATTATTAGTAACTATGTTAGGGAATTTCTTAATGATCTGGTGGTGAACAAGCACACGATCAAGTTTTTCACGAATGCTATTTTCCTCTTCAGGGTTCTTTCTCCAGGTGAACGGATTCCCAAATGTAAGGAGATCCAGAAGTGAGCAATCATCCTTAAATTTTTGGAGTCTAGAAAAGCGAGACTGCAGAACCCGCAGTGCACACGCAACGCTGGCAGTAGCCCACTCAGCAAAAGAGAGGGTAAGCAGATGAAAAAAACAAGCATGTTTTAGAACATCATTAATGATAACCAAGAACAACAAAATGAAAGCATCCCTTAACAAAAAGGACTTGTATTTGATTTCTTTTGAATTTTGTTTACTATAAACTTGAAACCTTATAAGAATAAGTGCAAATGATAGCAAAGAGAGGCAACGACAACATGACATGTCGCCAAGACTATCACCCATAATTGCACAAATCAAATAAAACTAGTTACATTGAAGAGATAAGGAAGTCGATAACAGTGTACCAACCATAAAGTAATAGAACAAAGTGTCACTTAGATAAAACATGATGCACAAACCCTTCAGCAGGGGTGAAGTAAACCATTCACCAAAAGCAATGATGCAATACCCGAGAGTGGATGGATAAAGAACATGTACACCTAGCAGCTCAAGCCCAAGAAACCGAACACCGGAGTCAAGAGGAGCAACCAAAGGCATAACCAGCGAATCAGCAAGACAGGTTTGAACAGACTTAAGTAAAACTCCATAGGAAATTCTACTAAGTAGTTTATCAGACCCAAACCCAATAGACATTTGTCCAACATCATGTTCATGCCTTATACCATCCACCCCAGAATTGCAACAAAAACTCTTCATGAATTTAAACCTTCTAGGCCCCTGATAAGCATAAAAAGGGATGAATTGCCGAAATGGGTGGGTTCTAAATGGGAAGCAAACACAAATAACATAATATATTATCCGCATATCCACAAATAAAGCCAAGAGCAGGTTTTCAAATCCAAATTTTATGAGCAACAGATCTTCCTTCACACTAGGTAAAGGGACCATAACAACCCCAATAACTGTTGTGAGCTGAATCTGCCATGTTTTACAGTAACTTTTATATTGATTTCTGCATACATTGCATTCATTTGGGTTTAGAACAATACAGAATCTGTGTATTTTACACTTATTTGCAATATATGAAGGTCTACACAAGTTTTGGTTATATTTCGCAGAAATCGGACGCGCTTTGGAGCTTAAAGGAAACTCATGGAGAAGCTAAGAATGGTGCAGCTGGAGAAAATGCCATTTTTCACCATTTTTCGTTCTGAATCAAGCTTTGATGTCATCATGAGAGTTGTAGCCCTCGGAAAGAGCTTTCCAACGCATGGTCATATGCGTCAATCCGACAAACGAGGACTCGGGAAAGTGCGTTTCAAGAACAGAGCAGAAAGCTGAGAGAACTCTACTCGATCTCGAGTACACCGTACTCGATCTCGACAAAGGCTGTCCGAGCACACCTGGTCGAGCAGAGCTGATCGAGGACACTGAGTCAGAGACAACCCGACTCCCGGAATCCTACTCGATGTCGAGTAGCCTTGGTCGAGATCGAGGAGCCATGTCCGGAGTCGACGAGCTGTGCCAAGTCGAGAAGCCGAAGACGGAGACGCCGAGCCAACCCTACTCGATCTCGAGGAGGCCTTGTCGAGATCGAGGAGCCACCCTGCGTCAGTCCGAGTCATCTTCGACCACACCCCTAGTCGATCTCGAGGAGCCCTAGTCGAGATCGACGACACCCAGGAGCCCAGATCCGAGTCTGTCGAGGACCAGCTAGCCGAGACGACGAGCCGAGTCAGTCGGCCACAGCCCTAGTCGAGATCGACTAGACCTTTGTCGAGATCGAGTAGACCTCCAGAGACGTGTTACTCGGTTCGACGAATCCTACTCGACTTGGAGTTACTTGGGCACGAAGGAAGACGAGTTGGCCGAGATTCTATCCAAATTTGATCAAGTTCTATCTATGGAAGGGAGATCTATCAACATGAAGACATCTTACCTATTTAGATTTATCTTTTCCTTTTAGATTTAATTCCTAAATTGCTTTTATTTATCTTTCAAGTTTTAGATATAATTTTAGATAGAGATAGATATCTTCTTTCCTAGAATAGCTAGGGAATGAAGCCTATAAATAAGGCCCTGGGGGGCTCAGTTCTATTTATTCAATTCCAAGTCAGAGACAATTAGTTAGCCACATAGAGTTTAGGAGTTCTAAGGTTTTTAAGGTTTTGGCTTTCTGCGAAAGTTGATTGCCAGGATTGTAAAGGCTTTTGAATTTAGTTTTAATGCAATTTAGTTCTTTTCATCAATCAATGTCTGATATTGCAATGAGGCGTGAGTAGTCCACCCACTTCTGGGGCTGGGGTGAGCCCGACGGTGGCCATGTGAGATAACGCGATAAAGGTCAGATTTTGTTATGCAATTCATCTTCTATCCCTATAAATATGATTCTTTTGCGAGAGTTGAAGGTGATCCTTGTTTGTGTTATTGAAGCGAAAGTGATCTTAATGCAACTTCGATTAATTATGTGAAAAAGGGTTAGTAACAATTAGAGTTTATGCGAAAGCCTCTATTTGCCTATTTGTTAATGACGAAAGTTATTTGATGGAAAGCATGATCTTTTGTGCCTTTATGTGTTACTTTGCATGGTTATCGTTGTGGTGTTGAAACCCTAGCTTTGGAAGTCTTTTAATATATTGAAGTTTATTTCTGTCGAATTTCTGAGTTCTGTCGAATCTGCAATTTTATATTTTCTATTTCTTGTCGATCTAGAGTAGTGCTTTGTCGATCTCGAGGAAGCTGTGGTCGAGATCGAGTAGGACTTGGTCTAGGTCGAGTTGGTTTTCTTCTGTTTTCGTCGATTTTCACTTTCTGTTGTTCACGTACTGTCTTGTCGATCTCGAGGAGCTGTTGTCGAGATCGAGTACGCCTTTGCTTTGCTTTTCGTTTTTGCTTCGTCTTTGCTTTATTTCTTTGCTTTTGTTTTAGTTGCCCTTGCCGGGTTTATTTGTTTCTTTCCTTTCTGTGTTTCTGTTTTTCTGCTGCTTTGCCTGTGAGAATTTACAGCTACCTGAGAACTGCTGACGTGCTTCCTCGTGGATTCGATCCTGATTTTCTCTTACTACAACGGGAGGAAGTCTTGTATTTATTTGCTGAGACAGGGAAGTCAGTCTGATCTATACTTTATATTTATTTCATACTTGACCATCCTCCTGCAACAAACAAATTGGCGCCGTTGCCGGGGAAGCTATCAATCGCACCTTAGGTAGTCAGTTCTCACTGTTTCTTTGAGTTACTTTGCAGGTGTATGTGTCGTTCTGGTCAAACACCTGAGTTTGACGCCTTAGACGAACCGGAACGCCTTTTTCACATCAGAACTAAACTACAAAGAGCCATGGCGGCCGCTGAAACACAGGAACAGCTGATCGCTAGGCTTACCAGGGAATTAGCCGCTAAAGATGCTGCTATCGCCGCTGAGAAAGAAGCAAGGGAACAAGCACAAGCTGAGCTTGCCCAATATCCAACCACGGCAAAGGACTATATGCACCCAACTCTCGTCGTGCCTGAATCGGCGATTCTTATCCCTGATAACTCTTTTGAAATTCGCACTCAGTTTCTCATAGAGCTTAAAAATAATGCCTTTTATGGTAGATTTAATGAGTGTCCTCTTGAACATATTACAAACTTTGCTGACATGTGCCGTACTCTTGCTGAAGGTACAACTTTGGAATATGTCAAGATGAAATCTTTTCGCTGGTCTCTCGCTGGGCCTGCATTGAAATGGCTGGAAGGGCTGCAACCAAGATCACTCACAACCTGGGCCCAAGTAGAGCAAGAGTTCCTGAACAAATTCTTCCCACCCGCCAAAACAGCACATCTCCGTCAGAAAATCACCGCCTTCAGACAGAAGCAAGGGGAACCGCTGGCAAAGGCATGGGAGCGCTACAAGGAACTTCTGCGATCTTGCCCTACTCATGGACAGCCACCCTACGTCATTCAGGAGATCTTCTTCAACTCTCTTGATCAAGGCACTAAGGACAGAATCAACCATTATACTCGCTATGAGTATCTGACAATGCCGCCACGTGACGCATGGGGTGTGCTAGAGAAGCTTACCACCTATGACAACAAGTATGGGTCTACTGCAACTTATGAAGAGAACCCATACGCCAGGCCAGCACCATCTATGCCCCTATATGATCCCCCTAAGGAGATCGATCCAGACGTTAGGGAGCAATACTACAGAGACCAGAATAAGAAGCTCCTTAAGCAAGTGAGTTTTCAAACCACCAAGAGGTGGTAAATTTCAAACCACCAAGTTTTCAAACCACCAAGAGGTGGTAAATTTCATGGACATTCGATTGCAGTTAAATAAAATTAGGTAGGGAAATTTGTAGATCAACTTGTTCCTTTGCGAGAGAGCCACAAGTGAAGAGAAGGGAGAAAACAACCCCACCAGCAAGGCACAAGATGAGCCGGGAAGGAGACCCGCCACCCACACAAAACCATTGGACAGAGGGAGAATGGACCCGACTCCCAGTTCATCAACCACCAAAAGCAAGATGAGCCGCCTCCGACAGACCCTCTCCGCACACACCGCCACCCGCAGCAACCATCTATTTCCCCCTCCTGAGCACAGCGATGTGCCGCCGCCGAGGGACCCTCTCTACACACACCGCCGCTTAGTGCCGCACCACCATCCCTTTCGGCGAGACACCTTTTTCCTCTTTCTGAAATTCCTTCCCACCTTCTCGCCCCTTCGACCACGGATTTCAAAGCCATTGGGGCTCCGACCACCGAACTCACAGCCCACGAGTACTACCCGGAGTAAGTGAGTTGGGGGAGGAGATTGTGGTTTCGGGGGCGTGAGGACGCCGAGATTGATGCTCGATTCAACATTGAGGTGGATTTTGAGGCTTGAGGCAGGCCATGTCTCGCCGGAGAACACGCCAGTTTGAGGGATTGAAGATTTTTCAGGGCGAGAAAGGGGGCGCGTGGAACTGAGATATAACGCGTTCATTTTAAGCCCAAAAGGGTTTTGAATAAGCAAGAAAGGTAGTAGAAGATAGGGTTTTGCTTTTTAAGTGGTGGATTTACCATGGGGGGTTTAAAAATTAATTCAAGATTTCAATTTCGCGATTTGCGAATTTTTTTAAGAAAGTTTTTAACATCGGTCGAAAAAATGCATTGATGTTTATTTTATTTTAGACATCTCAATTTTAAAAGGTGATGTTAAAAAGTTATTTAACATCACGTGTTTTTTTTACCGATGTTAATCGACCGATGTTCAATAACAGAATTCTAGTAGTGATTTAGAGCATTCCACTTCTCCTTCCGACTTCTACTCAATCCATGGGGTCTAGACATTGCTAATTCGAACTAAGAAAATCACCCAAGAAGAACGAAAACGAAGAAAAGTCACAAAAGTCGACTTACTGCAGTGGCCGCGGGGCAGCCGAGGGTGGCGACGGGGTGGCTGGTCTGGCGATGGAGCGGCCGGAGAATCGCCGGACTGTCAATTCCTTCGTGGTGGATTCGAAAGACAACTTCCTAGAGTTTCCTTGTGATGGGGTGACTTGTAGTGTAGATCTAAGAGGGATATGTGGTATTTTTATGAAGAAGGAAGATGAGAATGAAATATTTTATGGGGATTTTGGTGAAAGTGGAGAGCTTGGGAAAGTAGTGTTAATGGAGGTTTTGGGGAAGGGGGGGGGGGGGGGTAAAGAGGATGAAGAAAGGAGGGAGTTTGGCCTGCTGGCGGCTGGGTAAAGAGAGGTAAAGAAAAAGGAGTAGATAGGGTTAAAGGGGTGGTTAAAGGGGTGTAGCAAGTGGGGGCCCACATGGGCCCCTAAAATTTTTACCTTCTGTCAGAACCCGCGGGGCGGCTAAGCTAGGCGACGGGGTGCCCGGCAATTTGCGAAGGATTTCGCTCTGCTACTTAGCCGCAGGGCGGCCTAGGCTGGCGATGGGGCGGCCAGCTCCTTTTCCATCCTTTTCCTTTGTCTTTTTCTTCCTGTAACGTTAGTCTCCAACAAAAACATAAACCAAAACTAAAATAAAATAACTGTTGAACAAAAATGCGCAATAATCGTACAACACATTTTATTTGATTTTTAATATTTGAGTTCGACCCCTTTTGGTTATCCTCTTGATTCGAAGTCGTATCGATACCAAGATTTGAGTGGTTTTGGCGATTTGGGCTGCACCCGAATTTTAACGGGTTGCCTACGTATCTCTCGGAAGAGAATCAAGCCTTACGTAGTTCAGAGTATTTAAGTTTGTGTGTTTTAACATCTTAAAGATTTTCATGCATCATTGGATCGTATTAGGACCCACCTTCTCGGAAGGGTAGCCCTAACATAAATCACACTATCATATGCATGAGATTTTCTCGTGTATCACCCGGATAAATTGAGCACACCTTCTCGGAAGGGTTTCCCAACTCAACGGCTATCACTTACACGGAAAATCATGTTTGTTTAATTTAAATTTAATTTTAACCCCGTTTTCATTTTTAAAGTGAATTTAGAGGTCAGCGACTGTACCCGACATATTCTTGAGATTTAATATCGGGTTACCTACGTAGCCGTTTTTTCGGCGTCAAGTCTTTACGTAGTTCTACCTTAAACCGATCATAATTTGTGAAAATTCGGTCTAAGCTTTTGCCTCCGTTTTGGTTATTTAGGAGCCAATTTGAGACTCGACCCACTAGGATAAAATGACAATAAAATTTTACGAGTTTAACTTTATGATTTTTGTTAAACCCAATTTCTAATTTGTGTCAATTATAATTTGTATACTTTAGTGGGTGAGTTATGTAATTAAATACATATTTGAGAAGCTTGGGGCGTATATACATATACATATGTATATTTGGCTTTGCATTTGTTAACCGAAGCTAACAGCACAAATTTTCTTTTTATATTAATTTTTCCTTTGTGTGTGCTAGCTGGGAGACTTAGATGGGTCTATGCTCAATTTAAAACCCACTAGACATTTTTGTCTTTTACTGTTGCTTTACTTTTCCTTCTTTTTGCAGACGTCTTTGCTGTTGCCTTTGCTCAGCAACATAAGATTTGGTTTCCTCTTTCTTTCTTTTAACAGTTGAACGCCATAGCCCAAGCTCAAAGATGCTATGTGAACTTGAGGGGATCCCGATTTAATTCAAAGGCAAATACTCCCCACATTTATAACCGAGTGAAATTTTGGTGAGCAGTTTTGGATGATGGGAGCCCGAATCAAACCCGATTAGCGAGAGCCAAGCCCGGACGAATTTCAAACACACCCGCTCGGGGCTGGCGAGATCAGATCCGGTGCGTCCACTGCCGCCTGGAGGATATGAAGGTGTCTGAGAGTACTGGGAAAGGGTTGAGGACAGCCATGGCAAAAGCAATCAAGGTTTGTTTTGAAACCCCTATCAATTTCAATTTTTGCCCCAAATTAAAGCTTGTCAATTTGTTTGTTGAACTAGCTCCCTTCTTCCCTCCTTTCGAATTTGCTCTGGCATTCAAATCTGGGACACATTTGGTTTAATTTTGGTCAGACTTGAATTTGGTGGGCTTGGAACAAGACATATTACGGCTAATTTCAACCAGGGCTCAAGGGGAGATGATGGTGGTTGTTAACTTGTACCCGCAGCTGTCGTCGACTGCATCGGGGGGTTTGCGACTCGCACATTTGGCCTGCCAACTGTTAAACGGGGACTCTTGGATCAAGAGCAATCGCCAAACGGCAGTTGAAGAAGCCATGAACCAAATTCCCCAGGTTTGTTTAAGCTTTAGTTTAGTTTTTTTTTTTTATTTCGTTTGCCTCAAAATTTTGTGATTTGAGGCTGTGTTACTGATCTTGTCTCACTTGTTGGAGATTCAGCACACTTTCTTTGATTAGGATCTGTTCTCAATCCCTTGTACTGAATATATTTAGGAGTACAGGCAGTCTGATATACTGAGATGATAGGTTTAATTTACATCTCTGATTTGTTACACTCAATTGTGAACTGGCTGCTCTTTTGCTATTGTTGCAAACCTGCTCAGGGTGCAATTCAGTCCATTTTTGATTGTTTGGGACTGCAATAGTTTGATTTGCAATTTATCTTGATTTGGGTTTGGGTTAAGGATGGGTACTTAAGCTTTTTTCTTCTGGAAATCGTACAAAGGAGAAACCGGCAAGGCTTAGGAGAACTTGTGCCATTTGAGGAACAACTGTCATAGCAGAGGCATTGAACCTTAGTGTCAAATTTTGGTAATCCTCCTTTTGTAAAGAAAACCCATTAATTAGAGTCTCAAGTGAGAATCCAGTAGTTTCTTTTTTAACAGACAGTTTTATTCCATCTTTTATCATTGCATTGCCACCCTTTTCTCCTATTTCCATTTCGACAGTATTTCGCTCCTGTAGGCCGATCCACGCCGGGATCGAGTGTAGCGGCAAAAAAAAATTTCGAGCCGACTACGAGAGAGAGAACCCTCAACCTATTATGAAGTTGATCCCTAAGCCAAAGTAATTTTATACTTAAGCCTATTATCGAGACCAACCCCTAGGTGAGAGTCCTTATATCCAAACCCTTGCTCCTCCATTCTTCCTCGTGTACCTGCAAAATAAGCCATAGAAAAAAAGGTTATAGGTATAAAGCTCTACCTATTTCAATTTTCCAGCAGCTGAAATCTCACAAAAGAATCCAAAGGTTTATCCCTTTGTCCCTTTTCTTGCTAAACCTTCACCAAAGAATCCAAAGGTTTATCCCTTTCTTCCTTTTCTTGCTTCTTTGCTTTCAGAATGCTCTCTCTCTGATTTTTGCAGTTACTTCCGGCAAACCTTTAGGGGATCCCTTTTATAGGTGTAGGAGTAGCAGTTACCTACCCCTAGATAACCTCCCACTACTCTATTTCCCCTTTTAGTTTTTATTTTCTGGAGAAATGGGAATAACTTCCACGTACTGAGGTAATGGGGAGTAGTTGAAAGCTCTCATTCAACTGCTCTACTAGGTAGTTTTGGCCCCTTCATTTTTTATGTGATGGGTTGTTTTGTGTGGGCTGGGCTGATTTATCAACACTTGTAGATGGGCCTTCAAAAAGAAAATTTCTTCCCAAAGAAAAGGAAAGAAAGAACTACACGTAGCATATTTATTTTTATTTCATTTATAAAATTTTATGGTTCAACAATAACTTAATGCAAAACGAAATGAAAATCTAAACTGCTTACCTTGGGTTGCCTCCGAAAGAGCGCCTTTGGTTAATGTCGTTGGCTTGACGTTATGAATCTCTAATGATCCTCAACATTTGGTTAAGTGAGAACCAACTCATCACCGTCCTGTTTGACAAAGCTTTCATAATAGGGTTTCACTCTATGACCATTTACCTTGAATATGTCTCCATTCCTCTCATTGAGTAGCTCTACTGTACCATGAGAAAAGACATTAGTAATCACATATGGCCCTGTCCATCTAGAGCGAAGCTTACCTGGGAAGAGTTGCAGGCGCGATTGAAATAGAAGGACCTTGTCCCCAACTTTGAGGTCTTTTCTCAAGATATATCTGTCGTGCCAAAAGCTTTTGTCTTTTCCTTATAGGTGACAGAGTTATCATAGGCATCCAATCTCAGTTCCTTCCACTCCTGCGGCTGGAGTTTTCTGAACTCTCCGACTTCATCAATCTGCATGTTGCATTGCTTTACCGCCCAGTATGCTTTATATTTGAGCTCGACAGAAAGATGGCAAGCCTTTCCATAGACTAATCGAAATGGTGACATCCCAATGGGAGTCTTGTAAGCCGTTCGATAAGCCAACATAACATCATCAAGTCTTACATTCTAATCCTTCCTGTTTGGGGAAACAGTCTTCTCCAAAATAGTCTTAATCTCGCGATTAGACACCTCAGCTTGCCCATTAGTCTAAGGGTGGTATGTAGTTGACACCCTCTGTATCACATGATATTTCTTTAAGAGCGCACTCACAGTCTTGTTGCAGAAATGAGTTCCTTTATCACTTATCAATGCTTTCGGCACTCCAAATCTAGAGAATAGCTCTTTGAGAAAACCTGGAGCTACTTTTGAATCGTTAGTCCTGGTGGCCTTTGCCTCCACCCACCTGGAGACGTAGTCCACCACAAGGAAAATATACAAGTTTCCAAAGGAGTTATAGAATGGTCCCATGAAGTCAATGCCTCAAACATAAAAAATTTGACAAAATATCATGCGAGTTTATGGCATCTCATTCCTCTTAGAAAGATTCCCAACTCTTTGACAACAATCATAGGATTTGCAAAAAGCATATGAGTCACGAAATATATGTGGCCAAAAGAATCCTGCATCAAATACCTTTCTAGCTGTCTTTTGTGGTCCAAAGTGACTACCACTTTCATGTGAGTGACATAAATTAAGGACATATTGTACCTCATCGTCGGGTAGACACCGACGTATCACTTGATCCGCGCAATGCTTCCATAGGTAAAGGTCATCCCAAACGTAGAAGCGAGCATCATGGCATATCTTATCCTTTTGAGCCTTAGAAAAGTTGGGTGGAAACTCTTGCGACACTAAAAAGTTGACCAAGTTAGCGAACCAAGGACGTGGGATAGAACTCACCTTGAGAATTTGTTCGAATTCAGCTTCTGCAGAGGCCGCAGGGCGGCTAGGGTTAGCCGCCTCGAGTGAACTCTTCTCCAAGGATTCGATCGTGGGGTGGCTAGAGATTGCGAACACTTCAAATAGCTCTTCGTCGGGAAAACACCCTAGGATGGGTGATTGCTTTACTTGTCCATTCTTCCCCTGAACTATATGACTTAGATGATCAACAACCAGGTTCTCATCACCCTTTTTGTCCCTGATTTCGATGTCAAACTCGCTTAAAAGCAAGATCCATCTAATCAGTCTTGGCTTGGCCTCTTTCTTCGTCAAAAGGTAACGAAGCGCTTATTGTGAGCCTAATTTGCCATGTTTTATAGTTACTTTTATATCGTTTTCTGCATACATTTCATACATTTGGGCTAGAATAATACATAATTTTTGTAGTTTATGTTTATTTGCAATATATGGAGGTCTACACAAGTTTTTGTTATATTTCGCAAAAATCGGACGCACTTTAGAGCTTAAAGGAAAACTCATGAAGAAGCTAATTAAGGATGGTGCAGCTGGAGAAAAGGCCATTTTTCGGTATTCATTATTCTGAATCAAGCTTTGATGTCTTCATGAGTGTTGTAGCCCTCGAAAAGAGCTTTCTAACGCGTGCTCATATGCATCAATCCGACAAGCGAGGACTCGGGAAAGTGCGTTTCAAGAACAGAGCAGGATGCTGAAAGCAATAGAGTTACTCGAAGTCGACCAAACTGATCGACATCGACCAAAATTTTACTCGACAACTGCTCCAGAGGACGAGATCGAACACGAGCTGAGCAGGAGCCACTCAAGGAGCCACACTTAGTCAACGTCGACCAAATTTGGTCGATGTCGAGGAAACTCGACGAGCCCAGACGATAGCCGAGATCGAGTACAATCCGAGAAGTGAAGACCTTACTCGACGTCGAGGAACTTACTCGATGTCGAGGAAAATTCCAGAAAGTCCGAGTCTAGTACGAGGAGAAATTCGAGCCTAAGAGGTTACTTGCAACCCAAGATTCGAGATATTCTATTAAGATACATCAAGTTCTATCAAGGAGAAGGAAGATCTATCCACTTTAGCTTTATTTCCTTTTAGATATAATTATTTATTTCCATGTTTTATCTTAATGTTATTAGATAGATAAATATAGATATAGATATAATTTCTTTCCTAGAATAGCTAGGGAATGAAGTCTATAAATAAAGCCCTAGGGGGCTGATTTTTATTCATTCAAGTCAAGTCGTCTTAGGGCGCAAGGAGAGAGGAGAGAGAGAGAGAAGGCGAGAGAAGAGAGAGAGAGAGAGAGAGAGAGAGAGAGAGGAGGAGGCGAGAGAGAAGGAGAAGGAAGGAGACGAACGGTTGTAAGTTTTAGTTTATTTTATGTTAAAGTTAATTTCTTTCATTATGGTTTGTTTCTAATTTCCTTCTTCTAGGGTTGGGGTGATCCCAACATAGATATGTGTGTTTGATTTATAAATCCATGAATTTATATGTCTTTATCATCATCTACCTATTGTTGAAGGGTTTATTTTCAAACAAATAAATTTATAAGATCGAAACCCCGCTATAGTATAGTAGGGTTAATTTCGTCCGCAGGGAGAAAGTCAGTAACTCAATTCTAGTTACCAAAGAGCAAGAAATAGCAAGAAGAGATGACAAATATAGAGATTTTTTTGGGTTTTAAAGTTGCTGAATTTTTGGAATAAAATCAATATTATGAAAGATCTAGGGCATAGGGATCACCACAACGATAATCATACAAGCATCACAATGAATCAAGTAAAAATCATGTTTTTATCTATTAAATAGGTCAACTTGCATCAACCCTAGCAAAGCAATCAATTTATTTTCACAAATTAATAAACTTTACTAGCAATCTTAATTAGGTTATCAAACTTGCGTTCAAAATCCTAATTACTATCCAATTCACAATTCAATCTTTCAATTCAATTGCAAAAGGGAATTTCCCCAATTTTCATCGAGTACTTAAGCACATAAAATAGATAAAACCAATCAATTCATCAATTCATAGCAAAATTGCAAGCATAACTATCGTTGAGATCACCCCAACCCTAGAAAAGGCGACTACTCACGCATAAACATGGTAGACATTGCAAAATTCATGAAATAAATAAAATCAGAAAATTAAATTGCATAAAAACCTGAGAATAATGTCAACAAAGCGTCACAAAAGCCTCACAAAATGTTCTCCAACTTTCGCCGAAGAAATCGCTTCAAAAAGCTCTCAAATCCGCTCACAAACGCTTTCTAAACGTGTGTTCCAAATTCTAACGTGTGCTGAAAAAGTGATGGGAGGAAAGAGAAGCTCCTCCAAACCCTAAAAATCCTATTTATACTTAATAGCCCATGAACTAAATTAGGAAATAACAAATATATGAATTTTATCTAAAGTCTATCTAAGGAAAAGGGGTAAAAATAATTAAATCCGGTTAAATAAGCTCCGCTGAAGCCCATACCGATGCGGAGGGCCTCGGTACCGACCCCCCTTAGGGTCGGTATGAACATTATTGCCTTATCTCGTCTCGCCCTTCCAGATTGAGCATCGGTACCGACCCAAGTGGGGTCGGTATGGGGTCGGTATGACGGTGTTCAATCTCGGACTTAGAGAAACGCCCGTATCTCCTTCGTTATAACTCCGATTGCTTCCGTTCTTTTTCCTATGCGCTCTAAATTCTCTTCCGCTTATTTTCAATGTTGAAAGTTTCTTCAAAAACAGCTTCCAAAATTCTGTAAAACACAGAAAAGCTAGTGAAGACATCTATTTCTCATGCAATATAAACACTTATGCAAAAGACAATAAACCCAATGCAAATCTTGTGAAAATGACTCAAATGAATGACAAAACACATGAAAAAATACGACTAAAACAATGCACATCAAAATACCCCATACTTAGACTTGCTTGTCCTCAAGCAATAACCAAGCAATAACCAATACCTATAACACATCCTTTAAGTCTTCGCCCTTGTCAAAAGCAACATCTCAAGTAGTAGCAATGTAAAACAAGTGAATTTAACGTCATCACACATATATAAGCGATCCATAGGCATAGGCAATATAAATCCAACCTCACAAGGATAATGTGTTTACACTCAACTCTCAATGTGTTTAGGCTATGAAGATTAACTCTCAACTCGATTCCATATACAATCTCATAAACATTGCAATTTAAATGTAAATCCACTTCGCAACCAATTATGTAAATGCAAAAAAAGAACCATCAGGAGGACTTCGCTCAATGGAAGACTTCAAAGAAGACTCCATTCGGCGGGGTTGTAATGTGGCTTGGTAAGAAACAAAAGGGCATGGAATTATTTGGCTATGTGGTGCTTAATAAAATCCGCGAATCAAGACTCCTAAATCTCCAACACAACTCAACCAAACCATAACTCTCAATCATATGAATCAACCAAACTCTCCAACTCATCTCAATGAAGAACACAACCTCTCAAACTCAATAAACCTCTCAAAAATATAAATCTTGCATAAGTAAAGGAAATAAGGTAAATTTGGCTCATGCACTTTATTCACAAACATATAAACACAAACTATACTTCTTCTCTATTTTTTTTTCGATTTTTTTTTGCTTTTTTTTCCTTTTTCCTTAATTTCGTTTTTTTTTTTGAAAAACGAAATAAAATTACATAAATAAATAAAATAAATAGTGCATTTATAGGGTGAGCCAAAAATCCTTTTACAAAATATGCATAGCAAGATAAAAATATCAAACCAACCCATAACTCAATAACTCAAAAATTCTTCTCACTTGAAATCAAACACAAGCTCATTCCTTCCACAAACCATCATGCTAACCAACTCTAAGTCTTAATTCCCAAATGGGGGTCAAGCTCAATTTGGCTAAGGATAATTTTGTGGAGCTTATAAATAAAGGTCTCAGGCTAATGTTCTGGCTTCAAGTAGAGATAATGCAGGGTAGGTAAAGAGAGGATAAAAGTGGCTTAAAAGGTGCCTCCATCATTTAATTCTCATTGACATAAACATATAAATGCATTGGCTTTGAATAACTATCACAACATTTAGAGATGTATAGGAAGAGTAAATACACTCAAGAAAGCAGAGAGATTTTTATATGTTCTCCCTATAAGGCCAAAATTCTCACTAGGACAAATTTTGTTGGATTTCAACCTTTAGCTTAGGATCATATGTGCTCAATTTCATCACAAGTTCACAATCCACATAAAAATAATTTTCAAGGACTTAGGCTAAACCTTCCAAACATGACATAGGATTTACATGATCAAGTCAGTCATTATTTATCATCATAGGACATCTAAGTTAGGGTATAAACTCAATATAAGACAAAACAAAAGTAAACATGCATTTTTTATTTTCGACATTTTTTCATTTTTTCGACATTTTTTATTTTTCAGATTTTATGAAACTAAAAGCAAGACTAAAGTGACTAAAACATAAAATGCATAAAACTTAAACATGTATGCATAACATAATCCAAATAAACTAAAATGCAACACATAAACATAAACATAATCCAAAACACATAAAAATGACACACATAAGTTTTCTGAATCCCCACCCCATACTTAAAAATAGACAGTGTCCCCACTGTCAAAAGAAAAATCAAAGTAAAAGGGAAAAGACTAAAAAACTCACAAAAGAAATTCAGAAGCTGTTGAAGACATCTATAAGCTCTACGGAGAAGGCAGTGGGGGTGGAAGTCGACGCTGTGGAAACAAAGAAGATGCCCACGCCATGAAGGAATGCTGGTTCGTTTCTTGCTTGTCCATCCTCTTATTCAAGCGTGTAAACTCCTCCATAAGAGCACCCTGTCCATGCTGTAGGGCCTCCTGGCTCAGTTTCAGAGATCTAAGCTCATCCATGACGTCAGTAAGGCTAGGAGGATGCTGGGGCGCAGATCTGCTCGAGCCAGCCCAACAGAAAAGGGGCGGCTACCAGGCCTAGCGTCATGATCCATATTGTCGGTGTCGTGCTCCTGCTGCATGTGCTCATGGTGAAATCCTTGCCCAAATGATCCAAAACCATCAAATATACTAGGTGGAGGCACGACCGAGTCAAAAGTGCTCTCAGGACGGGGGTATCTAGATGGTCTCTGTCGTCTTAGAGGATCATTCCGAATATCCTCTAGAGTCGGTGAAAATGTAGACGCCCAAGTGACAAATCAGTTGGGGACATAAAGCAAGTCCATAGTCGGTCTGGTAATCTCCACCTCGTGATCATGAAAAACTGAAAGAAGCTTGTCTCTGTTGCGCTTGATCACACTAGCACTAATCATATATGCAGTATCAATCAACAGAGTGGGTATAGCCTTGTATCTGGTGAAGTCAACCTCAAGGCGCCTGGCCAACAGCGCCACCAGGCTTCCATACCAGATTTCTTCCGTTCGTGCTCTATAGGCCAAGACATGCAGAATGAACTCAAACCCCAAGTTCAGGGGTGTCTGCATCTCGAATAGTACCCCTCTCAAACAAGCCACTTCAGTTCTAGTGGGTCTTGATAATTCCTTCTTGGCCCAGATGGTGCAGCCAAAAAGTCGCAGAATAATACGGAAGAGTGGGTTTGCAATATCCTTACCCTGGAGTGCTCCGGAAGGCCAATAGGGGTTGTCTGTAATCAATGTCCAAGTATCAAGGGCCTTGCAGCTGGAATGAGTATATGGCCCAACTGGGTTGGGAAATCCCAGCAATGCGTTGAATTGCTGCAAAGTGAAGGTGTGCTGAACATTCCCCAGCTGGAATGTAATAGGACCCATAAAATCTGGGCTAGCCATATCGCTTGCCAACGTAGCCGTGAACTCCGTAGTGAGAGCGGGGTAGTAGTGGGGGACACGATCCAGAAGACTAGTGGCGCCTAAGTAAGAGAAGGCCTCCAATAAGTCATCATGTACCCCAAGGCGCTCTCCATCATCAGGGCTATACCCTCGGGCCTTCAGATTGCCCTTCTTGTGGAACTCCTTGTAGTCCTTCTTCAATCGGGAGTCGGAGATGATGACATTATCCAACGGGACTGTAGCGGATGACTCCCTAGCCCTCTTGCTACGCTGACGACCAAACATTTTCCTGGACAAGACAAACCAAGTGAAAACTAAAATCTTTTCTAAAACAGTGAAACCAAACCAAATCAGTTAAACTCAAACGAAGCTAACATCTAACCATGCAAATGAAGAATGATAATATGCACTAAAAAAAGATATAAACACATAAAGACCGAGTGCATATAAATAGCCAAGCGCAAGAGATACCACCTAAAGAAATAATTGCATATAAACAATATAAAATAAGCTCCAATGCATATAAACTCACCATCATGGCAAATAGAATGCATTACCCATTTATATAACCATATGCTTCACACAAACTATATGAATAGGAAAAACAATATAGACAATATAATCATCATGTAAGATCACTATAATGCAGCTCCTAATCATAACACCATATACTCAAGAAAGGTAAAATAAGTAATGCAAAACTCAATATGCACAAACCAACTATGACAACCCCATACTTAAGTTCAAAACAAGTCAAATAAATATGCAATGGACATATAACTTGTTTGCAATGTCAAATCATGCAAGAGAATAGATTTTATGCTAGAATAGAAGAAACTAATCAACCAAAAGCATAGAAATCCATTCTAAAATCAAAGCCTGAAACGGATCGCAATGAAATCTTAAAATCCAATTAGCTCACAATCCGTAACCAATTTGACAATGCCATGAAGATGAACGTAGCTCTAAATCAACCCAACAACACAACTATATCATCAATTTCGACCAATTTGGCCTAAGACAAAAAGCCCCAAATTCCGCTCCTAAATCAAACCCTAGGTTTTCAATCTCAACCTAAATCATCCAATCAATCAAAATAATTGAAATAAATAAGTTTAGGGTAAGAAATCATACCAAAATTGAGTAGAAAGAGGAAGAAAATTCGGGATTTTGAAGGTGTAACGAACCGAACAAAGTCGAACCACGAATTTGGACAAACTGGGTTCGGTGTGGGGGCTACTGGGCTCGACGTGGGGGCTGCAGGGTTCGAACCAGGGTGGGTGAGGGTTAGGTGGGTGCGGCTGGGGATGGGGGTTCGACCGGCGGTGATGGAGAGCCCGGAGGTGGCTCGTGGGTGGTCTGGGAGGGTGAGGAAACGCGAACAGCGAAGGGAGAGAAGTGGGCTCGGCGGGGGGGCTGCAGGGCTCGAGCCAGGGCGAGTCCGGGCTCACTGGGTGCACCTGGTGAAGGTGGTTCGACCAGCTGGGTGGGCTTGGCCAGAGGTGGCTCGGTGGAGGCGTGGGCAGCGAAGAGAGAAGAGGAGGCTGGGCGCGGTGCGGGTTCGGTTCAGCGTGGAGAGGCTCGGGAGAAAGAAAGGAAGGAGAAAAGAAGACACGCGGGTTTTAATTTTAATTTTTTTTTTAAAAAAAAATTTCAAAAATTCCGTAGGGGTCGGTACCGAAGCTGTTGGGGTCGGTACAGCTTCGGTATACCTATTGGAATTTGAGATTTTTCGAGCATACTTACCTGATCCGCCAGGGGGGTCGGTACAACCTCGGTACAGTCCTATTTCTTGCTCTGATCTCTGTTTTTCACCCGTTTTCACCATGGTCACCTCTCAAGACATGCATGGTTAGTGCAATATGTTCTATCCCAGCTAACTTACCTATCCTAAAATTAAAAAATAAAACTAAAATTTAAAAAGAAAGGACAATAAAGCGGGTTGCCTCCCGTAAGCGCTACCTTTAACGTCGTTAGCTTGACGTGGTTACCTCAACTTCATTCTAATGATGTAAGAGCCCAAGTGACTCTTATTTCTTCCTCCGGATCCATCCTATCATAGTATTTCTTGAGTCGGTGACCATTGACCTTGATATGGCCCCTCCTTCATCAACTAGATCCACCGCTCCATGAGGATAGATATGATGAACCACAAATGGTCCACTCCATCGTGATCTAAGCTTCCCTGGGAACAAACGCAATCTAGAATTGAAAAGAAGAACCTTATCACCTACCTCATATGTCTTTGGCACCAACTTCTTGTCATGCCACTTCTTGGTGCGCTCCTTGTAGATTTTGGCGTTTTGATAAGCTTTGAGCCTCAACTCCTCCAACTCTTGCAAGTCCATGAATCTCTTTGCTCCGACCGCGTCAAGGTCCATGTTGAGCTCCTTAAGAGCCCATAATGCTTTATGCTCAAGCTCGACCGGCAAATGACAAGACTTGCCATAAACCAAGTTGTAAGGAGTTGTGCGCAATGGTGTCTTGTACGCCGTCCTATAAGCCCACAACGCATCCTCTAGCTTAGATGCCCAATCCTTCCTCGAGCGTGACACTGTCTTCTCTAAGATGCTCTTGATTTGTCGATTTGAAACCTCCACTTGGCCACTAGTTTGGGGGTGGTAAGGTGTTGCCACCCTATGAGACACCCCATACTTAGCCAAAAGAGCTTCAAAGCCCCTCTCTATGAAGTGAGATCCTCCATCGCTAATAAGAACTCGTGGAACACCAAAACGGGGAAATATGTTAGTGTTCATAAATCTAGCTACAACTTTAGAATCATTAGTACGAGTAGCTATAGCTTCAACCCATTTAGAAACATAATCTACCGCTACCAAAATATATTTATAGGGCCCAGATGAAGGAAAGGGTCCTATAAAATCAATACCCCAAACGTCAAAAAGTTCAACCTCTAGGATACCGGTAAGAGGGTTCTCATGCCTCCAAGTGATGTTCCCCGCTCTTTGGCACTCATCGCATCTTTCAATGTAAGCATGTACATCCTTGAACAAAGTAGGCCAATAGAAGCCACTTTGAAGAATTTTCGCCATGGTCTTGAAACTCTTTGCGTGACCGCCTGTTGGAAGGGTGTGACAATGCTTGATTATGCGCTCAATCTCCTCATCCGGTACACAACGTCTAAAAATGTGGTCACTCCCCTACTTGAATAAGTAGGGATCATCCCAATAATATTGCTTGATGTCGTGGAGGAATTTCTTCTTGGCTTGCGAAGTCAAATCCTTAGGGATTTCTCCCCCTACAATATAATTAGCAAAATCCGCAAACCAAGGGGTCCTCGACCCTCCAATAGCATAAATATGATGGGATATAGGAGAAGAAGGGGGGCGGGGGGGTATAAAAGGAATCCTCACCAGAACCTACCGAATCGTTTCGCATGAGGCTTTCGTCCGGCCTGGAGTCATTGATTGGTACTTGATTTTCGGACTCCAAGAGGTGGTCCAAGGGCAACCTAGACAGATGGTCAGCCACCAAATTCTCCGCTCCCTTCTTGTCCCTAATTTCACAATCAAATTCTTGCAACAAAAGCATCCAACGAAGAAGCCTAGGCTTGGCATCCTTCTTAGTCTTCAAATATCTTACCGCGGCATGATCCGTATAGACAACGACCTTAGAACCTACTAAATAAGGACGAAACTTTTCAAAGGCAAATACCACGGCGAGGAATTCCTTCTCCGTCGTGGTGTACTTACCTTGTGCTTCGTTAAATGTCTTACTTGCATAGTAGATGGCATGAAGCTTCTTGTCCTTCCTTTGCCCAAGCACGGCACGTACGGCATAGTCACTAGCATCACATATGATCTCAAAGGGTAGGTTCCAATCGGGCGATTGCATAATAGGAGCGGAGACAAGGGCTTCTCTCAATTTGTTGAACGCTTCAAGACACTCTGCAGAAAACTCAAAAGCTACATCCTTCATAAGCAAGTTAGTTAAAGGTTTAGCAAGTTTTGAGAAGTCTTGAATAAATCTCCTATAAAAGCCTGCATGTCCTAGAGAGCTCCTAATATCCTTTTAACATTAGTGGGAGGAGGTAATTTTTCAATCAATTCAATTTTAGCACGATCTACCTCAATTCCCCTTTTTGAAACCAAATGCCCAAGAACAATTCCCTCTTGAACCATGAAGTGACATTTTTCCCAATTAAGCACTAAATTAGTTTCTTCACAAGCACCCTACTCAAGTTGGCAAGACATGAATCAAAAGAAGAACCATAAACAGAAAAATCATCCATAAACACTTCTACTATATCCTCAATCATATCAGAAAAAATAGCCATCATACACCTTTGAAAAGTTGCAGGGGCATTGCAGAGCCCAAATGGCATCCTCCTGTAAGCAAAAGTTCCATAAGGACAAGTAAAAGTGGTCTTCTCCTGATCATCTGGATGAATAGGAATCTGCCAAAAACCACTATAGCCATCCAAATAACAAAAGTAATCGTGCTGGGCTAAACGCTCAAGAACTTGATCAATAAAAGGAAGAGGGAAATGATCCTTCCTAGTAGCACTATTCAACTTCCTATAATCAATGCACATGTGCCATTTAGTAGTGGTCCTTGTAGGTACCAACTCACCTTTCTCATTCTCAATCAAAGTCATTCCACCTTTCTTAGGGACAACATGGACAGGACTCACCCATTTACTATCAGAAATAGCATAAATAATTCCAGCATCCAACATTTTCAAAATTTCAGATTTTACTACTTCTTTCATATTTGGGTTAAGCCTACGCTGATGCTCAATGGTTGGCTTATGATCATCTTCCATATATATACGATGCATGCATAAAGAAGGTGAAATTCCAGTGATATCATCCAAAGAATAACCAATAGCTTTTCTATGGGTCCTAAGCACATCAAGTAATTTATCAACTTCTTCCTCATTCAATTTCGCATTAATGATCACATGAAGAGTGGAATTGGGACCCAATAAAACATACCTCAAACCTTCTGGAAGCGGCTTAAGCTCTTGAGAAGACTCAATTGGAATCAGATTAGGCTCTTCCTCCTCCGTCTTCAATATCGCTTCTAGGACCTCCAAAGAATACACTTCCTCCTGACCTGCCAGAAGGCCTGGGACTGGGCCTGCAGACTGAAGACAATCAAAATAGCTTACCTCTACCATGTCCGTGGTTTCCTTCATTGTTGGATTGAAGCGAAATTCAACGATGTCCTCCCCAATCTCAAATGTTAGGAGTCCCTTCCTAACATCAATTATTGCTCCAGCTGTGGATAAGAAAGGCCTTCCAAGAATGATAGGCACAACTGGATCCTCTGGCATATCCATAACAATAAAATCAGTGGGGACGAAAAACTTACCTACACGGACGGGCACATCATCAATCACCCCAGTTGGTGATACAACCGCTCCATTAGCCATGGATACTCTCATGTTGACCAGCTCTAGGGCTCCCAAGCTTGTCTTAGACCATATCGAAAGGGGGAGAAGGCTCACACTAGCACCTAAATCACACAAAGCCTTGAAACGGTAAGATCCTAAACCAATAGTAATGGCAAACTTACCTGGATCTCCAAGTTTCTCAGGGAACTTCACTAAACGGACCTCGTCAGTAAGCTCAGACATGGATCTCTTCTTAGCTAAGATGTCTTTCAAAAACTTAGTGTAAGCTGGCATCTCACTCAAAGCATCAGTGAAAGGAATAGATATATTCAAACTTTGAAGCATCTTCACAAACTTTTGAAACTTACCTTCCGCTGTGTCCTTTACCTTTTTCGGAAGGTATGGAAGCACTTTCATCGGATTCGGGGCTGAAATAGGCCCTGCAAAAGAATCCGTCACTGCTGGAGGGGTCGGTACCGAGGCTGAGGGGGTCGGTACTGATACGTTTGGGATACCCGATCCTTCGCCTGTGGGCTCAAGATCAAGAACCACGCCGTATATTTGCCCGATCTTGCAATGCTCTTTGATATCTCCTGATTTGGAACAATTCAAACAAGTAATTAGATTTCTGATTTAGCGACAGATTCTATACTTAGAAAATTCCAGCAAATCAAGACTAAGTTTTAGCAACAGAAAATAAAAGACAGTGAGGGCGAGAAGCGAGGACTGGGCACGCAAGGGTCCGGGCACACAGGCGTCGAGGCCTCAGGGTGTGCGGGTACTGGCGCGGGAGGAAGTCTCGCTGGGAGCGAGCGTGCTAGCGAGCGAGAGCGCGCGGGAGTTCCTGGATGCGGATGACGCGGAGCGAGGCGCCTGGGAGCTTGCGGAGCGAGGACGCCTGGGGACGCCACGCTCACTGGGAGCGACTGTGGTAGCGAGCGACGCCAAGGGCAGAGCTCCTCGGAAGCGCTGGCTATGTCGAGTAGGGGTTAGTGCGGGCTTCCTCGATCTCGATGAACAAGGTGAGGGTTTGGTGTTTTGTGAAGGCCGAAAGTTCTCAAGAACACAAGAGCAAGATAGTGTTTTTGGATTGATAACCAATTTTTCTTTTGCTAGGCCCATAGCTAAAAAACCCACTTTTTTACGATTAACCCTTTAATCCATAAAGGGGTTCTCAATTGTATTTCAATCTAATTAATTCAAAGTTGCATAACATGAATATATAGAAAACTTATGAGAGATCTAACCAATCCTTCCTTGCAAAGGAAAGGGGTTTGGATAGATTTATTCTATCTAAAGATAAATGAAATAAATCTAAGATAAATAAATCCTAATAAGATAGATATTTAATAACTTGGTGGCCAAGAATTATATCTAGAAGAGATATAATTAATTCCACCTTATTAATCTAATATGCATAAAATAATAACATAATTAACTTATGAAATTTCGGTCCATGCACAAGAATAGTCTCGGCCCACTCGGCCCATGGTCTTGTCGAGTGTCCAAGCTAATGTCGAGTAAGGTTGGCTCATGGTGGGTGCAGACGAGTCTTCATGAGCTCCGTGTGTGGACGCAGGCTCACTTCTTGTGCTGGCGGAGTAACCTTGAGCCAAGTGATCCAGGGTGGCCTGAACCCTTGCTCTAAAGTTCCATGGTGACGGACAAGAAAGGCTTTAGTTGCAGTTTGAATCTTCTTGGCCCTTGCACGAGTGATAGGACCATCAAATGGAACCTTCATGTTGTCCTCAATGTCACCAGGAGTCATCGATAATTGCACGGCATCAGGTACGGCCTCGGTATGGTTGCTGGGAGGAACGGGAGAAGAGATCTTACCTGTTGGAGGGGTCGGTACCGAGGCTGCTGGGGTCGGTACGACATCGGTATGGACACTGTTGTCCCCGTTTTCTTCCTCGTTTGGCGTGCTTTCACGACCAGGCACCTCCTTTCCATTTCTCAGGTGTATTGCAGCTATTTGCCCCCTAGGGTTCTCGTTGGTGTGGCCTGGGAGCTTCCCTTGAGGCCGTGGGATTTGTGCCGCGAGATTACCTAGTTGGGAATCCACTCCCTTCTTCCATGTTTCCAGCTCTCCTAGTTGTGCATGAACACCCTTGAATTGAGAATTCACATCGGCGCGAAGCCCATTGAATCCTTCCTTAAGCTCTTGTACCCATGATGGTGGTTCTTGATACCCTGTGGGCCTATATGGGGGAACCCTTTGATCTTGTTGCGGAGGAGGTTGACTCCCTTGTCCTTGTCCATAGTTACCCTAATTAGGGTAATTGTTGTTCCTCCCTGCATAACTGTTATTTTGATTCCCCACATAATTACTATTATTATTGGGGTTCCTATAAGGAGCCCTCATATAACTTACCTCTTCGTAGTGTTCTGCCCTTTGTACCTGGCTAATATTATTACAATCTATAGTATTATGAGCTAGAGAACCACATTCTAAACAAGGTTGATTTCTAGATAGAAAACTTACTTGTTTCTTGAGGCGTCGGGTCTCATCCTCATGGAATTGCTGACGCACATCTGGGTCAATTTCATTAGAAGGCTCATAAAGTTTCTTACCTGACGGTCTAGCCACTGGGGTGCCATACATAGCGTCGTACTCCGTTAGCTTGTCCAATAGAGCCCATGCATCAGTTGGATTCATCTCGAGGAACCCACAATCGGTGTGCAGGTTCAATCGAGTCTTGGTCTCCGCATTGATCCCTTGGAAGAAGATTTCTTGGAAGACATACTCAGGTTGTCCGTGGGTAGGGCATTGTCTCTGCAACTCCTTGAATCTCTTCCAAGTCTTCAAAAATGTCTCTCCTGGCAATTGGTGAAAGGAGGTGATTTTCTTCCTAAGCTCCGTTGTCTTTGCCGGTGGAAAGAACTTTGTCATGAACAAGTCATACAAAGCCTTCCATGTAGTGATGGACCTAGGCGCCAAACTCTCCAACCAATTCAGAGCCTTTCCTGAAAGAGACCATTTAAATGCCTTTAGTTGCACATATTCCAACGATACATCATCAGCAGCAATTGTATCGTATAAATCAATAAAGTTCTTAATATGAAGCATAGGGCATTCATGAGCTTTGCCCTAAAATTGAGATCTTTTAATTAAAGAAATAAAGTGGGATTTGATCTCAAAATTGCGCTCAATCTCGGGGAGGACGATTTCAGACTCAGGCACCCTCAGTTCTGGGTGCATGTATTGCTTTGCATTCCTTGGGATAACATCCAACTGCTGTTGTAGACGAGCAGTCGCTTCCCTTTCTCTCGCTGCAGCCTCCCTTTCTCTCGCTGCAGCCTCCCTTTCTCTTTCTACAGTGAGCCGAAATTGCTCCATCTGACGACGGAGGTCAGCCATCTGCGCAGCAACGTCAACATTGTTGCCGTTGTTGCCATTGTTACCTGTGTTACCTGGGTTGTCTGTATTGTTGCTCATTGTCCTAGCTTCTCGTAATCTGCGATGAAAAGAGCGTTCCGGTTCGGGATCGATAACAAAATCGAAATCAAGCTTGCGTCGCCCTGATCGCATAAACTGAAAACAAAGACAAAAACAAAGACACCACAATCAAAAGCAAAGGGGGATGAGCTATTCCCAAACCCTAATAATAACTAAAACCTTGGCACAATTGAAATCTCCCCGGCAACAACGCCAATTTGTTGAAGGGTTTATTTTCAAACAAATAAATTTATAAGATCGAAACCCCACTATAGTATAGTAGGGTCAAGTTCGTCCGCAGGGAGAAAGTCAGTGACTCAATTCTAGTTACCAAAGAGCAAGAAATAGCAAGAAGAGATGACAAATATAGAGATTTTTTTGGGTTTTAAAGTTGCTGAATTTTTGGAATAAAATCAATATTATGAAAGATCTAGGGCATAGGGATCACCATAACGATAATCATACAAGCATCACAATGAATCAAGTAAAAATCATGTTTTTATATATTAAATAGGTCAACTTGCATCAACCCTAGAAAAGCAATCAATTTATTTTCACAAATTAATAAACTTTACTAACAATCTTAATTAGGTTATCAAACTTGCGTTCAAAATCCTAATTACTATCCAATTCACAATTCAATCTTTCAATTCAATTGCAAAAGGGAATTTCCCCAATTTTCATCGAGTACTTAAGCACATAAAATAGATAAAACCAATCAATTCATCAATTCATAGCAAAATTGCAAGCATAACTATCGTTGGGATCACCCCAACCCTAGAAAAGGCGACTACTCACGCATAAACATGGTAGACATTGCAAAATTCATGAAATAAATAAAATCAGAAAATTAAATTGCATAAAAACCTGAGAATAATGTCAACAAAGCGTCATAAAAACCTCACAAAACGTTCTCCAACTTTCGCCGAAGAAATCGCTTCAAAAAGCTCTCAAATCCGCTCACAAACGCTCTCTAAACGTGTGTTCCAAATTCTAACGTGTGCTGAAAAAGTGATGGGAGGAAAGAGAAGCTCCTCCAAACCCTAAAAATCCTATTTATACTTAATAGCCCATGAACTAAATTAGGAAATAACAAATATATGAATTTTATCTAAAGTCTATCTAAGGAAAAGGGGTAAAAATAATTAAATCCGGTTAAATAAGCTCCGCTGAAGCCCATACCGATGCGGAGGGCCTCGGTACCGACCCCCCTTAGGGTCGGTATGAACATTGTTGCCTTATCTCGTCTCGCCCTTCCAGATTGAGCCTCGGTACCGACCCAGGTGGGGTCGGTATGGGGTCGGTATGACGGTGTTCAATCTCGGACTTAGAGAAACGCCTGTATCTCCTTCGTTATGACTCCGATTGCTTCCGTTCTTTTTCCTATGCGCTCTAAATTCTCTTCCGCTTATTTTCAATGTTGAAAGTTTCTTCAAAAACAGCTTCCAAAATTCTGTAAAATACAGAAAAGCTAGTGAAGACATCTATTTCTCATGAAATATAAACACTTATGCAAAAGACAATAAACCCAATGCAAATCTTATGAAAATGACTCAAATGAATGACAAAACACATGAAAAAATACGACTAAAACCATGCACATCACCTATGTGCTTAATCCTTTGCGAGAGTTGAGGAAATTCTTTATTCATGATATTGAAGCGAAAGTGATCTTATTATGAATTGGATAGTAATTAGGGTTTATTTGCGAGAGCCGACTAATCCTAATTAAGAAAAGGTAGAAACAAATTAGGTTTTTATGCGAGAGCCTCTATCACCTAAATTGTTGGAATTTGCGAAAGTCGATTATTTGATATAAAGCATGCATCTTTATGTGATTTATGATCTGCACATATGTTTATTGTTGTGGTGATCCCTAACCATGGAAGTTTGCATCTTTCTTTATTTTATTTTATTATTTTTATTCGGCACATATTCTACTCGATATCAAACCACCATTCTCTCTCCATCCCTCGACATCGACCCCTCTATTCTTTGTCGACAGCCACCCTCATCACCTTGTCCTGCTATCCCTGAACCCCAAAACACACTAAACCTATAACCGCTGACTTCTCTCCTGAGGACAAACCTGACTCCACTATCCTATAGCGGGGTCTTGACTACAAATTTATTTGATCGAGAAACCCTCTCGTCAAATGGGCGCCGTTGTCGGGGAAGCAATCATTCGCGCCTTAGGTAGTTAGATTTCACTTTTTTTTTTTAAGTTTTGATTGTGCAGGTGTATGCGCCGTTCTGGTCAACAGCCTGAGTTTGACGCCTTAGACGATCCGGAACGCCTTACACACATCCATTCTAAACTGAAGAGGATCATGGCGACTGCTGAAACACAAGCTGAGATGATTGAGAGGCTTCAGAGGGAACTAGCCGCCAAGAATACTGCTCTCAACGCTGAGAGAGCACGCACTACGCATGAAATGGAGCGAAGGAGGCAGGTGGAAGCTGAGCTTGCCCAATACCCTACCACTGCAGAGGATTATATGTACCCGACTCTCGTCGTGCCTGAATCGGCCATTCTTATCCCTGAAAATAATTATGAAATTCGCACTCCTTTCCTGATTGAAATTAAAAATAATGCTTTCTATGGTAGATTTAATGAATGTCCGCTTCAACATATTACCAAATTTACTGATATGTGTGTTGTGAGCCTAATTTGCCATGTTTTACACCTACTTTTATATCGATTTCTGCATACATTGCATGCATTTGGGTTAGAATAATACATAATCTGTGTAAGTTATGTTTATTGGCAATATATGGAGGTCTACACAAGTTTTTGTTATATTTGGCAGAAATCGGACGCACTTTGGAGCTTAAAGGAAACTGATGGAGAAGCTAAGAATGGTGCAGCTGGAGAAAAGGCCATTTTTCACCATTCTTCGTTCTGAATCAAGCTTTGATGTCTTCATGAGAGTTGTAGCCCTCGAAAAGAGCTTTCCAACGCATGGTCATATGCGTCAATCCGACGAACGAGAACTCGGGAAAGTGCGTTTCAAGAACAGAGAAGAAAGCTGAGAAAACTTTACTCGAGATCGAGTACACTCTAATCGAGATCGACCAAAAGTGCCTGGTCGAGGACGGAGCTGGTCGAGAAGCCGAAGACGAGGACATGCTGGGGTGACACTCTACTCGAGATCAAATAGACCTACTCGAGATCGAGGAGCCCGGAAGCCGTGTCCGAGCATGTCGAAAAGATCTACCCGACGCTGCCGAGAAGACCTAGTCGACAAGGCCAGTCTACTCGAGATCGAGGAGCTCTCCTCGAGATCGACGAGCGCCAGGAGCCATGTCCGAGTCTGTCGAGGACCAGCCAGCCGAGACGACGAAGCCAAGCCAGTCGACCAGCAATCCTACTCGAGATCGACAAGACCCTGGTCGAGATCGACGACGGTTCCAGAAGCCGCGTTACTCGGTTTGACGAATCCTACTCGATGTTGGATTGCTTGGGCCCGAAGATTGACGATTCTATCCAATTTTATCAAGATACATCATGAAGAGAGAGATCTATCCACTTGAAGACACTTTAGATATAATTCCCTATTTTAGATTTAATTCCTTTGTTGCTTTTATTTATCTTTAAAGTTTTAGATATAGTTTTAGATATAGATAGAGATTTCTATCATTGAGTAGCAAGGTTTAGAAGCCTATAAATAAAGCCCATGGGGCTGATTTTTATTGATTCAATTCACAAGTTAGAGAAGTAGTTCACAGAGACGGTTTAGGAGTTCAGAGGTTTTAGGGTTTTGGCGTTCAACGAGAGTTGGATCGCCGGGATTGTAAAGTCTTTGAATTTAGTTTAATGCAAGTTGTTATTTTCTTTCAATCAATAATGTCTGAGGTTGCGATGAAGCGCGAGTAGTCAACCCACTTCTAGGGTTGGGGCGAGCCCGACGATAGTCATGCATAATTGAGGTAAAGATCTAACTTTTATCATGTTTTGAGCATCTCCTACTTGTTTATGTGTTTATTGCCCATCAAATGGAGATCCATGTTAACCACTTGGATTATAAACATAAAATTAGTAGAGACAATTAGGGTTTCTTGAAAGAGTTGTCTAATTGTTGGAAAAGGCGAAAGCTTGTCCTTTGATGCAATTCACATGATTATCTGTTTATCTCTGCCTTATGCATGTTTGGTTATCGTTGTTGCAAACCCCAATCTTGGAAGTCTTTTACATTAAGTTTATTTCGAAGTCCCAAAGCATTTGCCTTTACTTTATTTCTTTGTTTCGTTTTATTCTCTGTCTACTCGATCTCGACCAACACTGGTCGATCTCGAGTTACTGATTCTCGATCTAGCATCGCTGTAGCTTCTGTGTGCAGGTACTCGACAAGCCAAGCCGACGTCGAAAAGGGCCTTACTCGATCTCGAGTAGCCACTGGTCGATATCGACTAGCCCCAGTGCCTGTGACTGCTACGCTGTTCGACTGTCCGATCTTCTGTCGACTACCCTAGTCGAGTTCGAGGACCCTATTGTCGACTTCTGACCGTGAGATTACTCCGCTGCCTTGGATCCGCTGACACGCTTCCTCGTGGATCGATCCTAACTTCCCGCTGCTACATCAGGAGGAGGTCTTGTAATTATTTACGTGGGCAGAATCTGGTTTGATTTATTTTTTTATATTTCATACTCGATTTCCTCCTATCAACTAATTGGCGCCGTTGCCGGGGAAGCTATCATTCGCGCCTTAGGTAGTTAAATCTCACGTTTCTCTTGAGTTAATTTGCAGATGTATGCGCCGTTCTGGTCAACCACCTGAGTTTGACGCCTTAGATGATCCGGAACGTGTCCTACACATCTATTCTAAACTGAAAAGAGCCATGGCAGCCGCAGAAACACAGGAGCAGCTGATACAGAGGCTTACAAGGGAACTGGCCACTAAAGATGCTGCTATCGCCACTAAAGATGCTGCTATCGCCGCTGAGAAAGTAGCAAGGGAACGGGCAGAAGCTAAACTTGTGTTGCGTAGATGGGAACATTACGCTAAATCGCCCAAATCAACAATGACAAGTTGGTTCGACAATGTCCCCTTCTATGAGTCAGTCAACATCGACTACCTGGACTCGACATGTACACATTATGGAGGAACTGATCCAGAAACACTAGCCGAAATCGTCTGTACCACCGAAACCCAGGTATGTCCTTCCTCTATTTCGGTATCTACTTCGCTATCTATCTTTGAAGAACCTTTGGAAGGATCCCAAGAAGAAGAAGAGCCACCAACGCAAAATCCGGACGTCGTTGCCCATGGTGCTTCAAGGTCGCTTTTGCCTTATATGGTGAAGGCTATCCCTGACGATTTTGAGCAACCGATGTTCATATTCAAGTATGGGGTCCTCGTAAAGTGGCATGAAGCTCCACAAGATGAGGTGGAAATATCTCTTCCCACTCCACCGTTTTGCTGTGGCGGAAATGTGCAAACAAATCAACCGATGAAGCGGAAGAGGTATGATGATGAGGTATGCAAATTTCCCTTATATATTCCTTTATGCATGCCAGCTAGAGCCCAGGAGGATGAATGGATGAAGCCATGGAGCGTTCACTCAGGGAGGTTTAAGCTTCTTCACATGATGCCCCTGTATGACATCCCACGCTTCCCACCACCGGAGGAACCACCAGACCCACCCATACCTCCGGACAAAGATGAGCCAGGCTAATGCGCAAACGGAGAAGTCGGCCTAGCGACTCTAAAATCTAGAGCATGTATATAAACTTTATGAATTTTTGGGACTTTTGAACTTTTTAGTTTTTGGATTTTGTTTTTGGTTTTGGTTTTATGTCTTTTAGAATAGTTCATGTGGATAGTCTTGTTTCTTGTGCAATCTAACACTTTTAGGTCGGCAAGCATATAAGAATCGCGAAAAGTGGAATAAAGAAGTCCCTGAAAACAGTCAGAATCGACATAGGCCAAGTCGATTACGACAAGGAGGAGAAGCCCAGAAGTACTCGACCTCGAGTAGACGTACTCGACATCGACGAGCCAAGACACTCCTCGACTTCGGAAAACCACTAGACACAGACGAAGCTACTCGAGATCGAGTGACCTGTACTCGATATCGACGAGCAACTTACTCGACATGCCTGTTTTGCCTTCCTCGATTTGTTATCCTGTGAGTTCCTTCCTTTACTCTTGTTTTTATTTGATTTTATACAGTAGGGACACTGTAAATTTTAAGTATGGGGTGGGGGAAGGGCTTACTTCATGCATATTTGATATATTTGACATTTTGTGTGCATGTTTAAAGTTTATATCTTATACATGGCTATTTGGGAATTCATTATTGATCTATGTGCTTATATGCATGTTTTCCAAAATTTGAAAAAAAAAATGACCCAAAAATGACCCCCATTAAAATTTTTGAAATAATGTCATGGAAGCTTATATTGAACTCGACGATGCAAAATTGGATTCATTAGAGATATAGCATGCAATGGCCTAGTAAAGGGAAGTCACAATGAAGTGCATTATTTCTTGAAAATCATGAAAGGAGGTAAAATTTGATATTGCTTTTGACATGTTGCATGATAAGATGATGGAGGACTTTAGATTTCCATATAATGCTCATTGTTATAATCCTAGCCTTACCCATGCTTATGCATCACAAAAGCCATATTATGCCTTATTTCAATTATGCTCCACATGATCTAAATATTGCCCATTCTTTACCTTATTTCCTATCCGGGGATTATGTTGAGAATGATGTTACATTATGGAGATGTTATATGGTGTTTGTGATGTGTTGTTGTTATTATAATGGAGTTTGGCGGAATTGTTTGAAATATATGGAAAATTTAATGAGTGAAAGAAAATCCGATCAAAGATCGACCCTGCTCGCTGAGATAATAGTTTGGCGAGATGGGACACCAGGTGAGGAGTCCGACGCACTAAGTATCCGGGGCCATTCATGACACCCATGTTTGCGACTCGCGAGAAGGCAGTGCTGAGGTTAGAGAGGTAAAAGCATTATTATTGAGAAAAAGTATTATGAAAGGTGATGGATCGTATGAGAAAGAATTCGGTATGAAACTCAGTTTGGAAATACTCCATTTCCCCGGATCATTAGCACCACATTGCCAGAAATTGCCCACCTTTTAGCCTTTTACCAATCTACTCCTTATTTGAGCTTAAATTAAAGTCCTCTTGATTATTAATGCTTTGTCACGAATGAATGTTTTGCATAACCCTCCTTTTGTGAGTAGATGTTGCTTTTATATATTTGCACATGCATGGATCTGTGACACTAGTACCTTTTCGAGGATGGTAATTGATTGCAGGGTTATATAAGAATGAATCTGAGATGTTGAGAGTTTTGATTTCTTCCCCTGTATGACAAATAAAAGTATTGCTTGAGGACAAGCAAGCTTAAGTATGGGGTGTTTGTTGTGAGCCTAATTTGCCATGTTTTACACCTACTTTTATATCGATTTCTGCATACATTGCATGCATCTGGGTTAGAATAATACAGAATCTGTGTAAGTTATGTTTATTGGCAATATATGGAGGTCTACACAAGTTTTTGTTATATTTGGCAGAAATCGGACGCACTTTGGAGCTTAAAAGAAACTCATGGAGAAACTAAGAATGGTGCAGCTGGAGAAAAGACCATTTTTCACCATTCTTCGTTCTGAATAAAGCTTTGATGTCTTCATGAGAGTTGTAGCCCTCGAAAAGAGCTTTCCAACGCATGGTCATATGCGTCAATCCGACGAACGAGGACTCGGGAAAGTGCGTTTCAAGAACAGAGAAGAAAGCTGAGAAAACATTACTCGAGATCGACTACACTCTAATCGAGATCGACCAAAAGTGCCTGGTCGAGGACGGAGCTCATCGAGAAGCCGAAGACGAGGACATTCCGGGGTGACACTCTACTCGAGATCGAATAGACCTACTCGAGATCGAGGAGCCCGAAAGCCGTGTCCGAGCATGTCGAAAAGATCTACCCGACGCTGCCGAGAAGACCTAGTCGACAAGGCCAGTCTACTCGAGATTGAGGAGCTCTCCTCGAGATCGACGAGCGCCAGGAGCCATGTCCGAGTCTGTCGAGGACCAGCTAGCCGAGACGACGAAGCCAAGCCAGTCGACCAGCAATCCTACTCGAGATCGACAAGACCCTGGTCGAGATCGACGACGGTTCCAGAAGCCGTGTTACTCGGTTTGACGAATCCTACTCGATGTTGGATTGCTTGGGCCCGAAGATTGACGATTCTATCCAATTTTATCAAGATACATCATGAAGAGAGAGATCTATCCACTTGAAGACACTTTAGATATAATTCCCTATTTTAGATTTAATTCCTTTGTTGCTTTTATTTATCTTTAAAGTTTTAGATATAGTTTTAGATATAGATAGAGATTTCTATCCTTGAGTAGCAAGGTTTAGAAGCCTATAAATAAAGCCCATGGGGCTGATTTTTATTGATTCAATTCACAAGTTAGAGAAGTAGTTCACAGAGACGGTTTAGGAGTTCAGAGGTTTTAGGGTTTTGGCGTTCAACGAGAGTTGGATCGCCGGGATTGTAAAGTCTTTGAATTTAGTTTAATGCAAGTTGTTATTTTCTTTCAATCAATAATGTCCGAGGTTGCGATGAAGCGCGAGTAGTCAACCCACTTCTAGGGTTGGGGCGAGCCCGACGATAGTCATGCATAATTGAGGTAAAGATCTAACTTTTATCATGTTTTGAGCATCTCCTACTTGTTTATGTGTTTATTGCCCATCAAATGGAGATCCATGTTAACCACTTGGATTATAAACATAAAATTAGTAGAGACAATTAAGGTTTGTTGAAAGAGTTGTCTAATTGTTGGAAAAGGCGAAAGCTTGTCCTTTGATGCAATTCACATGATTATCTGTTTATCTCTGCCTTATGCATGTTTGGTTATCGTTGTTGCAAACCCCAATCTTGGAAGTCTTTTACATTAAGTTTATTTCGAAGTCCCAAAGCATTTGCCTTTACTTTATTTCTTTGTTTCGTTTTATTCTCTGTCTACTCGATCTCGACCAACACTGGTCGATCTCGAGTTACTGATTCTCGATCTAGCATCGTTGTAGCTTCTATGTGCAGGTACTCGACAAGCCAAGCCGACGTCGACAAGGGCCTTACTCGATCTCGAGTAGCCTCTGGTCGATATCGACTAGCCCCAGTGCCTGTGACTGCTACGCTTTTCGACTGTCCGATCTTTTGTCGACTACCCTAGTCGAGATCGAGGACCCTGTTGTTGACTTCTGACCGTGAGATTACTCCGCTGCCTAGGATCCGCTGACACGCTTCCTCGTGGATCGATCCTGACTTCCCGCTGCTACATCAGGAGGAGGTCTTGTAATTATTTGCGTGGGCAGAATCTGGTTTGATTTATTTTGTTATATTTCATACTCGATTTCCTCCTATCAATGTGCCGTACTCTTGCTGAAGGTACCACTTTTGAACATGTCTTGATGAAGGCTTTTCGTTGGTCTCTGGCTGGTCCAGCATTGAAGTGGCTTGAAGGTCTCCGTCCACGATCCCTCACAACATGGGCTGAAGTAAAGCAGGAATTTCTCAACAAATTCTTTCCTCCTGCCAAGACAGCGCTCCTTCGCTAGAAGATTACAGCTTTCAAACAGAAGCCTGAGGAGTCGCTAGCAAAAGCATGGGAACGATATAAGGATCTACTGCGATCCTGCCCTACACATGGACAGCCACCCTACATCGTTCAGGAGATCTTCTTCCATTCTCTTGACATGGACACTAAGGATAGGATCAACACGTATACTCATTATGAGTATCTGACAATGCCGCCAGCTGAAGCATGGGCTACCCTCGACAAGATGACCAACTACGACAACAAGTATGGGACTCCAATCAACTATGATGAGAATGCCTATGCCAGGCCAGCCCCATCCATGCCCCTCTATGAACCTTCTAAGGAGATTGACCCAGATGTCAAAGAGTAGTATTACAGAGATCAGAATCGCAAGCTCCTCAAGCAAGTCAAGTATCTTTCTGTCAACCAGCCCTGCATCGAATGCGGATCACAGCGGCACACCACTATTGAGTGCCCACACACAGAGCAAGTCAGGATGGCAGAAAACCACAAAGAGGTAGCTTACGCAGGGGGTCCCAATCACTATATGGGGGACCAAAGGTTTCAGCAACCACAATGGAACCAAGGTGCCCATAGGAACCCCCCGCCATACAGAGCTCCAGGACATCCGGAAAGGGACCAGAAGAGGGATGACCTACAGACCATCCTTGAGGAAATACGGAGGAACCATTCAGACACCAAGCAGTCCTTCAATTCTGTCAACACTCAGATACATGGTGTCAACGCTAGGCTTGGAGAAATCGATGTCTGGAGGAAATCAATTGATACACAGATTGGCCAGCTAGCAGTAGGCGTCCCTAGACAGTCAGGTACGCTCCCTGGATCTTCAGAACCAAATCCCAAGGGGAAGACCGGACATATAGCTGTTGTAAAACTCAGGAGTGGGCATCAACTACGCGAGCTAGAGGGCGGAAAGCAGCAGGACGAAGAAGCTGAGAAACAACTCGATGTCGACCAGAAGCAAGTCGATGTCGACCAGAATTTGATCGATGTCGAGCAACATCTTCTCGACATCGAGGAAAAACTTGGCCACGATTCGTCTGCACAGCACAGCAACTCGACATCGAGGAAACTGGTCGATATCGAGGAGAATCTTGCCGATATCGAGGAGAACCAAGTCGACGTCGAGAAAGCTGCAACACCTCCGATATCTGTTCTGGCCCCGAACTAGAAAAAGAAGCTGCCTTTCCCAATAAAATCTCCAAAGGATCCAGGAGAGAAGAAATTTCAGCGCTTCATCAAGATGCTTCAGAGGCTCAATGTCACCATACCCTTCACAGAAGCTCTTAATGAAATGCCATCATATGTCAAGTTCCTCAAGGAGATCCTAAGCAAAAAGCGGTCAATGGTTGAGATCACAGAGGAGTGCAACCATATGGACATACTTGAGAAAAGGCCAGATCCAGGTAAGTTTGCTATAACCATTGGATTTGGTCAATATAAATTTAATGCTTTATGTGATCTTGGAGATAGTGTGAGTATAATGCCTTTAACAATATGGTCCAAGATTAAGATAGGTGCCCTAGAGCATGTGGATGCTAAGCTTTATATGGCAAACAACACGGTGGTCATCCCAACAGGCATGGTGGACAATGTGCCAGTACAAGTAGGTAAGTTCTTTGTCCCTGCTGATTTTCTAGTTATTGATATGGCGGAGGACCCTGCTTGTCCAATTATTCTAGGAAGGCCCTTCTTGGCGACGGTGGATGCCAACATAAGCGTAAGAAAGGGAGTACTCACTTTTAACATCAGCGATGAGATAATTGAGTATTCTTTTAACAAAACTGGAAGGCACACAGGTCCCATGGAAGAGGTAAAATCTATATCAGCTGGTTACATTACTTGCGGGGAGCCTAAGTTAAGAAATATGACTCCTGAAGAGCTGGAAAAGAGGGATATGGAAGCCCAGGTGGAGAAGATCATGGCCATCCTAAACGACGACACATATGATCTGCTCGACATCGACCAAGGTAAGTCGATGTCGACTAATTATTTCTCGGATGCCTTGACAGGATGCAAGTATGGGGTTGAAGTCCACCTGAGTTACTCGACATCGAGTAATTTGGTCGACATCGACCAAACTCAGAGCCCTCCACTGGCAGCAGCTTCGTCGAGCAATCCAGTCAAAGCCGAGGACAACTCAACATCGACCAAATTGGTCGACATCGACCAAAACACTACTGCATCCTCGACTTCTCTTCCCTCGACAAGCAATACACTAGAAGCCGGGAATAACTCGATATCGACCAAAATGGTCGATATCGACCAAAAGTCTGCGTCCTCGACTTCTCCTCCCTCGACCAGCAGTCCACCAGACGAGCCGATTTCCTCGACATCGAGCAAACTTGTCGATGTCGACCAAAAACCGCCTCCCTCGACTGCACCTTCTTCGACTAGCAGTCCATCAGACGAAGAAAACTTCTCGACATCGAGTAATCTTACTCGAAATCGACCAAAATCTGAGGTCCCCGAATCCGATTCTGTGAAGGTAAGCCAAGGTATGGATCTTTCTTCTCCTATTTCAATTAAAGATTTATCTATACATGGGAGAGGTTTGCCTTGGTTTGTGCGCTTATGTAGGATTTCCAATGATGAGCCTAAGGAGTATGAAGTTGGAGACAAGCTCTATGTTTCCAAATCAAAGGATCATTGGTTTCCTAACAAATTCAACAAGAAAAAGATGGGGCCCTTCACGGTGAACAAGATCCATTCAGGAGGATTGCAACTGATGGATAAGAATGGAGTTCTATTTGAAGCCCAAGCTACATGGGCCCTGCAAATGCCACCTTGATCTTAATGGAGAAAGTCGGCCTAGCAACTATAAAATCTAGAGATTGTAAGTAGACATTTATTTTTGGACTTTTGGACTTTGTTTCTTTTGTTTTTGGTTTTGAACGTTTAGTTTTTCTATTTCGGGTATTTCTCTTCTACATTTTTCAGATCCATGGGGATAGAAGCAAGCTAAAATCGGATTAGGCCCAGCAGCATAGCACTCGATTTTTGGCATCCTGCACACCTGTCTAGTGAGTTTCTTTCTTTACCCTTGTTTTTATACTGTGAGGACACTATAATGTTTAAGTATGGGGTGGGGGAAGGGCTTACTTTGTGCATATTTGATTTTATTTGACATTATGTGTGCATATTTAAGGTTTATTTCTTGAATTGCTTATACATGGCTATTTTGGAATTCATTATTGATTTATGTGCTTACATGCATGTTTTCCAAAGTTTGAAAAAAATGACCCGCATTGAAAATTTTGATAAATGTCATGGAAGCTTTATTGAAATCGACGATGCAAAATTGGATTCATTAGAGATATAGCATGAAATTGCCTAGTAAGGGAAGTCACAATTGATAACTCCCTCCCTTGATGAAAATCGGAAGAAAGTTTCAAAGGCCTTGACAAGATGTCTGTGTCAAAGGTCTTGGAGCTTTAACAGTTGATGAAATCCAAAACCTGTTTTATATGTCCGAATATTATTTAATATTATTATATACTTCCTTTATATTATATATGTGTAGCTAATCTTTCAGGAAGTATTTTCGAATTATTTCCTTCCTTGTGATGCGTGTTGAGAAGATTCAAATCGGAAAGATCGTGGCTTCAAAAGTTTCCAAGTTTAGAAGATCTCGAAGATGGCCATGATCTAGACTAGCTGTTGGAGAAGATTCCTGGCGCCGATTTGTCTCAATATATAGAGAAGGAAGATGAAGACAGAAGACAGAAGGGTCGAACACAAGCTTTCATTCATTTAAGCAAGATCTGTCTTCCAAGTGTACTCTCTGCTAGCGCTCAAGAGTTTGTTGTTTCATTTCAAAGCGTTTGAGAGTTACCTGTGAGCTTATAGGATATATTCATTTATAGTGTTACTCGAGAGTTTGCAACTCGGGAAGTTGCACTAGGCTATTGATTTGTGAGAGTAAGAGGATTGTACTAGATAGCTGAGAGAGGTGGGGCTCTTCTAGATTGGTCTAGGACTCCAAGGGAACGTGAGTTGACTAGATTGCAATTATATAGGAGAGAGGCTTCTCGGTGAGCTATTAGGATCCTAAGCTAAGCAAATCAATAAAGCCTTTTGAATCCTAGGGTTGTGGAAGAACCCTAGGCGGGGACGTAGGCCAAGTTTGTGCCGAACCTCGTAAACAATTACTCGTGTCCTTTATCTATTGCTTTACCTTATTTCCGCATTTGGTTCGATTGTCTAACTTTGTGATTCAGGTTTAATCTCAAGGGTTTTATACGAGTTCCAAAAGTCTTGAGACTTTTTGCGAAAAACCGGCATACTCTATTCAACCCCCCTTCTAGAGTATCTTTACATTACTTTGTTTTACATTATCGAACCTTCAATTGGTATCAGAGCTTTACTCACTGTTTTTGATCTAACAATCTTGTGAGTTTTCGATCATGTCTGGTGAAGCAAGCGGAGGATTTGCATAGGGAAGGTCCACGAGCAGACCACCACTCTTTGTAGGAAACAACTTTGTCCACTGGAGATCCTTGATGAAGATGTTTATTATATATCAAGATCTGGAACTTTGGAACATTATAGAGAATGGTCCGAAGATTCCAGAGAAAGACGGACCAAATGGAACCAAAGTCGCAAAGAAGGAGTCTGAATACATCCAAGCAGATCTTGAACTCGTCTCCAAAAACTACAGGGCTATTAACTTACTTTATTGTGGTCTTAGCACTGATGAGTTTAACCGTATTTCATCTTGTAGGTCAGCTAAAGAGATTTGGGACAAACTGGTCGTCACCTATGAAGGAACGAGGCAAGTGAAAGACACCAAGATCAGCATCTTCCTTCGAAAGTATGAGCTCTTCAAAATGAAATCTGATGAGTCAATCAAGGCCATGTTCACACGATTCACAGAAATCACCAACAACCTTGACTCTCTCGGCAAGAGTTTTACCAACGTTGAGAAAGTGAGGAAGATACTGAGGTGCCTCCCAAAAGAGAAATGGGGTCCAAAAGTAACAGCTATAGAGGAAGCACAGGACCTCACCACTCTACCCCTTGATGACCTTCTTGGGAAGCTAATCACGCATGAGATGATCCTTAATGAAGACGATGGAGAACTTCCAGCTAGCACTAAGAACTTGGCACTCAAGTCTAAAAAGGATGAGCCTAAAGATGGATCTGATTCCGAAGATGAGGATGACGATGAGGATGATCCTTTTGCTCTTATCACAAGAGGCCTTGCTCGAGTTCTCAAAATGAAGAAGCAATTCAACAACAAGGATGGATCAGAGTCTTCAAAATTTCGAGGTAAGCCTCAATACAACAAGTATGAAAAGAAGACTAAACCGTTGTCTTGTTTTGAATGTGGTGAAACAGATCATCTTGTGAAGGACTGCCCTCAAAAGACAAAGAGCCAGTTCAAGAAGGGTGACAAATGGAAGAAGAAAGCCATGGTGGCAACTTGAAGCGATTCTGACTCTGACTCCGATGATGAGAAGGCCAATATTTGTCTTATGGCTTCAGAAGAAGAATCCCACGATGAAAAGCTTGAAGCTACTGTAAGAGAACTTATGGCAAGTCCAAAAGAGGTATTATTGGAATTCCTTTCCAATATGATTACCAATGAAGAGAAATTTATTGCCCAGGCTAACATTCTTATTAAGAGAACTGTGGACCAGGAAAAAACTATTGAGGATCTGTCTATGAGGGTCAAAGGTCTTGAAGCTTCTTATTCAGGTCTTGACATTAAAGTCAAGACGCTTGACTCAGAGAAATCTGAACTTAAGCAAGATCTCTCCTCTCTAAGAAATGAGCATCATGACTTAGAGAACGAGAAGATCTCCCTGAATAATAAGATTCAAGACCAACAGACAACCCTCATAAGTTTTACCAAATCCAAAGGCACTCTTGATAGGATGTTGGGTGAGCAACAAAGTTCTCTAAACAAAAGTGGTATTGGTTACAATCCAAGGTTTTTAAAGAAACAACACATTACCACTTTTGTGAAGGCAAAAGGAAGCAGAACCTCTCCTATATGTCACCACTGTGCTAGAAAGGGACATGTAAAAGAGACCTGCCCTTATAGAAGAAAGGATTCATATATTATTCGCAATACATTTCCTGTTAATTTGAGAAAACAACGGATAACACAAGTTTGGGTTCCAAAAGGCACTATTTTACCAAACATGGTTTACCCCAACAATGGATCCAAATTTGCTTATTGGTCTAGCCACAAAGGTTGATGTTTGTCTTGCAGGAGAACACCAAGGTGAAGGAACATAAATGGATCATTGATAGTGGGTGCTCGAGGCATATGAGTGGAAAGAGTTCTCTCTTCCATGATCTAAAGGAGCAATCCACGGGAACAATCACTCTTGGTGACAAAGGAAAATGTGACATCGTTGGTATTGGTAGTGTTGGAAGAGATTTTAGCCATAGTATTAAGAATGTCTATCTTGTTGATTGTTTAAAGTATAATTTGCTTAGCGTTTCTCAATTATGTGATAGTGGCAACAATGTCAGATTTAACAACAAAAGATGTCTAGTGTGCAGAGAAGATACAGGTGAAGTTATATTGACCGCATATCGTTACAACAATATATACGCTGTAAATGCTGATCAAGTGGCACAAGGAAGCTTAACCTGTCTAAAGGCTTTGACGGACGATCCAAAGCTCTGGCACAGGAGACTAGGTCATGTGAGTCCACATACACTACAGAAGCTTGTGTCCAAAGGGCTTGTAAGAGGGCTACCTGAGATGGACTTCAAAGGTATTGATATGTGCAATGCATGCACACGAGGTAAACAAACACGTAGCTCCTTCAAACCCAAAAAGGTTGTAAGTTCTTGTAGACCCCTTGAACTTCTACATATAGATTTATGTGGTCCTATGCGAGTCAAATCTCCCAATGGTAAAAAGTAAATGCTAGTTGTTGTTGATGATTTTTCTAGATATACTTGGGTTGCATTTTTAAAAGAAAAATCAGAGGCCTTATTTGAGTTTTCAAAACTTTGTAAGGAGTTGCAAACTTTAAGAAAGGAGCCCATAGTGTCAATTCGGAGTGATCATGGTAGGGAGTTTGATCAACTTCAGTTTGATTTGTTTTGTGCTAAATATGGCATCTCCCATAACTTTTCTGCTCCTAGGACACCTCAACAAAACGGGGTTGTGGAACGCAAGAACCGCACCTTAGAGGATATGGCCAGGACTATGCTTTTAGAAAATGCATTACCTAAAACCTATTAGGCTGAAGCTGTTAACACAGCTAACTACATTTTGAATCGTTGTCTTATTCGTTCCATCTTAAAGAAAACTCCTTATGAACTTTTCAAAGGCCGCAAATCACTTATATCTTATTTTAAACCCTTTGGCTGTACTTGTTTTGTTCATAACAATGAAAAAGATAACCTTGGGAAATTTGATGCGCGTAGTGATGAAGGTATATTTCTTGGCTACTCCACAAGTAGCAAAGCTTATAGAATCTTCAATAAAAGGACCCAGTTAGTTGAAGAAAGTATACATGTTATTTTTGATGAATGCAATGACGGTGCTTTGAGTGAAAGTGTTGCAGATATAGATCTTAACATCCATGCAGAGAACGAGGAAGGTGATGATGCTGCTACCAAGAACACAGAGAAGATCAGGAACATGCAGGAACAGATTCTTAACACTGAAGAATTGGCCCAAGGTGTTGAAGATTCGTCCAAAGCCCTTGGTGTCCAATCCAACAGTGTTGAGCCATCAGAAACTGCTGTAACTGAACCTAACAGGACCACGGAGTCAGATGTACCACAAGTCAATCCTACCGGTGTGACGAATCAAGGAGCTGAGACTAGCAAGAGGAAATTCAAATACTCCTCATCACACTCATTAAAGGATATCATTTCTGACCCTACTTCTAGTGTTCAAACTCGTTCTAAACATAAAGATCTTTGTGCTTTTCATGCGTTTGTTTCTCTTATTGAACCAAAAAAGGTAGATGAGTCACTTCAAGAGCCAGACTGGATCATTGCTATGCAAAGTGAGCTTAACGAATTTGAAAGGAACAAAGTCTGGACCTTGAAGCCTAGGCCAAAGCATCAATCAGTCATTGGAACACGATGGGTATTTCGAAACAAGCTAGATGAGAATGGTAAGATTGTGAGGAACAAGGCAAGGCTTGTTGCTCAAGGCTACAATCAAGAGGAAGGTATTGACTACGAGGAGACCTTTGCTCCCGTAGCCAGGCTTGAAGCCATTCGCATTTTATTAGCATTTGCATCTTTTATGAGCATAAAGTTATATCAAATGGATGTCAAGTGTGCTTTTCTTAATGGTTTCTTAGAGGAAGAAGTTTATGTGGCTCAACCCCCAGGATTTGAAAGTCTGGAATTTCCCAATCATGTTTATAAACTTGACAAAGCGCTTTATGGTTTGAAACAAGCCCCAAGAGCTTGGTACGAGCGCTTGTCAAAATATCTTTTAGAAAATGATTTTAAAAGGGGGTTGATTGACAAGACTCTTTTTATCAAGACCAAAGGAAAGGACATTTTGGTTATTCAAATCTATGTTGATGATATATTATTTGGTGCTACTAACACATCTTTGTGCAAGGAATTTTCTGACATCATGTGCAGCGAATTTGAGATGAGCTTGATGGGTGAACTCAACTTCTTTTTGGGATTGCAAGTTCACCAATCCAAGAAAGGGATCTTTGTCAACCAAAGAAAGTACACTAAGGATCTCTTGAAGAAGTTCAAGATGGATCAATCCAAAGCAGCCAAGACTCCCATGAGCTCAACATTATCTCTAGATCAAGACAAGACTGGGAAAAGTGTCAATCAAAAGGAGTATAGAGGAATGACTGGATCTTTATTATATCTCACGGCTAGTAGACCTGACATCATGTTTAGTGTTTGCATGTGTGCTAGGTTTCAAGCTGATCCTAAAGAATCTCACCTCGTAGCTGTGAAGAGGATCTTTCGATATCTCAATGGCACTAAGGAGCTTGGACTATGGTACCCAAAGCAAAAGGATTTCACATTAATTGGATATTCTGATGCGGATTTTGTAGGCTATAAGGTGGATAGGAAGAGCACATCAGGATGTTGCCAATTCCTAGGAGCATCCTTGATCACTTGGCACTCAAAGAAATAAAACTCAGTCGCTCTATCCACTGCAGAAGCCGAATACATTACAGCTGGAGCCTGTTGCTCCTAAATCCTTTGGATAGCTCAACAAATACGAGATCTTGACATCAACCTCAAAGGCATTCCCATTAAGTGTGACAATACAAGTGCCATCTCCATCACTAAGAATCATGTTCAGCATTCAAGGACCAAACATATTGATGTAAGGCATCATTTCATTAGAGACCATGTTGAAAAAGGTGATGTGTCCATTTCATTTATTTCAACTGATTATCAATGGGCTGACATTTTTACTAAGCCTTTGGCAGAGGACAGGTTCACCTTTATAAGACGAGAGATTGGGATGCTTAACAAGGATGCACTTTCGTAGGGGGAGCATTCCCTTTACGAAAGATAATATCTACTTAGTGTCAAGACCTTTGAGAATTATGTCAAGGTTTGTGAACTAATTGGTAGATCACATATATCGGATCACATATTTTTGGTTAATATCTTTCTAGATATTTAATCAACCATATTTTTATCGGATTTTAAAATTGCCTATTTATGTTATAATTTCTTTCCGTTGAGATATTTTATTTTTGGAACTAAATATTTCGGTTATTCAGTCCGATTTCAATGGAATAATTTGAATTTTGAATTGGAAACTTTTCAAATTTTAGCAATGTTATGATTACCTCCCATTGGAACTCTAAACTCGTCCCATCACTCCATCATCCTCTCTCTCTACTTAAACCCAATTCTGTACCCAATTACATCACAAACTCAGAACTTATCCAAACCCTTTCACCTTCTCCTTCTTCAACCTCTCAACCTGTTCTAAGAAAACCCTAGCCGACTTCCTCCATGGCACCCAAAACAAAGAAAGCTTCCACACCCAAAAGACTTGGCGCCACCCCCAAGGGACGTCAGGTCACTGCCACCTCTCCCACACCTGAACCCACTCCTCAAGCCATTGTCCCAATTGTTGTCCAGAGCACCATTGCTGAAAGCACAGCCACTGTTACCAAGGGCTCTCAAAAGCGCTCTGCTAAGAAGCCCCTCAGTGCGAAACAGAAAGGGAAAAAGAAGATCTTAGCTGAGGAGGTGGACGAGGAAGAGGAGGAAGATGATCTCGACGCTATTCTGGAAAGAGATGCTGCCAAGGAAGCCGAAGAGGAAGCCTTGAGGAAGAAAAAGGCCGAGGAGGAGGCCGAGCTTGCAAGGAAACTTGCCGAGGAAGAAGCTGAGAGGATTCGGAAGGAAGCCGAAGCCGAGGAGGTTCCATTTGAAGAGGAGCCTGAGGAAGAGGTTGAAGAGCAAGAGGGATCTGGAGAAGACGAGGAAGCTGAAGGAGATGAAGCGGGGTCCGGTGAGGACTCGGGGTCTGAGGAAGAGGAGGAAGAATCTCCCTCTCCTTCTCCTCATCCCCCGTCTCCAAAGAAGCGGAAAGCCCCCACTGCCGTCAAGCCTCCATCTCCCAAGCGCACCAGGAAGGGCACCCTCAGAAGCCTTGAGGCGCCTGTCAAGAAAGCCACTCCAACGATTGCTCGCAGGAAGAATGCCGATCCACCTGCCTACATCCAGGTAAACCAATCCTTACCCTCCTCTTGGTTTGAAAATGCGGAGACTGCTGGTAAGTGGGTAGATGAGTTTCGAACTCGTAGGATTTGCTGTTCTGATTTTTTGGATACTGAGTTCTTCGAAGCTTTGAAGCTACCTTGCATTGATCTTCTCAAAAAATCCCCAGCCTGGACCCTTCTCAATCTTGAAACCGTTTACTACCCCCAGCTTACCCGCCTGTTCTACATAAACCTAAAAGCCAAACACGACGCAAATGGTTGGTCTTTGGAATCTGTTGTCAAAGGGGTTAGAATCTTCTTCAACTCCAATGTCTTTGCAGATTTCCTTGGCCTACCTAGCCCATCTCCACCCTCTTAAGTACACCCCTCAAAAGAAAACTGCATCATCCTTGCCCGAGCCAAGTACCTCCTACCCGAAGCATCTAACATCACCTCAAAGCAACTCACCCACTCATCTCTTACCCTTGAGGCAAAAATCATATTTAACATCATTGTTCGATGCCTCTTACCCCGTCTTAACTCTGGCTCGCTCCTTAATGACAATGCCATGGTCCTCCTTTACCGCATCCTCAATGGCCTTGATTTTGATCTGGCCAACACTATTTTAGGATCCATGGCTCACACAAGAAAAGCCAGTAAAGGAACCCCCCTCCCCTTTGCTACCCTTTTGACCCCACTCTTCAAAGCTTCTGGAATTGATTTCAAAAATGAAGAACAGCAACGTCATATGGGTAAGTTCGACTCCAAGAGCCTTGAAAAGATTGGCATCACTCGGTCTCCCCAAGGGACCTTGAGTCTTGCCGCTCCTTCAAAAGCTCTTCCCACTGCTTCAGCCGTTGATGAACGCATGGACAACCTGGAGTTGGGCTTCGAGGAAGTTCGTCTGGATATCAAGGAGCTGTACAAGGAGGTTATGACGGAGATGAGCGGGATAATCAAGATGCTGCAAAGTCTGTGGACGAGGCTCACTGATGATGCTCCGGATGACGAAGCCTAAACCCTACACTACCCTATCCCATCCCTGAAATCTGATACATTGCTGGCTTTTGGAAACATTTTCAAAACTTTTGGTGACTGTTTTACCTCCTCCCTTTGTTGAAAGACAAAAAGGGGGAGATGATCTGTGGTTGTTTAGACTTGAAAACCTTTCTGCTTGAAGGTCTTGGAAGACCTTGGTTTTTGATTTTTGGTTTTCGGTTGGATGGCCTTTTCATGCTTTAAAAATTTTTTGATCCAACATTTGTCTAACCCATGCAGGTACTTAGTCCGATTTCACTTATATTATTTATGCTTGACTAAGTTGCAGGGATGCACAAGTTTTGTCTTTCATCAAGGGGGAGATTGATAACTCCCTCCCTTGATGAAAATCGGAAGAAAGTTTCAAAGGCCTTGACAGGATGTCTGTGTCAAAGGTCTTGGAGCTTCAACAGTTGATGAAATCCAAAACCTGTTTTATATGTCCGAATATTATTTAATATTATTATATACTTCCTTTATATTATATATGTGTAGCTAATCTTTCAGGAAGTATTTTCGAATTATTTCCTTCCTTGTGATGCGTGTTGAGAAGATTCAAATCGGAAATTGTGGCTTCAAAAGATTCCAAGTTTAGAAGATCTCGAAGATGGACATGATCTAGACTAGCCGTTGGAGAAGATTCCTGGCGCCGATTTGTCTCAATATATAGAGAAGGAAGATGAAGACAGAAGACACAAGGGTCGAACACAAGCTTTCATTCATTCAAGCAAGATCTGTCTTCCAAGTGTACTCTCTGCTAACGCTCAAGAGTTTGTTGTTTCATTTCAAAGCGTTTGAGAGTTACCTGTGAGCTTATAGGATATATTCATTTATAGTGTTACTCGAGAGTTTGTAACTCGGGAAGTTGCACTAGGCTATTGATTTGTGAGAGTAAGAGGATTGTACTAGATAGCTGAGAGAGGTGGGGCTCTTCTAGATTGGTCTAGGACTCCAAGGGAACGTGAGTTGACTAGATTGCAATTGTATAGGAGAGAGGCTTCTCGGTGAGCTATTAGGATCCTAAGCTAAGCAAATCAATAAAGCCTTTTGAATCCTAGGGTTGTGGAAGAACCCTAGGCGGGGACGTAGGCCAAGTTTGTGCCGAACCTCGTAAACAATTACTCGTGTCCTTTATCTATTGCTTTACCTTATTTCCGCATTTGGTTAGATTGTCTAACTTTGTGATTCAGGTTTAATCTCAAGGGTTTTATACGAGCTTCAAAAGTCTTGAGACTTTCTGCGAAAAACCGGCATACTCTATTCAACCCCCCCTTCTAGAGTATCTTTATATTACTTTGTTTTACATTATCGAACCTTCAACAATAAAGTGCATATTTTCTTGAAAACCATGAAAGGAGGTAAAATTTGAAATTGCTTTTGACATGTTGCATGATAAGAGGATGGAGGACTTTATATTTCCATATAATGCTCATTGTTATATTCCTAGCCCTTACCTTTGCTTATGCATCACAAAAGCCATATTGAGCCTTATTTCATATATGCTCCACATGATCTAAATATTGCCCATTCTTTACCTTATTTCCTATCCGGGGATTATGTTGAGAATGATGTTACATTATGGAGATTACTATATGGTTGTTGTGTTGTTATTATCATATTTGGAGTTTGGAAGGAATGTTTGAAATATATGGAAAATTTAATGAGTGAAAGAAAATCCGATCAAAGATCGACCCTGCTTACTGAGATAATAGTTCAGCGAGATGGGACACACAGGTGAGGAGTCCAAAGCACTAAGTATTCGGGGCCATTCATGACACCCATGTTTGCGACTCGCGAGAAGGCGGTGCTGAGGTTAGAGAGGTAAAAGCATTATTATTGATAAAAGCATTATGAAAGGTAATGAATCTTACGAAGAAGGGATGTGGTAAAGAAAATTTGGAAATACTCCATTTCCCCGGATTATTAGCACCACTTTGCCAAACATTGCCCATCTTTGAGCCTTTTACCAATCTACTCCTTATTGAGCTTAAATTAAAGTCCTCTTGATTATTAATGTTTTGTCACTTATGAATGTTTTGCATAACCCTCCTTTTGTGAGTAGATGTTGCCTTTTATTTGCACATGCATGGATTTGTGACACTAGTACCTTTTCGAGGATGGTAATTAATTGTAGGGACATATGGGAATGAATCTAATATGTTGAGAGTTTTGTTTCTTCCCCTGAATGACAATTAAAAGTATTGCTTGAGGACAAACAAGCTTAAGTATGGGGTGTTTGTTGTGAGCCTAATTTGTCATGTTTTATAGGTACTTTTATATCGTTTTCTGCATACATTTCATACATTTGGGCTAGAATAATACATAATTTGTGTAGTTTATGTTTATTTGCAATATATGGAGGTCTACACAAGTTTTTGTTATATTTCGCAGAAATCGGACACACTTTGGAGCTTAAAGGAAAACTCATGAAGAAGCTAAGGATGGTGCAGCTGGAGAAAAGGCCATTTTTTGGTATTCATCTTTCTGAATCAAGCTTTGATGTCTTCATGGGAGTTGTAGCCCTCGAAAAGAGCTTTCCAACGCATGCTCATATGCGTCAATCCGACAAACGAAGACTCGGGAAAGTGCGTTTCAAGAACGGAGCAGGATGCTGAAAGCGACAGAGTTACTCGAAGTCGACCAAACTGGTTGACATCGACCAAAATTTTACTCGACAACTGCTCCAGAGGACGAGATCGAGCACGAGCTGAGAAAGAGCCACTCAAGGAGCCACACTTAGTCGATGTCGACCAAATTTGGTCGATGTCGAGGAAACTCGACGAGCCCAGACGATAGCCGAGATCGAGTACAATCCGAGAAGTGAACACCTTACTCGACGTCGAGGAGCTTACTCGATGTCGAGGAAAATTCCAGAAAGTCCGAGTCGAGTACGAGGAGAAATCCGAGCCTAAGAGGTTACTTGCAAGCCATGATTCGAGATATTCTATCAAGATACATCAAGTTCTATCAAGGAGAAGGAAGATCTATCTACTTTAGCTTTATTTCCTTTTAGATATAATTATTTATTTCCATGTTTTATCTTAATGTTATTAGATAGATAAATATAGATATAGATATAATTTCTTTCCTAGAATAGCTTGGGAATGAAGCCTATAAATAAAGCCCTAGGGGGCTGATTTTTATTCATTCAAGTCAAGTCGTCTTAGGGCGCAAAGAGAGAGGAGAGAGAGAAGGCGAGAGAGGAGAGAGAGAGAGAGAGAGAGAGAGAGAGAGAGAGAGAGAGAGAGAGAGAGAGAGGAGGCGAGAGAGAAGGAGAAGGAAGGAGACGAACAGTTGTAAGTTTTAGTTTATTTTAAGTTAAAGTTAATTTCTTTCATTATGGTTTATTTCTAATTTCCTTCTTCTAGGGTTGGGGTGATCCCAATATAGATATGTGTGTTTGATTTATAAATCCATGAATTTATATGTCTTTATCATCATTTACCTATCTGCTTAATCCTTTGCGAGAGTTGAGGAAATTCCTTATTCATGATATTGAAGCGAAAGTGATCTTATTATGAATTGGATAGTAATTAGGGTTTATTTGCGAGAGCCGACTAATCCTAATTAAGAAAAGGTAGAAACAAATTAGGTTTTTATGCGAGAGCCTCTATCACCTAAATTGTTGGAATTTGCAAAAGTCGATTATTTGATATAAAGCATGCATCTTTATGTGATTTATGATCTGCACATATATTTATTGTTGTGGTGATCCCTAACCTTAGAAGTTTGCATCTTTATTTGTTTTATTTTATTATTTTTATTCGGCACATATTCTACTCGATATCAAACCACCATTCTCTCTCCATCCCTCGACATCGATCCCTCTATTCTTTGTCGACAGCCACCGTCATCACCTTTTCCTGCTATCCCTGAACCCCAAAACACACTAAACCTAGAATCGCTGACTTCTCTCCTGAGGACGAACATGACTCCACTATCCTATAGCGGGGTCTTGACTACAAATTTATTTGGTTGAGAAACCCTCTCGTCAGCGCTGCATGGTCAGTATACACAATAACTTTTGTACCCGAGCAAATAAGATCTAAATTTCTCAAGTGCAAAAACTATAGCAAGAAGCTCCTTCTCTATGATTGAGTAGTTCCTTTGGGCTCCATTCAGGGTCATAGACGCATAGTATATGACATGAGAGCTCTTTCCTTCTTTTTGTCCAAGCACGGCTCCCACGACGTAGTCACTAGCGTCACACATCAATTGAAAGGGTTGGGACCAATTTGGCGCTTGTATAATTGGTGCACTGGTAAGACAAGTCTTCAACACATCAAACGCCATCCTGCACTTCTCATCAAAAGCAAATGTGACCTCCTTCTTCAGCAGCTCGCACAAGGGTGAGGTGATCTTTGAGAAATCCTTAATGAACATGTGGTAGAATCCTGCATGGCCTAAAAAGGAACGTCCACGCACATTAGTAGGATAAGTCAAGGATTGAAAGATGTCAACCTTTGCCTTACAACCCTAAATCCCTTTTTGGGATACATTGACACTTCTCTGAATTGAGCACTAAGTTAGTGTCAAGACACCTTCTAAGCACAAGTGCCAAATTGTTTAAGCAAGCATCAAAACTATCACCACGTACTGTAAAGTCATCCATAAAAACCTTAATGAATTGTGTTGGAGAAAAATACGCAAAATAATTGTAAAACACATTTTATTTGATTTTTAATATTTGAGTTCGACCCCTTTTGGTTATCATCTTGATTTGAAGTTGTATCAATACTAAGATTTGAGTGGTTTTGGTGATTTGGGCTGCACCCGTATTTAGCGGGTTGCCTACGTATCTCTTGGAAGAGAATCAAGCCTTACATAGTTCAGAGTGTTTTGGATTTTGTGTTTGGTTTGATTTGGATTTGGTTTTGTTTTCATGTATGCATCATAGGATGAAGTTCAAGCCCACCTTCTACAAAGGGTAGCTCGAACAACACTCCACCTGAGTAACCTGAGCCCACCTTCTCGGAAGGGCAACTCAAGTAACCCACCTATCTTTTGCATAGAAAGCGATTTGATGTGGTGTTTGATTTGACTTAGTGTTTTGACTTAAAGGTCAATTTAGGTATGGTGGAATTTGATTTTGATTGTTGGTCGTGACCAAACTCGACGAGCGAAAGCTTTGTATCGAGTTAGAGTGGGCACTTTGATTTTGATGGAAAATTTGACATTTGGGATGACTAGAGTCGACAAATGAATTTGGAAAGATTTGTTTGAAAGTTTGGGTGTGAATGGACCCGGTGAGAATTTGATTTATACTGAGTTTCCTATGTATCCACATGTTTAGTGGAATCAAGTCACCGTAGTTCGGGACGAAAAGAAGATTTGTATTTGGGTCCGATCGTGAGATCATTTGAGGATGGTGATTGAACTCGACGAGCGGAAGCTTTGTATCCACATGTTTTTGGCGATTTGAATTTGTTTTGGGGATTTGAATTTGTTCCAATCCCATATATGTTGTTTTGGAGATTATATTTAGAGATTCCTCTTTTTATATCATGAGAAATCAAATCATGTGCATTTACTTTCAATTTCATTCAGTTTAAGCGTTTTTAGACGTGAATGGTTAATTCAAAAACTTATTTCATATTCCATCCTTTTTTTAGCAGAAAAATCATTTTTACTTTTTATTTGTATTTGTATTCTTTTTTTTGTCTCCAACATTATATCGACATCATTTTCAACGTTGTTTTGATTGAAGAAAGCTTATATTGAACAACAATCCATTAGTCTATATAGTTATCATGCATGTATCTTATAGTTAAATTCAAATAATAATAATAATAATAATAATAATAATCATTTTCAACGTTGTTTTCATATTTAGAGACTTCTCTTTTTATACCATGAGAAATCAATTCATGTGGATTTAATTTCCCTTTGTATATCAGCATCATTTTCACTTTTTATCTGTATTTTTTTTTGTCTCCAATATTTAACCCTCCTAAAGATGTACAAATAATTCATAATTTTTTATATCAACGTTACACCTTGAATCATTGTTGTATATAATCATAAATTCTTTCCTAACTGTAACTCCCAAACACATTAAAAAGCAACAATGCTCATCTTTTCAACGTCTCAAAATCCAACTCCCAATTGTAACTCCCAAACACATTAAGTCATTTCTAATGGTAGAAGAAGAAAATGTAGAAATATAGCTAATGATGAGGTGGTAATAAAAAAGACAATTGTAACTCCTAATCCTAATATTAATCACCATATGTTTAATTTCAATTTCACAATCATTATCTTCAACTCAAAGGTGCGGTGGTAATGCATATACACACACACACACACAAATATAGATCACAACCTGTTGTAGGAGGAAATCGAGTTTAAAATATAAAATATAATTCAAACCAGATTCGTGCCCCAGCAAATAATTACAAGACTTCCTCCTGATGCAGCAGTGGGAAGTCAGGATCGATCCACGAGGAAGCGTGTCAGCGGATCCTAGGCAGCAGAGAAATCTCATGGACAGAAGTCGACCACAGGTTGTCGATCTCGACTAGGGTTAGTCGACAGAAGATCGGACAAGTCGAGCAGCGCAGCAGTGAAAGGTTTTAGTCGATCTCGACTAGTGCTAATCGATATCGAGTAGGGTTGCTGACGTCGAATTGGCTTGGTCGATCACCTGCACACAGAAGCTACGGCGATTCTGGAATCGAAGATTAGTAACTCGAGATCGACCAGACTTGGTCGAGATCAAGTAAGGGCAGAAACTAAAACGAAACAAATTAAAGGCAAAGGCTTTGTGATGCAGATCAAGAGGACCTTCTGTGGGTCCAACAATGATCTTGATCCAGGCGAGCTATCAAGACCGATTCGAGGGCCATTGATGGCAAAGAGTCTCTTCCTCAAGAGGAAGAAGAAGGCGCCACCATGGAAGAAGATTCAAGATGTATATCGAGTGGGCCTTGGCCCTTGTCGAATGCTCTTGAGGCCCATGTCGAGTAGCTTGAATGTGTGGGCCGGTTCTAGTCTTCAAATTAGTTTATTATTTTATTAATTATTATTTTATGCAATTAGATTAATAATGTACAAGATTATATCTCCTCTAGATATATCTTGTTCCCTAAGTATTTAAATTCTATCTTAGTTAGGTTTATTTATCTTTAGGTTATTTTTAATCTATCTTTATCAACCTAAATTCTATCTTGCACGATTAGAATTGGTTGTTAGTTTTCTATTTAAAAATGTAGTTCTCTTTGAATTAAATTAGATTGAATAGAATTGAGAAACCCTTTTATAGGATTAAAGGGTTCTCGATTATCAATCCCAAAAGCTATCCGGTTCTTATGTTATTGTCACATACGGCATTCATCCAACACAATCATCACCTTCCTCACTCTTCACCACCGAAACCAAACACCACCTAAACCCCTAACCAGTCGACGCTTCAAGGAAGGAGAGGAACACCGGTGCCTTGGGCCTCGGCACCGGCTCCATAGGCTTCGGCGCCTAGCGCCAGGGCCGCTTCGGCTCTCGCTCTCGCCCTCGTCCCAGCAACAACGCTCGCAGGATCCCTCGGCGCCTTCGCCGCAAGCACGCGGAACCTTTGGTGTCGCTCGCAGCGCTCGCCCTCGTTCGCCAGTCTTCGATCGCGGATCATCGGCTTCGCCCCAGCGAGTACTCTAGGCTCCTCGCGTCTGGCCTCCGCTCCCAACGAGCAAGGTCCCTGAGACGCCGGGCTTCCGCGCATCCCGGACCTGCCTTGCGCGCTCGCAGACCTGCGTCTCCCTGTTCTATCGCTTTCTTTACTTTCCTTTGCTTCTTTGCGGTTACTTCAATTTAAATTAGTTAATTAATTTTCATAGCTTAGTTTGTTAGAACTTTTCTTAAGTTATAAAACCTGTTGCGTTAGTTAGTATTACTTAGATTAGTTTAATTTTTGTTTAGTTTAGATTTCATTAAGTTTTCGTCACTTTTTAATTGTTAATTTCTTGAATTCCTTTAAGTTAATGCTTAGTTTAATTAGTTAAATTGTCTCCATCGATATAGGTTAGTTGTTAATTTTCTTAAGTTAAGAATGGTTGCTTTAGATAGTTATTAATTCGTTTAGTTAATTTTGTTAATCAGGAGATATCGGAACAGCATTGCAAGATCGGGCAAATATACGGCGTGGTTCTTGATCTTGAGCCCACAGGCGATGGATCGGGTATCCCAAACGTATCACTTTGGGACTCTCGAAAATAAATTGTATGTAGAAGACTTCCTGGATTGGGGTTTGCAACAACGATAACCAAACATGTATAAGGCAAGAATAAACAGATAATCATGTAGCTTGCATCGAAGGACTAAGCTTTCGCCTTTTCCAACAATTAGACAACTCTTTCAAGAAACCCTAATTGTATCTACCGATTTTATGTTTACAATCCAAGTTGTTAGCATGGACCTCCATTAGATGGGTAATAAATACATAACAAGTAGTAGATACTCAAAACATGATAAAAGTCGGATCTTTACCTCAAATACGCAGGGCTAGACACGAGCAAGGGTCAAGGGTCGACCCGGACCCGACGGGTTTTGACCCGGCGGGAACCCGAAGGGTCGACGACCTGGCGGGTTAGGGTCAACAAGGGTCATGGTCGAGGCGGGTCAAGAGTTAGGGTTAGGGTCGTGCTGATTTTGACCCGCGGACCCGACGGGTCGAACCCGAAGGGTCGACCCTTAGGGTCAACCCGCCGGGTCATCTATTTTTTTTCCAAAAAATCAAGGTAAAGAGGAAGAGGAATTCAACAATATAGAATGACGGAGCAATCTAGAGAGATCCCAATTTCCTACTATGTAGGCAATCACTCGTCAAATATTCGCCGCTCCATGCTCAACTCTAGCGGTGGAGCAACGTTTTAGCCAATGTGGTCAAATATTAAGCGAGAAGAGATCAAGACTCTTGCCCGAGACTCTGGAAGGTCAAATTTGCCTAAACGATTGGAAGAGGGTGGAGATGCGAATTCAAAATAATGACCACTTAATCGAGTTAGACTCGGATGAAGAACTCGACGATGACACAATGGTCAGGAGCTCAGATGCAAAGCAAGGAGAAGAGTAGTCTTAGCATGAAATAAGGTAAGTAGGGATCAGAACGAATGTAAAGAACTACGTGAGCTTTCATTCCTCTTCCCCGAGAGATACATACACAACTAGAAAACCGGTCCATACCCTTCTTCCTTGTTATTTTTATTTTTTTAAACTTAAAAAACTTTTTAAAAAAATGACATGTCATGACCCGACGGGTCAAAGGGTCGACCCTTGACCCGGCGGGTCACCACAACCCGTTGACCCGTGGCTTGGAAGGGTCAGGGTTAGGGTCAGAGATATCCCGACCCTTGACCCGGCGGGTCCGACCCGTGCTCATGTCTACGCAGGGCTATCGTCGGGCTCGCCCCAACCCTAGAAGTGGGTGGACTACTCGCGCTTCATCGCAACCTCAGACATTTATGTATGAAAAGAAACTTGCATTAAACTAAATTCAAAGCTTTTACAATCCCGGCACTCCAACTCTCGTTGAATGCCAAAACCCTAAAACCTTCGAACTCCTAAAACTTCTCTGTGAACTACTTCTCTAACTTCTGAATTGAATGATTCCTAAAATCAGCCCCATGGGCTTTATTTATAGCCTTCTACTCCTTTCTATTCAAGGATAGAAATATCTATCTACATCTAAATCTATATCTAAAAGCTTAATAGATAAATAAATGCAATAAAGGAATTAAATCCATAAAGGGAAATTATATCTAAAATCCTAAAATATCTTCAAGTTGGAATAATCTTCTCTTCCATGATGGATCTTGATAGAATCGGATAGAACTCAGCAATCTTCAGCCCCAAGTAATCCCAATCCGAGTAGGATAGCTCAAACCGCGTAACGCGTCTTTTGGAAAGATTTCCTCAATCTCGAGTAAATCTACTCGATCTCAAGTAACTCGGACATCGACTTCGGCTTGGCTCGGCGTCTCGGGTAGCTGGTCCTCGACAAGGCTCGGAGGTGTGGTGCTGGGTCCTCGATATTGAGTAAATAACTCGATATCGAGTAGACTGGGTTCGTCGACTAGGTCGGCTTGGGTTGTCGAGTAGCTTCCCTTCGACACTGCTCGGACAGGTGCTCTCGGCTTTGTCGATATCGAGGAGTTTTCTCGATATCGAGTAGTGGTGTCTGGCCTGTCTGGTCAAGTCGGGTAGCTCTCCTCGGCATCCTCGATCAAGCTCTCTTCGACTCCGGGCATGATCTTCAGGGCTTTGTCGATATCGAGTACCCAACTCGATATCGAGGAGTGTGCTGGAGTCGGGTTGGTTTGTTCCTTGGCTTCTCGACATGTGCTCCTCGATCAGTGTGTCCGGGCATGATTTGTCGATATCGACTAAAGATTTGTCGATATCGAGTAGCTTTGAGCTCCGGTCTTCGCTTCTTGGTTTTCTCTCGAAATGGTTCCATATTCTGCGATATTCAACAGAAACTTATGTAGATCTTTTTTTCGTGCAAATAAGCATATACTACATAAATTCGACATATTCCCAACCCGAAATATGCAAAGTGTATAGAATATGGAACTAAACTGTGCATAAAACATGGCTACTTTAGAGAAATCAAACCACCCTATATTTAGACTTGCTTGGCCTCAAGCAGTAATTTAACAATAACCAATACCTACAACACATCCTTCAAGTCTTTGCCTTTTGTCAAAAGCAACATCTCATGTAGTAGCAATGTAAGACAAGTGAATTTAACGTCATCACACATATAAGAGCGATCCATAGGCATAGGCAATATAAATCCAACCTCACAGGGTAAAGTGTTTACACTCAACTCTCAATGTGTTTAGGCTATGAAGATCAACTCTCTACTCAATTCCATATACAATCTCATAAACATTGCAATTTAAATATAAATCCACTTCGCAACCAATTTTGTAAATGCAACAAGAATTATCAGGAGGACTTCGCTCAATAGAATTCTTCAAAGAAGATTCCATTAGGCGGGGTTGTAATGGGGCTTGGTAAGAAATAAAAGGGTATGGAATTATTTGGCCATGTGGTGCTTAATAAAATTCGGGAATCAAGACTCCTAAATCTCCAACACAACTCAACCAAACCATAACTCTCAATCATATGAATCAACCAAACTCTCCAACTTATCTCAATGAAGTATGTAACCTCTCAAACTTAACTAACCTCTCCAAAGTATGTATCTTGCGAAAATGAAAGAATTAAGGTAAATTTGGCTCATGCACTTTATTTATAAACATATACACAACTTTTCTTTCTCTTTTTTTTTTCGATTTTTTTTTTGAAACGAAAATAACTAGTGCATTTATAGGGTGAGCCAAAAATCCTTTTACATAGTATGCATAGCAAGATAAAAATATAAAACCAACCCATATCTCAATAAATTCAAAAATCCTTCTCACTTGAAATGAAACATAAGCTTGTTCCTTCCACAAACTATTATTTCAACCAATTCTAAGTCTTAATTCCCAAATGGGGTCAGGCTTAATTTGGTTAAGGAAAATTTTGTGGAGTTTATAATAAAAGTCTCAGGCTAATGTTCTGGCTTCAAGCAGGAATAATGCAGGGTAGGTAAAGAGAGGATAAAATTGGCTTAAAAGGTGCCTCCATCATTTAATTCTCATTCACATAAACATATAAATGCATTGGCTTTGAATAACTATTACAACATTTAGAGATGCATAAGAAGAGTAAATACACTCAAGAAAGCAGAGGGATTTTTAATGTTCTCCCTATAAGGCCAAAATTCTCACTAGGACAATTTTTGTTGGATTTCAACCTTTAGCTTAGGATCATATGTGCTCAATTTCATCACAAGTTCACAATCCACATAAAAACAATTTCGAGGACTTAGGCTAAACCTTCCAAACATGCCTTAGGATTTACATGATCAAGTCAGTCATTATTTATCATCATAAGACATCTAAGTTAGGGTATAAAAACTAAGACAATGCAAAAATTTAAACATGCATTTTTTTCTCTTTTTTTTTATTTATTTATTTTTTTCTATGCAACTAAAAACAAGACTAAAGTATGACAAAAGACTAAAATGCATAAAACTTAAATATGAATGCATAACATAAAAATAAAATTTCACCATGTAAAACCAAAAAGCAAGACTAAAACATATAATAATGATAATGAGCCCTTCCCCCACCCCATACTTAAAATATACAGTGTCCCCACTGTATAAAATTAAATAAAAACAAGAGTAAAGGAAGGAACTCACCGAATAACACATCGAGGAAGGTAGATCAGGCATATCGAGTAAAATTCTTGTCGATATCGAGTACAGTACTCGATATCGACGAAGGTGTCTGCGTCCAGTGGCTTCTGAGGTCAAGAGACTCTGCTGGCTTAGTCGATATCAAGTTGGCCTACTCGATATCGAGGAGTTTCTGGGCTGCTCCTCTTTGTCGTTGTCGACTTGGCCTTCGTCGATTCTGACTGTTTTTCAGGGACTTCTTATTCCATTTTTCGCGATTCTTTTATGCTGGCCGACCTAAAAGTGTTAGATTGCACACAAAAAACAAGACTTTCCACATGATGTATTCTAAAAAACCCAAAAACAAAAACCAAAAGTTTCAAAAGTCCCAAAATTCACAAAGTCTTATATACATGCTCTAGATTTTAGAGTCGCTAGGCCGACTTCTTCTTTTGTGCTCAAGGACCATTAATGTGGGGTCCGCTTGTGCTTAGCCCTTCTCCTGGATCATCTAGGTCCTGATTGTAGTATGAAAGCTCAGCTGACAGGTGGTTGCTTGCATAGTCTCCCTTGGCTCCCTTCTTTTTCTTCCCAGCTTTCAGTTTCTGCAGATTCTCTCGCCACGGGGCCTTACCTCCCCTTAAATTATTTATAAATTTCTTAATGGACTGAGGAGGAGTAGGATTCATACCTGAACTTACCTTTTCGGACCCAAAACAGAAATCTTCGGGCTTGGGGTTAGTCGATATCGAGTACAGCTGGTCGATATCGAGTACAATGACACCATACTTAGGTTCCTGGCAAGTCTGGTGTTCAGCAGAGGAAGTCGATATCGATGAACTTTTGTCGAGATCGAGTAGCTCCTTAGTCGAGATCGAGGAGATGTTGTCGATCTCGAGTTGACTGGTGCCTTCCTTCGTTGTTTGATTGGTCTTGTGGTTGCTGATGCTCTTCACCTCCAGCCATGAAATTTCCTCTTTTGCAGGGCCAAAGGAGAAATCTAAGACCTCGTCGCCTATGGTGAAGGTGAGCGATCGCTGCTTGCCACTAATCTTGGCATCTGTAGTAGCTAAGAATGATGTACCGAGAATAATAGGACTAGTAGGATCTTTAGCACAGTCTATTATAAGAAAATCTGCTGGAATAAAGAATTTTCCAACCTGGACATGGACATTTTCAACCATACCTGTAGGGATGACTACTGTATTGTTTGCCATGTATAGCTTGGCATCCACAGGCTCCATGCATCCTATTTTTACCTTCCGCCAGATTGATAAGGGCACGATGCTCACACTTGCTCCTAAATCACACAGTGAATTGTATTTGTATTGAGCAAACCCTACAGTAACAGAAAACTTACCAGGGTCAGGTCTCTTTTCAGGGAAGTGGAGTACTTTGCATTCGCCTGCGATCTCTGAGATGGATCGCTTCTTGCTCAGGATTTCATTCAGGAATTTGACATAACCAGGCATCTCTTGCAGGGCTTCTGTAAAAGGAATAGAGACATTCAGATCTTGCAGCATATTAACAAAACATTAAAACCTACCTGTAGTGGGATCCTTTAGTGCTTTGGAAGGGAAAGGCAGTGGCTTTTTCAGTTTTGGAGCCAGATCAAACGTCGGAGGTGTTGCAGAGTCGTCGACATCGGCCAGCTTTTCCTCGATCTCGACCAAAGGGTCCTCGATATCGATCTCGAGTTGTACTTTCAGCAAGAGTACGGCACATGTTAGAAAAATTTGTAATATGTTCAAGAGGGCACTCATTAAATTTGCCATAAAAAGCATTATTTTTAAGCTCTATAAGGAATTGAGTGCAAATTTCAAAAGAGTTTTCAGGGATTAGAATCGCCGATTCAGGCACGACGAGAGTTGGGTGCATATAATCCTCTGCAGTGGTTGGGAGTTGGGCAAGCTCAGCTTCTGCTTCTTCCCTGGCTGCTTTCTCAGTGGCGATAGCAGCATCTTTAGCGACCAGTTCCCTTGTAAGCCTCTGTATCAGCTGTTCCTATGTTTCTGCGGCCGCCATGGCTCTTTTTAGCTTAGCTTGGATGTGTAAGAGGCATTCCGGATCGTCTAAGCCGTCAAACTCAGGTGGTTGACCAGAACGGCGCATACACCTATAAAGTAACTCAGAGTAGACGTGAGCTTTAACTACCTAAGGCGCGAATGATAGTTTCCCCGGCAACGGCGCCAATTTTTTGTATGAGGAAATCGAGTTTAAAATATAAAATATAATTCAAACCAGATTCGTGCCCCAGCAAATAATTACAAGACTTCCTCCTGATGCAGAAGTGGGAAGTCAGGATCGATCCACTAGGAAGCGTGTCAGCGGATCCTAGGCAGCAGAGAAATCTCACGGACAGAAGTCGACCACAGGTTGTTGATCTCGACTAGGGTTAGTCGATCTCGACTAGAGTTAGTCGACAGAAGATCGGACAAGTCGAGCAGCGCAACAACAGTGAAAGGTTTTAGTCGATCTCGACTAGTGCTACTCGATATCGAGTAGGGTTGCTGACGTCGAATTGACTTGGTCGATCACCTGCACACAGAAGCTACAGCGATTCTGGAATCGCAGATCAGTAACTCGAGATCGACCAGACTTGGTCGAGATCGAGTAAGGGCAGAAACTAAATAGATTCAAATTAAAGGCAAAGGCTTTGGGACTCTAAAAAATAAACTGTATGTAGAAGACTTCCAAGATTGGGGTTTGCAACAACGATAACCAAACATGTATAAGGCAAGAATAAACAGATAATCATGTAACTTGCATCGAAGGAATAAGCTTTCGCCTTTTCCAACAATTAGACAACTCTTTTAAGAAACCCTAATTGTATCTACCGATTTTATGTTTACAATCCAAGTTGTTAGCATGGACCTCCATTAGATGGGTAATAAACACATAACAAGTAGTAGATGCTCAAAACATGATAAAAGTCGGATCTTTACCTCAAACACGCAGGGCTATCGTCGGGCTCGCCCCAACCCTAGAAGTGGGTGGACTACTCGCGCTTTATCGCAACCTCAGACATTGATGTATGAAAAGAAACTTGCATTAAACTAAATTCAAAGCTTTTACAATCCCGGCACTCCAACTCTCGTTGAATGTGAAAACCCTAAAACCTTCGAACTCCTAAAACTTCTCTGTGAACTACTTCTCTAACTTCTGAATTGAATGATTCCTAAAATCAGCCCCATGGGCTTTATTTATAGCCTTCTACTCCTTGCTATTCAAGGATAGAAATATCTATCTACATCTAAATCTATATCTAAAAGCTTAATAGATAAATAAATGCAATAAAGGAATTAAATCCATAAAGGGAAATTATATCTAAAATCCTAAAATATCTTCAAGTTGGAATAATCTTCTCTTCCATGATGGATCTTGATAGAATCGGATAGAACTCGGCAATCTTCGGCCCCAAGGAATCCCAATCCGAGTAGGATATCTCAAACCGCGTAACGCGTCTTCTGGAAAGTTTCCTCGATCTCGAGTAAATCTACTCGATCTCGAGTAACTCGGACATCGACTTCGGCTTGGCTCGGCGTCTCGGGTAGCTGGTCCTCGACAAGGCTCGGAGGTGTGGTGCTGAGTCCTCGATATCGAGTAAATAACTCAATATGGAGTAGACTGGGTTCGTCGACTAGGTTGGCTTGGGTTGTCGAGTAGCTTCTCTTCGACACTGCTCGGACAGGTGCTCTCGGCTTTGTCGATATCGAGGAGTTTTCTCGATATCGAGTAGTGGTGTTCGGCCTGTCTGGTAAAGTCGGGTAGCTCTCCTCGGCATCCTCGATCAAGCTCTCTTCGACTCCGGGCATGATCTTCAGGGCTTTGTCGATATCGAGTACCCAACTCGATATCGAGGAGTGTGCTAGAGTCGGGTTGGTTTGTTCCTTGGCTTCTCGACATGTGCTCCTCGATCAGTGTGTCCGGGCATGATTTGTCGATATCGACTAAAGCTTTGTCGATATCGAGTAGCTTTGAGCTCCGGTCTTCGCTTCTTGGTTTTCTCCCGAAATGGCTCCGTATTCTGCGATATTCAACAGAAACTTATGTAGATCTCTATTTCTGGCAAATAAGCATATACTACATAAATTCGACATCTTCCCAACCTGAAATATGCAAAGTGTATAGAATATGGAACTAAACTGTGCATAAAAAACATGGCTACTTTAGAGACATCACAACCCTCCCATGCTAAATCAGTCGGTTGGTTAGCATCAATATTGTGTTATATGTCGTCAACTCCTACCCATATATACTCACTGTTTTTTCCCCTTTCTCTGCAAACAGGAAACACCATGGCAACAACTTTTGTTACTGCGCCAAACGATAACTCGCCTGTTTGTATTGCTGCATTGACAGAAGGTACAACTCCAGAATTGGAAGTCATAATTTCCCGAAGATGGGATGTCAGGAATGTTTTCGGAAAATATATCGACACCGATTCCGTTGCATCCGACTCCAAGGTATGCTTATTCTTCGTTACTCTTTAGTCTCGTTACATGTGCATGAGTGCTATGTTGTAGGGGAGTCATGCAATCGAAGTCAGTAAAAACAACTCACAATTGCACATCAATAGTAATAAATGAAAAAAAAATTCACTCACATTCAGTATAATAAGGCAACTAGGTATTTTCAGGAAAATGTTCAAAAAAAATTAAAAAAAAAACAATACAGAAGCAGAGGGCTTGGGCCTGTTTTCCAAACAATTGAATTCTAGGGACGACAAATGTTGATAGGAGGAAATCGAGTATACAAATAAAATATAAATAGATCACAGCAAACCAGATTCCGTCCCTTGCAAATAATTACAAGACCTCCTCCTGATATAGCAGCGGGAAGTCAGGATCGATCCACGAGGAAGCGTGTCAGCGGATCCTAGGTAGCGGAGAAATCTCACGGACAGAAGTCGACAACAGGGTCCTCGATCTCGACTAGGGTAGTCGACAGAAGATCGGACAGTCGAACACAGCAGTAGCAACTCGGCAGATGGTGGTCGATATAGACAAGGCCTACTCGATATCGAGTAGAGTCTTGGTCGACTTTGCTTCGTCTTGTCGAGTACCTGCACAGGAGAAGCTACAGCGACTGGGTCGAGGATCAGTTTACTCGAGATCGACTAGTGCTATTCGATATCGAGTAGAAAGACAGAAAATAGAACGAATGAAAATAAAGAACAACTGCTTTTAGGGTTTCGAACTAAACTTAATGTAAAGGACTTCCAAGATTGGGGTTTGCAACAACTATAACCAAGCATGCATAAGGCAGAGATAAACAGATAATCATGTGAATTGCATCAAAGAACAAGCTTTCCCCTTTTCCAACAATTAGACAACTCTTTCAAGAAACCCTAATTGTCTCTACTGATTTTATGTTTATAATCCAAGTGGTTAACATGGATTTCTATTAGATGGGCAATAAACACATAAACAAGTAGGAGATGCTCAAAATATAATAAAAGTCAGATCTTTACCTCAATTATGCATGGCTATCGTCGGGCTCGCCCCAACCCTAGAAGTGGGTTGACTACTCGCGCTTCATCATAATTAAAGACATCAATAATAAAAGGAAATAAACTTGCATTAATAAAATAAAATAGAGCTTACAACCAAAGGAAGTCAATTCCGCTCTCGCTTCACAAAACTCCAATCGGCTACTCACTCTCTCTCTCTCTCCTACTACTTCTCCTACTGAAATTGAATTGTGTGTGTATTGGAATGAATGAAAAACCAGCCCCTAGGGCTTTATTTATAGCCTTCTATTCCTTGCTATTCAAGGATAGAATCTTTTATCTATATCTACTTAAAGCTTAAAGATAAATAAATTGCATAATGGAAATAAATCTAAAAGGAAAAAGATAAATCTAAACTAGGTAAGTCTTCATGTCTTGATAGATCTCCCTTCCATAGATAGACTTGATAGATTTTGGATAGAATCTTCCTCCTTCGGCGCCAAGGAATCCCAACTCTACTCGGACAGCTCTTCGTCGATGCGTTTCTGGGATCCAGTCAACTCGACATCGACAAGGGCTTCGTCGACCTCGACTAGAATTCTTCGTCGACTGGACTTCTCGGCTAGATCTGCTCGACAGGCTCGGATCTGGGTTCACGGGCGTCGTCGATCTCGACTAGGGCTCCTCGAGATCGACTAGGGTGTGGCCTTCCCTGGTCGAGCAGCTTCTCCTCGGCACGGACTCGGACTGGCGCTGTGGGGCTCGTCGATCTCGACTAGAGTTTTGTTGAGATCGAGTAGGGTTGCTCGGCATCCTCGTCCTCGGCTTCTCGGTCAGCTCCTCTCCTCGTCGACTCCGGGTGTGACTCTGGGCTTCGTCGATCTCGACCAGGTCTTGTCGAGATCGAGTTGGGTTCCGGAGCTAGGTTGGTCTGGCTCTCCACAATGCTCTTAGTCGACAAGGCTGTGCTCGGACATGCTCGTCGAGATCGAGTAAGGTCTACTCGAGATCGAGTAACCTGTGCTCTCAGCTCGATTCAACTGGTTCCGCTGCTTCTTTGACCTTGGATTTCTGTAGTGGATTTCCGAGCTTTTCCGACCTTCTTTAGAAATGCTGTAAAATGCTTCGATTTCTGCGAATTAAACAGAAACTGGTGTAGATTCCATAATTTGGTAAATAAGCATAAACTATATAGGTTCTGTACTATCTTAGCCCCAAATGCATGAAATGTATACAGAAATCGACATAAAAGTTACTATAAAACATGGCAGATTCAGCTCACAACAAACACCCCATATTTAAGCTTGCTTGTCCTCAAGCAATACTTTTATTTGTCATTCAGGGGAAGAATTCAAAACTCTCAACATTTTAGATTCATTCTCATATATCCCTGCAATCAATTACCATCCTCGAAAAGGTACTAGTGTCACAGATCCATGCATGTGCAATTATATAAAAGCAACATCTTCTCACAAAAGGAGGGTTATGCAAAAACATTCTTAAGTGACAAAGCATTAATAATCAAGAGGACTTTAATTTAAGCTCAATAAGGAGTAGATTGGTAAAAGGCTAAAGGTGGGCAATTTTTGACAATGTGGTGCTTTTGATCCGGGGAAATGGAGTATTTCTAAACAGAATTTCCACATTCCTTCTCCATAAGATTCATCACCTTTCATAATGCTTTTATCAATAATAATGCTTTTACCTCTCTAACCTCAGCACTGCCTTCTCGCGAGTCGCAAACATGGGTGTCATGAATGGCCCCGGATACTTAGTGCGTCGGACTCCTCACCTGGTGTCCCATCTCTCCAAACTATTATCTCAGAGAGCAGGGTCGATCTTTGATCGGATTTTCTTTCACTCATTAAATTTTCCATATATTTCAACATTCTCCTACCAAACTCCAATAATGATAAAAACAACACAACAACCATATAATAATCTCCATAATGTGACATCATTCTCAACATAATCCCCGGATAGGAAATAAGGTAAAGAAATGGAAAATATTTAGATCATGTGGAGCAATAATATGAAATAAGGCTCATCATATGGCTTTTTGTGATGCATAAGCATAGGTAAGGCTAGGATTTAAAGCATATGAGCATTATATGGAAATATAAAGTCCTCCATCATTTTATCATGCAAAATGTCAAAAGCAACTTCAAATTTTACCTCCTTTCATGGTTTTCAAGAAAATATGCACTTCATTGTGACTTCCCTTTACTAGGCAATTTCATGCTATATCTCTAGTGAATCCAATTTTGCATCGTCGAGTTCAATATAAGCTTCCATGACACTAATCAAAATTTTAAATGGGGGTCATTTTTCTAAACTTTTGAAAATCATGCATATAAGCACATAAATCAATAATGCATTCCAAAATAGCCATGTAGCATTTCAAAGAAATAAATTCGAAATATGCACAAATAATGTCAAATATGGAAAATATGCATAATGTAAGCCCTTCCCCCACCCCATACTTAAACATTACAGTCTCCCCACTGTATAAAATCAAATGAAAAACAAGAGTAAAGGAAGGAACTCACAGGATAATGCATTGAGGAGAACAAAACTGGGTATGTCGAGTAGGTGAGCTTGTCGATATCGAGTACCCTACTCGATATCGAGTAGCTTTGTCTGCGTCTGGTGGTTTTCTGAAGTCGAGGAGCATCTGGTTTAGTCGATGTCGAGTACGTCTACTCGAGATCGAGTACTTCTGGGCTTCTCCTCCTTGTCGTCGTCGACTTGGCCTTCGTCGATTCTGACTGTTTTTCAAGGACTTCTTCTTTCCACCTTTCGCGATCCTTATATTCTTGCCGACCTAAAAGTGTTAGATTGCCCAAAAGAACAAGACTATCCACATGAAGTATTCTAAAAGACATAAAACCAAAACCAAAAACCAAAAAAGTTCAAAAAGTTCTATATACATGCTCTAGATTTTAGAGTCGCTAGGCCGACTTTTCTCCATTTAGGTCAAGGATCATTATTGTTGGGCCCACTCATGCTTGGACCTTCTCCTGGATCATCTAGGTCCTGATGGTAGTATGCAAGCTCAGCTGACAGGTGGTTGCTTGCATCATCTCCTTTCTCTTTCTTCTTCTTCTTCTTTTCAGCCCTTAGTTTCCGCAGATTCCCTCGCCATGGTGTCTTATCTCCCCTTAAATCATTGAAAATTTTCTTTATGGACTGAGGGGGAGTAGGATTCATACCTGAACTTACCTTTCTGGACCAAAAATAGAAATCTTTGGGCTTGGGGCTAGTCGAGATCGAGTACAGCTGGTCGACCTCGAGTACAGGGACCCCATACTTAGGCTCTTAGCAAGTCTCTGGCTCAGCAGTGGTGGTCGACATCGACAAGGGCTTGTCGAGATCGAGTAGAGGCTTTGTCGAGATCGAGTCGGCTTTGTCGATCTCAAGTACAGTGTTGGCTCCTTCCTCCGCTGTTTGCTTGGTCCCGTGGTAGCTGATGCTTTTCACCTCCAGCCATGAAATTTCCTCCTTTGCAGGTCCAAAAGAGAAATCTAAAACCTCATCGCCTATGGTGAAGGTGAGCGATCTATTCTTGACACTTATTTTGGCATCTGCAGTAGCTAAGAATGGTCTACCAAGAATAATAGGGCTAGTAGGATCTTCAGCACAGTCAATGATAAGGAAATCTGCTGGGACAAAGAATTTACCAACCTGGACAGGGACGTTCTCAACTATACCTGTAGGGATGACCACTGTATTGTTCGCCATGTATAATTTGGCATCCACAGGTTCTATACATCCTATCTTGACCTTCCGCCAGATAGACAGAGGCATGATGCTCACACTTGCTCCTAAATCGCATAGAGAATCATATTTATATTGTCCAAAACCCACAGTAACAGAAAACTTACCAGGGTCAGGCCTCTTTTCAGGGAAGTGGAGTACTTTGCATTCGCCTGCGATCTCTGAGATGGATCGCTTCTTGCTCAGGATTTCCTTCAAAAACTTGACATATCCAGGCATCTCTTGCAGGGCTTCTGTAAAAGGAATAGAAAAGTTCAGTTCTTGCAGCATATTAACAAATCTGTTAAACCTACCTGCAGTGGGATCTTTCTGTGCTTTTGAAGGGAAAGGCAGTGGCTTTTTCTGCTTCGGAGCCAGATCAGCTGTCGGAGATGCTGCAGAGTCGTCGACCTCGGCTTGCTGCTCCTCGATCTCGACCACGGGCTTGTCGATCTCGACTTGAGTTGTCGACCTCGGGTTGCTGGTCTGCGCAGCGGTGTCCGAGCTCAGCTTCTGGTCTTGGTCGAGTTGTGTCTTGTCGATGTCGAGTACAGCCTCCTCGAGATCGAGTTGGCTCTGCTCTGACTCGAGTTGCTGCTCTGCGTTGCTTTGCTGTTTTCCGACCTCTGGCTCGTGTAGTTGACGCCCACTCCTGAGTTTGATGGCTGCGACATGTCCGGTCTTCCCTTTAGGATTTGGTTCTGTTTGCCCAGGGAGTTGTCCGGATGGTCGTGGGACTTGTGCAGCGATTTGACCCATCTGCGTCTCGATTCCCCTTTTCCAGATGTCCAGCTCTCCAAATTTTGTGTTGAAGTTCTGGAGCTGATTGTTGATGGTGTTTGTTGCCTGCAAGTTCTGTGCATGATTCCGACGCATCTCCTCAAGGATCAGCTGCAGATCATCCTTCTTTTGATCCCTTTCTGGATGTCCTGGGCTCTGTAGGGTGGGGGATTCCTAGGAGGACCTTGGTTCCACTGAGGTTGATAGAACCTTTGATCTCCCATGTAGCGATTTGGACCCCCAGCATAGGCTGCTTCCTCATGTGTCTCTGCCATTCTGACTTGCTCAGTGTGTGGGCACTCAGTAGTGGTGTGCCTCTATGATCCGCATTCGATGCAAGGCTGGTTGACAGATAGATATTTGACCTGCTTGAGGAGCTTGCGATTTTGGTCCCTGTAGAACTGCTCCCTGACATCTGGGTCAATCTCCTTTGCTGGCTCATAGAGTGGCATAGATGGTGCTGGTCTGGTATAGGCGTTCTCATCATAGTTTGTAGAAGTCCCATACTTTTTGTCATATGCCGTGAGCTTGTCTAGCACACCCCAGGCGTCAATTGGTGGCATCGTCAGGTACTCATATCGAGTGTACTGATTGATCCTGTCCTTAGTGACTTGGTCAAGAGAGTTGAAGAAGATCTCCTGAATGACGTCGGGTGGCTATCCATGAGTAGGGCAAGATCGCAGTAGTTGCTTGTACCTTTCCCATGCCTTTGCTAGCGGCTCCCCAGGCTTTTGTTTGAAAGCTGTGATCTTTTGGCGGAGGAATGCTGTCTTGGCAGGAGGGAAGAATTTGTTGAGAAACTCTTGCTCTACTTGTGCCCATGTTGTAAGGGATCTTGGTTTCAGTCCTTCTAGCCACTTTAGTGCAGGTCCAGCGAGCGACCAGCGGAAAGCTTTTATCTTGACATATTCCAGAGTTGTACCTTCAGCAAGAGTACGACACATGTCATGAAAATTGGTAATATGTTCAAGAGGGCACTCATTAAATCTTCCATGAAAGGCGCTCTGGTTCGTCTAAGCCGTCAAACTCAGGTGGTTGACCAGAACGGCGCATACACCTGTAAAGTAACTCAAAGCAGACGTGAGATTTAACTACCTAAGGCGCGAATGATAGCTTCCCCGGCAACGGCGCCAATTTGTTGATAGGAGGAAATCGAGTATGCAAATAAAATATAAATAGATCACAGCAAACCAGATTCCGTCCCTTGCAAATAATTACAAGACCTCCTCCTGATGTTGCAGCGGGAAGTCAGGATCAATCCACGAGGAAGCGTGTCAGCGGATCTAGTTAGCGGAGAAATCTCACGGACAGAAGTCGACAACAGGGTCCTCGATCTCGACTAGGGTAGTCGACAGAAGATCGGACAGTCGAACACAGCAGCAGCAACTCGGCAGATGGTGGTCGATATCGACAAGGCCTACTCGATATCGAGTAGAGTCTTGGTCGACTTTGCTTCGTCTTGTCGAGTACCTGCACAGGAGAAGCTACAGCGACTGGGTCGAGGATCAGTTTACTCGAGATCGACTAGTGCTATTCGATATCGAGTAGAAAGACAGAAAATAGAACGAATGAAAATAAAGAACAACTGCTTTTAGGGTTTCGAACTAAACTTAATGTAAAGGACTTCCAAGATTGGGGTTTGCAACAACTATAACCAAGCATGCATAAGGCAGAGATAAACAGATAATCATGTGAATTGCATCAAAGGACAAGCTTTCGCCTTTTCCAACAATTAGACAACTCTTTCAAGAAACCCTAATTGTCTCTACTGATTTTATGTTTATAATCCAAGTGGTTAACATGGATCTCCATTAGATGGGCAATAAACACATAAACAAGTAGGAGATGCTCAAAACATGATAAAAGTCAGATCTTTACCTCAATTATGCATGGCTATCGTCGGGCTCGCCCCAACCCTAGAAGTGGGTTGACTACTCGCGCTTCATCATAATTAAAGACATCAATAATAAAAGGAAATAAACTTGCATTAATAAAATAAAATAGAGCTTACAACCAAAGGAAGTCAATTCCGCTCTCGCTTCACAAAACTCCAATCAGCTACTCACTCTCTCTCTCTCTCCTACTACTTCTCCTACTGAAATTGAATTGTGTGTGTATTGGAATGAATGAAAAACCAGCCCCTAGGGCTTTATTTATAGCCTTCTATTCCTTGTTATTCAAGGATAGAATCTTTTATCTATATCTACTTAAAGCTTAAAGATAAATAAATTGCATAATGGAAATAAATCTAAAAGGAAAAAGATAAATCTAAACTAGGTAAGTCTTCATGTCTTGATAGATCTCCCTTCCATAGATAGACTTGATAGATTTTGGATAGAATCTTCCTCCTTCGGCGCCAAGGAATCCCAACTCTACTCGGACAGCTCTTCGTCGACGCGTTTCTGGGATCCAGTCTACTCGACATCGACAAGGGCTTCGTCGACCTCGACTAGAATTCTTCGTCGACTGGATTTCTCGACTAGATCTGCTCGACAGGCTCGGATCTGGGTTCACGGGCGTCGTCGATCTCGACTAGGGCTCCTCGAGATCGACTAGGGTGTGGCCTTCCCTGGTCGAGCAGCTTCTCCTCAGCACGGACTCGGACTGGCGCTGTGGGGCTCGTCGATCTCGACTAGAGTTTTGTTGAGATCGAGTAGGGTTGCTCGGCATCCTCGTCCTCGGCTTCTCGGTCAGCTCCTCTCCTCGTCGACTCCGGGTGTGACTCTGGGCTTCGTCGATCTCGACCAGGTCTTGTCGAGATCGAGTTGGGTTCCGGAGCTAGGTTGGTCTGGCTCTCCACAATGCTCTTAGTCGACAAGGCTGTGCTCGGACATGCTCGTCGAGATCGAGTAAGGTCTACTCGAGATCGAGTAACCTGTGCTCTCAGCTCGATTCAACTGGTTCCGCTGCTTCTTTGACCTTGGATTTCTGTAGTGGATTTTCGAGCTTTTCCGACCTTCTTTAGAATTGCTGTAAAATGCTTCGATTTCTGCGAATTAAACAGAAACTGGTGTAGATTCCATAATTTGGTAAATAAGCATAAACTATATAGGTTCTGTACTATCTTAGCCCCAAATGCATGAAATGTATACAGAAATCGACATAAAAGTTACTATAAAACATGGCAGATTCAGCTCACAACAACAAACTACATTTGGTTGTTTTCAAAATTTTCTTCCTTAAAAGTCAAATTAAAAAACCTCCTAAGCAAATATGTCTTCTCTTTCTTTCTCCTTGGCATTGCTTTCTCCTACTTTATACTATTACTCTACCTAGCCGCCAGGGTTGAAAGCCAGCTGAAGCTCATTGTTAGATCAATGTACTCTAATCCACCAATCCATGGTGCATCTATTGTAGCTACCGTTCTCAAGGATAAGTGCATATTTGGCCGGGCTTTTTAAAGGCTCATGTGACGTTTTAGATATGAATTGACATGATTTGTTTCTACTTTGCTTCCTTCAGTTGCCGTTGGTAGATGATGTTCACTTGACAACCATTGCACATATGACCGAAGGCTTTAGTGGTGCGGATGTTAGAGCTCTCATGTCAGACGCACAAGAAGTAGTTATTAAGGAGCTTAGGCTCAGTGCTGATGAAGACAAGCCCAAAAAACCACTACTTTTCACAACCTAAAGCCAAACCATCTGTATCTGAGTCAAAGAAGGAAAGACCGGAATACTTTTCACAAATGGGCTGATTATCTTTAAGTTTTACAAAGATAAGACATTGGGATATTTTTTTTTTTTACAATTTTTGTAAATTCAAATGTTTCTTTCTTCCAATCATGTTGGTTCCTTCTTTTTACTACTTGCAGTGACTTATTCAATAAATGGACAGTTGAGATCAATGAAATGGCTGATATTTAACCTACTAGATTAGTCACTTCAATTTGAATCCCTTACTCAATAGATGAAGAGATTATAAAAGATCACAAATTAGGATGAGAGAATGGGTATAAATTTCCACATTCTAACCTGCATTACACATGCATTACAGACTTCAAATATTATCACCACATCTCTACAAAAGAACATGCTTTAGACACCAAATCGGAACACAGCTCCACAACCATACAAACTCACATTCCCTAAATTTGATTCTAGCTCCCCATATGCTCGACAAGACTCTCATCATACCACTAAGCCTAATTTCTTCACCCATATACACATCTACACAAATTCAAACCTCCTCATAACATCAAACAATTAAAAAACACAAACCCAACTCAAATTCACACTCTTATTAAACCAAAAAAATTCAATAGAGAGAGAGGGTATCACTTACCGGGAACTCCAATCAAACACAATATAGTTGTCAAAATTTGTCATCGGAGAAGCTAAATAATGGAGTCGGTGGACTATAATGGACACCGTCCTCTTACCAATTTCACGGTGGAATTTTTCCCCAATTTAGGGAGTAGGTGAGAGAAAGACATTGGAGTGGGAGCAAGACAATTTATATTTTATATCAACCAAACCGTTTTCACCCATTTATCCAATAAAAAATTAAAATTTGCATCCCACACTTTATAAATTTTTGGTCGACAATGCTGCTGGCTCCTCATATATATCCCACATATATATGATCACTGGACTAAATTGACTATAATCGACTTAGTCATATACTCCGTATATCCCAAATATGAGTGGGACTAAATTCAGATTTTATTGGACAGTGATGTAGGTGGAAACTTTTTTTTCAAAATTTTAAAATTAATTTCAAACTTAATAGTAAATACTTTAAATTGGTTTTAAAAATTTTGAAAAAAAAATTCTATTTTATATTAAAAATCGTGTTATAAACTCAAATGCCTTTTTATGATTAGCTCATTCGGTGTATGATATCACCATGTCGTTGACTATAACATGAAACTTTTTTTTTAAAATTTTAAAATTAATTTCAAACTTAATAGTAAATACTTAAAATTAGTTTTAAAAATTTTGACAAAAAAAATTTCTATTTTATACAGTTTTTAATAAATTAAAAACCGTGTTATAAACCCAAACACCTTTATATAATTAGCTCATTTGGTGTATGATATGACCATGCCGTTGACTATAACATGATCCCTTTCTTTTAAATTTTGTGACTTATTGTCGAAAATCAACAATCTCTTTTTTGAACATTTTTTTTTCGTGAAATAGGAGAGCTAAACCTCTCCGGTATTTTATTCGAAACAAAAACCAAACTTACATAGAGATCGACCGAGGGATCAAACATAATAGGAACTACTCCATCATGTGGTTCATCCAACACATGACAACCAATCGAAAAATGAAAAGATATAGAAGCCATAAAGTCTGCAACCATATTCGCTTCTCGAACACTTAATTACATAATTGTGTGCTATTTATTTGTTTATATAGCAGCTCTGCTCCAAGTTATCTGTTTAATATATGTATATCCCGGGCGTAGCACGGGTCTGCGGACCTAGTGTGTATATATATTGCTTGCCTATGCCTTGAATATCATCATAGAAGGCTTCAATTTTGCTGATTGAATTTAAGCCCATCTCAATTTTAATTAGAGCCTATTCTACTCTCTTTACTAACTTAACCCAAATTGTGAGACCAGCCCATTTTAATCAACGTTCATTCAACATCCCACTGAGCCGTCATTTTTGTTTGACCTTTCAGGAGACGTTCTTCAACGCAAACATGGGGAGCGAGCAGCGATCTCACGAGCGCCTAAAGAGGTCGCTGGTAATTTCGCGAGCTCCAGCCCGAACAAATTGGTAAAGGACGCGGCGCAGGAGTAGGGCAGATCAAGCTTCGACAATCCCACAGTCCAAGGATGCAGCGATCAAAGGTACTCCGACAGATATATTCTAGGGCTTTTTGATCGAAAAAAATTCCATCCCCAAATCTGCTATTTGATTCAATATCGGAATAATTTGCATTCCGAAATTTGAATCTCCTCTTACATAACCTCTAATTCAGTACTCAATTTCGAGGTTTGACTGATTTTTCTGGGATCTATAATTTTAGGGCATTTGGATGAGGGAAATCATCAACACCAGACAATTGAGATTCCAGGATGGGAAATCTGAACGTTGACAGAAGGGGCTTCGACTTTTAGGTTTCAGCAAGGAAGAGTAGTGCAGCGGGGACTCGCTTGAGCCCTTGGACACGCCGCTGCGACTCCCTAGCGAACACAACCCCAATGCCACAAATTAGGTATGTTCACCTCCCTCTTTCTTTTTATTTCTTCTGAAATGGGAATCTCAATTTTTGGTAGGCATAGGCTGATTTTGGTTTGTTTCAGTTTCTAAGATTGCTCATGCCTGGTTGATACGGGGTTAGCCGTAGGATGGCCCGATCTTCGACAATCAAACAAGAAATAACAAGAACGGAAGCAAAAGACTCAAGAACGCAAGGTTTACCTTTAATTTAGGGGTATCTGATGATTCTGAAACACATACCACACGAAGAAGCTCGCAAGGTTCTCGAGGGCCAGGTTTCAAGAATCGAACTAAGATAACCGACATAATTTCGGCAGCAATTCGACTTGGTTTTAGCGATCTGATGATTCCGGAACCCAGGCCATGAGAAAAGCTCGTAAGGTTTTCAAGGGCGGGGTTCCGAGAATCGAATATGGATCAACCAAAACTAATACCTTGATGTTTCTGCCTCTCCTTCTTCTTGTTGATTTTTTTTGTTTTGGTATACGTGTGCACTGCAGGTGCACGTATGGAAGGAGGAGGAACCAGTAGGGAAAATTTTTCAGAGGAAGAAGAAAGCCAGAAGAAACTGTCTCAAGCAACCAACAGGAAAGAGCCGGAGCCCCTGCAGTTGCAAACTTGTACTTTTTTTTATTTTAAAGGTAAATATATTGCTAAAATTTAAATATGTACATAAGGGGTTTGATCGGACCATAGGCTACAACCGAGGCTAGCTCTATTGTGGCTTTTAAAGTGAGTAAGTCTCAAATCCTAATTTGACCATAAGGGTGTGGGACAATGTCCATGTGTGGTTCCTATCTCTTCAAGCCTCGGCTATCAAAAGTCGAACACACACCTCAAAAGTGTTAAGATGAGACCTCCCCTTCGGCTCGGCCATCAAGGAGGTTCCACCCTAACACTTTGAGCACCCTAATCCCATATTTAGCCCCCTATTTCAAAAATTACTACCTCTTTACAGCGTTACAAATCTGAGGATCCAAATATATTGGTGAAGCAACAAGAGACGAAAGGTTGCCTACACACTTCTTTCTTTAAACTCGGGCCTAGCAGTTGATGTTGGTTGTTGACTTTTGTTAATCATTGCACAGCTGGATGCAAAAGGGGAAACTGTGCACAGATTCCTCATCATTCGAAAGTCTCTCCAGTGTAGTCCTCACTTATCAGCCCTTCTTGAAGTATAGGTGCAGCGCTGAAGTGCAGTGAAAACCTTTGACTTAGCACCTTGTACACATGTGTTTTGATGATATGGATGATTTCATCCGGGCTCTTTGTAGTCTCTTCAAAAATCTTCTTGTTTCTAGCCTTCCATATATGATAGACGGTGGAAGCTAGGCCTATTCTTTTCGCTTTGGATTGCCAACTCCTTCCTCTTGCTTACTTCTTCATCCACTTGAGAGCTCCCTGCAGTATGGTCATTCCCCTCCAGAGGCCTAGCCAATGCTTTACCTGGGACCAAATGTGGGAGGAAAAATTACAACCAAAAAATAAATGTTCATGAGTTTCAATTGCTTGGTCGCAAAAGGCGCTAACTAAGTCAACTTCCCTTGTTTTAATTTCGTCCTTCATGGCTAGTCTTCTTTTAGCTACCAGCCATAGGATAAAGGAGTGCTTAAGTATGATTGTTGCATCCCACACCACTCTACATCATGGAGGCTTCATTGCTTTCCTCCTGAAAAATTCATATGATCCACTAATCCTAAACTTTCCCCCTTGGTACCATGAGCTTAGCAGCATTTGAGCTTGTTCCTCCGATCCTGCAAGTGTTAGTAACTCATTTTTTTTTATAGATATTACCTTATTGATTAAGGGAGAGCCGTTGACTTTATGGGCTTCCGACGTCCAAATACTTCCTTGTTGTATATACTGGTGGTGAATCCACCTTATCCAAAGGCTGTCCTTTTTCTTCAATATGTCCCATAACAGCCTAGACAGGATGGCTGTAGTCCATGTCTTTATGCCTTTAAGTCCTAGGCCTCCCTTTTCTTTTGGAAGGCACACATCTTTCCATCTTACCCTGTGTGATTTCCATAGGAATTTTGCACATAAACTATTTACCTTATCTATTAGAGTAGAGGGTGAAGGTAAAATTGAGAACCAGAAAGCTTGGATCCCCTATAGCATTGTCCTTATCAACTCCACCTTGCCTGCATATGATAATATCTTTGAATTCCAATAACTAATGTTAGCTAAGAGTTTATCAAGGAATGGAGAGAACTGGAAAATTGCTAGCCTTCCTGAGGAGATGGGTATGCCTAAATATTTGAATGGGAACTCCCCTGGAGAGAACCCTGATTTGTTGACAAGGTATTCCTTATCTTCTGATTTTGCTCCAGCCATAAAAAAGAAAGATTTAGTTGCACTTACCTCAAGTCCAGAAACCCGGTGAAATATTCAAGTGCATCTAACAAAACTTTGATGGAGCCTTTGTCTCCTCTGGATAAGAGGATTATATCATCTGCATAGGCTAAGTGAGTGATTTGCATCATACCACATTTAGGATGAAAATTGAAAGAAGGAAGCCGAGATTTACATTTCAGCACTCTAGACAAATAATTCACTGATAGCACAAATATAAGAGGAGATATATGGTCACCTTGTCTCAAACCTCTTTGTCCTTTAAAGAAACCATGCATAATGCCATTTATATTAATGGAGAAAGACACAATGGTTATACATTCTAAGATCCATTCTATAAAGATCAGAGGAAAATTTAATGTCAGGAGCATTTGCTCAATAAACCTCCAAGATAAGGTGTCATAGGCCTTTCTAAGATCTAAGTTAAGTCAGGAGCATTTGCTCAATAAACCAATCTGTGCAGGGGAAACAATGGACCCTAATTCAGGTTTTACTCTATTAGCAAGGATTTTTGTGATGACCTTATATGTAACATTGCAGCAAGAAATGGGCCTAAAGTCACCAACTGTGTTAGCATTTGAGGTTTTGGCTATAAGTGCAATACTTGTGTGATTAATATGTTTTAGAAGCTTGCCTGATGCAAAGAACTCTCTCACAGCTTTACTGAGTTGATCCCCAATTGTCTCCCAAGTATCTTTGAAAAATTTAGAGGTAAATCCATCAGGTCCCGGTGATTTCTCATCCTCTATATCCCATAGTGCATTCTTGATTTCTTCCATTGTAACATATTTGATGATGGCTTCATGTCTTTCGTTCCTTAAAATTGCCCCTCCATCAATGACTGAATTTATATCTATATCTCCAGTTTCCCTTGCAGTTCCTAATAAACCTGTGTAAAAATTTTCAAATTGAGCAGCAACCTCTTCTAATGACACAGTTTTCATTCCATTCTCCTTAACCAAGCTGCTTATATGATTTCTACGCATGTTCTTTTTCATCAAGCTATGAAAGTAGGATGTACACTTGTCTCCCTGAAATGTGTGTCTTGCCTTGGCCAGCTGAGAGTTGAACTTATATTCAGCTTCCCTTAGTCTTCTTGCTTTCTTCTTTGAGTCTTCCATAATCTGTAGAAGCTGCTCCGAGTCAGTATTTTCTCTAAGTGCATGAAATTCCTTTCATATTCTTCCTCTACTTTCCTTGCTCGAGTTGTAATGTCTGAAAAGTGTCTTTTATTCAGCTCTTTTAGAGGTATCTTGAGATTCTTCAGTTTTTTGCAAAGCAAGAATTGTTCTGAGCCTCTCCCAAAATACACCCATTTTGTAGAAATGGTCTTCTGAAATTGTTCATGTTGCCCCCACAAATTAAAATACTTAAAAGTCCCCTTTCTCTTTTCCTGTTGCTCAATCACTTCCACCACTACTTGACCGTGATCACAAAATGCCTTTGGAGGAAGGTAGGTTGCCTTGCAATAGTAATCTGAACTATCCCATCTGTCATTCACCATTACTCTATCTGTCTTCGTTGATTTTTTACCTTTAAACCATGTATGCTCATGTCCAGCCATAATTGCATCCTTGAGCCCTAGTTGAGCACAACAATCCCATAGGCCCGAGATCTCATATGCTGAGACTGTATTGCCATTTTTCCTCTCACAGGACCTCATTACTGCATTGAAGTCCCCTTGAATAAGCGATGGTCCCTACCTGCTGTTACTTTCCCGAATAATATCATTCCACAATGCTCTTCTACTTACTATGGTATGCAGACCATATACCTGAGCAAACTCAAATGTTCTTCCTGACACTTTGCATTTCAGTTGTCCACTTATCATCTGATCGATGCTTCTCTTGTGTGAAAAATCCACCCTTGCCGGATCCCACATAAGGACAATCCTTCCTGTTGTGTTGTACTCAAAGTTGTGCATGAATCTCCATTGAGGAAAAACTTTCTTCATGATGTCTTCTAATTTCCTTTCCTCCAGTTTTGTTTCTACAATTCCTAGGAGACTAAGATTTTTTTCCCTTAGGAATTTCTTCACAGCTTTTTGTTTCAGGGAGCTGTTGAAACCCCTTACATTCCAGGAGCCTATTATCATTTTTTTTCTCCCAAGGGTGCTAGGCCCTTTTTCAAACTGGTGCCCTCCATCATCTTTAATGTTGTAAGCATCCTCACTTCTTTATGTGCTGTATTTCTGAGTATGGTTCCCTTTGTTAACTCTGCAACTTCGTCTAACCTCAAGAATATCACTATCACTGCTTGCACTTTTTTGCACTGTCTGCCCTTTATCTCCAGGTTGAGATATCTGCATTTGATCTCTTGTAGGTTGCACCTGTTCTTTCTCTGTACCTTTCATCACCGGATGTACCTCTTCTATTGGGATTATTTGGAGCCCATCCATGTTGTGCCCCCCGTGAAGATTTCGTTCCTCTCCATGTCAGCCAAGATCTGGAACCTTTTTTCCTCAGCAAAAGAGACTTTATTCTTTTTCTTTGCTTCCGTTTCCTTTTGGGTTTGAATTCTCCTCATCTCTTCTTCATGTCTCCTTGTGGCTTCTCTATATAGATTTTGGGGTTCCTTGTAAGTCAATGGCCCTTGGGGGTGGGGGAGGGGAGGCTTTTTTCCTTTGGTATGTTAGATTGATATGGTTTATTCTGCAGCTAGCACTAGTTGCAGAATTGTATTGCTTTTTATAGTGTGAAATCAAGGAGGTTACTTTGCCTCATCAGTCACCCACGTACACTACATCACATCAACTGCCACACATTTTTTTAAACGTGTTTTGCAGTTTCTTTTTCCTTGCTAACTGCACAATATACAGATATGTGTTGATTTGGGCTTGTTGGGCTTTTTAACATGTATTGGGCCTAAGACGATTTCTGTAATTGTCAAACTTTGTGATTAAATAAAGATAACAATCATTTTTTTAAGGTATAGTCAGTGTGATAATCCTATTTATGAAATCATGAATTGATAAAATCCATGAAATTTTACCCTGCATCAGTTGCCCCCCGAACTTTGTGCGGGTGAGATATCGAACTCGTTCAAAGTTCGTTATTGTGCTATTTATGCACCATGCTTTTTCAAGCGGACCATGCTTAAGAAAGCTTTCTATTTAATTTGTAGTCCGCAGAAAATTACAACTTGTAGTGTTCTTTATATGAGAAATTGATTACAAAAGAAAAGTAATCCTACATAGGATTTTCTTAGGACCAATGAGAGGTAATCTGGTATGGGCACGTGAGAGTCGGAAAAAATTTCCTCCTCAAAATTTGATTTTTGCCTTTTGTGGCTTTTCAACCAGTTTGCTTTTGAGCTTTCAAACTGATTGGATTTTTGGCTTTGAGTCAATTTTATTTTTGACTTTTTGCCGATTTGGTCTTTTGGCTTTTGGTCAAAGATTTTTGACTTTGAGCTTGAATTTGGTTTGTTTTCTTGTGAGGGACAAGAATTTGGTTTTGAAGACTTGAAGTCATGGGGTTGAGGTTTTGTCTTTTGACCGATTTTAGTTTGATTTTTGGTCTTTGACTAATTTGGATTTGACGACTTGGTGTCGTAGACTTGAGCTTTTGTAACCTTTGTGGTTGAAGCTTTGTGATCAAAACATCATATAAGATGATTTTGAAATATAATACCCAAACTATTTGAAGCCAAGACATTTAATGACTTTTTTTTCTTTGAGTTTGAGTTTTGAATTTTGGGGGCTTTGAATGACCGTACATATACAGATGATGTAGGCCAATTTTTATTTGGGAGGGTTTGAAGGGTTTTGGGAGGGCTTGAGCATTTTTGGCTTTAAGAGAGAAGAAAACTTGGATAGGTTTTGAGGTATTTTTGGTTTATGGTTCCTTAGGAGGAAGATTTGATTTAAGAGACTTGAGTTGACTATCACATTTTGACGTGATGATCAAAGTCGGAAAATTTAGGTAGGAGCCTTTTGTTTGTTTCTCTTTGTGAGAACGTCTTTGACTTGATAATCAAAGTCAGAAAATTTAGGCAAAGGCCTTTTGTTTATCTCTTTTTTTGAGAATTTCTTTGAAAGACAAAAATTTTCTCTCTCGCTTTTCCCTTTGCCTCATTTCAGTATAGGCACAAAACGTGCAAGTCTTTAGACCATACTTGATTTTTCTCCTTGTAATTGAGACAATGCTCATTTGACTACAAAAACATAGGAGTTGATTTCTTTTTCTTCTTTGATTGAGAAAAGAAGATGTTTTGTTTGTTTTTGTGGCCGCACCTAGCATTTTGCCTAGCTAGATTGCCTACGTACCCCCTTTGTGAGGGATCAAGCCGCTCGTAGTTCTTTGTGAACCCATTTTTCATATATGCTTTCGGGTTGCTTCAATTTAGGACTAATTTCAAGTCCCCCTTTTTTTTATGCATCATTCGAATTACTTGAGCACACATTTTATGAAGGGTTTCCCAAATAATTCGACTATTATTTGCAAATCGGGATTTTTCTTCTTGTTCTTTTTTTTTACCGCATAATTCAGATCACTCGGGCCCTCCTTCTAAGAAGGGTTTCCCAAATAATCTGACTATCATTTGCAAACCCGAAAACCTTTTTTTTTTGTACGACTGTATTTGACACATATTTTTTTGATGCCAAATTTCTTACGTACCTCTTGTTGGAGATCAAGTCTTAACGTAGTTCTACGTGGAAGTATTTGTTTTTCCGCCTTGGAGACTACTTGATCATTTTGACACCCTTACTTGGCTTTAGATGTCCATGATTTGGTTGAGCTTATGGATGAGAACTTTTGACTGTCTGTTCCAGAGCTCTTGCTTTTAGTCCTTTTCATTTGGACACTTTTTTTCTTTTAGACTCGTCAATTTTTCCGAGCCTTTCAAATATCGGAGCTTTAAATTCTCCACTTGTCGAGGCTTTGTTAAGCCTTTGAAACACTGAAGACTTGGATTCTTCACTTGCCAATGCCATTTCAAGCCTTTGAAACACTGAAGATTTGGATGCTTCATTTGTTGAGGCTAGCTCGAGTCTTTTAAATACCAAAGATTTCGGTGCTTCACATGTAGAGGCTAGATTAAGCCTTTTAAACACCAAAGATTTAAGAGTTCCACCTGAAGCCGTCTCGAGCCTTTCAAATGCGGACACTCTAGGCTCGATCACACTTGCAGTTAGAACACCCTCTTCGTATGGGATTTGAACATTTTTGACACAAGCCCTTTCGACGATTTTTTGTGGCGTTTTACCCTTCAAACAGGGTTTTAGCTTCTACACTTGAACTTTATGCTTCTTGTGTGCTTTTGAAGCTTCACCGAATTTTGATTTCTTTGCCTTTGATTTCTCTTTTGATTTTGAGGGGGGAATTTGATGCTTGGAGCGAAGAGTAATCTTTTCAACTCCTGCTTTATTTTATCACAAGTCATCGGTCCATGAGACTGTTGTGAGGAGGAAATCGAGTATGAAATATAATGAAAATAGATCAAACCAGACTTAGGCCCCAGCAAATAAATACAAGACTCCTCCAATGCAGTAAGAGAAAGTCAGGATCGAATCCACGAGGAAGCACGTCAACAGTTCTCAGGTAGCTGTAAATTCTCACAGGCAAAGCAGCAGAAAGACAGAAACACAAAAAAGAAACAGAAATAAAAGCAGAAAAACAAAAGCAAAGAACAAAGCAAAACAGAAAAGACAAAGCAAAGCAGAAACTAAAAGCAAAGGCAGAGGCTTCTCGATCTCGACAAGAGTCAACTCGAGATCGACCACAACTGTGAACAACAGAAACTCAAAAAGTGAAAATCGACGAAAACAGAAGAAAACCAACTCGACCTAGACCAGCTCCTACTCGAGATCGACAAGGGCAGTACTCGATCTCGACAAAGGTCTACTCTATGTCGACTGGAAACAGAAACTTAAATTTGCAGAATCTCGAACAAAACTCAGAATTTCGACAGAAATAAATCAATATGCTAAAAGACTTCCAAAGCCAGGGTTTCAACACCACAATGATAACCATGCAAAGTAACACATAAAGGCATAAAAGATCATGCTTTCCATCAAATAACTTTCGTCATTAACAAATAGGCAAATAGAGGCTTTCGCATAAACCCTAATTGTTACTAACCCTTTTTCACATAATTAATCCAAGTTGCATTAAGATCACTTTCGCTTCAATAACACAAACAAGGATCACCTTCAACTCTCGCAAAAGAATCATGCTCATAGGGATAGAAGACAAATCGCATAACAAAATCTGACCTTTACCGCGTTATCTCACATGGCCACCGTTGGGCTCACCCCAGCCCCAGAAGTGGGTGGACTACTCACGCCTCATCGCAATAACAGACATTGTTTGATGAAAAGAACTAACTTGCATTAAAACTAAATTCAAAGCCTTTACAATCCTGGCAATCAACTTTCGCAGAAAGCCAAAACCTTAAAAACCTTAAAACTCCTAAACTTCTCTGTGGAACTAACTAATTGTCTCTGAAATTGAATGAATGAAAAACCAGCCCTTAGAGCTTTATTTATAGCCTTCTATTCCTTGCTAATCAAGGATAGAATCTCCTATCTTTATCTAAAATTATATCTAAAGCTTTAAAAGATAAATAAATTGCTTAATGGAAATAAATCAACTAAGGAAAAGATAAATCTAACTAAGGTAAGTCTTCATGTCTTGATAGATTCCCTTCCATGGATAGAATTGATCAACTTTGGATAGATCTTCGGCCATTCTCGGATTCCTTCACGCCCAAGTAAAGTTAAACCGAGTAGGACTCGTCACGACGACGCGTTTCTGGAAACTGGGTCTAGTCGACCTCGACCACGGCTCGTCGACCTCGACAAGACTTGTTCGTCGACTGGACCTCCCGGCTAGCTCTGCTCGACAGGCTCGGACTTGGGTTCCTGGTGCTCGTCGATCTCGACCAAGGTTTGTCGAGATCGAGTAGGGTTCGTCGAAGATGGCTCTCGGTGGTGTCGTCGAGGACTCCTCCTCGGACTTGCTCTTGGTGGCTTGTCGATCTCGACAAGGGTTCGTCGAGATCGAGTAAAGGTGTACTCGGCTTCTCGTCCTCGGCTTCTCGGGCAGCTTCTCTCCTCGTCGACTCCGGGTGTGGTGTCTGGGCTTCGTCGATCTCGACTAGGGCTTGTCGAGATCGAGTAGACTTCGGAAGTCGGGTTGGTCTGGCTTTCTCGATCAGGCCCTATCGACCAAGGCTGCTCGGACATGCTCGTCTAGGTCGAGTAAGAGCTACTCGAGATCGAGTAGCCTGGGTTCTCGGCTCGATTCGACTGGTTCCGTTGCTGCCTTGACCTTGGACTCCTGTAGTGGTTTTCCGAGCTTTTCCGACCTTCTGTAGAATTGCTGTAAATGCCTCGATTTCTGCGATTTAAACAGAAACTGGTGTAGATTCCATAATTTGACAAATAAGCATAAACTACATAGGTTCTGTACTATCTTAGCCCAAATGAATGCAATGTATGCAGAAATCGATATAAAAGTTACTGTAAAACATGGCAGATTCAGCTCACAACAAACACCCCATACTTAAGCTTGCTTGTCCTCAAGCAATACTTTTATTTGTCATTCAGGGGAAGAAATTGAAACTCTCAACATATCAGATTCATTCTCATATAACCCTGCAATCAATTACCATCCTCGAAAAGGTACTAGTGTCACAGATCCATGCATGTGCAAATATATAAAAGCAACATTTACTCACAAAAGGAGGTTTATGCACAAATAATTTTTATGTGACAAAGCAACAATAATCAAGAGGACTTTAATTTAAGCTCAATAAGGAGTAGATTGGTAAAAGGCTAAAGGTGGGCAATTTTTGGCAATGTGGTGCTTTTGATCCGGGGAAATGGAGTATTTCCAAACTGAATTTCCACATCCCTTCCCCTTGAGATTCATCACCTTTCATAATGCTTTTATCCATAATAATGCTTTTACCTCTCTAACCTCAGCACTGCCTTCTCGCGAGTCGCAAACATGGGTGTCATGAATGGCCCCGGATACTTAGTGCTTTGGACTCCTCACCTGGTGTCCCATCTCGCCAAACTATTATCTCAGCGAGCAGGGTCGATCTTTGATCGGATTTTCTTTCACTCATTAAATTTTTCCATATATTTCAAATAATTCCGCCAAACTTCAATAATGATAACAATCACACAAACACCATATGACAATCTCCATAATGTAACATCATTCTCAACATAATCCCCGGATAGGGTAAAGAATGGCAAATGTTTAGATCATGTGGAGCAATATTTGAAACAAGGCATATAATGGCTTTTGTGATGCATAAGCATGGGTAAGGCTAGGATTATAACAATATGAGCATTATATGGAAATATAAAGTCCTCCATCATCTTATCATGCAACATGTCAAAAGCAATTTCGAATTTTACCTCCTTTCATGGTTTTCAATAAAATAATGTACTTCATTGTGACTTCCCTTTACTAGGCAATTTCATGCTATATCTCTAATAAATCCAATTTTGCATCGTCGAGTTCAATATAAGCTTCCATGACATTATTCAAAATTTTCAATGGAGGTCATTTTTCTCAAATTTTGGAAATAATGGGGGTCATTTTTCTCAAATTTTGGAAATCATGCATAGTCATTTTTCTTTAAACTTTGGAAAACATGCATATAAGCACATAAATAAATAATGCATTCCAAAATAGCCATGTAGCAATTCTAAGAAATAATGCACATGTAATGTCAAATATGAAAAATATGCATAATGTAAGCCCTTCCCCCACCCCATACTTAACCATTACAGTGTCCTCACTGTATAAAAACAAGGGTAAAGAAAGAAACTCACTAGACAGATGTGCAAGGCTTCATAATATCGAATGGAAGCACCTCCTGGCCGAGTATTGCTTGGTTCTATCTATGGACCTGAAAAGTGTAGAAGACATATACCCACAATAGCAAAACTAAAAGTTCAAAATCAAAAACAAAAACAAAGTCTCAAATGTCCTAAAAAGTCTATGTACATGCTCTAGATTTTATAGTCGCTAGGCCGACTTTTCCATTTAGCTTAAGGTGGCATCTGCAGGGCCCATGTAGCTTGGGCCTCAAATAAGACTCCATTCTTGTCCATCAGCTGTAATCCTCCAGAATGGATCTTGTTCACCACAAAAGGTCCCATCCGCTTCTTGTTGAATTTGTTGGGAAACCAATGATCCTTTGATTTAGAGACATAGAGCTTGTCTCCAACTTCATATTCCTTAGGCTCATCATCGGAAATCCTGCATAAGCGCACATACCAAGGCAAACCTCTCCCATGTATAGATAGATCTTTAATGGAAATAGGAGAAGAAAGATCCATACCTTGGCTTACCTTCGCAGAGACGGAATCGGGGACCACTGTGTTTGGTCGATCTCGACTAGGGCTAGTCGATCTCGACGACTCTGCAGTTTCTGGTGGTGGTCTGGTCGAAGAGGCAGAAGTCGATGAAGGCAGGGGCTGGTCGATCTCGACAAGTCTGGTCGATGTCGACGAGGGTTCTGCTCCTGGTGGTTTGCTCATCGAGGAAGGCGGATCTGGTGGCGCCGGGTGGTCGTCGATCTCGACAAGGCTGGTCGAGATCGACGAGGATCCTTGCTCTGGTGGTCTCAGCGTCGAGGAAGCAGAAACTGGGCTCCCCGAGTGGTGGTCGACATCGACAAGGGTGGTCGAGATCGACGAGCTCTGGCCGTCTGGTGGAGTCAGCGTCGAGGGAGATGAAGCCGAGGCCGTCGAGTGGTGGTCGACCTCGACAAGGCTAGTCGAGATCGACGAACCCGGTTTGTCTGGTTCGCTGCTCGACGATGCTGGTGCTGGTGGAGTCTCCTTGGTCTGGTCGAGATCGACTAGGGTCTTGTCGATCTTGACCCCATACTTAGCTCCTGTCAAGGCATCCGAAAAATAATTAATCCACAACGACTTACCTTCGTCCGTGTCGATTGGATTCTCTGTGTTCTCATTGAGGATTGCCATGATCTCTTCCACCTGGGCCTCCATGTCCCTCTTTTCCATCTCCTCAGGGGTCATATTTCTGACCTTGGGTTCCCCGCAGGTGATGTAGCCAGCTGAGATAGACTTGACCTCTTCCATTGGACCTACTTGTACTGGGACGTTGTCCACCATGCCTGTTGGAATGACCACTGTGTTGTTGGCCATATAAAGTCTAGCATCCACAGGCTCCAGGGCACCTATCTTAATCTTGGACCAAATCGTTAAAGGCATTATACTCACACTAGCTCCAAGATCACATAGGGCATTAATTTTGTATGGACCAAACCCAATAGTTATAGCAAACTTACCTGGATCCGGCCTCTTCTCCAATATGTCCAGATGGCTGCACTCCTCTGTGATTTCTGCCATCGATCGCTTTTTGCTGAGAATCTCTTTCAGGAACTTGACATAGGATGGCATTTCATTGAGAGCTTCTGTGAAGGGGATGGTGACGTTGAGTTTCTGAAGCATCTTGATAAAGCGCTGGAATTTCTTTTTTGCCGGGTCCTTTAGAGATTTTGTGGGGAAAGGTAGCTTCTTTTTCTGAGTCGGAGCCAGAACAGACGTCGGAGGTGCTGCAGGCTGCTCTATGTCGACTAGGGGCTCCTCGACATCGACTACAGTCTTGTCGACATCGACCAGGTTGGGCGTAGTCGAGTTGCTGTGAGGTGCAGACAAAGATTTTTGCAGGTTCTCCTCGAGGTCGAGTAGGCCCTTGTCGAGATCGACTAGGCCTTGGTCGACTAGCTGTTCTTCGTTGTTCTGCTGCTTTCCGACCTCTGGCTCTTGTAGTTGATGGCCGCTTTTGAGTTTTATAGCAGCGATGTGTCCAATCTTTCCCTTGGGATTTGGTTCTGAAGATCCAGGGAGTGCACCTGACTGTCTGGGGATTCCCGCTGCTAGCTGACCAATCTGTGTATCAACTGATTTCCGCCAGATATCAATTTCCCCAAGCCTAGAGTTGACACCTTGCATCTGAGTATAGACGGAGTTGAAGGATTGCCTAGTTTCTGAGTGATTCCTCCGTATTTCCTCCAGGACTGTCTGTATATCATCCTTTTTCTGCTCCTTTTTCGGATGTCCTGGAGCTCTGTAGGGCGGGGGGTTCCTAGGGACACCTTGGTTCCATTGTGGTTGCTGAAACCTTTGGTCCCCCATGTAGCGATTGGGACCCCCTGCGTAAGCTACCTCCTCGTGGTGCTCTGCCAACTTGACTTGCTCGGTGTGTGGGCACTCAGGAGTGGTGTGCCGTTGCGATCCGCATTCTATGCAAGGCTGGTTGACAGAGAGATACTTTACTTGCTTGAGGAGCTTCTTATTCTGGTCTCTGTAGTACTGCTCCCTAACATCTGGATCAATTTCCTTAGGTGGATCATATAGGGGCATGGATGGTGCTGGCCTGGCGTATGGGTTCTCTTCATATGTTGCAGTAGACCCATACTTGTTGTCATAGGTGGTAAGCTTCTCTAGCACACCCCACGCGTCACTTGGCGGCATTGTCAGATACTCATAGCGAGTATAATGGTTGATTCTGTCCTTAGTGCCTTGATCAAGAGAGTTGAAGAAGATCTCCTGAATGACGTAGGGTGGCTGTCCATGAGTAGGGCAAGATCGCAGAAGTTCTTTGTAGCGCTCCCATGCCTTTGCCAGCGGTTCCCCTTGCTTCTGTCTATGTAGCGAGTATAATGGTTGATTCTTTGTAGCGCTCCCATGCCTTTGCCAGCGGTTCCCCTTGTAGCGCTCCCATGCCTTTGCCAGCAGTTCCCCTTTGCCAGAAGTTCTTTGTAGCGCTCCCATGCCTTTGGCGGGTGGGAAGAATTTGTTCAGGAACTCTTGCTCTACTTGGGCCAAGGTTGTGAGTGATTTTGGTTTCAGCCCTTCCAGCCATTTCAATGCAGGCCCAGCGAGAGACCAGCGAAAAGATTTCATCTTGACATATTCCAAAGTTGTACCTTCAGCAAGAGTACGGCACATGTCAGCAAAGTTTGTAATATGTTCAAGAGGACACTCATTAAATCTACCATAAAAGGCATTATTTTTAAGCTCTATAAGAAATTGAGTGCGAATTTCAAAAGAGATATCAGGGATAAGAATCGCCGATTCAGGCACGACGAGAGTTGGGTGCATGTAGTCCTCTGCCGTGGTTGGATATTGGGCAAGCTCAGCTTGTGCTTGTTCCCTTGCTGCTTTCTCAGCGGCGATAGCAGCATCTTTAGCGGCCAATTCCCTGGTAAGCCTAGCGATCAGCTGTTCCTGTGTTTCAGCGGCCGCCATGGCTCTTTGTAGTTTAGCTCTGATGTGAAAAAGGTATTCCGGTTCGTCTAAGGCGTCAAACTCAGGTGTTTGACCAGAACGACGCATACACCTACAAAGTAACTCAAAGAAACAGTGAGAACTGACTACCTAAGGCGCGATTGATAGCTTCCCCGGCAACGGCGCCAATTTGTTGTGAGGAGGAAATCGAGTATGAAATATAATGAAAATAGATCAAACCAGACTTAGGCCCCAGCAAATAAATACAAGACTCCTCCAATGCAGTAAGAGAAATCAGGATCGAATCCACGAGGAAGCACGTCAGCAGTTCTCAGGTAGCTGTAAATTCTCACAGGCAAAGCAGCAGAAAGACAGAAACACAGAAAAGAAACAGAAATAAAAGCAGAAAAACAAAAGCAAAGAACAAAGCAAAACAGAAAAGACAAAGCAAAGCAGAAACTAAAAGCAAAGGCAGAGGCTTGTCGATCTCGACAAGAGTCAACTCGAGATCGACCACAGCTGTGAACAACAGAAACTCAGAAAGTGAAAATCGACGAAAACAGAAGAAAACCAACTCGACCTAGACCAGCTCCTACTCGAGATCGACAAGGGCAGTACTCGATCTCGACAAAGGTCTACTCTATGTCGACTGGAAACAGAAACTTAAATTTGCAGAATCTCGAACAAAACTCAGAATTTCGACAGAAATAAATCAATATGCTAAAAGACTTCCAAAGCCAGGGTTTCAACACCACAACGATAACCATGCAAAGTAACACATAAAGGCATAAAAGATCATGCTTTCCATCAAATAACTTTCGTCATTAACAAATAGGCAAATAGAGGCTTTCGCATAAACCCTAATTGTTACTAACCCTTTTTCACATAATTAATCCAAGTTGCATTAAGATCACTTTCGCTTCAATAACACAAACAAGGATCACCTTCAACTCTCGCAAAAGAATCATGCTCATAGGGATAGAAGACAAATCGCATAACAAAATCTGACCTTTACCGCGTTATCTCACATGGCCACCGTTGGGCTCACCCCAGCCCCAGAAGTGGGTGGACTACTCACGCCTCATCGCAATAACAGACATTGTTTGATGAAAAGAACTAACTTGCATTAAAACTAAATTCAAAGCCTTTACAATCCTGGCAATCAACTTTCGCAGAAAGCCAAAACCTTAAAAACCTTAAAACTCCTAGACTTCTCTGTGGAACTAACTAATTGTCTCTGAAATTGAATGAATGAAAAACCAGCCCCTAGAGCTTTATTTATAGCCTTCTATTCCTTGCTAATCAAGGATAAAATCTCCTCTCTTTATCTAAAATTATATCTAAAGCTTTAAAAGATAAATAAATTGCTTAATGAAAATAAATCAACTAAGGAAAAGATAAATCTAACTAAGGTAAGTCTTCATGTCTTGATAGATTCCCTTCCATGGATAGAATTGATCAACTTTGGATAGATCTTCGGCCATTCTCGGATTCCTTCACGCCCAAGTAAAGTTAAACCGAGTAGGACTCGTCACGACGACGCGTTTCTGGAAACTGGGTCTAGTCGACCTCGACCACGGCTCGTCGACCTCGACAAGACTTGTTCGTCGACTGGACCTCCCGGCTAGCTCTGCTCGACAGGCTCGGACTTGGGTTCCTGGTGCTCGTCGATCTCGACCAAGGTTTGTCAAGATCGAGTACGGTTCGTCGAAGAGGGCTCTCGGTGGTGTCGTCGAGGACTCCTCCTCGGACTTGCTCTTGGTGGCTTGTCGATCTCGACAAGGGTTCGTCGAGATCGAGTAAAGGTGTACTCGGCTTCTCGTCCTCGGCTTCTCGGGCAGCTTCTCTCCTCGTCGACTCCGGGTGTGGTGTCTGGGCTTCGTCGATCTCGACTAGGGCTTGTCGAGCGAGTAGACTTCGGAAGTCGGGTTGGTCTGGCTTTCTCGATCAGGCCCTGTCGACCAAGGCTGCTCGGACATGCTCGTCTAGGTCGAGTAAGAGCTACTCGAGATCGAGTAGCCTGGGTTCTCGGCTCGATTCGACTGGTTCCGTTGCTGCCTTGACCTTGGACTCCTGTAGTGGTTTTCCGAGCTTTTCCGACCTTCTGTAGAATTGCTGTAAATGCCTCGATTTCTGCGATTTAAACAGAAACTGGTGTAGATTCCATAATTTGACAAATAAGCATAAACTACATAGGTTATGTACTATCTTAGCCCAAATGAATGCAATGTATGCAGAAATCGATATAAAAGTTACTGTAAAACATGGCAGATTCAGCTCACAACAGAGACCATACAACATTGAGCGATGTCTTTGGCTTTCAAGGACTGTTCTTTTGAAGTGTCATCTTTCACCAACACTTTGAGAGGTAATGAAACCGTGGGGCTGCCCCCAGTTTCAATAGCCATAACAAATGCTTTTTCTGTTTGAGAAGACACTTAGAGTGAGAGAGTGTGCTTTGTCACATCTACCATTGAAATGGTATTTGATGAAGCTGCTTGAGTCGAGGAGGTTGCCCCCTCAATTTCAATTTCTCCCTTATTAATCACCTTATATACGATGTCTTTGAAGATGTAGCAATCCTTGATTGGATGATTAATGAGCTGGTGATCCGAGAAGTATTTTGGATCACTCGTTTTGCCAACCTTAGCCTTTTCGACTTTGGGAGTGTTAGAAGTGTAGCACTCATCAACTCATCGAATATCCCTTGTACATCATCATCGTCAAAAGGATATTTCTTTTTCCTTTTTTTCATGAAGAGTGAGTCTACTGACTTGCTCCTTGGCTTTCTCTTTTCTTTGAGATTTAGAACCATTTCCATTACCGGACTCTCGATCATGTTTGGCGAAAGTCGCCATAGACTCTTCTTCGTTTTGTGGTTCATCGCCATCATTTTTGTTAGCCTCACTATCTTGAGGCCAGTTTGATCTTCTTGCTAGTTGTTTTTCAACATTGCACGCTTTAGACACCAACTCATCAAATGAACGAGGTTCAGCACTTCCAACACGTACTGCTAATTCTGGTATTAAGTTGTTGGGGCACATCTAAACACAAGCTTGTTGACTTAATCTTTCATGGCATTGAAGTCTTAAGCTTCTCCCCCTGGCGATGAAGTCATTGGCGAGCTCATTAGACCTTTGATAGGTGTTTGCGAGGTCTAGAATGGAAACTCTTGCTTCCAAGCTAACAAACTGAATTAGGAACTCTCTTTGTAGATCATCCCATCTTTGAATCGACCCTGGTTGAAGTTGATTGTACCAAGTGAATCCCGATCCCTTCAAAGATTGGACGAATTGCCTAACTAATAAGGCATCGTTTAAAGCAATCACCAAAAGCAGAATAAAAATGAGCTAGGTGCTCATGGGGTGAAACGTGAAGGCCATCGAACTTTTCAAAGCTCGGTCTTTGGTAGCCTTGGGGAAACGGCATCAAATCAAAGTGTGATGGATAAGGCTCTCTATATCCAAACACCGTCGGATTTTGTGATGCATAGGCTTCTTTTATTGCTTTAACGATCATCTCTTTGATTTCTTGTGGAGAGATCGATGTGCTACCGCTTGAACCTTCACCATTTGGCCTTGTTTGCTCTTGTTTATTTTCTTGAGCTTGAATATTGATTTGAGCGAGAAGTGATGCAACTTGGGCATCTTTCTCATCAAGCTTTCTTTGCAACTCTTGAAGCTGCTCCTCTGCACTTGATGTGCTGGTAGTCAATACCGACATCACATTTGGTCAGTCTTGTGAGATGCTTGCTTGAGATTTAACAATTGAAGTATTGGAACTTGTTAACTTCAACCGGTCTTTCTCTCTTGCATCCTCTTTGAAGACTTGACATATTTGTTGAACCTCCTTGTCCTTCTTGCATCTTGAAGGCTTAACCTTTTTGGTATTGAGTTTTGTCTCTTCCGAATACGAGGTCATATTGACTTGTGCCACCTCTATCGGATAAATAGGCATAGACCCAACGAGGATCTCTCTTGGAGAAGCCATTGGGGGAATTTCTTTTGCCCCATGCAAGCTAGGAAGATATTTTGCAAGGGTTGCACTCGCTCGCTCTAAAGTTGATGAACGAGCTAGCACAAGACGAGGCATTGTCTTATCGCGTTGAGATCCACACTTGTGTCCCCTTCTCTTCATGGATATGGGTGCGTTCTTGGCAATGGAGACGGCTTGTACGGACGTTGCGATCAACCCCTCATTCTTTTTGGTGACATGAATGATGGGCCTTTGAGCGACCTCAATAGTTGACTTTGTGCCGTTGTAACCACCCTCCTACATTTTGAGCTTGTTGCAAATGGGTTGGTTGGTGAACCTGTTGTCGCCGAGTCGGGTGATCTTGAATTTCTTGCCCCCATAGCTGGGAAGTGCTTTAGGCTTCATGCCCCCATCCCTTGTCAGTGGTGGGAGACTTTACCACCCACTTAGCGATGGTCTTGTTCTCTGGATCTTGAAGCGCTCCAATGATGTTGCTGATCGGGATCGTTTTAGACATTGAGTCCCAGGTGATGTCAAGGTGAGCTTCAAATGATCGTTTCTTGAACCAACGACCTCATTTGATGATGAAGGTTGCTGGAAGCTCGTTGAAGTTAACTATCACTTGAAGTGCCATTTGTACCATTCAAAAAAATTAACCATGTATTAGTATAAATACAAATAAGAGATGAAAAGGCAAAAAGGGTCCCACTGGGCGTGCCAAAAATATATTGGACAAAAATGCGCAAAATAATTGTACAACACATTTTATTTGATTTTTAATATTTGAGTTCGATACCTTTTGGTTATCCTCTTGATTCGAAGTTGTATCGATACCAAGTTTTGAGTGATTTTGGTGATTTGGGCTGCACCTGTATTTAGCGGGTTGCATACGTATCTCTTGGAAGAGAATCAAGCCTTACGTAGTTTAGAGTGTTTTGGATTTTGTGTTTGGTTTGATTTGGATTTGGTTTCGTTTTCTTGTATGCATCATAGGATGAAGTTCAAGCCCACCTTCTACAAATGGTAGCTCAAACAACACTCCACCCGAGTAACCTAAGCCCACCTTCTCGGAAGGGTAACTAAAGTAACCCGCCTATCATTTGCATAGAAAGCGATGTTATGTAGTGTTTGATTTGACTTAGTGGTTTGACTTAAAGGTCAATTTAGGGATGGTGGAATTTGATTTTGATTGTTGGTCGTAGCTAAACTCGACGAGCGGAAGCTTTGTATCGAGTTAGAGCGTGCACTTTGATTTTGATAGAAAATTTAACATTTAGTACGACTAGAGTCGACAAATGAATTTGGAAAGATTTGTTTGAAAGTTTGGGTGTGACTGGACTCGGTGAGAATTCGATTTACGCCGAGTTTCCTACGTATCCACATGTTTAGTGGAATCCAGTCACCGTAGTTCAGGACGAAAAGAAGATTTGTATTTGAGTCTGATTGTGAGATCATTTGAGGATGGTGATTGAACTCGATGAGCAGAAGCTTTGTATCGAGTCAGAATGGACAATTTGAATTTGTTTTTGGCGATTGAACTCGACGAGCCTAAGCTTTGTATCGAGTGTCCTACGTATCTCTTAGAAGAGAATCAAATCACCCGTAGTTCTAAATATAAAATGATTTAATTTGGTAGGATTTAACCTCATATTCATTTAAAAGTGAATTTAGAGGTTGGCGACTATACTCAATATATTTTTAGGATTTAATATCAGGATACCTACGTAGCCGTTCTTACGGTGTCAAGTATTTATGTAATTCTGTTTGGAAAACCAATTTGATTATTTTTTATCGGCGATTGTACCCGACGAGCTTAAGCTTTATGTCGAGCTACCTACGCACCCGCTTGAACGGGATCAAATCACCCATAGTTCTTTTTAGGCAAATTTGATTTAATTTGAGACGAGCGACTGAATCTGATATATATTGAATTTGATACCGGATTTCCTACGTAACTCGTAAAAGAGTATAAAGTCTTTACGTAGTTCTTTCCAGAAACCAAGTTTGATTTGGTTTTAAAAAATTGATCGTTTGAGGATCGTGATTGAACTCGACGAGCTCGTAGCTTTATGTCGAGCTTCCTACATACCCATTTGAAAGGGATCAAATCTTATGTAGTTCTTAATCAAAGAACAAGTTTGATTTTTTTTTTTTTAGATTGAACCCGACGAGCTTTAGCTTTATGTCGGGTGGCCTACGTATCCGACAAGTCGAAATCAAATCGAGCGTAGTTCTTAAGAGAACAATTTGATTTTTTGGTTTGACGATTGAACCAGACGAGCTTTTTGCTTTATGTCCGGTGGCATACGTATCCGATAACTCGGAATCAAATCTGGCATAGTTCCGTCAAGACCGAGTTTATATTTGGTAAAACTCGATTTGAGGTTTTGACTCTGTTTTCATTGAAACCGGTTTGAGATTGACCCACTAGAATTAATAGGCAAAGAATATTTGACGAGTTTAATTTTATGTTTTGATCAAACTCGAATTCTTAATTTGTGCCAATTATAATTGTTATATTTTAGTGGGCCAATTTCATAATTATACACATTTTTTAAAAGCTTCATGCCGTATGAAATGTGTATATATATTGCTTGCCTATGCCTTGAATATCATCATAGAAGGCTTCAATTTTGCTGATTGAATTTAAGCCCATCTCAATTTTAATTAGAGCCCATTCTACTCTCTTTACTAACTTAACCCAAATTGTGAGACCAACCCATTTTAATCAACGTTCATTCAACATCCCACCAGCGACGGACTTAGGGATGAGCTGACCTTTGCTGCAGCCCACCCCATTTTAAAATAAAAATAGGTGGTATTGGACATACAGAAGATGCCAGCGCAGTTGGTTTTGAAGTATGATAGTATAGAGGGGTGTGCCGGGTTCGAATCTCCTGAGAAGCAATAACTTCCTTTTGTTTTTTCCCTACCACTCCTTTGGTCCTTGTGTTCCTGTCACTTCTCACGTGGCATCTTCCTTATTTATTTCCTTCAGTTGCTAAACTTGCTGTCCAAAACTAGCAGCCCCCAACCAACAGCAACATTTTCTTTCCTTTTCCCCTATTAACATGAACATATCATCAAAAATATGATGAATTTTAATGGTGTAATGACTATCATTTATATTACTTAATTATTTTATTATTAATTTTAATATTAATAAAATAGAAAAAAAAAACAAAATTACATGCAAATTCAGCCCACCTGAAACTTCATTCCTGGTTCCGTGCCTGCATCCCACAAAGTCGTCATTTTTGTTTGATCTTTCAGGAGACGTTGTTCAATGCGAACACGGGGAGCGAGTGGCGATCTCACGAGCGCCTAAAGAGGTTACTGGTAATTTCACGAGCTCCAGCCCGAACAAATTGGTAAAGGAGGTGGCGCAGGAGCAGGGCAGATCAAGATTCGACAATCCCACGGTCCAAGGATGCACCGATCAAAGGTACTCCGACAGATATATTCTAGGGTCTTTTGCTCGAAAAAAATTCCATCTCCAAATCTGCTATTTGACTCAATATCGCAATAATTTGCATTCCAAAATTTGAATCTCCTCTTACATAACCTCTAATTGAGTACTCAATTTCGAGGTTTGAGTGATTGTTCTGAAATACCCCAAATTATCTTTGGGCATTTCGTTTTAAGTAAATATAATTTTCGTAATAAAAGTTATTTTATTTTAAATTTAGAAAAAAAAAATTGTTTCTTTCAAATTGAATATATGTAAAGTTTTATAACTAATTTTAAGATATTCAATTTTTACTCTTATGTGTGTATATATAGTAAATAAATCAGTTTTAATTTATATTGCTTTAAGGCAAAGTGACATATTTTCTTCCAAAAATAAGGAATGATGTATAAATATAAACTATTATAAATTGTGAAAATTGTTTTGGTATAAGGTTGTAGAGAAATTGTGTTACGCAAAATAAAATGTGTTTGAATAAATATTTTATTATTTAAATTATGTAGAATTTTAATAAATGAAATTTTGGATATACATATATAGTTATAAATAGGAATAGAGCTTGAACCGATGGTTTTCTATTTTTTTCGGTTCAGTTGGGCGGACCCATTAAATTAACATTTCTAAATCAGACCGAACCGGGTGGTGAACCCATCTTCTTCATTCATCATTCAGTCCTTCATTTCCGTTCGGCAAGCCACGGTTTAACAAAGTAAGAATTCCTCCCTCAAATCTCGCGAATCTCGGCATATCTTCAATCCGATCTTATCAATTTGTTAATCTTATATTATTTTGGGATTTATCCTAATCCATTCCCCAAGCTCACTCGTTCGACATCTCTTGTTTTTTCCACAATCATAACTCCCCCCATCTCATCCTCCGAGCAAAGTCGCTGACGGGCACCGGAGTTTTGCCACAACCGACGCAGGCGACCACCAGTGCACCCGGGAGTTCCCCAGGAGAGGTATCACGCGGCCGGTCGACCGAATCAGTTTGAACAAAGCCCATCAGCCGCCTCAAGCTTCGAATTGAGGCCATTGTGTGTGTCGACTGGTTTCTGCAGCAAATTTCGACCCTCCGTTCTCTCTCGTTTCTCCACGGAATTTCAAATTCCTTATACCAAATCGTAGATCTGTAAGTCTACTTTCCATTGCTTCTAATTTCAGTCAATTCCGATCTGGCATTAGGAAATTACGAATGCTGAAGTACATCAGCGTTTCAAACTATAGCAACTGTCGACAGGTTCTTGCGGGATGCCCCTAGGAGGCTGCGATGGGTCGTCTCTATCCGTTGATGGCACATTTCAATGTACTACAACTTTTATTCACAAGTCATGTCCAAATTCCAGATGATTCAAGATTTTAGAAGCATCAAGGCGGATGCAAGTGCCCAGGAAAATCCCATACTGAGCGAAAACTGGGATGACTTGCAGGACCTCGTTCTCCGTCGTCTTTTGCTCAAACCCCCTGTTCTTTATATCGAAACGAAGCTCGGTAAGTGGAGTTTCCAAAATATTCAGTTTTTCTTAATTCTGATTTCATACGAAGGAGTTATGAAAGGATGTTCAAAGGGTGTCAGGATTCTAAATTAATCTATTAATGTGCATTGGTCCACATTTCCGCAGCCATAGCTCAACGCCTTCGACCCCGAATCAATTCCACAGAAACCTTGCACATCAATGAGCAGTGGTAAGTTTGGAAGACCCATTTTTGGTGTCCCTAATTGACGTCGAATGGTTGTCGAACTTACCTAACCAAGCATGTGTGTGCGTGTCCTGTTTTGTTCGAATCGCAGCCACTGTTCAAGCACCTATTTCGACATTTTTGTTTATCTTCCGACAAAACCAACACAATCACGCTTAAGTACAGATTGCACTCGTCAGTATGATAGGTCATACACATCAATCGGAGCTTTGTGCAAGGAGAACGAGCCGCCGGAAGATCGCCCAAAACCATTGTTGAAGCTGCGAGAATGTGACTGTCGGGCTGAGGTCAGTTTGTGGGTATTTACACAAAATCTCCCACACTTTCAGTTTTTATAAAATATGCCCCTATGTTAGTTTCTAAAATTTTAGAAATTATCCCGCAGTTTTAGATGTTGTTCTAACTCGTGTAATCTCTTTAATCCGCAGCGTTATCATCAACTCCTTACCCCTCCTCAATGATTCAAGATACCAAAGAAGATCGTATTGGTATTATTTCTGACTTTTTAAATTAATTCGATTGTTAGTCGAATTAAATAAGTCGATTCTAATGATTAAATCCTTTTTCTTTTTGTGTCTCCTATTTCATACGTATATATTAATTCATAGACTTCGTCAACCTTGTCACCAAGTGCTTTGAAGTCCATAGTTGATACCGAAATCCAACAAGACAAATATGGCAAGTGACATTCTGAGCCTTTCTGCTCAATTGGTGCCTTCCTGTCTTGGTTGTTTTCATGTCTTTGATTGCTTGCCATGTTAAATAAAATAAATTACAATTCACCTGCTTGTGTGATTTATTTACCGTCAGTTGAATTTGGCAAGTATATTTGGGTGACCTTAAGATAAAATAATAATATAGTTACCCATCATTTATTTAAAGCATGATTTATTCTTGTTCTTTCATGCTAATTGGTTATGAATGGAACATGCCTTTTCTTTGATGTTTCCATCCTTTATTTTAATCGCTTTCATTTCATTTGGCATCCATGTTACCTATAAATAACATGGGTTATTTTGTATTGTGTGATCAGGTAGGTTATCTTAAGTAAAAGTAAATAGTAATAATGTGAAGATTGTGTGTTACGATTGGAACTCAATTGAATCAAGATCAATCAAGTAAAATACGTCAATCAATATAGAGCAAAGTGAATGCAGTATGTAAAGTAATAAAAATAATGGAAACAGGTCGGGACTGTGTGTACCCGGTCTATAAAGGGTTTCATGAAACTAACACATTTCCGTAGAGAAATGTTACACTACCTCCGGTAGTAGGCTGCTATCTGCTAGTGAGAGCGGGGCCGGTATCATATTATAACGAACAATGTGTGAAGTAAAGCATTCAACTCATATTAAGAGTGATAAACGTGTAAAGCATATAAACTTATGTTTAAGCGACTCAACGTGATGAAGTGAGTGAAATGTGTGTTAAATAAATTTGTGGTTAAGCTACTCAACGTGAGGAAGTGAGTGAAGTGTGTGATATATATATATATATATATATATATATATATATATATATATATATATATATATATACATCTTGTTAACATAGTGAGAACAAAGCTTTATAGTGATCACAATTAATTCAAGCTATATCATATTCCATCTGCAAACGGAGTATGGTTCCTAAGAGTGCTTGTCACTCGCATCTTTTGCTACTCAATCCTTTTGGATTATCCGTGTCACAGGAGTCGTGTTTTAAAAATTTAAGCCTACATAAAATATTCTCTATAATCACAATTGGGTTTAGATTCAGACCTTATCATGGTCACTGAATTTGAATCCAAAGTAGTCCCAGTTTTCGAGCCGTTGGTTGCTAGTTCTTACGAACTAACCATCCTAGTTTTTGTGACGGCAGGTTTAGGTCGAGCCTCAGAAGAGAAGACGAAGAGAAGTTGAGAAGACATTTGAATTAGTTTAGCATTATGTTTAAATTTTAAATTCCTAGATATAATGTATAGAAGTTCTATTGTTTGCTTTTATTTAAAATTCTTCCGTTGTATTGTTTTCAATTTGTATTTAAATCCTCAGTTTTAGAGGAAAGATTAATAAATAGTTATTTTTCTTTTATTCAAGTCTTCCGCTATTTAATTGTATTTCATTTATATATTTAGTTATTATCATCTTGTTTATGGGAGCATGGTTGCATGTCCCTATAAGCATAAGGTGGTTACAAAGACATTAAAGTCCGAGTAATTACTGGCGTTGTGGCATTCCCTCGGGTTATAAAAGGGGGTGTTACATGTTATGAGATCTATGATTTTAGGGCATTTGGATGAGGGCAATCATCAACACTAGACAATTGAGATTCCAGGACGGGAAATCTGAACGTTGACATAAGGGGCTTCGACTTTTAGGTTTCAACAAGGAAGAGTAGTGCATCAGGGACTCGCTTGTGTAACGGCCCGGGATTATGATTCCCGAGTTACGTTTCGAGGGATTAAACCCCTCGTTAGGACCTTGCGCCCCGAGTACAGGTTGAAGGTTTCAAAACTTACTTTAATGTTTTCAAAGGGGGATTTCATACCCAAAATCGAAGGGATCGTTGGAATCCCCGGGGAAGTCCCCTGTACCTGTCGTAAGTCTAAGCGTGGAAATCAGAAATCATGCGACTAGCGAAAACAAGTGTAATACAAAAGTGTGCCACGGCAGAGCCGGGTCAAAACGGAGTCTAAAGTGTAAATCCGAAAAAGTATAATCAGAGTCTGGTGAAGTCTATAACTCCAGCGCTCACTCTCCGCCGACAAAATGACCCGCGCAATAAGCAAACAGCAATGATAGGATGAACATAAATAATGCCTAAAAAAATTGATATGGGGCGGGATGAGATCGATGCCCACTTTAGCTCTGCATCCCAACCATAAGCACACATATACGCTATACCTAATAAAGATGCTTCTAGATGCATGGCGGAATATTAACACACTAACATGCTCCTAAGATCAAGTACATAATAATAATAAGGCCTTAGCACAGAATACCAAGTGGTATATCCCTCTCCTACCTCCACCCCCTTCCGATAGGGCGGAGACTGGCCAGCTCGTGAATGCATTCATTCATAATTGGGCGGCACGCATGCCTAACCCGCTCCACAATAAAGCCCGCAGGCATCTCATAATATAAGGAAGTGCATGACTCGATTGACTCAGGACGGGACCCGATGAGACTAGGTCGTCCTATGACCCTAGCAATGACTCTAGTTACTTCACAGATAACGACCGTTCTGTTTACATACGCATAAAGAAATAGAATGCTCAACAGTCGATGCAACCTAGCATGGTACTACATGGCATGCTGATCATGAATGCAACACCTAGTATATCATGCACCTAAAGCAGGGAATAGCTCTATTCAATCTGAGTAAGCTCCGAAGAGACTTACCTGGTATCGCAGAACAGCAAAAGGCAATCAACCAGGCAATATGAAATCCGACACGTCACAGATGGTCACCTAACAAGTATAAGCACATCAATGAGTCTATCTCTAAGGCACGCAAAGCATAGAATTATCACACACACAACTTCACAACTCAACATAATAACCGTCACATCATCATTTTCATAGTATCAACCTTATCTCATAATCTATCATCTCAACTTCTCACAACCATACTCAATATAATTCTCCAATTCATCAACTTAAGACAATTCCAATTCATACTTAACCAATTTGCATACTATCATCTCACAATCTTACTTAGCATATAATTGCGCATCCTCAACGTAATCATATAACATTTAACCACAAATAATAAATCAACACAATATTATATATTAAATCTCAAAACAACATTTTATATTTTAATCCCAATAATTTACATACTACTTCTAACATCACTTTATTTTAACATCTTAAAAAATATTTATAAAAACCCAACAATATTCATTTAATCAAAACATTCATTTTTAATTTACCAAACCAACCTCACTTTATTAAAATTACCAAAAACCACCCACTTATTTTATAAAAGTCCAAACCGGCCCTCTTGCTTTAATTAAACCAAACCGGGCCCTTATCTTATTTAGACCCAACCCAAACCGAGCCTTCTATTTAAATGGAACCCAACCGAGCCCTTTTTAAACAAACCCAAACCGGCCCCAAAAAAATAGGGCCAAAGCCTTGTGTTCCATCTGAGAAAGAATTAGGCCCAAACCGGCTCCAAACCGGCCCAAAGAACAAGCCCAACAACACATCTCTCAATTAAAAGAAAAGCCAGAATAATAGAAAGGGAGGGGGGCCCGGGACGGGTGACGTGTAAAAAAAAAAGGTGGGGCCTAGGAGTGGGGTATGGGCTGACGTGCGAGGAAGGCCCACAGCTTCTTTCTCCTTCCTCCCAATTGCCGTATGAAGAAAAGAAACAGGGCAGGTGCCCAGGACGGCGGAGGGAAAAGGAGAGGGAGGAGGGACCTCCGGCGGCGGCGGTGGAGCCGAGCTCCCGCCACCCGATCTCGCCGGCCACCCCGACACACACACGGACAAGGAAGGAAAAGAAGGAGGAAGAAGGAGGAAACTCACCGAGGGCGTTCGAAGCTTCGTCGGAGAACTCGCCGAGGGCTCGATTGGCGCTCGTCCGGCCTCGTCGGAGTCGGAATCACGCAGCTCGGCCTAGGGACGGAGCAAAAAGAGTTAAAGCTCCTCTTTTATTGATTTTAAAGGTGGAAAGGAGGAGGAAGGAGGGAGAAGAGCCTACCGGATTTTAGATCGGAGAAACAGGGAAGGAGAGCGGTGGCCCTGCGACAGCTCCTGGGGTGTTGGCGGCGAAGGCGGTGCTCCGGGGAGGAGGTGGCGAAGGCGGTGTGGTGGTGGAGGTGTGGTGGCAGCTGGCTGCGAAAGGGAGAAGAGGAGAGGTGGTGGCGGTGGTGAGGTGTGGTGGTGGAAATGGGGCTCAAAGGGGGAGCCAAGTTTTCCTCCTTTTTGACAGTGGTTGCCGAGAGAGAGGGGGGGAAAGAATCTGATTTTTCAATGGTCAAATTGCAATAAAAAAGGTATGATTTTTTTTGTGAAGAGTAATGTGTTGTTTGTTTGCTAAAATAAGAAAAACCAAGTAGAGAGGGAGGGAAGGTGAGGATAAGATTTTCCCGAACTAGAATAGGGTGAGTTGGATGGATAAGGATTCGGAATATGACGGAATTGAGATCTCGGGTCGGGAATTTAAATTTCCGCTGATTGGTCGTTCAAAACCCGAAATGAACGACGGAATTGATTTTTAAATCGAAAATTTGGACCGGAATTTATTTTAAATTCATTTTGATTTTCTTTTTCCAAAAATTAATATTTTAAAAATCCGAGCCTTTACATCATCCACCTCTAAAAACAAGTCTCGTCCCCGAGACTAAAATCATTCTAAAGTAGTGGATGAAGTTGAAATTGATGAGTCCAAGGATCACGTCATCGATCCCGTAAGTACCTCATAAGTGCCCCCATGAGATCTCACAGTACCGTCGTCATGATCATAATACTCCCAATCGGTCGTAGTAAGGATGTGGTAGGGGCCCCTACCACACCCCACTCCGACTCCTCGGGCATACCATAACTCGAAAACCATCATGACATCTCCGCTAGGTCTTAGCAAGCGATCTACAGGTGCCCCCATACATGCTTGTATCCACTTCGTGGGGCGTCATAATGAAAGCTTGGGTTGGAATAGTTTTCTCAAAATCTATGTTTCCTTTTAAATCACCATTTGAAATTCTTTAAATTCGACATTAAACAAGGCATTCCCAATTTCCCAATCATTCTACATCCACCTCTAAAGGCTAATCCCACATTCTCTTCCTAGGTTCCGAGTCAAATCAAAAATTCCACAATTCAATCTCTAGCATTTCTAATATTAGGCAACATGGATATAGAAGAATGATCATAATCTCAAGATAGACAGAAGATTATAGCACGTCAAAGACAGTCACATACCATAATATCTAGCACATCATCATATCATCGAGGCTCATCACATCATACCACCAAGGATCTGCACATAACTACCAAGCATAAGCACGCAATCAAAGAGACACCACTAACCAATCCCAACCAACTAGCTAGGCATACTCACCGCACTCGAGAGGTCAAGGTAATGTCTACGCTCGGCTCAACATAGGAAGCAAGTAGCTCATCTAAGATATCTCCATAGCTAGCCCGAATGCTCTCCTCGGTCTCCCAGGTGGCCTCCTCAGGGCTCCTCCTAGACCACTGAACCAGAAGCAAAGGAACCTCCCTGTTCCTAAGCTTCTTGACACGACGATCAAGGACCCTCACCGGACGCTCTACAAAGGTATGGTCAGGCTCGATGTGAAGGTCTGAGTGGTCAAGGACATGACTAGGGTCGGGAATATACTGACGGAGCTGGGAGACATGAAAGACGTCATGGACGCCGGCTAAGGATGGAGGTAAGGCTAAACGGTAGGCTACCACACCGACTCTCTCTAGGATCTCAAATGGGCCAATGAACCTCGGACTCAACTTCCCTTTGATGCCGAACCGTCGAACTCCCCTGGTGGGCGAAACTCGAAGTCATACATGCGAGCCTACCTCGAACTCAAGCTCGGTCCTCCGTCTGTCCGCATACTTCTTCTGTTGATCCTGGGCTACCCTCATATGCTCTCGGATGCGACCAACCTTATCAACTGTCTCTCTGACTATCTCGGGCAACGACAGAACTGTATCTGCAGGCTCGTCCCAGCAAACCGGCGACTTGCATCGCCTCCCATACAAAGCCTCATATGGGGCCATCCCGATCGACGCGTGGTAGCTGTTGTTGTAGGAAAACTCCACTAGCGGTAGCTGCTTGACCCAATGGTCACCCCAATCCAAGACGCACGATCACAACATGTCCTCCAACGTCTGAATCGTCCTCTCGCTCTGGCCATCTGTCTGCGGGTGATAAGCCGTACTGAAATGCAATCTGGAGCCCAAACACTCCTGAACCTGCTGCTAAAACCTCGAGGTGAAGCGTCCATCTCGATCAGATACGATCCTCTCTGGTACTCCATGAAGCCTCACAATCTGGCGAATGAACTCGTCTGCTAGCTTCGAAGCTGGCCATGTCTCCTGAATAGCTATGAAATGGGCCGACTTGGTCAACCTGTCGACCACGACCCAAATAGCGTCAAATCCTATGACGTCTCGCCTCAGCCCAGTGACGAAATCCATGGAGATATCCGTCCACTTCCACTCGGGAACTGGAAGTGACTGGACGGGTCCTCCCGGCCTCTGGTGATCAATCCGAACCTGCTGACAAACCTGACATCTGGCCACGAACTCTGTGATGTCTGCTCTCATCCTCTGCCACCAATAACTCCTCCTCAGATCCTGATACATCTTATTCGTCCCTGGATGGACAGAATAAGGGGTGGAGTGAGCCTCCTGCATGATCCTCTGCCTCAAATCTGACGTCGAGGGAACTTCAACTCTGCCCTGGAAGGTCAGCATCCCGTCTGCTCTCTCTGCAAGCTCTCTAAATCTGCCCTGAGCCATCCTCTCTCTCTCAGAACTGCAATCTCTGGACAATTTGCCTGACCCTGTCGAATCTCTGCTGACAACTCTGCCTGCACCTCTAAGAACGACAACTGCCCGCGGTCTCGCTGAATCCACACCTCAAAGCAGCATCACAACAGATCTCTATGCAAGTCTCGCTGAGCTGTAAGCCTCTCAACGACCACCTCATGCTGAGTCTTCCTACTCAACGCATCTGCCACTACATTGGCCTTCCCTGGATGGTAGACTATGTCCAAGTCATAGTCCTTCAGAAGCTCCAACCATCGTCTCTGACGCATGTTGAGCTCCTTCTGCGTGAAAATGTACTTCAAGCTCTTGTGATCCGTCATCACCTTGCAAGAAGTACCATACAGATAATGCCTCCAGATCTTCAGAGCGTGAATCACGGCTGCCAACTCCAAATCATGGATGGGGTAAGACACCTCTGTAGGCTTCAACTGACGCGAAGCATAAGCGATGACCCGATCTCTCTGATGCAGAACACAACCCAAGCCGGAATGCGAAGCATCTGTGTAGATAACGAAGTCCTCTGTCCCATCTGGCAGAGCTAACACCGGAGCAGTCGTCAACTTCTACTTCAGAAGCTCAAAGCTGGCCTGACAATCTAGACTCCACTCGAAGGGGACGTCCTTCTTCAGTAGCTGCGTCATCGGTCTAGCAATACTGGAGAAACCCTGGACGAATCTCCTGTAATAACTAGCCAATCCTAGGAATGAGCGGATATCTCTGACGTTCTTGGGCACCTCCCAAGCAACGATGGCATCAATCTTTACCGGATCCACGGCAACTCCCTCAGCTGAAATAACGTGGCCTAAGATTGCCACCTCTGTGAGCCAGAACTCACACTTGCTGTACTTCCCATACAGCTGATGCTTCCTCAGCGTCTCTAGCACAATCCTCAAATGCTCCTCGTGCTCCTCTCTACTCCTCGAGTAGACTAAGATGTCATCGATGAAGACGACGATGAATTTATCCAAGTAGTCGATGAACACTCGGTTCATGAGCTCCATGAACGCGGCTGGTGCATTGGTCAGCCCAAACGGCATGACCACGAACTCGTAGTGACCATAGCGAGTCCGAAAAGCGGTCTTCGGAACTTCCTCTGGCTTCACCCTCAGCTGATGATAACCCGACCTCAAATCAATCTTCGAGAAGACCACGGTTCCCTGCAGCTGATCCATCAGATCATCAATCCGGGGAAGAGGATAACGGTTCTTCACCATCGCCCGGTTCAGCTCCCGATAATCGATGCACAGTCTCAGCGACCCATCCTTCTTCTTGACGAATAGCACTAGCGCTCCCCAAGGCGATGCACTAGGCCGAATGTAGCCCTTCTCAGCTAGCTCCTCTAGCTGAGCCTTCAGCTCGACCATCTCCTTCGGTGCCATGCGATAAGGAACTCGCGAGATAGGCCTGGTGCCTGGCTCTAACTCAATCGCGAAGTGGACCTCTCTCGGCGGGGGAAGTCCTGGCAGCTCCTCCGGAAACACATCTGCGAAGTCTCTGACAACGGGAACATCTGATATACTGGGGTGCGTGCGATCCACCTCTAAAGCATAACACCAATACCCGACGCAACCCTGGTCTAAGAGTCTGGCGGCTCTGACTACGCTGATGAGTGATCCATTCCTCTTGGGGTCGCTCCCCCAAACCTGGTGCTCAGTCCCGTCGGATGCCAAAATCGACACTGTCCTCGTCCGCAAGTTGATGATAGCCCCGTAGTAGTCCATGAAGTCCATACCCAAGATGAGATCGTCCATCCTCAATGGCATAACTATAAGGTCGGTAGGCCACTCTCGCTCACCTATCCGAATGGGGCACCCTAAAATCTCACGACTCGTCCTAACCTTGGCCCCATCCGCCAGACCAATAGTAAGGGGTGAACCACTCGTGCAGCTCAGGCTCAGCCTGGCCACGCACGCCTCTGCTATGAAGCAGTGAGTCGCACCAGTGTCAAACAAGATAGATAGGCACTCATCATGGAAGAATATCGTACCTGCGGAAGTCGGGGCTGAGCGGTCATCAGCATGCATCTAAAATACGCGGGGCGGTGGGGGTAATCCTGGTCCTCGACCTCTCGAACTTTGGCCGCGATCATACCCTGACCCTGACGGTCCTACGGAAGATGATCCACGACCCTGACCTGACCCAGATGGTCCTCTACCTCCACGTCCAGAACCTCTACCTCCTCTACCCCCGCCTCGGCCTCTGCCGGAAGGGTCACCTCGTCCCTGGCCCTGACCCTGGCCCTGGGGATATGTCAGCAGTGGTGGCTGAGGAGCCGCAGGAAGTCTCGGTGGCTGTGCAGTAGCTGGAGCTCCACGACTCTAAGGGCATGTAGCAGCTCGGTGCCCCATAGTGCCACAGGTATAGCAGACAGTCGAACGGTCTGGGCAAGAAGCAATGTAGTGGCCCCTCCCGAAACATCCATGGCAGGTCCTCACTCTGGCATCTCCTCCATAAGTAGTCTGAACTGGGGGTGCCCTCTGTGCAGCTCCGTGATACCCTCCTCTAAATGCTCCTATCCTAGATCTGTCATCTCCACGGGGGTCAGCTGGACGCGCCCTCTTCGCCTCAGGACGAACAGTAGAGTAGGAAGTCTCACACAGAATCCTCTGCTGATCATACATAAGGATGACCTCCAGAAATCGGTCAGCTGGACGCATGCAGAAGTACAGGAGGCGGCAATCTCATAGACAGCAAACGGATCCGACTCTCGTCTGATGGACATAGGTGATCGCAGTATATCAGCTCTCTCTTGAACTGGCGAACGATAGCAGCTACAGAAGCCGACCGGTCATAGGTGCCGCGCATAAAAGATACCTCCCTAGCCATCTGTATCCCTGGTGGGCAGTACTCTCTCATCATCAGGGATCTGAATTCGTCATAGGTCCACTCGCTCCGCTCCTTCTTGTAGACAAACCACCTAGCATTCGCGTCCTCCCGTAGGAGTCCTGCTGCAAGTCTCTGTCTCTTAGAGGTAGGTACATCAACATGGTCAAATAACCCCTCCATATCACGCAGCCATCTCTCCACGTCATCTCTGACGCCTCCCGCGAAGGTCGGCGGACTACACTGAGCAAACCTCTTGACCCAATCGATGTGCTTCTCAGGGCGCGCATCGGTCACAGGCTCGGTTGGCTGCTGAACTGGGACCTCTGGCGTCGGCGCCGTAGATCGAGCCCCTCCACGTAACTCGCTCAGAATATCATGAAGCACTGCCTCTAGCTGCCCAATCCTAGTCTCTGGGGAAGCTGGCACCCGGTCATCAGCTCGCGGTGGCGAAACTCGCTCCTCAGCGCTCTCAGCAGCAACTCGACAAGGGCGTCCCCTGCCGCGACGCGCCCTACCCCCACGCCCATCTAAGCCACGTCTCGTGTCGACCATACTTGCTACATAACAATAATTATATCACTCAGCACAGAAGCACTCAACGATTCAATATGACCCTCTTCAAGGAGGATCGCCCTCAGGCCCAATTGAATTGAAGACATACAAGCACAGAGACGATCTATGCCTCCCTTCGGGGGACGGCTAACCGGAGGGGAAAATACCTCACGGTCTCCTAACCCATTTTACTCCAACCCTCGAGTTCCTTGGAGTCTTCACAGCCCATCTGTAAAAGGAGCTAGTATTTTGCCTACCTTCCCCGAATTCTACATCCATAAGGGATGCCTATCGCATAGTCTCTACCCCACGAGATTGCCATTCATGATTGATTAATCTATGCTTAGGTCCAATTAAATTCATTTTGCCCCTTGAAAACAATTTGAAAACCACTTGAAAGTAACTTGAAAACCTTGGGCCATTTTCAAAACCACTTCAACCTATCATACTCGGATTGCAAAACCTCGGCTCTGATACCCCTTTGTAACGGCCCGGGATTATGATTCCCGAGTTACGTTTTGAGGGATTAAACCCTTCGTTAGGACCTTGCGCCCCAAGTACAGGTTGAAGGTTTCAAAACTTACTTTAATGTTTTCAAAGGGGGATTTCATACCCAAAATCGAAGGGATCATTGGAATCCCCGGGGAAGTCCCCTGTACCTGTCGTAAGTCTAAGCATGGAAATCAGAAATCATGCAACTAGCGAAAACAAGTGTAATACAAAAGTGTGCCACGGCAGAGCCGGGTCAAAACGGAGTCTAAAGTGTAAATCCGAAAAAGTATAATCAGAGTCTGGTGAAGTCTATAACTCCAGCGCTCACTCTCCGCCGACAAAATGACCCGCGCAATAAGCAAACAGCACCGATAGGATGAACATAAATAATGCCTAAAAAAATTGATATGGGGCGGGATCAGATCGATGCCCACTTTAGCTCTGCATCCCAACCATAAGCACACATATACGCTATACCTAATAAAGATGCTTCTAGATGCATGGCGGAATATTAACACACTAACATGCTCCTAAGATCAAGTACATAATAATAATAATAAGGCCTTAGCACAGAATACCAAGTGGTATATCCCTCTCCTACCTCCACCCCCTTCCGATAGGGCGGAGACTGGCCAGCTCGTGAATGCATTCATTCATAATTGGGCGGCACGCATGCCTAACCCGCTCCACAATAAAGCCCGCAGGCATCTCATAATATAAGGAAGTGCATGACTCGATTGACTCAGGACGGGACCCGATGAGACTAGGTCGTCCTATGACCCTAGCAATGACTCTAGTTACTTCACAGATAACGGCCGTTCTGTTTACATACGCATAAAGAAATAGAATGCTCAACAGTCGATGCAACCTAGCATGGTACTACATGGCATGCTGATCATGAATGCAACACCTAGTATATCATGCACCTAAAGCAGGGAATAGCTCTATTCAATCTGAGTAAGCTCCGAAGAGACTTACCTGGTATCGCAGAACAGCAAAAGGCAATCAACCAGGCAATATGAAATCCGACACGTCACAGATGGTCACCTAACAAGTATAAGCACATCAATGAGTCTATCTCTAAGGCCAAAGCATAGAATTATCACACACACAACTTCACAACTCAACATAATAACCGTCACATCATCATTTTCATAGTATCAACCTTATCTCATAATCTATCATCTCAACTTCTCACAACCATACTCAATATAATTCTCCAATTCATCAACTTAAGACAATTCCAATTCATACTTAACCAATTTGCATACTATCATCTCACAATCTTACTTAGCATATAATTGCGCATCCTCAACGTAATCATATAACATTTAACCACAAATAATAAATCACTACAATATTATATATTAAATCTCAAAACAACATTTTATATTTTAATCCCAATAATTTACATACTACTTCTAACATCACTTTATTTTAACATCTTAAAAAATATTTATAAAAACTCAACAATATTCATTTAATCAAAACATTCATTTTTAATTTACCAAACCAACCTCACTTTATTAAAATTACCAAAAACCACCCACTTATTTTATAAAAGTCCAAACCGGCCCTCTTGCTTTAATTAAACCAAACCGGGCCCTTATCTTATTTAGACCCAACCCAAACCGAACCTTCTATTTAAATGGAACCCAATCGAGCCCTTTTTAAACAAACCCAAACCGGCCCCAAAAAAATAGGCCCAAAGCCTTGTGTTCCATCTGAGAAAGAATTAGGCCCAAACCGGCTCCAAACCGGCCCAAAGAACAAGCCCAACAACACATCTCTCAATTAAAAGAAAAGCCAGAAGAATAGAAAGGGAGGGGGGCCCGGGACGGGTGACGTGTAAAAAAAAAGGTGGGGCACAGGAGTGGGGTATGGGCTGACGTGGCGAGGAAGGCCCACAGCTTCTTTCTCCCTCCCAATTGCCGTATGAAGAAAAGAAACAGGGCAGGTGCCCAGGACGGCGGAGGGAAAAGGAGAGGGAGGAGGGACCTCCGGCGGCGGCGGTGGAGCCGAGCTCCGGCCACCCGATCTCGCCGGCCACCCCGACACACACACGGACAAGGAAGGAAAGAAAGGAGGAAGAAGGAGGAAACTCACCGAGGGCGTTCGAAGCTTCGTCGGAGAACTCGCCGAGGGCTCGATTGGCGCTCGTCCGGCCTCGTCGGAGTCGAAATCACGCAGCTCGGCCTAGGGACGGAGCAAGGAGAGTTAAAGCTCCTCTTTTATTGATTTTAAAGGTGGAAAGGAGGAGGAAGGAGGGAGAAGAGCCTACCGGATTTTAGATCGGAGAAACAGGGAAGGAGAGCGGCGGCGCTGCGACAGCTCCTGGGGTGCTGGCGGCGAAGGCGGTGCTCCGGGGAGGAGGTGGCGAAGGCGGTGTGGTGGTGGAGGTGTGGTGGCAGGTGGCTGCGAAAGGGAGAAGAGGAGAGGTGGTGGCGGTGGTGAGGTGTGGTGGTGGAAATGGGGCTCAAAGGGGGAGCCAAGTTTTCCTCCTTTTTGACAGTGGTTGCCGAGAGAGAGGGGGGGAAAGAATCTGAACTTTCAATGGTCAAATTGCAATAAAAGAGGTATGATTTTTTTTGTGAAGAGTAATGTGTTGTTTGTTTGCTAAAATAAGAAAAACCAAGTAGAGAGGGAGGGAAGGTGAGGATAAGATTTTCCCAAACTAGAATAGGGTGAGTTGGATGGATAAGGATTCGGAATATGACGGAATTGAGATCTCGGGTCGGGAATTTAAATTTCCGCTGATTGGTCGTTCAAAACCCGAAATGAACGACGGAATTGATTTTTAAATCGAAAATTTGGAGCGGAATTTATTTTAAATTCATTTTGATTTTCTTTTTCCAAAAATTAATATTTTAAAAATCCGAGCCTTTACAGCTTGAGCCCTTGGACACACCGCTGCGACTCCCTAGTGAACACAACCCCGATGCCACAAATTAGGTATGTTCACCTCCCTCTTTCTCTTTATTTCTTCTGAAATTGGAATCTCAATTTGTGGTAGGCATAGGCTGATTTTGGTTTGTTTCAGTTTCTGAGATTGCTCATGCCTGGTTGATATGGGGTTAGCCGTAGGATGGCCCGATCTTCGACAATCAAACAAGAAATAACAAGAACAGAAGCAAAAGACTCAAGAACTCCAAACTAAGACTCGATATCGACCAAAAGAACAAAGGAAGCAAGACTCGAAATTCAAAGCAACTATAGACTCGACAAAATAATGAAAAGACCGATAGATTGGTGATTCGAACTAAGGTAGAACGAGATAAAGACCCCAGGCCTCCTAAGTGGGTAGGAACCAAGTATCAACGACTACAAAGCCCGCCTCTACAACCTTACACAACCAAGCGGACAACTTGGAGGCACAAGGAGGGGACTTGTGATTACCGGGATCACTAACCTCTTGCGAGGTTGATGAACTCAAAGCAAACCAAGCAGGATCAATTACCAATTTGCAATCGATGAGCAACGCTTCGAATCGATTGACTTACGCTCTATGTGTTTCACACAAAAAGAGAACTTTCATAAATTTCAACGTGAGTTCTACAGAAGAAGATAGCCGCCTATTTAAAACCCTAACAAGGCTGATTTTCGTCTAAAAGGAATTAAAATAATTAACTTAAAGAAATTAATAAAATAACCCTAAAAGTTTCCTAAAATAGCTTAAGTAGAAAGTTACTAAAATAGGAAATAAAACAAGGTTAAGTCTTAGGAATCTCGGCCCTATTTTTGTGTGAAACACATAGATCCCCAGGCTTGCTTTTCCTGTCATTGGGAAACCTTTCCTTCCTCAGGTGCACCCACACTAGATCCCCAGGCTAGAACGTCACCAATCTGCGCCCCTTGTTGGCGTTGTACTCAGCCTTCCACATGAGCTGCTGACGCGTCCGTTCATGTAGCTCCTTGACGAACTCAACATGCTTACCTGCGTCAAAAGACTCATTCTCTCTCATAGGATTTGGAGTAAGATCAAAAGGGGTTAGTGGATTAACACCATATACACATTGAAATGGAGTGATTTTAGTTGAGGAATGCAATGTCCTATTGTAAGCAAACTCCACATGAGGTAAGGCTTCTTGTCAAAGCTTCAAATTCTTCCTTAAATTGGCTCTAAGGATAGTAGTTAAGGTTCTATTGGTCACCTGAGTTTAGCCATCAGTTTGGGGGTGACTAGAGGTAGAGAATAACAGTCTAGTTCCCAATTTGCTCCATAAAGTACGCCAAAAATGTCAAAGAAACTTAACATCCCTATCACTCACAATGGTCTTAGGTGTTGTTGCAGGAGGATGGTCAAGTATGAAAATATAAATAAATATTAAATCAAACTGACTCCCTGTCTCAGCAAATAAATACAAGACTTCGTCCCGTTGTAGTAGAAGGCAGTCAGGATCGATCCACGAGGAAGCGTGTCAGCTCCCGCCTTTTCAGTTCCAAATCTCAGAGAAACAGTAAAACACAGAAGAAAGCAGAAACAGAACAAAAAGCAGAAACTTGGTCGATATCGATCCAATGCACTCGATATCGACTGGCAAAATTGACTAACAGAACTCAATATCGATTGGACAGAAACTTAAAGCTCGAAATTTGTGAAATAAATCAGTGAAATAACAGACTTCTAAGATCAGGATTTCAACACCACAACGATAACCACGTAAAATAACACATAAAGGCATAAAAGATCACGCTTTTCATCAAATAACTCTCGTTATTAACAAATAGAAAGATAGAGGCTTTCGCATAAACCCTAATTGTTACTAACCCTTTTTCACATAATTAATCCAAGTTGCATTAAGATCACTTTCGCTTCAATAACACAAACAAGGATCACCTACAACTTTCGCAAAAGAATAATCCTCATGGGGATAGAAGATGAATTGCAGCCAAAGATTGTACCTTTACCGCATCACCTCACATGGCTACCGTCGGCCTCACCCTGACCCTAGAAGTTGGGTGACTACTCGCTCTTCATCATCAAGAAAGACATCAATAATAAAAGGAAACTAAATTATATTAAATAAAATAAAAGAAAGCTTACAACCAATCGAAGCCAAATCGCCTCTCAACTCTCTTGCCCCTCCTCACCACAAGCTCTCTCTCTCTCTCTCTCTCTCTCTCTCTCTCTCTCTCTCTCTCTCTCTCTCTCTCTATGTAACTAATTGGAACTAGAACTGAATAAATAAAAATCAGCCCCTAAGGCCTTATTTATAGTGTTCATTCCCTAGGAAATTAGGAAAGAACAACTATATCTCTATCTAAATCTATCCATCTAATACTTAAAGATTAAATTATGGAAATTAAAAAAATAAATCAACAAGAAAACTATATCTAAAGTAGATAAATCCCTTCCGTCTTGATAGAACTTGATAAATCTCCTCTTGTGGATATCTCCATTGGACTTTGGATAAAAATTTGATTAGAGCTCGGATACCCTCGAAATCGGCTACTGGGCACCACTCGATATCGACCTGCAATTTCTCAGCTTCTCTTCCTGACTCGATCTCGGCTCCAAGGGATGAAAATCGACTTGATGTGACTCGATATCGACCAGCCTAGGTCGATATCGACCTGCAATTTTCCTTCTTCTAGCTTCTGGTCGATTTCCGGATCTCGGCTCGATTTGGGCAACTCGATATCGATTTGGTTTGGTCGATATCGACCTGCTCTTTTCTCCTTCACTCGATTCTGGTTCTTCAGGTGAATATCGATTGGCTTCCTCGATATCGACCAAGGTAGGTCGATATCGACCAGTCTGTATCGACTCGATTTTCTCGTTTCCAGCTCGATTTGGCCTGGTTCCGCTACTCCTTGACCCTGGACTTTCTGTAGTTGACTTCGAGTTTTTCCTCCTTTCTCTGAATTGCTGTAAAATGTCTCGATTTCTGCGAAATTAAATAGAAACTGGTGTAGATTCCATAATTGGCAAATAAACATAAACTACATAGATTCTGTATTATTCTAGCCCGAATGATGAAATGTTTACAAAAATCGATATAAAAGTAAATATAAAACATGGCGAATTAGGTTCAAAACAAACACTCTATACTTAAGCTTGCTTGTCCACAAGCAATACTTTTAATTGTCATTCAGGGGAAGAAAACAAACTCTCAACATCTTAGATTCATTGCCATACGTCCCTACAATCAATTACCCTCATCGAAAAGGTACTTGTGTCACAAATCCATGCATGTGCAATAAAAAGCAACATCTACTCACAAAAGGAGGGTTATGCAAAATGATTCATAAGTGACAAAGCATTGATAATCAAAAGGACTTTAATTTAAGCTCTATAAGGAGTAGATTTGGTAAAAGGCTTAAGGTGGGCAAATTTTTGGCAATGTTGTGCTAATGATCCGGGGAAATGGAGTATTTCCAAACTTTCATACCACATTCCTTCTTCATAAGAATCATCACCTTTCGCTCATTCGCTCGTTGCTTTTTTCAATATTATGCTTTTACCTCTCTAAACTCAGCACTGCCTTCTCGCGAGTCGCAAACATGGGTGTCATGAATGGCCCCGGATACTTAGTGCTTCAGACTCCTCACAATGTGTCCCATCTCGCCAAACTATTATCTCAGCGAGTAGGGTCAATCTACCTTTATCTCCTGAGGTGATCGGATTTTCTTTCACTCGTTAAATTTTCCATATATTTTTCAAACATTCCTGCCAAACTCCATTAATGATAATAACAACAACACAACAACCATATGATAATCTCCATAATGTAACATGATTCTCAACATAATCCCTGGATAGGAAACAAGGTAAGGAATGGGCAATATTTAGATCATGTGGAGGAATAATTGAAATAAGGCATAATATGGCTCTTGTGATGCATAAGCATAGGTAAGGCTAGGATATAACAACATGATCATATATGGAAATATAAAGTACTCCATCCTCTTATCATGCAACATGTCAAAAGCAACCTCAAATTTTATCTCCTTTCATGGTTTTCAATAAAAATATGCACTTCATTGTGACTTCCCTTTACTAGGCAATTTCATGCTATATCTCTAATGAATCCAATTTTGCATCGTCGAGTTCAATATTAAACTTTCATGGCATTAATAAAAAATTTTCAATGGGGGTCATTTTTTTCAAACTTTGGAAAACATGCATGTAAGTACATAAATCAATAATGAATTCCAAAATGGCCATATATAAGCAATTCAAGAAATAAACTTTAAATATGCGCGCAAAATGTCAAATATGTCAAATATGCACAAAGTAAGCCCTTCCCCTACCCCATACTTAAGCATTACAGTGTCCTCACTGTAAAAAAATAAGGGTAAAGAAAGAAACTCACTAGACAAATGTGCAGGATGTCAGAAGTCGAGTGCCTTGCTGTAGGCCCTGGTCGATTTCGAGTGGGCATGGTCGATATCGACCTTCTGTACCCAAAATCAAGTGCTTCTTTCCTCCTTGTTCCTGAAAAAATTAGAAGAGAAATACCGACAATAGAAAATATAAAGTCCAAAAAGCGAAAGCAACAATGTCCAAAAAATCCCAAAAAGTAATTGTCTATTTACAAGCTCTAGATTTTTAGTCGCTAGGCCAACTTCTCCATTAAGCTCAAGGTGGCATCTGCAGGGCCTATGTGGCTTGGGCTTCAAGCATGACTCCATTCTTGTCCATCAGCTGTATTCCTCCGGAATGGATCTTGTTCACCGTGAAAGGGACCATCTTCTTCATTTTGAACTTGTTAGGGAACCAATGATCATTTGATTTGGAAACATAGACCTTGTCTCCAACTTCATATTCCTTGGACTCATCATTGGAAACCCTGCATAAGCGCACATACCAAGGCAAACCTCTCCCATGTATAGATAGATCTTTAATTGAAATAGGAGAAGAAAGATCCATATTGGATTACCTTTGCAGATTCGGACTCGGGGGCCTCCTGAGGATCTGGTCGATATCGACCTATATCAGTCGATATCGAGTGCTGCTCTGGTGGAATTTTAGTCGACACGGAGGAAGACAGCTCGATTTGGGGAGGTCGATATCGACCAAGAGGGGTCGATATCGAGTGTTGCAGCTCGAAATCGGCTGGCTTCGTCTCAACAGGTGGAATCGAGTCGGCATGGGCAGGTCGATATTGACCAGGTTGGGTCGATATCGAGTGATCCTGCTCGACATTGGTTTGCTCGATTTCTGGTGGAGATTCCTCGACTTGAGTGGGTCGATATCGAGCTGGTGGGGTCGATATCGACCTGTTTTCTGGCTCAGTTGATTTTCCCTGGTCAATTTTGACCCCATACTTAAGACCTGACAAAGAATCCGAAAAATAGTTAGTCCATATTGACGTATCTTGGTCTATGTTGAGTGGATTCTCTGCTTCTCCGTTTAGGATGGCCATGATCTCTTCCACCTGGGCTTCCATATCCCTCTTTTCTAGCTCCTTGGAGGTCATATTTCTTACCTTAGGCTCCCCGCAAGTGATTTATCCGGCTGATATGGACTTTACCTCTTCCATGGGACCTGTATACCTTTCAGTTTTATTAAAGGAATACTCAATTACCTCATCGTTGATGTTGAAAGTGAGCACTCCATTTCTTACGCTTATTTTGGCATCCACCGTTGCCAAGAAAGGCTTTCCTAGAATAATTGGACAAGCAGGGTCCTCCGCCATATCAATAACTAAGAAATCAGCAGGGATGAAGAACTTACCTACGTGTACTGGTACATTGTCCACCATGCCTGTTGGGATGACCACCGTGTTGTTTGCCACATAAAGCTTAGCATCCATAGGCTCTAAGGCACCTATCTTAATTTTGGAACAGATTGATAAATGCATTATACTCATACTGGCTCCCAAGTCACATAAAGCATTAAATTTATATTGACCAAATCCAATGGTTATAGCAAACTTACCTGGATATGGCCTTTTCTCAAGAACGTCTATTTGGATGCACTCCTCTGCGTTCTCAGCCATTGACCGTTTTTTGCTTAGAATCTCATTTAGGAACTTTACATAGGATGGCATCTCATTAAGAGCTTCTGTGAAGGGTATGGTGACGTTGAGCCTTTGAAGCATCTTAATGAAACGTTGGAACTTCTTCTCTGAAGGGTTCTTTAGAGATTTTGTCGGGAAATGCAGCTTTTTCTTTGGCAGAGGTGTTGATGTCGAGTGGGGATGGTCGAAATCGACTGGCATCTGGTCGATATCGACCTGTGTCTGGTCGATATTGAGTGGATTGGCTGACCTCGGGATCTGGGGAGGAATTGGGTCGATTTTGACCTGTGGTGGGTTGATATCGACTGTGGACTAGTCGATATCGACTGGTCTCTAGTGCCCGTTTCCTCCGTCGTTTGCTCAGGCGTTTGTATCTGTTGCCCACTCCTTAGGTTCATAGCAGCTACCTGTCCAGTAGATTTACCCTTAGGGTTAAGTTCAGAGGTTCCATGAAGCGTACCTGACTGTTTGGGGACGGATGTTACGAGCTGGCCAATCTATGTATCAATCGATTTCCTCCAGATATCGATTGATTCCTCCGCATCTCCGCATCAATCGATTTCCTCCAGATATCGATTGATTCCTCCAGCTGAGTGTGGATGGAATTGATAGATTGCTTGGTGTCTGAATGATTCCTCCGCATCTCCTCAAGAATGCTCTGCAGGTCATCTTTCTTTCATTCTCTGTCAGGGTGATCAGGGGCTCTGTAGGGAAGGGTTCTGATGCTGGGGCTGGCGATACTAGCTCCAGTTCTGGTTCTGGTGTGGTCCTGAGTAGTGTCCCCCCGCATACCTTACCTCCTCATGGGTTTCTCCTTGATGTACTTGATCGACGTGAGGGCACGCAGTAGTGTTGTGCCTCACAGACCCACATTTCAAACAAGGTTTATCTTTAGAGAGGAATTTTACCTGTTTGGTAAGGCGACGTACCTGATCGTTGTGAAACTGGTCCCTAACGTCTGGATCAACCTCCTTTGGTGGCACATACAACGACATAGATGGGGGAGGCCTTTCATACCTTTCATCGGAAGCGGCCGCAGAAGTCCCATATGTGTTGTCGTAGTTGGCCAGCGTCTCAAATACCTCCCATGCTCGGCGTGGAGTGTATCCATGATACTCATAGTTGGTGTAGTTGTTGATCCGATCCTTAGTAGGCCCATCCAGGCAATTGAGATGATCTCCTTGATGACGTAGGGTGGCTGTCCATGCGTAGGACAGGATTTCAGAAGCCTCTTGTAGCGTTCCCAAACCTGTGCTAATGGTTCTCCTGGCTTCTGTATGAAAGCCGTGATTTGTTGTCTGAGGGCAGCTGTCTTTGTAGGAGGAAAGAACTTGTTGAGGAACAGGTCCTATAGTTCGTTCCAAGTGCGAATTGATCGCGCAGGCAATCCTTCCAGCCACTGCTGTGCTATTCCTGCAAGGGACCAACGAAAAGCCTTTAGTTTTAAATATTCCAAATTAGCACCATTAGCTATAGCTTCACATAAGTCTATAAAAGTGGTGACATGCTCTAAAGGACATTCATTGATTCTTCCCCTAAATTGACTCCTTCTAATTTTAGTAATAAAAGAAGGACGAATTTCAAAATTAATAGCGGGAAGAACGATCGCTGATTCTGGAACTTCCAGAGTAGGATGCAGATATTCCTTTGCATTGGCTGGGATATGCCCAATTCACTCCTCAAGTTCCATTCTCGCGTTGATCTCGCGATCTACCCTTGCTTCCCACCGCTGCTGGTTCTGTACATATTCCGCCTCTAGTTGGGCGTGTTCTGCTTCTCTGGTGGTGAATGCCTCAATTTGTTGGCGGATTTGCTCAAGCGCCTATGCAGGTGTGAGCGGGACCGCATTCTCATCGTTGATTTGCGACATCTTCCTGAACCTTTGTCGAAGGTGGAAGTATCGCTCTAGTTCTAGAAGCGGATCGATAGGCATGCGATCAGTTCTTCGTATGCATCTGGAAAACAAAAACAAAAACAAACAAGTAAAAAGAAACTAAAAAGCAAAAACAAATATAAAGAAAAGAAAAAGAACTAAAAAGAGCGCGATCGATGGCTTCCCCGACAACGGCGCCAATTTGTTGTTGCAGGAGGATGATCAAGTTTGAAAATATAAATAAATATTAAATCAAACAGCTGACTCCCTGTCTCAGCAAATAAATACAAGACTTCCTCCCGTTGTAGTAGAAGGCAGTCAGGATCGATCCACGAGGAAGCGTGTCAGCGCCCGCCTTTTCAGTTCCAAATCTCAAAGAAATAGTAAAACACATAAGAAAGCAGAAACTTGGTCGATATCAACCCAATGCAATCGATATCGACTGGAAAAATCGACTAACAGAACTCAATATCGACTGGACAGAAACTTAAAGCTCAAAATTTGTGAAATAAATCAGTGAAATAAAAGACTTCCAAGATCAGGGTTTCAACACCACAATAATAACCATGTAAAATAACACAAAGGCATAAAAGATCATACTTTTCATCAAATAACTCTCGTTATTAACAAATAGGAATATAGAGGCTTTCGCATAAACCCTAATTGTTACTAACCCTTTTTCACATAATTAATCCAAGTTGCATTAAGATCACTTTCGGTTCAATAACACAAACAAGGATCACCTTCAACTTTCGCAAAAGAATCATGCTCATAGGGATAGAAGATGAATTGCATCCAAAGATAGTACCTTTACCGCATCACCTCACATGGCTACCGTCGGGCTCACCCCGACCCTAGAAGTTGGGTGACTACTCACTCTTCATCATCAAGAAAGACATCAATAATAAAAGGAAACTAAATTGTATTAAACAAAATAAAAGAAAGCTTACAACCAATCGAAGTCAAATCGTCTCTCAACTCTCTTGCTTCTCCTCGCCACAAGCTCTCTCTCTCTCTCTCTCTCTCTCTCTCTCTCTCTAACTAATTGGAACTAGAATTGAATGAATAAAAATCAGCCCCTAAGGCCTTATTTATAGTGTTCATTCCCTAGGAAATTAGGAAAGAACAACTATATCTCTATCTAAATCTATCCATCTAATACTTAAAGATTAAATTATGGAAATAAAAGAAATAAATCAACAAGGAAACTATACCTAAAGTAGATAAATCCCTTCCATCTTGATAGAACTTGATAAATCTCCTCTTCTGGATATCTCCATTGGAATTTGGATAGAAATTTGATTAGACCTCGGATACCCTCGAAATTGGCTACTGGGCACCACTCGATATCGACCAGCCTAGGTCGATATCGACCTGTAATTTCTCAGCTTCTCTTCCTGACTCGATCTCGACTCCAGGGGATGAAAATCGACTTCATGTGACTCGATATCAACCAGCCTAGGTCAATATCGACCTGCAATTTTCCTTCTTCTAGCTTCTGGTCGATTTTCGGATCTCGGTTCGATTTGGGCAACTCGATATCGACTAGGTGTGGTCGATATCGACCTGCTCTTTTCTCCTTCACTCGAAAATTGGCTCTTCAAGTGAATATCGACTGGCTTCCTCGATATCGACCAAGGTAGGTCGATATTGACTAGTCTGTATCGACTCGATTTTCTCGTTTCCAGCTCGATTTGTCCTGGTTCCGCTACTCCTTGACCTCGGAATTTCTGTAATTGACTTCGAGTTTTTCCCCCTTTCTCTTAATTGCTGTAAATTGTCACAATTTCTACGAAATTAAACAGAAACTGGTGTAGATTCCATAATTGGAAAATAAACATAAACTACATAGATTCTGTATTATTCTAGCCCGAATGCATGAAATGTATACAGAAATCGATATAAAAGTAAGTATAAAGCATGGCGAATTAGGCTCACAACATTAGGCACCCCATGCAACCGAACTACCTCTCTAAAGAACAAATTAGCGACATTGGTAGCATCATCAGTCTTATGGCATGCTATAAAGTGAGCCATCTTAGAAAATCTATCCACCACCACAAAGATAGAATCTCTCCCCTTCTTAGTTCTAGGCAATCCCACAATAAAGTCCATAGAAATATCTTGCCAAGGGGCTGAAGGGATCGGCAGGGGTGTATATAAACCATGGGGCATAAGCTTATACTTGGCCTTTAAACAGTCAATACATCTCTTAAGGCAATGTTCTACATCCCTAAGCGTATGTGGCTAATAAAAGTGCGACTTAAGTGTATGATAGGTCTTATCTCTCCCAAAATGACTCATTAAACCTCCACTATGGGCTTCATTCACCAATAATAACCGAAGAGAACACCTAGGTATGCACACTTGGTCTTTCCTAAACAAGAATCCATCAAAGATATAGAAGCTATTACTAGGACCCTTGTCTCGACATAGCTTAAATAAATCCCCAAAATCAGCATCATTCTTATACAATTCCTTAATGTATACAAAGCCTAAGACTCTAGAATCCAAAGTGGTCAATAGGACATATCTCCTAGATAAAGCATCGACAACCACATTTTCTTTCCCTTTCTTATACTTTATAACATAAGGAAATGTTTCTATGAATTCCATCCATCTACCATGCCCCCTGTCAAGTTTATCTTGGCTCTTAAAATGTTTTTAAGGATTCATGATCAGTCCTAAGTGGAGGTTTAAGGATTCATGATCAATCCTAGGCCAAAGGTAATGGGACCATGTCTTAAGGACTCTAAACAAGGCATATAGTTCTTTGTCATACGTAGAGTAATTAAGACAAGCACCTTTTAACTTTTCAGAAAAGAAGGCTATAGGCTTACCTTCTTGCATAAGGACTCTGCCTATGCCAACTCCGCTAGCATCACATTCAACCTCGAAAGGTCGAGTGAAATCAGGCAAAGCAAGCAATGGAGCTTGCATCAACTTCTCCTTAAGCCGCCGAAAGGCGTCCTCCTGAGCTGGACCCCACTTGAACTCGCACCTCTTCTTCCTGAGTTCTGTGAGAGGAGCTGCGATGGAGCTGATGTCGCGCACAAATCTTTGATAGAAGCTTGCCAAGCCTTGGAAACTTCTCACATGGCCGATGGTGGTAGGAGTCGGCCAGTCCTGGATTGCTTTGATCTTCGCTTCGTCAACTCGCAATCCACTTGAGCTCACTACAAAACCCAGAAAAGACACTTGATTATTACATAATTCACATTTCTTAAGATTGGCATACAAGTGTTCTAATCTAAGTGTAGAAAGTACTTCTCTCAAATGTGCTTCATGTTCCTCAAGTGATTTACTATAGATAAGAATGTCATCAAAATATACAACAACAAATTTACCTATGAAATTCCTAAGCACATGATTCATTAGTCTCATGAAAGTACTAGGTGCGTTAGTCAAGCCAAAAGGCATAACCAACCACTCATAGAGTCCAAATTTAGTTTTGAAGGCTATTTTCCATTCATCGCCTTTCTTCATCCCAATCTGATGGTAACCGCTTTTTAAATCAATTTTAGAAAAGATAGAAGAACCATGCAACTCATCTAACATGTCATCTAAGCGGGGTATAGGATGACGATATTTTACAGTAATGTTGTTAATGGCCCTACAGTCTACACACATTCTCCAAGAACCATCTTTCTTAGGGACTAACAACACAGACACAACACATGGACTCAAACTTTCCCTAATGTATCCCTTGTCCAACAGTTCCTGGACTTGGGATTGAACCTCTTGGGTTTCAGTGGGATTCATTCTACAAGCAGGCCTATTAGGCAAAGAAACCCCTGGAATGAGATCAATTTGATGCTCAATTCCTCTAACAGGGGGTAGACCTGCTGGTATGTCCTCGGGGGATACATCCTTATACTCTTCAATAAGAGATAGGATGTGAGGGGGGAGGTTAGCTCTAAGCTCCTCACTCAACATGTTCAACCCTTTGTATAGGAGCATGAGGGTTGTTTCTCCATCCGCAAACTCGTCTAAAAATGTACTCTTGGAAGCCAAGAATACCTCTCTAGGCGGAGTAGGGGTAGACACATGGCTCGACTGAGCCTCCTTATCTAACTCACCTTTACTTACCTTCCTCTTCTCAATCTCATCAGCCACCTGGGTTGGCGTCATAGGCTTGAGAGCAACATTCTTGTCCTGAAAAGTAAAGGAATATCTGTTAGTAAAGCCATCATGCAAGACCTTATGATCAAATTGCCAAAGACGTCCTAATAAAATATGACAGGCTTACATAGGTACAATATCACATAACACATCATCTTCATAATGTCCTAATTTGATATGCACTTTGACTTGCCTATTCACTTTCAAATTACCACATTCATTCATCCAATGCAATCTATAAGGCCTAGGATGCTGAATAGTAGGGAGTTGTAATTTATCAATCATTTCCTGACTAGCTAAGTTACAACAACTTCCCCCATCAATGATCACATTAACCACCTTACCCTTAACTAAGCATCTAGTATGAAACAGATTCTCACGTTGATTGTCATCACATGGTGCAGGAACAACACTTAAGACTCTCCTAACAATCAATGATTCTCCATGTTCATAATCAATGCCATCATCATCATCCTCATCATAAGTAAGTAGGTTAAGGTTTTGATCATTTCATTAGCATAATCTTCATTTTCATCACAAGAATTGTCAGACACATATTTGCCTAAGTGATTAATCATGAGAGTTTTCTTATTGGGACAATCCTTCATAACATGACATCTACCCTGACATTTAAAGCACACTATGTCCCTAGATCTAGGGGTGCAGAAAAAGGGGTGCAGAAAAAGGTCGATCATCAAGCACAGTCCAAAAATCAGATGGTGGCGCATGAATGAGGAAAATGGGGAGCTCTTGAGAGAGAAGGTCTTAGCTGTGGCGGAGAGGGGAGGTGCATGGTTAGTTAGAGACAATGCAGACTTGATGTGGGGTGCTGTGGCTGATGGCATTCGGAGGGCAGCTTCGGAAGTCTTGAGCGTTTCTCGAGGGAGCAGCAGGCACAGAGGCAATGAGACATGGTGGAACGAGGAAGTGCAAGAAGCGGTTAGGGAGAAACAATTGGCTTTCAGAAGAGTGGTGAGTAGTACCAGCGAGGCGGAAAAAGAGAGTCGTCTAGCAGAGTACAAACGGGCAAAGCAAGTAGCCAAAGCTGTTGTAGCAAAAGCTAAAGATAAGGCCTTTGAACATTTGTACAAGGCCTTGGATGAGAAAGGGGGGGACAGATTGGTTTAATCGCTGGCCCGGGCCAGGGAACATCAGAGTAAAGATTTGGGCAGACCAAGATGTATTAAAGACGAGTCGGGTAGAGTGCTGGTGGATGACTACCAGATTCAGCAGAGATGGAAGAGATACTTCTCCGATTTGCTTAATGAGGGTTTTAGACCAGTAGAGACTACTTTGAGCAGCAGTGGCCATGAAGAGTTCGCATACTGTAGATGTCTGTCTTATGAGGAAGTGAAGGGGGTTGTGAGTAGAATGAAGAGTCGGGGAGCAGTGGGACCGGATGAGATCCCGGTTGAAGTGTGGAAATGTTTGGGCGTAAAGGGAGTGGAGTGGCTCACTCAGCTTTTCAACGTCATTCTCAGAACTGCAAGGATGCCAGAGGAATGGAGACTCAGCAAGTTAATCCCATTATATAAGAACAAGGGAGATGTACAGCAATGCAGCAACTATAGGGGAATTAAACTTCTTAGCCACACAATGAAAATCTGGGAGAGAATTATTGATTGGCGGTTAAGGAGGTTGGTTAGCTTATCTGAGAACCAGTTTGGTTTTATGCCGGGAAGGTCAACTATAGAAGCTATCCATTTGATGCGGCGCTTGGTGGAGAAATACAGGGAAGGAAGAAAAATCTACATATGGTTTTCATCGATTTGGAGAAGGCATATGATAGAGTGCGAAGAGACCTTATATGGGAATGTTTGGGAGCTAAAGGTGTTCCAGAAACTTACATAAAGGTTGTCAAAGATATGAATCATGGTTCACAGACTAGTGTATACTCACACAGTGGGGACCCTAGGTACTTTGTGGTTCATGTAAGCTTGCACCAAGGCTCGGCTTTGAGTCCGTTTCTATTTACAGTTGTCATGGACGTAGTGTCAAGTAACATCCATAGTGGGATCCCGTGATGTATGCTTTTTGCGGATGACGTTGTCCTGATAGACGAGACGAGAGCAGGGGTTAACAGCAAACTAGAGTTATGGAGGGATAAGCTTGAGGAGAAGGGCTTCCGTTTGAGCAGGACAAAGACGAAGTACGTGGTTTTCAGGTTGGGCGAATAGGAAGAGGAAGAGGAAGACGAGAGTGTCAGCATGGGTGGGGACCCAGTTCCGACGAAAGACAGTTTCAAGTATCTGGGGTCTGTAATGCAGAGCGATGGAGGTGTGGACATGGATGTCAAGCATCGGATTCAAGTGGGCTGGCAGAAATGGAGAGCCGCGTCAGGAGTCTTATGTGACAGAAAGGTTCCACTCAAGCTCAAGGGTAAGTTCTACAAGGTGGTAGTGAGACCAGCTCTATTATACGGCGCAGAGTGTTGGGCGACAAATAAGGCTCAGGAACAGAAACTCATGGTGGCTGAGATGAGGATGCTCAGGTGGATGTGTTGAGTTACCTTGCGCGATAGATTCAGAAACGAGGCTATCCGGGAAAAAGGTAGGAGTGGCTAGTATTCAAGCTAAGTTGCGGGAATCGAGACTCCGATGGTATGGCCATGTTTAGAGGAGAGATCCAAATGCGCCGGTGCATAGGTGTGACAACTTGGCTACCGAAAGAGTTCGACGAGGAAGAGGGCGTCCTAAGAAGAGCTGGGGTGAAGTGATTGGACATGATCTGACCGCTCTGGGACTCTCGGAGGAGATGACACGCGACAGGATTCAGTGGAGGAGTGCTATCCGCGTTGACGAACGCTAGTCAGGGGCAACATTTTATCACTCTTGCTTCCCTTCTATCTCAACTTTCCTTGCATACATCCTTTCCAACTTTTCATCGTTGTCCCTATCTTTTTTTCAAGTTTCTTTGATGTCTGGTCATGGGTCACTCGGAAACACCCTCTCGACCTAGTCGGGGCAAGGGTGCATACATCTCGACCCCCCAGACCCTGCTCTAAGTGGGAGATACTGGGTTTGTTGTTGTTGTTGTTGTTGTTGTATGTCCCTAGATCTAGTAGTAGAGGGGTTAGGATTACTCCCTTTGAGGCCAATAGATAACCCAGACGAATCTCGTCCAGTCCAAGGCGCCTTACCCTTATCAGAAGCCGAAGGGTTGGTTCGGCCATCTCCCCTCCCTGGCGCTTGGTTTGGCCAATCGGTGTAGCCTCCATCAGACCGCCCTTGGGGCTGATGTGGCCAACTTTGGCACCTTGGTTGGGGCTGCCCACTCGTCATCCTTCTGCCTTGGTTCCTGTATCTAGCTCCACGTTCAACTTTAATAGCTAAATGTAACAATTCAGTAGGAGTAGAGTAAGGAAAACAATCAATGTCATGAGCTAAGGCGGGATGCAAAATACGAAGAAACCTAGCATTTGTATCCTCATAATGTTCAACAACATTAGCTCGAGCCATGGTTTCTTGCATAATATTAAAGGTTTCCTCAACAGATTTATTACCTTGTTTAAGGTTTTCTAAGCGTTGTCTAAGCTCTCTAGTATAATGTTGAGGGACAAACCTACTTCTCATTAAAGTTGTCAATTGATTCCAAGATGCGATATGCGCATCAAGGGCTCTTCTTCGTTCCTTAATCAAATTATCCCACCAAATAAGAGCAAACCCTTGAAATTCTAAAGAAGCCAATTGAACCTTTTTATTTTCAGAAAAATTGTGACAATTTCAGATTTAATCCATTTTTGTTTCCCATTCAATATATGCATATGGATCTGTCTTACCATCAAAGGAAGGAATCTTTACCTTTACCTTACCTATGTCGTCCTGATCAGGATCTCTAGGCTCACGGTATTGGTAACGACCTCCTCTGTCGTTCCACCTCGGGCGTTGCTCCCAATAGTCATCCTCTTGGAAGTCATCGTCACGCTTCGAGTAGTAGAACTCCTCCTGGAAGCCATGGCCTCGTCCTCTTCCCCGTCATTGCCACTGCGCATTAACAAATCCGTTATTTCTACCATATCTCTCCCCTGGTGGAGAGTTGTCCTCTTCAAATAATGGATTATGCAAATTAGGGTTAGGAGGAGGGTTAAGATTTCGGACTTCCCTTTCATCATTAGGCGTATCATCATGCCTTTGATTACCTTGACCACCAAGGTTATTAGAACCCATTGGACTAGCCTCCAAGGCCGTCAGCCTATCCATTATCGCCGCCAAGGTGGTGTTAAGAGTATTCAAGTGGTTGTTGAACACCGCGGCGGAGATAGTTGCTTCGGAATTGTTGTCATCGTTGCCACTGTTGGCATTGTTCTCGTTGTTAACCTGCTGAGACATTGCAAATAAAGACCATCACGGAACTATGTCAAGAATAGCAAAAATAAAAACAATCTCACAAGTGTTGCGCTCACACTCTTCTCTCTAATTGGTATGATAAGCTTGTTGGGGCAATCCGCTTTGGGCAAATCAACACTCAAGCAAGGACTTAACAATGAAAAGAAAGTATTCAAGAGAAAGAACAAAGAAACAAGCAACCGAAAATTCCAACAGGACAAAATTATCGAGTCGGTAGGAAAAGGTATCGAGTCGGTATGTTCAGGTTCCGACTCGATATCGACCCGAAAGCTCAAAATCGACCCCAAAAAAATCACAACAGAAGGCAACTATCGAGTCGGTACTAGGGGTTTTGACTCGGCATGATGGGATATCGACTCGGTATGTGGGGGGAACTCGACACAGCCAGGGAGCACTCGACAAAGCACTCGACACTTGCTACAGGCTACTCGACAAGATTGTAATGGCACTCGATAATAGCTGACAGACTCGATATATGCAAAAAAGGGACTCGGCAGGGCTGTATTGTACTTGACAGTAGCAAGACAAATCGACACAAATGAGAAGAGCACTCGATCAGCACAAAGAGAGCTCCACATGAGCTGTAGCAACTCGACACAGCAAAGGAAACAACTTGATAGGACCGAAAGTACTCGATATGGGCAACAAGTACTCAACACACAAATAACAAAAGAAAACAAGGAACAAAAAATAAAAACTTGAACTTTTACCTCTTTTTTATTCAAACCCTTAGCAAGGACGTTGTAGTAGCAAGGTAGGGCTTAAAAAAAAATTTGTGTTTTGGGAGGTATGTGTTTGAGAACAAGGGAATGTCGACTTAGGGCTAGAACAAATTCACCAATATGGTCCTTTGAAGTTTCTTGCACTAGGAACAACAATCTCTTCTCTTTTTTTTTTTGAAACTTACTTTTGCCCCTAGTGAATTTTATCCTCCTAGGTCAAAGTTAAATATCTCTTTTTTTTAAGAAACTCGGCACTGAATTTTTTTTTAATCCTAATGCAAGAAAGCCATAATTTGAAGAAGAGGACTCGAAAATAATATAAAGAAGGTGAATAAAATAAAATTGTAGCCCTTATGAAATATATATAGACGAAATATGGCTATCTATGGTAAGTAGATCTATGAAAGCCTATGTATAATTTATGATAGATAAAACAATTATATCTACCACAAAAAAAATTTAGAATTTAAATTAGGCAATCAAATAGATAGATCTAGGATAGAACAAGATAGAAAGCAACAACCAACTAGGGTTTCTTGTGAAAGCAAAGGGGGCGGCCGACTAGGAGCTTGGACAAACGAATGTCGACTACTCCAAGGTGAGATCGACCACACTTGTTGAAGGTCTCGTCTAGGGCTTTGTGTTTAAGGCTAGCAACCACAACTATCACAAACAAGAAAAGGGTAGTGGCAATCAAAAATCAAGATTCAAGCAGTGAAGACCAAGAAATAAAGAAAAGACTCTATTTTTGTAGTTTTGTGTTTAGAAAAGAAAGACACAACTTTTGATGTCGGAAGCCAAAGCTCTGATACCAATTTGATACGGGGCTAGCGTAGGATGGCCCAATCTTCGACAATCAAACAAGAAATAACAAGTACGGAAGCAAAACACTTAAGAACTCCAAACTAAGACTCGATATCGACCAAATGAACAAAGGAAGCAAGACTCGAAATTGAAAGCAACTATAGACTCGAAAAAATAATGAAAAGACGGATAGATTGGTGATTCGAACTAAGGTAGAATGAGATAAAGACCCGAAACCTCCTTAGAGGGTAGAAACCAAGTATCAACGACTACAAAGCCCGCCTCTACAACCTTACACAACCAAGCGGACAACTTGAGGCACAAGGATGGGACTTGTGATTACCAGGATCACCAACCTCTCGCGAGGTTAATGAACTCAAAGCAAACCAAGCAGGATCAATTACCAATTTGCAATCGATGAGAAACGCTTCAAATCGATTGACTTACGCTCTATGTGTTTCAAACAAAAAGAGAACTTTCATAAATTTCAATGTGAGTTCTACAGAAGAAGATAGCCGCCTATTTAAAACCCTAACATGGCTGATATTTGGATAAAAGGAATTCAAATAATTAACTTAAAGAAATTAATAAAATAACCCTAAAAGTTTCCTAAAATAGCTTAAGTAGAAAGTTACTAAAATAGGAAATAAAATACCTTGATGTTTCTGCCTCTCCTTATTCTTGCTGATTTTTTTTTGTTTTGGTATGTGTGTGTGCTGCAGGTGCACGTATGGGAGGAGAAGGAACCAGTAGGGAGAATTTTTTGGAGGAAGAAGAAAGCCAGAAGTAACCGTCTCAAGCAACCAACAAGAAAGAGTCGGAGCCCCTGCAGTTGTAGACTTGTATTGCTTTTATAGTGTGAAATGAGGGAGGTTACTTTACCTCACCAGTCACCCACGTACAGTACAACACATCAACGGCCACATTTTTTTAAACGTGTTTTGCAGTTTCTTTTTCCTTGTTAAATGCACAATAGACAGATATGTATCAATTTGGGCTTGTTGGGCTTTTTAACATGTATTGGGCCCAAGATGATTTCTGTAATTGTCAAACTTTGTGATTAAATAAAGATATCAATCGTTATTTTAAGGTATAGTCAGTGTGATAATCCTATTTATGAAATCATGAATCGATAAAATCCATGAAATTTTACCCTCCAACAAATTATTCTAAATATTCTGAACAAATACTCACCATACAACGCTGGAATGTCCCATGAGCGTTGCACAAGTCAAAAGGCATCCTACGATATATAAAAGTGCCAAACGGACAAGTGAATGTTGTCTTTTCTTGATCCTCTAGTGCAATGGCTATCTGAAAGTACCCTAAATATCCATCTAGAAAGCAATAATATGGACGGCCAGTGAGTCATTCAAGCATTTGGTCAATAAATGGTAAAGGAAAGTGATCTTTTCAAGTTACCGCATTCAGCTTGCGATAATCGATACAAACTCTCCATCCTGATTGGACTTTGGTAGGGACCAACTCACCCTCTTGGTTATCAACCACTGTTATGCCTTCTTTATTTGGTACTACCTGCATTGGACTAACCCATTGACTATCAGAGATGGGATAGATCATACCTGCCTGAAAAAGTTTGAGCACCTCCTTCTTCACTACCTCCATCATAGGTGGGTTGAATCTCCGTTGAGGTTGCATGGAAGGTTTGGCTCCCTCTTCTAACAAGATTATGTGCATGCAAGTAGCTGGGCTGATTCCCTTGATATCCGCTATGGTCCATACCAAAGCGGTCTTATGTTCATTAAGCACCGCCACCAACCTATCTTCTTGTTCTTTAGTAAGCTTGTTAGAGATGATGATAGGCAAGGTGTCACCTTCCCCCACGAAGGCATACTTCAAATGCTTAGGAAGTGACTTGAGCTCAATAATAGGCGCCTGGACGACAAAAGGTAAGAGCTTATTGCTTGGTTAGTGCCATAAAGTTATCTGCCTGTGAGTACATAGGGAGGGAAGACAAGTCTCTTATGGTCTCCTGCAGGTTAGTAGACAAAACATAATTCAATGAAAACTCCTCAATAGGAGCTTCTAAAGCTACCTGCAAGTCATCTACACAACTTATATCAAAGGTATCCTGCATACAAGTATCAATGGTATCCACAAAGCATAAAGAATGATCGCCAGAAGGGAATTTCATTGCATCATATATATTGTATTCAACCTTCTCATCATCGAATTCCATAGTCAACGAACCAGAATACAAATCGATTTTTGTCTTAGCAGTCTTAAAAAAGGGCCTTCCTAGGAGAATAGAGGCCTCTTGCTTAGCATGCTCCATGTCTAATTCAAAAAAGTCAGTAGGAAAGATCAAGTTGTCAACCATGACTAAAACATCCTCTACTATGCCTCTAGGATAAGCATTTGGGCGGTCCGCTAGTTTGATCGCCACTCTAGTCTCCTGCAAAGGTCCTAAACCTAACGATTTATACAGAGAATAAGGTAAAACGTTAATAGATGCTCCTAAGTCTAACAAAGCTTTATCAAACTTAGTCTCACCTATCACACATGACATTGTCAACATGCCAGGGTCGCTACATTTCTTAGGCATACACTTTTGAAACACATCAAACACATGTTCGCTTACCTTAATCTTCTGCTTCCCCTTCAACTTTTGATTCCTCTTTATGGTGCAAAGTTCCTTAAGAAATTTAGCATAACGAGGAATACTTTTAATAAATTTGAGTATGGGGATGTTTACCTCGCACTTACTGAACGTCTCAAATATCTCCTTTTCATTCTTTAGTCTCCTTGTGTCTCTGAGTGCTTCAGGAAATGGAGGAACATGTTTGTAAGAATTAAGAGGAGGAAAATCAGGTCCGACATACGTACCTGATTGATCGTCAGGAACACGGCCGTGGGGTGGTTGGGCATGGACGTAGGGCGGCTCAGGGGTGTCGAGGGGCGGCTCAGCGAACACGAGTTCTTCCTCTACGTCTGTACGTAGTTCAAAATTCCCAAGGTTTCCATCATCATGGGGAGTGGTAATCAGTTCCTTACCACTTCTTAGTGTCACGGAACTGACGTTCTCCTTGGGGTTCATTACCGTTTGAGATGGTAACTTTCCTGAGTCTTTAGCTTGGATTTCGCTCATCGATTGAGCCAATTGGCTAATTTGCTTCTCTAGATTCTTGGTGTACTCAGCCTAACTCAGGACTATCATTGTGAGGGCATTGATAGGGCCCTCAGTGGATTGATCTGCTGGTGGAGGTCCTCTATGCCTGGAATCAAATTGTTGTTGAGGCCTGTATTGGGGTCCCCCTTGTGGATTGAAAGGGGCCTGGTGATTACCATAGTCATACCCCTGGTAACCTGCATTATAGTTGTTATTGAAATGATTGGGATTAGCATAGTTACCATACATGGGTCGCTGCGGAACAAAGTTTCCCATGGCGTTCAACTCTACACTTGGCTCCTGCAGAATTGGGCAAGTGTTCGTCGGGTGATATGGATCAGCGCAAATGCCACATGCCTTAAGTTATTGTCGGGTTCCCTATAGCATAAACCTTTTCATCATCTTCTTCAATTCCGCCACATCGCTATGTAAGGCGGAAGTTGATGAGTCAACGACGAGCACTCCTCGAGCACGAAGTCCCTTGCTGAATCGCCTAGAGCCCTCAACAAGCTCTGAAAACACCTCACAAGCAGCAGTGGGTGCTTTGTTCAAGATGTTGCCTCCATAGGCGGAGTTCACCGTCTTGCGCTCTTCGTCAAGCAACCCATTGAATAGAAAGAGCACCAAATCCTTCTTTAAGAAACCATGGTAAGGGCAACTAGAGCAATGCTTCTTGAAGGGCTCAAAGTACTCATAAATTGTCTCTGTAGCCTACTGGTCAATGCTGCTGATAGCCTTTTTCAGGCTGTTTAACTTCGTCGCAGGAAAGTACTTCTCCAGAAAGAGACGCTTCAATTGAGTCCATGTTGTTGCACTACTTGGTGGCAAGTAGTAGAACCACTCATTAGCGGTATCCTTAAGCGAGAAAGGGAATGCCCTCAACTTGATTTGCTCCTCTGTGACATTGCTTGGTTTCATTCCCACCACGACAGTATGGAACTCAGACAAGTGTTTGTAGGGGTCCTCACCACTCAACCCATGGAATTTGGGTAAGAGATGAATCACCCCAGACTTTAGCTCAAAATTCACACCTTCCCCAAGTTCAGGGAATTGGACCGCCAAGGGTTGTTAGGCCAAGTCAGGTGTTGTGAGCTCCTTCATGGTTCGATTATCTTCGTTAGCCATCTCTATACTCTCTTCTTCTCCTTGATCGTTAGCCATCTCTTTAATTGTATCATTTCTAAAGAGGAAACTCATGGAGGTACTAGGGCCATACACAGGGATGCCCAAAGTTTTATGAACCTGATCAACCATTTTAACCTCATCGACCTTGGGTTTACTGGTCAAGACTTCATGGAGTAAGATAACAGTGGGGGGCAGAGTGATTTCCAAGCGATTGGATAGAGTGGTGACTAACATTGGCGGCCGGATGAACTGGCCGGAAGCGAGAGTGCGCTATCTCCCAAGATATTCGTCATATCATAACCCTTTGCTCCTTGAACTCGACTCGGACATTCGGAAAGACAAGAGGATGCGACCCTTTCGATTCGAAGCAGCTTGGCTCACACACACGAATTTCCACCAGTTTGTGGAGGAGAAATAGGGTCAGGATAATCCGATTGTTGTATCCCTTAAGAAACTGAGCGCCAATCTGCTAAGTTAGAACACGGGCATTTTTATTAATATTTTTACGAGAAAGAAACTCCTGTTGGAGGCACTTCATGAGGTCCAAAAGAAACTTGTTCGGGGCACTGATGATAATTGCGGATCCAGGAAGAGAGAATCAAAGTCAGTCTCGACGAAACCTTTGAACAAGAAGAGATGACCCGTTGGCTGCAAAAATCGAGGGAGTGTCAGCTCGCCCTTGGGGAAAGAAACTCTAAATTCTTCCACACATCAATGGTGGTGAGGAGGAAATATAATAGAGTGGAAGGGCTTTTTTATGGTAACGATTGGATTGAGGACAAAGTTGAATTGGAGAAGGTTGCACAAAATTTCTTCAAGAAGCTTTACACTGAAGAGGGACTTAATGCCCAGACTGCCCATTTAGGGGCTAATTTCCCAAGACTCGACGCCGCCAAGTGGGAAGGAGTGAGCAGAATGGTGTCAAGAGAGGAGGTGTGGAAGGCTTTTAAAAGTATGGGGTCATATAAAGCTCCCGGTATATATGGTATCCAGCCAATCTTTTTCCATAAGTGTTGGGAGGTTGTTGGTTCGGTTGTGACTACCTTTGTCAAGGAATTTTTCAGCACCTGTAAACTCCCAGCTGGCACAAATGTTACTTTTATCACACTCCTTCTAAAAGTCAGGAAGCCAGAACGTATTGATCAGTTCCGCGACATTAGTTTATGCAATGTGTGATACAAAGCGATTATTAAGGTCTTGAGTAATAGATTACAACCTCTCATGGGAAAACTGGTGGGTCCGATGCAAGGGAGATTTATCCCGGGCAGATTGATAACGGACAGTGTTGTGATTTCTAAAGAGGTAGTGCATCCCATGAGAAGGAAGCAGGGGAGGAAAGGGTGGCTATGCCTAAAATTAGACCTTGAGAAGGTGTATGACAGGCTTAGTTGGAAATTTATCAAGGAAACACTTTTATGGGCCAATTTTCCCGACAAATTGATCGAGTGGATTATGGAGTGCATAAGAAGTGCTAAGATGCAATTGCTATGGAATGGTGAAGTCTCGAGACAATTCACACCATCGAGAGGTATCCGACAAGGGGACCCGCTTTCACCGTACATCTTCATTCTTTGCATTGAACAGATATCACACATTATCAACGAAGTACTGGAAAATGGCTCTTGGAAACCGATAAAAATTATGAGGTATGGTCCGACCCTTTCTCATTTATTTTTCACTGCCGATATACTCCTCTTTGCAGAAGCCCCAATCGGCCAGGTCAAGATCATAAGGAAGTGTCTGGACATGTTTTGCCAAGCCTATGACCAGAAAGTTTGCCTTCGAAAATTGATAGCGCTAGAAGTCCCATGACTCCGGACGACATTGACGACAAGATGAGAGTGCCATTCGGAGCTCCGATCACTAGAGCTCGGGCCAAGGTTACGCAAGTCTTAAGCCTTGATTCGTTTACTTGAGTGATCTAATTTCGTGTCTGATTTTTCAGCCCCTATTGCCGTTTTATTTGCTATTAATTTCTTCAATTTTGCATCTTTTTACCCTAAAATTGGCACTAATTGGTGATTTACTTGTTGGATCTATAACTTGGAAGATGATTGAGTTCTTAGTTGCAAGTTTCATTGCTTTATTTTGCTATATCATGCTTATGATTGAGTTCTTGGTTGATTGTAATTAATGATCTTGCACCACAAAAGAACCCTAATTTTCCTAGTTTGTTAGCCTTTTACCCTAATTTATTTATTTTAGCTTACTTTTAGATCATCTAGCAGTTAAACTTTTAATTTTTATTTTTTTCTGTTCAGCACTGTTGCGTTCGGCAATTCATTTGATTTGATATGTTCGGCAATTGTGTAGGGTCTGTTCGGCATTTACTTCAAAAAAAAATCAGAAAGTCGAGACCAAAAAAAATCAGAAACATGTTGAGAGCTTGTTTGCATTTATGTGAGTTAGTAACTCACTTTCTTTGTTAATTTGTTTAGTTTACATCTTTTTCTATACATTGATGATGATCTATTAGGTTTTAAGCATCACAAAGAACCCTTATTTGTGTGATTTAGAGCCGTGCCGACACCGGAGCCTTGGTCACACCCATCTTTCTCCAAACCGTGTTGCAACCGTCGGATAATAGTCGACGGAGTGTGTGCACTTCTTATCTCTTGTGTTGCTCGCTTTATTTTACTTAGTTGCTGAATTTTTTAGCTTCACATTGTATTTTTCATTGCATACTCTTATTATGTGCATTTTCTTATTCTAGCCGCATATCATTAATTGCATCTACTTGTTTACTCTTTTTTTGGCTATCTTTTGTATTTTGCTTGATATCTTGCCACTTTCATCATTGTAAAGTTCTGTGTCCACGGTAGATTGTCAAGTTAGTGCCTTGTTTTCCTTGGCTTTGCTTGTTTTCAAACACTTGATCACTCATATGATCAAAGACCTGCATTGCTTGTTTCTTGCATATTTGTTCGGATTACTTGTGTTGTCACTTTGCATATAGGACCATGGCTGAGAATTCAGACAAGTCTACCAACTCGGGCACACTACCACCCCCATGTACGATTATGGATGACCAAATGCAAGTCATTGTTGAAGCCGCAACCAGAGCGGTAGAGAAGAAGTTGGGGATGTTGTTCTCTGCCAACAACGCCCAACTTACCGGCATTTTGATGGGATTGATGGAAAGGAAGCTTGCTGAATTTCATGTAGAGGGGCCATCTTCTTCGACTGGTAAGAGACATGGTAAGGGCCATTTAGAGGATAATTCAATTTTCATTCCTAAACATCGATCTAATCCGTTTCCCAGCGAGCCCGAGGACGATGATCAAGCTTTTGCAGGCAAGACAACTCGCCAGGAGGGTCATACCGACATTCCTCCCCCACGGCAACCTCCTAGGACACCCATTCGAGATCATCCGGTCTTCGATGAATGGGAAGAGCAGCGGAACAATAGGGATGTCGATGGCATGCCCATTCTTGGAGATCCATTCCAGGAGGCTGATGCTCTTTTTGATGATATTCCTCGCCCCAACATTGGCCGCCTTAAATTGAATCGCAACAATGATCAAGCCGCCTAACATCATGACGTTAAGGTAAAGCTTGACACTTTTGATGGCCCCAATGATCCGGAGGCGTACCTCGCTTGGGAGACTCACACCGACTACATCCTTGACCACCTCTGTTATGATGAGACGGAAAAACTTGAGGTTGTAACCCTTCACCTTACAAGACTTGCTCGCTCATGGTAGTTTCGCACAAGTGACATCCGTCGGAGGCAAGGTAAGCAACCAGTAGAGACATGGCCCCAACTACGTTACCTCTTCAAAAAGAGGCACGTACCTGAGGAATATGTCGAATCTATGAGGCTGAAATTAGACACCCCTCGCCAAGGACCAAGGTACTAGGACTCCTATGGAGTTTAGAGATGAGATTGAGAGAATCTCCCACTAGGCGAATGTTTTTCTTACTGAAAGAGCCCTTTGTGGACAGTTTCTTGTTGGTTTAAATGTTTCTATTCGTAACCCTTTGGCTATTCATACCTTTAGAGACATTAACACTCTTTGTCACAAAGCGCAGCTCTTATATGAACAACAGCAGGAGGCGAAGAGGTCAAGCCAATCATCATTTTTGTCGAAGGTTTGTTCCTGCACCTACTTCTCCTCACACTTCTAAGTTTTCTCCTAACTCTTCCTCACAACACAAGGGAATCTCCGACTCACCTAAGATAGTATTTGAGATTCAAACACGAAGGGTTGCCGCACCATCTCTTAATGCTCACGCTCGAGAGCAACATTGCTTCACTTGCAATAGCACCGACCACATCGCTAGGAATTGCCCCCAAAAGAAGAAGGTATTGCTCAATGACATTGGAGACTACTATTATGAGGAATAAGCTCTTGAAAATCCCCCATGTTCAATCGAAGTGGAGGAGTCGGCTCATATGTCTCATGAGGACAACATCGACATCGACCCCAACTCCTTCGACGATGCACTTTGCTTGGTCAACCGGCGCATTCTAACTCTTCAAGAAATGCATGCGGCCAACCAATGGGAGACTATTTTTCACACCAAGTGTGTGGTTCGGGAAGCCACACTCACGGTCATCATCGATGGAGGGAGATGCTGCAATTTCATCAACGAGAAGGTCGTTGATTAACTCCATCTTGCTACTACACCACGTGCTACCCACTATGGTCTTAACGGCATCACCGACGGTAACTATGAAACTCTTGTAACTAAACAATGCTTGGCGTCTTTTCAAATAGGGTCATTGACGGAGGGAAAACCTGTCGTTGATCCGCCAAAGAAAACTCAAACCTATAGCTAGTATAGCAATAAGCAAGAGGTCGATCCACAAGGAAATTTGTAATTCAAGTATGATTCAAGTGTCAATTAAAGTAACCAAAGAGGGGGTTTTTTTTTGTGAAAGTTCCGCCTTTTATCAAAGCGGAGTAAAGAAAGCAAAGTAAAGGAATTTGGTTTTTAGACAATTTGGAGAAGCAATTCCACCTACAATTTTCCACTTTATTGGATTGAAGTGATCCTTGTAACTTCTTCTCGTCCTATTAAGTTTCCTATGAATGCCCTTGTCCCGACCTAATATAGTTACTAGTCCAATCAGTCCTAGAAACCCTTATCAATCGAACAGTCCCTAAAGAAGGATTTAACCCAATTGATAGCTTTAAGTTCAGAGATTAGCCAAGGTATTTGCAGTCCCTAAAGAGGGATTGAACAACACATCCAACTTCCTACTCATTCAATTAGTTCAATCAGCCCTAAAGGAACAAGTTTGCCACTTAGGTTAAGGTTCACAATCAGGAATCTACAAAACCTTAGCAATTGAATTGATTCTAACTAGTTGCGCGGGCTAGGTAGAATAAAACAATAGACAATCAAGCACAAAGAAGTTGAAACATTCAAATATAGGAAACAAGGAACGAGAATTAGAAACTCACAATCAATCCGAATAAAGCTTCAAATTGCAGGCAGAATAGATGAGTTTAGTTCCTCATGGAAGACATCGCTCAAAATCTCTAAAGTGTCTGATGAGAGAATAGAATATAAGTAATGAAAATAACATAAAACTTGGCCTTTTAAAACATCCAAAGTCGGCCACCAAACAAAGCAATAGGTTCTAGGTTTTTTAATAATCAAAACGACGCGCAAAAGCGCTGACGACCAATGCTGCGGCCGCAACATATATGTTACGGCCGCAGCATGTGCAAACTCTGGTACCCCGCTGCAGCGGGTCTTGCTGCGGCCGCGGCATCTCTTTTACCGCGTCTTCTTCTTTTCCTTTGCGGGTATCTCCTCTTGTCTTGCATCTTTCCTTCCTTGTTCCTTCCAATCACTACTAGAATTTTGTTCATAGACATCGGGTATAAACCGATGTTAATAAAAAAAAAATTCGACCTGTTAGTGGGTGGTGTTAAAGATCCCAACTTTACCACATCGGTTTATAACCGATGTCTTTAATAATTTATAACATCGTTTTTCTTTTTAATAATGACTTAAATACATGGATATAATTACTTTTTGATTGATTTATCTAATGCCAAACCGTTATTATTTTTCATTTCTAGCCATTTGAAAGTATTTAGGGTAATACAAAATTTCAAATTAGCATCGTTATTTTTTATAAACCCGATTTCTTACATTGCTACACACATCGGTTATGTATTATTCAATTTGTGAATACACTTTTTTCATTTGTAATTTGTGATATTATTTTACATAAATATAATATACCATATTGAATATTTTTAAAGTCGATGTTATTTATATATTTTCAAATCAGTTTTTTCTTTAAAAATGATGTTTTTCTTATTTACAACATCATTTTATATATTTTTAACGATGTAATTGCTACACATACACATCTGTTTTTGCTATAATTTTCATATATGCTAGGTTTAGAAATCAATATGTATCGTAATGGTCGACATATTTACAAACGTAGACATCGCTTTTCGCTCTCAAGTTCGATGTGTTTCATCAAATACACCAAATAATCTATATTGTGACATTGTTTTGGCAAAAAGAAAAATAAACAATGCACAAGACCATAACAAATACATTAAATAATGACAATAGAGTCGAGTACAAGATGACAACATACAGTTTCTCATTCAACAATTAACTTGAAGATTCGTAGATAGAATTGATTGACTCAATGTGGCATATTGAACCGAAGCACAATTCATACCGCGAATGCGACCAAACTAGGCCCTCTAGCATTCAATCTCAATCCTTCGACACTATGATTTTTTGTAGGATCAGACCTACAAGAGAAAATGAAGTGAGACAATCATAAATAGTAAGATATATCAATGAGAAATCATAAAATCGTGTTTAGCCTACCATAAAACGTCCATGAGGACTATATCGATCTAGCATCCATTGTAATAGGCATCTGATGCTTCTCTATCTGTTCAACTGAATTGATAGACCATCCTATGCCCCCAGGAAACCATGTTGTAAGGAGGAAAATCGAGACATGCAATTCAAAATATAAGTAAAGTAAAGCAAACCAGATTCCGTCCCTTACAAATGATTACAAGACTCCCTCCTGATGCAACAATGGAAAGTGAGGATCGATCCTCGAGGATGCGTGTCAGCGGATCTCAGGTAGCGGCAAATCTCACAGACAGAAAATCAAACAGACAGACAGAAACAATAGAGAAAAGCAGAAAAGAAAGCAAAGACAGCAAACGTGGTCGATATTGAGTGTTGTTACTCGATATTGAGTAGAAAAATCGACCACATGTAGTGACTAAATATTGACCCAAAACAGAAACAGAACACAAGTGCAGAACCTTGGTCTATATTGACTGGAGATACTCAATATCGACTACAAAAATCAACAAAAGACAACTCAATATTGACTGCAGAAACTTGAAAACTCGGAACTTTGTGAAATAAATCAATGAACTAAAATACTTCCAAGATCGGGGATTCAACACCACAACGATAACCATGCAAAGTAACACATAAAGGCATAAAAGATCATGCTTTTCATCAAATAACTTTCGTTATTAACAAGTAGGAATATAGAGGCTTTCACATAAACCCTAATTGTTACTAACCCTCTTCACATAATTAACCCAAGTTGCATTAAGATCACTTTCGCTTCAATAACACAAACAAGGATCACCTTCAACTTTCACAAAAGAATCATGCTCATAGGGATAGAAGACGAATTGCATAAAAAGATCGTACCTTTACCGCATCACCTCACATGGCTACCGTCGGGCTCACCCCGACCCTAGAAGTGGGTGGACTACTCGCTCTTCATCGCAATCGCAAACATCATTGATGGAAAAGAAACAACTTGCATTAAACTTAACCAAAGCTTACAACCGATTGAAGCCAATTCCGCTCTCGCTTCACAACTCCACTCGGCCACAAACTCTCTCTCTCTACTACTACTTCTCCTTCTGAAATTGAATGAATAAAACTCAGCCCCTAAGGCTTTATTTATAGCCTTCATTCCCCGCTAATCAAGGAAAGAAAACTATATCTATATCTAATTCTATCTATCTTATAACATAAAGATAAAACATGGAAATAAATAAATCAATCAACTAGAACTATATCTAATTGTGGATAAATCCTCCTTGGACTTGATAGATCTTGATAGAATTTGCTCTCGAAAATATCTCCATCGGATTCGGGATAGAAACTTAACAAGAAGTCGGTTAAGCTCGGAATCTGCCACCTGGGTCCAGTCGATATCGACTAGCATGACTCGATATCAACCTGGCATTTTCTGTCTTCAGCTTCAGACACTCAATATCGGCTCTCAGGGTCAAAATTGAGTTGGGTGTTACTCGATATCGAGTTAGGGTACTCGATATCGACTTGGTCCTTTCTTTGCTCAGCTTCTTGACTCGATTCTGGGCGTTGACTCGATATGGGGCACTCGATATCGACTTGGTTAAGTCGATATCGACCACTGTTCTTCAGCTTTGTCGATTCTGGCCAACTTTGAGTCGATTTGGAGAATTTCGACCTAAATCTGGTCGATATTGAGTGTGCTTGGTCAATATCGACCAGTCTTCTCAACATCCTGCTCTGTTCTTGAAACGCACTTTCCCGAGTTCTTGTTCGTCGGATTAACGCATGTGAGCATGCGTTGGAAAGCTCTTTCCGAGGGCTACAAATCTCAAGCAGACTTCAAAACTTGATTCGAAATGATAGATGGTGAAAAATGGGCTTTTCTCCAACTACACCATCCTTAGCTTCTTCATGATTTTCCTCTAAGCTTCAAAGTGCGTCCGATTTCTGCGAAATATAACAAAAACTTGTGTAGACCTCCATATATTGCAAATAAACATAAACTACACAAATTATGTATTATTCTAACCCAAATGCATGAAATGCATGCAGAACTCGATATAAAAGATAGTATAAAACGTGGCAATTTAGGCTCACAACAAACACCCCATACTTAAGCTTGCTTGTCCTCAAGCAATACTTTTAATTGTCATTCAGGGGAAGAAATAAAAAATTCTCAACATCTTAGATTCATTCTCACATGTCGCTGCAATTAATTACCATCCTTGAAAAGGTACTAGTGTCACAAATCCATGCATGTGCAATTAAAAAGCAACATCTACTCACAAAAAGAGGGTTATGCAAACACAATTCATAAGTGACAAAGCATTAATAATCAAGAGGACTTTAATTTAAGCTCAAATAAGGAGTAGATTGGTAAAAGGCTAAAGGTGGGCAATATTTGGCAATGTGGTGCTAATAATCTGGGGAAATGGAGTATTTCCAAACTTTCTTAACCACATCCCTTCTTCATAAGATTCATCACCTTCCATAATGCTTTTTTTTCAATAATAATGCTTTTACCTTTCTAACCTCAGCACTGCCTTCTCGCCACATGTGTGTCGTGACCAATCTCGCCAAACATGGGTGTCATGAATGGCCCCGGATACTTAGTGCTTTGGACTCCACACATGTGTGTCCCATCTCGCCAAACTATTATCTTAGCGAGCAGGGTCGATCTACCTTTATTTCCTGAGGTGACCGGATTTTCTTTCACTCATTATATTTTCCATATATTTCAAACATTCCTGCCAAACTCCAATAATGATAACAACAACACAATCACCATATAACATCTCCATAATGTAACATCATTCTCAACATAATCCCCGGATAGGAAATAAGGTAAAGAATGGGCAGTATTTAGATAATGTGGAGCAAAATATGAAATAAGGCATAATATGGCGTTTGTGATGCATAAGCATAGGTAAGGCTAGGATTATCAAAATATGAGCATTATATGGAAATATAAAGTCCCCCATCCTCTTATCATGCAACATGTCAAAAGCAACATCAAATTTTACCTCATTTCATGGTTTTCAAGAAAATAATGCACTTCATTGTGACTTCCCTTTACTAGGCAATTTCATGGTATATCTCTAATGAATCCAATTTTGCATCGTCGAGTTCAATAAAGCTTCCATGACATTAATCAAAATTTTCAATGGGGGTCATTTTTCTAAATTTTGGAAATCATGCATATAAGCATATAAATTAATAATGAATTCCAAAAACCCCATACTTAAAGATTACAGTGTCCTCACAGATTGTCAGAATCGAGTGCTATGCTCTGGGCCGAGTCTGATTTAGCTTGCTTCTATCCCCATGGACCTGAAAAATTTAGAAGAGAAATACCCACAATAGATAAACTAAAAGTTAAAAAACCAAAAACAAACAAAAGCAACAAAGTCCAAAAGTCCCAAAAATAAATGTCTATTTACAAGCTCTAGATTTTATAGTCGCTATGCCGACTTTCTCCATGAAGCTCAAGGTGGCATCTCAGGGCCCATGTAGCTTGGGCTTCAAACAGGACTCCATTCTTGTCCATCAACTGCAATCCTCCGGAATGGATCTTGTGTACAATGAAAGGCTCCATCTTCTTCTTGTTGAATTTGTTAGGAAACCAATGATCCTTTGATTTGGAAACATAGAGCTTGTCTCCAACTTCATACTCCTTGGGCTCATCATTGGAAATCCTACACAATTGCACATACCAAGGCAAACCTCTCCCATGTATAGATAAATCTTTAATTGAAATAGGAGAAGAAAGATTCATACCTTAGCTTACCTTCGCAGAATCGGATGTCAGAAGCTCCTGAGGGTCTGGTCGATATCGAGTTAGGTCACTCGATATTAAGTTGTGATGCTCTTCAGGTGGACTCTCAGTCGATATGGAGGGAGATGGGTCGATTTTGTCAAGTCGATATTGAGTAAGGTCACTCGATATTGAGTTGACTGGCTCAATATTGACTGCCTTCTGCTCAACAGTAGGAATCCACTCGGCAAAGGTTGGTCGATATCGACCCGGGCAAGTCGATATCGAGTGGTGCTGCTCCAAATCGGCTTGGCTAGGCTCAACAGGAGGAATCGACTCAGCAGATGCAGGTCGATATCGACCAAAGGGGGTCGATATCGAGTCGTTTTCCTCGACATTCCTCTGCTCCATATCTGGTGGGGCTGTCTCGGAATAGGGAGGTCGATATTGACCCATGGTAGTCGATATTGAGTGCCTTTGTGGCTCTGTCGACTTCTCCGGGTCGATATTGACCCCATACTTAAGACCTGGCAAAGCATCCGAAAAATAGTTAGTCCAAATCGACGTAACTGGATCTATGTCGAGTGGATTCTCAACTTCTTCGTTCAAGATGGCCATGATCTTCTCCACTTGGGCTTCCATGTCCCTCTTTTCTAGCTCTTCGGGAGTCATATTTCTTACCTTAGGCTCCCCGTAAGTAATGTAACCAGCTGATATAGACTTTACCTCTTCCATAGGACCTGTATGTCTTTCAGTTTTATTAAAGGAATACTCAATTACCTCATCGTTGATGTTGAAAGTGAGCACTCCCTTCCTTACGCTTATGTTGGCATCCACCATCGCCAAGAAGGGTCTTCCTAGAATAATTGGACAAGCAGGGTCTTCCGCCATATCAATAACTAAGAAATCAGCAGGGACGAAGAACTTACCTACTTGCACTGGCACATTGTCCACCATGCCTGTTGGGATGACCATTGTGTTGTTTGCCATATAAAGCTTAGCATCCACAGGCTCTAGGGCACCTATCTTAATCTTGCACCATATTGATAGAGGCATTATACTTACACTAGCTCCAAGATAACATAAAGCATTAAATTTATATTGACCAAATCCTATGGTTACAGCGAACTTACCTAGATCTGGCCTTTTCTCAAGTTTGTCCATATGGCTGCACTCCTCTGCGATCTCAACCATTGATCGCTTTTTGCTTAGGATCTCCTTAAGGAACTTGACATATGATGGCATTTCATTAAGAGCTTCTGTGAAGGGTATGGTGACATTGAGCCTCTGAAGCATCTTGATGAAGCGCTGAAATTTCTTCTCTGCTGGATCCTTTGGAGATTTTGCGGGGAAAGGCAGCTTCTTTTTCTGATTCGAAGCCAGAACAGATGTCGGAGTTGCTGCAGACGAGTCAATATCGACTGGGGTGACTCGATATCGACTTGAGACTGCTCGATATCGACTGGTGGAGTCGAAGTCGAGGTGGCTGGTGCTGCAGGGGCAATATCGACTGGTCCATGCTCAATATCGACTACTGTTTGGTCGATATCGACCTGGGTATGGTCGAAATCGACCTGCTATTCAGTAGTTCCGTCTGCTTCTCCGTTCTCTTGCTCATGCAGTTTGCGTCCGCTCCTGAGTTTTACTGCTGCGATGTGTCCGTTTTTCCCTTTGTGATTGGGCTCACAAGATCCAGGGAGTGTACCTGACTATCTGGGGACAGTGCTGCTAGCTGGCCAATCTGTGTATCAATTGATTTCCTCCAGACAATGATTTCTCCAAGTTTTGTATTGATGTTCTGGAACTGATTTCTCCAAGTTTTGTATCGATTTCTCCATGTTTTGTAGGTCATCCTTCCGCTGGTCCCTTTCTGGATGTCCTGGAGCTCTGTAGGGCGGGGGGTTCCTAGGGGCACCTTGGTTCCATTGTGGTTGATAGAACCGTTGGTCCCCCATATAGCAATTAGGACCCCCTACCTCTTTGTGGTTTTCTGCCATCCTGACTTGCTCTGTGTGTGGGCACTCAGTAGTGGTGTGCCGCTGTGATCCGCATTCGATGTAGGGCTGGTTGACAGAAAGATACTTGACTTGCTTGAGGAGCTTGCGATTCGGATCTCTGTAGTACTGCTGCTTGACATCTGGTTCAATCTCCTTAGAGGGCTCATAGAGGGGCATGGATGGGGCTGGCCTGGCATAGGCATTCATATCATAGTTGATTGGAGTCTCATACTTGTTGTCGTAGTTGGTCAGCTTGTCGAGGGTAGCCTATGCTTCAGCTGGCGGCATTGTCAGATACTCATAATGAGTATACGTGTTGATCCTATCCTTAGTGTTCAGGTCAATAGAATTGAAGAAGATCTCTTGAACGATGCAGGGTTGTTGTCCATGTGTAGGGCAGGATCGCAGCAGATCCTTATATCTTTCCCATGCTTTTGCTAGCGGCTCCCCAAGCTTCTGTTTGAAAGTTGTAATCTTCTAGCGAAGGAGCACTGTCTTGGCAGAAGGAAAGAATTTGTTGAGAAATTCCTGCTTTACTTCAGCCCATGTTGTGAGGGATTATGGACGAAGACCCTCAAGCCACTTCAATGCTGGACCAGCCAGAGACCAACGAAAAGCCTTCATCAAGATATATTCCAAAGTGGTACCTTCAGCAAGAGTACGACACATATCAGTAAAGTTGGTAATATGCTGAAGAGGACATTCATTAAATCTACCAAAGAAAGTGAAGGTTCGATAATGTAAGACAAAGTAATGTAAATATACTCTAGAAGGGGGGGGGGGGGGTTGAATAGAGTATGCCGGTTTTTCGCATATTCGCAAATCCTTTGAGATTAGACTTAGTCTTTCTTCGAAAACCTGAATCACAAAGTTAAACAGTACGAACCAAGTGCGGAAATAAGGTAAAGCAGTAAGTAAAGGACGCAACGAATTATTAACGAGGTTCGGCACGAACTTGGCCTACGTCCCCGCCTAGGGTTCTTCCACAACCCTAGGATTCAACCGGCTTTTATTGATTCACAAGACTTAGGATTCTAATAGCTCACCAAGAAGCCTCTCTCCTATACAACTGCAATCTAGTCAACTCACGTTCCCTTGGAGTCCTAGACCAATCTAGAAGAGCCCCACCTCTCTCAGCTATCTAGTACAATCCTCTTACACTTAGTGAATCAATCGGCTAGTGTTCATTTCCTGACTTATAAACTCTCGAGTATAACACTCTCTCTGAATATATCCTATAAGCTCACTGTGTAACTCTCAAATGCTTTGAAACAAAATATAAGACTCTTAAGAACAAGCAGAGAGAACACGCTAAAGAGAGATCGTAAACTTGAGGGCTGATTGTGAAATGATATTCGTCAATGTACGTCCGTCCTCTCTCTCTTCTTCATCTCCTTTATATAGTGAAGATCATCGACGCCACTTGAGGAAGGAAACTTCTCCAACGGCTAGGCTGATCATGGCAATCTTCGTCTTCTATACTTTGAATCCATGATCTCCGATTGTGTCCTTCTTAACATCTCGAATTTTGGAAGGAGATAATATTTGAAAAACTTTCTGAAACGTTAGTATAAAATATCTGGAAGCATATAATAACATATAATAATATTCGGACATAATATAATAAAGTACAGGTTTTGTGTTTCATCAAGACAGCTATAGCTTCAACACCTTTGACACAAACTGCCTGTCAAAGCCGTTGAAACTAATTCCGATTTTCATCAAGGGAGTGGAGTTATCAATCTCCCCCTTGATGAAAGACAAAACCTATGCATCCCTGCAACTTAGTCAAGTAGATATATCATAAGCAAAATCGGACTAAGTACCTGCATGGGTTACACGAATGTTGGATCATAAGTTTTTAAAGCCAAAGAGAAACATCCAAAAAAACAAAACATGGTCTTCCAAGACCCTTGGATCACAGCAGTTTTAAAGTCTAAACCATCAAATCATCTCCCCCTTTTTGTCTTTCAACAAAGGGAGGAGGGTAAACCAGTAACCAAAAGTTCAAATTTTAAAAAGATCCTTTCAATTCTTAAAGGCAAGAAAAGATTTATCCGATTTTAAAATAATTTCCACAAATAAACTATACTCGGATAAAATAAAAGGATTTTTCTAAAAATAAAATAGGTAACATATAAAGAAGGTTTAAAATCCATTAAAACCATATTTGATCAAATATCTAATAAGATATCAACCAAATATCTGATCCGTTATATGTACTCTACTGTTCAGTTCACATCCTTTGAAATGAGGTTCAAGGATCTTGACACCGGGTAGAATTTATCTTTCGTAAAGGGAAAGCTCCCCCTACGAAAGTGCATCCCTGTTAAGCATTCCGATCTCACGTATAATGAAGGTGAACCTGTTCTCTGCCAAAGGCTTAGTAAAAATGTCAGCCCATTGATAATCAGTTGAAATAAAAGATATGGACACATCACCTTTTTCGACATGGTCTCTAATGAAATGATGCCTTACATCAATATGTTTGGTCCTTGAATGCTGAACAGGATTCTTCGTGATTGATATGGTACTTGTGTTGTCACACTTAATAGGAATACCTTTGAGGTTAATGCCAAGATCTCTCATTTGTTGAGCTATCCAAAGGATTTGGGAGCAACAAGCTCCAGCTGCTATGTAATCGGCTTCGGCAGTGGATAGAGCAACTGAGTTTTATTTCTTTGAATGCCAACTGATCAAGGATGCTCCTAAGAATTGGCAACATCCTGATGTGCTCTTCCTATCCACCTTGTAGCCTGCAAAATCTGCATCAGAATACCCAATTAATGTGAAATCCTTTTGCTTTGGGTACCATAGTCCAAGCTCCTTAGTGCCATTGAGATATCGAAAGATCCTCTTCACAGCCACGAGGTGAGATTCTTTAGGATCACCTTGAAACCTAGCACACATGCAAACACTAAACATGATGTCAGGTCTACTAGCTATAAGATATAGTAAAGATCCAATCATCCCTCGGTACTCCTTTTGATTGACACTTTTTCCAGACTTCTCCTGATCTATAGATAGTGTTGAGCTCATGGGAGTCTTGGCTTCTTTGGATTGATCCATCTTGAACTTCTTCAAGAGATCCTTAGTGTACTTGCTTTGGTTGACAAAAATCCCTTTCTTGGATTGATGAACTTGTAATCCCAAAAAGAAGTTGAGTTCACCCATCAAGCTCATCTCAAATTCACTGCACATATTGTCAGAAAATTCCTTGCACAAAGATGTGTTAGTAGCACCAAATAATATATCATCAACATAGATTTGAATAACCAAAATGTCATTTCCTTTGGTCTTGATAAAAAGAGTCTTGTCGATCAACCTCCTTTTAAAATCATTTTCTAAAAGATATTTTGACAAGCGCTCATACCAAGCTCTTGGGGCTTGTTTCAAACCATAAAGCGCTTTGTCTAGTTTATAAACATGATTGGGAAATTCTGAACTTTCAAAACCTGGGGGTTGAGCCACATTAACTTCTTCCTCTAAGAAATCATTAAGGAAAGCACACTTGACATCTATTTGATATAACTTTATGCTCATAAAAGATGCAAATGCTAATAATATACGAATGGCTTCAAGCCTGGCTACGGGAGAAAAGGTCTCCTCGTAGTCAATACCTTCCTCTTGATTGTAGCCTTGAGCAACAAGTCTTGCCTTGTTCCTCATGATCTTACCATTCTCATCTAGCTTGTTTCGAATTACCCGTCGTGTGCCAATGACTGATTGATGCTTTGGCCTAGGCTTCAAGGTCCAGACTTTTTTCCTTTCAGATTCGTTATGCTCACTTTGCATAGCAATGATCCAGTCTGGCTCTTGAAGGGCCTCATCTACCTTCTTTGGTTCAACAAGAGAAACAAACGCATGAAAAACACAAAGATCTTTAAGTTTAGAATGAGTTTGAACACTAGATGTAGGGTCAGAAATGATATCCTTTAAAGAGTGTGATGAGGAGTATTTGAATTTTCTTTTGCTGGTCTCAGCTCCTTGATTCGTCACACTAGCAGGATTGATTTGTGGTACATCTGACTCCGTGGTCCTGTTAGGTTCAGTTACAGCAGTTTCTGATGTCTCAACACTGTTGGATTGGACACCAAGGGCTTTGGACGAATCTTCAACACCTTGGGCCAATTCTTCAGTGTTGAGAATCTGTTCCTGCATGTTTCTCTTCTCTGTGTTCTTGGTGGCAGCATCATCACCTTCCTCGTTCTCTGCATGGATGTTAAGATCTATATCTGCAACACTTTCACTCAAAGAACCGTCATTGCATTCATCAAATATAACAAGCATGTACTTTTTACCATTGGGAGATTTGACTCGCATAGGACCACATAAATCCATATGTAAAAGTTCAAGGGGTCTAGAAGTACTTACAACCTTTTTGGGTTTGAAAGAGCTACGTGTTTGTTTACCTCGTGTGCATGCTTTGCACATATCAATACCTTTGAAGTCCATCTCAGGTAGTCCTCTTACAAGCCCTTTGGACACAAGCTTCTGTAGTGTATGTGGACTCACATGACCGAGTCTCCTGTGCCAGAGCTTTGGATCGTCCGTCAAAGCCTTTAGACAGGTTAACCTTCTTTATGCCACTTGCTCATCATTCACAGCATAGATGTTGTTATAACGATATGCAGTTAGAACTACTTCACCTGTATCTTCTCTGCGCACTAGACATCTTTTCTTGTTAAATCCAACATCATTACCACTATCACATAATTGAGAGACACTAAGCAAATTATACTTCAAACCATTAACAAGATAAACATTTTAATACTATGGTTAGGATCACTCCCAACACTACCAATATTAACGATGTCACACTTTCCTTTATCACAAAGAGGATTGTTCTGGTGGATTGCTTTTTTAGATCATGGAAGAGAGACCTCTTCCACCTCATATGTCTAAAGCATCCACTATCAATAATCCATTTTTGCTCTTTCACCTTGGTGATCTCCTGAAAAACAAAAATCAACCTTTGTGGCTAGACCAGTGAGCAAATTTAGATCCTTTATTGGGATAAACCATATTTGGTAAAATAGTGCCTTTGGGGACCCAAACGTATGTTATCCGTTCTTTTCTCAAATGAACAGGAAATGTATTGCGAATGATATGTGGATCCTTTCTTCTATAGGGGCAGGTCTCTTTTACATGTCCCTTTCTAGCACAGTGGTGACATATAGGAGAGATTCTGCTTCCTTTTGCCTTCACAAAAGTGGTAATGTGTTGCTTCTTTAAAAACCTCGGGTTGTAACCAATACCACTTCTGTTTAGAGAACTTTGTTGCTCATCTAACATCCTATCAAGAGTGCCCTTGGACTTGGTAAAACTTATGAGGGCTGTCTGTTGGTCTTGAATCTTATTATTCAGGGAGATCTTCTCGTTCTCTAAGTCATGATGTTCACTTCTCAGAGACGAGAGATCTTGCTTGAGTTCAGATTTCTCTGAGTCAAGAGTCTTGACTTTAATGTCAAGACCTGAATAAGAAGATTCAAGACTTTTGACCCGCCTAGATAGTTCCTCAATAGTTCTAAACTAGTCCACGGTTTTCTTGATAAGAGTGTTAGTTTGGGCAATAAGTTTCTCTTCATTGGCAATCATATTAGAAAGGAATTCCGATAGTACCTCTTTTGGACTTGCCATGAGCTCTCTTACAGTTACCTCGAGTTGCTCATCATGGGATTCATCTCCTGTGGCCATGAGACAAAGGTTGGCCTTTTCATCATCGGAATTTGAGTCACCTGAGTCGGAATCACTCCAAGCTGCCACCATGGCTCTCTTTTTCCATCTATCACCTTTCTTGAACTGGCTCTTCGTCTTTTGAGGGCAATCATTCACTAGATGGTCTGTTTCACCACATTCAAAACAAGACAAAGGTTTAGTCTTCTTGTCATATTTGTTGTATTGAAACTTACCTCGAAATTTAGAAGACTCTGATCCATCTTTGTTATTGAATTGCTTCTTCATCTTAAGGATTCGAGAAAGACCCCTTGTAATGAGATCAAAGGGATCATCCTCATCATCATCCTCATCTTTAGAATCAGACACATCTTTGGACTCATCCTTCTTAGACTTGAGGGCCAAGCTCTTAGTGCTTGCTGGGAGTTCTCCATCGTCTTCATTGAGAATCATCTGATGTGTGATCAGCTTCCCAAGCAAGTCATCAAGGGGCAGAGTGGTGAGATCTTGGGCTTCCTCTATGGCTGTCACTTTAGGGCCCCATTTGTCTTTTGGGAGACACCTCAATATCGATCTTCCTCACTTTTTCAACGTTCTTAAAGCTCTTGCCGAGAGAGTCAAGGTTGTTGGTGATCTCTGTGAACCGTGTGAACATTGCCTTAATAGACTCATCAGGCTTCATTTTGAAAAGTTCATACTTTCGAAGGAAGATGCTGATCTTGGTGTCCTTCACTTGGCTAGTTCCTTCGTAGGTGACAACTAGCTTGTCCCAAATCTCTTTAGCTGGCCTACAAGATGAAATACGGTTAAACTCATCAGTGCTAAGACCACAATATAGTAAGTTAATAGCCCTGTAGTTTTTGGAGACGAGTTCAAGATCCGCTTGGATGAATTCAGCCTCGGTCTTTGCAATTTTGGTTCCATTTGGTCCGTCTTTCTCTGGAATCTTCGGACCATTCTCTATAATGTTCCAAAGTTCCAGATCTTGATCTATGACGAACATCTTCATCAATGATCTCCAGTGGACAAAGTTGTTTCCTACAAAGAGTGGTGGTCTGCTGGTAGACCTTCCCTGTACAAATCTTCCGCTTGCTTCACCAGACATGATCGAAAACTCACAAGATTGTTAGATCAAAAGCAATGAGTAAAGCTCTGATACCAATTGAAGGTTCGATAATGTAAGACAAAGTAATGTAAAGATACTCTAGAAGGGGGGTTGAATAGAGTGCCGGTTTTTCGCAGATTCTCAAGACTTTTGAAGCTCGTGCAAAATCCTTTGAGATTAGACTTAGTCTTTCTTCGAAAACCTGAATCACAAAGTTAAACAGTACGAACCAAGTGCGGAAATAAGGTAAAGCAGTAAGTAAAGGACGCAACGAATTGTTAACGAGGTTCGGCACGAACTTGGCCTACGTCCCCGCCGAGGGTTCTTCCACAACCCTAGGATTCAACCGGTTTTTATTGATTCACAAGACTTAGGATCCTAATAGCTCACCGAGAAGCCTCTCTCCTATACAATTGCAATCTAGTCAACTCACGTTCCCTTAGAGTCCTAGACTAATCTAGAAGAGCCCCACCTCTCTCAGCTACCTAGTACAATCCTCTTACACTTAGTGAATCAATCGCCTAGTGTTCACTTCCTGAGTTATAAACTCTCCAGTATAACACTCTCTCTGAATATATCCTATAAGCTCACTGTGTAACTCTCAAATGCTTTGAAACAAAATATAAGACTCTTAAGAACAAGCAGAGAGAATACGCTGAAGAGAGATCGTAAACTTGAGGGCTGATTGTGCAATGATATTCGTGAATGTACGTCCGTCCTCTCTCTCTTCTTCATCTCCTTTATATAGTGAAGATCATCGGCGCCACTTGAGGAAGGAAACTTCTCCAACGGCTAGGCTGATCATGGCAATCTTCGTGATCTTCTATACTTGGAAACTTTGAAGCCATGATCTCCGATTTTGTCCTTCTTAACATCTCGACTTTTGGAAGGAGATAATATTTGAAAAACTTCCTGAAACGTTAGTATAAAATATCTGGAAGCATATAATAACATATAATAATATTCGGACATAATATAATAAAGTACAGGTTTTGTGTTTCATCAACACAGTTGTAGCTTCAAGACCTTTGACACAAACTGCCTGTCAAAGCCGTTGAAACTAATTCCGATTTTCATCAAGGGAGTGGAGTTATCAGAAAGCATTATTTTTAATCTCAATCAGGAAAGGAGTGCGAATTTCATAATTATTTTCAGGGATTAGAATTGCCGATTCAGGCACGACAAGAGTCGGGTGCATGTAATCCTCGGCAGTGGTAGGGTATTGGGCAAGCTCAGTTTCCGCTTGCCTCCTTCGCTCAGCTTCCTGCTCCCTGCCTGCTCTCTCAGTGGCAAAAGCAGTATCCTTGGCGGCTAGTTCCCTCTGAAGCCTCTCAATCATCTCAGCTTGTGTTTCAGCAGTCGCCATGATCCTTTTTAGTTTAGAATGGATGTGTATAAGGCGTCAAACTCAGGTGTTTAACCAGAACGGCGCATACACCTGCAAAATCAAAACTTAAAGGAAAACGTGAGATCTAACTACCTAAGGCGCGAATGATTGCTTCCCCGGCAACGGCGCCAATTTGTTGTAAGGAGGAAAATCGAGACATGCAATTCAAAATATAAGTAAAGTAAAGCAAACCAGATTCCATCCCTTGCAAATGATTACAAGACTCCCACCTGATGCAACAGTGGGAAGTCGGGATCGATCCTCAAGGAAGCGTGTCAGCGGATCTCAGGTAGCGGCAAATCTCACAGACAGAAAATCAAATAGACAGACAGAAACAATAGAGAAAAGCAGAAAAGAAAGCAAAGACAGCAAACGTGGTCGATATTGAGTGTTGTTACTCGATATTGAGTAGAAAAATCGACCACAGTGACTCAATATTGACCCAAAACAGAAACAGAACACAAGTGCAGAACCTTGGTCGATATTGACTGGAGATACTCAATATCGACTACAAAAATCGACAGAAGACAACTCAATATTGACTGCAGAAACTTGAAATCTCGGAACTTTGTGAAATAAATCAATGAACTAAAATACTTCCAAGATCGGGGATTCAACACCACAACGATAACCATGCAAAGTAACACATAAAGACAGAAAAGATCAAACTTTTCATCAAATAACTTTCGTTATTAACAAGTAGGAATATAGAGGCTTTCGCATAAACCCTAATTGTTACTAACCCTCTTCACATAATTAACCCAAGTTGCATTAAGATCACTTTCGCTTCAATAACACAAACAAGGATTACCTTCAACTTTCGAAAAAAAATCATGCTTATAGGGATAAAAGACGAATTGCATAAAAAGATCATACCTTTACCGCATCACCTCACATGGCTACCGTCGGGCTCACCCCGACCCTAGAAGTGGGTGGACTACTCGCTTTTCATCGCAATCGCAGACATCATTGATGGAAAGGAAACAACTTGCATTAAACTCAACCAAAGCTTACAACCGATTGAAGCCAATTCCGCTCTCGCTTCACAACTCCACTCGGCCACAAACGCTCTCTCTCTACTACTACTTCTCCTTCTGAAATTGAATGAATAAAACTCAGCCCCTAAGGCTTTATTTATAGCCTTCATTCCTCGCTAATCAAGTAAAGAAAACTATATCTATATCTAATTCTATCTATCTTATAAGATAAAGATAAAACATGGAAATAAATAAATTAATTAACAAGAACTATATCTAATTGTGGATAAATCCTCCTTGGACTTGATAGATCTTGATAGAATTTGCTGTCGAAAATATCTCCATCGGATTCGGGATAAAAACTTAACAAGAAGTCGGTTAAGCTCGGAATCTGCCGCCTGGGTCCAGTCGATATCGACTAGCATGACTCGATATCGACATGGCATTTTCCGTCTTCAGCTTTAGACACTTAATATCGGCTCTTAGGGTCAAAATCGAGTTGGGTGTTACTCGATATCGACTTGCTCCTTTCTTTGCTCAGCTTCTTGACTCGATTCTGGGCGTTGACTCGATATGGGGAACTCGATATCGACCACTGTTCTTCAGCCTTGTCGATTCTGGCCAACTCTGAGTCGATTTGGAGAATTTCGACCTAAATCTGGTTGATATTGAGTGTGCTTGGTCGATATCGACCAGTCTTCTCAGCATCATGCTCTGTTCTTGAAACGCACTTTCCTGAGTCCTCGTTTGTCGGATTGACGCATTCGAGCATGCGTTGGAAAGCTCTTTTCGAGGGCTACAACTCTCATGAAGACTTCAGAACTTGATTCGAAATGATGAATCGTGAAAAATGGGCTTTTCTCCAGCTGCACCATCCTTAGCTTCTTCATGATTTTCCTTTAAGCTTCAAAGTGCGTCTGATTTCTGCGAAATATAACAAAAACTTGTGCAGACCTCCATATATTGCAAATAAACATAAACTACACAAATTATGTATTATTCTAACCCAGATGCATGAAATGCATGCAGAACTCGATATAAAAGATAGTATAAAACATGGCAATTTAGGCTCACAACAAACCACAACTACTATCAAACTGGCAATTTAGACATTCGCAATCAGACTTCATCATAATAGAAAGGTGAGCAACATCATTCTCAAAATGATCTCCTAAACTATGTTTCAATTCTCAAAAATGTAGTATTTACAACATCTGAACTGATTTAATGGTTTTGCAAGAACTAAATGGGGCATTTATGAATTTCACAAAAGCATAACAGCTTTAGAGGGCACTGAAATCTACACATTATACATACTGATAAGTTATAACTTATATTCCCTGATTTATAAAGCAATAGAGCATTCAAGTAAATCCCTGAACCATTTTTATTTCATGTTGCACAACTATAAAACAGAAGAAAAAACCAATCGTTGAGATCCATCGAACAATTCAAAGTCAAATTTCATCAATATATTGCAAAATACCTTCTTAGTCAAAATACCTTCTCAGCTATAAAACAAAACGAAATATCTCTCTACATATGTTTGCTTTTACAGGATGAAGACGCCAATCATAAGTGATATATTTTTAGGATAGAATTAGAACACTAGGACAGGAATCAACTTTGTTAGCCAAATTGGAAAGGGAAAGGATACAAGGATAAGAAGACTCGTTTCGTGGAAAATTCTCCAACTCGACCAAAAACTACATACCTTGTGAGCTAAAAATGAAAAAGGGTGCATTAAGACAAAGAAGAATAAGAATAACATTAAATACCTCAATCTCTCTAAATGAAACAAGACTCGTTTCTAGTTCCGAATCCAACAGTAAAAGCCTACTTGCAAGATTAAAATTTCCCCTAACTTATTGATGCAACAAGATGTTGAGGTAAAGAAAGAATCCACAGGTAACAAGAGCCAACACTCATTACTCATAAAGAGTTGTGAACCAATTAATACAAGTAAGAGAAAATTATTAAATAGGTACTGACTTCAAATATGAACCCTTTAGTAACTAGAAACCATTGGAAGTATACAAAAAAGCAATTGATTAAGATATCCAAACTTCAAATATGAACCCTTTCTTAACTAGAAAGTCCTAAAATTACGCAATCTGATAAAGGAACTGGCATTTCAGGCTATAAAGGGTGACAAATGCTATTCAAAACCAAAAGTTAAGACATAGGTGTTGGGATTGTTACCTCTAATTGTCAACCCTGAAACACAATCACGATGCTTCTTAAGATCCACACTTGCAACATTTTGAATAGATAAACTTTCAGCTTAGTCTTTATCCTGAGTCATTTGAGTTTTGCTAGGGCCTGTAACACCCTCAATGCATCCGTCTTGCAGGATCTACTCCTGGTTCATCTTTTGGGTAATCTGAAACACTGCATAATTCATCTAAAACAAAGCAATGATCAATAATCTTATTCCTCACTTGCTGACTCAAAATAGCTATTCCATCAAGATGAGTCACAATCACTTCCTTCATAACACTCCAAACATCACTTCCTTTAAAGTGCGTGTTAGGAAGAATAAGACATACTAAGAACAATTAATGCACGCCACTATGTTTATTTCCTTGAACCCTATACATGTATGCCAATTAAATTCATGAAACACATTAATTCCTTTAGCAATTGGCTAGTGTGTCTGTGTGTGTCCAAGCCCTCTGTTTGCCTGCAAATATTATTCATATTTGGTAAGAATAATGAGGTAAAGAGGTATTTATGAGCCTGAGAAACAAACAGCGAGAAATCTCCATATTGAGATATGCCAAAACATGTTCTACATCATAGGTAACAAGGACACATATAAGGGACATGAATACAATACAAAGGCATCCAGGAAAACAGCAGCTTAAAAAACATGGGACACGCCGAGTAAATGAAAATATATGTTATATGATCTTGAATCTGTACGTGTACGTGAATGTGAGTAATGTATATATATTATTGAAATGGATATAGAACACTAGCGCATAAAATTAAATACACAATAATATCAATAAATGGTAAATTTGAAATAGAGGGATGTGAAATGAACTAGAATGAAAACGGGGAGAAAGAGAAAAGGCATGTTGCCTTTTCATTTGGTAGAAAATAGCAAGCAAGAGGGAGCACATTCCATTATCTCTCCAATTATTGAAGAATTCGACCCGTGGAGTAGAGCGGGATTCAGGCTGTCTACATCTGGCATCATTCATTAATTTATTAAAAGAGTTATACAGACAAGTCAAAGAAAATGTAATCCTCTTTTCTCCGAAATTGTCTATCCAAATAATATTTATAGTGTCGAACAAAGCCAGTTGAATTATTGATTATCACTCCATTCACCACTTCTGTGGTGCAGTTTCACCATCAATAATTAGACATATCTATTAGGCTCTCTAAAAATTTAGCATCATCAATAATTAACAAAATTCAGAAATATAGTTAAGTTTGATCATTGTTAAATTCAAATAAAGTCATCTGTTGTTCTATTAGGCTCTCTAAAAATTTAGCATAATTGACACCCTAACCCATTGTGAGCCTAAATTGAGAATTTTAATAATCAATAAGGAACAATTCCAACCTTATCAAAACTATTACTGCATTGATATGTATAAACATTCCATCCTATCATCTCTCTTGTTTTGCAACTAATTCACATTTCCACTCAAATAATTAGCATATTTAGTATAAATCAAGAGCCTTGAACCCTAAATCAAGAATCCTAAACTGATTTGAACCCTAACCTAATTTCAACCAGAAGAGGAGCAAAATTATAGAATAGGGTGTTTACCTTCTTGGGGAGACGCGCTCGTGCACGTGGGTATAGCCGAGGTACGTATGAGATTAAGGTGAGACGGAGAATGGCATGCGAAATCGAGAACCGGAAGGAGGGAAGCACCGAATACCCGCTTTGTTTGAGCTCGAAGATGGTGAGGCCCGGGATTCAGCAAGAAGAAGATGACCAGAATGAGAAAAAATCAAGACTTACCTAGATCTACGAAGGGTTGTACTTGGCTCATCTCGTCATCCCGCTTAATCGCACAGGTGGGGCTCCCGACTTCGGCATCGTGGTAATCAGAGGCACCAGATCTGAGGGCAAGGATAGAATGAGAGGGGGAGAGGAAGGCATGGGGTCGGGATTCGCCATGGTAGAGGGTTGGAGTTCTCGAATGGAAAAAGGGTCGAGTAAGACTGGAAGAGAGTGATGTAGAAACTGAATCAGTAGAAGAATGGAGAAGAGTACTCCGTAACTAGGGATTTCAATTTTGGGGAAATTTGAGTTTAAGGGTGAAAAAATTAAAGTGTTGGAGGGAAGTATTGTGTGAAAATTTGATAAAGTACGTGGACTCACTTTTTTTTTTATTTCAAGTGTTTGGGATTTGATTGAAGCACTTGAAGCTACCTCTTTTACCGCCTTAAATTTTATCTAAGTGTTGTATGCGCGCTTTAAAAAAATTTTAAAATAAAAATTTTACATTGTCTAAAAAGTACGATCGAAGTGTCAAATCTCAACAACATCGACAATTTTCAAAACGATGTTATAACTATTTTTAACATCAGGCGTTTTTCTGACCGATGTAAAAGACCCGATGTCTATGAACAGAATTCTAGTAGTGAATGTTTCTTGTGTTCCTCTTCGAGATATTGCATCTCCCAAATGTGTTCCGATTCAATCTGCGAGATAAACACAAATTTGCGCAGAATTCGAACTCTTCTAAAATAATCACAAGATGCAATTTAGCAACAAAGTATGAAAGAAAAGCAACCTAACTAAGCTAAAAATGCCTATAATGCCTATCTAAGATATGCATTATCAAATTCCCCCACACTTAACCTTTGCTTGTCCTCAAGCAATGATAGAATGAACATGAATCAATGTATCCCACAGGAAATCCCTTCAAGTTTCAATTTTATCAAAAAGAAACATCATAGCAGGTGAAAACATAAACCAAGCAAACAAGCGTCATAGCATGTATTATATTGATCAAAGCTTAGAAGTAGACATGATCCAACCTCACCATATGTGTTTCACTCATGTGTTTAGGCTTTAAGATACAACTCTCAACTCAAAACCAATCATGCACTAAGCTCATAGACATTGACCACCATATCACCAATTCTCTACCGAAATGTCATTACTTGCGGGACACAATAAAATGCGACACTCTTTTTTTTTTCTTTTTCTTTTGTTTTCTTTTCTATATTTTTTTCTTTTCCTTTTTCTTGTCTTGGTGCTTTCCTTACGCAAAGCGCAAACATGAGTGTCATGAATGGCCCCGGTCTATCAACATCTCAACCTACTAATATGAAGTCCACTTGAACATCTTTTGACGCAAGTTGCAAACATGGGTGTCATGAATGAACCTGGTTACTCAATGATCAAGCTTCCTTTCCCAGTGGATAGTTTTCAACACCTTTTTGCGCGAATCATACCCATGGGTGTCATGCATAGATCCGGTTACTCAGAGCATCAACCATTGCCACCTTATTCACTAAATATGTACAAATTCAAACAAAAGACTCAAAATATAACATAAACTCCGCAAGCAATCAAACATGTGCATCGGTCTCTAAAAATAGATATTGCAGTCAATGCCAAGAGGTAGCAACACTAGGAGAGTAATTCACACAAATGAGCAAAAGAATTAAAATAAGGACAAACATTCTCACAGGGTAATGTTTTTAGGACTTCAATCATACTTTAGCTCAATCACACATGCTCAATTATATTTGCTAGCTCATGTTCCACAAAAATCAAATAAAGACAATAATCAAAACATCCAGAACTCCATGGGATTTTTATGAATCATGCGTGAAATTTAAAATAGAGGACAAACTTAGCCAGATGGGTATTTGAATAACACATATGTATGCAATGCATACTCTATTTTTGGATTTTTGATTTTTTTTTAATTCCAAAAAATGCAGAAATTTAAATGCAGAAAAATAAATAAATAAATAATAGACAAAAATCAAACTTAACAGAAATTAAATAAACTAACTATTACAGATCTTAACATGTTGTGCAGAAATTTAAACATGGTCCTAGAAATGACAGAAATGACAGAATTGACATAATATACATATAATTCTCCTCCCCCACACTTAAAGTTTTCAGTGTCCTCACTGAAACAGTACAGACAACCAAAATAAAACATAAAAATTCAAAGTGAAGGAGGCAGAACTAACCACTCACTGATGAGGCGGCGGCTGGTACGGTGGCGACTGGTACGGCGGAATATGAGGGTACTGCTGGCGGCAGTAGTAAGCCTGCTCTCTCCGCAACTCCTCCAAGTGATAGTTTGTTTCACGCAAATCACGGTCGATGTCGTGCAGAGTGAACTCGAACGAATCCTGGCGCATGGACATACGGTGGAACTCGGTGAACATGTGGTCCCGCTAGGCGTCATCCTCACCAGAAGAGAAGCGAGGTCCCGCAGAAGAACCAGCAGCGTGCTGTGCATCCTCCTCAGCCTTGTCCTCATCATCCTCATCATCATCCTCCTCCGCCTGCTCTTGGTCAGCTGCGATGTATAGGGTGTTGTTTGAAGGGCCATAAGGTAAGGGCCTAAGAAGGCCAAGTCGGTGCTCCCCACGCTTCCCCGACTTCCAAATCCAGCCTGCCACATCAGAGCCCTCAAGCATGAAAGCCCTCCTGAGCTGCTCTGTTGTACAGGTGTACCCACCAAACATGGGTGCATCGCACTGTTCAGGCTGTAGAAACCGGTAGGCGATGAGGCTAATCATGCCTCCCAAACCAAACCTCCCTATCTGCTTCCCTTGGATATATCTTCAAGCAGCTTCCCACAAAAATCTCAACCCAGTCCGGCGTACCACGTGACTGGGGAGCCAGACTCCATAACCAGGCTAGATCACCAGCAAGCACCTTGTTCACGTCGCCTTGGCCGCTGAAGGACATGGCCAAGACCTTGTGCACAAGACGAAGGCAAGGGTGGACGAAATTGTAGTTGTACTCTCCCTTGTGGCCGTCAAATGTGGTTCTAGTCGCTCTGGACCATACATCATGGTGTTGCTGCTCTGTTGTCATGAAATACCAATCTGGGGTGGGCGCCTGAGAGATCCCAAAAATCTGTCTCAGCTCGTCATGTGAGCAAACGTGAGGCTGATCCAACAAGTTGAACCTAATCCTCGAGTTACCCACCTGCTGAAATGTGGCTAGAAACTCCCATGCCGGCTCAGGATACGTGGGGGCACTACAGTCTATAAATCCCCCCAAACCGCCATGGCTAAGCATCCGCCTTGTAACATCTAACATGCCCAATGTCTGTAAGGCCGGGATATGGAAAAACTTCGTCTGAAGGAATCGCTTCGGATCAAAGCTCTTAAAGATCTTCCTCTGTTCGTCAGACGCATTCCTCAATCGGCGCACCATATTTTATCAAATCTCAGCAGTAGTCTAAAATTCCACCTTAAGCTCAACAAACACAACCCAAGCTAATCACTAAAATCCAAATCAAACTCCACAAACCTCAAGCTAATAAACCAAATCCACACCAAATCAGCCTACCAACACAAATATTTCTCAAGCAAACCACCAAATCCCAATTCTTCAATCAACAAATCCCAAATTCACAATGTTCAAATCAAACCAAGCATAAATATAACCACTTCTCAACCAACCACACAATAGCTTAATAGATCTAACGAATTCAACACCAAATAACACCAATCCTAACAGATTCGAACTTGTGGCAGCGGGTGCAGCGGCGGGCGCAGCAGCAATGGTGGCGGCGCAGATCCGGCGGAAAGTGTGGTGCAGGGCGAAGCTCCGGCGTTGGGTGCTCAGTGGGAGGTCGGATCCGGAAAATAGGAGGTAAAAGAGAGTGCTTTGGGGGGTTATGGTGGTTTTGAAGGTTGAAGAGGGAGAAGACAATGGTGAGTGTGTAAACAATAGTGTATGGCGGCAGGTGATGAAAAGAGAAATATCCTTGAGATGGTGTAGGGTTCTTCCCACCTTGATCTAAGATTTCCTGGGAAGAGTTTCAGACGTGATTGGTATAGGAGAACCTTGTCTCCTACATTGAGTTCCTTCCGTAGGATATGTTTGTCATGCCAAGCCCTTGTCTTCTCCTTGTAGATCACTGCATTATCATAGGCATCCAGACGCAATTCCTCCAGCTCTTGCAATTGAAGTTTCCTGAATTCTCCTACTTCATTTATTGCCATATTGCTGTTCTTTACAACCCAGTATGCCTTATGCTGAAGTTCCACCGGAAGAAGACAAGCCTTCCCAAACAGAATTCGATAAGGAGACATACCAATGGGAATCATTCAGCCTTAGACTCCAGTCCTTCCTGTTAGGAGCCACTGTTTTCTCCAGAATGCTCTTAATCCCACTATTCGATACTTTTGCCTAACCATTGGTCTGAGGATGTTAAGTAGTGGACACTCGATGCGTGACATGATACCTCTTTAGCAGGGTAGTGATGGTCCTATTGCAGAAATGTGTCCCCCTGTCGCTTACTAGAGTTTTAGGCACCCCAAATCTTGCGAAAATTGTATCTTTTAGGAATTTTGCAACTACTTTAGAATCATCAGTTCTAGTGGCCTTTGCCTCCATCCACTTGGAGACATAGTCCACCGCAAGCAAAATATAAACATTCCCAAAAGAACTAGGAAAGGGACCCATAAAATCAATACCCCAAACATAAAAAATTTCACAAAATATGATCTTAGTTTGTGGCATTTCATTTCTAGCTGATATGTTCCCAATCCTTTGGCATCTATCGCAAGATTTACAAAAAGCATTAGCATCCCTAAATAAGTGAGGCCAAAAGAAACCTGCTTCTAATACTTTCCTACCAGTCTTTTGAGGACCAAAGTGGCCTCCACATTCATGAGCATGACAAAAAGTAAGGACCGATTGTACCTCATTGTCCGGCAGACACCTCCTAATTACCTGATCAGCACAATGTTTCCAAAGGTAGGGGCCATCCCAAACGTAGAAGCGAGAGTCATGTCGAATCTTGTCCTTCTGAGCTTTTGTAAAGTTTGGTGGAAATTCTCCCGTGACCAAGAAATTCACCATATTGGCAAACCAAGGAGATAGGAGCGGAACTTCTTTAGTGCAAAGACCACAGCCAGGAGCTCTTTCTCAGTGGTTGAGTAGTTCCTTTGCGCTCCATTCAGAGTCATGGAGGCATAGTAGATGACATGAGAGCTCTTTCCTTCCTTTTATCCCAAAACAGCCCCCACAGCATAGTCGCTAGCGTCACATATAATCTCAAAGGGTTGAGACCATATGGGTGCTTGAATTATAGGAGCGCTAGTCAGGTGACCTTTAAGCTCATCAAAGGATGCTCTACACTTGTCATCAAACTCAAAAGCTACTTCCTTTTTCAGTAAATCACAAAGAGGTGCAGAAATCTTAGAAAAATCCTTAATAAACCTGCGATAGAACCCTGCATGGCCTAAAAAGAAGCGAATTTCGCGCATATTGGTGGGGTAAGGTAGAGACTGAATGACATGAATCTTAGCCTTGTCCACCTCAAGACCCCTGCTAGACACAATATGACCCAAAATAATGCCTTGCTCAACCTTAAAATGACACTTTTCAGAATTAAGGACTAAGTTGGTGTCTACACACCGCCTAAGCACAAGTGACAAATGATGCAAGCAAGTATCAAAATCATCTCCATGCACAGTGAAGTCATCCATAAATACTTCTATAAAGCGCTCTACATACTCAGAAAATATGCTTACCATACACCGTTGGAAGGTCCCAGGTGCGTTACATAGCCCAAAAGGCATTCTGCGATATGCAAAAGTGCCAAAGGGGCATGCAAATGTCATTTTTTTCTTGATCCTCCGGTGCTATTGGTACCTGAAATTACCCTGAGTAGCCATCTAAAAAGCAATAAAAGGAGCGGCCGACAAGGCGCTCAAGCATTTGATCAATAAAGAGAAGAAAGAAGTGGTCCTTGCGAGTAACTGCATTCAATTTTCGATAATCAATACATACTCTCCATCCAGTTTGTACCCTGCTAGGGACCAATTCACCATCCTGATTCTCAACAATAGTAATACCTCCCTTCTTAGGGACAACCTCAGTAGGACTCACCCATTTACTGTCAGAGATGGGAAAGATCATACCTGCCTGAAGGAGCTTCAGCACCTCCTTCTTTACTACTTCCGTCATTGGTGGGTTGAGTCACCGCTGAGGTTGTCTAGATGGCTTGGAATCATCCTCCAATAGTATCCTATGCATGCAGAGGGTAGGACTGATGCCTTTAATGTCTGCTATTGTCCATCCTAACGCCTCCTTGTTCTCCTTTAAAACAGTCACCAATCGCTCCTTCTGTCCAAAGGTCAATTTGTTAGAAATAATGACAGGCGGAGTATCATTGTCACCAAGAAAAGCATATTTAAGGTGATTAGGAAGTTGTTTCAATTCAATATCAGGGGCTTGGATAATAGATGGAAGAAGCTTTTCTGTAGGACTAGTCAGCTCAATGCGGTCTCCCCTTGGTGGCACATAGGTGGAAGATCGATGGTCTAAAGCTACTATATCCTCCTGCAAATCAGATGACAATACATAATCTCTAGCAATTTCATCTATAGGAGCATGCAAAGCCACTTCCATCTCGTCAACACACTCCAAATCAAAGCAATCTTATGCCATAGTATCAACAATATCCACAAAGCACAGAGAAGGATCATCAGATGGAAATTTCATGGAATCATAAATATTATATTCAACTCTTTGACCATCAAATTCCATAGTAAGAGATCCTGAATAGACATCTATCTTAGTCCTAGCAGTTTTTAGAAAAGGTCTGCCCAACAGAATAGGGCCTTCATTGTTACCAGGATCCATGTGAATCACAAAGAAATCAGCAGGGAATATCAAGTTGTCAACCATTACCAAGACATCTTCAACAATCCCTTTCGGGTAGATAGTAGATCGATCAGCGAGTTGAATTACTACCCGAGTGTCATTCAGAGGTCCCAACCCCAAAGCATGATAAACATTTGAAGGCAAAACATTAATAGACGCTCCTAAATCTAACATGGCTTTGTCAAATTTAGTATCACCTATCACACATGGAATAGCAAACATACCAGGATCACTACACTTTTCAGGCATACGCTTTTGAAAGACAGCAGTGACATGTTCGCTTACCTTCACCTTTTTCTTACCTTTTAGCTTCTGGTTCCGCTTGATAGTGCAAAGTTCCTTCAATAATTTAGCATATCTAGGAATGCTTTTGATTAGATTAAGCAAAGGAATATTTACCTCACACTTACTGAATGTCTCGAAGATTTCCTTGTCGTTCTCATACCTTCTTGTATCCTTCAAGGCTTCCGGGAAAGGCGGAATTGGCTTTTGAGTCTCAATGGGTAGGGAGGAAGAAGGAGGAGAAGGAGAAGAAAGAGGAGGAGGGGAAGAAGTAGTAAGAGGCGTACCTGACAACGAGGAGGCGGCGGGCCCACTGGCGGCGGGCGCAGCACTTTTGATTGGCCGCGGGCGCCGCAAGGGTGATGCGGCCGCCGCACGTGAGTCGTCCCGTCTTCTTCTTCTTCTATTACTTCTATCTCCTCGTCCATTATTTCCTCTTCATCCTTTTGAGGCGTGACAACCAGTTCCTTGCCACTCCTAAGCATTACAGCACTAACATTCTCCTTCGTTGGATTCTCGATGGTCTGTGATGGAAGCTTTCCTGAATTGTTTGCCTCCTTAGCACTTAAGATTTGAATGAGCTGACTCATTTGATTCTCAAGATTTGTCATCTGATCGGATTGTAGCTTCTCTAGATTTGCCATCCGCTCTCAATGCTGTTTATCATTCTTCATGACCAATCGTGACAGTTTCTGTAGTGGATCCTCATTATCCTCATTTGATTGCTGCCGACCTCCCTGTCGAGGTTCATATTGTTGTTGAGGCCTTGCCTGTTACCCCCCTTGCTGATTGAAAGAGGCTTGGTAGTTCCCATAGCCTTGCTGATAGCCACTGTTGTAATTGTTGTTGTTGTAATACCCAGGATTTCCATAATTGCCTTGCTTAGGCCTTTGTTGAGCGAAATTCCCAATGGCATTCAAATCAACATTAGGATCTTGTAGAAGCGGGCACATGTCCATAGGATGAGTGTATTGATTGCAAAGAACACATGCCTTCAGTTGTTGAGGAATTCAATCAATGACCAATTGTTTCATCATCTCCTTCACCTCTGCCATATCAGTCTGAAGTGCAGCCACAGGAGCATCAACAACGAGTACACCTAGCACGAGGGCTCTTGTTGAACTGTCTGGAGCCCTCAGATAGCTCCTTAAACACATCCTAAGCTACGGCAGGCGTCTTGTTCAGCATGTTTCCTCCACAAGCAGAATTCACCATTTTTCACTCCATATCAGTTAACCTATTAAAGAGAAAGAGCATTAGATCCTTTTGAGAGTACCCATGGCATGGGCAGTTGGCGCAGAGCTTGTTGAAGCGCTCAAAGTACTCATGTATAGACTCCGTCGTGTACTGCTCAATGCTGCTGATTGACCTTTTCAAAGCATTGAGCTTTGTTGCTGGGAAGTACATCTCTAGGAAGACTTTCTTCATCTCAGCCCAAGTAGAAATAGATCCAGGTGGCAGATAGAAGAACCATTCATTTGCCTCATCCTTCAAAGAGAAGGGAAAAGCTCTCAGCTTGATTTGATCTTCAGTTACATTCTTTGGTTTCATCCCAACAACCACCGTATGGAACTCAGACAGATGCTTGTGGGGATCCTCCCCACTCAACTCATGGAATTTGGGTAGAAGATGAACTACCCCAGGCTTCAGCTCAAAGTTGACTCCTTCTGCTAGCGCAGGGAATTGGATTGCCAAGGGTTGCTGTGCCAAATCAGGAGCAGAAAGCTCCTTAAGAGTGCGGTTCGCATCGTTAGCCATCTTTTTTGCAGGTTCTTCCTGATCAAAAGGGAGCTCACAAAAGCGATCACGAGTTTCTCGCCTTAGAGCGGCAAGGGTCCTTTCAATCTCTGAATCTAACGGCAACAAAGAAGAATTAGTAGCATGGGTATGGACCATATAAGACGGTCCACACCAAGATCAACACTAAAAACACACAAGAATTAAATAAAATTCCCCGGCAACGGCGCCAAATTTGACGGAGGGAAAACCTGTCGTTGATCCGCCAAAGAAAACTCAAACCTATAGCTAGTATAGCAATAAGCAAGAGGTCGATCCACAGGGAAATTTGTAATTCAAGTATGATTCAAGTGTCAATTAAAGTAACCAAAGAGGGGGTTTTTGTTTGTGAAAGTTCCGCCTTTTATCAAAGCGGAGTAAAGAAAGCAAAGTAAAGGAATTTGGTTTTTAGATAATTTGGAGAAGCAATTCCACCTACAATTTTCCACTTTATTGGATTGAAGCGATCCTTGTAACTTCTTCTCATCCTATTAAGTTTCCTATGAATGCCCTTGTCCCGACCTAATATAGTTACTAGTCCAATCAGTCCTAGAAACCCTTATCAATCGAATAGTCCCTAAATAAGGATTTAACCCAATTGATAGCTTTAAGTTCAGAGATTAGCCAAGGTATTTGCAGTCCCTAAAGAGGGATTTAACAACACATCCAACTTCCTACTCATTCAATTAGTTCAATCAGCTCTAAAGGAACAAGTTTGCCAATTAGGTTAAGGTTCACAATCAGGAATCTACAAAACCTTAGCAATTGAATTGATTCTAACTAGTTGCGCGGGCTAGGTAGAATAAAACAATAGACAATCAAGCACAAACAAGTTGAAACATTCAAATATATGAAACAAGGAACAAGAATTAGAAACTCACAATCAATCGGAATAAAGCTTCAAATTGCAGGCAAAATAGATGAGTTTAGTTCCTCATGGAAGACATCGCTCAAAATCTCTAAAGTGTCTGATGAGAGAATAGAATAGAATTAATGAAAATAAGATAAAACTTGGCCTTTTAAAACATCCAAAGTCGGCCAACAAACAACGCAATAGGTTCTAGGTTTTTTAATAATCAAAACGACGCGCAAAAGCTCTAACGACCAATGCTGCGGGCGCAGCATATATGCTGCCGCCGCAGCATGTGCAAACTCTGGTACCCCGCTGCAACGGGTCTTGCTGCGGCCGCGACACGCATGCTGCGGCTACGGCATCTCTTTTGCCGTGTCTTCTTCTTTTTCTTTGTGGGTATCTCCTCTTGTCTTGCATCTTTCCTTCCTTGTTCCTTCCAATGTTTCTTGTGTTCCTCTTTGAAATATTGCATCTCCCAAATGTGTTCCGATTCAATCTGCGAGATAAACACAAATTTGCGCAGAATCCGAACTCTTCTAAAATAATCACAAGATGCAATTTAGCAACAAAGTATAAAAGAAATGCAACTTAACTAAGCTAAAAATGCCTATAATGCCTATCTAAGATATGCATTATCAGTCATATAGCGATCAAGTATTGTGTGATGTTATTAATATGGATTTTAGTCATATCTTGCTAGGCCAACCTTGGTTATATGATAGGAGTGTCATTCATGATAGTCGCTTGAATACTTATTCCTTTAACTATGACGGGAGGAGAGTTACTCTCCTACCCCTTTCTCTTCAAGTTATTTTAAGGGATTAGGTCCGGAAGCGCCAACAACTAGCCGAAAAGGCGGCCCAAGCACACAAGAAGGACGACGGTAAACCAAGCAGCCCGGCTGAGCAGACCACGCCCGCGGCCGCTGCAGCGCCAGCCACTGGAATCGCCGCGCCCGCGGCTTCTGGGGCAGCACCTGCAGCCCCCACGACTTCCTTTTCCTCCTCTTCTTCTTCCACGATGACACCCTCGTCGTCCATCAAGGGATCCATGGAGAAGCGGGCTCTCGCAACTCGAAAGTTGACATGGGATTCACATCGACCTTATATCCTTTTACTTCAAAAGGAAGTTCTTGTCACTTCTAGTTCTTTTGATAGTTTACCTGCGCCTATCTCTCGCTTATTGCAGGACTATTTAGATGTGATGCCCGATAAGCTACCCCTGGCTTACCACCCATAAGTGGGATTGAGCACCAAATTGATTTCATGCCTGGCGCTTCCTTGCCTAACCGTGCGACGTACCGTCCTAGTCTGGAGGACACTAAGGAGTTGCAACGCCATGTCTCTGAGATAATGGAGAAGGGCTATGTCTAGGAGAGCCTTAGCCCTTGTGACGTCCCTGTCATTTTGGTGCCCAAGAAAGACGGATCATGGCGAATGTGCGTTGATTATCGCGCAATCAACCAAATTACAGTTAAGTATCGTCACCCTATACCTCGTTTGGATGATATGCTTGATGAACTCCATGGTGCATGCATTTTTATTAAAATTGATCTTAGGAGTGGCTTTCACCAAATTCGGATGAAATAAGGGGATGAATGGAAAACGGCTTTCAAAACTAAGTATGGTCTTTATGAATGGCTTGTAATGCCTTTTGGTCTTACTAATGCACCATCTACCTTCATGAGGCTTATGAACCATGTCCTTAGAAAATACTTAGGGAAGTTTGTCGTTGTTTACTTTGACGATACCTTAATTTATAGCAAGAACCTAGATGACCATGTTCAACACTTAAAGTGTGTTTTTTATTGTCTTCGATAGGAGAAACTCTTTGCTGACTTTAAGAAATGTATTTTTGTGTCGGAATCTACCATTTTTCTTGGTTTTGTTGTGTCCAGGGATGGTCTCAAGGTAGATACCGAGAAGGTTCACGCTATTGAGGAGTGGCCACATCCGTCGACGCCAACCCATGTGAGATCATTCCTTGGTCTTGCAGGGTTCTACCGGCGTTTTGTGAAGGATTTCAGCATCATTGCCGCCCCACTCCATGAGTTCAACAAGAACGATGTAGCATTTCGTTGGAATGACGCTCATTAGAGGGCTTTCGATGCCCTCAAGGACAGTCTCACCCATGCACCCGTGCGGAGCTCAAGTGTGACGTGTCCAACACAGGGATTGGCGGTGTTCTTCTTCAAGACCGTCGACCCGTGGCCTATTTTAACGAGAAATTAAGCCATGCGGAGCTCAACTACACCACTTGTGGCCAAACGAGTTCGTGAAGGATTTCAGCATCATTGCCGCCCCACTCCATGAGTTGCTCGCTCTTGTTCGTTGCCTACGCACTTGGCAACATCACTTGTGGCCAAACGAGTTCGTCATACACTCGGATCACGAGGCCCTCAAGTACCTCAAGGGCCAAACCGTGCTGAGTCAGTGTCTGGCGAGGTGGGTGGAGTTCCTGGAGACCTTTTCTTATTTCGTGCAACATAAGAAAGGCACAGAGAATGTGGTAGCCGACGCGCTATCACAAAGATACATTCTCTTGAACCATTGTGATGCACATATACTTGGTTTTGCTTTAATCAAGGAAATTTATGAGCATGATCCCTTCTTTAAGTCTATATATGATCTGTGTGTGTCAAAAGGTGAGTTTGAATCCTATTTTGTGGATAATGGTTATTTATTTAGATCGGGTAAGCTTTGTATCCCGACTTCTTCTATTAGGAGACTTCTCACCTTAGAAGTTCATGAGTCTAGGGGCCACACGGAGGCCTAGAAAAGACCTTAGCAGGGTTAAAAGAACACTACTTTTGGCCAAAAATGACTAATTATTTGCTGAGATTTGTCAAAAGTTGTGTCATTTGTGCTATGGCTAAGTCTAAACACCAACCACATGGCTTGTATACACCCTTACCGATTCCTAAGGGGCCTTGGGAAGATGTCTCGATGGATTTCATTGTAGGCTTGCCTAGAACTTCTAAGGGTCATGATTCTATATTTGTTGTTGATAGATTTTCTAAAATGGCTCATTTTATTCCATGTCACAAAACTGATTATGCTATACATGTGTCCAGCTTGTTCTTTAAGGATATTGTTAGATTGCATGGTGTGCCTTTGACTATTGTATCAGATCGTGACCCTAAATTTGTGAGCTCATTTTGGAAATCTCTTTGGTCTATGTTGGGGACTAATCTTTTGTTTTCTACTTCATTTCATCCCCAAACTGATGGCTAGATGGAGGTCACTAACAGGACCCTAGGGGCTCTCCTAAGGGATGTTTTGCGTACTAACCTCAGGAGGTAGGAAGACTGCCTACCTTTTGTTGAGTTTGCCTATAACAGGTCGATCCATTCAGCAACGAAGCGGACTCCATTTGAGGTGGTGTATGGCCGAAACCCCCTTACCCATGTAGATATGACGTCGCGGCCTTTCAGGGAGAAGGAGAACATTGATGCGGCACAACAAGCGGACTTCATCCAGCAACTGCATGACCGGACTAGGGCGCAATTGGAGAGGAAGGCGGCCCAGGACAAGGCATCTAAGGACAAACATCGTCGGGATGTGCAGTTTGATGTCGTCGACCTTGTTTGGGTGCACTTGAGAAAGGAGAGATTTCCACAGCACAAGAGGTTAAAGTTTGATCCCCGAGGAGATGGCCCGTTCCGTGTGATTCAGAAGATGGGTCCCAACGCCTACAAGCTCGATCTCTCAGCGAACAAGTATGGAGTTCACTCCACTTTCAACGTCGCAGATTTATCTTTGTTCATTCTGGATGACACTTCCGACGACGATTCGAGGACTAATCGTGATCAAGTGGAGGAGAATGATACCGCCAGAAGTCCCATGACTCCGGACGACATTGACGACAAGATGAGAGTGCCATTCGGAGCTCCGATCACTAGAGCTCGGGCCAAGATGATTCAAGATGCAACCAAGGCTCTTCTCGTTCGTCTAGGTGCTACCATGGACCAAGGGCTCCGACCTTCTGGTAACGATGCTCAAGGTTCAACTGACGGTTAGTCTTCATCCCCATTCTACCTAATGAGGGGCGGGACTTGATGATTTGTGGTAGGGCCGAATGCCCTTGTTATTTTTATGACATTTATTTACTTCCTTTAGAATTAATTATTTAGGGAATAAATGTGAGGAGATATTTTATCTCCTTGCTCTTTGTCGATTTTTTTTTATCTATTTTAGCTAGTTTCTAAGATAGATAAAATTAGTAGGATTTATATTTTATATAGTTAATTTTATTATTTTAGATAAATGAGAGAGATAGGGTTCCTTTGCAAGGAGCCACTCTTATTCACTATCAAACCCTATTTAAGTTGTATTTTCCTTCTTTTATTCTTACATTGAATTGAATAGAAGAGCGCTTGGCTAAGCGTTCTCTTCTTTGTTCAACCCTAATTACGCCTATCTTTCTTACGCTCTAATTCGCTCTTTCATCCACACCCGTTCATATTCTTCGAAACAAAATTAATCCCGAATGGCACTTTGTGGGTCTAACCGTCGTTGTTGACCGACTAGTGTCATAGGTGTTGAATTTTCCATTCAAGAAGACAAGTACGCATATTGGACTTCACTTGCATGGAGGCTACGGAAATGGGCAATTCTTGAGCCATTGTTGACCATTGATTCAACAAATCATTAATTAATTGGTCGTTTCCGGGGCCAAGAAGGCAGATTCAAGAGGTTGATCACTACTAAAAAAAAAGGATTTAGCAACGGATACTTAGCCACGAATACTGGGCGTGGCTATATTCGTGGCCAATAGCAACGACATTGGCGACGACTTTTAATATCCGTTTCTATTTTCGTGGCTGGGTGGTGATTGGTATGTCACCTCTTCAAATTTGTGGCTAATAGCAACGAATCTATGTCCGTGACTGGTTTCGTGGCTGGAATGGTGGATTGGACTACAAAATAGCCATGAATATAGCCACGATCGTTTGATTCGTGGCTATATTCGAAGCTGGTCCGGCCACGATATTACATCCGTAGCTGAATCCGTGGCTATTTGGTCCAGCAATCATTAAGCATTTGGCCATTTAGTGGGCTTGGTCGCAAAAAGGCCGGATGAGTTAGTATCTCTCAATTTTTTTAGATTGAAAATGTCCATTAAATAGGTTGTTAGTAAAACCGAAAGTGAAAGCCCATTAGCCTTTTAGAATTCAAAGCCCAATAAGCCCATAGAATGAAACGGTATTAATGGGCTTCGTTAGCGACGACTGCATCCGTGGCTAAATCCGTGGCTATTACGGATGTTGTCAAAATTCAATGCCACAGATGGGGCGACACGCATCCATTCCCTGCATATTTATGGTTGAGAGTATTTAATGGGGCCGACCCACTTTGCAATTGGAAGGTTGTCAGTGCATGGTGGATCAGTCCGGCCTTCAGTTCATTCGTGGGTACGAGGTAATTTGTTTTTTTTATTTTGTTTAACTTTAGTTACATATATAATATATACTCCGTATTACACACACAAACACACACACACACACACACACACACACACGAAAAGGGTTTTTTGAAATGGTATATAAATTATATAATGGGTATATGGAAATGGTATATAAATGGGTATTATTTTATTATTGAAGATTTAAATGGGTATTATATATACAAATTTGAAAAGGGTTTTTTGAAATGGTATATAATTTGAAGAATATATTTGTAAATGTGATATGTAATATAAAAAATTGGTTGTAATTGATACATGTATATATGTTAAATTATTACAATATTTATTCAATATAATGTATGTACTTAAATATTTGGAAAATTAATTAGTAATCATTGTTTAATTCAATATGTAGTTTATTATTAATTTATTATGATTATATATACCATACAGATTGATTGATCGAATATGGACGATCGTTCCTGGATGTATGATATGTACTTGGAGGATCGTAGAGGATTACAGCCTGAATACTTCGAAGGGGTGGATAAGTTTATAAATTTTGCTTGTGCTCAAACTTATTATGTCGATGAAGGTACGATAAAATGTCCATGTCGGAGATGTGAGAATTGTTATTTTGAGAAAGCAGATGATGTGAAGGAGCATTTATACCGTCGTGGGTTTACGTTTGGTTATTATCGTTGGACGGCACACGGCGAAGCTATTAGACATCCAAACCATGATCAAATGGTAGGGGGCAACCAGTGGGCTATGTATGATCAGTTAACTGCAGAGCAAAGGATGGTGTTTGACATTGCTGGGCCGAACTTTGTTCCTCCTTCATGGTTTAGTGTTAATATCGATGGTAATGATGAATTCCAACCAGCTGAAGTGAATGAGGTCGATGAAATGAGAGAAGATCCAGTAGCGACCGAGGAGGCCAATCTGTTGTCCACGCAGTTTGCAGACGTGCTAAGAGCCGCTGATGAACCTGTGTTTCCAGGGTGTACTACACATACACAGTTGTCCTTTGTAAGCTGACTTATGAGCTTGAAGTGAGATTATAATGTTCCACAAAGCCTATTTAATGGTTTCGTGCAATTGTATGATGAAGTGTTACCTTCTGAGCACAAGATTCCGACCAGCTACTATGAAACTGTTCTGATAGTTCAAAATTTGGGGTTACCGGTGGAAAGAATAGCCATGTGTCCCAATGGTTGTATGTTGTATTGGAAGAATGATGCCAATGAAGAATCATGTAAGTTCTGTGGGTGCCGGCAGACGTAGACCACATAAGGTTTTATTCTACTTGCCTCTTATTTTGAGGCTACAGAGATTATATGCTTCGGTGGTGACCGCCAACCATATGACTTGGCATGCAGAGCACGTAATAGAGGAGGGGATGATGTGTCATCCTTATAATGGAGATGCATGGAGGATGCTAAACATGAAGCATCTTGATTTTGCTTCTGAGCCTCGTAATATTCGGTTGGGTTTATGCACAGATGGATTTGCTACATTTAACAAATTTGGTCAGAATTATTCTTGTTGGCCTGTGATTGTCACTCCTTACAATCTTCCACCTCATTTGTGCATGAGGTCTGAGCACATGTTTATGTCGTTGATAGTGCCAGATCCTCGAAACCCAAAGAAATTAATTGATATTTGCCTCCAACCTCTTGTTGATGAGTTGTTGCAGTTGTGGGACGTTGGAGTTGCTACCTATGATGCCTTGAGCAGAGAAAACTTTATTATGCGTGCAGCGCTACTCTGGACTATCAGTGATTTCCCTGCATATGCTATGTTGTCTGGATGGAGCACTGCAGGTTAGTTGGCTTGTCCGATTTGCATGGAATCGGGATGTGATGCATTTCGCCTCGAAAATGGTCGGAAGGCTTGTTGGTTCGATTGCCATTGTAAGGTTTTAGAGATTGATCAACCCTTCCATAAGAACAAGAAGGACTTCTACAAAGGGCACGTGGAAACAAGATTGCCACCTCCATTGCTATCGGGGGAGCAGATATGGGAGCGGGTTCGTACTTTCCCAACGGTCATGGAGGATCCTTCCTACAAGTCTGATGAGTATGGGATTTCTCAAGTGGACAAAACAAAGCATTTTCTGGAGACTTCCATATTGGAAGGACCTTCTAATCCAACACAATCTCGATGTTATGCACATTGAGAAAAATGTCTTTGACAATGTGTTCAACACTGTGATGGATGTCCCTGGGAAGACAAAGGATAACTTGAATTTCCGGAAGGACATTCCCCTATATTGCCATCGACCTGAGCTGGAGGTAGCAGATGATTACAAGGGTATGAAACCTGTTGTAAGGAGGAAAATCGAGACTTGCAATTCAAAATATAAGTAAAGTAAAGCAAACCAGATTCCGTCCCTTGCAAATGATTACAAGACTCCCTCCCGATGCAGCAGTGGTAAGTCAGGATCGATCATCGAGGAAACGTGTCAGCGGATCTCAGGTAGCGGCAAATCTCACAGGCAAAAAATTAAACAGACAGACAGAAATAACCGAGAAAAGCAGAAAAGAAAGCAAAGACAGCAAACTTGGTCGATATTGAGTGCTTTTACTCGATATTGAGTAGAAAAATCGACCACAATGACTCAATATTGACCCAAAACAAAAACAGAACACAGCAGAACCTTGGTCGTTATTGACTAGAGATACTCAATATCGACTACAAAAATCGACAGAAGACAACTCAATATTGACTGCAGAAACTTGAAAACTCGGAACTTTGTGAAATAAATCAATGAACTAAAATACTTCCAAGATCGGGGTTTCAACACCACAACGATAACCATGTAAAATAACACATAAAGGCATAAAAGAGCATGCCTTTCATCAAATAACTTTCGTTATTAACAAGTAGGAATATAGAGGCTTTCGCATAAACCCTAACTGTTACTAACCCTTTTTCACATAATTAACCCAAGTTGTATTAAGATCACTTTCCCTTCAATAACACAAACAAGGATCACCTTCAACTTTCGCAAAAGAATCATGCTTTCAGGGATTGAAGACGAATTGCATAAAAAGATCGTACCTTTACCGCATCACCTTACATGGCTACCGTCGGGCTCACCCCGACCCTAGAAGTGGGTGGACAACTCGCTCTTCATCGCAATCGCAGACATAATTGATGAAAAAGAAACTACTTGCATTAAACTTAACCAAAGTTTACAACCGATTGAAGCCAATTTCACTCTCGCTTCACAACTCCACTTGGCCACAAACTCTCTCTCTCTCTCTACTTGTAACTACTTCTCCTTCTGAAATTGAATGCTTAGAAATCAGCCCCTAAGGCTTTATTTATAGCCTTCATTCCAAGCTAATCTAGGAAAGAAAACTATATCTATATCTAATTTTATCTATCTTATAACATAAAGATAAAATATGGAAATAAATAAATAAATCAACTAGGAATTATATCTAAAGTAGATCAATATCTTCTCCTGTTGATAGCACTTGATAGATCTTGATGGAATTATATCTCGAAAATATCTCCATCGGATTCGGATAGAAACTTAACAAGAAGTCGGTTAAGCTCGAAATCGGCTTCTGTGGTCCAGTCGATATCGACTAGCATGACTCGATATCGACCTGGCATTTTCCGTCTTCAGCTTCAGACATTCAATATCGGCTCTCAGGGTCAAAATAGAGTTGGGTGTTACTTGATATCGAGTTAGGGTACTCGATCTCGACTTGATCCTTTCTTTGCTCAGCTTCTTGACTCGATTCTAGGCGTTGACTCGATATGGGGCACTCGATATCGACTTAGTTAGGTCGATATCGACCACTGTTATTCAGCCTTGTCGATTCTGGCCAACTCTGAGTCGATTTGGAGAATTTCGACCTAAATCTGGTCGATATTTTGTGTGCTTGGTCGATATCGACCAGTCTTCTCAGCATCCTGCTCTGTTCTTGAAACGCACTTTCCTGAGTCCTCGTTCGTCGGATTGACGCATGTGAGCATGCGTTGGAAAGCTCTTTTCGAGGGCTACAACTCTCATGAAGACTTCAAAACTTGATTCGAAATGATAAATGGTGAAAAATGGGTTTTCTCCAGCTGCACCATCCTTAGCTTCTTCATGACTTTCCTTCAAGCTTCAAAGTGCGTCCGATTTCTGCGAAATATAACAAAAACTTGTGTAGAGCTCCATAATTTGCAAATAAACATAAACTACACAAATTATGTATTATTCTAACCCAAATGCATATAATGTAGGCAGAAAATGATATAAAAGTAACTATAAAACATGGCGAATTAGGCTCACAACAAACACCCCATACTTAAGCTTGCTTGTCCTCAAGCAATACTTTTAATTGTCATTCAGGGGAAGAAATCAAAAACTCTCAACATCTTAGATTCATTCTTATATAACCCTGCAGTCAATTACCATCATCGAAAAGTTACTTGTGCCACAAATCCATACATGTGCAAATAAAAGCAACATCTACTCACAAAAGGAGGGTTAAAAAAAACAATTCATGTGACAAAGCATTAATAATCAAGAGGACTTCAATTTAAGCTCAATAAGGAGTAGATTTGGTAAAAGGCTAAAGGTGGGCAATTTTTGGCAATGTGGTGCTAATAATCCGGGGAAATTGAGTATTTCCAAACTTTCATAACCACACCCCTTCTTCATAAGATTCATCAACTTCCACAATGCTTTTTTTTCAATAATAATGATTTTACCTCTCTAACCTCAACACTGCCGTCTCGCGAGTCACAAACATGGGTGTCATGAATGGCCCCGGATACTTAGTGCTTTGGACTCCTCACCTGTGTGTCCCATCTCGCCAAACTATTATCTTAGCGAGTAGGGTCGTTCTACCTTTATCTCTTGAGGTGATCGGATTTTCTTTCACTCATTAAATTTTCCATATTTTACAAACAATTTCCTTCCAAACTCCATATATGATAAATAACAACACAAAGACCATATGATAATCTCCATAATGTAACATCATTCTCAACATAATCCCCGGATGAGGAAATAAGGTAAAGAATGACAATATTTAGAACATGTGGAGCAAAATATGAAATAAGGCATAATATGGCTTTTGTGATGCATAAGCATAGGTAAGGCTAGGATTATCAAAATATGAGCATTATATGAAAATATAAAGTCCTCCATCCTCTTATCATGCAAGATGTCAAAAGCAACTTCAAATTTTACCTCCTTTCATGGTTTTCAATAAAATATGCATTTCATTGTGACTTCCCTTTATTAGGCAATTTCATGCTATATCTCTAATGAATCCAATTTTGCATCGTCGAGTTCAATATAGCTTCCATGACATTTATCAAAAAATTTGATGGGGGTGATTTTTCTTTAAACTTTGGAAAACATGCATATAAGCACATAAAAATCAATAATGAATTCCAAAATAGCCATGTTTAAGCAATTCAAGAAATAAACTTTAAATATGCATACAAAATGTCAAATATGTCAAATATGCACAAAGTAAGCCCTTCCTCCACCCCATACTTAAACATTACAGTGTCCTCACTGTATAAAAACAAGGGTGAAGAAAGAAACTCACTAGACATGTGTGCATGATCGTCAGAATCGAGTGCTATGCTGCTGGGCCTAGTCCGATTTTTAGCTTGCTTCTATCCCCATGGACCTGAAAAATGTAGAAGAGAAATACCCACAATGCCCCATGGACCAAAAAGCAATAATGTCCAAAAGTCCCAAAAAATAAATGTCTATTTACAAGGTCTAGATTTTATAGTCGTTAGGCCGACTTTCTTCATGAAGCTCAAGGTGGCATTTGCAGGGCCCATGTAGAGGGCTGGAAATCACCCGTGGGTGACCGATTCACCCTACCCACCCGACCCCGATTATACGGGTGAAAACCCGAAAAAAAACCGGGTGATGGATGGGTGATGGGTGGGTGAAATGGGCGATGGGTCGGGTGATGGGTGATATGTATTTCACCCATTACCCGACCCATCACCCGACCCATTACCCGACCCGCATAACCACCCGCTAACCCACCCGATTATTTATTAAAAAATCTTAGTTTATAAAAAAAATATAGCCTAACATAACTACATATTTTTCTTTTTTCTAATTCTATCTTCTCTATTTTCTAATTGTTTTTGTGCAAAAAAAAAATCTACAAGAATATAAACTTATTTTATTTAACCTCATATCACATCCTTAAAAAAAATTATTTTATTTGTTTTGCATACGCTACTAGAATGTTAACAATTTCGCTCATTTCAATGACTTAGTATTTAGCGTGTTAAGGCATGATTTAGCCAATTTGTTTTTCCTTTTTTTAACTGCGAGTTTAGCAAAGGGCTAAAATTCATCTCATTTGATTTGATATTAAACTTTTAATGCTAACTTTGTAAGATGAGGATAATGATATAATGTATGAATAAACCTTTTATACAATTAATAAGATTTCCATGTTGACGTGGTTTGTAAAATTATCAAATATGATCGATTTCTAAGTATGACCTATGACTCTTTTTCTTTTAATTTACTTCACCTGATTACCCACCCGACCCACCCAATTCACCCGACGGATCGGGTGATGGGTGAAATATTAGACAGACGGGTGATGGGTCGGGTGAAATTTTTTTGTGACGGGTCGGGTGGAAAAATGGCTCCACCCATCCATCACCCAACCCATTTCCACCCCTACATGTAGCTTGAGCATCAAACAGGACTCCATTCTTGTCCATCAGCTGCAATCCTCCGGAATGGATCTTGTTTACAATGAAAGGCCCCATCTTCTTCTTGTTGAATTTGTTAGGAAACCAATAATCCTTTGATTTGGAAACATAGAGCTTGTCTCCAACTTCATACTCCTTGGGCTCATCATTGGAAATCCTACACAATCGCACATAACAAAGCAAACCTCTCCCATGTATAGATAAATCTTTAATTGAAATAGGAGAAGAAAGATCAATACCTTGGCTTACCTTCGCAGAATCGGATGTCAGAAGCTCCTAAGGGTCTGGTCGATATCGAGTTAGGTCACTCGATATCGAGTTGTGCTGCTCTTCAGGTGGACGCTCAGTCGATATGGAGGGAGATGGGTCGATTTTGACAAGTCGATATTGAGTAAGGTCACTCGATATTGAGTTGACTGGCTCAATATTGACTGGCTTCGGCTTAACAGAAGGAATCGACTCAGCATATGCAGGTCGATATCGACCCGGGCAAGTCGATATCGAGTGGTGCTGCTCCAAATCGGCTTGGCTCGGCTCAACAGGAGGAGTCGGCTCAGCAGTTGCAGGTCGATATCGACCAAAGGTGGTCAATATCGAGTCATTTTCCTCGACATTCCTCTGCTCGATATCTGGTGGGGCTATCTCGGTATGGGGAGGTCTATATTGACCTGTGGTAGTCGATATTGAGTGCCTTTGTGGCTCTGTTGACTTCTCCGGGTCGATATTGACCCCATACTTAAGACCTGGCAAAGCATCCGAAAAATAGTTAGTCCAAATCGACGTACCTGGATCTATGTCGAGTGGATTCTCAGCTTCTTCGTTCAGGATGGCCATGATCTTCTCCACCCGGGCTTCCATATCCCTCTTTTCTAGCTCTTCGGGAGTCATATTTCTTACCTTAGGCTCCCCGCAAGTAATGTAACCAGCTGATATAGACTTTACCTCTTCCATAAGACATGTATGCCTTTCAGTTTTATTAAAGGAATACTCAATTACCTCATCGCTGATGTTGAAAGTGAGCACTCCGTTCCTTACGCTTATGTTGGCAACCACCGTCGCCAAGAAGGGTCTTCCTAGAATAATTGGACAAGCAGGGTCTTCCGCCATATCAATAACTAAGAAATCAACAGGGACGAAGAACTTACCTACTTGCACTGGCACATTATCCACCATGCCTGTTGGGATGACCACTGTGTTATTTGCCCTATAAAGCTTAGCATCCACAGGCTCTAAGGCACATATCTTAATCTTGGACCATATTGATAGAGGCATTATACTTACACTAGCTCCAAGATCACATAAAGCATTAAATTTATATTGACCAAATCCTATGGTTATAGCGAACTTACCTAGATCTGGCCTTTTCTCAAGTATGTCCATATGGCTGCACACCTCTACGATCTCAGCCATTGATCTCTTTTTGCTTAGGATCTCCTTAAGGAACTTGACATATGATGGCATTTCATTAAGAGCTTCTGTGAAGGGTATGGTGACATTGAGCTCCTTTGGAGATTTTGTGGGGAAAGGCAGCTTCTTTTTCTGATTCGGAGCCAGAACAGATGTCGGAGTTGTTGTAGACGGGTCAATATCGACTGGGGGTGACTCGATATCGACTTGAGACTGCTCGATATCGACTGGTGGAGTCGAAGTCGAGGTGGCTGGTGCTGCAGGGGCAATATCGACTGGTCCATGCTCAATATCGACTACTGTTTGGTCGATATCGACTTGGATATGGTCGAAATCGACCTGTTGTTCAGTAGTTCCGTCTGCTTCTCCGTTCTCTGGATCGTGCAGTTTGCATCCGCTCCTGAGTTTTACTGCTGCAATGTGTCCGGTCTTCCCTTTGGGATTGGGCTCAGAAGATCCAGGGAGTGTACCTGACTGTCTGGGGACACCTGCTGCTAGCTGGCCAACATGTGTATCAATTGATTTCTTCCAAATATCGATTTCTCCAAGTTTTGTATTGATGTTCTGGAACTGATTGTTGATGGTGCCCTGATTCCGGCGTATTTCGTCAAGGATAAGTTGTAGGTCATCCTTCCGCTGGTCCCTTTCTGGATGTCCTGGAGCTCTGTAGGGCGGGGGGTTCCTAGGGGCACCTTGGTTCCATTGTGGTTGATAGAACCTTTGGTCCCCCATATAGCGATTGGGACCCCCTGCGTAAGCTACCTCTTCATGGTTTCCTGTCATCCTGACTTGCTCTGTGTGTGGGCACTTAGTAGTGGTGTGCCGTTGTGATCCGCATTCGACGCAAGGCTGGTTGATAGAAAGATACTTGACTTGCTTGAGGAGCTTGCGATTCTGATCTCTGTAGTACTGCTCCTTGACATCTGGGTCAATCTCCTTAAAAGGTTCATAGAGGGGCATTGATGGGGCTGGCCTGGCATAGACATTCTTATCATAGTTGATTGGAGTCCCATACTTGTCGTCGTAGTTGGTCAACTTGTCGAGAGTAGCCCAAGCTTCAGCTGGTGGCATTGTCAGATACTCATAATGAGTATACGTGTTGATCCGATCCTTAGTAGCCAGGTCAAGAGAATTGAAGAAGATCTCTTGAATGACGCAGGGTTGCTGTCCATGTGTAGGGCAGGATCGCAGTAGATCCTTATATCGTTCCCATGCTTTTGCTAGCGGTTCCCTGGGCTTCTGTTTGAAAGTTGTAATCTTTTGGCGAAGGAGTGCTGTCTTGGCAGGAGGAAAGAATTTGTTGAGAAATTCCTGCTTTACTTCAGCCCATGTAGTAAGGGATCGTGGACGGAGACCTTCAAGCCACTTCAATGCTGGACCAGCCAGAGACAAACGAAAAGCCTTCATCAAGATATATTCCAAAGTGGTACCTTCAGTAAGAGTACGGCACATATCAGTAAAGTTGGTAATATGCTGAAGAGGACATTCATTAAATCTACCAAAGAAAGCATTATTTTTAATCTCAATCAGGAAAGAAGTGCGAATTTCATAATTATTTTCAGGGATTAGAATGGCCGATTCAGGCACGACAAGAGTCGGGTGCATGTAATCCTTTGCAGTGGTAGGGTATTGGGCAAGCTCAGTTTCCGCTTGCCTCCTTCGCTCAACTTCCTGCTCCCTGCCTGCTCTCTCAGTGGCGAGAGCAGTATCCTTGGCGGCTAGTTCCCTCTGAAGCCTCTCCATCATCTCAACTTGTGTTTCAGCAGTCGCCATGATCCTTTTTAGTTTAGAATGGATGTGTATAAGGCGTTCCGGATCGTCCAAGGCGTCAAACTCAGGTGTTTGACCAGAACGGCGCATACACCTGCAAAATCAAAACTTAAAGGAAAACGTGAGATATAACTACCTAAGACGCGAATGATTGCTGCCCCGACAACGGCGCCAATTTTTTGTAAGGAGGAAAATCGAGACTTGCAATTCAAAATATAAGTAAAGTAAAGCAAACCAGATTCCGTCCCTTGCAAATGATTACAAGACTCCCTCCCGATGCAGCAGTGGGAAGTCAGGATCGATCCTCGAGGAAGCGTGTCAACGGATCTCAGGTAGCGGCAAATCTCACAGGCAGAAAATTAAACAGACAGACAGAAACAACAGAGAAAAGTAGAAAAGTAAGCAAAGACAGCAAACTTGGTCGATATTAAGTGCTGTTACTCGATATTGAGTAGAAAAATCGACCACAATGACTCAATATTGACCCAAAACAGAAACAGAACACAGCAGAACCTTGGTCGATATTGACCGGAGATACTCAATATCGACTACAAAAATCGACAGAAGACAACTCAATATTGACAGCAGAAACTTGAAAACTCGGAACTTTGTGATATAAATCAATGAACTAAAATACGTCCAAGATCGGGGTTTTAACACCACAACGATAACCCTGTAAAATAACACATAAAGGCATAAAAGATCATGCTTTTCATCAAATAACTTTCGTTATTAACAAGTAGAAATATAGAGGCTTTCGCATAAACCCTAACCCAAGTTGTATTAAGATCACTTTCGCTTCAATAACACAAAGAAGGATCACCTACAACTTTCGCAAAAGAATAATGCTTTCAGGGATAGAAGACGAATTGCATAAAAAGATCGTACCTTTACCGCATCACCTTACATGGCTACTGTCGGGCTCACCCCGACCCTAGAAGTGGGTGGACTACTCGCTCTTCATCGCAATCGCAGACATCATTGATGGAAAAGAAACTACTTGCATTAAACTTAACCAAAGTTTACAACCGATTGAAGCCAATTCCGCTCTCGCTTCACAACTCCACTCGGCCACAAACTCTCTCTCTCTCTCTCTCTCTCTCTCTACTTATAACTACTTCTCCTTCTGAAATTGAATGCTTAGAAATCAGCCCCTAAGGCTTTATTTATAGCCTTCATTCCAAGCTAATCTAGGAAAGAAAACTATATCTATATCTAATTCTATCTATCTTATAACATAAAGATAAAACACGGAAATAAATAAATAAATAAACTAGGAATTATATCTAAAGTAGATAAATATCTTCTCCTGTTGATAGCACTTGATAGATCTTGATGGAATTTGATCTCGAAAATATCTCCATCGGATTCGGGATAGAAACTTAACAAGAAGTCGGATAAGCTCGGAATCGGCTTCTGTGGTCCAGTCGATATCGACTAGCATGACTCGATATCGACCTGGCATTTTCCGTCTTCAGCTTCAGACACTCAATATCGGCTCTCAGGGTCAAAATCGAGTTGTGTGTTACTCGATATTGAGTTAGGGTACTCGATATCGACTTGATCCTTTCTTTGTTCAGCTTCTTGACTCGATTCTGGGCGTTGACTCGATATGGGGCACTCGATATCGACTTAGTTAGGTCGATATCGACCACTGTTCTTCAGCCTTGTCGATTCTGGCCAACTCTGAGTCAATTTGGAGAATTTTGACCTAAATCTGGTCGATATTGAGTGTGCTTGGTCGATATCGACCAGTCTTCTCAGCATCCTAATCTGTTCTTGAAACGCACTTTCCAGAGTCCTCGTTTGTCGGATTGACACATGTGAGCATACGTTGGAAAGCTCTTTTTGAGGGCTACAACTCTCATGAAGACTTCAAAACTTGATTCGAAATGATGAATGGTGAAAAATGGGCTTTTCTCCAGCTGCACCATCCTTAGCTTCTTCATGACTTTCCTTTAAGCTTCAAAGTGCGTCCGAATTCTGCGAAATATAAGAAAAACTTGTGTAAACCTCCATAATTGGCAAATAAACATAAACTACACAAATTATGTATTATTCTAACCCAAATCCATGAAATATATGCAGAAAACGATATAAAAGTAACTATAAAACATGGTGAATTAGGCTCACAACAAAACCTAAAGCAATATATACCTTGACAAGAGAGGCGAAGAAGAAGGTGGGAGAGTGGTTGAGGACTGTCAAATTCCCCGATGGCTATGCTTACAACCTAGGAAGATGTGTTCAGAGTGACGATTGCGGTCTCAGTGGAATGAAGAGCCACGATTGTCACGTGTTTATGGAGAGACTCTTGCCTATCGCTTTCAAAGAGTTGTTGCATCCAAGCGTATGGGGCCCGTTAACTTAGTTGAGTATCTTCTTCCAAACAATTTGTTCGTCATCATTTTCAGTTTCTATCATGGGCCAGCTGATCCGGATGATTCCACTATTGGTTTGCAAGTTGGAGCGTATCTTCCCTCCATCCTTTTTTGACTCCATGGAGCATCTCATAGTTCATCTGCCACATGAGGCCCAAGTGGGTGGTCCGGTCCATTATCGATGGATGTGTCCATTCGAGAGAAATCTATTTAAGCTAAAAAAGAAGATCGTCCAAAAGAGTAATGTAGAAGGGTCAATCGTGATGGCATACTTACGGGAAGAAATAGCTAATTTCTCGGTGCACTACTTCCCTTCGCATGTTCCTTCCAAATTGAGGAGACCCGCCAGAAATGACGTCTTCGAGGGTGAAGGTTGTGCCTTATCTATTTTCAATCACACCGGCGAGGGTAGGGGGAAGGAGACAATAAGGTGGTTGACTGAAGAGGAAGAGTGGAAGGGCCGGACACACATATGTGTTGCTCAACTGTCCTAAAGTACAACCGTACATTGAGTAAGTAAACAAACCGAGCACACTTCTCATCAATTTATTTATATATGACTGAAGAGGAATTTACTTACCATTACTTACTTTATTATGTGTAGGATATTTGAGAGTGACATGGGGGATAACGTGGGAGATGACCTCATTGAAAACGAATTCGCGAATTGGTTTAAGAATTATGTAAGTGTTCGTAATTATACAAAATTCGATCCCATACGTCGTTGTATTTTATATTGCATATGTAGTTACTTCAGAACGTGATTGTTTGATAGGCCTTAGATAAAGGAGTGGCTTGGCACCAACTGATCTTTTGTGGAGTTTGGCATGGGGACCTAATGTGAAAGCAAGAAGTTGGCCAAGATACTTTGTCAATGGCTATAAGTTCAACACTCTCGACCATGGTGTAGGGAAACCAACTATGAATAGCGGCGTTTGTGTTCGTGGGTCCAACTATGCGACGAACGAATCAGATTTTTTTGGTCTCCTCAAAGAAATTATCGAGCTTGACTACCCAAGTGCCCTTGCTTACCCACTGAAAGTTACCCTGTTCAAGTGTCGATGGTTTGATCCAACGACAAGAGGAACTCAAATTCATCCCGTATACCAGTTTATTGAAATCAATCCGAAAAAACTATATAGAAGGTATGAGCCTTTTGTTCTCGCACAACAAGCTACGCAGGTTTATTACGTTCAATATCCAGGAGCCACCCGTGACCGGATGGATTGGTGGCATGTGTGCAAGACAAGGGCTCGGAACAAGATAGAACAAAGGTGGGGATCCACGGGCCCAGCTGAAACAGATGCTTATCAGTCCGATGAAATCGTCACCCCTGAATTCTCCATCGACATAGCTGTAGGTGATGCACCGACAACCTTGCGAGATCCTTCAGGTGCGTTTGCTGAAGTCGTCGATGAGATTGCTGCAGAAGAAGAGGGTGTGTTTGATGAAGTCGATGACGACAATCTTGCTGCAGAAGAACAGGATGAGTTGGAGGCGACAACAAGCTGCGAAGAAGCCTTTGACTGACCACCTCAGTGAACTACAAGGTGTGTGAGATTCTGTTTTCAGCAAAAGTGTCCAAAAATTCTGTTTTGGGATTTTTTTATGCTTCCAAACTAATGTAATTTTGCTTTGTGTCTATCTATACTTGCAGGGTTTCAGAGCATAAGAACGATTTCAGATCATAGGAACGATCTCAGATCATAGAATTTTTTTATGCAATATCCAAACTAATGTAATTTTGGGATTTTTTTGTTGGACATGTACAATTGACCTATGAGGGAATCGTACCCCCTTCATTGTGCAATGCACAACGCTCTTCCATTGAGCTAACAGGCCTTAAACCAGATGGATAGCAGCAACTACAACAACATCCATTCATCACTTTCCCAATCAGCAACCTTATGAGTGTAACAATTTAGTTTGTTTGATGGGTAGTTTTCTACTGCTACTTAACTGTTGAATGCAAACATTGAGTTTTGGAGTTGATTCATTATATTCTCTAGCAATTTAACTTGGGTATTTTTCAACTGCTACTTAACTGTTGAATGCAAACTTAGAACAGTTCCACATTACATGCACAATTATACTTCCATTGAATGCAAAAAAGACTGGAAATGAATTATACGATATACAAACTTACAAGTCCACAGTTCTTCAAACAAAACCTAAAATCTAGATCCAAAGCAAATCGTAGCAATACCCAATTCAAACACAAGGAACACAAATTCCGATCGGAACTGATGCCAATACCAAAAACAAAACACAACGAACAAAGAACCGCTTGAAAGAGAAGGAATGGATGCCAATATTGAATTGAAACAGAAGGAACACGAATTCGCTTCATCGTCAATTCAAACAATAAGAGAAACATCAAGGGAGACGAGGGTGCTTACCACTAGAGTGGGAGGAGACAGTGATATTTTCGATCGAATTGCGCGAGTTTGAAGCCAATTCGAAGCCAATTCACCAAATCGGTCCTGCAATTCCAACTTGTGATGAACCCTAGAACATGTTCCACAGTCGAATTCGAAGCAAGTGGTTAGGGTTTGTATTCGATCTCAGCCTACAAATAGAGTGGGAGGAGACTGAAAAATGGGCCTTTCCGAATTGGGCTTTTTAATGAAGTTGGGCTTTTTAATAAAATTAGGGCCATCTGCTTTTCAGTGTCTGAGCCCTAGCTTGTATTCGAACTCAAATTATCAACCAAAAATTCTGAGGGAACCCAAATTTTCAGTGGGAAATTTAAAGCGTCAAAATTTTAATCCCCAAATTTTGAGTGGGAAATTTGAAGCGTCAAACTCTAACCACACTGAAGCCACCCTTTCTCTTTCTTTCATTTCACTCTCCTTCTTTCATTTCACTCTCTGTGCCACCCTTTTCCAAAACCCTAACCACACCGAAGCCATGAGGGGAGGTGCTGTGAGGAGGTATATCCGCCACGGAGCCGCCGCCAGACCACCAATTGCTCTGACCACGGGAAGGGGTAAGGCTAAACCGGCACCCATTCCCTCGACCGCCCAATCTCCACCGGTGACCTCCCAATCTCCAACCCCACTGCGCCATCTCCACCTCCCACTTCCCCCTCTCCACCGGTTCACTCTCCTACCAGGGCTTCACCCCGAAGACCAGCTACCACTCGCCTCTCTCAACCACCGATCCCTAAACCTCCAACCAGACCGTCACCCCGGAGAAAGCTACCCACTCCTCCTCTTAACCGGTAACCCAACTACCCACTCCATCCTCTTCAGCGGTTACCCTGCTACCCACTCCCACCCCTCAACCGGTCCTCCCGTCAACCAGACCATCACACCGGAGAAAGCTACCCACTCCCTCCTCTTCACCGGTAACCCAGCTACCCACTTCCACCCCTCCATCGGTCCTCCCTTCAACCAGAGCGTCACCCCGGAGAGTTCACCTATCTATGGCCTCCCAAACGCTGAACTCTTCACCCACTGCGCCCTCTCCGCCGGTTACATCTCCTCCCACTGTGGCCTCTCCATCCTCTCAACACGGGCCCTCGGCCGGGACCATGGTGTCATCCCAATCTCCAGCCCCTATTAACAACAATGAGGGGGAATCATCTTTACACACTGAGGAGCATGCAGAGTCACAAAACCTAGACGATGAGGATGCCACAGCGAGTGACGAGGCTGGTAGGTGGAACAGAAAGGTGCACATTCAACTGGTGAATGGAACGTAAGTCGTGGCTAGCCTTTCCCTTTCAATTTTATTTCTCTGAATTTTTCTTCTCTGAAATGACTAATGTAATTTGAGGTTTCCTAATTGTTGTCATTGTATATATGATGCATACATTGAACTGAAAACAATTGCGTGTGAAAGTTTTGGACTTATTAAACTGAGAGGAAATCAATTGAATGTGAAAGCAAAGTTGATGTTGAATAGATAAATTTAATGTGAAAGAAATTGACTTATTAATGTAATTTTAGGTTTCCATTTTCTGAATTTTCATTTCTCTGAATTGGTGACTGTAATTTGATGAGTTGATTATTAATGATAATGATATACTGATGACAACAACATTTGCATCATTCATCTCTTCATTCTCTGTGTTGAGCAAGTCACCAGAACTAATACCTTTTCTTTATTTTGGGTATTGCATGATGAAGATTTGATGCAAGCAATCCTACATTTGGAGTCCTCACACAGGTGTTTCATTCTCATTTCGATGGCCCATATATACGGTGGAGCAATGTTCCTGAACTAACAATGGAGTTATGGTGGGAGATGTTCAGGGTATGACACAATTCAATCAAATGCTTACATGTATTGTGATGCCGTGCAATTAACGATGACTCCTGGTGACATTGAGGACAACATGAAGGTTCCATTTGATGGTCCGGTCACTCGTGCAAGGGCCAAGAAGAATCAAGTAGCAACTAAAGCCTTTCTTGTCCGTCACCATGGAACTTTAGAGCAAGGGTTCAGGCCACCCTGGATCACTTGGCTCAAGGTTACACCACCAGCACCGGAAGTGAGCTTGCGTCCACACTCGGAGCTCATGAAGACTCGTCAACACCCTCCTTGATCAACACACAAATGTCACTCGGCCCAACAACATGTCGAGTGGTTTTTGTGGGCTTGGCCGAGTGGGCTCTTGTGGGCCGAGTTCTCTTGCATTAATTACCTATGTTATTATTTTATGCAATTAGATAAATAAGGTGGAATTAATTATATCTCTTCTAGATATAATCCTTGGCCACCAAGTTATGAAACATTTATCTTATTAGGAAATATTTATCTTAGGTTTATTTTTATTTATCTTTAGATAGAATTAGTCTATCCAAACCCCTTTCCTTTGCAAGGAAGGATTGGTTAGATCTCCCATAGTTTTCTATAAATTCATGTTATGCACCTTTGAATTAATTGGATTGAATTAGAATTGAGAACCCATTTATGGATTAAAGGGTTCTTGGTTATCAATCCCAAAAGCTTTCATGTTCTTGAGATTTTCGGAAATCACACAAACAACCCTCACCTCACCTTGTTCGTCGACATCGAGTACGTACCCAAGCCTTTACCCCTAGTCGAGAAGCTGTCGCGAGAAGGAAGGCCAGCCCTTGGTTTCATCCGCGAGGAGATCCGCTCCCAGCGAGCGCGGCGCCCCTGCATCGCAGCGCCGTGTTCTCGCTCCGCGTTCTCCAGCGCCCAGGACTCCCAGCGCGTCTCGCTTGCGCGCCCGCTACCTCTCGCCATCACCCTCGCTCTAGCGAGCGACGCCTCCACGCACGCGCACACCCTGAGGCCTAGAGCCTGTGTGCCCAGCAACCCGCGCGCGCTGTCCCTCGCTTCTCTCTCGCTGTCCTTTGTTTTTCTGTTGCTATTTCTTAGTTAGAAATTGCTGGAATTTTTATTAAGTGTTAAAACTGTCGCTATTCAGAAATCTAATTACTTGTTTTAAATTGTTCCAATCAGGAGATATCAAAGAGCATTGCAAGATCTAAGCAAATATACGGCGTGGTTCTTGATCTTGAGCCCACAGGCGAAGGATCGGGTATCCCAAACGTATCAAGTGGTATCGGATTTCAGGTTAATGCAAGTTCTTTACTCTCTTGATTTCTTATTTGAGTGATTTATTTTTCGTGCCTATTTTCACCATAGCCGCTGCATAAAAGTTAAATCTTTATCATTCACCCATCAAAATTGGCACTTTATTTTTGTTATTCTTTGTTTGGATCTTTAATTTCGAAGATATTGAGTTCTTGACTGCAAGTTGTGATCTTTTATTCCTAGTTGCTACATATCATGCCTATGACTGTGATTCTTGGATTAAAAGCATTATATGAACTTGCACCACTAAAGAACCCTAATTTCTCCAGTTTCTAGCCTATTTTCCCTATTTTCTTTATTTTTGCTTACTTTTAGATCATCGTAGCTTTGTTATTTTTTTTTTCTTTTCTTTGCTCTTTATTTCGGGCACATTACAGCCCTTACAGTAGCTATTTCGTAGCCAAAAAAAAAAAAACAGAAAAGCCGAGAGCATCATTCAAAAAAAAAAAAAAGAACCGCATACGTTCTTGTTTGAGTTAGTAACTCTTGCATATTGTTCTTTCTTTTTGCTTGCTACTTGTTAGATGATCTATTTGGTTTTAAGCACTACAAAGAACCCTACTTGTGTGATTTTGTGTTGTGCCGACACTGGAGCCTTGGTCACACCCCTCTTTCTCTGAACCGTGTTGCAACCGTCAGATAATAGTTGACGGAGTGTGTGCACTTGATTGCCCTTGTGATTGCTATTGTCGATTATTACACATTCTTATTATTCAAGCATCACATTGTAGATCTTATTCTTCCACATTAAGCCACTTGTTTATACTTGCTATCCTTGATATCCGACTTGTGGTTGATTTAAATTGCAATTTTGATTATTACTTGCTGTCTTCAATATTGCAAAATTCTGTGTCCAGGGGAATTGCTTGAATATAGTGCCTTGTTTTCTCGCTCTTTGATTTCTAAAAACTTGAATCACTCTTAGGAATCACTAGAGCTTGCATTACTTGGTTTCTGGTCTTTGCTTCGTTTACTTGTTGCTCTTCTGATATTGTAGGAACATGTCGAACAATAGCGACCCCAACCCTTCCCCTACCCTATCTACTACCATTTCGGCTTTTGACATGCAGATTGTTATTGACTCTGCGGTTCAATCCTCTACCTTGGTTATGCGTAAGGAACTGGCAGAGGCTGCAAATCGTCGAGCTATCGAACGTACAGAGGACCGCGTATTTTTCTCTGACCTCATCAAACACGCAGTCACGCGGCAATTGGAGGAGGCAAAACAGGCAGAGGCTTCTGGATCTACACCTCCCTCTGGAGGTAAGCCGCCTCCACCACCTCCAAATACTACACCTCCTTCAGGTAATGTCCCACCTACAGGTAATCCGCAACCTGTAGGTAACACCTTTTATTCTGTTAAACCTCCCCCTTCTGGTCAATTACATTATCAACTTAAGTCTGCTACTCCTAACCCTTTCACTGGAGAGAATGACAACGATCATCTAGCGGGCTTCGATGGCCACCAGGATCGCCGTGAGCACACCCCACCACGGCATCAGCAAGGGAGGCCAAATCAGCATCATCACCAGCCATTTCGTACCCGTGCTAACTGGGATGACAGCCGCAACAATAATGATCTTTATGAGACGCCGCATTTGGAGGATGCTTACCATGAGGTAAATCCTAACTTTGATGATTTACCCCCTCCTAATTTTGGTCATCCTAGATTTGATAATGCTCAAGCTATACAGAGACAAGATGTTAAGCTTAAGTTAGATACCTTTGATGGTAACACTGATCCTGAAGCTTATCTTGTTTGGGAAAATCATACTTACTATCTGCTTGAACATTTACGCTATGAGGAAACGGAGAAGTTGGAAGTTGTTATATTGCATTTAGTAGGTAAAGCTCACACCTGGTTGTTCCGCACTCGTGAGAAGCGCCGTCGTCAGGACAAGCAACCTGTTGAAACCTGGCCACAACTTCGCTATCTCCTAAAGAAGAGACATGTGCCTGAGGAATACACGGAGTCTATGAGGATGCAGCTCGCGTCCTGCCGCCAAGGAACTCGCTCCCCTAATGACTATAGGGATGAGCTTGAACGACTCTCCCATCAGGCTAATGTTTATCTTACTGAATGTGCTTTGTGTACTCAATTTCTTGCTGGTCTTAATATTTCTATTAAAAATCCTTTATCTATCCATTCCATTAGAGATATTAACACTTTGACTCATAAAGCACAGCTTATGTATGAACAACAGCAGCAGCAGCTTCGGCAAAAGAGGGCTAGATTCGACCAGACCTCTCAAGGTCGCATGTTTGTTCCCTTTAACCCTTCTAGTCAATCTAAGCCTTCTACTTCTAACCCTTCTATGCAGCAAAAGGGAGTTTCCAACTCACCTCAACAGGGTTATTAGGTTGAAACTAGAAGAGTTGCTGCACCCTCTACAGATCGCAATAAAGATATCCGCTGCTTCACTTGTGGTGATTCTGGGCATGTCTCTCGCAATTGCCCTAAAAAAAGGAAGGTTCTTCTCAATGATTTGGGAGACCATTACAATGAGGAGGAGACTGTTGAGGACCATGTAATCTCGAGTGAAGTGGAGGAGGACCAGCCGTCTGAGCCTATTGAGTAGATCGATAGTTCAGAGTACGACAACTTGCTTTGCATTATTAACCGGCGGGTCCTACACATTCAGGAATCTCCCATGGCTGATCAAAGGAAGAACATATTTCACGCTAGGTGTTTAGTTCGCGAAGCTACCTTAAGCCTCATCATCGACGGTGGGAGTTGCTGCAATCTCATCAGTGAAAAGGTAGTGGATTTCCTCCATTTAACTACTACTCCTAGAGCTACTCACTATGGATTAAATGGCATTACTGATGATGGTTCTGATATAATGGTCACCAAACAATGTTTAGTTTCCCTTTTTATTGGAACATATCGTGATAAAATATTATGTGATGTTGCTCGCATGGATTGTAGTCATATATTATTAGGTCGTCCTTGGTTATATGATCGTTCTGTTCTTCATGATGGTCGTGCGAATACATATGCTTTTACTTTTGATGGGAGGAGAGTTATTCTCCTACCCCTTTCGCCACAAACTATTCTGAAGGACCAGGTTCGCAAGAAGCAACAACAGGACGCCCAGAAGGAAGCCGATAGGAACGAGAAGCTCAAGGAGCTCTCGGCCAAGCAGGCCGCACCCGCTGCCCCTCTTGCCGCGCCCGCAGCCCCCACAGCAGCCCCCGCGGCTCCCTCGGCATCACCTCCTTCCCACTCGACGTCCGCTCAGCCCTCTTCTGCATCACTTAAGGGCTCTGTAGAACGTTGATCTTTGGTCTCTCAACCTCAGCAGGGGACCATCACATGGAATGCTCATCGACCTCATATTCTTCTGGTAATGAAACAAGTATTACTTAATGTTGAATTGAGTCATATTCCTGCACCTATTGCTGCACTTCTGCAGGATTATCTAGATGTGCTTCTAGCTGAACTACCCCAAGGCTTGCCTCCTATTAGAGGTATTGAGCACCAGATTGACTTTGTGTCTGGGGCAGCCTTGCCTAATCGCGCCGCTTATAGAGCTAGTCCTGAGGAAACAAAGAAGCTGCAACGCCAAGTCACAGAATTGATGGATAAAGGCTTTGTTCGAGAGAGCCTGTCTCCCTGTGTCGTGCCTGTCATTTTGGTTCCAAAGAAGGATGGCTCCTGGCGTATGTGTGTTGATTGTCGCGCAATCAACCAAATAACGGTTAAGTATCACCACCCTATTCCTCGTTTAGATGATATGCTTGATGAACTTCATGGTGCTTCTATTTTTTCTAAAATTGACCTTAGAAGTGGATATCATCAAATTAGGATGAAACAGGGAGATGAATGGAAAACGGCTTTTAAAACTAAGTATGGCTTATATGAATGGTTAGTAATGCCTTTTGGTTTAACAAATGCACCTTCTACTTTTATGAGGCTTATGAACCATGTGCTTAGAAAACACTTAGGAAAATTTATCGTTGTCTATTTTGACGATATCTTAATCTATAGCAAGAATATGCATGATCACTTAAGTCACTTAAAATTGGTTTTTTATTGTCTTAGGAAAGAAAAATTATGTGCCAATTTAAAGAAGTGTTCTTTTGCATCCGAGTCTACCATTTTTCTTTGTTTTGTAGTGACTGCATCTGGATTGAAGGTGGATGAGGAGAAGATTCGTGCTATTCAGGAGTGGGCCAGGCCGAATACACCCACTCATGTCCGCTCATTCTTGGGCCTTGCTGGGTTCTATCGACGTTTTGTCAAGGGCTTCAGCCTGATTGCCGCCCCCCTACATGAGCTGACAAAGAAAGATGTGACATTTCGCTGGACTGACTCACATCAAAAGGCTTTCGACGCCTTCAAGGATCGCCTGACACACGCCCCAGTGCTGCAGTTACCTGACTTTGCTCAACCGTTTGAGCTCGAGTGTGACGCTTCTGGCACTGGCATTGGAGGGGTCCTGCTACAGAACAAGCGTCCCATTGCCTACTTCAGCGAAAAGTTGGGCTCCGCTGAGCTCAACTAGTCTACCTACGAAAAGGAGTTATTTGCACTGGTTCGCTGCTTACAGACTTGGCAACATTATCTCTGGCCTAAGGAGTTTGTGATTCATTCGGATCATGAGGCTCTAAAGTACCTCAAAGGACAAGCAGTGCTCAGCAGGCGACTTGCTCGATGGGTGGAGTTTATAGAGACCTTTTCCTATGTGGTTCACCACAAGAAGGGAAAGGATAATGTGGTAGCTGACACGCTATCACGCAGGTATGTCCTCCTAAACCATATGGATGCACATGTTTTGGGTTTTGCTTTGATAAAGGAACTCTATGCTTCTGATGGTTTCTTTAAAACTATATATGCTCAATGTGTGTCTAAAGGTGAAGTTGATTCATATTTTCTTGATAATGGTTATTTATTTAAGATGGGCAAGCTTTGTATCCCATCTTCTTCTATTCGCCGATTATTAACTCAAGAAATTAATGAATCTAGAGGACATGGTGGTTTCGAAAAAACCTTAGCAGGACTTAAGGAACGTTACTTTTGGCCTAAAATGTCTAATTATGTGTTGAGATTTGTCAAAAGTTGTGTTACATGTGCTAAGGCCAAATCGAAATCTAATGCTAATGGTCTATACCAACCTTTGCCTATTGCTAATGCACCCTGGGAAGATGTTTCTATGGATTTTATTGTAGGATTGCCTAGAACTTCTAAGGGTCATGATTCCATATTTGTTGTTGTAGACAGATTTTCCAAAATGGCTCATTTTATTCCATGTCATAAAACTGATGATGCTATTCATGTTGCTCATTTATTCTTCAAAGATGTTGTTCGCTTACATGGATTGCCATTATCTATAGTTTCTGACCGTGATCCTAAATTTTTAAGTTCTTTTTGGAAAACTCTATGGTCTAAATTGGGTACAAAATTGTTATTTTCTACTTCTTGTCACCCACAAACTGATGGCCAAACTGAGGTCACAAATAAAACTCTTGGGGCTCTCCTTAGAGTCATGCTGCGAACTAACCTCCGGAGGTGGGAAGACTGCATACCATTTGTAGAATTTGCATATAACAGGTCTAGGCACTCTGCAACAAAGCTTACCCCCTTCGAAGTGGTATATGGCCGAAATCCACTAACTCCTGTGGACATGTTGCCTCGGCCATACAAGGAGAAGGAGAGCGTGGATGCAGCTAAGCAAGTGGACTTCATCAAGAGCTTGCATGAGCGTACCAAGGCGCAGCTGGAGAGGAAGACTGCGCAATACATGGTCGCAAAGGACAAGCATCGCAAGGATGTGCAGTTCAACGTTGGTGATCTGGTCTGGCTGCATCTCAGGAAGGAAAGGTTTCCGCAACAACGGAAATCTAAGCTGGACCCCAGGGGAGATGGACCATTCAGAGTGGTTCAGAAGATGGGTCCTAATGCATACAAGCTGGATCTCCCTGCCAATAAGTACAACGTCAATTCTACATTCAACGTCGCCGACCTATCTTTGTTCGTGCCTGACGATGACTCTGACGACGATTTGAGGACAAATCGAAGTCAAGTGGAGGAGAATGATGCCGTGCAATTAACGATGACTCCTGGTGACATTGAGGACAACATGAAGGTTCCATTTGATGGTCCTGTCACTCGTGCAAGGGCCAAGAAGATTCAAGTAGCAACTAAAGCCTTTCTTGTCCGTCACCATGGAACTTTAGAGCAAGGGTTCAGGCCACCCTGGAAGTGAGCTTGCGTCCACACTCGGAGCTCATGAAGACTCGTCAACACCCTCCTTGATCAACATACACATGTCACTCGGCCCAACAACATGTCGAGTGGTTTTTGTGGGCTTGGCCGAGTGGGCTCTTGTGGGCCGAGTTCTCTTGCATTAATTACCTATGTTATTATTTTATGCAATTAGATAAATAAGGTGGAATTAATTATATCTCTTCTAGATATAATCCTTGGCCACCAAGTTATGAAACATTTATCTTATTAGGAAATATTTATCTTAGGTTTATTTTTATTTATCTTTAGATAGAATTAATCTATCCAAACCCCTTTCCTTTGCAAGGAAGGATTGGTTAGATCTCCCATAGTTTTCTATAAATTCATGTTATGCACCTTTGAATTAATTAGATTGAATTAGAATTGAGAACCCATTTATGGATTAAAGGGTTCTTGGTTAACAATCCCAAAAGCTTTCATGTTCTTGAGATTTTCGGAAATCACACAAACAGCCCTCACCTCACCTTGTTCGTCGACATCGAGTACGAACCCAAGCCTTTACCCCTAGTCGATAAGCTGTCGCGAGAAGGAAGGCCAGCCCTTGGTTTCATCCGCGAGGAGATCCGCTCCCAGCGAGCACGGCGCCCCTGCATCGCAGCGCCGTGTTCTCGCTCCGCGTTCTCCAGCGCCCAGGACTCCCAGCGCGTCTCGCTTGCGCGCCCGCTACCTCTCGCCATCACCCTCGCTCCAGCGAGCGACGCCTCCACGCACGCGCACACCCTGAGGCCTAGAGCCTGTGTGCCCAGCAACCCGCGCGCGCTGTCCCTCGCTTCTCTCTCGCTGTCCTTTGTTTTTCTGTTGCTATTTCTTAGTTAGAAATTGCTGGAATTTTTATTAAGTGTTAAAACTATCGCTATTCAGAAATCTAATTACTTGTTTTAAATTGTTCCAATCAGGAGATATCAAAGAGCAATGCAAGATCTAAGCAAATATACGGCGTGGTTCTTGATCTTGAGCCCACAGGCGAAGGATCGGGTATCCCAAACCTATCATATTGCACACACATATGACTTGAATATATAACAGCAGTTTGTTTATTCTCAAATCAATCAGAGTCGATGTACATGGGACGAACAACAATTCCTAGAGTCAGTCATTCGTAAAGCTTTCAACACAAAGGGAGGAGACCACCTGAGGAATGTATTTGGGAAGGCTCGCTTGGGAAAAATAAAGAAGAAGCCTACATGGGTGAAGCAAGTTATATGGGCCAAGATGTGGGAAATATGGAAAAAGGAGGACAAGTTCAACCACCAATCTGAAGTGAACAAGCAAAACTGAGCTGTTGCAACAGAGAAAGGCACCCCAATTTTCAGTGGTGGATCGTTGTCCACAACCGTAATTAAGAAGCGACTGGTAATTTCCCTGTTGTTTTCCGATTTACTATATTCTCAGTCCTTACATTATTTAAACTTACTGTCTTTATATATTTTATATCTGTGATATGTATAGTTAATGAATAAATTCAATTCTTGTAGAGGGAGGAGCTTGGAGTGGATCCAACACCAAAACAAACCTTTGAAAGGTGTCATAGAAAAAGAGATGGTTCTTGGGCGGGTGCTCAGTGCCAAGATACTGTGGTAATTACTTACGAACTCATGTTTTTCTTTAATTACATTTTTCTGCTATGGTCTGGCTTACTTGCTTACAATAGTTGAACCGGAAGTATGGTTTGTTATATGGTTTTTCTTTAATTATTGTCAACCATGGCATGGTTTGTTATATGGTTTGTTATCTGGCATTTATCAAGCTTTGAATTTCTAGGACAAGTTTATTTGAGAATGGTTTGTTATGTGGTTTGTTATCTGGTATGGTTTATTATATCTTTATCGTAAACCATGTAAGTTTATCTGAGAATATCTGATTTTGTTATTGAGAAAATATATCCGGCTTACTTTCTTACAATATGGTTTGTTATCTGGCATTTATCAAGCTTTGAGTATTGTTTGTTATCTGGCATTTATCAAGCTTTGAGTGTATGGTTTGGTATCTGGTTGTTTTGTACCTTGGTGTTTCTACTCTGGATTGTTATCTAGCATTTGTCATCCATGAAATGGTTTGTTTCTGCTATGGTGTGGCTTACTTTCTACTCTGTTTTTTCCATTTGTTCCTGCTCAGCCTTCATATTCCATTCTTTTTCTTTGAATTTCCAGGACAAGTATGATCAGCTGGTTGAAGAGGAAATCGTAGAAGATGATGACGTGTCTGAGAATGGATCCCATTCTGTTGACACAGAAGCTGTGTGGCTCAAGGCAACAGGTGGTGCGAAGCGAGGCCGGGTTCTGGGCATGGGATCGGAGTCTCAACGTATTTTGAAATCAGCGCCGTGTCTGCAAACTGGTGCCCAGGTATCTGCATCTGCTCGTTCTGGCAATATGAAGGATTACGTGCTGACGGAGCTCTCCACCTTCAAGGAATACTTGAGGAAGGAAATGGTGGAGTTGGGGGATCATGTGCAGACCCAGGTGGCCACAAACCTCAGGGAAGAAATCTCCTCAATTGGCGATAGAGTGCAGGAACAAGTAAGCACAAGCGTAAGGCAGGACATGGCAGCCATTGGGGAGCAACTGATGGGTGAGACTAAGAAGGCAAATGAAGAGTGGCAGAAGAAGCTTCTCAGCACCATGATGTAGTTCTACAAGGGCAAACGCCCAGCAAAGTAAGTTGGTGTTTTTCTGGTTTTCAAATGGTTTGTTGGACTTGTCGTATTTTGGTTAAAACTGGTAGATGTATATTTTGGATTGTCGAACTTGCGGAAGTATGGTTGATTGTTGAACATTGGTGACAGCGTTGTGTACGTATATAGCACGAACTTTATGTGCATGATGTTTACTAATCTATTTGGGAGCATTAGATATAACATTATATATATATTCTCAATCGTATAAATAGCGCATCCAAATAATAGCATAAACATAAGCCACGAATTTAGCCGCAACCCTGGCAACGATGTCCACCACAAAACAAGAAACAACATCAGCAACGACTTTAGCCTCAAAGTTAGCCACGACCATAGCAACGAATCAGCCACGGAACCAGCAACACATATGACCAGTTCCCCGCCACAAATTCAACAACGAAATTAGTCATGACAAAATTCGCCACGACATTTGCAACGATAATTTCCGACACTGTCGTCGTCGCCACAGCCACGACAACCATAAGTCATACCCAGCCACGAAATTAGCCATGACTATATGAGTTCGTCGCTATTTTCGGTGGCTACGTCGGCCCGAATTTAGTCACGAGGCATATGGCTATGGATGGCCCGATCGTTGCTGAGTCCGTGGCTAAACCAGTTAGCCACGGACATTCGTTGCCAAATTCGTTGCTATTTTCTATGGCTAAATCCTGTTTTTTTAGTAGTGGATCCAAGTTCGATTGCAATCAAGCAAAAACAAGTCAAGATTCATCTTAAGACGACGCACGATCCGCATAATTCGATTCGTTGGGGATTACAGCGTATTAGAAATTGAAGTTTTATGTTTCTGGGAACGTGAAAGCGGAGCTGACGAAGAAAATTGTCGAGTGCATTGGCATTGACGCCACGGGAGATCTTGGCACTACCTTGGTATCTCCCTCCTTCATTCCAGAATTAAGGGAGCGGACTTCGAATTTATCATCGATAAATTTTCAGCCAAGTTTGCAGGTTGGAAGGCCAATACCTTGAGTTTTGCGGGACGGATCACACTCATAAATTCCGTTCTTATGTCCATTCCTACCTATTACATGGGGGCTATGTGTCTCCCGACGAATGTTTGTAGGAAAAATCAACAAAGTGTGTAGGGGCTTTCTTTGGGGATCGACGACTGCTAGAAGGAGGGTCCATAAGGTAGCTTGGGAAGAGGTGATCAAACCCAAAGTTCTTAGAGGACTGGAGGTGAAATCGTTGAAAGATTTAAATGATGCCTTAGTTGCTAAACTCGGCTTGAGATTCTTAATGGGTGAAGAAGGAATGTGAAGGGAAGTCCTAACCGAGAAATATATTGGGAAAACTATGGGTGCGACTTTAGGTGCTTCCCACATTTAGAAGGGCATCCCACGAGGCCTTGGGGAGGTGATTAAGCCTGGCCTTAGATTGAATGTCAGGAATGGAGAGAGTTTTAGTGTTGAAGGGTAAAGTTTTATAAAAAAAAATGTCATTACATGTCACAAATATAAACATATGTATAGGGCCATGCCATTGCCGACTATGCATATATTATGTATATCGACAAATACATCTACATGTAATGGCTAAGCTAAATTAAAGAGGGGATATATGAATATTCTTAATTCCTCCACCAATTCAAAGTAAAGGGAAATACAGAGGGGATAGGACTGAATGCTAGCATTGAACTTATAATTATGCTGTCCGTTTAAATTGATATGAAACGAAACGGCTAATTCAATGAGAACTAATCAATGGACACAGTAAATGTGTTGCAATTTGTAACCGGCATTGTGGGTATATAGATCCCAGTTAGTACATGTGCGAGAGACTACTGGAGAAAAGAAAAAGAACACAAGTGAAAAAAAAAAAGAAGAAGAAGAAGAAGAAGAAAGAAAGAGATAGAAGAAGCAGAGCTTGCAGAAAGGAGTACGAAATCGATCAGCTTGCAAAAGGGGAAAAAAAAAAACAAAGGTATAATCCCTTCCTTAGAATGTGTTGTTCCTATTGTAGGTGTGGCCAAGGATGAGTTCAGACGTAGGCAGGCTCGAAACATTCCGTTTCGCCTCCTACATCGAAGATCCGGGGACTATGTGCACACCGTAGGCAGGCTCGAAACATTCCGTTTCGCCTCCTACATCGAAGGTTGGACTATCCGCACACCGTAGGCAGGCTCGAAACATTCCGTTTCGCCCCCTACATCAAGGACCCGTGGGCTATGTGCACACCATCTCGCCTCTTGCTCCAAGGCCGGTAGAGGGCTCAAAACATTCCGTTTCGCCTCTCTTACACAGCAGTGGTCGCTTGCCTCTACAAGGTGAAGACTGGGGAAAGCAAAATAAAGCCAGACGACACTGCACATCCGACAAATAATTAAAGAAGAGTGGATGAAAGAATTGAGAGCCCAATTTACCTTCAATGTGAAGAAGCTCTTGCGCCTCTGTGATATTTTGATTGAAAAAGGGATGGAGAAGAGGTACTGTGGTTGTGCGTTCTTTATATAATTCAGGACCATGGCCAAATCAAAGATAAATCAGGGGGATTTGCCAAATCAAAACAAATATGTCAAGTATATACATTCACACGTACCGGTGATATTTGCCAAAATGAGGATCAAGGCGTTGCAACGGACCTTATTTATTTTTGCAAAGATTGTGCAGACTGAGCAGCCACGGATCCGTTGGGATTTCCATGACCACCAGCAGTCACCACAAAAGAAGCCTATGAACTTCGCCAAAAGCTCACTCTCGGAAGCCGGCGACTCACAACGGAGCCTCGTCGGTGATTCCCAACAGCTGCACAAGGAACCCTACACTCTCTCACAGCTCCAACAGCCTCAAAGGTCACCCATATGATGCTGGGACGACCTTCAAACACAGCTCGTGGAGAGACATAATACATGGCCACTAAGGCATGCCTATGCTCCTCTCGATCGCTCATCAATGAAGCCAGCATGCCTGTGACCCATGTTCTCAAGCTTATGCCATGCCGCCTACCACCGAAGGTCAACAAGTTTCTTTAAAGAGTGATCGAAGCAGCCTCGAACGCCCGACAAAAGGGAGTATAAGAATAGGCCTGAAATCATGTTTTTTTACGAGGGGAGAACAACCGCTCAGGAAGTCATGTTACAGGCCTTGGTACGAACAGCTCGAGATGTGTCCAAGACCATGGAAAGATGGGTCCAAAAGAAGGCTATGCAAAGAGTATACCGGAAGAAACGGAGGCAAAAAAATGGAGCTCCGTGGTGACCGTAGCTGATACCAAAAGTTGGCCTCTTGATCAAATTTGAACGGTTCCTGCACAACATAGCATTTTTGCACGCTCCTCAAACACCCGATGATAATCCTTGCATACCCCCGAATCAATTTCCCAATATTGTTCCATATTTACTACAGCTGAAGGTCCACAAATTCCCCCAATGATTGATCGAGGAAGTCTCGAGCACCACGCAAAAAGGGCCACCAAGAACAAATATATGCTATATAACAAAAATATCTATATAGCAGTCAAGTTGGCGATACTATTGCGAACAACTCCTTCTACTTCTAAGTATAAATAGAGTGGAGTTTAATAGAAGACACTGCAAAGAACATGTCCAAATAAAAAGCAACAAAAACGGAGCTCTATAGCAGTCGTAGAGACGCTGTGAAGTTGATACATTCATACTGTTTATGTGAAAATGCTGTCTAGCCGCTCACTTTAAGTCCCTATTACAGGTAGTTCATGACATGTCTAGAGAGAACAAAAGGTTGACATCGATAGAGGATATTGTAAGGAGCATGCCAATGTAAAACATCATCAGCAACAAAGCAGCGTAACAGCAGCTGCAAAGCCCAGAAGTTGACCTGTTGACACACTTTTTCCATAGATTTGCGGTGGTGTTTTTCTTCCACTTTTGGCCAGCTGCTGCCTCGGTGCTTACTAGGCAGCCTCCTAAGTGCTGACAGAGCGAAATGGTCTTGCCCAGCAACCTCGGTTACACTCACATCGTGATCGAGATGATCCGAAATGATCGACAAATCAAATCAACAATATATACCATATATGGAGAAAGCAAAGATGTTGTACATGTTCTACATCTCTGGTGATGTTGTTTCAAAAAGGAGGAAACCATGCCGATCCATGAACAAGGCCGCGTCCCTCATATAAGAGCGTCACAAGATATCAAAGTCATTTTAGATCGCCCATAATTCAAAGCGATTTGAAATGTTCAAATGAAGTTGTTCGAAAGAACTACGGAGACTTGATTCCGTCTCAAACGGATACGTAGGAAGCTCAATACAAAGTCAAATTCATTGAGTTCAGTCGCAATCCAAAGTCAAAATCATGCTCAAACCCATATCTCCCGGACTACGAAGGCTTGATGCTCTCAAACGAGCTACGTAGGAAACTCGACCTCAAGTCATACAAATGTCGAGTCCAGCCACCAGTTCCAAATCAAATTCATACATTTGAACTACGAGCGATTTGATTCCGTCATCACGGATACGTAGGAAACCCATATCCGGGTCCAATCACAAACCTCAAAGAAAACAAATCAAACTCGATGTTCTATCGAGTTGAAACCTAAACACATATACCCAAACGCATACCCAAACTCAAATCAGACACCAAGTCTAAACCAAATCAAATCCAAACACCTTACCATATACCCAAACCAGACACAGAGTCTACCCAAACCAACCCCAAGTACATAGAACCTATATCCTCGAACTACGTTGGGTTTGATCCTTCTCATGAAGGTACGTAGGCAACCCTCATCAACGGGTGCAGTCCGAACCACCAAAAACTCAAATCCTTGTCCTCTTAAAGTATCCGCATAATTTAAAATTGTGAAGAAGTACAGACAAGGGTCGAACTTTATAAAAATAATTCAAATTAAAATGTGTTATGCGAGATTGTTCCTTTAACAATTTTTGCTTAACATATTTTTGGCACGCCCAGTGGGACCCTTTTCTTTCTTTGTAATTTTTATTTATGTGGATTCTTACATTTCTTTCTCTTTATTGAAGGAAAAACATGGCCCCAAGAGCAGTGATCAATGTGAGCCAGCTCCCAGCAACCTTCGTCGTGAACGGGGGAAGATGGATGAGGAAACGCTCATTCAAGGTGATGTTCGACGTCACTCGCGGTACGATTTCTGCGACAATCCCAATGGAGAACCAGTTCGGACTTCTTCAAGGTCTCAAGGAGGAGAGGGCATCTACCAAATTGGTGCCTACTTCAGTGCCTAATCAAGCAGGCAGGAGGCCCGTGAAGGGTGGGGCATTTCAACCCACCATAACTGTCATCAAGAACAATGGAGCTCCATCAGCATCAATCTTACCGGCAAACACTTCTGCAAACAAGAAGAAGAAGTTACGGATGAGAGGTCGCAAGAACAGATCTAAGCGCCGAGTGATTAGTATTCCCGCCAAGCTGGCTATGTCACCTGCCCTTGAGTTGGCCAAGGCTACTCTACAAAGGGCTGCCCAAGAGCTGGAAAAAAGACTAGTCCCGAGGCCTCATATTATGGTAGGGGCTTTCCCTTGCTACATCAAACAAATAGAAGAGGTGAACATGACCTCGCACTTGGAGGAGGGAGATGTTCAAGCTAGAATTGAGAAGGAGGAAGTAGTTGCCCCTCCTCAAACTAAAAAGGGAAAGGGGCAACGAAAGCCTTCCGTCAATGAGGATTCTAAGACATACACCGGTCCAATGACTAGATCAAGGACCAAGGAGAGCTCATACAGTGAAGCAGCTGCAGCGGTAGGGAAAGCAACGGAGCAGTGTCCGGATCCCTCACTTTTCAAAGAGGAGGAGTTCCCACCCATTACAAATAAACAACCACATGTTAACACTACTTCACAAGATGAGGCATATATAATGACCACTGAGACCACCAGTATCGAAGAGCAGCTTCAAGAGTTGCAGAGAAAGTTGGAAGAAAAAGACCAGCAAATAGCAGCACTAATGGCCCGAATTCCTGATCCGAATCAAGAAAGAAAGCATGAAGGAGGTGACACTAATAATGAGGCTCCAAACGGTGCCTCAGGAACAACCTCCAGTGCAGCCATCTCAGCCGATGAGATTCGAGAGATGATAACTCGGGGCATTAGAGATTTCCAAATCGCCCAGAATCCGCCTGTAATGGGGTACAGAAAGCCATACCCTCCGCACTATGATGTTGTGCCATTCCCGCCGGGTTATCAAAAGCCCAGCTTCGACAAATTTGATGGTATACATGGGTCCCCGCGCGAGCATCTTGCTTACTTTTACTCAGCATGCGGTGAAACAACCCTTATCGATGCTTTGTTGATCCGTTAGTTCGTTCAATCATTAAAAGGGTCTGCATTTACATGGTACACCCAGCTCCCACAAGGATCAATCGAGACTTGGGATGACCTACAAAGAGCTTTCTTGGCTCAGTTTGTGAGCACGAAGATAAAAGTCTCTATCATGGACTTGGCGAACACCATACAAGGCCAAAATGAGAGCGCAAACGACTTCATTGCAAGATGGAGGAGTTTAAGGTTGCAATGCCCGGAGCATCTAAGTGAGTTGGCTTGTGTCCAAATGTGCACAAATAACTTACTTCCCGACCTCGCCGTTCATGTGGGAAGTGTTGAGCCACTATCTTTTGATACATTGGTGTCAAAAGCATGTAATGTGGAGTGACAGCATCGGCGGAAGGCCACATCGAGTCGCTCTCAAGCAAATGAAGGTAGAAGGGAGGACACAAGGCGTCAACCTAAACGAGGAGAGTCTATGATGACTTTTGTCAAGACTGGTGGCAAGACAACCGGTGGTAGCAACAACAAGGCCCAAGAAAGGGGCAAAGAGCCGCCAAAAAGACTTTTATTGCAAGAAAGGAAGTCAAAAAAGTACTCATTTGATGATGAGGATATTCAAGGAATATTTGATCAGCAAATGGCGGTCAAGATGTTGAATCTTCCGGAGCCAAAAAGACCCGAGGAAGCTGACCGAACAGAGGAGCCTAACTATTGCCCATACCATCGCATTCTTGGACATACAATCTGAGATTGTTATGTTCTAAAAGACAAGATAGAAGGGATGATTCATTCAGGAGAGATCGCGGTCGAAGGGGCAAAGCCAAAAGTGCCCTCTGCCTCATCGAATACCATTTCAATGGTTGAGGTAGCGGAAGCGCTTCCTTCACCAAATCAGGGATCGCATGAAATATCTTCAGAGGCATCATCCGAGGGCATCAAGAGTGGTGACATTCCCACGGTTTCCTTGCCTTTTATGGCTATACCGGTCCAATTCAAGGTCGATGACGAGGTGCGCATTGTCTGGGCATATCCCGACATGCCAAGAGATGGTCTGGGGCAACCTACATTGTATGAGATCATGACGTGTTCCGATATTGAAGACCTATTCTCAGATGATGATGACGATGATGAAAGTCTCTTTGAATGGCAAACTGCCACAGGTCGGAATAAATCTCAATTGGCTGCCACTCGAGGTGTTGAGCCTGTAGGTTGTAGAATAATCGGGAGAGGATCTGGAAAGAAGAAAAATAAGAAAAGAAAGAGTGGCAAAAAAATCTAGAAAGCCGAAAGTGGAGTCCGAAGAGGAGTATGTTCAACCCATCCGAATCCCTTTTACTTTAAGGGACTATGTTCCTAAGGACTTCACTAGGGACGATATGTCTGACAGCGATGATGACCCCTTTTGGGAAGAAGACGTGATTCAATGCTGCGTGACAAGCTGGGCCGATGAGGTGGAGGAACAAGAAGAAGTGGATGAGGTCGTTCTTCGATCCGGTCGTCAATTACCTCCTCTTCCCTTAAAAGATAAAAAGATGGGAAAGAGCCCAATCTCAATCGAAGAAGAAGTGACAGGCTCCGAGGATCACGCCACACCTCAAGCTACTACATCATTGGGTGTAAAGGATAACACCATGCCTAAAAAAGTCATGCATGTAACAAGGCCTATGGTGACTCGAGGCGCACCGTATAAAGTACAGGTTAAGTACGATGTGGTCAATCACCTCAAGCGCATTCCATCACGTTTGAGTGTCTATGATGCCCTGCAAATGTCAAATGACCTAAGAAGGGCGCTAATTCAGGCTCTCATGGACCCCGAGAACTACAAAGATCAGGTTGATCCGATTGAGGTTGACAACACTTCAGTACCTACAATGATTCATTGTGATTCATGTATGGCCGCCATTACTTTTTCCGATGAAGATCTTCAACTAGGGAGCGAGCATCATAATAGGCCCTTATATGTAACGGGTACTATCGGAGATACTCAAATCAACCGTATCTTACTTGACTGCGGATCAGCAGTTAACCTTCTCCCGCTTAAATCCATAAAGGCGATGGGTCTAACAGCCAGTCACTTGTCCCCGACTTTGCTCACTATCCAGGGTTTTAACCAAGTGGGGCAAAGAGTCATGGCCACCATTGCTTTGAAGGTGATGATGGATTATTTATATAAAGATGCCCTTTTTCAGGTTATTGATGCAAACACGTCCTATAACGCATTGTTGGGATGGCCTTGGCTCCATGCAAGTAGGTCCATTGTGTCAACACTTCACCAATGCTTGAAGTACACCGATGAGGGTGGAAACGAGAGGACCATTCGGGGAGAACCTAACCCCTTTCATGGGAAAAGTGTGAACTATGCCGATGCCAAATTCTATAAGTCGATTATGGGTGAACCGTCTACAAGAAAAGAGGAGTCCACAAAGTGTGAAGGGAAGGGGGCATCTCAAAATATCATCCGACCCCAACGTGTTACTCCCACAAGAAAGACGGAGGAAAAGCCTCAACCTAAGGTGTTGTTCAAGTATGTCCCAAAAGACCAAAGGAGGGACGACGAAGCACCTTTGTCCCCCGTCGAGGAAGTTGTACAGTCCCTTGTGACAGATTATACATTTCCCTTACGAAAAATTGACCAAGCAATTCCAAGTGGAACATTGGTCATTCATCCGGCCGTTGAAGGTGGCCAAAACAAGAAGAAGAGAAGAGTGTCAAAAGGCTTTTCTAAAGCCATTGAAGAGTTTGTGACGGCTTCTAAGGAGCCAAAGGGGCCATTGGTGCAGGTGCAAAAGGCTGGTTCCCGTCATAAGCCAGAGAGCTCACAAGGGTCACGAAAAAAGCTTTCGCTCGATCATCTTCGTGTCTCTCAAGAAGGAGGGCTCTTAACGGCCAGTGTTCAAGAGCCAATGACATTAACCTCGAAAGAACAAGACCTGTTTTTAGAGGAGACGAAGCCTTAACCACGAGTCTCAGTGTTCGAAAGACTCGATGCAACGTCAATAGGTTAATCCTCTAGGCCGTCAGTATTCCAAAGATTGGAGGGAGACATTAAACCAAACAAGGTGATTCTCCAGCCTAAGAAGACCAAGAAGTGGAAGGTCAAAAGGGAAAAACAGCCCAAGCCCATCATCCTTGGCTCGGCTAAAGTCAAGACGGAAGAAAGTAATGTTGTGACCTTCCTTGGCAAAGAGGAAGTCCCCGACACCCAAAATCCTAAATGTGGCGATCGTCAGGGTAGAAACCACGGGGAGGAATCCCCGGATTTCATCACAATAGCTCAGCCTGCACCACCCGAACTTGAAGACGGTGGCCAAGCCACGGTGGATGATCTCCAAGAAATCAACTTGGGAACTCTCGAAGAGCCGAAGCCCGTCTTTGTTAGCGCATTGCTAACAAGCAATGAGAGAGAAATTTATGAGAATCTGCTTAGGGAGTACAAAGATGTCTTCGCTTGGGGTTACCAAGATATGCCCAGGTTGGATCCGCAAATCGCTGTTCACAAGTTGAACGTGTCCAAGGACAAAAGGCCGATAAAGCAAGCACAACGGCGTTTTCGGCCTGAATTGACTGTCCAAATAAAAAGTGAAGTCAACAAGCTCATAACAGCGGGTTTCATCAGAGAAGTTCAATACCCTAAGTGATTGGCAAACATTGTCCCGGTGAGAAAGAAGAATGGACAATTGCGGATATGCGTGGACTTTCGAGACCTAAATGAGGCATGTCCAAAGGATGAGTTCCCGTTACCCATAACAGAGTTGTTGGTAGACGCCACAACCGGGTTTCAAGCCCTATCCTTCATGGATGGGTTCTCTGGGTACAATCAAATCAAGATGCACCCAAGTGATGAAGAGTTGACGGCCTTTCGCACACCTCTAGGCACATTTTGCTATACAGTGATGCCTTTTGGGTTGAAAAATGCAGGGGCAACCTACCAAAGAGCTATGACAGTCATCTTTCAGGATCTCCTTCACAACACCGTTGAGTGTTACGTGGATGACTTGGTGGTCAAGATAAGGGAAAGAAAAGATCACCCTAATGATCTTCGGCTCATCTTTGAGAGATTACGCAAGCACCAATTAAAAATGAATCCACTCAAGTGTGCTTTTGGTGTCACATCAGGGAAGTTCCTTGGTTTCATCGTCTGATACCGCGGAATTGAAATTGATCCCGATAAGATCAAGGCTATAGCTCAAATGCCTCCCCCAAGGAATCTCCGTGAGCTTCGAGGATTACAAGATCGACTTGCCTACATCCGTCGTTTCATTTCAAATCTGACGGGGAGGTGTCAACCTTTCCTACGGTTGACAAAGAAAGACACATCGTTTGTGTGGGATCGGTCATGTCATGAGGCACTTGACGACATTAGGCATTACTTGACAAAGCCACCAGTCCTAAGGGCACCGATACAGGGTCGACCTCTCATCTTGTATACAACCGCTCTTGAGCGTTCGTTGGGAGCTATGCTAGCACAAAACAACGAGGAAGGGAAAGAAAATGCATTATACTATATCAGCTGAACATTGGTTGGGGCAGAGCATAACTATTCTGCTATGGAGAAAATTTGTCTAGCCTTAGTGTTTGCCGTTCAAAAGTTACGACACTATTTGTTGTCTCATCCGATAACACTGGTCTCTAAGGCTGATCCATTGCGCTTCATCTTGTCCAAAACAGTGTTGTCCGGAAGATTGGCTAAGTGGGCAATGTTACTTGCACCATTTGACATTAAGTATGTGTCACAAAAGGCGGTAAAAGGACAAGCTATCGTTGACTTTCTGGCCGCTCACCCTGCTCCCGATGATGAAGAGGTTCTGAGTGAATTTCCCGATGAAGAAGTTCTCACGATTGAAAAAAGCTCTTGGCAGTTATATTTTGACGGTGCATCACGAAAGGAAGGAGCCGGGGTCGGGGTCGTCTTCATTACTCCCTCGGGCGGATTGATCCCTTATTCATTCTCCTTGTTAGAACCATGTACAAATAATGTTGCCGAATATGAGGCCTTGATCATTGGTCTTGAGATCGCCCTTGAGATGCAAGTAGATCCACTACAAGTGTTCGGTGATTCTCAGTTGATCATCAAACAAGTGAAGGGCATGTATGAAGTAAAGAATGAGGGTTTAATTCCCCTTCATCAAAGAGTTCAACAACTTTTGAGCCAGATCTACCAAGTGGAAATCACACATGTGGTGAGGTCAGAAAATTCTAAGGCCGATGCTCTGGCCAAGCTGGCAGCGTCACTCATATTCCCAAATGAAAGAGAAATTCAAGTTGTCGTCGGAGAACGTCATGTGTTGGCTTCAACCTCAAAGCGATTGGAAGTAGCCGAAGAATCCAGCTTTGTTTCCGTCTATGAAATAGACGAGGAAGCAGATTGGCGACAACCCATGATTGAATACTTGAAGCATGGCATTCTACCCGAATACCCAAGGCAAAGGGTGGATATCAAAAGGAGAGCACCAAGATTCTTGTTGCAAGACGATACTTTGTATCGAAGAGCATTCGATGGGATGCTCCTAAGGTGCTTATCAAAAGAAGAGGCGAAGTACATCTTATCGGAGACCCATGCAGTGGTCTGCGGAGCACATCAAGCTGGCCCTAAGTTAGCCGACCAAATCGAGCGTATTGACTATTATTGGCCCACTATGATGAAAGAGTCAATGGAGTTCGCAAAAGCTTGTCATGCTTGCCAGATTCATGCTGACTTCATACACCAGCCTCCGCAGCTTCTTCATCCCACTACTTTGTCATGGCCATTCAATGCATGGGGTCTAGATGTAGTAGGACCTATAAATCCATCATCATCTCGAGGTCACCAGTACATCTTGGCCGCAACAGATTCTTTCTCAAAATGGGCAGAAGCTTCAGCTTTGAAGAAAGTGGGAGCAAAAGAAGTGGCAGACTTCATAAGGATTCACTTGATCTACCGATATGGAGTTCCTTCAAAGCTCATATCAGACAATGCTCTTTACTTCAAAAACCAGATGTTGGTGAGGTTAGCCGAAAAGTACGGGTTTAAGCATAGCTTCTCATCGAGCTATAACCCGTCATCAAATGGTCAAGCCGAAGCGTTTAATAAGGTGCTTGCAAAAATTCTGAAGAAGATGGTGTCGAAGTCCAAAAGAGACTGGCATGACCGCTTACCCGAGGCCTTATGGGCGTACCGAACAACGGTAAGAACATCTACCGGGTGCACACCTTATAGCTTGGTCTTTGGGTCCGAAGCTGTGTTACCTCTCGAGGTACAATTACCCTCTCTTAGGGTTGCAGTACAGCTCAGCAAGCCATATGAGAGCGCCAAGATCCGGTTATCCGAGCTTGAAGTATTGGACGAGCGTAGATTGGCCATCCAGCAGAAGCTCGAAATCTATCAAGCCCAGGTAGCTGGGGCATTTAACAAGCGGGTCAAATTCCGTTCTTTCTCAGTAGGTGATTTGGTTCTTACAATAAGGAGGCCAATTGTCATCAATCGCAAGTCACAAGGGAAGTTTGAGCCAAAATGGGAGGGTCCGTATGTTGTCACTAAGATCTTTCCAAAAGGTGCTTATGAACTCTCAGATGCAGAGGGTGATCTTGTGTATTCATGCGTAAATGGAAAGTTCGTGAAAAGATACTTCACTTGAAGCTCTGTGATGGATAATTGAGCTGTACTGAACTACGAGAGGCTTGATCGCTTATACACATACGGTAAGGGTACGTAGGCAGTCTAGTCGATCTATATGCTAGATGCAGCCCACCGCAAAAAAAAAAATCGGGTTCGCAAATGATAGTCAGATTGTTTAGGAAACCCTTCAAAGAAGGTGGGCCTTAATGATTTGAGTGATGCGGTAAAAAAAAAAAGTTCCCGATTTGCGGCGAAAAGCAAAGATGGACATAAAGATAGTCCATGATTGAGGCACAATGAAGCATGTGTGGAAAAATGGGTGCCATCAAAAGAACTACGAATGGCTTGATCCCTCATAAAGAGGGTACGTAGGCAGTCTAGCTAGGGAAAAACGCTAGATGCAGCCCCAAAAACAAACACAATAACAATTTTCTTACCAGAAAGAGAGTGGGTACTTTCGTGTAGTGAGATGTCACTCTTAAGGTTTGATCATTGTTTTCCTCTTTTAAAATTCATGTTGAGTGAAGTGATTAAAGGAGAGAAATCTTGCGTCACTTTATTATAAGGATAAAGAAAAATGCGTGTCTTTTATTCATAAATCGGCTATTAACATTACAAATATAATTTCATAATGTTGCCCTAGACACGCAACTAAAATATATAATGTTTCAGCCACTAGAAGTAAAAAAAGTTAAATCTCTAGCTATGGCTTCAATGCGGGCTGTCTTCAGATTCAGCTCCTCATGTTTGGCCTTGCTTGTTGCTTCGGATGCTTCTAGATTTTTCTTCTTCTCCTGATTAAGCTGGATGCAGCGGTTGACCTCGGTGGTGTCCTGTTCCAATACCTCCTGGTCAGCAGTAAATTTTTCTTCTAGTGTTTGAAGTGTAAGTTTGGGAGCAGTTATCTCCTTTTCTTGATCTTTCAAGGCAAGAGATTTAGCATGCAGCTCGGGTAGCCTTCCTTGGGCATGAGCAAGTTCAGCAGCACAAAGACACAATTCATTAGAAACCACGGTGAAATCAGTTTGGCCAGCTTCATTCGTCAGCCCTGCCACAAGACTGATACTATCAAGGAACTCTTGCACCTGGGAGACAAGCCAAGTTAAGCTAGTCTCATCAGCTTTAGCGAGCATGGTCATATCCTTCAGAAGCTTTAAGTCATTATGGACTGCATCTCATGACAATATCAGATCTTGAGATGACCGACACTTTGAAATAGTCTCAGCAATTGCTCTCACTCCATTCACAACAGCGTCCCGAAGATAGTCTCGAACGGTAACAGGAAATAAATCTTGCAAAGAGTAAGAGATGTTCCTTATGAGGGTGGCGTTTGGAGAAGAACACATAGGTGTGTGGGAAGGTGGCTCAAAAGCACTTGGCAGGGTATCATCCTCTTGTCCTTCTGGGTGAGCATAAGCAAGCAATTCAGGCTCGACGGCAGGGGGAACAGAATCTAAAAGCGGCCCATCTTGGTCAATCCTCTCATTGGATTTGTAGGTGTCATCCCTCTGGCGATAATGTTGTGTCCGTTTGAAGTGCACATCATCACTAGGAGATCTTTCTCTTCTTGCTCTTTTCTTGGCTGCAAAAGTGATACGAGGGGGGCTAGTTTCGCTAGAAAAAGAGCGAGAAGTTCCAGAGCCTTCCGGAATCTCTGAGAGTTTAATGGCACCTCGAAACCCAGCAGTGATGTCTCTTATATTCTCAATGACAAAAATGTTATCCTTCATGTGTATCTCCCTCCCTGTCAGAATAGTGTTAACTTTCTGCAACGGCTGACTAAGATAAGGAGTCGAGGCCATCATCCACCACGTACAGTAACTCCAAGTGCATGTCCCTTGATTACCAGAGCGGGGGATACAGTAAACGGCGCCAGTGTCCTTTTGAAACAAACGAGAGTAGCTTCTAGCTACGTCCTCCAAAGACCTTCGGCTCCTCAATGCATAGCTGAATGTCAACGAGTTCGAAGGAACCCCTTGATCGAAGCCAAACTGACGAGCAAACCGGTTAGGGTAGTAGGGCTCCATAACTAGCTCCGCTCCTACCCTGACTGGTAGAAGGCAAGACCGTATACAAAGTAGACGCTCGTACTCAATATCTGTGGTACGCCCTTCTACATCCACACAATCCGCATCTGCTTCATCACCAAATGGTATTCTACGGTAATAGACACACTGGGAATGCCTGTGGACCACTCTGGCACGATGGAGAGAGAAAGAATTTCCATTTACCCTTGCATATCGTGCAAGAAGAGGATATGTTGGCGGGATGCTGTTCTCTGGTTGAGAGCGATATAGACAAGGGAAATATTCAGCCAACCAACCAATCACAAAGTGAATTCCGAAGCTCGGCCCGGCCCTGCCAGGACTTTGAGAATGAGTGGCCATTTGGTTGAGACCATGATAAATGTGACCCAAGACTGTCGGAGCTAAGGCAACTCTCCGACCCTCTGCCATTATGCTAGCCATTACAAAAGTCTCGGGACGTATGGATTCATTCTTGAGTGGTAGAACGAATCGGCTGAGAAGCAGAGCCAAGTAAGCAGCCAAGTCAAGCTTGGCACTTGCAGTCAAAGGAAGAGAGGAACCCATAGAGGAGGCTTTTTCAGGGCTTTTCTTCTTCCTGCGATGTCGGATAACTGACTCCCCATAAGCTCCAAACTGTATTTCCCCTCTAAAGAAATGAGACAACCATTGCCCCCACGAGAGCTTCTCACTTTTATGGTAGTTGCAAAGATCTGCATGGATTCGCAAAAGCTCTAATACTGTTCCTGGGAATTTGGCCTTATCAGACAGCTGCTTGTTAGGAGGCAAAAATTCTTCATAAGGTTCTCCAAGGATCGGGAGGCCACCAATCTGCTATATAAATCATTTAGAGAAATGCTCACTTCACCTCCTCCGTGGTGTAGCGTGTTGGTCAAAGGGCCCCATAGCTCACAAAACGCCCTCTAGACCTCCTTGTCATACATATAGGGGAACTGGGAAACGGCCGCAAGCCCAAAAATGTCTGCTTGCTGAAGAGTCTTCTTGTGACGGTGTAGTGTTTGCTCTGTCCATTCTATCAAGCCGGGCATAAAGCTCGCTAACCCATGAAAAGAGAATTCAGTACCCCAATTCCTCCTCTCCTTTAGCATTCTTCTCAAAACGGGATAAAATTCTTCTGTAACTTTGAACCTGCTAGCGCAGTCAACCTCGGTGCAGGTCTAGTTTAAGAAGATGCCTTTGAAGTGCATCCCAAAGTCTTTTCGACTCTGAATGCATCCTCTCTCGTCCTCCTTTCGAAAGCTCAAAAATCCTTCACGATTAGAATCTCTCTTGGTCCAATGTGTTCCAAATTTAGACGTGACCATGATCTTGACATCTTTGAGGGAGGCTGATCTCTTGTAAAAGGGACCATGCTTGATAACTCGACCATTCTTGCCCAGGGCCATTTCAGAACCTTGTTCCCCATAAGCATTCTTTGTGTTGATCTGCAAAAGAGAAGAATGAAAGAAAATGTGTTAGTGAGGGAACGCACTTTAAACATGTTCATAATTTTCACATGCTTAAAGTCCGGGGGCACTGTTGAAGGGTAAAGTTTTATAAAAAAAAATGTCATTACATGTCACAAATATAAACATATGTATAGGGTCATGCCATCGCCGACTATGCATATATTATGTATATCGTCAAATACATCTACATGTAATGGCTAAGCTAAATTAAAGAGGGGATACATGAATATTCTTAATTCCTCCACCAATTCAAAGTAAAGGGAAATACAGAGGGGATAGGACTGAATGCTAGCATTGAACTTATAATTATGTTGTCCGTTTAAATTGATATGAAACGAAACGGCTAATTCAATGAGAACTAATATTGACACAGTAAATGTGTTGCAATTTGTAACCGGCATTGTGGGTATATAGATCCCAGTTAGTACATGTGCGAGAGACTACTGGAGAAAAGAAAAAGAACACAAGTAAAAAAAAAGAAGAAGAAGAAAGAAAGAGATAGAAGAAGCAGAGCTTGCAGAAAGGAGTACGACATCGATCAGCTTGCAAAAGGGAAAAAAAACAAAGGTATAATCCCTTCCTTAGAATGTGTTGTTCTTATTGCAGGTGTGGCCAAGGATGGGTTCAGACCTAGGCAGGCTCGAAACATTCCATTTCGCCTCCTACATCGAAGATCCGGGGACTATGTGCACACCGTAGGCAAGCTCGAAACATTCCGTTTCGCCTCCTACATCGAAGGTTGGACTATCCGCACACCGTAGGCAGGCTCGAAACATTCCGTTTCGCCCCCTACATCAAGGACCCGTGGGCTATGTGCACACCATCTCGCCTCTTGCTCCAAGGCCGGTAGAGGGCTCGAAACATTCCGTTTCGCCTCTCTTACACAGCAGTGGTCGCTTGCCTCTACAAGGTGAAGACTGGGGAAAGCAAAATAAAGCCAGACGACACTGCACATCCGACAAATAATTAAAGAAGAGTGAATGAAAGAATTGAGAGCCCAATTTACCTTCAATGTAAGAAGCTCTTGCGCCTCTGTGATATTTTGATTGAAAAAGGGATGGAGAAGACGTACTGTGGTTGTGCGTTCTTTATATAATTCAGGACCATGGCCAAATCAAAGATAAATCAGGGGGATTTGTCAAATCAAAACAAATATGTCAAGTATATACATTCACACGTACCGGTGATATTTGCCAAAATGAGGGTCAAGGCCTTGCAACGGACCTTATTTATTTTTGCAAAGATTGTGCAGACTGAGCAGCCACGGATCCGTTGGGATTTCCATGACCACCAATAGTCACCACAAAAGAAGCCTATGAACTTCGCCAAAAGCTCACTCTCGGAAGCCGGCGACTCACAACGGAGCCTCGTCGGTGATTCCCAACAGCTGCACAAGGAACCCTACACTCTCTCACAGCTCCAACAGCCTCAAAGATCACCCATATGATGCTGGGACGACCTTCAAACGCAGCTCGTGGAGAGACATAATACATGGCCACTAAGGCATGCCTATGCTCCTCTCGATCGCTCACCAATGAAGCCAGCATGCCTGTGACCCATGTTCTCAAGCTTATGCCATGCCGCCTACCACCGAAGGTCAACAAGTTTCTTTAAAGAGTGATCAAAGCAGCCTCGAACGCTCAACAAGTTTCTTTAAAGAGTGATCAAAGCAGCCTCGAACGCGCGACAAAAGGGAGTATAAGAATAGGCCTGAAATCATGTTTTTTTACGAGGGGAGAACAACCGCTCAGGAAGTCATGTTACAGGCCTTAGTACGAACAGTTCAAGATGTATCCAAGACCATGGAAAGATGGGTCCAAAAGAAGGCTATGCAAAGAGTATACCGGAAGAAACGGAGGCAAAAAACAGAGCTCCGTGGTGACCGTAGCTGATGCCAAAAGTTGGCCTCTTGACCACATTTGAACGGTTCCTGCACAACATAGCATTTTTGCACGCTCCTCAAACACCCGATGATAATCCTTGCATACCCCCGAATCAATTTCCCAATATTGTTCCATATTTACTACAGCCGAAGGTCCACAATTCCCCCAATGATTGATCGAGGAAGTCTCGAGCACCACGCAAAAGGGGCCACCAAGAACAAATATATGCTATATAACAAAAATATCTATATAGCAGTCAAGTTGGCGATACTATTGCGAACAACTCCTTCTACTTCTAAGTATAAATAGAGTGGAGTTGAATATAAAACACTGCAAAGAACATGTCCAAATAAAAAGCAACAAAAACGGAGCTCTATAGCAGTCGTGGAGACGCTGTGAAGTTGATACATTCATACTGTTTATGTGAAAATGCTGTCTAGCCGCTCACTTTAAGTCCCTATTACAGGTAGTTCATGACATGTCTAGAGAGAACAAAAGGTTGACATCGATAGAGGATATTGTAAGGAGCATGCCAATGTAAAACATCATCAGCAACAAAGCAGCGTAACAGCAGCTGCAAAGCCCAGAAGTTGACCTGTTGACACACTTTTTCCATAGATTTGCGGTGGTGTTTTTCTTCCACTTTTGGCCAGCTGTTGCCTCGGTGCTTGCTAGGCAGCCTCCTAAGTGCTGACAGAGCGAAATGGTCTTGCTCAGCAACCTCGGTTACACTCACATCGTGATCGAGATGATCCGAAATGATCGACAAATCAAATCAACAATATATACCATATATGGAGAAAGCAAAGATGTTGTACGTGTTCTACATCTCTGGTGATGTTGTTTCAAAAAGGAGGAAACCATGCCGATCCATGAACAAGGCCGCGTCCCTCATACAAGAGCATCACAAGATATCAAAGTCATTTTAGATCGCCCATAATTCAAAGCGATTTGAAATGTTCAAATGAAGTTGTTCGAAAGAACTACGGAGACTTGATTCCGTCTCAAACGGATACGTAGGAAGCTCAATACAAAGTCAAATTCATTGAGTTCAGTCGCAATCCAAAGTCAAAATCATGCTCAAACCCATATCTCCCGGACTACGAAGGCTTGATGCTCTCAAACGAGCTACGTAGGAAACTCGACCTCAAGTCATACAAATGTCGAGTCCAGCCACCAGTTCCAAATCAAATTCATACCTTTGAACTACGAGCGATTTGATTCCGTCGTCACGGATACGTAGGAAACCCATATCCGGGTCCAATCACAAACCTCAAAGAAAACAAATCAAACCCGATGTTCTATCGAGTTGAAACCTAAACACATATACCCAAACACATACCCAAACTCAAATCAGACACCAAGTCTAAACCAAATCAAATCCAAACACCTTACCATATACCCAAACCAGACACAGAGTCTACCCAAACCAACCCCAAGTACATAAAACCTATATCCTCGAACTACGTTGGGTTTGATCCTTCTCATGAAGGTACGTAGGCAACCCTCATCAACGGGTACAGTCCGAACCACCAAAAACTCAAATCCTTGTCCTCTTAAAGTATCCGCTTAATTTAAAATTGTGAAGAAGTACAGACGAGGGTCGAACTTTATAAAAATAATTCAAATTGAAATGTGTTATGCGAGATTGTTCCTTTAACAATTTTTGCTTAACATATTATGCGGAAAACTATGGGTGCGACTTTAGGTGCTTCCCACATTTAGAAGGGCATCCCACGAGGCCTTGGGGAGGTGATTAAGCCTGGCCTTAGATGGAATGTCGGGAATGGAGAGAGTATTAGTTTTTGGGAAGACAGTTGGACTTTGGATGAGCCCCTAAGCAATTTCAAAACTGTTGAGGGGATGGAGTTGAATGAGGGGTCTGTTGCTAAATTTTGGACTTAGGGAGTGGGCTGGAAGTGGGAAGTGCTCTGGCAGATCCTTCCCTCGAGTGTTCTCCTGAAATTGGCGGTCGCCGTGATTGGTGAGGGTGAGGACATGCTTAGTTGGAAGTTCTCAAGAGATGGGGATTACTCAACAAGCACGGGCTATGAGGCTATCTGCCAATGGAGAACTTGGCAAAGCAATGCCACTTATTTTTTTAAGGCTATTATTTTGACTCTTTGTATCAACGACAGAGTGCGCGCCTTCGTCTGGCTGCTAAGCAAAGATGGCATCTTCGCCAACATGGAGTGGGTAAGACGTGGCTTTGGCAATTCCTCCATTTCCTCTATTTGTAAACTTGAGGATGAATCCCTCGAGCATCTTTTTAGGGAATGTGGTACTGCTAAAGATCTTTGGATGCAGGTTTCGAGTACAGCCCAAAGGCGGGATAGTTGGCATATCCCCTTGGCTTCTTGGATTCGACCCAACATCCTTTCGAAGGAGCTGATGGGGGATGGCAGCGAATAGAGTGCATTGTTCGCTGTGATCTTATGGAGATTGTGTAAAAGGAGGAACGAGATAATCTTCCAGGGGAAAGAAAGCCCGCAGATCACAAAAGAGGCATGCTTGAAGACCATCCAAGACTACAAGAAGGCGAGTGAGTATATTGGAGAAATGAAGGTTGAAAGGCTGAAACAGAGGCGAAATATATGTTGGGAGAGACCCCCCAAGGGTTGGGTGAAGGTTAACACTGATGGGACCCTTTGGAATGGAGGCCAGGCTACGGTGGGAGGAGTAATCAGAGATGCTAACGCGAACTGGTGTGATGGCTTTGCCTATAATCTGGGCTCTTGCTCATTCCCATGGCTGAGTGTTCGGGTATGGTCAAGGGATTGGACTTGGCATGGGACCTGGGCCATAGAGGAGTTTTAATCGAAACTGACTCGGAGATGATCGTCAATCTTGTTGCAAGAAAGGTGAAGGGCTCACACCTTCTTTTCAACCTGGTAGAGCACTGCCATGTAGGGGTGATATTCGAGCCGAACGAGCCGAGCTCGGTATGTGCAAGCTTGGCTCGAATAAGAAACGAGCTCGAGCCTAAATTTTAAACGAGCTTTTTTTAATGCTCAACCTCGGTTCGCGAGCCCAACTGCATGTTTGAGCTCGGCTTGTTTAAGCTCGATCAAGCCGAACGAACAAGCCTAAGCTCGTTCGTTCGGCTCGTTTATGCAATTCATTTTCAAAGCATCGCAGTTGCCTTGTTTCACTCTTTCAATGCTAATATGAAAAAACTCATAATAAACGCACACCACAAATTCAAAATACATTGGAGTATAATTTTTTATGTTTGTTCTTACATCCAGTGCAAAAATCAGCACCCACAAATCCAGCTTAATACAGCTAACCAGATTAACATAGTAAAATTCAAAATTAATGATTGAAGGAAAAATACAGCAACAACAACAAAATCAATTACAACTTCAAGAAAAACAGCAGTGGCGAGAGAGATGCCAGATCTTCTCAGATCTGCAAAAAAAAATACAAAAGCTGCAAAAAATATAATTCAACAACAACAAAATAAATTACAGATTCAACCAAATGAATTACAAATCAATTAAAATAAAATACAAAACCCACTAGTACAGATATACCCTTCTACGACGTTTCAAAAATGCCATAAAAACACAAACATGGCGTTTTTCAACGCCATGCCTTAACGCCGTCGAAGCCGACGTCGTCTTTTAGTCAAGATTTTTATGGCGTTTTGACTACATATGTAGTAGTGACCTAACCCAGAAATAAAAATCAGCAAAAACAAATACAACAGCTGCAAAAAATGGTCATGGAATTTTTCAAGGGATGGAACCTGACGGATGGATGGAAGAACTGAAGAAGTGGCGAGGGCATAGGAAAAGCCAGATCTTCTAAGATCTGCGAGAGAGATGCCATATCTTCTCATATTTGGTTCGTGCTTCCTTCTCTCACTCGCCCTTCTCAGATCTATGAGGGAGATGTCAGATCTTCAATCGAGGTAGTAAGATGAACAGGAAGGATAGATCGAGGGAGTAAGATGAAGAACGTACTTGGTCGGGGACTCGAGGTGCTGTTGGAAGACGGTCGAACGGCGACAAGTCCGAGTCAAGGAGGACGAGCCGCGAGCAAGAGAAGGAAGGACGAGTCGAGGAGGACGAGCAAGAGACGGAAGTCACCGGCGAGCGAGAGAACAAAGGAGAAGGCAGATGTGCTGGTGGGAGTAAAGGGAAGTCGTCGGCGCCGCTTGAGTCGCGTGGAGGAAGAGCCGCGAGCGAGGAAGGATGAGAGAGATAAGGAAGGATGAACCAGAATTCCAGTCTCCAGGAGCAAGAAAAAGAAGCGAAGCGGCCGACATAATAGGCGAACCAAGCCCTTGACACGCCTAAATCCTCCTACCTCCAACCCTAGGGGTATTATTGTAATTTAATAGCTCGAGCTTCTGAGCTTGGCTCCGGCTCGGCTCGGGCTCGAGTCGAGCCTAAAATATTGTTCAAGCTCGGCTTGTTTTACCTTTTCGAACGAGTCGAGCTCGAGCTTTTCCGAGCCGAGCTCGAGCTGTTCGGCTCAGATAACAGTCCTACTGCCACAGCTTCCTCCGTAGAGATTGGTCCGTTCAATTTCGCCATGTTTATCGCGAAGCTAATTCTGTTGCTGATGCTGTTGCAGACTTTGCTTACTCTTTGCCGTTTGGTTTTCATTTTTTGTCTAAACCGTCTGTTGCCTCTCTTCCATCTTTAATGGATGATGCAATGGTCTCCAAGCCCCGGTTGTGCGTTGTGTAATTTTATCTTGTTTTTAATAAATTTCTCCTCGATTTTTTTTAAACGGAAATAATTTGGCAATAAGGAAAAACCTTGTATGTCAAGAGTATCTAAGTGGATGAAATCATGAAGCACTGAGTCGTCGGGTGCAGATGGACCGGAGAACATAAGGTCAAGATGCGACAGGCGGTCCGCAACTCGATTTGCTTCTCGATAGACATGACGAATCTCAATAGTATAGAAAACGTCAAGGGAAACTAGACTGACATCGACAATTATTTCAGAATCTCCTAGAGGCAACCACAATCTTTAAGGCTATTGATAATGATGACGTTATCACCTTTAATTACAAGTGTAGTTATGTTTAATTAACTCCTGTGCGGAATTGATGTCATTCGATAATAAATTTCTCCTCTTCGAGGAGGGGAGTTTAGCCTCCCAGTTTTCCCACCAAAAAAATAATAATAATAATAAGCTGAGCGATGAACAGTGCAGGACCAGACGAACTACTGAAATTTGATCTGGTTTAGTATCGGATATACATCAATGCAACGAAACTAGCTACGCCCCACAAAAACATATAACAGATAGGATTGAAATGGAACGTGTAAACTCTTAACACAATCGATCATGTCATGCTAAGCATAAATTAAAGAAGCTCCTATCCTATCCGTAACAATTTATAGATTGATTCAACGTGTTCGGATAGAGATAATTGGATCCACGTACGCACCGCCGTCGGCATTTGTAGGACGTGGATCCCTTATCATAACACCTCCTTCCATCCACAAGGACCACAATTTCCACCACATAATAATATTCATTTTTTTATACGTGGGAAGAACAAATTGATACGTAGCTTATTGCTTATACAACAGCTTCGGTTTTCCAACAGATTAAACTTAAAAAAGGAAGTTTCGGCGTAGGTTGGAGGATTTTGGACCGCTCATTATCTGCAAAGAACAACAGCATCCAATTATTGAATTCGTCAGGTTTTGTTGGATTTTTTTTTTTTTTGTCTGGAAAATTAATTATTTTCTTGTGCGTGTGTGGATGACTAGATGCTGACTGTGATTTGGGGTAGATCTAGGGCTGGAAATCACCTATGGGTAACCGACTCACCCGACCCACCCGACCCGATTATACGAGTGAAAATCCGAAAAAAACTGGGTGATGGGTGGGTGATGGGCGGGTGAAACGGGTGATGGGTCGGGTGATGGGTGATATGTTTTTCACCCATTACCCGACCCACTTAACCACCCGCTAACCCACTCGATTACTTTTAAAAAAAATCCTAGTTTATATAAAAAAAATATAGCCTAACATGACTACATATTTTTCCTTTTTCTAATTCTAGCTTATTTATTCTCTAATTGTTTTTGTGCAAAAAAAATCTAAAAGAATATAAACTTATTTTATTTAACCCTACATCACATCTTTTTAAAAAAATATTTTATTTGTTTTGCATACACTACTATAATGTTAGCAATTTCGCCCATTTCAAGGACTTGGCATTTAGTGTGTTAAGACATGATTTAGCCAAATTGTTTTTCCTTTTTTTTTAACTACTAGTTTAGCAACAGACTAATATTCATCTCATTTGATTTGATATTAAACTTTTAATACTAACTTTGTAAGATGACTATAATGATATAATGTATGAATAAACCTTTTATACAACTAATAAGATTTCCGCGTTGACGTGGTTTGTGAAATTATCAAATATGATCGATTTCTAAGTAGGTCTTATGACTCTTTTTCTTTTAATTTACTTCACCCGATTACCCACCCGACCCACCCGATTCATCCGATTCACCCGACGGATCGGGTGATGGGTGAAATATTAGATGTGCGGGTGATGGGTCGGGTGAAATTTTTTTATAACGGGTCAGGTGAAAAAATGGCTCCATCCATCCATCACCCGACTCATTTCCACCCTAGGTAGATCACACCGTCCATTGGTGAATAGAGAGATTCGTCATCAATCATGTACTACTGTATATCAGAAAAATTTTGTCAACCAAAACCAAAATAGAAATTATTTTATTATTCTTTAATAAAAGGGAAATTTACAGAAAACTACCCCTTAAATATGAGTATTTTCACTTAACCATCTCTTAAATTCCAAATTACAGAAAACCACCCTTTAAATGGTTTTTACTCACAACTCACCACCCCTTCATCTATTTTCATTAATTTACCATTAAACTTATTATATTTTAATATGTTTAAACTTAAATTTAATTATAAATATATTCAAAATTTTAATTTAAGGGCTTGATTATATTTTAGAGATAATTTTATTTTTTTAAAAAAAAAATAAAAAATATAGCCTACAATTATTATCTTTAAGGGAAAAATAATTAAAATACCCCCACCTTTGGGGGTATGGTAAAAATATATCCTCAATTTTCAAATGTAATTAAAATATCCCGACCTTTCAGGGTAGTGGTAACATATTTCCACGAGTTTTCTCATAGATAAAAAATGTTAACAAGACAGCCTACGTTGATTTTGTTTTTGACAAGGCAACTTAAGTGGAAGCCTTTTTACAAATTAGTACTAAAATTGAGTTTTCTTAACCGGTCTTCCTAGGGAAAAAATGCACCGACAACAAAATTAAACCCGAAAAAATGAAATTGATTCAACCAAGCAACCAATCCGGTCAAAATTGCCTCAAATTAACACAACACGACTATTCCTAACACCAAACCGACAACTACAAAACTAAACCGCAAACAACAACAACAACAAAGAGGGAAAAAAACTTATTCAGCTAAGTCCGTGAACGAATCAAAGAGGAAGAAGATGTGAGAGAGACACCACAAGATAGCCGAACACAAGGAAGGGAGACTATCATTGAAAAGGAACTATGAGCTGCCTGGAAGACCAGAAGACAACTCAAGAGGCGATCACGAAAGAATATAGGAGAGAGGAAAAGGCGTGATGTATGAACCAGGTCCAACTTTTTTTTTCCTAAGAAAACCGTTCAGAAAAACTCCTACTTTATGTTTGTTGTAAATTGTGTATTTGAAAATATCCTAATATGCTTAAGAATTGGTTTTATTTGAAGATAAATTATGATCACACCTTAAATTAAAACATTAATATATTATTACACTAATTTATTGGATATTTCATTATTTTTTTTTTTTGAAAAACTACAACTTACTGTATTTAAAATAATTTGGTGAAGAAATTGTTTGATATGCAAAAAAAATTTGTTGGTTCATCCATTATACATATCTATATCTATAAATAAATAAATAAAAGGCAATATATATAAGATTCGATGGAAATCAAATATTTTATCCAAGTGGTTACGTTACGTGGGTTATTGGATTTTATTTTTATCATAACATTTTGAGTCGTGATTTATTTTATTCTTATTAAGTTTTAGATTAATTTTTAGATATGATCTTAACGAATGAAAATAAGTTCAAATATGATCATTTTCTTATTTTCTAAAACAGATTATTTAACCTACCTTTTTTAACACCTCTATTATTAGATAGTTTTTGCTCATTTATTTTTTAATCGTATTGTCTACAAATTTATCAAGCATATTTTTCAATCTCTTTCTATTTCTCATACGAAACCTCCCATAAAGGCACACAAGAGATTAATTTTTAATGTTTTTCAAAATCAATCTTTTTTTTCTCTATTTATTGTTGTTGCTTCTTTATTAACCAAAGTCATTACTCCTTATATTGTTTATATTTTGTTTATTTTACCCATTTCTTCTTTGTGATCCATTAAAATATTAATTTTTCTAACTTTTATGATGCATGAGGAAAAATAAGGAAGTGCAGCACAATGAAATCCAAACACACAAATATTTAATTTCATTTATGAACAATGTTCTTTATAAGCTTTATTGTTTGTGTATAACTATATCTATGATTGCGTCAATTTGTGTTACAACACATGCTTTAAATAATTAGATGTCAAAATAATTTGAATTGATTTTGTTTTATGTTTGTCTGCAAAACAACATTGAGTAGAATAGTCATCGAAGAACTGGAATTTGAAGATCTAGATTAATTCTTTCAAATAAATATTGTAGAATTCATTGATGTTTCTTTTTCTGTAGGAAAGCTTAAATTGAAATTTATTTTCATTTATAATTAATTGTAGCTTATGATGAGATAATATGATGTTTTATGTGACACTCTCAAAGCAACAAATATCAACTCGCTTTTAGGAACTTTCACGGCTTTTGTTTCAAATTTAACAACATGGTTTATTATACATTAGATGATGGTCTTTAATTAATTTTAAACACTCATGTGAATTCATAGCAATTAAGTTATAATTTACAATTAATATGCATAATTATCTATATTCACTTCATTATCACTGCTTCTTATGGCATTAGATTCCAATTAACTATGTTTGAACCTATCTTTATTTTCAAATACAATATACAAAAGATAAGCTCGTGTGGCTTAACCCTCATTCAATTTAATCATGTATATTAAAGTATCATCTTGATGTTTTCCCTGTCACACTGTCCTAACTTTTTAACTCGATCTCAATTTTATAATTGTTTCATTGATCATTCAATTCCTTATATCCAATAAAATTGACAATTTAGTTTTGTCTTCTTAGTTATTATCTCCAAGGTTTCTTCTATCTTATGAATGATTCATTCAGAATGAATCAAATGGCTATTTTCACCTTTTATTACACAATTTCTATGAATCTCTCCATTTTTATTGTTTTCATCATCTAGATGCTTTGAATTATGTTTATATTATTATTATTTTTTTGCTAAATTTGGATGTAAAAATTACAGGTCAAGTCATCTCTAGAGGGAGAGAGTACTGATGTCATCACTTGATTACAAATATGATTAGAGGGGAAAGTATTGGTGTTATCATCTATTACATGTTTAACTTAAAGGAGATAAAAACAATAGTTATCTATATTTAATTAGTGATATCACATTTGTAAACTTAATGTGATATATACGAATATTAACATGTTCACTAGATTACAAATTGTATGTCAAACATAAAATATATCTAAAAAATCTATAATTATATATTTTATATAAAAATAATTACATTTTTTAAACAAAAAGCCCGTGCCTTGGGCACGGGTACTATACTAGTTATAATACTAAAGGAGAAGTCGCCTACGACATGTGGCGGCTTCTCCTTTAACTAGTATAGTACCCGTGCCCGAGGCACGGGAGTATATGAACACGTTGTAATCAATATGCATATGATATAATTGGTTTTTCGAACTTGCGATCCAGCCCATGCACGAGTGGTTTGGTCTTGTCCTGCACACAGGGCTGGCGGAACAGGGCTCCTCTTCCTTGCAAGTCAAGGAGTGGAAAATAAAATAAAAATAGATAAAAATTAAAAATAAAAGTCCCGAAAGGGCCCTATCTAAATCCCGAAAGGGTTTGACAAAACTCCCGAAAGGGTTAAACAAAAATCCCGAAAGGGTATAGAAAAATAATTTGAGCAGTTTAAATAATTCCTTCCCGAACTTTTTGTTTGGTTCCGGGAGTTTGCACGCATATTTTCGCCTGATGCTTAGATCTCCCATTTTTGGCCTATATTTTTTCCTCTTCAGCGTCTGTAAAGACCGGGAGATTTTATAATATTTAATTATTAAGATAATGATTTATAATCATCTCGCTTACTAAGATTCAGGAAGTTTCGAAAATATCTGTCCTCGAGCAATTTATTTTATTCAAAATCATTCGAAGTAAATTCCGGCATAATTCTAAATTGGATTTTCGGAGGGATTTTATTCCGCTTTTATTTTTCGGGTTTGGGAAAAATTTCTTATTAAAAATTTATTAATTTATTTCGGTTCCAAGATTTCGATTTAAAATTTACATGAGTCGGAATTGGGTCAAGTGAGCGGGTTGCGAGGTTTAGATTCCGGGTACTTTGAATTTTGATCTTGGGACCACAAATTGTTTTATCACCTTCACCTCTGCCTCTTCTAAGAGAAATCAGCTCCAATTCCCACTCTCCTTCAATTTCGATCAGACCAGCCAACTTGCAGCATCCTTGTGCCTCTTAAAATGGAAAACAAACAAATCTTCATCTGCCCTCTTGCTGCAACCGATCAGACCCATCTCTCCCATTTTGTAGATCTGAAAGAAAGAGAACCACCCAGAGGAAACACAACACTCAGTACTCACCCTCATCTCTTCATTTTGTGCCTTTGAAATACAGACCACCGAGACTCACCAAACACCCACCAGAACCACCTCCTCTCCATTCATTTCATCCCCTTCCGCCGCCTGCACATCGCCGTCGTCCTCGTAGTTCCGCCGCCAGGGAACCGCCGCCGCCGCCACCAGCTTCCCCTCCCCTGTTTCTCGTCTCCGTGGTCGGCCAAATACAATGAATTTCGACTCCGGCGAGCCTCGAATCGCGCTCCGACGTCGTTTTCCGGCGAACTTGATTCCCTCGGTGTGTATTGCTTTTGGATTGCTTTGGACTTGCATTGGGCCCTTGCTTGTGTTATCTTGCTGTTCTGCATCTTCAGGTATTCTCTGCAGATTTGAGTGCTCGATGTCTATATGACGGGGTTTCTTTTTGGCGAATCGAAGAATCTAGCTAATATCCTAATTTAGTAAAAATGGTAATTACACACTTATGTTTTGGTTTGACCCGGCCCTGCCGTGGCGCTTTGTATCTGAATTTTGCTTCCGTCTTGCTTCCGTTTGAAATGAATTTCGCGAGTTAGTCCCTAGGACAGGTTAAGGGTACCCAACGGCCCTACGATATTTTCAGGGTTCGAAATCCCTCTTTATTACTGACCATAAAAAATGAGTTTGAAACCTCGACCCGTACCTGGATTGCAAGATCCGAACAAGGGGTTTCATCCCTTGAAACGTAACCCGGAAATCATAATTCCGGGCCGTTACAAAGATGGTATCAGAGCTGAGGTTGTGCAATTCAGGTACAAAAGGGTCGAGTGTATGTTTTGGAAAACCGCCCATGAATTTCGAAGGATTTGGAAGTGTTTTAACGGGGCAAAATGAACTTAAGATGCCTAACCGAAATTGGACTAAGTAATGAACTCGACTTGTAATAAAAGAGGAAAACCGACCAAACGGTGGCACGAGTGGGTAGTGAAGACGATAGACCACCCCTATTGGGTGTAGTTGGGAACGGTAGGCGAAATATCAGCTTGTTCTTTACAGATGGGTTGGGAGAATCAAATGAGATCATCATGAGTGTTATTAACTGATTCGGTGCTGAGTGCTTGCTATGCTAGAGATCTGATTTGGTATGCCTAACAATGAGTAGTGTATTGACTGACCTGTGCAAACGAGATAGCGGGAGTGCCTTTATTTCTACATTGTCAAACCCAGCTTGTGTAAAACAACCCCTTCCACTATGTTTGTTAACCCATTGACGGGTCTATCTAGCTTTTCTTGGATGCCAGTGTCTTCCCCGGGAAATTGGGTTGGTAAACACATTGTTTCGGGAATTATGGTTGTCTAAGTGAGTGTTGGAAGTTATTGATGTCACTTGAGTTAAAAGTGAGGTGTTTATGGGGCTGTCCTTCCTTATAATTAACCCGTGTCTTCTTGCCACAAAGAGTCATACCAGAGTCCCACAGGAAAGAGAGGTGAGAACTCAGTCGGGAAAACTCAATGGTTGCCCTTAGGAATCTCTGTCCGGTTGTAATGGTGACTCTCTCTAAATTGCATGACATGATTTTGTAATCTCTAACACGTGCCTTATGAATAACCATTGGTACCCAGTTGTTGTGTTATATTTACATGTGTGACTAGTTACGTTGCTTAAGTATTGTGTTATGTATTGTCTTCTATCATGATTATACGTTGTTTATAGCATGCCTACTTGACATATTGTATTAATTGCGCTAATGATCAATTGAAAGCATGAACCACATGATATGAACCTATATGCTTGTTGTTTTGCCTGGGTTAGGTACATGATAGTGTGATCGGCTCATCTTGGTATGAATGCTGATAGATGATCGTCTTAGCATGTTGGATGATGACGTGTCAATGCTTATTATCCTTTGGTAACAAGAATCTATAGTATTCCCATCTGTTCTGTATTCGGCAGATTAATTAACGTTGATTGTTTTGCAATTTGCGTTGTTGTGTGATTACTTGCGTTGGATGGAGAATATGTGGTATAATTGAGTCTTGAGAAATGCGTGTTTTATCTTAGTATGTGTTGGTTTGAGCTCATGTCCCCGTATTCTAGTCATATTGCCATTACTTAAACTCGTGTTATACATTGTAAGACTTTCCTCATGTTTCTATGTTGTTGGAATGTGATTGAATTGATTTCTTACGTGTCGCCATGATTAGTTGAATGCATGTATCGTATGCCAAGTAGAGCCTTTAGTACCATGTAGGATCCTTGGTTGTGACTCATGTGAATTATATCTTGCTTGCATTATTGCTGATTCTCTCTCGAGCTAGGTTCCTGATAGTGTGGTTCTTCCCCCTTCCTATTACCATAACATGTCTTACTTATCCTGGCTAGATGATGTTAAATTCGATGACCGACTTGCTTTTTGCAATGGTAGGCCCTAGCATTCTTACATGATCTCACTCGGTGGTATTCCTCTATTACTATATGACATCTTCTCGTATTTGCATGAGCGTATGACTTGACACCTCGCATGATCACACACCATGTTAGATTATGATTTTGCACACACATGACACCTGAATGTTAGGATGAATCTAATTGCATTATCTTGATTGCATTCATGTCCGATATGTGCCAGTAGTGTCCTGTAGGGATTATGATTCCCAATATGACTCGCTAGATGATCACGTGTTGTACTTGTTCTATGATGTGATGACTATTGTACCATATACGTGCTCTATGATGGTTCGTTCTTGGCACGATTATAACCTATCGCCGTGATGTTATCTTGTTTACTCTGTGGTGATCCTTTTGCTTTCACGTACATCATATTGAACTCATTTAATCACTCTTGTTTGTGCTCATGCCTTGTCATGTATCGCTAGCATCGTATAGGATCTATGCTTCCTAAGTGTATCTCATTGTATGATTACATGCCATTTTGAACCTACAATATGATTCTTGTTATTAGTTGTGATGATTACTATGTCGCCTTATGTATTTTCGTATGGTGCTTAGTTTGATCGTTATGATGTACATCGCCATGCTATATTTGACCTCATCTTGTTCTGCATGTACCATTCTTGTACGTTTGTTCATACTCATGATGCCTGTTATCTTCATTAAATCCCGCATGACTTCGAATCTTGTATGATAATTACTGGTTCCACATATCCTGCTTGAAGTTGCTAGACATATCTGGTTCCATGAAATAATAGACTACTAGCTTGTCTCACATGCATCAGTGTAGGACTTGACTGTGCCTTTTGGAATGAGTATGCATGTCGTTCTCTTTGAGATAGGTACATGTTAGTGTGGATTAATATGATTGATATGCCCCATGATGAATTTGTATCTGATTGTCACAATTGCAACCTAATGGACTTTCATAAGGGCGTCGTTGCTATTCTCGGGTCGAAATTTTGCCTCTAGTTGTCGTCTTAGTATTGGTCCGTGGTTGGTTCCGAGAGGAACTTTGGGTTGTCTTCTCTTGTCACTCCCCTATTTCCGCTAACTTGGACCCTATGCGATACATTCGACGAGCGACCGCATGGAAGAGGGAACGAAAAGTTAGATAGTGATAGAGCAGTGCAGCAGAAGCGTGGGCCCATAACCCACGGGCCTCAGGATCAACGATTTCGGAAAGACAAGCACATTTCGAGAATGGCGGTTACTGATTACGATATGACTTGCAAGCGAGAGTGTTCTCTGTTCGGATTGCTAACCCTTTTGAATTTGTTGACGATGATATTGCGCTGCTCTAGCGATGAGATTTACGTGTTGATGTGCTAACTTGATGATGATTGTTACCTGATTGCATGTTGCCTATGATGATATGATTTGATGCCTTACAATTCTAATGTGACATGATGTCTTGATGCAATGATACTTTGAGTGCCAAGCATGACCTAATTTCCTTTGCCCGTAAATTGTGAACTGCAAATGCTGAGAAATCTGAATTGTTTATTAGATAAGGTCATGATGTAACTTGCTAGCTTGACTTGATTATGTGCGTATATGATGTTTTGCAATAACTATTGAGCATGATTGCTTCTTCTTTTATCTTGTGGGTGAGGGATTCTCTTGTGGAGTGGTTGGAGAGTAGTGAAAGAATTTTGGGCGGTTAGGATGATCGATGGTATTAAGAGGTGAGTCGCGAGAGATGGATGTTGGCTTAGGTAAGACTGAGTGAGCTTTGGGATTTATGGTAGGCAATGTTGGTGGTTCTGATGAGCTTCTAGGTGATGCTGGTAATGCTTCGGGTAGTACGAGGAGTGTAAGGAAGGGCTCGTAAATATTGAGGACATGGTATTAGAGGGTACTTGGGTGTGAAGTTAGAGATAGGAGTTGGATTCTTAGAGGTGGATGGTGTGGTAGTGCTTAGCGGAAGGAAGAGCGAGATTTGAGTATTGAGATGAATTGGGATTCCCTGAGGAATTTTGTCTGGGTTGACGTTGGCGAGTCTAGGAGAGGATTAGTCTTGGCTTGAGAGTGGAGATGGGCGAGTGGAGATTGTGTTTTATCTTGACTGGTATGATGTGAGGATTTTCTTGATTATGTGATTTATTTATATCTGCTGGCATGATGTTAGATAGTGACCATGATAAAACCTGATATGGACTAACATTACCTGTTGAAACGCAATGTTAAAATCTAATTGGTAGTGACTAGTGTTATCATGATATATTGATGTTTTGCTATCCTATTAAGTTGTTTTAGAAGCATGTTAGGATGTGTTGTGATATGATAATATATGAGATCATGATGTGTTATTATGTGAAAGCATGATGTTATATTATGTTGTAGTAATCATGATGTTGTATTATATGGTTGACAAGCATGATTGGTGGTTATGTAAATGATGAATATGACTTGAAGTATGATCATGGTTAGTATATATGAGATAAGGGTGCATGATTTTTTTTAAATGATTGTCATTCGATATTGCGATTAGTTAAGGTGATGACCTTCAGAGCATGCTGACATTTTGATGATTTATATACTGCTTGATCTTCCCTTTTCTGAATCTTAATAGCACGACTTTGTTGTGTTGATATGTTAACGTGATGAATCTGTCCTACTTGTGTTGCAATATCGATATGCGATAGTGAGATTTGATGTGTACTGACGTACTAACCCCATAACATCTAACCCGTTGATTTCTGGACATGTGTGCTTACGTGATGGGTGATGAGCATTCGATTATGCACTTGTGATGCCTTCAGTATGATGTAGATATACCCTATGATTTTTGGTATGTTGTTTAGATGCACATTTTAACCTTTAGTATGATTTGGAGATGCTTCGTGTGACCTTGTGGAACTGTGTGGATACATGGTTGAGACTTGTCGTATGATGTACTCGTCGAGGATCGATTGGTTATGTGGTTATGCATTGCTTATGACTTGTGAATCTTGCTTGAATTGAGACTGGTAGATTGATTTGATTCTAGAAACTAGGAAGAGAATATGGGATTAGCCCTTAGAGGTGGATGATTCCACCTCCCAAATTCTGAATTTGATTGTTTGATCTGCGAGAAACTAATCTGGTGGTTGGAAGATTTTGACGAAATTTTGCTTGAAAGGATTTGACTTGTTCTGGTGTAAAGTTGCTTGGTTAAACGTCATATTTGAAGGTTTTGAACGGTTTTGAAAAAGGACCAACTTTGGTTGAAAAAGAATGAACGATATCGAGAATTTTGAGACTAATCTTTATTTTCAATTGCGGAACCCCCTTTGAAACTTTTCAAACCCGGGCAACACTATGATACTTCACGAAGTGGATACAAGCATTTTATGAGGGCGCTTGTAGGGTGCTTGCTAAGACTTAGTGATGACATTGTAGAACTTTTAGAGTTGTGGTACTTCCGAAAAGTCGAAGCGATGATGTGATAGGGGCGCTTATTGCATACTTGTCAAGACCAATTGGAGATGTCACGATCATGACTAGGATGTTGTGAGAATCCAGGAAGACGCAACCGAGATGATTGCTGGATCCTTGTACATGGTCCTTGGACTCGCTTTTTAAAACTTCATCCCCTGGTTTTAGAACGATTTAGTCTCGGGGACGAGACTTGTTTTTAGAGGTGGATGATGTAAAGACCGGGAGATTTTAGAATATTTAATTATTAAGATAATGATTTATAATCATCTCGCTTACTAAGATTCAGGAAGTTTCGAAAATATCTGTCCTCGAGCAATTTATTTTATTCAAAATCATTCGAAGTAAATTCCGGCATAATTCTAAATTGGATTTTCGGAGGGATTTTATTCCGCTTTTATGTTTCGGGTTTGGGAAAAATTTCTTATTAAAAATTTATTAATTTATTTCGGTTCCAAGATTTCGATTTAAAATTTACATGAGTCGGAATTGGGTCAAGTGAGCGGGTTGCGAGGTTTAGATTCCGGGTACTTTGAATTTTGACCTTGGGACCACAAATTGTTTTATCACCTTCACCTCTGCCTCTTCTAAGAGAAATCAGCTCCAATTCCCACTCTCCTTCAATTTCGATCAGACCAGCCAACTTGCAGCATCCTTGTGCCTCTTAAAATGGAAAACAAACAAATCTTCATCTGCCCTCTTGCTGCAACCGATCAGACCCATCTCTCCCATTTTGTAGATCTGAAAGAAAGAGAACCACCCAGAGGAAACACAACACTCAGTACTCACCCTCATCTCTTCATTTTGTGCCTTTGAAATACAGACCACCGAGACTCACCAAACACCCACCAGAACCACCTCCTCTCCATTCATTTCATCCCCTTCCGCCGCCTGCACATCGCCGTCGTCCTCGTAGTTCCGCCGCCAGGGAACCGCCGCCGCCGCCACCAGCTTCCCCTCCCCTGTTTCTCGTCTCCGTGGTCGGCCAAATACAATGAATTTCGACTCCGGCGAGCCTCGAATCGCGCTCCGACGTCGTTTTCCGGCGAACTTGATTCCCTCGGTGTGTATTGCTTTTGGATTGCTTTGGACTTGCATTGGGCCCTTGCTTGTGTTATCTTGCTGTTCTGCATCTTCAGGTATTCTCTGCAGATTTGAGTGCTCGATGTCTATATGACGGGGTTTCTTTTTGGCGAATCGAAGAATCTAGCTAATATCCTAATTTAGTAAAAATGGTAATTACACACTTATGTTTTGGTTTGACCCGGCCCTGCCGTGGCGCTTTGTATCTGAATTTTGCTTCCGTCTTGCTTCCGTTTGAAATGAATTTCGCGAGTTAGTCCCTAGGACAGGTTAAGGGTACCCAACGGCCCTACGATATTTTCAGGGTTCGAAATCCCTCTTTATTACTGACCATAAAAAATGAGTTTGAAACCTCGACCCGTACCTGGATTGCAAGATCCGAACAAGGGGTTTCATCCCTTGAAACGTAACCCGGAAATCATAATTCCGGGCCGTTACAGCGTCGGGTCGTTTCTTTGGCGTGGATGCGATTAGTTTCGAGTTGGGTTGCAGTATCGGACGTCCTGTTTGATCGAGAGGATCGTGGTTGTATTCGTGGTCTTCGAAGATCCCTCATCTAGGTGGGGGCAACGTCGGTGGTCCGCACTTCCCTAGGTTTCGCCCTTTCGGGGTTTTGGGTTCGGGTCGGTTAAAATTTCCGAGTCAAAATTTTCGGTTTCGGGTTGGATCGATCGGATCGGGTTGTGTTTTGACAGGTCTAATTACCATAATAGAAAATAGTAAACCATATAGAAAAAGTTAAAATAAAATATGACTTTACTAAAATCTAAATCATTCAAAAAAATTTAAGCGGTTATTGTTTTTAACTCTACCCATAATGTTTTCACAACTCTACGACAACTTAAGTAATAAAAGCATGCACAATATATATGATTTTCTAAAACTCTTTTATATTGTTTCAATGTTGATACGTACGTTTAGGGTTATATAGAGGCCTACATATCGAGACCAAGTTTATTTAAGTAAAGCATTCATAACTATTCCATTGTATTCGAGACAGGCACGTATGAAGTAAAAACATTGGGACTAAAGTTTAAGATTGACAAAGAATTGCTATTAATATATATGCTTAGCGGAAAATACATTGTAGCTATTGGAAATGAGAAATTTTATTAATTGAAATTACCTGAAATAGAAAAATGTTGAATTACCACCCTTTTGTCAAAACCTCTAATGCAAGCATCCTTGAATTTATTTAAATCAAGTCTTCATATATTCTAACTATATATTAATCTAGTTTAAAACTAACTCTATTGTATAGTTCCACCATGGGTTATAAGCAAAACCCTATCGTAATTCTCAGAACAAATGTTGCAAATATTTGAAAACATATATAATTAAACTTGCAATAGCGTTATTTTATTATTAAAAATTGTTAGCATAGAAAAAGGAAATTGAATTATTTATGTTTTGATTATCAACGTCTCTTTGTTTTTTTCTCAATGGGATCAAAATAAAATAATTCTAAACAAAAATAGAAATATTTTTTAAATACACTGTATGAATTTTAAATATATATTAAAGGAACTTAAAAAAATGTATACTTTAAAATGTAGGATCTATCAAAATGAATATATAATAATATGATATAGAAAGTAAAAATGTGGGATGAACAACTCTTTAAATGAGTCATATAATACATAATTAAAATATATAGTGAATGAACCCATTCGAATTAAACTAAAAAAAATAAAAAGTAAAACAACAAAATAAACGTAGCAAATCTTATATTTAGCTAGATTATTGGATATTGATAAGAAGAAAACATAAAAGCAATACATGTGATAAAATAATATGTGATATGGTTAAAAAAGAATATATGGGTAAAAATAATATATATTAAGTTAAAACTGATTTAAGTAATTTAATACATTAACTAAAATAAATAAAAATTATTCATTGTTTTAAGATTTCTATAATTAGGATTTGATCTTATCTCATATAGGGAAAGATTATGTTAGTCTCTTAAGGTTTTAAGTTTTTTTTCTTTTCTTTTTTTTAAAGATTGTCCGTGTTTATCTTAATTAATTGACCCCATTATTGATTTTTCATTATTTATTTCAATAATTGTCAATAAATGGTATATTTCAATTACAATTATTTGAAACTACGTATTTGATATGAAGATTAGATTAGCTTGATTTTTTCGGTAGAATTAGGTTATATTAGATATATAATTTCTATGGAAGATTTTCATTAAACAAATCAAGAAATTGAATATACAAATTTTTAAATGAAATTAATAGTGTTAGGTTGATTTATTTTAATAATTATCGATAAATGATTAAATGGTGTATTTTAACTACAAATATTTGATACTTGATAAGGAAGATTAGATTAGTTGTGATTTTTTTCGTAGAATTAGGTTATCAATTAAGACAGTTAGATAATTGTTGCGGAAGATTTTAATTAAACAAATTAAGAAATTAAATGTATAATTGATTAATTGAAGGTGGGGTCAGGTTTAATTTGAAGTGGCCACATAAGCCTATAATTAAGGTGGATTTGACATGTGGCGGCAGAAGCAACTGATTTAGTATTATATTAGATGTAGGTTTTTTTTAATTAGATTAATTGATTTATATAGCTTTAAAGGAGATTAATTGGTTAACAAACCTTATCTAATTTAAAGGATAAAATCAAATCTTAACTAATTAGAAAATATTATTATCTAATTTTGAGGATAAAATCAAATCTTAACTTATTAGAAAATATTATTAATATTATTAATTAACTACCTTACCTAAATTATTATTTATTATCAAATCTGATATATATTGATATTGATTAGGTGGTATCCCTCATTCGGCTGTGAAGAAGACTAAATTAGATAAGGTGAGCACTGGCGTTCAATGCTTTATTTATCAATTATGCTTTTCGTGCTTTAACAAAAAAAAAAAAGAGTTGAACAGATGCATTTCGACATTGTATAGCTCGGCTTGATATCTGATGTGTTCGGATTTGTGGATATCAGTATGTTTGAACAGACGCCGAATTCTCATATATTGTGCAGTATGATTTTTCGTTGGTTCGTAGTGTTTGTTTTAATTTTTTTTTTTTACAGTATGATTTTGGTGGACTGTGTGGAATTATTGAAGTTTCAGTGAAGTAGATTCCTTATCAACGATTTAGTAACCGGAGTTCAATTTATTCATTTAGATGCTTTTTATCAAATCTTATTTTATCAAAGTAGATTCCTTGATAGAGTACATTCATCGTCTGAACCTGTTTCCAATTGCAATTGAGAGCCCCTACTCCGTATTTTTATTTTAATTTATATTTCGATGGATATTACGGTACCTTTTATTTATTATTTGTAGGTATGATGTATTAAAATGCACTTTGTTGGATTCATAATCAGTACACTAATTATGTGTAAGGTAGGATTTAGGATTTGGGAATTAGGTTTAGTATAGTTCCAGAATTGAAATGTGCGACTTACGGCTAAATTAAGTTCCATTCTAATCATTAGATATTTTATTAGCTTCTTCATGGACAATGGACATTAATTAAGCCAACCCTATCGATTGAAAATTCATCCTCATTTTCCTCTGATGTTATTTCCCTTTCTTTATGCTAATACATTAAGCAATCCGGTTAACTATCAAATTGATGCTTGTGTATAAATTGTATAGTTATGTGTTTATCTGTCTCCTTATATTAGACAGTCTAAAAACAAAATGAGCATGGATACTCTCTTTTATTTTGTATAATGAATTAATGATGATTGCTCTTAACATCAGTCTGATAAAATATTCTTAGGACAATACACAAATCCATTGATTGGGGGAGACAGAGTCAAGTCAAACGGAGGAGACGATTTGGTTGAGGAACCGAGACGTGAGAACTGAGAGGATGTGTGTTTTTTTTTTAATTATGTGAGATATAATCTTATCCGTTAATTTATTTCAATGATTGAGATTTAATTATAAGGCAAATATAAGGCACCTTGACTAAGGAGAGAATCGGTATCTATCTATCCTTTAATGTAGGGATTTTTAGTTAGAGTTTAATTAAATCATTTAGCATAATCCAATTAAAAATTAAGTCAATATCTATCTATCTATTAATTAATCTTTATTAATATTATAATAATTAATAATACTAATTGATTTTGATATATGATATTATGGTTAGTTCGTTTAGATATTCAAAGGATCTTATCCTTAATAATTATCGATCTTTACCAATAATTTTAATTATCTTATTTAGTTTAAAACATTTTTCATTTCTATTTAAATCATTCCATCCCTTGACCATCATTATACGTTTGACCATAATCGTGGGTTGAAAACAAATCAAACAAGACAAAGACTAGAAACTAAATAAGAACACCAGAGATTGTTGATGTTGTTCGGGTATCCTACTCTACGGAGCCTTGGAGAAAGACTCATCGATCCAAAATCCACTAGATCGAAGTTCAAAAACAAGAACTCGGTCTGAAACACACATGCAACTAGCAGAAGACCAAAGCAAAAGACCCTTTTGAAAACAGATGTATGCAAGAACGAAGAGATAATACAATAACATAAACAATATCGGAGATAAGAATCTCTCTTTCGCTATATTCGAGCTCCCTTTGTGAAGCTGACATCGGACCTTGAAGAACGAAGCTAGGTTGTGTCGAGGATGACCGTCTCGAAGCCTCACGCGCCGTCGTTCTCACTGATAGATTACATAGGTCTCATATTGTATAGTGGGCCCAAAGGCCCGATACCTTGTAACCTATATATATCTTTGTGTAATGAATGAAACCCTCAAGGAGGACTTTACATCAATCTTGTAATCTTACATGGTATCACAGCCTTTTCTTCCTCACGGAACCCTAATTTGATCCTCCCGCCCCACCCCTCATCTTCCGCCACCGACATCATCCCCTCGCCGCCGATCTCTCTCTCACTCTCCTAACTCCTCCCGTGAGCCGCACCGTCCTCCTCCTCTCTCGAATCGATCGGGAGCAACCACCGCAGATTGCACCCACTACAGTGCACCATTGCCGAGCCACGAGCCACCACCGCACTCGCCTCCATCGGAATCGTAGGCGACCACTGCCGCTGCCAAGGTCGAGCCCTCGCTTCACCTGCCTCCGACCAGCGTTGCGGTTTCGTCGTCTTCGATTGTCGCCGTCGAGCCCTCATCTTCGATTGTCGCCATCGAGCCACTGCAGCCTATTGCGGCCGCCAAGCCCAGCCCGAGCCGCCGCCGATTAGAGCCCTCGCCTTCGCCGCTTCCAATCGCCGACAAGGAAGAGCTCCCCTTCTCTGTACACACGAACCTCCATTGAAGCTTAATCGGAGGTTTTCAATTTCTTTTATAGAAATTACAGAAACGTCCCTTATGTTTATTCTAATTCCGTTTCTGGCCCTAAGTTAATTACTTATTACGTTAAGCGGCCAATATTTCTAAACTATTCGATTCTTGCCCGTTTCAGCGACATAAAAAAAATGTTCTCCTCCGACATTAGCTGCGGTCGCGGCATCGGCAGCAGCTTCGCCAGCAGCAACGGCCGCCGCTCTATGCATCGGTCGCGGCATACGTGGACTGGTGACCCTCGTCCTTGGAACGCCGCACCTCGATGGTCCCCGGTGCCTGGCTTCAACCCTCATTGGGCGCACTTCGGCTCTCCTGCCCCTCGACATGCCGGTTCTCAGGCCTATGTGACATCGTCTGATCAAGGCTATGTTCCGCCTGATGGGCATCACGCCTTCTCCTCTATGCAACCGACATCTCCCGACTCTTCTTGGTACATGGACACTGGTGCCATCTCCCACATGAAGAACTCCTCAGGTAACCTCTCATCTATTTCCTTTAAAGGCCCTACACACTCTATTATCGTCGGCAATGGTGGTCGTCTTGTCACTTCGAGGATTGGCCATGCCAAATTACAGACCCCAACCCACCCACTACACCTTCACAATGTCCTCATTGCCCCAAAGATTGTCAAAAACCTTATATTTGTCCGTCGGTTCACTACTGACAATAACGTTTCTCTTGTGTTTGATCCCTTTGGTTTCTCTGTGAACGATCTTACTACGGGGGTTACTCGCATGAGATGTAACAGCACCGGGGAGCTCTACCCTATCACACCACCTCCTGCGTCCAGTCAGTCGTGCCCGGTCGCCCTCTCGGCATCGTCGTCCAACCTGTGGCATGCACGCCTGGGCCATCCCAGTACTGTCATTCTAGATGTCCTCCGTTCTCAAAGTAAGTATGTTGCCGAGATTGTTGCTCGGGCCAAGATGAGTAACTGCAAGCCTGTTGCCACCCTTGTGGATACTTCCAACAAGCTCAGTGCTCACTCTGGTCCGCTGTTTGATGACCTGACGTTGTACCGGAGCCTCCCCGGTGCTTTGCAATATCTTACGTTCACTAGGCCGGACATCAGTTACGCCGTTCAACAGATCTGCCTGTTCATGCATGCGCCCAGGGAACCGCACTTTCAGGCCTTGAAGTGGATCATCCGGTACATCATCGGTACCCTCGAGCTGGGCACCACAATCACCCCTTCCTCTTGGCTTGACCTCATCGCTTACACTGATGCGGATTGGGGTGGTTGTCATGACACACGTCGCTCCACGTCTGGCTACTGTGTCTTCCTCTTCTTGAGCTCCGTTGCCCTCTTCAAAAGGCAACCCTGGTCTATACCGACAACGTCTCCGCCGTCTATCTGGCCAGCAACCCAGTCCAGCATCAGCGAACGAAGCACATTGAGCTCGATCTCCACTTCGTTCGGGACAAGGTTGCTCTTGCACATGTTCGTGTTCTTCATTTCTCGTCCTCCTATCAGTACGCTGATATCTTCACCAAGGGTTTACCTCGGCAATTATTCCTCTATTTTCGGTCTAGTCTCACAGTACGGGACCCTCCACTTTCGACTGCGGTGGTTTGATAGATTACATAGATCTCATAATTGTATAGTGGGCCCAAAGGCCCGATACCTTGTAACCTATATATATCTTTTCCTAATGAATGAAACCCTCAAGGAAGACTTTACATCAATCTTTTGATCTAACACTCACCTTCTTCTCCCCCCCCCCCCCCCTCTCTCTTTTTTTGAAATCTATGGTTTCTTACTATCGATCTCCGACATTAGGGTTAGCCACTTATATAGGTGAGCCATAACCGAAACGTTGCGTTTCATCATACATAGCCAGACTTCACCAAAGCGAGCTCAGATCCAGTCAAATCAACAAGACTGGACGGAATGACATCAGAGTTCTAGAGCTACTGGGACATAGTGGGACCAACGATTACAAAGGCAATAAAAGGATTCTTCCAATCCGGTAGAATCTTAAATTAGATCAACCAAACATTCATTACTCTAATACTGAAAATAGAAAACCTAGCAACGACTTCTCATTATAGACCTATAAGTTTATGCTCTATGATATATAAGACAATCGCAAAAAATCTAGCTGATAGTCTAAAAAGGGTAATGACAAATAAATATAACCTTCTTCTGGAATAAAGATCTGTCATATAAACCACTAATCGGGTGGGACAAAGTATACAAAACAAAATAAAACGACGGTGCAGGAATCCACAAAACAAAAGACATGAACTCAACATTTAAGATGAAACTACTTTGGAAAGTACATGCAAATTAAGCCGAAAAAATCTATGGGTCCTAACCAACTCGCAAAAGTACTTAAAAGATGAACACATTCTAAATTACGAAAGGAATGGAAAATCATCTTGGCAATGACCAAAACTAATGGAGATAAAAGATGAATTATGTAAAGGCCTCATATGGCAGATAGGAAATGGAGAACGGTCAACTTTTGGAATGACAAACGGTTGGATGATGACAAGATAGAAAATAGAGGCCTTATGCCAGAGAATCAACAAAAGCGACAAAGTAGTTAGGCAAATGCATAAACAAAAACATAAGATGGAAGACTATTGACCTCAAACACATGCTACCAACATCGATCATCGAAAAGTTCGAAGCGAAATTCATCCCAAAAAACCAAAGATAAATCTGGATGGTTCAGCACAACTAGTGCGCTTTGACACATTACAAAAAACAACAAAATCACACCACCCAACACAACATGGATTTAGGCAATAGACATAGCGCCGAAAATAAAGAATTTTTTTATGGAAATTGTATGTCAATAATATTTGAAACAATAACTTCAAAACAAAGGAAAAAACTAGTTGCCTTGCGTTTGAGATCCCTCTTCCTTGACGGCGACTGCATGGTGGTACCTTTGGACGTCCAGAAATAATAAAATCTTCGACAATGATAACACCGTGACAATCCAAAGCATGGAAAATATGACAAGACAAATAATCGTGGATTGGGGAAAAATGAAACATTTAAATAAACCAAACATTAATGCTATCACAAAGAGAACAGGAACCCGAAAGAAACGACATATGTGATGGAATAAATCACCTAAAGAAACATCCAAAATAAATTTTGAAGGTAGTAACAACTACTCTGGTACTTCTAGTGCAAGTTTCATCATTCACGACCACATGGGTTCGTTGATTGGTTGCGGAGGAAGACACCTTACACTCAAGTTTCCACTCATGACTAGAACTATATGTGAGACTTCTATTGGGCATCCAGATGGCGAATTAAAGGAGTTGGACTTGTCCAGTATCCACATTAACGGTGATAACCTAACTATAATCAACGCAATCAAGGAATGATGGTCTTACCCATGGAAAATTGAGATGCTCACGACGGACATTCTCCTACTGCCGGTCCTTTGAGCATGCTACTCTCTTGCATTTGTTAAGCATTTCTTCTAGGAGATTAACAAATGCACCAACCACATCTCTCGTCTCTTCCAGTCTGACGCTTCTCCAAATGCTTCTCTAGATATACATTTCTATATTCTCATTCACACGGATGCTCATAGGTGCTGATCCAATAGGACTAGCCCCCTTCCAAATCATTACATGTATAAAAAATCGGTCTTTCTATCCTATGTTCTAAGGGCATAGGATAAAACCCTAAATTAGGAAAGATTCCCTACCAAAAAAGCAAGCGACACTAGGAATCTAATAAAAAAAAACTAAACTAATTAAAATTAAAAAAACATTTACAAATTAGTGCTATCATCCTATGTTGTTAGAATAGAAAAACGTTCAAAGAAAAGATAAATTAATTAAAATTTGAAAAATATTTACAAATTAAAGCTCTTATCAATAGAAAATCGGTAAAAAAAAAACACACATTTTTATTCCGAGGATAAAAAAGACATTTGGAGATAGGATCCACCTTTGAACAACCTAGTGTTCAGCAAAGTATTCCTTCCGGATCTCGGGGAGCCATTTCTCCCAGTTTCCTCGCCAAAAAAAAAAAGTATTCCTTCCGGATCGGACTTTCCAAGTAGCAACCCCACTTGGCCTCCTCTATTCGAGCCGAGATCCTCTGTACCATATAAATGTTTAGGGCTGGGGAAAAATTACCATGAAAACCAAGCCAACATGTACCAACCGAACCGACATAATTGGTAATCAATTATATTGGTTACCAATATAATTGGTACGGTAATACCAACCAATTTCTACGTACCAAACCAATTATATCTAGTTTTATTTTTATTTTTTAAATTTATTTTATAATTTTTTTAAGTTCTTGACTTTTGTTTTTATTTTTTTAACTTTTTTTCTTTAGAAAATGTTTTTAATCAAGGGAGGAATACTAACTCAACCTCGATTAAGATGAAAACATATAGCGTTAGTCGGAATAATACCTTCCTACTACTATGTTGCTTTTGCTTTAGTGCTTAAACACTTGTAATAACTTTAAAGTTTTATGTTGCTTTTGTCCTCAAATATACTCTCGGTTCGGACGAAAAACTATGCATTGGAATAATTTATACGTTTTAATTAAGTTGTATTGTGTTTGCATGTTTTTTTTCTCAACACTTAAAAGTTGGTAAATTATCATTACCAATACGTACCAATCAACTTAATTGGTTAACACGTACCAATCAACTTAATTGGTAACCAATTAAGTTGGTACAACCCCTTCGGTGGTTGGTAATGGTAGGGGTTTTATGATTACCAATTTAAATTGGTTGGTACATGGTAAACGGAAAAATGAATTGATAATGTACCAATTTCACCCCTATAAATTTTGGGATGTAGGATGTATTACTTAATTATTTGAATATAATTTTACTTTAATTTTTTTAAAATAAGTATATTTATATTTTATGCACTTATATTATATGGTTATAAACTTTTATTATGTAAAATTATGTTTTAAAAAATTTAAGAAATTATTTTCTTATATAATTGATTTTAATTATGTATATTTCATAAAACATAATGTGTTTTATTATAAAAGTTTATAAATAAAGATATAAATATAAGTGTAGGAAAGATTAGACACGGTATAGATTATTCAAACTCCCTCTATGGTATGTAACGACAAGTTGACAGCTCAGCCTTTTGTCTCTTGTTTTCTGATAAGCTATTCCTCCTATTTCTCTCTTTCTTCCACCCCCTCTCGTTGATCTTATAATCAGAATTAATAAATATTCCATCCGTCCAAAAATACATTGTCTTTTAGTATTTTGCACAAGTTTTAATAAAACACCTTACTTTTAAAAAAACATCATCATTGCACTAACTTTTTCATAAATTTTATTACTCCCTCCGTCTCATATTAATTGTCGTTTGTCTTTTTGTGCACGTTTTTCAAGGAGCGAAAAACTCTATAAAATATTATTATTTTAATTAATTTTTTTATATAATGTTATACTTATTACTACTAAGTATCAAATTATATAAAAAAAATTAATTAAAAAATAATATTTTATAGAGTTTTTCGCTTCTTAAAAAACGTGCCGAAAAGTAAAAAGACATTTAATTTGAGACGGAGGGAGTATTTTTTAACACCCACTACACATTTTAACCAATCAAATTATTTTAAAAAGTCAACAACACACAAACCAATACAAATCATTACAACTTTTTACCTAAAAAATCTAAAAGACCATCTATTATTTGACAAAAATTTACATCTAAAAGTCCATGTATTGTTGGACGGAGGGAGTAAAATACTCCGTAAGTATATTGTACTCCATATATTAGCTGTCTAGCTTACCGGGTCACCCTCATCTGTCCCATTTGCAGTCCCCACAAAATTAAACTCTGTTCTTTCTCACCAAATTCCGATTCCTCCTCATTCCCTTCCTCATTTCATTTCTCTATAAATTCTGCTTCTTTACCCCCTCTTTAAACCTTCCCAAAACAAATATCCCTTTATCAAAAAGGGAAAAAAAAAAATTGATCACCGTAGAGTGCAGGGAGTGTTGTTACGTTATTCATTCTTATTCACATTCCAATAGTGTTTGTTAAGATCCAAACAGATCAATTACTCACTAAGATTCTTTATTTCATTTAGTAACTGTCCTATCAATTTCTCTCTGGGTTCTGTGTGTTCTCTGCAACCAGGCTCCCGCCTTCCTTTAAGGTATGCACCAATGGTGTTTTCCAATGATCAATTAATTTCAGTATAATTGGAAAAGATTCGTGCAGAAAATAAGGAAAGAAGGTTGTTGAGATCACTTTCTAGGTTCATGTGGACATCTTTAATTTTAGGGTTGTTGGACTTTGCCTTTTTCTTTTTTCCTCTCCCGATTTGCTTCCAGCTGCAACAAATTGCATCCATTCAATCATAAAATCGTAATCACACCCCTGCAGGAAACAAACAAAAAAGCAAAAAAAAAAAAAAGTCGTCGTTTTTGTTTTCTGAAAAAAGGGCATTTGATTTTTCCTATACGACTCCGTAGTGCGAGTGCCAAATACGAAATTGTGTTTCTCTTCTGGTTAATTGAATTGACGGATTACATTAATATGTCTCCGTCTGGTTTCTTGTATTCAGAATTCAGTGAGTCCTTGGAAAGAGACGATGGGACCGACGGAAAACGGAATCCCAAATCCACCTCCGACAACCAGCTACCAACAGACGCGCAGCAGATCCAGCAACGAAGCTCGGCAAGAGGCTTCGATCACGGCGGCGCGTGATATGTGGGAGAGGCTCTTCGATGAGGCGTACAAGGCCGACGTCATCGTCCACACCGACTGCGGTGGCAAGATCTACGCACACGCCAGTATCCTGGTAATTAAGATGTCCAAATTAAACATGCTCAAATTGTCAGACAAATTCAATGTATCAAATTTAGTACTCCGTAGTATTTACAAGGAAGGACTGTCCGTGTTGACGAATTAATTTGACAGGGCATGGCGTCTCCGGTGCTGAAGAAGATGTTGAACCAATCAAGAAAGGGGAAAGATGGGCGGGGAAGGCGATCCATCAACATTCGAGGAGTCCCGCATGAGGCTGTCAGAGTTTTCATCCGATTCTTATACTCCTCATGGTAGGTAAATGGTAAATTAATTAACAGATTTTGATTGGTAATTCAATTCAATACTAATAATATAAGTATATGTATATATTTGGGCGCAGCTATGATCCGGAAGAAATGTCGGAATATATAGTGAACCTACTGGTACTCTCCCACGCATTCGTGGTTCCCCACTTGAAGAGGGAATGCGAGCTGAGGATAGAGAAAGGGATGCTCAACATGGAGAATGTGATGGACATTTTCCAGCTGGCGATGTTGTGCGATGCCTCCCGCCTCAGCCTCATTTGCCACCGTATGATCACTCGCAACTTCAAAGCCGTCTCTGAAACAGATGGCTGGATGGCCATGAAGGAGGCTCATCCGGTTCTCGAGAAGCAAATTCTCCACTCCGTCTCCCAATCTAAGATGGTATAAACTTAATCATCATCGTCAATTTGACCCTTAACTGTACCCAAAATCCTACTTGAACAATTGTTGTACGCTTAATTAGTTGCAAAAGGCGACCATGAAGAAGAGCAACGAGAAGAAGATGTACGAGCAGCTGTACGAGGCGATGGAGGCGCTGGTGCACATATGCAGGGACGGGTGCAGGACAATCGGACCACACGACAAGGTGTTGAAACAAGACCAAGGACCTTGCAGCTTCGAGGCGTGCAAGGGGCTTGAGCTGCTGGTCCGACACTTTGCTGGCTGCAAGCTGAGGGTGCCCGGTGGATGCGCTCACTGCAAGCGGATGTGGCAGCTCTTGGAGCTCCACTCCCGCTTGTGCGCCGACTTACACGCCTGCAAGGTTCCGTTGTGCAGGTAAACATCCACCCATCATCAATTATAATATCCTTAGTTCTTGAAAGGAAAACTGAATATGTGTGTACGTACTGTAGGGATTTCAAGAGGAGGAGTAGGAAGCAGAATAAGAAGGAAGAGATGAAATGGCAGATTCTAGCGAAGAAGATAGTGAGGTCAAAGAGCATAACAGGGGCGCCTTATTTTTCGTTGGTTGCCTCTGCCTCTACCTCTACGTGACACCAGTACCACATCGATGTCTAGTCACTGAAGCCTTGCCTGTTTCGATTGATCGAATCGAAACAAACAGGTAACAGTTGAGAGATCAGGATGAACCCGGTGCACCACTGGAAGTGGACCACCAACTGAGACGACCTTTAAGGGAAAGGGATCGACGTTCTATGTTGAAAGGACAGCCCCATCGGCACCAAATTCGCACTTGACAAAAATGCAGGATGGATTTACAAATTACAATTGTGAGGAAACAGAATTTTGCGTGATAGCTTTGATTTTTGGTGGTTATTGTTGTTGTTGTTGAAGTGAGGTGGGTGATAGCTTGATTTTTGTTGTCACTTACCAGTATCCTCCCCTGCTATACTATACGGAGTTCATTAATAGAATTGGCTAACTACTGAGATTATTTTTCTCTCCGTGGAAACCAATTTATATTTATATTTTTATTTATATTATCACTACTGTAATTTACAAGAGCGACAGCTTGAAATTTGTTGTAAAATCTCCTTGTTTACTTGATGAAAGGAATCAAAGATTGTGTCTAATATTCTCATTTAAACCTCCATTTATTTAGGCCTTTGCTATTTAGAATAAGGCAAAATTGTCTTTTAGAACAATAATTAATAGCCCTCCCAATTGAAATTATTTACAGTTCTTATCCTTGTCTCTCTCACGCCTCTCCGCCATGTCTCTCAGTCTCTTGCTCTCTTTTGACCCAAACAACCCAAAATAAAAAATCACAATGTTCACCCAATTTTTTTCAATCACTTGTACATAAATCGCCTACATGAAACTCCTTCTGAAATTCACAATTAGGGCATCAAATTACCGTGAAAAGAAAACTAAAATATCGAAACATAAATTTCAATCGAAGGGAGAAAATAAATTAATCACCTACATGAGGCTTCGCACATCTCTGTCGGATTCAACCTCTTTGATTAACTGAGACTAGTTCACGGGCGATTACGTGTTGTCTAGTTTTATGGAGCATTAGTTGATTTGGGGATTTAGATTTTAGATTTGTTCATCTGTAGTGATTTATTTTATAATTTGAGTAATTAGTCAATTATTTGGGGTAGAATTACTGTATATTTGTGAAAATTAATAGATTTGGGGATTTGTATGGGACCCTCTCAAAACCAACATACAGAAGGGTCGTTGCGACCCTCTTAAAACCTGTCCAGTCACAATTGGTCGTTGCAACCAATATACCCATGGTTATTGCGACCACTCTGTCGGAGGTCGTTGCGTCCATGAACATGCGCTAAAAGAAAAAAATCCATGTGCTAAAAAGAATTCGTGTTTATGGCCTTATACTCGTAACTATTTTTAAAGTTTAAAAATTTTTTTTTTTTAAGTTGGTCATGACTCGTGAGGAGGTCATTTCGTACATCCCCATTTCTAGCGTCTCCTCACATACTCGATGTGGTCGCGTCATTCTTATTTGAATAAACCAAGGTGGGTGATATATGTTTTATGGCTAGATACGAATTCAAATTTCTAGGGTTAGAATGTGAGATAATAACTTATTAATGCCTACAATATTTTTGAAAAGATTAGCTATCAAAATTCTATTATCTCAACCAAGCCCATGCAAATTTCAAATGTCTCAAGGCGAGGGTTTATGACCCGACATTGAGTATGACAAATCGGTTTAGAATTGAATTGATGCAACTAAACAAATGGTAAAAGATGATAGGAAACAAATGTCATTTTGTTTATTAGGTAAAAATTCGAGGTCAAATGTACCTAAACCTCGAAGGTTGACAAGTCGGCAGATGGATAACCGTCGAAACAAACATAAAATACATAAATGGTACAAAATACATGCAATAACACTCTACAAGAGTGAAACTGCACACAACTAAACCAAACAAGACGAGGACGTAGACTATGGATAAAGTCAAGCACTACACTAAAGCAACACCGTAGGACAGGGGTATATCAGGAGTCATTTGTGACTGTGGGCAGTGAAGACGAACCTCCAAGGAAACAAGCTTCCCGAGAAAAGGAGACACCTCGATACACACTACCATGACCCTAGCATATCCCGACTCCGAATGCCAGAACCCCATCAATCGGAGAAAAAAGCTCAGTCACGCCAAACGCAAAGCCTCTCACACCGCCTGAACAAAAAGCACCAGGAACCCTATTGAGATTTTAGCCAATCCTACCAGGATTTAATACACGACCTTTCGAGAGGAAATTGACGCCCTTTTGGATGGTTATATTATATATATAAAGATTTTTCTGGAAAATATAGAATAAGTATCCAAAAAATCCGCTCTTTCCTTTTTTTTTAAATGAATGAATTAGAGTCGCCAAAAAAAAAATAGAGCACGTGAGAAGGCAAGCATGGAGAGGACAACAACGAGGCAGGGACATCGACAGACGAGGAGGGAAGGACATCGACGAATGGGGAGGGAAGGAAATGACCCACTGACGATAAGGAAGTACAAAGGGCATGATACCCATGATTGAAGGAGCAATCAATCGAAATAATTTTGGATTTTTAGATTGGAGGCCATGAGAAGGGGATGAAAGACGAAGGGGACAGTCCATAAGATGTGAAGCTAGGACGATGGAGAGGGGATGCGAGCCCATGATGGAAACACGCCTAAGAGAGGCCAACCCAAGATTGGAAGCGAACTGAACCTAGGAAGATGCGAACACAGGGCGAGCCCAGGATAGGGAAGAGGGGATGCGAACCCAATCGAGTCGAACCCAAGACGAGCCCAGGGAACCGAAGCTGAGAATATTCCCACGAAGAGGCGGGTTCGTGGCTCCCGGAGGAGAATTAGGGGCTCCTTGGTTTGACGTTGATTATCGCAGATTATTCGAGGAGTGGAAGCCCCGTCTAATAATCAACGAAAAAACAACTAAGGATCTGGAAGGATTTGGCTCCGTCTGACCCTGCTGGACTATAGTTGCTCTCTCGCCGGCTGCTGTCGAGGTATGTCGACTCTTCTTCTGGGAAGCTTTTCCACCTGGACATGCCTATTTGTTGGCGTCGGGTGCTATTTGGGTCTTTGGCTGAGCAGATTACTACGGACCTGGGACTTTTTGGGTCTAATTGCTCAATTACAGATCTGATTTGGTGTAATGGTGTTGATGTGAGGTTGTGTCCGTGACTTTATCTTTCTGCCCCTCATTTCCTTGGTGGCTAGAGCTCTGACCCGGTGCGTCTCCCCAATTGTCATGGATGACTCCTCTCGTATGCAATGGACTGAACGCGTAACTATTCTGGCGGTTAGTGGGTGGTGCTCGTTTCGTAGCTATAGTCGCTAGGTATGGTGGGCGGCGCGTTCTGTAGCTGCTTTGTAGGAGGCATGGGCTTGCAGGTGAGCTGATGGCAAAGCAATAGTGATGGTGATGTTGCAGGTTGAAGATGGAGTGTGGCGTGAGACTTCTTGGTCACGAGATCCTGCTTTTGCTTTTTAAAAAGCTTTTTGCAGCTTTTTAAATTTGCTTGGGGCTTTATGTTGACTACGGTCCTCCTTACTGGGTGTGGTGTATTTTGGTGTAGTGGAACACGTGATGTGTAACGTGGGTCTTTGAATTTGTGGAGTTAGATGGTGGGTTAATTTAGAATTAGAGGTAATATTATGTGGTGGGTAAAGTGAGTTGTGAGGATGAAATTGTGAATGTGGCGTGGCCTGTCACTATGGATGTTTGGTTCGGTCGCTTCTCTAGACCCACAATGAGTCCACTCTCCCACATCGGCAAGTAACATAAGTCGTTGGGCTAAAACGCTAGGCTTGTCCTACTGTGGACTGGGAAGTGGATTTGTTGTGTTGTTGGTTAAGCGGTCCTTCTTATATCCGTGTGGTAGGCTTTGTGGGTGTTATGTTTGTGATGTCGGACTTTTGTGGAAGTAGTATCATTTTGCGTAAGACTCTTGGTATGGTCTTAATTTTTGTTACTCATTGGCTTTTGCCAGCATCTATATATTTACCATTTCAGGAAAAAACAACTAAGGTTTCACACCCATGAAGAATTGTAGACTCAATTCACATTGCCCACAGTTGAGAGACCAAAACACACACTAACCTTAGCAACAACACCACACCGAGCAGTGGAGAGCCGAGATTCGAACATCTAAGAGCACCGGATTGAGGAGTTGAAGAGAACAAAAGCTTATTAGGAAAGGGGAGAAGAGACCGTCTAAGGGCTCGCTTGGTTGATTGCGGGAAGTACAATTCCTGGGAAGTTACTTCAAAGGAATTGAATTCCCACGAAATGTACTTCCATAGAATTGAAAAAAGTTGTTTGGTTGAGTTTTAGTTTTTAAAAATATAAATAGGAAAATAAATAAAATTACATGAAAAAATGGTGGAAGTTGAATTTACCTAGTCTCCCCTAGGTAAGTGAACTTCCTCCAATTTGAAGAAATTGAAGTTCCTAGGAAGTTGAATTCCTGTGTCTTTTTGTCAACCACACAAATGAATTTATCTTACTTCCTCGAGTTTTAAACTTCATGGGTTTTTAACTGACCAACCAAACAAGGCATAAGAACATCCAGAGAAGCCGAAGATGAATTTCAAGAACATCCAAGAACAGATCTAGGCAGTTGATTTGAGAAGAGGGCGATTTGAAGATCTAGGAATCAAATCTGTGTAAGAAACGCTTAAGCGTTTTGGTAATTGGAGAAATTTGGGGGTGCGTGGGATATTCCACCCAACCCATTCTTTTCCATTGCAGAGGGTGTTTTTTGTTCTCCAAACTTCTACAAATGTCAAATATGTTACTACTAGACAACTTTTATTCAAAATTCTAACACTTTTGTTTGTTTTTTAATTATGTATTTATATGCATCAGTTTTTATGTCCAATTATTTTTTTCCTTCCATGGAAAAGGGGGACAGAGATAACGAACCTCGAACCATCGCTGTCGACCCCGATCTCCCACAAAACTCACTAAATCTGACTCAATTTTGAAAAAATCTTCCCTATACCATCATGAATTCAATATATCACCCATGTTCTTTGTCTTTGAAGCCAAAAATCCACCCAAGTGGAAGCCTACCCACAAAAATCTGCATAAACGACTTTGTAGAGAACGAATCAAACGCCAAAATTGATATCTTTTTCATGAGGAAGGCGAGAATTTGGAACCCTCGGGTGGAAGTATAAAGTGGAGATCTAACCTATAAAAGAGATCAAGGCACGAGACCGAGACTTGAGGTGTCTGGCCAGTCAGAAAACAAGAAGAGATCTAGGCGTATTCGCTGGTCGGGATTGGGCGGCGATGTGCGTGGGTTGTCAGGAGGTTTGAGCGTGATGGAGATTCATGTTGACAAGGGTGTCTTCTCCTCCATCTGCAAATTCAAAGGAGGATTTTTCTTCCTCTTCATATGAGGTTTATATCTTGGTTTCTTTTCTCCTTTGAACCCCTCTAGGATGGGATCTTCTTTCGTTCAAACCCATTCCCAACTACCTGAGTACAATCGACAAATTATCTTACTTGACCAAGTAGTGATGACTCATGTAATAAACAATCACCAAAGTAATAGACAATAACTTCACCAAGCAATGCATCATCACAACCCAATATGGATGAGTCTAAAACAAATGAAGAAAAGTAACAAGAAGAGAAAACTAGATATCATGCTAGGAAAAAATCATCAATATGAAAACCCAACGTGTTTGACAACTAATATATTCCAAAAATTACGACTATGAAGATTAGCGCTTGAAATACATGTGGCCTAGCAAATAGGAATCTATGGACATAAATTTACCTTTTTTCAAAGTGGAAAAAATTCAAATCATGGTCTTAATGGAGAGTAAAACTAAACAACCACCACTTAAAGTGATTTCGATAAAGCTTTATTTTAACACGATTATTTGGACACTGACGGTTGGAAGGTCGGGAGGACCCGGCTTTGTGTGATTTATAAAAGCTGCCAACTTCAAAGAGATAAACTACAATTAATCACCAAAAGCCAACAATTCATCACCTTAAAGTATGAAAACATCAAACATAATTTTTTTTTTTTGTAAACAAACGAGAGAAGGAAAGTCCTCTTGAAAAGACCAGATCTTGCTACATAAAAATCAAACAAGGAGTAGCCCTTCCCCTACTATCTTCCTCCATCAACCTCCCATTCCCATCAGGTGGCTTTGTCATCATGTGGTAGCCTCTCGGAAGAGACGTGCTAGTCTTGATGAGGGAGTCGGCGACCCTATTCGCTTCCCTATAGACATGATGGCACTTAACCTCCCACTTTCTCTTCAAAAAGTCTTGGGAAAGCTTCACCAAACTAGACGATAGATGACATTCTACCACCCCTTGGACCACCATCGAAAGAGCCATTTGTGAATCCGTCTCCAATTCCAAATATTTGTGACCAAGGCTCCAAGCCAACTTAAGGCAGACAAGAAGACCTCATAGCTCCGCCATCCCGATTAGGTAGGAGCCAATACTGTGGCAAAAGCCCACCACGCACCTGCCATGTGCGTCTTTGAGCGCTCCCCTAGCAGCAGCGAGCCCATAACAGCTCTGACTTCTTCCATGTTATTTGAACCTCTCACTTCTCCATCATCGCAGGGCCCCAACTCTTTATACTCTAAGCATTCTCATATTCTTTCGTATTTTCTTCGATGAACCTTGCTTTATTCGATCTCTTTCCTCCATTTTGAAGACACGATCATTTCGCTGTCGTTAAGCCCACCAAACAGTGTTAGCAAACACGCTTACCCACCTCGAGCCGTTAGCCATCCTTCACTCCGTCATAATGTTTGACCTTAGCCACTATGCATAAGAAAATTTAAAAAGTTCAGAATCCAAACTAGGATCCAACCAATAATTCCAAACATCAAATATAAGCGAACAATCTCTGAAGATGTGGAGTATTGTCTCTGGTTGATCCTTGCACTCCGCCCACCAAGGCTCTGAAGCCAAGTGCCTTCTATACCTTTCTTCATTGGTAAGAACAACTCTCCGAATAGCAAACCACAAGATCGTTCTCACCCTTTCGGTTGCCTGAACTTTCCAAATTCTCCTAAATATCGTCCTATCAATACAAGCAAATGTATTAGCATCAGTTAACTGATCATAGGCCGACTTGATCGAATGGTTTCCATCCACTGTATCTATTGTGAGCCTAAATTGCCATATTTTACATTAACTTTTATATCGATGTCTGCATGCATTTTATATCATTGGGTTAGAATTATACAGAATCTATGTAGGTTATGCTTATTTGCCAAATTATGGAGTCTACACTAGTTTTTGTTTAATTTCGCAAAAATCGAGACATTTTACAGCAGTTCGGAGAAGGAAGGAAATCATGGAAGAGCTCGAGGTCGAATACAGAAAGTCCAAGGTCGAGTAGCAACTGAATCAAAGCACGTCAAGGAGAAAACAAAAAAGAAAGCACTCAACAGGACTAGTCGACGTCAACTACACCTAGTCGATGTCGAGTACTTTGGTGGACCTCAGCTTCATCACACGAGATCGAGCACGAGCCGAGCACAGAACCACTCGAGGAGCATAAATCTACTCGATGTCGAGTACCCATCGAGAGTACGAATCCTAGTCGAGCTCGATCAAAGGCTTAATCTCACCATTCCTTTCACAAAAGAGCTTCATGAAATGCTATCCTATGTCAATTTCCTCAAAGACATCCTCAGCAAGAAGCGGTCAATGGTTGAGATCGCAAAGGAATGCAACAAAATGGACCTACAAGAGAAATGGCCAGATCCAGGTAAGTTCTCTATAACCATTAGATTTGGTCAATACAAATTTAATGCTGATAACTCCACTCCCTTGATGAAAATCGGAATAAGTTTCAAAGGCCTTGACAGTCTGTTTGTGTCAAAGGTCTTGAAGCTTTAGTAATGTTGATGAAACACAAAACCTGTTCTATATGATACTATGTTCGAATATTATTTTATGTTATTATATGCTTCCATTATATTATTATATATACACTAACCTTTCAGGAAGTATTTTCGAATATTATTTCCTTCCTTATGTTGTAATTTGAGAAGATTCAAATCGGAAGATCATGGCCTCCGAAGTTTCCAAAGATAGAAGATCCAGCTCAAGCCATGATCCTCTCTAGCCGTTGGTGAAGATCCTTAGGCGCTGATTTGTTTCAATAAAAAGAAAAGGAAGAAGAAGACAGCTACACATCTGTTGAACACAAGCTTTCATACACTCAAGCCTTCAAGCGAGATCTGTCTTCTTCGTGTGCTCTCTGCTAGTCCTTAAGAGTCTTGTATTTTGTTTCAAAGCATTTGAGAGTTACACAGTGAGCTTATAGGATATATTTTGTTATAGTGTTATACTCGAGAGTTTGTAACTCAGGAAGTGAACACTAGGCGATTGATTCACTAAGTGTAAGAGGATTGTACTAGATAGCATAGAGAGGTGGGGCTCTTCTAGATTGGTCTAGGACTCCAAGGGAACGTGAGTTGACTAGATTGCGATTGTATAGGAGAGAGGCTTCTCGGTGAGCTACTAGGATCCTAAGTCTTGTGAATCAATAAAAGCAGGTTGAATCCTAGGGTTGTGGAAGAACCCTAGGCGGGGACGTAGGCCAAGTTCGTGCCGAACCTCGTAAACAATTCATCAAGTCCTTTCACTACTACATATGAGGTCATTTATGACATTTAAAAGATGACGTTTTTCATAAAATGCCATTAAAAATGTCTTTTATGACGTTTAAATGAAAAAATGTCATAAATTTGTACAACACAACTTATTTATGGCGTTTTGCAAACGTCGTTAAATTTATGGCGTTTGCAAAACACCATGCTATTAAAACTGAATTTTTGAATTAAATTTTATGGCATTTTTTAAACGCCGTAAATTTTATGGCGTTTTAAAAACGCCATAGAATTAGGGGCAAATTTGTTTAGTACAAATTTTTGGGCCAAATTATTGAGCGGCAAAAGAAAAGAACAAAAGCTACTTGGCATAACCTAATTTCATCTCGTCCTCTCTCTCTATCTCCTCCTAGTTTCTTCCCCTAAACCTGCGATTGAACCAAACCAGAGAAGCACTGCGTACTAGCCCCTCGTTGTCGCTCTCGCCGGCACCGCCCCAACCTCGTGTCGCCGCCTCCTGTTTCCTCCCAGGTAATTGCTCTCGTTTTCTCTCTCTCTCTCTCTCTCTCTCTCTCTCTCTCTCTCTCTCTCTCTCTCTCTCTCTCTCTCTCGTACCACCCTCGCCAGATCTAGTGGGAAGATAATACTAGTGATCGAAGAGGGATGTTCAGCTACAATCCTTAAGTTTTGCCAGGTCTAAGGTAAATCACCATCTTCTATTTGCTAGTTTTAAGTTTCTAACCTTGAAATGATGGAATTTGATGGATATAAGCTTCAATTGATGGCTCTTTAGTTTTTTCCAAATTATGGTTCTTGAAATTGGAAATCTGTTTAGGGTTTCATTTACTAGGAAAATCAATTGGAAATCTTCCTGAAATTGGAACTTTTCAGTTCCTAAAATCTTTAGTTTCATTTACTAGAAAAATCATGTCGTGGTCGCTGATTGTGCTTTCTCTCTCACTTTTCGCTCTCTATTCCCTTTCAACTACTGCAAGTATCCGCTCTTTCTCTCATTTCAATTAGGGGAATCGGGGAAGGGAGAAGAAGATCAAGAATAGGGGTTGAATTTCTTTCTTATATTTTTCAGGACAACTAGGACTTGGAACATACCTATTCCACCTTTTGAATTGAACTTTGTAATAACATACACTCATAAACATTGGCTTTTGAAGTAGCACTTGTATGTTTTGCTACCTTTTCTTCCTGCATTTCAATCTTGACTTCTTTCTACATCTAGCAGTATTTTTGTTTTATGTTATACCATTTTCATGTTGTTTCCTTGGGTTTTTGTTTGATTAGGGTTCTGGGCATTTGATGGCAAGTTGTGGCGTATAGTTTTCCTTGTATATATGCATATTTTAAAAATTTCTTCTGGTTTATCTTTAACAATTCTTTGTTTTTGAAAATTACTGTATTTTGTCCAATGAATAAAATCAGGCTTACATGCCTGTTTTTGCTCATGCTTTTCGTTCATCTTCAGTTTAAATGTTTGTATGGAGTCCTTGTGTAGTGGTGGAATCTAATATTTGGGATCCATTACTGCTGTTTACTTCTATAGTCTGCATTGCAATTGCTCATTGATTTTTTTTTCAGTTGAACTACACAACTGCTGCTTAAGGTGTTGAATTTTTCGGTCACTCATTGCCTCTTCCTATGAGTCGACCAACTACTCGTAATAAGAATAAAAGGCATCGGCCTGAGGATGAAATAGATGTGAGGTCTGAGGTCCATAGGTAAAGAGCTACCATCTATTTCTGCAAAATTTTGTTTTTGGAGCTACAAATAAATATTTCTTACATAGCTTTTCTTTCCGTGGTTGTTATTCTAAATAAAACTCGTGTGTTGTATGTATGTTGTTTAGGAGAATCCACACCCGGGGTAATGTGGTCAAAGATGACGTTGATCAACTTTATAATGTATAAAAGACCGTCTTGAGATCGAAGGCAGTTAGCTTCCCATTGAGGCCCGCAAAGGTGGAGCTTTTGAGGCTTCATTCCGAGGATGCTAAGCACAACTCTAATCCTCTTGTGGTTTGGCAGGTTTGACCTTTCCTCCTTTTCTTTTCTTGTTATTATAAATGTTTGATTTGCATATCGAGTTTGTTTTTCATATCAAGTATCGAGTTTGTCTTTTAGTTGTTTGTAATCTTATAGTCAGTGGATATCTAGAATAATATATGGTTGAGAAGGTTAAAAAAAGGAGGCAACAAAGAGCACTTGAAAAGGCACAACATGAGGAAGAGAAGGTTAGTTTCGTTAGATATATGTTTATGAAGCTTTGTAGGCTTGCCTGTGAGTCTGTAATGCATGCTGGTTTATGCTTTCAAACAGGTTGCAGTAAGTTGTTTATGTATTCCTTAATCATTTAACTTAAAATTATTAAACATGCACTTTTGCCTAGGAATGGGGCTCGGGTTGAAGCTGATGATTTCAAAAAGAAAGAAGAGGAGGTATGAAATGGATATGTCTCACGTATTAGGTTCTTAATTTAATTAAGGTCCCTGCCTTTACAATTTGTCACACAACCTGATATCCCCCTACTTTGCCCCTTAATTATGGACAATTGAATATTTGCTTTTCTGCAGTTTCATTTTGCTCAAAGCAAATTTAGGTCTCGTATCAGATTTTGTGAAGGACGTACAAAGCCTATTGATGTTTTTACTACATATCTTGAAGATTTGGATGAATTTATTGAATTAGATGAACCTTATGTAGTTTTCAAGGTGACCACCAGTTCCTACCTTTTTCTATTACCTTATCTTTTTCTTGCATGTCAGTGAACCTTACATGATTTTTTCTTGTACTGTAGGGGTTGACTGTTAGCAAAATGGAGTCTCTTCATCAGGACATAAAAACGCACCTTGACTTGGACAGGGAAACACCAACTCACTTAGAATATTGGCAGGTAATTTCCTTTATTCTCAACCTAAGTTGTTTTGTGAACCAATAATTCAACTGAATGAGAATTAATAGATGATTTGCTATCCCATTTAGCTGATGAGGAGAAAGTAGATTATGCCACAATTCTACATTTGGGTCTTCCTTAATTTGTTATTTCTTGCTCTTTTTCTTTCATGAATGTGAGATCCAACAACACAAACAAAGTGCAATTTGACCTTCTATATAAAAGGAAGCCATATTTAGGAATGATGTAGAGTGATATAATAAAGCTTTGCTAGCTTAAGAAAATTCTTCCTAATAGAGTTTCAATTCTTTTTTTTTTTTGGTACTTGAAAGTTGAAACTGGTGATATTTTAATTCATGTGCATGGGATCTGTCTGATGCTCACTCACAACTGTATTTTACAGCAGAATAGCAGATTGGAGAGACATCATTTTCCACCTAAAAGCTATGATAACAAGCCTCACTACTGTATTTTCCTATTGGAATTCCTACTATAAACTTGCAGTTGAAAAGCCACTTCAATCAATTTATTTAAATATTGGTACAACTCATAAAATGCTTGTGTGGAGAATGCCTTGTTCCTTATTCCTATCCAATGTGCATATCCTGCTATTGTAATGGATTTCTTAGTGTGCATTTATTTACTTATTTTTCTGTTATAGGTCAAGATGGCACTGCAGTACATGAGAAGAGTTATCCAGAAGAAGGTAGAATTTGATATCATGGATCCTAATTGTACCCAGGTTCCTGCTGTATTTTTCAGAACCATTACTCTTCTTGTAGCTTGTCTTTAATTACTTGATCCCTTTGCTTAATTACCCTCCAATCCAAATGATTCCGGATATACACAAGATTCATTTATTATGCATCATGTTCACCCCCTTTTCACTAGTAGCATCTAAATTCTGTAGAGAAAGTAATGTTTCCTCATTTCTTTCCTTTGATTTATTTGTATTTTACGAACAGGTAATGTTTTCAAGTGGTTACTTCCTTGCATTTTTTGGTCAAAGCTACTAGCCAGCGCGCTCCCATCTTTTGGAGGATAAGGGATGCTCAACTTTCATCTTCTAGAGGACAAGGCTTGCTCAACTTTTTGTGATGAAGATAGAGGTCAACTTAATTATGAAGTTAGAATTATATTCTTTGTAAAAGAACCTTATTCATGGGTTTGAATTTGAAGAGATGATTGTAGTTTTTTGAACTGAGCACGATTATATTTTGATTGTATTTTTTTTTAAATAAATACAATTCCATGGCGTTTCTAAAATGCCATGGATTGTAGCTTTTGAATTTTTTTTTTATATTTTTTTAAAAGATATCTATGGCGTTGGAAAAACGCCATGGATTATTTTTCTATGGCGTTTGTAAAAACGCCATAAAAAGCTTCACTAAAAGACGGCGTCGGCTTCGACGGCGTTGAGGCATGGCGTTGAAAAACGCCATGTTTATGCTTTTATGGCGTTTTTTAAACGTCGTAAATGGGTATATCTGTACTAGTGTTTACTTTATTTCCGCACTTGGTTCGAATTGTCTAACTTTTTGATTCAGATTTTCAGAGAAAAGACTAAGTCTAATCTCAAAGGGTTTTGGCACAAGCTTCAAAAGTCTTGAGACTATCTGCGAAAAACCGGCATACTCTATTCAACCCCCCTTCTAGAGTATCTTTACTTTACTTAGTTTTACATTATCGAACCTTCAATTGGTATCAGAGCTTTACTCACTACTTTTGATCTAACAATCTTGTGAGTTTTCGATCATGTCTGGTGAAGCAAGCGGAGGATTTGCACAGGGAAGGTCTACCAGCAGACCACCACTCTTTGTAGGAAACAACTTTGTCCACTGAACATCATTGATGAAGATGTTCATCATAGATCAAGATCTGGAACTTTGGAACATTATAGAGAATGGTCCGAAGATTCCAAAGAAAGATGGACCAAATGGAACCAAAGTCGCAAAGAACGAGTCTGAATACATCCAAGCAGATCTTGAACTCGTCTCCAAAAACTACAGGGCTATCAACTTACTTTATTGTGGTCTTAGCACTGATGAGTTTAACCGTATTTCATCTTGTAGGTCAGCTAAAGAGATTTGGGACAAGTTGGTCATCACCTATGAAGGAACAAGCCAAGCTAAAGACACCAAGATCAGTATCTACCTTCGAAAATATGAGCTTTTCAAAATGAAGTCTGATGAGTCTATCAAGGCCATGTTCACATGATTCACGGAAATCACCAACAACCTTGACTCTCTCGGCAAGAGCTTTACGAACGTTGAGAAAGTAAGGAAGGTATTGAGGTGCCTCCCAAAAGAAAAATGGGGTCCTAAAGTAACAACCATAGAGGAAGCACAGGACCTCACCACTCTGCCCCTTGATGACCTACTTGGGAAACTGATCACGCATGAGATGATCCTTAATGAAGACGATGGAGAACTTTCAGCAAGCACTAAGAACTTGGCGCTCAAGTCTAAGAAGGATGAGCCCAAAGATGGATCTGATTCCGAAGATGAGGATGACGATGAGGATGTAGACACGGCCACGGGTCCGACCCGCCGGGTCGACGGGTCGGACCCGCCGGGTCGACAACCCGGGGTGGTCGACCCTAACCCTGACCCGGGGTTGGGACGGGTCGGCGGGTTGATTGACCCGGCGGGTCGACGGGTCGGCGGGTCGGACTGGCGGGTCGGACACGTGGCATGGGAGACTCGAAATGGGTTGGACCCGGCGGGTCAGGCCGGGTTGGGTTATTTTTTTTTTAAATTTTCGGATGTATATGTATATGTGTGAATTGTATGTGTGAATTGTGGGTATTTGGGCTATTGGCCATTGGGGAAAAAAAAAAAGAGGGAAGAAGGGCTTGAATCGGTTTCCCAATTGCCTATGTATCCTCCCGGGGGAGAGGAATCAAAGCCCACGTAGTTCTTTACCTGTTTGTCTGAACCCCGCTCACCTATTCGGCTATTCGTCGGTGTCGGATTGGCGCTGGCTATGGGGATCGACGACTCCACCGTCCACGGAGGACCCGAACGATTCCGAGTCCACTCCATCATCTTGCTCCGACCCGGTGTTGAGGAAGTTCTTCTGAATTCTCATCTCAGCCCTCTTCCAATCGGCGAGGCATACTTGTGCTTCGAGGTTCTCAGGGAGCAAGTTTGATCTCTTCTCGGTAAGAATTTGGCCCCCTCGGCTGAATAATTGTTCCACTGCAACGGTGGAACAAGGGGCTCCTAGTATTTGTCGAGCGATCACCTGCAAGGTCGAAAATCGCTGTCTTTCTACTCGGCCCCACCATTCTAAAATATCGAAATCTTCATCTTCATCACTGCGAAATTCAAAGTTAGTAGACAAGTATTCGTCGAGCTCCGAGTGCGGGCTCGACGACGACCTCGACCTCTTTGTGCCAAAAATATCTCTGGCAAGAGCCTTAGTTCGAGCGGTAATACTAGTGCGTGAGGATCCGCTCGAGCTTGAAGGCGCAGGAGGAGGAATGTTAGGCGCTCTAGCGCCCGTAGAAAAATGAGTATATAATACTTCAAGTATTCCTCTAACTCTAGCAACTATAATTGAAACATTGCAATCAGGATCATCTTGGACTTCGAGCGTGGGAAAGTAGTTTTCTAAAAACTTTTGAAGCCCAGTTAATTTGTATCTAGGGTCGAAACAACAAGCTACGAGGAAAATATCAGGAATAACTTTGTAATAAGACAACCATTTCTCCCGCATGGTGAAAACAGCGTCGGATATGCATTGCACTTGAAGCCCTTCCTGGAGGGCTATGGCAATGTTCATCGCGACAAAACAGAAAACACTAGAAGTAGGAATGTAAGCATGACTAAAAGTTTCGGTTGCATCGTTGAAAACCTTGAAAACCTCAATTATATCTCGAGCCACAACCCACACATCCCCAAAAACGTTTGAATCTGGGATGTTTTGGGTGGCAAAAGCGGAAAGAGCTTCTCTATATTGATAAGAATCATAAATCATTCTGTATGTCGAGTTCCACCGAGTGCTAACATCTCGGGGGAAGTTCTTCGGGCGAAGGTTGCTAGATCGACAAAACTGATGCCATTGGTGGCGAAGCTGTTTGCTTCGCCAAAGTGCCCGTAAAACAAATCGAATAGGTTCGGTAATCTGTTGTAAATACGCTAAACCATCTTGAACACATAAGTTTAAAATATGAGGTGTGCAACGAATATGGAAAAATCTCCCCCCTATCCCGGGCTGGCAATATTGTGTCAACTCTGGGATAGAGGCCTCTGCGATAAGAGCAAAGGGATCATCCTCAGAGGATGATCCCTTTGCTCTTATCGCAAGAGGCCTTGCTCGTATCCTCAAGATGAAGAAACAATTCAACAACAAGGATGAATCAGAGTGTTCTAAATTTCGAGGTAAGCCTCAATACAACAAATATGATAAGAAGACTAAACCTTTGTCTTGTTTTGAATGTGGTGAAACAGATCATCTTGTGAAAGACTGCCCTCAAAAGACGAAGAGCCAGTCCAAGAAGGGTGATAGATGGAAAAAGAAAGTCATGGTGGCAACTTGGAGTGATTCTGACTCTGACTCCGATGATGAGAAGGCCAATGTTTGTCTTATGGTCTCAGGAGATGAACCCCACGATGAGAAGCTTGAGGTAACTGTAAGAGAACTTATGGCAAGTCCAAAAGAGGTATTATCGGAATTCCTTTCTAATATGATTGCCAATGAAGAAAAACTTATTGCCCAGTCTAACATTCTTATTAAGAGAACTGTGGACCAGGAAAGAACTATTGAGGATCTGTCTATGAGGGTCAAAAGTCTTGAAGCTTCTTATTCAGGTCTTGACATTAAAGTCAAGACTCTTGACTCAGAGAAATCTGAACTCAAGCAAGATCTCTCGTCTCTGAGAAGTGAACATCATGACTTAGAGAACGAGAAGATCTCCCTGAATAATAAGATTCAAGACCAACAGACAGCCCTCATAAGTTTTACCAAATCCAAAGGCACTCTTGATAGGATTTTGGGTGAGCAACAAAGTTCTCTAAACAAAAGTGGTATTGGTTACAATCCAAGGTTTTTAAATAAGCAGCACATTACCACCTTTGTAAAGGCAAAAGGAAGCAGAACCTCTCCTATGTGTCACCATTGTGCTCGAAAGGGACATGTAAAAGAGACCTGCCCCTATAGAAGAAAGGATCCACATATAATTCGCAATACATTTCCTGTTCATTTGAGAAAAGAACGGATAACACAAGTTTGGGTCCCAAAAGGCACTATTTTACCAAATATGGGTTATCCCAATAATGGATCCAAATTTGCTTATTGGTCTAGCCACAAAAGTTGATGTTTGTTTTGCAGGAGATCACCAAGGTGAAGGAGCAAAAATGGATTATTGATAGTGGATGCTCGAGGCATATGAGTGGGAAGAGTTCTCTCTTTCATGATCTAAAGGAGCAATCCACAAGAGCAATCACTCTTGGTGACAAAGGAAAGTGTGACATCGTTGGTATTGGTAGTGTTGGGAGTGATTCCAACCATAGTATTAAAAATGTCTATCTTGTGAATGGTTTAAAGTATAATTTGCTTAGTGTTTCTCAATTATGTGATAGTGGCAATAATGTCAGATTTAACAAGAAAAGTGTCTAGTATGCAGAGAAGACACAGGTGAAGTTTTACTGACTGCATATCGCTACAACAATATATACGATGTGAATGCTGATCAAGTGGCACAAGGAATCTTAACCTGTCTAAAGGCTTTGACGGACGATCCAAAGCTCTGGCACAGGAGACTCGGTCATGTGAGTCCACATACACTAAAGAAGCTTGTGTCCAAAGGGCTTGTAAGAGGGCTACCTGAGATGGACTTCAAAGGTATTGAGATGTGCAAGGCATGCACACGAGGTAAACAAACACGTAGCTCTTTCAAACCCAAAAAGGTTGTAAGTTCTTCTAGACCTCTTGAACTTTTACATATGGATTTATGTGGTCCTATGTGAGTCAAATCTCCCAATGGTAAAAAGTACATGCTTTCGTTGTTGATGATTTTTCTAGATATACTTGGGTTGCATTTTTAAAAGAAAAATCAGAGGCCTTATTTGAGTTTTCAAAACTTTGTAAGAAGTTGCAAACTTTAAGAAACGAGCTCATAGTGTCAATTCGAAGTGATCATGGTAGGGAGTTTGATCAACTTCAGTTTGATTTGTTTTGTGCTAAATATGGCATCTCCCATAACTTTTCAGCTCCTAGGACACCTCAACAAAACGGGGTTGTGGAACGAAAGAACTGCATCTTAGAGGATATGGCCAGGACTATGCTTTTAGAAAATGCATTACCTAAAACCTATTGGGCTGAAGCTGTTAACACAGCTAACTATATTTTGAATCGTTGTCTTATTCGTTCCATCTTAAAGAAAACTCCTTATGAACTTTTCAAAGGCCGCAAACCACTTATATCTTATTTTAAACCCTTTGGTTGTACTTGTTTTGTTCATAACAATGGAAAAGATAACCTTGGGAAATTTGATGCGCGTTTGGTTACTCCACAAGTAGCAAAGCTTATAGAATCTTCAATAAAAGGACCCAGTTAGTTGAAGAAAGTATACATGTTATATTTGATGAATGCAATGCCGGTTCTTTGAGTGAAAGTGTTATAGATATAGATCTTAACATCCATGCAGAGAACGAGAAAGGTGATGATGCTGCTACCAAGAACACAGAGAAGAGGAACATGCAGGAACAGATTCTCAACACTGAAGAATTGGCCCAAGGTGTTGAAGATTCGTCCAAAGCCCTTGGTGTCCAATCCAACAGTGTTGACACGTCAGAAACTGCTGTAACTGAACCTAACAGGACTATGGAGTCAGATGCACCTCAAATCAATCCTACTGGTGTGACGAATCAAGGAGCTGAGACTAGCAAAAGAAAATTCAAATACTCCTCATCACACTCATTAAAGGATATCATTTCTGACCCTACATCTAGTGTTCAATCTCGATCTAAACTTAAAGATCTTTGTGCTTTTCACGCGTTTGTTTCTCTTATAGAACCCAAGAGGGTATATGAGGCCCTTCAAGAGCCAGATTGGATCATTGCTATGCAAAGTGAGCTTAACGAATTTGAAAGGAACAAAGTCTGGACCTTGAAGCCTAGGCCAAAGCATCAATCAGTCATTGGAACACGATGGGTATTTCGAAACAAGCTAGATGAGAATGGTAAGATCGTGAGGAACAAGGCAAGGCTTGTTGCTCAAGGCTACAATCAAGAGGAAGGTATTGACTACGAGGAGACCTTTACTCCCTTAGCCAGGCTTGAAGCCATTCGTATATTATTAGCATTTGCATCTTTCATGGGCATAAAGTTATATCAAATGGATGTCAAGTGTGCTTTTCTTAATGGTTTCCTAGAGGAAGACGTTTATGTGGCTCAACCCCCAGGTTTTGAAAGTTCAGATTTTCTCAATCATGTTTATAAACTAGACAAAGCGCTTTATGGTTTGAAACAAGCCTCAAGAGCTTGGTATGAGCGCTTGTCAAAATATCTTTTAGAAAATGATTTTAAAAGAGGGTTGATCCTCAAAACTCTTTTTATCAAGACCAAAGGAAAGGACATTTTGGTTATTCAAATTTATGTTGATGATATATTAGGGGTGGGCACGGGACGGGATTGAGCCGGGACAGGACTCGTCCCGCGAAATTTTTACGGGACGGGATCGGGACGGGATCGGGACGGGATTGACACTTTTTTTTCGGGACGGGATCGGGACGGGACGGGCCTTGTCCCGCAAATAAAAATAATAAAATATTATATAAATTTGCAAAGTGAAAATGCTTTCATAATTTATTAATTTGTATACTATGTTGAATACGATATTCTTCTCAACTATATTATTCAATAATAATAATAATATTATTATTATTATTAATATTAATATTATAATACTATTATTAATTCATACAATGATTGTATAATTAGTTATAATGTTCAACATATTTGGCTACATCATCTTACTAGATCGGAACGGAAAGGGATTGAGACGAGATTCACCAGATACTGTCTCATTATCGATTGATAGTTTGGAAGAATACCGTATTTAGCTATTTGCCTCTTGTAGTCTGGTGGTGTGTGGAGGCTGTGGGTTCAGCTTGGTGGTGAATGCACTGCGTGTTCAATTGGGCTGTTGCAATTGGATGGGGTGATGATCGTGGTCACTTGTGCAGATCGATCGGTGATGTCTTTAGTGCTTCTAGTGTTTACTGCTAGTTGGTAGAATAGGCGGTGGTATTGCCTATTTTATTTCTTTATTTTAGCATTCCTTTAATGCTATTTTGTGTGCTTCAACGGGTATGTCTCTATTGCATTCTAGTGACCGATTTCATTGCCCTTTTCGAGGGCAGGAAGGGTGTAGGGATGGTCGTCCGGCAAATACCGGTCTCACGTCGAAGTATTTTGTCGATCACCTCTCTAGACATTTCAGTACACAGGAGGCTGTCGAGAAATATAAGAGTGTCATTTCTTCAGACAGGTTTGTTTATGATCTACTAGCTTCTAATCTTGAACAGGCCGATCGTTGGTTGTGTGGCTTATGTCTGCGTAATCATACGGTTAGGATGGCGTGCAAACATGGAGGTATAGGGATCCCTACTGTCGGGCCGGGGTGTAGTGGTAACGATGAGTCGTTTGTTATCCATGGGATTCCTAGACCAACTACTTCTCCATGTTCATTGGCTCCAAGTCACCGGGTCTCTCTTGATATACATGATGTTGGTTTAGTCAGGACAAGGGAATTGGTCTTTAATGAGCATTTGTTTGAGCGTTTCCTTGAGAGAAAGTTTGTGACCTCCAAAAGTATCCCCTACAAGCTCCATCTTGACTTTGGGAGGGTGTATCTTGAAGCTCTCTCCAAGGTTATTGCTCAACCATAAGATATTTCTTGTTGGGTTCAGTTGTTTGTTCTCCCAGCATGTGTTCTTAATACGTCTGCTTTGCGGGGTCGTCCTAAAGGCATGTCTGCTGGAAGGAAGAGGGATCAGGTTGCGTCTATGGCTGCTGCCTTGGCCTTGTGGAGAGAGCCGGGTGGGATGCAAGCTCTAGTTCAGGATATACTCACTCCCTCTGCCTCCTACGGCTCTGGTTTGGTAAAAAAGAAAAAAGATTTGTCTTAATTTGAGTTGAATGTAGTTCAGTGCAAACGCAAAATGGGAGATGGTCATTATGCTGCTGCTATTAGAGTCCTCACTTCCTCTGGGGTTGCACCCTTTAACGATGACACAGCCGCAGAGCTTCTTCCTAAGCATCCTATTTTTCCCCCACCAGCTGTTTCATGTGATCCTCTCTTGGTGCCTGCATTGTCGGTTAGTAAAGAGTTAGTCCTCAATCGGATCAGGAGCTTCCCCAAGGGTACTTCTTGCGGGAAAGATGGGCTTCGAGCGCAAGATCTCGTTGAGATTCTGGGTGGGGTATGTGACGGCATTGCTAGTGAGCTTCTTGGAGCCATCACGGGTGTTGTTAACCTTTTCCTATCGGGTGCTTGCCCTCAGGTGCTTGCGGAATTTGTAGCGAGTGCTCCCCTGACGCCGTTGTTGAAACCAGGTGGGGGTGTACGCCCTATTGCAGTAGGTTCTATTTGGAGGAGGTTGGTTTCTAAATCGGCGGCTTCTATCATCACCAAGGAGCTCAGCAGATATTTGGGCACACACCAGTTTGGTGTGGGTGTGTCAGGGGGCGGCGAAGCTATCCTTCATTCTATTAACAGACTTTTGTTAGGTAAGGGTATGGATAGTGACATGTCCTTTCTTCTCGTGGACTTCTCCAACGCCTTTAATCTCGTTGATAGAGGCGCTTTGATCCGGGAAGTTCGCATCCGTTGCCCCTCTATTGCTCCGTGGGTTGAATTTTGTTATGCCCAACCTGCTCGTCAGTATTGGCAGGATGTTCCTCTGCGCTCTTGTCAAGGTGTGCAGCAGGGTGATTCATTGGGTCCCCTTTTATTTTCTTTAGTGTTGCATCCGCTTGTCACCAAAATCAATACCACATGTGCTCTTGACATTAACGCCTGGTACTTATATGATGGTACCCTATCAGGTGACACCAAGGAGGTTGCTAAGGTGCTTGAGATTGTGGTTAGAGAGGGTCCGAAGTTGGGACTATTCATTAATATTTAGAAAACTGAATTATTCTGGCCAACTGAAGATCCGAGGAGTTTTGAAGTTGGTCTGTTCCCATCTGACATTTCTAGACCCAAATTGGGAGTGAAATTGTTAGGCGGCCCGGCCAGCAACAATGCTACATTCTGCAATAGCTTGATTATGAAGAGGGTTGACAAATCGATAGAGGCTCTTAAGGCGCTTAGGAGGCTAGAAGATCCCCAGTGCGAATTGCTCCTTCTGCGAAATTGTATCGGGGTGTCGAGATTGATGTTTGCTCTTCGAATGTGTCCCCCTCATGCCCTCCCTGACGCTATAAGGTGTTTTGATGATGAGCTCCGGGCCTCCCTTGAGCAAGCTATTACCGCAGGAGGCCCAGGGTTTGGTCAGTGGCAGTGGCGTCAAGCGACCCTTCCCTTAAAACTTGGTGGGTTTGGGGTGCTTTCGGCGGAGGATGTTAGTCATTTTGCTTTCATCGCTTCTCGTCTCCAAACGGCTAAACTCCAAACATCCATTTTGAGTAAGGCAGCATCTTCACCTTCTGGACGTCCGGACAGTTGCCCTGACAACGCTCTCACCCAATCTATCTCGAGGTATGTCGCATGTGTTGGTTCAGATATTGATGACTTGTTTGTATCCCCCGCCCCCCAAAAAATCATGTCAGTATTGGCGGATCGATACTTCAAATTCATTGATGACAACTTAGTGTCCACACTCAATCCGACTCCAAGGCAGCTGCATGTTTTGCAAGCGGTGAGAGGAGATAGAGCACATGATTTTTTGTTGACTACTCCCATTGAGGGTCTAGCTCAAACCATGCCGTCTTGCCAGTTTCGTTCTGTCCTCCAACACCGTCTTTCGATCCCTATGTTTAGTGGCTATCTGACCTGTCCTAGTTGTGAGCTTGATAGGATGAACCCATTTGGAGATCACGCTCTGCATTGCAGTCGAGGCATCGGGACGAAGCACCGACACAACATGGTCCGAGATGTTTTAGCTGACATTTGTTACAAAGCGGGTATCGCAGTTCAGAAGGAAGCACATACGGGTATGAGCAATGAGGATGGTGTTGAGTTGAGGCCAGGAGATTTGTTGGTTTATGGGTGGGACAAGGGTAGAGACACTTGTGTGGATGTGGTTGGGGCTTCACCGTTCACAACTAGAGCCAATGATTCCTTTGTACCTGGCAAGGCAGTCTCTCAAGCCACTGAAAGAAAAGAGAAGAAGTACGCAGATATTTGTGCAGATAAGGGGTATTGTTTCCTGGCATTTGCGTTCTCTACTTTTGGAGAATTGGGGGATGATGCTATTGGGTTTATGAAGCGGGTTCAATTGGTTACGAAAAGTCATGGTGCAGTGTCTGATAATGCTGATTTCATATTCCATAGAGTTGGTTTCACTATTCAAAAAGGAGTTGGAGCTCAATTTGTTACGAGGCTTCCAACTAACTTTATGTAAATCTTTTTCATCATAATAAAGTTTTCTTATAATAATAATAAATAATAATAATAATAATAATAATAATAATAATAATAATAATAATAATAATAATAATAATAATAATAATAATGCCACGTTATAATTAAAAAACAAATAATATTATTACTTATTTTTATTGTTATTATTATAAAATAATTATACTTTACAAGAAAAAAATATAATATGATATAATAATAATATAATAATAATAACAACAATAATCTTATTATAAAGTAATATTATTATTAAATTATATTATAATATTATATAATAATATTATTATTATAATCAATTATTATTATAAATTGAAAATTATTATTATAATTATAAATAATATTTGCTCAAATAATAATAATATTACTATTATAAACAAATATTATTATTATTATAAATGGAAGATTATGATTATAATTATAATATTTGCTCAAAATAATAATACTAATAATATATTATTATTATTCTATAATAATATAATAATATTATTATTATTATTATAAAAATTATTATTATTATTATTATATGCGGGACGGGACGGGATTTGCGGGATCCCACCGGGATCGTCCCGCGTTTCGTCCCGCATAATTTTTGCAGGACGGGATCGGGACGGGATTCACTATTTTGTCATAAATCCCACCGGAATCGGGACGGGATCGGGACGGGACCGGGACGGGATCGGGATTTGCGGGATTTGTGCCCACCCCTATGATATATTATTTGGTGCTACTAACACATCTTTGTGCAAGGAATTTTCTGACATCATGTGCAGCGAATTTGAGATTAGCTTGATGGGAGAACTCAACTTCTTCTTGGGATTGCAAGTTCATCAATCCAAGAAAGGGATCTTTGTCAACCAAAGCAAGTACACTAAGGATCTCTTGAAGAAATTCAAGATGGATCAATCCAAAGCAGCCAAGACACCCATGAGCTCAACATTATTTCTAGATCAAGATAAGACTGGGAAGAGTGTCAATCAAAAGGAGTATCGAGGAATGATTGGATCTTTATTATATCTTACGGCTAGTAGACCTGACATCATGTTTAGTGTTTGCATGTGTGCTAGGTTTCAAGCTGATCCTAAAGAATCTCACCTCGTGGCTGTGAAGAGGATCTTTCGATATCTCAATGGCACTAAGGAGGTTGGCTTATGGTACCCAAAGCAAAAAGATTTCACTTTAATCGGGTATTCTGATGCAGATTTTGCAGGCTATAAGGTGGATAGGAAGAGCACATCAGGATGTTGCTAATTCTTAGGAGCATCCTTGATCAGTTGGCATTCAAAGAAACAAAACTCAGTTGCTCTATCCACTGCCGAAGCCGAATACATAGCAGCTGGAGCATGTTGCTCCCGAATCCTTTGGATAGCTCAACAAATGCGAGATATTGGCATCAACCTCAAAGGCATTCCCATTAAGTGTGACAATACAAGTGCCATCTCCATTACAAAGAATCCTGTTCAGCATTCAAGAACCAAACATATTGATGTAAGGCATCATTTCATTAGAGACCATGTTGAAAAAGGTGATGTGTCCATTTCGTTTATTTCAACTGATTATCAATGGGCTGACATTTTTACTAAGCCTTTGGCAGAGGACAGGTTCACCTTCATTAGACGTGAGATTGGGATGCTTAACAAGGATGCACTGTCGTAGGGGGAGCTTTCCCTTTACGAAAGATAAACTCTACTCATTGTCAAGACCTTTGAGAATTATGTCAAGGTTTGTGAACTGAATGGTAGATTACAGATATCGGATCACATATATTTGGTTAATATGTTTTTAGATATTTGATCAAGTATATTTTTAACGGACTTTAAAATTCTATTTGTCACATATTTTTATCCATTGAGATATTTTTGGAACTAAATAATTTCGGATACTTCCCTCCTATTTTAAAATGGTTAAGAAAAAGATTTGAATTTTGAATTGGAATTTTTTAAAATTGGCAATGTTATGATTACTATCCTTGGAACTCTAAACCCGTCCAATCAACTCCATCACCTCACTCTACTTAAACCCAAATCTGTACCCGACTCCCTCACCAATTTAGACTTATCCAAACCCTTCCAAATTCTCTTTCTTTAACCTTCCAAACTGTTCTAAAAAACCCTAGCCGATTACCTCCACGGCTCCTAAATCAAAGAAAGCTTCCACACCCAAAAGGCTTGGCGCCACCCCCAAGGGACGCCAGGCTACTGCTACTTCCCCTACACCTGAACCCACTCCTCAAGCTATCGTCCCTGCTGTTGTCCAGAGCACCATCGCCGAGAGCACTACTATAGTTACCAAGGGCTCTAAAAAACGCTCAGCGAAGAAGCCTCTCAGTGCAAAGCAGAAAGGGAAAAAGAAGGTCATCGCTGAGAAGGTGGATGATGAGGAGGAAGAGGAGGATCTCGACGCTATTCTGGAACGGGATGCCGCCAAGGAAGCTGAAGAAGAAGCTTTAAGGAAGAAAAAGGCTGATGTCTCTAAAGTAGCCATGTTTTTATGTATATTTTAGTTCCATATTCTATACACTTTGCATATTTCGGGTTGGGAATATGTCGAATTTATGTAGTATATGCTTATTTGCAAGAAATGGAGATCTACATAAGTTTCTGTTTAATATTGCAAATATGGAGCCATTTCGGGAGAAAAACCAAGAAGCAAAGACCGGAGCTCAAAGCTACTCGACATCGACAAGCCTTAGTCGATATCGACAAATCATGCCCGGACACACCCTGATCTAGGACAAGCGGATCGAGAAGCCAAGGAGCAAAGTTACCCTACTCAAGCACTTTCCTCGATATCGAGTTGGGAACTCGATGTCGACAAAGACTGAAGACCATGCCCGGAGTCGAAGAGAAGCTGATCGAGGATGCCGAGGAGAGTTACCCGACCTGGCCAGACACCCGGACACAGAGCAACATCACTTCTCGATATTGAGGAAAAGTCCTCGATATCGACAAACCCCGAGCATCTGTCCGAGCAAGGTCGAAGAAAGTTACCCGACACCACCAAGCCGCCTAGTCGACGAACCCATCTTACTCGATCTCGAGTTATTTACTCGATATCGAGGACCCAAAGTCGCCTATCTGAGCCCTGTCGAGGAAGAGCAACCCGAGACGCCGCTGATGCTGAAGTCAACGACCATATTACTCGAGATCGAGGAAACTCCTCGAGATCGAGGAAACCTTCCAGAAGCCGCGTAACGCGTTTTGAGCTGTCCTACTCGGATTGGGATTCCTTGGGGCCGAAGATTGCCGAGTCTATTCGAATCTATCAAGATCCATCATGGAAGAGAAGATTTATCCACTTTGAAGATACTTTATGATTTTAGATATAATTTCCCTTTATGGATTTAATTCCTTTATTGCATTTATTTATCATTAAGCTTTTAGATATAGATTTAGATATAGATAGAGATATTCTATCCTTGAATAGCAAGGATTAGAAGGCTATAAATAAAGCCCATGGGGCTGATTTTAGGAATCATTCAATTTCAGAAGTTAGAGAAGTAGTTCACAGAGACGGTTTTTAGGAGTTCAAAGGTTTTAGGGTTTTGGCATTCAACGAAAGTTGGATTGCCGGGATTGTAAAGGCTTTGAATTTAGTTTAATGCAAGTTTCTTTTCATACATCAATGTCTGCGATTGCGATGAGGCGTGAGTAGTCCACCCACTTCTAGGGTCGAGGCGAGCCCGACGATAGCCATGCGTGTTTGAGGTAAAGATTCGACTTTTATCATGTTTTGAGCATCTACTACTTGTTATGTGTTTATTACCCATCTAATGGAGGTCCATGCTAACAACTTGGATTGTAAACATAAAATCGGTAGATACAATTAGGGTTTCTTGAAAGAGTTGTCTAATTGTTGGAAAAGGCAAAAGCTTAGTCCTTTGATGCGATTCACATGATTATCTGTTTTATTTCTGTCTTATGCATGCTTGGTTATCGTTGTTGCAAACCCCAATCTTGGAAGTCTTTTACATTAAGTTTATTTTCGAAGTCCCAAAGCCTTTGTTTTTACTTTCTTTCGTTTTAGTTTTTGCTTTCCTCGATATCGAATAGCAATCCTCGATATTGAGTTACTAATCTTCGATTCCAGAATCGCCGTAGCTTCTGTGTTCAGCAACTCGACCAAGCCAACTCGACGTAGACGACTCTACTCGATCTCGATTAAGCCCTAGTCGAGATCGACTAAACCCTGTCACTGCTGCTGCGCTGTTCGACTTGTCCGATCTTCTGCCGACTAACCCTAGTCGAGATCGACAACCTGTGGTCGACTTCTGTCCGTGAGATTTCACTGCTGCCTAGGATCCGCTGACACGCTTCCTCGTGGATCGATCCTGACTTCCCACTACTGCATCGGGAGGAAGTCTTGTAATCATTTGCAAGGGACGGAATCTGGTTTGCCTTACTTTAGTTATATTTTATATTTGCATTCTCGATTTCCTCCTACAACAAATTGGCGCCGTTGCCGGGGAAGCTATCATTCGCGCCTTAGGTAGTTAAATCTCACGTCTACTTTGAGTTACTTTTCAGGTGTATGCGCCGTTCTGGTCAACCACCTGAGTTTGACGGCTTAGACAATCCGGAATGCCTCTTACACATCCAAGCTAAGCTAAAAAGAGCCATTGCGGCCACAGAAATACAAGAAGAGCTGATTGTAAGGCTTACCAGGGAACTGGCCGCTAAAGATGCTGCTATCGCCACTGAGAAAGCAGCCAGGGAACAAGCAGAAGCTGAGCTTGCCCAATACCCAACCACTGCAGAGGATTATATGCACCCGACTCTCGTCGTGCCTGAATCGGCCATTCTAATCCCTGAAAACTCTTTTGAAATTCGCACTCAATTCCTTACAGAGCTTAAAAATAATGCTTTTTATGGCAAATTTAATGAGTGCCCTCTTGAACATATTACCAACTTTTCTGACATGTGCCGTACTCTTGCTGAAGGTACCACTCTGGAATATGTCAAGATGAAGGCTTTTCGCTGGTCTCTCGCTGGACCTGCACTGAAGTGGCTTGAAGGGCTGAAACCAAGATCCCTCACAACATGGGCCCAAGTAGAGCAAGAGTTTCTGAACAAATTCTTCCCTCCCGCCAAGACAGCACTGCTCCGCCAGAAGATTACAACTTTCAAACAAAAGTCTGGGGAACCGCTGGCAAAAGCGTGGGAAAGATACAAAGAACTGTTGCGATCTTGCCCTACTCATGGACAGCCACCCTACGTCATTCAGGAGATCTTCTTCAACTCTCTTGACCAAGTCACTAAGGATAGAATCAACCAGTATACTCGCTATGAGTATCTGACGATGCCGCCAATTGACGCCTGGGGTGTGCTCGACAAGCTCACCAATTATGACAACAAATATGGGTCTACTGCAGACTATGAGGAGAACTCCTATACCAGGCCAACACCATTTATGCCCCTCTATGAGCCTGCCAAGGAGATTGACCCAGATGTCAGGGAGCAGTTCTACAAAGACCAGAATCGCAAGCTCCTCAAGCAAGTAAAGTATCTCTCTATCAACCAGCCTTGCATCGAATGCGGATCACAGTGGCACACCACTACTGAGTGCCCATACACTGAGCAAGTCAGAATGGCAGAGACACATGAAGAGGTAGCCTACGCTGGGGGTCCCAATCGCTACATGGGAGATCAGTGGTTCTATCAACCATAGTGGAACTAAGGTCCTCTTAGGAACCCCCCACCATACAGAGCTCCAGGACATCCAGAAAGGGATCAAAAGAAGGATGAGTTACAGCTCATCCTTGAGGAAATGCGTCGGAATCAAGGCACCATTAACAACCAGTTCCAGAGCATCACTATAAAATTTAAAGAACTGGACATCTGGAAGAGGGGAATAGAGACCCAGATGGGTCAAATCGCTGCACAGATCCCACGACCATCCGGACAGCTCCCTGGGCAAACAGAACCAAATCCTAAGGGGAAGACCGGACACCTCGCAGCTATCAAACTCACAAGTGGGCATCAATTACATGAGCCAGAGGTCGGGAAGCACCAAGACACAGCAGAGCAGCAACTCGACACAGAGCAGAATCAACTCGATCTTGACCAGCCCGTAGTCGATCTCAACAAAGATCTTCTCGACACAGACCAGCGGCCAAGCTCGGACTCCACAGCACAGCCAGGCAACTCGAGATCAACCATCGTACTCGATATCGAGGAAAAATTGGCCAATGTCGACGACTCTGCAACACCTCCGACGTCTGATCTGGCTCCAAAACAGAAAAAGACATTGCCTTTCCCTTCCAAGGCGCTGAAAGATCCCACTGCAGGTAGGTTTAACCGTTTTGTTAATATGCTGCAAGAACTGAATGTCTCTATTCCTTTTACAGAAGCCCTGCAAGAGATGCCTGGATATGTCAAATTTCTAAAGGAAATCCTGAGCAAGAAGCGATCCATCTCAGAGATCACCGGTGAATGCAAAGTACTCCACTTCCTTGAAAAGAGACCTGACCCTGGTAAGTTTTCTGTTACTGTGGGATTTGGTCAATATAAATATGAGTCCCTGTGTGATTTAGGATCAAGTGTGAGCATCATGCCCTTATCAATCTGGCGGAAGGTAAAGATAGGATGCATAGAGCCTGTGGATGCCAAGCTATACATGGCAAACAATACAGTGGTCATCCCTACAGGTATAGTTGAGAATGTCCCCGTCCAGGTTGGTAAATTCTTTGTTCCAGCAGATTTCCTTATTATAGACTGTGCTGAAGATCCTACTAGCCCTATTATTCTTGGTAGACCATTCTTAGCTACTGCAGATGCCAAGATTAGTGTCAAACAGCAATCGCTCACCTTCACCATAGGAGATGAGGTCTTAGATTTCTCTTTTGGCCCTACAAAAGAGGAAATTTCATGGCTGGAGGTGAAGAGCATCAGCAACCACGGGACCAAGCAAACAACGGAGGAAGACACCAGAAGCCAACTTGAGATCGACAAGGGCTACTCGATCTCGACTAAAGAGTTACTCGATCTCGACAACGGTTCATCGATATCGACTTCTTCCTCTGCTGAGCACCAAACTTGCCAAGAGCCTAAGTATGGGGTCTCTGTACTCGATGTCGACCAGTCCTGCCCGATATCGACTAACCCCAAGCGCAAAGATTTCTGTTTTGGGTCCGAAAAGGTAAGTTCAGGTATGAATCCTACTCCTCCTCAGTCCATTAAGAAATTTATCAATAATTTAAGGGGAGGTAAGGCCCCGTGCCGAGAAAATCTGCGGAAACTAAGAGCTGGGAAGAAGAAGAAGAAAGAGAAGGAAGATTATGCAAACAAACACCTGTTAGCTGAGCTTGCATACTACCACCAGGACCTAGATGATCCAGGAGAAGGGCCAAGCACAAGCGGGCCCCACATTAAAGGTCCATGAGCATAAAAGAAGAAGTCGGCCTAGCGACTATAAAATCTAGAGCATGTATATAAAACTTTATGAATTTTGGGACTTTGGAACTTTTGATTTTGGTTTTTGGTTTTGGTTTTGTTTTTTGTTTTTAGTTTAGAATACTTCATGTGGAAAGTCTTGTTTTTGTGTGCAATCTAACACTTCTAGGTCGGCAAGCATATAAGAATCGCGAAAAGTGGAATAAGAAGTCCCTGAAAAACAGTCAGAATCGTCGAAGGCCAAGTCGACAACGACAAAGAGGAGTAGCCCAAAAACTCCTCGATATCGAGTAGGCCAACTCGATATCGACTAAGCCAGCAGAGTCTCCTCGACTTCAGAAGCCACTTGACGCAGAGAGCCTCCTCGAGATCGAGTACTGTACTCGAGATCGACAAAGACCATTTTCTCGACCTGCACTGATCTGCCTTCCTCGATGCATTATTCAGTGAGTTCCTTCCTTTACTCTTGTTTTTATTTGATTTTATACAGTGGGGACACTGATAGAGTCTATTTTAGTCATGTTTTTAGTATAGATTTGCATATTAATTTAGAGCATTTTTATATATTTTATAGCTTAGTTTGTATTATTTGGTTTTCGGAGTCTACACTAGCGTTTTTATATATTTCAGGTAATTTCGATTAAGATCGTATGAATTTGAAGATAGCTAGTTATTTACGGGATCATAGTGCAATTTGGAAGCCACCAGATGGGCCGGCTGCATAGATTGAACTGGGTTGATGAATTGCGTATGTGAAGCAGGAGATGCGGCTCCGGACGGCAGGACGTGTGCTCCACCAAACCTGCCTTACTAAGTCACTAGTTTCTACATATATTTATATTAGATTATATATATATAATATAAATTAGTTAGATAGCTTTAATATCCTAGTTTCTATTATATATATATACACGTTCCATTCATACGGGGTAGGGGAGGCCGAACATAAGAGGTGTCGGCCGACTGATTTTGGTATTCTTAACCCTAATTGTCTTTTGCTTTATTTTTATGGAGACCTAAACTCTCCCGTTCTGTCTACAATTTAAAGCTTTATTTGGATTGATTTGTGAGTTTCTAATTCTTGTTCCTTATTTCCTATATTGAATGTTTCGACTTCTTTGTGCTTGAATGATTGATTGTTTTATTCTATCTCGACTGATCAACTTGGTAGAATCAATTCAATTGTTAGGGTTTTGTAGATTCCTGATTGTGAACCTTAACCCAAGTGGCAAACTTATCTCTTTAGGGCTGATTGAACTAATTGGATGGGTAGGAAGTTAGATGTGTTGTTAAATCCCTTTTTAGGGACTGCAAATACCTTGGTTAATCTCTGGTCTTAAAGCTATCAATTGGGTTAAATCCTTCTTTAGAGACTGTTCGATTGATAAGGGTTTCTAGGACTGATTGGACTAGTAACTATATTAGGTCGGGACAAGGGCATTCATAGGAATCATAAAAGGACAAGAGGAAGTTACAATATCAATTCAACCAAATAAAGTGGATAGTTGTAGGTAGAACGATTTTCTCTAAATTGCTTTGCATTAATTTGTTTATAGTTTATTTTATTTTCTTTCTTATTTTCACCACCCAAAACCCCCCTTTTCCTATTAATTGGTAAATAAACATAACTTGGAAATACTTGATTCTCTGTGGGATCGACTCGTACTTATCACACTACATTAGTTAGTAAGTTCGAATTTATTTTGATACGGTTTACGCGACTAAAAACCGTCCGTCAAATTGGCGCCGTTGCCGGGGAATCAAGTTTATTTCTTTGTTTTGTGTATTTATTGATTTTTTGTGCATATATTTAACCCGTTGTGAACCTATCTTACGGTTCACGACACCCTTGCTACTAACTTTTTAAGATGTTGAGATTGTTGCAGTTTGAAGGTGAGAACTTTCACCAATATTTCACTAGATTGCATGAGTATGTTAACGACCTTGGTTCATGGGGTTATCAATATGGTGTGCGGGAGATGTGTGTTTGCATATTTGATGGGATGAATGTTGAAACACGGAATCTTGCTGAGTCCATGAGTAATGGAGGCCTATTGGATATGGGACTCTTTGAGATTTGGGATTTTTTCTGCAACATGAGTCGACAGGTTGAGCAGGAAGAATCAATTCGAACTCTTACTCAAGTGGTGCAGTAGTTAGAGGAAAGAAAAATGAGCCGAATCGGAAAATTGGAGGAACAAATGAGCCGCTGTAAAAACTTGGAGGAACAGATGAACCAACTTATTCAAATTTTAAGTGCAAAAGGTGAGAAAGAAAGGAGCTTTGAAGAAGAAGAGGAATTGGTTGCAGACAACGATAGTGTCTTCGACGATGGAGAAGAGGGTCTAGTGCTTCCTGACTTGGAATCTCATGAGTCGGCGCATGAGGTTACATATGTTGTGTTTCCTACTCCATCTGAACCGTCCATTCTAAGCTCGCCCATTAATGAACCAGGTCTAGAGCAATCAGCCGATGCTCAAGAGGTAATAAAGGAAAACTTTTGCAATTTTGAAGGTAATGGTGATTATGTTGATCCTTTTGATTGCTATTTTGATAAGCCAACAGCGGAACTGTGTTGGTGGTATCATATTCCTTCTGCAGAGAGTCATGCTATACTCTTTGATAAATTGAAAGAGTTTTTGAATTCCATATTTTATACTTTCAATTTATTGTGCTATTATCTTCTTTGTAAGATGTGTGCACAGGAATATGATAGGCTACTGAGGGCATTGACAATGTCTGATAGGTAAGCCCAAGGTATGTTTTTTTTTAAAAAAATATATATTTCCGTTTTTTTTTTGTTTTTTTTTATTTCTTTTCTTTTTTATTTTTAGTTAGGATTAATTTTCAGGTAATTTTTTTTTTATTTTCGTTAGAAAAAAAAAGAAAAAAAAAAAGAAACCCTCACCGCACCTTCACCATCGCCTCTCATCCTCCTCCTCCTGGCCGCATCATTCGCCGCCTCCCGGATTCCGACGGCCTCCTCGTCGGGATGTCCCCGCCGTCCTCCTCTGATCCGTCTCGCCGCCGGCCGCCACCACCGCACCCCCACGACATCAGATCTCTCCCATCCCCTTCCTCATCACCATCGTCTACCGCCTCCTCTGTCGCCGCTGCTGCCCACCTCTTCACCTCGCCGTCCCCTTCTGTTCACTGGACTCCCGCACCGACGACAGAAAACCACCCCAAATCAACCTATCTCCCTTCTTCTTCACCGGCGCCGCACAATCAGCCCAACGCCCTGGCTTGCGTCTCCTTCCTCCGCCAGACATCGTCTCCGGCTGCAATCGGCCATCTGAAGCCGCTGGCCTCCACCACTCCACCGGCGCAGCACCACCGGTCCCTCTCGGATCTACTGTTGCCATCGCTCTGTCCGATGCGCCATTGTTGTTGCCCCGTGTAGCCGTGATTCATCTCAACTGGAGTCCAATTTTGGTTAGTTAAGTGCAGGTAGTTTCTCCCTGAGCTAAGTGTTTATCGATTTCGATTTTGGGATCTTCCAGACTGATCGTGTGCTTACTTATGTTGAACTGATAGAGTCGTCGATTGATTCTGCTCGAGTTCGATTGTTGTGGGTTTTCCGAATGCCTGATTTTGCTTCAAATGTGCAATTGAAATTGTTGTGTTGATAATTGATAATGTGATAGGAATTTTATTGTGCTGAACTTATGCTTGAGAGCTGCTAGATTGAAGCTTCTACACCTATTTGTTACTTCTTCGCTGATTTGGCTCGGTAATGTGAGAAATCTGTGAAGTAGAGTGATAGTTGGTTCTCATTGTCATTCCTCGTCCTAGGTTTGCTCCCTGTAGCTGATTGATTTCTTCTTTCTATATTGGAAATCAGCTGAGTAATTTTATTTAGTCTAAAGTGCTAATATCAAGACAAGCCTGACTTTGAGGTGGTGCCCATTCTAGTTAGGTTGCTCCCTGAAATCACTTGAATTTCATATTTTTAAATTGTCATAAGTGATTGAGCATGACTTGCAAGGGGCTGATTAGTGTTTGACCGATCTTTGTTGTTCTTCATTCTTGGATGATATATTTTTCTTGGTTGTTGGAATGTGTTTCCTTGTTGTGCGTTCTTTTTGTTTTGTGTCTTGGCCAGACGTTTTGCAAAGAGGATAGACCTATATTTATCCAACTCCAAGAGGGTTCACGAGTGCCAATTACATCCGAGAGTTGCTGAAAGTTTCTGCTGAACACCCAGGGCTGTAATTTCTGATCTTTTATCATATTTTAAGGGTGTTAGTACTTAGGAATAGTCATCTATCTTGCTGAATTTTCTACTTTTGATATTCCTATGTTACTAAATTGAATCTGGTGCTGATTTCTATTTTAGTTTTGCTTGTTTTTGTTGTTGGTTGTGGTATTTGATAGGTCCTATAACTATGAGAAGCGCTGAATTTTATGGTCTTAGGCTGAATGATTTGTCTCGAATGCCTGATTACTTTGTGAGTTTCCTCTACCTCTCTCTTTCTTTTTATTTACTTTGAGAACAAAGTAAGATTTTAAGCATGGGGTGGGGAATTCAAGTGTAGATCCGTCTTTATATATATATTAGTTTTTTGTTTTTTTGTTTTTTTTTTTTCAATTTTTGTTATGCATTACCCATCTTGGTTTAGGTTGTTCTCTAATTTATTTTTATGATCTTATTGCATAAATCCCATGATTTGATTGAATTGCTTGAAAATGATTTTGGAGCATGATTTGAGAATATAATTGAGCAAGTATGATTCATAGTTGAGGTTTAATTGAAATCTAAAAAAAAATATAACCCTTGTGAGTTTGTTTTGGCCTTATAGGGACTTTACATATTATTCCCTTTTGCTTTTATTGTGTGATTATACTCTCCATATGCTTGTTTTTCATGACCGTATTGCACATGTTTGTTACTTGTGAATTTCAAATGATTGAGGCATGTGTTCTTTAGCCATATTATACCATATCTACCTTACATATGATCCTTTGCTTGAAGCCCGTCTGAGCCTTAAAGCCTATTTTTTTTTATAGCTCCACAAAAATATATCATAACCAATGATTAGCCTGACCCCATCCGGGAATTAGGAGGAGAATTGGTGAAAAATCTTTATGTTGGAGTTGCTTTGAGTAGAGATGATGTATGTATAGTTGTGCATTGCGAGAGGTATAGCCAAAATAAGGTAACCCTTCTTGCATAATAGAGATGACTTATTACTAGGGGCCTAAGGAGGATAAAATTCACTTAGGAGTAAAAGTCTAGTAAGCTTGGACCTAGGGAGGATAAAATTCACCTAGGGGCAAAAGTAAGCATAAAAGAAAAGAAAAGAAGTCATCATAATGAAAAAAATGCATGAGTTGTATGACTATTGAAATCGAAGAGCTTATTGATGTGTATTGGAGTTTATATTATTGGAATGATTTGCGAAGTATGGAAGTTTTGGTGTTGTTCTGGTTGGTTGTTGTTCCTTTTTCCCGGATTTTTAGCACCACAAGCCTAAATATCTTCCATATCTTATGTTCCTACCAAAACCCCATTACAACCCTATAAAAGTCCTCATGATGTTGTTTGCAAGTGATGACTTTCACGGTGTATAGAGCATTTTGGATTGAGTTGAGAGTTGAATGTTAAAGCCTAAACACATGAGAGCTTGAGTGAAACACATTATCCCGGTGAGGTTGGATTATATTTGCCTTTACTATTGGATCGCTAATATATTTGCTAGGATATTTGTTCTCTTATTCATGGCTCCTATTGTTTGATGTTGCTTTTCTAAAACTACAGCATTAAGATCTTATTTGTGGGATAATTAATTCTATATTTGTTTTTCATTGCTTGAGGACAAGCAAAAGTCTAAGCATGGGGTAGTTTAATAGAGTCTATTTTAGTCATGTTTTTAGTATAGATTTGCATATTAATTTAGAGCATTTTTATATATTTTATAGCTTAGTTTGTATTATTTGGTTTTCGGAGTCTACACTAGCGTTTTTATATATTTCAGGTAATTTCGATTAAGATCGTATGAATTTGAAGATAGCTAGTTGTTTACGGGATCATAGTGCAATTTGGAAGCCACCAGATGGGCCGGCTGCATAGATTGAACTGGGTTGATGAATTGCGTATGTGAAGCAGGAGATGCGGCTCCGGACGGCAGGACGTGTGCTCCACCAAACCTGCCTTACTAAGTCACTAGTTTCTACATATATTTATATTAGATTATATATATATAATATAAATTAGTTAGATAGCTTTAGTATCCTAGTTTCTATTATATATATATACACGTTCCATTCATACGGGGTAGGGGAGGCCGAACATAAGAGGTGTCGGCCGACTGATTTTGGTACTCTTAACCCTAATTGTCTTTTGCTTTATTTTTATGGAGACCTAAACTCTCCCGTTCTGTCTACAATTTAAAGCTTTATTTGGATTGATTTGTGAGTTTCTAATTCTTGTTCCTTATTTCCTATATTGAATGTTTCGACTTCTTTGTGCTTGAATGATTGATTGTTTTATTCTATCTCGACTGATCAACTTGGTAGAATCAATTCAATTGTTAGGGTTTTGTAGATTCCTGATTGTGAACCTTAACCCAAGTGGCAAACTTATCTCTTTAGGGCTGATTGAACTAATTGGATGGGTAGGAAGTTAGATGTGTTGTTAAATCCCTTTTTAGGGACTGCAAATACCTTGGTTAATCTCTGGTCTTAAAGCTATCAATTGGGTTAAATCCTTCTTTAGGGACTGTTCGATTGATAAGGGTTTCTAGGACTGATTGGACTAGTAACTATATTAGGTCGGGACAAGGGCATTCATAGGAATCATAAAAGGACAAGAGGAAGTTACAATATCAATTCAACCAAATAAAGTGGATAGTTGTAGGTAGAACGATTTTCTCTAAATTGCTTTGCATTAATTTGTTTATAGTTTATTTTATTTTCTTTCTTATTTTCACCACCCAAAACCCCCCTTTTCCTATTAATTGGTAAATAAACATAACTTGGAAATACTTGATTCTCTGTGGGATCGACTCGTACTTATCACACTACATTAGTTAGTAAGTTCGAATTTATTTTGATACGGTTTACGCGACTAAAAACCGTCCGTCAGACACTGTATATTTTAAGTATGGGGTGGGGGAAGGACTCATTATCATTATTATATGTTTTAGTCTTGCTTTTGGTTTTACATAGTGAAATTTTAATTTTATGTTATGCATTCATGTTTAAGTTTTATGCATTTTAGTCTTTTGTCATACTTTAGTCTTGTTTTTTGTTGCATAGAAAAAAATAAAAAAATAAAAAAAAATAGAAAATGTCGAAAAAGAAAAAAAAAATGCATGTTTAATTTTTGCATTGTCTTAGTTTTTATACCCTAACTTAGATGTCCTATGATGATAAATAATGACTGACTTGATCATGTAAATCCTATGGCATATTTGGAAGGTTTAACCTAAGTCCTCAAAATTGTTTTTATGTGGATTGTGAACTTGTGATGAAATTGAGCACATATGATCCTAAGTTAAAGGTTAAAATCCAACAAAAATTATCCTAGTGAGAATTTTGGCTTTATAGGGAGAACATTAAAAATCCCTCTGCTTTCTTGAGTGTATTTACTCTTCCTATGCATCTCTAAATGTTGTGATAGTTATTCAAAGCCAATGTATTTATATGTTTTTGTGAATGAGGATTAAATGACGGAGGCACCTTTTAAGCCAATTTTATCCTCTCTTTACCTATCCTGCATTATCCCTGCTTGAAGCCAGAACATTAGCCTGAGACTTTTATTATAAACTCCACAAAATTATCCTTAGCCAAATTGAGCCTGGCCCCCATTTGGGAATTAAGACTTAGAGTTGGTTGAAATAATGGTTTGTGGAAGAAATGAGCTTGTGTTTCATTTCAAGTGAGAAGGAGTTCTGAATTTATTGAGATATGGGTTGGTTTTATATTTTTATCTTGCTATGCATATTATGTAAAAGGATTTTTGGCTCACCCTATAAATGCACTAGTTATTTTCGTTTCAAAAAAAAAAAAAGAAAAGTTTGTGTATATGTTTGTGAATAAAGTGCATGAGTCAAATTTACCTTAGTTCTTTCATTTTCGCAAGATGCATAATTTGGAGAAGGTTAAGGAAGTTTGAAAAGGTTACATACTTCATTGAGATAAGTTGGAGAGTTTGGTTGATGCATATGATTGAGAGTTATGGTTTGGTTGTGTTGGAAATTTAGGAGTCTTGATTCCCGAATTTTATTAAGCACCACATGGCCAAATAATTCCATTCCCTTTTATTTCTTACCAAGCCCCATTACAACCCCGCCGAATGTAATCTTCTTTGAAGACTTCTATTGAGCGAAGTCCTCCTGATAATTCTTGTTGTATTTACATAATTGGTTGCGAAGTGGATTTATATTTAAATTGCAATGTTTATGAGATTGTATATGTAATTGAGTTGAGAGTTGATCTACATAGCCTAAGCACATTGAGAGTTGAGTGTAAACACATGATCCCTGTGAGGTTGGATTTATATTGCCTATGCCCATGGATCGCTCATATATGTGTGATGACGTTAAATTCACTTGTCTTATATTGCTACTACTTGAGATGTTGCTTTTGACAAAAGGCGAAGACTTGAAGGATGTGTTGTAGGTCTTGGTTATTGTTTGGTTATTGCTTGAGGACAAGAAGTCTAAGTATGGGGTGATTTGATGTCTCTAAAGTAGCCATGTTTTTATGTATATTTTAGTTCCATATTCTATACACTTTGCATATTTCGGGTTGGGAATATGTCGAATTTATGTAGTATATGCTTATTTGCAAGAAATGGAGATCTACATAAGTTATTGTTTAATATTGCAGAATATGGAGCCATTTCGGGAGAAAAACCAAGAAGCAAAGACCGGAGCTCAAAGCTACTCGACATCGACAAGCCTTAGTCGATATCGACAAATCATGCCCGGACACACCCTGATCGAGGACAAGCGGATCGAGAAGCCAAGGAGCAAAGTTACCCGACTCCAGCACTTTCCTCGATATTGAGTTGGGTACTTGATGTCGACAAAGACTGAAGACCATGCCCGGAGTCGAAGAGAAGTTGATCGAGGATACCGAGGAGAGTTACGCGACCTGGCCAGACACCTGGACACAGAGCAACATCACTTCTCGATATCGAGGAAAAGTCCTCGATATCGACAAACCCCGAGCATCTGTTCGAGCAAGGTCGAAGAAAGTTACCCGACACCACCAAGCCGCCTAGTCGACGAACCCATCTTACTTGATCTCGAGTTATTTACTCGATATCGAGGACCCAAAGTCGCATATCTGAGCCCTCTCGAGGAAGAGCAACCCGAGACGCCGCTGATGCTGAAGTCAACGACCATATTACTCGAGATCGAGGAAACTCCTCGAGATCGAGGAAACCTTCCAGAAGCCGCGTAACGCGTTTTGAGCTGTCCTACTCGGATTGGGATTCCTTGGGGCCGAAGATTGCCGAGTCTATCCGAATCTATCAAGATCCATCATGGAAGAGAAGATTTATCCACTTTGAAGATATTTTAGGATTTTAGATATAATTTCCCTTTATGGATTTAATTCCTTTATTGCATTTATTTATCATTAAGCTTTTAGATATAGATTTAGATAGAGATAGAGATATTCTATCCTTGAATAGTAAGGATTAGAAGGCTATAAATAAAGCCCATGGGGCTGATTTTAGGAATCATTCAATTTCAGGAGTTAGAGAAGTAGTTCACAGAGACGGTTTTTAGGAGTTCAAAGGTTTTAGGGTTTTGGCATTCAACGAAAGTTGGATTGCCGGGATCATAAAGGCTTTGAATTTAGTTTAATGCAAGTTTCTTTTCATACATCAATGTCTGCGATTGCGATGAGGTGCGAGTAGTCCACCCACTTCTAGGGTTGGGGCGAGCCCGACGATAGCAATGCGTATTTGAGGTAAAGATTCGACTTTTATCATGTTTTGAGCATCTACTAGTTATGTGTTTATTACCCATCTAATGGAGGTCCATGCTAACAACTTGGATTGTAAACATAAAATCGGTAGATACAATTAGGGTTTCTTGAAAGAGTTGTCTAATTGTTGGAAAAGGCGAAAGCTTAGTCCTTTGATGCGATTCACATGATTACCTGTTTTATTTCTGCCTTATGCATGCTTGGTTATCGTTGTTCCAAACCCCAATCTTGGAAGTCTTTTACATTAAGTTTATTTTCGAAGTCCCAAAGCCTTTGTTTTTACTTTCTTTCGTTTTAGTTTTTGCTTTCCTCGATATCGAATAGCACTCCTCGATATCGAGTTACTGATCTTCGATTCCAGAATCGCCGTAGCTTCTGTCTGCAGGAACTCGACCAAGCCAACTCGACGTAGACGACTCTACTCGATCTCGAGTAAGCTCTAGTCGAAATCGACTAAACCCTGTCACTGCTGCTGCGCTGTTCGACTTGTCCGATCTTCTGTCGACTAACCCTAGTCGAGATCGACAACCTGTGGTCGACTTCTGTCCGTGAGATTTAACCGCTGCCTAGGATCCGCTGACACGCTTCCTCGTGGATCGATCCTGACTTCCCACTACTGCATCGGGAGGAAGTCTTATAATCATTTGCAAGGGACAGAATCTGGTTTGCCTTACTTTAGTTATATTTTATATTTGCATTCTCGATTTCCTCCTACAACAAAGGCCGAGGAAGAGGCCGAGCTGGCAAGAAAATTGAACGAAGAGGAGGCCGAGAGAATTAGGAAGGAGGCTGAGAAGGAGGTTCCCACTGAGGAGGAACCAGAGGAAGAAGAAGAGGAGGATGACGAATCCGGTGAGGACGAGGATGCTGATGGAGACGACGCAGGGTCCGCCGAGGACTCGGGGTCTGAGGACGAGGAGGAAGAGGAGCCAGAACCTGTTGCCTCTCCTTTTCCTTCTCCTCCTTCCCCGTCTCCAAAGAAGCGGAAAGCCCCAGCAGCTGTCAAACCTCCCTCTCCCAAGCGTACCAGGAAGGGCACCCTCATAAGCCTTGAGGCGCCTGTCAAGGGGACTGCTCCAACACAAGCACGCAGGAAGAACGCCGATCCACCTGCCTACATCCAGGTAAACCAATCCTTACCCTCTTCATGGTTTGAAAATGCTGAAATGGCTGGAAAGTGGGTAGATGAGTTTCGAATTCGTAGGATCTGCTGTTCTGATTTTTTGGATATTGCGTTCTTTGAAGCTTTGAATTTACCATGCCTTGCTCTCGTTAAAAAATCCCCAGCCTGGACCCTACTCAATCTTGAAACCGTCTATTATCCCCAACTCACTCGCCTGTTCTACATAAACCTAAAAGCCAAAAGCAATGTCGACGGTTGGTCTTTGGAATCCATCGTCAAGGGGGTTAGAATCTCTTTCAACTCCATTGACTTTGCTGATTTCCTTGGCCTACCTAGACCGTGTCCACCCTCTCCCGAGAAACCCACAAAAGAACAGTGCCTAGCCATTGCTCGATCCAAATATCTCCTACCCGAAGCATCTAACAGCACCTCAAAGCAGCTTACCCACTCATCCCTTACCCTTGAGGCAAAGATAATTTTTAACATCATGGTGCGCTGCCTCTTGCCCCGTCTTAACTCTAGCTCCCTCCTGACCGACAATGTCATGGTCCTACTATACCGAATCCTCAATGGCCTTGATCTTGATCTGGCCAGCACCATTTTAGGATCCATGGCTCACACTAGAAAAGCCAGGAAAGGAACTCCCCTCCCCTTTGCCACCCTTTTGACCCATATCTTTAAAGCTTCTGGAATTAATTTCAAAAATGAAGAACAACAGCTTCATATGGGTAAGTTCGACTCCAAGAGCCTTGAAAAGATTGGCATCACTCAGTCCCCCCAAGGGACTTGGAGTCTTGCCTATCCTTCAAAAGCTCTTCCCACTGCTTCAGTCGTTGATGAACGCATGGACAACCTGGAGCTGGGCTTGGAGGAAGTTCGCTTGGATATCAAGGAGCTGCACAAGGAGTTTATGACGGAGATGAGTGGGGTAACCAAACTGTTGCAAGATCTGAGGTCGCTGCTCACTGATGATGCTCCGGACAATGAAGCTTAGCCTTACCCTACCCTACCCTAACCCCAAATCTGAAACATTGCTGGTTTTTGGAAACTGTTTCAAAACTTTTGGTGGCTGTCTTACCTCCTCCCTTTGTTGAAAGACAAAACGGGGGAGATGATCTGTGGTGTGTTAGACTTTTTAAAACTGTTGCATTTCAAAGGTCTTGGAAGACCTTGATTTTGTTTTTGGTTGGATATTTTCATGCTTTAAAACTTTGATCCAACATTTGTCTACCCCATGCAGGTACTTAGTCCGATTTTACTTAGATTATATATGCTTGACTAAGTTGCAGGGATGCATAGGTTTTGTCTTTCATCAAGGGGGAGATTGATAACTCCACTCCCTTGATGAAAATCGGAATAAGTTTCAAAGGCCTTGACAGTCTTTTTGTGTCAAAGGTCTTGAAGCTTTAGCAGTGTTGATGAAACACAAAACCTGTTCTATATGATACTATGTTCGAATATTATTTTATGCTATTATATGCTTCCATTATATTATTGTATATACACTAACCTTTCAGGAAGTATTTTCGAATATTATTTCCTTCCTTATGTTGTAATTTGAGAAGATTCAAATCGGAAGATCATGGCCTCCAAAGTTTCCAAAGATAGAAGATCCAGCTCAAGCCATGATCCTCTCTAGCCGTTGGTGAAGATCCTTTGGCGCCGATTTGTTTCAATAAAAAGAAAAGGAAGAAGAAGACAACTACACATCTGTTGAATACAAGCTTTCATACACTCAAGCCTTCAAACGGGATCTGTCTTCTTCGTGTGCTCTCTGCTAGTCCTTAAGAGTCTGTTATTTTGTTTCAAAGCATTTGAGAGTTACACAGTGAGCTTATAGGATATATTTTGTTATAGTGTTATACTCGATAGTTTGTAACTCAGGAAGTGAACACTAGGCGATTGATTCACTAAGTGTAAGAGGATTGTACTAAATAGCATAGAGAGGTGGGACTCTTCTAGATTGGTCTAGGACTCCAAGGGAATGTGAGTTGACTAGATTGCAATTGTATAGGAGAGAGGCTTATCGGTGAGCTACTAGGATCCTAAGTCTTGTGAATCAATAAAAGCCGGTTGAATCCTAGGGTTGTGGAAGAACCCTAGGCGGGGACGTAGGCAAAGTTCGTGCCGAACCTCGTAAATAATTCATCGAGTCCTTTACTTTCTGCTTTACCTTATTTCCGCATTTGGTTCGAATTGTCTAACTTTGTGATTCAGGTTTTCAGAGAAAAGACTAAGTCTAATCTCAAAGGGTTTTGGCACAAGCTTCAAAAGTCTTGAGACTATCTGCGAAAAACCGGCATACTCTATTCAACCCTCCTTCTAGAGTATCTTTACTTTACTTAGTTTTACATTATCGAACCTTCAAATGCTTTATGTGACTTAGAAGCTAGTGTTAGTATCATGCATTTATCAATCTAGTCCAAAGTCAAGATAGGTGCTTTAGAGCCTGTGGATGCCCGACTCTATATGGCAAACAACCCAGCTGTCATCCCAACACGCATGGTGGATGATGTACCAGTGCAGGTAGGTAAGTTCTTTGTCCCTGTTGATTTTCTAGTTATTGATATGGCAGAGGACCCTGCTTGTCCAATCATTCTAGGAAGGCCTTTTTTAGCGACGGTAGATGCCAACATAAGCGTAAGGAAGGGAGTACTCACTTTCAAGATCAGCGATGAGGTAATTCAGTATTCCGTTAATAAAACTGAAAGGCATACAGGTCCTATGGAAGAGGTCAAATCAATCTCAGCCAGGTACATCACTTGCGGGGAGCCAAAGGTAAAAAATATGACTCCCAAGGAATTGGAGAAGAGAGATATGGAAGCCCAGGTGGAGGAAATCATGGCTATTTTGAATGAGAAAACAGAGAATCTACTCGACATCGACCATGGTAAGTCGACGTTGACTAACTTTTATTCAAAATCTTTCCTAGAGTTTAAGTATGGGGTCAATGTCGACCATAAGTACTCAACGTCGAGTACTCTAGTTGACGTCGACCAAGTTCAGTGCCCTCCATCGACTACACCTTTATCGAGCACCCCACCCGAGCCAGAGAAGTCCTCGACATCAAGTAGTCTACTCGACATCGACCAGACCCAGGGAAACTCGACTTCTCCTTCCTCGACGAGCAAGCCACCAGAAGCATAGTCGTACTTGACATCGAGTGCTTTTACTCGATATCGAGTAGATTCAGAGGTTCCGAATGTTGATTCTGCAAAGGTGAGCCAAGGTAACGATGTCTCTTCTCCTATTTCCATTAAAGATTTATCTATACATGGGAGAGGTTTGCCTTGTTATGTGCGATTATGCAGGGTTTCCAATGACGAGCCAAAAGAATATGAAATAGGAGACAAGGTCTATGTCTCCAAATCCAAGAATCATTGGTTCCGTAACAAGTTCAATCACAAAAAGTTGGGACCTTTCATAGTGCACAAGATCCATTCTGGAGGACTACAGTTGATGGACAAGAATGGAGTCTTGTTCGAGGCCCAATCTACATGGGCGCTGCAGATGACACATTGAGCTTATACAGAAAAAGTTGGCCTAGCGACTGTAAAGTCTAGAGCTTGTAACAAAACAATCAGTTTTTAGGATTTTTAGACACGTATGCTTTTGGTTTTTTGTTTTGAAACACTATTTTTGGGTTTTGCTATTGTGGATATTATTTCTCTAACGAATCTTGCAGGTACAAAAGAGTTGCAGAAGTACTCGATGTCGAGTAGTCTACTCGACGTCAACTACCCATGACGAGCAGAGGAGCATGTGGTCGAGGAAGGATCACCCTGAGGCTTCAACTGTACTCGAGATTGAGTAGATCTAGTCGATGTCGACTACTCTCCTCGAGATCGACCACTTATGTAGCAACTTCAGCAATCGATTACGACGTTCTGCACATTTTTCTAGTGAGTTTCTTTCTGTACCTTTGTTTTTATATAGTGAGAACAAAGTAAACTTTAAGTATGGGGTGGGGAAGGTTGACATTTTTTGTGCATATTTTCCGAATTGTTCACACATGGCTATCTTTAGAATTATTATTCATCTATGTGCTTACAAATGTTTTCCAAAGTTTATTTTTATCACCCCCATTGATTTTTTTATTAGTGTCATGGAAGGTTTAATTGAACTCGATGATGCAAAACTGGATTCATTAGAGATATAACATGAAATTGCCTAGTAAAGGGAAGTCACAATGAAGTGCATTATTTTTTTTATGGAAACCATGAAAGAAGGTAAAATTTGAAGTTGCTTTTGACATGTTGCATAATAAGAGGATGGAGGACTTTATATTTTCCATACAATGCTCATATTGTTTATATCCCAGCCATACCTATGCTTATGCATCACAAAAGCCATATTATGTGCCTTATTTCATATTTGCTCCACATGATCTAAATATTGCCCATTTTCTACCTTATTTCCTTATATGGGGATTATGTTGAGAATGATGTCACATTATGGAGATTATTATACGGTGTTTGTGTTATTATCATTATTGGAGTTTGGCAGAAAAGTTTCAAAGTTATGGAAAAGTTAATGAGTGAAAAAAAATCCGGTCACCTTAGGAGATAAAGGTAGATCGACCCTGCCTTCGTCGAGATAATAGTTCCGCAGGAAGGGACACCAAGGTGAGGAGTCTGAAGCACTAAGTATTCGGGGCCAGGGCCATTCATGACACCCATATTTGCGACTCGCGAGAAGGCAATGCTGAGGTTAGAGAGGTAAAAGCATATAAGTAAAAAAAAAGCAAATAGTGAATTCTGAGAGGATGAGTGATGTGGAAATTATGAAGGGAGAAAGTGCATCAAAGCATGAAAACAAAACTTGAAGAAGTTCTCCTCGGATTTAGCACCACATTGCCTAAAAATAGCCCACTACTTTACCTTTTACCTTTTCTTCACCATGAGCTTAAATAAAGTCCTCTTAATTATTAATGCTTTGTCACGAATGAAATGTTTTTGCATAACCCTCCTTTTGAGTGTGAAGCTGCTTTTATTTACAGGCACAAATTTGGGACATAAGTACCTTTTCAAGGATGGTGATTGATTGTAGAGACATATGGCAATGGATCTAAGATGTTGAGAGTTTGAATTCTTCCCCTGTATGACCATTAAAAGTATTGCTTGAGGACAAGCAAGCTTAAGTATGGGGTGTTTGTTGTGAGCCTAAACTACCATGTTTTACATTAACTTTTATACCGATTTTTGCATGCATTTCATATCATTGGGTTAGAATTATACAGAATCTATGTAGTTTATGCTTATTTGCCAAATTATGGAGTCTACACTAGTTTTTGTTTAATTTCGCAGAAATCGAGACATTTTACAGTAGTTCAGAGAAGGAAATCATGAAAGAGCTTGAGGTCGGATGCAGAAAGTCCAAGGTTGAGTAGTAGCTGAATCAAAGCACGTCGAGTAGAAAACAAGAAAGAAAGCACTCAATAGGACTAGTGGACGTCGACTACACCTAGTCGATGTCGAGTACTTTGGTCGACCTCAGCTTCATCACACGAGATCGAGAACGAGCCGAGCACAGAACCACTCGAGGAGCATAAATATACTCGACATCGAGGACTTTACTCGATGTCGAGTACCCATCGAGAGTACGAATCCTAGTCGAGCTCGATCAGAATCCGAGGAGAAGAAGAAACCTACTCGATATCGACTACTCTTGTCGATGTTGAGTACTTCCCAGCGTCAATCCGAGTCAAAATCGAGTGGAGTCCAAGTAATTATGGTTACTTGCAAGCAAAGTCACGTGGAATTCTATCAAGACATGTGAACATCTATCAAGATTGAAGATATTTATCCACCTTAGTCTTACTTACCTTAGGGATTTATTTGTTTTATTTCCAAGTTTTAGGAATCATCCAACATAGAATATCGACTACTCTTGTCTTACTTACTTTAGGAATCATCCAAGCCACAAGCAATTGTGTTCCAACATAGAATAGCGAGTAGAGAGAGAGCTTGGAGCTGAGAGGTGTTTTGTCTTGCGAGAGCGGATTTGGCTTCGATCGGTTGTAAGATTTTATTTGATTTAATGCAATTTAGTTCCCTTTTATTATTGATGTGTCTTTTTATGATGAAGATCCATTAGTCACCTAACTTCTAGGGTCGGGGTGAGGCCGACGGTAGCCATGTAAAGTAATGCGATAAAGGTACAACCTTTAATGCAATTTCGTCTTTTATCCCTATGAGAATGATTCTTCTGCGACAGTCGAAGGTGATCCGTGTTTATGTTATTGAAGCGAAAGTGATCTTAATACAACTTGAATTAATTATGTGAAAAGGGTTAGTAACAATTAGGGTTTATATGAAATCCTCTATTTTCCTATTTATTAATGACGACAGCTATTTGATGAAAAGGCGTGATCTTTTATACCTTTAGCATAATTCTTATATGGTTATCGATGTGGCGTTGAAACCCTGATTCTAGGAGCTTTTTATATTATTGAATTACATCCCACCGATTTCGTGTTGTTTCCGTTCACAAAGTCACGGTTTTTATTCTGCACATCACTCGATCTCGACGACACTGGTCGACATCGAGGACTTTGGTCGACGTCGAGGAGTCTTCTACTCGACATATGTTGTTTTCGTTCTTTATTGTTCGGTTTTGCAGATCCAATCGATAGGTCTAGTCTATATCAAGTACCTTACTCGACGTTGAGAAGCCTTCTGGTCGATTTCGAGAGGATGTAGAAGCTTGAAAGGCGAGCGCTGACACGCTTCCTCGTGGACACGATCCTGATTCGCTTTCACTACAATGGGAGGAAGTCTTGTAATTTTATTTGTGTGGTTCAGGGAGTCAATTTGAGATTTATTTATTTCATACTTGATTTTCCTCCTAACAGTATCCTCCCAGCTTAGCCCATCCGGAACCTTCCCGTCTTCAACCACCATCACCGCAGCCAACTTCATAAGAACCCCAGCAAACAGATCATCCCCAAGCGTATCCCACCTCCAACCTTCGCCATCGATCTGCCCAGTAATCACGAACTGTCAAGTACCTTTCCTCCTCCTCGAGTTGTCTGCCTACCAAACCTTCCAGACTTTCGCTCAGTAGCCACCTATCCCTCTAAAACAACGTCGTCCAGCCATCTCTAATCAGCCACCTCATTCCTTCATTGACCACTTGGTTCAGGCTCTTCCTCATACTCGCCCAAACCGCTGACGTCCACATCGTGGTCGCACCATTGCTCCAAACATACTTGGTATACATGATTTTACACCAAACCTCCTCCTTATTATTATTATTATTATTATTATTATTATTATTATTATTATTATTATTATTATTATTATTATTATTATTATTATTATTATTATTATTATTATTATTATTATTATTATTATTATTATTATTATTATTATTATTATTATTATTATTATTATTATTATTATTATTATTATTATTATTATTATTATTATTATTATTATTATTATTATTATTATTATTATTATTATTATTATTATTATTATTATTATTATTATTATTATTATTATCGACAAAACATTTTTACAAGAAATTAGTGGGTAGCCGAGATACTATCTGGGCACCCACTCCCTTAGCGATAACGAAGCTAAGTGTAGTAAAAATATAAGCTGCAGCACGAGCCCCGACATCGTGAGATACCGAGAATTTCTGAATCCGCTTCAGCAAGGCAACAACATCTGTATCCAACTCTCCCAACGAAGAGAAAAAGAAGGGTAGGAAACCATAACCCGTTGTCATGCACAAATCACGATACTTAACACGCTTACGTTGAGCAGCATCAACAACAACACGACCAGGGACAAAGTCAGACACCCCTGATTGAGTCAAGGGGGAGGATCCCGTCAGATCAACACAAACATCACGCCCTCTGTCCCATGAATAAAGAAGAAAATCTGCCGGACGAAGAGGCCTATTAAGCCCATCCATCAAACCGATATCAACCTCCTTACTAGCAGAAATCCCAGCCCTGTAACAGATATCCAATAAGGCGTCACGCACAAGCTTATGTCGATGTTTAATGCCCACAGTACCAGCACAGGACACAACATGATCTCCATAGACATCATCATCAAAGACCCGAGAACAAGCCGGACAGGACCTAGACACCGTGAACAATGGAACGCTCAATCGATAACTAAGCACACTGCGATAAGTCCTTCCATTCATAGTCTGCCCCAACCTAGAAATAGGAAATGCACGCAACCAATCGGAGGAGTGAGCACCCTGCTGAGACTTCCACAACGCCACATGTCGCGGAGTCAAAGAGAAAACAGATTCCGATGTAGCAGCAACCTTCGTGAAATATATATCCGCCAATTTCTTCATTAGTTTGGGGGTAGCGATTTCACTAGGATCGCGTAGAAAATCAGAACCTGTGGTCTCATTAAAAGCACGACAAGCATCATCAAAAGTAGAACCAGTAGCAGTAATACCAAAAGGGCGTAGGAGCTTAGCCTCCAACTCAGCATACTGCAAATGAGACGCCAGGAAAGCATAATGTAGGACATCCCCAGCAGCATACACTCTGAGCCCACCAAAATGAAAGGGGAAGGTGGCAAGCCACCACTGCCAATCTCCAAACCCAGGCCCGGACGCAGTGACAATACGTTCCAAGCTAGAACGAAGTGCCGCGTCGAAGGAGAGTTGGGTCGGGCCAAAGACACGCGGAGAACTAGTACGCAAAGCAAAGTAAAGTTTAGAAATACCCGTACAAGCCCGAAGCAGAAGCAACTCGCACTGTGGATCCTCAATCCTCGCGACGGAATCCATAAGCTCTATGGTCCTAGTCACTCTCTTCGCCACAAGGTCGCTGCCGAAAACAGGGCATGTGATGACAGGCCCTCCCAGAACTTTGACACCACATGAAGGCCGAGCAATAGAGGAGGGGGAAACACCAAGAAGCCGACTCCTTGGATCTTCTGTAGGCCAAAAAACCTCGGTTTTATCAACATTAAGATGAAGGCCAAAGCAGGACCATCTGCCATAATCAGATCTAAGACCTTCCCCACCACCAAAGTTTCCCCGTCTCCCCGAAAAAAGTGCCATCATCTAAGTACCAAGCCTGCAACGTCAGGGTGAAAGAGTCTCTGATCTTGCACACCAAGGGATCCCCTTGCTGAACCCCTCGACAAGACAATAAGCTATGCTCCTCATAATACAGTCGGGCAGGAGTAGAGTAACAAAATTCCACCCATCGGGATAGAATCGGGCAGTGACGATGAACTTCCTGTAACATGGCCACACGATCAACTAGGTTGAAAGCATTCTAAAAGTCAACCAGCAACATAAAAAGACCCTCCTCACTACCACGAGCCTCAACAAGCCGATTCAAGGCATGCAGAATAGCCTCTCCGCCACCGGAAACCCCGACTCCAAACTGAAGTCCAGCAAAATAACCAGACAAAAAGGGACCAGCTAAGCAAGCACCAACCTTAGAGACAAGGCGTCTCCAAATAGTGCCTACAGCAATGGGACGAATGCCTCCACCTGGTTTAACAAGCGGCGTGAGCGGAGCACTAACAATATACTCACCTAGATCTTGCGGACAGCGGCCTTCCAGGAAAAGATTAACCACCCGAGTAATAGAGGAGATCAAATCATCGGAAATAGCAACAACAGCTCCACCCAAAACATAAAAAAGATGTTGAGCACGTAACCCATCCCTCCCACATGACGTGCCCCATGGGAAACTTCGAATCATATCCAAAACAACAGTCAAAGAGGCAACTAGAGGATGGTGATCAACAGGCAAAGGTGGCAAGTCGGGAGACGGGGTAGTAGGGTGCTTATCCCACAGGGCCTCAAGAGTGGCATCAGAATAAGGAGCAATACCTAATGAAGAAAGCACCCGAACAGCGGCAGTGTAATGACCATCACAAATCTTCCTTCGACACTGTCGAAGGTTAAGCTCACTCAGATCAAGGTCTTCCTCCACACTAAAAGAGGGCAGAACCTCAGCTAAGGTCTCTTGAACAAGTTGCAAATTGCCGCCAGGCACGCCCCAAACACGAATAGCACTAGCAATACTCTCCTCTTGACGCTGACGTTTGACAGCAGTCCTACACTCAAAATTACTCCGTGGAGAAAATGTCTTAAGTATACAAAGAGGCATCACAAGCAAGCGAATCCAGCAGGAGAGGTCACCAGGAGAGTCAATCACACCATCTAACGCCCCTTTTAAAACCCGTGAAAATCCCAGACGACACTTAGGAGGGATGGATCTCACAGTGCGTAACCCCAAAGAGAGCAAACGGTCTAACAAAGATATAGACTAACCAAGAGGAACGACCCCAACATCAGACAAGGGAACCGACGGAGATGGAGCTGGGGGTCGGGGAATATCATAAATGATAAAGCGAATAAGGCCATCACCACCGTCCGGAGGCACCACTGAATCACCCTGACTATGTCGACACCAGGCACGAAAGGTATGTGTTTTAAGAAATACCCCACATAACCAAACTCCCATATGCTTTAAAGTAATCTCAGCATTTGAATAAATAGTCGAACTCTCAGATAGAGTTTGACGAGTAAGCACCTGAGCATCACCACTGCAATGTCGATCACGAAGATGTCTAAGCATAGCGGTTTTAACAAGACCTCGACCCCCACCATCAAGACAACCACGAAGGCCAATAAAAGGGCGATGAAACCAAACAAGATCGGGCATACCAGAATATAAAACTGAGCAAAGTAGGTTATATCCCCACACAAGACAGCAAACCACCGTAGCAACAATTAATGCACTTACAAAGTAAGGCAACCATCGTAGCCCCAATGCACTAACAGCAACGAGCAGCCCCAATGCACTGATAGCGAACCACCGTAGCAACAAATAATGGCAAAAAAGAAAAAAGACAAATCGAGACAGCAACTATGGCAATTGATCAACAACATCAACAAACAACCGCACCCACGACAACGAAATGATCGAAATTAAGTCAACCGCAGCAACAACGACCAAGGAAACCAAACCTGCCGCAGACCCGAACCCAGACCCACACTGAACCCGCACAGACCGGCCCCATCAATAGCAAACAAGGGAGGATGATGCAGAGGGAGAGAGAAGACAACGCAGACACGCACCGAACGCAGGACGAAGAAGAAGGAAACCAAACCTGATGAGCCGCGGCCCTGGAACAACTAGACCCAGGCGCCAAGGACTGGGACAGCGACCAACCGGAAGAGACCCCGACCCGACGAATCCGGGCACCAGGATGAGCCGGAGGAGCCATCACCGAACGCTGCTGATCACCAATCGCCAATCGCCTTGCCGTAACGGAGCACTGTGTTATTATTATTATTATTATTATTATTATTATTATTATTATTATTATTATTATTATTATTATTATTATTATTATTATTATTATTATAAGAATAATATTATTAGTAATAAAATGATTTATTATTATTATTATTATTATTATTATTATTATTATTATTATTATTATTATTATTATTATTATTATTATTATTATTATTATCCAATTACCAATTACTATTTACAAGAAATTAGTAGGTGGCCGAGATACTATCTGGGCACCCACTCCCTTAGCGATAATAAAACTGAGTCTAGTAAAAATATAAGCAGCAGCACGAGCCCCGGCATCTTGAGATACGGAGAATTTCTGAATCCGCTTCAGTAAAGCAATCGCATCCGTATCTAACTCCCCCAACAAAGAGAATGAGAAGGGTATGAAATCAAAACCAGCCGCCGTGCACAAATCTCGATAATTGGCACACTTACGCCGAGCACCATCAACAACAACACGACCAAGCACAAACTCAGACATCCCAGACTGAGTCAAAGGGGAGGATCCCGTCAGATCGACACACACATCCTGCCTGCTGTCCCAGGAATAAAGGAGCAAATCCACCGGACGAATCGGCTTATCATGCCCATCAACCAAGCCGATATCGAGCTCTTTACCAGCAGAAATCCCTGCCCTGTAGCAGATATCCAATAAAGTGTCGCGCACAAGGTTATGTCGATGTTTAATGCCCACGGAGCCAGTGCAGGACACTGTATGGTCACCGTAGACATCACCATCAAAGACCCGAGAACAAGCGGGACAAGGTCTGGACACCGTGAACAATGGAAACCCTAGTCGATAGCTAAGCACACTACGATATGTCCTTCCATTCATAGTCTGTCCCAACCAAGAAATAGGAACGGCAAGCAACCAATCAGAGGAGTGAGCACCCTTTTGAGAGTTCCATAATGCCACCTGTCGCGGAGTCAATGAGAAAACAGAGTCTGATGTAGCAGCAACCTTCGTGAAATATATATCTGCCAGTTTCTTCATAAGTTTAGGGGCAACGATTTCACTAGAATTATGTAGAAGATGAGAACTCGTGGTCTCATTAAAAGAACGACAAGCATCATCAAAAGTAGGGCCAGCAGCAATGATACCATAGGGACGTAGGAGCTTAGCCTGCAACTCAGCAGACTCCAAACGGGACACCAAAAAAGCATAATGTAGAACATCCCCAACAACATACACTCCGAGCCCACCAAAATGAAAAGGGAGGGTGGCAAGCCTCCACTGCCAATCTCCAAAACCAGGCCCAGACGCAGTGACAATGCGTTCCAAGCTGGAACGGAGTGCCATATCAAAAGAAAGTTGCGCCGACCCAAAGACACGTGGGGAACAAGTACGCAAGGCAAAGTAGAGTTTAGAAATACCCATACATGCCCGGAGCAGAAGCAACTCGCACTGTGGGTCATCAATCCTCGTGACAGAATCCATAAGCTCAATGGTCCTAGTCACTCTCTTCGCCACTAGATCATTGCCGAAGACTGGGCATACGCTGACAGGCCCACCCAGAACTTTGACACCGCGCGATGGCCGAGCAATAGAAGGGGGGGGGGCGAAACACTAGGAAGCCGACTCCTAGGGTCTTCTGTAGGCCAAAAAACCTCAGTCTTATCCACATTAAGATGAAGGCCAAAGCGGGGACCATCATCCATAATCAGATCCAAGACCTTCCCCACAACCAAAGTGTCCCCAACAATAGTGCCATCATCTAAGTACCAAGCATGCAGACTCAGGTCAAAAGAATCTCTAATCTTGCAAACCAAAGGATGCAATACCAAGGCAAAAAGCAGAGGGCCTAAAGGATCACCTTGCTGAACCCCTCGCCAAGACCATAAGCTATGCTCCCCATAATACAGTTAGGCAGGACTAGAGTAACAAAACTCCACCCACCGGGATAGAACCGGGCAGTGAAGGCGAACTTCCTGTAACATGGTCATACGATCAACTAAGTTGAAAGCATTTTGGAAGTCGACCAACAACATGGAAAAACCCTCCTCACCACCACGAGCCTCAACAAACCGATTCAAAGCATGTAGAATAACCTCTCCTCCACCGGATACGCCGACCCCAAACTGAAGGCCTGCAAAATAACCAGACAAAGAAGGATCGACCAAACAAGCACCAACCTTAGAGACAATGCGTCTCCAAATAGTGCCAATAGCAATAGGACGTATACCGCCCCTTGGCTTAACCAGTGGCGTGAGCGGGGCACTAGCAATATACTCACCCAGAGCCTGCGGACACCGGCCTTCAAGGAAAAGATTAACCACCCGAGTAATAAAGGTGATCAAATCATCCGAAACAGCAACAACAGCTCCACCAAAACAATCTAAAAGATGCTGAGCACGGAATCCATCTCTCCCACAAGACGTGCCACGCGGGAAGCTCCGAATCATATCCAAAACACCGGTCGAAGAGGCAACAAGAGGATGGTGATCCACAGGCAAAGGCGGCAAGTTGAGAGATGGGGCAATGGGGTGCTTATCCTGTAGAACCGCAAGAGTGGCATCAGAATAAGGAGCAATACCTGATGAAGAAAGTACCCGAACAGCGGCAGTGTAGTGACCATCACAAATCTTTTTCCGACATTGCCGGATATTATTATTATTATTATTATTATTATTATTATTATTATTATTATTATTATTATTATTATTATTATTATTATTATTATTATTATTATTATTATTATTATTATTACTATTACTATTATTATTATTAAGAAAGCGCTAAATAAGCTTACCGTTAATCACAATGTTCATCTCCTTCATTTTTCGGATCCCTAGTCCCCCATTGGCCTTCGTCTTGCACATGTCTTCCCATGCCACCAGTTGTAGTCTTCTTTGATTCTCATCGTCATTCGTCACCCCATATGAAGCCCCGATAAGCTTTATCAATCACTTCACAAGTCACCGATGTGTAGAGGGTTTCTCTAGGATGCTTAGGGAGAGCAAGGCTTGTGGGTGACTCCAAGGAATCTGAATCGCTCTGTCGTCCCCTTCTGTGTTACATTTATTTTTTGCTGATGATAGTGTATTGTTTTTTAGAGCTACCTATCAACAGAGTGTAGAGATTATGAATATCCTTCATACTTATGGAGCATCGTCGGGTCAATGGGTGAATTTATCAAAGTCTGAGCTATCGTTCAATAGGAATGTGAGTAAGGATATGAAGGTTGAGATCACGGGTATTTTGTGGATTCGGAAGGTTGATAATATGAGCGCTACTTGAGATTACCTGCGATAGTGGGGTGGTGAAAGAAAGTGATATTCTAGCAGATTAATTAGAGACATGATTTGGAAGAAAATGAAAGGGTGAAAAGAGAGGTCACTTTCTAGAGCAAGCAAGTCAGTTCCCCAAGCTATTCCAACTTATGCTATGCCATATTTTAAGCTTCCAACATTCTTTTGTGAAGATATTGAGAAGCTTCTTTGCAATTTCTGGTTGGGGGGGTGGGTTGATGGAGAGAGGCGGGTGCATTGGATGCGGTGGAAGCGGATGTGTTGCTCAAAGAGTATGGGTGGGTTGGGCTTCCGGGATTTGGAGATGTTCAATTTGATGATTCTTGTGAGACAAGGTTGGAGGTTGATACAGGAACCTGGGTCTTTAGTCGCCCGATTATTGAAGGCAAAATACTACTCGAAACCGAATACTACCTTTCTTGATGCCCCTTTGAGATACAATCCGAGCTATACATGGAGGAGCATAAGAGCGATTCAGAAGGTTCTTCGAAAGGGGCTGATTTGGGCAATTGGTAATGGGGATGGAGTCAATGTGTGGGAAGATAGATGGATACCAAGGTCGGTCAGCTACCGTGTTATAGCAAATTTATATGGGGGTGTACCAGATTTGAAAGCTAGAGATCTTATTGATTGAGAAAGGTGTAGGTGGGATGATCCAAAAGTGAGGGTTTTGTTATTGCCATGTGATGCCGAGTTAGTCCTTCAAATGAGGCTAATTAGTCCACAGGTGCAAGATGAATTTTATTGGGTCCACAATAGAAATAGATTATTTTTGGTAGGTTCAACTTCTCATTTGATGATTGAAGAGAGGTCTAGGGATGTGGATGAAGGTGGAAAGTCTAGCTTTGATGCTAAGTGGGGGATATGGAGGAAGATGTGGAAGCTCAAGGTTCCTCCGAAGGTCAAGAAGTTTTTATGACGGACATTAAGAGATGTATTACCATGTAAGAGTACTCTTTGAAGGAGGAAGATTATTGACGAGGACAATTGTGAAGTGTGTGGTAGAGTGGAGGATGAGGTACATACCCTCCATGGGTGCGCCCTTGCCAGATGAGTGTGGAAGGAAACTCCGACATTTGTAAGGTTCTGGAAGCATACACGATCTACTTTTGATGCAATGAGGAACGTGCTCTTGGATGGGTCTGAGTTGGAGAAACAAGGGGTTCGAGGATTGGGTTTATTGGACGGTATGAAAGAGGGATGTTGCTGTTTGCAGGGCACAGGGCGGTAGAGGTGACGACGGATGTCGAGATGGCAGAAGCTGAGACGGTCCATTAGGCTATGGTATGTGCTGCTTAGAGGGACATTAGGAGGATTGTCGTCGTATTGGTCTGTAGTGTGCTGATGAAAAAGCTCCGTATGAGATACGATGGACGAGGGGCATTGTTTCACATCATTCGCGCTATTCTAGAGCTTGCGGACAAGCTGGAAAATGTGGTCTGGTCTCATGTGAGAAGGTTAGACAACAGAGTAGCTCATGAATTAGCTGATGTAGACCCATCTTGTGGTCCCTATTTTTTTTAGACTCTTTACTTCTGAATGTTGCTAATTTGGTTAAGAAAGAGATGGAATGAAATGCCGAGCTGGCTTGCCCTCAAAATAATAATAATAATAATAATAATAATAATAATAATAATAATAATAATAATAATAATAATAATAATAATAATAGGGGGTGGGATGTGTGTGTTGATTTGACGGGATCATCCCCCTTGACTCAGTCTGCAATGTTTGACTTTGTGCCTGGCCGTGTTGTTGTTGATGCTGCCCGACGTAAGTGTGCCAAGTATCTTGAGTTGTGCACGACAGCTGGGTATGGTTTCCTACCCTTCTCCTTCTCTTCGTTGGGGGAGTTAGATACAGATGCTGTAGCTTTGCTGAAGCGAATTCAGAAATTCTCGGTATCTCAGGATGCTGGGGCTCGGGCTACCACTTATATTTTTACTAGACTAAGCTTTGTTATCGCTAAGGGAGTGGGTGCCCAGATAGTATCTCGGCTACCCACTAATTTCTTGTAAATTGTTATTAAATAAAAGTTAATATAATAATAATAATAATATAATAATAATAATAATAATAATAATAATAATAATAATAATAATAATAATTAAGTAGATGAAAAAGATAAATAGTAAAAAGTTATTTAAGGCTCAAAAGTTGGCCTCACATGGTGCAAAAAATACTATGATGAACATGCTTTTATGGTGAGGTGATTGATATTTTTCATATTCAAACTACAAAATGAACCTCAGGCCCAGGGCTGACCTTGAGATTTTTGGGGCACGAGGCGATGTAAAAAAAAGTCTTTTGATCAATAAATATATTCATATGTTTTTTAGAAAAATTATCAAACAATTCAATTTTTTTATATTTATTTAACTATTATAAATTTCAGATTTTATTTTTATCACTAAAAGAAAAACTTATGGACTTTCAGTAGTATACAATCTCTCGGCATAACACAACAAAATACTATGATTTATAGATTTACCAACATGCTTGTTTACTATTTTTTATTATATTTCCTTACAAGTCCTATTAAAAAATATGAATTTTTAGTGAGAAATAAAAGTAATTTTTTTTAATATTATATTTTTTCCCAGGAATGTAAAACAGTATAGTTAAACACTTTTAAACATACTATTACTTTGCAAATTTTTCCAAATAAAATACTATAATCATTTAAATAATTTTATTAAAATAGCATACGTTGTTATTTAAAAACTATCCGTTTTTACATTTATAACAAAAATTGAAAGACGGAGACCTTACACTCTTTATCGTTGACTCGAAATATCTAAAGTCACATCACAAATGAGTTTTTTTAGCACATACATCTTCATAAATATTTTATTACGTGTAAATATAATAATACACAATACCTTACTCTATATACATATACTAAAACCGATGCATTGGTGCCTGCGTGGCGACACGTGAGTGAATCTGCCTACGTGGCGGCGCGAGAGTGCGTCTCGCAAAACTTTCCCCCGCCAAAAAGGAAATTTAATAAAAATAATTAGATAGTTCTAATCTATATAATTAAAAATGATTAAATAATTATTTCATTTAATCATTAACTATTATAATTGGATAGATAGAATATCTTATAAAAGACTAAATATTATATAAGGAAAAAACTATACTAATATAACACAATTATCATATAATTAAAAGTAATAGTAATAATAATATTATTATTATATTCATGTCATTTCATTGTTTCTATATCACCCACTATAAAAATTGCCTACAAAGATTACTACTATATACGGAGTATATATTTTGGTCATATGAATATATATTATATATTATTTACATGATTAGATACAATATTAGATATTATTTACACGGTGATGATCACTAGATACAATATTATATATGAATATTATTATAATATATATGGAAAAAACTATACTGATATAACACAATTATCATATAATTAAAAGTAGTAGTAATAATAATAATATTATTATATTCATGTCCTTTCATTGTTTCTATATCACCCACTACAAAAATTGCCTACAAAGATACGGAGTATATATTTTGGTCATATGAATATATATTATATATTATTTACATGATTAGATACAATATTAGATATTATTTACACGGTGATGATCACTAGATACAATATTATATATGAATATTATTATAATATATATTATTTATATATAATCTTTCATTGTATCTAATCATAAATGGAAGGACATGTCCTTACTTCGTGTCCTACGGAGATTATTATATATATTTGGATTATATATTTTATTTACACGTACAGCGATAGACTGGAGCAGTAATATAATATATTCATGTCCTTAATTCCATTCCTTCCAATTTAGTTTTTTTTTTGGTGGGATACTTCCAATCTAATCATATGGATAGATATATTTTCCTAATTAACAACTTTGGAGTTGCTATACAAATAATACATATAACTACGGGATAAACTACTAGCTCTTCCATTGAATCCTTTTTGAAGGTTCGATAATATAAAACAAAGTAATATAGAAATACTCTAGAAGGGGGGTTGAATAGAGTATGCCCGTTTTTCGCAGATAGTCTCAAGACTTTTGGAGCTTGTACCAAAACCTTTGAGATTAAACCTGAATCACAAAGTTAGACAATCGAACCAAATGCGGAAATAAGGTAAAGCAATAAGTAAAGAACACGAGTAATTGTTTACGAGGTTCAGCACGAACTTGGCCTACGTCCCCGCCTAGGGTTCTTCCACGACCCTAGGATTCAAAAGGCTTTATTGATTCGCTTAGCTTAGGATCCTAATAGCTCACCGAGAAGCCTCTCTCCTATACAATTGCAATCTAGTCAACTCACGTTCCCTTGGAGTCCTAGACCAATCTAGAAGAGCCCCACCTCTCTCAACTATCTAGTACAATCCTCTTACTCTCACAAATCAATAGTCTAGTGCAACTTCCCGAGTTATAAACTCTCGAGTAACACTATAAATGAATATATCCTATAAGCTCACAGTGACTCTCAAAGGCTTTGAAATAAACAACAAACTCTTGAGCGCTAGCAGAGAGACACTTTGGAAGACAGATCTTGCTTGAATGAATGAAAGCTCGTGTAGCACTTGTGTGTTTTCTGTCTTCTTCTTTCTTTCCTTTATATAGAAGTGGAATGGCGCCTAAGGATCTTCACCAACGGCTCTTTCGAATGAGGCTTTGATCTTGGATCTTCTATTTATGGATACTCCGAAGCCATGATCCTCTTTGAATAAGATCTCCTCAATATGCGCCAAAGGAAAGATATAAACTCGAAATACTTCCTGAAAGATTAGTCATACATGTATATATAATATAAAGGAAGTATATATTAAGATTTAAATAATATTCGGACAAATAAGACAGGTTTTGTATTTCATCAACTGTTAATGCTCCAAGGCCTTTGACACAAACAACATGTCAAAGCCTTTGAAACATTTATTCCAATTTTCATCAAGGGAGGGAGTTATCACTTTTGTTCTTTGTGCGTCCCTAGGCATTGGAGGAAATATTTTAGTTTTTGTATTGTTCGGTTTAGTAGGCTATGTAGTTTATACTAAATTTTGTTTTTATAGTGGTTGTTCTCTCTCTAACGTTTTGTTGTTTTTCCAATGAAAATCAATTCAGCCTTTTATTTTGGACCCGACTTACGGCTGCGTTTCCATCATTCTTGCTCTCCAACAACAGGTTAGAATTTGTACCCTTAATTTATTTATAAATATTAAATATATAGTATTTATCGTTCTTGAATTCATATTAAATTTAAAACTAATTAATAAACCAACAACAAAGAAGTATATGATGACATAAGTATATTAAATATATACAATAGATAAATTTCTTTATTTACTATTCTAATACGTATTGTTGCATTGTCAATTAAAATAGGTATATGGTCAAAATTTGAGTTGCTGATGATACCGACAATGCTACTTTAGTATTGTTTGATCGCGAAGCCTTGCGCCTATTCAAAATAACATCTTCAGATTTACAGGAGAAATTTTTGGAAGAGGTTATTCTTTCAATTTTGCAATTAATAAAAAAAATGTACTTATATAAGGTATTCAATATACATTATTTTAATTTGATATAGATTTATTAATTTTACAGGGTGGTGAAAGTAGTGGATCCCCCAAAGAGATGAAGATGATAGTTAATAAGAAGTATTTGTTTAGAATCGAAATCGGAATATTTAACATAGAGAAGAAAAGAAGTATAAAGTCTATAAAATGCTAAATATGACGGATGACGATTCCTTGATAAATCAATTCTTAAAGAGTCCAAATATTATACAAGTATATTTTCGATAAGCTTCTAAACTTATTACATTACTCCTAAAATATATAATTAATGTTAGGCTCCTATCTAAAGATACTCACAATATTATTATTTCTTTGTGGGATTCGGACTCATATATTAATGGTGATCAAAAGGGATCATACGTTACTTCATAAACTACTGCCCCCCTACAAAAACGAGCACGTAGAACTTTGATTTTGAGTTCCGATTCAGAAGAGAAAGATGAAAATGCCGGTTAACGATCTTCAACAAAAAAACAAGAATGTCCGACTTTCATCCAATCAAGACAAAATTTCAGTGAAGATAGAGAAAGATGATACCTCATTCTAATTATCATGCTTTGAAATTTCCCTTCTATTGTTTAATATTATTTCACTTTAGACACCATTGCGTTGTTTATGGAAAACATATATACTTAATTTTGTTTACGTTTTAGTAACTATATATTAAATTTATTTGAGATTTTAGATATCATTTGTTCATTTTTTTAATATTATAAATCATGTTTTTTTTTCCTATCTATGCGACCATATATAGAAATTTGCTTCCATCCAAATATGATTATACCATATTGGCAAATCGGAAAAATTGGATAGATAGACTTTTGTCCGATTAATTCTTATCTAATCAAATAGATTTATAAGGAAATTTATACCATATTTGGCAAATTTGGATACATCCAATCTAATCATATAGATAGATAGATTTATAAGGAAATTTATTTTATCATAATTAAATAAAAATATTATAAATCATATCTAATTATATCACAGTCAGAGTAGAGAGAGGGTTTACTCTTAACCCTTTTTCCCCAAATGTAATGGATAAATTATTTTCAACATACGCTTCATTTAATATTCACACTCGAACACAATTACTTTGTTAGGAAATATGTATAAAAAAGGTAAATTTCCCAGGGGGGCTTTATTATAAAGTAGCCTTATTACCCAGTCACTTTGTCGTTTTTTAATAATTTATATATTCATTTTATTATATTTATTATAAATAAGTATGAAACTATAATAATAAAATTTGACACTTTATACAGTTTTAACCTTTTTGAATAAAAATTTTTGTTAAAAAACAAAGCGATATGATTTTAATTAAAGGAGGGAGTATTTATTAAACTATTCAAACTGTTACCCCTCCTTATTATATTTTAACTTCATATTAATGTCAAATTATTTCAAAAATAATCTTATTAATGATAGTTCTTACAAATTTATTTAAAAAAATTGAAAAAATAATCAGAATAAATTTTTAAGATTTTTTTTTTACCTAAAATCTAGGATAGATGTATGCTTGAATATTTTAATTTTAATTATTCTCTAAAATTTAATTCTTCAAGATTTTGTCTTTTTCTGATATTTATATTAAAAATAATACATTTTATAACCAATAAGATATGAAATTGAATATTTATATTCAAAATTTACTAAAATCAGTAATTTAGGTAGACACATTGGATTACATATACATAAAATAAATGAGGTTATTGTATGACATAACTTAAATATACTTTAAAATTATTATTTTTATTAAACAAATTTACGAGATACTTATTTTTCAAAAAACAGAAATTTTGAAAGAACTAAAAAAGAAAAATATATATTTTTATTACAAAGATTTCCCTTTTTCATGTGATGAAGCTGATCAAATGTCCATTAGTTATTCCATCATTTTGATATGAATATTTATCAATTTATTCATGATAATTTAGATGAAACTCGAATTATTAAACAGTAATTATACAACAGGGTAGATAATTGTATTTTATAAAGCTCTCAGTATCAAATTATTTGAATCTTTATAAGTAATTTTTTATAAAAAAAATTACAGTATACCATATATAATATCTTGCATTTAACATTATATAGTCAAAATTTAATAGAAACAACCAACCAACTTCACATCCGAACAAAAACAACATAATATACAGTAACATATATTCACTACACCGTAATCCCCGTGTTTGGGACGGATCTTACACTAGTTATATATATAACATAATTTTTTCACATGGCCCTACTCGGTAGGGGCCTAGGCGACCGCCTCTTTCGACTACCCTAGGGCCGGCCTGCTCAGGCCGTATCTGCTGTAAAAAAAAGTGTTTTAAAATTTTAATTAAGCGGAGGAGGAAATTAAAATGGGGAAATTCGGTGTCAAAATCCAAAACCCTAAGCGCGCGAGTAGGGAAAGAGAGCGTTCAACCATGTATGCGTCAATGAAGCTATCAACATTCAGCAATCAAATTGCCTTACATGTTTTCTCCCTGACGTACGTTTCTTCACCTTTGATGAAACTCCGTTTAGTTGATTGCCAGACATTTTGCTGTTGTTTTATGGAAGTAGATTTTAGATTACTTAAGCGTTTTGTCCCCCACTTTAATGCTATTGAACCGGGGACGAATGCCTGATCTTAGTGGTGAGATTATCTTACCCTAATATTTGTGGTATTTCGGATTCGCTTTTCCTGCTCGCAATTTGTTCATCATAGAGCGAGAACGGGCGAGGGGCTTGGAATTGGAATGCGACAACTTCTGCAATTGATACGGCTGGTTTTTTCTAGAATTCTTACAGCTGAAATTTTTCTGGCCAAAGTATTATACAGATTACAGGATATTGTGAAATAAAATGAGGAAAACAAATTAAAGAATATGCTTTAAAAATAGAGTGGTAGTAACTACAATATTCAAGTATGTAAAAATAGAGTGGTAGTAACTACAATATTCAATTCAAGCACTTGCTGTCTAAAATTGAGTGTCGAGTGTATCTCTCTTGCCAAGGGGAACCACATTATGTGTTTATCTTGATATTGCGTCTCTTGTGTATGAGGAAAATCTGGGAGTAATTACCCTTTTATACTAATCAGTGGTCATTTTGGTGGTGAAATTTTACATGGTGATCCATTTACCTTGTTGTATCACGGGGAAGAACTGTCTTCACTTGAGGTGTCATATTGTCTTGCATTGTACCTGCTGAGGACGGGCAATGGGGCATTAGATGAAATGCGAAAGGATCTAGCTGCACCCATCACTGGTCTCTCTTGCATTGTTCCCACATCCTTGCACACGTGATCCAGCGTGGAGAGGAAATCCCTTACGACCATAAAGATTCTTAAAGGGTGGGCTTCTTCCTTTGTTGCATCACCATGGAAATATTGGGTGACTTCCCTAACAAGGGTCAAGGCTTTTCTTTCATCTTCTTGGATCCTGCAAATTTCCACTTCCGCTTTGCTAACAAATGTCTTCATTGACTCGAAGAACCCGCCCTGAATATCCAAGCTTTCATATTGCAGTACTGCCCTAACTTTCTGAAGCCCAGTGTCAAGCTTTGAGACATAGTTATGTAAGACATCCGAGTCCATCCCGGCTGCTAGTTTGACATTACCAATTTCTCTGCTGAGTCCCGACACTACCTGCAGCCCTTGCCTCCTGAATTCCTCTTCCTTGCCTTTGGAGCTTGTTTGGTTTCCAAGGTTCCCTGTCATAGTGGCAGAGCCCGTACCTTCAGATCGGATTATCTCTTGGACCACAAAATGAAGCAGTGTTGTCTTTCCATCAGTTCCCTTTACATCAACCAATTTTAGCAATGTATCAAGTTTAAAGGACTTGGCACCGCCGCGGTTTGTTCCTACATTCATTCGGTTCCCTGTTGTGAGAACAGCTTCAAGGAGCTTGAGGAACAACTTGCTATTCCTTAATTCATGGGAAGCTTCCTGTAAAAAATGGTTACCTAATCAGTCTACTATGAAAGACACCTCTCATGAAAATAGGAAAATTTTTGGTAGGAAGGGAAGGGGTTTGTAATTTTGAATGTTTGACAACTCTCATGAAAGTAGGAAAAATAGTAGCTGTACCTCAAGGGTTTCAAATGACTTCCTCAGGTACTTAACTTCTGCATCAAAGTTCGCCCGGTATAGCATAGCTTCAACTCTTGTAAAAGCTAATGGTATGTCCAGTATTGCTTTCAAAAATTTCTCTGCGGAGCCTAATTTAGAATTTTCTCCCTTGTATTCTTTGAGCTTTATCTCCTCTTCTTTCGTTGGAGCCATCTTCACTAGTGTCTCCAATAGCTCAGCCCCTAATGCTTCTGGATTACCTGTTTCATGATTTTTTTTTTTCATTGTGCAAAGAAACAAAAAGTTACATATGTATAGAGTTTATAATAAAGATAGCACTGTTAAATAATTTATATAATAAGATATTAGGCTACTAGAGTAAAAATCCATCTGAATTCTTCCCATCCAATTAAATATAACATAAGTTTCATCTGGAAATCTATGCTCCAATTACTCAATTGGTGTTTGGTATAAGACGAGGGAAAAGGAAAGGGATGGAATGGTGTACGTTTTAAATTATGATTCATTAATCATTATTTTAACCTAAACCCTTCTTCAGTTCTTCTCTTATTTTCCATACAAATTTGTTTCTTTTTCCTTCATTTCAATTCCCATTTTGGACATGAAGTAACAAAACCCATCCCTTCTTTCTCTAAGCTCACAAAATTAGAGAATTTTTTTGTATCTCCAATTCACTTTTTTCATCTAAATTATACTATATCAATTCTTTTTTTTTTTTTTCCTTCCCCTAGTCTTTTTCCAAACAGACCCTGGCCTTAGTGTGTAGGAGATCATTCTGACTTCTGAATTGAAAGCCTAAAGGTTAGTAACTAATAAGGTCCAATCATAAAATGACCATTTCCTTCTTCAAGGGGTGATGGGAGATTCAGTTTTCTCTGTAAATAAGTATTAGAGATGAATGAGGATTGAATTCTTGAATCTTGCAGGTTTATGGGATTTTGAATAAAGATGAATGCAGCATTTGTAAACTGGATGGCTTGCATAATATGCTTATTTTGGGCTGGAAGATTGTTCTGCGGTGCAACTAAACATGATCTCATTTTACTTGGGAAGCTACTCCATGGAATGATTATTTAGATTAGGTTTGTATGATAGCCTGCTAATGCACTTATCAGATATGATTGCTGTCATTGGATAACTTCAATAGGGAGGTGATAGCACTTACCATCTAAAAGTGCTTCAGAGACCTCATCTCGAGTCACATTCAGTGCTCTGAGTAGTATGGCTATATTTTGGGACTTCTTTGGATCCAGTACCCTGTACTCCTTCTCAATATGAGGAACTGGCTTCCTGTTGGTTTCCTTATTGACAGTATTGTTGGAATTATTTGAACTGCAACCAAACAGACTCTCCATGGCATCCTCGTTCAATCTGCAATAAAGGTAGCCATGTATACAACAATCAAGACTTATACGATTGAAGTCAAAGATATCTGCAATTCTTATGACAAGTGAAGTCACAGATATGAGCTATCTGTGTGGCAAGAAAGCAGAATGTTACTGCTTACTGGAAGGAGCTCGGTCTCATCTGGTCCCACACAGTGGCTCGGTCAGAGGTTGCTCTTACTTTGTCCCAATGCAGAGGCCTCAGTTTGGGCATTGTTCCATCCATATCATCTCCATTCAGCGTCCCAGAAGAAGTCCCTTCACCATCAAGATTTTTAGCTGGTTCAGCATTTTCTTTCCAGGAACTGCCTTTCAAGGCGGGATAGGTTGGGTACTGGGACTCAGATTTTGGTTCAGAAGTCCGTGGAAGGTAATTTGTCCATGTGCTTCTCACTTTTGGAGCTGTAGATACTAGTTGTGGTGGCGGAGGTGGAGGCGGCGGTGGTGGCACTGTTGTGGAAGTTGAAACTTCTGGTGTGTGGTCAGGTTGACTGCTTATTGACTGAAGTAGGGCTAAATTGGGCGGTGGGGGAGGTGCTCCAAACATTGCCCTCCTTGGCATACTTGACTTTGTTCCAGGCATATGCCTAATTCTATTCCCTGGTGACAAAGGCTGCGAAAATGGAGCTTCTTGTTGTGGTGGTGGTGGTGGCGGCGGCGGAGGAGGTGCTTGAGGGGCTGTCTTTATTGATGGAATGATGGCATGTTTAATCACATCCTGTGAGGAAGCTGGTAGCCGTGACCTGGATGAAGTCCTCTTAGAATATGGCATGCTGCTGCTACCATGGATTTCCCCTCTAAAAGAATTCCTTGAACTGCTATTACTCCTAAAGCTCTGCCTTGAATTAGGGGTTGAATAGCCTTCATCAAAGCTGGCAATTGATCCGTGAGGGGTATAGAAAGCCATGTCATGGCTTCCTTCATCTTCTGATGAGGATAACACTGTGGCAGTTATCGAATTTCTGGATGGTGAAGTCCTCGTCACTGGAGAAGCAGCAGGCGACCTACTAAGCGGAGGCAGAGGCTGCAGGTCAGGGCTTGGTCTGTACCTATCCGACTTCTTCACAGGATTGAATTTACGATACGGTGATCCTTCAGGCGTAATAATATCCTCAGTTTTTGGCACTGATATCTGTCCAGAATGCTCAACAGTTCCAAGGTAGAGAAAGCTAGATGGCGGAGCTCTAGACTCGTCTGCATATCCACGGGAGTTTGAATTGCCGCCCTCCAGCTTCTGGTCCTGAACTGGATGCTTCAGCTTATGCCTGTAAACATAAAACAGCAATGCACACAGCATTCCCAGTGTGACAATCCCAACAGAGACCACAATTGCAACCTTCTTGGTTGGCTTTGTGGACTGTGTAGCCGATGGAATTGGCTCTGACCCAGTTGATGAAGGCGGAGGTGGAGTTATAGGAGTTTGATTCTGGCCGCTTTCCCCATTTGGTACCTCAGGAAAGAATGGCTGGTCCGGGTTGTAAACACCAGAGCTGTCTGGTGGAGGCGGAGGTGGCGACACTGAACTATCACCGGAGTCGGTATCTGGCGGTGGTGACGAACTGCTTGAGAAGAGTGGCTGGTGGAGGATCCTCCTGGTAATGGTTACAGGAGCTGAAAGGTCAGAATTCTGGACCCTCTCACCATCATCCACTGACGAGACTGTGACTGATAGCGCGAATGACGTTAGTAGTATCTGTAGTAGGAGGATCAGGGCATGGAGTTTCATAGTGACTTTTCCTGGTTATTCTCTTCTCTTATCTTCTCCTCCTTTTGCTGTCTAACCCAATTCATTCTTCTTTGAGTTCTTTCTTTTTGCAAATTGCAATATTCTTCAAGGGGAGCAAGATCTGGTTGTTTCAGTGTTGGAGGGGTGGGAGTGATGATGTTAGTACAGGCCATATCCACAAGGGCTGCTGTGCTTGCATTTCTGCTTTTGCTTTGCTTTGCTTTGCTTTGCTTTGCTTGGGGATCCTCTCTTTTCTTTTTATTAATATCTCCCCTTTATCTTTTCCTTTCTTTATTTGTTTTTTCCCGTTTTCCTACTTTTCAGGTACAGTACTAGTAGTTGAAGTGAAGCTTTCTCAAGTCTGAACTGAGCTGCTGCTCTTCAACGTCAGGAAATGCCACGTGGAACAAAGAATCTACGTTGTTTTCACAGCTGATAGCATTTCTCTTTCAACTGTAATCGTGAAGCCGGTAGATTGCTTGCGGTGCCATGATTCTATTGTTCTTCCTCATTGCTTTATTAAAGCTCAGGTTCGCTTCATCTCTTTTACTTCGGGTTTAGTCTTTTCGGGCCTTACTTGTTGGAGCCTCGAAAATTTGCTTCCTAGCGCCCACACAACACAGTAGGTGGGCGCTAGAGAGCAAATCTAGTGGGCTCTATTCAGGCACTATGTTTGATGCAATAATCATGGGAGATATGAGTATGTGACCCTTGAAAGAGAAGATTGAGGGCATCCACCACCTACCACTTATCTTTACAACAATTCCACTCTCAAGAGCATATCTTTGAGACACAAACACACTCTTAATAATGCCTTTTTCTTTTTGGTTTATTTTGCCTTTTTGTAGTGGACCGTTGGTGGTGTAAAAGACAATGCTGTCCTTTTCTCTCCTCCTTTTGCTGAGATTCTCTCAGTTTCAGAGGTTCAAGTTTCCTATTTTTCTTCGTAATAGAGCAAAGATTGCAATATTGTCTTTAATCATTAATCCTTGAAAGTAAAAAATCAAAATAAAAATCAAACTGTAAATCTATTGGTAGGAAATGCTTTCTTGTATATTAAGGTGGGGATCAACTTGATTGGAAAAAGGTGCATATATGATTTATGTCTCATCCTTGTTCTTTACTTAAGCTTTGTTGATTGTTGTTCAAGGCTGTAGATCTGATTGTATATGGTTAAGTTGTTGAAATTATGGATAATCCTTGATGTTATTATGACTTTTATATCATTGCTATGGTGTATAATGCATATCATCATGAGTGTCACTATATACTCCGTAATAGTAATAATTTTGGTATCACTGTTTAACAATTGAATGAAGATCCAGTGAAATCTCTGTGTATGGAGTATGGAGTTCCATGGTTTATTTGGTTTTGTGGGGTACCCTCTTTTGTTTCATTCTTCTTCCATCATTTACAATTTACAACATTATAAATATATTTTTATATTTCAATTATATATTGTAACTAGTACTTTTCTCGTACCTTGTACGGGTGAGTATTTGTATTGAAATTTACCGCTTTAGTATTCCCACATACCATGAATATATTTCATTTGATTTTAATTGTTGTCCTGCTATCAATTAAAACCCCTGTTATAATACAATAACATTTACAATTATAAACAAAAGTCTCATAATTGATAAGAGGACAAATGAAAATTATATCATTAAACGTATAGAACGATGGGTTTATTACACCCAATATCTCATAACACGTAATGCACATATATAAACAAAAGTCCCATAGTATATATGTTAAGTTACAAACATATGGTGTTACGGTAACAAATCACAATGACATTTGACATACCCAGATGCACCATTCTACACTAAGTATGCCTGCAAAAACAATATCCCACACAAGTGATGTCAGAAAGTCCTGCCAAACACAAAGCGTATTCAAATGCTAATATATACTGCACATTCTATATATGCACACACAAGAAGGAAGAAAAATATGAAATAAACACTTTTATATAAACACTTACCATATAAGTAAGGAAGGATCATATGTTTTGTAGAACTTCTTTGTAGACAACATTCTTTGTTTCTGTCACACTCTTCCCATATTTGTCTAGAAGTAAGACCTTTAACCCTTGAATGCTTGTGACTCTAGATAAGGCAACATACAGTTGACCATGAGTGAATACGGGCTTCGGAAGATACAACCCCACATGCGATAGGGATTGACCTTGACTTTTATTTATAGTCATCCCAAATGAAAGGATAATCGGAAACTGTCTACGCTGAAAGTTGAAAGGAAGTGTTGAATCGGAAGGGCTGAGCACCATCCGGGGAATGGCAACTTTCTCCCCAATATTTCGACCACTAATGATCTGTGCTTCTATTATTCTCGTTCCCAAACGCGTGATCATCAATCTGGTTCCATTACACAAACCGGAAGATTGGTCTATATTGCGAAGCAACATTACCGGTACACCAACCTTCAGCTTCAACACATGATTAGGAAGTCCGGAAGAGGGAATGCTATACAAATAGTCAAATGAATATCAATAATCCAGGGGAGAACGCACCACAACAGCCTAAATGGTATAAAATTATGCCTTTGGTTTTTCAGACAGAGTGTCAATGACAACTCTCGGGTGAAACACTGGTCTCATTTCCGAGGCCTGCCCCTCTTCCCTTTACCTTGAGAGGTTGGACTTCTCAGTAGTAGGAGGTCTGCCCCGTCCCCTCCTCGGCCTCTTCCTGCAGTATTTCCACCGCGTTTCCTCTTTTGGTTGACATCCCCATTAGCTTCGTCGTCTGTGCTTTCATCGATGTTGTTTGCCTCACTGTCGTTGTCTTAATCTTCTTCTTTGTCGTCTTCTTCCCCTTCAGACTCTAATTAATCCTTCTTCTTCTTGGATTTTGTGGCAAGAGTTGCTCGTTTGAGTGCTGTGTTTTGGCTGGAGAGGGAGCCTTTGCAACTGAATAACCAGAAAAGAGATAGGCAGAGGCAAGTCATTGAACGACTATGTTAGGCACGGGTACAGAATATTTTGAATATATACTACAATGTAATATTATAAAAATATATAAAGCACTTTCTATCCGATCTCTATGTCTCTTTTCGTGGACCATTTGAAATGAAAGGATATAATATTTATCAAAGGTCGAATATTCAAATAAAGTAGCACAACTGACAATTCAAAATGCTCTAATAGTGTTTATAATGCACTTTCCAAAATTGACAAATGCTACAACCATCCAATTATGAAATGCTTTAACCATCCAATTATGAAATGCTCTAATAGTGTTTATACAATCCAAGGCCTTAAGAAAGAGTTATTAAAAAGATTACATATAACAGTATTGACAACACAAACAACAAAGTAATTATAAGCGAGGAACAAACCAAACATGCAACTTAAAAAGGAAGTGGCTCTTTGGGGAATTTTAGCATGCATCTTCTAGGCGACGGTTCTTTGAAGATCCCTACAAAAAAAAAGCAACAGAAGTGACAGCAGTTGCAGGAAGCCGTGAAAGGATTAGTGGGGAAGTTTGTGAAGGCCGATTAGAGGAGTGGGGTGAGAGTGGAGGTGGAGCTGTTTTTAAAATCTAATATTTTTAAAATCTCAATTATCAAAACTGAAATAGTTTTATAAAATCTCAACTGTCATAACTGATCTTATTAAAAAAAATTGTCATAACTGATCAACGTTGGTGTGAGGTCCTCGGTTTGACCTTCACTTTGATATGTTCATAATTCCCAGCTATACTGTGGCAGTCATCAGTTATACTGCTGCTATTGCATTGATTCATTCAAGTCTTCTACCTGTGGCAGTCATCAACTCCATGTACAAGGGTCATTATGTGCAGTTCACCGTTCAATGTGAAATCCATAAGATGAGTTGTCACTGGCTCTTCTTGGAACACTTGTCTCCTTCAGCCAGCGGTTCAAGGCCACGTTATATCTGAGACGGCAAGCCAATAATGGTGCAAAAACATATGCATTATCAATACCAAAATTTCTTATTTTAGAAATTTAAATATGAGGCATATTACATATCGATCCTCTTTTTTCTTTTCAAAATGTATAAGCATAGAAACTTTTAAGACCTAAAGCACATTTTATATTTATTTATCACTACACCAGTAACATTGGGTAAAATTGCAGTTCTCTGATTCCGTGAGTGCATTGGACATAAGGAACTCTTGCTAAAGAAGAAGAGCTGAAATAAATATATTCAACTTATTCCGGTAACAAACAACTCACACTATCAATACATCATCTCCTAGAAAGATATCTCAAAACAATAAGAACTAAGTCAGAACCTACTATTTCAAGTGCATCGGTCATTTCAAAGCCATGTACAAATCTCAAGTGACATAAAAGAAGCAGATGTATGTAAATTATTAATTTTGTAAACATTAAGGAGACAGCTGTAGATGCTTACGATTAGTTTCCAATCCAACTCTTTCTAAAAAAGAAGAGCTGAAATAACTATATTTAACTGATTAAGAGCCGAAATAACTTTATTTAACTGATTTAGAGCTGAAATAACTTTATTTAACTCATTCAAGGTAATGAACAAAACACAATATCTGCAATTTGTACAACATCTCCTAGAAAAAAGCTCTCAAAGTTTTCTAATATAGACATCAAGAACTAATTCAGAGCCTACCATAAAGTTCATCAACCATGTCAAACTAATAAATGAATCCCCACTTGACCTAAAATTGTCATGATTAGTTGATCTAGTCTATTACAGCAGACTTGTTCTTATGAATGACATCCTTGCTTCATCAGAAAAGATGAAATAAGTCAAAATGGCGAAGCAAATGGTTTGCAAAAGATACATGAATACACAAAATTGCATAAAACTATAGATGCACCTAGATTTAAAGAAGATCCAATTTGATACAGAACTTCAACTCAACAGAGATTCATGAGCTAAAACAATGTCTATGCAGTTAATTCCAGACAAACCTTCATTGCATAAAGAGCATAAAAACAGGAAAAAAATTCACGAGAACCTTGGGACACTTGGAGTATAAATTTTCCCAAAATAGTCATTTTATATTAACTGATTTAAGAAAGTTACTCACAGATGATTCAACAAAATTTATCATTTAAGATAAAAATATGTCAGTAAAATTCTAGCAACAGCATCTATCAACTCACCAGGGTGATGAGCTGAAACATTTCCATGACCTCCTCTGCCAACACATCTAGGAGGACCGGACCTCCACCTTGTATCCACAGTCCCCTGATTGTTTAGATTCTAAAAAATTCAAGCAAGCGAGATATAAGACAAAATCTCAGGTCTAACATAAAAACACTATCAGGAAAAGCATGTTTCCCCACTAAAAACGTCATTTCTAGAAGCACAAGCATAAAACACAAGAAGAAAAGAGTACCTTCTTCTCCCGCTTCCTCGTTACTTCATGGAAGGTATCTGTAAGATCATAATAGGCCAGCCACATTACCATGAGTCTACTGAATAGTCAATTTTCAGAGAAAGTAAACTACAACACTAACACACAAAAAAGCCCCATCTACAACCTACATAAACCATTTTACAATTCCCGTTCCTGAAAACTACAACTGAAAAAAGATAAAAACCCTTCTCTATTTTAGGAGACGAATGATCAAAGAAAACAATAAATAATAACATTAACCAGAATATATATTCTTTAATATCATCATGGTCCTGATGCCATTGACAAAGTTACATTCAAGTGAAATGAAGGCCTCCTTTATTACTCTAAATCCAATTTCCAAAATCAAAAGCTAGTACAAAAATTTATAACACTAATGAAAGCATCAAATAAGTAATAACTGCCTATTAGGCTATCTAATCAGAAGCAAAGAGAAGGAGAAAAAACAAATAGATTCAAAAGCCCTAAGTTACCATGAACAGCGCAGCAAAATCTACAAGCCCTAATTAGGAGTATCGATTCCCCCAATTAATGTTCAAGCAGAGAACAAATCGCAATCAACGAAAAATCAACAAAATGTGACAGAAGATCGAAAAAGGCATCAAAAGAAGTCAAAAGGCGGATACACTGAGAGACGCCGCACCAACTCTTCACCTCTCCGTCCTCCTCTGATCGTCGGACCTTTCTTCTGGCACCACCGGTTTCCACCGCCCTCATCACCTCCCCTCTTTCCCCTTCACCCGATCCCCTCTCGCACTCGCCCTCCTACCCGCACTCTCCAGCACCGGCTCCCCCTACCTCCTTGCGCTCGCCAACAGCCCAGCAGTAGCCACCACTTTCAATTGAAGGGACCTGGGAAAAGAAACAGAGAAGAGGCGAGGATTTGGTGGACAACAAAAATGAGAAAACAATATATAAGCAATTTTCCATGTTTATTTTCAGATGCAAAACAATATCTTAACTGGAGGAAACAACGGTCAACATACCAATGAATAAAATGGGTGTATTTGCTTTTCGACACAAATGAAGGATTCGTTTGGTGCACCCACCTAACAACCTATTCATTACAAGTTCCTTTCAGGACAAATCTCATCAGTGCTATGAGTACCTTTTATAAGCAATCAACTCATTGCACCAAATGAACCTAAACAAATGCTTTCTTGTTTTGAGCACTCCTGTATCTAAAGGCGCATAATGTAACAGCCAATACTCTAAGTTTGATAGCTAAGATTCGGCCTCATCATTCACTCTTGTTGTAAAGTAGAGCAATAAAACAATCATTCAACCTCTACGAATACATGTTTTGGTTTCCAAACAGTTCAAATGGAAGAGATTATGATCATATAGTTGCATTTCTTGCAGTTCATGTAGAAGCACAAATATTTCTTAGCAGGTAGTTTATATAAAGCTCGAAAACACAGCAATTCAGCATTACCTTAGGTAGATCAGTCCCTGAATTTAGCAAGCTCGAAAGCATACCAAGGCTATTACGGGTAATTTCAAGGAACTCCTTGCCTTCCACAGAAAGGTTGACATAGTTGTCCGGAAACACAGTTCCTGAAGCCCCATTCAACTGAGTATCAGGCAAGGGATAGCTTGCAGGTGGGGATAGAGGCTCTTCATCATCAATGATAGACTCCAAGGAATGATGCGTGTAGGACAAGCTCCCATCTTGTACTTGTTTCAAGTTCTGTTTCAACATCACATTATCACAATTACAAAAGTTCTCAAATTTACATCCAATGGAAGATTCAAGTTCATGATCATGAAACAGAAGTTGTCACCTGGTAAGTTTGTCGAAAAACAGGCAAGTAATTCAAATCTTCAGATTCGCCCCAAGCTCTGATCATCTCCATGGCTCGAACGCTGCATTCTCTCTCCGACTGAGTGTCTTCAATCACATTCACCATATCTTCCAACAACTTCTCCGAAGCAAATGGTAAAAACTTTACCTCTTGAATTCGAACAATTAGTCGTTCTCCTGAAGTATTGGTGTCGATGCTACTGAAGAGGTATTTCAATAACCAAAATGTCTTTTTTTTACCTCCTGAAGTATTGCCGTCATCGTCACGAACTGGAAATCCCACTCTTCGTCATGGAAAGACATGTATAGTGGATCTGAAACTCCCACTCTTCGTCACAAACTGATTCGTCACGAAGAGTGGGATCTGAAATCCCACTCTTCGTCATGGCGGGTGCGTCCTCCTCTGCTCAGACTCCCTCCACCTTTGCGTCCACACCTCTGCTCAGACTCGCTCCGCCCTTCAACGACGCTCCAGAGCTCTGATTTTGACGGTGCTCTCAAAAGCGTCGAAACATCTATGTCAAACAAACTTGCAGATTCGCTCCACTTTGCATTGAGATGATGGGGGCGCACTGATTTTGCGGATAAAAGAGAGGTAAAAGGGACGGTTTTGAGCTTCCCGTGAAGTAAACTGCCAAGAACGTGCACAGAACCACCGATCAAAATCAAAAGTGCGGTTACTAACCCCCAAATTCCCGAACGTGTAACAGAGAAGAAAGAAAGCAGGAGAAAAAAATATTAAACTCCACAAAATTGCTCTGCTAGACACGTGGATCATTCTTTTGCACAAACAATGTTTTTGCTATTATATTGTAAGGATACCTGTTTTTAGTACTTACTTTTCTCCGTTTGATAGCCAACCAATCACAGCTGGAAGCGCATCAGCTCCCAGCTTCTTCACCTTTGGATCAGAAACATCATGGACCTGTAGGACAGACACTTCCAACTTTCAATTCATTTTCAATCCAAGTCTTGAGACAACAGCTACTGTGAGATCATTGGGAATGTTGAAAATTTGCTTCCAGCTAAATTGCCCACATACCGAAAGGTTTCTCTGTTATTGATTAGCAAATGCATTTTTCTCCTCTAGAATCATTTCTATTACAATATATTTTAATCCTAGAAACGACTACTTCAAATATGAATTTGATTAAGTTGTCTTTTCTAATCAAATATTCTCGTAAATCTTTGATAGATGCACAAGCAATGCATTCTCTAATCAAACAGCATGATTTGTTCCTATAGCAACATAATCATCCCATTCTTAAGCTTATAACACATTAAAACCAAGAGTCCAAGACAATGAAATATCACGGCACCAAACAACCAAATTTTACACCAACAAACCTCTTCCTAAATTCCACAGCGAAAAGCAACATCATCAAAGTTAATTTCGGGTGCCACTGATAATCCAGTACCGTGGAAAGCCATCCAGTACCGTGTACCATATCAAACCAGTGGACTTACTTGTGCTCTAATTCAAATCAGTCAATTTCACCAAAAAAAAAACCAATAGAAAACTATAAATTTGAACACACAGCAACAAATTCTTTCAATTTGGGGATGGTCAAATGTTTAACAGAATCAAACTCTCAACCGAATCAAACCCAAAAATCATTTAGGAAGAACAGTGACCTCAAATTGGGATGAAAAAACCCTAATTTTCGCGTGAGGAAAAATTCATTCTAATCTAAATTCATTCTAATCTAAATTGCGTTCTCAAATCCACTAAGTCTAATCTAAATTCATTCTAATCTCAACCAATTGAAGTTAACAACAATCAAATGAAAAGGTAGAGGAACAAAATTACTAACCTTGAAGCTCTAGATCGAAGAAGAACTTGTTCGAGTAGGTCGCTGCGCACCCTGTGGGAGAGACGGGATTGGAGTGCGGGCCGAGTTCTGGATGGAGGGCGGCGCACCTGTGCGGGGGACGGGAGTGGATTGCTGGGTGGAGCTGGGTGGCTCGCCGGGAGGGGAACGTTGCAGCGGCGCCGACAACTCGAGATTCGCTCTCTCCCTCTACCGTGTTTCGTCTATCTGTGCGAGCGTGAAGAAAGAGGCAAATTGAAGCGCTGCCCATGTCTTAGAAGGAGCACAAATTGAAGCGCTGCCCATGTCTTAGAAGGTAATAAATGGCAATCATCAATAACAAAGACCATGTAGCTTGAGATATGTATAAGCCCTAATTTGTAAGGAATGAAATCAGTCAAAAGAGCACAAATTGAAGGCATAAGGAAGAATCAATCAATTGTGTACTCAATCAATTGAAGCCATAAGGAAGAAAGAGGAAAGAAGGATAGTACCAAGTTACCGAGTCGCCAGGCGACTGAGCCGCCTCCCGCCATCGCCACTGTCATCTGCCCCGACGTCGACCGATCAACGCCCTGAAGTACAGCTTCTCTTCCTCGTGGCTTCTCTTGCAGCTTCTCTTCCTCGCAGTGTAATTGACCATATCAATTTCCAATTCAAGCCCCAACAATCCAAAACCTAATTCAAGCCTCAAAAATCCAAAATACTCAATGAGTTAAAGAGGAGAATAAGAGTTTCAGATTAAATATAAACCATCAGGTGGGGGGTTGAAATTTTTGGTTTGGGAAGAGAGGAAGTACCGTCGGTGCGAGGAGGAGATGAGATATGAGAGATGGGAGATGAGAGCAGTTCTTGCAAGAGAAGGTTAAAATTTTTTGTTTTTAATTTTGCTCAAAGAGGACACGTGGCTCATTCTTTCACAAAGAGCCTGCTTCTAAAATAATAAGTATAAGGGGTGGATTAGTAGGGTTTCCTAACTTTGGCAACAATTCTAAATCATTGATTTGTGTATATGCAGTGGGACGCTGGGGCGCCATTGAATTGTACAATCTTGATTTATTAAGATATGAGAGTGGTGGACTGGTGGACATAGGATTTTCGGGCTGAAAAATATCTCGAAACAAATGTTTCATAATATTTTAGTTTGTAAAATCCTGGATATAGTAAGAGAACGATTGTGTAGCATAAGGTGATTATATATTTACGAGTGTGTAGAGCATTTTTCCGCGTAGGCTATAACTAGTCGAAAACCCATGCATTGCACAGATATATTAATTTTGATTAAATAATAACTTAAAAATAAAATAAATATAATGTTAAAAGTCAAAATTCAATAAATAAATAAAATCAATATAAGTATTATAGTATAATATTGAATCTGTGATATTTTGCAATATAAAAAACACTAGTAGAAATTAATATGCATGTATGATATTATAAAATAGCAAGTATTTTTATAAACTTTTTTCGTTGATAATTCTAAGAAAAGATAAGTTAATGTAATACCAACTCTCAAATTTTAACCAAAAACAATACAGATAGAAAAAAAATCTTAATATAATACAAACTATCTACCTATAAACCAAAATTAATATGAACTTTAAAATCATCCATAATTAATACAAATCATAAAATTTTGATTTAAAATAATAATAAAAAATTGAAATTGAATCATGGTATTATTCAAAAAAAAAAAATTTATCTATCAAAATTACAAAAATAATCCATAATTAGTCGTACTTTGCATATACCAACATTTTATATTTTAAATAGATCAAAAATGCTATTTGCTTGTCCAACTTTGTTCAATACAACCCCAATTTTTTAAATTACACAAAATTACATGAATTCTAGGTTATGATTATGGTTTTTTTTTTATATAAGTTAAATATTAAGTGGGTGTGATTTTATGTAATTTCAAATTAAAAAGTGGGTTTTTTTTGTACCGTTTGACAAATAAACAGTAGTTTTGGTGTATTTTAAAAATAAAAAAGGTGGATTTGTGCAATGTGTGACTATTTATGGATATTTATTGTAATTTTGATAAATAGAGTTTTGATTTTATTCTTCCTCTAATCCATGTTCAAAAGTTTTTATTATTTCGGAAATTTCGCGAGGTACCCCCGAGGTATTGTAATTTTTGCGAGGTATACAACTCTTTTGCATATTTCGCGTGGTACCCCTAAGGTTTTGAAGTATTTTGTATCGTGCCCTTCCTGGTTTAACTTAACAAATTTGGGTAGCTCCGTTAGTTTTGAAATTAAAAAAAAAAAGAAAAGAAAAAGAAAGAACGGACAGAAAGAAGGAAAGTTGAGCGAAGAGAGAGCGACGAGAGAGAAAGACCAGGGCGCTCGCCCGAGAGAGAGAGAGCACGAAGCTCGCAAGAGAGAGCACAGGGGTACCACGCGAAATATGCAAAAGAATTGTATACCTCGCGAAAATTGCAATACATCAGGGGTACCTGGCGAAATTTCCGTTATTATTTTAAGTCAAAAGTTCGTAGTTTGTATTTTTTTTTCAATTTTAAATTTTGTAATATTTTTTATTTATATGTTAATATTTGTATTATTTTAAAACTTTTTTTGATCGTATTTTGTTTAGTTCATATATAATAATCTGGACTACGTATTATTTTAAGTCATTTTTCCTACTTCTAAAATAAACGAAGCATAAAAATATGTCAAATAATATTATAGCCTCTTACATCAATGGTAACTTTAATTTTATATTTTAAAAATTATATGCAAACTAATGCAAATACATCTCATCTTGGTATGTAGAACTGAAAAAATTAAACTAAATAAAATCCATCACATCTCATATGTTCCAAAATTATTAACTGAAGTATTTTTAGTGTAGCCTAAATTAATTCATAATAAAAACGCTTTTGAGAGAACAAAAAATCAAACTTACTAACATACTTAATAAAAAAATGCTTTTAATTGAAAAAAAATTCATACTTACAAAATATATGTAAAAAATATCCAAAATTATTTATTAATGTATTTTTATTTAAGATAAGAATATATATAGTTAGACATATAATTTTAATTACTTAATATTATTTAGTTAATTAAAAATATATAATGTAATAGAAAAGAAGAAAATACTAACACAATCAATAAAAAAAAATGTGATTTTATCATGATTTATAAACTCCACGGCTAGAATTATCTTATTGAAATAAAAAAAAACCATTAGGTGGATAATCTAAAATTTGAGAACTGGATAGGAAGAAAAATTAAATCAAAAATAAAAACTAAAATGTCAACATTTCCAATTAGGTTAGATATTTTTACAAAATAAAATTTATTGAAAATTATGGAAAATAAAATCACAAATATATGGATAAATGTAAGACTCGGGGTCTTTAGAGGCGCCAGCCCATGCCACCTAGCCCTCTCTGACCCGTTGTCCTCACTTGGAGCCTGAAAAGGAAGAGCTCTTGTGACACAACTAGGGCTTGAATCACTTATAAATCACTCCCAACATTCTTATGATATCCGATGTGGGACGGGGTGTTACAATCTCCCCCACTTAAAGCACTGACGACCCCGTCAGACCCAAGGGACTACCCTCCGGGAGGAGCGTACCTGAGCATACTGTCGGCGTACCTCCGAGCCCGGAATCGGCTCTGATACCATCTGTAAGACCCGGGGTCTTTAGAGGCGCCAGCCCATGCCACCTAGCCCTCTCTGGTCCGTTGTCCTCACTTGGAGCCTGAAAAGGAAGAGCTCTTGTGACACAGGTAGGGCTTGAATCACTTATAAATCACTCCCAACATTCTTATGATATCCGATGTAAGACGGGGTGTTACAATAAATATGTGGCATTACAATGTGTGTGTGTGAGGAGTAAACTTGGAGTTTAGCCAAAAATCACAAAAATATTTGGACAATAGCCAATTCTCCAAAGTATTTAGGAGAATAGCCAAAAGTCACTATCCACTTTTATGCAATTATAAACTCTGCCCCATAAAAACCAAAAAATTATAAAAATAAACCCTATCTTTTAATAAGTTTAAGTTATATCCTTAATTTGTGTTACCCTATCTTTTAATAAGTTTAAGTTATATCCTTAATTTGTGTTATTATCTTTCTTATTTCCGCTTTAATAATATTTAATACTTTCTTATTTATGTGTGATCTTGCAATTTGATATCAGAGCCAAGTTAATTAAAAATAATCTGTATTTATCTATAAGACAATCTGGGGGTGTCTACTAATTGCCCCCATAAGATTTATCCTCATGTTTTACATTTAGATATAAACGATAAGCATTTTGGAGCAATTTTAAATGCCATTTCAGACCAACTTATAGATCTAAAACTCGAAGTTAAAAAAATTAGAACAATTATATATTGAGATTAGCATTAAAATATTTAAGACTGTAAAAGAAACAGGCGAAGTACATCACTCAACAAATCTAAAATCAATTAACGAAATTAGCCATCAGATAAGCCTAACATTAGGTGGTGAAATTAAGAAAAGAGATCCTTTTAAATACAATTATCCATTTAAAAAAATCCAAAAAGAAGTTTTCTACTAAATTAGATAGTATAACGAAAAAGGCGACTATAGAAGAAGATCAAGACGAAAATCAAAACCCTAAAAATGAATCAACTTCCAATTCGACAAACAAAGAGATTTAGCACTAAGTTGGATGATCCAAAATGGAAGATGAAATTACAAAAACAAAAAGCCATTGAAACCAACTTTATGAACCAAGAGGTCATGAGCGACGACGAGTCTGAAAAGAACTCAGATGAAGAAGCTGTGTATTAGCAAATGGGATTAATTAACCTGAAAGACATGGAAAACATTCCCATATCTAAAGTCCAAAAAAGGTTAAATGAAATTTTAAGACAAAGAAGGCTGAAGGAGAATGAACCAGTAGAACAAAATGAAGCTAGCAGACATTACAGACGATATGAACATGGTTCAACATGTTAAAGCCTAAAGAATTTCTTGAGAAGAAGGAAAGATTTGGAGTAAGCATTATGCCAAACCATAGACCAAATCAAAGAGAAATTAACCTAGAACCCATAAGTGAAACAGGTTATAAATTAAACCTAGATGGTGTAAGGAATAGGCGTGAAATCATAGAGTTCTGGAAGAAAAGTATGATGAGTGTATTAAAAATGAATGTAGGTTGGAACTCTTCTCAATTCCTTAATTACATAGAACATAGTTTCTATGGATGTATTGCCGACTGGTATGGAGCTATTGGTGATGAACCAAAACAAGAGCTTAGAAATTTAGCAAGCCCAGTGACGATGTTCACATTAATATGTGAATTAATAGAGGATGAATTCATTGGAGAAAAAGAGGATGAAGATAAGGAAGCTTTAAAATGGCAAAGAACATTAAACAATCTTGAAATCTGTAACATGAAATATGTTGATAATTACATATCAGAATTCGAGAAGTATTACTATAAGATAGGGAAAAACAGCACTAATCTACAAATGTTCTTTGATAAACTTCCTGCCCCAATTAATGAACAAATAAGTGAAGAATATCGAGAGTTAATTAAAAATGGAGATAAAGATACTCTTGGTAACAGAATTTCCTATGTTAGGAGATGGGTCGAGAAAAAATGTCGAGACGTAAGAAGCACCCAAAGAATGAAAAGACAATTATTAACTGGTTGGGAGACGCCAACAGAATGGGGATGTAATAATAAAGATTACCAAGGAAAACGAAACTACAAGAGAAAAAGTTTCAATAAACAGAGAGGTGAAAAATATTATAAGAAGTATTATAAAAAACCATTCTCTAAAAACAGAAGGTTTTTCCAGAAAGCCTCGTTCTGTCCTGAGAAAAAGAAAAACTGCAAGTGTTGGGCATGCGGAGAATCCGGTCATTATGTTAATGAATGCAAAAACAAGAAGAACAATATATTAGCACAAGCCCTAGGTAGTTTGGATTACATCGAGCTATCTTAAGATGAAGCAGTAGATATAGCCCTAAGAAATAACAAAGGGATAGTAGAAATAATAGAAGAAAAGCTTGAAGAAGATATAGAATTTGAAAATGAGTCAATAGAAGAAATTAATGAAATGATGGAAGGAGAATCTCCTAGTGAGTTCTCTGATGAATATGAAATGACTACTTTAGCTCAACTTCAGCAAGCTGAAACCTCTATTGATGAGGAACAAGTTGAAGAAATGATGAGGTCAGGGGTTGATTTCCCGATCATCGCTAAAGAACAGTTTGTTAAAAAATCACTATTCTCTAAATATGCTAAATACGTTTGCGAAGAAATGTCTGGAGATGTAATTGTCAAGAATAATGAAAATCAAGCAACTGAAGTAAACTTAATCAATTGGGAAAAAAATTTAAATATATTTTCATATGTGGCATCCAAGTAATTATAACTCCATTACAAGACTATGGGAAAGATGTGCAATGCATTAATTTTGTTTGTGACATCAGGCATAAAAAGTTTAGTGATCAATGCATCAGTGGTATAGTCTGTAATTTGAGTGAAGGAGCAGTTTCTTAGATCTGTAGGCCTAACTATTATGTTAGTCTAGAAGATCATTATGCATCTAAGTTCTTAGCTATAAAATTATTAACAGAAGGTATTAGTATGCATAAGGGAACTTGTCCTTTACAATTAAAGTGGAAGGTAGTTTATAAACTTGAGAATACTACACATCCTCCACAAAAATGCCATATAGTAGAAGCTGAGAAACACGAGGTGGTAGGTCCAAGCAAAGAAGTTGTACCTGTTAAGCTAAGTCCTACCTAATCAGATAAGACTTAAGACCATTTGGATAAACGCATTTGAAAATTCTAGGGGTACTAGCAATAATAAAGTTTTAACCATAGATGAAGAAGGTAGAATCCATACGAATGCTAAACCACCAGCCAGTCTCTCTAGATGCCTAAGCTTATCCAGAAACACTAGTTTTAGGTTCAATCCTAATCTTAGTATTACTTCGAGGAATCAGGGAGCTACCACTAGTAGAAAAGACAAATCTTTTGTGGTAGATGAAGATATAATAAGCATGATAGCTGCTTTAAACAAGAGGTTAGAAAATAAAATTATAAAAGAACCAACCAGACATAGTATAGATCTAGGTTCTAACCCATTTAGGGAATCAATACCATCAATTCCCCCAATAGTTCAAAAGGTTAGAGAAAATCAAGAAGGATCATCTAGTTCTGAGCCAAAAGGAAAGCTAATAGGGTATTCCACTAAAACCATTAGTGAACCTATCTATGAAAATGATCCAAGGGCTAGAGATTTAAAAGAGTCTCTCACGTATTCTTTAATTGAAGATGAAATAGGAATGAGAATGGAAGTAATAGACCTTAGACATCTCTATGGAGATAATATGAGGGTAGAAGAAAGTCTTGAACATGTCAGTAGAGAATCACTAAAGAAAAATTATAGGATTACCAACCCTAATAGGATCTATATTCCAATAAGTATTTGCTTAGAAGGGTTCAATAAATATGAGTTATGTGGATTTGTAGATACTGGATGTTCAGTATGCTTTGGAAAGAAGGCATTATTTCCTGAGTTTATTTGGCAGAAGTCTCGTAGACGAATCCAAGTTAGAATAGCTGATGATAGTATCATGGTTCATTCAGAATTAGCTTCTGATGTACCTATCATGATAGGAGGAGTCCAATGTGTAATTCCTACACTCTGGGCTACTAATCAGCCCTCACAGGATATGTTAATTGGAAATAATTTCCAAAAAATCCATGTTCCAGTAACTCAGCACCTAGACAGGATGGTCTTCAACATCAATGGAGAAGATGCTTGGGTTAACAAGATTAAACAAGCTTATACACACCAAGCAATAGAATTTACGCGCACTAAGCGTGGTGATGAATATATTCTTCCTACATAAAGAGAATTTGCACTCTCTATATGTGAAGTAACATTAAAAGATAAAATTCTTAAACAACAAGAAAAAATGTGTAAGGAGTTATATTCTGAAAATCCTTTAAAATTTTGGGAAAAAGATAAATCATTTGCTACCATAGAATTAATCGATCCAAAAGCTGTCATTAGAGTAAAACAAATGGTTTACACTTATAAAGATCAACAAGAATTTAAAGAACAAATTGATGAACTCTTAAAGAAGGGTTTAATTCGAGAAAGTAAAAGTCATCATTCTAGTCCTGCCTTTATGGTCAGGAATCATGCTGAAGAAAAGAGAGGAAAAGCTAGAATGGTTATCAATTACAAAAAGCTTAATGATAATACTGTTTTTGACGGATATTATATTCCTAATAAGACAGTTTTATTCAATAGATTACAGGGAGCCACTTGGTTCTCTAAAATGGATTCTAAGAGTGGTTATTGACAGGTAAGAATGGATGAAAAAAGTATTCCACTTACTGCATTTAGTGCTCCACAAGGACACTATGAATGGGTAGTCATGCCCTTTGGTTTGAAAAATGCACCACAGATATTTCAGAGAAGAATGGGCAATGTCCTCAAAGAATTTAAACATTGTTGTCTTGTTTACATTGATGATATCTTAATCTTCTCTAAAACTATAGAACAACATAAGCATGACTTGAAAGCTATAACTCAAAAATGTATTGACCATGAAATCATTTTAGGATAGAAAAAATGCATTTATGCTGAGCCTGAAATTGAGTTCCTAGGATTAAAGATTAAAGCAGGTCAAATTATTTTGCAAGAACATATTCTAGAAAAGGTAGAAAAATTTCCTGATGAAATCAAAGATAGAAAACAACTGGAAAGATTTCTAGGATGTCTTACCTATGCTTCTGATTTTATTAAAGATCTAGCCAAGTTGAGAAAACCTCTACAGGTTAAATTAAAGAAAGATCAAGTTTGGAGTTGGACTCAATTAGATACTAAAATAGTCAAAGAACTTAAAAGAAGATGTGAAAAACTTCTAATATTGACTTTACCTAATGAAGAGGATGAGTTAGTTCTTGAAACTGATGCTAGTGATTATCATTGGGGAGCTGTTTTCAAAATAAAGAAAGATAACAAGCTTTGCAGGTATAGCACTGACAGCTTCAACAAATCTGAGTATAATTACACTATCATAGAAAAGGAGATTCGTGCAATTTATCGTGGAATCCAGAAGTTTATAATCTTCCTAGCTCTTAAACCTTTTACAGTCAGAACAGATTGTAATGGAATATTGGGTTTCATAAATAACAATCTTGATAATATGAAAGCGCATGGGAGACTCCTGCGTTGGCAATTAGCCCTTAATCAATTTACTTTTACCATTGAACATGTGCAGGGATCGAAAAATTCTCTAGCTGACAACTTAACGAGAGAGTTAGCTGATGGATCAAAGAAATCAAATGCGGTGGGAAAATCCACAGTGGGTGTTCCACCCATGGGATATTAACCTCTTAGAAGAAATACGAGGATACCAAGGATGGGTTTCCCCTCCAAGTTTTTCTATTTCTGTTGATTTTGGAAGATTTACTGAGAATAGATTCCGTCGTGGACTCCTACAAGCGAGACACAGAGTGGTTATACGAATGTTAACTCTAGAGATAATTATAAAAGTTCTCCAGCTACCTACTGAACTCCAGGAAGACATCTGTAGAAGATGGAGAATGAGAGATTTCGACAACTTCTATTGGATGGTAACTTTGAGAGATCACGATACTCCAGCAAGGATAAGAGAATGATGTAACCATTTTTGTGTAACCAATGGCGCCGGATTGGGAGGATTATCATTACCCATCATGCCAAATGAAGATGCAGATTACTTAAAATCGTGGAAATATGGAATGTGCAATGGAATCCACAATTACATGCGACCATGGCCAAAGAAAGAAGAAGAGAGCATCTTGTACAAGTATTTCACTAAGTTCCAGAAGGAGGTCTTCCTCAGAGCAGCAAAATTCGAAAAAATAGAAGACATAAATTGTTGCCGTGTTATCAATGCCTGCATGGATGTTAGCCAGGGAAAAACCCGGCTACCACATTACCTAATCTTCCTACTAATGAGGGAAGACTACTGGTACATGAAAGATCCGGTAGTGGAAGGAAGAATCAACGTAGTAAGGCATACATGGGAGGCAAGAGCAAAAGGATTCTTTTACATGTACTACAACATCACTAGGTTTAGACGGACAGATTGTGGGATATTCAAAGTTGGAAATACAACCTTCATCGTAACCTCACAACTCAATCCATTAATGCAGCAGGCCATAAATATGTGCATGAACTTATGGTTGAAATTACTTATTTTAAAATTATGGCAAAAAAAAGTTATCTAGTATAAAGTAATAGTAGAATATGGAAGTGTATGTCAATAAAAAAATGTATAATAACTTTAAATAGAATATAATAAAAATAAAAAATAGTAAAAAATTACAAAATCAGCAATATATGGAATAGAATAGTCGAATATGAAAGTCTATCTCAATCAAATCAGGATTATAAAAAAAAGGATAGAATCAACAGTGTAATCATCATATAAAATAATAGATAATAAAATAAAAATAAAATAGGTAACAAATTATTTACACATGGCATGACAATAATGGAAAGTAAAATAGGCGGGAAAAAATCAACCAGAAGCTGACAGTGGCAGGTGAGCTTCTACTTTAGTATTGTACTAGTATAGTACCCGTGCCCGAGGCATGAGAGTATATGAACACATTGTATTCAATATGCATATGATATACTTGGTTTTTCTAACTTGCAATCTTGTAACATACTTTTTATAAATTTTGAATTCAGAACATATTATATGAGATTAGGTAATTTAATATTTCTAGGCAATCTATTTTCATATCTAGATTATTAACCATAATTGTTTCAATTGGTGTTGTCATTGTAACGGCCCGAGATTATGATTCTCGAGTTACGTTTCGAGGGATAAAACCTCTCGTTAGGATCTCGCGCCCCGAGTACAGGTTGAAGGTTTGAAATTCCAAACTAACGTTTTCAAAGTGGGATTTCATACCCAATTTGGAAGGGATCGTTGGAATCCCTGGGGAAGTCCCCTATACCTGTCGTAAGTCTAAGCGTGAAAAACCAATGGTCACACAAATAGCGGAAGTAAAGCATGATACAAAGGGAGAGTGCCACGTAGAGCCGGGTCAAATCATGATTAATCATTCAAAACCGAGCCGTAATTAAATTGGTGATGTCGGAATCTCAACTCTCTCTTTCCGCCTTGTTAGACCCAACGGTCATGGAGTCAAATCAGCATCAATAGTAGTAAGCATAACTGATACCTAAAAAAATTGATAGTGGGCGGGATCAGATCGATGCCCACTTTGGCTCTACATCCCGACCCTAAGAACACATATACGCTATACCTAAAAAAGATGCTTCTAGATGCATGGCGAAATATTAACACACTAACATGCTCCTAAGATCAAGTGCATAATAATAATAAGGCCTTAGCACAGAATACCAAGTGGTATATCCCTCTCCTACCTCCACCCCCTTCCGATAGGGTGGAGATTGACCAGCTCGTGAATGCATTCCATAATAATCGGGCGGCACGCATGCCCAACCCGCCCCACAATAAAGCCCGCAGGCAGCTTTCGTAATCATGCTCATAATATAAGTAAAGGAAGTTCCATATGACTCGATTGACTCAGGATGGGACCCGATGGGACTGGGCCATCCTAGGACCCTAGCAAAGACTCTAGTTACTTCACAGATAATGGCCGTTCTGTTTACATACGTATAAAGAAATATAATGCTCAAAGGTCAATGCAACCTAGCATGGTACTACATGGCATGCTGATCATGAATGCAAGCATCTAGTATATCATGCACCTAAAGCAGGGAATATCTCTATTTCAATCTGAGTAAGTTCCGAAGAGACTTACCTGGCTAGCAGATCAGCAAAAGAAGAATCCAGCACATAGTAGTCACGATCAAATAGTATCACCTAAGTACATAACGAGAATATATTGAGTATACTTCTATAGCTTTTCTGAACACATATATCACACACTTATATGAACAGATAAATAAACAAGTTCGCCTCCGCCATACTTCCAGTTCATCATGATCAACCATCTCTTATCAACTTAAGATACCTCTATATCATGCATAGCCAAATTCAATTCACATATTATTAGTCATACTCATACTTCCATAAGGATATATATACATATCATCATCATCATCATCATTATAAGTATCGAACATTTAATCTCTTCTAAAAATCACCACAATATCATGTTATTAGTCACACATATCATACTGTTAGTCAAATGATCATATTATCATGCTGGTTAGTCATCGAATAAGTCTTATTCTCAAGTTAGTTTTAAAACCGTTTCAAACCCAAATTAAACAGTTAAGAATTTCGACCCTTGAAAATACTCGCAAAAATTCCTTTTCCAATTCATTTATTAAATCACTTTCTAACCTTGAAATTATTTTCTAAATTCTTTTTAAATCAATAATATATTATAAGTCCCAATAATATTACATGATATTTCAAATACCATTTACTAACTACCTTTACAAGATGTTTTCAAATCTTAAAATCCCGACCATTTTTACTTAATAAAACCGACCCCTTTATAAAATCCTCAAAATAATATTTTATCTTTAAATCCTCAAATAATATTATAATATTTTAAATACCGTTAAATGGTTAAATAAATAAACGGATAACCCGAACCGAATAATCCCACCCGGTTAATATTAACAAATAAAATAAACTAAGCTTAAGGAGATGGGGCCCACAGCCACATCAGCCTTCTTCCTCTCCCGATTTCAAACGAGGATGTCCCGCCATGGTTGTGCAGCCTGTGCTCACTCCCGCCGGCGCCAAGCTCCGCTCGACCTCGCTCTCGCCAGTGACTGGAGCTCCTCCTCCGGCCTCCCTCGTTGTCCCTCATCGTCTCCAACCTTGCCATGGCCTCCTGCTCAACCGGACTCACCCAGCTCGGAGCTCGCTCGCTCGCTCTCGCCTCTCGCACTCGAGCTGCCGGAGCAGTGAATTCCTCACAATAGCTGATGCTGTTGAAGTTCATCATCCACATTGAAGTTCACTCGCTCCAATGGATGCAGTAACAACAACTCATCATCTCTCCTGACAGTAATTCCTCACAATAGTTGCTGCTGTTGTTACTGCATCCATTGGAGCTCTCTTATTCATTCTTGCTTCTACTCTTCATCTCATCATTATCATCCACTCTCTCTTCATCTTCATTCTCACTGCATTTCTTGCCCCCTCCGTTGACATCCGGTTTCCCTCTCGAATCCGCCTTCCTCCTTGCTTTATCTTCTTACTCAAATTAGAATTCCAGTAGTTATTGATCTCAAATGAGAATTCCAAATCATCTACAAATCTACATAACATTGAATCAAATCAATCAACCAATCTGATTTCTAAATCATTGAATCAACCAATACTCCCTCAATTTAAGAATTTATCTACTAATCTACCCAAACATAAAACTATTTCAGATTCAATCTAAGACTTCATCAATTCATCTACTAATCTAAATAACATCATTTCGGATTTTCATATTCAATCAGAAAAACAAACCCTAATCATAGCTATTTCAGAATTGGAATTGGGGCTTGGCGATTACTTGATGTCCTGATCATGGTGAACCAACCGTGAACGGAAGTCAAGTATCGTCGTCGATCATCGAACTCGGACTGACAAGAAGAGGAAGCCGAGCGAAAAACTAAAGGCTGAAGCAGACAGAGACGCCGGTGGTCACGAGAAGGCGAGAAAGCGAAGTCGAGCGAGAAGGAGAGACGAGACGAGAGTGAGAGAGGAAAAACGTACCGGAGCCGGTGGGCTAGTGGCCGGCCACCACTCGAGCGGCTGGGGCACGGATCTGGGCAGACTCGGACTGAAGGTTTGAAGAAGACACGAGGTGAAGATGCTAGCCTTATAGTCTTGAAGACGCGAGGCGAGACGGAGATGGGAGGGGAGACCTAACCTCAATCAACCTAAGGCGAAATTAAAATATTTTAAAAAAATCGGTTTTACCCGGTTTAACCGAACCGAGCACAAACCGAACCTAAAACCGAAACTAAAAATTTCCTGAACCGAAAACCTAAACCGAAACACTTCGGTTCGGTTAGGTTTCGGTTATTTCGGTCGGTTCGGCCCAAAAAATTGGTTCAAACCGAATTTGATCAGCCCTAGAGGAACCTCGGGACCATCCTAGGACGAATAAAGGATGGTTAAAGGGGTGTGATTCCATTGGATTTTGAATCGAACGGGAGATCGAACTCACCGAACTCGGAGGGAAAAACAGGGGAACGGAGAGGACGTCGGGGCTGCGCTCTCGGCCTTCGGGCTATTCGGGGCGGTGTTGCTGCTGCTTGGGGTGTTGAGGAGGCGTAGGACCTTCTGCTGGTGGCTCCAAGGGGTGTCGAAGGCCGTTGTTAATGCTTGCTCGAAAGTTGCAAGGAAAGACGGTGGTGATTGACGGTGAAGATGGTGGTGAAGGTGCGAGATGGTGATGATGATGGAGATGGAGCCGATAATGGTGGTGATGAAGATCCGAGATGGGAGCGAGAGTGGTGGTGGAGGTGCTCTGTAGTGTGAACATGTGATGGTGTGGGATGGTGAAGCCGAGAGAGAGAGCGGGGGTGACAGTGAGGCGTGTGAAGGAGGGAGGAGGTGATGATGGTGAATGGTGAATGACGGGGTAAGGGGTGACCTTTCAAGAGGTATGGTGAGGGAGTTGGTGAGGGTAGAGTGTGGGAATGGGTAAACAATTACCCGGAAATAAATCCCGAATTTGAGAATTTCAAATCCCGAAATTAGTTCCTGAATGTTAGTTTTCCCGAATCCCACTTACTCGATCAATTAGAATTTTAAAATAGAAAGGACATCGCCATCCGATAATTGTTTGAATTCTCGAGGTGAAAGGAAGAAATCGTTCATAAATATTTTAGATTCAGGTCGGAATCCGCATTACAAGTTTTAAATCCGATTTAAATTCATTTTTATTTTTCTTTTTCCCAAATATTAGGATTTGAAAATCCGATCCTTTATAGTCATTCCTCATTGCCTTCTTGATTTTCATCATCCTCTTCGATCATCACTTCCATAGTTTATTTAATATATACGACGTATTATATTTCTCTTATAATCCTCTTTACCCAATCTTCCTTAACTTCTTCGGCTAAATAATCCTCATTAGCTTCACCACATACCAAATATTCGCATTTTCTTGTACGTATATTTAACTGATAGAGCATATTTAGTATTGCATAATAGATTGCATTTAGCATAGTTTAGTTGTGAATATTGCATTTATTTAGTTGAATTTGCATTATCACTTGTTGAGTTAGAAGAGGCGGAATCTACATGATTTTATGGTTTATTTTAGGTAAAGTAGATTGGAGGTGAAATGGATTTGAAAAGAGAAAAAATAAGCTAAGGAAGATACATAGAAGCTGCTGAAGGAAACAAAGAAGAAGCAGCTCGGAAGAATCGCTGGCCGCCCCGTAGCATCGCTGGCCGCCCCGCGGCTCGAAGGGAGAAACGGAGCACTTCGCTGATCGCCGCGGCCTGGCCTGGCCGCCCCGTGGCCCGTGCAGTAGCTGGACACCGATTTCGGACTTTACTTAGGGTTTTCTATTAAGTTATTTCGGCCGACTTTCTCTAGACTATTTAAGGTTTTTTTAGTTATTCTTTCATTCACCTTATGCACATTATTCCATTGTTGAGAGCGCCGTTGAGCATGAGCAACTAAACTCTCGAGGTTTCGCCTACAGTTTGGATCTTTGATTGTTGAATTGTGAGTTTCTTAATCTAGTTCTTATTCCTATTGCAATGTTTTGACTTCTTTGTGCTTAATTGCTTGAATGTGTTTTATTCTCTCTGGCCTGATCAACTAGTTAGAGTAGATTCATTAAATTGCTAGGGTTTTGTAGATTCCTCGTAGTGAACCTTAACCCAAGTGGCAATCATATCCCTTTAGGACTCGTAGGACTAATTGGATGTGTAGGAAGTTGAATATATGTTAAATATCGACTCGTAGCTTGATATTGCATGTACCTTGGTTAATTCATATTCTTAATGCTATCTCTAGGTTAAATCTTAACTGTGTTAGGGTTATTTAGAGATAAGGGTTGCTAGGACTCGTAGGACTAGTAATTTACATAAGATCTGGACAAGGACATTGATAGGAAAAGACAAGAACTAGAGGCTGAAACAAGGATCGAATTCATCAATCGAAGTGATAAATTGTAGGTGAACCTATTTCCCTCCACTGCATTCTTAAACCAATTCACTTTGTTTGCTTGCTTCCGCTTTGCTAAAAGGCGGATCTTTTCACACTAAAAACTCCCCCTTTTCTCTCTTAGCAATTAGAATTAGACTTGAATTTAATAGATTTCACTGTGGATCGATCTCTTGCTTACACACTATACTAGTTGTGAGTTTGAGTATTCTTTGGCAAGAACAACGACATGTTTTCCTCTTGTCAAATTTGGCGCCGTTGCCGGGGACTTCTCATTGAATTCTTGTGTTGTTTTAATTGCTAATTTTGGTGTGGACCACTTATATGGTCCACACTCGTGCTACTAACTCATCTTTATTGTCTTTAGATCCAAAGATTGAGAGGACTCTCTCTAGATTGAGGCGAGAAGCTCGTGATCACTTTCGCGAGTTACCTTTCGATCAAGGAGAAGAAGAGAGTGAAGAGATGGCTGCTAACGATGATAATCGAACGCTGAAGGAGCTCACTACACCAAATTTATCCCAACAACCATTGGCTATCGTGTTCCCTGAACTTGATGAAGGTGTCAATTTTGAGCTAAAGTCTGGGGTGGTTCATCTCTTACCCAAATTCCATGGGTTGAGTGGTGAGGACCCCCACAAGCACTTATCTGAGTTCCATACTGTTGTGGTGGGGATGAAACCAGGCAATGTCACGGAGGAGCAAATCAAGTTAAGGGCATTCCCCTTTTCGCTTAAGGACACTGCTAATGAGTGGTTCTACTACTTGCCACCAGGTAGTGCAACAACATGGATACAATTGAAGCGTCTCTTTCTGGAAAAGTACTTCCCTGCAACCAAGTTGAACAGTCTGAAGAAGGAAATCAGCAGCATTGACCAGCAGGCTACAGAGACACTCTATGAGTACTTTGAGCGCTTCAAGAAGCTTTGCTCTAGTTGACCTCACCATGGGTTTTCAAAGAAGGATTTAGTGCTCTTTCTATTCAATGGATTGCTTGACGAGGAGCGCAAGACGGTGAACTCTGTCTGTAGAGGCAACATCTTGAACAAAACACCCAATGCTGCTTGGGAGGTGTTTTCAGAGGTTGCTGATGGCTCTAGAGGGGTACTCTCGTTGACTCCTCAACTTCCGCATTACATAGCGATGTGGCTGAATTGAAGGATATGATGAAAAGGTTCATGCTACAAGGAACCCCACAACAACTTAAGGCATGTGGCATTTGCGCTGATCTTTATCACCCGACGGACACTTGTCCAATGCTGCAGGAGCCCAATGTAGAGCTGAATGCCATGGGGAACTTTGTTCCTCAGCGACCCAGGTATGGTAACTATGCTAATCCCAATCAATACAATAACAACTATAATGCAGGTTACCAGGGGTATGGCTATGGTAATAACCAAGCCCCTTTCAATCCACAAGGAGGACCCCGTTTCAGACCTCAGCAACAATTTGATCAAAGACAGAGAGGACCTCTACCAACTGATAATCAATCCAATGAGGATCCTCTCAAAGCTCTCAGAAAGATCGTCCTGGGTCAAGCTGAGCACCAAAAGAGACAAGATGAGCACCAAAGGAATTTAGAGAAGCAACTTAGCCAATTGGCTCAATCGCTGAGTGAACTGCAGGCGAAGGACTCAGGACAGTTACCATCTCAAACGGTGGTGAATCCCAAGGAGAACGTCAGCGTTGTGACGCTAAGAAGTGGTAAGGAACTGATTACCACTCCCTATAATGATACTAATATAGAGAATTTTGAAACATGTGCGAACGAGGAAGAAGAAGAGGTTCGAAATCGCCAGCCGTCCCGCGGCACCCCTGAGCCGCCCCGCGGCCAAGGCGAATCTGACGACGCGGAAAATCGCAGGCCGCCCCGCGGCCAAGCCGAGCCGCCCCGCGGCCTCTCCAGTGACCCCTCTGATGGGTATGTTCGACCTGATTTCCCCCCTCTTAATTCTTTTAAACCTGTTCCTCCCTTTCCTGAAGCACTCAGAGACACAAAAAGACCAGACAATGACAAAGAGATCTTTGAGACGTTCAGTAAGTGCGAGGTAAACATCCCATTACTCAATCTGATTAAAAGTATTCCTCGTTATGCCAAATTTCTCAAGGAACTTTGCACAATAAAGAGGAATCAAAAGTTGAAAGGGAAGTAGAAAATTAAGGTAAGCGAACATGTGTCTGCTGTGTTTCAAAAGCGTCTGCCTAAGAAATGTAGCGACCCTGGCATGTTTACAATTCCATGTGTGATAGGTGAAACTAAGTTTGATAAAGCTTTGTTAGACTTGGTTGCATCTATTAATGTTTTACCTTATTCTCTGTATGAATCATTGGGTTTAGGACCTTTGCATGAGACTATAATGGTAATCCAACTAGCAGATCGATCAAATGCTTTTCCTAGAGGCATAGTTGAGGATGTTTTAGTTATGGTTGACAATTTGATCTTTCCTGCTGATTTCTTTGTCTTGGACATGGAGCTTGGTAACCAAGAGGCTCCTATTCTACTAGGAAGGCCCTTTTTAAAGACTGCTAGAACAAAAATTAATGTGTATTCTGGTTCTTTGACTATGGAATTCGATGGTGAGAAGGTTGAATACAATATATATGATGCAATGAAATTCCCTTCTAATGATCATTCCTTATGCTTTATGGATGCCATTGATACTTGTATGTAGGATACCTTTGACATGAGTTGTGTAGATGACCTGCAGGTAGCTTTAGAAACTCCTATTGAGGAGTTCTCATTGAATTATGCTTTATCCACTAACCTGCAGGAGACCATGAGAGACTTGTCCTCCCTACCTATATACTCACAGGCAGATACCTTTATGGCATTGACCGTTCCCAATGAAAAGCTCATACCTTCTATCGTCCAGGCACCTGAAGTTGAGCTCAAGTCTCTTCCTGAGCATCTGAAATATGCATTTGTGGGAGATGATGACACCTTGCCTGTCATCATCTCTAACAAGCTTACCAAAGAACAGGAAGATAGGTTGGTAGGAGTGCTCAAAGAGCATAAGACAGCTCTGGGATGGACCATAGCGGATATCAAGTGAATCAGCCCAGCTACTTGCATGCACAGGATCTTATTAGAAGAGAGAGCCAAACCTTCAAGGCAACCTCAATGGAGACTCAACCCATCTATGATGGATGTAGTGAAGAAGAAGGTGCTCAAACTCCTTCAGGCAGGTATGATCTATCCCATCTCTGATAGTCAATGGGTTAGTCCAACGCAGGTAGTACCAAAGAAGGGAGGCATTACTGTGGTTGAGAATCAAGAAGGTGAGTTAGTCCCTACCAGAGTCCAATCAGGCTGGAGAGTTTGCATCGATTATCGTAAGCTGAATGCGGTAACTCGAAAAGATCACTTTCCCTTACCTTTCATTGATCAAATGCTTGAAAGACTTGCTGGTCGTCCATATTATTGCTTTCTAGATGGATATTCAGGGTACTTTCAGATAGCCATCGCACCAGAGGATCAAGAGAAGACAACATTCACTTGTCCATTTGACACTTTTGCATATCGCAGAATGCCTTTTGGCTTGTGCAACGCTCCTGGGACATTCCAACGGTGTATGGTAAGTATTTTTTCTGAATATATAGAGCAATTCATTGAGGTTTTTATGGATGACTTTACAGTCCATGGTGATAGTTTTGATGCTTGCCTCAACCATTTGGCGCTTGTGCTTAGAAGATGTGTTGACACTAATTTAGTGCTCAATTCAGAAAAGTGTTACTTTATGGTTGAGGAAGGCATTGTTTTGGGTCACATTGTCCCCCATAAGGGATTGAGGTTGATAAGGCAAAGATTGACATCATTCAATCATTGCCTTATCCCACTAATGTGCGTGAAGTTCATTCCTTTTTAGGCCATGCAGGATTCTACCGCAGGTTCATTAAGGACTTCTCAAAAATCACCTCACCCTTGTGCGAGCTACTGAAGAAGGAGGTTACATTTGCCTTTGATGAGAAGTGCAGGAAGGCGTTTGATGAGTTAAAGACTTGTCTTACCAGTGCACCAATCATACAAGCACCAAATTGGTCTCAGCCGTTCGAATTGATGTGCGACGCTAGTGACTATGCTGTGGGAGCCGTGCTTGGACAAAAAGAAGGGAGAAGCTCTCATGTCATATACTATGCATCTATGACCCTGAATGGAGCTCAAAGGAATTACTCAACCACAGAAAAGGAACTTATTGCTGTAGTTTTTGCACTTGAGAAATTTAGATCTTATTTACTTGGTACCAAAGTTATTGTGTATACTGATCATGCAGCACTTCGTTACCTTTTGACGAAGAAAGAGGCTAAGCCAAGACTGATTAGATGGATCTTGCTTTTAAGCGAGTTTGACATTGAAATCAGGAACAAAAAGGGTGCTGAGAACCTAGTTGCTGACCATCTAAGTCATATTGTGCAGAAGGAGAATGGACAAGAAGGCATATTGGGGAGCTTTCCTGACGAAGAGCTCTTACAGGTCTTCGCAATCGCCAGCCGCCCCGCGGCCACCCCAGGCCGCCCCGCGGCCGAGTCTTCGGAGAACACTCCTTTCGCAATCGCCGGCCACCCCGCGGCTACCCCTGGCCGCCCCGCGGCCTCTGCAGATTCCGAGATTGAACACTTCCTCAAGGTAAGTTCTCTTCCACGGCCATGGTTTGCTAACTTGGTAAACTTTTTAGTGTCGCAAGAGTTTCCACCAAACTTTTCAAAGGCTCAGAAGGACAAGATACGCCACGATGCTCGCTTCTACGTTTGGGATGACCCTTACCTATGGAAGCATTGCGCAGATCAAGTGATACGTCGGTGTCTTCCCGACAATGAGGTAAAATATGTCCTTAATTTTTGTCATTCCCATGTATGTGGTGGACACTTTGGACCACAAAAGACAGCTAGAAAGGTACTTGATGCAGGATTCTTTTGGCCACATATATTTCGTGATTCTTATGCTTTTTGCAAATCCTGTGATCGCTGTCAGAGAGTTGGGAATCTGTCTAAGAGGAATGAGATGCCACAAACTCGCATGATATTTTGTGAGATTTTTGATGTTTGGGGCATTGACTTCATGGGACCATTCCCTAACTCATTTGGAAACCTATATATTTTGCTTGCGGTGGACTACGTCTACAAGTGGGTAGAGGCGAAGGCCACCAGAACTGATGATTCAAAAGTAGTTGCAGGTTTCCTCAACGAGCTATTCTCTAGATTTGGAGTTCCAAAAGCACTAATCAGTGATAAAGGGACCCATTTCTGCAACAAGACTATGAGTGCGCTCTTAAAGAAATATCATGTGACTCAGAGGGTGTCTACTGCATACCACCCCCAGACCAATGGGCAAGCTGAGGTGTCTAATCACGAGATAAAGACTATCTTGGAGAAGACTGTTGCCCCAAACAGGAAGGATTGGAGTGTCAGACTTGATGATGCTTTATGGGCTTATCGAACGGCTTACAAGACTCCCATTGGGATGTCTCCATTTAGATTGGTCTATGGAAAGGCTTGCCATCTTCCTGTCGAGCTCGAACATAAAGCATATTGGGCGGTGAAGCAGTGCAACATGCAGATTGATGAAGTTGGGGAGTTCAGGAAATTACAGCTGCAGGAGTTGGAAGAGTTGAGATTGGATGCCTATGATAACTCTGTCACCTACAAGGAGAAGACAAAGGCATGGCACGATAAACATATCTTGCGAAAGGACCTCAAAGTTGGGGAAAAGGTCCTTCTATTTCAATCGCGCCTACAACTCTTCCCAGGTAAGCTTCGTTCTAGATGGACAGGACCATATGTGATTACTAATGTCTTTTCTCATGGTGCAGTAGAGTTACTAAATGAGAGAAATGGAGACATCTTCAAGGTAAATGGTCATAGAGTTAAACCCTATTACGAGAGCTTTGTCAAACAGAACGGTGATGAGTTGGTTCTCACTGAACCAAATGCTGAGGCTCATTAGGGTGTCATAACGTCGAGCCAACGACGTTAACTAAAGGCGCTGCTTGGGAGGAAACCCAAGGTAATAGTTAGGTATTATTTTCTTTTTGCATTACGTTTTTTTTTGTGTATTTTTGGTTTGTTTGGGCATACTAACACTACAGGGAGAAAGAACGAAGGAATAGGACGAAGGAGTTGCTGGCCGCCCCGTCGCCAGCTAGGCCGCCCCGCGGCTAGGTCACAGCGAAGTGTCTTTGCGGCAATCGCCGGCCGCCCCGTCGCCCTTCCTGCCCGCCCCGCGGCCCATTCCGGATAGAAAATTTAAAGGGGCCCATGTGGGCCCCTACTTACTCCACCAATTAAACCCTATCCATCCCTTTCTTCTCTTTCTCTATCTCTATCAGCCGCCGCCCCCATCTTCTATCTTCTTCCTTCTTCAAGCTCCCAAAATCCTCCATTAAAACACTTTCTCCAAGCTCTCTTTCACCCAAAGCTCCACATAAATCACCCTCTTCCCCATTATTTCCTTCTCTCTTCTACCCAAAAACCAACCATATCACCTCTATCTCCTAGATCCACACGCAAATCGCCCATTCCAAGGATTATCAAAGGGGATTTCTCTGGGATCCACAGTAGAGTGAAAGATTTGGGACGTCGGAGAGCAGATCCGACGTCGGAGTGAACAGATCCAGAGCGTCGCCGGCCGCCCCGTCGCCTGTCGAGCCGCCCCGCGGCCAATCTCATCGCCGGCCGCCCCGTCGCCACCCTCGGCTGCCCCGCGGCCCCTGCAGTGTCTCGCCGTTTGTGAGTTTTCCTTCTATTTCATTCTTGTTTGGTACTCTCTTAGCTCAGATTCATAATGTCGAGACCACATGGAATGAGTAGAAATCAGAAAGAGAGATGGAATGGTTTGAACACTAGGAATTTCTTCGTTACAAAATTCTTTCATGAGCCTACGCTTAGATTGTTACAGATGGATGCATGCACTAGACAGTTATTAGAGCATGGGGGCCTAGGGCAGTTTTTAGAGAAGAATGCCCCTACTTATCCAAGCTTATGTAAAGAATTTTTAGCAACTTTGAGTGTGAACCGTGCATCTATTGATTTTCGGTTGCTTGGGAGAGATTTTACGCTATCAAAGGAGAGATTAGCACAGATTTTGGGTGTTACTGTTGCGCCGACTGCTGGTTGGCTTGATGTTTGCAAGGGAGAGGGCCCTGTGGCTTTCTGGATGGCATCTACTAGGGTGCCTTTTGAGGCCAAGAGGGGCCAGTACAATTCCATCATTCGCCATCCTGCCCTACGACTTATTCACAAGGTTCTGGCGAACATCTTCTTTGCTCAGGCAGAGGTCAACAAGATCTCGCTGAAGGATATGTCATTTCTGTGGCGTGTGAAGCCAGAGAGCCCAGTAGTTCCAGGTTGGGTGGATCTGTTTCTGATGAACTGCAAGGATATCTTGGACAAGCGCAACAAGGCGACCATCAGCTTTGGAGGTCTTATCACCCTCATAGCTCGCACATGCATCGATGTGAGCACTGTCCATGATGCTCAGCATGGCTCATTTCTGTATGATGAGGCCCAGCTGAGGAAAGCTGGCCACCTGAAGGGCAGAGCGCCGATGTGGATCTAGAGGGCAGGCCATCAGGGGAGGATCCAGTTGAGATTGCCCCGTCATCTCCCTTTTGGCCCTACAACAGCTGATTTTTATATGGGAGAGGAGATGGATGAGGATGATGATGATGATGAGGAGGAGCAGGATCCTGAAGCTGAGCAGGAAGATGCTGAGGATGTTCCCAGAGTTCAAACGGATATTGGAGGTAGTGGAGCTGGACCTTCTGGCACAGCTGGTGCTAGTCCAGACTACACGCTACAGCAGCAGATGGCCGATTTATATCTCCAGCAGAACACTATGTGGGAGCATCAGCAGATGATGTCGCGTCGTCAGGACGCAATGTGGGAGAACCAGCAGCGGATGTCCCAGAGGCAGGATGTGATGTGGGACCAGCAGCAGCATATATATGTGGAGATTGGCGACATTCGTCGGGATGTCCGTGGCTTGACTTCTCACCTGGAGGATGTCTCTGAGAGCTATGCAGCGATCCAACGGATGCAGGAGCAGATATGGCAGAGGCAGGAGGACTTCTATCGATTCGCCTATCCACAGTTTCCACCATACCCGCCGCCGCCACCACCTCATCAGTGAGCATGTCAGTTGTTTCTTTTCTTTTCCCTTTTTATTTTTATTTTGATGTTTTTGTTCTCTTTTCTGCATTGAGGACAATGTCAGAACTAAGTGTGGGGGAGAAGACTTGCAAACTCTCTGTATTTTGGTTCTAAGTTGCACTGCATTTTAAGTTTTAAGGTTGCATGTTTATTTCTATTGTTTGTATGCATAGTTAGTTTCTACCATTATTTCTTATTCTAAAAAAAATGAAAAAAATGAAAAAAAAAAAGTTTTAGTTCTTGCATTATTAGGAATAGGTCTTATTTTCCCATATGGATGTCATTTGTCCTCTATATTTTCTATTGAGATTTATGCCCCATGATGTGCTTGGATTGTTGAAGCCTTTGATATATGTTTTCTATACTATTTGGTAGGCATGATTGGTTAATAATTGAGCACATAAAATGTTGAATTTTTGGGTGATCTTGAAGTTCTAGACATGACCTGGTGAGCTTATTTTAGCCTATTCAGGACTACACTTTATTTAGTCCTCTTGCTTGTTGTGTGTACTCTCTTCAATTACTTCTCTTTGACTTGCATTGAGATATCTTGTTCAAGACTGCATATTATGATTTCTGCACATGACTTAAACATGATTGAGGCACCTTTATTAGCCCTATTGGACTCTATTCCCACCTTGCATATTATCCTCTGCTTGAAGCCAATTGAGCCTAATTGCCTCTTCTTTTATAGCTCCACAAGATTTTTCCATAGCCAATGATATCCTGACCCCATCCGAGAATTTAGGACTAGTTGGTGAATATCTATAGTGTGGATGATGGTTTGTAGTGGTGGATTGTATGTTTGAGGTGTATTTATGAGATGTTTGATTCCTGCTAGCATATTCATTACTTGGGACCTAAGGAGGATAAAATTCACTTAGGGGCAAAAGTCAAGGAAAATCATTTGAGATAGCATGAATGAATGAAAAAAAAAAGAAAAAAGAGAGAAAAGAAAAAAAAAGAAGAATAAAGGAATGAGTTGAGTATGGTTTCTAAAGTTTTATGCCTGAGATTGGTGTTGTATGGCATTATAGTGATATGGTATGAGAAGTTTATGAGTGGTTATATGATTTGGTAGCTTCCTTAGTTCCCGGATTATGAGCACCACATGACCAAAATTGTTCCATACCTTATATGTTCTACCTTGGCCCCATTACAACCCAATTGAAAGACCTCATGATTTTTGTTGTGTGTAGAGTCACCAGCGGTGGAGAGTTAGAACACTGGTGCAAGGCTCTTGTAGCTAAGTTTTTGAAGATTGAGTTTTGAGCGTAAACATTTAAACCTAAACACTTGAGCGAGAGTGAAACACATCTCCTTTATGAGGTCTAGAATGGATATGGTTGCCTGATTTCATTGATTATTCCAATTATGTGCTATGATGTTATTAATCTTTTGTTACAAGCGTCGTGCTGCTAGGCGAAGCGGTGGAGTTTGCTAGTTTTCATGGACTCAAAGAATATTGAGGTGTGGATACATGAATTGCGATTCTGTGGGGCTGCAGAGTTGAGTTTTCTATTGCTTGAGGATAAGCAAAGGTTCAAGTGTGGGGAAATTTGATAGAGCATATTTAGTATTGCATAATAGATTGCATTTAGCATAGTTTAGTTGTGAATATTGCATTTATTTAGTTGAATTTGCATTATCAATGTTGAGTTAGAAGAGGCGGAATCTACATGATTTTATGGTTTATTTCAGGTAAAGTAGATTGGAGGGGAAATGGATTTGAAAAGAGCAAAAATAAGCTAAGGAAGATACATAGAAGCTGCTGAAGGAAACAAAGAAGAAGCAGCTCGGAAGAATCGTAGGCCGCCCCGCAGCATCGCTGGCCGCCCCGCGGCTCGAAGGGAGAAACGGAGCACTTCGCTGATCGTCGGCCGCCCCGCGGCCTGGCCTGGCCGCCCCGTGGCCCGTGCAGTACCTGGACACCGATTTCGGACTTTACTTAGGGTTTTCTATTAAGTTATTTCGGCCGACTTTCTCTAGACTATTTAAGGTTTTTTAGTTATTCTTTCATTCACCTTATGCACATTATTCCATTGTTGAGAGCGCCGTTGAGCATGAGCAACTAAACTCTCGAGGTTTCGCCTACAGTTTGGATCTTTGATTGTTGAATTGTGAGTTTCTTAATCTAGTTCTTATTCCTATTGCAATGTTTTGACTTCTTTGTGCTTAATTGCTTGAATGTGTTTTATTCTCTCTGGCCTGATCAACTAGTTAGAGTAGATTCATTCAATTGCTAGGGTTTTGTAGATTCCTCGTAGTGAACCTTAACCCAAGTGGCAATCATATCCCTTTAGGACTCGTAGGACTAATTGGATGTGTAGGAAGTTGAATATATGTTAAATATCGACTCGTAGCTTGATATTGCATGTACCTTGGTTAATTCATATTCTTAATGCTATCTCTAGGTTAAATCTTAACCGTGTTAGGGTTATTTAGAGATAAGGGTTGCTAGGACTCGTAGGACTAGTAATTTACATAAGATCTGGACAAGGATATTGATAGGAAAAGACAAGAACTAGAGGCTGAAACAAGGATCGAATTCATCAATCGAAGTGATAAATTGTAGGTGAACCTATTTCCCTCCACTGCATTCTTAAACCAATTCACTTTGTTTGCTTGCTTCCGCTTTGCTAAAAGGCGGATCTTTTCACACTAAAAACTCCCCTTTTTCTCTCTTAGCAATTAGAATTAGACTTGAATTTAATAGATTTCCCTGTGGATCGATCTCTTGCTTACACACTATACTAGTTGTGAGTTTGAGTATTCTTTGGCAAGAACAACGACAGGTTTTCCTCTTGTCATTAACCATTCTTATACTATTATAAATAATCCTCATTAATTAGCTTCACCACACACCAAATATTCATTTTTTTCTAATCATGTTAACTCGGCATAGTTTCCGGGAAAGTGAGTTACTTTAGCAAATTACCCATATGCATAAATATTCAGTTTTATTGTTAAAAATATTGAATAATCCCATTTAAATTTGTTGAGAAAAGCAAAAAATGGGATATAAGTTGTTACGGGAAAAAAGAAATTCCCATAAAATTTTACTATAAGTAAAAAAAAAATCTCACCGAATATTCAGTTTTATCAAATCCTTGTATTCTAGAATGCATTCTTTTTGTTTGTAAATAAATAAACATTGGATTTTAACAAATCATTTTTACATTTAAACCTCGTCAATTTCCGTTTGAAAAAGCATACCCTTCGTCAATTTCGATCAGAAAAAATTACATAGAAGAAAAACGAAAAGTATTTGACAGTCGACGATATTGGAAAAAAGATGACGATCTCTAGATACCCAAGAGCAGCATTGTGGTAACAATGTAATCTTTCGAAGAAAGCATGTATATGGTGGATTATGTTACATAGGTGAATGTACAAACTTCGATCATGGTGAAGAGAGGAAACGAAGAAGATGATGAGCTTTATATTTTATTTTTTAATGATTATTATATTTGATTTTTAGTATAATAAAATTAAAGATGGTATAGTATAAATTATGGATCAATTGAATGATTAAATATATGAGGATGTGATGTATATAAGTATTTGATAGACACGTAGCACTTTAAAAGTGAGTCGCCACGTGACAACAAAAACAACTATATTAATAGATAAAACTACTTAAATAGATAATAGATAGATATATAGATTCATAGATTTAGAAAAGATATAGATAGGTAATTTTTTCACCAAATTTTCAAACTGTAATCAATGAATAACTATGTAGAAATGTAGAATGAGTTATATTAATTAGTTCGGTAATTTAATAAGACTTCGGAATGTGGAGGAGACAACACATAAATATATAATTGATTTGATTTGATTTTTAATGCTAATAAAACACCATTTCACATATCAAAAATCCTTAACTTGTGAAAATTAGCAAAAATTAACTCGAATGACATGAAAATCAAAATAAAAAAGGTCTTTGGTTCAATTCCCAACTCCTTCACTTTTTTATTTGTCTTACTATATCATTAATTCCTTTTTATTTCTCTCTATATTTTTTATTTCTATCAACTATTTCATTAAAATTCTCTCTATATTTTTTGTTTCTATAAACTATTTCATTAAAAATGTCATATTTATGTTTAAATTTTAGTGTTTAAAAATTCTCTCTCTATATTTATGTTAAAAATATCATATTTCATTAAAAAATGTCATTGTAAAAAATCACAATTTTAGTGTTTTTTCAATATATTTTTAAAAAATCTTCTTAATAAGTATGCATGAAAAAAAATATTTTATGAAATTTTTTTAGCACCCCCGAGCCGAGATTCCTGGCTCTGCCACTTATCCAAATACAACCTTAAAACTATGATGACCGGTCGTGCTTGTTTCATTCCTGCAATAAAAAAAATCAAACAGCTAATAATAAACACAAATTTAGAAAAATCAAGTAGGAAGAGGTATAAACAAAATCATATAGGAAGAGGTAGAAATAAAATCATGTGCGTAATTGGTTATTTGGGAAGATGGGTGAGATCAATTATATTTTGAAGATTGATATTTATAGGAATAAGGATCGACATATGATATTATTTTGAAAAAAATTGCGAAATAGACACTTTATTGGACAAATTTGCAAAATGTCCTCGTTTTTGGACAAATTAGCAAGATGTCCACTATATATACTTATTTAATAATTGTACGGACACTTTTCCTATTTTCCCGAGAAGCCGAACTCTCTCTTCTTCGGAACTCTCTCTTTGCGCGATTCGTTTCTCGTTGGTTCTTCGTCTGCTTTTTTTCGCTTGTTTCATCCTGCTTCCTTCAATCTTTGCTAAAGTAGGGAGTTTTTGGTCGATTGTTCTTCATTGCTGTGCTAAAGTAGGGAGTTTTCGTCGGTTGCTTCAATGTCATCATCCAGCAGTTTAGGTATCAATTTCGCTTCTTTTTGCGAACTCTATCGTGCTAGGGTTTTTGGATTAAGTTTATTTTTGTTGATTTTATTGTTTTATTCTTATAATTTTGACCATCTATGGTTAAATCCATGCTTGATATGCATAACTATGTGCGATTTTTAGTATTGTTGGTAGTTTATGTAAGTTCCATGTGTAAATGCGTTGATTTACCTTGTTTCTTTTCTTCAATTTTTTGATGCGGCACTTTGTATGTGGTTTTATAGTGTTATTCGTGTAGGTCAATCTGTTTTCCATGCTTGGATTGTTTGTGTTGATCATAGTGTAGTTATTTGCTGTTATGTTTATGTGTTTGGTGGCTGACACTATCTGTTTTTACAAATGATTGTGTTAGCTTATGGTAGTCTCAACAATGTGTGTACTTGGATTTGGTATTATGTGTTGTCTTTGTGATATTTATGTTCTTTTTCTATGTCTTGGTGACATTTTATTGTTATTGTTTATGGTTGTTTGCTTCATCATGGATTCTGTTATTGTATATATACATTTTTCTGTATTTTGTTTCTTGTAGCAGCTCAATCTTCTGATTCATCCACTTCTTATATTGGTTCTGATGTAAGTTATTTTGGTTTTCCATTTAGAATTCTTTTGTTGATAAGGAAGTTGTAATTTTTTATTAATCTGATGTTTGTTTTATGGGTACTTGTCTGTGGTTGATCAGGGCTTGGAATATTGCATTCCTGTTTCTGTGCGATTTCATTGTAGATCCAACATATATTCATATCCTTCTGTTTGTGATCTGATTAAGGAGCATTTGTCTACTTCTCACTACAATATTCTGAAAGAAAGTTGTGTTGGATGGGTGCTGACGCAAGGCACTAAAATGGTTACCAATTTTCAGCTTATGCATCAAATGAAGCTGCGTCAAGTTCAAACACAAAAGGAGAATAAGGTGTGGTTTAGAGTTGGTGGATATCTTGAACGTTTTTCAATTGCTGAGTTCCATGTTATTACTGGCCTTCCTTGTGAAGACGGTGTTTGTAACATCTCAAAGAAAGTGTCAATATCTGAATTTTTTGGGCAGAAGAAAATGACTCATGATGAGTTAGTTGATCGTTTCATATCTGAGAAAAAGAAGTCCAAGAAGAAGTTGATTATGGCAAAGTTGTTGCTGATTGAGAGGTTAATTGTTTATAGGAGATCAGAAGTTGTAAGTGCACACTTCTTATCTTTTGCGTGCAATGAGAAGGAGTTTGAACTATATCCTTGGGGTAGAGAGTCATACACCCGTTTGTTGAAGTCATTGAAGAGTTCATCTGTTGCAGATCGGAATGGAGTTAGGGGTTCTTATCAAATGTATGGGTATTGCCTTGCATTCCAGGTATTGTGCTTTAGTGTTTGCATGTCTTATGTCATCATTTTTTTCCTATGTCAGCACAACTTTATTGTTTATGTGAGCATTTTTTTTAATATTGTTTTGTAGTGTCATAACGAGTTTTCTCTTGTAACAGGCTTGGATATTAAAAGCTTTCCCAGCTCTCTCTGCTAAGTTTGACTATAATTTTAAGATGCCTGATAGAGATCCATATTCATTGCACTGGGAATGTGATTATAGCCATGTGTACGCTGACGCTGAGAAGTTCTTTCATGGCGATTTGGTAATAATTTTATATTTTTCGTCTTTATGAACATTTTTATTGGATCCATCTTTGTGTTTTTATTTTGATACATGCATTTTATCCAGACTCCGTTGTTCCCTATTTAGGGGGAGTTTGCACGCACTGAACGGATGGGGTTTGCTAATGAAAAAGCTGATGCAGTAGTTGATGCATCAATTGATGAAATAGTTTTTGAACCTATTGATGATACATTATATGACAGTCTTCGTCTTCCTAAAAGGGCATATGAAGCTAAGTTTTCAAACAGGGATGTCCAGGTTGATGAGGAAGAAGCTAATGCCTTGCAAAAACATGCTGAAGGAGAGACCTCAAAGAAGAAGACACCTGTGAAGAGAGGCAAGGCTGCTAGAAAGAAACATGATGGGAAGTCCTTTGATACTGCTTTTGAAGTTTTCCCTGAGGGGGGTAAAGTAGATGTTGTAGAGACCTCAAAGAAGAAGACACCTGTGAAGAGAGGCAAAGCTGCTAGAAAGAAACAGAATGGGAAGTCCTTTGATACTGCTTTTGAAGTTTTCCCTGAGGGGGATAAAGAAGATTTTGTAGAGATCTCAAAGAAGAGGAAATCTTCGACTGGAGGGATGGGTGGTAAAAAGAAACAAAAGGTGGCGTCCAGCGATACCTCTGAGGAACGGGTTCTCATGAGGAGGGGTCGTTCTGCAAGTCGTGTTCTGTTCAATCCATATATTGCTTTAGACCGTAAAAAATCTGTGAAGAGTGAAGTAAAGACGCTTAGACAGAAGGCTTCAGCAGTGAGGAGATGTGGTAGAGTTATTCCTTCTAAGAAGGTGGAGAGAGTTACTGCTGACACAGGTCTGCATGAGGAGGTTGATGTGGTTGCTTCACCTTCCAAGAGAGGTCGATTGGGTACTGATTCTTTTGATTTATTACGCGATGATGTCCCGCTGAATATTGTCTTTCAGCGGAGGTATAAGATGAAGAAAGGTGGTGTAGGTAGTGGGAGGCCGTTATATGATAGTATTGCTGACAGGTCTTTGGTTCTTCCATCCTGTTGTTGATAATCAGTGTGCTCATGGAGTGGAGACCGTAGATATTCATGTTGCAGTCTCTAAATCTGGTGGTGAAGTCAGTGTTGGTGATGACAAGGTTGATGATTTTACTGCTGACAACCATTCTTGTAAATCTGGTAGTGAAGGCCGTGTTTGTGATGACAAGGTTGATGATTTTACTCCTGCCACCCATTCTTCTAAATCTGATGAATTGGATGCTCCTCATACTGCCAGGCTTTCTGTTTTGGCCGATGTTGCAGATGTGCTTTATTGTGGTGACAATGTTGAAGGAGTTGAGACACCTTCTGGTGACGGGGTGGGAGAGGGTGATCCAGCGACACCTTCTGTGCAGAGGTCACCTTTGGGGAGTGTTGAAGCACATGATTGTTTTGATGGGGGGTCTGTGTTTGGGCAAACATCTGCTGCTTGTGGGAATGAAGGAATTCGTGTTTCAAGTTTTGAAGCTGGCAAAATAGCAGGCGGCGCAGAGATAGTGGAAGACACTGAAGATGTATCTCCTCAAATGGAGGCCAACAATGATTCAACCGGTGAGTTGCCTTCAAAAACACATGTTGATGCTTTTGCTTCTTCTCTCCCATCTCATCTTGATTGGGTGAAGGAGATTTTTAGGAGGATTGAGAAGCTTGAAGAGGTCCCTAAATCTATGGATCTATTGTCTGCGAGGGTTGATGCAATTGAAACAAAGATTGTGGAGTTGACTGGGATTCTTTAAGTTTTTGGTGAGATGTCGAAGAGGTACGATGAGCTTGAGGTTAGGGTTGCTAATTATGAGGCTTGGTTGAGAGGTTGCAGTCAAATCCTGTCAAGCCTGATGATAAGCATATTCCTGGTAAAAAGTCTGAGGGCACTCATGCGAAACTTGATGATGAATGTATCAGTGGTGGTAAGTCCCAGGGCACACCTGTGAAGGCTGATGTTGAAGATCTGAACAAAATTGTGAATGATGTTGTGTCTGATCATTAGCAGTCTTTCCCTGATGAGGAGTTAATGTTGAAATCATCTCCTGCTTCTGTTAACGTTGTGCACGTGTCTTTGCCATCAATAAGTTCTGAGGTTCCGGGAGTGGATAAGGAGTTTCCACCTGTTGTCGCTGACACTGAATTTAAGGTTGTAGGTGCAGAAGTGAAATGTGTGAAGGATTTGGAATGTGATATTTCATTAATGAAGCATGAAGTTGATGATGCCAAAATGATTGGAGATGAGGTTCGAATTCCATCAACTTCTGCTGAAGTCCCTCAATCTACAAAGTGTGAAGGCGAAGGTGCTGATGGTAAAGTTGCTGGAGTTAGTGTTGACCCATCCTTGGAAAAGTACATCTGTCTGTATGATAATGATGTTGATAAGGGTGTAGGTGTTGATTGGGATTCGGTCGCCAAGGGTCCTGCAACTAAAATTGAAGTTAACCAATTAAAGGCTTCCAATCTTATCCCATCAACCAGTACATTCCTGTTTGGCCCAACTGAGCGGGATAAGAAAGTGAGGATGTCAAAGCATGCCCCTAACAAGTCATTGATCAGCTCGGAAGATCATGAATTTATTTATGGACTTGTAAAGAAGCAAAGGTATGGTTTATTTTTATGTTCAATATTTGTTATGAAATGTTGTTGTCATTGTATAAGTTACAACATCTCATGCTAGATATATTTTTACGCATTTTTTGTAATTTTAGGTAGGAATTTTTCTGTTGCTGGTCCAATCTCAAGGTTGGACAAAAAGTTTTTCCAGCACATTTTAGTGAAGAATCTTTGGCTTGATTGTCAGGTAATAACTGCTTGTTTTTTGGAGTAGATATATATGTGTGGATTGGATTTTATTGTATTAGTTGATTGTTGAATTCACTTTTTTACTACTTTGTGCAGCATCTAGAAGCAGGTTTGATTCACATTAGGAGGCGCATTTCTGAGGACCCTGTCAAATATCGAGATGTTCTTGTTCTTGATTGGCTATTTTACCTCAAGTACCTGCCTGAATACGCTTCAAGTTATCGGGAAGACATACCTCTTGAAGTCAACACTGAGGATTATTTTGTCGGTACGTGCCCTGCTGATAATGGGAAGCCATGGGCATCTGTAAAGAAAATCTACACAATTTTCAATGTGATAAACAAGCACTGGGTGGCATTGGAGATTAAAATTGAGGAGAGGTTAATCCGCGTGTACGATTGCAATGTCCCTACTGTTAGGGAAGGTGTTCTTGAAGAACAATTGCAACCGTTTGCTATTTGGCTCCCAATTCATTTGGCAAAGGCTGGGCTATTTGAAAACTTCGATTCCTCTCCTTTCCAGCTATACATGGTTCCTGGGTTAATGCATGATTCTACCGGGTATGTATTTGTTATCTTGTTTTGTTTGTTGGTTACGTTGCAATACTTGTTATTTATGTGCTCACATTACATTGTTTCCTTTTGTGTTTATAGGGCTTCATGTGGTGTATTTACATTAAAAGCGATTGAAGCGTCTGTATTTGGTGGAGATGTTAAAGATTTCAACAACGAGAAGATCTTTCGATTCAGAGAACTAATGTGCTCAGATCTGATCAAGGAAACCTGGAGTTTTAAATTCTAAAACCAGTGTTTGGATAGGTTGTTGTTGTGTATATGGGGAAGTTTGGATGTAATCTGACAAATTAACTGCTTAAATAGATAAGTAGTGGTTACACTGATATGAAGTAGTGGTGACAATATCCTTGTATTTTTTTGCTTTTTGACGTGTATGTGGTGACGTTTTATGTTATTGACCATTATGTGCTGACACCAGGTGTCTAAGTTCCAAAATAGTGGTGACACTGATATAAGTTTCAAGTAATGGTTATACTGTCATTGTATTTTGTGATTTTGAAGTGTATGTGGTGGCACGAGGTGGTTATAGTAGTTAGAAGTATTGGCGACACTAGAATTGTGTTTGCACACCAATTGAGACTTGCGAATTTGTGCCCAACATAATTTTATTTCTTCTCAATATAATTTTATAGTTTTTCAATAGATTATTTGCACAACATGGTATTATTGTTTTATTATCATTCGAATAAAATTGCACACCATGGGCGATTGGTGAAAATTTGTTCAACATGATCTTATTTTTGATCAATAATATTTTATATTTGCACAACAATTGAGAGTTGTGAATTTGTGCCCAATATGATCTTATTTTCCCTCAATATACTTTTTTAGTGTTTAAATATATTTTTTGCACGCTGTGTTCTTATTTTTTTATTATCATTCTAATAAAATTGCCCACTATGGGGCGATTGGTGAAAATTTGCTCAACATGATCTTATTTTTTATCAATAATATTTTATATTTGCACAATAATTGAGCCTTGTGAATTTGTGCCCAATATGATCTTATTTTTCCTCAATATAATTTTTTAGTTTTTAAATATATTTTTTTCACGATGTTGTCTTATTTGTGGTCATCATTAGAATTAAATTGCACACCATGGTCGTTTGGTGATAATTTGTTCAACATTATCTTATTTTTGCTCAACAATAGGTTAAATTTTGCACAACAATAGAATTGGACAACATTGGTGTTGGGTTTATTTTAAACTTCATGGTAGCAGAGCGTGGCCCATTTTCCCGATCAAAGAAGTAGGCCCATTTCAGTTACTTTATATAGGGGTTGTCCTTGAGTATATCTCCAACGTCATTTCAACTCTTTCCACTCTCTTCCCCATTACCGTCTCTCTAAGTCTTTTCATCTTCCTCCACTGCTCTTCCCCTTTCCGGATTTATCTTCACAAGGTGCGCCCTCGCCTTTCTTATGTAGTTCTCTCCTTTTCCTTCTTCTGTAAATTTTATATAATCTGTTAGGGTTTTTACATTTTTTCAGCAAGTTTTATGTTGTTTTTTTGTCCGATTTTAGATTACTTTTTCATTATCTTTCAGTCGGTTAGGGTTTTCATTTCAGCAAGTTATATGAGTGTCTGTTTATTTTGTTTGTGTAGGTTTTCTATCCTTAGATGGCACTTCCAACTGTAACCGAAATGGGGTATCATTACACAGTAGTCTCTTTTGAAGTTGTTATCACACCAAGGCAGACGCCTTGGTACGGACCGAGCCAACTGCACGTGGCTATTCATTCTGATAGACTCCCTCAGCTGTTCCTGGATCATTTCTGTGATTGGAATGGGTTGCCAATGACTTTCGAACAATGTGATCATGTGTTAAGTGAAGCAGGGGTCACTGCTGTGGTTCGAACTCAAGTCGCCAACCAGATGTTAATGGAATATACTCGCAGTTGGTTTGCGGGTGACGCTGAGTTCATTGAATATGGTCTCTGCCCAGACCTCATTATGCATGTACATTTCATTGACGACTCTGAATCTGAGATAAGCTCTGATTCAAGCTCTGAATCTGATATGAGCACCGACTCTGACATGGATGGGGATAAATGCCCAATATGTCTTGATCTGATGCTACCATCGATGCCTGTCCTTGGTACACCATTTGACCATTTCTTCCACCCACATTGTCTCAGTGAGTGGATGGGAATTCAAGCCATTTGTCCACTTTGTCGATCAGCTCTTTAACCATAGGTCTAATGTATATCTGTTGTTAAAAGACAGTGTAGTTGCAACTATTTTGGGGGTGTTAATTTAAGGAAATGTATGATATGAATGGAATTTTATGTTTGACAATATATGTATCTGATTTCCATTCAAATCATACCAGTGTATTTTGTAAGTATTCCTGGTACTTGGTGTATGTAAATGCATGTTACTAATGAAATTTGTGTACTATTATATTTGTTTGTGATTTCCATTATATTATATTTGTCCTGATGGTTGGGTATGATATTATGTTTTATTTGACATAAAAAGACCATCTGAACCTTGATGAATTTGCTCATATATCCGGTGTGGATTTGAAATACATATAAAACTTATTTTTCCCAAAATCCTGCACGGTTATGTATCCCAAAATAGTGCTGACACTGATATCAGTTACAAGTAGTGGTGACAGTGGCCTAGTATTTTTTGATGTTGAAGTGTATGCGGTAATACTAGGTGGTTGTTGTCCAAAGTATTGTTGACATTTTTGGTCAGATTAGTTTGAAGTAATGGCGACATCATACTTGTATTTTTTGATTTTGCAGTGTATGCGGTAATACTAGGTGGTTGTTGTCCAAAGTAGTGGTGACAGTGATATCAGTTACAATTAGTGGTGACACTAGCCTTTTTTTTTATATTGAAGTCTATGTGGTGGCAAGAGGTGTTTAATGCCCATAGTATTGTTGACATTGTTGGTTATATTAGTTTGAAGTAGTTGTGTCACCAGTTTGGTGGTTTCTCATATTGAAGATTATGTGGTGACACTAGGTGGTTTATACCCAAAGTAGTGCTGACACTGATACTAGTTACAAATAGTCCTAACAATAGACTTGTATATTTTTGTTTTTGTAGTGTATGTGGTGACACAATGTGGTTGAGATGCAAAGTATTTGGTGACACTGATATTATTTACAAGTAGTGGTGACACGGGCCTTGTATTTTTTGATTTTGAAGTGTATGGGGTGGTAAGAGGTGCTTAATGCACATAGTATTGTTGAAATTGTTGGTTATATTAGTTTGAAGTAGTGGTGTCACCAGTTGGTTGTTTTCTGATATTGAAGTTTACGTGGGGACACTAGGTGGTTGATACCCAAAGTAGTGCTGACACTGATACTAGTTACAAACAGTGTTGACACCAGACGTGTATTTTTTTATTTTGCAGTGCATATGGTGACACTATGTGGTTGAGGACCAAAGTACTGGTGACACTGAAATTAGTTACAACTACTGGTGATACCAGTCTTGTATTTTTTGATTTTGAAGTGTATGTTGTGACATTTATATTTGCTCAACAATAGGTTATTTTTGCATCACACTTGAGACTTGCGAAATTTTGCCCAATATGATTCTGTTTTGTTTCTCAGTATAATTTTATAGTTTCTCAATAGAGTATTACACAACATGGTCTTATTTTTCTCATTAATAGAATAAAGTTGCACAACATATGGGGGGATTGGTGTAATTTTGCTCAACATCACCTTATTTTTGCTCAATAGTAGTTTATAGTTGCACAACAATCGAGCCTTTTGAAATATTCTCATTATGATTATATTTTTTGTCAATATAATTTTACACTTTTTCAATAATTTTGTTTGCCCATCATGGTATTATTTTTGCTCATCATTGGACTGCAAGTTTCACAACACCGGCGATTGGTGAAAATTTGCTAAACATGATCTTATTTTTGCACAAATATTGAGATTTTTGAAATTGCCTTCAACATAGCTGTTGGGCTTAGTTTAGAGAGGCCCGACCCATTTCTCGTTTATTTATACGTTGTTTGAACGTAGTTCAGATTATTTGCAAGTCTTTTCATCTCCCTCCGATTGTTCATCTTCATCCACTCTCTTTCCCATTAAGATTTTCTCTTCTCAAGGTGCGATTCCGGTTCTGGTATGTATCCCTTTCTGTTTCCTTCCTCTGAAAAAAACGTGATCTGTTATTTTGATGTACTGTTTCAGCAAATTTTTTATTGTTGTATTTTGCGATTTTCGTTTATCTTTCCATTACCTTTCAGTCTATTAAACCCATATATTGTTGCTTGTTTTGCTTAGTTCGTATTGCATTATTTTCTGTGGGTGTTGTTTGTTTCTTACTGTAAATAAAAGTTATCAGTTAGGGTTGATCCAGTTTTTTAGAAATTTTATCTTTCTTTGTGTTTCTGAAATGTTTATTTCCTATTAAAATCCTGTAATGTTTTATTTTTAAGTGATTGTCTAATATATGAGTGTATTTTGAATTTGTCTGTGTAGGTTTTATCTCTTTCAATGGCATTTCCAACTTATACTGAACTAGATTACGACTACAGTGTTGGTACGTATGAAGTGGAAATATCAGCAACTAAGTCATATTGGTATGGACCGAGTCAACTCGTTGTGTCCATCCATTCTGACAGTGTTCCTTTAACATTTTATCATGGTTCTGCTTGGAATGGTATGCCAATGAGTTTAGCCCGCTGCAACGAAGTGTTACATGATGCAGGAGTCACTGGTGTGGTTAGAAGTCAGGTAGCCAATCGACTTCTAATGGAATCCACTAGAAGTTGGTTTCCGGCCAACGCTAATTTTGTTGAGTATGGTATGTGCCCGAATATCATTGTCAATGTACATTTCTTTGCTGACTCTTCGTCTGATTCAAGCTCTGAATCCGACATAAACGATGACATTCATATGGAGGTTGACCAACCAGATCATCCAGCACCTTCATAGCATATGGAGGTTGACGGATTAAGGGAGATATATCACCTTGATCTTGATGAAGACGAATGTACAATATGTCTGCAGCCGATGTTGGCGTCAAATCCCGTTCTTGAAACGTCATGCGAACATTTCCATCCAAGTTGTTTGCGATTTTCAATGTATCTGATTATCCTCTTTGTTGATCAGAAATCTAGTTGTAGGTCTATTGCAAAATCTAAGTATTTATCATTTAGTACCTTTTTGTATCTGATTTCCAATGTATGATATCAGTGTAGTTTGTAACTTTTTATGGTACTGAATGTAAGCTAATGTATATTTATGAATGAAGTTTGTTCTTGATCATATTTGTTTCTGATTTCAATTCAATCATAGTAATCTTTGATGTTTAAGTAGGACATTTGTTGTGACACTCGGTGGTTAAGGCCCAAAGTATTGTTGACACTGTTCGTTAGAGTAGTTTGAAGTTGCTGTGACAGTAGCCTTGTATTTTTTGATTTTGAAGTTTATGTGGTGGTGACACTAGTTGGTTAGGGCCCAAAGTATGTTTAACAATCATATTAGCTACAAATAGTGGCAACACTACCCCTCGTGTTTTCTGATATTGAAGTGTATGGGTTGACATTTTCTGTTATTGAAGCTTATGTGTTGACACTAGGTGGGTAAGTCCCAAAGTAGTGCTGACACTGATATTAGGTACAATTACTTGTGATACTAGCCTTGTATTTTTTTTGTTATTCTGTAGTGTATGTTGTTGCACGAGGTGGTTGGGGCCCAAAGTCTTTTGTTATTTGTTACATTGTTGGTTAGAGTAGTTGAAACTATTGGTGATACTATCCTTATATTTGTCTGATGTTGAAGTGTATGTGGTGACGTTTTCTGTTTTTGAAGTTTTTGTGGTGACACTATGTGGTTAAGGCCAAAAGTAGTGCTGACACGAGGTGGTTAATGTCCAACAATGATAACTGTAACTCAAATAACTGTAATCCGTTTTCAGTTTATAGTTTTACAGTTTTTATAATTTTTTTTATAGTTAATCTGTAATGAAGGGACCCAAATAACTGTTATAAAGAAGAAAACTGTATATTTATTGCCTATATATATCCATAAATAATTCTTTGTTGTCCATTGGTGTCTGCAAATTGATTTTAACAGAAATCAGTATACCAGAACTTTTAATCTCACTGCTAACACATTCCCCTCCAAAAAGATGAATTATGGAAACACTGTTGAGTTTTGTACAAGATTCCATCAATTGATGAATGAGCTTGATGGTGTTGTTTACCGAGGGTATCACATGACTCTCGTTGATGAGGCATGTGAGACTAACAAAGAGGCTCGCAGGGCCGAGTTGGTGGAAGACGTTGTGGTTCATTATACATTATATGAGGAATTACAAAGATCAATAATAGCAACTAAACATCATATTCGGATTGCATCCAAAGATGAAGACGCTGAAGCACTATCAAAGGTGATATTTGAAGTTTTATCCTTAATTTATTTTTCCATATATTATTGACTCTTGTATTTTATGTTTTATGTAGATGGAAGGAGAATTGGGCAGACAAAGACAGATGTTTGAAGAAGCAAAGGACAACCTAATGGAGTGCGTTAAAGAAGTTTTAGACGCAGAAATGGAACGGAGGAAGAAGATTGATGACTTCTTAGGACTGTAGTTCTACTATATTAATAATTGATAATATTGGAACTTATTTATTTTTTCAATGTATTTTTATTTTTTTCTAGTTTCTATCTGTTCCAGGCTAGTGATATGATGCAACATATTAATATCATAATAATCATATGATTATTTTGTAATTTCGCAACTCATATTTGATATTATAAAGTGTTAATGAAGTTTTACGTCTATCTTTTGTGATACTGAGAACACATTGAGTAGTTTGTGGATTGGTTCGGTAAAAGTAGTGCTGACACTGTTTAACGAAGGTTTTATATTATTGGTAATTTTCTCAACATCATCTTAGTTTTGCGAAACTGTAGTTTATATTTGCACAACAAACGAATGGATATCATCAAATCAAATGTATGAATAAAATAGACCAGTTATAAACACAAAACACATATTTGATTACCAGGGGGAGAGAATTGTGCTGACATATAGAAAAGAACACACAATTGTTCAGAAGCAGTTATAGTTGTATGCATCTTGACAAATACTATCCACCTTAAAACCATAGGGAAAACAACTGTCTTAATGGTTACGAGAAAACTGTTCAGAAGCAGAGTACACAACTGTCTACACCAAAATACATTCCAAAGTTTGCAAAAAAAACATCAAATTGCGTTGTAGTTGTTCAACCAAGATTTAGTTTCTGGCCCTGAATCCCTTTTGAAGTCTTTTTTGCATGGGATTTCGTTGCCTTCAAAACATCTGCGTTCACTTCATTCAACTCCGAGCACACTATATCTGTCAGGTACTTCACCCCTAGCTTTGAAATATTCTTGAAATTGCCCTTTTCCAATCCAAACTTGTACCCTCTCTCTACCCCAAAGAAGGTCTCCATGTGATGCATGAGGCATACCCCAGAATGTGGAACTTTCTCCTCTCCAGCCCATGTGATGGGGACATTTGGTGTTGCTGCAGTTGACACTATTTCTGCCTTTGCGCAAAGCCCGTTGTCTGTTAGATAAGCAATTAGCATATCTCCCTGAATGGATTGAATTATAAAAGCATGTAATTTTAATTATAAACTGAAGTGATATTTAAATGAAATTAAGACAAATAAAGAAATATTATATATCATTAATAAAACTTACCAAACTTTCGAAGGGTGATGGAAAGGTGCTAGTTGGATCAGTGCAAGAGGGGGTGACATCAACAATTTGGACCACTTTGCTTTTAAAGTTGAAGACAGCCATGACATAGAACGCTTCTCGTTCAACCCCAAATACAATCTAATCAACATAATAAAAAACAGATAGACATTAGTGACTGAGCTTGTTAACTTTGATTCAGTATTTATAGAACTTTATTCAGGTGATTGCAAGGGAGTACCATGTCTATATCTCTCAAAGGAATGTGTGGTGACAATGACAATACAGTATCAAGTTGGAGGTTAAACCTCTGAAACTGTTCATCACAAGCTCTTGATGATGCACTCTCCACATTAAACTGGATCAAAAATAGAAATTAGAATAAAAATAGACCCATTGTAATAATGACAAATAATGGAGTGTAATTGAAAGATGAATTATTAAAAATATTACAGATTTGTTGATATTGACAAATAGTCTTGCTGGTGACTGAGCACTTTTATATTGCTCTTTGTTGTTGAGGATTGCTGTCCATGCATCAATAACGACACTAGACAAGTGGGTTTCATCTTCAAGCGTACCCATGTCTGTTCTCACAATTTCAACAGACTTGTGTTTAAACAAAACTTCCCTGCAATGTGAATCATTATGAAGATGGATTAAATGAAAATAATCTTTTACTTGTAATTGAACAGACATTAAGTAAATTAAGATTAAAATGAACTTACGTGTTGTGAGGTGTTTTCATTTCTAAATAGGCTGAAACGGTGCACTCAATTTCAGAGATAGGATCATTAATGTCAACAACACGCGAATAATATGGGCTTCTCAAAGATGCAGAAGGTTTATGTGCTCTCCTTGCAACTTCTTCTCTTTTCGTGTCATTAATTTGTTCTGCAGCATTCCCATCAACTGCATTGACCCGTGGTGACCTCCTTTGTGGAAAGGTATCAGGGGACTTGCATTTTCTTTTCCCTCCCAAAGGGTTCACTGGTGGAGTATCAGTTTGAAATTGATTGTGTAGGGGATTGTGAGTAGCGCATAATATGTCTGCAGTTTTAGCTTGAACATCCTGTTGTCTTGGAGACTGACTATGGCCGTCTAGGGGAGCCTGGTTTGCTTCATTAGCATTCTTGATTTCAACTGTTGTGTTCAGTGATGTCCCTTTATCGTTCTTAAAAACAGGATCATCTAGAATTATATCAAAGGAAAATTCCCCGTCTCCTTTGATATTTGATTTAAATTTTTGCTTTTTCTGATATGCCATTTCAATCTGAGTAATGCAATCTAAGAAAGCAGGGTCTGACCAGAATTTCTCTTGGGAGTCGGTAAAATGTGTGTTTGGAGAGTCATTCATATTTGACCTGTCAGCAGCATCTGTAGCAGGCTCAGAGTTGACATTTTCCATCCCTAGAAGCTGGTTTGCCCCATGTAGAAGTCTTTTCACCTTGTCATCATGTTGTAGTTCAGGCGGTACAGTTGTAGACCACTCAGCAAAATTGGAAAAAGCAGATGCAAGCACAGAAGTCTCTTGAGCAAAAAATTGTATCCAACTCTAGAAGATAACAACACATAAAAAATAAGAATAAAAAATCATCAGTAAATATCAAAACATTGCTAAACTGTACCAATATTAGATTGAATTGGTTTAAAAAATTCATATAAACCTCAATTGAGGGTGGCTGTTTTTCTGGATCAGCAGGGTGACTGGTGCCTTCGTCGTTTTGTGCAGTAGTGTGCGGACAAGCTGTAGATGGTTTGTGTTGATGGTAAGTGATACGTTTGGGATATCCGATCCTTCGCTTGTGGGCTTCAGATCAAGAACCACGCCGTATATTTGCCTGATCTTGCAATGCTCTTCCAATATCTCCTGATTAACAATTGAATTAAACTAATTAAAACTTAAACAAACTTAAACCAAACTAAGTAATACTAACTAAACAATTTCTTAACTTAAAAATCCTAACTATTAAAGTGACGGTAAATTAAAACTAATTAACTAAACTAATTAACAAATAACAGCTTAAAGAAAGCCAAGGGAAGCGAGGCAGAGAGGGGAACGAGCAGGGTGCGCGAGGACTTCGGACGCGCAGGGCTGGGTCTCGGCACACAGGACTGGAGTCCTCAGGGTGTAAGCGGGAGGATGCGCGGGATCCTCTTCGCTGGAAGCGAGCGAGGGGGTGAGGGCGAGCGCGCTGGGAATCCTGGGCTGTGCGAAGCGAGGGCGCCGGGGATTGCGGAGCGAGGTGCCTGGGACTGCGGAGCGAAGGCACGGCGCTGCGATGCAAGGGCGCCGCGCTCGCTGGAGCGGATCCCCTTGCGGATGACACCAAGGGGTGGCCTCCTCCTTGCGACAGCTTCTCGACGAAGGTTTGGCCTATGCTCGATGTCGACGAAAAACAGGAAGGGGATGGTGATTTGTGTTGCCGAAAGATCTCAAGAACAAAAGTGGGAAAGTGTTTTGGGATTGATAATCGAAGAACCCTTAATCCATAAAGGGTTTCTTCAATTCTATTTCAATCTGATTAAATCAAAGTGCATAGACATGAATTTATAGTAAAGCTTCTAAGAGATCTAACCAATCCTTCCTTGCAAAGGAAAGGGGTTTGGATAGATTAATTCTATCTAAAGATAAATAAAATAGACATATGTTGTGAGCTGAATCTGCCATATTTTACATTTACTTTTATATCGATTTCTGCATACATTGCATTCATTTGGGCTAAGATAGTACAGAATCTATGTAGTTTATGTTTATTTGCCAAATTATGGAATCTACACCAGTTTCTGTTTAATTCGCAGAATTCAAGGCATTTTACAGCAATTCTACAGAAGGTCGGAAAAGCTCGGAAAACAGCTACAGAAGTCCAAGGTCGAAGTAGCAACGGAACCAGTCGAATCGAGTCAAGAACCAAGGTTACTCGGCCTCGAGTAAACCCTACTCGATCTAGACAAGTATAGCCGAGCACAGCTTGTCGACAGAGCCTGATCGAGAGCCAGACCAGCCCAGCTCCGGAAGTCAACTCGATCTCGACAAACCCTAGTCGAGATCGACGAAGCCCTGACGCCACACCCAGAGTCGACAAGGAGAGGAGCTGCCCGAGAAGCCGAGGACGAAGACGCCGAGCAACTTTACTCGATCTCGACTACGCCTTGTCGAGATCGACGAGCCGACCAGAGGTTGTCCGAGTCCATGCCGAGGAGCTCTAGTCGACACCACCAGAGAGCCATCTTCGACGAACCCTACTCGATCTCGACTACGCCTTGTCGAGATCGACAAGCTTCTGAGTCCAGATCCGGAGTCCATCGAGCAGAGTCACTCGAGAAGACCTAGTCGGCAAGCCAGTCTACTCGAGGTCGACTAGGGCTACTCGAGGTCGACGAGCACCGTGAGCCAAGACCGAGCCACATCAAGCACCAGTTAGCCGTTTCCAGAAATTTCTCTTGGGAGTCGGTAAAATGTGTGTTTGGAGAGTCATTCATATTTGACCTGTCAGCAGCATCTGTAGCAGGCTCAGAGTTGACATTTTCCATCCCTAGAAGCTGGTTTGCCCCATGTAGAAGTCTTTTCACCTTGTCATCATGTTGTAGTTCAGGCGGTACAGTTGTAGACCACTCAGCAAAATTGGAAAAAGCAGATGCAAGCACAGAAGTCTCTTGAGCAAAAAATTGTATCCAACTCTAGAAGATAACAACACATAAAAAATAAGAATAAAAAATCATCAGTAAATATCAAAACATTGCTAAACTGTACCAATATTAGATTGAATTGGTTTAAAAAATTCATATAAACCTCAATTGAGGGTGGCTGTTTTTCTGGATCAGCAGGGTGACTGGTGCCTTCGTCGTTTTGTGCAGTAGTGTGCGGACAAGTTGTAGATGGTTTGTGTTGATGGTAAGTGATACGTTTGGGATATCCGATCCTTCGCCTGTGGGCTTCAGATCAAGAACCACGCCGTATATTTGCCTGATCTTGCAATGCTCTTCCAATATCTCCTGATTAACAATTGAATTAAACTAATTAAAACTTAAACAAACTTAAACCAAACTAAGTAATACTAACTAAACAATTTCTTAACTTAAAAATCCTAACTATTAAAGTGACGGTAAATTAAAACTAATTAACTAAACTAATTAACAAATAACAGCTTAAAGAAAGCCAAGGGAAGCGAGGCAGAGAGGGGAACGAGCAGGGTGCGCGAGGACTTCGGACGCGCAGGGCTGGGTCTCGGCACACAGGACTGGAGTCCTCAGGGTGTGAGCGGGAGGATGCGCGGGATCCTCTTCGCTGGAAGCGAGCGAGGGGGTGAGGGCGAGCGCGCTGGGAATCCTGGGCTGTGCGAAGCGAGGGCGCCGGGGATTGCGGAGCGAGGTGCCTGGGACTGCGGAGCGAAGGCACGGCGCTGCGATGCAAGGGCGCCGCGCTCGCTGGAGCGGATCCCCTTGCGGATGACACCAAGGGGTGGCCTCCTCCTTGCGACAGCTTCTCGACGAAGGTTTGGCCTATGCTCGATGTCGACGAAAAACAGGAAGGGGATGGTGATTTGTGTTGCCGAAAGATCTCAAGAACAAAAGTGGGAAAGTGTTTTGGGATTGATAATCGAAGAACCCTTAATCCATAAAGGGTTTCTTCAATTCTATTTCAATCTGATTAAATCAAAGTGCATAGACATGAATTTATAGTAAAGCTTCTAAGAGATCTAACCAATCCTTCCTTGCAAAGGAAAGGGGTTTGGATAGATTAATTCTATCTAAAGATAAATAAAATAGACATATGTTGTGAGCTGAATCTGCCATATTTTACATTTACTTTTATATCGATTTCTGCATACATTGCATTCATTTGGGCTAAGATAGTACAGAATCTATGTAGTTTATGTTTATTTGCCAAATTATGGAATCTACACCAGTTTCTGTTTAATTCGCAGAATTCAAGGCATTTTACAGCAATTCTACAGAAGGTCGGAAAAGCTCGGAAAACAGCTACAGAAGTCCAAGGTCGAAGTAGCAACGGAACCAGTCGAATCGAGACAAGAACCAAGGTTACTCGACCTCGAGTAAACCCTACTCGATCTAGACAAGTATAGCCGAGCACAGCTTGTCGACAGAGCCTGATCGAGAGCCAGACCAGCCCAGCTCCGGAAGTCAACTCGATCTCGACAAACCCTAGTCGAGATCGACGAAGCCCTGACGCCACACCCAGAGTCGACAAGGAGAGGAGCTGCCCGAGAAGCCGAGGACGAAGACGCCGAGCAACTTTACTCGATCTCGACTACGCCTTGTCGAGATCGACGAGCCGACCAGAGGTTGTCCGAGTCCATGCCGAGGAGCTCTAGTCGACACCACCAGAGAGCCATCTTCGACGAACCCTACTCGATCTCGACTACGCCTTGTCGAGATCGACAAGCTTCTGAGTCCAGATCCGGAGTCCATCGAGCAGAGTCACTCGAGAAGACCTAGTCGGCAAGCCAGTCTACTCGAGGTCGACTAGGGCTACTCGAGGTCGACGAGCACCGTGAGCCAAGACCGAGCCACATCAAGCACCAGTTAGCCGAGACGAGGAATCCTACTCGAGGTCGACGAAGCCTTGTCGAAGTCGAGTAGAGCCGTTTCCAGATACTTCTCGACGAGGAACAATCCGACTAGACTTGGGATTCCTTGGGCGTGAAGGAAAGTCGATTTGGCCAAAGATTCTATCCAAATCCATCAAGTTCTATCCAAGGAGACAAGATCTATCAACATCATGAAGACTTACCCTATTTAGTTTTATCTCTTCCTTATAGATTTATTTCCTTAAAACATTTTATTTATCTTTTAAGTTTTAGATAAAGTTTTAGATATAGATAGATATCTTCTTTCCTAGAATAGCTAGGGAATGAAGCCTATAAATAAAGCCCTAGGGGCTGTTTTTTATTCATTCGATTTTCAGTAGGAGAAGTAGTAGGAGAAGTAGTAGGAGAGAGAGAGAGAGTGAGTGGCCAAGAGGAGTTTTGTGAAGCGAGAGCGGAATTGACTTCCTTTGGTTGTAAGCTCTATTTTATTTTATTAATGCAAGTTTATTTCCTTTTATTATTGATGTCTTTAATTATGATGAAGCGCGAGTAGTCAACCCACTTCTAGGGTTGGGGTGAGCCCGACGATAGCCATGCATAATTGAGGTAAAGATCCGACTTTTATCATGTTTTGAGCATTTTCCTACTTGTTGATGTGTTTATTGCCCATCTAATGGAGATCCATGTTAACCACTTGGATTATAAACATAAAATCAGTAGAGACAATTAGGGTTTCTTGAGAGAGTTGTCTAATTGTTGGAAAAGGCGAAAGCTTAGTCCTTTAATGCGATTCACATGATTATCTGTTTGATTCTACCTTATGCATGCTTGGTTATTGTCATTGCAAACCCCAATCTTGGAAGTTCTTTTACATTAAAGTTTAAATCGAAATCCCAAAAGCATTTGTTCTTTATTTTCTTTATTTCATTCGTTTTACTCCCTGCCCTCGTCGATCTCGACCACACTCTGGTCGACCTCGACCACTGATTCTCGACCTAGAGTCGCCGTAGCTTACTTGTGCAGGAACTCGACCAGACCTACTCGACCAAGACGAAGGCTACTCGATCTCGAGTAGAGCCTTGTCGAGATCGACCACCCTTAGCCGAGCTGCTGTGCTGTGTTCGACTGTGCCTGACCCCTGTCGACTAACCCTTAGTCGAGGTCGAGTACCACTGTTGTCGACTTCTGATCGTGAGATTTCACCGCTACCTAGGATCCGCTGACACGCTTCCTCGTGGATCGATCCTGACTTCCCGCTGCTACATAAGGAGGAGGTCTTGTAATTATTTGCGTGGGCAGAATCTAGTTTGATTTATTTTGTTATATTTCATACTCGATTTCCTCCTATCAACAAATTGGCGCCGTTGCCGGGGAAGCTATCATTCGCACCTTAGGTAGTTAAATCTCACGTCTGCTTTGAGTTACTTTACAGGTGTATGCGTCGTTCTGGTCAAACACCTGAGTTTGACGCCTTAGACGAACCGGAACGCCTTCTACACAACAAAGAGCCATGACGGCCGCTGAAACACAAGAACAACTGATTGCCAGGCTTACAAGGGAGCTAGCCGAAAAGGACACCGCTATTGCCACTGAGAGAGCAGGAAGGGAACAAGAAGCTGAACGTGCGAGGCAGCTGGCAAATGAACTTGCCCAATATCCAACTACAGCAGAGGATTATATGCATCCAACTCTCGTCGTGCCTGAATCGGCGATTCTAGTCCCTGAAAACTCTTTTGAAATTCGCACTCAGTTTCTTATAGAACTTAAAAACAATGCTTTTCATGGAAGATTTAATGAGTGCCCTCTTGAACATATTACCAATTTTCATGACATGTGCCGTACTCTTGCTGAAGGTACAACTCTGGAATATGTCAAGATGAAAGCTTTCCGCTGGTCGCTCGCTGGACCTGCACTGAAGTGGCTAGAAGGACTGAAACCAAGATCCCTTACAACATGGGCACAAGTAGAGCAAGAGTTTCTCAACAAATTCTTCCCTCCTGCCAAGACAACATTCCTCCGCCAAAAGATCACAGCTTTCAAACAAAAGCCTGGGGAGCCGCTAGCAAAGGCATGGGAAAGGTACAAGGAATTACTGCGATCTTGCCCTACTCATGGACAGCCACCCTACGTCATTCAGGAGATCTTCTTCAACTCTCTTGACCAAGTCACTAAGGACAGGATCAATCAGTACACTCGATATGAGTACCTGACGATGCCACCAATTGACGCATGGGGTGTGCTAGACAAGCTCACAGCATATGACAACAAGTATGGGACTTCTGCAAACTATGATGAGAACGCCTATGCCAGACCAGCACCATCTATGCCACTCTATGAGCCAGCAAAGGAGATTGACCCAGATGTCAGGGAGCAGTTCTACAGGGACCAGAATCGCAAGCTCCTCAAACAGGTCAAATATCTATCTGTCAACCAGCCTTGCATCGAATGCGGATCACAGAGGCACACCACTACTGAGTGCCCACACACTGAGCAAGTTAGAATGGCAGAGACACATGAGGAAGCAGCCTACGCTGGGGGTCCAAATCGCTATATGGGAGATCAAAGGTTCTATCAGCCTCAGTGAAACCAAGGTCCTCCTAGGAACCCCCCACCCTACAGAGCTCCAGGACATCCAGAAAGGGATCAAAAGAAGGATGATCTACAGCTGATCCTTGAGGAGATGCGATGAAATCAGGGCACCATCAACAACCAGTTCCAGAGCATCACCACCAAATTTGGGGAACTAGACATCTGGAAAAGAGGAATAGAGACTCAGATGGGACAAATCGCTGCACAGATCCCACGACCATCCGGACAACTTCCTGGGCAAACAGAACCAAATCCTAAAGGGAAAACCGGACACGTCGCGGCCATCAAACTCAGGAGTGGGCATCAATTACACGAGCCAGAAGTCGGAAAATAGCAGAGCCAAGCAGAACAACAACTCGATCTCGAGAAGCCTGTACTCGATGTCGACAAGACCGTGGTCGACCTCGACGAGCCTCTACTCGACCAAGACCAGAAGCTGAGCTCGGACTCCGCTGCGCAGACCAGCAACCCGAGGTCGACAACCCAACTCGAGGTCGACAAACCTCTGGTCGATGTCGACAAGCCCGTGGTCGATGTCGAGGAGCATCTGGCCGACGTCGACGACTCTGCAGCATCTCCGACAGCTGATCTGGCTTCGAAACAGAAAAAGCCACTTCCTTTCCCTTCTAAAACTCTTAAAGACCCCACTGCGGGTAGATTCAATAGATTTGTTAATATGTTGCAAGAGCTAAACTTTTCTATTCCTTTTACAGAAGCCCTGCAAGAGATGCATGGATATGTCAAATTTCTGAAGGAAATCCTGAGCAAGAAGCGATCCATCTCAGAGATCGCAGGCGAATGCAAAGTACTCCACTTCCCTGAAAAGAGGCCTGACCCTGGTAAGTTTTCTGTTACTGTGGGTTTTGGACAATATAAATATGATTCTCTATGCGATTTAGGAGTAAGTGTGAGCATCATGCCTCTATCAATCTGGCGGAAAGTAAAAATAGGATGCATAGAACCTGTGGATGCCAAATTATATATGGCGAACAATACTGTGGTCATCCCTACAGGTATAGTTGAAAACGTCCCAGTCCAGGTTGGTAAATTCTTTGTTCCAGCTGATTTCCTTATCATTGACTGTGCTGAAGATCCTACCAGCCCTATTATTCTTGGTAGACCATTCTTAGCTACTGCAGATGCCCGAATTAGTGTCAAGAATAGGTCGCTCACCTTCACCATAGGCGATGAGGTTTTGGATTTCTCTTTTGGCCCTGCAAAGGAGGAAGTTTCATGGCTGGCGGTGAAAAGCATCAGCATCGACAAGACCAAGCAAACAGCGGAGGAAGAAGTCAAAACTGTACTCGAGGTCGACAAGCTCTCCTCGACCTCGACAAGCACCCTCCTCGAGCTCGACAAACCTTTGTCGATCTCGACCACCATCACTGAGCCAGAAACTTGCCAGGAGCCTAAGTATGGGGTCCCTGTACTCGATCTCGACCAGCAGTACTCGACATCGAGTAGACCCAAGCCCAAAGATTTCTGTTTTGGGTCCGAACAGGTAAGTGCAGGTATGAATTCTACTCCCCCTCAGTCCATAAGTAAAATTTTCAATGATTTAAAGGGAGCTAAGACACCATGGCGAGAGAATTTACAGAAATTAAAGGCTACAAAGAAAAAGAAGAAAAGGAAAGGAGATGATGCAAGCAACCACCTGTCAGCTGAGCTTGCATACTACCATCAGGACCCAGATGATCCAGGAGAAGGGCCAAGCATGAGTGGGCCCCACAATAATGGTCCTCCTTGAGCACAAACGGAGAAGTCGGCCTAGCGACTCTAAAATCTAGAGCATGTATATAGACTTGATGAACTTTCTGAACTTTTTAGTTTTTGGTTTTTGTTTTTGGTTTCGGTTTTATGTCTTTTTAAGAACTTCATATGGATAGTCTTGTTTTTTGGTGAGGAATCTAACACTTGTAGGTTGGCAAGCATATAAAGATCGCGAAAAGTGAAAAGAAGAAGTCCCTGAAAAACAGTCAGAATCGACTAAGGCCAAGTCGACGACGACAAGGAGGAGCAGCCCAGACGAAGCTACTTGAGATCGAGTAGACGTACTCGACCTCGACAAGCCAACGAACACTCCTAGACTTCAGAATCCACTAGACGCAGATGAGCCTCCTCGAGATCGAGTAGACTGTACTCGAGATCGACGAGCAACCTACTCGACCTAGACTGATTTGCCTCCTCGATATGATCCTGTGAGTTCCTTCCTTTACTCTTGTTTTTACTTGTTTTTATACAGTGAGGACACTGTAAATTTTAAGTATGGGGTGGGAAAAGGGCTTACCTTGTGCATATTTGATTTATTTGATCATATTTGACATATATGTGCATTATTTCTTGGAATTGCTACATGGCTATTTTGGAATTCATTATTAATTTATGTGCTTATATGCATGTTTTCCAAAATTTGAGAAAAATGACCCCAATTGAAATTTTTGAGTAATGTCATGGAAGCTTATATTGAACTCGACGATGCAAAATTGGATTCATTAGAGATATAGCATGAAATTGCCTAGTAAAGGGAAGTCACAATGAAATGCATATTTTGATGAAAACCATGAAAGGAGGTAAATTTGATATTGCTTTTGACATGTTGCATGATAAGATGATGGAGGACTTTATATTTTCCATATAATGCTCATTGTTATAATCCTAAGCCTTACCCATGCTTATGCATTACACAAAAGCCATATTATGCCTTATTTCATATATTGCTCCACATGTTCCAAAATTTTGCCATTCTTTACCTTATCCGGGGATTATGTTGAGAATGATGTTACATTATGGAGATTATTATATGGTTGTTGTGTTGTTGTTATCATTATTGGAGTTTGGCGGAATCATTTGAAATATATGGAAAATTTAATGAGTGAAAGAAAATCCGATCAAAGATCGACCCTGCTCGCTGAGATAATAGTTTGGCGAGATGGGACACCAGGTGAGGAGTCCGACGCACTAAGTATCCGGGGCCATTCATGACACCCATGTTTGCGACTCGCGAGAAGGCAGTGCTGAGGTTAGAGAGGTAAAAGCAATATTATGGATAAAAGCATTATGAAAGGTGATGAATCTCAAAGAGAAGGAATGTGGAAATTCAATTTGGAAATACTCCATTTCCCCGGATCATTAGCACCACATTGCCAAAAAAATTGCCCACCTATAGCCTTTTACCGATCTACTCCTTATTGAGCTTAAATTAAAGTCCTCTTGATTATCAATGCTTTGTCACATAAAAATTATTTGTGCATAAACCTCCTTTTGTGAGTAGATGTTGCTCTTATATATTTACACATGCATGGATCTGTGACACTAGTACCTTTTCGAGGATGGTAATTGATTGCAGGGACATATAAAGAATGAATCTAAGATGTTGAGAGTTTTGAATTCTTCCCCTGAATGACAATTAAAAGTATTGCTTGAGGACAAGCAAGCTCAAGTATGGGGTGTTTGTTGTGAGCTGAATCTGCCATATTTTACATTTACTTTTATATCGATTTCTGCATACATTGCATTCATTTGGGCTAAGATAGTACAGAATCTATGTAGTTTATGTTTATTTGCCAAATTATGGAATCTACACCAGTTTCTGTTTAATTCGCAGAATTCAAGGCATTTTACAGCAATTCTACAGAAGGTCGGAAAAGCTCGGAAAACAGCTACAGAAGTCCAAGGTCGAAGTAGCAACGGAACCAGTCGAATCGAGTCAAGAACCAAGGTTACTCGACCTCGAGTAAACCCTACTCGATCTAGACAAGTATAGCCGAGCACAGCTTGTCGACAGAGCCTGATCGAGAGCCAAACCAGCCCAGCTCCGGAAGTCAACTCGATCTCGACAAACCCTAGTCGAGATCGACGAAGCCCTGACGCCACACCCGGAGTCGACAAGGAGAGGAGCTGCCCGAGAAGCCGAGGACGAAGACGCCGAGCAACTTTACTCGATCTCGACTACGCCTTGTCGAGATCGACGAGCCGACCAGAGGTTGTCCGAGTCCATGCCGAGGAGCTCTAGTCGACACCACCAGAGAGCCATCTTCGACGAACCCTACTCGATCTCGACTACGCCTTGTCGAGATCGACAAGCTTCTGAGTCCAGATCCGGAGTCCATCGAGTAGAGTCACTCGAGAAGACCTAGTCGGCAAGCCAGTCTACTCGAGGTCGACTAGGGCTACTCGAGGTCGACGAGCACCGTGAGCCAAGACCGAGCCACATCAAGCACCAGTTAGCCGAGACGAGGAATCCTACTCGAGGTCGACGAAGCCTTGTCGAAGTCGAGTAGAGCCGTTTCCAGAAACTTCTCGACGAGGAACAATCCGACTATACTTGGGATTCCTTGGGCGTGAAGGAAAGTCGATTTGGCCGAAGATTCTATCCAAATCCATCAAGTTCTATCCAAGGAGACAAGATCTATCAACATCATGAAGACTTACCCTATTTAGTTTTATCTCTTCCTTATAGATTTATTTCCTTAAAACATTTTATTTATCTTTTAAGTTTTAGATAAAGTTTTAGATATAGATAGATATCTTCTTTCCTAGAATAGCTAGGGAATGAAGCCTATAAATAAAGCCCTAGGGGCTGGTTTTTATTCATTCAATTTTCAGTAGGAGAAGTAGTAGGAGAAATAGTAGGAGAGAGAGAGAGAGTGAGTGGCCAAGAGGAGTTTTGTGAAGCGAGAGCGGAATTGACTTCCTTTGGTTGTAAGCTCTATTTTATTTTATTAATGCAAGTTTATTTCCTTTTATTATTGATGTCTTTAATTATGATAAAGCGCGAGTAGTCAACCCACTTCTAGGGTTGGGGCGAGCCCGACGATAGCCATGCATAATTGAGGTAAAGATCCGACTTTTATCATGTTTTGAGCATTTTCCTACTGAAAAGGATTTGAAGCGGGGTAGAGGAATTGGTTTACTCCTTAGGCTCATGATCTAAAGATTGCAGGTTCTATTGCCCATCTAATGGAGATCCATGTTAACCACTTGGATTATAAACATAAAATCAGTAGAGACAATTAGGGTTTCTTGAGAGAGTTGTCTAATTGTTGGAAAAGGCGAAAGCTTAGTCCTTTAATGCGATTCACATGATTATCTGTTTGATTCTACCTTATGCATGCTTGGTTATTGTCGTTGCAAACCCCAATCTTGGAAGTTCTTTTACATTAAAGTTTAAATCGAAATCCCAAAAGCATTTGTTCTTTATTTTCTTTATTTCATTCGTTTTACTCCCTGCCCTCGTCGATCTCGACCACACTCTGGTCGACCTCGACCACTGATTCTCGACCTAGAGTCGCCGTAGCTTACTTGTGCAGGAACTCGACCAGACCTACTCGACCAAGACGAAGGCTACTCGATCTCGAGTAGAGCCTTGTCGAGATCGACCACCCTTAGCCGAGCTGCTGTGCTGTGTTCGACTGTGCCTGACCCCTGTCGACTAACCCTTAGTCGAGGTCGAGTACCACTGTTGTCGACTTCTGATCGTGAGATTTCACCGCTACCTAGGATCCGCTGACACGCTTCCTCGTGGATTGATCCTGACTTCCCGCTGCTACATCAGGAGGAGGTCTTGTAATTATTTGCGTGGGCAGAATCTAGTTTGATTTATTTTGTTATATTTCATACTCGATTTCCTCCTATCAACAACATAAGATAAATAAATCCTAATGAGATAGAAATTTAATAACTTAGTGGTCAAGTATTATATCTAGAAGAAATATAATTAATTTCCACTTTATTTATCTAATTGCATAAAATAAGAAATTAACTAGTAATATGAACTCGGCCCACAAAGCTCACTCGGCCAAGGCCCATTCGGCCATGCCTTGTGTAACTCGATCAAGGCGGGTGCAGACGAGTCTTCATGAGCTCCGCGTGTGGACGTAGGCTCACTTCTTGTGCTGGAGGTGTAACCTTGAGCCAAGTGATCCAGGGTGGCCTGAACCCTTGCTCTAAAGTTCCATGGTGACGGACAAGAAAGGTCTTAGTTGCATTTTCAATCTTCTTGGCCCTTGCACGAGTGACAGGACCATCAAATGGAACCTTCATGTTGTCCTCAATGTCACCAGGAGTCATCGATAATTGCACGGCATCATTCTCCTCCACTTGACTTCGATTTGTCCTCAAATCGTCGTCAGAGTCATCGTCAGGCACGAACAAAGATAGATCGGCGACGTTGAATGTAGAACGGACGTTGTACTTATCGGCAGGGAGATCCAGCTTGTATGCATTAGGACCCATCTTCTGAACCACTCTGAATGGTCCATCTCCCCTGGGGTCCAGCTTAGATTTCCGTTGTTGCGGAAACCTTTCCTTCCTGAGATGCAGCCAGACCAGATCACCAACGTTGAACTGCACATCCTTGCGATGCTTGTCCTTCGCGGCCTTGTATTGCGCAATCTTCCTCTCCAGCTGTGCTTTGGTACGGTCATGCAAGCGTTTGATGAAGTCCACTTGCTTAGCTGCATCCATGCTCTCCTTGTCCTTATATGGCCGAGGCATCATGTCCACTGGAGTTAAGGGATTTCGGCCATATACTACTTCGAAGGGGGTCATCTTTGTTGCAGAGTGCCTAGACCTGTTATATGCAAATTCTACAAATGGTAGGCAGTCTTCCCACCTCCGGAGGTTAGTTCGCAGCATGACTCTAAGGAGAGCCCCAAGAGTTCTATTGGTGACCTCAGTTTGGCCATCAGTTTGTGGGTGACAAGAAGTAGAAAATAACAATTTTGTACCCAATTTAGACCATAGAGTTTTCCAAAAAGAGCTTAAGAATTTAGGATCACGGTCAGAAACTATAGACAATGGCAATCCATGTAAGCGAACAACATCTTTAAAGAATAAATGAGCAACATGAATAGCATCATCAGTTTTATGACATGGAATAAAATGAGCCATTTTGGAAAATCTGTCTACAACAACAAATATGGAATCATGACCCTTAGAAGTTCTAGGCAATCCTACAATAAAATCCATAGAAACATCTTCCCAGGGTGCATTAGCAATAGGCAAAGGCTGGTATAGACCATTAGCATTGGATTTCGATTTGGCTTTAGCACATATAACACAACTTTTGACAAATCTCAGCACATAATTAGACATTTTAGGCCAAAAGTAGTGTTCCTTTAGTCCAGCTAAGGTTTTTTCGAAACCCCCATGTCCCCTAGATTCATGAATTTCTTGGGTTAACAACCGGCGAAGAGAAGAAGATGGGATACAAAGCTTGCCCATCTTAAATAAATACCCATTATCAACAAAAAATGAATCAACTTCACCTTTGGACACACATTGAGCATATATAGTTTTAAAGAAACTATCAGAAGCATACAGTTCCTTTATCAAAGCAAAACCCAAAACATGTGCATCCATATGGTTTAAGAGGACATACATGCGTGATAGCGTGTCAGCTACCACATTATCCTTTCCCTTCTTGTGGTGAACCACATAGGAAAAGGTCTCTATAAACTCCACCCATCGAGCAAGTCGCCTGCTGAGCACTGCTTGTCCTTTGAGATACTTGAGAGCTTCATGATCCGAATGAATCACAAACTCCTTAGGCCAGAGATAGTGTTGCCAAGTCTGTAAGCAGCGAACCAGTGCAAATAGCTCCTTGTCGTAGGTAGAATAGTTGAGCTCAGCGGTGCCCAACTTTTCGCTGAAGTAGGCGATGGGACGCTTGTTCTGCAGCAGGACCCCTCCAATGCCAGTGCCAGAAGCGTCACACTCGAGCTCAAAAGGTTGAGCAAAGTCAGGTAACTGCAGCACTAGGGCGTGTGTCAGGCGGTTTTTGAGGGCGTCGAAAGCCTTTTGATGTGAGTCAGTCCAGCGAAATGCCACATCTTTCTTGGTCAGCTCATGTAGGGGGGCGGCAATCAGGCTGAAATCTTTGACAAAACGTCGATAGAAGCCAGCAAGGCCCAAGAATGAGCGGACATGGGTGGGTGTAGTCGGCCTAGCCCACTCCTGAATAGCACGAATCTTCTCCTCATCCACCTTTAATCCAGATGCAGTCACTGCAAAACCAAGAAAAATGGTAGACTCGGATGCAAAAGAACACTTCTTTAAATTGGCATATAATTTCTCTTTTCTTAGACAATCAAAAACCAATTTTAAGTGACTTAAGTGATCATGCATATTCTTACTATAGATTAAGATATCGTCAAAATAGACAACGACAAATTTACCTAAGTGTCTCCTAAGTACATGGTTCATAAGCCTCATAAATGTAGAAGGTGCATTAGTTAATCCAAAAGGCATTACTAACCATTCATATAAGCCATACTTAGTTTTAAAATCCGTTTTCCATTCATCACCCTGTTTCATCCTAATTTGATGATATCCACTTCTAAGGTCAACTTTAGAGAAAATAGCAGCACCATGAAGTTCATCAAGCATATCATCTAAACGAGGAATAGGGTGGCGATACTTAACCCGTTGATTGCGCGACAATCAACACACATGCGTCAGGAGCCATCCTTCTTTGGAACCAAAATGACAGGCACGGCACAGGGAGACAGGCTTTCTCGAACAAAGCCCTTATCCATCAATTCTGTGACTTGGCGTTGTAGCTCCTTTGTTTCCTCCGGACTAGCTCTATAAGCGGCGCGATTAGGCAAGGCTGCCCCAGGCACAAAGTCAATCTGGTGCTCAATACCTCTAATAGGAGGCAAGCCTTGGGGTAGTTCAGCTGGAAGCACATCTAGATAATCCTGCAGAAGTGCAGCAATAGGTGCAGGAATATGACTCAATTCAACATTAAGTAATACCTGTTTCATTACCAGAAGAATATGAGGTCGATGAGCATTTCATGTGATGGTCCCTTTTTGAGGTTGAGAGACCAATGATCGACGTTCCACAGAGCCCTTAAGTGAAGTAAAAGAGGGCTTAGTCGACATCGAGGAGGGAGGAGAAGGCGCCAAGGGGGCTGCAGGTGCGGCTGGAGGGGCCGCGGGCGCTGCTGCTGGGGCCGCGGGCGCGGCATGCTTGGCTGCGGGGGCGGCCTGATCAGCCGAGCTCCCTTTGAGCTTCTCCAACCTTTCAGCTTCTCTGTCGGCGTTCCTTTGTTGCTGCTTGCGAACCTGATCCTTCAGAATAGTTTGTGGCGAAAGGGGTAAGAGAGTAACTCTCCTCCCGTCATAGGTGAAAGCATATGTATTTGCACGACCATCATGAAGGACATTACGATCATATAACCAAGGACGCCCTAACAATATATGACTACAATCCATGCGTGCAACATCACATAATATTTTATCATGATATGATCCAATAGAAAGTGAAACTAAGCATTGTTTGGTGACCATTATATCAGATCCATCATCAGTGATACCATTCAATCCATAGTGAGTTGCACGAGGAGTAGTAGGTAAATGGAGGAAATCTACTACCTTTTCATTGATGAGATTGCAGCAACTCCCACCATTGATGATGAGGTTTAAGGTAGCTTCGCGAACCACACATCTTGTGTGGAAGATGTTCTCCCTTTGATCAGCCATGGGAGACTCCTGAATGTGTAGGACTCGCCGGTTGACAAGACAGAGGACGTTGTCATATTCTGATGTGTCGATCTCCTCAATAATCTCAGACGGCTGGTCCTCCTCCACTTCACTTAAAATTACATGGTCCTCCACAGTCTCCTCCTCATAGTAGTGGTCTCCCAAATCATTGAGAAGAACCTTCTTTTTCTGAGGGCAATTGCGAGAGACATGCCCAGAACCACCACAAGTGAAGCAGCGGATGTCTTTGTTGCGATCTGTAGATGGTGCAGCAACTCTTCTAGTTTCAACCTGATAACCCTGTTGAGGTGAGTTGGAAACTCCCTTTTGTTGCATAGAAGGGTTAGAAGTAGAAGGTTTAGATTGACTGGAAGAGTGAAAGGGAACAAACCTGCGACCTTGAGAGGTCTGGTCAACTCGGTTCCGCTGTAGCCGAAGCTGCTGCTGCTGTTGCTCATACATCATCTGTGCTTTATGAGTCAAAGTGTTAATATCTCTAATGGAATGGATAGATAAAGGATTTTTAATAGAAATATTAAGACCAGCAAGAAATTGAGTACACAAAGCACGTTCAGTAAGATAAACATTAGCCTGATGGGAGAGTCGTTCCAGCTCATCCATGTATTCATTAGGAGAGCGAGTCCCTTGGCGGCAGGTCGCCAATTGCATCCTCATGGACTCTGTGTATTCCTCAGGCACATGTCTCTTTTTCAGAAGATAGCGAAGTTGTGGCCAAGTCTCAACAGGTTGCTTGTCCTGACGACGGCGCATCTCACGAGTGCGGAACCACCAGGTGCGAGCTTTACCTACTAAATGCAATATAACAACTTCCAACTTCTCCGTTTCCTCATAGCGTAAATGTTCAAGCAGATAGTCAGTATGATTTTCCCAAACAAGATAAGCTTCAGGATCAGTATTACCATCAAAGGTTTCTAATTTAAGCTTAACATCTCGTCGTTGTATAGCTTGAGCATTATCAAATCTAGGATGACCAAAATTAGGAGGGGGTAAATCATCAAAGTTAGGATTTACCTCATGGTAAGCATCCTCAAGATGTGCCATCTCATATAGATCATTGTTGCTGCGGCTGTCATCCCAGTTAGCACGGGTATGAAACGGCTGCTGCTGCTGACACTGAATGGGCCTCCCTTGCTGATGCCGTGGTGGAGTATGCTCACGGCTATCCTGGTGTCCGTTGAAGCCCGCTAGATGATCGTTGTCATTCTCTCCATTGAAAGGATTAGGAGTAGCAGACTTAAGCGGATAATGTAATTGACCAGAAGGGGGAGGGTTAACGGAACCAGAAGGGTTACCTGTAGGAGGGACATTACCTGAAGGAGGTGTAGGAGCCGTAGGTGGTGGGGGTGGCCTACCTCCAGAGGGAGGTGTAGATCCAGAAGCCTCCGCCTGTTTTGCCTCCTCCAATTGTCGCGTAACTGCCTGTTTGATGAGGTTAGACCAGAATACGCGGTCCTCCTGGCGTTCAATAGCCCGACGATTTTCAGCATCTGCCATTTCCTTACGGAAAACCAAAGTAGATTCTTGGACAACAGAGTCAATAATGAACCGCATATTATCAGCAGAAATGCCCGCAGGTGGGGTAGGGGAAGGGTTGGGGTCGCTATCGTTCGACATGTTCCTACAATATCAGAAGAGCAACAAGTAAACGAAGTAAAGACCAGAAACCAAGTAATGCAAGCTCTAGTGATTCCTAAGAGTGATTCAAGTTTTAGAAATCAGAGAGCGAGAAAAACAAGGCACAATATTCAAGCAATTCTTCGCCTGTGGGCTTCAGATCAAGAACCACGCCGTATATTTGCCTGATCTTGCAATGCTCTTCCAATATCTCCTGATTAACAATTGAATTAAACTAATTAAAACTTAAACAAACTTAAACCAAACTAAGTAATACTAACTAAACAATTTCTTAACTTAAAAATCCTAACTATTAAAGTGACGGTAAATTAAAACTAATTAACTAAACTAATTAACAAATAACAGCTTAAAGAAAGCCAAGGAAAGCGAGGCAGAGAGGGGAACGAGCAGGGTGCGCGAGGACTTCGGACGCGCAGGGCTGGGTCTCGGCACACAGGACGGGATCCTCTTCGCTGGAAGCGAGCGAGGGGGTGAGGGCGAGCGCGCTGGGAATCCTGGGCTGTGCCAAGCGAGGGCGCCGGGGACTGCGGAGCGAGGCGCCTGGGACTGCGGAGCGAAGGCACGCGCTCGCTGGAGCGGATCCCCTTGCGGATGACACCAAGGGCTGGCCTCCTCCTTGCGACAACTTCTCGACGAAGGTTTGGCTTGTGCTCGATGTCGACGAAAAACAGGAAGGGGATGGTGATTTGTGTTGCCGAAAGATCTCAAGAACAAAAGTGGGAAAGTGTTTTGGGATTGATAATCGAAGAACCCTTAATCCATAAAGGGTTTCTTCAATTCTATTTCAATCTGATTAAATCAAAGTGCATAGATATGAATTTATAGTAAAGCTTCTAAGAGATCTAACCAATCCTTCCTTGCAAAGGAAAGGGGTTTGGATAGATTAATTCTATCTAAAGATAAATAAAATAGACATAAGATAAATAAATCCTAATGAGATAGAAATTTAATAACTTAGTGGTCAAGTATTATATCTAGAAGAGATATAATTAATTTCCACTTTATTTATCTAATTGCATAAAATAACAAATTAACTAGTAATATGAACTCGGCCCACAAAGCTCACTCGGCCAAGGCCCATTCGGCCATGCCTTGTGTAACTCGATCAAGGCGGGTGCAGACGAGTCTTCATGAGCTCCGTGTGTGGACGTAGGCTCACTTCTTGTGCTGGCGGTGTAACCTTGAGCCAAGTGATCCAGGGTGGCCTGAACCCTTACTCTAAAGTTCCATGGTGACAGACAAGAAAGGCCTTAGTTGCATTTTGAATCTTCTTGGCCCTTGCACGAGTGACAGGACCATCAAATGGAACCTTCATGTTGTCCTCAATGTCACCAGGAGTCATCGATAATTGCACGGCATCAGTAAGGAACAATTTGGCGACCCTGGACTAAGCCACAGCCAAAGCCTCCAGTACTTATATCATCAGTTTCTCGTTTGTGCAAGATTTTGTAATTCATGCCAACGAAAACTGGGAAAGAACGAGTCATTCTTCTGAGTGATGTGCTTGTGAATAATTTCACCCTATCCATATAAAACAACTAGCCACCAAGGGGATAAACATATATCAGTATAATGATGGAGTAGGGAATGCTGACATGAAGAATACTGTAGACATGGAGGTAAAAGTAGGCAGTGCTGACATTTGTACTACCGACATGGTAGAGAAATTAAGTTAACATCAGAGCAAAGGTTTGAAAGAAATACTTACAACCAAGAATAATAGAGGCCCTCTGAAATGGCTATTCTTGTTCTTTTCCCAGCTTTTCTTTGCGTCAACCAAACTTTCCAACACAAGACCACACCAATTTAGGTCTTTCAGGTCACCCAATTCAGGAACTACTCATATTAAACTATGGTTGGCATGCCCGTTTCCTAGTGTATCAACCAAGATAGAGTCTAATATAACAATAAAGTTCAGAAGGAATTGATCACTAAAGCCAGTGTCAGCTATCAATTTTTCCATAACCATAGCTGTTGTTATATTATCCTGGACCTCAAATGTGGTTTTCCAATCTTGTACAAGACTGAAATTCTCTTTAGCTGATTTTCTTCCAACTGAAACCTTCCCCATTGGGAACCCCATTGTGATATGCACGTCTATTTCTGCGATTTCAAGTTCTCCTCCATTAGCCAACACCAAACAACACTTGTTAGGATCAAACTGATCAACTAACCAATATGAAAGAAGAAGTGGTAGGGCAACAATATCCAAGTTGAACAAAAATCCAAATCCAATATCTTCAATGAATTTCTTTTGCTTGGCATTCATTTTTTTCAATGATGACACCAGCAACCATGTGCTTGACCGTGCTTTCAATGTCAGGAGATTTTTTTGTCTGGTGTTCCTCTCGTTCCTAACAATCAGCTGCCTGTTTTCTGTGGTAGGTTGTATGTCTGTGGTATCCGTTTGCTCATCAGATGTGATGAGATGCACAGTTGGGTTTACATGTTGAACAATCGTCTCATTAGGCGAATGGTTATCCAACCTTGAAATTTCAATGGTTTCCACAACAACAGTGCTAACAGGAAGATCAGTCACAGGGCGAACTTCTTTCTTACTGTTTTTTCTAACAAGCGGTTGCGAATCTTTGGATTCAAGTGACCGATAACCATCCCTTACTTCATAGGCTTTACCAGGCTCAGTATCAACAAACAGTTCATCCTTGAATGGAGGTGAATTAATGGAGGTTTAACTCCAGATCTTTTTCATCTCTTGGAAATTCTATTTGGACTATGTAGAACAGGTGAATCACTTAAACTCTGAAGACGTTTACCTATAGAATGAACACTTACAATCAATTTCTACAAATATTGGAAGCAATGACATTGTAAGAGACGGTAGTTTATGCCATATAAATTCCCAAATTGAACCATAAATCCATCACATTAACTACAAATTATAATGCGAAAGTAATTGAATTAGCAATGGTAGCTCTTGTAAGGCTGAAAAACTGCTTAATCATAAACATTCAAATCTCTTGAATAAGTGCCATTTTCCTCATTTTCGTGAAAAACTAAACCCTAAACACTACTCGTTCTAATTTAAACTTTAATATACAGAAAACACGAAATCAAATCTTTCGGATCTGATGACATGTTGATGTATATGATAGATCTCCTCCTCACAAGCCTATAATCAAGCGCGAAGAAATCTCGCAGAGAAAGAGAGAGAGAGTAGATTTAGTTGGAGAATGAAAACAAAACGAAGGTGATGGAGAACTTCTCGAACGATAAAAGCGTATTAGACATTTACATTGGTTGCTTTTTATATTTTTTTTAGGAAAACCGTTTTTCTTTTCTTTTTTTTGTATAAAATCGGAAATTGTGTAATACTTTATTTATTTCTTATTATTTAACCTATAATTCCATACCTTAAATTTATTTTTTCACAATATGATTCTTTACTTTTCAATAGAATATGATTGCACACCATGGTTTATTGGTAGATATTTGCTCAAAAGCATATTATATTTGCTCAACAATAGTTTATATTTGCACAACAATCGAGAGTCGTGAAATTATTGGTAACATAATCTTATTTCCTCTCTTTATGTTTACATACTTTCTCAATATATTATTGCACAACATCGTAATATTTTTGCTCATCAATCATATAAAATTGCATAACATTAAAGTGCAGTAGGGGAAAAATTTGCTCAAAATCATTTTATTTTTGCTCAACAATAGTTTATATTTGCACAACAATCGACCCTTGTGAATTTGATAGCAACATGATCTTACTTTCTTTATATATGTTTTCATAGTTGATCAATAGATTTTTGCTCAACATCGTCTTATTTTTGCTCATCAACAAAATAAAATTGCACAACATCGTATGATTGATGAAAACTTGCTCAACATCATCTTATTTTTGCTCAACAATTGTTTATATTTGCACAACAATAACACTTTGTTGGCAAAATGATCTTATTTTCTCTATTTATGTTTTCATAGTTGCTCTATAGATTATTGCTCAACATGGTCTTATTTTTGCTCATCAATAGAATAAAATTGCACGACATCATATGATTGGTGAAAACTTGCTCAACATCATCTTATTTTTGCTCAAAAATAGTTTATATATTGCACAACAACAACACTTTGTTGACAACATGATTTTATTTTCTCTATTTATGTTCCCATAGTTGCTCTATAGATTATTGCTCAACATGGTCTTATTTTTGCCCATCAACAGAATAAAATTGCACAAAATTGTATGGTTGGTGAAAACTTGCTCAACATCATCTTATTTTTGCTCAGCAATAGTTTATATTTGCACAATAGCAACACTTTGTCAACTTTGTATTGTTTTTTGAGTGAACAACAATGATATAAATTTGAAATTTCATGAGGACCATTGGCAAAATTGCGCTGACATAGATGGAAAAGAATATACAAACTTGTATTATTACATGATAAAATCTAAAATTTTATTCTGTAATATTGAATTAATGTTTATTTTGAAACATAAATGTCATTCACAATGTCTAAACTGAATTATTTCCTAACATTACAGAAAGCTTTCTATTTGAAGGTGGTCTTCATGCTCTCTTTTTGAAACATGACAGAAATTGTGTTGACATCCTTATTTTGAATGCTTTAACCTCCTCTTGAACTCTCCAATTAAAAGCTTTCTATTTGAAGGTGGTCTTCATGCTCTCTTTCTTACTACTGGAGGGTAACATTTAATAGATTTTATCACATCAGGGATGTTCCCTTGATCTTCTTCCAACACTGGATATACTGTTTCTGCATATGTCATACGCCAAGCATCATTGCTGTAAAATTTTGCAACAAAATCAGACACATTTGCCTTTATGTGTGTAATGGCTGCTAGAGCATGTACACACGGTATTTTCTCCACATCAAATACCCTGCACGTACATGTCCTCGCTGATATATCAACTATAGCTACAGCTCCGTGACCTTTGATTTCAAATTGTGATGCATTCATCCTTTCTACTCTGCATAACCCAACTTGCTCTTATGATTTTCTTATCACCTTAAGGATTTCAGGAGTTATTCTGTCTTGGTTTTCTAGTGCTTTCTCTCTTCTCTCCTGAAACCATGATGTGAGCTTTTCTCTAGCAAACTCCATAAGTGCCACAATGGGATAATCCTTTTTCCCTTTGAAAATGGAGTTCAAGCTTTCAGCATTGTTGGATGTCATCATGTTGTATCTATTGCACTTTGCATGTGCTCTGGCCCATTTATCAAAACCCGCTGATACCAAATATTCTGATAGTTTTGGACATGTTGCTTCTATTTGTGCAAGGTAGTTGTTGAACTCTTGGATAGTGTAACTCACTGCTGCTTTTTTGAACATTTTCCCCAGCTCCTTTTTCTTGAATGTCGCTTTTATGTTTTGTTTCAAGTGCCACATACATATGCAGTGTGTAGCTGTTGGGTAAACTAAAGATATAGCCCTTGAAATGCTAGCATGTCTATCAAAGACAAACACTAAGTCATTTGAGGGAGGCACAACCTTCAGCAGCCGATACAAAAACCATTCCCAAGAGCTGTTGTTTTCGGATTCAACAATACCAAAGGCAAGAGGAAAAATATGTCTGTTTGCATCTTGTGCAACTGCTCCAAGCAACGTGCCTCTATATTGTCCAGCTAAGAATGTGCCATCAATAATAACAACCTGGTAGATAAAGAAATGAAATTACTGATCATATTGAATTTATGAAAATCAATGAGAACAGAATTTATGCGGACACTGATTAAGACATACCTTCTTTAAGAGGGGGAATGCTCTGATGCACTGTCCAAAGGAGAGGAACAAGTACTGAAACCTATCTTCTTTCTCTATTGAAATTACTGCTATAGTCCTATTGTTTCTCTCTATGAGCATATGGCAAAATGATGGCAAATCTGCATAATTTGATTCTGGTGTCCCCTTAACAATTTCGTGTGCAATTTTTGATGATTTCCATGCTCTCCAGTAGGTAATTGGCATCTTTTTTTCTGTTCTCATCTTATCCATTATCTGTGCTGGTTTGTATCCAGCGTCAACACTGTGTAATTATATTCAAATTAGAATAAATAATATATTAAAAAGCAAGATTAAATATAAATACTATTTCTTACAAAATTTTCTCACCTAGATTCGATGATGGTTGCAACCACAGAGGATGAAGGGTGTTTGCAGTGTTTTGTTCTGAAATCCCACGTGCAAGTGTGCATGTCAACATGTACTATAACCTCATGCCAAGTGGGACCAAAAGTTTTGACATGCACTTTTCATTTGCAGTTAGGATCTACACAACGCACCATATAATACTTTGTATCTAATTTTGCCACACGAAAACCAAATATCTCGGTTATTGATAAGATTCCCAAAGCATTCTTAACTGCTTTCCTTGATTCAAAGCTTTTACCTATGCACATCAAGTGTTGTGAATTCAGATTAAGACTAGGCACAGTAGAGCTATCAACATCCCATTCTTCTAGTGTAGTTTCTCTCCTGTGTGATGTAGAATAGAATGTTCTCCATATTTCAACTGTAGAATCTTCATCACTTGCAGTATCACTGTTTACAGAATATATGTCATCTCCAGTATCTTCTAACAATACACCTTTCATCCTGGTGTCACCGATCAATGTCATGCTATTTTCCCCTGAGACAATGTCGGTTATAGTTGGATTGCATGTCACCAACTGTAAACTGTCAGCTAAGAATGCCCGTTGACCTTCTTGTTCACTATCTGTTTTAATGTTGACACACAACTCAACAGCAAATTTAACATCTTGTAGTTCGGACAACTTTAAAAACTCTTTCAAATCAGCATCACATTCAATATTAAGGGGAGCTCTCAAGAATTTGAAAGGGTGTAAATGATTGAATTCTAATTCAAATGCACTGTCTACATTGAATCTGTTGTGCACTGTTCAGTTAAACTCTGTAGTGTTATTGAGTCATCAAGCATAAAGACCTTTGAAGTAGTGTCCCCAACAAAGGTTGGACCTGAATCATCAAATAACCATTTCCCACCATATACAACTGTAATAACGTGGGTTGCCATTGTAATATGTAGAGTATGAATTTAATAGGATAAATACATTGCAGTAGTAACAAACACAATCTGATTGAAACGATGACATGAGCAATCAAAGTGTAATGATGACATGAGCAATCAAAGTATAATAAGGAATGGGGAATTTCAATATGTTGTCAAATGTAATATTGGATGCAACAGTGAGGAATTTATATCATCTATTCAATTATATGAATATAATACAGCTGCTATGAACACAATCCTAAAAAATTTGCACCTCCGGTGCAAATGTAATAATGGATGCAATTGTGAGGAATTTATATCATTAAATCAACTAGATGAATTGAATACACCTATTATGAACAAAATCCTACAAAATTTGCACCTACGGTGCAAATTTACTATGATTCAAATACACTGCTGACATGAAACATTCAAAGTGTAATAAGAAATGGATACATCATTATTTTGTCAAATGCAATAATGGATTAATCAGTGAGGAATTTATATCATTAAATCAACTAAATGAATAGAATACACCTGTTATGAACAAAATCCTACAATAATGGATGCAACAGTGAGGAATCCATATCATTAACTCAACTAGATGAATACAATACACCAGTTATGCACACAATCCTTCAAAATTTGCACCTCCGGTGCAAATTTTCTATTATTCAACTTTAGTGATGACATGACCAATTCAAGTGTAATAAGGAATGTGCACTTCATTATATTGTCAAATGCAATATTTCATTCAACAATGACAAAATACAACAGTTATAAACTCAATTCAACAAAATTTGCACCTCCGGTGCAAAATTTCTATGAGTCAAGTGCAGTGCTGACATGGTGCAATCAAAGTGCAATAAGGAAGTGCAGTGCTGACATGGCTCAATCAAAGTGCAATAAGGAAGTGTAGTGATGACATGAGCAATCAAAGTCTAATAAGGAATGGATACTTCATTATATTGCCCAGATTCAAGTGTAGGGATGACATGAACATAATATAGCAAAAAATGATCATAGTGATGACTTGAGCAATGTAAAATATTAACAAGCATAAATAAGCATAAACATACACAGATTCGATTGGAAACTTGAAAATTACACATATATAGCAAAAAATAATCATAATCAGTAATTCATGCTTCAAAAATCAATCAAAATTTGCGCCAAGGCGCAAATTTTGACCCATTCTATAACATTAATCATTTGATTCTACTGTATGTGTGACTCCATAATGTTAATCACTTGATGCTTTAAAAAATGAATCAAAATTTTCGCCAAAATCACAAATTTTGATGCATTCAATAGCAGTAATCATTCGGTTCAACTATATTTTTATACAGGTATAGCATATATAAACATAAATAAGCACAGATTCGATGGAAGACTTGAAAAACACACACATATAGCAAAAAACGTGCATAATCTGTAATTGATTCTTCAAAAATCATTCGAAATTTGCGCCAAAGGCGCAAATTTTTTGGCGCAAATTTTGACGTAATCTATAGCTGTAATCACTCGATTCAAAGCACTAATCCAAAAATTGAAGGAAATTTGCGCCTTCGGCGCAAATTAAAAGCAGTAATGCAAAAATTGAAGTAGTAATCCAAAATTTTAAGGAAATTTGCGGTGAAGGCGCAAATTTAATGTGATTCTTCATCATAATTGAAAACAGACTTAGAATCGTCAAAATTCTAGTAAAATTTGCGCCTTTGGCGCAAATTTTCCATGAATTCAAGGTAGCGTTTGTTGTAGCTTGTAATCGAATGCTTTGCTTACCTGATTCAGTAGAAAAGACTTCGAAATCGATGGTTTTGATGATGTCGTAGAGATGATCGGCCGTAAATCCTCGCAATCGCCGTTGAGCAATTCGGGAGGGAGAAAGAGAGCGTGCGGAGTGGGAGAGACGGAGGAGAGAGAAACGCGCGTGGGAGAGAGGGAGGAGGCTTATATTTAGGACATTTCACAAAATTGTCCCAAAACGTGGACATTTCGCAAATTAGGCCCTATTTCGTGGCTATTTTGCAAATTCCCGCTATTATTTTTTGTTTAAATATATGATTTTGTTATGATATTTTGATTCATGTATATCACCTAGGAGAAATTCTTTATCAAATTTATAATTTGTAAAATTTAGTTATTTAATTTCTAATTGTTAAAGAGGGACCCACAAATAATTACAATTAATAAATTTAAAATGGGATCATTATCTTCAACCAATTAAATTAAATAATTAAAGTGGGACCACGATTGATATTAAGTTTCCACGTAAGCCAAATTTTAAGGTAAAACTGTCGTGTGGCATGGGCAACATCTGTTTTAGTATTATATTAGATATTAGATATGTAGGATATATGATATAGGATATATGATATATGATATAGGATAGTTAAAGAAAATAGTTTACTAAAATAGAATATTTTATAGAATATTCTTAAATGGTTTGCTTTCTTTGTAAACCAAATTTTCTAGGTTATAACCATTTCAGCAAAGACTATCTCCAGGGCAACCCAATGCTCGTTGTTTATGTTAGATGGAGTGTACACCTTTTTTGCTGACTCCCAACTCTTTGGATAATTAGTAAGATATAAGCCCAAGAAATATCTAACAATGAATTGTTCAGCAAGGCTTGATTCTTTATATGATGACGAACATTCTAGGCGATACTTTTGATAAAAAATAGTATCCATCAAAATAATGCCTTCAAAGCTGCCAGGATCCTTATTGATTCTCTTCCTCATGTGAACCAATCCTGCTTCAAGGTGTTGAAACCTATGATACCCCGAAACTCCATTTCATAGCAGTTTCGCGTTTCTGCATATATGAAGAAACTCCGAAACTCTGGGGAGACACCTCAGAAACGTTTATGATAGGTCAGAAACTTTGACCGTTTCGTTGACCAAAAAAGTCAGAAACTTTGACCGTTTCTGCTTGGTCAGAAACGTTTCTGACTTGCCAGATGACATTTCCACTAATTTTATAGTTAAAAAAATAAACCCTAAATCATACTCCCCCTTCCTCCCGTGTGAAACTTCCGTTTCTTTCTATCCTTGCCTCCTACTTCTCCTCCATTTTCTGTCCTCCCTCCTCTCACTTGCTCAATGCTCTCTCCCTCTAAGCTCTCTTCGGTAAACCCTCACCTATAGAACTTTCTCTTGATAAGCCAAAACTTAAGGAAGAGTTAGCTAAGTAGAAGATTAGTGTTAGATTAATTACTTTGTGTTGTTCTTGATTATGTTGTTATTTTAAAACTAAGTTACTTTATTTTGTTGGTTTGTAAGACATTTAATATATTTTACATGTCTGTATTGATTTCTTTTAAGAAGTAAGGACGTTGTTTATCACGGTATTGAACATTCTAATGTGTAGCCTTAATGGTGCATTCAATGTGTATCGCTTGGTGATATGTTTATTGCTCTTATTTAGACCTTTAAATGAACATATAATTCATATTGTCGTTTCCTACAAAATTTGGATTGTCGTTTCCCCGTTTCCGTTTCCCTTCCGGTTTTCAATTCCGTTTCCGTGTAACATAGGTTGAAACAGTAAAGAGTGTAAGCTATTTGTTTAAAAAAGATCATAATAATAGAAAACATACATAGTTACATTGTAAAGGCTCGGATTTTCAAAACCTAATTTTCCGGAAAAAGAGAATTAAAAATGAATTTAAATTGAATTTAAAGCTCGTTTAGCGGATTTCGATCATAATATAAAATTTGACGAATAATTTCCGTCCTTTTACCTCGAAAATTCAAAATAATTATCGAATGTCTATATCCTTTTCGATTTTAAAAATCTAATTGATCGAGGAAGTGAGAGTCGGGAAAACTAACATTCGAGGACTAATTTCAGGGTTCGAAATTCACGTATTCGAAATTTATTTTCGGGTATTGATTAACCAATTTAGCACTCAATCTCACACCAACTCCCTCCCCATACCCTGCAACTCGAACCCATCCCTCTTAGGTTCACCTGCCCACCTTCACCTTGTCTTCACTTCACGCCATCATCATCCTCTTCATCTGACTTCACCATCACCTTCAGCACTCATGTTTTACCACTCTATCCTTCACTCCATCGTTCGTTCTCACCAGCCACTCTAGAGCCCCGTTTCATAACCATCACCATTTCACCGTCCACCATCTTTCGCACCTTCACCACCACCATCTCCATCATCGCCCTCCCCATCGTCACCACCACCTCCTCCAACGTCCACCGCCACCCCGACGCCGCCCAGAAGCTGCCGGAGCCGCCACCGAGCCACCAAAGTTCCGTCGCCCCCATTCGAGCGTGAACAATCTTCCAGTATGTTGTTCTCCTTCTTTTCCAATCCAAATCACCCCCGAGCTCCTCCATCACACTCACCCATGTCCAGTGCGGGTCCGACGAGCCATCGCGAGCCACCGACGATGCTCAGACCTCCGATCGAGAGCTCCGAAGTCGTGAACCCCTCGGTGAGCTTCCTCCATTTCCTTCCTTCCTAGATTTGATTTCGTGTTTTCTTCGATGTCTTGATTAGTCGCGAGTGAGCGTGAGCTGAGTGCGGGACGATCGGGTGGGCTCGAGAGCTCCGGCGAGCTCGAGAGCAGGCGAGCGTGAGAGCGAGGAGCGTGAGAGCGAGGAACGAGCATTGCGTGAGCATGAGACGAGGCGGAGCTGAGGTCCGAGGCGAGGCTGGACAGACGAGGTCGAGCTGGCCGATTCCGAGAATCCGGGCTCGAGCTCCGTCGAGCGCCGCGGCGGGGCAAGGAAGAATGGCGCCAGACGGGAACTCCGTTTGAAGGAAGAAGATGCTGATGTGGATGTTGTGGCCCCCCTTGTTAGTTTATATACTTTATTTTGTTATTTAACCGGTTTGAGGATTAACGTTTGGATGATTTGTATAGATATACCAAAAAAATATGATGTTTGTAAAAATAACCATGAAATTGATAAATTGCAAACAGTGGGCCCAATGTTATTTTTGTAAATAAAAAGCCCACTTGCTCAGCCGGTTGTAGGTCGGACAGGAGGAGGAAGTGTCGAACATGAAAGAGATCAGAGAGAGAGAGAAAGAGAGCAACGAATAAGGTGGCTCTCGACAGAGGAGGAGGCGGAAGAGGTTATCGACGGGGGCGAATCAGTTCGGCGGGAGGACGTTGTAACCGGCGGAAGATGGAGGAGGAATCCGGCGTGGAGAAACCGAATCCGGCGAAACAAATTCGAACACAAGTAAATTCGTTCTTGAATCTATGAAACCCTCACTAAATCCGAACAAGTTGTTCTGCAATGTGTGACTTTTGAATGGGGGATTTCGATTTGAAACCCTAACACATTGAGAAATTTGGGTCGGAATTTGAGTGGCAAACTGTAACTCCATTGAAGAGATGGGCGAAAGATATATGCTTGGGGAGAATGGGTTTTCAATTTTATAGTTTTCAATTTATGGAATGTCGAGTTAGGGCCCTTGGGGAGAATGGGGTTCAAATTATTTGAATGTACAAACCCTAACCTTAAGGGTGGTGGACGGTTTGAGGATGAAATTGAAGGTCGAAATAGGGTAGAAAGGAATTGAAAACCCCAAGTAATATTTGAAATCTATATTTCGAAAACTTGAAAAGGGTATGCGGATTCGTTCGTCTGGCTTGGTGAAACGATTTGATGGCTAGATTTAGTAACCTGCGTCTCGCTCTTCGAATTGGTGAAGTTCGACAGATGTTGGGTTTCTAATGATGTTGGATATGATAAAGGGGAATTTGAATGGTATAAGGAATGTGTGTTTATGAGTTTGAAAATTGGGAACTTGGAGAGAATTTGGAGATTAGGGTTGTTTGTAAATAGTTGCATATAAATATAATGCTCACAATTGGTGATAGTTGTACATCTTTGTAAGTTTTTGCTATGTGTTGAAGTATGTTGTGATTGAAACGGGGCAGAGATACACTACACGAATCCGATGTCATTTGAGAGTATTGTAAGTTTGTGATATGTGTATTACATAAGTTTATGAGGGTGGAGACTATTGTGTAGTTGTGTCATTTATTGCATTCTTGATTCATTTCAGTTGAGCATTTATTGCCTTCTTGGTTCGTTTCAGTTGAGCATTTAAGCATATGAGCATCTGTTTCAGTTGAGCATATGAGCATGTGTATTTGTGTAGTTGTAGTTGTGTTGGTGATGTTAATCGTTTCATGTGATATATGTGCAGCCGGCACTAGCTCTCAATTCGGAAAAGTATTTTCGATGGAGGTGGAACCACTTCTCGAAGATGGGCCTCCTCAATGGAATGGACGAGACCCTATCTGCGGCGGATTGGAAAATTTTAAGGGAATGCAGGCTAGGGGCATTGTAATGATCGGGAATAATGTGTCGTATTGCTGCATCCTAATCCACTACTTTCTTAAGCAACATCTCAAGACCTTTAGTACTTCGTTATGTTTGTTTTAGGTCTTAAACGTTTCCTCCCTTTTGATGACCGATCCTATATGTTCTGGATTTTTGTATGGATGGTTTTATGGATGATTGTTCTGAATATTGCATTCTGACTGCTTTAGTTTGTGTTTAACGTTGTCTATCCCGCTGTTGGGAAGTTTTTGAAATTGAAAAGATCCGGCAGGGGTTAGTCCTATATTGGCTGAGACATCGTTTTTAATGGCAAGAAAAAAATATTTACTGACTAGTAAGCATAAATCGCAAACATTCGTGTTTTTAATGGCAAGAAAAAAAATATGATGACCTTACCATTCCACACTTGCTTATGTCATCCCCGTACATAATATCCTCCTCCGACAAGCTCTCCAAGTGGAAGGAAACCACCCTCCTCCTAGGGTCACCCCGTACATAGTATCCTCGTCATCACTACTGACACATTTGATGACCAGCGTTTAAACGTTTCCACCTTTTGGACTTAAGTTGTTATGGACTCATTTCGTTTGGGTTTAATGTTCCATATCCTTCTGCTGGGAAGTTTATGAGATAGATAAGATCTGTCAGTGGTTATTCTTTTATTGGCTTAGACATCGATTTTATTGGCAAGGAAAAATTATCTACTGGATAGTAAGCAAAAATCACAAACATTCGTCTTTTGCATCGTCATCAAACTATTATGATTTTGTGCTTTGTATTATGTAATATTGTGCTTTGGACATTACTGTGATTTTGTGGTTTGTATTTCATAATGTTGTCAATGAAGTTGTAAAACTAGTTCAACACAAACAAAAGATATAACCAATTGGACTGTTTGTTATGAATGAAACTGCCAGTTAAGTCACCCTTACATAACCCTAACTTCAAAATAGAATATATAAGTCCAACACAAACATCAGCAGTAAAGTGTCAGACCAAATAAATGAATATCACTATGTCTTCAACGAGGCGCACAACCCATCCTTTGACATATATTCTTGCTGATATCCCCTGGCAGGAGGATTCCCTCTATAATGAGGAGGATAGCAAACTTCAGTAGGGGACGTTATTCCTGATCATCACAATGCATCCAAGCCTGCTTTCCTTCAATATCTTCCAGTCCACAGCAGTGAGGCCCTCGTCCATGCGATCCAGGAGGGCCATCTTGGAGAAGTGGTTGGACCTCCCTCTGAAGTACTTCCCCGGGGGGAGAGCTAATGTCGACCGCACATATATCACACGAAACGATTAACATCACCAACACAAATACAGGAAATTATTCGATCTGCCAATATACAAGTATTTACCTGTTTCCTCGACGGCTTAACAACGTTTTTTTTCCTTTTACAATACGCATCGTTGCAGGGGGGTTTAATCTGTGATCCAAGTGTACAAGTTAGTGCCAGTATAGGAAAAATTCTTGCCAGTATAGTCATAATTCTTGCCAGTAAAAATATATATCTGTCACTACAGAAAAAATTAAACAGATCAAACAACCACAAAAATGACACAACTACACATGCTCATATGCTCAACTAAAAGAGATGTTATTCAGACAGATGCTCATATGGTCAAATGCTCAACTGAAAATGAATCAAGAATGCAACAAATGGCATACCTACACAATAGTCTCAACTTCTCACAAACATATGCAATACACATATCAGAGACTTATGCATGTGATACATTCGAATCCTTAAAATTCCTTCACACCATATTTAAAAAAAAAACGATCTAGATAGGGTTTGACACAAATTTTCTGCACATCAGATTTGTGATTGAATCCAACACTAAAAGATGAAGGTTTACTAATTTGGTTTTACACCAACTTTCTCACCATCAACCTCCCTTCGCCTCCGCTTATCTTTCCTTCGCCGGATTCCTCCTCTCTCGATGCCTCTTCTTTCTTCTTTTGTCCCTAATTTCCAAACTCATACATACCCATTTCGTATACCATTCACCTTCCCCTTTACCACATCCAACATCATTCGAAACCCATCTCTCCCCTACTTCCCCAATTCGAAGCCAACACAGAAATTACTAAACCTAGCCATTCAGCCGTTTCCTCAATCCAGACGAACGATTCCGCTCGCCCTTGACAAGCTAGTTGGACCCATCATTCGAAATCCATCTCTCCCCTACTTTCCCAATTGGGGGTTTTCATTTCGTTTCTACCCTATTTGGACCTTCAATTTTATCCCCAACTAAGGATCAATGGCGAATCCCCACCCTTATCCTCAAACCGTCCACCACTATAAGGTTAGGGTTTGTACATTCAAATATTTTGAACCCCATTCTCCCCAAGGATCCCAACTCGAAATTCCATAAATTGAAACCCCAAAATGCCATTAAAGGAGGTAGAATAGAGATAGAGAATGAGAGATAACCTCTCTTCAATGGTGGTTCGTCCCATAAGTTGTCTCCCCTCCCTTCAATGGCGGTTCGTCCCTGAGGGTTTCTCTCCTCTCTCTTAGTTCCGACTTCCCTTGTTGCAACCGGGTGCATCTTCGGTGGCGCTCTTTCTCCTCCCTTGAACCTATATCAATGGCGGTCGGGTTCTCCGTCTCCCTCTCTGACGAACAGAAGCGTCCAGTTAACCCGTAATAGGAGGTGAACCTAACCGGTTAGTTTTGCAAAATATTGGGTCTTTTTGTCATTTTCGCAATTTGGGCAAAAGGAGAGCTATTTTTGCCAACGGCCCAACAAAGTGGTATATTGGCTTCCATTTTCTCTTAACGTTTTGAGTTTGGTTAGTTGTTTCGTTTGAATTTAAATGGGTTTGGTTCGATCCGGGTTATCGGGTTATCCGTTCAATTATTTAGCCATTTAACGGTATTTAAAATATTATAATATTATTTGAGGATTTAAATATAAATATTATTTTGGGGATTTTATAAAGGGGTCGGTTTTATTAAGTAAAAATGGTCGGGATTTAAGATTTGAAAATATCTTATAAAGGTATTTAGTAAATGGTGTTTGAAATATCATGTAATATTATTGGGACTTAAAATATATTATTGATTTAAAAAGGAATTTAGCAAGTATCTTCAAGGATCGAAATTCTTAACTGTTTAATTCGGATTTGAAACGGTTTTGAAACTAACATGAGAATAAGACTTATTCGATGACTAACTAGCATGATAGTATGATCGTTTGACTAACGGTATGATGTGTGGGACTAATAGCATGATATTGTGGTGATTTTTAGAAGAGATTAAATGTTCAATACTTATGATGATGATGATGATGATATATCTTTATGGAAAGTATGAGTATGAAATAGTAATATGCGACTTTGACTAAATATGATATGGAGGTTATCATAAATTGATAAGAGATGGTTGATCATGATGAACTGAAAGTATGGTTGATGTGAGTTTGTTTATTTATTTGCTTGTATGAGTGCGTAATATGTGTTCAGAAAAGCTATAGGAGTATACTCAGTATATTCTCGTTATGTAATTAGGTGATACTCTGTGACCGTGACTACTGTGTGTTGGATTCTTCTTTTGCTGATTTTCTAGCCAGGTAAGTACCTCCGGGGCTTACTCAGTAACCAGTACGTCATGCCTGATGTGTCATATAGTATGTAGGTGTTGCATATGCATAAAAGCATGTCATGTAGTATCATGCCTAGGACTTGCACTTACAAATGAGCATTCTTATTCTATATGCGTTTGAATGCAAAACGACCGTTATCTATGAGTCCTAGAGTCCTTGCTAGGGTCATAGGGCAGCCCAGCTTCATCGGGTATTGTCCTCTTTGAGTCTTTATATATTATGAGTTACGAGATGAGCATGAGATGCGATATAATGATGAGATTTGATATGCTATAGTATCAAACTGGCCAATCTCCACCCTATCTGAAAGGGGGGTGGTGGTAGAAGAGGGATATACCACTTGATACTCTTTGTTAAGGCCTTAATTAATATTCTGCATATATGAATTAGGAGCACGATAGTATGGTTAATATTTCAGTACCGCATGGAGGCATCCTTTATTATAGGTATAGTCGTATTATATGTCCTCAGCGCAGTCAGAGGACCCGCGGGCGGACTCTTGGCCTCACTTGGTAGTATAGTTTCAGGTACCCGATCCACTGTTTGATTTTGTGCTGTTATGACGGGGTCCATTCATATGGCGGAGAGTGAGTGTTTGAACCCTAACTTCACCAAATTCATACTTTTGGGATTTCTTCCTATTTATACTCTGTTTTGACCCGGCTCTACCGCGACACTGGTTGTATCGTTTTCAGAACTTATGTCATTTGCATGATAAAGGGTTTTCCGCGTTGTAGATTTAGGACATGTACAGGGGTTTACCCCGAGGTCTCCAACGGACCTTTCGGATTTGGGTGCGAAATCCCGCTTTAAACTACAACCCTTCGGTTTCAAACCTTCAATATGTACGCTGAGCGCAAGATCCTAACGAGGGGTTTTATCCCTCGAAACGTAACTCAGGAATAATAATCCCGGGTCGTTACGAAGGTTAGGTTTTGCAATCCGAGTACGATTGATTGAAGTGGTTTTGAAAATCGCCCAACCATTTCAAATGGTTTTGGAAAATTTTTTGTAAGGGCAAAATGAATTTAATTGGACTTAAACCTAAAATGAATGAAGGGGAAACAATCTCGTGGGTAGAGACTAAAGAGATAGACATCTCTTATGGATTTAGAACTCGGGAAACGGTAGGCAAAATACTAGCTTTTATTTACAGATGAGCCTAGAAGACTCCAAGGAGCACCACAAAGGTTGGAGTGTCGAGTTAGGAGGTCGTGTGGTTCATGCCCCTCTGGTCAGTTGTCCCTCGAAGGACGGCATAGATTGTCTTTATGCTTACGTTATATATATACATATATGCAATTGGGCCCGAGGGCGATCTTTCTTGAAGAGGATCATATTAATCTTGTTGATTGCTTCCGTGTTGAGTGCTATTGTGCTTAGGATAGCGAACTAATCGGAATGCCTTAAGTTGAACATGTAAATAAATGACTGTATGTGCAAACGGGATAGCAGGAAGAAACCTTGTTCTTATGTAATCAAATTTTCTGTCTTGTCGGAATAGTTCTTCCATAGTACAACCCCCTTGATAATCCCGATTCCGTCGTCCGTCCTACCAAAGCACCTGGATATGGTAGTAAGGGCTGAGTGTGTCCGTTCCTCTTGATTTGAGTCCTATTTGTATTTCAACCATAGATGTCCATCGAGTCTCATACCTAATGTCAACGTTCTCTACGGGAAATTGGGTCAGTCAACTAACTACTTTCGGGGATTGTATATAATCTGAGGGTTACCTGAGGTTGATTATCAACATTATTCCGAGTTAGGAGTGCATTGTCTTATTGAGTCATCCCTGTTGAGTCTCGTAATGATCAACCATGTCTCCTTTCCAAAAGAGTCTAAACACGAATTCTATCATCTTCTCTCGGAAACAGTGTGAATGTCCTCGTGTTCTACCAAACAAGCCATACTTGTGTCCCACGAGGAAATAGGGTGGAGTGTCGGTGATTGCCTTTAGAGGATTCCGTCCATTTATAATAGTAGCCCTTCTTGTGATTGCATGACATGATTTGTCAGTATATTTGAACATGACTTGCCTGATACCTTACCTGATTGTACTTGTGAGTAGATGTATATGTTGCATGTATGGAGTTTCTATGACTATTGCTTCCCCATGAAGTAGGTCCCTGATAGTGTGGTCAACTCTCGTTGTATGTTTAATATGTGAAATGAATTTCTTAGCATGCTAAATCGATCTAATTAAACCTCGTGACTGTGTACATGTTTAATGAGTGTTGCTAGTATCATGTAGGACATATACCTCCTAATTATAGGCCTCATGTGAGTATGTGTCATCCTTGTCTTACTATGTGAACATGGGTGTAGATGATGCGATAGTTGCTATGCCACCCCTATTGACCTCCCATTACCTCAAATTGCTTAGGTGCGAATGATAAATCATATATGCGATATCATGTGATGTTGCTAGATCTTACATAACTTATGCTATATATGCCTATTGTCGATTCGTATGTAACTATTCTTATTATGCCATGCATAACTAGAAAATGAAATGATAGGTTGCAAGCTTACTACACGTGCATGTAAAATTTGAGTATAAATATGTTGTGAATACATAGGTCAATATTCCTTGAGATAGGTACATGCTAGTGTAAAATAATGTGACCGAGATTCGTCGTGATTGCTATGTGTTGCTTGCCATAATTATAATCTCACAATATACCATGAATGCATCGTTGTAACTCTCGGGTTGGGATCTTGTCTCTTGTCTCTAGTCTCCGGTCTCATATATTGTCCTTAGTCCTGGTCTGTGTTTGGATCCATAAGGAAGTCGTGTTGTCCGTTCTTGTCCCTCCTCTATCTCCGTAACTTCTAATCCCTTGTGATCCCTTTGATGAACGTCGACATGGAAGGAAGAGTGAACAACCGTGTAGCACCGGAGTGGCGTAGCAGAAGCGTGGTGGGCCCATAACCCACAAACCCTAGGACTGACATCACCGATGGCACAAAAGGGACGATTAGGGATGACGTCTCAAGGAATGTCGTTCTTCATTTGAATTATGGTTTCTTCTATGCTAATTGGAAGTGATGTTGTGCGATAGGCCTAGAATTGACATAAGTAGATATGTGATGACTGATATGCTGAGCTGGTAGTGAGTAATTGCCTGATTGTCTTGTGCCTATGATGATGTGCCTTGATGCTTGAGCATACTGATGTGCTAATGAGTAAGGTATGAGTTATATATGTTGGATGGTTCTTCTTAACATGGGACGTGAGGTTCTTTAGTAAGCTAGGTTGAAAAGTGGTTTGTGGGTTTGAGGTCTTCGGATGTGGTCTTTGGTAGTGTGAGATGGAGTATAGGAAGAATGAATTAACTTAGGTAGAGCCGAGTGCATTAGAACTGGTAGGAGGTAGTAGGTAGGAGGTAGTAGGTATTGGGGTTCTCAGATGAGCTTTTAGGTAGGTCTTAGTTAGAGGTGGAAGTATAGGCAAGTAATGTGTGAGGGTATAGGTAGTTTGGATAGTTCTAGAGGTGGTTGGATAGGCTAGGAGTGGTCAAGGAGTTCTTGTAGTGGAAGTGCTATTAGACGGGTTCATGCGCTAAGGGTAGTGTCTAGGTAGTCTAGGAGCGGATTTGGGCAACGTTTGGACGATCGATTAAGAAATGTCTGAGGAATCGTAGAATTTGGGACTAGTTGGTGTGTGCTGTGAGTGGGAGCGATTTCGGTAAGGGATGAGGTTGAGGAATTTCCAAGGAAGAGTAGTATGAGGTTGCTTGGGAAATTATTAACCTGGGATATTAGGTTGTTCATATCAGGGTTGTTCGTGTGATGAGTATTTGGGGTTGTTTAGATAGGATTGGTAATGCTTGGGGAATTTATGAGTGAAGGATTTCTAGATGCGTTGTTGGAGGATTTTGGCATAGGGAATGAATCGAGATTTATGAGTGGAGGTTATTATGGCTATTGAGGTATTTGAGGATATGAGTTGAACCTTCGAGAAAAAGGTGGCAGCTAGGCGAGAATGTTGTTGAGGTTGCTTGTAGAATTAATTGCTTGAGGTTCAAGATAGGGAGATTCTGAGTATGGATTTGGGAACATGCGGAACTGTAGAAGCTAGTCCAGGCAGAGTATACAATGGGTTGGAGAATCGTGGAAGACTTGGTGAGATTTCAATGATGTGAGAGTTCGGATTAGGATGGCATAAAGTTCCTTGATAATAATGATTGATGGATAGAGGCTTAAGGTGTAGTGGTTAAGGAGTGATAGCTTGGGAAAAATTAGAAATTTGAGGAGGTGAGGAACTAGAGTAGGAATGCTTGAGGTGTCGCGATTGGTTAAGGTTTCGTGAAGTCCGGAGTGGGGAATTTAGGCTGGTGATAGGTGAATTATCACGATCTTTTGGTAAAAGAATTTCTATGGTTCGGATCGATTGGGTCTTGAGTATCTAGATGGGTTGAATGTGTTGTGGGTTACCTGGGATATACGCGAGTGATGAGGAACTTGATGACTCGGGGTTGGGAGTTAGCACTAGATGGTCTTCTACGTTAGAGTTGTCGGGAGTAGATGGTTAAGTAAATTCTATCAAGGGAAGATGCAAGTGTTATTTGGAATACGAGAATGGCATAGGAGGTGAACCCTTGTTGGGAATGTTGAGGATATACGGTGAGAATGTCCTGTGTGATGACGGTCAGTAGGAGTTAGGTTCTTAGAGGTGGATGATTAGTGAGAAAGCTTAGTGGTGCAGGAAGTGCGATCAGGGTAGCAAGGTGATTCGAGATGTCTCTTGAGGGATGATAGTCAGATGGATTCTTGAGAGCCTAGCAAGAGTAAGAGAGATTGTTAAAGGACACCTAGATCGATTGTAATAGAGGTTCAGTTGAGGACTTGAGTTGAGATAGTGAGGTAAGATTCGAATATTGAGGTGACTTGGGATTTCTCTTTAAGGGTAGTGATGGGTCTAGTAGGAAACCCCTAGGGCGAGGATGTGTTTAACAGGGAGTCTTGGTAGATGGTCGAGGTGTGAGTTTGGCAGAATAAAGAATTTGGGCGATTTCGGAACTACGAGTTATGGGTTTCAGTTGGGTGAGTGAAAGGTTAGGAATTGAGGTTGGGATATTGAAGTAGATTGATCCTTAGATGGCTTGACGGCATAAGAGTTGGAGTACCTAGTAATTGTATTGGGATGTCGGCCTTGAATTACATATAGTTATACGGCTAGAAAGTTTGGAACTAGTATCAGATTGCAGTTGGTAGACCTAGGTGAGGTTGATTTTGATGTGAGAAGTGGTTAGTAGTGTTCGTGTCCTGATATGGTTGGTAGTTATAGACAGGTTCTCTCAAGATGTGACCTATGGTTATGCTATACATGAGGCCGAATAATGTGCAAATTCTCTACTAGACGACGTGTTTATCTGAGGTATTGCCATAGACGATAGTGAGGTATTAGTACTAATATAGTATTCCTTGATCTTGATGGAATGTTGGTGTGCGGAGGTACCCATATGACTCTAACGTGATAATTTCTGGCAGGTAGCACTAGAATGATGTCATTATCTGGTTGTTATGACGTACAACTTATGTGATATGATGTAATGAGCCTCGTTGATGTGATGTTGTGCTAGATATGTTATGGTATACGACTATCCTTGATGTGGTTATGTGACATGCTATTAAATATGTGATATGAGTTCTATGATGTTTGATTATAGGAATGTTAGAAGCTGAATTATTTGAATCTGATTCTGACTTGGAACCTAGAAAAAGAATATGGGGTTAGCCCTTAGAGGGGAATGGCAGATTGGTAGAATGAACTGAGAAGTTGGAAATGATTTTGACTAATATCGAACTTGAAATTTTGAATGGTGTTTTAAAAGAGACTAACTTGGATTTTAAGAAACTAACGTGACACTAGTTTTCATTATAACGCCCCACGAAGTAGATACAAGTATTTGAGTTATGATATGGCCAAGAAGTCGGAGTAAGGATGTGGCAGGGGCCCATATTACATTCTTGCTACGGTCTATTGGGGATATTATGATCACGACAACGATACTGTGAGGATCTCATAGGGGCACTTATGAGGTGCTTACGGGATCAATGACATGATCCTTGGAGTCATCAATTCCAAACTTCACCCCCTGTTTCAAATGATTTTAGTCTCGGGGATGAGACTTATTTTTAGATGTGGATGATGTAAAGGCTCGGATTTTCAAAACCTAATTTTCTGGAAAAAGAGAATTAAAAATGAATTTAAAGCTCCTTTAGCAGATTTCGATCATAATATAAAATTTGACGAACAATTTCCGTCCTTTTACCTCGAAAATTCAAAATAATTATCGGATGTCTATATCCTTTTCGATTTTAAAAATCTAATTGATCAAGGAAGCGAGAGTCGGGGAAACTAACATTCGAGGACTAATTTCAGGGTTCAAAATTCACATATTTGAAATTTATTTTCGGGTATTGATTAACCAATTTAACACTTAATCTCACACCAACTCCCTCCCCATACCCTACAACTACTCGAACCCATCCCTCTTCAGTTCACCTGCCCACCTTCACCTTGTCTTCACTTCACACCATCATCATCCTCTTCATCTCACTTCACCATCACCTTCAGCACTCATGTTTTACCACTTTATCCTTTACTCCATCGTTCGTTGTCACCAGCCACTATCAAGCCCCGTTTCATCACCATCACTCACCATCACCATTTCACCATCCACCATCGTTCGCACCTTCACAGCCACCATCTCCATCATCGCCCTCCCCATCGTCACCACCGCCTCCTCCGACGTCCACCGCCACCCCGACGCCGCCCAGAAGGTGCCGGAGCCGCCACCGAGCCACCAAAGTTCCGTCGCCCCCATTCGAGCATGAACAATCTTCCGGTATGCCGTTCTCCTTCTTTTCCGATCCAAATCACCCCCGAGCTCCTCCATCACACTCACCCATGTCCAGCACAGGTCCGACGAGCCATCGCGAGCCACCGACGATGCTCAGACCTCTGATCGTGAGCTCCGAAGTTGCGTACCCCTCGGTGAGCTTCCTCCATTTCCTTCCTTCCTCGATTCAATTTCGTGTTTTCTTCGATGTCTAGATTAGTCGCGAGTGAGCGTGAGCTGAGTGCGGGACGATCGGGTGGGCTCGAGAGCTCCGGCGAGCTCGAGAGCAGGTGAGCGTGAGTGCGAGTCGAGCGTGAGAGCGAGGAACGAGTGTTGCGTGAGCATGAGGCGAGGCAGAGCTGAGGTCCAAGGCGAGGCTGGACAGGCGAGGTCGAGCTGGCCGATGCCGAGAAGCCGGGCTCGAGTTCCGTCGAGCGCCGCGGCGGGGCATGGAAGAATGGCGCCAGGCGGGAACTCCGTTTGAAGGAAGAAGATGCTGATGTGGATGTTGTGGGCCCCTTGTTAGTTTATATATTTTGTTTTGTTATTTAACCGGTTTGAGGATTAACGTTTTGAGTCCGGTTAGTTGTTTCGTTTGAATTTAAATGGGTTTGGTTCGATCCGGGTTATCGGGTTATCCATTCAATTATTTAGCTATTTATCGGTATTTAAAATATTATAATATTATTTGAGGATTTAAATATAAATATTATTTTGGGGATTTTATAAAGGGGTCGGTTTTATTAAGTAAAAATGGTCAGGATTTAAGATTTGAAAATATCTTATAAAGGTATTTAGTAAATGGTATTTGAAATATCATGTAATATTATTGGGACTTAAAATATATTATTGATTTAAAAAGGAATTTAGCAAGTATCTTCTAGGATCGAAATTCTTAACTGTTTAATTCGGATTTGAAACGGTTTTGAAACTAACATGAGAATAAGACTTATTCGATGACTAACTAGCATGATAATATGATCGTTTGACTAACGATATGATGTGTGGGACTAATAGCATGATATTGTGGTGATTTTTAGAAGAGATTAAATGTTCAATACTTATGATGATGATGATGATATATCTTTATGGAAAGTATGAGTATCAAATAGTAATATGCGAATTTGACTAAATATGATATGGAGGTTATCTTGAATTGATAAAAGATGGTTGATCATTATGAACTGAAAGTATGGTTGATGTGAGTTTGTTTATCTATCTGCTTGTATGAGTGCGTAATATATGTGTTCAGAAAAGCTATAGGAGTATACTAAGTATATTCTCGTTATATAATTAGGTGATACTCTGTGATCGTGACTACTGTGTGCTGAATTCTTCTTTGGCTGATCTTCTAGCCAGGTAAGTACCTCCAGGGCTTACTCAGTAACCAGTACCTCCTACCTGATGTGTTATATAGCATGTAGGTGTTGCATATGCATAAAATCACGTCATGTAGTATCATGCCTAGGACTTGCACTTACGAATGAGAATTCTTATTCTGTATGTGTTTGAATGCAGAACGACTGTTATCTGTGAGTCCTAAAGTCCTTGCTATGGTCATAGGGCAGCCCAGCTTCATCGGGTATTGTCCTCCTCGAGTCTTTATATACATCATGAGATACGAGATGAGCATGATATGCGATATGATGATGAGATTTGATATGATATAGTATCGAACGGGCCAGTCTCCACGCTATCTGTAAGGGGGGTGGTGGTAGAAGAGGGATATACCACTTGGTATTCTTTGTTAAGGCCTTAATTAATATTCTGCATATATGAATTAGGAGCATGATAGTATGGTAAATATTTCAGTACCGCATGAAGTCATCCTTTAATCTAGGTATAGGCGTATTATATGTCATCAGCGCAGTCAGAGGACCCGCGGCGGACTCTTGGCCTCACTTGGTGGTATAGTTTCAGGTACCCGATCCACCTTTTGATTTTGTGCTATTATGACGGGGTCCATTCATATGGCAGAGAGTGAGTGCTTGAACCCTAACTTCACCAGATTCATGCTTTTGGGATTTCTTCCTATTTATACTCTGTTTTAACCCGGCTTTGCTGCGGCACTGGTTGTATCGTTTTCAGAACTTATGTCATTTGCATGATAAAGGGTTTTCCGGGTTGTAGATTTAGGGCAAGTACAGGGGTTTACCCCGAGGTCTCCAACGGACCTTTCAGATTTGGGTGTGAAATCCCGCTTTAAACTACAACCCTTCGGTTTCAAACCTTCAATCTGTACTCGGAGCGCAAGATCCTAACGAGGGGTTTTATCCCTCGAAACGTAACTCGGGAATAATAATCCCGGGTCATTACAAAGGTGGTATCAGAGCCTAGGTTTTGCAATCCAAATACGATAGATTGAAGTGGTTTTGAAAATCGCCCAACAATTTCAAATGGTTTTGGAAAATTTTTTGTAAGGGCAAAATGAATTTAATTGGACTTAAACCTAAAATGAATGAAGGGGAAACGATCCTACGATTGTAGGCAAGGTTTTGATCCGGATCGGGCATATAGACTCCTTTGTGCTAGGATCTACCTTGGATCCTATGTGATCGTGTGGGATCCGTAGGATCTACCTAGGATCTATCGATCCTAGCAATCATCATATTTGTGTAATTGTGTTTGTTTTGTTTGGATATTGGGCCTTCTAGATATGATGGACCTTTTTATTTTTATTTTTTGGCAACCCATCTCCTTAGAAATTGAAGGTAGAAGAGTGAAGACGTTGAATTGAAACCCTAAGCCCTTTGTTTCCTTACTCAACTCGACAAATCCACGTCTGAGTGCCTGAAATTGTTCATGATGTGGTTAATTGCGATGATAACATTGGAAACTAGAGATGATATTGGATATTTGGAAGTGTGATTTATCTCTTGTATGTTTGTCATATTTTAAGACATTATCCTTGTCTGTTTGTCACCTTTTGAGACATTATTCTTGACAAATTATGAATGTTAAGAGCTTATTATTGGACTATTTTAGTTACTTAATTTGTTTAATGGAGGAAAAGCTTAGTTTTATTTTAGAATTAAGGTATTTGTTTAGGATGGTTTGTTTTTATTTTATTATTTATTTTATTTTTGATTTTTATGTAGGATCTTACGATCCTACGATCGTACGATCTGATCCTAGGATCCGATCCTACGCCCTTGTTTCGATCCCACACTAGGATCCCGATCCTAAAAACCATGGCGGAGAGTGAGTGTTTGAACCCTAACTTCACCAGATTCATGCTTTTGGGATTTCTTCCTATTTATACTCTGTTTTGACCCGGCTCTGCCGCGGCACTGGTTGTATCGTTTTCAGAACTTATGTCATTTGCATGATAAAGGGTTTTCCCTGTTGTAGATTTAGGACAGGTACAGGGGTTTACCCCGGGGTCTCCAATAGACCTTCCGGATTTGGGTGCGAAATCCCGCTTTAAACTACAACCCTTCGGTTTCAAACCTTCAATCTGTACTCGGAGCGCAAGATCCTAATGAGAGGTTTTATCCCTCGAAACGTAACTCGGGAATAATAGTCCCGAGCCGTTATATACATTACTCCAAAGGTGCTGAAAAAGTAAATAGTTTCAGCATGCTTACATCGATATCAAGCCATCCATCATTCCTAGAAATATTTTTGAAAAATGACTTGTCTTTTCTAACTCCCATTAAAAGTACTGAAAAGTCCATACAAAAATTATTACAAGAATAAAAATTCATGAGTCAGCAAAATGCATTTTACTAAAGCACTAAAAAAACACATGACAATTAAGATGGATATACTTTGAGCCTTTAATACAACCATACATGAAGTCATGATCCTCCTTACTGAGCAATGATTTTTTTTCAACATGTTTTGGGATCCTTATCTTCTCAGCAACATATGGGCTCAAAAGAAAAGTACTTGCTTTTGGAAGACGCTTTGAATGCCCGAAATCTTTAATTTCGTTTGTTCATGTAGGACCTTTAGCAATTGTATCCCACTCAATACGTGCTTCCTTCGACACCTTGTCATCATCCCCTTCACCATCACTGACATCTATTGTTTTTTTAGGAGGTGGGGTCATTTGTTCCAACATCATCTTTTGTTCCAGCATCTTTTGTTTCAAATTCACCATCAACTTCTTTCATTACCAAAGATCCAGATTCATCACCATCGTTGACTACTTGCACATTAGTTGATGCGGCTTCAACATGTTTCATTTCAGCATCTTCTATTTTAACAACTTTTGTTTCAACGCCTTCCAAATCACCAACTTCCGTTTCAATAACTTTGAATCCAGCAACATCCACCCCACAAACCTTTGGCTTAACACCTTTAAGCCCCACCCCAGAAATGTCATCTTCTAAATACTGCTCCTTACCTTTCAAATCCACATCAGAGTCACGCCCTAAGTCAACGGAAAATAGTTGCTCGAAACATGAATCCAATGACCATTTCTCTTCAACTAATGTAATAGGTACAACCTCATTTGCAGATGCTGGAACATTTGTACCAATCGGTTGACTTAACTTCTCACTAGGTACCTCTTCTTGAACATCCACCATGCCCCCTGCTGGTATCTCTTTCTCAATATCAACCAACACATTATTCACAACATTTGTAAACACTGGGTCACTAGGTAAAACATTGGATGATTGAGTCCTAGCAAGTATTGACTCGTGCATTGTAAACCTATTTTCTAATGAATGTACCTTCTTCACAAGATCATCAACAACAATACTCAATTTTAGACATGATGACATGGGTTCCTCAAGCATGTCCAACCTCCCGTCCAAATCTGTAACTCTTTGAGGCAACTCTTTAAGCTTATCTAACCTCTTCTGTATTTCCTTCACCCAGCTAGGAGGTTCCACTTGTTTGCCGAAATCATCAGTCTCAACCCACAACACGTCCTTTCCCACTCCTTCTTTGTTGTGATCATCTTTGACAGATCCCATCACAACTTTCTCAGTGCCTTCCATGTTTAAGTGCTCATCAGTTTCAGCATTTATCACATCCTCATTGGTTCCTACATCCTCTAATCCTCACCTCCTTTAGCCACATCCCCTCCGCCCGCCCCCCCCCCCCCCCCCCCCCCAAAAAAAATATCCTTGGTTTCTACATCCTCTAATCCCCATCCTCATCTCCTTCAGCATTCATCACATCCTCATTGGTTCCTACATCCTCTAATCCTCATCATTCCTATCATTAAACAACCCAAAATCCTTTGCAGGTGGAGCTTCAATGGACAACCTAAACCTAGTTTCAGCAACTCCATGAAAAGATGGACGTGCAACTTCAATCGATATAAACAAATCACTAGAATCTTCAGAAACTGACTTACCTCTCTTGCGAAATACAAATCTTGGTTTCGCAATTGCATCCTCAGTTGACAAAGCCGGTGCTTTCCTTACAGCTGATTTTTTTTTACCCCCGTCTCTTTTTTAGTAGAAGCATTTTCCCATGATGGTTTAGAAATGACATTAGCTTGTTGAGCTGAAACTAAATCAGCAGACCAACCCCTCCTCACTGTAGTAGGTTTGCTTTCTTCAATTTTCTGTTTCTTCACCGACGACAGACCTTTACTCTCAGACTTTCGCTTCTTGGAACTTGCAACACCTGAACCTTCATTGCCTTCATTTTGTTCCTCCCCTTGGGTTTCAGCAGACCGTATATCCAATGATAAATCACCTTACATAAGGCAATTGAACCTAACACCATATGCTTTTTTCCTCATTCTCCGACAATCATATAACACATCACTCTCAAGTTGTAAAAATACAGGTTCAACTATATGATCAAGAATGGGGTGAGCAACTTCATCTTTAAACACCATCCTTGGGGCCCTTGCAAACTTGCCAAAATTTGGGAACATGGAGGCCTAACCACAAAAAAAAACACATAATAAAATGGGTGAAATTATAAAAATGTACCTAATAAAAAAAGGAAGATTGAAGTAAGATAGATTTAACACAAAAATATTAACAGGTCACCATAAAAAAGCTCTTGCGCTTCAAGATAAGTATGTCGTATCGAACACTCCCAGTGAAGAGAATAGGCTAGGGATCGTTCGCACGCATTTTGAAATTGAAATTAAACTTATCAAACAGCATAGGGAAAACTTCCAATATCCAAGCCTAGAAATATAACCAAACATGGATTTATATCATACCAAAAAACACATTGTTGAAACAAACGGGCTAAATAAATTGCTTGAAATTAATTACCCGAAAAGGATAAATATATCCAGACAATCCATATGATGGTATCGGATCTGATCGATCACAAAGGAGAACCTTCGTTAAAGACTTCACCACCAAAGAATATGACTCTCTCCCCCATGGATACAGTTCACATTTCGCTAGATTGCATACAAGACTAACATGATTTATGTTCACACATTTTGAACGCCTGAAAAATAACATGTTCTCGATAATCAACAACTTTGCCACCTGCAGCTTCTTTGAAGACGATTTTCTACAAGTTTTAAATACATGTAACAACTCATCCTACATACACTTTGACTATTTGGTCCCAAGAAAGTAAGACCAAGAGAATTTCCCATATGATTTCACTAGTCTATATAACCGGAAGCCCTGTAAGTGCATGAAACTCAACCAACGAGAATCGATCAACAAGACAATTAACCTTAAACCACAATTCATGACGCTTATCAGTTTCAATCATACGAAACATCATTTGATGGATCAGCTGAAAATTAAGTTTCATCTTATTCCTTTGAACAAAAACCCATCCAAGACAACTTCTCCTCAGGGCCTCAAGATCAGTTTCAGACAGATGTTTCTCAATAACATCACAGACGTCTGTAAAACAGTAAACATTGGATTTTGCACAAAATCTAGCTTTTACAGGAATGCAGGACTTCAGTCTCTATTCCAAAAACACATTCATAAGCATGCGTAAACCTAAACACAACAGACAACAATAAAGTATAAAAAAAACATATACTCACATCAAAAAACATATACTCGCTTCCAGAAGCAATATCATCTAAAAAAACACAAAAGATACACAAACACAGTGTGAGCATGAATGAAAAGAAAAATGCTGAAATATGTATTTTAAAGATTATGCTGAAATAGGTATTCTTGATACCAAACCAAGAAACATTACCGGATGCATGCTTAGATTTGAGAGAAAAAAACAAGAAAAAAGGGGAAAAGCATGAAACAAAAACCCTAGAACAAAAACCACACACCTCTGCTTGAAGAACCGGTGGAACTGCTTCCTTCAACTGCAGGAATCTCCAGTTCCTCATTCTCCGAAGAAGATTTGTTCACTGCAAATCATACACATTCGGTGTCAAACACAAGAATAAGGAGAAAAAAATGAAAAACAGGGATAACAATATAAACACACAAAACAAACCCTCATTTGAAGGATCGCTTGCAGTTTTACTGTTCATTGCAGCAACATCAACTGCCTCGGTCTCGTCAGATGCTTTGCTCTCTGCCACTCAACAAAAATCGAAGAGAGATTTCGGATAAAACTGCAAAAACGGTATAACACACAAAACACACCCCCATTTAAAGGATCACTTGCAGTTTTACTCCCATGGCAGCAACATCCACTACCTCAATCTCGTCGAATGCTTTGTTCTCTGTCATTAAACGAATATCAAAGAGAGATCGTGGATACAACTCCAAAACTACTTGAACTTGAGAGAGAGAGAGAGAGAGAGAGAGAGAGAGACGTATTGAAGAAGCCAGAGAGGTTGAAGAAAAGTGAGGGAGAGAGACATCCGTACAACCACATATATGTGTATATATATAATGGCAATTTTGTCCATAAAATTTTATGTGGACAAAATCCCAATTTACCACACTTGGTGGACACTCCATCAATTTGGCCGAAAATTTGCGCATTCGGCACAAATTTTCTCTTTATTTTATACTTGTTATTTCTCAGGTTTTATACTTTAAAATGTCGAAATTGTCATAAATTAGTATTTATATCGATCCAATGTATGGTTCTGATGATGTTATAATAAAAAAAAATGAATGTGAATTTTTTGAAATATTATTGATACAAAAATAATCCAATTATGTCAAATGTTATAATCATACTATTGAATAACTCGACATTTTACAATCCTATACCTTTTATTTTAATTATAATAACAATTAATATATATATATATATATAGGTATATTATTGCATTTTTATAGAATTGTATAGATGTTAAATAATTAAAAATAAAAACAAAATAAGAGGAATCCAAATTTGGCTTTTCAAAATTCCAAGTCAAATTTGGCCTTTGATTTAGAAATAGCCTAGAAAAAATAGAAAATGGCCTAGAGTGGGAGAGAAAATAGGCCAAAATAACAATTTTAGTTGGTAAGATATGAGTCTAATAACAAACTTGATCCAATCCAATTAACTTAAAACCCGAAAATTGATCAACATTCATTATATAAAACTCAACTCGAACCGAAGTACCCTGAAATCTAAAACAAAATTGACTTAAATATATATGAACCCAAGAAAACACTTGATCCAATTCAAAACAATCGAAACTCAAAACACACCCCAAATCCGAAACAGCCCCGAAATAATTGCGACTCAAAGTTTTATCATATTTGAATAAAAATAATGCAACTTACTAGATATTTAAAACTCAAAATATATGAAATATATGAAGTAACCTGACTCAAATTATTAATATTATCGAAAATATAGAAATTCGAAACAAGTCGTTTAATTCAACCCTCTCTTTTGGCAGGTAAAGATAGAGGACGGAACATAAAATGGGGGATGGTGGGTTTGGATCCCGTGAATTTGGTTATCAAATTCATAGGTAGAGTTGGGTTTTACACTCACAAAAAAAATAAAAAAAAAGGAAAAAAGAAAAGGGTAGGGGTGAAGGAGGGGGTCAAATCTAACCGTCGGTTATTTTTTTGACGATTGAGATTTCACTAGTACAGAAACAACGTCTTTCGGGGGTTATTTAACAAGACAGACGGGAGTTTTAAGCCTCCTTTTATATCGCTAGCTGAGAAATATCTCTCGGGGGTTTTATAAAAACCCTCGAGAGACTACTGCAAGCACCCGGTTCACTTGTAACTCTCTCAGGAGTTTTTTTAAAAAACTCCCGATAAGAGTAATGTTGGGTATCCGAAAATACTTATAACTCTTTCATGAGTTATAAAAAAACCGCCGATAAATGTTCATTATATAAAAAAAATTCCGCTTTCCATCTCATTCACTACCATGCCCTGTGTTCGAATGAATGTGAAAAATACCATCATTTAATTATATGATCAAACACAAACACCACAATATCAACATAAACTCATAACTGGCCCCCATATAATTTAGTTATTATACGATACACTTGATGTAGTTTACACTCTGCAGTAGCACAAACATTACAATATCAACATAAATTCATAGGACAATGATATTAGTTTACAAAGTGAAAGTCAAGCTAGATTCACTTAGCAAGCATAACCATAAGTATCTGATCCTTGTGTTTCCTAGTGGCTGAATTGTAGAATGTAATATATGACCTGCATAGAAACTTCACAAAAGGATTACCAAATCAGATCTATAGGTATAAATAGCATTTGAAAAAGACTTGCAAAGACATTAAAAACGAGACCTAGCTAAATGTTTGATTGGAATAAAAAACAGAAAGTTGATAAACAGCAATCTAATATAATCCGGTCTTGAAAATAATAGATTAAGGTGCATTAAATGAAACATATGAATCAAAATAAAAGTCTTTGGATAAACAAAAGATAAACTTATGTCATGGATACATAATGTAATACCTAATGCAGTCGCTCCTATACAATCCCATTAACAACCTTTCAGGTTTTAGTTCGTCCGTCTAAGCCATGTGTTGATTCCACAACATAGTTCCACTCATATAAAAATTTCTAGGGCACTAAATAGGACAAAACATAGATCCACTCCCCAAAAATGGAACAACATATGAAATCGAATTAGTACATTAATAAGGATCTTATTTCGATAATAAATTAACAAGCTTACACATGCAAATTGCCACTTCATTCAAATCTTCAGCAATTAACACATAGCAAAATCATACTGCATTACTAAAAGTATATGTGTACGCACCTTGTATAGGAGCACCTTGAACCATGGCACCACTCAACAGCCTTGCAAACGGCTAGAGAAACAACCAAAAATAGCATTTTCTCCCAGCTGTCATGCGAGTGAGTGAATAATGGTCAGCATTTGTCACTTCAATCTCTAGATCCATAATAAATCATTTTCACCAAAATAAAGAAAGCAAAATAGCACAGGTAGTAGCATTTGGTTAGAAACCTTTTTCTTCTACCATCCACACTCGTTTACTCTTCCGTCAAGTTAACTATGCATTTGTCAATGTCAATCTGATGAGTTAGGTCCTATGAAATCCCAATAAATAATGATGCTAAATGCAGGTGCAATATCAAATAACAAAGAAGAAAGAAACTAGAATTAAAGGAAATCAAAGCAGCTAACAATTTCATAGCAACGTTACTTCACAAACACCTACTTGAAAGATAAATAACATCCCACTATCAGTATTTAGGAGTACTTTTAAAGAGCATCCATTAAAAGACAACAAAACATAAAATGGAATCATCAAATACTCACCTTGCCAACTAGTGATGGGCCAATAATGGTGTTAACATTTAACATTGCTAATTGTCTGAATACTGAGCATCTAAGATTTAGATACAAACATCAATGAGATTGATGTATATATGGTTTGAATTAATCAATTAGTACTAATCCTTAGACCAATCTATAGTATCAAAAGAACTTATTACCTAATGCTTGTTTGGCCAACCGCAGCTTAACGAACAGTATGCATCTTCCATAGTATAGCACTTTACATACAAGAAATCTAAATTGGTGACCAGAGGCATGAAGTGCATACCATACAAAGCTGCAACACCACACACCCCTCAAAATCTCCATGGTGCCACTGCGGCAACGGAGTGGAGGATTCGGCTAACGTCGGAGCGGATAGTATCCCTAATGTCCTGAAAAGCTCCATGATGCCATTGCGGATGGCAGGGATCTACGGAAAACCTTGTGCCTTGCCGCGGCCGCATCAGGTGACCGGATTTCGATCAGGCTGATGAGAATGCAGATCAACAGACGAGCTGAAAATGAACGATTCGGTCTCATTGCTCCACATGAATCGTTTGCTCCACATGAAATCCTAAGTAAACACAAATCAGATGAAATCTCCCAAATCAGAATGCACAGTCAAAAATTAGAATAGAATACCCTAACTGTAGAATGCAAGGAGGTAATATACCTGATGCAAGCGCCTTCCTGCGTAGCAGCGTTAAAAATCATGCTTTCTCCGAGCACAAGGAAGAATTGATTGAAACAAAGAGAGCATGTGGTGGAGATATTCGTGAAGAGAAAAGAAATTAAAAGAGAAGAAAAAGATCCATGGAGAGGAAGAGAGAAAAATTACAAATTATGGAGATTGAAGAGTTTGATTTTCGCCGAAGTTCATCTAGAACAGATATGTCAAGCGAGACGGTTAAGGCTGAATTGATCGAGGGTTAGGGTTTTATCTTTTTTACATATGTTTTTCGGGTGTTTTTACAAAAAAATCCCGAGCGAACAGGGTAGTTCTCAGGAGTTTTATAAAAACTCCCGCTAAATTATATTATATAAAAATAAAAATAAAAATAAAAATATTTAACGGGAGTTTATTTTAAAAACTCCCGATCGAGTATCTTTTTTCAGGAGTTTAAAAAAACTGCCGAGAATTTTGTGCCGTAAGATTGCACTTTTGTACTAGTGTTTGTCCAACTCCATCTATGGGGTTAATATACAGCTCCACTGGATCCAATTCCGGAATGGGGTGGGGAGGGAGGTTGACATTGAAAGTGGTACCGTTTGTTAGAGGACGAGTCAAAAGCTTTGGGGTGAGCTGGGGAATCATAGGTACAAAGCCAAAGCCACATAGCAAATCAGTTAGGAGTGAGTCAAAACTGCAAGTCTGATATGATATTGATAGATACAAACTGCCTTAACTAGAATTCGTGTCTGCTTCAAAGTAGATGCCATTGCCAAGGAAGGACTGGTATAGGTTATAGGCCAACTCCTTTTGGGCTTTGGGCCCAAATTCCCCATCACCTATCTCATTGAACACCTCAAGAGCATTGCATCACCCTCAAATACAACCTCCTCTACACCAACACCAACCCCAAACCAAATTGGGTTGATATATTCTACCTTTTCGATCTCAACAACCTTCACTACTTACTACCTCTCCTGGAGTTGATTCACATCACCAAATTCAACTTACACATCACCCCTTCCCTTCCCCTCAAAACTCCAATGATGTTGAAAATCAGCTTTGGCTAAGACCTGATTGCATTGCATTTCTTTAGCGGTTAATTAACATGCTTTTAGCTTTGGTGCTTTTGCTGTTGACACTAAGGTAAGGTGTTAGGTGGGTCAGTCATCAGTGTATCTTACTATCTTGTGCCAAAAAAATATAAGAGCTTTTTTTTGGGGATGTAAGAATTTGAGGGATATACGGATTACCTCGAATAGCGGAAGCGGAATCAAGATCGTCTTGCCTTCGAATTTGATCATCGGGTAGATCTCCATAGCCATAAATCTCGTTAGAGATTCAGGAGTAGTGGAGAACCTACGATTCACAGCCTACACACCATGGGAGAGCATTGGACTCTCCACGAAGGTGTTAGGAGAGAGGAGTCCCTCCTATATATCTCTTTTATTTATTAGATAAATAAATATATAACGAATATATATTATTTATCCTAATATTAGTTAATTCTTAACGAATAAGAATTACTTACCCAATTACGTAAATTAGGCTTTTATATCTTTTGGGCGTATATATAAAATAATGTCTGAATTATAAAATAATTCTAACATCTCCCACTCGCACAAAAGATTATGTTCCTCCAAAACTCAATCTCATACTTGTCGTGTATAGGCCATGCGACCCGGCAATACTACCTGCATAAAAATCCCGCTAGGGACTATCTTTCATCGGACTAGTTGATACACAAAACTTGATCCCTCTCAGTTTTGTTCAACTGTAATGGTGATTCACAACAGTACGTAACTGCCGGATCCAGCAAATCCCATTTTCGTCAACGATTACTCATAATACCTTCCTTTCGCATTGGCATTACTTTCATGTAAATGATGACCACTTTCCCAGAAGTGCCCCACTTAGACCGCATCACTCATGGCCATCGGAACACAACCAAAGTAGCGCATCACCACCACAATCAGTAACCCAAGCCGTTAGTCACTAAGGTTTGTCATGTGTACATATCTTAGCTCACACTGTGATAGAGATGGGATCAATCTATCACCTCATAGGGCCGACTAGCACACTAGTATGACAGTGTGCTACAGGGAGCGCTTCTATAAAGCGTTGTCCACTCAACCTGTAAAGGTGTTCATCTCATAGTCACGTAGACTTGAGAACCATTTTACCCTACAACACCTTGCTTTTCTGAACCAATGGGCGCAGGAGCATAGTTACGAGTCATATAAATGACTTACTATAAATTACCCATTTAGTCTTTCCCAACCGGAGAGACTTCATCCTGACATCCAAAGATAGTCAAGGCGGTTATTATCTCATTCCGTTCCCATAAGAATTGAGATACCTTACACCTATAGTGACGAACACTTGTAGGAACGTTTGTTCGTGTGAGAGAACAAACTATGGTTCAGTGACATGTAACATATTTCACGTTCACATCACCAATTTTCACCACATCAATGGCACAAAATATGAGTTAATACCAAAGTCTCCCACTTGCTAAAAACTCAAATCAGATAGGTGGCTTGCATAACCATCAAGAGTCAAACATATAATGACAACGTTGTTCTTGAACAACGTCTCTCTTACCAGACCGGATTTGATCTGAATATCATTTGATCTCCAACATCCTTTGGAAATCCCGGTACTGACAAAAATGGTCAGTCACAACCCATAGTCATGACATCCGCTCGCCATATTTCGCCACAACCAAATTTTGTGTTTTCAGGAGAATCTTTTTTCATAATCTCCTCGGAAGCTAATGATGATGTAAGAACCTCAGCTTCCGTGGTGGAAGGACGAGCAAGACAGTTTCTTGCTAGACATCAACGTCTCTTCTCCTCGGAGATAAGACCTATAGACTGATGTTGATACATACATCAGTGTCTCCTCCCTTAGATCACTAAGATCCACATCTATGTTCCAACATGGACGCAGATATCATCCACCATAACACAATACACAGCTTACAAGAGTGCTTTTGCAATCATTTACTGTGTTCAGTGCATAAGACTCGAATCAGTTTGTAAACAAACACATGTTCGCTTATCTCATCTCAGCATACAACAGAATGCGAGATTGCACTCAGTTTCTCAAGTGTTCCTCACTTAATCCACTTCCTATGTAAGTCCATTTACACATTTCCATATATGAGAATGGCATGCTTAAGATTATACGAAATAACCTCATAGACAACTACCCAATTTCTATGTAACAGATTCACCAGACAATTGTATTAAATTTGTCATGCTAGAATCACAACATAGTTGGCTATCAGTGTGTCATCTGTAACATCAGAAAGTTAAACTTTCCAATATGACATACTTACAATGATCCATATTTTGAACACAAAGTACAAAACATTTTATCATTGTCATCTACATGCGTGTTTCAATGCTTACATAGGTGTGAGTACAAGACTAGAGTCTCTCTCAAAACCTTAGCAGAAACTTTTCCAGAAAACGAATTTACAGAAGTCCTTCCACTGGGAAAAACATTGCAATCTAGGTTAACTTGTAAACAGATACAAGCTTTTGTAGCCATTCCTCGGTCTGATTGAACACAATCTAACCATGTAGAGAGAAGGTTCCAACCTAACTCTCTTGATCTAGGGTATAACTCTCAATGGATCACTCCGCCTATAAAGCTTTAAGAATCCAATTATCTCATTGCTTTATGTCTAGGCAGGATAGAAACCAGTTCGAAACATGGCTTCTTCCATGGGCTCATTATCTATCATCACCATCCACTGGTTGTGTCTTAGATCTACCAATAGATCATAGACTCTAAGTATTGATTGATGCTATCTCATTTGGATACTTTTCGACCAACCACATCTAATGTGTTTCTGAGATACCTCGTGTTAAAAACAACTCCCACTCTAAAGTGGTTTCCATATGCTCACAATTGTTCTAGATAAAAATCCTGAACTCGAAACACATTTGTTCAACAAGTTGTGAGCCAAGAATGAAACTTCTTTAGCTCTGAACATTCTCAGGAACACTAGATCACGATTGATCCAGAATATCCTGAATGTTAATGTGGCAAGAGTTGTATTACAACTATCATAGGACGATGTAATGAATGAACTACTAGAGGATATGATGTGGTTTCATCAATCAAAACTCATCCTAAGTTGTCTTAACAACTGTCTCACAATCATGATTAAGGATCCCTGAGCTGCGAAAACTCCTTTTCCTTATCAGATTGCTCTCATCAATCTTAGAAGTTCGCATTTCCAAGATGATTTAGGAATGTGCTCATGTACCTAGCACCATGCCTAGTACACACATTCTTCTTGATACCTTTTATCCAAATGGATTTGATGCAACTAAACAGATAAGGCGAAAATATATAAGAACCAGCTTCTCAAGCTTATTCTATATCTTAAGGTTCACCAAGTGACCTTCAATCATAAGTACATCTCCTAGAGATCCTCTTATGCCTTTAGCCTTCAACATGACATCTCGTGTGCCATTTTCAGAAAGTAACTGACTAAGGATTGTCCAACAAATGAACCACTCCATAAATCAGCATAATGCACACTCAGCAGAAACCAATGCTTTGTGCTCGGATTTGACCATTTTGTGTAACTTCAGTCAACAGAAGAATTTAAGACAGAAACCTTTTTGAATTTCATCTAATTTCTCCATCACTCAATGTGAGAGAATGCATGGATATATGTTAACCAACAAGCTCACCTTGTATATCAACATCCATTTATACACCCTTAGATCCATATTGATCTTAGGAGATAATGAAATTCAAACAACACAATAGAATTTGTGCTTTAAGCTTCTAAATTTTGTAGAACGCAATCTACAAAAAATGTAGTGATTTATTACAAGTAACAGATTACCCTCGAAGCCTCAAGAGAAGTGCTTAATACAACAAGCATCTAATCTCTTTGGACAATCCCAGAATGATCATCCTGGACATACCCCAAGGTGTGTCACATCATTTTCAGATAAGGAAACATCCTCTTCTGCCAACTCTGTCTTTTCTCATGTTCCATTAAACCTATTCTCCCACTCGCTAGTAGAATACCTTTTTAGAGTATGCATTTCATTTTCCCTTTATCACTTTGCAAAGTGGTTAAACTATGCTTCCATAGTGATACTTTTCATGAATTACAACAATTCAGTGAGGATTAGAAAACGCCAAGATCTGAACTTGACATCATCTTATACGATTGGCTTCAGCTAAACATCGAAGTTCAGCACTAATCCTTGGGTATATCATCTGATCTTGTTGCCTAGTGATCAACTTGAACCAAGTAGATCGCAACTTCATAATTTGGACCTAGCAACGACTTGCTTATTTCCAATGATCAGATTATGCATAAGTTACAAATCATATTTGCAATCATTCTCAACAATTCTCTTGCTAATTCCCGGATAGTGTCAAGCTAATCATTGGCTAGGATATATTTTGTGGAGCTATCAAAAATAGGCTTTAAGGCTCAGATTAACTTCAAGGAAAGGATAATGCAAATGGTAGATAAGTATTGATTCTACAGCTATGAATCAATCTACCTAATCACTCAAGAACACTTAGAATGTAAGAAGAGAAGAAAACTGAACTCTCAGAATATAGAATTTCATTACTTTGAAAAAAACAGTTTGGTACAATGCAATGACTAAGTATTTATAGGTAAAGAGCACACACAGGTACTCGACATCGAGTTCTGTTGTAACGGACATTCAGCTCCTCTAACAACCTCTAAGCTGACTTAACACTCCCCCTCAACTCCTAACTTGCTCAACATCTTCTCAAAAATGTCTTGATTCACAGTCTTTGTGAATATATCTGCTTATTGTTCTTTGATGGAGATGTAACCCAGAACAATTTCTTTCTTGAGAGCTTTATTCCTTACAATGTGACAATCACCTTGAATATGCTTTGTCCTCACATGATAAACTGGATTTCTAGCAATGTGAAGGGCAGATTGGTTATCACAATGTAGTTGCACAGTTTCCATCTTTACTCCTAGATCATATGATAAATTGACCAACCAAGTTATCTTACAACAAGTCATGGCCATTGCTCGATATTATACCTCAGCTGTAGACATTGCCACATATGATTGCTTCTTGGTTCTCCATGAAATTAATGAGTTCCCAAGCAATATGTAGAATCCAGTTAGAGACTTTCTGGTCATTGGGCAACTTTGTCAACCAGAATCACATAAAGCTCTTAGCTGCAGTTTAGAGTTCTTGGATAATAGAAGACCCTGCCCTGGAGCTTTCTTTAAGTATCTTAACACATGTTTAGCTGCCTGCCAATGATCTATGCTTGGAGAATGCATGAACTGACTAAGCATATGCATTGTATAGCATATATCTGGACGAGTGATGGTGAGATAGATCAACTTCCCTACCATTCTTCTATACGCAACCTGATCCACTTCTTCCTTGTTTTCATCTAGACCGAGTTTAACTCGAGGATCCAAGGGAGTGGCCACTAGCTTTGCATCATTCATCCCAGTTTCAACTAGCAACTCTAGAGCATACTTCCTTTGATTCAGAAATATTCCTTTCTCATTTCTATCTACTTCAATACCTAGAAAATATCTCAAATCACCCAGCTCCTTCATCTGAAAATTCTTGTGAAGATGAGCTTTGAGCTTACTGATTTCACTTTCATCATTCCCTATGATAATCATATCATCCACATACACAAGTAGAGCTGTGATTTTCTTCCCGTGTTTCTTCACAAACAGTGAAGGATCATACTCAGATTGCACAAATCCTAATATCACAACCACTTCAGAAAATTTCGCAAACCATTGCCTAGGTGCTTGCTTTAATCCATATAAGGATTTTTGCAATTTGCATACGAAATCCTGCTCAGCTTGATGCTTCTGTATCCCACACTCCCCCTGAACAGCAGGCTGAGAGGATTTTAGAATCTGATAGGCAGGAGGCAATTCCATGTACACTTCCTCTTCTAGATCACCATGTAAGAAAGCATTGGTGACATCTAGTTGAAAGATAAACCAATCTTGAGCAGCAGCTACAGCTAGCAATGTACATATAGAAATCATCTTAGCAACTGGTGCAAAAGTCTCCCTATAGTCAATTCCCTCAACTTGACTAAAGCCACGAGCTACTAGTCTTGCAAGTGACTACAGATAGATGCACTGGACGAGGTACCGGGGTCCAGGTGGGAGTCCTTTCAAAAGCATCTAATTCAGTGTTCATTGCTTGGCACCACTCAGGTGACTGCAGTGCTTCCCTTACAGAAATGGGTTCAGATAGAGGTGCACTATTGCTAATGAATGTGTTATAGGCAATAGGACAATTTTGGTAAGATATAAAAGAGGATAAAAGATAAGAAGAAGAAGACTTACTGCAGGAGGCAGACCTTGCAGCTGGAGATCCAAGATGGACAGTACACACATATTCCTTTAACCAGAGAGAAGGTTTGATGACTCTATGAGACTGTCTTAGAGGAGGGGCTTGTGGCTCACAGAGATGTTTAGGTGATGTGTTTGGGAGAGGAATAACATCAAATATGGGTGGAACTGAAGATGGAGAATAATCTGCCAGAGACTCGTGAGGTGTAGGATGGTCAAGAGGTTGATGATCAGAGAAATACTCAAAAGAGATAGGATCAAAAGGCCAATCATCAACATAAGAGGGTCAAGATGAAGTCCCTGGAGCTGCAGGGATAGGATTTACCTGAACTGGGATTTGTGTAGGATTTGCAGAAGCAAATGGAAAATAATCTTCAATAAATTTCACATCTATACTAATATAACATTTTTTATCTTGTAGATTGTAAACTTTGTAACCTTTGAAACCAAAAGGATATCCCACAAAAACACAAGGATTAGACCTTGTATCAAATTTCTTTTTGTGTTGAAAACTGGTAGACATGAAGCAAAGACAACCAAATACTCTTAGAGATGAGTAATCTGGTGTAGTATGAAATAGAGCTTCATAAGGTGATTTATTTTCAAGAAGAGTAGTTGGTAATTTGCTAATGATGTAAGTAGCAGTGAGGATGCAGTATCCCCAAAACTTAATGGGAAAAGATGAATGAAATCTGAGAGCTCTAGCTGTTTCCAAAATATATCTATGTTTTCTTTCCACTCTTCCATTTTGATGAGGAGTGGCAGTGCAGGAGCTCTCATGTATAATACCCTTATCAGATAGAAAAGTCTTTAAGTCATTGTTGAAAAATTCAGTTCCTTGATCAGTTCTTAAGATTTTAACGGTGGTGACAAACTGATTTTCCACTTTTGCAATGAAGTCTTTTAAAACAGAAGCAGTCTCAGACTTGTGAGTCAAGAGATATGCCCAAACACTTCTACTTTTGTCATCCACAATAGTTAGAAAATATTGTTTACCATTGTATGTGGGTGTCTCATATAGACCCCAAAGATCACAATGAAGATACATGAAGAAGTTTGTCTAGAGGTGCATGTCTTAGTCTAAGATGCCAGAGAGCATTAGAATCAGACTTACAATTGGATTAGGGTAGAAACATAGGGATTACAGGTGTATTAACACAAAACGTGCCTTAGGCTTTTTCAATCTCCTGTGACTCTTGTATAAGAAGGGGAATCTCTGATTCAGCAACTAAGTGATATAGCCCATCAATGTCTCTACCAGCTGCCATAGGTTTCCTCCTTACAGGGTTCTGGATAAGGCACATGATGGGTCTGAGATTAATATGATAATGCAAAGTTCTCACAATAAATCATGTATGTATAGAACATTTGTGAGAGTCAAAGAGGGGGTTAAGCAAACATTACCAGAATGTGTAATGCTACTTGTATGACCATCTGAAAAATGGATTTTAGATGGAGGGATCATAGGGACAATATTTGTAAGATATTTCAAATCACATGTCATGTGATAATTTGCACCACTATCTAAAAGCCAAGAATCTGTAAGAGGAGACACTACACCACATAATAAGGTACCTGCAAGAACAACTTCATTAGATTGTTGTTGCTGTGCTTGGCTCATGATGTTGAGAAAAGACATCATCATCTTCTGCTGGTCTATAGTCAGATTCTGTAGCAAATTTCCTTGCTCTTCTAGGGCTTTCTCAGTAACTGCATTAGCCCTATAATTTCCATTGCCATTTTTTTTTGAATTAGTGCTATTCCTCGGCACTTGTCGCTTGTACTTGCTTTTAGAGTGCCAGCTTGGGTAAGCTATTACTTCCCAACACCTTTCAGATGGGTGATATCCCTCACAATGATTGCATTTCTTCTTCTTTCCCTGTTCCTCACCATCTTTACTTTCTTTACCATCTTTCTTGTTGGACATAGCAGTAACATCAACAAATGATGAAGCTTTGTCTGTCCATCTATTGCTATTGCTAGTCTCATCTTGTATCAACAAGGAGTGCACATAGCTTGCTGTTGAAAGAGGTGAACATAGGAGAAATTGTCGTTGAGCCGCACCATATTGCTCATTCAACCCCATCAAGAACTTCATCGGTTTCTCTTCATTCTCAGCAGCTTCAATCCAAGCATTAAGATTGCAATCACATTTTCCACAAGTACATCTAATTAGAGGACACAGACCAGCCAGTTGTTGCCAAGCCCCCTTCAACTTCGTGAAATACTCAGTGATTCCTAGATTCTTTTGCTCACAATCTTGCAATTCCTTTTTTATTTGAAACAACAAAGGACCATTTTTCTGGCCAAAACTCTCGTGCAAATCATCCCACATTTGTTTAGCTGTATCAAATTCATCTAAGGTTGCATAGATTTCCTTATACATCGTGTTCAAGATCCATGAACACACCATGTCATTACATCTATTCCATATATATGGCGAAATTTTCAGGATTCTCAACTACAGTTCCTTCTACAAATCCTACTTTATTCTTCACAGAAAGCCCTTTCATCATCGCCTTCTTCCATCTTCAAAATTCTCACCAGTCAATTGAATTGTAGTGAGAATAATACCTGAATTATCTAAAGGATGGATGAATAAGGGATTATGCAGATCCATAGCTGATATCAGATCACCTCGACGTCGTCTCTTCGATGACTGTGATCCTTGATCCTCTGCAACATTCGCCATGGATGAATGCGATTCAAGAAACGAAATCACTCACCACTATAGAAGTGCCTATCAATTGCAACTGGATCAATTTCTACGGAAGCGAAGATCAATCAGAACTTTGCATCCTTGAGCTCTGATACCATATTGATTGTACAGCTATGAATCAATCTACCTAATCACTCAAGAACACTCAGAATGTAAGAAGAGAAGAAAACCGAACTCTCAGAATATAGAATTTCATTAACTCGAAAAAAACAGTTTGGTATAATGCAATGACTGAGTATTTATAGGCAAAGAGCACACACAGGTACTCGACATCGAGTTCTATTGTAACAGACATTCAGCTCCTCTAACAACCTCTAAGCTGACTTAACAATAAGGTTGTAATCCTTCTGCATTGAGTAAAGCTGCGTTCTCCCAGTTTTGTAGAATCGAGCTTCTAGCTCCTTCCATATGCCTTGAATAATGTCTGTATAAATGACATTGCATCGAATTTGTATGCTCAAACAATTGATTATCCATGAGAGAACAATGTCATTGCAGCGTTGCCAACTCCCCAACTTTGATAAATTTGGACCAGATCTCTGAATTGAACCATTGATGAAGGCAACATTGTTCTTCGCGGAAAGTGAGATCATGACAGACGAAGAGCATAATCGAAATATAGCGTAGAACAAGTATATATCGATGCCCCTCATCGTAGTTCTTTTCATAAAAGTGTGGAGTCACAAACACCAAGCTGAGATGGGGGTCGGATGCAGATAAAGTGGATCATTTGAATCAATCTTGTTGTCTTGTCCAACCATGTCTGATTTTCTGCAAAAGGAACTCTGTTTCTATAGATCGATCTAGCAACAATTGTTGAAGACGAAGCTAAATATGAACAAGATCTATCAACTGCACTCTGAAACCCTGTGAGAATCGAAGAAAAATGGAATGAACTTGGTGCTCCCGTGAGTTTCCGCAAATGAAAACATATAGAGAGAAAATGTGTGATTATTCATTCATAGCTGTAAACACGAGTATTTATATAATGTGATGTGATAACAAGGCTTCGGCTCAATCAAGTCCGGCTCAAACGTACTTAACAACCGAACTCGTTACATCGATCTACAAATATGGTAGTTGTAGTTTGTTCAGGCCTTTCTCCTTTCTCTTATATTCCGACTGTGTGTGGTTAGTAGTGAATATACGTCTCCGGATTTTCCAAGTTTATGTAGGCATCAATGAATACGTACGTACAGTAGACTGCAGTAAGAGCCCCAAGTGTAGATCCAGCAGTGATGAAGAAGGGCTTGAAACGGCAGTGCAGGTTGCTGTGATATAGTACGGAACAAGTGGAGGAACGATTCCATTTCCAGATAGATATCCTCCTAAGAATTGGGGAAAAAATAATTTCACAAGGTTTGGAAAATAAAAAATAAAAATGGGGACGTAGTAATTAATGAAGTGGACAACAGTAGCAGTAGCTCCCAAATTGCAAACTTTGCAATGTGGGTAGGCCTATACCTTGTCGGGTAAACCTCACTTGTTCCAAATGCAAAGTGACACCAAAAATAAACTCAAAATAAGGGATGATAAACCATGACATATATGTGTACATAAGTAACCTCAATAAACCATAATAGATACCCTTATATATATAGGTTGGTTCAGGTGTACTCAAGGCTTATTGTGTATCATGTGAACACATCTTGCCCATTGATTTAAGGGGAATATTATTCGACAATATTGATTAATTAAAAAAGAAAAAGGAAAAAACAAATAACCCAGCATATATCACGCGCGTGAACCCAAACCATCCAAACCCTATCCCACCATCGTCACTTTTCCAACTAGAAGAAAGAGAGGGAGCATGGACAGCGATCGGTCGAAATCGAGCATCGATCAATACCCATCTAAACACCGCCTGTAGGGACTCCGGCAACTCGGTGCTTTGATCTCCGACAATCGAAGGCGGATTCCGACACAAACCACCTTTTGAACAACAACCGACGCTAAAATCGCCGGCGATTTGAGGCTGGTGGAGGGGCGAGAACCGATCTGGCCAAACATCTTCACTCGAAGCAGGCGATTTCATCAATGAGTAAGTGTGTTTTAGGGTCGAATTTCTAGTCTTGTTATTGGCCGATCGAATTTGGGGTTAGTTCTTGATTGTGGATAATTAGGGGCAAATTTTAGGTCTTTGTTTCATATCGAATTTGGGGTTTTCTATTCGATCGGGCGAATTTTAGGTCTTTGTTTCATATCTAATTTGGCTGATCGAATTTGGAATTTCTAAGTCTTGGTCTTGGCTGATCGAATTTGGGGTTTCCTATTCGATCGGGTGGGACTCCGGCGCTTTGGACTCCGGCAGTCGAAGTCGGTTTCCAATCACCACGAGCAGCCTGCACCACCGAAGCAAACACCGGCGCAGCCCATCGATTTCTCCTTTTCGATTTGAAGCTGACAGAGTAGCAGGAAGACAACACAATCGAATAAGATCTGCCCTAGTTCCAGAACTAGGTTATCTGAGTTCATCAATGGGTAAGCTAGTTCATCAATGGGTCAAAATCTGGAATCTTGTAGGATAGAATTTGGGATTTTGTTTAGTATTCGGTTGTATCGCTCAATTATTCGACGGTATTATGAGATTATTTGATTGTATCGATAGATTTATCATAGATAATAAGGGGTGCGAGTTATTCGATTGTATCGTTAAATTATTCGACGGTATTACGAGATTATTCGATTGTTTGAGTTCATCAATGGGTAAGCTAGTTCATCAATGGGTCGAAATCTGGAATCTTGTAGGATAGAATTTGGGATTTTGTTTAGTATTCGATTGTATCGCTCAATTATTCGACGGTATTATGAGATTACTCGGTTGTATCGATAGATTTATCATACATAAGAAGGGATTTCCATTGGTTTATCTATTCTTTTTTTTTATGAAGGTTTATCTGCTCTAATCTTATAGCGAAATGCGGGTTATACGACGCTAGATACACCAATGGAAATTACACGTCAATTGAACTTACAAGTGAAATGCGGGTTATTCGATGGTAACGCTAGATTATTCGACGGTAAATGTGGATTATTTGTTGATATCGGTGGATTATTAAGGTGTAATCTCTGTTTGTAAAATCTAGGTTGAATAAGTTAATAATTCATCAAACAATAAAAAAAAAAAAATTCATTCACAATATAAACTCCACAATTTATTTTTAAAAAAAAACTCAATCAGTCCCTCTTGCCAAGCAACTCAATTCATTTGAAAATTGAAATAAACATCTCGTAGGCCAAGGAGAAATGGAGGTGAGGCAACGCACTTGGTTTTGGCAGGTGAGGCAATACCATCTCGTGGGCCCCACTTTTTTATTATTAAAAAAAGGGAAAAATGTGTAATTATCACAGCCATCTAATTCAATAGATCAATGGCCAAGATTTGTTCACATGATACACAATAAGCCTTGAGTACATATGATCTATACTCTATATATATATAGGGTGTGGTTCTAGTATGCACACTTCTTAAGGTGTACCTTGTGCACAAATCTGAACCGTTAATAAAGAGGAAATGGATGACCATGATTAAAAGGAATTTTTTTTAAATTTTGCTTTAATTTTCTTTAGGGCCCATGTAGAAAATGGTCTCACCCTCCAACCTGCATGCGCGTGAGTTTTAAAACCCCCCTCTTGCTTATTTTGTTTTGCTCAGCTTTAAAATATATATATATATATATATATATATATATATATATATATATATATATATATATATATATATATATATATATAATATTTGTAAAAAATAGATGATTATGGTTAATTTGTTGGTGGGACCCACTTGATTTAGTTCGTTTTAAAGATTTGTCAATTTCACTGAATAATGTTTCACATGCTACCGAATAATGCTATGTTATTTTTTTTTATGGAGTTGATATTAAAATTTTCAATTTCACTGAATAATTTGTCACATGCTGTTTTTTTCATTACTTTTAATAAAAGAAACCTCGAATCCCTAAACAATACTTACGATTTATACGAATAATGCTTCATATTTCACCGAATAATGTTACACATTTAGCTGAATAATATTTAATTGTGTAGTCATACTCGTTCGATGAAGGTTTTTTATGTTGTTTGTCAAACGAAGAAGGGTCCATATACTAACGAATAATGCATCGGATTTTACCGAATAATTGATAAACACATGACCACCCGTAAACAAAATTCGACACATATGTGTGAATAAAATCAAATTATGCATCTCGAAAATTAATCCATACTCTATATATATATATATATATATATATATATATATATATATATATATATATATATATATACACAAAGTCGATCTCTCCGACTTGAAAATTAAGTCTAAATTAAGGCCTTGTTTGTTTCAGTAGAAAAGAATAGAAGGGAAATGAATCAAATTTTACGTGGAAAAATGGTATGATCAACATTTTTTTGTGAGTCTAGAAAAGGGGAGAGGGTAATAGCTAGAGCATTCTAGGGGATATGGTTATCCAGTGTAGTAGGTAATCAAATGGAGAAAAGGAAATAGATTTTGTGTGTAAAATGAGAGAAAAAGAGTAATAATTAGAATCATGATTAATGAATCTTAAATTAAAAATGAACTAGGTTCAAAAGGTAACCATTACCTTTATTTACCTAACAACAAACGAGGGGTAAGAGTAGCTAAATTAAGTTGAAAAGCGAGGGCGATGGGAGAAGAAGGGCATCTTTTATTTATAGGGATAGATGCAATAATTCAATGGTCCTCACATACATACCACGTACTCAATGTATTGTGTGATTCAAGTATAAAGAAGAAGGTAATCACATTGATTGATATGGAATGCTGCCAATGTAAAGGATGGATGATAAGAAGGGTGGGGGCCAGCCCGGGTTTGTGTGGACATAGTTGATCATCATCATCATCATCACATCTAAAACCATAGCTAGTTGGGTGTTGATGGATATATATATATATAGATCGGCCTTATTTGGTTGACAGTAATAGAAATCTTATCAAATTGAGGCGATCGCCGAGGGGTGCTGTTCAAAGAGTCAAAGACTACTACAGCTTTAAATTAATTGGGTCATAAACTTTACATGTGTAGCTGTGCAGCTTTATACGCCTTGTTGCTGATTCCTCCACATTTCATTTCATTTCATATAAACTTAAATATAAATATAAATATAAATGGGTGCTGCCCATTTTGATGATGACAGTTGATGTCTACAGTTTACACGTACGTCTGCCACTTCTTCGATCAAAACACACACTCCGATATCATCCCGTCGACCCGTCTTTCTTAATTTCTTTTTCTTTTTACTAATTAAATTTAATACTACTACAAATGAGTATATTAAAACGTACGGGCATAGAATCGAAACTAAATTAAGAAAAACAATTTGCGTGGCTATCATTAAAAGCCTTGAATGACAATAATAGCTATAAAAAACGTACAAATATATGAACACTGAGTTTAATTCTGTATTTGCTCAAAAAAAAAAAAAAAGTTTAATTCTGTACAAAAACACATGGGATGGGAGCAGCTAGGCTGAGAACGATACAATCACGGACACATCCGATAAGACAACTCGACATATACTAGAACTTGCCATTCATTTAACTACAAAGTATGGGGATATGATGTTTATTCAAATTTATAATTGTTTAAAGAAAAAACAAACAGATCGAAAACATTGGTCTGTGTCTGTGTGTGTAATCAGTATTCAGTAATGGTGGGTGGGGGAGGGTAAAGACTAAAGAGTAGTGATGGAGGAGCAATGAACATGTGAAAGTAGGAGGGTGTGTGATGGAATAACTAATTAAGTCCAAGTCTAAGTGTGTGTTTACTTGTAGCTTTGTGGAGATTTTTGTGTATTAGTAACAGTATCCATCTCCCTTGTCACATGTTTGTTGGGGTGAGCTTTGTGAAAAGAGGTAGATGAAGCTTTGTATTTATGGAGATTTGGAAAGGAAAAAGCTCCATCTTACTTTGGCAAGATTTGTGAAATTCCTAGGTAGATTACTTACTATAATACCCTTCTTTCATTCATTCTTCAATTACCCATACACACTCTCCTCTTTATTTTCAAAGCCCAATTTAGTAATTTCTTCGCTCACATCTATCCATAAATCTTCAAATACCAAACACCTAATAAGATTTTTTACCCAAATTAAATCTATCGTATCAACTACTCAACCCTCTATCGATAAATATCCATATACCAATATATATACCCATACATCTACATATACACATAAATACTCTTCAAGCAAACACAACCTTAAGTCTAATTAGAGAGATAGGATAAGGGATATTGTGAAATGTGTTCACCATTTGTCCACGTACAGGTTTTATGCACAACATCCCTCTTAATTCTCATTTATCCCTCTTTTTCTTCCCCTCTTTTTTTTTAAAAAAAAACTAAATATAATTCCAATGAATATGATAGTAATATATATATATATATAATACTAAAACAGAGGCGTGGAAATCCTATGTGGCGGGTTCTGGTGCGATTCGTTTACGTGTCGTGCTATGGCGCAATCTGGCACGGGTCTTTGACACGTCAATTAATGACGATCCAATATATTTAAGCCACGTCAGACGATAATCTAATCTATTTATACACGTGTTGTCCTATGTGTCTATTTTAATTGAAGATTAAATTTTATTTTTAATATAAATATTCAACCTCATATCTTACAAATCTTATCATTTTACCTAAAGTTCTTTTATAAATACTTTATCAGAAGAAAAAAAATCTAAATTAGATTATTTTATATGAAAAAAGGTTAGATTAGTTTTATCATGGACTAAAATTGATTAAAAATTATAGAGAGACACGCCCAAACAAACCCCAAACTATTCACCCTCCATTTTCTTAATTTCTTCATGTCTGCAATTGGAGTTTTAATGTGATGATTGAGGTAGGATTTCTTAGCATTTCTTTCTTTATTACGTATTATTGTTTTCATATCTGCTATTCGTTTCAATTCTCTCCCTCGAAGTCATTCCCATGGTGTCCAGATGTAGCACCAATAGTATCCAGATCGATCTATAGAACCCAGGGAGACATCCCTCTCTCTCGCACTCTCGAGTCGCGACTGTCTATCCCGATCTCAAGAAGAGCTCCTACGGGCCACGACTGCCTCCCTCGAACTCTCTAAGTCGATCTTCGTCCTCCCCCTATTGTCACCTTGAAAATTTTGAGTCGGGCTGAAGTTGGGGCCTACATTGAGCCGAATAGGTAAGGCTGCGAACCAGCACGGATGTAGACGATAAACAGTGATTTCTCTCTAATTTTACAATTTTTTTTACTAAACTTTATATTCTGAATTATATTTTGAAGCCATGTTATTTTTCCTTTTTGAAATTTACCCATTGTATCAATATTAATTTAATAGAGTATAGTTTGCACGGAATACATAAAATTGTAATTTTAAAGTTCATTTTATTTTTTATTCATACATTATAGTTTGTATTATTTTTAGCCATTTTCCCATTAATTTATAAATAAAATTTATGCAGATATTGCTCGCGTACCAAATAATTTTGTTTATCTTTAAGCAATCACATGAAACAATAAAAAAGTAATTCAAATCAATAAGTGCTTATCTTTAACAAACAATTAATTTATAAACCAAATTTATACAAATATTAGATCCATTATACATATTGCTTGGTTTAGCGATAAAATAATTTTATTTTATGAAAAAATTAGGAAAAGAATAATGAAATCACATAATACAAGTTTGAAATTCAATGCCTTTAATCCGGCCTATAGATTAAATTTTACCATTAAGTATTTATATATACTAGGAGGGCAGACCCGTGCTCCGCCCGGGGACGTGTTTTGTAACAAATATTAAAGTGGAAACAAAATTGGTAAATAGTGTAAGAAATAACACATGAGGTTGATAGTAATGAAACCGAATATCAAAGTGGAAAAAAATCGTTGATGATCAAGAATCCACTAATCAAATATGAAATACTCTCTTAGAATACGTAGAGTTTGGCGTAATCAACAATTAACAATATGTGTCTAATACTCGCACTTGTTGGTTCAATTGGTAAGGACGACCCGCTTCCTATAAACAGGTCGTGTGGGTAATCTATAAGTCTTGAATCGAATAGTATAAATGGAGAATGTCGAACCTACCTAATGAGTTGGACCTTAACTTCTTATAACAATCTATTTGATTTTTCTTTCGCTTAACATATTTCACATTGATTTCTCCCTTGAAATATATGTTTCATTAAATCAACCTTGACATATTATACCCTGATACCCTTTAGTTCTAATATATATGACCAAAGTAGGTAGAATACACACACATATGTTGACAACATGTCTGAATGTTTAACATAATCAATTTTCATAACAATAATAATTTATTGCATAATTTTAATATTTTTAGTTTTATAACTAATTAAATTTTAATATATAGAAATCAATACCCGTTATAATTGCAATTAACTTTCAAAAAATATATTAAAGATACTCATAAAAATATTAAGTTATAAAATGATAGAGACACGCTTAATTCTTACTTATAAGTAAAACTATAAACAATGATTAGCTAGAATAAGATAAAATAGTTTAACAATGCTTATAATTAGATATTTTTTCCTTCAAAATAACCAAATTTAATGCTAGTCTCGTTCAGAGTTAGGCCTTGAGCCCCTTACACTCGTAAACATGTAGCCATATGTCTCCATTCATCATCGACTCATAACCTGAAAACGCAATGTTCAATTATGTATTATAATTTTATCAATAGAACATGCATGTCTTATAATCGCATGAAGATACAATCTTTATACATACAAAAATATTCAACAACAGCAAAATTAAATATCAATACTTAAATCTTTCTATGTACTACATGTACAATCAATAATTATCATATTACATAAAAAAAATTGTAATAATTATCATATTACCACAAACAAAATAAAAGCAGTTTGAAGAAAATAATACTACTAACTACAAACATGGAGACGATTGTGAGTGGGAGGGTCAACCCCTTAAATGGGCCTACAGTAACCCGATCCAGATGTAGAGTGTGCAAAGCCCACTTGAACTGGAAAGGATCAAAAAAAAAACTACATATACGCAACTTTATAATAACGGATGGATAACTCAAATCGTGAAACAAAAAGAGAGAATAGAAATTCTTACCCTAATGTATCACCAGCCGGATCTCTCTCGACAACTTTTAAATTATTGGTTTCCATGGATTGCAGCTATAAGGAAATAACACTTGAAGATTCACACAAATTCATCGGTATGAATAAAGAAAAATCTGCGAGAAAGAAAACAATCTATTCCTATAAACATCGATAAAAAATTGACGGTGAATGGGAGAAATTGATAAATATCAAAGTAGTTGACGAACGACCGTGATCGGAATCGAATTCAACCGATGTTTCGAGGACGCTTCCATAATTCGCCTCCCTTCTCCGTCCTTAATCCTTATATATATAGTAGGATTTTTTTTATTAATTATATATTTTATTGAGATTAATTGTCTTTAAACTTGTTGATATATATTTTTATCATTTGATTTACTATCCCATTAATCACCTAAACCGTTCACATTCGAGTCTTCACCAAACAATTACAAAAGAGAAACCATTATGGCCTTTGGCCTTCCTAATTAGTGAGATTAAAATAACAATAACAATACGGAGTATATGATAAGACACAGTTATGACTTTGGCCTTGATTCTTATATGTAGTAGGATATTTTTTTATATGTATATGATATATTTAATTGTGATTAATTACATTTAAACTTGGTGATATATTTTATCATTTGATTTACTACCCCATTAATAACATAAATTGTTTACATTAGATTCTTATGCAACGGTTATAAAAAAAGAAATGGTTATGACCTTTGACCTTCCTAATTAGTGAGGTTAAAATAACAATAACAATAAATAATAAGAAACGGCTATGACTTTGGTCTTCCTAATTAATTCCCATCAAATTTATCTTTTAAGAAAAAAATGTACAATTTTAAACAAATAACATGTTTGATTATTTAAAAAATTGTGTGATTTTAAAACAAATGATCATACCCTAAATATAAAAATTAGTTTAAATGTATGACCTCTGACGCAATACATTATTAACTTAGAAAATTTGACTAAGAATTACATGGCTCATACCCTAAGAGCTTCTAAGAAAAGCTTTCATTAATGTGCAATTTGTAACTTATATAAAAATTAGTTTGAAAATATCACAAAGAAAAAACGAAATTAAGGGAATATAAACAATTTTTTTTTGTTAAAAGTCAATTATCAAATAAATGAGCACTAAATATATCTTCGGTACAACTTTTAAGGTTTTATATAGATATTGATTTTCTAATGAGTAATCTTAATTAATTTATCTATTTTCTAATTAAATAATAATAATATATTACTTATATAATAAAATTTTAGAAAATGTAAAAGGAAAAGTAAAATATGTTATATAGATAACTTATAATGTTCTCCCATTTTTCTTTATACAACTTTATTTTATTTCTATTTACAAAAATATGCATAACAAATTAAGAGGAAATAAAAAGAAATTGCAAGATATGATCAATGTGTAACTAATAGGATTCGAACTCAAGACCTTAATCCCTATCAACCAATTCTATTAACCATTGAACCATGAAGATGTTTGTGATCTTTTGTGGAATTGAAAAAAAAATATAAAATATGAATAATTAAATAAATGGGCATTTAATTGGCCCTGAACACAACTTTTTATGTTATATATAGATAGATATAGATGTTATATAGATAATCAATCATTCAATATAAATATATCTTTATTTTTCTATAGCAATAATTTAATTTTATAGATGTGTTTGATATTAAAGTGTATTTGAATATATAAGAGAAAGTATGTATTTTAATAATAATATTTTAGCGATTAAAGTTAATCGTTCAAAAAAATTATCACCAATAATAAATTGATAATATGTAGGAAATTAAAAAGTCAAAAAATAATATTATATATATTTTTTATGATCTTACACAATTTATGCATAAATAATAAAAGTTATATAAAAAAACCGCAAAGATCGCGGGTAATATAACTAGTATATATATATATATATATATATATATATAATACTCCCTCCGTTTCGAAATAGATGGCCTTTTACTTTTTAACATGTTTTTTAAGGAGCGGAAAACTCTATAAAATATTATTTTTTTGATTAAAATTTTTATACTATTTGATACTTATTACTAATAAGTATCTAATTATATAAAAAAAATTAATTAAAAAATAATATTTTATAGAATTTTTCACTCCTTAAAAAACGTGCTAAAAAGTAAAAGACTATGTATTTTGGAACGGACGGGGTACCAGCCATTCAGCATGGCCTAGTGGCCTAATCTATATACATATACTAAAACCGATGCATTGATGCTTGCGTGGCGGCACGTGAGTGAATCTGCCTACGTGGCGGCGCGAGAGTACGTCTCGCAAAACTTTCCCCCATGAAAAAGGAAATTTAATAAAAATAATTAGATAGTTCTAATCTATATAATTAAAAATGATTAAATAATTATTTTATTTTACCATTAACTCATATAATTGGATAGATGGAATATCTTATAAAATACTAAATATTATATAAGGAAAAAATTATATTAATATAACACAATCATCAATATAACTAAACATAATAATAATAATATAATTTTGAGTTTTTGATTACACGCATCAAACTAATTATTATTATTATTATTATTATTATTATTATTATTATTATTATTATTATTATTATTATTATTATTATTATTATTATTATTATTATTATTATTATTATTACAGTGTATTATTATTAAGATTATAGCCTACCGAAATGGTGAGTTCATAACTCTTTAGAATCGATTATGTATACGGACATATTTAATATATTAAAATTAAATCTAATCATATAGTCAAGTATTTCATTTAATCATTCGATAGTTATTAAAAATGATTCGATAGTTCTAATCTATATAATTAAAAATGATTAAATAATTATTTCATTTAATCATTAACTATTGTAATTGAATAGATGGAATATCTTATAAAAGACTAAATATTATATAAGGAAAAAACTATATTATTATAACACAATTATCAATATAATTAAAAGTAGTAGTAATAATATTATTATTATTATATTCATGTCCTTACTTTCATTGTTTCTTTATCATCCACTATAAAAATTGCCTACAAAGATTACTATATACGGATACGGAGTATATATTTTGGTCATATGAATATTATATATTATTTACATGATTAGATACAATATTAGATATTATTTACACGGTGATGACTGGATACAATATTATATATGAATATTATTATAATATATATTATTTATATATAATCTTCCATTGTATCTAATCATAAATGGAAGGACATGTCCTTACTTCGTGGCCTACGGAGATTATTATATATATTTGGATTATATGTTTTATTTACACAGCGATAGACTGGAGCAGTAATATAATATATTCATGTCCTTAATTCCATTCCTTCCAATTAAATTTTTTTTTTTTTGGTGAGATACTTCCAATCTAATCATATGGATAGATATATTTTCCTAATTAACAACTTTGGAGTTGCTATACAAATAATACATATGACTACGGGATAAACTACTAGCTCTTCCATTGAATCCTTTTGTTCTTCGTGCGTGCCTAGGCATTGGAGGAAAGATTTTAGTTTTTGTATTGTTCGGTTCAGTAGGCTATGTAGTTTATACTAAATTTTGTTTTTATAGTGGTTGTTCTCTCTCTAACGTTTTGTTGTTTTTCCAATGAAAATCAATTCAGCCTTTTATTTCAGACTCGACTTACGGCTGCGTTTCCATCATTCTTGCTCTCCAACAACAGGTTAGAACTTGTACATATACTAAAACCGATGCATTGTTTCCTGTGTGGCGGCGTGTGAGTGCATCTGCTTACGTGGCGGCACGTAAATGCATCTCGCAAAACTTTCTCCCCGTCAAAAAGGAAATCTAATAAAAAATAACAGGACAACTCTAATCTATATAATTAAAAATAATTATTTTATTTTACCATTAACTCATATAACTGAATAAATAGAATATCTTATAAAAGAGTAAATATTATATAAGGAAATACCTATATCAATATAATTAAACGCAATAATAGTAATAAATTTGGCACATACAGATATACAAATTACCATATAAGTGTATCTCCATCTGGATTATAAATAATATATTCAATGGACGGTTTATATATAAATTACACCATATGGACGGGACCTATAAAAAATAAATTAGGTTCACCCAATTGCCATATAGACGAATTTTATGGCAGGTCTTTGGGGTCTAGGCGGGTCTTGCCAAAAATATTAATAGATACATAGTAGCAAATATTTGATAGGTGTTGTTTATTTATATATCGATTATTTTTGGTGGAAATAATTATTTATATCAAAATTAATTATTTCATAGTTATTTTGTTTATATTTATATTGTTTTAGGAGAATGAGTTATTTAGATCTAGATTAATTTTAATCTTATATTTCCAGTTATTAGTTTTAATTATCATAATGTAATTCATATTTATTTATTTATTTATTTTCATATTTATAATAAGATTTTTTTAGATAATAAATGTAATTTTATAATATTGTGTTAACATATTCCCGTGCAGGGGACGGGGCATACACTAGTGCATTGCATATATAGCTCCTCCGGGGGATTAAATTACTTACTATTTATGATAGTTACCTTGGATCATATTCTCTACTGTATATTATGCCTTTGTCTCGATTAATTGAATGAAAATTTAATACTCTTCCGTATACTCTCCTTTTATCATTAATGTATTTTTTTTATGGAAAAATGGACAAAAATAATACCAAGTATCAACTTTTGGCCAAAAATAATACAAACTTTGAAATTGACCGTTTCATATACGAACTATCGCCCTATTAACCGAAAATAATACATATGTGTATTCTGATGAACTTTCCGACCAAATACGCCACGTGGACGCCGGAAAACACACATGGCATAAAATTTTGCCACGTCACCAAACTTGTAAGTTATGCCATGTCATAAATTTATTTTTCAGTTTCTTTTTTAAAAAAAGAAAAATTAAACAAATAGGCAAATAGCTACCATACCTTTCGATACAATGGAATCAAGGGTGGGCGTCTTCACTTTCTTCTCAATGTTATCTGCTCGTTCTCTTCTCCATTGTTTCGAAAGGTACTGTAGCTAGGGATGGCAATGGGTCGGGTGGTGGGTGGATGGTGTAACGGCCCAGAATTATGATTTCCGGGTTACGTTTCAAGGGATAAAACCCCTTGTTCGGATCTTGCAATCCAGGTACGGGTCGAGGTTTTTAAACTCATTTAAGATTAGTAGAAAGAGGGATTTCAAACCCTAAAAACCTCGAAGGACCATTGGGTACCCTTAACCTGTCCTGAGACTATGTCGCGCAATTCAGTTTAAATGAAAGTAAAGCGGAAACAAGTTAAGATACAAAGTGTCACGACAGAGCCGATTCAAACCAAAACGTAAGCGAATGATTACCATTTATACCAAGTTAGAACATTAGCTAGATTCTTCGATTCGCCCAAGGGTTTCCCGTCGCCTAAGCATGGGGCAAACAAGATCTGCAGAAATGCCTTTAAAAGAAGAACGGGAAAAGGAGTCAGATCGAGCCACTCATGCGGGACCGGCAGTCCTCGCTGAGGCCACATAGTATGTGCTATACCTAATAAAGATGCTCTAATGCAGTACGAAATTCAAACACACTAGCATGCTCCTAGTTCATAATAATGTGCAGAAATACTGTAAAGGGCCCAAGACAATGCCAAGTGGCATATCCCTCTCCTACCTCCACCCCTTCCGATAGGTGGAGACTGGCCAGCTCGTGAATGCATTCCATCATAATCGGGGGGCACGCATGCCTAACCCGCTCCACAATAAAGCCCGCAGGCATATCATAATATAAGGAAGTTCAGGACTCGATTGACTCAGGGTACCCGATGAGGCTGGGCTACCCTATGACCCTAGCAAAGACTCTAGGACTATCACAGATAACGGCCGTTCTGTTTCAAACGCATAAAGTAAACAGATGCTCAATCAATTGGTGCAACCTAAACATGATACTACATGGCATGCTTTTATGCATATGCAACACCTAACATAAAATGCAACAACAGGCATGAATGTCCAATCTGAGTAAGCCCCTAGGGAACTTACCTGAAGATGCAGAACAGCAAGATAACACAAGCAAGGGCCCAATGCAAGTCCAGAGTATAATCCAATAGCAATACACACCTATCATCAAGCCATTTCCATAAGCTACCGGACCAACATTCATACACACGATTCCCAAGTTCTCAATATACCCAAAACCAAACGGTGATAAAACTATTTTCCAAAACCCTTCCGCTACGATCAATATTAACCAAAAATCATTTACTTCCAATCAACCCCATTGATAAAATCGTACCAACCATATTTTCCAAACTCTTAAATCCCAAATTAAGTCAACTCATATTCAAAATAATTTCTCAAATCATACTTGGCCAAATTCCGACATTCAACATTTAAACCTTAAAACCACTTTCTCAAAATCATACTATAGAAATAATTCCGGCATTTTATTTCAAAACCTTGACTTTAAATGTTTCAAGTAATTTAGGACAATGATAAACATTTCTAAAATAAATCTATCTTTAAAAACCCCATTTATAGATCAAAACCAACAAATCACTTTAAAATCCCATTTAGGAACAACATTTAACAACATACTCCAATTAATATTTAAAATATAAGAATCACCAAAATTACATTTTAACATCATATAACAACCTTTTCCCAAATAATAATATTTATAAAAATAATCCAAAATATATATATTAATTTCAGAATTATTATATTTCCAACAATAAATGAATTATGTATTAATAATGATAAAACACACCTAACACATTTACATTTATAAAACAATCACAATATCAATAACCTAACATAAACTATTAAAATCCACCATTTACAAACCTCTCAGCCCGGCCCAAGAGAAAGGAAAGGAAGGAAGAGGAAGCCCAAACCCAATCCCATTTAAACTGAACCGAACCGGCCATTTGTTTTAAATTGCTGAACCGGTTTTCATTTAAACAAAACACTGAACCAACCAACCAGGAAAAACAGAGAACCCAAATCCGTTTACTGTTCATCGTCTCCCTCACGTCTCCCTCCGCTCGCCTGGCTCCCGCCCTTACCTCGCCGACTCGCCTAACCCGACCGCTCTCGCCTCACACTCCTCGACCCATTCAAAAAAGAAGAGAACCAATTTGAATCAAAGACAAAGAAAGGGGTTCGAAGCTCACCGAAGGTTCGAGATTTCGCCGGAAAAGGGATCTCGGGGCTGCGGTGTGGCGTTCAGGGCATCGGGGCCAATTTCTCGCTGGAATCTTCATAGGGAGGGCGGAGAAGTGTTAAATTCAAAGCTTTTCGCAGTTGGGAACGAAAGGGAGCGAGGAAGAGGCCTTACCGCTCGGATCGGAAAAGCAGGGCTCGAGAGGGAGGACGGGGACGCAGCTGTGGGGAGGTGGCGGCGGCTTCACGGGGGAGATGGAGGAGGAAGATGGCGGCTGGTGGTGGTCTTCAGTGGTGACGAGGTGCGGTGGTGCTCCGACGGCAGCAAGGATCGGCGGTGATGGTGAGGAGCTGAGTAAAAGAAGGTGTCTTGGGGATCTGCTCCTCACGGCAACAAGGGGGAGAGGTGTGAGCTTAGGGTGTGTTTGTTTCTTTGTGTTTGTGTGGGTAAAATGTGTGGTCAAAGATCTGATTTTTTGAATGGAGGATTTGTTGTTTGTTTTCCATTAGAGTTGTCTCAAAGAAGGGAGGGAGTGAAAGGAGAGATAGAATTTTACCCAAATGAGAGGGATGACATGGAATGGATAAGAATGGGAGAAGGTGACGGAATTGGGGTCCCGAGTCGGGAATGTGAATTTCCGACAATTGATATTTTAAATCCCGCTCTCTCGATTGATTAAATATTTAATATTGAATATGATATCGCTGACGGCATGAATTTTCGAATCCCGGACGAAATAAAAGACGGATTCGATCTTTAAAATTAAAAATTGGGCCGGAATTCACTTTAAATTCATTTTTAAATTCTCTTTTTCCAAAAATTAATATTTGAAAATCCGGGCCTTTACATCATCCACCTCTAAAAACAAGTCTCGTCCCCGAGACTAAAATATACAAGTAGGGGATGAAGTTTGAAATTGATGAGTCCAAAGACCGTGTCCAAGGATCTTGTAATCGTCTCGGTTGCGTCTTCCGGGATTCTTACAACATTCTAGTCACGGTCGTGACATCTCCAATTGGCCTTGACAAGTATGCGATAAGCGCCCCTATCACATACTCGCTTCGACTTTTCGGAAGTATCACAACTCTAAAAGTTCTACAATGTCATCACTAGGTCTTAGCAAGTACCCTACAAGCGCCCTCATAGAATGCTTGTATCCACTTCGTGAAGTATCATAGAGTTGCCCGGGTTTAAAAAGTTTCTAAAGAGATTCCGCAATTGGAAAAGATTGGTCTCAATATCGTGGAAATTATCGGTAACGTTCATTCTTTTACAACCCAAGTTGGTCCTTTTTCAAAACCGTTCAAAATCTTTAAATCCAACGTCTAATCAAGCAATCTTACACCAAAACAAGTCAAAACCCTTCAAATCCAGATTTCGACAAAATCTTCCAACCAGCAGGTCAGTTTCTCGCATAACCATCAATCGAATTCAGAAGCACGGAGGTGGAATCATTCACCTCTAAGGGCTAATCCCATATTCTCTTCCTAGGTTCCAAAATCATTTTCTCATCATTCTCAATTCAATATGCACATAAGTAAATCAACTCATCAACTCATAACACCATCAGCCAAAAGCATGTTTCCTCAACTCAATATGGTAATCTCAACATCAATCATGATAGTCTTACCCATTCGACATCTCAACAACATAACATGTTTTCCCATAGCATAAATCATACTATCAGGCCAAAAGCAATAACAAAATCTCAACATCATATCACGAGTCATAGAGTATATCTACCTCATACAAAAGGCATCACAAGTGTATCATCGAATTCTCATAATATATCACGCAAGCACACATGTCAAGAGATCAAAGAGGTTAGGTGTCATGGAGTTAGTGTATCAGTACACATCAAGTCTTACGATCGCATATCAATATCGCAATACAAGTAGAACCAGTCATAACGAAATTTTCATTATAAGGACAACAACTAAAACTGATTGACAACACATTAACACAACAAGGTCATGCTATCAGGATTCAGAAAAATGAAGATCAAGCAGTATATAAATCAACAAAATGTCAGCATGCTCTGAAAGACATCACCTTAACCCACCACAATATCGAATGACAATCATTTAGAAATCATGCACCATTATCTCATGTCTCACGTATACTAATCATGATCATACTTCATCATATTCATCATTTACATAACCTATAATCATGCTTGTCAACCATATAGTGCACATCATGCTTGCTACCACATACTAAAACATAATGCTTTCACATAATAGCACATCATTATCTCATAGTTCATACTCATCATTATTTCATACATCATATCACAACACGTCCCAACATGCTTCTAAAACAACATAATCAAGCATCAATACATTTTGATAACACTAGTCACTACCAATTAGATTTTAACATTGCGTTTCAACAGGTAATGTTATTCCATATCAGGTTTTATCGTGGTCACTATCTATATCATACCAGCAAATAAATCACATAATCAAGAAAATCCTCACATCATACCAGTCAAAATAAAACACAATCTCCACTCACCCATCTTCACTCTCAAGCCAAGATTAATCCTCTTTTAGACTCAACAACACTAACTCCGACAAAATCTCCTGAAGAAGTCCCAATTCATTTCGATGCTCAAATCTCGTCCTCGTTCCACCAAACTCTCACACACACCATCCACCTCTAAGAATCCAACTCCTATCTCTAATTCCACACTCGAGTACCCTCTCATACTATATCCTCACTTCTCTTAAGGTCATTGCTTACACTTCCCACACTTCCCAAGATATCACCAGTATCATGCCTTGTAAGATTCTTAAAGCTCACTCAGTCTCACCTAAACCAACATCTCTCTATTGCGACTTATCTCATAACATCCCCGATCATCCTAACCACTCAAGCTCTTTCACCACTCTTCTACCACGCTACTAACGACCTCACCCACAGGTTTAAGGAAGAAGCAATAATTAAAATCATCAACACAAGGTCTACATCATGTCAACTAGCATTTATAAACATAACATCATGGGTTCAACAAGTCCCAATTTATCATCATGCTCAATAATCATTGCAACATCATATATGAACATACTAAAGTCGAGCTAACATGTTGCACTATAACCTTATCAGATACAACTTAGGTCTCTCAGCATATGTAGTTCACATTTTACAGGCAAAGGAATTCAAATCATGCTTAGCAACGTAGAGTAGCAACACGTCACGGCATCATGGTACATTAGATCCATAAGGCATCACATCATATCATCATAGACGACAGGCAATCGGGCAATAGTCATCATCAAGTTAGCACATCAACACCTAAATCTCATCGCTAGAGCAGCGCAATATTATTAGCAACAATTTCAGAAGGATTAGTAATTCAAACAGAGGACTCTCCTGCTTGCAAGTCATATTGGTACTCAGTAGCCGTCATCCTCGAAATATGTCCGCCCCGTCGATATTGTTGATCCTGAGGCTCGTGGGTTATGGGCCCACGCTCCCGCTGCACTACTCTATTGCTATCTACTTTCCGTCCCCTCTTCCAGGCATCGCTCGTCCAATATATCGCGTAGGAGTTCAAGTTAGTGGAGATAGGGGAGTGACAGGGACGGACACCCAGTGTTCCTCTCGGAACAAACGCAGACTGATGCTAAAGACGACAAGACTTGAGACAAGACCCCGACCCGATAATAGCAATGATGCCCTTATGGAAGTCTATTAGGTTACAATTGTGACGAGCAAAATGGATTCATCATGGAGCACATCAGTCACATTAATCCACACTAACATGTACTTATCTCAAGGAGAACGACATGCATATTCATTCCAAAAGACACAATCGATCCCTACACGAATGCATGCGAGACATGTTAACAGTCTATTATTCCATGGAAGTAAAGATGCCTAATAACTTCAAGTAAGATATGCGGAACCTGTAAAGATCATGCAAGATTCAAAGTCATGCAGTATTTAATGAGGATGACAAATATCATTTATATGAACAATGCACGAGCATGGTAACAAATGAGGCCAAATATAGCATGACGAGTTACATCATAAAAATCAAACTAAGCGTCATAGGAGGGTACATAAGAGTGGCATGACAATTATCACATCTAGCAACAAGGATCATATAATAGGTTGAGAGTGACACGTAATCATGCGATGGGATACATTTAGAAAGCACAGGTCCTACATGATGCTAGCGATACATGATGTGATACAAGCATAGCCATGAGTCATTTAAAGAGTTCAACATAATATTTAGGATAGCAAGAGGAAAATCACAAAGTAACAGGAATGACATCACGAGCGACAATCATAATCATGCTAGGAATGAACCATCATAGGATACAGATAATGATACGATAGTTATCACAGCATAGAACAAGTACAACACGTGATTATTTAGTGAGTCATATTGGAAATCATAAGCCTTATAGGATATTCTTAACACATATCGAATCATGACCACAATCAAGGTAACTCAACTAAATTCATTCTAACATTCATGCGTCATGCATATGCGAAATGATATAACGTGGTGTGTGATCATGCGAGGTGCCAAATCATATATCTATGCCAGCGCAAGAGGAATTCATAACGTAATAGGGAGACACTACCGAGTGATAACATGTAAGCATGCTATGATAACCATCACTGAAAGCAATCGATCATCGAATTCGACATCAATCTAATTTGCATGAGTAAGACATTTCAAGATGATAGAAAGAAGGAAGGATCCTACACGACACTAATGGATCAACATAACGTGCTATACAAACCAACATTTATTTGATAATTACAATGGTACACAAGAAATCAACCACTCAGATTCCAACAATACAGAAGCATGGGGGCAAGTGTAGCGGTGTATAATACGAACCTAGTAATGGGACAATATAGCTATAATACGAGGAAATGAGTTCAATCAACACACAACATGATAAGCATGCATTAATCAAGACTCAATTTTACCACATACTCTCCATCCAAAGCACGTAATCATACAACAATATTAACTTGCAAGATCAATAATAGTAGTCAATTCAACGAATACAAAATAGATAGGCATGCTACAGATTCTTGTCACAAAAGGAATAATACGCATCGACATGTCATTATCTAGCAGGTACTGGGAATTACATATCGCATAAGGTATGTTGACATCCAATGGTAACACGTATCCATCAAGTAAGGAGCTCACTCTACCCTGATATCAAAACTGAACGATCACACTATCATGAACCTATTCACATGGAGGACATCAATTATGCAGCTTTCCAACATATGACATTTACATTCATGCACTTGTATGACGATGCAGCATACCAAGTAAAACATGCTGGATTGATAGGAATGTAACAATTGTAACTCGGACCCATACAGTGGTCATCATGAACATCAAACATGTAAGCACAATTTCACATTAAAGATTAATCCGTAGGTCAAAGAGTAGTACATGTAGAATCATACGTTCAGTAGGCCAAGTAAACATGCTATAACAACAACACGAGACTTGAACAAGGGAACTAACCACAACATGAACTTAAACAATAAAACCATGATAGAAGGCAAGACATAACGTGAAAGCTTCTCACTAATGATCATTGACAAGGTACATGCGGGGGATTATGAAATCATGTCATGCAATTCAGAGAGAGTCACCATTGCAACCGGACAGAGATCCCTAAGGGCAACCATTGACTTTTCCCAACCGACTTATCACCCCTCTTTCCTGCGTGACTCTGGTACGACTCTTTATGGTAAGGAGACACTGGTTGATCATCATAAAAATCAAGAAAGACAGCCCCAGGACACCTTACCTCCGACTCAAAATGTCATCAAGAACCACCTCCCAATACTCACTCAGACCATCTTCATCCCCATACATGATTCCGACACAATGCGTTTACCAACCCGTTTCCCCATGGAAGACACTGACATCCGGGAGAAAGACTCAATAGGAGCGTCAAAGGGTCAACAAATATAGAGGAATGGGTTGTTCCACACAAGCTGAGTTTGACCACACAGAAACAAGGGTACTCCCACTATCCCGTTTGCACAGATCAGTCAATACATATTTAATTGTTAGACATACCAATCAGACTTTAGCACATCAAGCACTCAGCATAGAATCAGTCAATAACACTCATAATGATCTCATTTGAGTCTCCCAACCCATCTGTAAAGAACAAGCTGGAATTTTGCCTACCGTTCCCAACTACACCCAATAGGGGCGGTCTAGCACCTTTACTACCCACTCGCGTCCCCTTTTTGGTCGGTTTTCCTCTTTTATTACAAGTCAAGTTCATTATTTAGTCCAATTTCGGTTAGGCATCTTAAGTTCATTTTGCCCCTTTAAAATCACTTCCAAATCCTTCGAAATTCATGGGCGGTTTTCCAAAACATACACTCGACCCTTTTGTACCCGAATTGCACAACCTCGCTCTGATACCATCTTTGTAACGGCCCAGAATTATGATTTCCGGGTTACGTTTCAAGGGATAAAACCCCTTGTTCGGATCTTGCAATCCAGGTACGGGTCGAGGTTTTTAAACTCATTTAAGATTAGTAGAAAGAGGGATTTCAAACCCTAAAAACCTCGAAGGGCCATTGGGTACCCTTAACCTGTCCTGAGACTATGTCGCGCAATTCAGTTTAAATGAAAGTAAAGCGGAAACAAGTTAAGATACAAAGTGTCACGACAGAGCCGATTCAAACCAAAACGTAAGCGAATGATTACCATTTATACCAAGTTAGAACATTAGCTAGATTCTTCGATTCGCCCAAGGGTTTCCCGTCGCCTAAGCATGGGGCAAACAAGATCTGCAGAAATGCCTTTAAAAGAAGAACGGGAAAAGGAGTCAGATCGAGCCACTCATGCGGGACCGGCAGTCCTCGCTGAGGCCACATAGTATGTGCTATACCTAATAAAGATGCTCTAATGCAGTACGAAATTCAAACACACTAGCATGCTCCTAGTTCATAATAATGTGCAGAAATACTGTAAAGGGCCCAAGACAATGCCAAGTGGCATATCCCTCTCCTACCTCCACCCCTTCCGATAGGTGGAGACTGGCCAGCTCGTGAATGCATTCCATCATAATCGGGGGGCACGCATGCCTAACCCGCTCCACAATAAAGCCCGCAGGCATATCATAATATAAGGAAGTTCAGGACTCGATTGACTCAGGGTACCCGATGAGGCTGGGCTACCCTATGACCCTAGCAAAGACTCTAGGACTATCACAGATAACGGCCGTTCTGTTTCAAACGCATAAAGTAAACAGATGCTCAATCAATTGGTGCAACCTAAACATGATACTACATGGCATGCTTTTATGCATATGCAACACCTAACATAAAATGCAACAACAGGCATGAATGTCCAATCTGAGTAAGCCCCTAGGGAACTTACCTGAAGATGCAGAACAGCAAGATAACACAAGCAAGGGCCCAATGCAAGTCCAGAGTATAATCCAATAGCAATACACACCTATCATCAAGCCATTTCCATAAGCTACCGGACCAACATTCATACACACGATTCCCAAGTTCTCAATATACCCAAAACCAAACGGTGATAAAACTATTTTCCAAAACCCTTCCGCTACGATCAATATTAACCAAAAATCATTTACTTCCAATCAACCCCATTGATAAAATCGTACCAACCATATTTTCCAAACTCTTAAATCCCAAATTAAGTCAACTCATATTCAAAATAATTTCTCAAATCATACTTGGCCAAATTCCGACATTCAACATTTAAACCTTAAAACCACTTTCTCAAAATCATACTATAGAAATAATTCCGGCATTTTATTTCAAAACCTTGACTTTAAATGTTTCAAGTAATTTAGGACAATGATAAACATTTCTAAAATAAATCTATCTTTAAAAACCCCATTTATAGATCAAAACCAACAAATCACTTTAAAATCCCATTTAGGAACAACATTTAACAACATACTCCAATTAATATTTAAAATATAAGAATCACCAAAATTACATTTTAACATCATATAACAACCTTTTCCCAAATAATAATATTTATAAAAATAATCCAAAATATATATATTAATTTCAGAATTATTATATTTCCAACAATAAATGAATTATGTATTAATAATGATAAAACACACCTAACACATTTACATTTATAAAACAATCACAATATCAATAACCTAACATAAACTATTAAAATCCACCATTTACAATCCTCTCAGCCCGGCCCAAGAGAAAGGAAAGGAAGGAAGAGGAAGCCCAAACCCAATCCCATTTAAACTGAACCGAACCGGCCATTTGTTTTAAATTGCTGAACCGGTTTTCATTTAAACAAAACACTGAACCAACCAACCAGGAAAAACAGAGAACCCAAATCCGTTTACTGTTCATCGTCTCCCTCACGTCTCCCTCCGCTCGCCTGGCTCCCGCCCTTACCTCGCCGACTCGCCTAACCCGACCGCTCTCGCCTCACACTCCTCGACCCATTCAAAAAAGAAGAGAACCAATTTGAATCAAAGACAAAGAAAGGGGTTCGAAGCTCACCGAAGGTTCGAGATTTCGCCGGAAAAGGGATCTCGGGGCTGCGGTGTGGCGTTCAGGGCATCGGGGCCAATTTCTCGCTGGAATCTTCATAGGGAGGGCGGAGAAGTGTTAAATTCAAAGCTTTTCGCAGTTGGGAACGAAAGGGAGCGAGGAAGAGGCCTTACCACTCGGATCGGAAAAGCAGGGCTCGAGAGGGAGGACGGGGACGCAGCTGTGGGGAGGTGGCGGCGGCTTCACGGGGGAGATGGAGGAGGAAGATGGCGGCTGGTGGTGGTCTTCAGTGGTGACGAGGTGCGGTGGTGCTCCGACGGCAGCAAGGATCGGCGGTGATGGTGAGGAGCTGAGTAAAAGAAGGTGTCTTGGGGATCTGCTCCTCACGGCAACAAGGGGGAGAGGTGTGAGCTTAGGGTGTGTTTGTTTCTTTGTGTTTGTGTGGGTAAAATGTGTGGTCAAAGATCTGATTTTTTGAATGGAGGATTTGTTGTTTGTTTTCCATTAGAGTTGTCTCAAAGAAGGGAGGGAGTGAAAGGAGAGATAGAATTTTACCCAAATGAGAGGGATGACATGGAATGGATAAGAATGGGAGAAGGTGACGGAATTGGGGTCCCGAGTCGGGAATGTGAATTTCCGACAATTGATATTTTAAATCCCGCTCTCTCGATTGATTAAATATTTAATATTGAATATGATATCGCTGACGGCATGAATTTTCGAATCCCGGACGAAATAAAAGACGGATTCGATCTTTAAAATTAAAAATTGGGCCGGAATTCACTTTAAATTCATTTTTAAATTCTCTTTTTCCAAAAATTAATATTTGAAAATCCGGGCCTTTACAGATGGTCCAAATTTTCACCCGATCCACCACCCAGAAACCATCACCCGACCCGACCCACCACCCGCCAACCCTATCACCCGCCCCGTTTCACCCGTCACCCATCGGGTAATCGGGTGGATCGGGTGAAAATTCGGGTGAAAAACATCTCGTCCCATTTAACAATTTTTTTTATAAAAAAAAAACAACCCTGTTTAACAAATTTTAAAAAAAACATGTTTTAACAAATTTAAGGTAAAAAAAACAGTCCTATTTAACCAAATTCAGCATTTTTAACACAAAATTCAGCTCTTTTTTACACATTTCAAACACTGTAAAACAATTTTAAAAAAAAAAACCTGTTTAACTAATTTTTTTTTTAAAAACAGCCCCTTTTTATTATGATTGGATGAAATATATATGTATATATATATACACATATGTTTATTTATTTATATTAAAAATATGTCGGGTGATGTACGGGTCGGGTGGTGGGTCGGGTGACGGGTCGGGTGACGGGTGAAATTACTACCACTCGAATCCGACCCGACCCGTCACCCGTTCACCCGTCACCCGTTTAATACCCACCTTTTATCGGATTTTCACCCGTTGTTTTGGATCGGGTGAAGCGGGTACCCGTTGGGTGCGGGTGAGATTGCCACCCCTAACTGTAGCTATTGGCCTATTTGTTTAATTTTTCTTTTTTTTAAAAAAAAAAAAATTCAAAAAAAAATTATGACATGCATAACTTACAAGTTTGGTGACGTGGCAAAAATATATGTCATGTGTATTTTCCGGCGTCCATGTGGCGTATTTGGTCAGAAAGTTCACCGGAATACACATATGTATTATTTTCGATTAACAGGGCGACAGTTCGTATATAAAACGGTCAATTTCAAAGTTCGTATTATTTTTGGCCAAAAGTTGATACTTGGTATTATTTTTGTCCATTTTTTCTTTTTTTTTACGATATAGTATTATTTTTATTATCGCTATAAAATATAAACGAACAGTAAAAACAAGTTAAAAGTGATAGAAGACCTTTTTTTTTTTTTTTTTTATCGATACAGTATAGATTTTATCATCGTTATAAAATATGCTCAGTGGCTCAGTGCAGTAAACTTGTTTTGATCCAATTGATTTGAGTGACTTAGATGTTGCATTTGATCTCTCTCTATAAGGGTCCAAATCGTGTGTCCCATTTTTGTCCTCTCTGCCTGTCCCTCCTCACAAATTTTCAATTTTTTTTGTTTTAGTTTTTTTTATTTCATTTTATTTTTAATTTAACTTTTATTTTTAAATAAGGTTTGTGAGTAGGGGACGGGGGAGGGGGACAAGGAGAGGGGACAGGTGATTTGGACCCCTCTTTTATAGCCAAATTACTAGGAGTAATTTTATTGTTGGAAATGAAAAATATATTGTTATAATATTGTTGAAAAATATGATTGTGGGAGATCCCAAATTGATTAAAAATTGATTCCAACCCTTACATTTAAGTCGGTGGGCTACCCCACTTAATATCAATTGGTTTTAGGATGAAATCCACTCGGCTTGTGTGCTCGGCTTGGTTAGTGTATGCGCGCTAGCGCGTGTGACCCACCCACGTCGTATGACCCACCGTGATTTAATATGGTATCAGAGTCGAGCTTCGGTTAGATGTGGTGTGGTTTGGATTCCTAGTCTATTGGCTGGATATGTGCAATGTGGTTTGGATTCCTGGTCTATTGGCTAGCTAGGTGCGGTGTGGTTTGGATTCCTGGTTAAGTGCAACTGACAATAATGCGTAGCCAGACAGTTGCACTTGAGGGGTGGATTGAAGAATATGTGATTGTGGGAGATCCCCTTTAGGATGGAACCCCACTCGGCTTGCGTGCTCGATTTGGTTAGCGCATGTGCGCTGGGTGTGTTGAAGAATATGTGATTGTGGGAGATCCCCTCTAGGATAGAACCCCACTCAATTTATGTGCTCGATTTGGTTAGCGCATGTGCGCTTGAACATGTGACCCTCACGTCGTATAAATCACCGTAATTTAACAAATACATGTGATAAGCACTAAAACTGTCATGTGATGGTGATGGTGATACTTATGCCACAGACAGCCATGTGATGGTGATGGTGATACTTATGCCACATAATGAACTGAAGCCTAATTGTTTTACTCCCAACTTTAATAATCAAATTAATAAAACAATACACTATTACACATGTCAAAATTAGGAATGAAATTCATTCTTTTCTCAACAAAGTCCCGAAATCGAAACAAGCACTTCCTTTAAACGCACCAAAAAGCTATCTAAGAGCATGAGCAGGTCCTTAAAGTTGTTAAAAGGTAATCTTGGTTGTAGGTAAAACCTTAAGGTAAAGAGAGAAAAGGGGTTACGTTTGTATAAAGAGGTAGGAAGTGCATTGGACCATGTGCAAAAGCATGATACTATATTTATTTTTATGTTTTTTTTATTTAACTAAGAATATTATGATTGGTAGAAATCATATAATGAGTATAAATAAATGGGAAAAAGAGAAAAATGAGGTAAACTCATGGTTGTGGAGTAAAAATATGAAAACCCTAAAGAAAGAGGTTGATAAAGTGGAAAATTATTTAAAAGAAAAAATAAATGAGGTGTCAAAATATTATAGGGAGAGTGGAAAAAAATTGGATAAGAGGTAACCCTATGTTGCGGATTGTCTAAACTGCTCACTCAAAATCATTCCCCCCGGGTGTGCTTTGAGATTGTTCAATAGGGCCGGCTCTAGTGTGGTCTATGTGGTCTGACCGCACACGACTCCAAATTTCCAGGCCCATAATGTTTGGGCTTAGCCTGATATCATAATTATAAAAAAAAGGCTATTGATTAGTTTTGCAACACTTGAATTCTTTCTTCATAAAAAAAAAGACGATTTTCTTCTATTAAGAGAGAGAGAATAGAGCCCTATGAAAGACTTTGTTTTTGTTACAAGGATGAAAATTATTTGTTGTTTTAATGAAGTCTTTGATATATTATATGTAAAAATTAATATTATTATAATTATAAAATAACTTTTATACTCCCTCCGGTCTACAATTGTTGTCTTTATACTAATTATGCACGCGTTTTAAGGAGTTAAAAACTATATAAAATATTTATTTATTTAAAATTTTTTTAAAATAATTATATACTTATGAGTAATATGTATGATATTATTTAAAAATAATTAATAAAATATTGATATTTTATATAGTTTTTTTAACTTCTTAAAAAAATGTGCATTAATAGTTAAAGACGACAATTGTGGGATGTAAAGAGTATTTTTTAGTTATATTTTTGCAATTAGCAAGCAAGGGCGGTTCCTCTTTAGGGCCAGTAGTGGCAGTTGCCCCCCCAATCGAAAATGAAATTTAACTTACATATTTCTCTCGTCGATAGCTTCGATTTGATATATTATAAGCTCAAATCCGATATCTGAGCAAAAAGTTATAAGCGTTTCAAATTTCAGCACTGAATTACAATATTTCCTACATCATTTACCAAACCTATATATTTTTATTGTAATTATTATTTATTAATTTCATATCTTAATAATATAACTATATTCAGGAACTTCAAATTAGGAGGTTATATTGAAATATTTGAAAACCATGAAATAAATCATGCAAATTCAAGATACATAATATTGATGATTTTTCAGAAAAGAAAAATTAGGGTTTAATTTTACATAAAATATTTTTTTATCATAAATTTTCGCCCCCTCAGCCAACAAGTTCAGGGTCCGCCACTGTTAGCAAGCCTAATATTTATTATAAAAAAGGGCCACAACAACCGTACTACCGACCCTGCCAACAACCTTAGTTTTCTGTAAAAACTCTAGCCCCTCTGATTTTAGAATTCGGGTTATTTGATCAAAACCATATATTTTTAAATCGAAGGAGTAATACACCAAATAAAAGAAAGTTAGAAGCTACTCCCTCCGTATCACAAAACTTGTAGTTTTAGCTTTATGCACACTTATTAATAATACCTATATTTCCTTTACTTTTATAGGATAAAGTACCTAAAAGCACTAATTATTACCTATAAAAAGAGCAATCATTACCTATAAAGATAATAATTATAGCTAAAACAACAAGTTTTTTGATACAAGTTTACTACTCTAAAACTACAAGTTTTGTGATACGGTGGGAGTATTATTATTGAAATTAGCCGAGAAAGAAGGGGTAAAGATGAGTCATTTTCCTTGTCATTAAGGGGAAAAAATTGGGTACGCACAGCACAGGGCTCTGTATTTCAAAGGGGAGGCAATGAAGTGGTCTTTGTCAGATCAGCGTGCCTAACACTGCAAAGGAAAAGGGCCACAATGAGCAATGCAACTTCATAAAGCTAAAAAAAAGATATTTTTTAAAAATTAATTATTTTTTTTTTGGCAGTGAATTTTAAAATTTTATGAGATAAAAGAGCTAAACACTTGGAAGTGGGTATCCATCCATTTCCAAGAATATTAACTTAACAAGGAAATAAGCTACAGTAAAAAAAAGGAGAGAAAAAAGGAGGGGATTTGGTATTGTTTGGTTTGGAGAGAAGAAAAAGAGGTACTGGGAACATTCTGAGACATGGCTTTTTGTGTAGGGATGGTGGGCTGCCAAAAGATGAGGAACAACTCATCTTTTGGGTTGATGGGTGTTTAACACTTTCTTCTTTTTATTGTGGGTTTTTTTTTTTTTTAATTTTTTAATCCAGGTATACTAAGTTTACACTTAGACTAGACTAATCCTTGACCCTAAGTCTTCGACCCCTCATCGACTTGGGGAGGTAAATCGTAGGATGTGCCTTATCAATGGTTCAACCATCCCCCTTATACCATTTGGCTCCAGGAGGCCCACTCCACAAGAGAAACAACATCCCCTTATACCATTTGGTTCCAGGAGGCACACTCCACAAGAGAAACAAATAATCCTTTTCCTGAAAATCGAACCTCTCACCCGAAGCTTCTAGATCCAGCGTAGATTGACCTTTCAACCAGTGTGCTATGCACCGGGGCTTTAATTTCTAGTTTTGTGGTTTGGGGGAGTGAATTTCGAGATTGGTGGTGTGGGGGTGCTCTGCTCCTCTGTCTCTCAGCTGGCGTGTAGTGCTTGTTTGTGCATTTGCTCTCATTTTCTCTTCTTTTGATTCTCCCCCTCCCCCAATCGTCTCGTTCGTCCTCCCCGATTTCTCTTAATTATTCATAAAGGAATGTGCGTGAGTTTCCAAGCATTCAAGCATTAGCCTTTAAGCACCAGCAAGCATCTTCTGCAGGTGGGTGACAAACCCTAATTTCTTGCTTCCTACTTCCAACCTTCCTATTGATCATTTTCCCTCCATCCTTTTTTTTATGGGTTTTTTTTTTATTAAAAGAAAAACAAAATTCAGATTATATAAAAGCTAATTACTTTGTTATCTGTTTCTTCTGATTTGGTGTGATGTATGCCCCAATCTCATCTCCTCAGCCAAGTGCCTTTCTGGGTACAGCTAATCTTGCTACGGAGTATTAATTAAGCCAATTGATGATGTTTTCATGGCTGATTCATCAGATTTGTTCAACCTCCGGTTATAAAGAATTCATTCTTTTTTTTTTTTTTTTTGATTTTCGTGTCTATTATTCTTGGGGGGATTTTGGATTCCAGTTCCAATGCTTTGTTTAGTAATCCGTTCTACTTGCCGATTTAACTTGTAGCAAACTCTTTGGTTTTAGTGTGCATTGCTAATTGCTACGTTCCCTTTCCGATCTCTAAAAATCTCACTTCGAAATTTACTAGACACAAGAAAAATTACCCAACATGAATAAAGGAATATGCTTTCTGTCTACCCATTTGCCCCCCTTTCTTCAAGTTGTTACTCATAAATTGATTTTATGTTCCGCTGCAGGTGTGTACCGGTAGGGATTCGGAAATTGCCATCTCACTTGGGAAGAAGAACATTTCAATTCAGTCTAGGGTTTCTGAGTTTTGAAAAAGAAAAGGTTTTTCCCTCTCTCTCTCTCTCTCGGGATTTTTTTGGTTGAGCATGTGAAGGACTGAAAATCAGGTAAAAAAGGTTGGAAAACAAACGAGCCAGTGGTGTCAGATTGAGCTCAAGTGGGTTTTAAGTGAAGTGCTTGGCTTTGGATTTAAAGAATCTTTTTTTTTTTAAATAAATAAAATTTATATTTTGAGAATCTTCAGAGTGAAGGGTGTTAAGCAATTGTCCCCTGGGGCTGACTGATCCAGGGCCAGTGTGTTGTGCTGCTCAGTGGGTTCTTTTGGGCCTCTTCCTATTCAAGAGAACTGAAAACATAACCACTCTTATTTGTTCTGAGAAATCCATTTATCTGTCTCTTGATCTGATCTCCATCTTTCGTTTTGTTTTTTTTGGGGGGTGTTTCCTGCAAATTTCCATGAAAGCTGGTTCCATCTTAGGCCCAATAAATACATCTTCTTATTGTTCTTCCCTTGGCATTTCAGGGATCATAAGTTGGTTTCAGATTTGAGGTGTTTTTTGCCCTGTTGTTGATCTTGTGGAAGTACTTTTTGGGGATTCAGATCAGGTTTAATTTTCTGGTATCTTCTGTGTGGCCAAGATGAAGTTTATGAAACTTGGATCCAAGCCTGATGCTTTCCATACTGAAGGGGATAATATCAGGTAAGTTCTGTAGGACCCACATGAAGGATCTACTTTCCCCTCTCTTTTAATTTTGTTAAATACCTCTTTACCAATTTGGTTTGGTTGCCATGCTACTTCTGCTCGCCAAATCTGGGTTTCCGTTTTGCTGAAATGCTTGATGATCTAGTTTTTCCTTCTTGTTTTCCCTCTCTATCTAGGATTTTGTTGTGAGTGTATATAATTATTTGCACTTCGTGTGGTTGGTGTCAATTGTTTTTAATGTTTGTGTATACTTCTGAGATCTATCTAAACGAAAGCATTTGCGAGGGTTGGAAAATAGTGAAAGTTTCAATCTTTAACCTTCTCCTGGATCTCAGACCTAGTGTTTTCAATCTGTTCAATCCCCTTCCCTATTTTCATTTCTGCCTTTGGATCAACTAGATTTGCATTGATGTTCTATAGGGATGTGTTGTTGTCTTGTTGATAGAACATTTTCATTGATAATAAGAATCGGACATTTTTCTGTTCTACTGATTTAATACTTTCAATGCAAGATCAGATTTGGTGTTGAGGTTTGTTCTTTAATATTCCTTTTACCTTGATAGGAGTCCTAAAAAAAAATACGACATCATTTTTCTTGAAAAATTGAAGAGTATTGCTTGTCGTTGGGTATCTCCTTTTATTTTATGGTTATTGTTGTTTGTCATGTTGACAAATTGAACCTATCTATATACAGATATTTATTCGAGGTTTGAGCCATATTCAATTGTAGTGACAAGTATTTGTCAAAATTGGGAATCTCTTGTCTTCCTTTGTCTTTTATTCTTGTTCTTTATCTTGATTAATTGAACCAGTCTGCGTATAGATATTTCATAGATTGACATTCAAGGTACATTCCATTTGGCAGGTATGTGGCTACTGAGCTATCCACTGATCTAATTGTGAACGTTGCAGATGTCAAATTTTATCTGCATAAGGTATGTCTTTCAATCACAAACAATTCATAGAGCAAGTAGTGACTGTTTCTTATATGTTCCCCATCTTAAAAACAACTAGAACGAAAATTGTCTTCTGAAGAGGAGAAAATAATAAACATCCTGGAATTTCACTTTTCAAAAGGTTAAAGAGTTTTGTGTAGTATGTTACTTATATAGATGGTATTTGAACCAAATATTTGCAGTTTCCTTTGCTGTCAAAGAGTGCTCGTTTGCAAAAACTTGTTGCAATTGCAAATGAGGAGAACGAGGTTGAAATATTCATCATGGATATACCCGGTGGAGCTGCTGCCTTTGAGATATGCGCAAAGTTTTGCTACGGCATGACCGTCACACTAAATGCATACAACGTGGTAGCTGCACGTTGCGCAGCGGAGTACCTTGAGATGTATGAAACCCTTGAGAAGGGAAATCTGGTCTATAAGATTGATGTCTTCCTCAACTCCAGCCTCTTAAGGGGCTGGAAAGACTCCATTATTGTTCTCAAGACGACCAAGTCTCTTCTGCAATGCTCAGAAGAACTGAAACTGGTCAGTCATTGCCTTGATGCCATAGCGTCCAAGGCTTCTGTTGAGACCTCGAAGGTGGAGTGGTCCTACACATACAACAGAAAGAAACTGCCTTCAGAGAACGGACAGGACAACTGGAACGGAGTGATGAAGCAGCAGTCGGTCCCAAAGGACTGGTGGGTAGAAGACTTGTGTGACCTGGATATCGAGCTATACAAGCGAGTCATGTACACGATCAAGACGAAGGGCCAAGTTTCTGGAGCTGTCGTTGGTGAAGCTTTGGCAGCATATGCAACGAGAAGGCTTCCTGGATTCAGTAGAGGGACAGTGCAAGGTGGAGATCCTGTGAAAAACCGGTTGTTGGTGGAGACCATCGTGAGGCTATTGCCTGGAGAGAAGGGCAGCGTCTCCTGTAATTTCCTGCTGCGGTTGCTGAGAGCAGCATCACATTTGGAGTGTGGAGAGATGGTTAGAAAAGAGCTGATGGGGAGAATCTCATTGCAGCTGGATGAGGCTTCATCTGCCGAATTGTTGATTCCAGCACCTTCTGGGGAAGGTTCAGCTTTTGATGTTGGTTTAGTACACGATTTGGTCAAGGAGTTTGTTATCCATGAGCACAACGAACTGGAAACCATACAAGACGAGACTGAATTCCGGGAGACTGCAAAGCCGAGAAGTATATCCGAGGCTTCCAAGAGAATGGTGGCGAAGCTGGTAGATTCCTACCTAGCTGACATCTCACGCGATCCTAATTTGCCATTGTCTAGTTTCATGGGTCTCGCTGAACTCGTCTCAGGATTTCCTAGGCCCTCTCATGATGGAATTTACCGTGCTATTGACATGTATCTCAAGGTAAGTTTACTACTGCTTTATTACTAACAGATTTTACGTCTGTCAGAAATCCCGAAAAATAGGTGTTTTATTGGCTTGCATTCTACAGGAGCACCCGGGCATCACCAAGAGTGAAAGTAAGAGAATATGCAAGTTGATGGACTGCAGGAAGCTATCGGTGGATGCTTGCACCCATGCTGTACAAAATGAACGCCTCCCTCTGCGCGTGGTGGTGCAGGTACTCTTCTTCGAGCAGGTACGCTCTACAACCAATGGCAGTGCAACCGCTGACCCATTGGGTCAAGCAAGGGCATTGCTCCCCGGCGGGTCCCACGGAAGTTCCAGGTCAGCGACCACAAACACAGAGGAGGAATGGGACGGGGTCCCCACCACGGAGGAGCTGAAGGCATTGAAAGGGGAGCTGGCCAACCTCAGGCTAGGAGGCAGTGAAGGCGCAAGCAGTAGCAGCACGAACACAAACGACGCTGAGAAGGCAGCTGCCAACAAGGTGAAAGGTCTGCTGATGTCAAAGAGGCTGTTCTCGAAGCTGTTTTCGAGCAAGGATAGAGATGGAGAGAACAGCAGCTCAGATACTTCAGAGAGCCCAGCGTCTACAAACGCAGAAGAGGTGAGGTCCACCCCTTCGAGATGTAGGAGACGTTCGTCGTCGTAGTGGTTCTGAGCCCGGCAGATGAATAGAAAGTGTTAAGGGAGGGAAGCAGTGTTGGTATTGTAAAATGTAGCTCAGTTTGTAGGAGGCTAGATTCCACTGACATGAGAAGTAGGTGCTCTCTGCTTTTAGTTAAATCTCTGGATGAGCATTATTGATACCAACCATCATTTTGTATCTCCAATTTCCCTGTTTTGGAACTTGAAGGCTTGTAAGGGGCGTTTGGAGCCGTCGGACCATTACCAGGCTGTAAACCCGAACTGTAAATTACTCTTCGGTTCAGGACCAGGAGGACCGAATAGATCACTCTCTGGTCCTGGAAATTTTATATTTCGTGTTAATGTTTGGTTTGGTTTGGTCCACCTCAGTGATCATCCCGACTAGTCCAACCGGTTTGGAACCAAACTACATCCACGTCAATGCCGATCTGGCCACAACGCACACCCACGAACAATGAGTATCCATCCTTGCCCTACACTCCCAACGCACCTCAACCACGTCATGGCAATTCATTTTGACACCAACGTCTCCCTGGACGATGCCATCGGCCATCGGGTCACCGGTTAACCTGCCTCGTGTGTCAGGAGACTGCGAGTACAAATGCAACCCCGGAAGACCACCTGCTACTCAATCTGAATCCCCTCGAACAACATCGTATTCCTTGTAATCAGATAAAATCCTTTGGTCGAGATTCACATTTATTGGCAGGTATACTATCAGTCTATCACACTCAGCGTAATCAGGTCAAAGGTCCATTATTCAAACATACCGAAGTACATCGAGTGTTGTAGACCATCAATTATTTGTGAGTTTCCGAATTTGGTACGGAAACTTGTGGTAATTAAGTCCATTTCACTTCTTTATTAAAGTGTATCCTTAAGTACTATTGCTGAATGGATACGTAAACATGTCGACTGGATCAAGGGGGGGGGGGGGGGGGGGGGGGGGGCATCTGAACCGGGTTTACGAGTTTGGATCACCCGGCGGATCGGAAGATCAAAAGGTTGACTCGCCGGGTCGGTACATGTGGCAGGAAGGGTTCAATCTAGCGGCTGTAGGTCCGGCCGGTTGGGTCTCATTTTTGTTTAAAAAAAAGTCTGATTTCCGGAAGAAAAAAATCGTTCCGTTTACATATTTGATGGAAATTTGAAAAACAATAAATACTTGGTTAAATTGAGTTGGAAAAAAAGGATGAAGGACTTGAATCGGTTTTCCAATTGTCTATGTATCCTTCCGGAGAAGAAGAATCAAAACCCACATAATTCTTTTACCTGTATTCTGAACCTCGCTCACCTACTCATAACATCTACCTCCCCAACGTTCAATTTTTTTTTTTTAAAAAAAAAGGTTGACCCAGCAGGTCGGCAGGTTGGGGGAGGCTCGACCCTAACCCGAACCCGCCAATTCGTACCCGACCACCTGTATTTATTTACCCCAAATCTACCTTTAGTGGGATATATTGGGTTAGACATAGCCACAGATCATGGGTTAACCCGGATCTACCGGATTACGTCGGGTTGGTGATTCACCAGGTCCGAGTTAATGGTTTAGCAGGTTAGCCAAGTGGGCAAGTATGGGTTAGGGTCGACCCCCCCTATGACCCACCGACCCGACCCATACCCAATTTTTTTTAAATGATTTAAAAAAATAAATTTATAATTATCATGTATATTATTCAAATAATAATTCATAATAATGCATAAACTAATATGCAATATGCAATGCGGGACAAATGCACCCTCATTCTTTTCATTTTATAGCTTTGGAATTCTTTCTTCCATTCCTCATTTCCAATATGGGACTCGTGCAATAATAATACATCCCTAAATATGTCAGCTTTGTGGTTATTATCCATATCCGTAAATGGTGCAAACATCATACTTTACTTGTTTAGTACACCAAAATATTGCCAATTAGTCACCACTAAAACATGTGATGAGTTGAAAGAAAATCCTTTTACTGTCAACCAATGAAAGAATCTAAACATACTTGTTTTATCGGCACATTGAGTCGAATGAAACCACATCTCCAAATGTAGCGTAGTTTACCCGAGCAATAGAATCACACTAGAATAACATAACTACCTATTTTTTCATCAACAATGTAGTCAAAGAAGAATGCAGATGAAGCTCGTTTCTTAAGCATAAACCTATCAATAACCATTTGAACATCGACTCCTGAAATATATGCCATGACATCGCGCTTGAAGTTTTTTAAATCCTGACTGAGTGGGTCTCCGTGGTTAGATCCTTGTCTTGCTTTCTTCATTAACTGATGGGTCATAGTTGAATCCAATAGTGCCTTAGCACAATTGATCATTAATCATTGATGCGCAAAATCTAATTTTTGACGGGCCTTTAGAAACTGATTAGACCCATCTTACATCAGGTATGGTTATGACAATCCTCCATCGAGTGATTTCGTATCCATGCAGACCTTGATATTTTAGATAGATGTGAGCCTTGTATCCCACCCGACTAGATAATCGTTTACGCTTTTCTTGGGGGTTGCTTGATTAAGCAAACCCATGCCTTTCACGCCTCTTGTAATGAAGGAAAGTTCGATCGTTTTCATGTCAATTCGAGTTCTGCAACTCACCGAGCTTGAGGAGGAAGAAATAGTTTTTTGAGGGAGGTTTTCTGCGGAAAATCCGATTTTATTTTTCTCGTTTTATTACGGGCTCTACCAAGCCTTATTTACTCAAAACAATTGGGCCTATTCTAACCAATCTAGCATAACCAACCCAAACTTAATTAAAACTCAAACTACATATATTGTTACCCCCCCCCCCCCCCCACCAAGATCAAGGTGGGAGAAGCACAACATCTTGGACAAAGCTTTAAGCAGACGAACTCTGACAACATTATTCATCAAAAAATCAGCAAGCCGTTGACGAGAGGAAACGCGAGACAATGAAATCAAACCCTCTAGAAGTTTTTCACGGGCAAAGTGACAATCAATTTCGATGTGCTTCGTTCGCTCGTGAAAAAACCGGTTACGGGCGATGTAAATTGCAGCCTGATTGTCGCACTTAACGGGAATAGGCCTAACATCAAGGTATGTTTTTCCTTTCTGACGTCTCATCGACAAGCTTGAGTCAGTTCATGACTATTCCTCGTCAACCTCATTTTGCTGTTACACTTCACGTGCTTATAATTCGGTATCTAAAGGGGAACATTGATAGGGGTATGCTCTTGTCAAATTCTCTTGATTACAGGCTCTGAGCGTACTGTGACGCAGATTGGGCGAGTTGCCCACAATCTAGAAAATTTGTTAGCGGCTATATGGTGTTGTTTGGCTCGAATCTGATAGCTTGGAAGTTAAAAAAAAAAGCAGAGCATCTCCCTTTGTGAGCTTGATGTCCCTGATGTTAGGCCTATTTCCATTAAACATAACTAGGTCTAGGAGCTTTCTCATGAAGCCTCTCAAGGGTTATCATATTCAATAGCTTGCTAGGAAACCGATTAATAAGGTAAGTTGTTGTAAGCACACTCTCACTCGAATACCACAAGGGCATCTTGGAGTCAAACATTAGTGCCATTTCCACCTCTAGAAGGTGTCTATGTTTTCTTTCCACTGCGTCGTTCTGTTGTGGTGTGGCAACACATGAGGTTTGATGAAGCACTCCCAAATCAGTCAAGTAAGAAGTAGCTTCTATACTTGATCAGAGCTCAAGACCATGATCACTCCTGATCACTTTAACCTTCTTGCCGAATTGTCTTTCAACCATAGCAAGAAACTGCTTGATCACTTCAAAAGTAGAACCTTTGGTGACCAGCAATTATACCAAGGTCGTTCGAAAAAAATCATCTATGGTGAGGAAGAAACGAAACTTATCATATGTTGGGGTGGGATAGGGACCTCAAATATCTCTGTGTATAAGTTCAAAACAATCAACCATCTTAATGCTACTCAAAGCAAAAGGAATTCGAGCTTGTTTCGCCTTGGTACAAACGTCACAAGGATCTTTGCCAGAGGTATTTTTTTGGGAATGTAATAAAAGAAAAAGTCTGTGATCTATAATATGGAAAATGTCTTAATCTCTGATGCCATACATCTGGTTTCCCAACTGAAGTCACATTATTGCAAACGAAAGATGAATCCACACCAACTTGTGTTGCCTTTGAATCTTGTCTATGCTTCAGTAGGAACAAAGTCCTTGCTAGCTTCACCAATCCTCATCGGGGTTCTCATAGAAGGCCCATGCAAATAACACCCGTGTGGTGCAAATATTAGTAAGCAACACAAATCTTTGACCAACTTTCAAACTGAGAGTAGATTACACTTGAAATTCCTAATGAACAACATGTTATGGATCAACAAATCCTTCATGATTTCCACTGTTCCTGGAGTGGTTATCATGGTTGATTCTCATGTTGGCAGTGAAACAATAAATGACTTTGTCAATGTATATGCCCTTTTGAACAAGGAAGGATTACTACATATATGACCGCTCGCTCCACTGTCAACGATCCATACCATACCATTCAACAAACTTTCAAAAAGAATCGTACCTGAAAATCCCGCCAAATCGTCCAAGCAAGGTTCCTTTGTTTGAGTTGCGCCATTAACTGTCTGCATAAGACTCATAATCTATTTCATTTTCGAAGATGTGGACTCTGAATTACTTGTTTCACTAGCATTCCCTGGAAATTTTCCTGAATTTGCAGACCGATTCCCCTTTCCTCTTCCAACATAACCTGGAGAAAAAACGATGATGAAGAAGCACTTCTCGACGTTATTGTTGAACAAAAATGCGCGATAATCGTACAACAAATTTTAATTGATTTTTAATATTTAACTTCGACCCTTTTTGATTATCCTCTAGATTCGAAGTCATATCGATACCAGGATTTGAGTGGTTTTGGTGATTTGGGCTGCACCCAAATTTTAACGGGTTGCCTACATATCTCTTGAAAGAGAATCAACCCTTGCGTTGTAAAGGCTCGGATTTTTAAATAATAAATTTTAATAATTAATAAAATAAAAGGGGTTTATGTCAAAATTCGGATATTTGAAAATCCTCATATTCGCCTTAAAAATCGTATTTTAAAATCCTTCCGGCATCGTTTTAAAATTTTGATTTTGACGGAATTTGATTCCGCTTTCGAGTTGCGAGTCTTGATAGATTAATTTAATTCCGGTAATGATTTACAAATTCAATTTGAAAATTTCGGGTCGGGGTAGAATCGAGCAAATGGGTTTCGGGATTTCATTTCGGGTATTTGAAATTTATATTGAGACCACATTGCCTTGTCCTCTTCCTCCCACTTCTATCCGGCTTGCATTCGACCCAATTCCAGCTCACTCCTTGTACAACTCATTCCTCTTATTTTGGGTAAAATTCTATCCTAAACCTCTCTTCTTGATTCCACACACTTTGACAAACAAACAACATTTTTATCTGTTCAAAAATCAGGCCACCATTGACCCATTTCAAACCACACAAAACCCAAAAATCACCTTATCTTCTCTTCCCCTTTGATTTTTGCCGAAGAGCCCTTGCCTCCACCACCACGCCACCCTCTTGCCACCAGCAGCCACCATCGCACACGCTCAGTGCTCCTCCTCACTCCCTCCCTTCCGGCCAGTCGCTGAGCCGAGCACATCTCCCGAGCGCCTCCGAGTCTGAGCAGCAGCACCTCCGCTAGGAGCCCCAGGCTCCTCCTTCCTCCGACGTCCGTACAAACCGCCAGTAGGACCCCTGTTCCGCCGAGAAACCCCGAGCAGCTCCTTCCTCCTTCCTCGATGAGCAGCCAGTAGCGCCAGGGCCATCTTCCCTTCCTTCGACGTCCATGAGCAGCAACAGAGCAGCCCAGCGGATCTTCGACTAGCTGAGAACAACACCTCTTTTCCATTCTCCTTGTTTTCGCGTTTCCACTCGGTAAGGGGCCGTCCTTGCTCTTTTCGCTTCCTAACTGTATAAAGGTCGAACTTTAAACCCCCAACACCCTTCCCAGGCAGTGTCGCTGAAGATCTCGCAATGACGCACTCGAATCGAGCCTCCTCGGGCGTTTTCCGGCGAACCTTTTGAAACCTCGGTGAGCGTTCGATTTCCTCTCCTTTTTCCGTGATTTCGTTTTGATTGGGTTGCTTTTGGTCGGGAAATTCAGTGAGGGTAGTCGGAGTGGGGGCTGGAACACCGCCGGCAGGCCCGAGTCTTCCTCTTCCTCTTCGTTTCCGGTCGGCGGCCTGATTTTGTTTTGGTGATTGAAGGAGACGGGGGTTCCTTCTTCTGTTGGGGTGAACAGGTGAGCGAGGGTGGCTGGGGCCGAGTGCGGGTGGCCGGATTTGGGGAGACTGCCGCCGGCGAGCCTTCCTCGGTGAGCACCGTTTCTTTCCGGCGAGGCATGGAATCCCTTCCTTCCTTCTCTTCCGTTTCCGCCGACCTTGTCCCATTCCAGAGCTCTGTTTTGTGTTTTTGGGAGAGATAGTGTGAGCTGGGCCTAATTCTTGGGCCGGATCCGGTTTCTGTTCCGGGTTGTGTTTTGTGAGGGAAACCGGTTTGGGCTAAATTTTGGGCTGAGAACCGGGTTAAGTTTGAGCCTGTTGGGTTGGGTTGGGTTGTTTTGTTATTAATGTTAATTGTTACTTGTTTCACAAAGATAAATATGTTACGTGTATTATTTTATGATAATATTATATTATCCGAGGGTTGGAAATATTATATTCTGAAATTATTATGTATATATTTAAGTTGTTTTAGAAATAGTATTATTTGGAAATAAAATTATTGGGATAAGTATTGTGTAATGATTTAAATATGTGATTTTGGAAGTTATGAGATTATTTATTGTTATTAATATATAAAAATAGTTGGTGTTATTTTAAGTTATATATTGTTTGATAAATTATTCAAAGGGCTTTCAAGTTCAGAAAATGTCCTCAAGGTTATTGTTTGAAAAACCAAATGCCGGAATATTTTGATAAAACAAGATTGGGGTTGACTTAGAGAATTGATACTCCCTCTTGATTTGGACAAGTATGATTTTAAATTGTCTTGAGAACGAGTTGACTTAACCTGAAATTTAAGAGTTGGAAAATATGGTTGGTACTATTTTATCAATAGGGTTTGATTGAAAGGACCATTTTGGTTGAGGTTGATCAAATGGGAAAGGTTTTGGAAAATGGTTTTACTATCGGTTAGTTTTGAGCATGTTGAGAACGTGGAGTTTGTGTGTATGATTGATGGACCGGTAGCTTATGGAAATGCTTGATGATAGGTGTGTATTGCTTTTGGATCGCTTTGAACTTGCATTTGGGCCCTTGCTTGCGTTATTTTGCTGTTCTGCATCTTCAGGTAAGTTCCCTAGGGGGCTTACTCAGGTTGGACATTCATGCTTGTTGTTGCATTTTATGTTAGGTGTTGCATATGCATAAAAGCATGCCATGTAGTATCATGTTTAGGTTGCACCAATTGATTGAGCATCTGTTTACTTTATGCGTTTGAAACAGAACGGCCGTTATCTGTGATAGTCCTAGAGTCTTTGCTAGGGTCATAGGGTAGCCCAGCCTCATCGGGTACCCTGAGTCAATCGAGTCATGAACTTCCTTATATTATGATATGCCTGCGGGCTTTATTGTGGAGCGGGTTAGGCATGCGTGCCCCCCGATTATGATGGAATGCATTCACGAGCTGGCCAGTCTCCGCCCTATCGGAAGGGGGTGGAGGTAGGAGAGGGATATGCCACTTGGCATTGTCTTGGGCCTTTTACAGTATTTCTGCACATTATTATGAACTAGGAGCATGCTAGTGTGTTTAAATTCCGTACTGCATTAGAGCATCTTTATTAGGTATAGCACATACTATGTGGCCTCAGCGAGGACTGCCGGTCCCGCATGACTGGCTCGATCTGACTCCTTTCCCCGTTCTTTTTTTTTAAGGTATTTTCTGCAGATCTTGTTTGCTCCTTGCTTCTGTGCCAGGAAACCCTTTGGCGAATCGAAGAACCTAGCTAATATTCTAACTTGGTAAAATGGTAATCACTTGCTTATGATTTGGTTTGACCCGGCTTTGTCGTGGCATTTGTATCCTAGTTTTGCTTTCGCTTTACTTTCGGTTAAATTGGATTTTGCGACATAGTTCTAGGACAGGCAAAGGGTACCCAATGGCCCTACGATATTTTTAGGGTTTGAAATCCCTCTTTCTACTAATCTTAAAATGAGTTTGAAACCTCGACCCGTACCTGGATTGCAAGATCCGAACAAGGGGTTTTATCCCTTGAAACGTAACCCGGAAATCATAATTCTGGGCCGTTACATGCGTAGTTCAGAAGAACCAATTTAATTTTATGGGATTTAACCTCGTATTCACGTAAAGGTGAATTTAGAGGTTGACGACTATACCCGATATATTTTTAGAATTTAATATCGGATTACCTACGTAGCCTGATACGAGGCGTCAAGTCTTTACGTAGTTCTATTGTAGGTAAATTTGATTTAATTTGAGATGGGCGACTGAATCCGATATATATTGAATTTTAATATCGGATTTCCTACGTAACTCGCAAAAGAGTATCAAGTCTTTGCGTAGTTCTTTTAAATAGAATGATTTAATTTGACTCGATTTAACCTCATATTCATTTAAAGGTGAATTTAGAGGTTGACGACTGTAACCGATATATTTTTAGAATTTAATATCGGATTACCTACGTAGCTTGATACGAGGCGTCAAGTCTTTACGTAGTTCTGCCGGAACCACTTTGATTGTTTTTGATTTGGCAATTGAACTCGACTAGCTTTTAGCTTTAAGTCGAGCTTCCTACGTACCCGTTTAGACGGGATCAAATCACCCGTAGTTCTTTAACGAACCAATTTAATTTGTTTGGTTTTGACCTCATATTCATTTAAAAGGAATTTAGAGGTTGATGACTGTACCCGATATATTTTTAGAATCTAATACCGGGTTACCTACGTAGCCGATGGGAGGCGTCAAGTCTTTACCTAGTTCTAAACGAACCGATTTAATTTGGATTTGGCGATTGAACCAGACGAGCTTTAGCTTTTTGTCGAGCTTCCTACGTACCCGTTTGAACGGGATCAAATTACCCGTAGTTCTTTGGAGACAAATTTGATTTATTTGGTTTGAAAATTGAACCCGGCGAGCTTTAGCTTTATGTCGGGTAGCCTACGTATCCAACAAGTCGGAATCAAATCAGGCGTAGTTACCTTGCAAAAAACCAAGTTTATATTTGGTGAAACTTGATTTGATGTTTTGACTCCGTTTTTATTGAAGCCGGTTTGAGATGACCCACTAGAATTAATTGGCAAAGAATTTTAGACGAGTTTAATTATATATTTTTTTTATTAAACTCGAATTCCTAATTTGTACCAATTATAATTCTTATATTTTAGTGGGTGAATTGTGTAATAAAACACATTTTTCTTTAAAGCTTGTACACATTATCAATATATAATACTAAAACAGAGGCGTGGAAATCTTATATGGCGGGTTCTGGTACGATTCGCTTACGTGTCGTTTTCTGGTGCAATCTGGCCCGGGTTTTATTGACACGTCAATTAATGATGATCCAATGAATTTAAGCCATGCTAGACGATAACCCAATCTATTTATACATGTGTCATCCTATGTTTCCATTTTAATTAATGATTAAATTAATTTTTAGTATAAATATTCAACCTCATATCTTACAAATCTTATCATTTTACCTTAAGTTAATTTATAAATTTATAAATATTTTATCTAGAAAAAATTATAGATTAGATTAATTTATAAATATTTAAGTCAAGTCAAATAATGACATGTATACAATTTATCCACATATCCTATATATACGTACAATTTAATACTTTTTAAATAAATTATATATTAAATAGTTTAAATAAATAGTATGTATAAAGCTTTAAGAGATTTATATATATTCATATCTCAATCGGATACTTGATAGATTTAAATTAACTAAAGTGAAAATCAATTTAACCGATTTGATTTTATACAAAATTTTATCTTCAAAAGTTTAAATAATATAGAGCGATTGCAAATTGTATAATTAAGTCCGTAAGTCTGTACATTTGCGTGGATGTAGATATTAATGTTTGACTACATATTGCATGCATTCAATTAGATGGATATCTTATATGGATAGTTATGTATATATAAATAAGTATGAAATTGTTGACAATTACCATTTTATACAATTTTTATCCTACTAAATAAATGTGCATAAATATAAAAGACTTATAAGATTTATTTAAGCAACATCGGATATTGTTTCGGGTTATTTTATCCAAAGGTCATCTTTTGTAATGATAAGATTTCATCATTGATTAATTATCTATTGACAAATAAAATATTACCTATTCAAAGTGAAATAAAGGGAGGATAAAAAAAAAGCACACAAGATTCATAAATGAAACAAACGAAAAATAAGAATATAGAAAAATATACCTAAATAGTATGAATGAAAATTATATATATACTTATTAAATATCAATTCACATTAATATAAAAAACTTATCAAAAAGCTGCGTAACACGCGGGTAATAAGACTAGTATACTTATATAATATGTGCCTGGTTTTCTTTTGTGAACAGAGCCCAAGTTCATAATTGTTAACCGGCCCACTTGGCTAGCTAGTAAAACCAAGCTCAGCCCTCTTTTCCCCTAATTTTTATTTTCTGTTCATCTTCCATCGACCGACAGAAAAAATCACCATCGTACTCTTCGATAGCGGCGGCCCTTTTGCCCACCACCTTGGGAGCTCTGGTCTAAGGCGATCAAAACGGTAGAGAGCATGGCAAGAGCGAGTTGAGTCGAGATAGGGTGAGGCGAGGGCAGAGTGATTCCGGCTTCAGCGACGGGACACGAATTAGGGATTCCGACCCCAAGTGCTTCCAAAGAGGTACGTTCTAGGTTTTTTTTTTCTTTTTTGATGAAGTTCACCCCTAAATCAATTTCTTTGGGTTCTTATTTTTATATTTAAAGGTTGAATCTTCGGATTTCCCCCCACATCCACCACCAATTTTGATTCTAACTGAAATCCCCGTTGGGTTTTTGGCACACAGTCACGAATTTTAGGGGAAAATGATCAGGGCATCAAGGAAATTGGGAAGGGGCTCGAAGAGTATCGATTTTGAGAAGGCGGGGCAGCAAGGATCTATTTGAGTCCTCATACGCGTCACCGCAGCTTTGGAGCGATCAGAACTTCGATTTCTCGGGCCAGGTAAGTTTGGTTTAATCTTTTTCTTTTGTCCTTCCAAATTGGGTTCTCAATCATAGTCTGATTTTGACTTGCTCCAATCTCTAGACCCTCTTCCATGAACTCCGAGTTTTCGCATTTATTTTTATTTTTAATGCTTTCCAGTTCTTAGTTTAATAGAGGTTTGCCTAGCTTGAGTTGCGTAATTTGAGAATGATGTAGTTTCTCCCACTGAACTTGGTGAAAATTACTGAGGCTTTTGATTACATGCTTTGCCTTTAGCATTTGGGTTTACACATGAGTTCAATAGCACCCCTTTTTCAGTATATGTTTAAAGAAAATTTTAACAGAGCTTCCCCTTGATTTAGAATAGTTTGATAATTCCGAAACTCAAACCACACGAAGAAGCTCGCAAGGCCGAGGTTCTCGAGGGTAGAGTTCCAAGAATCGAAAACAATAAGACTAATTAGGGAAAATTTCGACAGTACCTCCCCTTGATTTGGGGTCATTTGTTGATTCTGAGCCTCAAAACCACACGAACAAGCTCGCAAGGCCGAGGTTGTAGAGGGCGGAGTTTCAGGAATCGAAAACGATATTAAACGGGAATGCTACCTGATTAGCCCTCTCTTTTTTTTTCTTGTACGTGAGATTGTCACCGATTTTGTAAGTGATTTGCTCTCTTCTTTTTTTTTCTTTCCCTTCTTGCTGAATTTTTTTGTTCTCTGCTTTCCTTTGTTTTTTTTGGCAGATGGGAGTACGTTCTGTGTAGCCCAAACTGTGAACTCAGTCCCTTTTATAGGGGAGAAAAAGGTGAAGCTGATGGCCTTTCTTTAGAGATGGATAGATCACACATGGGAGCAGTTGAGATTTCTTTTACCTTATGTTTGAGTTCTGCCGAAGGGCATGGGCATGTAGGTTGATGGGGTTTGATGGAGGCAGTTGAAAATGTAATTGTAGAGTATAGACTACAAGACTCCCTTCATCTGTATATATTATATATATATTTTTATTTTAATTCCATTTCTTTTTATATACATGGAATAAAACATGGGCTTCAATCTGGGCCTTAGCTTGGGCTTTGATTTGGGCCAAAGAATCTGCCCATTTTTTTTGATGGCATCTATGTGGCTTATTTCACCAAATTGGTTTGCTAAATTAATTTGGTAACCTCAAAATATTATGAGTAAAAATGTGAGTAATCAAATTTATGAAATTTTACCACTCAACATTTGCCCCGAACTTTCAATTTGCAAGAGATTTGTCGAACATATTCAAAGTTCGTCCCATTTTTTGTTGCATTTAATTTGATATTTTATTTGAACAATATATCAATACCAACATAAATTTGACCAAAATATTGGTCTTCCCTTAAGAGTAACACCTTATTACGAAAAGATACTTGCTCTCCTTTAAAAGGGCAATTGGTTGTGTTTGTTTTTTTGGGGCTGCGTCTAGCATCATTTTACTAGCTAGACTGCCTACGTACCCTCTTTGTGAGGGATCAAGCCGTTCGTAGTTCTTTTGGGCACCTGTTTTTCACATATGATCTAGGGGCCTCGATTCTGGACAAATTTCAAGTCTTTTTTTTAATCGGGATATATCTTTTTTTTTAATATTCTTTTTACTGCATCATCCGGATTACTTGAGCCCACCTTCTAGGAAGGGTTTCCCAAGTAACCTGACTATCATTTGCAAACCCGTTTTTTTTTCTGCGACTGAATTTGACATAATCTTTGATGTCAAATGTCCTACGTACTCCTTGCTAGAGATCAAGTCTTCACGTAGTTCTTGACATCTCGACTCTCACACTTCATGTGAAAAACTTTTTCACGAATTTTCCGTTCACACATGAGTACACGATTTCACCTTCGGTATTTGAGAGTTCATATGCGCCTTTGGGAAAAACTTTGGTCACCACATAAGGACCTTCCCATTTTGATTGAAACTTTCCTTGCGCTTTTCGATTGACGACAATCGGTCGTCTGACGGTGAGAACCAAGTCACCGATAGCGAAAGAGCGAAACTTGACCCGCTTGTTGAATGCCCCAGCTACTTGAGCTTGGTAGATTTCAAGCTTTTGTTGTGTCGCTAGTCTAAGCTCATCCAATGCTTCAAGCTCAACCAAACAAATTTTGACATTCTCTTCCGGATCAGTAAATTAAACTGCTACTCTAAGAGAGGGCAATTGTATTTTTAGTGGCAAAACAACCTCGGACCCAAAAACCAAGTTGTAGGGTGTACAACCCGTCAATGTTCGTGTTGTTGTCCAATATGCCCATAGTGCCTCCGGTAGCCGTTCATGCCAATCTCTCTTTGATTTTGAAAACATCTTTTTGAGGATTTTGCATAGCACCTTATTAAATGCTTCAGCTTGACCATTTGATGATGGATTATAGCTAGATGAAAAGCTATGTTTAAACCCGAATTTCTCGCTCAACTTCACCAACATTTGATTTTTGAAGTAAAGAGCATTATCGGAGATGATTTTTGAAGGAACTCCATATCGATAGATCAAGTGAGTCCTTATGAAATTGGCGACCTCCTTAGCTCCTACTTCCTTCAAAGGTATAGCTTCAGCCCATTTGGAGAAATAGTCCGTAGCCGCCAAAATATATTGGTGACCTCGGGAAGAAGATGGATTTATACTCCCTACGACATCAAGACCCCATGCGTGGAATGGCCATGATAGAATTGTAGGGTGTAGCATTTGAGGAGGTTGATGTATGAAGTCGCTGTGAATTTGACAAGCATGACAAGCTTTAGCAAAGTCCATAGAATCTTTCACCATAGTGATCCAATAGTAGCCTAATCGTTTGATCTGATTAGCCAATTTAGGACCAGCTTGATGTGTTCCACACACTCCAGCATGAGTTTCGGATAGAATGTATTTAGCTTCCTCTTTAGACAAGCATCTTAGCAAGATTCCATCAAACGTCCTTCGATACAAGGTATCGTTCTTAAGTAAGAATCTCGACACTCGTCTTTTAACATCCACCCTCTTTTTCGGATCATCGGGAAGGATCCCGTGACGAAGATATTCGATAAGTGGTTGTCGCCAAGCTGTTTCTTCTTCAATTTCATATACGGAAGCTATATCCACTTCTTCTGCTGGCTCGGCTCTTTCTAAGGCTGACATAAGCAGATGGCGTTCACCAATGGTAACCTGAATTTCCCTTTCGCTTGGTAACGTCAATGATGAAGCTAATTTTTCCAATGCATCTGCCTTGACATTCTCAGACCTCAATATATGCACCACTTTTATTTGACGGAATTGATGCACAAGACATTTAGCTCTTTGATGCAAAGGAATCAAATTTGCGTGTCTGGCCTCGTGCTGTCCATTTAATTGTCTGATTATCAATTGAGAATCACAAAACACTTTTAATGGATCAATACGCATTTCAAGAGCAATCTCCAAGCCGATAATGAGTGCCTCATATTCTGCCACATTATTTGTGCAACTCTCCAAAAGGGAAAATGAATAAGGCACTATCGTATCATTTGGGGTAATGAAAACAATACCCACACCAACTCCTCTTTTTGTTGCAGCACCATCAAAATACAGCTGCCAAGATTTTTCTTCTATCATGAAGACTTCTTCATCTGGCAAATCATCTAACAACTCCTCATTATCTGGAGTAGGGTGGGCTGCTAAGAAGTCAACTATTGCTTGCCCCTTTATTGCCTTTTGAGGCACATACTTGATGTCAAAAGGAGCCAGAAGCTAAGCCCATTTGGCCAATCTCCCCGACAACACAGTTTTTGATAAAATGTATCGCAAAGGATCAGCTTTAGATATTAGTGTGATTTGATGGGACAATAGGTAATGTCGTAGCTTTTGGATGGCAAAGATCAATGGTAGACATACTTTTTCCATAGTAGAATAATTTTGTTCAGCTCCCACCATTGTTCGACTGATGTAGTACAAGGCATTTTCCTTTCCGTCATCATTATTTTGAGCTAACATAGCCCCTAGTGATCTCTCAAGACTTGCAATGTACAAGATTAAAGGTCTTCCTTGAACTGGTGCCATAAGAACTGGCGGATCGGTCAAGTACTTCTTGATGCTATCGAGAGCATTTTGACAAGTTTGGTCCCATATGAACGAAACATCTTTCTTCATCAACCTTAGGAAGGGTTGACATCTCCCCGTCAGGTTTGAAATGAACCGACGAATATAAGCAAGCCTGCCTTGCAAGCCTCGCAGTTCACGGAGATTTCTCGGGGCTGGCATTTCTTTGATCGCCTTAATTTTATCAGGATCAATTTCTATTCCTTGACCTCGAACAATAAAACCAAGAAACATTCCCGATGTCACACCAAAGGCGCATTTAAGGGGATTCATTTTCAGTTGGTGTTTGCGCAATCTTTCGAAGATTATTTTAAGATCATTTACATGATCCTCCCTCTTTTTTGTTTTCACCACAAGATCATCTACATAACACTCAATGGTGTTGTGAAGTAGATCATGAAAGATGACTGTCATGGCCCTTTGATAGGTTGCTCCCGCATTCTTCAATCCAAAAGGCATTACGGTATAACAATATATGCCTAATGGTGTACGGAAAGCCGTTAGATCTTCATCCTCGGGATGCATCTTGATCTGATTGTAACCCGAGAATCCATCCATAAATGACAAAGCTTGGAACCCTGTAGTGGAATCCACCAAAAGTTCTGTTATCGGAAGAGGGAATTCATCCTTAGGACACGCTTCATTCAAGTCCCTAAAATCATCCTTGAACTGGTGCCATAAGAACTGGCGGATCGGTCAAGTACTTCTTGATGCTATCGAGAGCATTTTGACAAGTTTGGTCCCATATGAACGGAACATCTTTCTTCATCAACCTTAGGAAGGGTTGACATCTCCCCGTCAGGTTTGAAATGAACCGACGAATATAAGCAAGCCTGCCTTGCAAGCCTCGCAGTTCATGGAGATTTCTCGGGGCTGGCATTTCTTTGATTGCCTTAATTTTATCAGGATCAATTTCTATTCCTTGACCTCGAACAATAAAACCAAGAAACTTTCCCGATGTCACACCAAAGGCGCATTTAAGGGAATTCATTTTCAGTTGGTGTTTGCGCAATCTTTCGAAGATTATTTTAAGATCATTTACATGATCCTCCGTCTTTTTTGTTTTCACCACAAGATCATCTACATAACACTCAATGGTGTTGTGAAGTAGATCGTGAAAGATGACTGTCATGGCCCTTTGATAGGTTGCCCCCGCATTCTTCAATCCAAAAGGCATTACGGTATAACAGTATATCCCTAATGGTGTACGGAAAGCCGTTAGCTCTTCATCCTCGGGATGCATCTTGATCTGATTGTAACCCAAGAATCCATCCATAAATGACAAAGCTTGGAACCCTGTAGTGGAATCCACCAAAAGTTCTGTTATCGGAAGAGGGAATTCATCCTTAGGACACGCTTCATTCAAGTCCCTAAAATCAACACAGATCCGCAACTGGCCATTTTTCTTCTTTACGGGAACAATGCTGGCCAACCATATTGGGTATTGGACCTCCTGAATGAATCCTACCTCAATGAGTTTATTGACTTCAACTTTAATTTGCACAGTCAACTCAGGCCGAAAACGGCGTTGTGCTTGCTTCACTGGCTTTTCCTCATCTGAGACGGACAATTGGTGCATTGCCACCTTAGGATCTAAACCAGGCATGTCTTGGTACCCCCAAGCAAACACATCTCTGTATTCATGGAGAAGCTTCTCATATGATCCTTTTTCTTTGTCCGTTAGGAAAGCACTGACAAACACAGGCTTAGGATCTTCTATACTCCCCAAATTGATTTCTTGGAGCTTATCGACCGTGGGTTGACCCCCCTCCTCCATCTCCGGTGGAGCTGGTTGGATTACATTAACAAAATCCTCTGAATCTCCATCTGATTCACTTTCAATGGAGGCCAACACCATATTTACTTCTTCCATCTGAGCATCCATGGGATCTTTTGGCTTGTAAGTAGGAGCTTTTGATATCCTACTCTTAAGCTTCCACTTCTTGTTCTTCTTAGTATCGACCTTCTTGTTCTTGGACACGTTGACTCTCCCAAGTCTCTCAAACATAGAAACTCTTGGGAAACTTGTCTCTAGCCTCTCAAAGACCGAAACTCGAGGTGCGTATGTTATGTCCTGTGAGAACATACTTTTCTCTTGACTTGTTAGGGTCATAGGCTCCAATATCTTAGCTGGCAATAAATCGCCTTCTTGATAAATTTGCAAATCATCAGTCGAGATTTTTCTAGGGAGTTTTTGCGGAGACTTGAATTCCAACGAAGGTCTTGTCACTCTCACTTTGGCCTTCTTCTCAATTTTTGAAGAGACTTGTTCATCGGGCGACTTAGAAGATTCACCCTTGAGCACCACCCTCGTGTTTTCATTTGTTTTCTCTCCGAAATGTCTATGAATGACCAATTTCTTCTTCGGAATGGATTGATCAATCTTGCGAAGAGGACAAGTATAACTTGTCATTAAAGAATGCATGGCCTTCTCCGTTGCACTTAGCGGTTTTTGGCCAGGTTGGCGCTTGCCTTTAGGTGTGTATTTAAATAACACCTTAGGACGTGTCTCTTGCCCCTCTTTCTTGCATATAAGAGAGACTTTAGGCATTGGAGATTCCTTTTGGCCAATTGCTTCATTTTGAGGATTTGCACTTCTACCATCCTCTTTCACTTCTAAATGCATGCTAGGACTACAATACACCGACTTGTAGAATTTGGCGTCCGCGTAATTAACGCTTTCCCCTTGAAAAGGATTACTATCACCTCGGATAGTCCTCTCATTACCGTTCTCATCGGTGTATTTTAAGCACTGATGAAGGTGGACGCAATTGATTTGCTGGCATGAAGCCACGACCTTCCAAGCAAAGCATTATATAGGAGGTTTCGGCATCGATAGCATGGAATAATGTATCCTTATAAAGATCATCCAGCACTACTTTCAAAGCAATAGCACCCAACGCTTTTTGCCCCACTTGGTTGAATCCCTGAATGGTGAGTAATGTCGGTGATAGATGATCGATTGTCAACCCCATCGCTTCCAAAGCCCGCAAAGGCAATAAGTTTACTGCGGACCCGCAATCCAATAGGATTCTATTCAATTTCGCCTCTCCAACCCTACCCGTTACATATAACGGCCTGTTATGGTCATTGCTCTCTAATTGAAGATCCTCATCGGAAAAAGTTATGCACGCCATGCAAGAAGCGCACTGAACCGGAGGAGATGAAGTGACCTCATCGACCTCTATCTGATCAACTTCATCTTTATAATCCTCTGGATCCATAAGAGCTTGGATCAAGGCTTTCCTTAAGTCGGTCGACATTTGTAGTGCATCATATACACTTAAACGCGCAGGAATACGCTTCAAGTGACCGATAACATCATACTTCACCTTCTTCTCAAATGAAGCTTTACGAAGCGATATTTGTATCCGTGATGCGATTTCTTTTTGCTCAGATGCCTCAGCTTCCTTGCCTTTCTGGCTAGGTATGGAAGCTTCATTGTCAACCGCCTCTTCAAAATTTGACTTCTTTGAAGACTCACTCACAAATGGGTGACTCTTTAACCTTTTCCTTTTCCTTGGGCTTAGGAGAAGGCAAAATTTTTCCTGAACGAAGAGCTACTTCATCGACCTCTTCTTCCTCGCCCATGTCAGCCCATGTGGCCATACAACATTGGACAACCTCACTCTTCCAGAATAACTCCTCTTCAGAAGAGTCTTCTTCTAAGAACTCTTTTAGGACAAAGTCCTTTAGAGTAATGATTTGTCGTCCAGATTGAACATATTCTTCATCCGAATCGGTTTCTGGCCTCTTGCTCTTTTTGTTCTTCTTCTTATTTTTCTTCTTTCTATTCTTCTTCTCGAGTTTTGTACCAATCATTCTGAAACCCGTAGATCTAGCACGTTGAGTTCTCTTCGAATGAGATTTCTTTTGGTCTATATAGGTCTGCCATTTAGAATCATTTTCAAACTCATAATTATGGGAAAATGATTCTTCAATATTTGATTGCATCAAAAACTCATAAAGAGTCATGCGGTTTGGTTCATCTCTAGGCATCTCTGGATAGGCCCACACAGTACGCACTTCATTGCGCATATGAAACTGCACAGGGACTGCCCTTGGAGGCAATGACACTGTAGAAACAATGTCCTCTTTAATAGCCTCTGATGAATGGTTGCTCTCTACCTCTTCTGTTATTGAGATAGGATTTGATGAAGCCGTTGGGTTTTTAGAGCTTACCCCTTCGACTTCAATCTCACCCTTGTTAATCATCCTTTCGACGATGTCTTTAAAGACATAACAATCCTCAATCGGGTGACTAACAATTCTGTGGTAAGGGCAATATCTTGGATCGCCTGTTTTGTTTGCTTCATTTGGCCTTTTCGATTCCGGAAGTGAAATCATATTTTCTTTCATCAACTCGCTGAATATCCCTGTTACATCTTCATCATCAAACAGATATTTCTTTTGTTTTCTCTCCTCGAGAGATAGTCTTTTAACGGGTTCTCTGGCTTGAACCCTCTCTTGTGCCCTAGAAGTATTCCCAGAGGGTTTTCCTTGGGGCTTAACAAAGGTGTCCATCGACTCCCCTTTCTTCACGGGTTTCCTGCCCTCATCTTTTCTTACTTTATTGACTTGATGTCGATTAGGTCCTGTTTTACCCCGAGCCAACTGACGCTCAACATTGCAAGCTTTCGACACTAGAGCATCAAAAGCTCGAGGCTCCGCACTACCCACATGTACCGCTAGCTCTGGCACCAAATTATTAGTGCACATCTGCACACATGCCTCTTCACTTAACTTTTCTGAGCATTGGAGTCTCAAACTTCTCCACCTCGCGATGAAATCATTTGCAGACTCATTCGGGCCTTGATTAGCGTTAGCGAGATCCATAATGGAAACCTTGGCATTTGAACTCACAAACTGAGCAAAAAACTCTTTTTGGAGGTCATCCCAAGTATGGATCGATTCTGGCTGAAGTTGTGTATACCAGGTAAAGGCAGATCCTCTCAACGATTGAACAAACTGCCTAATCAATAATTGATCACTCAAAGCAGTTTCCCCACACACCGAGTAAAAGTGAGCCAAATGCTCATGAGGCGAACCATGAATACCATCAAATTTATCAAAATTTGGTCTTTGATAGTTTGGAGGGAAAGAAATCGTGTCATAATGCACAGGATAAGGCTTTCTATAGCCAATCACAGGCGGATTTTATGAGATCTTAAACTCTCGAATACCCTGAGCAATTAAATCCTTTACTTCTTGACGAGAAATGGAAGAACTGCTCTCCCCTTGTCCTAGCGGTTCTTGTCTGTTTCCAGAATTTTGCTGTTGCGCTTGAGCCATAAGGAATTGTATTTGAGCATCTCTTTCTTCCAACTTTTTCTGCAACTCTTGGAGTTGTTCCTCAACAATTGTAGCTCCAGTGACCAGCACTGGCATGCTTTCTACTTCCTCTTCAGATTCATCATTTGATCCGATGCCACTATCAGCCACCAGTGGGAATTCGTCTTCATGAAATAAAGAGCTTGAATCCCCATATAATGGAGAACTTTGTTTCCTTTCTTGAGCAGCTGGCGGACTCAAAGAGCGAGCAACTGCACCGGCGTAAGACACAGCCTTAGACATAGACCTTGTTATTCGCCCCTCATACCCCCCTATATAAATAGGGAGTGAGGTAGATTTTTTCGCCACCATTGAACCCTTTCCCTGGGCTTGAGAAGATGCCTGTATATTCTTTTGAAGCTCTGATAGCTTTGACATCTGAACCCTCGGAACTTGTTCCTGACGAGTTTTCATTTTCAAAGCTCTTGCTTCAGCCTCTTCTTCCGAATAGGAAGTAACCATGGCTTGCTCCACATGGTCTATATTCACGGAAGCTGACCCAGAGTGAATTTTCTTTGGGCTTGCAATTTGAGGTGCAACGATGATTTTGTCTGCATCAAGGAGGTCTTTGGCGGCCTTCCACAGAGTAGTATTGGCTTGCTCCAACGCACGGGACGGGGCTAACTTTCGTAGTGCCCCTGCCTTGTTGCGCTGGGAGCCACATTTTCGTCCCCTTCTTCTTCGAGGCTTGCTCTCCTTCTTGGTCTCAACCACTGGTGAAATAGAGACCTTCATCAGATGATCGTTTTTCATGATAACCCGAACAATAGGCCCTTGGGGAGCAACGCAGGCAGGCTTGCTCTCACTGCCACTAACCAAGATAGGACCCTCGACTTGGATATAAGCTGGCTTCCTTTTTATGAACATCCTCGCAGATTTCTTGTCATTTTTTTCCAAAGGAATGGACATATTTTCTTTGGACCCAAGTCTTCGTGACTGTGTCCTCCCTGATGGCCTCAAAGATATTGCTCGTCGGGATCTCAGCTGAGATTGAATCCCGACCCACTTCGAACCGCACCTGGAAAGACCTCTTCTTGACCCAATGACCACCCTCAACAAGGAAGGTCGCAGGCAGCTCGTTGAAGTTCACAATTGCTCTTGGTGCCATTTTCTTGATTACCCAAAATAAAGAAGTGAATAGTAGTATCGAATAAAACTAAGAGATGAAAAGGCAAAAAGGGTCCCACTGGGCGTGCCAAAAACATGTTGAACAAAAATGCGCGATAATCGTACAACACATTTTAATTGATTTTTAATATTTAAGTTCGACCCTTTTCGGTTATCCTCTTGATTCGAAGTCATATCGATACCAGGATTTGAGTGGTTTTGGTGATTTGGGCTGCTCCCAAATTTTAACGGGTTGCCTACGTATCTCTTGAAAGAGAATCAAGCCTTACGTAGTCCAGAAGAACCAATTTAATTTTGAGGAAATGGTAGTAAATTCCACAATTCCAAAAATCTTTGCAAAAATGCCAGCATTTTGGAAAATTTTGCAAGAATGCCATTTTTGCCGCAAATTTGCAAAAATGCCACGGTAAACCCACAACAAAAACCGGCTATCCTATGTAAAGTTGGCAAAAAAAAAAAAGAAAATTAAATTAGAGGCATCATTGCCTAGTGAAGAGAGAGAGGGCGGGAAGGAGAAATAGGGGGAGGGTTAGTAAATGCCCATCCAAGCACATATCTCTCTCCCGTTTGAAAACACACCGATAGCAAAGAGAGAGAGAGAGAGGCTTCTTCATCTTCATCGGCAGTGGCAGCGATGCATAGAAAGGGAGAGAGAGAGGGCGGTTTCTTCTTCGGCAGTTGCAGAGACGCCGGTTCGAGAGAGGAACAACATAGGAGAGAGAGCAGACAGGTCGACCGTCGCCGGAAAGTACACCAGACACGACATAAATCAGGTACGCCCTTTTACTCTTCTCCCTTTTGTGGTAGTGTGCGTGGGTCTGGGTCGGGGAAGCAGTGGGTGAAGGGGTTAGGTCAATGGCGGCTTGAATGGTGGGTCGGGGTGGTGGTTTTCTTGTTTGGACAATGGTGGGTGGTGGTGACATGGGTGGTTTTCGGGTATGGAAAGGGGAAATCGGTGGTTAGGGTTTCCAATTGGGTGACAGTGGTTTTCAGAATGGGTTAGGGAAACGGTCGGGGAACTATGGATAGGGGAAATTGGTGGTTTGAGGTTCGAATTGGGTGACAGGGGTTTGACATTGGGTGACAGGGGTTTCCAATTTGGAGAGAAGGGTTTCTAAATTTGTTGTGGTAGGCGGAATAGAGGAATTGACGAGGTGTGGAAATTGGGATATGTGGATGTCGTAGGTGTCCTATTGAAGGAGGTTTGAGGTATTGGTTATAGGCTTCCGATTCATAATGGGTGACATGGGTTTCACCCTGAGTGACAAGGGTAGAGTGACATGGGTTAGTCTGTTAGGTGACAGAGGGAGATGAATATAATTTGTAAACTGACTTTGTTCGTGTGATGGAAATTGCAGGAGAGAAATGGTGAGGACGTTGAATGTGAGCTCGAAGAACAAAGAGCTTGAATACGTAGTCCCCGAAGCTAGGCACTTCCGGGCCCGGGTGAACCAGGGCTCAAGACTGTCGATGCTGAACAACATCGATGATTATGTTGACGCTAGCGACTGGCAGAAGCTGCTTGACTCCCAGCTGGGTGGGGTTGTGCAGCTGGCGCACAGCGTGAAATTTTCTTCACAAATGGTGCATTATGCACTCCAGCGACAGCTTGCGAGCGATAAGGAGTGGGAGACGTGGTACCGGATTAAGGGGAAGCTCCGGAGGTTCTCCCTCAAGGAGTTTGCCTTAGTAACCGGGGTGCGGTGCAGTCAACCAACAGCTAGTGACATGGAGGACGATGAGAAAGCTATCAAGGAGTTTTTTGGAAATGAGAAGATGACGGTCGGTGACCTGAAGACCGAGCTGAAGAACTCAATGTTGGTGGTGCGGAGCCCGCGAAGACGATTCAAGCTAGTGCTTCTGTACATTGTGGAAGGCGTTTTGTTAGGGGAGGAGCAGAGGAAGGGGCTGCGGAGCTGGATCGTCCGGTTGGTGGAGAATATCGATCGGTTTTTGGCATTCCCATGGGGGAGGGTCATCTATGCTGCAACACACGTGTCGCTGAACGGCGCCGTAAAGTGCCGGGAGGCTGAGATAAAGGCAGAAGATCGAAAGAAGCGCAATGGTTATGGCCTGATGGGTTATCCGCTATCCTTTCAGGTAACCTTCTCGACCACACCCATGATCATTTTGTAATTCATATGCTGAAAATGTATTAATTTGAGTGGGGATGCGGTGCAGATTTGGTTGTTGGAATCCATGCCGAAATGGGGGGTCCGGTTTGCGACGAAGGTGTCGACGACGGCATTCCCTCATTGCATGAGATGGACCCTCAAGGACGAGAACCTAGCTTATGCTGATATAGCGAGCCGCACCGAAGCTGAGGGAGAGGAGGCCATAGAGATTGATGATAACCCAATACTCATACCAGAGGAGGCCGAGCTGGAGCTGATTGATGGCTGTGTCTATGATGATGAGAAGTCCGACCCCCTCTTCGACGACCTAGTTGCACCCTTCCTGACACATTTCGAAGCCCCTGGTGGGAGGTCCCCAAAGACGGGAAGAGGAGGCAATGAGAAGGATGGCTGGGTGGGGGACGTGGCCAAGACTTTGGAACAAGTTATGGACAAGCTTGAGACAATATCAACAGGGATGGAGAAGATGGATGAAAAGGTACGCAATTAATTCCCAAATATTCGTTTTGTGGAGACTCTGGATAACTGTGATGACTAGGATAACTGTGGTGACTAGGGTAATTGTGGAGACAATGTCAACAGGGATGGAGAAGATTGATGTCTCCAAAGTAGCCATGTCTTTATGCATATTTTAGTTCCATATTCTTTACATTTTGCATATTTCGGGTTGGGAATATGTCGGATTTATGTAGTATATGCTCATTTGTCAGAAATGGAGGTCTACATAAGTTTATGTTTAATATTGCAGAATATGGAACCATTTCGGGAGAAAATCAAGAAGTAAGAACCGGAGCTCAAGTCTACTCTATATCGACTAACTCTAGTCGATCTCGATGACCCATGTCTAGGCACCTGCACTGAGCCTATGTCGAGAAGCTGAAGACGAAGAACCCGACTCCCGAACCTTCCCCGAGATCGAGTTAGTTTACTCGAGATCGACAAGGCCTTGGAGATAACCCGGAGTCGAGGAGAGCATGTCCGAGGAGACCGAGGAGCATTACCCGACCTGGTGCCCGGACAACCAACTCGATGTCGAGAACCTTCCTCGATGTCGACGAAGCTGGAGACCTGTCCGAGCATGACGAGAAGATCTACCCGACATTGCCGAGAAGACCTAGTCGATGATGCCATCCCACTCGAGATCGAGGACCACTCGTTGAGATCGAGTACATCCCGGAAGCCATGTTTGAGCCACATCGAGGACCAGCAACCCGAGACGCCGAGCCAGCCAGTCGATGACACTTCTACTCGAGATCGAGTAGCCTTACTCGAGATCGAGGAAGCTTCCAGAAGCCGCGTAACGCGTTTTACTCTATCATACTCGGATTGGGATTACTTGGAGACAAAGGAAGCAGAGTCTATCCGGGATCCATCAAGTTCTATCTATGGAAGACAAGATCTATCAACATGAAGAGGCTTACCTATTTAGATTTAATTCCTTTATTTAGATTTAATTGTGTTGTTGCTTTTATTTATCTTTAAAGTTTTAGATATAGTTTTAGATATAGATATAGATATTCTATCCTTGAATAGCAAGGATTAGAAGGCTATAAATAAAGCCCATAGGGCTGGTTTTTCATTCATTCCATCAGACAGCAATTAGTGGTAGTAGAGAGAGAGAGTGAGTGAGTGACCAAGAGGAGTTTGTGAAGCGAGAGCGGAATTGGCTTCCTTTTGTTGTAAGCTCTATTTTATTTTATTAATGCAAGTTTATTTCCTTTTATTATTGATGTCTTTAATTATGATGAAGCGCGAGTAGTCCACCCACTTCTAGGGTTGGGGTGAGCCCGACGATAGCCCTGCGTGTTAGAGGTAAAGATCCGACTTTTATCATGTTTTGAGCATCTACTACTTGTTTATGTGTTTATTACCCATCTAATATGCTAACAACTTGGATTGTAAACATAAAATCAGTAGAGACAATTAGGGTTTCTTGAAAGAGTTGTCTAATTGTTGGAAAAGGCAAAAGCTTAGTCCTTTGATGCGATTTACATGATTATCTGTTTTATTTCTGCCTTATGCATGCTTGGTTATCGTTGTTGCAAACCCCAATCTTGGATGTCTTTTACACTAAGTTTAGTTCGAATCCCCAAAGCCTTTGCATTTATTTTCTTTCGTTTTATTCTCTGCTTTCCTCGAGATCGAATAGCACAACTCGATCTCGACTACTGATCTTTGACCAAGGTCGCTGTAGCTTCTGTTTGCAGGTACTCGACAAACTAAGCCGACGTCGACAAGGACTTTACTCGATCTCGAGTAGCCCTTTGTCGAGATCGAGTAGCTTTTGCCGAGAGCCTGTGCTTGCTGTTGCGCTGTGCTCGACTTGTCCGATCTTCTGTTGACTAGCCCTAGTCGAGATCAAGGACATCTGTGGTCGACTTCTGTGAGATTTCTCCGCTGCCTAGGATCCGCTGACACGCTTCCTCGTGGATCGATCCTGACTTCCCACTGCTGCATCAAGAGGAAGTCTTGTAATCATTTGCAAGGGACGGAGTCTGGTTTGCTTTATTTTAATCGTATTTTATATTTGCATTCTCGATTTCCTCCTACAACAAATTGGCGCCGTTGCCGGGGAAGCTATCATTCGCGCCTTAGGTAGTTAAAATCTCACATTCTCTTTGAGTTTACTTTACAGGTGTATGCGCCGTTCTGGTCAACCACCTGAGTTTGACAGCTTAGACAACCCAGAACGTCTTATACAAGCACATGCTAGACTGAAAAGAGCCACGGAAGCCGCAGAAACACAGGAGCAGCTGATACAGAGGCTTACTAGGGAGCTAGCCGCAAAGGATACTACTATCGCCGCTGAAAGGGCAGCGAGGGAACAAGAAGCTGAGCACGCGAGGCAAGCAGAAGCTGAGCTTGCCCAATATCCAACTACTGCAGAGGATTATATGCATCCAACGCTCGTCGTACCTGAATCGGCGATTCTAATCTCTGAAAACTCTTATGAAATTCGCACTCAATTTCTTATAGAGCTTAAAAATAATGCTTTTTATGGCAAATTTAATGAGTGTCCTCTTGAGCATATTACCAATTTTTCTAACATGTGCCGTACTCTTGTTGAAGGTACAACTTTGGAATATATCAAGATGAAGGCTTTCCGCTGGTCTCTCGCTGGGCCTGCACTGAAGTGGCTTGAAGGGCTGAAGCCAAGATCACTCACAACATGGGCCCAAGTAGAGCAAAAGTTTCTGAATAAATTCTTCCCACCTGCTAAGACAGCACTCCTACGCCAGAAAATCACCGCCTTCAAACAGAAGCCTCGGGAGCCGCTAGCAAAGGCATGGGAACGCTACACAGAACTGCTGCGATCTTGCTCTACTCATGGACAGCCACCCTACGTCATTCAAGAGATCTTCTTCAACTCTCTTGATCAAGTCACCAAGGACAGAATCAACCAGTATACTCGCTATGAGTATCTGACGATGCCGTCAGTTGACGCATGGGGTGTGCTAGACAAGCTCACCAATTATGACAACAAATATGGGTCTACTGCAAACTATGAGGAAAGCTCCTACGCCAGGCCAGCACCATCTATGCCACTCTATGAGCCAGCAAAGGAGATTGACCCAGATGTCAGAGAACAGTTCTACAGAGACCAGAATCGTAAGCTTCTCAAACAAGTTAAATATCTGTCTGTCAACCAGCCTTGCATAGAATGCGGATCACAGCGGCACACCACTATTGAGTGCCCACACACTGAGCAAGTCAGGATGGCAGAAACACATGAGGAGGCAGCCTACGCAGGGGGTCTCAATCGCTACATGGGAGATCAACGGTTCTATCAACCATAGTGGAACCAAGGTCCTCCTAGGAACCCCCCACCCTACAGAGCTCCAGGACATCCAGAAAGGGATCAAAAGAAGGATGATCTACAGCTGATCCTTGAGGAGATACGTCGGAATCAGGGCACCATCAACAACCAGTTCCAGAACATCACTACAAAATTTGGAGAACTGGATATCTGGAAAAGAGGAATAGAGACCCAAATGGGTCAAATCGCTGCACAAATCCCACGACCAACCGGACAGCTCCCTGGGCAAACTGAACCAAATCCTAAGGGGAAGACCGGACACGTCGCAGCTATCAAACTCAGAAGTGGGCATCAATTACACGAACCAGAGGTCGGGAAACAGCAAAACAAGGCAAAGCAGCAGCTCGAGAAAGAGCAAGATCTACTCGATCTCGAGGAGACTCTGGTCGACCTCGACAAGGAACTGCTCAACACAGACCAGAAGCTGAGCTCGGACTCCACTGCGCAGCCCAGCAACTCCAGGTCGACCACCCAACTCGATGTCGAGGAGTCACTAGTCGAGATCGAGGAACAGCGAGCCGAGGTCGACGATTCTGCAACACCTCCGACATCTGATCTGACGCCGAAGCAGAAAAAGCCACTGCCTTTCCCTTCAAAAGCACAGAAAGATCCCACTGCAGGTAGGTTTACCAGATTTGTTAATATGTTGCAAGAACTGAATGTCTCTATTCCTTTTACAGAAGCCCTGCAAGAGATGCCTGGATATGTCAAATTTCTGAAGGAAATCCTGAGTAAGAAGCGATCCATCTCAGAGATCGCAGGCGAATGCAAAGTACTCCACTTCCCTGAAAAGAGACCTGACCCTGGTAAGTTTTCTGTTACTGTGGGTTTTGGACAATATAAATATGAGTCTCTGTGTGATTTAGGAGCAAGTGTAAGTATCATGCCTCTATCAATCTGGCGGAAGGTAAAGATAGGATGCATAGAGCCTGTGGATGCCAAACTATACATAGCAAACAATACAGTGGTCATCCCTATAGGTATAGTTGAGAATGTCCCCGTCCAGGTTGGTAAATTCTTTGTTCCAGCAGATTTCTTTATCATAGACTGTGCTGAAGATCCTACTAGCCCTATTATTCTTGGTAGACCATTCTTAGCAACTGCAGATGCCAGAATTAGTGTTAAGAATCGCTCGTTCACCTTCACCATAGGCGATGAGGTTTTAGATTTCTCTTTTGGCCCTGCAAAGGAGGAAATTTCATGGCTGGAAGTGAAAAGCATCAGCAACCACGGGACCAAGCAATCAGCGGAGGCCAGCATCAGCTCCGTCCTCGAGATCGATTAAGCCTCCTCGATCTCGACAAGCCGTCTACCCGATCTCGACAAGACTTTGTCGATGTCGACTTCCTCTGTTGAGCCACTGACTTGCCCAGAACCTAAGTATGGGGTCCCTGTCCTCGAGGTCGACCAGCAGTACTCGACATCGACTAGCCCCAAGCCCAAAGATTTCTGTTTTGCGCCTGAAAAGGTAAGTTCAGGTATGAATCCTACTCCCCCGCAGTCCATAAAGAAATTTATCAATAATTTAAGGGGAGGTAAGGGCCCTGGCGAGAAAATCTGCGAAAGCTAAGAGCTGGAAGAAAGAAGAAGAAAGAGAAGGGAGATGATGCAAGCAACCCCCTGTCAGCTGAGCTTGCATACTACCATCAAGACCTAGATGATCCAGGAGAAGGGCCAAGCATGAGCGGGCCCCACAGAAATGGTCCTTGAGCACAAACGGAGAAGTCGGCCTAGCGACTTTAAAATCTAGAGCATGTATACAAACTTTATGAATTTTGGGACTTTTGAACTTTTTGGTTTTTGTTTTTGGTTTTGGTTTTATGTTTTTTAGGATACTTCATGTGGATAGTCTTGTTTTTTGTGTACAATCTAACACTTTTAGGTCGGCAAGCATATAAGGATCGCGAAAAGTGGAATAAGAAGTCCCTGAAAAACAGTCAGAATCGACGAAGGCCAAGTCGACGACGAAAAGGAGGAGCAGCCCAGACACTCGTCGATATCGAGTAGGCCAACTCGAGATCGACAAGCCCAGAAGCTCTTCGACTTCAGAAGCCACTGGACGCAGACGAAACTCCTCGAGATCGAGTACCCTGTACTCGAGATCGACAAGCCTATTTCCTCGACATGCACTGATTCGTCCTCCTCGATGTGTTATCCTGTGAGTTCCTTCCTTTACTCTTGTTGTTATTTAATTTTTATACAGTGGGGACACTGTATATTTTAAGTATGGGGGGGGGGGGGGAAGGGCTCATTATCATTATTATATGTTTTAGTCTTGCTTTTTGGTTTTACATGGTGAAATTTTAAATTTTTATGTTATGCATTCATGTTTAAAGTTTATGCATTTTAGTCTTTTCCATACTTTAGTCTTGTTTTTAGTTGCATAAGAGAAAAAAAATAAAAAAAAAATATAGAAAATGTCGAAAAAAGAAAAAAAAATGCATGTTTAATTTTTACATTGTTTTAGTTTTTATACCCTAACTTAGATGTCCTATGATGATAAATAATGACTGACTTGATCATATAAATCCTATGGCATGTTTGGAAGGTTTAGCCTAAGTCTTCGAAAATGGTTTTTATGTGGATTGTGAACTTGTGATGAAATTGAGCACATATGATCCTAAGCTAAAGGTTAAAATCCAACAAAAATTGTCCCAGTGAGAATTTTGGCCTTATAGGGAGAACATAAAAAATCCCTCTGCTTTCTTGAGTGTATTTACTCTTCCTATGCATCTCTAAATGTTGTGATAGTTATTCAAAGCCAATGCATTTATATGTTTATGTTGATAAGAGTTTAATGATGGAGGCACCTTTTAAGCCAATTTTATCCTCTCTTTACCTACCCTGCATTATCCCTGCTTGAAGCCAGAACATTAGCCTGAGACTTTTATTGTAAACTCCACAAAATTATCCTTAGCCCAATTGAGCCTGACCCCCATTTGGGAATTAAGACTTAGAGTGGTTGAAATGATGATTTGTGGAAGGAATGAGCTTGTGTTTCAATTCAAGCAAGAAGGATTTTTGAGTTTATAGAGATATGGGTTGGTTTTATATTTTTATCTTGCTATGCATACTATGTAAAAGGATTTTTGGCTCACCTTATAAATGCACCATTAAGTTTTATGTTATTTTCGTTCAAAAAAAAAAAGTACATATGTTTGTGAATAAAGTGCATGAGCCAAATTTACCTTATTTCTTAATTCGCAAGATACATACTTTGGAGAGGTTGAGAAAATTTGAAAGGTTACATACTTCTTTGAGATAACTTGGAGAGTTTGGTTGATGCATATGATTGATAGTTATGGTTTGGTTGTGTTCGAGATTTAGGAGTCTTGATTCCCGAATTTTAGTAAACACCACATGGCCAAATAATTCCATACCCTTATATTTCTTACCAAGCCCCATTACAACCCCGCCGAATAGAATCTTCTTTGAAGACTTCTATTGAGCGAAGTCCTCCTGATAATTCTTGTTGCATTTTCATAATTGGTTGCGAAGTGGATTTATATTTAAATTGCAATGTTTATGAGATTGTATATGGAATCGAGTTGAGAGATGATCTACATAGCCTAAACACATTGAGAGCTGAGTGTAAACACATTATCCCTGTGAGGTTGGATTTATATAGCCTAGGCCTATGGATCACTCATATATGTGTGATGACGTTAAATTCACTTGTCTTACATTGCTACTACTTGAGATGTTGCTTTTGACAAAGGCGAAGACTTGAAGGATGTGTTGTAGGTCTTGGTTATTGTTTTGTTATTGCTTGAGGACAAGCAAGTCTAAGTATGGGGTGATTTGATGTCTCCAAAGTAGCCATGTCTTTATGCATATTTTAGTTCCATATTCTTTACATTTTGCATATTTCGGGTTGGGAATATGTCGGATTTATGTAGTATATGCTTATTTGTCAGAAATGGAGGTCTACATAAGTTTCTGTTTAATATTGCAGAATATGGAACCATTTCGGGAGAAAATCAAGAAGCAAGAGCCGGAGCTCAAGTCTACTCTATATCGACTAACTCTAGTCGATCTCGATGACCCATGTCTAGGCACCTGCACTGAGCCTATGTCGAGAAGCTGAAGACGAAGAACCCGACTCCCGAACCTTCCCCGAGATCGAGTTAGTTTACTCGAGATCGACAAGGCCTCGGAGACAACCCGGAGTCGAGGAGAGCATGTCCGAGGAGACCGAGGAGCATTACCCGACCTGGTGCCCAGACAACCAACTCGATGTCGAGAACCTTCCTCGATGTCGACGAAGCTGGAGACCTGTCCGAGCATGACGAGAAGATCTACCCGACGTTGCCGAGAAGACCTAGTCGATAATGCCATCCCACTCGAGATCGAGGACCACTCGTCGAGATCGAGTACATCTCGGAAGCCATGTCTGAGCCAAATCGAGGACCAGCAACCCGAGACGCCGAGCCAGCCAGTCGATGACACTTCTACTCGAGATCGAGTAGCCTTACTCGAGATCGAAGAAGCTTCCAGAAGCCGCGTAACGCGTTTTACTCTATCCTACTCGGATTGGGATTACTTGGAGACAAAGGAAGCCGAGTCTATCCGGGATCCATCAAGTTCTATCTATGGAAGACAAGATCTATCAACATGAAGAGACTTACCTATTTAGATTTAATTCCTTTATTTAGATTTAATTATGTTGTTGCTTTTATTTATCTTTAAAGTTTTAGATATAGTTTTAGATATAGATATAGATATTCTATCCTTGAATAGCAAGGATTAGAAGGCTATAAATAAAGCCCATGGGGTTCATTCATTCCATCAGACAACAATTAGTGGTAGTAGAGAGAGTGAGTGATCAAGAGGAGTTTGTGAAGCGAGAGCGGAATTGACTTCCTTTGGTTGTAAGCTCTATTTTATTTTATTAATGCAAGTTTATTTCCTTTTATTATTGATGTCTTTAATTATGATGAAGCGCGAGTAGTCCACCCACTTCTAGGGTTGGGGCGAGCCCGACGATAGCCCTGCGTGTTAGAGGTAAAGATCCGACTTTTATCATGTTTTGAGCATCTACTACTTGTTTATGTGTTTATTACCCATCTAATGGAGATCCATGCTAACAACTTGGATTGTAAACATAAAATCAGTAGAGACAATTAGGGTTTCTTGAAAGAGTTGTCTAATTGTTGGAAAAGGCGAAAGCTTAGTCCTTTGATGCGATTTACATGATTATCTGTTTTATTTCTGCCTTATGCATGCTTGGTTATCGTTGTTGCAAACCCCATTCTTGGAAGTCTTTTACATTAAGTTTAGTTCGAATCCCCAAAGCCTTTGCATTTATTTTCTTTCGTTTTATTCTCTGCTTTCCTCGAGATCGAATAGCACAACTCGATCTCGACTACTAATCTTCGACCAAGGTCGCTGTAGCTTCTGTGTGCAGGTACTCGACAAACCAAGCCGACGTCGACAAGGACTTTACTCGATCTCGAGTAGCCCTTTGTCGAGATCGAGTAGCTTTTGCCGAGAGCCTGTGCTTGCTGCTGCGCTGTGCTCGACTTGTCCGATCTTCTGTCGACTAGCCCTAGTCGAGATCAAGGACATCTGTGGTCGACTTCTGTGAGATTTCTCCGCTGCCTAGGATCCGCTGACACGCTTCCTCGTGGATCGATCCTGACTTCCCACTACTGCATCGGGAGGAAGTCTTGTAATCATTTGCAAGGGACGGAGTCTGGTTTGCTTTATTTTAATCGTATTTTATATTTGCATTCTCGATTTCCTCCTACAACAGTGATATGAAGTGTGAATTGTGTTGAATTTTGTCACCTTATGATGATATCAAGTACGAATTTTTTCACCTGCAGGTGAAATTATTGGAGGTGGCCGTGACTGAGCTGCGGGATGGTCAATGTAAGGGGACGGCCTGGCAAGAAGCAACCGATAAAGAACAAGCTGGCGATGAGAAAAAACGGGATGAGTTTGTAAGTTTGTTTTTGCGTGACATGCGTTTCGATATTTAGTCCTGCTTGAAATCGGGGATTCAATATCAAATGTTAATATGTTTCTTACAGGTCGAACTTGATGACTTGATAAAGTCAATTGCGGCTGAAGGCGGTGAGGGTGGAGAAGGTGGTAAGGTAAGTTGTTGGTAAACATCACAAGATTTGTTATGTTAAGCGACAGTGGAAGAATGTGACAGGAAGAATGTAGCTGTGTGACATGAGTTGTTATGTTAAGTGACACTGGAAAGTTTGAGGCATCATTGAATGTTGATTTCATTTGCAGTTAGGAGCTGCTGTTGAGAAGGGAACTGAAGTGGATGATGGCGGGGATAAGCACACAGAAGTTGAAACTGTGAAGGCAAGGGATGAGATATCAGGAGAGAGCAAGCTAGCTGGTGATGATGTCGGGGACAAGCATGATGAAGCTGAATTTGTCAAGGCAGGGGATGGTGGGGAAGGAAAGAACAAGGAGGTGAGGTTTATTTATGGAAAAAAGGTGAAAAGGAAAATTATATCTGTGACATGAAAGTTTATGGCAACTGACACGAAATTTTTTCAGACCAAGGCAGGGGACAAGCAATCTGATGTCGGGGACAAGGTAGCTGAAGGTGAATCCCTCAAGGCAGGGGATGGGACGGCAAGAGAGAGCAAGGATGTAAGTTTTTTCTATCAGTTATTGGTGACAGGGACAATGTAGTTGCACGACATGAGAATATCTGTTATGTGACAAGGGATAGTGTCAATCTTAGCTGATGTTTGATATGTTTGCAGTTGGGAGAGGTTGGTTTAAAGGGGTCTGGTCCTGATGAAGGGGGAAAGAAAATTGAAGGTGATGAGAGGGCGAAGCCCCGGGTAGCGCAGGTGTATGCATCTAAGGGGGCGAAGAAGATGAGGAAGGGTGTTGGAGAGGAGCTGGCTCCCCCGGCCAAGAAACCGCGAGCCCAGAAGGTAGCTAGTGTGCCCACTGATGCTGTTGAGCTAGGAATTGTGTCAGCGACGGACAACGACGGCATGACAAGTTGGGTGGCAAGGTACGTAGCTTATGTGTCTTACTCTCGAATAGACGACGAAGGTAGATAGTTGAACGTCCACAATACCTGACAGAAATTTACTGTGCAGTGGGGACGCGGAGGTGCGCACGTCACCTTGCGGTGTGGATGTGACGAAGGAGTTACTCAACCGCCTGAAGAAACCCCAAGATTGGTTTGGAACAGTGGTATGAACACTTGTCACCTATAAAATTTCCCGTGTCAGGTTTATGGATTGTAATTGCGGTTCACTTCATGCAGGAAATGGAGGAGTGCTGCTACCTTCTGCGCAGAGCGGTCGCAGACAGAGCGGGTGACATTAGGAGTGGAGCCATCGTTGTGGATACGTGCTTGGGGGGAATTTATCTACCTCGAAAATGGAAGGAGTACAACGCCATCCCCGAAGCGTACGACCCTAGTGATGCATTGATGGCTTACTTGGATGGCCGGTCTCCGAAGCCGTTGGGGCGACCGTGGTCAGGTACGGATGCTAGACTTTGGTCACAGATGCTAGCTATTGGGGTATTCCATGGTCGACTCGGATGCTAGACTTTGGAGTAGAACACTTGCTTCCAATCATAACACCCTCCTGTAATAGTTGAAGTAAAACATTTGTATATTTTGCGAAACTTGCTAGTTGTCGAATGTGAACATTTGTATATGTTAGTAGGTATGCGAACATGTTAAACTTGGCAGTGTAGCTACATGTATCTATCCAATTTGGTGACAAGGTATATGTCGTTAGATGACACGAGGATTAAAAGGGGTAACATGGGTCATTTAGACTATACGTAGAAATATGAGACAGTGAATAGTGACACGAAAAAACCTGTCAGGTGACACGTGCATGCAAAGACGGGACCCGATACTGGGACAAAAGAACAAAACGACAATAGAAAAGGAATCTATCAGGGTGGCAGTTGGTTGCACAGTTCCTTTGACCTACTTACAAAAAAATAAAAAAATAAAAAGAAAATGCTGTGTTCCTCGAAATTAAAAGGTAAAGAAAAGAAAAGCAAAAGTAACTTGCATTCATTGCAGTTGGGGAATAAAACCACCACCTACACAAGGGAAGGAGAGAGAGAGAGAGAGAGAGAGAGAGACCGAATATTAATAGGAGTGAAGGGAGGCGGTTGTGAAGTGAAGGGAAAGAGGAGAGCCCGTACCGGAGAGGGAGGAAGACGTCGGAGAAGCCCGTACCGAAGAGGAAGGCGCAGGAAAACAGGTACCACTCAATTGGTTATTGAAATCCGTCCTCACCCATCTCTACTACTCTGAATCTTCACTTAATTTGCTATCTTCCCCACTTCATTTGCATTCTTCCATTGTTTCGTACTGGAGAGGGAGGAAGTCATCGGATAAGGGAGCAAGACGCCGGAGAAGGCCGTACCGGAGAGGAAGGCGCAGGAATACAGGTACAACTCAATTGATTATTGAAATCTGTCCTCACCCATCTGTACTAGTATGAATCTTCACTTAATTTGCAATCTTCCCCACTTCATTTGCATTCTTCCATTGTTTTGTTGAAAGACATGCAATTTGAGAATGGAGAAAAATCAGAAATTGGGGAATTGGGTTAACGGTCATGTGGAGAATTGGGGATACGGGGAAATACAGATCTGGGGTAAAATGGGTATGGGGATCTGAGGAATTGGCAGAGAAGAGCGAGGGAGGTTGAAGATGAGCGTGGGACGGTTGCGACCTTTAACCCAGATTGGGAGAGTGGAAAATAACCCCTGTCATAAACGGCTACTGTAGGAGAATTGGGAGAAGGCAATTGACATTCATGACATGAGCTATTCTGTTGGGTGACAAGGGTTACTTTATTAGGTGACATGGGCCTTTTCTCGTGAAACACTCGCAGACAGATTTAATAAGTAGGGGGTGACTTTGTGTGGATATTGATTATGTTCATGTCCACGTAATTGCAGGAAGAACATGGTTCGGTCCCAGAATTTGAGGAGGAAGGGTGTCCGGCCACCGAAGAAGGTGGAGCCCCGACTCGCAGTGCCGGAGGAGAAGCATTTCCGAGGGCGGGTCAACCAGTGTTCCAAAGTGTCTCTGCTCGTCAACATGGACAACTGGGTCGACCCCGTCGATTGGGAGAAGCTGCTGCGAAGCCAATTTGGGGGTATTGTGCAAATGGCAAACAAGGTTCAATTCTCGTCGCAACTACTGCATTACGTGTTACAACGGCAGCTTGTGACAGAAAAGAAGTGGGAGACTTGGTACATGCTTCAAGATAAGCTGCGGCGATTCTCTATCAAGGAGTTTGCGCTCGTGATCGGGCTGCGGTGTGGTCGAGTTCAGGGGGAAGACATAGAGACGGAGGATGACAAGAAGAGAAAGAAGGCTCTCAAGGACTTATTCGGAACGGACAACATGAAGGTGGGTGAGCTAGAGAACGCCTTCAAGAACTCCATCTTGAAGGAGCCGAGTGCGAGAAGGCGTTTTAAGATCGCTGTCCTCCTCATCGTCGAAGGAGTTCTGCTGGGGGGAGAACCCAGGAAAGCCATACGAGGGTGGATCGTGAAGCTTGTGGAGAACGTTGATCGATTTCTGGATTACCCCTGGGGCAGGATTGTGTATGAGGCCACCCACGAGTCCCTGTCGGGCGTCATAGAACGACGTATCGCTGACTTGAAGCCGAAGGCGAATGACAAGGACGATCGATATGGATATGGGCTTATGGGTTTTCCGTATGCGTTCCAGGTTAGCTACTTGACCGAAGTTATGCTTGAACTATTACGTGCAATTGATGCACTCGAGTGACATGTGTGGTTGTTTTAGATTTGGCTGTACGAAGCAGTCCCGGGGATTGGGGAGGCGTTTGCGAACCGGGTGTCGAACACGGCGTTGCCTCGCATGCTAAGGTGGACAGCCGATGATGACAATCTAATGTAGGAGACGATCCAATCCCGCATGGACCCTGAAAAATCGGATAGCATCAAGGTCGAAGACAACTCGATACTAGTACCGAAGGCCGGTGAGTATGAATTGATGCTCGGGTGCTTCTACCAGCATGAGGAGCCTGACCTCTACTTCGATGACATTGAGGCTGCGTTGGCACCGAGTTATTACGGTGAAGGCTCTGGCAAGTCCGGCCCGAGTTCGGAGCAACGAGATGGGACAAGGGAATCCTGGGAAGATAAGTTGGGGAAGTCAGTAGAACTGATCTTGGAGAGGCTGGGAACCATGCCAACATGGATGTGGAGCATGGATGACAAGGTACGTGTAACATTTCTGCCATTTGTGACACGGGTATATTTTATATGTGACACGGGTATTTTTCAAAGGTGACACGGGTTACTTATCTCCCAATGCCGAATAACATTCGCTAACCACCCCTCATTTATGTACTTTGTGTATCAGATGAAGGTGTTGGAAGGTGTTGTGAATGGGATGCGAGATGGCCAGTCGAATGCAGGAGGTGAGCAGAAACCAATGGGCGATGTCCGTGGAGAGGATAACGACTAAAAGATCGGGGGGACAGAGGGACCAACTAAGGTGGAAGTCCAGCCACCAGAAGGACAAGAGGAGGTAAATTGGTTGTTACTTGACATGGTATTTTCTGAATCCACGGTGAAGGGGTAATAGAATCAACAATTTTTAATATGTCAATATTTTGTAGACAACTTACACGGTTGTTAAAGTGAAGCGACACGTATTAATATGTTATGTGACAAGGGAACAAATATATTATCTGAATGACAGTTGAAATAACCATAACTAATTGCCAGATATCAGAGGCTGTCAAAGACGAGACCGTTGGAGGAACTAGGAGAGATGTCAGTGGAGAGAAAGACGGGAAACATAGTGAGGCTGAGGAGAAAAACCTTAAGGCCGGTTCAATGGAGGTACCACCTACAGTGAACAACCAGGCAACGCCGGAAGGACAGGATGAGAAGGTAAATTGCCTGTTACTTCACATTGTCATTTGAATCAATAGTAGTACGTAAGTGACAAGTGTATCAGTGTTAGCCGACACCAGTACAGTGTCGGGTGACACGGGGGTAAAAACATCTTTGCCCTGACCGTTGAAACTGTCTAACCAATCGGCAGATCCCAGAGGCTGCAAGAGCGGAGCCCGTTCGAGGCAGGAAGAGTAAGAGAGGTCTAGGAGGTGAAGGAGAAGTGAAGTCCCTGCCTCAGAAGAAAACGCGGGGCCGAAAAGGGAAGAACGTTGTCGAAGGCGCGGCCGCGATTAAGCTGGGTCTTGTTTCCGTGTCAGACAACGATGGGTTCCTCCGCTGGATGGATAGGTGACACTCATCAGCAGACGTACCCAAGTTATTGCATACATGACTCCATTCCCCTAACATTGTGGTTGTGGTTGTGCAGCGGGGATGAGGACAGCTGGAGGACTGCATACGGCCCGGCGCTGAGTAAGGAGTTCTTCACCGCACTAAAAACGCCCACAGTTTGGCTAAACTCTGAAGTACGAAACCCGCCTAAGTGACTCTACCTTTGTCTAGTGAATGACACGGTATCTACTGTAATAGGTAGTGGAATAGTTTTGGATTTTGACTAGGGTTGTAATCGATGCAGCACATGGAACAAGCATGCTATCTTCTTCGAAAAGGGGTTACGGATAGGGCCGGCGACTTTGTCGGTCGAGTTGTCGTTGTGGACACATATTTCGGTCGCTATCTGCAGACCGAGTGGGACAAATACAAGAGCGATGCGGATAGCTACCAAGCCGACGAGAAGCTGCTTGCATACTTCGACGGGCGGTCCCCGGCGATGATAGGTCGGGCGTGGGAAGGGGCGGAACTCATCCTCCTACCGTTGAACGTGGACAATATTCACTCGATCGCCGTAGCGATAGATCTGGTCGGGTGGCAGGTAAGGGTTTATGATTCGGACGTTTACATCGTGAGGGACCGCCATCTGCCGGCACACTTAAGCTGCATCACCCACCTTATCCCGGTACTGATGAATGCCCACGCCGCGTTGATGGCCACCTACGTCGACAAGTTGCCAAAGCCGTTCACCCTTAGTCGGGAGAAAAGGATTCCGCAAAACAAGCAGAGGTAATTTATGTCCAACACTTAAATTTCTCTTCGTCTGATAGTGGCATCCGGCTGTAATGCATCTGACTCCTGCGATTCTCTATTGTAGTGGAGACGGCGGTCCTTACACGATCAGGTTCATGCAACTCCTCACGAAGGACACCCCCACCTACGACGGTCTTGACGACGTATTCATCGGGGCGTACAGGCACATGCTCGCTGTTCGCATCTTCAATGGTACACGGTTATGATCTCAGTTGTGATCACCATTGCCCAGTGTTATGAAATTTTATGTTATGGTAGAAGCTCCTTATGAACATCGTTTTTATTGTATTGGATATTTATGAACATGGTTGATGGTTCTCACATTTAGTTGTGGACGGTAGTTCACTAGGTTGGTATTTTAGTACGTTGCTATGAACTATTTCGCATTCTTTATCTTCAGTCCGTGGTTATGTGTTGTGGACTGTTACTTTATTTGTATGATAATTTTTAAGCGGTGATTGACGATGTTGGCATGGTGGAAACATTGGTTATAATGAGTAAGGAAATCACCCGTGTCACCAAACTTGGAATTCCGTGTCAACTCACGGAATTATCCGTGTCACAAATGCCAATATGGTGAGTAGTGTGATTTTCTAACCTTGTTTATGTATTGATAGGTTGATATAAGAATTGTTACGTGCCTATCATAGGAAAAACATAAGTTTAAATTTTGTCAAGCACGATTGAATGTCATGTGGCAAGAAACTTACTCGGTTGAAATGCATATTATAAGTTGAAAGGAAATCACCCGTGTCACCAAACTTTTAATCCCGTGTCAACTTACGTGATTATCCGTGTCACATATGTCAATATGGTGAGTAGGGTGATTTTCTAACCTTGTTTATGTATTGATAGGTTCATATAAGAAATGTTACGTCCCTATGATAGGAACCACATAAGTTTACATTTTGTCAAGCACGATTGAATGTCATGTGGCAAGAAACTTACTCGGTTGAAATGCATATTATAAGTTGGAAGGAAATCACCCCTGTCACCAAACTTGGAATCCCGTGTCAACTAACGTGATTATCCGTGTCACAAATGTCAATATGGTGAGTAGGGTGATTTTCTAACCTTGTTTATATATTGATAGGTTCATATAAGAAATGTTACATCCCTATCATAGGAACCACATAAGTTTACATTTTCTCAAGCACGATTGAATGTCATGTGGCAAGAAACTTACTCGGTTGAAATGCATATTATAAGTTGGAAGGAAATCACCCGTGTCACCAAACTTGTAATCCCGTGTCAACTTACGTGATTATCCGTGTCACTGATGTCAATATGGTGAGTAGGGTGAATTTCTAACCTTGTTTATGTATTGATAGGTTGATGTAAGAATTGTTACGTGCCAATCATAGAAACCATATAGGTGTACATTTTGTCATGGATAATTGAATGTAATAGACATGCATAACACCAACAAGTGGAAATGTAATAGACATGCATAATATAGGAGGGACATTGCCCTATACATACCATATCCGATCATACAGGCACCATTCATAACGGTGCAATGTTGTAAGCCTAATTTGCCATGTTTTACACTTATTTTAATATCGATTTCTGCATACATTGGATGCATTTGGGTTAGAATAATACAGAATCTGTGTAGTTTACACTTATTTGCAATATATTGAGGTCTACACAAGTTTTGGTTATATTTCGCAGAAATCGGACGCACTTTGGAGCTTAAAGGAAACTCATGGAGAAGCTAAGAATGGTGCAGCTGGAGAAAAGACCATTTTTCACCATTCTTCGTTCTGAATCAAGCTTTGATGTCTTCATGAGAGTTGTAGCCCTCAAAAAGAGCTTTCCAACGCATGGTCATATGCGTCAATCCGACGAACGAGGACTCGGGAAAATGCGTTTCAAGAACAGAGCAGAAAGCTTAGAGAACTCTACTCGATCTCGAGTACACCGTACTCGATCTCGACGAGGGCTGGTCGAGCACACCTGGTCGAGCAGAGCTGATCGAGGACACTGAGTCAGAGACAACCCGACTCCGGAACCTTACTCGATCTCGAGTACCATCTAGTCGAGATCGACGACACTTCGGAGCCATGTCCGGAGTCGACGAGCTGTGCCAAGCCGAGAAGCCGAGGACGAAGACGCAGACCACCTCTACTCGATACAGAGTAGCCGTGGTCGATATCGACCAGACCTCCGAGCCATGTCCGAGCCTTGTCGAGCAGAGTCACCAAGCCAGACCGAGTCGACGAACCCTGGTACTCGATATCGAGTAGCCGTGGTCGATATCGAGTAGACATGTCGAGCCGCGTTACTCGGTTTGGGCAGTCCGAGTAGAGCTGGGATTCCTTGGGCACGAAGGAGGTCGAGTAAGCCGAGATCTATCATCATCTATCTATGGAAGGAAGATCTATCAACATGAAGACATATTACCTAGTTTAGATTTATCTTTTCCTTTTAGATTTATTTCCTTTATTGCTTTTATTTATCATTAAGCATTTTAGATATAATTTTAGATATAGATAGAAGATTCTATCCTTGATTAGTAAGGAATAGAAGGCTATAAATAAAGCCCTAGGGGGCTGATTTTCATTCGTTCAAGCAAAGCCGTCTTCGGGCGCAAGGAGAGGGAGGAGGAGGAGAGAGAGAGAGAGAGAGAGAGAGAGAGAGAGACAGAGAGAGAGATGAGGAACGATTGGAAGGTTTTGTAAGTTTTAGTTTATTTTATGTTAAAGTTAATTTCTCATGTTTGCTTTCTAATTTTCCTTCTTCTAGGGTTGGGGTGATCCCAACATAGATATGTGTGTTTGATTTATAAATCCATGAATTTATATGTCTTTATAATCATCTACCTATGTGCTTAATCCTTTGCGACAGTCGAGGACAATTTCTTATTTGCAATTATGAAGCGAAAGTGAATTAATTATAAATTTGGATAGTAATTAGGCTTTGCTTGCGAAAGTTGGTTGATCCTAATTAAGAAAAGGTAGTAACACTTAGGGTTTATGCGAAAGCCTCTATATTCCTATTTGTTAATAACGAAAGTTATTTGATATAAAGCATGCATCTTTATGTGATTTATGATCTGCACATATGTTTATTGTTGTGGTGATTCCTAACCTTGGAAGTTTGCATCTTTATATATTTTATTTCATTATTTTTATCCTGCAAAGTTACCCGACACCTACCACCTCTTCTTCTATCATTCCCTCGACATCGACCAAGTCTTAGTCGACATCGACAACAACCTCCCCACCTTTTCTCGCTATCCCTGAACCCCAAAACACACTAAACCTAGAACCGCTGACTTCTCTCCTGAGGACGAACCTGACTCCACTATCCTATAGCGGGGTCTTGACTACAAATTTATTTGGTCGAGAAACCCTCTCGTCAAATTGGCGCCGTTGCCGGGGAGATATCAATCGCGCCTAGTTTAATTGTGTTTAAGGTTCAGAAAAGCCCATCCCTTTTTCTTACCCTACCACCACCTACCTCACCGGTACCAACTAGGTGCCAAGCTTTTGCCACTAATTTGTGTTCTTGATTGTGATTTCAAAGCTTAGGTACTAAGATGGAAGACTTTGTCGAAGGAAATCCTGCATGGGAAGAATGGTATCAAGATTTGAGACGGAGAAATAGGATCGCAGTGGAGGAGTCACGATTAAGGGAAATAGCTCGGTTGGAAGACGAAATCCGAAGGCTTGAGGCTTCCATTCAGTCTAAAGGACCATGCCCTCCTCTCGACGAGCCAATTGACCCACTCAATGTCGACAACCAGGTATGTCCTTCCTCGAATTTCATTCCTACTTTGCTACCTATTATTGATGAATCATATGAAGGATCCCACGGCGAAATAGCACTAGAAGAGAAGAAGTTGGACATTGTTGACCAGGGCATTCCAAGATCGCTTTTACCTTACAAGGTGAAGGCTATCCCCGATGATTTTGAGAAACCGATGTTCATATTCAAGTATGGGGTCCTAGCAAAGTGGCATGAAGCTCCGCATGATGAGGTGGAAATATCTCTTCCCACTCCACCGTTTTGCTGTGGTGGAGACGCGCAACCAAGTCAACCTATGAATCGGAAGAGGTATGATGATGAGGTATGTATATTTTCTTTATATCTTCCTTTATGCATGCCAACTGGAGCCCAGGAAGATGAATGGGTGAAGCCATGGAGCGTTCACTCGGGGAGGTTTAAGCTTCTTCACATGATGCCTCCGGATGACATCCCACGCTTTCCACCACCGGAGGAACCACCAGATCCACCTATACCTCCGGACAAAGATGAGCCAGGCTAATGCTTAATGGAGAAGTCGGCCTAGCGACTATAAAATCTAGAGCTTGTACATAGACATTTATTTTTGGACTTTTGAGACTTTGTTTCTTTTGTTTGTTTTTGTTTTTGGAACTTTTAGTTTTTCTATTGTGGGTATATGTCTTCTACACTTTTCAGGTCCATGGATAGATGCAAGCTAAAAACGGACTCGGCCCAGGCGATTCTTACAATCGAAAATTGAGAGGCCCTGCACACCTGTCTAGTGAGTTTCTTTCTTTACCCTTGTTTTTATACAGTGAGGACACTGTAATGTTTAAGTATGTGGTGGGGGAAGGGCTTACTTTATGCATATTTGCCATATTTGACATTAGGTGTGCATATTTAAAGTTTATTTCTTATACATGGCTATTTTGGAATTCATTATTGATTTATGTGCTTACATGCATGATTTCCAAAATTTAGAAAAATGACCCCCATTGAAAATTTTGATTAATGTCATGGAAGCTTATATTGAACTCGACGATGCAAAATTAGATTCATTAGAGATATAACATGAAATTGCCTAGTAAAGGGAAGTCACAATGAAGTGCATTATTTTCTTGAAAACCATGAAAGGAGGTAAAATTTGAAGTTGCTTTTGACATGTTGCATGATAAGATGATGGAGAACTTTATATTTCCATATAATGCTCATATTTTGAAATCCTAGCCTTACCTATGCTTATGCATCACAAAAGCCATAATATGCCTTATTTCATATATTGCTCCACATGATCTAAATATTTCCATTCTTTACCTTATCCGGGGATTATGTTGAGAATGATGTTACATTATGGAGATTGTTATATGGTTGTTGTGTTTATCATTATTGGAGTTTGGAAGGAAATTGTTTGAATTATATGGAAAATTTAATGAGTGAAAGAAAATCCAATCACCTCAGGAGATAAAGGTAGATTGACCCTGCTCTCTGAGATAATAGTTTGGAGAGATGGGACACATTGTGAGGAGTCCAAAGCACTAAGTATCCGGGGCCATTCATGACACCCATGTTTGTGACTCGCGAGAAGGCAGTGCTGAGGTTAGAGAGGTAAAAGCATTATTATAGAGAAAAGCATTATGAAAGGTGATGAATCTTATGGAGAGGGAATGTGGAAATTCTGTTTGGAAATACTCCATTTCCCCGGATCATTAGCACCACATTGCCAAAAATTGCCCACCTTTAGCCTTTTACCAATCTACTCCTTATTTGAGCTTAAATTAAAGTCCTCTTGATTATTAATGCGTTGTCACTTGTGAATGTTTTTTTTTGCATAACCCTCCTTTTGTGAGTAGATGTTGCTTTTATATATTTGCACATGCATGGATCTGTGACATTAGTACCTTTTCAAGGATAGTAATTGACTGCTGGGTTATATGAGAATGAATCTAAGATGTTGAGAGTTTTGATTTCTTCCCCTGAATGACAATTAAAAGTATTGCTTGAGGACAAGCAAGCTTAAGTATGGGGTGTTTGTTGTAAGCCTAATTTGCCATGTTTTACACTTATTTTAATATCGATTTCTGCATACATTGCATGCATTTGGGTTAGAATAATACAGAATCTGTGTAGTTTACACTTATTTGCAATATATGGAGGTCTACACAAGTTTTGGTTATATTTCGCAGAAATCGGACGCACTTTGGAGCTTAAAGGAAACTCATGGAGAAGCTAAGAATGGTGCAGCTGGAGAAAAGGCCATTTTTCACCATTCTTCGTTCTGAATCAAGCTTTGATGTCTTCATGAGAGTTGTATCCCTCGAAAAGAGCTTTCCAACGCATGGTCATATGCGTCAATCCGACGAACGAGGACTTGGGAAAGTGCGTTTCAAGAACAGAGCAGAAAGCTTAGAGAACTCTACTCGATCTCGAGTACACCGTACTCGATCTCGACGAGGGCTGGTCGAGCACACCTGGTCGAGCAGAGCTGATCGAGGACACTGAGTCAGAGACAACCCGACTCCGGAACCTTACTCGATCTCGAGTACCATCTAGTCGAGATCGACGACACTTCGGAGCCATGTCCGGAGTCGACGAGCTGTGCCAAGCCGAGAAGCCGAGGACGAAGACGCAGACCACCTCTACTCGATACAGAGTAGCCGTGGTCGATATCGACCAGACCTCCGAGCCATGTCCGAGCCTTGTCGAGCAGAGTCACCCAGCCAGACCGAGTCGACGAACCCTGGTACTCGATATCGAGTAGCCGTGGTCGATATCGAGTAGACATGTCGAGCCGCGTTACTCGGTTTGGGCAGTCCGACTAGAGCTGGGATTCCTTGGGCACGAAGGAGGTCGAGTAAGCCGAGATCTATCATCATCTATCTATGGAAGGAAGATCTATCAACATGAAGACATATTACCTAGTTTAGATTTATCTTTTCCTTTTAGATTTATTTCCTTTATTGCTTTTATTTATCATTAAGCATTTTAGATATAATTTTAGATATAGATAGAAGATTCTATCCTTGATTAGTAAGGAATAGAAGGCTATAAATAAAGCCCTAGGGGGCTGATTTTCATTCATTCAAGCAAAGCCGTCTTCGGGCGCAAGGAGAGGGAGGAGGAGAGAGAGAGAGAGAGAGAGAGAGAGAGGAGGAACGATTGGAAGGTTTTGTAAGTTTTAGTTTATTTTATGTTAAAGTTAATTTCTCATGTTTGCTTTCTAATTTTCCTTCTTCTAGGGTTGGGGTGATCCCAACATAGATATGTGTGTTTGATTTATAAATCCATGAATTTATATGTCTTTATAATCATCTACCTATGTGCTTAATCCTTTGCGACAGTCGAGGACAATTTCTTATTTGCAATTATGAAGCCAAAGTGAATTAATTATAAATTTGGATAGTAATTAGGCTTTGCTTGCGAAAGTTGGTTGATCCTAATTAAGAAAAGGTAGTAACACTTAGGGTTTATGCGAAAGCCTCTATATTCCTATTTGTTAATAACGAAAGTTATTTGATATAAAGCATGCATCTTTATGTGATTTATGATCTGCGCATATGTTTATTGTTGTGGTGATTCCTAACCTTGGAAGTTTGCATCTTTATATATTTTATTTCATTATTTTTATCCTGCAAAGTTACCCGACACCGACCACCTCTTCTTCTATCATTCCCTCGACATCGACCAAGTCTTAGTCGACATCGACCAAGTCTTAGTTGACATCGACAACAACCTCCCCACCTTTTCTCGCTATCCCTGAACCCCAAAACATACTAAACCTAGAACCGCTGACTTCTCTCTTGAGGACGAACCTGACTCCACTATCCTATAGCGGGGTCTTGACTACAAATTTATTTGGTCGAGAAACCCTCTCGTCATGCAACCACACTCGGCGTTCCAAAAAACGACAACTAACCGAGCGTGAGTGAGACATTGTTTCTAACTACCCTTACATAGGCCCGTAACTGCACAAAATGGGGGCCATCCGCCACATATAGAGTTGTTCCAAGTCCAAAAAACCACATCTGTTTGGCATCTCATCAGTATATGGCAACTACTACAACAACATCACAAGTTTTGACAAAAAATAAACAGAACTGGCTTGGGAGGTCCTAAGCCCTGGTGACTAGACGCACCATTACTCCCATCATCAGCACGAGAATCCACCCCATGAGCCTGTTCCAGCGGGTGAGTTGTCGGGTGCGGAGCTGCTCGCTAGTGTGCCCGACCCACTGCCCAAAGAGGAAGGAGCCCACCTCGGCCACCCGCTGCGCCAGGTGGTTGTTGCTAGCCTCGCTCATCACCAACTTGTTGGCGAGGACCATGTTCTCTTCCATTTTGGCCTGCAGCGTGGTCTGGGTAACCTGCAACTCAGTAGTGGTGGCCTGCAGCGTGGACTGGGTAGCCTGTAGCTGAATAGTGGTGGTCTGGACCTGCGTGTTGGCGGCCTCCAGCTGAGTGCGCTGTGCGGCCATTGCTCTCTCCCTCGCAGCATCCCGGTTCAACAGCGACTGAACTCGTTGGCGGAGGTCAGTGAGCTCTTCGGCGGCATAGTTCCAGAGCGCATTGTTCTCAGCCACCTGCTCGGGGTCTCTTCTGTCTGACTGATCATCATCCTCCTCCTCCCCTCCACGGTCCCGACGGCTCCGGCCGTAGTCGTAGTCCAAACGCAGCCAGAAGTACCTCCTATCGTCACCGCTCTGGTATCTCCGGTCGCTGTTGGAGTCCGTGTCAATGTCGCTGTCAGAATAAGGCCACATGATTCCTACCAGTGCAAGGGAAAATAAATGTGAGAAGGCTGAAGAAAACCAAACACAAGAACATACATACATATGAAAAATATCTAAGCATGTTTTATATTGGAGACAAGTACATATATATGAAAAAGATGAATGGGAGAGTGAGATGATATGTCACCAAACAACTAAAGGAGAATGTAATATATAAGCTAAAATAATGTCTGGACCTTATAATGTTGAGAAGGAGAGATTAATGTCCAAGCAAAGTTGGAAATGGTAAATACAAGTGTGAATATGAAACTCATATCAATGAAATTTCTGGAAGATGCCATTTGTAAGATGCATGTGGCAACGGAGTCCACAAATCTGATAATAAACTCATATCAATGAAATAAAGTTTTCACAAAGTTATATAACAAATGGGAAGAAATCACCCGTGTCACTAAATTTGGAATCCCGTGTCACCAACTATATATACTTGACTGACTTCCCTACTAAGAACCTTCATATACAAAGAGAAAGGTTGCAACTTTCATAGGCTTAATCATATTTATGCTTTAGATTCACACAAAAAGGATCCAAAATGTTCTATTTCTTTTTCAAGCCTAACAAGTACATATATATGAAGAAGATGAATGGGAGAGTGAGATGATATGTCACCAAACAACTAAAGGAGAATGTAATATATAAGCTAAATTACTGTAAGCACCTTATAATTTTGATAAGGAGAGAATTATGTGCAAGCAAAGACCAATTACAAAAAGGTGGTTAGAAATCACCCGTGTCACCAAAGTTGTAATCTCGTGTCACCCAGTATATATACTTGACTGGCTGCATTCTCACCCCCAATTCAGCAAATTCCACCAAGTAATTGCATATATGAAGCCTAAACCAATAAACACATATAGGAACTCCAAGCAACTACTCAACATAAGTATGTAATAAGCACATGCAAGATAAGAGACTAATGGATGTTTTGAACAGGGAACTACACAAGGCACAAGCCATAAAACAGTGAGCCATGGACATATTCACCCAAAATCTGCAGCATACACAGGCATAAACCCTAGCCCCTAATCGGAAAGCTTTCGATGTCGTCAATTAGTACTCTATGTCGAAAACCCTATTAACAACTCAGATTTCATTAAAAACAAACTCCTAATCGATGAAAACCCTAAAATCCAAACAGTTTTTTTCAACACATATGCCAATCGGGGTTGTACTTACTTGGAATTGAAAGATTTTCGATGAGGATGAGCACCACTGGTGAACCAATCCCAATCGCGTCGCTTCTTCTTCAGGAATTTTGTTGTGGCTTGCAAGAGAAGAGTGGAAGTGAAAGGACCGATGGAGTGGTATTTATGAAGAGAGAGGGGCTCCTTCGGGGGTGGGGGGGGGGGGGGGTCACCAAATTTGGAATCCCGTGTCAACTAACATAATAACCCCTTTAACATTAAATATAGGGCAATTTACACAAATATACATTTCAATATGGTCACAAGGTTGGTATTTTTGTACGTTGCTATAAACTACTACCTCCGTTCCGAAAAACTTGTCACATGACTATTCACGCACGCTTATTTTAGAAGATAAAACTATATAAAATATCTAGTTTTGTAATTATTTTTTAAAACAATTTCGTAGCTATTATTAGCAAGTACAAACTTGTTACAAAAATGTTATGAAAAAATATATTTTATATAGTTTTTATGATTATAAAAAAGCGTGCGTGAATAGTCAACGACAAGTTTTGCCGAACGGAGGGAGTGTTTCGATTTCTTTATCTTCAGTCGGTGGTTATGTGTTGTAGACTTTGTAGCACGGAAACGGAAACGGACACAGGACACGGACACGGGAAGACACGGGGAAACGGCATTTTCAACAAAACATAGGACACGGACACGCCAAAGAGATATGATATATATATCATTTTAAAGGTCTTGCAAAGATGTATACATTTATACTAATAAGAGCCACGTAGATGTTAAGACCAATGAGATCAAAATAAATAATTATATAACATTTTAAATCAAAATATATACAAATAAACAATGTTGAGTCTAAAAATTAATCAAAGTATAGAGAGGAGGTGTCCACCGTCATGTGTTGTTACGCTCCTCCCGCCGTTCTGCCAACTTTGGTTATAAGTTCTAAGGATGTGTGATGTGTCCACCATCATGTCTTGTTATTTTTGTGATATTTTTTAGGCAGTGATTGACGATGTTGGCATGGTGGAAACTTTGGTTATAAGTTGTTTGGTAATCACCCGTGTCAGCAAAGTTGGAATCCTGTGTCAACTTACATAATTATCGTGTCACTGAGGAGAATATGGTGACAACATGTACACGAGTAGCACAAACACTCAGGAATTTAAACATGAGCTGAAACAAGTGCCAGTGCATGGGTGATTTCGTTATGAAAGTGTCACCTCCGGATCGATAAACATGAAATTCAAACCAGTGATATGATAACCCCTTCAACCTGTCACAGTAATACAGAGAGGGTGACAGGGGTTATTTACTGAATCCATCCCCAAAAGTACTACGAAGTTCTTTACCACTTACCAGTAGAGTGTAACCCGTTGCCAAAAGTAAATGTATCCAAACAACCAAAGGACAAGATTAAAAGCAATGTTGTTCACAACAAAAGGCAACAAATCACTTCCATAACTACACCCAAACGACTATCAGATTATGCGTCCACCGAGCCGACCATTGAAGATGGCTGACACTAGCATCTGTCTGTACGCCCCAATAAACGTGTCGTCCAGCGCATCGAAGGTGGGATCGGTCTCCATGAGGAGCTCCATGAATCTGATCGTGTAAGGGCCACAGTCACCACTGCAATGACGGAGATTTTGTCAAAACAGAGGCGGAGATATCATCAAGTTAAATGAAATACAGGGGTTGCACCAATCATACCTGAGCTTGTTTTGCGGAACGCGCTTGTCGTGGATTATGCAAAACGGGCCTAGCAGCTTCGATGCATACTTCACCTTCAACTCAGCGTGTGCATCCATGATGATGGGGAGGAGGTGGGTAACGTGCATCAGCAGGGGTGGGAGTTCGGCGTCTATCACGCAGTGCACATCGCAGTCATACAACTTCAACTGCCACTCATTCAGATCAAGAGCAACGGCAACCCAATGTCTTTCCCTCAGGTTGAGGGGTAGGAGGATGAGGTCCACGCCTGCCCACGGACGGGCCATGGGCGCCGGGGCCCACCCGTCGAAGTATGAGAGGAGTATGCCACTCGCCTCATACCCCCCGACGTCTGAGTTGTACTCTTTCCACTCCCTCTCCAAATAGCTGGAGAAGTAGGAGTCCAACACAATGACTCGACGCCCAATGTCGTAACCCCTCTCCGCGCTTTGTTTCCGTAGCAGGAAGCATGACTGCTCAAAGTGCTGCGTCAAGTTAACCCCCATTACAACCCACAACATAGTCCAACAGCAACCCAAATGCGTATGCAAGGCCAATCATAATAAAATGTCAGAAATACAATATACCAGCTTCGTACCTCTGAGTGGATCCAATAGCGGGGCGTCTGGAGGGTGGTAAAAAACTCCTTCGACAGGTCCTTGCCGCAAGCCATTGATCGGTTCTCACCATCGGCACTGGACCGTACAATGGAGTGGAATCAATGAAAGGGTAACTGTGCCGTATAATGAAGACTGAAATGAGACGATGGGTTACCTTGCGAGCCACCCCTGTAGGGCCTCATAGTCGGCCGCAGAAACTAGTCCCATGGCAACGGCTTCACCGGGAACGACGGCGTCCTTCCCTTTAGAGGCTCGCGGTTTCGTAATCTTCCACGCCTTGCTCTCACATTCCTTGTCGACGAACAACCTCTGAATTCAAAAAAACATTTCCCATGTCACATAACAAAACGACCCCTATCGCCTTGCTAACATCCCCATGCCACTATTGAAAACATAAAGGATGAATGGCATGGGCCATAAGGAGCGTACCTTAGCAACTTGTCGGGGCTTCTCCACAGCTTCAGTATGACTCCCCTTTGGTACATCAACATCAACAACCTGCAAAACCGATCTACAACTTACATGGATTCCAACATGTACAAACTCGTTTTCACTATCCCTTTCTCTTTGTTCCTTGCCTCTTCCAATCAATTTTCCATCCCGCATTTCATGGACCTCCTCCTCTAACACTTTTATCTGCACACAAGAAGTTGTTACAATAAATCCACCATCTCCTCCAACAGTTTTATATCCCGTGTCACATACTGTATGTCCCATGTCATTACCCTAGTCACTGAACTTAATAAGAATATGAGAGTGAATAATGCGAAAGACTGAAGTACCTTATCATCCATCTTCTCCAAGTTATCCATAATCTTCTCGAGTGTGTTCACCACGATATCCCTAGCGGCGTCCGTCTCCTCGACGTAGTTGGCGAGCATCGCCACCCTCGACCCTTCGTTTACTCGTGCGCGGAAGCGCTCTTTGTGTGGCTGTGTAAATTTTGTCCGAACCATTTGTTTCCTGCAGTTTAAGAGAAACAATACGTTATCGGGAAATTTTATATTCAATGTCACTAGCTTTGTAAACCCATGTCACTCAATTTGTAAACCCATGTCATAAATGTCAGAACGTTCCTAAACCACTGACGACATACATTCCACATCAACTCCCCAAATCTTAATTTCAAATTGATGGAACCCCAAATCTTCCCCATTCCCAATCAAACCCCTAATCTACCCCATTCCCTATTTCGACCCCCACCATAGCCATCCTCTTCGGGCTTACTAAACCCTACCCGCGGGTTTTCCCTATCCAATTCCCAAAACCCGGCTCCTTGTCTTTCATTCGGAACCACCTCCACAATCCCCAAAACCACGCTCCTTGACGTTCAATCCCTTACCACCATAGCAGGTTGTTTCATCCACCCACCCCGAACCCCAGATTCGAAGATAACGGACAACAGAGATAGGGGGCGTACCTTCTGACTTTCCTGTCGGCGTTCTTCTCTTATCCGACAGTTCCGGGCAGTCTCTTCTTCGACCCGTTGTTCCTCATCGCCGGCGTCTCTTCCTCCTCCCCCTTTCGAACGGTTTTGAGTTATGGAAATTTAGGGATGGAGTCCCGATGATTACAGAAAGAGAGTGTGTGGTGATATCCGGGACGTGTGTCAACTCACCCGAAATTATTCTTTTTTTTTTCTTTTCAGTTACGGGCAATTTTTCCCAAATAAATGGGATAGGGTCAATTTTTCCAAATTATCCCCCATTGTGCTATTTTTGCAAGTTTGGCCAAAATTTGGTCTATCTTTGACCACTAGTTGACTATGTTCTTATTGTCGAAACTTTGGTTATAAGTTGTTAGGAATTCACCCGTGTCACCATACTTAGAATCCCGTGTCACCTAACATAATAACCCCTTGAACATTGTCATAATGGTGATTTCAATATGCTCACAAGGGTGATTTCCTAACACCACTACCACAAACACTCAGGAATGTAAACATGATGTCAAATAAGTGCCAATGCATTGGTGAATTCATTATCATAGCGTCAACCACCGAAATGTCTACCATCAAATGTAAAGCTGTGACAGGATAACCCCTTCTACCTGACACGGGAATAAAAATAGGGTGACAGGGGTATTTTCTGAATCCATCCCCAAAAGTACTACGAAGTTCTTCACCACTTAACTGGAGTATGTAACCCGTTCCCAAAAGTACAACAACCTACTTAGAGTTTGTCATATGTACAAACAGCCTAATTACACTACCAAATACGTAGCCCGTTCACAAAATAACATAGACGGAGAATGGTCCAACCACTGACCCGAACCGGCAAATGCAAAAGAATACCCAACTGCTTAGGTAAGGCGTTGGACCACCAATGGAGGAACACATCTAAGAACGACGGCGCTTGAAACGGGTAAATTCTCCCCGAGATGGGTATTGACAAGTCTTAGGCCGATCAGGGCGCCGCTTCACGTCCGGGGGGTGACACACCGCGCTGGACATGGCTGGGGGGATTCGCCAATCTGCTCTTGGAGGAACCGAATATAGCACATTCTCGTAACACGCCTTCCATGCTGAGACTTTGTAGAAGTCATTCACGAGAGAGAAGAAATTGGTACCTCGAAACCTTGCAGCCGCTATGGCGTGCTGGCACGGAAACTTGTCAATGTCGAACCGCTTGCATGTGCAGGTCCGGGCACACAGGTTCACAACCCAGGTGGAGGACCCTCTGCGGACAGTGTACTCGTGTGCGCTGAGGGCTCTGACATCCATGAATGTTGCCAACGCATAGCTCGTTTGCAGCTCACCTTGAACGTAATCGCTGACCGTCGACGCCGATTTGGTGCTTTTTTCCCATCGCTCATAAAACCAGTTGGAAACTGTTTCGATGACAGCATCAATCAGGGCTGTGATGGGTAGGTCGCGGGGCTCCTTGAACACGGAATTCAGACACTCGGAGTTGTTCGTCGTCAATATGTTGTAGCGCATCCCCAAGAAGTATGCCCGGGCCCAGTTCTGGAATCCAGCCTCTTTCAGGTATTGGCCCGCAGGGGGTGACTGAGCGCAGAAATCAGCAAAGTGCTTCTCGAACTCTGCCCTCGTGTATGCCTTCGCCACCTTTAAGTACAACGTGTGCAGGCCCGTCACCCCCTTGTACTTAACCCTGGCATTCTGAAATAGATGCCATTGGCAGGCCCCTTGCTTGGCAAACACATAGTGGTCCCTCAAACCTTTGAGGATACTAAAATGCCGATCAGAGACAAACATTAAGTCCGGTGTATCCTCGACGACATGTAGCATGTTCTTGAAGAAGAAGCCCCATGATCCGTGATTCTCACCATCGACAATCGCAAACGCGATCGGGTATACACTGTGGTCTGCATCTTGGGCTGTGGAAAATAGAAGCGTGCCCCTGAACTTCCCTTTCAGGAAACGCCCATCAACTGAAATCACCTGGACATGGATATCGACACCAGCTGGTTAGGTGACATGGTTATGTATGTTAGGTGACATGCAATATTACAGTACCGACATGGGGTATTACCTTTCGAAGGTAGGGAATCGCCTTGCGCCATATCCCGAAGCTAACAAAGGCGTACTTGAACCTTTGGGATGCGTCCAGCTCTAACTTAATATATGTCCCGGGGTTAGTCTGCTCCAACATGTGCAGGTATGGAATTATATCTCGGTAGCTGTCTTCGTCGGTCCTATGCTTCACCTCCCTCGCTGTCAGTCGTGCCCTTCGTGCCTTCCAGTAGCTACACGATACTCCATACTCGGACTTCGTCATTTTCTGTACTTGCTCGGGAACGAGGTCCTTTCGAGTCCCGGTGAACCTGCATATAATGGTGTCATGGTGAGTTACATAATGTGACATGGGGAATAATGTTGTGTGACATAAATAGCTGTTCGCAACTAAAGTAACACTTACGTGGTCACGAGGTTGCGTCCAATCATGTTCAACGTAGCATGTCGGCTATGGTTGTGCATCATGCTCAGGTCACATGTATGCTCCTGGACATACTGTCGGATGGACCACATAGTCGTGCGCCGGTAAGTCGACGCCCTTAACATCCACGTGCACTTGATGTCCAAACAACCAACTAAATAGGTTTTGTTACAAGACCTCTTCACTACAAACTCGAAGCACTTCTGCACTGCAATCCACTTCAGGCAAGTATGCAATTCTACCTTCGAGGCGAACATTTGTCCCTCCGAAATTTCTGTCAGGTTCCGTCGTGGATCCTGGGTCCGAGGCGTTGCTTTGTCCACCATAGCTTCTACCTTCTCCATCGAAGGTGGGGATGTGCTGGACCTAGGAACCCGACCTTCAATTTCCCTCATCACCTCATCCTCAACTTCGTCCCCCTCCGTCGACACCCTCATACCCGGGTCTTCCTCATAATCCTCTCAGTCATAATATTCCCAATCTTCTTCCCTCTTGACTCCGGAATCGAACTCCTCCTCCTCCTCACTGCTAATGGCTATGACATCCACCCCCTTATACTTGTCACCTACACATTTTACCGTGTCATCTGGGGAGGAGTCCGTGTCACCCAAGTGGATAACATCTAGACCATCACACCTGTCACTCTCAAGAATATCCATGTCACCAGTTCCAAACCCTTTGTCAGCTGCGTGCTCTTGGCTCTTCCCTATCACCCCACCCAACTGGATCAATTCCGGACCTTTACCCTTGTCATCACCTACACTCTTAAGCTTTTCACCAGTTCCAAACCCGCTGTCAGTAATGTCCTCCTGTCTCTTCCCTATCACCTCACCCATGTGGTTCGACTCTGGACATTTACCTTTGTCACCTTCAAAAATACGTCTGTCACCAGTTCCAAAACCCATTTCAGTAACGTGATCTTGCCTCTTCCCTATGACCTCAGCCAAGAGGATCACCTCCGGACCCTTAACTTTGTCACCTTCACATATATCTTTGTCACCCCTTCCAAACCCCTTGTCAACATTGTTTTTCACCCTTATATCGTTGCTCATGCCTATTGACTCACTAACCCCTCCTCCACCATATAACCCCACATCTACAACCATAGGGTTGGGTTGTGGCTTACCTTCTGCCTCCAGCTCGTCCACCTTTTGAGAGTTACGAGGCCCACTCAAGCATTCTTCCCCGACGCCGGGTTGTGGTACTTGAAAGCTCTCTTTCACCACTGGACGAACATATATCGCCATGGGCCATGGATATTCCCCAGACTTCGAGTTCAGAAACTTAAAAGCCTCAAGGTCGTCATCATCACCTATCGTTATCAGATGACCCGCTTCTTCCCCCTTTGGCATGTAAGACAACCACCAATCTTCATATGAACAATCATGGCCGACCTTGAGCCTCAACAGTTGAGTCAGAGAGACGAAGTCGATGCCCTCTTCAATTATCACATTCTTCTGCTCTGTTTCACCAGAATACACCCACCCGACACCATCGAACAACCAACGGCCGTTGAAGATGAGAGTGACACAGACTTTGGCGTTTTGCCCTGCAATTGAAAACTCGGATCAGCACCATTGTTAATGGGTATCTACTCTTCACGAAACATGACGAGAAATAGGAGAGAAGCCTACCTATTGCAAATGAGAATTAGGGTTTCTCAGATACCTTAGTGACACGGAAGTTTACAAACACTGACACGAACAAATAAAGAGCCCGAAACGTGTTAAGCAACTGGACCTTAATGCGGATGGGTTATTCTCCAATGGTGGCCTTCTTCTCCAGCTCTCTTGTCCATGGGAAGACCGAAACTGATGGCCTCTCTCCTCCTCTCCTATTAGACTTTAAAAATGGAGGGAAAGCCTTTCCCATCACCTTTACAAATAGAGGAAATGATGACCTCCTCTCTCTCCAATTTTGGCACCAAAATCCCCCACCAAATCCAATGTCCCATCTCTCTCTCTCTCTCTCTCTCTCTCTCTCTCTCTCTCTCTCTCTCTCTCTCACTCTCTCCCCTTGGGACAACCCGCAACCGGCTTAGCACTTTGCTCATCCTATTTGCACTAATACCACATATGGTAGTTTTGCAAATTTTCCAAAAAGGTGGTATTTTTGCAAACCCACAAAAAAAGATGTATATTTGTGCAAATTGCCCTTTAATTTTATGGGATTTAACCTCGTATTCACGTAAAGGTGAATTTAGAGGTTGGCGACTATACCCGATATATTTTTAGAATTTAATATCGGATTACCTACGTAGCCTGATACGAGGCGTCAAGTCTTTATGTAGTTCTATTGTAGGTAAATTTGATTTAATTTGAGATGGGCGACTGAATCCTATATATATTGAATTTTAATATCGGATTTCCTACGTAACTCGCAAAAGAGTATCAAGTCTTTGTGTAGTTCTTTTAAATAGAACGATTTAATTTGACCCGATTTAACCTCATATTCATTTAAAGGTGAATTTAGAGGTTGACGACTGTACCCGATATATTTTTAGAATTTAATATCGGATTACCTACGTAGCTTGATACGAGACGTCAAGTCTTTACGTAGTTCTGCCGGAACCACTTTGATTGTTTTTGATTTGGCAATTGAACTCGACTAGCTTTTAGCTTTAAGTCGAGCTTCCTACGTACCCGTTTAGACGGGATCAAATCACTCGTAGTTCTTTAACGAACCAATTTAATTTGTTTGGTTTTGACCTCATATTCATTTAAAAGGAATTTAGATATTGATGACGGTACCCGATATATTTTTAGAATCTAATGTCGGGTTACCTACGTAGCCGATGGGAGATGTCAAGTCTTTACGTAGTTCTAAACGAACCGATTTAATTTGGATTTGGCGATTGAACCAGACGAGCTTTAGCTTTGTGTCGAGCTTCCTACGTACCCGTTTGAACGGGATCAAATTACCCGTAGTTCTTTGGAGACAAATTTGATTTATTTGGTTTGAAAATTGAACCAGGCGAGCTTTAGCTTTATGTCGGGTAGCCTACGTATCCGACAAGTCGGAATCAAATCAGGCGTAGTTCCCTTGCAAAAAACCAAGTTTATATTTGGTGAAACTTGATTTGATGTTTTGACTCCGTTTTTATTGAAGCCGGTTTGATATGACCCACTAGAATTAATTGGCAAAGAATTTTAGACGAGTTTAATTATATATATTTTTTTATTAAACTCGAATTCCTAATTTGTACCAATTATAATTCTTATATTTTAGTGGGTGAATTGTGTAATAAAACACATTTTTCTTTAAAGCTTGTACACATTATATACTTATTTAATATGTGCCTGGGTTTCTTTTGTGAACAGAGCCCAAGTTCATAATTGTTAACCGGCCCACTTGGCTAGCTAGTGAAACCAAGCTCAGCCCTCTTTTCCCCTAATTTTTATTTTCTATTCATCTTCCATCGGCCGACAGAAAAAATCACCATCATACTCTTCGATAGCGGCGGCCCTTTTGCCCACCACCTTGGGAGCTCTGGTCTAAGGCGATCGAAACGGTAGAGAGCATGGCAAGAGCGGGTTGACTCGAGATAGGGTGAGGCGAGGGCAGAGTGATTCCGGCTTCAGCGACGGGACACGAATTAGGGATTCCGACCCCAAGTGCTTCCAAAGAGGTACGTTCTAGGGTTTTTTTTTTCTTTTTTGATGAAGTTCACCCCTAAATCAATTTCTTTGGGTTCTTATTTTTATATTTAAAGGTTGAATCTTCGGATTTCCCCCACATCCACCACCAATTTTGATACTAACTGAAATCCCCGTTGGGTTTTTGGCACAGAGTCACGAATTTTAGGGGAAAATGATCAGGGCATCAAGGAAATTGGGAAGAGGCTCGAAGAGTCTCGATTTTGAGAAGGCGGGGCAGCAAGGATCTATTTGAGTCCTCATACGTGTCACCGCAGCTTTGGAGCGATCAGAACTTCGATTTCTCGGGCCAGGTAAGTTTGGTTTAATCTTTTTCTTTTGTCCTTCCAAATTGGGTTCTCAATCATAGTCTGATTTTGACTTGCTCCAATCTCTAGACCCTCTTCCATAAACTTTGAGTGTTTGCATTTATTTTTATTTTTAATGTTTTCCAGTTCTCAGTTTAAAAGAGGTTTGCCTAGCTTGAGTTGCGTAATTTGAGAATGATGTAGTTTCTCCCACTGAACTTGGTGAAAATTACTGAGGCTTTTGATTCCATGCTTTGCATTTAGCATTTGGGTTTACACATGAGTTCAATAGCACCCCTTTTTCAGTATATGTTTTAAGAAAATTTTAACAGAGCTTCCCCTTGATTTAGAATAGTTTGAAAATTCCAAAACTCAAACCACACAAAGAGGCTCGCAAGGCCGAGGTTCTCGAGGGTAGAGTTCCAAGAATCGAAAACAATAAGACTAATTAGTGAAAATTTCGACAGCACCTCCCCTTGATTTGGGGTCATTTGTTGATTCCGAGACTCAAAACCATACGAACAAGCTCGCAAGGCCGAGGTTGTCGAGGGTGGAGTTTCAGGAATCGAAAACGATATTAAACGGGAATGCTACCTGATTATCTCTCTCTTTTTTTTCTTGTATGTGAGATTATCACTGATTTTGTAAGTGATTTGCTCTCTTCTTCTTTTTTTCATTCCCTTCTTGCTGAATTTTTTTGTTCTCTGCTTTCATTTGTTTTTTTTGCAGATGGGAGTACGTTCTGTGTAGCCCAAACTGTGAACTCATCCCCTTTTATAGGGGAGAAAAAGGTGAAGGTGATGGCCTTTCTTTAGAGATGGATAGATCACACATGGGAGTAGTTGAGATTTCTTTTACCTTATGTTTGAGTTCTGCCGAAAGGCATGGGCATGTAGGTTGATGGGGTTTGATGGAGGCAGTTGAAAATGTAATTGTAGAGTATAGACTACAAGACTCCCTTCATCTGTATATTTTATATATTTTTTATTTTAATTCCATTTCTTTTTATATACATGGAATAAAACCTGGGCTTCAATTTGGGCCTTAGCTTGGGCTTTGATTTGGGCCAAAGAATCTGCCCATTTTTTTTGATGGCATCTATGTGGCTTATTTCACCAAATTGGTTTGCTAAATTAATTTGGTGACCTCAAAATATTATGAGTCAAAATGTGAGTAATCAAATTTATGAAATTTTACCACTCAACAGTTATGGTTATTGTTTTTGCAATTGGTGTAAAACATGTTTAGCAGGTGAAGTACCAGCGCTAGCTGAAAACGAATTAGATCTTGTAACCGATTTCATATCTCTTTGTTTTTCTTCTTCCCGTATGTAACAAAGAGTAAATCAAATTAATATCTGGAAGAGGCTGCGTCATCAAGATTGTACCTCGAGCAGTAGCGATACTATCATTTAATCCCATCAGAAGTTGAAACATTCGTTGATCTTGCTCATACTTTAGGGGTCGTTTGGTATCGATATCTAGATATCAAGATATCGATATAGATATCGGTATCGATATCAAGATATCGATATCGGGTGATATCTTGATATCAAGATATCGGTATCGGTATCAAGATATCGATACTGAGCGATATCAATATCAAGTGATACCTCCCAAAAAATCAGTATATCAAAATAGGCCAAATTTGATATCTAGATATCAAGTGATATCGATATCTGGTCATACCAAACACAGATATCATATATCACTTGATATCTTATGGGATACCAAACACTAGATATCGATATCAGTTTAAGTGATATCGATATCTAGCCATACCAAACACTAGCTATAAGATATCGGGGGCTGATATCCGATATCTGATATCTAGATATCAATACCAAACGACCCCTTAGTATTTCCTTGACAGCACCACAACTACCACTAGGCAATTTGCTTATGCTATCTAATTCATCCCACAATGGTTTCATCTCATTAAAATAATGAGAAAAGGAACTCGTACCCTGTTCAAGTGTGCTTGACTCCTTTTGAATAAAGTACAACTTGGTTCCCCCTGGTTTTCCGAAGCAAGCGTCGACCTCCTCCTAGATCTCGCTTGCACTCTCAATATTGAGCACAGGTCGCCGTATATCGGGGATAAGACCATTGATTAGCCACGATATGACCATATTGTTGATGCGTTCCCATATTCGATACTTTGGTGAAGGTTTGCCAGTTTTGGAAGAGATCCGATCATGAATCCCACTTTGTTCTTTGCAAACAGCGCGGTCCTCATAGATCTGCGCCACTCCTTGAAATTCCTACCTTCAAAGACCGGTTAAACCAGCACCATCCCTGGATGATCGTTGGGATGTATGTAGTATGGATATGAGGGATTGGTCTTCAGTTTGTCTCCAGTCATCTTAGAACTAATATTGCTAGCACAATTAACTCAATCTGGATACGAAGTTCCAAATCAAGTTGCGGACTTGCTTTGTGAACTCGATTTACCACTCCTATTATGATACCATGAAGGAAGGTAGGATCGCTTTCATGTCGATTCGAGTTCTGCAACAGATCGAGTTTGAAGAGGAATAAACGGTTTTTGGAGGGAGGTTTTATGAGGAAAATATGATTTTATTCTACTAGGAAATGCTTCTATACTCCCGAGACTAACCTGATGTCCATGTTTTATGCCATGTTTTATATCTACTTTTATATCGATTTCTACATGCATTTCATGCATTTGGGTTAGATTAATACAGAATCTATGTAGTTTACGCTTATTTGCCAAATTATGGAGTCTACACCAGTTTTTGTTTGATTTCGCAGAAATCGGACGCACTTTAGAGCTTAAAGGAAACTCATGAAGAAGCTAAAGATGGTGCAGCTGAAGAAAAGGCCATTTTTCGGCATTCATCATTCTGAGTCAAGTTCTGATGTCTTCATGAGAGTTGTAGGCCTCGAAAAGAGCTTTCCAACGCATGCTCATATGCATCAATCCGACGAACGAGGACTCGGGAAAGTGCGTTTAAAGAACAGAACGAGAAGCTGAGCACAGAACGAGAAACTGAGCACGGGTCAATATTGACTCATACTAGTCAATATCGACTCAATCTAGTCGAAAATTCAAAAGTCTAACCGATATGGACCAGAAGCAAGAAGTGAAGAAAAAGGGCAGGTCGATATTCACCTCAGTAAGTCAATATTGACCAAAAATCGACTCAATATCTTCCAAAACCGAGTCAGGACGGAAAGAAGCTGAAGATTCTACTCGATATGGACTTAACTTAGTCGATATCGACCAAAAATCGACTCGATTTTCATCCCAGGAACCGGAATCGAGTAGCAGAGAAGAAGAGCCGAGAAAAGTTACTCGATATCGACATGCCTTGGTCGATATCGACCAACTCATAGCGACGGGTCCGGGTCGATTCCGGGCTTTACTTAAAGTTTTATCCCGAATTCGATGGAGATATTTCCGAGAGAAGATTCCGACACATGAAGATTTTAGATATTTATCTTTTTATCTTTTTATTTATCCTAAGGGTTGAACAATTAATTACCCTAAGGATTTATCTAGTTTTACTTATTTAGATATAATTATTTCTAGTAGAATTATATCTTCTATGATAGATAGAGATATAGATAGAATTTCCTACCTTGATTAGCAAGGATTGGAAGCCTATAAATAAAGCCTTAGGGGATGGATTTTATTCATTCAATTTCAGAGACAATTAGTCACATAGAGAGAGAAGGAGAAGAGGTTGTAAGTTTGAGTTTATTAATGCAAGTTAGTTCTTTTTCATCAAAGATGTCTGCTATTGCGATGAAGAGCGAGTAGTCCACCCACTTCTAAGGCTGGGTGAGCCCGACGGTGGCCATGTAAGGTGATGCGGTGAAGGTACGATCTTTTTATGCAATTCGTCTTCTATCCCTATGAGCATGATTCTTTTGCGAAAGTTGAAGGTGATCCCTGTTTGTGTAATTGAAGCGAAAGTGATCTTAATGCAACTTGGATTAATTATGTGAAAAGGGTTAGTAACAATTAGGGTTTATGCGAAAGCCTCTATATTCCTATTTGTTAATAACGAAAGTTATTTGATGGAAAGCATGATCTTTTATGCCTTTATGCGTTACTTTGCATGGTTATCGTTGTGGTGTTGATGCCCTGGCTTTGGAAGTATTTTAGTTTATTGAGTTTATTCCTCCGAAATCTGAGTTCTGTGTTCGAAAGTTTGCAATTTAAATTTTTGTCTTTGTCGATCTCGGGAAAAGTTCTTGTCGATATCGAGTTGGCTTTACTCGATATCGAGGAGGGATTTACTCGATACTTGTCTTTCCTGAGTTTCTGTTGATGTTGTCGATTTCTGCTTCTGTTGATGGACATTGCTTTAGTCGATATCGAGTTACTGTTATCGATATCGAGTTAATTCTGTCTTTGCTTTTATTTCTGCTTTGCTTGGTTATTTCTGTCTTTCTTTCTGTCTTTCTTTTTGCTTTTCCGTTTGTGAGATATACAGCTACCTGAGATCCACTAACACGCTTCCTCGTGGATCGATCATGACTTCCCACTACTGCATAGGGAGGGAGTCTTGTAATCATTTGCAAGGGACGGAATCTGGTTTGCTTTGATTTATTTATATTTTATTGCAAGTCTCAATTTCCTCCTACAACATAACCTTGAACATAACCTCCAAATTACCCTATAAAATATATTACCCTCGAAAATGCCCTCGAATTCGACCTCAAAACACATTTCGAGGCGTAGAGGATGGAGGTTAAATGTGACCTCGAATATTAACCTCGAATTATTTGTTTCAAGGGTAAGATAGCCTCCAAATAATTTCGAGGGTAATTTCGAGATCATTAGTATTGAACTATTTCGAAACCAAATTCAGTGCTATTAGCCTTCAAATTGCCTTCAAATGACATTTCTTGCTATTTTCAAGGGTACAAACTTCGAGGTTAAATAGTATCGATTCATAGCCTCAAAATAATTCAAGTGCAAATGCGAGAGTAAAATAACCACCAATTTATCTACGAAAATAACCTCCAAAATATTTAGAGGCTATCGTACCCTCGAAAAAATATTCCCAGGTTAAGATTCAAGACCACATTTAACCTCCCTCCTCTACCCCTCAAAATGTATCTTGGGTTCGAATTCAAGGGCATTTTCAAGGGTTATATACTTTCGAGGGCATTTTATCAACTCATTTTATAGTTGATTTGGAGGTTAAATTTCATATTTTGGTTCCTAAAATTCAGGTTAAATTTAATAAACTTTTCAAATTTTGAAGCCAAATTTGAGGTCAAATTCATTAACATCAAATTCCTTTTTATTCTTCAATTATGCATACATAAAAACATAGATTTTACTTTAAATAACAACATTAAACAACCATAAACAGAATCCTAAATTTCATAATTAGTTCATGTACAAAATAATAGTTCAACATTAACCACAAACATAAACCTCATAAGTTATAACTCAACTAATTAGTTCAAACAATACTCCATTTCCTAACCACCCAACCATCTAAAACAAAAAGGTGCACATGAAGTCCAAAATACTTGCACACCAATTAGTGTAATGGTTAAAGGGTCAAGGCCAGAAGGAGATGACGAAACTTGTCCAGCTTGAAGGAGGCGAATAATTGTGGATTGAAACTCTTGTTGATTATTTACAAGTTCAACATTAGTACTTCGTAGCTCTTGTAACTCGTCTTGAATGGCTTGATCTCGAGCTTAATCTCGTAGCCCTTCTAAAGAACCATCAACACAAAAAAAAAAACATAAATTCACACTAGATTAAACAAACATGAAGAAGAAAAGCACAACAGATAAAATTAGCAACACAATTAAAAATGAAATACAGCTGAAATACACTAGTACAGAAGCACAATTACAGCTAAATCTTAACTAAGTTAGATAATATTGTTAAGAGGATCAAATATCAGGGCAATAAAGTGGATTCAAATGAAAATTGCTCAGTTCGATTAGTAAGAAAAACATACACAAACAGAAACAACAATTGCACACAAACACTTAGATAATCATAATATTGTTTAGCTATGTAGTTCAAGTAAACCAATAGAAAAGTTCTCAAAGTTGAAATCAACTAGAAATCGAAAACAAAGAGAAGAGGGAAAGGCTGGATAAAACCTTACAAAGCTGAAATAATTGTCAGTGGAAAAAAAATACAATACAGGGAATAAAATGTTACAACTATGAATTAAACTATAGAAGAAAGAAATAAGTAAAATAACTACCAAATAAGAAAGAAAGAGAACAGCTCCCAAATAGCTCCCATAATCCCAGTAATTAAACTAAAGAACAAAGAAAGAAATAAAACAGCTCCCAAATCGTGTAAAGAAATAAATAGAACTCCCAAAAAAATCTTTACTTTGACTCTATATACGGATCCAAATTCAAAACGAAAAAATAAACCTTAACAAATAGAATACAAGACCATATTCAGGCTATGAACTACTAGCTGATTAAGCAACAAATATCTTCCATTTAAACAATTCCTATCTACAAGCCAAGTTCAACAAAGCTCATGATCATCTCTCTTTTAATTATTAGCCAATAACTATTCCCAGACAAGAAAAATCACACAAAATCAAACACTAGGTATCAATTACATCTTCAAAATATCGAGAAGGTAAGCCATTGAAGAAATTCGAAAGAAAAAAAAAACAAATCCCAATAGCAGCTCATGACAAATCCCAACAACAGCTCATGACAAATCCCAACAGCAGGCTGCAATAAAAAGAGTATCACGTCAGTACTCGAGCATCAAGAGAATCAAAAGAAATGCAGCCATTAAACAATCACGCGGAAAAACCTTGAAACCCTAAAAAAGGAAGATCCATAGAGAATAAAAGAGGCATACCAGTACAGATGTTTTGCTTACCATAGTGGAACAGAAGAGAGAGGGAGAGCCAGCGGTGAAAGGCGAGCTGATCTATGGAGATCTGAGTGGTGCGAACAAAAGAGGAGAGAGGCGGCCAGCATTGAAAACAAGAGCCATCGGCTTTAGGAGTAAGATGAGGATGGCGGGTTCAGGAGCCATCGGTGAAAACAGGAGCCAGCGACATCTTCTACACAGGTGATGGGTTTTTCTGTAGAAGCGGCAAGAATAAGAGAAGTGAGAGGTGGAAGGTGAGAGGTGCGAACTGGAGAGGTGGTGTGAACAGGAGAACCGATGGGTTTTCTGTAGAGGCGGCGAAAACAGGGGGATTGAGATTTAGGGTTTCAAACTGAACTGTTTCGTTTTATACCACTAACATTTTCATAAGCTGGAAACTATGCCGCTCAAACAAAAATCAAATTTTTTGTATCCAGCTAACATTTTGGTTAGGGTGTGTTTGGATTTCATATGATTCCAATCACTTTTATAAGTGTTTATTTCTAGTTATTTTATAAATTTAATGTAATTGATTAATATAATTTGTAAGTTATTTTATTTTAAATTTTTGTTATTTATAATACATTGTAAATTATATTAAACAAACACTTTAGAGGTGATTATAATTATAATACATAACACTTAGAATCCAACTAGACTCTTAGGGTTTGTTTGGATTCTAAAGTGTTTATGTTTATAAGCACTTATAAACATAAATATTTTGAAAGTATTTGTTAAACTATATTTTTTTATGTTTTTCAGATAATATGAATTATAATACACAATAATCACTTAGAATCCAAACACTTTACAAGTGTTTGTAATTAAAAGCATAATACATTAGTGATCTAAATTTCTAAAAATACATTTGACCAAATTTTTTCTATAGAAATAAATAATATAGGTATATCATACTAATATCATATTATTTGTCATTTCTGAAAGTTGAAATATGCACAAATTAATAATACCTTAAAAACATTTATCCGAAGTTTGAAAATAGAACCCGAACTGAAAAAAGAGAAGAATGAACAACGAAAAACCCCTTGATACAATATGTTGGCCCGATTATCTCTTTTCTTGATTTGAAGTTTATCTTCTCCCCCTTGTTCTAATTGGTCTAATGTGGCCTCTTGAAATATTATTCGACCTACACTAGCTATCGGATTGACCTGAACCTATACTCTTCCTATTGGAATGAGGTGGTTAATACACGTTCTTTTCATTTGACTAGGTCCGGATTGGGAAAAGATAGTGATATAACCCAAAGGATCGATCCAACAAGTTTGAGCCGTCGATTAAGCACGAGAACAAAACTTGAGACATGTGACTTTTTTGGGGAATTTTCTCTAGGTTTATGGAAAAGGAAAAAAAACAAAATATGAATGGCTAAATCTAAGAGCATCTCACTCGTAGATTTACCAAACTCGCCCTCTCATTCGTCGGTATCGCACTCCCGAGCAATCAAGCCTTTGTTTAGACAACTCTAATAGGCACCTCACCGGAAAGAGTTTTATCAAATATCATTCTCTCACAAGGATTCAAATTATCAAATAGATCTATTCTTACTCCAGAGAAGTCCAAATCATTCATGCTTGACCTAGATTTATCTTCAGTTGGGAGGGTTGGAATAATCGGTGGTTCTCCATGTGAAATCCACCGATAATAATTATCAACAAAACCTTTTCGATAAAAATGAAGACGCACATCTCAACATTTTGAAATTTTCTATTCTTACACTTCAAATAATGACACATGATCTTCTCTATGTCCATAAATTGGACTTGTGATTTTGAAAATTGATGAATTCTTCAACTCTTTCGAGAAATAATTCATTCCAACCACCTCCATGTGAAAAATGCCTCATGTATATCAAATCACGGTTATCCATCTAAAAGATGAACAAAAAAATGAAAGTATGATAAGTAGAATGGAACAAAAGATTGGTAGATAGTTAAAAAAAAAAACGTTTTACGTTTACCCAGGAACACACTCTTCACGATGCCCTCGAAAGGATAATTGGAGGCTATATGTAGCATCATATTTGCTCTTGAAATCATAATATTGTTGCTATTGGGAAGGGTTCATGTACTCACTTACCCTCAAAAATAATAATTTGAGAGTATTGATGAGGGTGATCATAATAGTTTAAACTCGCAATTATGAACTCAAGGGCATGTTCGAGATTAATATTTACATATTTTGTGACTACATTTTTAAGCTATATCTCTGACGTTTTCTAAAACATATAGGTTTTCTTGCTTACCGACTATGTAACTTGTATGAAAATAAGAAAATAATTATTAAAAAGAAGATCAAATACCACAACTTTGCATTAATTATATGAGAATGTAGAGAGTGAAAGAAAAGTGTATGAGAGTGAAAATTGATGAATCCCGTACGTTTTAGTTGATAAAGCAAAATAGGTAGTTGACATGTTTAATTCATTAATTATGATTAACAGCTTTGCTCTCGATCTTGCCCTAGAAGAAATTTTTTTTTTTCGAGGTTATACGCCTACAAAAATACCCTCGAATACAAAATTTGAGGTTATTTAGCCACATTGTTAGCCCCCAAAAAAATCGTAACTATTTAGGTTCAAACATACCCTCGAAATTAGTCTCGTAATATATATTGACTTGTTACACCCTCAACTCTACCCTCCAAAAAATATTTCATCCTATATGCCCTCGAAATTAGCCTCGAGTGTACCCTCTGACAATTCCATTGCTAACATCGCTTGCCAATAGCTTCAAAAAAGTGCCCTCGAATATTGTTTCGAGGCTAATATACACTCGACTATGCCCTCGAAGTATACATTCGTGGTTATATAGCATGGAAAAATAGCTCCGATTTTATTTCAATGGTACTTTGGATCCAAATATTTTTTAGAGCCCAAATTCGAGGGTATTGGCTACGATGGTAACCTCGAAATAATTGGTAGCCAACAACTTCGAGGCTATATAGCGGTTTTCTAATAGGGTTATTATAGATAATAAAATTAGAAACTAATAAAAATAAATATCATAAAAATAATCCTCACTATAAAAATAGTAAAATAGGCAATTCCATAAATAAACTCCAACTAACGTAAGAGTTATTAAATTGGAAACTAATAAAAATAACGAAATAAAGCATAATTTAATTTTCTTCTTCACGGACTCCCAAGGTCCAGCCTTCTTGTTAGCTTTGAGGAGCACATTTGCATCCTCAAATAGCCCTCGAACCTCGCATGACTTGTCTATTGGGCAAAGATTCTTGTTTTATCAACATAAGGCCGATCTAGACTGCATCGACAAATGGTAAATACGTGTCTAAAAGACCGTCGGGTTAAAAACAAAGTCATCGCGAACCCATTCCCCATAAACTATATGCAGACTGAGGAGCTAAGACGAAACCATCCTCTAACTTAATTACCTTGACATGTCAACAAAGACCATTCAGGCCCACCAAATTATCATGATCGAACAACGAATCATTTAGGCCAGGCCAGGGCAACAGCATCACGTCAATCCCATCTACTCACTCCGAAAGCGGACCGACAATTGCATTTTTGGACGCCTCCACATTCCCCAACTTCACCTATAGACTCAATGAACACGTGGCAGGCATGACCCCGTACCACGCAATTACCTAACACCCTCCATTTGGAACCACCAAGTGACACCTATGCTCTCAGATACGTACAACTTGAACCATATAAGAGGTAAACCCGGGCTTAGAGAGAGGGGTTTTTGAACTTCGAGAGGAGGGAGCTAGATATGTAAAGAATATAGAGAAAAGGAAATAGAGCTTACAACTCTGCACATAGTCTAAAGGTAGGTTTCTGAGAAGTAATGGAGAGAGGTTAGCTCTGCGCATTGGCGGATCCTGAAACTGTTGATTGAGGGGGCGGAAAACTATGATTAAAAAAAGTGTATGTAAAAAAGTGTATGTAAAAAAAGTGTGTTACAAATGATAATTATGATAAAGTATATTAGTTTGGTAAATGATGTATGAAATAATTTACACATGTTCAGTCCTGAAAATTGAAACGCTTATAACTTTTTGCTCAGATATCAGAATTGAGCTTATAATATATCAAATCGAAGCTATCGATGAGAGGAATAAGTATGTAAAATTTTATTTTCGATTGGGGGGCGACTGCCACCCCCGGCCCTAAAGAGGATCCTCCTCTGGCTCTGCGGACGACTCTCACTTGAATTGATCCAAGTGAAGGATTTCAACACCTTCATCGCCTAAATAATCTAGGAGATAACTTTTCAAGCGATGATATGTTCGCCGCTTGAAAGTCTATGTGACCTGACCTGGAGCCCAGACGACAATTCAAGGTTCGTCGTCTGAATGACATTGTTGTAGTTCTTAATTTTGATACAAATTTCGGTCTTTATCTTTTCAAAAAAACTAAAAAAAATTAGGGTGTTATTCTTTATCAACTATTTTTTGCAAATAAAGGAAATTGAATCTTGCTATCTATCTTAAAATATCTTCAATTTTTTTTTTTGATCTGAAATGTGGCTAGTGCCATTTATTATAAATAAGCATAAGTTTAACTCCTAGTGGAGTTTACAGTAATAAGTTTAAGCGGGATACTACTAGGCAACAGCTCATGTTCAGCATAAGAATTCATAAAGAAAAGTGACCAGTTGGCTAAAGCGTCGGCCATCGGATTAGCCCTCCTACGAATGCTACAAGAGGTATCTTTTTTGATCAAAAAAGCAAGACTGCAAGAGGTATCTTTGATAACACTAAACCAAACATATATATTCCTACTTTTTTTAATATATAAGAAAGCAAGGGAAGAACACAGAAAAAGACATATATAAATGATAATATTCAAAACTCTCGAGGGTCAACGAAAATGGAAGACCCTGGGGGCGACATAGTCCAGTCGCCGACCGAGCCATCGGAGTAGTCCTCCACCAGGCGCTTGATGCACCACAGATCCTCGGCGCACGATAGCCTCTTCCAGTGGGGTATCCCTAACCTGAGCGGGTCCCCTCCCGCCACCTCCGTCGCCACCACCGCGCACCCACTCTCCTTGGCCAGGTTATGCGCGTGCCCGCACAGCGCCCTCACCATCCTCACCGCGGCCGGCCCTTCCCCTCCCACCCCGTACATGAAGTGGAACCCGAATTGCCCGAACACCTCCGGCACCGACGGTATCCTCAGCCACGGCAGCGCCCTGTCCAGCAAACGCGTCGTTTTTGCCAGCCCCTTAGTCACGCGCGACGCGCCCCTCACCTCGAGCCTCCACACGTCCTTGCAGTTCCACACGCTCATCACCGCCCACGACCCCGGCAGCCCATCGCCCCCGGCCACCGTCAACGAGGTGGTGCGTGGTAGGGCAAGGAAGGAGCCGAGGTTGAGGCTGTTGCTTAGGATGGCACCGATGTCGTCGGGGAAGAACTCCGTGGCGGAGAAGAGGCGGCGGTAGAGGGCTTCGGCGTTGGAGGGGGAGAGCTTGAGTATGGTGAATGCGGGGGAAACACGGGCAGTGTGGGCGAATACTGGCTGGACGAGGATGGACGGTGTGCGGAACTTGGAGTAGCCGCATTTGCCGGTGAAGAGCTGGACGGAGGCGGTGTTGTCGGATTCGGTGGCCATGTAAGAGTACTCGGCCCCGTTGTCTCTAAACCACTTCTCTATCCCAACCACCAGCTTTAGCCCCACTCCCATCCGCCTACAACATTTTATCAAATTCACAAAATTTTGTTATTTAATCAATCAATCATTCACTAAATTATTACTCCACTAGTAGTCATTAACTGAAAATATATTACAGTATATGATTAGATAAAGAGGATTCTTGATGAGAGCTTTGTGAAAACACAGGAATGATCGAAAGAGCTATAAATACATTTTTTTCAACCAAAATTCAGACGTATTCAGTTACTATACTTGATTTAATACTAATTCATATTCGAATTAAAAATGTTATTTTATCTAGCTAATTGCAAATTTGAATGGAGTTAGAGACTTGTTGTGTATCATGTTATCAAATTTGGGTCATTAAATTAAGAAAATCAACGGATGAGATTAAAAATAACTGTTTTATTATTCGTTGATATTAGGAAATTATTCGTTTAAATGACATTATTTGGTGGTATTTGACTATTATTCGTTAGAATAAAATCTAAATTTTTTACACTAATTGTACAAGCGATTAATTAAATATTTATAGAATGATCATGCGAAATGATAAGGGTTGTGTACACCATAACCAACATACACACAAACACACGCACACACACTAATATTGCGTGTCCCGTCCCATTTTTTTTTAATTTTTTAATTTTTAATTTTATTTTTTTGAATCGGAAAGAATTTGGCTGAAGCCAGGGCCAACTAGCCAAGAGCAACATTTCGGATGATACTACTCAGGACAACATCTGAGGGGAAGGCCGTGCCGGAGAACCCTAAGTTTAGATGAGATAGACGGTCAACAGCTTGATTGCCATCCCTAAAAACGTGAATATGTTATCACAATCTGTGTATAAAAAATTTATTGAAAATATGACAAAAACAATAAATCTGAATAACAGTTTGAGAATTAAAATAATAACTATCAAAGTGTGCAAAAAATATAAAATAAAACTTAGCCTGGATATAAATAAGAGAAAATTCTATCTTTAATAAGGTGGAAAAATTATATCTCCTCTAGATATAATTCTTGTCCACTAAGTTTTTGAATTTCTATCTTAATTAGGTTTACTTATCTCTAGGGATTTAAATTCTATCTTTAATCAAACCAAAGCTCTACCCGTGCAAGGTAGAATTGGTTCATAGTTTTCTATTTAAACATTACATTCCCCTTTGAATTAATTAGATTGAATATAGAATTGAGGAAACCTTTTGGCTAAAAGGTTCCTCGATTATCAATCCCAAAGCTCTCAAGTTCTTACGTGTTCTTGATCCACATTCGGGAATCATCGTAATCACCACAACCCTTCACACAATCGGCATCCATAACCCACAAACCAAACACGAACCGTGAACCCTAATCCGACGCAAGAAGAAAGAGCCCTGATGCTTGGCTTCGCTCGCACCCACGTCTCGCTCGCAGCGAGCGCTGCTCACGCAGGTCGTGCTCTCTCGCACTCGGCGCCGTGCCCTGAGGAGCCATTCACTCCTGCGCTCTCGAGATCGCTCGTGCACCTGCTCTGCGTCTTCGGTCTCGCTCTCGCTTCCAGCAAACGCAGTCCCGGATACCTGCGTGTCCGCGCGCGCTCTCGCTGATCCCGCTTCTCTTCTTCCGTGGCTATTGTTGTTTAAATTAATTAAGTCTTGTTCGTCACTATAGTCAGATTATTAATTAGTTAATTAATTTGTTCCTAATCAGGAGATATTGAAGAACATTGCAAGATCGGGCAAATATACGGCATGGTTCTCGATCTTGAGCCCACAGGTGAAGGATTGGGTATCCCAAACGTATCAGCATCCCCGTAGACGGCGTCAGCAACGTCGGTGTCCCCGACATCGACGACAACATTGTTGGCGTTAGCATCCTCGATGTTGTTGTTAGCAACTTCGGCAATGACGTGAAAAAAAAGTGTTGACGATAAAAAAGTGCTAACACGAAAAAAGTGTCAAACTGAAGAAAGTGCTAACATGAAAAAAAAACATGGGGGGCACAAGGGCGTCAGCATACTCGACGTTGGCGTCAGCAACTTCAACGTCCCTGGCGTCAACAACTAAAAATGTGTTGACGCGAAAAAAGTACGGACATGAAAAAAGTGTTGACACGAAAAATAATCAATTTGACTAAGCAAATGAAATTTTCATTTTAAAAAAATGAATCTTGGTTAAAAATTAAAGAAGTATCAAATCTTATTTATGTGATAATTAAAGGGGAAAATGGAAGGAAAAAAAACAGAGGAAAAGAGAATAAAAGGATAATATAAAAATAACTACTCCATAATGGGAGAATAGGGAGGGTCTCCTAACAAAATGTCCATGGGAAATTGAACTTATTCTTTCAGATATTACAACTATGTTAACAAATCTGGAAAGAGTTTCTTTCCTCCATGTACCCCGAATAGGCAATAGAGTGGCTGATAAGGTTGCACACATTTGCCACTCTGTCTGGGGTACTAATATTCAGAATAATCTTGGTCTTCTTGACCTCATCCGAAAGGATGCCTTAGGGTAGAGTTTTCTCCCTCGAAATTTTTCCTAATAAAAAAAAAGAAAAGAAAAGGGAGGGTCTCCATATTTTTAAAGAAAAAAAGAAAAAAAGAAAGGAGGGAGGGAGGGAGAGAGAGCATGCTGCTTCAGGATGGGAGAGAGGGTGGGGCCTAGTTGCCAGGGAACACACACAAGGGCGAGAGGGTAGGGCAGGGTTTTTTTTTTTTTTACATGCAGGAGAGATCAGACATTTTACTAATTAAAACAAGGGGATGGGTATTTAGTTAATTTGGCCAGGTTTTATGGATAGTTTGCAAACTGTCTCATTATAGGACAGTTTGTGAGGTTAAAGGAGAAACAGAACAGGAGAATTTGTGAGGTAATTGATATGTTCAATTCACATTGCTGTAAAATTTAGTTAATTTGATTCGTTCAATTACAAAACAATGTTAGGGTTGGGGTCCTGGGGAGAAAACAGAACAGGAGAGTTTGTGAGGTTGAAGGGTAAAATAATTGATTGATTATTACATTTTGGTATAGCAATAGCACCATTACCGACTGCATTCAATTCAACCCTAATTGATTGATTATTACATTGTTGTAGACTTGTAGTACAACTAGCTAATGATGTTGTAGTTAGCTTTTGATGTTTATATATTTTTGTTATGATTTTATAGTAAACATGCCACTACGAGCACGTCATCGGTCAAGAAAGGTTTGATGAAAAAACCAAGCGGACATTTGTTCCCAATGTCATTTCGATCTGGATTTGGTATCCAATCTACTATCATGTCATCCTCATCCCCATCTTCACTACCGGTTCCATATCAAGGTAGTTAATTTCATATAAGAACTAACTTTATTTGCAATTTGAAAGTGCATTATGAATGATTTGTCTAGATATTTACTTAAATATGTAATTTCATTTTTTTTTGTAGGAAGTGTTTTATCATCTTCGAATCGAACTCTTACTCCGGAACATATGGAAGATGGTGCCTCGCCAACTACTCCTACACCTTATCCAACTCCATTGGAAGATATAACAAGTAGGCCTGACACATCTGAAACCTTTGAGAGTTCTCAAGCGTTTGGAAAAAAAGGAGATGGAATGCAGACATATGGGATGAATATGATTTATATGATGGACATGTGTTTGAAGATGGCATTGAATGCGGACTTATGGATGTTATAATTGGGTCTTATAGTTATCGTAATATTTTTTTTGTACAGTAGGCAATAATTAGGACGTCTTTACGCAGAAAGATCATCCTTGATCATCCTTTCGAATGATGGTAGTCAGCTCCCTATTCAAAGGGAAGGTATACAAGTTACATATAGAATCACATCTAGTGATAAGATCAGCTGCTGAATTTGCTTCTCTAAAGCAGTGGCAGAAAGTTGCTGATGTGAATGTTGCACGGAGTCTTCTGATCTTCTCAATAACTCTAAGGATCTCCCATGGAACTTTAGCAGAATCATTGATTGCATTGGCCACCATAAGGCTATCTCCTTTAATTATCACTCGCTTCCATCCTCTAATGCGGGCTAACTCTAACCCCAAACAAATCGCAAGGGATTCAATTAAGAGTACTGATCCCTTTGGAACCCGTTGTTGGAAATTTTCAATTACTTTTCCATTCCAATCTCTAACTATACCTCCAATTTTGCAATCTCCATTACTTTTAACTGATCCATCGACATTTATTTGGTACCTCATTTGGTGGTTTTTTCCATTTAATATGTCGGCCTTCCCTCTTTCTTTGTGTTGGTGCTTCCATATTTTTATCTTCTTTCCAGTCTTTTATATTGGTTAGGGTTTTCTGTATTATATGGCAAGCAGAGATAATTTTATCAAGGTTGTTTTTATTGTTGTTTTTGAAAATTATGGTATTCCTGGCTTCCCATATATTTTGCCAAATGAAACATGAGTAATGATTTTGCATTCTTTTATGAAAATACACCATTCTTATACTGTGTAAGTCATTTATTGTACCCTTTGCTAGTCAATATTCTATTTTCATTTTTTTTTAAATTTTATCGCGCTTATTGCAGAATTTGATTGCAAGGATTTAAAATCAACGGACCTAAAATTGACCCAAAATGACCCGAAACCCGATCAAACCCGGGTTCGTGTCAACCCGTATATACCCGGAACCCGTTTTACCTGGGACCCAAAGTGACCCGACCCGAATATTCCGTTTGACAGGTCTAGTCCCATATATTAATATGAATCAAATGTAATTAATAAAGTTATATGAAATTGGTTAAATTACAATTTCAAAAAATAATGTTGACAAATAAATATATAAATAAATAAATAAAATTAAATATTAAAATAAAAGAAAAGAAGAATGAAAATGTTTTAGAGACAATTAGAGTATTAAAACCCTCTTTAATAATTTTTGTACGTAATAGACCCAATAATAAATCTTTTAAGTTTATAGACATTTTTGTTGGTATTATTACTTGTTTACCCTTAAATATTTTAGTTTAATAAAAAATTTAATATAATTAAATAATAAGATTGAAAACTATTTTTAAAAACTCTTAAGATAATTACAGTAACTTTTTGAAATTTCAACTTCATAATACAAGCATGCACTAATTTATAGCATAACATATATATAAAATATTTACATTAACTTTTTTTTCGTAATATTTACATACGAGATTACAATAATCGATTGTAATACATTTACTATAACAATTGTATATATTTATTGTAATACTTGAATAATTACACTAAATTATTCATTGTGTTACAATATGGAGTCTCTATGATAGTAATATTCAGTGGCGGATCTAGGGGGGCTCGGGGTGGCTGAAGCCCCCCATCCTAAAAAAGGGTAAGTGTATATTTGTATATATTTGTTGTTAGGCAAGTATACATGTTTTGGTAAAAATTGCAAAACTATACATTTTATCCTTTAACCCTAATCTCAAATTAAAACCACCCTTACTCAGATCGATCCCCCTCCCCTCCTTCTACGCCGCTGCTCTTTGTCACCCGCCATTCCTCCTAGTGTCGCCGGTTCTCACTTGCCGGATTCCGCCTTCGGCCTTGGATCCGCCTTGGATCTCGCTGGCCGGATTACTACCTCTCTCGCAATCAGATTCATCTCCCTCGCCTCTCTCGCAATCAAATCCATCTCCCTCGCCTCTCTCGCCGTCGTCTGATTCGCCGCTCCGGGGGAAGGGAAAGTGAATGTCGACGCCGTATATCGCGGTGGAGGAGCCTACATCTCCCTCCTCTGCCTCTGTCAGCGACCGATGAGCCATATCTGCGCGATTTCGGCCACCGAATCTCTTCCTCCTCCCATGCTAATCTTTCGCGATCTCCTGCTCAATTGCTGACAGCCTATGGAAGGACCTGGATTGAGGAGAATCGACGGTGGCTTTGAAGCCATGTCTGCTGGAGCTGAGAGCGGTGTTGCGTTCCCCTCCAGATTTAGGAGCCACCGGTTCTTGCGTCTCGCCGACCGAAGATCCGCTTAGATCTCGCAGACCGGATTCCTGCTCCTGGTAAGGAAGGCTGACAGACAGGATTCCAGATGTTGACTTGTATCGCTTGCTCGAAGCAATTAAACGGCGGATCTCTTCAGCCGCAACCGCATCCGGATGAAGACGACGCCGTTGCAACCACCCTAGGCAGGAAGCAATCCATCAAAACCCTCACCGGTCATGTAAGGAATGTTCTCTCTTTCCCCCAATTCCATCAATTTCTATGGTTTCTTAGCATTTCAATGGCGGCGGTTTTGCAGATCAAGGGTCGTCCTCTCGATCGTCGTTGTCTCAATCGCTGACTATTTCGAGTTCGAGCTTGAATGTCCAGTATATGTTTGTTGTCTCAATCTTCCTCTTTCAATAGAGTGAAGGTTGCTTCCAGATTCGGTGATGTCCTTTTCCCTTGCCTCTTGTTTTGTAGTGGTTGAAGATCGAGACGGTGAAGAGAGTAGTCCAGATCCATGGAACACAAGATCATCACCGTCAGCGCTGACATGGTCGGGTCTTGGTAGTGGCTGCTATGATGTAACATGTTGCTGCTCATATAGCTTTTGCTGGAAGGTAATCTATTTGGTCTGAGTTTCATAAGGCTTTACCAAATAAAATGACACATCTTTCACCATGAGAACATCTCTCTTGTTTCCTTTGGTTGCTGTGGAATAAATCAGATGAGCTAGTGCTTAGGTGGAATATTTTTGTTAGCCAACTTATAGTTGCAGTGGATAAATCAGATGTAATTAAATGATTTTGGTATCAGCTGGATCAAGCTGTAGTTGACTTCAATCATTATTATACATACTAACTTTGATATTCCTCTTTCTCCCTTCATTTTTGGGTCTAATGAAACCTCCTACCAGTACACAATAACAGCATATAGTGAGCCAATATTGATTATCATGTGTCAAACTGTTTGGATCATTAGAGCATGGTACATTGGTACGAGTAGTACTCCTTGATCCATCATATCAATGAAACTGACCAAACTGAACCATTAAATTATCTCCAATTTTTTTTTTTTTGTGAGTAATGCAATTTATCTGCAATTTATTTTAATGCTAATATCGTTTTTAGTTTGATATTATATATGTAGGTATATATGCATGCTTAAATCCTTAAAAATTGGTTTATTTTTTAGTGCTGACATAGTTTTTATGCGTATTTTTTAGTGCTGACATCGTTTTTAATTTGATATTATATATCTAAGTATATATGTATGCTTGAGTCCTTAAAAATTGGTTTATTTCTTAGTGCTGACATCGTTTTTATACGTATTTTTTAGTGCTGACGTCGTTTTAATGCATATTTTTATGTAGGTATATATTTGCTGACATCGTTTTTACAATATAAGAGATGGATGAGGAAAGAGGTCAGCATCGTCGGCATCGAAAAATTCTTTGTTTTAATTGTTTACCGTTATTCTTTGTTTCTCACAAAAAAAAAAGATAAAATATTCGTTTTTTTTGGTAGAAGATTCCTTAGTCTCTTTGTCCTCTCCCTTTTATATTTTATATAAAAAATTTAATGTTATTTGATTTGTGAAATCCAAATAATTGGTAATGCTGACGTCAAATATATTGATCTTCGATGTCATCACCATCGGCGTCAGCATTTCCGACGTCATCGTCGGCATTGTCAACATCCTCGTAGACGGCGTCAGCATTCCCGACGTCGGTGTCAGCATCCCTCAAACGGTGTCAGCATCGTCGACGTCCTCTGCGTCAGCGTTGTCGGAGTCTGCGGTGTCAGCAATGCGGATATCAACATTCTCGACGTCGGCGTCAGCACCGTCGGCATCAGAGTTTGATATGAAAGATTTGGGTGCTGCTCGAAAGATTCTGGGAGTAGAGATCTATAGAGACAGGAAGCAAAGAAAACTCTTCTTATCTCAAGAACGGTACATCAAGAAGATATTGAGCAGGTTTGGAATGTCTTCAGCTAAGTCTATTGATACTCCAATGGCGTCTAACAACAAGCTGGGAATATACACACTTCAGTCTATTGTCTGTTTAGGATTTCATGAGTCTCTTTACGGTATGCGATGTTTATTGTAAACGGGCCTATCGTCTGTCTATTTTCGGCTTTCAGTCCATTGTCTTTTTAGGGTTTCATGAGTCTCTTCATATACTCATGAAACGCCGACTTCTTATAACCCTAATCTGTTTTGCTTTCTCTAATAAGGAAACTGGTTCTCTGCCCCGTGGACATAGGCAACACACCATTGCTGAACCACGTAAATCTCTGTGTTGTTCTTCGTTTTATCATTCTCGTTATAACACTTTGTATGTTTGTGTGACTGTCATGTGGCAATTATTTGTCCGATGTGAATGCCACATCACTAACATCATTTTTATGATTTTATTAAAATTAATGAAATAATAATTCCATACTTTTAGAGATTTGTCAATTATTATTATCATTTGTCAATAATTTTCATTTTTATCTATTTTTTTTCAATAACTTTTGTTCATATTATTTTTTCATTAAAAATTTCATATTTAAGCTATATTTTATGATTTTCTTTCAATATTTATTAAAAAAATTGTGCATATACCTAAAAAAATAAAGACATTCATCCCCATCTACGAAATCACGCAGTCACCAGTCGGTTGTTGTTGTCGTCGTCGTCCTCGGTTACAATTATTATTATATTTATTATTATATATTCGCATCAAACTAGCGATTACAATTATTATTATATTTATTATTATATATTCTCATGAATTATATATTTACGTATTTTATTGTCTTTGTTCTTGTCCCTGTTTTATTTTTTTATTTCCCCCCACTTTATATTTCTTATTGGTGAAATTCTTATTATTCGTTTTCATATTTTTGTATTTTTTATGTAATTAATAATATTTTAATTATAATGGGGTTTACTACATTTGTCAATCTTTAAACTTTATAGTCAGTATAAATTTAGTTTTTTTTTTAATAAAGTGATAAAATCATGTTAGTGATGCCACATAATTGAGATCTCTCGTTATACTGGGTGTACCCGGTATAACACTTAATTATTTGGGGCATATATTATCATTATAAAAAAATTATAAAATATATTTATACCCCATAGAGTTATATTGATATGTTTATAAACTTTTACTGTTAACATTTATGTTATAGAAAAATAGAAAAATTATATATTTTCTAAAATAATCAGTTTTTTTTATTATCGATAGTTTTTAAAGAGTAATTTTTCATAATAAAAGTATATAAATATCTCAATATAAGTTTAAAGAGTATAACTATAATTTCTTTTAAAAAAATTATTGTTAATTTTTGCTTGAAATAATCAAGTATTACAGTGTAACATAATATATCCTTCAATTGGTAAATAAAGAGCGGCCATCCGGGGTTCAAACCGGTGACTTTTTGGTACTACCTGCAAGTCCTTTCCAGTGAGCCATTCTGAAATAATTTGTAACATAAGATATCCACACATACTAAGTTAACGGGCAAATACTTGCCACATCACAGTCACACGTACAAAGCTAACGGGCAATTAACACCCAATTTGTGAGAAGGACCATAGATGAAACTAAAACCCAAGTTTGAGGATCATTCTAGAACAAACTAAAACTTAGGGACTTAAATGGGACATTAGTGAAAGGTTGGGAATGATAGATGCAATTCACCCTTTGCTTATTTAAATTCCATTTGCATCTCAATTAAATCGATTCTTTTGTAGTTAACGCCGGTAGAACAATTGATGAAATGGAGATGGATGGGAGGAGGAGTTACGTACTTATACCTGTGAGAAGGGGAAACACGAAGGCCCAGAATGTAAGCCAATTTAGTGTAAACAGGGAGGAAGGCAATTTTGGCGGAACCTTGTTGGTCGACGTTGTTTCCGTTTCCATTATTTCCGTTTCTGGGGAGCTTTTTACCGCATGTAACCGTCTTTATGCACCCTCTCACTACCCCTATTATTTCTTTCCTCTCCCTTTCTTCTCTGAATTGCTCCGTCTTCCTCCTTTCGTCGCCGTATTCTGCAATTCCTCCTCCTCCTGCTCTGTCTACCACAACCTTTTCTGCAACCTACGTACATTCATTACAAACCACGAGTACGTAAAGATTCTTGCTTTCTTTAATTTAGAGCCCACCGGCCTTTCTTCTTCAAATAAATCAATAATTAATCTATATATATATATATATATATATATATATATATATATATATTTATATATTTATATATTTATATATTTATATATATTTTGATTAAGTAAGAATTTGAAAACCAGACAACAGACTGCCGGATAACTCAAGAGGTCGATAAATCGACAGACGGATAAATCGTCAACATACAACATGCTAAATAACACAAATCAACCGAAATGAATGAATCCCCCAAACAACCCATAAAAACCCAACAACGAGCGACGGAGACGAGGAATTAAGGACCACGTCATTCATCTACATATATATATATATATATATATATATATATATATATATATATATATATATATATATATATATATATATATATATATATATATATATATATATATATATATATATATATATATATATATATATGTGCATGATTATGACTGACCACGTCATTTTTTAAATTATTTAAAATATATACATACTTTTATACTCAAATAAATTAATATTAAAAAATCTAACAAATTAAAATAACTATTGACTATCTCATAAAAATCTGGATTTTGATCTATATATCGGAATGACCTATATTGTTTCACTTGTTTTCAACTAATATATATGGAACTAGTATTTGTTACCCGAGCTTGCGCGTTTTGTTAATAAATTATGTTTTCTTATATTAAAATTAATTTTTATTAAATTTTATATGAAGACTAAAATAATATATTTGATTTTTTATTGAAGAAATCATTAAAATAAGAAGAAATTTGGCTAAAAGTCCATTTTGACAAACCCTTTTTGCAAAATGTCCACTTAAAATCAGTTTTTGCAAAATGTCCTAAAATTTTTTGAAAACCCCATTTTACCCTTGTTATTACTTAACCTTGTTTAGATACACAGGCCGCCTCACCTTCTCCATAGAGTTCCCACAGATCTGAGAGAGGGAGGCGAGAAAACGGTCGTCTGATTACACAGCAGAAGGGGAGCCATGGAGACCTCTTGATCGGAGTCGCGGCCATCATCGCTGCCTCCGTTCGGAATCGAGGCATGGAGACCTCTGGATCGGAGTTGCGGCCGGATCGAAATGGAGATTCAAATCAGAGATTCATATCTGCGATTTTGTCGATTTTCACGGTTAAAAGGGAGATTCTGATAGCAGATTCACAAAGATTCGGCTGAATTCTCAGATCACAAGTTCAAATCGCAGATTCACAGATATTCGGATATGGCGGCGGGGACGAAGAGAGCTAGGTCGAGATCCGCCTCCTCCTCTTTGCCCTGGCGCTGTCATCCGCAACTGATCTCCTCTCGGCTTCGATTCAACAGCAAACCTAAATTCAACAGCAATTGAGCAACAACAATTGAGCAACTTTTTATGGGGTGTAAGAAAAGCCAGAACCAAGGAAGCAGTAGCAACAACATGGCCGGCACGCCAAGCACCGCCGACGAAGAGATTGTTGAGCAGGTAGCTCAGACCTCCGACATCGACGTATTGATGGCGGAGTTCGACGAATCCACCGTTGTTACCGATAAGACCAGCGCCGACTATTACTTCGACTCTTACTCCCATTTCGGTATAGTCTCAAGCTCTTTTTGTTGATTAATTAATGGCGGCGTTTATGATTGTTGTTTGGCTTGTATTAGATTGGGGGTTTGAGCTTGGCTTGTTGCTAACAGTGTCGTTTAATGAAATTGAAAGATGCATTTCTTTTTGGTTATGCAGAAATTTACATCTATGAAATTTTCTTTTTGGTAGTGAAATTGAAAGATGCATAAGCATGATGAAATTGAAAGATGGAATAAAGAGCTTTTAGTAAGTGTAGGTTGTAAGTTTTCATTGCGTATAAGCTATGTTTTCCTATGAATTCAATGGAGCCTTAGAAAAAAAACCTCATCTTTCCATCTGTTGGCTGGTGGTATAGGCCTCAAAACCTCATCTTTATGTGTAATCAGCTATGTTTTCATGATTTTTTATGTGCCTTATGAGATTTTTCATTATTAGACGTGCTTATGACAACAATAAGGGTGGTGACAGCAATATGGGTGGTGGTGACAACGATAGGGGTGGTGGTGACAGCGATAGGAGTGGTGACAGCGATAGAGATGGTGACAGCAATAAGGGTGGTGACAGCGATAAGAGTGGTGGTGACATCGATAAGAGTGTCACCATAGTGATAAGGGTGATAGTGATAAGGGTGGTGAAGCGATAGGGGTGGTGATAGCGATAGGGGTGGTGACAGCGATAGGGATGATGATAGCGATAGGGGTGGTGGTGACAGTGATAAGGGTGGTTGTGACAGAGATAGGGGTGCTGGTGACAGCGATAGGAGTTGTGACAGCGATAGGGCGGTGACAACGATAGAGGAGGTGATAGCAATAAGGGTGGTGACAACGATAGGGGTGGTGGTGACAGTGATAGGGGTGGTGATGACAGCGATTGGAGTGGTGGTGACAGCGATAGGAATGGTGACAACGATAGGGCGGTGACAGCGATAGAGGTGGTGACAGCAATAAGGGTGGTGACAGCAATATGGGTGTTGGTGACAGTGATAGGGGTGGTGGTGACATCGATAGGGGGTGGTGACAGCGATAGGAGTGGTGGTGACAGCGATATGTGATGTATAACAATTGGCTAGGCCGACCAATTGCTAAAATAAAAAGTTTCGATCTTGCTTATGCTCCTTGCTATCCTTGAATTGATGACACGTCATCACCGACTTGAACTCGCTCCCTCGGCAAAACGTAATGACGAGGCTTGAACTAATTAACAAATTTGTTAATTAACTCAGTCAACAATGGCGGCTGAACTTGAATTTGCTGATCGAAGATATGTGGCCACCTTCGAAACCACTCCAAGAATTCTTCACGTACACAATTTGCAACAAATTGACTTTTGTAACTGAAATTAATTTTGATCGGAACAATAGAAAGTATACGAACCGAATGTGGGTTTGGATTGATAATCGAGGAACCCTTAATCCATAAAGGGTTTCTTCAATTCTATATTCAATCTGATTAATTCAAAACGGAATACAATGTTTAAATAGGTAAATAACTAGGATTTGGTTGGCTTCCTTAGAGGCTAAGGATTGCTTTACCAAACTATATCCTAACTAAATAAAACTTAATCTAAAATCCTAATATAGAAAATAATAAAATATGATAATTAAGAAATCCTAAAGATAGACTCTACTAACCATCTTATTTGACCAAACTAAGAAATACTAAAATAAGCAATTCTATAATTAGACTCCAACTAACATAGGAGTTACTAAAAATATAATATATATAAAAAATAAGAAATATAAATAATAAAATAATTAACGCCGTTTCTTTAACGACTCCCAAGGTGGAGCCTTCTTCTTCCGCTTGAGAATGACATCAATATGAGTGGTGGTGACAGCGATAGGAATGGTGACAGCGATAGGGCGGTGACAGCGATAGAGGTGGTGACAGTAATAAGGGTGGTGACAGCGATAGGAGTGGTGGTGACAGCGATACGAGTGGTGACAGCGATAGGGCGGTGACAGCGATAGAGGTGGTGACAACAATATGGGTGGTGGTGACAGTGATAGAGGTGGTGGTGACAGTGATAGAGGTGGTGGTGACAACGATAGGAGTGGTGGTGACAGCGATAGGAGTGGTGACAGCGATAGGGAGGTGACAGCGATAGAGGTGGTGACCGCAATAAGGGTGGTGACAACGATATGGGTTGTGATGACAGCGATAGGGCGGTGACACTAATCTCGTAAAAAAAAAAATTGTCACCCAAAAATTTGTTTATCATCATACATGTGTCACCAAAGTTGTGTCACCAAAGCCATTGACCGGTGTCACCACTTATAAAGGTAGTGACACTAATTTCGTAAAAAAAAAAATTGAAAAAAAAAACGTGTCACTAAATTTTTTTTTGTGTCACCAAAGTTGTGTCACCAATTCATTGACCTTGACCGATCAATGGTCAAAATAAAAATGGGAAGGAATGAAGGGAATGGGAAGGAGGGGCAAAAATGTAATATTAGGACATTTTGCAAAAGAGGAAATAAAAGTGGACATTTTGCAAAAGGCCTTGTAGAAAATGGACACTTAGCTAAAAAATCCTTTAAATAATGGGTTTAGTAACGACTTAAGGTATGGGGTTGAGAATTAATGTAAATATTTTGATGATAAGATTATGTTGTTCAATAGATAATTAATTAATATTGAAATCTTATCATTAAATATAATGAACTAAAATAATAGATTTTGTAACCACTTAATATAGTATTGACATATATGATAACACATAGATAAAATATATGACGTTATTTCTAACATTACTTAAATATTTTAGATCTTTATTAATTGACATATCAGAAAACCAGGCCAGATTATATCAGAAAATGGCATATGTGAATTATACGTACCAGATAAGACTTCATATCTCTGCTTTGTATATTATATAGATTAATATAGATAGATTTAGTTCATGTATAAATTACTACAGTACTATTTTTTTCTTTTTTATTTATTTTATATTTACTCTTTTTTTTTTGTTCCTTTTAAATTGAAATTCAACATGCTTATTTAAGTGCAGTTGTATCATCTGGCAATATATTTTTTTTTAAATGTACAAGGCAATTCAAAATTTCAAAGTATGAGGCAAACAAACTAAACTGATGGATATAACACAAGATGATTGTGAGATTACGACGCTAAAGAGAGATTATCGATCAGGGTACGTTATTGGACCAAATTAAGCACATTTATAGATGGAGTTCTGTTGTGAATTTCCCTGAGTGAATACCGTTAAAGAGAAGGAGAATGAACAATAGGACACAAAGGATTTCCGTGTTCTGGCAAGAACCGTGCAGAACACCCTGCAGAGAAAAACCTCTCTGCAACTAGGGTTTCTTATTATTGTGATGCTTTGATGGATGCACAATTCCAACCCTACATGCCTCTATTTATAATAGAGGATCTCCTATAGATAGCCCTATAGATAAACCTAGATATAGATAAACCTACTATATCTAAATAAACCTAGATATAGATAAACCTATCTTATCTAAAACATATTGTAGATAAACCATCCACAATAATCCTTCTATAGATAAATACCATCTATAGATAGACTTTATAAAGATAGATCTAGATAATTAATTGTCTCTAACAACAATCTCCACCTAGACAAATAATCTATCTCTATTGCAACGAACGGAAACATCTCCAGGATCTTGTCTGCCCCATGTCTTCCTGTGCTCCGTTCCCTGGGGTTTCTCAATCAACTAACATCGAGTAATATGAACCAAATTCAAGCAATGCTTGAACTTGTCTGCGGTGACTGGTTTGGTTAACATATCAGCAGCATTCTGAGAGGTGTGAACTTTTTCTAAGATGATTTCTTCGGACGTTACAAGCTCTCTAATCTTGTGAAATCTCACATCAATGTGCTTTGTCCGAGCATGATATACTTGGTTCTTAGCCAGATATATAGCACTCTGACTATCACAATATATCTCAACTCCACCTTGCTCAATACTCAGTTCCTTCACAATTCCTTTAAGCCATAGTGCCTCCTTGGCTGCCTCTGCTAAAGCCATGTATTCTGCCTCGGTAGTAGAAAGGGCTACCACAGACTGTAAAACAGATCTCCAACAAATAGGTCCCCCAGCAAGAGTAAAGACATACCCAGTAGTGGACCTCCGATTGTCAAGATCACCAGCATAGTCTGAATCAACGTACCCTTTGACTGAAAGACCGCCTTTTTCGCCACCAAACATGATCCCATGGTCAGCAGTACCCCTCAAATACCTGAGAATCCACTTGCATGCATTCCAGTGTTCCCTTCCAGGATTAGACATGTACTTGCTGACTTGGCTAACAGCTTGGGCCAGATCAGGTCTTGTGCACACCATAGCATACATCAAACAACCAACTGCACTAGCATACGGAACTTTCGACATATCTCTGATTTCTTCATCAGACTTCGGACACTGAGTGGAAGAGAGTTTGAAGTGATTCGCCAAAGGGGTGCTAACAGGTTTGCATTTTGCCATGTCAAATCTGTCAAGCACTTTCTCAATATAATTCTGTTGAGATAGCCACAATCTCCCAGAACTTCTATCTCTGCGAATTTCCATACCAAGGATCTTCTTTGCTGCGCCAAGATCCTTCATATCAAACTCCTTTCCCAGCAAAGCTTTCAGCTCAACAATATCATCAATGTTCTTCCCAGCAATGAGCATATCGTCAACATATAGCAACAAAAGCAAAGGGGAGCCATCATCAAGATATTTCACATAAACGCAGCAATCATACTCACATCTCTGGTAGCCAATTCGAAGCATATAAGAGTCAAACTTCTTATACCATTGTTTAGGAGCTTGCTTCAACCCATACAGTGACTTTCTCAAACTGCATACAAGCTGCTCCTTTCCAGGTTCAACAAAACCCTCTGGTTGCTCCATGTAAATTTCTTCCTCCAAATCACCATGAAGGAAAGCCGTCTTCACATCCATTTGCTCAAGATGTAAATCCCAACTAGCTACCAGTGCCAACACCAATCTGATAGAAGTGTGTCGGACCACAGGGGAAAATATCTCATCATAATCTGTCCCCTTCTTCTGTGAGTAGCCCTTTGCTACTAAGCGTGCTTTGAACCTCACCCCTTCTCTGTGTGAGTCACCTTGTTTCTTCTTGAACACCCATTTGCACCCTATAGCCTTCTTCCCCGTCGGAAGACTAACTAACTTCCATGTCTGATTTTTATTGAGAGACTCCATCTCTTCTGCCATAGCACCTACCCATTCTTCTTTCTCCTGACTTTGAATAGCCTCTTGAAAGTTAGATGGATCATCTTCACCAATAACAAGAGCATAGTTAACCATCTCATCAAAACCAAATCTGACCGGAGGTCGTGTCACCCGCTTAGGTCTTCCAGAAATAAAACTCTCCACCTGCCGTTGTTGTTGCTCACTTCCTGCTGATATAGGAGCATTAGTGTCAATCTCTTCACCAAGCTCCACCTCCACCGTCTTAGGATCAGTCTCTGTAACCACAGACCTCTCAACTTCTTTGGCCTGTTGAAGCATATACTGCTCATCAAATACAGCATCTCGACTGATCACTCGTTTCATAGCAACAGGGTCCCAAAACTTGAAACCCTTTACACCTTTCTCATAGCCCAAGAAGATGCACTTCTTAGACTTTGCATCCAGTTTCGTTCTCTCATCACTTGGAATCAGCACATATGCAGGAGTACCAAAGATCTTTAGATTTGACAAATCTAAATCTGAACCAGTCCATACCTCCTCAGAGACCTTCCCGTTTAGAGAAATCCGTGGTGATCTATTGATCAGATAGACCGCCATGCTCACTGCTTCTGCCCAAAAGCTCTTTGCAAGCCCTGCTTGCAACCTTATGCAACGAGTCTTCTCTGTAATTGTACGGTTCATCCTCTCTGAAACACCGTTCTGTTGTGGTGTCTTTCGGACTGTAAAGTGCCTTTGAATGCCATGCTCTTCACAGAACTGCTGAAACTTTGTTTCAGTGTATTCTGTGCCATTATCTGATCTCAGATATTTCACCTTCCTCCCTGTCTGGTTCTCTACCTCTGCCTTCCACAGCTTGAACTTGCTGAAGACCTCAGATTTGTGTTTCATGAAAAACACCCAGACTTTTCTCGAATAGTCATCGATAAAGGTGACAAAGTACCTAGATCCTCCTAATGACTCTACTTGAGTTGGCCCCCATACATCAGAATGTACGTAGTCAAGCAGGCCACTTGTATTGTGTTTGCCTGTCTTGAACGATACTTTGGATTGTTTCCCCATCACGCAGAACTTGCAGAAATCCATCTTACAACTCTTTACACCAGTTAGAAGACCTCGCTTGTGAAGCTCAGTCATGCCATGCTCGCCGATGTGGCCAAGGCGCATGTGCCACAAAGTTGTACTATCAGACTCAGACTCTACAATTGCAGCTCCGCCTACAATTGTACTCCCTAACAACATATAGATATTTCCAGAGGTTCGTCTCGCCCTCATTACTATCATGGCTCCTTTGCTCACTTTCAGACCGTCATCGACTGTCTTGTAACGGAACCCATTTGCATGTAATGTACCCAAGGAAATCAGATTCTTCTTGAGATCTGGAACATAACGTACATCAGTCAATGTCCGGACTACACCATCATGCATCCTGAGTTTGATCTGCCCGATTCCTACAACATTGCATGGCTTGTCGTCTCCCAATCGAACAGAACCAAAACTTCCTGACTTGTACACCTCGAACCAGCCTTTGTTCGAAGTCATGTGGAATGAACAACCAGAATCCAAGATCCATAAATCTGAACATCTTCCAGACGTTACTGAAAGCATATCTGAGTCTGTACTGTCTGAATCTTCTTTCTGCACTACGTTTGCTGATTTCGAAGACGAATCATCCGTCTTTCCCTCATACTTCTTCTTTCTTACTGGACAATCACGCTTAAAGTGACCTTCTTCCTTGCAGTGGTAACAAGTAACTGCCTTTTTCCCTCTGGACTTCGATCTGGACGGTCTGTCACCCCCATCTTGCTTCTCTTTCTTCCTCCCTCTTCCCTGGTTTCCTTTGACATACAACCCTTCGCTTTGGGAACCTTCGCTGTTAGAATTTTGACGTCGCTCATGATGAGCAAGCAACGTCGTATTCACCGTATCCAGGGATATCGTTTCCTTCCCTGCTGTCAGCGCCGTCACCAAATTCTCAAACGAAGAGGGTAGAGAACATAGCAAGATCATGGCTTTGTCTTCATCCTCAAGCTTTACATCCAGTCGTGCCAAATCTCCAATAACTTGGTTAAAGGTGTTGATGTGCTTTACCAAGTCGGAGCCTTCTGTCATCTTCAACCCGTACAATCTTTGCTTTAGATACAACTTGCTCGACAAGGATTTTGACATATACCTGTTCTCCAATTTCACCCAAATTTCCTGCGAGGATTTGAGATCAATTACATGGTATATCACCTCGTCTGCCAGACAGAGTCGAATGATCGACGCCGCCTTTTCCTGCATCTCTTCCCAATCTTCAGCTTTCACTGCCTCAGGCTTTACCTCCTTCAGTGCCTTTAACATTCCCTGCTGAGTCAGCAGATCCTTCACTCGTCGTTGCCAAAGACCGAAATTTCCAGTGCCATCGAAACGCGGAACCTCGAATTTCGCATCGGATGTCATCGTCTAACCTTGCTCTGATACCAATTGTTGTGAATTTCCCCGAGTGAATACCGTTAAAGAGAAGGAGAATGAACAATAGGACACAAAGGATTTCCGTGTTCTGGCAAGAACCGTGCAGAACACCCTGCAGAGAAAAACCTCTCTGCAGCTAGGGTTTCTTATTATTGTGATGCTTTGATGGATGCACAATTCCAACCCTACATGCCTCTATTTATAATAGAGGATCTCCTATAGATAGCCCTATAGATAAACCTAGATATAGATAAACCTACTATATCTAAATAAACCTAGATATAGATAAACCTATCTTATCTAAAACATATTGTAGATAAACCATCCACAATAATCCTTCTATAGATAAATACCATCTATAGATAGACTTCATAAAGATAGATCTAGATAATTAATTGTCTCTAACAACAAGTTCTCTTCAAACAATGGGAAACTTGTTATTAATATATATGTATTGCCTCAAGTGGACGAGACTTAGGCCTCGTTTGGTTAGTCAGTTAAAAACACAGGAAGTTAAAAAATCCAGAAAGTAGGATATATTTCTGTGTTTGGTTGACATAATGATACAGGAATTCAACTTCCCAGGAATTTCAATTCCTACAAATCGTAGGAAGTTCACTTACCTAGGGGACTAGGTAAGTTCAACTTCCACCCCTTTTTTAACATGGATTTATTTATATTTTCCTCTTTGTATTACTAAAAAACAAAATTCAACCAAACAACTTTTTTTAATTAATGGGAAGTGCATTTCACGGGAATTCAATTCATGGGAAGTAAGTTCCCGGGAATTGTACTTCCCACATTCAACCAAACGAGCCCTTATTCAATATCTTATTAAGCTAGTTTAATAGTATGATGGATCGGAGTTAGACCTGTCAAAACACAACCTGATCTGGTAATCCGACCCGAACGATCCGAAAAATTTCCGACCAGAACCCCGAAATTTTGACCCGATTTTTTTTTTCGACACGAACCCGAAAAACCCGAAATTTTTGGGGTAATCTGGGTTTAGACCCGGTGACCCGATTGACCCGGTAATTTTGACCCGATTTACCCGATTGACCCGGTGACCCAATTGACCCGGTTGATTTATAATTATATATAATTAAAATTTATCATAAAATTATCAAAACATGAATTTTTTAATTTGAAAAAGAAAAAATTGACAAACCTGAAATCGACCCGAAACCCGGTCAAACCCGGGTTCAAGTCAACCCGAAAAACCCGGAACCAGTTTTACCCGAGACCCGTTTTACCCGAAACCCAACCCGTTTTACCCGAAACCTAAAAGTGACCCGACCCGAACCCAACCCGAATGATAAGTCTAATCGGAGTACGTACTCTCTTGTAGATCTTTTATATATATATATAGGATAGATCATATGAGAACATCCCTTAAAATGTATCATGAGAACAAATCTCATCCACTGATTTAGGGAATTTGGGTGGCTGAGATTAATTCGTTAATTTTATTAATTGAAAATAAAAATAGGAAAATCACACATCCCATTTCAATAAAAGCGCGTGTAACCTACCCAGTACCCACAATCTACCATTTTCAATTTCAACCCTAGAGAATAGAGAGAGAAGGGGATACGATCGTGGCTGATGGCGATGGCGTTGTCGGAGTATCGAGAAGTCCGACGGCGATGGCGGGTGAAGAAGGCGACGACCCCGGCAATGGCGAAGGTGGCGGTGGCGACGGCTATGGCGGTTGCATAGGCGGTCGAGGCTACAGCAGCCATCGGACTCCAGATCCGGCCTTCCTCAGCCCTCGCTCTCCAGATCTCGCTCTCCTTCCTCGCTCCCCGTCGCACCTCTCCAGTCAAAGATCCGGCCTTCCTCCGGCAACCACAAGCCCAGATCCGGCCACCCTTAGCCCAGATCCGAGCCCCACCACACCCAGCCGCCACCAACAACCCTAAATCCGACCATCAAATTTCTGGGCGATGGGACGAGCGAGGATTTGGTCTGCAATGGCGGTTTCCGGGCGAGCGAAGGCGGAGAAGCGGCGTCCCACCATCGCACCTTCAGATGGCGGCGACGAGGATGGGCGACGAATCGACGAGGAGGAGTCCTCACACACCCAGCGACGACAGTCAACTGTGGCGGTGGCGGCGAGGAGAGCATCAACGAACATGAAGTAAATCAATGGGTTAGTTTTTGGTCAATTGATTGGTGGATCGATGGGTTAGGTTTAGTATTAGTCGATGGATGGATGTGTTAGGTTTAGGATTAGTCGATGAATACGGTGGTTGTCTGACAATTTTCTACTTGTTCATCCAAGTCTCTCTCCCAAAAACGTAACGCCTATTTTCTATTCATTGTTCTTAAATTGATTTTGGATTATTCAAATGGAGTTTTGCTTGGCCTGATTTGATCGAATTTGTGTCCTTTATGCATCGATTATTTTGATTGTGGTGGTGGTGAATATAAAGATTTCAATGATACTGTAATTTAGATTTATTCGGTTGTATGTATAACTTTATTCATATGTATATAGGATAATTTGGTGGAATTTGTTTATGGGTGAATTTAAATATGGCAATGATCAAGTGATACTATCAAATAATCAAGTGATACTATCGAATAATAAAGCGATATCATCGAATAATCCATCAATATCATCAAATAACCGACCGATACCATCGAATAATCAACCGATAATCACTCATATATGAGTGAATAATCATCTATATATCACCGAATAATCATTCATAGACGACCGAATAATCAATCATTTATAAAGATTAACAAAAAAAATCATATACCATCGCATAATCTGTCGAAACCATTGTATAATCCGACGATACGATTGAATAATCTAGATATACTGTCGAATAATTTGAAGAGAGTGCACCACACACGCCCCATTCAGCAAGTGGGCAAAAAAACGACGTGGGTCCCACTGTTTTTTAATTTAAAAAAAAGCCAAAATTGCCTATTAATCTCAGCCTTCCATTTCATTCAATCAACGGTCCAGATGTGTTCTCATGTTACACAATAAGGGATGAGTACCCATGAACCACCCTCTATATATATATATATATATATATATATATATATAAGTTAAAATGGATTTAATTACGAAAGTGTGTTTAAATAATATTTAAATAGGCATATCCTCCTTATATAGGAGTATATTACTGTGTTTGTACATGTCCCACACGTACACGTACTATAAACTTACAGGCCGGAGTGGAGCACTTAACTATAGAGGACGGGGTTAATTAGAAGGGAGAAAACAAGAAACGACATCAAAGCAGAGAACGAACAAAAAAAGGACAGGAACATTATCATTTTGCTCCTAAGTATGATTAACTCTGTTGAAAAAAGTCTTCTTCTTTATTAAGTGCTTCAAATATATATATATATATATATATATATATATATATATAAATGCAAAACTGATCGAATGTGTTTTGTTTGGTTGCATTGAGGAGGTGTGTGTTGGGGTCCCTCTATTCATCACTTAGATATTGATCGATGAAGAACCCACACTCAAAACCTCACGCGACCACCAAAATTATTTAACAATTTCTATAATAAACCTCAACAATAATTTGGTTCACCAAAATTTAAAAATGAAGACCAGTTTTGTATAGCCAAAATAAGGAATAGTTGTGTTAAGGGTCACTTCGATGTGTTCCAAAATTATATCGTTGTCGTCCATTTAATAATTATCACAAACGGTATAATACGTTGTACGATGAAGGTGTTTTTCCATGGTAAAAGGTGAATTCCGAATTTATAACATTATTATTATATATATATATATATATTTAATTATTATTCTATGAAATTTTGCACATAGATTTCCAATCACATATAGGTCTGAATCTCTGTTTAGAGGTTTAGGGCTTATTTATTTAAGTAGAAAGGAATAGAAGGGAAAGAAATCAAATCTTATATAGAAAATTTTGGTGATCAACATTTTTTGTGAGTCTAGAGAAGGGGAGAAGGTAATAGTTAGAGCATCGTAGAGGATATGGTTACCCTATGCTTAAAATAGGTAATCAGATAGGGAAAGAAAATAGATTATCACTTTATTATAACTTATAAGGACGCATTTTCATAATAAAATGTTGAGAACAAACAGAGAATTTGCATATTGGGAATTGATCGATGGGGTTAGCTCTTTATTTGTTTCCCACAGCTACTTTATTGAATAAAGTATAGTTACATGGTTAGGTAGCTGAGTGCCGAAAAATGCAGCCGCCACCAGGTGCAATAGGGAATGCCCCACCTATAGTATATATATATGTCACCAGTAAACCTATATCGTACCTATGGTTCCTAAATATGGAAAACAGATCTATAGGCATCACAATTCAACGTAGCTATATTAATACACAGATGCGACCACATGTATGAAAACAAAATGGAATTGATTATAAAGCTGAAAACAGAAGAAGCAATATTTAAAGAGTGAGATGAGATGAGATGAGATGGATTAAAAAATATTTACCAGCATAAGAAAAGCAGGGGAATGGCGAATCCTGGAAATGGGGTCTCCAAGCTGATCAGTGAAGAGAGAGAGTTTACCAGTTGGACCAACCTCACACCTCCTCTCCATCTCCTCCACTTCCTCTCTATCTTTTTTCTCTTCAAACTTCCTCACCACTATCTCCATTTTCCCCTTCATATCATTCATCTCTCTCGCTCTCTCTTCGGCTTACAAACTTTAAAAGATCAAGTGTCGAATGCAAGGTGAAAGCACAAGAGAAAGGAGAGAAGATTGATAATGCAAGAAGGTGGTGGAAGTTTGGGAGTCACTCACTCAATATATATGAAAGAGTAGACGAAAATATACTGTCAAAAAGTAAAGCTTTAAATATCCAATCCCTATATATTTTTTAAAATAACTTTTGGAGGTACTCTATTAGTTGGACTATATTTTGCACAAAACATGCACAATTAAGTAGCTTTTCAATATTATATAATTTTCAATGAAATAAATATAAAATTTTTATTTAATTAGTTTTTGAAATTGAAGTTTTTTAATAGCTACTTACAAACCTTTTGAAATTATACAATTTTTAGTGAAATAAATATAAGAAATGGCGGCGGCTGATTTAATGTCATTTTACATTAAAACATATATATTTGTTAATCTTGTGTTTTTTTTCTAACGTGTGTTTGTGGTCACACATTAAAAATGGGCCAATTTGTATAAGTACAGCAAATCAGTATTTTATTTGCAAAAATAAGCCTATTTTTGGAGAATAGTAAAAATAGGCTAGGTGGATAACTTATGCTAAAAAGTAGGGGATGCTTTTATCTTTAAATTTAAATATAAAAATGTTTAAAAGGAGAATGTTGAATTACAATAAAAGTTAAAAAAAAATAAAATATCTATTAAAATAATGTTTTTTATTATTTTTTTCAGAAACTAATAAATAATAAAACTATAAGGAATAAACATATTGCCTTATTAAGGGACTAGAAAAGAAATGTCAATACGTACACCATAAAAGTTTCACTTTGACAAGATGAAAGTTGATGGCGACAAGCCAAACATACACATTAATAGGATGGAAACAATAATTAGGGAGCGAGACTAACGATACGGTTTTAACCTAAATCATAATTATTAGATTATTAACCCTAATTTGAAAAGGAATGTAAATATGTGTGTTTACACACCATGTCATTTTCACTTTCACGGGTTGAATGTCCATGACGACAAAGTTAAATATTTACATTGGTAGGATGAATGTTCATGGTGAAAAAGTTAAATATTTACATTGGTAGGATGAATGTCCATGGTGATCACAAAGTTAAATAATATTTACTTTGACATGATGAATACATGTCCAAGGTGACAAAGTAAATATTTACATCGACAAGATGGAGACGAGGGCAATGAATCGACACAACTAGACGAGAACAACAACACTGGAGTGTGAGGTCAATGGCACTGGAGAGTGAGGGCGACGAGTCAAAGGGTGAGGGCGACAAGCCGGAGTCGACAGATGAGACCATCGATGCTGTTTCTTGATTGTAAGGTGAAGGAGCCACAGGGTCGGGAATGATAGGTTATGGGCTAGTTTTTTTTCCTGTTTCATGGTTTTAATTTTAATTCTTTCTATTTTATTTCATTGTTAATAGAATTTTAATATAAAAGAAAAAAGATAAATACCAAATAGATTTTACCCTTTTTTTTCCTGAATCTTTTGTGTCTGGGGTTAGTTTTGCTAATTGAATATGGTATTTTTACAAAATTTCATATGTGAGTGCAATTGTTTTAAAAAGTAGGTATTTTTAAAATTTGGTTATGAAAATAGGGTATTTGTTACTAATTCCCCTTAAAATTTTAAGAGAGGAAAGTTATCTAATTTTTTTTTACAGTGTGCAAATAATTGGTGTGTTCTACAAAAACCGTATCATACCATCAATCATACGGATGATGGAATACATATCCCTATTAAGTGGGAGAGTCAGTCTATTACAAACAATATATACCTTTCCATGCTATATAATCAGCTACTCTATTGGCTTCCCTAAAGCAATGTTTAAATTCAATCCTTTCAAAAGTGCTAGCCATAGCTTGAATCTTCTCTACTTGATGGATGATTTCCCATTGAATGTTGCCTTTCTTTTTGAGTACCTTGATTAGACCTTGATTGTCATCTTCAATGACAATTTTACAAAGACCTATCCGATTTTTCTGTTGGATTCCAAACAAGATAGCAGATGCCTCTGTCTGCAAAATCGAACCTTTACAAGTATTTTGATAGAATACATCTATTACATTACCTTTGGAGTCTCTAATGACCCCCCCCCCACATGACAGCTACCCATGGGCTTGACCGAGCCATCTATATTAATTTTATAGATAGCCGTCGGTGGTTTAGTCCACTCAGCTTTCCCTCGTTTTGATTTATGTTTAGTATTTAGTTTGAAATCGTCTTCATAATTCCAATTTTTCATATTTGAAATGATTTTGTGAGCTAGTATGGTTGGTAGTGGTGGTTTTATGTTTTTGAAGATAAGTTCATTCCTTGTTTCCCATGTAGTTTGCCAAATAAATCCTAAGTCTTCTAGTTTTATGTTTCTTTTAGTTGTTAGTAGAAATTCATCTATATTCAAACCTTTTTCTTTGTTGCTCAAGCACTTTTTACCAATTATTGTTTCATACTGTGCTATGACTTCTTCTACAAAGTTGTGAGATCCAGGGTCTTAAGACGCGCCAACCCATACCACCTAGCCCTCTCAGGTCTGTTGTTCTCACTTGGAGCCTAAGAAGAAAGAGTTCTTGTGACATGGCTAGGACTTGAATCCCTTATAAATCCCTCATAACATCCTTATGATATCCGATGCGAGACGAGGGTGTTACAATCTCCCCCACTGAAAGCACTGACGACCCCGTCAGGCCCAAGGGACCGCCCTCCGGGTAGAGCGTACCCAAGCATACCGTCGGTGCACCTCCGAGCATGGAGTCAGCTTTGATAGCATCTGTAAGACCCGGGGTCTTAAGAGGCGCCAGTCCATGCCACCTAGCCCTCTCAGGTCCGTTGTCATCACTTGAAGCCTCGAAAGGAAGAACTCTTATGACATGGGTAGGGCTTGAGTCACTTATAAATCACTCACAACATCCTTGTGATATCCGATGTGGGACGGGGGTGTTATAAAAGTGACATTTGATGAATAAATGCGTCGTGTCTTCGTCATATGATTGACAGAGACAACATTGAGACGGAACTCTGTTAATATATTTATTTAATCTTTGTTTAGTTGGGAAGTCGTCTTTCAAAATTTTCCAAATAAGGTTTCTGATCCTAGGTGGTAAATTTATCTTCCAAATCTAGCTGAGATTGTTGTTCCTATTCAGATATCTATTATTATTTAGATATTTTATAGATTTGGTAGAATAATTGCCATCTGGTTCAAGTTTTCGAATGAGTTTGTCTGGTGTGTCCCAATCCGGAACTTGTATTTCTAATATTTTTTCTTTTATGTTGATGGGAAACAACCGTTCGAGGAGTGAAACAATCCATTGTTTATGTTCATTCAATAGTTGGGCACCTTTCATATTTGGATCTTCATTACCTTGATAAGTTTCTAATGAGAAGTCTTTTAACCAAGGGACCTTCCATACATTTATAGATTTACCATTACCTATTAGCCATAGTAGTCCTTTGTTAAATTTGTCCCTTGAGATAGAAGTCTCCCAAATTGCCAAGATGTATTCTGGTTGTCTTTTTCACACACACACACACACAAAAACACACACACACACACACACATACACACACACACACACACACACACACACACACACACACACACACACACATATTCATTATTTCCAGATATTTTTCTTTAATGATTTTTACCCACGTATTATCCGTATCCGTATGTATTTCCAAAGGATTTTCATTTGCAACACACACACATATTCATTATTTCCAGATATTTTTCTTTAATGATTTTTACCCACGTATTATCCGTATCCGTATGTATTTCCAAAGGATTTTCATTTGCAATCCTTCATTTAGGCCTTCCGATTTTCTAATGCCTAATCCTCCTTGATGTTTGGGGTTGCATATATTTTCCCAGCTGATTAATAGAGTGTATCTCTCGGATTGTAACTTGTGCCAAATGAACTTTTTGTTTATTTGATCCATTTGGTGCAGGACCCCTTTGGACAGAAGAAAATTTTGCATTAGATAGTTTGTTTTGGAGTTTAAATTAGATTGGATTAATACCATTCTTTCTGCTTGTGATATTTTTGAGGATTTCCTCTTAGACAGTTGTTTCCTTATGTTTTGAATGACGTCATAAAAAACGCAGTTCTTAACTCTACTGTTGATCAGAGGTATTCCCAGGCATTTTTCTATAGTTTTGGAGATTGGGATTTTCATATGTTGTGCTTACCATCTAGCGAGAGGGGCATTCACATATTTTGAGAGTTGAATAGAGCTGTTGCTATAGTTTATTGTTAGCTCTGAGCAGTTGGAGAAGTCATTTAACACATTTTGGATTGTGTTAAGACTTGTATGGGCTGCTCTAGAAAAAATGATTGTATCATTTCCAAATGATAGGAAGGGGATAGATGTACCATTCTTTTTTAATTTGATATCAACCAAAGCATCCTCCATTAGTGGCTCTTTTTGTAGTTCTCTTGCTAGATTTTCCATAACTATTACAAAAATGTATCGAGCTAGTGGACCACCTTACCTTATTCCTCTATTTGGCTTGAATTGTTTCCTTGTTGAATGGTTAACTAAGACTGAGAAGATGTTGTTGTTAAACATTTCATGACCCAGTTAATCCATGTTGAGTGAAAGACAAATCTTGTCAGCATGGCTTCAATGTATGGCCAATTAATTTTGTCATAGGCTTTTTCCCTATCTAGTTTTAGCGCCATCGAGCCATGCTTTCTTTTTTGTTTAGTAAAGGTGTGAAAAATTTCATGTTCTAGCTATTAACGTATTATCTTGTATTGATCTTCCCTTAAAAAAAAAGGCCCTTGAAAAGGGCTTATTAGTTTTGGGAGAATTGGTTTTAATCTAGGATTTTGGTAATTACTTTATATATAGTATTACAAAGGCTAAGAGGCCTGTAGTGATTTATGTTCATCGGGTTGTCTACTTTAGGGATAAGTTCTATAAAAGTTTGGTTAATCTCTGGTAGTAAATTGCCTGAGTGAAAAAAGGTTTAATAGCTTTACAGAAAGATGGACCAACTATGTGCCAGTATTTATGGTAGAACTCTAGAGGGTGGGTAACCATCTGGTCCAGGGGTCTTGTCTTTTTCCATATTGATCAATACTTGTTTGATTTCTTTTGTTGAGGGGTGTTTAATAAATTCTATGTTCTCCTGATTTGTGATTTGGGATTGTATGTTCCTAATATCTTCCTTCTGAACTTTTCTTTGTTGTTCACAAACAAATCTTTCTGCCATTTCTGAAGTTATTTGTTCTGATTTTTTTTTTTTTTGGTTTTGTGATGGTTTCCACTTATTTTGAGACAAAAGATAATGTATTCCTTTTGAAATTTCTGATTCTGGCAGTCGTTTGGAAGTATTGAGTATTTTTATCTGCTAGTTGGATATGCTTAATTCTTGCACGTTGTTTCGAGAATTTATAGTTGAATTCCATTAGTTTGTGCTTTTTCTTCTCTAATATTGTAAGCTTGGCCATATATGTAGCTGTAAAATCTCAGGCTCTAGCTTTTTTAGTTGTTTCTATATATTATTTGTTTGGTTCTTACACCACTGCTTGGTATTTTTTTAATAGTTTTTGTTTCTTCATCAGTTTATAACTAAAGGATCCAACCATTTTATTTTGCCAAACCTTTTTGAACATTTCTTATTATTGAGGATTTTTTGTCCATGCCATTCCAAATCTAAAAGGAGATCCCTTTTTTTCATCCTTGTTTCCTATCTTTAGAGTTATTTTAGGACAATGATCCGAGGTTGAGAATGAGTGATGTTGAACTTTGAGATTGTTATATATTTCAAGATTATTTCTTGATGTGCTAGCATTCTGTCTAGTCTTTCATAGGTATTATTGATGTTTGTTTTGTTTTTCCTCCATGTAAAAACCAAATCAAGATATGGGATGGTGTGCAGATTGAGTTCCTCTTTGAACCTTTTAAGCCTTCTATTTTTTTTATTATTTTAAGGTTAATATATTGAAAGAAAATATTTACAATGTACATGGGAAAGCCTATGCACCCGGGGGCTACTTTGGCAAGCTACTATAAAATCATGGATCCTACATAGAGTAGGTCCAATCTATGAGGGTGTGTTGAACTTAAAGTCCGGTGCAACTCCTATCTCCTCAAGCCTCGGCTATCAGAAGTCGGACCCGCACCCTAAGATTGAGTTAGTCTAAATCTCCATTCGGCTCGGCCATCAAGAGATTTAAACCAACTCAACCTTAGCACACCATAAACCAGATTCACGCACTATCTACTTAGAGTTGCTATTACAAAAACCTTTTGGCCGTGGACAACTATGTCTAAAGGCCGAAAATAGTTTGCAATGATACAAAAATCGACAATGACCATAAGCACACGACATTCCCATGTCTAAAATAGATTGCCTTCATGTGGTAACTTCCTTCAAGTAGACTTCAGGTCCTTGTATCTCTTACACGTGCATTCGAGCTCCAAGTTGATAGAGGACGGATTAAGGGCAGACCAAATGTTGCTTATGCAACTTCTTCATTGTTGTCTACCAAGCCGCTCTGGAGTGTGATGGAAGAGGTGAAGTGGATGGAGAACTCATGGTTAAGGACCTTGTATACATGCAATTTGATGAGGTGGATGATCTTTTCATGGCTCTTGCTCATATTGTCAAACAGTTTCTCATTTCTTGTTTTCCATATGTAGTATACAGTTGCTCCAAATGCTACTCTCTTTGCCTTAGAGTGCCATCCTCTTCCTCGAGCTTCCTTCTTTAACCATTTGAGTCCACTCTTTAAAGTACTCATGCCTCTCCATAGTCCAAGCCAAGACCTTACCTGATTCCAAATAGAAGAAGTAAAATTACAAGCAAAGAATAGATGTTTGTTGTTGCAAGAGGATGGTAAAGTATGAAATATAAATAAAATATAAAGTAACTGACTCCCTTTCTCAGCAAATAAATACAAGACTTCCTCCCGTTGTAGTAGAAGGCAGCCAGGATCGATCCACGAGGAAGCGTGTCAGCGCCCGCCTTTTCAGTTATAAAACTCAGCAGAAAACCAACTAGACAAATAGCAAACACAGAGAAAAGCAGAAAAATAACTCAAAGGCAGAATTTTGGTCAATATCGACTACTGGGACTCGATATCGACTAGGAAAATCGACCAACAGTAACTCAATTTCGACTCAAAATAGAAACAGAACACAAGTGCAGAAACTTGGTCGATATCGACCCGGAATACTCGATATCGACTCAGAAAATCGACTGTAAACACTCAATATCGACTGTAGAAACTTGAAAATTGTACAGAACTCGGAATTTGACGAAATAAATCAATAAACTAAAGACTTCTAAGATCAGGGTATCAACACCACAACGATAACCATGCAAAATAACACATAAAGGCATAAAAGATCATGCTTTTTATCAAATAACTTTCGTTATTAACAAATAGGAATATAGAGGCTTTCGCATAAACCCTAATGGTTACTAACCCTTTTTCACATAATTAATCCAAGTTGTCGCTTCAATAACACAAATAAGGATCACCTTCAACTTTCGCAAAAGAATCATGCCACAAGGATAAAAGACGAATTCGCATCAAAAGATTGTACCTTTACCGCATCACCTTACATGGCTACCGACAGGCTCACCCCAACCCTAGAAGTTGGGTGACTACTCGCTCTTCATCATCAAGAAAGACATCAATAATAAAAAGAAAAAACTTTTCATTAAATAAACTAAAAGAAAGCTGACAACCAATCGAAGCCAAATCCGCTTTCGCCTTTCCAACTCCTCTCGCCACAAGCTCTCTCTCTCTCTCTCTCTCTACCCTCTCTATGTAACTAATTGGAACTGAAATTGAATGAATAGAAATCAGCCCCTATGGCCTTATTTATAGGCTTCATTCCAAGCTAATCTAGGAAAGAAACTCTATCTATATCTATATCTATCTATCTACTTAAAGATTAAATAATGGAATGAAAGAAATAAATCAACAAGGACTATATCTAAAGTAGATAAATATCTCTTCCAACTTGATAGAATTTGATCTTGTGGATATTTCCATTGGACTCGGGATAGAACCTTAACAAGAACTCGGACTAGCTCGATTTCGGCCACTGGGGTGTCACTCGATATCGACTAAGGTCAGTCGATATCGACCTGCAACTTTCAGCTTCTTCTTCCTTGACTCGATTTCGGCTCCAGGATGACATATCGACTTGGTAGTACTCGATATCGAGTTGATTTACTCGATATCGACTTGAATCTACTGCTCACAGCTTCACGGGTTGATGTCTGGATTCTGCTCGATTTTTGGGCTACTCGATATCGAGTTGCTGTACTCGATATCGATCAACTTCTTCAGCTTTGCTCGATTCTTGGCTTTCCGGTGAATATCGACTGGCCAATCGATATCGACATAGGGTACTCGATATCGACCAGCCTGTGTCGACTCGGTTTTCTCGCTTCCAGCTCGATTTGTCCTGGTTCCGCTACTCCTAGACCTAGGACTTTTTGTAGTTGACTTTGAGCTTTTCCTCCTTTCTCAAAACTGCTGTAAATTGCCTCGATTTCTGCGAAATTAAACAGAAACTGGTGTAGATTCCATAATTGGCAAATAAACATAAACTACATAGATTCTGTACTATTCTAGCCCATATGTATGAAATGCATGCAGAAAACGATATAAAAGTAAGTATAAAACATGGCAAATTAGGCTCACAACAAACACCCCATACTTAAGCTTGCTTGTCCTCAAGCAATACTTATAATCGTCATACAGGGGAAGAAATCAAAACTCTCAACATATTAGATTCATTCTCATACAACCCTGCAATCAATTACCATCCTTGAAAAGGTACTAGTGTCATAAATTCATGCATGTGCAATTAAAAAGCAACATCTACTCACAAAATGAGGGTTATGCAAAACAATTCATATGACAAAGCATTAATAATCAAGAGGACTTTATTTTAAGATCAATGAGTAGATTGGTAAAAGGCTAAATGTGGGCAATTTTTGGCAATGTGGTGCTAATGATCCGGGGAAATGGAGTACTTTCCAAACTTTCATACCACATTCCTTCTTCCTTTGATTTCTCACCTCTCTCTCAATCGCTCAATGCTTTTTCAATTTTATGCTTTTACCTCTCTAACCTCAGCATTGCCTTCTCACGAGTCGCAAACATGGGTGCATGAATGGCCCCAGATACTTAGTGCTTTGGACTCCTCACATGTGTGTCCCATCTCGCCAAACTATTATCTCAGCGAGCAGGGTCGATCTTTGATCGGATTTTCTTTCACTCATTAAATTTTCCATACATTTCAAGCATTCCTACCAAACTCCAAATAATGATATATAATAACACAACAACCATATGATAATCTCCATGATATAACATCATTCTCAATATAATCCCCAGATAGGAAATAAGGTAAAGAATGGGCAATATTTAGATCATGTGGAGCATAATATGAAATAAGGCTCAATATGGCTTTTGTGATGCATAAGCATAGGTAAGGCTAGGATATAAACAATATGAGCATTATATGGAAATATAAAGTCCTCCATCATCTTATCATGCAACATGTCAAAAGCAACTTCAATTTTTACCTCCTTTCATGGTTTTCAACAAAAATATGCACTTCATTGTGACTTCCCTTTACTAGGCAATTTCATGCTATATCTCTAATAAATCCAATTTTGCATCGTCGAGTTTAATATAAGCTTCCATGACATTAATAGAAAATTTCAATGGGGGTCATTTTTATAAACTTTGGAAAACATGCATATAAGCCCATAAATATCAATAATGAATTCCAAAATAGCCTTGTATAAGCAATAAAAGAAATAAACTTTAAATATGCACACAAAATGTCAAATATGTCAAATATGCACAAAGTAAGCCCTTCGCCCACCCCATACTTAAACATTACAGTGTCCTCACTGTATAAAATAAGGGTAAAGAAAGAAACTCACTAGATAGATGTGCAGAGCTTCAAAATCGAGAGCAAATGCTGCCGGCCTCAGTCGATTTCGACTGCTGCTCTATCCTTCTTTGAACCTGAAAAATGTAGAAGAGATATACCCACAATAGAAAATAATGTCCAAAACCAAAAACAAAAGCAACAATGTCCAAAAATCCCAAAAAGAACTTAAATGTCTATTTACAAGCTCTAGATTTTATAGTCGTTTGACCGACTTCTCCATTAAGCTCAAGGTGGCATTTGCAGGTCCCATGTAGCTTGGGCTTTAAACAGGACTCCATTCTTGTCCATCAGCTGTAATCCTCCAGAATGGATCTTGTTCACAGTGAAAGGGCCCATCTTCTTCTGCTTGAACTTTTTAGGGAACCAATGATCATTTGATTTGGCAACATAGACTTTGTCACCAACTTCATATTCATTGCGATCATCATTAGAAACCCTGCATAAGCGCACATACCAAGGCAAACCTCTCCCATGTATAGATAAATCATTGATTGAAATAGGAGAAGAAAGATCAATACCTTGGCTTACCTTCGCAGAATCAGCTTTCGGGACATCAGTGTCTGGTCGATATCAAGTAGCTTCACTCGATATCGAGTTCTGCTGCAGCTCTGGCAGAGATTCAGCCGATTCAGAGGAAGGCTAGTCGACTTGATCTGGTCGATATCGATCCACTGTGGTTGATATCGAGTTACCTGGCTCGATTTCGGGTTGCTGTGGCTCATTGGGCGGAATCGACTCGGTAAAAGTAGGTCGATATCGACCTGTGCAAGTCGATATCGAGTGGTGCTGCTCGATATTGCCTAACTCGATTTCTGGTGGAAGCTGCTCGACATTAGTGGGTCGATTTCGACTTGGTGAACTCGATATCGAGTGGTTCTCTAGGCTAGTCGATTTCTCCTGGTCGATTTTGACCTCATATTTAAGACCTGACAAGGCATCCAAAAAATAGTTAGTCCAAATCGACGTACCTTGGTCTATGTCGAGTGGATTCTCAGCTTCTTCGTTCAGGATGTCCATGATCTCTTCCACCTAGGCTTCCATATCCCTTTTTTCCAGCTCTTTGGGAGTCATGTTTCTTACCTTAGGCTCCCTGCAAGTAATATAACCAGCTGATATAGACTTTACCTCTTCCATGGGACCTGTATGCCTTTCAGTTTTATTAAAGGAATACTCAATTACCTCATCGCTGATGTTGAAAGTGAGCACTCCCTTCCTTACGCTTATGTTGGCATCCACCGTCGACAAGAAGGGCCTTCCTAGAATGATTGGACAAGTAGGGTCCTCCGCCATATCAATAACTAAGAAATCAGCAGGGACGAAGAACTTACCTACTTCTGGTACATTGTCCACCATGCCTGTTGGGATGACCACCGTGTTGTTTGCCATGTAAAGTTTGGCATCCACAGGCTCTAGGGCACCTATCTTAATCTTGGACCAGATTGATAAAGACATTATACTCACACTGGCTCCAAGATCACATAAAGCATTAAATTTATATTGACCAAATCCAATGGTTATAGCAAACTTACCTGGATCTGGTCTCTTCTCAAGAACGTCCATCTGGCTGCACTCCTCTGCGATCTCAGCCATTGATCGCTTTTTGCTCAATATCTCCTAAAGGAACTTGACATAGGATGACATCTCATTAAGAGCTTCTGTGAAGGCTATTGTGACGTTGAGCCGTTGAAGCATCTTGATGAAGCGCTGGAATTTCTTCTCTGCTGGGTCCTTTTGGAGATTTTGTCGGGAAAGGCAGCTTCTTTTTCGTCGGAGGTGCATAAGTCGAGTGGGAATAGTCGAAATCGACTGGTGTCTGGTCGATATCGACCTGTGTCTGGTTGATATCGAGTTGATCTGCTGGCCTCGGGATTTGTGGAGAAACTTTGTCGATTTCGACTTGTGGGTAGTCGATATCAACTGGAGGATGGTCGATATCGACTGGTCTCCAGTGTCCGTTTCCTTCGTCGTTTGCTCTAGCGTTTGCATCTGTCGCCCACTCCTTAGGTTCATCGCAGCCACCTGTCCAGTAGATTTACCTTTAGGGTTAGGTTCAGAGGTTCCAGGGAGCGTACCTGATTGTCTGGGGACGGATGTCGCCATCTGGCCAATCTGTGTGTCAATCAATTTCTTCCAGATATCAATTTCCCCAAGCCTAGAGTTGACACCATACAGCTGAGTGTGGATGGAATTGATGGACTGCTTGGTGTCTGAATGATTCCTCCGCATCTCCTCAAGGATGGTCTGCAGGTCATCCTTCTTACCTTTTCTGTCAGGGTGACCAGGTGCTCTATAGGAAGGGGGATTCTGATGCTGGGGCTGGCGATAGTAGCTCCAGTTCTGGTTCTGATGTGGCCCTGAGTAGTGTCCCCTCGCGTACATTACCTCTTCGTGGGTCTCTCCTTGATGTACTTGATCGACGTGTGGGCACGCAGTAGTACGTGTTGTGCCTCACAGACCCACATTCCAAACAAGGTTTATCTTTAGTGAGGAATTTAACTTATTTGGTAAGACGACGTACCTGATCATTGTGAAACTGGTCCCTGATGTCTGGATCAACCTCCTTTGGTGGCACATACAACGACAAAGATGGGGCAAGCCTTTCATACCTTTCGTCAGAAGCAGTCGCAGATGTCCCATAGGTGTTATCGTAGTTTGCCAATGTCTCAAATACTTCCTATGCTCGGCGTGGAGTGTATCCAAGGTACTCATAGTTGGTGTAGTTGTTAATCCGATCCTTAGTAGGCACATCCAGGCAATTGAAGATGATCTCCTGGATGACGTAGGACGGCTGTCCGTGAGTTGGACAGGATTTCAGAAGCCTCTTGTAGCGCTCCCAGACTTGTGCTAGTGGTTCTCCTGGCTTTTGTCTGAAAGCCGTGATTTGTCGTCTGAGGGCAGCTGTCTTTATAGGAGGGAAGAACTTGTTGAGAAACAGGTCCTGTAGTTCATTCCATATGCGAATTGATCGTGCAGGCAATCCTTCCAGCCATTAACGAAAAGCCTTTAGTTTTAAGTATTCAAGATTAGCACTATCAGCTATAACTTCGCATAAGTCTATAAAAGTGGTGACATGCTCTAAAGGACATTCATTAATTCTTCCCCTAAATTGACTCCTTCTAATTTCAGTAATAAAGGAAGGGCGAATTTCAAAATTAATAGCAGGAAGAACGATTGTTGAGTCTGGAACTTCCAGAGTAGGATGCAGATATTCTTTTGCGTTGGCTGGTATATGTCCCATCCGCTCCTCAAGTTCCCTTCTAGCGTTGACCTCGCGATCTACCCTTGCCTCCCACCGTTGCTGGTTCTGTGCATATTTCGCCTCTCGTCGGGCGTGTTCAGCTTCTCTGGTGGTGAGTGCCTCAGTCTGTTGGCGGAGTTGCTCAAGCTCCTATCCAGGTGTGAGCTGTATCTCATTCTCATCATTGATTTGCGACATCCTCCTGAACCTTTGTTGAAGGTAGAAGTATTGCTCTGGTTTGAGAATAGGGTCTATAGGTGTGCGATCAGTTCTTCACATACACCTGAAAAGCAAAGGCAAAAAGAAAAAGCAAGTAAAAAAGAACTAAAAAGCAAAAAACAAATGTAAAGAAAAAGAAATAGAACTAAAAAGGGCGCGATTGATGGCTTCCCCGGCAACGACGCCAATTTGTTTTTGCAAGAGGATGGTCAAGTATGAAATATAAATAAAATAGAAAGCAACTGACTCCCTATCTCAGCGAATAAATACAAGACTTCCTCCCGTTGTAGTAGAAGACAGTCAGGATCGATCCACGAGGAAGCGTGTCAGCGCCCGCCTTTTCAGTTCTAAAACTCAGCAGAAAACCAACTAGACAAATAGCAAACACAGAGAAAAGCAGAAAAATAACTCAAAGGCAGAATTTTGGTCGATATCGACTACTGGGACTCGATATCGACTGGGAAAATCGACCCACAGTAACTCAATTTCGACTCAAAATAGAAACAGAACACAAGTGCAGAAACTTGGTCGATATCGACCTGGAATACTCGATATCGACTCAGAAAATCGACTGTAAACACTCAATATCGACTGCAGAAACTTGAAAATCGCACAGAACTCGGAATTTGATGAAATAAATCAATAAACTAAAGACTTCTAAGATCATGCTTTTCATCAAATAACATTCGTTATTAACAAATAGGAATATAGAGGCTTTCGCATAAACCCTAATTGTTACTAACCCTTTTTTCACATAATTAATCCAAGTTGTATTAAGATCACTTTCTCTTCAATAACACAAACAAGGATCACCTTCAACTTTCGCAAAAGAATCATGCTCATAGGGATAGAAGACGAATTCGCATCAAAAGATTGTACCTTTACCGCATCACCTTACATGGCCACCGTCGGGCTCACCCCGACCCTAGAAGTTGGGTGAGTACTCGCTCTTCATCATCAAGAAAGACATCAATAATAAAAAGAAATAACTTTGCATCAAATAAACTAAAAGAAAGCTTACAACCAATCGATGCCAAATCCGCTTTCGCCTTTCCAACTCCTCTCGCCACAAGCTCTCTCTCTACCCTCTCTATGTAACTAATTGGAACTGAAATTGAATGAATAGAAATCAGCCCCTAAGGCCTTATTTATAGGCTTCATTCCAAGCTAATCTAGAGTATAATGGAATAATGGAATAAAAGAATGGAATAAAAGAAATAAATCAACAAGGACTATATCTAAAGATTAAATAATGGAATAAAAGAAATAAATCAACAAGGACTATATCTAAAGTAGATAAATATCTCTTCCAACTTGATAGATCTTGATAGAATTTGATCTTGTGGATATCTCCATTGGACTCGGGATAGAACCTTAACAAGAACTCGAACTAGCTCGATTTTGGCCACTGGGGTGTCACTCGATATCGACTAAGGTCAGTCGATATCGGCCTGCAACTTTCAGCTTCTTCTTACTTGACTCGATTTCGGCTCCAGGATGACATATCGACTTGATAGTACTCGATATCGAGTTGATTTACTCGATATCGACTTGAATCTTCTGCTCCCAGCTTCACGGGTTGATGTCTGGATTCTGCTCGATTTTTGGGTTACTCGATATCGAGTTGCTGTACTCGATATCGACCAACTTCTTCAGCTTTGCTCGATTCTTGGCTTTCCGGTGAATATCGACTGGCCACTCGATATCGACATAGGGTACTCGATATCGACCAGTCTATGTCGACTCGGTTTTCTTGCTTCCAGCTCGATTTGTCCTGGTTCCGCTACTCCTTGACCTCGGACTTTCTGTAGTTGACTTCGAGCTTTTTCTCCTTTCTTAGAACTGCTGTAAATTGCCTCGATTTCTGTGAAATTAAACAGAAACTGGTGTAGATTCCATAATGGGCAAATAAACATAAACTACATAGATTCTGTACTATTCTAGCCCATATGTATGAAATGCATGCAGAAAACGATATAAAAGTAAGTATAAAACATGGCAAATTAGGCTCACAATAATGTTCATCGGGGTGTTTACACCTATCTTTTTTGTATCATTTTCTATATCATTTAAATCTCCTATGATGATTACAGGGATGTGATTTTTTTGTACAATCGAGAAAATTTCCTCCCAAATTATATCTTTTTCTTATTCGATTGATATGGGTTAAATCCTGATTATCTAAATTAATTTTGATCATGCAGTATCTACTATTTTGCTCTACAATTGTGCTTTTATCATGTACCCTATGATACTTATATAATATCCAAAAACCTCCTTTGTTACCATTAGCTTTGATAGTGTGAGCCTTATGAAAGCCAGTCTTTCAAATTTGAGCATCTGTAGGAGCTTTTGTGGTCTTAGTTTCAGTAAGTGCAAAAATGTTTAAATTGTTTGAGAGTCTTAATTGGTTAATTTCTTGAAGAAGTAGAGGAGGTCTAGATCCTCTAACATTCCAATATCCAATATTAATCATGAAGATGTGTTAGAATATGCCTGGTTGGCATTTTTATTATTATGTTGCTTTCATTATTACAGAGATAATGAACAAGATGAATATGAACATTTACAGAGATATGTTGCCATCTTGATTTAATATAGTTAAAAATATAATTGGCTTCTATGGAATCATTGCTTCGCTTTCTTCTTCCTTGGTGAATCCTTCAGCAGTAGGCTTGAGTTATAGCTTTGTTGGTAGCAGTACATATCATAGGGTTGTACAAATTTTTGTTTTAAATTGTTTTTGGGTAAGGGTGTTGCGGCATGCCACCGGACCACCTTAGAAAGAAAAGAAAAGAAACATACCTTTAATTCCATGCTTCCTTCTTCTATCAATCTCTTATGTGCTGTTGTGCTTCCTGTTGTAGGAGGAAATCGAGTTCAATAAATAAGAATATAAATCAAACCAGATTGTGCCCACGCAAATAATTACAAGACTTCCTCCCGCTATAGCAAAAGGTAGTCAGGATCGATCTCGAGGAAGCGTGTCAGCGGATCTCAGATAGCCAGCCAATCACGTTCGGAAACCAACTCAGAGTACTCAACCTCGACTAGGGTGTAGTCGACAGGGGCCTTGTACAGTCGATTTCGTGCAGAAACAGCAAATCCAGGCAATAGGAGTAGTCGCCGTCAACTAGGTCTCCTCGACGTCGAGTAGGTGGTCGAAGTCGAGTTGTCTTGTGGTAGTCGAGTACATATAGAAACACAAACGAGCAACGATCTTGCTTGATCGAGTAATCAGTGGTCGACATCGACTAGGTTTAGTCAAAGTCGAGTAGAATGCAGAAACGTAACGAAGGCTAGGGTTTGCAGATTTCGAAATAAACAATGTAAAAGAAAACTTCCAAGACCGGGGTTTGCAACAACGATAACCAAACATGCATAAGGCAAGATAGAGAGAGATAATCATGTAAATAACATCAAATGGTCAAGCTTTCGTCTTTGAAACAACTAGACAACTCTTTCAAGAAACCCTTATTGTATCTACCAATTTTATGTTTATAATCCAAGTGGTTAACCTAAATCTCTATTAATTAGGTAATAAACATATAAAAGGCAGTGGATGATCAAAACACAATAAAGGTCGAATCTTTACCTCAAATATGCATGTCTATCCTCAGGCTCACCCTGACCCTAGAAGTAGGTGGACTAATCGCTCATCATTATAGGAAAACTCATCAATATTAAAAAGAAACTAAATTTCATTAATAAACTAAAACAAAGCTTACAACCGATCGAAGCCAATTCCGCTCTCGCCAAATACAACTTCTCTCGACTCCAAGTTCTCTCTCCTAACTCTCCTACTCTTGTCTTCTCTCTGAATTGGAATGAATGAAAACTAGCCCCATGGGCTTTTTTTATAGGGCTTAATCCTTTCTAGTCAAGGTAAGCAAACTCTATCTAACCCTAAATATATAAATTTTGATAAAAAAAACATTAATCTAAAAATGAAACAACTAAATCTTCACGTGGTGGATAAATCTTCTCTTCTATAGATAGATCTTGATAGAAATCGGATAGAACTTGACGTGCTCGAGCAAAAGGATCGGCGACGAGAGTTCCGAGAGGTCGGGAAGTTTTGGGCAGTTTCTGGAGCAGCAGATTAGTCGGCAAAGATTGCCAATTTCCCGTCGATTTGCTCGGCTTCTTGGGACGTAAAAGTACTACTTTTGTAGATCTGGAAGTCACGGTCGAGGATTGGGGCAGATCTTGTCAATCAAAGGTCAGGCGAAGCAGGAAATCGCATTTTACCGAGACGTCGCCTGTGCAGAGACGATTCCGAACGGGGCTTGTTTGAGAGGGATTGAGGGGCTGCTTTGGAGTGACGTTTTGGGGGTGGTTTGGGGGTGATAATGGGGCTGTGGAAGGCCTTAGAATGGTGGTAAAGATGGGGATGGGGGTTGAGGGATATGTGATGCAAGATCGCTCTCGGCCTCGCACTCCGAGCTCTCTCCAACACTCAATCTTCTACACTCTCGGCCTCGCACTCCGAGTGTTTCCGACCCTTTGATTCCGTCGTCTCTCACTAAGGAATCTCCTTCAGCCTCTCACCGAAGGTTTTGTTCTTGGCCTCTCACCTAAGAACGAGATTCTTGACCCGAATCACTGGAAGCTAAAAGGCTCACTTTTTCTCCAAATTCAACTTTTTTTTCAAATAAAAAAGAGTTTACACATATATAGGAGTTTATTGGAATCTCCATGTGTTTTTAATTGGCGTGGGATAAAAAAGGACTTTAAATTTCATTCAGCTTAGAGCTGCTGCAAGAAACGAGATTTTTGACCATCTTCGGAGTTGAACTGGTGGGAGACGTCATCAACAATGTCGTAGACCTCGAAATCAGTTTTCCAACGAGTCCTCTTGCGTCTTATTCGGACAAACACAACTCCAGTTAGAGCCAAATTAGCGAGCAGATGTCGGTTCATCAAGTTATAAGACTTTGATGTCTTCTTCTTCCGGAAATATGATGTCGTCCAAGGTAAGAGCTTCCGAGGCTGCCTTGTCAAGGCTAGGATCACTTGTTCATCCCTCTAAGATCCATCAATGATGTCATATTCTCCTCCAGGTTCGTCGACCAAACTACCATCGTCGAGGATCACATCATCCTCCCCCCCTTCAAAAGGATTCAACCTCGAATCCAGGGGTTGCCTAGCAAACATGTACCTGCACGAATCCCAAGAAAACTCATAGAAGAAGGAACAAAGAACACTTGAAAAATCAAAACATCACTAAAAGAGTAAGAAACACCACTCCGCTGGGTAACATGGCTAACAGCCTGCAAGCGAGTGACTAGTTAATTCCCAGGGTCCTTTGAGGGCCCTAAAACTAGCTTCAATTGCTCTGTAATCTTCTGAGCATTTTCCTTGTCTCGTAGGATGTATTCCATAGCAACCAAATTAGCCATATAAGATGAGGATAACAAAAAGAAATCACTAGGAAGATTAATAAGTATAGAAACTCGACTCCCCTGTATAACATCTCGTTTGTCACAAGAATCGTCGACCATAGTTAAGAATTGTCTCCCTACGGGGGAATAAGTGTTCATCTTTCTCTTTCTTGTAGCTTCATATAACTCTCTAGCAAGCTGCGGTGTGATCCCTAGTTCCTTCTCCTTTACAAGGGGTTCGATGACCTCCAGTTTGGAGCTAGGTGGGTGGTCCTCATAAACACCACTAGACTTGGGTCTAACAACATGTGTTGTAGGGATCGGTGTGGCCATAGGGAGAAAATTCATAGCGGTCGCCAACAATGCCTTTTTTCATTGTGAATTAAGGCCAAAAGGATGCTTGGTGGTGCTATCTCGACTAGAGCAACATCGAGAAGAAGGGGCAACGATAGTCTTCTTAAGAACTTTCTCATAGACATGAGTAGCATGGTTCAACGCATCAACAACATGGGTATGACGAGAGCGCAAGACAAATTCTGCCACATCCGAATTAAGCCCTGCAAGAAACTTAGCAAGTATATAAGCCTCATCATACCTTGTCCCAGAACATTGCAGGAGAGCATGAAGATCTTTGTAGTAATCATCAGGAGAGCGAGGACCCTGTCTTAGCATCTCAATCCGCAACAATGATGTTTGAATGTTAACCTCTTTTCCACACCTAGCTCGGCGGTGCTCTCTATAAAGAGTCATCTCAAAGCATGTAGAGGAATCATGTCGAGGCTTATGGTGCCCATGATGACTTCCACTATATCCTACTCGGTCTCGTCCCAATTGATGCGGATCATCATGTATGTTGACGTCACTGACCTTGTTCTTTGGTGTAGAGGCAGGCGTCGTAGGATCTTAGCCACATCATCCTCCATCCGTCCAATTCGGGTTGCTAGTGCCTTGATCGTAGTGGTACCTACTCCACCATGCACCATACTAGGGTGGCCTAAATGATGCGACATCATACAAAACAAACAAATAAGGCAAGTTAGAGAAAATGTAAATCTCTCTCTCAGTTTGGTGGACGCTCACACTCTCACACTCCGCTCATGTGTTTAAAGTGTTTGCCTCACTATAATGTACTCCAGAAAAGAAAGAGATTCGAGAACCTGCAAAATGAGCAAACAACATATATTATAGCAGTTAATAGCAATACATCTCCTCGGTGTTTGGCTCTTCGCTCCTTACTCTGGATGGTTTTCTCCTCTCACTCACCTTTTCCAACACCACTCAGTGTTGCTCTCACCTCTCCTTTTTCTGTTGCAGCAGACAACCCTCTCAACTCCCCTTTTCCAAGTGCAGGGGCACGACACTCACGAACCTGAATAATCGCTAGCGGCAACTAGCACCCACAGTAGTAACCAACACCTGAAATCTACCCGCAGAAATAGCAAGCTAGGAATAGTAACCGTGACAAAATGATCAATAACACCCATCGAAACACCAACACAAAATAGCGAGCACACATAAGCTGAACGAGCAACCTTCGAGCACTCAACAAGGGCCTTTCGACGAGTATTTACCAAAACCCGCTACGGTCCTTAGGTAATGCAAAACAAGTGATTTAGCCAAATAAAAAATTGAGATTGCAATGTAGGAAGAAACTAAATAATATATATGAAGGAAGACAAGGCAAAAGCTAATTTACAAAAATAGGAAATAGGAAATAATAATAATAAAAATTATTGCAACTTCGGTTTTTTTTTAAAGCTGCTTTTTTTTTTTGAACAAGCTGTTTTTTTTTTAAAACCTACTATTGGATTGCAGCTTTTTTTTAATAAATGAAATGAAACCCCCATAACTTTTGCTTGCCCTTTAATCAAATGAAAGCAGATCAACCAACAATGGCCTTAATGTGACATTCCCGTTAGGCCACTCAAGCATCAGGGAAAGAAATGAAGGAAATGAACACAATGGTGTCTGAACGGTTCTGTATGAAACCAAAACAGTCAAAGACAAAGTTGGTCGATGAAAGACTGAGAAGACTGATAGCTTGTAGTGACTGAAACAAGCACCAAGAACACAAACAGGTGGTAGAATGATGGATAGATAGAATGGACTTATTTTCTATTATGGATGATGGTAGAGATGGATAAACAAATTGCAATCTCTCGAGCTTAATCAAACATGTTTTGCAAAAACTAAAGATTAAGCGAAGAGATAGTAATTCATACCTCGAAAGCTTGAGGAACCCTAGTCGTTGCTCTGATACCACTTGACATGCTCGAGTCCAGGCTCGAGCAAAAGGACCGGCGACGAGAGTTCCGAGAGGTCGGGAAGTTTTGGGCAGTTTCTGGAGCAACAGATTAGTCGGCAAAGATTGCCGATTTCCCGTCAATTGGCTTAGCTTCTGGGGACGTAAAAGTACTACTTTTGTAGATCTTGAAGTCGAGGTCGAGGATTAGGGTAGATCTTGTCAATCAAAGGTTAGACAAAGTGGAAAATCGCGTTTTACCGAGACGTCTCCTGTTTAGAGACGATTCCAAACGGGGCTTGTTTGAGAGGGATTGAGGGGCTGCTTTGGAGTGACGTTTTGGGGGTGGTTTGAGGGTGATAATGGGGCTGTGGAAGGCCTTAGAATGGTGGTAAAGATGGGGATGGGGGTTGAGGGATATGTGATGCAAGATCGCTCTCGGCCTCGCACTCCGAGCTCTCTCCAACACTCGATCTTCTTCATTCTCGGCCTTGCACTCCGAGTGTCTCCGACCCTTTGATTCTGTCGTCTCTCACTAAGGAATCTCCTTCAGCCTCTCACCGAAGGTTTTGTTCCCGGCCTCTCACCTAAGAACGAGATTCTTGACCCGAATCACTGGAAGCTAAAAGGCTCACTTTTTTTCCAAATTCAACTTTTTTTCAAATGAAAAAGAGTTTACACATATATAGGAGTTTATTGGAATCTCCATGTGTTTTTAATTGGTGTGGGATAAAAAAGGACTTCAAATTTCGTTCAACTTAGAGATGCTGCAAGGAACGAGATTATTGACCATCTTTGGAGTAGAGCTGGTGGGAGACGTCATCAACAATGTTGTAGCCCTCGAAATCAGCTTTCCAACGAGTCCTCCTGCATCTTATTCGGACAAACACAACTCCAGTTAGAGCCAAAATAGCGAGCATATGTCGTTTTATCAAGTTATAAGACTTTGATGTCTTCTTCTTCCGGAAATATGATGTCGTCCAAGGTAAGAGCTTCCGAGGCTGCCTTCTCAAGGCTAGGATCACTTGTTCATCCCTCCAAGATCCATCAATGGTGTCATATTCTCCTCTAGGTTCGTTGACCAAACTACCATCGTCGAGGATCGCATCAGAACCGGCCCTGCTTCGTGCCCAAGTAGTCCACACATCCTCGGATTAGCCCAATGGACTCGCGGCCCAAAAACGGTGTAGTCGACGTCGACCAGTTCTAGTCGGTGTCGAGTAGTCTTCTCCTCGTCGAGCATGGGTGAAGTTCTAGGTCTAGTCGACGTCGAGTAGGTGTAGTCGACGTCGAGTACTCCTCGTGCTCGAGTGGTGTCCGTCTTCAGTCCTCGACTTGATCTCGCTCTCAGCTGTAGTCGACTTCGAGTAGTTCTAGTCGACTTCGAGTAGTATCCTGCTTTCGTCTCCCCCTTTTGGTTTCGTCCGGAATGGCTCCAAATTTTGCAATATTAAACAGGAACTCGTGTATACCTCAATTTCTGGCAAATAAGCTTATACTACACAAATTCAACATATTTCTAATCCGAAATATGCAATGTACTTAGAATAAGGAGCTAAAATGCACATAAAAAAAATGGTTACTTTAGTGGACATCAAATCACCCCATACTTAAACTTGCTTGTCCCCAAGCAATAACTTGGATCGTCATTCAGGGGAAACCTACAAAAACTCTCAACATAATGGATTCATTGCTATATTGCCCCACACTCAATTGCCATCCTTGAAAAGGTACTTGGTGTCTACAGATCTGTGCCTATGAATGAAAAGCAATTTATCTAAACAAAAGGAGGTTATACAAAACAATTTTCTTTGTGACAAAGCAGCAATAATCAAGAGGATTTTATTTAAGCTCAAAAAGGAGTTGATAGGTAAAAGGCTAAAGGTGGGCAATTTTTGGCCATGTGGTGTTAAATCCGGGGAAATGAAGTATTTCCAAACTTTCTTTACCACAATCCTTCTTCATAAGATTCCTCACCTTTCACTTATTCACTCAATGCTTTTATCAATAATGATGCTTTTACCTCTCTAACCTCAACACTGCCTTCTCGCGAGTCGCAACCATGGGTGTCATGAATGACCCCGGATACTTAGTGCTTTGGACTCCTTACCTTAGTCTCCCATCCCGTCAAACTAACATCTCAACGAGTAGGGTGGATCTATCTTTATCTTCTGAGGTGATCGGATTTTCTTTCTCTCATTAAATTTTCCAAAAATTTGAATCTTTCCTGCCAAACTCCAATAATGACATAACAACACAACAAACCATATAATATCTCCGAAAAATGATTTCCATTCTCAACATAATCCCCCGATAGGGTATAAGGTAAAAAATGGACAATATAAGACATATGTGGAGCAATAATGATATAAAGGCAAGTAAGGCTCATAATCTGGCTTTTGTGATGTAATTAGGCATAGGTATGGCTAGGAATAAGAAAATGAGCATATATGGAAAATATAAAGTCCTCCATCCTCTTATTGTGCAATATGTCAAAAGCAACATCAATTTACCTCACTTTTGTGATTTTACCTAAAGATCACACTTCATTGTGACTTCCCTTTTTTAGGCAATCTTGTGTAGTGTCTCTAACGAATCCACCTTTGCATTGTCGAGTTCTGCTTTAGCTTCCATTACTCTTTTCTTTGAAAAATTTAGAAGCTTTGGGAGATGTCTCATAAAACAAACTTTGGGTTTAGCAATTAAGAATAAAAATTTAAAATTTACCCAAAATTCACCATGTAAAACCAATATCAAATATAAAATAATGATAATGAGCTTTCCCCCCACCCCATACTTAGAATATACAGTGTCCCCACAATATAAATCAATATAAAACGAAGGGAAAGGAAAGAGCTCACTGAATAATGCGTCGAGGAGTCAAAACATGGGTTGTCGAGTAAAATGAGGTAGTCGACGTCGATTAGATGTACTCGACATCGAGTACAGTTGCAGCGTCGAGTGGAAGGTGGAAGTCGAGGAGGCTCCTGGGTATTCGACATCGAGTGACCTACTCGACGTCGAGTAGTCTGTTCTGCTCGACCCTCCTTGTAGTCGACCTCGACTTGGCCTTAGTTGATTTCGACTGTTTTGTTAGGGACTTCATCTTCCCCTCTTCGCGATCCTTTAAGCTTCTCTACCTTAAAATTGTTAGTTTTCGAACGAAGAGAAGACTCTCCACATGAAGTATTCAAAACCAAAACCAAAAGTTTTAAATTCCTAAAAGAAAATTTTAAAATTTTTATGTACATGCTCTAGATTTTAGATTCGCTAGGCCGACTTCTCCGTTTGTGCTTAGGAACCCTCAATGTGGGGCCCTCTTGTGTCTGGCCCCTCTCCTGGATCATCTAGGTCCTGATTGTAGTATGCAAGCTCCGCTGATAAGTTATTGTTTGCATAGAGTCCTTTGCTTTCCTTCTTCTTCTTTCCAGTTCTAATCCTGCGCAAGTTAGCTCACCACGGGGCCTTATCTCCTCTAAAAATCTTTTTATTTTTTTATTAATGGACGGAGGAGAAGTAGGGATTGTACCTAATCTTACCTTTTCGTGCCCAAAACAGCAATCTTCAGGCCGAGGGTTAGTCGACGTCAAGTAGAGGTGGTCGACGTCGAGTATAGGGACCCCATACTTAGGCTTTTGTCAGGTTTGGAGCTCAATAGGAGAGGTCGACTTCGAGTGGGAGTACTCAACGTCGAGGAGGGTAGTTGACGTTGACCAGGTCTTGTCAAAGTTGAGTGGACTTTTGGCGCTTTCCTTCGTTGTTGTTCGCTCGTCCCCGTGGTTGCATATGCTCTTTACCTCCAGCCATGGAATTTTTTCCTTTGTAGGGCCAAAAAAGAAATCTAAGACCTCATTACCTATCGTGAAGGTGAGCAATCGCTTCCTGACGCTGATGTTGGCATCTGCTGTAGCTAAAAAAGGTCTATCAAGAATAATAGGAGAAGCAGGATCTTCCGCCATATCTATAACAAGAAAATCTGTGGGAATATAGAACTTACCAATCTGGATAGGGACATTATCGACCATACCTGTAGGGATTACCACTGTATTGTTTTGCCATGTATAGTTTGGCATCCGCAGGCTCTAGTGCTCCTATCTTCACCTTTGACCGGATTGATAAGGGCATATTGCTCACGCTTGCTCCTAGATCACACAATGCCTCATATCTATATTGTCCAAATCCCACTGTAATAGAGAACTTACCAGGGTCAGGTATCTTCTCAAGGAAATCCATCCTTTTGCCGTTATTGGCGATTTGTGTGATTGATCGCTTGTTGCTAAGGATCTCCTTGAGGAACTTGACATATGGAGGCATTTCTTGAAGTGCTTATGTAAAAGGAATTGAAACGTTTAGTTCCTGAAGCATCATAACCAAGCATTTAAATTTACATGCGGTGGGATCTTTCAGCGCCTTTGAAGGGAACGGAAGTGTCTTCTTAGGTTTCGGAGCCAGAATAGCCGTCAGAGGTGATGCAGAGTCCTCTACGTCGACTGGAGGGTCCTCGACATCGACTACAGGAGTCGACGTCGAGTGTTGTTGATGTGCAGAAGCTTCCTCAAGGTTGTGTGGCTGGTCGACGTCGGGTGAATCTACTCGACATCGAGTAGACTAGTCGACGTCTACTGGAATCTGCTCGACGTCGAGTGGATTCTCAGCTTCGTCTTTCTCCTTTTTGACCTCTGGCTCGAGTAATTGGTGCCCGCTTCTTAACTTTACAGCGGCGACTTATCCGGATCTGTATGCCCAGGGAGCTTTCCGGATGGTCTTGGGATCTGTTGCGCGAGTTGATCCATTTGGGTCTCCATGTTCTTTTTCCAGATGTCCATCTCCCCAAATCGTGTATTGAGGTTGTGGAGTTGAGTCTTGATGGTGTTGGTGGATAGCTGCTGTTGTGCCTGGTTCCTCTTCATCTCATCGAGGACCATCTGTAGGTCATCTTTCCCTTGGTCCCTTTCTGGATGTCCTAGAGCTCTGTATGGTGGAGGGTTCCTAGGGGCACCTTGGTTCCACTGTGGTTGATAGAACCTTTGGTCCCCCATATGGCGATTGGGACGCCCTACGTAAGCTACCTCCTCATGAGTTTCTGCTAACTTGACTTGCTCCGTATGTGGACACTCCGGGGTGGTGTACCGCCGTGAACCACATTCAATGCAGGGTTGGTTAACAGATAAATATTTAACTTGTTTAAGAAGCTTACGATTTTGATCTTTGCAGAACTGCTCCTTGACATCAGGATCAATATCCCTAAAGGGCTCATATAAGGGCATGGTTGGGGCTGGCGTTGCATAGACATTGTTGTCTTAATTCCCAGGGGCCCCATAGGTGTTGTCGAAGTTGGTGAGCCTTTCGATCGATGCCCTAGCCTCTGCTGGTGTTTGTGTGAGGTATTCGTATTGCGTGTATTGAGTGATCCTTTCCTTGCTGACTAGATCAAGAGAATTGTATAAAATCTTCTGAATGACATATGGTGGCTGCCCATGAGTAGGGCAGGATCGCAGCAGATCCTTGTATCGATCTCATGCTTGTGCTAGCGGCTCCTTAGGGTTTTGTTTGAAAGCTGTAGTCTTCTGGCGGAGGAGCGCTGTCTTGACAAGAGGAAAGAATTTGTTAAGAAACGCATTCCTTACCTCAGTCCTTGTTGTGAGGGATCTCCCAGGAAGTCCTTCAAGCCATTTTAGTGCTGGACCTACAAGAGACCAACGAAAAGCTTTCATTCTTACATATTCAAGAGTAGCACCTTCAGCAATAGTTTGGTACATATCAGCAAAAGTAGTAATATGAGCAAGAGGGCATTCATTAAATCTCCCTTCAAAAGCATTATTTTTAATTTCAGTAAGGAAGGCAGTGCGAATTTCAAAATCATTAGGAGGGACTAGAATAGCCGATTCAGGCACTATTAGAGTCGGGTGCATGTAATCCTTTGTAGTAGTTGGATATAGGGCAAGCTCAGCCTCTACCTGCCTTTTTTGTTCTATTTCCCGCTTAGCGCGTGCTCTTTCAACAGCGAGAGCAGCATTGTTGGCCGCTAGGTCTCTCTGAAGCCTCTCGATCGTTTGAGCTTGTGTTTCTGCGTCTGCCATGGCTTTCTTTAGTTTAGAGTGGATGCGTAGACGACATTCCGGATTGTCTAAATCGTCAAATTCAGCTGGTTGACCAGAACGGCGCATACACCTGCAAAAGAAAACTAAAGGAAAACGTGAAATCTAACTAACTAAGGCGCGAATGATTGCTTCCCCGGCAACGAGGCCAATTTGTTGTAGGAGAAATCGAGTTCAATAAATAAGAATATAAATCAAACCAGATTGTGCCCACACAAATAATTGCAAGACTTCCTCCCGTTGTAGCAAAAGGTAGTCAGGATCGATCCTTGAGTAAGCGTTTCAGCGGATCTCAAATAGCCATCAAATCACATTCGGAAACCAACTAAGAGTACTCGACCTTGACTAGGGTATCGACAAGGGCCTTTTACAGTCGATTTCGTGCAGAAACAGCGAATCCCGACAACAGGAGTAGTCGACGTCGACTAGGTCTCCTCGACATCGAGTAGGTGGTCGAAGTCGAGTACCTGCAGAAACACAAACGAGCAGCGATCTTGGTTGACCGAGTAATCAGTGGTCGACATCGACTAGGTTTAGTCGAAGTCGAGTAGAATGCAGAAACGTAACGATGGCTAGGGTTTGCAGATTTTGAAATAAACAATGTAAAAGAAAACTTCCAAGACCGGGGTTTGCAACAACGATAACCAAACATGCATAAAGCAAGATAAAGAGAGATAATCATGTAAATCACATCAAAGGATCAAGCTTTCGCCTTTTCTAACAATTAGACAACTCTTTCAAGAAACCCTAATTATATCTACAGATTTTATTTTTATAAACCAAGTCGTTAACCTGAATCTCTATTACTTAGGTAATAAACATATAAAAGGTAGTGGATGATCGAAACACAATAAAGATCGAATCTTTACCTCAAACATGCATGGCTATCGTCGAGCTCACCCCAAACCTAGAAGTAGGTGGACTACTCGCTCATCATTATAGGAAAACTCATCAATATTAAAAAGAAACTAAATTGCATTAATAAACTAAAACAAAGCTTACAACCGATTGAAGCCAATTCTGCTCTCGCCAAATACAACTTCTCTCGACTCCAAGCTCTCTCTCCTAACTCTCCTACTCATGTCTTCTCTCTAAATTGGAATGAATGAAAAACTAGCCCCATGAGCTTTATTTATAGGGCTTAATCCTTGCTAGTCAAGGTAAGCAAACTCTATTTAACCCTAAAGATATAAATTTGGATAAAAGAAACATTAATCTAAAAAGGAAACAACTAAATCTTCATGTGGTGGATAAATCTTCTCTTCCATAGATAGATCTTGATAGAAATCAGATAGAATCGGCCCTGCTTCGTGCCCAAGTAGTCCACACATCCTCGGATTGGCCCAATGGACTCGCGGCCCAAAAACGGTGTAATGGACATCGACCAGTTCTAGTCGACGTCGAGTAGTCTCCTCGACCTTGGGTGATTTTTGGGGTTCTCGAGTAGTCTTCTCCTCGTCGAGCTTGGGTGAGTTTCCAAGTCTAGTCAACGTCGAGTAGGTGTACTCGACCTCGAGTACACCTCGTTCTCGAGTGGAGTCCGTCTTCGGTCCTCGACTTGATCTTCCTCCTAGCTGTAGTCGACTTCGAGTAGTATCCTGCTTTTTTCTCCCCCTTTTGGTTTTTTCCCGGAATGGCTCCAAATTATGCAATATTAAATAGAAACTCGTGTAGACCTCAATTTATTCCAAATAAGCTTATACTACACATATTCAACATATTCCTAACCCGAAATATGCAATGTACTTAGAATAAGGAGCTAAAATGCGCATTAAAAACATGGTTACTTTAGTGGACATCACTTCCTGGGCATCCCAATAAGCTTGCTCGTCTGGACTACCTCCTTAATCTTGTCAGAACTCAAATTGGTAACATAATATATAGTTCTAGCATATATATCATTATAGTTATAAGTAAGATAATCGATAGCTACATTACCCTTGGTAAAACTTCAAAGTTTCATGTTTACGAGCAAGCATATCATATAGTTCCAATACTTTAGTACACCTTTATCCTTTCGATCCAAGTCCTTATTACAATTTCCAGGTGCCTTGTAGCTCAAGATGTGCAAAGACTCCTTACTTCTGCTGGACTTATGTGACTGCATAATTAGATATTGATAAGTCCACTCCCTTGATGAAAATCGGAATAAGTTTCAAAGGCTTTCACAATCTGTTTTTTGTCAAAGGTCTTGAAGCTTTAGCAGTGTTGATGAAACACAAAACCTGTTCTATATGATATTATGTTCGAATATTATTTTATGTTATTATATGCTTCCATTATATTATTATATATTCACTAACCTTTCAGGAAGCATTTTAGAATATTATTTCCTTCCTTATGTTGTAAATTGAGAAGATTCAAATCGGAAGATCATGGCTTCAGAAGTTTCCAAAGATAGAAGATTGTGAAGAATACAGCTCAAGCCATGATCCTCTCTAGCCGTTGGTGAAGATCCTTAGGCGCCGATTTGCTTCAATATAAGGAAAAGGAAGAAGAAGACAACCAGACAATTCGTGGAACACAAGCTTTTATACACTCAAGCCCTCAAACGAAATCTGTCTTCTTCGTGTGCTCTCTGCTAGTCCTTAACAGTCTGTTATTTCATTTCAAAGCATTTGAGAGTCACACAGTGAGCTTATAGGATATATTTTGTGATAGTGTTATACTCGAGAGTTTGTAACTCAGGAAGTGAACACTAGGCGATTGATTCACTAAGTGTAAGAGGATTGTACTAGATAGCATAGAGAGGTGGGGCTCTTCTAGATTGGTCTAGGACTCCAAGGGAACGTGAGTTGACTCGATTGCAATTATATAGGAGAGAGGCTTCTCGGTGAGCTACTAGGATCCTAAGTCTTGTGAATCAATAAAAGCCGGTTGAATCCTAGGGTTGTGGAAGGACCCTAGGCGGGGACGTAGGCCAAGTTCGTGCCGAACCTCGTTAATAATTCGTTGCGTCCTTTACTTACTGCTTTGCGTTATTTCTGCGCTTGGTTCGAACTGTTTAACTTTGTGATTCAGGTTTTCTAAGAAAGACTAAGTCTAATCTCAAAGGATTTTGCACGAGCTTCAAAAGTCTTGAGAATCTGCGAAAAACCGGCATACTCTATTCAACCCCCCCTTCTAGAGTATCTTTACATTACTTTGTCTTACATTATCGAACCTTCAATTGGTATCAGAGCTTTACTCACTGCTTTTGATCTAACAATCTTGTGAGTTTTCGATCATGTCTGGTGTAGCAAGTAGAGGATTTGCACAGGGAAGGTCTACCAGCAGACCACCACTCTTTGTAGGAAACAACTTTGTCCACTGGAGATCGTTGATGAAGATGTTCATTATAGATCAAGATCTGGAACTTTGGAACATTATAGAGAATGGTCCGAAGATTCCAGAGAAAGACGGACCAAATGGAACCAAAGTCGCAAAGAAGGAGTCTGAATACATCCAAGCAGATCTTGAACTCGTCTCCAAGAACTACAGGGCTATGAACTTACTTTATTGTGGTCTTAGCACTGATGAGTTTAACCGTATTTGATCTTTTAGGTCAGCTAAAGAGATTTGGGACAAGCTGGTCATCACCTATGAAGGAACAAGCCAAGTTAAAGACACCAAGATCAATATCTACCTTCGAAAGTATGAGCTTTTCAAAATGAAGTCTGATGAGTCTATCAAGGCCATGTTCACACGATTCACGGAAATCACCAACAACCTTGACTCTCTCGGCAAGAGCTTTACCAACGTTGAGAAAGTGAGGAAGATATTGAGGTGCCTCCAAAAATAAAAATGGGGTCCTAAAGTAACAACCATAGAGGAAGCACAGGACCTCACCACTCTGCCCCTTGATGACTTGCTTGGGAAGCTGATCACTCACGAGATGATCCTTAATGAAGACGATGGAGAACTTCCAACAAGCACCAAGAACTTGGCACTCAAGTCTAGGAAAGATGAGCCTAAAGATGGATCTGATTCCGAAGATGAGGATGACGATGAGGATGATCCTTCTCCTCTTATCACAAGAGGCCTTGCTGGAATCCTCAAAATGAAGAAACAATTCAACAACAAGGATGGATCAGAGTCTTCTAAATTTCGAGGTAAGTCTCAATACAACAAATATGATAAGAAGACTAAACCTTTGTCTTATTTTGAATGTGGTGAAACAGATCATCTTGTGTAGGATTGCCCTCAAAAGACAAAGAGCCAGTCCAAGAAGGGTGATAAATGGAAAAAGAAAGCCATGGTGGCAACCTGGAGTGATTCTGACTCTGACTCCGATGATGAGAAGGCCAATGTTTGTCTTATGGCCTCAGGAGATAAATCCCACGATGAGAAGCTTGAGGTAACTGTAAGAGAACTTATGGCAAGTCCAAAAGAGGTATTATCGGAATTCCTTTCTAATATGATTGCCAATGAAGAGAAACTTATTGCCCAAACTAACACTCTTATTAAGAAAACTGTGGACCAGGAAAGAACTATTGAGGATCTGTCTGTGAGGGTCAAAAATCTTGAAGCTTCTTATTCAGGTCTTGACATTAAAGTCAAGACTCTGGACTCAGAGAAATATGAACTCAAGCAAGATCTCTCGTCTTTGAGAAGTGAACATCATGACTTAGAGAACGAGAAGATCTCCCTGAATAATAAGATTCAAGACCAACAGACAGCCCTCATAAGTTTTACCAAATCCAAAGGCACTCTTGATAGGATGTTGGGTGAGCAACAAAGTTCTCTAAACAAAAGTGGTATTGGTTACAATCCAAGGTTTTTAAAGAAGCAGCACATTACCACCTTTGTAAAGGCAAAAGGAAGCAGAACCTCTCCTATATGTCACCACTGTGCTAGAAAGGGACATGTAAAAGAGACCTGCCCCTATAGAAGAAAGGATCCATATATCATTCACAATACATTTCTTGTTCATTTGAGAAAAGAACGGATTACACAAGTTTGGGTCCCCAAAGGCACTATTTTACCAAATATGGTTTATCCCAATAATGGATCCAAATTTGCTTATTGGTCTAGCCACAAAGGTTGATGTTTGTTTTGTAGGAGATCACCAAGGTGAAGGAGCAAAAATGGATTATTGATAGTGGATGCTCGAGGCATATGAGTGTGACATCGTTGGTATTGGTAGTGTTGGGAGTGATTCCAACCATAGTATTAAAAATGTCTAATTTTTTGAATGGTTTAAAGTATAATTTGCTTAGTGTTTCTCAATTATGTGATAGTGGCAATAATGTCAGATTTAACAAGAAAAGATGTCTAGTGTGCAGAGAAGATACAAGTGAAGTTATACTAACTGCATATCGTTACAACAATATATACGCTGTGAATGCTGATCAAGTGGCACAAGGAAGCTTAACCTGTCTAAAGGCTTTGACGGACGATCCAAAGCTCCGGCATAAGAGACTCGGTCATGTTAGTCCACATACGCTACAAAAGCTTGTGTCCAAAGGGCTTGTAAGAGGGCTACCTGAGATGGACTTCAAAGGTATTGAGATGTGCAAGGCATGCACACGAGGTAAACAAACACGTAGCTCTTTCAAACCCAAAAAGGTTGTAAGTTCTTCTAGACCTCTTGAACTTTTACATATGGATTTATGTGGTCCTATGCGAGTCAAATCTCCCAATGGTAAAAAGTACATGATCTCCCAATGGTAAAAAGTACATGCTTGTCGTTGTTGATGATTTTTCTAGATATACTTGGGTTGAATTTTTAAAAGAAAAATCAAAGGCCTTATTTGAGTTTTCAAAACTTTGTAAGGAGTTGCAAACTTTAAGAAACGAGCCCATAGTGTCAATTCGGAGTGATCATGGTAGGGAGTTTGATGAACTTCAGTTTGATTTGTTTTGTGCTAAATATGGCATCTTCCATAACTTTTCTGCTCCTAGGACACCTCAACAAAATGGGGTTGTGGAACGAAAGAACCGCACCCTAGAGGATATGGCCAGGACTATGCTTTTAGAAAATGCATTACCTAAAACCTATTGGGCTGAAGCTGCTAACACAGCTAACTATATTTTGAATCGTTGTCTTATTCGTTCCATCTTAAAGAAAACTCCTTATGAACTTTTCAAAGGCCGCAAACCTCTTATATCTTATTTTAAACCCTTTGGCTGTACTTGTTTTGTTCATAACAATAGAAAAGATAACCTTGGGAAATTTGATGCGCGTAGTGATGAAGGTATATTTCTTGGCTACTCCACTAGTAGCAAAGCTTATAGAATCTTCAATAAAAGGACCCAGTTAGTTGAAGAAAGTATACATGTTATATTTGATGAATGCAATGACGGTTCTTTGAGTGAAAGTGTTGCGGATATAGATCTTAACATCCATGCGAAGAACGAGGAATGTGATGATACTGCTACCAAGAACACAGAGAAGAGGAACATGCAGGAACAGATTCTCAACACTGTAGAATTGGCCCAAGGTGTTGAAGATTCATCCAAAGCCCTTGGTGTCCAATCCAACAGTGTTGACACGTCAAAAACTGCTGTAACTAAACCTAACAGGACTATGGAGTCAGATGTACCTTAAATCAATCCTGCTGGTGTGACGAATCAAGGAGCTGAGACTAGCAAAAGAAAATTCAAATACTCCTCATCACACTCATTAAATGATATCATTTCTGACCCTACTTCTAGTGTTCAAACTCGTTCTAAACTTAAAGATCTTTGTGCTTTTCACGTGTTTGTCTCTCTTATAGAACCCAAGAAGGTAGATGAGGCCCTTCAAGAGCCAGATTGGATCATTGCTATACAAAGTGAGCTTAACGAATTTGAAAGGAACAAAGTCTGGACCTTGAAGCCTAGGTCAAAGCATCAATCAGTCATTGGAACACGATGGGTATTTCGAAACAAGCTAGATGAGAATGGTAAGATCGTGAGGAACAAGGCAAGGCTTGTTGCTCAAGGCTACAATCAAGAGGAAGGTATTGACTACGAGGAGACCTTTGCTCCCGTAGCCAGACTTGAAGCCATTCGCATTTTATTAGCATTTGCATATTTTATGAGCATAAAGTTATATCAAATGGATGGCAAGTGTGATTTTCTTAATGGTTTCTTAGAGGAAGAAGTTTATGTGGCTCAACCCCCAGGTTTTGAAAGTTCGGAATTTCCCAATCATGCCTATAAACTAGACAAAGCGCTTTATGGTTTGAAACAAGTCCCAAGAGCTTGGTATGAGCGCTTGTCAAAATATCTTTTAGAAAATGATTTTAAGAGGGGGTTGATCGACAAGACTCTTTTTATAAAGACCAAAGGAAAAGACATTTTGGTTATTCAAATTTATGTTGATGATATATTATTTAGTGCTACTAACACATCTTTGTGCAAGGAATTTTCTAACATCATGTGCAGCGAATTTGAGATGAGCTTGATGGGTGAACTCAACTTCTTTTTGGGATTACAAGTTCATCAATCCAAGAAAGGGATTTTTCTCAACCAAAGCAAGTACACTAAGGATCTCTTGAAGAAGTTCAAGATGGATCAATCCAAAGCAGCCAAGACTCCCATGAGCTCAACACTATCTCTAGATCAGGAAAAGTCTGGAAAAAGTGTCAATCAAAAGGAGTACCGAGGGATGATTGGACCTTTACTATATCTTACAGCTAGTAGACCCGACATCATGTTTAGTGTTTGCATGTGTGCTAGGTTTCAAGCTGATCCTAAAGAATCTCACCTCGTGGCTGTGAAGAGGATTTTTCGATATCTCAATGGCACTAAGGAGCTTGGACTATGGTACCCAAAGCAAAAGGATTTCACATTAATCGGGTATTCTGATGCAGATTTTGCAGGCTATAAGGTGGATAGAAAGAGCACATCAGGATGTTGCCAATTCTTAGGAGCATCGCTGATTAGTTGGCATTCTAAGAAACAAAACTCAGTTGCCCTACCCACTGCAGAAGCCGAATACATAGCAGCTGGAACATGCTGCTCCCAAATCCTTTGGATAGCTCAACAAATGCGAAATCTTGGCATCAACCTCAAAGGCATTCCCATTAAGTGTGACAATACAAGTGCCATCTCCATTACAAAGAATCTTGTTCAGCATTCAAGGACCAAACATATTGATGTGAGGCATCATTTCATTAGAGACCATGTTGAAAAAGGTGATGTGTCCATTTTTTTTATTTTAAATGATTATCAATGGGCTGACATTTTTACTAAGCCATTGGCAGAGGACAGGTTCACCTTCATTAGCCGTGAGATTGGGATGCTTAACAAGGATGCACTTTCGTAGGGGGAGCTTTCCCTTTTTGAAAGATAAATTCTACCCAGTGTCAAGACCTTTGTGATCTATGTCAAGGTTTGTGAACTGAATGGTAGAAAACAGATATCGGATCGTATATATTTGGTTAATATCTTTTTATCGGATTTCAAAATAATATATTTATGTCACATATTTTATCCGTTGATATATTTTCGGAACAAAATATTTTCGGTCAAATCTCTCCTATTTAAAACCCAAACCCCACTCGATTACCTCATAACCTCATAACTACCAAAAACTCTTCCAATTCTCTTTCTTCAACCTCTCAAACTGTTCTGAAACCCTAGCCGATTACCTCCATGGCTCCCAAATCAAAGAAAGCTTCCACACCCAAAAGACTTGGCGCCACCCCCAAGGGACGCCAGGTCACTGCTACTTCCCCTACACCTGAACCCACTCCTCAAGCTATCGTCCCTGCTGTTGTCCAGAGCACCATCGCTGAGAGCACGACTACAGTAACCAAGAGCTCTAAAAAACGCTCAGCGAAGAAGCCTCTCAGTGCAAAGAAGAAATGAAAAAAGAAAATCATCGCTGAGGAGGTGGATGATGAGGAGGAATAGGAGGATCTCGATGCTATTCTGGAACGGGATGCCACCAAGGAAGCTGAAGAAGAAGCTTTAAGGAAGAAAAAAGCCGAGGAAGAGGCCGAGCTGGCAAGGAACTTGGCCGAGAGAATTCGAAAAGAGGCTGAGAATGAGGTTCCCACTGAGGAGGAACTAGAGGAAGAAGAGGAGGAGGATGATGAGACTGGTGATGACGAGGATGCTGAAGGAGACAACGATGATGGGTCCGCTGAGGACTCGGGGTCTGAGGACGAGGAGGAAGAGAAGCCAGAACCTGTTGCCTCTCCTTTTCCTTCTTCTTCTCCCCCGTCTCCAAAGAAGCGGAAAGCCCCAGCAGCTGTCAAGCCTCCATCTCCAAAGCGTACCAGGAAGGGTACCCTCAGAGGCCTTGAGGCGCCTGCCAAGAGGACTGCTCCAACACAGGCTCGAAGGAAGAATGCTGATGCACCTGCCTACATCCAGGTAAACCAATCCTTACCCTCTTCTTGGTTTGAAAATGCTGAAACGACTAGAAAGTGGGTAGATGAGTTTCGAACTCGTAGGATCTGCTGTTCTGATTTTTTGGATATTGCGTTCTTTGAAGCTTTGAATTTACCATGCATTGCTCTCCTTAAAAAATTCCCAGCCTGGATCCTACTCAACCTTGAATCTATCTACTATCCCCAACTTACCCGCCTGTTCTACATAAACCTAAAAGCCAAAAACAATGTCGACGGTTGGTCTTTGGAATCCATCGTCAAAGGGTTAGAATCTCTTTCAACTCCATTGACTTTGCTGATTTCCTTGGCCTACCTAGACCTTGTCCACCCTCTCCCGAGAACCCCACAAAAGAACAGTGCCTAGCCCTTGCCCGATCCAAATATCTCCTACCCGAAGCATCTAATAGCACTTCAAAGCAGCTTATCCACTCATCCCTTACCTTAGAGGCAAAGATTATTTTTAACATCATTGTGCGTTGCCTCTTACCTTGTCTTAACTCTGGCTCGCTCCTTACCGATAATGCCATGGTCCTAATTTACTGAATCCTAAATGGCCTTGATCTTGATCTGGCCAATACCATTTTAGGATCCATGGCTCACACTAGAAAAACCAGGAAAGGAACTCCCCTCCCCTTTGCCACCTTTTTGACCCATATCTTCAAAGCTTCTGGAATCAATTTCAAAAATGAAGAACAACAACGTCATATGGGTAAGTTCGACTCCAAGAGCCTTGAAAAGATTGGCATCACTCGGTCCCCCCAAGGGACTTGGAGTCTTGCCTCTCCTTCAAAAGCTCTTCCCACTACCTCAGCCGTTGATGAACGCATGGACAACCTGGAGTTGGGCTTGGAGGAAGTTCGCTTGGATATCAAGGAGCTGCACAAGGGGTTTATGACGGAGATGAGCGGGGTAACCAAGCTGTTGCAAGATCTGAGGTCGCTGCTCACTGATGATGCTCCGGACGATGAAGCTTAGCCTTACCCTACCCTACCCTAACCCCGAATCTGAAACATTGCTGGTTTTTGGAAACTGTTTCAAAACTATTGGTGAGTATTTTACCTCCTCCCCTTGTTGAAAGACAAAAAGGAGGAAATGATCTGTGGCGTTAGACTTTTTAAAACTGTTGTGATTCAAAGGTCTTGGAAGACCTTGGTTTTGTTTTGGTTGGATAATTTCTTGTTTTAAAACTATGATCCAACATTTGTCTAACCCATGCAAGTACTTAGTCCGATTTTACTTATATTATATATTTTTTACTAAGTTGCAGGGATGCACAGGTTTTGTCTTTCATCAAGGGGGAGATTGATAACTCCACTCCCTTGATGAAAATCGGAATAAGTTTCAAAGGCTTTGACAGTCTGTTTTTTGTCAAAGGTCCTGAAGCTTTAGCAGTGTTGATGAAACACAAAACCTGTTCTATATGATATTATGTTCGAATATTATTTTATGTTATTATATGCTTCCATTATATTATTATATATTCACTAACCTTTCAGGAAGCATTTTCAAATATTATTTCCTTCCTTATGTTGTAAATTGAGAAGATTCAAATCGGAAGATCATGGCTTCAGAAGTTTCCAAAGATAGAAGATTGTAAAGAATCCAGCTCAAGCCTTGATCCTCTCTAGCCGTTGGTGACGATCCTTAGGCGCCGATTTGCTTCAATATAAAGAAAAGGAAGAAGAAGACAGCCAGACAATTTGTGGAATACAAGCTTTTATACACTCAAGCCCTCAAGCGAAATCTGTCTTCTTCATGTGCTCTCTGCTAGTCCTTAACAGTCTGTTATTTCATTTCAAAGCATTTGAGAGTCACACAGTGAGCTTATAGGATATATTTCGTGATAGTGTTATACTTGAGAGTTTGTAACTCAGGAAGTGAACACTAGGCGATTGATTCACTAAGTGTAGGAGGATTGTACTAGATAGCATAGAGAGGTGGGGCTCTTCTAGATTGGTCTAGGACTCCAAGGGAACGTGAGTTGACTCGATTGCAATTATATAGGAGAGAGGCTTCTTGGTGAGCTACTAGGATCCTAAGTCTTGTGAATCAATAAAAGAGGGTTGAATCCTAGGGTTGTGGAAGAACCCTAGGCGGGGACGTAGGCCAAGTTCGTGCCGAACCTCGTTAACAATTCGTTGCGTCCTTTACTTACTGCTTTACCTTATTTCCGCAGTTGGTTCGTACTGTTTAACTTTTTGATTCAGGTTTTCGAAGAAAGACTAAGTCTAATCTCAAAGGATTTTGCACGAGCTTCAAAAGTCTTGAGAATCTGCGAAAAACCGGCATACTCTATTCAACCCCCCCTTCTAGAGTATCTTTACATTACTTTGTCTTACATTATCGAACCTTCAGATATGAACTAGGAAGATCACAACAGATATCATAATAGTTAAATTCATATATAGAGATTTTTTTTGTCATTTTATCTAGTTTTTATCCTCTTTGTTTGGACTCTATTTTACCTAGGGGGTTTTCTATTTCTTTTATTCATTTATATTAGGGAACTTTTATCTTTAGATAGAATTAGATAGATGATAGATATTTTTTCTCCTTGGGTAGCAAGGATTGAGCCCTATAAATAAAGCCCTAGGGGCTGGTTTTTAATTCATTCAAGCCAAGTCGTCTTTGGGCGCAATAAGGTAGGTAGGTAGAGAGAGAGAGAGAGAGAGAGAGGAGCCGAGAGGAGAGAGATGTGAGGATTGAGGAGGCAAACAGTTTTAAGTTTTAGTTTTAGTTTATGATTAAGTTGTTTTCTTTTGTTATGTCTTGTTTTTTAATATTTATCTTCTAGGGTTGGGGTGATCCCAACATAGATATGGGTGTTTGATTTATGAATTTATGAATTTATATGTCTTTATCATCTTCTATCCTATATGCATAATTCTTTTACGAGAGTAGTAGATGATCCTTATTGATGATATTGAAGCGAAAGTGATCATATTATGAATTTGGATTAATTATAAAAAAAGGTAGTAACACTTAGGGTTTATGCAAAAGCCTCTATATTCCTATTTGTTAATAACGAAAGTTATTTGATATAAAGCATGCATCTTTATGTGATTTATAATCTACACATATGTCTATTGTTGTGGTGATCCCCTACCTTGGAAGTATGCTATTTTATTATTCTATTTTTGTTATTTTAAAGTTTTTGAACAACCACTCGACATCAACTACCGCTTTCCCCTTCATCCCTCGACATCGACCAACTCATAGCCGTCGTCGACAACCACCTTACACCACTTTTTCCCTCTATTCCCAAACCTCGAAATTCACTAAACCTACAACCGTTGATTTCTCTCAAGAGGATGAACCTAACTCCACTATCCTATAACGGGGTCTTGACTACAAATTTATTTGGTTCATAAACCCTCTCGTCAGCAGCACATCCCTCAGAATGTGAAATAATAACTGCTCCCTACTCTGGCAGTGCCAGAATCTCCTATTATTCTTCCTCGCGTTTTTTTTTGAGATCAAACCTACTTTCATTTATGAGATTATGAGAAATACTTATGAGGGAAAAGCTAACGAATGTCCCATGGCTCATATTACTACATACTTAGATCTATGTGAAACTATTGCTGATGGCCCTAATCTAGAGTATGTTATACTTAAAGCCTTTCATTGGTCACTTGCAGGTAATGCTCTACAATGGCTGGAAAGTTTGACCCCACAATCCATACGCACGTGGGGAGAACTCAAAGACTTGTTCCTCAACAAGTTCTTCCCAACAGCAAATACGGCGCAACTCAGACAAAAGATCATGTAATTCAAGCAAAAGCTAGGGGAGACACTAGCACAAGTCTGGAAGCGTTACAAACGCCTGCTGAAATCTTGCCCGGTGCATGGGCAGCCGCCATATGTTATCCAGGAGATCATCTACAACTCCTTGGATGTGCCTACAAAGGAGAGAATCAACACATATACTTCATATAGGTATCTTGAGTCCAAACCACAACGAGCTTGGGATACCTTGAGAGGTTAGTTGAGTGTTGTGAGGAGGAAATCAAGTATGAAATATAACAAAATAGATCAAACCAGATTCAGGCCCACGCAAATAAATACAAGACTCCTCCAATGCAGTAATGGGAAGTCAGGATCGAATCCACGAGGAAGCACCGTCAGCGGTTCTCAGGTAGCTGTAAATCTCACAGACAAAGCAGCAGAGAAGACAAACACAGAAACAAGGAAAGAAACAGAAATAAAAGCAGAAAAGAACAAACAAAAGCAAAGATCTAAAAGAGACAGAAAAGACAAAGCAAAGCAGCAAATAAAAGCAAAGCAAAGGCTAGTCGATCTCGACCACAGGGTACTCGAGATCGACAAAGGCAGGTCGACAGAAAACAGAAAGTGAAAATTGACGACAACAGAGAAAAAAACTCAACTCGAGATAGACCAGACCCTACTCGAGATCGACAAAGGCAGTACTCGATCTCGACAAAGCTCTCCTCTGTATCGACTAGAATGCAGAAAACTTAAATTGCAAATTCGAAACTAAAACTCAGATTTTTGACGAAATAAATCAATATATAAAAGGACTTCCAAAGCCAGGGTATCAACACCACAACGATAACCATGCAAAGTAACACATAAAGGCATAAAAGAGCATGCTTTCCATCAAATAACTTTCGTTATTAACAAATAGGCAAATAGAGGCCTTCGCATAAACCCTAATTGTTACTAACCCTTTTTCACATAATTAATCCAAGTTGCATTAATATCACTTTCGCTTCAATAACACAAACAAGGATCACCTTCAACTCTCGCAAAAGAATCATGCTTATAGGGATAGAAGACGAATTGCATAACAAAATCTGACCTTTACCGCGTCACCTCACATGGCCACCGTCGGGCTCACCCCAGCCCCAGAAGTGGGTGGACTACTCACGCCTCATCGCAATCGCAGACATTGATGTATATTGCATTAAAACTATATTCAAAAGCCTTTACAATCCTGGCAATCAACTTTCGCAGAAAGCCAAAACCTTAAAAACCTTTAGAACTCCTAAACTGTATCTGTGGAACTACTTGTCTCTCTCTGAAAAATTGAATTGGAATCAATGAAAAACCAGCCCCTAGGGCTTTATTTATAGGCTTCTAATCCTTGCTAATCAAGGATAGAAATTTCTATCTTTATCTAAAATTATATCTAATTTGCTAAAAGATAAATAAAATGATTTAAGGAAATAAATCAACAAAGAAAAGATAATTCTAAAGTGGGTAAGTCTTCATGTCTTGATAGATCTTGCTTCCTTGGATAGAATTGATCAATTTTGGATAGAATTCGGTCAAGCCGACTTCCTTCACGCCCAAGGAATCTCAAGTCGAGTAGGACTCGTCATGTCGACGCGTTTCTGGAAACTGGGTCTACTCGATATCGACAAGGGCTGGTCGACCTCGAGTATCTTTCGTCGTCTCGGCTAACTGGTGCTCGATGTGGTTCGGACTTGGCTCTGGGCGTCGTCGATCTCGACTACTCCTTGTCGAGATCGAGTAGGGATGTGGCCTTCTCTGGTTGAGCATCTTCTCCTCGGCACGGACTCGGACTGGCGTTGTGGGACTTGTCGATCTCGACTAGAGCTTGTCGAGATCGAGTAGGGTTGCTCGGCATCCTCGTCCTCGGCTTCTCGGTCAGCTACTCTCCTCGTCAACTCCGGGTGTGGTGCTGGGCTTCGTCGATCTCGACTAGGGTCTTGTCGAGATCGAGTAACTTCCGGAGCTGGGTTGGTCTGGCTTTCTCGATCAGGCTCTGTCGACCAAGGCTGTGCTCGGACATGCTCGTTGAGATCGAGTAAGATCTACTCGAGATCGAGTAACCTTGACTCTCAGATTGATTCGACTGGTTCCGCTGCTTCTTCGACCTTGGACTTCTGTAGCTGATTTCCGAGCTTTTCTGAACTTCTGTAGAATTGCTGTCAAATGCCTCGAATTCTGCGAATTAAACAGAAACTGGTGTAGATTCCATAATTTGGCAAATAAACATAAACTACATAGGTTCTGTACTATCTTAGCCCAAATGCATGCAATCTATGCAGAAATCGATATAAAAGTTACTGTAAAACATGGCAGATTCAGCTCACAACATTGAGTTCGACGGCACTTATGGGACTCCCGAGGTCTCTGACGCGAGGCCTGCCCCATCTATGCCACTCTATGAGCCATCGAAAGAGATTGATCCTGACGTAAGGGATCGATTCACAAAGGACCAAGTGCGGCAACTGCAGAAGCAAGTCAAGTTCCTCACCAACAACCAACCTTGTTTGGAGTTTGGGCCAGTTAGGCACAACACCACCGCCTGCCCACATTCTGAACAAGTCCAGCTTGCGGAGATACATGAGGAGGGACGCTACATGGGTGGTTCTAATTATGGAGGACATCGACAGAATTGGGGATACCATCAACCCCAATACCAAAAGGGTCCTCCCACCATACAGAGCTCCTGGATACGTTGAGAGTGAGTCAAAGAAGGATGACCTGCAACTTGTTCTTGAGGACATGAGGAGGAATCACGCCAAATACAAACAATCCAACAATTCCATCCATACTCAACTTCACGACATCAATTCTAGACTTGGAGAGATCAACATCTTGAGGAAGAACATAGAGATCCAAGTGGGTCAATTGGCTGCAAAGACTCCCAAACCATCCGGTTCACTCCCTGTGCAATATGAGTCTAAGGGCAAACCAACTGGACATGTGGTTGCAGTACATCTAAGGAGTGGGCGTCAGTTACAAACGCACGAAAAAAAGCCGAAGGACGAAGCTACTGGAGTTCGAGTCGACGTTGAGTCATCCTCAATCGACGTCGTCTCATCATCACTCGACATCGAGCCACCCATTGTCAATGTCGAGTCCCCTCAGCAAAACCACAAGAGACCTACTACTGCACTTGATGTCGACACTACACCAGTCGATGTTGAGTCACCCAACTCTACTCCAGCAGCCGCAAAGAAGAAGAAAACGATGTCCTACCCATCCAAATCTTTGAAGGACCCCACCGATAAGAAATTTCAGTGCTTTGTGAAGATGCTTCAAGGGCTCAATGTCACCATACCCTTCACCGAAGCTCTTCATGAGATGCCATCATATGTGAGGTTCTTAAAATACATCTTAAGCAAGAAGTCATCGATGGCTGAGATCGCAGAGAAGTGCAACAAGATAGAATTTCCAGAGAAGAGAGCGGATCTAGGGAGATTCCCCATCACATTTGGGCTAAACCAACATCGCTATAAGGCTCTTTGTGACCTAGGGGCTAGCGTAAGCCTCATGCCTTTGTCTATTTGCTCAAAGGTAAACGTAAGAGATTTGGAGCCTATGGATATGAAGCTTTACATGGCCGATAACAACTACGTCACGCCCACATGAGTTATTGATGACGTCCCCGTCAAAGTAGACATTTCTTTGTGCCTACGTACGGACTTCATTGTGCTTGATATGGTAGAAGATCCTACAAGTCCTATCATCCTTGGTAGGCCGTTCTTAGCTACTGCAGACGCCAATATCAGCGTAAGGAAGAGGATGCTTACTTTCATTATTGGTGATGAGGTTATCGAGTTCTCTTTCAACAAAATCATGAATAAGCTCGATAGGATGGATGTCAAGTCTATGCATATCAAGGGAAGCCACATCCCTTGTAAGGAACCCACGATGAAAACTATGACCTCGGAGGAGCTAGAATAGAGGGCTATGGAGGCCGAATTGGAAGAGATCTTATAAATCTAGAACCACGATGAGCAACAGATTGAGCACTCACTCAATATCAACTCATTCCAGTCAACTTCGAGTGCACCTGAGGAGCCATGATTACATGCCAGAAGCTAAGTACGAGGTCATCTCATCGTACTCGACATCGAGTGACCACACTTGACATCGAGTTATCCCCATCGACTCTCCTCCATTGATTGACCCTCTAAAAGCGAAGGCACACTCGACATCGACAGACATTAGGCGAGATCGAGTGGACTCTTAAAAGGAAGACACACAGGTAAGTCAAGGTATGAGCATCTCTTCACTGATTTCAATTAGTGATTTATCTATTACAAATGGAATAGGCATGCCTTGGTATGTGCGATTGTGCAGGGTATACAATAACAATCATAAGGAATATGAAGTCGTAGATATGGTGTACGTCTTCAAATCAAAGACTCATCGGTTCCCTAGCAAGTTTAAGGAGAAGAAGGTAGGACCGTTCGAGGTACACAAGATCCACTATGGAGGAATGTAGCTTAAGGACAAAGATGGAGTCCTATTTGAGGCCCGAGCCACGTGGGCCCTACAAATGCCCCCATGAGAATACAAGAAGAAGTCGGTCTAGCGTCTCTAAAGTCTAGAGTATGTACATAGACCATGGTTTTTAGGGTTTTTATATTTGGTTTTGAACTTGGTTTTGGATTTGTTTTATTCTATTGTTTTTTTTTTCCTATGTTCTAACAAATGTAGGTGCAAGAGCAAAGAATTTGGAACCAAGGGCGGAGTATTGAAGACCACTCGATATCGATTGAGCCCAGTCGATATCGAGCGACCACATCGAGCCTATATGATCTTTCCCACTCGATGCCATTGGAGCAAAGGTTGCAGTCGATATCGACCGAGTAGCACTCGACATCGACTCTTGACAGTAGCATACAACACCTATTTTCGAAATTATGAGCTTGCGTGTAGTAACTTTCTTCCTTTACCCTTGTTTTTATACAGCGGGGACACTGTAATGTTTATGTATGGGGTGGAGGAAATGCTTACTTATTTCTTATTTATGATTATCTCTTGATTTGCTCCTTACATGGTACTTTGGATATGGTCTATTTATCTATATGCTTACATGCTTTTATCCAATGTTTATTTTATCACCCACATTGAAAATTTTGACTAGTGTCGTGGAAGTTTTAACAAGACTCGACGATGAAAAAATAGATTCATTAAAGATATAGCATGAAATTGTCTAGTAAAGGGAAGTCACAATGAAGTGCATATTTTCTTGAAAACCATAAAAGGAGGTAAAATTGATGTTGCTTTTGACATATGCATGATAAGAGGATGGAGGACCTTATTTCCATAAGAGCTTCTATATCCTAGCCTTACCCATTCTTATTCACATCGCATCCAGCCATATTTATGCCTTACATCATATTTTCTCCACATCTCATACATATTGCTCTTTCTTTACATTATGACCTTATTCGGGATTTATGTTGAAAATGGAAGTCATATTTGGAGATGTTATATGTTTGTGTGTGTTGTCATTATTATTTTTAGAGTTTGATTGCAGGATGATGATATTTATGGAAAATTTAATGAGAGAAAGAAAATTCGGTCACCTAGGAGATAAAGGTAGATCAACCCTGCTTGCTTGAGATGTTAGTTTAGGCGAGATGGGGCACCAATGTGAGGAGTCCGAAGCACTAAGTACCCGTGGTCATTCATGACACCCATGTTTGTGACTCGCGAGAAGGCAGTGGTAAGGTTGGAGAGATAAAAGCATTATAGCAAAAAGGGCAAAGAGTGTCATTTTGAGAGGATGAGGGATGTGGGGATATCATATGATGGGAGAAAGTGCATTAAAGTAAGAAAGAAAGTTTGAGAAGTTCTCCTCAGATCTAGCACCACATCACCAAAATATAGCCCACCACTATACCTTTTACCTTTACTTTACCATTTTCATAAAAGTCCTCTTGATTATTAATGCTTTGTCGTAGGAAATTGTTTTTGCATAACCCTTCTTTTGTGTTAGATGTTGCTTTTATTCAAAGGCATGAATTGGTGACATGAGTACCTTTGCAAGGATGGTAATTGATTGTTAAGAGGATATATGAGAATGAATTTATGAGGTTGAAAGTTTAGTTTCTTCTCCTGCATGACCATTAAAAGTATTGCTTGAGAACAAGCAAGATGAAGTATGGGGTGTTGATGTGCGCCTATTTTGTTATGTTTTATACTTACTTTTACTTCAATTTCTGGATATATTTTATGCTTTTAGGTTGGGAAAGTATTAAATTTGTGTAGTTTATGTTTATTTGCGAATTATGGAGGTCTACACAAGTTTCTGTTTAATTGCACAGGAATCAGAGACATTTTGGAGCAAATTAGAGAAGAAGGAACCGAGCTGTTGATTCACTCGATGTATAGTGGAATGACTCGACACCTACTGGAGTGAAACGGAATTTGGCTAAGTGTTGGACGAAGCAAGCGATTTGGAGCCACATATCCACACATCCACTCGACGTCTACTGAAGATGACTCGACATCGAGTCCACATATCCACACATAGAGCCAGGAAAGAAAATGAAGCACTCGACTTCACACTACATGACCCAAGATTGAGTGAGGAGTACGTTTTTGATGTGGAGTGGAATCCTAGACGCCGAGATGCGTTTTTGATGAGTCCTAATTGGAGGGAGATTGCTTAATCACGAAGTCAAGATGTTTTATTTCCTTAGAAGTTTCTATCCTTATGGGTTAAATTCCTATTTACCATAGGGAACTTTTATTTATTTATTTTATTTGAATTAAGAATTTGGATAGTAATTAGGTTTTGCTTACGAGAGTTGGTTAACCTAATTATGAAATGGATAGTAACAATTAGGATTTATGCGAGAGCCTTTATATTCCTATTTGTTAATAACGGAAGTTATTTGATGAAAAGCATATATCTTTCATGAGTTAAGTATGATATTTGCATGATTATTGTCGTTGTAATTCCCTTGCCTGGGAAGCTTTTAGTATATTGATAACAACCCTTTCTGCTATTTCTGTTCATCTTTCGAATCCATCCTTATATTTTTCAGACGTTCTTTTTCGACGGTTTTGTTTCCCTTTTCTGTTATTTGAATCGACATCAACTAACCTTCAATTGATACCGAGTGAGCCTAACTCGATGTCGAGTCACTTCTGTCGACGTCGATTGCTTTTGTGTTGTTCGTCAAGTTTGCACTAGAGATCGACTGCCACAACCAAAATTGACTGGATCTCAATCAACATCTAGTGACTTCTGGTCGCCACCGAGAGCTGTTTTCGAGACTGAGTAGGTGGGCGCTAACACGCTTCCTCGAGGATCAATCCTGACTCCTTACCACTACAGCGGGGGGAAGTCTTGTAATTTATTTATGTGGATAGAGATTGGTTTGCATTTATATTTATATTTGCTTAGTCAATTCTTCCTCCTAATACCCCTACGACCAGTCGCCACTCGAAGGGTGGCTTCTAGATATATTGATTGTGCTATTTATAAACTGGGCCCAAGGGCGATCCTCATCGAAAGAGATCAGATTAATTATTGATGATCGTCTCCATGTTGAGTGTTGTAATGCTTAGATTAGAGATGTAACTGGTATTTTCTAACTATGGGACATGTACTGTACGTTTGTGCAAGTGGGATAACAGGAGGAATCCTACTCTTATGGGTTCGGAGTTTGAGTGTTGTCGGAACAGTCCTTCCATCATTTAACCAACTTTGGTGATGTCTACCATTTTGTCATCCACCCCACGGAAATATCTGGGAGATTGTAAGGATTGACGAGTATACATTCTTCTCAATCTTATTTCGTCCCGACCATTGATGTTCCCATCGAGTCCTTCCTCTTATTATCGATGTTCTTTCTAGGGAATGGGTTGGTAAGCCGATTGCATTCAGGATCCGCATTCGGGTGTATTGGTTACTGGTGGGTGTGACAGAATTGGTTATTAATACCATGGGTAGTACCATGAGTAATTGTTGTATCGGAATGCCTAACCTGGGTGGGATGAGCTTCTCAACACAAAACCGCGTCTAGAAAGTGAGTTGCTTTATAGGGCCATCCTTCTCAAACATCAAAATGGTCAACCAATATCTTTTTTCCACCGAGCCCTAAACACAAACTCTATTGTCCTCTTTTGAGAAAGAATGTGAACATTCTTCAATTCTAGCAAATAAGTCATGTTAGAGTTCCACGGGAAACAAGATGGTCAGTCGGTTGGGATAGGTTGATGATCGCCTTTATGGATTCTATTTGAATAAAATGGTGGCTCTCTGAAATTCCATAACTTGACGTGACATTGTATTCCAAGTGTGTATGATGATAATTGATAATATGAACTCGTGATTGAATGTCATTATGTAACCCTGCTTGACCTCATTGCTTAAGGCTCGAGTCATATTTGACTATTTCCATGTTATATTCTTATGTATACATAACTTCACTTATCGGACTTACTGCATTAATGTGCTAATAACTGATTGAATTCATATGTCGCATGCTATGAACTCGCCTGATATTTAGCCTCTCTTGAATTAGGTTAAGTATAGTGTGGTCAACTTTTCTTTTTATGTATGCCTCGTAACATGACCCCTTAGCATGATTAATATTTCCCCTTGCTTCTTATCATGCCTTATATGACCATTAAACCATGGCATGCTCACTCATAAGACATCCGTGATATTTTTCTCATACTCTGTATTGCCCTCTCATGCTTTCCTGAACATATAACCTAACATTGCGCATGATCACACACCACGTTATATCTTGACTTCTTATGCGCATGATCTATAAATATAAGATTTAACACTCTAAATTACCTTGACTGTGCCCTTGCTTTGATATGTGTTACTAGTATCATGTAGGATCGTGCTTTCCAAATGTAGCTCATCGTATGATTATAAACCATACTTATTCAATGTGTGAACATGATTGGCCTATCACATGATCATTACCATGCCATGCCTGTATGTTCTTTTCATAGAATCTAACCACATTGTGATAACTTATCTCCCAACATGCTTGTATTTGCCTTTACCTGAACAGTATGTGTGCAATTACTCATATATGTATTGCTTGTAATGCTTAGTAAACCCTGCATGATTTCGTCTCCCCCCCCCCCATTGTAACAACCCAAATATAAATATTCGGTTTACATTTTTAAGGTTGGATACCTTTGTTCGGATCTTGCAATCCAAGTGCAGGTCGAGGTTTCAAACCTCAAAGATTAGTGTTGAAAGTAGGGATTTCGAACCCCGAAAATAGCGGAGGGTCGTTGACAACCCATAACTTGTCCTATAGACTAATTCGCTCAAATGCATTTCAAAGGAAAATTTACATAAAATAAAAAGTGGATACGTTTTGCCACGGTAGAGCCGAGCCAAAACCAAAACGCAAAACACATGATTGGAAATCCTTCAAGTTAGTCTGATTGGAGTCAATCTCTCGATCGATATTCTCCCAGGACATATCCCTCGTCAAGGAAGCATAGATCATACATAAGCTGCATCAAACCTAAAAACAATATGCGGAGCAGGATAAGACTGAAGCCTAATCGCATTCTTGGGCCCACAAGTAGACATAAACATACGCTATTCCTATAATAAAGATGCTTCTAGTGCAGTGCAAAATTTAAACACATAAGTCACACTTATCAGGATATATATAGATGTAGGAAAACAGTAAATCCGCCAAAAGAATGTCAAGTGGCATATCCCTCTCCTACCTCCACCCCCCCTCCCCGATATGGGGGAGCCTGGCCAGTGATGTGTGCCTATTTCACCATGTTTTACCTATACTTTTACTTCGGTTTCTGTCTATATTTTATACTTTTGGGTTAAGAAAGTGTGAGATTTGTGTAGTTTATGTTTACTTATGAATTATGGAGACCTACACAAGTCTCTCTTTAATTCCGCAGAAATCGAGACGTTTTTGGAGCAATTCGGAGAAGAAGGAATGAAGCTGGACTTTCACTCAATGTCTACTTATCCACTTGACATCTACTGGAGTGAATTTGGAATTGGGCTAAGTGTTGTAGCAAGGCAAGTCTACTGAAGTGACTCGACGTCTAGTGAAGTTATGCAACACTCGAAGCCAGAAAGAAAGAAGAACACTCGACTCGACATGTCCCACTCGATATCTACCCAAATACTCGATATCGAGTGAACACCCACTAGAGACCCACCTGAAAAATCGATGTCGAGTGAAGCCATCACTCGAGACATAGGACATGAGTTGATATCGAGTCCTTTGACTCAATATCGAAGGAGATTGCTTAATGACAAAGTGAAGATCTTTTATCTCCCTTTGATGAACATTTATCCACTGGGGTTAAACTCTATTTTACCAAGGAGAATTTTATTTCTTTTTAACTATTTTTATTAGGAAAGTTTTATCTTTAGATAGTTGATAGATATTTGCTCTCCTTGGGTAGCAAGGATTTAGCCCTATAAATAAAGCCCTAGGGGCTGGTTTTTCATTCATTCCACAACACAAATAATTGTGCACCATAGAGTTAGAGAGAGAGAGAAGGAGAGAGAGAGAGAGAGAGAGAGAGAGAGGGCCAAAATTGTGAGAGAGATCTTGAAGCTTCGGTTGTACTTCTCGATGTTATTTTCAATTCAAGTTTAGTTTTTTTTTATGTCATCTATGGAGTTTTCTATTATGAGGCGCGAGTAGTCACCTTACTTCTAGGATCGGGGTGAGCCCGACGATAACCATGTAAGTATGTTCAAAGGTATGATTTTTATATGAGTTTCATCTTCTATCCTATTTGAATATTTCATCTACGAGAATAGTAGGTGATCCTTATTTATAATATTGAAGCAAAAGTGATCTTATTATGAATTTGGATTAATTATCAAAAAGGGATAGTAACACTGAGGGTTTATGTGAGAACCTCTATACGCCTATTTGTTAACAACGAAAGTTATTTGATGAAAAGCATATATCTTTTATGAATTTTCGCATAATACTTATATGGTTATCGTTGAGGTATATTCCTCGGCTTTGGAAGTTCCTTTATTTAATTAATATAAACAACAACAATCTGCATATTTCTGTTCATCTACTTCTTAATTCATCCTTATATTCTTCGGACATACTTGTTGTGAGCCTAATTTGCCATATTTTACACTAACTTTTATATCGATTTCTGCATGCATTTCATTCATTTGGGCTAAGATAGTACAGAATCTATGTAGTTTATGTTTGTTTGCCAAATTATGGAATCTACACCAGTTTCTGTTTAATTCGCAGAATTCGAGACATTTTACAGCAATTCTACAGAAGGTCAGAAAAGCTCGAAAATCGGCTACAGAAGTCCAAGGTCAAAGAAGCAGCGGAACCAGTCGAATCAATCTGAGAGTCAAGGTTACTCGATCTCGAGTAGACCTTACTCGATCTCGACGAGCATGTCCGAGCACAGCCTTGGTCGACAGAGCCTGATCGAGAAAGCCAGACCAACCCAGCTCCGGAAGTCTACTCGATCTCGACAAGACCCTGGTCGAGATCGACGAAGCCCAGTGCCACACCCGGAGTCGACGAGGAGAAGAGCTGATCGAGAAGTCGAGGACGAGGATGCCGAGCAACCCTACTCGATCTCGACAAGCCTTAGTCGAGATCGACGAGCCACCCAGCACCAGTCCGAGTCCTTGCCGAGGAAGAGTCCTCGACACCACCAGAGAACCATCCTCGACCAACCCTAGTCGATCTCGAGGACGTCTGGTCGAGATCGACGAGCCCAGGAACCCAGATCCGAGCCTGTCGAGCAGAGTCGCCCGAGAAAGTCCAGTCGACGAACAATCCTACTCGAGGTCGACGAGGCCCTTGTCGATGTCGAGTAGACTGGATTCCAGAAATGCGTCGACGAAGTGCTATCCGAGTAGAGTTGGGATTCCTTGGGGCCGAAGGAGGAAGATTCTATCCAAAGTTGATCAATTCTATCCAAGGAAGCAAGATCTATCAAGACATGAAGACTTACCCACTTTAGAATTATCTTTTCCTTGTTGATTTATTTCCTTAAAGCATTTTATTTATCTTTTGGCAAATTAGATATAATTTTTGATAAAGATAGAAATTTCTATCCTTGATTAGCGAGGATTAGAAGCCTATAAATAAAGCCCTAGTGGCTTGTTTTTCATTCAATTTTTAAGAGAGACAAGTAGTTCCACAGATACAGTTTAGGGAGTTCTAAGGTTTTTAAGGTTTTGGCTTTCTGCGAAAGTTGATTGCCAGGATTGTAAAGGCTTTTGAATATAGTTTTAATGCAAGTTTCTTTTTATACATCAATGTCTGCGATTGCGATGAGGCGTGAGTAGTCCACCCACTTCTGGGGCTGGGGTGAGCCCGACGGCGGCCATGTGAGGTGACGCGGTAAAGGTCAGATTTTGTTATGCAATTCGTCTTCTATCCCTATAAGCATGATACTTTTGCGAGAGTTGAAGGTGATCCTTGTTTGTGTTATTGAAGCGAAAGTGATCTTAATGCAACTTGAATTAATTATGTGAAAAAGGGTTAGTAACAATTAGGGTTTATGCGAAGGCCTCTATTTGCCTATTTGTTAATAACGAAAGTTATTTGATGGAAAGCATGATCTTTTATGCCTTTATGTGTTACTTTGCATGGTTATCATTGTGGTGTTGATACCCTGGCTTTGGAAGTCTTTTATTATATTGATTTATTTCGTCAAAAATCTGAGTTTGTGTTCGAAAAATTGCATTTTAAAGTTTCTGTTTCCAGTCGACATAGAGTAGTTCTCGTCGATCTCGAGTAGGACCTGGTCGAGATCGAGTAGGTCTTGTCTTGGTCGAGTTAAGTTTTCTACTCCTGTTGTCGATTTTCAAGTTTCTGTCGATTTGTTGGTAGTCGATCTCGAGTACCCTGTGGTCGAGATCGACTAGCCTTTGCTTTGCTTTGTCTTTTCTGTTTTCGTTTTGATCTTTGCTTTTGTTTGTTCTTTTCTGCTTTTATTTCTGTTTCTTTCCTTGTTTCTGTGTTTCTGTCTTTCTGCTGCTTTGTCTGTGAGATTTACAGCTACCTGAGAACCGCCGACGTGCTTCCTCGTGGATTCGATCCTGACTTCCCATTACTGCATTGGAGGAGTCTTGTATTTATTTGCGTGGGCCTGAATCTGGTTTGATCTATTTTGTTATATTTCATACTTGATTTCCTACTCACAACAAATTGGCGCCGTTGCCGGGGAAGCTATCATTCGCGCCTTAGGTAGTTAAATCTCACGTCTGCTTTGAGTTACTTTACAGGTGTATGCGCCGTTCTGGTCAACCACCTGAGTTTGACGGCTTAGACGAACCAGAGCGCCTTCTACACATCAGAGCTAAACTACAAAGAGCCATGGCAGCCGCTGAAACACAGGAGCAGCTGATACAGAGGCTTACCAGGGAACTAGCCGCAAAGGATACTACTATCGCCAATGAGAGGACGGCGAGGGAACAAGCAAATGAGCGCGCAAGGCAAGCAGAAGCTGAGCTTGCCCAATATCCAACCACTGTAGAGGATTATATGCATCCCACGCTCGTCGTGCCTGAATCGGCGATTCTTATCCCTGATAACTCTTTTGAAATTCGCACTCAATTTCTTATAGAGCTTAAAAATAATGCCTTTTATGGTAGATTTAATGAGTGTCCTCTTGAACATATTACAAACTTTTCTGACATGTGCCGTACTCTTGCTGAAGGTACAACATTGGAATATGTCAAGATGAAATCTTTTCGCTGGTCTCTCGCTGGGCCTGCACTGAAATGGCTGGAAGGGCTGAAAGCAAGATCACTCACAACCTGGGCCCAAGTAGAGCAAGAGTTTCTGAACAAATTCTTCCCACCCGCCAAAACAGCACATCTCCGCCAGAAAATCACCGCCTTCAAACAGAAGCAAGGGGAACCGCTGGCAAAAGCATGGGAACGCTACAAGGAACTGCTGCGATCTTGCCCTACTCATGGACAGCCACCCTACGTCATTCAGGAGATCTTCTTCAACTCTCTTGATCAAGTCACTAAGGACAGAATCAACCATTATACTCGCTATGAGTATCTGACAATGCCGCCAAGTGACGCATGGGGTGTGCTAGAAAAGCTCACTAACTACAACAACAAGTATGGGTCTACTGCAACTTATGAAGAGAACCCATACGCCAGGCCAACACCATCCATGCCCCTATATGATCCCCCTAAAGAGATCGATCTAGACGTTAGGGAGCAATACTACAGAGATCAGAATAAGAAGCTCCTCAAGCAAGTAAAGTATCTCTCTGTCAACCAGCCTTGTATTGAATGCGGATCGCAAAGGCACACCACTCCTGAGTGCCCACACACAGAGCAAGTCAAGCTGGCAGAGCACCACGAGGAGATAGCTTACGCAGGGGGTCCCAATCGCTACATGGGGGACCAAAGGTTTCAGCAACCACAATGGAACCAAGGTGTCCCTAGGAACCCCCCGCCCTACAGAGCTCCAGGACATCCGGAAAGGGACTAGAAAAAGGATGATATATAGACAGTCCTGGAGGAAATACGGAGAAACCACTCAGAAACTAGGCAATCCTTCAACTCCGTCTATACTCAGATGCAAGGTGTCAACTCCAGGCTTGGGGAAATCGATATATGGCGAAAATCAGTTGATACACAGATTGGTAAACTAGCAGCAGGAATCCCCAGACAGTCAGGTTCGCTCCCTGGATCTTCAGAACCAAATCCTAAGGGAAAGACTGGACACATCGCTGCTGTAAAACTCAGAAGCGGCCATCAATTACAAGAGCCAGAGGTCGGAAAGCAGTAGAACAACGAGGAACAGCTAGTCGATGTCGACAAACCCGTAGTCGATCTCGAGGAGGGCCTCGTCGATCTCGAGGAGAAACTTCAGAAACCTTCGTCGAACAGCAACTCGACTGCACCCAACTTGGTCGAGATCGACAAGACCCTAGTCGATGTCGAGGAGCCCTTAGTCGACATAGAGCAGCCTGCAGTATCTCCGACGTCTGTTCTGGCTCAGACTCAGAAAAAGAAGCTGCCTTTCCCCACAAAATCTCTAAAGGACCCGGCAGAAAAGAAATTTCAGCGCTTCATCAAGATGCTTCAAAAACTCAATGTCACCATACCCTTCACAAAAGCTCTCAATGAAATGCCGTCCTACGTCAAGTTCCTGGAGGAGATTCTGAGCAAAAAGCGATCGATGGCTGAAATCACAGAGGAGTGCAGCCATCTGGACATATTGGAGAAGAGGCCGGATCCAGGTAAGTTTGCTATAACTATTGGGTTTGGTCCATACAAAATTAATGCATTATGTGATCTTGGAGCTAGTGTAAGTATAATGCCTTTAACGATTTGGTCCAAGATTAAGATAGGTGCCCTAGAGCCTGTGGATGCTACACTTTACATGGCCAACAACACGGTGGTCATTCCAACAGGCATGGTGGACAATGTGCCAGTACAAGTAGGTAAATTCTTTGTCCCTGCTGATTTCCTAGTTGTTGATATGCAAGAAGATCCTGCTTGTCCAATTATTCTAGGGAGAGCCTTCTTGGCAACGGTGGATGCCAACATAAGCGTAAGGAAAGGAGTGCTCACCTTCAACATCAGCGATGAGGTAATTGAGTATTCCTTTAATAAAACTGAAAGGCATACAGGTCCAATGGAAGAGGTCAAATCTATCTCAGCTGGCTACATCACCTGCGGGGAACCCAAGGTCAGAAATATGACCCCTGAGGAGCTGGAAAAGAGGGACATGGAGGCCCAAGTGGAGGAGATCATGGCAATCCTCAAAGAGAACATTCAAAATCCAATCGACACAGACCAAGGTAAGTCGCTGTGGATTAATTATTTTTCGGATGCCTTGACAGGGACTAAGTATGGGGTCAAGATCGACCAAGGCTCCTCGACATCGAGGACCCTAGTCGACCTCGACCAAATCACGGAGCCTCCACCAGCACCAGCATCGTCGAGCAGCGAACCAGACAAACCAGGCTCCTCGATCTCGACTAGACTTGTCGAGGTCGACCACCACTCGGCCAACCCGACTTCGCCTTCCTCGACGCTGACGACTCCAGCACCAGAGCCCTTGTCGATCTCGAGTACGCTACTCGATGTCGACCAACTTCAGCATCCTCGGGCACCGTCCTCCTCGACACAGACTCCACCAGACGGACCATCCTCGTCGATCTCGACTAAGCTTGTCGAGATCGACCACCACTCGACTCCACCAGATCCTTCCTCCTCGACGCTGCAGCCACCATGAGCGGAGCCCTACTCGATATCGAGTAGCCTTGTCGAGGTCGACAAGACTTGCCCTTCGTCGACTTCTGCATCTTCGAGCCGACCACCACCAGAACCTGCAGTCTCGTCGAGATCGACTAGCCTTAGTCGAGATCGACCAAACACAGTAGTCCCCGATTCCGTCTCTGCGAAGGTAAGCCAAGGTATGGATCTTTCTTCTCCTATTTCCATTAAAGATTTATCTATACATGGGAGAGGTTTGCCTTGGTATGTGCGCTTATGTAGGATTTCCAATGATGAGCCCAAAGAATATGAAGTTGGAGACAAGCTCTATGTCTCTAAATCAATGGATCATTGGTTCCCCAATAAATTCAACAAGAAGCGGATGGGACCTTTCGTGGTGAACAAAATCCATTCTGGAGGATTACAGCTGATGGACAAGAATGGAGTCCTATTTGAGGCCCAAGCTACATGGGCCCTGCAAATGCCACCTTGAGCTAAATGGAAAAGTCGGCCTAGCGACTATAAAATCTAGAGCATGTACATAGACTTTTTAGGACATTCCTTTTGAGACTTTGTTGCTTTTGTTTTTGCTTTGAAACACTTTTAGTTTGCTATTATGGGTATATGTCTTCTGCACTTTTCAGGTCCATGGATAGTAACAAACCATATTCATACTCGGCCCAGGAGGTGCTTTCATTCAAAATTTAGAGGCCCTGCACACCTGTCTAGTGAGTCTCTTTCTTTACCCTTGTTTTTATACAGTGAGGACACTGTAATGTTTAAGTATGGGGTGGGGGAAGGGCTTACTTCATGCATAATTGCCATATTTGACATTATTTGTGCATATTTAGAATATATTACTTGGAATTGCTACATGGCTATTTTGGAATGCATTATTGATTTATGTGCGTATATGCATGATTTCCAAAAAATTTGAAAAATGACTCCCATTGAAAATTTTTGATTAATGTCATGGAAGCTAATATTGGACTCGACGATGCAAAAATTGGATTCATTAGAGATATAGCATTAAATTGCCTAGTAAAGGGAAGTCACAATGAAGTGCATTATTTATTGAAAACCATGAAAGGAGGTAAATTTGAAATTGCTTTTGACATGTTGCATGATAAGATGATGGAGGACTTTATATTTCCATATATGCTCATTGTTTATATCCTAGCCTCACCTATGCTTATGCATTACACAAAACCATATTATGCCTTATTTCAAATATTTTGCTCCACATGATCTAAATATTTGCCATTCTTTACCTTATCCGGGGATTATGTTGAGAATGATGTTACATTATGGAGATGTTATATGGTGTTTGTGTTGTCGGTATTGTCATATTTGGAGTTTGGCGGAAATGTTTGAAATATATGGAAAATTTAATGAGTGAAAGAAAATCCGATCAAAGATCGACCCTGCTCTCTAAGATAATAGTTTGGAGAGATGGGACACATTGTGAGGAGTCCAAAGCACTAAGTATCCGGGGCCATTCATGACACCCATGTTTGCGACTCGCGAGAAGGCAGTGCTGAGGTTAGAGAGGTAAAAGCATTATTATTGGAAAAAGCAATATGAAAGGTGATGAATCAAAGGGACAAGGAATGTGGAAACTCAAAGTTTGGAAATACTCCATTTCCCCGGATCATTAGCACCACATTGCCAAAAATTGCCCACCTTTAGCCTTTTACCAATCTACTCCCTAATGAGCTTAAATTAAAGTCCTCTTGATTATTAATGCTTTGTCACATAAAAATTGTTTTTGCATAACCCTCCTTTTGTGAGTAGATGTTGCTTTTGTATATTTGCAAATGCATGAATTTGTGACACTAGTACCTTTTCGAGGATGGTAATTGACTGCAGGGATATATGAGAATGAATTTGATATGTTGAGAGTTTTGATTTCTTCCCCTGAATGACAATTAAAAGTATTGCTTGAGGACAAGCAAGCTTAAGTATGGGGTGTTTGTTGTGAGCCTAATTTGCCATATTTTACACTAACTTTTATATCGATTTCTGCATGCATTTCATTCATTTGGGCTAAGATAGTACAGAATCTATGTAGTTTATGTTTGTTTGCCAAATTATGGAATCTACACCAGTTTCTGTTTAATTCGCAGAATTCGAGGCATTTTACAGCAATTCTACAGAAGGTCAGAAAAGCTCGGAAATCGGCTACAGAAGTCCAAGGTCAAAGAAGCAGCGGAACCAGTCGAATCAAACTGAGAGTCAAGGTTACTCGATCTCGAGTAGACCTTACTCGATCTCGACGAGCATGTCCGAGCACAGCCTTGGTCGACAGAGCCTGATCGAGAAAGCCAGACCAACCCAGCTCCGGAAGTCTACTCGATCTCGACAAGACCCTGGTCGAGATCGACGAAGCCCAGTGCCACACCCGGAGTCGACGAGGAGAAGAGCTGATCGAGAAGTCGAGGACGAGGACGCCGAGCAACCCTACTCGATCTCGACAAGCCTTAGTCGAGATCGACGAGCCACCCAGCACCAGTCCGAGTCCTTGCTGAGGAAGAGTCCTCGACACCACCAGAGAACCATCCTCGACCAACCCTAGTCGATCTCGAGGACGTCTGGTCGAGATCGTCGAGCCCAGGAACCCAGATCCGAGCCTATCGAGCAGAGTCGCCCGAGAAAGTCCAGTCGACGAACAATCCTACTCGAGGTCGACGAGGCCCTTGTCGATGTCGAGTAGACTGGATTCCAGAAACGCGTCGACGAAGTGCTGTCCGAGTAGAGTTGGGATTCCTTGGGGCCGAAGGAGGAAGATTCTATCCAAAGTTGATCAATTCTATCCAAGGAAGCAAGATCTATCAAGACATGAAGACTTACCCACTTTAGAATTATCTTTTCCTTGTTGATTTATTTCCTTAAAGCATTTTATTTATCTTTTGGCAAATTAGATATAATTTTTGATAAAGATAGAAATTTCTATCCTTGATTAGCGAGGATTAGAAGCCTATAAATAAAGCCCTAGGGGCTGGTTTTTCATTCAGTTTTTCAGAGAGACAAGTAGTTCCACAGATACAGTTTAGGGAGTTCTAAGGTTTTTAAGGTTTTGGCTTTCTGCGAAAGTTGATTGCCAGGATTGTAAAGGCTTTTGAATATAGTTTTAATGCAAGTTTCTTTTTATACATCAATGTTTGCGATTGCGATGAGGCGTGAGTAGTCCACCCACTTCTGGGGCTGGGGTGAGCCCGACGGCGTCCATGTGAGGTGACGCGGTAAAGGTCAGATTTTGTTATGCAATTCGTCTTCTATCCCTATAAGCATGATTCTTTTGCGAGAGTTGAAGGTGATCCTTGTTTGTGTTATTGAAGCGAAAGTGATCTTAATGCAACTTGAATTAATTATGTGAAAAAGGGTTAGTAACAATTAGGGTTTATGCGAATGCCTCTATTTGCCTATTTGTTAATAACGAAAGTTATTTGATGGAAAGCATGATCTTTTATGCCTTTATGTGTTACTTTGCATGGTTATCATTGTGGTGTTGATACCCTGGCTTTGGAAGTCTTTTATTATATTGATTTATTTCGTCAAAAATCTGAGTTTGTGTTCGAAAAATTGCATTTTAAAGTTTCTGTTTCTAGTCGACATAGAGTAGTTCTCGTCGATCTCGAGTAGGACCTGGTCGAGATCGAGTAGGTCTTGTCTTGGTCGAGTTAAGTTTTCTACTCCTGTTGTCGATTTTCAAGTTTTTGTCGATTTGTTGGTAGTCGATCTCGAGTACCCTATGGTCGAGATCGACTAGCCTTTGCTTTGCTTTTATTTGCTGCTTTGCTTTGTCTTTTCTGTTTTCGTTTTGATCTTTGCTTTTGTTTGTTCTTTTCTGCTTTTATTTCTGTTTCTTTCCTTGTTTCTGTGTTTCTGTCTTTCTGCTGCTTTGTCTGTGAGATTTACAGCTACCTGAGAACCGCTGACGTGCTTCCTCGTGGATTCGATCCTGACTTCCCATTACTGCATTGGAGGAGTCTTGTATTTATTTGCGTGGGCCTGAATCTGGTTTGATTTATTTTGTTATATTTCATACTTGATTTCCTCCTCACAACAATACTTTTTCGACCTTATTTCTGCACGTTTCAGTTTCTGCAAGAAGACTCAACATCGACCAATATAGTTGATATCGAGTGACTAATTCCATATCAAGTCTTTTCCAATCTAAATCGAGTATGTTGTCTTTGTTTTGCAGGTTTGAGCACCAGGAATCGACTGTTTGAATAGATATCGGTTGTTTCAGTCGATATCGAGTGGCTTCTGGTAGAAATCAGGAAGCTTTTTACGAGGCTGAATTGGCAAGCACTGACACGCTTCCTCGTGGATCGATCCTGACCTTTTCTACTACAGCGGGAGGAAGTCTTGTATTTTATTTGCGTGGACTTGGAATTCGGTTAGAATTTATATTTATATTTGTTTAACTCGATTTCCTCATAACAAATTTTGGCACCGGTGCCGGGGTGTTAGGGGGGAAATCAAGTATGAAATAAATATGAAATATAAATATCAAACCGAATTCTAAAACCACGCAAATAAATTACAAGAAACCCACCCATTGTAGTGGTAGAGAATTAGGATCGAATCCATGAGGAAGCGTGTCAGCGCTTGCCAAAATAGTTCCGAAATCAGCCCATGATTTCGACTAGTAGACCACTCGATATCAACTGGTAAGGGTCGATATCGACTTCAGTCATGTACAAGAGAAAAACAAGCAGAAACAAGTAGAGTCGACGTCGAGTTGTGTGGACTCGATATCGACCTTAGTAGCACTCAATATCGACCTGTGTGGTCAAAATCGAATGTGTATGCAGAAACTGTAAAACGTGCAGAAAATTAAATAAATAATGTAAGAAAAGTAGTCCGAAGAATATAAGGATGGATGAGAATATGAATGAATAGAAAAGATCGCAAACTTGTTGTTTTATAAATCAATTGACTAAAAACATCCAAAGATGGGAAATTTATGCCACAACGATAACCATATAAGACTTATGCCAATTTCATGAAAGATTATGCCTTTTCATCAAATAACCTTCGTTATTAACAAATTCGCATTAAGATCACTTTCGCTTCAATAATACAAATAAGGATCACCTACTAATGTCGTAGAAGAATCATGCAAATAGGGATAGAAGATGAAATTGCAATAAAGATCATATCTTTGAGCATAAACTTACATGGCTATCGTCGGGCTCAACCCGACCCTAGAAGTAGGGTGACTACTCGCGCCTCATAGCAATTGACCTCATCATCATTGGAAATAAATAAACTTGAATTGAAGTAACGTCAGAAAGTACAACCGAATGCTTGAACTTTCACCCTTACAATCGGCCTTCTCTACTTCTCTCTACTCTCTATTGCCTAGACTACTTGGGTGTTGGAATGATTAAAAACTCAACCCCTAGGGATTTATTTGTAGGGCTCAATCCTTGCTAGCCAAGGAGAGAAATCTATCTATCTATATCTATATCTATCTAAAAGACAAAATGTTCCTTAATTAAATAAATGAAACCATAGAAAATCCTCTAGGTAAATATGGAATTAACCCAGCCATGAGGATAGAAAGTCTTCCATCTTGATAAAATATCTATTTTCTTCATATGGAAGTAATTCCACTTGGACTTGGACTCGATATGGACTTCGGACATCTTCTGGGCTCCACTCGATATCGACCAATATGGGTCGATATCGACTCGTCTTCAACGTTTCACTCGATCTCGGCTCTGGGGTGCATTTTGAGTAGACATCACTCGATAATTTCTCTTCTTTCTTTTTGATTTCGGGTCTATCCTATCAAAATAAAAAGCAGCAAGCTCCGCAACGCAAGGGACGCCATTGAAAAAGTAGTGAAGAGAATAAAGACACCTTTCCTTTTTCACTCCTTCTTCAGTCGAAATCCGGTCGTCTTCAGAGGACTCGATTCTTGGTGAGGCTCCACTTGATATAGAGTGATGGGACTCGATATCGATGGAATCGGTCGATTTCTGGTGCTTCGCTCCATTTCTGGTGATCTTCAGTCTATTTCTGGTCATCTTCGTCGATTTCTGGTCATTCAGTCGAAATTGAGTGACTCAGTCAAAATTGACTAACTTGACAGCTTCTTTCCTTTTCTCCGAATTGCTCCAAAATATTCCGATTTCTGTGAAATTAAACAACAAATGGTGTAGACCTCCATATATTGCAAATAAACATAAACTACACAAATCTCATACTTTCTCAATGTAAAAGTATAAAATATAGACAGAAAAAGTAAAAGATAGCGGAAAACATGGCAAATTGAGCGCACATCAACACCCCATACTTAAGCTTGCTTGTCTTCAAGCAATACTTTAAATGGTCATACATCATAAGAAATTAAACCCTCAACATCATAGATGCGTTCTCATATAACCATGCAATCAATTACCATCCTCGAAAAGGTACTAATGTCACTAAATCCATGCCTGTGAATAAAAGCAACATCACACCTAAAAGGAGGGTTATGCAAAAACAATTTCATACGACAAAACATTCATAGATTCATAGCAGACCCTTGTCCTGCAGATTTAGATTTAGAGTTTGGTTCAGAAGACCCAGGGAGCGTACCTGATTGCTTGAGAAAAATGTAGCCAGTTGACCAATCTAGGTCTCCATGGTTTTCCGGCAGATGTCTATCTCCCCAGGTCTAGAGTTGATGTCGTGTAGTTGATTGTGGATGGCATTGATAGACTGTTTGCTTTATGTATGATTCCTCTGCATCTCCTCAAGAATGGTCTGTAGGTCATCTTTCTTACCTTCCCTGTTAGGGTGAACCAGAGCTCTATAGGGCAGGGGGTCTCTTTGATACGGGGGCTGCCGATAGTAGTTCCCCCCCCCCCCCCCCCCCCCGCGCATAACGTTCCTCTTCGTGGGTTTATGCTATAAGCATTTGGTCGGCATGTGGGCACGCAGTAGTGTTGTGCCTCACATATGGGGCATGCCTTTGATACCTTGGAAGTCTATCAAGCATTTGGTTTATGCTTCGTGGGTTTCTGCTATAAGCATTTCGTCGGCATGTGGGTACGCAGGTTGATCTTGGAAGTCTTTTAACTTGCTTGGTGAGACGACGTACCTGATCATTGTAGAACTGTTCCCTGGCGCCCAGATCAATTTCCTTTGGTGGCTCATATAAGGGCATAAATGGGGCATGCCTCTGATACCTTTCAGTTGAGGCCGCATAGGTCTAATATGTGTTATTATAATTAGCCAGCGTCTCAAAGTTTTCCCAAGCACGCCGTGGGGTGTACTCGAGATACCTATATACGGTGTAGTTGTTGATGTGATCTTTAGTTGGTGCATCCAAACAATTGAAGATGATCTCTTGGATGACATAGGGTGGTTGTCCATGCGTAGGATAGGATATCAGCAGCCTTTTGTAGCGCTCCCAGACTTGTAGTAATGTCTCCCCTGGCTTTTGTCTGAAAGCCTTGATTTGTTGTCTGAGCGCAACTGTTTTGGAAGGAGGAAAGAACTTATTAAGAAACAAGTCTTGTAGTTCGTTCCACGTGGGAATTGATTGTGAAGGCAAACCCTCGAGCCACTGTGAAGCTATCCATACAAGAGACCAACAAAATGTCTTTAGTTTCATATATTCTAGATTAGCACCATCTGCAATAGCTTCACATAAATCTAGAAAAGTAGTAATATGCAATAGCTTCCCCTGAAATTGATTCCTCCTAATTTCAGAAATAAAAGAATGATGAATTTCAAAGTTAACGCGTGGTAGGACGATTGGCGATTCTGGAACTTCGAGAGTAGGGTGCAAATACTCCTTTGCGTTTGCAAGGACATGCTGAAATTGTTCCTCAAGCTCCCGTCGAGCATTCACTTCGCGATCCACCCTAGCTTCCCACCTTTGTTGATTCTTTTGATATTCCGCCTCTCGTTGGGCGCATTCTACTTCTCTGGTGGTGAATTCCTCAATCCGTAGGCGGAGTTGCTCAAGCTCATGTGCTGGTGTGAGCTGGACCTCGTTCTCGTTGGTAGTCGGCATTAGTCTCCTTCTTAGCCTTTGTTGAAAGTGGAAACAGCGTTCTGGCTTAAGAATTGGATCAATAGGTGTGCGATTAGTTCTTTGCATGCACCCGAAAAACAAAAACAAAAAAGAAAGAGTAAAAAGAAACTAAAAGGGGTGCGATTGATTGCTTCCCCGACAACGACGCCAAAATTTGTTATGGAGGAAATCGAGTAGCGAAATAAATATCAAAAATAAATTTCAAATCGACTCCCTCAACCGCTCAAATAAAATTACAAGACTTCCTTCCGTTGCAGTGTAAGGGAATCAAGATCGTGTCCACGAGGAAGCGTGTCAGCACTCGATTTTGAAGCTCCAAATTACTCTCGTATCGACCAGCAGAAGTCATTGACGTTGAGTAAAAGTACTCGATGTCGACGACCTCAGTCAAGTAAACCTGTAAATCTGCACATATAAGACGAAAATAGGGCAATGTCGAGTAGAGCAGTACTCGACGTCAACCAATGTACTCGACGTCGACCAGAAAGTTATCAAGATCGAGTTTTCAGTGCAGATAAAATGTAAATAAAACAAAACAGACACGAAAATAAATATAGAATTGGTGGGATGTAATTCAATAATATAAAAAGCTTCCAGAATCGGAGTTTCAATGTCACAACGATAAACATATAAGAACAAAGCTAAAGGTATAAAAGATCATGCCTTTCATCAAATCACTTTCGTTATTAAAAAATAGGAAGGTAGAGACTTTCATATAAACCCTAATTGTTACTAACCGTTTTCACATAATTAATCCAAGTTTGCATTAAGATCACTTTCACATAAATAACACAAATAAGGGTCACCTTCGACTGTTGCAGAAGAATCATGCTCATAGGGATAGAAGATGAAATCGCATTAAAAGTTGTACCTTTATCGCATTACCTTACATGGCTACCGCCAGGCTCACCCCGACCCTAGAAGTTGGGTGACTACTAGCTCTTAATCATCAAAACACACATCAGCAATTTAATGGAACTAAATTGCGTTAAATAAAAATAAAGCTTACAACCAATCCAAGCCAAATCCGCTCTCGCAAAACACAACCCCTCTCGGCCAAAGCTCTCTAAACTCTCTTTCTATCTAGCTATTGTGTTGTGTGTAAATCGGAATTCTAAGAACCAGCCCCTAGGGCCTTATTTATAGTATTCAATACTCGCATTCCAAAGAAAGAATAATCTATCTATATCTAAAACTATCTATCTAAAGACTTAAGATAAAACTTGGTAAATAAAACAAATAAATCTCCAAGGTAAGAAGGGAAAATATCTAAAGTGGATAGATCTTTTCAACTCTTGACATATGTTCACTCCTTTTGATAGAACTCCACACGTGAGTTCACTTGCAAGTAAACATCATCACTCGGATTCCACTCGATCTTGACTCGGAATGGCGCCAGGAAGTACTCCACATCGACAAGAGTAGTCGACGTTGAGTAGAGTTGCGTTCTCTGCTCACTCTCCTCGGATTCGGACTCGAGCTCGATTAGGATTCGGACTCTCCACGGGTAATCAACATCGAGTATGGTACTTAACGTCGAGGACTTTTTTTCTCCTCGAGTGGTTTGCTACTCGGGTCGTGCTCGATCTCGTGTGATGAAGCCGAAGTCGACCAAAGTACTCGACATCGACCAGAGTGGTCGACGTCGAATAATCCTGAAGAGTGCTTTTCTCTTTTCTTTTCTGATCGACATGCTCTAGTTCAGCTGCTACTCGACCTTTGGCTTGGTGTAGTCGACCTCGAGCTTTTCTATCGTTTTCTTCCTTCTCCGAACTGCTGTAAATTGTCTCTATTTCTGCGAAATTAAACATAAACTAGTGTAGACTCCATAATTAAGCGAATAAGCATATACTACGTAAATTTTGTATAATTCCAACCCAATGATAAGAAATGCATGCAGAAATCGATATAAGTGCACAACACTCTCCTACTCCAATCGATCTCTCTCCCTAAGCCCTATAAATTGCCTAACTTTGTAAAACACAATTGCTAGTGTGCCTGGATGATTAAAAACTCAGCCCCTAGGGCTTTATTTATAGGCTACAATCCTTGCTATCCAAGGAAAGAGCAATTCTATCTCTATCTAAATTCTATCTATCTATTTCCTAAGATAAAACATTGATAAATAAATAAATGGAAACAATTAAATTCCCCCTTGGTAAATTAGGGAATTAACTAATGTAGATAAAATATCTTACATCTTGATAGAATCTCGTGCCTTGGTGTGGAAGTAATGGACAGCTCGGATTCCTACTCAAAATCGACTCGGAATCGTCTTTGTGGATCACTCGATATCGATCAAGCGTGGTCGATATCGACTCCGCCTTCTTAGCACACTCAATCGTGGCTTCTTAAGGTGATGTCGACCAGTGCTATACTCGATATCAACCATGTTAGGTCGATATCGACTTCTTTCCTATGCTTCTCAAGTGCTCTAGTCGACTCCTGATGTTGTTCTACTCGATATCGACCATGGGTGGTCGATATCGACCTCCTTGTTCTTGGTCGACTTCTGGTCTTGATGGCACTTGACTTTTGGGCCTTCACTATAGTCGATATCCGCTGCATGTACTCGATCTAGAGTGCCTTGAAATTTTTTTCCTTTTCTCCGAATTGCTCGTAAAATGTCTCGATTTCTGCAAAAATTAAACAAGAACTAGTGTAGATCTCCATAATTGGCAAATAAACATAAACTACATAATTCCTGCATTATTCTAACCCCGAAATATAAAATATGTACAGAAATCGGAATAAATGTTAATGCAAAACATGGCCAATTAGGCGCACATCAGGTTCAACAAGAGAGCGAACAACTGACATGTTAGAAAAGATTCACAGAGCTCAGACAGATTGTCCAGAGATTTCAGCGCTGAGAGAGCGGATGGCTTAGGGGTGAGCCGGAGAGTTGTTCAAGAGAGAGGATGGGATGTTTACATTTTAAAACCGCGTGGTTGTACCATCTACTCAAGATCTACGGCAGAGGATCGTGCTAGAGGCACACTCCTTATTCTGTCCATCCAAGGATGAATAAGATGTACTAGGATTTGAGGAGGTCTTATTGGTGGCAGAGGAGGGGAACAAATACCACTGACTTCTTAGCCAGATGCCAGGTTTGTCAGCAGGTCCGTATTAAGCACTACAGACAAGAAGGATTCGTAAGGTCACTTCCAGTTCCCGAGTGGAAGTAGACTAACATCTCTATGGACTTTTTCACAGGGCTGAGGTGAGATATTAGAGGATTCGATGCTATCTGGGTTATGGTTGATAGGTTGACAACGTTCGCACACTTCATTGTTATTCAGGAGATGTGGCCAGTATCGAGATTAGCTGAGGAGTTCATCCGAAAGGTTGTCCGTGTGCATGGAGTGCCAGAGAGGATTGTGTCTGATAGAGATGATCGCTTTACTTCTCGGTTTTGGTAGTGTGTGCACGAGGATATAGGGACCAGATTACAGTTTAGTACTCTCTTTCATCCGCAGACAAATGGGCAGAGTGAGATGAATGTACAGATGATGTCTCTAAAGTAGCCATGTCTTTATGTATATTTTAGTTCCATATTCTCTACATTTTGCATATTTCGGGTTGGGAATATGTCGAATTTATGTAGTATATGCTTATTTGTCAGAAATGGAGATCTACATAAGTTTTTGTTTAATATGTCAGAATATGGAGCCATTTCGGGAGAAAACCAAGAAGCAAGAACCGGAGGTCAAAGTTACTCGACATCGACAAACTATAGTCGATCTCGACAAGCCATGTCTAGGCACACCAGGATTGAGGAGGACCATGTCGAGAAGCTGAAGACGAAGAACCCGACTCCAAGCCTCTACTCGAGATCGAGTAACCAACTCGAGATCGACGAAGCACCACAACCCATGCCCGGAGTCGAGGACAGCATGACCGAGGATGTCGAGGAAGAATAACCCGACCTGACCTGGAAGTCGGACACCACAACTCTAGATCGAGGACCGTACTCGATATCGACAAAGGCCGAGAGCACCATGTCCGAGCATGACGAGGGAAGCTGCTCGACAACACCAGGAGGCCAAGACGACGAACCACCCAACTCGAGATCGAGTTGTCTCCTCGAGATCGACCAAGCCCTGGAGCCATGTCCGAGCCCTGTTGAGGACTAGCAACCCGAGACGCCTAGCTAGCCCAGTCGATGACACTTCTACTCGAGATCGAGTAGACTTACCCGAGATCGAGGAAGCTTCCAGAAGCCGCGTAAAGCGTTTTGATCTATCCTACTCGGATTGCGATTACTTGGAGCCGAAGATTGCCGAGTCTATCCGGTTTATCAAGATCTATCATGAAGAAGAGAGATTTATCCACTTAAGACTTTTTAGATATAATTCCTTTATTTAGATTTAATTATGTTGTTACTTTTATTTATCATTAAGCTTTTTAGATATAGTTTTAGATATAGATAGAAATATTCTATCCTTGAATAGCAAGGAATAGAAGGCTATAAATAAAGCCTTAGGGGCTCAGTTTTATTCATTCAATTTCAGTAGGAGAAGTAGTAGTAGAGAGAGAGAGAGAAAGAGAGGCCGAGTGAAGCAGGAGAGCGAGAGTAATCCGGCTTGTTTGGTTTGTACTTTCTTGAGTTTGATTTAATGCAAGTAGTTTCTTTTCATCAATCAATGTCTGAGGTTGCGATGAAGCTCGAGTAGTCCACCTACTTCTAGGGTTAGGGCAAGCCCGACGATAGCCCTGCGTGTCTGAGGTAAAGATCTGACTCTTATCATGTTTTGAGCATCTACTACTTGTTATGTGTTTATTACCCATCTAATGGAGGTCCATGCTAACAACATGGATTATAAACATAAAATTGGTAGAGACAATTAGGGTTTCTTGAAAGAGTTGTCTAATTGTTGGAAAAGGCGAAAGCTTGTCCTTTGATGCGAGTTATATGATTATTTGTTTTATTCTTGCCTTATGCATGCTTGGTTATCGTTGTTGCGAACCCCAATCTTGGAAGTCCTTTTACATACAGTTTAGTTCGAAATCCCAAAGCAATTGCCTTTACTTTATTTTCTTTCGTTTTCGTTTCTGTTTTCCTCGAGATTGACTAGCACTCCTCGATCTCGAGCACTGATCTTCGACCCAAGTCGATGTAGCTTATGTGTGCAGGAAATCGACCAAACCAAGCCGACTTCGACGAGGACCCTACTCGATCTTGAGTAGCCTTTTGTCGAGATCGATGAGAGCCTGTGCTTGCTGCTGCGCTGTGTTCGACTGTCCGATCTTCTGTCGAGTTGCTGTACTCGAGATCTAGGACCCCTGTTGTCGACCACTTCTGTGAGATTTCTCCGCTGCCTAGGATCCGCTGACACGCTTCCTCGTGGATCGATCCTGACTTCCCACTACTGCATCGGGAGGAAGTCTTGTAATTATTTGCAAGGGACGGAATCTGGTTTGCTGTACTTTATTTATATTTTATATTTGCATTCTCGATTTCCTCCTATAACAATAGACACTAGAGGACATTATGCGATCTTGTGTGTTAGAATGGTGTGACAAATTGGTGAGATATCTACAGTTGGTCGAGTTCTCGTACAACAACAACTACCATTCTTCAATTGAGATGACTCCTCATGAGGCGTTGTAGAGGAGGCGTTGCAAGTCTCCAGTTTATTGGAAAGAGCATGCGAACACGATTACATCCTTACCAGAGTTAGTCCAAGAGACAATGGATCAGGTTTGCCGCATCAGAGAGCACAGAAGAGTCGCATAGGACCGCTAGAAGAAGTATGATGATCGACGAATGACACAGATCGCCTTCGATGTGGGAACTCATGTATGGTTGAGAGTATCACCGACTAGGGGAGTCCGGTGATTTGGCATCAAGGGCAAGTTGAGCCATAGGTATATTGGACCCTTTGAGATCCTTGAGCGAGTGGGTAAGATGGCCTACAGATTAGCCCTACCCCCGTCTTTAGCTGGAGTTCAAGATGTGTTTCACGTGTCTCAACTCCGTAGATATTTGCCCGATCCTAGCCACGTCCTTGATCATTATGACCTCTATGTTGAGCCTGACTCCACCTTTATAGAGCACCCTATTATGATCCTTTACCGTCGTGTCAGGAAGCTCAGGAACATGGAGGTTCCTTTGCTTTTGGTTCAGTGGTCTACACGAGGTCTTGAGAAGGCTACCTGAGAGACTAAGGAGAGTATTCGGGCTAGTTATGGGGGAGTGTTAGACGAGTTGCTTGCATCTTTTGTGGAGTCTAGCGTGGATATTTCCATGGCCTCACGTTTTAGTTGGTGAGTATTGTCCAGTTCCTTGTGATTTGAGATGTGTGTTATCATTGTGACTCGGTGATTATACCTATGCTTTATTGTGCCTATCTGATTGGTAGTGTTGATATCTTGAAATGAGAATGCTGAAATCTTGATGTGTTGATATCTTGAAATGAGAATGCTAAAACTTACTTGTGAATGAACCTAGGAAGTGGAATATGGGATTAGCCCTTAGAGTTGGATGAATCCACCTCTCGAGTTTTGAAATTGCTTGACTAACTTGGACTTCGAAAGACCAAACACGTTCGAGTTTACATTGTAATCCCCCACGATGTGGATACAAGCATTTTATGGGGGCACTTATAGATTGCTTGCTAAGACCTAGTGGACGCTATGGTGATTTTGAGTTATAATATGACAGAGGAGTCAAGGTAAGGATTTGATAGAGGCCCATATCACATTCTTGCTAAGACCGATTGAGGATATTATGATCACGATGAAGATATTGTGAGGATTTCGTAAGGGCACTTATGAGGTACTTACAGGATCAAGGGCATGATCCTTGGACTCACCCATTTCAATGTTCATCCCCTTGCTTTAAAATGATTTTAGTCTCGGGGACGAGACTTGTTTTTAGAGGTGGATGATGTAAGGATCGAGATTTTTAAAATATTATTTATGTAAAATATAGATCTTATTCTAAATTGAAATTTCATTTGAGTTCTAAGACTCCGAATTTTTTTTAAAATTTTGTCCTTAAGTAACCGGTTTATTTTATTTCACGAAACCAATAACGACATAAATTTGTTGCTTAAATTTAAAATAAAATTCATTTTTTCTTTATTATTCTAAGGTTTGGAAACATTTTCGGGTTTCGTTATTTAATTCGGTTTCGAATATTTATATTAAATTTATTTTAATCACGTCGGGTTAAGATCGATAAGAGAGATTTGAGATTTATTTTCTGGTAGTTAATTTGATTTTCTTCCTCCATTTAATACATTTCCCATCCGAGCCACCCTACGGCTGCAGAGCCCTAACCTCCCCCTATTTCCTAGCTGAAATCAAAACCCCTAGCCTAGGTGTGCTTTCCCTTCCCGCTGAATAAAAGCATCACCACCCATCGTTGTTTTTCACATCCCAGCTCCCTCCATCCTCCTACTCCCCTTCAACATCCCAGCAAAATCCTCACCATCTGCATCACGCAACTCCTCTTTTAACCATCATCATCACGCGTCACCACCACTGCGACACCTTCCTCCTCCCATCACCGTCACCACACACCATACCTAGCGGCTCCTTCATCGTCAGCACCACCCTTGTCTTCCCCTCCTTCCTCGAAGAGCAACAGTAGCAGCCCTGGAGCTCTCAATGCCACCACGGAGCCAGAAAGGCTTCATCGCCTCCGTTCGGGCGCGAAATATGAAGGAGTATTAGATGTGTTAAGGGGAATTTTAGATCATATCTAAACATCTAATCGTAAGGATCTTCATGCATAAACGATAGATCAATCATTGTTTATAGGAGATACCTCTTGATGCGTGAACCGGATCGAATCGGTTAGGATTCGGTGTCGAAAGCCCCAAGCGTGACTTCTCTAATTAGTCCACACGAGCCCGGTTTCTAGATCTTCCTTGTCTTCGACTGCTAGGACGAAGATCAAAAGGCTAGCAATTGAATTGACTTGAATGATGATTGTGGGATGTATCTTCCAAGAAAACCAACGTGGCTTTGTTGGTTTTCTTAAACTTTCGAAAAGCTGCTGAAAGCCTATTAGATCTTATATCTTCACCTACAAAGCCTATTAGTCTTCTAATTCATTGAGTTGAGTCTTTACTCACCAACAACAATTTTAATTAGGAGGTTTTTAATCAATTAATTGGGAGGAAAGACCAAACGGCCTTGGATACCCATTACTCCATTAGCAATTGTAACTACCTATATAAATTGATCAAATTGTAACCATACCCCTAATTACACGCTTTTAACTATTTATTCCCAAAATTAATAATATTACTTATTAATAATATATCATACATATATATTAATAATAAATCATCAATTTCGTGGATCTAGTCCATAAACTCTAAGTGTGTGACCTTATAGGACCCGTTTATAATAATCATGGACATAAACCGTTTAACCCCATTAATCGTAGTTGACTTCTAGCAAAGCCCTACGACTCTTAAAATAATCGATTGAATATCTATATCAATTGTCATATCCCATGTTTAGTCAATGCACATTTAATTAAAGGACACAATTCCTTCAATCTCTCTTAATGTCTTATTTGATGATATGGTGACATTCATATCTATTATCAAATATGTTTCTTGAACTCCAAGTTTGAACTGACAATTAAACGGATGATTGCAAATAATCCATCCGAGCATGGCCAGGCATTTTCAGTTATCGCTCTTCAAGTGGCCTAGACACCATTCCTTTTCGATGCATCACAGTATACATGGAGAAGGAGGACTACTCCAGTCTTGTATGACTATAGCTCCCACTTAACGTTTGGTAATCCCAACAACGACCTTTATAACTCCTTTTTACGGAAAGCGTTTACCCGTGTCAAATAAATATCAATCATCAAGAGAGACCATAACATACACATGTCTGAGGAATATACTAATCATGGTTTAACTTAAAACTCTGCAATCCCTTTTGTGGAGTCTTAAGGTGGGGTCTGTCCTATATGTATCATCCATAGATATATATGTAATTGACTAGACATCTCCATGTCCCTATAGCCCATGAAACCTGGCGCTATCAGTCAACTTACTATATAATCCTCAATAAAATCACCTATTTCCAAGTTGATGATTTCAGACTACGAACTTGCGATAATTCATAACTCCATTTCACTTAATGGGGTTTCATTTACCAGAACACCAAAGATAAGCGCATTTACGAACTACAAAATATTTGGACATTTTATTTATTATCGCTCAACACAATATATAAATAAAGATGAAATATCATATATCATAAAATAATCCAATTGAACATAAACTTAGTGTTTAACACTCTAAACATAAAATGTAATAGAAAGCAATATCAAAGTCATTCTCTAATATGTTTGAGACCCTTAGCCCTAGTGTGACTATCATTCTTGGGCCGAGGCATAGGCTTTGTCAATGGATCTGCAATGTTGTCATATGTATGCACCTTACACATCTTAATTTCACCCTCGGTGACTATGTGTCGAATAAGGTGATACTTCCTCATAATGTGTCTGGATTTGGAGCTTGAACTCGGTTCCTTGTCTTGGGCCATGAAACCATTCTTGTCACAATAGATGTCAATGGGCCCTGCAATGCTAGGAACAACACCGAGTTCATCTATGAACTTTCTCATCCAGACAGCCTCCTTCGCTGCTTCACTAGCGACTATATACTCAGCTTCGGTCGTAGAATCGACAACTGTGTCTTGTTTGGAGGTCTTCCAGCTCACAACTCCTCCATTAAGGATGAAAACATATCCCAATTGAGACTCAAAGCCATTGATAACTCCACTCCCTTGATGAAAATAGAAATTAGTTTCAAAGGCTTTGACAGACAGTTTGTGTCAAAGGTCTTGAAGCTACAATTGTGTTGATGAAACACGAAACCTATACTTTATTATATTATGTCCGAATATTATTATATGTTATTATATGCTTCCAGATATTATTTTATATACTAACATTTCAGGAAGCTTTTCGAATTATATTTTCTTCCTTGAGCTGAATAACGTGGAGAATAAAATCGGAAGATCATGGCTTCAGAGTTTCCAAGAATAGAAGATCGTGAAGAATCCATCTCAAGCCATGATATGCTATAGCCGTTGGTGGAGATCCTTAGGCGCCGATTTGTTCATTATAAAGAAAAGGAAGAAGGGAAGACATCAACACATTGGTTGAACACAAGCATTCATACGCTCAAGCCTTCAAGTCAAATCTGTCTTCTTCGTGTGCTCTCTGCTAGTTCTTAAGAGTCTGTTATTTCATTTCAAAGCATTTGAGAGTTACACAGTGAGCTTATAGGATATATTTCGAGTGAGTGTTATACTCGAGAGTTTGTAACTCAGGAAGTGGACACTAGGCGATTGATTCACTAAGTGTAAGAGGATTGTACTAGATAGCTGAGAGAGGTGGGGCTCTTCTAGATTGATCTAGGACTCCAAGGGAACGTGAGTTGACAAGATTGCAATTGTATAGGAGAGAGGCTTCTCGGTGAGCTATTAGGATCCTAAGTCTTGTGAATCAATAAAAGTCGGTTGAATCATAGGGTTGTGGAAGTTCGCCTAGGCGGGGACGTAGGTCAAGTTCGTGTCGAACCTCGTAAACAATTCATTGAGTCCTTTACTTACTGCTTTACCTTATTTCCGCACTTGGTTCGAATTGTATAACCCTTGTGATTTAGGTTTGCCAGAAGAAAGAATTACGTCTAATCTCAAAGGGTTTTGCAAGAGCTTCAAAAGTATTGAGATTATCTGCGAAAATATGGCATACTCTATTCAACCCCCCTTCTAAAGTATCTTTATATTACTTGTTATACATTATCGAACGTTCAATTGGTATCAGAGCTTTACTCACTGCTTTCGATCTAACAATCTTGTGAGTTTTCATCATGTCTGGTGAAGCAGGTGGAGGATTTGCACAAGGGAGGTCTACCAGTAGACCACCACTCTTTGTAGCAAAACAGCTTCCTCCACTGGAGATCATTGATGAAGATATTCATTATAGATCAAGATTTGGAACTTTGAAATATTATAGAGAATGGTCCGAAGGTTCCAGAGAAAGACGGACCAAATGGAACCAAAGTTGCGAAGACTGAGGCTAAATACATTCAAGCGGATCTTGAACTCGTCTCCTAAAACTACAGGGCTATTAACTTACTTTATTATGGTCTTAGCACTGATGAGTTTAACCGTATTTCATCTTGTGGGTCAGCTAAAGAGATTTGGGACAAGCTGCTTGTCACCTACGAAGGAACTAGCCAAGTTAAGGACACCAAGATCAGTATCTTCCTTCGAAAGTATGAACTTTTCAAAATGAAGCCTGATGAGTCTATCAAGGCCATGTTCACACGGTTCACGGAAATCACCAACAACCTTGACTCTCTCGGCAAGAGCTTTAAGAACGTTGAGAAAGTGAGGAAGATATTGTGGTGCCTCCCAAAAGAAAAATGGGGTCCTAAAGTAACAGCCATAGAGGAAGCCCAAGATCTCACCACTCTGCCCCCTTGATGACTTGCTTGGGAAGTTGATCACACATGAGATGATTCTCAATGAAGACGATGGAGAACTTCCAGCAAGCACTAAAAACTTGGCGCTCAAGTCTAAGAAGGATGAGTCCAAAGATGTGTCTGATTCTGAAGATGAGGATGACGATGATGATGATCCTTTTGCTCTTATCACAAGAGGCCTCTCTCAAATCCTCAAAATGAAGAAGCAATTCAACAACAAGGATGGATCAGAGTCTTCTAAATTTTGAGGTAAGTCTCATTACAACAAATATGATAAGAAGACTAAACCTTTGTATTGTTTTGAATGTGGTGAAACATATCATCTTGTGAAAGACTGCCCTCAAAAGACGAAGAGCCAGTCCAAGAAAGGTGATAGATGGAAAAAGAAAGCCATGGTGGCAACTTGGAGCAATTCTGACTCAGACTCCGATGATGAGAAGGCCCATGTCTGTCTTATGGCCTCGGGAGATGAATCCTACGATGAGAAGCTTGAGGTAACTGTAAGAGAACTTATGGCAAGTCCAAAAAAGGTATTATCGGAATTCATTTCTAATATGATTGCCAATGAAGAGAAACTTATTGCCCAAACTAACACTCTTATTAAGAAAACTATGGACCAGGAAAGAACTATTGAGTATCTGTCTATGTGGGTCAAAAGTCTTGAAGCTTCTTATTCAGGTATTGACATTAAAGTCAAGACTCTTGACTTAGAGAAATCTGAACTCAAGCAAGATCTCTCCTCTCTAAGAAGTGAACATCATGACTTAGAGAACGAGAAGATCTCCCTGAATAATAAGATTCAAGACCAACAGGCAGCCCTCATAAGTTTTACCAAATCAAAAGGCACTTTTGATAGGATGTTGGGTGAGCAACAAAGTTCTATAAACAGAAGTGCACTAGTAGAAAAATGCCAATATAGCCTAGTACATAAGAGGCCGGATGTGAAAAATCCGGGGTATAATATGGTTTAAGGCTTTAATCTTTTAATTTTTAAAAAAATTGTAGAGTATATAACCCGGATATATGGCACGCCCGGGTTAAAATGTCATGTGAATCTCACCACAACCTAAATCAAATAACCCGGAGCTAAAATATCCGGGTTATTATAACACTCTAATGACCCGGGCGTGTTAACAAACCCGAAGGTCCGGGCTAATTTGTACCCAATGCACCAACGTTAAAAAAAAAACCATAATAGCATCCGGGGTATAAAAGAGGGGCGGAAAAGTAAAAAAAAAGGGGCAAAATCTGAGATTAATTGAAGCCCTAACCCTATCTTCCTCCGTCTTCTTCAACATCGCCCAAATTGAAAGGAAATCCAAGCTCCGGACGGAGATTCCCGGACGATTGCCCAAATTGAAACGAAATCCAAAGGTCCATCGAGTTTTCCGTCCAAAGGTTCACCGTCTTCACCATCTTCGCCGACCAACTCCATCCTAGCCTGCTATCAAAGCTCGCTTGCTCAGAGAAGAGATCGAGATTACGCCTTCGCCGCCTCCCGTCGTCTCTCCGTCATCGCTCGCCGTCTTCACCGTTCACCGTCCGGAACGTCGCCATCTTCGCCTTTGGCTGTCTAACCGAGCCCAATTTTTCTGACTCGGTAAGTTTGCCCTAACTCGGTCTTCCTCTCTCTCCTTCTCTCATCCTAGCTAGTTGTTGTCTGGTTGGTGGTGAATAGTCCAATTTTTCTGATTTGAGCAGTGAGTGTAGAGGGATTAGATCATATAGCTATGGCTAATTGTTTCTGATGGTCTTGACATGAGCAGTAAGTAGAGGGTTTTGTGCTCTCGCCTTCTTTCACCATTAAAGATTGAGAGAAATGAGAACATACCTCTAGCCATCAGAGGATTGCCACCATCAGAGGAAGGAGAACATACCTCAACTAATGCTAAGAAAGAAAGAAATTAACCAGGGCTCAAAAAATTGGGAAAAGGTGGAGGAGAAGATACTAATGTGTGACACAACCGAACGTTTCTGGTAACATTTTACTTATTTTTCCACTTGTTTTTAGTCATTAATTTGTTTGTTCTAATCTGATTTTTGTTTCATTACAGAGTAAGACGTTCCTAATACAACATAGGAAAAATCATATAGAAATCCCAACTTCTGTAAGATGCCTTTTTTCATCTAAGCTTTTTAGACTTTTAACATCAATCCATTCCTTTTAAATAACTTTGTTAATTAGATTTGTTCTTTCGCTTGTCCTCAAAGTAGCGAGTGGTGTGGTCTCAGGGATTCACAGAATGGCACTCCATGACAAATGATGTAATATCCTTTTTGTTCTAGAATTAGTGTGTGGCTTCATTGCTCATTTTTTTTAAACAAAATTGTGGTTTGGTCAAACTGTGGTTATGCAATGCTGACAAGACATCTCATGAGCCCCAACTGAGACTTAAGTATGTTGGCTCCACGTATGGCATTTTTTTAATCTATATTTGAAATTGCAGACACCGTGGTTTTAATTTTGTCTCTCTACTATCAATTGCAGGGCATTCTTTGGATCATTGTACAGATGCTTTGTTTGGCAATATAAATACAGACATCAAACTGATCAGGTTTTCATCTTAATGTCAGTCTTAACTGTAGTTTCAGTTCACCACTTTCTGGTTTTCATCTTAAAGGCTGGTGATCCCTTGTAATTACTATACAAAGACTCTTCATATATTGATTTAACTGTAGTTTCAGTTCACTACTTTTCTAGTGTACCCGAATGCTTTGATAGTGAAGTTGTGCTTTCTGGTTCAGTCCACGCTTATTTCAGGTTAGCATCGGTCTTAACTGTGGATAAAATTGATTTCGTAAGCTAGGACTTCAGATAATTTGAGAAAACAAATAAGGTTAATGTGTAAGGAATAAGGGTTATATCTTGCAAAGTAAAATATTTTTAGACTTTGCACCATTGACTCCACCCTGTTTATTTCAATTTTGAGATAATTCTTTGTGATGGACAAATAACATATGTTAAATATCTTTAGAATGACACGCATGCTAATTGGCTATAATTGCATAGGGTGGATGTGCATGAATATATAGCTTCGATCTTTTATCATCCCTTCATGCTTCTTTTATCATCCCTTCATTTTGTCCTGTAATCGTACTCACATTTGAATCCATGTTTCTCTGACAAACAGGCCATTGATTTGGTTGCACGTACAAATCAAAGGAACACACATGGACTTGGACCTCAAGATCTTGTTAAGTTGCTAAAGAACTCTAAAGATTTTTTTTATGTGAATAACAGAAAATGGGTCGAACTTACAGGTCATATAAAAGTCCAATGGTGATCGTTCAAAAGTCTATTTTGCTGAGCCTTGTTTAGTACATTTAAACTGATATTCTTCGTTGTTTTCAGATTGATGTGGAAAAACTTGCAAGATTGCTCCCATTGCATCTAATTGCTGTGGTTTTGTCATCCCAAAGAGATGAAGCCTTGTTGGGTTATCTTTTGCGTGGATTGAGATTGTTGCACTCTCTCTGTGAGACAGCTTCTCGATTTTGTAGAGGTTTTGTCATCCCAAGATCTGCCCTTGAGATTGTTGCACTCTCTGCACAACTATTTGAGTTTTAGGTATGGTACTCGTATCCTATATGCCTTTCTAGATTATGTTTGATTAAAAAGTTGTAGTTCTCTCATGACTTCTCCTGGTTTGACATTTATGAATGTTTAGTTCACAATGGCTGTTTTTTAGTGTCTATTTGCCTACGAATTTGTGCATATTTATTTATATTTTTTTATGCTTTGTTGTAAATAGACATCATTGATTTACATATTAATAATTTTTATTCTTTTCTTGAGTGTGAGTGTATATGGTTTGTGTTTTCTTGTGAGCTGTCATAATGACAGTGTCCTTCTTGTATTTTCGGTGCTTATTTGTTTTACTTTGCAGGTACACACATCCACGTAAAGAGGCACTCAATGAAAGACCTTCTTCAGACAGTAGATGTTTGTTGCATATATAGTGGTGCAGAGATATCTTTACTGCAAAGGTTATATCTAATCTTGCTGTTCAACTTTTGCTCATTCATCATCTCTACAAAGCGCTTGTGCGGGATACCATGTGACTGCAACTTAGCATTTAGACAGCTATGGTGAATGCTCGTGTCGTCTCACATTAATCTTTGTAGAGGTTTTCTTACTGATTGTAACAGCTTTTTTGTTGACACTTTTGAGATTGTTTCTTTGTTTTAACCAAATTGATGTGCATTTCTAGTGATCACTAGGATTCGGAATCAAATTACATACTGTATTATCTTTTTTTTTTTGGTCTGGAAAAGAGGTCTTTTAGCCCGGATCTTATAAATTCCGGGTTAAAATCTCCTTTTTTTTTGTAAAAATAAGGGCCTATATAGCCCGGATTTTATTAATATCCGGGCTATATTATGTATCGAATAACCCGGATATAAAACAGATCCGGGCTCTAAAGTCTTTTAAAATTTTGAAGGAAAAATTCAGTCGACTCTAATAACCCGGGCGTGTGGTTTTTAGGTCCGGGCTCTATACCTATTATCACACCACTCTGATGCCCGGACCCTATTTTGTCTATATCCGGGCTATATTAACTTTTAGGTCCGGGCTAAAATGTGTTTTTTCTACTAGTGGTGGTATTGGTTACAATCCAAGGTTTTTAAAGAAGCAGCACATTACCACTTTTGTAAAGGCAAAAGGAAGCAGAACCTCTCCTATATGTCACCACTGTGCGAGAAAGGGACATGTAAAAGAGACCTGCCCCTATAGAAGAAATGATCTACATATCATTCGCAATACATTTCCTATTCATTTGAGAAAAGAACGAATAACGCAAGTTTGGGTCCCCAAAGGCACTATTTTACCAAATATGGTTTATCCCAATAATGGATCTAAATTTGCTTATTGGTCTAGCCACAAAGGTTGATGTTTGTTTTGCAGGAGTTCACCAAGGTGAAGGAGCAAAAATGGATTATTGATAGTGGATGCTCGAGATATATGAGTAGGAAGAGTTCTCTCTTTCATGATCTAAAGAAGCAATCCACTGGAACAATCACGTACTCTTGGTGACAAAGGAAAGTGTGACATCGTTGGTATTGGTAGTGTTGGGAGTGATTCTAACCATAATATTAACACTGTTTATCTTGTTAATGGTTTGAAGTATAATTTGCTTAGTGTTTCTCAACTATGTGATAGTGGTAATGATGTTGGATTTAACAAGAAAAGATGTCTAGTTCGCATAGAAGATACAGGTGAAGTAGTTCTAACTGCATATCGTTATAACAACATCTATGGTGTGAATGCTGAGCAAGTAGCACAAGGAAGCTTAACCTGTGTAAAGGCTTTGACGGACGATCCAAAGCTCTGGCACAGGAGACTCGGTCATGTGAGTCCACATACACTACAGAAGCTTGTGTCCAAAGGGTTTGTAAGAGGACTACCTAAGATGGACTTCAAAGGTATTGATTTGTGCAAAGCATGCACAAAAGATAAACAAACATGTAGATCTTTCCAACCCAAAAAGGTTGTAAGTTCTTCTAGACCCCTTGAACTTTTACATATGCATTTATGTGGTTCTATGCGAGTCAAATCTCCCAATGGTAAAAAGTACATGGTTGTTGTTGTTGATGATTTTTCTAGATATACTTTGGTTGCATTTTTAAGAAAAAAATCAGAGGCTGTTGTGAGCCTAATTTGCCATGTTTTACACTTACTTTTATATCGATTTCTGCATACATTGCATTCATTTGGGTTAGAATAATACAGAATCTGTGTAGTTTACACTTATTTGCAATATATGGAGGTCTACACAAGTTTTGGTCATATTTCGCAGAAATCGGACGCACTTTGGAGCTTAAAGGAAACTCATGGAGAAGCTAAGAATGGTGCAGCTGGAGAAAATGCCATTTTTCACCATTCTTCGTTCTGAATCAAGCTTTGATGTCTTCATGAGAGTTGTAGCCATCAGAAAGAGCTTTCCAACGCATGGTGATATGCGTTAATCCGACGAACGAGGTCTCGGGAAAGTGCGTTTTAAGAACAGAGCAGAAAGCTGAGAGATTTACTCGATATCGAGTACTTTTACTCGAGATCGACCAAAAATGTCCAAGGAGTGCCTGGTCGAGGAGGAGCTGATCCAGAAGCCGAAGACGAAGACATGCCGGGTTACACTCTACTCGAGATCGAGTAAACCTACTCGAGATCGAGGAACCCGGAAGCCGGCACCCGAGCCATGTCGAAGAGAGGTTGCTCGACAACACCAGAAGACAAAGTCGACGGCAACCCAACTCGATCTCGAGTTAGTTGGTCGAGATCGTGGAGCCTGGAGCACCTGTCTGAGCCATGTCGAGCTGAGCTACCCGAGAATCCCAGCTAGCCCAAGTCGATGACCATGTCTACTCGAGATCGAGGAGCCTTGGTCGAGATCGACGAGCCGCGTCCGAAGCCGCGTTACGCGGTTTGAGCAGTCCTACGCGCCGTGGGAGTCCTTGGAGCCGAAGGAATCCGAGCTGGCCGAGATCCATCAAGTTCTATCTATGGAAGACAAGATCTATCAACATGAGAAGACTTACCTATTTTGATTTAATTTCCTCTTTATAGATTTTATTCCTAAATTACTTTTATTTATCTTTTAAGCTTTTTAGATACAGATAGATATATTCTATCCTTGATTAGCAAGGAATAGAAGGCTATAAATAAAGCCTTAGGGGCTGGTTTTTCAGAATTCAATTCAATTCACAAGTTAGAGAAGTAGTTCCACAGAGACAGTTTAGGAGTTCGAAGGTTTTAGGGTTTTGGCATTCAACGAAAGTTGGATTGCCGAGATTGTAAAGGCTTTGAATTTAGTTTAATGCAAGTTTCTTTTTATACATCAATGTCTGAGATTGCGATGAAGAAATAGTAGTCCACCCACTTCTGGGACTGGGATGAGCCCAACGGTGGCCATGTGAGATGATGCGGTAAAGGTACAATCTTGTTATGCGATTATTCTTCTATCCCTATGAGCATGATACTTTTACGAGAGTTGAAGGTGATCCTTGTTTGTATTATTGAAGCGAAAGTGATCTTAATGCAACTTGGGTTAATTATGTGAAAAGGGTTAGTAACAATTAGGGTTTATGCGAAGGCCTCTATATGCCTATTTGTTAGTAACGAAAGTTATTTTGATGGAAAGCATGATCTTTTATGCCTTTATGTGTTACTTTGCATGGTTATCGTTGTGGCGTTGATACCCTGGCTTTGGAAGTTCTTTCATATATTGAGTTTATTTCTGTCGAATTTCTGAGTTCTGTGTTCGAATTTGCAATTTATACTTTCTGCATTCTTTTTCGATCTAGAATAACAGTTGTCGATCTAGAGGAAGCCTTAGTCAATCTCGAGTAGGCTTTGTCGAGATCGAGTATATTGTTGTCTTGATCGAGTTTCTGTTTTCAATTTCTGAAGTTTCTGTCTTTACTGCTGTTCGTCGATCTCGAGTGGCATATTATCGAGATCGAGTCTTGATTTGTCTGGATTGAGCTTCTGTCGTCGATTCTGAATTTGTCTTTGTTGCTGTCCTTTGTCGATCTCGAGTTGCTGTTGTCGAGATCGAGTAAGTTGCTGCCTTTGTTTTATTTCTTTCTTTCGTTTGTCTTTCTTTCTTTGTTTTTGTTTTCTGTTTTCTTTTCTGTGAGATTTACAGCTACCTAGGATCCGTTGACACGCTTTCTCGTGGATTCGATCCTGACTTGCTCTTACTACATTGGAGGGAGTCTTGTAATTATTTGCGTGGGCCTAAATCTGGTTTGATCTATTTTATTATATTTCATACTTGATTTCCTCCTCACAACAAATTGGCGCCATTGCTGGGGAAGCTATCATTCGCGCCTTAGGTAGTTAGATCTCACGTTTTCTTTGAGTTTTCTTCTACAGGTATATGCAGGACACCCTCGAGTATTTCAAAAGGGAAAGATAGAGACGGTATGCAAAAGAATTTGAATATTTGAGATGGCTATACACCGTTGATTAGGAGGCATGGCTTGAAGGTGTACGCGCATTCAGGAAGCTACAAGCATCGTTAGAATCACCGCCAGAAGCCCCAATCCTGCTAGAAGAAGGATCTGAACCTGAGGTCGACCTTGACCAACACCTAGTCGATGTCGACGCATCTCCAATCGATATCGATCTATCTCTAGTCGATACACAGGTATGTCCTTCCGCTATCTCAATTCCAACTTTGCCCTCTGTCTTTGAAAAACCATTTGAAGAACCTCAAGAAGAAGAAGAGCCAGAAAAGAAGAAGTTGGACGTCGTTGCCCATGTTGTTTCAAAGTCACTTTTGCCTTATAAGGTGAAGGCTATCCCCGACAATTTTGAACAACCGATGTTCATATTCAAGTATGGGGTCCTCGCAAAGTGGCATGAAGCTCCACAAGATGAGGTGGAAATATCTCTTCCCACTCCACCTTTTTGTTGTGGTGGAGATGTGCAAACAAATCAACCAATGAAGCAGAAGAGGTATGATGGTGAGGTATGCAAATTCCTTTATATATTCCTTTATGCATGCCAGCTGGAGCCCAGGAAGATGAATGGGTGAAGCCATGGAGCATTCACTCAGGGAGATTTAAGCTTCTTCACATAATGCTCCCGGATGACATTCCACGCTTCCCACCACCGGAGGAACCACCAGATCCACCTATACCTCCGGACAAAGATGAGCCAGGCTAATGCTTAATGGAGAAGTCGGCCTAGCGGCTATAAATCTAGAGCTTGTACATAGACATTTATTTTTGGGACTTTTTGGACATTGTTTTGTTTGTTTTTGGTTTTGAACACTTTTAGTTTTTCTATTGGAGGTATATGTCTTCTACACTTTTCAGGTCCATGGATAGAAGAAGCAAGCTATATTCAGACTCGGCCCAGGCGATTCTTTCATTCGATATTAAGAGGATCTGCACATCTGGCTAGTGAGTTTCTTTCTTTACCCTTGTTTTTATACAGTGAGGACACTGTAATGTTTAAGTATGGGGTGGGGGAAGGGCTTACTTTGTGCATATTTGCTATATTTGACATTATTTGTGCATATTTAGAATTTATTTCTTGAATTGTTGCTACATGGCTATTTTGGAATGCATTATTGATTTATGGGCTTATATGCATGTTTTCCAAAATTTTGAAAAAATGACCCCCATTGAAAATTTTGATTAATGTCATGGAAGCTTATATTGAACTCGACGATGCAAAAATTGGATTCATTAGAGATATAGCATGAAATTGCCTAGTAAAAGGGAAGTCACAATAAAGTGCATTATTTTTATGAAAACCATAAAAGGAGGTAAAATTTGATGTTGCTTTTGACATATTGCTTGATAAAAGGATGGAGGACTTTATATTTCCATAAATGCTCATATTTTGATAATCCTAGCCTTACCTATGCTTATGCATTACACAAAAGCCATTATATGCCTTATTTTTCATATTATTCTCCACATGTTCTAAATATTTTCCATTCTTTACCTTACTTCCTATCCGGGGATTATGTTGAGGATGATGTTACATTATGAAGATGTTATATGGTGTTTGTGTTGTTGTTATCATTATTTGGAGTTTGGCGGAATTGTTTGAAAAATATGGAAAATTTAATGAGTGAAAGAAAATCCAATCACCTCAGGAGATAAAGGTAGATTGACCCTGCTCTCTGAGATAATAGTTTGGAGAGATGGGACACATTGTGAGGAGTGCAAAGCACTAAGTATCCGGGGCCATTCATGACACCCATGTTTGAGACTCGCGAGAAGGCAGTGCTGAGGTTAGAGAGGTAAAAGCATTATTATTGAGAAAAAAAGCATTATGGAAGGTGATGAATCAAAGGAAGAAGGAATGTGGTATGAAATTCAGTTTGGAAATACTCCATTTCCCCGGATCATTAACACCACATTGCCAAAAACTGCCCACCTTTAGCCTTTTACCAATCTACTCCTTATTTGAACTTAAATTAAAGTCCTCTTGATTATTAATGTTTTGTCACATGAATTGTTTTTGCATAACCCTCCTTTTGTGAGTAGATGTTGCTTTAGTATATTTGCACATGCATGGATCTGTGACACTAGTACCTTTTCGAGGATGGTAATTGATTGCAGGGTTATATGAAAATGAATCCAATATGTTGAGAGTTTTGATTTCTTCCCCTGAATGACAATTAAAAGTATTGCTTGAGGACAAGCAAGCTTATGTATGGGGTGTTTGTTGTGAGCCTAATTTGCCATGTTTTACACTTACTTTTATATCGATTTCTGCATACATTGCATGCATTTGGGTTAGAATAATACAGAATCTGTGTAGTTTACACTTATTTGCAATATATGGAGGTCTACACAAGTTTTGGTTATATTTCGCAGAAATCGGACGCACTTATTTGCTAAGAATGGTGCAGCTGGAGAAAAGGCCATTTTTCACCATTCTTCGTTCTGAATCAAGCTTTGATGTCTTCATGAGAGTTGTAGCGCTCGGAAAGAGCTTTCCAACGCATGGTCATATGCGTCAATCCGACGAACGAGGACTCGGGAAAGGGCGTTTTAAGAACAGAGCAGAAAGCTGAGAGATTTACTCAATATCGAGTACTTTTACTCGAGATCGACCAAAAATGTCCAAGGAGTGCCTGGTCGAGGAGGAGCTGATCGAGAAGCCGAAGACGAAGACATGTCGGGTTACACTCTACTCGAGATCGAGTAAACCTACTCGAGATCGAGGAACCCGGAAGCCGGCACCCGAGCCATGTCGAAGAGAGGTTGCTCGACAACACCAGAAGACAAAGTCGACGGCAACCCAACTCGATCTCGAGTTAGTTGGTCGAGATCGAGGAGCCTGGAGCACCTGTCTGAGCCATGTCGAGCTGAGCTACCCGAGAATCCCAGCCAGCCCAAGTCGATGACCATGTCTACTCGAGATCGAGGAGCCTTGGTCGAGATCGACGAGCCGCGTCCGAAGCCGCGTTACGCGGTTTGAGCAGTCCTACGCGCTGTGGGAGTCCTTGGAGCCGAAGGAATCCGAGCTGGCCGATATCTATCAAGTTCTATCTATGGAAGACAAGATCTATCAACATGAGAAGACTTACCTATTTAGATTTAATTTCCTCTTTATAGATTTAATTCCTAAATTACTTTTATTTATCTTTTAACCTTTTTAGATATAGATAGATATATTCTATCCTTGATTAGCAAGGAATAGAAGGCTATAAATAAAGCTTTAGGGGCTGGTTTTTCAGAATTCAATTCAATTCACAAATTGGAGAAGTAGTTCCACAGAGACAGTTTAGGAGTTCAAAGGTTTTAGGCTTTTAGGGTTTTGGCATTCAACGAAAGTTGGATTGCCGGGATTGTAAAGGCTTTGAATTTAGTTTAATGCAAGTTTCTTTTTATACATCAATGTCTGAGATTGCGATGAAGAGCGAGTAGTCCACCCACTTCTGGGGCTGGGGTGAGCCCAACGGTGGCCATGTGAGGTGATGCGGTAAAGGTACAATCTTGTTATGCAATTATTCTTCTATCCCTATGAGCATGATTCTTTTACGAGAGTTGAAGGTGATCCTTGTTTGTATTATTGAAGCGAAAGTGATCTTAATGCAACTTGGGTTAATTATGTGAAAAGGGTTAGTAACAATTAGGGTTTATGCGAAAGCCTCTATATGCCTATTTGTTAGTAACGAAAGTTATTTTGATGGAGAGCATGATCTTTTATGCCTTTATGTGTTACTTTGCATGGTTATCGTTGTGGCGTTGATACCCTGGCTTTGGAAGTTCTTTCATATATTGAGTTTATTTCTGTCGAATTTCTGAGTTCTGTGTTCGAATTTGCAATTTATACTTTCTGCATTCTTTGTCGATCTAGAATAACAGTTGTCGATGTAGAGGAAGCCTTAGTCGATCTCGAGTAGGCTTTATCGAGATCGAGTACATTGTTGTCTTGATCGAGTTTCTGTTTTCAATTTCTGAAGTTTCTGTCTTTACTGCTGTTCGTCGATCTCGAGTGGCATCTTGTCGAGATCGAGTACTGATTTGTCTGGATTGAGCTTCTGTCGTCGATTCTGAATTTGTCTTTGTTGCTGTCCTTTGTCGATCTCGAGTTGCTGTTGTCGAGATCGAGTAAGTTGCTACCTTTGTTTTATTTCTTGCTTTCGTTTGTCTTTCTTTCTTTGTTTCTGTTTTCTGTTTTCTTTTCTGTGAGATTTACAGCTACCTAGGATCCGCTGACACGCTTCCTTGTGGATTCGATCCTGACTTGCTCTTACTACATTGGAGGGAGTCTTGTAATTATTTACGTGGGCCTAAATCTGGTTTGATCTATTTTATTATATTTCATACTTGATTTCCTCCTCACAACAGAGGCCTTATGTGAGTTTTCAAAACTTTGTAAGGAGTTGCAAACTTTAAGAAACGAGCCCATAGTGTCAATTCGAAGTGATCATAGTAGGGAGTTTGATCAACTTCAGTTTGATTTGTTTTGTGCTAAATATGGCATCTCCCATAATTTTTCTGCTCCCAGGACACCTCAACAAAATGGGGTTGTGGAATAAAAGAACCGCACCCTAGAGGACATGGCCAGGATTATGCTTTTAGAAAATGCATTACCTAAAACCTATTGGGCTGAAGCTGTTAACACAGCTAACTATATTTTGAATCGTTGTCTTATTCGTTCCATCCTAAAGAAAACTCCTTATAAACTTTTCAAAGGCCGCAAACCACTTTTATCTTACTTTAAACCTTTTGGACGTACTTGTTTTGTTCATAACAATGGAAAAGATAACCTTGGGAAATTTGATGCGCGTAGTGATGAAGGTATATTTCTTGGCTACTCCACAAGTAGCAAAGCTTATAGAATCTTCAACAAAAGGACCAAGTTGGTTGAGGAAAGTATACATGTTATATTTGATGAATGCAATGACGGTTCTTTGAGTGAAAGTGTTGCAGATTTAGATCTTCACATCCATATAGAGAACGAGGATGGTGATGATGCTGCTATCAAAAACACAGAGAAGAGGAACATGCAGGAACAGATTCTCAACACTGAAGAATTGGCCCAAGGTGTTGAAGATTTATCCAAAGCCCTTGGTGTCCAATCCAACAGTGTTGAAACGTCAGAAACTGTTGTAACTGAACCTAACAGATCCATGGAGTCAGATGTACCAAAAATCAATCCTACTGGTGTGATGAATCAAGGAGATGAGACTAGCAAAAGAAAATTCAAATACTCCTCATCACACTCATTAAATGATATCATTTCTGACCCTACATCTAGTGTTCAAACTCATTCAAAACTTAAAGATCTTTGTGCTTTTCACGCGTTTGTTTCTCTTATAGAACCAAAGAAGGTAGATGAGGCCCTTCAAGAGCCAGACTGGATCATTGCTATGCAAAGTGAGCTTAACGAATTTGAAAGGAACAAAGTCTGGACCTTGAAGCCTAGGCCAAAGCATCAATCAGTCATTGGCACACGTTGGGTATTTCGGAACAAGCTAGATGAGAATGATAAGATTGTGAGGAATAAAGCAAGACTTGTTGCTCAAGGCTATAATCAAGAGGAAGGTATTGACTACGAGGATACTTTTGCTCACGTAGCCAGGCTTGAAGCCATTCGCATATTATTAGTATTTGCATCTTTCATGGGCATAAAGTTATATCAAATGGATGTCAAGTGTGCTTTTCTTAATGGCTTATTAGAGGAAGAAGTCTATGTGGCTTAACCCCCAAGTTTTGAAAGCTCGGCATTTCCCAACCATGTTTATAAACTAGACAAAGCGCTATATGGTTTGAAACAAGCCCCAAGAGCTTGGTAAGAGCGCTTGTCAAAATACCATTTAGAAAATGATTTTAAAAGGGGGTTGATCGACAAGACTCTTTTTATCAAGACCAAAGGAAAGGACATTTTGGTTATTCAAATATATGTTGATGATATATTGTTTGGTGCTACTAACACATCTTTGTGCAAGAAATTTTCTGACATCATGTGCAGCGAATTTGAGATGAGCTTGATGGGTGAACTCAACTTCTTTTTGGGATTACAAGTTCATCAATCTAAGAAAGGGATCTTTGTCAACCAAAGCAAGTACACTAAGGATCTCTTGAAGAAGTTCAAGATGGATCAATCCAAAGCAGCCAAGACACCCATGAGCTCAACCTTATCTTTAGATCAAGACAAGACTGGAAAGAGTGTCAATCAAAAGGAGTATCGAGGGATGATTGGATCTTTACTATATCTTACAGCTAGTAGACCTAACATCATGTTTAGCGTTTGCATGTGTGTTAGGTTTCAAGCTGATCCTAAAGAATCTCACCTCGTAGTTGTGAAGAGGATCTTTCGATATCTCAATGACACTAAGGAGCTTGACTTGTGGTACCCAAAGCAAAAAGATTTCACATTAATCGGGTATTCTGATGCAGATTTTGCAGGCGATAAGGTGGATAGGAAGAGCACCTCAGGATGTTGCCAATTCTTAGGAGCATCCTTGATCAGTTGGCATTCAAAGAAACAAAACTCAGTTGCTCTATCCACTGCTGAAGCCGAATACATAGCAGTTGGAGCATGCTGCTCCCAAATCCTTTGGATAGCTCAACAAATGAGAGATCTTGGCATCAACCTCAAAGGTATTCCCATTAAGTGTGACTATACAAGTGCCATATCAATCACAAAGAATCATGTTCCGCATTCAAGGAGCAAACATATTGATGTAAGGCATCATTTCATTAGAGACCATGTCAAAAAAGATGATGTGTCAATATCTTTTATTTCAACTGATTATCAATGGCCTGACATTTTTACTAAGCCTTTGGCAGAGGACAGGTTCACCTTCATTAGACGTGAGATTGGAATGCTTAACAGGGATGCACTTTCGTAGGGGAGCTTTCCCTTTACGAAAGATAAATTCTACTCAGTATCAAGACCTTTGAGAATTATGTCAAAGATTGTGAGCTGAATGGTAGAGCACATATAACGGATCATATATTTGATTAATATCTTATTAGATATTTGATCAAGTATAGTTCTTATGTTTTTTAACCTTACTTATGCAGTACACATTTTATTTCCTAAAAGTTCTTATATCCGAGTATTTTTATTTATGGAAAAGATATTCTCGGAATTTCCCTCTTGAATTAAATTGGGACAAGAAGGTATGAAATTTGAATTGTTTTGGAAATCGGATTTTTTCAAAATTGGTAGTGTTATGATTACCCTCATTGGAACCATAAAACCGTCCCATCAACTTAACCCTCTCTCTCTTTTTAAACCACAAACCTTACCCGATTCTCTCACCTCTCCAGATTTACCTAAACCCTTTCTAATACTTCTTCTTCAACCTCTCAACCTTTTCTGAAACCCTAAGCCAAATCTCATCCATGGCACCTAAATCCAAGAAGACCTCCACAACCAAACGTCTTGGCGCCACCCCCAAGGGACGCCAGGCCATTGTTACTTCCCCTTAACCCGAACCCACTCCTCAAGCCATTGTCCCAGCTACTGTCTAGAGCACCGTCCCTGAGAGCACTATTGCAGAAATCAAGCGTTCTGTAAAGCGCCCGACAAAGAAGTCACATAGTGCAAAGCAAAAAGGGAAAAGGAAAATCATTGCTAAAGAAGAGGAGGATGAGGAGGAAGAGGAGGATCTCGATGTGATTTTGGAACGAGATGCTGCTAAAGAGGCCGAGGAAGAGGCCCAGAGAAAGAAAAAGGCCGAGGAAGAGGCCGAGCATGCAAGGAAATTAGCCGAGGAGGAGGCTGAGAAAGCCAGAAAGGAGGCCGAGTAGGAGCCCCTAAGAGCTGCTGAGAAGGAGGTTCCCACTAAAGAGGAACCAGAGGAAGAAGAAGAGGAGGACGGCGACACCGGAGACGACGAGAATGCTGAAGGAGACGACGCTGAAGGGTCCGCTGAGGACTCGGGGTCTGAGGATGAAGAGGATAAGGAGCCAGAACTTGTTCCCTCTCCTTCTCCTCCTCCTCCTCCCCCATCTCCGAAGAAGCGCAAAGCCCCTGCATCAAAGCCACCATCTCCCAAGCGCACAAGGAAAGGCACTCTCAGAAGCCTTGAGGCGCCTGTCAAGAGGACTGCTCCCAAAAAGGCTCGCAGGAAGAACGCCGATCCGCTTGCACTTATCCAGGTAAACCAATCCTTGCCCTCCTCCTGGTTTGAAAATGCTGAGATGGCTGGAAAGTGGGTAGATGAGTTTAGAAATCCTAAGATATGTTGTTCTGATTTCATTGATCTTGAGTTTTTGGAAGCTTTGAACCTACCTTGCATCTCTCTCCTCAAACAATCCCCTGCCTGGACCCTTCTAAACCTTGAATCGGTATATTACCCCCAACTAATCCGCCTGTTCTACATAAACCTAAAAGCCAAACACAATGCTGATGGTTGGTCTTTGGAATCGGTCGTCAAGGGAGTTAGAATCTCTTTCAACTCCATTGACTTTGCCGATTTCCTTGGCCTACCTAGACCTTGTCCACCCTCTCTTGAAAACCCCACAAGAGAACATTGCATTGCCCTTGCCCGATCCAAATACCTGCTCCCCAAAGCATCCAACAGCACCACAAAACAGCTTACCCACTCATCCCTTACCCTCGAGGCAAAAATCATCTTCAACATCATTGTGCATTGCCTCTTACCCCGTACAAACTCTGGCTCCCTCCTAACCGATAATGCTATAGTCCTTCTATACCGTATTTTGAATGGCCTTGATCTTGATCTGACCAATACCATTCTAGGATCCATGGCTCACACTCGTAAAGCTAGAAAAGGAACTCCCCTCCCCTTTGCCTACCTATCAACCCATATCTTCAAAGCTTCTGAAATCGATTTAAAATGAAGAACAGCAGCGTCATATGGGTAAGTTCGACTCCAAGAGCTTTGAGAAGATTGGCATCACTCAGTCCTCCCAAGGGACTTGGATTCTTGCCTCTCCCTCAAAGACTCTTCCCACTGCCTCTGCCATTGATGAGCGCATGGATAACCTGAAGTTGGGCTTGGAGGAAGTTTGCCTGGATATCAAGGAGCTGCATAGAGAGTTTTTGCTAGAGATGAACGGGGTATCGAAGCTGCTGCACGGACTGAGGTTGCTGCTCACGGATAATGCTCCGAATGATGAATCTTAAACCCTACCCTACCCTACCCTAACGCTCAATCTAAACACTACTGGTTTTTGGATATTGGTTTTAAAACTTTTGGTGACTCTTTTACCTCCTCCCTTAGTTGAAAGACAAAAAGGGGGAGATGATCTGGTGTGTTGACTTTAAAAACTGTTGTGAACCAAAGGTCTTGGAAGACCTTGTTTTGTTTTGTTGGATGTCTTTTGTTCGCTTTAAAATTATGATCCAACATTTGTCGAACACCATGCAGGTACTTAGTCCGATTTTACATATGATATATTTGCTTGACTAAGTTGCAGGGTTGCACAGTTTTGTCTTTCATCAAGGGGGAGATTGATAACTCTACTCCCTTGATGAAAATCGAAATTAGTTTCGAAGGCTTTGACAGACAGTTTGTGTCAAAGGTCTTGAAGCTACAGCAGTGTTGATGAAACACAAAACCTGTACTTTATTATATTATGTCCGAATATTATTATATGTTATTATATGCTTCCAGATATTATTTTATATATACTAACATTTCAGGAAGCTTTTCGAATTATATTTCCTTTCTTGAGCCGAATAACGTGGAGAATAAAATCGGAAGATCATGGCTTCAGAGTTTCCAAGAATAGAAGATCGTGAAGAATCCATCTCAAGCCATGATCTGCTATAGCCGTTGGTGGAGATCCTTATGCACCGATTTGTTCATTATAAAGAAAAGGAAGAAGGGAAGACAACAACACATTGGTTGAACACAAGCATTCATATACTCAAGCCTTCAAGTAAAATCTGTCTTCTTCGTGTGCTCTCTGCTAGTTCTTAAGAGTCTGTTATTTTGTTTCAAAGCATTTGAGAGTTACACAGTGAGCTTATAGGATATATTTCGAGTGAGTGTTATATTCGAGAGTTTGTAACTCAGGAAGTGGACACTAGGCGATTGTACTAGATAGCTGAAACAGGTGGGACTCTTCTAGATAGGTCTTGGACTCCAAGGGAACGTGAGTTGACTAGATTGCAATTGTATAGGAGAGAGGCTTCTCGGTGAGCTATTAGGATCCTAAGTCTTGTGAATCAATAAAAGCCGGTTGAATCCTAGGGTTTTGGAAGAACCCTAGGCGGGGACGTAGGCCAAGTTCGTGCCGAACCTCGTAAACAATTCATTGCGTCCTTTACTTACTGCTTTACCTTATTTCCGCACTTGGTTCGAATTGTATAAACCTTGTGATTCAGGTTTGCCAGAAGAAAGAATTACGTCTAATCTCAAAGGGTTTTGCAAGAGCTTCAAAAGTCTTGAGATTATCTGCGAAAATCCGGCATACTCTATTCAACCCCCCTTCTAGAGTATCTTTATATTACTTGTTATACATTATCGAACCTTCAGCCATCTCGGTCAGTTTGGAAGCTTGCATCAGTATAGCCTTGTACGATCAACTTATCATCACCCTCATACACTAAGAAATCATCCTTGGTTCTTCTCAAGTACTTCAGGATATTCTTAGCTACACACTAGTGTGCCTCTTCTGGATTCGATTGGTATCTGCTACACATCCTCAAAGCATATACAACATCTAGTCGTGTACAAACCATGGCATATATGATAGATCCTATAGCAGAAGCGTAAGGAATCTTACTCCTCTTCTCTAGGTCAGCAGGTGTCTTAGGACACTGCTTCTTGCTAAGATATACATCATGTTGCATAAGTAAAAACCCTTTCTTGAAATCTTGCATTTCGAATATGTTGAGAATCTTATCTATATAAGTTCTCTGACTCAATCCAAGCAATCTCTTAGAGCTGTCTCTATAGAAATTTATTCCAAGCATATACTCTGCCTCTCCCAAGTCCTTCATTGAGAAACATTTCTTCAACCATTCCTTAACGGACTCTAGCATCGGAATATCATTCCCAATACGTAGTATGTCATCCACATATAAGACTAGGAAGACCACTTTACTCCCACTAAACTTCTTGTATATGCAAGGGTCCTCTTCACATCTGATGAAATCAAACTCTTTGATCTTTTCATCAAACCGAAAGTTCCAACTCCTGGATGCTTTCTTAAGTCCATATATAGACCTCTTAAGCTTGCATACCTTCCCTGTATCACTTGGGTTGTCAATATCCTCTGGTTGTGTCATGTACACATCCTCTTCCAAGAATCCATTCAGGAAGGCGGTTTTGACATCCATTTGCCAAATCTCAAAATCATAATAGGCGGCAACAACAAGGACTATCTTAATGGATCTTATCATGACAATTGGTGAAAATGTCTCATCACAATCTTTACCATGAATCTGTTTAAAACATTTGGCAACTAATCTTGCCTTGTATACAGAAACCTTTCCATCCTTATCTGTCTTGAGTTTCAAAACCCATTTGCTCCTCATGGGTTTTAACCCATCTGGCAAATCTATCAAGTGCCAAACTTGATTTTCAAACATCGAATCCATTTCGGATCTTATGGCCTCAAGCCATTTCATGGAGTCTGGACCCGTCGTTGCTTGCTTATAGGCATTAGGCTCATCATGTTCTAACAGAAGAACATTAAGGTTTACATTCAAGATGAAATCATCATAACGGCTTGGTTGTACCCTTGGCCTATCTGATCTACGGGTGGGTTCAACTGGTTCAACAACTGGAGCTAGAAGAGTTTCCATAACTGTTTCTGGATCCTCTTATTTCGGTTCATGGATGATTTGGGGCCCTCGGCCTTCAAAAATCATCAACTCATCCTCGACATCATCTATGTCATCTCGTTGTTGAGTTTGTTGCTCTTCATCATGAACTGATTCAAGATGAAAATTTCTCCCACTTGATTTATTGGAAATAAACTCACTTTCCAAAAAGACATTATCCCTTGCAACAAACACATTTTGCTCAGTGGGATTGTAGAAGTAGTATCTAAAACTACTTTTGGATAACCTATAAAATAGCATTAATTTATCTGATTTAGGGGCAAGCTTATTCTATTGTAAACACTTTACATAAGCTTCACATCCCTATATCTTCAGAAAAGGCAATTTGGGAACCTTTCTAGTCTATATCTCACATGGAGTTTTGTCTACAGCTCTAGACGGAGTCATGTTTAGTGTAAGCATAGCAGTTGTGAGGGCATATCCGCGGAAGGATACCGTAAGGTCAGCAAAACTTATCATAGATCGGACCATGTCTAACAGGGTCCTATTTATCCTTTCAGATACACCGTTAAGCCATGGTGTTCCTAGAGTAGACAATTGTGTTACTATCCCAAAATTTTTCAAATGATGATCAAATTCATAGCTCAAGTACTCACCACCACGATCTGATCGAAGTGCTTTTATTTTCTTGCCAGTTTGAGTCTCTACCTCATTTTGAAATTCCTTGAACTTTTCAAAGGATTCCGATTTATGTGACATAAGTTAAATATATCCATATCTACTCATGTCATCAGTAAATGTGATGAAGTATCTATAACCACCTCTAGCTTCTGTACTCATTGGCCCACATACATGTTGTAAGAGGAAATCGAGTATGCAAAATTAAATATAAATAACCACAGCAAACCAGATTCCGTCCCTTGCAAATAATTACAAGAGCTCCTCCTGATGCAGCAGCGGAAAGTTAGGATCGATCCACGAGGAAGCGTGTCAGCGGATCCTAGGCAGTGGAGAAATCTCACGAAAGTCGACAACATGGGTCCTAGATCTCGAGTACAGTTACTCGACAGAAGATCGAACAGTCGAACAACGCAGCAGCAGTCGCAGGCTTTGGTCGAGATCGAGTAAGGCTTACTCGAGATCGAGTAGACTTGTCGACGTCGGGTTGGCTCTTGTCGATCACCTGCACACAGAAGCTACGGCGATGCTGGATCGAGAATCAGTAACTCGAGATCGAGGAGTGCTAGTCGATCTCGAGGAAGGGCGGAAACTAAAACGAAAGAAAATAAAAACAAGTGCTTTGGGATTTCGAACTAAAATGTATGTAATAGACTTCCAAGATTGGGGTTTGCGACAACGATAACCAAGCATGCATAAGGGAGAAATAAAACAGATAATCATGTAATTCGCATCAAAGGACTAAGCTTTCGCATTTTCCAACAATTAGACAACTTTTTTAAGAAACCCTAATTGTCTCTACTGATTTTGTGTTTACAATCCAAGTTGTTAGCATGGACCTCCATTAGATGGGTAATAAACACATAACAAGTAGTAGATGCTCAGAACATGATAAAAGTCAGATTTTTACCTCAAACTCGCATGGCTATCGTCGGGCTCGCCCCAACCCTAGAAGTGGGTTGACTACTCGCTCTTCATTGCAACCTCAGACATTGATGTATGAAGAAACTTGCATTAACTAAATTCAAAGCCTTTTCAATCCCGGCGATCCAACTCTCGTTGAATGCCAAAAACCCTAAAACCTTTGAACTCCTAAATCGTCTCTGTGAACTACTTCTCTACCTTCTGAATTGAATTGAATTATTCCTAAAATCAGCCCCATGGGCTTTATTTATAGCCTTCTACTCCTTGCTATTCAAGGATAGAATATCTCTATCTATATCTATATCTATATCTAAAAGCTTTAAAGATAAATAAATGTAGCAACATAATTAAATCTAAAAAAGGGAATTATATCTAAAAACTAAAGTATCTTCATGTGGATAGATGTTGATAGATCTTGGATAGACTCGGCAATCTTCGGCCCCAAGGAATCCCAATCCGAGTAGGATAGATCAAACCGCGTTATGCGTCTCCGGAAGATTTCCTCGATCTCGAGGAGTTTTCCTCGATCTTGAGTAACTTTGGTCATTGACTTCAGTGGCTCGGCATGTCGACTAGCTGGTCCTCGACACTGCTCGGACAAAGGCTCACAAGGTTCCTCGATCTCGAGTTTCTTACTCGATCTCGAGTAGCAGTGTCTCATCGTCTTGGTTCTCTGGTGTTGTCGAGCAACTCTTCTCGACATGCTCGGACAGGTGCTTTCGGCCTTTTGTCGACGTCGAGGAAAGTCCTCGATCTAGAGTTGTGGTGTCCGGGTATGTCTAGCCATGTCGGGTAGTTTCTCTTCGGCATCCTCGGGTGGGCTCTCCTCGACTCCGGGCATGGTCTTCGGGGCTTGTCGATCTCGAGGTAACTACTCGATCTCGAGGAACCTCCTGGAGTCGGGGTTGCTCGTCTTCAGCTTCTCGACATGGGCTCCTCGATCAGTGCAGTGTCCGGACATGTCTTTGTTGATATCGACGAAGACTAGTCGATATAGAGTAAAATGTGTCCTCCGTCTTGACTTCTTGGTTTTCCCCCGAAATGGCTCCATATTCTGCAACATTAAACAGAAATTTATGTAGATCTCCATTTCTGACAAATAAGCATATAATACATAAATTTGACATATTCCCAACCCGAAATATGCAAAGTGTATAGAATATGGAACTAAAATATGCATAAAGACATGGCTACTTTAGAGACATCAAATCACCCCATACTTAGACTTGCTTGTCCTCAAGCAATAACAAAACAATAACTAAGACCTAGAACACATCCTTCAAGTCTTCGCCCTTGTCAAAAGCAATATCTCAAGTAGTAGCAACGTAAGACTAGTGAATTTAACGTCATCACACATATATGAGCGATCCATGGGCATAGGCAATATAAATCCAACCTCACCGGTGATAAAGTGTTTACACTCTACTCTCAATGTGTTTAGGCTATGAAGATCAACTCTCAACTCAATTCCATATATAATCTTATAAACATTTCAATTTAAATATGAATCCACTTCGCAACCAATTATGCAAATGCAACAAGAATTATCAGGAGGACTTCGCTCAATAGAAGTCTTCAAAGAAGATTCCATTCGGCGGGGTTGTAATGGGGCTTGGTAAGAAATATAAGGGTATGGAATTATTTGGCCATGTGGTGCTTAATACAATTCGGGAATCAAGACTCCTAAATCTCCAACACAACTCAACTAAACCATAACTCTCAATCATATGCATCAACCAAACTCTCCAATTTATCTCAATGAAGTATGTAACCTTTCAAACTTCCTCAACCTCTCCAAAGTATGTATCTTGCGAATAATGAAAGAAATAAGGTAAATTTGGCTCATGCACTTTATTCACAAAACATATGTACTTTTTCTCTTCTTTTTTCGATTTTTTTTTTGAAACGAAAATAACATAAAATAACACTAGTGCATTTATAGGGTGAGCCAAAAATCCTTTTACATAATATGCATAGCAAGATAAAAATATAAAACCAACCCATATCTTAATAATTTCAACAATCCTTCCTACTTGAAATGAAACATAAGCTCATTCCTTCCACAAATCATTATTTCAACCAACTTTAAGTCTTAATTCCCAAATGGGGGTCAGGCTCAATTTGGCTAAGGATAATTTTGTGGAGTTCACAATAAAAGTCTCAGGCTAATGTTCTGGCTTCAAGCAGGGATAATGCAGGGTAGGTAAAGAGAGGATAAAATTTGCTTAAAAGGTGCCTCCATCATTTAATTCTCATTCACATCATCATATAAATGCCTTGGCTTTGAATAACTATCACAACATTTAGAGATGCATAGGAAGAGTAAATAATTAAATACACTCAAGAAAGCAGAGGGATTTTTTAATGCTCTCCCAATAAGGCCAAAATTCTCACTGGGACAATTTTTGTTGGATTTTAACTTAGGATCATATGTGCTCAATTTCATCACAAGTTCACAATCCACATAAAAACAATTTTGGAGGACTTAGGCTAAACCTTCCAAACATGCCATAGGATTTACATGATCAAGTCAGTCATTATTTATCATCATAGGACATCTAAGTTAGGGTATAAAAACTAAGACAATGCAAAAATTTAAACATGCATTTTTTTTCTTTTTTTGACATTTTCTATTTTTTTATTTTTTTCTTATGCAACTAAAAACAAAACTAAAGTGCATAAAATTTAAACATGAATGCATAATATAAAAATTAAAATTTCACCATGTAAAACCAAAAGCAAGACTAAAACATATAGTAATGATAATGAGCCCTTCCCCCACCCCATACTTAAAATATACAGTGTCCTCACTGTATAAAATCAAATAAAAAACAAGAGTAAAGGAAGGAACTCACAGAATAACACATCGAGGAGGGCAGATCAGGTCGAGGAAAGATTTTTGTCGATCTCGAGTAAAAAACTCGATCTCGAGAAGGCTTCTGCGTCCAGTAGATTTCTGAAGTCGAGGAGCTTCTGGGTTTTGTCGATATCGAGTTGGCCTACTCGATATCGAGGAGTTTCTGGGCTGCTCCTCTTCGTCGTTGTCGGCTTGGCCTTCGTCGATTCTGACTGTTTTTCAGGGACTTCTTATTCCACTTTTCGCGATCCTTTTATGCTTGCCGACCTAAAAGTGTTAGATTGCACAAAAACAAGACTATCCATATGAATTATTCTAAACTAAAAAACCAAAAACAAAAACCAAAACGAAAAAGTAAAAAGTTCCAACAGTCCCAAAATTCAAAAAATTCTATATACACGCTCTAGATTTTAGAGTCGCTAGGCCGACTTATCTGTTTGTGCTTCAAGGACCATTAATGTGGGGCCTGCTCATGCTTGGCCCTTCTCCTGGATCATCTAGGTCCTGATTGTAGTATGCAAGCTCAGCTGACAGGTGGTTGCTTGCATAATCTTCCTTCTCTTTCTTCTTCTTCCTTCCAGCTCTTAGTTTTCGCAGATTCTCTCGCCACGGGGCCTTACATCCCCTTAAATTATTGATAAATTTCTTAATGGACTGAGGGGGAGTAGAATTCATACCTTAACTTACCTTTTCGGACCCAAAACAGAAATCTTCGGGCTTGGGGTTAGTCGATGTCGAGTACGGCTGGTCGACATCGAGTACAAAGAATTTACCAACCTGGACGGGGACATTCTCAACTATACCTGTAGGGATGACCAATGTATTGTTTTCCATGTATAGCTTGGCATCCACAGGCTCTATGCATCCTATTTTTACCTTCCGCCAGATTGATAAGGGCATGATGCTCACACTTGCTCCTAAATCACACAGAGACTCATATTTATATTGTCCAAAACCCACAGTAACAGAAAACTTACCAAGGTCAGGTCTCTTTTCCGGGAAGTGGAGTACTTTGCATTCGCCGGCGATCTCTGAGATAGATCGCTTCTTGCTCAGGATTTCCTTCAAAAATTTGACATATCCAGGCATCTCTTGCATGGCTTCTGTAAAAGGAATAGAGACGTTCAGTTCTTGTAGCATATTAACAAAACGGTTAAACCTACCTGCAGTGGGATCTTTCTGTGCTTTAGAAGGGAAAGGCGGTGGCTTTTTCTGCTTCGGAGCCAAATCAAGCATCGGAGGTGTTGCAGAGTCGTCGACGTCGACCAGATTCTTCTCGATCTCGACTACAGGTTCCTCGATTTCGAGTTGGGTTGTCGACCTCGAGTTGTCTGGTTGTGTAGTGGAGTCCGAGCTCAGCTTCTGGTCTGTGTCGAGCAGGTTCTTGTCGAGATCGAGTATTGGCTCCTCGATATCGAGTAGCTTCTATTCTTTGTCGAGTTGCTTCTCTGCTTTGTCCTTATGCTTCCCGACCTCTGGCTCGTGTAATTGATGTCCACTTCTGAGTTTGATAGCTACGACGTGTCCGGTCTTTCCCTTAGGATTTGGTTCTGTTTGCCCAGGGAGCTGTCCTGATGGTCGTGGGATCTGTGCAGCGATTTGACCCATCTGGGTCTCTATTCCCCTTTTCCAGATGTCCAGTTCTCCAAATTTTGTAGTGATGTTCTGGAACTGGTTGTTGATGGTGCCTTAATTCCGATGCATCTTCTCAAGGATCAGCTGCAGATCGTCCTTCTTTTGATCCCTCTCTGGATGTCCTGGAGCTCTGTAGAGTGGGGGGTTCCTAGGGGGACCTTGGTTCCACTGTGGTTGATAGAACCTTTGATCTCCCATGTAGCGATTGGGACCCCCAGCGTAGGCTACGTCTTCATGTGTCTCTGCCAACCTGACTTGCTCAGTGTGCGGGCACTCAGTAGTGGTGTGCCGCTGTGATCCGCATTCGATGCAAGGCTGATTGACAAACAGATATTTGACTTGCTTGAGGAGCTTGCGATTCAGGTCTCTATAGAACTGCTCCCTGACATCTGGGTCAATCTCCTTAGTTGGCTCATAGAGTGGCATAGATGGTGCTGGCCTGGCATAAGAGTTCTCCTCATAGTTTGCAGTAGACCCATATTTGTTGTCATAATTGGTGAGCTTGTCTAGCACACCCCAGGTGTCAATTGGTGGCATCGTCAGATACTCATAGCGAGTATACTGGTTGATTTTGTCCTTAGTGACTTGGTCAAGAGAGTTGAAGAAGATCTCCTGAATGACGTAGGGCGGCTGTCCATGAGTAGGGCAAGATCGCAGCAGTTCTTTCAAACTGAAGAAAGTACAAAATGAACAAAGCCAAACTGAACAAAGACATCATTGATTGAAAAGAAACAACTTGCATTAAACCAAACTGAAGAAAGTACAAACTGAACAAAGCCAGATCACTCTCGCTCCATTGCTCCACTCGGCCTCTCTCTCTCTACTCTCTACTTACTTCCCTCCTTCTGAAATTTTATGAATAAAAACTAGCCCCATGGGCTTTATTTATAGGCTTCCAATCCTTGCTAATCAAGGAAGTAAATTCTATCTATATCTCTATCTAACATAGAAGATATAATTCTATGTAGGAAATAAATCTATCTAAATAAGTAAAACTAGATAAATCCTAGGGTAATTAATTGTTCAACCCTTAGGATAAATAAAAAGATAAAAAAGTTAAATATTGTGATAATAGATAGAATAGAGAGGAGAAGAAGGAATGAACTGATTTGTTATTGGGGTCTTCAGGACCCTTTATATAGGAGTTTACATAGGGAACTAGGGTTTATCCATCACAATATAATAATATTATAACACTCCCCCTTGGATAAACATCCCTAATAATACAAAACTGTCATATTAAATACCCCGCCTAGAAAACCCAATGGGACCAAAACTAGGACCAAGGAAAAAATACAAATGACATGTGATACGCTTTGGTGATACTGCCTCGTTAAAAACCTTGTCAAGAAGACCCTGTGGGAAAAAACCTGATCGAAGGGAAAAAGAGTGCAGTGCGTATATACTCCCCCTGAATTCAACGCCCTTCTTGCAGTCCTCTCATTCGAGTAAGCTCTTTCAACTTCTTGATGGTGCTGACTGTATGAGCTGCATAGTCGAGTCTCAACATTTCCTTTGACGTGTATAAGTTGAGATGTCTTCATACATTACAGTTGACTTCGAATGCTTGACTTCCATTTGATGGCTTTGGGCTGCTTTCAATGAACAAACATAAGGTACTTCAGGACCCAGTGTGTCATTTGATCATGGGGGATCTAGTGTATTAAATAGTGTCTAAGTTGCCTCGTTAAAAACCTTAACTTGGAAAAACCCAATGGGATAACAACCAAGATCAAGGAAAATAGTACAACATTGTATGGTACTTCAGGACCTAATGCAATGTCACCATTTTCACAATTATAGGTACTTCTGGTACTCTTATACAGATCTTTAATCAGTTGTATGTGACGGGGCTATGACATTAATGCTTCAGGCAATTTCAGTCGATTTTTTTCATTTATATGCGTATGCAAGTAACACGTCCGTCATTTACATTTAGATCCAAAATTATATTCACTTCTGGTGAATACATTCTCCATATAACCTTTGATAGGTATTTGTGCAATCAACTTGGTTTTATATTTTATTTTGTATGAACACCCACTTAAAACCAATTGATGTTGCACTTGTCGGTGTAGGAACTACAGGTCCAATGCCATCATGCTTAAAGAATCCATCTTTGCATGACTTGCTTCTTTCTAGCTCTTTTACTATCATTTCGATGTCGACATCCATTATTTATTTGATGATCATCATATTCTCATAGGTTCTTTCCACTTCTGGGGAATCGTATACCGAGAGCCTAGTGATCTCCAACACTTCTGGTGTACTTAAGAACCACTTGATATTCATTGAGTTGGAGTTACTTCCTAAACTTCCAAATGAGCTAGTATCTGTGACTTTGTCACTTTCTTGGCCTTTAGTAAATGCTTTCAATGAAATATTTGCTAAACCTTATAATCATTTCATTTATTGAACTTCTGGTTCACTTGTATTTATCCGCGGATATGAAATGATAGAGAAGTTGCTTCCATGCAATCTCTTTCTTAATTTTCTCATTTCCTCTCCCCCTAAATACCGAGCATTTGATCACCATTATCAAGATCTAGGTATTTGATAAAAATAGGGACTCAAACCCCATGTATCATCTAACTTCTTTGTGGTCTCATTGTAGTTCATTTGGAGAAGGTACATCTCGGAACATATGTTGTTTATTCAAAACTTTTGAATGACATGCTCTCTTCTGGAGATAATTAGGGAGATGTTATTGTGTCAAATTCGAAATGCAAACATGCATGGGCCCATTTGACCAGCGACTCTTCTGGGTCGCCGTGAGCTACCGTATGCTCAACAATGTTTTTGATAATATTCTCTACCTTATGTTTCATATGACCAAAGTGTTGAGGCATCTGTAATCTTGGAATTACACTGGTCTATATGATAGTGTTCCTTAGGTGTCTCATTGAATCCATTCTAGAGACATTAGAGACCTTGCATTTACTTTGAATTTAGATGGTCTTGTTGTTGATTTGCCAAGATGACAGACCATATATGTTCGGTCACCCTTATAGAGGATCTTCGGGTCCTAGGATCTTCTAGTCCCTTTTAGTGGGTGTGTATGTGAATGTCAATGATCCCGCCCATCATCGTTTCACATGAATGACCGAAACCACAAAGAAAAACATTTTATTATTAACTAACTTCTGGTTAGTGATAAGTTTCAATGGGATAAATGAATGTCAAATAAACCATATATATACATTCTCAATTCTGTAAGACTTGCTTCTGGCTAGTCATATGAGATATTGGTGTTCAATACCATGTCAATTCATACATGTGTCATTGTTACTTCAGGTAACAAGATCAATGCTCTTCTGGAGCTATATGGTATTTATCCTGATTTTCCATTCATGATTGTTTGAGAAAACTTCGAGTTTTCAAATTTGTTTGACACTTATAAACCATAATATTCAACCATTGAACTTTGTATATGGTCATCAATTTATTTAATTTAGATGCCACTGAATGGGTATTGTCAGAACTTTTGTTGATGTCATACTTCAGGTATGAGTCATTTATAATGTTCTCCAAGACATTTAGAAATAACCGTATAACAGACCTAGCTATAAGCCACAACAATAACTTTGGTCAAGCGCTTAACCATAACCTCTTTCACACCCTCTACCGGAGGGGCATGCTTCAGGCAATGCTTAGAGGATAGTCAGGAAGTGGTCTTCTTAACCGGATCGTGTTATGTGGCTACTTCTATTGGTTGTATCAACCAGACAAAAATAGTTCTGAATATGATAAAACCCACATTCCATGTACTTCTTCAGGAGTACAAATGATAAAATTAGGATCATATACTCTTCTGGAGTTTGTGAAATCCTTTACTCTTCTAGAGTTCATAAAATATTATCTACTCTTCAGGAGTTAATAAAAATCCACTAGTAGAGTCTTCAGGCTCTTAGGTTGGTGTTGAAAAACTTCACAATCAACGGGATTGTGGTAAACCTTTCTCCCAAATGTTCATTTGCCAAACAAAACTCCGCATTAGACACTCATGATAAGTAGTTTCTTCGGGAAACACTTTGATATTTGAAATACAATAAGTAAAATCATAATAATTTTATTCAATATAAAGAAATGGATAAAAAACAAACAAATAAATAAATAAAATAAAATTGTATTTGTCCACTTGAGGTGGAGCCATTAGAAAAACTTGTCAATTTATCATTTTCTTCAAGAAATGATTTTATTAATAAGATGATTCATTTGTCAACTTTGAGTGACAATTAGTCTCTATTATGTATAATTCGATCATATACTCCAAAAAATGATAAGTTGCATTAAAAAATAAAGTAAGTTGTCATATAAACATTGACCATATTCTTCAAGAAACTGTATGTTTGATTGTTACTCACTTCAGGGAGAAGACAACTTGTATACATTCACTTTAATTTCTACACTTCTGGGTGTTGTAGGGAGGAAATCGAGTATGAAATATAACAAAATAGATCAAACCAGATTCAGGCCCACGCAAATAAATACAAGACTCCTCCAATGCAGTAATGGGAAGTCAGGATCTAATCCACGAGGAAGCACGTCAGCAGTTCTCAGGTAGCTGTAAATCTCACAGACAAAGCAGCAGAGAAGACAAAAACACGGAAACAAGGAAAGAAACAGAAATAAAAGCAGAAAAGAACAAACAAAAGCAAAGATCTAAACGAGACAGAAAAGGCAAAGCAAAGCAGAAACTAAAAGCAAAGGCAGAGTCTACTCGATCTCGACCACAAGCTCCTCGAGATCGACAAGAAACAGCAAGACAGAAACTTGAAAGTCGACAACAGGAACAGAAAACTCAACTCGACCAAGACAAGACCTACTCGATCTCGACCAGGTCCTACTCGAGATCGACGAGAACTACTCTATGTCGACTGGAAACAGAAACTTTGAAATGCAAATTTTCGAACACAAACTCAGATTTTTGACGAAATAAATCAATATAATAAAAGACTTCCAAAGCCAGGGTATCAACACCACAACGATAACCATGCAAAGTAACTCATAAAGGCATAAAAGATCATGCTTTCCATCAAATAACTTTCGTTATTAACAAATAGGCATATAGAGGCTTTCGCATAAACCCTAATTGTTACTAACCCTTTTTCACATAATTAATCCAAGTTGCATTAAGATCACTTTCGCTTCAATAACATAAACAAGGATCACCTTCAACTCTCGCAAAAGAATCATGCTTATAGGGATAGAAGACGAATTGCATAACAAAATCTGACCTTTACCGCGTCACCTCACATGGCCACCGTCGGGCTCACCCCAGCCCCAGAAGTGGGTGGACTACTCACGCCTCATCGCAATCGCATACATTGATGTATAAAAAGAAACTTGCATTAAACTATATTCAAAAGCCTTTACAATCCTGGCAATCAACTTTCGCAGAAAGCCAAAACCTTAAAAACCTTAGAACTCCCTAAACTGTATCTGTGGAACTACTTGTCTCTCTAAAAAATTGAATTGTGTGTGAATTGGAATGAATGAAAAACCAGCCCCTAGGGCTTTATTTATAGCCTTCTAATCCTTGCTAATCAAGGATAGAATCTCCTATCTATATCTAAATTTATATCTAAAATACTTAAAGACAAATAAATTGCATAATGGAAATAAATCTAAAAGGGAAAAGATAAATCTAAATAGGTAAGTCTTCATGTCTTGATAGATCTCCCTTCCATGATGATAGATCTTGATCAACTTTGGATAGAATTCGGCCATTCTCGGATTCCTTCATGCCCAAGAATTCCAAGTCTACTCGGACTGCTCAAGTCGACTCGTCTGCGGAAACTGGGCTACTCGACATCGACAAGGGTTAGTCGACCTCGAGTAGGATTCATCGTCGACTTGGCTCTTCGGCTAGATCTGCTCGATATGGCTCGGACTTGGTTCATGGTGCTCGTCGATCTCGACTAGGGTCTCCTCGAGATCGACCAGAGTTGGTCGAGGATGGTTCTCTGGTGGTGTCGAGGACTCTTCCTCGGCAAGGACTCGGACTGGTGCTGGGTGGCTCGTCGATCTCGACTAAGGCTTGTCGAAATCGAGTAGGGTTGCTCGGCGTCCTCGTCCTCGACTTCTCGATCAGCTCTTCTCCTCGTCGACTCCGGGTGTGGCACTGGGCTTCGTCGATCTCGACCAGGGTCTTGTCGAGATCGAGTAGACTTCCGGAGCTGGGTTGGTTTGGCTTTCTCGATCAGGCTCTGTCGACCAAGGCTGTTCTCGGACATGCTCGTCGAGATCGAGTAAGGTCTACTCGAGATCGAGTAACCTTGACTCTCAGATTGATTCGACTGGTTCCGCTGCTTCTTTGACCTTGGACTTCTGTAGCCGATTTCCGAGCTTTTCTAACCTTCTGTAGAATTGCTGTAAAATGCCTCGAATTCTGCGAATTAAACAGAGACTGGTGTAGATTCCATAATTTGGCAAATAAACATAAACTACATAGGTTCTGTACTATCTTAGCCCAAATGCATGCAATCTATGCAGAAATCGATATAAAAGTTACTGTAAAACATGGCAGATTCAGCTTACAACAAACACCCCATACTTAAGCTTGCTTGTCCTCAAGCAATCCTTTTATTTGTCAATCAGGGGAAGAAATCAACACTCTCAACATATTAGATTCATTCTTATATATCCCTACAGTCAATTACCATCCTCGAAAAGGTACTAGTGTCACAGATCCATGCATGTGCAAATATACAAAAGCAACATCTACTCACAAAAGGAGGGTAATGCAAAACATTCATTCGTGACAAAGCATTAATAATCAAGAGGATTTTAATTTAAGCTCAATAAGGAGTAGATTGGTAAAAGGCTAAAGGTGGGCAATTTTCGGCAATGTGGTGCTAATGATCCATGGAAATGGAGTACTTTCCAAACTGAATTTCATACCACATTCTTCCTTTGATTCATCACCTTTCATAATGCTTTTTCTCAATAATAATGCTTTTACCTCTCTAACCTCAGCACTGCCTTCTCGCGAGTCGTAAACATGGGTGTCATGAATGGCCCCGGATACTTAGTGCTTTGGACTCCTCACAATGTGTCCCATCTCTCCAAACTATTATTTCAGAGAGTAGGGTCAATCTACCTTTATCTCCTGAGGTGATTGGATTTTCTTTCACTCATTAAATTTTCCATATAATTCCAACAATTTCCCGCCAAACTCCAATAATAATCACAACACAACAACCATATGATAATCTCCATAATGTAACATCATTCTCAACATAATCCCCGGATGGAAATAAGGTAAAGAATGGAAATATTTAGATCATGTGGAGCAATAATTGAAATAAGGCATAATATGGCTTTTGTGATATGCATAAGCATAGGTAAGGCTAGGATTAAAACAATATGAGCATTATATGGAAATATAAAGTCCTCCATCATCTTATCATGCAACATGTCAAAAGCAACTTCAAATTTTACCTCCTTTCATGGTTTTCAATAAATAATGCACTTCATTGTGACTTCCCTTTACTAGGCAATTTCATGCTATATCTCTAATGAATCCAATTTTTGCATCATCGAGTCCAATATTAGCTTCCATGACATTAATCAAAAATTTTCAATGGGGGTCATTTTTTAAATTTTTTGGAAATCATGCATATACGCACATAAATCAATAATGCATTCCAAAATAGCCATGTAACGATTCCAAGTAATATATTCTAAATATGCACAAATAATGTCAAATATGGCAATTATGCATGAAGTAAGCCCTTTCCCCACCCCATACTTAAACATTACAGTGTCCTCACTGTATATATAAAAACAAAATAAGGGTAAAGAAAGAAACTCACTAGACAGATGTGCAGGGCTTCAAAATTTCGAATGGAAGCACCTCCTGGCCGAGTTTGATTGTAACTTGCTTCTTATCCATGGACCTGAAAAGTGCAGAAGACATATACCCACAATAGAAAAACTAAAAGTGTTCAAAACCAAAAAACAAGCAAAACAATGTCCAAAAAGTCCTAAAAAGTTTATGTACATGCTCTAGATTTTATAGTCGCTAGGCCGACTTTTCCATTTAGCTCAAGGTGGCATTTGCAGGGCCCATGTAGCTTGGGCCTCAAATAGGACTCCATTCTTGTCCATCAGTTGTAATCCTCCAGAATGGATCTTGTTCACCACGAAAGGTCCCATCCGCTTCTTGTTGAATTTGTTGGGGAACCAATGATCCTTTGATTTAGAGACATAGAGCTTGTCTCCAACTTCATATTCTTTGGGCTCATCATTGGAAATCCTGCATAATCGCACATACCAAGGCAAACCTCTCCCATGTATAGATAAATCTTTAATGGAAATAGGAGAAGAAAGATCCATACCTTGGCTTACCTTCGCAGAGACGGAATCGGGGACCACTGTGTTTGGTCGATCTCGACTAGGGCTAGTCGATCTCGATGAGACTGCAGGTTCTGGTGGTGGTCGGCTCGAAGATGCAGAAGTCGACGAAGGGCAAGTCTTGTCGACCTCGACAAGGCTACTCGATCTCGAGTAGGCCTCTGCTCCTGGTGGCTGCAGCGTCGAGGAAGAGGGATCTGGTGGAGTCGAGTGGTGGTCGACCTCGACAAGGGTGGTCGAGATCGAGGACGATCCTTGCTCTGGTGGTCTCAGCGTCGAGGAAGCAGGGGCTGGGCTCCCCGAGTGGTGGTCGACATCGACAAGGCTAGTCGAGATCGACGAGCCTGGTTTGTCTGGTTTGCTGCTCGACGATGCTGGTGCTGGTGGAGGCTCCGTGGTTTGGTAGAGGTCGACTAGGGTCCTCGATGTCGAGGAGCCTTGGTCGATCTTGACCCCATACTTAGTCCCTGTCAAGGCATCCGAAAAATAATTAATCCACAGCGACTTACCTTGGTCTGTGTCGATTGGATTCTCTGTGTTCTCATTGAGGATTGCCATGATCTCCTCCACTTGGGCCTCCATGTCCCTCTTTTCCAGCTCCTCAGGGGTCATATTTCTGACCTTGGGTTCCCAGCAGGTGATGTAGCCAGCTGATATAGATTTGACCTCTTCCATTGGACCTGTATGCCTTTCAGTTTTATTAAAGGAATACTCAATTACCTCATCGCTGATGTTGAAGGTGAGCACTCCTTTCCTTACGCTTATGTTGGCATCCACCGTTGCCAAGAAGGGTCTCCCTAGAATAATTGGACAAGCAGGATCTTCTTGCATATCAACAACTAGGAAATCAGCAGGGACAAAGAATTTACCTACTTGTACTGGCACATTGTCCACCATGCCTGTTGGAATGACCACCGTGTTATTGGCCATGTAAAGTCTAGCATCCACAGGCTCTAGGGCACCTATCTTAATCTTGGACCAAATTGTTAAAGGCATTATACTCACACTAGCTCCAAGATCACATAAGGCATTAATTTTGTATGGACCAAATCCAATAGTTATAGCAAACTTACCTGGATTCGGCCTCTTCTCCAGTATGTCTAGATGGTTGCACTCCTCTGTGATTTCAGCCATCGATCGCTTTTTGCTCAGAATCTCCTTCAGGAACTTGACGTAGGACGGCATTTCATTGAGAGCTTCTGTGAAGGGTATGGTGACACTGAGCTTCTGAAGCATCTTGATGAAGCGCTGAAATTTCTTTTCTGCTGGGTCCTTTAGAGATTTTGTGGGGAAAGGCAGCTTCTTTTTCTGATTCGGAGCCAAAACAGACGTCGGAGGTGCTGCAGGCTGCTCTATGTCGACTAAGGGCTCCTCGACATCGACTACAGTCTTGTCGATCTCGACTAGATTTGGTGCTGTCGAGTTGCTGTGTGGTGCAGACGAGGACCCTGGAAGTTTCTCCTCGACATCGAGTAAGCCCTCCTCGAGGTCGACTAGGCCCTGGTCGATGTCGACTTGCTGTTCCTCGTTGTTCTGCTGCTTTCCGACCTCTGGCTCTTGCAGTTGACGGCCGCTTCTGAGTTTTATAGAAGCGATGTGTCCAGTGTTTCCCTTAGGATTTGGTTCTGAAGATCCAGGGAGCGCACCCGACTATCTGGGGATTCGTGCTGCTAGCTGACCAATCTGTGTATCAACTGATTTTCGCCATATATCAATTTCCCCAAGCCTAGAGTTGATACCTTGCATCTGAGTATAGACGGAGTTGAAGGACTGCCTAGTTTCTGAATGGTTTCTCCGTATTTCTTCCAGGACTGTCTGTATATCATCCTTTTTCTGGTCCCTTTCCGGATGTCCTGGAGCTCTGTAGGGCGGGGGGTTCCTAGGGACACCTTGGTTCCACTGTGATTGCTGAAACCTTTGGTCCCCCAATTAGCGATTGGGACCCCCTACGTAAGCTGCCTCCTCATGGTGCTCTGCCAGCCTGACTTGCTCTGTGTGTGGGCACTCAGGAGTGGTGTGCCTTTGCGATCCGCATTCAATACAAGGCTGGTTGACAGAGAGATACATTACTTGCTTGATGAGCTTCTTATTTTGGTCCCTGTAGTACTGCTCCCTAACGTCTGGATCAATCTCCTTAGGGGGATCATATAGGGGCATGGATGGTGCTGGCCTGGCGTATGGGTTCTCTTCATAGGTTGCAGTAGACCCATACTTGTTGTCGTAGTTAGTGAGCTTTTCTAGCACACCCCATGCGTCACTTGGCGGCATTGTCAGATACTCATAGCGAGTATAATGGTTGATTCTGTCCTTAGTCACTTGATCAAGAGAGTTGAAGAAGATCTCCTGAATGACGTAGGGTGGTTGTCCATGAGTAGGGCAAGATCGCAGCAGTTCCTTGTAGCGCTCCCATGCCTTTGCCAGCGGTTCCCCTTGCTTCTGTTTGAAGGCGGTGATTTTCTGGCGGAGATGTGCTGTTTTGGCGGGTGGGAAGAATTTGTTCAGAAACTCTTGCTCTACTTGGGCCCAGGTTGTGAGTGATCTTGCTTTCAGCCCTTCCAGCCATTTCAGTGCAGGCCCAGCGAGAGACCAGCGAAAAGATTTCATCTTGACATATTCCAATGTTGTACCTTCAGCAAGAGTACGGCACATGTCAGAAAAGTTTGTAATATGTTCAAGAGGACACTCATTAAATCTACCATAAAAGGCATTATTTTTAAGCTCTATAAGAAATTGAGTGCGAATTTCAAAAGAGTTATCAGGGATAAGAATCGCCGATTCAGGCACGACGAGCGTGGGATGCATATAATCCTCTGCAGTGGTTGGATATTGGGCAAGCTCAGCTTCTGCTTGCCTTGCGTGCTCATTTTCTTGTTCCCTCGCCGTCCTCTCATTGGCGATAGTAGTATCTTTTGCGGATAGTTCCCTGGTAAGCCTCTGTATCAGCTGTTCCTGTGTTTCAGCGGCTGCCATGGCTCTTTGCAGTCTAGCTCTGATGTGTAGGAGGCGTTCCGGTTCGTCTAAGGCGTCAAACTCAGGTGGGATACCAGAACGGCGCATACACCTGCGAATTCACTCAAGAGAAAAGTGAGAACTGACTACCTAAGGCGCGAATGATTGCTTCCCCGGCAACGGCGCCAATTTGTTGTAGGGAGGAAATCGAGTATGAAATATAACAAAATAGATCAAACCAGATTCAGGCCCACGCAAATAAATACAAGACTCCTCCAATGCAGTAATGGGAAGTCAGGATCGAATCCACGAGGAAGCACGTCAGCTGTTCTCAGGTAGCTGTAAATCTCACAGACAAAGCAGCAGAGAAGACAGAAACACAGAAACAAGGAAAGAAACAGAAATAAAAGCAGAAAAGAACAAACAAAAGCAAAGATCTAAACGAGACAGAAAAGGCAAAGCAAAGCAGAAACTAAAAGCAAAGGCAGAGTCTACTCGATCTCGACCACAAGCTCCTCGAGATCGACAAGAAACAGCAAGACAGAAACTTGAAAGTCGACAACATGAACAGAAAACTCAACTCGACCAAGACAAGACCTACTCGATCTCGACCAGGTCCTACTCGAGATCGACGAGAACTACTCTATGTCGACTGGAAACAGAAACTTTGAAATGCAAATTTTCGAACACAAACTCAGATTTTTGACGAAATAAATCAATATAATAAAAGACTTCCAAAGCCAGGGTATCAACACCACAACGATAACCATGCAAAGTAACTCATAAAGGCATAAAAGATCATGCTTTCCATCAAATAACTTTCGTTATTAACAAATAGGCATATAGAGGCTTTCGCATAAACCCTAATTGTTACTAACCCTTTTTCATATAATTAATCCAAGTTGCATTAAGATCACTTTCGCTTCAATAACACAAACAAGGATCACCTTCAACTCTCGCAAAAGAATCATGCTTATAGGGATAGAAGACGAATTGCATAACAAAATCTGACCTTTACCGCGTCACCTCACATGGCCACCGTCGGGCTCACCCCAGCCCCAGAAGTGGGTGGACTACTCACGCCTCATCGCAATCGCAGACATTGATGTATAAAAAGAAACTTGCATTAAACTATATTCAAAAGCCTTTACAATCCTGGCAATCAACTTTCGCAGAAAGCCAAAACCTTAGAACTCCCTAAACTGTATCTGTGGAACTACTTGTCTCTCTGAAAAATTGAATTGTGTGTGAATTGGAATGAATGAAAAACCAGCCCCTAGGGCTTTATTTATAGCCTTCTAATCCTTGCTAATCAAGGATAGAATCTCCTATCTATATCTAAATTTATATCTAAAATACTTAAAGACAAATAAATTGCATAATGGAAATAAATCTAAAAGGGAAAAGATAAATCTAAATAGGTAAGTCTTCATGTCTTAATAGATCTCCCTTTCATGATGATAGATCTTGATCAACTTTGGATAGAATTCGGCCATTCTCGGATTCCTTCATGCCCAAGAATTCCAAGTCTACTCATACTGCTCAAGTCGACTCGTCTGCGGAAACTGGGCTACTCGACATCGACAAGGGTTAGTCGACCTCGAGTAGGATTCATCGTCGACTTGGCTCTTCGGCTAGATCTGCTCGATGTGGCTCAGACTTGGTTCATGGTGCTCGTTCATCTCGACTAGGGTCTCCTCGAGATCGACAAGAGTTGGTCGAGGATGATTCTCTGGTGGTGTCGAGGACTCTTCCTCGGCAAGGACTCGGACTGTTGCTGGGTGGCTCGTCGATCTCGACTAAGGCTTGTCGAGATCGAGTAGGGTTGCTCGGCGTCCTCGTCCTCGACTTCTCGATCAGCTCTTCTCCTCGTCGACTCCGGGTGTGGCACTGGGCTTCGTCGATCTCGACCAGGGTCTTGTCGAGATCGAGTAGACTTCCGGAGCTGGGTTGGTCTGGCTTTCTCGATCAGGCTCTGTCGACCAAGGTTTTGCTCGGACATGCTCGTCGAGATCGAGTAAGGTCTACTCGAGATCGAGTAACCTTGACTCTCAGATTGATTCGACTGGTTCCGCTGCTTCTTTGACCTTGGACTTCTGTAGCCGATTTCCGAGCTTTTCTGACCTTCTGTAGAATTGCTGTAAAATGCCTCGAATTCTGCGAATTAAACAGAGACTAGTGTAGATTCCATAATTTGGCAAATAAACATAAACTACATAGGTTCTGTACTATCTTAGCCCAAATGCATGCAATCTATGCAGAAATCGATATAAAAGTTACTGTAAAACATGGCAGATTCAGCTTACAACACTAGGTATTTGTGCAACTTTAAAATAAAACTCATACACTTCTGGGTATGATTTTCAATAATCTTTAGGAGGATATACAATATATCTCTTATCATTCATTTACTTCAGGAAATGAATATTATCACTTCAGGGACAAATTTGTGTTTATGAGAGAGAGACATTTTATGAATTTTCTTTTCATATATCTCTTCAGGAGATTATTATCGTTACTACAGGAACGATTTATGAGCATAATGTGTTCATCCTCTTCAGGGGATGAGTTTATTTATTTCGAAAGATAATGATAAATAAATAAATAGTTGATATAGGTAATAAAACTATAAAAAAAACATAAATAAATAAAATCAAATTGGCATATTGTCAACTTCTGGTGACAATAAAATGAACATCTGCAAATACATGTTCGTCTACTTTTGGAGACTAGTGGAGAAACCATAATTTGCTTTGTTTAGCTATAAAAATCATCGGTACAAGGACGATTATGAAATTTAAAATTTTATCTACTACGGGAGATAAATTTTATCATGATATATAAGCTAAAATATTTATCTTCTTCCGGAGATAAATTTATCGCTTCTGGGATGATATATAAATTTAACAATTTTTATCTACTTCAGGAGATAATGTTTGTCTACTTCGGGAGACAAAGAATGGTAAAAAGTGTATATAATATAATATATAAATATATGAATAGAAACACATAAAATAAAACAAATAAAATAAAAAGATAATTGTTCATCGCTTCAGGGATGAGATTCGTCGCTTCACCGCTTCGGGGATGAGATTTATTGCTTCACTGATTCAGGGATGAGATTTATCGCTTTATCGCTACGGGGATGATATTCAACCATTCATTGGTTTAATCTACTCCGGGAGATGAGGAAAAAAAAAAGATATAATTTAAACAAATTAAATAAAAGAATATAAACATAAATAATAAATATAATTTCATCACTACGGGGATGAAATTTGATCGTTTATAACTTCAGGGATATAATAAAATAACATCGGATACGACCGATTTATCCAATCGCTTCAGGGATTGAGATTCTGCGGATACAAACCGATTGATCCAATCGCTTTAGGGATTGAGATTCCGCTTCAGGAGATATTAGGATTGAGATTATTTTATCCGCTTCAGGGGATATTACAACTTCGATTGATTCAATCACTTCAGGGATTGAGATTTGTTCGATTGATTCAACCACTTCGGGGATTGAAATTTTAATTTATCGGTTCATCGCTTCGGGGATGAGATTAATCTGATCATTGCTTTTATCATATCATCTTATCGTTTCATCGCTACGGGGATGAGATTCATCGTTTCATCGCTTTCGGGGATGAGATTCACCGTTTCATCGGTTCACCTACTTCGGGAGATGATTTATTATATAATATATATATATATAAATATATATGAATTGAGATGATAAATGATGTGCATATGATGATTCAAATTATAAATCAGAAGCTACCCATTTTTAGTGCGATTGGATGAATGCAACCTTCAGTGGATGATTGCGGCGGAGATCGCGTAAATCTTCAAGCACCGACACCGGATCGACTCGGTTGCTTCTATTCGGCGATGTAGCTCATTGTATTGGATCCTTACCCTTCTTCTTCGTTGAATCCTCTTAAGCCCCTGCAGATCCTCGTCGCACTTCTCCACCGCTACGATCGATTTCGGAGGTGGTGGCTGCGGCGCGCTGGTACATGTGTCCTCCAATCCCATTAATCAGGCTGCGATCAATTGAGGTTAGGAGCGAAGACTCTCCGACGAGTTTCAATTGTCAGATCGGCGAATCTCTAAAAAAATCGTCGAACTCCTCGCGACGACGGTGGTGAATGGTTGTGATGAGGCACTAGCCCCTGCGTGACTCCTGAGCCTCCTGCGCTGCCTACCATGTAGATCCGGGGTCGATTGCAATGAACCCATGGAAGGAGGGAGTAGATCCGGGGTCGCTTTGGCTTCAGATCCGGCGACCATGGTTGGGGAGGCGACGGCTCCAGCGACAACTCGGCGATTGCGAGGTGGATGCGAGGAAGATATGGGAGGAGGGAGCGGCCATGGAGTGAACACTTGGGGTGGCCGCTTGGGGCAAAAATATTTAGGGTTTTATCTTTAGAAACTATCGTGCTGATAACGTGTGATAATAGATAGAATAGAGAGGAGAAGAAGGAATGAACTGATTTGTTATTGGGGTCTTCAGGACCTTTTATATAGGAGTTTACATAGGGAACTAGGGTTTATCCATCACAATATAATAATATTATACTCCCTCCGTTTACAAATATTTGACGTTATAGTTGGTTGACACACAAATTAAGGAGTAGTATTTTTCTGGGTCAGTGTTGGTGTAAGTACTCCATAGTACAGGGTGACTCTGTAGCTTCCATTCTTCTCCAAGGGGGAAGTATTAATTGAGTGGTCAGGATTGCTTTTCAAATTAGATTTACATTATTTTTAATTGTTGGAAGAAAAAAAAAGGGAGCCCGTACCGTGAATCTCCAAGGGGGAAGTATTAATTGAGTGGTCAGACCTCCCAAACGACATCTATTTTTCAAAACAAACAAAACCTCTTGAACGTCAAATATTTGTAAACGGAGGGAGTATCAAATATGTAGATCTTCATGTGTTGGAAATCTCTTCTCGGAAATATCTCCATTGGATTCGGGATAGAACCTTAACAAGACTCGGACTAGCTTGAAATCGGCCACTGGGGGTCAACTCGATATCGAGTAGGCTTACTCGATATCAACCAACATTTCTTCCGTCTCGACTTAGCAACTCGATTCCGGCCTCTAGAGTGAACATCAACCAACTGTTTACTCGATATCGACTTGTGTTGGTCGATATCGACTTGAATCTTCTTGGCTTCACTTCCTTGGTCGATTCTGGGACACTGCTCAATTTTTGGCTTGGTCGACTTCGACCAAAGTTGGTTGACGTCGAGTAAAGTTGCCTTCTTTTCACAGCTCCTTGATCTTGTTCTCATCCTCGAGTTGGTTCTGCTTCAGCTGTAGTCGACTTCGAGGAGCTTCTGGTCGAAGTCGAGTAGATCCCATCTTTTGGTTTCATCTCGGAATGGCTCTAAATTCTGTAATATTAAACCAAAACTTATGTAGACCTCTATTTCTTGCAAATAAGCATATACTACACAAATTCAACATATTCCCGTCCCGAAATATGCAAAGTACTAAGAATAAGGAGCTAAAATAAGCATAGAAACATGGCATAAATCATGGACATCAAATCACCCCATACATAAGCTTGCTTGTCCCCAAGCAATAACTTGGATGGTCATTCAGGGGAAGAAACAAAACTCTCAACATCATAGATTCATTCTCATATAACCCTGCAATCAATTACCATCCCCGAAAAGGTACTAATGCCACAATCCATGCATGTGCAATTAAAAGCAACATCTACTCATAAAAGGAGGGTTATGCAAAAACAATTCATGTGACAAAGAATTAATAATCAAGAGGACTTCAATTAAGCTCATGGTGAAGAAAAGGTAAAAGGTAAAGTGGTGGGCTATTTTTGGGCAATGTGGTGCTAAATCCGGGGAGAATTTCTTCAAACTTTGCTTTGATGCCACCTTGAGCTTAAACGGAAGAAGTCGGCCTAGCGACTTTAAAGTCTAGAGCTTGTAACCAAACAATTAGTTTTAAAGATTTTTAGACATTTTTGCTTTTAGTTTTTGTTTTCAAACGTTATTTTTGGGTTTTACTATTGTGGATATTATCTGTCTAACGAATCTTGCAAGTACGAAAAAGTTGCATAAGTACTCGACATCGAGTAGAGCCTGTGGTCGAGGAAGGATCACCCTGATGCTTCAATTGTACTCGAGATCGAGCAGTTTTAGTCGATGTCGACTACTTTCCTCGAGATCGACCACTTCTGCAGCAATTACAGCACTCGATTCCGATGTTCTACACATCTGTCTAGTGAGTTTCTTTCTTTACCCTTGTTTTTATACAGTGAGGACACTGTAAACTGTAAGTATGGGGTGGGGGAAGGGCTTACTTTATGCATATTTGATTATATATATTTGACATTATTTGTGCATATTTTCCGAATTGTTCAAACATGGCTATCTTTGGAATTATTATTAATCATCCATGCGCTTATAAGTTATTTTCCAAAGTTCATAAACATCACCCCGTGATAATGCATATTTCATATAGGCATTATAGGTGTTTCTTATTGCTATTAAATATTGGTTTTGCTATGTTTTGAGTCTAGTTCCGTTGATTACTTGTGAAGTATTCGAGTTCGGAATCTATGCGTTTTCAGTGTTTATTCTGCACAATTACATTCCGACCTTGGATGGACTATGGGAAGAAGCATGTTTTGGAGCACATGGGAGCTAAGGAAGAGCTAAGGAGGAGCAAGGAGGCACGACATTAGAATTCGTTGAAGGAAAATGAGGAACACCGAGCACTGTAGGAACGGTGCCCGCTGCCCCTTGCACGACGCCCACCGTTACCCCAGATCCTGAATACACGATTTTGGATCTGAAGACAATTAATTTATATTATTTTTTTATTAATTCTCCTAGGGTTTTTGCCGACCCTTGAGGACTCCATTTAAATTATTTTGAGTTTATTTCAATCGTGTGTGGCTATTGTGTGAAACTATGAACACCATTAGAGAGAGAGAGAGAATTGGCCTATGAGTTGCTAAACTCATAGTTTCACCTGTGATTCGAAGACATGGTTGTTTGTATTGTGAGGATTTGAGTTCATTTGATTATTCATGTTCATAGTTATCATCTTGAACTTAATTTATTTTGTGTTCCTTTCTATGTCTCATCAACATGTTAGGAATTGCATCTCTAGCTATGAATTCGTTGTTATTTTCTTAATAGCAAACAAAGGTATTGACGATAGTGATGTCTCTTTGTCTTTGTAGTGGATGATTACAACTATGTTGAGGATATTTGATTAGGATTGAGTTCGGTATGCGCCTATTAGTCTTGATTGAATAGAGTCAATGTGCCAATTGGTCTTGATTACTTTAGGTCTTAATGCTATTCTTTAGTGATATCGAATAAGATGAGTGAATGTCTGCGAATCTCTCAACTTTATTCAAGTAGACCTAAGAATATGAATTCCAACCATTGTTAGAGAATTACAGGTGAACTGTTCTTTCTATCTTGATATCATTCCGCTTTGTGATTTGCAATTTAGTTAATTTTACATTGCCTATTTGTCTAAAGGTTATTGCTTTGCTATAAAGAGTGTTGTCTAGAGTTATTGAATAGGAAATCGCTTCTCCATATGGGTTCGACCCCAGACTTTCTTGCTATACTAGTAGTTATTTGGTTTATCAATTGCTTGATTGCCTAATCTATTGTTTGTGTGTTTATGTTTGGATTTTTATCACTAGTTTGGGAAGGGCAAAATTGCCAACGACATTCAACCCGCATCAAACTTCTTGGCACCGTTGATGGGGAGAAGAAAGGAGTTTGCTTTTTATTAACTCTATCAATTACTTTTTATTTTGAGTCTGTTTTGTCTTTGCATGGTTCAAACTATATCTTCTAATCATCGTCTTTGTCTTTTGATCCCGAGGTTGAAAGATCTTTCCGATTGAAGAGGAGGCTCGAGTTTGAGATGAATGAAGAGATGGCAGACGTTGTTGTTAATCCGCCAAGAAGGACCCTGAGAAACTTAAAGAAACCTGATTTGACTGCTCAACCACTTGCAATTAGTCTTCCTGATCTCCCTGCGGGTTCAAGATTTGAGTTCAAGTCAAATTGGTCATCTATTTTGCCTTACTTTCATTGATTTCCTGGGGAGGAGCCAAACAAGCACCTTGCTACTTTTGCAAGCGTATGTGATAGACTGAGACCCCAAGGCTTGTCTGAAGACCAATTGATGCTCAGAGTGTTCCCCTTTACTTTGAAAGATGCTGCAAGCTAGCGATTAGCTTTACTACCTACACCCAGAAAGCATTACTACTTGGGTGCAATTGAATAAAGCTTTCCTGCAAAAGTACTTTCTTGCGACTCGCCTCAACAAACTTAAGAAGGAGTTGTCCAGTATTGAGCAATCACCTACGGAGAGTCTTTATGAGTATGTTGAGCGGTTCAAGAAGCTTAAGGGCAGTTGCCTGCAACACCGTATACCCGAAGATGATCTAGTGCTATATCTTTATGAAGGCTTGCTTGACACCGATAGGAGTTTCATCAATGCTACTAGCGGAGGAGATATTTTGGATAAAACACCTTAGGAAGCAATGTAGATTTTTGAAGGGTTGGCTAATACATCGCAATAATATGGGAGACACCAAGGAGTTGGAGGAGTTCATAAGTTGGATAGTTCGAAATATGGACACAAGAATGATATCGATACGCTTATGGAGATCGTGAACAAGATGGCTATGCAAATGAATCGACCCCATCGGCCTAGAGCTTGTGGAGTTTGTGGAGATCCAACTCATCCGAATGATAAGTGTCCCTTGATTCAGGAGGGCACTGCTGAAGTAAATGATATGGATTATGGACCTCGTCGCAACTTTGGTAACAATTACAATCAAGGCTACGATTCAAACTACCAAAGTGGATTCTACAAGAGAGGCCAGCAGCAACAAGTTCCTTTTCAAAGAGGACAATATGAGAATCATCCTAGAAACACTCAACAAGATGATAGAGATGAGACATTGAGGTTGCTATTGGACAAGATTAGTGTTCAAGAGAAGTTGTTGAGTCAAATGGCAAAGGAGATAGGTGAATTGAAAGCGAAAGATTCGGGAAAGTTGCCATCACAAGTGGTAGTGAGTCCAAAGGAAAATGTAAGCGCCATGATCCTTAGAGTAGGTAAACAAGTGAATACACCCAGTAGGAATGTTAAAGAGAGGCTTAAAGAGGAAGTTGATTTGGGCAAAAAGGATGAAAAGACGGAATTGGAGACACACTGCGAAAACGGCGCCCGCCGCCCCTCACCACGGCGCCCGCCGCCACCTCCTTTGACGGATCCGACTTCTGACGTTGCTCAATCCCTGAATAAAGCTTCCAAAGAGTGGTCTTATGAGGTTTCAACACCTGCACCACTCTTTCCTCATGCCTTAACATCTGATCGTAAGTGGGAAGATGAACAAATTCTTTATGACACCTTTCCTCCTTGTGAGGTAAATATTCCACTCTTTAATTTAATTAAGATTGCGCCTCGCTATGCGAAATTTTTGAAAGAGTTATGCACGATGAAGCGCAAGCAAAGGATGAGAAAGAAGAAAAAGGTAAGTTTATGTGAAAATGTTTCTGCTTTGCTTCAGAATCGATTGCCTGAAAAATATAGAGATCCAGGTATGTGTACTATACCATGTGCGATAGGTAATGCTAGCTTCACCAAAGCTATGTTAGACCTAGGTGCTTCAATTAATGTTATGTCTTATAACTTATACATGTTTTTGGGTCTCAATTCATTATCTGAAACTGGTGTTACTATACAACTCGCTGATCACTCTAGTATTAAGCCTAGAGGAGTTGTTGAAGTTGTGTTGGTAAAGGTAAATGATTTGATTTTTGTAGCTGATTTCTTCATTCTAGACATGGAACAACGTACGCCTCAAACCCCGATTATCTTGGGAAGGCCATTCTTGCGAACGCCTAAAACTAAGATTGATTGTTTTGAAGGTTCACTAACTATGGAATTTGAGGGTAGAAAGATTGAATTTTCTATATTTGAGCCTATTGTTTCTTCTGCCAATGATTTTGTAGATGTTCTTGACTCTAATGAAATTAATCACATAAATGAATCAAATACTTTGTTGGATGTTTCTGTTGAATCGATGAATCTTGAGTTTTCTAACAAAGATGAAAATGGATTAGGGAAAGAAATTGAAAAAAAAATTGAGAATTTGTTTAAGTCGCATGAAAATGTGCCTCATTCAAATGATGCTATTGCTATTCCTTGTGAAAATTCGATTCCTAATACTGCTGAGGTTTTTGCAATTGCAGGACAACCTTCTGGAGTTACTTATGTCAAGGAGGAATCGAAGGATGCTATTGATGGCTATGTCGGAAAAGTTCCTAAAGTTCCACCCCTCGTTCTGAAAAGGACAAGTGTGGGGGATCTTGGTGGAATCACTTGATAAAGATTGCATCATGTCTAGCTAAAGACGTGAAACAAAGGTGCTTATTGGGAGGCAACCCAAGGTAGTTAGGTAGTATTTCTATTTCTTTTGCATTTATTTTTCAATTCAATAAAGTATGATCAATCGTGTCAACGGATTTTGGAAGTTACGATAAGTGAAACCGATGTTGGGTATAAGTTTTGATTGATTGAAAAGACGGAGTGCATTCTGTGGACACGACGCCCGCCGCCCCTACCACGGCACCCGCCGCCTACGTGTCCGCCTGATGAATCCGAATTTTGGTAAATTTTGGAAAGTGAAGTTCTATCTTTATTTTCCGAGTTATTTTATTTTTCTTAGGACTAGATTATTTTCTTCTATTTTTGGTTTTAGACTAGATGATTCCCTATTTACATTAGGTTAGATTATTTTTTCTATTTTAGGATTAGTATTTTATCTTTTATTTATTTTCTGTTTTGTTTTAGGATTAGATATTTCTTTTTAGGATTAGTTTCTTTATTTCCTAGGATTAGAGTTTTATCTATTTCTATTCTATTTTATCTATATCTAATAAATTTCCTTTTTCTTTTGGATAGATTTCCTTCCAACTTACCATATAATATCTCTCCTTGTTTGTGGATCAATTAAACTTGCTCAAGCGGAATCTCAAGAACATCAAAAGTCTACTGGAATCTAATTCGATTGCCTAAAGCCTTGTGTTTCAATCAATTCAATCCACCAAACCACTTTCCGCTACTACCCTACTTCCACAAAATATCGATCTTTGATATTCCATACTCTTACATATCACAAAAGAACCTTTTCGAAACCAAGTTGTTCGAAAATTTTGAAGTTTGGAGGAGTGGACGTCGGTTTTCCAACGTTTTCACTCGGATTCGTGGTTCTGCATAAACGGCGCCCGCCGCCCCTACCAAGTCGCCCGCCACCTCTACAGCGAGCCTGTCTTTTGGTCATTTTTGGTGATTTTGCTTCGGTTTTTCTTCAAGATCACTATGTTGTCTGCCCCTATAGAAAACAAGGTACCATCTTACTTTGATACTAATGATGTGCTATGCTGGAATTCACTTGCAACGCGCACCTACACGTCCACTATGTTCTTTGACGTGATTACCCTGAGACGATTGGGCTTGTTTGAGTCGGTGCTCGAGTTAATGGCACATGGAGGGTTGCTTGATCTCATTGACAAAAGAGCTCCTACCTACCCATACTTGGTGAAGGAATTCCTCACTACGTTGGAAGTTATATCACCCAAGGATGTTCATTTTCGATTGCAAGAGAGAGCTTGTAATTCGTCATATGCGGCGATGGGTGTGGCTTTTGGTGTTACAAAGAAATGCTCTAGGAAGTGGAACAATGCCATGCGAGTCCTTGATGCAGCGGAGATTTGGAGGAAGCTGACGGGAACAACTGAGAACTTCAAAGACTTCAGACTTCATGATATGGTTACCCATCCTGCTCTTCGTCTCTGCCTGCGAGTTTTGGGCTCCACTTTCTATGATTCTGGAAGCGTCACTATTGTTGATCCTGGTGTGATTGATCTCTTATATTGCCTGATTCCTGAGTCTACAATAGTGCCAGATTGGGTACTCTTTCTGAATATGTGCGATAGGGTTCGTGGCCACCGCAGCGAGAATTTTCCTTTTTTCACCCCTTTTAGAGGCATGATCACACTTTTAGAAATATTTGATGGTGTTGATATGAGCTAACTACAACCTGTTAGTCACTCTTATACGTGGGACATCGATGCTCTTGTGTCTGCACGAATGTTAGAAAAGTTGTAGTTACCATATGCCATTGAGAGATTTCGATGGTATCCAGACCGTGGCAGTCTCATCATCAGTATCTTCCTACTTTTATACCTAGGGGGTTGAAGTTAGTTGAGTTCTGTCGAAGCCATGTTCCTGTTGATACTCAATTACGGAGGACTGGCGACCCTGTGGCCCCTGGAAACGATGTTGATGATATGTAGATTGAGATGCCGCCGCTTACGGTTCGAGATGCCTCGCACACTGCCTGCTAGGAGAAGAAATTTGCTAACTTTGAGAAGCGGCATGAAGATGAATTGACGAAGCTTACAAAGTGTCATGCGGTTCTGTTAGGAAGATCGAGCATTTACGTGAAATTTGTCTCTTATTGATGGATTTGATCAATCAGCGGTATGGAACCCAGACCCTGCCTTCACAGTAATTGGTCAGTCATTTGCTTCTTTCAAACCGTTTATTTTTATATGTTCATTGTTCCTTTTTGTGTTTTATGCGTTGAGGACAATGCAACTTGTAAGTGTGAGGGGGGGGGGGGGGAGATTGAAGTAAATTAGTTAGGTTAGGGCATGTTTGAATTTCTGTTTGTTTTTGAGTTTTTGTTTTTGAGTCTTTGTTATTTCCTTTATGTTATTTCTATTATGTTATAAAATGTCAAAAAAAAGAAATAAAAAATTAGAAAATGTCGAAAAAAAGTGAGTTTTGTTTGTTTTGCATATTGTGTTGTCAAGGATACCCATCTTGATTTGAGTTTGTCCTTACATGATCTTATAAATCACATGGAATTCTGTAATGATTTGATCTTATCTTAAAAATTGGTTTTTATGTGAAATATGATTGATCATATACAATTGAGCATGTATGATCTATGTTTGGGAGTACGCTTGAAATTCAACAAAAATTTGTCCTAGTGAGATATTTTTGGCCTTATAAGGGATACATCTCTATTCCCTTTTGCTTTTCTTGTGCAATATACTCTTCCTATGCATTTATCATTGAGTATTTTCATGGTTATCTATTTTCAAGGCCGATTATATATATCTTCAATGCTTGATAAGTTCAATGATAGAGGCAAACTTTTAGCCACGTATTTATCCAGATCTACCCTATGTTATATCTTACTTTGAAGCCAATTTGAGCCTTTAGCCTTTTTGTTAGCTCTAGAAAATTATTATTCATAGCCTATGATGAGCCTTACCCTTATTCCGGGGGAATTGAAATTTTAAATGGGTTATGGAATCTATTTTGGAGATTGAGGAAAATGAAGCTAAAGTGTGAGTTTATGGTTTATGGTTTTGAGAAGATGTAATGTTATGTGCTTATTTAGTCCCTCATGCTTATGCATTTGATTTTCATGTATTATCGCTCAAGAAAAGAAAAAAAAAAGAAAAAAAAAAAGCTTGGACCTAGGGAGAATAAAATTCACCTAGGGGTAAAAGTAAGCTAAAAAAATAAAGGCAAAAAAATCCGAAAAAGAGAAAAAAGAGAGAAAAAGAAAAAAAAAAGAAAAGAATGAATAAAGAGCCATTTATCTTATGTTTGCATAATGAGGATGGATTGGGATTTATGTTGGTTATGAGATACATTAGTTGGGTGTTGAGATTGCACTATATGTGAGATGATGAGAATTGACATTTTTTATGTTATTTTAATGATATTGAGAGATTTTGTGCATTTGTGAGCTTGATATATTTGAGTTGGTTTGTGTTATGTCGGAAGTTTTGGAATCTTATTTTCCCTTAATTTATAGCACCACGTGACCAAATACAATTCCTTACCCTTATGTTTCTACCAAGCACCGTTACAACCCCGCCGAATGGAATCTTCTATGAAGGTTTCCATTGAGTGAAAGTCCTCTTGATGTTTTTATTTTTGCATTGACGTATCCGGTGGAGATTTTGTGATATAAATGTCAATATTCTAGTTGATGCTTGTATATGGAATTGAGGTGAGTGTATGCTTAAAGCATAAACACATGAGATTGAGAGATACACATTTTATCCTTGGTAAGGTTGATTTTTGAGCATGCAAGCAACTTGATATCCCATATATACATGTTATGACATTTATATGTTCGGTTATACTTTCACTATTGATGATGTTGTTTTTTATGAGTAAAGTTGTGAAAGATTTCATATGGGATGCGTAGATGATGTTTTCCCTTATGGTTGCTTGAGGACAAGCAAGAGTTAAGTGGAGGGGGGGATTTGATAATGCATATTTCATATAGGCATTTTAAGTGTTTCTTATTGCTATTAGATATTGGTTTTGCTATGTTTTGAGTCTAGCTCCGTTTATTACTTGTGAAGTATTCGAGTTCGGAATCTATGCGTTTTCAGTGTTTATTCTGTAGAACTACATTCCGACCTTGGATGGACTATGGAAAGATCTTAAGAAGCATGTTTTGGAGCACATGGGAGCTAAGGAAGAGCTAAGGAGGAGCAAGGAGGCACAACATTGGAATTCGTTGAAGGAAAATGAGGAACGACGAGCACTACAGGCATGGCGCCCGCCGCCCCTTGCACGGCGCCCGCCGTTACCCCAGATCCCGAATACGCGGTTTTGGATCCGAAGATAATTAATTTATATTATTTTCTATTAATTAAGACTAGGGTTTTTGCTGACCCTTTAGGACTCTATTTAAGTTATTTTGAGTTTATTTCAGCCGTGCGTGGCTATTGTGTGAAGCTATGAACACCATTAGAGAGAGAGAGAGAGAGAGAGAGAGAGAGAGAGAATTGGCCTATGAGTTGCTAAACTCATAGTTTCGTCTGTGATTCGAAGACATGGTTGTTTCGATTGTGAGGATTTGAGTTTATTTGATTAGTCATGTTCTTAGTTATCATCTTGTGCTTAATTTATATTTGTGTTTCTTTATATGTCTCATCAACATGTTAGGAATTGCATCTCTAGCTATGAATTCGTTGTTGTTTTCTTGATAGCAAACAAAGGTATTGACGATACTGATCTCTGTTTGTCTTTGTAGTGGATGATTTCAGTTGATCTATGTAAAGGATATTTTATTAGGATTGAGTTCGGTATGCGCCTATTAGTCTTGATTGAATAGAGTCAATGTGCCAATTGGTCTTGATTACTTGATTTCTTAATACTATTCTTTAGTGATATCGAATAAGATGAGTGAATCTATTCGGATCTCTCAAGACCTAAGAATATGAATAATTGATAAATCAATCCGAGGACCATGAATTCCAACCATTGTCAGAGAATTATAGGTGAAATGTTCTTTCTATCTTGATATCAATCTGCTTTGTGATTTGCAATTTAGTTACTTTTACATTTGCTACTGGTCTAAAGGTTATTGCTTTTGCTTTAAAGAGTCTGGTCTAGAGTTATTGAATAGGAAATTGCTTCTCCATGTGGGTTCGACACCGGACATTCTTGCTATACTAGTAGTTATTTGGTTTATCAATTGCTTGATTGCCTATTCTATTGGTTGTGTGTTTAAGTTTGGATTTTTATCACTAGTTTGGGAAGGGCGAAATTGCCAACGACATTCGTCCCGCATCACCCCCTGTAAATTTTTATTAGTGTCATGGGAGCTTTATTGAACTCGACGATGCAAAATTGGATTCATTAGAGATATAGCATGAAATTGCCTAGTAAAGTTAAGTCACAATGAAGTGCATATTTTCTTGAAAACCATGAAAGGATGAAAAATTTAAAGTTGCTTTTGACATATGGATGATAAGATGATGGATGACTTTATATTTTCCATATAATGCCCGTATTGTTATATCCAAGCCTTACATATGCTTATGCATCACAAAAGCCATATTAAACCTTATTTCATATATTGCTCCACATTATCTAAATATTGCCCATTTTCTACCTTATTTTCTTATCCGGGGATTATGTTGAGAATGAAATTACATTATGGAGATTGTTATATGGTGTTTGTGTTATTATCATTATTGGAGTTTGGCATGAAAGTTTCAATGTTAGGGAAAATTTAATGAGTGAAAGAAAATCCGGCCACCTTAGGAGATAAAGGTAGATCGACCCTGCCTACGTTGAGATAATAGTTCCGCAGGATGGGACACACAGGTGAGAACTCCAAAGCATGGGACACACAGGTGAGAACTCCAAAACACTAAGTATCTGGGGCCATTCATGACACACATGTTTGCGACTCGCGAGAAGCCAGTGCTGAGGTTAGAGAGGTAAAAGCATTATAGTGAAAAAAGCATTGAGCGATGAGCGAAAGGTGTGAAATCAAAGAAAGAAGGAATGTGTTATGAAGAGTTTTGAAATTATTTCATTTCCCCGGATTGTTAGCACCACGTGGCCAAACATGTCCCGCCTTTGGCCTTTTAGCAATCTACTCCTTATTGAGCTTAAATAAGGTCCTCTTGATTATTAATGCTTTGTCACATATGAATTGTTTTTGCACAACCCTCCTTTTGTGTGTGAAGTTGCTTTTATTTATAGGCATGGATTTATGGCATAAGTACATTCGCGATGATGGTAAATGATTGCAGGGACATATGATAATGGATCTAAGATGTTGAGAGTTTTATTTGTTCCCCTGTATGACCATTAAAATTATTGTTTGAGGGCAAGCGAGCTTAAGTATGGGGTGTTTGTTGTTCGCCTAAATTGACATGTTTTACATTAACCTTTATATCGATTTCTGCATGCATTTCATATCATTGTGTTAGAATTATACAGAATCTATGTAGTTTATTCTTATTTGTCAAATTATAAAGTCTATACTAGTTTATGTTTAATTTCGCAGAAATCGAGACAACTTACAGTAGTTCGGAGAAGGAAGAAAATCATAGGTGAGCTCGACTACACCAAACCAAAGGTCCAGTAGCAGTTGAACCAGAGCATGTCAAGCAGAAAACAAAGAGAAAAGCACTCGACAGGATTAGTCGATGTCGACCACTCTAGTCGATGTCGAGTACGCTGGTCGACTTCGGCTTCATCACACGTGATCGAGCACGAGCTGAGCAGCGAATCACTCAAGGAGCACAAAAGTCCTCGACGTCGAGTACTTTACTCGATGTTGAGTACCCATCGAGAGTCCCAATCCTAGACGAGCTCAAGTCTGAATCCGAGGAGAGTGAGCAGAGAACACAACTCTACTCGATGTCGACTACTCTTGTCGATGTCGAGTACTTCCCAACGCCGGTCCGAGTAGAATCCGAGTGAAGAGCCAAGTGTGTGGTTACTTGCAAGTGAATTTACGTGGAAATCTATCAACTTGATGTGAAGATATATCAAGTTCAAGGAAGATTTATCCACAATTAGATATTTTTCCTTAAGGGTTTATTTGTTTTATTTACCATGTTTTATCATTAAGCTTTAGATAAATAGTTTTAGATATAGATAGATTATTCTTTCCTTGGATAGCGAGGATTGAATACTATAAATAAGGCCCTAGGGGTTGTTCTTAGGCATTCAATTTCAATTCCAATTTACACATATCATATAGCGAGATAGAGAGAGAGTTTAGAGAGCTTTGGCCGAGAGGGGTTGTATTTTGCGAGACCGAATTTGGCTTTGATCGGTTGTAAGCTTTGTTTTGATTTAATGCAATTTAGTTCCTTTTTATTATTGATGTGTGTTTCGATGATGAAGAGCGAGTAGTAACCCAACTTCTAGGGTCGCGGTGAGCCTGACGGTAGCCATGTAATTAAGGTAATGCAACAACGGTACAACTTTTAATGCGATTTCATCTTCTATCCCTATGAGCATGATTCTTCTGTGATAGTTGAAGGTGATCCTTATTTATGTTATTGAAGCGAAAGTGATCTTAATGTAAATTTGGATCAATTATGTGAAAAGGGTTAGTAACAATTAGGGTTTATGCGAAACCCTCTATCTTCCTATTTGTTAATAACGAAAGTTATTTGATGAAATACATGATCTTTTATACCTTTAGCATTGTTCTTATATGGTTATCGTTGTGGCGTTGAAACCCCGATTCTGAAAGCTTTTATTTTATTGAATTACATCCCACCAATTCTGTGTTTATCTCCATTTCTGCATTCTTTCTTTACGTTTTTACACTGCACAGCGCACTCGATCTCGACTACTAACTAGTCGATCTCGAGCACTCTAGTCGACGTCGAGTACTCCTGTACTCGACATAGCTTATTTTCTTCGTTTTCGGTTATGCAGTTGCAGATACAGTCGACAGGTCTAGTTGATATCGAGTACTATAATCGATGTCAAGGAGCCTCCTGGTCGATTCCGAGAGGATTTAGGAGCTTGAAAGCTGAGCGCTGACACGCTTCTTCGTGGACACGATTCTGATTCCTTTCCACTACAACGGGAGGAAGTCTTGTATTTTTATTTGCATGGTTCAGGGAGTCGATTTGAGATTTATATTTCGTATTTATTTCGCTACTCGATTTCCTTCCTAACATTAGGATATCATTATTATTTGGGGAGGGTAAAGCTAACGACGTTAGTCCGCCACCATGGGACCTCTGCAGACTCCACATGGTGTAGGTTGTTGCATTTGAGTCATCTATGGAGCCAAATTCTTGACAATGTCAGCGATCTTGTCAAGTTCATTGCTGCGAATACCTCTAGGTTGTCCAATCTGAGGACTCCTCTGACGCCTTGATGTTTCTCATATTGTTGCGAAGCGTTGGCTAAGTCCTTAAGAATCTGTATTGCCTCATCAAGTGTCTTCCACGTGTAGCATTGATCACATTGTGCTCATGATCAAGTAAGCCTTCATAGAGATAGAGGACTAGATCATCCTCTAGTATACCATGTTGCGGTCAACTTGCTTTAAGCTTCTTGAATCTTTCAACATACTTATAGAGGCTTTCTATAGGAGATTGCTCTATTCTTGACAGTTCCTTCTTGAACTTGCTGAGGCAAGTGGTAGGAAAATATTTCTAGAGGAAAGCTTTCTTCAATCCTACCCAAGTAGTAATACTCTCTGTTGGTAGTTAATAGAGCCAATCACTTGTTGCATCCTTTAGAGTGAAAGAAAACACTCTACGTATGATCTGATCATCTTTCAGGCCTTAAGGTATCAGTTTATCGCAGTCACTGGTGAACTATGTGATATGTTATTTGGGCTCCTCTCCAACCATTCCATGAAAATTTGGAAAAATAGTAGACCAGTTAGACTTATACGCAAATCTTGACCCCTCAAAGAGAGAAGGGAGCCTGATCTCAAGCGGTTGCAATGTCAAATTGGGCTTCTTTAAACTTCTCAGGTTCCTCCTTAGAGGCTCCTCAATAACTCCATCATCATCATCATCATCATTGTTGTTGCTGTTGGGTTTGTTGTTTTGAAGGATTCCCCCTCCAAGAGCATTATTATTGGGATTCGTCTCTTCTCCTTCTTCTTGTTTGAATTCAAGTCTTCTTCTTAACCTAGAAAGGGATCTTTCAATCTCTGGATAAAAAAACAAAGAAGATGAAGTAGTAGCCTGGGTATCGACCATGTAGACTGGTCCATGCCCAAGTTAACAATAAAAACACACAAACCTAAATGATCTCCCCGGAAACGACGCCAAAATTTGATGGGGCATAAATCGGTCTTGTCAAAGATATTATTTATAACCCAAACTAGCAAATTAGTGAAGTAAGAAAGTAAAAGGTCGAACCAACAGAAAGATCTTGTTTTGATCATGTTCTTCTGCTAACTAAAACAATTAAATAACAAGATTGATAAATATAAAGGAGTGTAATTGAAATAAAGAATGGCATGATTGCGAATTTGTTACCAATGGGATGAAAACGCTTCACCTGCGGTTCTCAACAATGGTTGGTATTCAAGATCCATGGCTTGATTTCCAATTATTCTAATGCAATGAATGCAATTGATGTTATTCCGACTTTGATTTAAATAGATTTGCACTCCTCACGGATATGTCAATCCCTTACGCTATATGCAACCCTCACCTTGTTTAGATGTAAACATAAAATAGCACAAATTCCCAACGTCCTAACAGTATGGAATTACCAACCCTCCTAAGCTACTAGTTTGACGTTAATACCTATCACTTCCTTAACCCTAACAACTTAGGACCGATATTTAACCAAGTGTCATTACCCTACACAACCAAATGATGCTTTCACGGGATCACTTACATGTGTTTGCTACTACGGCCTAACTATTCCTGCGAATTAATTAAAACCTAGCAAGACTATGATTCTGTCAAGTTTATCAATCAACAGAGAATTAGAAGTCAATGATATGAGCACAAAGGTAATGAAATAACTATTAAATAACAATAGAAATCAAAACCTCACAATTGAACCAACCATGTCTTCGAATCCCATGCTAACGAAAGATGAAAAGTAATCTATGAATCTCTGTAATTGTTATCTCCTTCTCTAAAACCTAATAAGACTCGACCTAAATAGCATAAAAGTCGGCCTCCTTAATCCTAGAAAATATAATGACACTAGTACAAAGGGGGGGAGGGGGGGGGGGACCAAAGCATGTTTTTTTTATGCATATAAGCACACTTCTCGTACTATGCTTATAGTGGGTGCGCTCCCAAACAAGCACATTTATTATTTAACCATTATCCCATATTTTAAGCCTGGTTTTGTGTTGAAGCATTCTTAAATTATTATACAGCCAATATCCGTTCTGCTCGAATTATAAGAACGCTTCAATTGAAGTGTGTTAACAAACAAGTTTTAGCACACTTTTTTTTCAAACCGTGCTTAATAATAAACACACTTTGAATAAAAAGTGTGCTCTTTCATATATCTCTCAAACGGATATATCCATCTCAACACTGGTCCAATGCAATACCTTTTCTCGAACCAAGAGTCGAACCCAAGACCTCTTGCACCCTCATACTGAATTTGTCCGATACACACGCCTACCACCTGAGCTACGGAATTTTGTTGTAACTTAATTTGTGCATTTACTTAATCTAATTACTAAAAAAACTCTAAATATAAAAAAAAAATTTTTTGAGAACGGTTTATAAAAATAAATGAGAACGCTTTAAAAGAAAAATGTGTTCCCTCTAGTTAAATTTTGTTTTGGGAAGACACTTTTCTTATAAAACCATGTTCGTTTTAATTTTTTTTAAGCACACTTTATATGAAAACCGAGCTAATTATTCCTTTAGAAACAAACGAGAACCGTTCTATAGAAAAGCGTGTTGATTTTATTTAAAGTTGGTTTGGGGAATACATTTGTAAAATGAAACCGTGTTCATTTTAATTTATTTTTAAGCACGCTTCACACGAAAACCGGGCTTAATAGTTTTTAGAAATAAACGAGAACGGTTTTATAGAAAAGCGTGTTCATTTTAGTTAAATTTGGTTTTGGTAACACACTTTGAGAATTAAACCGTGTTCGTTGTAATTTTTTTAAGCATGCTTTACACGAAAACCGGGTTGAATATTTTTTTACAAATAAACGAGAACGGTTTTATAGCAAAGCGTGTTTGTTTTAGTCAAATCTGGTTTCGGAAACACACTTTGAATGTTAAACCGTATTCATTTTAAGTTTTTTTTAAGCACGCTTTACATGAAAATTGGTCTAAATATTTTTTTAGAAATTAACGAGAACGGTTTTATGGAAAAGCGTGTTGCTTATAGTTGAATTTGGGGTTAGGAACACACTTTTAATATAAACCGTGCTTAAAATAAAAAAATAAGCACGCTTGTCAAAAACCGTACCCAACTTACCGTGCTCCACCTCCTATATTTGTACTAGTGTGATAATAAACTAATTAAATTTTTCAGATAAAACTTGGCGTTTCCTGAATCTAGCTGACCGGCGAGCACCGGTTAGATAGCGGCGGGCGTCGGTTTTCCTGTGTTTCAATTTTCTTCTTTGTCTTCGATCGTCTTCTCCTTGGCTACTCTTATGCTCTTTCCTTCTTCCTTTTATGCTCCAAATCAGCCTCTTCCAACCTTATTTAGTCCATCCTTAGACCCTTTTCAAGCTCGGATTGTAAATCCGCATAATAAACACAAAATAGTGTAGATTCCAAACTTGAATGCCCAAAGGATTAATCTTGCAAATTAACTATAAAACATGCAATAAACCTATCCTAAATGCAACAAGAAATACTTATAATCCCTATCTATCCATTATCACAAACATTGTCCAATTTTTGACTGCCTAAAGCATAATATTTAAAGTGTAAAACCAAATCTATATCAGGCGACGAACTTATACTCCACGCACACTCGTCACTTGAACATCATCTTTAAATGAGTCGGCAACTATACTTATTCAAGTGACCAACATTGAAAAACAATAGTGTCATCCGAGCACGGGACATGTGAGATGTAAAATTATATCATTGGGTAACGTTGTCGGGTGACCAACTTTGAATGACCTTCGTCGCTGGAGTTCAAACTTTGATTTACATGTTTAAAACTCTGGCGACCAACATTGGTAAGTTACCTGACCCCGTTTACGGATTTTTCGTCGCTTGGATTAACTCAGACGACCAACAATATTAAGGTTGGTCGCTTCAATTAAATTCTCAAGCCAAGTATCTATGAAGCTTATCTAAGCGACGAAACCAATACCTGAGATGTCAACTAGCATAGTGATACTTTAGAAATTCAAGGACTAAGCAGAAAAAAGGATTATACTACCAAATACTACCAAAAATTGGAATTAAGGGCAACGACACAAACAATTGATATGCTTTAAATTTCATTAATTTAATAATGGGAGATGAGACCATAGTACAAATTTCAAATTAAATTCAGAGAAATGACTGGGGCCGGAATTTGTACGTACGTACATGTCGCTTACGAAGACCCTTGTGAAAAAGTTCCCGATGTTAATATAGGAGGATATACCTTTTTTTTTCTTGTGGGATATATATATGAGTATTTTGTGATGTCGTTATTTATATTGTAATTACCTTATTACAATAACAATCTGGAGGGGTTAAATTATACGCACATTTTCGAGATCGAGAATGTAGTTAGCTTAATTTGATAATTAATTCAATCGAGACCTGTCAATAGGATAATTTAGTCGGGTTTTGGTTTGGGTCATTCGCGTATCAGGCGGATTGAATTTTAGATCAATTGGATCACAAATTTTTCCGGATCGTGTCAAACCGGGTTTATCCCGGTTCTGGGTCGACCAATGGGCCAAAAAAACACAATTTTTGTAAAGACTTTGTAAAATATTAAAATATTATCAAAATAAAATTATAATATACATATGTCAAATTAAAATAAATAATAATGTTATAATTAAATTTATAAATATTATTATAATAATAATATATAAATATTTGAATCATAAAAATATTATATTTATAGTGATAAATGTTGTAAACATATTGTAATTATAATATTATACATAGAGAGAGGATAGATCATGTGTAAGCAGTCCTTACGGTGTAATTTGTGAGTAAATTTGGAGCGTCGAATTAAGAAGATCAAATGGCTGAGATTAAAAGTAACTTGTAAACAGTGACATTATTCGTAGGTACCATATGATTATTCGTATGTACATATATACGAATATCCTTTGTACCTACGAATAATTACTTGTTGGTACATACGAATAATTGCATTATTATGCACAAATAGTTGTTTGATACCTACGAATAATTTCACTGCTTACAAATTATACTTGCACACGTTATTTACCTTATGCGTAAAATTAACGAACATAATTGCCTAACGAATCCCTGTGGAATCTATGTGATGCTTGTCCAGTGTCTGAGGATACCTCAATAAAATTGCATCCCATGATTATCATTTATATGTCATAAATAAATCACCCAAACACAAAACATAAGCGCCTACTAAGATAACTTCGCGATCCTTAAAAACATCGCGATCTCTTTATTCTATTTCTACAAACAGAGATCTTTCAACTTGTCCAGAACATCGTGATCTATAAAATAGTATTCACGATCGTAGAAGCACTTGCATTCTCGGCTGCCAAACACCCATTGGCCTATCTCGTGCAGCGCCCACCGTAGCAAAACCATGCCATTTTTACTATGTTGACACAAACATCACGTTGGCAAGGTGGCAAGGTGGCACCTCGCTGGCCACAACTCACACACACACAAAATGCTAGCAAGATGTCGTGACTCCATATGTCCCGTCTTTACCATGAGGTCTCCACCAGCTACTCACCCTAAGTACTATAAATACTCCCTTCCCACTAAATAAGGGGATCCGATTTTGAGAAGCTGAAGTGAGCTCTACAAATCATCTACCAGTTCTAAAACCCCTAGAGTTAAGTCTCCAAATCTCACGATCGGAGAAGAACGCTCTTAGAACATATCATCCATCTTGCAAGTCCCTCAAAGACAACAATTAAATAGTGAAAAGTAGAACGCGAAATCATCGCAAAGCGAATAGATGATTGACCAAATCACTGGAACCAAAGTATAGAAAGACTTTATCTAGGTTATATTTATACAGGTAAATATAGGGAATATGTCGTCAAAATGAAGTAATAAGTAGAGGTGTTTTTCTAAGAACGTTTCAATGCCTACATGATGTTGATTCGCTGGATTGATTTTAACCCAACGGATCATCGGATCTCGGCCCTAAAATTCCGAGTCCGTGTTATTTTTAGGTTCTAGGTCTAGGAGATTTGGGCCGGATTTTTCAAAGATAGGCAGATGAAAATTCTAAAATCTTTGAATTCACATAGTATAAGGTACGACTACTCATCGGTTCAAAACTAGGCCTAACTGAGTCGAATTGAACCGATCCTAAAATTAAATTTATGATTTTTTTTTTTACTGAAGACCGAGCGTAACGCCCTAAGTTCGGTTTAGTTTAGTTTTGGTTTATTTAGGTTCGGCTCAGGTTTAATTCGAACCCAAATATACATAACTGACAATTCATTATAAAAAATTAAAACGTTTAATGTTTTAAAAAAATTACGTTATAGAAAATTTATTAAAAATATACACAATATCTTACAATGGGCTATAATTTTTTTATGAAAATTGATTCAACTTAAACTAGTGTTGCATAATGTTTTTATTTAATTTAGTAAAAGTTATGTTTGGATTAAACCAAGCCTAAGTTCGGTTTGGTCCAGTTCGATTGAACCGGACTGAACCTAAAATCGAATTTTTAGAAATCGTGAACTAAAAACCAAGCTTAATCTCTTAGTCTTAGGTCCAGTCCGATTGACTCGGTTTGATCCAAAATTTGGTTTGGACCGAATTTTGAACGGCCTGGTACAAGGAACCTATCTAGCATTTCATCCACATCGATATGATGAATCTCCATCGATCAAAACGAATTCACCATTGATCGTTTGATCAAAAGCCATGATTAGAACATCGCCAACTAATGCTGAACGAGAGGATGCTTAGTTTCTCTTGCTCACGAGCAATATAGGTTGCAACATTGGCCCTTGAATTGGTCCATCTTGAAAAAAAAAATCAAACATCACGACGTTGACGCAACTTGCAAAAATGAGGGGAAGGAATTCGCGACATCCCTCTGACGACCCCGAAATTAACATCATGTGCGTCGTTGATGCAACTTCCAAAAATGAGCGCAAAGAATTCGCGCGCAATTTATTTTGCACAAATGGAAAATTGTGTTTGCATTATTTGCATGTGATGTGATTGAGATATGTGGAATTCGCGCGCAATTCATTTCGTACAAATGGAAATTTGTTGTTTTGACACGCATTTAAAAAAATAATTTCATACTTTTATCTATTCGTCCGAGGATATTATTATTAGTCTATTATTATTTTATTCCCTAAGGTTTTGCTCGACTCTTTTAGAGTTATATCTATTCTATTTTACAACCGTTTTGGGTGTGGAACAATAGAGAGAAAGAGAGAAACGATTGAGAGAGATAAGTTGATTATGAGTTGCTAAACTCATAGTTTTGTTTGTGATTCGAAGACATGGTTGGATGAATTGTGAAGATTTGATTTCATATTGTTATTCATGAGTTATTTCATTATCTTTGTTCTTCATTGTTAAGTAGTTGCACATGTTCTCTCTATGACTGATCATCTAGACATAAACTCCATCTTTGCTAGCGATTCCTTTCATAAGATTGGTATCTTTGTGGCAAGTAAGGAGAATTGATCCCGTGAAAGCATCAATTGTCTCTGTAAGATGATGATTATTGGTTTATATTGATTTCTATGAGATTAGGGTTAGGATTTCTACAATTGTGCATTCTTTTGATTCCTAATTGCATTGAGATTGATATTGCTAATTGGCCATGCACTTGGGTCTCTATGTTGCTCTATGTTGTATTTCATAGAATGTAAGTGATTGTCCCTCTATTGATCAATCTATTTAAGAAATGTCGGCGTAACTTTTGAAATCAATTGTTTTGCAACTGATTGAGAATAACAATGAAATCATTCCCAGGATCATGAATCTCAACCATTGTCAAGAATTTCAGGTGAAGCGTTTTGCTCATATTTTTACTACTTTGCAATCATTACTTCTTTTGCTTATTTGTTTGTTTCATTTTTTTGCTACAACTTTATTGCAAATTGTCTGAGAATCATCATAAAAATTACGAATCAGTGTTTTATGTGGGAACGATTCCTTACTTTTCTGCTATATTAATCTTTTGTTTAGCATTGAGTTAGGATATTATTTGCATTTGGGGGACCAGGACCATTGACACAATTCCACTTGGTTAAGTAGCTTAACAGTGTCATTAGTGTTGCTATTCTAAAGATCCTTGACCAAGAAAAGAAATGTCTCAGTAGGGCTGTTATATGAGTTGAACAACTCGAGCTCGGCTCAGGATTGGCACAAAAAAAATCGAGTCGAGCTCGTTCATTTACCTAAAAAAGTCGAGCCTGAACATGATTTTAGGCTCGGTTGAAAGCTCGGCTGGTTTAAGTTAAGAGGATATAACCAAGAAAAACTACTTAAAGCTCAAAAAATGCTGCTCGATCTCGTTCATTTCCTAAAACAAGCCAACCTTGAACAAAAAAGAAACCTCATTTAAAAATTGGGCTAGGCTCGGCTCGAGCTCGTTTAACAAATGAATCAAGCTTAAACATGTCAAGTTCGGCTCGAATAACACCCCTATGTCTCAGAACTATCTATTGGTGGTTAATTTGGTTCAGTGGTGTTGCTACTTTCAAAGTTGGGGTCGGGGAGCAACCCAAAAATAGGATTTCTAGTGTTTATCCATAATCAATACTCCTGACGATGCCCAAAAATAACAGGAAATGGAAAAGGACCGGAAAGGGATAGAATCGGAAGAACCTGTCGCGGACGTATCAACCATAGGGGACCGCAGACGAGGACTGCATGAAAACAGATAAGGTGTCGAACATGCCCCCACCCACGTGTCCTCTCTTGAACGACATATGGCGATAGGGTCACAAAAAATGGTCGTGAAGGTGAATCGACGTGTCCAGAGGGGAGATCGACGACCACTATAAAACCCAAAAAGCTCTCTAAAATAAGGGCTTTTTGGAAAACAAAAGGGAGAATTTTAGAGAGAGAGAGAGAGAGAGAGGAAGTCATAAGGATAAGCCTACCCACAGGGGATCACACTGGACGGATTCGCGGACAGCCACTGAATATTGTGAAAGAGAGAATTGGTTGTACGGATACAGGTATCAGACGCTTGGTCCTGAGGGATCCCCCTGCTTTTCCTTCTACGTCCGATATAGGATAGATTTTCTCCTATCCGAAGGGCCTTGGTGAGATCATCGCCCGAGAAGTGAAACGAGCCGAGTGCAAGGCTCGACGGCATTGGAAATGATTCAGCCGCCAGCCACGGTGATCAAATCCAGGTAAGACTGTCGGAATGTCTCCAGTCTCCGAGACATAGGTCAAGGTCCCCCGATTAGGATAGATGATAGGAGAAGGGGGGGTTTGAAGAATACAACATGCATGTTGTCTCCCCCTACCCTTCCCGAGTCCCCACTGACCCTGAATTCTCACCCTACGTGCCCCAGCACTTCGGGCAACCCAGGGCAGTGAACGAGGATCAATACTTCCATCAACCAAACCTAGAACATGCATTCTTCTACGGATATGATGGGTACCAGGCATATAAAAAAGGGAACCCGTACACTGCCTTCTCCCATAACATGTACGGCAACGTCCATCATGATTATCACCAGTTGAGGGGTTTTGAATACCCCGGCAAGCCCCATCACTATGGAGATCAGCAGGCTAGCAAATATCACCGGGGTGAACGGTCCTCTGACGTCTCCACGTCGACGAAGACAAATCCACTCCCTATGCGAGCGGAAGGACCGGACCTCATACCGTCAATCTTCACTAGTGAGATTTATCAGGCGCCTATGAAGTACGATGACACGACTGATCCCGATGATCATATGTGTCACTTCCTAACAGCCATGAGGATAAAAGAGTACAACGATGCAATGTTGTGTCGCAATTTCCCCTCAACTCTGACAAAGATAGCTTTGACCTGGTTAACCAACCTACCTCAAAAATCGATTGCCAGCTTCTCACAGCTTTCTCAAGTCTTCAAGTCACACTTCGGTAGCTCACGATCACGTAAGAAGACCATGCTGGACTTGAACTCCAACAGGCAAGGGCCGAATGAGACGTTAGGGCAATTCTTCGCACGATTCACCAGTGTGGTGGTGCAGATCCCGAATTTCAACCATGAGTCTGCGGTTATAATCCTCATGGGTAACCTCGCCGAGGGGGACTTTAAAACTTACCTCTTTACTAAAAAACTGAAGAACTATGACAAACTAAGGGACATTGTATCTACTCAGATTGAAGCCGAGGAGGCCGCAACCTCCAGCTCGAGGGCAAATGAAAGCCATCAAGGTTTTTTTAGGAAAATAGGTGAGAAATTCAGGAAAGACAATGGGCCTGGGAAGCAGAAGAAGCAATACTCCGAGGGACATTCGTCGCGTCCCGGCAGGACGAGGTCCACCTCAACAACTAGGGGAGGAACCCCGCCGCGCACCAAAGAGAACGTGATCGGGGAGCGCATGGCAACGGAGAACGCTCCTTCCACCGAAGGAATGAGGAGCGCCGCGATCAAGAGCGGCCCAGTCACGACCCCCACGACCGACGGAATGAAGGCTACGGTGGTGGGCGGCCAAGTCATCAGCAGACCTCGAGGGGTGATTACCCTCAGTAGCAGGAAGGCAGGAATGACCAGCCGCGTTATACTCCCCCTAACCGAGGCAAGGGATGGGGCCGCAAATGGAGAGGCTCCCGAAACGACAAAGCCCAGCCGGCACAACGGTCGGTCAATCAAGCCCCGCGGGATGAGACCCACCGAGAAGGGTCGAGAGTCAACCGGATTCCTGAGCCAGAAGGCTTTAGCGACACTCTAGCCGGGGGGCCCTTGGTCTCAGGGACTAGCAGGCAGGATATGAAGAATTATGAAAGGGAGGCGAAGCAGCCTCCGTCAGCGGCCATTTAGAAAATTTCCCTGCAACCGCACACTGAATTGATTTTCACCGCGACCAATGCATAGGACGTCCGCATGCCCCACGCGGACCCATTGGTCATTCATGCACATATCGCAACCAAGACAGTAAAAAAAGTATTTGTTAACACGGGGTCGTTAATGGACATCTTATCCTGGGAAGCTTTTTCCCAGTTAGGTGTCTCCGCGACGGCTTTGAAGCCTTGTCACGGCAGTTTAATAACCGTTTTTGGAGATGAAGTACAGGTAGCTGGCACCATAGAACTTGAAGTGGTCCTAAGGTCAACACCCTACCAAGCGGGTGGTTAGAGAGAGAAACTCTCAAAGAAGGAAACCCCTTCTTGCCTTCCCCCTTGCCTAGGCAAGCTCTACCCCTCTCGGCCTTTTTCCCCGGCGATCCTAGTGTCTCCGAGCAAGCACCTTGTGTCCACCGGGAGCTCGTTACAATATCCTGGTTGTAAGTTTCGAAGTGAAAGATGGAAATGACGGTGGTTTGAATATCTCACTAGCTAAGTTAATGGAGGAGCCAGAGCATTAACTCCACCGACCGTCCACTCAAGTCTGACCCCAACCACCGACCACCTCCACTAAATTCCCCCACTCGTTTCTCACCTACCTACTCACCCTCCTCCTTCCTCGTTCTCCTTGTCCTAATCCTCTTGGTCCTGAAAACAAAAACAAAAAAGAGTGTCCTCAGAGGCTCGTCCCCACCAGGGGTGGCGACACCGGTCGTCGTTCACCTGCTCTACCACTGAAAACCTCCTGTGGATCTGTTCGGCTTTGGTTCGTACAGTGTCAAACTAGCCGTTAAAAGGTATATCGGTCATTTTTTGAGAATTTTTTCAAAATTTCTGACCGTTACAGACCCTTTGACCAAGGTTTGACTTTTTGTGGTGACTGAGCCTAGACTTCGGTAGCCGTCTCATGGTGGCCGGAACCACTCCTGCTTTTTAATTTCCGGTCTCCCTTTCACACAAACCTACTCTCTTGTGTTTGTTTTCTCCCCCCCCTCCCCTTCGGATCTATTCTTTCTTGAACCTGACATGTGTACAAGTTGCACAGTAACCTGAACAGTGAAGTTATTCGGAGGCTCCCTCTCTATGGCCTCTTTTTAAATTGACCACCTCTCTGACCTTCATACCTACCTCCGGTATCCACTCCTTACGAATTTGGGCTCACGTGTCGCTTTCAGAAAACCCCCAATTCCTAGGGTTCCGACGTGGGAAACTACTTCTCGAAAGACTGTCCTCTATTCCCCCTCTGTCCAAATTGGCTTCTCCAACTACTTTCTTTCCTCATCTCCAACCTATATCCTTACCAATTTCAACCCTAGTTGTCTCAAGAAGAAAACCCCAACTTACATAAAACCTGAGTATCCCCAACCTTAAGAATTGGAGCAGTGCAGAACCTATCACGAAAGCCCCAAATCCTAGGGCTCGAATAGGATGGACAAGTCTCCTCCCCCGTTCCAGGGGAAACGTGCTACATTACTCACGCCAAGCCCGATAGCTGAGTCTCCTAAGGAAGGTTTGAAATCAAGGATGTCGGTATTAGGTAAGCTACCTAAGGCAACCCTCATCACTCCCTAAATGCAACAACAAAGGATAGAGGTGCTCTTACAACCCGGGACTGAGAATCGTGCTCCAGAAAGTAATCCCCCCTCCCCTTCTACAATAGTGACTGCTCCAGGTGAAAGCAGCTACCCACAGGTTCGTCCCCCTCATCTATATTCAGGCCTTATAAAGCCTCAGAGGTATGTATCTCTTCCTCCCTTCCCTTGGTGCTAGCCGGGTCCTCTAGGGTAGATCTTGATTTGCAAAAGATCCCAAAGGAGGGACATGATATGTGTTTACAGAAGATCTCTATGGAGGGACAATCAAAGTGCCTAATGGATAACTTAATTTCTATCTCTAGTATTGAGAAGATCTCTAGGGAGGGACATATAAATTGTAATTATGAAATTCTTGAACATCTGAATGATAAAGAACTGTAAGATGCCTGTCAATGAAATCAACTCCGATGATTCGCCTACTTATCCCCTAGCATCCCTCGATCAGACTGAATCTACTACTTGTGCTCCTAATACTAAGGCTGAGAAATCTGTTAATGCTAAGACAACTGAAGCTCACACAACTTTGACTTTGGGTAAAGAGAACTGTTCAGTTGAGAAAGGCTCTACAAACCCTCTCCCCTTTGAACCCACTGTAACCCCACCTACTATTCCCTTGGCTCCAAGCTGCTCACCCAGGACTGTGACTCCTACAGTACCACCTACTTCATCCCATATCACTCCCTCACCCTCCCCTACTGAAGCTTACAAAAAGATCTCACCTCACACCCCTACCCAAACCCCTAACCTCCAAAACCAAGATAGAGCTCCTCCCTTGCAGGGTGCCTAAGCTTTGAACCATAGTTTAGCAGGAAGAAGTCGAAAAGCTCGAGGCTACAAACTGGAATCTGAAGTTACTGGTGCAGGTGACATAATCAAAGCATCTAGGAAGGACTGTTTCTCCTTGGAAGAAGCCTAGGGCTTTTCACTTGTGGGATATGTTGTTGGAAGATTCCCGGGACTTCAAGTTATTTTGAAAATAAAAGAAAATTGGTCTAACCATCAATTCAACAACCGGGGGAGGGGGGGGGGGGGGGGTTCATGTTCAAGTTCTACACCGAGGAGGATAGGGATTTAGTGTTACTCAAAGGCCCTGTAACTGGACCTGGTTACACTCTCCTACTTAAGTGTGCTCAAGAGAGGTTTACATTTGACAAAGCCCTATTCTCCAAGCTCCCCATCTGGATAAGAATTCATAAGCTCCCAACGGAATTCTGGACGCCTACTATGTTACAAAGGATTGCAACAAAAATTGGAGACCCCTTGATGATAGACTCATACACCGAACACAGATCCAAACAGTTGTATGGGCGAGTCCTAGTGGAGATGGATTGCTCTATAGAACTGAAAAGAGCTATTCACATAGAGTTTGAAGATGCTCCGGATCATACTTGCTTCATTGAGTATGAAAATCTTCCCCCTCGATGCAACAATTGCACCACCTATGGGCATGAAACCATGAAATGCCCAGCTTCCAGGAACACTGTGCAAACATCTGAAAAAAGCTGTTGCTTCTGCTGGGAACAAACCTCCAGTTGTTCAGGGTCATACTGAGTGTCCACAAGCCACTAGGCCCCCTCCCCCTCCCTCTTCTAATGAGCCAGAGGCCTCTCAACCCTCTCCAGTGGCTTCCTCTAAACACCCTCAACCCCCTCTCTCTACTCACCCCCGTCAGGTGGAAACACTCAACCAACAACCCTCTTTTCATCCTACTGAACACCAACTCTATACCCCCCCCTCCTTCCACCTTACCCCCTCTCCTTCCCTCTCCCCATCCTAGCTCACATCATTTTGATGGGCTATCTGACACTCCAGTAAGCTCTGCAAATAATACTCAACCCCCCTTCTCCCTACTCCTCCCTCTCCGCCTACTGCCCCTTACAAAAACTCTACACAACTTCCTTCCCCCTCTGTCTCTCTTGCCACAAAATCAACTGTTAAATCCTCACTTTTCTCTTCTATAGACAGGATAAATAAAGCCTATCACAAGAAAAAATCCTCTTCTCCTCCTACCCCTAGGGTTGTGGACGTTAAAGGAACTCAAACCCTCTATAAATAAGCCTCTCAGAGATTAGAAAAGGAAATACAGTGGATTGAAAAGTCAAAAGCTAATGAGAAAAGAGCAGAATACACAACTAAGAAAAAATTCACCTTTGCTGAGCATAATAGCTTTCATGTCTTAGAGAATATAGAGCAAATGGATAACAGATTAGGAATGGAAGCATCAAACAATGAAGACCAAGAGGGTGCTTCAGTGGGCTCTACAGTCAGTAGTTCGAAGGGAAAAGAAAGTCAATACCGAGCACTGCAAGAAAAGCATTCATATGTCAGAAGAAGTGGCAGGATTAATAGGACAGATCCTCTGAGTCAGCAGTTGCAAGCTCAAGAAATAGATTCAGATCAGAGTGAGGATTATTTTGATGATGCCCGAGAAGGAAGGGATTTTAGGAAAGTTGTCCTGGGGCTCAAATATTGGCCAACATCCAGTCAAGAGTTGATAAACCCAAATGAAAAAGGGCCTAGCACCCTTACAAGGAGATCTAAACGATTATTGCATCCTGGAATATTAGGGTCCTCATCAGCACCCCTAAAATCAAAAAAAAAAGGGTCAACACAGTCGCCGGATGGAAAACATTGTTTTTACCATGGCCAGGATACCGACTACCTACAATGTGCTGCTGGGCAGGGTATCCCTTTACAAATTTCAGATGGTCGTCTCCATATACCATTTCAAAGGGAAATTCACGCTGCCCGGGGGAGGAACAGGGGAAGTCCGTGGCCAACAGCCCGAGAGCAGGAGTTGCTACATGACCTCTCTCCGAAAGAAGAAGGAAGTAATGTGCATTCACGAGACGACTCAAAGCAAAGTTGAAGACCCGGAAGGAAACCTCCAAACAGAGGACGAGGTGGAGAGCGACCCACAAGAGGAAGCTCTAGAAGCAAAACCCGAGGTCAGGCCCGCGGATCAGAGAACCATTCACCAGCCTTTCCCAAACCCTGAAGAAATGATCTATATAGGTCTGGCACTAGGACCGGAAGAGAGAGGGTGTGTTCTAGAAATAATCCGACAATCTTGTGACGTATTCGCGTCCATAGCGATCCACACACTCCTGATTCGCCACGACGCTCGGCCCATAGCCAAGAAAAAGAGGAAGATAAAACCTGAAAGATCTCGCGCCACGAAGGAAGAAGTAGAAAAACTGATAAAAGCCGACTTCATCGAAGAAGTAGATGACTCGGACTGGCTTTCCAACTTCGTCCTCATTAAGAAGGCCAATGGAAAATGGAGAATGTGTGTCGAATTCTCATACTTAAACAAGTCATGCCCGAAGGACAGCTATCCTCTGCCATCAATCGATGAGCTGGTCCTTGAGGGTTCCCCCTGCTTTTCTTTCTCCCCCCGATATAAGATAGATTTTCTCCTATCCGAAGGCCCTTGGTGAGATCATCGCCCGGGAAATTAAACGAGCCGAGTGCAAGGCTTGGCGGTACTGGAAATGATTCATCCACCAGCCGCGGTGATCAAATCCAGGTAAGACTGTCGGAATGTCTCTGGTCTCCGCGGCACAGGTCAAGGTCCCCCGATTAGGATAGGTGATAATAGAAGAGGGCCCTAGGTAAGACCGCCAACCTACTGAAAATAGACGCGTGGCTCATCTCCCCCACGGGGACGTGGAAGGAGTTCTACTTTTCATTTGTGTTTTCATCACTAGCGTCGTCCGTGGAGACACTCTCGTGCTAAGAGGTCCCGAGGTACAGTGACAAGACTATGTCCAAAATGAAACTTGCCACTGACCATAAATTTTGTTTAATTATAGGAAAATGAGTGAACATATGGAAGACGCATGCAACATGATAAGCCAGGACGCCGAAGGGTTTGGAGAATCCAGCATGCATGTTGTCTCCACCAACTCTTCCGGAGTCCCAACTGACCCTGGTTTCTCACCCTACGTGCCCCAGCACTTCGGGCAACCCAGTGCAGTGAACGAGGATCATAAATTTTGCCACTGACCATAAATTTTGTTTAATTACAGGAAAATGAGTGAACATATAGAAGACGCATCCAACATGATGAGCCAGGATGCCTAAGGGTTGGCAGAATCAAACATGCATGCTGTCTCCCTCCACCCTTCCGGAGTCCCCACTAACCCTGATTTCTCAAACTACGTGCCCCAGCACTTCGGGCAACCCCAGCACTCCGTGGGGACACTCTCACACTAAAAGGTCCTGAGTTACAGTGACAAGACTGTCCAAAATGAAACTTGCCACTAACCATAAATTTTGTTTAATTACAGAAAAATGAGTGAACATATGGAAGACGCATCCAACATGATGAGCCAGGACGTCGAAGGGTTTGCAGAATCCAGCATGCATGTTGTCTCCCCCCACCCTTCCGGAGTCCCCACTGACCCGAAATTCTCCCCCTACGTGCCCCAGTACTTCAGGCCACCTAGGGCAGTTAACAAGGATCAATACTTCCAACCGCCAAACTGATGTCTCCAAAGTAGCCATGTCTTTATGCATATTTTAGTTCCATATTCTTTACATTTTGCATATTTCGGGTTGGGAATATGTCAGATTTATGTAGTATATGCGTATTTGTCAGAAATGGAGATCTACATAAGTTTCTGTTTAATATTGCAGAATATGGAACCATTTCGGGGAGAAAATCAAGAAGCGAGAACCGGAGCTCAAAGTCACTTGACATCGACAAGCCTTAGTCGATCTCGATGAATCACGCCTAGACACACCCTAGTCGAAGAGCACATGTCGAGGAGCGAAAGACGAGCCAACCCGGAGCCAAGAAAGGATTATCCAGATCTAAGGAGAAATTACCCGGAGTCGAGGAGAGACTACCCGACCATGCCCGGACATCCTCCTCGAGATCGAGGACTGTTACCCGATCTCGACAAGGCTGAGAGCCCACACCCGAGCATGTCGAGAAGATCTACCCGACGCTGCCGAGAAGAACTAGTCGACGGAGCACCTTCACTCGAGATCGAGGAGTGTTCCTCGAGATCGACGAAGCCGGGGAGCCTGTGTCCGAGCATGTCGACAAGGATTGCCCGACCAGCCAAGCCACACCAGTCGACGAACCATCTCAACTCGATGTCGACAACCATACTCAAGGTCGAGGAGATTGGCGAGCCAGAGTCCAAGTCTGTCGAGCACCAGCTGGCCGAGAGGCCGAGCCAGCCAGTCGACCAACAACTCTACTCGAGATCGAGTAGCCTTACTCGAGATCGAGGAAGCCTCCAGAAGCCGCGTAACGCGTTTTGATCTATCCTACTCGGATTGGGATTCCTTGGGACCGAAGATGGCCGACTCTATCCGATTTTATCAAGATACATCATGAAGAGAGAGAGATCTATCCACTTGAAGACATTTTAGATATATTTCCCTTGTTTAGATTTAATTATGTTGTTGCTTTTATTTATCTTTAATATTTTAGATATATTTTTAGATATAGATATAGATATTCTATCCTTGAATAGCAAGGATTAGAAGGCTATAAATAAAGCCCATGGGGCTGGTTTTTCATTCATTCAGTCAGACAGCAATTAGTAGTAGTAGAGAGTGAGAGAGAGAGTGAGTGACCAAGAGGAGTTTGTGAAGCGAGAGCGGAATTGACTTCCTTTGGTTGTAAGCTCTATTTTATTTCATTAATGCAAGTTTATTTCCTTTTATTATTGATGTCTTTAATTATGATGAAGCGCGAGTAGTCCACCCACTTCTAGGGTTGGGGCAAGCCCGACGATAGCCATGCGTGATGTATAGCAATCGGCTAGGCCGGCCAATTGCTAAACTAATAGCGTACGATCTTGCTTAGCTCCTTGTATGGCCTTGAATTGATGATACCGCTCTCGCACCTGATGAATTGCCGGTGGGAGTATATTAGCAATTGGCTAATTGCCGTGGTCAACAAAAGTGGCCACACTTCAATTGTCAATTGGATTTGCCGATTGAAATGGAACACCGTGAATGCATGTAATTTTAATTGCAAAGTAATTGGTTTTGGTACGAATCAAACGAAAGCATACGAACCGGAATGTGGTTTGGATTGATAATCGAGAACCCTTTAATCCATAAAGGGGTTTCTCAATTCTAATTCAATCTGATTAATTCAAAGTGCATAAACATGAATATATAGTAAAGCTTCTAAGAGATCTAACCAATCCTTCCTTACAAAGGAAAGGGGTTTGGATAGATTAATTCTATCTAAAGATAAATAAAATAACATAAGATAAATAAATCCTAATGAGATAGAAATTTAATAATTTGGTGGAAAAGGAATTACCTAGATGAGATATTTTCCTTCCACCTTATTATTTCCTAATTGCATAAAATAAATATATCTAATTGATTAAATTCGAAATTAACTAAATAAATATGTGGAAATTCGTCCAAACAGTGACAGCTGCAAAGATGATGAATTTCGGCCATTCTCGACGCCGATTTTGGAGAAACCTTCAACAGCAAAGTTGTAGATCTTTTCGTCCTCGTTCCAACAAGGTATGGCACGACCTCATCCGATAAATATGGACTCCGAACGACCCATTTTACTGAGACGTCGAAATGCTGTCAACCCATTAAGAACGAACCCAACTTGACCATTAGCTCAACGTGCTCCTTTGGGCCTTATTCCATGGTGGAGCCTTCTTCTTTCGCTTGAGGATGACATCATTCTCCTCCATTTGAAATCGACTCGTCCTCGAGTCGTCGCCAGGATCAAGATCGTTGTTTGACCCACAGAAGGCCATCTTGACCCGCATCATTCTCCCCCTCTTATCTTCGATTCGTCCCCGAATCGAGTCGATGATGATCAGCGTGGAAGGAGCAGCAACCTTCAAAGAAGATGATGGAGAAAAGGGTGGAATAGGTGCTAGGAGAATTCGAGGTATAGGAACCCCAAAAACAACACCTTCATGCGCGATCGTTGAACGGACTTGATCTTCAATAAGAATAGGATCAATGAACACACAAATCTCAGCAACTGGAACTTCATGAACATGCCCAAGAGGTACAATCGCTAACTCTTGAGACACGTCATCAAGTACCTCATCCTCGTCAACGGAATCAACATGCTCGTCCTGCAGAACACTGTCGCAGTCTGCTTGCAACACAAATTCGGAGATCTTTCCGGGGGAGTCTTGCAGTGTGTGACCCACCGTTGGAAAGCTCGTCGAGTCAGCTTCGCAACAAGACTGAGTTGACTCAATTCCGAGGTCGGAGTCAACGGGAATCTGCGAAACAAGTTCGACGCGCTGTGCTGTTTTCTTGGCAACGAAATCAACAGAAGACTCCTTATGCTCAATTACCTCGTCGTCGGTTGAGGCAACTTTAACCGCTGGAGTAGTGGGAAAGTGTAACTCCAATGCTTGGCGAAAAGCATCTAAGAATGTCATCTTGAAGCCTTCTATCAATTTGGCCTCTAGGTCGGCTTGACGTTGTGCCTCTCTCGCCTGTACTCTGGCATCATAGGCATCATAGGCGGCTTGAATTTTGGCTGTAAGTTCGGCTTGAAATTGTTGTCGTTTCTCCTCCTCAATTGCGACTTGACGTTGACGCTCAAGGAGTTGTTGTTGTTGTCGACACCTTTCCTCTGCAATTTCTGCTTGCCGTTGAATCCAAAGGCGGCGCCTTTGAGCCTCTCGTTGTCGCTCTAAAGCTTGTTGTTGCAAAGCTCGTCTCTGCAACTCTCGTTGGCGTCGATGTTGTGCAGCCCATGGATCGGGATCATCATCCCAGTCTCCTCCCCAGATTTCCCAAGCCATCAAATCAAAACATCACTAACATCAAAGAAACAAAGAGCGTAGCATAACCCGTCTCTGAATACCAATTGATGTATAGCAATCGGCTAGGCCGGCCAATTGTTAAACTAATAGCGTACGATCTTGCTTAGCTCCTTGTATGGCCTTGAATTGATGATACCGCTCTCGCACCTGATGAATTGCCGGTGGGAGTATATTAGCAATTGGCTAATTGCCGTGGTCAACAAAAGTGGCCACACTTCAATTGTCAATTGGATTTGCCGATGGAAATGGAACACCGTGAATGCATGTAATTTTAATTGCAAAGTAATTGGTTTTGGTACGAATCAAACGAAAGCATACGAACCGGAATGTGGTTTGGATTGATAATCGAGAACCCTTTAATCCATAAAGGGGTTTCACAATTCTAATTCAATCTGATTAATTCAAAGTGCATAAACATGAATATATAGTAAAGCTTCTAAGAGATCTAACCAATCCTTCCTTGCAAAGGAAAGGGGTTTGGATAGATTAATTCTATCTAAAGATAAATAAAATAACATAAGATAAATAAATCCTAATGAGATAGAAATTTAATAATTTGGTGGAAAAGGAATTACCTAGATGAGATATTTTCCTTCCACCTTATTATTTCCTAATTGCATAAAATAAATATATCTAATTGATTAAATTCGAAATTAACTAAATAAATATGTGGAAATTCGTCCAAACAGTGACAGCTGCAAAGATGATGAATTTCGGCCATTCTCGACGTCGATTTTGGAGAAACCTTCAACAGCAAAGTTGTAGATCTTTTCGTCCTCGTTCCAACAAGGTATGGCACGACCTCATCCGATAAATATGGACTCCGAACGACCCATTTTACTGAGACATCAAAATGCTGTCAATCCATTAAGAACGAACCCAACTTGACCATTAGCTCAACTTGCTCCTTTGGGCCTTATTCCATGGTGGAGCCTTCTTCTTTCGCTTGAGGATGACATCATTTGTTATGTGTTTATTACCCATCTAATGGAGATCCATGATAACAACTTGGATTGTAAACATAAAATCAGTAGAGACAATTAGAGTTTCTTGAAAGAGTTGTCTAATTGTTGGAAAAGGCGAAAGCTTAGTCCTTTCATGCGATTTATATGATTATCTGTTTTATCTCTGCCTTATGCATGCTTGGTTATCGTTGTTGCAAACCATAATCCTGGAAGTCCTTTTTATACAGTTTAGTTCAAAATCCCAAAGCCTTTGCATTTATTTTCTTCTGTTTTAGTTTCTGTTTTCCTCGAGATCGAATAGCACTCCTCGATCTCGAGTTACTCATATTCGATCTAGCATCGCTGTAGCTTCTGTGTGCAGGTACTCGACCAAGCCAAGCCAACGTCGACGAGGACTTTACTCGATCTCGAGTAGCCTTTGTCGAGATCGACGAGAGCCTGTGCTTGCTGCTGCGATGTGTTCGACTGTCCGATCTTCTGTCGAGCTGCTGTACTCGAGATCTAGGACCCCTGTTGTCGACTTCTGTGAGATTTCTCCGCTACCTAGGATCCGCTGACACGCTTTCTCGTGGATCGATCCTGACTTCCCACTGCTGCATCGGGAGGAAGTTTTGTAATTATTTGCAAGGGACAGAATCTGGTTTGCTGTGATTTATTTATATTTTAATTTGCATACTCGATTTCCTCCTTACAACAAATTGGCGCCGTTGCCGGGGAAGCTATCATTCGCACCTTAGGTAGTTGAATCTCACATCTACTTTGAGTTACTTTTCAGGTGTATGCGCCGTTCTGGTCAACCACCTGAGTTTGACGGCTTAGATGAACCAGAACGCCTTCTACACATCAGAGCTAAACTACAAAGATCCATGGCAGCCGCAGAAACACAGGAGCAGCTGATACAGAGGCTTACTAGGGAGCTAGCCGCAAAGGATACTACTATCGCCGTTGAAAGGGCAGCGAGGGAACAAGAAGCAAAGCGCGCAAGGCAAGCAGAAGCTGAGCTTGCCCAATATCCAACTACTGCAGAGGATTATATGCATCCCACTCTCGTCGTGCCAGAATCGGCGATCCTAATCCCTGAAAACTCTTATGAAATTCGCACTCAATTTCTTATAGAGCTTAAAAATAATGCTTTTTATGGCAAATTTAATGAGTGCCCTCTTGAGCATATTACCAATTTTTCTGACATGTGTCGTACTCTTGCTGAAGGTACAACTTTGGAATATATCAAGATAAAGGCTTTCCGCTGGTCTCTCGCTGGGCCTGCACTGAAGTGGATTGAAGGGCTGAAGCCAAGATCACTCACAACATGGGCCCAAGTACAGCAAGAATTTCTGAATAAATTCTTCCCACCTACCAAGACAGCACTCCTCCGCCAGAAAATCACTGCCTTCAAATAAAAGCCTGGGAACCGCTGGCAAAGGCATGGGAACGCTACAAAGAACTGCTGCGATCTTGCCATACTCATGGACAGCCACCCTACGTCATTCAGGAGATCTTCTTCAACTCTCTTGATCAAGTCACCAAGGATAGAATCAACCAGTATACTCGCTATGAGTATCTGACAATGCCGCCAATCGACGCATGGGGTGTGCTAGACAAGCTCACCAATTATGACAACAAATATGGGTCTACTGCAAACTATGAGGAAAGCTCCTATGCCAGGCCAGCACCATCTATGCCACTCTATGAGCCAGCAAAGGAGATTGACCCAGATGTCAGGGAGCAGTCCTACAGAGACCAGAATCGCAAGCTCCTCAAGCAAGTCAAATACTTATCTGTCAACCAGCCTTGCATCGAATGCGGATCACAGAGGCACACCACTACTGAGTGCCCATACACTGAGCAAGTCAGGATGGTGGAGACACATGAAGAGGCAGCCTACGCTGGGGGTCCCAATCGCTATATGGGGGACCAAAGGTTCTACCAACCACAATGGAAACAAGGTCCTCCCAGGAATCCCCCACCCTACAGAGCTCCAGGGCATCCAGAAAGGGACCAAAAGAAGGACGATCTACAGCTAATCCTTGATGAGATGCGCCGAAATCATGCACAGAACATGCAGGCTACAAACACCATCAACAATCAGCTCCAGAACTTCAACACAAAATTTGGAGAACTAGATATCTGGAAAAGAGGAATAGAAACCCAGATGGGTCAAATCGCTGCACAGATCCCACGACCGTCCGGACAGCTCTCTGGGCAAACAGAACCAAATCCTAAGGGGAAGACCGGACACGTCGCAACTATCAAACTCAGAATTGGGCATCAATTACACGGGCCAGAGGTCGGGAAACAGCAAGGCAAGGCAGAGCAGCAACTCGACATAGAGTAGAATCTACTCGATCTCGAGGAGCCTGTACTCGACCTCGACAAGAAGCTGCTCGACCAAGCAAAGAAGCCCAGCTCGGACTCCACTACACAGCCCAGCAATTCAAAGTCGACAACCCCAGTCGATCTCGAGGACCCCCTGGTCGAGATCGAGGAACAACAAGCCCAAGTCGACGACTCTGCAGCACCTCCGACGTCTGATCTGGCTCCGAAGCAGAAAAAGCCATTGCCTTTCCCTTCCAAAGCACAGAAAGATCCCATTGTAGGTAGGTTTACCAGATTTGTTAATATGCTGCAAGAACTGAATGTTTCTATTCCTTTTACAGAAGCCCTGCAAGAGATGCTTGGATATGTCAAATTTCTGAAGGAAATCCTGAGTAAGAAGCGATCCATCTCAGAGAGCGCAGGCGAATGCAAAGTACTCCACTTCCCTGAAAAGAGACCTGACCCTGGTAAGTTTTCTATTACTGTGGGTTTTGGGCAATATAAATATGATTCTCTGTGTGATTTAGGAGCAAGTGTGAGCATCATGCCTTTATCAATCTAGCGGAAGGTAAAGATAGGGTGCATAGAGCCTGTGGATGCCAAACTATACATGGCAAACAATACAGTAGTCATCCCTACAGGTATAGTTGAGAATGTCCCCGTCCGGGTTGGTAAATTCTTCGTTCCAGCAGATTTCCTTATTATAGACTGTGCTGAAGATCCTACTAGCCCTATTATTCTTGGTAGACCATTCTTAGCTACTGCAGATGCCAGAATTAGTGTCAAGAATCGATCGCTCACCTTCACCATAGGCGATGAGGTTTTGGATTTCTCTTTTGGCCCTGCAAAAGAGGAAATTTCATGGCTGGAGGTGAAAAGCATCAGCAACCACGGGACCCAGCAAACAACGGAGGAAAGCGCCAGAACTGTACTCGAGGTCGACAAGAGCAACTCGATCTCGACAAGGGTTCTACTCGATCTCGACAAGCCCTTGTCTATGTCGACAACCTCTGCTGAGCCACTGACTTGCCCAGAACCTAAGTATGGGGTCCCTATACTCGAGGTTGACCAACAGTACTCGACATCGACTAGACCCAAGCCCAAAGATTTCTGTTTTGGGTCCGAAAAGGTAAGTTCAGGTATAAATTCTACTCCCCCTCAGTCCATAAAGAAATTTTTCAATAATTTAAGGGGAGGTAAGGCCCCATGGTGAGAGAATCTGCGAAAGCTAAGAGCTGGAAGGAAGAAGAAGAAAGAGAAGGAAGATGATACAAGCAACCCTCTGTCAGCTGAGCTTGCATACTACCATCAAGACCTAGATGATCCAGGAGAAGGGCCAAGCTTGAGCGGGCCCCACACTAATGGTCCTTGAGCGCAAACGGAGAAGTCGGCCCAGCGACTCTAAAATCTAGAGCATGTATATAAAACTTTATGAATTTTGGAACTTTTTGAACTTTTTGGTTTTTGGTTTTATGTCTTTTAGAATACTTCATGTGGATAGTCTTGTTTTTGTATGCAATCTAACACTTTTAGGTTGGCAAGCATATAAGGATCGCGAAAAGTGGAATAAGAAGTCCCTGAAAAACAGTCAGAATCGACGAAGGCCAAGTCGACGACGACAAGGAGGAGCAGCCCAGAAACTCGTCGATGTCGAGTAGGACAACTCGAGATCGACAAAGCCCAGAATGCCCCTCGACTTCAGAAGCCACTGGACGCAGACGAAGCTCCTCGAGATCGAGCACCTTGTACTCGAGATCGACAAGCCTACTTTCTTCGACATGCACTGATTCATCCTCCTCGATATGTTATCCTGTGAGTTCCTTCCTTTACTCTTGTTGTTATTTAATTTTTATACAGTGGGGACACTGTATATTTTAAGTATGGGGTGGGGGAAGAGCTCATGGTCATTATTATATATTTTAGTCTTGCTTTTGGTTTTACATGGTGAAATTTTAATTTTTATGTTTAAATTTTGTGCATTTTAGTCTTTTTCCATACTTTAGTCTTGTTTTTAGTTACATAAGAAAAAAATAAAAAAAATAAAAATACAAAAAAAAAATATAGAAAATTTCGAAAAAAAAAATATGCATGTTTAAATTTCTGCATTGTTCTAGTTTTTATACCCTCACTTAGATGTCCTATGATGATAAATAATGACTGACTTGATCATATAAATCCTATGACGTGTTTGGAAGGTTTAGCCTAAGTCCTCGAAATTGTTTTTATGTGGATTGTGAACTTGTGATGAAATTGAGCACATATGATCCTAAGCTAAAGGTTAAAATCCAACAAAAATTGTCCCAGTGAGAATTTTGGCCTTATAGGGAGAACATTAAAAATCCCTCTGCTTTCTTTTGAGTGTATTTACTCTTCCTATGCATCTCTAAATGTTGTGATAGTCATTCAAAGCCAATGCACTTATATGTTTATGTGAATGAGAATTAAATGATGGAGGCACCTTTTAAGCCAATTTTATCCTCTCTTTACCTACCCTACATTATCCCTGCTTGAAGCCAGAACATTAGCCTGAGACTTTTATTATAAGCTCCACAAAATTATCCTTAGCCAAATTGAGCCTGACCCCCTTTTGGGAATTAAGACTTAGAGTGGTTGAAATAATGGGTTGTGGAAGGAATGAGCTTATGTTGGATTTCAAGTAAGAAGGATTTTTTGAATTTATTAAGATATGGGTTCGTTTTATATTTTTATCTTGCTATGCATATTATGTAAAAGGATTTTTGGCTCACCTTATAAATGCACCATTAGTATTATTTTATTTTCGTTCAAAAAAAATCGAAAAAAGAGAAGAAAAAAAAAGAGAAAAAGTACATATGTTTGTGAATAAAGTGCATGAGCCAAATTTACCTTATTTCTTTCATTATTTCGCAAGATACATACTTTGGAGAGGTTGAGGAAGTTTGAAAGGTTACATACTTCATTGAGATAAATTTGGGGAGTCTGGTTGATGCATATGATTGAAAATTTATGGTTTGGTTGTGTCGGAGATTTAGGAGTCTTGATTCCCGAATTTTATTAAACACCACATGACCAAATAATTCCATACCTTATTATTTCTTACCAAGCCCCATTACAACCCCGCCGAATGGAATCTTCTTTGAAGACTTCTATTGAGCGAAGTCCTCTTGATAATTCTTGTTGCATTTTCATAATTGGTTGCGAAGTGGATTTATATTGAAATTGCAATGTTTATGAGATTGTATATGGAATTGAGTTGAGAGATGATCTACATAGCCTAGACACATTGAGAGCTGAGTGTAAACACATTATTCCTGTGAGGTTGGATTTATATTGCCTATGCCTATGGATCACTCATATATGTGTGATGACGTTAAATTCACTTGTCTTACATTGCTACTAATTGAGATGTTGCTTTTGACAAAGGCGAAGACTTGAAGGATGTGTTGTAGGTCTTGGTTATTGTTTGGTTATTGCTTGAGGACAAGCAAGTCTAAGCATGGGTGATTTGATGTCTCCAAAGTAGCCATGTCTTTATGCATATTTTAGTTCCATATTCTTTACATTTTGCATATTTCGGGTTGGGAATATGTCGGATTTATGTAGTATATGCGTATTTGTCAGAAATGGAGATCTACATAAGTTTCTGTTTAATATTGCAGAATATGGAACCATTTCGGGGAGAAAATCAAGAAGCGAGAACCGGAGCTCAAAGTCACTCGACATCGACAAGCCTTAGTCGATCTCGATGAATCACGCCTAGACACACCCTAGTCGAAGAGCACACGTCGAGGAGCGAAAGACGAGCCAACCCGGAGCCAAGAAGGGATTATCCGGATCTAAGGAGAAATTACCCGGAGTCGAGGAGAGACTACCCGACCCTGCCCGGACATCCTCCTCGAGATCGAGGACTGTTACCCGATGTCGACAAGGCTGAGAGCCCACACCCGAGCATGTCGAGAAGATCTACCTGACGCTGCCGAGAAGAACTAGTCGACGGAGCACCTTCACTCGAGATCGAGGAGTGTTCCTCGAGATCGACGAAGCCGGGGAGCCTGTGTCCGAGTATGTCGACAAGGATTGCCCGACCAGCCAAGCCACACCAGTCGACGAACCATCTCAACTCGATGTCGACAGCCGTACTCGAGGTCGAGGAGATTGGCGAGCCAGATTCCGAGTTTGTCGAGCACCGGCTAGCCGAGACGCCGAGCCAGCCAGTCGACCAACAACTCTACTCGAGATCGAGTAGCCTTACTCGAGATCGAGGAAGCCTCCAAAAGCCGCGTAACGCGTTTTGATCTATCCTACTCGGATTGGGATTCCTTGGGGCCGAAGATTGCCGACTCTATCCGATTTTATCAAGATACATCATGAAGAGAGAGATCCATCCACTTGAAGACATTTTAGATATATTTCCCTTGTTTAGATTTAATTATGTTGTTGCTTGTATTTATCTTTAATGTTTTATATATGATAACTCCACTGCCTTTGATGAAAATCGGAATTAGTTTCAAAGGCTTTGACAGACAGTTTGTGTCAAAGGTCTTGAAGCGACAACTGTGTTGATGAAACACAAAACCTGTACTTTATTATATTATGTTATTATATGCTTCCATATTATTATTATATATTCACTAACCTTTCAGGAAGCTATTTGAATTATATCTCCTTCCTTAAGCGTTCAAAGCTGAGAAAGATCAAATCGATATCATGGCTTTCGAAGTTTCCAAAGATAGAAGATTGCGCTCAAGCCATGATCCTCTCTTAGCCGTTGGAGAAGATTCCTTCCTCAAGTGGTGCTGATGATCTTCACTATATAAAGGAGATGAAGAAGAGAGAGAGGGACGCACTTCAAGAATATCATTGCACAATCAGCCCTCAAGTTTACATTCCCTCTTCAGCGTGTTCTCTCTGCTTGTTCTTAAGAGTCTTATATTTTGTTTCAAAGCATTTGAGAGATACACAGTGAGCTTATAGGATATATTTCGAGAGAGTGTTATACTCGAGAGTTTATAACTCAGGAAGTGGACACTAGGCTATTGATTCTCGAGAGCAAGAGGATTGTACTAGATAGCTGAGAGAGGTGGGGCTCTTCTAGATTGGTCTAGGACTCCAAGGGAACGTGAGTTGACTAGATTGCAATTGTGTAGGAGAGAGGCTTCTCGGTGAGCTATTAGGATCCTAAGCTTTGTGAATCAATAAAGCCTGTTGAATCCTAGGGTTATGGAAGAACCCTAGGCGGGGACGTAGGCCAAGTTCGTGCCGAACCTCGTTAACAATTCGTTGCGTCCTTTATTTACTGCTTTACCTTATTTCCGCACTTGGTTCGAATTGTTTAACTTTGTGATTCAGGTTTTCTCAAAGGGTTTGGCACGTGCTTCAAAAGTCTTGAGAATATCTGCGAAAAACGGGCATACTCTATTCAACCCCCTTTCTAGAGTATTTCTATATTACCTTGTTTTATATTATCGAACCTTCAATTGGTATCAGAGCTTTACTCACTGTTTTTGATCTAAAAATCTTGTGAGTTTTCGATCATGTCTGGTGAAGCAAGCGGAGGATTTGCACAGGGAAGGTCCACAAGCAGACCGCCACTCTTTGTAGGAAACAACGTTGTCCACTGGAGATCTTTGATGAAGATGTTCATCATAGACCAAGATCTAGAGCTTTGGAACATTATAGAGAATGGTCCGAAGATTCCAGAAAAAGATGGACCAAATGACACCAAAGTTGCAAAGAAGGAGTCTGAATACAACCAAGCAGATCTTGAAACCATCTCCAAAAACTACAGGGCTATTAACTTACTTTATTGTGGTCTTAGCACTGATGAGTTTAACCGTATTTCTTCTTGTAGGTCAGCTAAAGAGATTTGGGCCAAGTTGGTCGTCACCTATGAAGGAACGAGCCAAGTGAAAGACACCAAGATCAGCATCTTCCTTCGAAAGTATGAGCTCTTTAAGATGAAGTCTGATGAGTCAATCAAGGCCATGTTCACACGATTCACAGAAATCACCAACAACCTTGACTCTCTCGGCAAGACCTTTGAAAATGTTGAGAAAGTGAGGAAGATATTGAGGTGCCTCCCAAAAGACAAATGGGGTCCGAAAGTAACAGCCATAGAGGAAGCCCAAGATCTCACCACTCTACCCCTTGATGACTTGCTTGGGAAGCTGATCACACATGAGATGATTCTCAATGAAGACGATGGAGAACTTCAAGCAAGCACTAAGAACTTGGCGCTCGAGTCTAGGAAGGATGAGCCCAAAGATGTGTCTGATTCTGAAGATGAGGATGATGATGAGGATGATCCCTTTGATCTCATTACAAGGGGTCTTTCTCGAATCCTCAAGATGAAAAAGCAATTCAACAACAAAGATGGATCAGAGTCTTCTAAATTTCGAGGTAAGTCTCAATACAACAAATATGACAAGAAGAGTAAACCTTTGTCTTGTTTTGAATGTGGTGAAACAGACCATCTAGTGAAAGATTGTCCTCAAAAGACGAAGAGCCAGCCCAAGAAGAGTGATAGATGGAAAACGAAAGCCATGGTGGCAACTTGGAGTGATTCTGACTCGGACTCCGATAATGAAAAGGCCAACCTTTGTCTCATGGCCACAGGAGATGAATCCCATGATGAGCAACTCGAGGTAACTGTAAGAGCGCTCATGGCAAGTCCAAAAGAGGTACTATCAGAATTCATTTCTAATATGATTGCCAATGAAGAGAAACTTATTTCCCAGACTAACACTCTTATTAAGAGAACTGTGGACCAGGAAAGAACTATTGAGGATCTGTCTATGAGGGTCAAAAGTCTTGAAGCTTCTTATTCAGGTCTTGACATTAAAGTCAAGACTCTTGACTCAGAGAAATCTGAACTCAAGCAAGATCTCTCGTCTTTGAGAAGTGAACATCATGACTTAGAGAACGAGAAGATCTCCCTGAATAATAAGATTCAAGACCAACAGACAACCCTCATAAGTTTTACCAAATCCAAAGGCACTCTTGATAGGATGTTGGGTGAGCAACAAAGTTCTCTAAACAAAAGTGGTATTGGTTACAATACAAGGTTTTTAAAGAAGCAGCACATTACCACCTTTGTAAAGGCAAAAGGAAGCAGAACCTCTCCTATATGTCACCACTGTGCTAGAAAGGGACATGTAAAAGAGACCTGCCCCTATAGAAGAAAGGATCCTCATATTATTCGCAATACATTTCATATTCACTTGAGAAAAGAACGGATAACGCAAGTTTTGATCCCTAAAGGCACTATTTTACCAAATATGGTTTATCCCAATAAAGGATCTAAATTTGCTCACTGGTCTAGCCACAAAGGTTGATGTTTGTTTTGCAGGAGATCACCAAGGTGAAGGAGCAAAAATGGATTATTGATAGTGGATGCTCAAGGCATATGAGTGGGAAGAGTTCTCTCTTTCATGATCTAAAGAAGCAATCCACAGGAACAATCACTCTTGGTGACAAAGGAAAGTGTGACATCGTTGGTATTGGTAGTGTTGGAAGTGATTCCAGCCATAGCATTAATAATGTCTATCTTGTTAATGGTTTAAAGTATAATTTGCTTAGTGTTTCTCAATTATGTGATAGTGGTAACAATGTCAGATTTAACAAGAAAAGATGTATAGTGTGCAGAGAAGATACAGGTGAAGTTATTCTGACTGCATATCGTTACAACAATATATACGCCGTAAATGCTGATCAAGTGGCACAAGGAAGCTTAAGCTGTCTAAAGGCTTTGACGGACGATCCAAAGCTCTGGCACAAGAGACTCGGTCATGTGAGTCCACATACGCTATAGAAGCTTGTGTCCAAAGGGCTTGTAAGAGGGCTACCTGAGATGGACTTCAAAGGTATTGACATGTGCAATGCGTGCACACGAGGTAAACAAACACGTAGCTCTTTCAAACCCAAAAATGTTGTAAGTTCTTCTAGACCCCTTGGACTTTTACATATGGATTTATGTGGTCTTATGCGAGTCAGATCTCCCATGGTAAAAAGTACATGCTTATTGTTGTTGATGATTTGTCAAGTTATATTTGATGAATGCAATGACGGTTCTTTGAGTGAAAGTGTTGCAGATATAGATCTTAACATCCATGCAGAGAACGAGGAAGGTGATGATGCTACCACCAAGAACACAGAGAAGAGGAACATGCAGGAACAAATTCTCAACACTGAAGAATTGGCCCAAGGTGTTGAAGATGCGTCCAAAGCCCTTGGTGTCCAATCCAACAGTGTTGAAACGTCAGAAACTGCTGAAACTAAACCTAACAGGACCACAAAGTCAGATGTACCACAAGTCAATCCTACTGGTGTGACGGATCAAGGAGCTGAGACTAGCAAAAGGAAATTCAAATACTCCTCATCACACTCATTAAAGGATATCATCTCTGACCCTACTTCTAGTGTTCAAACTCGTTCTAAACTTAAAGATCTTTGTGCTTTTCACGCGTTTGTTTCTCTTATTGAGCCAAAGAAGGTAGATGAGGCACTTCAGGAGCCAGACTGGATCATTGCTATGCAAAGTGAGCTTAACGAATTTGAAAGGAACAAAGTCTGGACCTTGAAGCCTAGGCCAAAGCATCAATCAGTCATTGGCACACGATGGGTATTTCGAAACAAGCTAGATGAGAATGATTTTGCAGGCTATAAGGTGGATAGGAAGAGCACATCAGGATGTTGCCAATTCTTAGGAGCATCTTTGATCAGTTGGCACTCAAAGAAGCAAAACTCAGTTGCTCTATCCAATGCAGAAGCCGAATACATTGCAGCTGGAGCCTGTTGCTCCAAAATCCTTTGGATAGCTCAACAAATGCGAGATCTTGGCATCAACCTCAAATGCATTCCCATTAAGTGTGACAATACAAGTGCCATATTAATCACAAAGAATCCTGTTCAGCATTCAAGGACCAAACATATTGATGTGAGACATCATTTCATTAGAGGCCATGTCGAAAAAAGGTGATGTGTCCATATCTTTTATTTCAACTGATTATCAATGGACTGACATTTTTACTAAGCTTTTGGCAGAGGACAGGTTCACCTTCATTAGACGTGAGATCGGAATGCTTAACAGGGATGCACTTTCGTAGGGGGAGCTTTCCCTTTACGAAAGAAAACTTCTACTCAGTGTCAAGACCCTTGAATCTCATTTCAAAGGTTGTGAACTGAACAGTAGAGCACATATAACGGATCATGTATTTGGTTAGTATCTTTTTAGATATTTGATCAAATATTTTTTAAAAAGGGATTTTAAATATCTTTACTTTATTGTTACCTATTTGGGAAAATCTTTTTATTGCATGTTATCCGACTATATTTTTATTTGTGGAAATCTTTTAAATCGGATAAACATCTCTTGCCTTATCATTTAGATTCGAACGACTCTTGGTTTAATTTTTGAAATTGTTTTGGTGACTATTTTCACGCTACTCCCTTTGTTGAAAGACAAAAAGGGGGAGATGGTTTGATGGCTTAGACTTTAAAACTGTTGTGAACCAAGGGTCTTGGAAGACCTTGTTTTGTTTTGTTGGATGTTTCTCTTTGGCTTTGAAAACTTATGATCCAACATTCGTCTAACCCATGCAGGTACTTAGTCCGATTGTGCTTATGATATATCTGTTTGACTAAGTTGCAGGGATGCACAGGTTTTGTCTTTCATCAAGGGGGAGATTGATAACTCCACTCCCTTTGATGAAAATCGGAATTAGTTTCAAAGGCTTTGACAGACAGTTTGTGTCAAAGGTCTTGAAGCGACAGTTGTGTTGATGAAACACAAAACCTGTACTTTATTATATTATGTTATTATATGCTTCCATATTATTATTATATATTCACTAACCTTTCAGGAAGCTATTTGAATTATATCTCCTTCCTTAAGCGTTCAAAGCTGAGAAAGATCAAATCGAGATCATGGCTTCCGAAGTTTCCAAAGATAGAAGATTGCGCTCAAGCCATTATCCTCTCTTAGCCGTTGGAGAAGATTCCTTCCTCAAGTGGTGCCGATGATCTTCACTATATAAAGGAGATGAAGAAGAGAGAGAGGGACGCACTTCAAGAATATCATTGCACAATCAGCCCTCAAGTTTACGTTCTCTCTTCAGCGTGTTCTCTCTGCTTGTTCTTAAGAGTCTTATATTTTGTTTCAAAGCATTTGAGAGATACACAGTGAGCTTATAGGATATATTTCGAGAGAGTGTTATACTCGAGAGTTTTTAACTCAGGAAGTGGACACTAGGCTATTGATTCTCGAGAGTAAGAGGATTGTACTAGATAGCTGAGAGAGGTGGGGCTCTTCTAAATTGGTCTAGGACTCTAAGGGAACGTGAGTTGACTAGATTGCAATTGTATAGGAGAGAGGCTTCTCGGTGAGCTATTAGGATCCTAAGCTTTGTGAATCAATAAAGCCTGTTGAATCCTAGGGTTGTGGAAGAACCCTAGGCGGGGACGTAGGCCAAGTTCGTGCCGAACCTCGTTAACAATTCGTTGCGTCCTTTATTTACTGCTTTACCTTATTTCCGCACTTGGTTCGAATTGTTTAACTTTGTGATTCAGGTTTTCTCAAAGGGTTTGGCACGTGCTTCAAAAGTCTTGAGAATATCTGCGAAAAACGGACATACTCTATTCAACCCCCTTTCTAGAGTATTTCTATATTACCTTGTTTTATATTATCGAACCTTCAATATATATTTTTAGATATAGATATAGATATTCTATCCTTGAATAGCAAGGATTAGAAGGCTATAAATAAAACCCATGGGGCTGGTTTTTCATTCATTCAATCAGACAGCAATTAGTATTAGTAGAGAGAGAGAGAGAGAGAGAGAGTGAGTGACCAAGAGGAGTTTGTGAAGCGAGAGCGGAATTGACTTCCTTTGGTTCTAAGCTCTATTTTATTTTATTAATGCAAGTTTATTTCCTTTTATTATTGATGTCTTTAATTATGATGAAGCGCGAGTAGTCCACCCACTTCTAGGGTTGGGGCAAGCCCGCCGATAGCCATGCGTGTTTGAGGTAAAGATCCGACTTTTATCATGTTTTGAGCATCTACTACTTGTTATGTGTTTATTACCCATCTAATGGAGATCCATGATAACAACTTGGATTGTAAACATAAAATCAGTAGAGACAATTAGGGGTTCTTGAAAGAGTTGTCTAATTGTTGGAAAAGGCGAAAGCTTAGTCCTTTGATGCGATTTACATGATTATCTGTTTTATCTCTGCCTTACGCATGCTTGGTTATTGTTGTTGCAAACCCTAATCGTGGAAGTCCTTTTTATACAGTTTAGTTCAAAATTCCAAAGCCTTTGCATTTATTTTCTTCCGTTTTAGTTTCTGTTTTCCTCGAGATCGAATAGCACTCCTCGATCTCGAGTTACTGATATTCGATCTAGCATCGCTGTATCTTCTGTGTGCAGGTACTCGACCAAGACAAGCCGACGTCGACGAGGACTTTACTCGATCTCGAGTAGCCTTTGTCGAGATCGACGAGAGCCTGTGCTTGCTGCTGCGCTGTGTTCGACTGTCTGATCTTCTGTCGAGCTGCTGTACTCGAGATCTAGGACCCCTGTTGTCGACTTCTGTGAGATTTCTCTGCTACCTAGGATCCGCTGACACGCTTTCTCATGGATCGATCCTGACTTCCCATTGTTGTATCGGGAGGAAGTCTTGTAATTATTTGCAAGGGGCGGAATCTGGTTTGCTGTGATTTATTTATATTTTAATTTGCATACTCGATTTCCTCGTTACAACACAAACCAAGAACATGCATTCTTCTACGGATATGACGAGTAACAAGCATATCAACAAGGGAACCCGTACACCGCCTTCCCCCATAACATGTACGGCAACGTCCATCATGATTATCCCCAGCCGAGGGGTTTTGAATACCCCGGCCAGCCCCATCACTATGGAGATCAGCACGCTAGCAAATATCACCTGTGTTGAATACCCCGGCTAGCCCCATCATTATGAAGTACGACGGCACGACTGATCCCGATGATCATATGTGCCACTTCGTAACAGCCATGGGGATAAACGAGTACAACGATGCGATGTTGTATCGCACTTTCCCCTCAACTCTAACAGAGATAGCTTTGACCTGGTTAACCAACCTACCCCAGAACTCGATTACCAGCTTCTTACAGCTTTCCCAAGCCTTCAAATCACACTTCGGGAGCTCACGGTCGCGTAAGAAGACCATGCTGGACTTGAACTCTATCAGGGAAGGGCCGAATGAGATGCAAGGGCAATTCTTCGCACGATTCAGTAGTGTGGTGGTGCAGATCCCGAATTTCAACCATGACTCTGCAGTCATAATCCTCATGGGGAACCTCACCGAGGGGGATTTTAAAACTTACATCTTTACGAAAAAATCGAAGAACTATGACACACTAAGGGACATGATATCTACTCAGATTGAAGTCGAGGAGGCCGCGACCTCTAGCTCGAGGGAAAATGAAAGCCAACAAGGTTTTTTTGGGAAAATAGCTGGGAAATTTAGGAAAGACAAAGGTCCTGGGAAGCAGAAGAAGCAATACTCCGCGGGACATCCGCCCGCATCCCGGCAGGACGAGGTCCACCTCAACAACGAGGGGAGGAACCCCGCCGCGCACTAAAGAGAACGTGATCGGGGAGCGCATGACAACGGAGAACACGCCTCCCCCCGAAGGAATGAGGAGCGCCACCATGACAAGAGGGTGATACAACCAAATAAATTTGTAGTCAAGACCCCGCTATAGGATAGTGGAGTCGGGTTCGTCCTCAGGAGAGAAGTCAGCGGTTCTAGGTTTAGTTGGTTTCGGGGTTGAGGGATAGTGGGAAAAGGTGGGAGGTTGCGGTTGATGTCGACTAAGACTTGGTCGATGTCGAGGAATGTCGAGGGAATGGTGGTTTGATGTCGTGTGGCTGCGCAAAAACGTCAAAAATAAAAAAAAATTAAACAAATAAAGATGCAAACTTCCAAGGTTAGGGATCACCGCAACAATAAACATATGTGTAGATTATAAATCACATAAATATGCATGCTTTATATCAATAACTTTCGTCATTAACAAATAGGAATATAGAGGCTCTCGCATAAACCTTAAGTGTTACTACCTTTTCTTAATTAGGATTAGTCGGCTTTCGCAAATAACCCCTAATTACTATCCAAATTCATAATAAGATCGCTTTCGCTTCAATATCACAAATAAGAAATTTCCTCAACTCTCGTAAAGGATTAAGCACATAGGCAAACGATGATAAAGAGATATAAAATTATAAATTCATAAATCAAACACACATGTCTATGTTGGGATTACCCTAACCCTAGAAGAAGGAATTAGAAACAAAACATAATAAAAGAAACTAGCTTTATCATAAAATAAACTAAAAAAAACTTACAACCGTTCGTCTCATTCCTCCTCCTTCTCTCTCGCCTCCTCCTCTCTCTCTCTCTCTCCTCTCTCCTTGCACCCGAAGACGGCTTTGCTTGAATGAATAAAAATCAGTCCCCTAGGGCTTTATTTATAGGCTCCAATCCTAGCTATTCTAGGAAGGAACTATCTATCTATATCTAAATTTATCTATCTAAAAACTTAAGATAAAACTTGGAAATAAACAAATAAATCTCTAAGGAAATATATCTAAAGTGGATAAATCCCTCTTCTGTTGATAGATCTTCACTTGAATCGATAAAATATCTCGTGACTTCACTTACAAGTAATCCACAATGCTCGGACTCCACTCGATCTCGGCTCAGATTGCTTCTGGATAGTACTCGACGTCGACCAGGTTACTCGACATCGAGTACGGTCTTCTTCTCCTCGGATTTCACTCGAGCTCGACTACCTTCTGGACTCGACATGGGTACTCGACTTCGAGTAGTTTACTCGACGTCGACTAGAACTGTGCTCCTTGAGTGATCTTCTGCTCGTCTCGTGCTCGACTCGGAAATTTCTACCAAAGTACTCGACATCGACCAAAGTGGTCGACGTCGACTAGTTCTGTCAGCTTTCAGCAATCTGCTTCGTTCTTGAAATGCACTTTTCCGAGTCCTCGTTTGTCCAATTGACGCATATGAGTATGCGTTGGAAAGCTCTTTTCAAGGGATAAAATTTTCATGAAGACATCAGAACTTGATTGAAAATTATGAATGGTGAAAAGTGGCGTTTTATTTAGTTGCACCATCCCGTGTTCTTCTTTAGGTTCTCCATGACTTTCCTTTAAGCTCCAAAGTGTGTTCGATTTCTACAAAATTAAACAAAAACTTGTGTAGACCTCTATAATTGGCATATAAGCATAAACTACATAGATTATGTACTATTCTAACCCAAATGTATGAAATGCATACAAAAATCGTTATAAAAGTCAATGTAAAACATGACAAATTAGGCTCACAACAAACACCCCATACTTAAGCTTGCTTGTCCTCAAGCAATACTTTTAATGGCCATACAGGGGAAGAAATAAAACTCTCAACATCCTAGATTCATTGTCATATGTCTCTGCAATCAATTACTATCCTCGAGAAGGTACTTATGTCACCAAATCCATGCATGTGAATAAAAGCAACATCTACACACAAACGAAGGGTTATGCAAAAACATTCGTGATAAAGCATTAATAATCAAGATGACTTTAATTAAGCTCATGATGAAGAAAAGGTAAAAGGTAAAGTGTTGGGATATATTTGGGCAATGTGGTGCTAAATCCGGGGAGAATTTCTTCAAACTTGCTTTCTTTGCTTTGATGCACTTTCTCCCTTCGTATGATATTCCATATCACTCATTCTTTCACAATTCACTCTTTGCTTTTTTTTATATATGTGTTTACCTCTCTAACCTCAGCACTGCCTTCTCACGAGTCGCAAACATGGGTGTCATGAATGGCCCCGGATACTTAGTGGTTCGGACTCCTCACCTTGTTGTCCCATCCTGCGGAACTATTATCTCGACGCAGGCAGGGTCGATCTACCTTTATCTTCGTGTTGAAACCATGATCTTTTATACTTTATGCAATTTAAAGTTTCAAATTTTGTTTCTGTTTTTACTCAAAATCGACTAGATCTAGTCGACGTTGAGTAGGACTTCGTCGACGTGGAGTAGGGTTTACTCGATATTGCTTGTTTTGCTTTCGTTTTTGTTTTACAGTTTTTATCCGACTGAGTGGTCGATGTCGAGTACTTCCTAAGTGGAATTCAAGCGATTTGGAACTGAAAAGGCGGGCGCTGACACGCTTCCTCGTGGATCGATCCTGACTACCTTCGACTACAACGGGAGGAAGTCTTGTATTTATTTGCTGAGACAGGGAGTTAGTTTGATTTTATATTTTATATTTATTTTCATACTTGACCATCCTCCTGCAATAACAAATTGGCGTCGTTGCCGGGGAAGCAATCAATCGCGCCCTTTTTAATTCCTTTTACTCTTCTTTTCGCTTTTTAGTTTCTTTTTACTTGCTTCTTTTTGTTTTGTTTTTTTCAGGTGCATGCAAAGAAATGATCGCACACCTATGGACCCTCTTCTCGAACTAGAATGCTTCTTCCACTTACAGCAAAGGCTTAGGAGAAGACTCATGGCGGCTCCACCCAACAACGAGAATGTGGTCGAGCTCGCACCAGCACAGAAGCTTGAGCAACTCCGTCTACGCATTGAGGAACTCACCGCCAGAGAAGTAGAACACGCCCGATGAGAAGTGGAATATACACAGAACCAGCAGCGGTGGGAGGCAAGGGTAGATCGCGAGGTCAACGCGAGAAGGGAACTTGAGGAGCAGATTGGGCATGTCCCAGCTTACGCAAAGGAATATCTGCATCGTACTCTGGAAGTTCCAGAATCACCGATCGTTCTTCCCCCTGTTAATTATGAAATTCGTCCTTATTTTATTATTGAAATTAGGAGGAGTTAATTTAGGGGAAGACCCAATGAATTTCCTTTAGAGCACGTTACTACTTTTCTAGATTTATGTGAAGCAATTGTTGATGGTGCTAATGTTGTAGGAGGAAATTGAGTTTAATAAATAATAATATAAATCAAACCAGATTCGTGCACACACAAATAATTACAGGACTTCCTCCTGATGTAGCAACAGGAAGTCAGGATCGATCCTCGAGGAAACGTGTCAGCGGATCTCAGGTAGCGCGCGATTCACGTCGGATTTTGACTCTAGAAAACCACTCGATATCGATGAGTAGTGCTCGATATCGACCAGTCAGTCGATTTCTGGCAATTCTGCAGACGTCAGCAAATTTCGACCAAATCCACTCGATATCGACCAGTCAGCTCTATATCGACCAGTTCCGTCGACTTCACTTTGTACCTACAGAAACAAAAACAAGCAGAAGTCAATATCGACCAAGTGCAACTCGATGTCGACCAAGTCAGTACCCAATATCGACCTGCTCAGAAGATTGCCGGTCGACCAGAAGACTCTATATCGACCTGTGTAAGGTCTATATCGAGTGCTATTGCAAAAATTGTGTCGAAAACTAAAATTCGCAGATATCGAAAAAAACAAATATATGAAAGAAAACTTCCAAGACCGGGATTTGCAACAACGATAACCAAACATGCATAAGGCAAGATAAAGAGAAATAATCATGCAATCACATCAAAGGACCAAGTTTTCGCCTTTTCCAACAATTAGACAACTCTTTCAAGAAACCCTAACTGTATCTACCAATTTTATGTTTATAATCCAAGTTGTTAACCTGAATCGCTATTAAATAGGTCATAAACATGTAAAAGGCAGTGGATGATCAAAACATAATAAAGGTCGAATCTTTACCTCAAACACGCATGGCTATAGTCGGGTTCACCCCGACCCTAGAAGTAGGTGGACTACTCGCTCTTCATCATAGAAAAAGACATCAATAATAAAAGGGAAATAATTACTTGCATTAAAATAAACCAAAGCTTACAACCGATCGAAGCCAAATTACTCTCGCTCTCCAACTCCTCTCGGCCTCCACTCTCTCTCTCTCTCTCTCTCTCTCTCTCTCTCTACTTGTGTTCTCTCTCGCTTGGAATTAATAAAAACTAGCCCCATGGGCTTTATTTATAGGCCTTAATCTTTGCTATTCAAGGTAAGGAATGTCTATCATCTATCTAAGGATATAATTCTAATTGGAAATAAATAAATCTAAATTGGTAAAACAAGATAAATCCTATAGGGTAATTAAATGTTCCACCCTTATAATAGATAAAAAGATAAAATATCTCAAAACTTCATGTGCAAGGAATCTTTTCCTAGAATATCTTCTCACTCTGAATCAGGATAGAACTCGAAATCGACCCGTATCCGACGCTGGAAGTTGCTCGATATCGACCAAAGTAGGTCGATATCGAGTAGTCTGCTCGGCTTAAGCTTCTGTTCAATCGATTTCGGCTCTGGCAGGGATATCGACTTGATTGTGGTGGATATCGACCAATATAGGTCGAAATTGACCTGTCTTTGTGTCCTCTTGCAATGTAGAGTCGATCTAGAAATTTGGACTGGAATCAGGTCGATATCGACCAAGTCTAGTCGATATCGACCACTCTTCAGTTCTCACCATTCTACTCTGTCTTGAAACGCACTTTTCTGAGTCCTCGTTTGGCAACGAATCAGATCTTTTTGTGGGCTTTCCTCCCACTACACCATCCTTAGCTTCTTCATGAGTTTTCTTTAAGCTCCAAAGTGCATCCGATTTCTGCGAAATTAAACAGAAACTAGTGTAGACTCCACAATTTGGCAAATATTCATAAACTACAGAGATTCTGTACTATTCTAATCCAGAATATATAAAATGATAGAATAAGAAGCTGAAATAGATATAAAAACATGGCATAAATCATGGACATCAAATCACCCCATGCTTAAGCTTGCTTGTCCCAAAGCAATAACTTGGATGGTCATTCAGGGGAAGAATTCAAACTTTTCAGGGGAAGAATTCAAACTATCAACATCATAGATTCATTCTTATATGTCCCTGCAATCAATTACTATCATCGACAAGGTACTAATGCCACAAATCCATACATGTGCAATAAAAGCAACATCTACTCACAAAATGAGGGCTATGCAAAAACAATCCTTAAGTAACAAAGCAACAATAATCAAGAGGACTTTAATTAAGCTCAATCCGGAGTAGATTTGGTAAAAGGCTCAAGGTGGGCGATTTTTGGCAATCTGGTGCTAATGATCCGAGGAAATGGAGTATTTCCAAACATTCTTTACCACATTCCTCCTTCATAAGATTTCTCACCTTTTGCTCAATCGTTCATTGCTTTTTTTTCAATATTATGCTTTTACCTCTCTAACCTCAGCATTGCCTTCTCACGAGTCACAAACATGGGTGTCATGAATGACCCCGGACACTTAGTGCTTCGGACTCCTCACCTTGGTGTCCCATCCTGCGGAACTATTATCTCAACGCAGGCAGGGTCGATCTACCTTTATCTACTAAATTGATCGGATTTTTTTTCACTCATTAAATTTTCCATATATTTTTTCAATTTCCTGCCAAACTCCAATAATGATAATAACAACACAAACACCATATAATATGAATTAAGCCTCAATATTAGGGTTGGCATGGTACGGTAACCACCAAAAAATAGTGATTACCACGTACCAACCACAAACTAGTGGTACGCAAATTTTTATACCACGTACCAAACACAAGTCGTGGTTACCGCATATATGGTAACCACGTCTTGTGGTTACCATCGGTACATTACTATGGTTACCAAGCTGTAATTCTGTTTGTATTTTTTTTAAACTCATTGGCTACCTTCCGATAGTCATCAAAGTTATCGGATGAAAAAATATGGTTACAAAAAATAATATGGTTACCATCTATTAAAAGTTTAGATAAAATGATAAATCAAGTTCACTACGTAAAGTACAAACCAATTCAAACCAACCAAGTTCAAAGTTTTGAAACAAACAAAGTTTAATTGTTCAAACATGCAAAAGGTTCATGCAAGTTCAAACAAAACAAGTTCAAAGTCTTCAAATATTCAAAATGTTCCTACTGTTTCTAGTAGAAAAAATAGAATTGACCAATTTCGGTCAAAATCAAAACACAAAATATAAATTAAAAACTTAAAACTTAAAGGTAATAACAATAAAATATTAAATAAAAAAAATTTAATATATATACTTGGTAACCATGGTAACCATGGTATTCGGATTTCATTACCATTACCGTACCACCTTCATGTGGTTACCACCAAGATGGTTACCACCATGTTGGTTACCACAAGTGTGGTTGCCAACATAGCCGGTTTGTGGTTGGCACGTGGTTGGTATGGTAATTTTCGTACCATTTGCCAGCCCTACTCAATATGGCTTTTGTGATGCATAAGCATAGGTAAGGCTAAGGAATACAAACATATGAGCATTATATGGAAATATAAAGTCCTCCATCCTCTTATCATGCAATATGTCAAAAGCAATATCAAATTTTTACCTCCTTTCATGGTTTTCAAGAAAATAATGCACTGTATTGTGACTTCCCTTTACTAGGCAATTTCATATTATATCGCTAATGAATCCAATTTTGCAGCGTCGAGTTCAATTAAAGCTTCCATGAATCTTTTTCTTTAAACAATTTACAAGCTTTGGGAGATGTCTCATAAAACAAACTTAAAGTTTAGCAATTAAGCACAAAAATTAAAAATTCACCCAAAATTTACCATGTAATAGCAAAATCAAGAATATAAACTAATGATAATGATAATGAGCTTTTCCCCCACCCCATACTTAGAATATACAGTGTCCTCGGTGTATAAATAAAATAAAACAAGGGTAAAGGAAGGAACTCACCGAATAACGCTCTGTAGGGTCGAAATCAGGCTTTAGAAGATTGCCAGGAGTCGATATCGACCAGGTATAGCTCGATATCGATTGCAATTCGTCAGATTCTGCATGTGATCAACTGGTCAAAATTGGGGGGTCTAGGTCGATATCGACCAGATGACTCGATATCGAGTACTTTTGGTCAAAATCGACCTGCTTCGTTTTCTCTGCTGTTGTGGTCGAAATCGCCTCTGAGGTCGATATCGAGTTGACAGGTCGATATCGACCAGGTTGCTCCGACAGTTCCACTCGATCCCCGTGTTTTTTACCCGTCTAAAAATATCAACAAAAGATACCTTGAAAGAAGTAAAAGAGATATAAAAATAGCGCGTTAGCTCCCGTAAGCGCTAGGGTTTAAGTCGCTAGCTCGACATACTTTCCTTTTAGCCTTAGCCTGGCTCATGTTTGTCCGGAGGTATAGGTGGGTCTGGTGGTTCCTCCGGTAGTAGAAAGCGTGGAATGTCATCCGGGGGCATCATATGGAGAAGTTTAAATCTCCCCGAGTGAATGCTCCATGGCTCCTCCCATTTATCTTCCCGGGCTTCAGCTGGCCTACATAAAGGGAGATATAAAGAAAATTTGCATACCTCATCATCGTATCCCTTCTGCTTAATAGTTGGATTTGGTTGTATGTCTCCACCACAGCTAACCGGTGGAGTGGGAAGAGATACTTCCACCTCATCATGCGGAGCTTTGTGCCACTTTGCGAGGACCCCATACTTGAGCACGAACATCGGTTGCTCAAAATAGTCGGGGATCACCTTCACCTTGTAAGGTAAAAGTGACTTTGCAACAACATGGGAAACGATGTCCGACTTCTTCTTTTCTAGCTCTTCTTTTTCTTGGGGTCCTTCAAATGGTTTTTCAAAGGCAGATAGCAAAGTTGGAATTGAGATCGCGGAAGAACATACCTGGGTATCGATTAGAGATAGGTCGATATCGACTGGAGATGGGTCGACATCGACTAGGCGTTGGTCGAGGTCGCCCTCAGGTACAGATCCTCCTTCTAGCGGGATTGGGGCTTTTGGCGGTGATTTTGACAAATCTTGTAGCTTCCTAAATGCGTGTACTCCCTCAAGCCATGCCTCATCATCAACCGTGTATAGCCATCTCAAATATTCCAATTCTTTTGCATACCGTCTCTCTTTTTCCCTTTCGGCCCATGTTTCAAAACACTCGAAGGTGTCCTGCATCCACTTGTAGAAGAAAACTCAAGGAAAACATGAGATCTAACTACCTAAGGCGCAAATGATTGCTTCCCCGGCAATGGCGCCAATTTGTTGTAGGAAGAAATTGAGTTTAATAAAATATAGTATAAATCAAACAAGATTCGTGCCCACGCAAATAATTACAAGACTTCCTCCCGATGTAGCAACAGAAAGTCATGATCGATCCTCGAGGAAGCGTGTCAATGGATCTCAGGTAGCGCACGATTCACGTCGGATTTCGACTCCAGAAAACCACTCGATATCGACCAGTAGTGCTCGATATCGACCAGTCAATCAATTTTTGGCAATTCTGCAAACGTCAGCAAATTTCGACCAAATCCACTCGATATCGACCAGTCAGGTCTATATCGACCAGTTCCGTCGACTTCACTTTGTACCTACAGAATCAAAAACAAGCAAAAGTCGATATCGACCAAGTGCTATTGGTCGAGCAGAAGACTCTATATCGACCTGTGTAAGGTCTATATCGAGTGCTATTGCAGAAACTGTGTCGAAAACTAAAATTCGCAGATTTCGAAATAAACAAATATATGAAAGAAAACTTCCAAGACCGGGGTTTGCAACAATGATAACCAAACATGCATAAAGCAAGATAAAGATAAATAATCATGCAATCACATCAAAGGACCAAGCTTTCGCCTTTTCCAACAATTAGACAACTCTTTCAAGAAACCCTAATTGTATCTACCAATTTTATGTTTATAATCTAAGTTGTTAACCTGAATCTCTATTAAATAGGTAATAAACATGTAAAAGGCAGTGGATGATCAAAACATAATAATAAAAGACATCAATAATAAAAAGGAAATAACTACTCTTTCAAGAAACCCTAATTGTATCTACCAATTTAAAGTTTCGAATGTTGTTTTCGTTTTTACCCGAAATCGACCAGATCTAGTTGACGTCGAGTAGGACTTAGTCGACGTCGAGTAGGGTTTACTCGATATTGCTTGTTTTGCTTTCGTTTTCGTTTCTGTTCGTTTTTGTTTTACAGTTTTTATCCGATTGAGTGGTCGACGTCGAGCACACCTGGTCAACGTTGAGTACTTCCTGAGTCGAATTCGAGCGATTTGGAACTGAAAAGGCGGGCGCTGACACGCTTCCTCGTGGATCGATCCTGACTACCTTCTACTACAACGGTAGGAAGTCTTGTATTTATTTGCTGAGACAGGGAATCACTTTGATTTTATATTTTATATTTATTTTCATATTTGACCATCCTTCTGCAACAACATGGGTAGGAAAAAGGGATGGGTTTTCCTAAACCTTAAAACAACTAAATTAGGCGCGATTGATATCTCCCCGGCAACGACGCAAATTAGAAGAGAGGGTTTCTCGATTAAATAAATTTTTAGTCACGACCCCGCTATAGGATAGTGGAGTCAGGTTCGTCCTCAGGAGAGAAGTCAGCGGTTTTAGGTTTAGTTGGTTTCGGGGTTCAGGGATAGCGGGAAAAGGTGGGAGGTTGCTGTCGATGTCGACTAAGACTTGGTCGATGTCGAGGGATGTCTAGGGAATGGTGGTTTGATGTTGTGTGGTTGCGCAAAAACTTCAAAAATAACAAAAATTGAACAAATAAAGATGCAAACTTCCAAGGTTGGGGATCACCGCAACAATAAACATATGTGTAGATTATAAATCACATAAAGATGCATGCTTTATATCAAATAACTTTCGTCATTAACAAATAGGAATATAGAGGCTCTCGCATAAACCCTAAGTGTTACTACCTTTTCTTAATTAGGATTAGTCAGTTTTTGCAAATAAATTGTAATTACTATCCACATTCATAATAAGATCGCTTTCGCTTCAATATCACAAATAAGGAATTTTCTCAACTCTCCGAAATGATTAAGCACATAGGTAGATGATGATAAAGAGATGCAAAATTATAAATTAATAAATCAAACACACATGTCTATGTTGGGATCACCCCAACCCTAGAAGAAGCTAATTAGAAACAAAGCATAATAAAAGAATCTAGCTCCGTTCATGAAACGCACTTTCCTGAGTCCTCGTTTGTCAGATATACGCATATGAGTATCCGTTGGAAAGCTCTTTTGGAGGGCTACAACTCTCTTCAAGACATCAGAACTTGAATCAAAATTATGAATGGTGAAAAGTGGCGTTTTCTCCAGTTGCACCATCCCGTGTTCTTCCTTAGCTTCTCCATGACTTTCCTTTAAGCTCCAAAGTGCGTCCGATTTCTGCGAAACTAAACAAAAACTTGTGTAGATCTCTATATATGGCAAATAAGCATAAACTACACAGATTTCGTACTATTCTAACCCAAATATATGAAATGCATGCAAAAATCATTATAAAAGTCAATGTAAAACATGACAAATTAGGCTCACAACAAACACCCCATACTTAAGCTTGCTTGTCCTCAAGCAATACTTTTAAAGGTTCATACAGGGGAAGAAATAAAACTCTCAACATCCTAGACTCATTTCCATATATCCCTACAATCAATTACCATCCTCGAAAAGGTACTTATGTCACCAAATCCATGCATGTGAATAAAAGCAACATCTACACACAAAAGAAGGGTTATGCAAAAACATTTGTGACAAAGCATTAATAATCAAGATGACTTTAATTAAGCTCATGATGAATAAAAGGTAAAAGGTAAAGTGGTGGGCTATATTTGGGCAATGTGATGCTAAATCCAGGGAGAATTTCTTCAAACTTGCTTTCTTTGCTTTGATGCACTTTCTCCCTTCGTATGATATTCCACATCACTCATTCTTTCACAATTCACTCTTTGCTTTTTTTTATATATGTTTTTACCTCTCTAACCTCAGCACTGCCTTCCCACGAGTCGCAAACATGGGTGTCATGAATGGCCCTGGATACTTAGTGATTCGGACTCCTCACCTTGGTGTCCCATCCTGTGGAACTATTATCTTGACGCAGGCAGAGTTGATCTACCTTTATCTCCTGAGGTGACCGGATTTTATTTCACTCATTAAATTTTTCATAAATTTTGAAAATTTCTTGTCAAACTCCAATAGTGATAACAACAACAAAAACAACATATAATAATCTCCAAAATGTAACTTCCATTCTCAACATAATCCCCGGATAAGGAAATAAGGTAGAAAATGGGCAATATTTAGATCATGTGGAGCAATATATGAAATAAGGCAAAATTATGGCTTTGTGATGCATAAGCATAGGTATGGCTAGGATTATAACAATATGAGCATTATATGGAAATATAAAGTCCTTCATCCTATTATTATGCAACATGTCAAAAACAATTTTAAATTTTACCTCCTTTCATGGTTTTTAATAAAATAAATGCACTTCATTGTGACTTCCCTTTACTATGCAATTTTATGCTATATCCCTAATGAATCCAATTTTGCATCATTGAGTTCAATAAAGCCTCCATGACACTAATCAAAAATTTCAATGGGTTGATTTTAATGAACTTTGGAAAATATGCATATAATCATATAAATAAAATATGAAATCCAAAGTAGCCAGGTATAAGCAATTAGAGAAATAACCTTAAAAGTATGCACACATATGGTCAAATATAGTCAAATATGCATCAAGTACCCTTCCCCCACCCCATACTTAAATATTACAGTGTCTTCACTATATAAAAAAACAAGGGTAAAGAAAGAGACTCACTAGAAAGGTGTGCAGAACGTCGGAATCGAGTTCTGAAGTTGCTGTAGAAGTGGTCGATCTCGAGGAGAGTAGTTGACATCGACTAGACTACTCGATCTCGGGTACAGTGAAAGCCTCTAGGGTGTTCCTTTCCTCGACCACAGGCTCTTCTGATCGTTTTGGGTAGTCGACGTCGAGTAGATTACTCGACGTCGAGTATGTCTGCAACGCTTTTGTACCTGCAAGATTTGTTAGAAAGACAATAATCCAGAATAGAAAAATCCAAAAATAATATTTAAAACAAAAACCAACAGTATCTAAAACCCTAAGAAATAAGAAATAGCGGGTTGTCTCCCGTAAGCGCTAAATTTTAAGTCTCTAGATTGACCTACTTCCCTTTAATTCTTAGCCTGGCTCATCTTTGTCCGGAGGTATAGGTGGATCTGGTGGTTCCTTCGGGGGTGGGAAGCATGGAATTTCATCCGAGTGCATCATGTGAAGAAGCTTAAACTTCCCCGAGTGAACGCTCCATGACTCCACACATTCATCTTCCCTGGCTCCAGCTAGCGTGCATAAAGGAAGATATACATACCTCATCATCATACCTCTTCTGCTTCATATGTTGATTTGTTTGCGCGTCTCCAACACAGCAATACTGTGGAGTGGAAAGATATATTTCCACCTCATCTTGCGGAGCTTCATGCCACTTTGCTAGGACCCCATACTTAAATATGAACATCAGTTGCTCAAAATTGATGGGGATGGCTTTCACCTTGTAAGGTAAAAGCGACCTTGGAACACCCTGGGCAACAATGTCTGCTTTCTTCTCTTCTAGTGCTATTTTGTCTTGGGATCCTTTATATGATTCATCAACAATAGGCAGCATAATAGGAATGAAATTCGAGGAAGGACATACCTGGTTGTCGACATCGAGTGGGTCAATTGGCTCATCGGGAGGATGGCATGGTCCTTTAGACTGAATGGAAGCCTCAAGCCTTTGGATTTCGTCTTCCATCTGAGCTATTTCCCTTAATCGTGCCTCCTCCACTTGGATCCTATTTCTCCATCTCAAATCTTGGAACCATTCTTCCCATTCGGGATTCCCTTCGACAAAGTCTTCCATCTTTGTACATAAGCTTTGAAATCAAAATAAAGCACGAATCAGTAGCAAAAGCTCAACACCTAATTGGTGTCGATAAGGTAGGTGATGATAGGGTATGTGATAGGGAAAGAAAAAGGGATGAGCTTTCCTGAACCTTTAAACACAACTAAATTAGGCGCGATTGATATTTCCCTGGCAACGGCCCCAATTTGAGGAGAGGGTTTCTCGACCAAATAAATTTGTAGTCAAGACCCCGCTATAGGATAGTGGAGTCAGGTTCGTCCTCAGGAGAGAAGTCAGCGGTTCTAGGTTTAGGTTGTGTCGGGGTTTAGGGATAGCGGGAAAAGGTGGGAGGTTACGGTCGATGTCGACTGAGACTTGGTCGATGTCGAGGGAATGGTGGTTTGATGTCGTGTGGCAGCGCAAAAACTTCAAAAACAATAATAATTGAACAAATGAAGATGCAAACTTCCAAGGTTAGGGATCACCGCAACAATAAACATATGTGTAGATTATAAATCACATAAAGATGCATGCTTAATTGAACAAATAAAGGGGCTCCTGCATAAACCCTAAGTGTTACTACCTTTTCTTAATTAGGATTAGTCGGTTTTTGCAAATAAACCCTAATTACTATCCAAATTCATAATAAGATCGTTTTCGCTTCAATATCACAAATAAGGAATTTTCTCATATCACGCAAAGGATTAAGCACATAGGTAGATGATGATAAAGAGATACAAAATTATAAATTCATAAATCCAACACACATGTTTATGTTGGGAACACCCCAACCCTAGAATAAGGAAATTAGAAACAAAGCATAATAAAGAAACTAGCTTTATCATAAAATAAACTAAAAAAAACTTACAACCATTCGTCTCCTCCTCTCTCCTTGCGCCCGAAGACGGCTTTGCTTGAATAAATGAAAATCAGCCTCCTAAGGCTTTATTTATAGGCTCCAATTCTAGCTATTCTAGGAAGGAACTATCTATCTATATCTAAATTTATCTATCTAAAAACATAAGATAAAACTTGGAAATAAACAAATAAATCTCTAAGGAAATATATCTAAAGTGGATAAATCCCTCTTCTCTTGATAGATCTTCACTTGAATCGATAAAATATCTCGTGACTTCACTTGCATGCAACCCACAATGCTCGGACTCCACTCGATCTCGACTCGGATCGCTTCTGGATAGTACTCGACGTCGACCAGGTTACTCGACATCGAGCACGGTCTTCTTCTCCTCGGATTTCAATCGAGCTCGGCTACCTTATGAACTCGACATGGGTACTGGACTTCGAGTAGTTTGCTCGACGTCGACTAGAACTATGCTTCTCGAGTGATCTTCTGCTCGTCTCGTGCTCGACTAGGAAAGTTCGACCAAAGTACTCAACATCTACCAAAGTGGTCGACGTCGACTAGTTCTGTCGGCTTTCAGCAATCTACTCCGTTTTTGAAACGCACTCTCCTGAGTCCTCGTTTGTACGATATACGCATATGAGTATGCGTTTGAAAGCTTTTTTCAAGGGCTACAACTCTCATGAAGAGATCAAAGCTTGATTCAAAATTATGAATGGTGAAAAGTTGTGTTTTCTCCAGTTGCACCATCCCGTGTTCTTCCTTAGCTTATCCATGACTTTCCTTTAAGCTCCAAAGTGCGTCCGATTTCTACGAAATTAAAAAAGAATCTCGCGCAGTGAAGGAAGAAGTAGAAAAACTGTTGGAAGCCGGCTTCATCGAAGAAATAGACAACTCGGACTGGCTTTCCATCTTCGTTCTTGTTATGAAGGCCAATGGAAAATGGAGAATGTGTGTCGACTTCTCAGACGTAAACAAGCCATGCCCGAAGGACAGCTATCCTCTGCCATCAATCGATGAGCAGGTCCTTGAGGGTTCCCCCCTCTGCTTTTCCTTCTCCCTCTGGTATAGGATAATTTTCTCCTATCCGAAGGGCCTTGGTGAGATCATCGCCCGGGAAGTGGAATGAGCCGAGTGCAAGGCTCGCCGGTACTGGAAATGATTCACCCGATCCCGAATTTCAACCATGAGTCTGCGGTCATAATCCTAATGGGGAACCTCGCTGAAAAAAACCGAAGAACTATGACACACTGAGGGACATGGTATCTACTTAGATTGAAGCTGAGGAGGCCGCGACCTCCAGCTCGAGGGCAAATGAAAGCCAGCAAGGTTTTTTCGGAAAAATAGTTGGGAAATTCCAAAAAGACAAAGGGCCTGAGAAGCAGAAGAAGCAATACATCGCGGGACATGCGCCCGCGTCCCGGCAAGATGAGGTCCACCTAAGCAACGAGGGGAGGATCCCCGCTGTGCACCAGAGAGAACGTGATCGGGGAGTGCATGGCAACGTAGAACGTGCCTCCCCCCGAACTTATGAAGAGAGCCGCGATCAAGAGTGGCCCCGTCATGAGTCCTAGGACCGACGGAATGAAGGCTACGGTGGTGGGTGGCCAGGTCATTAACAGACCTCGGGGGGGGGGGGGGGGGGGATTACCCTCGGCAGCAGGAAGGCAGGTATGACCAGCCGCGTTACCCTCCCCCTAACCGAGGCAAGGGGTGGGGCCGCAAATTGAGAGGCGGCCGAAAAGGCAAAGCCTAGCCGGCGCAACGGTCGGTCAAACAAGCCCCGCGGGATAAGACCCACCGAGAAGGGTCGAGAGTCAACCGGATCCCTGAGCCAGAAGGCTTTATCAACACTCTAGCCGGGGGGCCCTCGGACTCAGGGACTAGCAGGCAGGAAAGGAAGAATTATGAAAGGGAGGCGAAGCAGCCTCCGTCAGCGGCCATTCAGAAAATTGCCTTGCAACTGCACACTGAAATGATTTTCACCGTGGCCGATGCAGAGGACGTATGCATGCCTCACGTGGACCCATTGGTCACTCATGCATAGATTGCAACCAAGATAATAAAAAGAGTATTCATTGACACGGGGTCATCGGTGAACATCTTTTCTTGGGAAGCTTTCTCCCATTTAGGTGTCTCCGCGATAGCGTTGAAGCTTTATCATGGCACTTTAATAATCGTTTTTGGAGATGAAGTACAGGTAGCCGGCTCCATAGAACTTGCAGTGGTCCTAGGGTCCACACCCAGCCGCCGGATGGAAAACATTGTTTTTACCGTGGCCAGGATACCGACCACCTACAATGTGCTGCTGGGCAGGGTATCCCTTTACAAATTTCGGATGGACGTCTCCATATACCACTTCAAAGGGAAATTCCCGGTGCCCAGGGTAGGAACAGGGGAAGTCTGTGGCCAAGAGCCAGAGAGAAGGAGCTGCTACATGACCTCTCTTCGAAAGAAGAAAGAAGTAATGTGCATTCATGAGACGGCTCAAAGCAAAGTCGAAGATCCGGAAGGAAACCTCCAAACAGAGGACGAGGTGGCGAGCGGCTCACAAGAGGAAGCTTTGGAAGTAGAACTCGAGGTCAGTCCTGCGGATAGAGAGATTCCGACCGCGGATCAGAGAACCGTCCACCAGCCTTTCCCCAACCCTGAAGAAAGGATCTATATGGGTTAGGCACTAGGACCGAAAGAGAGAGGGTGTGTTCTAGAAATAATCCGACAATCTCGCGACATATTCGCCTGGTCACCAAGAGACTTGATGGGGTCCCCATGTCCATAGCGATCCACACACTCCGGATTCGCTACGTTGCTCGGCCCATAGCCAAATAAAAAAAAGAGGAAGATGACACCTGAAAGATCTCGCGCCGTGAAGGAAGAAGTAGAAAAACTGCTAGAAGCCGGCTTCATCGAAGAAGTAGACGACTCATACTGCCTTTTCAACTTCGTCCTCATTAAGAAGGCCGATGGGAAATGGAGAATGTTTGTCGAATTCTCGGACTTAAACAAGTCATGCCCGAATGACAGCTATCATCTGCCATCATTCGATAAGCTGGTTGATATAACCGCAGGGAATGAGATATTGAGCTTCTTAGACGCCTATTCGGGGTACAATCAGATCCGCATGGACCCCATTGACAAGAAAGCAACTACCTTCATCACCAATCAGGAGATTTTCTCCTACTCAGTAATGCCTTTCGGCCTATGGAACGTTAGGGCCACTTTTTAGAGAGCCGTTGACAAAATCTTCCGCGGACAACTAATAAAGAATGTGTCAATCTATGTGGATGATATAGTGGAAAGAAGCGGCAAGGCAGAAGATCACATGGCTGAATTACAGGAGACCTTTGATTCCTTGAGACGAGGAGGTCTGAATCTTAATGCCAAAAAGTGTGTCATCGGTGTAGATTCCGGAAAATTTCTCGGTTTTATGGTCAGTCGGCGAGGCATAGATGTGAATCCCACGAAGATCACCACAGTCCAAGACTTGCGACCGCCGTGTACCATCAAGGAAGTACAGTCTTTAAATGGGGTGGTGAACTACCTGGGGCGGTTTTGTTCATGCTTAGCTGATAAATCACTGCCCTTTTCGCATGTTAAAGATGAAGGGGTCGATACAATGGACTCCAGAACTCCAGTATGCCTTTGAAGAGTTAAAGGCTTTCCTACAACATCTACCCACTATGCATTAACCCCAGAAACTGGAAGGCCTGCAACTCTATCTGGCCACGAAGGGAGCAACCATCAGCGCTGTCCTTACCAGATAAGGCCGATACCCGGTGTATTATGTGAGCAGTGTGCTGCAAGATGCAGAAACCAGATATGAGCCAGTGGAGAAGGTGATTCTGTGTCTGGTATTCGCGGTCAGGAGGTTGCGGCCGTATTTCCAAGACCACGTGATCGAGGTGCTAACAGATCTCCCCTTGAGGCAAATTCTTCACTCGCTCAGCCTCTCTGAACGGATGATGAAATGGTTCGTGGAGCTCTCCGAATTTGAAATAGCATACGTCCCTCGCAAGGCAGCTCTCACGCAAGTCCTGACGGATTTCATCTGTGAGACCAGTTTCGAAGATGATGGGGGCGAAGCTCAAAACAAGTGGACCATGAAAGTGGATGGAGCCGTGAACAAAGACGGTTGTGAAGCTGGGATAATTCTCATCTCCCCGGAGGGAGAACAGTCATGCTTCGCTCACAAAATGGATTTCCAGGCAACAAAAAATGAAGCAGAGTACGAAGCCCTGATTGCTGGGCTTGAGCGGGCCCTGGTCCGCGGAGTCCAAGCAATAATCGTATACACCGACTTCGAGGTCATGACGAAGCAGGTCGAGGGAGAATATGAAACCAGGACCGGCTTGTTGCCGAATTATTTGCGAAAGGTCATCGCTCTGAAAAGAGCATTTTTACACTTCGATCTAGAGTCAGTTCCCTGATAAATGAATGAGTAGGCGGACCTTTTGGCTTGGATTGGAGCGGCTATGCCCCCCGAGGCTTAGGGAAAGTTCGAATTCGAGAAGAAAGAACAGGAAAGACTCATCCAAGAGGTCTACGCTGTTGAGACTAAGGGGCCAGGGGACCGGCAAACCCCAATTGCCGAGTACATGGGGAAAGGGACGCTTCCCTCGGATAAAATATAAGCCAAAAAAGTGGCCAACCGAGCAACGCGCTTCACTGTCCGCGAGGGAAAGTTGTACAAGAAGGGCTTCAATTTCCCCTACTTATTGTGCGTCACTAAGGATGAAGGAAAACTCATCGTCAAACAGTTGCATGTTGGGGTATGCGCACATCACCAAGGGTGGAGCGCCTTGACGAAAAAGATCTTGAGGCTAGGGTACTACTGGCCAACGATGAAGGAAGAGGTGCAGAGCCATGTACAAAGATGTGACACTTGCCAGAGGCATGAGAACGTCAAGGCTACACCCACCGATCCACTTCAGAGCATTTACGGGGCCTGCCCTTTCGCCCTGTGGGGAATGGACATTCTGGAACCCGTCCCCATGGCCCCGAGACAACTAAAATATGTCCTCGTAGTGGTGGACTATTTCACCAAATGGGTCAAGGCAGAAGCTATGGGTTTGATCACGGCGGAGAAGGTTCGGAAGTTTCTCTAGAAGAACTTGGTATGTCGGTTTGGAGTCCCAGAAGCCGTCATTACGGACCATGGGACTCGGTTTGACTGTGAAGGAATCCGAGATTTTTGCAAAGGCCTCAACATCCCATGAAAATCCTAGAAGGAATCAATAAAAAGTTGGGGAAAACCGCCAAGGGCTGATGGGCAGAGTTACATCCTTCGGACGTCGTCCAAGACGTCCATGGGAGAAACACCCTTTGCACTGGAGGAAAGGAGGATGCTGGCGGCACTAAAGGCACAGGAATACAAGAGAAAGACTGAGAAGTACCACAACCGGCGCCTCAGCCCACGCCGATTCGAGAAAGAAGACTTAATACTTCGCTTGGCCCTGATCGGAGAAAAGCTAGATGCAAAATGGGAAGGCCTGAATGTGGTGTTTGAATGCATCCACACCGGGGCCTACAAGCTCCAAACACCTGAGGGTGTGGTCCTCAACAAGACATGGAATGTGGAGCACCTGAAGAAGTACTACGTGTAACTAACTGTTGTTCGGAAGCCACTCAAGTCACCCCCGCTAAAGTAAATAAATCAAAGCGGTTCGAGGGTGCTTTTCTAATTAGTATTTATTTTGTATATGTCGAAATTATCAACTCCCAGGTCGCTGGAGCTCGCTCCGCGTCGGGCATTCAGTCGTAGCACGAGCCTCCCGAATCGAATGACTTATCAAGTCCCATGACACTGGAGCTTGCTCCGCGTTGGGCATCCGGTCGTAGCCGGAGCCTCCCGGATCCAATTACATATCAAGTCCTAAGACGTTGGAGCTTACTCCGCTTCGAGCATTCGGTCATAGCCCGAGCCTCGCGGATCGAATTACTTATCAAGTCCAAGGGCGCAGGAGCTCGCTACGCATCGGGCATCCGGTTGTAGCACGAGCCTCCCGGATCAAATTACTTATCAAGTCCCAGGACGCTGGAGCTTGCTCTGCCTCGGGCATCCGGTCATAGTACGAGCCTCCTGGATCGAATTACTTATCAAGCCCCAGGACGCTGGAGCTTGCTCCGCGTCGGGCATCCGACCGTAGCACGAGCTTCCCTAATCGAATTATCTATCAATCCCCAAGATGCTGGAGCTTGCTCCGCGTCGGACACTCGGTCGTAGCACGAGCCTCCTGGATCGAATTACTTATCAAGTCCTGGGACGCTGGAGCTTGCTCTGTGTCGGGCATCCGGTTGTAGCACGAGCCTCCCTGATCGAATTACTTATCAAATCCCAGGACGCTGGAGCTTGCTCCGTGGCGGGCATCCGGTTGTAGCACGAGCTTATCGGATCGAATTACTTATCAAGTCTCAAGACGCTGGAGCTTGCTCTGTATCGGGCATCCGAATGTATCATGAGCCTCCCAGATCTAATTACTTATCAAGTCCCAGGACGTTGGAGCTTGCTACTTGTCGGGTATCCGGTCGTAGCACGAGCCTCCTGGATCGAATTACTTATCAAGTGTTGAAGGAGGAAATCGAGAATGCAAATTAAAATATAAATAAATCACAGCAAACCAGATTCCGTCCCTTGTAAATAATTACAAGACTTCCTCCCGATGCAGCAGTGGGAAGTCAGGATCGATCCACGAGGAAGCGTCTCAGCGGATCCTAGGCAGCGGATGAATCTCACGGACAGAAGTCGACCACAGGTGTCCGATATGGACTAGGGTTAGTCGACAGAAGATCAGGCAAGTCGAACAAAGCAGCAGCTGGCTCCCAGTTTTGGTCGATGTCGAGCAGAGGTTATTCGATATCGAGTAAACCTTCGTCGACGTCGGGTTCCTGGTTTCAGACACAGAAGCAACAGCAGTCTCTTTGACCGAAGATCAGTAGTCGATATCGACTAGACTTAGTCGATATCGAGGAGACATAAACCTTAAAACGAACAAAAGTAAAGAACAAGACTTGCAGGATTTTGAAATATACTATATGTGTGAAAACTTCCAAGATTGGGGTTTGCGACAACAATAACCAAGCATGCATGAGGCAAGAATAAAACTGATAATCATGTAAATCGCATCGAAAGACCAAGCTCTCGCCTTTTCCAACAATTAGGCAACTCTTTCAAGAATCCCTAATTGTATCTACTGTTTTTATGTTTACAATCCAAGTTGTTAACATGGACCTCCATTAGATGGGTAATAAAAACATAACAAGTAGTAGATGCTCAAAACATGATAAAAGTCGGATCTTTACCTCAAACACGCATGTCTATCATCGGGCTCGCCCCAACCCTAGAAGTGGGTGGACTACTCGCTCTTCATTATCAAGAAACTCATCAATAAACAAAAGAAACTAACTTGAATTGAATGAAACTAAAAAGAAAGCTTACAACCGAACAAGCCAAATCCGCTTTCGCCTCTCCGCCTTGCTCGCCACAAACTCTCTCTCTCTACTACTACTCACTTGTTCTCTCTGAAATTGAATGACTAAAATCCAGCCCCTAAGGCTTTATTTATAGGCTTCATTCCCTCTCTAATTTGGAAAGAAGACCCTATCTATATCTATATCTACTTATCTATAAGCTTTAAAGATAAATAAATGGAATAAAAGAATTAAATCCATAAAGGAAATAAATATAAAGTAGGTAAATCTTTCATGGAATTGATAGATCTTGATAGGTCTTGATAGATGTGGATAGAATTTGACTCCTTCGGCTCCAAGTAATCCCAACTCGACTTGGACAGCTCTCTGCGTAACGCGGCCAAGTATAGCTCTCCTCGATATCGAGTAAAGTACTCGATATCAAGTAACCGTGTCAACGACTTCTTCATTGGTCTTGGTCGAGTAGCTGGTTCTCGATCTAGCTCGGACAGGTGCCTCAGGTCTTGTTGATATCGAGTACTGTTTACTCGATATCGAGTATATGGTGTCGACTTTGGCTGGTCTGGTGTTGTCGAGCAACCTCTCCCCGATACTGGCTTGGTCATCTGATGCTGAGTTTGTCGATATCGAGTACATTACTCGATATCGAGTAAGGTCCTGGTGTCGGGTTGGCTTCGTCTCTCAGCTCCTCGATCTGCTCCTACTCGACCAGGCACTGCTCGGACTTTTTGGTCGATATCGAGTAAAAGTACTCGATATCGAGTAACTCTTGGCTCCAGCTTGATTCGTCCTGGTTCCGTCGTTCTTTGACTTTGGACTTCTGTAGTTGATTTCCGAGCTTTTCCAACCTTTCTCAAAACTGCTGTAAATTGCCTCGAATTCTGCGAATTTAAACAGAAACTGGTGTAGATTCCATAATTTGGCAAATAAGCATAAACTACATAGATTTTGTACTATTTTAGCCCAAATGCATGAAATGTATGCAGAAAACGATTTAAAAGTTACTGTAAAACCTGGTAGATTCAGTTCACAACAAACACCCCATACTTAAGCTTGCTTGTCCTAAAGCAATACTTTTATTTGTCATTCAGGGGAAGAAATCAAAGCTCTCAACATCTTAGATTCATTCTCATATGTCCTTGCAATCAATTATCATCCTCGAAAAGGTACTAGTGTCACAAATCCATGCATGTGCAAATATAAAAGCAACATCTACTCACAAAAGGAGGGTTATGCGAAACAATTCATGTGACAAAGCATTAATAATCAAGAGAACTTTAATTTAAGCTCAATAATGAGTAGATTGGTAAAAGGCTAAAGGTGGGCAATTTTTGGCAATATGGTGCTAAATGATCCGGGGAAATGGAGTATTTTCAAACTGAATTTCCACATTCCTTCTTCATAAGATTCATCACCTTTCTCTCAATCGCTCAATGCTTTTTCCAATAATATTGCTTTTACCTCTCTAACCTCACCACTGCCTTCTCGCGAGTCGCAAACATGGGTGTCATGAATGGCCCCGGATACTTAGTGCTTTGAACTCCTCACCTGGTGTCCCATCTCGCCAAACTATTATCTCAGCGAGCAGGGTCGATCTTTGATCGGATTTTCTTTCACTCATTAAATTTTCCATAATTTTCAAACTTTCCTTCCAAACTCCATACATGATATATAACAACAACACAAACACCATATAACATCTCCATAATGTAACATCATTCTCAACATAATCCCCGGATAGAAAATAAGGTAAAGAATGGGCAATATTTAGAACATGTGGAGCAATATATGAAATAAGGCATAATATGGCTTTTGTGATACATAAGCATAGGTAAGGCTAGGATTTAACAATATGAGCATATATGGAAATATAAAGTCCTCCATCCTTTTATCATGCAACATGTCAAAAGCAACTTCAAATTTTACCTCCTTCTATGGTTTTCATCAAAATATGCACTTCATTGTGACTTCCCTTTACTAGGCAATTTCATGCTATATCTCTAATGAATCTAATTTTGCATCATCGAGTTCAATTAGAGCTTCCATGACACTATTTCTTTGAACAATGTTCAAGCAATGGGAGATGTCTTATAGAATTTTGAGTTTAGCAATTATGCACAAAAATTTAAAATTTACTCAAAATTTCACCATGTAAAACCAAAAACAAGAATAAAACATATAATAATGATAATGAGCTCTTCCCCCACCCCATACTTAAAATATATAGTGTCCCCACTGTATAAAATCAAATAAAAACAAGAGTAAAGGAAGGAACTCACCAAATAACGCGTCGAGGAGGGCAATACAAGGCATGTTGAGGAACTGGTCTTGTCGATATCGAGTACTGTAATCGATATCGAGTAGGCTGTCAGCGTCGAGTGGAATGCTGAAGTCGAGGAGATTCTTCTGGCTTGGTCGATATCGAGTTGGCCTACTCGATATCGAGGAACTGTGGGCTGCTCCTCATGGTCGTTCTCGACTTGGCCTTCGTCTATTCCGACTAACTTTTCAGGGACTTCGTTGATTCCACCTTTTGCGATCCTTTTATGCTTGCCTGACCTAAAAGTGTTAGATTGCACACAGACAAGATTTTCCACATGAAGCATTCTAAACTAAAAAACAAAAATAAAACAAAAACCAAAACCAAAAGTTCAAAAGTCTCAAAATTCAAAAGTTTTATGTACATGCTCTAGAGTTTAGAGTCGCTAGGCCGACTTCTCCGTTTGTGCTTAAGGACCGTCAATGTGGGGCCCGCTTGTGCTTGACTCTTCTCCTGGATCATCTAGGTCCTCATTGTAGTATGCAAGCTCAGCTGATAGCTGGTTGCTTGCATAGTCTTCCTTTTCTCCCTTCTTTCTCTTTCCATCTCTCAGTTTCCGCAGATTCTCTCGCCACGGGGCCTTACCTCCCCTTAAATTTTTTATAAATTTCTTAATGGACTGAGGAGGAGTAGAATTCATACATGAACTTACCTTTTCGGACCCAAAACAGAAATTTTTGGGCTTAGGGTTAGTCGATATCGAGCAAGACTGGTCGATATCGAGTACAGGGACCCCATACTTAGGCTCTTGGCAAGTCTGGTGCTCAGCAGAGGATGTCGATGGCAGGGAAGCTTGGTCGACATCGAGTAATGCCTTGGTCGATATCGAGGGGGGTTTGTCGATATCGAGTAGAGTGTTGGTGCCTTCCTCCGTTGTTTGCTTGGTCCCGTGGTTGCTGATGCTTTTCACCTCCAGCCATGAAGTTTCCTTCTTTGCAGGGCCAAAGGAGAAATCTAAGACCTCGTCGCCTATGGTGAAAGTGAGCAATCACTGTTTGACACTAATCTTGGCATCTGCAGTAGCTAAGAATGGTCTACCAAGAATAATAGGACTAGTAGGATCTTCAGCACAGTCTATAATAAGGAAATTCGCTGGAATAAAGAATTTACCAACTTGGACGGGGACATTCTCAACTATACCTGTAGGGATTACTACTGTATTGTTTGCCATATATAGCTTGGCATCCACAGGCTCTATACATCCTATCTTCACCTTCTGCCAGATTGATATGGGCATGATGCTCACACTTGCTCCTAAATCAACCAAGGACTCATATTTATATTGACCAAGTCCTACAGTAATAGAAAACTTACCAGGATCAGGTCTCTTTTCAGGAAAGTAGAGCATTTTGCATTCGCCGGCGATTTCTGAGAGGGATCGCTTGTTGCTTAGGATCTCCTTGAGAAATTTGACATAAGCAGGCATCTCTTGCAGAGCTTCTGTAAAAGGAATAGAGACATTCAGTTCTCGAAGCATATTAACAAAACGTTTAAACTTACCTGCAGTAGGATCTTTTAGCGCTTTGGAAGGGAAAGGCAGTGTCTTTTTCTGCTTCGGAGCCAGAACAGCTGTCGGTGGTGTTGCAGAGTCGTCTACATCGGCCAACTTCTCCTCGACATCGACCAGGGGTTCCTCGATATCGACAAGGTTTGTCGATCTCGAGTTGCTGGGCTGTGCAGTGGAGTCTGAGCATGGCTTCTCTTCTGTGTCGAGGAGATTCTTGTCGATATCGACCAGGGGGTGGTCGATATCGAGTTGCTGCTGCTTGTTGTCGAGGTGCTTTCTGACTTCTGGCTCGCGTAATTGGTGCCTGCTCCTGAGCTTTATAGTTGCGACGTGTCCGGTCTTCCCCTTAGGATTTGGTTCTGTTTGCCCAGGGAGTTACCCGGATGGTCGTGGAATCTGCGCCACAAATTGACCCATCTGTGTCTCTATGCTCTTCTTCTAGATGTCTAGCTCTCCAAATTTTGTATTGATGTTCTGGAACTGATTGTTGATGGTGCCTTGATTCCGGCGCATCTCCTCAAGGAGGAGCTGTAAATCATCCTTCTTTTGGTCCCTTTCTGGATGTCCTGGAGCTCTGTATGGCGGGGGGTTCCTAGGAGGACCTTGGTCCCATTGTGGTTGATAAAACCTTTGATCCCCCATATAGCGATTGGGACCCCCTGAATAAGCTACCTCTTTCTGGGTCTCTGCCATCCTGACTTGCTCTGTGTGTGGGCACTCAATAGTGGTGTGCCGCTATGATCCGCATTCGATGCAGGGCTAGTTGACAGAGAGATACTTGACTTGCTTGAGGAGCTTGCGATTCTAATCTCTACAGTACTGCTCCCTCACATCTGGGTCTATCTCCTTAGACGGCTCATAGAGAGGCATGGATGGGGCTGGCCCGGCATAGGAGTTCTCATCATAGTTTGCAGTAGCCCCATACTTGTTGTCATAGTTGGTGAGCTTGTCTAGTACACCCCATGCGTCAGCTGGTGGCATCGTCAGATACTCATAGCGAGTATACTGGTTTATCCTGTCCTTAGTGACTTGGTCAAGAGAATTGAAGAAGATCTCTTGAATGACGTAGGGTGGCTGTCCATGACTAGGGCAAGATCGTAGCAGTTCCTTATATCACTCCCATGCTTTTGCCAGCGGCTCCCCAGACTTCTGTTTGAAAGTTGTAATCTTCTGGCGAAAGAGCGCTGTCTTGGCAGGAGGAAAGAATTTATTGAGAAATTCCTGCTTTACTTGAGCCCATGTTGTGAGAGATCGTGGTTTCAGCCCTTCAAGCCACTTCAATGCTGGACCAGCTAGGGACCAACGAAAAGCCTTCATCAAAATGTACTCCAAGGTGGTACCTTCAGCAAGAGTACGACACATATCAGTAAAATTGGTAATATGCTCAAGAGGGCATTCGTTAAATCTACAATAAAATGCATTATGTTTAATTTCTATTAAGAAAGGAGTGCGAATTTCATAGTTATTTTCAGGGATTAGAATAGCCGATTCAGGCACGAAGAGAGTCGGGTGCATGTTATTCTCTGCAGTGGTTGGGTACTGGGCGAGCTCATCTTCTAATTGCCTCGCACGCTCAGCTTCTCGTGTAGTGCGTGCTCTCTCAGCGGTGAGAGCAGTATCTTTAGCAGCTAGTTCCCTCTAAAGCCTCTCAATCAGCTGTTCCTGTGTCTCTGCGGCCGCCATGGCTCTTTTCAGTTTAGCTTGGATGTGTATAAGGCGCTTCGGTTCGTCTAAGGAGTCAAACTCAGGTGTTTGACCAGAACGGCACATATACCTGCGAAGTAACTCAAAAGAAAGGTGAGATCTGACTACCTAAGGCGCGAATGATTGCTTCCCCGGCAACGGCGCCAATTTGTTGTGGGAGGAAATCGAGAATGCGAATTAAAATATAAATAAATCACACCAAACCAGATTCCGTCCCTTGCAAATAATTACAAGACTTCCTCCCGATACAGCAGTGGGAAGTCAGGATCGATCCATGAGGAAGCGTGTCAGCGGATCCTAGGCAGCGGATGAATCTCACGGACAGAAGTCGACCACGGGTGTCCGATCTCGACTAGGGTTAGTCGACGGAAGATCAGGCAAGTCGAACAAAGCAGCAGCTGGCTCCCGGTTTTGGTTGATATCGAGCAGAGGTTACTCGATATCGAGTAAACCTTCGTCGACGTCGGGTTCCTGGTTCCAGACACAGAAGCAACAGCAGTCTCTTTGACCGAAGATCAGTAGTCGATATCGACTAGACTTAGTCGATATCAAGGAGACAGAAAACTTAAAACGAACAAAGGTAAAGAACAAGACTTGCAGGATTTCGAAATAAACTATATGTGTGAAAACATCCAAGATTAGGGTTTGCAACAACAATAACCAAGCATGCATGAGGCAAGAATAAAACAAATAATCATGTAAATCGCATCGAAGGACCAAGCTCTCGCCTTTTCCACCAATTAGACAACTCTTTCAAGAAACCCTAATTGTATCTACTGCTTTTATGTTTACAATCCAAGTTGTTAGCATGGACCTCTATTAGATGGGTAATAAACACATAACAAGTAGTAGATGCTCAAAACATGATAAAAGTCGGATCTTTGCCTCAAACACGCATGGCTATCGTCGGGCTCACCCCAACCCTAGAAGTGGGTGGACTACTCGCTCTTCATTATCAAGAAACTCATCAATAAACAAAAGAAACTAACTTGCATTGAATAAAACTAAAAAGAAAGCTTAAAACCGAACAAGCCAAATCCGCTTTCGCCTTTCCGCCTTGCTCGCCACAAACTCTCTCTCTACTACTACTCACTTGTTCTCTCTGAAATTGAATGACTAAAATCCAGCCCCTATGGCTTTATTTATAGGCTTCATTCCCTCTCTATTTAGGAAAGAAGATCCTATCTATATCTATATCTACTTATCTAAAAGCTTTAAAGATAAATAAATGGAATAAAAGAATTAAATCCATAATGGAAATAAATCTAAAGTAGGTAAATCTTCCATGGAATTGATAGATATTGATAGGTCTTGATAGATGTGGATAGAATCAGACTCCTTCGGCTCCAAGTAATCCCAACTCGACTTGGATAGCTCTCTGCGTAACGCGGCCAAGTATAGCTCTCCTCGATATCGAGTAACCGTGTCGACGACTTCTTCATTGGTCTTGGTCGAGTAGCTGGTTCTCGATCTAGGTCGGACAGGTGCCTCAGGTCTTGTCGATATCGAGTACTGTTTACTCGATATCGAGTATATGGTGTCGACTTTGGCTGGCCTGGTGTTGTCGAGCAACCTCTCCCCGATACTGGCTCGGTCGTCTGATGCTGAGTTTGTCGATATCGAGTACATTACTCAATATCGAGTAAGGTCCTGGTGTCGGGTTGGCTTCATCTCTCAGCTCCTCGATCCGCTCCTACTCGACCAGGCACTGCTCGGACTTTTTGGTCGATATCGAGTAAAAGTACTCGATATCGAGTAACTCTTGGCTCCAGCTTGATTCGTCCTAGTTCCGTCGTTCTTTGACTTTGGACTTCTATACTTGATTTCCGAGCTTTTCCAACCTTTCTCAGAACTGCTGTAAATTGCCTCGAATTCTGCGAATTTAAACAGAAACTAGTGTAGATTCCATAATTTGGCAAATAAGCATAAACTATATAGATTCTGTACTATTTTAGCCCAAATGCATGAAATGTATGCAGAAAACGATATAAAAGTTACTGTAAAATATGGCAGATTCAGTTCACAACATCAAGTCCTAGGACGTTGGAGCTTGCTCTGCGTCGGGCATCTAGTCGCAACACGGGCCTCCAAGATCGGAGGATTTATCATGTCCTTGGGCGCATGGGCTTGCTCCACACCCAGTACTTGGTGTTGCGAGGGTCCCAAAGGCCGAGAACCATATTGGTCCCAAAACTGCCAAACGAGTTGGGAACGGGTTGCATGAACAAACGCAAGACACCCTCCGAAAATTATTTGACAAAGTTCAGGAATTATTCGAAGCATCCAAACCGAACAAAGTGGCTACAGGGTCACCACAGGGAAAGGCAACGGGAACGAAAAACAAACATAAGGGCCAAGTGTTACAAGCAGAGAGGCCCCAGCCTGATCCCTTAAAAAAGACCTTGGGACGGCCTCCGATCGCGAGAAGGCTCACCCCCTCCTTGGTCTGTCATTGATCAGCCGAGTCATGTCCTGGAATAAACGGGTCCCATTGGGCAAAGGTCCCTCCGAATGAGCCTCCGCCCACTCCTCGTCAATTTCATCACCATCCGCGGTCATTATGCGGACAACGAACCGAGTACATTCCTTATGCCGAAAAGTCATAGAAGAACCTATGCCCACACTGTGCGTGCATGCAAAGTGGTTCCACCCCTTGCCGAGATAGGGAATGCCATAATCACCGCGGGCGACGTTCACCGGGAAGTCTTTAAGGAAACCAGACATCAGAAGGACTCGCTTAGGGAGGACCGGGCCGTACTCGTCCTCTAAGCGCCTGGCAGCATCTGCCCAGACACGAGTAGAGGAAGGCTTGATGAGAAATTAATGCTCAAAGAAAGAAGGGGCGAAGCAGAAGTTTGAGGGACTTACCAGACGGTGCAACTGCTCCAGAAAGTCGATGGACTGAAAAAACGCCCAGTTGGTCCGTCCAGAGGCTGATATCGTGAAATGAAAAGAACCCAGATATACGAAAGCGTGCAAGGGACCCTCATTTTAAAGGATATTTCGGGGATCGCGTGCTGCACAGGGGTCGCCGAACATGGGCCCAAAATGCCCAAGAAGGACGTAAAGGCGATGTGAAGAGACGGGCGAGCACTGTTCTAGGTCGAGAATGGCGAACACCTGTACGGTAAAGCCTCACCCCGGGCAGTGTGGCTACTGACTCCTCGAAAGACGCGAGATCAGTAAGCCCACGGCACGTGTCCTCATCAGCAGAAGGGCGACCAGGAACCCATGACCCCCTGTGACCTCAAAAACAGAAAATCCAAGAAAGAACAAGTCACCCCGGAGAAACAGTTCTCCTTACTCCCATGGAGCCCAACTCGTCTCAAACCGCGTTTTATTGTGTCATCATCAGGGAAGAACAGCTTCGATGACTCCAACTCCCCCACGCGTACGAACTGTTAGAAGACGACGCCCAGGGAAGGATCATTCTCCGCTCGCGTTCATATCGGGAATATGAGGTCAAGGTTGACCGAGACCTGGATGGGATCTATTGGTTGGCGAAAAGAATGGACAGATTTCACCACGTCCAACCGCGTACGAATGGGGGCGATCCTGAAATTTACAAAAAATGAGGAAGGGACCAGATACGAGGTTTCCGTGGTTTACCCGGGTCCTGAGTACGCAAGCCCCGACTCGACCGCATAAGAGATCGCGCTGGGGTCTGGCCTCTCCTCTCAGGGATCCCTCGCGACAGCGTTGAAGCCGTGTAAGAAAATTTCTCTTAAAAACATGTTTTGGCTAGAATAAGAATTGTATTGTCCAATGATCAAAAAGATTTTCAGTCTTTTTTATAGATCTGTAGTCTGTTGTCACAAAGGGTCCCCGTCGCTAGGGGGAAACGGAGAAAAAGGATGAGTTGGCTTGGTTAGGTGCATGGCCAGTCGAGCCTAATGAACGTGGAATAGGTCGACTATCTACGTAAATTAAAAATAGCTGACGAAGGCCCACGTGCCTAATCACAGCCCCCTGCGACGGGCACTATAAAAAGAAGAAGAACCAGAAGGTCATGCCTCAGACCACTCCTCTCCCGACAAGGCAACCATGAGCTTCGACGGCCCACCGCGCGCGTTCTACAGGTTTATCACCAAGGAATAACAGTTGCAAAAGTTACGACTCCCCTAATCATACGGACGAATGGAGGAAGACGCCCACGAGCTTGTCTACCTATGGTCGACCATGTGCCAGGACTTCGAAGTAGACGTCGAAAGAGATGCGGACGAGGCATACTGGTACACAGAGGGATGTCAGGCTTCGCCCTCTCAAATCGAGTCCGCGTTGTCTCCATGCTCCTTTTCGTCTACGAAGGGGACTCCCACTTCGAGGTGTATGTGTCAGACCCAGACCACCAACCCAGCCGCGACTGAGGGAGCAACGGCACGGAGATGGGACCCCCCAGAACGAGCCGCAACTAGGGGTGAGAATAGGCGCCGAAAGCTACAAAGGCTGACTGCATGTTTTCTTTTTCTGAAGCCTTGATGTGACATATGATAATAAAAGCTTTAAGTAAAAACTGTCATTTTCGAGAAATCTGTACGAAATCCACAGTCAAAGCCTGGATCAAAAGGCGCATTTAGACCTCCTCTTTCCCGAGACATCGGGCAGCTAAAAAGGCAAGGGCATGCCCGGGTGTCATTTGACCAACCATGAAAAGGAAAGAAATCCTCACTTAAGAAGGAAAGAAATCATCACTCAAAAAGAAAAGGAATTTCCCACTATAAATTAGGTCATAAGAGGGTCAAAATAAGAACATCTAAGTTAAGGGAAGGAGAGATGGCAGCCGGTAACACACCAAGACCATTCTTCTCGATCACAGGGAGTGGCCCAAGGGACTTTTTCTGGTGGGTACAAGACGCCTCGCTCACACAGATGTTGGTAAGCCCTTTTTAGTCTCACAATCGATTTACAATAATCCCAACCCACTAAAGAGGTCTTGACGTCTGCAGCCCCTGCGAGCCAACTTTGAAGAAGAATACGGGTTGACGGGTGTCGAAAGAATAACGCTGACTAATGGATACGGGAGGAGAGGCACCAGCATCCGGGTAGAGCGCAATAACTCCAGGGCGCTCTGGCTCACACAAGGCTCGAATACCTTCGCGAGATCACGCAACGTCCGGGTAGGCGCAGGCTTGGTTTTCACCTACTTAGGCAACGCTCGATTCCGGGTCCTCGTCGTTTCACCGGAGAATGTTGCACCATCAAAGGAAAAGAACAGTGATGATTTCCTTTGAGGTAGGATCTTTTCACAAACAACGTATTTTTCCCTGCAACAACCGCGAATCATGTTTGAAAACCCTCCGCGACGGGAAAACACCACAATGGAACGAAATGCACAATCATCGCGCCAAGTTTTGACCAACATACCACCCATCAGAAACAGAAATAATAAAGCTTCAAAAGTTGTCGCCGCTGAGTTCGATCTCCTCCTCCTCATCCTCCAGGTTCTAGTCTTCACTGCTTTCGTTTGGAAGGAAAGGCTCCAAGGGGACTCTAGGGTTCTCCGTGGACCAGTTCACACAATGTATTCCGGCCTTCATGCCCGCGTAAAAACAGTCCTGATACCACTTTTGAATGAAGTCCTAGCCCGCGTCCTCGTTGAGACCATCTTGGGTCCTTATCCAGTCATTCACAAGCTTGGTGCGGTTGTGGGCAACCTCTAACCAGGAGAAGATGATGTCACCATCAGTACGGCCTTGGTACCTCTCCAGTTCGATCGCGCGACGGTTGGACTCAATGACGGCCGTGTTTTTCTCCTCGGTCATCGCGGTGAGCATGGCCTCCAGATCCGCCACTCTCGCCGCCGCGCTAGATGAAAGAGAGGACAAGGACTACTGGAGAGTCTCTATTCGAGCACACTCCGCCTTTAAGTCCTCTACCAACTTAGCGCTCCTAGCTTTTTCCTCATCCAGGCCCTCCTACTCCACTTCCCCTAAGCGACGGCGAAGGGTCTCGGCCTCCTTCTGGGGTGTCCCGGTCTACACCAACCTCTCTTTTAGCCGTTTAAGATCATTTTCGAGGTTCAAGGCGTGACGAGTGAGGCGCAGGTGCCTTCCCTGGCCGATGTGAGTAAAGGCGCAGGTGCCTTCAAGGCGTGACGAAAAAGAAAAGAAGCAGAGAAAACTTCCTCAGGACAAGAATGCTAACAGTTAAGCAAAACGAAAATAACCAAGACAAGTTCGACCCGCTTACCTAGTTGCACAAACGGTCTTGCTCCATCGTGAATTGCTCATCGGTCAGCTAATCAAGGAACTGCAACTCTGGCACCCCGAGTTCGGGAGGAAAAGTGAGCTGATGAAGGACCTCCGCGTCAAAACCCGGCATCCGATAAGCAGGGGGGCGATTATGCGCGTCCACGTGGAAGACTGTCGCGTCCCAATCAACCCTTTCTCAAGTAGGATAGGGGCACGGACTTCTCCTCTTTGACCCCGACTTGGAGGTCCCGGCCTCGACAGCAGAGGCTGGCCGAGTCGCCACCGGGGTCGCTAAGGAAAGGGGAGGATCCTCGACAGTGGGAGAAGCATCTACATTTATCACAAGGGGAGCAATCTCCGCTTACGGAGCGGGCGAAAAAAGGACGAGATGCAGCACCTTCTCTTTCGTTGCCTTCTTAGACCTGGGTTTAGGCGCGGTGGTCTTGGGGTGTTTCAAGTCTTTCATCGCGTCGGAAGGCATTTTCCTCTTCGACGACGTGGTCGGGGCAACAGAACTCTTCACAGCGTCCACCATGGCTTTCAACCCTTGGGCGTCTGCAGAAAAGAAGAGAACGTTAGCATGAAATAAGCAAAACAGGCCAATAAACAGATATGAACTTTCACAGATCCGCCACAACCTATCCGCGGGTGGGGCAGACTCAGGTCGGTCATCTCTAGCCTTAGAAGGGACAGCATCTTCCTCCAGGAAGGCTTCGTCGAGACAGCGAAATCTTGCTCAACCTTCTTCAGACCAACCACGGTTTTTTCTCCACACGCTTGTAAAGGCGCGGCTCAGTGTGAAAGTTCAAGACATGGTGTGATGGATCCCAAACCAGGAACCACTTATGCGTCCATTCCGGCTTGCTAGTGTTACGTTCTAATATCGAGACATTGAGCTTGGCTTGAAAGAAGCTCTTGTGGGTGCTTCCGTGGCCCATGGTGGGCATGTTAGAAAGAAGGCTCAGGGAAGGTTGGACTCCAACCTCTAGGCAGCGCATGACAAAGGAGGTAAAGAAAAGCCAACTGTTGGGCACTCGCTGGGTGGGGCTCGCACTCTTTCAAGTAACGCTTGAACAAGTTAGGAAGAGGGAGCCGGAAGCCATGTACCAGGCTCTCAATGTAAACAACCAGGCAGCCTAGATAGGTATCTATACTCCCTCCGCCCTCCATGGGAAGGCACAACGTGACTCCCTCCTCACAAGAAAAAACTCGCGCGATTACGCCCAAATCCTCCAAGGTAGTAAAAGTACCCCCTCCGCAGTCATGGGCCTTAGGCGAAGCAATAGGAATTACCCTTCCCGGCGAGACGACCGGGATGGGACCCGCGGGGGAATGATTGAAATCTCCTCTGAAAGAACATGACACTAGGACATCCTAATCGTAGAGAACCGGGCGGAAGTCCCCCAACACCATGGAAGAACGGCGTTCGACTGGATAAGAACGGACCCAGACGGCAGGTCGGTCCGCGTGTCCCAGTTCTTGTAGGAATGTTGGGATTCGGGAGACTCTAGGATCGAATCAGATCCAGACGTCGAAGTCTCCCCATTGGATTTCGACGAGGTAGAGCCCACGGGAGAAGAGGGCTCGCCACGCGTACGAGGGGAAGAAGAATACGAGCACACTAAGGATTTGCCCTAAGTCCGCAGTTGAAGGCCCAAAAAACAAAAGCGGCCAATAGATAAAAAAAAAAAGGAGTGCAGAGAAAGAGCAAGAGAAAATTTACCTGAACAGGATCGGAGAAGCGGAAGATTTCAGCTGGGAGCAGTAAAGCCTGTAAAAACAAGAGGCATTAAAAAAGAAAGGGGAAAAGGGACCTCTATTTATAGGCCTCTTCGACCGCTGCTTCACCTCCCTCGCCGTCAATTCACGTGTCGGAACCCCGATGCCCATCAATCATTCAAACGGGCCTGGGAGGGCGAGGCCCAATTAGGCCCACTCGGGGCCTAACAGCTTTTCCACTTCCTGCCCTAAGATAGAGAAGGCAACGAAACTAATGAATGCAATCGGACCGCAACGCGATCGTTCGACTCCCGTTGCGGCCCGAGGAGCTGTGACGATGCCCAAAAATAACAGAAAATGGAAAAGGACCGGAAAGGGATAGAATCGGAAGAACCCGCCATGGACGTGTCAATCATAGGGGACCGCGGACTAGGACTACATGAAAACAGATAAGGTGTCCAACATGCCCCCCACCCATGTGTCCTCTCTTGAACGACACGTGACGATAGGGTCACGACAAGGGGGGATCGACGACCACTATAAAACCCGAAAAGCTCTCTTAAATAAGGGTTTTTTGGAAAACATAATGGAAAATTTCAGAGAGAGAGAGAGAGAGAGAGTGCTAAGGATAAGCCTACCCATAAGGAATCAAACTGGACGGATCCGCAGACAGCCACCGAATATTGTGAAAGAGAGAATTGATTGTACGGATACAGGTATCAGACGCTTAGCCCTTGAGGGTTCCCCCCTGCTTTTCCTTACTTCCTCCGATCTAGGATAGATTTTCTCATATCCGAAGGGCCTTGGTGAGATCATCGCCCGAGAAGTGGAACGAGTCGAGTGCAAGGCTCGGCGGCACTGAAAATGATTCACCCTCCAACCGCGGTGATCAAATCCAGGTAAGACCGTCGGAATGTCTCCGGTATCCGCGGCACATGTCAAGGTCCCCCGATTAGGATAGATGATAGGAGGAGGGAGGCCCAGGTAAGACCGCCGACCAACCTAAAATAGACGCGTGGCTCATCTCCCCTACGGGGACGTGGAAGGAGTTCTACTTTTCATTTGTGGTGTCATAAACTATGTATATTAATACTATAACTATCGTGTACACAAAAATTATTCATCTATTTTCACATGATTATTCTTCTATAATTATGTAATTATTTGTGTGTACAAAGAGTGTAATAAATGTAAATTTTATTTTAACGAATAATCACTCAATAGCACCGAATAATTTCATTCCAATGAATAATCTCCCATTACCAATAAATAATCAGAAGTTATTTTTAATCTTATCCGTTGATCTTTTTAATTCAATGTTCTAGATTGGTTAACATGATATACAATAAGTAGGGTTGCCCAAAAAATACTTCTGTTCAGGCTATGGTCCGCAAAAATTTAAATTTCGGTTTCGGGCCGAAACTCGGAATCGAACCAAAAAATTCGGTTTGGCCCGAATGAACCTAGAGGAAGGAGGGTGACTTGCAAATTGCAATGTATAAAATGAAGAAGGCCAGTGTAATATATTACACTGTAATATTTGTCTTGCAAATTGCAATGTAATGTATAATATATTACAGTATATAATATATATCAGTATAATATATACAGTGACCTGCAAATCTTAATGTATCATATATTACAGTGTAATATATATATTTATATATTTTAACATATATATATATATAGTATAATATATACAGTGACCTGCAAATCTTAATGTATCATATATTACAGTGTAATATATATATATATATATATATATATATATATATATATATATATATATATATATATATATATATATGTTAAAATATATAAATATATATTGTATATATAGAATGTGTAATTTATATTTAAAAAAAAAGAAGGGTTCAATCCAATTGGAAGAGTTCGACCTCCTAAAAAAATTCGGTCGTCGGTTCGGGCCGGAACCGTTTGGATCGGTTTGGTTCGGACCGAACCATGATCTATTATATAGAGAGAGAAAGGGTGGTTCGGGTATATTCAGCCTTTACGGTATATATCATGTATGTAAATTCAGACCGTTGATGAGGAGGAAATGGATTGCCTAGATAAAGGGTGGTTCGGAGTAAAAGATTTTTTCTGATTTTATAAAAGGATGGGGTAAAAAAAAAGATTGGATTATTTTAGGGCAATTATTCATATTCCGCACTGGCTAATCATGACGTGATATTTCCAATTTCTCACGAATCATGGGCCTTTAAGTTAATTATACACAGCAGTCCCAAGGAATTCAAATGTGTCATCAATAAGGGCATGTTTGGCAACAACGTTCTAAAGGGTTGGATAAAGCGTGTTGTATAGCGTTGTGAAAACGCTCTGCATTTTCATGTTTGGCAGCTACGCAGCGATTTCAAAACGCCATATCTTCATCTCCCGCAACCGCTCTGTAAGCTTTTTATCTGCAGCTCCCCGTTGAAAGCGTTCGATGAAAGGGAAGGAGCGTTCGAACTTGGAAATGACGAAATTGTCCCTATCCTTTCTTCAATTTCTCTGCAAGCCCTTGTGTACGAGGTGAGATCCGGGTCGGCATTGGCGCCGATGAAGGGGCGCCATGGGAGAGGAGCCCGAGAGCTCGAGGGGGAGCATGGTCGGGAGAGAGCTTAGGCCCAAGGTCGGGGTCAGCCAGCGGCGTCCTTCCTCCGGATCTGGCTCCATCGCCGACGACCTTGTGGGCAGAGCCGCAGAGGCAGGCGGACGGGGGAGAGAGTGAAGGAGCAAGGAGGACGAGATGGGTGGAAGAAATGAAGAGCCATGGAGGAGGAGGGAGGAAGTGTGTTTCGGGTTTGGTGGTGAATTGAAGGAGAAGGAGATGGGTAACACTGAACAGAGAGGAGCGGCGGTGGGTGATAGGGAAGGGCTTTTTAGGATTAGGTTAGATTATAATTTATGAGAAATTATAAAATAAGCCCGTTATTACTTGAACTATAAAAATTCTGCCCTCTTAAATTACATCACGTAACTCGAAAATTTTATTTAATTTAAAGATGTCGTAAAAGTTGCCATGCTCATCTCAATATGTTCAGAACAATAATCATCCTTAATTTGAAATCCACAATTTATAAAAGTATCTGCATGTAAGAAAATTAAAGTACTCATTATTAATTTATAAGATTTTAATAAATCTCAAATTCATCCAACAATTAAATTCATGTATTTTTTTTCCTTTAAAAAATAACTTTATAGCTCAAGCCAAATATGACCCGTTGTAAAGTTTTGTACTCCGTATCAAATAAAATAGAGGAAAATTATGTTTGGTGTCCATGAGTTTTTGGTAATTCCTCTTGGTGTCCCAAGGTTTTTTTGGTAATTCCCCTGAGTTTTTCATTTAAACAAGTGAAAATATGAGTTTTGGGAATGAGACGGACTTTTGACAAAACTCAGGGGCACCATCCGGACAAAATAAAATCTTAGGACACAAAGCGGAATTGTCAAAATCTCAGGAGCACCAAATGGAATTTCCATAAAATAGACTTATTGTTTACTTTCATTTATTGATACCCATTTTGGTAATTTTGTCATTTAATCTCCAAAAAACTTGAATAATCAATAGTCATGCCAAACAAGATGTCCAATTTTAAGCTAGATTATAATCTTAAGCTAGATTAGAATTTTCATCTAAATTATAATCTAAAGCTAGATTATAATCTTAAGCTAGATTAAAAAATGTGCATGTCAAACATGCCCTAAATGGAGGAATTAAAGCTCCAAAATGATTGAAGGAGAGTCTTTGCAACTCTTATAACAAAGAAAAATGGTGTGTTAATGGAGCACTAGTTCTACATTTTGTAAGGAACCATATGTTGATTGCGCTTTTACCTTAAACTTATAAAACATGAGGGAATTTAAATTGTCCAAACCAAAATTAAAGACAAGGGATGTAACGTAAATTTTTAATGCAAAAAGCCGGATATATCTTAGACTGTTCGATTTCATGTGCATATGTTGATATGTTGAGATGTTAAGGTATCAAAAGAGTTTCATATCGAAAATGAAAACAATACTAAAATTCATTGGAACTCGTGACTAAAAGTCGTGTGCACTGTGCAGACGTGCACCCATATATTAATAATTTAGTATATAAGCTGAGTAGGACTTCATCGTAAAACTGAGGTTTGTCCACTAGCTACATCATCCCTTGTAAATAAGCGTTGTTCACCACAAATACCGTTAAAGAGGCATCGAATAGAAAGAGGGCGCGCGGGCGCATTTTAGAAGGCGGTCGGTACTTGAATTTGTTAAGAAGCAGGCAAAAGACAAAGTGGATACTGTTAGCACAACAGCTAACATGGGATTACCTGTTTACCTTCTTCACCTTTGTCTCCCTCTGTACTACCTCCGGACAAAACTTCAAAACTGTGTGGAAAACCTTGCCACGTAGCCCAACCCATTCATAATTACTCCATTATCTTTGTCAATAACCCTACCTTCATAAATTAAGGGAACACTAATAACACGGTGAAAATATCGTATAATATAAGATGCTGATTACGTTTTTTTAAAACAATGAATAATTTAGGTGGTCACGGTTTCAGATAACGTAAAAGGGTTATGTAGTCACGGTTTCAGAAATCGTAAAAATATTATCCTACTTAAAATCAGTAACGTGGGTTTTTCAAAAACCAACATTTATTTGATGATATTTTGACCATGTAGAAAGCAAACCGGTAAATTAAACTTCACATCATGCATGTTATTGGTCATTAGAATCAAGGGCAGAGCTGGGGAGGGGGCTTGGGGGTCACGTGCCCTCTCTCTCATTTGACGAACTACCTAGGTGTATTCTCACCGTCGATAGCTTCATTTTGATATATAATACGTCTTAATCCAACATCTGAGTAAAAAGTTATAAATGTTTACAAATTAAAGGTATATATATTAATCACTTTAATTTTATTTTAATAGATTATAATGCTTTTATATTTTACTTAAATTAACATTCACATACTATAATTCATCTAGAGAACTTCGAAATAAGAGATTATACTAATCATTTCGACAATTAGATAAGAAGTTACGAAAGTTTAAAATTTTTATATCTGGTTATACATTATTATATGATATGAGTGCAACAAATTATATATATTAACTAGGGTTGTTATTCGAGCCAACCAAGTTAAGTATTGTTTGATTATATTTAGCTAATTTAGAAACAAGTCAAGCTCGAGACGAACCTATATTTGAACATGAGTTCATACTTGACTTATTTAGTAAATGAACGAACTTGAGCTGAGTATTTTTTCTCCAAGTATTATGCAACTTTACTTGCTCATGACATAGTAACTTTAAAGAAAATTTGTAAATTTCACAAAATTCGTGCTATTTGACTTTCAATCGAGCATAAAAATGTGCTCTAATCAACTCATTTTGTAAATGATGCTCGATCCGAGTTTAATTTTATTGAGCAAAATTCGAGCCAAGCTCTAGCTACATAGCTCATATAACAACCAACCATAATATTAATTTAATATTTATTATATTGCGTTGTCTATACTTATTTAGTAATTTTTTTCCGGAAATATCATATATATATATATATATATATATATATATATATATATATATATATATATATATATATATATTATTTATTTATTTATTTTTATTTTTTGTTGGTGCGAAAAAAATGATAGTGTTTTATTATAAACCGTTGACATTATCTTAAAATAACATCATTTATTATCGTATTATCTATAATTTTTTATGACAATTTAATCCAAAACTATATCGTACATGTAGAATTGTTCCCCATAACCATATCATATATACATATATATACGTGTGTGTATATATATATATATATATATATATATATATATATATATATATATATATATATATAGGGTTTCCTTCAAATGTAAAAACTCCTTAACGTGTAAAAAGTGCTTATCGTGTAAAATTCCCTTAATTAACACAATTGAGCTCGGATTATTATTTCCCCGACTGACTGCCTCGTCTCTTATCAATGGAAAACCAGGAACAACACGCTCGCCTCTCTTATTATCCATGGAGTCAGAGAAGCAAAGGCAACGATGTAGAGCCACAACTAGCCGAGATCAGCATCTTCGATCCCGTCGACCCTCTTCGATCACTGCACATAGCCTTCTACTCTTCGCGTTTGTTCACTGCCTCTCTTCGCCCTCTTCGATCAATTAGGGCTCTCAGGTTAGTTCATTGCTTCTCTTTTGGCCCTCTTCGATCAATCAATCGTCGATTTCGTCTTCTAATTAGGGTTCTGAAATTGGTATCTATTTCTTCATCTTTTAATTAGTGTTCTGAAATTGGTATCTGTTCCTTTGTCTTCTAATTAGTGATCGAGATTGTGTTTTTGTGCTTCTGAATTATTTAATCAGTGGATTGAATTTTTTTTTATTGAATTTATGAATTTTGATGGATGGAAATTGGATTGAGATTGAGATTTGTGGATTTGAAATTGAGATTGAGATGGGGTAAATCCATGCCTTTTAGGTGTTTGATAAAATGTCTAGGAGAGTAATCGAGATTGAGTTATGGCTAAATCCATGCCTACTAGGTGTTTGATAAAATGTTTAGGATAGGATATGACTAACGATTTAGGAATACAGTAGTGCTTAATTATGTTGTTCTCTTTCTCAGCTCGCTACTAGATGGCTGAATAACTCACAAGAAAAGAGAAAGAGCTCTGGTAACCGACTGTGTTTTCTATAGCCACTGTTTCGACACTGTAATATATATTTGTAATGTGGTTGTTTCCCTTTTTAGGAACTTTCGATTGAGCAATTAAACCTGACTCTTTGAAGAGAATTTAAGCTAAAGATGTAACCCTTCCTATTATAAGGCTCTTATAGTTATCTGTGTATTTCATTTGTAACATTCAATGTGTGTGCATGCTAGTATAAGATGTTTTTTTATACACTCTGGCTACTTGACTTTTGATTCTTTGATCTTGAATGAATTTCATTGTGATATTAGCTACACAACCTTGAATATGGCGAGTGTTAAACATCCAATTTTTGGTCCTTCTTTTGTTTTGTATTAACTTGTGCTGCGTGTGCATAGTATCATATATAGTTATTCACCTCCCATCCTTTGTAGAAAATTTCAGATTCATCACTGCTTTGCGATGTAATGAAGGGCAAATGTCAATTGATTAAATTTATCATTTCACATGCTTTTTGATAATTTTAGTCGAGCACGAATGACTGATGGAAGCCCTTGTAAACCGGAACTGCTTGCCTATTCATAGGTGTGCTGCAATTTTTTTTTATACATCTCTAAGCTCGGGTTTCCCATTCTCTTGCTGCATTTGTTGATTCAAGATTATTTTTTTTTGGGTGAACTTCTCTCCCATAATCCCATTTTCAGCTGGTAGCTTTCCAAAAATTCCCTCATCTCTGCCAGTGCTAAATGTCAGTTCACAATCTTATTGTGTTGGGTGTTTTTCATATTCGATGTTGGTGTTCGCTTGGTGTTTATGCTTCTTATCGTTACCCAAATAAGCAGCTGGCCGAGTTGGTTGGTGCAAGTAATGCCATCCAGTAAGTTTAATTTGGTGCGATAATTTATTGAAGGCTTTTTGAGGAAATGAGGAGTAAATAAATAGCTGGTCAGACTTGTTCTCGTGTAATTCCTGGTCAGAGGCTAAACATCATAAAATTTCTTGGCATATCTAATATTCCTGATCTCTGCAGTGCTATCCTCTGCATTTTGTCATATCCGGCTCATTGTGGACCTGTTGCTCTGCCTTTTTATTCAGGAGACAATGCGGGTGAAAGATGAAGAATTACAAAACTTGTCTAGGGAGCTCCGTTCCCGGGATTCAACAATAAGGGAGATAGCGGAGAAACTTTCTGATACAGCTGACGCTGGTGAGGCAGCAGCATCTGCTGCTCATATAATGGATGACCAAAGGAGACTTGTGTGTGCTGAAATGGAGCAACTAAAAGAAGCATCTAATAAGCAATTGGAGTCAGCTATGTTTAAGGTGCACTTATCAATCAGTTCTCCTAACCGTCTTCCATTACTTGATACTGTGTAGCTGTTGACAAGATGCTCAATATTTAAAACATATAACTGGGATTATTGGAAACCTTTTTCTAGTTACTTTTGCTTATCCAACAACATCAGTGCGACACTTGTTATTAGTGGTTATTAACTGTCACTATCATTTGGCTGAGTGTGCAGCTCAAAGAGTCTGAAGGCAAGTTGGCTGCCTTGTCTAGAGAGAATGAAGAACTGACTAAGCAAAGAGACTTGGCTCAACAGGAGGCACATCTATGGAGATCAGAACTGGCAAAGGCTAGGGAGTGTATGTTGGTACTAGAAGCTACCGTTGTGAGAGCTGACGAGAAGGTTAGGATTTCAGAATCAGATGCCGAGGCCAAAATAAAGGAAGCAGCTCAGAAAGAATCAGCAGCTGTGAAAGAAAAGCAAGAACTTCTGGCATATGTTAGTGCATTACAAGCGGAACTGAAGAGGTAAATGATCTTTACTGTTTTTAAGTGTCATTGGTATGTCTCCTGTGCATTGAATCCATTGATATGATATCATAAAATCACATCTTCATAACATTTTGAACTACATGAATCACTGATAATCTCAATCGTTGAAAGACCACAAGCTTTTTTAGAGATATATCAAATTGAACTTTGAAGGTTTAAGGAACTGAATTGAAAAGCCTGTTTATTTTAATCAACTACCATTTGAACAAGCAAAGTATATATGTTCAGCATATTAGGTGTCTGCATAAGAAAGCTAAACTCTCCTTTTAAAAATAACGTTATTCCAGTGATGCGTTTCTGGGCTTTAATATGAAATGGACACCTTGTTAATATTTTTCTAATTGTGTCACCCTCACCACCACGAGCTTATTGATTATTACTAGCTCTTTACTTCAAAGATCTACATCTTTTGTTCCTCTCAGCTAATCCGCAAAACTCAGGATGCTATTGTATCCATGGAATTAATTAGAAGCTCTTTTGTATGTCACTTCTAACTTTCCGATACCCTATTTCTAGCATTTACTTTGTAAGCTAACTAGATCAGTCTTGAAAATTGAGAGGCGGTATTTATCTGCATCAAAAGTTTACACAGCTGCTACAGACAATGTTCAAGAGGAGCATAATAACCAGCTCTTATCTGTTGTAGTGTTGGACAAATGAGATTGATGATTGCTCTACGTTTTTTTTTATAAAGTGATAAACATGTCATTGCTGGATTTTCAACTTTGGTGTTCGCTTGGTGTATATGCTTCTCACTACCCAAATAAGCAGCTGGCCGAGCTGGTTGGCTCAAGTAATTGCCATCCAGTCAGTTTACGCAGCTGCCACACAAAATGTTAAAAGAGGAGTGTAATAACCAGCTCTTATCTAAAATTGCACTAATAATCTTATTTTTGCACTTAATATAGTTCAGATTGTACAATTGTATTCTAAAATTGCATTAATATGTGTGATATTCGATTATAAGCCTATTAGCTCAAAATGGAAGAGCAATGTGCCTACACACAAAGATGCGGGTTCAAATCCCGTATAGGCTATCTATGTTTATCGCTTACAAGTACTATGTTTCTCTTCATGAATAAGAGTGTAAAGTGCAAAAATAAAATTGTAATGTGCAACTATAAGAACATAAAGTGCAAAAATAAAATTGAAATGTGCACATTTAGAATACAAGTGTGCAAAAGTAAGATACACTTGTGCAACTGTGAAGTACATTTGTGCAACTGTGAAGTGCATTTGTGCAAGTGTGAAATGCAGTTGTGCAATTGTGCAAATGTGAAGTGCATTTGTGCAACCGTGAAGTGCATTTGTGCAACTGTGAAGTGCTTTTGTGCAACTGTAAAGTGCAAATATAAGAACATTAAGTGTAATAATAAAATTGTAATGTGCACATTTAGAATACAAATGTGCAAAAGTAGGATACAATTGTGCAAATTTAAACTACATTGTGCAAAAGTAAGATACAATTGTGCACATTTAGAATACAAGTGTGCAAAAGTAAGATACAATTGTGCAGATTTAGAATACAATTGTGCAAAAGTAAGATACAATATGTGCAAATTTAGAATGCAATTGTGCACTTTTAAGTATTGTAATCTCAATTTTAAGCATCTCAACTTTTAGTTTGAATGTCAAATTGTTGTTTCACCACCACGTCCTGTCGTGAGGATTCTAACCTAATATATGCTGACATGAGCTTTTTCGATTTGAGTCTTTCTTCATCTTTTTACTCATTTGAGTCTTTTATGCAGTCGCTTTGCATAATAAGGATATCCTGATCTTCGATCTGCTCCTGGTGCATTATAGATGCCTGAGATAAATTAAATGTGAATAGTTCATAGCTAAACAACTATAAAGTTCCCTTTTTCGATTTGAATCATTTTTCATGGTTATTTGATGTGCTGCTGTTACTGCTACTTTTTATTCATTTAACAAGAATAGGAAACCCAGATCATTTCTGTAATGTGTAACTGCCTCTTTTGCAGTCTAAAAATTGATATGAATTGATGTTGGTTCCTTTGCAATTATTTCTATTAATTAAGCATTTGGCCATGTGCTGTGCAGCAAGTTGGAAAGGATATGAATTGAACAAGGGGCTGCTGTCATAGAATCTGAGAACGGGGCTGTTGTCATAGAATCTGTGTGTACTGAACAGAAGGAAAACAAGAGAAAAGAAGTGGAAGCCAAGGAAAAAGCTGAGAATGGGGCTGCTGTCATGAAATCTGTGTGTACTGAACAAGGGGCTGCTACTGTCATGGAGTCTGTGTGTGATGATCTTTCTGGTGGTGTGGCTTTGCCTTGAGGGGAGGAGATCCCTTTCATGTAAGTGAGAGGTAAGGACGCCCCTTGCTTCCTTTCCTCGGTTTCTCCATCTTTAACATCAAGTAATGGGTTGCTCAAGCTATCGTATAGGGACATTGTTGATTTGAATCCTGCACGCTGAAATCATAGTGAGCAGGAGCTGGAAGATCTTGTTACTCGAAGAGGGATCGGTGATAGAGATGAGCTTGTTTCCCCTTTTATTTGTATTTTTATCTGTTTGACCTTTTGCACTCTCAAGTATTTGCGGGTCATAAATCATGAAAATGTCAATGAGATGGTTAATGATCGCACTGACCTGAAGGTTAAGATCTCGTGCTAGCTTTATCAACATAAACACCGCTACACGAGATTCTGATGTTAACTGGCTGGACATTTGGCTGATCGCAATAAATAACGAATCTTGACAAGCAATATAAAGATTAAAAAGTGCATTATTTAGTTTAAAACGTGCATAACTAAGATCATAATGTGCATGATTAACAATTTGGGATTGTTGTGTTCTTGTTTATGATATAACCTATGTGGGATTCGAACCCACATCTTTGTGCATATGCACATTGCTCTTCCAATTGAGCTAATAGGCCAAAAATATTCCAATCTGCACAAATCAAGAAATTTTGCAGAACCCAACAGCTGCATTACATTTAACAAAAGCCCCGGCATCCTCATGACTCGTGTAAATCCAAAACCAGTGATTATCAATCATGACTGAAACTAATGACACACTAAAAGGAGGCATCAATAATACAATTCACAAGCTTAAATCTGGGGTATATGCTATTGGACACTTACGGAATTGTTGACACTGGAAAGAAAAGTGAAATATCAGCATACGAATCACTTGTTGACAGGGCTTACGGAATTTTTGCTGAATTATTCAGAAAGAGTTCGAATGAAAAAGTAATGATACAACCTCCTGCAGACACACACATACCCAAAAAAAAAAAAACTTAACCAACTGAAAAAAGTAGGCAACATTACCTTGATTCAGGCGCAACCTGAGGTTTAGGTTCTTCTAGTGGTACAGTCCTGTCTTGATCACCAGTGGCAATCTGTCGAACTGTTAGGTTAATATGCCTTGCCCCTGAAGCTGTACGATCGGTTGAGACTGTATGCCGATTTTGAGGAAATTGTACCCCTGCACTCTAAGCAACCCATAGGCCATAAATGAGGCTAACATCAAAGCTAGACAGAGGTAATGGAACTTCAAATTTAATTTGCCAGGATTATATCACTCCAGTCAACTTAGATTGAGACCCTTTACCAACATATTTCCATGGACCATAACAATTCTTGTCCTATTTTCTAGTAGCATATTTTGCCCATACAATAAAATCAACCAAAAGATGGTAATATCATGGCAAAAGACCCTTCATTACTTGAGGCAATATTTGTTTTCTGATTTGAGCTGATATGGATATTGAAATTTGCAACTTCTCACATTGAAGCATGCCCTAAAAATAATTAAAAATATCTATATCGGAGGATTATACTTACCACCAGTTCATAGTATGCATTGTAATACTGCGGAAACCTTCCCTTGGCACCACCAACTGATGTTTGTGTAGCATCTAACAGAAGAAATATCTTCTCTCGTACCGGCAAATCTGACTAGAGGGTGAGAGAGAGAGAGAAACATGAGAATTTGATATAAAGAAGATGGAAAACCAAGTTCTCACATGCAAAATATAACTGACCTTCTTTTTCACTATTTTTACTAGTATGGGAAGCAATCCTGCATCAATCACCTGCTTATGAATAGGTTCACCAATATTATTCATTAACATCTCCAACAACTGCAAGTCAATTAGAAACACAGATGTCAATGCAGAATCATCAGTTGTATCAAAGATGACTTGCTCATTCATAGCCCTGAAACAAAGAGTTTCCATGTCGTTTCTATTCACTTCCTGAATTCCAATTTCAGTACCATATACTACCGATTCACCCAACTATACAGTTAAAATTTCCAGGTTGACCAATTTATTATTAAGACATTCTGAAACTTCCCATAGAAGGACATAAATCTCTAAACACACAAAGTATCCAGAAGCAATGGGTACAAGTACAACATCCTGTTGTTGAAAATCAATTTATACAATACACTCTACAAACAAGACATCGTGAAGCTGAAAAGATAAAGCCTACGAATCACTTGTAAGCTTCCAAAAGAATGGAAGATGAAAGACAGGGCTTACCAGACGAGAGTGTCTCCGCTTTTACATAAGCGTTGAGATATATACTCGGGTTCAAGCTCCTGAAGCAATTTAAACTGTTCTACAACTTCTCCTGCCAACAGAAACAGCTGAATTCAGAAACTGAAAAGACCGAGTGAAGTCAAATGTTTAAAACTAAGTCTTTTTTAAGACTTTTACCTCTATCAACTACATCAGAGTGGCCTGTGATGACTTTGTACAAGAGTTCCTCTTTAGTCATGACTGACCGGCTAATCGATTGAAACAGAAGACGGATAATGTCATACAGCTTTGGCAAACCAGACATCATTTGATGCCTCCTCCTTGCCTGTGAGATGGCCGGATCTTGGTCTTCCAGAATCTTTCTTTTCTTTTCTCTCACCTGCAGAGAAGCCGAAATTTCAAGGATCAGCAACATGCTTTCATAACTCTTATAGATTTAACAAACATTTCTGTGCAATTTGAATATGCTCACTATAGATGATGTAATGAATCATAAGATTCCAATTGTGAGGGCAAGACATAGTCCTTTCCATGACATTGATATGAACTAGATTGGTTTTCCAAAGAAAAATATCTGATTGGTATATTCAAGAAAGAAAAAGCATATTAACAAGCTTATAATTTCAAAATTGAGGCATTCATATGCAGATTGATTAGAGATCCAGGATCAAACTTTCAGAATACATTGAAATGTGCAGATTGATTCAGAAGCTGCATTAGCCAGAGAGCAAGCTTGAGAATTGCAATCGATATCACCAAATGTCACAAAACAACACTATGTGAACTACACACTCAACTGCAATCGATCACTAAATCAACAATGCCTAACTTCAAACAATCAATTGCAATCGTTCAGAAGCCCTAATTGAATCAGGAAATTAAAAACTTACCCGTCCAAAATCGAGGCACTGAGCAACGAAAGCCAAAGGAATCGTCGGAAAGAGAACGAACAGCTTCGTCCCGAGAATTACCTCTTGGAAATTCTGCAGCGTCAGCCTCAATGCGCCACATCGCACCTTCGAAACCAGCCCTAGCTCCGATTTCTTCATCAGCGACGACGACGGCGTGTTGTGCGCCGTCCTCCCTGGCCTGATCTCCTTGCTCGAGCCCTTGAGCAAAGGCGTCGTCACATAACCGCCGTGGAGGGAGAGGCCGGTTTGGAGGATCCATAAGGCTTGGAGGCAGATAACCCTAGGCCGGCGATGAAAAGGCGAGGGATGAAGGCGAGGATGAGGGAGAGGAGGGAGTAGAGGGCGGAGATCCGGTAGGAGACAGAGTCAAGCCTGGCCTCGAGGGCGGAGTACTGGCGGAGGAGGAGGAAGGAGACGGAGGACTGGCGGAGGTTCGTTCTCAGATCTGGAGAATTGTGGGAGAGGGAAGAAGAGCGGAAGAAACACCAGCAGGCTAAACCCGGTTCATTTTTTTTTAAATCAGACCCGCGTGTCGGTTTTCCCTCAAACCCAAATTTTACACGTTAAGCCAATTTTACACGTTAAGGACTTTTTACATTTTAAAACTTCCCTATATATATATATATATATATATATATATTTATTTTTGGCTCTGCCACTGATTATATTAATCTATAACCATGTCATTCATTCTTACCACCATATATACATCCCTTTGTTCGTTCATTTAAAAATCGGATTCCTATCTATTAAAACGATTCATATTAAAACTAATTAAAACTTTTTTATGGTTGTTTTAGTGTTTTGGTATAAATTTTGAAAAGGTAAACAAAATTTATTTTGTTTTCCTTTTTTTAATAACTCATTAGTGGCCCTTCGGATATTTTTCATGCATAATTGAGTATTATTTTCTCATCTAAATTTACAAAAGTTCTCTACAACATAATTTCTCATGCAAAATTTATTTTCATTCCGTTTGCTTTATATAATCTTATATCAAATAAGTCCGGGCCCTTAGTCTCTTCACATTTTAACAACATCCTATATCCTATATCCTATATACAATACTAAAATAGTATCTCAAATTGCCACATGACGCTCTCTGATGAAAAATTTTCCTTCCAAAACATTAAATCATTCATATTTTAATACTATTCAATATATTCCATATATTTATCATTATCATTATATTTATTTATTTTGATTCTTTTGGTTTATTATTTGGATGGAAGTTATTTGATATCCATAGCTTTTGGTAATTATATATTCCAACAGATAAATCTATCCAATAGAGAATATTCAAATACTTTTAACTTATGTTTATTATGGAGTATTATTATTTGGATGGAATTTATTATATTTATATTTATTTCTTTTTCGTTATTGTTTGATATACATAACTTTTGGTAAGTATATATATTTATATATACTAATAGAAAATGATGAATTAAAATCCGTTAATCATTTGGTGATCTTTAACTATTTTTTCCTCATCTCATTTTTTCCCATATCGGTACTTTTTTTTACAGTAGGCAAACATTAGATGGGATTCACAGAAACTGTAAACCGCCCTCATGATCATCCTGAATGATGATGGTACAAATATCCCTATTATAAGGAAGAGTAGATCTATTACAAATAATACCATGGTTAGTTATATAGTCAGCTACCTTATTAGCTTTTTCCATATGAGTACTTGATTTTTAATATCAAAGGTTAGTTTTTTTTAATGTTGTTTACCTATAATTTTCAACTAATGAGTTAAACGATTGCTCCTAAATGTGTTTTGTTTTCTTCTTTCTTCTTTACATCTGATTTTATAAAAAGTTGTAAACATAATGTTTTTTTTTCCTAAAGGTGTCTTTATACTAGAGTTTTTTTTTAACAAAACATATTTTATTTTATTTTTAAAACAAAATCACCTTATAAATATATATTCTATTCAATTTCAATGAAAACCTCTCTTCGAAGATATAATCATCAAGTTATCAAACCAACTAACAAAATGGAGACCTGATTCTCTTTTTCAACAGGGTAGGGCTACTCTTATTGCATCAAATCTATCGTCAAAACCTCTATATACCATGCAGATCTTTATGCTGCCAACCTATATCCATAATAAACTTGACCAAATCAATAGATCTTTGTTTTGGAATAAGGACTTAAGTTACAAACCGCTCATCGGTTGGGCCAAAGTTTGTAAACATAAAAAACAGGGAGGTATGGGTCTGTGCAAGTCTAAACATATGAGCGACACCCTTTAGTTAAAACTCCTGTGGAAAATCATGGCGGAACCAGAAAATACTTGGGTCAGAATTATTCAGTACAAATATCTCTAAAACGAGCACTTGCTATGTTGCAGTAAACATAACGCATCTTGGAAATGGTCCAAACTGCGATCGTTAATTCCGGATTTCAAAAAAGGTCTGGCTTGGCTAGTAGGGAATGGGATGACTATCAATTTCTGGACAGACAACTGGACCACCACTCAAAATATACTTCAACACTGTATTTGCCCTGACAGAGTAAATGTGAAAGAAAAAGTTAAGGAATATATCACCGACAGCAAATGGAATTTTGACAAGTTAGCGCAAGTCTTAGATCAAGCCATAGTAGAGCAGATAATGAACATCCCTCTCCCCATCCACGTCTAGTGCATATATGTTATGCGCCCAATCCATGCTAGATAATATAGACGAAAATGCTTGGATATGGAAGACTAACGTTCCCCCCAAATTAAAAACTTCCTATGGAAATTAAGCCACAACGCCCTTCCAACGGCATCTAGGCTCGCAAGACGTGGATTATCAGTTCCGTCCTACTGTTCTACGTGCAATTATCATAATGAGGATGCATACCACTTATTTTTCGAATGCCAATTACACCAATTTGCTCAAAACCTACACCCTCGTCATTTGACTAACATTAACATAATCATTTATACATCCAGAAACTTCTGCCATGTAATGGGGTATATTGGCAAAGCTCTTTCCAATAGGGAGAAAACAGAATTGGCGTTTCGTTGGTGGACTGTGTGGAATACCTGCGATAAATTTATTTTGTGATTTTGTTGTAATTACTGTTGAAATCTCTTAATTGTTGCTGAGTGTAATTGCTGAAATGCTCTTGCTGAAATCTCTTATTTTGTGATGTTGTAATTACTGCTGAAATCTGTTAATTGTCTGAAATCTCTTATTTTGTGATGTTGTAATTACTGTTGAAATCTCTTCATTATTGTTTAGTGTAATTGCTGAAATGCTCTTAATGAAATCTCTTAATTTGTTGAAATCTCCTATTTTGTGATGTTGTAAATACTGCTGAAATCTCTTAATTGTCGCTGAAATCTCTTAATTTGTTGAAATGATTGTTGTAATTGCTGAAATTAATGTTGAAATGAGGCAACTCCGGTTTCAGCAACTCCGAATTCAGCAACGTCGGTTTCAGCAACTCCGATTTCATCAGCTCCGATTTCAGCACACGATGGATATTTAACTAATATAGAAAGGTTGGTGGACGAAATGCTAATAAATGTTGAAAATATGGACATTCTAGTAAACACCCTTTATCTATTAAGTTTGTTTTTATTGTGTTAGAAATTTATGATTGTTAATCAATGACAGAGTTTTAATTTCAATTAAAAAATAATCATCTAGAATTAATAATTTTTTTATTAACCTATATAAAAATTATCATAAGATTTAGATTATCATTTTATTTATATATATATAATATTTATTTTTTTAATGTTAACATTTTTTATATTTAAATATGAAAAAATATTATAATTTGAGTCTCCATAATATTTTCATTAAATCTGTGCAAAGTACAGGAAATTGACTAATATAAACTACTTTGACTAAACTAATTAAGAAAAGGGTGCATAGTTTAGAGATGTCAATTGCCAACGGAGGGAACCAATGACCTCTTACTCTAGTGGTAAGAGTGAGGTGTTCCCTTATGCCCCACTACCATGAGGTCAAAATGGCTTACTCGGCTCGAATGCTTTGCAAGCTAATGCTCGGTCCGTGAAGGACTAGTCGATAACCTTGGAATCTCCACGTAATTAAAAAAAACAAGAAATTTTTTTTTTGCCAACGAAGGGAATTGTGTGTGAAAGGCAGAAGTGTCCTTGTGCGGGGCCCACCAATATACAACTAGGTTGGATCGGAGGTACACCAAGTGGGTGAATGGCCACAAAAACTAGAGTTTGAAATTATAGTGAGTGCCCCTGTCCCCGACCCCATATCTACCCTATGTAATCTTAGCTATTAGCTATGTCCATATTAGTGATCGACAAAAAGTTTTGTTTGCGGTTCTATATGTTTTCAAACTCTCCTTCCATCTACGATCTAGCTTTTGTGCCTTAAGACTAGTCCCCAAAAGTTGGACACACCAATTGATGTGCCAAATATGGGTTTTCTTGAAGCATATCCCTTGACCTAATGAATTTCCAAGGAAACAGAAACAGGCTAAGTAAGGGCTTTCAAGTATATCAAACTACAAAGCCGAATCGAGTTTGACTTGTTTAGGCATAAGATAGGGATTTTGCTCTATATCTCAAATCATCATTGCCACCGCACACAACCTTGTTCACCGCCTCTTTGCACGAGACACCAAAGACAATGTATATAGATTTCATTCACCAAACCCATATGCCATTCCTTGAACCCTTAAAACACACTATGAGAACTTTACAAGTGTGATGGAATTAATCTATCCAAAGCTTGGAAGACAACGGATACAACAAAGAGGACAAGGGCATGAGACACCAATTTGGAATAGAGGTGGTTGGGGGGCAAGGAACATGCCTCACCGAGCTAATCAACATGTCATGTCTTCTCAATTTCTGTATATTTGGCTTTGGTGGGTATAAGAGCTCGTTTGATTGGCAACCCAAAAACCCAATAAGTTCTACTTTCTAGGAAGTAGAAGAAATTCATTTGTTTTATTGATATTTTTGAAATTAAAAAACACAGGAATTCAACTTTCCGGGAAGTTAAATTCTCTCAAAATGGAGGAAGTTCACTTACCTAGTCCCCATAGGTAAGTTCAACTTCCACCATTTTGTATTTAAAAATTCCCAATTTCCCTTTTAATCCACTAAAAAAAAAAATCAACCAAACATATTTTCACAATTCCCATCAATTGAACTTTCCGGGAATTCAATTTTCATGAAGTAACTTCCTGAGAATTTCAATTCCCAAATTGAACCAAACGGACCCTAAGTAACTAGTCCAACAAATTATGAGAACAAATATTGTAGTAAAAGGCGAAAGAATAGTTCGCTTTGTGCTTACTGAATGGCTGTGTGAGAACAAATACTGTACACAAAGGAAAATTGCAAAAAATAAAAAAATAAAAAAATAAAAATAAAAGGAAGAAAGCACTGATATTTGAGAAACGTCAAACATAAAATATCAAACCCACAAAGATGAACTAAAGGAAACTGAGAAGAGGGGACAAATAACAATGGTGTTAACTGAATCTAGAGATGCCTAAACAAGAATTGACTTGGCAAAGCCCTGGATTTTTCGCAAATCAGTAACTTATATGGGAACTCAACAATTACTGCCGGATTTTTCAAGCAAGGCATTTTAGCATTTCATCTATTGCATATGAGTTCTGCTGCTCTCAGCATTTCTTAGCGGGTAGAAATACGGATGTGCCTGAATGAAGTGGACGGTTCATAAGAATATAACCAATTACTTAAGAATTCATGGGTTGAAAATGAAACACGAGAATTCTTACCATTGCTTCTTTTGCAGTGGGCCTTTCCTGGTGATCATATCTCAGCAACTTATCTAGGAAGTCGAGTGCCTGCACAAAGTGTCAAGACAAGAAAACGTCACTAAGTTGATAGGATCAGAGGAAGCTGGGATTTAAAGGTGCTGTATTATTGGGTTATACCTCTGGAACTGCCAAATGTTGATTGTCTCCATTAATGAATTTTGACCATGGTTTGCGGCTATGCCTATACATATATAATAACACACAAACATAGTCGTAAAAGGATCAACTGAGAAACTACCTACAGGATCGAACAAGAAAAAAAAAAAGACAATGACCTGCCAACAAGAGCAGCCAGATTTGGATCCAGATCTATGCGATACTTGCTTAAATAAGCATATAATTCATCTGTCCCAAGTACCTGTCAAGGCAAAACATTAGGAATCAAAATACTCAAACAGCTTAAAGTTTAAGCAATGAAAGCAGGCCCTTTTACATCTAGCTCCTAGTTCCTTTGTTGATCCAGTTGGACATAGAATATTAAAAAGAGGGACCATAGATGACTACGGCAACAGCAATACAAGGAAACATAAGAAGAAAGCTTTGTTCAAGAATAACAAGGAAAAAGCAATGTTATAACTAGATTAGACTCTTGAGACATGAGAAAGCTATACAGCCAGTCTATATAATTTAGAAAGCAACAATATCCTGTATATGGACAGTTTATCATAATAGAAACAGCTGAAGATTATCAAGAGGAGCTAAATTTCACAAGAATAACGAATAGCAACAATTCCATCTCTTGAGCACTTGAGAAAGCATATATTGTTATTTTGTGGATCACACACGAACCTTAGCTATCTTCACCAATTGATCATAGTTGTCATGCCCATAGAAAAATGGCTCCTTCCTAAATATCTGCGCATACAACAATTCAGTAAACATCTAGGAGTATAACAACCAGTGTATTTCATTTCTATGGAAAAGACATCAACAGAAACAAAGAAAATGAAGTAATATAGACCTAAACAAACAGTAATATTGGTCACCTTCCTAAATATCTGTGCATCTAGGAGTATAACAAACAGCATATTTCCTGATTTTGGTAAATACAGAGCAGTCATTCGGGAGTCGAACCGGAGACATTTGGGTACTACCCTAAGATCCTTTCCGGCTCGACCACCCCGGCATGGTTCAAACATCATATTTCATTTCTATGGAAAAAACGTCAACTGAAACACAGAAAATCAAGTAAATATATAGACCAAAAGAAACAGAAATATTGCTCACCATTCCAGCAAACATACAGCCAAGACTCCAAAGATCCAAAGAGTAATCATAGTCTTGCAAATCAACAAGAAGCTCAGGACCCTTGAAATATCTGGAAGGAACCAAAACTATTCAGTAGAAATTGCATTAAATGCATGAAACTGCTAATTCTTCAGCATTTCAATAGCTCAGTAGGGATAAATTTGAAAACATATTTCAACTATGCCAATCATCGTTCAAACAGTTAATATGCTGCTCTTGTACCACGGACAAATGTCTTAATTTGCTAGCCAAGGAGTACCTTGATGCAACCCGAACATTGTATTCTTTCCCAGGGTGATAAAACTCCGCAAGACCCCAGTCTATAAGACGTAGCTTACGCTGCTCATGATCGATCATGACATTATGGGGTTTCACATCACGATGCATGATACCTTGTGAGTGGCAGTAATCCAAAGCCTAGACATGAAAGATTGAATTATTATAGGATTTTTCTTGTTTTATTTTTTTGAGTAAAAACAGGGAAACAAACTGCTACACAATAAAACTATTTAGCATATACAAATACAAATTCTAGACATAATGGACTTGTAACTCAAACCTGATTCATACAGATCAATATCAGTGAAGCATAAACAATAAAACTATAACAAAATCTACAAGATATCTATCTTGCATCAAAAAAATAATTTAGCAGTTAAACACAGAAATCACATAATTAAATAAGAACTAAGTACTAACTACCTAGTACAAGGGCCAACATATAACTTCAGGCGACTTGCAATGCATTTAGAATGCAACAGAGCCAGGAGCAATTGATGAAAGATACAGCAAAACATGACTGAAGTAATTAAGTATAATTTTGAAAAGAAATGTGTTTGATTCAATCATGCCAGATCAAACTTGTTTGAGAAAATCGAAGAGAAATTTTAACTTACCTTCAGAAGTTCATGAATGTAATAGCGAATATCATAGTCAGATAATGTTGGATAAAGCACTTTGAAATCTGTGTTGTTCACATATTCAAATATGAGACTGGGAGTCTTTGATTGTTGATCCCTGACAATGTCCAGCAACTTCACAATATTTGGCCCACCACAAAGATTCTGCAGTATTTTTATTTCTCTCTTAATCTGCAACAGGGAATGCAGAATGTAACTACTAGACACTGAATGTCACAGAAAGGAAAAAGAAAAATATCATTATTCATCAGTACAAATCCAAGTATTTAAATGACTGGGAAGGGGATCTTGTGTTGGTGGCAACTTGACAATTACTGCACATTACGTTCACCTTTATAACATTCACATTGTACATACTTTAGGTGTGTTGGTGACACGTCGTTTACATTATATATTATACCTACACCTTGTCAGCTATCCAAATAATAGATTTTTCAAGACCTCATTAGAACTACTTACATTATAAGCATGTCTTACCATACACACCCTTTGTGAAACTCGCTCAACGAAAAATATACAGCTAAGATAAAGCATAATTCGTTGAAAAATGCATGAACACACATTGCAAATAGATTGGGTGTGGTTTGTAACATGTCATTTACATTACACAACTCCAACTTTTCAGTTATTTAACTGTCTTATCACATCCTTACAAGTTCTTTTTAGACTTTACTAGCAATATTTACATTATAAGGCCCCGTTTGGTATGAATACGGGAATCGGAATGGGAATCAAAAATGGGAATGAGTCATTACTCAAGGATGTTGTTTGGTATAATGTCGGAATAAGGAATTCTCAAACTCCAAAACCTAAAAATACACGAATTCATCCTATCAATATCAATATCAAAATCACACCTATTCAATATCTCAAATTAGGAATAATCAACACACAAACCACACAAATTATGAAATTCATTTCACATATTACCCCAAAAAGAAATTAATGAAGAGGGAGGGCACTCTGGCATCGTGTTAAACTGGAAGGAGGGAGGGCTGGGCAACAGTGGTCTAGCAGGAGGGCTGGGTGGCGCCGGCAGCATCTGTAGACGGTGGCGGCAGCGGTGACACAGGAGGTCGGAGAGAGAAGCAGAAATCCCAGGTGGTCGGCGAGAGAGAGAGAGAGAAGCGGACTATAGGCGGCGGCGCAAATCCTAGATCTGGGTGATGGGGCGACACCGGCGATGGACGATGGCGGCGGCGACACGGATGGACAGAGAGAGAAGCGAAAATGTCGAATCTGGAAATGGGGTGACATCGGCTCGGGTGATGGCGGTGGTCGTGGACGACTGGACGGCGGCGGCGGCGACAGTCGGTGGTGGTGGTGTTAGTGGCGGCAACCGGTGTTGGTGGCGGTGAAAGGCAATCGGAGGAAGATGGAGGTGAGGGATGTTGTGCGTGAGTTGGGGAGGGTGAGTGAAACTGGGAATGGCTCATTCCTCACCTAAAGGCAAGGAATGAAAAATGCTCAAAAATGGGGATAAGGGGATTGCCCGGTAATCGATTTCATTCCGGGTTTTGTCGTACCAAACACGAAATCAGTAATCACTCATTCCAATTACCAGATTTTGATTCCCGGTAATCGATACCAAACAGGGCCTAAGTTTGTCTTACCAAAAACACCCCCTTTGTGAAAATTGCATTCCGTAATGATAAAGCATACTTCCTGAAGGGGGGTAAAAGTGAATCCCAAGAAAAAACCTTGGACGATAACATATATAATCCACGTTAACAAATAAACAAAACAGAGTTATATCAAAGACAAGAATCTGATTGATAGCAATGCCAATATATAACCTAAAAATTTTGTGAACCTTCTGAATGCTAGCAATCACCACACCAAGCAATTCAAGGGAAATAGCAAACTCAACAAAACCAATTTCTCAGAGTAAAGCAAACAGGTAATATTCTCTTCATTTTACAGCTAGATACAATCACTTTTGCCCACAATTTGTTCAAGATAACTCGAAAACCTCAGTCAAGTATACCTGCCCCTCGAATATTGCAATCTAGTGCATCACATTAAAATGGACATCAATCTTTTTTATGAACAAGAAAGGCAATGATCTTTAAACAGATACACATCAAGGACCTTTACTTGGACCATGTTTGCTCCTCTGTAGGTCCTAACTCGTCCCTAGTAGAAATAATATCAGGGTTTCTGCATCAGTTTCCCCACGACTAGACATCAAAGTTACTAGGTGGGAGTAGGTGCTTCCCTACTCGTTCTTCAACTGTAGCACAACAGCTTCCTGTGACCATTTGCAGCCTAGTTAAGGGCAGCTTTCAGCTAAATCACCCACAAAATTAAATTTCACCAAAAATCTAGATCATCTTTTGAGATCGGACAGAACAGGATACTTTGTCAAGGATAACCAATGGGAATAAAACCTTCCAGCACCTAGGGACCTTAGGGGAGTAATTCTGTTTAGAGATATCAGACAATATTGGTAAAAGGGGAAGGTTAGCTAAGATGGCAGGCGTTTCAATCTTTTGTAATAGGCGTCTCTGCCTTAGGCCAGAGAGTATTACTCTGATAGAGGTTAGGGAGATTGTCCTCAACCTAACAGGCCACAACAGGTTCCCATCATTTCTCCATTGCTAGTGTTTGACTATTGTTTTACGATCAGAATAAGAGCAAGTTTGGAAATAGCTCTTCTCAAACAGACAAAGATAAACCCTGAAGCGTATTTGAAGCTAGTTCCAAAATTTAGACTGATAATATAAAGTAGTACTTCTACTTGGACTCGCCTCCATAACCAAGCACATCAATAAGACATGAGAAGTAAAATGCACAAACAAATAAATGATTGTGACCTTCAATCTCCATAAGTGTAGCATAAGTGATAATCCTAGGGTGTGTTTTCATAATCCTGTGATACTATAATTTATCACGCTAATCCTAGGGTGTGTTTGGATTCCAAAATGTATCGAGCTTAATCAAATTACTAGCTCGGCCACCATTACCTAAGCCATTAATTGCATTTGTTGTAATGCAATCACCCAGCTCTTGTTTCGTGCAAAACTATCAATGGGTAGCATAAAGTCGAACCACTTCGGCTGCATTAACAGATGCATCACAATATCAATCACCCAGTTCAACGTGATTGCATCACAATATCAATTTCTAACATCTTCGGTTTTGAAACCACTCAACAACAATATCAATTCCAACCTAAGGTGTTAGGAATTTCTGCAAAGGAACATCACTGGGACAATTAACAGATGCAATTAATGAAATAATGTTCAAAAGAAACCCACATTTCAAATACAGGGATCAACAAAGCATTAAAGTTTAAAACATAGGCTTGTGCGGACAACATTAGGGCTAACCTTCTTCTTCTTGACAGGTTTGAGGATCTTAATTACACACTTCTCATTATCAGTGATATGAACTCCTTCAAACACCTCACTGTACTTACCCCTCCCAACCTTCCTCACCACTTCGTAATCATCTTGTTCTCTGCAACAAGAAAAACGATAAAGACGGCAAGGCATAAATACAATCAAAACCACAAGAGAGACAATAACCCTGACAAAGAAAGGGAAACTGGAACCCGAAAGCAATAGAAGAAAAAAGGAAAGAATTACCCCCACTGAACGGTAAGAGACTCGTAATCCCAATACTCCTTTGGGCGGATCACATTGACATCGGCATAAACCCTAGCCTTGGAGGCGGCGCCGGGGCGGCGAATGGATTTTCCGATCCTCTGCGCCAGGGTTGCCAGTCGGGACGGATGCGGTGGTTGGAGCGGGTAAGGCGGCGGAGTGGGTTGATGGAGATGGAGGAGGAAGCGGCGGCGGCGGAGAGGAGAGGGAGGATTCGGAAGAAAGAGGTTAAAGGAAGGGAAATCGGGATCGAGAAGGAGAGAGAAGGAGAAGAAATCAGTTGAGGGTTGGAGAGAGAAACGGAGGAGAATTGAGAATTTCTCAGTGGTGAATGTTTTGAACGACGACAACCACCGCCAGCTTCCCCATTCCTCCTCCTTCTTCAATCTTTTTTAATCACTTTTTGTCTTTCTTCTTTTTGACGTTTTTCCGGGCACACTAGGAATTTATTACTTCCTCCAAGTGACTTTATCACGTTAACGTATGTAGTTTTAAAGCGGAAAAAACTATACTCCATTAAATATTAATTTTTAATAATTTTTTTTTAATAATATTATACTTATTATCAATAAGTATGAGATTGTTGAAAAAAATTATTTCAAAAATTATTATTTTATATAGTTTTTCACACCTTAAAAAACGTACATTAATGATAAAAAGTCACTTAAAAAAACGGAGAGTATTATTATTAGTATTTCATAAAACCATTTATTTATGAGATGTTTCACCTCCACCTCTTCACCTACCTAAACTCTCATATAGTGGAAAACTAAAGGATGACTATTTATGTTTTACTTATCTTTTATTATCATCTAGTCTAGGCCTATATAAGGTTATGTACATCTCCTTATTGAGACACCCATGAAATGAAAGTTCTACCTCTTATCTCTTAATTCGTGTGACACCTTATCAGTACGAATCTACTCAATGATCGAAAGGTAGTACAAGTTTAATATCACCGAACTCTTGACATCACTTTGCTAGGTATGTTTCACTTGTATGTTCGAATCAATTTTTGTTTACCTTTGTTTGGTTACTGTTTGTGAAATCTTTCCCCTTTTTGTTTTGTCAATTACTTCTTCAAACTAATTGATCTGTATATATTTAACCTACATTGGTATATAGAGTTTAATTGAATTAGTTCCTTTCATTGGATTCCGATTGAATTTGAATTTGTTATAATTAATTAGTCTTTAGGTTTCAATTTAAATATTTCCGTGAATTTTATAACTGCATCATTTATCCATCCTTCTCTTCTGTTTTTTTTTTCCATTAGATTTCGATCTTGTACGAAATCCGCTCTTGTTACAATTTTGATTTAAAGCCATACTCGTTGTCCATTCATGATTGTGTTTTTTTTTTGGCTTCTCGTTTGCGAATTGCCTATTTTTCAAGATTCAATTTAAAATTGGTTAGTGCATATGGATTTGAGATTGTTGGTTTGGTTTTCGGTGTGTGCTTTATTTATATTTGAATCATACTTTGATCCATTCGCCGAAAATTATCCTTGAAAAGACAAGGTTTTTAACGAAACAACTTATGCACAATTTCAAACAATAGATCCCCCAGATCAAATGCACGTTAGGTCCTGATGTACCTTATGATTTTGCATTGAAAGCAGCTTATAAGTCAAGCGTGTCGATGTCAGTTGTAATATATGAAGACATTTTGGCTTGTACATATCAAATACAATGTTCAGACTCGACCATGAAGTCAGAATTATCAAGAAATTCGATGAGCTTATCGTAGCATGAGAAAGTTGCAAGAAAAATGTTGAATTCAGGGAGGGAATATACGCACTGGTGTTTTTTCCTTAGCCCTAGTGTTTTTCCCATTGGGTTTTCTAGGTGAGGTTTTTAACGAGACAGTTTATAATTGTAATGTTAGAGGTGTACATCCAAAGGGAATGTTATAAAACCATTTATTTATTGTGGATGTTTCACGTCCCACCTCTTCACCTACCTAAACTCCCACATGGTAGAAGACCAAAGGATGACTATTTATGTCTTATTTATCTTTTCTTATAATCTAGGCCTATATAAGGCTATGTACATCTCATTGTTGAGACACCCATTCATCATCATCATCACCATTATCATCATCATCATCATCATCATCATCATCATTACGGAAATTTCGTGTGATACCCCTGAGGTAAGGGGTATTTCACGTGGTGTGACAAAGTTTAGCATATTTCGTATGGTGCCCCTAAGGTTTTATTTTTTTTCACCTCGTGCCCTTCCGTTTTCTTTTAATGAAAATGGTAACTTTCCATTAAATAAAAACAAAAGGAATTAAAAGAAATGAAAAAAGATGAACTTGCCTCTTCAATTAGTCCTACTTCTCAAGATGAATAGATGAAGGAGATTGGAGAGAGAGACATGGAGGAAGGAGGCTGTAACGACCCAAAAGTTTGGATATCCGAATATGCCTCCATTAATCCACTTAGAGTATTAATAAGGTTCGGATGATCCGGTTATTCGGGGCACGTTAAGGAATAGTTTTGAATTCTTCCATGAGCTTTAGATCTTACGACCGAGTACGAGTTATTACTTAGATTATTTATTTAGCGGAAGAGTAGATAAGTTGTTAAAACGGGGATTTCGAATCCCAAAGCAAACGCATGCCCATTGGAGGCTAGAACATGTCCTAGGTAACTATCGCAAAACGGTTTTTGAGCGAAAGATAAATGCGGAATTAAAGTACAACACATGTCGCGGCCTAGCCGGGTCAAAACGTAAAAGTAATAAGTAGCGATAAAATACTAAAACATGGTCCATGTCACTCTCACTCTATCGTCCCATAGGCTATTCCCGACAAACATCCTCATATTATCACGCATTTCGGGTATCGGGGGTACCTGAATCTAAAAACAAGAAAGATAACGGGGTCAATCATTGATTACTCATACACGTATGCACCAACATACTCTGCGAGTAGGTAAAAAGGCATATAAACGTGATGCGATAAAACTATAAATACACTATCATGCTCCTAAGGCATAATCTGAATATATAAATAAATGCGGTAATGGGTACCCACATGATAACAATCAACCATATAATCCCTTTCCAAATGCTTGGAGGTTACACCACCCTTTATCACCAAATTCTTGGAGGATGTGCCAACCTTTATCGAATGCTCGAAGGTTCGGCTACACCGCAACCTTTAGGGAATCCCGATAATCACCACACAACAACATAGAATAGGATGGCCACCTATTATAACAAAGACAAAGAGAAGACAAAGCTTCATTTCATTCCCTATGTTATGTTCTATGTTATAATTCCTGTTTATACCCTACAACAATTCTATGTTGTAAAATATGCATGAATCTATCTCATTACGACACTCATGTGTCACGAGTAACCTCATGAGTAAGTCCAGGGAACTTACCTGAAATCCGAAGGTAAGCACAGAAACCAACAAGCACCAAGTGTAAACACGAATCAAGCGCATAACAATTGTAATTATTTCACATTAGGTTCTTCTTATTAATGCATCACATAAACCTATACCGCAAGATAATCACACACATTCACATAAGGTTAATGGCTTAAGGACTTATAAGCTTGGTTAAGTATCCACACTTAACAAGTTATAATCCGGGTCATATCATCACGTAATCCTAACCTTTTCATCCTTATTATTGGCCAAGTTATGGGTATACTTCATTTCCGTATTTTATATGCTCTAAGTCTCGGTTATGCCATCATATATTTAACCATATTCTTAGCATTCCCTTAACCAAGTTTTTAATCGAGTTATTATAAACATCGTTTACTAAAATTATAATAACTCTTGATCCAACCGTTGAATCGTTCTAATAGAGAGGGGAAGGCGTATGAGAGATTACTTTCAAAGAGTCCCACACAAATGACTCAAGAACACCCTTAGAGTCCTTTGGAACAACTTTCAAACACCTTGCCATTTTGTCACCAAAAATCCCAAAACATGATTTAGATTCTTACTCAAAGTTGAAGAAAAGGAGTTATAAAACATGTTGGAACTCAGTTTTGAAAGGAACCAAGAGGACTTACCAAAGATCAAGTTGAAAAACCCAAGGTCCTCTCTAGAACACTCCACTGCAGACCCAAAGATCGGTCAGTTTGGAGGGCCAAATCACCTTGGATTTGGATGTTTGATATATGTATTGTAATCTGATTCAAATATGGAGCTAAGGGCTCAAGAATCACTCCATTTGGATCAATATTGATGGAGTTATGGCTTTTTGAATAGAAGGCAGCCAAAAATGACTAGCAATGGATATAGGCTTCTTTTCTCTCCCTTACCTCTCAAGTGACGGCTTGTTCTGTAAAGACCGGGAAATTTTATAATAATTAAATAATTAAAATAATGACTTATAATCATCTCGATTTCTAAGATTCGGGAGGTTGGAAATTTCCATTCACGAGCTATTGGTTTACTTTAACTCTTTCGAAACGAGTTCCGACATTATTTAGTTGAAGATTTAAAATATGCTTTATTCCGCTTCCATATGCGAAAATTTAAAATAATATTTGGAGTTCTTTATTAAATTCGGAATTGGAAATTTGAAAATCCTTTTGAGTTGGGTTGGATAAGGTCAAGAGAGCGGGTTTCGAGATATTTTATTCGGGTATTCAAATATCTTTTGGGGACCACTTGCTTGTTTTTATTTCATTTTTCTCTCTCCCATCCGATGGCCAGTAGTAGCAGTCTCTTTGCCTGTTTCTTCTTCTTCCCTTTACAAATGGGACAACCCATCTGCTCTCACCTCTTCTCACATGTCCTCGATCCCCTTCTTTTTATGGCATCAAATTCGGACACCTCCCACGCCATTGCAGCACTCTCCTCCTCCCACTAATTTTGTTCCCTTTTCCCTCCCAAAAGCAAACCCAGAAGCTCATCCTCCTTCCTTGTTAAGCCGCCTGAACCACCATCCCCGTCTCCCCTTGCCTCCATTCTGCGCCCTGCTTCGCGAAGCCAAAAACTAGCTGCATGCAACAACTCCTTTTTCCTCCCTCCTTCAGCGACCAACACCAGCTACATCTCTAGAGTCTCCCTCGACGTCGACGAGCCTAAAGAAGCTGGCTGCAGCCTTCGTCCTCTCTCCTCTCCTTTGCCGAAAGCCAAACACCAAAGTTTCACCCCTTGTTCTCCCTTCTTTCACCTCGAGACACCAGCAGAGGTCTTCCTAAACTTCCTCGGAGCCGCAAGAAGCAGCGACGCCGCCCAGGAGGAAATGGAGATCGAGAACGCCGCCTTGAAGCTCTTCTCCCCCTGTCTCGGATTTCCAACGGCGAGGCTCGAATTCTCCCTCCTTTCTCTTCCTTTTCGTCCCCAATCACCTTAAAAGAGGATCTTCAATCCCCTCCCACTCCCCCCAGGCCCCATATGACGAGAATCCATCCCCGGCGATGCTTTCCGATGAGGCGAATTCCGGTGATTCCCGGCGAAACGAGGCCCTGGGTGAGCATCCTTCTTCTTCCCTTTCTTGTTCAATTCATGCTCCTCGGTGTCGGTTTGGGGTGGTCGGAGTTAGGTTCAACGCCGACAGCCCCTCATTTCTTCTCCTCCTTCCCAGATTTTGTTTTGAACGCAGTGGCCATAGGGAAGATTATGAACAGTTGATTTTGGTTCGGTTTCTTTTCTCTCTTTTTTCCTGAACCGGTTCACACTTGTTTTAAGTAAAATGAAACCGGTTCGGTTTTGTTAAGTGGGTGAAATTGGATCCGGATTTTATTAATGAGTTGGGCTTTTTCTCTCATATGGGACTTTTGGGTTGATATTAAGTTTTATTGTTAATGTGTTATATTATGTTGTGTTTCATAGTATCATACAATTGTTAATTCATTCTTGAATTATTATTATATACTATTATGGGTTTTTGTGATAAGTATAATTTTTGAAAAATTTAATAAGTATTCAATGCGATATTGGAAAATGTAAAATGATTTATTGATTTTGATAAGGTTTTGAAATAAAATGCCGGAATTATTTATATAATATGATTTGAGAAATGGTTTTAAAAATGAGTTGACTTAACTTGAGAATTAAGAGCTTGAAAAACTTTAGGAAATGAGTTTTGAAATATTATTTTACTATTTAATATTAAAGAAGGGATTTAACGGAACTTGAACTATTTGGTCTTGCGCTTGAAATTATGTTAAAAGTATCATTTCAAACGTCGGGATTTTGTCTTGGCTTGATGATGTTGGGATGTATGTTTGAGGATTTAGGGGTTTTGTTAGATCCAAGCTGCGGGGTTCTTTGTTTATAGTTGTCAATGGAATTCATAAATTGATTATTAAACTTTTGAAAGATGTATATAACATCTCCTTATTATATAATAGCGAAAGCAATGTTTATTGCTTCCTTAGAAAATATTGATCGAATGCTTCCTCCGAAAATTCAATGTTTTGAGTTTCCTTCCTTGGAAAACTAGATGAATTGTGGAAGAACCATATATGCTAGTACTAGATTACTGGTATTTTTAGATAATGAGATGATATTCTGACTGGCTAATGCAAACTGACAAATATCTCCTAGATTTAGATGTCAGCTGACATATAATCTCTACTAAATCTGACATATAAGCTCTATTAAATTTAGATGTACGCTAGTGTAATACTCGTGCCTTGAAGCCACAAAATGTTTTGAAATTATGAATATAACAATTATTATTATTATTATTATTATTATTATTATTATTATTATTATTATTATTATTATTATTATTATTTTATAATAATTATTATTATTATCATAAAAATGATTTACATAAAGTTAACTGGAAGTCTCGTAACAAATTGAGCTCCAACCCCCTTCTGAATAGTAAATCCAACTCTATGAAATATGAATTCGCCGTTATTAGACCCCGCCGCATGACTCTTCGCAACCAGTTGAACCCGCTTCATAAAACCAATAGCATCATCTCCCAGTTCCCCTAATGTAGAGAACGCAAATGCCATGAAGCAATACCCTTTCGCAGCACAAATATATGTGTACTTCTTCTTCTTCCTTTCAGTGGCCTGGGAAACCCCCTTGCCGGGTACAAAGGAATCATTAGCTCTAGTTGTAAATGGCGACGCCCCAACCACATCAACACAAGTGTCTCTACCTTTGTCCCACCCATAAACCAACAAATCACCTGGTCTCAACTCAACACCATCATCACTGCTCATACCAGTACGCGCTTCCTTCTGAACTGCGATGCCAGCTTTATAACAAATGTCTGCCAAAACATCACGGACCATGTTGTGTCGGTGCTTAGTCCCGATGCCTCGACTACAATGCAGAGCATGGTCTCCAAACGGGTCCATCCTATCCAACTCACAACTAGGACAAGTCGGATACCCAGTAAACATATGAATCGAGAGATGGTATTGGAGGGCAGAACGAAATTAGCGGGACGGCATGGTCTGAGCAAGGCCCTCAATGGGAGTAGCCAACAAAAAATCATGTGCTCTTTCTCCTCTCACCGCTTGCAAAATCTGCAACTGCCTTGGCGTCGGATTGAGGGTGGACACCAAGTTGTCATCAATGAACTTGAAGTACCGATCCGCCAATACTGACATGATTTTTTTGGGGGCGGGGGATACAAACAAGTCATCAATATCCGAACCAACACAAGCGACATATCTCGAGATAGCTTGGGCGAGAACACTATCAGTGCTAATGTCAGGATGTCTGGAAGTTGATGCCGCTACCTTGCTCAAAATGGATGTTTGGAGTTCAGCTGTTTGGAGACGGGATGCGATGAAAGCGAAATGACTAACATCCTCAGCCGTGAGCACACTAAACCTACCAAGTTTTAAGGGAAGTGTGGTTTGGCGCCACTGCCACGGACCAAACCCCGGGCCTCCAGCAGTGATGACATGCTCAAGGGAGGCTCGAAGCTCATCATTAAAGCACCGTATAGCGTCGGGGAGAGCATTAGAGGGGCAAGTTCGAAGAGCAAACAACAATCTAGAGACCCCAATACAATTCCGTAAAAGGAGCAATTCACATTGGGGATCTTCTAACCTCCTTACCGCCTTAAGAACCTCTATCGACTTGTCAATCCTCTTCATAATCAAGCTATTACAGAATGTAGCATTGTTACTGGCTGGCCCGCCTAACAATTTCACTCCCAATTTGGGTCTAGAAATGTCAGATGGGAACAGACCAACTTCATAGTGATGTCTCCAAAGTAGCCATGTCTTTATGCATATTTTAGTTCCATATTCTTTACAGTTTGCATATTTCGGGTTGGGAATATGTCGGATTTATGCATATTTGTCAGAAATGGAGATCTACATAAGTTTCTGTTTAATATTGCAGAATATGGAACCATTTCGGGAGAAAATCAAGAAGCAAGGACGGAGACCCAAGTCTACTCTATATCGACAAGCCTTAGTCGATCTCGACAAGCCATGTCTAGACACCTGCCAGGATCGAGGAGCCTATGTCGAGAAGCTGAAGACGAAGAACCCGACTCCCGAACCTTCGTCGAGATCGAGTTAGGCTACTCGAGATCGACAAGACCTCGGAGACAACCCGGAGTCGAGGAGAGCATGTCCGAGGAGACTGAGAGACTACCCGACCATGCCCGGACACCCAACTCGATGTCGAGTAAGGGTCCTCGAGATCGACGAAGCCCTTGAGCCCTATCCGAGCCTGTCGAGCACCAGCTAGCCGAGACGCCGAGCCACACCAGTCGACCAACAGTCCTACTCGAGATCGAGTAGCCCTTTGTCGAGATCGAGGAGACTTCCGGAGACGCGTTACGCGGTTTGATCAATTCTACTCGGTGTGGGATTACTTGGGCCCGAAGATTGTCGATTCTATCAAGATACATCATCTATCCACTTGAAGACACTTTAGATATAATTCCCTATTTTAGATTTAATTTCTTTGTTGCTTTTATTTATCTTTAAAGTTTTAGATATAGTTTTAGATATGGATATAGATATTCTATCCTTGAATAGCAAGGATTAGAAGGCTATAAATAAAGCCCATGGGGCTGGTTTTTCATGGATTCAATCACACAACAATTAGGAGAAGTAATAGAGAGAGAGAGAGAGTGAGTGGCCAAGAGGAGTTTTATGAAGCGAGAGCGGAATTGACTTCCTTTGGTTGTAAGCTCTATTTTATTTCATTAATGCAAGTTTATTTCCTTTTATTATTGATGTCTTTAATTATGATGAAGTGCGAGTAGTCCACCCACTTCTAGGGTTGGAGCGAGCCAGACGATAGCCATGCATAATTGAGGTAAAGATCCGACTTTTATCAAGTTTTGAACATCTACTACTTGTTTATATGTTTATTACCCATCTAATGGAGGTCCATGATAACAACTTGGATTGTAAACATAAAATCAGTAGAGACAATTAGGGTTTCTTGAAAGAGTTGTCTAATTGTTAGAAAAGGCGAAAGCTTGTCCTTTGATGCAATTCCCATGATTATCTGTTTTATCTCTGCCTTATGCATGCTTGGTTATCGTTGTTGCAAACCCCAATCTTGGAACTCTTTTACATACAGTTTATTTCCAGATCCCAAAGCATTTGTTTTTATTTCCTTTCGTTTTAGTTTCTGCCCTTACTCGAGATCGAATAGCCCTCGTCGATCTCGACTACTGACTTTTGACCAAGGTCGCTGTAGCTTCTGTGTGCAGGTACTCTCACTGCTTCCTCGTGGATCGATCCTGACTTCTCACTGCTGCATCGGGAGGAAGTCTTGTAATTATTTGCAAGGGACGGAATCTGGTTTGCCTTAGTTTATTTATATTTTATTTGCAATCTCGATTTCCTCCTATCAACAAATTGGCGCCGTTGCCGGGGAAGCTATCATTCGCGCCTTAGGTAGTTAAAATCTCACGTTTTCTTTGAGTCACTTTACAGGTGTATGCGCCGTTCTGGTCAACCACCTGAGTTTGACGACTTAGACGAACCGGAACGCCTTCTACACATCAGAGCTAAATTGCAAAGAGCCATGACGGCTGCAGAAATGCAAGAACAGCTGATTGCAAGGCTTATAAGGGAACTAGCCACAAAAGATGCTGCTATCGCCGCTGAGAAAGCAGCAAGGGAGCAAGCGGAGGCTGGGCTTGCCCAATACCCAACCACGGCTGAGGATTATATGCATCCAACTCTCGTCGTGCCTGAATCGGCGATTCTTATCCCTGAAAACTCCTTTGAAATTCGCACTCAATTTCTGATAGAGCTAAAAAATAATGCTTTTTATGGCAAATTTAATGAGTGTCCTCTTGAACATATTACCAATTTTTCCGACATGGGTGTGTATGATCTGCTTGCTTCCAATCTTGAGCAGGCCGGTCGTTGGTTGTGTGGCATATGTTTATGCAATCATACGGTAAGGATGGTGTGTAAGCATGGAGGTATAGGAATCTCGACAAGCCAAGCCGAAGTCAACCAAGACTCTACTCGATCTCGAGTAAGGCCTTGTCGAGATCGACTAGCCCTGTACCTGTGACTACTACGCTGTTCGACTGTCCGATCTTCTGTCGAGTTGCTATACTCGAGATCTAGAACCCTTGTAGTCGACTTACATGAGATTTCACCGCTGCCTAGGATCCGCTGACACGCTTCCTCGTGGATCGATCCTGACTTCTCACTGCTGCATCGGGAGGAAGTCTTGTAATTATTTGCAAGGGACGGAATCTGGTTTGCCTTAGTTTATTTATATTTTATTTGCAATCTCGATTTCCTCCTATCAACAAATTGGCGCCGTTGCCGGGGAAGCTATCATTCGCGCCTTAGGTAGTTAAAATCTCACGTTTTCTTTGAGTCACTTTACAGGTGTATGCGCCGTTCTGGTCAACCACCTGAGTTTGACGACTTAGACGAACCGGAACGCCTTCTACACATCAGAGCTAAACTGCAAAGAGCCATGACGGTCTCGAGTTGGCCTACTCTATATCGACGAGTGTCTGGGCTGCTCCTCCTTGTCGTCGTCGACTTGGCCTTCGTCGATTTTGACTGTTTTTCAAGGACTTCTTTATTCCACTTTTCGCGATCCTTATATGCTTGCCGAACTAAAAGTGTTAGATTGCATACAAAAACAAGACTATCCACATGAAGTATTCTAAAAGACATAAAACCAAAACCAAAAACCAAAAAAGTCTCAAAATTCATAAAGTTTATATACATGCTCTAGATTTTAGAGTCGCTAGGCCGACTTCTCCGTTTGCGCTTAAGGACCATTTGTGTGGGGCCCGCTTATGCTTGGCCCTTCTCCTGGATCATCTAGGTCCTGATGGTAGTATGCAAGCTCAGCTGACAGGGGGTTGCTTGCATCATCTCCCTTCTCCTTCTTTTTCTTCCTTCCAGCCCTTAGCTTTCGCAGATTTTCTCGCCACGGGGCCTTACCTCCCCTTAAATTATTGAAAAATTTCTTTATGGACTGAGGGGGAGTAGGATTCATACCTAAACCTACCTTTTCAGACCCAAAACAGAAAACTTTGGGCTTAGGGCTAGTCGATGTCGAGTACGGCTGGTCGACCTCGAGTACAGGGACCCCATACTTAGGTTCTAGGCAAGTCAGTGGCTCAGCAGAGATTGTCGACCTCGACAAGGTCTTGTCAAGATCGAGTAGAGTGCTTGTCGAGATCGAGTTGGTCTCGTCGACCTCGAGTACAATGTTCTTGCTTTCCTCCGCTATTTGCTGGATCCCGTGGTTGCTGATGCTTTTCACCTCCAGCCATGAAATTTCCTCTTTTGCAGGGCCAAAAGAGAAATCTAAAACCTCATCACCTATGGTGAAGGTGAGCGAGCGATTCTTAATACTAATTCTGGCATCTGCAGTTGCTAAGAATGGTCTACCAAGAATAATAGGGCTAGTAGGCTCTTCAGCACAGTCTATGATAAGGAAATCTGCTGGAACAAAGAATTTACCAACCTGGACGGGGACATTCTCAACTATACCTATAGGGATGACCACTGTATTGTTTGCCATGTATAGTTTGGCATCCACAGGCTCTATGCATCCTATCTTTACCTTCCGCCAGATTGATAAAGGCATGATGCTCACACTTGCTCCTAAATCGCATAGAGAATCATATTTATATTGCCCAAAACCCATAGTAACAGAAAACTTACCAGGGTCAGGTCTCTTTTCAGGGAAGTGGAGTACTTTGCATTCGCCTGCGATCTCTGAGATGGATCGCTTCTTGCTCAGGATTTCCTTTAGAAATTTGACATATACAGGCATCTCTTGCAGGGCTTCTGTAAAAGGAATAGAAACATTCAGTTCTTGTAGCATATTAACAAATCTGGTAAACCTACCTGCAGTGGGATCTTTCTGTGCTTTTGAAGGGAAAGGCAGTGACTTTTTCTGCTTCGGGGCCAGATCAACTATCGGAGGTGCTGCAGAGTCGTCGACCTCGGCCAGATTTTTCTCCTCGATCTCGATCAGTGGCTCCTCGAGATCGACTTGGGTTGTCGACTTGGAATTGTTGGGCTGCGCAGTGGAGTCCGAGCTCAGCTTCTGGTCTATGTCGAGTGAGTGCTTGTCGAGATCGAGTAAACTCTCCTCGAGATCGAGTAGGTTTTGCTCTGTCTCGAGTTGCTACTCTGCCTTGCCTTGCTGTTTCCCGACCTCTGGCTCACGTAATTGATGCCCACTTCTGAGTTTGATAGCTGCAACGTGTCCGGTTTTCCCTTTAAGATTTGTTTCTGTTTGCCTAGGGAGCTGTCCGGACGGTCGTGGGATCTGTGCAGCGATTTGACCCATCTGCGTTTCTATTCCTCTTTTCCAGATATCCAGTTCTCCAAATTTTGTAGTGATGTTCTGGAACTGGTTGTTGATGATGCCCTGATTCCGACGCATCTCCTCAAGGATCAGTTGTAGATCATCCTTCTTTTGATCCCTTTCTGGATGCCCTGGAGCTCTGTAGGGTGGGGGATTCCTAGGGGGACCTTGGTTCCACTGTGGCTGATAGAACCTTTGATCTCCCATGTAGCGATTTGGACCCCAGCGTAGGCTGCTTCCTCATGTGTCTCTGCCATTCTGACTTGCTCAGTGTGTGGGCACTCAGTAGTGGTGTGCCTCTGTGATCCGCATTCTATGCAAGGCTGGTTGACAGATAGATATTTGACTTGCTTGAGGAGCTTGCGATTCTGGTCTCTGTAGAACTGCTCCCTGACATCTGGGTCAATCTCATTTGCTGGCTCATAGAGTGGCATAGATGGTGCTGGCCTGGCATAGGAGTTCTCCTCATAGTTTGCAGTAGACCCATATTTGTTGTCGTAATTGGTGAGCTTGTCTAGCACACCCTAGGCGTCAATTGGCGGCATCGTCAGATACTCATAGCGAGTATACTGGTTGATCGTGTCTTTAGTGACTTGATCAAGAGAGTTGAAGAAGATCTCCTGAATGACGTAGGGTGGCTGTCCATGAGTATGGCAAGATCGCAGCAGTTCTTTGCAGCGTTCCCATGCCTTTGCCAGCGGTTCCCCAGGCTTCTGTTTGAAGGCGGTGATTTTCTAGGGGAGAAGTGCTGTCTTGGCAGGTGGGAAGAATTTATTCAGAAACTCTTGCTCTACTTGGGCCCTTGTTGTGAGCGATCTTGGTTTCAGCCCTTCAAGCCACTTCAGTGCAGGCCCAACGAGAGACCAGCGAAAACCCTTCATCTTGACATATTCCAAAGTTGTACCTTCAGCAAGAGTACGGCACATGTCAGAAAAATTGGTAATATGTTCAAGAGGACACTCATTAAATTTGCCATAAAAAGCATTATTTTTTAGCTCTATCAGAAATTGAGTGCGAATTTCAAAGGAGTTTTCAGGGATAAGAATCGCCGATTCAGGCACGACGAGAGTTGGATGCATATAATCCTCAGCCGTGGTTGGGTATTGGGCAAGCCCAGCCTCCGCTTGCTCCCTTGCTGCTTTCTCAGCGGCGATAGCAGCATCTTTTGTGGCTAGTTCCCTTGTAAGCCTTGCAATCAGCTGTTCTTGCGTTTCTGCAGCCGTCATGGCTCTTTGCAATTTAGCTCTGATGTGTAGAAGGCGTTCCGGTTCGTCTAAGTCGTCAAACTCAGGTGGTTGACCAGAACGGCGCATACACCTGTAAAGTGACTCAAAGAAAACGTGAGATTTTAACTACCTAAGGCGCGAATGATAGCTTCCCCGGCAACGGCGCCAATTTGTTGATAGGAGGAAATCGAGATTGCAAATAAAATATAAATAAACTAAGGCAAACCAGATTCCGTCCCTTGCAAATAATTACAAGACTTCCTCCCGATGCAGCAGTGAGAAGTCAGGATCGATCCACGAGGAAGCGTGTCAGCGGATCCTAGGCAGCGGTGAAATCTCATGTAAGTCGACTACAAGGGTTCTAGATCTCGAGTATAGCAACTCGATAGAAGATCGGACAGTCGAACAGCGTAGCAGTCACAGGTACAGGGCTAGTCGATCTCGACAAGGCCTTACTCGAGATCGAGTAGAGTCTTGGTTGACTTCGGCTTGGCTTGTCGAGATCCCTATACCTCCATGCTTACACACCATCCTTACCGTATGATTGCGTAAACATATGCCACACAACCAACGACCGGCCTGCTCAAGATTGGAAGCAAGCAGATCATACACACCCATGTCTGAAGAAATGACCCTCTTATATTTCTCAACAACCTCCAACGTACTGAAATGTCTAGAGAGGTGATCAACGAAATACTTCGACGTGAGACCGGTATTCGCAGGGCGACCATTCCTACACCCTTCATGACCTCGGAAAGGGCAATGAAACCGTTCAACTGGTTGCGAGAGAGACATACCCGTAGTGGCAACCAAATTAGCTCTCCCACAAAAACGAAAAGACCACACAAAACAATAAGCCACAGGCACAAGGGACAACCCGCACAAACTGTGAACCTCGACACCAGACTGATCAATGGACTGAACACACAGCCACAACACCGGACTGACCAGAACAATCACACAAAATCGAAAGCAGCAGAACAACCCACACCCAAAAAACCGAATAGATAACAAGTGCAGCCTCAAGATGGCCCCGCACCGACAACCCCAACCGGAGAAGTGATACACTACCAACCGCCACCGGAGATAGATCGGAGAAGTGATGCACTACCAACCGGAAAAACGAACGTACACAACAGACGGGAAGGAAATAACGATCTATGGCAAACCTGGTGAGACGCGTCGACCCCGGACAGACTAGACCCTGGCGCCAAGGAGAGAGGCAGCGGCCGAACGAAGGCTGCTCCCGAAACGACGACTCCGAATGCCAGGAAGGGCCGGAGAAGCCATCACCGAACAACACTAATGTAACAATTACAAAAAAATAATTTCATATCAAATGATTAACAATCAATTATGATGACAAATATATGCATGTATTAAAGATAGAAGCGCATGTACCACATACTCGCAAACGAAAGGAAACATATATAATTATATAGTATATTTGCTGGAACGATGGATGAAGATATGGATCCATGCACGTGATGGGTAGAAAATGTAACCATAAATTACTATCAAATAAAATTAAATATGTTTGATTCAATATTTTTTATTTGAACCAATTAATTTATTAGAAAATATATAATATAATAAGAAATAAATTATATACTAATTTCAAAATTTTCAGTCTTCCATATTACATGTTCATTGTATGTAGACATTGGTTAAATATGGTAAATCAATAATTTCAATATCCAAAAATAAAATATTCAATGTAACCATTTTAAATAATCTTTTACTATGAAAAATAGGAAACAAATATGTTTAAAATATAAAACGAATATTTTAAAATTTCAGCAATAATATTGACCAATAAGAAAACACAATTTGAATAAAAAAAATTCAAGTTTAATTGTGGGCATCACACGTAAGCAAAATGCTAGCAGAATTGGTATTCTTAATAGAAGATAGATTGATAGATGCTGATTTAGCATTAGCTTACAAGCAAATTACCCAAAGAGGCTAAACCTTTTGAATTTCCCCATTCGCTAGGTTTTACTATTCATTGACTCATTGTTTAATGATCATGCTTATTGTTGTCTCTGAAGCTAAAATCGATTAAATGTGGACCTGTTATACAAAAAAAAAATTGTTGACTTCTTGTCAAATTAATTTTAGTGAAAAAAGAAAATTCTCCTAAAATCTATCCACCCTGAACTTGATTAGATTAACATAAATTTTCTCTGGAATAACGGTCCGCGACATAAGCCTTTGATAAGTCGGTTTGAAGTATGCGAAACTCGGCAAAACGGAGGCCTTGGCCTTCGTAGCTCTGAAGACATGAATATCGCACTTCAACTAAAGCTCCTTTGGAAAATCCTAACTGAATCTACAAACCCCTAGGATACAATTATAACACAAAAATATCTGAAACAATAACATATATTATCATATTAACGAAAAGGTAACTCTTCTTGGCAATGGTTTAAGCTAACCAAACTCTTACCCACTTTTACAAACGGTTTCCGTTGGTCTATTGCTAACAACGACTCTATTAACTTTTGGACGGATCACTGGTTTGGCTCCACGCCGTTGTCTACCCTTGCCCTTGATCCATCTCTGATTGATCGCTCCTTGAAAGTTAGACACTTTATCAATGATTACAGAACATGGAACATCCAAAAACTGAATGAACTGACAAACAACCAACTCGATAACAACACCATCAACTCAATATCCCAGATAATCATCCCAAAAAACATTATACAAGACAGAGTTTGCTGGAAATGGAGCAGGAATCGTTGGTTTTCTACTAAATCGGCTATTGACATGATTCACAACGAAAAACAACATACGAAATCTGAGTTATCTTGGATCTGGGAACTTGATACTTCACCAAATATAAAAGAGTTCCTATGGTGTACATCAAAGAATGATATTCTAACCTCAGTGAACATTGCTAGCCGGGGGGTCGGCAACCCCACCAGTTGTCCCATTTGTGATAACAACTACGAGGATCTAAAGCACCTACTACTAGAATGCCCAATCTCACGCACTACTATACAACTACTAGACCCTAAGTTGGCGGCTATCATTCAATCCAGCAACCTTCATACTCTTGAGTTCAAGGAAATACAAAATACAATCAAAGAGAACACCGGGAAACAAAACTTCACTAGAGTCACCACTTCCTAGTGGAGCATCTGGTTTTTTAAGAACAAAACCCTTTTTGACAACATATCACCTGACCCTCGAACGATTGTTGCATACACAAAAGAGCAGATCTATAACTGGAAAAAGACAAACTGCGTGACGATAAAAACTCAGCAGAAAAATGTGACCTCTGAGGAAAACACTACAAACGATAAAATGGCATAAACCACCAATGAATTTTCACAAACTAAACTTTGACGGAGCTCTTTCTCCTTCAATAAAAGGTAGCTATGGGTTCATAGTACGTGACCACATGGGCACCCCTGTTGTCTCAGGAGTTGGGCCTTCACCACTAGACTCGGTCATTGGTACTTAAGGGTATGCTCTCTAGAAAGGCATCCAAGCAACCTAAAATCTCCAAATCAACAATCTTCTTATTGAAGGAGACAACCTTACCATTATTAACTGCCTTAAACGTAGTTGGTCTTGTCCGGGGGATGTTGAAATGCTTATCTCTGACAGTATTCTGTCTTTGCATTGTCTTCCCTCGTATCAAATCCGCCATATTTTCAGGGAAACCAACCGAGTTGCTGATCGTCTCTCGCATCTCGATCTCGACTTCTATGGTCGATCTGTCCCTGACGATTCTGTGTTAGTAGAACTCATCCGTCTGAATGCCCTTTGCTAAAGAAGGGCTCCCTCTCAGCCAAATTTTTTTTCGGTTAAAAAAAAATGAAAAAATTGTTTTTTAGATAAAGGTGATTACCATTTACCAATAGAAGAACTACCCGGTTTACCAAAAAAAATGAGAGGAACTACCTAGCATTGCAACACCATGAAGTTTCCTTTAATTCCATTTTATTAAAAAAAGAATATGACAAATCAAATTTCGGTCTTCTAAAAATGGATTATCTCATTATATTATATACATTCTATGATGACAATGAGATAGTTAGTCAAACTGTGAACTAATTTTATAATTCAATAGCATGTCTTGCACAATTAGTTGATCGATTATTCCTTTATTTAATTTTAACAAAGAAAAACTAAAATAAAAATAATTTTCACGTTTTAATAAAAATAATTTAAACATGAATAATATATACAGAGTAGTAATAAAATGTAATTTATTAATAAACTGCATAAATACGCATGTAAAATAAATTATTTATATAATTGGAAATTTTGTGTACCTCTTGATTTAATTCTTATCCTAAATGGTCAAATCTTAACTAAAACATATAATAAAGTATTATTTAAATTGTAAAAAAATTGAAGAAATATATTTTTATTTAAATTTTAAAACAATCCAATAAAATAAATACCTATTAAACCGATGCTAATTGAAGACAGGGATTTTAATTTGTATTGGATTTTGGTAAATATTTTTTTTGTAAAAACCAGATAGGATTACATAACATGCCACTTAAATATTGTGGAGTATTTATTTATTTATTCAAAGAAAACAAATTCCAAAAATACCACAATTTAATTAACACGAAGGATTGGTGAAATAACATGGCACCACATAGAACTGAAATTAGCAGGGAAGATAACACGGGACTAAGAAAAACACGAACTCGACTTCGTATCCACTCTTCGAACTTTTGCTTTTCCAAATGTGAATAACACGAACTTGAATTTTTGTAATTTTCTTTTGCCTTTAGATCATACAAGAAATTTAATTTGTTCTTCATATTCGGCCTGAGAAAAAAGCATTGTTAGAAGAGGGAATTAAAGGAAGTAACCCTTGCCCCGGTTAGGTTTGCTAGCCTAACCCACTAACCGTTTCTAATTGCAAGGGTTAGACCCCCCCTTAAAAAAATGGCAAGGTAGCCGGTTGGGAAAGGGGTGTGGAAACCGGTTGTTGGGAGTCATTAAAGAAGCGAGAGAGTGTGGGTAGTTTTAAAAAACCTGTCACTTCTTCCAACTATGTAAAACAGAGAGAGAGAGGAGGGAGGGGAGAAGGCACGAAACCTCCATTTTTGAAACAAAAACGAGAGAGGAGAAGAAGAAGGCAAAGGAAGAAGACGAACCTGGGAGTGCGGAGGAGAAGACGGCGCCGGATTTCAAGCCAGTAAACCCGACGTGTAGAAGACGACCCTGTGGGCGTTTAGAAGAGAGAGACCGACCAATTTGAAGTAAGTAAACCCTAACCCTACCGATTTTGTACTGATTGCAGAAATTGAAAGGATGAGGGACCATTTGAAGAACCTAATTTGTTTGCCATGGTTTGCAATTGGATGAAAGAACGGGTGGAATATCCGCCCCTGTCATGTGGGATGTAACAGGCGTCTAGTATGAAAACATTGGGTGGAAATGTGAGAACGGGGGTGTTCGAGTTGGGGAGAGAATGGAAGTACCATTGTGGTAATGAAATGGTAAAGGCCTTGAAGGAGGAAGCAAATTAGGGGAAATCGATACATGTATTGTGTGAATATTTGGTAAATTGGTGAAATTGGGGAAAATGTGGGAATTTGGGAAATTGGTGAGATTGGGGAAATAGGATAGATAGAGGGAAATCGGGGAACCTATATGTGGCTAAAAAAATTTCAGGAACAAGTTATTGAATGTAAATGCTGTTACATTGTAAACTGTCATGTTGTTAATATTTAGTTGCCATGTTTAATAGGTTTCCTGTCATGTTTAATTGCAAAATTGCGCGTCTTATATTTTGTGGAAGCTATAAAATGGTTACAATGCTCAGGTGATAAGTATAGGGTAAGATATGGTGAGGCGAGAAATTTACTGTCATTTGGGATAAGTGCAGGAAATATATGGTGTCTGTCATGTTAAAATGGTAACTTGATAGGTTAAAATTGTCACATGACATGTTATATGAACTTAACGTCATATGCATTGTGACTTGTGTGATGAAAATCTGCAAATGTTTGAAGAATGCTAAAGTATTGCTCCCCAACCTGCAGGGTATCAAACAACAACATGGGTGATTCAGGAGAAAGAAGGGTAACGCAGACACCGACAACAGACGAGGTATGGGTTGGCTAGTGTCGATCAAGGGTAGAGTGTTTTACAGATTAGTCGGTCTAATATTCCACCCCACTGTGCATGCGATATATGCTGTCCCCGAGGACGAGCATTTCAAGTGTAGGTGCAACCAATACTTCCGGCCCAATGTCCTTGCAAAGCTAGACCAGTACCTGAGCGCGTTAGACTGGAAGCGTCTTTGTGAAAGCCAGTTTGGCGGCATTGTGAGGCTCGGTGCCAAAGTGGAGTTCTCAGCCCAGCTAGTCCACTACGTCCTGCAGCGGCAGCTGCGGTCAAAAAAGGAAAAAGAAACGTGGTACATGATCCAGGGGTCCATAGTCCGGTTCTCCATCGCGGAGTTCGCGCTAGTGACCGGACTGAAGTGCTCGACCAACGTGCTGCGGACCGTGGACACTGAGGTGGACAAGGCTGCATGCTTAGAGTTCTTAGGGGCGGAAAAGATGAGGATGGAGGTCTTCGAGATGGAGTACAAAGTGGTGATGAAGACAGAGCGTTCGGCCACAAGGCGCTTTAAGTTTGCGCTCATATTGCTGGTGGAGGCGGTGCTCTTTGCGAAGGAACCCCGCAACTTTATTCACGGGTGGGTTGTAAACATGGTGTCTGACACTGAGGCGTTCTTGCGTTACCCGTGGGGGCGACTGTGCTATGAACGAACCCACGAGTTCCTCTACCGATGTGTTGAGCGCATGCTCCAGCACGGGGTCAGCAGCTCTCGCCCGTCGTACTTGTTAGGCGGCTTCCCCCTTGCATTCCAGGTATGGACATAAATCTCACATGACAAATAGTGATTTAAACTGGACACTGCCACCTGGTAACTAGACATAGGCACTGTGCATTGAAAAATGCAAACTGAACACGATTAAATGCAAAGTGTCGACATGTCATCACCTGGTTTGTTTTGTTTGTTTGTAGTTGTGGGTGTACGAGGCTCTGCGGCCAGTTGCAAGACAATTTGCTGACACCAGCACAAGCACAAGGACAACCTACCCTCGGTGCCTGAGATATAAGTCGAAAGAGCACAATATCATGTATGATTCTCTTGCCTCCCTCATCCAGCAGTCGAAGGACGAGTTGGGCATGTTCGACGAGGTGGACGCTGTTCGGACAGTCCTTCTCCCAGATGTCGAGGAGGTCAGGAAGGGGGTTATCCTTGGCGCCATATTCACGACAGAGAAGCCGGATAAGTTCTTCGACGACCTCGTGGTGGAGTATAAAGTGAAACATGCGCAAAGCACGACGGAAGCATCCGGGTCAGGCACGCAGGGTGAGGGAAGTACGACGGCTACCCAAGGGGATGTGTCAAGGATTTTGTCTAAGATGGATGAGCTGTGGACGAGCTTATTGGCAACGTTTAACGAGAGGATGGAAAGGGTTGAGGCGGCGATGCAGGAGCTGAGAAGGGAGGTAAGGGAGGTGAGGGGGAAGAAGCGAGGTGAGGACGAGGTGACACACTCGCAGGACAGGCATGGAACTTATGGTGACGAAACCGAAGATGTTGAGTTGCAGTCGAAGGAGGTAAGATGTTCAATTTGTCATGTCAGTATCCTTAACCGTCATGTTTAACAATATAGGCGTCATGTATAACAATATAGGCGTCATGGTAACATACCTTTCCCATGATTGCGTAGGCTGAGGAAACTGTTAAGGAAATGGGCCAGAAATCGGGTATTGATGCAGGTGAAGATGAAACCACCAAGACAACCTCTAAGGTAAGTAACCTAACTGAAACCGTGATGTAAGTTTTTTGAATGACGGTGACACCAACTCATAATCTATAGGAGATGGGAAAGAGTAAGGGACCAGTCCATGGGGAGACTGAAATGGAGAAGGATGCTGATCCACAAGAACCCCCCAAAGAAACACCCACCACACAGGTAAGTCATCCCTATCGTACTGCGATGTGACTGTTGATAATGGTGTCGAGTATAAGTTCCTTCGCATATTTGCGCAGGGTGATGAAGTGTTGAAGGACAAGGGTGAGACTGATAGCACAGGGCCAACTGAAATGGTAGGGGCTACCGGGCTTGAGGCAGTAGCAGCCACTACCAAAGTCACAACCGTTGAGGTAAGCCATCTGCCGCCCAGTGTCATGTGAAGATTGTTAGTCGTCATGTCAAAAATCTTTTGTTGTCATGTAGGAGGACCGGGGTAATGAGGTGTTAGCTGAGGGGTCTAAGATTGTGGCCAAAGGGCCTGGGGCCAAGTCAACCATCTCCGAGCCAGAAGCACCCACGACAAAGACAACCCCTGAGGTAGGCCGTGTTAATGATACTGTCATGTCAAAAACACTTATGTGTCATGTTATTTTACCTTTGTGTCATGTAATCAACCGTAGGAGGCACAAGAGGAGGCCGTACTTCCCCTTCAGCGTAAGCGCGGAAGGGTGAGGCGAGCGCCTGCGACATTAGAGGGCCACGAAGTTACTCAGCCGGTGAAGAAGCCGCGTGTCGACAAGGGGAACAAGGAAAAAGAGGTGGTTGAGGACGTGACGAAGGGACAGAACAAGCCGCGGGTCGCCAAGGGGAAGAAGGTGATTGTGGGGGTTGACGCCGTGGCCTTGGGCCTGATGACGAGGGCTGACGTGGACGCATTCACCGAGTGGTTGACCACCGATGACGCCCAAGGGACTGAACCCGCACGTACAATGATGGGCACCCACCTTGAGAGGGATTTCTTCGGGGACCTAAAAACGCCAATGAAAGTGGTGGGCTCAGAGGTAAAGTCCGCCCACCCGTGCTCCGATAACTTGACAATTTTGTGGTTGACTGGACACGTGTTCCTTGTTTGCAGCATATCGATGAAGCATGCGGCATCCTCCGAAAGGAGGTAGCAAACGAGTCGAAGTACGCAGGCATCACAGTCGTCGACCCCTACTTCGGTGTACTGCTGCAGAGACAAACCGGCATGCCCGTCGACGAGGAGTTGGAGTACTACTTCAGCGGTATGTTGCCGGAGAGGTGTCCGAAGCCTTGGGCCAGCGTCGACCGTGTGTTGGCCCCATGGAATCTGAAGGACAACCATTGGGTAGCGCTTCAGATCGACCTAGCCGAGTGGACTGTCCGTGTGTATGATCCGGACACTCGTCTGACTCCTGAGCGACATTTGCCCGGCCTTCTGAAGCCTATCACGCACACCCTTCCCCCGCTGATGGATGGCCACCAAGAGCTGCACGCCAAGCATGCAGGGAAACTGCCCCAGCCGTTCAAGTACAACCGTGTGAAGGGGATCCCTCAGAACAAGCAATCGTAAGTCGTCGTAGTCCATCTTCTGATTTATAGTGTAATTGGTGCGCATTAGGTTTGACACATACTTTTTGCGACGCAGAGGAGACTCCGGCCCCTACGCTCTCCGTTTCATGCAGATGCTCGCATCAGGCGACCGCGTATTCAAAGGGGTGGACGACGCCTTTATCGATGCTTACCGCCTAGTCCTATGTGTCGCCATCTACCACGATGCCTTCCGACCCAGCCCCGATCCTCAGTAGTCATTGGCTCCGTCCTTTTTTTACAAGAACATTGTTGTTTGTACTGTTGTCTGGACATGTTGTTGGTGGCTTGAACAGTTGTGCTTTCGTAGGATTTAATTTTATTGACTTTGGTATCGACGGTATGTCGTTTTGGGAAACCTAGGGCTCAGGTTTTGAAACTATGATGTCTTGTTGTTTTTGAAACTATGTAGGTCGTACGATGGTTGACACTTATATATTTACGTCGTCCACATTTCCATTGAAAATGCACAATTAAAACATGTCATGTCCAAAATATCACCTGCCAAGTTTATATAACTGCATGTCATGTACAAAATGAAATAGCTGCACCCAGGCCCAACAAGCCTTAATAACAAAACACGGGCGACGTTCATACTTCAATGTAAAAGGGGGAGCGATAACGTTTCCGAATAAGTGAGCCCTGATTACAAAACGCGTGAAATACCTACTGGCATGTCTTACCCATAATATGTCATGTCAAAATAGCTATCTGTCATGTCCAACCCATTATATGTCCTGCCAAAATACCACCTGGCAAGTTACTATGTGCGGCGCCTTTTCGGGAACTTCCTTTCCCACTGAGACGGGTACCTAGATGTCTTCGGCCTGCCAGGGCGTACCTTGATAATTGGGGGGAGGCAAGTCTCCTTGGCGATTGCCTCGGGTACCCTCCAATTCTCTCACGACGGGACTTGGTAGATCACGTCCTTGTAGCACGCACGCAACACGTCTACCTTGTACAAGTCGTTGACGAGCGAGTACACATCCATCCCGTGCAATTGGGATGCTGCCATTGCGTGCGCGTATGGGTACTGGTCGACGTTGAAGCGTCTGCAGCTGCATAAACGTCCTGTAAGGTTTACAAGCCAGGTGGAGGTTCCCTTGCGTACCTCGAACTCATGTGCACTCAGCTGTCTGACGACCATGGAAAGGGACTGCACGAAGTTTGGTCTGATGGCGTTACCAACCCAGTCGCTTATGACTTTCCCCTGCTCGCCGCTTGTCTTCCTATGTTTGACGAACCACGTGCCGATGGTCTCAAAGATGGCATCTACAAGGGCTGTTAGCGGCAAATCTCTAGGATATTTGAACACCGAGTTCAAGCACTCGGAGTTATTAGTGGTTGTGATGTTGTAGCTATTCCCAGTGTAGAAAACCCTTGCCCAGTTGCTGAACCTGGCCTCCTTTAGATATTGGCCCGCTCCGGGAACCCGTGCACAGAACTCCGCGTACAACACCTGAAACTCATCGTACGTGTAAGCTTTACACATCGTCATGAACTCTTCTTGCAAGCCCCCACACTTGAACCGGAAACGGACGGTTTGAAATAAGTGATATGTGCATATGCCATGCTTCGCGAATATGTAGCTATCCCGTATGCCCTTCAAGATGCTCATGTGGTGGTCAGATACCCACACCAGATCAGTCGTGTCTTCAACGACACGCAACATCTGCCTGAAGAAGAACCCCCAAGACCCATCATTCTCGCCGTCAACCATGGCGAAGCCTACGGGGTAAATGTGGTGGTCAGCGTCTTGTGCAGTAGCAAATAGCAAGCACCCTCGAAATTTCCCCTTCAAGAATCTCCCGTCCACTGATATAACCTGGAGAATAAACAACTTGAGGACTTAGAGGTGTCATGTCTAGTCAAACATCCGTCATGTGTTATTCGTATGAGCGTCATGTTTATAGTAATTGAGCGTCATGTTCTATTTAAGGAAGGACTGACCTTCCGTAGGTGGGGGATAGCCCTCCGCCACGCTCCAAGACTCACAAACGCATACTTGAATCGCCCCTCCGTGTCGCGTTCTATCCTCGTGTACGTCCCAGGGTTGGCCTGCCCCATCATGTACATGTACGAGTACATGCTCCGATAGCTTTCCTCGTCCGTTCCGTACACGTTGTCCCTCGCACTCAACCGGGCTCGGCGCGCCTTCCAGTAGCTGCATGTGACCCCCAGCTGCGACTTCATCATCCTCTGCACTTGATCCGGATCGAGGGGCTTCTTCGACCGTCCGAAACTGAACATGCCCATTAACACACACATGTGTCCAGTTAAGTTAGTTGTGTGTCCAGTTAAGATAGTTGTGTGTCCAGTTAAGATAGTTGTGTGTCCAGTGACTGTAGTTGTGTGTCCAGTTAATATAGTTGTGTGTCCAGTTACTAGTGTTTTGTGTCCAGTGTATATATCTATATGTCCAGTGGAATTTAGGCAAGAGTCTAGTTAAGTTTTACGTATTGGGTCACATACCTTTCGACAATGCGCCGCCCCAGCTTCGTGTATGACGCACTGCGTTTTTGGCTGACTGCCTCGTTCAGCGAGCACGTGTGCTCGTCCACAAGCTTTCGGATCTTCCATAACCCCGTTCCCTTATAAGTCGAAGCCCGACATGACCACTTGCACTTGGGAGCAGCGTACCCTACAACATACAAGGTCGTCGTTGACTTCTTCACCTTCGTCGTGAAGCAGCGAGTCAGACCCGCCCACGCTACGAGTTCCTGCACATCCTCCTTCCTCCGAAACGTTTGTCCCTCCCGGAGCTTAATACCACACTGACTGGTATCCAATGGGTTCCCCGCCACCATTGGTTCACTTTCAGCAGGCTTCGGAGAAGTGGTCGACTTCCATTTTCGTCTTTCGTATGCTTCCTCGACTTCCCTCACCGCTCGCTCCACCTCATAATCCCATGACCAAGACTTCGTCGTACCAGAACTGCCGTGTTCAGGTTTAACCACTTTTGGGATTGCATCATCCTCGTCGGAGGAGCAACCAAGGTCAATGGCTCCATCTTCCATGTAACTACTGACATATATGACATGCTTCCCTTTATTCACTACGTCGGCATTCTTTTCCCTCTTCGCAAACTCCAACTCCAACTCCTCACTTATCCCTAACTGGTCAAAAGTCTCTTTTAACTGGACGGCTGTTTGTGTTAACTGGACATCCGATGATTCCAACTGGACATTCTTTTGGTTTACCTCGACAATTTTTTCTCCTAAATCTTCGTCTTCTCCGTCAAGCCCCACGGGGAGATCTATATTTGGGTGATCTTCTTGGGTCACGGGCGGACCAGTTAACGGCACTACAACATCCTCCAAACCTGCAGGAGACAAACCACCACCGTCTGAGTCATCCGTTGTCGATCCTTGTGCTTCGGGCACGTCTCCACCAACCTTGCGTCGCAGGGAGACATTGAGGTCGATAGGCCAATTTCGTTCTCCAGACAGCCCGTTTACAAACTTGCAGGCCTCCAAGTCTTTGTCATCCCCGATAGCAAACGGCCTGGACCCTTCCTTCTTTGGCTTTACATATGTGAGCTCCACATCATTCCTCCTCCCATCGACATTAAACTTGTCCTTCACCTGTTTCTTCAGCTTTACATAGTCAATCCTTTAGTCCACCACCATGGCTTTCTGGCTCTTTGTTCCCGTGAAGACCCAAGTGCCGCCTTCACACGCCCACCATCCTCCAAACAATACCGTGATACAAACTGATGATTTTTCCCCTGGTGCATTTCATAGGGAGATAGATTTTAATTTTATCGACGGTATTTACATATGAACAACACTTACCAAACATAGAGAGAACACTTACCCATTTTATGTCCGACTAGAGGACTGTCCAGTAAATTCCAACACCTGTCCAGTGGGTACGATTTAACCGTCCAGTGAAAAGTGGCTTCGTACAAGTAAACCGTTTACTGAACCCAGACCCACTTGCTTCTTCTTCAATGGATTCTCTCTCTTTCTTCGGATTTTGTGAATAAAAGTGAAGCCCAGAATTTCTCTGATCTCTTTATATAGACCACACATCATTTGACACCTACCCTCTTTCTTCACATCCAACGCCGACCATTCCCCTTCTTCAAGTTCCATTTCCCCTGCAATTCATTAATGTGAACTAATGATTTCCCACAGACATTCTTCAAAGCTTATATACCCTCCCCCTCCTCCCTCCCTTTTCCCTTTTTTTTTGGCGCCATCCCTGGGTGGGAACAATTGGCTCCCTCCTTTTACTGTACCCAGCTGCTCCTTCTCTCTCCCTCTCTCTACCTGTCTTTTCAATATTGATCAGGATTTTCACCCTCTCTCTCTCACACACAGACTCTCTCTCTCTCTCTCTCTCTGTCTTTTCCTCGCTTTTCCGTCTCTCTCTCTCCCTCTCTCAATTGTCCAGCTGTCATACTCACACTGTCCAGTCCCCCCCCACTTACCTGCTACCGGTTGAGCCAAAAATCCGTATATCCGGATTTTAGCAAATTTTTTCCGGTTGGGGTTATGTGTGCAAGGGTTTCACCCAAATGGGTTATTTTAGCAAATTTGCCTTGTTAGAATCGATTATTTAGTAGTAAAAAAAATGTAAAAGAGTAAAATTCAAATCGCTAGTAACATTTTATCAATGGATTCGAATACCTACAAAAATTGAAAATTACAAAAATATGGTTAGAATTTGATAGAAAGGCAATGGAATGATCCAAGTAGAGGTTTTTAAAAAATAAAAAGGTGACTCACTGATTATCGTCAAACGTATAATGATTGTTAAGGGTATGGAATTGATTAAATAGAAATGAAAAATATTTAAAACAAAATAAGATAATTAAAATAATTGGTAAAGATAATTGTTAAAGATAGGATCCCTTGCATATCTAAACCAACTAACCATATATATATATATATATATATATATATATATATATATATATATATATATATATATATATATATATATATCTAGATATCCAAATCGATTATTATTGTTAATTATAATATTAATAAAGATTAAAAGATAGATATATATTGATTTAATTTTTAATTGTATTATTCAAAATAATTTAATTAACCCCTAACTAAAAATCCCTACATTAAAGGAGAATGCGCCACATGGGTTAGGCGACTTCTCCTTTAGTACTATACTAGTACAGTTCTCGCGCCATTGCGGGGTTTATTTTTTAAATCATAATATTATGAAAAATTAATATTGTGAAATTTTACTAAAAGCTAGTATAATTTATTGGTTGAAAAAACTACAATTAATATAAACCATTTCGGGTTGATTCAGCTGGAAAGGACCTGCTAGAAATATCCAAAGGTTCCCGGTTCGAATGCCGCCCCAGGTGGCCACTGGAGGGTTTACCTAGTTGTTAACTTCAGGGCCCATGGGATCAGTCAAGTGCTAGTAGCCCGGGATATCCATGTAAATTAAAAGAACTACAATTAAATGTAATGATAACACCTTATTAAAAATGATTCTCACTTAAAGAAGTGTATAGATATAGATATTTTAAAATAATCTTATTAGAAAGAAAAAAAAATACTATCACTATAATATTATATAAAAGATTTAAGTAAAGATAATTTTACATTTTTTTTAGCTCAAGTCCGGAAAACTATTAATTCACCATCTTCCTCCAAACATACAATCATAGTTTCTGGAAGTGAAAATTTGGAGAAAATAAGTAAATTACTAACTGGCCTAGTGTTTGCCATGGTGTGAGCCACCTTATTACCACCCCTTCTAATGTGAGACCAAACAACAAATTAAAACAGCTAGCTACTTGCTTGATAGCAACTATAATTTGCTTGAGTGTGCCCAACCCGTCATAACCTCCTCCGAGTTTTGAAACAAACGCCAAGTTATCTGATTCAACATGAACACTCCCCATAGCTCTTTCTCGCGCACTCTTCAAAGCCCAGAGCACGCCCTCAACTTCTGCAACTTCAACATCCTCTGTGTAGGCCACTCCCTTTTGTCCCGCAAACAGGAAAGCACCTTCAGAGTCCCTTGCCACAAAGCCTATGCTCGAGCCATTTTCTGCTGAAAGGGACGCATCACAATTGAACTTTATGACTGCCGGGCTCGGCTTCTCCCATTTCTCCCCTCCTGGTGACGTGTGCTTAGTCGGCTCCCTTGTTGTGTGATCGGTATACTCCTAGAACTCCCTTAGTTGCTCGGTTACTCGAACCACTAGTTTCCCCACCTCCACTCAACTCCCTTCAAACAACCACTTATTACGTGCCTCTCAAAGTACCCAGATTGCCACTGCCCATCTTTTAATATCTTCATGGTTATGGCTTGTGAAGACAGTAGTGAAGAGTAGCATGGCAGACATGTCACCCTCCCATGCCCTCTCTAGCGACTTATATTTCCTCCAAAATTCCCACGACCTTGGGCATTCAAACAGAGCATGGAAGCATGTCGATCTCCTCCCGACCACATATTTCACACAACGGATCTGCAACCATCTTTCTCCTATAAAGATTGAATTTGTAATGGAGGATGTTCCGAGCGACTCTCCACACACAAGACTTGATTTTCAGCCTCACTTTCAGCTTCCATAGAGCCTTCCAAGCTTTTTCCTACGCAATTCCATTTGATTGACCCGTTGTCTCCTCTAATTTGTATGCCTTGTCCATGATTATATGGTAAGCCGATCGAACCGTGAACAAGCCATTCCTTGTGTGTCCTCATATCAACCTATCCTGCATTCCAGGATCAATCAACCTCACTTGCATAATTGCTTCCACATCCCCCGACAGTAGTAAATTCCGAAGCATATGGACATTCGACCGGCATGTATCCCAATCAATAAGCTCAAGCACACGCATTTGTGGATCTCCTCCATAAAAGTTGCCTATCACCTTGCCTTCCGGCACACTCGGGAGCAACATTTGTGGATCTCCCCCACACTTAGCCTTTTGCTTGTCCTCGAGCAAAACAAAACATTTATGAGTCATTCATCCCACAAACACAATCCTTCATGCAATAACCTCATCAAAAGCAACATCTCTTCAAAGTGCAGACATAGACAAGGCAAACAAATGTCCTAGCAAGTATTTATATGATCAAGTAACCCGCATGCTTACACATCCAACCTCACCAGGAATAAAGTGTTTTCGCTCACACTCAAGTGTTTAGATTTATCAATTAACACTCAAACTCTATCCAAAATGCAACTAAGCTACATAAGTATTGAAATTGAATCACAATCTCCACCGTGGATGTCATTACCGGCAAAAATCATCATGAGGTCTTTTATGGGTTGTAATGGGGCCAAGGTAGAAAACATAAGGTATGGAACAATTTAGGCCATGTGGTGCTCATAATCCAGGAACTAAGGAAGCAACCAAATCACAATACCACTCATAAACTCATACCATAACTCTAAAATGTAATACAACTCCAATCTCAAGCATATAACTTTACAAACCATACTCAACTCATTCCTTTATTCTTTTTTTTTTCTTTTCTTTTCTTTTCCCCCTTTTTTCCATGCTATAACAAATGATTTTCCTTGACTTTTACCCCTAAGTGAATTTTATCCTTCTTAGGTCCCAAGTAATGAATGTACTAGCAATAATCACACATCTCATAAGGGTACATCAAACATACAATCCACCACTAAAAACCATCATCCACATTATAAATATTCACCAACCATCCCTAATTCCCGGATGGGGTCAAGCTATAATTGGCTATGGAAAATCTTGTGGAGCTACAAAAGAATAGGCAATTAGGCTCAAATTGGCTTAAAGCAGATGATCATATGTAAGGTGGAATAGAGTCAAATAGGGCGAATGAAGATGCCTCAATCATGTGAAATTCGCCAATAACAAACATATAAGTACAACCTTGACCTAGATAACAAAATCAATTCCAAGAGGTAGAAGCATTGGAGAGTATTCACACACATGAAACAAGAGCAAAATGACTCAATGAAGTGTAGTCCCAATAAGGCCAAAAATCAATCTCACAAGGTTAATTTTTTGTTGGATTTCAGTCATGCTAGGAACTTAGATCATACAAGCTCAATTATGTTCACCTAGCTATGTTTCACATAAAAAACTATAATTGGATAAGGCTAAAACAATTCAAACATGTCATGGGACTTATATGATCATAACTTCAATAAAATTTTGAGGACTCACTTGGCTAGGTGGTTGTTTAGACAATGACATATTTTATGCAAATGCATGATTTTTTTCTTTTTCATTTTTTTTTCTTTTTGTTTTTCTTAAAATAAAACTAAGATGCAAAGCATTAAAACATGAATGTTATGCAGAATAATTGAAATATGCTCGATATGCAATGCAACCTACTATGTACTCTAATCATCTCCCCCACACTTGAAACTTTCATTGTCCCAATGAAATTAAAACAACAAAAATTAGAAAGAACATGGGAGGAGAAAAGTAAAACTCACAAGCTCACTGGTATGGCGGTGGTAGAGACTGGTACGAAAGGAAAAGCGTCGAAAACAAACGAAGAGGAGGCTGCAGGCTGAGGCCGCGGGTGCTGCCCTCTGGGCCGCGGGTGCTGCCATTCCAGAACCCTCCCCAATATTGGCCGCGGGTGCGGTTTTTGGACCGCGGGTGCGGTTTCAGTGTTGTTGCCCAGATTTGCCGCGGCGGCTGCCTTTCCAAAGCGTTGCCTTTCCTACCTTTTTCGTTCTTCCCCCTGAAAGGTTAGTCGAACATGGCGGAAAACAACTTCCTAAAATCTACGATGGTTCTAATTATGCTAAGAAAAATGAAAAATTAATAGAGAAAAGAAAACTTATAGTCTACTTACCTCGGGTTGCCTCCCGAGAAGCGCCTTGGTTAACGTCATAGACTCGACGGTTTATTCTTCCGCGCATTCAAGACTTACTCGGACATTGTTAGCGCCCTCAAAAGTAAATCAAACTCTTGCGCCCATACAAAAGATAAATGGATACAAAATATGAAAAAGTTGATAGAAAATTGTATGGTGTTCAAGAATATTACCAACTCATCATACTCTTGAGCCTGATTTTCAGTGGAGGGTGTGTAAGACCACCAACTCAGTTCCGTTGGTAGCTTGTCAAAGTAATGCTCCCAAGGATCTATATAATCACCCAAATCCACAAAAGTATAAGAAATATCAATACCTTGCTTAGGAGCCACATAAATCGGCTCTAGACCTAGTTCCTCAATAGGCAAGCCAGGTTTGATTTCTTTAGATGAATTAGGAGCCAAAACGCATAGATCCTTATGTGTGCACTCATGAGACTCCATGTAAGGGTGCATCGGACTCTCTCCTCCATCTTTAATCAAACCATCGTCGTTTGTGTCTTGACTTTCATCAATTTGAGGTATGCCACTTTTCTCCGCTTCCAACTCACTCATCAGTTGAGCACATTGGTTCAATTTTTCCTCGAGTCGCTCCATCCTTTCAAGCATTTGCTCCATCAAAACCTGGTGTGTGAAAACTTCTTCTTGCTCCACCTAGTGACCCATGTAACAGAAAAAATCCCACATCTCTGATAAATCAAAACTCGCCAAGCCTCCGTTACTCATAGACTCGGCAAGTTCTTTGGTCTCAAGAGTCATGCCTTCAAGTACACAAATAACCATATCTCGCAAACTACATGGGTAACCTCGTGCATACAAAGCGTCCAATAAATTATCCACTCTCGTGAGATAAAGGTGAAAATTTTCCCCTTGAAACTGACATAACTTCAACATCTCAAAATATTAGTAGAGGGTGTCGGGAACCGAAAGATAGGTCCACGACGGGGTTAGATATATATACAAAAATCAATAGATACACAAAATAAAGAAATAAACTTGATTCCCCAGCAACGGCGCCAAAATTTGACAGGACAAAATCGTTGTGTTTCCTATCAAAATAAAACTCAAACCTACAAACTAGTATAGTGAGCAAGTAAGAGGTCGATCCCACAGAGAATCAAGTATTCCTATGTATTGTGTATTTACCAATTTATAGAAAAGAGGGGTTTTGAGTGGTTGAGAATAAGAAATATTAACAAGTTAGGAGAATCAATAATTAAGAGATAGTTTCACCTACAATTCTCAACCCTATTTAGTGAATTCGATCCTTGTTTCCTACTCAAGTTCTCTTCCTTTTCCAATCAAATGTTCTTATCTTGATTTACATAGATTATTAGCCATATGAGTTCTAATAATCCCTTACTCCTAGGCAATCTTAACACGGATTAAGGTTTAATCCTAGGAATAGCAATAAGTCTCAAGATGTATAAAGCTTATAAGCAATATCAATCCCCTAAAGAACTAATATTTAACCTATAGTCAACTTCCTACACATTCAAGCTTTCTAACGAAGTCAACTAGAACATGTTTGCTACGAAATATTAAGAATCATAACGAACAATTCAAAACCCTAGCGATGATGAGATCCTATCAAGGTGATCAATCAAGATAGCATCAAACACCATAAAGGATTCAAGCACAAAGAAGATGAAACATATGATAGAAATTAGAACAAGAATAGAAAACTCACAATTCAACCAAACGGAGTCTCAAATCGTAGGCAAACCAAAATAGTTTAGCACTCCATTGTCAAACGATTGTCAAAAGATTAGATGCGATCCCTAAAATAACCTAAAACAAGCCTTTAAATAGGCCTAAGTACCGTCATAAAACCCTAGAAAGTATTTCCCAAAGATAGGCCCAACTTAAGAGGCATAGAAAATCGGCGCTGAATCCGGCTCAGGAAAACCGCGGGTGCTGCCTCCTAGGCCGCGGGTGCTGCCCAGAATTGGCGATTTGCTGGAATAACCGCGGGTGCGGTTTCTGTGGCCGCGGGTGCGGTTTTCTGGCTTCCCTTGTTCCTCTGGCCGCGGGTGCCGTTTTGGCTCTTGTATGCCCTTTGCCTCTTCCTTGTGCATTCCAACTTGGCTTCTCTAGCTCGTTCTTGCCTCCATATGATCCATATGACTCTAATGAATGACCTCCTCCATTCTTCGAATCCAAAATCTGCAATTACTCGCTAAACTTGTGTAGATTCCGCACTTAAGTACCAAATGAGCAAACAAGTAAACTAACCCTTTAAAATGCAATATATACATCTAAATGACCCTAAAACTACTCTATAATGCCTATCTAAATATGCATTATCAACATGCATTTGTGGATCTCCTCCATAAAAGTTGCCTATCACCTTTCCTTCCGGCACACTCGGGAGCCATTTATCCTCCCAGTCATTCACACTTGCGCTATTGCCAATGTTCCACATGAGTCCCTCTTTAAGCACATCTCTTCCCGCCATAACGCTTCTCCAGGTATAGCTCGGTCGATATCTGACCCTAACCTCCAACAAGCTCGCCCTGGGGTAATATCTAGCCTTCAGAAGTTTTGCAAGCAAAGACTCCGGTTCTTGTAATACCCTCCAAATTTGTCGAGCTAGAATAGCCTTGTTGAAAATTTCTAAATCTCTGAAGCGCATTCGTCCCTCACTCTTTGACTTGCACATCCTCTTCCAGCTCATCCAATGGGTTTTCTTCTTTCCTCCACTCTCACCCCACTAGAAGTTACTCATGAGCATCTCCACCTCTCATCACCACCCTGCTGGTAACAAGAAGCACGACATTGTATAGGTCCGAATTGCTTAGGCTACTGATTTTATTAAGATCTCCTTACCGACCCTTGACAAATACTTATCTTTCCAACCCTTCATTTTTTTCCAAACTCGCTCCTTCAACTATTCAAAAATGATTTTCTTGGACCTCCTAACCATGGTTGGTAATCCAAGATATCGCTCATGTTTTAAAACTTCCTTGATATTCAAGGTCCCTTGAATCGCCCTCCTCAGTTCCTCACTAACATTTCTATTGAAAGACAATTATGATTTTAAGAAGTTCACCTGTTGACCTGATGCTGCTCCATAAATATGGAGGATGTTCTTCACTTCCGCACTAGGATGCTCTAAAAAACAAGAAATTATCATCAGCAAAAAACAAATGAGAAATAGTTGGCGCCAACGGAGCGATCCTAATGCCATTTAGCATGCCCTGAGTCTCTCCCAATCTAAGCATGCCTGATAACCAGTAAAGAGAAAATGAAGTATATACTGAATTGAAAAAAATGACCAAAAATATCTCTGCATAAGGAGACGGCATGTGGTAGAAATTTTTTATTAATTTAAAACAAAAGACAGAACTTCTATTATTTTATTTAATATGTTAATTTTTATTTTATTTTCTCTAAAACTAAATAGGTTAGAAGTTGGGTAGATATACAAAGGGGCTGTCTAACTAAAAATCAATGTTTTGCATTAGACGCCAAGGCCTTACCGATGACCAATTAATGCTTAGAGTGTTCCCATTTACCTTAGAAGATTCAGCTAGCGATTAGTTATATTACCTACCCCCCGAAAGCATTACTACTTGGGTTGAGTTAAAGAAAGCTTTCCTTCAAAAGTATTTTCCCGCTACTTGCCTCAGCAAACTCAAGAAGGAGTTTTCTACTATTGAGCAATCACCTACGGAGAGTCTTTATGAGTATGTTGAGAAATTCAAGAGGCTTAAGGGTAGTTGTCCATAACATGGTATACTCGAGGATGATTTAGTGGTATATCTTTATGAAGGCTTGCTTGATAGGGATATTAGTGTTATCAATGCTACTAGTGGAGGAGATGTTTTGGATAAAACACCTCAGGAAGCAATGCAGATTTTCGAAGGGTTAGCTAATGCATCGCAATAATTTGGGAAACACCAAGGAGTAAGAGGAGTGCATAAGATGGACAATTCTGGAGATAGTCGCAAGGATGACTTAGATAGGCTTACCGAGCTCTTCAACAAGATGGCTATGCAAATGAATCAACCTCAGCAGCCTAAACCTTGTGGTGTATGCGGGGATCCAACTCATCTGCATGATAAGTGTCCGTTGATTGAAGAGGATGTTGTTCATTTGAATGCTATGGATTATGGATCTCGCCGCAACTTTTGTAACTACAATCAAGGATACAATTCGAATTGTCAAAGTTGATTCAATGGTAGGGGCCAGCAACAACAAGTTCCTTATCAAGGAAGAGTTCAATATGATAATCGTCAGAGAAACACTCAACAAGAGGACAAATATGAAACTTTAAGGTTATTTTTGGATAAGATGAGTGTTCAGGGGAAGTTGTTGAGTCAAATAGATAAGGAGATTGGAGAATTGAAAGCGAAAGATTCAGGGAAGTTGCCATCATAAGTGGCAGTTAATCCGAAGGAGAATGTTAGTGCCATGATCCTTAGAGGAGGAAAAGAAGTGAGTTTACCCACTATGAATGTTGAAGAAAGGCCTAAGGAGGTGACTGACGTGGGTGATGAAGATGACAACAACTCGGAAAACACAACATTGTCGAACGGCGCCCGCCGCCCTTGTTAGTGAGTGATCCGATTTTTGACGTTGATCCATCCGCGAAGAAATCGTCAAAGGAGTGGTCTTCTGAGGTTCCAAGACATGCACCACCCTTTTCTCATGCCTTAAGACCTGATTGTAAGTGGGAAGATGAATAAATCCTTTGTGACACCTTTGCTCATTGTGAGGTAAATATTACGCTCTTGAATTTGATTAAAACTGTACCTCGCTATGCTAAGTTTTAAAAGAACTATGCACTATGAAACAGAAGCAATGGATGAGAAGGAAGAAGGTAAGTTTGAATGAGAATGTTTCCACTTTGCTAGGGAAAAGATTGCGTGAAAAATACAGAGATTCAGGTATGTTTACTATCTCATGTGCAATAGGTAATACTAAATTCACTAAGGCTATGTTGGATTTAGGAGCTTCAATCAATAATATGTCATATAACTAGTACATGTTTTTGGGTCTCAAGGCTTTGTCCGGAAACTGGTTGTAACGACCCATATATAAATATCCGGGTTACGTTTCGAAGGTTGGATACCTTCGTTCGAATCTTGCAATTCAAGTACGGGTTGAGGTTTTAAACTCTAAAAGATCAGTATTTAAAGTGGGGATTTTGAACCCCAAAGCAATCGGAGGGCCGTTGGGTACCCTTAACCTATCCTATGAACTCAGTCACAGAAATTCATTTGAACAAAAATGCAAAAGCGGAATTAAAGCACAACTTGCCACGGTGAGGCTGGGGCAAAACCAAATCAATAAAACATAAAGTTCAAGAAATCCTTTAGCCAAATTAGCGGAGTTAGATAGGTTTTTCGCGTTCGACCAAGAGGATTTCCCATGCCATAGAAGCAATTAGCAAGCAAAAGGGGAGCAGGTACCTAAGACTAACTACGAAGTCAGGCCAATAGACGCATGCGGGCCCTAAATACCTCGTTGAGGACATATAATACGCCTATACCTAGAATAAAGGATGCTCTAATGCAGTACAGAATTTAAACACGCAAGTCGTGCTTATCAGGATACTTAAATATAAGTGCAGAAAGACAGTAAAGGCGCCCAAAGAATGGCAAGTGGCATATCCCTCTCCTACTCCGCCCCTTTTTTCATGAGCGGACCTGGCCCGTACGGTACTATTGTGCGTCTAAATTGCCATGTTTTATACTTACTTTCATATCGATTTCTGCATGCATTTCAGATCATTGGGTTAGAATGTACAAAATCTATGTAGGTTATGCTTATTTGCCAAATTTTGGAGTCTACACTAGTTTTTGTTTAATTTTGCAGAAATCGAGGTATTTTACAGCAATTTAGAGAAAGGATGAAAAGCTCGAAGACAACTACAGAAAGTCCAAGATCAAGCAGGAGCTGAACCAGGACAAATCGAGCAGAAATCAAGGAAGGATCACTTGACGGAGACTAGTCGATATCGACCAACTTTAGTCGATATCAAGTAACTTCAGTCGGATTTACACAAAGTCGAGCAAAGATCCACTCGAGGAGCTCAAAGCTACTTGACGTTGAGTAACCCTACTCAATTTTGACTACATGTCAAGCGCCCAGATGGTAGACGAGCTCGATTGCAACAAACGAAGACACGAGCTAGTCGACGTCGACTACACCTAGTCGATGTCGAGTACCCACGTGCGTCAGTCCGAGTCCGAGATCGAGTGTGTGCTGAGAAGATAGATTACTTGCAAGTGAAGATATGTGGAATTCTATCCATCCACATGAAGATCTATCAAGTTCAAGAGGGATTTATCCACATTAGTCTTATTTCCTTATAGATTTATTCATTAAGTTTTATCTTACGTTTTTAGATAGAAAGTTTTAGATATAGATAGATTGTTCTTTCCTAGATTAGCTAGGGTTGAACACTATAAATAAGGCCCTAGGGGATGAGTTTTAGGTATCTTTCAACAGACAATTCATAGCATATAGCGAGTAGAGAGAGAGAGCTTGGCTGAGTGGAGTTTGTTTGGTGAGAGCGGAATTGGCTTCGATCGGTTGTAAGCTTTATTTTGTTTCATTAATGCAATTTAGTTACTTTTTGTTATTGATGAGTTTCTTGATAATGAAGAGTGAGTAATCACCCAACTTCTAGGGTCGGGGTGAGCTCGACGGTAGCCATGTAAGGTAATGTGATAAATGTACAATCTTTTGATGCGATTTCGTCTTCTAACCCTATGAGCATGATTCTTTTGCGACAGTTGAAGGTGTTCCTTGTTTGTGTTATTGAAGCAAAAGTGATCTTGATACAACTTGGATTATTTATGTGAAAAGGGTTAGTAACAATTAGGGTTTATGCGAAAACCTCTATTTTCCTATTTGTTAATAACGAAGGTTATTTGATGAAAAGCATTATCTTTTATGCCTTTATGCATTATTTTATATGGTTATCGTTGTGGCATTGAAACCCCGATCTTGGAAGTCTTATAGTATATTGAATTTATTCCCACCGAATTCGTGTTTACATTCGTTGTTTATTTGCGAAAAGTTACTGTTGTTGCAGGAGGATGGTCAAGTATGAAAATAAATATAAAATATGGAATTAAACTGACTCCCTGTCTCTGCAAATAAATACAAGACTTCCTCCTGTTGTAGTAGAAGGCAGTCAGGATCGATCCACGAGGAAGCGTGTCAGCGCCCGCCTTTTCAGTTCCAAAACTTAGCACGAAATAGAGTCAGGAAGTACTCGACGTCGACCAAGTCCTACTCGACGTCGACTAGATCTGGTCGATTTCGAGTAAAAACAGAAACAAAATTCGAAACTTTAAATTGCATAAAAACGAAGGCAAACACGAAATTGGTGAATGAATCAATAAACTAAAACACTTCCAAGATCATGGTTTCAACACCACAACGATAACCATATATAATAATGCATAAGGTATTAAGGATCATGCTTTTTCATCAAACAACTGTCGTTATTAACAAATAGGAATATAGAGGCTTTCGCTTCAACTCTAATTGTTACTAACCCTTTTTCACATAATTAATCAAAGTTGTATTAAGATCACTTTCGCTTCAATAACACAAACAAGGATCACCTTCAACTTTCGCAAAAGAATCATGCTCGTAGGGATAGAAGTCGAAATCGCATCAAAAGATTGTACCTTTAGCGCATTACCTTACATGGCTACCGTCGGGCTCACCCCGACCCTAGAAGTTGGGGGACTACTCGCTTCTCATCATGAATAAACTCATCAATAATTTCTGGAAAATAAATTGCATTAATGAACTAAAATAAAACTTATAACCGAACGAAGCCAAAACGTCTCTCGACAAACTCCAACTCCACTCGGCTCCAAGTCTCTCTCTCTCTCCTACTCGCTATCTCTTTCTATGTGTTCTCTTGTGGCTTGGCTTGGATGATTTTAAAATCCCACCCCTAAAGCCTTATTTATAGTGTTACATGTAGCTATTCTAGGAAGGAACAACTATCTATATCTAAAACTTTCTATCTAATAACATAAGATAAAATATTATGATAAAGGAAATAAATCTCTAAAGGAAACTAGGACTAATGTGGATAGATTCCTCTTGACTTGATAGATCTTCATGTGGATGGATAGAGTTCCACATCTCTTGGCTTGCAAGTAACTCTATCTTCTCGGACACAAATCGATCTCGGACTCGGACTCGTCTGGATTGTACTCGACATCGAGTAGATGTACTCGACGTCGACTAGCATTTTCTCCCCTCGGATTGTACTTGAGCTCGGGCATCATCTGGACTCGACATGTGTACTCGACGTCGACTAGATGTACTCGACGTCGAGTAGCTCTGGGCTCTCGAGTGATGGCTCTGCTTAAATTCGTGTGGAATTCTGGGCTCTATAGTAGTCGACTTCGACTAGAAGTGGTCGACGTCGAGTAGAATTGTCAGCTCTCAGCATTCCGCTTTATTCTTGAAATGAACTTTCCCGAGTCCTCGTTCGTCTGATTGACGCATATGAGCATGCGTTGGAAATCTCTTTTCGAGGGATACAACTTTAATGAAGACATCAAAGCTTGATTCAGAATGATGAATGGTGAAAAGTGGCGTTTTCTCCGGCTGCACCATCCTTAGCTTTTTCATGACTTTCCTTTAAGCTCCAAACTGCGCCCGATTTCTGTGAAATATAACAAAAACTAGTGTAGACTCCATAATTATGCAAATAAGCATAAACTAAATAGATTCTGTATTATTCTAGCCCAAATGTATGAAATACATGAAGAAATCGATATAAAAGTAAGTGTAAAACATGGCAATTTAGGCGCACAACAAACACCCCATACTTAAGCTTGCTTGTCCTCAAGCAATACTTGTAATGGTCATACAGGAGAAGAAACAAACTCTCAACATCATAGATTCATTGCCATATAACCATGCAATCAATTACTATCATCGAAAAGGTACTAATGTCACAAATCCATACATGTGTAATATAAGCAACATCTACTCACAAAAGGAGGGTTATGCAAAAAAAAAAAAACAATTCGAAGGTGACAAAGCATTAATAATCAAGAGGACTTTATTTTAAGCTCAATAAGGAGTAGATTGGTAAAAGGCTTAAGGTGGGCAATTTTTGGCTATGCGGTGCTAATGATCCGGGGAAATGGAGTACTTTCCAAACTTTCATACCACATTTCTTCTTCCTTTGATTTCTCACCTTTCGCTCATTTCTCATTGTTTTTTTCATTATAATGCTTTTACCTCTTTAACCTCAGCGTTGCCTTCTCGCGAGTCGCAAACATGGGTGTCATGAATGGCCCCGGATACTTAGTGCGTTGGACTCCTCACCTGTGTGTCTCATCTCGCCGAACTATTATCTCAGCGAGCAGGGTCGATCTACATTTATCTCCTGAGGTGATCGAATTTTCTTTCACTCATTAAATTTTCCATAATATATGAAACTTTCTTGCCAAACTTCAATATATGATATATAACAACATAAACACCATATAACAATCTCCATAATGTGAGATCATTCTCAACATAATCCCCGGATAGGAAATATGGTAAATAATGGACAATATTTAGATCATGTGGAGCGAAATATGAAATAAGGCATAATATGGCTTTTGTGATGCATAAGCATAGGTAAAGGCTAGGATATAACAATATGAGCATATATGGAAAATATAAAGTCCTCCATCCTCTTATCATGCAATATGTCAAAAGCAACTTTAAATTTTACCTCCTTTCATGGTTTTCAATAAAATATGCACTTCATTGTGACTTCCATTTACTAGGCAATTTCATGCTATATCTCTAATGAATCTAATTTTGCATCGTCGAGTTCAATTATAACTTCCATGACACTAATCAAAAATTTTAATGGGGGTGATTTTTATAAACTTTGGAAAACATCCACATAAGCACATAAATCAAATATGAAATCCAAAGTAGCCATGTATAAGTAATTCAAGAAATAAGCTTTAAATATGCATACGTAATGTCAAATATGGTCAAACATGCATAAAGTAAGCCCTTTCTGCACCCCATAATTAAACATTACAGTGTCCTCACTGTATAAAAAACAAGCATAAAGAAAGAAACTCACTAGACAAGTGTGTTGATCGTCGGAATCGAGTGCAATGTACGTTGCTGCAGAAGTGGTCGACATCGAGGAGATGTGGTCGTCTTCGACCAGGACTACTCGACCTCGAGCAACGTGAAACCTCCAGGGTGATCTGTCCTCGATCACAGGCTTCCTCTCCTCGTGATGGGTGTTCGACGTCGTGTAGGTTACTCGACGTTGAGTACTCCTGTAGCTTCTTTGTACCTACAAAACTTGTTAGAAGGAAAATATCCACAATAGAAAAACATAAAAATAATGTCCAAGAACCAAAAAACCAAAAACCAATGATGTCCAAAAATTCAAAAGCTAAGTCGTTTGTTTACAAGCTCTAGATTTTATAGTCATTAGGCCGACTTTTTCCGTTAAGCTCAAGGTGGCATCTGCAGGGCCCATGTAGCCTGGGCTTCAAACAAGACTCTATTTTTGTCCATCAGCTGCAGTCCTCCTGAATGGATCTTGTTCACCGTGAAAGGTCCCATCTTCTTGTTGTTGAACTTGTTGGGAAACCAATGATCCTTTGATTTAGCGACATAAACTTTGTCTCCTATTTGATACTCCTTGGGATCATCATTGGAAACCCTGCCTAATCGCACATACCAAGGCAAACCTCTCCCATGTATAGATAAATCTTTAATTGAAATAGGAGAAGAGATGTCAATACATTGGCTTACCTTCACAGAATTGGAATTGGGAACCTTGTAATCTGGTCGACTTTGAGTACAGGTACTCCACATCGAGTAGATCGTCGCGTCTGGTGGACTTTTCGTCGAGAAAGGAGGAGTCGGGGACCCATGTAGCTGGTCGACGTCGAGCAAGGTACTCAACGTCGAGTACTTTTCTGGCTCGGGAGGGTTGCTCATCGAGGAAGGAGGAGTCGAGGAAGAAGGGTGCTGGTCAACGTCGAGTAGGCTACTCGACGTCGAGTACTGCTCGGCCTCGGGTGGCTTACTCGATGGTGCTGTAATCGGTGGTGGGCACGGGATCTGGTCGACGTCGACTAGAGTACTCGATGTCGAGTACTTCTGGTCAACATCGACCCCATACTTTAGACCTGTCAAGGCATTCGAAAAGAAGTTAGTCGATATCGACTTACCTTGGTCGATGTCGAGTAGATCCTCTGCATCGTCTTTTAGGATGGCCATGATCTCCTCTACCTGGGCTTTCATATCCCTCTTTTCCAGCTCCTCGGGAGTCATATTTCTTACCTTAGGCTCCTCGCAAGTGATGTACCTGGCTGATATAGACTTGACTTCTTCCATGGGACTTGTATGCCTTTCAGTTTTATTAAAGGAATACTCAATTACCTCATCGTTGATGTTGAAAGTGAGCACTCCCTTCCTTACGCTTACCTTTGCATCCACCGTCGCCAAGAAGGGCCTTCCTAGAATGATTGGACAAGCAGGGTCCTCTGCCATATCAATAACTAAGAAATCAGCAGGGACAAAGAACTTACCTATTTGCACCGGTACATTGTCCACCAAGCCTGTTGGGATGACCACCGTGTTGTTCGCCATGTATAACTTTGCATCCACAGGCTCTAGAGCACCTATCTTTACTTTGGACCAGATTGATAAAGGCATTATACTCACATTGGCTCCCAAGTCACACAAAGCATTGAAGTTATATTGACCAAATCCAATGGTTATAGCAAACTTACCTGGATCTGGCCTTTTTTCTAGAGCGTCCATTTGGCTGCACTCTGCGATCTCAGCCATCGACCACTTCTTGCTTATAATCTCCTTGAAGAACTTGATGTAAGACGGCATCTCATGAAGGGCTTATGTGGAGGGAATTGTAACATTGAGCCTTTGAAGCATCTTCACGAACCGCTGGAACTTCTTTTCTGCTGGATCCTTCGGAGATTTTATTGGGAATGACAGCTTTTTCATCGTCGGAGGGGCAGAAGGGTGGTCGACATGTGCAGAAGGGTGGTCGACGTCAACTGGGGGCTGGTCGACATCGAGTACAATAGTCGACTTTGGGGCAGGTGCAACGTTCTGGTCAATGTCGAGTAGAGGCTCGTCGATATCGAGTACAGGTTGGTCGAGGTCGACTGGTCTGGTCGATGTCGAGTAGTCCTCTGCAGCTTCCTCGTCTGTGTTGGGCTCGGGCGTTCGTGTTTGTCGCCCACTCCTTAGATTCATGGTAGCCACCTGTCTTGTAGATTTACCTTTAGGGTTAGGTTCAGAGGATCTAGGGAGCGTACCTGATTGCTTGGGGATGGATGTTGTCAGTTGTCTAATATGGGTCTCCATAGATTTCCGCCAGATATCGATTTCCCCAAGCCTTGAGTTGACGACGTGCAACCGTGTGTGGATGTAATTGATGGAATGTTTGCTTTCTGCATGGTTCCTCTGCATCTCCTCAAGTATCAGCTGCAGGTCATCTTTCTTACCTTCTCTATCAGGGTGACCAGGAGCTTTGTAAGGAGGGGGATTTTGATGCTGGGGCTGGCGATAATAGCTCAAGTTCTGGTTTTGATGTTGTCCTGAGTACTGTCCCCCTGCATACCTTACCTCTTCATAGGATTCCGCCAGTTGTACTTGATCGATATGGGGGCACACAGTACTGTTGTGCCTCACAGACCCACATTCCAAACAAGGCTGATTTTTAGACAAGAATTTGACTTGTTTGGTAAGACGGCGTACCTGGTCATTGTGGAATTGCTCCCTGACGCCTGGATCAGCCTCCTTTGGTGGCACATACAATGGCATAGATGGGGCAGGCCTTTCATACCTTTCGTCAGCAGAGGCCGCAGAAGTCCCATATGTGTTGTTGTAGTTGGCTAGCGTCTCAATGGTCTCCCAAGCACGACATGGGGTGTACTCAAGATACCTATATGCAGTGTAGTTGTTGATCCGATCCTTACTAGGCGCATCCAGGCAGTTGAAGATAATCTCCTGGATGACGTAGGGTGGCTGTCCATGCGTAGGGCAGGATTACAGAAGCCTTTTGTAGCGCTCCAAGACCTTTGCAAGCGGTTCTCCTGGCTTTTGTCTGAAAACCGTGATTTATTGTCTGAGCGCAGCTATCTTTGCAGAACGAAAGAACTTATTGAGGAAGAGATCTTGTAATTCGTTGCGAACTGACTGTTCTGGCAATCCTTCTAGCCACTATGACGCTATTCCTGCAAGGGACCACTGTTCTAAAAAACCCTTCAAGACCTGCCTAGACCCCCGCCTAAACCCTCGAACTCTTCTCTCCGCCAAGGTCGTCAAAACCCGCCTAGGCTACAAAGACCCGTCATGAAATCCGCCTAGACCACGCCTACACCCCGCCTAGACCCTTGACCCTACCCTACCGCCAAGCATCTGCCAAGCGTTTTTTGGAACATTGCAAGGGACCAACGAAAAGCCTTTAGTTTGAGATATTCTAGATTAGCACCATCAGTAACTACTTCACATAAATCTAGAAAAGTAGTAATGTGCTCTAAACGGCATTCATTGGGTCTTCCCCTAAATTGACTCCTCCTAATTTCAGTAATAAAAGAAGGACGAATTTCATAATTAATAGGGGGAAGAACGATCGGTCATTCTGGAACTTCTACAGTAGGATGCAGATACTCCTTTGCGTTGGCTGGGACATGCCCAATCTGCTCCTCAAGTTCCCTTCTCGCGTTGACCTCGCGATCTACCCTTGCCTCCCACCGCTGTTGGTTCTGTGTATGTTCCACCTCTCGTCGAGCGTGTTCTTCTTCTCTGGCGGTGAGTTTCACAATTCGTAGGCGGAGTTGCTCAAGCTCCTGTGCTGGTGTGAGCTCGACCACATTCTCATTGTTGTTGTTGATTTGCGACATCCTTCTTAGCCTTAATCGAAGATGGAAGCATCGCTCAGGTTCAAGAATAAGATCGATAGGTGTGCGATCAGTTCTTCGAATGCACCTGTAAAACAAAAACAAAAAGAAATAAGTAAAAAGAAACTAAAAAGCAAAAAGAAGAGTAAATGGAACTAAAAAGAGCGCGATTGATTGCTTCCCCGGCAACGGCGCCAATTTGTTGTTTCAGGAGGATGGTCAAGTATGAAAATAAATATAAAATATAAAATCAAACTGACTCCCTGTGTCAGCAAATAAATACAAGACTTCCTCCCGCTGTAGTAGAAGGTAGTCAGGATCGATCCACGAGGAAGCGTGTCAGCGCCCGCCTTTTCAATTCCAAAACTTAGCACGAAATAGACTCAGGAAGTACTCGACATCGACCAAGTCCTACTCGACGTCGACTAGATCTGGTCGATTTCGAGTAAAAACAGAAACAAAATTCGAAACTTTAAATTGCATAAAAACGAAGGCAAACATGAAATTGGTGAATTAAATCAATAAACTAAAACACTTCAAAGATAAGGGTTTCACCACCACAACGATTACCATATAAAATAATGCATAAGGTATCAAAGGTCATGCTTTTTCATCAAATAACTGTCGTTATTAACAAATAGGAATATAGAGGCTTTCGTAAAAATCCTAATTGTTACTAACCCTTTTTCAGATAATTAATCCAAGTTGTATTAAGATCACTTTCGCTTTAATAACACAAACAAGAACCACCTTCAACTTTCGCAAAAGAATCATGCTCGTAGGGATAGAAGACGAAATCACATCAAAAGATTGTACTTTTAGCGCATTACCTTACATGGCTACCGTCGGGCTCACCCCGACCCTAAAAGTTGGGGGACTACTCGCTTCTCATCATGAATAAATTCATCAATAATTTATGAAAAATAAATTGCATTAATGAACTAAAATAAAACTTACAACTGAACGAAGCCAAAACGTCTCTTGATAAACTCCAACTCCACTAGGCTCCAAGTCTCTCTCTCTCTCCTACTCGCTATCTCTCTCTATGTTTTCTCTTGTGGCTTGGCTTGGATGATTATAAAATCCAACCCCTAAAGCCTTATTTATAGTGTTCCATGTAGCTATTCTAGGAAGGAACAACTATCTAAATCTAAAACTTTCTATCTAATAACATAAGATAAGATATTATGATAAAGGAAATAAATCTCTAAAGGAAACTAGGACTAATGTGGATAGATTCCTCTTGACTTGATAGATCTTCATGTGGATGGATAGAGTTCCACATCTCTTGGCTTGCAAGTAACTCTATCTTCTCGGACACAACTCGATCTCGGACTCGGACTCCTCTGGATTGTACTCGACATTGAGTAGATGTACTCGACGTTGACTAGCATTTTCTCCCCTCTGATTGTACTCGAGCTCGGGCAACATTTGGACTCGGCATGTGTACTCAACGTCGACTAGATGTACTCGACCTCGAGTAGCTCTGGGCTCTCGAGTGGCTCTGCTCGACTTCGTGTGGAATTCTTGGCTCTGGAGTAGTCGACTTCGAGTAGAAGTGGTTGACGTCGAGTAGAATTGTCACCTCTCAGCATTCTGCTTTATTCTTGAAACGCACTTTCCCGAGTCCTCGTTCGTTTGATTCACGCATATGAGCATGTGTTGGAAAGCTCTTTTCGAGGAATACAACTTTAATGAAGACATCAAAGCTTGATTCAGAATGATGAACGGTGAAAAGTGGCGTTTTCTCCAGCTGCACCATCCTTAGCTTCTTCATTACTTTTCTTTAAGCTCCAAAGTGCGCCCGATTTCTGCGAGTACTAGACACGCTCCAAAGTGCGTCGAGGACACTAGTCGACGTCGAGTACTCCCTGAGTTGAATTCGAGAGGATCTAGAACGAAAAAGGCGGGCGCTGACACACTTCCTTGTGGATCGATCCTGACTACCTTATACTACAATGGGAGGAAGTCTTGTATTTATTTTGTTAGACAAGAGTTGGTTTGCTTTTCTTAGTTTTATTTACTTCAATACTAGACATATAATCCTCATGCAACAACAGATACCCCTTGTTTCATCATAGATGTGTGCACATCATCATCATATCATATCATTATATCATCATCATCATTTCATACTCATGCCCGATGGTGTTGGGCTATCTCGTCATCAACATGCTTATGTAACGACAATACCGACTCAGTGCAAACCATATGTGGCTGGGCTACCCTATGACCCTAGGAAAAGACTCTAGGACTCACATATGACGGCCGTTCTCTTTTCAAAAGCATAAAGAATAGGGATGCTCATTCACAAATGCAAGTCCTAAGCATGTTACTACATGACATGCTTTTATCCATATGTAACACCTACATACTATATGACACATCAGGCATGAGGTCCTAGTTATTGAGTAAGCTCCCGTAGGAAACTTCCTTGGAGATGCGCAAAATCCAAGTAATCAAGATCAATAATAAGCAATGTCCAATAGATCACAAATCACCTAACAAACATAGAAATAGGCATAAGTCTATCAAAGTTACACAAGGCGCCTCTAACTATCATACATAACTTCACATATCTCATTTCAGATTATTCCATCTTATCTCATCACAAATCATTCCATCTTCATATCATCTCAACCTATAATATATAGCTCATCGATCATCTCATCTTGCATCATCATATAACATTTCATATCTTATTTAAAATTCACATAATTCTCAAGCAGGATTCAACAATAAATTCACCGAGTTAAATCAAGTAAATCATTTTCCCAAAGTTTTCCAACTCTTAAATCTCAAGTTAAGTCAACTCATATTCAAAATAATTTCTCAAATCATACTGGGCCAAAACCCATTTATAAAACATTAAATCTTTAATCAACTTGCAAGTTTATACTACTAAAACAATCCCGACATGTTTCTTATTTCAAACTCATTATCTAAATAGATTCCAACATTTAGAACTTTTATAAATAACCCAACAATTCCCAATTTCCCATTTTAAGTATCAAAACTCAAGAATTAAATTAATCTCATAAACATTTCCCAATAATCCAGATTTTTAATAACTTGACATGATACTTTAAATTCCCAGAACATTTTCATAATAATATTTAGAATGATATTTCTGAAATAAATTAAATAATAATAAATATATAATGAAATTCATAGAATAACAAGGCAACAAATAACATTATCAAAACAACCCTGGCCGGCCCAAGACAATCCTTACCCAAATCCAACCTCAAACACGAGCTCAACAGAATAGAAGGAAGGAAGGAAGGATCCGGCCTAACCCCACTAAGCTACTCCCAACCCGTATCTGAAGGAAGGACCCGGACAAGTTAACCGGAACCGAACTCTTAACCCAGGCCAAAAAAAAGAAAGAAAGGGGGGTATCCTACGCTTCGATGGAATGAGAAACGGAAGAGAAGGGAGGAGGGCAGAGCTTCGCCAGCGACTCCCTTTTTGGCTCGACTCATATAACCGACCAAGGCCCATAGCACAGGAACGAGACGCGCACATAGAGGAGGGAGAGAGAGAGGAATTACCGAGGTCGCACGATTCCAACTCCGAAGGCGTCTCTGATTGTGATTGATGGGGAAGGATCTTTGGTCGATGCCTAGGAGAGGAAAATGAGGAGAATAAGCGGATTTTGATGGGGTTTGAAGCAAAATCGAATAAGAAAACGGGACAACCTTCAAGACGAACAATGCGCAAAGGGGCTAGTGGCGGCGTTTGGAGGCTCCGGGGACGCTTCTGGGCTCCTAGGGTTGCCACTGGCTCGATCTTCGTCATCAAAGATCTGCTGTTGTTGCTTGGCTCGTGAAATCTTCAAAACCAGAGAAGAAAGTGTGACTCGTGTGGTGCTTGGAAGGAGCTCGAGCAAGTGCTCTGCGGCTGGCGGTCAGAAATGATGAAGGGGGGTTTGGTGGCTTGCCCAATCAGAGGAGATGGTGGTGAGTATGGTGCTCAGCGAGACAAAGTAAAGGGATGGTAGTTGAATCGGTGATGGTGGTGTTGTGGTGGTTGCGGTAACAACCAGAGGAGGAGGAAATAATTTTGGGTGGGTTCTCTGGTGGTTTGCTGCTAAGGACAAAAGAATGCGAGATGGAGTGTTCGGATTGTCGTATTGCGTGGTGGTGGATGGGGAATTGCAGAGAGGAGAGGGTGGGTATATATACATAAAAGGACAATGGCATTTGGATGAAATGGGAATTTGAGGGAGAGGGGAATCTTCCTCACATGTCTGAGGGGGGTGTAGTCGATGGATATGTGTTGCTCGAAGGGGGTGTAGTCGATGGAGATGTCTGAATCTGGTCGATGTCGACTAGAATACTCGATGTCGAGTACTTCTGGTCAACATCGACCCCATACTTAAAACCTGGCAAAGATTCTGAATAAAAGTTAGTCGATGTCGACTTACCTTGGTCGATGTCGAGTAGATCTTCGGTCTCCTCGTTCAGAATAGCCATGATTTCCTCCACCTGGGCTAACATTGCCCTCTACTCTAGCTCTTCGGGAGTCATATTTCTTACCGTAGGCTCCCCGCAAGTGATGTAGCTGGCTGAGATTGATTTGACCTCCTCCATAGGACATGCCTTTAAATTTTATTGAAAGAGTATTCAATTACCTCATCGCTGATGTTGAAAGTGAGTACTCCCCTCCTTAGGCTTATGTTGGCATCCACCGTCGTTAAGAAATGCCTTCCTAGAATGATTGGACAAGCAGGGTCCTCTGCCATATCAATAACTAAGAAATCAGCATGGGACAAAGAACTTACACACTTACACCGGTACATCGTCCACCATGCATGTTGGGATGACTACAATTTTTTTTGCCTTGTATAGTCGGGCATCCAAATGCTCTAAAGCACCTATATTGACTTTGGACTAGATTGATAAAAGCATGATCCTAACACTGGCTCCTAAGTCGCATAATGTATTAAATTTGTATTGACCAAATCCATTAGTTATAGAAACCTTACTTGGATCTGGCATTTTCTCTGGTAGGTTCATTTTACTGCACTCCTCTACGATCTCAGCCATCGATCGCTTCTTGCTAAGGATGTCTTTGAGGAAGTTTACATATGATGGCATCTCATGAAGGGATTCTGTAAAAGAAATGGTGACATTGAGCCTCTGAAGCATCTTCACGAACCGTTGGAACTTCTTTTCTGCTGGGTTCTTCAAAGATTTGGTTGGGAATGACATCTTTTTCTTTTTTGTTGGTGTAGGAGTGTAGTCGACATTGACAGGAGGTTGGTTGACATCGAGTTCAGGCTGGTTGACATCGACTATAGTAGTGGAATTCTGGGCAGGTGCTGAGTTCTGGTCGACGTCGACTAGGGACTCCTCAACGTTGAGTAGATTCTTGTCGACATCGATTGGTTTGGTCGACGCCGAGTAGTCCCCTGCAGCTTCTTCTTCTGTGTTTCGCTAGGGCGTTTGCATTTGTCGCCCACTCCTTAGATTCATAGCAACCACCTTTCTCGCAGATTTAGATTTAGGGTTTGGTTCAGAAGAGCCAAGGAGTGTACCTGATTGTTTAGGGATGGATGTAGCCAGTTGATCGATCTGGGTCTCAATGGTTTTCTGCCAGATGTTGGTCTCCCCGAGTCTAGAATTAATGCCGTGTAGTTGAGTGTGGACGGAGTTATGGGCCTGTTTGAATTCAGAATGGTTCCATCACATCTCATCAAGAATAACCTGCAGGTCATTGGTAGGAGGTAAATCGTCGTGTGTAAACCTCGCCAAAGAAATTCCCATACAAATAACTAAGTATAGCGATAACTGCGGGGTCGATCCCACAGGGAAATATAAGACTCAATCTAAAAGCTACTTCACCAAAAAGTGGGAAAAAAACAAAGAAATATGGGAAATAGAACTAAAGATCAAGATTGCAATTGAAGTAACAAATCATAAGAATGATGGTTTTGATAACAAATCAATGGATAAAATAGTTCCACCTGCGCATTCATCGACATTGGTTGGCTTAATTGGTCTTAGACACAAACTCAAGTTGTATGATTCCTTTAACTTACATTCTTCCCATCTTAGTTTGTATAGGTTAAAGTGCAAAGAGCACAATTAACCCCTTACACCTTTATGCAACCTAAGAACGGACAGAGATTTAACATAAAGATAGCACAAGATCCTAAGAATCTAGGCATATGAATAATACCAAGTATACAAGGTAACAAATGTTTAAGACATATTTTGAAATCTCAACTTATTCATGATCAAACAAAGGTTCTCACAATCCTAAGCATGCTACTACGGAATTCATTCAATGACGAAAGAACAAAAACCTAGCAAGATACTATTATGATGGCCAATCACAACAATATCATCGATATGTGCAAAAGAAATCAAAAGAACAGTAGGAAAAAACTAAGTTTAAGCCTCACAAACCACAAACCAAGTCTCCAAAACACAGGTGAAACAAATAACGAACTTACCCACTCATAGCGTACCTAAATCTCCTTCGAATTGATGGAAAAATAAGCAAACTTGAATGGATGATTGAACTACTGCAAAATATGATTCAAGGTATGAGAATAAGCGTCTCCAATTCTAATTTCGTGGCTCCCCTTTGATAGGAAAGGAGAGACCCCGAAAACCTAGATACTTTCCTTACAGATAATGCGGAAATAATCCTAAAATAATACTCCCTCTATTAATTAAAACTTATTATTTACTATTCATGCACGTTTTTTTAGAATGATAAAAACTATATAAAATATTAACTTTTTTTACATTTGTTTATATAAATTCATACTTGATAGTAATAAGTATGAAATTATTTTAAAAAATTGTTAAAAAAGTTAATATTTTATATAGTTTTTAACACCTCAAAAAGCGTGCATAAATAGTAAAAGGTCAAATTTTAATTAACGGAGGGAGTATAAAATATCCTAAAATTATTAAAACTTAAAATAATACTAAATAAGTCTCAGAATATCTTTCTTAAACACTAAGGAATAAGTCTTCAAAAGATTGGATCAAATCTCTCACCGAAAAGAAAGAATTTGGATCTCGAACTGATGTTCTTCTGGACGAACTCGCCGCCGCGACAAGGAACTCGCGATCGCGACTCGTAGGCTTCAGCAAACCTCTCACGGGAATTTCTTCATGGTGAACTGAGGAATCTCGCGGGCGTTACACAGAGACTCGCATCCACGACTGGTGGACTTCAGCATCTCTTCTCGCGGGTAGCAATCACGGTGAAACACGGTGATTCACGACAGCGTAATGGGACTCGCGGCCGCGACTGGTGGTCTTCGTGTTCTTGCTCTTCTTTCTTGGTCTTTGCTTTTCTTGGTTTCTTTTCTCTTCTTTTCTTCTTCTTCTTCACTCCAATAAAAACTTTTCCAAGCTAACCACAAGCCGGAACTACGAACCTACATAAAATAATCGAAATAGCATAGTTTCCGAACATTCAAACCAAAAGAGCAAAATATGAAATTAACTCTAAAACCTAACCAAACAACCATAAAACACAACTAAAACTACTCTATAATGCCTATCTAAATATGCATTATCAGTCATCTTTCTTACCTTCCCTGTTAGGGTGACCAAGAGCTCTGTAGGGCGGGGGGTCTCTTTGATACTGGGGTTGACGATAATGGCTCTAGTACTGTTGCTGATGTTGCCCCGAGTAGTTTCTCCCCGCATAACGTGCCTCTTCGCGGGTTTCTTCTACAAATTTTTTGTCGGCATGCGGGCACGCAGTAGTGTTGTGCCTCACAAACCCATATTCCAAACAAGGTTTATCTTTAGACATAAACTTAACTTGCTTGGTGAGGCAATGTACCTGATCGTTGTGGAATTGTTCCCTAACGTCTGGATAAATTTCCTTTGGTGGATCATATAAGGGCATAGATGGGGCAGGCCTTTCATATCTTTCAACTAAGGCCTTAGAAGTCTCATATGTATTGTTATAATTAACCAAAGTCTCAAAGGTTTCCCAAGCACGCCGTGGGGTGTACCCGAGATACCTATAAGCGGTGTAGTTGTTGATTCGCTCCTTAGTTGGTGCATCCAGGCAATTGAAGATGATCTCCTGGATCATATAGGGTGGTTGTCCATGCGTAAGACATGATTTTAGCAGCCTTTTGTAGCGCTCCTAGACTTCTTCCAATTTCTCCCCTGGCTTCTGTTTGAAAGTCGTGATTTGTTGTCTGAGCGCAACTATTTTGGCAGAAGGAAAGAACTTATTAAGAAACAAGTCCCTTAGTTCGTTCCCCGTGCGAATTGATTGTGGAGGCAAATCCTCTACTCACTGTGAGGCATTCATTGGGTATTATACATTAGCACCATCTGCAATAGCGTCACATATATCTAGAAGAACAGTTATATGCTCTAAAGGGCATTCATTGGGTTTCCCTTGAAATTGACTCCTCCTAGTTTCAGTAATAAAAGAAGGACGAATTTCAAAGTTAACGCACGGGAGAACGATTGTCGATTCTGGAACTTCCAGAGTAGGGTGCAGGTACTTCTTTGCATTTGCAGGGACATGCTGAAATTGTTCCTCGAGCTCCCTTTGGGCATTTTCTTCGCGATCTCCCTGTGCTTCCCACCTTTGTTGCTTCTTTTGATATTCCGCCTCTCGCTGGGCATACTCTGCTTCTCTGGGGGTGAAGTCGTCAACCCGTCTGCAGAGTTGCTCAAGCTCCTGTGCTGGTGTGAGCTGAACCTCGTTCTCGTTGGTGGTTGACATGAGTCTCCTCCTTAGCCTTTGCTTAAGAAGAAAGAAGCTTTCATGCTCGAGAATAGGATCGATAGGTGTGCGATCAGTTCTTCGCATACACTTGAAAAACAAAAACAAGAAAGAAAGAGTAAAAAGGAACTAAAAAGGGTGTGATTGATTGCTTCCCCAGCAACGACGCCAAAATTTGTTAGGAGGAAAACCAAGTATGAAATAAATATAAAATATAAATCTCAGAACGAATCCCTGAACCACGAAAATAAAAATTACAAGACTTTCTTCCGTTGTAGTGGAAGGGAATCGGGATCGTGTCCCCAAGGAAGCGTGTCAGCGCTCACCTTTCAAGTCCCAAGATGCTCTCATAATCGACCAGAAAGTATTCGATATCGAGTAGAAGTACCTGATATCGACTATTGTTGTCGAGTAAACCTACAGCTCTGCACAATAGAAGACAAAACAAGCAATGTCGAGTACAATATTACTCAACGTCAACTAGTGTACTCGAGGTCGACTAGTCTGTAGTCGAGATCGAGTAGTCTACACAGATAAAATCGTAACCTTGTGATGAAATAAAGACAGAAACAGCACGAAATTGATGGGAATTAATTCAATAATATAAAAGCTTCCGAAATCTGGGTTTCAAAGCCACAACGATAACTATATAAGAATAATGCTAAAGGTATAAAAGATCATTCTTTTTAATCAAATAACTTTCACCATTAACAAATAGGAATATAGAGGCTTTTACATAAACCCTAATTGTTACTAACCCTTTTCACATAATTAATCCGAATTTGCATTAAGATCATTTTCGCTTCAATAATACAAATAAGGATTACCTTGGACTGTCGCAAAAGAATCATGCAATTAGGGATAGAAGATGAAATCACAATAAAGATTGTACCTTTGATGCATTACCTTACATGGCTATCGTCCGGCGCACCCTGACCCTAGAAGTTGGGTGACTACTCGCTCTTCATCATCAAAACACAAATCAATAACATAAAGAAACTAAATTGCATTAAATCAAAATAAAGCTTACAACCGAATAAAGCCAAATCTGCTCTCGGATCTCCACCTTCTACTCGGTCAAAAGCTCCAAACTCTCTCTACTCGCTATCTATAGGTAAACACAATTGTTTGTGGGTTGGATGATCCTAAAACTAAACCCCTAGGGCTTTATTTATAGTATTCATTCCCCGTTATCCAAGGAAAGAATAATCTATCTATATCTAAAACTCTCTATCTAAAGCTAAGTGATAAAACTTTGATAAATAAAGGAAATAAATCTTCCTTCAACTTGATATATCTTCACTCCTCTTGATAGAACTCCACTTGCCTTCACTTGCAAGTAAACTCAACCGCTCGGATTCCACTCGATTTTGACTCGGAATGGGCCAAAGGAGTACTCGACATTGGCCAAAGTAGTCGACATCGAGTAGGATTCGTACTCTGGCTTCTCTCGTGCACTTGTCCTCGCTCTCGGCTAGATCTCGGACTCGACGAGTACTCGACATCAAGTAAGGTACTCGACATCTAGTACTTTTTGTCCTTCTCGAGTGGTTTGCTACTAAGCTCATGCTTGACTTGATGATTTCGACCATGAGGTACTCGACATCGACTAGTCTGGTCAACGTCGACTAGTTCTGTTGAGTACCTTCTTCCTTGTTATCTGCGCGTTGGGTCTTGGCTCAGCTGCTGCTTGACCTTGGACTTTCTGTAGTTGCCCTCGAGCTCCTCCATGGTTTTCTTCCTTCTCCGAACTACTGCAGAATGCCTCGATTTCTGCGAAATCAAACAGAAACTAATGTAGACTCCATAATTTGGAAAATAAGCATAAACTACATAGATTCTGTATAATTCTAACCCAATGATATGAAATGTATGCAGAAATCAATATAAAAGTTAATGTAAAACATGACAAAATAGGCGCACATCACTCACCATTAACATTTTTAAGTATCCATTATGCTTATCAATATTTTTGCTGATTTAGCTCCATGATCGCGGGGTCTAACATGGCGGCAAGAGATAATCGATGCACTAACTTCACCAACTTATTAACGATTTAGTTTTGAATGTTTTGATCATGTTTTGACCCGGCTCCATCGTGGCACTCTTACGTACGAATTTGGAAACTTTCTTGGTTGTATGATCAACGAATTTCACGACTTAAGTCATAGGGCAGGTACAGGGGACTTACCATGGGGATTCCAACGATCCCTTTTCGCTTCTGGGTGTGAAATCGGTTGGTTATGTGGCTAAATAGAGGTTGGTTAAGTGGCTAATTAGAGGTTTGTTCAGTGACTAAATAGAGGTTGGTCCAGTGTCTAAATAGAGGTTATTTCAGTGATTAAATAAAGATTGGTTCATTGTTTAAATAAAGGTTGGTTCAGTGTCTAAATAGACGTTGGTTTAGTGACTTAATAGTGGTGGGTTTAGTGTCTAAATAAAGATTGGTTCAGTGACTAAATAGAGGTTGATTCAGTGACTAAATAGAGGTTGGTTCAGTAACTAAATAAAGGTTGATTCAGTGAGTAAATGGGTAAGGTTGATTCAGTGAGTAAATAGGTTGGTTCAGTGACTAAATAGAGGTTGGTTCGGTGACTAAATAGAGGTTGGTTCAGTGAGTAAATATATGCTGGTTCAATGACTAAATAAAGGTTTGTTCAGTGAGTAAATAGGTTTGTGCAGTGACTAAATAGAGGTTGGTTCAGTGACTAAATAGAGGTTGGGCCCGTGAGTAAATAGGTTGGTTGATTTACTAAAGAGAGGATGCTTCAGTGTTTAAATAGAGGTTGGTTTAGTGACTAAATAGAGGTTGGTTCAATGACTAATCAGAGGGTGGTTCAGTGTCTAAATAGAGGTTGGTTCAGTCACTAAATAGAGATTGGTTCAGTTGCTAAATAGAGGTTGGTTCAGTTACTCAATAGAGGGTGGTTCAGTGACTAAATAGGTTGGTTCAGTAACTAAATAGAGGTTGATTCAATGACTAAATAGAGGTTGGTTCAGTGACTAAATAGGCTGGTTTAGTGGCTAAATAGAGGTTGGTTCAGTGACGAAATAGAGGATGGTTCCATTTCTAAATAGAGGTTGGCTCTATATCTAAATAGAGGTTAGTTCAGTGACTAAATAGAGTTTGGTTCGATGGCTAAATAGAGGTAGGTTCACTGACTAAATAAGATGGATCGGTGGCTAAATAGAGGTTGGTTCAATGACTAAATAGGTTGGTTCAGTGGCTAAATAGAGGTTGGTTCAGTGACTAAATAGGATGGTTCTGTGGCTAAATAGAGGTTGGTTAAGTGGCTAATTAGAGGTTTGTTCAGTGACTAAATAGAGATTGGTTCTGTGTCTAAATAGAGGTTATTTCAGTGACTGGATAAAGATTGGTTCATTGTTTAAATAAAGGTTGGTTCAGTGACTAAATTGACGTTGGTTTAGTGACTAAATAGAGGTTGGTTTAGTGTCTAAATAAAGATTGGTCAATGACTAAATAGAGGTTGGTTCAGTGACTAAATAAAGGTTGATTTAGTGAGGAAATAGGTTGGTTCAATGACTAAATAGAGATTGGTTCAGTGACTTAATAGAGGTTGGTTGGGTGACTAAATAGATGTTGGTTCAGTGACTAAATATATGTTGGTTCAGTTACTAAATAGAGGTTTGTTTAGTGAGTAAATAGGTTTGTTCAGTGACTAAATAGAGGTTGGTTCAGTGACTAAATACTGGTTTGGTCCGCGAGTAAATGGGTTGGTTGAGTGACTAAAGAGAGGTTGGTTCTGTGTTTAAATAGAGGTTGGTTTAGTGACTAAATAGAGGTTGGTTCAGTGACTAAATAGAGGTTGGTTCAGTGACTAAATAGAGGTTGATTTAGTAAGTAAATAGGTTGGTTCAGTGACTAAATAGAGGTTAGTTCGATGACTAAATTGAGGTTGGTTCGGTGACAAAATAAAGGTTGGTTTAGTGACTAAATATACGTTGGTTCAGTGACTAAATAGAGGTTGGTTCAGTGAGTAAATACGTTTTTTCAGTGACTAAATAGAGGTTGGTTCAGTGACTAAATAGAGGTTGGGTCAACTCGTTAATAGGTTGGTTCAGTGACTAAAGAGATGTTGGTCCAATGGCTAAATAGAGATTGGTTCAATGTCTAAATAGAGGTTTGTTAAGTGACTAAACAGAGGTTGGTTCTATGACTAAATAAAGGTTGGTTTAGTGACTAAATAGAGGTTCGTTCAGTGAGTAAATAGGTTGGTTCATTGGCTAAATAGAGGTTGGTTCAATGACTAAAAAGAGGTTGGTTCAATGTTTAAACAGAGGTTGGTTCAATGACTAAATAGACGTTGGTTTAGTGACAAAATAGAGGTTGGTTAATTGTCTAAATAAAGATTGGTTAAGTGACTAAATAGATGTTGGTTTAGTAACTAAATAGAGGTTGGTTTAGTAACTAAATAGATGTTGATTCAGCGAGTAAATAGGTTGGTTTAGTGACTAAGTAGAGGTTGGTTCAGTGATTAAATAGACGTTGGTTCACTGACTAAGTAGACGTTGGTTTAGTGACTAAATAGAGGTTAGCGAAGTGTCTAAATAGAGGTTAGTTCAGTGAATAAATAGAGGTTGATTCAGTGAGTAAATAGATTGGCTCTGTGACTAAATAGAGGTTAGTTCAGTCACTAAATTGAAGTTGGTTGGTTGACTAAATAGAGGTTGGTTCAGTGACTAAATATTTGTTGGTTCAGTGACTAAATAGGGGTTGGTTTAGTGAGTAAATAGGTTTGTTCAGTAACTAAATAGAGGTTGGTTTAGTGAATAAATAGAGGCTGGGTCAGCGAGTAAATAGGTTGGTTCAGTGATTAAGAGTTGTTGGTTCAGTGACTAAATAGAGGTTAGTTTAATGTCTAAGTAGAGGTTAGTTAAGTGATTAATTAGAGGTTGGTTCGGTGGCTAAATAGATGTTGGTTCAGTAACTAAATAAAGGTTGGTTCAGTGACTAAATAGATGTTGGTTCGGGGGCTAAATAGAGGTTGGTTCAGTGTCTAAATAGATGTTGGTTCAATGTCTAAATAAAGGTTAGTTCAGTGACTAAATAGAGGTTGGTTTGGTGGCTAAATAGAGTTTGGTGCACTTAGAAAATAGAGGTTGGTTCAGTGACTAATTAGGTTGGTTCAGTGGCTAAATAGAGGTTGGTTAAGTGACAAAATAGGTTGGTTCAGTCGCTAAATATAGTTTGGTTTAGTGACTAAATATGTTGGTTAAGTGGATAAATAGAGGTTGGTTTAGTGACTTAATAGAGGTTGGTTCAGTGACTAAATAGAGGTTAGTTCAGTGACTAAATAGAGGTTGGATCAGTGTTTAAATAAAGGTTGGTTTTGTGACTAAATAGACATAATTGGCTTATTGACTAAATAGAGGTTGGTTAACTGTCTAAATAGAGATTGGTTCATTGACTAAATAGAGGTTGATTCAGTGACTAAATAGATTTTTGTTCAGTGACTAAATAGAGGTTAGTTCAGTGACTAAATAAAGGTTGATTCAGTGTGTAAATAGCTTGGTTCAGTGACTAAATAGAGGTTGGTTCAGTAAATAAATAGAGGTTGATTCAGTGAGTAAATAGGTTGGTTCTGTGTCTAAATAGAGGTTAGTTCAGTCACTAAATTGAAGTTGGTTCGGTGACTAAATAGAGGTTGGTTCAGTGACTAAATATATGTTGGTTCAGTGACTAAATATGGGTTGGTTTAGTGAGTAAATAGGTTTGTTCAGTAACTAAATAGAGGTTGGTTCAGTGACTAAATAGAGGCTGGGTCAGCGAGTAAATAGGTTGGTTCATTGACTAAAGAGATGTTGGTTCAGTGACTAAATAGAGGTTAGTTCAATGTCTAAATAGAGGTTACTTAAGTGACTAGTTAGAGGTTGGTTCGGTAGCTAAATAGAGGTTGGTTCAGTAACTAAATAGAGGTTGGTTCAATGACTAAATAGATGTTAGTTCAGGGGCTAAATAGAGGTTGGTTCAGTGTCTAAATAGATGTTGGTTCAATGTCTAAATATAGGTTAGTTCAGTGACTAAATAGAGGTTGGTTTGGTGGCTAAATAGAGTTTGGTGCACTTAGTAAATAGAGGTTGGTTCAGTGACTAATAAGGTTGGTTCAATGGCTAAATAGAGGTTGGTTAAGTGACAAAATAGGTTGGTTCAGTCGCTAAATATAGTTTGGTTTAGTGACTAAATATGTTGGTTCAGTGGATAAATTGAGGTTGGTTCAGTGACTTAATAGAGGTTGGTTCAATGACTAAATAGATGTTAGTTCAGTGACTAAATAGAGGTTGGATCTGTGTTTAAATAAAGGTTGGTTTTGTGACTAAATAGACATAATTGGCTTAGTGACTAAATAAAGGTTGGTTAACTGTCTAAATAGAGATTGGTTCATTGACTAAATAGAGGTTGATTCAGTGACTAAATAGATTTTTGTTTAGTGACTAAATAGAGGTTAGTTCAGTGACTAAATAAAGGTTGATTTAGTGTGTAAGTAGCATGGTTCAGTGACTAAATAGAGGTTGGTTCGGCGACCAAATTGAGGTTGGTTTAGTGACTAAATAGATGTTGGTTTAGTGACTAAAGAGAGGATGGTTCAGGGAGTAAATAGGTTTGGTCATTGACTAAAGAGAGGTTGGTTCAGTGACTAAATCAATTGGTTTAGTGGACTAGTTCAGAGAGAGTGTGAGGCGATTTGGGGGGCTTCCCCGTTAACTTGGTGTGTTTGGCCCTTCGGCGGCCGGGTTTCCGGTGAAGGGTTGTCCGGCATGGTCAGGAAAGGGGCTGCTGGTCGGGCTATGGCAGGACTGACGCAAAACAAGAGAGGTATTTCACCCAGGAGGGAGGAGCCTAAGGAGTTGCAAGAATCTGGTCTTTTTGAGGTGAAAATTAGATCTGCATTTATTGAAGCTGGATCTGGTAGGGCGGTTGTTGAAGATGGAGTTAGTACGCCCGATTGCCAGAAGGAGTCAGATCTGGAGTTGGGGAGAGGAGATGGAAACTTGAGGTCAGGTTCGGCTGGAGGAGTTAATGCTAAAGCAATTGGCGCAGCAAGGGATGTTATTGCTCCTACCAACCAGATCGACGACATTAATGAAGCTAAAGATAAGGTTAATGCTTCCTCGTACCCTAACGACTCTTGTTCCAGATCTGGGACAGATGTGGCCATCGCTGCAGATGGGAAAGAGAACCCGAGTAATAGTGAGGGCGACGGTGGTCCCGGTACTGAGAAGGAGAAAATGTCCTATGTTGAGGCTTTCAAAAGGAGCTTTACCAGGACTAATTGGAAACCACGGGTGCCCCCTCCTGTCGACAGTTGGTTTAGAGACAACAGGAATATAGGATCTGCTATGAAGTTGTCGGTCCATGAGGATGTGACCAGAGGTAAAGTCCGGCTTCGAAAGGATGATATTGCTGCAACTAGAAAGGAGTGGGAGGCTGTGTTGATAGGTGTTGTTTCGGGTAATGTTGTCTCCTATCGCAAGATGGTAGCTTTTGTCTCTGAAATGTGGGTGTGTGCCAAGCAAAAGGTGTTGCAGAAGAGCAATGGGATTTTTGTCTTCAAGTTTTTCTCCGAGGAGGATAGGGATTGGGTATTGCGGAACGGTCCATGGAATGTGGATGATACAAAGCCGCTGATCCTAAAGAGCTGGAACCCTGGTTCCCCTATTTCCTGGAAGTCGTTTGACAGAATCCCTGTATGGGTCTGCTTGCCAGATCTGGACCCTTCGTATTTTAACCAGGTCACGCTTAGTCGAATTGGATGTGCAGTTGGGGTGCCCATCTGTGTGGATGACAGAACTGCGAGGGGTGAAGGGATTTCATACGCTCGTATGCTGATTGAAGTGTCTGCGAAGGAGGCCCTGTGTAACAGTATAGAAATTGATGATGACTTTGGTTCGAGCTGTGTGCAGAAAATCATATTCGAATGGCTTCCTAAAGTGTGTGGGGAGTGCATCTGCTTTGGTCATGTGGTTCAGAATTGTGCTATCTTTAGGGCTAAGAAAATAGGCACTGCTGCTGCACATAGCCTTCTGACTAGTGGCTTTGCTTGGATCCCTAAACTGGGAGAGGTGGATAAGAAGGATTCTGAAGGGAATCCTGCGGAGGTTACCCACGAGGGTGCTGAGAGTGGGTCTCCTGGTGCAACAATAATCTTGGGCTGTGGTGAGTTAGGTGTTCTGAATGTTGCTACTGATCCTTCTGCTACAGATATGAGTGCTGCACCTGTCAGTGATCAGATGAGGAAGGAGTTGGAGAAGGATTCTGGATGGGTTACTCAATTTAGTCGAAAGAAGAAGAATCAGTGTGCACAGAATAAGAATGTTTCAGAGTATGCTCAAGTTAAGGTGGATTTAGGAAGCCGATTTGTTCTGCTAGCAGAGGAGGAGACCCAAGATTTGGGATTAATGGAAGGAGTGGAAATTGTAGTCTGCAAGGATGCCCAATTTGGTGAGAGTAGCACTCACTTTGTCGCTTCTCATGGATAGAGTCAAAATAGCAGCCTGGAATTCATGTGGTTTAAATGACCACGTGAAGAATAATATCCTGACAAGCTATTGTAGGGACAACGATATTTCTATTATGGCATTCCTAGAAACTAAAGTATGGAGACAGAATATAGAGACGGTGAGAAATAGCTTGATGCAAAGCTGGGAGGTCATGGAGAATAGCAGCAGTAACAATGGTAAAGGGAGAATTTGGGTGACCTGGAATCCGAAGATATTTGATGTACAACTTGTATTGGCTCACCCACAGGTTATGCAACGTGCAGTCAGTTCCCGGGATGGAAAATTCAAGTTTGAAGTTTCTTTTGTATATGCGGAAAACTATAAGAGAGACAGATTGGCTATGTGGGATCTACTCCGAGGTGTGGCCTCGTCGTGTGATTCTCCTTGGGTGGTTATGGGAGATTTCAATTGTATCCTTGAACTGGAAGACAAATGGCCCATGACAGCAGCGAGCCATGATGATTTTGAGGAATTGAGCACGATCATGACTGAGTGCAATATATCGGATATGGAGTATATTGGTGCTCGACATACCTGGAACAACCGTCAATTCGGGGAGGAACGGATTGAGAGAAAAGTTGACAGGGTTCTAGTTAATGATAGTTGGAGAGATCGGTTCCCCAATGTCAAAGCCTTCTTTGATGTACCTGGCTGCTCATATCACTCCCCAGCAGTGGTTACCTTGAGAAGTGAATTTTCTGCCCGGAAGTTCCCCTTCAAGTTTAAGAACTTTTGGTGCGAAGAGGATGCCTTTCAAGCTATGGTATCTAGTGCTTGGAGGGCTGACGTTATTGGATCTAAGCAATATGTTTTCGCACAGAAACTAAAAAATGTCAAAGAGGCTCTTCGTTCATGGGATAGAGCAGTCTTCCCGGATCTGCAGAGTAAGATAAAGCTAAATAAACAGTGCTTGGAGGAGATGCAAGTTAGATTGTTGACTGAAAAACAGAATGCGGGTCTAGCTGCTAGAGCAAGTGCTATGGAGCAGGAGCTTAGAGCAAATGTAAGTCGATTGGTGAGTTTGACAGCCCAGAAAGCCAAGGTTCACTGGATATGCATGGTGGAGGAAACCTCTTCGATATTTTTCAGAAGTATTAAGGAGAGAAGAGCTGTGAACGCCATTTCGTCGATGATGAATGACAGAGATGAGTTGATGGAAGATGAGCAGGTCTACCGAAAGTTTATTGCTCAATCATTCAAAAATCTGTTCGGTACCACAGTTATTTGTCCATCCTTCCCTCGGATCAGAGATGGTGCTGCTGTTCCTCCTTCTTGTCATGAGGGGCTGATCTCTATTCCTATTGACGATGAGATTAAAAGTGCCCTGTGGTCGATTGGAATTAACAAATCCCCGGGTTCGGATGGATTTGGGAGTCAATTTTTTAGGAAATGTTGGGGGATTCTTGGGAAAGACTTTTTGTAGAGCCGTGGTGGAGATCTTCAGATATGGAAGTGTCCTAAAACAGCTCAATGCTACTTTCGTGTCCTTGATCCCAAAGGTTAAAAACCCAACCTACGTTAAGGACTTGAGGCCTATTTCTTGTTGTAACACGATTATGAAAGTGGTGAGCAAGGTTATTGTGAGCAGAATCAAACCTTTGTTGTCTGAGCTTATTGGAGATAATCAAGGGGCATTCGTGCCAGGGAGATCTATTGCTCAGAATTGTGCTGTTGCTCTTGAAATTGTAAATGGATATGGTACTAATCATGTATCTCCTAGATGCACCCTAAAGATCGACTTACAAAAAGCATATGATTTCATAAGTTGGGACTTTCTGAAATCAGCCTTGGAGTATCTACGGTTTCCTAGTCATTTGGTGGCTATTATCATGGGGTGTGTGACTTCCGCCTCATTCTCTATTCTGATTAACAGAGTGCTTGAAGGGTACTTTCGGGGTAGGAGGGGTCTTCGACAGGGAGACCCATTATCTCCTTATCTATTTGTGATATGTATGGAGGTTCTGAATCGTATGTTGGTGGAAGCTGCTGAAAACCCCGACTTCACTTATCACCCGAAGTGTGAGGAGCTTTCACTGGTGAGTCTTGCTTTTGCGGATGACCTGTTGCTATTCTGCCGGGCGGATATAGGTTCGATCAATGTGCTGCAAAGGTGCCTGGATGATTTCTTTGCAGCGTCAGGACTTAGAATAAATGTGTGTAAGAGCACTTGTTATGTGGCTGGTACCGATAGTGTTGTGAAAGATGCAATTGTCCAGCAGTTGGGATTCCAGGTTGGATGTTTTCCGGTGACGTACTTGGGCATCCCTCTCCATGCCAGAAGGGTTAACATCGCTGAATATAACCAGCTGTTTCAAAAAGTTGAGAATAGAGTAAAGATTTGGGCAACAAAGAAGATCTCCTATGCTGGCCGATTGCAAGTTATCAAAGCTGCGCTGGGAGGTTTATTCTCATTTTGGGGACAGAGTCTACTGCTGCCTAGTGCCGTATGTAATAAACTTGACAGTGTCTGTAGGAGTTTCCTATGGAGTGGTCATGGGTGCAACAAGAAGGGGGTGGTTGCTTGGAATGTGGTCACAAGACCGATTAATGAAGGTGGCTTGGGTATCCGGCAGATGAAGGCGTGGAACAGGAGCTTATTCTCCTCCTTGCTGGGCGATATTATTCTGCAGAAAGAGGGGGTATGGACTCGTTGGGTGCAGGCAAACCATTTAAGAAGGGTGGATATATGGGAGGTTGACAAGCGAGGTCATGACTCGTGGATTTGGAAATGTCTACCGGATGTTAGGGACAACTTGCGAGGTGTCGGTCTCCTTGCTATGAACAGGTTGGATACTCGGTTTATTTCTACCAAGGGTCGGGTAAATTGTGCACTAATCTATGAGGAGATCAGAGAGAAGGGGCCGTTAGTTGATTAGGGAGATATGATTTGGACGGGTGCCCAGTCACGGAAATGGTCTTTTGTGACTTGGTTAGCCGTCAATCAAAGGTTAAAAACGGGACGAGTACTTAAGCACTGGATGGGGGATGGGGCTAACCTTGTGCCCCTTATGTAAGATGGAGGAGGAGTCGGAGAAGCATCTATGGTTCGAGTGCCATGTCATCCAGGAAGCACGGGATATTGTTTGGCGATGGACAGGGATGCCGAGGATGACCGGTGATATTGCAGATTGGCTTCACTGGTTCGCGTGTGAGAGTCTAGCAACGAGAAAGAAGATTATATTCAAAGTTAAATTGCTAGTTTTCTTGGCTTTTGTCTACTATACTTGGATTGATAGGAATAGTGTAGTATTCAAAAATGAGTTATGTAACCCTAGGCATTGGGCCTCACGGATTGTGGAGACGTGCAAGTACCGCATCTCTATTAGGTGTAAAGGCAAAACACCTAGTGAGAAGCGATGGTTGCACCAATTGCTAGGAAATAGCGAGTAGTCTCGTAGAGGGGGAATTAGAGTAGAAGAAGAATCAGAGTACATGAGAGCTTTTTGTAGAGATTTGGGGGTACACACACCGAGTGGTGTCTTTTGGTAGGACTTAGGAGTGCCTTGCATGGTGTTCCTTCTTTTGTAATTACGCATTACAATCTATAAATTTACCACTTCAAAAAAAAAAATTGGTTTAGTGGCTAAATAGAGGTTGGTTAAGTGTCTAAATAGGGGTTGATTCGATGTCTAAATCGAGTAGAAGTACCCGATATCGACCACTGTTGTCGAGTAAACCTGCAGCTCTGCACAACAGAAGACGAAACAAGCAATGTTGAGTACAGTAGTACTCGACGTCAACTACTGTACTCGAGATCGACTAGTCTGTAGTCGAGATCGACTAGTCTACACAGATAAAATCGTAACCTTGTGATGAAATAAAGATAGAGACAACACGAAATTGATGGGAATTTATTCAATAATATAAAAGCTTCCAGAATTTGGGTTTCAACGCCACAACGATAACCATATAATAATAATGCTAAAGGTATAAAAGATCATTCTTTTTCATCAAATAACTTTTTCCATTAACAAATAGGAATATAGAGGCTTTCACATAAACCCTAATTCTTACTAACCCTTTTCATATATTTAATCCGAATTTGCATTAAGATCATTTTCGCTTCAATAATACAAATAAGGATCACCTTCGACTGTCGCAGAAGAATCATGCAATTAGGGATAGAAGATGAAATCGCAATAAAGATTGTACTTTTGATGCATTACCTTACATGGCTATCGTCGGGCTCACCCTGACCCTAGAAGTTGGGTGACTACTCGCTCTTCATCATCAAAACACAAATCAATAACATAAAGAAACTAAATTGCATTAAATCAAAATAAAGCTTACAACCGAATAAAGCCAAATCCGCTCTCGGCTCTCCACCTTCTACTCGACCAAAAGCTCTAAACTCTCTCTACTCGCTATCTATAGGCAAACACAATTGTATGTGGCTTGGATGATCCTAAAACTCAGCCCTTAGGGCTTTATTTATAGTATTCAATCCCCACTATTCAAGGAAAGAATAATCTATCTATATCTAAAACTCTCTATCTAAAGCTAAATGATAAAACTTTGATAAATAAAGGAAATAAATCTCTAAAGTCAATAAAAGAAATATCTAATATGGATAAATCTTCCTTCAACTTGATATATCTTCACTCCTCTTGATAGAATTCCACGTGCCTTCACTTTCAAATAAACTCAACCACTCAGATTCCACTCGATTTTGACTCGGAATGGGCCAGAGGAGTACTCGACATCGACCAAAGTAGTCGACATCGAGTAGGATTCGTACTCTGGCTTCTCTCGTGCACTTGTCCTCGATCTCGGCTAGGACTCAGACTCGACGAGTACTCGACATCGAGTAAGGTACTTGACATCTAGTACTTTTTGTGCATCTCGAGTGGTTTGTTGCTGAGCTCGTGCTCGACTTGATGATTTCGACCATGAGGTACTCGACATCGACTAGTCTGGTCGACGTCGACTAGTTCTGTCGAGTACCTTCTTCCTTGTTATCTGCTCATTGTGTCTTGGCTCAGCTGCTGCTTGACCTTGGACCTTATGTGGTTGGCCTCGAGCTCCTCCATGGTTTTCTTCCTTCTCCGAACTACTGCAGAATGCCTCGATTTCTGCGAAATTAAACAAAAACTAGTGTACACTCCATAATTTGGCAAATAAGCATAAGCTACATAGATTCTGTATAATTATAACCCAATGATATGAAATGTATGCAGAAATCAATATAAAAGTTAATGTAAAACATGACAAAATAGGCGCACATCACTCACCATTAACATTTTTAGGTATCCAATATGCTTATCAATATTTTTGCCGATTTAGCTCCATGATCGCGGGGTCTAACATGGCGGCAAGAGAGAATCGATGCTCTGACTTCACCAACTTATTAACGGTTTAGTTTTGAATGATTTGATAAGGTTTTGACCTGGCTCCGTCGTGGCACTCTTATGTATGAATTTGGAAACTTTCTTGGTTGTATGATCAACGAATTTCACGACTTAAGTCATAGGGCAGGTACAGGGAACTTACAGTGGGGATTCCAATGATCCCTCTCGGCTTCTGGGTGTGAAATCCCACTTTCAAAGCAAAATTGTTTACTTCAAACCTTCAACCTATACTCGGGGCGCAAGATACTAACGATGAGTTTCATCCCTCGAAACGTAACCCGGAAATCATAATCTCGGGTCGTTACAACTTGATCTTTCATTTTCAAATCAACTTTTATATTTATTTGCATTGTATAATACTCCGTCCGATTGATAGTATTTAATTTTTTATTTTTCAAAATGTTTTTTTAACAAAATAAAAATTCTAAAAAATTCTAAAATATTAAAACCATTCTATGCTTATTACTAATTGCATGAAATTATTTTTAAAAAACAATTTAAAATTTTGATGTTTTATATATGTTTACATTTTATTAAAAATTATGAGAAATAATAAAAATTATTTTTTTTTATTAAATTTAATAATATATCAAATATCAAATTTTTAATAAAGTTATTTTAAAAAAATTATTTAAAATTTTGATATTTATATATTTTCACATTTTATTGAACATTATGAGAAATAATAAAGATAAAATATTTTAGAAGAGATACAGTATATAATCACAAGCACTTGAACTTATGAATAATGTCTTTAATTTTAGAATTTTGAAATTCTGACTCGACGTGAATGATCCGTTTGACAGGTCTATATAGGATGATAGATTTCATTTTAATTTATAGGATTACAAACTCTATATAGGGGAGAGTTCGGGTGAGAACACCCCGATCCGGTGAGAACGTAAGAAACGTTTTTATTGGATGTAACATATCTAATTTTTCATTAAAATAAAATCGCCTCACACGCCTAACTTTCTTCCTAGCTTCTCCATGGTTGCCACCGCCGGCTCCGCATACCTTTCTTCCGCCTCCGCCCGCTCCGCCTCCGCTTACCTTTCCTCCTTCTCTGCCCTCAAGGCCAGGCTCGACTCCTCCTTCTTCCTTCTCTCGGAGCTCCTCCACCATGGCCGAACGTTCGCCGAGGACTGGTTCCGCAGTTCCGCCGCCTATTCGTCTTGATTGTGATCGATCATTGATTGTGGTTCACTGTTTTTGGTTCATTGGACGTGGTTTACTATTTTTTTTAAAGACAAATAAATAATTAATTAAAAAAATAAACATTAAAAAAGCCTATTGCTTCGATCGACTCATTAACAAAATAAATATTAAAAAAATAAACATTAAAAGATGGCAATAAACCAAAATGTTTGAAATTAGCCTATTTTTTCAAGGAGCAGCAGCAACATCATCAGCCTTCATTACGGAAGGCTTGCAATTAGGGAAAGGAGATCTATTTCATTACGGAAGTCTTGCAACAAGAACGAATGAATGATGGGGAAGTTTTCACATGAAATGAAGATGCGGTCTTTGTCTTGCATTCGATGTCGTACCCGTAACCAAGGTCGAGTGCTTTCTTTGTCCAAGCGGCGGTGCTCACCAGGAGATGGATGATCGAGAGGGTGCTCTCCGAGAGACGGATGAGGATAAGCTTTGATGAACATCCATGGCAGAAGTTGGAATTCTTCACTCGTCTTTGCTTTCAATTCTTGAATTTTAGGCACGTTTTGCTCCGGAATTTCAATTTTGCTTTCAATTTCCAGAATTCTAAAATCGTATTTGTTTCGGATTTTATAATACTAATTCCAACAGTAGAGAAAATTGAAAGAAAATTCAATTTGTTACGGAAATTATAAGATTTTGACACAATAAGGTTATTTGACTTGAATTCAACTAATTGAACTACCTAGAGTAATTTGATTTAATCATGTTAAAAGTATATTTGAACCATATAAATATAGGTTGGTGTTGTAGGAGGAAATCGAGTATGAAATATAATAAAATAGATCAAACCAGATTTAGGCCCACGCAAATAATTACAAGACTTCCTCCCGATGCAGCAGTGGGAAGTCAGGATCGATCCACGAGGAAGCGTGTCAGCGGATCCTAGACAGCGGAGAAATCTCACAAAAGTCGACAACAGGGGTCCTAGATCTCGAGTACAACAGGGGTTGGTCGATCTCGACAAGAGCCTACGCGAGATCGAGTTGGGTCTTCGTCGACGTCGGCTTGGTTTGGTTGATTTCCTGCACACAGAAGCTACAACGACTTGGGTCGAAGATCAGTGCTCGAGATCGAGTAGTGCTAGTCGATCTCGAGGAAGACAGAGAATAAAAACGAAAGAAAGTAAATGCAAAGGCTTTGGGGATTTGAACTAAACTTAATGTAAAGGACTTCCAAGATTGGGGTTCGCAACAACGATAACCAAACATGCATAAGGCAGAGATAAAACAGATAATCATGTAACTTGCATCAAAGGACAAGCTTTCGCCTTTTTGTTGTAGGGAGGAAATCGAGTATGAAATATAACAAAATAAATCAAACCAGATTCTGCCCACGCAAATAATTACAAGACCTCCTCTTGATGTAGCAGCGGGAAGTCAGGATCGATCCACGAGGAAGCGTGTCAGCGGATCCTAGGCAGCAGAGAAATCTCACGGAAGTCGACAACAGGGGTCCTAGATCTCGAGTACAGCAACTCGACAGAAGATCGGACAGTCGAACACAGCGCAGCATCAAGCACAGGCTCAGCAAAAGCTACTCGATCTCGACAAAGGGCTACTCGAGATCGAGTAAAGTCCTCGTCGATGTCGGCTTGTCTTGGTCGAGTACCTGCACACAGAAGCTACAGCGACTTGGGTCGAAGATCAGTAGTCGAGATCGAGGAGTGCTATTCGATCTCGAGGAAGACAGAAACTAAAACGAAAGAAAATAAATGCAAAGGCTTTGTGATTTTTAACTAAACTGTATGTAAAGGACTTCCAAGATTGGGGTTTGCAACAACAATAACCAAGCATGCATAAGGCAGAGATAAAACAGATAATCATGTAAATCGCATCAAAGGACTAAGCTTTCGCCTTTTCCAACAATTAGATAACTCTTTCAAGAAATCCTAATTGTCTCTATTGATTTTATGTTTACAATCCTAGTTGTTATCATGGACCTCCATTAGATGGGTAATAAACACATAACAAGTAGTAGATGTTCAAAACTTGATAAAAGTCTGATCTTTACCTCAATTATGCATGGCTATCGTCGGGCTCGCCCCAACCCTAGAAGTGGGTGGACTACTCGCGCTTCATCATAATTAAAGATATCAATAATAAAAGGAAATAAACTTGCATTAATAAAATAAAATAGAGCTTACAACCAAAGGAAGCCAATTCCGCTCTCGCTTCACCAACTCCTCTTAGCCACTCACTCTCTCTTTCTCTACTACTACTAATTGCTATCTGATGGAATCCATGAAAAACCAGCCCCATGGGCTTTATTTATAGCCTTCTAATCCTTGTTATTCAAGGATAGAATATCTATATCTATATCTAAAAATATATCTAAAACTTTAAAGATAAATAAAAGCAACAACATAATAAAATCTAAATAAGGGAATTATATCTAAAAGTGTTTAAGTGCATAGATCTTCTTCTTCCATGATGTATCTTGATAGATCGGATAGAACTATGCAACCTTCGGCCCCAAGGAATCCAAATCCGAGTAGGATAGATCAAAACGCGTTACGCGGCTTCTGGAGGCTTCCTCGATCTCGAGTAAGGCTACTCGATCTTGAGTAGAAGTGTCGTCGACTGGGCTTGGCTCAGCGTCTCGGGTTGCTTGTCCTCGATAGGCTCAGACTCTGGTTCACAGGTGTACTCGATCTCGAGTACGGTTGTCGACATTGAGTTGAGATGGCTCGTCGACTGGTGTGGCTTGGCTAGTCGGGCAATCCTTGTCGACATGCTCGGACACAGGCTCCCCGGCTTCGTCGATCTCGAGGAACACTCATTGATCTCGAGTAAAGGTGGCTCGTCGACTAGGTCTTCTGGTGTTGTCGAGCAACCTCTCTTCGACATGGCTCGGGTGTGGGCTCTCAGCCTTGTCGACATCGGGTAACAGTCGTCGATCTCGAGGAGGATGTCCGGACACGGTCGGGTAGTCTCTCCTCGACTCCGGGTAATTTCTCCTTAGATCCGGATAATCCCTTCTTGGCTCCGGGTTAGCTCGTCTTTCGCTCCTCGACATGTGCTCTTGGACTAGGGTTTGTCTAGGCGTGATTCACCGAGATCGACTAAGGCTTGTCGATGTCGAGTAACTTTGAGCTCCGGTTCTCACTTCTTGATTTTCTCCCGAAATGGTTCCATATTCTGCAATATTAAACAGAAGCTTATGTAGATCTCCATTTCTGACAAATAAGCATATACTACATAAATCCGACATATTCCCAACCCGAAATATGCAAAATGTATAGAATATGGAACTAAATTATGCATAAAGACATGGCTACTTTGGAGACATCACTTTTCCAACAATTAGACAACTCTTTCAAGAAACCCTAATTGTCTCTACTGATTTTATGTTTATAATCCAAGTTGTTAGCATGGACCTCCATGAGATGGGTAATAAACACATAACAAGTAGTAGATGCTCAAAACATGATAAAAGTTGGATCTTTACCTCAAACACGCATGGCTATCGTCGGGCTCGCCCCAACCCTAGAAGTGGGTGGACTACTCGTGCTTCATCGCAACCTCAGACATCATTGATTGAAAGAAAATCACTTGCATTAAACTAAATTCAAAGACTTTACAATCCCGGCGATCCAACTCTCGTTGAATGCCAAAACCCTAAAACCTCTGAACTCCTAAACCGTCTCTGTGAACTACTTCTCTAGATTGTGAATTGAATGATCCCTAAAATCAGCCCCATGGGCTTTATTTATAGCCTTCTACTCCTTGTTATTCAAGGATAGAATATCTCTATCTATATCTAAATCTATATCTAAAAGCTTTAAAGATAAATAAATGGAATAAAACAATTAAATCTAAAAAGAAAATTATATCTAAAAGTCTTCAAGTGGATAAATCTTCTCCTCCATGATGGATCTTGATAGAATCGGATAGACTCGGCAATCTTCGGCCCCAAGGAATCCCAATCCGAGCAGGATAGATCAAAACGCGTTACGCGGCTTTTGGAAGCTTCCTCGATCTCGAGTAAGTCTACTCGATCTCGAGTAGAAGTGACGTCGACTGGGCTGGCTCAGCGTCTCGGGTTGCTGGTCCTCGACAAGCTCGGATATGGCTCACAGGTGTACTCGATCTCGAAGAAAGGTCCTCGATCTTGAGTAACTTGGCTCCATCGTCTTGGTCTTCTGGGGTTGTCGAGCAACCCTTCTCGACATGCTCGGGTGTGGACTCTCGGCCTTGTCGACATCGAGTACGGTCCTCGACATCGAGTTGCTTTGTCTGGGCGTCAGGTCGGGTAGTCTCTCCTCGGCATTCTCGGACATGCTTTCCTCGACTCCGGGCATGGGCTTTGGTGCTTTTTTCGATCTCGAGTTAGCAACTCGATCTCGAGTAGGGTGTGGAGTCGGGTTCTTCGTCTTCAGCTTCTCGACATGATCCTCCTCGATCCTGGCAGGTGTCTAGACATGGCTTGTCGAGATCGACTAGGGGTAGTCGACATCGTGTAGACTTGGGCCTCCGTCCTTGCTTCTTGGTTTTCTCCCGAAATGACTCCATATTCTGCAATATTAAACAGAAACTTATGTAGATCTCCATTTCTGACAAATAAGCATATACTACATAAATCCGACATATTCCCAACCCGAAATATGCAAAATGTAAAGAATATGGAACTAAAATATGCATAAAGACATGGCTACTTTGGAGACATCAAATCACCCCATACTTAGACTTGCTTGTCCTCAAGCAATAACCAAACAATAACCAAGACCTACAACACATCCTTCAAGTCTTCGCCTTTGTCAAAAGCAACATCTTAAGTAGTAGCAATGTAAGACAAGTGAATTTAACATCATCACACATATATGAGCGATCCATAGGCATAGGCAATATAAATCCAACCTCACAGGGATAATGTGTTTATACTCAGCTCTCAATGTGTTTAGGCTATGTGGATCAACTCTCAACTCAATTCCATATACAATCTCATAAATATTGCAATTTAAATATAAATCCACTTCGCAACCAATTGCAACAAGAATTATCAAGAGGACTTCGCTCAATATAAGTCTTCAAAGAAGATTCCATTCGGCGGGGTTGTAATGGCGCTTGGTAAGAAATATAAGGGTATTGAATTATTTGGCTATGTGGTGCTTTAATAAAATTCGGGAATCAAGACTCCTAAATTTCCAACACAACTCAACCAAACCATAACTCTCAATCATATGCATCAACCAAACTCTCCAATTTATCTCAATGAAGTATGTAACCTTTCAAACTTTCTCAACCTCTCCAAAGTATGTATCTTGCGAAATAATGAAAGAAATAAGGTAAATTTGGCTCATGTACCTTATTCATAAACATATATACTTTTTTTCTCTTCTTTTTTCGATTTTTTTTTGAACGAAAATAAAATAAAAACTAATGGTGCATTTATAGGGTGAGCCAAAAATCCTTTTACATAATATGTATAGCAAGATAAAAATATAAAACCAACCCATATCTCAATAAATTCCAAAAATCCTTCTTACTTGAAATCCAACATAAGCTCATTCCTTCCACAAACCATTATTTCAACCAACTCTAAGTCTTAATTCCCAAATGGGGGTTAGGCTTAATTTTGGCTAAGGATAATTTTGTGGAGTTCACAATAAAAGTCTCAGGTTAATGTTCTGGCTTCAAGCAGGGATAATGCAGGGTAGGTAAAGAGAGGATAAAATTGGCTTAAAAAGTGCCTCCATCACTTAATTCTCATTAACATAAACATATAAATGCATTGGCTTTGAATAACTATCACAACATTTAGAGATGCATAGGAAGAATAAATACACTCAAGAAAGCAGAGGGGTTTTTAATGTTTTCCCTATAAGGCCAAAATTCTCACTAGGACAATTTTTGTTGGATTTTAACCTTTACCTTAGGATCATATGTGCTCAATTTCATCCCAAGTTCACAATCCACATAAAAACAATTTTGAGGACTTAGGCTAGTCCTTCCAAACACGCCATAGGATTTATATGATCAAGTCAATCATTATTCATCATCATAGGACATCTAAGTTAGGGTATAACAACTAAGACAATGCAAAAACTTAAACATGCATTTTTTTTTCTTTTTTTGACATTTTCTAATTTTTTTTTCTTTTTTATTTCTTATGCAAAAAATAAGACTAAAGTATGACAAAAGACTAAAATGCATAAAATTTAAACATGAATGCATAACAAAAAAATTAAAATTTCACCATGTAAAACCAAAAGCAAGACTAAAATATACAATAATGATAATGAGCCCTTCCCCCACCCCATACTTAAAATTTACAGTGTCCCCACTGTATAAAATCAAATAAAAACAAGAGTAAAGGAAAGAACTCACAGGATAACACATCGAGGATGGCGGATCAGGCATGTCGAGGAAAGATTGTTAGTCGATCTCGAGTAGTGTAACTCGATCTCGAGGAGGTTTCTGCGTCCAGTGGCTTCTGAAGTCGAGGAGCTTCTGGTGGCTTAGTCGATATCGAGTTGTCCTACTTGAGATCGACAAGTTTCTGGGCTGCTCCTCCTTGTCGTTGTCAACTTGGCCTTCGTCGATTTTGACTGTTTTTCAGGGACTTCTTATTCCACTTTTCGCGATCCTTATATGCTTGCCGACCTAAAAGTGTTAGATTGCACACGAAAACAAGACTATCCACATGAAGTATTCTAAAAGACATAAAAAAACAAAAAGTTCAAAAGTCCCAAAAATAAATGTCTATTTACAAGCTCTAGATTTTAGAGTCGCTAGGCCGACTTCTCCGTTTGCGCTCAAGGACCATTAGTGTGGGGCCCGCTCATGCTTGGCCCTTCTCATGGATCATCTAGGTCCTGATTGTAATATGCAAGCTCAGCTGACAGGTGTTTGCTTGCATCATCTTCTTTCTCTTTCTTCTTCTTCCTTCCAGCTCTTAATTTTCGCAGATTCTCTCACCACGGGGCCTTACCTTCCCTTAAATTATTGATAATTTTCTTTATGGATTGAGGGGGAGTAGAATTCATACCTGAACTTACCTTTTCGGACCCAAAACAGAAATCTTTGGGCTTGGGGCTAGTCGATGTCGAGTATTGCTAGTCGACCTTGAGTACAGGGACCCCATACTTAGGTTCTGGGCAAGTCTGTGGCTCAACAGAGGAAGTCGACGTCGACAAAGACTTGTCGAGATCGAGGAGGAGGGTGGTCGAGATCGAGGACTCTTGGTCGATCTCGAGGACAGTACTGGTGCTTTCCTCCGCTAATTGCTTGGTCCCGTGGTTGCTGATGCTTTTCACCTCCAGCCATGAAATTTCCTCCTTTGCAGGGCCAAAAGAGAGATCGATTCTTGACACTAATTCTGGCATCTGCAGTAGCTAAGAATGGTCTACCAAGAATAATAGGGCTAGTAGGATCTTCAGCACAGTCTATGACAAGGAAATCTGCTGGAACAAAGAATTTACCAACCTGGACGGGGACATTCTCAACTATACCTGTAGGGATGACCACTGTATTGTTTGCCATGTATAGTTTGGCATCCACAGGCTCTATGCATCCTATCTTTACCTTCCGCCAGATTGATAAAGGCATGTTGCTCACTCTTGCTCCTAAATCACACAGAGACTCATATTTATACTGCCCAAAACCTACAGTAACAGAAAACTTACCAAGGTCAGGTCTCTTTTCAGGGAAGTGGAGTACTTTGCATTCGCCTGCGATCTCTGAGATGGATCGCTTTTTGCTCAGGATTTCCTTCAGAAATTTGACATATCCAGGCATCTCTTGCAGGGCTTCTGTAAAAGGAATAGAGACATTCAATTCTTGCAGCATATTAACAAAACGGTTAAACCTACATGCAGTGGGATCTTTCTGTGCCTTGGAAGGAAAAGGCAGTGGCTTTTTCTGCTTCGGAGCCAGATCAGACGTCGGAGGTGTTGCAGAGTCGTCGACCTCGGTCAGATTTTTCTCCTCGATCTCGACCAGTGGCTCCTCGACATCGAGTTGGGTGGTCGACCTGGAGTTGCTGGGTTGCACAGTGGAGTCCGAGCTCAGCTTCTGGTCTATGTCGAGCAGTTTCTTGTCGAGGTTGAGTAGAGTCTCCTTGAGATCGAGTTGAGTCTGCTCTATGTCGAGTTGCTGCTCTGCCCTTTCTTGATGTTTCCCGACCTCTGGCTCGTGTAATTGATGCCCACTTATGAGTTTGATAGCTGCGACGTGTCCGGTCTTCCCTTTAGGATTTGGTTCTATTTGCCCAGGGAGCTGTCCGGATGGTCGTGGGATCTGTGTAGCGATTTGACCCATCTGGGTCTCTATTCCCCTTTTCCAGATGTCCAGTTCTCCAAATTTTGTAGTGATGCTCTGGAACTGGTTGTTGATGGTGCCTTGATTCCGACGCATCTCCTCAATGATGAGCTGCAGATCATCCTTCTTTTGATCCCTTTCTGGATGTCCTGGAGCTCTGTAGGGTTGGGGGTTCCTAGGAGGACCTTGGTTCCACTGTGGTTGATAGAACCTTTGATCTCCCATGTAGCGATTGGGACCCCCAGCGTAGGCTGCCTCCTCATGTGTCTCTGCCATTCTGACTTGCTCAGTGTGTGGACACTCAGTAGTGGTGTGCCGCAGTGATCCACATTCAATGCAAGGCTGGTTGACAGATAGATATTTGACTTGCTTGAGGAGCTTGCGATTCTGGTCTCTGTAGAACTGCTCTCTAACATCTGGGTCAATCTCCTTTGCTGGCTCATAGAGTGGAATAGATGGTGCTGGCCTGGCATAGGAGTTCTCCTCATAGTTTGCAGTAGACCCATATTTGTTGTCATAATTGGCGAGCTTGTCTAGCACACCCCAGGCGTCAATTGGTGGCATCGTCAGATACTCATAGAGAGTATACTGGTTGATTCTGTCCTTAGTGACTTGATCAAGAGAGTTGAAGAAGATCTCCTGAATGACGTAGGGTGGCTGTCCATGAGTAGGGAAAGATCGTAGCAGTTCTTTGTAGCGTTCCCATGCCTTTGCCAGCGGTTCCCCAAGTTTCTGTTTGAAGGCGGTGATTTTCTGGCGGAGGAGTGCTGTCTTGGCGGGTGGGAAGAATTTATTCAGAAACTCTTGCTCTACTTGGGCCCATGTTGTGAGTGATCTTGGTTTCAGCCCTTCAAACCACTTTAGTGCAGGCCCAGCGAGAGACCAGCGAAAAGCTTTCATCTTGACATATTCTAGAGTTGTACCTTCAGCAAGAGTACGACACATGTCAGAAAAATTGGTAATATGTTCAAGAGGACACTCATTAAATTTGCCATAAAAAGCATTATTTTTAAGCTCTATAAGAAATTGAGTGCGAATTTCAAAAGAGTTTTCAGGGATTAGAATCGCCGATTCAGGCACGACGAGAGTTGGATGCATATAATCCTCTGCAGTAGTTGGATATTGGGCAAGCTCAGCTTCTGCTTGTTCCCTTGCTGCTTTCTCAGCGGCGATAGCAGCATCTTTAGTGGCCAGTTCCCTGGTAAGCCTCTGTATTAGCTGTTCCTGGGTTTCTGCGGTAGCCATGGCTCTTTTCATTCTAGCGTGGGCTTGTATAAGACGTTCTGGGTTGTCTAAGCCGTCAAACTCAGGTGGTTGACCAGAACGGCGCATACACCTGAAAAGTAACTCAAAGTAGACGTGAGATTCAACTACCTAAGGCGCGAATGATTGCTTCCCCGGCAACGGCACCAATTTGTTGTAAGGAGGAAATCGAGTATGAAATATAATAAAATAGATCAAACCAGATTTAGGCCCACGCAAATAATTACAAGACTTCCTCCCGATGCAGCAGTGGGAAGTCAGGATCGATCCACGAGGAAGCGTGTCAGCAGATCCTAGGCAGCGGAGAAATCTCACAAAAGTCGAAAACAGGGGTCCTAGATCTTGAGTACAGCAACTCGAAAGAAGATCGGACAGTCGAACACAGCGCAGCAGCAAGCACAGAGGTTGGTCGATCTCGACAAGAGCCTACTCGAGATCGAGTTGGGTCTTCGTCGACGTCGGCTTGGTTTGGTCGATTTCCTGCACACAGAAGCTACAACGACTTGGGTCGAAGATCAGTGCTCGAGATCGAGTAGTGCTAGTCGATCTCGAGGAAGACAGAGAATAAAAACGAAAGAAAGTAAATGCAAGGCTTTGGGGATTTGAACTAAACATAATGTAAAGGACTTCCAAGATTGGGGTTCGCAACAACGATAACCAAACATGCATAAGGCAGAGATAAAACAGATAATCATGTAACTTGCATCAAAGGACAAGCTTTCGCATTTTCCAACAATTAGACAACTCTTTCAAGAAACCCTAATTGTCTCTACTGATTTTATGTTTATAATCCAAGTTGTTAGCATGGACCTCCAGTAGATGGGTAATAAACACATAACAAGTAGTAGATGCTCAAAACATGATAAAAGTTGGATCTTTACCTCAAACACGCATGGCTATCGTCGGGCTCGCCCCAACCCTAGAAGTGGGTGGACTACTCGTGCTTCATCGCAACCTCAGACATCATTGATTGAAAGAAAATAACTTGCATTAAACTAAATTCAAAGACTTTACAATCCCGGCGATCCAACTCTCGTTGAATGCTAAAACCCTAAAACCTCTGAACTCCTAAACCGTCTCTGTGAACTACTTCTCTAGCTTGTGAATTGAATGATCCCTAAAATCAGCCCTATGGGCTTTATTTATGGCCTTCTACTCCTTGTTATTCAAGGATAGAATATCTCTATCTATATCCAAATCTATATCTAAAAGCTTTAAAGATAAATAAATGGAATAACATAATTAAATCTAAAAAGGAAATTATATCTAAAAGTCTTCAAGTGGATAAATCTTCTCCTCCGTGATGGATCTTGATAGAATCGGATAGACTCGGCAATCTTCGGCCCCAAGGAATCCCAATCCGAGTAGGATAGATCAAAACGCGTTACGCGGCTTCTGGAAGCTTCCTCGATCTCGAGTAAGTCTACTCGATCTCGAGTAAGTCTACTCGATCTCGAGTAGAAGTGACGTCGACTGGGCTGGCTCGGCGTCTCGGGTTGCTGGTCCTCAACAAGCTTGCATATGGCTCACAGGTGTACTCGATCTCGAAGAAAGGTCCTCGATCTCGAGTAACTTGGCGTCATCGTCTTGGTCTTCTGGGGTTGTCGAGCAACCCTTCTCGACATGCTCGGGTGTGGACTCTCGGCCTTGTCGACATCGAGTTGCTGTGTCTGGGCGTCAGGTTGGGTAGTCTCTCCTCGGTATTCTCGGACATGCTTTCCTCGACTCCGGGCATGGGCTTTGGTGCTTTTGTCGATCTCGAGTTAGCAACTCGATCTCGAGTAGGGTGTAGAGTCGGGTTCTTCGTCTTCAGCTTCTCGACATGATCCTCCTCGATCCTGGCAGGTGTCTTGACATGGCTTGTCGAGATCGACTAGGGGTAGTCGACATCGAGTAGACTTGGGCCTCCGTCCTTGGTTCTTGGTTTTCTCCCGAAATGACTCCATATTCTGCAATATTAAACAGAAACTTATGTAGATCTCCATTTCTGACAAATAAGCATATACTACATAAATCCGACATATTCTCAACCCGAAATATGCAAAATGTAAAGAATATGGAACTAAAATATGCATAAAGACATGGCTACTTTGGAGACATCAGTTGGTTCAGTGACTAAATAGGTTGGTTCAGTGACAAAATAAAGGTTGGTTCAGTGTCTAAATAGATGTTGGTTCAGTGGCTAAATAGGTTGGTTTAGTGGCTAAATAGAGGTTGGTTCAGTGACAAAATAGGTTGGTTCAGTGGCAAAATAGAGGTTGGTTCAGTGACTCGATAAAGGTTGGTCAATGACTAAATAGGTTGGTTCAGTGTCTAAATAGAGGTTGGTTCATTGGCTAAATAGAGGTTAGTTCAGTGGCTAAATAGAGGTTGGTTCAGTGGCTAAATAGAGGTTGTGATGCGGATCAAGATGGCCTTCTGTGGGTCAAACAATGATCTTGATCCAGGCGAGCTCTCAAGACCGATTCGAGAGCCATTGATGACGAAGAGTGTCATCCTCAAAAGGAGGAAGAAGGCTCCACCATGGAACAAGGTTCAAAGGAGTAAGGTGAGCTAATGTTCAAATTTGGGTTCGTTCTTAATGGGTTGACAGCATTTCGACGTCTCAGTAAAACGGGTCGTTCGGAGTCCATATTTATCGGATGAGGTCGTACCATACCTTGTTGGAACGACGACGAAAAGATCTACAACTTTGCTGTTGAAGGTTTCTCCAAAATCGACGTCGAGAATGGCCGAAATTCATCATCTTTGCAGCTGTCACTGTTTGGACGAATTTCCACATATTTATTTAGTTAATTTCGAATTTAATTTATTAGATATATTTATTTTATGCAATTAGGAAATAATAAGGTGGAAGGAAAATATCTCATCTAGGTAATTCCTTTTCCACCAAGTTGTTAATTTTCTATCCTTAGTTAGTTTTACTTATCTTAGAAAAGATTTACATATCTTTAGATTATTTGATTTATCTTTAGTTACCAAAACTCTATCTTTTGCACAAGATAGAATTGGTATATTGTCTATTTAAACTCATGTTTTACATTCAATAAAATTAGATTGGAATTATAATTGAGGAACCCTTTTAAGGATTAAAAGGTTCCCTCGATTCCCAATCCAAAAGCCTTCGCAATCAATTTATGTTCTTGTTCATTCATCAATCATCTGATACCAAACCCTAATCCCAAACACAAAACCAAACACAAGAAAGAAGAGAAAAGCTGAAAAAAATTGTCGCTGGAACCCAGAATCCGTCGCTGCAGAACCCAGGAGCCGCCGCTGGCAGCGGCCGCCGCAGGCTTGCAGCGCCCGCAGCATCCGTCGCCATCACTTTGCCGTCGCTGCTGCTGTTTCCTTGATTGCCCTTTACTTAGTTTTTATTTGTTTGTTTTCCTTTCTTTCACAATAGTTTCAAGTCTCTATTGTAATTAATTGTAAACATCGAGAATATAGCGAGAATAATTGCAAGATCGGGCCATCAAACAGTTTGGAGTTCTTGATCCTGAACCCACAGGCGAAGGATCGGGGATTCCAAACGTATCAAGTGGTACCAGAGCCGTAGGTTTCGCAAGTTCTTGTTTTTTTTTTCTTGATGTTATTTACGATTTGATTCAATGGTTGACGTAATCTGGGGAGGCGACTGGGATGATGATCCCGATCCATTGGATGGATTCTTTGCTTTGGAACGTGCTAAACAACAGCGACGCCAACGAGAGTTGCAGAGACGAGCTTTGCAACAACAAGCTTTAGAGCGACAACGAGAGGCTCAAAGGCACCGCCTTTGGCTTCAACATCAAGCGGAGATCGAAGATAGGAGGTGTCGCCAACGCTATCAGATTCGGCTTCTCCAACAAAGAGAGGCTGAGGAGGAATGAAGACAAGAGGAGGAGGAACGTCGCCGAGAGGAGTACTTGGAGGAATTGGCGAAGGCCATCTCGGATAGAATTTATCAAGATCTTCCTTCAGCCCTCACCCCTGCTCCAGCGGCTATAGTTGCCTCAACCGACGACGAGGTAATTGAGCTTAAGGAGCCTTTTGTTGATTTCGTTGCCCAAAAAACAGCACAGCGCGTCGAACTTGTTTCGCAGATTCCCGTTGACTCCGACCTCGGAATTGAGTCAAATCAGTCTTGTTGCGAAGCTGACTCGACGAGCTTTCCAACGGTGGGTCACATGCTGCAAGACTCTGCCGGAAAGACCTCCGAAATTGCTCTGCAAGTGGACTGCAGTGCTGCACCAGATGATGTGATTGCTTCTGACGACAACGATGAGGACGTTGGGAACACTTCTCTTGAGTTAGCTATTGTACCTCTTGAGAATATTCCTAATGTTGAGAATTCTAAAGTTCATAGGGTTATTGAGCCTATTGATATTGTTCTTCTTGATTGCTCAATGTTCTCTACGACAGGTGTTGTTTTTGAGGTTCCTTTGCCTCAAATTCTGCTGGCGCCATCTCAAGTTGATGCTCAGAGAAGTTACTTTCTGAGTGCTGCTCCTTCCCCAATGCTCTTCAATGACTCGATTCGAGGACGAATCGAAGCTAAGAAGGGGAGAATGATGCGGATCAAGATGGCCTTCTGTGGGTCAAACAATGATCTTAATCCAGGCGAGCTCTCAAGACCGATTCGAGAGCCATTGATGACGAAGAGTGTCATCCTCAAAAGGAGGAAGAAGGCTCCACCATGGAACAAGGTTCAAAGGAGTAAGGTGAGCTAATGTTCAAATTTGGGTTCGTTCTTAATGGGTTGACAGCATTTCGACGTCTCAGTAAAACGGGTCGTTCGGAGTCCATATTTATCGGATGAGGTCGTACCATACCTTGTTGGAACGAGGACGAAAAGATCTACAACTTTGCTGTTGAAGGTTTCTCCAAAATCGACGACGAGAATGGCCGAAATTCATCATCTTTGCAGCTGTCACTGTTTGGACGAATTTCCACATATTTATTTAGTTAATTTCGAATTTAATTAATTAGATATATTTATTTTATGCAATTAGGAAATAATAAGGTGGAAGGAAAATATCTCATCTAGGTAATTCCTTTTCCACCAAGTTGTTAATTTTCTATCCTTAGTTAGTTTTACTTATCTTAGAAAAGATTTACATATCTTTAGATTATTTGATTTATCTTTAGTTACCAAAACTCTATCTTTTGCAGAAGATAGAATTGGTATATTGTCTATTTAAACTCATGTTTTACATTCAATAAAATTAGATTGGAATTATAATTGAGGAACCCTTTTAAGGATTAAAAGGTTCCCTCGATTCCCAATCCAAAAGCCTTCGCAATCAATTTATGTTCTTGTTCATTCATCAATCATCCGATACCAAACCCTAATCCCAAACACAAAACCAAACACAAGAAAGAAGAGAAAAGCTGAAAAAAATTGTCACTGGAACCCAGAATCCGTCGCTGCAGAACCCAGGAGCCGTCGCTGGCAGCGGCCGCCGCAGGCTTGCTGCGCCCGCAGCATCCGTCGCCATCACTTTGCCGTCGCTGCTGCTGTTTCCTTGATTGCCCTTTACTTAGTTTTTATTTGTTTGTTTTCCTTTCTTTCACAATAGTTTCAAGTCTCTATTGTAATTAATTGTAAACATCGAGAATATAGCGAGAATAATTGCAAGATCGGGCCATCAAACAGTTTGGAGTTCTTGATCCTGAACCCACAGGCGAAGGATCGGGGATTCCAAACGTATCAGGTTGGATCAGTGACTAAATAGTTTGGTTCAGTGGCTTAATAGAGGTTGGTTCAATGACTAAATAGGTTGATTCAGTTGCGAAAAAGAGGTTAGTTCAGTGGCTAATTAGAGGTTGGTTCCGTGACTAAATAAAGATTGGTTCAGAGTCTAAATAGAGGTTGGTTCAGTGGCTAAATAAAGGTTGGTCAGTGCCTCAACAGAGGTTGGTGAAGTGGCTAAATAGAGGTTGGTTCAGTGACTCAATAGAGGTAGGTCAATGACTAAATAGGTTGGTTAAGTGTTTAAATAGAGGTTGGTTAAGTGGCTAAATTGAGTTTGGTTCAGTGACTAAATAGAGGTTGGGTCGATGACTAAATAGGTTCGGTCAGTGGCTAAATTGAGGTTGGTTCAATGACTAAATAGGTTGATTCAGTGGCTAAAAAGTGGTTGGTTTTGTGGGAAAATAGAGGTTGATTCAGTGACTAAATAGAGATTGGTTCAGTGCCTAATTAAAGGTTGGTTGAGTGGCTAAATAAAGGTTGGTTCATTGACTCAATAGAGGTTGGTGCAGTGGCTAAATAGAGGTTGGTTCAGTGACTCAACAGAAGTTGGTCAACGACTAAATTGGTTGGTTAAGCGTGTAAATAGAGTTAGATTCAGTGGCTAAATAGAGTTTGATTCAATGACTAAATAGAGGTTGGGTCGGTGACTAAATAGGTTGGTTCAGTGGTTAAATAGAGGTTGGTTCATTAACTAAATAGAGGTTGGTTCAGTGTCTAAATAGAGGTTGGTTCCGTGTCTAAATAGATGTTGGTTCAGTGACTAAATAGGTTCGTTCAGTGTCAAATAGAGGATGGTTTTGTGATAAAATAGAGGTTGGTTCAGTGACTAAATAGAAGTTGGATTAGTGACTAAATATGTTGGTTCATTGGCTAAATAGAGGTTAGTTCAATGTCTACGTACATAGAGATTGGTTCATTGGCTAAATAGAAGTTGGTTCAGTGACTCAATAGAGGTTGGTTCAATGACCAAATAGTTTCGTTCAGTGTCTAAATAGAGGATGGTTCAGTGACTAAATAGAGGTTGGTTCAGCGGCTAAATAGAGGTTGGTTCAGTGACTAAATACAGGTTGGTTCAGTAACTAAATAGAGGTTAGTTCAGTGACTAAATAGGTTCGTTCAGTGTCTAAATAGAGGATTGTTCAGTGACGAAATAGAGGTTGGTTCAGTGGCTGAATAGAGGTTGGTTAAGTGAATAAATAGAGGTTGGTTCAGTGACTCAATAGGGGCTGGTCAACGACTAAATAGGTGGGTTAAGTGTCTAAATAGAGGTTGGTTCATTGACTAAATAGAGGTTAGTTCCCTGGCTAAATAGAGGTTGGTTCAGTGGGTAAATAGAGTTTGATTCAGTGACTAAATATAGTTTGGGTCAGTGACTAAATAGGTTGGTTCAGTGGCTAAATAGAGGTTGGTTCATTGACTAAATAGAGGTTGGTTTAGTGTCTAAATAGAGGTTGGTTTAGTGTCTAAATAGAGGTTGGTTCAGTGACTAAAAAGAGGTTGGTTCAGTGACCCAATAGAAGTTGGTTCAGTGACTAAATAGGTTCGTTCAGTGTCTAAAAAGATGATGGTTCAGTGACTAAATTGGTTGATTCAGTGGCTAAATAGAGTTTGGTTCAGTGTCTAAATATAGGTTGGTTGAGTGGCTAAATAGAAGTTAGTTGGATGTCTGAATAAAGGTTAGTTCAATGACTAGATATAGATTGGTTCGGTGGCTAATTACAGGTTGATTCAGTGACTAAATAGAGGTTAGTTTAGTTAATAAATAGGTTGGTTCAGTGGCTAAATTGAGGTTGGTTCAATTACTAAATAGTTTGGTTCAGTGGCTAAATAGAGGTTCGTTCAATGACTAAATAGGTTGATTCAGTTGCGAAAAAGAGGATAGTTCAGTGGCTAATTAGAGGTTGGTTCAGTGACTAAATAAAGATTGGTTCAGCGTCTAAATAGAGGTTGGTTCAGTGGCTAAATAAAGGTTGGTTCAGTGCCTCAATAGAGGTTGGTGCATTGGCTAAATAGAGGTTGGTTCAGTTACTCAATAGAGGTAGGTCAATGACTAAATAGGTTGGTTAAGTGTTTAAATAGAGGTTGGTTCAGTGGCTAAATTGAGTTTGGTTCAGTGACTAAGTAGAGGTTGGGTCGATGACTAAATAGGTTCGTTCAGTGGCTAAATAGAGGTTGGTTCAATGACTAAATAGGTTGATTCAATGGCTAAAAAGAGGTTGGTTTTGTGGCAAAATAGAGGTTGGTTCAGTGACTAAATAGAGATTGGTTCAGTGCCTAAATAAAAGTTGGTTAAGTGGCTAAATAAAGGTTGGTTCATTGACTCAATAGAGGTTGGTGCAGTGGCTAAATAGAGGTTGGTTCAGTGACTCAACAAAAGTTGTTCAATGACGAAATAGGTTGGTTAAGCGTGTAAATAGAGTTTGATTCAGTGGCTAAATATAGTTTGATTCAATGACTAAATAGAGGTTGGATTGGTGACTAAATAGGTTGGTTCAGTGGCTAAATAGAGGTTGGTTAATTAACTAAATAGAGGTTGGTTCAGTGTCTAAATAGAGGTTGGTTCTGTGTCTAAATAGATGTTGGTTCAGTGGCTAAATAGAGGTTTGTTTAGTTACTCAATAGAAGTTGGTTCAGTGACTAAATAGGTTCGTTCAGTGTCAAATAGAGGATGGTTTTGTGATAAAATAGAGGTTGGTTCAGTGACTAAATAGAAGTTGCATTAGTGACTAAATAGGTTGATTCATTGGCTAAATAGAGGTTAGTTCAATGTCTACGTACATAGAGATTGGTTCAGTGGATAAATAGAGGTTGGTTCAGTGACTCAATAGAGGTTGGTTCAATGACTAAATAGTTTCGTTCAGTGTCTTAATAGAGGATGGTTCAGTGACTAAATAGAGGTTGGTTCAGCGGCTAAATAGAGATTAGTTCAGTGACTAAATACAGGTTGGTTCAGTAACTAAATAGAGGTTGGTTCAGTGACCAAATAGGTTCGTTCAGTGTCTAAATAGATGATGGTTCAGTGACGAAATAGAGGTTGGTTCAGTGGCTGAATAGAGGTTGGTTCAGTGAATAAATAGAGGTTGGTTCAGTGACTCAATAGGGGCTGGTCAACGACTAAATAGGTGGGTTAAGTGTCTAAATAGAGGTTGGTTCATTGACTAAATAGAGGTTAGTTCCCTGGCTAAATAGAGGTTGGTTCAGTGGCTAAATAGAGTTTGATTCAGTGACTAAATATAGTTTGGGTCAGTCACTAAATAGGTTGGTTCAGTGGCTAAATAAAGGTTGGTTCATTGACTAAATAGAGGTTGGTTCAGTGTCTAAATAGAGGTTGGTTTAGTGTCTAAATAGAGGTTGGTTCAGTGACCCAATAGACGTTGGTCCAGTGACTAAATAGGTTCGTTCAGTGTCTAAATAGAGGATGGTTCCGTGATTAAATAGAGGTTGTTTAGTGGCTAAATAGAGGTTGGTTAAGTGACTAAATAGAGGTTGTGTTAGTGACTAAATAGGTTGGTTCATTGGCTAAATAGAGATTATTGCAGTGTCTAAATAAAGGTTGGTTCAGTGTCTAAATAGAAGTTGGTTTAGTGGCTAAATAGAGGTTGCTTTAGTGACTCAATAGAGGTTGGTTCAGTGACTAAATAGGTTCATTCAATGTCTTAATAGAGGATAGTTTAGTGACTAAATAGAGGTTGGTTCAGTGGCTAAATAGAGGTTGGTTTAGTGGCTAAATAGAGGTTGGTTCAGTGACTAAATACGGGTTGGTTAAATAACTAAATAGAGGTTTGTTCACTGACTAAATTGGTTGATTCAGTGGCTAAATAGAGTTTGGTTCAGTGTCTAAATATAGGTTGGTTGAGTGGCTAAATAGAAGTTAGTTGCATGTCGGAATAAAGGTTAGTTCAATGACTAAATAGAGATTTGTTCGGTGGCTAAATACAGGTTGATTCAGTGACTAAATTAAGGTTGGTTTAGTTACTAAATAGGTTGGTTCAGTGGCAAAATTGAGGTTGGTTCAATTACTAAATAGTTCGATTCAGTGGCTAAATAGAGGTTGGTTCAGTGACTAAATAAAGATTGTTCAGTGTCTAAATAGAGGTTGGTTCAGAGGCTAAATAAAGGTTGGTTCAGTGCCTCAATAGAGGTTGGTGCAGTGGCTAAATAGAGGTTGGTTCAGTGACTCAATAGAGGTAGGTCAATGACTAAATAGGTTGGTTAAGTGTTTAAATAGAGGTTGGTTCAGTGGCTAAATTGAGTTTGATTCAGTGGATAAATAGAGGTTGGGTCGATGAATAAATAGGTTCGTTTAGTGGCTAAATAGAGGTTGGTTCAATGACTAAATAGGTTGATTCAATGGCTAAAAAGAGGTTGGTTTTGTGGCAAAATAGAGGTTGGTTCAGTGACTAAATAGAAATTGATTCAGTGCCTAAATAAAGGTTGGTTAAGTGGCTAAATAAAGGTTGGTTCATTGACTCAATAGAGGTTGGTGCAGTGGCTAAATAGAGGTTGGTTCAGTGACTCAACAGAAGTTGGTCAATGACTAAATAGGTTGGTTCAGTGGATAAATAGAGGTTGGTTCATTAACTAAATAGAGGTTGGTTCAGTGTCTAAATAGAGGTTGGTTCCGTGTCTAAATAGATGTTGGTTCAGTGGCTAAATAGTGGTTGGTTCAGTTACTCAATAGAAGGTTGTTCGGTGACTAAATAGGTTCGTCCAGTGTCAAATAGAGGATGGTTATGTGATAAAATAGAGGTTGGTTCAGTGACTAAATAGAAGTTGGATTAGTGACTAAATAGGTTGGTTCATTGGCTAAATAGAGGTTAGTTCAATGTCCACGTACATAGAGATTGGTTCAGTGGCTAAATAGAGGTTGGTTCAGTGACTCAATAGAGGTTGGTTCAATGACTAAATAGTTTCATTCAGTGTTTAAATAGAGGATGGTTCAGCGGCTAAATCGAGGTTGGTTCAGTGACTAAATATAGGTTGGTTCAGTAACTAAATAGAGGTTGGTTCAGTGACTAAATATGTTCGTTAAGTGGCTAAATAGAGTTTGGTTCAGTGAATAAATAGAGGTTGGTTGAGTGTCTAAATAGAATTTAGTTGAATGTCTGAATAAGGGTTAGTTTATTGACTAAATAGAGGTTGGTTCGTTGGCTAAACAGAGGTTGATTCAAGAGGTTGGTTCATTAAATAAATAGGTTGGTTCAGTGGCTAAATAGAGGTTAGTTCAATGTCTACGTACATAGAGATTGGTTCAGTGGCTAAATAGAGGTTGGTTCAGTGACTCAATAGAGGTTGGTTCAATGACTAAATAGTTTCGTTCAGTGTTTAAATAGAGGATGGTTCAGCGGCTAAATCGAGGTTGGTTTAGTGACTAAATACAGGTTGGTTCAGTAACTAAATAGAGGTTGGTTCAGTGACTAAATATGTTCGTTAAGTGGCTAAATAGAGTTTGGTTCAGTGAATAAATAGAGGTTGGTTGAGTGTCTAAATAGAATTTAGTTGAATGTCTGAATAAGGGTTAGTTTAGTGACTAAATAGAGGTTGGTTCGTTGGCTAAACAGAGGTTGATTCAGTGACTAAATAGAGGTTAGTTCATTAAATAAATAGGTTGGTTCAGTGGCTAAATAGAGGTTTTTCAGTGACGAAATAGAGGATGGTTCAGTGTCTAAATAGAGGTTGGTTCAATGTCTAAATAGAGGTTAGTTCAGTGACTAAATAGAGTTTGGTTCGGTGGCTAACTAGATGTAGGTTCACTAACTAAATAGGTTGGATCGGTGGCTAAATAGAGGTTGGTTCAATTACCAAATAGGTTGGTTCAGTGGCTAAATAGAGTTTGGTTCAATGACTAACTAGGTTGGTTCTGTGGCTAAATAGAGGTTGGTTAAGTGGCTAATTAGAGGTTTTTTCAGTGGCTAAATAGAGGTTGGTTCAGTGTCTAAATAAAGGTTATTTCAATGACTAAATAAAGTGATCACTCCAATCCCTTAATGAAAATCGGAACTGGTTTCAAAGGCTTTGACACAAGCTATGTGTCAAAGGTCTTGAAGTTACAGCTTTGTTGATGAAACAAAAAACTTGTATTATTCGCATATTATTTCCGGATGTTATTATTTGTTATTATATATTTCCAGATATTATTATTATTATATCATGTTCTAACAATGCAACAAGTATTTCGAAATGAAATCTCCTTCCCTTAGCTAAAGGAAAGAATTAAGTCTAATCTCAAAGGGTTTTGCAAGCGTTTGAAAAGTCTTGAGATTATTTGCGAAAAGTTGGCATACTCTATTCCACCCCCCTTCTAGAGTATCTTTATTCTACTTTGTTATACATTATCGAACCTTCAATTGGTATCAGAGCTTTACTCACTGCTTTTTATCTAACAATCTTGTGAGTTTTTCGATCATGTCTGGTGAAGCAAGCGGAGGATTCGCACAAGGGAGGTCTACTAGTAGACCACCACTCTTTGTAGGAAACAACTTCCCACTGGAGGTCCTTGATGAAAATGTTCATTATAGATCAAGATTTGGAACTTTGGAACATTATAGAGAATGGTCCGAATATTCCAGTGAAAGACGGACCAAATGGAACCAAAGACGCGAAGACCGAGGTTGAGTCCATCCAAGCGGATCTTGAACTCGTCTCCAAGAACTATAAGACTATTAACTTACTATACTGTTGTCTTAGTACTGGTAAGTTTAACCGTATTTCATCTTGTAGGTCGGCTAAAGAGATTTGGGACAAGTTGGTGGTCACCTACGAAGGAACCAGTCAAGTGAAGGACACCAAGATCAGCATTTTCCTTCGAAAGTATGAACTATTCAAAATGAAGGCAGATGAGTCTATTAAGGCCATGTTCACACGGTTCACATAGATCACAAACAACCTTGACTCTCTTGGCAAGACCTTTGAGAATGTTGAGAAAGTAAGGAAGATATTGAGATGCCTCCCAAAAGACAAATGGGGTCCGAAAGTGACAGCCATAGAAGAAGCCCAGAATCTCACCAAGCTACCCCTTGATGACTTGCTTGGAAGCTGATCACACATGAGATGATTCTCAATGAAGATAATGGAGAACTTCCAACAAGGACTAAGAACTTGGCACTCAAGTCTAAGAAGGATGAGCCCAAAGATGTGTCTGATTCTGAAGATGAGGATGAGGATGATCCCTTTGCTCTTATTACAAGGGGTCTCTCTCGAATCCTCAAAATGAAGAAGCAATTCAACAACAAAGATGGATCAGAGTTTTCTAAATTTCGAGGTAAGTCTTAATACAACAAATATGACAAGAAGACTAAAACTTTGTCTTGTTTTGAATATGGTGAAACAGACCATCTAGTGAAAGACTGCCCTCAAAAGAAGAAGAGCCAGTTCAAGAAAGGTGATAGATGGAAGAAGAAAGCCATGGTGGCAGCTTGAAGTGATTCTGACTTAGGTGACTCAGACTTCGATGATGAAAAGGCCAACCTCTGTCTCATGGCCTCAGGAGATGAATCCCATGATGAGCAACTTCAGGTAATTGTAAGAGAGCTTATGGCAAGTCCAAAAGAGGTACTATCGGAATTCCTTTCTAATATGATTGCCAATGAAGAGAAACTTATTGCCCAAACCAACACTCTTATTAAGAAAACTCTGGACCAGGAAAGAACTATTGAGGAACTGTCTATGAGGGTCAAAAGTCTTCAAACCTCTTATTCAGGTCTTTACATTAAAGTCAAGACTCTTGACTAAAAGAAATCTGAACTCAAGCAAGATCTCTCATCTCTAAGAAATGAACATCATGACTTAGAGAACGAGAAAATCTCCCTGAATAAGAAGATTCAAGACCAACACACAGCCCTTATAAGTTTTACCAAGTTCAAAGACACTCTTGATAAGTTGTTGGGTGAGCAACAAAGTTCTCTAAACAAAAGTGGTATTGGTTACAATCCAAGGTTTTTAAAGAAGCAACACATTACCACTTTTGTAAAGGCAAAAGGAAGCAGAACCTCTCCTATATGTCACCACTGTGCAAGAAAGGGACATGTAAGAGAGACCTGCCCCTATAGAAGAAAGGATCCACATATCATTCGCAATACCTTTCCTGTTCACTCGAGAAAAGAATGGATAACGCAAGTTTGGGTCCCCAAAGGCACTATTTTACCAAATATGGTTTATCCCAATAATGGATCTAAATTTGTTCATTGGTCTAGCCACAAAGGTTGATTTTTGTCTTGCAGGAGGTCACCAAGGTGAAGGAGCAAAAATGGATTATTGAGAGTGGATGCTCGAGACATATGAGTGGGAAGAGGTCTCTCTTCCATGATCTAAAGAAGCAATCCACTGGAACAATCACTCTTGGTGACAAAGGAAAGTGTGACATCGTTGGTATCGTTAGTGTTGGGAGTGATCCTAACCATAGCATTAAAAATGTTCATCTTGTTAATGGTTTGAAGTATAATTTTCTTAGTGTTTCTCAACTATGTGATAGTGGTAATGATGTTGGATTTAACAAGAAAAGATGTCTAGTGCGCAGAGAAGGTACATGTGAAATAGTTCTAACTGCCTACCGCTATAACAACATCTATGCTGTGAATGCTGAGCAAGTGGCACAAGGAAGCTTAACCTGTCTAAAGGCTTTGACGGATGATCCAAAGCTCTGGCACAGGAGACTCGTTCACGTAAGCCCACATACACTACAAAAGCTTGTGTCCAAAGGGCTTGTAAGAGGACTACCTGAGATGGACTTCAAAGGTATTGATATGTGCAAAGCATGCACACGAGATAAACAAACACGTAGCTCTTTTAAACCCAAAAAGGTTGTAAGTACTTCTAGATCCCTTGAACTTTTACATATGGATTTATGTGGTCCTATGCGAGTCAAATCTCCCAATGGTAAAAAGTACATGCTTGTTGTTGTTGATGATTTTTCGAGATATACTTGGGTTGCAATTTTAAAATAAAAACCAGAGGCCTTATTTGAGTTTTCAAAACTTTGTAAGGAGTTGCAAACTTTAAGAAACGAGCCCATAGTGTCAATTCGAAGTGATCATGGTAGGGAGTTTGATCAACTTCAGTTTGATTTGTTTTGTGCTAAATATGGCATCTCCCATAATTTTTCTGCTCCTAGGACACCTCAACAAAATGGGGCCGTGGAACAAAAGAACCGCACCCTAGAGGACATGGCCAGGACTATGCTTTTAGAAAATGCATTACCTAAAACCTATTGGGTTGAAGCTGTTAACACAGCTAACTATATTTTGAATCCTTGTCTTATTCGTTCCATCTCAAAGAAAACTCCTTATGAACTTTTCAAATGCCGCAAACCCCTTATATCGTATTTTAAACCCTTTGGCTGTACTTGTTTTTTTCATAACAATGGAAAAGATAACCTTGGGAAATTGATGCGCGTAGTGATGAAGGTATATTTCTTGGCTACTCCACAAGTAGCAAAGCATATAGAATCTTCAACAAGAGGACCAAGATGGTTGAGGAAAGTATACATGTTATATTTGATGAATGCAATAACGGTTCTTTAAGTGAAAGTATTGCAGATCTAGATCTTAACAGTCATACATAGAATGAGGATGGTGATGATATTTGTTGTTGCAGGAGGATGGTCAAGTATGAAATAAATATAGAATAAAGATCAGACTTACTTCCCTGTCTCAGCAAATAAATACAAGACTTCCTCCCGTTGTAGTAGAAGGTTGTCAGGATCGAATCCACGAGGAAGCACGTCAGCAGTTCTTAGGTAGCTATAAATTCTCACAGAAAAGCAGAAAAGACAGAAACAAAGGAACAAAGAAAAAGCAAAGACAGAAAATAGCGAAAGAAAGTAAAGAACAAAGCAAGACAGAGGCTACTCGATCTCGACTAAGCCTACTCGAGATCGACAAAGGCAGTGAAGACAGAAACTGGAAATCGACAACAAAGGCAGAAACTCTACTCGACCTAGACAAGACCCTACTCGAGATCGACTACAGTCCTAATCTATGTCGACTGGAAGACAGAAACTTTAAATTGCAAATTTCGAACCAAAAACTCAGATTTCCGACGAAATAAATTCAATATATAAAAGACTTCCAAGGCCAAGGTATCAACACCACAACGATAACCATGCAAAGTGACACATAAAGGCATAAAAGATCATGCTTTCCATCAAATAACTTTCGTTATTAACAAATAGGCATATAGAGGCTTTCGCATAAACCCTAATTGTTACTAACCCTTTTCACATAATTAACCCAAGTTGCATTAAGATCACTTTCGCTTCAATAACACAAACAAGGATCACCTTCAACTCTCGCAAAAGAATCATGCTCATAGGGATAGAAGACGAATTGCATAACAAGATCTGACCTTTATCGCATCACCTCACATGGCCACCGTCGGGCTCACCCCAGCCCCAGAAGTGGGTGGACTACTCGCTCTTCATCATCAAGAAAGACATCAAATAACAAAAGAAACTAACTTGCATTGAATTAAATAAAGAAAGCTTACAACCCACAAGACAAATCCGCTTTCGCCTTTCCACCTTGCTTGCTACAAACTCTCTTTCTATATCCTACTTACTTGAATTGATTGTGTCTGAATTGGAATGAATGAAAAACCAGCCCCTAGGGCTTTATTTATAGCCTTCTATTCCTTGCTAATCAAGGATAGAATCTCCTATCTATATCTAAAAGCCTTAATGATAAATAAAATGCTTAAGGGAAATAAATCTAAAAGGAAAAAGATAAATCTAAACTAGGTAAGTCTTCATGTCTTGATAGATCTCCCTTCCATAGATAGACTTGATCAAATTTGGATAGAATCTTCGGCCAAACCGACTTCCTTCGTGCCCAAGCAACTCCAAGTCTACTCGGACTGCTCACGTCGACACGTTTCTGGAATCTGGTCTACTCGATCTCGACAAGGGCTTGTCGATCTCGACTAGGATTCATCGTCGACTGGACTTCTCGGGTGACTCTGCTCGACATGCTCGGATATGGGCTCCTAGCGCTCGTCGATCTCGACTAGGTCTCTTCGAGATCAACTAGGGGTGTGGTCGAAGATGGCTCTCTGGTGATGTCGACTAGGGCTCCTCGGCATGGACTCGGACTAGGGCATGGTGGCTCGTCGATCTCGACTAGTGGTACTCGAGATCGAGTAGGGTTGCTCAGCGCCTTCGTCCTCGGCTTCTCGATCAGCTCTTCTTCTCGACTCCGGGTGTGGCGTCTAGGCTTCGTCGATCTCGACTAGAGCTTGTCGAGATCGAGTTGTCTTCCGGAGCTGGGTTGGTCTGGCTCAGCTTTCTCGACCAGGCACTGTCGACCAAGTCTGCCCGGGCTCTCTACTCGAGATCGAGTAAGGTGTACTCGACATAGAGTAACTCTGGCTTCGGCTCGGTTTGTCCTGGTTCTGTACTCTCGGATTCTGGATTTCTGTAGTTGTTTTCTGAGTTTTTCTGACCTTCCTTAGAGTTGCTGTAAAATGCCTCGAATTCTGCGAAATTAAACGAAAACTGGTGTAGATTCCATAATTTGGCAAATAAACATAAACTACATAGATTCTGTACTATCTTAGCCCAAATGAATGAAATGTATGCAGAAATTGATATAAACTTAAGTGTAAAACATGGCAGATTCAGCTCACAACAAACACCCCATACTTAAGCTTGCTTGTCCTCAAGCAATACCTTTAATTGTCATTCAGGGGAAGAAATCAAACTCTCAACATCTTAGATTCATTCTCATATGACCCTGCAATTAATTACCATCCTCGAAAAGGTACTAGTGTCACAGATCCATGCATGTGCAAATATATAAAAGCAACATCTACTCACAAAAGAAGGGTTATGCAAAACATTCATTCGTGACAAAGCAACAATAATCAAGAGGACTTTAATTTAAGCTCAAATAAGGAGTAGATCGGTAAAAGGCTAAAGGTGGGCAATTTTTTGGCAATGTGGTGCTAATGATCCGGGGACATGGAGTATTTCCAAACTGAATTTCATACCACATTCTTTCTTCCTTTGATTCATCACCTTTCATAATGCTTTTTTCAATAATAATGCTTTTACCTCTCTGACCTCAGCACTGCCTTCTCGCGAGTCGCAAACATGGGTGTCATGAATGGCCCCGGATACTTAGTGCGTCGGACTCCTCACCTGGTGTCCCATCTCGCCAAACTATTATCTCAGCAAGCAGGGTCGATCTTTGATCGGATTTTCTTTCACTCATTAAATTTTCCATATATTTCAAATAATTCCGCCAAACTCCAATAATGATAACAACAACACAAACACCATATAACATCTCCATAATGTAACATCATTCTCAACATAATCCCCGGATAAGGTAAAGAATGGTAATATTTAGATCATGTGGAGCAATATATGAAATAAGACATATTATGGCTTTTGTGATGCATAAGCATAGGTAAGGCTAGGATTTCAAAATATGAGCATTATATGGAAATATAATGTCCTCCATCATCTTATCATGCAACATGTCAAAAGCAACTTCAAATTTTACCTCCTTTCATGGTTTTCAAGAAAATAATGCACTTCATTGTGACTTCCCTTTACTAGGCAATTTCATGCTATATCTCTAATGAATCCAATTTTGCATCGTCGAGTTCAATTAAAGCTTCCATGACATTATCCAAAATTTTCAATGGGGGTCATTTTTCTCAAACTTTGGAAATCATGCATATAAGCACATAAACTAATAATGAATTTCCAAAATAGCCATGTATAAGAAATTCAAGCGATAAACTTTAAATGTGCACGCAAAATGTCAAATATGGTCAAATATGCACAAAGTAAGCCCTTCCCCCACCCCATACTTAAACATTACAGTGTCCTCGTTGTATAAAAACAAGGGTAAAGAAAGAAACTCACTAGACAAGTGTGCAGGGCCTCTAAATATCGAATGGAATGCCTGAGCCGAGTCCGTTTTTAGCTTGCATCTTATCCATGGACCTGAAAAGTGTAGAAGACATATACCCACAAAAACAAAACCAGAAGTGTTCAAAACCAAAACAAGCAAAACAAAGTCTCAAAAGTCCTAAATAGTCTATGTACAAGCTCTAGATTTTAGAGTCGCTAGGCCGACTTTTCCTTTTAGCTCAAGGTGGCATTTGCAGGGCCCATGTAGCTTGGGCTTCAAATAAGACTCCATTCTTGTCCATCAGCTGCAATCCTCCAGAATGGATCTTGTTCACCACGAACGGCCCCATCCGCTTCTTGTTGAATTTATTAGGGAACCAATGATCCTTTGATTTAGAGACATAGAGCTTGTCTCCAACTTCATACTCCTTAGGCTCATCATTGGATATCCTACATAAGCGCACATACCAAGGCAAACCTCTCCCATGTATAGATAGATCTTTAATGGAAATAGGAGAAGAAAGATCCATACCTTGGCTTACCTTCGCAGAGACGGAATCGGGGACCAAGGTGTTTGGTCGATCTCGACTAGGGCTAGTCGACCTCGACGAGGATGCTGGTTCTGGTGGTGGTCTACTCGAAGATGCAGAAGTCGATGAAGGGCAAGGCTTGTCGACCTTGAGTGGCCTACTCGATCTCGAGTAGGGTTCTCCTCCTGGCGGCTGCAGCGTCGAGGAAACAGGATCTGGGGTGGCTGAGTGGTGGTCGATCTCGACAAGCCTAGTCGAGATCGAGGAGGATTCTGGCTCTAGTGTCGTCTGTGTCGAGGAAGGCGCAGTCGAGGAAGAGGAGGGGTGGTCGATCTCGAGTACCCTACTCGAGATCGAGGAGCCTGACACTTCAGAGTTGTTGCTCGTCGATGCTGGTCCTGGTGGAGTTTTCTGTTTTTGGTCGAGGTCGACTAGGGTCCTCGATGTCGAGGAGCCTTGGTCGATCTTGACCCCATACTTGGTTCCTGTCAAGGCATCCGAAAAATAATTAATCCATAACGATGTACCTTGGTTTGTGTCGATTGGATTTTCTGCGTCCTCCTTTAGGATTGCCATGATCTCCTCCACCTGGGCCTCCATGTCCCTCTTTTCCAGCTCCTCTGGGGTCATATTTCTGACCTTAGGTTCCCCGCAGGTGATGTAGCCAGCTGAGATAGATTTGACCTCTTCCATTGGACCTGTATGCCTTTCAGTTTTATTAAAGGAATACTCAATTACCTCATCGCTGATGTTGAAGGTGAGCACTCCTTTCCTTACGCTTATGTTGGCATCCACCGTCGCCAAGAAGGGTCTCCCTAGAATAATTGGACAAGCAGGATCTTCTTGCATATGAACAACTAGGAAATCAGTAGGGACAAAGAATTTACCTACTTGTACTGGCACATTGTCCACCATGCCCGTTGGAATGACCACTGTGTTGTTGGCCATATAAAGTCTAGCATCCACAGGCTCTAGGGCACCTATCTTAATCTTGGACCAAATTGTTAACGGCATTATACTCACACTAGCTCCAAGATCACATAAGGCATTTATTTTGTATGGACCAAATCCAATAGTTATAGCAAACTTACCTGGATCCGGCCTCTTCTCCAGTATGTCCAAATGGCTGCACTCCTCTGTAATCTCTGCCATTGATCGCTTTTTGCTCAGAATCTCCTTCAGGAACTTGACATAGGACGGCATTTCATTGAGAGCTTCCGTAAAAGGGATGGTGACGTTGAGTTTCTGAAGCATCTTGATGAAGCGCTGAAATTTCTTTTCTGCTGGGTCCTTTGGAGATTTTGTGGGGAAAGGCAGCTTCTTTTTCTGATTCGGAGCCAGAACAGATGTCGGAGGTGCTGTAGGCTGCTCTATGTCGACTGGGGACTCCTCGATCGCGACTAGATTCTTGTCGATCTCGACTAGGTTGGGAGCAGTCGAGTTTCTGTGCAGTGCAGATGAGGGCCTTTGCAGTTTCTCCTCGAGATCGACGAGGCCTTTGTCGAGATCGACTACAGTGTTGTCGATGTCGGCTTGCTGTTCTTCGTTGCTCTGCTGCTTTCCGACCTCTGGCTCTTGCAGTTGATGGCCGCTTCTGAGTTTTATAGCAGCGATGTGTCCAGTCTTTCCCTTAGGATTTGGTTCTGAAGATCCAGGGAGCGCACCTGACTGTCTAGGGATTCCCGCTGCTAGCTGACCAATCTGTGTATCAACTGATTTTCGCCATATATCAATCTCTCCAAGCCTAGAGTTGACACCTTACATCTGAGTATAGACGGAGTTGAAGGACTGCCTAGTTTCTGAGTGGTTCCTCCGTATTTCCTCCAGGACTGTCTATATATTATCCTTTTTCTGGTCCCTTTCCGGATGTCCTGGAGCTCTGTAGGGCGGGGGGTTCCTAGGGACACCTTGGTTCCATTGTGGTTGCTGAAACCTTTGGTCCCCCATGTAGCGATTGGGACCCCCTGCGTAAGCTACCTCCTCATGATGCTCTGCCATCCTGACTTGCTCTGTGTGTGGGCACTCAGGAGTGGTGTGCCGTTGCGATCCGCATTCTATGCAAGGCTGGTTGACAGAGAGATACTTCACTTGCTTAAGGAGCTTCTTATTCTGGTCTCTGTAGTACTGCTCCCTTACATCAGGATCGATCTCTTTAGGAGGATCATAGAGGGGCATGGATGGCGCTGGCCTGGCGTACGGGTTCTCTTCATAGGTTGCAGTAGACCCATACTTGTTGTCATAGGTGGTAAGCTTCTCTAGCACACCCCACGCGTCACTTGGCGGCATTGTCAGATACTCATAGCGAGTATAATGGTTGATTCTGTCCTTAGTGACTTGATCAAGAGAGTTGAAGAAGATCTCCTGAATGACGTAGGGTGGCTGTCCATGAGTAGGGCAAGATCGCAGAAGTTCCTTGTAGCGTTCCCATGCCTTTGCCAGCGGTTCCCTTTGCTTCTGTTTGAAGGCGGTGATTTTCTGGCGTAGATGTGCTGTTTTGGCGGGTGGGAAGAATTTGTTCAGAAACTCTTGCTCTACTTGGGCCCAGGTTGTGAGTGATCTTGGTTTCAGCCCTTCAAGCCATTTCAGTGCAGGCCCAGCGAGAGACCAGCGAAAAGATTTCATCTTGACATATTCCAGGGTTGTACCTTCAGCAAGAGTACGACACATGTGAGAAAAGTTTGTAGTATGTTCAAGAGGGCACTCATTAAATCTACCAAAAAAGGCATTATTTTTAAGCTCTATAAGCAATTGAGTGCGAATTTCAAAAGAGTTTTCAGGGATAAGAATCGCCGATTCAGGCACGACGAGAGTTGGGTGCATATAGTCCTCTGCCGTGGTTGGGTATCGGGCAAGCTCAGTTTGTGCTTGTTCCCTTGCTGCTTTCTCAGTGGCGATAGCAGCATCTTTAGCGGCCAATTCCCTTGTGAGCCTTGCGATCAGCTGTTCCTGTGTCTCCGCAGCTGCCATGGCTCTTTGCAGTTTAGCTCTGATCTGTAGAAGGCGCTCTGGTTCGTCTAAGCCGTCAAACTCAGGTGGTTGACCAGAACGGCGCATACACCTGTAATTTAACTCAAAGAAAAAGTGAGAACTGACTACCTAAGGCGCGATTTATAGCTTCCCCGGCAACGGCGCCAATTTTGTTGTTGCAGGAGGATGGTCAAGTATGAAATAAATATAGAATAAAGATCAGACTGACTTCCCTGTCTCAGCAAATAAACACAAGACTTCCTCCCGTTGTAGTAGAAGGTTGTCAGGATCGAATCCACGAGGAAGCACGTCAGCAGTTCTTAGGTAGCTATAAATTCTCACAGAAAAGCAGAAAAGACAGAAACAAAGGAACAAAGAAAAAGCAAAGCAGAAAAAGCAAAGACAGAAAATAGCGAAAGAAAGTAAAGAACAAAGCAAGACAGAGGCTACTCGATCTCGACTAAGCCTACTCGAGATCGACAAAGGCAGTGAAGACAGAAACTGGAAATCGACAACAAAGGCAGAAACTCTACTCGACCTAGACAAGACCCTACTCGAGATCGACTACAGTCCTACTCTATGTCGACTGGAAGACAGAAACTTTAAATTGCAAATTTCGAACCAAAAACTCAGATTTCCAACGAAATAAATTCAATATATAAAAGACTTCCAAGGCCAGGGTATCAACACCACAATGATAACCATGCAAAGTGACACATAAAGGCATAAAAGATCATGCTTTCCATCAAATAACTTTCGTTATTAACAAATAGGCATATAGAGGCTTTCGCATAAACCCTAATTGTTACTAACCCTTTTCACATAATTAACCCAAGTTGCATTAAGATCACTTTCGCTTCAATAACACAAACAAGGATCACCTTCAACTCTCGCAAAAGAATCATGCTCATAGGGATAGAAGACAAATTGCATAACAAGATCTGACCTTTATCGCATCACCTCACATGGCCACCGTCGGGCTCACCCCAGCCCCAGAAGTGGGTGGACTACTCGCTCTTCATCATCAAGAAAGACATCAAATAACAAAAGAAACTAACTTGCATTGAATTAAATAAAGAAAGCTTACAACCCACAAGACAAATCCGCTTTCGCCTTTCCACCTTGCTTGCTACAAACTCTCTTTCTATATCCTACTTACTTGAATTGATTGTGTCTGAATTGGAATGAATGAAAAACCAGCCCCTAGGGCTTTATTTATAGCCTTCTATTCCTTGCTAATCAAGGATAGAATCTCCTATCTATATCTAAAATTATATCTAAAAGCCTTAATGATAAATAAAATGCTTAAGGGAAATAAATCTAAAAGGAAAAAGATAAATCTAAACTAGGTAAGTCTTCATGTCTTGATAGATCTCCCTTCCATAGATAGACTTGATCAAATTTGGATAGAATCTTCGGCCAAACCGACTTCCTTCGTGCCCAAGCAACTCCAAGTCTACTCGGACTGCTCACGTCGACGCGTTTCTGGAATCTGGTCTACTCGACCTCGACAAGGGCTTGTCGATCTTGACTAGGATTCATCGTCGACTGGACTTCTCGGGTGACTCTGCTCGACATGCTCGGATCTGGGCTCCTGGCGCTCGTCGATCTCGACTAGGTCTCCTCGAGATCGACTAGGGGTGTGGTCGAAGATGGCTCTCTGGTGATGTCGACTAGGGCTCCTCGGCATGGACTCGGACTAGGGCATGGTGGCTCGTCGATCTCGACTAGTGGTACTCGAGATCGAGTAGGGTTGCTCAGCGCCTTCGTCCTCGGCTTCTCGATCAACTCTTCTTCTCGACTCCGGGTGTGGCATATAGGCTTCGTCGATCTCGACTAGAGCTTGTCGAGATCGAGTTGTCTTCCGGAGCTGGGTTGGTCTGGCTCAGCTTTCTCGACCAGGCACTGTCGACCAAGTCTGCCCGGGCTCTCTACTCGAGATCGAGTAAGGTGTGCTCGACATAGAGTAGCTCTGGCTTCGGCTCGGTTTGTCCTGGTTCTGTACTCTCGGATTCTGGATTTCTGTAGTTGTTTTCCGAGTTTTTCTGACCTTCCTTAGAGTTGCTGTAAAATGCCTCGAATTCTGCGAAATTAAACAGAAACTGGTGTAGATTCCATAATTTGGCAAATAAACATAAACTACATAGATTCTGTACTATCTTAGCCCAAATGAATGAAATGTATGCAGAAATTGATATAAACTTAAGTGTAAAACATGGCAGATTCAGCTCACAACAATATTGCTACCAAGAACACAAAGAAAAGGAACATGCATTATCAGATTCTTAACACTGAAGAATTGGCCCAAGGTGTTGAAGCTCAGTCCAAAGCCCTTGGCGACCAATCCAAAAGTGTTGAGACTTCAGAAACTTCTGTAACTGAGCCTAACATATCCATGGAGTTAGATGTACCACAAATCAATCCTGTTGATCTGACGAACCAGGGAGCTGAGACTAGCAAGAGAAAGTTCAAATACTTCTCATCACACTCATTAAAGGATATCATCTCTGACCCTACATCTAGTGTTCAAACTTGTTCTAAACTTAAAGATCTCTGTGATTTTCACGCTTTTGTTTCACTTGTAGAACCGAAGAAAGTAGATGAGGCCCTTCAAGAGCCAGACTGGATCATTGCTATGCAAAGTGAGCTTGAAAGGAACAAAGTCTGGACCTTGAAGCCTAGGCCAAAGCATCAATCAGTCATTGGCACACATTGGGTATTTCGGAACAAGCTAGATGAGAATGGTAAGATCGTGAGGAACAAAGCAAGGTTTGTTGCTCAAGGCTACAATCAAGAGGAAGGTATTGACTACGAGGAGAATTTTGCTCCCGTAGCCAGGCTTGAAGCCATTCGCATTTTATTAGCATTTGCATCTTTTATGGGCATTAAATTATATCAAATGGATGTCAAGTGTGCTTTTCTTAATGGTTTCTTAGAGGAAGAAGTCTATGTGGCTCAACCCCTAGGTTTTGAAAGTTCGGAATTTCCTAATCATGTTTACAAACTAGACAAAACGCTATATGGTTTGAAACAAGCCCCAAGAGCTTAGTATGAGCGCTTGTCAAAATATCTTTTAGAAAATGATTTTAAAAGGGGGTTGATCGACAAGACTCTTTTTATCAAGACCAAAGGAAAGGACATTTTGGTTATTCAAATATATGTTGATGATATATTGTTCGGTGCTACTAACACATCTTTTTGCAAGGAATTTTCTGACATTATGTGCAGTGAATTTGAGATGAGCTTAATGGGTGAACTCAACTTCTTTTTGGGGTTGCAAGTTCATCAATCTAAGAAAGAGATCTTTGTCAACCAAAGAAAGTATACTAAGGATCTCTTGAAGAAGTTCAAGATGGATCAATCCAAACAGCCAAGACACCTATGAGCTCAACCTTATCTCTAGATCAAGACAAGACCGGGAAGAGTGTCAATCAAAAGGAGTATCGAGGGATGATTGGATCTTTATTATATCTTACTGCTAGTAGACCTGACATCATGTTTAGTGTTTTTATGTGTGCTAGGTTTCAAGCTGACCCTAAAGAATCTCACCTCGTAGCTGTGAAGAGGATCTTTCGATATCTCAATGGCACTAAGGTGCTTGGCTTGTGGTACCCGAAGCAAAGAGATTTTACACTAATTGGGTATTCTGATGCAGTCTTTGCAAGCTATAAGGTGGATAGGAAGAGCACGTCAGGATGTTGCCAATTCTTAGGAGAATCCTTGATTAGTTGGCACTCAAAGAAACAAAACTCAGTTGCTCTTTCCACTGCCGAAGCCGAATACATAGCAGCTGGAGCATGTTGCTCCCAAATCCTTTGGATAGCTCAACAAATGAGAGATCTTGGCCTCAACCTCAAAGGCATTCCCATTAAGTGTGATAATACAAGTGCCATCTCCATTACAAAGAATCCCGTTCAGCATTCAATGACCAAACATATTGATGTAAGACATCATTTCATTAAAGACCATGTCGAAAAAGGTGTTGTGTCCATATCCTTTATTTCAACTGATTATCAATGGGCTGACATTTTTACTAAGCCTTTGGCAGAGGACAGGTTCACCTTCATTAGACGTGAGATCGGAAAGCTTAACAGGGATGCACTTTCATAGGGGGAGCTTTCCCTTTACGAAAGCGAACTTCTACTCAGTGTCAAGACCTTTGAGATTCATGTCAAAGTTTGGGAACTTAATGGTAGAGCACATATAACGGATCATATGTTTGGTTGATATCTTATTAGATATTTGATCAAATATTGTTTTAATGGATTTTAACCTTCTTTATTTGTTATTCATTTCATTTTCCAAAAATCTTATATCCGAGTATTTTTTATTTATGGAAATTATTTTTTCGGATATATTCTCTCTTGCCTTTGAAATGTGAAAAGATGGTTTGAATTTTGAATTTTTGGCAAATCAGATCTTTTAATTTTGGGTAGTAGTGTCATGATTATCCCCATTGGAACCATAAAACCGTCCCATCGACTTACCCTCTTGCCCCTTTTTAAACCACACACTCTTACCCTAACTATTCACCACCTCTCCAGAACTACCTAAACCCTCTGTCTTTTAACCTTCTCCTTCAACCTTTCTTTGAAAGGTTCACCGAATCCCATCCATGGCACCCAAATCCAGGAAGATCTCCACACCCAAACGCCTTGGCGCTACCCCCAAAGGACGCCAGGCCCCTCTTGTGATCTTCCCTCAACCCGAACCTACTCCTCAAGCTATTGTCCCAAGCATTGTCCCGAGCACCGTCCCTGAGAGCACCATTGCCGAAATCAAGCGGTCCTTGAAGCGCCCGACGAAGAAGTCTCTCAGTGCAAAGCTAAAAGGGAAGAGAAAGATCATTGCTGAAGAAGAGGAGGAAGAGCAGGAAGAAGAAGATCTTGATGAGATTCTAGAGCGAGATGCTGCAAAGGAGGCCGAGGAGGAGGCCCGGAGAAAGAAAAAGGCCGAGGAAGAGGCTGAGAAAGCAAGGAAAGAGGCCGAGGAAGAGGCCCAAAGAGTAGCAGAGAAGGAGGTTCTCGCTGTAGAGGAACCAGAGGAAGAGGAAGAGGAGGACGACGAGACTGCTGATGATGACGAGGAGGCCGAGGGAGATGATACTGAAGTGTCTGTTGAGGACTCGGGGTCTGAGGAATAAGAGGAAGAGGAGCCAGAACTTGTTCCCTCTCCCACTCCTCCTCCTCCTCCCTCGTCTCCGAAGAAGGGCAAAGCCACTAAGGCCAAGACGTCTCCACCTCCCAAGCGCTCGAGGAAAGCCACTCTCAGAAGCTTTGAGGCGCCTGTCAAGACAACTGCTCCCACAAAAGCTCGAAGGAAGAACGGTGATCCACCTGCACTTATCCAAGTAAACCAATCCTTACCATCCTCCTGGTTGAGAATGCCGAGATGGCTGGAAAGTGGGTAGAGACGAGTTTAGAACTCGTAAGATTTGTTGTTCAGATTTTATTGATCTTGATTTTTTAGAAGCTTTGAACCTACCCTGCATCTCTCTCCTTAAACAAACCCCTGCCTGGACCCTTCTAAACCCTGAATCTATGTATTATCCCCAACTCACCCGTCTATTTTACATAAACCTCAAAACCAAACATCTTGCTGATGGTTGGTCTCTGGAGTCAGTTGTCAAAGGAGTTAGAATCACCTTCAACTCTCTTGACTTTGCTGATCTCCTTGGCCTTCCTAAACCTTGTCCACCCTCTCCTGAAACCCCCACAAAAGATCAGTGTGTTACACTGTTGCTCTTGCCCGATCCAAATACCTGCTCCCCAAAGCATCTAACAGCACCACCAAACAGCTTACCCACTCGTCCCTCACACTCGAAGCCAAAATCATCTTCAACATCATTGTGAGATGTCTTTTACCCCGTATCAACTCTGGCTCCCTCCTCACTGACAACACTATGGTCCTCCTATACCAAATTTTGAATGGCCATGATCTTGATCTGGCCAATATCATTCTAGAATCCATGGCTCACACCCGCAAAGCCAGAAAAGGAACTTCCCTCCCCTTCACAAATCTTTTGACCCATGTCTTCAAAGCTTCTAAAATTGATTTTGAAAATGAAAAACAACAACATCATATGGGTAAATTCGACTCCAAGAGCTTTGAGAAGGTTGGCATCACTCAGTCCCCCCAAGGGACTTGGAGTCTTGCCTCTCCCTCAAAAACTCTTCCCACTGCCTCTGCCATAGAGTAGCGCATGGAAAACCTGGAGTTGGGTTTGGAGGAAGTTCGCCTGGACGTCAAGGAGCTACATCGAGAGTTGTTGCTGGAGATGGGCGGGGTGGCTAAGTTGCTAAATGAGCTGAAGTTGCTGTTCACGGATGGTGCTCAAGATGATGAATCCTAAACCTCTACCCTACCCTAGCCCATAATCTAAACAATGCTGGTTTTGGTTGTTTTTTTTCCAAAACTTTTGGTTACTTTTTTTTATCCTCCTCCCTTTGTTGAAAGACAAAAAGGGGGAGATGGTTTGATGGTTTAGACTTTGAAACTGTTGTGAACAAGGGTCTTGGAAGACCTTGTTTTGTTTTACTTTGTTGGATGTTTCTCTTTGTCTTTAAAAACTTATGATCCAACATTTGTCTAACCCATGCAGGTACTTAGTCAGATTTTGCCTTATAATATATCTTCTTGACTAAGTTACAGGGATGCATAGGTTTTGTCTTTCATCAAGGGGGAGATTGATAACTCCACTCCCTTGATGAAAATCGAAAATGGTTTCAAAGGCTTTGACACATAGCTTATGTCAAAGGTTTTGAAGCTACAACTGTGTTGATGAAACACAAAACCTGTATTATTTGCATATTATTTCCAGATGTTATTATTTGCTATTATATATTTCCAGATATTATTATTATTATTATATCATGTACTAACAATGCAGCAAGTATTTCGAAATGAAATCTCCTTCCCGAAGCTAAAGGACATGAAGATCGAATCTGGTGGATCATGGCTTCGAAGTTTCCCAGAATAGAAGATTGTGAAGATTGCCCTGATCCGTTCTAGCCGTTGAAGAGAAGATCCTTCTTTGAAAGAGGCGCCAATTTGATCTAACATAAAAAGGAGATGAAGAAAAGAAGACAAGTACAAGTGTTGAACGAAAACCTCATTGATCTACATCGCACACAAGCCTTCAAGTTATTCTGTCTTCTTCGTGTACTCTCTGCTAGGCGTTAAGAGTCGTATCTTTTGTTTCAAAGCATTTGAGAGTTACACAGTGAGCTTATAGGATATATTTCGAGAGAGTGTTATACTCGAGATTTTATAACTCAGGAAGTGGACACTAGGCGATTTATTCACGAAGTGTAAGAGTATTGTACTAGATAGCTGAGACAGGTGGGGCTCTTCTAGATTGGTCTAGGACTCCAAGGGAACGTGAGTTGACTAGATTGCAATTGTATAGGAGAGAGGCTTCTCGGTGAGCTATTAGGATCCTAAGTCTTGTGAATCAATAAAGCCGGTTGAATCCTAGGGTTGTGGAAGAACCCTTGGCGGGGACTAAGCCTTTAAGGAGCCGAACCTCATTAACAATTCGTTGCGTCCTTTACTTATTGCTTTACCATAATTCCGCACTTGTTTCGAATTGTATAACCCTTTTGTGATTCAGGTTTTTCAGAGGAAAGAACTAAGTCTAATCTCAAAGGGTTTTGCAAGCGTTTCAAAAGTCTTGAGATTATTTGCGAAAAGTTGTCATACTCTATTCAACCCTCCTTCTAGAGTATCTTTATTCTACTTTGTTATACATTATCGAACCTTCATAAAGATTGGTTCATTGTTTAAATAAAGGTTGGTTTAGTGACTAAATAGAGGTTGGTTTAGTGTCTAAATAAAGATTGGTTCAGTGACTAAATGGAGGTTAGTTCATTGACTAAATAGAGGTTGGTTAAGTGACTAAATAAAGGTTGATTCAGTGAGTAAATAGGTTGGTTCAGTGACTAAATAGAGGTTGGCTCAGTGACTAAATAGAGGTTGGTTTTGTGACTAAATAGAGGTTAGTTCAGTTACTAAATATATGTTGGTTCTTTGACAAAAATAGAGGTTTGTTCAGTGAGTAAATAGGTTTGTTAGTTGACTAAATAGAGGTTGGTTAAATGACTAAATAAAGGTTGGGTTCGCGAGTAAATAGGTTGGTTAAGTGACTAAAGAGAGGTTGGTTCAGTATTTAAATAGAGGTTGGTTTAGTGACTAAATAGAGGTTAGTTCAGTGAATAAATAGAGGTTGGTTCGGTGACTAAATAGAGGATGATTTAGTGAGTAAATAGGTTCGTTCAGTGACTAAATAGAGGTTGGTTCGGTGACTAAATAGAGGTTGGTTCAGTGACTAAATATATGTTGGTTTAGTGACTAAATAGAGGTTTGTTTAGTGAGTAAATAGGTTTGTTCAATGACTAAATAGAGGTTGGTTAAGTGACTAAATAGAGGTTGGGTCCGCGAGTAAATAGGTTGGTTGAGTGACTAAAGAGAGGTTGGTTCAGTGTTTAAAAAGATGTTGGGTTAGTGACTAAATAGAGGTTGGTTCAGTGACTAAATAGTGGTTGATTTAGTGAGTAAATAGGTTGGTTCAGCGACTAAATAGAGGTTAGTTCTGTAACTAAATTGAGGTTGGTTCGGTGACTAAATAGAGGTTAGTTCAGTGACTAAATATATGTCGGTTCACTGACTAAATAGAGGTTTGTTCAGTGAGTAAATAGGTTTGTTCAGTGACTAAATAGAGGTTGGTTAAGTGAGTAAATAGAGGTTGGGTCCGCGAGTAAATAGGTTGGTTGCATGACTAAAGAGAGGTTGGTTCAGTGTTTAAATAGAGGTTGGTTTAGTGACTAAATAGAGGTTGGTTAAGTGACTAAATAGAGGTTGGTTAAGTGATTAAATAGAGGTTGATTTAGTGAGTAAATAGGTTGGTTCAGTGACTAAATAGAGGTTAGTTCGGTGACTAAATTGAGGTTGGTTCGGTGACTAAATAGAGGTTGGTTCGGTGACTAAATAGAGGTTGGTTCATTGACTAAATATATGTTGGTTCAGTGACTAAATAGAGGATTGTTTAGTGAGTAAATAGGTTTGTTCAGTGACTAAATAGAGGTTGGTTAAGTGACTAAATCGAGGTTGGGTCCGCGAGTAAATAGATTGGTTGAGTGACTAAAGAGAGGTTGGTTCAGTGTTTAAATAGAGGTTCGTTTAGTGACTAAATAGAGGTTGTTCAGTGACTAAATAGAGGTTGGTTTAGTGACTAAATAGAGGTTGATTTAGTGAGTAAATAGGTTGGTTCAGTGACTAAATATATGTTGGTCCAGTGACTAAATAGGGGTTGGTTTAGTGAGTAAATAGGTTTGTTCAATAACTAAATAGAGGTTGGTTCAGTGACTATATATAGGCTGGGTCAGTGAGTAAATAGGTTGGTTCAGTGAGTAAAGAGATGTTGGTTCCGTGACTAAATAGAGGTTAGTTCAATTTCTAAATTGAGGTTAGTTAAGTGACTAATTAGAGGTTGGTTCGATGGCCAAATTGAGTTTGGCTTAGTAACTAAATAGAGGATGGCTCAGTGACTTAATAGAGGTTGGTTTAGGAGCTAAATAGAGGTTGGTTCAGTGTCTAAATAGATGTTGGTTCAATATCTAAATAGAGGTTAGTTAAGTGACTAAATAGAGGTTGGTTTGGTGGCTAAATATAGTTTGGTGCAATGAGTAAATAGAGGTTGGTTGAGTGACTAATTAGGTTGGTTCAGTGGCTAAACAGAGGTTGGCTAAGCGACAAAATAGGTTGGTTCAATCGCTAAATATAGTTTAGTTTAGTTAATAAATAGGTTGGTTCAGTGGCTAAGTAGAGGTTGGTTCAGTGACTTAATTGAGGTAGCTTCAGTGTCTAAATAAAGGTTAGTTCAGTGACTAAATAGAGGTTGGATCGGTGACTAAATAGAGGTTAGTTCAGTGATTAAATATATGCTGGTTCAGTGACTAAATAGAGGTTGGTTCGGTGACTAAATTGAGGTTAGTTCAGTGACTAAATATATGTTGGTTTAGTGACTAAATAAATGTTTGTTCAGTGAGTAAATAGGTTTGTTCAGTGACTAAATAGAGGTTGGTTAAGTGACTAAATAGAGGTTGGGTCCGCGAGTAAATAGGTTGGTTGAGTGACTAATGAGAGGTTGGTTCAGTGTTTAAATAGAGGTTGGTTTAGTGACTAAATAGAGGTTGGTTCAGTGACTAAATAGAGGTTGGTTCAGTGACTAAATAGAGGTTGATTTAGTGAGTAAAGAGGTTGGTTCAGTGACTAAATAGAGGTTATTTCGGTGACTAAATTAAAGTTGGTTCGGTTGATTTAGTGAGTAAATAGGTTGGTTCTATGACTAAATAGTGGTTAGTTCAGTCACTAAATTGAGGTTGGTTCAGTGACTAAATAGAGCTTGGTTCAGTGACTAAATATATGTTGGTCCAGTGACTAAATAGGTGTTGGTTTAGTGAGTAAATAGGTTTGTTCAGTAACTAAATAGAGGTTAGTTCAGTGACTAAATAGAGGCTGGGTCAGTGAGTAAATAGGTTGGTTCAGTGAATAAAGAGATGTTGGTTCTGTGACTAAATAGAGGTTAGTTCAATGTCTAAATAGAGGTTAGTTAAGTGACTAATTAGAGGTTGGTTCGATGGCCAAATAGAGTTTCGCTTAGTAACTAAATAGAGGTGGGTTTAGTGACTAAATAGAGGTTGGTTTAGGAGCTAAATAGAGGTTGGTTCAGTGTCTAAATAAATGTTGGTTCAATATCTAAATAGAGGTTAGTTCAGTGACTAAATAGAGGTTGGTTTGGTGGCTAAATAGAGTTTGGTGCAATGAGTAAATAGAGGTTGGTTGAGTAACTAATTAGGATGGTTCAGTGGCTAAATAGAGGTTGGTTAAGTGACAAAATAGGTTGGTTCAGTCGCTAAATATAGTTTGGTTTAGTGAATAAATAGGTGGGTTCAGTGGCTAAATAGAGGTTGGTTCAGTGACTTAACAGGGGTTGCTTCAGTATCTAAATAAAGGTTAGTTCAGTGACTAAATAGAGGTTGGTTCGGTTACAAAATAGAGGTTAGTTCAGTGAATAAATATATGTTGGTTCGGTGACTAAATAGAGTTTGGTTCTGTGACTAAATAGAGGTTAGTTCAGTGACTAAATATATGTTGGTTCAGTGACTAAATAGAGGTTTGTTCAGTGACTAAATAGGTTTGTTCAGTGACTAAATAGAGGTTGGTTAAGTGACTAAATAGAGGTTGGGTCCGCGAGTAAATAGGTTGGTTGAGTGACTAAAGAGAGGTTGGTTCAGTGTTTAAATAGAGGTTGGTTTAGTCACTAAATAGAGGTTGGTTCAGTGACTAAATAGAGGTTGGTTCAGTGACTATATAGAGGTTGATTTAGTGAGTAAAGAGGTTGGTTCAGTGACTAAATAGAGGTTATTTCGGTGACTAAATTGAAGTTGGTTCGGTGACAAAATAGAGGTTGGTTCGGTGACTAAATAGAGGATGGTTCTGTGATAAAATATATGTTGGTTTAGTGACTAAATTGAGGTTTGTTTAGTGAGTAAATAGGTTTGTTCAGTGACTAATTAGAGGTTGGTTAAGTGACTAAATAGAGGTTGGGTCCGCGAGAAAATTGGTTTGTTGAGTGACTAAAGAGAGGTTGGGTGAGCGAGTAAATAGTTTGGTTCAGTGACTAAAGAGAGGTTGGTTCAGTGTGTAAATAGAGGTTGGTTCTGTGACTAAATAGACATTGGTTTACTGACTAAATAGAGGTTGGTTAAGTGTCTAAATAAAGATTGGTTAAGTGACTAAATAGATGTTGGTTTAGTAACTAAATAGAGGTTGGTTTAGTAACTAAATAGAGGTTGATTCAGCGAGTAAATAGGTTAGTTTAGTGACTAAGTAGAGGTTGGTTCAGTAATTAATTAGACGTTGGTTCAATGACTAAATAGACATTGGTTTAGTGACTAAATAAAGGTTGGTGAAGTGTCTAAATAGAGGGTTGTTCAGTGACTAAAGAGAGGTTGGTTTATTGACTAAATAGAGGTTGATTCAGTGAGTAAATAGGATGGTTCTATGACTAAATAGTGGTTAGTTCAGTCGCTAAATTGAGGTTGGTTCAGTGACTATATAGAGGTTGATTTAGTGAGTAAAGAGGTTGGTTCAGTGACTAAATAGAGGTTATTTCGGTGACTAAATTGAAGTTGGTTCGGTGACAAAATAGAGGTTGGTTCGGTGATTAAATAGAGGATGGTTCTGTGATAAAATATATGTTGGTTTAGTGACTAAATTGAGGTTTGTTTAGTGAGTAAATAGGTTTGTTCAGTGACTAATTAGAGGTTGGTTAAGTGACTAAATAGAGGTTGGGTCCGCGAGAAAATTGGTTTGTTGAGTGACTAAAGAGAGGTTGGGTGAGCGAGTAAATAGGTTGGTTCAGTGACTAAAGAGAGGTTGGTTCAGTGTGTAAATAGAGGTTGGTTCTGTGACTAAATAGACGTTGGTTTACTGACTAAATAGAGGTTGGTTAAGTGTCTAAATAAAGATTGGTTAAGTGACTAAATAGATGTTGGTTTAGTAACTAAATAGAGGTTGGTTTAGTAACTAAATAGAGGTTGATTCAGCGAGTAAATAGGTTTGTTTAGTGACTAAGTAGAGGTTGGTTCAGTAATTAATTAGACGTTGGTTCAATGACTAAATAGACATTGGTTTAGTGACTAAATAAAGGTTGGTGAAGTGTCTAAATAGAGGGTTGTTCAGTGACTAAAGAGAGGTTGGTTTATTGACTAAATAGAGGTTGATTCAGTGAGTAAATAGGTTGGTTCTATGACTAAATAGTGGTTAGTTCAGTCGCTAAATTGAGGTTGGTTCAGTGACTAAATATATGTTGGTTCAGTGACTAATTAGGGGTTGGTTTAGTGAGTAAATAGGTTTGTTCAGTAACTAAATAGAGGTTGGTTCAGTGACTAAATAGAGGCTGGGTCAGTGAGTAAATAGGTTTGTTTAGTTACTAAAGAGATGTTGGTTCTGTGACTAAATAGAGGTTAGTGCAATGTCTAAATATAGGTTAGTTAAGTGACTAATTAGAGGTCGGTTCGTTGGCTAAATAGAGGTTGGTTTAGTAACAAAATAGAGGTTGGTTCAGTGACTAAATAAAGGTTGGTTTAGGAGCTAAAGAGAGGTTGGTTCAGTGTCGAAATAGATGCTGGTTCAATATCTAAATAGAGGTTAGTTCAGTGACAAAATAGAGGTTGGTTTGGTGGCTAAATAGAGTTTGGTGCACTGAGTAAATAGAGGTTGGTTGAGTGACTAATTAGGTTGGTTTAGTCGCTAAATAGAGGTTGGTTAAGTGACAAAATAGTTTGGTTCAGTCGCTAAATATAGTTTAGTTTAGTGAATAAATAGGTTGGTTCAGTGGCTAAATAGAGGTTGGTTAAGTGACTTAATAGAGGTTCCTTCAATGTCTAAATAAAGGTTAGTTCAATGACTAAATAGAGGTTGGTTCGGTGACTAAATAGAGGTTAGTTCAGTGACTAAATATATGTTGGTTCAGTGAGTAAATAGAGGTTGGTTCGGTGACTAAATAGAGGTTAGTTCAGTGACTAAATATATGTTGGTTCAGTGACTAAATAAAGGTTTGTTCAGTGAGTAAATACGTTTGTTCAGTGACTAAATAGAGGTTGGATAAGTGACTAAATAGAGGTTGGGTCCGCGAGTAAAGAGAGGTTGGTTAAGTGTTTAAATAGAGGTTGGTTGAGTGACTAAATAGAGGTTGGTTCAGTGACTAAATAGAGGTTGGTTCAGTGACTAAATAGAGTTTGATTTAGTGAGTAAATAGGTTGGTTCAGTGACTAAATAGAGGTTAGTTCGGTGACAAAATTGAGGTTGGTTCGGTGAATAAATAGAGGTTGGTTCGGTGACTAAATAGAAGTTGGTTCAGTGACTAAATATATGTTGGTTCAGTGACTAAATATAGGTTTGTTTAGTGAGTAAATAGGTTTGTTCAGTTACTAAATAGAGGTTGGTTCAGTAAGTAAATAGATTTGTTCAATGACTAAATAGAGGTTGGTTGAGTGACTAAATAGAGGTTGGGTGAGCGAGTTAATAGGTTGGTTCAGTGACTAAAGAGAGGTTGGTTCAGTGTCTAAATAGAGGTTGGTTCTGTGACTAAATAGACGTTGGTTTAGTGACTAAATAGAGGTTGGTTAAGTGTATAAATAAAGATTGGTTAAGTGACTAAATAGATTTTGGTTTAGTAACTAAATAGAGGTTGGTTTAGTAACTAAATATAGGTTGATTCAGCGAGTAAATAGGTTGGTTTAGTGACTAAGTAGAGGTTGGTTCAATTATTAATTAAACGTTGGTTCAATGACTAAAGAGACATTGGTTTAATGACTAAATAGAGGTTGGTGAAGTGTCTAAATAGAGGGTTGTTCAATGACTAAATAGAGGTTGGTTTATTGACTAAATAGAGGTTGATTCGGTGAGTAAATATGGTTGTTCTATGACTAAATAGTGGTTAGTTCAGTCACTAAATTGAGGTTGGTTTGGTGACTAAATAAAGGTTTGTTCAGTGACTAAATATATGTTGGTTCAGTGACTAAATAGGGGTTGGTTTAGTGAGTAAATAGGTTTGTTCAGTAACTAAATAGAGGTTGGTTCAGTGACTAAATAGAGGATGAGTCAATGAGTAAATAGGTTGGTTCAGTGACTAAAGAGATGTTGGTTCCGTGACTAAATAGAGGTTAGTTCAATGTCTAAATAGAGGTTAGTTAAGTGACTAATTATAGGTTGGTTCGATGGCTAAATAGATGTTTGTTTAGTAACTAAATAGAGGTTGGTTCAGTGACTAAATAAAGATTGGTTTAGGAGCTAAATATAGGTTGGTTCAATTTCTAAATAGATGTGGGTTCAATATCTAAATAGAGGTTAGTTCAGTAACTTAATAGAGGTTGGTTTGGTGGCTAAATAGAGTTTGGTACAGTGAGTAAATAGAGGTTGGTTGAGTGACTAATTAGGTTGGTTCAGTGGCTAAATAGAGGTTGGTTAAGTGACAAAATAGGTTGGTTCAGTCGCTAAATATAATTTAGTTTAGTGAATAAATAGGTTGGTTCAGTGGCTAAATAGAGGTTGGTTAAGTGACTTAATAGAGGTTGCTTCAATGTCTAAATAAAGGTTAGTTCAATGACTAAATAGAGGTTGGTTCGGTGACTAAATAGAGGTTAGTTCAGTGACTAAATATATGTTGGGTCAGTGACTAAATAGAGGTTGGTTCGGTGACTAAATAGAGGTTAGTTCAGTGACAAAATATATGTTTGTTCAGTGACTAAATAGAGGTTTGTTCAGTGAGTAAATATGTTTGTTCAGTGACTAAATAGAGGTTGGTCCGCGAGTAAATAGCCGATTCAGGCACGACGAGAGTCGGGTGCATGTAATCCTTTACAGTGTTAGGGTATTGGGCAAGCTCATCTTCCAATTGCCTCCTTCGTGCAACTTCCTGTGTAGGGCGTGCTCTCTCAGCGGTGAGAGCAGTATCCTTGGTGGCTAGTTCCCTCTGAAGCCTCTCAATCAGCTGTTCATGTGTTTCTGCGGCCGCCATGGCTCTTTTCAGTTTAGCGCGGATTTGTATAAGGCGTTCCGGTTCGTCTAAGGCGTCAAACTCAGGTGTTTGACCAGAACAACGCATAAACCTACAAATTAACTCAAGGCAAACGTGAGATTTAAATACCTAAGGCGCGAATGATTGCTTCCCCGGCAACGTCGCCAATTTGTTATAATGAGGAAATCGAGTATAGAATGTACATAAAATAAGCAAACCGATTCCGTTCCGAGCAAATAATTACAAGACTCCCTCTCGATGCAGCAGTGGGAAGTCATGATCGATCCTCGAGGAAGCTGGTCAGCGGATCCTAGGCAGCGGAGGAAACTCACAAGTGATCGACAGTAGATTACCCAATCTCGAGTAAGGTTACTCGACAGAAGATCGGACAAGTCGAAACAAGTAGCAACATCTCCCGGGTTTTACTCGATATCGAGTAAATCTCCTCGATGTCGAGGAAAACTTTTGTCGATCACGATCTAGGTGATCGAATATCAGTGCTCGATGTCGACCAACTTTGGTCGATATCGAGGAGAATAGAAATGAAAACGAAATGAAATAAAGAACAAGGCTTTTTCGAAATAAACTATGTATGAAAGAAAACTTTCAAGATTGGGGTTTGCAACAACAATAACCAAACATGCATAAGGCAAGATAAATAATGATCATCATGCAAATTTTATCGAATGATTAAGCTTTCGCCTTTTCCAACAATTAGACAACTCTTTCAAGAAACCCTAATTGTATCTACCGATTTTATGTTTACAATCCAAGTTTTTAGCATGGATCTCCATTTAATGGGTAATAAACATATAACAAGTAGTAGATGCTCAAAACACGACAAAGATCAAATCTTTACCTCAAACTTGCGTGGCTATCGTCGGGCTCGCCCCAACCCTAGAAGTAGGTGGACTACTCGTACCTCATCGCAATCGCAGACATTGATTTAAAAGAAATAACTTGAATAAACTAAATTCAAAGTCTTTACAATCCCGGCACTGCAACTTTCGTTGAACGCCAAAACTCTAAAACCTTTGAACTCCTAAACTTCTCTGTGGAACTACTTCTCTGGCTTCTGAATTGAATGAATAAAACTCAGCCCTATAGGCTTTATTTATAGGCTTCTAATCCTTGCTAATCAAGGAAGGAAAGTGTATCTAATTTCTAAAGGTAAAACTTTAATAAAAGGAACATTTTTCTTAAAAGGAAATATATCTAAAATATCTAAATATCTTCATGTGGTAGATAAATCCTCTCTCCATAGATAGATCTTGATATACTTGATAGATTCGGACTTCCTTGCATCCAAAACAAGCCCACTCGACTCGGACAGCCCAACAGCTTACTCGGCCCAGGAACTTTTTGGTCGACATCGAGGAATTTCCTCGACATCGAGGAGAAATGTAATCGACTTCGGCTTTCTGGCTTTCTCGAGTACCTCTTCCTCGAAACTGGCTCGGACATGTGCTCCTAGTTTGGTCGATATCGAGGAATTTCCTCGATATTGAGGAGTTTTATCGTCGGTCTTGGCTTGTCTGGATAACTCGATTAGCTCCTCCTCGGATCCTCAATCAGGTGTTGCTGCTGGGCTTAGTAGATATCGAGGAATTTCCTCGACATCGAGTAAAAACATTTCTCGAGTTGGGTTCTTCACTCTGCTTCTCGATCAGGCTTCTCCTCGAGCAGCTTTGGTTCATCATTTTTGTCGACATCGAGGACGTCTCGTCGAGATCAAGTAAATTGGTTCAGTGAATAAGTAGAGGTTCGTTCAGTGTGTAAATAAAGGTTATTACAGTGACTAAATAAAGATTGGTTCATTGTTTAAATAAAGGTTGTTTCAGTGACTAAATAGACGTTGTTTAGTGACTAAATAGACGTTGGTTTAGTGTCCAAATAAAGATTGGTTCAGTGACTAAATAGAGGTTGGTTCAGTGACTAAAAAGAGCTTGGTTCAGTTACTAAATAAAGGTTGATTCAGTGAGTAAATAGGTTGGTTCAGTGACTAAATAGAGGTTGGTTCAGTGTCTAAATAGAAGTTGGTTCGGTGACTAAATAGAGGTTGGTTCAATGACTAAATATATGTTGGTTCATTGACTAAATAGAGGTTGGTTCAGTGACTAAATAGATTGGTTCATTGGCTACATAGAGTTTGTTTCATTGACTAAAGAGAGGTTGGTTAAGTGTTTAAATAGAGGTTGTTTCAGTGACTAAATAAAGGTTGGTTCAGTGAGTAAATAATTTTGTTCAGTGACTAAATAGAGGTTGGTTCAGTGACTAAATAGAGGTTGGGTGAGCGAGTAAATAGGTTGGTACAGAGACTAAAGAGAGGTTGGTTCAATATTTAAATAGAGGTTGGTTCAGTGACTAAATAGACGTTGGTTTAGTGACTAAATAGAGATTGGTGAAGTGTCTAAATAGAGGTCGGTTCAATGACTAAATAGAGGTTTATTCATTGACTAAATAGAGGTTGATTCAGTGAGTAAATAGGTTGGTTCTATGAATAAATAGAGGTTAGTTCAGTCACTAAATTGAGGTAGGTTCGGTGACTAAATAGAGGTTGGTTCAATGACTAAATAGAGGTCTGTTTAGTGAGTAAATAGGTTTGTTCAGTAACTAAATAAAGGTTAGTTCAGTGACTAAATAGAGGCTGGGTCAATGAGTAAATAGGTTTGTTCAGTGAGTATAGAGATGTTAGTTCAGTGACTAAATAGAGGTTAGTTCAATGTCTAAATAGAGGTTAGTTAAGTGACAAATCTCCAGTTAGGGTTTTAATTGGGTAAGTACATCTCGAATTCAATCTATAGTTAGGGTTTGTCGGTTCTTGAATTCAATGTGTACTTAGGGTAAGCACATCTCGAATTCAATGTATATTTATTATCTTATCTGCAATCGAATAGAGGGTGTGTTGAATTATTCCGCTGCTAAAAGAGGGTATTCTGCTGCCCCCGATAGAATAATTTGTGCCTTGTGCTCGCAGAAACGTGCAAATCCTTTGTATTGTCTTCTGATAAATACATTTTACGTGTTAGTTTTCGTACCCAGTGTAGTAACTCTTGTTATCTTTTGTGTTCTTTTCTTCTTTCCTGCAGTATAAGCGTTGCCCGACTACCCTGATTCCTGCAGAGCCCGACGACATGAGGAGGCTTTTCCATGACATGTAGGGTTCTTGTCGTAGTTTCCATTTTTATGGTACATGTCTTGGTCATCTTATGTTCATAAATCATTGCTAAGGTGCGTTCAGTTTGATATGTATTTATATCGCCCTCAAACCACGCTATTGATGAAGTGCCATTCAAGCAGTACTTCATTAAAAAAAAATGAGATCCATTATTTTAGTGGTTTATAGTCATATTTGCTGCTCTTTTAGTTATGGGAAAGCATGTCTCTATGTATAAGGAATTTTGTGAGGCACATCAACACTAGTTTGCCATTTGACTAAATTTGTTTAGCTTGATCCTGGTTCCTGACGTATGAATGTGTAGAGTTTAAATTATTGTGATGATTTAGTTATTAGCTACTGTTTAATAACAATGATGAGTTTGACAGAGTTTTTTTTATCTTTTAGTATTTTGAGATGAAATTTGTTGTTTGGAAATGTTTTCTAGGTGAGCTCTGAGTGGGGGAATTTACTAATTGAGCTCAAGTTAAGATTGATATGTTATGATTGTGTGATATATATTCTCGTAGCGAATTGATATGTTATAATGTTAGAATGTTGTTTTGATCCTATTTTGGATCTTGGCATGTCAAACTGAAGATTGAGTTTATAACCCTTCTCTACAAACTGTCACTGCAGTTCCAAAGCCAGCAGGCAGGTCGAGGAGGACCACCTGTGTCGTCTGGAATTTATAGAACTCTCCATTGTGTTTTCCATTCTTCACAGGCTGTTTTTGTCTCTTCAGGCACAATAGAGGTACTTTACAACTCCATGTTTTGATTGTTTACTCGTGCAATTGTGTATTACTTCAGTTTGTTATATCTCTATTCAGTGTTTTGAGATTAAGGAAACAGGGCTTCTTGATCATTATTTTTTTACGTGCAGCATGCGGTATGGATTTCTGTTTCATGTGTCCAGATTATTTGTCTTTTTTATGTTTTAAAGAGTGCAGAACAGTGGCATTGTTAAATTATTATTTTGAATTGAAATTTATAGGAACCTAGCATTTTCCGAAATGATGCATCAGAAAAATAGTTTTTTTTCTCCTAATGTGTGTGATAATGTTTTTATAAGATCAAGTGGAGTGAGTCATCATGATTTAAACTATTGAATTAGAAACTACCTAAAATTAGTGGACTAGGGCTTCTTGTTTAGTTCAATCGCACTATCTGTTGATTTGAATCTGTTCATTCACTGTTTGTGCTTTCATGGCACTCATTAAATGATTGTTGCTTGCCTCTGTGCAAGAAGTTTGAGTATCTTATTAAAAATTATAGTTTCTGATGTGTGCTTTCATATATTATTAAGTTTCCGGTTTTTGTAATTTCAATTGCTTTCATGCCATATATTACAGTTAGTTGTTTGCCTCTCTGGAAGATTTTCATGTTGGTGAGGCAAGGGAAATCCACTGTTTTTTAGTTGATTTTGATCTTTAATTAATCATTAGATGTAGCTTTTCCGAGAAAGATAGCGATAAGGCTGATTTTACAAATCTTCTTGTACATTTTATGTTGACGAACAACTAGTACTTGCACTCTTACAGCCGTCCAGCAAGGTTTGCAGCCAGATGCTTAATTTCACTTATGTTTTTTGAAATGCATCAGGTTCTATGTGACTTTTATTTTGCAAATCAGGAGCCCTACATTTTTACATACTTAATTACTACAGTATCCTAGTAGCTTTATTTGGAATGATATCATGCATGGATGCATTCAGGTCTTCTATATGATGGACAGGACAAATCAACATTCATTGGGAAGTCCTTACTTTATCTGAATCGCCATCATATTGAGGAATGGAAAGGATGGATGCAGGCAAGTAGTTTAACACCTTTTAAGGTTTTCCTTCTCTTAGAACATAATCTAAGTATTTATCTTTTTAGTGATATTTGTGATAGATGGAATGTGAGCTTAGTTAGTAAATAGTGTATTTATCAAGTGATATATATGATAGATGGAATGAAGTACCTGGTGTTTAGAATCAAGTGCTAAGTTCCTTCTATCAATATTTTTAAGCTTTGATCAAACATAATCCGAGCTTTGATTAATTTTTGTGAAGTCTATAACTCACAAGGTCACTGTTAGGCGTTAGCTATTCAAATGTTTTGGTTTCTTAAGATTTTCATCTTGTTGTAGGTTTACAAGCAATAATTAACTCTCAAATGAAGTGCCTTTTTAACCAAATCTTGTTTTATAGGTTATTATAGAATCGATTATATATTTCAATGTTTTATAGGTTATTATAGCAAAATCTTCATTTGAACTACTCTGGTAATGTGCCTTCCGAGAACCATTAGCACAATATTTCAAAGCATGATCCATGCTAGATAATTACTTTTTCGTGATTGAAAATATATATTTTTTGACCTTGTTCTCGTTGAAAAGAAATAGTTTTACATGTTACTTTTATAGAATAATTAATTATGATCCATGCTAGACAATTACTTTTATAAGCTGCTTTTGTGCAGCCAAGCTTAGACAATATCTACCTTCATCTATAGAATAATTAATTATTTTTTGAAATCCAATACCAATATGTTTCCAGGGAATACTTCTAGAAATTCTTGAGGAGCTCATTGCTGCCTGAAAAAGAGCCAAAGCTGATCGGAAGGTTCAGTCAACATTTTATTTTTATTTCACCTAGCTAATTGTTAGAATTTATCTCTGCACATACTAATGTTGGCCTCTTATTATTTCGTCTCAATTTATGAAGCAAAAGATCCTCTTGGAAAGGTTGTTCTAGATGGACGTCAACTGGCCTTAAAGGTTGTTCTAGATGGACGTCAACTAGGCTTAAAGTTATACTTGTAATTTTTTAGCTAGATTATTTAAGCTTTATTAGTGCATGACTGCTCTGTATCTATCATTAACTTCAAATTCACATTTTCTGCATTTTCTATTCTGCATTTGTGCTTTTAGGTCAGTGCAACCTCAGGCTTACAATCGAGCAATTAATTATCTGGATAAAGAGCTGGACAAGTACAAGCCCTTCTTAGTTTAACTCCTCGTAGGAAGGAGGACAAGCACCGGGTTATCTAAACCCAGACATGATAAAAATTGCACATCAACTAGGCTTGCTTTTGCCAGAGTATTATGATGTCTCTCACTATTATATGCACTTGTTCTTCTGATTGAATTTGCCATATTAACACCTACTTGTCTACTTGATGGCCTTTAACTTCATTATGCTTATTATTTTGATGGGTTTCTTGTGCAGGAGAGAACTCAGTAATGATCTTGGCACAGAGGCCATGATGTTTGGTGCATTGGATAAGTTAGAAAAGAAAGAAAAGCTGAAGGTAGAAAAGGACTAACAACTGAGTTTTTCTATTTTTTGGGATTATGTAACTAGCAGTATTTTATCATAATATTCACTTTATTTAGTAAAGTTTATGCCTATTTTAAACGTTGTATTTTAAGTTGCATTTTTTTTGGCCGTAGGAGGACATTAAAACTCTCATCTTTTAAAGCAGAATATGTTAATCAATCTCTGCTATGTGCTTTTCTGTTTTTGTTTTAAGGAACTTTATCCTTGATGCACATCGGAAGGTAATATCTACTGCTGCTATGAAATACTTGAGGTAACATTCCTTGAAAAATTTACCTGCAATTCATTTTGTAAAGTATAATATGTTAATCCTTATCATGTCTTTTTCCTTCAAGGTCCAATTTGTTCGGGGTTGAGACTTGGTATATTGAGGCTCCAACTGTTGCTTAGCTGCGATAAAAGATCTAGCTATCAAGTATAACTTCAAACACACATGGCCACTAAAAGCATTTCGTCATTTGAGCTTGAAATGAAGGTATCTTCTACTTGGGTGTAAATCATGTGGGCGTGCTATGTGTAGCCAAAATATTGTTTTGTATGCGTGCTCGAATTTGAATTTGTTGTTCAAAATACCAACACTTGGTTAAACCGTCTTCTATTTCTCATGTCTGAGATACTTCTAGAGTTTCATCCTTTTTATTCTCCGTCTCTGACCAGGAGGTATCACATCTACAGACATTAGCCCCAAATGAAGTAGACATGGTACGAATGGGATTGAGAAGGAGCTCTTCCCTTTGTAGGGTGCATGCATTGAACGCCATGTTGGCTCTAGCTCCGATAGTACTGGTTTTTTACCTTCTTCTCCGCTGGTTTCACTTCATTCCCTTCACGACCCGGCTTGAAAGCTGTAAAATGATCAGGAGAGATTTCACATTTGATCCATTAAAAAAAAGATCTTTATAGCCCAGACCTTGTTGTCGGGCTGTAAAGTCATTTTTTTTTCTTCTTTAATAGATCTTTATAGCCCGGGTCAAATATAACCGGGTTGTAAAGTCACTTTTTTTTAATAAAAAAAGACCCTAATATCACGGGCGTGTCAAATGAGAGATCCGTGATGTTAGAGTGTTAATATGAGAAATACCAGTCTAATATCACGGGCGTGTCAAATGGGAGATCCGTGATATTAGAGTGTAATATGAAAAATACCATAGTCTAATATCACGGGCGTGTCAAATGAGATATCCGTGATATTAGAGTGGCTTATCTAATAGCCCACTGACGTGAAGCCCGGGCGTGTCTTTTACCATATCCGTGATGTTAGGCCCGAAATATCCGTGATATTAGGCCTAATTAGTACTAGTGTTTAGTAACAAAATAGAGGTTGGTTTAGTAACTAAATAAAGGTTGATTGAGCGAGTAAATAGGTTGGTTTAGTGACTAAGTAGAGGTTGGTTCAGTGATTAAATAGACGTTGGTTAAGTGATTAAAGAAAGGTTGGTTCAATGTCTAAATAGAGGTTAGTTCAGTAAGTAATTAGAGTTTGGTTCGGTGGCTAAATAGAGGTAGGTTCACTGACTAAATAGGTTGGATCGGTGGCTAAATAGAGGTTGGTTCAATGACTAAATAGGTTGGTTCAGTGGCTAAATATAGGTTGGTTTAGCGACTAATAGGTTGGTTCTGTGGCTAAATGGAGAGTGGTTAAGTGGCTAATTAGAGGTTGCTTCAGTGAATAAATAGAGGTTGGTTCAATGTCTAAATAGAGGTTATTACAGTGACTAAATAAAGATTGGTTCATTGTTTAAATAAAGGTTGTTTCAGCGATTAAATAGACGTTGGTATAGTGACTAAATAGAGGTTGGTTTAGTGTCCAAATAAAGATTGGTTCAGTGACTAAATAGAGGTTGGTTCAGTGACTAAAAAGAGGTTGGTTCAGTGACTAAATAAACGTTGATTCAGTAAGTAAATAGGTTGGTTCAGTGACTAAATAGAGGTTGGTTCAGTGACTAAATAGAAGTTGGTTCGGTGAATAAATAGAGGTTGGTTCAATGACTAAATATATGTTGGTTCATTGACTAAATAGAGGTTGGTTCACTGACTAAATAGTTTGGTTCATTGGCTAAATAGAGGTTGTTTCAATGACTAAAGAGAGGTTGGTTAAGTGTTTATATAGAGGTTGTTTCAGTGACTAAATAAAGGTTGGTTAAGTGAGTAAACAAGTTTGTTCAGTGACTAAATAGAGGTTGGTTCAGTGACTAAATAGAGGTTGGGTGAGCGAGTAAATAGGTTGGTTCAGAGACTAAAGAGAGGTTGGTTCAGTATTTAAATAGAGGTTGGTTCAGTGACTAAATAGACGTTGGGTTAGTGACTAAATAGAGGTTGGTTAAGTGTCTAAATAAAGATTGGTTAAGTAATGAAATAGATGTTGGTTTACTAAAAAAATAGAGGTTGGTTTAGTAACTAAATAGAGGTTGATTCAGCGAGTAAATAGGTTGGTTTAGTGACTAAGTAGAGGTTCATTCTGTGATTAAATAGACGTTGGTTCAGTGACTAAATAGACGTTGGTTTAATGACTAAATAGAGGTTGGTGAAGTGTCTAAATAGAGGTTAGTTCAGTGACTAAATAGAGGTTGGTTCATTGACTAAATAGATGTTGATTCAGTGAGTAAATAGGTTGGTTCAATGACTAAATAGAGGTTAGTTCAATCACTAAATTGAGATAGGTTCGGTGACTAAATAAAGGTTGGTTCAGTTACTAAATAGAGGTTGGTTTAGTGAGTAAATAGGTTTGTTCAGTAACTAAATAAAGGTTGGTTTAGTGACTAAATAGAGGTTGTGTTAATGAGTAAATAGGTTTGTTCAGTGAGTATAGAGATGTTGGTTCAGTGACTAAATAGAGGTTAGTTCAATGTCTAAATAGAGGTTAGTTAAGTGACTAATTAGAGGTTGGTTGGTGGCTAAATAGAGGTTGGTTCAGTAACTAAATAGAGGTTGGTTCAGTGATGAAATAGAGGTTGGTTCAGGGGCTAAATAGAGGTTGGTTCAGTGTCTAAATAGATGATGGTTCAGTGTCTAAACAGATGATGGTTCAATGTCTAAATAGAGGTTGGTTCAGTGACTAAATAGAGGTTCGTTTGGTGGCTAAATAGAGTTGTGTGCACTAACTAAATAGAGGTTGGTTCAGTGACTAATTAAGTTGGTTTAGTGGCTAAATAGAGGTTGGTTAAGTGACAAAATAGGTTGGTTCAGTCGCTAAATATAGTTTGGTTTAGTGACTAAATAGGTTGGATCAGTGGCTAAATAGAGGTTGGTTCAGTGACTTAATAGAGGTTGGTTCAGTGTCTAAATAGAGGTTAGTTCATTGACTAAATAGAGGTTAGTTCTGTGTTTAAATAAAGGTTGGTTCTGTGACTAAATAGACATTGGTTTAGTGACTAAATAGAGGTTGGTTAAGTGTCTAAATAGATATTGGTTCAGTGACTAAATAGAGGTTGGTTTAGTGACTAAATAGATGTTGGTTCAGTGACTAAATAGAGGTTGGTTTAATGACTAAATAGAGGTTGATTCAGTGAGTAAATACCTTGATTTAGTGACTAAATTGAGATTGGTTTAGTGACTAAATAGATGTTGGTTGAGTGAATAAATAGAGGTTGGTTCAGGGAGTAAATAGGTTTGTTCAGTGAGTAAAGAGTGGTTGGTTTAGTGGCTAAATAGAGGTTGGTTAAGTGTTTTAATAGGAATTGATTCAATGTCTAAATCGAGGTTATTTCAGTGACTAAATAGAGGTTGGTTCAGTGGCTAAATAGATATTGGTTCAGTAAATAAATAGAGGTTGATTCAGTGATTAATAAGGTTGGTTCAGTGGCTAAATAGAGGTTGATTCAGTGACTAAATAGAGTTTGGTTAAGTGGCTAAATAGTGGTTGGTTCAGTGACTAAATATAGGGTTGGTCAGTGTCTAAATAGAGGTTAGTTCAGTGACTAAATAGATATTGGTTTAGTGTTTAAATAGAGCTTGGTTCATTGACTAAATAGACGTTTGTTTAGTGACTAAATAGAGGTTGTTTAAGTTCCTAAATAGAGATTGGTTCAGTGACTAAATAGAGATTGGTTCAGTGACAAAATAGTGGTTGGTTCAGAGACTAAATGGAGGTTGGTTTAGTGACTAAATACAGGTTGATTCAATGAGTAAATAAGTTGGTTCAGTCACTAAATAGACGTTGGTTCAGTGACTAAATAGAGGTTGATTCAGTAAATAAATTGATCGAGGTTGGTTCAGTGACTAAATAGAGGTTGGTTCAGTGACTAAATAGAGGTTGGTTAAGTAAGTAAATAGGTTTGTTCAGTGACTAAATAGAGGATGGTTCAGGGGGTAAATAGGTTGGTTCAGTGGCTAAATAAAGGTTGGTTCAGTGACTAAATAGATGTTGGTTCAGTGTCTAAATAGAGGTTGGTTCAATGTCTAAATCGTGGTTAGTTCACTGACTAAATAGAGGTCGGTTCGGTGGCTAAACAAATGTTTTTTCAGTGGGTAAATAGAGATTGATTCAGTGACTAAATAGATTGGTTCAATGGCTAAATAGAGGTTGGTTTAGTGACTAAATAGGTTGGTTCAGTGGCTAAATAGAGGTTGGATCAGTGGCTAAATAGAGGTTGGTTCAGTGACTTAATAGAGGTTGGTTCAGTGTCTAAATAGAGGTTAGTTCATTGACTAAATAGAGGTTAGATCTGTGTTTAAATAAAGGTTGGTTCTGTGACTAAATAGACATTGGTTTAGTGACTAAATAGAGGTTGGTTAAGTGTCTAAATAGATATTGGTTCAGTGACTAAATAGAGGTTGGTTTAGTGACTAAATAGATGTTGGTTCAGTGACTAAATAGAGGTTGGTTTAATGACTAAATAGAGGTTGATTCAGTGAGTAAATACCTTGGTTTAGTGACTAAATTGAGATTGGTTTAGTGACTAAATAGATGTTGGTTGAGTGAATAAATAGAGGTTGGTTCAGGGAGTAAATAGGTTTGTTCAGTGAGTAAAGAGTGGTTGGTTTAGTGGCTAAATAGAGGTTGGTTAAGTGTTTTAATAGGGATTGATTCAATGTCTAAATCGAGGTTATTTCAGTGACTAAATAGAGGTTGGTTCAGTGGCTAAATAGATATTGGTTCAGTAAATAAATAGAGGTTGATTCAGTGATTAATAAGGTTGGTTCAGTGGCTAAATAGAGGTTGATTCAGTGACTAAATAGAGTTTGGTTAAGTGGCTAAATAGTGGTTGGTTCAGTGACTAAATATAGGGTTGGTCAGTGTCTAAATAGAGGTTAGTTCAGTGACTAAATAGATGTTGGTTTAGTGTTTAAATAGAGCTTGGTTCATTGACTAAATAGACGTTTGTTTAGTGACTAAATAGAGGTTGTTTAAGTTCCTAAATAGAGATTGGTTCAGTGACTAAATAGAGATTGGTTCAGTGATAAAATAGTGGTTGGTTCAGAGACTAAATGGAGGTTGGTTTAGTGACTAAATACAGGTTGATTCAATTAGTAAATAAGTTGGTTCAGTCACTAAATAGACGTTGGTTCAGTGACTAAATAGAGGTTGATTCAGTAAATAAATTGATCGAGGTTAGTTCAGTGACTAAATAGAGGTTGGTTCAGTGACTAAATAGAGGTTGGTTAAGTAAGTAAATAGGTTTGTTCAGTGACTAAATAGAGGATGGTTCAGGGGGTAAAAAGGTTGGTTCAGTGGCTAAATAAAGGTTGGTTCAGTGACTAAATAGATGTTGGTTCAGTGTCTAAATAGAGGTTGGTTCAATGTCTAAATCGTGGTTAGTTCACTGACTAAATAGAGGTCGGTTCGGTGGCTAAACAAATGTTTTTTCAGTGGGTAAATAGAGATTGATTCAGTGACTAAATAGATTGGTTCAATGGCTAAATAGAGGTTGGTTTAGTGACTAAATAGGTTGGTTCAGTGGCTAAATAGGGGTTGGATCAGTGGCTAAATAGAGGTTGGTTCAGTGACTTAATAGAGGTTGGTTCAGTGTCTAAATAGAGGTTAGTTCATTGACTAAATAGAGGTTAGATTTGTGTTTAAATAAAGGTTGGTTCTGTGACTAAATAGACATTGGTTTAGTGACTAAATAGAGGTTGGTTAAGTGTCTAAATAGATATTGGTTCAGTGACTAAATAGAGGTTGGTTTAGTGACTAAATAGATGTTGGTTCAGTGACTAAATAGAGGTTAGTTTAATGACTAAATAGAGGTTGATTCAGTGAGTAAATACCTTGGTTTAGTGACTAAATTGAGATTGGTTTAGTGACTAAATAGATGTTGGTTGAGTGAATAAATAGAGGTTGGTTCAGGGAGTAAATAGGTTTGTTCAGTGAGTATAGAGTGGTTGGTTTAGTGGCTAAATAGAGGTTGGTTAAGTGTTTTAATACGGATTGATACAATGTCTAAATCGAGGTTATTTCAGTGACTAAATAGAGGTTGGTTCAGTGGCTAAATAGATATTGGTTCAGTAAATAAATAGAGGTTGATTGAGTGATTAATAAGGTTGGTTCAGTGGCTAAATAGAGGTTGATTCAGTGACTAAATAGAGTTTGGTTAAGTGGCTAAATAGTGGTTGGTTCAATGACTAAATATAGGGTTGGTCAGTGTCTAAATAGAGGTTAGTTCAGTGACTAAATAGATGTTGGTTTAGTGTTTAAATAGAGCTTGGTTCATTGACTAAATAGACGTTTGTTTAGTGACTAAATAGAGGTTGTTTAAGTTCCTAAATAGAGATTGGTTCAGTGACTAAATAGAGATTGGTTCAGTGACAAAATAGTGGTTGGTTCAGAGACTAAATGGAGGTTGGTTTAGTGACTAAATACAGGTTGATTCAATGAGTAAATAAGTTGGTTCAGTGACTAAATAGACGTTGGTTCAGTGACTAAATAGAGGTTGATTCAGTAAATAAATTGATCGAGGTTGGTTTAGTGACTAAATAGAGGTTGGTTCAGTGACTAAATAGAGGTTGGTTAAGTAAGTAAATAGGTTTGTTCAGTGACTAAATAGAGGATGGTTCAGGGGGTAAATAGGTTGGTTCAGTGGCTAAATAAAGGTTGGTTCAGTGACTAAATAGATGTTGGTTCAGTGTCTAAATAGAGGTTGGTTCAATGTCTAAATCGTGGTTAGTTCACTGACTAAATAGAGGTCGGTTCGGTGGCTAAACAGATGTTTTTTCAGTGGGTAAATAGAGATTGATTCAGTGACTAAATAGGTTGGTTCAATGGCTAAATAGAGGTTGGTTTAGTGACTAAATAGGTTGGTTCAGTGGCTAAATAGAGGTTGGATCAGTGGCTAAATAGAGGTTGGTTCAGTAACTAACCAAAGGTTGGTTCAGTGTCTAAATAGAGGTTATTTCAGTGACTAAATAGAGGTTGGTTTAGTGTTTAAATAGAGGTTGGTTCACTGACTAAATAGACGTTGGTTTAGTGACTAAAGATAGATTGGTTAAGTGGCTAAATAGAGGTTGGTTAAGTGGCTAAATAGGGGTTGATTCAATGTCTAAATCGAGATTATTTCAGTGACTAAATAGAGGTTGGTTCAGAGGCTAAATAGATACTGGTTCAGTAAATAAATAGAGGTTGATTCAGTGATTAAATAGGTTGGTTCAGTGGCTAAATTGTGGTTGGTTCAGTGACTAAATAGATGTTGGCTAATTGGCTAAATAGTGGTTGGTTCAGTGACTAAATATAGGGTTGTTCGGTGTCTAAATAGAGGTTAGTTCAATGACTAAATAGAGGTTGATTTAGTGTTTAAATAGAGCTTGGTTCATTGACTAAATAGACGTTGGTTTAGTGACCAAATAGAGGTTGTTTAAGTTCCTAAATAGAGATTGGTTAAGTGACTAAATAGAGATTGGTTCAGTGAGTAAATAGATTGGTTCAGTCACTAAATAAAGGTTGGTTCAGTGACTAAATAGAGGTTGGTTCAGTAAATAAATTGAGGTTGGTTTAGTGACGAAATAGATGTTGGTTCAGTGACTAAATAGAGGTTGGTTAAGTAAGTAAATAGGTTTGTTCAGTGACTAAATAGAGGATGGTTCAGTGGCTAAATAGGTTGGTTCAGTGGCTAAATAGAGGTTGGTTCAGTGACTAAATAGAGGTTGGTTCAGTGTCTAAATAGAGGTTGGTTCAATGTCTAAATCGAGGTTAGTTCACTGACTAAATAGAGGTCCGTTCGGTGGCTAAACAGATGTTTTTTCAGTGGGTAAATAGAGATTGATTCAGTGACTAAATAGGTTGGTTCAATGGCTAAATAGAGGTTGGTTCAGTGACTAAATAGTTTGGTTCAGTGGCTAAATAGAGGTTGGTTCAGTAACTAACCAAAGGTCGGTTCAGTGTCTAAATAGAGGTTAGTTCAGTGACTAAATAGAGGTTGGTTGTTGTTAAAATAGAGGTTGGTTCACTGACTAAATAGACGTTGGTTTAGTGACTAAATAGAGGTTGGTTAAGTGTCTAAATAGAGATTGGTTCATTGACTAAATAGTGGTTGATTCAGTGACTAAATAGTGGTTGGTTCAATGACTAAATAGAGGTCGGTTCAGTGACTAAATAGAGGTCGGTTCAGTGACTAAATAGAGGTTTATTCAGTGAGTAAATAGAGGTTGGTTCAGTGACTAAATAGATGTTGGTTCAATGACTAAATAGAGGTTGGTTCAGTTAGTAAATAGGTTTGTTCAGTGACTAAATAGAGGTTTGTTCAGCGAGTAAATAGGTTGGTTCAGTGACTAAAGAAAGGTTGGTTCAATGACTAAATAGACGTTGGTTCAGTGACTAAATTTGTTGGTTCACTGACTAAATCGAGGTTGGTTCAGTGACTAAATAGATGTTGGTTCAGTGACTAAAAAGCGGTTGGTTCAGTGACTAAATAGGTTGGTTCAGTGTCTAAATAGAGGTTGGTTGAGTGACTAAATAGATTATGGTTCAGCGACTAAATATAGGTTGGTTCACAGATTTGGTTAAGGTTTGGACACTGGGTGTGGTTCACTTTTTGTGGTTCACTGGGTGTGGTTCTCTAGGTGTGGTTCAGTTGTAGATGGTTCACTTCTTGTTAATTTTTTTCCACAAAACATATACGAAATGTGTGTCTATGTGTAGATAAAATTAAATTACACTCAAAATATTATTTATTTATTTTTTAAACAAGTGAAAATTATTTAAAATAATTTTTAAAAGTATGGCTTTTACTAATTAAATGAGTGTGTGTTTTAATTAATTTGGAGCAAAGTCAAAATTCAATTGGAACGCTGCTTGTATAAAGAAGTTGAATTGGCATGGTGGTTATGGGCGAATAGATGAACTCTCGGTAGTTCACTGGTACATCACGCACGGTGTGCGATTGGGGATGAGTTGGGGACAGAATTGATTGGAGGGAATAATATATGATACAACATTATTTTTGTTCCCTGCATTGACTTTTTTGTATTTTCAACCAATCAGATTATTTCTTTCGTTCTCACCGATAAAGATGTTCTCACCCGAACCCTACCCTATATATAGGGTTCATGTGAGAACACCCTAATTCGGTGGGAACGAACAAAAGACATCACGCGCTTTTCTTTCTTTCATAAAAGAGAGATGTATTGCACGCTTCTTCCTCCCACGAATCCTCAGTCCTCGTCTCCACCTCTCCCACCATCAGCACTCCTCTCCCGAGCGTCTTCCCGGCGAGGCTCGCCGGTGTCGAGGTCGACGCACTGCTCCCTAAGATCGATCTTCCTAGGGTCTGGAAAAGGATCCATGAATTTCGCCGGTATGAAACGGCCCCATTTCAGTGCTGCCGCGGACCTGACGGCTATCCGCTTCGCTTTCTCAAGGCGGAGCGACTGGGGAAAAAGTGTGGGCATTCCTCCGAGGCTGCCGCCACCGGCTCCTGCCTCGAGGTCGAATTCACAACCTCATGCGCATTCCTCCGACTCGATCTGGATCTTCATATTCGGTGAAGATCTAGGGTTTTTGGACTTGAAATCATTAGATCTAGGTTGGAGTTCCATTTTCGCCGTGGAAAAGTGCGGGCGGAGCTTAGGTTGTGGAAGGCTGCAATGGCGGGATGATCTGGTGGCGTCAATGGTGATGCAAACGGTGGGATGATTTGGGGATGGATCTAGCAGAGTTGGTCCGTGTTTTTTCGAGACTAAACTAACCAATGGTGATCCTTATTATTTGATGTCCATGTTTTGTGCCATGTTTTATATTGACTTTTATAACGATTTTTGTATGCATTTCATGCATTTCGGTTAGAATAATACAGAATCTATGTAGTATATGCTTATTTGCCAAATTATGGAGTCTACACTAGTTTCTGTTTAATTTCACAGAAATCGGGCGCACTTTAGAGCTTAAAGGGAAGTCATGAAGAAGCTAAGGATGGTGCAGCTGGAGAAAAGGCCATTTTTCGGCATTCATCATTCTGAGTGAAGTTCTGATGTCTTCATGAGAGTTGTAGCCCTCGAAAAGGGCTTTCTAACGCATGCTTATATGCGTCAAGGGGATGAACGAGGACTCGGGAAAGTTCGTTTCAAGAACAAAGCATAATGCTGAAAACTTGGATTATAAGCTTTATTTAGTTTTATTAATGCAATTTAGTTTTCTTTTATTATTAATGTCTTTCCTTGCGATGAAGAGCGAGTAGTCCTCCCACTTCTAGGTTTGCGGCGAGGCCGACGATAGCCAAGCGTGTTTGAGGTAAAGATTCGACCTTTATTGTTTTTGATCATCTACTGCCTTTTATATGTTTATTACCTATTTAACAGAGATCCATGTTAACAACTTGGATTGTAAACATAAAATTTGTAGATACAATTAGGTTTCTTGAAAGAGTTGTCTAATTGTTGGAAAAGGCAAAAGCTTGTTCCTTTGATGTGATTGCATGATTATTTCTCTATATCTTGCCTTATGCATATTTGGTTATCGTTGTTGCAAACCCCGATCTTGGAAGTTTTCTTTCATACATAGTTTATTCCGAAATCTACAAAGCTTTGTTCTTTTATTTTCCTACTGTCCCCCACTCGATATTGACCACCTACTGGTCGATATCGACTTCTAATTTTCGATCAGAAAGATCACTGCTTGTTTGTGTTTCTGCAGAGACTAGGTCGATTTTGAGCAGACAGGTCGATATCGAGTGCTCTAGGTCAATATCGAGTCAGTTTAGTCGATATTTGCATGACGTCTGCAGAACCCCAGAAATCGACTGGACCTGGTCGATATCGACTACCCTAAGTCGATATCGACTACTTCCTCTGAGGTCGAAATTTGACGTGAGATTTGCCGCTACCTGAGATCCGCCGACCAGCTTCCTCGAGGATCGAACCTGACTTCCTGTTGCTACATCGGGAGAAAGTCTTGTAATTATTTGTGTGGGCAAGATCTGGTTTGATCTATATTCTTATATTTTGAACTCGATTTTCTCCAACAACAAATTGGCGCCGTTGCCGGGGAGGCAATCATTCGTGCCTTAGGTAGTTAGATCTCACGTTTTCCTTGAGTTTTGTTCTTGCAGTGTATGCGCCGTTCTGGTCAACCACATGAGTTTGATGCCTTAGACGACCCGGAATGTCTTACACACATCCACTCTAGACTAAAAAGGATCATGGCGACTGCTGAAACACAAGCCCAGACGATCAAGAGGCTTCAAAGGGAGCTAGAAGCCAACAATGCTGCTCTCACCACTGAGAGAGCACGCATTGAGTAGGAAGCTGAATGTAGGAGGCAGGCAAAAGCTGAGCTTGCCCAATACCCTACCACTGCTGAGGATTATATGCACCCGACTCTTGTCGTGCCTAAATCAGCTATTCTAATCCCTGAAAATAACTTTGAAATTCGCACTACCTTCCTTATTGAGATTAAAAATAATGTTTTTTATGGAAGATTTAATGAATGCCCTCTCAAACATATTACTACTTTTTCTGACATGTGCCATACTCTTGCTGAAGGTACTACTCTGAAATATGTCAAAATGAAGGCTTTTCGTTGGTCTGTTGCCAGTCCAGCATTGAAATGGCTTGAAGGTCTCCCTACGTGATCTCTCACAACATGGGCAGAGGTTAGGAATGCGTTCCTCAACAAATTCTTTCCTCGCACCAAGACAGCACTCCTCAGACAGAAGATTACTGCTTTTAAACAAAAGCCTAGGGAGCCGCTAGCACGAGCATGGGATCGATACAAAGACCTGCTGAGATCTTGTCCTACTCATGGGCAGCCACCCTATGTCGTTCAGGAGATCTTCTACAATTTTCTTGATCTGGCCGCTAAGGATAGGATCAACCAATTCACGCGATATGAGTACCTCACACAGACACCAGTAGAGGCATGTGCTACAATCGAAAGGCTGACCAACTTCGACAATACTTATGGGGCTCCTGCAAATTACGACGAAGAGAGAAACAACTATGCAAGGCCAGCCCCATCCATGCCCCTCTATGAGCCCTCAAGGGAGATTGATCTTGATGTTAAGGAGCGGTACTAAAGAGATCAGAATCGCAAGCTCCTCAAGCAAGTCAAGTTTCTCTATGTCAACTAACCCTGCATTGAATGTGGCTCAGAGCGGCACACCACTCCAGAGTGCCCACATACAGAGCAAGTCAGGATGGCAGAAACTCACGAGGAGGTAGCTTACGCAAGGGGTCCCAATCGCTATATGGGGGACCGACGGTTCCATCAACCACAGTGGAACCATGGTTCCCCTAGGAACCCCCCACCATACAGAGCTCCAGAACACCGAGAAAGGAAGGATGTTCTACAGATGATCCTCGATGAGATGAGGAGAAATAACACATAACAACAGCAGTCTACAAGTGCAATCCAGACTCAACTCCATGGCCTCAATACACGACTTGGGGAGATGGATATCTGGAAGAAGAACATGGAGACCCAAATGGGTCAGCTCGCGCAACAGATCCCTATTTAATAGAGATTCGACCTTTTATATGTTTGAGGTAAAGATTCGACCTTTATTATCTTTTGATCATCCACTGCCTTTTATATGTTTATTACCTATTTAATAGAGATTCAGGTTGACAACTTGGATTGTAAACATAAAATTGGTAGATACAATTAGGGTTTCTTGAAAGAGTTGTCTAATTGTTGGAAAAGGCGAAAGCTTATTCCTTTGATGTGATTGCATGATTATTTCTCTTTATCTTGCCTTATGCATGTTTGGTTATCATTGTTGCAAACCCCGATCTTGGAAGTTCTTTTTCATACATTTTTTAATTCGAAATTTGCAATTTCTTTACGTCGACTTGGAAGCTCGATTTCGACCAACCTTAATCGACGTCGACTTCTGATTCTCGATCTCGAAAGATCGCTGCTTGTTTGTGTCTCTGCAGGGGAAAAACAGGTCGATTTCGAGTTGATGAACTACAGATAGTCTCGAAAGATCGCTGCTTTTTCATACATTGCGTTCTGAGTTGATGAACTACAGATAGTCTTATTAACATTTGTCTCTCTCTTCGATCAAAGCAAATTGGTCTCTCCAACTTGTGTACATTTGTTTAGGAAACGTGGATGAACGTGTTGTTGGTTGTTCGAATTGCTAGACTGTGCAGTCTAGAAAATTATGATGATGTGAAGGGGGGAAAAGAAGCAGTTTGATGTAGCGTTTGTTCTAATTAGGATTCTGTTATTGCCCCTTGTTTGTTTAGGAATAGATATGTTGGTAGTTCATGAATAAAATATACCCTACAACTTGTATAGATTTATATTACTTTATAGTTATTTATACATGGTCAACTAGTACTTTCTCCAATTAGTACATATAAGAGAAAATATTTGAACCATAGAGAGTGGTTCAGTGACTAAAAAATTTAATTATAAAAAATAGAGAGTGGTTCAGTGACTAAATAGAGATTGGTCCAGTGACTAAATAGAGGTCGGTTCAGTGATTAAACTGAGTTTGGTTCAGTGACTAAATAGGTTGGTTCGGTGAGTAAATAGAGGTTGGTTCGATGACTAAATAGAGGTTGGTTCGGTGAATGAATAGGTTGGTTCAGTAACTAAATAGAGGATAGTTTAATGACTAAATAGAGGTTGTTTCAGTGACTAAATAGGTTGGTCCATTGTCTAAATAGAGGTTGGTTCAGTGACTAAATAGGTTGGTTCAGTGACAAAATAGAGGTTGGTTCAGTGACAAAATAGAGGTTGGTTCAGTGACTAAATAGAGTTTGGTTCAGTGACTAAATAGATTGGTTCATTGTCTCAATAGAGGTTGGTTCAGTGACTAAATAGGTTGGTTCAGTGACAAAATAAAGGTTGGTTCAGTGACAAAATATAGGTTGGTTCAGTGACTAAATAGAGGTTGGTTCAGTGACTAAATAGGTTGGTTCAGTGACTAAATAGAGGTTGGTTCAGCGACCAAATAGAAGTTGGTTCAGTGACTAAATAGATTGGTTCAGTGACTAAATAGAGGTTGGTTCAATGACTAAATAGAGGTTCCTTTAGTGGCTAAATAGGTTGGTTCGGTGACTAAATTGAGGTTGGTTTAGTGACTAAATAGAGGTTGGTTCAGTGACTAAATAGGTTGGTTCAGTGTCTAAATAGAGGTTGGTTCAATGACTAAATAGAGGTTGGTTCAGTGTCTAAATAGGTTGGTTCAGTGTCTAAATATAGGTTGTTCAATGACTAAATAGGTTGGTTCGGTGACTAAATAGAGTTTGGTTCAACAACTAAATAGTGGTTGGTTCAGTGACTAAATAGAGGTTTGTTCAATGACTAAATAGGTTGGTTCAATGACAAAATAGGGGTTGGTTCAGTGACAAAATAGAGGTTGGTTCAGTGACTAAATAGCGGTTGGTTCAGTGACTAAATAGGTTGGTTCAGTGACTAAATAGAGGTTGGTTAGCGACCAAATAGAAGTTGGTTCAGTGACTAAATAGATTGGTTCAGTGACTAAATAGAGGTGGGTTCAATGACTAAATAGAGGTTCCTTTAGTGGCTAAATAGGTTGGTTCAGTGACTAAATTGAGGTTGGTTTAGTGACTAAATAGAGGTTGGTTCAGTGACTAAATAGGTTGGTTCAGTGTCTAAATTGAGGTTGGTTCAATGACTAAATAGAGGTTGGTTCAGTGTCTAAATAGGTTGGTTCAGTGTCTAAATATAGGTTGTTCAATGACTAAATAGGTTGGTTCAGTGACTAAATAGAGGTTGGTTCAACAAGTAAATAGAGGTTGGTTTAGTTACTAAATAGAGGTTGGTTCAATGACTAAATAGGTTTGTTTGTTGACTAAATAAAGGTTGGTTCACTTGGTGTGGTTCATAGGATTTGGTTAAGATTGGTTCACTAGTGTGGTTCACAGGATTTGGTTAAGATTAGTTCACTAGGTGTGGTTCACTGGTTGTTGGTCACTTGGGTTCACTACTGTTTGTGGATCGCTAGATGTGATTCAGTAGTAAATGGTTCACTTGTTAAATTTTTTTTTTCCACAAAACATATACAAAGTGGTTGTTTATGTGTAGATAAAATTAAATTACACTCAAAAATATATATTTTATATTTTTTTAACAAATGAGAATGCAAAATTTTTTTTTCATATGCGGTACTTTTAAATTTTCTTTTGGCAAATTAATTGAAATTTTGAATTTTGGGTAAATATAGGCAATTGGTAGGTGATGAAGCCCAGTTGCAAAACTAGACCAAAAAAAATAAACTTTGCAAAACTTGACTAGTACATGTAAAATTGACAAAAATAACACATGGTATACTTTTGCAAATAAAATGGGTAACCGGATGGAAGGGTTCCAGGTAAAGAAAGAGAGAGAAGGGGAAAGGAAAGAAAGGGTGAGCGCCTCATCCAGGCGCTGGCGGTGCCAGCGGTGGAGAAAGGGAAAAAGGCGCCGGTGGTGGAGAACTCCTGGCGCAGGCGGCGGAGAGTGTGTCAACCCTAAATGTCAGACCCTGAAGCCAGCGGTGGAGATTGGCACTCGATCTCTCCCTTTCATTGTTCAAAGCACTAGACTACTCCCTTCAATTTCGAAAACAGGCAAACGCCTCCTCTACCGACCATTCGCAGGGTTGTTGCCCACTTGCAATTGCTTTCTAGCAACAACGTTCCACCTTCCTGACATCGAGCTTCCCTTTCGATCTCGACTTGGTTATCATAGGTACGAATTCACCCAAATTTGCTTGTTGAATTTCCAACCGCAGAGAGGGGTTCTGAGAAGGGCGACGTAGGCACTTCGCAATAGCTCTGCTCTTCGTCGAAGTCATGGTCGGAGTCAAGTGATTGAGTATAGGTCTTGTTCCGATTTCAGTACCGCCTCAAGTCCTACAAGTATGCCCCTTTCTGATTCAAATTCTTTCTTGGCATGTTTGATTTGGATTTTTTAGCTTCTAGATTTGGAATTTTGCCGATTAGGTATAATTCCTAATTTAATTGAGTTTAAGCATTGAATTTGATTATAGTTATTGATTCAGAATTTGAATTAATTAATTAGTGGATTGAAATTATTAGATTGAATTCATGAATTTTGATTGATAGAAATTGGATTAATATTGGGATTTGTGGATTGCTAATTGAGATTGAGATTAGGGTAAATTCACACCTGATAAAACCGCATTTGAAAGATGGACCCCACCCCACGTCCCCATGGAGGAGGGTGAGCCACGTGTCTCTATTTAAGTGGTCAATGGTCTTACTTGAAGTTCCTCCCCTTGGGAACAATATCACAGAGCTACTATCCTAGGGGGGAGAACCTTTACTTGTGCCGGGATAACGACACGTGTTAAGACGATCTTACCCCAGTTTAGCCATGTGTCGTGCGTCGATTTCATCAAGACTATTCGGAGAGGATGGGTTCTTGCTCTAATACAGAATGAGAGGGTTGAAGTCAGGACCTCCGGGTTTGGGTAATCCCTTAATTCTAATACCTGAAGGCCCGCTGTTGTGAGCCTAATTCGCAATGTTTTATAGTTACTTTTATATCGATTTTTGCATGCATTTCATACATTTGGGCTAGAATAGTATAGAATCTATGTAGTTTATGCTTATTTGCCAAATTATGGAATCTACACCAGTTTCTGTTTAATTTCGCAGAAATCGAAGCAATTTACAGCAGTTCTGAGAAAGGAGAAAAGCTCGAAGTCAATTACAGAAGTCCGAGGTCAAGGAGCAGCGGAAACAGGACAAATCAAGCTGGAAGCAAGAAAATCGAGTCGAAAATCACAGGTCGATATCGAGTCATGCTAGTCGATATTGAGTCATCCAGTCGATTTCCACCCAGAAATCCGGAAATCGGCTAAGGAAGAAAGAAGAAGTCGATATCGAATATCCCAAGTCGATATCGAGTGCCCCATATCGAGTCAACGCCCCGGAATCGAGTCAAGAAGCTGAGCAAGGAAAGCTGCAAGTCGATATCGAGTAACTCAACTCGATATGCAAGTCGATTTCCACTTCTGCTGGCCGATATTGAGTAGCTGAGCTGAAGACGGAGAAAACCTTGGTCGATATCGAGTAACACTACTCGATATCGAGTTGATCTCAGGCGGCAGAAATCGAGCTATCCGATTCTTTTTAAGTTTCTATCCCGAATCCGATGGAGATATTTCCGAGAGCAAATTCCATCAAGATCTATGAAGTGCTATCAAGTTGGAGGAGGATTTATCCACAATTACATATAATTCCTTTTAGATTTATTTATTTATTTTCATGTTTTAATCTTTAGATAAAAGTAGATATAGATATAGATATAGTTTTCTTTCCTAATTTGAAGAGGGAATGAAGGCTATAAATAAAGCCTTAGGGGTTTATTTCCATTAATTGAATTCTAGATAGAGAGAAGAGGTAGTAAGTAGAGAGATAGAGAGAGAGAGAGAGAGAGAGAGAGAGAGCTTGTTGCGAGAGCAAGGTGGAAAGGCGAGAGCGGATTTGGCTTGTTCGGTTGTAAGCTTTCTTTAGTAAAAATTTAATGCAAAGTTATTTCCTTTTATTATCGATGTCTTTATTCATGATGAAGAGCGGGTAATCCACCCATCTTCTAGGGTCGGGGTGAGCCCGACGGTAGCCATGTGAGGTGATGCGGTAAAGGTACAAGCTTTTTATGCAATTCGTCTTCTATCCCTATAAGCATGATTCTTTTGCGAAAGTTGAAGGTGATCCTTGTTTATGTTATTGAAGCGAAAGTGATCTTAATACAACTTGGGTTAATTATGTGAAAAGGGTTAGTAACAATTAGGGTTTATTCGAAAGACTCTATATTCCTATTTGTTAATAACGAAAGTTATTTGATGAAAAGCTTGATCTTTTATGACTTTATGTGTTATTTTGCATGGTTATCGTTGTGGTAACCCTGATCTTGGAAGTATTTTAGTTTATTGATTTATTTCATAAAGTTTCGAGTTTTAAGTTTTTGTTGAGTTGATTTCGAGTTCTGCAAGTCGATTTGTTAAGTCGATATCGAGGAGTGCCAGGTCGATATCGACCAAAGTTGTTGCTTTTGTGTTCTGTCTCTGTTTTACTCGATATTGACTTACTGTTGGCCGATTTTATTACTCGTTATCGAGCCTATTAGGTCAATATCGACTAAAAGTTGCTGCTTTGCTTTTGTTTCTCCTTTTCTCTGTTAATTCTATCTGTCTAGTTGATTTTCTGCCTGTGAGATTCCTCCGCTACTTGAGATCCGCTGACACGCTTCCTCGAGGATCGATCCTGACTTCCTGCTGCTGCATCGGGAGGAAGTCTTGTAATCATTTGCCTGGGAACGAATCTGGTTTGATCTATTTCATCATATTTTAAACTCGATTTCCTCCCTACAACAAATTGGCGTCGTTGCCGGGGAAGCAATCATTCGCGCCTTAGGTAGTTAGATCTCACTTTTTCTTTAAGTTTTTTATTTGCAGTGTATGCGCCGTTCTGGTCAACAACCCGAGTTTGACGCCTTGGACGACCCGGAACACCTTATACACGTCCACGCTAAATTGAAAAGAGCCATGGCAGCCGAAAAAACACAAGAACAGCTGATACAAAGGGTTAGGGCGGAGTTAGAAGCCAAGGATATTGCTCTCACCGCTAAGAGAGCACGCACTACGCTGGAAGCAGAGCGAAGGAGGCAGGTGGAAGTTGAGCTTGCCCAATACCCGACAACTGCAGAGGATTACATGCACCCGACTCTTGTCGTGCCTGAATCGGCCATTCTAATCCCTGAAAATAATTTTGAAATTCGCACTTCTTTCCTGATTGAGATTAAAAATAATGCCTTCTATGGAATATTTAATGAATGTCCTCTTTAACATATTACCAATTTTTCTGACATGTGTCGTACTCTTGCTGAAGGTACCACTTTGGAATATGTCATGATGAAGGCTTTTCGATGGTCTCTAGCCGGTCCAGCATTGAAGTGGCTTGAAGGTCTCCCTCCACGATCCCTCATAACGTGGGCTGCAGTACAACAGGAATTCCTCAACAAATTCTTTCCTTCTGCCAAGACAGCGCTCCTCCGCCAAAATATTACAACTTTCAAACAGAAGCATGGGGAGCCACTAGCAAAAGAATGGGAACGATATAAGGATCTACTGCGATCCTGCCCTACACATGGACAACCACCCTATGTTGTTCAGGAGATCTTCTTCAATTCTCTTGATCTGGCCGCAAAAAATAGGATCAACCAGTATACTCATTATGTGTATCTGATGATGCCACCAGCTGACGCATGGGCTACCCTCGACAAGCTTACCAACTACGACAAGAAGTATGGGACTCCAACAAACTATGATGAGAATGTGACGGAGGGAAAACCTGTCGTTGATCAGTCAAAGAGAACTCAAACCTACAACAAGTATAGCAATAATCAAGAGGCCGATCCACATGGAAATTTATAATTCAAGTATGATTCAAGTGTCAATAAAAGTAACCAATTTAGGGGGTTTTTGTTATGTGAAAGTTCCGCCTTTTATCAAATCGGAGCAAAGAAAGCAAAGTAAATGGGTTTGGTTTAGACAATTAGGAGAAGCAATTCTACCTACAATTTTCCACTCTATTGGATTGAAGAGATCCTTGTAACTTCTTCTCGTCCTATTAAGTTTCCTATGAATGCCCTTGTCCCGACCTAATATAGTTACTAGTCCAACCAGTCCTAGCAACCCTTATCAATCGAACAGTCCCTAAAGAAGGATTTAACCCAATTGATAGCTTTAAGTTCAGAGATTAGCCAAGGTATTTGCAGTCCCTAAAGAGGGATTTAACAACACATTCAACTTCCAACTCATTCAATTAGTTCAACTAGCTCTAAAGGAACAAGAATGCCACTTAGGTTAAGGTTCACAACCAGGAATCTACAAAACCTTAGCAATTGAATTGATCTAACTAGTTGGCCAGACAAGATAGAACAAAACAATAGACAATCAAGCACAAAGAAGTTGAAGCATTCAAATATAGGAAACAAGGAACGAGAATTAGAAACTCACAATCAATCCAAATAAAGCTTCAAATTGCAGGCAGAATAGATGAGTTTAGTTCCTCATGGAAGACATCGCTCAAATCTCTAAAGTGTCTGATGAACGTAAAAATAGAATAGAAGTCCCTAATAAACTAACTTAATCGGCCTTATAATGATAAGTCTAAGTTGGCCAAAACAAACAAACAACTGAAACTAGGGTTTCTTAATGCAAAACGCTGCGCTGCCGAACAATGCTGCGGCCGCGGCATATGCTGCGGCTTCTTCCACCCTGCAGCACAATTGATTGGCCGCAGCCGCGGAATGGTTGCTGCGGCCGCAGCCAGGGGCCTTTCACGAAAAATCTATCTCGAATTTGCTCTTCTTGTCAACATCAAAGTTGTATTTCTCTGAAAGAGCTTTCCAACGCATGGTCATAATAGTCAATCGGACAACCGAGGCCTCCAGAAAGTGCAAAACAAGTTCAGTATGTCTGGCGACAACTTCTGCAGACTTGTTCTTCGTTTAGGTCCGCTTCTTATTCTCAGGACCTCTTGAGATCTTCATGTAAGCTTCTCCGATCAACTAGACATTCTCATCTAATGCGTTAACAACTCTTGTATCATCATCGGATCCACGATTACCTGAAATAATCAATAAAAGTGTGTAGATTCCGACTCCAGTAACATAGAGAGCAAATATGCAAATTGTACTTAATCCATCCATGAAATGCATCTTAACTAAGCTAAATGAAACCTATTATGCCTACCTAAATGCATGCTATCAGACTCCCCCACACTTAACCTTTGCTTGTCTTCAAGCAATGATAGCATGAACATGTATCAACGCACCCCACAGGGAATACCTTCAAGTTTCAACCTCATCCAAAAAGCAACATCATAGCAGGTGAACACATAAACCAAGCAAACAAACATCATAACATGTATTATAATGATCAAAGCTTAGAAGTGGACTTTATCCAACCTCACCAGAAATATGTGTTTCACTCATGTGTTTAGGCTTTATGGTACAACTCTTAACTCAAACCAAAGTGCACTATGCTCATAAGCATTGACCACCATATCACCAAATATCTATCAAAATGCCATTACTTGCGGGACAAAATAAAGAAAACTAAATAAAATGTGACACTTTTTTTTGTTTTCTTTTCCTCTTTTTTTTTCTTTTTTCTTGTCTTGGTGCTTTCCTTACGCGAAGCGCAAACATGGGTGTCATGAATGGCTCCGGTCTATCAACACCTCAACCTATTAACATGAAGTCCACTTGAACATCTTTTGATGCAAGTTGCAAACATGGGTGTCATGAATGAACCTGGTTACTCAATGATCAAGCTTTCTTCCCTAGTGGATAATTTTCAATACCTTTTTGCGCGAATTATACCCATGGGTGTCATGCATAGATCCGGTTACTAAGTGCATCAACCATTGCCACCTTCTTCATTAAATATGCACAAATTCAAACAAAAGACTCAAAATATAACATAAACTCCGCAAGCAACAAACATGTGAGTCGTTTTGAAAAATAGATACTGCAGTCAATGCCAAGAGGTAGCAACACAAGGAGAGTAATTCACACAATTGAGCAAAATAATTCAAATAAGGCCAAACATTCTCACAAGGGTCATGTTCATAGGATTTCAATCATACTTTAGCTCAATCATACATGCTCAATTATATTTGCTAGCTCATGTTCCACAAAAATCAAATATAGATAAAGCCAAAACATCCAGAACTCCATGGGATTTATATGATCATGTTTGAAATTTAAATAAGAGGACAAACTAAGCCAGATGGGTATCAAATAACACATATGTATGCAATGCATGGTTATTTTTGGTTTGTTCGCTTTTTTTTAATATGAAAATAAACAAAAATTAATAAAAATGATTACAGAAATTAAACATGATGTAGAAATTTAAATATGATCTCCTATATGCACTATATATACAGAATTCCTCTCCCCCACACTTAAAGTTTTCATTGTCCTCAATGAAATAGTAAAGACAGCAAAAGTAGATCAAATATAATCACGGTGAAGGAAAAGAAAAAGGAAAAAGAAAGAAAAACTTACCTCGGGTTGCCTCCGAAGAAACGCCTTGTTTCATGTCGTTGGCTCGACGTAATGTTGAAGCTCAAGACACTAATCAGACATAGTCAAAGCCCTCATCAACCTGTCAAACTCTTGTGCACAACTGACAATCAAACATGCACTACATACAAATAAATTGAAACTAAATATTAATACATTTAAGAACCGTTTCAACTTATTGTATTCATGAGCTTGACAACCCACTGAGGGTATATAATACCACCAATTGAGTTCTATTGGTGGCTTGTCAAAGTAGCAGTCAAATGGATCAACCGTATCCACCAATATTCTCTCTAGTGCAGGAGACAACCATTACTTTCTCTATAGCATTAGCAGTAGGCTCTAGATCTGATTCATCAATGGGGGAGCTAGGGATGATCTCGTCAGATGGAGTGTGGTCTTCCTCTACTTTCTTAGTGTGATTTTCCACCATGACCTCAAGAGGTGCAACAGAGGTCTCAACGATTGGAGATACTGGAGGAAGTGACTCGTTCTGCGCACATTGATGATCAATGTAGTAGAAAAATTTCCACATCTCCGAGAGTCCCATACCTAATAAACCTCCATAACTCATGCGCTCAGCAAGACTCCGTGTCTCAGAAGTCATGCCATCAAATATGCATAGAAGCACTTCCCTTATACTAGCTTGATATCCCCATGAATAAACATCGTTAATGTACTCCTGCAGTCTAATGAAGTATTGATGAAAACTCTCTTCGTCTAACTGCACTAACCTCACCTTCAACATATGTTAGTAGCACAAGTGCGGACCATGTTAGTGGTCTACACCGAAAATCAGCACCAAAAACACACAAGAATCAATAAATTTCCCCGGCAACGGCGCCAAATTTGACGGAGGGAAAACCTGTCGTTGATCCGTCAAAGAGAACTCAAACCTATAGCAAGTATAGCAATAAGCAAGAGGTCGATCCACAGGGAAATTTATAATTCAAGTATGATTCAAGTGTCAATAAAAGTAACCAATTTGGGGGTTTTTGTGTGTGAAAGTTCCGCCTTTTATCAAAGCGGAGCAAAGAAAGCAAAGTAAATGGGTTTGGTTTAGACAATTAGGAGAAGCAATTCTACCTACACTTTTTCCACTTTATTGGATTGAAACGATCCTTGTAACTTCTTCTCGTCCTATTAAGTTTCCTATGAATGCCCTTGTCCCGACCTAATATAGTTACTAGTCCAACCAGTCCTAGCAACCCTTATCAATCGAACAAACCCTAAAGAAGGATTTAACCCAATTGATAGCTTTAAGTATAGAGATTAGCCAAGGTATTTGCAGTCCCTAAAGAGGGATTTAACAACACATTCAACTTTCTACTAATTCAATTAGTTCAACTAGCCCTAAAGGATCAAGTTTGCCACTTAGGTTAAGGTTCAAAACCAGGAATCTACAAAACCTTAGCAATTGAATTGATCTAAATAGTTGGCCAGACAAGATAGAACAAAGCAATAGACAATCAAGCACAAAGAAGTTGAAGCATTCAAATATAGGAAATAAGGAACGAGAATTAGAAACTCACAATCAATCCAAATAAAGCTTCAAATTGCAGGCAGAATAGATGAGTTTAGTTCCTCATGGAAGACATCGCTTAAATCTCTAAAGTGTCTGATGAACGTAAGAATAGAATAGAAGTCCCTAATAAACTAACTTAATCGGCCTTATAATGATAAGACTAAGTCGGCCAAAACAAACAAACAACCGAAACTAGGGTTCCTTAAAGCAAAATGATGCGCTGCCGAACAATGCTGCGGCCACGACAGCGACTTCTTCCACCCCGCAGCACAATTCATTGGCCGCGGCCGCGGCATGGTTGCTGCGGCCGCAGCCAGGGGCCTTTCACAGAAAATCTATCTCGAATTTGCTCTTCTTGTCAACAGAAAAGTTGTAGTTCTCTGAAAGAACTTTCCAACGCATGGTCATAATAGTCAATCGGACAAACGAGGCCTCCAGAAAGTGCAAAACAAGTTCAGTATGTCTGGCGACAACTTCTGCAGACTTGTTCTTCGTTTAGGTCCGCTTCTTCTTCTCAAGACCTCTTGAGATCTTCATGCAAGCTTCTCCAATCAACTAGACATTCTCATCTAATGCGTTAACAACTCCTGTCTCATCATCGGATCCACGATTACCTAAAATAATCAATAAAAGTGTGTAGATTCCGACTCCAGTAACATAGAGAGCAAATATGCAAATTGTACTTAATCCATCCATGAAATGCATCTTAACTAAGCTAAATGCAACCTATTATGCCCACCTAAATGCATGCTATCAGAATGCCTATGCCAGGCCAACCCCATCCATGCCACTCTATGAGCCTTCTAAGGAGACTGGCCCAGATGTCAAGGAGCAGTACTATAGAGATACGAATAGCAAGCTCCTCAAGCAAGTGAAATATCTTTTTGTCAACCAGTCCTGCATTGAATGCGGCTCACAGCGGTACACCACTATTGAGTGCCCACACACAGAGCAAGTCAGGATGGCAGAAACCCACGAAGAGATAGCTTACGTAGGGGGTCCCCATCGCTATATGGGGGACCAAAGATTCCAACAACCACAATGGAACCAAGGTGCCCTTAGGAACCCCCTGCCATACAGAGCTCTAGGACATCCGGAAAGGGACCAGAAGAGGGATGACCTACAGACCATCCTTGAGGAAATGCGGAGGAACCATTCAGACACCAAGCAGTCCTTCAATTCCGTCTACACTCAGATACATGGTTTCAACGCTAGGCTTGGAGAAATCGATATCTGGAGGAAATCGATTGACACATAGATTGGCCAGCTAGCAGCAAGCTTCCCAAGACAGTCAGGTACGCTCCCTGGATCTTCTGAGCCCAATCCTAAGGGCAAATCTACGGGGCAAGTAGCAGCAATGAATCTAATGAGTGGGCGACAGATGCAAACAGCCGATCAGAATACAGAGGATAAGGATGTAGCAGAGCACTCGACATCGAGCAAGCCAGTCGACATCGGCCAAAACTTACTCGACATTGACCAGTCCCTCCTTGACGTTGACCAGAACTCTGCACCCAAGCCAAAGTCGACCACTGTAGTCGATATCTACCAGCATCAACTCGATGTCGACCAGCCTCCAGCACCTCCGACAAAGAAAAAGTTGTCTTTCCCAACAAAATCTCCAAAGGATCCAGCAGAGAAGAAATTCCAACGCTTCATCAAGATGCTTCAGAGGCTTCATGTCACCATACCCTTCACAGAAGCTCTTAATGAAATGACATCATATGTCAAGTTCCTCAAGGAGATCCTAAGCAAAAAGCGATCAATGGCTGAAATCGCAGAGGAGTGCAGCCAGATGGACGTACTTGAGAAAATGCCAGATCCAAGTATGTTTGCTATAACTATTGGATTTGATCAATACAAATTTAATGATTTATGTGATCTTGGAGCTAGTGTAAGTATAATGCCTCTGCCAATATGGTCCTAGATTAAGATAGGTGCCTTACAGCCTGTGGATGCAAAACTTTATATGGCAAACAACACGGTGGTCATCCCAACAGGCATGGTGGACAATGTGCCAGTGCAAGTAGGTAAGTTCTTTGTCCCTGCTGATTTTATAGTTATTGATATGGCGGAGGACCCTGCTTGTCCAATTATTCTAGAAAGGCCCTTCTTGGCGACGGTGGATGTCAACATTAGCGTAAGGAAGGGAGTGCTCACTTTCAACATCAGCGATGAGGTAATTGAATATTCCTTTAATAAAACTGAAAGGCATACAAGTCCTATGGAAGAGGTAAAGTCTATATCAGCTGGTTACATTACTTGCGGGGAGCCTAAGGTAAGAAATATGACTCCCGAAGAGCTGTAAAAGAGGGATATGGAAGCCCAGGAGGAGGAGATCATGGCCATTCTGAACGACGACATAGAAAATCCAATCGACATAGACCCAGGTAAGTCGATTTAGACTAACTATTTTTCAGATGCCTTTCCAGGTCTTAAGTATGGGGTCAATATCGACCAGGAGAAGTTGACAGAGCCACAAAAGCACTAGATATCGATTACCACAGGTCGATATCGACTTCCCCATGCCGAGACAGCCCCACCAGAAATCGAGCAGAAGAATATCGAGGGAACCGACTCGATATCGACCACCTTTAGTCAATATCGACCTGCATCTGCCGATTCGTTTCCTCCTGTTGAGCAGAAGCCAGCCGATGTTGAGCCAGGTAACTCGATATCGAGTTTCCTTACTCGATATCGACCTAGCAAGATCGACCCATCCTCCTGGAATTCGACTGAGATTCCACCGGAAGAGCAGCACCACTCGATATCGAGTGACTCTACTTGATATCGACCAGACCCTCAGGAGCTTCCAACATCCGATTATGGAAAGATGAGCCAAGGTATGTATCTTTCTTCTCCTATTTCAATTAAAGATCTGTCTATACATGGGAGAGGTTTGCCTTGGTATGTGCGCTTATGTAGGATTTCCAATGATGAGCCCAAAGAGTATGAAGTTGGTGACAAAGTCTATGTTGCCAAATCAAAGGATCATTGGTTTCCCAACAAATTCAACAAGAAGAAGATGGGGCCCTTCACAGTGAACAAGATCCATTCAGGGGGATTGCAGCTGATGGACAAGAATAGAGCCCTATTTGAAGCCCAAGCTACATGGGCCCTGCAAATGCCACCTTGAGCTTCATGGAGAAATTCAGCCTAGCGACTATAAAATCTAGAGCTTGTAAGTAGGCCTATTTGGTTTTGGAACATTATTTCCTTTAGTTTTTCTATTGTGGGTATATCTCTTCTACATTTTTCAGGAACAAGGAAGAACAAGCAAGAAGTCGATTTTGAGTACAGTAGGTCAATATCGACCTGGCTAACTCGAAATCGACCAAGACTTCAGCATAAGACTCGATTTTCGGCAACCTACACATATGTCTAGTGAGTTTCTTTCTTTACCCTTATTTTTTATACAGTGAGGACACTGTAATGTTTAAGTATGGGGTGGGGGAAGGGCTTACTTTGTGCATATTTGATATATTTAACATTTTTTGTGCATTATTTCTTGAATTGCTTATACATGGCTATTTTGGAATTCATTATATATTTATGTGGTCACATAAGTTTGAAAAAAATGACCCCCATTGAAAATTTCGATTAGTGTCATGGAAGCTTTATTGAACTCGACGATGTAAAATTGGATTCATTATAGATATAACATGAAATTGCCTAGTAAAGGGAAGTCACAATGAAGTGTATATTTTCTTGAAAACCATGAAAGAAGGTAAAATTTGAAATTGCTTTTGACATGTTGCATGATAAGATGATGGAGGACTTTATATTTCCATATAATGCTCATATGTTTATATTCCTAGCCTTACCTATGCTTATGCATCACAAAAGTCATATTATGCCTTATTTCATATATTGCTCCACATAATCTAAATATTGCCCATTCTTTACCTTATTTCCATCCGGGGATTATGTTGAGAATGATGTTACATTATGGAGATTATTACATGATGTTTGTGTTGTTATTATCATTATTGGAGTATGGTGGGAAATTGTTTGAAATATATGGAAAATTTAATGAGTGAAAGTAAATCCGGTCACCTTAGGAGATAAAGGTAGATCGACCTTGCTCCCAGAGATAATAGTTCGGCGAGATGGGACACAAGGTGAGGAGTCCAAAGCACTAAGTATCCGCGGTCATTCATGACACCCACGTTTGCGATTTGCGAGAAGGCAGTGCTGAGGTTAGAGAGGTAAAAGCATAATATTGAAAAAAAGCAACGAGCGATGAGAGAAAGGTGAGATATCAAATGAAGAAGGAATGTGGTATGAAAAGTTTGAAAATACTCCATTTCCCCGGATTATTAGCACCACATGGCCAAAAATTGCCCACCTTTTAGCATGTGACCAATCTACTCCTTCATGAGCTTAATTCAAGTCCTCTTGATTATTAATACTTTGTCACTTACGAATTGTTTTGCATAACCCTCCTTTTGTGAGTAGATGTTGCTTTTGATTGCACATGCATGGATTTGTGGCACTAGTACCTTTTTGAGGATGGTAATTGATTGCAATTATATATAAGAATGAATCTATGATGTTGAGAGTTTTGATTTCTTCCCCTGTATGACGATTAAAAGTATTGCTTGTGGATAAGCAAGCTTAAGTATGGGGTGTTTGTTGTGAGCCTAATTCGACATATTTTATAGTTACTTTTATATCGATTTCTGCATGCATTTCATACATTTGGGCTAGAATAGTACATAATCTATGTAGTTTATGCTTATTTGCCAAATTATGGAATCTACATCAGTTTCTGTTTAATTTCGCAGAAATCGAAGCTATTTACAGCAGTTCTGAGAAAGGAGAAAAGCTCGAAGTCAATTATAGAAGTCCGAGGTCAAAGAGCAGCGGAACCAGGACAAATCAAGCTGGAAGCAAGAAAATCGAGTCGAAAATCACAGGTCGATATCGAGTCATGCTAGTCGATATCGAGTCATCCACTCGATTTCTACCCAGAAATCCGAAAACGGGCTAAGGAAGAAAGAAGAAGTCGATATCGACTATCCCAAGTCAATATCGAGTGCCCCATATCGAGTCAACGCCCCGGAATCGAGTCAAGAAGCTGAGCAAGGAAAGCTGCAAGTCGATATCGAGTAACTCAACTCCATATCGAGTGACATGCAAGTCGATTTCCACTTATGCTGGCCGATATTAAGTAGCTGAGCTAAAGACGGAGAAAACCTTGGTCGATATCGAGTAACACTACTCGATATCGAGTTGATCCCAGGCGGCAGAAATTGAGCTATCCGATTCTTTTTAAGTTTATATCCCGAATTCGATGGAGATATTTTCGAGAGCAAATTCCATCAAGATCTATCAAGTGCTATCAAGTTGGAGGAGGATTTATACACAATTAGATATAAATCCTTTTAGATTTATTTATTTATTTCCATGTTTTAATCTTTAGATAAAAGATAAGTATATATAAATTTAGTTTTCTTTCCTAATTAGAGAGGGAACGAATGCTATAAATAAAGCCTTAGGGGCTGATTTCCATTAATTGAATTCTAGATAGAGAGAAGAGGTAGTAAGTAGAGAGAGAGAGAGAGCTTGTGGCGAGAGCAAGGAGGAAAGGCGAGAGCGGATTTGGCTTGTTCGATTGTAAGCTTTCTTTAGTTTTAATTTAATGCAAAGTTATTTCCTTTTATTATTGATGTCTTTATTCATGATGAAGAGCGAGTAGTCCACCCAAATTCTAGGGTCGGGGTGAGCCCGACGGTAGCCATGTGAGGTGATGCGGTAAAGGTACAAGCTTTTTATGCAATTCGTCTTCTATCCCTATAAGCATGATTCTTTTGCGAAAGTTGAAAGTGATCCTGGTTTGTGTTATTGAAGCGAAAGTGATCTTAATACAACTTGGGTTAATTATGTGAAACGGGTTAGTAACAATTAGGGTTTATGCGAAAGCCTCTATATTCCTATTTGTTAATAACGAAAGTTATTTGATGAAAAGCATGATCTTTTATTCCTTTATGTGTTATTTTGCATGGTTATCATTGTGGTAACCCAGATCTTGGAAGTATTTTAGTTTATTGATTTACTTCATAAAGTTTCGAGTTTTAAGTTTCAATTGAGTCAATTTCGAGTTCTGCAAGTCGATTTGTTAAGTCGATATCGAGGAGTGCCAGGTTGATATCGACCAAAGTTGTTGCTTTTATGTTCTGTCTCTGTTTTACTCGATATTGACTTACTCTTGGCCGATTTTATTACTCGATATCGAGTCTGTTAGGTCGATATCGACTAAAAGTTGTTGCGTTGCTTTTGTTTTTGCTTTTCTCTGTTATTTCTGAATGTCTGGTTGATTTTCTGCCTGTGAGATTCCTCCGCTACCTGAGATCCGCTGACAGGCTTCCTCAAGGATAGATCCTGACTTCCCGCTGATGCATCGGGAGGAAGTCTTGTAATCATTTGCATGGGCACGAATCTGGTTTGATCTATTTCATTATATTTTAAACTCGATTTCCTCCCTACAACACCCGCCTACCCGGCGATTATGGGGTGTGCTTGGCAATTGTGCGGTTAACTTGGTATTCTTGCGTATGGACTTCGTACCCTGTTCTATGTAGCTCAAGACCCTCCTTTTGGTTTTCCGAAAAACCCTGATCTAAGAGTGTCTTTTCGCTTTTATAGTAGATGCCCACGCCCCTCCCCAGGGGAGTGTTCCTTCCTTTTTGCCACTTGTCGAAGCATGGCTGCCACGTGTTCTAAGGAGAAGGGCGCGTGGGTGGTGGGCATGTGTGACATCTGGCCTAGCTGCATGTGACCTACATCCGCGGACCATTCATTAATGCGTCCGCACATGCCCACTTTCCCGGTCCTCTTATTGCTTTTTTTCCTTTTTTCCCCCTTTCCGCTATTTTTGGGCATCATCACAGCTCCTCGAGCCGTGGGGAGACCTGGAAGATCTTTCTGCGGTTTGAAATTACCTTACCGATCCAATATTTCTCAGCGCTTCCTGGGACAGGAGATGGGGAAAAAGGGAGGCTCGTTGGGCCGAGTTGGGCTCTCTTGGGCCTGTTTCCACCAGGCCCATTTACCTGATTAATGTGTGTCAGGAGTCTGACACGTGTGCTGAAGCGGGAGACAAAACGTCGTTCGACGGAGGCCTATAAATGGGGGTCTTTTCCTTTCTCATTTTTTACCGTTCTCTGTTATTTACATCTTTTATCTTCGGCCGATTAAGGTAAAGTTGTTCTCCTTTCTTTTCTTTTCGCGTCTTTTTCTTGTTTTATTCGTAGTCTTCTCTTTTACTTCTCTTGGCCGCGGATGTGGCGTGGGTTTTTTTCGGGCGTATTTTTATTTCCAATTGGTCCGTAGGTTTCTTCCCTACTTGCTCCTTCTTTACAATCTACTAGCTGCCCTCGTCATGTCGACCTCTCAAAGCAATTCTGGAAGCATTCAAGCCCTTGTTAGATCCCCGCCTCTGGCGAAGTCGGAGGGCAAACTTCTTATGGGCGGTATAGCGGTTCCTGAGGAAGTCACCATTCGTCAACCGAAGACCCCCGCGGATCCCTCTTTTTATTCTTCTACGGGTCGAGTATGCGACGAACCCATTTCTCCCATGGAATCTGCGTCTTCTCGGTCGGGCGATGGTGCTTCGTCGTCGGGATCCGACTCGATACTGGAGTACACTGAGTCTCAACATTCTTACAAGGAGTGGGATTCCTGTACTGACCTGCCGTCCAGCCCTGTCTTTCTACCAGCTGAGCGCTGTTCTTCGTCCGTGCTAAGGGATTTCTGCCCAGTCTTATACAATGAGGGGGGTACTAGCGACGTGCCCTTTTAGAAAAGATTTCCAGCCATCCTCCGCGGGTCCTATCCGGACTGTTCTGCCGCAGAGGGTGATTTTTATTGCCCCGCCCAATGCTCAGGACCGCGGAGGAGGGACTTTCACTACCCTGGATGACCCAGAGTGAGCATGTTGTGTCTTCTGGCGGAGGGCAGAGGGAGCTTGGACGCTTATCCAAGGTGTTTGGTTGTTTATATCGAGAGTCTCGTTCAAGGGTTTCGTCTCCCTCTTCATAATCAATTCAAGCGTTATTTGAAAGCTTGTGGCTTGAGCCACGCCCAACTGGTGCCAAACAGCTGGCTCTTTTTTACTACTTTTGTCATGTGTTGCCTGGAGATTGGGGTCAACCTACCTTGGAACTTCTTAGCAACATGCTCACTCTGGGTCACAGAGGCACCCACAAGAATTTTTACCAAGCTAAGCTTAGCGTTTCGATAGTTGAACGAAACACCAGCAAACCGGAGTGGAGGCACAAGTGGTTCTTAGTCAGAGATCCTTCTCGTCAAATCCTGAACTTCCATACCGAGCCGCGCTTGTATACGCGTGTGAAGAAGAAAGCAGTGGCAGATCTGAAGGAGATCGAGCGGAGGTTTACGGTGGGGACGAAACCTTCGTAGAAGGATGTGGTGTCTCCTCTGTGGCTGGAGATGGAAGGCTTGAGTCTCCCCCATCCGCGTATAGGTTATACTTAATTTGGGAAACACTTTTTGTTTTCGCTTCTTCTTGTTTTGTTGGTTCTGTACTGATGCTATCTTCCTTTTCATGGTTCCCAAGACGCTGTGGAGTTGAAAACGATGGTGGACGCTGTGAAGATATCCTCCACTCCTCCCTCTTCTGCTAAGAGGAAGATACCTACAGACGTGATGAGAGACTTGAAGCGCCCCAAAACCTCTGCTCCCAAGTCAAAGAGCAAGAAAGCGACGAAAGAGAAGATCGCGATCGTAGCCTCTTCTTCTCCTATTATCCTGGCGGAGCCTTAGCCACCAGTTATTGACGTTGAGGCTTCTTCAATTGCTAAAGTTCGTCCCCTTTCTCTGTCGGTCCCTGGGGAGCCCCGCCTATCTCTCCTTCCGAGGCGGGAACTTCTAAAGCTCATCCGAAGAAGAAAAGGCTGTGCCCCTTCCCGGTCTTTGAAGAAGTTGACTGGGACGTGCCGGTCTTCCATGTGGACGTCAACAACGGCACGGCGTATCGGATGCCCGGATTTGACTCGGAGGTCGTCAATCAATTGGCCTTCCCCCGGAGCTCGGGGTGGCGGAGTTGCAATACCTGGACCAACTGACTGAGCAGTTCACAATGGAACAGAAACAATGGTGCAATTGGGTAAGTGAGCCGTGCTCCGTGTCTTTCGTTATTTGTTTGCCTTAGTGCTTTTTACTTTGGGAATTTCCATGACCCTTCTATTTTCTTTGTAATCAGGGATGCGTCTTTACTCACAGCGGTTGGGGGAGGTATATGCGTCTGGTCCAATATGCCCGTGGCCTGGAGGAGAACTTAGAGCGGATGAAAGAGAGGCTTTCAGAGGCAGAGACGCCGCGGAAGGAGGTTGAATCTGAAGGGCAATAAACTGGCCGAGGAATTGGAGATGGTGCGTGCCCAGCTCGAGTCTTCTTAGCAGTCCTTATCTTCCTCACAGTCCAGTGCCACGGCCCGAGCTGCCGAGTTGGAGCGGAGCAAGGCGGTCGTGGAATCCAATCGTCGTGCGATCGAGCTGGAGCGGCACCGGGCCCGGACAGATGAGGATACACTACTACAGAAAAGGGAAAATAACCCGGATATTTGACCTTTTATAACCCGGATATGATCCGGGTTAATGGTCGGCGGGTTATATTCTCATTACACTATATAACCCGGATCCTATATCCGGGTTATTTTATCTGGGTAAACCGGTTAACCATACGACATATACACCGTCCGGTCCGGGTTATTTGGGGATCCGGTCCAGGTTATTTGGGGTGTTTATATAACCCGGACATTAGAATATCTGGGTTATAAAGGGCTTATGAAATAACCCGGATATTTGAAGTCCGAGTTATTATATATTGTCATCTTTTAACCTGGATTGATTTGCACAGAGCATATACACCAGTTCGTGCAAATCCGGGTTATATTCTCTCTTTTTTTTGCGGTGAAATCTAGAACAAATAACTCAGGGATTTCAAGGTCCGGGTTATATAATATGTTTTGTTTTATTATAATATATTTATATTTCATTCAATCCACCTGTATAAATGCATAATCCGTGCATGCATGTGCTTTAATACATAAACAACTTAGAACTACATCTCAACAAATGCAATTACAAAAGTAGAAATAGATTTACCAAAATATAATAATCTCCTCATACAACCAATGACAGTAATTACAAGTACCATAATTGCAAGTTTTTTCATGACATATAAACTAAAGGTGTACATACTATTTTCTAATTCATCCAAGCTAATAATAATTTATGCACTGACCTCTACAATAGTGAAACTATAAAGACAGAAACAAACTCCCCAAAAATGCCCACTCATTCATGCATGTGTATCTCAAAGAAGAAGCTTCAAACTAACTTCACTTCTTTGAATTCGTTTCTGATGAAGCACTTACTTTCAAAGGCATTGCTTCAGGGGTGCAACCGCCTCAACAACTAATTCAGGTGCAGACACTGCTCTTGCTTGTGCTCTAATTCGAACCTCTAATTCGAAACGAACCTCATAAAACACAAAAACAGAACAACAATTCAAATTTGGATCCACGTAAGCTTTGATATAACATGTTATATTTCATGAAAACATTCCTTCATACCGATTTAGAAATCTTTATAATAACATGATGAGGTAATAAACAATTTTCCATTGTCAGACAATTTTAAGAGCTTTGGGTTAGAAATTGCACAAGAAACAAGAATAATGGTTCCAAAAAAAAAACTTGGCACATACATGAGGCAAGAAGATATTTCTCAAAGATACAAATGGTTGTAACTGCACAGATTAACTCAGGTACCTGATATAAAGTGAGCTGAGCAGATAAAGTAGTTGCTTCATTTTTTAAGGGTTTGAACTTTTCTTTCTAGTTCTTGTACGTAGTGGGCTTTCCTCTCTTTTAAGTGAGCAGCAGACTGCTGATTTGCCAAAATTCTGCAGAGTGTAACAAAAACAAACACAAGTTTCACAACTGCACAGAAGCTAGACAAGGAAAACATGATTTTTGAATGCAAGTACAATCACATCTAAAAGATTCAAAACACAGTACATAAGCTTAGCACGTCAATAGTGTGCATTATAGTCAGTAGATGAAGACCAAGATAAATCTGATGACAAGAAAAAAAGTAGGAGGAAAGAATGCACAAGGCAATAACACTGTTTTACACGATTTTTTTGTACTGTCATAATAAAGTACTTATTTGTATTGATAGAGTTGAGAAATAAGGGAGAATGATAAATGATCCATCCTACAACATCCTTTCTCGTTCCCTACCAAACGTCTTGAGAAAGCTTTGATTTCAGAAGAAACGGTGTCTAAGCAGATATTCACACCAAGGAAAATAGCAAGAATAATTTTACCATGTGATAAGGATTAGATTTGGATGTAATCGTCATCTTGGATTGATTCTCCATCTATCCCACTTAGCAAGATCTCATAGTCAAATATAAAAGTAGATAGAATTAAATGGGTGTTAAGAGGAGAGGAGTAGCCAAGCACATGGAAGAAATCTTAAGGAGGGAGAAAATAGAATATTAAATAAAAAATGTGAAATTATTAGCCACCATCCGAAGTTGCCTAAATGGCACTACATATACACCTTCAACACGAATTTGAGCACCATAAACTCGCTCTTCATTGTCAAACACATCGTGGAAGATAACAACACCCTATATTGACACAAAGTGCAAGGATAAGAAAAACAAAAATATAGCAGTACTTAGTTAATTATTTTGTCCAAAGCAATTCCTCAAACAAATAAATGGCAGAGCAGTAGAGCACAAGTACAAGCACTACTAGAATACTGCAATTAGACATCATATGATTTAAGTCTGTCAAAAAAATACCAGATGTTAAATTAGTCTGTTATATCAGTTTTTAAATTTGCGATGTTGAAAAAAAATTAAACATCAGTTAAATATTTTGACAGATGTGAAATCGTTAATTCAAAAACCAAATAAAACGCGCGGAATTGAAATACTTGGAAAATTTTGGAGGGTTGTCTAAATTTGAAAACCCGCTCAATACTTTGGGAAACATAAAGCGCTCTATTCCTTCTAAATTCTAATCAGATAACTATTCCCTCTAACCATCCCCTCCCTCAAGTTAAGACCCTTGCCAGTCGCCATCGTCCTAGAGCACCACCTCTTCCTCCTTCTCCATCCCTGCCGGGATCTTCGGCACCACCATATCTACCCCCCCCCCCCCCCAAAATCCTCCGCCTCTCCCTGCCCTCTCTCTCTCCAGATCAGGCTGAGGGGGAAAATGGTGACGATGGAAGACGTTCATCCATCGTTTGTTCTCCTCCTCCTCCTCTGCGCACACATCGACCTTCTCTCCTCTAGGGTTTCTTTCAGCTATGGCGTCCGCGAATTCCGTTGCTTCATCTCCCATGAGCTTCCTCTCCAAGGTACAAACGCCTCTCCCACTTCCTCCTCCAAATCAGACAACTCTTCCCCTCTAATCCTCCCTCCCTTAAGACACTCGTCATCATCCCGGAGCACCACCTCCTCCTCCTTCTCCATCACCAGGATCTTCTCCACCACCAGATCTACCCACCCTCCCCACAAATCTCCCGCCTCTCCCTCTCTGATTCCATATCTGTTTCTCATATCGTCTGCACACACGGCAACCTCACCTTTCTTGACCTCAAAGACCTCAAAGATCCGTCGCCGCCATGGCCGGTTAGGATGAAGAGGCTCTTTTTCTAGCCAGCCTTGTCATCGGGGACACTCCGGATAGAGGAACCAAGCAGAAGAAATGGCCTAAACTGCAATTCATCACCCCTTCAATGAATTCAAGAAGGTATAGATCTGATCTGTCTAAAATTTCACCAATTTCAATTGATGAGTTCGTTTGAGATTAAACCTAAAAAACAGTGGGAAAAAATCATTGAAGAACTGGGGTTTTTGAAGAAGTTGAAACTATTATTACCCCAAAAAATAGGGAAACTAGAAGGGGAAAAACCCAGTATTCCATAAACCAGAAACTATAATAAGATAATAAGGGTGTGTTTGGTAACGATATCTAGATATCAAGATATCGATATCTATATCGGTATCGATATCAAGATATCGATATCGGATGATATCTTTGATATCTTGATATCAAGATATCGGTATCGGTATCAAGATATCGATATCGGGCGATATCGATATCAAGTGATACCTCCCAAAAAATGAGTATATCAAAATAGGCCAAATTTGATATCTAGATATCAACTGATATCGATATCTAACCCTTGTCAAACACATATATCAGATATCACTTGATATCAAGTGATATATTATGCATACCAAACACTAGATATCGATATCAGTTAAAGTGATATCGATATCTAACCCTACCAAACACTAGATATCAGATATCGAGGCTGATATCTGATATCTGATATCTAGATATCATTACCAAACACACCCTAAGCTAAACTTATACTTGATGCAATTAGCCACTTTCTGCTTGTTTGTTGCTTTTTGAATGTTTTCGTTTGAACATTTAGTCCTTCTGCAGCTTTATTTGGATTTGTCCTAAGGTTAATTGTAACAAAATGAACGTGGACTTTGAAGAACATGGACTTTGAAGAACTTGGAATTTGAAGATTGGATGCAAAAGAAAAGTTTGAAGCTAAGCATTAAACAATGATCTTTTATAATGTAAAATGCTAAAGCTAATTTCAGTGTTCTTTTTAATGTTTAAAATGCATATGGATATTTGATACTTGAGCATAATCATATTAAGCTTAGCAGTAGTTCATTTTTCGCATAATCATATGGATTCTCTTATTTCAATTTCTCTTTTTTTTTGCCTTGTTGACTTGTTGCCAAGTTCATCTGCCCTTTCATAAACTTCATCAATTTATCTAGAATTCTAAGTATTTGTATTTACAACTACTTGAGGATCTCAATCAAGTATGCATTTATAGTTCTAGTAATCATCCTTTTACTTCCAATTCCATTATGCATTATTTTAGTTTTTAGTGGTCTCTTGGTCTTTAGTTTTGAACTTTGGTTTGCTTGTTGCCTAAAGCCCTTTATAGCTGGTCAACATTATTTGTTGCACTTTCTCCTATTTATCCTCATGTATGATTTGAGTTTTTAGCGGTCACTTGGTCTTTATCTTTGATTTTTTCTTTGCTTCTTGCCTAAAGTGGTGGCCAAAATTATTTATTACACTTTCTTCTATTTATCCTCAAACATACCCGTGTTATTCCAGTTTACGCATCTTAAATATCAATTCTTTCATAAATAAGGTCAACATTACCTTCAACTAACCTTCCCTTTGAAACTATGGAAACCAGTTAAACAAATTAGGTCTAGGATCTGGATTCTGTCATTTTAGGTGATCTTGTTTTATGTGTCTCATGTTTGACTTATTTCACTTCACTTGAGGTTTAGTTCGAGTTGGATTCGGATTTAGGATCGGCAACTTTTCTAGTGACATTTATTTTTTGTTGAACAAATGAAATGAGAAAATTTTGAAATTGCTTGCTTATGTTATTGGATCCCAGACTCAACTATCTACCACTCAAACATGTGCTGTGTGTCTTGTTTTCTGCTTAATATATCATTCTTTATTAAACCAAAGATGTTAGAAATTACATTTACCTTTCATCCGTTTAATTCCTTAATGTCTTTCCGCCACTGCATTTTTTTTTTTGCTTTTTTGCTTTTTTATGGTGGTATTTCTATTTGAACTCATTTAGAAATATCTTGGGTTCATTCTCACTATTCTCCATTTCTGGAAGCAATGGTATGTTTTATATCCAAAGAAAGCCCTCTAGTAAGAGCTGATGATAATCCCTTTATGATATATATATTAAGGTAAGCATTTCTATCTTCTTGGTTTGGATTCATGCACATTAATGCAAATCCGTTTCAGTTCCAAACGTATTTATTTATTTATATTTTTATGATGCTTTTACTTTTGTGGCTCTACTAGGTGTCCCTTGACCTTGTAAAGAGTTTATATGCAAAATTTATTGATTAGGATCATGAACTGGTGGACCACGATATAAACATTTTTGCCCATGCAGCAAAGTAGGACACAAATTACTTTAGAAATGAGTTTATGAATCACTATATCCGTCAGACATGATAGAATAATGATGATGTTTCTTGTTCTGCAGCACAACCATAAGTGAGGACCTTGGGCAAGTTGAGTACATTTTGACCAATAAAATTGGAACACTAACAGAAAATAAAATGATTTTTACGAGGTGTTTCATCAATAGAATTTACTATGGCAGTGGCAGTGGTGATGGCTTGAAAGGTCTGGTTTAAGCATTATGTCTTCTCTGCATTGAATCTACTTGTTTGAATATAGCTCTCTTCTTTTCTCTTATGGGTTGTACAAAGGGGTATGTTGTACTTGTTTTGACTTAGTAGTTCATGATGGGAATGCTGAATTCCATATTTCCTTATATTTCTATATAAATTCCCTCCTTTATTACCCAAAAAAAAATTATATTATGAGAAAAATTCATTGTAGTTGAGTTGATTGTTCTGTAATTTCTGTGAACATAAAGGGCCATGATTTATGTGAAAATAATTTTGGTTTTATATAAATTCTAGTCCTTTGAAAATGAAGTTATTTATATTTGTGTTGCGGCAAATGAAAATCATGCCCTGAAATACACATGTCGTGTGCTTCAGATGAGTTCTTGTTTATTCAATCAAAGAATAGCATTCAGTAGCTTACCACATATTGAGGTTCTGATCCATATCCAAGATTACTAGAATGAGGAGTTTGAAAGTGACTGGAAGGAATTTCATTTTTTGCACAATCTCTAGTTTCCATTGCAGATGTCATATTAGTCATCAATCTGCTCATTGTCATTGGTTTTCACAAGCATTTCCATGTATTCTATTTGATTCTGATTTTCAGAATCTGATAAACACCTATAACAGTTTTAACCTTTTCTTTTCTCTTCTCATGATATTCATTTTTACTCTATGATGTGTCGATCTATGTAGTTTACATTCTTTCTGACACTTGATTGATCTGCTCTACTTTCTAAAAATGAAGAAAATGTGACTCTTCTTTAGTCTAATTATCTAAGATTTATGTTGCCGCAAAGAGACATCACTTGTATTCTTTTGACCTTTATGTATTTATGTATGCCTAAAAAGTATCAGAATCATTATTTTCACTGCATTATTTTCATGTGTACTGGCTTTTGATGTCGTTTATACCTTTACTGACATATTTTCTTCTACTTGATGTTGTCGCAAATGGTTCCCCTGATGTTATTCGATCTTTAATGGTTATGGAAATGTGAAATACAATTATCCCAATTCAAAGGTAAGTCTTTCTTCTTATTTATCTTTAAACTCGCTTAAATATGGTTCTTGTACAAAATATTGGGAGTTATTGTACTAATGAAACCAATCTTTCGTTCATAAAATCCAGAGGGGGGTTGTGAATTTTTACAAGAGTGCTTGTGATAGCTTAAAAATGAAACATCCAAAATCAAAAGTGAGTAAATTTGACTTGTCAAATGATTTGAAAGTTGGTCAAAGAACATCAAAGATATTTTTCATTGTTGTGATTTTTTTTAATCTTTGGATAGGTTAGAAATAAAAATGCCGAGGATTTCTTTGACTTACTCAAGCACTGGGAGAAACTATGCAAAAGAAATGCAGGGGATGGTGGCCAGAAAAGGCAGCTGCCCACTTGACATTTGCTATGGAGACACCGATGAATCAGGAAAGCAAGGATTAAAATTTAAGGTGTGTAAGTAGTTCTCCTTGATTTTAATAGTTGATTCTATCTCCTCAATCTATGGAAAAACATGTTTATAGTTTTCTTAATTTTTAAAAATCCCCCCCTCATCATTTTCTACTCTATAAGTGCATTGGAAAGGTTATGATTCTAATGAAGATACATGGGAACCAATAGAAGGGCACTATGGTAACACTCATTCTTTTGTCTACAGGTGCTGATGAATCAAGCTGCTCTGCATTATGCAACTGCAGGTACATTTTTCTTTTTGCTTTATTCTTTCTAAGGAAAATCGTATATATTTTCTCAATTTTTTTTTGCTTTTAATTGATTTGGTTAGAAGTTTCTTAGTTTTTCAATCTGACTCCCATGTGCGCCCTTATCATTCTTTAAGATTTCATGTTGGATAGAAATGATAGTGAAATGTATGCCTTCCAGGACCTTGACGCTTTTTTATGTTTGTTTGTTTTTTCACTAATCTTACCGGTAGCAGTCTTATTATCAGTTAGCTAATAAGAGTGTTTATTGAGGTTGTTGAGCAATATGCACAATTGGGACTGAGAACTCCCTGCTTGTCTTGGCGTGAGCTGGAGAAAGACGAGTATCAAGAGTTGGCTTTTCAAGTACCCATCATTTGTAAAAGTGTATCTTTCAAGTACATATCATTTGTAAAACATTTGTAAATATTGATTTCACATTTATCTTAATGTATATGTTAATTAAAGTACCCATTATTTGCAAAATCTTATTTTATGAGCAAAAGGTGTTGTGTATCTAACGAAAAAACATCGGATTATAGATGAAAAGTGTTGTGTTTTAATAGGTATAAAATCGAACCATTACATAAAAATGGATGCTAGTATCATTATAGATATCTTTTAAATAATCTAAATCAATGTATAACGTATATTTTTACATCACAATGTTAATATGAACTGATATATATTGTTATCAATAACATCTTTATAAAAATATAAAATGATGTCCATTTCATATTAATACATTAGTTATATACATATTTCATCCGATGGATCATTGTAAAACAATCGAAAATCATAAATTTATATATGAAATTTATATACACAAAATCAATATAATAAAAAAGATGTCTATTTTGTTTTGATACATTGATTATTTTAAAAATAGTGATGTAAATGTAACATTTAGGCTTGGTGTGGACATCTTTAAAAGCTTATAAATGAAAAATAATGAGGCTTTAACGACAAGTGAACATGTCAAAAATAAATTTGAGGGGTTGATTTATATCTATATTCAAAATAATATAGACGTTTTAACTCGGAAAAGACATCTGCTTAAAACCGATGTGAAAAGTTTGATCTTTTACTACACGCACATAGAGATCGGATTTTTTTTTGAAAGACATCTGTTCACAGCAGATGTTTAATTGCAGTTTTCTAGTAGTGAAGCCAAGTTCACTTGACCAAAGTATACACCAGTTATTTTGGTTGGAGTACTAACTAACTCAAGGATAGAGTGTCCTTCAAATTTCTTAAAATCAGAGAACTTGGAAGATTTATTGGATAAATCCAAATCTGCAACTAACTGCATAATGCATTTCAAAAGAGCAAATAAGTATCCTAAGTAAACAAAATAAGAAAGCTAAAAGAGATATAATTGTAGTAAACAAAATAAGAAATCTAAAAGAGATATAATTGTAGTTGTTATATCTATTAGCAATTTGGACTAAGCACAGGAGAAGTAGGCGAACAACAAAGGCTAATTGAACAGGAAATTTCAGAAAAAAGCAAACAGCAGAGCGAACGAACGAACAACCCCAATTGAACACCCCTTAAAAATTAAACACTCAAACAGCCTAACTAACGCCTACATACTTCAAGTTGGGGTAAACATTGAGCTCTGGGTAATCCATTATACTAAATCACCAACGATGGTAATTGACCATTTAAATCCAATCCGATCATACCTAATTGAGCAAAGACTGACATATAAGAAAGAAAGAAAAAAGAATCAGAGATTAAATTGAGAATCAAATTGGAACGAACACGATATTGCCAAGTTCTCTATTTTTGCCAAGACACTCAATACATCCGAAAAGAGAATCTGAAATTTATGTAGCTATGTGAAAATACCAAAATGCAGGCAATTCATATGGGTAATGATGTCTACTCAACACACATGGGTAATGATGAAGAATATGAAATTCTTGACAAAACCTTATAGAATTCAAGCTAAAAGCTCAATTGTTATCCATCCCATTTCATAATTGTAACCATAATTGCAAATCCCCCAAATTCTCCCCACCAAGAAACTTTACAATGTCAATTAAAAAAGACCACCAGGAAAAGGAAATTTTCTGCCCCAGATCCTCAGCAGATGAACACAATAAAAAATGGGAGAGAAATCCTAAATAGGTAAATACAATAATAAAACCCAACAAAAATTCAGATCAAGATTGTAAAGTCCAACAAATTTGTCAGGCGGAAGGACATAAGTTGCCGCAAAATGAAGTGCTTGTTGTCAAATGCTGCATTTCAAGGCCTTTTACTTTGACACTAATTTTGGCATGGGAGGAATTTTTTTTTACATTTAACCAATTCTATGCCAGTGGCTGATTTAAACTTGATTTTGTCTGAGATGTTCTCTTCTAGTTACATCATCCGACCTTCTCTCTCATGGAGGTTGTTATGAAAAAATTGATTCAGGTGTCTATAGGGCTGTGAAAAGATCATTGTACACACACAAAAAAATATTTCTATGCTTTTTTAAAGGTTATAAAAGAATTTTATATTCTATTAGGCGATTTTAGTCTCTCATTGCTAATATTACTAGACTATAATTAATGTTAAGGTGCTTTTCAAGTGCACAAGAACTTTATCAGGACAAAAGATCGGTTAATGAGTCGCGTACTACAAACTGTAGTGGGCTGGGACTTTAGTTAACATGATCAAGGTAGAGATTCAAATAGGATAAGATAATAGAGATTCAGCAATAAGTGAAATTTACTGTCTTTTTGGGGACTTATATAGTTCTATCCATATGCTACAATACAAGAGTAAGACACATGTCAAAAACTAATGCTTTAGTTTGCGGCTCATTCATCCCGGAAAACTGAAATTGAATCTAAATTCCCCAAATTGACTCCCCTGAGCCCTAATTTTGACAGTGAAAGATTAAACCCATAACCCTGAATCAGAAAGAACTTTTGTGCTGAAATTGAATCCTCTAAACCCTAATTTTTTTTAAACAAAAGACATGCAAATCAAACACATACCTGTGCCGCCAGCAGGTCCTCCGCCGCCGCCGCTGTCAATCGACTCCGCCATGCCTTCTTTCTCCACCAAGCCACGACCTAGCCTCGCCCACTCGTAACCACCGGAGTTCTTCCTGGAGACAACGCTCACGACCCCTCGTAACCTCGTAACCACCGGAGACTCGCCCACTAGCTACCATCGGAGACTCGCCCCCTCATATCGGCCCTTTCTGCTTCCTTCTTCCTTCCCTCAGATCGTGGGAGACAGAGAGAGCATGGTGAACAGAAGATAGACGGGTTCTATCTATAAATTAGAATATTGGCCAAATAACTCGGATTTAGGAAAAAAAAATTATCAATATAACCCGAGCATTTAGATTAGGGTTATTTCACTACTACATATAAGCCTCTAATGTATCACCTAAAAACGTTACATTATCACTAAATTATGTTACATTAGGGGAAAAGGTAACACATTTTAGGGATTACATTTGCGGCCGTTGCATTAGCTCTAATGTAACACTTTTTTTTTTTGCTAAGGTAACATTGTTTCATTAGTGAAACTAAGTGTTACATTTGATAACAAAACTATTACATTTGATTTAAATGTTACATTTTAGTATAAATGTTACCTTTGTAAGGTTTGTTACCTTTAATTGAAAATGTTACATATAACGACTAATGTTACATTTAAAGAACAATGTTACTCTTAATTTCAACTATTATATTTGAATTAAATTTGTTACCAAAAGAAATGTACCTAATAATTATATTGCAATAATATATATATATATATATATATATATGTATATATATATATTGATTTATTAAGAATATCATGGAATAAATATTTAAAGTAACATGTGTATATACATTATCGGATCAAGAGATCGAGAGTGCATGCTCCTCATTCACAAGTCCTATCCGAAGCTAGGCTAAATACAAAAGTAAAGAGCTTTTCTAAATACAAAAATTGTTTTCTATTCTACTATAACTATGCAAAATGATTTATGTGATAAAGCTAGGCTACCAACGCAAACTCGTTCTTGAATTCTTGTGCTGCTTTACCAGAGCTTTAGAGGGACCTCTTCACATCTACTTGATGTCCAGCTCGTAAAGTACCTTGTAGCTAGCCCTTAGAACACAGTAAAGCCAAGGGATTTTGAATGCACACATAAATATATCTATCTTAAATAAAATAGAGATTCCTACCTTATATACATTAATCCACCTTCAATTTTATTTTCATAAGAGAAAGTTGTTAGATGCAGCCTCAAGTGTTTGAACCCCATATTGCCACTTGATAAAAGTATCTCTAGAATCTAGCCATGACTTACCTGATTGTCTTCTCTAATTCTAAAATTTTGTCATGCTAGATTCAACCAGCCATTACCAACCTGAAATGAAACGAAAGAGTGTGCAACAATAATGTCAAGCACATGCTTCTTTTAAAACAGAAGCATTAGGGGAAAAAAAGAAAGCAAAACGATATTTATAAGATATTTCCATCTTGGTAGCAGTAAACCAAGGGGCATCTTTCTTTACGATATAGCTAAATACAGCCAAGCGATATTTATACAAAAAATCATGGCTACAAAATCATGCTACTTTAGCACAAAAATATTCAAACAGATATGGTAATTAAAGAGAAGAGACACAATCCATACAATAAATAAATAGATACATAAAGTACAGAAAGAGGAATGATTAATGAAAATCAAGATATGCTATGTACTGCCTTACTCGGGCTTAGAAGGACTGAAAATCAAGATATGCTATGTACTACCTTACTCGGGCTTAGAAGGACTGATTAGGTAATCTTTCTCTTTTTTTCTCAGAATCACTATATTCTGCAATCTTTATACCACACAACATAATACATGTGCATTATTATTATTTTCATAGAATAGCAAACTAGCTTCTTGGTGATTTACAGAAACAGAAGTTGGCATTCACCATTTATTTGAGTTGTAGACGTGTTCCTCGCAAAAATAATCAGCAAGTTAGCAAATGTACTGTTGCTAATCCATTGCTTTTGGCCTTCAAGTATCCAACCTCCAGAAACCTGATCACTTAGATGTCATCAAACTCTTGAAGACTACAACATGAAATTAATCCTGGAAAGTTTTCATGCTGATTACACTAAAAGAAAACGAGCAAGACCTTTGTAGCAGTTGTTTTCAAGGAGCATGCATCACTTTTATAATCAGGCTATGTAAAGGCCTACGCCATGGATAAATTAAGCTAATTATTTAATGAGTGATAACATTTCATGGAGATCTTTTGCAGAATGTAGAAAGCAGTAAGGTGCCTTACCCAGCAACCAACAGTCTTATGTTCTGCCATAGATGGTAGATAGTTCTGCTTCTGTTCCTCAGACCCGCAGAGCTCTATCCTTGTTGTTAGTCCAAGAAAAGTAATCCAGTAAGGCACAACCAAGCCAATCGCATTTTCCCGTAAAACCCCGACAATATAAATATGTAAGAAATGACAGAAACATACACACAAAAGTAAGGAGGGAGATGCAAAACTAAATATTTCAAGACTTCACCAATTGTAAGCATTGCTAAGGCAAAGTGCGCCAGCATGGAAGTTCCACAACTTGCATTAACCCTACATATTTCTGCAGTAACGATGGCACTGGCAGTGATGGAGAGGCCTGGGCAACCATAGCCCTTATCCCAAAAACAAATTATAATTGTTTTAGCCAAGAAGAATCCTACATAGTAGAGTGCTAAAGCTTTGGAATGCCTGAAATACCTTGATTGTTCCTCCAGCAACATGTAGAGCGCTAAGCTTTGGAACGGTAAGGAATGAAAACTCAGCCCTCTCCCAATATTGCAACAAAGTTAACAAAAGCACAAATAGGCTTACCGCTTATGTAATGGAGAGGGTTTTTGGATCATACAAGTATGACCATGAACGTTGGCTGAACTTGCACGCATTTTTTGTGTCCACCTTTATTGCTTTCACCCTTTCCTGTCTTGGTAGAGTTGTGTATTCTGATCTGGCACCAGATGGATTGATGTGTTCTACCGTTCTGGAACAAGAAAGAATTTTTCATGAAGATCTATTTGTAGTATATACACACAAAAATTTATGTCGAATAAACACTGATAATATACCACATTCCGTTATATATAGAATATAAGGGAAATGAAAAAAAAATTGAGATTCCCGTTCCTTATTGCAAAAAACTTCATGTAAGAGAGATGCATCTTTCTATACCAAGTAGTAAACTTGCACTGCTAAAGAAACTTTCTCATCAGTAATCCTAATGATGTGCTTTTCCTCATCAAGTGCTTTATTAGAGAATTTGATTTGAGATTGATCAGGTGTCTTGTTACTAGTTTCTATTTTCTCACATGATATCCCTTATTTCTTGTTCACATCTTTGTTCATTTTGGCGCAAGTTTTCTGCCAATGATCACCCAGGTAAATAAGAAGATAACAGATCAAAAAACTCTACCATGTGCAGAGTATTTTCCAGAAACCATGTTAAATAAACGAGATATCTCTCCATTAATATAGATAAATGATAATGGACAGGGCAAAAAAATTGGAGCAGATTTTAGTAACAAAGTTTTCAAGATTTTTCTATTGATAGAATAATTATTTGGCATATACTTCGTATTTTTCAACAGGATCCATTCATGGTATAAGACACCTATAGCATTTAACTATAGAGGAGCTAATGCCTGCGCAATTATTTGAAAACATATTTCTCTCTTTGATGATATTGCCTTTAGACTTTGCCTCTATGGTAAATTCAACATGCTATTTAAGATATTAAAGGGAAAAATAGAGCAAAATAAGTATTATAAGTTCGCTGAATAAACAGATTTGTAAAAAAATCCAAAATAGGTATATACAGTAACACATGATAAAAATGTGGAACCATAATTAAATAGCTATAGAGATACACCTTGTAAGCTTTTATCCAAATCCCGCAGTAGTATATACTTCCTTTGAATAATATTTGGACGCTAACCTAAATCTGCAAACAACCACATATTTAGATAAGGAAATACTTTAAAGAAAAATAGCCAAATCCTCAGCATCATAGAGCCTTAAGCTTTCTTTCCCATATGAATCCATATGGCTTGTTCATCACATTCAAATCAGAATCATCAGTTCATCAATGACATTTCTTTCAACATAACTATGAGGGACATCCAAAATGCAGCTCATGTGATTAATGTGAACAAAGAAACATAGAAGACATGTTGTGGGAATGCTAAGTCTTATGTTATTCCCAAGCTCCAAGAGTATGAAGAGAAGTCCATGTAGCCCTTCCAAGCTCCTCTTTAGCCACTGGTTGTGCAGCGTTATCCTAGATGAGAGGATATCAGCCATCAATCTAGCACTTTTGAGATTGTTCATTATAAGCAACAAAATTCTCCATACATTGATAATGTTAAGCTTTTTCCTACTATATGAATCTCAAAATGTAAAAACTGAACTATGAAGACTGATAATAACAATAAAGATTCACAAGTATAGCAGTTTAGCATGAGATTAGATTGAGTTCTTCCTTCTTCTTTTTTTACAATATAGGACTTCATGATAAAAGAAATCTCCAAACATCAAGCAGCACTAGTTCATACTTTAACAGTTTTTAATTGCACCCTCTTTGCACAAATTCAAATAATTTCATCACAAAACACCACAAGCAGATTATCAGACGGTGACAGATTCCCATTCAAAACTCAGAATATCAGAGAAAAGGGATGAGTAAGCCCTGAACTTTATCATACCTGGTCACCCCTAATTTACCTAAATTTGGTCAATTTCTTTCCTTTCCCAGAGACAAGAAACCAAGCATCAAACAAAAACACAAGACAATCAATGAGCAAACAACAATTACAACTTTTAACAAACAGGTGGGGCGCACTAAATGCGATAAAAAAAATACACGTCATGAAAGGGAAACGAAAACGTACATAGGAGAGGAGAGAGAACCCAGAGGGTTAGGGTTTGTGGGTGAAGGGTTTATGCATTGGTTGAGTAGCCTGCAGAATTGGGTCTGAATCCTAGTTGCTACATTCCCCAACTTCTCAAAAATGGAAGGTGATTTACCTTAGACCTTGGAGAAAACTGTAATTGAACATCCCTCTTCACTAGTATTCCCTTCCCGCTAGATCTGGCGAGGGTGACCCGAGAGAGAGAGAGAGAGAGAGAGAGAGAGAGAGAGAGAGGGCGAGAGTGATGGCCAGGGAGGCTAGAGGAGGAGACGACGTGAGCTTGGGGCACTACCGGCATGAGCGACATCGAAGGGCTGACAAACGGAGTCGGGGACTGCTTCTTTAATTCGCAGGTTTGAGAATGAATCGGGAGAGAAGAGAGATATGCAGCAGCGGGAGTAAATCGATATAGAGACAGAGAGAGATATTTTAGGTTATAGCTTCTTCTTCCTTTTTTTTTTAGGTTTGCCGCCCATTGGTGCTCGATAATTTGGTCCAAAATTTTGGACTGAAAAAATTGCCTCTAATTTTATGACATTTTAAAAAAAATAACTGGAAAAAATCTGAAATATTCCTCAATAGGGACGATAACTTTTTTCAAACTTTATAAATTTGAGTTCGTAAAATTTAATTTTAATAAGGCAGTGTTTTGCAAATGTGATAAAATTTATGACGTTTTCAAAACACCATAAATAAATTGTGTTATATACATTTACGATGTCTTTATAGTTAAACGCCATAAAAAGTATCTTTAATGGCATTTTTGTGAAAAACATCAGTTTTAAGTGTCATAAATAACACCATGTGTAGTAGTGATATGTATAGTATACTTTTGTGATAAAATAAAATAATTAATATCAACATGTTTAAGTAGTCTCATTCGTTTAATTTTAATAATTAATAAGAAATCCCAAAATTGATTTTAAAAATTATCAACAGAATTTGTTAGTTATAAATAAATACATGAATTAAAATCATCAATAAATCTAATTTTAAGTAGACAATAAGGCTGAGGGAGTTTAATATGATTTTTAAACGTATAAAAAGAAAGGAAGGTGGATTAAATTATGATTCATGAATGAAAAAAATAGTGAAGCACACAAAAATAATAATAATTTAAAATTTAAAATATTATTATATTTAAATAGTTATGCATGGAAATTAAATTTATAGTGGAAGGTGACGGAAAATAGTAATTGCCACCTTCAGCAAGTTTATATCTTTAAATTTTAATTATTCTATTTTATAGATTTTTTTTTACCTTGACATATAGAATTTTTACTTTTTTAGCATGTGTTACAATAGAATGTAAAAGGTGTTGCATATGCAAAAATGTTACATTATTCTAAATGATGTTACATCCAATGTAACATATTTTGTGCTAATGTAACGATTTGCAAATAAAGGTTCAAATATGTTACAATAGATAGATATGGTAACATTTTATCAAAATGTTACATAAAAAATGTTACATTAGGGCCAAAAATGTAGTAGTGTTTGATTAAAAAAAATGCATTTTTATGCACCGGACATCACACTACCCGGTATATAAAGGTAATTTGAATTTATTTTTTTCAGTTTCTCCACTTTATAACCCAGGTAAGGTACGCCCGGGTTATATGTTATGGGTTATTTGGCCATTTTTGTAGTAGTGATATCGTTCTGTCTTGGTTGGACGTTGCGCACAACCGAACCAAGCTTGTGGACGACTGGTTGAGAACCCCGAACGGGCTGGACTTTATGAGAAGCGCGGTTCCAGAGTGGTTGAACGAAGAGGCCGGGCAGGAATTCATTCAGGATAGGTACAAGGACTGCTTCTACATGGGCATGAAGGCAGGGATTCATCAGAGTGTGCGGAAATCCGCGGAGAACCCTGGCGCCCCTCTCCAGCCCTTCCCCCCGAGCGAAGACAGAGAGGATTGGGATTTGAAGGAGGACGAGAACGTGTACATCAACGGTGATGGTTTGTAAACTCTCTCTCCAGATACTGTCTTTTCTATTATTGTTTCTTTGGGCGAACAAACTTTGGCACTATGTTTTGTGCCTTATTTTGGGTTGTGTCATCGTATTCGCGGTATGATCGCGTGAAAAACTCGATCATGGTTGCTTTTGTGTCCGCGTTCCTTATTTTGCTTTGAAGAAAAAACAGCCTACCGAATTTTTGCTTGGGGATAGATTTTTCAATTTTCACAAGCACATGTTTCTTCGCGAAATAGTCTTAACATAAAGTTACTGTGCGTTACCGAGGTTATATTATATGCGAACGGGTACTTTTTGTATCCTTCATCTTCGGAGGTTCCAACGTATTCGGGCGACAGGACGCGAACTTTGAAGCGCGAGTTGCCGAGGTAGTAGAACGTCACAGCCCCTCCTATTTGGATGCCTCTTGATCTTGCGAAAGTACTCCACCCTTTGGTGAGCCAGAGCACCCCGGCGTCATCTTGTTCTACTCGGACGCTTGTTCCCCGCCTTCCTCGCCCATTGGTCAGCGAGATCCATTCGACGCTTGTTAGCCCAAACTCCGCCTCGAAGCATGCCGGTAGTGGCTGCACTCGTGAAGATCCCCTCATATTTTAATATAACTTAAGGAATGTTGGGGGCGATTGTTGAGTTTTTTAAAAGAGGGTCTTACCATCCTCTGCGTGAACGTAGCATTTTACACCCAGTAAAGGAAACCTCTTGGGCCTCTACCTGTGACCGAGAAAAGGGGCTCGGGTAAGTTGCCGGCAGCCATTTCGTTTTCTTTAGGGGAGAGGATTTCGTTGTCTTTTTGGGACAGAGTTGCGTGGTTTAGGACTCTTCTAGAGCCATATTTATAGGAAGAGTTCCTTCCTTCTTTATGTGATGATTTACTTTCCATTTTTTGAAGATTCGCCCTACCTTATTTTGCTGTTACAGCATTTTTTCTTTTTTTCCTTTTCAAGAAAAGTACCTCGGGAAGGAGGACATCTGAAAAGGGGGACTCGTCTGGTCGATTTCATTACTGGGAGCCCTTATACAGTTATTCTGGAAAATGACAGAGACTATATCAAAAGAATTTATTCTTGTCGGTTGCATTTTAACTAGAAAGGTAAGAGAGAGCCGCGGGCCGCGCTTCTTTATTTTCTCCCAGCCGGTCTCGTTACCTTGGTTGTCTCCTACTTTTGGAAATCCCTTTTTTTGTTGAGCTGGGCCGACATCCGCGATCGAGGGCGGGTCAGGATATGATACCTATACCTCGAAGTGTGAGTCACCCTCGTAAACGAAAATGAGTGCGGACCCGATGTGTACGCAGTTTGAGAGGGTGAAATCCGCCCACACTCTCGTGTACCAATGCGCTCCCTCGTTGTCGACTTCGACACCGACCTCGCAATCCTGGCATGAGGTTGACCAGAGGTGGACGAGCTCGTGGGCCTCCTCCCCCAATCGTTCGTATGATTGGGGCAGCTGCAGTCTCCGCAATTGCTCTGCCCGGGTGATGAACCGATAAAAAGCCCTTGGAGGGTCTTCGGTCCCCATGGTTATTTTCTTAGAGTGGTGAATATTTTTGGGTGGGTTTCTTAAAAAAACCCCTACTATTTTTTAAAAAAACCCCTACTATTTCCTTGGTGAACTTAAGGACGGCCCCCACTGGCACGCGATTTGCGGCGACAAAACCTCCCATCCTCCGGTTAGCCAGTAGATCTCGTTGCCATCTCGACTGACCACGACGCTGTGCTCTTGGAACGATCGGGATCGAAGGATGACTTTCCCTTGGGCATCTTCTAGGGCTAGTTCATACGTTAAGGGAAGTCGGATTCGCAGAAGTTGATCACTTCAGATGATTACCCTGTAGAACGAGGTTTGAGATGGGTTTGACTCAATTTGTTCCTGGTAGGGTTGACTCTCCTTGTGCCGAGGGTCTATTCCCCCCTTTCTTTTTTATTTTGGAGGGTTTTCATTTTTCAAACCATGATCGTCACGGGTCCACATCCCCCTCCCTACCGTTGGGGGTACAGTGCGAGATCCATTTGCTCGCTTTCCCAAGGCGCGGTTCTCATACAGTGTAAAGCTAGATTTTTTCGGACATGTGTCCTCCATGCTTAGCCTCAACCAGACCACGTTTGACTTTCTTACATCCGTCATGGGTGGAACCACTTTGTTTGCACGCATAGTGTGGAAATCGGGACTTCTCTGACCTTCCTTCTTAAAGGGGGACCCCGATTCGTGGTTCGAATCCTGAATTCTAGAGGGGATGAAGTTGAAGGGGAGTGGGAAGAGCCACACCCCGAGGGTCCCCTTCCTAATGGGGCTCGACTGAGTGAGGATAGAACCCAGCTGGTCCTCGGTAGGCCAAGAGAGGGGTGAAGTTCGTTGGATGGAGCTGGGCTCTTCATTTCCCGGTACTTCATGTATTATCTGTTTTCTGAATGCTTTGCAAACTTAGTCAGGCACCCTGTTGGGGGGTGATCCTAGCGATTCTCGTGCTTTTGTCTTGTCCGCGGTTACTTTTGTTCCAGTATTCCTAAAGTTACTAGCCCTCTTATAAGCTTCAGTCTTTTGCTAAGGGAGACTAGTACTCCAACCGGATTCTCAACGCGGAGCAAGCTCCAGCGTCCTGAGACTTAACGAATATCTCGATCCGGGAGACTAGTGCTCCTCTCAGATTCCCGACGCGTAGCAAGCTCCAGCGTCCTAGGACTTAACGAATATGTCGATCTAGGAGACTAGTGCTCCAGCCGGATTCCCGACGTGGAGCAAGCTCTAGCGTCCAAGGACTTAACGAATTGTCGATCCGGGAGACTAATGCTCCAAACGGATTCCCGACGTGGAGCAAGCTCCGGCATGCTGGGACATAACGAATATGTCGATCCGGGAGATTAGTGCTCCAACCGGATTCCCAACACGGAGCAAGCTCCAGCGTACTGTGACTTGACGAATATGTCGAGGCGGGAGACTAGTGCTCCAACCGGATTCCCGACGCGGAGCAAGCTCTAGCGTCCTGGGACTTAACGAATATGTCGATCCGGGAGACTAGTGCTCCAACCAGATTCCCGACGCGGAGCAAGCTCCAGCGTCCTGTGACTTAACAAATATGTCGATCCGGGAGACTAGTGCTCCAACCGGATTTCCAACGCGAAGCAAGCTCCATCGTCCTGGGACTTGAACGCGGAGCAAGCTCCGGCGTCCTGGGACTTAACGAATATGTCAATCCGGGAGACTAGTGCTCCAACCCCGGATTCCCGACGCGGAACAAACTCCAGCGTCCTAGGACTTGACGAATATGTCGATCCGGGAAACTAGTGCTCCAACCGGGTTCCCAACGCGGAGCAAGCTCAAGCGTTGACGTGCTTGAACCTGGGCTCAAGCAAAAGGACCGGCGACGAGAGTTCCGATAAGTCGGGAAAAATTGGACAGTTTCTAGAGCAATGGGTCAGTCTTCAAAGATTTCAGATTTCTCGTTTATTGGCTTGGTTTCTGGGGACGTGCAAGTACTACTTTTGTAGATCTTGAAGTCGTGGTCGCGGATTTGGGCAGATCTCGTCAATCGGAGCTCAGACGAAGCAGGAAATCGCGTTTATCGAGATGTCACTTGTGTAGAGGCGAGTCCAAACGGGGCTTGTTTGAGAGGGATTGAAGGGCCACTTTTGGGTGACGTTTTGGGGATGATTGAGGGTGATAATGGGGCTGTGGAAGGCCTTAGAATGGTGGTAAAGATGGGGATGGGGGTTGAGGGATATGTGATGCAAGATAGCTCTCGGCCTCACACTCCGAGCTCTCTCCAACAATGGATCTTCCGCACTCTCGGCCTCGCACTCCGAGTGTTTCCGACCCTTTTGATTCCGTCGTCTCTCACTAGGGAATCGCTCTTAGCATCTCACTAAGAGGTTTTATCCGGCATCTCACCAAGATATATTTTGTTTCTTAACCCGAAACGAACGAAGCACAAAGCTCAGATTTTTCTCAAATTCAACTTGTCTTCAAAAAGGTTATTACATCCCTTTATATAGGAAAAATATTGAATCTATGAAAAATAACATAAATTAAAATAAATTGATAAACTAATGACGGATAATTTGAAAGGGTTTCCAAGATTTATGACGGAGAGATGGACAACCATAATGGGGGAAAACGAATGGTCTTTGTTGCTATCAAAGAGATGGAAGGTCGGAAATCCCTAAAGCCCCGTCATTTAATCCGACCTTATTGATTTCATTCCATTTTCATTTATTGCATTTCCGACAAGCTGCCTGGTTTTCGGACTGCTCCAAAGATGCCAGATTTCGTCCATCTTCCAAGCTGACTTGATGATTACATCCTTCAATAAAGTTGTAGCCACTTAAAATATCTTTCTAAAAAGTGCTCATCGGCTTCAATCGGAATTTTATACAGCCAGAACGAGCCAAAATATCGAGGTGTCGCCAAACAGTCTTCACAAATGAAAGTTGATGTTCTGCTCCGAAGACAAACCCTTTTTGGAAAAAAGAGTCAAGCTCATGTGCGACTACAATCACATCAAGCGTCCTGGGACTTAACGAATATGTCGATCCGGGAGACTACTGCTCCAACCGGATTCCCGACGCGGAGCAAGCTCCAGCATCTTGGGACTTAACGAATATGTCGATCCGGGAGACTAGTGCTCCAACAGGATTCCTGATGCGGAGGAAGCTCCAGCGTCATGGGACTTGATGAATATGTCGATCCGGGAGACTAGTGCTCCAATTGGATTCCCGACGCGAAGCAAGTTCCAGCTTCGCGGGGGCTTAATCTTTGCTAGAGATGGGTGTTTGATAGTTTTGCACATAGATTTAGCACCCATTAACTGCCTTCATTTATTTACATTCAGCGGGGGTGACTTAAGACACTTTCCGAACCACGAGACGATTACACATAGTACTTTTTTAGGTGCGCTACATAACATGTTTTGTTGAGGACCACTCCTTCTGGTGTTTGGAGTTTGTAAGCTCTAGTGTGTATGCATTCAAACACCACATACGGTCCCTCCCATTTCACATCTAGCTTGCCACCTGTGAGGGTCAACTGAATAACTAGATCTCCTTTCTCAAATTGGCGGGGGACAAGGAGTTGGTTGCGGTATTTCTCCGTCTTCCTCTTATACTCTCGTGCCTTCAAGGCGGCCAACCTCCTCCTTTCTTCTCGGAGATGTAGGTCCACCTCCATGGCCTCGTCATTGGCCCTGGACTCGTAGGCAAGGACTCGCGCCGAAGGGACCAGTCTTTCGACGGGTATGACGGCGTCTGATCCGAATACTAGTGCAAAGGGGGTTTCTCCTGTTGGGGTCTTGGCTGTTGTTCGATATGACCATAACACTAGTGGGAGTAACTCCGCCCATCATCCCTTTGCGGTATTTCCTAACTTCTTCTTTATCCCTTCAAGGATCTGGCGGTTGGTGATTTCTGCTTGTCCATTAGTTTGTGGATGCGCGATGGATGAGAATTTCAATGTTATCCCCAGCCCCTCGCAGAAATCTCGGATTCCTTTGCAGTCGAACTGTGTTCCTTGGTCCGTGATGATGGCCTCAGGGACTCCGAATCGGCATACCAGATTCTTCCACAAGAATCTACGGACTTTTTCAGCAGTGATCAGCCCCATGGCCTCCGCTTCCATCCATCTGGTGAAGTAGTCTACCATAACAAGGATGTACTTCAAATGTCCTGGAGCTGTGGGGAATGGTGCCAAGATGTCCATTCCCCATAAAGCAAAGGGGCATGCTCCAAAAATACTTTGAAGGGGTTCGGGGGCGCCACACGGACATTCCCATGTTTCTGGCACGCGTCGCAACTCTACACATGACTTTGCACGTCCCTCCTCATGGTTGGCTAGTAATATCCTAACCTCATGATCTTCACGGTCAAGGATCTCCACCCATGGGGGTGTGCGCATACTCCTGCGTGTAATTCTTCAACGATGATTTTCCCTTCGTCCCCGGTCACACACAGCAGATCGGGGAAATTAAAACCCTTCTTGTACAGTCTGTCTTCGCGAATTGTGAATCGGGTGGCCTGGTAGTTCATCTTCTTGGCTTCCACTTTTCCTGAAGGAATGGTTCCTTTCCTTAGGTACTCCGCTATCGGAGTGCGCCAATCTCCTGGTCCTTCGGTTTGGACTGCGCAGATTTACTGGACGAAACCCCATTGCTCCTTTTTTCCAAACACGAAATTCCCCTCGGCTTCTGGGGGTACGGTAGCCCCAATCCGAGCCAGAAGATCTGCTGACTCATTCATATCTCGGGGAACTGACTCCAGACTGAAGTGTAGAAAAGATTGTTTTAGCACCATAACCTTGTGCAGATAGTCCGGTAGGAGGCCTGTTTTGGCCTCATAGGTCCCATCCACCTGTCTCGCAACTACCTCCGAGTCGGTGTAGACGGCAATTGTTCTTGCCCCACGGGCTAGCGCGATTTCTAATCCAGCCTATGAGTGAAACACAACTGTTCTCCCTCGGGGGTAGTGAGTGTGATTCCTGTCCCGCTGCCGTCAGCATTTACGGCTCCATCCACCCTCAGAACCCATCTGTTCTGGTTGTCTCCTCCATCATCCTCAAAGCTCGTTTCACAGATGAAGTCGGTGAGGAACTGACCAAGAGCTGCTTTGTGGGGTGCAAAGTTTATTTCGAGCTCGGAGAGTTCTACGGCCCACTTGGTTAATGATGTCTCCAAAGTAGCCATGTCTTTATGCATATTTTAGTTCCATATTCTATACATTTTGCATATTTCGGGTTGGGAATGTGTCGAATTTATATAGTATATGCTTATTTGTCAGAAATAGAGATCTACATAAGTTTGTGTTTAATATTGTAGAATATGGAGACATTTCGGGAGAAAACCAAGAAGCAAGGACGAAGACCCAAGTCTACTCTATATCGACTAACTCTAGTCGATCTCGACGACCCATGTCTAGGCACCTGCACTGATCGAGGAGCCTATGTCGAAGAAGCTGAAGACGAAGAGCCCGACTCCAGGACCTTCCTCGAGATCGAGTACCCAACTCGATGTCGACTAGGCACCAAAACCCATACCCGGAGTCGAGGAGAAGGCCACCCGAGGAGACCGAGGAGCATTATCAGACCTGGAGCCCGGACACCCAACTCGATATTGAGGACCTTCCTCAATGTTGACGAAGCGGTTGAACACCATGTCCGAGCATGTCGAGAAGGGCTACTCGACAACACCAGAAAGCCAAAGAAGATGAGCCACCAACTCGATGTCGAGGACCACTTCTCGAGATCGACGACGCCCAGGAGCCCTATCCGAGCCTGTCGAGCACCAGCTAGCCGAGACGCCGAGCCACACCAGTCGACGAAAATTCTACTCGAGATCGAGTATCCTTACTCGAGATCGAGGAAGCTTCCAGAAGCCGCGTAATGCGTTGGGCAGTCCTACTCGGTGTGGGAATCCTTGGAGCCGAAGATTTCCGCGTCTATCCGATCTATCAACATCTATCCAATGAAGAGAGATATATCCACTTGAAGACTTTAGATATAATTCCCTTATTTAGATTTAATTATGTTGTTGCTTTTATTTATCTTTAAAGTTTTAGATATAGATTTAGATATAGATAGATGTTTCTATCCTTGAGTAGCAAGGTTTAGAAGCCTATAAATAAAGCCCATGGGGCTGATTTTAGGAATCATTCAATTTAAGTAGGAGAAGTAGTAGTAGAGAGAGAAAGTGAGGCGGAGTGGAGCAAAGGAGCGAGAGCAAGTTGGCTTTGTTCGGTTGTACTTTCTTCAGTTTGATTTAATGCAAGTTTCTTTTCATCAATCAATGTCTGAGGTTATGATGAAGCGCGAGTAGTCCACCCACTTCTAGGGTTGGGGCGAGCCCGACGATAGCCATGCGTGTTTGAGGTAAAAGATCCGACATTTATCATGTTTTGAGCATCTACTATTGTTATATGTTTATTACCCATCTAATGGAGGTCCATGATAACAACTTGGATTGTAAACATAAAATCAGTAGAGACAATTAGGGTTTCTTGAAAGAGTTGTCTAATTGTTGGAAAAGGCGAAAGCTTAGTCCTTTGATGCGATTTACATGATTATCTGTTTTATCTCTGCCTTATGCATGCTTGGTTATTGTTGATGCAAACCCCATTCTTGGATGTCCTTTTCATACAGTTTAGTTCGAATCCCAAAGCCTTTGCATTTATTTTCTTTCGTTTTTATTCTCTGTCTTCCTCGAGATCGAATAGCACAACTCGATCTCGACTACTGATTTTCGACCCAAGTCGCAGTAGCTTCTGTGTGCAGGTACTCGACCAAGACAAGCCGACATCGACGAAGCCCTTACTCGAGATCGAGTAACGGCTTCGTCGATGTCGGCTTGTCTTGGTCGAGTACCTGCACACAGAAGCTACAGCGACTTGGGTCGAAAATCAGTAGTCAGCCCTTACTCGATCTCGAGTAAGCCCTTGTCGAGATCGAGTAGCTTTTGCCGAGAACTTGTGCTTGCTGCTAGGCTGTGTTCGACTGTCCGATCTTCTATCGAGTTGCTGTGCTCGAGATCTAGGACCACTGTTGTCGACTTCTGTGAGATTTCTCTGCTACCTAGGATCCGCTGACACGCTTCCTCGTGGATCGATCCTGACTTCCCGCTGCTACATCAGGAGGAGGTCTTGTAATTATTTGCGTGGGCAGAATCTGGTGTGATCTATTTTGTTATATTTCATACTCGATTTCCTCCTACAACAAATTGGCGCCATTGCCGGGGAGGCTATCATTCGCACCTTAGGTAGTTAAAATCTCACATTCTCTTTGAGTTTACTTTACAGGTGTATGCGCCGTTATGGTCAACCACCTATGTTTGACGGCTTAGATAACCCAGAACGTCTTATACAAGCCCACGCTAGACTGAAAATAGCCATGGCAGCCGCAGAAACACAGGAGCAGCTGATACAGAGGCTTACTAGGGAGCTAGCCGCAAAGGATACTACTATCGCCGCTGAAAGGGCAGCGAGGGAACAAGAAGTTGAGCGCGCAAGGCAAGCAGAAGCTGAGCTTGCCCAATACCCAACTAATGCAGAGGATTATATGCATCCCACTCTCGTCGTGCCCGAATCAGCGATTCTAATCCCTGAAAATTCTTATGAAATTCGCACTCAATTTCTTATAGAGCTTAAAAATAATGCTTTTTATGGCAAATTTAATGAGTGTCCTCTTGAGTATATTACCAATTTTTCTGACATGTGCCGTACTCTTGCTGAAGGTACAACTTTGCAATATATCAAGATGAAGGCTTTCCGCTGGTCCCTCGCTGGGCCTGCACTGAAGTGGCTTGAAGGGCTGAAGCCAAGATCACTCACAACATGGGCCCAAGTAGAGCAAGAGTTTCTGAATAAATTCTTCCCACCTGCCAAGACAGCACTCCTACGCCAGAAAATCACCGCCTTCAAACAGAAGCCTGGGGAACCGCTGGCAAAGGCATGGGAACGCTACAAAGAACTGTTCCGATCTTGCCCTACTCATGGACAACCACCCTACGTCATTCAGGAGATCTTCTTCAACTCTCTTGATCAAGTCACCAAGGACAGAATCAACCAGTATACTCGCTATGAGTATCTGACGATGCCGCCAGTTGACGCATGGGGTGTGCTAGACAAGCTCACCAATTATGAAAACAAATATGGGTCTACTGCAAACTATGAGGAGAGCTCCTATGCCAGGCTAGCACCATCTATCCCCCTCTATGAGCCAGCAAAGGAGATTGACCCAGATGTCAGGGAGCAGTTCTACAGAGACCAGAATCGCAAGCTCCTCAAGCAAGTCAAATATCTATCTGTCAATCAGCCTTGCATCGAATGCGGATCACAGAGGCACACTACTACTGAGTGCCCACACACTGAGCAAGTCAGAATGGCAGAGACACATGAAGAAGCAGCCTATGCTGGGGGTCCAAATCGCTACATGGGAGATCAAAGGTTCTATCAGCCACAATGGAACCAAGGTCCTCCTAGGAATCCCCCACCCTACAGAGCTCCAGGGCATCCAGAAAGGGATCAAAAGAAGGACGATCTACAGCTGATCCTTGATGAGATGCGCCGAAATCATGCACAGAACCTGCAGGCTACAAACACCATCAACAATCAGCTCCAGAACTTCAACACAAAATTTGGAGAACTGGATATGTGGAAAAGAGGAATAGAGACCCAGATGGTTCAAATCGCTGCACAGATCCCACGACCTTCTGGACAACTCCCTGGGCAAATAGAACCAAATCCTAAGGGGAAGACCGGACAAGTCGCAGCTATCAAACTCAAAAGTGGGCATCAATTACACGAGCCAGAGGTCGGGAAACATCAAGACAAGGCAGAGCAGCAACTCAACATAGAGCAGAATCTACTCGATCTCGATGAGCCTCTACTCGACCTCGACAAAACTTTCCTCGACCAAGCCCAGAAACCTAGCTCGGACTCACCTACGCAGCCCGGCAAATCAAGGTCGACAACCCAACTCAATGTCGAGGAGCCCCTGGTCGAGATCGAGGAGCAGCAAGCCGACGTCTCCGCAACACCTCCGACGTCTGATCTGGCTCCGAAGCAGAAAAAGCCACTGGCTTTCTCTTCCAAAGCACAGAAAGATCCCACTGCAGGTAGATTTACCAGATTTGTTAATATGCTGCAAGAACTAAATGTTTCTATTCCTTTTACAGAAGCCCTACAAGAGATGCCTGGATATGTCAAATTTTTAAAGGAAATCCTGAGCAAGAAGCGATCCATCTCAGAGATCGCAGGCGAATGCAAAGTACTCCACTTCCCTGAAAAGAGACCTGACCCTGGTAAGTTTTCTGTTACTGTGGGTTTTGGGCAATGTAAATATGATTCTCTGTGTGATTTAGGAGCAAGTGTGAGCATCATGCCTTTATCAATCTGGCGGAAGGTAAAGATAGGATGCATAGAGCCTGTGGATGCCAAACTATACATGGCAAACAATACAGTGGTCATCCCTACAGGTATAGTTGAGAATGTCCCCGTCCAGGTTGGTAAATTCTTTGTTCCAGCAGATTTCCTTATCATAGACTGTGCTGAAGATCCTACTAGCCCTATTATCCTTGGTAGACCATTCTTAGCAACTGCAGATGCCAGAATTAGTGTTAAGAATCGCTAGCTCACCTTCACCATAGGCGATGAGGTTTTGGATTTCTCTTTTGGCCCTGCAAAAGAGGAAATTTCATGGCTGGAGGTCAAAAGCATCAGCAACCACGGAACCAAACAATCAACAGAGGAAGGCACTATACTCGAGATCGACAAGGGCAACTCGAGATCGACAAAGGAGTTCCTCGATCTCGACCAAGATTCGTCGATGTCGACAACCTCTGCTGAGCCACTGACTTGCCCAGAGCCTAAGTATGGGGTCTCTGTACTCGAGGTCGACCAGCAATACTCGACATCGACTAGCCCCAAGCCCAAAGATTTCTGTTTTGGGTCCGAAAAGGTAAGTTCAGGTATGAATCCTACTCCCCCTCAGTCCATAAAGAAATTTTTCAATAATTTAAGGGGAGGTAAGGCCCCGTGGCAAGAAAATCTGCGAAAGCTAAGAGCTGGAAGGAAGAAGAAGAAGAAAGAGAAGGGAAATGATGCAAGCAACCCCCTGTCAGCTGAGCTTGCATACTACCATCAGGACCTAGATGATCCAGGAGAAGGGCCAAGCAAGAGTGGGCCCCACACTAATGGTCCTTGAGCGCAAACGGAGAAGTCGGCCTAGCGACTCTAAAATCTAGAGCATGTAAATAAACTTTATGAATTTTGGGACCTTTTGAAGTTTTTGGTTTTTGGTTTTGGTTTTTAGAATACTTCATGTGGATAGTCTTGTCTTTTGTGTGCAATCTAACACTTTTAGGTCGGCAAGCATATAAGGATCGCGAAAAGTGGAAAGAGGAAGTCCCTGAAAAATAGTCAGAATCGATGAAGGCCAAGTCGACGACGACAAGGAGGAGCAGCCCAGACACTCGTCGATATCGAGTAGGCCAACTCGAGATCGACAAGCCCAGAAGCTCCTCAACTTCAGAAGCCACTTGACGCAGAAGAGCTCCTCGAGAACCAGTACCCTATACTCGAGATCGACAAGCCTATTTCCTCGATATGCCTGATCCGCCCTCCTCGATGTGTTATCCTGTGAGTTCCTTCCTTTACTCTTGTTGTTATTCAATTTTTATACAGTGGGGGCACTGTAAATTTTAAGTATGGGGTGGGGGAAGGGCTCACTATCATTATTATATGTTTTAGTCTTGCTTTTTGGTTTTACATGGTGAAATTTTAATTTTTATGTTATGCATTCATGTTTAAATTTTATGCATTTTAGTTTTTTTTCATACTTTAGTCTTGCTTTTTGCATAAGAAAAAAATAAAAAATAAAAAAAATAGTAAATGTCGAAAAGAAAAAAAATGCATGTTTAAATTTTTGCATTGTTTTTGTTTTTATACCCTAACTTAGATGTCCTATGATGATAAATAATGATTGACTTGATCATGTAAATCCTATGGCATGTTTGGAAGGTTTAGCCTAAAGTCCTCAAAATGAGTTTTATGTGGATTGTGAACTTGTGATGAAATTGAGCACATATGATCCTAAGCTAAAGGTTAAAATCCAACAAAAATTGTCCTAGTGAGAATTTTGGCCTTGTAGGGAAAACATTAAAAATCCCTCTCCTTTCTTGAGTGTATTTACTCATCCTATGCATCTCTAAATGTTGTGATAGTTATTCAAAGCCAATGCATTTATATGTTTATGTGGATGAGAATTAAATGATGGAGGCACCTTTTAAGCCAATTTTATCCTCTCTTTACCTACCCTGCATTATCCCTGCTTGAAGCCAGAACATTAGCCGGAGACTTTTATTGTGAACTCCACAAAATTATCCTTAGCCAAAACTGAGCCTGACCCCCATTTGGGAATTAAGACTTAGAGTTGGTTGAAATAATGGTTTGTGGAAAGAATGAGCTTATGTCGCTTTTCAAGTAGGAAGGATTGTTGAATTTATTGAGATATGGGTTGGTTTTATATTTTATCCTGCTATGCATATTATGTAAAAGGACTTTTGGCTTACCATATAAATGCACTAGCATTAGTTTTATTTTATTTTCGTTCAAAAAAAGGAGAGAAAATCGGAAAAAAAAAAAAAAAAGTATATATGTTTGTGAATAAAGTGCATGAGCCAAATTTACCTTATTTCTTTCATTATTTCGCAAGATACATACTTTGGAGAGGTTGAGGAAGTTTGAAAGGTTACATACTTCATTGAGATAAATTGGAGAGTTTGGTTGATGCATATGATTGAGAGTTGTGGTTTGGCTGAGTTGTTTTGGAGATTTAGGAGTCTTGATTCCCGAATTCTATAAAGCACCAAATGGCCAAATAATTCCATACCCTTATATTTCTTACCAAGCCCAATTACAACCCCGCCGAATGGAATCTTCTTTGAAGACTTCTATTGAGCGAAGTCCTCCTGATAATTCTTGTTGCATTTTCATAATTGGTTGCGAAGTGGATTCATATTTAAATTACAATGTTTATGAGATCGTATATGGAATTGAGTTGAGAGTTGATCTTCATAGCCTAAACACATTGAGAGCTGAGTGTAAACACATTATCCCTGTGAGGTTGGATTTATATTGCCTATGCTTATGGATCGCTCATATATGTGTGATGACGTTAAATTCGCTTGTCTTACATTGCTACTAACTGAGATGTTGCTTTTGACAAAGGCGAAGACTTGAAGGATGTGTTGTAGGTCTTGGTTATTGTTTGGTTATTGCTTGAGGACAAGCAAGGATAAGTATGGGGTGATTTGATGTCTCCAAAGTAGCCATGTCTTTATGCATATTTTAGTTCCATATTCTATACATTTTGCATATTTCGGGTTGGGAATATGTCGAATTTATGTAGTATATGCTTATTTGTCAGAAATGGAGATCTACATAAGTTTGTGTTTAATATTGTAGAATATGGAGACATTTCGAAAGAAAACCAAGAAGCAAGGACGAAGACCCAAGTCTACTCTATATCAACTAACTCTAGTCGATCTCGACAACCCATGTCTAGGCACCTGCACTGATCGAGGAGCCTATGTCGAAGAAGCTGATGATGAAGAACCCGACTCCAGGACCTTCCTCGAGATCGAGTACCCAACTCGATGTCGACTAGGCACCAAAACCCATACCTGGAGTCGAGGAGAAGGCCACCCGAGGAGACCGAGGAGCATTACCCGACCTGGAGCCCGGACACCCAACTCGATGTCGAGGACCTTCCTCGATGTCGACAAAGCAGCTGAACACCATGTCCGAGCATGTCGAGAAGGGTTACTCGACAACACCAAAAAGCCAAAGAAGATGAGCCACCAACTCGATGTCGAGGACCAGTTCTCGAGATCGACGACGCCCAGGAGCTCTATCCGAGCCTGTCGAGCACCAGCTAGCCGAGACGCCGAGCCACACCAGTCGACGATAATTCTACTCGAGATCGAGTAGCCTTACTTGAGATCGAGGAAGCTTCCAGAAGCCGCGTAATGCGTTGGACAGTCCTACTCGGTGTGGGAATCCTTGGAGCCGAAGATTTCCGCGTCTATCCGATCTATCAACATCTATCCAATGAAGAGAGATTTATCCACTTGAAGACTTTAGATATAATTCTCTTATTTAGATTTAATTATGTTGTTGCTTTTATTTATCTTTAAAGTTTTAGATATAGATTTAGATATAGATAGATGTTTCTATCCTTGAGTAGCAAGGTTTAGAAGCCTATAAATAAAGCCCATGGGGCTGATTTTAGGAATCATTCAATTTCAATAGGAGAAGTAGTAGTAGAGAGAGAAAGTGAGGCCGAGTGGAGCAAAGGAGCGAGAGCAAGTTGGCTTTGTTCGGTTGTACTTTCTTCAGTTTGATTTTCTTTTCATCAATCAATGTCTGAGGTCATGATGAAGCGCGAGTAGTCCACCCACTTCTAGGGTTGGGGCGAGCCCGACGATAGCCATGCGTGTTTGAGGTAAAAGATCCGACATTTATCATGTTTTGAGCATCTACTATTGTTATATGTTTATTACCCATCTAATGGAGGTCCATGATAACAACTTGGATTGTAAACATAAAATCAGTAGAGACAATTAGGGTTTCTTGAAAGAGTTGTCTAATTGTTGGAAAAGGCGAAAGCTTAGTCCTTTGATGCGATTTACATGATTATCTGTTTTATCTCTGCCTTATGCATGCTTGGTTATTGTTGATGCAAACCCCAATCTTGGAAGTCCTTTTCATACAGTTTAGTTCGAATCCCAAAGCCTTTGCATTTATTTTCTTTCTTTTTTATTCTCTGTCTTCCTCGAGATCGAATAGCACAACTCGATCTCGACTACTGATTTTCGACCCAAGTCGCTATTGCTTCTGTGTGCAGGTACTCGACCAAGACAAGCTGACATCGACGAAGCCCTTACTCGATCTCGAGTAAGCCCTTACTCGATCTCGAGTAAGCCCTTGTCGAGATCAAGTAGCTTTTGTCGAGAACCTGTGCTTGCTGCTGCGCTGTGTTCGACTGTCCGATCTTCTGTCGAGTTGCTGTACTCGAGATCTAGGACCACTGTTGTCGACTTCTGTGAGATTTCTCCGCTACCTAGGATCCGCTAACACGCTTCCTCGTGGATCGATCCTGACTTACCGCTGCTACATCAGGAGGAGGTCTTGTAATTATTTGCGTGGGCAGAATCTGGTTTGATCTATTTTGTTATATTTCATACTCGATTTCCTTCTACAACAGTTAGCCGTCCTGACATGCTGGGTGAATGGAGCATCTGTCTCAGTGGCAGGTCCGTTAGTACTTCGATCCCATGATCCTGGAAGTATGGCCGAAGTCTTCTAGCCGTGAAGACCAAACTGAGTATTACTTTCTCCATTGGTTCATATCTGGTTTCCGCATCGTACAGCACTCTACTTACGTAGTACACAAGGTACCGGCCTTCTCGGATGAGGACCGCACTGATGGTGGTACCCTTGGTGGCCAGGTAGAGCTGCAGATTTCCGCTCTTTGAGGTTGGTGCAAAGTGGGCAAACGGTGCAGGAAAGCTTTTGATTCCTCAAAGGCGTGTTGGAGCTCTGGGGTCCACTGTATCGGCCCCTTCTTCTTTAATAGTGCGAAGAAAGGTTGTGACTTGTCAGCTAAGCATGAGCAGAAACGCCCCAGGTAGTTCACCGCGCCATTTGAGGACTGTATTTCTTTGATTGTATGCGGCGGCCGTAGTTCCTGAATTGCAGTAATCCTTGCTGGGTTCACATCTATCCCTCACTGGCTGACCATGAAACCTAGAAATTTACCAGAGTCAACACCGAACACACATTTCTCTGCATTTAAGTTGAGCCCCCCTCGCCTTAAAGAGTCAAAGGTTTCCTGCAGATCTGACGCATGATTTTCTGCCTTACGGCTCCGTACTACTATGTCGTCTACGTAGATCGACACGTTCTTTGCAAGCTTTCCGCGGAAGATTTTGTCAAAAGTCCTCTGGAAGGTGGCTCCAGCATTCCTCAGGCCAAACGGCATTACTCGATAGCAAAAGATTCCCAAATTAGTGATGAAAGTGGTTGCTTTCTTGTCCAGCGGGTCCATGCGGATCTGGTTGTATCTAGAGTAGGCATCCAAAAGGCTCAAAGCTTCATTTCCTGCGGTGACTTCTACCAACTCATCGATCAAAGGTAGGGGGTAACTGATGTGAGCCTAATTCGCCATGTTTTATAGTTACTTTTATATCGATTTCTGCATGCATTTCATGCATATTGGGTTAGAATAATACAGAATCTGTGTAGTTTACACTTATTTGCAATATATGGAGGTCTACACAAGTTTTTGTTATATTTCGCAGAAATCGGACGCACTTTGGAGCTTAAAGGAAACTCATGGAGAAGCTAAGAATGGTGCATCTGGAGAAAAGGCCACTTTTCACCATTCTTCGTTCTGAATCAAGCTTTGATGTCTTCATAAGAGTTGTAGCCCTCGGAAAGAGCTTTCTGACGCATGGTCATATGCGTCAATCCGAAGAACGAGGACTCAGTAAAGTGCGTTTCAAGATCAGAACAGAAAGCTGAGAGACTTAGTCGATATCGAGTTGTTTTACTCGATATCGAGTAAACCAGATCGAGTAAAGACCCTAGAAATCGACAAGTGAAGCTGGGAGCTGGAGCAGGTTAGTCGATATCGACAAGTTTGGTCGATATCGAGTAAACACCAAGTCGATTTTCACGTCCAGGAGCCGAGATCGACGAAGAAGCTGAAGACGGAGCAAGCCTTACTCGATGTCGAAGAAAGTTACTCGATATCGAGTAAAAGTCAAGTCGACATGCGTTCTGGAGGCCGGAATCGAGTTGCTGAGCGGAAGACGAGAAATTGCTACTCGATATCGAAGAATCCTACTCGATATCGAGTTGACCCAGTGGCCGACGCCGAGAAGTCCGGGATTCTTGTTAAGTTTCTATCCCGAGTCCAATGGTGATATTTTCGAGATGAAATTCTATCGAGATCTATCAAGTGTCATCAAGTCAAGAGAGAAGATATTTTATCCACATTAGATATAATTCCTAGTTGATTTAATTATTTATTCCATTGTTTTATCTTAAGTAAATAGATAGATAGATATAGATATAGATATAGTTTTCTTTCCTAATTAGAGAGGGAATGAAGTCTATCAATAAAGCCTTAGGGGGCTGATTTTCATTCAATTAAAGCAAAGCCGTCTTCGGGCGCAAGGAGAGAGGAGAGAGGGAGGAGGCGAGAGAGGAGAGAGGGAGGAGGCGAGAGAGGAGAGAGGAGAGAGAAGGCGAGAGAGGAGAGAGAGAGAGAAGGAGACGAACGGTTGTAAGTTTTAGTTTATTTTATGTTAAAGTTAATTTCTTTTATTATGGTTTGTTTCTAATTTCCTTCTTCTAGGGTTGGGGTGATCCCAACATAGATATGTGTGTTTGATTTATAAATTTATGAATTTGTATGTCTTTATCATCATCTACCTATGTGCTTAATCCTTTGCGAGAGTTGAGAAAATTCCTTATTCATGATATTGAAGCGAAAGGGATCTTATTATGAATTGGATAGTAATTAGGTTTTATTTGCGAGAGCCGACTAATCCTAATTAAGAAAAGGTAGAAACAAATTAGGTTTTTATGCGAGAGCATCTATCAACTAAATTGTTGGAAGTTGTGAAAGTCGATTCTTTGATATAAAGCATGCATCTTTATGTGATTTATGATCTGCACATATGTTTATTGTTGTGGTGACCTAACCTTGGAAGTTTGCATCTTTACTTGTTTTATTTTATTATTTTTATTCGGCACATATTCTACTCGATATCAAACCACCATTCTGTCTCCATCCCTCGACATCGACCCCTCTATTCTTTTTCGACAACCACCCTCATCACCTCTTCCCGCTATCCCTGAACCCCAAAACACACTAAACCTAGAACCGCTGACTTCTCTCCTGAGGACGAATCTGACTCCCCTATACTATAGTGGGGGTCTTGACTATAAATTTATTTGGTCGAGAAACTCTCTCGTCAAATTGGCGTCGTTGCCGGGGAGATATCAATCGCGCCTAGTTTAATTGTGTTTAAAGGTTCAGAAAAGCCCATCCCTTTTTCTTACCCTATCACATACCCTACCACCACCTACCTCACCGGTACCAACTGGGTGCCAAGCTTTTGCCACTAATTTGTGTTCTTGATTGTGATTTCAAAGCTTAGGTACAAAGATGGAAGACTTTGTCGATGGGAATCCTGCATGGGAAGAATGGTATCAAGATTTGAGATGGAGAAATAGGATCGCAGTGGAGGAGTCACGATTAAGGGAAATAGCTCGGTTGGAAGACGAAATCCGATGGCTTGAGGCTTCCATTTAGTCCAAAGGACCATGCCCTCCTCTCGACGAGCCAATTGACCCACTCGATGTCGACAACCAGGTATGTCCTTCCTCGAATTTCATTCCTACTTTGCTACCTATTGTTGATGAATCATATGAAGGATCCCAAGAAGAAGAAGCACTAGAAGAGAAGAAGTTGGACATTATTGCCCAGGGTATTCCAAGATCGCTTTTTCCTTACAAAGTGAAGGCTATCCCCGATGATTTTGAGCAACCGATGTTCATATTCAAGTATGGGGTCCTAGCAAAGTGGCATGAAACTCCACAAGATGAGGTGGAAATATCTCTTCCCACTCCACCGTTTTGCTGTGGTGGAGATGTGCAAACAAATCAACAAATAAAGCGGAAGAGGTATGATGATGAGGTATGTATATTTTCTTTATATCTTCCCTTATACATGCTAGCTCGAGCCAGGGAAGATGAATGGGTGGAGCCATGGAGCGTCCACTCGGGGAGGTTTAAGCTTCTTCATATGATGCCCCCAGATGACATCCCACGCTTCCCACCACCGGAGGAACCACCAGATCCACCTATACCTCCGGACAAAGATGAGCTAGGCTAATGCTTAATGAAGAAGTCATCCTAGCGACTATAAAATCTAGAGCTTGTAAATAGACATTTATTTTTGGGACTTTTGGACATTGTTGCTTTTGTTTGTTTTTCGGTTTTGAATTTTTAGTTTTTCTATTGTGGGTATTTTTCTTCTATATTTTTTCAGGTCCATGGGGATAGAAGCAAGCTAAATTTGGACTAGGCCCAGCAGCATTTTCACTCGATATTTTGAAGCCATGTACGTTTGTCTAGTGAGTTTCTTTCTTTACCCTTATTTTTTATACAGTGAGGACACTGTAATGTTTAAGTATGGGGTGGGGGAAGGGCTTACTTCATGCATATTTGGTCTTATTTGACATTATGTGTGCATTTTTAAGGTTTATTTCTTGAATTGCTTATACATGGCTATTTCGGAATTCATTATTGATTCATGTGCTTACATGCATGTTTTCCAAAGTTTGAAAAAATGACCCCCATTGAAAATTTTGATTAATGTCATGGAAGCTTTATATTGAAATCGACGATGCAAAATTAGATTCATTAGAGATATAGCATGAAATTGTCTAGTAAAGGGAAGTCACAATGAAGCGCATTATTGAAAACCATGAAAGGAGGTAAAATTTGAAGTTGCTTTTGACATATTGCATGATAAAAGGATGGAGGACTTTATATTCCCATATAATGCTCATATGTTTATATTCCCTAGCCATATCTATGCTTATGCATCACAAAAGCCATACTATGCCTTATTTCATATTTGCTCCACATGATCTAAATATTTGCCATTCTTTACCTTATTTCCATCCGGGGATTATGTTGAGAATGATGTTACATTATTGAGATTATCATATGGTGTTTGTGTTGTTGTTGTTGTTATCATTATTGGAGTTTGGGGGGAAATTGTTTGAAAAATATATGGAAAATTTAATGAGTGAAAGAAAATCCGATCACCTCATGAGATAAAGGTAGATCGACCTGCTCGCTGAGATAATAGTTCAGTGAGATGGGACATATGTGAGGAGTCCAAATCACTAAGTATTCGATGCCATTCATGACACCCATGTTTGCGACTCGCGAGAAGGCAGTGCTGAGGTTAGAGAGGTAAAAGCATAATATTAAAAAAAGCATTATGGAAGGTGATGAATCTTATGAGAAGGAATGTGGAAATTCAATTTGGAAATGCTCCATTTCCCCGGATTATTAGCACCACATTGCCAAAAAAATTGCCCACCTTCAGCCTTTTACCAATCTACTCCTTATTGAGCTTAAATTAAAGTTCTCTTGATTATTAATGCTTTGTCACATGAATTGTTTTTACATAACCCTCCTTTTGTGAGTAGATGTTGCTTTTTATTGCACATGCATGGATTTGTGACACTAATACCTTTTCGAGGATGGTAACTGATTGCGGGGACATATGGCAAATGAATCTGATATGTTGAGACTTTTGTTTTCTTCCCCTGAATGACAATTAAAAGTATTGCTTGAGGACAAGCAAGCTTAAGTATGGGGTGTTTGATGTGAGCCTAATTCGCCATGTTTTATAGTTACTTTTATATCGATTTCTACATGCATTTCATGGATATTGGGTTAGAATAATACAGAATCTATGTAGTTTACACTTATTTGCAATATATGGAGGCCTAGACAAGTTTTTGTTATATTTCGCAGAAATCGGACGCACTTTGGAGCTTAAAGGAAACTCATGGAGAAGCTAAGAATGGCGCATCTGGAGAAAAGGCCATTTTTCACCATTCTTCGTTCTGAATCAAGTTTTGATGTCTTCATAAGAGTTGTAGCCCTCGGAAATAGATTTCCAACGCATGGTCATATGCGTCAATCCGACGAACGAGGACTCGGGAAAGTGCGTTTCAAGAACAAAGCAGAAAGCTGAGAGACTTAGTCGATATCGAGTTGTTTTACTCGATATCGAGTAACCCAGATCGAGTAAAGACCCCAGAAAATCGACAAGTGAAGCTGGGAGCTGGAGCAGGTTAGTCGATATCAACAAGTTTGGTCAATATCGAGTAAACACCAAGTCGATTTTCACGTCCAGGTGCCGAGATCGACGAAGAAGCTGAAGACGGAGCAAGCCTTACTCGATGTTGAAGAAAGTTACTCGATATCGAGTAAAAGTCAAGTCGACATGCGTTCTGGAGGCCTGAATCGAGTTGCTGAGCGGAAGACGAGAAATTGCTACTCGATATCGAAGAATCCTACTCGATATCGAGTTGACCCAGTGGCCGACGCCGAGTAGTCCGGGAATCTTGTTAAGTTTCTATCCCGAGTCCAATGGTGATATTTTCGAGATGAAATTCTATCAAGTGCCATCAAGTCAAGAGAGAAGATATTTTATCCACATTAGATATAATTCCTAGTTGATTTAATTATTTATTCCATTGTTTTATCTTAAGTAAATAGATAGATAGATATAGATATAGATATAGTTTTCTTTCCTAATTAGAGAGGGAATGAAGGCTATAAATAAAGCCTTAGGGGGTTGATTTTCATTCAATTCAAGCAAAGCCGTCTTTGGGCGCAAGGAGAGAGGAGAGAGGGAGGAGGCGAGAGAGGAGAGAGGAGAGAGAAGGCGAGAGAGGAGAGAGAGAGAGAAGGAGACGAACGGTTGTAAGTTTTAGTTTATTTTATGTTAAAGTTAATTTCTTTTATTATGGTTTGTTTCTAATTTCCTTCTTCTAGGGTTGGGGTGATCTCAACATAGATATGTGTGTTTGATTTATAAATTTATGAATTTGTATGTCTTTATCATCATCTACCTATGTGCTTAATCCTTTGCGAGAGTTGAGAAAATTCCTTATTCATGATATTGAAGCGAAAGTGATCTTATTATGAATTGGATAATAATTAGGGCTTATTTGCGAGAGCCGACTAATCCTAATTAAGAAAAGGTAGAAATAAATTAGGTTTTTATGCGAGAGCCTCTATCACCTAAATTGTTGGAATTTGCGAAAGTCGATTATTTGATATAAAGCATGCATCTTTATGTGATTTATGATCTGCACATATGTTTATTGTTATGGTGATCCCTAACCTTGGAAGTTTGCATCTTTATTTGTTTTATTTTATTATTTTTATTCGGCACATATTCTACTCAATATCAAACCATCATTCTGTCTCCATCCCTCGACATCGACCCCTCTATTCTTTGTCGACAACCACCCTCATCACCTCTTCCCGCTAACCCTAAACCCCAAAACACACTAAACCTAGAACCGCTGACTTCTCTCTTGAGGACGAACCTGACTCCCCTATACTATAGCGGGGGTCTTGACTATAAATTTATTTGGTCGAGAAACCCTCTCATCAGTAACTGTCTTTTGGGCATGACTTGTTTAAATCGAAGAAGTCTACGCACATTCTCCATTTCCCGTTTAACTACATTCTCCATTTCCCGCTTGTCTTCTTGACCAGGACGACGTTTGAAAGCCAAGGATAATCTTCTACTACTTCTATAAAACCCGCTTCCAGTAACTTCTCTACCTCTTCCTTTGCGGCACGGGACCGTTTGGGGGCCATTTTTCTCTTCTTCTGAGCTATTGGTCGAGCGTCATGGCGGATTCTGAGTGTATGGATTGCTATGGACGTGGGGACCCCTAGAAGATCCTTAGGGGGGCTTTCATCTGTTCCCTTGACTTCATTCTGCGCGGTATCACAGAGACACATCACTTCTTTCTTTTTTCGGAGGAAAGTCATGTAACAGCTTCTGCTTTCTGGCTGTTGGCCATAAACTTCCCCCGTTCCCCCTCCCAGTATGGGGAACTTCCCCTTAAAATGGTATATGGACACCGCCATTTGGAATTTGTAAAGGGACACCCTCCTAAGGAGGGCATTATAAGTAGTTGGTATCCTGACCACGGTGAACACTATATTTTCCATTCGGTGGTTGGGAGTTGTCCCTAACACCACCACTAATTCTATCGTACCTGCTACTTGCACCTCATCCCCAGAAAAAGTCACCAAGGTTCCTTGATAAGGCTTCAAGGCTGACGCGGATATACCTATCTGGGAGAAGGCTTCCCAAGAGAGGATGTCCATGGACGATCCGTTGTCTATAAAGACCCTCCTTACGGTCTTGGTGGTGATCTGGGCGTGTATGACCAATGGGTCCGCGTGTGGCATGCGGACACCTTCCGCATCCTTCGCGGCAAAGATTACCTCAGCATGGTTTTAGGAAGCAATCCTTTGACTTGTCGTGGAGGGGGGTTGCTTCGCCTCTCTCTCGTAGTTTTTCCTATCCTGTCAGCTAGCCCCTAAAAGTGATGGTCCACCCGCCAACGTGTCGATAAAGCCTTCAGGCTCGGGGATCCGGTTGGTCCGAGTTCTCTCTTGGTGGGCTTCGTTTCTTGGAGCTTGATTAACTGATCGCTGTGCCGGTTGGGCCCTGCCCCTTTCGGCCACCTATCCATCTTTGGCCCTACCCCCTGCCATGGTTGTGAGGGGGATAATGATGTTGCTCGTCCTGATCCCTCTGCCGTCGTGGATATTCTTCCCGATGAGCCTGTCGAAGATCCCTTTGGTATTCCGCGTACCACTCCTCCCTTAGGTCCTAGGGGCAGTGATGGGGCCGCCTATAGTCGCGGCGCCCTTCGTCTCTCCGAGAGGCGTTGTGCTCTTAGTTTTGTCGTGCCCTCTGACCGCGTTCATTCTGACCCACAGCTGGGTTCCTTTTTTCATTATTAAGGTGCACCTCATCTTGCCGAGATGCGGGTCGGTGATCTGCAGAGTATTGCCTCCTCTGCTTCCCGACCCCCTTATCTTTACGGAACTTTCCCGCGATTTCCCCAAAGAATCCCTGTTGTCCCTCATTTGCCCTCGACCTGGAAGCCGCGGCCTCTTCCGCTTCGATTTGGGTGGACACCATGTCTCTCAGCTCATCGTAGCTCGTGGGTTTCTTCCTAAATAAACGAGTCTTGAAGTCTCCCTCTGCTAGGTTCCCCATGAGGATGGTGACGGCTGACTCGTGGTTGAAACTCGGGATCTGTACCACTACACTGGTGAATCGTGCGAAGAATTGCCCCAAAGTCTCATGTACCCCTTGTCTGATGGAATTCAAATCAAGCATGGTCTTCTTGCGTGACCGAGAACTTCCGAAATGCGATTTGAATACTTGGGAGAGCTGCGCAAAACCGACGATGGAATTCTGCAGAAGGTTAGTGAACCATGTCAAAGCTATGTTGGTCAGAGTCGAAGGAAAAGTGCGACAGGGCATTGCATCGCTGTATTCGTTTATCCACATAGTCATTACGAAGTGGCCCATGTGATCGTTTGGGTCAGTAGTACCATTGTATTTCATGAGATTAACGTCCCTCCATCGTTTGGGGACTGGTGCCCGGCAAATTCCGCTCGTAAAGATTGAAGGTATGAGGTCCGGCACGTCCATCTGCGTATGGAATGAGTCAGACCTATTAGACATGGAGATGTTCGAAGACCGCTCGCTGCGGTGGAACTTGTTAGCTTATCGATTTCCGTAATGGAAATGTCGACCCAGGTACTCAAATCCCCCCTACTGGTGATGTTCTTGTCGAGCGTTGTCGTAGTCATTTATGTGGAAACCATTGCGAGCGTTTCCCTGCATGGGTGTTTAAAAGCCATCATGTCCGTAGAAGAAGAAATGCCCAGGGTTCGACGGGGGGTAATAATAGCCTCCGTTTGCTTCCTCACCCTGCCAGAAATGCTCGGGATTTGGAGGAGGGGAGAAATGGTCTCCATTAAACCCCTCGTCCTGCCCGATGTGCTGAGGTATGTACGCTGAGAAGATAGGGTCGTCATGAGCTCTCGAAGGATTTGGAGAAACATCGTACGGGGCAGACCCTGCAGTCCCCTCTACGTCGTGACTCATCATGCTGGACGTGTCTTCCATATTATTGCTCATCTTCTTTTATCCTGAAAAATTCATAGTTAATTGTTAGAAAAGGTCCATGCTAAACCATTAACATAACCTTTCTGGAAACCTATTAGCGTGAAACTGTTCCCACGGACGGCGCCAGTGATAAAACCGCTTTTGAAAGATGGACCCCACCCCACGTCTCCATGGAGAAGGGTGAGCGACGGGTCTCGATTTAAGTGGTCAACGGTCTTACCTGAAGTTCCTCCCCTTGTGAAAAATCTCACAGAGCTACTATCCTAGGGGGGAGAACCTTTACCTGTGCCGGGATGACCACTCGTGTTAAGACGGTCTTACCCCAGTTTAGTCATCCGCGGTCGGCAGATGACCAGTGACCAGCGCCGCCGAGCCTTGTGACGGCTCGTTCCACCCTTCGGGCGTCGATTTCATCAAGACTATTCGGAGTGGATGGGTTCTTGCTCTAATACAGAGTGAGAGGGTTGAAGTCAAGACCTCCGGGTTCGGGTAATCCCTTAATTCTAATACCTGAAGGCCCGCCTACCCGGCGATAGTGGGGTGTGCTTGGCAATTTTGCGGTTAACTTGGTATTCTTGCGTGTGGACTCCGTACCCTGTTCTATGTAGCTCAAGACCCTCCTTTTGGGTTTTCCGAAAAAGCCCTGATCTCAGAGTGTCTTTTCGCTTTTATAGTGGATGCCCACGCCCCTCCCCGGGGGAGTGTTTCTTCCTTTTTGCCACTTGTCAAAGCATGGCCGCCACGTGTTCTAAGGAGAAGGGCACGTGGGTGGTGGGCATGTGTGACATCTGGCCGAGCTGCATGCGACCTACATCCGCGGACCATTCGTTAGTGCGTCCGCACATGCCCACTTTCCCGGTCCTCTTACTGCTTTTTTCCTTTTTCCCCCTTTCCGCTATTTTTGGGCATCATCAACACCTTCTAAGTGTTTGATAAAATGTCTATGAGAGAAATTGAGATTGAGGCTTGGTTAAATCCACGCCTACTAGGTATTTGATAAAATGTCTAGGAGAGGATTTGATTGGAACTTAGACTTTAGATTTTCTTGACAAGTTTTATTGATGATCTAATTTATGTTGAAGTTGAATTTCGAAGGAGTTTGAAAAGATAATGAAATTGGGATTATGTACAATGCTGAATTTTGATCGCTTAATCAACTAGTAGGTAGGTTAATTTGATTAATAACTCAAGTTTCACTTATATTTAAGTTATATTTAAGAGAATTTGAGAAGCTTTATGTTGAGTGTATTTTATGATTCATTTCATTAACATATAAGAGTTCAAACTAAGGTTTTAAAAGGAGGTTGTAAAGCTAAATTTTATGGTTTGAGTCGATCGTTTGTATGGATGTCTTGATTATAGTTGCTCAATAAAATTACCATTATCTCAGTTGTCTCAACAAAATTAGGGGATTTTAGTGTCTCTGTGGAGCTGCTGCTGCGTGAAGATCTCAGTTTGGCACATGGGCAACTGCTGTCATGCCACTAATGTCACTAGTTTTGTGTCTTTTCTACTGTTGTGTTTGTTCTTGCTGATTTTTGTTGTTATTTTTTTGTCGTTATGTCTCTTTTGCGCGGCTTTTGGTATAGGGGATAGGATCTATAAGCTAAAGGCATTCAACCTTGATATGGATAACATTTAAGTAAAGCTTGACAATGTTTGTGAGAGGGGCTCTTGGATGCTGAACAAAGTTACGCAGGCATAAAAGAGGAATTGTTGTATGATATCTCTCATATGGAAACTCAGTTGCATGAACTTTTCGGAGTGTGTGTTCATAAGTCTATTACCTCAATTGAAAATAGCATATTAGCTCAATTGGTAGAGCGTTGTGTATGTACACAGAGATGTGAGTTCGACTCTCACATAGGCTAATACGGAGTGTGTGTTCATAAGTCTCCGATATATAGTGCTTTGGTAAAACCAATTATGCATTTACCTATTTCCAATAGTATAAATATATCTTACCATTAGTGTGCATATATCCTATCGTTAGAGTCAAGTTATAAAGGAACTACTGGGTTTCCATTATGTATCTACCAATATCGGTGTTTTCTCCTACCATTAGTTTCCATCTATCCTACCATTCTGATCCTATTAGTTTTGCAAATAAAATGGTTAACCAGATTCTCAATTTCATGCCAATATCGTTGTGTCACGTTTCTGAAATTTATGAATCTTTAGCTCACTTATATTTTTCATATGTTAGGGTTGATCAGAAGAACAAAATTTATGAAGCTGAATTGGCAAAAAATGCTAGTGAGCTAGAACGACTGAATTAGAGCCTCTACCATTGGATATAATGTTACTTAGGTTACCTTCATCTTCTGTTATAGACTGGAAACCCTCTAAACTTGATTGTTTTTCTGAAAAATGTAGAACATAATTTGCTACGGTTTCTAGCTTGATTTTCCTTGAAAGCTATTTAAGTTGGTAGGATAGATGCACAAAAATAGTAGGATAAATGAAAACTAATGGTAGGATAAAACAACGATATTGGTAGGATCAGAATGGTAGGATTAATGGAAACTAATGGTAGGAGAAAACAACGATATTGGTAGAATCAGAATGGAAACTCAGTCATTCCTGTATAACTTGACACTAATGATATGATAGATGCACACTAATGTTAAGATATATTTATACTATTGGAAATATGTAAATGCATAATTGGCTTTACCAAAACACAATATATAGGAGATTTATGAACACATACTCTGTATTAGCCTATGTGAGAGTCGAACTCACATCTCTGTGTGCAAACACAACGCTCTACCAATTGAGCTAATAGACTATTTTCAATGGGTACTCCTTATGATCATCTAGGCATCAAGAAGTAATACAAACATGTGGCATGTGAATGAAATGCACCACATACTGAACAGGTAGAACATTTTCTATAAGATATGCAACAACCAAACAAAGTATCCGAGAGTTATGCATTTGAAGAATAAAAATAAAGGTTCTACATTTTTTTTATAGAGCTTAAAGGTACAAAGAATATTCTAAAGGCAACCTTAATGAGACACTGTTATCTCTATACATGATCTTAGTGATTACTAGTGTGAGAATAAACTAACAATAATTTCGCGAGGTACCCCTGAGGTATTGCAATTTTCGTGAGGTGTACTACTCTTTTGCATATTTTGCGTGGTACCCCTGAGGTTTTTAATTTTTTCGCCTCGCGTCCTTCCTTATTAAATTTAACGGATTCCGTTAGTTTTCAATTAAAAAAAAAAGGAAGAAATGATAGATTGGTTTCAATGTGTGATCGATGAGTTACTGGCATCTGATCTCCAAAATGAAGCTAAGCAACTCATGGAATAATGACATTGATCTTTCCTGAATCTTATTTGCTGCTTGATTTCAATCAAATGTATCTGTAAACAATCAAGCTCGATCTTTCATCTTGCACATACAATCGGGACAGTGGGTGTTTAGGGACAGAGCTAGGAAAAAAAACGAGGGGGTTACCGGAGGAGGACATCCGTGCACTTCAACCAGTCGTTTAGAACTGCATGATCAAATTGGGATCGCCGGACCACTTCCTTCCCCCGCCTAACCCTCACCGAGTCACCCGCTTCCCTTCCGATCTCCGTCCTCACCCTCAAACCACCGGCAACCATCTTCACCCACCACACCACCTTTTCCTTCTCATCTGATCGGCAGAGCAAGATGGTACATACCGTACCTCGAAAAGCGACCCTAACCAGTCAGGCAGCCCCAGAAGCAAGCCATCCCAAACACGGAAAAGCCACCAGAAAGGCCGACGCCACCACCAGCCCCTTTGACGCCACCACCGTACCTCTTTGATGGACATTTCTACACGAAGTCAGATTAGGGAGGAAGGCGGTCTTAGAAGCTTTGAGCTTGAATCGAATACCTTCTTTGAGATAATTTTCTGAGGTCTTTTTGTGGAGATTTTGGGGGGTTTTCCGGGCGTCGATAAAGAGGGGATTCGCTGGCTCTTCCATCAGGGGGATTGTTCGGATCTGGAGCTTGGGGGTGGGAGCGGCGGACAGGGTTCTGAGATGGGGTCGGCGGTCAGAGGTACCAGGTTGGAGGCGTCGATTTGGTTAGAGGCGGCAAGGGAGGCTAGGGTTTTTTGCTCTCTTCTCCCTCTTCATTTCCCCCCTCAATCGCTTCTTCTTTCTCTTTCTCTCTGTTCCTTCTTTCTTTCTTTTTCTTTTTTTTTAATTGAAGACTAATGGAATCCGTTAAATTTAACAAGGAAGGGCACGGGGCGAAAAAATTAAAAACCCCAGGGGTACCACGCGAAATATGCAAAAGAGTTGTATACCTCACGAAAATTGCAATACCCCAGGGGTACCTCGCGAAATTTCCGATAAACTAATGTTACATAATCCTAAAATTCAAAAGCCTTACCAGACCACCTGAACTGGAAGCTTGCTTTGATCTTTCATCATCCAAGAAGTTAGAAGGGATGTCCTTTTCTGGAAAATCGCATTTGTTTCTTTTCATCAAAATCTTATACTGCTGATGCAACAATTAATTGACATAGCATGGATAAATCTTGCTCTCTTATAAATGGTAATATTTTCAAATTTCTTACCAGCCAAAAATGGCACAGAGACCTCACCTCCACCAACTTTAAAGACACTTTCCTTCAAATCGAATATGCACTTCACGTAAACAACAGGTTAAGCATTCAGATTTAGCTAAAAAGGAAAAATTATGGTATCAAAAGGAAACACCTGGGTTTCCATACCTGATGCTTACGGAACATGTCCAAACCAAAGAGAAATTCCATGTTAGGAGAATCAAGGATTGTGAAGGAGCATGGATGAAATACACTGCCAATCTTTGTGAGAAACGATCAAGGGATTGTGTGAGAATAATGCAATAAAAGATGTAAATCTAATAAGTACTGCTTATTAAATTATTACTCCAATTGAATACCAAATGGCCTATTGTCAATAAATCATACCTGGTACTTGGTAAATCATAATTCTGCTAACAAGCAATCATATTACCTTGATTGGAGCTACGTGTATCCGTCCTAATATTTCCGATTGACCAACTCCATGAGCAATGCCTCTGTACCGCTGATCCATAAGCCTCAACAGTTTGCAACCAAATATGAGAATCTTGTATACATCAAACATGAATGGAAGGAGGAAAAGAAAAGCAAAACAATTTAACACTTAAAAGTGCAGTGAGTAATCAAAACACAAAGTATGGGGAAAATAATCTACGTTAATGATGTCCATGATTTGTGCCATATTTTTATATCTATTTCAGCTCCGTATTCTATCATTTTATATATTTTGGGTTGGGAATATAGAAAATTGGTGTAGTTTATGCTTATTTGCAAGAAATAAAGGTCTACACAAGTTTCTGTTTAATATTGCAGAATTTGGAGCTAAATCGGAGCAAAATCAAGAAGCACTAGAAATACACTTGATGTCTACTGAAGAAGCTCGAAAATCGAAGGAAGAGCACCTGACATCGAGCAAAGCTGAGAACAGAACGAGACACTGAAGAGTGGTCGATATAGAGCTGACTTTGTCGATATCGACCTGATTCCAGTCGAAATTTCCAGGACAACTCGACATGACATGAAGACACGAAGACATGTCGATTTCGACCTCTATTTGTCGATATCGACTAAAATCCACTCGAAATCCCTGCCAGAGTCCAATATCGAGTGATCATAGCTGAAGTCGAGCAGACAACTCGATATCAACCAACGTTGGCCGATATCGACCAACACCCAGATCAAGTACGAAGTCGATTCCGAGTCCTTGGAAGATTTCCAGTGGAGATTACTTACACATGATGTTTTGAGAGATATTTTCTATCTTTTTATCTTTCTATCTATCCTAAAGGTGGAACATTTAATTACCCTTTAGGATTTATCTTGTTTACCAAATTAGATTTATTTCTTTCCAATCAGAATTATATCTTTAGATAGATGATAGATATTTCTTTCCTTGATTAGCAAGGATTAAGCCCTATAAATAAAGCTCATGGGGCTAGCTTTTCATTCATTCAATTCTATAGAAGTTATTTCACATACAGTTTAGGAATTCAGAGGTTTTAAGGTTTTGACATTCTGCGAAAGTGTAAGTGCCAGGATTGTAAAGACTTTGAATATAGTTTATGCAAGTTTCTTTTACATCAATGATGTCGATTGTTGTGATGAGGCGTGAGTAGTCCACCTACTTCGGGTCGGGGTGAGCCCGACGATAGCCATGTTGATGGATTAGCGAATTGCAAAAGAAGGTACTTTATTTATCTTATTTTATTCCTTGTACTTCATCTTTGATTGAGAAATTAAAGAACTCATGTTGAGAAACTTGGGTAGTAATTAGGGTTTATATTCGAAAGATAATAAATTCTAATTATGAAAAGGAATAGACACAAATAGGATTATTAATGTGAGCCTAATTTGCCATATTTTACAATTACTTTTATACCGAATTTTGCATCCATTTCATACATTTGGGTTAAAATAATACAGAATCTATGTAGTTCACACTTATTTGCCAAATTATGGAGTCTACACTAGTTTCTGTTTAATTTAGCAGAAATCGGACGCACTTTGGAGCTTAAAGGAAAGTCATGAAGAAGCTAAGGATGGCGCAGCTGAAGGAAACGCCATTTTCACCATTCATCGTTCTGAATCAAGCTTTGATGTCTTCATCAAAGTTGTAGCCCTCGAAAAGAGCTTTCCAACGCATGCTCATATGCGTCAATCGGACGAACGAGGACTCGGAAAAATGCGTTTCAAGAACAGAGCAGAACATTGAAAGCGCACAGAACTAGTCGACGTCGACCAAAGTTGTTCAAAGTCGACCAAGCCAAAACCGAGTCCAGTCCCATAATCGACCAAGGAAGCTGAGCAAGAAGATTCCACTCGATATCGACCATCATAACTCGATATCGAGTAACATCGAGTCGATATGAATTCCTGGAGCCGAGATCGAGTTGCTGAAGTGAAGACGGAAAAAATGCTGGTCGATATCGAGTAAGCCTACTCGATATCGACTTGACCACAGTGGGCGATTCCGAGCTTAGTCTGAGTCTTGTTAAGGTTCTATCTCGAATCCAATGGACATATTTCCGAGAGAAGATTCCCAACACATGAAGATTTTAGATATTTATCTTTTTATCTTTTTATCTATCTTATGGGTTGAACAATTAATTACCCTAGGATTTATCTAGTTTTATCTTGTTTAGATTTATTTAATTCCAAGTAGAGTTTTATCTTTAGAAATAGATAGATACTCCTTACCTTGATTAGCAAGGATTAAGGCCTATAAATAAAGCCCATGGGGCTAGTTTTTATTATTTTCAATCATAGGAAAAGAAGGAGGGGAGTAGAGAGAGAGAGAGTGGATGCCGAGAGGAGTGAATGAGCGAGAGCAAGTTGGCTTCAATCGGTTGTAAGCTCTGTTTAGTTTATTAATGCAAGTTTCTTTTCAATCAATGATGTCTGCGATTGCGATGAAGAGCAAGTAGTCCACCTACTTCTAGGGTCGGGGCGAGCCCGACGATGGCCAAGCGTGTTTGAGTTAAAGATTTGGTATTTGTCGTGTTTTGAGCATTTACTACCTATTATGTGTTTATTACCTATTTAATAGAGATCCATGTTAACAACTTGGATTATAAATATAAAATCGGTAGATACAATTAGGGTTTCTTGAAAGAGTTGTCTAATTGTTGGAAAAGGTGAAAGCTTGATCCTTCAATGAAATTTGCATGATTATCGTTATTTATCTTGCCTTATGCATGTTTGGTTATCGTTGTCGCAAACCCCGATCTTGGAAGTTTTCTTTCACATAAGTTTATTCCGAATTTGAAAGCTTTGTTCTTTATTTTACGTTTCTGTCTTTCTACTCAACTTTGACCACCCCTTGGTCGACGTCGACTTCTGACTTTCGATCGAGCAAAGATCGTTGTTGCTTGTGTCTCTGCAGGTTCCTCGATTTCGACAAGCCAACTCGACTACGACCAAATCCAGTGTCTGTTGTTTGCTTGAATTCGACTGTACTGGCCCCTGTCGACTAAACCCTAGTCGAGGTCGAGTATACTGAAGTCGATCACCACCCGTGAGATTCTTCCGCTCCCTAGGATCCGCTGACTCGCTTCCTCGAGGATCGATCCTGACTTCCCACTGCTGCATTGGGAGGGAGTCTTGTAATTATTTACACGGGACGGAATCTGGTTTGCTTTGCTTCATTTATATTTCAATTGCAAGTCTCGATTTTCTCCTACAACAAATTAGCGTCGTTGCCGGGGAAGCAATCATTCGCGCCTTAGGTAGTTAGATCTCACGTTTTCTTTGAGTTTTCTTCTACAGGTGGATGCAGGATACCTTCGAATGTTTGGGAACATGTGCCGAAAGGGAAAGAGAGAGACGGTATGCAAAAGAATTGGAATATTTGAGATGGCTATACATGGTTGATGAGGAGGCATGGCTTGAGGGAGTACACGCATTTAGGAAGCTACAAGAGTCATCAAAATCTCCGTTAGAAGCCCCAATCCCGCTAGAAGAAGGATCCGAACCTGAGGTCGACCTCGACCTACACCTAGTCAACGTCAACCCATCTCCAGTCGATGTCGACCTATCTCTAGTCGATACCCAGGTATGTCCCTCCGCGATCTCAATTCCAACTTTGCTACCTGTCTTTGAAAAACCATTTGAAGGATCCCAAGAAGAAGAAGAGCTAGAAAAGACGAAGTCGGACATCGTTGCCCATGTTGTTTCAAAGTCGCTTTTACCTTACAAGGTGAAGGCTATCCCCGACGATTTTGAGCAACCGATGTTCGTGTTCAAGTATGGGGTCCTCGCAGAGTGGCATGAATCTCCACAGGATGAGGAGGAAACATCTCTTCCTACTCCACCGCTCTACTATGGTGGAGACGCCCAAACAAATCAAACTATGAAGATAAGGGGATACGATGATGAGGTATGCGAATTTTCTTTATATATTCCCTTATGCAGGCTAGTTGGAGCCCAGGAAGATGAATGGGTGAAGCCGTTAAGCATTCACTCGGGGAGATTTAAACTTCACCATATGATGCCCCCGGATGACATTCCACACTTCCCGCCACCGGAGGAACCACCAGACCCACCTATACCTCCGGACTAAAATGAGCCAGGCTAATGCTTAAAACAGAGAAGTCGTCCTAGCGACTCTAAAATCTAGAGCATGTACATAAAAATTTTGGATTTTTGGGACTTTGAAACTTATGGTTATGGTTTTGTTTGTTTTTATATTTTTGAATGCTTCATGTGGAAGGTCTTGTCTTTGTGCAATATCTAACATTTTTAGGTCGAGAAGCATAAAAGGATCGCAAAGAGAGGAAGATAAAGTCCCTGACAGTTAGTCGAAATCGACTAGGCCATGTCGAAATCGACTACGAATAGAATCGAGAAGAAACGTTCTACTCGACGTCGACCTAGCTACATGACGTCGACCACCAAGAGCACCCTCGACTTCATCTTTCACTCGACACAGCAGATCTGTACTCGACGTCGACCACGCCTACTCGACGTCGACTACCTCAGTTACTCGACGGCCCTGTTTTGACTATACAGCGCCTTATTCGGTGAGTTCCTTCCTTTACCCTTGTTTTATATTGATTTTATACAGTGGGGACACTGTATATTTTAAGTATGGGATGGGGGAAGGGCTTATTATCATTATTATATATTTTATTCTTGATTCTGCTATTACATGGTGAATTTTGAGTAAATTTTTAATTTTTTTTTGTGCTTAATTGTTAAACTCAAAGTTTTATGAGACATCTCCCAAAGCTTGTGAATTGTTCAAAGAAATAGTGTCATGAAGTTATATTGAACTCGACGATGCAAAATTGGATTCATTAGAGATATACCATGAAAGGATGTAAAATTTAAAATTGCTTTTGACATGTTGCATGATAAGAGGATGGAGGACTTTATATTTCCATATAATGCGCATATTGTTGTAATCCTTGCCTTACCTATGATTATGCATCACAAAAGCCATATTGAGCCTTATTTCATATTTTGCTCCACATGATCCAAATATTGCCTATTCTTTACCTATCCGGGGATTATGTTGAGAATGAAGTTACATTATGGAGATTGTTATATGGTTGTTGTGTTGTTATTATCATTATGGAGTTTGGCAGGAAATTGAAAAATATATGGAAAATTTAATGAGTGAAAGAAAATCCGGTCACCTCAGGAGATAAAGGTATATCGACCCTGCTCGCTGAGATAGTAGTTCGGCGAGATGGGACACACAGGTGAGGAGTCCAAAGCACTAACTATCCTGGGCCATTCATGACACCCATGTTTGCGACTCACGAGAAGGCAGTGCTGAGGTTAGAGAGGTAAAAGCATACAAGTGAAAAAAGCAAAGAGTGATTTATGAGAGGATGAGTGATGTGGAAATTATGAAGGAGAAAGTGCATCAAAGCAAGAAAGCTAGTTTGAAGAAATTCTCCCCGGATTTAGCACCACATTGCCCAAAAATAGCCCACCACTTTACCTTTTACCTTTTCTTCATCATGAGCTTAAATTAAAGTCCTCTTGATTATTAATGTTTTGTCACGAATGAATGTTTTGCATAACCCTCCTTTTGTTAGTAGATGTTGCTTTTTTATTGCACATGCATGGATTTGTGACAATAGTACCTTTTCGAGGATGGTAATTGATTGTAGGGTTATATGAGAATGGATCTAATATGTGGAGAGTTTGTTTTCTTCCCCTGTATGATCATTTAAAGTATTGCTTGAGGACAAGCAAGCTTAAGTATGAGGTGTTTGTTGTCAGCCTAATTTGCCATATTTTACAATTACTTTTATACTGATTTTTGCATGCATTTCATACATTTGGGTTAAAATAGTACAGAATCTATGTAGTTCACACTTATTTGCCAAATTATGGAGTCTACACTAGTTTCTGTTTAATTTCGCAGAAATCAGACGCACATTGGAGCTTAAAGGAAAGTCATGAAGAAGCTAAGGATGGCGCAGTTGGAGAAAACACCATTTTTCACCATTAATCGTTCTGAATCAAGCTTTGATGTCTTCATGAAAGTTGTATCCCTCGAAAAAAGCTTTCCAACGCATGCTCATACTGAAAGCGCACAGAACTAGTCGACGTCGACCAAAGTTGGTCGAAGTCGACCAAGCCAAAACCGAGTCCAGTCCCAGAATCGACCAAGGAATCTGAGCAAGAAGATTCAACTCGATATCAACCATCATAACTCGATATCGAGTAACATCGAGTCGATATGCATTCTTGGAGCCGAGATCGAGTTGCTGAAGTGAAGACGGAAAAAATGCTGGTTAATATCGAGTAAGCCTTCTCGATATCGACTTGACCACAGTGGCCGATTCCGAGCTAAGTCCGAGTCTTGTTAAGGTTCTATCCCGATTCCAATGGAGATATTTTCGAAAGAAGATTCCCAACACATGAAGATTTTGGATATTTATCTTTTTATCTTTTTATCTATCCTATGGGTTGAACAATTAATTACCTTAGGATTTATCTTGTTTTATCTTGTTTAGGTTTATTTATTTCCAAGTAGAGTTTTATCTTTAGAAATATATAGATATTCCTTACCTTGATTAGCAAGGATTAAGGCCTATAAATAAAGCCCATGGAGCTAGTTTTTATTATTTTCAATCTTAGGAAGAGAAGGAGGTGAGTAGAGAGAGAGAGAGAGTGGAGGCCGAGAGGAGTGAAGGGATGAGAGCAAGTTGGCTTCGATCGGTTGTACGCTCTGTTTAGTTTATTAATGCAAGTTTCTTTTCAATCAATGATGTCTGCGATTGCGATGAGGAGCGAGTAGTACACCTACTTCTAGGGTCGGGGCGAGCCCGACGATGACCAAGCGTGTTTGAGGTAAAGATTCGGTCTTTTTCGTGTTTTGAGCATCTACTACCTGTTATGTGTTTATTACCTATTTAATAGAGATCCATGTTAACAACTTGGATTATAAACATAAAATCGGTATATATAATTAGGGTTTCTTGAAAGAGTTATCTAATTGTTGGAAAAGGCGAAAGCTTGATTCTTCGATGCAATTTGCATGATTATCGTTATTTATCTTGCCTTATGCATGTTTGGTTTTCGTTGTCGCAAACTCTGATCTTGGAAGTTTTCTTTCACATACGTTTATTCCGAATCTTAAAGCTTTGTTCTTTATTTTACGTTTCTGTCTTTCTACTCGACTTCGACTAGTTCTTGGTCGACGTCGACTTCTGACTTTCGATCGAGCAAAGATCGTTGTTGCTTGTGTCTCTGCAGGTTCCTCGATTTCGACAAGCCAACTCGACTACGACCAAATCCTACTCGACATCGAGTTGCCTCCTCGTAGTCGACCAAATCCAGTGTCTGCTGTTTGCTCGGATTCGACTGTACTGGCCTCTGTCGACTAAACCCTAGTCGAGGTCGAGTACACTGAAGTCGATCACCACCCGTGAGATTCTTCCGCTGACTCGCTTCCTCGAGGATCGATCCTGACTTCCCACTGCTGCATCGGGAGGGAGTCTTGTAATTATTTGCATGGGACGGAATCTGGTTTGCTTTGCTTCATTTATATTTCAATTGCAAGTCTCGATTTCCTCCTACAACAATTATCTATCGAAGGGTTTATCTTCCTACTTGTCGGATTTGGTGAAAGCCATTTCCTTTATTGATAAAGTGCCGCCTTTTGTTATTTATGATTCCGCTTGCATGGTTATTATTGTTGCAAACCCCGATCTTGGAAGTTTTCGTTTAATTGTTTACATTCTAAAATCTGCAAAACTGGTTATTTTCTGTTCAAACTTCGATTCCATCCTTAAATTCTTCGGCCTTCTTTCGCCGATGCAACAAAACGGTTTCTGCATTCTACTTGATGTCAACCAGACCTAGTCGACGTCGACTACTGCCTTTTGATCTAGGGTTTTCTCTCTAGATCGCTTCTCGTTTTTGTCTCTGCAGGTACTTGACTCCGATCAGCCTACTCGACGTCGACCAGACCTAGTCGACGTCGACTACTCCTGTCGCATGCAGTTGCTGTTTTCTACTCGAATTCAACTGTACAAGACCCTTGTCCACTACTACCTAGTCGAGGTCGAGTACCTTGAGTTGACTTCTGGACGTGATTCACTTGGCTATCTGAGATCCGCTGACCAGCTTCCTCGAGGATCGTACCTGACTTCCTTTTGCTACATCGGGAGGAAGTCTTGAACTTTATTTGCGTGGGCACATTGTCGGGGAAGCAATCATTCGCGCCTTAGGTAGTTAGATTTCACGTTTTCCTTTAGTTTTCTTTTGTAGGTGTATACGCCCTTCTGGCCAACCTCCTGAATTTGACGCTTTAGACAATCCAGAATGCCTTCTTCGCATCCACTCTAATCTAAAAAGAGTCATGGCGACTGCGGAAACACAAGCACAAATGATTGAGAGGCTTCAAAGGGAACTAGCAGCCAACAATGCTGCTCTCACAGCCAATAATGCTACCCTCGCCGCTGAGAGAGCACGCACTGAGCAGGAAGCAGAACTAAGGAGGCATGCAAAAGCTGAGCTTGCCCTATATCCAACTACTGCAAATGATTACATGAACCCGACTCTGATAGTGCCTGAATCGGCTATTCTAGTCCCTCCTAATGACTTTGAAATTCGCACTGCTTATCTTACTGAAATTAAAAATAATGTTTTTGAAGGGAGATTTAATGAATGCCCTCTCGCTCATATTACTACTTTTGCTGACATGTGTCAAATTATTGTTGAAGGTGCTACTCTTGATTATGTCAAAATGAAAGCTTTTCATTAGTCTCTTGCAGGTCCAACACTGAAGTGGCTTGAAGGACTACCTGCACGATCCCTCACAACATGGGTTGAGGTAAGGAATGCATTTCTTAATAAATTCTTTCCTCCTGCCAAGACAGCGCTCCTACGCCAGAAGATTACATCTTTCAAGCAAAAGCCTAGGGAGCCGCTAGCATGAGAATGGGATCGGTACAAGGATCTGCTGGGATCATGCCCTACTCATGGACAACCACCATATGTAATTCAGGAGATTTTCTACAATTCTCTTGATTTACCCAGCAAAGAAAGGATCAATCAATATACTCGGTATGAGTATCTGACGCAAACACTAACAGAGGCTTGGGCATCGATCGAAAGGCTCACCAACTTCGACAACACCTATGGGGCCCCTGCGAATTACGACGACAACGCCTATGCAAGGCCAACCCCAACCATGCCCTTATAAGAGCCCTCTAGGGAGATTGATCCTGAAGTCAAGGAGCAGTTCTACAAAGATCAAAATCGTAAGCTTCTTAAACAAGTTAAATATCTTTCTGTTAACCAACCTTGCATTGAATGTGGTTCACAGCGGCACACCACTCTTGAGTGCCCACATACGAAGCAAGTACATCTAGTAGAAACACAAGAAGATGTAGCTTACGTAAGGGGTCTCAATCGCTATTTAGGGGACCAAAGGTTCTATCAACCACGGTGGAACCAAGGTGCCCCTAGGAACCCCCCATCATATCGTGCTCTAGAACAACCAGAGAGGGACCAGCGAAAGGATGATCTACAGCTCGTCCTTGATGAGCTAAGAAGGAATCAAATGGAAAACAAGTAGGCCAATGTCGCCATCAACCATCAACTCCAAAACCTCTCTACAAGATTTGGAGAAATGGACATCTGAAAGAAGAACATGGAGACCCAAATGGGTCAACTGGCGGCACAGATTCCACAACCATCCGAAAAGCTCCCTGGGCATACAGATCCAAATCCCAAGGGGCAGACCGGACACATTGTCGCTGTACAACTAAGGAGCGGACACAAATTACACAAGCCAAAAAACAGAGAAGAGAAAGAAGAACCTGCACTCGACGTCGGCCAAAAAGTAGTCGAAGTCGACTAGCCAGCAGTCGACGTCGACCCAACCAGACTCGACGTTGAGTACTCACACGACTAAGAGTCTTCTGCACAGGAACAGAACTAGACGTCGACTCATGTAGTCAATGTCGAGGAGAATCCAGTCGACTTCGAGGACTCTACATCACCTCTGAAAGTTGTTCTGGCTCTGAAACCTAAGAAGACGCTCCCTTTTCCTTCCAAGGTGCAGAAAGATCCAACTGATGGTAAGTTTAAGCGTTTTGTGAAATTGCTCCAAAGTCTAAATGTTACTATTCCTTTTATAGAAGCACTTCACGAGATGCCTGCCTACGTCAAGTTCCTCAAGGAAATTCTTAGCAACAAGCGATCAATGACTGAGATTGCCAACGAATGCAAGAAGATGGATTCCTCAAGGAAATTCTTAGCAACAAGCGATCAATGACTGACCCAGTTAAGTTCACCATCACTGTTGGACTTGGCCAATATCGCTTCAAGGTACTATGTGACTTAGGAGCAAGTGTGAGCATCATGCCCCTATCCATCTGGTCAAAGGTAAAGATAGGCGCCCTGTAACCTGTGGATGCCAAGCTCTACATGGCAAACAACATAGTGGTAATCCCCACATGTATTGTAGATGATGTTCCTGTCAAAGTTGGTAAATTCTTTGTTCCTACATATTCTCTTGTGATAGAGATGGCAAAGGATCCAGCTTGCCCTATCATTTTAGGGAGACCATTCCTAGCAACTGCAGACACCAATATTAGCGTGAAAAGAGGACTTCTCACCTTCACCATTGGGGATGAGATTATTGAATACTTTTTCAATACTGACACGGAAGAGGTAATGGAAATCAAAGCTATTTACTTTAAATTCAATGTTATCTCTTGTGCTGAGCCTGTAGGTAGGGTTTTGACACAAAAAGAGGCCTTAGTAAAGGCAGAATCTGTTGACAGAGGAAATCGAGATTGCAAATAGAATGTAAATAAAATAAGCAAACCGATTCAGTTCTCAGCAAATAATGTTCAAGACTTCTTCCCGATGTAGCAAAAGGAAGTCAGCTTCAATCCTCGAGGAAGCTGGTCAGCGGATCTCAGGCAGCAGGAAGAACTCACGTCGATTTTGACTCAGGGGGACAACTCGATATCAATTGTTGGCACTCGATATCGACTGGTTCCAGTCGGTTTTCTGGGATTCTGCAGTCGGCTGGCAAATATCGACAAGGCTGACTCGATATCGACTGTTGTCGCTCGATATCGACCTGTCTTACTCGAAATCGACCTGTTTTTATGCAGAGACACAAACGAGCAGCGATCTATCTGGATCGAAAATTAGAAGTGGATATCGACCAAGGGTTGGTCAATATCGAGTAGGGGAAAGTAGGAAAAATAAATAACAAAGCTTTTGAGATTTCGGAATAAACTTTATGTAAAAGAAAACTTCCAAGATCGGGGTTTGCAACGATAATAACCATGAAAGCGGAATCATAAATCAGAGAAGATAGCAACTTTATCAATAAAGAAAAAGGCTTTCACCCAATCCGACAAGTAGGAGTATAAATCTCGCGATAAATAACCCTAATTGTATCTATTCCTTTTCATAATCAGAATTTATAATCTTCCGAATAAAAATCCTAATTACTACCCAAGTTTCACAACATGAGTTCTTCAATTTCTCAATCAAAGATGAAGCACAAGGAATAGAATAAGATAACGATAAAGTACCTTCTTTTGCAATTCGCTAATCCACCAACATGTCTATCGTCGGGCTCATCCCAATCTTTGAAGTAGGTGGACTACTCGCGCCTCATCATAGCAATCGATATCATTTATGTAAAAGAAACTTGCATAAACTAAATTCAAAGTCTTTACAATCCCGGCACTCAAATTTTCGTAGAATGCCAAAACCCTAAAACCTTTGCACTCCTAAACTATGTATTGAACTCCTTCTCTGAAATTGAATGCATAAAAATCAGCCGCATGGGCTTTATTTATAGGCTTCCAATCCTTGCTAATCAAGGTAGGAAATTCTATCTATATCTATATCTATTTATCTAATAACATAAGATAAAAACTTGGAAATAAAGGAAATAAATCAACTAGGACTATATCTAATGTAGGTAAATATCTTCTCTTGACTTGATAGCTCTTGATAGAATTTTCTCTTGTGGATATCACCATTGGTTTCGGGATAGAAACTTAACAAGAACTCGGACTAGCTCGATTTCGGCTTCTGTGGGGCCAGTCGATATTGACTACAATCACTCAATATCGACCTGGCATTTCTTCGTTTCAGCTTCAGACACTCAATATCGGCTCTTAGTGTAAAAATCGAGTTGAGTGTGACTCGATATCGAGTTAAGGTACTCGATATCGACCAACGTCTTCCTTTGCTCCGCTGCTTGACTCGATTCCAGGATATTGACTCGGTATAGGTAACTCGATATCGACATGGTTAAGTCGATATCGACCACTGCTCTTTAGCCTTGCTCGATTCTGGCCAACTCTGGGTGAAATCGGCTAACTTCACTCAATATCGACTAACTGAGGTCAATATCGACTTGTTGTTGTCGACTCGATTTTCTTGCTTTTCAGCTCGATTTGTCCTGGTTCCGCTGCTCCTTGACCTCGGACTTTCTGTAGTTGACTTCGAGCTTCTCCCTCTTTCTCAGAACTGGTGTAGATTGCCTCGATTTCTGCGAAATTAAACAGAAACTGGTTGAAGGTTCGATAATGTAAGACAAAGTAATGTAAAGATACTCTAGAAGGGGGGGTTGAATAGAGTATGCCGGTTTTTCGCAGATAGTCTCAAGACTTTTGAAGCTCGTGCAAAACCCTTTGAGATTAGACTTAGTCTTTTCTCTGAGAACCTGAATCACAAAGTTAAACAGTACGAACCAAGTGCGGAAATAAGGTAAAGCAATAAGTAAAGGACGCAATGAATTGTTAACGAGGTTCGGCACGAACTTGGCCTACGTCCCCGCCTAGGGTTCTTCCACAACCCTAGGATTCAACCGGCTTTTATTGATTCACAAGACTTAGGATCCTAGTAGCTCACCAAGAAGCCTCTCTCCTATACAATTGCAATCTAGTCAACTCACGTTCCCTTGGAGTCCTAGACCAATCTAGAAGAGCCCCACCTCTCAATGCTATCTAGTACAATCCTCTTACACTTAGTGAATCAATCGCCTAGTGTTCACTTCCTGAGTTACAAACTCTCGAGTATAACACTATCATGAAATATATCCTATAAGCTCACTGTGTGACTCTCAAATGCTTTGAAATGAAATAACAAACTCTTAAGGACTAGCAGAGAGCACACGAAGAAGACATATTTCACTTGAGGGCTTGAGTGTATAAAAGCTTGTGTTCCACGAATTATCTAGCTGTCTTCTTCTTCCTTTTCGTTATAATGAAACAAATCGGCGCCTAAGGATCTTCACCAACGGCTAGAGAGGATCATGGCTTGAGCTGGATTCTTCACAATCTTCTATCTTTGGAAACTTCTGAAGCCATGATCTTCCGATTTGAATCTTCTCAATTTACAACATAAGGAAATAATATTCGAAAATGCTTCCTCAAAGGTTAGTGAATATATAATAATATAATGGAAGCATATAATAACATAAAATAATATTCGAACATAATATCATATAGAACAGGTTTTGTGTTTCATCAACACTGTTAAAGCTTCACGACCTTTGACAAAAAACAGACTGTCACAGCCTTTGAAACTTATTCCGATTTTCATCAAGGGAGTGGAGTTATCAGTCTCCCCCTTGATGAAAGACAAAACCTGTGCATCCCTGCAACTTAGTCAAGCATATATAATATAAGTAAAATCGAACTAAGTACCTGCATGGGTTAGACAAATGTTGGATCATAGTTTTAAAACAAGAAATTATCCAACCAAAACAAAACCAAGGTCTTCCAAGACCTTTGAATCACAACAGTTTTAAAAAGTCTAACGCCACAGATCATCTCTCCCTTTTTGTCTTTCAACAAAGGGAGGAGGTAAAACAGTCACCAAAAGTTTTAAAACAGTTTCCAAAAACGAGCAATGTTTCAGATTTGGGTTTAGGGTAGGGTAGGGTAAGGCTAAGCTTCATCGTCCGGAGCATCATCAGTGAGCAGCGACCTCAGATCTTGCAACAGCTTGGTTACCCCGCTCATCTCCGTCATAAACTCCTTGTGCAGCTCCTTGATATCCAGGCGAACTTCCTACAAGCCCGACTCTAGGTTGTCCATGCGTTCATCAACGGCTGAGGCAGTGGGAAGAGCTTTTGAAGGAGAGGCAAGACTCCAAGTCCCTTGGGGGGACCGAGTGATGCCAATCTTTTCAAGGCTCTTGGAGTCGAACTTACCCATATGACGCTGTTGTTCTTCATTTTTGAAATTGATTCCAGAAGCTTTGAAGATATGGGTCAAAAGGGTGGAAAAGGGGAAGGGAGTTCCTTTCCTGGCTTTTCTAGTGTGAGTCATGGATCCTAAAATGGTATTGGCCAGATCAAGATCAAGGCCATTTAGGATTCGGTAAAGTAGGACCATGACATTATCGGTAAGGAGCAAGCAGAGTTAAGACGGGGTAAGAGGCAACGCACAATGATGTTAAAAATAATCTTTGTCTCTAGGGTAAGGGATGAGTGGGTAAGCTGCTTTGAAGTGCTGTTAGATGCTTCGGGTAGGAGATATTTGGATCGGGCAAGGGCAAGGCACTGTTCTTTTGTGGGGTTCTCGGGAGAGGGTGGACAAGGTCTAGGTAGGCCAAGGAAATCAGCAAAGGCAATGGAGTTGAAAGAGATTCTAACCCCTTTGACGATGGATTCCAAAGACCAATCGTCGACATTGTTTTTGGCTTTTCGGTTTATGTAGAACAAGCGGGTAAGTTGGGGATAGTAGATAGATTCAAGGTTGAGTAGGGTCCAGGATGGGGATTTTTTAAGGAGAGCAATGCATGGTAAATTCAAAGCTTCAAAGAACGCAATATCCAAAAAATCAGAACAGCAGATCCTACGAGTTCGAAACTCATCTACCCACTTTCCAGCCATTTCAGCATTTTCAAACCATGAAGAGGGTAAGGATTGGTTTACCTGGATGTAGGCAGGTGGATCAGCATTCTTCCTTCGAGCCTGTGTTGGAGCCGTCCTCTTGGCAGGCGCCTCAAGACCTCTGAGGGTACCCTTCCTGGTACGCTTTGGAGATGGAGGCTTGACAGCTGCTGGGGCTTTCCGCATCTTTGGAGACGGGGGAGGCGGAGAAGGAGAAGGAGAGGCAACAGGTTCTGGCTCCTCTTCCTCCTCGTCCTCAGACCCCGAGTCCTCAGCGGACCCATCATCGTTATCTCCTTCAGCATCCTCGTCATCACCGGTGTCATCATCTTCCTCTTCTTCTTCCTCTGGTTCCTCCTCAGTGGGAACCTCCTTCTCAGCCTCTTTCCGAATTCTCTCGGCCTCCTCCTCGGCCAATTTCCTTGCCAGCTCGGCCTCTTCCTCGGCCTTTTTCTTCCTTAAAGCTTCTTCTTCAGCTTCCTTGGCGGCATCCCGTTCCAGAATAGCATCGAGATCCTCCTCTTCCTCCTCATCATCCACCTCCTCAGCGATGATTTTCTTTTTCCCTTTTTTCTTTGCACTGAGAGACTTCTTCGCTGAGCGTTTTTTAGAGCCCTTGGTTACTATAGTCGTGCTCTCAGTGATGGTGCTCTGGACAACAGCAGGGACGATAGCTTGAGGAGTGGGTTCAGGTGTAGGGGAAGTAGCAGTGACCTGGCGTCCCTTGGGGGTGGCGCCAAGTCTTTTGGCTGTGGAAGCTTTCTTTGATTTGGTAGTCATGGAGGTAATCGGCTAGGGTTTTAGAACGGTTTGAGAGGTTGAAGAAAGAGAATTGGAAGAGTTTTGGGTAGTTTTGAGGTTATGAGGTAATCAAGTGGGGTTTGGGTTTTAAATAGGAGAGATTTGAGTGATGGGACGGGTTTTAGGGTTCCAATGTATGTAATGATAACATTGCCAATTTGAAAAATATTTCAATTCAAAATTCAAATCTTCTCTTAACCATTTTAAAATAGGAGGGAAATAACCGAAAATATTTTGTTCAAAAATATCTCAACGGATAAAATATGTGACATAAATATATTATTTTGAAATCCGATAAAAATAATACTTGATCAAATATCTAAAAAGATATTAACCAAATATATATGACCCGATATCTGTTTTCTACCATTCAGTTCACAAACCTTGACATAAAACTCAAGGGTCTTGACACTGAGTAGAATTTATCTTTCGTAAAGGGAAAGCTCCCCCTACGAAAGTGCATCCTTGTTAAGCATCCCAATCTCTCGTCTAATGAAGGTGAACCTGCCCTCTGCCAATGGCTTAGTAAAAATGTCAGCCCAATGATAATCAGTTGAAATAAAAGAAATGGACACATCACCTTTTTCCACATGGTCTCTAATGAAGTGATGTCTTACATCAATATGTTTGGTCCTTGAATGCTGAACAGGATTCTTTGTAATGGAGATGGCACTTGTATTGTCACACTTAATGGGAATGCCTTTGATGTTGATGCCAAGATCTCGCATTTGTTGAGCTATCCAAAGGATTTGGGAGCAGCATGCTCCAGCTGCTATGTATTCGGCTTCTGCAGTGGATAGGGCAACTGAGTTTTGTTTCTTAGAATGCCAACTGATCAACGATGCTCCTAAGAATTGGCAACATCCTGATGTGCTCTTCCTATCCACCTTATAGCCTGCAAAATCTGCATCAGAATACCCGATTAATGTGAAATCCTTTTGCTTTGGGTACCATAGTCCAAGCTCCTTAGTGCCATTGAGATATCGAAAGATCCTCTTCATAGCCACGTGGTGAGATTCTTTAGGATCAGGTTGAAACCTAGCACACATGCAAACACTAAACATGATGTCAGGTCTACTAGCTGTAAGATATAGTAAAGATCCAATCATCCCTCGGTACTCCTTTTGATTGACACTTTTTCCAGACTTGTCCTGATCTAGAGATAGTGTTGAGCTCATGGGAGTCTTGGCTGCTTTGGATTGATCCATCTTGAACTTCATTAAGAGATCCTTAGTGTACTTGCTTTGGTTGACTAAAATCCCATTCTTGGATTGATGAACTTGTAATCCCAAAAAGTAGTTGAGTTCACCCATCAAGCTCATCTCAAATTCACTGCACATAATGTTAGAAAATTCCTTGCACAAAGATGTGTTAGTAGCACCAAATAATATATCATCAACATAGATTTTAATAACCAAAATGTCCTTTCCTTTGGTCTTGATAAAAAGAGTCTTGTCGATCAACCCCCTTTTAAAATCATTTTCTAAAAGATATTTTGACAAGCGCTCATACCAAGCTCTTGGGGCTTGTTTCAAACCATAAAGCGCTTTGTCTAGTTTATAAACATGATTGGGAAATTCTGAACTTTCAAAACCTGGGGGTTGAGCCATATAAACTTCTTCCTCTAAGAAACCATTAAGAAAAGCACACTTGACATCCATTTGATATAACTTTATGCTCATAAAAGATGCAAATGCTAATAAAATGCGAATGGCTTCAAGCCTAGCTACGGGAGCAAAGGTCTCCTCGTAGCCAATACCTTCCTCTTGATTGTAGCCTTGAGCAACAAGCCTTGCTTTGTTCCTCACGATCTTGCCATTCTCATCTAGCTTGTTTCGAAATACCCATCGTGTGCCAATGACTAATTGATGCTTTGGCCTAGGCTTCAAGGTCCAGACTTTGTTCCTTTCAAATTCTTTAAGCTCACTTTGCATAGCAATGATCCAGTCTGGCTCTTGAAGGGCCTCATCTACCTTCTTTGGTTCAATAAGAGAAACAAACGCATGAAAAGCACAAAGATCTTTAAGTTTAGAACGAGTTTGAACACTAGATGTAGGGTCAGAAATGATATCCTTTAATGAGTGTGATGAGGAGTATTTGAATTTCCTTTTCCTAGTCTCAGCTCCTTGATTCGTCACACCAGCAGGATTGATTTGAGGTACATCTGACTCCATAGTCCTGTTAGGTTCAGTTACAGCAGTTTCTGACGTGTCAACACTGTTGGATTGGACACCAAGGGTTTTGGACGAATCTTCAACACCTTGGGCCAATTCTACGGTGTTGAGAATCTGTTCCTGCATGTTCCTCTTCTCTGTGTTCTTGGTAGCAGCATCATCACCTTCCTCGTTCTCTGCATGGATGTTAAGATCTATATCTGCAACACTTTCACTCAAAGAACCATCATTGCATTCATCAAATATAACATGTATACTTTCTTCAACTAACTGGGTCCTTTTATTGAAGATTCTATAAGCTTTGCTACTTGTGGAGTAGCCAAGAAATATAGCTTCATCACTACGCGCATCAAATTTCCCAAGGTTATCTTTTCCATTGTTATGAACAAAACAAGTACAGCCAATGGGTTTAAAATAAGATATAAGTGGTTTGCGGCCTTTGAAAAGTTCATAAGGAGTTTTCTTTAAGATGGAACGAATAAGACAACGATTCAAAATATAGTTAGCTGTGTTAATAGCTTCAGCCCAATAGGTTTTAGGTAATGCATTTTCTAAAAGCATAGTCCTGGCCATATCCTCTAGGGTGCGGTTCTTTCGTTCCACAACCCCATTTTGTTGAGGTGTCCTAGGAGCAGAAAAGTTATGGGAGATGCCATATTTAGCACAAAACAAATCAAACTGAAGTTGATCAAACTCCCTACCATGATCACTTCGAATTGACACTATGGGCTCGTTTCTTAAAGTTTGCAACTCCTTACAAAGTTTTGAAAACTCAAATAAGGCCTCTGATTTTTCTTTTAAAAATGCAACCCAAGTATATCTAGAAAAATCATCAACAACGACAAGCATGTACTTTTTACTATTGGGAGATTTGACTCGCATAGGACCGCATAAATCCATATGTAAAAGTTCAAGAGGTCTAGAAGAACTTACAACCTTTTTGGGTTTGAAAGAGCTACGTGTTTGTTTACCTCGTGTGCATGCCTTGCACATCTCAATACCTTTGAAGTCCATCTCAGGTAGCCCTCTTACAAGCCCTTTGGAGGCAAGCTTTTGTAGCGTATGTGGACTCACATGACCGAGTCTCCTATGCCAGAGCTTTGGATCGTCCATCAAAGACTTTAGACAGGTTAAGCTTCCTTGTGCCACTTGATCAGCATTCACAGCGTATATATTGTTGTAACGATATGCAGTTAGTATAACTTCACTTGTATCTTCTCTGCACACTAGACATCTTTTCTTGTTAAATCTGACATTATTGCCACTATCACATAATTGAGAAACACTAAGAAAAATATACTTTAACCCATTCACAAGATAGACATTTTTAATACTATGATTGGATTCACTCCCAACACTACCAATACCAACGATGTCACACTTTCCTTTGTCACCAAGAGTGATTGTTCTTGTGGATTGCTCCTTTAGATCATGAAAGAGATAACTCTTCCCACTCATATGCCTCGAGCATCCACTATCAATAATCCATTTTTGCTCCTTCACCTTGGTGATCTCCTATAAAACAAACATCAACCTTTGTGGCTAGACCAATAAGCAAATTTGGATCCATTATTGGGATAAACCATATTTGGTAAAATAGTGCCTTTGGGGACCCAAACTTGTGTTATCCGTTCTTTTCTCAAATGAACAGGAAATGTATTGCGAATGATATGTGGATCCTTTCTTCTATAGGGTCAGGTCTCTTTTACATGTCCCTTTCGAGCACAATGGTGACATATAGGAGAGGTTCTGCTTCCTTTTGCCTTTACAAAGGTGGTAATGTGCTGCTTCTTTAAAAACCTTGGATTGTAACCAATACCACTTTTGTTTAGAGAACTTTGTTTCTCACCCAACATCCTATCAAGAGTGCCTTTGGATTTGGTAAAACTTATAAGGGTTGTCTGTTTGTGTTGAATCTTATTATTCAGGGAGATCTTCTCATTCTCTAAGTCATGATGTTCACTTCTCATAGATGAGAGATCTTGCTTGAGTTCAGATTTCTCTGAGTCAAGAGTCTTGACTTTAATGTCAAGACCTGAATAAGAAGCTTCAAGACTTTTGACCGTCATAGACAGATCCTCAATAGTTCTTTCCTGGTCCACAGTTTTCTTAATAAGAGTGTTAGTTTGGGCAATAAGTTTCTCTTCATTGGCAATCATATTAGAAAGGAATTCCGATAATACCTCTTTTGGACTTGCCATAAGTTTTCTTACAGTTACCTTAAGCTTCTCATCGTGGGATTCATCTCCTGAGGCCATAATACAAACATTGGCCTTCTCATCATCGGAGTCAGAGTCATAATCACTCCAGGTTGCCACCATGGCTTTCTTTTTCCATTTGTCACCCTTCTTGGACTGGCTCTTCGTCTTTTGAGGGCAATCCTTCACAAGATGATCTGTTTCACCACAGTCAAAACAAGACAAAGGTTTAGTCTTCTTATCATATTTGTTGTATTGAGACTTACCTCGAAATTTAGAAGACTATGATCTATCCTTGTTGTGAAATTGTTTCTTCATTTTGAGGATTCGAGCAAGGCCTCTTGTGATAAAAGCAAAAGGATCATCCTCATCTTCGGAATCAGATCCATCTTTAGGCTCATCCTTCCTAGACTTGAGTGCCAAGTTCTTGGTGCTTGTTGGAAGTTCTCCATCGTCTTCATTAAGGACCATCTCGTGAGTGATCAGCTTCCCAAGCAAGTCATCAAGGGGCATAGTGGTGAGGTCCTGTGCTTCCTCTATGATTGTTACTTTAGGACCACATTCTTCTTTTGGGAGGCACCTCAATATCTTCCCCACTTTCTCAACGTTCGTAAAGCTCTTGCCGAGAGAGTCAAGGTTGTTGGTGATTTCCGTGAATCGTGTTAACATGGCCTTGATAGACTCATCAGACTTCATTTCAAAAAGCTCATACTTTCAAAGGTAGATACTGATTTTGGTGTCTTTAACTTGGCTTGTTCCTTCATAGGTGACGACCAGCTTGTCCCAAATCTCTTTGGCTGACCTACAAGATGAAATACGGTTAAACTCATCAGTGCTAAGACCACAATAAAGTAAGCTGATAGCCCTATAGTTCTTGGAGACGAGTTCAAGATCTGCTTGGATGTATTCAGACTTCTTCTTTGCGACTTTGGTTCCATTTGGTCCGTCTTTCTCTGGAACCTTCGGACCATTCTCTATAATGTTCCAAAGTTCTAGATCTTGATCTATAATGAACATCTTCATCAATGATCTCCAGTGGACAAAGTTGTTTCCTACAAAGAGTGGTGGTCTGCTGGTAGACCTTCCTTGTGCAAATCCTCCGCTTGCTTCACCAGACATGATCGAAAACTCACAAGATTGTTATATCAAAAGCAGTGAGTAAAGCTCCGATACCAATTGAAGGTTCGATAATGTAAGACAAAGTAATGTAAAGATACTCTAGAAGGGGGGGTTGAATAGAGTATGCCGGTTTTTCGCAGATAGTCTCAAGAGTTTTGAAGCTCGTGCAAAACCCTTTGAGATTAGACTTAGCCTTTTCTCTGAGAACCTGAATCACAAAGTTAAACAGTACGAACCAAGTGCGGAAATAAGGTAAAGCAATAAGCAAAGGACGCAACGAATTGTTAATGAGGTTCGGCACGAACTTGGCCTACGTCCCCACCTAGGGTTCTTCCACAACCCTAGGATTCAACCGGCTTTTATTGATTCACAAGACTTAGGATCCTAGTAGCTCACCGAGAAGCCTCTCTCCTATACAATTGCAATCTAGTCAACTCACGTTCCCTTGGAGTCCTAGACCAATCTAGAAGAGGCCCACCTCTCTATGCTATCTAGTACAATCCTCTTACACTTAGTGAATCAATCGCCTAGTGTTCACTTCCTGAGTTACAAACTCTCGAGTATAACACTATCACGAAATATATCCTATAAGCTCACTGTGTGACTCTCAAATGCTTTGAAATGAAATAACAGACTCTTAAGGACTAGCAGAGAGCACACGAAGAAGACAGATTTCGCTTGAGGGCTTGAGTGTATAAAAGCTTGTGTTCCATGAATTATCTAGCTGTCTTCTTCTTCCTTTTCTTTATATTGAAGCAAATCGGCGCCTAAGGATCTTCACCAACGGCTAGAGAGGATCATGGCTTGAGCTGGATTCTTCACAATCTTCTATCTTTGGAAACTTCTGAAGCCATGATCTTCCGATTTGAATCTTCTCAATTTACAACATAAGGAAGGAAATAATATTCGAAAATGCTTCCTGAAAGGTTACTGAATATATAATAATATAATGAAAGCATATAATAACATAAAATAATATTCGAACATAATATCATATAGAACAGGTTTTGTGTTTCATCAACACTGCTAAAGCTTCAAGACCTTTGACAAAAAACAGACTGTCAAAGCCTTTGAAACTTATTCCGATTTTCATCAAGGGAGTGGAGTTATCATTGGTGTAGATTCCATAATTTGGCAAATAAGCATAAACTACATAGATTTCGTACTATTCAAACCCAAATGCATGAAATGCATACAGAAATCGATATAAAGGTAGATATAAAACATGGCACGAAACATGGACATCAAATCACCCCATAGTTAAGCTTGCTTGTCCCCAAGCAATAATTGGGATGGTCATTCAGGGGAAGAATTCAAAACTCTCAACATCATAGATTCATTCTTATATGTTCCTACAGTCAATTACCATCATCGAAAATATACTTGTGCCACAAATCCATACATGTGCAATAAAAAGCAACATCTGCTCACAAAAGGAGGGTTATGCAAAACAATTCATGTGACAAAGCATTAATAATCAAGAGGACTTTAATTCAAGCTCAGTAAGGAATAGATTGGTAAAAGGCTCAAGGTGGGCAATTTTTGGCAATGTGGTGCTAATAATTCGGGGAAATGGAGTATTTCCAAACTGAATTTCCACATTCCTTCTTCATAAGATTCATCACCTTTCATATTTCTTTTATCAATAATAATGTTTTTACCTCTCTAACCTCAGCACTGCCTTCTCGCGAGTCACAAATATGGGTGTCATGAATGGCCCCGGATACTTAGTGCTTTGGACTCCTCACCTTGTGTCCCATCTCGCCAAACTATTATCTCAGCGAGCAGGGTCGATCTACCTTTATCTCCTGAGGTGATCGGATTTTTTTCTCACTCATTAAATTTTCCATATATTTCAAACATTCCTTCCAAACTCCATATATGATATAACAACAACACAAACACCATATAATAATCTCCATAATGTAGCTTTCATTCTCAACATAATCCCCAGATAAGAAATAAGGTAAAGAATGGGCAATATTTAGAACATGTGGAGCAATAATATGAAATAAGGCATAATATGGCTTTTGTGATGCATAAGCATAGGTAAGGCTAGGAATATAATAATATGAGCATTATAAGGAAATATAAAGTCCTCCATCCTCTTATCATGCAATATGTCAAAAGCAACATCAATTTTTACCTCCTTTCATGGTTTTCATAAAATAATGCACTTCATTGTGACTTCCCTTTACTAGGCAATTTCATACTATATCTCTAATGAATCCAATTTTGCATCGTCGAGTTCAATTAAAGCTTCCATGACACTAATCTTTAAACAATTTACAAGCTTTGGGAGATGTCTCATCGAACAAACTTTGAGTTTAGAAATTATGCACAAAAATTTAAAATTTTACTCAAAATTAACCATGTAAAAACAATAATAACCATGAAAGCGGAATCATAAATCACAAAAGATAGCAACTTTATCAATAACGAAAAAGGCTTCCACCCAATCCGACAAGTAGGAGTATAAATCTCGCGATAAATGACCCTAATTGTATCTATTCCTTTTCATAATCAGAATTTAAAATCTTCCGAATAGAAATCCTAATTACTACCCAAGGTTCACAACATGAGTTCTTCAATTTCTCAATCAAAGATGAAGCACAAGGAACAGAATAAGATAACGATAAAGTACCTTCTTTTGCAATTTGCTAATCCACCAACATGGCTATCGTCGGGCTCACCCCACTCTCAGAAGTAGGTGGACTACTCGCGCCTCATCATAGCAATCGACATCATTGATGTAAAAGAAACTTGCATAAACTAAATTCAAAGTCATTACAATCCCGGCACTCAAACTTTCGTAGAATGCCAAAACCCTAAAATCGTTGAACTCCTAAACTATGTATTGAACTCCTTCTCTGAAATTGAATGCATAAAAATCAGCCCCATGGGCTTTATTTATAGGCTTCCAATCCTTGCTAATCAAGGTAGGAAATTCTATCTATATCTATATCTATTTATCTAATAACATAAGATAAAAACTTGGAAATAAAGGAAATAAATCAACTAGGACTATATCTAATGTAGGTAAATATCTTCTCTTGACTTCATAGATCTTGATAGAATTTGCTCTTGTGGATATCACCATTGGATTCGGGATAGAAACTTAACAAGAACTCGGACTAGCTCGATTTCGGCTTCTGTGGGTCCAGTCGATATCGACTACAGTCACTCGATATCGACCTGGCATTTCTTCGTTTCAGCTTCAGACACTCAATATGTAACACCCCCTTCTATAAACGAGGGAATGTTGCAGCGCCAGTGATTACTCGGACTTTAAGGTCTTCGTAACCACCTTAAGCTTATAGGGACATGCTACCATGCTCCCATAAACAAGATGATAACAATATAAAATACAAATAGCGAAAGACTTGCAGTATAATAAATCTGTTTTTATATATAAACTCAAGATTCAAATTACAATATCTGATACATCAAAACATTACAGCGGAAGACTTTGTAAAAATAAAGGCAAACGTTTATACAATATTTTCTAAGAACTTTAAATAATTAAATTTCGAAAATAAAATGTCTTCTTATTCTTCTTTAATTTCTCTTCCGAGACTCGACCTTAACCTGCAAACTGGAGACTAGGGTACATGTATGAAGACAATGGACCCCCTAGCCGTCCAAACAAAGGATGGTTAGTTCGCGAGAACTAGCAAGTGACGGCTCGAAGCTGGGACTACTTCAGATTTATACTCATTGACCTTTAATGGTATGAATTTAAACCCGAATGCAATTATAAATTAGAATATTTTAGAGGGTGATACGTTTGGAATCCCCGATCCTTCGCATGTGGGCTCAAGATCAAGAACCCCAAACTTGTTGATGGCCCGATCTTGCAATTATTCACGCTATTCTCGGTGTTTACAAGCAATTACAATTAAAGGGTTCGAACTATTGCGAAAGAAACAAATAAGAATAAGCAACAAAGTAACAAGAACCAACAAAGGAAACAGCGACGGAAGCAAAGCAGTAGCGACGGTCGCTTGGATGGCCGCGGGGCGGCCAAGGAAGCCGCGGGGCGGCCCGGACAGTAGCACGGTTCTGACAGACTGAGCGACAAGAACTTTGGTTCAGCGACAGTTTCTCAGGATGGGTTTGTGTTTCTTGTGTTTGGATCTTGGTTGAATTGAGTAACAAGAACATTAAGGATAGTGAAGGCTTTTGGATTGGGATTTTGGATCGGAACAATAGAAAGTATACGAACCGGTAACTTGAAGGTAGGAAAGAACCAAGGGTTTTGGATTGATAATCGAGAACCCTTTAATCCATAAAGGGGTTCTCAATTCTATTTCAATCTGAATAATTCAAAGCTTATAATGTTGTTTAAATAGAAAAACATACCAATTCTATCTTTGCAAAAGATAGAGCTTTGGTTAGATAAAGATAAATAAAATATCTAAAGATAGCTAATTCTTTCCTAAGATAAGTAAAACTAACTAAGGATAGAAAATTAACAACTTGTTGGACAAGAATTATATCTAGAAGAGATATAATTATTTCCACATTATTTTCCTAAATTCATGAAATAATTAAATCTAATTTAATGAAATAAATTCGAAAATAATTAAATAATTATGTAGAAATTCGTCCAAACAGTGACAGCTGTAAAGATGATGAATTTCGGTCATTCTCGAGGTCGATTCTGGAGAAACCTTCAACAGCAAAGTTGTAGATATTTTCGTACTCGTTCCAACAAGGTATGGTACGACCTCATCCGATAAATATGGACTCCAAACGACCCATTTTACTGAGACGTCGATATGCTGTCAACCCATTAAGAACGAACTCAAACTTAGACATTAGCTCACCTTGCTTCTTTGGGCTTTATTCCATGGTGGAGCCTTCTTCTTCCTTTTGAGGATGACACTCTTCGCCATCAATAGCCCTTGAATCGGTCTTGAGAGCTCGCCTGGATCAAGATCATTGTTGGACCCACAAAAGACCATCTTGATCTGCATCAGAGGGGCTAAAAAATTTGACAACACAATTACGGAAAGCGAATATCAGACCATCTCCAGACCCATCCCTGAAACTAAATAGCTTCAGTATAACAAATTTCCAAAAGAAACACATCCGATGGGAGAGAAAAATGTGAATAACAAATAACTGAATGGATGATAGAGAAGTGCCTAAGATGAATGTGCCAGAGGCAAAAGGTACCTCAATATGGCATCCCTTTCTTCTCCACCACAATTAACATGTTTTCTTAAGTATTTAAGCCATTTACTTTACTAATGTAGAAAGGGAAAAGTTTGCATAATTCTACTGTCAAAGCTAAAGCACTAATATACTAGAAAGCTGTTCTAGTGCACAGACTTATATTGCATATACACAGCAAACACATGAGAAAATATCACATTGGCTATGCACACATTTGAAACCCAGTCCCTTAGGTGCTTGTTGATACTGTACATATACAGCAGATCAAAAGACTACTATTTTGCTCGTTCTTAATCTATAATCCGTACATTGTACCAAAATTTGCAAAAATGAAAATATGTTTGTGGGATAGGCAGGTGCAACATAATGTGATTGCCATATGTGATTTTTTAAGCTTAGGACATCCCACTGCCATAGAACAGATCTTTACCATAATACTCCCTCCGTCCTAAAATACATGGTCTTTTAGGCCTTGAAATTTTGTCAAAAATACATGGGTTTTTAGGGTTATAAGGTAATTATTACCCCTAAAAAAGTACAATAGTACTTAAAATTAAAGAGTTACTCTCTCTATAAAAATAATGACATTTAAATATAAATAGGTTTTCTTAATTAACGTGTAAAGGTCTAAAAGACCATGTATTTTAGGACGGAGGGAGTAATACAGGTCATCATATTTACTTATTTAGGGTTTGAAATGTTTCTTGACAGGACTCTATCTTATACTAATGAAGTTCTTCCAGACAATATAAAAAGTTCCTGTAGTGGGATAAAATATTTCTCCTTCTTGTGAAGGTAATTAATAGAGCTTGCCTCTCCGCTTTAGAAGGAACCTGGCTTGCAAGTCTTGCTGTTTGCACAGCAGCATCTGCAGATGTAGCTTCAGGAGTTGCACGGAGAATCTCACATATCAATTGTTGGCATTCACTCTGTACAAAACCAGATATGGAAGCAACTCAGCAGATCATTCAGTACTAAGACCAAACATCAAACGAGGTATACACAGTCAAGGATTAGTAAAATTTGATGAGTACAGCAAAATTGTACCAATTCTAGTTAAAGAATATAAAAGAACAAGCAAAAGCAAAGAAGGCCATAAATAAATCATATCTTGGTGAACTCATAAAGCAGCATACCTGTAGAACCGTCAATGAAAAGCTAACACCGAATCCTCCAGTAACATGAGATTCATCAGATTCAGCCTTCTGTTTTGATTTTTTCTTAGATGGCTTGTCCGTATTTATCAATATTTGCTGACCGACTTTTGACTCAAGGAGCTCTCCAACAATAACAAGGTTTTCTAAACAACGTGAGCATGTATAAGCTTTTCTTTCTTTGTATCACCCTTAGATACAAACACACAAATGGTAGTTGCAGTATCTCACCCAATATCTTACTCAAATCATGAAAAATTGAGTTGAGCAGCTCTTTTGCAGCAGCCTGCATCGGTCCCATTGGCGCCAGGCCAGGTGTCACAGGGCTGACAGATAACAAGGTTCCGCTCATTGACACCCCACTTTGATGCTTTTGTTTAGATAGTTGGTGAATCTCAATCTGACCTTTCATGTATTTCAAAGTCAAAGAAGAATTTGTAGCTTGACCAATGCTAGGTGTGGTAGATTTGGCTAGTTCTGCCTGCGCTTTAATCTTGGAAGTCAAGATTTCATGAACTGTGGGCCTCAATTGCTGGCTGTTGTGACACAAAGCAAAATCACATCTCAGACACCAATCAGATAAATATGCAGTTGAAGCACCATGTTATACAATTTCATATATGTGGTATACTGGTATATTGCACGAGAATGAGGTAAAGGTCATATTATAACAAACCAGTACCAGTATTAATAAGTAACAAGGTATTTCCAATACAGCATTGATGGAAAGAGAGCAAAAAGACCAAAACTGACTAGGCAACAGCTGATGATGAGAAAATAGGTGACAAACACAAGAAGAAACAGAAGTTTTGACAAGAAAACTTGCCATATCATTGCACCAGCAGCGGCAAATTTCCCAAGCTTGCACAAGCATTCAACCATCGTATGTAAATACTTCACATGAAAAGCAGCATCACTTTTTATTATAACTTCCTACAACCAAATTTAGAACAAAATCAACAACAACAAAGACACAGGGATATCAAATCCATATCAAGACAGAGTTATTAGTCTGTTGACCATACAAGAAATTCATCAGGATCAGCGGCTGAAAGCCAAGGAGGAGTTTGACGAAAATGAACACTAGCCTCCTTTGGGGTACTCTTACAATCATTGGCTTGAGGTGAACCATTAGTTAGAGTTTCATTATGAGCCAAAGCGCCCTCCTCATCTTCCCCGTCATTTGAACTGTAGTGTATAGAACGAAAGATATCAATAACTTCGGGAACATCAACTTCAAGAAATTTATTCTACTTAGCTAAGATTAAGCCAATCTATAAATGCACCAGTTCATGAAAGAGGATTAACTCGGTAGTTTATTTAACACATTACCCAGGGAGATTCTGAATTGCAGTCATCTTTCTTACTATGTATCGTTTGAAAGATAAAAAAAACAATGAGTTTATCTAACGCGTGATGTATGTACAAGGATGTAAAGCCAGACACATTTTCTAGCTTAGTTTTGTTGATTTCTCTGTCCGTGATAGTTAAGTGGTGACTTGTGACATCAGTGTGGCAAAATAAAATACAAAGCTGTCTGCGAAACATATTTATGGAAACTACCATCCTAAGGAAATCATGGTTGATGTAAAATCAGTATGTACAGATGGGATATGATATAGCTGGAATTAATTGTGATCACTATGAAACCAAATGTCTATCACACACTTCACTCACTTTCCTCACGTTGAATAGCTTGAACACAACTTCACTTTTCTCACGTTGAATAGCTTGAACGTACACAACTTCACTTTCCTCACGTTAAATAGCTTGAAGACAGCTTTATATAACTTTACACAGTTTAGCACTTTGATAGGTTACAGTGTTACACATTTCATTCAACACACAACTCTTAATTAATTAACAATCATAGGATACTGGTCCCGCTCTCAATAGCGGATAACGACGTAAAACCTTTTTATTTGGTAGTGTAACATTCCAATAGATAATATATGCGCGTTCGGAATGTGTTAGTTTCATGAAACTGTAAGACCGGGGAATAACGGCCCCGACCTGACTATACACATCTCTTTCACTTAACTTTACACATTACACTGTTCACTTTGCTTTGCATTGATTGATACGTTTTACTTGAATTGATCTTGAGTCAGTTGAGTTCTGATCGTAACACACAATCCTCACATTCCCACTATTGATTAATGACTTATCTTAAGTGATCACACATTACAAAAGTAATCCATATTATTTAAAGGTAACATGGATACCAACTAGAATAAAATAAAATAACGGATGAAAACATCAATGAAATAACATGTTCCATACCTAACCATTTTAGCATGAAAGAACAATAATAAATCATGCTTTAAAGAAATGGTGGGTAAACTATATTATTATTTTATATTAAGGTCAAATAATAACTTTACCCAATATTACTTGCCGAATCCAAACTGATTGTTAAATAAATTACATAAAACAGGTGAATTGTAATTTATTTTATTTAACTTGGCAAGCAACCAAATGAACGAAAACAACTAGACACGAAATAGTGAGCAGAAAGGCTCGGAATGTCACTTGTCTTTTTCGCCTTGTTGGATTTTGATACCAACTATGGACTTCAAAGACTTGTGAACGAGTTTTACTCACTTAGTAACGGTTCTACACACATGAAATACAAGGCACAAAGAAGAGTTTAGTAATTGGTATTTTTATACACATAATTGACTTATTAATTCAAATAAAATTGAATTAATTATAAAGTCAGAATTTATACCAATTACATCCTCTTGGGATTCTTGTCTTGGGATGATTGTGTAAGGATTCGAGATCATCGCTACGAATTTAGAAATTTATGTGAGATAGAATGCATTCTAAAACCTTGGGATAAGTTTTATAAATTTTAAAACTGATATAAGGCCATATTTTACCAAAGCATAAAGTTTGGGAGGTTTGTGTAATTAGTCCTTCTTCTTCGCCCAACCCGTGGCTACTGTACACCCGTTACACAGCTCCCTCGCCTGCAACTGGTGGCGCGGCTGCAGTAGCTCGACTAGGCTCGGTGGCGCCCGATCTGGGTGGTGGTGATGCCGTCGAAGGGTGGGGAGGCTCCCGATGGTCCTAGGCAGCGACGGCAGAGCTTCGGGCGGCTACGACATCGGCGTCCTCAAATTTGAAATTTGGGGGTTTTCGATTGGAGTTGATTTGGGATAAAATGTTTGATGGAAAATGTTCCTAGATTAATTTAGAACTCAATGAGATGGTTTCGAGCTCTAATTTCTCAGAAATGGTGACTTATCCCTCGAAGAAAATCGAAACCTCTTTTCTAGAGTTGGCCTATTTCGTAACCGTTTTATCAAATTGAATGCATCATTGACCATCTCTCGATGACTGAAATGATTTCAAGCATTCAACTGAATCGAATTCAATGTGAATTGGACCGAATATGATCGACAACTTATAAGAATTGAGAATATTCTTAAGAATAAAATTCAATATGATTCTTCCAATTAAATATAAGGATAGGTTTGAATTAAATTGAGAATAATACTACTGCTTGTGACGTGTCGAATTAAATTCGAACTCGAAGGATCACCATTGAAGACAACTAAGGTGTAGGTAGAGCTAGAGGAGGAAGACGAAGGTGGAAACCCGGTTCCGACCCGATTTTATAAACCCCAAACCGGTTTAGTTGTAGGATTTTGATCCGCTTATTTATCTTTACCCGATTTTGACCCAATTTTGTTTTTATAAAGGATGGAGGAGTTTTTTTTAAGTATAAATAATGCAACAATTTAATTATTGCAATTTGAATAAATAACTATTTAACTTAGTCAAAATATCTTTAATGTTTATTTAAATAATTACATATAATAATACCTTTTATAAAATGTATGCCACATATAAACTATATTTTATCTTCCCCTTGCACATTTTAAATAATTATTAATTCATTCAAAATAACCTTTCAAACTTTCAACCTTAATATTATGATAATAAAATCATCCTTAAACTTTTATTGATAATTAAAGTTAATATAAAAATGGAGTTATAAATCATAATATCTTTCATAAAAAGACATCACAAAGAACATCTAAATAATTTAATCAAAAGGATTTTCACCTAAGATATTAAAGAATAAAATAATAAACTCACATCAATTTTTATATCTACAACAAAATGCATACTCCATTTTAGTTATAATAAGTTTCACTCTTAAATTCATAAAGTCAACCATATTTTATATTTTAAATAATAAGAACCAAATAATAATATATATTTCATAAATAATTGTATAAATTCTTTTATATCAAAATTATAACCTTTTTATTTACTTAAATTAAAATAGAAATACCCAAAAATACTTTGGGGTATTTCACAATATCGGCTCTCAGTGTAAAAATCGAGTTGAGTGTGACTCGATATCGAGTTAAGGTACTCGATATCGACCAACGTCTTCCTTTGCTCCGCTGCTTGACTCGATTCCATGATATTGACTTGGTATGGGTAACTCGATATCGACATGGTTAAGTCGATATCGACCACTGCTCTTCAGCCTTGCTCGATTCTGGCCAACTCTGGGTGAAATCGGCTAACTTCACTCAATATCGACTAACTGAGGTCGATATCGACTTGTTGTTGTCGACTCGATTTTCTTGCTTTTCAGCTCGATTTGTCCTGGTTCCGCTGCTCCTTGACCTCGGACTTTCTATAGTTGACTTCGAGCTTCTCCCCCTTTCTTAGAACTGTTGTAGATTGCCTCGATTTCTGCGAAATTAAACAGAAACTGGTGTAGATTTCATAATTTGGCAAATAAGCATAAACTACATAGATTCCGTACTATTCTAACCCAAATGCATGAAATGCATACAGAAATCGATATAAAGGTAGATATAAAACATTGCACGAAACATGGACATCAGAATCTATGCTGCAGAAGTAACTAGTTGTTGTATATTCAAGCGAGGAAGAGTTCTTCGACGACGCTTTATCGACAGAACTGAACGATCCACTCGAAGTCGAGCAGACCCAGTCGACGTCGACCAGTCTACTCGACGTCGAGCAGATCCACCCGAACTCGACCACTTCTTCAAAGCAGGTAAGTATTCAAAACCTACTCGACGTCGAGCAGTCGCACTCGACGTCGACTACTTTTTCTCCTGCAGGTGTACCCAAGGTCGAGAACAGCAACTCGACCATTGCTGATGTACTCGATGTCCACTACCAGTACTTGACGTCGACCACTTCTGCAACCCCGTCCGATTCAGCGTTGTCGTCGATGTATGCTTGGTCGAAGCCAACTCTTGTAGCTGATTTGGATGCTTCGGTCATGAGGATTGAGACGGATTACCTAGGGGAGATCATGAAGACGGAGAAAGTAGAGCCCATCTTGATTCCACATGGCCCTTCTCTAGTGTTAAAACCCTTACTCGACACCCTTATGTATGAATTCCTTGGTCCTGACTCTACTTTTCCTGTGATTATCAGTGCGTCATTAACCACACAGGAAGTAAACAAGCTATTGGAAGTCCTCCGCACTCACAGGAAGGCCATTGGATATTTCTTGGAGGACATTAAAGTTATTTCACCCGTTACTTGTATGCATAGAATTCTTTTGGAAGATGATCACAGGGCAACAATTGAGCATCAAAGGAAGCTTAACCCCAACATGAAGAAGGTGGTGAAGAAGGAGATCCTACGCATGCTGGATGCAGGAATCATCTATCCAATCTCCGACAGCAAGTGGGTAAGTCAAGTTCATGTTGTTCCTATAAAGGGTGGAATGACCATTGAGGAGAATGAGAAGGGAGAGCTTGTCCCTAAATGAATCACTATCAGCTGGCGGATGTGCATCGATTACAGAAAGCTCAACACCGCCACCAGGAAAGATCATTTCCCGCTCCCCTTCATTGACCAAGTACTCGAAAGGTTAGCTGAACATGATTACTTTTGTTACCTGGATGGCTATTCTAGATTTTGGCAGGTCCCTATTCATCCTGAAGATCAAGAAAAGACCACCTTCACGTGTCCCTATGGAACTTTCGCATATAGGAGGATGCCTTTTGGGCTTTGCAATGCCCCTTCCACCTTTCAAAGGTGTATGATGGTCATCTTCTCCGACATGATAGAAGACATTGTGGAGGTATTTATGGATGATTTCTCTGTTTATGGCACTTCTTTCGATATTTGTCTTTGTAACCTTCGTAGGGTATTGGAGGGACGTGAGGAGACAAATATGGTTCTCAACTGGGAAAAGTGCCACTTTATTGTAAGGGAAGGGATCGTGCTAGGCCACAAGGTGTCTAAGAAAGGTATTGAGGTGGACAGGGCCAAGATAGAGCTAGTGGAGAAATTGCCCCCACCATGATCAATCAAAGAGATAAGGAGCTTCCTTGGTCATACAGGTTTTTATAGGAGGTTTATTCAAGATTTTTTTAAAATTGCCAAACCATTGACTAACCTTCTTATGAAAGATGTTAAGTTTTAATTTTCTAGTGAATGTCTTGAAGCCTTCAACAGGTTGAAAGAAGCCCTTATCTCCGCTCCAATCATTCAATCGCCGGATTGGTCATTACCTTTTGAAATCATGTATGATGCCAGCGATTACGCCGTAAGAGCAGTTCTAGGACAACGGAAAGACAAGAAGATTCATGCCATCTATTATGCAAGCAAGACTCTGATGTGGTTCAGGCTAAGTACACCACGACGGAAAAAGAGTTCTTGGCTGTGGTCTTTGCTTTTGAAAAATTTTGTTCTTATCTTGTTGGATCTAAAGTTATTGTGCATACTGACCATGCTGCTCTTAGATATTTGATGGCAAAGAAGGATGCTAAACCTAGGCTCTTGCGGTGGGTGCTCCTACTCCAAGAGTTTGATGTCGAACTCAAGGACGAGAAGGGCACAGAGAACTCGGTAGCCGATCATCTCTCTAAGCTCCCCAAGGACATGCTGGAGGAAGCCCAAGACACCACGCCTATCGAAGACTCCCGACCCGACAAGCATCTAATGAGGACAGACACGGTCTTACTCGACGTCGACCAGAACTCCTCGACGTCGAGTAAACCGACTCATGTAGGTAAGTATACAGTTTTGCCTATTATTGAACTGCAGGGATACTTGACGTCGACCACAGACCACTCGACATGCCCTTCGAAGTCGAGTACAGACCCAGAAGCCGACATCCACTTGACGTCGAGTACGTCTACTCGACGTCGACTACCTTCTGGTAAGCTTTCAAACGAGATTTTTCGTACGAATTCCAATGAGGATTTCTTCTTTGCCCCTCCTACTAGTCTTATTCATGATATTTATGCTATAAAGGGATCAAAGGTACCCTGGTATGCAGATTTCGCTAACTACCTTGTAGGAAACGAGATTCCATCAGGCCTATCTTCATCGACAAAGAAGAAATTCCTCCATGACGTCAAGCAATACTATTGGGATGAGCCCTACTTGTTCAAGAAAGAAAAGGATCATATTTTCAGGCGTTGTATCCCGGAGGAGGAAGTAGAAAGTGTCATTCGCCATTGTCACACTCTCCCTACAGGCAGACATGCAAAAGGCTTCAAAACTGCATCAAAGGTACTTCAATGTGGTTTTTATTGGCCTAACCTTTTCAAGGATGTGCGGGCTTATGTCACTTCATGCGATGAGTGCCAACGAGCGGGCAACATTACTTGGAAGAACGAGTCTCCGCTTACAGGGATCCTGGAGGTAGAGCTTTTTTATGTTTGAGGCATTGACTTTATGGGACCATTCCCTGCGCCAGACCCTTACAAATACATCCTTGTGGCGGTCGACTATGTCTCTAAATGGGTTGAGGTTGTTGCAACTAGGACCAATGATGCGAAGGTAGTTTCAAAGTTTGTTAAAACTAACATATTTCCTCGCTTTGGTGTTCCTAGAGTTCTTATTTCAGATGGTCGCTCACATTTCATCGAGAGAGGGTTTGAGGCTCTTTTGGCTAAGTATGGGGTGACGCACAGGGTGGCAACACCCTGTGCATGAAGAGACGTGGGCTCTCGACGAGGCAGGTAAGAAACGCCACTATGGACAAATTCTTACAATCTGGTTTATGGCAAATCATGCCATTTGCTTGTCGAACTGGAGCATGAAGAGACGTGGGCTCTCGACGAGGCAAGTAAGAAACGCTTTATTGACTTGGAGGAGCTAGAGGAGTTGCGACTGAAGCCATATGAGAATGCCGAAATCTACAAGGAGCTTACGAAGAGATGGCACGATAAGAAATTGGTGGCAAAGACATATGAGGTAGGTGAAAAAGTGCTTTTATATAATTCTAGACTCCGTTTGTTCCCAGGGAAGCTCAGGACAAGATGGAGTGGACCTTTTGTGGTTCACCATATTTACCCCCATGGAGCAGTGGAGTTACTTGGCACTGATTGAACCACCTTTAAGGTCAATGGGCACCGGGTCAAGAAGTACTACTGTAAAGAAGACCTAGAGGAAGAGATTCGTGCCACCCTGACGTTAATCACAGCTTGAACAGGGAAGTAGGTCGAGCTAACGACTTGAACCTTAGCACTTACGGGAGGCAACCCGCTTTTCTTATTCTGTCTTCTTTAGTTTATTTTCTTTTATTTTCTTGATGTTCGTGCATAATCTCTTCTCATTGGTAGATACAAGCAAACTCACGGAACTGACGGTCTACTCGACGTCGACCATACTCCTCGACGTCGACTACATTCAAAGGGATTTCACTGAGCACATCTAGTCGAGAAGCCAAGGGGAGGACACTTCTACTCGACGTCGAGTACATTAATCAACGTCGGTAAATGGGGGACTACTCGACGTCGAGTAACTTACTCGACGTCGAGTACAAACATCAGGTTAGTTTTTCTATTTTTTTATTTCAAAAAATATATATATATATCTATAATATAACAAGAAAAGTTGTGTGTCAGCCTTCATAAATGTGTATTCCATTTGTTTTTGTTTTTGTTTTTCATAAATTGATTCCATTAAGGCATTTACCCAATTAATACCATTGATTTAATTGTGTTTAGCCATTTGGGTTACCTGCAAAAAAAACAACCCCTAACAATCAATTAATTAGCTCTTTTTCACAAATTAATTCCACAAAGTCATTTACCCAATTTAAGCCGTTTGGGTTAGCTGCAAAAAAAAAAGAAAAAAATTGTCAAACAGACACTTTTTTTGGACAAATTGGTGAATCGTCCACTATATATACTAATTCAATTAGAACCCAATTACATATTAAAACAAACAGATCCCCAATTTTCTCTCGATCTCTCCGGCTACCTCAATATCTCCGGCCGCTCCCTCGAGCTCGCTCGCCCTCTCGCTTTCTCGTCCTCGCCCTATCGCTCATCGCCGGATCTGGAAGCGAAGCTTCAACGTCGTCGGATCTCGCATCCTCCAGATCGTCGTCGTTCTTGCTTTCAGATTCAATTTGAAGAACTGGAATGGATCCACCTCAGGCTTTCGGATTCAATTTAAAGAACTCCTGGAATCCGGGGAAGCTTCTTCGGCGTGGGATCTGAAGCAAGGCTGAGATCGGCTCCGTGTTCCTCATCTGAAGCAAGGCCGAGATCTATGGCGACATCGTCTCCTTCTCCCTCTTTCGTTGTAGATTCCGACCTTCAATCGGAGAGAATATCACCTCCAATCAGAGGGAATATGACCTTCAATCGGAGCTCATTCAACGTGAGTTCTTCGGATTCCAACTCCTCTCTCAGATCCCACGTGGAAGATCTATGGTGACAGCAGATCTATGGCGAAATCAAGCGAGATCGAGCGAGTTTCCAATGTATTTTTTTTGTGGTAGCAGATCGAGCCAGATCGAGCAGATCTACATCTACGACGACAAAAGATCTGCACCGGAGGCAGTGGCGGTTTCAGATCTAGAGAGAGGCGGTTTTAGATCTGGATAGAGGCGGTGTTTGGTGGCGAGATCGAGCGAGCGAGCGTCCGGAGCGAGCAAGGTCGAGGTCGAGCGAGCGAGCGAGGTCGACCGGCCGGAGCGAGGGAATGAGTAGCAGCTGGAGCGAGGGCTCTCTCTAGATCTGAGAATTACAGAGGAAGTAGGAAGGTAGAAGAAGCAATTTTTGTAAAATTACAAAAATTAACCCATAAATATGAGAATGAAAAAAACTATCTATATCTTATTATGTGATTCACGTCTTCTATATTTTTATTTTTACATTTGCACAACATAAAGGTATATTTGCGCAACAAATTGTTCTATGTGCACAACGCAAAGTTATTTTAGCACAACAAAAAGTTCTGAAACGGAAAAAAAAAGGGAAAAAAATATATTATATTTTGCAGAAATAATTATTATATTTCCACAACATACGATTATATTTGCACATCGTACTCTTATATTTGCATGACAAAATGTAAAAAAAATATAAAAAAATTGAAAATAAACTAGACATGGGTCATATTTGCACAACTTACGGTTATATTTGCACAATGTATTCTTATATTTGCACAACAATTGAGACTTGTGAAATTGTGCTCAACATGATCTTATTTTTTCTCAATATTATTTTATAATTGCTCAATAGATTATTGCACAACATGATCTTATTTTTTCTCATCAATAGACTATGATTGCACAACATGGGGGATTGGTGGAAATTCGCTCAACATGCTCTTATTTTTGCTCAACAATAGATTATATTTGCACAACTATTGAGACTTGTAAAATTGTGCTCAACATGATCTTATTTTTTCTCAATATTATTTTATAATTGCACAATAGATTATTGCACAACATGGTCTTATTTTTGCTCATCAATAGACTATGTTTGCACAACATGGGGGATTGGTGGAAATTTGCTCAACGTGATCTTATTTTTGCTCAACAATATTATAAAGTGCAAGAATAATATTATAAAGTGCCCAAATTAGATTTTTTTTTTAAGAAGAACCAAATTAGATTTTAGTTTATTTATTTAAGGTGCAGTTGTGCAACTTTAAGGTGCGGTTGTGCAACTCTAAATTACGGTTGTGCAACTCTAAACTATGGTTGTGCAATTTTAAAATACAGTTTAAGAAGAACCAAATTAGATTTTAGTTTATTTATTTAAGGTGTGGTTGTGCAACTTTAAGGTGCGGCTGTGTAACTCTAAACTACGACTGTGCAACTCTAAAATACAGTTTAAGAGGAACTAAATTAGATTTTAGTTTATTTATTTAAGGTGCAGTTGTGCAACATTAAGGTGTGGTTGTTCAACTCTAAACTAAGGTTGTGCAACTCTAAACTATGGTTGTACAAATCTAAAATACAGTTTAAAAAGAACCAAATTAGATTAAAAAGTGCAAGAATAATATTATAAAGTGTCCAAATTAGATTTTAGTTTGTATAAATAAAACTATAAATTTCATGAATAACACTTTGAAATTGAATAAATAGATCTAGGTGGAGTCGAACCACCAACCTCCTGAACAACTATTTGTCCAGACGCTCTTTCCTATTTGAGCTTATAGATCTTAATGCTAGGATATGTTTATAAATTGTAAAAATAATATTATCAAGTGCACCAAAAAATGTTGTAAACAGTGACTTCAAGATTTGCCAAGTATGGCCCCTAGTCAATATTACTCATACATTAGTCGAGCCAATAATTTGCTCCACTTGACAAGAAGAGATCCTAATTAACTAAAATGTAAAATACATAGCATTAATGTCATCTTAAGTTGAAAGACACCACTGCTAATTTTGTTGAGAAAAATAAGAAAAAAGATCCTTCAATTTCGGTTTAGGAACAGAGACTATTTTTCTAGGATGTGGGACAACCCCATTAAACTATTCTTAAACCATCAAGCATCAGCAAACCTAGGCAGAGCACGAGACAACTCTATGGGTATAATAATGAACTAAGCCATTATTAAACCATGTCAACACACTAATCAAGCACCAGCAAACTATGTCAGCACACTAAGCAAGCATCAGGATGAAGTGAGAAGCATCAGGATGAAGTGAGAAAACACTAAAACTACAAACTTGTTGCTATGTCAATTGTGAATATCAAACTCAACATTATGAAAAGTCTTGGATCAGGAATACAAAATAATGAAAAATATTCCCTTCTTTTTCCCTGCAGGCTTCTCTTTAGTGTTGATTTTAGGCGTTGTTCATAGTGTGAAAGCTGTTTATCAACATGGCAGTTGCTGTCCCACTAGGGTAGGTAAGTTTGTAGTCCATCCCCTTAAATGCCGAAATACAAGTATCAGTACAAGATGGATACTTGTGCGATTATAGAGGAGCTCCTAAACAAGAACTGTCAAGATCCTAGTTTTTTTCGAACCGACAAAAGCACGCGACATCTTAAATCTATCAAATAATAGCATGTTTCTTTCTTATAAGATCCAACACAAATAATGTACATATGTAATTGGCATCAGTCAAAATATACTTACAAAGTAGAGATTGAATCAAACAACAATTGGAGAAAAAAGTCAACTATATAATCATGTCATAGCCAAGTGACAGCAATCACACAAGCTCCAAATCAATCACTTGCGTTTAGTTAAAGAAGAGTATTAATCACTATTTGACAATAAGCTTTGCTTTAAGGACATTCTAATTTCTGAGACAAAAAAGGCACTAATGCAGCAATATTACAGCACACAACAAGGGATTAATTAAGAGGTACCTTACGAAGTGGCGCAAGACTAAAAAGTCCAAGGAAGCTAACAACAAAAAAAAAATCAATCATCCACCACAAGCCTTGATTCTTAGTGTCTTCTGCCCGGTTACCAGGATAATCAGCGCCTAAGTATCCTAGAGAATGGGGTTAGTGATGGACTCTTCGGACTACAAGTAGATCAAATATACACATCTAAGTTTCCTACAAAAAAGAATCAGTTAAAGATATGACCAAACCAAATACAGTGAGGTTTCTAATGTGCAGCTTGTTACCAAGGTGCAAGACTCAAGTATAGAACGGTGAAGAAGAAAAGCAGCAGCATGCTGAACCTGTAAGCCAAGCAGTGGCAGTTACATACGCAACTGAACCCGCCTACAGCATGTATCTTGCCTGCAGCAAGAAGCAATGATCGACTTCCTGCAAAATCCTGCAAGCAAAAATCGATTGATAAGGAAATCAGTTGGAAGCAAAGATCAATTACAATCGCAAGGAAACCTCGGCTCGTAAAAATACAGTCACTCGGCCTATTGGGGCATTTCATCAAACAGGTTATGTGCAAAACATAAAACAACATATCAATCACATGTATGCATATCAAAATCCTGACAACATATCAATCATAGAGAGAACACTTGAAGGCTAGGTAATCGACGAATTTTCGCAAGCAAAATGAACAATCACCGTCAAATTTCGATCAAAAACCCTATGAGATCGCCACAAAGAGAAAAGCTAGAACAGATCTACAAGGTAAGCACACGAGGTGGATCAAAATGTTCAGCATTCTAACGAAATCGACATGAGAGTACTCGGACGAAGAAAACAGAAGCTGGAAAATTAGAGATAGAACAAGTAATTTCACCTCAAAAGATTGAGATTTTAATCTTTAGAAGAATCCTCCGGCGTCGCCATTGCTCCTTCCGTGATTTATATGCAGCTTCGAATTTAATGATTAATGGAATGTTATACCTACTTGATTCGATTGAAGAAATGTTGAAATCCGCAGTTTTGATGCGATTAGAGTCCTTGGAGAGATGATCGGAAGTGAATCAGATCGGTGGCGAGCAGGAGAGAGAGAGAGAGAGAGAGAGCACACGCGTAGGAGGAGTGGGCGCGTAGAACAAAGACAGTATATATTGTGGACATTTCACCAATTTATCCCAAAATGTGGACATTTCACCAATTAGTACATAATTTAACACCTCTATGATATAATGGCATCTACTTTAATAGTATCCGTAATTTAATGGCATCTACTTTAATAGTATAATTTAACACCTCTATGATTTTTGTAACCGCCATAGCCTTTATCCCTAACAATCAATTCAGAAATTTTTTTTAAACGAAATTAGATTGGGTTGGCTAAACATTTAGGCCTTCTTCCTTCTTTTGACCGGTGCCTTCTTCCTCCATATAAAAATGATTTGTCCCGCTAATCCTTGCAACACCGTGAAACACCGTACCCCTATACTAAGAGTGAACAAAAGAGGGCATAACAACACTCAATTGTATTCCTACTCCGATTGAATTGGTTTCCTCTTCTATCTTTGATTCATCTATTTAATTATTTGTTGTTCTACGTCCATAAGATTTTTTTTATCCCTCTTTCATTATTTGTTAATCATTTGTTTTTTGCTTTATTAGGCTTTGATATGATATTGATCTATTCTTTCTACAGAGTATTATTTATCCATCATCATTCAAATTTTATGCCTATATTATAGTTATTTTTCTAATTTTTATTCTTATCTTTTATTTTGCAGATTAGTTAGGGAGAGCTATATATATTCCCTCTATCATTCGATGACCCATAATAATTTTTTTTCCCTCTTCGATATTTCGTTCTTTGATTAATCAATTTTTTTTGTTGTTTATATATCATTTCTCAAATTTAGAATTAGATTTGATGTGCTTATCTATTCTTTCTATTGTTTAATTTATCATAATTACAAAATTATACCTACATCGATCATAGTTATTTTTTCTAATTCTTATTCTCTCTCTCTCTTTCTTTTTTATTGTCAAATTTGAATAAACCTACGATTGTAAGTTTGTAACTTCATTTTAGAGCAAGGAAAATATATTCAATTTAGTGGCACAATTGTTGTAGTCCATTTTTTGTATGAAATTGTATATTCAATTTTTGAAGCATTTTAAGATCTTTTGTTTTATATATATATGCAGTGTATTATTCTAAATCATTTTCAATTTATATATAAAAATATTATATTACGATTTTTATTAACATTGATTTCTTTATATGGATGATACAACTTCTACTTCATTGTCAAAAATATATGGTATGTTCAAATATCATTCATTGATTTTTTTTATTTCTTTATTTTGGATGATTACTTTTTATTTTATTTTGTGGATTACTATTTTATGTATTTAATTTTTGTTTTTTAATTTAGTTCATTTATTTGTAAAGGAAGACATCTATCTTATAAGGAGTCTATTATCTTACTTTAATCATTTCATTCATGTCTATAAATACAAGCCCGGTAAATAATTTATTAATCTATATATATATCATCTATCTATCGATATATACACCAAGTTTATAATATCTATATATAATATCTATCGATCCTAGTGAAATCGCTGCCCCCAAACTTATGAAGAAATTGGCAGATATATATTTCGCAAAGGTTGCTGCTGCATCAGACTCTGTTTTCTCTTTGACTCCGCGACAGGTGGCATTGTGGAAGTCTCAGCAAGGTACTCACTCCTCCGATTGGTTGCGTGCAGTTCCTATTTCTGGGCTGGGGCAGACTATGAATGGAAGGACCTATCGTAGTGTGCTTAGCTATCGACTGGGTGTTCCGTTGTTCACGATGTCTAGGCCTTGTTCAGCTTGTTCCCGGATCTTTAATGGTGATGTCTATGGAGATCATGCTGTGTCCTGTCCTGGTACCGTGGGAATTAAACATCGACATAACCTTGTGCGTGACGCCTTATTGGATATCTGTTTTAGGGCTGGGATTTCTGCTGGTAAGGAAGTTGATATCGGTTTGGTCGATGGGCATGATAGGTCTCTACGTCCGGCAGATTTGCTTCTTTATTCATGGGACAGAGGGCGTGATGTTTGTGTTGATCTGACGGGATCTTCCCCCTTGACTCAGTCGGGGATGTCTGACTTTGCCCCTGGTCGTGCTGTTGTTGATGCTGCTCAACGTAAGTGTGTTAAGTATCGTGATTTGTGCACGGCAGCGGGTTATGGTTTCCTGCCCTTCTCCTTCTCTTCGTTGGGGGAGCTGGATACGGATGCTGTTACCTTGCTGAAGCGGATTCAGAAATTCTCAATTTCCCAGGATGCCGGGGCTCGTGCTGCAACTTATATTTTTACAAGACTTAGCTTTGTTATTGCTAAGGGAGTGGGGGCCCAGATAGTATCTCGGCTACCCACTAATTTCCTGTAGTATGTAATTATTTTTATAATAATAATAATAATAATAATAATAATAATAATAATAATAATAATAATAATAATAATAATAGAAAAGTTGTGTTCAACATAATAAATGCATAAATTTTTTGAAAAATATACATTAAATAACAAAATTAATTCAAATTTATCAAAAATGTCAATTTATTTGTGATTGTCACTTTGTTGCGACTTATTGTATGTTCGTATACTTTTATCTTCCAAAAACCTCGAATATATGTTATATATATTATAAATATATATATATATATATATATATATATATATATATATATATATATATATGTTTTATATATATATATATATGTTATATATATAGTGTTTTCATTTTTCTCATTATCTAAATCTTCTATGTATACATTAAATAATTACGTGTAGTAGAAAGTCGCAAGTTTATGAATAGTTTACCTCTAATCCTTAATTTTATTTTATAAATATCTATCTCATAAATAACATAGTATTAAATCTATTAATTTTTTTATTCTTTTTTTTGTCCACAAACATATACTATAGAGAGTTTTTCTCATAATAAAAATAAGTTACAATTAAGCAATAAAGAACAGAGATTTTTAAAATAAACCAATTAAATAGTATTAAAGTATATTCTTATGTCAATATAAATAAAAATTAAATGGTACTAAAACATATCTCATGCATCACCATAGGCATGCTTACTATAATAATCTAGTATAATAACCCTAGAAAAAGTGTCGTGTTTAGCTCACCATAAATGCATACCTCATTACTTCTGATATTTTATCAATTTAAAATTCAAAATTATAATTCCTTGAATTAATAACAATAATTTCTGTCTTTTCATCTTCCAAAATTTATATATTTATTAATTTAAATTAATTTATTTTTGTATTAAATTGAATGTCTTGAACTCAAAGAAATAAATGACACTCTTTTCATTTTCTATATAAGTGATTCAATGCTTACTTCCTTGGTCCAGGTAGTATTCCACACCTCATAAATCTTATACCCTCATAAATATATACCTAATAAATCTCATATTTTTGTTATTCAAAATTATTTATACTCTTAGGTCATACTACGTATCTTATAAATTAAATTGTTTTTGCAAAACAACTCTATATATTTGACATGGGGGAAGAAAAATATGTGACTAAGAAGAAGTTCATAGTTAGCCTAAAAACAATTCATAGAAAAAGAGTCTCAATTGAGAAGAAACATGGGGCATGCTCGCTAGTATATATTTATTTATGTGTCACGGGTCAGTTTTGTTTTTGTTAAATTTTTATTTCAGTTTTATTTTAATTTTTATATAAAACCCCCCCTCGGAACCCTCCTATCTCTTCTCTCGACCTTGCCCACTCAGACCCCTAAGCCGCCATCTCCCTCTCTTGCTCTAAGCCTATTCGCTCTCGCTCTGGCCGGCTACACCACCACCCCTCCGACCGGATCTTATCTCCGAACATCACCAGCGTAGCCCCGAGCCCAGATCTGAACCCCACCCTCTCACTCTCGCACTCCTTCGCCCTCGCTTGCGGACACCACCGTTGCCCAGATCTCCTCGCCGACCCCCACTTCACCAAGTTCCGAGCAGATCCGGCCGTTCAGACCCCGAATCCGCCGCCTCCGAGCACCTGAACCACCCTGCCGCCACCAATTCTTCTTCTCCCCGTCTCTGACAGTTTAAATCCGAGCCTCCCCTGTTTTTTTCTTGAAATACCGAGGATCATCCGCTCACTTTTCTCTATTTTCGAATTTCATCCCACCTTTTGCAACTCTTCTGGTATGATTTCTCTCCCTATGCTCTGTATTTTTAGATCTACATTTATTGTTGAGAACTTAGGGATTTGATATTGAGTTGAGATTTGAATGTTTAGGGTTTTGAAATTTACGCGGGAAATTGAAATTGATTACTTAAGGTTGTTCTAACCGTTATTTTGGGGGTAAAGTAATTTTTATGTGCTGAATTTTATTTATCTATATGATTGTTATACTTAGTTCATGCATGTTGTCAAAGAAATTCTTGAAATTTGGGATCTATCAAATTATACATGATTTATTTTGAAATTTCTTGAATTTGTTCTTTATTGGATAATTCATACATATGATGCACTTATTTGTTTCATTATGTGAGTTTTTCCATGTTTGACAATATGACCTACCTTGGACTTATTTGATGTTTAAATATGTGGGTAGTTTAAAACTAAGTATAGGGTTCTTGCACTTTTCTATGTTTAAATTTTTTTTTTTTGTATATGAATTATCTTATATTGGTCTTTTCTTGCAGAAAATGGTTAGAAGCAGGACCCCAGCAAGGACACACTGAGGACCGATGACCTAGAGACCCGCGTTTGGGCTGACCAGCTTACAAGGAGACATGATCCAGCACCTGATCCACCTTAATCTCCACCCTTGCAGCCAAGTCATCCTGCTGCTGCTGATATGAATGGTGAGAGGCTTCACCATTGTCCTGCTGCTGCTCGTCATCAGAATCCTCTTCAATAGACTCCTTCATAGCCTCTGCGTCCTCCTCGTCATGGGAGTACCAAGCCTCCCTCACTCTCATGGCAGGATCAGCCTATGGGGCGATGCCTGTAGGGTAAGGATGCCTGGTCCATCTCTCATACTAGTGAGAAACATATAGCAGATTCATATTCTCTTCGCGGATGGGCACCCTATAGGTAGGGTGGATCCATGACTCCCCATCATCTGCCTGTGCAATAATCCTCCACGTAAGGAGGCTAAATAAATCAATGTACATGCAGTCAGCGGTGACATACCTATCCAGGGGACGCCGAGCCGTCTAGCCAAGAAAGCCACCATCCATAATGGGGCCAACGCGGGTTCGGCGGTGGGTAAGACAGTGTTGTATCCACGCGTGTAAGGGGAAAAGGCTCTGCCTAGAATAGTATACGACAGAGACACTCTGTCTCCTTCTGGGTAGGGTGATGGAGTTCTGGTCGCGCCCAGAACATGCGAGCCAGGATACGTAGGATCGTCCTGAACAGAGGGCTGACAATGTCGCGGCTGACGGCGGTGGAGGGATAGGGTGCTGCTGTCCCAGTCATGTATCACCAGATGATGGCGGGATCGGTGATGTGGAATGGGGTGTCTGTGTGAATGAATCCAAACAGCTGACTCAACTGCTCATATGTCAAGCGTTGGGCCCGGTTGCCAAGCTGAAAGTGGACGCCGAATGCCTCCTTCGTACTATACATCGACACTACCCCGGACCCAATGGGGAGTTATTTGCTACATTGGAGGTTCACAACGACGCAGTCCACTTTCAGCTTGGCAAACGGGTCCAACGCCTAACATATGAGCAGTTGAGTCAGCTGTTTGAATTCATTCACACAGACGCCCCATTCCACATCACCGATCCCGCCATCATCTGGCAATACATGATTGGGACAGCAGCACCCAACCCCTCTACCGCCGTCAGCCGTGACATTATCAGCCCTCTGTTCAGGATGATTCTAGGTATCCTGGCTAGCATGTCCGTCACCCTACCCAGAAGAAGACAGAGTGTCTCCGTCGTATACTATTCTAGGCAGAGCCTTTGCCCCTTACACGCGTGGATACAGCACTGTCTTACCCACCGCTGGACCCGCGCTGGCCCCATTATGGATGGTGGCTTTCTTGGCTAGACGGCTCGGCGTCCCCCTGAATAGGTATGTCACCGCTGACTGCATGTACATTGATTTACTTAGCCTCCATACGGGGAGGATTATTGCACATGCAGATGATTGGGAGTCGTGGATCCACCCTACCTATGGGGTGCCCATCCGCGAAGAGAACATGGATCTGCTCTATGTTCCTCACTAGTATGAGAGATGGACCATGCATACTTACCCTGCAGGCATCGCCCCATAGGTTGATCTTGCTTTGAGGGTGAGGGAGCCTTGGTACCCCCATGATGAAGAGGACGCAAAGGCTATGGAGGAGGATTCTGATGACGAGCAGCAGGGCCATGGCGAGGCCTCTCACCATTCATATCAGCAGCAGGATGACTTGGTTGTACGGATGGAGATTAATGTGGATTAGGTGTTGGATCGTGTCTCCTTGTGCCACAACACCCTGGAGAATGTCTCCGCCTACATCTTTGGAGGCTACCACGAACGAGATTTTGGAGCTGGACCTTCCACACACTATGATCCCCCCTCTACCAGGCAGCTGGCTCCAGCTACCTCCTCCCAGCGGATGGACTTAGAGATCCTATTTTGTAAGTTCTCCTTCTCTTTGATTTTATCTGTTTCAGAGTGAGGACACTGTGTATTTTAAGTAGGGGGTGGGAGAAACTTGTTGTTCCACTTTATGACTTGCACCTTATGACTTGGTTTCGTTTTTGTTATGTTTTTATTATCTTAGAACATGGCACAACTCCCTTGTGAATTTAGTTGCATTATTTTGAATATGGATATTGCATGTTTGTATGTTATGATATTCAAAACGTTTTTAAGAGAGTTGTAAGGATATCGCCCAGAGCTTGCAAATTGTTCAAAAGAAAAGAGTCGTGGAAGCCAAAGCAAGACTCGACGATGCAAAGGTGGATTCGTTAGAGATATTGCACAAGATTGCCTAGAAAAGGGAAGTCTCAATGAGGTCCGAATTTTTTAGGTAAAACCACAAAAGTGAGGTAAATTGATGTTACTTTTGACATTTTGCACGATAAGAGGAAGAAGGACTTTATATTTTCCATATATTCTCATTTTCTTATTTCTAGCCATACCTATGCCTAATTGGATCATAAAAAACCATATTATGAGCCTTAATTGCCTTTATATCATTATTGCTCCACATATGCCTTATATTGTACATTTTTACCTTATGCTCTATCCGGGGATTATGTTGAGAATGGAAATCATTTTATATAGATATTATATGGTTTGTTGTGTTATGTCATTATTGGAGTTTGGCAGGAGAATCATCAAATTTATGGAAAATTTAATGAGTGAAAGAAAATCCGATCACCTCAGGAGATAAAGGTAGATCGACCCTGCTCGCTGAGATAATAGTTCGGCGAGATGAGACACACATGTGAGGAGTCCAAAGCACTAAGTATCCGGGACCATTCATGACACCCATGTTTGTGACTCGCGAGAAGACAGTGCAGAGGTTAGAGAGGTAAAAGCACTATTATTGATAAAAGTATTGAGCGAATAAGTGAAAGGTGAGGAATCTTATGAAGAAGGAATGTGGTAAAGAAAGTTTGGAAATATTTCATTTCCCCGGATTTGACACCACATGGCCAAAAATTGTCCACCCTTAGCCTTTTTACCTATACACTCTTTTTTGAGCTTAAATAAAGTCATCTTGATTATTGTTGCTTTGTCACATAAAATTATTTTGTGTAACCTTCTTTTGTGCGCATAAATTTCTTTTCATTCACAGGCATAGATTTGAAGGCACTAAGTACCTTTTAAAGGATGACAATTGAGTATTGGGTAATATAACAATAAATCCATTATGTTGAGAGTTTTTGCAGGTTTCCCCTGAGTGACCATCCAGGTTATTGCTTGGGGACAAGCAAGCTTAAGTATGGGGTGATTTGATGTACATGATTTGTGCCATGTTTTTATATCTATTTCAGCTCCTTATTCTATCATTTTATATATTCTGGGTTGGGAATATAGCGAATTTGTGTAGTTTATGCTTATTTGCAAGAAATAGAGGACTACACAAGTTTATGTTTAATATTGCAGAATTTGGAGCTAAATCGGAGCAAAATCAAGAAGCACTAGAAATACACTTGATGTCTACTAAAGGAGCTCGAAAATCGACGGAAGAGCGCCCGAAATCGAGCAAAGCCGAGCACATAACGAGACACTGAAGAGTGGTCGATATCGAGCTGACTTGGCCGATATCAACCTGATTCCAGTCAAAATTTCCAGGACAACTCGACATGACATGAAGACACGAAGACAGGTTGATTTCGACCTGTATTGGTCGATATCGACTAAAATCCACTTGAAATCCCTGCCAGAGTCCAGTATCGAGTGATCAGAGCTGAAGTCGAGCAGACAACTCGATATCGACCAACGTTGGGCGATATCGACCAACGTTGGGCGATATCGACCAACTCCCAAATCGAGTATGAAGTCGATTCCGAGTCCTTGGAAGATTTCGAGTGGATGTTACCTACACATGAAGTTTTTAGAGATATTTTCTATCTTTTTATCTTTCTATCTATCCTAAGGGTGAAACATTTAATTACTCTTTAGGATTTATCTTGTTTACCACATTAGATTTATTTCTTTCCAATTAGAATTATATCTTTAGATAGATGATAGATATTGCTTTCCTTGATTAGCAAGGATTAATCCCTATAAATAAAGCCCATGGGGCTAGTTTTTCATTCATTGCATTCTACTCGACGTCGACCAGACCTAGTCGACGTCGACTACTGACTTTCGATCTAGGGTTTTCTCTCGAGATCTCTACTCGTTTTTGTCTCTGCAGGTACTCGACTCCGACCAGCCTACTCGACGTCGACCAGACCTAGTCAACGTCGACTACTCCTGTCGCCTGCAGTTGCTGTTTTCTACTCGAATTTGACTGTACAAGACCCCTGTCGACTACTATCTAGTCAAGGTCGAGTACCCTGAGTTGACTTCTGGACGTGATTCACTTGGCTATCTGAGATCCGCTGACCAGCTTCCTCAAGGATCGAACCTGACTTTCTTTTGCTACATCGGGGAGAAGTCTTGAACTTTATTTGCGTGGGCACAATCTGGTTTGATTTATTATTACATTTTGAACTCGATTTCCTCCTACATCAGTTAACTGCAGAAAGAAAATATTGAGATATATTGTTACAACCCACAGCGTTCTGCACAGCTTTTTGATATTATTGTTGACTGGGCTCCACTGTCAACAAATGCCCGGAAGAAAAAAAATATGTTCATGGTGTCAATTCTCATCCTACCAATAACGTTGTTTTATCTTACCATTAGTTTCCTTCTATCCTACCATTTTTATGAATCTATCCTATCATGAGTGTCAAGTTTCCGTACTTTCTTAGTTCTACACTTAGGAATTTCAGTGATTACATTATCAACCTACCAATATCGTATATTTATCCTACCATTCTCGTGAAACTATCCTACCATTAGGAATTACATCAGAAAGGGAAATCAATACGGCCAAACATAAAAACTCCAACCTCTAATCTCATCGTCGTTCAATCTAATGATAGCGATATCAAAACTTATATAAAATGCAATTGATATTGGCAAGTAATCATTTGCATCATACAACATCTAATTCAATAACTATATCAAATTCTAAATGGTTTAACAAGACCCGCAGTAATAAAACCTAAAGGCATTTACTACCACCTTTTTTGGCCATCATCAATTCTACCAAGGTAGATTAAAATAGAAACGCAGCAATCTCGGATATACATCTCACTCAATCAAAGAAAATATATAAGAAAACTGAGTCTTAATGATGATTTTGGATGATAAGTCACAATGCAGTGAAACTCACACCTACAGAAATAAAAAATCAACTCAAAAATCGATTGTTGTCCATCAGCAGTTTCTACCACACTAATTAAAGGTCAAGGCTATCAGTGAGCATAACCGAGTTTCAAGCAATCAAATTTAACTTCTCAATTTCTCAAGCAAATGTCAATAATTCAATTCTCAATTTCTCAAGCAAGTAACCAAATAAACCTTGACAAGTAACAATTTGTCAATTGCAGATTTTTCAACCCTAAATTTTTGATTTTTCAAGCAACCGGGCATTGAAGGCATGAATCAGCCAAATAAATCCTACCAAATCTAGGTTGTCTTCCCCATCAACCACAACATTCAAATCCCAATTTCTAATTTCTCAGTATATACGATTAATAAAGTATAAAATAGCGAAATTGCACTCAGATTAAAAATGAAAAACTTACAGACCTTGAGAGCTTATGAGGAGAGGAGGAGGCGGGGGGCTGATGAACTAAAGCCTCAAACGGAGAGGGTGAAAAACGAAGGCGGAAGGCAAGCGAGAGGTCGGAGACGGTGAAGGCGGAGGCAGAAGGCAAGCAACCGGCTAAGTGTAGAGAGTCTGAAATACACAGAGAGTCGAGGCAGGCGACATGAGGCGGGCAGTTGGCCGGAGTAAGGAGGAGAGAGAAAGCCTCTTTCCTTGCCTCGCTTGATTTTGCCCCGGTGGTGACTGCCTATTGCCCTTCCCATCCCCCTCTTGACCCGAACAATTTTGCAAAATTTTGGGTTGTGGTTTAGTTTTGCAATTTTTTGCCCTTGCATGACACTTTTGCAAAATACCCCAAAAAAGTGTCTAGTTACTACCCTTTCCTCTTTTGGATAATTAATGGGCAATTGGCAGGTGACGCCGTGAAGTGAAGCTGCAAACGGAGCAAAGGAGAAGCGTGTGTGCAACACGCCCGCGAAAATGCGGCTTAGGGAGCGAATTCGGCTCGGGGAAGCATGTGGGGCTGGGTAGTGCGCACGCTTTTTTTAAACTGTATTTATATGTAAAGGTGTTCTCATCCGAACCCTACCGTATATATATAGGTGAAAACAAAAAATTAGGGTAAAAACCGTGAGGACCAATTTGATTGGAAGGGATCCGTACACATTATACACATATATACTCGACTCCGGACGCGGCAAATTCCTTTTTATTTTCTGTTCCATCTTCTCCTCTCTCCGTGTGACGAAGATCGAACATCTCGCCTCTTTCCTCGTCTTGCAACACGCTTCTTCTTGCTCTACGAATCTCTACACGAGGAAGACCTCCAATGAAGGTTGAAGGGAAAAGATGAAGGCGATAGAGGGAGACGAAGACAAAGGGTGAAGGTTTGGTAGAGATGAAGGATACAGAAAGCAGAGAGAGACGGAGATGAAGGGCGAAGGCTAGAGACGAATTCGAAGGCGAGTTGGAGACTAGATGAGGACAACAGAAGGAGAGGCTCACAGGTATGGCGTAGGTGTACCAATTTTATGTATAATTTGGGTTTTCTTTTCAGTTCCGGATAATTTGATCAATTTTGTGCTGGATTTGGGGCATATCTTTCTCTTTCTTAATCAGATGTGAAATATTTCAGAACCTTTTAGGTACATCTTCAAAAGGTTTACTTTGGATGCCTTACTTTGAATTGGATGGAAGGTGTATTGATCATTAAACAATTAGACGAATCTTATTTAGTGTGGAGTCTCTTACAGGGTGCCTTCCATGTGTTTGATTAAATTCCCCAATGAAATATTTTGCCATGACTACAAGTATCTAATTCCACTGAGTCAGGATTAGTTGTAGTTTCAATTTACATTGGAAATGTCCAAAGTTCATAGTGATAATCTGGATATTGAGGCTTTGAAATGTATCTATGCATTCTATTCTTGATATTGGTTTGACTACTTTACATTTTGATGGCTTACATTTGGAAGATAACGAGTTCTCATTATCCTCTGGTGGAGGGAGTAATTTCATGTTGGATGGCATGTTCATTTGATGTTCTCTTCTAGGTAATAGTAATTTGGTGGGCTGGAGAAGTCATTGCTTGACTATTCATCACGTCATGTGTACTAAACTTCATTCATGCTTTGGGGCTGATCTGAGGTAGTTGTGCACCCTCAATGTCGTGTGAATTAAACATACATTATACATATATTTGGAAAAAAAAGTGGGTTTCATTCATATCTCCCAAGTGGTATTTATAGCTCGTGAATATTGTATGATGCATCAATTCACCAAGAATGTTGTTTTTCTGCAGGCTGGAAATTTGAGAAGCTCCGATATATTGGAACATCCAAATATCCAGGTAATCACTTTATGACAAATATGTTTAGTATCACAATATTGTTATTCTTTGGTTAATGTGATCTCCTCATTCCGATTTGCAATGAAGGTTGTAAAGACCCAAAATTTTAAAATATTATTTTATGAATTATTATTTAATTTAAATATTAAATTTATGAGATATCGGAAAATTTGATAATCTCCGTCATCGACCAAAATGATTTATTTTATTCTTTCGAAGCAAATCCCGACATATATTTGAATTCGATTTGAAAACATATCTATTCCGCTTTTCTATACCGGGATTTGAAAATATTTTCGGAGTTCAAGAATGGATATCGTTTTGGATATACTGAGATGAACATGATAATTTTTATGACATTTTAGTTTATATAGAAATTATTGGGTTGAATATTGTTATCTATTGGGTTAGACTTTTACAAAATAGAAATAGCGGATTTATTTTTGTAATTTCTACCAATTTAACTTACCCTATGTTGAAGTGTATAAATACGATTATTTGGGAACCCTAGCCGCCCTATTCCTCTTGTTCCTTTCCTTACACAGATCGGAGCGGGTGAGAGCTCCCAGCCTCATCAATGGCTTCCCTCGTTCATCATTCCTCTCTTCTACTTCCAGATCTGATTTGTTGTTCCCTCCCTCCTTCCAGATCCCATCTCTCTCCCTTGCTATCGAACGTGGTTCGCTCTCGCCTGCCTGATTCAGCCTCCCTGAACTCATTAGTTGCCGCCGACCGGAACAGGCGCCGTCGCTAGCCTCCTTGCCTCGTCGAGCCTCCGAGCCGCTACCAGCCACTCCGACGTCGGGCTGATTCGTTCACCCTTTTCGCCATCCCTGTTACTTCTGAGCCCGATGCCCCAAGCACCCGTCTCTCTCCTTGCTCCCGTGGTGACTGACGACGCCAGATCTGCAGCCGGAGCCGCCGTCCTCCTCTCCTCTCGTTGGATTCCCTCTGTCCGGCCTTCTCTCTCACCCGACCTCGCCGAAACCTGTAGACCACCGAAGAGGACCCGAGTTCGCCGGAGACGACACCTCTCCCTCTCTTGTTCAGACTCGGAGCCGCCTCGAACACCCGACGACGAGCTCCATTTTCTCCGGCCACCTTCTTCAATTGGACGCGATCGGGCGCTGATCCGGACTGAAGTGCGAAGCTCCGAACCCTTCGACCCCGGCTCTTGAATCCGAACCTTCGTGACTCGATTTGGGTATAGATTCTAGGCTCCCTAACCTCGTGTCTCCATTTGGTTTTGTGGGTTTCGATTGAACTTTGATCCTCGTATTGATTAAACGATTGAATTGAAAAGTCTGATTTTCTAATTTAATTGAATTAGTTGGAGCTGATGATGTTTTGTACTGAGATTTCAATTGTCCTATTGGCTGGTTATTCTCCTTAATCTATTTCGTTAAAACGTGGATACGTTGACTAATTGATAAATGGAGTTGTAAACTAGGATGGCTATTCGTTAGTGATGTACTTTGAAGTAGAATAATATATTGCTTATTGTGTTATACTACAAGTATTGTGAATTATAATTCCATCTAGAGTAAAGAGTTACTCCCTTGATATATAAGTTGGAATTCTTGAAAATAGACTATGGCATGGATTTTCTTGCTAAACATTTGTTCAATTCATAAGATGATATAAGAGATGCTTTTAGAACGTGTTATACACGACAGCTTGTTGTCTTGTTATTAAGTTAAGAATTTGGGCGGTAAGACCATGCGAAGGATGTTTTGCAAATCAGAATCATTGTATGCTTTTAAGCTTGCTTATAGAGTCTTGCTGTTGAGCGGGTTCTTGCAACTGGAATTAGAACGATTTCTTAAAATATCAACTTACTTTTGTTTATCCTTGGACATGATTTATTATGCTAGTTGATAAATAAGACTTGTTGATCCTTCATGTTGAGAACTTGTGAGTTTGGTTGAGTATTTGAGGATTTGATAAATTATCAATTACTTGAGCACTGGTCAAGCAAAACCTGAGTTTGATATGAAGTCAGATGTTTTGAGTGGTGTTCTTGGTAAGACTTTGAACTTAGTTTCATACCTGAAGGGAACAAGATTAATTGAGAATGGTGGTCATGATGAGATGTTAGATTATTTGAATAAAATATTATTGACTCCTGTGTTGACTTGAAAGACTGCTTGCGTGTTAATTAAATATGTATTGATGAGTTGTTCATTGCTTATTACTTGCTAGTGTGATTGGGTGATTATCCGAGTGGCTTGTTGACCGATGGATGATTATCTGAGTGACTTATTTGTTGGTTAATTGGATGTGAAGGCTCCAGGTAAGTATCCTATGAGACTTACTCAGCAACCTGGACTTCCTGCCTGATGTGTCATATGATGTGTAGTTTTGTTGCATATTAAAGGGGAGATGATAAGTTCACCGCTAATTTTTACTATGTACACCGCAAACCCATCGCATACCTATGCGGTGGCTTAATCAAATCTTAGCCTGACCCACCGCATGCGGTGGGTGCGTTGACCGTATGGCAACCCACCGCATGTATATGCGGTGGGTTAGGGTAAAACGGACTCCGTTGTAGATAAATCCGATTGGGTCGAAGTTATCCGAAACCCACAGCATGAGTATTTGGTGGGTTGTTACAATTTTTAAAAATTGGGTAGCCACCCACCGCATGGATATGCGGTGCCTTGTAACCGCGGAGGGGGCCCATTATAAATAGGCGTGCGGGCCCCATTTCTCCGACACACTTTCCGACTCTTCTCCGATTCCTTTCTTTCCGAGCCTGACTTTTGGTTCCGTCGATTCTCCCGTCCCTCTTTCTACCCCCACTTTGTACCCGAGTGTTGAGATGGTGAAAGACAATCGTGGAAAAGATGCGTCTGATCGTGTCAGTCCTTTTCGGAGACATCCGTTACAGGTAACATTGAATGTTTATAAAAATCAATTTGGATTATTTTTTAAGCTGAAGGAGATAGTGTTAACATTTAATTGTTATATATAATGTAGCCCGAACCGACTATACAGAGGATGAGGACGACAGATGTCCCGCTACAGCCTGAGACATAATCTAAGCAACAACCACAGACTCAGACATAGCCTCAGCCTAAGGTATGTTAAAATCATTACTAGGTGTAGGGAAATTGAAATCGAATAAGTATATATTTCTGTTTTCTTAGGAATTGATAGTATGAAGTTGAAATCATTAATAAACCCTAGGAAAATCTTGCAACATTTAGTCAGTCATACGATATAGTATCGTAATCGAGCGATAGAATTCTGACAAATATAATTTAATTTACACAGTCCACGTTATCCAGAGGTCTAGGAGAGAGGGTGGTGTTACAGTCTGCTAGGAGGGCTGCTGCTAGGGAGAGACATACGTTGGAGGATGTACCAGATCCTATGGAGATGGATAGTGACGCGGTAGGTGATGATACCGGGGCAGCCGCCAGGGAGAGCCAGACGTTGGAGGATGTAGTGGATCCTCCGGAGAGGGATAGTGAGACGGTAGGAGCTGATACTGGGTTTGAGCCATTTTCTCAGTCACGTGTTGACCACAGTGACGGTTTGGGGCATACGTCACAGTCGTCTATAGAGACATATCAGAGTCTGGTGCAGATTGAACTGGAGTTGATGTCTGACCACACGGATGACCCAGTCGTGCAGTCGGCCGAAGAGTCTAGACAAGGGGAGGGTTATGAGATGATGCAGGAGTACCTGCGAGGGGACCGAGCACAGCAGGCTGGAGCTGAGCGAGTGGATGAGCAGTTGCAGACTCAGCAAGACGGTTACCAGGCGTACTTTGGGACTGCGTTTGAGAGCGAGCAATTGAACTCGTATGACGACTCGACACCTCTGCTCGGAGATGTGGGTGTTGGGACGAGTCATGCTCAAGCGAGCGACCAGGAGGCATGGGTAGTTGGGCAGATAGATTTTGCGTCGTTCACACCGTTAGTATCTACGGGTGGAGGGAGGACGCCTGGGAGTCAGCATGCGGCGCCACCGTCGACGCCGAGGAGCTTGGAGCGTGAGCCGGTTACTGGTAGTCAGCATGCGGCGCCATCGGCGATCCCTAGGAACTTGGAGGCTGAGCCGATTGCTGGGGGTCAGGAGACGCATGATCCGATGTGGGGGACATCTGACGATGTTGGTCAGGACAGGGGAGGTGATCAGGCGACACATGCCCCCGTCCGTGTAGTGCAGCGGAGGCGGAGACAGCGTGGCGAGAGCATTAGGGCAGGTAGTGATAGGCAGCATAGCGAGGGAAGTAGTGCAGGAGGTCATAGGCAGCATGGCGACCCTAGTAGCTCTGGGGTAGTTCGGGCAGTTCTGCCCGAATGGCCAGGGGGGCCACATACCGTTTCCCTTCTTAGAGATTACGAGGCCCACATTGCACAGGCTGTTTGGAGACGGGAGGAGGTAGCCTTGCGGAGGGGTGTGCGTGTGCAGAGACGGGGGCAGTTGCTGGGCCGGGTAGAGGCGTTGTTGGAGGTGGATGGACGGGAGTCCTGGTTTCCCGCAGTGCGTGACACTGGGCTTTGGGATAATGTGGATCACAGTCTGATCAGTGCGTTTGTTGAGCACTGGCACCCCGAGACGAACAGTTTCCACTTTGCATGGGGAGAGATCACTATCACACTGCACGATGTGTTATTCATACTTGGGCTTGGTTTGGACGGAGAGCAGTGTATTCATGTGGATGACGTGGCCGCCGGGAGGGAGAGAGTTGGGGACTTGTACGGCTTGACACAGAACGAGTGGGAGAGCGCATGGAACCATGGAGGCCCCAGTGTTCAGCTCCTCCTTCAGAAGATAGCATCGATGCGATAGTTGGTTCGAGATGGCGCCCCACTAGAGCATGATATGGAGGGCATCGTGGCTGTTGCGATAGGGCTTATTGCGACTGCGACGCTATTTATCGACAAGTCGGGCGGAAGATTGCGTCCGGAGGTGCTTCATAGGTTTATGGATACAGCGGCTGTTCCGAATCTTTCTTTAGCGGCAGGGGTCTTGGCGTGTTTGTTTCGAGGATTGGGCGAGGCGATCAGGGAGTTGGCCAAAGACATGAATGGTTGTACGAAACTGCTGGAGGTAAGTCATTCGTTCTCTTATGCACTTCGAATTGCAAGGTTCACTGTCGACAACGCAGTCCGTCCAGCGAACGACAAAGTTAAGAAGTACGCATTCAACCGCATTGAGATCCACATTAACCCACGTCTTCTCGAGGAGTCAGTATGTAGTTGTTCCGTAGAGCCTGTAGTGTATAGGTATGAGTCGTATGACCCATTAGCTCGTGGCGGTTGATTGGCGTATATTATCAATTATGTAGTGCAAATGATGTACGTGATAATTATAATTCTTGGTTTAACTAGGCACCTGATAAATTAACCTTACATTATACATAACAACTACCAACCGACAACATTTTACCTATGGTACATAACAACTACCAACCGACTCCTCTACATTGCTCGGCAAAATGTGAATCTCTATTCGGTAGAATGAGTACTTTGTAAGCTTAGTGTTTGCACGCCGCACAACTTTTTCACCTGCGTATCTTGCACCTGCGATGCACTGGCCAATCCCAAATCGGAGAAGAAGTCGCTAACAAGCTCCGTTATTGCATCCGTCATGTAAACATAATATGCGGCAGGGTTATCGCTATACGAGTACGCCCTTGTCATGCGGACATCCTCGTAAGTCACTCCTTGGACGCACTCTAGGTCAACCGAATGGGAAACCCTCCCTGTGTCGCGTTCTCCGCATACAACTTGGACAAGGTAGCACGGCCATCCTTTCCAGCTTCTGTGCTGACAGCTGCACATTAAATCGTCAGTTGGCGTACGAAAAGTTTCGACTGTAAGTCTAAACTTACTGCCCGATCTTGTCTCCGCGTCATACACTTTGGTAGTGGACATAGTGTTTACATTTGGCGACATGGCCATAGGCTCTTTTTATAGTTTGCATGGTGTACACACCGCATACCTATGCGGTGTCTACCACCGCATGCCCATGCGGTATGTACACACCGCATACCTATGCGGTGGTCTAATAAGATGTGGAAACGTACCGGCACGGGGACATCGTGATCTTCGTTCGTCGTCGGAGTTGGTCGTCCAAATTCCATCGGTTGGGGAAGAGCGAGCCTCTTATAAAAGTATGAAGATGAGAGATTCCGTCGTGCGTTCCGACAGAAATTCCCATCTTCATCCTCTTGTAAGAGGTTCATTCTCCCTCGACGGATGTAATTTGGGCGCCAACTCCGATGGCGGACGAAGATCACGGTGTACCCGTACCGGTACGTTTCCAAAGCATTTACGGTTTTGATTGGATGAGCAAAAGTCATCCGCAGGATAACGTAAAAGATGTTATGGACGTACATGTGTACTATCATAATATCTTTCACGTTATCCTGTCGATAACTATTGCATTTTATTAGATCGAAGCTACATAACCCCATATCGAAGCGATATAACCCGAGCAACATGCCAACGGCCTGCGATTTCAATCAAAAGACATAAAACGCCGGACGTGGCATGTTGCCTAGGCTATAATCGCTATTCAGCCAAGAAAAAAGCATACATACGAATTTTATTTTATGAGACGAAGCGATATAACCCGAGCAAACTAGTCAAGGGTCAAAAATTTCGATCCGAAGACACAAATCTTTGGCCCTAGCTAGTTTGCCTGGATTATCATCGCTTTTCCGCCACGACAATTTTCACACACCGGGCATGGAGTATATATAGGCGCTCACCGCATAGGTATGCGGTGTGCACCACCGCATATGTATACGGTGACACACACCGCATGCCCATGCGGTGGTACACACCGCACCGATGCAGTGTCCCTCTCACCGTATACCTATGCGGTGGGCCCACAAATTCAAATAATTCCGCGCCAACGGTAATTAGCAACCACCGCATAGGTATGCGGTGTTACTGTATAAGAAGTCTTCCGCTCTCCGTTGGAATCCATCCAATCCCCCACACCTCATTTTCTAATATGGCAAACGACGACATCAATCGACGACCTTCAAGCCCAGCGGAGGAAGCACATACAAGTACGCCAATGGGCGATAACTCACCACCCCCTCGTCTTCCGGTATGTGATTAATGTTTACCATTTGCAATGACGTTATAGGTAGAATATAGGTAGTGGAATAACCAGAATATAGGTAGTGGAATCATATCGAATGGAAACCAAAATATAGGTACCGGTTTTTAAATGTAGTGGAATAACTTAGGTTATGAATTAGAGCGAACGGAAACCATGAATGGGTCACGTAATATATATGTACTGTTTGCGTGCCGACAGCTACCATTGGAGGAGCAGGTTGATCCAATGGCGGAAGACGGTGAGGACGATCAGGCCCGTAACCAGGAGTACCGTGATTACACTTCCGATTTCGCTACATCGCAGACGTGGACCAATCGCGACGATCTCCTACAACATTGTCGTGGCACCGCATTAAAGCTTAATATGGTTTTGACAATCAAGCGTTCTTGGGGGAGCACTCCTACAAGGCGTGGGAGTCTATTGCTCACATGTGAGAAGTACGGCGAGTACACTCCCCGTAAGAGACCGCGAGTAGCCGGAGATGATGCAAGCGGGAACACGCGCAGAGATGTTTCGAATATAGAGGGGTGTCCGTTTGCATTGTCTGGCGTGGAGTTCAAACGGGGCGAATGGGGCCTGGATGTTCTTCATGGCAATCACAACCATCAACTCCCCGGTGCATTGGACGGTCACCCGTACGTCGGACGGATGGATACAGAGGAAAGGGACGCTACGTTGGCCCTTACCGTGGCTGGTACCCCACCAAAACCGATTTTAGCCACCTTAAAGAAGACAGCTGACTCACGGCAGAAGTTGAACTTCACATCGCGGCGCCAAGTGTACAATGCGAGGGCAAAGTTTAAAGCTGAAGCGAGAGGAGATCGAACAGTCACCCAGGAAGCACTCCGCATTTTGCGGGAGAAGGGTTACTTCTACTCTACAAGGAGATCCCCTGACGATCCCAACAAGCTTCAAGATCTATTCATCGCCCATACAGACGCTCGCCATCTTCTAGCCATCTTTCCATACGTCGTCCTCGTTGATAGTACATACCGGACGAATGCGTACGTTTCTATCTACACTTATTCTTTTACCCCTTCCCACCAGGGTTTGCAAAGTCAAATATTTCATGGTGCAGGTACGGGATCCCTTTGTGTGAGTTCGTTGGATTCACTTGCACAAAGAAGAACTTCGTCATCGGGTTCTGCTTCATGTCGCAAGAGAACACAGATACGTACATTTGGGCGTTGGGGCAGCTCGTTTACCTCATGCGAGGTAATCTTCCTAACGTTGTTGTCACAGATCGAGAGTTGGGGTTGATTGCGGCGCTACGAGAAGTTCTTCCCAATGTCAGGCATATGTTGTGCACAGTGCACGTCCTCCGACGATGCGAAGAAGCTCCTTTCCAAAAGCCAAAGAATCTTGATGTTGCTAGGCGTTTCAAGAACGCATGTGTTGGCCTGTTCCAATCCAGATCGGTTGAAACTTTCACCGCTTGAAGGAGGTGTATGCATGCAGAGTGGGGGCATATCGAAGGGCTTATGCCGTATTTGGAGGCGACGTGGTTACGAGATTACTCGGAGAATATAGTTCGTGCATGGACAGACGCAATCTAGCATTTTGGTACAACCACGACGAACAGGTGCACCTACTTTTTCATTATAATATTCATTATACACGTAATTTGTTTACATATAACGATCTTCACATGCGAGTCTCACTTATCTTGTAGGGTGGAGTCTCCTCATTCTGTGTTGAAAAAGACCTTAAACTCTGCGGTCGGTGATTTCACTCACGTGATAAACACAATCGACCTGATGATGGCGGATCAAATAAGTGAGGTGAAGAATACAATGGGGAGAGCGAACAACACCTGGCCTACAGACTCCCACGGCCTATGGATTTTCGATCGAATTCGGAATATTGTGTCGAAGGAATGTTTCAACCTGTTGTTCGAAATCTACACAAAGATGGAAGCCGTGCCACCTTCGCAACCATGCAGAGATAGATACTAGAGGGACGTCTACGGTCTCCCATGCACACATGAGATGCAAGCTTGTCGAGACACGCAGATACCCATCAGACCATCCCAAATTCACATTTTTTTGGAAGCAATTGGATTTCAAGAGGCCGCATGTTGACAACGTCCAGGATAACACTCCCCTCAGCAGAGCTGATGTGGACATGTCGCGCATGATCAGTTTGTTCCAAAGTGGAGCTATGGACGAGGATACTCGTTGGAGAATCGCTTCGGCATTCAACGACGGGGATCGTCCCTCCCATACATCGTTGACACCCCTGACCTGGAGGACCGTAGACCGTCTGGGAGACCGAGGACTCGCCACCCCTGTCAGACGAACCCTCTACCTTAGGAACGTGAGCGTGCTCGGGCTCAACGTCGGGCAGATAGACAGGCGACCAGTGGATCAGCACGAGGGCGAGGCCGAGGTCGGGGTCAACCGGCATCAAACGAAACAGATGACGTGGAAGGCAATAAGGAGGTCACTAGGTCCAACGCCATTGCCATCGACGACCCTCCTAGGGGCCGAGGAGTAGGCAGAGGACGAGGTCGAGGACGGGGTCGTGGGAGGAGACGTGGACGAGGTCGATCAGCGTCGGAGCCAGCTCCGGATATTGTAGGTGACATTCCAACACCAGCACCTACGACGCTTCCACCACAGAATCTACCGGACGTAGATTTCAATTGGGGCACTGGCAACATCGACGAATTCATGATTACTTTCGTACGAGCCGTCATAAATGTTGCAGGTGATGGTCACTGTGGGTATAGGTCTTTTGCTTGTCTTCTGAACTTGGGACAAGACGCATGGCCTCGAGTTCGACGAGAGCTGGCCGTTGAGTTGCAGCTGCATTCAGATCGGTACCATTACTATCCTACCTTAGATGAGCTCATCATGAGGGTCAACTATTTCGGCACGTGTCATGATGCTACGTATTGGATGAAGATTCCGATAATGGGCGAGGTATTTGCCACGCTTCACCAGCGTCCTTTGGTGATTTTCTCACAGATGATGCCTATGTTGTGCCTACCTCTGTACGCCACCGGTGGCCCGTCAGTACCGGCCTATGAGGAGCTAGATGGAATAGCTTTAGTCGGCAACAGCAACCACTTCGTTCCGGTACGTTTCGTATTTCATATTCATTAATTTATTAATGTTTTGTTTCTCTTTTCTGATGTCAATATTCACCTTCTATTCACAGATTTGGTTGTTGCCTGGTTCGCCTCTTCCTCCAGTCTACCTTACATGGAAACGGCATCACGATCGCACGGTCGACGGCTGGGAAGAGCAGTTTGCGGCGAGGATTGCACGATATAGAGCTTACCGCCGTCGTGATGGTGGTCGTCCCCTATCGTATTAGCACTTTCCACTTTCTGGTTTCATTTTTCGAACTCCATATGTTCAACTGGGTTGTATCTTTGTCTATGCCATTTCACAAACTATTTTTCGAACTCCATATTTTCGTCATCCGGGACATTTATCGCACTTTCGTTTTCAACTATTCTAATTGTGGATTGTCTAGCTACGTTATCTTTCTTTTGAACTCAACATATGCGCTTTTTCCGATAACGCCCTTTATTACATGTTAATTCCACTGTAGTAGGAACACACCGCATATGCCCCTATATTACACGCGAAATTCGTTGTAAAGGCACATACCACATACCCATGCGGTGTGTCTCGCCCCTCTACCGGTCTGGTCCGGTCCTCCAAATAGTTAACCAATAAAACAGGTTATCCGAAACCCACCGCATACCCATGCGGTGGGGTTTGAACGGAACGGACATACCCACCACATCATAATGCGGTGGGTGGCTATACGGGTCGACCCACCGCATATACATGCGGTGGGTCACCGCATACCTATGCGGTGGGTGCGTTGACTGTCATTAAACTCACCGCATATCTATGCGGTGATTAGCGGTGGAAATAGTAACAATTAGCGGTGTAGATATCCGCGCTGATATTAAAGCATGCCATGTAGTATCATCCTAGGATTGCATTGAACCGAGCATATGGTTACTATGTGTGTTTGAAACAGAACGGTTGTTATCTGTGATAGTCCTAGAGTCTTTGCTAGGGTCATAGGGTAGCCCAGCCCCATCGGGTTTGCCCTGAGTCCATCGAGTCGATATGAGTATGATATGATAGCACAGCACCATCGGGCAAGCGATGAGATGATATGATATGATAATGCCGTGGTTTGTGCACCATCATGAGGAAATTGCTATGCTATAGCACCGAACTGGCCAGTCTCTGCACTAACGGGAAGGGGTGCAGAGGTAGGAGAGGGATATGCCACTTGGCATTGCCTTGGGCCCTTTATAGTTTTTCTGCATATTATAACTGTCAAAGCATGCTTATGTGATTTAAATCTTATACTGCATTAGTCATCCTTTATTTAAGTATAGGCATGTTATATGGCCTCAGCGCGGTTAGAGGACCCGCAGGCGATTACTGGGCATGACTTCGTGGATAGTGTCAGGTACCCACTCCCTTTTGCTTGCTGATCGCTTCTATGGCGGGGTTTTCTAATGGGACGAGAGTGTTAAGAAGACTTCACAGCTATTGCAGTGGGTTTACAAATGTTTTGGTTAAGGTTGTCATTTAGAAATGTTTTGTATTTACCTTGAGCTAAACTCGTTTTGTTCCTTTGTGAGTTTTGACTAGTTGGAATATATAGGACAAGTTCCCGTGTGAAAACACAAAATCATGTTTGGATTATTTGAACATTTTGAGGGTTTGAAATCCCATTTTCTCAAATTGCATTGATTACTTCTCAAGACTTAACAAGATTATAACTTAACATAAGCAATATACAGCCCGTATTTGAATTGCTAAGATCGGGAAGAGGGGTAAGCCCTCCCTCTAAACGTAACCTGAATATTTTTCTATCTCCTTTTTCCTTACTAGACTCAGGTGGAGAGTAAGTGTGGGAAAAGAGGATTTAGGAAATTATTTGGGCCGTTAGAGCAACCTCAATAGATTCTCCATATTGGGTTTTTAGAACATATTGAGTTTGACTTCGGTCCAACAGCTTCTCCATTAGGTTCTCCAAAATAGAGAATGAGGAGAAGAAATGGAGATGATTCCCTAAATTTGGAGAAAACACTATATATTTTGGGGTAAAGTTCATAATGGAGATTCTGTTGGAATTCAGCTCAAAAAAATTCAGAATATGTGATATTTAATTCTCCATTTTGAAGAATTTTTGAGAGAAACTGTTGAGTATGCTCTTACAAAGGTGGCCAAAATGCACTTTCTGAGTTACATGGGTGGAAAGACTGTCATACCCTTCATACCCAAACCAGCAACAGAAGGCAAAGGAAGAAATCCAAAGCATATTTAACTTGTGCTAACTACCTTATCATCAGTTACAACAATTGGAGAAGATGAGGCCTATGTTGATTGGTAAACAGTGGGGTGAGCTGGGAAATAAGGAAATTACACTGGGTCATGGTAGTTGTTTTGTTATGTTTGGCAACTTTCATTCCATACTTGGAGTCTTTGAAAATTGATCGAGTTTTTGAATCCCAACTGCTGCTATTATTGATAGTTTATTTTTCATGTTCTGATTTCCAATTTGCCTTTGAATTGGCTATTATTGCCTACTGTCACAAGGCTTTTGGTGCTAATTACTTGTTACAGGTGGCTACTAATTCCAATTCCATAAATGCTTCAACATAATGCTTTTTGTTGAGATATAATGACTTATATCTCAATGTTTTTTAAAATTTTAAAATCTTGAACTCACATTTTATAAATGTTAAAGTTTAAAATTTTATCAAGCAAATTCAAGAATTTAAAATCTTCAACTTACAATTATATATTAAAAAAATAGGTTACATTTTGTATGTAGGTTCAACATTTTAAACCCACAACTATATATAAAAATTGATTCAAAATTTTATTAAGTAGGTTCAAGATTAACTTGAATTGATTCAAAAATTGAAAACTAGCCTAATTTATGTGTAATTTAACCTGAAAAATAAAGAATGTGCAATTAGAATTTAATTATGTATTTTACCACATGTGTCATGACTTTAATGATTTTTGTGTAAAGTCGTTTGAATGATCTTTTTTCTCTTTAATTCACTTTTTCTATATCTAAAATATATTATCTGCATTTAAAAATCTAAATTCTATGACTTGAATGATTTTTATGTAAAGTCGTTTGAATGATTTTTTGTGTAAAGTCGTTTGAATCACTTTAATTATATTTTACTATATAACTATGGGTTCAAGATTTAAAAAATCTTGAATCTACGTTAAATGAAGGCAATACACAACGACAAAAGTTTGAACCTACTTAATAAACCAACATGAAATGCAAAGCAAAAAGATGTCATTCTATGCCTATATATAATTATGAGTTCAAGATTTAAAAATCTTGAACCTAGCTTATATAGAGGCAATACACAATGATAAAAACTTGAACCTATTTAATAAATCAATATGAAATGTAAGACATAAAGATATTTTTGGACTATATGATTGTATAAGTCGGGATACATAGAAGCACTATAAATAGAGGTTAATTGTGTCAGACACAATTTGCAAAATACATAGAGTAAATTACACATAACCACCCGTAAATTATAGTACTTTTCACATAAGCACCCATAAAAATTTAAATTACAGTAAACCACCCATAAATTTGACTTGTTTTCATATGACCACCCACACATTAAACTCTATGTGTTTTGTTTAAAATGACTAAAATACCCCTAATTCAAGCTTATTTGTTTGTGCTTCACATTGTTTATGCTTTGTATTGTTTATGCTTTGTAAAGGAAAGATGTTACATGTATATAAGTGTTTGGATTCCAATTGTATTATGTTTATAATGCAAAATAGACAAGGTCGTCTTTGATAAACAAAAATTTAAGGTAAATTAAGGGTGTGTTTGGATTCCATAATTTATTAATTTTATATAATGTAATATTTTTATCCCAATGTATGTGATTATTTGGTTAAATTACTATTTTACCTCAGTTTTTATGAGATTTTTAGTTATACAACCAACTGTTCACATAAACCGATGTAAATAATTGAAGTATAATTAAAATGGAATGGAATTCAAAACCACAATAAATACTCCAACTAATATATATCTAAATTGGATTTGCAATGTGAAGAGTTGATACTTGCAATAGCTACTAACTACAAGATAGGGATAAAATTTAAAATAAAACAAGATTATTGATTTAAAAGAAGGGTAAATTAGCTCATATATTAAATTACAAACCATATCATTTAAAAAATAAACTAAGCTTATACATATCATTTGACAAATTAGCCAAACATGAATAATTTTATTATAATTTATCCTTCTTTTAAAGGGTAAAAATAAAACTGGATTATTTAACAAATGGGAAGTCTTATGAAAATAAATCATTGCATTAAATACAAATAATCTTGAATTAAGGGTATTTTAATCTTTTTAAACAAAACAAATAGATGTTTAATGGGTGGGTGGTCTTAAGAAAAGATAACTAATTTATGGGTAGTGTACTGTAATTTAAGTTTCTATGGGTGATTATGTGAAAAGTATCATAATTTATGGGTGGTTATTTGTAATTTACCCAAATACATATTTCGTTTTCCTTCTCTTTTTTTTTCTCTTTGTCTGAGTATCGATGTCACTTTAGAGCTATAACAACTATGGGTTCAAGATTTAAAAACCTTGAACCTACTTTATATAGAGACAATGCACCATGAAAAAAAAAACTTGAACCTATTCAACAAATGAAAATGAAATGTAAGGCAACAAGATTTTTAAATCTTGATCCTATTTTAAACGAAGGAAATACATTATAATAAAAACTTGAATCTACTCAATAAACCGACATGAAACGTAAGACATCAAAATGTCACTTTATGGCTATATATTACTATGGGTTCAAGATTTTTAAATCTTGAACCTCCTTTAAATGGAGGCAATACATCATAATAAAAACGTGACCTGCTTAATAAACCGATATGAAATGTAAGACATCAAGATGTCACTTTAGGGGTATATATAATACTATGGATTCAATATTTAAAAATCTTGAACCTACTTTAAATGGAGGCAATACATCATAATAAAAACTTGAACCTACTTAATAAACCGACAAAAAATGTAAGACAACAAGATGTCACTTTAGAGCTATATAAAACTATGGGTTCAAGATTTTTAAATCTTGAACCTACTTTAAATGAAGGCAATACACCATGAAAATAACTTAAACCTACTTAATTAATAAATCAATAATTATAAAATAAAAAACTTGATCCTACTAATGTAAAGGCTCGGATTTTTAAATTTCTAATTTCATAGGAAAAAAAATCAAAATGAATTTTAAAGCGGGATTTAGCGGAAAAACTCTCTAACTTGGATTTTAAGACTTTTAAAGCGGATTCCATCCAAATTTTGAGACTTATGTAAAATAGATTTTTCTCCGCTTTCATATGCCGAGAATTGGAAAATGTTGTTCGAATTTCAGTATTAAATTCGGATTTGGAAATTGAGAATTTAGTTTGATCGAGTCCGGATAAGATCGGGTGAGCAGGTCTCGGGATTTATTTTCCGCTTTCATATGCCGGGTATTTCAAAATTCGTTTCGTCCTCCCTCTCATCCGAAAGCTTCAGAGCCCCTCTCCTGGATGATTTTGTTCACACACACACACTCCATCCCACCATTTCTAGCAAAACATTATCCCCTTCCTCTCCATCTTTGACTGTCCTGCTTTCCCACAATTGGCAAAATGCCAAGCCAAATTCTGCTTCTCTGTTGCCGCCTGCAGGCCATGCCGGACAGACCTCCTCTCCCCTCCTTTTACTTGATCCAAACCCACAAGCTTGCTTGCTCCCCATTCCATACCTCCCCATCTCTCTATGCCTTCAATTCCTCTGATTTTCCCTTTCAAATTCAAAACCTAAAGACAAACCCAAAATGTAATCCTCTCTTCTCTCTCACTTCTTCACTATCAAACACCCTCTTGGTCCTGGGTTCTCGCAGCTCCCCTGGACACTACCATCTCCGCACCTCCGCCACCTCTCGAGCACCTCTCTGGCTTTCGCTTCAACCCTCACCCCAGATCGGAGTACCGCCGGCTGCACCTGACGATCGGTGTCCCTGGGCTCCCCTCCGATGTCCACCCAGGAGCCGTCGACGCCCATCCCCGAGTCGCTCCTCCCCTGTCTTCACGGGACCAGCTGGGTAAGACTCCATCCACCCCCCTTTCGCTCACAACAACCATAAAGAATCCACCTTTAACCACCTATTGTCGTCCTAGGCCAAACCCGTTTGATTTCCGTCACCAAAGAAGCCGAATCGAGCCCCGACGCATCTCCGGCGAGCTCAATCGACTCCGACAAGTCGAATCAAGGCGAAACCGATCGATTCCGAGCTTGGAGAACTCATGGTGAGAACCCCTTCTCCTTCCCTTTCCTTGTTCAATTCCATGCTCCTTGGTGTCGTGTGGGTAGTCGGAGCCACCAGTCGTCTTCGGTGGCCCTCTTCTTCCTCGGATTTTCGGACGCAGGGAGTTTAGGGGAGAGACGATGAACAGTTCTCATTGGGGGTCGGTTCTGTTCTTTTAAAAATTGGTTCGGTTCAGTGTTTAATTAAAAGAAAACCGGTCCGGTTCATGGGTTTCCACAATTAGATTTTAAGGATTTGAGAGTTGGGTTTTATTGGGCCTATTTCTTGGGCCAGTTGGGGGAATTTTTAAAATCAAAATGTTGGGCCTATTTTTAAATGGAGATCCGGGTTTTTGGTTTAGAAGACAGGCCCATTTTTGGAGCTTTATAAATTAAGGGAGGTTTTTGGGTAATTTAAAATAAGGGGTTCGGTTTTGGCATTTTACAAAATAAAAGGGGTTTGTAATTTTTATAAAACAAGATCAGTTATAAATTCCATAAAGGGCTGATTTTTATAGAATAAAATGGTTGGGATTTTAAAAGGAATTGGGAATATTTCATGAAAGTGTTTAAAGAAAAATGGTATTTAAAATACTATATAATATTATTTGAGATTTAAAATTAAAGATATTATTATTAAGATTTAAAGTATAATATTATGAGACTTGGATTTTAGATAAAGGAAATTGATGAACATTTTCCAAGGACGGAATTTCTAACTAGTCAACTTGGTTTTCAAAACGGTTTTCGGGACTAACTCGGGAATTATGTGCTTGATGACTTACTAGCATGATTGGCGTGAATGATTGTCTAATATCATGATTTGTGTGGACTAATGGCATGATTGGTTGACTAATAGCATGGTGAAATGTTAAGATTATTTATCGTTAACTTATGCGTTGAGATATGATGAATATGATGCTCTTGAGCTATGTGATATGCGAATATATGGGTATTATTACGAATATATGAATGTGGGTGAGTGGAGCGATGAGAATGATGTGGTCTTGCGGAATGTGGCAATGAGATGAATGGTTGAACTTGATGGAATGGCAATTGTGATATGGTTGTTATCCTCGTTGAATGATGTATGCTTTGAGTGCTTGAATGATTAGACTTAGACTTATATATGTGTTCTGATATGTATCTAGGTAATCTTGAATCTATCGTAATCCTTGCCTTGCTGTTCTGCACCGCCAGGTAAGTCTCTTTGGAGCTTACTCAGATTGAACTAGAGAAATTCCCTGCTTTAGGTGCATGATATGTGGTGCTTGCATTCATGATCAGCATGTCATGTAGTACAATGCTAGGTTGCATATATTGACCGTTAAGCATTCTATTTCTTTATGCATATGTAAACAGAACGGCCGTTATCTGTGAAGTAACTAGAGTCTTTGCTAAGGTTATAGGATGGCCCAGTCCCATCGGGTCCCATCCTGAGTCAATCGAGTCATGGAACTTCCTATCTGCGGGCTTTATTTTATTGTGGATACGGGTTGGGCATGCGTGCCGCCCGATTATTATGGAATGCATTCACGAGCTGGCCAGTCTCCGCCCTATCGGAAGGCGGTGGAGGTAGGAGAGGGATATACCACTTGGTATTCTGTGATAAGGCCTTATTATTATTATTATTATTATTATTATTATTATTATGCACTTGATCTTAGGAGCATGTTAGTGTGTTAATGTTCCGCCTTACATCTAGAAGCATCTTTATTAGGTATAGCGTATATGTGTGCTTAGGGCCGGGATGCAGAGCCAAAGTGGGCATCGATCTGATCCCGCCCACTATCAATTTTTTTAGGTATCCGTTATGCTTACTACTATTGATGCTGATTTGGCTCCATGATCGCGGGGTCTAATATGGCGGGAAGAGAGAGTTGAGATTCCGACTTCACCACCTTAATTGCGGTTTGGATTTGAATGGTTGATCATGTTTTGACCCGGCTCTGCCGTGGCACCCCCTTTGTATTATGCTTTACTTCCGCTATTTGTGTGACCTTTGGTTTTCCACGCTTAGACTTACGATAGGTACAGGGGACTTCCCCGGGGATTCCAACGATCCATTCGAACTTGGGTATGAAATCCCTCTTGAAAGCGTCAATTTAGAATTTCAAACCTTCAACGTGTACTCGGGGCGCAAGGTCCTAACAAGGGGTTTCATTCCTCGAAACGTAACCTGGGAATCATAATCCCGGGCCGTTACAACTAAATACACTATGAGCAGCCATAAATATAAGTTCAAAATTTTAAAATCTTAAACCTACTTAATAAAATCTCAAACCTGTCATTATAAAAAAATCCTACAATAATTAACTGTTTAAAAAATTTTAAACTTATAGTTATAAAATATTGAGCCTATTATTATAATAAATATTTGGATATTATAATAAAATCTTGAACATATAATTATAAAAATCATGAATTGCCATCATTAAAATTTTGAATCTACAAAATCATTAAAATAAAGTTATAAAAACCTTCGATTAAATTTGGGTAAAGCCATTTGATTGTGAGTTATTATAAGAATTAACAATGATTGTGTATTATTATAAGAATTGGCAAATTAAATTTGGTTCAATAGTGCTCTGTTGCTCAGCTGGCCGGATGCCTTTGAATTAAATTTTGGGTGGGGAGTCAACAGATCTTTCGTTCGATTCTCTCGCGGCACCCTTTAATTTTTATTACTCTGTACAACGCATTACTGCACAGTAACAGTTGCCTCCTGTCGAAGCGCGTGGGGGCAATGCGCGAGTGGGGCTAGCGTAAATTGTGGGATGCGCGTGACATGTAATCCAATCACCAAATCAAATTGCTTCTCACAGTTTTTACCGTAATTTTGGTTTTCACCGGAGCGTGCTTATATATATATATATAGAGGAAGGTTCAAGTGGAAACACCCCTTCCCATAGAAACCAATTTATTGTGGAAACTTTTAATCCTAGCCCTTGATTCTGAATCAATGGTCATTTATAAAAGGTGGCAATTTTGGAATTTACTTGAAGTTTAAGCCTTTTTATTATAAAAAATAAAAATAAAACTACTCGTAGAAAGCCCTTCCCATCTCAGATTTCTCAGATCGCTCTCCGACTCTTTCCATCGCTCCTGCTGCGAAGATTCTCAGATCGCTCTCCGCCTCTTTCAATCGCTCCTGCTGCAAGCTTCCCCCTCTTCGCTCCTACCGCCTCTTTCCTCTTCTCTCGCCACTTCCACTGGTTCAAGGTCTCTCTCGCTGCCTCAGCCGCGCTCCGCCTCTACTCGGTCTCCCTCCGCCTCTGCTCGGTCTCTCTCGCTGCGTCAGTCGCTCTCCGCCTCGGAAACCTTGGTCTCCCTCCGCCTCTGCCTCGGTATCTCTCCGCCTCTTCCCCTCTTTGCCTAGATCTGTCAATAAATTAGGGTTCCTTGTCTGATTCGATTTTGATTCGATTTTGATTTTGATAGGGGGTAAGCAGCGAGGCATAGAAAGTTTTGCGAGAAGCCTTGTCTGGTTGGGTGAAACGAAGAGTTGGATTAGAAGAGTTGCGAGAAGCCCTGTTAGGTTGGGTGAGACGAACTCATACTGCGGGGAGACGACAACTAGTTGTCAGGTTCAGACTTTGTTTTTTTCTAAAATTAGTTGGATTAGATTAGTGCTATGGTTCAATGTGGTGTTAATCCCCAGGACCATGATTTAGCTGTTTTCGATTTGGGAAAATTTGAATTCGTCTAATTTGATTGAGCTGTTTTCGATTGTGTTATTGAGTATGCTCAGTTCTTCTGACTGAGAAGTGCAATGTACTGGTATGGTTGTTTGTTTTTGTGAAATGTGAATTGGAGGAGTTGTTGTCTGTTTATGTGAAATGTGAATTGGAGCTCAAGCTATTGTTGCTTTTTAGAAGATTGTCATGTTGTCTAAATTCTCAGGTTGTGCATAGAGAATAGCTTTGATTTCCCCTTGAAGATTGTCATGTTGTCTAAATTCTCATATTATGCTATTTGAGAAGTGCAAGTCTATTAGCTCAATGGAAGAGCAATGTGTTATTATACACATGATATGGGTTCGAATCCCATATAGACTTTCTCTACAACATCAAACACAAACAATGTAAAGGAAACAATCTGAAAACTGAAATAGACAGCAAAGGAAGCAATCTGAAAACTGAGATAGACAGCAAACATTTGAAATATGAATTTTTTTTGAGAAACAACATCATATGATAGTAGCTGAAATCTGAGATAACATGTAAAGGAAGTAATCTGAAACACAAACAATGTAATGAAGCACTCTGAAAAACAGAAGCAATAATACTTGACAATGTGAGAAACAAATAGAAGCAACAATCTGAAACATACTCAACAAGGTCTTGAAACTAAAATGGTAGTTGAGAAAAAACAGACAAAATAATAACACATAGCTCTTTTTTTATATTATTGTTGTCTATTTTTTTCTGATTATTGCAAGAGTAATTTTTAGATTATTGCTGTTTGTTTCAGATTATTGCTTCTGTTTCAGATTATTGTTGTAGATCTATTGTGTAGAGAAAGTCTATATGGGATTCGAACCCATATCATGTGCATAATAACACATAGCTCTTCCATTGAGCTAATAGACTTAAAAAGACATTCATAAACCCATATCTCAGCTTGCGTTTCTCACATTTAACTTCACAATCTTCTCACCTTTAACTTCACAATCTTCCTCAATTTCACTTCTCAATAACAACAATAGCAACTTCAAAAATCAAAACTATTCTCTATTTACAACCTGAGAATTTAGACAACCATACCAGACTGACAATCTTCTCACATAGGCAGATAATCAGTCTTCTCACATAGGCAGATAATCACATGGTAGATAATCACAGTAGCCAAACATTGTTAAGGAAAGCAACATGATTGCCATAATATAATTCAGAGGCCATTAGACACTCAATAGTGCATAATTGGTTGCAATTCAATCAAATTGTGCCTAATTGGTTGCAATTCAATCAAATTCAGAGGCCATTAGACACTCCATAGTGCATAAAACACCCTGCAACCCATCAAATTAATCATAGGGAAACCCAAACCCTAGAAATTTAGGGCAAAATCAAATTTCATGTAAAAGGTTAAAGGAATCAAATTCAAAATTTTAAGGCGAAGATTACCTCAACAAAGAGATACTCGAGGACGGAGGCGAGGTAAACGGGAGGCGGCGTCCATTTGCCTTCAATGGTGGCGAAGAGGGGGCGAGGAGCGAGGCGGGGTGATGGCGTCGAGGAGGCGAGGAGTGAGGCGGCGTGATGGCGCATCAACGACGGGGTTCAGCGGCGCCCTTCCTCGCCTTCAATGGTGGCGCCTTTCTAGCCTTCGCCTCCAAGAACGCATCAACAGTCGGTCAGTCGGGTGATGGAAGGGAAGGGAAGACGGAAGAGAGGAGGCAAGACGTGATAAAAAAGGGTTGAACTTTCACATTAATTACAAAATTACCACCGTTTTATTAGAGCCATTGATTGGAATTGGACGGTCAGGATTAAAAGTTTCCACAATAAATTGGTTTCTATGGGAAGGGGTGTTTCCACTTGAACCTTCCCCTATATATATATATATATATATATATATATGGGAGGGTTTATGTGAGAAGAATCAAATTGATAATCACAGTTTTTACCGTAATTTTAGTTTTCACACACACACACACACACACACACACACACACACACACACACACACACACACACACACACACACACACACACACACACACACACACACACACACACACACACACACACACACACATATATATATATATATATGGGAGGGTTCATGTGAGAAGAAATCAGTCCGGTAAGAAGTAAAGAAGCAATTTGATTGGTGGAAACAGATCTAGATTTTAAAGAAAAAAAACCACTCACACGCTTCCTTTTTCTTCTACGCAGGGCTCTTCCATGGAAAATAAAACACGAGAGCATCGGGTGTTACAACATGTCATGTAGTATCATGCTTAGGAATTACACTTATGAATGAGCATTCTTATTCTGTATGCGTTTGAATACAGAACGGCCATTATCTGTGAGTCCTAGAATCCTTGATAGGGTCATAGTACAACCCAGCTCCATCGGGTTCGTCCTAAGTCATTCGGGTCCTTGGAACACCTTTACTATTATCAGCATTATTATTTTCTCTTCGCAAGATCCACGATATGATGATGAGATACGATATGATGATGAGATTTGAGATGATATCGAATCGAACTGGCCAGTCTCCACCCTACCTGGAATGGGTGGTGGTGGTAGAAGAGGGATATACCACTTGGTATTCTTTGTTAAGGCCTTACTTAATATTCTGGACATATGAATTAGGAACATGCATGATAGTGTGGTTAGTATTCCAGTACTGCATGAAGGCATCCTTTATTTTATGTATAGGCATATTATATGTCCTCAGCGCGGTCAGAGGACCCGCGGGCGGACTCTTGCTCTGACTTGGTGGTATAGTTTCAGGTACCCGATACACTGCTTGATTTTGCTGTTATGACGGGGTCCATTCATATGGCGGAGAGTGAGTGTTTGAAACCTAACTTCACCAGATTCATGTTTTTGGGATTTCTCCCTACTTATATTCTGTTTTGACCCGACTCTGCCGTGGCGCCCGTTGTATCATTTTCAGAACTTATGCCCTTTGCATGATAAAGGATTTTCCGCGTTGTAGACTTAGGACAGGTACAAGGGTTTACCCCGGGGTCTCCAACGGACCTTTCGGATTTGGGTGCGAAATCCCACTTTAAACTACACATCTTCGATTTCAAACCTTCAACCTGTACTCGGGGCGCAAGATCCCAACGAGGGGTTTCATCCCTCAAAACGTAACACGGGAATCATAATCCCGGGCCGTTACAAAGGTGGCATCAGAGCTGAGGTTTTGCAATCCGAGTACAATAGGTTGAAGAGGTTTTGAAAATTGCCCAATGTTTTCAAATGGTTTTGGAAATTTTTTTTATAAAGGGCAAAATGAATTTAATTGGAATTAAACATAAATGAATAAAGGGAAACAATCTCGGGGGTAGAGACCAAGGCGATAGACATCCCTTATGGATGTAGAACTCGGAGAACGGTAGGCAAATTACTAGCTTTTATTTACAGATGGGCCTAGAAGACTCCAAGGAACACCACGGAGGTTGGAGTATTGAGTTAGGAGGCCATGAGGTTCTTGCCCCTCCGGTCAGCTGCCCCTCGAAGGGTAGCATAGATCGTCTCTGTGCTTTATAAATTGGGCCCGAGGGCAATCCTCCTTGAAGTGGATCATATTATCTCGTTGATTGCTTCCGTGTTGAGTGCTATTATGCTTAGGCTAGAGAACTAATCGGTATGCCCTAACTTGAATCATGTGTTGAATAACTGTGCAAACGGGATAGTGGGAGAAAACCTTGTTCTTATGTAATCGGAATTCCTGCTTTGTCGGAATAGCCTTGCAATAATTCAAACACCCTGATGGTTCTAACTCCATCTTTTGCCCCCACCAAAACATCTAGGCATGTTAGCAAGGGTCGAGAAGCATCCGATCTCCCTGGTTCGAGTCTTGTTTCGTATCCCACCATCGATGCTTCTATCGAGTCTCGCGCACCTGTGGTTGGGGTCTTCCACGGGAAAATTGGGTCGGTCAACTAATTACCTTCGGAAATCGTGTCGGATGTGAGGGTTACCTGAGTATATTAGTGGGGGTGAGGATTTAGATTGTTCGAGATAGAAGTGAGTTGTCTTATGGAGTCATCCCTTTCAATCATCGTAATGGCCAACCATGTCTTCTTGCCACAAGAGTCTAAACATGAGTTCTACCCCTCCCCCCCCTCTCGGAAACCGCGTGAATGTCCTTGTGTCCTACCCAGCGAGTCATACTAGCGTTCCACGGGGAAATGGGGTGGTGAGTCGATGATTGCCCTTAGAGAATTCTGTCAAATTATAATGATAGCCTCCTTGTGATTTAATGACATGCTATATTGGTATAATTCAGCATGACTTGCCTGATACCTTGCATGGTTGCACTTATGAGTGGATATATGTGCCGTATGTATTGAATTTCCATGATTTCTGTCTCCCTATGAACTAGGTCCATGACAGTGTGGTCAACCCTCGTTGTATCATGTATGTTTAATATATGAGATGACTGTCCTAGCATGCTGAATTAATCTATAATTAGACCATGTTGATTGTGTGTATGTTTAATGAACATTTCTAGTATCATGTAGGACCTATGTCTCCCAGTTATAGGCCCTCGTATGATTATGTGACGTCCTAGTCTTACTATGCGAATGTGGATGTATGTGATGAGATAGTTGCTATACCGACCCTGCATGAACTGACCCTACCCTTAGTATAATTTTTTTGGGTACATCTTAGCATGCTTTCCGTAATATTATGACTTGGTTAATTGTGTATCTAAATGAGTGATAAGTCATGCATATGATATCCTGTGATGTTTGCTAGATCTTGCATAACTTATGCCATATATGTCCCGTGTCAGTCTGTGCATACATGTTCTTAGTCTGTTAAACATAATTGGTGAATGAAATGATAGGTTGCTAGCTTGTTCTGCGCACATATAAAGATGATTATATGAACATGTTATGAATGCATAAATCGATATTTCCTTGAGATAGGTGCATACTAGTGTGAAATAATGTGATGATATCTCCTGATTTTTATGTGTTTGCTTGCCATAATTATAAGGGCATCATTGTAACTCTCGGGTTGGGATCTTCTCATTTGTCTCTTCGTCCCTAGTCCTGGTCCATGTCTGAACTCTTAAGGAAGTGTGTTGTCCGCCCTTGTCTCTCCCCTATCTCCGTAACTTCTAATCCTTATCATCCTTCGATGAGCGCCGATATGCAAGAAAGGACCGACGACCATGTGGAACCGGAGCAGTGCAACGGAAGTATTATGGGTCCATGACCCCTAGGCCCCAGGAACAACGTCACCGATGGAAAAAAAAATGACGAATATGCTTCAAAGATGACAATTGTGAACAGGTTCCTCCCAACTGACACGAGGAAGAGCTTTCTTAATACAAATCGTGGATTCTTCTATACTAATCGGAATTGATGCTGTGTGATAGGCCTAGAACTGACATAATTGAATGTGTGATGACAGATGTGCTGAGCTAGTAGCAATGATTGCCTGACTAACTTGTTTCTATGATGATGTGCCTTGGTGCTTGGTATACTGATTTGTTGGTGAGTAGGTTATGGGTTATATGTCTGGTGGTGCTTCTTCTTGGGCATGAGTCGAGAAAGTCTTCGGTAAGCTAGGTCGGAAAGCGGCAAAGGGATTGAAGTCTTTGTTCTTGGTCATGAGATGAGCGAGAGGGTGTGCAGAATGGATGCGTTAGCTTGGGTAGAGCCGAGTGAGTTGGGACTGGTCGGAGATAGTGGTCAGTGAGTATAGTTGAGCTCCATACAGGTCTTAGGTGAGGGGTGGAGTAGTATGCCGAGATTTTGAGGGGGGTGTCCTAGTGAGAATTGGTAGTCTAGGTAGGTAGTGTGTGCAGGTAGTATAAGAGAGTGGTTGGGTGAGGTCTTCTAGACTAGTTTCATTAGGGTGATCTTGAGATTGGGTGTGGGTAGAAGTAGTTAGAATAGTTCTAGAGGTGGATGGGTGAGCTAGGAGTTGATTGGGGGATTCTTGAAGGGAGGTATTGTGAGACAGATTGGTGTGCTAAGGAAGGTGTCTAGATAGTCTATGAGCGGATCGTGGGCGGTGTCGAGGATGATCGATTAAGGAATGTTTGAGGAATCGTAGAATTTGGGACTAGGTGATGTGTGCTGAGAGTGGGGGCGATTTCGGTAAGGGAGGAGGTTGAGGAATTTCCTAGGAAAAGTAGTATGAGGTTGCTTGGGAAATTATCGATAGGGGATATTAGGTTGTTCATATCAGGGTTGTTCGTGTGATGAGTATTTGGGGTTGTTTAGATAGGATTGGTAATGCTTGGGGAATTTATGAGTGGAGGTTATTGTGGCTATTGAGGTATTTGAGGATGTGAGATGAGTCTTCGAGGAAAGGCTGGTAGCGGGAGTCTGGGCACGGGCAAGGCGGGAGTTCGAGTCCGAGTCCGGGTGAGTCTGGGCACGGGCAAGGCGGCGCCGGCGGCATCAAAGGCTCGAGCAAGGCGCGGGCGCGGGACATCGTCGCTTGAATCCGGAGGAGGAAGGAGGCCAGCGTGGCTATGTGGGGCCTTCCATCCTTTTAATTTATTTGGGTGGGTTTATTTAACCGGATTGGGATTAATTAGCGGGTTCGGTTCGGTTCGGTCCAATTCATTTCGGTTGGATTTAAATGGGTTCGGTTCGGGTTTATCCGTAAATAAATAATTAATTAATGGTATTTTAAATAAAATATAATATTATTGGGGGTTTAAAATATAACATTATTTGGACTTGGAGATTTAAAAAGAATTTGGAAAAGAATTTCACGGTTGGAAAGTGATTTAATAAATAAATTGAAAAAGGAATTTTGCGAGTATTTTCAAGGGTCGGAATAGTTAACTATTTAACTGGGATTTAAAACGGTTTTGAAACTAACTTGGGAATAAGACTTATTCGATGACTAACTAGCATGATAATATGATCGTTTGACTAACAGTATGATATGCATGACTAATAGCATGACTTGTGGTGAATTATCATATGAGATTAAATGTTGGATAATTATGACGATCTAGTAGGATTTTATATCACACAAATTATGTCTTATGATTTTGACGAACCGTTGAGGTAAATGCGGAAATGATGTATATGAACATGCCGAATTGGTTGAATGATTTATGGAGAACGATGTGGTCTTGAGGAGTGGATGATGCGATGAAATGACTTTCATAACATGTTACTTGTTCTAATGATTGAGGTGTGCTTGAGTGCTTAATAGTTGGATGTAGACTTATGTATATTCCATTATGTACTAGGTGATACTCTGTGATTGTGACTACTGTGTCCTGGATTCTTCTGTTGCCGATCTGCTAGCCAGGTAAGTCCTCCGGGGCTTACTCAGTAACCAGTACCTTCTGCCTGATGTGTCATATATAGTATGTAGGTGCTGCATATGCATAAATTAGGAACATGTAGTATTATGCTTAGGAATTGCATTTATGAATGAGCATTCTTATTCTGTATGCGTTGAATACAGAACGGCCGTTATCTGTGAGTCCTAGAATCCTTGATAGGGTCATAGGACAGCCCAGCTCCATCGGGTTCGTCCTGAGTCATTCGGGTCGTTGGAACACCTTTACTATTATCAGCATTATTATTTTCTCTTCGCAAGATCCACGATATGATGTTGAGATACGATACGATGATGATATTTGAGATGCTATCGAATCGAACTAGCCAGTCTCCACCCTACCTGGAATGGGGGTGGTGGTAGAAGAGGGATATACCACTTGGTATTCTTTGTTAAGGCCTTACTTAATATTCTGGACATATGAATTAGGAACATGATAGTGTGGTTAATATTTCAGTACTACATGAAGGCATCCTTTATTTTAGGTATAGGCGTATTATATGTCCTCAGTGCGGTCAGAGGACCCGCGGGCGGACTCTTGGCCTGACTTGGTGGTATAGTTTCAGGTACCCGATACACTGCTTGATTGTGCTGTTATGACGGGGTCCATTCATATGGCGGAAAGTGAGTGTTTGAAACCTAACTTCACCAGATTCATGTTTTTGGGATTTCTCCCTACTTATATTCTTTTTTGACCCGACTCTGCTGTGGCGCCCGTTGTATCATTTTCAGAACTTATACCCTTTGCATGATAAAAGATTTTCCGCGTTGTAGACTTAGGACAGGTACAAGAGTTTACCCCGGGGTCTCCAACGCACCTTTTGGATTTGGGTGCGAAATCCCACTTTAAACTACACATCTTCGATTTCAAACCTTCAACCTGTACTCTGGGCGCAAGATCCCAACGAGGGGTTTCATCCCTCAAAACGTAACTCGGGAAAATCCCGGGCCGTTACACTCATTTGTGGGAATTTTGCACATAATTGAAAATTAAGTCACAAAAAGGAAAAAAAAGTGGGTTTCGGAGGGAAACATCCCTTGCAAAGCAGAACATGGAATCCCAGTAAGTGTAAAGAGTAAGAGACAAAGATCAAATCTTTATACCTCAGAGAAACACATGGTATCTGAGAGTTTTGGGGAGCCCATGAAATTTGTTGGAAGTTGGTTATCTAGGGATTCAATTCAACTTTGTGTTGAGATTCCACGCTACTAAGACACTCGATTCAACAGAATCACTCTTGGTTGAAGCAACTAGTATGTAGATGTAGGCTTATTGAAATTACAAAACCCATCAAATTATTGAACTTAATGTTTCACTTATCCAAACAGCTACTCAAAATCTATTGATTCGGCAGCAATGTTTCAAGCAACTAGTAGAAATAGGCTTATTTAAAAGAAAGTTGATATGTTCAACATATGCAGACTTATCATTGCCAACAGTAAGCATGACAAAAAAAATCCAAGGAAACAATCCTTAGAAATTCCAAACTAGGAATTTACTGATGTGAGATGTCACACATTTATGTTTCAAAACAAAAATTTAAAGTGAGAACATAAATAGACCACCATTATAGGAACAACTTCATTTTATTCTATAGACTACCATTATAGAAACGTAGGTCCGCAGGTGTTGGCTTGGCTCAGGCATTCACAGACTCACATACGCCTTTGCCTTGCCTTTCCAATCAAAAGCGTTTTGAGAGAGGTCAAATAATGGATCCAATCTGTTACTTCAGTCAAGCTTTCACATTCATAGATCTTATAATTAGGAGTTTTAAGGGAGTAAACGGAAGACCCTTTAGCCTTTACAACCAATGGCAACTTCTGAAATTTTGGAAGTCGTTTGATTCCAAGGTTCCTAATGCTATTCAAGCCTTGGCAAATAAAAATTGGTGTTTGGCTTTTGATATTTGGTATTTCGAATTTGTCATTTGGAAATAAAAATATCTAGAGAAATCACAAATCGAAAACTCAGAAGCAAGAGCATGACAATTGCCTTCTGATCCTTCAGGCCAAATTTCTTGAAATTCAGAAATGGATTGATCGTTCAGGCCAAACGATGCCGTGCAATTATCGATGACTCCTGGTGACATTGAGGACAACATGAAGGTTCCATTTGATGGCCCTGTCACTCGTGCAAGGGCCAAGAAGATTCAAAATGCAACTAAGGCCTTTCTTGTCCGTCACCATGGAACTTTAGAGCAAGGGTTCAGGCCACCCTGGATCACTTGGCTCAAGGTTACACCACCAGCACCGGAAGTGAGCTTGCGTCCACACTCAGAGCTCATGAAGACTCGGCAGCATCCCCCATGACTCACCATGACTCGGCATCTCCATGGAAGCACTCGGCCGAGTGGGTCATAGGAATGTCTAGTGGAGTATTGGGCTTGGCCGAGTGATCTCTTGTGGGCCGAGTTCCATAACATTAATTACTTATGTTATTATTTCATGCAAATTAGATTAATAAGGTGGAAATTAATTATATCTCTTCTAGATATAATACTTAGCCACCAAGTTATTAAATATCTATCTCATTAGGAAATATTTATCTTATGTTATTTTTATTTATCTTTAGATAGAATTAATCTATCCAAACCCCTTTCCTTTGCAAGGAAGGATTGGTTAGATCTCTCATAAGTTTTCTATATATTCATGTTATGCAACTTTGAATTAATTAGATTGAAATAGAATTGAAGACACCCTTTATGGATTAAGGGTTCTTCGATTGTCAATCCCAAAGCTCTTGTGTTCTTGAGATTTTCTGGCCAACACAATTCCTCACACCCCTCTTGAGTTCCATCGGCAAATTTGAAACCAAACACAAACCCTAAAAACAGAACCGTTGCAACAAGGGAAACCTGAGCTTGGCGACGTCCGCGCCCAGAACCGCTCCCAGCGAGCGCGGAAGGCATCCGCTCCGCGTACGCAAGCGTCCAGGCGCCTCGGCATCTTCAGCGCGCATCCGCTTGGCCTTGCTCGCCCTCGCAGCCGCGCATCCCCAGTCGCTAGCTCCTTCGCTCCCAGCGAGAGGAGTCCTTGCGCTTCCGGACAGCCTGCGCTCACCCCGTTCCGCACACCCTGAGGCCTCGACGCCTGTGTGCCCGGATCCTTGCGCGCCCAGTCCCTCGCCTCTCTCTCTCGCTACCCTTGCTTTACTTTATGTCGCTAAATTTAAGTTAGAAGTTCGCTGGAATTTTCTAAGTTTAGAAACTGTCGCTATTTCAGAAATTTGATTACTTGTTTAATTTGTTCCAATCAGGAGATAACAAAGAGCATTGCAAGATCTTAGCAAATATACGGCGTGGTTCTTGATCTGAAGCCCACAGGCGAAGGATCGGGTATCCCAAACGTATCAAGTGGTATCGGATTTCAGGTTAATGCAAGTTCTTTACTCTCTTGATTTCTTTTGAGTGATTTATTTTTCGTGCCTATTTTTTTTTCACCATAGCCTTTGCATAAAAGTTGAATCTTTATTATTCACCCATCAAAATTGGCACTTTATTTTTGTTATTCTTTGTTTGGATCTTTAATTTTGAAGATATTGAGTTCTTGACTGCAAGTTGTGATCTCTTATTCCTAGTTGCTACATATCATGCCTATGACTGTGATTCTTGGATTAAAAGCATTATATAAACTTGCACCACTATAGAACCCTAATTTCTCCAGTTTCTAGCCCATTTTCCCTATTTTCTTTATTTTTGCTTACTTTTAGATCATCGTAGCTTGTTATTTTTTTTATTTTTTTATTTTTCTCCCTTAGTTTCGGTTTCTGCATTACTTTACAGCAGCTATTCCATAGCCAAAAAAAAAAGAGGAGAAAGAAAGAAAAGTTTAGCATACATTACCTTGTTGAGTTAGTAACTCTTCTATTGTTATTTCTTTTCTTGCTACGTGTTAGATGATCTAATCGGTTTTAAGCATTACAAAAGAACCCTACTTGTGTGATTTTGTGCTGTGCCGACACTGGAGCCTTGGTCACACCCCTCTTTCTCTGAACCGTGTTGCAACCGTCAGATAATAGTTGACGGAGTGTGTGCACTTGATTGCCCTTGTGATTGTTTTTGTCAATTGATACATATTCTTATTATTCAAGCATCACATTGTAGATTTTATTCTATACACATTCAGCCGCTTGTTTATACTTGCTATCCTTGATATCCGACTTGTGGTTGATTTAAATTGCAATTTGATTATTACTTGTTGTCTTCAATATTGCAAAATTCTGTGTCCAGGGGAATTGCTTGAATATTGTGCCTTGTTTTCTCGCTCTTTGATTTCTAAAACTTGAATCACTCTTAGGAATCACTAGAGCTTGCATTACTTGGTTCTGGTCTTTGCTTCGTTTACTTGTTGCTCTTCTGATATTGTAGGAACATGACGAACGATAGCGACCCCAACCCTTCCCCTACCCCACCTGCTGGCATTTCTGCTGATAATATGCAGTTCATTATTAACTCTGCTGTCCAAGAATCTACTCTGGTTATACGTAAGGAACTGGCAGAGGCTGAAAATCGTCGGGCTATTGAACGCCAAGAGGACCGCGTATTCTGGTCTGACCTCATCAAACAGGTAGTTGCGCGGCAATTGGAGGAGGCAAAACAGGCAGAGGCTTCTGGATCTACACCTCCCTTTGGAGGTAGGCCGCCCCCACCACCCACGGCTCCTACACCTCCTTCAGGTAATGTTCCACCTACAGGTAACCCTTCTGGTTCAGTTAAACCTCCCCCTTCTGGTCAATTACATTATTAGCTTAAGTCTGCTACTCCTAACCCTTTCACTGGAGAGAATGACAACGATCATCTAGCGGGCTTCAATGGACACCAGGATCGCCGTGAGCATACTCCACCACGGCATCAGCAAGGGAGGCCCATTCAGCGTCAGCAACAGCCGTTTCATACCCGTGCTAACTGGGATGACAACCGCAGCAACAATGATCTATATGAGGCGCCACATCTGGAGGATGCTTACCATGAGGTAAATCCTAACTTTGATGATTTACCCCCTCCTAATTTTGGTCATCATAGGTTTGATAATGCTCAAGCTATACAAAGACGAGATGTTAAGCTTAAATTAGAAACCTTTGATGGTAATACTGATCCTGAAGCTTATCTTGTTTGGGAAAATCATACTGACTATCTGCTTGAACATTTACGCTATGAGGAAACGGAGAAGTTGGAAGTTGTTATATTGCATTTAGTAGGTAAAGCTCGCACCTGGTGGTTCCGCACTCGTGAGATGCGCCGTCGTCAGGACAAGCAACCTGTTGAGACTTGGCCACAACTTCGCTATCTCCTGAAGAAGAGACATGTGCCTGAGGAATACACGGAGTCAATAAGGATGCAATTGGCGACCTGCCGCCAAGGAACTCGCTCTCCTAATGACTACAGGGATGAGCCGGAACGACTTTCCCATCAGGCTAATGTTTATCTTACTGAACGTGCTTTGTGTACTCAATTTCTTGCTGGTCTTAATATTTCTATTAAAAATCCTTTATCTATCCATTCCATTAGAGATATTAACACTTTGACTCATAAAGCACAGCTGATGTATGAGCAACAACAACAACAGCTTCGGCAACAGCGGAACCGATTTGACCAGACCTCTCAAGGTCGCAGGTTTGTTCCCTTTAACTCTTCCAGTCAATCTATGCCTTCTACTTCTAACCCTTCTATGCAGCAAAAGGGAGTTTCCAACTCACCTCAACAGGGTTATCATGTTGAAACTAGAAGAGTTGCTGCACCTTCTACAGATCGCAACAAAGACATCCGCTGCTTCACTTGTGGTGGTTCTGGGCATGTCTCTCGCAATTGCCCTCAGAAAAGGAAGCTTCTTCTCAATGATTTGGGAGACCATTACTATGAGGAGGAGACTGTTGAGGACCATGTAATTTCAAGTGAAGTGGAGGAGGACCAGCCGTCTGAATCTATTGAGGAGATCGACACATCAGAATATGACAACGTCCTCTGCCTTGTCAACCGGCGGGTCCTACACATTCAGGAGTCTCCCATGGCTGATCAAAGGGAGAACATCTTCCACACGAGATGTGTGGTTCGTGAAGCTACCTTAAACCTCATCATCGATGGTGGGAGTTGCTGCAATCTCATCAATGAAAAGGTAGTGGATTTCCTCCATTTAACTACTACTCCTCGTGCTACTCACTATGGATTAAATGGTATCACTGATGATGGATCTGATATAATGGTCACCAAACAATGTTTAGTTTCTCTTTCTATTGGATCTTTTCATGATAAGATATTATGTGATGTTGCTCGCATGGATTGTAGTCATATATTGTTAGGGCGTCCTTGGTTATATGATCGTTCTGTTCTTCATGATGGTCGTGCAAATACATATACTTTCACCTATGACGGGAGGAGAGTTACTCTCCTACCCCTTTCGCCACAAACTATTCAGAAGGATCAGGTTCGCAAGAAGCAACAAAGGGACGCCGAGAGAGAAGCTGAGAGGATGGAAAAGCTCAAAGGGAGCTCGGCCCAACAGGCCGCCCCCGCGGCCCAGCAAGCCGCGCCCGCGGCCCCACCAGCAGCGCCCGCGGCCCCTTCCAGCCGCCCCTGCAGCCCCCTTGGCGCCTCCTCCCCCCCACTCGACGTCGACTCAGCCCTCTTCTGCTTCACTTAAGGGCTCTGTAGAACGTCGATCTTTGGTCTCTCACCCTCAGCAAGGGACCATCACATGGAATGCTCATCGACCTCATATTCTCCTGGTAATGAAACAGGTATTACTTAATGTTAAATTGAGTCATATTCCTGCACCTATTGCTGCTCTTCTGCAGGATTATCTAGATGTGCTTCCAGCTGAACTACCCCAAGGCTTGCCTCCTATTAGAGGTATTGAGCACCAGATTGACTTTGTGCCTGGAGCAGCCTTGCCTAATCGCGCCGCTTATAGAGCTAGTCCTGAGGAAACAAAGGAGCTGCAACGCCAAGTCACAGAGTTGATGGATAAAGGCTTTGTTCGTGAGAGCCTGTCTCCCTGTGCCGTGCCAATCATATTGGTTCCAAAGAAGGATGGCTCCTGGCGCATGTGTGTTGATTGTCGCGCAATCAACCAAATAACGGTTAAGTATCACCACCCTATTCCTCGTTTAGATGATATGCTTGATGAACTTCATGGTGCTGCTATTTTTTCTAAAATTGACCTTAGAAGTGGATATCATCAAATTAGGATGAAACAGGGTGATGAATGGAAAACGGCTTTTAAAACTAAGTATGGCTTATCTGAATGGTTAGTAATGCCTTTTGGTTTAACAAATGCACCTTCTACTTTTATGAGGCTTATGAACCATGTGCTTAGAAGACACTTAGGAAAGTTTGTCGTTGTCTATTTTGACGATATCTTAATCTATAGTAAGAATATGCATGATCACTTAAGTCACTTAAAATTGGTTTTTGATTGTCTTAGGAAAGAGAAATTATATGCCAATTTAAAGAAGTGTTCTTTTGCATCCGAGTCTACCATTTTTCTTGGTTTTGTAGTGACTGTATCTGGATTAAAGGTGGATGAGGAGAAGATTCGTGCTATTCAGGAGTGGGCCAAGCCGACAACACCCACTCATGTCCGCTCATTCTTGGGCCTTGCTGGCTTCTATCGACGTTTTGTCAAAGACTTCAGCCTGATTGCCACCCCCCTACATGAGCTGACAAAGAAAGATGTGACATTTCGCTGGACTGACTCACATCAAAAGGCTTTCGACGCCCTCAAGGACCGCCTGACACACGCCCCAGTGCTGCAGTTACCTGACTTTGCTCAACCTTTTGAGCTCGAGTGTGACGCTTCTGGCACTGGCATTGGAGGGGTCCTGCTGCAGAACAAGCGTCCCATCGCCTACTTCAGCGAAAAGTTGGGCACCGCTGAGCTCAACTATTCTACCTACGACAAGGAGCTATTTGCACTGGTTCGCTGCTTACAGACTTGGCAACATTATCTCTGGCCTAAGGAGTTTGTGATTCATTCGGATCATGAAGCTCTAAAGTACCTCAAAGGACAAGCAGTGCTCAGCAGGCGACTTGCTCGATGGGTGGAGTTTATAGAGACCTTTTCCTATGTGGTTCACCACAAGAAGGGAAAGAATAATGTGGTAGCTGACGCGCTATCACGCAGGTATGTCCTCTTAAACCATATGGATGCACATGTTTTGGGTTTTGCTATGATAAAGGAACTATATGCTTCTGATGGTTTCCTTAAAACTATATATGCTCAATGTGTATCTAAAGGTGAAGTTGATTCATATTTTCTTGATAATGGTTATTTGTTTAAGATGGGCAAGCTTTGTATCCAATCTTCTTCTATTCGCCGATTGTTAACTCAAGAAATTCATGAATCTAGGGGACATGGTGGTTTCGAAAAGACCTTAGCTGGACTTAAGGAACATTACTTTTGGCCTAAAATGTCTAATTATGTGCTGAGATTTGTCAAAAGTTGTGTTACATGTGCTAAAGCCAAATCGAAATCTAATGCTAATGGTCTATACCAACCTTTGCCAATTGCTAATGCACCCTGGGAAGATGTTTCTATGGATTTTATTGTAGGATTGCCTAGAACTTCTAAGGGTCATGATTCAATATTTGTTGTTGTAGACAGATTTTCCAAAATGGCTCATTTTATTCCATGTCATAAAACTGATGATGCTATTCATGTTGCTCATTTATTCTTCAAAGATGTTGTTCGCTTACATGGATTGCCATTATCTATAGTTTCTGACCGTGATCCTAAATTCTTAAGCTCTTTTTGGAAAACTCTATGGTCTAAATTGGGTACAAAATTGTTATTTTCTACTTCTTGTCACCCACAAACTGATGGCCAAACTGAGGTCACAAATAGAACTCTTGGGGCTCTCCTTAGAGTCATGCTGCGAACTAACCTCCGGAGGTGGGAAGATTGCCTACCATTTGTAGAATTTGCATATAACAGGTCTAGGCACTCTGCAACTAAGCTGACCCCCTTCGAAGTGGTATATGGCCGAAATCCACTCACTCCTGTGGATATGCTACCTCGGCCATACAAGGAAAAGGAGAGCGTGGATGCAGCTAAGCAAGTGGACTTCATCAAACGCTTGCATGACCGTACCAAAGCGCAACTGGAGAGGAAGACTGCACAATACAAGGCCGCGAAGGACAAGCATCGCAAGGATGTGCAGTTCAATGTTGGTGATCTGGTCTGGCTGCATCTCAGGAAGGAAAGGTTTCCGCAACAACGGAAATCTAAGCTGGACCCCAGGGGAGATGGACCATTCAGAGTGGTTCAGAAGATGGGTCCTAATGCATACAAGCTGGATCTCCCTGCCGATAAGTACAGCGTCCATTCTACATTCAACGTCGCCGATCTATCCTTGTTCGTGCCTGACGATGACTCTGACGACGATTTGAGGACAAATCGAAGTCAAGTGGAGGAGAATGATGCCGTGCAATTATCGATGACTCCTGGTGACATTGAGGACAACATAAAGGTTCCATTTGATGGCCCTGTCACTCGTGCAAGGGCCAAGAAGATTCAAAATGCAACTAAGGCCTTTCTTGTCCGTCACCATGGAACTTTAGAGAAAGGGTTCAGGCCACCCTAGATCACTTGGCTCAAGGTTACACCACTAGCACCGGAAGTGAGCTTGCGTCCACACTCAGAGCTCATGAAGACTCGGCAGCATCCCCCATGACTCACCATGACTCGGCATCTCCATGGAAGCACTCGGCCGAGTGGGCCAAAGGAATGTCGAGTGGAGTATTGGGCTTGGCCGAGTGATCTCTTGTGGGCCGAGTTCCATAACATTAATTACTTATGTTATTATTTCATGCAAATTAGATTAATAAGGTGGAAATTAATTATATCTCTTCTAGATATAATACTTAGCCACCCAGTTATTAAATATCTATCTCATTAGGAAATATTTATCTTATGTTATTTTTATTTATCTTTAGATAGAATTAATCTATCCAAACCCCTTTTCTTTGCAAGGAAGGATTGATTAGATCTCTCATAAGTTTTCTATATATTCATGTTATGCAACTTTGAATTAATTAAATTGAAATAGAATTGAAGAAACCCTTTATGGATTAAGGGTTCTTCGATTTTCAATCCCAAAGCTCTTGTGTTCTTGAGATTTTTCGGCCAACACAATTCCTCACACCCCTCTTGAATTCCATCGGCAAATTTGAAACCAAACACAAACCCTAAAAACAGAACCGTTGCAACAAGGGAAACCTGAGCTTGGCGACGTCCGCGCCCAGAACCGCTCCCAGCGAGTGCGGAAGGCATCCGCTCCGCGTACGCAAGCGTCCAGGCGCATCGGCATCTCCAGCGCGCATCCGCTTGCCCTTGTTCGCCCTCGCAGCCGCGCATCCCCAGTCGCTAGCTCCTTCGCTCCCAGCGAGAGGAGTCCTTGCGCTTCCGGACAGCCTGCGCTCACCCCGTTCCGCACACCCTGAGGCCTCGACGCCTGTGTGCCCGGATCCTTGCGCGCCCAGTCCCTCGCCTCTCTCTCTCACTACCCTTGCTTTACTTTCTGTCGCTAAATTTAAGTTAGAAGTTTGCTGGAATTTTCTATGTTTAGAAACTATCGCTATTTCAGAAATTTGATTACTTGTTTAATTTGTTCCAATCAGGAGATATCAAAGAGCATTGCAAGATCTTAGCAAATATACGGCGTGGTTCTTGATCTGAAGCCCACAGGCGAAGGATCGGGTATCCCAAACATATCACCAAATATAGAGAAATCACAAATAGATTACCTAAAAACAGGACGACGAGCGAAGGAGGGAGCCGGAGGACGATGAGGGGCGGCGGAAATCGGCTAGATTGGATTCGAAAAGTGGAGGTGGTGAGTGAGGGCGAGAGAGGAAGCGAACTAGGGTGAGCCAGACATAAGGACGGTGAGGGGGAACGAGGAGCAGCGAGGGGCGACGAGAGGATGCCAGTGAGGAGGGAGGAGAGAGATGAGTGATTGAGAGAGACGGGACTGCCATGGGAGCAAGGAGGGAGAACGTTATGAGATCTGACAAAGGAGAAATGGGTATTTGACATAAATTGGGCCGACCCGTTAAAACGCATGTACAGGATCCGCGCTTTTAAGCCCATTTTCATTATAAGAGACTTTTTCATTTTAAGATCCTTTTTCATTTGAACCATTATCTATATAGGTAATGGTTCTTAAAATGAAAATCTCTCTTAAAATGAAAATGGATCTAATTTGAAGTTAATGGACCTAATTTAAAGGTAAATTGACATAATTTAATTAGTAATAGATAAATTGGCATAATTTATGTGTAAATGGGCCTAATTTTATTGGCTAAATGGATAAATTGGTAAATGACCCTAATTATGAGGTAAATGACACCATCTCTCTCATACTTTCTATTTCTATCAATATTACCCTTATTTCAATTATAAAAATTACATATTTTAGCCCGTAATTTTTATTTGAAATAATATTATAAGGTACAACTATACGATTACAAAATGCAACAAAATATGTTACATCACATTTTTTGTCTTTATTTTAAAAAGTGAAAGATATGAGATTACAAAATATAAAGTGAACACATATTACAATAAACGTTATTATTAATAAATGTGCATTTTCATAATATAAAGTAAGTTTGCTACCAAAATTTTTCTTTACCGGCTGCTATTTTTATGGCGGTTTTGTACTTTAATGCGACATTTGTCATTAAAAGCCTATTAGGCATTAGCTAAAAAATGGTATAGCGATGTGCCCATGCACAAAGGTTCAAGTTCAAAATCCCAAATATGCTATTTATGGTTTTCTTTTTATTCCCGTTTATGAATAAGATTGTAAAGTGTAATAATAAAATGATAACATGCACAAATAAGATGATAAAGTGCATATATAACATTATGGTGTGCAAATGCAATATTATGTTGTGCAAATATAACTTGAAGTTGTGCAAATATAATATTATCTTGTGCAAATAAAATAATAAGGTGCAAGAGTAAAATGATGGTGTATGAATAAAAAATATGAAGTGTATGAATGAGATTATGAAGTGCACTATTAAGATTATAAAGTGTATAAATAAAATGATAAAGTGCAAGAATAAAATCATGAAGTGCATGAATAAGATTATGAAGTGCACAATTAATATTATAAAGTGCAAGAATAAAATGATGAAGTGCAAGAATAAAATGATGAAGTGCAAGAATAATATTATGAAGTGTATAAATTTAAATAAGATTATGAAGTGCATGAATAAGATTTTGAAGTGTAAGAATAAAATGATGAAGTGCATGAATAAGATTATGAAATGCACAATTAAGATTACAAAGTGCAAGAATAAAGTGATGAAGTGCATGAATAATATTATGAAGTGGACACTAAAGATTATAAAGTGCAAGAATAAAATGATAAAATGCATGAACAAGATTATGAAGTGCATGAATAAAATGATAAAGTGCATAAATAAAATGATAAAGTGCAATAATAAGATTTTCAATTAAGAATTGCACTTTACATTCAATTTTTATTCGAATTGACTTATTTAGGAATTGACTTATTTAATTCGAATAACAGTCGAATTAATTAGAAAGTCGAAATTAATAACACTACGATCTTCTTTGGTATCTTGCCTCATTATGGACGGGTAAAGATTTGATGACAACGATGCGGATTGAGGAGATTACGTGAGTTAGAACAATATCTAAAACTGCGAGTTAATTTCTGAAATTTTAGAAACTAAAAAAGGGTCATATTTTACAATAGCCAAAAGTGTGGGAGGATTTGTGTAAATAGCCATAAAAAGATTTCAGCCCGACAATAATGCTCTCGCAGTTTCAACAGTGATTTTCGACGATCTTCCTCGTTCTCCTTGCATATAACTCCGTATTATGCGTATGACCTATCAAACTGACGAGTGCAATCTCTACTTCCGCATGGTTGTGTTTTATTTGTCGAAAGGTGAACGAAGACTCCGATATAGATGTCTACACAGGGGTTGCGAACCGACTGCACATGAAGGTTCAAGGTTCCCAACAATGGTGGTTTGTGTTTTTGTACAGATTTGAGAGGGATTTTTGCACGAAAACGATCCATGAGAGGTAGGGATCGTGATTGAATGGGAAATCGGTGTTGAAAACAACCGATCATTGAGTCCGTCCACATCCCGGCGCGTCAATTCTTGTGGAGACTACAAAACGTTGATCCTTGAGAGGAGGAAGATGACGAGGAGGTGTTTATTGACGGAGAGGGATAGACGATTCTTGTGGCGCGTCCAGTTAACGACTACAATGTCTTCATCGAAGCCCTCCCGGCAGGGATGATTTGCGATCTCACCGATCTGGGACGGTGGTTGCTGGCTTCGAGGAGAAGAGCTCGCACGCCTACTGCAAAGTGCAAATGAATTCCCGGGCCTAACTAGGAGGATAATCGGGCTGATTTCAATTTTTTTAAAAAAAATTAGGCCCATTTCACTTTAAGTAATTTTCGTTTTAACCCAATCTATATATATATATATATAGGTTGGGTCCTGTGTTAACATCCCTTACGGTGTTAAATGTTAACAAATCTGGGCCTTTGATTGGATAAAATGGGTGACTGAGATTATTTGACAATTTTGGTTTTTTCTTTAATTAAAAATCAATGGGACCCACTACTTTCCTTGCCCACTTGCAGAATTACGTGCGTGTGTTGTACTTTTTTTTTGCGTAATATTTTTTTTTGGTGGGGTAACGTTGTGTTTTTTGTGTGGTGCACTGTTTGAATTATTCGATAAGGTGATAAAAAATATTCGTTAACTTATAGATAATATTCGTTAGATAATAGAAAAAGAATTGGTCAATTTTGCAACTATTCGTTAGGTTAATAGTAATTATTCGCTAAATTAATCGTTATTATTCGTCTATAAAGAGGAGTTATCATTTAGATGATAGCAAAACAACCATTCGCTAGGTTAATAGTAATTATTCACTAAATTGATCGTTATTATTCGTCTGTAAAGATGAGTTATCATTTAGATAATAGCAAAAGGGTTCGTCAATTTTACAACTATTCACTAGGTTGATAGCAATTATTCTCTAAGTTGTAATTATTTGCTAGGTTAAGAGAGTATGTAAATGTAATTTTTGATTTACCACATCTAATTAACCACATACATATGAATATTTTCTTATTATCCACGAATAGAAACTCTGAACTTGACGAATAGTAACTCTGAACGTGAAATTAATATAACAAAGAACAAAACTAGAAAACTACCGAAAGAATTACAGATGATATTCGAGAGACCTTATTAGGATAGAAATTGCATAGAAATTGTTCCAATAACAAATTCAATTTTTTACTAAGAAAAAAGAACAAAAACTTGCGGCAATTGAATGGAGGCCATTGACGAGGGTTGGAAGCCACCATTATAGATTCAAAAACTTGCAGCGATTGAACAAAAATTTGCAGAAATTGAAACAATAATAGATTCAATTTTGCACCGAAAGGTCCCTTCATCGCTTCTCTAATTGCCAGTGCTTACCCATGAATGTTACTCCGAAGGTCATCGCCATCACCGACGGGTACCACTACTAAAAAAACAGGATTTAGCAACGGAAAATAGCAACGGATTTGGCAACGAATGACCGTGGCTAACCGGTTTAACCACGGACTCGGCAACGGTCGGGCCATCCGTAGCCATATGCCTCGTGACTAAATTCGGGCCGATGTAGCAACGGAAAATAGCAACGAACCCATACCGTCGTGGCTAATTCCGTGGCTAGATATGACTTGTGAATGTCGTGGCTGTGGCGACGACAACAGCATCGAAAATGGTCATCGCAAATGTCGTGGCTAATTTTGTGGCTGAGTTCGTTGCGGGAAATAGGTCATGGATATTGCTGGTTCCGTGGCTGAGTCATTGCTATTGTCGTGGCTAATGGCAATGCTTAGTTGGTTGCTACCTTTGAGGCTAGATTCGTAGGTTATGTTGTTGCGATTATTTGAATGTGCTATTTATACGATAGAGAATACAAAACACAACATCATGCACATAATGTACAACTAATGAGTCCAACTACAAAACACAACATCATGCACATAATGTACAACATCAAAAAATACTACACCTAAGAAAAAGCACCAACACATCTTATGAATCTAGACACTAGTTTAAGAACTTCCGCCTTGTTCTTGCACCCAATGCTTCACACTGGACCAGCTATGGATTGACGTGCAATGAGGGCAAGGTTCCATTTTTCCAGCCAATGAAAATAAATGGGCCTATTCAATTACAAAAATATAAAATACAAATCAAATACTAAATTTCATAAATGGCATATTGAATAAGTAAATAATTTTTTTAAAAATAACAAGTTCATAAACAAAGTTATCAAAGATATACAATGCATTGAAGGCGGTGCTCCCTCCCAGCTGTCGAAGATGAAGTCTATATGGGGAAATATTCTGGGCATGATCTCTTTGTATGTTAAAAAGCCTTGTAGCGAAAATGTTACAATCAAGTTATATATGAAAAATTTCAAGTCTCTTTGGTCATAAGAAAGTATGATGATGATTTTTAACAGCGGACCTGTCAATGATATTCACAATGGGCACTAAAAAGTGGCACTGATCTCATGTAAAACATATATAGAAATCATAGGCAACTATGTAATAAGTATCACCAACTAACCATTAACATCGAAGAAAACCTGGTGGTTGCGTCTGTAACACCACCAAAATGCAAAACCAATAGTGATTATGATGGACACAGCAACCCCAAAGCTAACACCGAATGCAATTGCCATTCTATGACTTTTTTCTCCAGAACTTGATTGAGCTGTAAAATCAATGAAGCAACCAGCATTGTAGGCATAAATTAGGCAAGCCAGAAACTCATAGTGAACTTAACAACGACTAGCTTAAAGGGAAAGCGAGGATTTTCCATGTAAGAACCTCTAATTGCATCTGGAGGATAAGTCAGTGGCTCAGGAGAAATAATAGAGCATTTATTTACAGAACTGGCTCCACAAATTAATGGGTTGCCTATAATTCTGAAAGAACGGATAAAACAAAAGAAAGATATTAGCGAATGATTGTTGTTGACGCAACATGAGATTGAAAAATTCATCCAAACTCTTAAATTGACTGCTTAATTGAATGTTCTGGCGTTAATCTTAGGGAAGGAAGAACTTAAATTGTTGAATGAAAGATCGCTGCAAAGCAAGTAAAGAGCCTTAAATAAGTATACACATTGAAAAGCTGATGCAAGTTCCACAGATTCTGTTGTCTCATCAAACCAAAAACAGGTTGAAGATTCGAGGACTTACACAAGAGTGAGACCTTGTATCATGGAAAGGGAATCTGGGCTTCCATCCTAAGGATATGCTGAAGGCGGTGCACCCTCCCAGCGAGCACCGTCGGCGGCTGCGTTTCTCCGCCATCTTCTTCATCCGTTGAAGGCGGCGCTCCCTCCCAGCGGCTGTGTTTCACCGCCGACGCCATTCTCTGTAGGAGGAAGACAGGAGGGCGAAGAGAAGGACAAAAGTGGTTGAGAGACGAGAGATCTGAAATCTTTGGGGAGAGAGAGATTACAGATCTTTAGAGTGTGTAATCGAAAAGGGAGAGGCGACATGGATCTGTAGAGCGTTTCTCCGCCATCTTCTTCATCCGTTGAAGGCGGCGCTCCCTCCCAGCGGCTGTGTTTCACCGCCGACATCGTTTTCTGTGGGAGGAAGACAGGAGGGCAAAGAGCATGACAAGAGTGGTTGAGAGATGAGAGATCTGAAATCTTTGGGGAGAGAGAGATTATAGATCTGTAGAGTGTGTAATCGAAAAGGGAGAGGCGACATGGATCCTGGGAGAGGCGAATTGAAGAGGGAGAGGCGGATCTGTGAAGAGAGAGAGGCGGTGAAGAGGGAGAGGCGACATTAGGGTTAGAATATGAAAAGTTCAATTGTATACCGCTCATTTAAAATTTTCATTCCACCGCCTAAAATTCCAAAGTGCGGGAATGTTGCCGCCCAAAAATTCATTTTACCGCTTAAAATATTTTCTATTAATTGCCTAAAACATCGATAAAAAAAATTCCATCATATATTGGATTTTCCTATTTTGAAACTTACTAGTACGATATAAAACATTAATATTATAAAATATTGTTAAAAGTTAAAGATATCTTTTTTCATAACATACCTTTATAATATGCGCCTAAAAATTTATTAGTTAATATAAGGCTTTATTAAACTTTTATTAGTTGCTTATATCAATTTTCCTCAAAACATACTCTTTTAGTATTCTAATAAGAATTTATTACTTAACATAAGGTTTTATTCAACATTTATAAGTCACTTATATGAGTTTTCCTCAAAACATACTCTTATAGTAATCTAATAAGAATTTACTAGTTAATATAAGGTTTTTTCAACATTTGTTAGTCACTCAAATGAGTTTTCTTCAAAACATACTCTTATAGTATTTTAATAAGAATTTACTAGTTAATATAATGTATTATTCAACATTTATTAGTCATTTATATGAGATCTCCTCAAAACAAACTCTTTTCGTATTCTAATAAGAATTTATTACTTAACATAAGGTTTTATTCAACATTTATTAGTCACTTATATGAGTTTTCCTCAAAACATACTCTTATAGTAATCTAATAAGAATTTATTAGTTAATATAAGGTTTTTTCAACATTTGTTAGTCACTCGTATGAGTTTTCTTCAAAACATACTATTATAGTATTTTAATAAGAATTTACTAGTTAATATAAGGTTTTATTTAACATTTATTCATTATTTATATGAGTTTTCCTCAAAACATACTCTTTTAGTATTCTAATAAGAATTTGTTACTTAACATAAGGTTTTATTCAACATCTATTAGTCACTTATATGAGTTTTCATCAAAACATACTCTTATAGTAATCTAATAAGAATTTACTAGTTAATATAAGGTTTTTTCAACATTTGTTAGTCACTCGTATGAGTTTTCTTCAAAACATACTCTTATAGTATTTTAATAAGAATTTACTAGTTAATATAATGTATTATTCAACATTTGTTAGTCATTTATATGAGATCTCCTCAAAACATACTCTTAAAGTAGAATTTACTAGTTAGTACGGAGTATAATGTTTTATTAAACATTATTAGTCAATATATTATATGAGTTTTCCTCAAAACATACTCTTATAGTATTCTAATAAGAATTTACTTGTTAGTATAATGTTTTATTGAACATTTATTAGTCACTTATATGAGTTTTCCTCAAAACATACTCTTATATTATTCTAATAAGAATTTATTACTTAATATAAAGTTTTATTAGACATTTATTAGTCACTTATATAAGCTTTCCCGAAAATATGCCCTTATAATATTCTCATAAGAATTTATTAGTTAATTTAAGGTTTTATTAAACATATATGCGTTACTTATATGAGTTTTCATCAAAACATACCCTTATAGTAGCATAATAAGAAGAACTTACTTAGTATTAGGTTTTATTCAACATATATATTAGTTACTTATATGAGTTTTCCTCAAAACATCCCCTTATAATATTCTAATAAGAATTTATCACTTACCATAAGGTTTTATTTAACACTTATTAGTTACTTATATGAGTTTTCCTCAAAATAGAACCTTATAGTATTATAAATAAGAATTTATTACTTAGTATAAGGTTTTATTAGCTACTTATATGAGTTTTCCACAAAACATAACCTTATAGTATTGTAATAAGAATTTATTACTTAGTATAAGGTTTTATTAGCTACTTATATGAGTTTTCTTCAAAACATAACCTTATAGTATTATAAAAAGAATTTATTACTTAGTATAAGGTCTTATTAGGTACTTATTCGTGTTTTCCTCAAAACATAACCTTATAGTATTATAATAAGAATTTATTACTTAGTATAAGGTTTTATTAGCTACTTATATGAGTTTTTCTCAATACATAACCTTATAGTATTATAATAAGAATTTATTACTTAGTATAAGGTTTTATTAGCTACTTATATGAGTTTTCCTCAAAACATAACCTTGAAATATTATAATAAGAATTTATTACTTAGTATAAGGTTTTATTAGCTACATATATTAGTTTTCCTCAAAACATAACCTTATAGTATTGTAATAAGAATTTATTACTTAGTATAAGATTTTATTAGCTATTATATGAGTTTTCCTCAAAACATAACCTTATAGTATTATAATAAGAATTTATTACTTAGTATAAGGTTTTATTAGCTACTTATATGAGTTTTCGTCAAAACATAACCTCAAAGTATTATAAAAAGAATTTATTACTTAGTATAAGGTTTTATTAGCTACTTATATGAGTTTTCCTCAAAACATAACCATATAGTATTATAATAAGAATTTATTACTTAGTATAAGGTTTTATTAGTTACTTATGTGAGTTTTCCTTAAAACATAACCTTATAGTATTATAATAAGAATTTATTACTTAGTATAAGGTTTTATTAGCTACTTATGTGAGTTTTCCTCAAAACAGAACCTTATAGTATTATAATAAAAATTTATTACTTAGTATAAGGTTTTATTAGCTACTTATATGAGTTTTCATCAAAACATAACCTTATAGTATTATAAAAAGAATTTATTACTTAGTATAAGGTTTTATTAGCTACTTACATGAGTTTTCCTCAAAACATAACCTTATAGTATTATAATAAGAATTTATTAGTTAGTATAAGGTTTTATTAGCTACTTATGTGAGTTTTCCTCAAAACATAACATTATAGTATTATAATAAGAATTTATTACTTAGTATAAGGTTTTATTAGCTACTTATATGAGTTTTCATCAAAACATAACCTTATAGTATTATAAAAAGAATTTATTACTTAGTATAAGGTTTAATTAGCTACTTACATGAGTTTTCCTCAAAACATAACCTTATAGTATTATAATAAGAATTTATTAGTTAGTATAAGGTTTTATTAGCTACTTATGTGAGTTTTCCTCAAAACATAACATTATAGTATTATAATAAGAATTTATTACTTAGTATAAGGTTTTATTAGCTACTTATATGAGTTTTCATCAAAACATAACCTTATATTATTATAAAAAGAATTGATTACTTAGTATAAGGTTTTATTAGCTACTTACATGAGTTTTCCTCAAAACCTAACCTTATAGTGTTATAATAAAAATTTATTACTTAGTATAAGGTTTTATTAGCTACTTATATGAGTTTTACTCAAAACATACTCTTAAAGTAATCTAATAATAATTTGTGAGTTAGTATAAGGTTTTATTAGTTACTTATATGAGTTTTTCTCAAAATATAATCTTATAGTATTATAATAAGAATTTATTACTTAGTATAAGGTTTTATCAGCTACTTATATGAGTTTTTCTCAAAACATACTCTTATAGTATTATAATAAGAATTTATTAGTCAATATAAGATTTTATTAAATATTTACTCGTTATTTATATGAGTTTTCCTCAAAACATATTCTTATAATATTCTAATAAGAATTTATTAGTTAATATAAATTTCTATTAGCTACTTATATGAGTTTTACTTAAAACATACTCTTAGAGTATTCTGATAGGAATTTATTAGTTAATATAAGTTTGTATTAGTTACTTATATGAGTTTTCCTCAAATTTTTCCAATCAAAACTCAAACCCATTTCCTAACTCTCGTTGTAATAACAATTCATTATATATTGTTATCCATTATATTTATAATCAACATATACTCTTGAAATTAAATTAAAAGCGAAAATATAATGTAACATATGGGCCGGCCAAGCTAGAAGACGAACATGTGGGCCGGCCCTAATTAATGCACCCAACCACTAACAGGCAGGTGAAGGACAATGCACATTAACGTCGACCTCATTCGTAATAGCAACGGATTTAGCCACGGACCGAGTCGTTGCTAAATACACATTTCATTCTACGGGCTAATAAGGTAATTGGGCTGATCATTTCTAATGGACTATTGATCCACTCTGAGCCCATAAAATTTATTCTTCTTTGTTGGCCACATATTCAGCTAAGATTCAAGCCCACTCACCTCATGTCCGACCCGCCTACAATAACCGATCCAAGCCTACTCACCTCGTGTCCATTCCATCGTCAGATTTCTGATGTTGAATAGCCACGGAGTTAGCCACGAGGTTGATTTTGTTGCCAAATCAGTATCAAATACAGCCACGAAATAAGCCTTCGTAGCTAATTTCGTGGCTAATTACCACTATCATCTACTTCTTCAGCCACGAAATCAGCCACGGACATTGAGGTCGTTGCTATTAGCAACGAATTTGATGATATGGCATTCTTGGGTGAACACCAGCCACGTAAATAGCCACGGTCAAGAACAGTCGTGGCTAATGTCATTGCTATTGGCAACCAAATCAGCGTCGGCTGACATTCGTGGCTAAAAATTTGTAGCTATTTCCTGTTTTTTTAGTAGTGTACTGCGCCATCACCTCTGCCTTCGCCGTCCGCACCTTCATCGTACCTCTCCCGCCCCTTCATTGAAGAAGCCCCCGACCTCGCCGCTATCCATTGAAGAAGCCCCCTCCATTGAAGAAGTCGTCCTCGCGAGATCTCGCCTCCAACCACTGCCTTCAAATAGTCGCCGGACTAAGATCTCTGCCTCCGGCCACCGATCTCTGCCTCCGGCCACCAACAACCATAAACTCCGCCTCTTCCACACCCTATCGCCCTTCGTTCGTTCACCCTTCTCTTTCTGTCGATCTCCTCTTGACATCAATTATAGGCTAGGGTTAGGCTTAGTTACACGCGCTTGTTTTCAACGTGGACTTGTGTTTTTTAACTTTTAATTATCAATTAAATCAAATAATCAAATAATCTCAGCCTTCCATTTTCACTCAATCAACGCCTCAGATTTGTTAACATTTAACACCGTAAGATTTGTTAACATTTGAACCACGTTATATATATATATATATATATAGAGAGAGAGAGAGAGAGAGAGAGAGAGAGTACTACATATAAGCATCTAATGTATCACCCAAAAGTGTTACATTATCACTAAAATATGTTACATTATGGGAAAATGTAACACTTTTTAGGGATTACATTTGCGGCCATTGCATTTGCTCTAATGTAACATTTGTTATTTGCTAAGGTAACATTGTTTAATTAGTGAAACTAAGTGTACATTTGATAACAAAGCTATCACATTTGATTTAAATGTTAAATTTTAGTATAAATGTTACCTTTATAAGGTTTGTTACCTTTAATTAAAAATGTTACATATATAACGAATAATGTTACATTTAAAGAATGACGTTACTCTTGATTTAACCTATTATATTTGAATTAAATTTATTACAAAAGAAATGTACCTATTAATTATATTGAAATAAGATACATATATATTGATTTATTAAGAATAACATGGAATAAATATTTAAAGTAACAACATGTGTATACACATTATTTGATCAAGAGATCGAGAGTGGATGCTTCTAATTAAGAAGTCCTATCTTGAAGCTAGGCTAAATACAAAAGTAAAGACCTTTTCTAAATACAAAAATTGATTTCTATTCTACTAACTATGCAAAATGATTTATGTGATGAAGCTAGGCTACTAACACAACCTAGATCTTGAATTCTTGAGCTGCTTGACAAGAGCTTTAGAGCAACCTCTTCACATCTACTTGTTGTCCAGTTCGTAAAGTACCTTGTAGCTAGCCTTTAGAACACAGTAAAGCCAAGAGATTTTGAATGCACACATAAATATATCTACCTGAAATTAAATAATGATTCAAACTTTATATACATTAATCCACCTTCTTCAATTTTATTTTCATAAGAGAAGTTAGATGCGGCTTCAAGTGTTTTAAACCCACATTGCCACTTGATAAAAGTATTGCTAGAATCTAGCCATAACTTACCTGACTGTCTTCTCTAATTCTTAAATTTTGTCCTACTAGATTCAACAAGCCAATAACAACCTGAAATGAAAAGAAAAAGTGTGCAACAATAATGTGAGTCACATGTTTCTTTTCAAACAGAAGCATTAAAAAAAAGCAAAATAGAAGCAAGAAAGATCAATAAAAGAAAATCCAAAGACATGACCTTCAAAGATCAAAAATAGGAAAAAGTACCACACATATCCATGTCTCTTCTTGTATCAAGTGAGTTGTCATCATAGCTCTCATATTCCAAAGTAATATTTTCCTCTAAATTCATATTGGATAAAATGACACACAAAACACATCTCATATTACTAAGTCTATACCAAATATAGTAGGTGACACAACTTATATTACCAAGTGATAAGGTGGAGAGCAAGGAGAACCAGTGTACAATTGTATATTACCTGTTGATGTCTAGCTTTGTTTTTATGCGCCTGCGCATCAACAAGGGATGGATCATTCGTAAACTTGTGAGGATGGTTCGCTTAACCTTCGGTTCCTTGTGGCAACAAGCATTACATACGTCATAAGCAACAAAAATACCATCAGATTCAGATATAGGGTTGAGATTCCATGAATAACACAAGCTAATAACTAATGGATTTCTAGCCTAGAAGGAATTAGAGTGAAAGAAAAGTGGAAACACGAGGAGATTAACAGCTATGACTTACCAGGTCAATGTCAATTCTGCATCCAGGAGCTAGCACACCATTCATTCATTCAACAGGAGCAGTGACTCCCATGTTCCCAGAGTGCATGAGAATTGAGAACCCAACTCAAAATCATCTGTTTTTCAGCATAATGATAAAAAAAACCCAACAGCAACTATGAGAAACCATTATCTACAAATCTAAATGATACTAATATGGAGTGCACATGAGAATGATGGAGCCAATAAAAAAACCCATCAGCTATTTTTCTGTTCGATTCTCTATTCAGTTGCAATTTGATGTTCATAGTCTTAAGCCCGAAAATGGAGCCAATAAAAAAAGAAGCAGAGATGCAATGTTGCTTAGTTTTCCTTGTACCTTCCTGGTTTATTGTAGGCTTCATGAAATGGATTTGCTTCATACCTCTTTTCCTGAATCCCTGGTCATAGAAGAGAAGATCCATAAGTTTCTTCTCCAGAAAGGTTTCAAGTGAAAATAATACAAATAAGATTTTCTATTTCTTCTATTGGAGTACAAAATCCAGCAATGGAAGGATAAGCATCTCTGTTGGGAAAAATTCAGTAGAGTTATAAAATCATTGCCTTCTTTTAACTTAAGTGACTGGATGGTTTTGTCCTAGTGGTGATTCAAAATTGTCATAACACATCTTTTTCCCCATTTTAAACAATAATCAGTTGAATAATTTATGCTCTTATCAAACTTTAAAAAGCAAGAGTTCATAAATTAAATTCTAATACAACTACTGAGAGACAAGCTTCCAGTGAATTTCTATAATCAAACCTATCGACATATTACATTTCATGTTTAACCATACATTTTTTTTATCAAAACACATCAGCTGAGTTGTGTATGAAGCATCCGAGTCATTCAAATATCACACAAGTTCTTTTATATATATATATATATAGGATGAAACAATTACATCTAGTTTTATCCAATTTTAAATCTAATCACCTTCATTGTTTTTATGTTCACATCTCTTATCTACGCCTTTTAGTTTCATCCCCTTTAAGCTAACAAGGGTCACATTTCGTATCTATTATATTTAAGCTAACAAGGGTCACATTTCAAACTAAGGTGAGCTAATTTGATCAACCAACTCTTGTAAAATCTTTACAAAAAGGGGGATTGTTCTGGATTTTAGGACTAATTAACACATTCACCAAGCCCTGAATTATGTCCAAATATAAAATTCACAAATAACCTTGAATTATATCTATGTGGGAGAGAAAGAAGGATTGTATAAACTAAAAATCTCACCTTTTTGAAGATTTGCATCAGAAAACTTGAACCTTTCAAAATGGATAGCTAGCTTACTTCACCTCGTGCAAATATAGAAATAATAGCTTGTGTTCTTTAGGGAAAGAAAATTGTAAATTCATTTTCGTCCCAAATTATAATTTTTTCATGGGTATATATCCAATTAGTTATTTATTGCTTAACATTTTATATTGACATAATAAATGATAAAATTTATATAAATCTTCTATTACTTTAAAAAATTATTAAATTTATAAAAGCGATAATATTAAAAAATATAGATAAAACTATATTGAAAATATATCGCTTTTTAAATTTTACAATATTAATAATATTATAACTTGTATTCAATAAAAAAAATAGATGAAACAATATGCAAATCAAATTGTATTTAAGTTGTACACAATTTATTGCTTTATCAAATTTATTAAATTTTACATTTAAATATATTAGTGGGAAAGATAAAAAAAATGTGGAAAATATTTCTTTTAAATTTTCAAATTTATGGTTATTAATAAATATAAAATATTAGATCCATAATTAAATGAATAGTCCAATATTAAAACTATAAATAATTAAATATTTGGACAAAACCCTTGAATGGAATAGTAAAAATAAATAAATATTTTTTTAAAGTATTAAATAAATTTTATTTTAAAAATATATAAATAAAATTGTGTCATGTGTGTAGCATGGATTGGAGTGACTAGTAGTATATAAATAATTAATCTTCCTAAAAAACAGTTGCGTTATTTATGCTTCTATTTTATGTTTATTTTTATTTAGCATGTGTTACAATAGAATAAAAAATATGTTGCATATGCAAAAGTGTTACATTAGTGAAAATAATGTTACACGCAGTGTAACATATTTTGTGCTAATGTAACAATTTATTGATAAAAGTTAAAATGTGTTACAATAGATACATATGGTAACAATTTATAAAAATGTTGCATAAAAAATGTTATATTTGGCCTTGAAATGTAGTAGAGAGAGGAGAGAGAGAGAGAGAAAGGTTGGTTCCGGTGTACTCATGTCTTAACGTGTATCATTTGAACAAATTAAGACCATTGATGGAATGAAATTGATGGATGAGGTTAATAGACAATTTTAGATTTTTTTTTAAAATTAAAAATCAGTGGGGCCCATATTTTTTTGCCTACTTGCTGAATCGGGGGCGTGTGTAGTGCACTCTCTTTAAATTATTCGATGGTATATCTTGATTATTCGATCGTATCGACGAATTGTGCGATGGTATATCATGATTATTCGATGGTATCACTTGATTATTCGATGGTATCGCTTGATTATTGGATGATATCGCTTGATTATTCGATGGTATCACTTGATTATTCGATGGTATCGCTTGATTATTTGATGGTATAGCTTGATTATTCGATGGTGTTACAGTAGTATACCTAAAATTATTCCATGGTATCGCAAGATTATATGATAGTATCACATGATTATTCAATGGTATCAATGCATTTTTAATCCATATGATTGTCAACGGAAAAAAAAAACACATCTCATGAAGCACAAAATCGATCCATACATATGAATAATTTGGCTTTCCCCCCGAATATCTCTTTGAACAGAGCAATTAAATTAAGCAATTGTAAACAAACACGGTTTCAATTAATCACAACCCATTGACATCGCTTTTTGCTTTCGATGGCGATCCATGCTTCCCTCACATTTGATTTCATTTGGAGCCCTGCCTCTCGCACCCAGTCGAGGGTAAAGAGCCTCTCAATTGCTCGCCCACAACCTTGTAGACAACATCGGAGGGCCTTTAGAAAAAGGCTAAAAAGGCGATCATCAGTCAGCTCGGCCCCTTTCCTAGTTGATGAATTGTAGCCGGTTCATGGAGCCTTGATTTCGGCATCGCGGCAGCCTGTTGGACCACGGAGTTGCCGCCGGCATTGCGGCAGCCTTTGCCTCTCCTCGTCGCCGATTCACCGCTCATCCTCGTCGCTGCCTTCGCCGGCCACCATAGCCATCTCCTTCGACTTCCGCCTCCATCTAAAAATGCGATGGTGGGACGAAGTGCACCTCTTCCTCGCTCGCCCCATCGCCCGGAAACCACCGGAATCGCCGGGCCCCACGTACTCTCGTTGTCTTCAATCTGCCAATAGCACGTCCATGCGCCCTTCGCAACCGCCGTCTTTGCCGCTCTGCTTCCGCCGCACCGCACGACGTCTCCTCTTCGAGTGACGTCTCCTCTTCACCAGCCTTCACCTCTCGCCGCCTCCCACAATATCGATGTTCCGCCCTCCCACTAATTTTTTCTGTCGGCTTTGCACACTACTCACCCACTGGGAAGAAGGTGATTAAAAGAGTGCGATCCTAGGGTTTACTCATTCACACTCCACGCGCTTCAAATATTGGAGTGGGCTTTTTTTCCAATTTGTTTTTTACAAAATCCATCATAATACATGGCACAATCCTGATCATTGATTTTCTTTAAATCAACAGTCATGACTTGTTCACATGATACACATTAAGAGCCGAGTACATATGATCTATCATCTATATATATATATATATATATATATATATATATATATATATATATTTATGTGTGTGTGTGTGTGTGTGTGTGTGTGTGTGTGTGTATGTATGTGTAAAGGCTCGGATTTTTAAATAATAATTTCTCGGAAAAGGAAAATCAAAATGAATTTAAAAGCGGAAATTAACGAAAACTCGTCAACTTGGATTTTAAGACTCGTAAAGCGGAATTCAAAAAAAAAAAAATAATAAAAATAAAATAAAAATAAAGAAATCAATTGTCAAAAATTCAAACTTCCGACTCGGGAACACAATTCCGTCATCTTTCTCCCAATCTCATCCAATTCTAATCTCCAACTCATATTTTTCTCTTTTGGGTAAATTCTATCCTCTCCTTTACTCTCTTCTCTTTGATTTCCCATCTTTAGAAAACAAACAACTACTACACTCCCTCCTCTCTGTTCGATTGCAAGTTTGCAACAAAAGAAGTAAAGAGCCAAACAAACCTTTGACCCTTGCTTTGTCTGGTCTCCCACAACACCCCACCTCTCTGATTTTACCAAAAGAGCAGCTGAGAGGCTGATTATATCCCTCTCTCAGTCTCTCCTCTACCAGAGTAAGGAACCCATTTCAAACCCCTATCACATTTACATTTCAAACACACCCCCTCTCTCCCATCTGGTTGCCGAGAGCCGCCTCCGACTCCCTCCTCCATTGCCGCCTGCCCTCACCACCACTACACCGTCGCCACCCACCATCTCCCAGCAACCACCAGCGAGCCCTCCGAAGCCTCCAACAGCGTCCCCTGAGCGCTGTCCCGGGCCACCACCTCCATTTCACCTCCTCTTCCTCCGTTCCGAGAACCACCGAGGCCCCTTGCCTCTGTATTTTGAGCAGCTCCGAGCAGCAGCCGCTCCCTCCTTTCCTCCTTCGAATCCGAGCAGCGACAGCTTCCTCCGGCGAGGATGGCGTCGACCGCAGCAGCCACCAGAGCCGGAGCCGCCGCCGAGCCGCCCGAATGCCGTTTCCTCTGTTCTTAGGTTGAAAACGGTAATGGACTCTATCTCTTCCTCCTTTCTCTTTCTTTCATCCTTAAATTGAGTAAAGGTGGACCTTTAATCCTCTCAAACCCTTCCTGGGCCACTTCCAGCATGATTCCGTCTCCGGCGAGCCTCGATTCGACTCTGACGACCTCGAAACCTTCCGGCGGAGCTCGAGCCCTCGGTGAGCATCTCTTTCTCCTTCCTTCTTGTTGATTCCGTGTCTATGAGTGTCGGGTAGTCGGGATTGGGTGGTCGGAGTAGTCGGAGCCGGCCGAGCTCCCTCCTCTTCTTTCTCTTTTCTTTCCTCGCCGAAAACAATGAGTTTGGAAGGGGAGATGAACAGTGGCGTGGCTTTCCTCCCTTCCTTCAGCGTCCGGGCCCCACTGCGCCATGTCAGCATCCATATAAACCGTGGGTCCCCTTCCTTTTGAGTTCAGATTTTAAAATGAGAAGCTGAGAGTGGGGATTGGGCCTAATTTGCTTCTGAAGATCAAATGATATTGGGCCTATTCTTTCAACTTGTATCCGATTTTGGAGCCTTAAAAAGGGTGAGGCTTGTTTTGGTAATTTAAGATAAAAGGGGGCCGGTTTTGGTAATTTTAAAAGGGTGTCGGTTTGGAATTCTACAAATATAAGGGTCGATTTTGGTAATTTAAAAATGGCTGATTTTATTAAATGTAAAAGATTGGGATTTTAAAGGATTTAGAAATATTTTATGAAAATGTTTAAAAGAAAATGGAATTTGAAATATTATATAATGTTATTGAGAAAAAAATATAAAATCTTATCTCGAGATTTAAATAAAATATAATATTATGAGACTTGAATATTTAAAAAGGGTTTTATCGGATTTAACTCGAAAAAGGGACTTGACGAATATTTTCCAAAGTCGAAATTTCTAACTAGTTGATTCGGATTTTAAAGCGGTTTCAGGACTAACTCGGGAATTATGTGATTGGTGACTAACTAGCATGATTGATGTGAATGGTTAACTAATATCATGATTGGTGTGTACTAATGACATGATTGATTGAATAAAGGCATGATGAAGTGTTATACTTGTGTATCGTTAATTTATGCTTTCGAGATATGATGAATATGATGAACTTGATATATGTAATATGCGGATATAGTGTGGCAAATATACGAATGTGGCGAAATGGAATGATGAGAATGATATGGTCTTATGGAATGTGATGAAATGATGAATTGTTGAACTTGATGAGATGATGATTATGATGTAGTTATACTTTATTGAGTGATGTGTGCTTGCGGGTTTGGATGGTTAAATGTAGACTTATATGGACGTTATGATATGTATCTAGGTGATTTGTAATCTATCGTAATGCTTGTCTTGCTGTTCTGCACCGCCAGGTAAGTCTCTTCGGAGCTTACTCAGATTGAATAGAGCTATTCCCTGCTTTAGGTGCATGATATACTAGGTGCTTGCATTCATGATCAGCATGCCATGTAGTACCATGCTAGGTTGCATCGACCGTTGAGCATTCTATTTCTCTATGTGTATGTAAACAGAACGGCCGTTATCTGTGAAGTAACTAGAGTCATTGCTAGGGTCATAGGACGACCTAGTCTCATCGGGTCCCGTCCTGAGTCAATCAAGTCATGAGCTTCCTTATATTATGAGATGCCTGCGGGCTTTATTGTGGATACGGGTTGGGCATGCGTGCCACCCGATTATATGGAATGCATTCACGAGCTTGCCAGTCTCCGCCCTATCGGAAGGGGGTGGAGGTAGGAGAGGGATATACCACTTGGTATTCTGTGTTAAGGCCTTATTATTATTATGCACTTGATCTTAGGAGTGTGTTAGTGTGTTAATATCCCGCCATGCATCTAGAAGCATCTTTATTAGGAATAGCGTATATGTGTGCTTAGGGTTGGGATGCAGAGCTAAAGTGGGCATCGATCTGATCCCGCCCCATATCAAATTTTTTAGGTATCCGTTATGCTTACTACTGTTGATGCTGATTTGAGTCCATGACTGCTGGGTCTAACATGGCGGAAAGAGAGAGTTGAGATTTCAACTTCACCAATTTAATTACGGCTCGAATTTGAATGGTTGATCATATTTTGACCCGGCTCTGCCGTGGCACCCCTTTGTATTATGCTTTACTTTCGCTATTTGTGTAATCTTTGGTTTTCCACGCTTAGACTTATGACAGGTACAGGGGACTTCCCCGGGGATTCCAACGATCCCTTCGAATTTTGGGTATGAAATCCCACTTTAAAATGTTAGGATAGAATTTCAAACCTTCAACCTGTACTCGGGGCGCAAGATCCTAACGAGGGGTTTCATCCCTCGAAACGTAACCCGGGAATTATAATCCCGGGCCGTTACAGTATGTATGTATAGGGGTGATTTCCGGTGAGAACACCCCTTATTATGAAACAGAGGGACAATTGTAGGCCTTTACATTAGAAAAAATGGATGGATGAAAAAAAAAACCTAAAAATTTACTAATAAAGTAAAAAAAAAAAAGAAAAACTACCCAACCGACCAACGGCCTCCCTGTTACTCCTTCACCGGAAATTCTTTCTTCACCCAAACTAGTCGGACCATCACCAATATTTTAATTATTTTTTAGAACACTAATATTTTAATTAATAACTGGCCGATGTATATGTATGACCCAAATTCCCCATTGATATTTCTTCATATTCCTATGCAAATTTAATAACTACCCTATTTTATTTTATTTTTATAAAGAAACTAGTGTTAAAGTTTAATGGGTATATTCATATTTTGTATTTTAAATATTCACTTCTAATAAAAAAAATATTCATATGTTTCCATTCAATATCAATTGAGATATTTTTTTTGTTATTCCTTTTTACAAAAACAAGTATTCAATTATAATAGGTTAAATATTCATATGTTGAATTCTAAATATTCATTTCCAATAAATAAAATATTCATATGTTTTCCATTTGATATTTTTATTGCTTTTCTTTTTTAAAGAAACAAGTGTTCAATTTTATTAGTTCAAATATTCACATTTTATATTCTAAATATTCATTCCTAATAAACAAAATATTCATGTTTTTTTCCTTAATTTGGCCGATATGAAACGATATGCTCAAGTCCACTTTTAATTCTATTAAATTCCAAATGTTGTTGCAAATTCAAGAAATTCATAGCATCACCCTGTACGAATGGTAATGATCATAAGAAAACTAAAAAAAAAAGTTATCGTACGCATGATATATACTTATTAATAAGAGCAGTTTCTTTGTTATAAAGAACTAACTGTTTTGGCTATAAAAAAACCGCTCTTCTTTTTATTTTTTCTTTTTCTATTTGCATTGTTTAATTGTGGCCCTTTGATGTAAAGAAATCCAATGGCTCATAATTCTCCCTCCGCTACATAGTAAGGGGTGTCCTCACTGGAAAGCTAAGTGAAAACAAGGCTTACCATAGAAACCATCTTATGGTAAAAACTTCTAATCCTGGCCGTCCAATTTCAATCAATGGTTAATAACACGGTGGCAATTTTGTAATTAAAGTGAAATTTCAACATTTTTTTTTATCATGTCTTATCTCCTCTATTCAGCCTTCCATTCCCTTCAATCTTCCTGACCTGTTGATGCGTTCTTGGAGGCAAAGGCGAAGAAGGGTGTCACCATTGAAGGCGAAGAAGGGCGCCACCATTGAAGGCGAAGAAGGGTGCCGCTGAAGGTGAACCCTGCCGTTGATGCGCCATCACGCCGTCTCGCTCCTCGCCCCCTCTTTGCGATTCGAGAAGTGAACCCCATCCCTCCGGCTACTCTTTCCAATCGGCAAATGGATGGCGTCGATCTCCCGTTTACCTCGCCGTCGTCCTCGAGTATCTCACTGCTGAGGTAATCTTCGCCTTACAATTTTGAATTTGATTCCTTAACCTTTTACATGAAATTTGGTTTTGCCCCAAATTTCTAGGGTTTGGCTTTCCCTATGATTAATTTGATGGTTTGCAGGGTGTTTTATGTACTATTGAGTGTCTAATGGCCTTTGAATTTGATTGCACTGCAACCAATTATGCACAATTTTGGGGGTTGAAGTTGATCTGTCCAACTGCTGCTGTTGTTGCTTTCCTGCTGTTGTTGATCCATCCATCGGCTGTTGTTGCTTTCCTCTGAATTAGATTATGGCAATCCTGATGATGTTGCTTTTCTCAGCAATTCTGCTGTCAATTTGATGTCCACTAAAATAGCCATGTTTTTATGCATATTTTAGCTTCATATTATACTTTGCATATTTCGGGCTGGGAATATGTTGAATTTATGTAATATATGCTTATTTGCAAGAAATAGAGGTCTACATAAGTTTTGGTTTAATATTACAGAATTTGGAGCCATTCCGGGACTAAACCAAGAAGAGAAAATGAAAGCCAAGAGTTACTCGATTTCGAGGAAAATTCCTCGATATCGACAAAAGCTGTGAACTAGAGCCTGCTCGAGGAGAAGCCTGATCGAGAAGCTGAGAAGAGACTCCAACTCGAGAAATGTTTTTACTCGATGTCGAGGACATTCCTCGATATCGAGTAAACCCAGCAGCAACACCTGATCGAGGATCCGAGAAGAAGTTACTCGAGAAACCCAGACAAGCCAAGTCGACGACAATGTTCCTCGATGTCGAGGAAATTCCTCGATATCGACCAAAAATTCTTCTGGGCCGCGACGCTGTTATGCCTGTCCGAGTCGAGTTAGCTTGCTTGGGCTCGAAGGAAGTCCGAATCCATCAAAAGCTGTCAAGATCTATACAAGGAAGAGGGATTTACCTACCACATGAAGACATGAAGATATTTTAGATATTTAATTATTTCCCTTCAGATTTAATGCTTTATCTTTATTTAATTTATCTTTAGGAAGTAGATATAGATTTCTTTCCTTGATTAGCAAGGATTAAACCCTATAAATAAAGCCCATAGAGCTGATTTTCTAGTCATTCAATTGCAGAGAAGTAGTTCCACAGAGAAGTTTAGGAGTTCAAAGGTTTTAGGGTTTTGGAATTCAACGAAAGTTGGAGTGCCGGGATTGTAAAGGCTTTGAATTTAGTTAATGCAAGTTATTTCTTTTCAATCAATATCTGCGATTGCTATGAGGCGCGAGTAGTCCACCCACTTCTAGGGTTGGGATGAGCCCGACGATAGCCATGCAAGTTTGAGGTAAATATTTGATCTTTGTCGTGTTTTGAGCATCTACCTGTTATGTGTTTATTGCCCATTCAATGGAGATCCGTGCTAACAACTTGGATTGTAAACATAAAATCGGTAGATACAACTAGGGTTTCTTGAAAGAGTTGTCTAATTGTTGGAAAAGGCGAAAGCTTGATCCTTCGATGCGATTGCATGATTATTTCTTTATCTTGCCTTATGCATGTTTGGTTATCATCGTCGCAAACCCCAATCTTGGATGTTTTCTTTCACATAGTTTATTTCGAATTTCGCAAAGCCTTGTTCTTTATTTTATTTCGTTTAAAGTTTATGTCTTCCTCGATTTCGACCAAACTGGTCGACATCGACTACTGATATTCGATCCACAAGATCGCCGTAGCTTCTAAACTGCAGGTACTCGGCTTCGATGAAATTACTCGATATCGGCCAAAAGCCGTAAGCTGCTGCCTGCTTCGTTTCGACTTGTCCGACCTGCTGTCGACTAAACCCTAGTCGAGATCGGGTAATCTGTGGTCGACTTCTGCCCCTGAGATTCCTCCGCTACCTAGGATCCGCTGACCAGCTTCCTCGAGGATCAAACCTGACTTTCTCTTGCTACATCGGGAGGGAATCTTGAACATTATTTGCTGGGATCCAATCGGTTTGCTTTATTTTATTCGTATTTTATTTGCATTCTCGATTTCCTCCCCTGAACTAGTAAATATATATAACTCTCCAAAAGGAGGGAGAAACCCGTGAGGGTTACTCGGTATACAAAAGTAAGTGATTCGAAACAAGTAATCACTTGTAAAAAAGCAAAAGTGGGGACTAGGCTAATAGCCTTCGCCTATTCTCCCCATCCACCCTATTGGTGGCTTTCCCCTTTACCCTTAACCTCTCTTTGCATTCATATATAATCGTATGTGCACTCTCCTCAACACTAATAAAATTACCCTCCCATATCGCAAAATTCCTAGCTTTCCAAATCTGATGGACTATACAGTTGATTGCCAATAGCCTTGTTTGAAACAAGCTTGTCTTCCTTCCTTCTCCACCCGCGAACCAGGTCAGCCATTGAGTAATAGTGTCATGCCGGCGTGCTATTCCCAACCATTTAAATACAATCTCAGCCACACTCCTGGTATAAGCACATCCGAACCACATATGATTACGATCCTCCACCTCCGCATCGCAGAACACACACACCTGTGTCTGCACCGCACCCCATCTGAACAGTCGGGCTCTCGTATACAATCGGTCGTGGACAGCTAGCCAAGTGAAAAAGCTCCACCTTGTGCACTGCAGACCCCCCCATAGCAACTCTCCCCATGGCTGTTTCGACCCCCTCTCTCGGAGCACCTCATAGACTAGCCGGGACAGATTCCCATCCTCTCGAGTAATAGCTTCCATTGCCGATCCCTCAATCCCAAGGTCAGGGAGCATGGTCTTCGCTGCTGAAAGAAATTCTTGAAATACACTTACCACACATTTCCAAATCCACGAGTCTCTAGCTGCAATCTGAACATCCTGAATCTCCTGACCCCTAAGTAGATTGGCATCCACCCACCTAGTCCAGATGCAGGGACGTTTTTGCACCACATCAGCAGCTAGTTTCACGAAGATGGCTTTGTTCCAGGCAAGGATTTCTTTGATGCCCAACCCCCCCTCATCTCGTGGTAGCGTGACCACATTCCAAGCCACCAAGTATCGTCGCCCTTCTAGATCCCCATTCCACAAAAACCTTTTACACATGCTTTGAATTCTGTCGATCACACCTGTTGGTAGCAAGAAAATCTTGCTCCAAAAGCCCAGCACCCCCATAACGATAGATTTGATTAGTTGTATACGTCCTGCATATGGGAGGTTCCTGGATGTCCAACCTTGAATCTGTCTCTCAATCTGAGAAATAAGGGGATCATACTCAGCAACTTTGAGTCTCTTGTCATGAAGAGGGCAACCCAAGTAGTGCACTGGGAGAGCTCCCTTTGTGAAGCCTGTGATGTCTAGAATCTCCTGCTCCTTGTATGCTGTCATACCAGCCAAAAAGATTTCCGATTTGGCGCAATTCGGTTCTAATCCTGACACAGCTGCAAATTCATCGATACAACGCCTCACCATACTTACCGATTGTGTATCACCCCGACAAAAGATCATTAAATCATCGGCGAAGGCCAAGTGTACGAGCTCAAGATCCTTACACTTCGGGTGGTAGTGAAACTCCGGGCCCCCAGCCATTGTCTTCAGCATCCTCCTGAAAATCTCCATACAAAGAACAAAGATATATGGTGACATCGGGTCTCCCTGCCGAAGCCCTCGCTTGCTATGGAAGAAGTCTTCCGGGACGCCATTCACCAATACAGAAAAGCTGGCAGTTGTAATACAACCCATGTCCAATTGCACCAGCTTGCGTGGGAATTTGAAATATAGCATCGTCTGTTCAATAAAATCCCAGCTTAATATATCATAAGCCTTGTGTAAATCCACTTTAAGAACACACCTTGGTGATACTCCCTTCGTACCGTATCCCCGATAGAGTTCAGTTGCTACCGCCACATTACGATTGAGAGCTCACCCAAGTACAAATGCCCCTTGGGAGTCGGATATCAGCTCATCCAGCACCCCTCTAATTCGCTCTGCTAGTATCTTGGTGATCATTTTCAATGTCGTGTTGCAACACGATATCGGCCCTCAACAAATTGGCGTCGTTGCCAAGGAACCAATCATTCGCGCCTTAGGTAGTTAGATCTCATGTTTGCCTTGAGTTAATTTGCAGGTGTATGCGTCAAAAGGGTCAAACACCTGAGTTTGACGCATTAGACGATCCGGAATGCCTTATACACGTCCACGCTAAATTAAAAATAGCCATGGCGGCCGCAGAAACACAAGAACAGCTGATACAGAGGCTTCAGAGGGAAGTAGCCGCCAAAGATACTGCTCTCACCGCTCATAGAGCATGCACTACGCAGGAAACGGAGCGAAGGAGGCAGGTGGAAGCTGAGCTTGCCCAATACCCTACCACTGTAGAGGATTACATGCACCCGACTCTCGTCGTGCCTGAATCGGCCATTCTAATCCCTGAAAACAATTTTGAAATTCGCACTCCTTTCCTGATTGAAATTAAAAATAATGCTTTCTTTGGTAGATTTAATGAATGCCCTCTTCAACATATAACCAACTTTACTGATATGTGTCATACTCTTGCTGAAGGTACCACTCTGGAATATGTCTTGATGAAGGCTTTTCGTTGGTCTCTGGCTGATCCAGCATTGAAGTGGCTTGAAGGTCTCCGTCCACGATCCCTCACAACATGGGCTGAAGTAAAGCAGGAATTTCTCAACAAGTTCTTTCCTCCTGCCAAGACAGCGCTCCTTCGCCAAAAGATTACAGCTTTCAAACAGAAGCCTGGGGAGCCGCTAGCAAAGGCATGTGAACGATATAAGGATCTGCTGCGATCCTGCCCTACACATGGACAACAACCCTGCATCGTTCAGGAGATCTTCTTCAATTCTCTTGACCTGGCTACTAAGGATAGGATCAGCACGTATACTCATTATGAGTATCTGACAATGCCGCCAGCTGACGCATAGGCTGCCCTCGATAAGCTGACCAACTACGATAACCAGTATGGGACTCCAATAAACTATGAAGAGAATGCCTATGCCAGGCCGGCCCCATCCATGCCCCTCTATGAGCCTTCTAAGGAGATCGACCCAGATGTCAGGGAGTAGTACTACAGAGATCAGAATCGCAAGCTCCTCAAGCAAGTCAAGTATCTTTCTGTCAACCAGCCCTGCATCGAATGCGGATCACAGCGGCACACCACTACTGAGTGCCCACACACAGAGCAAGTCAGGATGGCAGGAACCCAGGAAGAGGTAGCTTATGCTGGGGGTCCTAATCGCTATATAGGGGACCAAAGGTTTCAGCAACCACAATGGAACCAAGGTGCCCCTAGCAACCCCCCGCCATATAGAGCTCCTGGACATCCAGAAAAGAATCAGCGGAAAGATGATCTACAGCTTATCCTCGATGAAATGAGGAGAAATCAAGCACAACAGCAGCAGTCTACAAGCGCCATCAATAATCAGCTCCAGAACATCAATACAAGATTTGGAGAGCTAGATATTTGGAAGAGAAACATAGAGACCCAGATGGGTCAATTCGCGGCGCAGATTGCACGACCAGTCGGGCAACTCCCTTGGCAAACAGAACCAAATCCCATTAGGAAGACCGGACACGTCGCAGCTGTGAAGCTTAAGAGCGGGCACCGACTACGCGAGCCAGAGGTCGGAAAGCCGCAGGATAAAGCTAAGAAGCAACTCGACAACGAGCAAACACAAATCGATGTCGACCAAAATTTGGTCGATATCGATAAAAACCAACTCGACGTTGAGGAGAATCCAAGCCCAGACTCGTTTGCACAGCACAGCAACTCGAAATCGACAACAGTGGTCGATATCGACGAAAACCTTATCGATGTCGAGAAAAAGCTTGTCGATGTCGAGGACTCTGCAACACCTCCGACATCTGTTCTAGCTCCGAAGCAGAAAAAGACACTGCCTTTCCCTTCCAAGGCGCTGAAAGATCCCACTGCAGGTAGGTTTAACTGTTTTGTTAATATGCATCAAGGACTGAATGTCTCAATTCCTTTTACAGAAGCTCTTCAAGAGATGCCTGCTTATGTCAAATTCCTCAAGGAGATCCTTAGCAACAAGCGATCAATCTCAGAAATCGCCAGCGAGTGCAAAATGATACACTTCCCTGAGAAGCGACCTGACCCTGGTAAGTTTTCTGTTACTGTGGGATTCGGACAATATAAATACGTGGCTTTGTGTGATTTAGGAGCAAGAGTGAGTATCATGCCCTTATCAATCTGGCAAAAGGTAAAAATAGGGTCTTTAGAGCCCGTGGATGCCAAGCTATACATGGCAAACAATACAGTGGTCATCCCTACAGGTATGGTTGATAATGTCCCTGTCCAGGTTGGTAAGTTCTTTATTCCCGCTGATTTCCTTGTTATAGATTGTGCGGAAGATCCTACTTGCCCTATTATTCTTGGTAGACCTTTCTTAGCTACTGCAGACGCCAAGATTAGTGTCAAAAAGCGATTGCTCACCTTCACCATAGGCGATGAGGTCTTAGATTTCTCTTTTGGCCCTGCAAAGGAGTAAGTTCCATGGCTGGAGGTAAAGAGCATCCGAGCTCTTCCGACACATGCTTGGTGTTTTAGTCATAACAGGAGCTATATTTGTCTGATGAAGGTGTGTGAGTACTTGTTGGAAAGATAATTCGAAGGGATACATCTTTTATGAAGACTAAAGTGCCGAAATCATCCAAGAGAAGGTCCGAAATTGGCAATAGTTCAGCAGTCCAAAATCTGGACAGTTTTCCGGATGCATTGAATGAAGTCGGAATTGATGAGATGTATCGAAGGGTTTTCATTCAATGGAACTTGATGATTTTCTACACTTTATGAGGACAACCAACCCTTCATTTTCCATCAAGAGGCTGGCCAAATTTCTCCATCAATTTCCGAGAAACTTTTCATCTTTTCCGTCTTTAATTCATTCTTAAATTGTTGTTGTTTTATGCCTATAAAATGGCTAAACCTTTGCCATGAGAAATAAGATTGAGTTGAGAATTTTTGGAAAAAAGTGTGTGTGTTTGGTTGATTTGGTGAGATGCCATTTTGACACCCCATTCCGGAGTGGGAGGCCGAGGAATGGTCCCGTTTGTGTAACTCTTTCCGGTGAGATGCTTGTTAGAGTTGTTCAAACAAAGGCTTGATTGCTCGGGAGTGCGATGCCGACGAGTGAGAGAGCGAGTTTGGCAAATCTATGGGTGAGATGCTCTTACATTCAGCCATCCATACGTTGTTATTATGTTTCCATAAATCTAGAAAAATCCAAATAAAAGAGGCGTGTGTGTCAAATTTTGTTCTCGAGCACGGTTGAAGCTTCGTAACTTGTTGGATCGATCCTTCGGGTCGTATCATTTGGTATCAGAGCTAATCAATCAAGTTCACAAATCTTTATGTAATTCCATCACTTTCATCCACATCCCTCTTCAGAGCCGCCGCGGTTGCAACCATTGAAGTGCACTACGCAGATCCAACGTACAGGAGCGTATCGTACCTTTTTGGAAAGGCAACGCAGATTTGAGAGTCGTCGCGGGATCAACCATCATGATGCATTACGCAGATCCAACGTACAGGGGCGTAATGTTTCTTTTTGGAAGGTGTACGCAAGATTCGAGGACGAATCTTTTTCAAAGGAGGAGAGGATGATGTGATCCGAGCTCTTCCGACACATGCTCGGTGTTTTAGTCATAAGAGGAGCTATATTTGTCCGATGGAGGTGTGTGAGTACTTGTTGGAAAGATAATTCGAAGGGCTACATCTTTTATGAAGACTAAAGTGCCGAAATCATCCAAGAGAAGGTCCGAAATTGGCAATAGTTCAGCAGTCCAAAATCTGGACAGTTTTCCGGATGCATTGAATGAAGTCGGAATTGATGAGATGTATCGAAGGGTTTTCATTCAATGGAACTTGATGATTTTCTACACTTTATGAGGACAACCAACCCTTCATTTTCCATCAAGAGGCTGGCCAAATTTCTCCATCAATTTCCGAAAAACTTTTCATCTTTTCCGTCTTTAATTCGTTCTTAAATTGTTGTTGTTTTATGCCTATAAAATGGCTAAACCTTTGCCATGAGAAATAAGATTGGGTTGAGAATTTTTGGAAAAAAGTGTGTGTGTTTGGTTGATTTGGTGAGATGCCATTTTGACACCCCATTCCGGAGTGAGAGGCCGAGGAATGGTCCCGTTTTTGTAACTCTTTCCGGAGAGATGCTTGTTAGAGTTGTTCAAACAAAGGCTTGATTGCTCGGGAGTGCGATGCCGACGAGTGAGAGAGCGAGTTTGGTAAATCTATGGGTGAGATGCTCTTAGATTCAGCCATCCATACCTTGTTTTTATGTTTCCATAAATCTAGAAAAATCCAAATAAAAGAGTCGTGTGTGTCAAATTTTGTTCTCGAGCTCGGTTGAAGCTTTGTAACTTGTTGGATCGATCCTTCAGGTCGTATCATCTTTATTCCTGCTGATTTCCTTGTTATAGATTGTGCGGAAGATCCTACTTGCCCTATTATTCTAGGTAGACCTTTCATAGCTACTGCAGACGCCAAGATTAGTGTCAAAAAGCGATTGCTCACCTTCACCATAGGCGATGAGGTCTTGATGTGAACCGGAATCTATCTAAGGAGCTTCAATCCGACATCACGCTTCATGGAGATGGTCCTATCACGAGGGCTAAGGCTAAGAAGATGTCGAGTGCACTCTACTCCATCTTAAGGCATATTACCACCTATGCTATCTCACCTTGGATGTCCACACAAGAGTTAGAGGCGAGAGATCTCGGATTAGTAAACTTATTAGCCCACGAGGACTCGAGCCATTTTGCACTTCCAGTAGACAAGTGCACGGGCGTGTGACATGGGCGCGCGGGCGTGCAAGTGTGGTGCGCGGGCGTGCAGACGGTCGAGCAATGGAGTGCCCAACAGCATGCAAGTGCGCGGGCGTGCACCCTTCTCCGCGGCCGTGCACAACGGTGATTTTCATCACGAATTTCAGATTTCATACTTTGCGGTTTATGCTATTATTTTTAGGGTTTATTTCTTTATTTAGCTTTTATTCTCAACAAAAAATACTTTGTTTAAATAGTTATTCAATCATCAATGAAAGCACGCTCAATTATTATTTCCCAAAACAAGTTTCTTGAGAAACCCTAGCGGACATGAGAAGCGTTCATCTTCTTCGTGAGATTCGAAGAAACTAAGGACCGTGAGAAGCGGCGCTGAGAGATTGATTTGCTTGTGAGATTCAAGTAGATTGAGATCTCATCGATCTAAAGGAGGATTCGTGAGATTCGAGTTCTTTCGCAGATCCAATTCGACTACCTATTCGAAGCGATCGGGCACCCTTAGGCGTGAGATTCGCCATCAAGTGGTATCACGAGTCAGTACTTCGATCAAGGTAGTTGTCTATATCCGTTTTATTCGTTGATATTGTTCAATTTCTGCAATTCGTTCATCTAAAAACACAAAAATCCCAAAAACAAATTTTACCCTAATTCGCATTCACCGTCATCGCCCCTTCCGCTCCACCATCCCCGACCATCACCAGACACCAGCCCTGCACCACCCCTCCACCATCCCTCCGCTATCATTCCGCCACCCCTCCGCCACCACTCCAGCCCTTGTCGCCTACCACCCTTGCTTAACCCTAATTTTCCTTGCTTTGTTATTTTGTCTTCAAACCCTAGGTTTCCTTTCCCTATTTTTCGCAAGTTGCTTTTGGTCTTATTTTGTTGATTTTTCTGCTGCGTTTACGTTCCTTTTCCACACACAAAAAAAAAAATTCATTCGAGTTGAAAAGCCAAAATAAGGCAATCCTCTCGATCTCTTTGCTCACCTATTCATTGTTGGCTGCTGTTTGTTCTTCTTCTTACAAAAAAAAATCAAAGCCAAATGAGTGAAAGAGCCAAAATAAGGTAACCCTCTCGTTCTTTAGCATTTGTGTTGCATTGCTCTATACAACTGCAACGATTATATCTCATCAACGAGTGGCAAAGCCAAAATAAGGTAACCCCCTCGTTCCCTTTATAGCGCAGCTTGTGCCGACTTTATTGTGCTTGTGTGTTTGCAAAGTTAGGAGGTCGACGATAAGAAAGGGAACAACTTGCATTCTTGTGCCTTTGTTTCCTACCTTAGTCACCCTTCCCTATTATCTTGCTTGCCTTTGATATTTGTGTTTTGAATATTGGGATTGTGGAAGTTGGTACATTGTCACGTTTATCTCGGTTTAGCACTCCTTGTCGTTGTGTTGTCTTTTGGGTGTCCCTAACCATGTCACAGGACAAGGGAAAACGTCATGCTGATGAGGGGTCATCGGATGTTAATCTTAATGAGCTTGCGGCCACTGTGGCTGAGCTGGCACGAGCGGTTGCCGTATTGCAACATCAGTCCGCTCGCAAAAAACCACCCTTTGTGGACTTCGCAAAGACCGAAGATGACCATAACCCTTTTGCTCAAGACACCTCTCACCGACGTGCCGAGAGCTCTACTGGTCTGCGCGGCCCACGCTGTGGAATCCAACGTCATTTCCTTACCGACAATCATTTTAATATGAATGAGCAGCCGCCTCCTTGTCATGCCCATGGTTTTCGACAGCAAGAGGACGAGCAACCCCAACGCCGAGTCGGCCGAGGTATGAAACTTAAAATTGCTGACTTTGCAGGTACCTCCGACCCCGAATCATATCTCGAATGGGAACAACAAACGGAGGTTGTCCTAAGGTACTCTCGATACCCAGAGGAGGAGAAAGTTGAGATAGCCACCATTCACTTCACTGGCATAGCTCAATCTTGGTGGCTCCAAGATGTGTCAGATCGCGAGTATGAGATGCGAGACCCCATCACCACATGGGAGGATTTGAAGGAGATCATGCGAACCCGCTTTGTGCCGTTCGATTATGAGCAACGTATGCAATTCCGCCTAGACCGTCTCCGACAAGGCTCCCTTTCCCCGGAGGAGCTCTATGCTGAAATGCGTCGTTTGATGCAACGAATGGGCATTCGTTATCCAGAGAAGATTATCTTGTCAAAATTCATCTCTAGCCTTAATAGAGACATTGGTGAACAAGTTGAACGACAAAGGTACTCTTCAATTAATGATGCACTTCACTTTGCTACTATATTATATGAACAACGTCGTGCAGGATCCGCATTTTCATCTAGCGCCAGTCGTAGGTGGTCTCCCCAGCCCCTAGGACCACCACCCACATCGGTGCCACAGCGACCGTCGTTGCCGAGCTCCATAAGTCCTGATCGTACCACAACTAGCCGCCCCGGGAACCCACGAGGATCCCAGCAGCCGCTCATTAGACCTAAGGAGGCCCCATCTAATGCCCCTCGGCAGGACATTCGGTGCTACAAGTGCCAAGGGCGAGGCCACTTTGCTCGGGAGTGTGGCAACACCCAAACGGTACTAATGACTGCATTTGGTGATTACATGGTCCAAGAGGATGATGAGCTCATTGACTATGATGCGGTGCAGCCCACTTATGATGAGGAACCACAACCAGAGGACCAAGATCCGGAGGAGATCGTGTGTAAGCCTGTTTCTGGAGAAGCTTTTATGGTAATTAAAAAGGTTTTGACTAAAGATCAGGTACCCCGCACTTCTCAATGGGAAAATATCTTTCATTCGCGTTGTTTCATTCAAGATAAGGTTTGTAGTTTAGTCATTGATGGTGGTTCTTGCTGTAACATTATTGATACTCAAGTCGTTGAGCGCTTTAAGTTGCCTACTATTGATCATCCTATCCCTTATCAATTGAGTTGGCTAACTTCCGCAGGTAACCCCATGGTTAAAAACAAGCTAAAATCGCCTTTTCTATAGGTGAATACAATGATGTGATAGCCTGCGATGTAGTTCCTTTAGAGGTTTGCCATTTGTTGTTAGGAAGACCTTGGCAATTCGATTGCAAGGCCATTCATGATGGGTTAACTAACACTTATTCCTTCAATATGCAAGGTCGTCGTGTTACTTTGTTTCCGCTAACCCCGCAGGAATGTTTACAAGATCATGTTGAGCGGGAGCAATGCCGACAAGCCCGTCTCCAGGAGAAATCGGCTCTCTTGCAGCTAGGCCCCACCGTGCATCCAAAGAAGAAGGTGGCATCCCCGTCGCAGCCACCGAAACACCTCCTGTTGGCCCGCGCTAGTGAGGTCAACAGCGCTATTAAGGGAAGTAATCCTTGCTTTCTACTCTTGTTCAAAGAGTCTTGCTTGGTTTTGGCGTCGTTGCATGACTTACCCCCTTTTGTTGCTCCACCTTTGCAGGAATTCAAGGATATCTTTCCTGATGACATCCCACCAGGTCTACCGCCGTTGAGAGGCATCGAGCATCAAATCGACTTTGTTCCAGGTGCTACAATACCAAACAAAGCGGCGTATAGAACCAGCCCGAAGGAAACTGAGGAGCTGCAACGCCAAGTCGAGGAGTTGCTCAACAAGGGCTATGTTCATGAGTCCTTGAGCCCTTGTTCCGTTCCGGTCATCCTGGTGCCGAAAAAGGATGGTTCTTGGCGAATGTGCGTTGATTGTAGAGCTGTAAACAACATTACAGTTAAGTATCACCACCCTATCCCTCATTTAGATGACATGTTAGATGAATTGTATGGTTCCACTATTTTTACTAAAATTGATCTTCGAAGTGGTTACCATCAAATTCGAATGAAAGAGGGAGATGAATGGAAAACAACGTTTAAAACTAAATATGGTTTATATGAATGGTTGGTTATGTCCTTTGGACTCACTAATGCACCTTCTACTTTCATGAGGCTAATGAACCATGTTTTGAGACCTTGTTTAGGGAAATTCGTTGTTGTTTATTTTGATGACATTTTGTTCTATAGCAAAACTGAATTTGAGCATTTAGACCATCTCCGCCAAGTTTTCACAATTCTTAGGAAGGAACAACTTTATGCTAATCTTAAGAAATGTCATTTTTGTGCGGAGTCTACTATTTTTCTCGGTTTTGTTGTAGGGAGAGATGGCTTAAGAGTTGATGAGAGCAAGGTGACTGCCATTAGAGATTGGCCGCAGCCCACGTCAATGACCCATGTCCGAAGCTTTCTTGGTCTTGCGGGTTTTTATAGGCGCTTTGTGAGGGATTTCAGCAGCATTGCTCATCCCTTGACCGAGCTCACACGCAAGGATTCTGTCTTTCGATGGGGTCCGGCCCAAGAACGTGCATTTCGACTCTTGAAGGACAAGCTGACCAACGCTCCACTGTTGGCCCTTCCGGATTTCAGCCGCACCTTCGAGATCGAATGCGACGCCTCCGGCATCGGTATAGGAGGTGTCCTCATCCAAGGAAATCGCCCCATTGCCTACTTCAGTGAGAAGCTCAGCGGCCCAGAGCTCAATTATTCTACATATGATAAGGAGCTCTATGCCTTGGTCCGGGTTCTTCGCACTTGGCAGCACTACCTTTGGCCTAAGGAGTTTGTGATTCATTCTGATCACGAGGCTCTAAAGCACCTGAAGGGACAGGCCAAGCTAAATAGGAGACACGCACGTTGGATAGAGTTCATCGAGACCTTCCCCTATGTGATCAAGCACAAACAGGGTAAGGACAACATTGTAGCCGATGCGTTGTCCCGCAGGTCCATCCATTCGGCGACTAGAATGAGTCCGTTCGAGGTTGTTTATGGCCACAATCCACACACTCCCTTGGACCTTGCTCCGCAACCCCTCAAGGATTGGGAGAACTTTGATGCCCGTGACCGTGCTGAGTTTGTGAGGGAGCTACATCAGCGAACGTCCGAACAACTTCAGCATCGTGCCGAGCAATATATCCGGCAACACAACAAAGGACGCCGTGAACTTATATTCCAACCGGGTGATCTTGTGTGGGTTCACCTTCGGAAGGAGCGCTTTCCTACCCGCCGCAAGTCCAAGCTAGATCCTCGAGGTGATGGTCCGTTTCGAGTGCTCCGACGGATCAACAACAATGCTTATGAGATCGATCTCCCTGGTGATTATGGTGTGCATGCTACTTTCAATGTTGCTGATTTGTCTCCTTATGTTGATGATGATTTCGAGCCTCCATTCCATGATTCGGGGACGAATCAAGATGAAGAAAGGGAGAATGATGTGAACCGGAATCTATCTAAGGAGCTTCAATCCGACATCACGCTTCATGGAGATAGTCCTATCACGAGGGCTAAGGCTAAGAAGATGTCGAGTGCACTCTACTCCATCCTAAGGCATATTACCACCTATGCTACCTCACCTTGGATGTCCACACAAGAGTTAGAGGCGAGAGATCTCGGATTAGTAACCTTTTTAGCCCACGAGGACTCGAGCCATTTTGCACTTCCAGTAGACAAGTGCACGGGCGTGTGACATGGGCGCGCGGGCGTGCAAGTGTGGTGCGCGGGCGTGCAGATGGTCGAGCAATGGAGTGTCCAACAGCATGCAAGTGCGCGGGCGTGCACCCAAGGCGCGCGGGCGTGCACCCTTCTGCGCGGCCGTGCACAACGGTGATTTTCAGCACGAATTTCAGATTTCATACTTTGCGGTTTATGCTATTATTTTTAGGGTTTATTTCTTTATTTAGCTTTTATTCTCAGCAAAAAATACTTTGTTTAAATAGTTATTCAATCATCAATGAAAGCACGCTCAATTATTATTTCCCAAAACAAGTTTCTTGAGAAACCCTAGCGGACGTGAGAAGCGTTCATCTTCTTCGTGAGATTCCAAGAAACTAAGGACCGTGAGAAGCAGCGCTGAGAGATTGATTTGCTTGTGAGATTCAAGTAGATTCAGATCTCATCGATCTAAAGGAGGATTCGTGAGATTCGAGTTCTTTCACAGATCCAATTCGACTACCTATTCGAAGCGATCGGGCACCCTTAGGCGTGAGATTCGCCATCAGGTCTTAGATTTCTCTTTTGGCCCTGCAAAGGAGGAAGTTCCCTGGCTGGAGGTAAAGAGCATCAGCAACCACGGAATCGAGCAAACAACAGGGGAAAACACCAGAATGCAACTCGACATCGACTTGTCTTCCTCGATGTCGACCAAACACCTAGATGTCGACCAAGACTTCTTGACATCAACTACCCCTGCTGAGCACCAGACTTGCCAAGAGCCTAAGTATGGGGTCCCTGTACTCGACGTCGACCAGTATTACTCGACATCGACCAACCCTAAGCCCAAAGATTTCTGTTTTGGGCCCGAAAAGGTAAGTTCAGGTATGAGTTCTACTCCTCCTCAGTCCATTAAGAAATTTATAATAATTTAAGGGGAGGTAAGGCCCTGTGGCGAGCAAATCTGCGAAGGATGAGAGTAGGAAAGAAGAAGAAGGAAGGAAAGGGAGACTATGCAAGCAACCACCTATCAGCTGAGCTTGCATACTACAATCAGGACCTAGATGATCCAGGAGAAGGGCCAAGCACAAGGGGGCCCCACATTGAAGATTCTTGAGCGCTAACGGAGAAGTCGGCCTAGCGACTCTAAAATCTAGAGCATGTACATAAAACGTTTGAATTTTGGGACTTTGAAACTTTTGCTTTTGGTTTTGTTTGTTTTTGTTTTTGGTTTTGAATACTTCATGTGGAATCTTGTTTTCGGGAAAAACTAACGAATTTGCAGGTCGAAGAAAACTGGAGTCGACCAACTTGGTCGATATCGACTAACCTCAGTCGATATCGACTCCTGAGGTGGAAGTCGACATGGGGATGAGGAAAAGCAAGCTAGTCAATATCGACCAACATTACTCGATATCGAGTAAATTGGTCGATATCGACCAAAATTCCCCGAGTTCGGCCAACCAGCTTCCTCGGCAGGCCATGTCTTGCCTTCCTCGACGCATTATTCGGTGAGTTCCTTCCTTTACCTTTGTTTTATATTAATTTTATACAGTGTGGACACTATATATTTTAAGTATGGGGTGGGGGAAGAGCTCATTATCATATGTTTTATTCTTGTTTTGGTTTTACATGGTGAATTTTGAGTAAAATTTTAAATTTTTGTGCATAATGCTAAACTCAAAGTTCTATGAGACATCTCCCAAAGCTTGTAAATTGTTCAAAGATTAGTGTCATGGAAGCTTTATTGAACTCGACGATGCAAAATTGGATTCATTAGAGATATAGCATGAAATTGCCTAGTTAAGGGAAGTCTCAATGACGTGCGAATTTTTATGGTAAAACCCCAAAAAGTGAGGTAAATTGATGTTGCTCTTGACATTATTCACAATAAGAGGATGGAGGATTTTAAATTTCCATATATGCTCATTGTTATACTTCTAGCCATACCTATACCCAATTGCATCACAAAAGCCATATTATAAGCCTTATTTGCCTATATATCATTATTGCTCCACATATGCCTTATATTGCCCATTTTTTACCTTATTTCCTATCTGAGGATTATGTTGAAAATGGAAATCATTTTATGGAGACATTATATGGTTTGTTGTGTTGTCATTATTGGAGTTTGGCAAGAAAATTTCAGTTTTATGGAAAATTTAATGAGTGGGAAAAAATCCGGTCACCTCAGGAGATAAAGGTAGATCGACCCTGCTCGCTGAGATAATAGTTTGGTGAGATGGGACACCAGGTGAGGAGTCCAAAGCACTAAGTATCCGGGGCCATTCATGACACCCATGTTTGCGACTCACGAGAAGGCAGTGCTGAGGTTAGAGAGGTAAAAGCATTATTATTGAAAAAAAGCATTATGAAATGTGATGAATGTTATGAAGAAGGAATGTGGTTGAGAAAGTTTGGAAATAATGCATTTCCCCGGATTTAACAACACATGGCAAAAAATTGCCCACCTTTAGCCTTTTACCTATCTACTCCTTTTTGAGCTGAAATAAAATCCTCTTGATTATTGTTGCTTTGTCACATAAAATTGTTTTAGTATAAACCTCCTTTTGTGTGCAGAAATTGCTTTCCATTCACAGGCACAAATTTGTAGGCATCAAGTACCTTTTCAAGGATGGCAATTGAGTGTTGGGTAATATTACAATGAATCCATTATGTTGAGAGTCTTTGCAGGTTTCCCCTGAGTGACCATCCAAGTTATTGCTTGGGGACAAGCAAGCTTAAGTATGGGGTGATTTGATGTCCACTAAAATAGCCATGTTTTTATGCACATTTTAGCTCCATATTCTATATAGTTTGCATATTTTGGGGTGGGAATACGTTGAATTTATGTAATATATGCTTATTTGCAAGAAACAGAGGTCTACATAAGTTTTGGTTTAATATTACAGAATTTGGAGCCATTCTGGGACAAAACCAAAAAGAGAAAACGAAAGCCAAGAGTTACTCGATTTTGAGGAAAATTCCTCGATATCGACAAAAGCTGTGAACCAGAGCCTGCTCGAGGAGAAGCCTGATTGAGAAGCTGAGAAGAGACTCCAACTCAAGAAATGTTTTTACTCAATGTGGAGGACATTCCTCGATATCGACTAAACCCAGCAGCAACACCTGATCGAGGATCCGAGAAAAAGTTACTCAAGAAAGCCAGACAAGCCAAGTCGACGACAATGTTCCTCGATATCGACCAAAAATTCTTTTGGGCCGCGAAGCTGTTGGGCCTGTCCGAGTCGAGTTAGCTTGCTTGTGCTCGAAGGAAGTCCGAATCTATCAAAAACTATCAAGATCTATACAAGGAAGATGGATTTATCTACCACATGAAGACATGAAGATATTTTAGATATTTAATTATTTCCCTTTAGATTTAATGCTTTATCTTTATTTAATTTATCTTTAGGAAGTAGATATAGACTGCTTTCCTTGATTAGCAAGGATTAAGCCCTATAAATAAATCCCATGGGGCTGATTTTCTAGTCATTCAATTTCAGAGAAGTAGTTCCACAGAGAAGTTTAGGAGTTCAAAGTTTTTAGGGTTTTGGGATTCAACGAAAGTTGGAGTGCCGGGATTGTAAAGACTTTGAATTTAGTTAATGAAAGTTATTTCTTTTCAATCAATATCTGCGATTGCGATGAGGCGCGAGTAGTCCACCCACTTCTAGGGTTGGGGTGAGCCCGACGATAGCCATGCAAGTTTGAGGTAAATATTTGATCTTTGTCGTGTTTTGAGCATCTACTACCTGTTATGTGTTTATTGCCCATTCAATGGAGATCCATGCTAACAACTTGGATTGTAAGCATAAAATCGGTATATACAACTAGGGTTTCTTAAACGAGTTGTCTAATTGTTGGAAAAGGCGAAAGCTTGATCATTCGATGCGATTGCATGATTATTTCTTTATCTTGCCTTATGCATGTTTGGTTATCGTTGTCGCAAACCCCAATCTTGGAAGTTTTCTTTCACATAGTTTATTTCGAATTTCGCAAAGCCTTGTTCTTTATTTTATTTCGTTAAAGTTTCTGTCTTCCTCGATTTCGACCAAATTGGTCGACATCGACTACTGATATTCGATCCACAAGATCGTCGTAGCTTCTGAACTGCAGGTACTTGACTTCAACGAAATTACTCAATATCGAGTAAATCTTCTCGATATCGACCAAAAGTCGTAAGCTGCTGCCTGCTTCGTTTCGACTTGTCCCACCTTCTGTCGACTAAACCCTAGTCAAGATCGGGTAATCTGTGGTCGACTTCTGCCCGTGAGATTCCTCCGCTGCCTAGGATCCGCTGACCAGCTTCCTCGAGGATCGAACCTGACTTTCTCTTGCTACATCGGGAGGGAGTCTTGAACATTATTTGCTGGGATGCAATTGGTTTGCTTTATTTTATTCTTATTTTATTTGCATTCTCGATTTCCTCCCTCAACACGATGTTGAACTTCTTAAGTAACATTCACCCTGTTGGCCTAAAATGACTTTACAATGGTTGGCTACTGTGATTATATCCTCTTTGATTTGGGTGTGTTTGACTGTCTTGATTGGATACAAGATCCTAATATATTATCTGCCTATGTGAGAAGATTGTCAGTCTGGTATGGTTATCTAAATTCTCAAGTTGTACATAGAGAATAATTTTAATTTTTGAAGTTCCTATTGTTGCTATTGAGAAGTGAAACTGAGGAAGATTTTGAAGTTAAATGTGAGAAGTGCAAGCTGTTACGGGTTCGAATCCCATATAGACTTTCTCTACACAATAGATCTACTACAATAATCTAAAACAGAAGCAATAATCTGAAAAAACAAACAGCAATAATCTTAAAATTACTCCTGCAATAATCAGAAAAAAAAAGACAGCAATAATATAAAAAGCAGACATCAATAATCTTAAAAACAAAAGCAATAATCTGAATCTGAGATAATATGAAACGAACAATAATAATATGAAACAAACAGACTCGAAAACTCGAAACACAAATGCAACAATTTAAGTTCTGAAAACTCGAAACAAAAGCAAATCTGAAAACTGAAATAGAAGCAACACTTATGCTATGAAAACTAAAAAAGAAGCAAGTAGCAATTTTTAGATCTTGATACTTTTGTGTTGTTTTCTTTATGCCTTATTGGACTGGATTATACCCAAGAACTGAATCTGTTTGATCAATTGCAAGAGAAAATAAACATAAACAGTTAACTACCATATATCTTACCTATAATATCATATAAGTATAACGCATGCCAAACAGTGTTTCAGATCTATTGAAACTTGATCAAATATGGAATATAATGGTGATCAAACATGGCATATATATCATCACAATTTACATAACAGATATATGCAGCATAAACACACATATATAGATTCCCCATTTATGAGAGCAAACAACTAACAAAACTAATGTTTAAGAAAGAAACAATTTATTCATGATCTATGAGTAAAATTAGCTCTAATCAATACCAATGTAGCTTATGTGAGATTTGAACTCACGTCATGTGTTATAATAACACATCGCTCTACAATTTGAGCTAATAAGCTTTCATATAAATAAGTTTTGATTGCTCAAATAGGGAGTAGATTGTGATATACTATACTAGTTGCATTTGTAAAGGCCCGAATTTTCAAATATTAATTTTTGGAAAAAAAGGAAATTAAAAATGAATTTAAAGTGAATTCCAGCCCAATTTTTAAATTTGAATATCGAATTCGTCTTTCATTTCGGATTCGAAAATTTCTTACGTCGGCAATATTCTATTCAAAATTTTAATATCTAATCGACCGAGAGAGCGGGATTTAAAAGAGTAATCGTCGGAAATTCAAATTCCCGACTCAGACCCACAATTATGTCATCTTCTCCCATCATTATACTTTCCAACTCATACCATCTCCTTCGGGTAAAATCTTATCTATGCTTTCCCCTTCCCTTCTTGATTTGAATTGCTTTGGCAAACAAACAAACCCTCAAAGGCTGCAAATTTGACCAAAACAAAGCCCCCCCTACTGTAGCAACTTCTCCATGTTGAACGGCCGAAGACAGCCCAGCTCACCTTCTGATTTCTTATCCAGAGAAAACCACAAATGGCTCTCCCTTCATCCACTTTTTAATTTCAAACAAAGCTCCCTCCCTTCACTTTCCATTTCCCCTTTCTTTTGATTTTCGAGACAACCAACAGCTCCTACCTCTTCCTTCTTCAGCCCAGCAGCAACACTCGAGCGCTTCCCGAGCACCACCGCAGCCTCGGCTTCCCCTGTTTCCGCGAGCCAGATCCGAGCTTCCACAACCGCCTCCATTCCGCTTCCGGTACACGAGCAGCAGCAGCCCTGTCTTCTTCGGGCAGAGGTCGAGAGCTAAGCCTCGCCACAGCTGCGTTTCCGTCTTCCGACCGCCGAGCCGAGGGCACCGGATCCAGCGCCGCCCGGTTCCTCCCTTCCTCCCCTGTTTCTCCGGTTTCACGTGGTAAGGATCCGCTTCCCTTCCTGTTGTCCTTGAACCGAGCAAAGCATCACCTTTAACACTCCTTCGCCCTCCCTAGGAAACCTCTGACGAAGTCCCATCTCCGGCGAGACAAAACCGATCCCAATCGAGCCTCGACGGCGTTTTCTGGCGAGCCCTCGCATCCGAATCAGAACCCCTCGGTGAGGATTCCTTTTCTCTCTTTTCTTTTGGCCGATTAGTGTCTTGGTGTCGGGTTAGACGGTCGGAGCTGGGTCGCCGCCGGCCAGCCTCCTCCCTCCCCCTTCCTTTTCCAGTTCTCGCATAGCTTGGGAGGGAGATGAACAGTACCCGGGTCCGGTTCCTTACTTTCTTATTTTGAAGGGTTCGGTTCCCTTTTATTTTTAGCCGGTCCGGTTCACTGTTTTAAGCAAATAAAAAGAGGCCGGTCTGATTTCTTTTAAAGAAGATGGGGAAGCTAGATTTTTCTTAAGGAAAAGTGGGCCTATTTTTCCTTGGGCCAGATTTGGGTGTTTTAAGACAAATGATTTTGGGCCTTTTATTTTCGAAATTGAGATTTTAATATAAAGGGGTTAGGTTTGGGGTTTTATAAAATAAGAGGGTGTGTTTTGGTAAATTAAAATAAAGTAAGGTTGGTTTTGGTAAATTAATAAAGGGGTTGATTTTATTAAATAAAAATGGTTGGGATTTTAAAAGATTTAGAAGTATTTTATGAAATTAGTTAAAAGAAAATGGTATTTAAAGTATTATATAATATTATTAATGAGGTTTGAAAATATAACATTATGAGACTTGGAATTTTAAGAGATAATCGGAAAAGTTTTTCAAGGTTGAAAATTGTTTAATGAGTTGAGAATTGATTTAATAAATCTAAAAAGAGGATTTTGAAAATATACTAACCTTGTCGGATTTGTCTTGAAATAATAACAATATAAGTTGATGAAAGGGTAATGTTTTATAAATAGATTTTTGGATAATTTGAGAAAGCGTTTTGAATGATGATTTGATCTAACTTGAGGTTTTATAAGAGTTTTGGGAAATCTTGGGAAAATGAGGAATAAATTTGATGACTTGTGTGTGATATTATATGCTTTAAGAAACATTAGAAGTGGGCTTATTTGTATTACTTATATATGTGTTAGGTGATCATCTGTGACATGTTGGCTTTCTATATATCTAGTTGTTGCCTTTTGCTGTTCTGCACTTCCAGGTAAGTCTCTTCGGAGCTTACTCAGATTGAATAGAGCTATTCCCTGCTTTAGGTGCATGATATACTAGGTGTTTGCATTCATGATCAGCATGCCATGTAGTACCATGCTAGGTTGCATCGATCGTTGAGCATGCTATTTCTCTATGTGTATGTAAACAGAACGGCCGTTCTGTGAAGTAATTAGAGTCATTGCTAGGGTTATAGGACGACCTAGTCTCATCAGGTCCCGTCCTAAGTCAATCGAGTCATGCACTTCCTTATATTATGAGATGCCTGCGGGCTTTTATTGTGGAGCGGGTTAGGCATGCGTGCCGCCCGATTATGATGGAATGCATTCACGAGCTGGCCAGTCTCCGCCCTATCGGAAGGGGGTGGAGGTAGGAGAGGGATATACCACTTGGTATTCTGTGCTAAGGCCTTATTATTATTATGTACTTGATCTTAGGAGCATGTTAGTGTGTTAATATTCCGCCATGCATCTAGAAGCATCTTTGTTAGGTATAGCGTATATGTGTGCTTAGGGTTGGGATGCAGAGCTAAAGTGGGCATCGATCTGATCCCGCCCCATATCAATTTTTTTAGGTATCCGTTATGCTTACCACTATTGATGCTGATTTGAGTCCATGACCGCTGGGTCTAACATGGCGGAAAGAGAGAGTTGAGATTCCAACTTCACCAATTTAATTACGGCTCGAATTTGAATGGTTGATCATATTTTGACCCGGCTCTGCCGTGGCACCCCTTTGTATTATGCTTTACTTCCGCTATTTGTGTGATCTTTGGTTTTCCACGCTTAGACGTACGACAGGTACATGGGACTTCCACGGGGATTCCAACGATCCCTTCAAACTTGGGTATGAAATCCCTCTTGAAAACGTCAGTTTAGAATTTCAAACCTTCAACCTGTACTCGGGGAGCAAGATCCTAACGAGGGGTTTCATCCCTCGAAACGTAACCTGGGAATCATAATCCCGGGCCGTTACAAAGATGGTATCAGAGCTGAGGTTGTGCAAACCGAGTATGATAGGTTGAAGTGATTTTGAAAATGGCCCAAGGTTTTCAAATGGTTTTCCAAAATGTTTTAGAAAGGGCAAAATGAATTTAATATGGCTAACTCAAATGGACTAAATACGAACTTGACTCTATAAATCCGGTAATCAAACAAAGGGAAACGAAGGGGTAGTAAAGGCGTAAGACCATCCCTATTGGATGTAGTTGGGAACGGGTAGGCAAAAATATAGCTTTTTCTTTACAGATGGGCCTACAAGACTCCAAGGCTTTGCGTCGTGGTGGCTGGAGTGGCGAGTTAGGTAGAAACCGTGAGGTTTTGCCCCTCAGGTTAGTCGCCCTTCGAAGGGCGGCCCAAAGGGTAGCTTGATCGTTGATTGCTTCCATGCTGAGTGCTATTGTGCTTAGGGTAGAGAACTAATCAATATGCCTTGACTTGAATCATGTATTGAATAACTGTGTAAACGGGATAGCAGGAGAATACCTCGTTCTTATGTCATTGGAATTCTTGTCTTGTCGGAATAGCTCTCCCATAATTCAAATCCCTGATGATTTTGACCCTGTCAACCGTCCCACCAAAACATTTAGGCATGATTAGCAAGCGTCGAAGAGCATTCGCTCTCCCCGTTTCGGGTCCTGTTTGGTACCCCACCATCTATGCTTCTACCGAGTCTTGTACCGGAGGTTGGTGTCTTCCACGGAAAATTTGGGTTGGTTAACTAATTACCTTCGGAAATTGTGTCGGATGTGAGGGTTACTTGAGTATGTTAGTGGGAGTGATGACTGAAGTAGTTTCGAGTTAGGAGTGAGTTTGTCTCATGGAGTCACCCCTTTGATCCTCGTAAATGTCAACCATGTCTTCTTTCGACAAGAGTCTAAACACGAGTTACCCTCCCCTCTCGGGAACAGCGTGAATGTCATTGTGTCCTACCGAGCGAGCCATACTAGTGTCCCACGGGAAATGGGGTGATGAGTCAGTGATTGCCCTTAGAGAATTATGTCTGGTTATAATGATAGCCTCCTTTATGACTTCATGACATGATATGTTGGTGTATTTTAGTATGACTTGCCTGATAACTTGCATGGTTGCTTCTATGAGGAGATATTTGTGCCATATGTATGAAACTTCCAGGATTATTATTTTTCTATGAATTAGGTTCATGATAGTGTGATCAACCCTTGTTGTATGTTTAATATGATAAATGAATGTCTTAGCATGCTAAAATGACTTAATTGGACCTCGTTGACTATGTATATGTTTAATGAGTATTGCTAGTATCATGTAGGACATATACCTCCCAAATTTGGACCCTCGTATGATTATTTATCGTACCCGTCTTACTCTGTGCATATGAATGTATGTGATATGATAGTTGATGTACTGCCCATGTAGGACTTGACTATACTTGTAGTAGGATTATTAGAATGCATGTTAACATGCTTGCATTGGTCCCATATTACCTTGATATGCTTATGTGTGTACCTAAAGTGAGTGATTAATCATACATGTTATATTATGTGATGCTAGCTAGATCTTGCATAACTTGTGTTGCATATGTCCATTGTCGGTCCATGTATAAATGATCATAATATGTCAAGCATGATTAGTGCATGAGATGAAGTTTTAGCCTATCCCGTGTGCATGTAAAGTTGATTATGTGAACATGTTATGGATGCATATGACACTATTCCTTTCAATAGGTACATGCTAGTGTGGAATGGTATGATTGAGATATTTTGTGATTTCCATGTGTTTGCTTGTCGCACCTCTAACCTCATAGAATACCCTAAGGGCATTGTTGTAACTCTCGAGTCCGCGTCTTGTCTTGAGTCTCGTCCTCTCTAGTCCTGGGTTGTGTCTGAATCCTTAAGGAAGTTGTGTTGTCCTCCTCTTCCCTCCCCTATCTCCGTGACTTCTAACCCCTCGCGATCCCCTTGATGGACATCGACGTAGAAGAGACAACGAGTGATCGAATGGCATTAGAGTGGGCAACGGAAGCATGGTGGGCCCATGGACCCTAGGATCGACGTCACCAAAGGACGGACGACTTTCGAAGATGGCGGTTGCAGACGTAATCCTCCTAGATGATTCAAGGAACAACGTTCTCTCATATGCGAATTGGAATAGGTGTCGTGCGATAGGCTTGGAACTGACTAAATGGAGGTGTGATGACTGATAATCTGAGCTGGTAGTGAATGATTGCCTGACTAACTTGTCTGTGATGATGTGCCTTTATGCTTAAGTGCACTGACCCACTAGTAAACTTGTTATGGGTCATATAGGTGGTGGTGTTTTCCTTTTGAGCTTGAGTCATGAGATTCTTCGGCGAGACAGGTCGGAAAGTAGTAGGTAGATTGAGGTATTCGGACTAGGTCAGTGGTTGTGTGAGATAGGGTGCAGGAAAGATGTGTCAGCAAGAGTAGAGCCGCGTGAGTTGGGATTTGTCGGAGATAGTAGAGAGCGAGTAAAGTTGAGCTTCTAGGTAGATCTTAGGTGGGGAGGTTATAGGTGAGAAATAGAGTAGTATGGCGAGATTCTGAGGGAAGGGTCTTCGTTAGAGGTAGTGTGGGGCAATATATAACGTGTGTGGGTAGTGTAGTTCTAGAGGTGGATGAGTGAGTTAGGAGTGGATTGGGAGGATTCTTGAAGGGGTGTGTTGATAGACGAGTAGTGTGCCAAGAGAGAGTGTCTAGATAGTCTAGGAGCGGATGGTGGACGTTGTTGAGGATGATCAGTCAAGGAATGTCTAAAGAATCGTAGATTTGGGACTAGGTTGTATTTGTTGTGATTAGGAGCGGTTTTGGTAAAGGATGAGATTGAGGAATTGCTAAGAAAGAGTAATATAAGGTTGCTTGGGAAATTGTCGACCTTCGGTATTAGGTTGTTCATATTAGGGTTATCAGTGTGATGAGTATTTGGGAATTGTTTTGATAGAATTGGTAGTGCTTGGAGAATTCATGAGTGCAGGATTTCTCGATGCGTTGTTGGAGGATTTTAGCATAAGGAATGAATCGGGATTTATGAGTGGAGGTTATTGTGGCTATGGAGGCATTTGAGGATGTGAGATGAGTCTTCGAGGAAAGGCTGGTAGCTAGGCAAGAGTGTCGTTGAGATTTTCTAGTAAGATTGTGGGCCTGAGATTGTGATAGGGATGTTCTGAGTATGAAACTGGGAACTAGGCAAGCGGAAGGTATTGAGAATGCTAGGAGATGAAGGATTGTAGCATGTGTGGCAAGATTGCGGTACTTGGGAGATTCTGATGAGGATGACATATGAGTTATGTGGAATTGATGTTCGATACATAAGAGCTTAAGTGGTAAGAATTTCAGGTTTGAGGAAGTGTGAAAGGGAGCAATTTGGGAACGTGTGAAAATGAGTAGATTTGGGAATATGCTAAGAAGAGGATCTAGGGTAAGTCAGGTTGAGGAGTCGTGATTGGTCCAGTCTCATGAGATTCGGAATGGGATGAGTAGGATGAACCAGTGGTTGGTCTTTGAGAATAGGCGCGGGTGATGAGGAGCTTGGTGATTCGTGGTTGGAAGTTAGCACTAGATGGGGTTCTGCGTTAGAATTTGGTTGGGAGTGACAGGTGTGAGATGATCAATATGAGTTGGGCTTTTAGAGGTGGATGGTTAGTGAGAGTAGTTAGTGGTGCGGGGAGTATAATCAGGATAGAAAGTGATTCGAGATGCCTCTTTGGGAGATGATGGTCAGGCGGAGTATTGAGAACCTAAGAAGAGTAAGCTAGATTGTTGAGAAGCGTCTAGATCAAGTGTGATAGCGGTTCAGTCGAGGACTTGGGATTTCTCTTAGAAGGTAAGGATGTGACTAGTAGAAGACCCCTAGGGTGAGGATGTGTCTATAGAGAGTCTTGGTAGTAGGTCGAGTTGTTAAGCTTGTCGGAATAAGGGAATTGTGCGATTGGAAACTCTAAGATATGGTTTTAGGTGGTCGAGTAGGATTTGAGGTCGGGATGTCGAAGTGGGCTGGTTCTTAGATGGCTTGATGACATGAGAATTGGGGTACCTAGTAGTTGGATTGGGTAATTGGCGTTGATTGCAGATAGTTATAAGGCTAGAGAGTTTGTATATTAGCGGGATGCAATGATAATTAGAACTTGTATCGGATTGAGTCGGTAGACCTAGGTGAGGTTGATCTTGATGCGAGAGGTAAGGAGTAGTGCTCATGTCTTGTTGTTGTTGGTAGTTGTAGGCAGATTCTCTTGAGGATATGATTTAGTGTATGCTTTACTTGGTGTGCGAATTCTATGCGATAGACGATGAAGATTCCTTAATGTATTGCCCCAGGCGATAGTGAGTTGTTAATACTAACACTTGTTATCCCATGAACTTGATGAAATGCCAGTGTACAGAAGTACTGGTTTGCCTCTAATGCGATGATGCTTGATAGTTAGCGTAAGTATGATGTGTTTATCTGACTGATACGATGTGCAACTCCTATGGTATGATACGATGAATTCTAATATGTGCGATGCTATGCTAGATCTGTTATGGCATGTGACTACCCTGACATGAGTATGATCTGTTTATGAATGCGTGATACGATTGTTATGTTATACGATTGTTATATGTTATATGATGCCGTGAATTGGAATTGCTAGGATGCTAGAACCAAATTGATGAAATGTGATTCTGAATTGGAACCTAGGAAGGAAATATGGGATTAGCCTTTAGAGGTGGATGATTCCACCTCTTGAGTTCTGAATTTGCTTGACCAATTTGGGATTTAAAGGGTTTTGAAAGAGTTTGGAAACGACTAACTCGGATTTTGAAAAGCTTTGGATGGTTTTGAAGTCGAGAGGTTTTGCTTGTTTTTGAAGGGTTTTGGACGATTTTGAAAAATACTAACTTGGATTTTGAGAAACCGAACACGGCCGAAAATTTCAACGATTTTGAGGCCAATCTTTTTCAACTGTGGAATCCCCTTTGAATCCTTTCCAACCCGGACAACTCTATGATACTTCACGAAGTGGATACAAGTATTCTATGGGGGCGCTTGTAGGGTGCTTGCTAAGACCTAGTGATGATATTGTAGAACTTTTAGAGTTGTGGTACTTCCGAAAAGTCGAAGCGAGGATGTGATAGGGGCGCTTATTGTATACTTGTCAAGGCCAATTGGAGATGTCACGACCGTGACTAGTATGTTGTGAGAATCCCGGAAGACGCAACCGAGATGATTACAAGATCAATGGACATGGTCCTTGGACTCATCAATTTAAAACTTCCTCCTCCTACTTTGAAGTGTTTTTAGTCTCGGGGACGAGACTTGTCTTCAGAGGTGGATGATGTAAAGGCCCGAATTTTCAAATATTAATTTTTGGAAAAAAAGGAAATTAAAAATGAATTTAAAGTGAATTCCAGCCTAATTTTTAAATTTGAATATCGAATTCGTCTTTCATTTCGGATTCGAAAATTTCTTACGTCGGCGATATTCTATTCAAAATTTTAATATCTAATCGACCGAGAGAGCGGGATTTAAAAGAGTAATCGTCGGAAATTCAAATTCCCGACTCAGACCCACAATTATGTCATCTTCTCCCATCATTATCCTTTCCAACTCATACCATCTCCTTCGGGTAAAATCTTATCTATGCTTTCCCCTTCCCTTCTTGATTTGAATTGCTTTGGCAAACAAACAAACCCTCAAAGGCTGCAAATTTGACCAAAACAAAGCCCCCCCCTACTGTAGCAACTTCTCCATGTTGAACGGCCGAAGACAGCCCAGCTCACCTTCTGATTTCTTATCCAGAGAAAACCACAAATGGCTCTCCCTTCATCCACTTTTTAATTTCAAACAAAGCTCCCTCCCTTCACTTTCCATTTCCCCTTTCTTTTGATTTTCGAGACAACCAACAGCTCCTAGCTCTTCCTTCTTCAGCCCAGCAGCAACACTCGAGCGCTTCCCGAGCACCACCACAGCCCCGGCTTCCCCTGTTTCCGCGAGCCAGATCCGAGCTTCCACAACCGCCTCCATTCCGCTTCCGGTACACGAGCAGCAGCAGCCCTGTCTTCTTCGGGCAGAGGTCGAGAGCTAAGCCTCGCCACAGCTGCGTTTCCGTCTTCCGACCGCCGAGCCGAGGGCACCGGATCCAGCGCCGCCCGGTTCCTCCCTTCCTCCCCTGTTTCTCCGGTTTCACGTGGTAAGGATCCGCTTCCCTTCCTGTTGTCCTTGAACCGAGCAAAGCATCACCTTTAACACTCCTCCGCCCTCCCTAGGAAACCTTTGACGAAGTCCCATCTCCGGCGAGACAAAACCGATCCCAATCGAGCCTCGACGGCGTTTTCTGGCGAGCCCTCGCATCCGAATCAGAACCCCTCGGTGAGGATTCCTTTTCTCTCTTTTCTTTTGGCCGATTAGTGTCTTGGTGTCGGGTTAGACGGTCGGATCTGGGTCGCCGCCGGCCAGCCTCCTCCCTCCCCCTTCCTTTTCCAGTTCCCGCATAGCTTGGGAGGGAGATGAACAGTACCCGGGTCCGGTTCCTTACTTTCTTATTTTGAAGGGTTCGGTTCCCTTTTATTTTTAGCCGGTCCGGTTCACTGTTTTAAGCAAATAAAAAGAGGCCGGTCTGATTTCTTTTAAAGAAGATGGGGAAGCCAGATTTTTCTTAAGGAAAAGTGGGCCTATTTTTCCTTGGGCCAGATTTGGGTGTTTTAAGACAAATGATTTTGGGCCTTTTATTTTCGAAATTGAGATTTTAATATAAAGGGGTTAGGTTTGGGGTTTTATAAAATAAGAGGGTGTGTTTTGGTAAATTAAAATAAAGTAAGGTTGGTTTTGGTAAATTAATAAAGGGGTTGATTTTATTAAATAAAAATGGTTGGGATTTTAAAAGATTTAGAAGTATTTTATGAAATTAGTTAAAAGAAAATGGTATTTAAAGTATTATATAATATTATTAATGAGGTTTGAAAATATAACATTATGAGACTTGGAATTTTAAGAGATAATCGGAAAAGTTTTTCAAGGTTGAAAATTGTTTAATGAGTTGAGAATTGATTTAATAAATCTAAAAAGAGGATTTTGAAAATATACTAACCTTGTCGGATTTGTCTTGAAATAATAACAATATAAGTTGATGAAAGGGTAATGTTTTATAAATAGATTTTTGGATAATTTGAGAAAGCGTTTTGAATGATGATTTGATCTAACTTGAGGTTTTATAAGAGTTTTGGGAAATCTTGGGAAAATGAGGAATAAATTTGATGACTTGTGTGTGATATTATATGCTTTAAGAAACATTAGAAGTGGGCTTATTTGTATTACTTATATATGTGTTAGGTGATCATCTGTGACATGTTGGCTTTCTATATATCTAGTTGTTGCCTTTTGCTGTTCTGCACTTCCAAGTAAGTCTCTTCGGAGCTTACTCAGATTGAATAGAGCTATTCCCTGCTTTAGGTGCATGATATACTAGGTGTTTGCATTCATGATCAGCATGCCATGTAGTACCATGCTAGGTTGCATCGATCGTTGAGCATGCTATTTCTCTATGTGTATGTAAACAGAACGGCCGTTATCTGTGAAGTAATTAGAGTCATTGCTAGGGTTATAGGACGACCTATTCTCATCGGGTCCCGTCCTAAGTCAATCGAGTCATGCACTTCCTTATATTATGAGATGCCTGCGGGCTTTTATTGTGGAGCGGGTTAGGCATGCGTGCCGCCCGATTATGATGGAATGCATTCACGAGCTGGCTAGTCTCCGCCCTATCGGAAGGGGGTGGAGGTAGGAGAGGGATATACCACTTGGTATTCTGTGCTAAGGCCTTATTATTATTATGTACTTGATCTTAGGAGCATGTTAGTGTGTTAATATTCCGCCATGCATCTAGAAGCATCTTTGTTAGGTATAGCGTATATGTGTGCTTAGGGTTGGGATGCAGAGCTAAAGTGGGCATCGATCTGATCCCGCCCCATATTAATTTTTTTAGGTATCCGTTATGCTTACCACTATTCATGCTGATTTGAGTCTATGACCGCTGGGTCTAACATGGCGGAAAGAGAGAGTTGAGATTCCAACTTCACCAATTTAATTACGGCTCGAATTTGAATGGTTGATCATATTTTGACCCGGCTCTGCCATGGCACCCCTTTGTATTATGCTTTACTTCCGCTATTTGTGTGATCTTTGGTTTTCCACGCTTAGACGTACGACAGGTACAGGGGACTTCCACGGGGATTCCAACGATCCCTTCAAACTTGGGTATGAAATCCCCTCTTGAAAACGTCAGTTTAGAATTTCAAACCTTCAACCTGTACTCGGGGAGCAAGATCCTAACGAGGGGTTTCATCCCTCGAAACGTAACCCGGGAATCATAATCCCGGGCCGTTACAACATTGCATCTGTCAATAAGAAAATTAATCTTTAGGATCATTCTAAGGTACTCAACATCATAGAACAAGGAGGGAATCTCAAACTTACACTCCTCAATGAAACAAAACAAATTCAATTATCAATTTCACTTCTCAGTAGCTTCAAATAGAACCAAAAATTTGTAGCAGTCAGTCTATTTGACAGTCAGTTAGTTTCACTTCTAAGTCTATTTGATGAAAAACAAATAGACAACAACTAATTACCAAAGGAAGCTGCTAATCAGTCATTAAAATCCAAACCTAACAAAAGCCAAACCACAAGCGACCCAAAATTGACAAGGGGAAACACAAGCGGAAACAAAATTGACAGACATTCAAATCTCAGCCTCTCTAAATCAAATTCAGAATCAAAATCTCAATCTTGTCATCCTCTCAATTAAGCGATGAAAACAAACCACAAGCGGAAACAAAATCGACAACATTAAAATCAAAATCAAAATCCCCGAACCTGGCAAGCCTGACAAGTAGAGAAGAGGCAGAGAGCGAAATCACTGACGAGGCACCAGCGAAATCAAGGGGAAATCGAAGGAAAAGACTTGGAGGCGCACCTTGACTGAGTCTGAGACAAGGGAGGGGGTTAAGGATTTACCGTCTGAGACAAGCGAGAGGAAGAGAGGCGGCGGCGGAAGGGAGAGGAGGAGAGTCCTCGGCGGAAAAGAGAGGAAGAGAGGCGTCGGCGACCAACAAGTGAGGGACAACACCGGCGTGTGCGATTGTTGAGGAAGGGTGAGGCGCGTCTGAACAGTGTATTTGATCGATTGGGAGAAGGAAGGGCTTGATAATTCCTTTTAATGGTTAACAAAAAAGGCTTAAATTTCACCAAAATTACAAAATTGCCACCGCCTTCCAATGACCATTGATCAAGAAAAGAAGGGCTGAGATCAAAAGTTTCCATTGTAAGAGAGTTTCTATGGTAAGCCTTGTTTCCACTTGAATTTTCCCAAATATATATAGGCAACGGTTAAAATGTAAAATATCCTTATGGTGTAAAATTTGCTTAAGGTGTAAAATTCTCTAATGGGCCTAATTTTTGTAAGTAAATTGCTAATTGACCTAATTTAATTACTAATGGGCCTAATTTAATTAGTAGAATGTATGCCCCCTTGCCCATGCGTGTGCCCCCCTGCCCCCCACTGTGCCCCCTTCTCGGGCCAGATTGTTTTTTTTTTTTCCTTTTTTCCCAGGATTTTTTTTTTCGTGTTAACACTTTTTGCTGTGCAAGTATAACTTGATTTTGTGCACATATAACATCCTGTTGTGCAAAAAGAACTTTATTTTTTGCAGACATAATGATTCATTACGGGGTAAATAGGTAAATGTGCCTATTTCAATTATAAAAATTTATAATTGAAATATGTTTAATTTATGGGTAAATTGGTAAATATGTGTAATTTTATGGGTAAATGCACTTTTTCCCGTTTTCGGCACCTTTTGTTGTGCAAATATAAAGTGTATAAATAAAATGATAAACTGCAAGAATAAAATCACGATGTGTATGAGTAATAATATGAAGTGCACAATTAAGGTTATTGTTAATGTGTCTTGAATCATTTTTCATCGGCGTCGCATCGGGGGGTCCGGGGGCGGACTTATCGTCTATTTGTTTTTAAGCATTTAACAATTTCAAATTAAAGTGCATAAATAAGATTAAAATGTGCAGATATAATATTATGTTGTGCAAATATAACATTATGATGTGCATATATAATATGCTTTAAATTAAAGTCCATAAATAAGATTAAAATGTGCAAATATAATGTTATGTTGTGCAAATATAACATTATGGTGTGCATATATAATAAGCTTTTAAATTAAAGTGCATAAATAAGATTAAAATGGGCAAATATAACATTATGGTGTGCATATATAATATGCTTTTAAATTAAAGTGCAAAAATAAGATTAAAATATGCAAATATAATGCTATGTTGTGCAAATATAACATTATGGTGTCCATATATAATAGGCTTTTAAATTAAAGTGCATAAATAAGATTAAAATGTGCAAACATAATGTTATGTTGTGCAAATATCACATTATGGTGTGCATACATAATAAACTTTTAAAATATAAGTGCATAAATAAGATTAAAATGTACATAATTAAGGTTAAAAAGTGCATAACTAAGATTATGATGTGCATGATTATCAATTTGCGATTGTTGCGCTCTTGTCTATTATGTAACCTATGTAATGTTATGCAAATATAGCATTATGGTGTGCATACATAATAAGCTTTTAAAATTAAAGTGCATAAATAATATTAAAATGTGCATAATTAAGGTTATAAAGTGCATAACTAAGATTATGATATGCATGATTAGCAATTTGCGATTGGTGCACTCTTGTCTATTATGTAACCTATGTGGGATTTGAACCCACATCTTTGTGCAAACGCACATTGCTTTACCAATTGAGATAATAGGCTAAATTATGATTTTCATGCTAAAATAGAAGAACCTAATCGACCTAAAGTATATTGCAATAAAATTCTAATATCCAATTAGCTCATGATTCACAAACAATTTGACAATGCTATGAACATGAAATTAGCTCCAAATCAAACCAACATCACAACCATATCATCAATTTCAATCAATTTGGATGTTGACAAAAAAACCCCAAATTCTAAAATATATCGCAATAAAATTCTAAAATCCAATTAGATCATGATCCATAAACAATTTGACAATGCTATGAACATGAAATTAGCTCCAAATCAACCCAACAACACAACCATATCATCAATTTTAGTCAATTTGGCTTTTGGCAAAAAGCCCCAAATTCTAAAGCATATCGCAATATAAAATTCTAAAATTCAATTAGCTCATGATCCATAAACAATTTGACAATGATATAAACATGAAATTAGCTCAAAATCAACCCAACAACACAACCATATTATCAATTTCAATCAATTTGGCTTTTGGCAAAAAGCCTCAAATTCCGCTCCTAACTCAAACCCTAGGTTTTCAATCTCAACCTAAATCATTCAAACAATCTAAATAATTGTAATAAACAAGTTTAAGGTTAGAAATCATACCAAATTCGAGTTGAAACAAGGATAAAAATCGGGATTTCGAATGGTTTCGAGCCAAAAATGTCGAACAAGAGTGTTGGGGGAGATGGGCTCGGTGTGAGCTCGGTTGGGCTCGAACCAAGGGGGTTCCGGTCTCGGGGGGTGCACCTGAGGGAGGTGGTTCGAGCAGGTGGTTGCTGGTGGCCGCAGGTGGCTCGTGGGTGGCGTGGGAGGCCGACGAGAGAAGAAGAGACGTGGGGCTTCGACTCGGCTCGACTGGACTCGACTGGGCAGCAGTTGGCTCGAACCAAGCCTAGTCAAGGCTCGGGGGGTGCGCACCAGGGTGGGCTCGAGTGCGGCTAGGCGCTGGTGGCCGGATGTGCCTACTGCCATGGCCGCTTCGGAGGTTTGGCTCTAAGCCGACAGAGGGAGAGAAACCGGATCGGTTTTTTTTTAAATAAGGCACAGGTCCGGTTTTGTATTAAAAAAATAAAATTTTACACCTTAAGCAATTTTACACCCTAAGGATATTTTACATTTTAACTCTTCCCTATGTATGTATGTATGTATGTATGTATGTATGTATGTATGTATGTATGTATGTATGTATGTATGTATGTATGTATGTATGTATGTATGTTTGAATAATGCTGGTAATACTTGAACTGTTCTACATTTGTGATGAAACATCAAGGACCGGACTGCTCGCTTTCGTCTTTGTTGGGTGATTCCAGGGGCTCTTCGATGCCCCGGATGTGCCCAGTGTAACTCTTTGTCTTTCCTTTTGTTTATTTAATGGCTTTGGGGAGCCTCTTCCCCAGTTTGTTCACCCAAAAAAAAAAAAAAAAAAAAAAAAGAAAAAAGAAAAAAAAGAGAATCATTTGTAAAATGTGGGCATATCCGCTAAAGGTCGGGCAAAGGAAATAGGGCCATCATATATATCATTGTTTTGCAGTATATGCATTTGTTGGAAATTAAATTAATCATCATTATAAATTTATAATTCGGTTGCAGTTGGCACTGGCAGCAGCAAGGTTTGTTGTAATCGGCAAATTACCATCATAAGTGCATTTTAGGACGTCTGGCCTCCTAACCAACCTCGGACCAACTGGTACTCCTCCTGTACCTTTAGGACGGATATCCTGTTCACTCCCATATACAATATAATTAATTAGCTTGAATGTTCTCAGAGTCGAGATAACCTACAATCATACTCATACGGAGTATATGTTAATATATTATCTTGCAGCCACAGCCAATATAATAATATATGCATGTATAAATGCTACAAATATCATTTTATTAATTTATATATATATATATATATATATATATATATATATATATATAATTTGTGTAATTAAGTATTACACAGAGAGTACCTGATCAAAGATGGCAGTTGGGATTGCGAGTGTCGCCACAGCGTTTGGCGAGTCCACAATTCCAGAGATTCTCCCTTCACACGGGCAGCTGGACAGAAGGAGATAAACCTGACATGACATACACAACCAATAACATTCTTCAGCACATCGATCACATTCATTTTTGTTCCAAATACCTAGCTTCTTATAATACACATTTATATTCTAGGCCTCATTCGATCACCTGTTCTTTGGAGTATCCAAACTTGGAAATGTAGTCAATGGCATTGAGCACTGCGCGTTTGTATGCAACAGTTGCGTCGAGGAAGTGCTGCCTTCCTCCTTCGTCAACACTGATCCCCTCAAACACCAACCACTCCGAGAATCTTGGCTCCACGGGCCCTATCTCGAAGATTGGATTCACATGGAGAGGAGTCGGCCCCATAGGTGTCAGGTACTCTTTCATTCCACCTCTTATCACATCACACCTGATCCATATATATGATCGATCATCAAATTATCGATATTGAATTTTCTTGATGCAGCTACTTATGCACACTTAATCAAGGGGCAGAAGAGAAGGATTACGTACTTGAGCTCTAGAAATCCACTCATCTCGATTGCTCCACAGAAGGAGACTTCGCCGTCTCCCTGAGAGAAGTGCATATCGCCAGTGCTGAGATTCGCTCCTTCCACGAATACAGGGAGGTAAATCTTTGAGCCTCTGCTAAGGTTCTTAATGTCACAGTTTCCTCCATTTTCCCTCCCTGGAATTGTCCTCGCCGCTTCCACAGCAATCCTTTCCCACTCAGGGTTATCTTTCTTGATCTACACATGACTTTCGATGCGTTATAACTGAACCTTTACTAGTATGTTTTCCAAGGAAAATGAAATACTTGTTAAATTACCTTACCTTCCCCAAGTGGCATCCTTTCTTTGACGGCAAGTTTGCGAGTGGTCTCGTATGGAGAACCTCACATAACTTGAAGGTTTGGTGGCCTTGTTCCTCCAACTGCCTCTCCCTTTCATTCCATATCCTCAGAAGTTCCATTGACGGTGCAGTACCGATCAATCCAGGGTGAGTTAGACCAGGGAAACGTACTCCTGGTATTTGTGGGGAGTATGCATATATGCCTTCAAAGTACCATATAGCCTTAGTTGCACATGGGAAATGGTCTGTCAAGAATCCACCCCCATTTTCTCTATCGAATGTTGCTGTGTAACCCCATTCGTCGCCTGGTAGAGGACCTAAGTTGCATATCTCTACCACAAGAAGGTCGCCGGGTTTGGCTGGGTGTCCATCTGCATCCAAAACCCTGATTGGCCCGCTTAGGTAATGAACCTATCACGTACAGTTTGAACTTTCAATTCAATGTATGATCTTTAATTATATATAAACAATTCCTTACAAAAAATAAATAAAACAGCGATGCTAGCTAGCTTGTATTGGCAGTGATGTGATTTTACGTTTTTATATACGTAGACCCTGAGCTTAAATGAAAAGCTCAAAACAATTCAGCTAGCTTACTGTAGACGGGTCTAAGAATTTCATGTCGGACGCATCGTTGTTGTCAGTTATAGCACCTCCTGTAAAGTCCACCATCTCCACTCGAAAGAGCTCCCCAGCCTTCACCTCTGCAACGGATGGTATTCCAGGGTGCCAACGGTTGTGCAGCGGTGGCTCCTGCTCCCATGGCTTCTTTCTCAGATCGATTGGCGCCACTAGTCTTGGGGTTGGAGGAGCCATAGCTGATCGATCAAGAAGATAGGAAGGAGAGGCCGTGTAGATTCGTTATCAGTTTGGGATTCAGGATTGATGATTGAATGGAGGCCAAGAAGAGTCAAGGTCGTCTTTCGCTTGTGGTCCTCGTGGACAAATTGAGTGAGAGCTACAAGTACAACTAAGCCCATCTACTCCAGCTTCTAGTTCACATTAATCTTTTTTTTTTATTGGGGGATCAAATCTAGTTCACATTAATCAAATGAATATATTTGTTCGTTTTTTTTTTTTTTTTATATCTAGCCTTTCTTTATGATTTCTGTTATTTTTATCCGGTTGCCGAGGGACATCCGTAAACGCACATAGTACATAGTGTGCGTATAAAGGGTGAAACGCACCCAGAGTGTGCATAACAATTTCAACGGAAAAAAAAAGCACTTTCATTTTAGCGCAACATAAACATCCTATATGCCTGTGTGTTGTATTAATTTATTAAAAAAAAAAGGGGCTATATAAGGGGAACCGGGTTAAAAAAGTATGGAAAATAATTACCACTCTATACACATTCAGGGATGTGTGTAGGGTGGTATATTTTAAAAAATGGCACGTGATATGCATGTGTGTTTTTTTAAAATAATTAATCCACACGCGTCCTGGAAAGTGGCGGAGCCATGGGGTGATCGAGCACCCTCCTGGGAAAAAAAAAATAAAAAAAAATAATTTTTTTTGGATATATTTAGTATTTTTAAGGTAATATAACATATTTAAATGATATTTAATACAAGAGTCCTATCTAGCTCAAGTGGTAAGTAAGAAATGATAGAAGGAGAATTAAAATCTAAAAGTCTTGGGTTCAATTCTCAACATCTTCGCTTTTTCTTTGTTTGACTATAGCATTAATTATTCTCCATTTTTTCTCTATATTGTTTTGTTTATATCAACTATGTCATTAAAAAATTTCATATTTATGTTTAAATTATACAATTAACATTTTTTTCAATATTGTTTTTTTCTCTTCTATTTTTTGGTTACTCTTCACTATTTAAATACAAAAAAACATTTCCAAAAATAATAATTTTAGTGTTTTTTCAATATTTTTTAAAAAATATTCTTAGTAAGTATACACCAAAAAACAATATTTCACGAAATTTTTTTAGCACCCCCTGACCGAGAATCCTGGCTCCGCCACTAGTCCTGGATGCATGTGGTATTATATTTCAAAAAAAGAACATGTTCAAAGCATGTGTGATTTTATTTTGAAAAAAATAAACAGATCTGAACGCATGTAGGATGCTTTGAAATAAAAGAAAAACTAACCGCATGCATCCTAGATGCGTTCTCTTCCAATCTTCATCTTCCTTCTCTACACCGCCCACCTGCAAATCTTCATCTTCGTTCTCTTCCCAGTTCCCCTTCCCATCTTCTTCTTCCTTCAATTTCTTCCCTATTTCTTCTTCATTGTCCATCAAATCTCGAGATGGAAGCAAGCAGAGGTGGCAGTGGTGGTTGTCGGCAAGGGTAGCAGCGGGGTGGGCGTTCATCCCTAATTCGCTAGAGAGAAAGAAGACAGCGGTGGCCGGTGGTGGTGAAATTAGCAGTGGCGATGATATTTTGACGACTCCGACGCCGGAGGTGACGACTGGAGGTGGTGGCAGTGGCGTCTTAGAGGGTTGTGGTGCCGAAGATTCAATTATGATGTCTATTACTCCGACAATGATGACTAATAGTGGTGGCGGTGGCATCCTAGAGGCTGGTGGCAGGGTTAATTTTGACTCCAACAACTCTGGTGGGTGGCTTCGGTGGTGGTGTCGGATTTTCAAGTCTAGGCGCCCCAAAACGAGGTTGGTAATCGTCAGTGGTATGTATGGAGCTGACAAAAATAGACCCGACCCCCCCAATCCCAGATCCGACCGAAACCCGAAAATCTAGTGTCATGCATAACCCGAACCTGAACCTGAGCCTAATCCATTTTCACCCGATACCCGAATGGACACGAACATAGACAAATCCAACCCATATGTGACCCGACTTGATCCAACCCGAAATCCATTTGACCCAAACATTGCCTACCCAAAAACTGACCCAACCCGATCTTTATAGGAATTTTTTGGAATTACGGGAATTAGATTAAGATTTTATCAGAATTAGATTATGATTTTATCGAAATTATATTAGTTGTTTTAGATTATAAATAGAATTAGGGGATTTTGGTTAGATTTTTTTTTAATTATGAAATTTTTTTAATGTAATTTGAATTATTAAAATTATATTGTTTAATGTTAAATTATATTTTTTTTCACGTGTTAAAAAGTAATATAGAAAAGATAAAATCATATCAACCCAAAACCCTACCAAACCCTGAGCTAAAATGAAAAGCTCAAAACAATTTAGCTAGCTTACTGTAGACAGGTCTAAGAATTTCATGTCCGACGCATCGTTGTTGTCAGTTATAGCACCTCCTGTCCAGTCCACTGTCTCCACTCGAAAGAGCTCCCCAGCCTTGACCTCTGCAACGGATGGTATTCCAGGGTGCCAACGGTTGTGCAGCGGTGGCTCCTGCTCACATGGCTTCTTTCTCCGATCGATTGGCGCCACTAGTCTTGGGGTTGGAGGAGCCATAGCTGATCGATCAAGAAGATAGGAAGGAGAGGCCGTGTAGATTTGTTATCAGTTTGGGATTCAGGATTATGATTGAATGGAGGCCAAGAAGAGTCAAGGTCGTCTTTCGCCTGTGGTCCTCGTGGACAAATTGAGTGAGAGCGACTTAATTAAGTACAATCCAACTTAGCCCATCTACTCCAGCTTCTAGTTCACATTAATGAAAGGATTAAATTCGTACGTTTTTATATATCTAGCGTTTCTTTAATTATGATTTCGATCGCCCATCCTCCTATATACCGTATGCAATATATGGATGCAATCTTGGAGGGTGTATTTAGAAAATTGGATAATGGATTGCTTGCTGCTTTAGGTCACAGATGATCAATCTAATTAACCTTTGATTTTGTTAAATTATGGTGCGCCCAAGGGCAACACGTGCTAACTCACTTATATACAAGCAAGATTTGGATTTACTATATTTTCCATATAGTAATATAGCATTTAAAAAAGAAAAAAACACTCGCTCAAGGAGTCTAAAAACTTGACTGAGGATATGCAGACGGACACTGGACATGTGACTCCCCCACCGTGGGATCCGGCTACGGTGGAAGTAGCTGGGACGCAAGCGCAGCCAGCCGCTCCGATAACCAGACATCTGGGGCCGTTGCTGGGACGGTGCTGGGACGTTGCTGAGATGCAAGCGTTTCGTGGAAGGACAAGGTCTTGCTGGGAGGTAGTGGCCAACAGAAACCGGTTCTCTATGATGAGATCATCAAAGAAAATATATGTGTCTCCTTTCCGTAGGGGCCGAGGGGAGATCCGACGATCACGATAGATCCTACCGTTATTGAAGCTCTGTCTGGAGTGTGGAAAAACTCACTGATCATCAGATTGTTGGGGACTAAAATCCCATTTTATGTTATGGAAAAGAAGCTAAGGGAGCTATGGATTAATTTTGGGAGATTACAAGTTGTTGACATCTTAAATGACAACTTCCTAGTTCGATCTGAGAGCAAAGAGGAGTGTCTTAGGGTCTTGGCAAAGGGGCCATGGACTGTCTTTTGAAGATGTCTGGTCATCGAAACGTGGGCCTCAGATTTCAACCCCTCAGAAACGATCAAGATGGTACCTATGTGGGTTCACATTAAGGATTTGCCCTTGGCCCTGTTCCAGGAGAGGGTGTTGCTGAGAGTAGCTGAAGGTCTCGGAAAACCTATCAAAGTTGAACCACTCACGGTTCAGGCGAATCAAGGCAATTTCGTGAGGGTGTGTGTGGAGGACAACCTGGACGAGCCTCTCAAAGGGACTATTACCATTAATGGTGATCGTTTTCGTCTTGAGTATGAGGGGCTCCCTATGATCTTCTTCGGCGGTGGCCGGATTGGTCATCAAAGGTCTAATTGCCCATATGCCATCCGTGAAAGTGGACACCAGAACATGAACAAGGGCTCGGTGGATGAAACCAGTAGTTCTCGTCGTCGAGAAGATTCAAGCGAAGCGGTGGTCCCGGATGTAACGGCCCGAGATTATGATTCTCGGGTTACATTTCGAGGGATGAAACCCCTCGTTAGGATCTTGCGCCTCGAGTACATGTTGAAGGTTTGAAATTCTACTCTAACGTTTTCAAGTGGGATTTCATACCCAAAATTCGAAGGGATCGTTGGATTCCCCAGAGAAGTCCCCTGTACCTGTCGTAAGTCTAAGCATGAAGAACCAGTAGTCATGCAAATAGCGAAATCAAGGTGTAATGCAAAAGAATTGATAGCTCCATTACTTTCCCTTGATGAAATACATTTGCTATAGTACTAATCTTTGCAGGATTGATAAAAGACAAATGTATAAGGTATTGTAGCTTATACAAATTGGATATATTATCTTTGCAGATTATTTATTTTCGGACTAATTAAGTGAATTTATGTTAAATATATTCTATATCTTTTATTAAAACCATATCCTTTTAGCATAGAATTTTTGGTTAAAGATAAATTAGAAAAAGAATTTGTGTTAGGATAGAATTAACCTTGCAGGTGGTTTGAATTTAAATTAGAGATATTTCAATTTGGCAATCCAAAGATCTCGGCTACCATATCTCAGCAAAGATCTTGGTAACCATATCTCAGCAACAAGATCTCGGTAGAAGATCACGACAACCTTAATTCAAAATCCCACGCATATCTTGCCAGCGATATCTTGGTGATAGACGGTTTAACTGGTCGAGATTTGCGGATTAAAGTCAGCATGCCATTCAAAGCTCTCGGCTATAAGAAGAGAACGAAGAAACAATTCATCTAGATCTTCACCAAACCTTCTCTGTGAATCACAAGAGCTCTCAAGTCTTCCATCGCCATTGCTGATTTACTGTTCTTTCTTTCTCTCTATTTTGTATTCGATATATTTCTTTCGAGAGTTAGGAAGTTTTGAGCTTCATAGTATAAGTTAATCCCTGTTATACTAAGAGTATCATATACTCAAACGTATCACACTTCGGTGTGACAAAGGGGACTTTTATTTCTCTGTATCTTGGGTTGACTAGATAGAAGCGAGGTAGGCTTCGGGTTATAGAAGAGAGGAAGTTCTTCTAGGTTGTATCTATGACTCATAAGGAAAGAGGAATAAAAGTTGTTGAATCCTACGGGTTGGATAACCCTAGGCGGGGACGTAGGCTGGTTAAGAGCCGAACCTCGTTAACAAGTCAAGTGTTATTTATCTCTATGTTAAGTTGTTTAACGTTCTTATTGCTGCAAAAAATTCAAGACACAAAAAGTTCAGTTCAAGACCTTGAGATCGAGTTCAAGGCCTTGAGAATCGATATCAAGCCCTTGACAATGCTGGCTCTTAAGACTTTGCGAAAAGCGCTTATACACTATTCAACCCCCCTTCTAGAGTATTTGTTTATTATTATTAATAATTACTTTAAGTACTCGATTCTTCAATTGGTATCAGAGCTTAACTCACTTATTTGATTTAACAATATGTGAGATCGATCATGAGTACTGTAGGAGAAGGTAGATTCGCTCAAGGAAGGTCGTCTAATCGCCCTCCTCTCTTCTGTAGTGACAACTTTGTGCATTGGAGATCTTTGATGAAAATGGAGCTCTGGGAACGCATAGTAAAAGGACCAACTATCCCATTGAAGCCTGGTGCTACAGCAGGAGAACAACTGGCGAAAGTAGAAGCAGAATATACCCAGACTGTTCTGGAAACCGTGGCAAAAAAATTATCAAGCCATGCATGTACTTTATTGCGGTTTGAATACTGACGAATTTAATCGTGCCTCATCTTGCAGGAGTGCTAAAGAAATCTGGGACAAACTGGTGGTAACCTACGAAGGCACTAGCCAAGTTAAGGAAACAAAAATCAACATCTTCTTACGGCAATACGAGCTATTCAAGATGCTGTCCACGGAAACAGTAAAGGAGATGTTTACCAGATTCACTCAAATCGTCAACAACTTGGACTCTGTCAGCAAAACCTTCACCAATGAAGAAAAGGTGAGGAAAATTACGAGCTTACCAAAGGCCAAATGGGGAACAAAAGTAACTGCAATAGAGGAAGCTCAAAATCTGTCAACCTTGCCATTAGACGATCTCCTCGGTAAGTTGATTACCCACGAGATGGTTCTTGGTGAAGAAGATGGAGAAGTAGCCTCTACTGTAAAGAACTTGGCTCTAAAAGCAAAGAAGGAAGAAGCTACCTCAGATGATGACGAGAGTGACGATGAAGAAGATCCATTTGCACTCATCACAAGAGGATTAGCAAGGATACTCAAGATGAAGAAGCAATTTGCAAACCGAGAGTACAAAGGCACATCAAAGCAGAAAGGTAAGCCATAAATTCCAATAAGAAAACTAAATCAATGGCTTGTTTTGAATGTGGAGATACAAAACATCTAGTCAAAGATTGTCCAAAAAAGAAAAGGAATAAGTTTCGAAAGGACAACCAAAAGAAGAAGGCTATGATGGCGGCATGGAGCGATTCTGACTCTTCAAGCGAATTTGAATCTGAGACCGAACAGGCAAACCTTTGTCTAATGGATGATCAGGAGGAAACTCCAAAGAAACATCTTGGAACTACCGTAAGAAATCTTATCTCAAGTCCTACTACTGTTTTGTCAGAATTTCTTCAAAATATGATTTTAAATGAAGAACATTTTATAAATGAAACTAACGTCTTGAAAGAGAAGCTTTCGGAGCAGGAAAGAAGCCTGAGTGAAATGTCGCTGGAAATGAAAAATCTCAAAACTTCTCAGTTAGCCCTTGACAGTAAAGTCAAGGCCTTGGAGACAGAAAATTCTGTCTTGAAGCAAGATCTCTCCTCTCTAACTCGTTGCACTAAGGAGCTAGAGAAAGAGAAGATCTCGCTGACTTATAAGTGTAGAGACCAGCAGACCTCTCTCATGCACTTAACTCACTCCAAGGCCAATCTTGATAGAATGTTAGGTGAGCATCAATCATCTCTTAACAAAATTGGTATTGTATACAACAAAAATTTTCCAAACAAAGATCCTACCACTTTTGTAAAAGCTAATGGAAATTGGCGCACACATACTTGTCATTTTTATTGTAAGAAGGGTCATGTTAAGACTACATGTCCATATCGTAGAAATGATCCTTATATTATTCGCAATACTTTCCCATTTTGTCTAAGAGAACAGGTAAAGCAAATTTGGGTTCCTAAAGGGACTAGACCACCCAACATGGTCCATCCCGATTATGAATCTAAGTTTGTAATTTGGCCTAGCCGAAAAGGTTGAATTTGGTTGTTTTGCAGGATATCACCAAGACTAAGGAGTATAAATGGATACTTGATAGTGGTTGCTCACGGCACATGAGTGGCAAAAGTTCATTGTTTTCGGATCTAAAGAAGCAATCCACTGGTACAATTACTCTTGGTGATAAGGAAAAATGCAACATAATTGGGATATGTAAGATTGGTAAGGATTCTTCTAACTATATTGATGATGTATACCTTGTAGAAGGATTAAAGTATAATTTACTAAGTATTTCTCAATTATGTGATAAAGGTAATATTGTTATTTTTGACTCCGAAAAATGTTTAGTAAAAAATAAAAAATATGGAGATTTAATCCTAACCGCTCCTCGCAATAACAACGTATATTCTATGAACACTAACCAAGTTGCAGGAACAAGTTTAAAGTATCTCAAGGCCTTGACAGAAGATCCATGGCTTTGGCATAGAAGACTTGGGCATGTGAGTATGCACAGTTTAAACAAACTACAATCAAGGGACTTGGTTCGTGGTCTTCCCGATCTTAACTTTAAGGTAGATGAGTTATGCAATGCGTGCTCACGAGGTAAGCAAAATCGAGGGTCTTTCAAGCCTAAAAAGGTAGTAAGTACATCTCGCCCTATTGAATTATTACATATGGATTTATGTGGACCTATGCGCGTCAAATCTCCCAAAGGTAAACAATATATTCTTGTCATTGTTGATGATTTCTCACGATTTACTTGGGTTTCTTTTCTTTGAGAAAAATCAGAGGCTTTATTTGAAATTTCAAAACTTTGTAATGAGTTACAAACTTTAAAAAACTTGCCTATCGTTGCTATCCGTAGTGACCACGAGCATGAATTTGATCAACTTAAATTTGATTTATTTTGTTCAAAATATGGTATTTCACATAATTTTTCAGCACCTAGAACTCCTCAACAAAATGGGGTTGTGGAACGAAAGAACCGCACCTTGGAGGACATGTCCAAGACTATGCTTTTAGAAAATGATTTAGCAAAATCACTTTGGGCCGAAGCTGTAAATATGGCAAATTATATCTTAAACCGGTACTTAATTCGTCCAATTTTGAAGAAAACTCCTTATGAACTCTTTCATGGAAGAAAGCCTACTGTTTCTTATTTCAAACCTTTTGGATGCAAATGTTCTGTTCACAACAATGGCAAAGATAATCTAGGGAAATTTGATGCTGGTAGCGATGAAGGTATCTTTCTTGGTTATTCATTAAATAGCAAAGTGTTGTGAGGAGGAAATCAAGTATGAAATATAACAAAATAGATCAAACCAGATTTAGGCCCACGCAAATAATTACAAGACTCCTCCAATGCAGTAATGGGAAGTCAGGATCGAATCCACGAGGAAGCGTGTCAGCGGATCCTAGGCAGCTGTAAATCTCACAGAAAAGCAACAGAAAAGACAGGAACAGAGGAACAAAGAAAGAAAGAAAGAAAGACAAACGAAAGCATGAAATAAAACAAAGGCAGCAACTTACTCGATCTCGACAACAGCAACTCGAGATCGACAAACAGCAGTAAAGACAGAAACTTCAGAAATTGAAAACAGAAACTCGATCAAGACAACAATGTACTCGACCTCGAAAAAGCCTACTCGAGATCGACTAAGGCTTCCTCTAGATCGACAACTGTTACTCTAGATCGACAAAGAATGCAGAAAGTATAAATTGCAAATTCGAACACAGAACTCAGATTTCGACAGAAATAAATCAATATATAAAGAACTTCCAAAGCCAGGGTATCAACACCACAACGATAACCATGCAAAGTAACACATAAAGGCATAAAAGATCATGCTTTTCATCAAAATAACTTTCGTTATTAACAAATAGGCATATAGAGGCTTTCGCATAAACCCTAATTGTTACTAACCCTTTTTCACATAATTAACCCAAGTTGCATTAAGATCACTTTCGCTTCAATAACACAAACAAGGATCACCTTCAACTCTCGCAAAAGAATCATGCTCATAGGGATAGAAGACGAATTGCATAAAAAGATCTGACCTTTACCGCATCACCTTACATGGCCACCGTCGGGCTCACCCCAACCCCAGAAGTGGGTGGACTACTCGTTCTCCATCGCAATCGCAGACGTCATTGATGTATTAAAAGAACTAACTTGCATTAAATAAACTCAAACTTACAACCTCTTCTCTCTATGTGTAACTAACTGTCTCTGACTGAAATTGAATGATGAAAAACTAGCCCCTAAGACTTTATTTATAAGCTTCTAAACCTTGCTAGTCAAGGATATAATATATCTATCTTTATCTAAATCTATATCTAAAGGCTTTAAGATAAATAAATGGATAGAAGGAATTAAATCTAATAGGGGAAATAATATCTAAATAGGTAAGTCTTCTCATGTTGATAGATCTTGTCTTCCATAACTTGATGGATTTTGGATAGATCTCGGCTTCCTTCGGCCCCAAGGATTCCCAAACCGAGTAGGACAGCCAAAAAGCGTAACGCGGCTTTGGGACGCGGCTCCTCGATCTCGACTAAGCCTCCTCGAGATCGGCTAGGATTGACGTCGGCTTTGCTGGCTGGGCTTCTCGGGTGGCTCTGCTCGATCAAGCTCGGATCTTGGCTCCTGACTCCTCGATCTCGACAAAGCTCCTCGAGATCGACTAGGGTTGTCTCGGCGTCTCCGTCTTCGGCTTCTCGACATGGCACAAATTCATCGACTCCGAAAATGACGCTCCTGGTGTTGTCGATCTCGACAAGGGATACTCGAGATCGAGTAGGGTTCCGGAGTCGGTTTGTTTCTAACTCAGTGCCTAGTCGACAAGATCTGTGCTCAGACATGTTCGTCGAGATCGAGTAGCCTTACTCTAGATCGAGTAAACATGGGTTCCTAGCTTGATTCGACTGGTTCCGCTGCTTCTTGACCTTGGACTTCTGTAGTTGATTTCCGAGCTTTTCCGACCTTTCTCAGAACTGCTGTAATTTGCCTCGAATTCTGCGAAATTAAACAGAAACTGGTGTAGATTCCATAATTTGGCAATTAAACATAAACTATATAGATTCTTTACTATCTTAGCCCAAATGCATGAAATGTATGCAGAAAACGATATAAAAAGTTACTGTAAAACATGGCAGATTCAGCTCACAACACAAAGCATATAGAAGCTTTAATAAACGTACACGGATTATAGAGGAAAGCATTCATGTAATATTTGATGAGAGTAATAACGGTGCGTTAAGTGATAACTTTGCCGATTTAAATTTGAACTAGCATGAGGAACAGGGATCCGACATTGAGGAAGAAAGGGAGAAGTCACAACGTCGGAACATGCAAGAACCAATACTAGATACATCCGAGCAAGCTCAAGATCTTGACATACAGGTTCATGATCTTGAACAGAGGTTTCAAAATCTTGACTTAAGGAATGCAGAACCGGAACAGAATGTTGAACCTGAGTCTCAAAGCCTTTGAGAAACCTCAACATCACAAGAAATTTGTATGCTTTTTATGCATTTGTGTCTCTTGTGGAACCAAAATCGCCTGCCAAAGCACTTCAAGATCCAGATCGGATTGTAGCCATGCAAAGCGAGCTAAATGAATTTTAAAGGAACAAAGTGTGGACACTCGCCCCAAGACCCAAGCATCAATCTGTCATCGGTACAAGATGGGTCTTTCGAAACAAGTTGGATGAGAATGGAAAGATTACTCGTAATAAAGCTAGGCTCGTGGCTCAAGGGTACAATCAAGAAGAAGGTATTGACTACGAGGAGACATTTGCTCCCGTAGCAAGGTTAGAAGCTATTCGTATCTTACTTGCATTTGCATCATACATGGGTATTAAATTTTTTCAAATGGACGTAAAATGTGCTTTTCTAAATGGCATTTTAGAAGAGGAAGTGTATGTTGCACAACCTCCTTGTTTTGAAAAAGAAGAATTTTCAAATCATGTTTTTAAGTTAGATAAAGCATTTTATGGTCTCAAACAAGATCCTAGGGCATGGTATGAGAGATTATCAAAATATCTTCTTGAAAACGGTTTTAAACGTGGATTGATCGATAAAACCCTTTTTATCAAAACACGAGGTAATGATTTATTAGTTGTGCAAATATATGTTGATGACATTTTATTCGGTGCTACTAATGATTCTCTTTGCAAGGAATTTTCTAATATTATGTGTATAGAATTTGAGATGAGCCTTATGGGAGAATTGACATTCTTTCTCGGATTACAAGTTCATCAATCAAAGAAAGGGAATCTTCTTGAATCAAGGTAAGTACACGAGGGATCTACTCACAAAATACAAGATGGATCAATCAAAGGTCGCTAAGACTCCCATGAGCTTGACATTGTCCTTGGATCAAGACAAAAATGGTAAGAGTGTGAACCAAAAGGAATATCGAGGTATGATTGGTTCACTTCTCTATCTTCACGGCAAGTAGGCCTGACATCATGTTTAGTGTATGTATGTGTGCAAGATTTCACTATTTAAATGGAACTCAAGAACTTGGTCTTTGGTATCCAAAGTGATCTTTCACTATTTAAATGGAACTCAAGAACTTGGTCTTTGGTATCCAAAGTGAGGAAATTTTCATCTAATTGGTTATTCAGATGCAGATTTTACAGGTTATAAGGTTGATAGAAAAAGTATTTCAAGATGTTGTCAACTATTGGGATCTTCCCTAATTAGTTGGCACTCAAAGAAACAAAATTTTGTTGCTCTCTCAACTGCTGAGGCCGAATACATAGCTACTGGAGCATGTTGTTCTCAAGTCTTATGGATAGCTCAACTGTTACGAGATCTTGGTTTCGACTTGAAAGGTATCCCAATTAAATGTGATAATACAAGTGCTATATCTATTACTAAAAATCCTGTGCAGCATTCTCGAACAAAACACATTGATGTGAGACATCATTTTATTTGGAATCATGTCGAAAAAGGTGATGTATCTATATCCTTTATCTCCACTGATTTACAACTTGCTGATATTTTTACCAAACCATTACCTGAGGATAGATTTAACTTTATCAGATTAGAGCTTGGTATGTTAAATAAGGATGCATTAGTTTAGGAGAAGCATAAACGAATTGACTATCAAGGTCTCGGAAATCAATTTCAAGACCTTGACCGTTCATATCATATAAAGAAAACATTGGATCATATCCTCTGGCTTTTATTTTATCAATATTGGCCAGAGAAAATTTTCCGGTTTTCAAATTTTTTTTAACCGAGATTTCTTTTAGATTTGATTTACTTAAATTTTCAACAAATAAAGATTTGTATCTTTAAAAAAGGGTGTTCGGTTTTCCAAAAAAAAAAGATTTCTTTTTTTGAATAAAAATTTGCTTACAAATAAATGAATTTATTTTAATTTTTTTATGGATAAGTTTTCCAAGCTATATCTCTTCCCTAGACTAATTAAAACCGGTCATGATTTCCCCCCCTTTGGAAAGATCTTGAACCGTTTCCTCTCCCTCTTTCTTTTCTTCATTACCCGTCACTTCGCTCTGCTCCATCCCTCTCTCCTCTTCACTGTTCTCTCTTTCTCCTTCCCAAGATCCTCCATCATCCTTTGCATGGCACCCAAAACGTCGATCGGCAACCCTGGCTCATCCGGCAAAGGAAAGCAACCGATTGCAAGGAAGGTGAAGGAAGTCGACACCGAGGACTCGTTTAGCATCCACTCCTGCTCTTCTGATGACGCCCCTTCCCAGACTGAGACGAAAGCGCCGGGGCCTACTCTCCCTTCTTCTTGGTTTCGGAACTTCAAAACCGCAGGTAAGTGGCTCGATACTTTCAGTTCTTGCAAACTTTGCATGTGTAACTCCGTTGATCCCACTTTTCTTGAGTCTCTTGACCTCCCTTGCATCACCAATCTCAAAGCCTCAGGCCTTTGGCCGATTCTTAACCTAGGCGAAGTCCATTATCCCCGTCTCACTCGCCTTTTCTTTGTCAATCACACCTACTCAAGGGACTGGGGCAAATAAACTGTCAAAACCATCGTTTGTAACACCAAAATCGAGCTCACCCCAAGTGTAATTGCCGAAATTTTCGGGCTTCCAACAGAGGTCTCTATCGATGGTCATCCCCCCAAAGCAGATTGTATCTCCTTGGCCAAAGGAAGATTCTTTCTTCCGGCGTCATCCATTCCCACTGCCCATCAATTGACCCACAACATCCTAAATCTAGAAGCCAAAATCTTTTTCACAATCATCGCTCGGTGTATCTTTCCCCGCTCTCACTCCAGGGACTTGGTCACCAACCAACTTTTATACTTGGTGTACTTGGTGCTTGTCGGGTATCAGCTTGATGTTCCAAACCTAATCCTCAAACACATAATCAATTCAATCTCCTCCGCTCGTGACATTCCCTTTCCTTATTCTCCTTCCCCACATCTTCAAACACTTTCGCCTTGATACCTCCCTTGAGGAAAAGGCCTCTCACTGAGGCAAAGTGGATGCAAAGTGCTTCCAGAGAATCGGGATTATCAATGTCGCTAACACTTGGAAACTAAGGACCGATTTGAGCCCTGAAGAGCTTGCTGCTACTAGTCTCCCTCTCCAATTGAAGTCTGGCCAGTCATCTTCAGCAATTGAGGATCGCATTGAGGAATTTGAACTCTGCGGAGGGACGTAATTGACTTCCAAGACGAGGTGTCCGACAAGCTGGATGAAACACATGAGCTGCTCGCCATGGTCAATGCCAAAATCAACAACATGTTTCACCTCAATGCCTTGACATTTACTTGTGCTGGTAACATCCTTCCCCTCGCCGAAGAAGCTGCAGTGTTGCTCAAGTCCAAGGCATCCAATGTCCTCTTTAACTGCGAGCAATTAGTGCGTGGCCGGGAGATCCTTTGCCCAGTTGTTCCTGAGCCAGCCATCATCACTGTCGAAGCTTATGACGTTATCAAACACTATCGCCGAGAGGACGCCTAGAAGCGCCAGGTCGATGAGATGAAGAAGGACCAGAAGGTCAATCAAGTGCAGAGGCGATACAAACGGAAGACTGAAGCAGACATGGAGGCTAGGAAGCGGGAGAAGAATGGAGGAGATGCCGATTATGGCAAGTGGCAGGACAAGTAGTGTTGCTAACCTGGGCTATGATTTCTGGTGGTTTTTGAACTTGATTTTCTGGATTTTCTGTTCGTTTTGTTGGCTTTTGAACTTGAAAACTTGGTCTTTGACCTGTTTGTGATCCTCCCTTTTCGAAAGACAAAAAGGGGGAGATCAATCTGTCTGTTATTTTCTAGATTTTGCTGGCTGCTGCTATGTGTTTTAGGTTGTAAACACTATGGGATCCAACATAGTTAGAACTTGCTATTTGCTTAGTAGATTATGAATGTCCGACCTTGCTTGTTATGTTATGGCTAATATGCAGGAACTTAAAATCCAATTTGTTTTGTCTTTCATCAAGGGGGAGATTGATAGCTCCATTACTTTCCTTTGATGAAATACATTTGCTATAGTACTAATCTTTGCAGGATTGATAAAAGACAAAAGTATAAGGTATTGTAGCTTATACAAATGGGATATATTATCTTTGCAGATTATTTATGGAAAAATTGTAGAAAACCACCCTTTAAATAGGGTGTTTTGTGTGAAACCACCTCTTAAAATGAAAACTGTAAAAACCACCCGTTAAAATCATTTTCTTTGCAAAGTCACACCCATCACCAAATTTCCGTTAATTGAATATTAAAGTGCGTGAAAAATCAATTATATCTCTTATTTTTATTATTATTTTACTTTATCCAATCAGTATTAATTAATTTTTACCTTTTTAACATGTTTTTCAAAAGTAATTTTTTTTTATAAAATATCATTTTTTATATATAATTCCACACTTATTAGGAAAAACACTCTATAAAAATAGATATAATTGATATTTTATATATATTAAAAAGTGTATATGACTAAAGGGCTACTTGAAGAAAATAAATTTTTAAAATATGATATTTCATATAGTTTTCATTATTCTAAAAATATGTTCACTATTCCACATACATTTTTAGAATAATAAAAACTATATGAAACATTATTTTTTTCAAAATATTATTTTCTTCAAGTATCCCTAGTATTACACATTTTTATATGTATAAAACACAAATTACACATCATTTTTAATAGAGTTTTTTTGTAAGTATGAAATTATTATTTTTTAAATATTCTTTTGATATTTTATAATGTTTTTTTCTTTTGAAAAACATGTCAAAAAGTTCAATAACAATTAATACCAATTAAAATGAGTAAACTAATAAATAAAAATAAGGGGTATATTTAAATTTGCACACACTTTAACATTTAATTAATGAAAATTGGGTGATGGGTGTGACTTTGCAAAGAAAACGGTTTTAACGGGTGGTTTTTTGCAATTTTCGTTTTACGGGGTGGTTTTTCGCAAAACACCCTATTTAAAGGGTGGTTTTGTGCAATTTAGCCTTATTTATTTTCGGACTAATTAAATGAGTTTATGTTAAATCTATTCTATATCTTTTATTAACACAATATCCTTTTAGCATAGAATTTTCGGTTAAAGATAAATTGGAAAAAGAATTTGTGTTAGGATAGAATTAACCTTGCAGGTGGTTTGAATTTAAATTAGAGATAATCCAATTCGGCAATCCAAAGATCTCGGCAACCATATCTCAGCAAAGATCTCCGCAACCATATCAGCAACAAGATCTCTACTAGAAGATCAAAGCAACCTTAATTCAAAATCCCATACATATCTCGCCAGCGATATCTTGGTGATAGACGATTTAATTGGTTGAGATTTGCGGATTAAAGTCAGCAGGACATTCAGAGCTCTCGACTATAAGAAGAGAAGGAAGAAACAATTCATCTAGACCTTCACCAAGCCTTCTTTGCGAATCATAAGAGCTCTCAAGTCTTCCATCGCCATTGCTGATTTACTGTTCTTTCTTTCTCTCTATTTTGTATTTGATATATTGCTTTCGAGAGTTAGGAAGTTTAGAGCTTCATAGTATAAGTTAATCCATGTTATACTAACAGTATCATATACTCAAACGTATCACACTTCGGTGTGACAAAGGGGACTTTTATTTCTCTGTATCTTGGGTTGACTAGATAGAAGCGAGGTAGGCTTCGGGTTATAGAAGAGAGGAAGTTCTTCTAGGTTGTATCTAGGACTCATAAGGAAAGAGGAATAAAAGTTGTTGAATCCTACGAGTTGGATAACCCTAGACGGGAACGTAGGCTGGTTTAGATCCGAACCTCATTAACAAGTCAAGTGTTATTTATTTCTCTGTTAAGTTGTTTAACGTTCTTATTGCGGTAGAAAATTCAAGACACAAAAAGTTTAGTTCAAGACCTTGAGATTGAGTTCAAGGCCTTGAGAATCGATATCAAGCCCTTGACAGTGCTGGCTCTTAAGACTTTGCGAAAAGGGCTCATACTCTATTCAACCCCCCTTCTAGAGTATTTGTTTATTATTATTAATTACTTTAAGTACTCGATTCTTCAAGAATGCCACGACAGAGCCGAGTCAAAGCCAAATCAATAAACGCATTTATCGAAATCTAATAGGCAATGTTAGTGGGGTTAGACCATTTCTTAGGAATCGCCCAAGAGAGTTCCCACGTTACAGAAGCAAGGAACAATCATGCTGCAAAACAAACCCAAAAAAATATGTATGCAAGCCGGTGTCAGATCGAAGCCCTACGCAATATAATTCCAAACCAACAGACACATACACACGCTAGTCCTAATAAAGATGCTTCTAGATGGAAGGCGGAATATTAACACACTAACATGCTCCTAAGATCAAATGCATAAATATAATAAGGCCTTAGCATCGACTACCAACTGGTATATCCCTCTCCTACCTCCACCCCCTTCCGATAGGGCGGAGACTGGCCAGCTCGTGAATGCATTCCATAATAATCGGGCGGCACGCATGCCCAACCCGCTCCACAAGAAAAAAATAAAGCCCGCAGGCAGCTTTCACAATCATGCTCATAATATAAGTAAAGGAAGTTCCATGACTCGATTGACTCAGGACGGGACCCGATAGGACTGGGCCGTCCTATGACCCTAGCAAAGACTCTAGTTACTTAACAAATAACGGCCGTTATGTTTACATACACATAAAGAAGTAGAATGCTCAACGGTCAATGCAGCCTAGCATGGTACTACATAACATGCTGATTATGAATGCAAGCACCTAGTATGCACATGGCTACAAGTAGGGAGATCTCTTTTCGAATATGAGTAAGCTCATCTAGGAACTTACCTGGAAGTGCAGAACAGCAAAGGGCAACAACTAGGTATATAGAAAGCCAACATGTCACACATGATCACCTAACACATATATATAAGTAATATAAATAAGTCTATTTCTAATGTTACTTAAAGCATATAATATCACACACAAGTCATCAAATTTATTCACCAAGTTAGGCAAGGTATGTCATTATCCCAAGATTTCCCAAAACTCTTTTAAAACCTCAAGGTAGATCAAATCACCATTCAAAACGTTCTCTCAAATCTTCTAGAAAATCCATTTATAAAACATTACCCTTTCATCAACTTATTTTATTATTATTTCAAGACAAATCCGATAAGGTTAGTATATTTCAAAAATCATCTTTTTAGTTTTATTATATCAATTCTCCATTCATCAAAACAATTTTCAACCTTGAAAACCTTTTTTTCTAAATTTATCTTTTATTAAAATTCAAATCCAATAATATTATATTTTTAAATCTAAGTAATAATGTTATGTTTTTAAATCTCATCAATAATATAATATTATATTTTATTTGCCATTTATTACACATTTTACATCAAAAATGCAATAGTCTTAAAAATACTCTTTAAATACATTTTAGGCCCAAGAAACAAAAGATCCATTCCCATTTAAATGAACCAAACCGGTTTTGGTTAAACAAATAGCTGAACCAGACCCTCAAAATAAGAAAGTAAGAAACCGGACCTGGGTACTGTTCATCTCCTTCACAAGCTGTGCGAGAACGGGAAAAGGAAGGGGGAGGGAGGAGGTTGGCCGGTGGTGATGCTCCTAGACTCTAGCAACCCATTCCGGCCACTCCGACACACACACATACAAGACAAGAAGGACGGGGAGAAGGAGGAAGGGAGAAGGCTCACTGAGGGCGTCGACTCGCCGGAAAATCTCGTCGGTGCCCGATTCAGCTCGCCGGAGGATCAGGGCTGCGTTTCTCGGCCTAGATTTAAGGTAGGAGGCTTAAAGGTGAAACCTTGCAACATTTTTGATCGGAAGGGAGGAGATGAGCCTTACTCGGGGGTTTGATCGGAAAAACAGGGAAGGATGAGGGTTCAGTGGCATGGACCTCTCGTCTCTGAGTCGTTGGACTTCGGGCTGCTCCGAGGTGTTGGGGCGGTTGTTGAGAGCTCGACGGGTAGGGGAAGACGGGAGTGTGGCTGCTGCTACTACTTCTCGTCAGTACAGAGGAGAGAGAGAGCTCGCGGCTGGCTTTTTCAAGGCAGATGAGAGAGAATGGAGGTAAAGATGCAAGGCGGATGAGGGAGAACGGACGTGAAGATGAGGAGGGAGGTTCCACAGTGTGGGTTATAAAAGCAAAAGAAATGAGGAGGATGTTGGGGGTGGGAGTATGTGGGTTTGGGATCCTTTTGAAGTAAAAAAGGTGGTCTGCTCCTGCTGCAATCGGACCAAGAGGCTATAGGCAAGGGGAGGTAAAGGATTTTGGCATCTTTGCTTAAAATGGAGAATCAAGGAGATGGTGGCATGGGAATTGTTAACTCAAGATAGGTAGGAGAGAGTTGTAATCTTAAAAAGGGGAACAAGACAAGCTGTAGTCCCAATCGAATTTCAAAATACCTAGAAATACACCTCGCAATCCGCTCACTCGACCTTATCCTGATTCGATCAAACTAAATTTTAAAATTTTCAATCCGAATTTAATCATGAATTTCGAACATTATTTTCCAATTCTCAGCATATGAAAGTGAAATAAAATCTATTTTGCATTATTTCAAAATTTTGATGGAATCCGCTTTAAGAGTTACGAGTTCCATTTATTAAATTGAGGACAAGTTTTCCTTAAAATATCTAATTTAAATTTGTTTTAAATTCATTTATAATTTCCTTTTTCCAAAAATTAAGATTTAAACATCCGAGCCTTTACACCGGAGGGGGCTCGGAACTCTAAAGTTGAGGTCGGACATCATGGGTCGTGGATGGTTTTTGAGTGCAGGAAGAAATCGATGAAACCTAAGGCAAGACTTCCAGAGAAAGCTTCGGCTGCCACCGGTGGTCAAGCCAAGAAGGGGATGCCCGATGTGGGGGGAGGGGGACCGGAGGGTCATCCAACCGATACTTAAAAGGTGAATAGGCATGAGCATGATCAAGGAATTAATGTGGAGCGGTCAAATGCTACTACCAAGGAAAATTCTCCGACGGCTAATAATGAAAGGCAAAAAGGGAAGAAGGCCCTGTTTCCTAGTAGCCACGTGCAAGTTGAGAGACGGGAATCCTCTAAGAATGAGAATCAGGTGGTGGGGGATGCCACGTCACGGGGCAATTTGAAGGAGGCCCGGGAAAAAGCCCAGTAGAAACTGGACCAAACAAGGAGGCTCTATTCAGTGCTCAAAAATCCAAAGATGAGGTTGGGCCTTCTAGAAAAAAAAAGAAGCCCTTCTCGGGTAATACCTCTATAATGAAAGCTCGTAGGTCGAAAGGAAAGACGGAGGAGAAGGATGGCGAAGTTGACGCCGACTAGAGTAATTCAAGGGAATTGGGAGGCCCTAAGAAGAGAGCCAGACCAACAGACCCATACCCCTTCCCGGAGTCCTCGTCTCCTTCTGCGGAGGAAGACCCGACCAAGGAAGGAAGAGGTATTTTATCATATATGGAGACTTTTTATCCTCTTTGGTGATTCCCATATTTACCAAGGGGAATTTTATGTATTTCCTATTTATTTATTTGGAATATTTTATCTTTAGATAGAATTAGATATAGATAGATAGATTGCTCTCCTAGAATAGCTAGGATATAGCCCTATATATAATGCCCTAGGGGCTGAGTTTTTATTGATTCCATCACACGACTAGTTAGGCAATAGAGTAGAGAGGGTTGAGTTTGAAGAGAGATTGGAAGGCTTGGTTGTATTCTTTCGACGTTTATATCAATTCAAAGTTTAGTTCTTTTCATGTCATCTATGGAGTTTGCAATTATGAAGCGCGAGTAGTTCCCCTACTTCTAGGGTCGGGGTGAGCCCGACGATAGCCATGTAAGTTTGTCAAAGGTTGATCTTTTTATGCGATTTCATCTTTTTTCCCTATTTGCATAATTCTTCTATGAAAGTAGTGGGTAAATCCCTATTTGTGATATTGAACCGAAAATGATCTTATTATGAATTTGGATTAGTTATCAAAAAGGGTAGTAACAATTAGGGTTTATGCGAGAGGCTCTATCCATCTATATGATAATAACGAAAGTTATTTGATGAAAAGCTTATTCTTTTCATGAATTTGACATATTAATTACATGGTTATCGTTGAGATAAATTCCCCGACTTTGGAAGTTGTTTAGTTTATTGAATTTAAATACAATCCAGCCTATGATTTTTCTGTTCATCTTTCTTATTCATCCTCATACTCTTCGGACCTTCTTTTCCGAAAACAATTGGCTACATTTTCAGTTTCTGCAAAGGACTCGATTTTGACCAATACCAGTCGGTTTCGACCTATACTTACTGACCCGATATTGAGTCATCCTACTCGACGTCGAGTTGTTTTGTTCAGTTTTGCAGAAATTGCCCTGATTTTGACTGACTTGACCCGATTTCGACTGAGTCTAGTCAATTTCGAGTGAAGACCCTGAGTCAATTCCGAACGTGATTGCTCGCTGTTTAGAATCCTTTGACACGCTTCCTCGTGGATTCGATCCTGATTCCCTTCCACTACAACATGAGGAAGTCTTGTAATTTTATTTGCGCGGTTCAGGGATTGGCTTACATTTATTTTATAATTGTTTAATCAATTCTTCCTTGAAACGGTAAATATATAGATAGTGGCAAAAGCTAAGGTGTAACACGAAGTAAGCCATGAACTCCTAAACTTTGGCAAAAGCGCCAAAACCCCATAAGCCTTACACTCCTAAACTCTTGACTTGCTATTGGAATTGTATCTGTGAAACTGAATATGAATAAAAGCTAGCCCCTAGGGCTTTATTTATAGGCTTTAATCCTTACTAATCAAGGAAATGAATATCTATCTATATCTCTATCTAACTAAAAGATATAATTCTACTTGAAAGGAAATAAATCATATATGCTAAACTAGATAAATCCTAAAGGGTAATTAAATGTTCAACCCTTAGAATAGATAAAAAGGTAAAAAGATAAAATATCTCTTTCTTCTCTTGCAAGTAAATCTTCACTCAGAATGGGCTTCGCTCGGAATCAACTCGTACTCGATCTGGAGGTTGGTCGATATTGAGCTGTCTCGCTCATATTTGGCTTCTGCTCGGTCCACGTCGGCTCCTGGCATGGATTTCGAGTGGTGCTCTAGTCGATATTGACCTAGTTAGGTCGAAATCGACCTGTCTTTCTTTTGTCTCCGTCGAGTCTGAACATTGTCGAGTCTGATTCTGCAAATTTTGACTAGGTTCTAGTCGATATCGACCAGATATGGTCGAAATCGTCCACTCTTCAGCTTTCACCATTCTGCTCCGTCTTGAAACTCACTTTCCTGAGTCCTCTTTCATCTGATTGATGCATATGAATATGCGTTGGAAAGTTCTTTTCGAGGGCTACAATTCTCATGAAGACATCAGAACTTGATTCAGAATGATGAATGGTGAAAAATGGCGTTTTCTCCAGCATCACTATTCTATGCTCTTCCTTAGCTTCTCCAATGTCTTCATGACTTTCCTTTAAGCTCCAAAGTGGGTCCAAACTTCTCCAAATTAATTCTAAACTCTTGAAAATCACATCAAACTTGTGTAGACTCCATATCCAGCAATATTAAGCATAACTACATAAATTCCTAATAATTTCATCCAAAAAATAATAGAATAAGGAGCAGAATTAAATAGAAAAACATGTTGTAAAACAGGGACATCAAATCACCCCATACTTAAGCTTGCTTGTCCCCAAGGAATAACTTGGATAATTCATTCAGGGAAAACTTGCAAAAACTCTCAACATAATGAATTCATTTTCATATTACCAATAACACTCATTTGTCATCCTTGAAAAGGTACTAGTGTCTTTAAATTCGTGCATGCGAATGAAAAGCAATTTCTTGCACAAAAGGAGGTTATGCAAACAATTTTCTATGAGACAAAGCAACAATAATCAAGAGGACTTTATCAAACTCAAAAAGGAGTAGATATGTAAAAGACTAAATGTGAACAATTTTTGGCCATGTGGTGTTAAATCCGGGGAAATGGGGTACTTTCCAAACTTTCTTACCACATGCTTTCTTCATCATGTTCCTCACCTTTCACTCTTTCGCTCAATGCTTTTTCAACAATAATGCTTTTACCTCTCTAACCTTAACACTGCCTTCTCGCGAGTTGCAAACATGGGTGTCATGAATGGCCCCGAATACTAAGTGTTTTGGACTCCTCACCTTGGTGTCCCATCCCGGGAACTAACATCTCAACGCAGGCAGGGTCGATCTACATTTATCTCCTGAGGCGACCGGATTTATTTTTCTTATTAAATTTTCCATAGACTTGAAACTTTCCTGCCAAACTTCAATAATGATAATAATACAACACAAACTGATACGTTTGGGATACCCGATCCTTCGCCTGTGGGCTTCAGATCAAGAACCACGCCGTATATTTGCTTCGATCTTGCAATGCTCTTTGATATCTCCTGATTTGGAACAATTCAAACGAGTGATTAGAATTCTGATTTAGCGACAGAATTATACTTAGCAAAATTCAGCAACTTGAAACAGAGAAATAGTGACAGAAGTAGAGAAAGCGAGGGACTGAGCGCTGGGCTTCGCTGCGCACACAGGCTTTCAAGCCTCAGGGTGTGCGCGGGACGCCGGGTGCGCGAGGACGAAAGCTCTCGCTGGCAGCGAGGAAGATGGCGAGCGAAGACGCGGAAGCTGGCGCCTGGGAGCACGGACGCGCGAGAGAGAGGGCGAGGCGCCTGGGTTGGCCTCGCTCGCTGGAAGCGCTTCTGCCCGCGGTGTCGCCAAGCGCTGGAGTTCTTGGAGCGCTGTTGTCGACCTCGACGAAGGCAGCGGTGGTCTTCCTCGATCTCGACGAGAACAAGGTGAGGGATGTGTTGGGTCTTAGGGTTGCCGAATGGAATCAAGGTGAGGGTGATAGTTGGTGTTTGCCGAAAATAATAAGAACACAAGAGCTTTGGGATTGATAATCGAAGAACCCTTAATCCATAAAGGGTTTCTTCAATTCTATTTCAATCTGATTAAATTCAAAGGGTGTAACATGAATTTATAGTAAAGTTCTAAGAGATCTAACCAATCCTTCCTTGCAAAGGAAAGGGGTTTGGATAGATTAATTCTATTTAAGATAAATGAAATAACTTTAAGATAAATAAATCCTAAGAAGATAGAAATATAATAAGTTGGTGGCTAAGTATTATATCTAGAAGAGATATAATTAATTTCCACCTTATTTATCTAATTTGCATAAAATAACAAATTAATGAATAACATGAAACTCGGCCCATTAAGCCCACTCGGCCAAGGCCCATTCGACCATGTCTTGATCAAGGCGGGTGTAGCCGAGTCTTCATGAGCTCCGAGTGTGGACGCAAGCTCACTTCCGGTGCTGGTGGTGTAACTTTGAGCCAAGTGATCCAGGGTGGCCTGAACCCTTGCTCTAAAGTTCCATGGTGACGGACAAGAAAGGCCTTAGTTGCATTTTGAATCTTCTTGGCCATTGCACGAGTGACAGGGCCATCAAATGGAACCTTCATGTTGTCCTCAATGTCACCAGGAGTCATCGATAACTGAGCGGCATCACAAACACCATATAATATCTCCAAAAATGATTTCCATTCTCAACATAATCCCCGGATAAGGGAATAAGGTAAAAATGGGCAATATGTATCGCATATGTGGAGCAATAATGATAGAATGAAATATAAGGCTTATAATATGGCTTTTGTGATGCATTTAGGCATAGATAATTAGATATGGCTAGGATTATAAAAATGAGCATATATAGAAAATATAAAGTCCTCCATCCTCTTATTGTGCAATATGTCAAAGGCAACATCAATTTACCTCACTTTTGTGGGTTTTCTCATGAAAAATTTGCACTTTATTGAGACTTCCCCTTTCTAGGCAATCTTGTGCAATATCTCTAATGAATTCACTCTTGCATCGTCGAGCCTTATCTTAGCTTCCTTGACTCTATTTCTTTGAATAATTTACAAGCTTTGGAAGATGTCTCATAAAACAAACTTTGGGTTAAGCAATAAAGCATAAAAATGAAAATTTTACCCAAAATTTGCAATGTAGTAGCAAAATCTAGAATAATTATATTATAATATAAATCGAGTTCCCCCCCACCCCATACTTAGAATATACAGTGTCCTCACTGTATAAATAAAATCAAACAAAGGTAAAGGAAGGAACTCACCGAATAACGCGCTGTAGGGTCGAAATTGGACTGTAATCGATCGCCAGGAGTCGATATCGAGCAGGTATAACTCGATATCGAATGCAATCAGTTGGATTCCCAGTGAAGACAAGTGGTTGAAATTGAGTAGTGTTGGTCGATATCGACCACTGTACTCGATATCGAGTGCAGGTGGTTGAAATTGACCTGTTTCTTCTTCTCCTCACGTTTCTAGTCGAAATTACAGTGGTCGAAATCGAGTAGTCTTACTCGATATCGACCAGTTTGAATAGAAATTTCTACTCGATGCTGTTTTCCGACCTGTCTAAAAAAATAAACAAAAGATACCTTGCACGAAGTAAAAGAGATATAAAAATATAAAGTAAAGAAAATGGGAAATAAAAATAGCGGGTTGCCTCCCGTAAGCGCTAGGGTTTAAGTCGCTAGCTCGACCTACTTCCCTTTAAGCATTAGCCTGGCTCATCTTTGTCCGGAGGTATAGGTGGGTCTGGATGTTTCTCCGGTGGTGGGAAGCGTGGGATGTCATCCGGGAGCATCGTATGAAGAAGCTTGAATCTCTCCAAGTGAACGCTCCATGGTTCTACCCATTCATCTTCCCTGGCTCCAACTAGCATGCATAAAGGAAGACATAAAGGAGATTCACATACCTCATTACCGTATCCCTTCTGCTTCATAGGTGGACTCCTCTGTGCATCTCCACCACAACAAAATGGCGGAGTTGGAAGAGATACTTCCATCTCATCATGCAGAGCTTCATGTCAATTTGCGAGGACCCCATACTTGAACACGAACATCGGTTGCTCATAATCAGGGACAACCTTCACCTTGTACGACAAAAGTGACCTTAAAGCACCATGGGCAACGACATCCAGATTTTGCATTGGTAGCCCTTCTTCTTCTACTTGGGATCCTTCAAAAGATTCTTCAAAGATAAATAGCAAAGTAGAAATCGAAATAGAGGAAGGACCTGCCTGGATTTCCGTGCTACAATCAATTTCGGCTGGTGTTTCTGGATCAGTTCCTCCAGAATGTTTATATGTCGAGTCTAGGTAGTCGATGTCGACTGGCTCATAGAAGGAGACGTTGTCGAACCAACTTGTCATCGTTGGTTTGGGCGATTCGGTCTGATGTTCCCATCTATGCCAGGTGTCCAATTGTTCCTTGAGCTGGCGACTTTCGGTGGCATCGACATCCTCGTGACGGGTTATTTCCACCTTCTCTTGTTGTATCTCCGCTATTCATTGGCGAAGCTCCGCTATCCTGGCCTCCATATCATATGCGCCTTGCATTCTGGATCGTCTAAAGTGTTCAATTCAGGTGGTTGACCAGAACGTCGCATACACCTGTAAATGAACACTCAAAGCAGAACGTGAAATAAAGCTACCTAGGGCGCGAATGATTGCTTCCCCGGCAACGGCGCCAATTTTACAAGAGGGTTTCTCGACCAAATAAATTTGTAGTCAAGATCACGCTATAGGATAGTGGAGTCAGGTTCGTCCTCAGGAGAGAAGTAAACGGTTCTAGGTTTAGTTGGTTTCGGGGTTCAGGAATAGAAGGAAATGATGGTTAGGGTTGCTGTCGACGTCGACTAAGAGTTGGTCGATGCCGAGGGATGGAGAGAGAATGGTGGTTGGTGTCGAGTCGAATCTGTGCAAAATAAAAATAATGAAATAAAAAAAAAATAAAGATGCAAATTTCTAAGGTTAGGGATTATCGCAACAATAACCAAACACGCAAAAGATAAGATAAAATAGTTATGTAATCACATCAAAGGAGCAAGCTTTTGCCTTTTCCAACTATTAGATAACCCTTTCAAATAATCCTAATTGTATCTATCAATTTTATGTTTATAATCCAAGTTGTTAACACGAATCTCTATTCTTTCGAGTAGGCAATAAACATATAAAAGGCAGTGGATGATCAAAACATAACGAATATCGAAACTTACCTCAAGCGTGCATGGCTATCGTCGGGCTCAACCCGACCCTTGAAGTAGGGCGACTACTCGCTCATCGCAATGGAAGACATCATTGAAAGAAATAAACTTTACATTAAACTAAATTCTCGACCTTTACAATCCCGACACTCTTAACTTTTGGAAAAGCGCCAAAACCCTAAAAGCCTTGAACTCCTAAACTCTCTACTTGCTATTGGAATTGTATCTCTGAAATTGAATATGAATAAAAGCAAGCCCCCTAGGGCTTTATTTATAGGACTTAATCCGTGCTAATCAAGGAAAGGAATATCTATCTATATCTCTATCTAAATAAAAGATATAATTTTAATTGAAAGGAAATCAATCATATATGGTAAACTAGATAAATCCTAAAGGATAATTAAATATTCAACCGTTAGGATAGATAAAAAGGTAAAAGGATAAAATATCTCTTTCTTCTCCTGCAAGTAAATCTTCACTCGGAATGGACTTCACTTGGAATCAGGATAGAACTCGGAATCGACTCGTACTCGATCTGGAGGTTGGTTGTTATCAACCAGACTTTGTCGATATCGTGCTGTCTCGCTCGGATTCGGCTTCTACTTGGTCGACGTCGGCTCCTGGCATGGATTTCGAGTGGTGCTCTAGTCTATATCGACCTAGTTAGGTTGAAATCGACCCCTCTTCCTTTCGTCTCCGTAGAGTCTGAACGTTGTCGAATCTGATTCTTTAAATTTTGACTAGGTTCTAGTCGATATCGACCCGATATGGTCGAAATCGACCACTCTTCAGCTTTCATCATTCTGCTCCGTCTTGAAACGCACTTTGCTGAGTCCTCGTTTGTCCAATTGACGCATATAAAAATGCTTTGGAAAGCTCTTTTCAAGGGCTACAACTCTCATGAAGTCATTAGAACTTGATTCAGAATGATGAATGGGGAAAAATGGCATTTTCTCCAGATACACCATCCCGTGCTCTTCCTTAGCTTCTCCAATGTCTTCATGACTCTCCTTTAAGCTCTAAAGTGCGTCCAAACTTCTCCAAATTAGCTCTATACTCCTGAAAATCACATCAAACTTGTGTAGACTCCATATCTTGCAATATTAAGCATAACTACGCATATTCCTAATAATTTCATCCCAAAATAATAGAATAAAGAGTAGAATTAAATACAAAATGCGTTCCTTATATACATCGCAATAACTTCGTCAGATTGGACGTTGTAGCAACGTTGGATTAGACGTTGTCGCAATGTTCAATTCGACATTGTATTTGGTGGTTAATTTTGCCCAAGGGAAGGAGATTTGACGTTGTAACAACATCGGATTGGACATTGTTGCAGCGTTGGATCCGACGTTGCAGTCTGGAGCCCAAGCGGGGCTCAGTCGGGCTTAGCAACGTCCGTTTGGACGTTGCAACGACGTCAGATTTGACGTTGTTGCTACGTCCAAATCCCCAAGGCAAATTATGGGCGGGCTTAGCAACATCCATTTTGACGGTGTAACAACGTCAGATATGACATTGTTACTAGTTCCAAATTTCCCCCAATCAGCCCCCCTATAAAAGAGAATGAGGACCGAATTTGAAAAATGCAACACAACAATTCCACATTTTCATTCCTTTCACATATTCATTTCTTCCATGGAGCCGGTTACATCTAGAATAGAAGGCTCAACCCCCCCGCATTGATTTTGTGATCAAAAGGGTTCGGTACCCAATCCCCCTAGAGGAGTCCAACTGTGCTTGCCGTAGTCCAGAATACAGTGGCATACATCCATGCTCGCTCTTTCGGGTCGTGTGTGAAAATGAGAATCAAATTTCTGCATCCTTGCAGTTCGGGTGTCGGTACTGCAATGATTTTCATCCAGGCATTCGTGGAGCGTATTAGTGGAGGGTTGGAGATCTTCTTCAACATATTCGGTCATTCTTCCCCGATGTAAACATACATGCCCACATTTATGTTGCTCAAACGACAGGGATACATGTGAGGGAAGCAAATATGGAGGTTGGAAGCTTTGCATTCAACAAGTTAAAGATTAAACTCATTCCAAAAGCGAATTAAGTATAGGCTGGTCGATTTTAAAAAAAAATTATGTTGTTATCCATAGTGTATTTGTTAGTTTTAGGATATGTTCGGACACGACTTTAAGGGTGTTAAAGGAGAGTATGGCAAAAAAACAATCTCCATCTGGTGCGTTCGGTTAAAGATGGAAGGGGATTCTCCAATGGAGATTGTGGGGATGGTGGGAGATCATTTAAGAATCTCTATGGGGGAAGATTGTGTGGATTGTAAGGGGATTTTGGATCTCCCACCCCAATATTGCCCCTGCCCTAACCCAAAAATACATATTCGATAGTCGAGGGAGCCGCCAAGGAAGGAGAAGCCAGGAAGGAGAATCATCATCGGCGATAAAAAGGTACACTCCTCCCTTGTACGTCTCTGGTCTCTTATCTACCACAGGGGGTGGGGGTTTTGACGCTAGCGGTGGCGAACGTCGAGATTTGTCAGGTCTGCGAACCCTAGCACTAGGAATTGCTCGCAACCCCGATTTTCCGGTCGACATGAGGGGTCTCCTCCGCCCTCTGGGGCCGGTGACGACAATTTTTCGGCCATTAATGGTCTTTGTAGGTGGGGATCCCAATATCCGGCAACCGATTCCCCTAGAAGCTTGAAGCCCCAATCTTCCTCTTTGGTAGAAGATTTTGGCGTTAAGACGGTCTTAGTCAACCCCCCCCCCCCCCCCCCCCCCCTCCCCCCCATATCAAACTCCCTATTTCAAGCTTCAAACCCCCATTCAATCTCCCATTTCCCTTGTACATATGTGAATTTTGGTGGCAACTCTGTAGGATTCAAAGGCATTTACCTAATAAACATCCATTTTTGAGTATATAGGTTCAATTTCTCCAAATCATAATCCAATCAAACATCCATTAGTGAGTTCATAGGTTCAAGTTCTGATTGTATGTGTTCACATTACCATTTGAAATCCCACAACTTTATTTGTTTGCATCAGACGATGGAAATTATGTCTTGTATGTACAAGCGAATGCAATTAAGTTTTTACATGGAAACCAATCCGATTACAGTTGTGAAGGAGCATCAACTGTTTTATGTTTTGCATCTACAGGTTCGACCATGTCTTCATCAAGTAGTTGGCCCAGCAGATGCCTGAAGAAATACCCCTGGATCGGGGGTGAGGAGAGGATTCCACCCTGGTGGGAGCAGGTTTGGCCCTAACCTCTAGGAAATTAAAAACCACAGGTGTTGGGTTTCAGTTGTTTCATTGCCAGAATTTCATATCCACATGCAAATTTGTGATCACAAGTACCTTCTTTTGTATATAACATTCTTTGACATTCAAGCATGTTGGCTGTCCTTCTACCCCTTCATGTTTGCATTAGTTTGATCAGTGCACATTGTAGTTGACGATTGACATTAACCATGGTATTTTTATGACATTATTTCCATCATATTGGTTCGAATATTTTCCTAACTTCCATCATTTTTATTTAGGCCTAACACTTTGTTATGATGTCTGAAAATTTACATCTAGTGTCTATCATTTTTTGTGATGAGTGGCACCACTAAAAAAATAGGAAATAGTTACGGATTTTTAGCCACGAATTTCAGGCGACGCTGTTTTTGTAGCCAATAGCAATGACATTGGCCACGACTATTCTTGACCGTGGCTATTTTCATGGCGGGTGTTCACCCAAGAATGCCACATCATCAACTTCGTTGCTAACAACAACGAACACACTGTCCGTGGCTGGGTTCGTGGCTGAATAAGAGGATGATAGTGATAATTAGCCACGACATTAGCTACGAACGCATATTTTGTGGCTGCATTCGATGTTGATTTGGCAATAAATTCAACCTCGTGGCTAAATCCATGGCTATTCAGCATCAGAAGTCCGACGATGGAATGGACAAGAGGTGAGTGGGCTTGGATCGGTTTTTGTAGGCGGGTTGGACATGGGGATAATGGACTTGAATAGTAGCTGAATCCGTGGCCAACAAAGAATAAAAAATGTTATGGGCTCGACATGGATCAATAGCCCATTAGAAATGATCGGCCCGATTACTTTATTAGCCTGTAGAATGAAATGTGTATTTAGCAACGACACGGTTCGTGGCTAAATCCGTTGCTATTACGGATGAGGTCGAAGTAAATGCGCATTGTACTTTACCTGCCATTTAGAGGTTGGGTGCATTAATTGGGGCCGACCACTTGTTTGTCTTCTAGCTTGGGTAAACATGGCCATTTGCAAATGGATGAAGAGTAGAAAACCTCTCCAACTCACTGTTTGTACGAGGTAAGTGCCAATTTTCACCCTTTTCTTAATTACTTACATATGTTATATTATACTCTGTATTTTAGTTAGTGCACTTGGTTTCAAGAGTATATATTGATTATAAATATAATGAGAGTTGGGATCTCAAAAAAAAATGACAGTTGGGATCTCAAAAAAAATGAGAGTTAGGAAATGGGTTTGAGTTTTAATTGGAAGAATTTCTAATGAAATATGCTGTATATGTAATTAAATAGGATTTCAACGAAATCTCGGTTGGAAATTGCATTTTTATGATATCAATATATATATTACAAATTTTATTCAATGCATGTTATATGTATGTACGTAATAATTTGAAAGTGTGGGTTTTGGGAATTTGTAATATTTAAAAATTGGTTGTATATATGTTGACATTTGTAATGTGTGTTTACTATATATACAGATTGAATGAATTTAATTGATAAAATGGATGATCGTACATGGATGTATGGCATGTACTTGTCCGATCGTGGAGGATTAAAGCCTGAATACTTCGCAGGGGTGGATAAGTTTGTAGATTTTGCTTGTAGTCAAGAGTTATACGTCGATGAAGGTAAGATATAGTGTACATGTAGGGAATGTGTGAATTGCAAATTCAAGAAAGTAGATACTGTGAAGGACCATTTATACCGTCGCGGGTTTATGGTCGGTTATTATCGTTGGATAGCACATGGTGAAACTATTTCACCTCCATATAATGAGCCGATGGTAGTGGGAAATCAGTGAGCTATGTATGATCAGTTAACGGCAGAACAGAGGATGGTATTTAACATTGCGGGGCCAAGCTTTGTTCCTCCATCATGGTTTAGCCCGTATATTAATGTCGACGATGTTCCGAATAATGGGGATGATGTTCAATTCCAACCAGCTGAAGTTAATGAGGTTGATGAAATGAGGGAAGACCCGGTAGCAACCGAGGAGGCTAATCTGTTGGCCACGCGGTTTGCAGATGTGCTGAGAGCAGCTGATGAACCTGTGTTCTCTGGGTGTACTACACAGACATTTGTCTTTTGTGAGCCGACTTATGAGCTTGAAGTGTGAATATAATGTTCCTCAAAGTCTGTTCAATGGTTTCGTGCAATTGTACGATGAAGTGCTACCTGATGACCACAAGATTCCCACCACTTACTATGAAACTGAGAAGATAGTTCGAAATTTGGGGCTACTGGTGGAAAGAATAGCAATGTGTCCCAACAAATGTATGTTGTATTGGAAGAGTGATGCAAATGAAGAATCATGTAAGTGTTGTTAGTGCTACAGGGAAGCGTCGTGAACAGAAGGTTTTATTCTACTTGCCTTTAACTCCGAGGCTACAAAGACTATATGTTTCCGAGGTGACAGCCAACCATATGACTTAGCATGCAGATCACGTAAGACGGGAGGGAATGATGTCTCATCCTTCAGATGAAGCAGCATGAAAGAGGTTAGACACAAAGCATCCCGATTTTGCCTACGAGCCTCGTAATATTCGTTTGGGCTTATGCACGGATGGTTTTGCTTCATTTAACAACTCTTGTCAGAGTTATTCATGTTGGCCCATGATTGTCACTCCTTACAATCTTCCACCGCATTTTTGCATGAGAACCGAGCACATGTTTCTGTCGTTGATAGTGCCAGGTCCTCGAAACCCAAAGAAGTTGATTGACATTTGCCTCCAACCTCTTATTGATGAGTTGATGAAGTTGTGGAATTTCGGTATCATAACCTATGATGCCTTGAGGAGAGAGAACTTTGTTATGCTTGCGACTTTACTTTGGACCATCAGTGATTTCCCTGCATATGCTATGTTGTCCGGATGGAGCACTGCCGGTCAGTTGGCTTGTCCGATTTGTATGGAAGAAGGATCTGATGCTTTTCGCCTTCAACATGGATGGAAGGCTTGTTGGTTCGATTGTCATCGGAAATTCTTAGATCTTTCTCATCCCTTCCCTAGAAATAAGAAGGACTTCTACAAAGGGCATGTGGAAACAGCATTGCCAACAGCATTGCTATCGGGGGAGCAGATTTGGGAGCGAGTCCGTGATTTCCCAACGGTCATGGAGGATCCTTCCTTCCGGTGTGATGAGTATGGGGTTTCCCATAAGTAGACAAAACAAAGCATTTTCTAGAGACTTCCATATTGGAAGGACCTTCTAATCCGACACAATCTTGATGTTATGCACATTGAGAAAAATGTGTTTGACAATGGTTTCAACACTATCATGGATATCCCTGGGAAGACAAAGGATAACTTGAATGCCCGGAAGGACCTTCGCCTATATTGTCATCGACCTGAGTTGGAGGTAGATGATGACTACATGGGTGCAAAACCTAAAGCAATATATACATTAGCAAGAGAGGAGAAGAGAAAGGTGGATCAATGGTTGAGGACCGTTAAATTTCCTGATGGTTATGCGTCTAATATAGGAAGATGTGTTCAGAGTGACGACTGTAGCCTCGGCGGGATAAAGTGCCATGACTGTCACGTGTTTATGGAGAGACTCCTGCCGATTGCTTTCAAAGAGTTATTGCATCCAACTGTATGGGGTCCTTTAACTGAGTTGAGTATCTTCTTCGAAACAATTTTTTCGTCGACATTATTAGTTTCTGTCATGGAGCAGCTCATATCGATGATTCCTCTTTTGGTCTGTAAGTTAGAGCGTATCTTCCTGCCATCATTTTTTGACTCAATGGAGCGTCTGATCGTCCATTTACCATATGAGGCCATGATAGGTGGCCTAGTACATTATCGATGGATGTATCCATTCGAGAGAAATCTATTCCAGTTGAAACGAAAGATCATTCAAAAGAGTAATGTGGAACGGTCGATCGTGATGGCATACTTATGGGAAGAAATAGATTATTTCTCCGCGCACTACTTCCCTTCGCATGTTCCTTGAAGGTTAAGGAGACCAGCGAGAAATGACATCATTGACGGCGACAATTGTGCTTTCTCTATTTTCAATTATCTCGGCAAGGGTAGTGGGAAGCAGCAAATACGGTGGTTGACTGAAGATAACGAGTGGAGGGCCGCACACACATACGTGTTGCTCAACTGTCCGGAGGTGCAACCATACATTGAGTAAGGAAAAACCCAAGCCCACACACACACACACACACACACACACACACACACACACACACACACACACACACACACACACACACACACACACACACACACACATATAGAAATATAGGGAATGAGAGAGCCGATAAAGTCTCTTTCATGGAGGAACAAGGGAGTAGATAGATACTTCTCATTCGTTTGTGTTTCTCAAGTGAGGTTTATAAGCCTTTATATAGGCAAATGTGGGAGGTTAGGGAGATGTAACATCCACCTCTTAATGGCTTTATAACACTCCCCCTTGGATGTACACCTCTAACATTACAATCTGTCTCGTTAAAAACCTTGCCTGGAAAACCCCAATGGGACAAAAACTAGGACTAAGGGAAAAAGAGTACATATGTCATTTGATACGCTTTGGTGATACTACCTCGTTAAAAATCTTGTCGGGAAAACCCATTGGGACAAAACCTGATCGAAGGGAAAAAGAATGCAGTGCGTATATTCTCCCCCTGAAATCAACATTCATCTTGCATCTTTCTCATCTCAATAAGCTCTTCGAACTTCTTGATAATACTGACTTCATGAGTTGCATTGTCGAGTCTGAATAATATCTTCGATGTGTGCAAGCCGAAATGTCTTCACGTATCACACTCGAGTTCGATGTGATAGACTTCCTTGTCTTTGGTGATGAGCTGCTTTTAATGCACAAATATAAGGTACTTCCGGACCTAGTGTGCTTTTCATTGTTTGATGCGAGGGATCTGATGTATAGACGGTGTATAAGTTGCCTCATTAAAAACCTTACCTTGAAAAAACCCGTTGGGATAAAAACCAAGATTAAGGAAAAGAGTACAATGTTGTGTATAGTACTTCAAGACTCAATACACTATGTCACCATTTACACAATACTTCAAGTACTATAAGCACCCTTTTGCTTAATCGTGTACATATGACGAGGCTTTCATATTGATGCTTCGAGCATTTCAAATTAATCAATCATTTTCACTTATATTCTTTTATGAATGATCAATTGAAGTATACAACTACTATGCCCATCAATTACGGTTAGAGTCGGTTCATCGACAACCAAATATTATATCCACTACTGGTGAATATGTTTTCATTTCATCCACTATAAAAATTTTATGCAATCTATCTTGTTGTATATCTTACAACTTCATTTCGCTCATTGCGGTTTTGAATAAACACCCACTTAAAAACAATGATGTTATACTTTCCGATGTTGGAACTACGGGTCCAATAGCATCATGCTTAAAGAATTCATCTATGTATGCATTTCTTCTTTATATCTCTTTTACCATCATTTGGATGTCGACATCCATTATTTGATTGATGATCATCAGATTTCCATGAGCTCTTTCCACTTCCAGGGAATCCTAAAGTGAGACCCTAGTGATCTTCAACACTTCTGGTGTATTTGAGACTCACTTGATTTTGTTGGTTTTCGGAGTTACTTCTGGAACCTCCAAATGAGCTAGATAGTGCAATATACGTTACTTAGTCACTCTCTTGGCCTTATAGTAAATGCATTTGATGGCTTTTTGCTAAACCATATAATTATCATTTGGTGTACATAAGTGCTGAACTTCTGGTTCACTTTCATTCATCCGCGGAACCCAAATGATATATAGAGAAGTTGCTTTCATGCAATCTCTTTCTTAATATAGTCTCATTTCCTCTCTCCCTAAATACCGAGCATTTGATCACCTTTATAAAGCTCGAGGTATTTGATATCATTAGGGACACAAACCCCATGCATCATTCAACTTCTTTGTAGTCTTTTAGTTAATTGTGAACATATACTCTCTTCTGGAGATAATTTGGGAGAAGTTATTGTGTCAAATTCGAAATGCAAAATTGCATGGGCCCATTTGACTAACGACTCTTCTAGGTCGTTGTGAGCTACTGTATGCTCCATAAAAATTCTCTACCTGTTCATATGACCAATGTGTTAAGACATCTATATTGGAATAACATTGGTTCATATGCCGATGTTGTATGTTCGTAGTTGTCTCATTGAACTTGGTCAAGAGACATAAGAGACTTTGCATTTACTCTTTATTATAGACGGTCTTGTTATTATTTTTCCAAGAGAACAAGCCATACATGTATGGTCACCCTTATTGAGGATCTTCCGGTCCTAGGATCTTCTAGTCCTTTTGGTGGGAATTCATGTGAATTTCAATGATCTTGCAAATCATCGTTTTTCTTGAGCGACCAACTGCCACAAAGAATAAGATTTTATCATCAACTAACTTCTGGTTAGTGACATTATAAGTTTCAATGGGATAAATAAGTGTCAAAATGTTATGACACATATATTCAACATTCTAACCATTGAACTTTGTACATGGTGATCCATTTATTTAATTAGATGCCGTTAACTGGGTATTTTCAGAACTTCCGTTGGTGTCATACTACAGGTATGAAACTAATAACCAACTATGTGTATTTATTAGATACACTTTATCCTTATTCATAATGTTCTTCGAGACATTAGAATTAACCGTACAAAGATGACCTAGTTATAAGTCACAACAATAACTTTGGTTGTGCGCTTAACCATTACCTCTTTTACACCTTCTACAGGAGGGGCATGCTTCGGGTCATGCTTAGAGGATTGTCGGGAAGTGGCATTGTAAACCAGATCATGTTTTGTGATTATTGATATTGGTTATACTAACCAAATAAAAATAGTTCTGAATATGTCATAACCCATATTCCATGTACTTTTTCAAGAGTACAAATGTTATTATAAGATCTTATACTCGTCTGGAGTTTATAAGAATTTGAAATTAGAGTCTTCAAGCTCTTATGCAGATTTTGATAAAAACTCACAGTATAGTAGATTAGCGTAATAATATTAATAAAACTATGTAAAAGATAATAGTACTAAGTAGTGAAGTATAAGAAAATGTATAACAACAACAAATAAATAAAATTAATGTCAACTTCGAGTGACAAGAAAATTTAACATAGATCTTCGAGACCTTTTTATCACCTACAACAGGAGATGACATCCTTATATGTAATTTTATCTTTTACTTCAGGAAACTGATAGAGAAACATTAAGGATCAGAGTTGATTTATTTCTCTGACTATACGAATCATCACTACAAGGATGACGTTTTACCGATTCATCCCTACGAGGGTGCGGTTTTATCATTCATCTACTTCGGGAGATGTCCACTCATCTATTTCAAAAGATGTGTTTTATTCATCTACTTTGAGAGACATATCTATTCATTTATTTTGATCAAGAGATGAAGAATAAAAATATAATGTATACAAATAAAATTAAATAAAACAAAATAAAAGGCTAATCATTGATGCATCACTACTGGGATGAAGATATTTGGTTCATCGCTTAAGGGATGAAATTATTCGGTCTATCTCAAAGATACGACTTGTTCATTTACCTACTTCGGGAGATGAGAACGTTAATCTCTTTCGAGAGATGTACCCGTTCATCTACTTCGGGAGATGCGATGGTTTCATTCATCTACTTCGGGAGATGAGGGAAAACAAATATAGTTTAAGTAAATAAAATAAAATAATGTACATATGAATTAAATAAACATAAATAATACATATAATTTCATCACTACGGCGATGAAATTTATCGTTTCATCGCTACGGGATGAATTTTATCTTTTCATTGCTATGGGGATGAGATTTATCGATCACGATCAAGTGATTTACCAATTTCCTGATTTGAGATTAGTTTATATCCACTTCGAGGGATAAGACTTACCTAAGGTTAGGTTATATCCACTACAGGGGATAAAACTCACCACTTCAAGGGTGTTCATATACTTCACAGGGGCAAAATTTATAACCTTGGAAGTTTAGATCTTTTCAGTAATTATCAGAAACGTACAAGCTCAACCATAATTTTTAGAAATTCTAGGGCTTGTTTTGTAATTAATCCAAAGTTGCAATAGATTCATCATCTCCTTCGTTGTTTTTGCAAGAGCGGCGGAGGGAATATCAGTCGACACGGACTTCTCGATCGGCGAAAAGTACAACCCGCCATTGGTTACGGCGAAAATCACCGCGAATCCCCACACGGACTTCTCGATCGGGAAAAGGAAGTGCGCCACGCCGATGACCAATGTCAACACACCCTGGATGCCACCGATTTATGAGAGCAGATCGGCGGATTGATCCAGAGCCACGACCGGGAGCCAATCGGGAGGCAGGTCGTTAGGAGGGAAATCGATCGTAAGATCGTGGGTCGATGACTGCCAGAAGGCGCTGCTGCTGGCCACTACTTGCACCAGCAGCGCGTCTCCGCCATTGGCTGGGTTGCCTCGGGCTGGTTCAACGTCGATCCCCTTCATCATCAATTCACCATGCCAATCGGATTTGGATCTAGAGGGGTCGGAATTTGTCCGATGACCAAACGAAGTCGATTGGGATAGATGTGAGATCGATTGTGGAGAGGAAGGAGGTCATGACGATGACGAATGCCACCACTGGGTGCGGGATAGATCGATGGATTTGATCTTCCAGGAGAGAGGATTTGATCTGAGTAGATCAGGAGGCAATCATCGGTTTTAGGGGTTTGTTGGATAGAGGCTTCGTGCTGATAACATGTTAGAAATAAAGGGAATAAGAGAGCCGATAAAGTCTCTTTCATGGAGGAACAAGGGAGTAGATATATACTTCTCATTCATTTGTGTTTCTCAAGTGAGGTTTACAAGCCTTTATATAGGCAAATGTGGGAGGTTAGAGGAGATGAAACATCCACCTCTTAATGGCTTTATAACAATATATATATATATATATATATATATATATATATATATATATATATATATATATATATATATATAGAGAGAGAGAGAGAGAGAGAGAGAGAGAGAGAGAGAGAGAGAGAGAGAGAGAGAGAGAGAGAGAGAGAGAGAGAGAGAATGGGTATAAAGTGCACACCACTTATGGTGCACTTTGTGCACATTTGTGAACCCTTGATCTGATTTTGGTGGATGGCTAAGATTAAGCCATGTTAATATTTTTTTAAAAAAAGAAAATGGAAAAAAGAGGCCCAAAAGAATAGAGCGCGTGGGAAAGTGGGTAGAAAAACCCTAAATTATAATTAGTCTCATCTTCATCCTTGTGTACCCAAAAGAATAGAGAAGAGAGAGGCGGCCTGAGCAGACGCCGTTAACAAGCCGATTCCACCATCGGCGGCGATGTGTCTGTTGTCCGGAGGTCTGAACAGAGAAGAAAGAGGTCTCCATGGACAGAGAAGAGAGGGGCGGCCTGAATAGAGAAGAGAGATGTCTCCATGGCTTGATTCCGTACGTTCCAGAGGTCTCCATGGCTTGATTCAAGACGAAGGCGACGAAGACATCGATGACAGCGGAAAGTAGTGCTGTGGGGAAGGCAGAGGTGCGATTGAGGCCGAAGACGAGGGAGATGGTGGCGACGTCGACAGATCTGGGCGGTGGTGGCGAGCTCCTTCATCCGCCCCCTTCTCCGACCCTCCTCCTCGCCGGAATCCTTTAGCACGAGAACTAAGGGATGCTGCCATGGTTGCTTTGTGATTGATTAGGAAGGAATTCATGGATTCTTTCCTCTGAGCCAACTCAAATTTGAACGAAAGTGGTATGGTATATGCAATACCATTTACAATAATTTAATTAGTTTGGATGCATACTAATTAGGAGATCCTTTTATATATCCTCTTTTGGGCAATCGGGTGGTGGAATTACCATAATTTAATTAGTTTGGATGCATAATAATTAGGAGATCCTTTTATATATCCTCTTTTGGGCAATCGGGTGGTGGTGGAGATGCATAATTAGGAGATCCTTGTCGAATTTGGTTTAAGGTTTTTGAGATGTATAATTCGATTCATTATTCGTTAATTATTCAGTCATATGTAGTGAATTTCGGTCACTAGTGGTCATTAGTTGGTTAATTATTCGGTGAAATCTGATTCATTATTTAGTTGGTTAATTATTCGGTGAAATATTATTCATTATTCGCCAGGAAGGGAGTCTTTGTTTGAAAACAATATAAAAAAAAATCTTCATCACATGAGTATAATTAAACATTATTCGGTGAAATGTGAATTATTATTCGGTAAAATATGAAGCATTATTCGTATAAATCGTAACTATTTTTTAGGGAAATGGAGTTTTTTTTTTATCTGAAATTGATGGAAAAAAAAACAAAATATTATTCGGTAGCATATAATTATTCAGTGAAATTAATAAATTTTCATCTGAATTGGATGGAAAAAATAACATAATTAATAAATTTTCATCTGAATTGGATGGAAAAAATAACATAACATTATTCGGTAGTATGTGAAAAATTATTCGGTTTAATTGACAAATTTAAAAAAAAATGAAATCAGGTGATTTCCACCAAAAAATCCCTCATATTTTCAAAAAAAAATTAAAAACAACTGCTTACAAAAAAAATTAAAAAAAATAAAAGAATGGTGGGGTGGGGGTGGTTTCACGCACTGCACAAAGGAGAGTGGAGGGAAAGTGGTTGCTTTTTACCCATGTGGGTCCCACAACTTGAATGAAAAAAAGAAAAAAATCCTTTTAATCATTGCCATCCATTCCATCTAATCAGCGGTCCAGATTCGTGCACAAGATACACCCTAAGGGGTGTGCACAAGGGAACCACTCCCTATATATATATATATAGATATCTAATGAGAAGTAACATTTAAATGAGAAGATGAGAAGTAAGCCTTATACCCTTTAGATTAAAATAATTTTTTTTATATGGATATAGGGGACATATCTAATGATAAATATATCAATGTTTTTATAAAATTATTTTTTATGCTATTTTTTTAGATGATGAATGAAAAAGCTAATTTAAATTAGCATAAAAACCCTAAAATGAACCTTAAATCACCCTCTACATAAATAGCGTAAAAAATAATTTTTTTAAAAAAACATTGATATATTTCTCATTAGATATGTCCTATATATCCATATAAAAAAACTAATTTTAATCTAAGGGGTATAAGGCTTACTTCTCATCTTCTCATTTAAATGTTACTTCTCATTAGATATCTCCCCTATATATATATTATTTATGCTTATGTATAAGTATAAATATATTTATTTATCTTGCTCAACATTATTACGGTGTAGGATCTTTGAGACTGTCATGGGGGATAATGTTGGAGATGACCTCACTGAAAATAAATTCGCGAACTTGTTTAAGAAGTATGTAAGTTTACATTACCAAAATGCTTACATTAATTTGTTCATGTTTAAGTTTCACAAATGTGTATAAATGTGTTTTGTAGGCCTTAGATAGAGTAAATGGAATGGGTCATGGAGATCTGCTGTGGAGTTTGGCATGGGGTCCTAACGTGAAAGCAATTTCTTGGCCAGCATACTTCTCCAATGGGTATAAGTTCCACACTCTCAAACATGGTGCTGGGAAATCTACACTGAACAGTCGGGTTTGTGTTCGAGGGTCCAACTACGCGAGTCCTGAATCGGAATTTTTTGGTCTCCTTGAAGAAATCATCGAGCTCGAGTACCCAAGTGCACTTGATCATCCGCTAAAAGTTGTCCTGTTCAGGTGTCGATGGTTTGATCCGACGACACGTGGGACACAAGTTCATCAAATCTACCAGTTTGTCGAAATCAATAAGAAGAAACTGTATAGACGGTATGAGCCTTTTGTACTCGCACAACAAGCACTGCAAGTTTATTATCTTCAATATCCAGGAGCCACACGTGAGCGTATGGAATGGTGGCATGTGTGCAAGACAAGGCCTCGCAACCGGATTGAACAACGGTGGAATGCCAAGGGCCAAGCTATACCAGATGCTTATCAGTCGGCTGAAGTCATTACCCCGGAATTCTACATCAACATAAAAGTAGACAACTCGATGACAACCTTGCGGGATCCTTCAGGTGGGATCAAAGTCTGTGAGGCCACCGAAGATGATGCAGATCAAGATGGCCTTTTGTGGGTCAAACAATGATCTTGATCCAGGCGAGCTCTCAAGACCGATTCGAGGGCTATTGATGGCGAAGAGTGTCATCCTCAAAAGGAAGAAGAAGGCTCCACCAAGGAACAAGGTCCAGAGGAGCAAGGTAAGCTAATGTTCAAGTTTGAGTTCGTTCTTAATGGGTTGACAGCATTTCGACGTCTCAGTAAAACGGATCGTTCGGAGTCCATATTTATCGGATGAGGTCGTACCATACCTTGTTGGAACGAGGACGAAAAGATCAACAACTTTGCTGTTGAAGGTTTCTCCAGAGTCGACCTCGAAAATGGCCGAAATTCATCATCTTTACAGCTGTCCCTGTTTGGACGAATTTCTAGATAATTATTTAATTATTTTTGAATTTATTTAATTAAATTAGATTTAATTATTTTATGAATTTAGGAAAATAATGTGGAAATAATTATATCTCTTCTAGATATAATTTTTGTCCATCAAGTTCTTAATTTTCTATGCTTAGTTAGTTTTACCTATCTTAGGAAAGATTTACATATCTTTAGATTATTTGATTTATCTTTAGTTACCAAAACTCTATCTTTTGCACAAGATAGAATTGGTCTATTGTCTATTTAAACTCATGTTTTACATTCAATAAAAATTAGATTGGAATTATAATTGAGGAAACCTTTTAAGGATTAAAAGGTTCCCTCGATTCCCAATCCAAAAGCCTTCGCAATCAATTTATGTTCTTGCTCATCCGATACCAAACAAAGATCTAAACACAATCCCAAACCACGCACATAGGAGAAACCCATCCTGAGAAACCGTCGGTGGATCAGAGAAGCTGTCGCTGAGTCTGCCCAGAACCGTCGCCACTGTCCGGTCCGCCCCGCGGCTTCCTTGCGGCCAACTCAGCGCCGTCGCTGCTGCATAGCTTCTGTCGCTGTTTCGCTGTTGCCTCTTTACTTAGTTTTTATTTGTTTGTTTTCCTTTCTTTCACAATAGTTTCAAGTCCTTATTGTAATTAATTGTAAACATCGAGAATAGCAAGGATAATTGCAAGATCGGGCCAACAACGAGTTTGGGTTCTTGATTCCGAGCCCAAAGGCGAAGGATCGGGGATTCCAAACGTATCAAGTGGAATCCCCGATCCTTCGCCTTTGGGCTCGGAATCAAGAACCCAAACTCGTTGTTGGCCCGATCTTGCAATTATCCTTGCTATTCTCGATGTTTACAATTAATTACAATAAGGACTTGAAACTATTGTGAAAGAGAGGAAAACAAACAAATAAAAACTAAGTAAAAAGGCAACAGCGAAACAGCGACAGAAGCAGTGCAGCAGCGACGACGCTGGGTTGGCCGCGGGGCGGTCAAGGAAGCCGCGGGGCGGCCCGGACAGTGGCGACGGTTCTGGGCAGACTCAGCGACAGCTTCTCTGATCCAGCGACGGTTTCTCAGGATGGGTTTCTCCTATGTGCGTGGTTTGGGATTGTGTTTAGATCTTTGTTTGGTATCGGATGAGCAAGAACATAAATTGATTGCGAAGGCTTTTGGATTGGGAATCGGGGGAACCTTTTAATCCTTAAAAGGGTTCCTCAATCATAATTCCAATCTAATTTTTATTGAATGTAAAACATGAGTTTAAATAGACAATAAACCAATTCTATCTTGTGCAAAAGATAGAGTTTTGGTAATTAAAGATAAATCAAATAATCTAAAGATATGTAAATCTTTCCTAAGATAGGTAAAGCTAACTAAGGATTGAAAATTAACAACTTGGTGGACAAGAATTATATCTAGAAGAGATATAATTATTTCCACATTATTTTCCTAAATTCATAAAATAATTAAATCTAATTTAATTAAATAAAATCGAAAATAATTAAATAATTATCTAGAAATTCGTCTAAAGAGGGACAGCTGTAAAGATGATGAATTTCGGCCATTCTCGAGGTCGATTCTGGAGAAACCTTCAACAGCAAAGTTGTAGATCTTTTCGTCCTCGTTCATACAAGGTATGGTACGACCTCATTCGATAAATATGGACTCCGAACGATCCGTTTTACTGAGACGTCGAAATGCTGTCAACCCATTAAGAACGAACTCAAACTTGAACATTAGCTTACCTTGCTCCTTTGGACCTTGTTCCATGGTGGAGCCTTCTCCTTCCTTTTGAGGTTGACACTCTTCGCCATCAATAGCCCTCGAATCGGTCTTGAGAGCTCGTCTGGATCAAGATCATTGTTTGACCCACAAAAGGTCATCTGGATCTGCATCATTCTCCCCTTCTTAGCTTCGATTCGTCCCCGAATCGAGTCATTGATGAGAATTGGGGAAGGAGCAGCACTCAGAAAGTAACTTCTCTGAGCATCAACTTGAGATGGCGCCAGTAGAATTTGAGGCAAAGGAACCTCAAAAACAACACCTGTTATAGGGAACATTGAGCAATCAAGAGGAACAATATCAGTAGGCTCAATAACCCTATGAACATCAGAATTCTCAACATTAGGAACATTCTCAAGAGGTACAATAGCTAACTCAAGAGAAGTGTCTCCAACGTCCTCATCGTTGTCGTCAGAAGCAACCACATCATCTTGCAGAAAATTACAGCCAGCTTTCAGATCAGATTCGGATGCCTTCCCTGAAGAATCTTGCAGTGTGTGACCCACCGTTGGAAAGCTCGTCGAGTCAGCTTCGCAACAAGACTGAGTTGACTCAATTCCGAGGTCGGAGTCAACGGGAATCTGCGAAACAAGTTCGACGCGCTGTGCTGTTTTCTGGGCAAGGAAATCAACAGAAGGCTCCTTAGGCTCAATTACCTCGTCGTCGGTTGAGGCAACTATAGCCGCTGGAGCAGGGGTGAGGGCTGAAGCAAGAGCTTGACAAATTCTATCCGAGATGGCCTTCGCCAATTCCTTCAAGTCCTCCTCGAGCTTCGCTTGAACTTGTGCCTCTTTCTCTCGCCGTCGTTCTTTCTCTCGGCGACGTTCCTCCTCCTCTTGTCGTCGTGCCTCCTCAGCCTCTCTTTGTTGGAGAAGCCGAATCTGATAGCATTGTCGACACCTCTTATCTTCGATCTCCAATTGACGTTGTTCTTCCTCTTGACGTTGAAGCCAAAGTTGGCGTCTTTTGACTTCGCGTTGACGCTCTAGGGTTTATTGTTGTAACCAAGCTCTCCGACGTAACTCTTGTTGGCGTCGTTGTTGTTTAGCACGTTCCAAAGCAAAAAATCCATCCAATGGATCGGGATCATCCTCCAAATCTCCCCAAATTTACCAAGTCATCAAATCAAATTTTGAATAACATCAAGAAAAGACAAGAACTTGCGAAACCTACAGCTCTGATACCACTTGATACGTTTGGAATCCCCGATCCTTCGCCTTTGGGCTCGGAATCAAGAACCCAAACTCGTTGTTGGCCCGATCTTGTAATTATCCTTACTATTTTCGATGTATACAATTAATTACAATAAGGACTTGAAACTATTGTGAAAGAAAGGAAAACAAACAAATAAAAACTAAGTAAAAAGGCAACAGCGAAACAGCGACAGAAGCAATGCAGCAGCGACGGCGCTGTGATGGCCGCGGGGCGGCCCGGACAGTGGCGACGGTTCTGGGCGGACTCAGCGACAGCTTCTCTGATCCAGCGACGGTTTCTCAGGATGGGTTTCTCCTATGTGCGTGGTTTGGGATTGTGTTTAGATCTTTATTTGGTATCGGATGAGCAAGAACATAAATTGATTGCGAAGGCTTTTGGATTGGGAATCGAGGGAACCTTTTAATCCTTAAAAGGGTTCCTCAATTATAATTCCAACCTAATTTTTATTGAATGTAAAACATGAGTTTAAATAGACAATAGACCAATTCTATCTTGTGTAAAAGATAGAGTTTTGGTAACTAAAGATAAATCAAATAATCTAAAGATATGTAAATCTTTCTTAAGATAGGTAAAACTAACTAAGGATAGAAAATTAACAACTTGGTGAACAAGAATTACATCTACAAGAGATATAATTATTTCCACATTATTTTCCTAAATTCATAAAATAATTAAATCTAATTTAATTAAATAAATTCGAAAATAATTAAATAATTATCTAGAAATTCGTCCAAACAGGGACAGCTGTAAAGATGATGAATTTCGGCCATTCTCAAGGTCGATTCTGGAGAAACCTTCAACAGAAAAGTTGTAGATCTTTTCGTCCTCGTTCCAAAAAGGTATGGTGCGACCTCATCCGATAAATATGGACTCCAAACGATCCGTTTTACTGAGATGTGGAAATGCTGTCAACCCATTAAGAACGAACTCAAACTTGAACATTAGCTTACCTTGCTCTTTTGGACCTTGCTTCATGGTGGAGTCTTCTTCTTCCTTTTGAGGATGACACTCTTCGCCATCAATAGCCCTCGAATCAGTCTTGAGAGCTCGCCTGGATCAAGATCATTGCTTGACCCACAAAAGGCCATCTTGATCTGCATCAGAAGATGTGCGCTTGTCGACCACGTCGAGGATGAGTTTCATGTTGAACAAGAAGAGGACGAATTTGAGGCCACAACAAGCTACGAATATTGCTCTGACTAACAATCTTGCGAGATCCTTCATGTGTGATTCGCTTATTGTTTGTTGTTTTGAATTCGTGAAACTGCATCAGATTTAAGCTAAAAAATCTTCTAGCTGCATCAGATTCCGCTTGCTGTTTGTTGTTTTGAATTCGTGAAACCGCATCAGATTAATTTAAGCTAAAAAATCTTGAAATTGCATCAGCTTGTTGTTTGCTGTTTGTTGTTTTCATTCGCTTGCTGTTTGCTAGCTGTTTGTTGTTTGCTATCCCAGAAAATCTCCTAGCTGCTACCTTGATCTCTTATTACTTATAAGCTAAAAATGACATGAGTAAATCAGACACATGCATAGAATGCAATCAGTTATGCATTGAAAATCGCCTGTTGTCTGATCAGTTTTACATAATACACCTTGTGCGGATACAAGTTTTACATAATTCACCAATACAATTCCCTTAAGACATAAACCTACTACTAATTTCAAAATTTCACCAACACAATCAACAAGATAACCAACATGACACCTACTACGATTTTCAGCACTACATTCTCCCTTTGGATCTTCGGAAAATCAGTGCTCAACTTAATAAAATCAGAGGCTCCATGATCTTTATTTGTGATAACAACACCATAACTCTCTCTTTGGATCTTCATGCTCTTGTTAGGTGCACTTTTCATCTTCCTACAAACAAGTAAAAAAAAATATCAGACCAAGCAAACAGGCTACCAAGCTTATTTCAACTTTCATTCTCCAAGCTTAAGTTAAACTTTCATTGCTAACAGATTTGACAGAAAATCAAAACCATATTATGCATACACCAGTGCTATCTCTTCTGACAGAAAACCTATTCTACAAGCTTAAGTTCACAACCATTATGCATTAAGTTCACAAGCTTAAGTTCACAACCATTATGCATTAATTTCACAACCATTATGCATTAAGCCGATAATGGAAAACCTGTACAAACCTGTACAAACTGAGAAAACCTGTACAAACCTCTACAAACTGAGAAAACCTATTTCGGACAGCAAATCTGAGAAAACCTGTACAAACTCAAGCCGATAATGGAAAACATAGCAAATCTGTGACAAAATCACAACCACAGTATGCATACGTTCTAACTCTTCTGACAGAAAACCCATTCAACAAGCTTAAGTTCACATCCATTATGCATTAAGTTCACAAGCTTAAGTTCACAACCATTATGCATTAAGCCCTAAAATTGAAACTGTGATATCATTAACAAATTCACAAGCATTATGCATTAAGTCCAATTCATGATTAAGAAAATTCACAACCATCTTGCATTAAGTCCACTATTTCGGACAGCAAACCTGAGAAAACATTAACAGTAGGGAAGCCATGCTTGATATCCACAGTGGAATCCCTAAAATTGAAACTGTGACATCCACATTGGAATCCATAAAGTTTGATACCGAATTCGAAATGCCAGTTTCATATCCACAGTGGACTCCCTAAAATTGAAATGAAATTCAAAAACCCTAACAGTTTCCCCAATTCGAAAATCCAAAATTAAAGTTAGATAAACGAATGATTGGAATCATACCTTCCATAATGGACAAACATAAAATTGTCTTCCCGAATTTCTAGTGTATTTGCAAGTTTGCAATCTCGCAGGGAAGACATGCTTGCACCTTTCGATTGAAGATTCGTCGTCGACTCTTCTCCGAGCATTTGATTTCATGGATGAGCGTTGTTGTCCCCAACCCTCCGTCATCCTTAGAAAGCTTCTGCCCTTTGTAGTCCCCAACCCTCCGTCGTTGACTCTTCTCTTTGATATCTGCTAGATCTCTCCGGCCAAGCATCGTTCGTCTCTACACATTTCTCTCCGGCCAAGCTTCGTTCTTTCATTTTCCTTTGAAAAAAATATGGAAAAGAAATTATGACATGGAAAATTGGTAATTTCTCCAACAGTAATCCTCCGATTTAGAATTTAGAGTTTAGGGTTTAGGGTTAAGGTTTAGGGTTTAGGGTTTAGGGTATAGGGTTTAGGGTATATGGTTTAGGGTATAGGGTTAGGTTTTAGATCAAGATCGATATCATTCAATAGATTGAGTGGTGAATATAGTTGGTGTTGCTTGTCTATTTGTATTTATGAGGTGGCATGGATGCCACGTATGTGTTTTCCGATGTCCATGTGGCATGTTTTCCAGTGTAGGGTTTAGGGTCTAGGGTTTAGGGTTTCGGGTTAGATTACGATAGCTAAAACACTCAATATATATATCGAGTGGTATAGTTGGTCCTCCAACCTCTATTTTTAAATATGATTCTTACATTTCGTTTTTAGTACGTTATCATAATTGTTACATTTCATACACATCCCTCATATGTGATATCGTGATCGATCAAGATAGTTTGTTCCGTTTTTCATAAAATATGTGTCTCTTATAGGGTTGAAATAAATAAAAGCATTTTTCATACACATTTCTTATATTTGGTGTTGTGATCGAGATATATAGTTTTTTCCGTTCTTACAAAATATGAGTTGAATTGTTTAGGGTTTACCTATTTTCTCGATTCACCGAGATAGTGCATTTGGTCGAGGTAGTGCATAATTTTTACTTTCTTATTTAATGAAAATAAAATAAATTAACTAGTGTTGTATTGTGTACAAATTCTATAAAGTGAAAAATTGGGAGGGAAATCGAAAAAGTTCGGAGGAAAATCCAAATTTTGAAGTGAAAAGTTTGGGATTTTAGAAAACCCTGAAACTCAACTCTCTCTCCTCACATTTCAGATAGCCCTCACCCGATCCTCTCTCTCCTCACTCTGAATCGCTCAAACCCTAACTCTCTCAATCATTCCTCTCTCTCAATCGATCAAACCACCACTCTCTCAATCGCTCCAATCATGCGAGGAGGTGTGACACAGAAATCTACTCGCAATACGAGCTCCACCTCCAGACTACCACTAGCTCCGACAAGAACACTGACGAAGGCAGCATGTTGGTAGGAGGAAATCGAGACTTGCAATAATAAAATAGAAATAAATCACATCAAACCAGATTTCGTCCCTTGCAAATAATTACAAGACCTCCTCCTGATGTAGCAGTGGGAAGTCAGGATCGATCCACGAGGAAGCGTGTCAGCGGATCCTAGGCAGCAGTGAAATCTCACAGTCAGAAGTCGACAACAGGGTCCTCGATCTCGACTAGGGTAAGTCGACAGAAGATCGGACAGTCGAACAGCGCAGCAGCAAGCACAGGGGCTCGTCGATATCGACAAGGCCTACTCGATATCGAGTAGAGTCTTGGTCGACTTCGGCTTGTCTTGTCGAGTACCTGCACACAGAAGCTACAGCGACTTTGGGTCGAAGATCAGTAGTCGAGATCGAGTAGTGCTATTCGATCTCGAGTAGACAGAGGATAAAAACGAAAGAAAATAAAAACAATAGCTTTGGGATTTTGAACTAAAACTGTATAAAAAGGACTTCCAAGATTGGGGTTCGCAACAACGATAACCAAACATGCATAAGGCAGAGATGAAACAGATAATCATGTAAATCGCATCAAGGACAAGCTTTCGCCTTTTTCCAACAATTAGACAACTCTTTCAAGAAACCCTAATTGTCTCTACTGATTTTATGTTTACAATCCAAGTTGTTAGCATGGATCTCCATTAGATGGGTAATAAACACATAAACAAGCAGGATATGCTCAAAACATGATAAAAGTCGGATCTTTACCTCAATTATGCATGGCTATCGTCGGGCTCACCCCAACCCTAGAAGTGGGTGGACTATTCGCGCTTCATTGCCATCTCAGACATCATTGATTGAAAGAAAACTAATTGCATTAAAATAAACCAAAGTTTACAACCGCTTGAAGCCAATTCCGCTCTCGCTTCTCAACTCCAATCGGCCGCTCACTCTCTCTCTCTCTCTTTCTCCTACTTACTTCTCTCTGAATTTGAATGAATAAAACTGAGCCCCATGGGCTTTTTTATAGGCTTCTAAATCTTGCTAGTCAAGGATAGAAAACATCTATCTATATCTAAAAGTATATCTAAAAGGTTTAATGATAAATAAAAGTAACAAGGAAATTAAATCTAAAAGGGAAATAATATCTAAAGTGTCTCAAGTGGATAGATCTCTTCCTTCATGGTGTGTTTTGATGATTTCGGATAGACTCGGCAAACTTCGAGCCCATGGAATCCCAAACCGAGTAGGATTCGTCAAACCGAGTAACGCGGCTTCTGGGACCGTCGTCGATCTCGAGTAGAGCCTACTCGATCTCGACTAGGAAGGTTGTCGACTAGTGTGGCTCGGCTAGCTGGTGCTCGACATGCTCGGGTGTGGTCTTCAGCTGCTTCGTCGATCTCGAGGACCCTTCGTCGACATCGAGTAGGGAGGCTCGTCGACTAGGTTTGGCTTGGCTGGTCGGGCAAGTCTTCTCGATGCGCTCAGTCATGGCTCCATGGTCTTGTCGACCTCGAGTACCCGTACTCGATCTCGAGTAGGGTGTGGAGTCGAGTTCTTCATCTTTAGTTTCTCGACATAGGCTCCTCGATGCTGGCTGGTGTCTAGACAAGTCTTGTCGAGATCGGCTAGGGTTAGTCGATGTCGAGTAGCTCTGTGCTCCGGTTCTCGCCTCTTGGTTTTCTCCCGAAATGGTTCCATATTCTGCGATATTAAACAGAAACTTATGTAGATCTCCATTTCTGACAAATAAGCTTATACTACATAAATCCGACATATTCCCAACCCAAAATATGCAAAATGTAAAGAATATGGAACTAAAATATGCATAGAGACATGGCTACTTTGGAGACATCAAATCACCCCATACTTAGACTTGCGTGTCCTCAAGCAATAACCAAACAATAACCAAGACCTACAACACATCCTTCAAGTCTTCGCCTTTGTCAAAAGCAACATCTCAAGTAGTAGCAATGTAAGACAAGTGAATTTAACGTCATCACACATATATGAACGATCCATAGGCATAGGCAATATAAATCCAACCTCACAGGGATAATGTGTTTACACTCAGCTCTCAATGTGTTTAGGCTATGAAGATCAACTCTCAACTCAATTCCATACACAATCTCATAAATATTGTAATTTAAATATGAATCCGTTTTGCAACCAATTATGAAAATGCAACAAGAAATATCAGGAGGACTTCGCTCAATAGAAGTCTTCAAAGAAGATTCCATTCGGCGGGGTTGTAATGGGGCTTGGTAAGAAATAATAAGGTATGGAATTATTTGGCCATGTGGTGCTTAATAAAATTCGGGAATCAAGACTCCTAAATCTCCAACACAACCAAACCATAACTTCTCAATCATGTGCATCCACCAAACTCTCCAATTTATCTCAATGAAGTATGTAACCTTTCAAACTTTCTCAACCTCTCCAAAGTGTGTATCTTGCAAATAATGAAAGAAATAAGGTAAATTTGGCTCATGCACTTTATTCACAAACATATGTACTTTTTCTTCTTTTTTTTTTCTTTTTCTCTTTTTTTTTGAAACGAAAATAAATAAAATAATACTAGTGCATTTATAATGTGAGCCAAAAATCCTTTTACATAATATGCATAGCAAGATAAAAATTTAAGACCATCCCATATCTCAATAATTTCAACAAGCCTTGCTTCTTGAAATGCAACATAAGCTCATTCTTTCCACAAACCATTATTCCAACCAACTCTAAGTCTTAATTCCCAAATGGGGGTCAGGCTCAATTTGGCTAAGGAAAATTTTGTGGAGTTTACAATAAAAGTCTCAGGCTAATGTTCTGGCTTCAAGCAGGGATAATGCAGGGTAGGTAAAGAGAGGATAAAATTGGCTTAAAAGGTGCCTCCATCATTTAATTCTCATAAACATATAAATGTATTGGCTTTGAATAACTATTACAACATTTAGAGATGCATAGGAAGAGTAAATACACTCAAGAAAGCAGAGGGATTTTTAATGTTCTCCCTATAAGGCCAAAATTCTCACTAGGACCAGTTTTGTTGGATTTTAACCTTTAGCTTAGGATCATATGTGCTCAATTTCATCACAAGTTCACAATCCACATAAAAAACTATTTTCGAGGACTTAGGCTAAACCTTCCAAACACCCCATAGGGTTTATATGATTAAGTCAGTCATTATTTATCATCATAGGACATCTAAGTTAGGGTATCAAAACTAAAATAATGCAAAAATTAAACATGCATATTTTTTTTTTTCGACATTTTCTATTTTTTTTATTTATTTTTTCTATGCAACTAAAAATAAGAATAAAGTATGGCAGAAGACTCCAATTTTAAACATGAATGCATAAAAAAAAAAATTTAAATTTCACCATGTAAAACCAAAAGCAAGATTAACACATATGATAATGATAATGAGCCCTTCCCCCACCCCATACTTAAAATATACAGTGTCCCCACTGTATAAAATCAAATAAAAACAAGAGTAAAGGAAGGAACTCACAGGATAACACATCGAGGAGGGCGAATCAGTGTATGTCGAGTAGGTTCCTTGTCGATCTCGAGTAGATGTTACTCGATCTCGAGTAGCTTTTCTGCGTCCAGTGGATTCTGAAGTCGAGGAGTGTCTTGGCTTGTCGATGTCGAGTACGTCTAGTCGAGGTCGAGTAACTTCTGGGCTTCTCCTCCTTGTCGTCATCGACTTGGCCTTCGTCGATTTTGACTGGTTTTCAGGGACTTCTTTATCCCACTTTTCGCAATCCTTATATGCTTGCCGACCTAAAAGTGTTAGATTGCACAAGAAACAAGACTATCCACATGAAATATTCTAAAAGACATAAAACCAAAAACAAAAAAAAAACAAAAACCAAAAAGTTCAAAAGGTCCCAAAGATTCATAAAGTTCTATATACATGCTCTAGATTTTAGAGTCGCTAGGCCGACTTCTCCGTTTGCGCTCAAGGACCATTATTGTGGGGCCTGCTCATGCTTGGCCCTTCTCCTGGATCATCTAGGTCCTGATGGTAGTATGCAAGCTCAGCTGATAGATGGTTGTTTGCATCATCCCTCTTCTCTTTCTTTCTCTTCCTTCCAGCCCTTAGCTTTCGCAGATTTTCTTGCCAAAGGGCCTTACCTCCCTTTAAACTATTAAAAAATTTCTTTATGGACTGAGGGGGAGTAGAATTCATACCTGAACTTACCTTTTCGGACCCAAAACAGGAAACTTTGGGTTTGGGGCTAGTCGAGATCGAGTACTGCTTGTCGACCTCGAGTACAGGGACCCCATACTTAGGCTCTTGGCAAGTTAGTGGCTCAGCAGAGGTTGTCGACATCGACAAGTCTTGGTCGAGATCGAGTGGGGCCCTTGTCAAGATCGAGTAGCTCTTGTCGATCTCGAGTACTGTGTTGGCACCCTCCTTCACTGTTTGCTTGTTCCCGTGTTTGCTGATGCTTTTCACCTCCAGCCAGGAAATTTCCTCTTTTGCAGGGCCAAAAGAGAAATCTAAAACCTCATCGCCTATGGTGAAGGTGAGCGATCTATTCTTGACGCTTATTCTGGCATCTGCAGTAGCTAAGAATGGTCTACCAAGAATAATAGGGCTAGTAGGATCTTCAGCACAGTCAATGATAAGGAAATCTGCTGGAACAAAGAATTTACCAACCTGGACAGGGACGTTCTCAACTATACCTGTAGGGATGACTACTGTATTGTTTGCCATGTATAATTTTGCATCCACAGGTTCTATGCATCCTATTTTTACCTTCCGCCAGATTGATAGAGGCATGATGCTCACACTTGCTCCTAAATCGCATAGAGAATCATATTTATATTGTCCAAAACCCACAGTAACAGAAAACTTACCATCATGCCTCTTTTCAGGGAAGTGGAGTACTTTGCATTCTCCTGCGATCTCTGAGATGGATCGCTTCTTGCTCAGGATTTCCTTTAAAAATTTGACATATCTAGGCATCTCTTGCAGGGCTTCTGTAAAAGGGATAGAAACATTTAGTTCTTGCAGCATTTTAACAAATCTGGTAAACCTACCTGCAGTGGGATCTTTCTGTGCTTTTGAAGGGAAAGACAGTGGCTTTTTCAGTTTAGGAGCCAGATCAGCTGTCGGAGGTGTTGCAGAGTCGTCGATGTCGGCCAGTTGCTGCTCCTCGATCTCGACCAGGGGCTCGTCGATCTCGACTTGGGTTGTCGACCTCGGGTTGCTGGTCTGCGCAGCGGAGTCCGAGCTCAGCTTCTGGTCTATGTCGAGTAGCGGTTTGTCGAGGTCGAGTACGGTCTCATCGAGATCGAGTAGGCTCTGCTCTGTCTCAAGTTGCTGCTCTGCCTTGTTTTGCTGTTTCCCGACCTCTGGCTCATGTAATTGATGCCCACTCCTGAGTTTGATAGCTGCGACGTGTCCGGTCTTCCCTTTAGGATTTGGTTCTGTTTGCCCAGGGAGCTGTCCGGACGGTCGTGGGATCTGTGCAGCGATTTGACCCATCTGCGTCTCTATTCCTCTTTTCCAGATGTCCAGTTCTCCAAATTTTATAGTGATGTTCTCCAAATCTCCCATGTAGCGATTTGGACCCCCAGCGTAGGCTGCTTCCTCATGTGTCTCTGCCATTCTGACTTGCTCAGTTTGTGGGCACTCAGTAGTGGTGTGCCTCTGTGATCCGCATTCGATGCAAGGCTGATTGACAGATAGATATTTGACTTGCTTGAGGAGCTTACGATTCTGGTCTCTGTAGAACTGCTCCCTGACATCTGGGTCAATCTCCTTTGCTGGCTCATAGAGTGGCATAGATGGTGCTGGCCTGGCATAGGAGTTCTCCTCATAGTTTGCAGTAGACCCATATTTGTTGTCATAATTAGTGAGCTTGTCTAGCACACCCCATGCGTCAACTGGCGGCATCGTCAGATACTCATAACGAGTATACTGGTTGATTCTATCCTTGGTGACTTGATCAAGAGAGTTGAAGAAGATCTCCTGAATGACGTAGGGTGGCTGTCCATGAGTGGGGCAGGATCGCAGCAGTTCTTTGTAGCGTTCCCATGCCCTTGCCAGCAGTTCCCCATGCTTCTGTTTGAAGGCGGTGATTTTCTGGCGGAGAAGTGCTGTCTTGGCAGGTGGGAAGAATTTATTCAGAAACTCTTGCTCTACTTGGGCCCATGTTGTGAGTGATCTTGGTTTCAGCCCTTCGAGCCACTTCAGTGCAGGCCCAGCGAGAGACAAGCAGAAAGCCTTCATCTTGACATATTCCAGAGTTGTACCTTCAGCAAGAGTACGACACATGTCATGAAAATTGGTAATATGTTCAAGAGGACACTCATTAAATCTTCCATAAAAAGCATTATTTTTAAGCTCTATCAGAAATTGAGTGCGAATTTCAAAAGAGTTTTCAGGGATTAGAATCGCCGATTCAGGCATGACGAAAGTTGGATGCATATAATCCTCTGCTGTAGTTGGATATTGGGCAAGCTCAGCTTCTGCTTGCTCCCTTGCTGCTTTCTCTTGTTCCCTCGCTGCCCTTTCATTGGCGATAGTAGTATCCTTTGCAGCTAGCTCCCTTGTAAGCCTCTGTATTAGCTGTTCTTGTGTCTCAGCGGCGGCCATGGCTCTTTTCAGTCTAGCGTGGGCTTGTATAAGGCGTTCTGGGTTGTCTAAGCCGTCAAACTCAGGTGGTTGACCAGAACGGCACATATACCTGAAAAGTAACTCAGAGTAGACGTGAGATTCAACTACCTAGGGCGCGAATGATTGCTTCCCCGGCAACGGCGCCAATTTGTTGGTAGGAGGAAATCGAGACTTGCAATAATAAAATAGAAATAAATCACAGCAAACCAGATTCCGTCCCTTGCAAATAATTACAAGACCTCCTCCTTATGTAGCAGTGGGAAGTCAGGATCGATCCACGAGGAAGCGTGTCAGCGGATCCTAGGCAGCAGTGAAATCTCACAGTCAGAAGTCGACAATAGGGTCCTCGATCTCGACTAGGGTAAGTCGACAGAAGATCGGACAGTCGAACAGCGCAGCAGCAAACACAGGGGCTCGTCGATATAAACAAGGCCTACTCGATATCGAGTAGAGTCTTGGTCGACTTCGGCTTGTCTTGTCGAGTACCTGCACACAGAAGCTACAGCGACTTTGGGTCGAAGATCAGTAGTCGAGATCGAGTAGTGCTATTCGATCTCGAGTAGACAGAGGATAAAAACGAAAGAAAAGAAAAATAATAGCTTTGGGATTTTGAACTAAAACTGTATAAAAAGGACTTCCAAGATTGGGGTTCGCAACAACGATAACCAAACATGCATAAGGCAGAGATAAAACAGATAATCATGTAAATCGCATCAAGGGCAAGCTTTCGCCTTTTTCCAACAATTAGACAACTCTTTCAAGAAACCCTAATTGTCTCTACCGATTTTATGTTTACAATCCAAGTTGTTAGCATGGATCTCCATTAGATGGGTAATAAACACATAAACAAGCAGGAGATGCTCAAAACATGATAAAAGTCGGATCTTTACCTCAATTATGCATGGCTATCATCGGGCTCTCCCCAACCCTAGAAGTGGGTGGACTATTCGCGCTTCATTGCCATCTCAGACATCATTGATTGAAAGAAAACTAATTGCATTAAAATAAACCAAAGTTTACAACCGCTTGAAGCTTACTCCGCTCTCGCTTCTCAACTCCAATCGGCCGCTCACTCTCTCTCTCTCTCTCCTTCTCCTACTTACTTCTCTCTGAATTTGAATGAATAAAACTGAGCCCCATGGGCTTTTTTATAGGCTTCTAAACCTTGCTAGTCAAGTATAGAAAACATCTATCTATATCTAAAAGTATATCTAAAAGGTTTAATGATAAATAAAAGTAACAAGGAAATTAAATCTAAAAGGGAAATAATATCTAAAGTGTCTCAAGTGGATAGATCTCTTCCTTCATGGTGTGTTTTGATGATTTCGGATAGACTCGGCAAACGTCGAGCCCATGGAATCCCAAACCGAGTAGGATTCGTCAAACCGAGTAACGCGGCTTCTGGGACCGTCGTCGATCTCGAGTAGAGCCTACTCGATCTCGACTAGGAAGGTTGTCGACTGGTGTGGCTCGGCTAGCTGGTGCTCGACATGCTCGGGTGTGGTCTTCAGCTGCTTCGTCGATCTCGAGGACCCCTCGTCGACATCGAGTAGGGAGGCTCGTCGACTAGGTTTGGCTTGGCTGGTCGGGCAAGTCTTCTCGATGCGCTCAGTCATGGCTCCATGGTCTTGTCGACCTCGAGTACCCGTACTCGATCTCGAGTAGGGTGTGGAGTCGAGTTCTTCGTCTTCAGTTTCTCGACATAGGCTCCTCGATGCTGGCTGGTGTCTAGATAAGTCTTGTCGAGATCGACTAGGGTTAGTCGATGTCGAGTAGCTCTGTGCTCCGGTTCTCGGCTCTTGGTTTTCTCCCGAAATGGTTCCATATTTTGCGATATTAAACAGAAACTTATGTAGATCTCCATTTCTGACAAATAAGCTTATACTACATAAATCCGACATATTCCCAACCCGAAATATGCAAAATGTAATGAATATGGAACTAAAATATGCATAGAGACATGGCTACTTTGGGGACATCACAGCACGGCCGAGGTCTCCAAATCTCGCATCTCCTACTAGGTTTTCACCCTGGAAACATCCACCCACCGCCCCCTCTCCGACGGTAACCGACCCTAACCTTAAACCCTCCACTGGTCCACCCTCCACTGCACCCTCTCCACCGGTCCACCCTCCTACTAGAGCGTCGCCCCGAAAACATCAATCAACCGCCCCCTCTCCAACGGTAACCGACCTTAACCCTAAATCCTCCACTGGTCCACCCTCCACTGCACCCTCTCCACCGGTCCACCCTCCTACTAGAGCGTCTCCCCGAAAACATCAATCCACTGCCCCCTCTCCACCAGTCAACCCTCCTACCAGAGCATCACCACGGAGAGTTCAACCCATTCGCCCCTTCCTACCGGCGACATCTACTCCCGCTTTGCCCTCTGAACCCCCACCTCACCTGACCAAAACATGGACAAGATCTCAAACCCCTGCCCCCTCCCAACCGGTGTCGTCCCCTACCCTAGTGGTGAGCGCCGAACCCTTTGCGCCCGCCCAAACCAACTCATCTCAACCTGTGCCCTCGACTTTTACGGTGGTGACTCAGGCGTTCTCCGAATCTCAACCTCCACTGGTGTCAAACAACAATGACATTCAGTCATCGTCAAGGACAGAGAAGAGCATCTCTAAAAATCATAATGACTCAGCTGCCCAAGGAAGTGAGGAATCTTCTGGGTGGAACAAAAAAGTTGCAATTGAACTCGTTAATGGAACGTAAATGAAATGTCTTTCGAATTCGGTTTCATAATTTCTAAGTAATTGAACTCGGCTACTCAATGATTGATGTTGTTTGTATGTATTGTGCACTAAGTATGTATGATTAGGACTGTGTGATTAGCCAGTTATGCCTAATCAGTAAGTTGCAATTGAACTTGTTGGTATATGTTGTTGGTATGTATTGAACTCGAATGCTCAATGTTTGAGTAGGTAGTTAATCTATGATTAGGACTGTGTGATGCCCATTTCATCATTTCAATTGTTTGCATTCCGTATAAAACTGAATTAAAAAGCTCTTTATGATTGATCAGTCAGTTATGTAAGTAATGAATTTGGAGTCCTCTTACTGACATCACACTAAATTATAAAGCTCTTTATGATTGGTGCATTTCAATTGGATGTATTCTATATAAATCTGAAATCAAAAGCTCTTTATGATTGGTGCATTTCAATTATATGTATTATGTATAAATTTCAATTGTATGTATTGTTATATTTTCTAATTAATTTATAAGTAATTGACCAATGCTAATACATCTCCTACTTTCTATGTATGACCTGATGAATTACCTGATGAAGATTCGATGCAACCAATCCTGCATTTGGAGTCCTAACGCAGATCATTCACTTGCATTTCGATGGCCCCCATACATATGCTGGAGCGATGTCCCTGACCAAATATTGGAGCTATGGTGGGAAATGTTCAAGGTACAATACAATTAGCTCTTTGCTGGTTACTTTTATTTCTTTTGGATGCATGAACACACACACACAAGTGATATGGAAGCCTACGTGGGTCAAGCAAGTGATATGGAAGAAAATGTGGGAGAAATGGGGAAGGGAAGACAAATTTCTACATCAATCTGAAGTGAACAAGCAAAACAGAGCCATAGCAAACCAAAAGAGCAGTCCAATTTTCAACGGTGGTTCGGTTTCAACAACTGTTATCAAGAATCGACTTGTATGCAGTTTAAATAACCTACTTAAGTTGTTTTCCCATTTATTTTCAATGCATATCATTTTCCTACTTAACTAAACGAATACCTTTGTTTTCACAGAGGACGGAGCTTGGAAAGAAGCCCACACCAAAGCAAACCTTTGAAAGGTGTCATAGAAAACGAGATGGTTCTTGGGCGAGCACTCAATGCCAAGAAACTGTGGTAACTTGAATTTAAACCCTTAATATTTTAAATGCTTGTTGTTTTTGTTATATCCATGATAGATGCAATTGGTGACCCTTAATTTTTTTTTTGTCATGCTGTTGTTGTTTCGGATACTATTGTTGTTTTGTATACCGCTGATTGATGCTACGTTGTTGTTGTTGTTCTCTTTCAGAAAGGAATGTGTCAATGATTTCCCCTTATTATTCCTGCATTGTCTTAAGATTGATGCTACTTTGTCGTTCTTGTTGTTATGTTTCATAAAGGAATGTGTCCATGATTCGGCCTTGTTAATCTTGCATTATCTTAAGATATGGCCTTGTTATTTCTGCATTATCTTAAGATTTCACCTTGTTGTCTTCTGCTAGGAATGTGTCGTTCTTGTTGCTATGTATACCGTTGTTGTCTTCTGCTAAGTTGGAAGTTAGTTATTTACCAACTGATTTCCACGATTCATCCTTGTTATAGCTACTGATGTTGCAAGCTGATTCTTCTACATATTCATATGTTATTATCTGTACATGATTGGTTTGGATATTCATTTCGTTTCCTTTCAATTTATAGGACAAGTATGACCAGGTAGTTGACGAAGAAACATTGGATGATGATGCAGTCTTTGACAATGGATCCCATTCGGTTGACACGAATCAGCTTTGGCTCAAGGCAACAGGTGGTGTCATGAAAGGCCGGGTTCATGACATAGGATCAGAGTCTCAACACATTATGCGTTCAGGACGTTATGCACGCACTGTTGGCCAGGATTCTACAGCTCGTAGTTGTGGCAATTTGAAAGACTGCATGATGACTGAACTCTCAACAATCAAGGAAGACTTGAGGAAAGAAATGGTGGAGTTGGGAGATCAAGTGCAGACGCAGGCGGCCATAAATCTCAGGGAAGAGATGTCATCATTTGGAGATCGAATGCAGGAGGCGCTTCTTAGCCCCATGAGGGATTTCTACAAGGGCAAGCACACATCAAAATCAAAGTAAGCTGCAGGCTTAAGTGCAATTTGGTGGTTTGGACTTCTGTTCTTTCGCTTGGTTCGTATATATAATTGTTTGGATTTGGATGCCTCTTTTGGAATGTCAAACAACTATGTCCGGCTGAATGTGTTTCGTTTGCTGTCGAACAACTACCTTTGGTTTAGACTTTTGTTGTTTTTGTTGGATGACTGTTTTGTTTGCAGTAGTAACATGTTATGACTTTATATGTATGTCTTTCGTATCGTATTTATATTTATTCCATTCAGAATATCACCCAAAAATGAAACGAACCAATGACACAAAAACATCAACAACATGAGCCACGACACGAAAGAAGCCTAAAAAATAACAACGGCCGTATAACTAGCGCTACCCATAACCTTAGCAACAAAATTAGCAACGACCCCGCCAACAACACTAGTAATGACCTTAGCACTGGCCTTAGCAACGGATCAGCAACGAACTCAGCACGGTTCATCACCAGCTTGCAGCCACGAACACAGCAGCGAACTCAGCCAGGACTACAATTTCGAGGTTGTTTTAAAACCGGGTTCGTAGCCACAACCACGGTATATATCACATACTATTAGCCACGGACGTAGCCATGGACATAAAATTTTCGTTGCTAAAATCCGTGGCTAACGGCCCGTCGCTATTAGCTACGAGGCATATAGCAAGGGATGGCGCGCCCGTGGATGATTCCGTGGCTAAACCGGTTAGCAACGGACAGTCGTGGCTAAATCCATTGCTATTTCCCGTAGCTATTTCCTGCGTTTTTAGTAGTGTGACAGTTTACATTTTTGTTTTGTCATGTTGTTAAAATCATAACCATAGTCTGAAATTCACAAGTATTGTCTTCCAATTATTTGGTGATCCGTCTTCGTGTAGTTGTTAAGATGTTTTGTGATGTTGTTAGTAACTGGAAACATGTATTCAGATGTAAGAAATGTTAGAACTTGTCATCCTAATGTTTTCTTTGCTGAAATATAACCGGAAAAATGTTTTAAGATTTTGTTAATGAAGACTCATTAATTGAAATGATTTACTAGACTACTTGAAAAAAAGAAAGAACATGCACTTGTGGGTGACAGTTGATTGCTATGACTATTGCACACCATATCTAGAAGAACAAATGTTCACATATATTCACTTGGTCTTAGGCTTTGAATTTTGCTTGTTTATTGTACTTTTCCTATGAGATTTGTCTTGGTTTTTTTTACTATAGATAACTTGAGTGTGTGTTCAGTTGTTCCTCCGACATTTGTGTTTGTATCGATGGCTTTGAGTTTGGGTTGGTTATTATACTTTTCCTATGAGATTTGTGTTGGTTTTTTTTACTAAAGACAACTACAGTGTGTGTTATGTTGTTCATATGTGAGTGGTGTTGGTTTTGATGTCTGTGAGTTTTGCTTCCTTATTATTCTTTTCCTATGAGATTTGTGTTGGTTATTTGTACTATAGACAACTTGAGTGTGTTAGGTTTTTTTTCCATTACACAAATGTGCACCCCAGCTTCACCTTCATTTCAGGAGATGCAAGACCACGCCGAGGCCAGCTCTGCTCTGAGGGTCTCTGACCAAGAGAACCAACTGCCCCTTCAGGAGATCCCTCAAGTCATTCCTCCTCCTTCCGAGGATCCCAAGATCCGCCAGCTGAAGGAGATCTCCATGGAGCTCACTGCACGCTTGCTTGCAGCCGATGCTGAGGCAAATAGAAAGGTTGATGAGCTCGATCGGGTGAACACGCTAAACGACGAGCTAGTAGACCGTTCGGCAAGCCTCTCTTCGCATTCCTGCACCATTTGGGATGACCTGGTGGCTTCTAGGGCCCGAGAGGATGCTACCAAGTGGATGTTCCTCGCAATGACAGCCATCGCACGTGCTGCGATCATGAACAGGTAGGATGCCTCGACCTTTTCTGAAGCATTTTGTGTATATGTAGACCTTGCGTATGTAGACATCGCGAATGTAACTGGCCGGTTGAACGCTTCCTTCTTGTTGTCGGCCGGTTCTTGAACGAATGAAGCCGTGTGGTACTTCATCTTCGAGTATGGGATCATTTATCCCGGTGTCTCTGGATATCCTTTGTCGCACAAGTAATAACGCCCTGGAGAAGGGTGTGGGAAATGCATGCCCGGGTTAGTTAGGGCGTGCTCCAACACACGGGCGTCGTGGGCGCTTCTCTCCCAACCGGCCGAAATGAATGTGAAATTGAGGCCGAAGTCACAGACAGCTAGGACGTTGAACGTTGTTATGCCCTTGCGTACCCGGTACGGTAATTGCTCTTCTCGTGGAATACACGCTTTGATGTGTGTCCCATCGAGAGATCCAATGCAACCCTGCATGGAAGGGCTACATGATGTAATGAATTCCTGCCCAATTCAACCGAAAATGTGCGAACTTTTAGTAACCTTAAAGTGTCTGTTGTATCAACTGTCCTCAATTATCAGCTTCGGGACCTCTGAGAAGTGAGGATCGACGGGCTTTATGACGTCTCGAGCTAGTCTGTTCCACCCGTTGTGGTAGCCCACTAGTGCTTCGAGCATGTCGGTGATGGCATCGCTTATTGTGGAAGTTGAACGCTGAAAACGCTCGCAGGAGTCCCACAATGATGCCCCCCATGCCATGGTGTTGACGAATATCCCCACCTTCTCTAGGAGGGTCATGTTGTTTGATCTGCACAATATGTAATGTTGTCGAAGAGTCGAGTAGAGCAAGGTGAAAACGTGCTTCGGCATGCGAAAAACTTGGACACGACGAAGGTCTATCTCGTGGGCGAGTATATCCTGAATCCAACGCTCGCCCATGTACTCGGATGTGTAGCAGAGCACCTTGTGGATGTACTTGCAGTAGTGCGATTCATTGCGCACGACTTCTAAAATGAGAAACAAGTGTGCTAGCGCCGCTTGCTTGTGCCTCCGCTTCCTCCGACGTCCAACCGAAAGAGAATCCATCGGCCACAGCTCCATAGGTGCACAAACGATCCTCAGCTAATAGGAATTGGGATATCGGGTTCAACATTATTATGTGACAACAATGCACCTCATAAAAAGTGAGAAAATGGCAGGCAAAAGTGAGCAAATGGGAGGCAGAAAACATGAACCCACAGTGAAATATACAAAGACATAATCTGTACCATAGTAAGTGCGCAATGGCTACAACTCAACTGCAAACAAACATGAAAGTTGCACCTACTAAAACACTAGGAGCAATTCGTTATTGTTGTCTAAGGCAGCATCATAACAAGTCTAAAAACAAAACATACAACAAGTTAAATGAACTCCCTTCTGCTGCATGTTCCCCCCCCCCCCCCCCTCCGCTCTTGCGGAACTGGTACTTCAGCCACGCTAGCCTCACCGTGTCGCTCCTCGTCATCGCAAGGAACATCCTCGCACGCTCGGGGGAGATTAATGATTCAATTGCGAACATAAGCAACGGGCTCTCATCCTCTATCAATCCTTCCACCACAAGATGGTCGAGGACTTTCATGACCTCGACCTCTCGGTTAGCTTCAGTACGAGACGCCTCGTCGTCAGCTCGGACGTAGTTCAGTATCTATGCACTCGTTTCCTCAGCGAAATCCATTTTCCTATCAAACATAACTGACCCAGAAGACCTTCTCGCACTGCGTTTCAGACCGGAAGTAGTTGCGGCCGAGCTCGCCGAACGCTTCCCTGACATAGTGGGGAAGGTGCTACATCCGGGGGTGACATTGAGAGCTGGCTGAATGGGAGGGACTGGATTGGACTTGCTGGCACCTCTGACGAGGTTCGGAAATCGACGGAGGTCGAACTCGTCAATCTTATCCACATCATCCCCGAGGTTCACCTCTGCAGCAGTCGGTTGGGGTCGGTATACGTAGCTTCTATCATCGGGCGTGAAGGACATAGACACAGGGCTTTGCACGGGATCCATAGACGGAGATACGCAGTGTTGATCGGTGGCTACGGTGCCTCCGTAAATCTGGTCCCAAGCGTCTTCGAGGTCCGGTGGTATGCACTTATTCTTGCGTTTTCAGAAGTCTTTCTTCTCCTACAAACGCATGTGCCACAAACGGTAAGAGTCGTTGCGTACCAGAATCCCAAATGATTGTATTTCTAATATAACAAAAGATGTTACAGCCATTGGTAGAACGCTTACCTGACATTTACGCTCCCACCACTCGTCGCTGGCATCGATGCACCCCCGTTCGTAGTCCCATCCTAAACCGGTCTCTCCGTGCTTCAAATATTTCCAAGCCTTCCACTTCTCCTTCATGGTGGCGTGTTTGTTCTTTAATGTGTTGCCGCCACACTTCTGCCCTGTTAGTCCCTCGAATCAGGTTGTTAAAACCACCCAGTTGAACCCTTGATCGCGACCGTACTTTTGCTGATACCAAATCAGAAGGTCCAGGAACTGTTTCAAAAGAGTCAGAGTCCACATGAACTTAAGTTCCTTAGCATCCTTGCTTTTCTTTCCCTTATCCAAAGCTTGCTTGCCACTGGAGGCCATGGATGCAAATCTCGAATAGCTGACGTCTCCCCAGGACAACAACAGACGAAGAAACCAATATTCAAACAAGAGCAAGCAACGACGATCAATCCTTCAATACAAACTCCCACTCATGTGGGATGAAATGCAAGAACCATGGAAAGAAAATATGCAAACACAATCACCACAAACAATAATGTATGCAATTGGGCATTAATTGTTACCCTTGTCGATATACCACATATCGTTCATCTAATCAGACTATGGGGAGGGTTCAGTTGGTTCCAACCGGACCCAATGTCATCGCCGGCAACCTAATTGCGTCTATGCGGCGACGGTAACTAAAGGCCCAATTGTACCTAGGGTTCCCTTCCACACTAGTCTAACCCATAATTCCCAACTACGTTTCGCCATTTCAATGCAATAATTCCATTCCTCATGCCAACAAAACTCAATTTTAAGCATAGGCGGCAAGAATAGCTCAAGAAACACTCGACGGCGGTGAAATCTTACCTCGTAACCCACGGCGAGGACAATGGCGGACTGTTCACTTCGAGTGGAGAGATGGCCGACACACCATTGATATACGAAGTCGGAAGGGTGAGGAGGTGGGCTTCTGCACGCGATCGCTTTGCTGTGTCGGCGGGGATTGTCGTCTGGTCACGTCTTTCTATTCGCCGTCGCCAGTCGCCAGGGGTGGGATGCTCTACAGTGGCGTCGCATACATGATTCACAAGTGGGAGGTGGGCCGGGCTAGGGGGTATAATTTCAGGGGCAATTTTGGATTTTTCTAGCTGTAAGTACCCCACAATCTTCTACCTACCAAACACCTTTTCGAGATTTTTGTCCTAAATAATCTCCATCCCCAACATCCCGTTAATCAATCAAAATAATCTACATCTCTTAAAATCTACAAAAAAACCCATTAATCCTCAGAATCTTCATCTAGCGCCAAACACTGCCTTAGTAATGCCTCGATGTGTAATCTAATCGTTACCTAATCGTTATCTATGAGGTGAATCGTTTGCATGTGATTGTTTCTTGTTGTGAACGAGTAGAAACCATCAAACATAATAACGCAAACAAAACAAACTATATGTATGACATAAACAAATAGACTATAATGTATCTACTGTGTAGATCGAATGTAGCCCATAAAATGCTCATACATCAAGTCTAGCTGGGGATGCCCAACCAATGCCTGAATAGCCTGGGTCATCTCGTCGACCCGGGCCTGTCACGCAGCAGCCTCATCCTCATATGGTCCTATGACGTCGTCTGGGTGGGTAGGCACAGCCGGAGGAGCATCAAGTTGTACCACTGTCGTGGGCAACACATGACCTCGACTCTGGGACTGAAACCAAGTGCGTTAGTCAGCTGAGACGCCTCCCTGACAGCTCTCGACCGTCCTCCGATGACCGGTGACAGGGTAGAATCTCTCAGGGTCCTGATATGCCCAAAGATGGTGCTGCAAGCCGAATGTCACGATGTAACGCCTCTTGAGGCGAAAGGGTCGCTGCACGAAAGTCGAAGGGATGACGTCCAATGGCCGCTCCTACACGTGGTCGAACTGTCAGAGCACCCTGTCTGAAATGTACGGCTCAAAGACGCCACCGAATCTAAGGGTGCCTCGATTGGTGGAGGAGCGAAACTGACCTGCAAAATCCAGGTCTCTGCCAAAAGGCATCCACTTGACCTAGGTTGAAAAAATTATATAAGGGAAACAATGTCACCCATCATATCATCCAATTCAGGTCCTTAACCAAGACCGCCTCTGGGGAATCTTTTTCAGCCTGCCGGCCCATGAATTCTTCCGAGCGGGCCGGGCGGACGGGGACCGTAATAATGGCCTTACTTTTGTTGTGCCCAGTACTGAGTGCCCAACCGTGACTAAAGGGATCCCTTGTTGATATAGCCGTGTTGGAAGCCTCTTCTCAAGCTTGTGCCTCTCCCTATCGTTTTCCCTCTTCGCGGCCTTCGACGTGTCGAATCGTGCCATGTATCGGTGATCATCAGCTAGTGCATCCTTGTCCGGGCGAAGCGGACCCGCAAAACAAGGGAAGTACGTCCAGATCCATGCCTGAAAAGTATAAACCATTAGAGCACTTATTATATGTAACTCGAGACCAGAGGAAAATATTTACCGTATTAAAGAAAGAGGTTACCTGCAATAGTGCAGCACACCCATGTAGGCCCTTAGCCTCACCTCTCGTGGTCTCCCCTAATCCCCGGTAGAGGAAGGCAAGCACTCCTACTCCCCAAGCGAGTCTCCCAGAGTGGGCAAGTTCCAAACTAGCCTGAACAACGAGAAGTGTACGCGGCTCTGGGACTTGGCGATGAAGACCGTTGCACCCAACAACGTAGCCAAGAAAGAAACGGCGAGGTCGTGGTGGCGCTCTCTGGCAGCTGGGGTGTCGTCGTGCCACTGATCCCGACGGCGGCCGTTCCTCTCCTCCCACCAAGTCGTAAACCCCGGGATGGGCGCTCCGTAAGCCGTCCTATGCTTCTTCAGCTGGCCCACAGTCCAAGCAAACATCTGCCACAGTCGAGGCTCAAGCTATACTGGAAGATAGTCAGGGAGAGGCTCACAAGGCAGTCCGTCAATCGGCAGCCCTATCAGACAAGCGACGTCGTGGAGTGTGATGGTCATCTCGCCCCATGGGAAGTGGAAATAGTTTGTCTCTGGCTGCCAGTGCTCAATGAACACAGTCAACAACTGGGCATCCACTCCGTCCCAGTTCAAATCAAGCAGCCCAAGTAGACCAGACTGAGCTGCCTCTTGCACCCAGGTCGAAGAACCCTCGTATATGTAGCCTCGGAACGGACGAAGGTGTGTAGCCTGATGATGAACCTTCAGCAATTTATGCTGAAAGGTAGGGTCCGTCGACAACCAGTGAGACCTATTGCCTAAACGAGACCAAAAGATCTCCTGGAGGCAAGTCGCCATCGGGGATCTCATCGTCCCCATCACCAGCCTCCTCCTCCTCCTCGCCCCCCCCCCCCCCCCACTCCTGAGTCGCCATCCCATCTCCGGGCGTCGCCCCCTGTGACTCCTGAGCCGGCCCCTAGTGGCTCTTGAGCCGACCCCTGTAGGTCTTGGACCTGAACATGTCCTCCCACAACGCCCACATCCGCTCCTGTCGGCATCGTCGTGTCTGTATCAAGCTCAACCGCCGTATCTCTCACGGTCACAGTCTCTTGCTCCGCAAGAGCCATGAGATCTGACACCGTCTGCGAAGATGAGTCAGTGATGAAGACCTCTGCCGGATTGGCGCTCTCTACGGCATGTGAAGGCGCATTACAGTTTCGCCCGAGAACGATGCGAACGGTCCCGTCATCCCTCCGCATCCGAGAATCCTATTAAATTTTGAACTACTTTTTAAATATATTCTTTTATTTAAGGTGAATGTTTCTATTCACCCCTCTATTTCATTCAAAAATTATATTTTTTATTAGCTTACAGTAGTTCACTTTAAACATCTTATTTTGTAACAATTTGTTTCTATAATTTCTTTTTTTGTATGTTTCTATAATTTGTTTCTCTAACTTCTTTTTAAACATCTTATTTTGTAACAATATGATTCATAATTTCTTTTTTATATGTTTCTATATTTTATTTCTATAATTTCTTTTTAAACATCTTATTTTGTAACAATATGATTCATAATTTCTTTTTATGTCTCTATATTTTGTTTCTATAATTTCTTTTTAAACATCTTATTTTGTAACAATCTGTTTCTATAATTTCCTTTTAAATATCCTCTTACAGTAGTTATTTTGTAATAATTTGTATTAAATATATTGTGCTTTCAAATTAAATAAGGTAAACTTATCCGATTCAAATAATAAACTTATTCAATATATAATTAAACAATTAAACAATAAGGGAATATGAATCAATTCATACTAACCGATGGAGTACTTGTCAAAGGAGAAACCTCCTCAGTACGCCTTCTCCGGCCAGCACCGGCTCTCCCACCACTGCCACCACCCCCATCACCGGCGGTCCTCCCGACGCCACCATCACCATCACCTCTGCCACCACCACCACCAGCCCCAACGCCGGATCCACCCACACCACGCCCACCACCTCCTCTCCCTGAGCCACCATCGCCGCCGCGATCCACACCTCGGCAACCATTTCCTCGGACGCCCCCTGGCCCTACACCCACCCCTCGACCACCACCTCCTCGGCCACCTCCACCGACGACCATCTCTTCGCCCGCACCCCCCTTGCCGGCACCCGACGCTGCTACACCTCCCCGGCCGCCAACACCACCGTCGACGCCGCTTCGCCCAGTTCTGCTCTCGCGAATGCCCCCCTAACCTTGTCCTTGGGATCTCACCATCGATCGCTCGCTCACTTGCCGGAAATCTCTCGCTCTCTTGTCGGAATCGCTCTCTCGTCTGAATCTATGTGTGGAGGAAGAAGCACAACGTCTGTTTCGATGTTGCGCTTTATATAAAAAGAGGCACAACGTCGAATCCGACTTTGTGCACAATTGGACAACGTCCAATCGGACCTTGTGGTTTGAAACGTCAGCCGACGTTTCAAACCACAACGTTCGATACATTGTAATTCAAAGCACAACGTCTGTTTGAATGTATTTATTCAAATTACAACGTCCATTTGGACGTTGTAATTTTTCTTTTGGCAAATGAACTTGTCATTTTAATATATAAATGCATAAATACATTCCGTCGTTTTGATAATAAATAAATATAATAAATGAATAAATCACTTAACAAAAAAATTACTTTATACGAGTATCAAATTACATACAATTTCCGACCTCCATTTTTATATTTTCTTATAAGTTAAAGATTTATATTTTGATAATGAAGAAAGGGTTTTGACTTTTATAGGTCTTGCCTCTTCGAAGAACTTTGTCCGCTAGAGTCATCGAACGACATGTAATTCTATTTACTTGAAAAATTTTCAGCACGTAGATTCACTCGTCGTTCGACGATTGCAGTGGACAAAGTTTTTCGAAGAGCCAAGGCCTATAAAAGTCCAAACCCTTATGTCATTGTCAAATTTGAAAATGATAATACATATATTACATAGAATGAGTCAACATATAACCAGTTACGGGGTGCTAACATAATTGAAGAGTCTATAAGGCGATGAATAATACTCTAGAAGGGGGGATGACTAGAGTATGGATAATTTTTGCAACTAAAGAAATTTAAAAGAACTTGTCAAGACCTTGATATAGCCTATCAGGACTTGAAAAAAGTGAGACCGAATAAGATAACGTAAATGCGGAATATAAACGATGAACAACAAATTGTTAACGAGGTTCGGCACGAACTTGGCCTACGTCCCCGCCTAGGGTTATCCAACCCGTAAGATTCAAACACTTCTTATTTCACTTCAGTTGAGCCTAGAACTTCCTAGAGAAACTACCTTTTCTCTATACAAAGCCTCACCGCTTCTATTCTAGCTCTCGACCTTGCAAGTGAAATAAAAGCTCACACCACACACCAAGTGTGTTTGATCGAGTATAAAATACTCTAAGTGTAAGATGAATGATTTTTACAATAAGTGCTAGTGTTTCCCTCAACTCTCAAACAATAAACAACACTTAGGCTTTAGGAGAACGTAAGAGAGAAACTGGGATGACGAATGCTTTTGGATGCTATGATTGCTCGAGTCCTTGCTTAGGTGATTGTAGTCCTTTCGCCTTCTTCTTTATATAGCCCAATGCTTTCGAGAACTTCTTGGATGGATGATCATTTGAATTTCAAATTCTTTCCAAGACATTTGAATTCTTTCCGATTGTGAACCTTCCAAAGTTGTAGCAACAATCTTCTCCATGATTATGCTTGATTGGATAGGTATAGGATTTTTCCTTGTATGGCACATGATATCCTTAAGAAAATCATACATAATGCATCTAACACACAAAATGGGTTAGGGGAGAAACATATGTATAGGTTAAGATCAAATCGAATATCTTGGCCTAAAGTGACGCCCATGATATAGTTAGGCCCAATAAAGTTGGCCTCGAATCATTTCCTGTAAAAAAGGATAAGCCAATAGATGTACAAAAAACGCATCCAAACATTTTAGTCTAGGTTTCAAGACCTTGAAACCCAGCCTTTTGTCTTTCATCATCCTTTAGATCACCTGCAAATTAGTTCTCAAGATCTTATAATCAAGGTGGAGTCTTTAGTAACTAGGTGTACAACTACCAACGGAATCATCTAGATTGGTGAAGATGTCGATTTGCACCTCGATGAACGCGTACGGTTGCAACTTATCGTTTCCCAGGCCCACCACCCACTCACTCACGACCGTCGTAACTTCACGGATACAATGTCGACATACATCAGGGTCGAACGCATCTAGCATTTCCGTAATCCTATTGCCAGTTTCAGTTAGGTAGGCCTCTCGGTCGTTGGTATACATCATGGTGTCGTGGGGGCATCCGAACTCCATCGGCACCAATCTCCTTGAGCCACTTTGACATACGATGCGGAAAAGGCAACATGGGAATGCCCGCTTGTATTTTCGGTGTTGGCAATTGTAATCACTTCAGTTGATGTCGAGTTAATTGAACCGATATCGAGTGATCTTTTAAAGTGAATATGAAAATGTGTTGTTCTTTTTATTAGGTTCTATTCAAGCGAATATGAAAATGATTCATATGTCAATGTTTCGATCTTCTTATTAGGTTCCATTCAAGGGAATATGAAAATGATTCATAATTCAATGTCTTTGTTCTTCTTATTAGGTTCTATTTAAGAGAACATAAAAATGATTCATATGTCAATGTTTCGATCTTCTTATTAGGTTCCGTTCAAGCGAATATGAAAATGATTCATAATTCAATGTCCTTGTTCTTCTTATTAGGTTCTATTTAAGTGAATATGAAAATGATTCATATATCCATGTTTCAATCTTCTTATTAGGTTCCATTCAGGCGAATATGAAAATGATTCATAATTCAATGTCTTTGTTCTTCTTATTAGGTTCTATTTAAGCGAATATGAAAATGATTCATATGTCAATGTTATGATCTTCTTATTAGGTCCCATTCAGGCGAATATGAAAATGATTCATAATTCAATGTCTTTGTTCTTCTTATTAGGTTCTATTCGAGAGAATATGAAAATGATTCATATGTCAATGTTTCAATCTTTTTATTTGTTCTTCTTGTTAGTTTCGATTCATACGGTTAAAATTAAGGGGATGACATAGAGTTCACATCGCAGGTGCATTACCGAATATTTACATATAGAAAAAATATACAATTGGTCCAATTCGTACATTGAATACACAAAATCAATTGGATCAGTTGCTCCCAACGAACTCAGCAGGTGCCGCTGGTTGAATCTTAATCAGCACCTGCTGGAACGTGTAAGTCTCCATAGTTACTTGGGCGGGCCGCACTACTAAATCCACTACGTATTGGGCAATGCTGCGAATACGCGAATGACTCACGTCGTTGTACAGACTTTTGATATCATCTTTTATCTGCGCCAACACGCGAGTATAGTACGACTCAGGGTCAATGTCGGACTCCATACATCAGAAATACATCGCCCTTGACCTTTTAGACCTGCTGTAATGGCCAGAATTATGATTTTTGGGTTACGTTTCAAGGGATGAAACCCCTTGTTCGGACTTGCAATCCAGGTATGGGTCGAGGTTTAAAACTCTTTTCAAGATTAGAAGAAAGAGGGATTTCAAACCCTGAAAACCTCGAAGGACCGTTGGGTACCCTTAAACAGTCCTAAGACTATGTCGCAAAATTAAATTCAAATGAATGTAAAGCGGAAGTAAAGTTTAGATACAAGTGTCACGGCAGAGCCGTGTCAAAACCAAAACATAGTGGGTGATTACCATTTTATCAAGTAAAAATATTAGCCAGATTCTTCGGTTCGCCAAGAGATTCCCCGTCACATAAGCAAGGTGCAAACAAGAGCGGTACCTAACACTATCCACGAAGTCAGGCCCAGTAATCACCTGCGGGTCTGCTTTGCGCCTAAATTATCATGTTTTGCACTTAATTTTATATCGATTTCTGTATACATTTCATGCATTCGGGATAGAATAGTACAAAATCTATGTAGTTTATGCTTATTTGCCAAATTATGGATTTCTGTTTAATTTCGCATAAATCGAGGCATTTGGTAGCAATTCAGAGAAAGGAGGGAAAGCTCGAAGTCAACTGCAGAAAGTCCAAGGTCAAGGAGCAGTGGAACTAGGACAAATCGAGCAAAGAACGAGAAAAGAAGCACTCGACACAACTGGTCGATATCGACACAACTGGTCGATATCGACACAACTGGTCGATATCGACTAGACTAGATCGATATCGAGTACTTCAGAGTCAAAATTCAGCAAAGTCGAGCAGAGTCACTCGAGGAGACAAGCCTAGTCGACGTCGAGTAGACTTATTCGATGTCGAGTACACTCGACGAGCCCATGTCGAGTGTACTCGATGTTTGAGCTCGAGCGCACTCTGAGGAATGAAGACGTTACTCGATGTCGAGTAACTTGGTCGACGTCGAGTAACCATGTCGAGCAGTCTGAGTCCGAGATCGACTGGAATCCGAGCATGAGGAGTTACTTCAAAGCCAAGGCACAACAAATCTATCAACATGGAGTCAAGATCTATCAACATGGAAGGAATCTGTCCACATTAGTATTATTTCCTTTTAGATTTAATTCTTTTATTTCCAAGTTTTATCTTAAAGTTATTAGATAAAAAGTTTAGATATAGGTAGATTATTCTTTCCTAGATTAGCTAGGGAATGAACACTATAAATAAAGCCTTAGGGGCTGTTTTCTAGGCATTCAATTTCAGTCACAATTAGTCACATAGAGAGATAGCGAGTAGAGAGAGACTTGGAGCTGAGTGCAAGTTTGTGAAGCGAGAGCGGAGTTGGCTTTATTCGGTTGTAAGTCTTGTTTGAGTTTATTTAATGCAAATTAGTTTATTTTTGTTATTTACGTGTTTCTTGATGATGAAGAGCGACTAGTCACCCAACTTCTGGGGTCGAGGTGAGCCCGATGGTAGCCATGTAAGGTGATGCGATAAAGGTACAATCTTTTGATGCAATTTCGTCTTCTATCCCTACGAGCATGATTCTTTTGCAAAAGTTGAAGGTGATCCTTGTTTGTGTTATTGAAGCGAAAGTGATCTTAATACAACTTGGATTAATTATGTGAAAAAGGGTTAGTAACAATAAGGGTTTATGCGAAAGCCTCTATATTCCTATTTGTTAATAACAAAAGCTATTTGATGAAAAGGCATGATCTTTTATACCTTATGCATTATTTTACATGATTATCGTTGTGGTGATGAAACCCTGATCTTGGAAGTCTTTTAGTTTATTGATTTATTTCCCATAAATTTTGTGTTCTGTCTTGCGAAAGTTATGAATTTTGTTTTGCTGTGTACTCGACATCGACAAGATCTGGTCGACATCGGGTAAGTTTTGGTCGACGTCAAGTATTGTTCACTCGATATCGTGTACTTTGCTTTCGTTTTCGTTTCTTTTGCATCCTTTTTTCTGTTTTAGTCGACAGTGTGGTCGAATTCGAGTACCTTACTCAAAGTCGAGTACTCTTCTGGTCGAGATCGTGCTGAAATTTGGAACTGAAAAGGCGGGCGCTGACACGCCTCCTGGTGGATCGATCCTAACTGCCTTCTACTACAACGGGAGGAAGTCTTGTATTTATTTGTTGAGACAGGAAGTCAATTTGATTTTATATTTTATATTTACTTTCATACTTGACCATCCTCTTGCAACAACAGGGTCCTCTGACCGCGCTGAGGCCACATAACAGGCCTATACGTAAATAAAGAATGACTAATGCAGAACAAGATTTAAATCACATAAGCATGATTTGACAGTTATAATATGCGGAAAACTGTAAAGGGCCCAAGACAATACCAAGAGGCATATCCCTCTCCTACCTCTGCACCTATTCCCGTTAGTGTAGAGACTCGCCAGTTCGGCGCTATAGCATAGCAATTTCCTCGTGGTGGTGCACAAACCACAACATCATCATATCATATCATCTCAGTGCTTGTCCGATGGTGCTGGGCTATCATATCATGCTCATATTGACTCGATTGACTCAGGGCAAACCCGATGGGGCTGGGCTACCCTATGACCATAGCAAAGACTCTAGGACTATCACAAATAACGATTGTTATGTATTAAAACACACATAGTAACCACATGCCCAGTTCAATGCAATCCTAGCATGATACTACATGACATGCTTTAATATTCAACACCTACACATCATATGACACATCAGGCAGGAGGTCCAGGTTACTAAGTAAGTCCCGCAGGATACTTACCTGATGATGCAGAACATCAAGATAACACAAGCAAGGGCCCAAATGCATGTTCAAAGCAATCCAAAAGCAATACACATTTATCATCAAGCCATTTCCATAAGCTACCAATCCAACATTCATAAGCGCGAAACCTAAGTTCTCAACATACTCAAAACCAACCGATAGTAAAACCGTTTTTCAAAACCTTTCCGATATGATCAACATCAACCAAAATCATTTTTCCAATTTCATTCTCTAAACCAACATCATCAAACCGAGCCAAAGAATCCCGACATTAAACATTTAAACCTTAAAACCAATACCTCAAAATCATATTAGAGAAATAACTCCGGCATTTTATTTCAAAACCTTGACTTTAATGTTTCAAGTAATTTAAGACAATGATAAACATTTTCAAAATAAATCTATCTTGAAAAACCTCATTTATCAATCAAAACCAACAAATTACTTTAAAATCCCATTTATGAACAACATTTAACAACATGCTCCAAATAATATTTAAAATATAAGAATCACCAAAATCACTTTTTAACATCATATAACAACATTTTCCCAAATAATAATATTTATCAAAAACTTAAAATATATATATAATAATTTCAGAATACCAATCAACAATAACAACAACAAATAATGGAGTGTAAAATAACAATCCCCAAATCTGATGACCCGAGCCCAAAAAATGAAGAACATGCCCAAAGAAGGACTCAACCCCAATTTGGAAATTTGTTTAACCCAACCCGAACATCATAACCCAGATCCATAAAAAAAGGGGAACCGGACTTGAATCCCTCCGCAACAGAAGACCCATTTTCTAAAATGATATAAGCCGAGTACCAATTCGTAACCCAGAAAGCCCAGCCCACAACAACTCTTATCTTCTTCCCCCAACCTAAGGATCAGACGCTCTGTGATGCCGGCCAGAAAAACGAAAAAGGAAGAAGGAGTCGATATGAAATTCCGACCCATACCCACCCTAAATCGGACAAACGAATCGAGAAGAGAAGAAAGGAAAAGAGGGCTTATAGCGGGTGTCTCCAGGAGATTGTTCGGCTTCAAAGCGGCATTTCCGATGGAGAAAGCTTGTGGGGGAAGGCGCGGGGATGACTAGGAAGGAAGAGAGATTATTAAGGAGAGGTTTCGAGGGAGTTGGAGTCGAAAACGAGAAGGAATCATACACACAACACAACGAACCTAAAAATCAGAACTGGGGTGGATGCGGCTTGCTTTTGGTCCCGGAGGACGGCTGGGGCTCCTTTCCTGGCATTTGGAGGTGAAGGAGACGCGGAGAGGTTGTCGGTGGGTTACGGTGGCCTGGTGGCTCCGACGTCAGCTGAATAATGCTCGGCCGCTGGACCAGGATACGAAGGAGGAAAGGCAAAGCCGTTGTGGGTGCCCGGAGATGCTCGGCTGGTGCTCGATGGGGGACCCAAGAGGTTCTCGAGAAGCGCTCGACTACTGCTAGATTGGTGAATTGGAAACAGATGGAGAAGGCTCCCTTGTAAGGAAGGGAAAAAGGGAGAGAGGGGGGATGGTAATCCTCTAGTGTTCTGCAGAGCAACGGAATAGGGTGAGAGAGGCTCCTCTTGTGGGTTCTTTGGTGCGAGGGATGAAAGAGATGAGGGCAGGATGGTGGGTCTTGTGGTGAAAAGACACAAAACAACAAAAGTGCAAGCTGTACCAAGGAAGGAGATGGAATCTCCAGGCAATGGGCCTTTTGAGTAAAACGAGAGAGAGAGAGAGAGAGAGAGAGAGCAGAAAAAGAAAAAGAAAAGAAAATAAATTTTGTGATCCCAACACATAAAACGCAAGAATATACCCGACATTCAAATTTGAACCCGCTAATCCCGACTCTATCGAAATTTAAGTTGAACCTTCAAAATCGAATTAAAATAACAATTTTAATCACAATTCCAAAATTTAGCGCATGAAAGCGGGAATAAAATTTGTAAGAATCCAAATTCTAAAACGATGCCGGAAGGATTTTAAAATCGAACTTGTACTCGAGGACGAGTTTTCTCTCATTTTTACAGATCGAATAAAATAATAATTTATTTAATCAAAATAATATTAAAATATATTCGGCCTTTACACATGCAACAACACTGCACAGAAAATTAATTGCATGGAAATAAAAAGCGATACATCCTGTGCTTGTAGTGGCAAATGTGACGTTCAGCCGGTACACTATGTCTGGTCACTCTAATAGTGTAACGGGTGCCATCCGAGAACTCAACTGTCTTGACGAAACTGTACGGAGTTGAAGGCATGGTATAGGGCTTCTGGCTGTTGGGTGTTTGGGGTGTATGTGTGATGTGGAGAGGGCCCGGGGGATCGGAGGGGCCTTATACGGTGCCTCCAATTACAACGTCCATTTGAACGTTGTAAGTGGTACATTCCCCCATTACAACGTCTATTCCGACATTGTAGTAGGTACATGTACCCTTTACAACATTGGATTGGACGTTGTAATGGGTACATTTACCCTTTACAACGTTGGATTAGAGGTTGTAAAGGGTACATTCCCCAATTACAACGTCGGAATGGACGTTGTAATTGGGTAATGTGCCCATTCACAACACCCAATATGATGTTGTGAAGACTGACCCACAGAACACGAAATTGACGTCATGTATGGTCCCCCTCCGATGCCCTTATATCCCTCCACCATCAGGCCGAATGAATGCATCTCTTCACCTCAAAATTCAAGACAATAGTAATTTCATTCATAGATAGGAAAATGTCATCCTCAGAGAGTGAAGGAGCGATGGAGGTGGCACGAGTTGAAGCACCCGCACCACGAAGCAATGTCGTCCCACAGGTAAAATCCTATGGTTGTATTCTCTATCTCTATGTTTTTTTCAGTATACAGTTTAACCTGAAGTAAAGATATACAATTTAAGTAATATCAAGTGCATATACATTGTTATGTCTTTATCCAGTTTCAAGACTTTACAAATGCGTTTACCAACGCCCGTATTTGGCAATGTCGTAACGAAATGGTCGACCATTTTAAGCAACTCAGCGTGAAGAACAACATGGTCTTAGTAATCAAGCGATCGTGGTCTAGCGCTGCAAACCAAGCAGGTGGCGTTTTGTTAGCGTGCGAGCAATATGGGGTGTTTCGCAGAAGTGGAAAGCAGATTCGCAGCACGCAAAGCAAACTATGCAACTGCCTGTTCTTCTTACTCGGTCATGTGGACGATGACCGTGCAAAATGGAACGCGCAACCATCACCTCCCTCAACGATTGAAGGGTCATGCTTACGCGGGAAGGATGAAACCAGGGGAGAAGAAAATGTGCAAATGGATGAAAGACATAGGAACTCCGCCGAAGGCCATCTCGTACGGGCTACGCCAAGCAGATGCGAATAGCGTCACCTCAGCATGCATGATTACTGGAGAACACCCTCAACAAGCTCGTCGTTGAAGAGAGAGAAAATCGAATGATGACCCAAGATACCCTACATCGTCTTCGAGAAAGGGGCTACTACTACGAATTCAGGAGAAGCCCGGACAATGACAATGTATTGAATGACCTTTTTCTAGCACACCCGGATGGGATTCGTCTCTTGAACAAATACTGGTACATCATCGTTATGGGTAGTATGTACAAGACCAACGCGTAAGTACTATATCCTATGTCTTCATACATTTCTTCCATATAGAGTATTATGTTAATGTGAGTACGTTGCTGCACTACGTCCACATGTACAACGTCGCGCTGTGCGAGATAGTCGGCTTAACGCCAACGGGAAATAACTTTTGCATCGCGTATGCCTTTATGGCTCGCGAGGACAAGGACACGTACGCTTGAGTGCCCAACAACCTACATGTTATACTTCAGAGTAAGGTACCCGATTCGATCATGACAGATCAGGAGCTGGGCCTTCTCTCTACATTTAGGGTCGTCTTCCTCGATGTGCAACATCTACTGTCCTGGTTACATGTAACTCGCAGGTGTGAAGAGGCCGCTTTGAAGATTACAAAAAATCTGAAACTTGCGGTTCTATTCAAGAATTACGCGGGATTTATTCTCGTCTTCGTCGGAGGAGTCGTTCGAGCAGCGGCGGAGACGGCTTCTCACCCAATGGCAACCCATACCCGGGGTCATGGGGTATTTGGAAACAGTGTGGTTCATCCACCGGACGAGCCTTGTCAGATGTCACACCGACCACGTCCTGAACTTTGGAACGAGGACAAGCAATAGGTACGCATATCGTTTCCGTCGTTACCCTTGTCACTCATTTACTACATTTTCACATTCGTTCACCTCGAGCACATGATGCATCGTGTAGGGTTGAAGGCCAGCATAAAGTGTTGAAGGAAGCATTACACACCGTTCACATGCCTCCCTATGTACACCGAACAACCAAAGGCCATACTAGGCATGGCCTGCATCGGAAACCAAGATCATTTCGCAGCGTTCATAAATTACCCCACTTAACAATATACTATACTTATTGCAGATATGGTTACATCCCAACGTTCCTTTACCTCCTCCAACGCATGAATGGATGACATACCATCACCCGAACGTCAATGGATGGGATACTTACTTACAAGACCAATTTAATAGATTTAGAGCATTGCGGGTTCAGGAAGGTCGTCCCCCACACCATATTTAGGAGTGCTTGATGTTGGAATTGTCCGTGTTGTATTTATTTTTTTTCTTGTCTATTAAGTTAAGAGTTGACAGTTGAATGTCTGTTGTTATGAAGACGTAGAAACCATAAAAAAAACAATCATTCAAGCAAAACGAACATTAGTTGGCCCCATATTGAAAATTACAAACATTTTTTAACTTAACATTTCAACAAGGGTTTTTGTATTAAACGGAACAACTACCGACAGATTTTTCAGGAATATTTGGGTATATCCGAATCTGCACTTGCTGGAACGCATATGTCGTCATCTGATCTTGGGCAGGGCACACTACTGTATCAATTGCATACTGTTCTACTCTGCGACAACGCATCGGAGACACGTCATTGTACAAAATGATCAGTATATCCTTTATCTGCTCAGTTATCCGTATAAAGTACGACGCAAGGTCGTCGTCACACTCATTACACCTGAACATCAACTGCGTTGACATCTCCAAGATGCGGCAAACCTACACAGATAATAGATTGCATCTAAATAAATGCTTATAGTTCATGTGCTTGCAGTTGCAAGCATCCTCTTTAGGCGGACGACTATGTCTCCCCACTTCAACAATGAAACGGGACCCATCATTGAACATGCCATATTTAACAAAGCAATTTGGGCTTGATGCCATGATGTTTGTGTTGTGTATGTCAGTTGACTTGCCTCGGAGAACAAGTGTTGTGGTATTTATAGAGGCCTAATTACCAACATCCGATTTAACGTTGTTATGGGAGTTTCTTCATATCACAACGTCCGATTTAACGTTGCTATATGGCTCGACCAGGCCCACTTTACGACATCGGATTTGAAGTTTTCAAGTGCCTGACCCGCCCAAACGTCCTCCAATTCACAACGTTGTGTATGGCACATTACAATGTTGGATTCAACGTTGCAATAACGTTTAATCCGACGTTGCTACAACATTATATCCAACGTTGTATTAGCAGCGTTAAACGCGGATTCGCGGTGTATATAGGGAGAACCATACAAAAACATGATGTAAAACAGGGACATCACGCACTCCACAGGGCGTAAACCAACAACAAGCTTTAGATCTAGAGGAAATCCACCGCCGAAACCCCAAGCAGCAACCCCGCACAACTCCATGATGAGTCATAATGGAGCTCCACTCGACTGGACCCACGCGCGCGCGAGCCACCCACCTAAGGACACCACCGGAGACCCGGAACTTAAACCCGCTGACAAGTTTCCCCAAAATAAAAACACCCGTCAGCCACAAAGATCTAACCCCAAACTCCTAAATGTTAGATCTGAAGGATACCCACAAGATTTGTAACATTAAACCCAAATAAAAACAAAACAAATCCAAAGAGGGGAGGAAGGATGGTGCAAGAGAGAGGAAAAACAAGGAGGAGGGGGAATCCCTGGGGAGTTTCTCTCACTAGACACTACTAGAATTCTGTTATTTAACATCGGCTCATTAACATCAGTCAGAAAAACCTGCAATGTTAAATAGTTTTTTAACATCGGTTTTTAAATTTGTGATGTAAATAAAAGTATAGACATCGTCCCATTTATTTGACAGATGTTAAATATGTGTAAAAAAAAATTTAGGAGGCACGGAACCATTTTAGAAGGCGCTTCTAAAATTCATTTGAACACCCTCAACCATTTTAGAAGGCGCTTATTTGAAAACACAACCCTCGTTTTCACTCTCTTCCTTGTTCAGACAAAGGGTTACTTATGAGTGAAACCTATCTCTCTCCTCACTCTCTCCGGCCTATCTTCTCCAAAAATCAGATCTAAACACAACCTTTGTATGCTATCCTTTAGCTCCTGCTTCTGTTAATGGCCCTCAAAAGAGGAGTGCAACACATCCCCACTGGTAAGCTTCTTCCTTTTGTTCCTCTTCTCCCAATATCGGAACTGCGATGAGACGCTTCTCCCTGTCGATGGCAAACTACCACACATATGGGGGGACACGATTCCTGTCCAGATCTACTACCATGAACCCGAAACCACAACTCTCTCTTCCTTCCCCGGTTCTGGTATGTCTCTCTCGCTCTTTCCCCTTTCAGATCTAGTGAGTAGATTGGTTTCGTACCTCCTTTTGTTCGAACCAGTTATTTTTCTGCCGACTTCAGCCCGACCTTTAATTGGTAAATTTTAGGGTTTTTTGGTTAGGGGTTTCACTTGTTCTCCATCTCTAACAGACATCCAGACATTAGGAATCAGGCTTCTTTTTGTCAAGAAAGGAATAAAGCGAAGTGATTGGAAGCTCAGCGACGCCATCCATTCCTTCCCCTTTCAAATCTAGTGAAATTATAGGTACTTGTTTGTAGTTTTGCTGGCATTCTATTCTTTTTTGTTTCGGCACTAATCTGCACAGGTCTTGACCCAGGAGCTTTAGTTGGTTTTCATTGTCAATCTTCTATTTTCTAGCTAGCCAATGTTAGGTTTTTTAATTATTGAAACCTACTTTGGCCTTAAATACCTTCTTCTCTACTGAAATTCTTCCTTTTTTTCCCCATCAGTTTTGCACAGCTTGCTCTCAAGCTCTCAACGTGGTACACATCCATTATAATTGCTAATAGATTCACCACTTACTGATTTCCACTCTTACTCATAATCTGGTAGTTTTATTTGTTGCATCTGCATCTAAAGTCGACTGAGGTATTGTTTGATTATGTTGCTTTTCTTTTGGATCTTTTGAAGTTAGCAGGTAATGATTCACCGCTTCTTTCTGGTTATTGGACGCCGAGAACTTCAAACCTCATATCTTTGTCATGATTTAAGAGTGTCTTCTTTTGTGTGCTTGATTTTTTTAGTTGATTAAAATTTGATATGATAGTATGATACTCGATCTCTACACATTAATGACATTGACATTTGATTGAGAAATTTATTTTGTTAAGTAAATTGATCTATAGTAACTTTACAAGTCTAGAATCGTTGAGGCTCTTTTACGCTGCACTTTACAAGTCTGGAAAACTCATGTGAAGGTTCGGGTTGCTTCTCTTTATTTGCAGATTGGCACACATACTTTTGGATAGCATCTATTCTTTTCATTGTAAGTGGGTCTTATTATGAAGCACATCGTAACTTAGTAGATATGACATGTTCTATGCATAATAGTGCAAATATGGTGCTTTATAACTAATGTCTGCTTCAAGCAGTTTCTATCAAGAATAAGATCATTAAGACACTACCTAGAGAATCTTGTGTTTGTCTTTTCCATCTCTGTTGTCGCATTTCTTAGCTGCTTCTTGCTATGGGCATAAAGCTAAAGCATATAATTATCGAACTAGCGCATGAGATTGCTAAGAAACATGTAGCCATAGAAAGAGAGCTGGTGGTGAAGCCTTCTGATGATCATTTCCCATGTGTTTAGAATTGATTTTGCTTGCATTAAGTTTCTTGGGATTTTGTTTCGTCCTTGTTGTTTTTTGGTTTGGCATTTTGAATGATTTCTTTTTAAGGAGCAGTTTACTAATAGTGTTTGATATGCTTCTTAATTCTTATTACTAGAAAAATGGCAGATCGTCTAACCCTTATCCCTATTGTGAATTCTGACAGATGTAAGCCAAAGAAATGCAGACAAAAGTGCAAAAAAGGCTGCCCATTTGTAATGACAAGTAATCTACCTATCTACCTCCACCACAAGTATTTCCACTTTGTGAAAAAAAGTTGCCCATTTGTAATGACAGGCTGCCCATTTGTAATGACATGTAGCCATATAAGTTTCACACCTGTGAAACTTATATGTGAAATGGATTGATTATTTTATTGGTATGAATTATTTGCCTGTTTAGGAAATAAATAAACAAATGTAGTGGTGGATATCCGAGGCTAAGGATTGGGTAAGTTTGGAAATAGCATAGTAACTGCTGATCGTTGTCCGGCTTATGGGTATCTGGTTCCGATGCTTTCTTGTTTTGGTCTCTGTGCAGAAATGTGAGTAGTGACTTTGGTAACCACCCCTTGTCACATCTAATGGGCTCAGTCTTTGGCATGCACAACAGAGAGAATGTTGAGGTGTGGTTAATTTTAATTCCTGTATTGGTACCTTATTTGATTTTCATCCTGCTGTCTCTTCCATTCCTTGCTAGAGCTGATAATATTTGGTCTCTTTAGGTGTTTTGCTACGCATTAAGTCCAAACGATGGCACTGAGTGGAGGCAACGTATAGAGTCTGAAGTGGAGCACTTTGTGGATGTATGGGTTTTCCGGGGACAACAGGAGCGACTTATATTGATTATTTGGTCACTGATGAGGTTGAGAACACATCTTTATTCTTACTAATAATGCGTGGTTAGTGGTTACCTTTCATCATCCCGTCTAATGTGTGTTTCTTTCCGTTCAGTTTGTTTCACCTTTAAATTTTTCACACATTTACTCTGAGAAGCTAGTGCACCTTGTTGTCATTATACGTGTTATTGTGCAATTGCAAAGTGTCGAGTGTATCATTCTCTGGATTTTATATTCTTTAATGCGCTCAAAAAAAATCAAGATGTGCTAGATCCAAACTGCCAGTCGAAACGGTCAGATTATGGTTTGCCCAAGGATAAATTCTTGTTCGCATGCTTCAACCAACTGTACAAGATGGATCCAGAGATTTTTATTAAATGGTAATATTACGTATCATCCCTCACACTACATAACTATTGGTTCGACATTGTTTTCTTATCTACTTTTCCGTAAGCATGCAATATTGACATGAATGATTGTGATTTTTGTTTCCTCCAGGTGCAAGATTCTCAAACGTGTACCTAACAATGCACTTTGGCTCCTGAGATTCCCTGCTGCTCGAGAAGCAAGGCTTCGTGCATGTATGTTTGATCTGTTTCAGAGCAAAAAATATGATTCCAACTTGGAAATTATATCTATTGACATAAATTATTTGTGTTAATTTTTTTATTTTGCAGATGCTGCTGCCCAGGGGGTGTAGCTAGACCAAATTATTTTCACAGATGTTGATATGAAACATGAACATATCAAACGAAGTGCTCTTGCTGATTTATGTCTCAACACGTAAGCAATAGTTGCTTCTTTCATCCTTTCATCTCTTTTCTGGAAAAAAAAGCCTTTCCCCTTTAGGTAATTTTAAAACTGGTTATTGGATGCCAATGACCTCTTCCAAGGCCTTTATGCAATGCACGTACGACCGGCACTGATGTCTTATGGGCCGGTTTACCAATGGTAACTCTACCCCTAGAGAAAATGGCTACAAGGGTTGTTGGCTCTCTGTGTCTCTCAACTGGAGCAGGGGAAGAAATGATAGTGAACATGTGAGATTACTTCCTCTTAGAGTTTCTCTTTGTTGGCCGCTGCAGTTAAAGATGCGGTTTTTTTGTAACTTGAACTGATGTGGTGATTTATGAACCATAGGCAGCATGAAAGAGTATGAAGTGAACGTTGTTGGGCTTGCATTGAACCGCCCCAAGCTTGAGGGGCTCAGAAACCAACTCAAAGGCACAAGAATGACTTGCCCACTGTTCGACACTTCACAATGGGTAAAATTTGTGGAGCTTATGTTTGAAGTTAGCAAATTGGTATGATGCCAATATTTAGATGGATGAAGTCACTACTAGATTTGATTTGTGGTGCTGGGTATAGATCTCCATTTATATTTTATTATACTTTAGATGGATGAAGTCACTACTAGATTTGATTTATTTTTTGGATTTCTAATTGATAAGCTAGAAGCACATACAAAATATACTAACTAGATCAGCAGGCCAGCTAGCCTTTAACCTTGGTGTTGCCAAGATTGAATATCCTATTTTGTTGATTTTGTAAGTATTTAGGATGTGCAACCTTTAACCTTGGTGTCCCAAAGATGCCAATTTTGTTCATAATACTAAGTAGTCAAATGTAGTGCACCGTGTGGCATTTGAGCTTTGTTTCTGAAGACATGTTCTCTTTGGTTGGTATTGTGGTACTTTGATCTGGTGAATGTGTATATATAGACAAGATATTGGGTTTATGAACCAAATTGATTTGGTTCATAAGCCAGCACGTCGGATATGTTCTCTTTGGTTGATATTGTGGTCTGGTGTATGTGTGTATATAGACAGGATATTGGTTTATGAACCAAATTGCTTCGTTTCATAAGCTATCACACTTGGTTTACAGGCAAAAGAGATCGGTATATTGTAACGAAAGACATCACTTTTACGAACTAAATACATTAGTTTTACGTACTAAAAACATCAGTTTTACAAACTAAACACATCAGCTTTACGTACAAAAAAACTAGTTTTATGAACTAAGCACATCATTTTTATGAAATAAACACATCATTTTTACGAACTAAACGCACCAGTTTTACGAACTTAACACATCTGATTAATTAATAATTTAGGATGTCTTTACTATATATAAATAATGGTTTTAAAAATGAAAACGATTTCAATATATGTAATAACATCGGTTTTGTATTTATTACATATAGTCAAATTTTGCGTGGAAAAATAACATTACAAATTATAGAGAGAAAATGAATATACATATGTAGGATTTCTATACTAGTGATGTATCTTTCATATTAAAACATCGTTTTTACAATTAGAAACGATGTTATAAATAATATAAACATCGGGTTCTAGCCGATGTGAAAAACTTTTGACTTTTTACATCACCCACATAGATATCGATTTTTTTTAAAGACATCGGCTAATAGCCGATGTTAAATAACAAATTTCTAGTAGTGAGAGTTCACTTTCCTTCCAAACCTAATCAATTCTTCCTCTTCACAAATTTTGGCGCCGTTGTTGGGGAAGGGATTATTCACGCTCTAGGTAGCTACATTCACGTTCTTTTTGATAACTCCCTCCCTTGATGAAAATCGAAATAAGTTTCAAAGGCCTTGACAGTCTGTTTGTGTCAAAGGTCTTGAAGCTTTAACAGTGTTGATGAAACATAAAACCTGTTCTCCATATTATATGGCTCGAATATTATTATATGTTATTATATGCTTCCTATATATTATTATATATACACTAACCTTTCAGGAAGTTATTTGAATTACATATCCTTCCTTAAGCGTTCAAAGCTGAGAAAGATCAAATCGTGATCATGGCTTCCGAAGTTTCCAAAGATAGAAGATTGTGCTCAAGCCATGATCCTGTCTTAGCCGTTGGTGAAGATCCGTGGCGCCGATCTGTTCTCTATAAAGAAAAGGAAGAAAAGAAGACAAGCATGTTCGTGGAACACCAGCTTTCATACACTCAAGCCTTCAAAGAAAAATCTGTCTTCTTCGTGTGCTCTCTGCTAGTCATTAAGAGTCTGTTATTTCATTTCAAAGCATTTGAGAGTCACACAGTGAGATTATAGGATATATTTCGTGATAGTGTTATACTCGAGAGTTTGTAACTCAGGAAGTGAACACTAGGGGATTGATTCACTAAGTATAAGAGGATTGTACTAGATAGCATAGAGAGGTGGGGCTCTTCTAGATTGGTCTAGGACTCCAAGGGAACGTGAGTTGACTAGATTGCAATTGTATAGGACAGAGGCTTCTCGGTGAGCTACTAGGATCCTAAGTCTTGTGAATCAATAAAAGCCGGTTGAATCCTAGGGTTGTGGAAGAACCCTAGGTGGGGACGTAGGCCAAGTTCATGCCGAACCTCGTAAACAATTCATCGAGTCCTTTATTTACTGCTTTACCTTATTTCCGCACTTGGTTCGAATTGTTTAACTCTGTGATTTAGGTTTTCAGAGAAAAGACTAAGTCTAATCTCAAAGGGTTTTGGCACGAGCTTCAAAAGTCTTGAGACTATCTGCGAAAAACCGGCATACTCTATTCAAACCCCCTTTTAGAGTATCTTTACTTTACTTAGTTTTACATTATCGAACCTTCAATTGGTATCAGAGCTTTACTCACTACTTTTGATCTAACAATCTTGTGAGTTTTCGATCATGTCTGGTGAAGCAAGCGGAGGATTTGCACAGGGAAGGTCTACCAGCAGATCACCACTCTTTGTAGGAAACAACTTTGTCCACTGGAACTTTGGAACATTATAGACAATGGTCCGAAGATTCCAGAGAAAGACGGACCAAATGGAACCAAAGTCGCAAAGAAGAAGTCTGAATACATCCAACCGGATGTTGAACTCATCTCCAAAAACTACAGGGCTATTAACTTACTTTATTGTGGTCTTAGCACTGATGAGTTTAACCGTATTTCATCTTGTAGGTCAGCTGAAAAGATTTGGGACAAGCTGGTCGTCACCTATGAAGGAACCAGCCAAGTGAAGGACACCAAGATCAGTATCTTCCTTCAAAAGTATAAGCTTTTCAAAATGAAGTCTGATGAGTCAATCAAGGCCATGTTCACATGATTTACAGAAATCACCAACAACCTTGACTGTCTCGGCAAGCGCTTTACAAACGTTGAGAATGTAAGGAAGATATTTAGGGGTCCCAAAAGAAAAGTGGAATCCTAAAGTAACAGCCATAGAGGAAGCCCAAGACCTCACCACTCTGCCCCTTGATGACCTACTTGGGAAATTGATCACGCATGAGATGATCCTTAATGAAGACGATGAAGAACTTCTAGCAAGCACTAAGAACTTGGCGCTCAAGTCTAAGAAGGATGAGCCCAAAGATGGATCTGATTCCGAAGATGAGGATGACGATGAGGATGATCCTTTTGCTCTTATCACAAGAGGCCTTGCTCGTATCCTCAAGATGAAGAAACAATTCAACAACAAGGATGGATCAGAGTCTTCTAAATTTCGAGGTAAGCCTCAATACAACAAATATGATAAGAAGACTAAACCTTTGTCTTGTTTTGAATGTGGTGAAACAGATCATCTTGTGAAAGACTGCCCTCAAAAGACGAAGAGCCAGTCCAAGAAGGATGATAGATGGAAAAAGAAAGCCATGGTGGCAACTTGGAGTGATTCTGACTCTGACTTCGATGATGAGAAGGCCAATGTTTGTCTTATGGCCTCAGGAGATGAACCCCACGATGAGAAGCTTGAGGTAACTGTAAGAGAACTTATGGCAAGTCCAAAAGAGGTATTATCGGAATTCCTTTCTAATATGATTGCCAATGAAGAGAAACTTATTGCCCAAACTAACATTCTTATTAAGAGAACTGTGGACCAGGAAAGAACTATTGAGGATCTGTCTATGAGGGTCAAAAGTCTTGAAGCTTCTTATTCAGGTCTTGTCATTAAAGTCAAGACTCTTGACTTAGAGAAATCTAAACTCAAGCAAGATCTCTCGTCTCTGAGAAGTGAACATCGTGACTTAGAGAACGAGAAGATCTCCTTGAATAATAAGATTCAAGACCAACAGACAGCCCTCATAAGTTTTACCAAATCCAAAGGCACTCTTGATAGGATGTTGGGTGAGCAACAAAGTTCTCTAACCAAAAGTGGTATTGGTTACAATCCAAGGTTTTTAAAGAAGCAGCACATTACCACCTTTGTAAAGGCAAAAGGAAGCAGAACCTCTCCTATATGTCACCATTGTGCGAGAAAGGGACATGTAAAAGAGACCTGCCTCTATAGAAGAAAGGATCCATATATCATTCGCAATACATTTCCTGTTCATTTGAGAAAAGAACGGATAACACAAGTCTGGGTCCCAAAAGGCACTATTTTACCAAATATGGTTTATCCCAATAATGGATCCAAATTTGCTTATTGGTCTAGCCACAAAGGTTGATGTTTATTTTGCAGGAGATCACCAAGGTGAAGGAGCAAAAATGGATTATTGATAGTGGATGCTCGAGGCATATGAGTGAGAAGAGTTCTCTCTTTCATGATCTAAAGGAGCAATCCACAGGAACAATCACTCTTGGTGACAAAGGAAAATGTGACATCATTGGTATTGGTAGTGTTGGAAGTGATTCAAACCATAGTATTAAAAATGTTTATCTTGTTAACGGTTTGAAGTACAATTTGCTTAGTGTTTCTCAATTATGTGATAGTGGCAATGATTTCAGATTTAACAAGAAAAGATGTCTAGTATGTAGAGAAGATACAGGTGAAGTTATACTAACTGCATATCGCTACAACAATATATACGTTGTGAATGCTGATCAAGTGGCACAAGGAAGATTAACCTGTCTAAAGGCTTTGAGGGACGATCCAAAGCTCTGGCACAGAAGACTCGGTCATGTGAGTCCACATACACTACAGAAGCTTGTGTCCAAATGGCTTGTAAGAGGATTCCATGAGATGGACTTCAAAGGTATTGATATGTGCAATGCATGCACACGAGGTAAACAAACACGTAGCTCTTTCCAACCCCAAAAGGTTGTAAGTTCTTTTAGACCTCTTGAACTTTTACATATGGAATTATGTGGTCCTATGCGAGTCAAATCTCCCAATGGTAAAAAGTACATGCTTGTTGTTGTTGATGATTTTTCTAGATATACTTGGGTTGCTATTTTAAAAGAAAAATCAGAGGCCTTATTTGAGTTTTCGAAACTTTGTAAGGAGTTGCAAACTTTAAGAAACGAGTCCATAGTGTCAATTCGAAGTGATCATGGTAGGGAGTTTGATCAACTTCAGTTTGATTTGTTTTATGCTAAATATGGCATCTCCCATAACTTTTCTGCTCCTAGGACACCTCAACAAAACGGGGTTGTGGAACGAAAGAACCGCACCTTAGAGGATATGGCCAGGACTATGCTTTTAGAAAATACATTACCTAAAACCTATTGGGCTGAAGTTGTTAACACAGCTAACTATATTTTGAATCGTGGTCTTATTCGTTCCATCTTAAAGAAAACTCCTTATGAACTTTTCAAAGGCCGCAAACCACTTATATCTTATTTTAAACCCTTTGGCTGTACTTGTTTTGTTCATAACAATGGAAAAGATAACCTTGGGAAATTTGATGCGCGTAGTGATGAAAGTATATTTCTTGGCTACTCCACAAGTAGCAAAGCTTATAGAATCTTCAATAAATAGACCCAGTTAGTTGAAGAAAGTATACATGTTATATTTGATGAATGCAATGACAGCTCTTTGAGTGAAAGTGTTGCAGATATAGATCTTAACATCCATGCAGAGAACGAGGAAGGTGATGATGCTGCTACCAAGAACACAGAGAAGAGGAACATGCAGGAACAGATTCTCAACACTGAAGAATTGGCCCAAGGTGTTGAAGATTCGTCCAAAGCCCTTGGTGTCCAATCCAACAGTGTTGACATGTCAGAAACTGCTGTAACTGAACCTAACAGGACTATGGAGTCAGATGTACCTCAAATCAATCATGCTGGTTTGACGAATCAAGGAGCTGAGACTAGCAAAATGAAATTCAAATATACTCCTCCTCACACTCATTAAAGGATATCATTTCTGACCCTACTTCTAGTGTTCAAACTCGTTCTAAACTTAAATATCTTTGTGCTTTTCACGCGTTTGTTTCTCTTATTGAACAAAGAAGGTAGATGAGGCCCTTCAAGAGCCAGATTGGATCATTGCTATGCAAAGTGAGCTTAACGAATTTGAAAGGAACAAAGTCTGGACCTTGAAGCCTAGGCCAAAGCATCAATCAGTCATTGGAACGTGATGGGTATTTCGAAACAAGCTAGATGAGAATGGTAAGATCGTGAGGAACAAGGCAAGGCTTGTTGCTCAAGGCTACAATCAAGAGGAAGGTATTGACTGCGAGGAGACCTTTGCTCCCGTACCCGGGCTTGAAGCCATTCGTATATTATTAGCATTTGCATCTTTCATGGGGATAAAGTTATATCAAATGGATGTCAAGTGTGCTTTTCTTAATGGTTTCATAGAGGAAGAAGTATATGTGGCTCAACCCCTAGGTTTTGAAAGTTCGGAATTTCCCAATCATGTCTATAAACTAGACAAAGCGCTTTATGGTTTGAAACAAGCCCCAAGAGCTTGGTATGAGCGCTTGTCAAAATATCTTTTAGAAAATGATTTTAAAAGGGGGTTGATCGACAAGACTCTTTTTATCAAGACCAAAGGAAAGGACATTTTGGTTATTCAAATTTATGTTGATGATATATTGTTTGGTGCTACTAACACATCTTTGTGCAAGGAATTTTCTGACATCATGTGCAGTGAATTTGAGATGAGCTTGATGGGTGAACTCAACCTCTTTTTGGGATTACAAGTTCATCAATCCAAGAAAGGGATCTTTGTCAACCGAAGCAAGTACACTAAGGATTCTTGAAGAAATTCAAGATGGATCAATCCAAAGCAGCCAAGACACCCATGAGCTCAACCTTATCTCTACATCAAGATAAGACTGGGAAGAGTGTCAATCAAAAAGAGTATCGAGGAATGATTGGATCTTTACTATATCTTACAGCTAGTAAACCTGACATCATGTTTAGTGTTTGCATGTGTGCTAGGTTTCAAGCTGATCCTAAGGAATCTCACCTCGTGGCTGTGAAGAGGATCTTTCGATATCTCAATGGCACTAAGGAGCTTGGCTTATGGTACCCAAAGCAAAAAGATTTCACATTAATCGGGTATTCTGATGCAGATTTTACAGGCTATAAGGTGGATAGGAAGAGCACATCAGGATGTTGCCAATTCTTAGGAGCATCTTTGATCAGTAGGCATTCTAAGAAACAAAACTCAGTTGCCCTATCCACTGCAGAAGCCGAATACATAGCAGCTGGAGCATGCTGCTCCCAAATCTTTTAGATAGCTCAACAAATGCGAGATCTTGGCATCAACCTCATAGGCATTCCCATTAAGTGTGACAATACAAGTGTCATCTATTACAAAGAATCATGTTCAGCATTCAAGGACCAAACATATTGATGTAAGGCATCATTTCATTAGAGACCATGTTGAAAAAGGTGATGTGTCCATTTCTTTTATTTCAACTGATTATCAATGGGCTGACATTTTTACTAAGCCATTGGCAGAGGACAGGTTCACCTTCATTTGACGTGAGATTGGGATGCTTAACAAGGATGCACTTTCGTAGGGGGAGCTTTCCCTTTACGAAAGATAAATTCTACTCAGTGTCAAGACCATTGAGTTTTATGTCAAGGTTTGTGAACTGAATGGTAGAAAACAGATATCGGATCGTATATATTTGGTTAATATCTTTTTAGATATTTGATCAAGTATTATTTTTATCAGATTTCAAAATAATTTATTTATGTCACATATTTTATCCGTTGAGATATTTTTGGAACAAAATATTTTCGGTTATTTCCCTCCTATTTTAAAATGGTTAAGAGAAAGATTTGAATTTTGAATGGAAATTTTTCAAATTGACAATGTTATCATTACCCATCCTTGGAACTCTAAACCCGTCCCGTCAACTCCATCATCTCACTCTACTTAAACAGCAATCTGTACCTGATCCTCTCACCACTTCTAACTTATCCAAACCTTTCCAATTCTACTTCTCCTTCAACCTCCCAAACTGTTCTAAAACCCTAGCCAATTACCTCCATGGCCCCCAAAGCGAAGAAAACCTCCACTCCAAAAAGACTTGACGCCACCCCCAAGGGACGCCGGGCTACTGCTACTTCCCCTACACCTGAACCCACTCCTCAAGCTATCGTCCCTGCTGTTGTCCAGAGCACCATCGCCGAGAGCACTACTACAGTAACCAAGGGCTCACAAAAATGCTCAGCTAAGAAGCCTCTCAGCACAAAGCAGAAAGGGAAAAAGATAGTCATCGCTGAGGAGGTTGATGATGAGGAGGAAGAGGAGGATCTCGACGCTATTCTGGAACGAGATGCAGCCAAGGAAGCCGAGGAAGAAGCTCTGAGAAAGAGAAAGGTCGAGGAAGAGGCCGAGCTGGCAAGGAAATTGGTCGAGGAGGAGGCCGAGAGAGTTCGAAAAGAGGCTGAGAAGGAGGTTCCCACTGAGGAGGAACTAGAGGAAGAAGAAGAGGAGGATGACGAGACCGGTGATGACGAGGAAGCTGAAGGAGAACACAATGAAGGGTCCGCTGAGGACTCGGGGTCTGAGGACGAGGAGGAAGAGGAGCCGGAACCTATTGCCTCTCCTTCTCCTTCTCCTCCTCCCCCGTCTCCAAAGAAGCGGAAAGCCCCAGCAGCTGTCAAGCCTCCATCTCCAAAGCGCACCAAGAAGGGCACCCTCAGAAGCCTTGAGGCGCCTGCCAAGAGGACTGCTCCAACACAAGCACGTAGGAAGAATGCCGATCCACCTGCCTACATCCAGGTAAACCAATCCTTACCCTCTTCATGGTTTGAAAATGCTGAAACGGCTGGAAAGTGGGTAGATGAGTTTCGAACTCATAGGATTTGTTGTTCTGATTTTTTAGATCTTGCGTTCTTTGAAGCTTTGAACTTAACTTGCATCTCTCTACTCAAACAATCCCCTGCCTGGACCCTTCTCAACCTTGAAGCCATCTACTATCCCCAACTTACCCGTTTGTTCTACATAAACCTAAAAGCTAAACACAATGCCGACAGTTGGTCTTTGGAATCTGTCGTCAAGGGGGTTAGAATCTCTTTCAACTCCATTGACTTTGCAAATTTCCTTGGCCTACCTAGACCTTGTCCACCCTCTCCCGAGAACCTCACAAAAGAACAGTGCCTAGCCCTTGCCCAATCCAAATATCTCCTACCCGAAGCATCCAACAGCACCTCAAAGCAGCTTACCCACTCATCCCTTACCCTTGAGGCAAAGATAATTTTTAACATCATTGTGCGCTGCCTCCTACCCCGTCTAAACTCTGGCTCCCTCTTTACCAACAATGCCATGATCCTCCTATACCGCATCTTAAACGGCCTTGATCTTGATCTGGCCAACACTATCCTTGGATCCATGGCTCATACTAGAAAAGCCAGGAAAGGAACTCCCCTCCCCTTTGCCACCCTTTTGACCCACATCTTCAAAGCTTCTGGAATCGATTTCAAAAATGAAGAACAACAACGTCATATTGAAAAGTTCGACTCCAAGAGCTTTGAGAAGATAGGCATTACTCAGTCTCCCCAAGGGACTTGGAGACTTGCCCCTTCCTCAAAAGCTCTTCCCACTGCCTCAGCCATTGATGAACGCATGGACAACCTGGAGTTGGGCTTGGAGGAAGTTCGCCTGGATATCAAGGAGCTGCACAAGGAGTTTATGACGGAGATGAGTGGGGTAACCAAGCTGTTGCAAGATCTGAGGTCGCTGCTCACTGATGATGCTCTGGACGATGAAGCTTAGCCTTACCCTACCCTATCCTTACCCCAAAACTGAAACATTGCTGGTTTTTGAAAACTTTTTCAATACTTTTGGTGACTGTTTTACCTCCTCCCTTTATTGAAAGACAAAAAGGGGGAGATGATCTGTGGTGTGTTAGACTTTTTAAACTGTTGCGATTCAAAGGTCTTGGAAGACCTTGGTTTTGTTTTTGGTTGGATATTTTCATGCTTTTAAACTTTCATCCAACATTTGTCTAACCCATGCAGGTACTTAGTCCGATTTTACTTATATTATATATGTTTGACTAAGTTGCAGGGATGCACAGGTTTTGTCTTTCATCAAGTGGGAGATTGATAACACCCTCCCTTGATGAAAATCGGAATAAGTTTCAAAGGCCTTGACAGTCTGTTTGTGTCAAACGTCTTGAAGCTTTAACAGTGTTGATGAAACACAAAACCTGTTCTCTATATTATATGGCTCGAATATTATTATATGTTATTATATGCTTCCTATATATTATTATATATACACTAACCTTTCAGGAAGTTATTTGAATTACATATCCTTCCTTAAGCGTTCAAAGCTGAGAAAGATAGAATCGTGATCATGGCTTCCGAAGTTTCCAAAGATAGAAGATTGTGCTCAAGCCATGATCCTGTCTTAGCCGTTGGTGAAGATCCGTGGCGTCGATCTGTTCTCTATAAAGAAAAGGAAGAAAAGAAGACAAACATGTTCGTGGAACACAAGCTTTCATACACTCAAGCCTTCAAAGAGAAATCTGTCTTCTTCGTGTGCTCTCTGCTAGTCCTTAAGAGTCCGTTATTTCATTTCAAAGCATTTGAGAGTCACACAGTGAGCTTATAGGATATATTTCGTGATAGTGTTATACTCGAGAGTTTGTAACTTAGGAAGTGAACACTAGGCGATTGATTCACTAAGTATAAGAGGATTGTACTAGATAGCATAGAGAGGTGGGACTCTTCTAGATTGGTCTAGGACTCCAAGGGAACGTGAGTTGACTAGATTGCAATTGTATGGGAGAGAGGCTTCTCGGTGAGCTACTAGGATCCTAAGTCTTGTGAATCAATAAAAGCCGGTTGAATCCTAGGGTTGTGGAAGAAGCCTAGACGGGGACGTAGACCAAGTTCATGCCGAACCTCGTAAACAATTCATCGAGTCCTTTATTTACTGCTTTACCTTATTTCCGCACTTGGTTCGAATTGTTTAACTCTGTGATTCAGGTTTTCAGAGAAAAGACTAAGTCTAATCTCAAAGGGTTTTGGCACGAGCTTCAAAAGTCTTGAGACTATCTGCGAAAAACCGGCATACTCTATTCAACCCCCCTTCTAGAGTATCTTTACTTTACTTAGTTTTACATTATCGAACCTTCACTTTCTAGCACTTATTTTGCATATGTATGCAACGAGACGATCGCACACCTGAATGCAATGCTTTAGACAAGCCGAAACGCTTTCTACACTTCCAATCCTGGCTATGAAGATTCATGGGGGACAACGAAACCCTAGCTTAGTAGTTCGAGGGGCTCAGGCAACAACTAGAGGATGCAAATGCACGGGGCGACAAGGAGGAGCAACAAAATGGGTAGTTTAAAGCATAAATCAATCAGTTGCCTCGAATGGCCAAGAAATACATGTACCTGTGCCTGACGCTCATTGTGCCTGAATTGGCAATCATTATCCCTCCTTCTAATTTTGAGATTAAAACTAATTTCATTTATGAGATTAAAAGAAATACTTTTGAAGGAAAACGTAATGAATGCCCCTTATCTCATATTACTACTTTTGTTGACCTATGTGAGACCATCGCCGATGGCATTAACATAGAATACGTAAAGCTAAAATCTTTTTGATGATCTCTTGCAGGGAAAGCATTGAAGTGACTCGATGGCCTTACTCCCCGATCGTTGACTACATGGACGGAGCTTAAGGATGCGTTCCTCAACAAATTCTTTCCTGCGGCTAAGATTGCGATGTTGCGCAAAAGATCATGACTTTTAAGCAAAAGCCTGGTGAGACGCTGGCGTATGCATGAGAGTGGTACAAGGACCCTCTGTGATCTTGCCCTACACATGGGCAACCACCCTACATCATCCAGGAGAGCTTCTACAACTTCCTCAATGTGCCGAACAAGGATAGAATCAACTCTTACCTCTCTTATCGGTACATTAAGCTCACACCTACGGAGGCGTGGGACACAATTTAAAGGCTCGTGAACTTCAAAAACACATATGGGACTCATGTGGCCTACGACTGAAGGCATGCCCCATCCATTCCATTTTATGAGCATCCAAGGGAGATTGACCTTGACGTAAGGGCACAATTCAACAATGACCAGGTACGCCGCCTTACAAAACAAGTTAAGTTTCTCACTAACAACCAAACTTGTTTGGAGTGTGCATCCATCAGGCACAACACTACAGCATGCCCACACGTCGATCATGTTATGCTTGCAGAAAAACATGAGGAGGCGCGCTACGCGGGGGGGTCCTAACTGCTCAGGACAACAAGAGCAACAGAACTGGGGTTATTATCGCCAACCCCAGTACCAAAGAGACCCCCACCCTACAGAGCTCCTGGACATCCAGAAAGGGAGCAAAAGAGAGACAATCTATAGCTTTTTCTTGACGAGTTGAGGAGGAATCACACCGAAAGCAAGCAATCCATCAATTCCATCCATACTCAGTTGCACGACATCAACTCCAGACTTGGGGAGATCGTCATCTGGCAGAAGAACATGGAGACCCAAATGGGTCAATTGGCTTCAACAATCCCTAAACCATCCGGATCGCTCCTGGATCATCTGAACCCAATCCCAAAGGTAAGTATACAGGACACGTGGTTGCAATCAACTTAAGGAGTGAGCGTAAGTTACAAATGCCCAATCAAACATCAGAGGAGGAAGATGCTGAACCAGTCGGCGTCGACCCACCAGTCGATATCGATGAACAGCTAGTCGATATCGAGTCCTCACTCGATGGCGACTCATCTCGTCAATGACATCAGACGCCTCCTACTCCAGTCGATGTCAACTCTACACCAGTCGATATAGCCTCATCTCACTCGACATCAGCACCAAAGAGGAAGAAGACGCTGTCATTCCCAATTAAATCTTTGAAGGACCCCGCTGAAAAAGAAGTTCCAGTGTTTCGTGAAGATGCTTCACTGGCTCAACATCACTATTCCCTTCACCGAATCTCTTCATGAGATGCCATCCTATGTCAAGTTTCTCAAAGACATCTAGAGAAAGAAGCGGTCGATGGCTGGGATCGTAGAGGAATGCAGCAAGATGCAGCTCCCTGAGAAAAGGCCAGACCTAGGTAAGTTTGCTATAACTATTGGTTTTGGTCAACATCGTTTCAATGCACTTTTTGACATAGGAGCAAGCGTGAGCATCATGCCCTTATCCATATCGTCCAAAGTGAAGATCATAGCATTAGAGCCTGTGGATGCCAAGCTATACATGGTGAACAACACGGTGGTTATCCCTACATGCAGGCCCGTGCATAAGCATGTTCAAGTGGATAAATTGAATAGGGTCCCCAAATTTTTAGGGGCCCAATATGATAAAGAAAAATCTTAACAATAAAACTTCCTTTGAAACATTTCATTGATGTTAATTTGGCTCAGTGGAAAGGAAGCTCAGCGGCATTGCGAGAGTCACAAGTTCGACTCCTCCAATATGTTTTAATTTTTTTTGCCCAGTTATTATTTCTTCCATTATTTGAATTATTTAATTTCCTAAAAAAAATATATGTCTTAATTTTTTTTCCCCAGATATAATTTCTTCTATTATTTGAATCATTTAATTTCCTAAAAAAAATCTAACTTATTTACGGGATATTTTTTCCATCTTTTATGCTTATAACTTCTTCTTTTTCAATCATTTAATTTGCTTGAAAAAATAGAAGTGTTTAATATAGACCAAAGTTATTAAAAAATATTTAATATAGAGTGACGTTTAATTATCACTTTATGAATAAAGTATAAATATTTAATATTTTTAAACATAATAGTACTTTAATATTTTAAAACATTTTGTAAACATTAAATCTTTAAAGTCAATTTTTTACGAAAAGCATAATTAATATGTTGTTACATATAATTAATGAATTTGTTAATGATTTCAAAGAAATGTTCTTAATTAGGGATGGTTTTGTAAGTTTTACATTTTCCCATTATTTTAATTTCACTCGAATTGTAAAATATGCAACTTTTTATTTCAATTAAAGAGTAGTTGCATTATTTAAAAAAAAGTGTATAATATTATTTCAAAATTTTGGAACAGGGCCCCTAAAATGATTGGCACGGCCCTGCCTACAGGCATGGTGGATGATGTACCCATACAAGTACGTAAGTTCTTTGTCCTTGCTGATTTTCTTGTAATTGATATGGAAGAGGACCATACTTGTCCCATTATTCTAGGTAGGCCCCTTTTAGCAACCGTCGACACCAACATAAGCGTAAGGAAGAGAGTACTCAAATTCCCAATCAACGACGAGGTAATTGAGTATTCCTTCAATAAAGCTATAGCGAAGCACGAAGGTCCTATGGAGGTTAAATCTATCAAAGGAGGCCACATAACTTGTGGGGAACCAAAGGTACGAACCATGACCCCTGAGGAGCTAGAGAAGAGGGCTATAGAAGCCACAATAGAGGATATCGTAGCAATATGGAATGAGCACACTGCACATCCAGTCGACATCGACTCAGGTAACTCAAAATCGTCAGAACATTTTCCAGATTCTGTTGCAGAAACCAAGTATGGAGTCGACGTCGAGTCAACTCACTCGATATCAAGTGAGTCACTCGATATCGACCCAAAATCAGAAGACCCTCCATCGACTGAGCAGGGAACAGAGAACCACTCGATATCAAGTCACCCATATCGAGTCAACCTCACCTCTTTCGATTGAGCCAGAATCAAGAACAAGCCCGTCGATATCGACTCATCAACATCGACCTAGTTCCCCCTGTATTGGCTGATCAACCACCAGGAAAGCAACAAGAGTCGATATCGAGTGACCCCACTCGAAATCTACTGGACCCACAGAAGCCGAATAAAGAAGAGTCAGCGATGGTAAGCCAGGGTATGAATCTTCTTCCCATATTTCAATTCGAGATGTATCTATACATGGAAGAGATTTGCCTTGGTATATTAGACTTTGAAGGGTTTCCAATGACGATCCAAAGGACTAATAAGTATGAGACAAGGTGTATGTCTCCAAATCCATGAATCATTGGTTCCCCAACAAGTTTAGAGAAAAGAAGATGGGTCCATTCACAGTGCACAAGATCCATTCGAGCGGAATGCAACTAAGGTACAAGAAAGGAGTCTTATTTGAGGCTTAAGCCACGTGGGCCCTATAGGTGTCACCTTGACAATTAATATAAGAAGTCGGCCCAGTGACTATAAAATCTAGAGCTTGTAACAAGATAACTAGTTTTTAGGGTTTTGAAATTTTAAACATTGTTTTGAATTATTTTGTTTTTATTTGTTTTTTTTTTCTAGTATTTTTCTAACAATAATTGCAGGTGCAAAAAGGAGCTGCTGAATGACTCAATATCGACTGAGAATTTCGAGTAATTGACTCGATATCAACCGGGCACATCGAGTCAAAATGTGGCGGTCGACTCGAGACCATCCTGAGCATTGGACATCACCAGAAATCGAGTGAACCCAGTCGATATCGATAGGTTCACTTGATATCGACTCATCTTGCATAAACTTTCAACACCTATTTCGAGCGTCTGCACTACAATCTAGTAAGGTTCTTTCTTAACCCTTGTTTTTATACAGTGAGGACACTGTAATCTTTAAGTATGGGGTGGGGAAAAGGCTTACTTTTATTTGATTTATGATTATTTTTCCCGAATTGTTCCATACATGGTTACTTTGGATATGTTCATTCATCTATATGCTTTATGTTTTTATCCAAAAGTTCATTTTTATCACCCCCATTAAAAATTTTGAATTAGTGTCATTGAAGCTTTTATTGAACCCGACGATGTAAAATTGGATTCATTAGAGATATAGCATTAAATTTCCTAGTAAAGGGAAGTCACACTGAAATACATTATTTCTTGAAAAGCATGAAAGGAGGTAAATTTGAAGTTGCTTTTGACATATGCACGATAATAGAACGGATGACTTAATTTTCCATACTTATTCTTACCTTATTCCTAGCCTTATCTATACCTGTATGCTTCACAAAGCCATATTATGCCTTATTCCTTATTTTGCTCCACTCGTTCTATTAATTGCCTATTTCTTTACCTTATTACCCATCTGAGGAGTATGTTGAGAAATTGATGGCATATTATGGAGATTATTATATGGTTATTGTATCATTATTTTGGAGTTTGGCAGGATAATGATCATATTAGGGAAAATTTTATGAGAGAATGAAAATCTGGTCACCTCAAGAGATAAAGGTAGATCGACCCTGCTCGTTGAGATGTTAGTTCGGCGAGATGGGACACACGGATGAGGAGTGTGAAGCACTAAGTATTTTGGGCCATTCATGACACTCATGTTTGCGACTCGAGAGATTCGAGATGTATCTATACATGGAAGAGGTTTGCTTTGGTATATTAGACTTTGCAGGGTTTCCAATGACGATCCAAAGGACTATTAAGTAGGAGACAAGGTGTATGTCTCCAAATCCATGAATCATTGGTTCCCCAACAAGTTTAGAGAAAAGAAGATGGGTCCATTCACAGTGCACAAGATCCATTCGAGCGGAATGCAACTAAGGTACAAGAATGGAGTCTTATTTGAGGCTTAAGCCATGTGGGCCCTATAGATGTCACCTTGACAATTAAAATAAGAAGTCGTCCCAGTGACTATAAAATCTAGAGCTTGTAACAAGATAACTAGTTTTTAGGGTTTTGAAATTTTAGACTTTGTTTTGAATTATTTTGTTTTTATTTGTTTTTCTTTTTCTAGTATTTTTCTAACAATAATTGCAGGTGCAAAAAGGAGCTGCTGAATGACTCAATATCGACTGAGAATTTTGAGTATTTGACTCGATATCAACCGGGCACATCGAGTCAAAATGTGGTGGCCGACTCGAGACCATCCTGAGCATTGGACATCACCAGAAATCGAGTGAACCCAGTCGATATCGACAGGTTCACTTGATATCGGCTCATCCTGCAGAAACTTTCAACACCTATTTCGAGCGTCTGCACTACAATCTAGTAAGTTTCTTTCTTAACCCTTGTATTTATACAGTGAGGACACTGTAATCTTTAAGTATGGGGTGGAGAAAAGGCTTACTTTTATTTGATTTATGATTATTTTTCCCGAATTGTTCCATACATGGTTACTTTGGATATGTTCATTCATCTATATGCTTTATGTTTTTATCCAAAAGTTCATTTTTATCACCCCCATTAAAAATTTTGAATTAGTGTCATGGAAGCTTTTATTGAACCCGACGATGTAAATTGGATTCATTAGAGATATAGCATTAAATTTCCTAGTAAAGGGAAGTCACAATGAAATGCATTATTTCTTGAAAAGCATGAAAGGAGGTAAATTTGAAGTTGCTTTTGACATATGCACGATAATAGAACGGATGACTTAATTTTCCATACTTATTCTTACCTTATTCCTAGCCTTATCTATGCATGTATGCTTCACAAAGCCATATTATGCCTTATTCCTTATTTTGCTCCACTCGTTTTATTAATTGCCTATTTCTTTACCTTATTGCCCATCCGATGAGTATGTTAAGAAATTGATGGCATATTATGGAGATTATTATATGGTTACTGTATCATTATTTTGGAGTTTGGCAGGATAATGATCATATTAGGGAAAATTTTATGAGAGAATGAAAATCTGGTCACCTCAAGAGATAAAGGTAGATCGACCCTGCTCGTTCAGATGTTAGTTCGGCAAGATGTGACACACGGATGAGGAGTCTGAAGCACTAAGTATTTTGGGCCATTCATGACACTCATGTTTGCGACTCGAGAGATTCGAGATGTATCTATACATGGAAGAGGTTTGCCTTGGTATATTAGACTTTGCAGGGTTTCCAATGATGATCCAAAGGACTATTAAGTAGGAGACAAGGTGTATGTCTCCAAATCCATGAATCATTGGTTCCCCAACAAGTTTAGAGAAAAGAAGATGGGTCCATTCACAGTGCACAAGATCCATTCGAGCGGAATGCAACTAAGGTACAAGAATGGAGTCTTATTTGAGGCTTAAGCCACGCGGGCCCTATAGATGTCACCTTGACAATTAAAATAAGAAGTCGTCCCAGTGACTATAAAATCTAGAGCTTGTAACAAGATAACTAGTTTTTAGGGTTTTGAAATTTTAGACTTTGTTTTGAATTATTTTGTTTTTATTTGTTTTTCTTTTATCTAGTATTTTTCTAACAATAATTGCAGGTGCAAAAAGGAGCTGCTGAATGACTCAATATCGACTGAGAATTTCGAGTATTTGACTCGATATCAACCGGGCACATCGAGTCAAAATGTGGTGGTCGACTCGAGACCATCCTGAGCATTGGACATCACCAGAAATCGAGTGAACCCAGTCGATATCGACAGGTTCACTTGATATCGGCTCATCCTGCAGAAACTTTCAACACCTATTTCGAGCGTCTGCACTACAATCTAGTAAGTTTCTTTCTTAACCCTTGTTTTTATACAGTGAGGACACTGTAATCTTTAAGTATGGGTGGAGAAAAGGCTTACTTTTATTTGATTTATGATTATTTTTCCCGAATTGTTCCATACATGGTTACTTTGGATATGTTCATTCATCTATATGCTTTATGTTTTTATCCAAAAGTTCATTTTTATCACCCCCATTAAAAATTTTGAATTAGTGTCATGGAAGCTTTTATTGAACCCGACGATGTAAAATTGGATTCATTAGAGATATAGCATTAAATTTCCTAGTAAAGGGAAGTCACAATGAAATGCATTATTTCTTGAAAAGTATGAAAGGAGGTAAATTTGAAGTTGCTTTTGACATATGCACGATAATAGAACGGATGACTTAATTTTCCATACTTATTCTTACCTTATTCCTAGCCTTATCTATGCATGTATGCTTCACAAAGCCATATTATGCCTTATTCCTTATTTTGCTCCACTCGTTCTATTAATTGCCTATTTCTTTACCTTATTACCCATTCGAGGAGTATGTTGAGAAATTGATGGCATATTATGGAGATTATTATATGGTTATTGTATCATTATTTTGGAGTTTGGCAGGATAATGATCATATTAGGGAAAATTTTATGAGAGAATGAAAATCTGGTCACCTCAAGAGATAAAGCTAGATCGACCCTGCTCGTTGAGATGTTAGTTCGGCGAGATGTGACACACGGATGAGGAGTCTGAAGCACTAAGTATTTTGGGCCATTCATGACACTCATGTTTGCGACTCGAGAGAAGTCAGTGCTGACGTTAGAGAGGTAAAAGTATAAATAGTGAAACGCACAAAGAGTGAATTATCAGAGCATGAGAGATGTGGAAATTTCATATATGAAGGGAGAAAGTGCATCAAAGCAAGAAAGTAAAGAATTCTCCCAGGATTTAGGACCACATTGCCCAAATATAGCCCACCACTATACCTTTTACCTTTTCTTCACCATTGATCATAAAAGTCCTCTTGATTATCTATGCTATGTTACATATAAAATTATTTTTGCATAACCCTCCTTTTGTGTGAAGATGTCGCTTTTATTCATATGCATGGATTTGGTGACATTAGTACCTTTGCGAGGATGGTAATTGTTTGCAGGGTTATATACTTATATGAGAATGATTTTATGTTGAATGTTTGATTTCTTCCCCTGTATAACCATTAAAAGTATTGCTTGAGGACAAGCTAGCTTACGTATGGGGTATTGATGTGCGCTCATTTTACTATGTTTTTCGCTTACATCTATTTCGATTTCTGTCAATATTTTATACTTTTTGGTTAGAAAAGCATGAGATTTCTATTTTATCTATGAATTATAAAGGTCTACACAAGTTCTTTTTTAATTTTACAGAAATCGAGATATTTTTGGAGCAATTCGGATAAGAAGGAGAAAAGCTGGAAAACCAATCAATATCGACTGAACTCACTCAAAATCGACTGAAGATGACCAAAAATCGAGTGGAGACACATGACCAGAAATCGAGTGAAGCCTCACCAGAAAATCAACCATGATGAGTCGATATCGAGTTAGTTGACTCGATATTGAGTAAAGCCTCACCAGAAATCAACCATGAAGACTACTGAAGAGCAGGAATTGACCAAGGCATTCGATATCGAGTGCCACCACTCGATATCGAGTGAACACCCACTCAAAATTCACCCTAGGAGCCGACATCGAGTACAAAGTCAACTCGAAATGCACAAGACGAGTCGATATCGAGTGATATTTCTTATTGCATTTAGATAGGAGTTTTGCATGTGTTTTAGTCTAGTTTCATATCTTGCTTGTGAAGTATTCGAGTTCGGAATCTACGCCTTTTTAGTGTTTATTTTGCATTTTTACATTTCGACCTTGGATGGGATGTTTGAAGAGCTTAGGAGATATGTTTTGGAGCATATGAAGGCTGAGGAAGGAGCTACAAAGGAGCAAGGAAGCACAACATCAAAGCAAAGAAGATAGTCGTTCATTGCATAGGGCGGCGCCCGCCACTACCTCATGTTCAGCGATTGCGATTTGGATCTGAAGATCTTATTTCCAATTATATTATTATTATTATTATTATTATTATTATTATTATTATTATTATTATTATTATTATTATTATTATTATTATTATTATTATATTTTATAGGGTTTTGCACATCCTATTTAGGTTATTATTATTCAATTTCAACTGTGTTTGGCAAGAGTGGTGAGACAATGAACATTTTGAGAGAGAAGAGAGGTTTTTGGCCTATGAGTTGCTGAACTCATAGTTTCGTCTGTGATTCGAAGACATCGTTGAATAGATTGTGATGATTTGATTCTTATTAGTTATTTATGAGTATATTTATCATCTTGTGTCTATTGATTATATTTGTGTTCTTTTCTATGATTGATCACCATGTTAGAAATTGCATCTAAGCTATGAATTCGTTGTTGTTTCTTGATAGCAAACAAAGGTATTGAAGTAGTGATATTTCTTTGTCTTTTAGTGGATGATTTTGATTGATCTATGTTATTAGATATTGTTAGGGCCGAGTATGGTTTGGGCTGATTTGTGTCTTAATTGCATTGAATCGATATGTCAATTGGTCTAAGAAGTTGAGTGTATAATGCTATTCTTTAGTGATATTGAATAAGGTGATTGTATCCTTGCGGATACAACAACTTTAGTCAAGTCGACATATGCTTATATGAGTTGCTAAACTCATAGTTTCGTCTGTGATTCGAAGACATCGTTGAATAGACTGTGATGATTTGATTCTTATTAGTTATTTATGAGTATATTTATCATCTTGTGTCTATTGATTATATTTATGTTCTTTTCTATGATTGATTACCATGTTAGAAATTGAATCTAAGCTATGAATTCGTTGTTGATTTCTTGATAGCAAACAAAGGTATTGAAGTAGTGATATTTCTTTGTCTTTTAGTGGATGATTTTGATTGATCTATGTTATTAGATATTGTTAAGGCCGAGTATGGTTTGGGCTGATTTGTGTCTTAATTGCATTGAATCGATATGTCAATTGGTCTAAGAACTTGAGTGTATAATGCTATTCTTTAGTGATATTGAATAAGGTGATTGTATCCTTGCGGATCCTACAACTTTAGTCAAGTCGACATATGCTTATTAATAGTTAATGAATCAATCCTAGGACCAAGAATCTCAACCATTGTCATTGAATTACAGGTGAAATATCTACTCTATCTTATTATCAACAATTTGCAATCATATTTCTCTTTTATTTATATTGTTATCAATTCGCTACAAATCATTGTTTTTGTCATAAGAATCATTGTTAGAAGCATTGCATAGCAACCGTTCTTCTATGTGGGTTCGACTCCGGACATCATCGCTATACTAGTAGTTGTTTGGTTTATCAATTCATTGATTTCCTAATCTATTAATTTTGAGGTTTGAGTTAGGATATTATTACTATTTGGCAATGGGAGGAAGTGCCAACGACGTTCGTCCCACACCAAATTCATGGTGCCGTTGCCGGGGAAGAAAAGAGTTTGCTTTTCCTTATTTCTATCATTGATTCATTTTTATTTTTATTTTTGTTTTTCTTTAAGTATTTTGTGTTCTTGTATGGTCCAAACTCGTTCATCTAATTCACTACCTTTGTCTTTTGATCCCGAGATTGAAAGATCTCTTATGTTGAAAAGGAGACTCGAATTTGACACACATAAGGAGACGGGAGACGAAGTTGATAATCCGCCAAGAAGGACCCTAAGAAACCTAAAGGAACCTAATTTGAGTACTCCACCACTTGCAATTAGAGTTCGTAATCTCCCCGAGGATTCAAGATTTGAGTAAAATTCGAATTGGTCTACTATTTTACCCTACTTTCATGGATTGCCTGGGGAGGAACCAAACAAACACCTTGCAACCATTGTGAGCGTGAGTGATAAACTTAGACCCCAAGGCCTTACCGATGACCAATTGATATTGAGAGTGTTCCCCTTTACCTTGAAAGATTCGGCAAGCGATTAGCTTTATTACCTACCCCTGAAATCATTACTACTTGGGTTGAATTGAAAAAAGCTTTCCTTCAGAAGTACTGTCCTGCTACTTGTCTGGTGCGGGACGAACATCGTGGGCACTTTCGCCCTTTGCCAAATAGTAATAAAATCCAAATTCAACCACAAAACCAATAGATTAGCAAATCAATCACTTGATAACCCAAATAATTACTAGTATAGCAATGATGTCCAGAGTCGAAATCACAGGGAGAATCAATTCACTATCCAATAACTCTTAACACGAACTCTTATGACCAAACAATGATTTATGACAAATAACCAATTAAGATGTAATGTAACCAACTTTATGATTGAAAAGTAAATTGATAATAAGGTAGAGAAGATATTTCACCTGTAATTCTCTGACAATGGTTGAGATTCATGGTCCTAGGATTAATCTATCAATTACTCATAAACTTATGATTACTTGACTAAAGTTGAGAGATCTGCATGGATAAAATCATCTTATTCAATATCACTAAAGAATAGCATTAAGGATTAGACCAACTGTCATATTGATTCAATGCAATTAAGACAAACCGGAACAATCCTAAATCAGCCATAATCGACATATCCCTAACATAGATCAATTGAAATCATTCACTACAAGACAAAGAAATATCACTACTTCAATACCTTCGTTTACTGTCAAGAATACAACAACGGATTCATAGCTAAAATGAAATTCCTAACATGGTGATCAATCATAGAAAGGAACACAAATATAATCAATAAGTACAAGATGATAAAATGCATATAAATAACTAAATAGAATCAAATCCTCACAATCGAAACAACCATGTCTTCGAATCACATGCGAAACTATGAGTTTAGCAATTAATAGACCAAATCTCTCTCTCTCTCTCTCTCTCTCTCTCTCTCTCTCTCTCTCTCTCTCTCTCTCTCTAATTGTGTTTGTAGTCTCACAATTCATATTCCACACTATGAAAATCAATGGAAATAACCTAATAAAGACTCATAAGGAGTCAGCAAAACCCTAAAAATATAATAATAGGAAATAGAATCTTCGGATCCGAAATCGCAATTGCTAGAAATCGGCCCACGACGGGCGTCGTGCAAGGGGCGGCAGGCGCCGCTATCATAGTGACGGAATTCTCTTTTTTTCCTCGATTGTCTTCAATGTTGTGTTTCCTTGCTCATCTCTAGCTTCTTCCTTAGCCTCCATATGCTTCAAAACATGTCTCTTAAGCTCTTCCAAGATCCCACCTATGGTCGGAATGTAACTCTGCAGAATAAACATTAAAAATGCGTAGATTCCGAACTCTAATACTTCACAAGCAATATATAAAACTAGACTCAAATATATGAAAAACTCATATCTAAATGCAATAAGAAATACATATAATATCTATATAAAATATGCATTATCAAATCTCCACACTTAACTCTTGCTTGTCCTCAAGCAACCAAGCAACCATAAAACAAAAACATCATATATGCATCCCACAGGAGATCCTTTCACAATTTTACTCGTCAAAAGCAACCTCATCAATAGTGTAAATATAATCAATGTATCTAAACGTAATAACATGTATATATATTATCACTAGTACAAAATTGACATAATATCACGGATATTTAAGGCCTATTATCACGGATATAAGCAAATATACATCTGGGCTTTAGCTCAGTGGGATAATAGATAGGTAACTCTAATATCACAGACCTATAATGGACACGCCCTGGATATTAGAGGTGGGACTTTTCAAGCTTCAGCCCTAATATCAAGGACCATATGTGTGACACGCCCGGGATATTAGGGGTGGGATTTTTTCATGCCGACTCTAATATCACGGACACCCTTTGGACAAGCCCGGGATATTAGGCTCTTTTTCTAATTAAAAAAAAGTGACTTTATAACCCGGCTTTATCTGAACCGGGCTATAAAGTGCGTTTATAAAACAAAAAAAAAGGCTACTTTTTACCCCGGCAGGCTGGCCTAGGCTATGAAGTGCCTCCTCCTGCCAGCTCATCAACATACATGCATGCCAAAAGTTTTCTCAAGTTACATGCACGCCAACATACACGTATTTCAACAAATTCATGGGAAGAATTCCAATAGGATTATAATCTTCCAATTTACCACCAATCCATCACAAAACTAACAGATTGGCTACACATAGCATGACCGCCTGATTTACACAAAGTAGAAGATACTTTCAGACTAGCAGTTTGCAACATTATAAAAGGTAACAATGTATCACTATTGGGATGCCTTCGTCTGTTCTGATCTGAACCTCGATTGGTATCTGGGGAAGTGGAGTAGACAGATGAGTTCATTGATTGATTAGTGTAAGAATGGTGGGATCTGGGTCTGGATTAAGAGGTTTGAGTTTTACTCCCATCACCGAGATAATTCAAGCACATTTCGTCTGCGGTCATCTTGGCTCCACCCTGATCGAACATGAACGAAGGTTCACCACAGTGAGGGCACTTGAGGCGGCTCATGTTTTCTATGACACTCATAACCTGTACAGCAGCTGGATGAATCCCGAGGAGTGATAAAAACGAATGATAAAAGAGGAAGGAACGAACAAAACAAGAAACCATTAATTCATTATCATACAGGAATGCCGACAATTGAGAACATCTGGGCACCTCTTTGGGCATCCATTAAGGCAATATCTTGAGGCATCAAAACTATTACAGCCCCTACAAACAACAAAAACAAGAAAAATTACATAAACCAAATGGTTCTTTTCATCTGAATGGGATGGATGCAAGAGCAGATTAAGCCACATTTGCCAAGGACTTGCAAAATGCACCTGATAATTGCAGCTGCTCAGCTGGACATCACCGGTACCAGGAGGCATGTCCACCACAAGGACGTCCAACTTTCCCCAATCAACTCCTTTAGCCATTTTCTGAAGCGCTTTCATTACCTTGCAAGATTTAAAAGTCAGTGCAAGACAAAATAGACTCAAAGTCACTCAAAATTTCAGGAAATGGTACACCATAGGACCTCTCCACACAATGGGGGCATCCTTTTCGACAATAAATCCTATCGACATACACTTAACTCCGTAGTTTTTCTTTGGGATCATTTTCATCTGTCAGTCAAGAGCACGAACAAAATAAGGCAAGGTAAAAAAAAAGGAATTATAAGATTCAAAAGCCTTTTAGCATCTTGTAAGCCAGTGCTGGTGCAGGCGTGCAGCATTACCTTTATTGGTTTAAGGCTTTCCATGAAGGTTCATCATGGTTGGAATTGATGGTCCGTAGATATCAGCGTCGAGCAAACCAACTCTAAGTAGGCACTTTTTGGCGAGTGACACCGCTAAATTAACTTTAGCCGAGTAATCACGCAAACAACAATATAGTGAGCTAATAAAAAAAACTCTCAATTACTATCCATTAGAACAATGGTCACTTGGGTTTTGAAAACGTGTTTCTATCAATCTATATTATTTTGTCGACACAAGTTATGCAGGTTAGTTCCATGTTGCTGCAAAATCACTATTTTCACTGCTACATTCTTATACACTCAACTATATAACAAATATAAGAAACAAGAAGAAGGACTTGAATAGGTGCATTATGTTACACTCAACTATATAACAAATATAGAAATGTAGGAAACAAGAAGATTTGAAGGACTTGAACTGCTAAATTCTGATACACTCAGCTAAATTATCATGAACACCAATACTCCATAGGTAATTGTCAAATCCATGAAATAGGCATATAACATAAGATTATAAGAAAGAGTCAAATCTTAAATCAGTTGCATCATAAGTTGAGAACAACATGAACTAAGCTAGAAACCATAACAATGAAAATTAGGCACTACAAGTTTCTTTTTCTGAAAAAGACCATCGACCAGATTTTCTCAGTAAATGGAATGAGAATAAGAGATAGATAAGAGCAAGCATCCAACTATATAGATACATCCATATTTTACTCACAATAAACAAATAATATAATTCAAATAAGACAAACATCGAAAGAAAAACATGTAGTGCATATGAGTTGCCATATCCTGATCCATTTAGCTATATTTATATATGTATAAAGTAGTTTCTCGACCACAAATCATGTAAGGGGCCGATGCATCCAAGAATTAAGAACACACATCAAATAACAGACTTCATCTTGAATCGGTGGCATAATGAGTTGTTATCAACATGAATTTAACTATAAACCTACAAGAAAAAATGGGCACAACAACATTTTTTTCTCTACTTGAAATAACAATCAACAAGTCTGAATACACTCTTCAAGTTACCATCTTTCTATTTCAAATCCAAATCTCAAACACTATGAGATGACTAAAAAAAAGGCAGTTTAGGAAGAGAGTTGATAAATACCAGCAGTGGTGAATTCGCCGATACCGCCTTTGCCTGAAACAACTGCAATAATATCATTAACCCCATAAATCGGTAGCCCTTTGAGATTGCTCCCACTGCAATTAGCAAAACCCTTTGCTCCTCCAAACTTCTGCAAGAAAAAAAAGTGCGATTATGAACAATTAACCAGGAAAGCCTCTCTAATTCATTATTACAATACCTAGAAATTGAAGGCAATCGATCTCAAAGGGCCTTTCATGGGTTCTTTCATTCACGCTTCCAAAGCCAAAGTTGAAGCACAACGCCTAACAAACACAAAGGCTGTGAAGTCAACAATTTAAAGGCCTGTTTGGAAAGAGTATATAGATATAAGATATGAGATATCGATTTTTTTTTATTATGTATGAATTTGAGTTCAGATATCAATACGGATACCAAGATATATATCTTGGGATATATATCTTGGTATCAGTGCTTGTCACCTCCTATCTCCTGTCCTTCTCGAGCTAATAATGTCATAATTGCAACTCTTCATATGAGAAGAATTGTTCATCAAGGTTAGAGGTAAGAGTGATGAAACTCTGACTGGAATAGAAGGAAGTCATCTACAGGTTTGTGCAGTTCTGGTCCAAGTCATCTTGTGAACCAGACATTTCAGGTTCAAGTCATCAAGTGAGTCAAACAATTCTAGTTCAAGTTATCAAGAATATCATGCTCATTAAACAGGAAAGCTTTGTGCTGGTTATAATCAAGAATATCATGCCACACCGCTAATAGTTGTAAGGGTTAATGTTGTTGCACCAAATCCTAAATCATAAGGTGTACACATGTGAGCTTGGCAACCTTATTCGGATTTGAATTGTTCCCTAGTTAGCAAATCCATGAAGTGCTTCAGTGGGAAAATGTCATTTAAATTGAGTACTACCCACTACCCACAAGCAACTCTCATAAAAAAGAAACATCAAATAGCTATGCTTTTGTGGTCCCTGTTTCATATATTGTGTAATACTATCCTGATAATCCTGCTGCTACAAGAGCCTTTTGCTATGATTTTTGTTTTCATTTGGGTATTGTCTTCGAATACTACATTATTTAAAATAAAGGTTTTTAGAGAGGAACAATGCCACACCAAAAAAAGAGATGGAGTGCTGCTAATTTACTCTCTCAACACCTTTTTTCAAATGTTAAATAACCGAAAAAACCCTAACAGAACCGAAAATAATTCAATTGGCCGGTAGAGTTCAAAGGAAACAACAGCACATGAACACTTTCTTAAGAAAATCATTCAATTGGAGGGAAGCAAGTTGCTTAATCCCCTAACAGAACCGAAAAAACCATAAATGGAGATTGATTTCGAGATTTACTTACCCAAAAACCCTAACTGCAGATGTTGCAGGACCAGAAGCAGAGGTGGTGGAGATGTTACAGGTGGTGGCGGATTGAGAGACGAGACCAGAGCCTAATGTTGCAGGAGATTGCTAGAGGTGCCGGCGATGGAAGGGCGGAAGTGGTGAGCGAAATCGCCAGTCGAAGGGAAAGAGAATCCCTGGGTCGGAGGTTCAATCTATCAATCTGGGACGAGACAAGAGAGATGAGAGACTGCTGGACTGGTGCCGGAGATGGAAGAAACGCCGGACTGGTGTGGGTGAGAGTCTGAGAGAGACGAGAGAGAGAATGGGTAGAAAATGGGAACTTGCGATATATATCAACCCTAATTTCTCCAAATCCGGGATATCTATACTACTTCTATACTACTATAAAGATGAGGGAGAGTGTTTACAATCCTGATCGTTAATTCACTATATGTATAATTATCTACAGCCCACATTTGCTCTCCATTCCACCTGCTTCCCTTACTTTTGCTGTCCAGATGAATCACGTCCCTCCATCAGGAGTTCTGTCAATTTTTCAAGGGTCCAGATCAAATGTGGAGTGTAATGTCTCATTCAACCTCAAAAGCTTACATTTAAAATGATTTATTTTTTTCTTTAGATGGACCTATCCGTCCATACACTAATTACAGCCGCATTTTCCTCACCGCTTCTTCTCCATTCTCCTTCGTGTGTCTCTCTCTGTCATCACGCTTCTGCTTCTTCATCTATTTCTTTGCTTTTCAATTTTGATTTCTCGTTCTTCCGCTCGCTCTATTCTACTCTCGCATGTATGACACATTCTCTTCAGTGTCTCAATTTCTCCGACAGCCGGTGCCTCTCAAAGTCTCAATTCAACTCTCAAGTGAATCCCAATCAGGTCAGTACACGGATATCTCCCTCCGCTTGATTCCTTTTTCGATACTCTGCTTTTCTTATCCAGATCTCTTTGAATGTTCTTTCACCCAACAGAAGGTATGTCTTCTCGTATGAATTTTCGTAATCTAGGTTTAGCGTTTGAATTTGAGAATTTGATTGGATGGAATTTCGAATTTAGGTTTAGTTTGTTTTAAGTAATAGGCAATTAAATTTGGAAATTTAGGAACGGAATTTAGGGTTTAGGTATCGAATCTTATTCAGTGGATTGATAAAATAAAATCTTCAAAAATTGAGTTTGGAATTTTGTTTTGTATTAAAGTTGCTCTACATATTGCCATTACTGTCTACCTTCCATCTTTGATACAATAAGCCAAAGTGCAGAACGAGTAGCTGGAGTACCTCATAAATGACTTTTTTGCTCATATATAATCTTCTCAATGCAAATAAATGCTAATTTGGATCCATTTTACCGGGAGGTAGAAGTGAATTGTATTACTCTTTATACCATTTCCAGCTGAAAAAATAACAAATTTTGAAACAAAAAAGGTGAGACTAAGTCCCTAAATTTATGACAGAATGACCCGGATAATTTGTTTCTTAATTACTTGCCTTAACCTTTAATTTATTACATGTCTGGGTTGTGTCATCTCCATTTTTTTAGAAGTGCAACCTAGGAAATTTTATTTTGATGAATTTTGAATGCGGATGATTTTTTGTTCCGTTTTTTGGGTAACAGATAGAATTTTTGTTTAATTTGCTACCTTGTACATATGAATTGAAGATAGAATATGAACGATGCTCTTTTGGGTAGATGCTTGAGGTGATTTTAATGCATTATTAAGCTTGGGTATTGTGTTGTGTTTGATAAAAAAGTTTGCACACCAGCTATTTGTTAAAATACGATCTTCAAGAGACATCTCATATTATTTTCACAAACAACAGAAGAGACAATCTCTTGGAGTCTGAACTTGGAACTTTATCAAGTTCTTTCAAAGCTCAGCATCGTCAAAAGGTATTGTTTTGATTGACAGCAGAAGAGACAATCACTTGGAATTTGAACTTGGAACTTTATCAAGCTCTTTGTAACTTGTAAGAACTTATGTAAGTAAAATCACTCAATTTTATACTTGTTCTTACTGGTTTTTTACATCTCTATTGGGTTCTTTTTGAAAGCCAAACCAGGTTCATGCTTCAAAGTTCAATTTTCTTGAGTCGTTCAACTTCTCTTATATGTAATTATTTAGCACTTTGATTCCTTTGTAAGCCAAACCAGGTTCATGTTTCAAAGTTCCATTTCCTTGAGTCGTTCAACTCTGATGTGTAATTATTTAGCACTTTGATTCCTTTGTTAGATCGGTTACTGAATAACTAACGAACTGAGAAGTAGATAGAGTTGTTGTCTTTCGTCTTGCCTAAAATCATAATATGACTCAAAACAGTAGTATGCTACAAAGCTTATCATTTATGATCATGCAGATAAATACGTGTGATAGTTTACATAGATAAAAGATACATTTTTCCTGCTTACTCCATCTTGTTGGTTCTAATTTTTTGGAGTTCTTTGATGATATTAGCATGTGACTTAAAATTTTATTCTTTTCGTTATGCTCCTACCTTGACAATTTATTACTAAAATCGCTGGGTTCTTTTACTCCTAATTTGTTAAATCATTCAAATAAACATTATAATGGAGAATTAGCTGTTGTTACATAATAGACATTGGCTGTCATCTATTTTACATTGAAATAACACATACACAATGACAGTTATTACAAACATAAGAAACGCTTAACAAAACGAATGATTTTACATATAAGATGTTATTTTAAATATCTAGATATAGTGTTGTATGCCTTATTCATCAGTAGTTGTTATATTCTATGAATATTTATTTATTTCTTTATATGGTGCTAGGTCAAGTTATTACGGCCGGCTGGGATAAGACATTAAAATGTTCGGATCCTAGAGGTGCAACTGGGCAGGAGCACACTATGGTTGGAACATATCTATAGCCGGAGCGTGTGTCTACTCTCTTTCTTTGGTTGGTAATCGTTTAGTTGTAGCTACTGCTGGCAGGCATGTCAATGTCTATGATTTGTGAAATATGTCTCAACCTGAATTCCTTGTTTCTATATGTGTAAAAAACTTTTTAACTTTGTTGAAAGAAATATCCTTCAACTTGACAAGAGATAACACTTAAACCTGCTGGAGATACAATGATATGAAAAAGCATGCTTTTCCATTTGAGTATGAGCATTAAATGTCACGTCTCTGTTGCAATATATATGGACACACTTAAACTTCTGCTGAAGGACATGATCGTTTTGCCTTCAGTTTAATTAGAGATAACACCTGAAATCTTTTTACTAGGTTCCAAGAAGCTGTGGCATCAATCAATTCATCATAAAGGAATCCCTGAAGAAAAGGACATCTGTGAGCAACATTCAGGTCAACGAACTGAGCGACGACGGATCTGAATCTGAGGATGTGGGGGAAGGATGATAGGTTCCAAGAGAAGAAGGTCACTGATGTGAGATTGGCTGCTATTATAGTCTGCACTGGCCCTTGTGGTTGCCTTGGGAAATTGTTTCTCGCAGGAAGCCACCCTAGCCGTGGGGGTGATGAGCCTCGGCTTGGGGGCTGTCTCTAGCTGCTGCCCATCTTTGAAGGTCCTCTCCTTGTGGAATGTCCCATCTTTTGGAGATGAAGGTCTGATCAAAATATCCAAGGCCTGCCACCAATTGGAGAAGCTCGACTTGACTCAATGTCCGATGATCACTGATAAGAAGTTGGTTGTTATTGCACAGGGATGTCCTAAGTTGACCTCTCTAATAGTCAATTCCTGCCAAAATGTTGGGAATGAGGGTTTGCTGGATATTGGGAAGCTCTGCTCCGACTTGAAAGATTGCCCTCTTGTTGGGGATCAAGAAGTAAACATATCGTTATTGTCGACTCCTTAACTTAGGCTGTGTTTGGCGCAAGCTTTTCAAGATTTTTGAGATTTTAAAAAAAACCGAAAGCTCATCAGGAGCTGTTTGGCGGAAGATCTGGCGGAAGCTTTTCAAGCTTTTGGTGAGATTACGGTAGATTGCAAAACGCTCAAAATGAAATCTTGGGGTACCAAGATTTCGGAGATTAGGAGGAGCTTTCGGATTTCTCAATCCATTTTTGCCCCTCGTCTCGCCTCTCTCCTTCCAATTTCTCCACATCGGCGACTCTGCTCAGGCTTCTCCTCCTCGTCGCAAAAGGTACGTCACTGCCCTCATCTCCTGTTCAATGCGGTTCACCGGCAGCCCCATTACACTGGAAACCCCCTACGTCGGCTCGTTATTCCACGACGTCGAGATTTCTAGGGTTTCAGTGGGAATGTGGGTGGCTACGCTTTCGATTTGGGGGTTTATGTGGTTTGTAGGGTTTCGGTGGAACAAATTTTAGGTTTTTTGTTCCAACCGATTTGGGGTTTTCCTAATTCTTTCGATTTGTAGGGTTTGGCTGGAAGAAATTTGGGGGTTTTTGCTTATTGTTTCGATTTGGGGGTTTTATGTTTGTTAATTTGTGTTAATTCGGTTCCAATTTCTTCTCCCTTGATTGTTCATGCTCCCATCTGTGTATGCGATTAGTGTGTTTGAGGGATTCAAAACCTGTACATCAAGCAGATTTGGGGGTTTGGTTGAACTTGAGGAAGAAAAATGAGGCGTTATACACTACTCGGCCATTGCTAATATCACAAGAACATACAAACAGATAGTGGTCAACATACCATGGTTTTCTTTATACATCCACACTGATCAATGGATCAAATGCTATCATGATTTTTTATAATGAATAATAACAATATATTGCACTGATATGTCACAGATTCACAATGCTATCCTGATTGAAAATGATATCATGATTTAAAACTGATCTGTCACAGCTTCTACGAATTTTTTTATCTTCTGTACAATCTATTCTAAAGTATCATTGAGTCAGATACAACTTATCTGCATGGAATTAGATATTTCGCTATATGTTGTCATTCATCTCCTGAAATATGCAGTGTGTGGTTGAAATCAGTGTTTGGCATTCGGATGTTGGCATAAATCGATTGCTTCTGTATTCTGTCATTCCTTGTGTGTGCATTGCTTATTTCCGATCTTATTTTTTTCCCTCTCTTTCAAACATGTTGATTTGCATCCCCTGTCAACCAGGATCTTCCTGGTGATTGTGAATGTTTTCGAAAACAGAGGAATTAACATAATCTCATTGATGTGCTGATCACTGCTTGCAATTGTCCATCACATGTGTTGTTTGTTGTTGTTGTTGATTGGGTGATGACTGCTGTGTCGATTTACAATGAACTGATCATGGCTACTTTCATCCTTCATTTTGTTTGGGTGATCATGCTTGATTCTGAATTGACATTTGTTCATGGTCTTTTGCATTTGTTCATGGTCTTTTGCATTTGTTCATGGTATTTGCATTTGTTAATGGTTGAGCTTATTCTGATTTCGACAATATGCTTCCTATGTCTACGTAGGAAAAATGTGGCCTCACTCTGACACTGAGTCCGAGACTAACTCGGACAGTGACCACAGCTACGCTAGCGGTGACCCTCGGAAGTACCCATGGCTGAGGTCGACGTACGAGCAAGGCCAGTCCAGTCGTAGAAGGCGATGGCATGACGACGACTCTGACTCCGAGTCCCTTGACCCCGAGGACGTGAAGGAGGATAGTGCACTTTGGGCCTACGCTAAAGACGAAATGAAGGAGCTGCGCGAAAAGATCCGGGGCCTCCTGGCACAAGACGCAGTCAGGGAGAACGCTCTCGACGCTGCCAACTACCAGCTGCAGGAGGCGAGGGACCACAACGCCGCCTTGACCAACAGCCTCGACGCCTCTGAGGCGCGCAATGAACATCTCGTCAAGAGGGTGGCCGAGCTGTGCTCCTTCATGTGTGGTCGTTGGGTGGACCACACAAGCGACCAGCTCCGGGCTCAGAGGCTCTCCTGCCTGGTCAGGCTCTTGGGCTGGATTATTCTTGGCATGCTGGTGATTATACTGCCTCTGGTCGCCCGCCCGTAGGACATCAAGCCGCTACATGCTGTTGTTTCCCTCTTTTTGTTAAGATTTCCAACTGTTGTATTAACGAAACTGTGGATTTGGGCCTCCATTTTGTGCATTTTGGGGCCTCGGATGTAGGAACAATGTTTGTGCAACCTCGGCATGATTACCCCTTTTTGTAAGCCGAGTGTTGTTGCACCCTTTTGCAATGGTGCATGTAACCAACTGTTGTACCTTAAACAGTTTATCTAATTTAACGCAGCGTACGTTATATTCATCCACTACACTTTCATCGTTTTCTTTTCATCATGTCGTAGACAACATCAGTGAACAATTTCCGCCTCTATCGGAGGACCGGCGGCCGGCAAAGGTGACCGGAAAGGGGGAGGTCTTTGGTCCCATTACACTCGAGCAGGAGAAGGGTGCGCAGGATAATCCCTCGGACTAGTGTCGGTTGCAAGGGCGGTTGTGTTCGTGGCTAGGGACAAGGGTAGGGGGAGGGTAGTTTGAAGGGCAATATGGACTTTTCCCTCACATAAACCCCTTACAAATCTTACCCACACCAAACACCTTTATAGCTTTTAATGAGATTTTAGTTCCCCAAAAAACATAATCTTTGAAATCTCCATAATGGATGTGTAAGTGTTCTCTTTATTGTTTAGGAAAGTATTACAACAGCAAATTCACCGTGCGAAGCACGGTTCATACCTAGTTACATCAAACATTTCGGGCGTATTTTATACTGTAATTTTTAGTTCGGAATATTTGATTTTATCACACTTTGGAATAGGGCTGGGCAAAAGTTAGACCAGACCGGAATCGGACTGGGACCAGACCAAAAATTACGGTCTTTGGATCGGACCGGGAAATTACGGTCTGGTCCACGGTCCAAGAAATCATGTATTCCGGGTTCCGGTCCAAACCCGAGACCAGACCGGAATTGAACCGGATTTTTTTAAAAAAAAGAAAGAAAGAAAGAAAGAAAGGAAGGGGAAGAAAAAGAAATACGCGTGCGGCGTGCCTCGCTGTTCAAACACTTAGACAGACGCGCTCTCTCTCTCAAGTCTCAACTTCTCTGTTCGTTTTCGCTCGCGTCGCGGCCGCTCGGCCCGCTTCTCAGTGGCTCCGTCGGCCCTCCTCCCTCCGTCCCGGCGCTCTGCTCTCAGTCGGCCCTCCTCCCTCCGTTCTTCTTCTTCCCTCTCTGTCCCGAAGGCAGAAGCCTCTCTGTTCGCTGGCATGTAAGCGTTCTTCTTCTTCCTTCTCTTTTCCCTTTTAGATCTATGTATATTTTGATTATTTTCAGAAATTAATGTTGATTTTAGTCTAGATTTGAAGAAAGTATAAACATTCAAGACTAATTTGAGATATTTTTCAGATCAAGGTTAGAGAAATCGAGATATTTTTCAGATCTAGGTTTTAGTGTCTTAGTGTCTTAGTGTAGGCTTTGTGCTTGAAAAAATTACGAAACTTCATGAATGAGTAAGCATTTTTGAGGTCTGTTCTTGTGCTTTAATCTCGTGTTCACCAATTGAGGCACATCCATCGTTATCGGTGTTCTTTAATTGAGAGGTGCTTCAATTCAATTTCTCCTTTCCCCTTTCATGTTTTTTTACCCCCTTTTATCTTGTCTTTCCCCTTCATATGTGTTGTCATCTATTATTGTGAGGATTAATATATCATGCCTTGTTTTGTTGACTGATCCTGTTGTCCCTTTTTTCCATGTGGGTTTGACTTCATTCGGCTTTATATGACCACATAGTCCATGAAATCAACACTAAGTCTTGTGGCTCAATTGAATATATTCTCGTTTTAGCTATCTCAGATATTTGGTATTTAGGGTTTTAGCTATCTTGTGGATCCATCTTTTGTTCAATTGAGTACTTGTAATTACATTTGTATGGAGTAGTGATCTTTTCTCGTCAATAAACTTTAATTACTTTACATTTGTGCTCATTTGTTATCGTAATTTATTTAATGTTTGTTTTCTTTATCTTATAGGTACTTTCACACAAGAACTCAAGGCAAGTTGGCAAGATAATGGGTGATTAGCATTTGTTCTTAATGATTTTTATTTGTAAACTTTTATTTTATGGATTGTGTTTGCTTTAAGTTTAAACTTTGTATGTTGCATGTTGGGTTGGATTTGTTGTTTTAACTTTCAAACATTGTACTTTTTGTGGAACTAAGGCCTCGTTTGGTACGAATGTAGTAATCGTAATGGGAATGGAAATCGGAATCGGAATCAAAATTTGGAATCAGTCAATACCAAAGCATGTTGTTTGGTATTATATTGGAATGAACCAGTCAACCACACAAATTTCACCAACACAAATAAAAAATCACACAATCCAAAAATCACCCAAATTATACAACCCCAATTCAAAATCTCAAGGAGGGAGGGTTGGGCGGTGGTTGATTGCAGCTTGGAGGGTGGTGCAATGCCACCAGGAGGGCGACGGCAGCGGGTGGTTGCAACGAGGAGGGAGGGCGCGAAGTCGCACAGGGGGAGAGAGAGAACCAGAAAGAGGACGGCGGCGCGAGGACGACGGAGGTCAATGGCGACAGAGGGAGGACTGCAAACGACGACAACGACGGAGGGTGTACTGTAGCATCGGAGATCTGGTAGAGGGCTGGGCAAGCAGGGGGAAGGGCGAGGGCGTGAGAGAGGGAGGACGGGGACTATGGAGATGGAGGAGGACCCTGGTGGCGGACGCCGGTGGCGGAGGAGATAGATCTGGATCGGGGGGGCAACGGTGGCGGTGGCGACTTCGACAGATGAAGGAGGACGGGGGTTGTAGAGATGGAGGAGGACGGGAACTGTAGAGATGGGGGATGTACTTTGTGGGAATGAGGGATTACCCTAGTTCTGTGGAGGAATGAAATTGGGATAAAAATGGGGATGGTGGGATTACTGGTAATGATTCCCATTACCAGTTTTTGACATACCAAACATTAAAATAGTAATCATCCATTCCGATTACCGATTTTTCATTCCAGGGAATCGATACCAAATAGGCCCTAAATCATGAATGAATCTATTTTTAATTTATAGTACATTTCTTTAAAATACAGAATTACAGATTTAAGAGTTGTTGCAGTGTAGTGTGTACAGATTTGGGAATTGAGGGTTGTTGTATTGCTGTAAAATTCTAAAATGGCTGTGTTGTAATGTAATTTTATTGCAGATTTGTTGTAACAGTGATATTGTAACCCCAAAAAAAAGGTCTGCAGGGATAATCCGGTCCAAACGGTCTTTCTGGTCAGCGCACCGGAAAACCCGGGACCATATTAATCGGTCCCGTTCCGATCCGCGGTCCATTTTTATGAAAATTCGGGTCCACCGGATCGGACCGAGACCGGAATGTCTGGTCCGGTCCGATTCGGTCCAGACCGGATGCCCAGCCCTACTTTGGAATCTACCTCTAATATTTCGGTTTTATTTTTTAATATCCGTGATATTAGGCCCTTACATATTAAAATTTTATTTTTCTAACTTTAAAAGGCCTGATATTACGGATATAATAGGTCCGCGATATTAGCATTATGTGATAAATTTGAGTTTTTGTACTAGTGGATCAAGTTGCTTGAATGCTAAAAAATCCAACATTACCAAGGATAATGTGTATTTCTCACTCTCATGTGTTTAGGCTTTAAGCATACACTCACCTCAATTCCATATACAAGCATCAACTCAAATCTTGACATTTATATCACAAAATCTTCACCGGATACGTCAATGCAAAAATAAAGACATCAAGAGAACTTCCGCTCCATGGAAACCTTCAAAGAAGATTCCATTCGGCGGGGTTGTAATGGGGCTGGGTAAAGAAACATAAGGGCAAGGAATTGTATTTGGTCATGTGATGCTATAAATTCCGGGAAAATAAGATTTCAACGACTCCCAACATAACACAAACCAACTCAATAATACTCAAGTTCACGGACACACAACATCTCTCAAAACATAATAACAACTCCAATAATCCTCCATAAACACAACTCTCAAAATATATCAATAAACTCATACTCATATGATCACATCTCATCATCATCACATACTCATGCAATCTCCAGCACCCAACCAATCTAGCTTTCAACCAACATAAATCCAATTTTTCCTCACTATGCAAAAATAAATAAACTCGACTCTTTATTCTTTTTTTTTCTCTCTTTTTTTTCTTTCTTGTTTATTTTTTTTTCTAAACTGTTTTTTTTTATATGAGACGAAATACATATGAGAACAAATGCATAAAAATGAGGGAACTAATAGGCACATAATATTACATTTTCTCAAAACCATAAACCATAAAATTCACACTTTAGCTTCTTTCTCCTCAACTTCAAAATAGATTCCATAACCCACTCAAAATCCCAATTTCCCTCCGGAATGAGGGTAAGGCTCATCATAGGCTAGGAATAATATAATTTTGTGGAGCTATTAATAAAACAGGCGAAAGGCTCAAATTGGCTTCAAAGCAAGATATAACATAAGGTAGACATGGATAAAATGTGGCTATAAATTTGCCTCCATCATTTGAACTTATCAAGCAATGAACATGTATATAATTGGTCTTGAAAATAAATAACCATGGAAATACTTAATGATAAATGGATAGGAAGAGTAAATCACACAAGAAAAGCAAAAGGAATATAGATGTATCCCTTATAAGGCTACAAATATCTCACAAGGACAATTTTTTTTTGTTGAATATCAAGCATGCTCACAAACTTAGATATAAATGCTCAATTACCTATTCTTAATCATATTTCACATAAAAACAAATTTTAAAGACAAGGTCAAATCATTCCAGAATTCCATAGGATTTATAAGATCATCAATAAATTTAATAAGACAAACTTGAATTAGATGGGTATCTTTGATAACACAGCATGCAATGCATGAGACCAAACATTCTTTTGGAATTTTTCGACATTTTTTTTGACATTTTCTATAATAAATAAAATAAACATCTTGCATGAATTACATAATAATCGAAAATAATTAAAATAAAACAACTAAAAATTAAAACATGAAATAAAAAATTAAACATGAACTAAACTATCTAATTAATTCACTTAACTGCCCCCCTACACACACACACACACACACTTACATGTTGCATTATCCTCAAGGCATACACATACACAAAAAGGAACAATGAAAAATAAAATAAAGGGTTTGAAAGAAGCAAATGACTAACCAATTACTATTAAGGCGGGGTCTGAGATCCATACCGCTGATTCAACTGTTGCAATATATGCGCCCAAGGATTCAAGAGACTAGTATGGATCTCATCTAGCCTCTTGGCTAATGTGAACTGATGCTCATGTAACTCACGAAAGCGCCGTGAATGCTGATCTTCCATTCTCGTCAACTGATGGTCAAGAATTGCAATCAGCTCAAACAAAGAACTACCTTCAGAGGGGGTGTCAAGATCATCATCATCAGCCTCATCTCCCAAAAGGAATCTACTTGAAGCAGACGGGTCCACAACCATCCCAGTAGATGCTGGAACATGACGAATACAGAATGCAGCCAAAGTAGGACTGACAGGAAGATGTGCAGGAAGATACTGGTAGTGCTCACCCTTCACGCCATATAACCAACGGAAACACTCGATGTTGTCTTGGCGGACTAACCTTTCACCCATACGAGTGCTCAGTAAGTTCGATATGTCGTAATAGAAAGGCAATGTCAAGGGCTGTGGAGAGCTCAAATCCATACCCATATAACGTGCTATGGGAGTAACCAATCCACCAAACGTAACAACATGGTCACACATATCATCTCTTCTCCGAAGTGCATCCGCGCATGCAGCTAGAAACAACTCTACCCAATATGGTATACACTCAACCTCTGGCGTCAAACAATATAACCACATCCACATTCTCTTGGCAACAATCGTCGGATCAGCAGAACCATAGAATGCAGGGCTCAACACCCTGTGGCATAGGCGAAGGGCAGGATGTGTAATCAAATAATCGTGAAAGTCCTCAGGCCCTCCAAAATGTCCTGAAACTATAGCTCAAGTCTCAGCAGGGGTGGTAGAATACAAGCTACAACGCCAAGGAGTAGACCAAGGTACATGCATTCCTAAAGCAAGGGATAGAAATTCCTTCTGAATCGAGCATTTAATACCTAGTAATATGAAACAGATGTCCCTGTCACAAAGCCTATCCAGAGTCAAAAGGAACTCGCGCACCAGAACAGGATAGGTTGGCGCGCCAATCGAAATAAAGTTGGCTAGACCTCATTTCTCCAAAAACAAAGATACTGGATCATGAAGACCAATACTCCTTTTCAACTCCAGACAAATAAGTGGGGACCTCCATCTTAGGAGCACGAGACACAACTCATAGGATTGAGGGAGAAAACCATGAAAACGACCAAAAATGACCGTTCTGCAATGACGGCGGGTGCCTTGTAAGGGGCAGCAGGCGCCGTATATCGCCGAAAACAAATCTGAGCGACAACGTTGAACAAACGACGTCCACGCTCTTCCAAACTCGAAACTTGATGACCAACTTGGTTTTAATAGCCTTCTTTGGTGATAGGTAGGGGAATGGTATGGGAAAAGATTGAATTTGATGGATGTAGGATAGTGGTTGGAAAGTGTTTTGATGGGTAGGAACTCAATTGAAACACAATGCTTTAGGGTTTTTGGAATGGATTCAAGTAGGCACTTTGGGTATTATAGGTTTCCTTGGAGAAAAGCTTTGACTGATCTAAAATAGGAAATTGGAATTTTTTGTGAGTGGGAAAGAGGATCCATCTATTTAAAAAGATGATAAAAGATAAATAGAAAATAGAAATAGATAAAAGATAAGGGGGGTTTTGCAAAATAGCCACGAAAATGGGCTAATTTTGCAAAATATCCGCGTTTTGGGACATTTTTGCAAAATGTCCTAAATAAAAGGCTTCACCGTCTCTCCAAACCCGATTTTCTCTCTCCTCCGGCTCTCCTTCTCCGGACGCTCTGTCTCTCTCCCGACCTGCTCGCCGGAGATTTCTAGGATTTGCGAGAGATTACCATTCCGACATCAACGAAGCTATCGATTTTGAAGTGTAATCTAGAGAATCAGGTAAGTCAATTTACTAGAATTTTAAGTCGATTAGAATTTGCGTCAAAGACGCAAATTTGCGCCGAAGGCGCAAATTTTACTAGAATTTTTGGATTACTTCTTTAGTTTTGAGATTGCTCCTTCAATCTGTGTTTATCTATGCTTCGGTTTGCAATTACTGCTTCAGTTTTGCGATTACTGCTTAAATTTGCACCTTCGGCGCAAATTTCTTAGAATTTTTTGGTTTGCGATTACTAATTGAGTTTTGCGATTACTGATTCAGTCTGTGTTTATGTATGCTTTAGTTTTGTAATTACAGCTTCAGTTTTACGATTATTGCTTCAATTTGCGCCGAAGGCGCAAATAACTGGTTCGGTTTTGTGAATACGGATTGGAATCGTGTGATTACAAGTGTAGATTACGCCAAATTTGTGTTTATCTATGCTTATAAATGCTATAACAGTATGGAAATATAGTTGAACAGAATTATTACTGTTATTGAATGCATCAAAATTTGTGCCTTTTGCGAAAACTTTGATTCATTTTTTATGCTTATATATGTTATAACAGTATGGAAATCTATGCTTATACATACAGTAGCATCAAAATTTGCGCCTTTGGCGCAAATTTTGATTGATTTTTTATACATGAATTAATATTTATTAGCATTTTTTCTGTATATGTGTAATATTCAAGTTTCAAATCGAATCTGTGTATGTTTATGGTTATTTATGCTTATTCATATTTTACATTGCTCAAGTCATCTCTATGATTGCTTAGGATATGATTTCAATATGATTGTTTCAACTAATCAGTAGACCTTAATCATAGAAGTTCACCACAAGAAGTGTATTGTATTCATTTTGTTGTTCATGTCATCATTACACTTGAATCTGCACTCTATATTGAAGTATTGATTGCTTATTAGACTTTGATTGCTAATGTCATCACTAGACTTCCTTATTCAATATTGATTAAGCCATGTCATCAATCCAATGAAGTCATAATAAAATTGCACAGGGGATGCCAGTATAGAATATTTTATGCTTATATATGTTATAACAGTATGGAAATCTATGCTTATACATACAGTAGCAACAAAATTTGCGCCTTTGGCGCAAATTTTGATTGATTTTTTAAACATGAATTAATGTTTATGAGCATTTTTTTCTGTATAAGTGTAATATTCAAGTTTCAAATCGAATCTGTGTATGTTTATGGTTATTTATGCTTATTCATATTTTACATTGCTCAAGTCATCTCTATGATTGCTTAGGATGTGATTTCAATATGATTGTTTCAAATAATCAGTATACCTTAATCATAGAAGTTCCCCACGAAAAGTGCAACTTTTATATAATTCGCCTCACAACAGGTGTATTGTATTCATTTTGTTGTCCATGTCATCACTACACTTGAATCTGCACTCTATATTAAAGTATTGATTCCTTATTAGACTTTGATTGCTAATGTCATCACTAGATTTCCCTATTCAACATTGATTAAGCCATGTCATCACTGCAATGGAGTCATAATAAAATTGCACAGGGGATGCCTGTTTAGAATATTTTATACTTATATATGCTATAACAGTATGGAAATCTATGCTTATACATACAGTAGCATCAAAATTTGCGCCTTTGGCGCAAATTTTTCATAATAGGTTTATTCTACTCACTTTGGTTGGTCGTGTCATCGTTATTGAACATTGATTGAGCAATGTCAGCACTACAATTAAGTCATAGAAAAATTGCACAAGGTGTGCAAATCTATTGTTGCTTTTGACAATGCAAATCTATTGTTGCTTTTAAGTAAGATGTGTATTTTACTCACTTTGGTTGATCATGTCATCGTTTTTAATCAGATTGTGTTTGTTATTACTTAAATGTATTTATCCTCTTAAATTCATACTCTGCAGATTACAATGGCAACCCACATTATTACAGTTGTATGTGGTGGGAAATGGTTGTTTAATGATTCATGTCCAACCTTTGTTGGAGACACTACTTCAAAGGTGTTTATGATTGACGAGACAATAACATTACAGGGTTTAACTGAAAAAGTTCACAACAGATTCAATATAGATAGTGTATTGGAATTGAAAATCAATCATTTACACCCTTTCAAACTGTTGAGAGCTCCGCTTCTTGTTGAATGTGATGCTGATTTGAAAGAGTTTTTAAGGTTGTCCGACCTAGAGAATGTTAAATTTGCTGTGGAGTTGTGTGTCAGCATTAAATCAAATAGTGAAGAAGTTGAAGATCAACAGGCATCCTCAGCTGAGAGTTTACAGTTTGTGGCATGCAATCCAACTATTACCAATATTGTTACAGGGGAAAATAACATGACATTGATCGGTGACACCAGGATGAAAGGTGTATTGTTGGAAGATGTTGGAGATGACATGAATTCTATAAACAGTGACACTGCAAGTGATGAAGATTCTGCAGATGAAATATGGAGAGCATTCTATTCTACAGCACACAGGAGAGAAACTACACTAGAAGATTGGGATGCTGATAGCTCTACTGTGCCTAGTGTGAATCTCAATACACAAAACTTGATTTGCGTAGGCAAAAGCTTTGCATCAAGGAAAGCAGTTAAGCATGCTTTACGAATCTTGTCAATAACTGAGATATTTGATTTTCGCGTGGTAAAGGCAGATACAAAGTATTATAGAGTGCATTGTGTAGATCCTGATTGCAAATGGAAAGTGCATGTCAAAACATTTGGTCCAACTTGGCATGAGGTCATAGTGTATGTGGAAATGCACACCTGCACATGGGATTTCAGGACAAAACACTGCAAACAGCCTTCATCTTCTGTGATTGCAAGTATCATCGAATCAAGGTGAGAACTTTTTTTAAGAGATAGTATTTATATTTTAACTTGCTTTCTAATATATGATTTATTCTAATTTGAGTATAATTACACAGTGTTGACGCTGGATACAGACCAGCACAGATAAAGGATAAAATAAGAACAGAACAAAAGATGCAAATTAGCTACTGGAGAGCATGAAAGTCATCAAAAATAGCTCATGAAATGGTTAAGGGGACACCAGAATCAAATTATGCAGATTTACCATCATTTTGCCATATGCTCGTGTAGAGAAACAATGAGACTATAGCTTTAATTTCAAAAGACAAAGAAGATAGATTTCAGTACTTCTTTCTGTCATTTGGACAGTGCATCAGAGCATTCCCCCTCTTAAAGAAGGTATGTCTTAAACAGTGTCAGCACAAATTCTGTTGTCATCGATTTCCTTAACTTTGATAACATAAGTAATTTTATTTGTTTATATATCAGGTTGTTGTTGTTGTTGATGGAACATTCCTAACTGGCAAATACAGAGGAACGTTACTTGGAGCAGTTGCACAAGATGCAAATAGACAAATCTTCCCACTTGCTTTTGGTATTGTTGACTCCGAAAACAACAGCTCCTGAGAATGGTTTATGTATCAGCTGTTGCAGGTTGTGCCTCCTTCAAATGACTTAGTGTTTGTCTCTGATAGACATGCTAGCATTTCAAGGGCTCTCTCTTTAGCTTACCCAACAGCTACACACTGCATATGTATGTGGTACTTGAAACAAAACATCAAAGCGACGTTCAAGAAAAAAGAGCTGGGGAAAATGTTCAAAAAAGCAGCAGAGAGTTACACTATCCAAGAGTTCAACAACCACCTTGCACAAATCGAAGCAACTTGTCCAAAACTATCAGAATATCTAGTGTCAGCAGGTTTTGATAAATGGGCTAGAGCACATTCAAAGTGTGATAGATACAACATGATGACATCCAACAATGCTGAGAGTTTGAACTCTGTTTTCAAAGGCAAAAAGGATTATCCCATTGTGGCACTTGTGGAGTTTGCTAGGGAAAAGCTCACATCATGGTTTCTGGACAGGAGAGAAAAAGCACTGGCAAATCAAGACAGAATAACTCCTGAGATCCTTAAGTTGATAAGAGAATCACAAGCGCAAGTTGGAGCATGCAGAGTAGAAAAGATGAATGAATCAAAATTTGAGATCAATGGTGAAGGAGCTGTAGCTATAGTTGATTTATCAGCGAGGACATGTACGTGCAGAGTATTTGATGTGGAGAAAATACCTTGTGTACATGCTCTAGCAGTCATTACACACATAAAAGCAAATGTGTCTGATTTTGTTGCAAAATTTTACAGCAATGACACTTGGCATATGACATATGCAGAAACAATATATCCAGTGTTGGATGAAGATGAAGGAAACATCCCTGATGTGATTAAATCTATCAACCTACAAATAGAAAGTTTTCATTGGGAGAGTAGAAGAGGAGGATGAAGCATTCAAGATAAGGCTGTCAGCACAAATTCTGTCATCAGTATTATATAAGAATAATGTTAGTAGATAATACAGTTTATAAATTTGTAAATGACATTTCTTTTTGAAAATTAACATTAATTCAATAATATAGAATAAATTTTGAAATTTTACCATGTACTAATACAAATTTGTATACTCTTTTCCATCTATGTCATAAATAGATAAAAATAAGATCTTGTTGCAAACAAAGTCTTGTTTTGTGCAATATATAAACAATAGTTGAGCAAAAAGAAGGTGATACTGAGCAAGTTTTCCCCATTTGTATTATGTTGTGCAATTTAATTCTATTGATGAGCAAAAATAAGAGCATGTTGAGCAACAACCTATTAAGCAACTACGCAAGTTTTCCCCATTTGTAATATGTTGTGCAGTTTTATTCTATTGATGAGCAAAAATAAGAGCATGTTGAGCAATAATCTATAAAGCAACTTTGAAAACATAATTAGAGAAAAATTAGATGTCATTGCAAACAAAGTGTTGTTGTGCAATATATGTACTATCGTTGAGCAAAAATAAAGTGTTGTTGAGCAAGTTTTCCCCAGGCATAATATGTTGTGCACTTTTATTCCATTGATGAGCAAAAATAATACAATGTTGAGCAATAATCTATTAAGCAACTTTGAAAACATAATTAGATAAAAATTAGATGCCGTTGCAAACAAAGTGTTGTTGTGCAATATATGTACTATCGTTGAACAAAAATAAAGTGATGTTGAGCAAGTTTTCCCCAGGCATAATATGTTGTGCACTTTTATTCCATTGATGAGCAAAAATAATACAATGTTGAGCAATAATCTATTAAGCAACTATGAAAGCGTAAATAGATAAAAATAAGATGTCGTTGCAAACAAAGTGTTGTTGTGCAATATATGTACTATCGTTGAGCAAAAATAAAGTGATGTTGAGCAAGTTTTCCTCAGTCATAATATGTTGTGCACTTTTATTCCATTGGTGAGCAAAAATAATACAATGTTGAGCAATAATCTATTAAGCAACTATGAAAGCGTAAATATATAAAAATAAGTTGTTGTTGCTACCAAAGTATTGTTGTGCAATATATGTACTATCGTTGAGCAAAAATAAAGTGATGTTGAGCAAGTTTCCCCCAGTCATAATATGTTGTGCACTTTTATTCCATTGATGAGCAAAAATAATACAATGTTGAGCAATAATCTATTAAGCAACTATGAAAGCGTAAATATATAAAAATAAGATGTTGTTGCTACCAAAGTGGTGTGCTTGTGCAATACATATACTATCATTGGGATAAAATAAGGTGATGTTGAGCGAGTTCACAAGAGTCAAGCGTTGTGCAAATCTAAACTATTGTTGAGCAAGAATAATACGATGTTGAGCAAATCTAAGGTATGGAATTATATGTAAAATAATAACAAATAAATAAAGTCTCATAAAATTCCCGATTTATTGGCAAACAAAAAAAAAAAAAAAGGAAAACGGTTTTCCTAAAAAAATATAAAAAGCAAATATGTGTGAATGCCCAAAACGCTTTTCAAGTTCGAGAAGTTTTCCATCACCTTCTTTTAGTTTCTTTCTCGAGCTAAATCTACTCTCTCCATTTCTCTGCGAGATTTCCTGAGGCTTGATTGTAGGCTTGTAAGAAGGAGATCTATCATATACATAAAGATGTCTTCAGATCCGAAAGGTTTGATTTCGTGTTTTCTGTGTATTAAAGTTTAAATTAGAACGCGTACGGTTTAGGGCTTAGTTTTCCACGAAAATTAGGAAAAATCGCACTTATTCAAGCGAATTTAATGTTTATAATCAAGCAATTATTCAGCCTTACAAGACCTACCATTGCTTGATTATATTTGTAGAAATTGATTGTAAGTGTTCATTCTATAGGTAAACGTCCGCAGAGTGTAAGTGATTCACCTGTTCTAGACAGTCAAAATAGAAGTTCGAAGAGATCAAAACGATCTGGAGTTAAACCTCCAGTAGTTGATTTATCTAGAGATTCACCTCCCTTCAAGGATGAACTGTCTGTTGATACTGAGTCTGGTAAATCCTTGGAAGTAGGGGAGGGTTGTAGATCACTTAAATCTAAAGATTCGCAACCGCTTGTAAGAAAAAACAGTAAGAGAGAAGTGCACCCTGGGATTGATCTTCGTGTTAGCACTGTTGCTGTGGAGACCATTGAAATTGCAAGGCTGGAAAACCATTCACCTAATGAGACAGTTGTTCAACATGTAAACCCAACTGTGCATATCATAACAACTGATGAGCAAACAGATACCACATACATACAACCTATCGCAGAAAACAGGCAGCTGGTTGTGAGGAATGAGAGAAACACTAGACAAAAAAATCTCCCATCATTGAAATCACGGTCAAGCCCACGCTTGCTGGTGGCGTCCTTGAAAAAAATGAATGCCAAGCAAAGGAAAATGATTGAGGATATTGGCTTTGGATTTTTGTTCAACTTGGAGATTGTTACCCTACCACTACTTCTTTCATATTGGTTAGTGGATCAGTTTGACCCTAACAAGTGTTGCTTGGTGTTGGCTAATGGAGGCGAACTTGAAATTGCAGGAATAGACGTGCATATCACAATGGGATTCCCAATGGGGAAAGTTTTAGTTGGAAGAAAATCAGCTAAAGAGAATTTCAATCTTGTGCAAGAGTGGAAAACCACATTTGATGTCCAGGACAATATAACAACAACTATGGTTATGGAAAAATTGATAGCTGACACTGATTGTGGTGATCAATTCCTTCTGAACTTTATCGTTATACTAGACTCTATCTTGGTTGATACACTAGGAAACAGACATGCCAACCATAGTTTAATAAGAGTAGTTCCTGAATTGGGTGACCTGAAAGACCTAAATTGGTGTGCTATTTTGTTGGAAAGTTTGGTCGATGCAAAGAGAAGCTGGGAAAAGAACAAGAATGGCCATTTCAGAGGGCCTCTATTATTCTTGGTTGTAAGTATTTTTTTCAAACCTTCGCTCTGATGTTAACTTAATTTCTTTACCATGTCAGTAGTACAAATGTCACCCCCCTACTTTTATCTACATGTCTGCAGTATTCTTTATGTCAGCATTCCCTGATCAATCGTTATACTGATATATGTTTATCCCCTTGGTGTGCCACTTATTTTACATGGATAGGGTGAAATTATTCACAAGCACAACACTAAGAAGAATGACTCGTTCTTTCCCCGTTTTCGTTGGCATAAATTACAAAATCTTGCGCCAACGAGAAACTGATGATATAAGTACTGGAGGCTTTGGCTGTGGCTTAGTCCAGGCTCGCCAAGTTGTTCCTCACCATCAAGACGTACCATCTACAGCTTGTACACAACCTACTGCACAAAACGATGAAGGCACCAGTCACCCTGCTGATCCAGAAAAAGAGACACCCTCAGTTGAGGTTTGTATGAATTATTTAAACCAATTCAATGTAATATTAGTACAGTATAGCAATGTTCTGATATTTACTGATGACTTTTTATTCTTATTTTTTATGTGATGTTATCTTCTAGAGTTGGATAAAGTTGTTTGCTCAAAAGACTTCCGCACTTGCATCTGCTATTTCTGATTTTGCTGAGTGGTCTACGAAAGTCCCGATTGATTCAACATGATGACAAAGTGAAAAGGCTTCTACATGGAGCAAACTAGCTTTTAGGGGTGGAAAATGTCAATTCTGAGGCACCTACGGCTACGGATGCTGCTGACATGTCAAATATGAATGACCCTGTAAGCCCATATTTTACCGAATCATAACAGAAATTCTGGGCAGACCCTGTTTTATTAGATTGCATTACTCAAATCGAAATGGCATATCAGAACAAGCAAAAAATGAAATCAAATATCAAAGTGGACGGGGAATTTTCCTTTGATATATTTCTAGATGATCCTGCTTTTAAGAAAGATGAAGAGACATCATTGAACACATCTGTTGAAATGAAGAATGCTAATGAAGCAGCCCAGACTCCCCCAGACAGCCATGGGCAGTCTCCAATACAACAGTGTGGTGAAGCTACTCCTAATCCCCTACCCACTCAATTTAAAGCTGATACTCCACCAGTGAACCCTTTGGGAGATACAATAAAATGCATTCCCCCTGCTGCCTTGCCACCAATAAGGTCGCCACAGATCAACATAGTTGATGGAAATGCTGCAGACCAACTTAATAACATGAAGAGAGAAGAAGCTACAAGGAGTGCACATAAACCTTCTGCATCTTTGAGAAGCCCATATTACTCGCGTGTTGTTGACATTACAGATCCTATCTCTGAAATTGAGCGCACTGTTTCAGCCTATTTAGCAATGAAAACACCACACAGCAGGTAACTTCATTTTAAACTTAATCTTCTTAAAGTATGTTCAATTACAAGTAAAAGGTTATTTTCATATAATCCATCTTCAAAATGATTCACATTGCAGGGAAATTTTGTTTAAGCACAAGTCTGTTAAAGTTGTTAGAACAGACATGGCTATGCTTGAGGATGAAACCCACTTGTCTAGTGTCATTATTGATGCATGAACAGCTATCCTCAACAACAAGGAACAGTATAAAAGTGCTCAATCACCAGCAAGACTTTTTGTCAATATCAACAAAACTGTAATATTTTTACAATTTTATCTTTCAATTACACTCCATTGTTATCCGTTAATGTACAATTCGTCTGTTTATTTTACTAATTTCTATTCTTAATCCAGTTTAATGTAGAGAGTGTATCATTACGAGCTTGTGATGAACAGTTCCAGAGGTTTAACCTCCACATGGATATTGTATTGTCGTTGTCACCACACCTTTCTTTGAAGGATATAGACATGGTACTCCATTGCAATTAAATAAATAAAGTTCACAAGACCAATCACTAATGTTTATTTGTTTTTTATTATGTTGATTAGATTGTATTTGGGGTTGAACGAACAGCAGACTATGTCATGGTTGTCTTCAACTTTAAAAACAAAGTGTTCCAAATTGTTGATGTCACACCATCTTGCGCTGATCCAATTAGCCCCTTCCCATCACCCTTTGAATGTTTGGTAAGTTTTTACTACTGATATCTAATATTTCTTTCCTTGTCTTAATTTCATTTATATATCAACTCATTTTATAATTAAAATTTCATGAATTATAATTCAATCCATGCAGGGAGATATGCTGATTGCTTATCTAACAGATAAGGGACTCCGAGCAAAAGCAGAAATAGTGTCAGCTTCACCATCATCAAAAGTCCCCATCACATGGGCTGGAGAGGAGAAAGTTCAACATTCTGGGTATGCCTTATGCGCCACATGGAGACCTTCTTTGGGACAGAGAGAGGGTACAAGTGTGGATTGGAAAAGGGCAATTTCAAGAATGTTTCAAAGCTAGGGGTGAAGTATCTGACAGATATAGTATGTTCAGAGTTGAATAAAGTGAACGCAGATGTTGTAAAGGCAGAAAAATCCCATGCAAGAATGACTTCAAAAGGAACTCAGGGACAGAAACTAAATCTTGGTTGAAGAACCACAACGCAATTTCGTGTTTTATTTGCAAACTTTGGAATGTATTTTGGTGTAGACGGTTATGTACTCTGCTTCTGAACAGTTTTCTCGTACCAATTAAGACAGTTGTTGTCCCTGTGGTCAGTTTTCTCGTACCCGTTAAGACGTTTGTTGTCCCTGTGGTTTTTTGATGGATAGTATTTTTCAAGATGCATACAACTATAACTGCTTCTAAACAGTTGTGTTTATTCTTCAATGTGTCAGCACAATTCTCTACCCTTATAATCAAGTGGTCTATGTTATTCAAACAGTTGATTTAGTGATATCCATTCGTTTGTTGTGCAATTATAAACTATTGTTTAGCAAAACTAAGATGATGTTGAGCAAATTACCAGTAACATAAAAACTTAGTTAAACAGTGTCAGCACTACTTTTACCAAAACAATCCACAAACTAATAAAATGGGTCCGCAGTATAACAAGGGATAGACGTAAAACTTCAGTCCCAATTTATAATTTGAAATATGAGGAAGGAATTTACAAAATAATTATATGATTATTATGATATTAATATGTTGCATCCTATCATTAGGATGGAAGACATATAAACTAAAATAACAAAAAAAAATACATTCAACATATAAATAAGTACCAATGTTATTACTTATTAATATAGTAGAACTACAGTCCTAAGAAGTCATTAATCTTCTTCCTCCTTTCCATTTTTGCATCTAAAACCTCTTTAACGCACCCCATAAGATTGTCCTTTGCCTCTTCAAACATCTGTCTTTGGTTGCCCAGTTCTCTTTCCATCTATATAAAAGATAAAATACAAGACTCAATCACAGTATGGAAAAAAAATTTATGGATAAAACTTCAAATATCACCTTTGATAATGCTTCACCATCTTCATCACTGGACGCAATCCGAATGTGATGTTCAGTTGCTATCATTGATCTTTGTAATTCCTCATATAATGTGTAATGAACCACGACGGCTTCCAACAACTCGGCCCTGCGAGCATCTTTGTTAGTCTCGCATGCTTCATCAACTAGATTCATGTGATAACCAGGGTAAACTCGTGCAAAACCCAACAGTGTTATCATAGTTCATCTTTTTAGAGAGGGATGTGTTTCTGTTAAAACCAGTTTTCAGGCGCCAATGGATAACAAAGAATGATAAATGGATATATATAGGCAACAATTAGACAATTTTCATCTTGTAACAGTTATTTGTGACAGTTTATTTCAGAGTAACTAAAAAAAACTGTCAAAACTGTAAAACTATAAACTGAAAACGGATTACAGTTATTTGAGTTACAGTTATCTTTGGTGGACATTAACTATCTCGTGTCAGCACTACTTTTGGTCTTATCCACCTAGTGTCATCATAAAAAAGTTCAAAAACATAAACCAGCCAAAATTATAAGAATAGTTTCACCAATAGATCCAACTACTCTAACCAACAATGTAAATAATGTGACAAAAGACTTTGAACACTTGCCAATTCGTGCAACAGCATACACTTGAAAATAACAAAAAGAATACTAGCCCAGGGTCTCAAGTAAATGTACCTAATATCAGTGTCAGCGCTACTTTGTGTCAGCGCTACTTTGGGACTTACCCTAATAGTGTCACACACATAAGCTTCAATATCAGAAAATGTCCAGCCATAAACTTCAATGGCAGAAACCACCAATATGATGAACTAGTGTCACACCAAATGTCCTACTTAAATATTAAAGATTACTATAATTTGAATAGAAATCAGAAAGAAATGTGATCAGGGACAAATTCATTCATAAAATGTATTTTCGGTTACATCAGTACCATACAAAATTACATACTGCACTTATATCATATACAACTAGAATTCTGCTCGGCAAAGAGGACAGTTGTTTTGAACTAAAAGCCAAGATCGTAAACAATTTGGATGAAAGTGATGTTGGCATGGCGTTTGAAGAACAGGATCTGACTCCAACATTGGAAGAAGGCAAATTGTACATTCATCATCATCAAGATCAAGGTGATATATCTCCCTTAATCCGTCAACATCCATAGGCTCTGGAGGTGCTGGAGAATCTGCTTGGTCAACCTCCATATGAATGCCATCGTTTATGTCGGACTCATAGCTTGAATCAGACGAAGAGTCATCATAAAAATGTACATTGATGGTGATATTGGGGCAAAGGCCATACTCAACAAGATCAGCATCGGCATCAAACCAACTTCTAGTGTAATCCATTAGAAGCCGATTGGCTACCTGGGTTCTAACCTCAACAGTTACTCCTGCATCCTGTAGCACTTCGTTGCAGCGGGCTAGACTCAAAGGCAAACCATTCCAAGTAGACGTGTGATAGAATGTTAAGGGAATGCTGTCAGAATGGATAGACACAACAAGTAGACCCGGTCCATACCAGTATGACTCAGATGCTGATATTTCAACTTCATAAGTACCAACAATGTAGTCGTAGTCTAGTTCAGTATAGGTTGGGAATGCCATTGAAGGAGAGAAAACCTACACAGACAAAATCAAAATATACTCATACATTAGACATTGACTTAAAAATAAAACATTACATCGATATTAATAAGAAATAAACATTTGAGAAAGACAAAAGAGAAAAAATGCCTGAAAAACTGGAAAAACCCTAACTGATGACTTTTAATGACAGTAAGAATCACATAACACCCACGGAATATAATGCAATAGGAAATAAGTGATAGCATCTATTTAACGATGAATATAGGGCATGTTTGCATCGGGTTTAGGGTCTTTGAGTTAAGTATTATATATATTTTTGGCCCTTTTTGGTTTAGTTTGGTGGAATCGGTGTCTACCGCTCGTTTGTTATGATTTCAGGTGCTTTTGAGTGGTTTTGGTGTAATGAGAGAGCTAATGGAGAATGACAAGCTTCGAGGCTTTTAGGTGCACTCGGAAGGCGTCAAAGATGCACTAGGAGGGACGGAATCAAGGATGTGGAGCACCGGAATCGTGACGAGCTTGGCAAAAGACAAAGAAGTAAGGAAGCCCAGACACTCGGTCGAGTGAATGTGAACTCGAGTAGTTGTATGCTCGAGTGGCCTTCAAAAGTGAGAAATAACACCCACTCGGCCGAGTGCCCTATACACTCGGGCAGTTATGGTCTCGAGTGGCCTCCAGTACTTCACAGAACCAAACACTCGGTCGAGTCCCTTTGATACTCGAGATGTTTTATGCCCGAGTGTCGTCCCCTGAACCATTTTTCTTCCATTTTTAATTTATTTTTATTGAGGGGGTATTTAAGGGACGTTTTTTAGAGAACCAGGGGATCGAAAAATCTGACATTGTTGAGTGCTTTGAAGAACTTTGTGAGAACCCTAAGCGGAGATTCGAGTCGTTTCAATTCAGAATTGGTACTTTTACTCTTATCTCTTGTTTGTCTTTGATTTCTATGCTTAGTCTAATTGAATTGAATATGAAAATCTCCATGCTAGGCTAGTTCTCCTTGTTCTAGGGTTAGGGATAATCCCGACGATGCAGAAATAGACTTGCTCTTCATATTGCCCGAATGATTTCTCATTTGAATTGTGATTTAATCCTATTGTACTTAATCTAATCGATGTGAATTGACTAGACCTGATTTAGGGTTTGAGATCGAAAGAAGATAACCCTAAGTTGGAATTTAGATGGTGAATTGAGACCGAAAGGTGATCTGATCCATCAGAACTATAGGATTAAACCTAAAGTTTAATTGTGCGAAAGTGAATTAAGCTTTTTGAGGATCAATAGGTTGTCGTAGAAATCTTAGGTTGTATTCATATTGATTGAGACCGAAAGGAGATATTGATATGATTATCACCTAGATTCTAAGAGCTCAAGGGGTCTGAATTGGTTGCATGAGACCGAAAGGAGATTGTTATCCAATTCAGACACATTTGCATTGAGACCGAAAGGAGATTTGCAATTACATTAGATAACCTACCTTCACATAGAATTGGAAATGATTCGGGTGAGACTACATTTTATTCTATTGAGGATGCATCGTTCGCAGAATCCCTAGCCCTGGAATGTCTCTCACATATATATTTCTCATCATTCTATTGTTATTTGTCACTTTCAATTACAATTTCTCTTAAATTGTTTGCTACTTTTGGGCTTGGTCAAACTGGTTTAAAGCTAATAATTGACACTCCACCAGTCCTTGTGATACGATACTTGAATACTACAATCGACACCGTATTCTTGCGGGGTTGGTTTTAGCAACATCAAGTTTTTGGCGCCGTTGCCGGGGACTGGTGCTAGTATCAATCGTTTCCTGACAACTGGTTTGCTAAGTCCTTGTTTCTGCTTTGATTTGTTTCCTTTTGTCGTTGGTTTCAGGTTGTGCTTTGCTCTGAATGCGAAAAACTAAAAGCTCTAGTGAGCTATTCCCTTTTGATCCTGAACCAGAACGCACCTTTCGTAGAAGAAGAGCTGAACAACGCACTGCTAGAAATCAAACAATGGGTGACAACGCTAATCGTTTAGCTGAACTCGAGCGACTGATGGCTAAGAGAGATCTAGAGAATGCTGCCCTGCGACAAGAGCTTGCTAATCGACAAATTGTGGCGAATCCACTACCACAACCCCAAGGGCCACAAACTCTAGGAGAGCGTATGGATCCGGCTCAGTACCTACCTCAACCGGGTGTAGTTCTTCCTACATTAACACCCGCCAATTTTGAGCTAAAGCCTGCATTGTTGAATATTATAAGACAGAACATGTTCAATGGGCTTCCTGCTGAGAGCCCCCATCAGCACATATCCACATTCAAGGAATTGATGGATACTGTGAAGGTTCAAGGTGTCACCCCTGAAGAGTTCTTAATGCGATCATTCTCCTTCTCACTTGCTAGAAAAGCTAGACACTGGTACAACTCTATCCCTGCTGGCACTATTACTACTTGGGAGGAATTGTCATCTGAGTTTCTGAATTAGTTCTTCCCGCCATCCAAGACTGATGAGATGAGGCGGAAAATAAATTCTTTCATGGTTAGTGATGGGGAGAACATCCATGAGTCATGGGAGAGATTCAAAGACCTTTTGTTTGAGTGTCCGCACCACAGGATACCGAAGGTGAATCTGTTAGAAATTTTCTTCAAAGCTATCAGTGACAACACTAGGGTGCTGATTGACTCCTCATTTGGAGGAGAATTTTTGGAAATGGGAGCTGAAGATGCTTGGGCATTCATCGAGAAGACTTTATAGTTCTTGATATTGAAGCAAATTGTCCTGTACCTATTATACTAGGAAGGCCCTTCCTAGCTACTGCAGGTACCAATATAGATGTCAAGAACGCTGTTCTTACCTTCACTCTAGGAGATGAAAAACTTGAGTTTAATTTTTCTAATGCTATTAAACAACCTGCTTTTGAGGATGAGTGTTACAGGATTGATGTGGTAGATGAAGGAACTCAGGTTGATATGAAGGTGGTGGTCGTTCAAGACCCTCTGAAGCTTTGTTTGATTGAAAGTGTGACTGAAGGCGATGAAGATGAACTACTTGCTGCTGTAGTTCAGGATTTAGAAGATGCTGAGGAAGATCCTGAAGCGGTGTTTGAGGTCTTGAAGGAAGATGACGGAGACTCTAAGGGCGAAGCTAAAGGAGCACCAAAAGTGGAGTTGAAGCCACTTCCATCCACATTGAGGTATGAGTTTTTAGGCCCTGATGCTACTTATCCTGTGATTGTGAGTGCTACTCTGAATCCTGATGAAACTGAGAAGTTGTTGCACGAGCTTAGATTGCATAGAAAGGCCATAGGATACTCAATTGATGATTTGAAGGGGATTAGTCCCTCAATGTGTATGCACAGAATTTTAATGGAAGATGATCATAAACCCTCCATAGAGCATCAAAGAAGACTTAACCCAAACTTGAAAGAGGTTGTGAGAAAAGAAGTGCTAAAATTGTTAGATGCAGGCATTATTTTTCCTATTTCTGATAGTAAATGGGTGAGTCCTGTGCATGTGGTCCCTAAGAAAGGTGGGATGACAGTTGTAAAGAATGAAAAGAATGAATTAATTCCCACTAGGACTGTCACAGGGTGGAGGATGTGCATAGATTATCGGAAGTTGAATGCTGCAACCCGAAAGGACCACTTCCCCCACCCCTTCATCGATCAGATGCTTGAAAGATTAGCTAGGCATTCTTATTACTGTTATTTGGATGGTTACAGTGGGTTCTTTCAGATTCCCATCCATCCGGATGACCAGGAAAAGACTACTTTCACGTGCTCTTAGGGCACATTCGCTTACAGGAGGATGCCTTTTGGCTTGTGTAATGCCCCTGCCACTTTTCAGCGCTGTATGATGGCCATTTTTTCTGATTTCATAGAGGACATAATGGAAGTTTTCATGGATGACTTTTCTGTGTATGGATCTTCTTTCGATAACTGCTTGTCTAACTTATCTCGAGTTTTGCAGCGTTGTGAAGAGGTCAACTTGGTTTAAAATTGGGAGAAATGTCATTTCATGGTGAAGGAAGGGATTGTCTTAGGCCATCTAGTGTCAAATCGAGGTATCGAGGTGGATAAGGCTAAGATAGACTTGATTGAGAAATTGCCACCTCCTACATCAGTTAAGGGAGTTAGGAGTTTTTTGGGTCATGCTGGGTTTTATAGGAGGTTTATTAAAGATTTTTCAAAGATTGCAAAACCTCTTACCAATTTACTCCTAAAGGATGTTGCGTTTAACTTTTCTCCAGAGTGCCATGAGTCTTTTTGCAGGTTGAAGCAGGCATTGATTTCAGCCCCCATAATGCAATCGCCTGACTGGGATCTCCCTTTTGAGATCATGTGTGATGCCAGCGATCATTCAGTTGGGGCTGTTCTGGGCCAAAAGAAAGACAACAAACTCCATGCAATCTATTATGCTAGCAGGACTTTGGATGAAGCTTAGAGGAACTATGCTACCACCGAAAAAGAGTTGCTTGCTGTTGTCTTTGCTTTCGAAAAGTTTCGGTCATATTTGGTGGGTGCCAAAGTTATTGTGTATACTGATCATGCTGCGATCAGGTACTTGCTGTATAAGAAGGATGCTAAACCTCGTCTCATTCGATGGATCCTCCTCCTCCAAGAGTTCGACTTGGAGAGCAAGGACAAGAAAGGGACTGAGAATCTGGTTGCTGATCATTTATCTAGGCTACCGCCAGAGCAGTTAGAGCACACTACTACTGAGCCTCCCATCAAAGATTCTTTCCCCGATGAGCATCTACTCAGGATCACTGTTGAGATCTTGAATATAGCCACTTCTGAGGTACCATGGTATGCTGACTTCGTGAACTATATTGTTTGTCATGAGTTGCCTAGTGGTTTATCATTTCAGCAGAAGAAGAAGTTCATGCCAGATGTGAGACATTATTTCTGGAATGATCCTTTTCTTTTCAAAAGTTGCGGTGATGGAGTCTATCGGCATTGCATTCCAGAAGAGGAGGTGGAGAGTGTCATACACCACTGTCATTCTCTCCCTTGTGGTGGTCATATGAGCTCTTCAAAAACCACCACCAAGATACTACAATCTGGATTTTTCTGGCCTTCTTTGTTCAAAGATGTTCACCGTTTCATTGTTTCTTGTGATGCTTGTCGGAGAACAGGAAACATTTCTAGAAGGAACGAGATGCCATTGAACACCATACAAGAGGTGGAGATTTTTGATGTATGGGGAATCGACTTCAAGGGTCCTTTCCCTCCATCTTGCGATAACAAGTACATCTTGGTGGCGGTAGATTATGTTTCAAAGTGGGTGGAAGCCATTGCGTCTCCAACAAATGACTCAAGAGTGGTCTCTAGATTCTTCAACAAGGTAATCTTCCCTAGATTTGGTACTCCGCGAGTTGTCATTAGTGATGGGGGTTCCCATTTTATTGAGAAGAATTTTAAGGCACTTTTGAGCAAGTATGGGGTGACCCATAAGGTGGCGACACCATACCATCCGCAGACTAGTGGTCAGGTTGAGGTGTCTAATAGGCAGATTAAGAGCATCTTGGAAAAGACCGTGTCCCGATCTTGCAAGGATTGGGCAATGAAGCTAGACGATGCACTTTGGGCCTATAGAACGGCGTACAAGACTCCCATAGATACTACGCCCTACAGACTAATATATGGGAAGTCTTGTCATCTTCCTGTGGAGCTTGAACACAAGGCCTATTGGGCAATCAAGTTGTTCAATTTTGATATGAAAGAGGTCGGTGAGAAGAGGAATCTGCAACTTCAGGAGCTTGAGGAATTGAGGCTAGATGCATATGAGAACGCCAAGATTTACAAGGAGAGAACCAAGAAATGGTATGACAGGCATATCATCCCCAAGACTTTCAAGATTGGTGACCTTGTGTTGCTTTATAACTCTAGATTGAAGCTTTTTCCTGGCAAGCTAAAATCTAATGGGGAGGTCCATTTGAGGTGAAGAAGGTATACCCTCATGGAGCGGTCGATGTATGGAGTGAAGAGACCAGTGAGTTCAAAGTTAATGGGCAAAGGTTGAAGAAGTACTTCGTCGGTCATCCGATTGAGAAGGTGGTTTCCATTGACCTTCTTGATCCGATTGCTTGAAAGATGGAAGGTCGGCTTCAGACCATAAACCAGCGCTTCTCGGGAGGCAACCCGAGGTAAGTATTTTTAATTTATTCTCTTTTTCTGCTGTCAAAAAAAAAGAAAAAGAAAAAGGGCCCGAGTGGTATTTCCGAAGAAAGACCGCCACTCGGTCGAGTGGTTATTCCACTCGGCCGAGTGGGATCTGCTAGAGTTAAAAAAAAATAAAAAAATAAAAAAAAATCAGTTTTTTTTTCTTTTTCTTTTCCTTCTTTCTTTTTCTCTCTTCCTTCACTCGCCCTTCTTGTCACAAACTCGGTCCTCCTGCTGAACGCTCTCACTCGTCTCTCGTTCTCTCACTCACTCGCCCTCTCACTCAGCCCCACCCCACTTGCTCCGGCCACTTGCACCGGCGCACCAGCCGCCGCCCTCGTGCCCAGCCGGCGCCGCCTCCCAGTGCCGCCCTGCAGCCGCCAGCGCCGCCACTCCCATTCCCCTCTCTTTCTTCCATTGCTAGTCTCTCTTTTCTCCTCTTTTTCTTCAAGAACTTGGTAAGTCTCCTCCTCTTCTAATCTATTTTGCTCAGATTCGGTTACTTCTTCAACTAATTTGAGGTTTGAGTGGTTGTTTTGAGGAATTGAAATTGTTAGGGTTTGTGGAGATTGAGTTGGGGGAAAATTGGGGTTTTGAGGATTGGATGAGTTTATAAGTGAATTTGTGCTTGTGCATCTCTTGCGTTTGTTTGTTAATGGTTAATGTGGAAATGTGGTTGAATTTTGAAGAAATTTTGATGAATGTGGTTAAATTTGATTGTTGGAGGAGATGAATATGTTGTTGATTTTTTCCAAGTCTTGTGTGCATTCTAATAAATCTCGTGGCTTGCAAGAATTTTATTGAGCTTGATGTGCTCTTAGGGTGATTTTGTACTCCATGGTTTACTTGAGATTCTTGTTGTGGGGCATGTGTGCATCAATTGTTATACTTTTGTTGGTATTGTGTGAATTGTGAGAGTTCGATTCCCATGAGAATATTTCTTTGTACTCCCTTGTTTAAAGTTGCTTGATGGTGTTCTTGAGTAGATATTATGGCTTGTTGGTGCTTTGTGCATGGACCCTTATTTGACCATATATATGTTGATGCAAGTGTTCTAAGTATGGGGTGATAGTGTGTGCTTGTTTATACCTACTTGTTAACCCCTTGGTGTTGCTACTTGTGTAATGTGGTTGATGGTTTGTTTGCTCTGCTATAGGTACTTTCAATGGGAGACCCACCACCCATCCGTTTGACCACATCCGAGCAGAGGAAGCTTTATGCCAAAGTGCAGAAAAGAGATGTGCGCTCAACTCAGTTCATGAACACTAGAGTCCTGGAGAGTTTGGGTCTACTAGAGGATATGAATTTTCTTGTCAACAAGCTCTCTCTTCGAGCTATTTGGGATTGTCGGTTGCCTTCCTGCCCTCAGCTGATTAGGGAGTTGGTGTGCACATTCAAGTACAACACGGACAAGGTGACATTCCGGTTGGGGAATAAGAATCACACACTCACCTTGGAGCAATTCTGCACTATCTTCGGCATCCCTAATACCGGTGAGACGTATACTTTGGGGCAGGGAGAGAGGGACCGCTTCTGGTATCAGCTAACGCACGAATCTGGCTATCGTGCCAATAGGGCTAAGAGTTCTTCCTGTTTACATCCGGCTATCCGCTTGTTCCACCGCTTCCTCGCGATTACAGTCTTTGCTCGAGAGGGAAGTCAAGGGTGCTTGGGGGCACTTGAGTTGCGAACCTTGTATGCCGCCCTCAGCGACCGACCTGTCAATCTGGGGCATATAATGGCGACGCGGTGGGAGAAGGAGGCGAGAGGTTCATCCGCTATCTCTATTGGGGCAATGGTTTCCATGCTTGCTAGTGTCGTCAATATCGACATCTCCATCTATCAGCAGATCACCTCTCAGATCGAGTGGTCTCATGAGGAGCTAGAGCGCTGTCAGATTCTTGTGTTCAACGGGAAGCAAGCCTTCTGCAAGGATAGGTCTATGATGAAGCGCCATTTACCGCTCCCCCTTCCACCGCACCTGACGGTCCAGAATGCACACAACTGGTATGACGGGATTTCGGCCCACTTGGATATTCTCTACGGTGCTGCAGCTGCGCAGCCTTCGGATGTTGCTGGGCCCTCTAGGACCTCTCGTGCCCCCAATGTTGTTGATTACATGGACGCTGCGCCGAGCGAGCCTCCTTAGTTTACCAGCGATAGAGCTTATTTCGATTACCAGTTCGGCCAGCTGCGATCTTACTTCGATAGGCGCTTTGATGCTATCGACACCCAGCTACACAACTTGCAGTCTCGACAAGAAGAGGAGCATCAAGAGGACTTTGAAGAGGAAGAGGAGGAAGAGCAGAACGACTCAGAGGACTCGGTTGAGGGCGAGTCGGATACTTTCTAGACACTTTCCCTCCGCGCTAATCACCAAATTGTGAGTACCCTGTCTCATTTCATTTTTTGTGGTCTCATTGAGGACAATGTTTCATTTAAGTATGGGGTGGGGTGAACTTCACATTTGGTGTACTATTTGTGTCTTTTTCCTTTTGTTTTCCTTTTCTATTTAGAGTCTGCACTTTTATTATTATCGTATTTATCATGTGTATATCTTGTGTCATGTATATATTTTTTTATCATGGGTCATGAGTCTTGCTTCTTTTGATCTGATTCTTGAATGTTGTGGTGGTTGGAATATTTGATGATTGCTTGAGCATTGAGCTGCTGCCTTGTTTGACTAGATAACATGTATATCCTCTTGCTCGATTATGTGTATATCTCGCCTCATTCTTGGATACTCAAGCTTGTCACCGCATTATTGGGTTTATGTGCACAAATTGAAATATGATTGAGGCAGTTTGTCAGCCCATTTATCTTTACCTCCCTTACATTTGACCATCTGCTTGAAGCCTTCTGATCCTTAGAAGCTTGTTTCTTGGGTAGCTCCACAAGATTTTCATAGCCCGCTATTTGCCTTTACCCAATCCGGGATTTTGGGTCATGATAGTGTGTTTTGTTGTGTGGATGTGCTTCAAGTATGAGATGATTTCTCTTGATTGTAATTGAAAAAAAGAAAAGAAAAAAAAAAGAGAAAAAGTCTTGGGATAAGAGGAGGATAAAATTCACTCTTGTGCAAAAGTTAAGAAAGAAAAAAATATGGTTAGTAACCGATCCTGCTTGTGTAGAATAAAATTCACACAAGGAGGAAAAAGTGCAAAGTGAGATGGTCAAGACACTTAGTAACCGGGTGCATTCATCACAAATGTTTGTATTCGCGTAAAACGGTGTCGAGACTAGAGAGTGAAGAAAAAAATCTTGAAAAAAAAAAAAGAAGAAAAAAAACAGAATTTTTGGTGTGGTTGACAAAAGTTAAGATGAAAAAGTGGTTGTGATGGAGCTTGTTTGATGGATTGGTATGAATTTGTTTCTTTGAAGTTGGTGTTTCTTCTGGTTGTTCTCGCATGATCCTTTTTCCCGGATTTTAGCACCAAATGACCTAAAATTTTTCATACCTAACTGTTTATGTCTTAGACCCATCATAACCTTATAAAGTCCTCATGATTTCTTTGTGTGCGCAATTCCAAGCGTTAGAGATTTCTGAGATTGTTCAAGCTTTGTGGATGATGAGTTTTGAGGTTGAGATTAGAAGAGCTAGTCAAGCTTGGTCGTTGGCTATGATATACTAGGACGGCATTCGTCGAATATTTTAAAATAGTAGATGCTATTTTGTGATTATTGTCTTAGTCTTGCTTGGGGACAAGCAAGGTTAAGTATGGGGTATTTTGATAGCATCTATTTAGCGATTAATATAGGGCATGTTTGCATCGGGTTTAGGGTCTTTGAGTTAAGTATTATATATATTTTTGGCCCTTTTTGGTTTAGTTTGGTGGAATCGGTGTCTACCGCTCGTTTGTTATGATTTCAGGTGCTTTTGAGTGGTTTTGGTGTCAATGAGAGAGCTAATGGAGAATGACAAGCTTCGAGGCTTTTAGGTGCACTCGGAAGGCGTCAAAGATGCACTAGGAGGGACAGAATCAAGGATGTGGAGCACCGGAATCGTGACGAGCTTGGCAAAAGACAAAGAAGTAAGGAAGCCCAGACACTCGGTCGAGTGAATGTGAACTCGAGTAGTTGTATGCTCGAGTGGCCCTCACAAGCGAGAAATAACACCCACTCGGCCGAGTGCCCTATACACTCGGGCAGTTATGGTCTCAAGTGGCCTCCAGTACTTTACAGAACCAAACACTCGTCCGAGTGCCTTTGACACTCGAGATGTGTTATGCCCGAGTGTCGTCCCCTGAACCATTTTTCTTCCATTTTTAATTTATTTTTATTGAGGGGGTATTTAAGGGACGTTTTTTAGAGAACCAGGGGACCGAAAAATCTGACATTGTTGAGTGCTTTGAAGAACTTTGTGAGAACCCTAAGCGGAGATTCGAGTCGTTTCAATTCAGAATTGGTACTTTTACTCTTATCTCTTGTTTGTCTTTGATTTCTATGCTTAGTCTAATTGAATTGAATATGAAAATCTCCATGCTAGGCTAGTTCTCCTTGTTCTAGGGTTAGGGATAATCCCGACGATGCAGAAATAGACTTGCTCTTCATATCGCCCGAATGATTTCTCATTTGAATTGTGATTTAATCCTATTGTACTTAATCTAATCGATGTGAATTGATTAGACCTGATTTAGGGTTTGAGATCGAAAGAAGATAACCCTAAGTTGGAATTTAGATGGTGAATTGAGACCGAAAGGTGATCTGATCCATCAGAACTATAGGATTAAACCTAAAGTTTAATTATGCGAAAGTGAATTAAGCTTTTTGAAGATCAATAGGTTGTCGTAGAAATCTTAGGTTGTATTGATATTGATTGAGACCGAAAGGAGATATTGATATGATTATCACCTAGATTCTAAGAGCTCAAGGGGTCAAATTGGTTGCATGAGACCGAAAGGAGATTGTTATCCAATTCAGACACATTTGCATTGAGACCGAAAGGAGATTTGCAATTACATTAGATAACCTACCTTCACATAGAATTGGAAATGATTCGGGTGAGACTACATTTTATTCTATTGAGGATGCATCGTTCCCAGAATCCCTAGCCCTGGAATGTCTCTCACATATATATTTCTCATCATTCTATTGTTATTTGTCACTTTCAATTACAATTTCTCTAAAATTGTCTGCTACTTTTGGGCTTGGTCAAACTGGTTTAAAGCTAATAATTGACACTCCACCAGTCCTTGTGATACGATACTTGAATACTACAATCGACACCGTATTCTTGCGGGGTTGGTTTTAGCAACATCAATAAGCAAGACAAACACCAATATATGAACATTAATAGACTAAAAAGCAAGGGGGAGTTCAACGAAAATCGGAGAATACAACAATAAAAAATTTGCTGAAGCAGTACATCAAAATAACAGATAACGTTTTTTTTTAAAGGAAGAAAACAGAAAGGAGTACATACCACAACCGGAATCGCACCTTGAAAGCAAGAAATCTTGATGAGAACAAGAGAGAATGAAGAAGAACAAGAAGAAGAAGATGAAACGACTTGCAGACAATCTGAACAACGTTTAAGCACAGTATAAATAAGCGGGAAATAGGCCGGGCATCTCTAAACGAAGCCCAACAGTTATGTTGAAGGCAATATCAACAATTTAAACATTTGTGCAAAATTAATATGTTGATAAGCAAAAATAAGATCATATTTAGCAAATTTCCACCAATAGCCAGTGTTGTGAAATTTTAATCTGATGATGAGCAAAAATAATAACATGATGCAAAAAACAAAATTTTTGGAAAATTTTGAAATTATATTGACAAAAAATATAATCATTATGATAATATTTCAACTACTGTTGTGCAACTATAAACTACTGTTGAGCAAAAATAAGTTGATGTTGAGCAAAATTACACCAATCGCCCCCACACATTGTGCAACTTTATTCTATCATTGAAAAAATTAAGACCACGTTGTGTAACACTCTATTAAGAAACTATAAAATTAGATTGACAAGTAAAATTGAATCATAATGGACAAAATTTCACAAGTCTCAATTGTGGTGCAAAAATAATCTATTGTTGAGCAAGTTTAACTTACACAACATACACTCGCAAAACCATATAATAGAAGACTGGTATCACCACTAGTTGTAACTAATACAAGTCTGGTGTCAATACTATGTGCATTAAACACCCCTGGCAACCACATACACTTTGAAATAAAATTATACAAGTGTAGTGTTACCACTGTTTGTAACTAGTATCAGTGTCAGCACTACTTTGGGTCTAAAACACCTAGTGTCACCACATGAAATTCAAATATCAAAAAACGATCAAACTGGTGACACCACAAATTCAAACTAATATAACCCACAATGTCAACAATAATATGGTCATTAAACACCTCTTTCACCCCGTACACTTAAGAATAAAAAAATACAACACTCGTGTCATCAGTACTTCTAATATAATATGAGTGACACCAATACTTTGCATCTCAAACACATAGTGCCCATCACATACACTATAAAATGAAAAAAATACAAATACATACAATTCAAAAATCATAGAATATAAGACTTGAATATCAGGGGGGATGGGGGGAAACCAGTGTGAGCACTAATTGTAACTGATATCACTGTCAGCACTACTTGGGACACCAAACACCTAGTGTCACCACACACAATGCAAAATCAAAAAATACAACTATGGTGTCGGCATTACTTTAAACTAATCAGACAATAAATGTTAACAATACTTTGGGCATGAAAAACCTCTTTACAAAATATACACTTCAACAACAACAAAAACTAGGCCACCGTCACCACCCATAATATATAAGCATATTCATCAAAAATCAGGTGGGCTTTCTTCCTCAAATAAAACACAGTATCATACACAAATAAATTTAACAGTGCACGAATTTCATTAATATTATACATTTCCAAACACCAGTTAGGACAAATAGTTACAAAATACATTGGTATGATTAGAATGGAAATCATATACAAAAATGTGCCAGATACCAACTTCCATTCATATCATACATTCCATTAGCTTAACTACCACGAAATAGATGCACCTACAATGTCTTCTCCAGACAAATATAAATTACAAATAAGCCTAAAAGGGTGATCGACATAGTGGACAAATGGGTTCATACGACAACCACTCTAAAATACACCCTGTGTGGAAGGTATGAGCACACAGTGACCGAAGGGTCGGCGTTGATGGCAACATCGGATCAAGACATATAGAGCACTGGTCCACATCCTTTAGAGAAGCTGGGGGATCCACATCCTCTTCAGAATCGATGCTCATCTCAGATTGAGAGCTTGAATCAAAGCTCATGTCGTCTTCAGATTCTTCGATGAAACGTACATCGATAATGAGATCAGGGCAGAGACCATATTCAACGAACTCAGCATCGCCTGAAAACCACCTGTGAGTATAATCCATTAACATCAGGTTGGCTACTTGAGTTCGAACCACAGCTGTGACCCCTGCTTCATGTAACAACTGATCACACTGTTCATAAGTCATCGACAACCCATTCCACTCAGTGAAATGGTCCAGGAACAACTTAGGGATCCTTTCAAAATTGATAGCCACGTGCAAGATGCTAGGTCCATAAACAGGCGTCCGCCTTGGTGTGATTACCACTTCAAAAGACCCAACAGTGTAATGGTAACCAATTTGAACTTCAATTGGAAGTGCCATCTAAGGATACAAAACATACACAACACAAAATAAATATACACTCATATAAATTGGTGAAATCAAAACCCTAACCGACTGAAAGATGATGAAAAAATCATCTAAAAAACAGAAAAAAACAAAATAAAACTTGCTGGAAAAATGTAAAAACCATAACCGATTTTATAAAGTTTACAGGAGATCGAAAGGGAGAGAAAAAGATGAGAAAGGGCGCACCTTGGGAAGAAGACTCCGGAAAGAGGAAGAGCTTGTGGAGGACGACGAAAGGACTTGGAGAGAGGGTAAGGATGAAGAGAGTGGAAAGGGTTTGAATGACGTTGGACTCTTGAAGAAACAAGGAAGAACACCGCTTTAAATAAAGTTACCGACTTGGGCCAACTTCTTTCATCAGTTAATGGGCCACGGTCTCATGTCTTGAGGTTTAAAATAAACCAACCACCAATTTGGTCCAAATCCTATTGTTGTGCAAAATTTAACCTACTGTTCCGCAAAAATAATATCATGTTGAGCAAATTTCCACAAATCGACCATGGTGTGCAATTTAATTTTAATTATGGCCAAATAAAGGACAACATGATGAGATAAATATATTTGAAAATTCAAAAATTATATTAAGGAAAAATAATATCATATTGGGAACAAATTCACATATATTAATTTTTTTGCAAAATTTAACATATTGTTCAATGAAAATATGATCATGTTGAGCAAATTTTCACTAATCGACCATTGTATGCAATTTCATTCTAACGATGACCAAAAAAAAGGCAGCATCGTAAAAAAATATATATTTAAAGATTCAAAAATTATATTAAGCAAAAATAAGATGTTATTGGGCACAAATTCACAAAGATCAATTGTTTTGCAAAATTTAACCTGTTGTTCAGCAGAAATATGATCATGTTGAGCAAATTTTCTCCAATCGACCATGGTATGAAATTTAATTCGAACGATGACCAAAAACAAGACAGCAGCGTAAGAAAATATATATTTAAAAAGTAGAAAATTATATTAACGAAAAATAGGATCATAATGAGCAAAAATTCACAAAGATCAATTTTTGTGCAAAATTTAACCTAATGTTCAGCAAAATACAACAACAGTCTCAACGCTGCTTGAAACTAACATCAGTGTCACCACTATTTTCGTACTTAGGCAGCTGGTGTCAGCCCATAATGTTCTCTTATCTATCTTGAGCACTTAATTTGTCAGATTACATACAAACTTCCCCACTTACACACCAACAACCTATCTAACTACTGGTTCTAAAATTTAAAACTCCAAGTTTCTTTGATCAGATCTGCACACATGAGTTCTCTAAAACGAAAGATCTTTTCGTTGTTAAAATTTTTAACATCTCCCCCAAATACAGAAGCTTCAATCGCTTTTAATGTAAACACACCGCATGAAGCCCTGTAGACAAAGAAAGAAACAATGTAATGTAAGAACATAACTAACAAGTATCTAAACGTAACCAAAGAACAAAACAAGATAACAAATACATACCTAGTAGAATCATGCATTAACCCAGGAACCATGTATAGCTGGAAAGGAGAGGAATCGAAGTTTTCAAATAGCCCAGCCTTTGCTAAATGAATTGGGAGCCAAATAGCAAACGGTTGCAATTGTTCTTCAAGAACACCTTCCCTAACAACAGGAACATTGCAATCGAACACACTGATTACCCTATCCTCAATTTTAATCTCCAACGCCACCCAGTGCTTGTTTATAACGTTGAAAATTGTGTAGATTTTCTTTACCGATGCCCATGGCTTCCCATAATCAGCAGGGCACATACCAACAAAATAATCCTCAGTGCTGGATTCAAGATCTATGTCTTCCCCATAACATGAAGCATAGTCGGGAAGGTACTTCAGATAAAATAGCCAATCAAGAACAAGAACATCTCGATACTTGACAGGGTCCTCATGAATGCACTTCCTAATGTGAATCAAACCTGCTTCTAGATGCTAAACAAAGTAATAAAAAAGTGAATTCAACAATCAAATAATACAATAAAAAGTAATCCACAAATATATATATATATATATATATATATATATATATATATGTATATATGTATATATATATATAATGAAGAAATACAACCAGTTATTACCTGACAATCAAACCACATATTCTTCAATAAAATCCGCTGGAAAAACTTTCTATCAACCCTTGAGATTGGACCAGCAACGGAAAAATTCTTGCCAAAGAGTACACAAAGCAAAAAATATATATATATATATAGCATAAGATGCTGTAACTAATACAATAACAACAACATTTCATACAAAATACTAAACATTAAAATAAACTATACCTTTGCTTTTTTACGAGTCCATAAATAAATTCATGATCTTCCGAGCTGATCAGTGATTTCTTAGGGGCATGCTTTGGCATCCTCACTTTCTTCACTTCCACAACTGGACCATACAAGAATGTATTGTTTGATGGGATAAGATTGGAAGCCTTTAGTTGGTCAACTTCGATTTGGATTGCAGGATCCTTGGCGAACGAATCCCATTAAAACGCCTGCACCCTTGTCATCATCATTGTCAAACAGACAAATGTACTTTTCCAGGGATGGGTCAACCGTAACTCCAGCAACTTTATCACCAGCGCCTTCTCCTTCACACTTTGTAGATTGAGGCACTTCAGCTGAAGTTGCCGGAATCCCAACCTCATCTCCAAAAACATTAAAATCAGTGTCAGCAACAACAGGTGGAGACTCCTTACCCACTCCTGGAACCTCAGTACTTAATGAAGGCAAAGACACGGGCACAACTTCACCAGAAGCGGGAGATGATTTGAACATTAACTCCTCGTCAGGGAAAGACTGCTGAAGATCAGACACAACATCATTCAAAATTTTGTTCACATCTTCAACAACAGCCTTCACAGGTGTGGCCTGGGGTTCAACACCACTGACACGTTCATCATCGCCTCTCACAAGAGTGCCGTCGGCTTGCCAGGAACGTGCTTATCATCAGCCTTCACGGGTGTGTCCTGGGGCTTACCACACCTGACATGTTCACCATCAACTATCGCAAGAGAGCTCGCAGACTTACCAGCAATGTGTTTATCATCAGCCTTTACAGGTGTGCCCTGACACTTACCACCACTGGTGCTTTCATCATGAAATACCGCAGGAGAGCTCGCAGTCTTACCAGCAATGTGCTTATCACGAGCCTTCACAGGTGTGTCCTGACACTTAGCACCACTAACACTTTCGTCATCAACTTTTGCAAAAGTGTCCTTAACATCAGGCTTGACAGGGTTTGACTGCAACCTCTCAAACAAAGCTTCATAATTAGCAACCCTAACCTCAAGCTCATCCTACCTCTTCGCCATCTCACCAAACACTTGAAGGCTCCCATTCAACTCAACAACCTTTGTTTCAATTGCATCTACCCTTGTAGTCAACAGATGCATAATTTTAGGGACCTCTTCAAGCTTCGCAATCCTCCTATAAATCTCCTTCACCCAGTCAGGATGAGATGGGAGAGAAGAAGCAAAAGCATCACCATGCGATTTGGGAGGCAACTTACAAGTTGGATCATCGTTAGCATCCATTTGAGGAGAAACATCTTCAATATCTTCCACTTTCTCTGATGACACTGCTATTTTGTCAGCTTCATCACTTGAAATGCGAACATCTTCATTTCCACAAGCAGCAGATGTTTGCCCCAGCACAGACTGCCCACCAACAAAATCATGTGCTTCAACACTCCCCAGGGGTGACCTCTGAACAGAAGGGGTCGGCACATCACCCTCTCCATCACTGTCAGCAGAAGGTGTCTCAACTCCTTCAACGGTGTCACCACAATCAATGCCATCTGCAAGGTCGGCCAAAACATATAGCCTCGCTGTTTGACAAGCATCCAATTTATCGGATTTAGGGGAATGGGTGTCAGCGTGCAAAACATCAACCTTGTCATCGCAAACAGGAACTTCACCACAAGATTTGGAAGAATGGGTGTCAGCAGTAAAATCTTCACCCTTGTCATCACCAACACTGACTTCACACCCAGATGTAGAGACTGCAACATGAATATCTACAGGCTTTACTACATGTGCACCCTCAGTATCAACAACAGGAACTGAAGGAATAATAAAAGACTTGTCAAGATTACTATCATATAATGGCCTACCACTACTTACACCACCGTTCTTCTTCATCTTATACCTCCGCTGAAAGACAATATTCAGCGGGACATCATCTTCTAAAAGCTCACATGAATCAGTACCCAACCGACATCGCTTGGAAGGTGAAGCAACCACATCAACCTCCTTATGCAATTCTGTGTCAGCAGTAACTCTCTTCACCTCCTTAGAAGGAATAACTCTACCACCTGTCCTCACTGCTGAAGCCTTCTGTCGAGGCTTCTTTACATCACTCTTGACAGATTTTTTATGGTCTAGAGCAATGTATGGATTGAATAGAACACGACTTGCAGAATGACCCCTCCTCAGGAGAACCCGTTCCTCAGAGGTATCGCTGGACTCCACCTTCTATTTCTTTTTACCACCCATCACTCCAGTGGAAGATTTCCTCTTCTTTGAGGTCCCTACATCTTCTTTATCCCCTTCTGGGAAAACTTCAAAAGCAGTTTCAAAGGACTTACCATCCTGTTTCTTTCTAGCAGCCTTGCCTCTCTTCGCAGGTGTCTTCTTCTTTGAGGTCTCGCCTTCATCATGTTTCTGCAACACATTAGCTTCTTCCTCCTCAACCTGGAGAGCCCTATTTGAAAACCTAGCTTCATATGCCCTTCTACGAACACGACGACTCTCATACAAAGTCGCATCAATAGGTCCAGAAACTATTTCTTCAACTGATGCAACAACTACTGCATCAACTACAGCATCAGCTTTTTCACCAGCAAACGCCATTCTTTCGGTGCGTGCAAACTCCCCATAAATAGGGAACAACGGAGTCTGGACTAAACGCATATATCAGAATAAAAACCCAAAGATGCATCAAATAAAAATGTTATTTCACAGAGAAAATATAAAAATATTACCAAATCGCCATGAAAGAACTTCTCAGCTTCAGCGTATACTTGGCTATAATCACATTGCCAGTGCAACGAGTATGGATCTAGTTCAGGCATCTTAAAATTACAGTCAAAATTAACGGATATAGCTAGGAAAGCTTCTAATATCCAAGCCTGTTACAAAAGAAAACTCGTTATGACACTACAAAACAATATTTAAATAATGCTCACATAAGCATTAAAGTTGTGCTGACACAGACAAAAAAATGATGACATAAGACAAGCAATAACTAAAGCACAATACCTGGAATGCAAGGCAATACCCATACATTTGATAAGAACCCCTAACCCCATTCCGATCTGCAACAGAAGAACTCTTCAATGACTTCAACAAACGGGTGTATGACTCTCTACCCCAAGGATATAGTTCAAACTCCTTCTCATTGCACGCAAGAGATAAGAATTGTGCACTTACAACTTCTGACCTCCTATAAACAATTAACCTCTCAAACAGCAACAACTTTGCCATAATCAACTTCTTCTTAGACATCTTTTTCTCAGATATGAAACGATCAAGTAACTCATCATGAGTCATTTTCTTCTGCCCAAAAAATTCAAATATTGACACTTTCTTTGGGATATTACAAACACGGTCTTCACAAGGAAGGCCTGTAATAACATGAAACACAGCAATTGAAAAACGTGCAAGATGTCCACCAACTCTAAACCACAGCTCATTCTCTTTTTGTGTTTGTACTTGACGGAGCACCATTTGATGCATAAGCTGAAAATCCATAACCATTTTGGTGCCTTGCGTCAGCACCCATCCAACGCAACTTTTTTGCAGAGTATTGTAGTGAGAAGGACACAAATGCTCCTTGATCAGATCACAGACAGAAGGATGTGAATATATGTTGGATCTAGAATGAAATCGCTCAGACACAGGAATGAAATATTCCAAACCCTGATCAATAACAGACAATTAAGCAAAAAAACAACCATCAGATTAAGAAAAAACTACAACTTGCTCATCAAAATAAAAAATAACTTACATCAGACCCACAATAAGAGGTGGATGAATCAGAAGATTGAGTTCCTGCAAGCAACAAAATACAGAAAAATGTAAATAGACAATAACAGAATATGTGATGACACAAACAACAACAAACAATAACAATATAATGTTACACAGACATAGTAAAATAACATAAACATCACAAAACACAACACAAAATACCAAATCCAAACACATACATTGTTGGAAATACAACAAACTAAAACAAAAACAGACAGTGTCAGCACCATACACTTGAACATAGCAGCAGATAAGTACAGTATCATCGACACAAACAATCAAACGCATGGAAAACAGGTCCACATACACGAAGAACACTAAAAAGACACTTACAAAGTGCAACACCGTAAATTTGACGAAAAGAAACAGTTCAAAAAACCGAATTTACATATGCAACTTCCAAAAACGACGGAAAGTACTAAAAACCGCACATAATAATGCATATAAAGCATCGATTTACCATAGATTGTCAATAGTATAATGAACAAACAATAAAATCAACATAAACGAACATATTCCAAAACCCTAGCACAACAAATTTCGCAAAAATCCCCCAAATTTATACCTGAGCTACTGGATGACGACATTGAAATAAACGATGAAAACTCCGAGCTTTACAGAAGCAAGGAAGAACAATCGAGCCGGAAAAAGCACCAAACCTGAGATGGAGAGCCGGAAACGCAAGATGAAAGTTTTCGAGCAAAGAGAGAGTTGGAATGAGGAAGAAATCGATTTTCTGGAAACACGAAAAAATGTCCGTACAGAAACTAAATTAGGTATATATAGGGGCCATTTTGCAAAATTGTCCAAACACGCGTCTATTTCGCAAAAACGTCCAATTAATGTGCCCATTTCGCAAATTTTTTCAAAAGATAAATCCTAATCCTAAGATAAAGGGAAACTAATCCTAGATAGACAATCTAATCCTAAGATATATAAAAATAGACAAAGGATAGATAGAACTAAAATAAGATAGGAAATAATATCTATTCCTAAAGATGGATAAAATAAACCTAATCCTAAAATAAATAGAAAGAATAAAATCTAATCCTAAATAGATAGAAAATATAAAAACCAACCCGAAACAGCCAGACTTAACAAGAATAAAAAGATAGAAATACTCCCATCCAATTTTACCAAAGATCCGGACGCGTCTATGAACAGGACCAGGCGGCGGGTGCCGTGTAAGGGGCAGCGGGCACCGTGGTGCTTGGAGCGGTATTCCATATTCAAATCAAACAAAATTCATCTCCAACGTAAAAGGTTCTAACTTACCATCACGTACTCCAATGTTCAGAGAAACGATTGATCCTACTTTATTGAATTGAAAAACTAAGGCAAAATTGAAATGATATTACCTAAACTACCTTGGGTTGACTCCCAAGAAGTGCCTTTGTTTCACGTCTTTGGCTCGACTTGATGCATTTCTTGATCAAGTTATCCCATCAAGATCCTCCACACGTGTCCTTTTCAAGACAAGAGGGGAAATTTTAGGAATTTCTCCAATATATCCATCAATTGCACCCATCAATTCCTTATTGAAATGAGTTACTCCTGGAGGTTGCCCTAAAATTGCAAAAAACTCAACATTATTAAGAATCGATTTCTCATAGGGAATAACAATAGAATCATTTGAATTAGACACATTGTCATGTGACTTAAACAAATTCTTGATTTTCATTTCAATTTCATTTTTCCCTAAATCAACTTTTTCTTTGTTAGAAGGCTTAATATGCAATGATTCATTTTCAATAGAAGCATCTAACAAACTATTTGACTTTATTGTGATCACTTTCATTAGAGTCAAGAACATCTACAAAATCATTAGTAGAAGAAATAATACGCTCAAATATAGAAAACTAAATCTTTCTATCATCAAATTCCATAGTTAGGGAACCTTCAAAACTATCAATCTTAGTTTTAGCCTTTCGCAAGAATGGCCTTCCTAAGATAGTTGGAGTTTCAAGCGTACCTTGTTCCATATCCAGAATAAAGAAATCAGCTGGAAATATCAAATCATTTACCTTAACCAGAACATCCTCAACAACTCCTCTAGGTACTAAAATGATCAGCGGGTTGTATAGTAACACCAGTTTCAAATAATGCATTGAGACCCAAAAACATGTACAAATTGTAAGACATCACATTGATTGAAGCACCTAGGTCTAACATAGCTTTGGTGAAGCTAGCATTACCTATTGCACATGGGATAGTAAACATACCTCGATCTCTGCACTTTTCAGTGCACTTTTCCAGCAATCTTTTCTGTAGTAAAGCAGAAATATTTTCACTTAAACTTACCTTTTCTTTCCTTCGCATCCATTGCTTGCATTTCATCGTGCATAATTCTTTCAAAAACTTCGCTTAGCGAGGCACAATTTTAATCAAATTGAAAAGTCGAATATTTACCTCACAATGAGCAAATGTGTCATAAAGAACGTCAAAAATCGGTTCCGTAAAATTGAAAAGTTGAATATCTTCCCACTTACTATCAGACCACTCCTTGGATGATTTCCTTAGGGATTCAACAACATCAAAAATCGGTTCCGTCACTGGAGGGGGCGGCGACCGCCGTGGTGAGAGGCGGCGGGTGGTGTCAATACAATACGGTTCCGACTCTTTTTCATCTTCTTCTCTTACATCAATCACCTCTTTAGGCCTCTCTTCAACATTCCTATTGGGCACATTCACTTGTTTACCTCCTCTAAGGATCATGTCACTCACATTCTCCTTCGGATTCACTACCACTTGTGATGGCAACTTCCCCGAATCTTTCGCTTTCAATTCTCCAATCTCCTTAGGCATTTGACTCAACGACTTTTCTTGAACACTCATCTTGTCTAAAAACAGTCTCAATGTCTCATCTCTATCCTCTTGTTGAGTGTCTATTTGACTATTCTCAAACTGTCCTCTTTGATAAGGAATTTGTTGCTACTGACCTCTGCCATTGAATCCACTTTGATAGCTCGCATTGTATCCGTGATTGTTACCATTGTTACCAAAGCTGTGGCGAGGTCCATAATCCATAGCATTCAAATCAGCGACATCCTCTTGAATAAAGTGACACTTATCATTCGGATGAGTTGGATCTCCACAAACACCACAAGGTCTAAGCTGATGAGATTGATTCATTTGCCTAGCCATCTTGTTAACTATCTCTGTGAGCCTATCTAGATCATCCTTGCAACCATCTATAGAATTATCCAACTTATGAACTCCTCTAACTCCTTGGTGTCTCCCATATTGTTGCGATGCATTAGCCAACCCTTCAAAAATTTACATTGCTTTCTGAGGTGTCTTATCCAAAATATCTCCTCCACTGGTAGCATTGATGAAACTCATATTGGTGTCAAGTAAGCTCTCATAATGATATAGCACTAGATCATCCTCGGGTATACCATGTTGTGGGCAACTACTCTTAAGCTTCTTGAACCGCTCAACATACTCATAAAGATTCTCCGTAGGTGATTGCTCAATACTGGATAGCTCCTTCTTAAGTTTTTTGAGGTGAGTCGCAGGAAAGTACTTTTGCAGGAAAGCACTTTTGCAGGAAAGTTTTCTTCAATTCAACCTAAGTAGTAATGCTTTCTAGGGGTAGGTAATTAAGCCAATCGCTTGCAGAATCTTTTAAGGTAAAGGGGAACATTCTCAACATCAATTGCTCATCGGTAAGGCCTTGGGGTCTAAGTCTATCACACACACACACAAAGGCAACAAGGTGCTTGTTTGGTTCCTCCCCAAGAAATTCATGAAATTAGGGTAAAATAGTAGACCAATTCGATTTATACTCAAATCATGAACCATCAGGGAGATCAAGAAGTCTAATTGCAAGTGATTGAGTACTCAAATTAGGTTCCTTTAGGTTTATCAGAGTCCTTCTTGGCGGATTATCAACTTCGTCTCCCATCTCCTTATTTGTGTCAAACTCGAGCCTCCTTTTCAACCTAAGAGATCTTATAATCTCAGAATCAAAAGACAAAGGAAATGAATTAGAAGATCTAGTTTGAACTATACAAGGACACAAAAGACTCAAAGAAAATAATGAAAACAAAAACAAAAAGAAAGAATTAATGAAAGAGATAAAGAAAAGCAAACTCTTTTCTTATCCCCGGAAACAACGCCAATAATTTGGTGCGGGATGAACGTCGTCGACACATTCTCCCTTTACCAAATAGTAATCAAATCCAAACTCAAACATAAAACCAATAGATTAGCAAATCAATCACTTGATAAACCAAATAACTACTAGTATAGCAATGAAGTCCGGAGTCGAACCCACAGGGAGAAGCGATTCAGTATCTAATAACTCTTAACATGAACTCTTATGACCAAATAATGATTTATGACAAATAACCAAGATGTAAAGTAACCAACTTTATGATTGTAAAGTAAATTGATAATAAGGTGATATTTCACCTGTAATTCTCTGACAGTGGTTGAGATTCATGGTCGTAGGATTGATCTATCAATTACTTATAAACATATGTCTACTTGACTAAAGTTGAGAGATTCGCAGGGATACAATCATCTTATTCAATACCACTAAGAATATCATTAAGGATTAAAGTAATTAGACCAATTGGCATATTGATTCAATGCAATTAAGACAAACCAGACACTACTACATTTTCAACATTTGGTGGCGATAAAAAACGGTTGCCTAAAGCCCTCAAACCACTGCCAAAGGCCTTTGGCGGCGGTTTACCGACCGCACCATCTGCTCCCGTTTCCATAGACCTATGGTAGCGGTTCTAAAAGCCTATGGCCGCGGCTCTTGCTAGACGGATAGACCGCTGCCCTTGGTACTTTAAACCGCTGCCACAGAGTCTATGGGGACAGTTGTGAGTGGGAACTATGGAAGCGGGTTGGAAATCCTTAGGCAGTGATTCCATGAAGCCTATAGAGGCGATAATTGACACCTATGGAAGTGGTTATGTAGGTATGGAAGCGCTTTTTGGAATCTGTGGTAGCGGTTCTAGAGATTAGGCAGCGGTTTGTTAGAGCCTTTGGTAGTGGTTGTGTAGGATGGGCTATTGATTTGGGAATCCTATAGAGGTAGATTGAGGTGTCTGTGGTGGCGATTTTCGTTATTTGGAAGCGGATTTGAACCTTTGTGGCAGCGGTTGGTTAGATTTCAGTAGCGGTCTCTATATAATTTGGCAGCGGTTTATGAAGGAAGGGGTATTGGATTATCATCCTATGGAAGTGGATGTTTGTATCTATGGGAGCAGTTTTTGTATGTGTGGAAGTGCTTTAGGACTTCTATGGTGGTGGTTATAGTGATATGGGCAGCGGGTTAATGGTTAATTGGCAGCGGTGTAGTGTGGGGGGTTCATGATTTGATGAGAATTTGGAAGCGGGTTTTGGGCTCTATGGCAGCAGTTAAGGTGTGTTGAGACAACACAAGGAAGCACATTTGGCAGCGGTTGTTATGAATTGGAAATGAAATTCCCAGCTCGATTTATTGAAAATATATATTATATATATAAACCTGTATAATAGAAATAGATATATTTGTATACATTTAAATCATAAAAGTAAAATGAAGTACAAAATGAAGAATATAAATTCAAAATATTGACATTTCATTGCATTCTAATAGTGAGTAGCAAAGTTTCATTACAAAAGTGTAGTTTGCTAAGTGTTAGCTAGGTATAGCATATAAGCAAAAGGCAAACCCAAAACAGTGAGCAACATGTCCAATGTGGTTTGTAACCTAGAGTAAAAGTGGAATCCTACCATAAGTATACCAATATGTGCAATATGGTCTTTATGCAACCTAGAGAAAAAGTGGAAACCGAGCAAAAGTGTACCAATATCTGCAATATGGACATTTATACGTACGTTGATGAGCAAAATGTCGGGATACCTGCAAAAAAGGGCCAAGAACAAAACAGTTGCTGAAACAAAGTGCAACGAAGTAGAAGAAATGGCATTTCAGACATGTCTTCATAAATCATAACAAAAAAATTGATATAAGCTACCCATTATTGTGTTGTTTAATTTCTTGCTACTTATAAGAAAGTCCCCTTGTATTGTTTTTCCATATTTTAGAAGCTGACCATATATATATATATATATATATATATGTGTGTGTGTGTGTGTGTGTGTGTGTGTGTATATATATATATATGTGTGTGTGTATATATATATATATATATATATGTATATATATATATATATATATATATATATATATATATATATATATATATATATATATGCGTAAGTTATGAATTATTGTTATGTGCATTGCCCAAAACCATCCCAAAATTATTAAAAACATGGTTAAATAAAAATGCCTGGCAAAACTGTACAAGTTTGAATAATCAAAGTAAAGCACTCAGCATACAAGTTTTTCTACCTTCAAGCAAAGAGGGGGGTTGTGATAAGTCCTCCCAACAAAAGAGGGGGTTGTTGGAGCATGGACGGTTCATAAAAATGTGAAAATAAAGTTTATGAACATCAAATACCAATCAAACATGTTATGTGAAATCACTTAACAGATTTATACAATACTCAGCACAACACACACCATGCCAGTGCTAAAGATCATGTTAGGTGAAATCACTTAACAGGTATTGTGCACTAGTCGTCGACCTTGGTCAGACCTACAAATATTGTAATAAACAGAAAATGTGAAAATAAATTACAAAAGTGGTGAATATATATAAAGAATTATATATGCATATACATATATCAGACACAAAATGTTAAAAGCATGAGTCTAACTCACATAACAGATCAAAAGCTAATGACTCATAATTAAGGATGCCAGAAAACTGATGAATATTGTGAGGATGAATTAGGCTAACTCACATAACACCATTGCCCTGGGATGTAGATCCAACTTTTTGGTTTTCTGATGATTCGGGCGAAGTTGGTTCGTCTTCGTTGTTCGTAGATAAGTTGGGAATGACAATATTAACTCCGAGATTAGCATCTCGTAACTTGGAAAGAACCGTCATCAAGGTGTCCTCCATCTTTTTGTTAAATTTTTATGCAATGCCCTCCAAGAACACGTTGGGGAGCACAAATGGGGTCTTCACATCCTTACATTTCAAACTTGACTTGGTCACACCTAGTTCATGCATACGCAAGCGCCCATTATGCTCTTTCTTGGTGATCACATCAAAATATTGATCAGTTTTGCTACTCTCTTCACCCACTGAGTTTATGGATTTCATTTTCTCCTTTATGATGCAAAAACAAAAACCAAAATATTCTATGTGATATACTTTATCAGAAATTCATCAACATATAGATCAGTAGTGTTAATAGACTCACAATGTTTGAAAGTGTCTCATCATTTTGTCTGAGATATGTACGTCCTGCCACTCGCTTCCTAGACTCCGTGTATACATCGACTTCTGATGGGCGTTGCTTCTCTGGGTCATTTTATTGCTACATAAATAAGATAAAGTCAAACTGAATAAAAAATCTTTCAGTTTTTAGAAGGGATGGAATAATATTGACATGTACGTGTTTACCATCAAATGTCGCTTGAGAGCGTATGATACTGGACCCATAGTATACATATCACCTTGCTTAGCTCTATTCTCTTTGTTTTTGTTACTGATTTCCTAAGTATTCACATGTGAAATCAGTTTTTCATCTAGGTTGAGACAGACAACTAAAGGGCAATAAAATACGAGCTTCAATCAGTTTTTCATTAGGTCAATGAATTCCTCTTTTGGTATCGCTTTGGGCCGGTTGGCCGCCATCTCTGCCATTGTAGTATATGGGGAGTAATGTCTGTCCTTCACTTTTCCTTTGTAAGCTCGCCATTTTGAACCAACACTCCCCAAAACCCATGTTTGAAAGTCTTGAGCTAAAGATCCCTGGAAGTGACTGAAAGTGCTCACAATATGCTTTGTAGGCCCAACTGGTTGTTTCTTGTCATTCAAAATAATTGCATCACGAGTTTCCATGGGTTGTGAATGAACCTTTGCCAAAATGGTTTTCCCACGACGTTTCTTATCTTCAGAAACTGATTGTACATTACCAACTGCATCAACACCATCTTCAGTTTGGTTATTTTCTGGACCTTCAGGAACATTTTCTAACCCTTCAGTTTGCATATCATTGCTATAATTGTGAGAACTCCCTTTCAAGAGTTGATTTTTTCTCATTTTCTCATATCGTCAGAAGACTCGGCCTCAACTGTATTCGGTGGCTTAACCACATTGCTTTGCTTCCCTTTCACAGATTGTAGCTTCATCAACTTTTCATTTTTTTCCATTGATCCTGGAGCTAGCACAGAATTTTGTCCTATCTTTTTGCATAGCCATTGAACCTTTTGGTTGAGCGGGCTTCCCACATTGTTTTTGTTGGCCTGTCACGGAATCTTCATTATTTGGTTGTGGCTTCTCAAACTGTTTCTCTTGGCCTTTTGCATACTTTTCCAGAACTTTGTTGAGAAATTTATCGCTAAAACCTTTAGCTGTCAATGCTGCAGCATTTTACTCCAATCTTTTCAACTTGTCCAGTTCTTATGGTGTCATTGTTCCCTTCTGTGTTCCCTGTGTCTTTTCTTTCTTCGCCATTTATCCTCTAGCACAACCAAAGTAAACTCATGTTATACCTGATCCAACTATGCATTTCTCTCAATCATTTCTCTTATGTTGAACACATAATTTATGAATGTTTTCAACATGTTTAAATGAACTCAAGTCAGGTTGTTACACATTGAAGGGAAATTGTTATAAGGTGAAGCCGAGAGTTAGGAAGGAAATATAGAAAGGAAACATTGATGACATTAATTTCCTAAATCAATGTATGTATTCCAAAATAGTTATCACAATGAGTTCATAAATGTGTTCACTGTTTTCAGAAATTTATGTCTTGCAAAACTGTTATGATAGTGACACTGTTTTTAGAAATTTTTCTTCCAACATTTTTTGAAATTTATCAAAAAAGAGCTAGAAAAGGTGGTCATAGTGTACTTGAAATTCCCATACACTTATCACTGAAAAGGTTGTCACTTTGGCCTTGATTTGGGAAGACACTCTTCACTATAGCAGCTGAGTAAATGCATTTTTGGAATTTACCCAATGGGTAAAGTACACATTTCTAGGAGCTACTAAAGGGGGGAAAACAAGTAAATGCGTGTAGTTGTTCAAGTGGAAAGAATTTTAGTCAAATTTACTCTCCCAAGTTACTTAATGTGGTAAATGCTTATAGGTGATAGGCTCACCTACATCCATCTGTTGGCCTTTACCCATCTATATAAAAAGGAACCAGCCACCATTACTATTGCACACACCTCTACCTTTGAACCAACCAAACATCTCTTGGCCTCCTCTAGTAAACCTGTCTCCCTCTGCGAAATGGCCTCCTCTTTACCCGATCATCATCTCCTCAGACAACTCCGACAATGATGTACCCACCGACAAGAAAGGTGACTCATTGTCTTGTATGTTTTAACAATCTCACTTATTTGGTTAAATTTTTTAGTAATGTCTGATATTTTTTTCATGTTTTTGGTGAAATTTCGTTTGGCAACCCCTTACAACTCAGGGGATGAGGTGGAAGTCATTGGGGGTGAGAATGGGTACTTGGGTTCCTTCTACGAGGTTGTTGTCATTCGCCTAGTCGATCCCGTTCACTATGAGGTTCAATACGTGACGCTCCATGACGCCCGAAGGAGACGTCCTCTGAGGGAAGTAGTTCCGATGAGCATACTTCGTCCCCGTCCCCCTCATAGGGAGTATGACAGCTACCACCGTGAGGACCGTGTGGACTGTCAAGCCAATGCTGGGTGGTGGTTGGGTCGGATTGTAGGGTTCAACTATGAAGCCCATGGCCAACTTTTCATTGTTACCTTCTCCCTTACTAGGGATACTACTGAGTATCCGACCAGGGAAATGCACCCTCATTTTGGTTGGATTGACGGCCACTGGACCACCCGGCCACAATTTCGATACATGTTGCATTGAACTGCTTCTTAGGGGTAATGGTCGTTATGTATGTTTGTTATGTTGCACTGAACCTTTTCATTTGTGATGGTTGTTATGAACCTTGTTTCTGGTACTTATGGTTTTGATGTTTGTTAAGCTTTATCTGTCATGGTACTTGTTTGTTATGAACCTTCAATGTTACTACAACTTTCATTTGAGAATGTTAGTTGATGGTTTATGTTAAAGGTTTCCTCTTGTTAACTTGATGGTTTGGTGGTTACTTTTCTGGTACTTATGGTTTTGGCACTGATAAGAAATCTGAAATATATATAGATATGCTTGAAGTTTCTGTTACTTATGGTTTTGGCAGTAGACACACATGAAAAATGAAAATGTAAATGAAAACTCATCAAAGTGTTCAACTCAGACCATGTCTCCAACCATTAAACACACATGAAAGCCCATGAAAACACATGATAGCATTAGACACACATATCAAAAAGTATGACAGTGAAAACAATAATACAGTGGTAACATTTCTCAATCAGCAAGACCAAGTAATTACCTCTTGGTTGTAGGAAACTTCGTCCCTTGTTTGAAAGTGTTCAACTCAGACCTAGGGAACCCATTTACTCACCCATTAGACATAGCTACCAGAAACATATATTATTGAAGAAACAACATGTATAAGAAACATTATTGAACAAACATGATCTCAAATAACTAAGAAACAACATTATCTCATATACGAAACATTATAAAGCGAAAATGGTTAGAGAAAACATTGTTTGAAAACTAACTATCTTCTAATACATTTCCTGATAAGTCAACTATTGTTGTATTTACATCCGCTCTCGTAATGCTAATGTCAACCCCATCATCACTAGAATCAAATCTCTTAACACGAGGACATTCCTTCAAGTACATGTCCACATATTCGTCACCCTCTTCAGTAAAAGTTGAGACATCTCTAGGAAGATCTTCAACGACATTGCTCCAACCATTTGATAATGGGTCTTACACGTAGAATACTTGGTGTGCTTGAGACACCAATATGAATGGCTCATCTTCATAAATGCGCTTCTTTCGATTAACCCGAGGGAGTCAATGAGTGTCTTCTTCAGATTGAAACCAGAAACACCCGAACAGAACAATGCTAAAATGGTCTTCATAGAAGATCTCAATGATTTCTTTAACTGCTCCATAGTAAGCCACATCTCCCATTATCAGATGTACTAGCATAGCTTGGAGTCAATGCGGTTAAAGAGACTCCACTGTTTTCAGACACGCATTTTCTGTCGCGCTTCAGGGTATGAAACTTGTAACCATTGACTGAGTATCCGCTATATATTTTTCCAAATACATAAGGTCCAACAGATAACCACTGTAACCAATTTGGAATGGCCACCCCTTCAACAAACTCAGTCCTAACTTTCCCTCTAAACTAGTCAATGAAATCCTTACAATGGGTTTGTGCAGTGTCCCACTTTCTTTTCTTCTTGCTTATGGTAAGTGTCTCATGCTCACTACAATAACAATAAATTACAGAAACATATTCTTCAATATTCCATCCAAGGGTGAAAATAGTTAAAACTATAGAAATAAGGTTTATTATATTACCTAATATATCTATCAACTTCTTCTTTATGGCAGTTGAAGAGGAAATATCGATGTGCTTGAGCTCATTTTATGTCATTAATCCTAGAACGCTCAAGGTTTGCTGTTTTTCTTCTTCTTCCCTTCCCCATTATAGGACGACCCATCTGAGGGAAAAATGATTTCCCAATCTGGTCATCTGTAATAGTGGATCCCCGGTGTAGATATCTAGCACAAAAGGCGGTGCATTCATCAACTAAGTACGACTCTACCATTGATCCTTCTGGCCGACTTTTATTCCGAACATAAGTATTCAATTTTTGAAGATTGCGTTCAATTAGATACATCCATCTATGACAGACAGGTCCCCCAAGTCCGATTTCTTCTACTAAGTGGATTGGTAAATGAACCATACTGTCAAAAAATGCACAGGGAAAAATCATTTCAAAATTACAAAGAATCTCAGAAATCTCATATTGTAAATACTCTAAATCTGCAGGGTCAGCAACTTTCTTGCAGATGGCCTTAAAAAAAGCACTCAATCTGATGAAAGGCCTGAAAACATCCTCGGGAAGACATGTCTTCACAACAATGGGAAGTAAATAGTGCATGAAGAAGTGAGCATCGTGACTCTTATAACCTATAATTCTCCTCTATTGAACCTGAACACATCGACCAATGGCAGAATCACAAACTTGTGGTAACTTGGTATTCTTGATCACACTACAAAATCTGCGCTTCCCCTTCACTATCATCCAAAACAACGATTTTGCAATTTTAAGCTTCTCACCATCAACAACAATTATAGGTTGAAGCTCCTCCATCATATCAAGCTCCACCAGATCCATTCGAGCTTTCACATGATCCTTAGTTTTTCCAGGAATATCTAACAATGTCCCAATAATATTATCACATATGTTCTTTTCTATATGCATCACATCAAGACAATGTCGGATGTCAATATGCTTCCAATAAGGCAAAAGAAAAAAGATTGACTTTTTCTTCCAAGGGCAGACACACTTCTTCTTCTTGCACTTCATATTTCTCTTTGGCTCTTTTAGTTTGTTTTTTCCAAACTCAATTTTAATCTAGCCAACAACTCCAAAGTCCCACTTCCTGTCAAGCGCACCGGAGCTATTTCATCATCAATCTTTTTGTTAAAATGCCTTTTATCACGCCGATATGGGTGATTCCTTCCCAAAAACCTACGATGACATATGTAACACATCTTTCTACTATGTGTTAAATAGTGCGACCGAGTCTCATAATGACAAGAAGGACATGCCAATTTCCCTTTCCTGCTCCATCCAGATAGCATAGCAAAGCCAAGAAAACCACTTATGGTAGTCATCAAGGTTGTGCGCATATTGAACATTTCGATTCTTGAGGCATCATATGTTTCTATGCCAGCAGTAAACAACTCTGTCAAGTCCTTGATAAGAGGTTGTAAATACACATCAATATCATTTCTCGGTGAAGAAGGACATGGGATGATTAGGGCAAGCATTAAAAATTTTGACTTCATCGACATCCAAGGGGGCAGGTTGTAAGTGGTCAGTATAACAGGCCATGTACTATGGACAATACTCATTTAGTTAAATGAGCTAAATCCATCAATAGTTAACCCTAATCTCACATTGCGTGACTCATCAGCAAATGATGGATAAAGTACATCGAATTTCTTCCAAGATTCACCATCTGCAGGATATCTCAAACGCCCATCCTTCGGACGTCCATCTGCATGCCATGTCTTGTTTTGTGCAATCTCTCGGCACATGAATAATCTTTGCAACCTCTTCTTAACTATAAAGTAAAAGTACTTTTGTACAGTGTTCTAAAAATCGTGCCTAGGCGCCGCCTGGGCGCCGCCTAGGCGCTAGGCGGGACGGGACCTAGGAATTTTTAAGCCTAGGCGGACCTCTAGGTGGAAATTCGTCCAGGAACCGCCTAGTCCCACCTAGGCGCCGCCTGGTCCCGCCTAGGCGCCGCCTGGTCCCGCCTAGGCGCCGCCTGGGCCCGACTAGTCCCGCCTAGGCGCCGCCTGGGCCCGCCTAGGCACCGCCTAGTCCAACGATTATTCAATTTGCGCTTCTAAGCATATGATTAGTTGACTTAGGGTTTTTTTATCCCCCGTGTCGGGATGCATTTGCTTTTCAGTCGAACTTATAGTTTTGGGTTTTAGGAGGTTTAGAGTTGTTAGTCAGACATGTACTTTTGCGTTTCTTTACTTTAGTGTTAGTTAACTACTACAAATTTGGGTTTATGAGTGATATTATGGATTATTATTACATTATATGAATTATTGACAAGTGTTATTCGTCAAAATATAAGGAAATAATCAAGTTTGTTCTAAGTCCGCCTAGGCGCCGCCTAGGCACCCGCCTAACCGCCTAGGCGCTAGGCGGCCACCCACCGCCTAGCGGCCGCCTAGCGCCTTTTAGAACATTGCTTTTGTAGATATTTCTGAAGCCTTGCCAGTTTCGCCATCTTTTTCAGCTGATTTCCACCGAGAAGTCTTGCATATAGGACAACTTGTTGCTTCAGCATTATCTTCCCAACAAAAGATGCAATCGTTAACACATGCATCAATCCTAGTGTACTCAAGACCCAACATCTTTAGGACCTTCTTCGCTTCATTATAAGAAGTAGGCAACTTTGCATCCGGTTGCATGGCTTTTATAATTTTTAGCAGATCAGTGAAGGCACAAAGCTCAGTTTATGGTCTCGCTTATGAACGAATAAGCGAATTAGAAAGGAAAGCTTCGAAAAACTCTTGCAACCAGGATACAATTCTTCTTGGGCCTCTTCCACTAACTTGTAAAAACTGGATGCCTCTTCATTTGGACCATTACTGAATGTGTCATGCAATAGATCATCCATGTTATCTCCAAACTCATTTGCCCCATCGTTCGCCTCATTATCATCATTAGGTTGCGGTTTTCCCACTTGCTCTAGTAGCCTATGGAAACCCTTCACAATCATGTGATCCTTGACAGTTTGTTGTTCTAACCAATTACGACGATAACAAACTTTGCAAGGGCAACGAATTTCGCCTCCTCGTTCTTTATTTGCAAATGCCTTTTCTATATACTCATCCACTCCTTTTGAGTATTCCTTACTCCATCTCGGATGCATCCACCACTTCATGCTACTTTTGTTCATGCCTAATAAATTGTATTTTTATAAGTCATTTATTATAGCAAAGACTATATGATATGAGTTCTTGGATTATTGTTTCACCTATTATCCTAGTTAGCTTTTACAAGGCTTGCATTTCAGCCAACAGTGAACAGAAGAGGGAAATGTTGGCTGCTGCTGGCCTTTTTTTCTGTAGTTGAATGCTGCGGTTGGTACTTCAAGTATAAAGAAGTTTTTTTTCATTATCACTTATATGAGGAAAATTTACTAAACAATATCAGTTCCAATCAATCAAGAAACAAACAAAACGAGGCCAGCACACAAATAATTTCAATGAAAGACAAAAATGCAGAAATTATGACGAATAAAAATATAGCAACTAAGCAAAACCAATAATAAACGATGAAATAAAAGAACTTCTACTTTATTCAAAATCATGCATCTTATTTGGAATCACATGGCTTTACCCGAAATTCAACACTTCAGACTTTCAGTACATCATCTTCCTTCTTTTTTTGTTCTTATTGTTTTTTTTGTAGATATTTATATATTTTACAATATCAGATCAAATGAAAAATCCATAACACGAAAGAAGAAGTATCTGCATGCCCTTACAAATATTTGACCAATACTTGAAAATATTTTCAGACTCATACTCTTACAAATACTTGAAAATAGGTATTTATATATTTAACATTACAACCAGTCATCTTACAAATATTTAAAAACATTAGATACACAAAATAGAAGAAGAAGTACATGTATGCCCTTTCACAAGATTTCAAAGTTACACCAACGCACTAGGCATCTCTCTTTCGGTGTTCCCTTAAATGAATAACCTCCTCCTGTAAAAAAATAAAAGACAGGGAAATGCAAGGTTTAGAGATATATATCCTTTGTATACATTCAGGAAGGTTACATGATCACCCTGAGAATTTGAAGAGTGAGCAAATAATTCTTCATAATATCATTTCCAAATAATACACACTCATATTTCACCTACGCTGAACATTCTATGGAACCAACTCACATATATTGCAACAAGTGAAATTCCACCATATCCAAAAAGAAAATATAAACAAGCTTTGAGAGATGGGACACCATTCAAGACACAATAAAACCAACTCCCATATATTAAGTCATTAAACTCATTAATAAATAGTATAACTTGGTACACCTCTCAATCTGTCATAGGCCAAACCTAAACATACATTGATTAAAACAACGTTGAAATAAATCAAGGAGAACCCCCACCCTAAAAAATCCACTTATATATTAACCTTTTTTGTTTTAGTTTATGTTTTCAAGTCCAAGATCCTTTATGAGGAAGAGGAAAATTTCTGCCAGTGTCCACAATACCCTAATGAGTTTAATGACTGAATAAAAAGGAATCATTTTCTCAGAACAATCATAAACTAAATATAGCATATTTGTTCATTCTTGGCTTATCTTGCAAAGAGATTAATCCAGAAGGACCTCTGGTTCTTATTGGAAGATGATGGTTATATTCACATATGCTTGTTTCGTTGGAAAATAAAAAAACAAATTCAATAACATTTTTTGAAAATCAAAAGCCATCAGACTACAGACAGCCACCAGATGAGGAACACCTCCACCCTAAAAACTAACAACCAGATGAAGAACACCTTTAGCATAAAAACTAACAGATGAGGAACACCTCCACCATAAATGCAACACAGAACGCACCATTAAAAAGAAAAACCAACAGAGACAGCCATCAGAAAAGGATAACAGATAGCAAAATTACAGAAAATGAAAAATTCTCGAGTTCATCATACAACAAACTAAGAGGACAAGCTTTCCATAACCTTAGATTGCTTCAAATTGCTTCAACTTTGAATCACTTGAAATTCCTTCGCCCAAATCGCTTTACTTAAACTTTGTTCCCCCAAGTCGAGTTACCATGCAAAATTACAAAAAGAAAAATTACATAAGATGCACAAATATCCAGTTCATCTTAGAAGAAAAGAAGAGGACAAGCTGGATAGATCACCTGAAATTGCTTCAACTTGGAATCGCTTGAAATTGATTCACCCTAATCCTTCCCCTAAATCGATTTACTTCAACCTCCTTCGCCCAAATCGATTTACCATGTAAAATTCCAGAAATAGCTTTACTGGCTCATTCCTCAAAGTCCCAAATTTCCCTAAATCGTTCACCCTAATCCTTCCCCAACTGGATACCCCTAATCGTTTGAGTCGCTCATCCCTCAAAACCCCAAATCACCTAACCGTTCTATTTTCCCCAAATGGTCGAAACCCCGGGCCCAAAACACCATATCACCTTTTTTATTTTTCGCGAGCGTTTTAATTTTTTTGGGTGAAATTAGGGCGGGTCAGAATTAGTGAACCCGCCAAACCCATGAACCGCTTCCTCAAATACGTTACTTTACTCGGGCTTTGGTGAACGGCCGCTATAGGTTTTCTCACTTCAATAAACCGCTTCCAAAATAACAATAGACCGCCTCCATAGACATCTGTTATCAAAACCGCTGCCTATACCGCCTCCATAGACTGAACCAATTCTAAATTCTAAAAATCCACCTAAACCGCTGCAAAAACCGCCTCCTTATCAAACCGCCACCACCAACCGCCCTCTTTTCTCTTAAATATAGTAGTGGTAACAACCCTAAATTAACTCTAATCGACATATCCCAACATATATCAATTGAAATCATCCACTACAAAGATAACGAAATATCACTACTTCAATACTGATGTCCATATTTTGTGCCATGTTTTATATTGACTTTTATATCGATTTCTGTATACATTTCATGCATTTGGGTTAGAATAGTACAGAATCTATGTATTTTATGCTTATTTGCCAAATTATGGAGTCTACACTAGTTTCTGTTTAATTTCGCATAAATCGGACGCACTTTGTAGCTTAAAGGAAAGTCATGAAGAAGCTAAGAATGGTTGTTGTGAGCTGAATCTCCCATGTTTTACAGTAACTTTTATATCGATTTCTGTATACATTTCATGCATTTGGGGTTAGAATAATACAAAATATGTGTAGTATATGTTTATTTGCGATATATGGAGGTCTACACAAGTTTTTGTTATATTTCGCAGAAATCGGACGCACTTTGGAGCTTGAAGGAAAGTCATGAAGAAGCTAAGAATGGTGCAGCTGGAGAAAAGGCCATTTTTCGGTATTCATCATTCGGAATCAAGCTTTGATGTCTTCATGAGAGTTGTAGCCCTCGGAAAGAGCTTTCCAACGCATGGTCATATGCATCAATCCAACGAACGAGGACTCGGGAAAGTGCGTTTCAAGAACAGAGCAGAAAGCTGAGAGAACTCTACTCGATCTCGAGTACATCTACTCGATCTCGAAAAAGGCTGTCCGAGCACACCTGGTCGAGCAGAGCTGATCGAGGACACTGAGTCAGAGACAACCCGATCCCAGAACCCAACTCGATCTCGAGTAACTCTTGTCGAGATCGACCACACTTCGACGCCATGTCCGGAGTCGACGAACTGTGCCAAGTCGAGAAGCCGAAAACGGAGAAGCCGAGCACCACCTCTACTCGATCTCGAGGAGGCTTAGTCGAGATCAAGGAGCCAAGGAGCACCAGTCCGAGCCTTGTCGAGCAGAGCTACCCGACCAAGCCAGCCAGCCCAAGTCGACGCCAGTCCTACTCGAGATCGACTAGCCCTGGTCGAGATCGACGAGCGCCATGTCCGAAGCCGCGTTACGCGGTTTGCTGTCCGACGCGGTTTGGCTTTCCTTGGGGCCGAAGGAGTCCGAGATATCCGAGATCTATCAACATCTATCCACACCTATCAACACATGGAAGATTTTGCTCTGAAGAAGTAAATATATAGCTATGGTTGGAATAACCGGTTACAAAATGGCACGACCAAACTAAGAGTCATGCGTAAAAGAGGTGCCCAAAAAACTATACCCACCCCTTCTATTCCCTCCAAAAGACTCCACAAAATAAAAAACCCAATCAAGCTATCCCTCTCCATAGACCCAAATCTCTATCACCCACCTCCAGCTCTACTCACTAGAACCCAGCAAAAAGAATACCTCCAAACTACCTATGCCCCCTTCGATCCGCACTCGCCATTGGACACTTGTGTCTTACAATGGAGAGTCGGGATCGACAGCTTGTGATAATCTGAGCTGCACATCTAGACACATCAAAGACCTCTTGCCTAAACACAAGCCTGTTTCTCGCTTGCCAGGTAAAATAAATTAGTGCTAGAAAGCTCAAAAGCTTCATTCAATAGACTCGCATCTTCCTCTTCGTCTTTGTCACAGCTGCAAACCATTCGAGCCATTCCGAGATGGAACCAAATCGGCATCCAATACCACTCCACCTGAAAACAATCGTCTGCACTTCAATCGTGACGGGGCAAGCAAACCATAGGTGCTCAACTGTTTCGACTGCACCCTTGCATAGTGGACATGTCTCTACTTCTTCCCCCATCCAATGCTTCACCACATTTCCAGTTTGTAATCTATTCTTCGCCACTAGCCAAGTGATAAACGCCCACTTCCTCGATAGTGGTCGTTCCCATATGACCTCGCCCCAACACAGCTCCTGGCCACGGTGGCGGAGAATGTCATACAACTTGGCTGAAGAGATGCTACCACTCGCCCCAACTACATCGGCAAGGCGAGGTGATGGATCATTAGCATCCATCAGCAATCTATGCAGCTCCCCTTTGATATTCAATATAGCTTTCCAAAGCCAAGAGTCATGAATTCCCGGCCTTGCTTCCCACCATCTGTTGTCCCGCACATGATTAGATGAGCACCAACGCAACCAGACACTCGGCTTTTGCTGCACCAGATCACCCCATAGCTTGGCGAAAATACTCTTATTCCAAGCATGCAGCTCACGGATGCCCAGCCCCCCCTCAGCAGCTGGCCTGGTGCACTCATTCCACGCGACAAGATGTCTCTTACCTTCCAGATTTCCATTATAGAGGAATCGTTTCATCATTGAATCCACCTTGTCGATGACCCCCTTCGGTAGGAGAATACTCTGGCTCCAGAAAGTGTTAACCCCCGAGCAGACAGATTTCAGAAGCTGTAACCTTCCCGCAAATGACAGCTTCCTAGAGGCCCAGGTGTGTATCGCTCCACTGATTTTATCATACAACGGCTCATATTCATTCACCCTGATTCTTCGAGAGCTCAAGGGCATACCCAGATATTTCACCGGCAGATCCCCTCTTACAAACCCCAATTGTTGGACAATTGCATCAGCTACTTCGTCCGAGCACCCAGCAATATACACCGTGCTCTTGTCAACATTTGCTCGGAGTCCAGAAATCAAGAAAAACTTATCAAGACAGGCCTTAACCACACTCACTGACTGGATATCCCCATGACAGAAAATCAGTAAGTCATCCGCAAAAGCGAGATGAGTGAGCTGAGAATTCTTACACTTCGAGTGGTACTTGAACCCTGGTTTCGACGTTTCCAAGTGCAGCATCCTACTTAGCATTTCCATACACAGGACAAACAAGTAGGGGGAGAGGGGGTCCCCCTGCCTTAACCCTCGTCTACCTGGGAAAAACCCTTCCGGAGCGCCATTAATTAGGATAGAAAACATTGGGGTCGACACACATTCCATAATCAAACAGATCATGGTGTCCGGAAATTCCAAATATATCAAGGTCTCCCTCACAAAGTCCCAGCTCAGATAATCATATGCTTTCTGAAGGTCAACCTTGATCGTACATCGGGGAGAGCCCCGTTTCGTGCCATATCCATACACTATCTCAGTAGCTACTGCCGTATTATGAGCAAGAGAGCGGCCGGGTATGAAAGCACCCTGGTTATCAAAAATTATCCCATTCAACAGATTCTTCAGTCTCCCAGCAAGAAGCTTAGTAACCACTTTCAGGATTGTATTGCAACATGAAATTGGCCTAAGATCCTTGACAAGAGTCGGATTTTTGACTTTCGGGATGAGCGAGATAAAGGTAGCATTAAACTGTTTTAGAAGCTTCCCATGTCTGAAGATCTCTCTAATGGCTTCACATGTGTCCACTCCCACAATTTTCCAAGCATCCTTGAAGAACTGGCTACCAAATCCGTCTGGTCCAGGCGACTTATTCGCCCCTATTGACCATACCTTCTTTCTTATCTCATCATAGCTAGGCAAACAACATAGAGTCGACGCTTGTTCAGCAGCAAAAAAATTGCCAGGGGGCAAACTAAGCCGACTTCTATTCACAGATTCTGAAGAGAGCAAATCTGTGAAAAACCCCAGGATATGCATTCTTATCTGCTCATCATCTTCCATTTCAATCCCAGCATGGTCCCTCATGATTAGAATAGAGTTCCTTGCCTGTCGTTCCTTCACACTACGATAAAACATGGATGAGGTCTCCTCTCCCATGGTAAGCCAATGAAGCTTAGATTTCTGTGCTGATAAGCTGAGCAACCTGCCAATATTCTGTCTTAATTCTCTCTCAGCGGTAGCTATCGCATTACCAAGTGCAGCATTATCCATATCTGTCCTGATTCTCTCTCAGCGGTAGCTATCGCATTACCAAGTGCAGCATTATCCATATCTGTCCTGATTTGTATCTGTAGCTCATGCAATGTGTCTTTGTTCAGTTTTATGACAGTTTGGAGCTCAGGGAAGTGCGCTTTATCCCATGGCTTCAGCGCTTCCTTGACATTTTTCAGCTTTTTAGCAAGTTTGAACTGCCGAGAACCAACCATATCTTCTGTCCATGCAGCTCTCACAATAGCTTCAAACTCACGTTCCTTTCCCCAGAAATTTTTATATTTAAATGGGTACCTTCGCCTACATGGTTCATTCTTGAGTATTACTACCGCCGGGGAATGATCCATCACACCAGGAGTGTCAAAGAAAGCCTTCGAATTCTCATAACTGTCCATCCATTCATCATTCACCATCACTCGATCCAGTTTCCTTTCCATTTTTGCATCTCCATTCTGTCTATTATGCCAGGTCAGTTGCGCTCCTGAGTATGGGAGATCAAATATGTTACAATCCTCCATGACTGAAATCAGTTCTGCAAATTCATCCCCATGGCCTCTAGTACATGGCCACTTCTCCTCCGGTTTTAATATGCAATTTAGGTCTCCGAGTACAGCCCACGGGATACTCATTTGTCCAGCCAGATCTCTCAGGTCATTCCACAAGGGTATTCTATCAGTTTTCGCATTATGCGCATATACGAACGTAGCAGCAAAGAGATACTTATTGTCTTTCGACTCAACCATGCAATGAATATACTGTTCTTCTATCTTTAAGATGTCAACACTGAAAACTTGTGGATTCCAACTAACCCAAATCCGACCCTTGGCATCACTTCTGCTATTCTCACAAACCTGCCAGTCTCGCATCAGACGGCCTTTCACATCCTCAAAATTCTTCTGAACTAATTTCGTTTCCAACAGCCCTATAAGGCTAATTTCATTATCAAAACAATATCTAGTTACTATATTATTTTTGACGGGATCCTTGATGCCCGCTATGTTCCAGGAAGCAAATTTGACTTTATCCATTCAAACCATTGCTGTGAGTGCTACCCTCACTGCCCATTCTAAGAGAATCAGGTTCCTGCTGTCCAATTTCCAATAAATCCTCCCCTTCAGCTTGATTAAGAATTGCAAAGACTGATTGAGACACCACGTACGTTTCATCTGCCTTCCCTTTGCCCTTATCAATCGATACATTCGGTGATCTGCCACACTTTCTGCCCACTACTTTGCTCCAGCTGTTAGGGCTGTTCGGACCATCTACATTAGCCAGCTCTATGACCTGTGTACCACTGTTTGCCCTACCTTTCTCTGCTACTGTCATAATTTCAGCAAAATTAGTGCCAGCACAAGTACCCTTGGACTGAAATTCCGATCGTTTGTTGTCCCCTTCATCTTCACCCACTAAATTAAATGCTGCACCTACTCGCATATCATTAATAATCTTCGCTGTGTACTCCGAGGTGCCAACAGGTACCCATACAGCAATATTTTTAGCCTTCTCAACCCAGATGCCCTGCTTTGGTTCATAATTTCATCTAGCAACAACAGAAACAGGGTGTCTATGCTCCAAATTTTGCTTATTCTGACTGCTCAGCAATTTTCTCCTACCACACCAATCCTCAGAATGCCCAAACTGCCTGCATATCCCGCATTTTTCTGGTAACCATTCAAACACTATCTTTTGTTGGTAAACTGACCCATCTGTGTTTTCTATCTCCATCGAGTCAAGTCCAACCTCATCCACAGTGACCTCTATTAGCATTCGAGCGTATGAGAGACGCTCCCCTCTTGATGTTTTCCCGTCAATGCATATCGGGGTTCCTATAGCACTTCCCAATCTACTCAGATTTGTGTTTGTCAGTAGCGTAGGATCCGGATCTGGAACAGTTACCCAACAAGGAATTCTATCGAATGCACTCCACGCAATCGGCATACCCACAGACCACCTCTTCAGGATAAGCGGTTTCGATCCATGTATGTTCCACGGTCCATTACCAAGAACCCAGTTCAAATCTTTCTCTGATCGGAATCGAAAAACAAAGACCCCATTAGCTTTCCTGAACATCGTGGGGCTCTCAACAGACCATTCCAAGTCCACCAGCTCTTTAACCACCCCATATGGTACCTGGTACCCAGCAACCACTCCAATAAGCGTCGACTCCCAGCATTTCCTCGAATCAACTACATCCTCTTCCCTAATCTTCAGCTTACCTTTCTGCACATCCGGGAAGAAGGTCAATTTCTCTGCCGTGGTGATATCTCTGTTCCCCGGTGACCTCAATCTGGCCTGCTCTTGAATGGTGCGCCTCTTTTCTACAATACTTCGCCTTAAGGTTTCAGCAAAGGAGGGGGCTTTCTTCTCCGAGGGCAAGCTTACACTCCCCGGAAGAGGACCCCCCTCCGTCGTCTCACGACCACCTCCCTCGCCTTGCAGCTCAGAACCCTTATCTTCCACGGAATCTCCAGTAACATTCTTCTTCCCCGAGCTATATGGAAGATTTTGCTCTTTAGATAGAATTTCCCTTTTTTTGATTTAATTCCTAAATTACTTTTATTTATCTTTTAAGCCTTTAGATATAGATTTAGATAAAGATAGACATTTCTATCCTTTATTAGCAAGGAATAGAAGGCTATAAATAAAGCCTTAGGGGCTAGTTTTTCATTCATTCAATTTCAGTCAGAGACAAGTAGTTCCACATAGAAGTTTTAGGAGTTCAAAGGTTTTAGGGTTTTGGCATTCAACGAAAGTGGATTGCCGGGATTGTAAAGACTTTGAATTTAGTTTAATGCAAGTTTCTTTTTATACATCAATGTCTGCTAATGCGATGAAGAGCAAGTAGTCCACCCACTTCTGGGGCTGGGGTGAGCCCGACGGTGGCCATGTAAGATGATGCGGTAAAGGTACAATCTTTTTATGCGATTCGTCTTCTATCCCTATGAGCATGATTCTTTTGCGAGAGTTGAAGGTGATCCTTGTTTGTATTATTGAAGCGAAAGTGATCTTAATGCAACTTGGGTTAATTATGTGAAAAGGGTTAGTAACAATTAGTAACGAAAGTTATTTTGATGGAAAGCATGATCTTTTATGCCTTTATATGTTACTTTGCATGGTTATCGTTGTGGCGTTGATACCCTGGCTTTGGAAGTTCTTTATTATATTGATTTATTTCTGTCGAAATTCTGAAATCTGTGTTCGAATCTGAAATTTATATTTTCTGCATTTTTAGTCGATACACAGGAGGGGCTTGTCGAGATCGAGTAGACCTTAGTCGATCTCGAGTTGGCTCTTGTCTACGTCGAGTTGAGTTTTTGTTTTCATTTCCGAAGTTTCTGTTTTCACCATTGCTTGTCGATCTCGAGTGGCATCTAGTCGAGATCGAGTACTGTGTTGTCTGAGTCGAGTTTCTGTCGTCGATTTTCAGTTTCTCTCTTTTACTGTTGGTAGTCGATCTCAAGTTGCACCTAGTCGAGATCGAGTTAGCTTCTGCCTTCGTTTTGTTCTTTGCTTTGGCTTTTCTTCCTTTCTTTCTTTGTTTCTTTATTTCTGTCTTTTCTACTTGCTTTTTCTGTGAGATTTACAGCTGCCTAGGATCCGCTGACACGCTTCCTCGTGGATTCGATCCTGACTTGCTCTTACTACATTGGAGGGAGTCTTGTAATTATTTGCTCGGGCACGAATCTGGTTTGATTTATTTTATTATATTTCATACTCGATTTCCTCTTCACAACAATGGTGCAGCTGGAGGAAAACCCACTTTTCGCCATTCATCATATTAAATCAATTTCTAATGTCTTCATGAAAGTTGTATCCCTCAAACAGAGCTTTCCAACGCATACTCATATGCGTCAATCCGAAAAACGAGGACTCGGGAAAGTGCGTTTCAAGAACAGATCAGAATGCTGAGAACTGAAAACTGGTCGATATCGACCAGACTTGGTCGATATCGATCTAATCTTGGTCGAAAATCTCCAGATCGACTCGAATTGACCAATAGACAAGGGGAAAACTCGATATCGACCAGTTTTGGTCGATATCGACCAACAAGCAACTCGATATTCTTCTAGGAGTCGAGATCAAGTGAGTTGACGAGAAGTCGAGAAGATAGCTCGATATCGACATCCTTTGGTCGATATCGACCAACCCCAGTGACGAGTACGAGGTCGATTCCGAGCCTACCTAATTCCGAGTGAGAAGATGTTCCAAGAGAAGATTATTTGCACATGAAAACTTTAGATATTTTATATTTTTATATATCCTAAGGGTGGAACATTTAATTACCCTATAGGATTTATCTTGTTTACCTAAATTAGATTTATTTATTTCCAAGTAGAATTTATATCTTTAGGGTTAGATAGAGTTTCCTTACCTTGATTAGCAAGGATTAAGGCCTATAAATAAAGCCCATGGGGCTAGTTTTTAATCATTCCAAGCTAGAGAGAGAGAGAGAGAGAGAGAGAGAGAGAGAGAGAGAGTGGAGGCCAAGTAGGATCAAGAGAGCGAGAGCAATATGGCTTCAATCGGTTGTATGCTTTGGTTTGTTTTAATGAAATTTATTTCCCTTTTATTATTGATGAGTTTTCCTACGATGAAGAGCGAGTAGTCCACCCACCTCTAGGGTTGGGGTGAGCTCGACGATAGCCAAGCGTGTTTGAGGTAAAGATTCGACTTTTATTGTGCTTTGATCATCCACTACCTTTTATATGTTTATCACCTATTTAATAGAGATTCAGGTTAACAACTTGGATTATAAACATAAAATTGGTAGATACAATTAGGGTTTCTTGAAATAGTTGTCTAATTGTTGGAAGAGGGGAAAGCTTGTTCCTTTGATGTGATTGCATGATTATTTCTCTTTATCTTGCCTTATGCATGGTTGGTTATTGTTGTTGCAAACCCCGTTCTTGGAAGTTTCTTTCATACATTGTTTATTTCGAAATCTGCGAAGCTTTGTCTTTTATTTTACGTACTGCTTTCTACTCGATTTCGACCAACACGGGTCGATATTGACTTCTAATTCTCAGTCCAGAAAGATCGCTGCTTGTTTGTGTTTCTGCAAGTGAAGGTCGAAATCGAGCAAACCGGTCGATATCGAGCACTTAGGTTGATATCGAGTGCCATTGACCGAAATCGACTACCTTCTGCACAAAACCCAGAAATCGACTGGATTTGTTCGATATCGAGCTATTTCGTCGATATCGACGTGAATTCTCCGCTACCTGAGATCCGCTGACCAGCTTCCTCGAGGATCGATCATGACTTCCTATTGCTACGTCGGGAGAGAGTCTTGTAATTATTTGCGTGAGCTGAGTCTGGTTTGATTTATATTTTTATATTTTGAGCTCGATTTACTCCTACAACAAATACCTTCGTTTGCTATAAAGAATACAACAACAGATTCAAAGCTAAGGTGCAATTCCTAGCATGATGATCAATCATAGAAAGGAACACAAATATAATCAATAAGCATAAGATGATAAATATGCATATGAATAACTAAATAGAATCAAATCCTCACAATCTAAACAACCATGTCTTCGAATCACAGGTAAAACTATGAGTTTAGCAACTCATAGGCTAAATATCTCTCTCTCTCTCTCTCTCTCTCTCTCTCTCTCATTGTGTTCATAGTCTCACAATTCATATGCCACACACTTTGAAAATCAATGGAAATAACCTAATAAAGACTCATAAGGAGTCGGCAAAACCCTAGAAATATAATATTATAATAATAGGACATAGAATCTTCGGATCCGAAATCGCAATCGCTGGAAATCGACCCATGGCAGGCGTCGTGCAAGAGGCGTCGTGCGCCGCCAACTCATTGATGGGATTCCCTCTTTTTCCTCGATTGTTGATGCCGTGCAATTATCGATGACTCTTGGTGACATTGAGGACAATATGAAGGTTCCATTCGATGGCCCTATCACTCGTGCAAGGGGCAAGAAGATTCAAGATGCAACCAAAGCCCTTCTTGTCCGTTACCAAGGAACGATGGAGCAAGGGTTCAGGCCACCCTAGATCACTTGGCTCAAAGCTACTCCACCAACACATGAAATGAGCTTCCGTCCTCAAACAAAGCTCATGCAGACTCGACAACATCCTCCATGAAGACAAGAGAGCTCGACATACACATGGACCACTCAAGACCACACTATGTCGAGTGGGTCAAGCCATGTCGAGTACCCTCAAGGCCCATGTCGAGTAAATTAGGTGTTGGGCCGAGTTAGTTTATTCCATTAATTAATTAGTGTTATTTTTATGTAAGTAGAATTAATAAGTTACAAGGATTATATCTCTTCTAGATTAATTCTTGTACACCAAGTTATTCAATTTCTATATTTAATAGGAATTACTTATCTTAGGAATGTTTTAATTATCTTTAGATAGAATAGATCTATCCAAACCCCTTTCCTTTGCAAGGAAGGATTGGTTAGATCCTCCATAGCTTTTCTATTTAAACACACACATGTACTTTGAATTAAGTAGATTGAATAGAATTGAGGAATCTCTTTATGGATTAAAGGGTTCTAATCCCAAATTACTTCTATGATCTTGTGTTCTATTCAGTACTTCATCTTCATCACCGTCCCCCTGGTTCGACATCACCGAGACCAACCAAACACAATCCTAGAACCCAAGCCGACGCTACAAGGAAACTCGCCGCTTGGTGGCAGCGAGTCCGGTCTCCTGCGCTCGTGCGTGTCCCACCCGCTCGCGCACCCTCGCTGTCTCGCTGCTTCGCTCACGCGCGCTCCTCGCTGACGCCCTTTCTCTCGCGCGCATCGTCTCGCTCTCGCCCTCGCTCTCGTGCGCGCAATCACCCTCGCCCCAGTGAGCGCTCGCCTCTAGTGCGCGGATCACCTGGCTCGCCCCAGCGTCTGGCCTTGCTCCCAGCGAACAAGTCCCCTGAGATGCCCCAACTTTTACGCATCCCAGTCCTTCCTCGCGCGCAACTGATTCCTCGCTTCTCTCTTTTGTGCTATTTCATTATTTTAATTTTCTTAAGTTAATTTCTGTCACTTTTTGTTTAGTGTAAATTTAATTAATTTTATTTCGTAGCTTCATTAGTTTATTAATTAGTTTAGTAAATTTTGTTAATCAGGAGATATTGAAAGAGCATTGCAAGATCGGGCAAATATACGGCGTGGTTCTTGATCTTGAGCCCACATGCGAAGGATCGGGTATTCCAAACGTATCAAGTGGTATCAGATTTCAGGTTTATGCAAGCTGTTAACTCTCTTGATTCTTTAATTGAGTGATTTATTTTCGTGCCTTATTTTTCACCATTCCCGCTGCATAAAATTTAAATCTTTATCATTCACCCTAAATATTGACACTTTATTTTTGTTTTTCTTGTTTGGATCTTTAATTTGGAAGATATTGAGTTCTTGATTGCAAGTTTTGATCTTTTATTCCTTGTTGCTACATATCATGCATATGAATGTGATTCTTGGATTTAAGCATTATTTGAACTTGCACCACTAAAGAACCCTAATTTTTCCAATTTCTAGCCTTTTTCCCATTTTTTTGTATTTTTCCTTACTTTTAGATCATCGTAGCCTTGTTATTTATTTAGCTCTTTATTTCGGTCATGTTACAGCTTTACAACAGCTAGTTCTTAGCCAAAAAAAAAGCCGAGAGCTTCAAAAAAAAAAGCATTCATCTGACCTTGCATTGTTGAGTTAGTGACTCTTACATTCTGTTACTTCTTTCTGTTACATGTTAGATGATCTGATTGGTTTCAAGCTTTACAAAAGAACCCTACTTTGTGTGATTTTGTGTTGTCCCGACACAGGAGCCTTGGTCACACCCCTCTTTTTCTGAACCGTGTTGCAACCGTCAGATAATAGTTGACGGAGTGTGTGCACTTGCCTACCCTTGTGATTGCTAATTTGTGTCGTTTTCTACATATTCATATATTTCGAGCATCACATAGTATATTTTATTCTATACACATTAGCCGCTTGTTTATACTTGCTATCCTTGATATCTGACTTGTGGTTGATTTAATTTGCAATTTTGATTTTTACTTGCTATCTTCAATATTGCAAAATTCTGTGTCCAGGGGAATTGCTTGAATTTACTGCCTTGTTTTCTCGCCTCTTTGATTTCTAAAACTGAATTACTCTTAGGAATCAATAGGGCTTGCATTACTTGGTTTCTTTCGTTTACTTGTTGCTCTTTTGATATTGTAGGAACATGTCGAACGATAGCGATCCCAATCCTTCCCCTACCCCACCTACTGGCATTTCTGCATCTGATATGCAATATATTATTAACGTTGCCGTCCAAGCCTCTACCTTGGCTATGCGAAAGGAGCTGACAAAGTCCAAAAATCGTCGAGCCATAGAACTTTCTGAGGATAGCGTATATTTCTCCAACCTGATCACCCAGGCAGTTGCTCGGCAACTAGAGGAGTCAAAACAGACAAAGGCTTTTGGATCTACACCTCCTTCAGGAAGTAAGCCGCCTCCACCTCCTCCAGTGAACACACCTCCTCCAGCTAATACACCACCTACAGGTAATAAACCCCCTATAGGTAATACTCCCCCTTCTAGTCAACCACCCCCTTCTGGTCAATTACATTTTAAGCTTAAATCTGGTCAATTACTTTCAATGGAGAGAATGATAACGATCATCTAGCGAGCTTCAGTGGCAACCAAGATCGCTAGGAGCACACCCCCCTCGGCATCACCAGAAGGGCCGGCCACACCAGCATCATCAACAACACACGAATCCGCTGTTCATCAGATCTAACTGGGATAACAGCCGCATCAACGCTGATCTGCGCGACATGTCCCATTTGGAGGACGCATAGCAAGAGGTAGACCCTAACTTTGATGATTTCTCTCCTCCTAATTTTGGTCGTCCTAGATTTGATAATGCACAAGCTATTCAAAGACGCGATGTTAAGCTTAAGTTAGATACTTTTGATGGAACCACTGATCCTGAATCTTATCTTGTTTAGAAAAATCGTACTGACTATTTCTTTGAACATCTGCGCTATGAGGAAACAGTGAAGTTGGAAGTTTTTATATTACATTTGATAGGTAAAGCTCGTATCTGGTGGTTTCGCACTCGTGAGATGCGCCTTCGTCAGGACAAGCAACCTGTTGAGACTTGGCAACAACTTCGCTACCTTCTGAAGAAACGACATGTGCCTGAGGAGTACACGGAGACCATGAGGATGCACCTAGATTCTTGCTGCCAAGGAGCTCGCTCACCCATGGATTACAGAGACGAGCTTGAACGGCTCACTCATCAGGCTAATGTTTATCTTACTGAACATGCTTTATATACCCAATTTCTTGCTGGCCTTAACGTCTCTATTAAAAATCCTTTGGCTATTCATTCTATTAGAGATATTAACACTTTATGTCATAAAGCACAATTTCTGTATGAGCAGCAGCATCTGCGACTGAGGCCCAGATTTGAACAACCCTCCCAAGGTCGTAGGTTTGTTCCCTTTAACTCTTCTGGTCAAACTAGATCTACTTCTAACCCTTCTTTTGCAGCAAAAGGGAGTTTCCAATCACCTCAACAAGGTTATCAGGTTGAAACAAGAAGAGTTGACGCACCATCTAAGGAGCGCACAAAAGACATCCGATGCTTCACTTGTGGTGGTTCTGGGCATGTCTCTCGCGAATGCCCTCAGAAAAGGAAGGTCCTTCTCAATGATTTGGGAGACCATTACTATGAGGAGGAGACTGTCGAGGACCATGTAATTTCAAGCGAAGTGGAGGAGGACCGGCCGTTTGAGCCTAATGGCGAAATAGACACCACAGAGTTCGACGACGTACTCTGCCTTGTCAATCGGCGGGTCCTATATATTCAGGAGTCTCCCATGGCTGATCAAAGGGAGAACATTTTCCACACCAAGTGTGTCGTTCATGAGGCTACCTTAAGTGTCATCATCGACGATGGGAGTTGCTGCAATCTCATCAATGAAAAGGTAGTGGATTTCCTCCATTTAACTACTACTTCTAGAGCTACTCACTATGGTTTAAATGGGATAACTGATGATGGATCTTATATAATGGTCACCAAACAATGTTTAGTTTGTTTTTTTCTATTGGATCATATCATGATAAAGTGTTATGTGATGTTGCTCGCAGGGATTGTAGTCATATCTTGCCAGGCCGTCCTTGGTTATATGATCGTTCTGTTATTCATGATGGTCGTGCGAATACATATGCCTTCACCTTTGATGGGAGGAGAGTTACTCTCCTACCCCTTTCGCCTCAAGCTATTTTGAAGGAACATGTTCGCAAGAAACAACAGCGGGACGATCAGAAGGAGGCCCAGAGGAAGGAAAAGCACCAAGGGAGCTCGGCACAGCAGACCACCTCCTACGGCCCAGCCAACCGCGCCCGCGGCCTCCCCACCCGCACCCGCGGCCCCCTCGGCGTCGACACCCTTCCCTTCTCCAACAACTCAGCCCTCTTCTTCGTCGCTCAAGGGCTCTATTGAACGCCGCTCATTGGTCTCTCAACCACAGAAAGAGACCGTCACCTGAATGCACATCGACCTCACATCCTATTGGTAATGAAAGAGGTATTACTAAATGTTGTGGATTTGAGTCATATTCCTGCACCTATTTCTGCTTTGTTGCATGATTATCTAGATGTCCTTCCAGCTGATCTTCCACAAGGATTGCCGCCTATTTGAGGGATTGAGCATCAGATTGACTTCGTCCTTGGCGCAGCCTTGCCCAATCGCGCCACCTATAGAGCTAGTCCTGGGGAAACAAAGGAGCTTCAACGCCAAGTCACGGAGCTGCTGGATAAAGGCTTTGTGCGAGAGAGCCTCCCCCTCTGCGCCGTGCCTGTCATCTTGGTTTCAAAGAAGGATAGTTCTTGGCGCATGTGTGTCGATTGTCGTGCAATCAACCAAATAACGGTTAAGTATCGTCACCCTAGTCCTCGTCTGGATGATATGCTTGATGAAGTTCATGGTGCTTGTATTTTCTCTAAAACTGACCTTCGAAGTGGATATCATCAAATTAGGATGAAAGAGGGAGATGAATGAAAAACGGCTTTTAAAACTAAGTATGGCTTATATGAATGGTTAGTAATGCCTTTTGGGTTAACAAATGCTCCTTCTACTTTTATGAGGCTTATGAACCATGTCCTTAGGAGATACTTAGGAAAATTTGTCGTTGACGATATTTTAATCTATAGCAAGAACCTGCATGATCACCTTAGTCATTTAAAATTGGTTTTTTTATTGTCTTAGAAAAGAGAAATTACATGCCAATTTAAAGAAATGTTCTTTTGCCTCCGATTTTACCATTTTCCTTGGTTTTGTAGTGTCTGCATCTGGATTAAAGGTGGATGAGGAGAAGGTTTGCGCTATTCAGGAGTGGTCCCAGCCCCAGACTCCTACACATGTGCGCTCATTTCTAGGCCTTGCTGGCTTCTATCGACGCTTCGTCAAGGACTTCAGCACTGTTGCCACCCTTCTACATGAGCTAACCAAGAAGGTTGTGACGTTTCGCTGGACTGACACACATTAGAGGGCATTCGACGCTCTCAAGGATCGCCTCACCCATCCACCAGTGCTACAACTACCTGACTTCCAACAACCCTTTGAACTCGAGTGTGATGCTTCTGGCACTGGCATGGGTGGAGTTCTGCTTCAAAATAGGCGCCCCATTGCCTATTTCAACGAGAAGTTGGGCTCCGCTAAGCTTAACTATTCTACCTACGACAAGGAGCTCTTTGCACTTATCAGATGCTTACAGACATGGCAGCACTACCTCTGGCCTAAGGAGTTTGTGATTCATTCGGATCATGAAGCTCTGAAGTACCTCAAAGGACAAGAAGTGCTCAGTAGGTGCCTTGCTCGATGGGTGGAGTTTCTGGAGGCCTTCTCCTATGTGGTTCACCACAAGAAGGGAAAGGACAATGTGGTAGCAGACGCGCTATCACGCAGGTATGTCCTCCTCAACCATATGGATGCACATGTTTTGGGTTTTGCTTTAATAAAGGAACTATATGCTTCTGATAGTTTCTTTAAACATATATATGCTCAATGTGTGTCCAAAGGTGAAGTTGATTCATATTTTCTTGATAATGGTTATTTGTTTAAGATGGGCAAGCTTTGTATCCCATCTTCTTCTATTCGACGATTGCTTATACAAGAAATTCATGAATCTAGGGGACATGGGGGTGTCGAAAAAACCTTGGCTGGACTTAAGAAACATTACTTTTGGCCTAAAATGTCTCATTATGTGCTACGATTTGTCAAAAGTTGTCTCTCTTATGCTAAGGCTAAATCGAAAGCCAATTCTAATGGTCTATATCAACCTTTTTCTATTGCTAATGCACCCTGGGAAGATGTCTCTATGGATTTTATTGTAGGATTGCCTAGAACTTCTAAGGGTCATGATTCTATCTTTGCTGTTGTAGACAGATTTTCAAAAATGGATCATTTCATTCCATGTCACAAAACTGATGACGCTATTCATGGTGCACACTTATTCTTTAAAGATGTTGTTCGCTTACATGGATTACCTTTGTCTATAGTGTCTAATCGTGACTCTAAATTGTTAAGATGTTTTTGGAAAACTTTATGGTCTAAGTTGGGTACAAAATTGCTATTTTCTACTTCTTGTCACCCACAAACTGATGGCCAAACTGAGGTTACAAATAGAACTCTTGGGGCTCTCCTTAGAGTCATATTGCGAACTAACCTCCGGAGGTGGGAAGAATGCCTACCATTTGTAGAATTTGCATATAACAGGTCTAGGCACTCTGCAACGAAACAGACCCCCTTCGAAGTAGTATATGGCCGAAATCCACTTACTCCAGTGGACATCATGCCTCGGCCACTAAAGGAAAAAGATAGCATGGATGCAGCTAAGCAAGTGGACTTCATCAAGCTCTTGCATGAGTGTACCAAGCCATAGTTGGAAAGGAATACTGCGCAATACAAGGCCGCGAAGGACAAGCATCGCAAGGATGTGTAGTTCAACGTTGGTGATCTAGTATGGCTGCTTCTCATGAAGGAAAGGTTTCCGCAACAACGGAAATCTAAGCTGGACCCCAGGGGAGATGGATCATTCAGAGTGGTTCAAAAGATGGGTCCTAATGCATACAAGCTGGATCTCCCTACCGATAAGTACAACATCCATTCTACATTCAACGTCGCCGATCTATCCTTGTTCGTGCCTGACGATGACTCTGACGACGATTTGAGGAAAAATCAAAGTCAAGTGGAGGAGAATGATGCAATGCAATTATCGATGACTCTTGGTGACATAGCCCTATCACTCGTGCAAGGGGCAAAAAGATTCAAGATGCAAACAAAGCCCTTCTTGTCCGTTACCAAGGAACGATGGAGCAAGGGTTCAAGCCACCCTAGATCACTTGGCTCAAAGCTACTCCACCAACACATGAAATGAGCTTCCGTCCTCAACCAAAGCTCATGCAGACTCGACAACATCCTCCATGAAGACAAGAGAGCTCGGCATACACATGGGCCAATAGAGACCACACTATGTCGAGTGGGTCAAGCCATGTCGAGTACCCACAAGGCCCATGTTGAGTACATTAGGTGTTGGGCCGAGTTAGTTTATTCCATTAATTAATTAGTGTTATTTTTATGTAAGTAGAATTAATAAGTTACAAGGATTATATCTCTTCTAGATTAATTCTTACACCAAGTTATTCAATTTCTATATTTAATAGGAATTACTTATCTTAGGAATGTTTTATATAATTATCTTTAGATAGAATAGATCTATCCAAACCCCTTTTCTTTGCAACGAAGGATTGGTTAGATCGTCCATAACTTTTCTATTTAAACATACACATGTACTTTGAATTAAGTAGATTGAATAGAATTAAGGAACCCTTTATGGATTAAAGGGTTCTTCGATTTCAATCCTAAATTACTTCTATGCTCTTGTGTTCTATTTGGCACTTCATCTTCATCACCGTCACTCTGGTTCAACATCACCGAGACCAACCAAACACAATCCTAGAACCCAAGCCGACACTACAAGGAAGCTCGCCGCTTGGTGGCAGGGCGTCCGGTCTCCTACGCTCGTGCGCGTCCCACCCGCTCGCGCACCCTCACTGTCTCGCTGCTTCTCTCGCGCGCACTCCTTGCTGACGCCCTTGCTCTCGCGTGCATCATCTCGCTCTTGCCCTCGCTCTCGTGCGCGCAGTCGCCCTCGCCCCAGCAAGCGCTCGCCTCCAGTGCGCGGATCACCTGGCTCGCCCCAGCGTCTGGCCTTGGTCCCAGCGAACAAGTCCCCTGAGACGCCCCGGCTTTTGCGCATCCCGATCCTTCCTCGTGCGCAACCAATTCCTCGCTTCTCTCTTTTGTGCTATTTCATTAGTTTAATTTTGTTAAGTTATTTTCTATCACTTTTTGTTTAGTGTAAATTTAATTAAGTTTATTCCATAGCTTCATTAGTTTATTAATTAGTTTAGTAAATTTTGTTAATCAGGAGATATTGGAAGAGCATTGCAAGATCGGGCAAATATACGGCGTGGTTCTTGATCTTGACCCCATCGGCAAAGGATCGGGTATTCCAAACGTATCAATTGTCTTCAATGTTGTGCTTCCTTGCTCCTCTCTAGCCTCTTCCTTAGCCTCCATATGCTCCAAAACATGCCTCGTAAGCTCTTCCAAGATCCCATCCAAGGTCGAAATGTAACTCTGTAGAATAAATACTAAAAAGGCGTAGATTCCGAACTCAAATATTTCACAAGCAATATATGAAACTAGACTCAAACATATGCAAATCTCCTATCTAAATGCAATAAGAAATACATATAATGTCTATATGAAATATGCATTATCAAATGGTAAGGCTCATCATAGGCTAGGAATAATGCAATTTTGTGGAGCTTACAAATAAAATAGGCAAAAGGCTCAAATTGGCTTCAAAACAAGATATAACATAAGGTAGACATGGATAAAATGTGGCTAAAAGGTTGCCTCTATCATTTGAACTTATCAAGCAATGATCATGTATATAATCGGTCTTGAAAATAGATAACCATGACAATACTCAAAGATAAATGCATAGGAAGAGTAAATCACACAACAAAAGCAAAAGGAATATGGATGTATCCCTTATAAGGCGGTGGTTGTTAAGCGCATTTTGCGGTATAGGAAAGGTACTATGTCTCATTCTCTTCGTCTCTAACATGCTTCTCGCTACATGCTGGTTGCTTTAACAAATGCAGGTTGTGCGTCGGATGTTTATGATCGACACTCACAGTATGGTTTCGCTGTTTACTTTAGTGATTCCCTTGTCATCTTTACTTTTAGAAAGCAGACGGTTGTTGCTCGCTCCAGCACGGAGGTAGAATATAGGGCCATTACTTCTACAATGGCTGAATTATCCTAGATTCAGCAGTTGCTTATTGATTTGAGAATTCGGCTTGATATTTCTCCAGTTATGTTGTTCGATAGTCTTAGTTTCACATTAATGCCTCGCAATCCTATCGCTAACAATCACTCAAAGCATATCCATATTTATTTTCACTCTGTTTGTGAGAAGGTTGAGGCCAGATAGTTATTTGTCCATCACGTCAGGTTTCGAGAGCAGATTACAGATGTGTTCCCTGAGCCTCTTGGATCCACTCAGTTCATCTATCTCCGGTCCAAGCTGCACGTTGGTGCCCGTTCATGAGCTTGTGGGACGTATTAGGATAGAAGATGTCAATAAAATATATCGTCAATATATATATATATATATATATATATATATATATATATATATATATATATATATATATATAGGTAATGGTTCAAATTAAAATGGTTCTTAAAATCAAATCCCTCTTAAAATGAAAATGGGTCTAATTCTCGAATTTGGGCCGCGGATCCGCTCAATTGGTTAATGGCTACTCCGACCCGTTTGTCTTTCCAATTCAACGTCCCTCGTTGCTCCCATGGTAGTCGGAATAGGATCCTCTCCTAATAAAATCCTTCACAATATCTTCCGAATAGAGAGATCTCAACCATTGAATTAAATCAATGGTTAAGATTAAATCTTTTTAAATTAATTAAAAATTAAATTAATTAATTCCAAAACTGTATTTCTTCCTCTCTCAGTACTTTCGTTCGATTCTCAATACTTTGTTCCATTCAAGGAGCGATTTCACAAAGAGAGGTAGGGATAGAGAAGAGAGAGCGAGTCCAACACTAGTGGTCCCTCGCCAATGTCCATCATCAACGTCGTTGCCGAAGGCCGTCACTTTTGTCCGTCGCCAATATTCTAGAGGCGCACCATCTTCATCTGGCTGATTCCGATCAGTGAATCACTGATTCTCATAAAACCCAAATTCCATGATGAGCCGTCTCGAAACACTCGGAGTGCACTCTCCTTCCAGATCGGAGTCGAGCAAAAGGAAGTGTGACTACAACGACTCTGATTCCGACTCTTCCAAGATGGGGGGGAGTGGGCTAAAGAAGAAGCGACATGAAGGTTAGAAGCTGCAAGGTATTGCCGTATGTCTTTTGCTACACTCTGAATCCCTTTTGTCTATCGTCCATCGGAAGATTAATGACTCCCCCACCAGATCCTACTAGTCCCTATGTTTGTGACTCGCTTGTCACCCTTTTGGTTTGCATATGTAGGGCTGTAATTAGTAATAAAACCGTGGTAGGGCTGTCCTCTGGTGGTTGTTTCTTCAACTATATGCTATGTGAACTTTTGATCAAGAACAAGTATGTGTCTAGCTGTTGTATGTATGATCGGCATGAACTAAGCATGGACTCATCATATCCTATGTATGTTTTGATCCCCTTGAAGTGGGGCTACTATAGAAGTAAATTAATGGATCGTGTGTTTATTTGGATTACCTCTTTAATCTTGATTACCCATTCTTGCAAACTAATAATTTCCAGTAGTGGTGTATGGCTAGTCATGAAATGGCAATTTCAAATGCTCATCCTATCTATAATGAGCCTTAGCAACTCAACTACTGTGAAGGTAACACATGGCTTCACCAAGCTTAGTTATCCGTGGCATGAATACAGGTTTGAACACTTTCAAATGGACCTCCAGGTTTGGTTTATTTCAGAGACTGACCAACTGTTTAAAAACAGCACTCTAAGCAAGTTTGGGATTATCTCAAACCCCATTGTGTTGAGCTTTTGCCCAAGTGTTAGAGGCTATGGAATGCGAGCTAGAATAAAATGAGAATTTGTGCTTGGAATTGTAGGGGTATTGGTAAACCCGCTTTTTGGGAGGATCTTCAAATCTTCTGCAGGAATGAACTCATTCACCTGATGATGATATCAGAAACTAAAACCGAGCAAATCCCAGGGGAAAATCAGTGGAAGCGTGCGGGCTTCGATAACGCTGTGTGGTTGCCCGCTCGAGGCCGCTCGGGAGGTATTGGGGTCCTTTGGAAGGCGTTCCAGATACCTCATATTTCTATTTCAATAAACCATACCCAAGATAGAATTATCTGTCTTGGATATCACAACACACTAATTGATTTTAAATGCTCGATCTATTGTGTATATGCCCCGCCAGGACCTGATGAAAAACCGGCTTTCTGGGATACGCTACATCGTTTGGTGTTAGCCGATGATAAGCCGTGCATTATTTGTGGGGATTTGAACGAAATCTTGAGTAGGGATGAAAAGGAAGGGGGTGCAGAACCTCATCCTTCTAGATTTGAAAGACTTTTGTCTTTCAAAAACATATGCCAGCTAGAGGATATCCCGACAATAGGGAACAAGTTCACGTGGCGCCGTAAAATGGTTGATATTGACAACACTTATGAGAAGATCGATAGAGTGCTTGTCCAACATCGGATAATGGAAGTTTTTCCCGATATACAAACCAAAAATTTTGCCTTTTCCACGTCAGATCACTGCCCAATTCTCTTTGAATTGAATGACAATATTCAATTCAAGGCGCCTCCTTTCAAAATGGAAAATATGTGGCTATCCCGTAAGGATTTCAAAAATGTAGTAACTCAAGCTTGGCGCGTGGATGTGCCCGGATCTGGAATGTACAAATTAGTGAAGAAAACTCATATTCTCAAAAATCTTGCGAAGCAGTGGAATAAAAAAACGTTTGGAAATGTTTTTACTCAAATAAAAAAGGTTGAAGAGGACCTGCTGAACATTCAAACAACTGATGTTGAAGCGCGAACCCCAGAATGGAATAGAAAAGAATCGAGGCTGATAAGCAAAAAGCAAGAACTCCTGAAATTCCACAAGCAATACTGGGGCCAAAGAGCTAAAGCAAAGCATATAAAATTGTCTGACTCGAACTCGGGTTATTTTCACCGGGTGGCTACAGGCAGACGAAACAGGAAATCCATAAAGACACTAACCTTAGCAGACGGGTCCACAACGCAAGGGGATGAAGAGATACGGGGAGAAATTTTGAGAGAATTCGAACAACGATTTAGAACAGGCGATACCCCCACAAAGCAACTACGTCACTACACTAGCATTATCAGGCCAGAAATAACAACCGAAGATAATCACTACCTTACAAAAACAGTCTCTAACAGCGAAATAAAAAACGCAATGTTTTCTATAGGAAGTAATAAATCCCCAGGACCGGACGGCATAACAGCAGAGTTCTACAAGAAATATTGGGGGATTGTAGGACCCTCGATTATTAAAGCAGTTAAGGGTTTTTTCTCTTCAGGGAAATTGCTAAGGCAAATCAACCATACTTTTGTCACCCTACTCCCAAAGTGTGAAAATCCTACGAATGTGAACCATTATAGGCCTATAAGTCTATGCTCGACAATATATAAAATCATATCTAAAATTCTAACAGAACGATTGAAGACAGTTACTGGAAAATTAATACACCCATTACAGGGCGCTTTTGCATCTGATAGATCCATTCAAGACAATGTATTGATTGCCCATGAAATTTTCCACTCGTTCAGGTCTAGGACGGGGAAAGAAGGATGGTTAGCGATCAAATTGGACATGGAAAAGGCCTACGATAGAGTTGGCTGGGCCTTCTTAAGAACCATTCTTACAAATTTTGGATTTAGCCCTCGGTTCATCTCATGGATTGGTGAGTGTGTCGAGACAGTTTCGTACTCCATTCTCGTGAACAATGCCCCGACTGAGGTTTTCCATCCTGAAAGAGGCCTTCGTCAAGGGGACCCTCTTTCCCCTTTCCTCTTCATCTTAACTGCCGAAGTCCTAGCAAGAAAGCTTCAGGCCGCGGCTTTAGCTGACAACAATATGATCGGATTCAGGTGTCGACGTGATGGCCCTTGTGTTCCTTTCTTGGCTTTTGCCGATGACATGCTCATATTCTCTAAAGGAAGCACCGAAGCGTGCCGGACTGTTAGATCGATTATAGACGATTATTGTCATTTTTCTGGCCAAAAAGTTAACTTTCATAAATCCGCTTTCCAAACAAGCCCAAGAATCCCTGACCGAAACAAGGAAGAAATCCAACAAATCCTGCAAATACCGTTATCAACAACTTTGGAGAAATACCTTGGTTGCCCTATTATAAATGGCCGAGTAAACAAGGAAATCTTTGAAGACATAGTCACAAAATCCAAAAACCAATTAACAAAATGGAGAGCCAACACATTATCTCAGGAGGGACGGGCGGTACTTATCAGGGCTAATCTAGCGGCTAAACCGGTTTATACCATGCAGAGTTTCCTTCTCCCGGCCTCGATTCACAAGGAGTTGGATCAAATTAACAGAATGTTCTTTTGGAACAAAGATTTGAGCTATAAGCCCCTCATAGGGTGGGATAAGGTTTGCAAACCTAAACGGAAAGGCGGGATGGGTATAAGGAAATCCAAGGAAATGAACGAGGCCCTTCAGATGAAGCTATTGTGGAAAATCCTGGCAGAACCGACAAATATTTGGGTAAGAATAATTTCAAATAAATACCTGCGCGGAACCCCGCTGCTAAGCTACAAGAAAGGTGCAAATGTATCATGGCAATGGGGAAGACTCATGACGTTGACAAAAAAATTCAAGGAAGGGCTAATTTGGAGAGTCGGTAATGGCAGGTCAATAAATTTCTGGACTGATAGATGGCTCAACTGCAAACCCTTAATAGAATCTCTCCCCCAGACTCCCGGAGGGTTTCAAGACGAAATGGTCTCAGCCTACATTAAAGAAGACGGAAGTTGGAACGAAGACAAACTTTTTAGGAACCTGCCGCCCGAGCTTGCAGACAAAGTACTTAATAGTTTTATCCCCAATGTGTTGGTGGATGATAGACTATATTGGTGGCCCGACAGACAAGGCTGGTTCACAACCAGAAGTGCCATGAATTTCCTCACAGAGCATCCTCACGAGGATGCCTCTTGCCACTCATGGATCTGGAAACTGGATGTACAACCCAAAATTAAATCCTTTATCTGGAAACTAAGTCTGGATGGCTTGCCTACGAAGGAGCGTTTGATACGAAATGGTATTCACGTACCTGCTGACTGTGTTTTCTGTGGGGCGCCCTATGAAAATACCAATCACCTTTTTCTGGAATGTACATTTGCCCAGCACTGCAATCACAATATGGCCAAAGTAAGGAACATCCTTCTGAATAATGCTTCCCAAGTGACTAACGCCTTCGGGCTACTTATGCTAGCCAACTCTTCGCTCACTTCACCTGAAATGAACCGACTAGTGGTCTCCTGGTGGGCGATTTGGCACATAAGAAACAAGATTAGTTTTCAAGATAGCAAGATTCCTAAGTTGACCGAGTTCGAGAGTCTCGTCAAAAGCATGTTACAAAATTGGAGTACAGCTAAAGAATACGAGGTTGACTCATCGGAATGGAACACTCAGACCGTGACTCGCAAAAGGGATAGGGAAAAAACGAGTAAATGGTCCAAACCATGTAGAGGATATGTCAAAATTAATTTCGATGGCTCCACTCACATAAATGGGGAAAGTTCGATTGGTCTCGTTGTTAGGGACGATGAAGGCAATGTGATACACTTACAACATTGCAAGTGTGGGAAGCAAAGTCCCCTTACCACTGAAGCCCTCGCAGCTTGGCAGGCTGCTCGGTGGGCTGCCTCAAGTGGGTATGATAAAATTGAGTTGGAAGGCGATTCATTAACTGTTGTTAACAGTATTCGGAATTACTGGACTCCTCCATGGGAAATAGAAATGATCATATCAGACTCATTACGACTTCTCAGCCGTGTGAGGCACTGGAATATTTGTCATGTCCTTCGTTCTGGTAACGCTGTGGCGGACAAGGTCGCCCACCTTGGCCATAGCACTCCGGACACCATCTCGTTGTACAATCATTCAGGTCTTCAGGGCCTCATCCTCAAGGATGCACTCGGTTAGCGGGCTCCCGCACCGAATTCTTACTCTCATCAAAAAATAAAAAAAAAAAAAAAAAAAAAAAGGAATGGAAATTTGATCGAAAATTTTTATTTCTATTTTTTACAAACATATAAGATCGAACTTGTTTGGAAGCAGATTACACCAAGGTGATAGTGATCGATCAGATCCAAGAGTACATGAGTACGATTAGGAGAAGTTTCTAAGCCGATCGAAGAAGAAGGGATTATCAGTCACAATGTCGTGACGAAGGCGGCTGAATTAAAGACGTTGAGTTGGATGACGACACAATTGCTGTAATCTAAGAGAAACTTGATCGATCGAAGAATCTGAATTCAAGGAATGGATTGGCGGAGGAGGAAGGGGATGAGATAGGGTTATTTAATTGAAATGGGTTTAATTTAGATAGAATAAATCCTGATCGTTAATTTACTTAAACGGTTAAGATCGAAGTATTAGGCAAATATTAGGAAGAGGTTATAAGGAGAGGATCTGGATCCTTTTCGGCTTCCACAAGACTGCTCGTCTGACGTGTGGTTGATTCTGACCCGCAGATAGCATTGTTGGTAAAATTTCGATGGTCTAGATTCATTGCAGTGTATAGTACCTCTTTTACCCTAAAAACTTTGAATTTAAAAATATTGATTTTTTTGTTTCAATGTTCTTTTCCGTCTTTTCATTAATGTCTCGGACTGTAACCGGCTTCCACCTCTTTATTGTCGGCGCTTCCATCTCCTCCTCCGTTTCTCTATGCTTTCGTCTACTGTATAGTTGTTCTGTGCTTTCTCCGTTTCCCCGCCGAATTGCATTCTGCTTCTCTTTCTTCTGCTACATCTCCGTCTACAACAGTGTACGCCAACGCCGTCTCCAGCCTTCTCCATTTCGCTCCTTCACCAGGCGTTCTCCATCTCGATCCTTTCTCAAGGCCTCGCTCCATCTCTCTCCTTTCTCCAGACGATTTACTTCGTCCTTCGGATTCAAAAATCGAATTGAAGAAATCATGTTGAGGGTCCTCTCTTATCGTCTGTGCCATCTGTCAGGGCTCTCTCTTCTCGTCTGCGCCATCTCGCGCCTTCTCCATTGATTCTCCATCTCTTGCCTTCTCTAGATGTCCTCAATCTCGCTCCATCTCGCTTTTTTCTCGTCGATCATACTCCAACAGACGATTTGGTTCGTCCTTAGGATTCGAAATCGCAGAAATCAAGGTCGGGCTCTCTCTTCTTGACTGTTTTGCATCCCTATATGTTTATGATTTCTATCGAATTTATGAATTATGCTTTCTTATTGATCGGAAATTGATTTTGAATTAGGGAGATTTGAACTTCTCATTAATCAAATCGGGGGAAGTCGAGTACTCTTGGCTTTTTGGGGCTTTAACTTTGGTTCATTCGTAAGATTTGAAATCGAAGCAATCAAGGTAGAGACTCTCTCTTTTCGTCTGTTTTGATTGTCTCTCTGATTATGATTTCTACCGAATAAATTATATTTCATTAGGAATTGATGATCTTTTAAACCGTCAGCACTAGTGGGAGGTCAGCAGCATCGTCAACCAATGATGTACACGAACTACTTGAGTGCCCTGTTTGCGGAAACTTGATGTAGCCTCCTATCCACCAGGTAGTTTTCTACTCCTTCTAGAACAAACATAAATTAAATTACATGTGCAGTGAAATTTACATGATTAATTTGCCTTAAAAACCCCCTTCATCATCCAAGCGTTCATCATTCCTAAGAGTAAGAAGTGCCTCACTGGAATGCAATTTTGTGTACGGGTTTAGACCGGGTAGGACTTATGTAGAGAGTTATGCATACAAATCAAATCATCTCTGTCTGAAGGTTTTTGTTGATGCTGCTAATAGGATTTATATATTCCCGTATAGTAGTTAGAAGAATTTTTGAAGTAGATCTCAGGGTTTTGTATTTGTATTAACTTACCAAATCCTATACTTATTCCATGTAAATCCGAAATTTTCTTAAGTAGGTATAAGGATTCGTTTGGCATAATTTGTTGATCCCTATAAGGATATGATAGGGAATTTATAATCTATATAGTAATTCATCCATTTTGTTTGTACTGTTCTGACAATGAAGATTTTAGAATTGGGTACTGGATTCCTTAATTTCTTGAGGTTATGAGTTCTTTTTGAGGATAGATTTGCTTTCAATCTCTTACATGTTAGAGTTCATGGCCCCTAAAGTTGTGATGTTTAAACTCAAGGGTGATCAGAACTCCGAAATTCCTGATTTGTTTTGCACTTGAAACCGGAGAGGATTTCTGTTTACCCACCTTTACAAATATCTAGAAATATCCTGACCCCCATACCCCACTTTTACGCTGGATAAATTGGGTTGTTGTTGTACTTGTTGTAGATGCTTCCTAAATGTTCAAAGTATATGCATTTACCAGTTTGAGGTTGATGTCTAGAAATGTCATGGAACTTGAAATTTCGATTTTAGTTTGCTATATTTGTTATCTTGAGTGATTGGTTTCCCTATGAATTTGACTTTAAACAAATCGAAACATCTAATGCCCATTATGTTATTGTCTAAGTGCTTAAATTTTCCGCGTCTAGATAATGGTGTGAACTGTGAGGGAATGATTGTCTAATTTTGTATAGGAAATAAGAGAGCATGTGTTGTGATTAAAATCATGATTAGCGAATAATATCTTAGAAGTGTACTACATTTGTTTCTTTTCCCTTTCTATTTCCATAAGTTTCAACCAGTTGGGCCCAAAAATTTTCCCAACGCAAAAAGGGATGAAATTAGTTGAAAAATGGTATAACAATCAATCTTAAAGGAAGTTGATGTTTCTTTGTTCATGAATAAATGCATTACCCTAGCAGAGAAATTGGCTTTTTTGGTTCAACAACCATTATCCTCAACCCTACCACAAATTTCAAGTTATATTGATCTTATTTATTTTGTCGTAATCTCTTTCCGTTTACCAAAAAAAATAGAGAGCAAACACCTTACCGTGGTATCATATTCATATTTGGATTTTTTTCTCCAAGAATTCTGCTCAACTTTTTGATGGTAGAAGGGTTAGGACTTGTGAGTATTTTTTTTGTTTGGTTTTATAAAAAGGGTAATTTTCTCTTTTCACATGGGAAATTCCTTGATCTACATGCACTTACTTATTTGTGAGGTTAGATATCTAGGCCTTGATTAATTGCTCCTTTTTTGGATTCATTTGAGTGTTTGGTCTTAAGTTGATCTGTAGAAATACCTTCTTTTCAAGCTTGGTTATAACTGGGAAACTTTAATTTTAAGCTTCAAAGTAGGCTTTGGTATCATCTAAAATATCTTGTTAGCTTAATTCATCTTTCTTTGTTCCCCTTCGCCTTAGGTCCTCGAAAATTGAGTTATCGTTGTATGTGGCAGACATTTGTTCATTTCTTTGGAATTTTTTGTTGCGAGTCGTTTAGTTTTAGGTCTGTAGTTTTCTCTGAGTCGTTTAGTTTTAGGTCCCTACTTTGTATGTAAGTATCATTTATCCCTGAGTTGGCTCATTATCATTTGATAGGTTCTAAGTCGCAAGCAGCAGAATCCTCAAATGCAAATGCCCGTCAACTTGCAGCTCCAAATTCATATGTTCCTCGAGCACCTAGCAACCTTGCCGTGGGAGGGAAAGCGTCTCTTCAGCCAAAACGAACACTTGTCACACAGGATGAGATAGAGTCAATCATGGTAATTAAGCTTTCATCCTTCCATTAAATCCATCCTTTGTAGAAATGCCTGGACATTAGGCAACTACTCCTCTCCGTGTAAGGTGGTAGTGGGACAGAGAGTGTTCAATAAAATTTCAAATGGCTTAGATTGTAAACTAACGATATCTTACCCAAGATTGGTAAGACAAACCTTACTAGGCATGTAAATGACCCTACCATTCCAACCCGAACTGCATAACTTTAGGATTCAACCCAGCACTTTCTGACATGTAACTCAAATCGACCCGACTCAAATCTGAAACAACTTGGCCTAAAATGACCCTATTCCAAAATGGCCCGACTCAAATGGAGTCTATAATCTTCTAATGTGTATCTTGGAATTATTGATGCTCTTTAGTTCACTAGTACAAATACCCTCTTTTATGAGGTTTAAAAAACGCCATAGAAGTCTTAAGATGGCGTTTTTGAACGCCATGCTACAACGCCGTCGAAGGTGACGCCATGCTTTTGGCCACATTTTTATGGCGTTTTTCAAAACGCCATTAAAATACAATTCATGGCGGTTTTAAAACGCCATGAATGTTATTTTATTTTTTTAAAAAAAAAAACAATACTTCCAACATCCATGGCGTTTTTCAAACGCCATGGAATTTTACTATATTAAAAAAAAATGAAATCACAAAAAATCAAAATACATTACCCTGCTAGCTAGTCTACCAAAAGAATTACATGAGAAGCACTTCAAAACCAAGACCTTCCTTCTATATACCGAATCACATGCGAATGTTCTATTCTATTATAAGTTTCTAACAGCGATGCAAAATAAGTTTCATCCATAAGTGGGCTTCCAACTTCTATTTTCCTCCCTGTCACCATTGCATATAAATGCATTGTACCTGAGATAAGAAATGCACTCTCAGATTATAGAAGGATTAAGATCGTAGTAGCTTGGTCAATATGAAGATGAATAAAAAAATCAGAATATCAACACATAAACTTCAAAAAAAAAGTAAATACCAATTTGACAGTATTCATGAGAACTGAGAGAGAGTTCCATTTTAAGGGCAAGTTACCTGCTTAGCTTTCTCCACAACAAACTTGGCCCTCTCAGCATCTTGTGCAGCTACATGTTTGATTCTTGTCAAAAAAGACTGAAATCCCCAAATCAAGCGAGCGATAATAGTATAATACAGACGCAAAGAAACGAACCATTTCAATGACTACTACAAAACCAAAATTGCAAGAAAACCTAAGGAAATTGAGCACCTCCCCATCTCAAAGCAGTAGAGCGAACAAAGTCATCGTCTCTCAAATGAACAACTTCTTCTCTTCAGTGTCATACACCTTCTGTATAATATATCCTGGATACTATTTACGATCAGGAAGCTGCTTGTGCAAAGGATCTTGCTGTAGAAATTGACACCAGAGTAATAATAAACCCATCAATATCATCCAAGGAGATGTATAAAGCAAGTATTTCTATAAGCCATTAAGTTGGTTTTCATAATTCTGTTAAAGAGTTAAAATTACAAAAGATTGATCATGTATCTAAATCTGAGACAAAAAACAAAGCATAAAAGGAGCCTAGGGGCTTACAACTGGATATAAAAGGAACATACAAACTAAAACCCAAAAGGAGATAAAGGGAAACAATAATATAATTTGCATCAAAATTGAATTGTTCACCAACACAAACTGGTTAGTTCTTCCAACAGAGCACAAAAATAAGGTAGCCGATATTTCTCTGCTAAACAGTGTTTCAATATTAAGGACCACTATGAATTACAAACCACTTACATGCCATTGATTTGAGATTTCACCCAAAACTACCTATGAATTAATAACCACTTACATGCAAGAAAGAGCTGAATGCCAAGGCCCCTGCATCTTACATCTGATTTACACAAGTTGGAAACAAAATTTCAAGATAACAAACACATAAAGCAATAAAGAAATACTTAAAAATAACAACTTAATTGTTAGCATGAGGTAGAAAGTACCTTGCATAAAATGAGGACTGCCAAGTAGGATGCATAAGGACCAGATTAGCCTACGGATTGTTCAATAGTTACATTTATGTGATTAGAACCTCAAAACTTTAGTAATTCCCTTTATGTGCTAGAAATGCCCTTTGGACTTGCATATATCTAAACACAAGATAGAGATTCACATCAATATTCATATACATTAGTAATTCCCTTATTCCTCAAACATCCTGGGCACTTTTATTTATTAGAACCTCAATATAGAAAGTAGGAAATGTCATTTGGACTTGCACATATCTAAAAATAGTAAAGAGATTCACAATACTATCTAGATACATTAGTAATTCAATCTGTTTAACTTTAGCATAAAGTTCAATTGTCAAACTTTAAACAAATATTATAGCAATTTTCTATCAAAACCTTGAACAAATATTAACTAAAAATTTCAGTAAGATTAAAAAATTCAAGATTCAAAGCATTAACATCTAATAGGTTTATTTGAAGTTACAAATCAATTGAATTTCATGACCTTATCAGTAGTCAAGTTTACAAATAAATTACTTGATTAATTAATGAATAAATAAAGCTCTACAAAAAACAGTAGTTTCACCCTTTTGATAAACTGTATGTGAACATAGCAACATCTCCCTTGCAGACATCCTATGTTAAGAAAGGAAAGTAGAAATTACAATTTCTTTAGAGATGAAATACACCAATACTGAAGGCAAATTGCTATACTAATTGAAAACTGAAGAAGCGCATAACTCCAAGGGCGAGAATGAGGAAATTATGCAAAATAAATAACAAATTTACACTTCTAATGAAACATCAGTAGTGAGAAAAAATGTTATACTCACCTGTCAATATTCATCAACCCACTCTTATCAGGAAAGTGCCCAATCTCATCATGTTGCTTCAAAATCTTCACAGGCTTCACTCTTCTCCCTAATGTCGGACGTTATATCTATGCCACTGCTTCGTCTGCCCCTTGAATCGGTTCTCTTCCATTTTTCTCTCATTTTCTTCACTCTTCTGGCCCTCTCCTTCTCTTCCTTTACCTAATCTTTTCACTGTCAATATTGTTTTCCTAAAGCTTTAACCAAAATTAAAGCCAAAAAAAGTTAATAAACTACCATCCAAAAAACAAGAACCCTAATACGAGCAAGAAAAGGGAGAGATTAAAACTAATATGATTAGAAAAGTTGAGGTCATACCTCGCCATGGCTTCAGATCTAGAAAACAAAATTCAAACCCTAGGCTGCATCTCTGAGGCAGGGAAATCCAAAAATTCGAATCCTAGTGCGTAATCGAAATCATCGTGTACCTTGTTTGGGATGTTGAGTCGTTCTGAGAAACAAAGGCAGCATAAAGCGTCGAATATGGAAGGAGTCGTTTTGTGAAGATGTCGATGAATCAGGGCAATTGAATCTTCTAATTTGGGGAATAAAATGGGAGGAGAGAGAGAATGAGAGTGGAAGTAGATCTAGGGTTGCTTATAATCCGCCGCTTTCAAATTTGGGCCAAAAATTTTGGGCGGAAATTATTGCCACTTTTTCTACGGCGTTTTATAAATGGCGTGATTGTTATGGCGTTTATAAAACGCCATAAAATATAACGGAGTATAATATTTATGTTATACAAATATGGCGCTTTTGTATTAAAACGTTATAAAAAGTATTTTTAATGACATTTTTAAATAAATGTCATCTTTTAAATGTCATAGATAACCTCATATGTAGTAGTGGTTGCTGCTTGAGTTGTTTCTTTTGTTTGTCGACTTTACCTATATTGTGTTGAAGCCATACAGAAAATCCAATTTCTCTTTCTTGTTTGACGTACCTAGGTTTGTTTATTGCTAAATTACAGTCTGTTTGTTTCTGAGTTAGGGTTTTCGAACTTTATTGTTCTATATTTCATACTTTGATCCACCTTGATTTGATCATTTTGTATTCTATTCGATCCGAATTTCTCTAATTTTAGACCCTATTGTAGATTTGTCCTTCCGTTGTTGCATAATTTCTTTACTTACATTCATCTTTATTTATTTCTTTAATTATTTGCCGTATGATTTGTGTCATTCTCTGTAGCAGATGTTGTCTGATTTTGCTCCTATTATAGGTGTATTCACCGTGGACTCATGACATAGCGGACGACATAATTCCCATACGCAGGTTATCTAGCTGTCGATGAGATTTTTTATTTGGAAGAGTTATTTTTTTAGTCCCAATGCGAATGCACAATCGAAATTATAGTTTCTTTTTTAGTTCGTTCATTGTATAATGAATGATTGGTGATAATATTTCAAATCCTATTGAGTTATACGATATGTGACTTAAATGCACAAATCCGACACATTCTTGTAGAGAGTCAGGCATTGGGATTGTGGCATATAGCCCTCTTGGTCGTGGATTTTTTGGTGGAAAGGCAGGCATTTGAGCCCTTATCCACAGAGAGCATTCTCGTATACAAAGTCCATCTATTGTCTTTGATCATCGTCATGTTCATTCAATCAAGTCCCTATTTTTTTTATGTTATATTAATCAAGCCACCTGATATTTAGTTTATAGTACCAAAATTGATCCTTCCATCAATCCACCCATAAATCCACACCATTAAGTAGCCTTGTAATTTCATTAATTTTCTTTAAACTTTTGTTCATGTCCGATTTAAGTCCCGAAGCTTTATTAACTAAGCCTTTTGTTTTGTTAATAATAGTCTTAAATGCTACATCATCAACTTAACAGTGAGTTAATGTCAGCTTTGAGGGAACAAAATAAAGGTTAGGGATGTGAATAAAGCATACCTTGGTTTTAGACCATTAGTTATATTTAACAAATTAGATTCTCTTAGTTGTAGACGGTAGACCATTAATAAAGCATGCCTGCTATTAACCATCATCAACTTTCAATTAAACAGTTTTATTTTCTTCCACATGATTATTGTTTTCTTATACGTTGTTGAGAAATTCAACTCCTTTTGTCTACTCTACTGGATTGTAGTTGTCGTTTTAAAAAAATTCTTTCAATTTGGTATTTATGGAGGACTTTTTTTTTGGTAAAAAATGGAGGATTTCTCTCTTTCTAGGTTATTTTATTTTATTTATTTTTAACTTTTGATTCCATGTTTAGAAGAAAGAGAGAAAAACCTTAAAAAATTGAATAGACATTCAGTTTAATGAATTGAATAGATATTCTATTTTGTTGCTCAGGAGATGATGGTTTGCTGCAGGCCAGTGATAATAATTTTGTTCCCTGCTCATGTTCAATTGTTACTATAACCATAGCATCATATCTTGGATTCAAAAGTGGTTGAATGCATGGGTTGCTTCTGGTAATTGCTTCTGCCTTCTGTGATGTTGAATGCATTATAGGATATACAGTTTTTACTACGTGATGAAACATAGTTTTAAGGGTGAATTTGATAAGTGTCCATTTTTTGACCAAAAATTAAGCCATAGGACAAAAATGGGCAAAAATTAGGAGAGTGTCCACAATTTTAAACTTTGCCCCTGCCCCATATTTCTTCCCCTTCTCCCCCAAATTAAAACAGATCTGGCCTGCTCTCACCGCCATCAGTCCATCACCCATTGCCAACAACCACCACCATCTTCATCGCTCTCACCGCTTAACGTCCTCCCTGTCCGAAGCCGGCCCACAGCATCTCGGCGCCGCCGCTTGACGTCCTCCAGCATCTCGGCGCCGCCGCTTGACGTCCTCTAGCATCTCGGCACCGCCGCTTGACGAACCTCTTTCCCCTCCATGATCGATGAATTGCTCCTTGAAACTTGCTTTCTTTCCAGATTTGATTTCGTTTCATCAAGATCTGAGAAATTGAAGATCTATGGCCTCCCTAGGCTCATTCTCTAACTCTGATTTCTCCTTTCTAATGGAGTTGAAGGTCCCCTCATTGTCCGACGACGAAAGCTCATTGGTTTGGGGCGGCGAGCCGGGATCCATCTCGGCGGGAGCAACAACTTGCCTTCTAAGAGGCGGAAGAAGCAAGAGGTCGGGGCTAGGCCTGTAGCGATCGACCAATTTCTTGACGGAATTCAGCTTGGCATAGAGATGCTAGAACAGATTGACATGTTTGAGATTTTGATGCACAAAACAGCCTATGAGAGCTTCCGAATGAAAGAAACAGGATGATGAGATTGACATTTTGCTTTTGGTCAATGAGAATGACATGTTGATGTTGTGTTCAGAGCAATGGATTTGAATGTTAAAATAAGGTTTTAGTGTCAAAGTTTCAAGCCTTTTTTAAAAAAAAAATTATTATTCTGAATTTGAAAAGTTCTCCAGGAAATTGAAATTTCAGGAGATAGAGTAACAAAATAGCAGGAGAGAGAAATTGCTTGGTGATTATGCTTAATAGAACCATCCATGGGAATTAAAACACAAGAAAGTGCTTGTATTGAGCTCAACTGTCTCATGGGTTAGTGAACCGGCTTCCAATTTATTTTATTTCGAACCGGTTTAAACAAAAATGGTTGGTTTTCCTAATATAAGTATGGAATAATTTGGAGACAAATGTGGTGACACTGTCATCACTATAAAAACATGGCAATAGACCCTATAACCAAAGAAAAACCTAAGACAAGAGAAGCACAAATTAACCCTATAGGGGCTAATGACAAGCAAAAATACATATGATGACAGTTCTTCTCTAATATATAAATTTGTAGGAGAGTCATAGACGCTGTTATCAAAATCAAAACAGAGTCATAGACACTGTAACCAAAGGAAAACCCTAGGAATAGGGAAGTATAAACCCTATAGGGGCTTATGAGATGTCAAAATACATGTGATGACAGTTCTTCTCTAATTTCTAATTTCTAGTTTTCTACATTTTTTTAAAGTAGTGTCACCCCAATAAAAAAATTAAAAATGTAACTACTGTTGTCACCATAATAAAAATAAAGTCATAGATATTGTCACCACTATAAAAACATGGTCATGTACACTGTAATCAAAGGGAAATCATATGATAAGGGAAGCACAAACCCTATAGGGGCTAATGAGAAGTCAAAATACATGTGGTGACAGTTCTCCTCTAATACATGAATGGGTAAGAGGGTCATAGATGTTGTAAGCAAAATAAAAATATGGTCATAGACACTGTCATCACTATAAAAACAGGGTCATAGACACTGTAATCAAAAGGAAAACCATATACACGTTGTAACCAAAATAAAAGCAGCTTTATAGACACTGTCACCACTATGAAAAAAGGGTCATAGACACTGTAACAAAAGGAAAACCCTAAAAAAGGGAAGCACAAACCCTATAGGGGCTAATGAGAAGCTGATATTCATGTGGTGACAGTTCTCCTCTAATATATGAATAGGTAAGATTGACATACAATGTAACCACTATTAAAACAGGGTCATAGACCCTGTAATCACTATAAAAAAAGGACAAAAATATTGTAACCACTATTAAAATAAGATCATAGACACTTGTAACCAAAAGAAAAATCCTATGATTAGGGAAGCACAAACCCTAAAGGGACTAATGAGAAGTCAAAAGAACATGTGATGTGCAGTATGGTTTAGGGTTTAGGGTTAAGTCCTTAGGGTTTAGGGCCAAGGCCCTAAACCTAAACCCTAAAATGTCAAGTACAGTACGTCGTTAGGAGATGATTGTTGTCACCAAATAGAAAACTCTAGGACAAGGTAATCACAAACTCTAAAAGGGCTAATGAGAAGCCAAAAGACATTAAGTGGACAGTTCTCCTTCAATATTTGAATGGGTAAGAGAGTCATGGACATTGTCACCACTATTAAAACAAGGTCATATATATTGTCACCACTATGAAAAAAGGGGCATAGGCACTGTAATCAAAGGAAAGACCTATAGATGCTGTAATAAAAATAAAAACATGGTCACAGACACTGTCACCACTATAAAAACAAGGTCATAGACACTGTAACCAAATGAAAACCCTAGGAAAAGGGAAGCATAAACCCTATATGGGCTAATGAGAAGCCAAAATACGTGTGGTGACAATTCTCATCTAATATATATTCGTATAAGAGGGTCATAGACACTGTAACCAAAATGAAAACAGTGACAAAAATGTTGTCACCAAAGGAAAACCCTATAACAGAGAAGCAAAAACCCTATAGGGGCTAATGAGAAGCCAAATACAAGTGACATTTCTCCTCTAATATATAAATGGGTAAAAGGGTCAAAGACGCTGTAAACAAAATAAAAACAGGGTCATAGACACTGTAACCACTATAAAAACAGGTCATAGACACTGTCGCCACTATAAAAACAAGGTCGTAGACACTGTCGCCACTATATAAAAAGAATGTCATAGACACTGTAACCAAATGAAAACCCTTCCAATATATGATTGAGTAAAAGGGTCATAAACACTGTCACCACTATTAAAACATGGTCATAGACATTGTCACCACTACGGAAAAAGGGGGTCATAGACACTGTAATCAAAGAAAAACCATAGAGACGTTGTCACCAAAATAAAAATAGGGTCATAGTCACTGTCACCACTATAAAAACATGGTCATAGACACTGTAAGAAAAGGAAAACCGTAGGAAATGGGAAGCACAAACCCTATAGGGGCTAATGAGAAGCCAATATTCATGTGGTGACAGTTCTCCTTCAATATATAAATGGGTAAAATGGACATAGACGTTGTAACCACTAATAAAACAGGGTCACAGACCATGTAATCACTATAAACAAAGGAACAAAAACATTGTAACCACTATTAAAATAAGGTCATAAACAGTTGTAATAAAAAAGAAAACCCTATGATTAGGGAAGCACAAACCCTAAAGGGGCTAATAAGAAGTTAAAAGAACATGTGATATATAGTATGGTTTAGGGTTAAGTCTTTAGGGTTTAGGGCCAAGGCCCTAAACCCTAAATCCTAAACCATAAAATGTTAAGTACAGTATGTCATAGACACTGTAACCAAAATAAAAAAGGTAATAGATATTGTGACCACTATAAAATAGGGTTATAGACACTGTCACCACTTGAGTTGGGAAAAATATTCACTAGTACAGAATGTGCATCTTACGGGAAAAATTTCTCGGGTGTTTAATAAAACCCCTGAAAGAAGAATCTCGCAAGGGTTTTTTTTATAAAAACTCCCGATAGATGTGGGTTTATTTTTTTTTAAAAAAATCGAGTATGTTCTCCCATTTATATCAGGAGTTTTTTTAATAAAACACCCTAAAGAACCCTATCTCAATCTACATTAGACCGAGAGAACTTTTTGGAATAAAAAAAAAACTGAAAGAACCCTAGAAACTGTTCTTCAAGACGATGGAATCGCTCGATCAACTCTCCAGTTCAATCCATGGTTGAAGAAAATCACCATTGGCGCTGCAATTCTGTTCATTGCACTGTTAATTGCCGAGGAGGGTAGCAAAATGCCCTTCGTTGGTAGTCCACTATGTTTGCCCTCGCCCTCGCTCTCAATTGCCTTAACTGGTCGTTCGCCCTCTGGCTCTCAGGAGTTATTTAAAACCCCTAAAATATATCTAAAGGGAGTTTTTAAAAAAAACACCCGAGAAAAGGCAAGGTTTTTTTTAAAAAAAAAAGGTTTTCTAAAATCATTTATACCTTGTTTGACCCGGTAACATAATTACAACCTCTGTTGTAAACATCAAACACATTTTATAGGTCATAAATGAGATACATTGTTCAAAGATCATGCTACATGGAGATGAATGTAATAGAACCTCATCAATGTTTATGTAAATCTCAACTAGAGATGTCCAAATGCTATCTACCTCATCCTTGAACGTTGATTTCGACGGTATCTTTTCAACAAATGACACTAGAAGCATGCAGGTGAACTGAGACAAAAAAAAGATGATATGAGATAATGAATTAAATGGTCTAATGGTTTCTTGAACTAGTTTTTTTATTGGTCTTAACAGTTGTATAAATAATAAAGTGTCGAGCAAAGTACCTTGTATCCCATGGAATCTCTGATGCACCAATGCATGGAACATCTTGTTAGAAAAGGGAGCAAGTCTCCTATTCCACGTATAGTTCTGTGCTATCTAAAAACTCAGCCAGCCTCATTGCAATTATATAAACGACACCACTAGAGTCTATAGAAAAGACTAAAGGAGCGGATTTAGAGTCTATTTTAGGCTTTTATAGTCATGCAGTGCTTATCCCTCCTGATCCTGCAAGTTTATAAATAATCAACGATATGATTACAAGTGACATTCTTTCCAAAGGTGCAAGTAATATTGAAAGGACCTTTTTTTATCAGGCCAACTCCAAATCGAAGCCGTTCCTTCCTTTGAAGAGTGTAACAGAACCTCACAATCACACTATGATTAAGCATGCTTCGTCATGAACATAGTAACATGTTGCTATATCTTACATAACTTTAGTCAAATAAAATAGGATTATCCATGAGATAACATGGATCCCCCATGGTTAGTTTATCTAAGTTATTGGGTAGTGTGGTGTAATATACTGTGTGGTACTCACTAAAATTTCTATGCATCTGCATGTTAAAAATAATCCTAACAATAAATATACTTAATATAAACGAAAGCAGTAAATTAATTTAAGCAAGAACATAAACGGAACAAAGCATTACAACATAATCACTATTATATTTCACCCAAAACACATTTTCCAGTCAGATAACATGGCAAATAAGATTTGAAACCAAGTAAATGGGAAGATTAGTGGAAACATACAAGCTAACAATAATCATGTGGTCGGTTAACTAATAAATGACGCACCATTGGGCTGCAACCAAGCATGCATCATCTCATGAGCCAAGATGGACTCTGTCAGTAACCTAAAGTAATAGATAAACCTGCACAGTTATCATCTCTACTTTTGAAACGTGTTGTTTGATTGAAGTAGTTACCCGGGGAGTCCAAAAGAGAATAAGTATAGCTGTTACTTCACATTGGCAGATCAACTTGTATGTCTCAATTATCATCTCTATGATACCGTAACCTACTCCAATTCACGACCTCCTCGATCCCTGTTCAAATTGTCAGTCAATTGAGAAATTTAATGATCGGAGTGTCCGATATGTCCCAAGAAACCAATGAGGGAATATGAGATAAATAGAAGTAACAATTGCAGCATAGATGCAAGGTTTTTATATATTCTTGCTTATTAAAAAGACTAGAAACAACAAGTGTACTCTCTCATTAAAACGACTGAGAGAGTTAATAATTCCTCTAATTCTACCCGATCTCCATTTTTTTTTAAACTGCAGCAAACCTCGAATTGCTATGATGCAATCACAATATCACTAGTCAAAGATAGACTCATCGAACAAGAAGTTTTGCAATCTGATTGTTCTAAATTAGAGGGTGAATATAGAAACACCTACACTAAATCATTGAAGAGGATGGAGACCCGTAGTTGAGAACTATATGTATCTGCCAAGAAAACGGGTACTGAGCAAATGGGTAGGTAAACACCAGGAATCTGTAATAAAACCAAGTACTGAGCAATAGACAGAAAACACTCAAGCTGCTTATCTTCTAAGCTAAAATTTCACTTGACTACAACATGACTAACTCCATTTTAATCATAGGAATCAAACAACAAACATATTGACCAGAATTTGAACACGGAATCTAATTCTAGATCAGCCAGTTGTAGAATAAGAGAAGCAAGAACAGAAAGACCTATCCTCATACAAAGAACCCTAAAACTCAAATACCATATAAAAGAAAATATGAGATACATGATACATCATTGTGCATCAGATTCATCGAGTAAAATATGTGGTGCACAAGGGTTCAAATCAAAGAAACACCGAGACCTACGACTCGACACAGATTCAAAGTCGGAAGCACCGAGACCTACGACACCTACAAACCCCAATTAGTGGGACAACACAGATTTGTACGGGAGAGGGTGAACACTGCAGGAGGAGAGGGTGAAGAGCGACAAAAGCTGAAGAGTAGTACGAACCTGTCGAGGAGGGCGAATGCAGTGTCTGACCGGCTGAACCTCTGCAATTGACAAGGGCGATGGCGAACGACAAACAGTGGAAGCGAGGCCAATGGCCGGCGAATATCGAGAGCGAGAGGGCGAACGACCAGTAAAGGCAATTGAGAGCGAGAGCGAGGGCGAGGGCAAACATAATGGACTACCAACAAAGGGCATTTCGCTACCCTCCTTGGCAATTGACAGTGCAATGAACAGAATTGCAGCGCCAATGGTGATTTTCTTCAACCATGAATTGAACTGGAGAGTTGATCGAGCGATTCCATCGTCTTGAAGAACAGTTTCTATGGTTCTTTAAGTTTTTTTTTATTCCGAAAAGTTTTTTCGGTCTTATGTAGATTGAGATAGGGTTCTTTCGGTGTTTTATTAAAAAAACTCCTGATATAAATGGAAGACCATACTCCATTTTTTTAAAAAAAAAATACCCACATCTATTGGGGGTTTTTATAAAAAAAAAAACCCTTGCGAGATTCATCTTTCAAGGGTTTTATTTAACACCCGAGAAAATTTCCCGTAAGATACATATTCTGTACTAGTGATGTTACCTGATATCTGCTTTCGGTTTTTTCAAATTCTGAATCTACAGCAATTTTGAAATCGCAACCAACGACTTCCGCTTTCAGCAGCAGTATGTATATCATCACCTTTGTGTTTTTGTTATTTAGACTCCTATTTTTGCGCATAAGGTGCCGTAGTAGAGTCCAGATCTGCAAAAAAAGCAATCACTACCCATCGTCGTCGTGCATCGCACGCATGAACTCTACACCTAGTATATCTATCTATCTATCTATCTATCTATCTATCTATCTATATATATGTGTGTGTATATATATATATGTATATATATATGTATATATATATATAGAGAGAGAGGTTAGTTCCGGTGTACACATCCCTTATCGTGTATCATGTACTAATAAATTATTCGTCTATTTGTTCATGATTATTCGACTGCTTTCACATAATTATTCATCTGTAAAAAAATGTAAATTTTATTCTAATGAATAATCGCCCAATACCACCGAATAATTTCATTCCATCGAATAATCTACCAATATCATCGAATAATCAGAAGTTACTTTTAATCTCATCCATTGATCTTCTTAATTCAATGGCCTAAATTTGTTCACATGATACACGTTAAGGGTTGAGTACATATGATCAATTGTCTATGTATATATATAGACACACACACACATACATACATAATTATTTATTATTTCGTAAACTTGGCCTCCAATGCATATCCTGTAATCATCTGGTCCAATGTTACCCAGTTTGGAATTGGATTCGAAATGCGGTACGAATACGGAAACGTGGTTTGCTACCTCAATTGAATTCGGTATGAAAGGTACGATAGGGTATTTTTCTTAAATAACTTTAATATAGCAATTAGTTTTAGAATATAAAGGAAGAGTGATTATTTTTAGGGAGTTTTGGGGTGTTTTAAGTAATTGGGCAAAATTTAGGGTTTTTGTTTGAGTTGTATCTACGGCCCACTTCAAGTCTCTGAAACCTTTCTTCTATGCCGCATGTCCTCTCTGGTTCTAGCTCGACAAATCCGTTCTTCATTCTTCTCTCGCATGTCCTCTCTCGTTCTCGATCTCTTCTTCTTCACTTGTTCTCCCTCTCCCTTGTCTCTGTTCTTGACCGAGCTCCAAGATGTTTCAGTATGCCCCCATCCTCTAATTGGTTCGAGTTTCCGATAGTTTTCGATACGACTTTTCCGGAATGGAATTCTATACCACATACCACGAATCCAGCTTGAATGGACATGTACATGTATATATACACATACACACACAATAACTCTCTGGGTGAATAGATCATGAAAGGTAAACCATTACCTTTCTCTACCAAAAACAAACCGGTTAAAACACATTTCAAGGCTGTCATATTCTTCAACTTGTATAGCAATCGCCCATCCAGTCAGCTTGCAGTACAAGTCGAGATTCCTTTTCTTTTCAGTAACAGAAGCTCCCATAATTGTAGTAGTTTGAAAAGGAGGTTAAAAAAGAAAAAGAAAGAAGCAAAATTCAGTGAAAATAAAAACCCATGATGATGTCATTCCCATAAGGGCCCTGGTGCTTGGAATCTTGAAAAGTGATGTTAACATATACTCTCAATAATGGATGGGGGTTTCACTTATTGATTTCTCTATTGTTTGTTTGCAGTGACTGTTACCTGATACTGCGGAGAATTGTTGGTTTCTTTCCCTTTCTCTCCTTTTTTTCGGTTTTTTTTTTCCGGGACGGACCCATTGATTTAACTGCACCTGTGCTTATCAATGTGTTTTGGTAACTTGCTTTAAGATGTAGCCAATGACAGGTGATATATAGTTTTGAGTCATTCAAGGCTTTTTGGTCACAAATGTTAGGATATATTCACATGTTAGTAGTTTTGTCTTGTGGATCTGGAAGTTACCACACTATCAGGACAAGGATATCACGCAAGGCTCTATTTGATTTGGTGAAATAAGGGATTTGTTGATATATCTAGCCTGTCGCGCGCTTATCAAGCTAGAGTGATCCTTACAGTTTCTACACTGCATCTGCACACCCAAAAAAGGTTTCACTGTCATCGATACCAAATGAAAAGATGTTGATGAAGCACGACTGTTGGCCACATCCTCGATCCCCCAAGGTACAAAGGTTAGACTCCCTCACCAGCTATGCATCACAAGAAAGCAGATGAAATTGAAGCCCCCTCTTCCGTGCATAGTCCAAAATGTACCTCCCACAATTGTTGAGCTTATTCACACATTTTTCTTGCTGGATATTAATTCATAATTAACTCAATAAGAGTAATAATGAAATGCTACCTTGCTTTCACGTACAGTTTCTTGTGGCCTGCAGAAATTAATGACGGTAAATGAACGGGGAGTGAAAGCTAATTAAATTAAGCACTTGAATATATGCGCAATCAGTGGTGAACATGACTGAACTGCCATTGGCATCTTGTGCAGGAATCTAAGTTAACAACAGATTCCTCTTCATCCCGTTAAAAAATTTTCTGCGGTTAAAACATTTAACATGATCACATCCATATATGTCACTATGTCAGCTAGAGCCTTTGCCGAAAATTCCTTTGGAAGAAACCAAAAGTTCGATGGAGCAAGGTGTGTGTGCCGAAAGAGGAAGGTGGTCTAGGATTCTTGGACCTCAAGAGTACGTTGGAACTCCGCCTTCATGTGCAAGCACTTGTGGAGGATTGTGGAAAGAAAAGAGAGTCTTTGGGTAAGATTGCTACACGATAAATACCTTGATGTTACTAATGTGCAGGATTGGGAGGCCCATAGGAGAGACTCCCCCCTCATTAAAGGTATTATTGAGATAAAAAACATGGTGCTCTCTAGTGGTGGGAGCTTGGAGGATGGGCTGAACAAGTGGTGTTTGGGTGACAAATTCATAGTCTCGAAGGCATATGAGGCTATTAGAAGTAAGGAGTCGAAGGTTAGATGGCATAGGGAGGTGTGGGTTGCTAACAATACCCCAAAGCACTCATTCGTCCTGTGGCTGACAACACTCAGTAAGCTCTCAACTAAGGATAGACTCTTTTTCCTAGACATTGACTTTGCTTGCAAGTTTTGTAGCAATGACACTCTTGAGACCCACGAACACCTTTTCTTCCAATGCCCCTTCACTAAGGGAATTTGGGAGAGGATAAGGAGCAAGTTCAAGATTCCTCGCGAGGTGGATTCCATCCATAGGGCGTTGAGATGGCTACAGAGGTATGCTAAGGGCAAGACTTGCCTTAACCTAAGTCGTAGATATGCTCTCTCGACCACCGTCTACCTCCTTTGGCATGCTCGGAATGCCCTTGTCATGGAGGATAATCGGATCCATGAAGATGCCATTGTGAAGCTCATCATCACCCATGTCTACCATCTCATTTATGATTCCTTCCATACTCGTGATGTTGAGAACATGTTGGATTAAGATTGTTTGGAGATCTGAAGTATTGGTTGATACCTTAGAGTTGTGTTCTAGGGCCTGCGTGCCTTTGGAGCCTGTGTGCTTCCGGGAACAACTCTCCCTTGGACTGATTTTTGAGCTCATGTGTCCCTCTAGGGCTGCGTTCCCTTGGAACATGACTCTTTTGGTGTTTTCTTGGCATGTTTCTTGGGTCTGCGTGACCAAGATATGCCCCTGTGTGTTTTGTTTATGCTTTGGTATGTGTCCTAAAGGCCTACGTGCCGTTGGGAACATACACCTTGAGATTTTGCTTTGGCTACTTATCCTTGGTATGTCTAAGTTGCGTCCCAGCTTTAAAGGATTGTAGCTAAGATGTATGGCCTTCGGGCCCCCTCATTCTTTCATTGAATTTACATAAACCTCCCTTTACCCGGACTTAGGGTCGGGGGTTGACTAAAATGTCAGTTCTCTGCAGCAGACAAGCTTTATTGAATTTCCTTGGCTTTGATGATTAGAAACTCACATACACTTCGGTAGATATCTTATTTTCAAACTGATATGAAATAAGAAATGGAAAACTAATTAAAATATCCCTATGTTTGCAGAAATATATCCTCAACTTTCAAATGTATAAAAATATCTTGACCTTTGAAGGTGGTGGTAATATATTACCCCCCTGTGTTTTCTCACGGGTCAAAAATGTCTTGACCTTTGAAGGTGGTGGTAACAAGACACCCTACACGGATTTTTTTACAAGGGTTTTCTTGAACAGTGTCCTTAGGAAAAAAATAAAGAGTTGGACTGCGTTCATACCCAACGCCTTTTCCTCCCTCATATCTGTTTCCGTGGACTAGGGTCGCCTCTTGAATTGTCTTCCACGTAGCTCATGGTTCCTCTTAAATGTCAGTCTTCCTCCCTCGTGGTCGACTATCTTGAGTTGTCTCTCTCACATCTTCTTTCCCTTGATTCGTTCACGGATTTGGGTGGGTAAGTTTTTTCCCCTCTTCGTTGTTGTTGTTGTTGGTTTAGTTTTGTTGTCGATTTGGTGTTAGGAATAGTCGTGTTGTGTTAATTTGAGGCAATTTTGACCAGATTAGTTGCTTGGCTGAATCATTTTGTTTTTCGGGTTTAATTTGTTACCGTTTTATATTTTTCATAAGGAAACCGATCAAGAAAACCCAATTTTAGTTCTAATTTGTAAAAAAAAAGGCTTCACGTATGTTGTATTGTAAAAAAAAATCCACGTAGGCTGTCTTGTCAGTATTTTTGACCTGTGAGAAAACATAGGGTAACATATTACCACCACTCTCAAAGGTCGGGATATTTTTATTACAATTGAAAGTTGAGGATATATTTTTACCATACCCCCAAAAGTGGGGGTATTTTAATTAGTTTTCCCAATAAGAAAAGACCGGCACTTTCGATCATATTCTCAATTGGGCTTTGCCCCCAACTTCCTCACCTAATTTGGGTTAGCCTTTTTTTCTCATTTAATTTAGGCCGATTTGCAGAAATATATCAAATCGGTGTTCGGTTTGCAAAAGTATATCCGTTTTGATAGAACAGCAAAAATAGGATAAGTGGGTCATTTGTGCTAAAAATAATGACTGATTTTACCTTTAATTTAAATGTAAAAATATTTAAAAAGAGAATTATTAATTAAAATAAAAGAAAAAAAAATTTTAAAAATTGAAATATATATTAAAATAATGCTTTTAATATATTTTTTCCAGAATATAAAAAATAATAATAATAACCGGATGAAAATCATTGACATAGTAATAGATTAGAAAAGGAATGTCAATACGTGCGTAACCACACTATTAAAATTTTACTTTGACATGATATATGTTCTTCATGACAAAGCCGAGAATTAATACTAACATGATAAAATCTGTAATAGGGAAGAGGATAAAGATACGATTTTATGCATACCATAACTAGCTAGAAATTAAAGGCATGTTGAAGATGACAAAGTTATTCGTTTTAACTGACAGGATTCATGTTCATATTGAGTCACTATGAACATGTTTACGTTGACAAGATTGAAGTTATAAACAGGGATATATTCATTAAAGATACGGTGAATCATATCTTCAGGATTATTAACCACATTTTGAAAAGGATTGTCAATGTCGGACACGAACTTATTGAGGACTAAGACGATGTGCAGGGTAAGGGCGGTTTCGCGGCCTAATTGCGCGCGGAGGGTAAGGGCGGTGAGTCAGAGCCCAAACCGGAGGCTTAAGGCGGACTAAGGTCATAGGGATGGGCTTCGCTGTTAGGGATTGGGGTCGGGGCTCGATGTTGCGTTCTGATTAGGAAGAAGGAAGGATTAACTTCTTTTTTTTGAAATCACAATTTTTTTTATTATATAATTATTTAATATAATTTAAATATAATTTAAAAATATAAGAATAAAGATAAATACCAAAAATATTTAATCGTTTTTTCCAGAATTTTTGGGATGGTGGGTAGTTTTGGAAATTAAATAAGGTATTTTTGCAAATTTTCAAATGGGAATGTAATTGTTTTAAAACCTAGATATTTTTACAAATCAATTATTTAATTTCCCTTTAGTGGCTTTGTGATTGATTATTGCCATTTGTTGTTGAAACTTATAACAATGGGGCCCTTGGAGGATCGGACATCACTCCAACAATATCAATTGGTCATCAATATCTGTACCATAGTTTTTCTTAACACAATTTTTTTTTAATTATGGAACCCCACTCGGCTTATGTGCTATGCTATTAGCGCAACGACACATGTGTGCACACGACTCCCGATCCCGAATCCCAACGGACTTCAGTATTAACTGATCAAACGTAGTGAACAATTTTATTGGAAGCATAAGTTTAATCATAGGAAACTTGGCTAAATTTTACAAGTTGGAGGGGTGTGTGAGCTAGGGCGAACATAGGGCGATTTCGGCGATCGTCCCTTAACGGTGCTCCGAGCGCTTTCCTTCTCTCCGGTCGACGGCCGTGAGAGCCTGGGGTCTCCCGCCGACTACGTGCGGGTTCACCATATGCACAGATGCTGTTCGGGTTCTGGTTTTGACGGGTTCTGCGATCAATTTCATTGCGATGGAGAAGGGAAGTGGAAGGAAAGAAAATTTCACGCTTACAGAGGATGAGGGGATTGAAATTAGGATTGATGGAAAGGTCGATCACACAAAATCAAGGAAAGGGGCAACAACGTTGGTCGGATCGGTGTTATCCACAAGGCCATTCAATTCCTATGCCTTACAAGCGACCATGAAAGGGGCGTGGAGGCTGAAAAATGGATTCGATTTCTGGGAGATTCGGCGAAACCTGTTTCTCTTTCAATTTAAGGATGTGGGGGATAAGGAACGTGTACTGAGAGGAGGGCCATGGGCGTTTGATAAGATGCTTCTTGCACTCAAGGAACTAGGTACGGACCAACCCTCAAAAATTGTATTTGACAAGGTTCTGTTTTGGATTAGGGTATATGATCTCCCTATCAATATGGTATCAGCGGAGACAGGAAGGGTGATCGGCGGTGTTTTTGGAGGGCTGTTGTAGATTGATGAGGAGGAATTGGAGGGCTGCGCTAATTTTCTGCGATTGCGGGTGGAGGTGGAGGTGGAGAAGCCTCTCCGAAGGGGTGCTCTGATGAGAGTGAAGGGGAAGAGAATTTGGGTCGACATAAAATATGAGCGACTTCCAAACTTTTGCTATGGGTGTGGTTGTTTAAACCATGTGGAAACGGAGTGCACTCGAGAGGGGCACGAGGATCAGAATAAGTATGGGGACTGGTCACGGGCTTCGCCTCTGAAGCGATCCCGGGGAAGAGGGGCTGATGCTAGAGGAGGGGCAAAGGAAAAAGGTTTGCAGAGGAAGGAGAAGGAGGATGATAATGTTTTGGGGGAAAAGAGAAAGGGTGTAGGGGGAGTTAGGAGGAATCTGATGGAGATGCTTGATGAAGTGGGAGGGGATGCTGGGGAGGACAAGAGGGAGAGGGTGAATGTGACAGGGGGAGGGGACTCAACGAGGGTGGGGGAATTAGAAAGGCTGAATTTGGGAGGGGGAGTGGAAGAAAGAAATAAAGAGGTTAGAGAGGGGGTAGTGGAAAAAGATAAAGTATTAGGAGTGTTGGCATCTTTAAAAAATAAGGGGAAGGGAGTTCTTCAAGAAAAGGACAAGGAGGAGGACCCGATGTTGGAAATGCAGGGAGGGAAACACAGGGGTGGGGACAAACGGGAGGGAAAGAAATGGAAAAGATTAGCTAGATAAGGGAGTCAAAAGGAGGTGAGTGTGACTGTTTTAGGGGAAAAAAGGAAGAATATAGAGGGAGATGGGGACAATATGGAGTTAGATGTTGAGCAGGTGGGGGAAAAGAAAAGAAAGCAAGTGACAGACAACCAATCTGACATATCGGCGGGAGAGGCGGGAAGCCTCTCTTGCCGGGAATTATGAGTCTCCTAAGTTACAACTGCCGGGGATTGGGGAAGCACTTTCCATGAATGCAGATTGCTGCATGTTCGACGGGAGGGAAACAAAGCAGCACATTTCTTAGCCCAACTTCGACCGGATTCGGTTTATTTTGCTTACTCTGAATTTGATTTTCCTTCAACCTTTTTGACATTATTTTTGGTGATTTGATGATTAATAAAGGATGAAGCTACGGTTTATCATCAAAAAAAAAAAAAAGAGGGATGTGTGAGCTAGGGTTACCTCCACGTTTCCTTCTGCTAGAAATCATTGCAAATTCCCCCAATGATCAAGAAGTCCATGTTTATTTAGTTATTTTTAACAAAAACTTCATAATTTTCGAAATCTTCACACAATTCAGACCCCAAACTGATTCAAAAAAACTATCACATTTGGGATTTCGATCGAAGTTGATTAACCACAAAATTCTATAAAGAAAAATACTTGGTGTACCACATAATTATTTTCACTTTAATAACACATTAGAACATTTTTAAAATTATATTTATATTTATATAAATATATTGATATATTTATAAAATTTTATTTTGAAAAACACATTATAGAAAACTAGAAAAATCATTTGCTAAAATAATCAATTTAATTTGTTAATTATCTCTGTTTTAAAACGTGATTTTTATGAAATTTTTTTAATAAATATATCAATACAAGTGTATAGAAGATAAATGTATTTTTTTCTTTTTTTTTTGTGTATTTATAACAGAAATAATTATATGGTGCACCGAGTGTAACAGAGGATCCCATTTGGTATTTGAGGGACGGGGAAAGTAGTATAATTTATGTAAGTCAGTTGAAAGTCTTAAAAACAATGACCATCGAATTTCCAAATATCAATCGTTATGGGATGCACGTGCGCCCTTGTGAGGAACAAAAAGAGGAGTGTGTGGGTGTGGTGTGTGACGGGAGTGAAATATGTCGTTGCTTTCTTGATACGTTTGGAATCCCTGATTCTTCGTCTGTGGGCTTGGAATCAAGAACACCAACTTATTGATGGCTCGATCTTGCAACATTCTTGATGTTTACAAGTAGTTACAATAAAAGGGTTCGAACTATTGCAAAAGAAACGAAAACAAACAAATAAAAACTAAGGCAAAGGCAAAGAACACTGAATAGCGACGGAAACAGATGCACAGCGACGGATGCTGCGGGCGCTGCGACAATAGCGCAGCCGCTGCTACAGTGCCGCTACAGTACTGCGATGGCTGGGTTCTTCTTCCGCTGCTGCTTCTGGGTTCTTACGACGGTTTCTGCAGATTTGGGTGTTTGTGTTTGGGAGGTTTGTACGAAGGGATGTGTTTGGGATCTTTGTGAATTAAATAACCAAAAAACATAAGCTTGATTGCAAAAGGCTTTGGATTGGGAGATTGAAGAAACCTTTTAATCTTAAAAAGTTTCCTCAATTATAATTTCCAATCTAATTTTTATTGAACTTAAAACATTAGTTTAAGTAGACAATAGACCAATTATATCTTGTGCAAAACATAGAGTTTTGGTTGATAAAGCTAGATAAAATAATCCTAAGATAAATCAAACTAACTAAAGATAGATAAATAAAACATGGTGGAAAAGAAATTGCCTAGATGAGATATTTTCCTTCGACCTTATTGCATAAAATAATTATATCTAATTAAATTCGAAATTAACTAAATTCGTCCAAACAGTGACAGCTGCAAAGATGATGAATTTCGGCCAACTTCGATTTTGATTCTAGAAAAACCTTCAACAACAAAGTTGTAGATCTTTTTGTCCTCGTTCCAAGAAGGTATGACACGACCTCATCCGATAACCCATTTTTCCGAGACGTCAAAATGCTGTCAACCCATTAAGAACGAACCAAAACTTGGACATAAACTCACCTTGCTCATTTGAACCTTCTTCCATGGTGGAGCCTTCTTCTTCCTTTTGAGAAATACATATTCTTCCTCCAATAGCCCTCGAATCGATCTTGATAACTCACCAGGATCAAGATCATTGTTTGAGCTACAAAAGCTCATCCTTGATTGCATCATTCTCCCCCTCTTATCATGAATTCGTCCTTGAATCGAGTCGTTGATGAGCAAAGGGGAAGGAGCAACAACCTTCATACATGAGGATGGCGGGGTGGGTGGGATGGGTGCCAGAAAAATTCGAGGGATAGAAGCCTAAAAAACAACACCTGTCATAACGTTTATTGGACTCTCTTGCTCGTCCGGGATTACGCCTCCCACTTTGTAGTTGTTGCACCTTTCTTTATATATGTAGAGACGATTTCACCGTCTTCCGACTTCGTCGGCCTCTGGAGTTGTCAGGCATGTTTGGCTCTCAAATTATTTCCTAATAAAAAAAAATTAAAATGAACAATAGCAATAGGCTCAATAACCCTATGAATTGAATCTCAGAATCCTCAACATCAGGATAAATTTCAAGAGGTACAATAGCTAACTCAAGAGAAGTTTCACCAATGTCCTCATCGTTGTCGTCAGAAGCAATCACATCATATGGCGCAACATTGCAGTCCACTTGCAGCGCAGGTTCGGAGATCTTCTCAGAAATTTCGGGCAGCGTGTGACCCACCGTTGGAAAGCTCGTCAAGTCAGCTTCCAACAAGACTGAGTTGACTCAATTCCGAGGTCGGCATCAACAGGAATCTGTGAAAAAAGTTTAGCGCGCTGTGCTATTTTCTGGGCAGCGAATTTGTCCACAATCTTCGCAATCAAAGCCTCCAACTCTCGGCGTCGTTCCTCCTCGCGGAGTTGTTCTTCCTCCTCTCGTCGTTGTGCCTCCTCAGCCTCTCTTTGTTGGAGAAGCCGAATCTGACGGCGTTGTCGTAGTTGTTGTCGACACCTCTCATCTTCGATCTCTGCTTGTCGTTAAAGCAAAAGGTGGCGCCTTTGAGCCTCTCGTTGTCGCTTGATGGCTTTTTGTTGTTGCAAAGCTCGTCTCTGCAACTCTCGGCGGCGGTGTTGTTGTACAGCTCGTTCCAAAGCAAAAAACTCATCCAAGGGATCGGGATCATCATCCCAATCGTCCCAGATAGCGCCAACCATTGAATCAAATTGTGAATAACATCAAGAAAAGACAACAACTTGCGAAATGTTTAGCTCTGATACAACTTGATACGTTTGGCATTCCCGATCCTTCGCCCGTGGGCTCGGAACCAAGAACACCAATTTTTTGATGGCCCGATTCTGTAATTATCCTTGCTATATTCTTGATCATTACAAGCAATTACAATTAAAGGGTTTGGACAATTGCGAAAGAAAAGAAAAACAAAAACACAAAACTAAGTAAAAGACAACAAAGGAAACAGCGACAGAATCTGGAAGTGTGCAGCGACGACCACAGTGGTGGCGACGGATGCTGCGGCCGCAGCAGATATTGCAGCGGCCGCCGCAGCGACAATTGTTGGGTTCTGCAGTAGGGCATATTCCCTCTTCTGCGACGGTTTTTCAGCTTTTTCTCTTTCTTGTTTCGGTTGTGTTTGGCCAATTAGGGTTTTTAATTTGTGAGTATGAATGAGGAAGAATAACAATTTGAATCAAAAGTTTTTAGATTGGAGGATTGAAGAACCTTTTTAGCCAAAAAGGTTTCTTCAATATATTTTCCAATATAATTTTTATTGAATGTAAAACATGAGTTTAAGTAGACAATAGACCAATTCTATCTTGTTCAAAAGATAGAGTCTTGGTTGATAAAGCTAGATAAAATAATCCTAAGATAAATCAAACTAACTAAAAATTGATAAATAAAACTTGGTGGAAAAGGAATTACTTAGATGAGATATTTTTCTTCCACCTTATTATTTCCTAATTGCATAAAATAATTATATCTAATTAAATTCGAAATTAACTAAATAAATATGTGGAAATTCGTCCAAACAGTGACACCTACAAAGATGATGAATTTCGGCCAACTTCGAGTAAGATTCTGGAAAAACCTTCAACGGTAAAGTTGTAGATCTTTTCGTCCTCGTTCCAACAAGGTATGACACGACCTCATCCGATAAAAAAGGACTCCAAACAACCCATTTTACCGAGACGTCAAAATGTTGTCAACCCATTAAGAACGAACTAAAACTTGGATATAAATTCAACTTGCTCCATTGGACCTTCATCCATGGTGGAGCTTTCTTCCTTTTGAGAAAGACATACTCTTCATCCAACAGTCCTCGAATCGATCTTGATAACTCGCCAGGATCAAGATCATTTTTTGAGCCACGGAAGCTCATCCTTGATTGCATCATTCTCCCCCTCTTATCGTCGATTCGTCCTCGAATCGAGTCGTTGATGAGCAAAGGGGAAAGAGCATCAACCTTAATACATGAGGATGGAGGGGTGGGTGGGATGGGTGCCAGAAGAATTCGAGGGATAAAAGCCTCAAAAACAACACCTGTCATAGAGATTATTGAACAATTAAAAGGAACAATAGCAATAGGCTCAATAACCCTATCAATTGAATCTCATAATCCTCCACATTAGGAACAATCTCAAGAGGTACAATACCTAACTCAAGAGAACTGTCCCCAACATCCTCATCGTTGTCGTTAGAAGCAATCACATCATATGGCGAAGCACTGCAGTCCACTTGCAGCGCAGGTTCGAAGGTCTTCTCGGAAGACTCTGGCAACGTGTGACACACTGTTGGAAAGCTCGTCAAGTCAGCTTTGCAACAAGACTGAGTTGACTCAATTCCGTGGTCAGAATCAATAGGAATCTGCGAAACAAGTTCGGCGCGCTGTGCTGTTTTCTGGGCAACGAATTTGTCCACAATCTCCGCAATCAAAGCCTCCAAATCTCGGCGTCGTTCCTCCTCTCGGCGTCTTTCCTCCTCCTCTCGGATCATTCTTCCTCCTCTTGTCGTCGTGCCTCCTCAACCTCTGTTTGTTGGAGAAGTCGAATCTGAAGGCGTTGTCATAGTTGTTGTCGACACCTCTCATCTTCGATCTCCGCTTGCCGTTGAAGCCAAAGGTGGCACCTTTGAGCCTCTCGTTATCGCTCGACGGCTTGTTGTTGTTGCAAAGCTCGGCTCTGCAACTCTCGGCGGCGGCGTTGTTGTGCAGCTCATTCGAAAGCAAAGAACTCATCCAACGGATCGGGATCATCATCCCAATCGCCCCAGATTGCGCCAACCATTGAATCAAATTGTGAATAATACCAAGAAAAGACAAGAACTTGCGAAACCTACGGCTCTGATACCACTTGATACATTTGGAATTCCCGATCCTTTGCATGTGGGTTCGGAATCAAGAACACCAACTTGTTGATGCCCCGATCTTGTAATTATCCATGCTATATTCTTGATGATTACAAGCAATTAAAATTAAAAGACAACAAAGGAAACATCGAAGGAATCTAGAAGTGTGCAGCGATGACCACAGTGGTGGCGACGGATGTTGTGGCTGCATCAGATATTGCAGCGGCCGCCGCAGCGACAGTTGATAGGTTCTGCAATAGCGCAAATTCCCTGTTATGCGACAGTTTTTCAGCTTTTTCTCTTCTTTCTTGTTTTTGTTGTGTTTGGGCAATTAGGATTTTGATTTTTTGAGTATGAATGAGGAAGAATAACAATTTGAATTCAAAGCTTTTAGATTGGATGATTGAAGAACCTTTTTAGCCAAAAAGGTTTCTTCAATATATTTTCCAATCTAATTTTTATTGAATGGAAAACATGAGTTTAAGTAGACAATAGATCAATTCTATCTTGTGCAAAATATAGAGTTTTGGTTTATAAAGCTAGATAAAATAATCCTAAGATAAATCAAACTAACTAAAGATAGATAAATAAAACTTGGTGGAAAAGGAATTACCTAGATGAGATATTTTCCTTCAACTTATTATTTCCTAATTGCATAAAATAATTATATCTAATTAAATTCGAAAATAAATAAATAAATATGTGAATATTCGTCCAAACAGTGACAACTGCAAAAATATGGCACGACCTCATCCGATAAAATAATTATATCTAATTGAATTTCGGCCAACTTCGAGTTTGATTCTGAAAAAACCTTCAACATAAAAGTTGTAGATCTTTTCATCTTCGTTCCAAAAAGGTATGGCACGGCCTCATCCGATAAATATGGACTCCAAACGACCCATTTTACTGAGACACCAAAATGTTGTCAACCCATTAAGAACGAACCAAAACTTAGACATAAACTCACCTTGCTGCTTTGGACCTTCTTCCATGGTGGAGCCTTCTTCTTCCTTTAGAGAAAGATATACTCTTCCTCGAATATCCCTCGAATAGATCTTGATAACTCGCCATGATCAAGATCATTGTTTGAGCCACAGAAGTTCATCCTTGATTGCATCATTTCCTGTCAAAGATAATCTAATTACAAGTAGCTAGTATAGTCGGTATGTCCGGAATCAATCCACGAGAAGAGTTAATGTTCATGTGCACTTTCATTGTTAACCAAAAGCAACTAATGCAAGAGATTTCGAAGTAAAAAGCAAACAAAAGCAATAAAGAGAATAATGTTGATGGATTTGATAACAATAGGAATGAATGGTTTCAACTACGACTTCTCAACAATGGTTGCTATACTCGATACTTTACTCGATTTCTAGTTATTCTACCTCAATTGATTATTCCGATATTGGTTTAGATAGATTACCAATCCTCGCGAATATGACAATTGATATGTTGCTATTCCCAATTCTTCGCCTATGGGTTTAGAATCATGAATAACGACTTGTTGACGGCCCAATCTTGCAATTATTCGTTGATTCCTTGATGTGGAACAATTTTCTTGAATGTAGGAAGAGTGAAATAGTGTCAAACACAAGGGAGAAGCCACAATTAGAACGCAATAGCGACAGACACGGCGACGATAGAGGGATGCAGCGGACGCCGCCCTAGTTCTGGCAGGTAGCAGCGACGAAGTTCTCCTGCTTACAACGACGGTTTGCTTCCTTGGTTCAGTGAAAGAATTCCGATTGATCGTCTTTGTATTTGTGACTTGTGTTTGATCTTTGGGTTTGGAGATTTGTTTGGATGGATGAATTAAACTAAGAACACGAACTTGATAAGAAACAAAGGTTTTGGATTGAAGATTGAAGAACCCTTTAGCCAAAGGGTTTCCTCAATTTTATATTTCAATATGAATTTCTCAAAGTAAAGAACGTTTAGTAAATAGACACTGCATAGCCAATATGTCCTTGCAAATGATTGATTTGGCTGAAATAAAATAATAATAAACTAGATAGACTTCCTAAATAAGAGAGAAAAACAATCTTAGATGATAGATAAAATCAAAGCTTACTTTTAAAGGAAAATCCCCTAAGATATTTTCCTTCGATCTCCACATTTATTTCCTAAATGAATATTACACACTTAATAATAAAATAATCTTAAAATAATGGAAGAATCGGCTAGCCCTTAATGTCACTCGATATCGACTCATGTGGGACTCGATACCGACTCTAGCACACTCGATGTCGACCCTTCATACATGGTGGAACCTTCTTCTTCCTCTTGAGGAGGACATCATTCTTCATTTGAATTCGACCCATCATCGAGTTGTTGCCAGGATCAAGATTGTTGTTTGACCCACAGAAGGTCATCTTGATCCGTGTCATTCTCCCCCTCTTATATTCGATTAATCATCGAATCGAGTCGTTGATGAGAAGCAGGGAAGGAACAACAACCTTCAATTATGATGATGGAGGGGTGGGTGGAATGGGTGCCAGAAGAATTCGAGGTATTGGAACCCCAAAAACAATACATGTCATAGTGGTCATTGAACAATCAAAAGAAACAACATCAATATGCTCAATAACTCCATATGATCTATCCTATTTATGATAGTCAATGGGTTAGTCCTACACAGGTAGTCCCTAAAAAGGGAGGTATCACAGTCTTTGAAAACCAGGAAGGTGAAATGGTACCTATGAGGGTACAAACAGGGTGGAGAATTTGCATTGATTATCGCAAACTCAATGCTGCAAGACGTAAGGACAACTTTCCCTTACCTTTTATTGATCAAATGCTTGAACGCCTAGCTGGTCGTTCCTATTATTTCTTTTTAAATGGTTACTCGGGATACTTTCAAATTCCTGTTGCACCCGAAGACCAGGGAAAAACTGCTTTTACATGTCCTTTTGGTACTTTTGCTTATAGTAGGATGACTTTTAGATTATGCAATGCACCTAGTACTTTTCAAGGATGCATGCTCAGTATATTTTTTGAATATGTTGAGCATTTCATTGAAGTATTTATGGATTATTTTACTGTGCACAGGAATGACTTTGATTCTTGCTTACATCATTTATCCTTGGTACTTAAGATGTGCGTTGAGACTAATTGAGTTATGAACTTTGAAAAATGCAATTTTATGGTTGAATAAGGGATTGTCCTTGGACACATTGTGTCCAAAAAGGGCATTGAGGTAGATAAGCAAAGATTGATCTCATTCAATCTTTACCTTACCCTACTAATGTGTATGAAATCCGTTTGTTCTTAGGACATGCAGGATCTATCGTAGGTTCATCAAAGACTTTTCTAAGATAACCTCACCCTTATCTGAGCTCCTTAAGAAGGATGTGTACTTTGTGTTTGACGATAGTTGTAAGAAAGCTTTTCATTAGTTGAGAAACTAGTTGACCTCAACACCAATTATCCAAGCCCCAATTAGACCTTACCATTTGAAACTGATATCCGATGCTAGTGATTATGTCGTTGGAGCTGTTCTAGGACAAAAGGTGGATAAAGCGTCCCACGTGATGTATTATGTTTATGTGATGTTGAATACGACCTAGCGGAACTACACTACTACAGAGAAGGAATTGCTAGGCGTGGTGTTTGCTCCAGAGAAATTTTGTCCTTACCTATTGGGTGCTAAGGTGGTGTTTTACAGCGATCATGCAGCACTCCGACACTTGATAACGAAGAAGAACGCAAAGCCTAGGTTGATTCGAGGGATTCTACTCTTGACGGAATTCAATTTGGAAGTCAGAGATAAGAAAGGAGTAGAAAACTTGGTAGCAGACTATTTGAGTAGGATATACAAAAATGATGGTGGGGGAGAGCAACCACGGAAGTTAGGAGAATTCCTTGATGAAGGATTAGTGAGAATTTGGTCATATGATGACACTGAGGGACTAGCGTCCGCCGCCCTGACGATTGGCCGATTTTGAATGATCTTGATGAGGAAAACGAGGAGCCACCGACTTGGCTTATGAGTGTGTATACTTAGCAGCCATGGTTCACGGATATTGTTAATTATTTGGTAGCTGGAATCTTCCCTTCATATTGCCCGAAAGCCAAAAAGGATAAGACTCGGCACGATGCTCGTTACTATGTTTGGGATGATAATTTTCTATGGAAGCACTACGCTGATCGAATCGTTCGTCGATGTCTTCTAGAAAGTGAGGTAACTTCTGTTTTGAGATCATGTCATTCAGTTTCAAGCGAAGGACATTTTGGACCACAGTGAACCGCTGGGAAAGTCCTTGAAGTAGGATTCTGGTGGCCTCACATCTTTCATGATGCTTGATAATGCATATTTCATATAGGCATTATAGGTATTTCTTATTGCATTTAGATAGGAGTTTTGCATATGTTTGAGTCTAGGTTCATATATTTCTTGTGAAGTATTCGATTTCAGAATCTACTCTTTTTTAGTGTTTATTCTGCAGAGTTACATTTCGAACTTGGATAGGATCTTGGAAGAGCTTAAGAGACATGCTTTGGATCATATGGAGGCCGAGGAAGAGGCTAGAGAGGATCAAAGAAGCACAACATTGAAGACAATCAAGGAAAAAGAGGGAATTTCGTCACTGAGATGGTGGCGCTCGCCGCCTCTTGCACCGCGCTCGCCGTGGGCCGATTTTCAGCGATTGCGATTTTGGATTCGAAGATTCTATTTTCTATTATTATACTCTTATATTTATAGGGTTTTGCCAACTCCTGTCTTTATTAGCTTATTTTCCATTAATTTTCAGAAGAGAAAGATGAGGTTTTCTGAGACTATGAACACAATTAGAAAGAGATAGAGATTTGGCCTATCAGTTGCTAAAGTCATAGTTTTACCTGTGATTTGAAGACATGGTCGTTTAGATTGTGTGGATTTTATTTGAGGATTAGCTTTATTTTATCCATCTTTAGGATTAGATATTATTTCCTATCTTAGGTTAGTTCTATCTATCTTTTATCTGTTTTCATATATCTTAGGGTTAGATTGTCTATCTAGGATTAGTTTCCATTTAACTTAGGATCAAGATTTATATTTTATCTATTTCTATGTTCTATTTTATTTATCTATTTGTAATTTAGTTTATCTTCTTTTGTATAGATGAATCCCCTTTCCAACTCACCATAAATTCATATTCCATATTGTTGATCAATCAAAGCTTTTCTCCAACGAAACCTATAAAACCCCGAAAGCCTACTTGAATCCACTCCAAAAAATCTAAAGCCTCGTGTTTCAATTGAGTTATTACCCATCAAAACACTTTCCACCACTACCCTACATCAATCAAGTTCAATCTTTTTCCATACAATTCTCCTACCTATTACCCACGAAGGCTATTGAAACCAAGTTGGTCATCAAGTTTCGAAGTTTGAAGGAGTGTGGATGTCATTTGTTCAACGTCTTCGCTCGTATTGGTCTTCGGCGATACACTGAGGTGCCCTCCGTCACTGCAGAGAGGTCTTCTTTGGTTGTTTTGTGGAATCCCTTTGTGTTTGTCTTTCTCTTTCTCAATAATGAGTGGATATGCTAAGAAAGAGATGCCAGCCTACTTCGTTGACACTGAGGTGCTATGCTGGAATGCACTTGGGAAGCGTTCCTACATGTCTACCAAGCTCTTTGATGAAGATGCATTGAAGAGGTTGGGTTTGCTTGATTCAGTAATGACCTTGATGGCACATGGAAGGCTGCATGATTTTTTTGGTAGAAGGGCTCCAACCTACCCTTGCTTGGTTAAGGAGTTCCTTACTACTTTGGATGTAATCTCGCCAAGGATGTTCGGTTTAAGTTAAGGGGAAGAGTTTGCAATCCCTCATATGCTACAATTGGGGTTGCTTTTGGTGTTTCGAAGAAGTGCACTAGGAAGTGGAAGCAGGCCATGCATGGTCTGGATTCAAAAGAGATTTGGAGGAGTTTGACAGGGATGCCTGGGACTTTCAAGAGATATTGGCCCAATGATGTGATTACTCATCCCGCTCTTCGTCTTTGTCTGCGGTTTTTGGGCTCTACTTTCTATGATTCTGATAGCACCACTACCATTGATCTTGATTTGGTTGATTTTATGTATTGCTTGACTCCTGAGTCAACTATAGTTCCAGACTGGGTACTCATGATTTTAAGGATGTCTGAGAAGGCTCGTGACCAGCGCAACGAGAGTCATCCTCTTTTTACCCTTTTTGGAGGCATGATCACATTTTTTACAATATATTATGGTGTTGATGTCAGTTCGCTGCAGCCTGTACGTCATTCTTATACGTGGGACATTGATACTCTCGTGTCTGCACTGATGGTGGAGAAGTTGCAGTTGCATTATGCTATTGAGAGATTTCGTTGCTTCTCTAGACCCCATCAATCTCATCATTAGCATCTGCTGATTAATTTACCCGTGGGGCCGAGATTAGTGGATTTTCGCCGGAGCCATGTTCCTGTTGATACTGATTTGCAGAAGTCTGATGATCCTATGACCCATGCGAGAGATATTGAGGATATCCAGATAGAGATGACGCCACTCGTGGTTAGAGATACCTCGCGCATCGCGTGCCTAGAAAAGAAATTGACTGATTTTGAGAGGCAGCATGTGGCTGAATTCATGAAGTTAACCAGGTTACATGTGATTTTGGTCGGGAAGATTGATCAACTGCAAGATGCTTGTCTATTATTGATGGACATGATTCATCAACGGTTTGGAACCCAGACCCCGTCTCATGCATTGCATATTGTGTTATCAAAGATATCCATCTAATTTGAGTTTATCCTATTTAACTTTATACGGGCATGATCATATAAATCCCATGGAATTCTAGAATGATTTGACCTTGTCTTTAAAATTGGTTTTTAATGTGAAATATGATTAGGCATAGGTAATTGAGCATGTATGATCTATGTTTGTGAGAATGCTTGATATTCAACAAAAATTTGTCCTCGTGAGTTATTTTTGGCCTTATAAGGGATACATCTATACTCCTTTTCCTTTTCTTGTGTGATTTACTTTTCCTATGCATTTATCATTGAGTATTGCCATGTTTATCTATTTTCAAGACCGATTATATACATGTTCATTGCTTGATAAGTTCAAATGATAGAGGCAAATTTGTAGCCATATTTTATCCATGTCTACCTTATGTTATATCTTGCTTTGAAGCCAATTTGAGCCTTTAGCCTGTTTTATTGATGAGCCTTACCCTCATTCCGGGGAAATTGAGATTTTGAGTGGGTTATGGAATCTATTTTGGAGTTGAGGAGAAAGAAGCTGAAGTGTGAGTTTTATGGCTTATGGTTTTGAGAAGATGTAATGTTATGTGCTTATTAGTTTCCTCATTTTATGCATTTGTTCCTATGTATTTTGGCTCAATATAAAAAAACAGTTCAAAAAAAAAGAAAAAAAAGGATAAGAGCCAAGTTTATTTATTTTTGCATAATGAGGAAGAATTGGATTTACGTTGGTTAAAAGTTAGATTGGTTGGGTGTTGGAGATTGCATGAGTATGTGATGAAGATGATGATATGAGTATGCGTTTATTGATATATTTTGAGAGTTGTGTTTATGGAGGATTTCTGGACTTGTTATTATTTTTTGAGAGATGTTGTGGGTATGTGAGCTTGAGTATTATTGAGTTGGTTTGTGTTATGTTGGGAGTTGTTGAAATCTTATTTTTCCGGAATTTATAGCACTACATGACCAAATACAATTCTTTGCCCTTATGTTTCTGTACTAAGTCCTCTTGATGTCTTTATTTTTGCATTGACGTATCCGGTGGAGATTTTGTGATATAAATGTCAATATTTGAGTTGATGCTTGTATATGGAATTAAGGTGAATGTATGCTTAAAACCTAAAAACATGAGAGTGAGAGATACACATTATCCTTGGTAAGGTTGGATTTTTGAGCATGCAAGCAACTTGATCCCATATATACATGTTATGGCGTTTATATGTGCACTATTGATGATGTTGCTTTTGATGAGTAAAATTGTGAAAGAATCTCCTGTGGGATGCATAGATGATGTTTTTATCTTATGGTTGCTTGAAGACAAGCAAGAGTTAAGTGTGGCGGGATTTGATAATGCATATTTCATATAGGCATTATAGGTATTTCTTATTGCATTTAGATAGGAGTTTTACATATGTTTGAGTCTAGTTTCATATATTACTTGTGAGGTATTCGAGTTCGGAATCAACGCCTTTTTAGTATTTATTATGCAGAGTAACATTCCGACCTTGGATGGAATCTTGGAAGAGCTTAAGAGACATGTTTTTGAGCATATGGAGGCTGAGTAAAAGGCTAGAGAGGAGCAAGGAAGCACAACATTGAACACAATCGCGGAAAAAGAGGGAGTTCCGTCACTGAGATGGCAGCGCCCGCCGCCTCTTGCACGGCGCCCGCCGTTAGCCGATTTCCAGTGATTGCGATTTCATATCTTAAAATTCTATTTCATATTATTATACTATTATATTTATAGGGTTTGTCGACTCCTTATGAGTCCTTATTAGGTTATTTTCCATTAATTTTCAGAAGAGAGGGGATAGGAGGTTTTGTGAGACTATGAACACAACGAGAGAGAGAGAGATTTGGCATATGAGTTGGTTAACTTATAGTTTCGCCTGTGATTCGAAGACATAGTTGTTTAGATTGTGTGGATTTGATTCTATTTAGGTATTCATATTCATAATTATCATCTTGTTCTTATTGATTATATTTGTGTTTCTTCATATGATTGATCATCATGTTAGGAATTGCATCTTAGCTATGAATTCGTTGTTGTATTCTTGATAGCAAACGAAGGCCAGACCGTTGATTGATCAAACCCATCAAAAAGAGACAAGTCTCATGTAGGTGATCGATCTTCCCAAACAGAATCGCATAGGACTTTGTAAGCTTCATCAACTCATCTTCCTACTGCTACTCAAATTCAGTTACTTTCTTCTCCAAGCAGGCAACATGGAAGTCATCTCGAACTATAAGCGGTGTCATCTTGATCTGCATATCTTCAACATCGCTTGGATGGGTCATTAAATCATCAGGCTTCCACAAATGAGTGATAAAAGGAACATGGCTTCGGCGGAAGTCAACCAATTTCAAACCATAGGTAAAATAGTAGGCAGATACTGATGATAAGACTGACGGGGTCTAGATAACCACCGAAATCTCTCAATAGCATATGGCAATTGCAGCTTTTCTAACATCCGTGCAGACACAAGAGCATCAATGTCCCGCGTATAAGAATGAATCACAGGCTGCATTGAACTAACATCAACACCATAAAATATTGTCAGAAGTGTGATCATGCCTCCAAAAGGGGTGACAAGAGGATGATTCTCGCTGCGCTGACCACGAACCCTCTCACACATCCTCAAAAATAAGAGTACCCAGTCTGGTACTACAGTAGACTTGGGAGTCAGGCAATATATGAGATCAATCACACCAGGGTCAACAATAGTAGTGCTCTCAGAATCATAGAAAGTAGAGCCCAAAATCCTCAGACAGAGACGAAGAGCGGGATGAGTAATCATATCATCTAGTCTGAAATCCTTGAAGTTCCTGAGCATCCCTGTCAGACTCCTCCAAATCTCTGCTAAATCAAGAACACGCATGACATTATTCCACTTCCTAGAGCATCTCTTCATAACACCGAAAACAACTCTCATCGCAGCATATGAGGAATTACAGGCTCTTCCTTGCAATCGAAATCGATCATCCTTCGCTGATATTGCCTCCAAAGTAGTAAGGAACTCCTTAACCAAGGAAGGGTAGGTGGGAGCCCTTCTGCCAATGAAATCACGCATCCCTCCATGTGCCATCAAAGCAATCACTGAATCAAACAGACCCAACCGTCTCAATGTGATTTCGTCAAAGCACATCGTGGACGTATAGGTGCGCTTTCCAAGTGCATTCCAGCATAGCACATCGGTATTATAAAAATAAGTTGGCACATCTTTCTTGATAGGAGCAGACGACATAGTGTAATCTTGAGGAAAAACCGAAGAAAAACCACAAAAATGACCAACAGATGAGCTCGCAGTAGCGGCGACGGGCGCCGTGTATGGGGCGGCGGGCGTCGTGTACCCAGAACCACGAATCCGAGTGAAAACGTTGGAAGACCGACGTCCACACTCCTCCAAACTCGAACTTTTCATGAATAACTTGGTATCAAAGGGTTATTTGGTCATAGGTAAGGGAATGGAATGGAAAAATTGAATTTTGTGGATGTAGGGTAATGGTGGAAAGTGTTTTGGTGGATAGAATCGATTAAAATGCAAGGCTTTAGGTATTTGGAATGGATTCAAGTAGGCTTTTGGGTTTTGTATATTCCTCGAACAAGCTTGAATGATTCACAATAGGGAGTAGCAATATATGGTGAATTGGAAGGAATATCTATCAAAAAGAAAAATAGAAAATATTAGAACTAGATAACATAGGAATAGAAATAATAGAACCACTAATTCTAGGAAATAAGGAAACTAGTTCTAAAAAGAAAAATACAATCCTAAGATAAATAGAAAATAAATAAAAGATAAAATACTAACCTAAGATAGCTAGAAAATAATCTAACCTAAAATAGATAGAAACTAATATAATCCTAGAACAAAATAAAAGAGAAATAAATCTAATCCTATAAAAAATATAAAACTAACTTAACACAAAAAATAACCAAAAATAAAAAAGATAGAAACTTCCCTTCCAGGTTACCAAAATTCGGACTCGTCAGGCGGACAGAGGGGCGGCGGGCGCCGTGTGACTGGCGGCGGGCGCCGTGTCCACAGAATGGGACTCCATTCTTCCAAATCAATCAAAACTCAACCCAACACAGGTTTCACTTACCATAGCTCCCGAAATCCAACGACACGATTGATCCTACTTTATTGAATTGAAAACTAACTGCAACATAGAAACAACACTACCTAACTACCTTGGGTTGCCTCCTAAGAAGCGCCTTTGTTTCACGTCTTTGGCTTGGCGTGATGCATCTCTTGATCAACTTATTCCACCAAGATCCCCTACACTTGTCCTTTTCAACACAAGAGGTGGAACCTTAGGAACTTTTGCAACATATCCATCAACTGCATCGATTGATTCCTTCTTAAAATGAGTTACTCCTGGAGGTTGTCCTGCAATTGCAAAAACCTCGACATTGTTAGGAATCAATTTCTTATAGGGAATAGCAATAGAATCATTTGAATTAGACACATTGTCATGTGACTAAAACAAATTCTCAATTTTCATCTCAATGTCATCTTTCCCTAATCCAATTTCATCTTTGTTAGAAAACTCAAGATTCATAGATTCAGTTTCAACAGAAGCATTTAACAAACTATTTGATTCATTCTTGTAATTACTTTCATTAGAGTCAAGAACATCTACAGAATCATTGGTAGAAGAAACAATAGGCTCAAATACAGAAAACTCAATCTTTCTACCATCAAATTCCATAGTTAGTGAACCTTCAAAACAATCAATCTTAGACTTAGCCGTTAGCAAGAATGACCTTCCCAAGATAATTGGGATTTCAAGCGTACATTCTTCCATGTCTAGAATAAAGAAAGCAGCTGGAAATATCAAATAATTTACCTTAACCAAAACATCCTCAACAACTCCTCTGGGCTTGATACTAGAACGATCAGCGAGTTGTATAGTAACACTAGTTTCAAACAATGAATTGAGACCCAAAAACATGTACAAGTTATAAGACATAATATTAATTGAAGCATCTAGGTCTAACATAGCTTTGGTGAAGCTAGCAAGACCTATTGTACATGGGATAGTAAACATACCCGGATCTCCGCACTTTTCAGGCAATCGTTTCTGAAGTAAAGCAAAAACATTCTCACTTAAACTTACCTTTTCTTTCTTTCGCATCCTTTGCTTGCGTTTATCGTGCATAATTCTTTCAAAAAATTTGCATAGCGAGGCACAGTTTTAATCAAATTGAAAAGTGGAATATTTACCTCACAATGAGCAAAGGTGTTTAAAGAATTTGTTCGTCTTCCCACTTAGGATCAGATCTTAAGGCATGAAGAAAGGGTGGTGCAGGTCTTGAAACGTCACACGACCACTCTTTAGAAGAATTCTTCAGGAGTTGAGCAACATCAGAAGTAGGATCCGTCAATGGAGGAGGTTGTGGGCGCCGTATGAAGGGGCAACGGGCGCCGTCTATGCAGTGTGTCTCCAATTCCATCTCTTCCTCCTTATTTCCCAAATCAACTTCTTCTCTAGGCCTCTCTTCAACATTCCTAGTGGGCACATTCACTTGTTTACCTCCTCTAAGGATCATGACGCTAACATTCTCCTTCGGATTCACTACCACCTGAGATGGTAACTTCCCCGAATCTTTCGCTTTCAATTCACCAATCTCTTTAGTCATCTGAATTGGCAAATTCTCTTGAACGCTCATCTTGTCCAATAGCAACCTCAATGTCTCATCTTGATCTTCTTGTTGAGTGTTTCTAGGACGATTCTTAAATTATCCTCTCTGGAAAGGAATTTGTTGTTGCTGGCCTCTGCCGTTGAATCCACTTTGGTAGTTTGAATTGTAGCCCCGATTGTAGTTGTTACCAAAGTTGCGACGAGGTCCACAATTCATAGCATTCACTTCAGCGGTGTCCTCCTGAATCAAGGGACACTTATCATTCAGATGAATTGGATCTCCACAGACACCACAAGGTCTAGGCTGATGGGATTGATTCATTTGCACAACCATCTTGTTCACGGTCTCCATAAGCCTATCGATATCATCCTTGTGTCCATCTCTCAAACTATCCAACTTATGAATTCCTCTAACTCCTTGGTGTCTCCTCCACTAGTAGCATTTATGAAACTCTTATCGGTTTTAAGCAAGCCTTCATACAGATACAACAGTAGATCATCCTCGGGTATACCATGTTGTGGACAACTATCCTTAAGCTTCTTGAACCGCTCAACATACTCATAAAGACTCTCCGTAGGTGATTGCTCAATACTGGACATCTCCTTAAGTTTGTTGAGGCGCGTCGCAGGAAAGTACTTATGTAGGAAAGCTTTCTTCAATTGCACCCAAGTAGTAATGTTTTCTGGGGGTAGGTAGTAAAGTCAATCGCTTGCAGAATCCTTCAAAGTAAAGGGGAACACTCTCAACATCAATTGGTCATCGTTGAGGCCTTGGGGTCTCAGTCTATCACACACGCTCACAAAGGTAGCAAGGTGCTTGTTTGGTTCCTCCCCAGGCAATCCATGAAAGTAAGGCAAAATAGAAGACCAATTCAACTTATACTCAATTCTTGAACCCACAAGGAGATTAGGAAGACTAATTGCAAGTGGTTGAGCGCTCAAATTAGATTCTTTTAGGTTTCTCAGGTTCCTTCTTGGCGCATCAACAACAACCTCTTCTTCCATCTCCTCGCTGTCTCAAACACAAGCGTCCTCTTCAACCTAAGAGATCTTTCAACCTCAGGATCAAAAGACAAAGGCAATGAATTAGAAGATCTAGTTTGATCCATACAAGTACACAAAAGACTCAACGTAAAGGGTAATTGAAAGAGATAAAGAAAAGCAAACTCTTTTCTTCTCCCCGGCAACGGCGCCAAGAATTTAGTGCGGGAAGAACGTCGTTGGCACTGTCGCCCTTTGCCAAATAGTAATAATATCCAAATTTAAACACAAAACCAATAGATTAGGCACTCAATCACTTGATAAACCAAATAACTATTAGTATAGTGATGAAGTCCGGTGTCGAACCTACAGGGAGAAGCGATTTCCTATTCAATAACTCTAAGAAAAGACTCTTATAGAAATGCAATGATTCGTAACAAGTAGCAAAGATGTAAAAGTAACCAGATTTATGATCGCAAAGTAAATTGATATCAAAGTAGAAAGAACATTTCACCTCCAATTATCTGACAATGGTTGGAATTCATGGTCGTCGTATTAATCTATTAATTATTGATATTCCTAGGTCTACTTGACTAAAGTTGAGAGATCCGCAGATATTCACTCATCTTATTCAATATCACTAAAGAATAGCATTAAGGACTCAAGTAATCAAGACCAATTGGCACATTGACTCAACTCAATTAAGACTAATAGGCACATACCGAATTCAGCCCTAATCGAATCTACAGAACAAAGACCAATTGAAATCATCAACTATAAAAGACAAAGAGACATCAATACCTTTGTTTGCTATAGAGAAAAAAACAATGAATTCATAGCTAAGATGGAATTCCTAACATGTTGATCATGCATAGAAAGGAACACAAATGTAAATTAAACACAAGATGATAACTACGAAAATGAATAATAAAATAGAATCAAATCCTCACAATCAAAACAACCATGTCTTCGAATCACATGCGAAACTATGAGTTTAGCAAGTCAAAGCCAATCCTCTCTAATTATGTTCATAGTCTCACAATAATCCTCATCTCTCTCCCTCTTCTTCCCTTTCTTCCTCAATGGAATTGAAAAACAACTAATAATATGACTCTAAAGTTGGAAAAACCTAGTAGAAAAATAGAATAAAATAATAGGAAATAATGTCTTCAGATCCAAAACCGCGTATCCGGAAAACAGGTCAACGGCGGGCGCTGTGCAAAGGGCGGTGGGCGCCGTCTATGCAGTATCCGTCATTCCTCAATTGTTTTCAATAGCTTCCAGTGTCGTGCTTCCTTGCTCCTCTTTAGCTTCTCCTCTAGCCTTCATATTCTCTAAAATGTGCATTATCATGGCCCCTACTCGATAACGACTGCTTGTTTATTTTGCAGGAATTTGCCAGATTTCGACTGACTTGACTCGATTTCGAATGATCTAGTCGATATCGAGTGAAGCCCCTAAGTCGAGTTCGACCGAATGTGATTATGAGCTGCTTAGGATCCGCTGACACGCTTCCTCGTTGATTCGATCCCGATTCCCTTCCACTACAACGGGAGGAAGTCCTGTAGTTTATTTGCGAAGGCAAGGAACCTATTTGAATTGGTATTTATATTTATTTAGACTTGATTTCCTCCGCTAACAAATTTTGGCGCCGTTGCCAGGGAAGCGATCTTTCGCGCCCTAGCAACTACTTTCACGTTCTTTCCAGTGCTTATTCAGCAGGTGTATGCAAAGAGGCAATCGTACACCTGAATCATGGGGGACAACGAAACCTTAGCTCAGCAAGTTGAGAGGCTCGGGTAGCAACTAGAGCTGGCCAATGCACCAAGCGACAGGGAAGTGCAACAAAGGAGGTAGTTTAAGGCACAAATAAACCAATTGCCTCAAACGGTCAAGCAATATATGCACCCGACACTCACCGTGCCTGAATCAGCCATCGTTATCCCTCCTTATGACTTTGAAATTAAAACTAGTTTTCTTACTGAAATTAAAAGAAATTCTTTTGAAGTGAAACCTAATGAATGCCCCATTTCTCATATTACTACTTTTGTTGACATATGTGAGACCCTCGCCGATGATGCTAATTTAGAATATGTAAAACTAAAGCTGTTTCGATGGTCTCTTACAGGGAAAGCATTGCAATGGCTCGAAGGCTTGACTCCCCGCTCGCTCAGAACATGGATAGAGGTTAAGGATGCATTCCTCAACAAGTTCTTTCCTACAACTAAGACGGCAATGCTACGGAAAAAGATCACTGTCTTTAAGCAAAAGCCTGGAGAGTCATTGACGCAAGCATGGGAGCGATACAAAGAGCTACGATCTTGCACTACGCATGGGTAACCACCCTATGATATACATGAAATCTTCTACAACTCCCTTGATGCACTGAGTAGGGAGAGAATCAACTCCTACACTTCCTACCAATACATTGAGCTTACACTTACGGAGACTTGGACTACTATTGATAAGTTGACCAACTTCAACAACACCTACGCAAGGCCTGTCCCATTCATGCCGCTATATGAGCCTCCAAAAGAGATTGACCCTGTCGTAAGGGAACAATTCAACAATGACCAGGTACGCTATCTAGCCAATCAAGTTAAGTTTCTTACTAATAACAAAGCTTGTTTGGAGTGTGGGTCTGTGAGGCACAACCCCACACCCTGTCCACACGCTGATATAGTTTATCTTGCAGAAACACATGAGGAGGCACACTATGCGGGGGGGGGGGGGGGGGGGGGTTAACTACTTAGGACAACACCAGCAACAGAATTAGGGTTATCGCCAACCCCAATACCAAAGAGACCCACCGCCCTACAGAGCTCCTGGTCATCCAGAAAGAGAGCACAAGAAATATGATCTGCAGCTTGTTCTTGACGAGTTAAAGATGAATCACAACGAATACAAGCAATCCAACAATTCCATCAACACTCAGCTGCACGACATCAACTCCATGCTTGGGGAGATCGACATCTGGCGGAAAACTATGGAGACCCAAATGGGTTAATTGGCTTCATCAATCCCTAAACCGTCAGTGTCACTCCCCGGGTCATCCGAACCAAACCCTAAAGGTAAGTCTGCATGACATGTGGCGGCAATGAACCTAACAATGGTTGAGATTTATGGTCCTGAAATTGATTCATTAATTACTCATCAACATATGTCTACTTGAGTAAAGTTGAAGGATCTGCATGGATACAATCACCTTATTCAATATCACTAAATAATAGAATTAATGACTCAAGTAATTATACCAATTGACATATCGATTCAATGCAATTAGAGAAAAATAGGCACAGGCCAACATCAACCCTAATCGACACCTATCAATATATATTAATTGAAATCATCCACTACAAAGACAAAGAAATATCAATAATTCAATACCTTCGTTTGCTATCAAGAATACAACAATGAATTCATAGCTAAGATGCAATTCCTAACATGGTGATCAATCATAGAAAGGAACACAAATATAATCAATAAACACAAGCTGATAAATATGAATATGAATAACTAAATAGAATCAAATCCTCACAATCTAAACAACCATGTCTTCGAATCACAGGAGAAACTATGAGTTTAGCAACTAATAGGCCAAAAACCTCTCTCTCTAATTGTGCTCATTGTCTCACAACCTTATTGTTCTCTACTCAACAATATGGCTTGAATAACCAAATAAAACCTAATAAAGAGTCTTACAAACCCTCGAAATATAATAATATTATAATAGGAACTAGAATCTTTGGATCCGAATCGCAATCGCTAGAAACGGCATCACGACGGACGCCACCTAAAGCACGGCGAGCGCCACCCTTCGCAGTGACGGTTTCTCTTCTTTCCTTCAATGTTGTTGTTCCTTGCTCCTCTATAGCCTCTTCCTCAGCCTTCATATGCTCCAAAACATGTCTCTTAAGTTCTTCCAAGATCCATTCCAAGGCCAGAATGTAACTCTCGAAAATAAACACTAAAAATACGTAGATTCCAAACTCGAATAGTTCACAAGCAATATATGAAACTAGACTAAAATATATGCAAAACTCCTATCTAAATGCAATAAGAAATATCTATAATGCCTATATGAAATATGCATTATCAGACATGCTATTTTCCTTAATCGTGCCTCCTCTTGTGCGAGCCTATTTCTCCGTCTCAATTCTTCGACCCATCTTTCCCGTTCAAATTCCTCTTCAAAATAGTCATATGTGCCTTGCATCTTTGTACCTAAGCTTTGAAAACACAATAGAACACACAAATTAATAGCAAACGCTTGGCACCTAGTGGGTACCGATGAGGTAGGTGGTGGTAGGGTATGTGATAGGTAGGATAAGAAAAAGGGATGTGTTATTCCTAAACTCCAAACAACTAAACTAGGCGCAATTGATATCTCCTCGCCAATAGCGCCAATTTGAGGAGAGGGTTTCTCGACCAAATTAATTTGTAATCAAGACCCCGTTATAGGAAAGTGGAGTCAGGTTCGTCCTTAGGAGAGAAGTCGGCGGTTATAGTTTAGTGTTTCTGGGTTCAAGAATAGAGGGAAAATAATGAAATAAAATAATAAAGATGAAAACAATGAAGAGGGATGTCGAGGGATGGAGAGGGAATGGTGGTCGGTGTCGAGTGGTTTTGCAGAATTTAAAACAATGAAATAAAATAATAAAGATGAAAAATTCCAAGGTAAGGGATCACCACAATAATAAACACATATGTAGATCATGAATAACATAAAAGAGCATGCTTTACATCAAATAATCAACTTTCGCTAATTCCAACAATTTAAGCAAATTGACTTTCGTAAATTAACCTAATTGTTTCTGCCTTTTCTTAATTAGGATTAATAAACTTTTGAATAAAAACCCTAATTACTATCCAAGTTTGCAACATGAATTCCTTGAACTCTCATCCAAGGGTTAAGCATAAGGGTAGATGATGATAGAAACACACATAATTATGAATTTATCGATTTAGAAAACATGTCTATTGTTGGGCTCACCCCAACCCTAGAAGATGGGAATTAGAAACAAAACATGCTTAAAGAAATTAACTTTAACATTAAACAAAACTAAAACTTACAACACCTTCCAATCTCTTTCTCCCCCTCCTCCGCTCATCTCTCTCTCTCTCTCTCTCTCTCTCTCTCTCTCTCCCTCTCCCTCTCTCTCTCCCTTCTAACTACTTGCGTCTGAAGACAACTTTGCTTGAATCAATAAAATCGAAGGCTTAGGGCCTTTGTTTATGGTAGACTAATCCTTACTAGCCTAGGAAAGTAAATAATAAAATAAATAGAAATAAATATATATTTTATCCAAATCCTATCTATCTAAAATATATCCAACTAAGGAGTCCATCTACATCGTAAGGAAAGATAGATAAAAGATGAAAAGATAGATAAAAGATCTTGTGCAAAATAATCCTTGAAAGATTCGGCCCAATCCGCGTCCGTGTCTGCTTCTTTTGGATTTTCAGTCGACGTCAAGTGAAAAGTCAGTCGACGTCGAGCACTCATCATTTGTGGTCTCGAGAGGTGGTCGACATCGAGTAAAAGGTAGTCGACATCGAGTGGGCTCATTTGACGTCGAGTGCTTGTCTCAACTTTCAGCATTCTGCTCCATCTTGAAACGAATTTTCGAGGGCTAAAACCCTCATGAAGACATCAACTTGATTCAAAACTATGAATGGCGAAAAGTGGGCTTTTCTACAGCTGCACCATCATGCGCTCTTCCTTAGCTTCTCAAATGTCTTCATGGTTCCCTTTAAGCTCCAAAGTGCATCCAAACTTCTCCAAATCAGCTATAAATCCCTAAAAATCACACCAAACTTTGTGTATACTCCATATCATGGAATTAATCATCAACTACACAAATTCCTAACATTCATAATATAAAATATGCATAAAGTACTCAAATATGCAAAATAAGACTAAAAATGCGAACATCATCATTCAAAATCTTTGTCCAAGAAAGCACATAAACCCTAATTTCCTACTTCAATTCATTCCAAATACCTAAAGCCTTGTGTTTCAATCAAAAGTCTTTCTTGCCATCACCCATCAAACGCATTCATCACTACCTTCATCCATAAAAATTCGATTCTTTCCACATCATTACTATCCCTACCACTAAAGCAAGTCCTTGAGACCAAGTTTTGTTCATCAATTATTAGTTTGCAGGAAGTTAGGACGTTGATCTCTCGACGTATTTTTCTCGGATTCTCACACCTGCACTGCCGGCGCCCGCCGCCCCCAGACCAGCGCCCACCGCCCCTGCATCGAGGAGATTTTTGGTCGTTTTTGTGGAGTTCTTTCGCATTCTTCATTTTTTTCGTACGTCATGGAAGGATACACTAGGAAATTTGTGTCGGTTTACTTTGATGACATCAAGACGGAGTGCTGGAAGGAGCTTGGGAAGCGAGTTTATACGCAAACTGAGTTCTTTGATCTTGATGCATTGAAGAGGTTGGGTGTACTTGATTCGGTTATGATTTTGATGGCACATGGAGGGCTGCGAGATTTCATTTGTAGGAATGCTCCAAATTATCCATATCTAGTCAAGGAATTCCTAACCATGTTGGAGGTGATATCGCCTAAGGATGTTCAGTTCAAATTAAGGGGAAGAGAGTGTCATGCGACTTATTCAACGATTGATTCTGCCTTTTGGATAACAAGGAAGTGTTCGAGAAAGTGGGAGCATGCTATGATCGCTCTAAGGTCAGCGGAGAATTGGAGGTGCATGACGTGGATGCCTGAGGAATTCGGGAGCGCTAGATCCGATGATATGATCACACACCCTGCTCTTCGTCTTTGTCTGCGGATTTTTGGCTCTACTTTCTTTGACTCTAAGGATACCTCTATTGTTGACTTGGGCATGATCGATCTGATCGATTGCTTGATTCCTGAGTCTACAATAGTTATGGATTGGGTGCACATGTTCCTGATGATGTGTGAAAAAGTCCGCTCAACGTCATGGGAGTCGCCCTTTGGTTATTCCTTTCGGAAGCATGATCACACTTTTGGCACTCTATTATAGGATTGATTTGGATTCACTCCAGCCTGAGAGTTCTTATTAAACTTGGGACATCAATTCACTTGTGTCTGCACATATGATTGAGAAGGTGCAGTTGCCATACACTATTGATAATGCATATTTCATATAGGCATTGTAGGTGTTTCTTATTACTTTTAGGTATTGGTTTTGCTATGTTTTGAGTCTAGTTCTGTTTATTACTTGTGGAGTATTCGAGTTCAAAATCTATGCGTTTTTAGTGTTTATTCTACAGATTTACATTCCGACCTTGGATGGACTTTAGGAAGAGCTTAAGAAGCATGTTTTGGAGCATATGGAGGCTATGGAAGAGCTAAGGAGGAGCAAGTAGGCACGACATTGGAATTCGTCAAAGGAATTTGAGGAACGCTGAGCACTGCAGAGACGGCGCTCGCCGCCCCTTGCACGACGCCCGCCGTTCGCCCAGATCCCGGAAACGCTGTTTTGGATCCGAAGACTATTATTTTATATTATTTCACATTTATTCTTCTAGGGTTTTGCCGACCCTTGTGAGACCTTTTAAGGTTGTTTTCAGTTTATTTCACCGTGTGTGGTCTGGCTTTTGTGTGAGACGATGAAAACCATTAGAGAGAGAGAGAGAGAGAGAGAGAGAGAGAGAGAGAGAGAGAGAGAGAGAGAGAGAGAGAGAGAGAGAGAGAATAGGCTTATGAGTTGCTAAACTCATAGTTTCGCCTGTGATTCGAAGACATGATTGTTTGGATTGTGAGGATTTGATTCTATTTGATTATTCATGTTCTTAGTTATCATCTTGTATTTAATTTATATTTATGTTCCTTTCTATGCCTGATCAACATGTTAGGAATTGCACCTCTAACTATGAATTCGTTATTGTTTTCTCGATAGCAAACAAAGGTATTGATGATAGTGATGTCTCTTTGTCTTTGTAGTGAATGATTTCAATTGATCTATGTTGAGGATATGCGATTAGGGTTGAGTTCGGTATGCGCCTATATATCTTGATTGTGTAGAGTCAATCTGCCAATTGGTCTTGATTACTTGAGTTCTTAATGCTATTCTTTAGTGATATTTAATAAGATGAGTGAATCTCTGCAGATCTCTCAACTTTATTCAAGTAGGCCCAGGAATATGAATAATTGATAGATCAATCCGATGACCATGAATTCCAACCATTGTCAGAGAATTACAGGTGAAATGTTCTTTCTACTTTGATATCAATTTGCTTTGTGATTTGCAATCTCGTTACTTTTACATATTTGCTATTTGTCCAAGATCATTGTTTTGCTTTAAGAGTGCTTGTCTAGAGTTATTGAATAGGAAATCACTTCTTTCTATGGGTTCGACACCGGACTTCATCGCTATACTAGTAGTTATTTGGTTTATCAAGTGATTGATTGCATAACCTATTGGTTGTTTGTTTAAGTTTGGATATTATTACTAATTGATAAAGGGTGAAAGTGCCAACGACGATCGTCCCGCATCAAATTCTTGGCGTCGTTGCCTGGGAGAAGAAAGGAGTTTGCTTTTCTTTAACTTTTTTCAATTACTCTTTACTTTAAATTTGTTGTGTCCTTGTATGGTTCAAACTAGATCTTCTAATTCACCGCTTTTGTCTTTTGATCTCGAGGTTGAAAGATCTTTTCGGTCGGAGAAGAGGCATGTGTTTGAGACAGACGAAGAGATGGAAAACGTTGTTGTTAATTCGCCAAGAAGGACCCTGAGAAACCTAAAGAAACCTGATTTGAGTGCTTAACCACTTGCAATTAGCTTTATGAGTATGTTGAGCGGTTCAAGAAGCTTAAGGGTAGTTGTCCGCAACATGGTATACCCGAGGATGATCTAGTGCTATATCTTTATGAAGGCTTGCTTGACACCGACAGGAGTTTCATCAAGGCTACTAGCGGAGGAGATATTTTAGATAAAATACCTCAGGAAGCAATGCAAATTTTTGAAGGGTTGGCTAATTGATGTCATCCTCAAGCGAAAGAAGAAGGCTCCACCTTGGGAGTCGTTGAAGAAACGGTGTTAATTATTTTATTATTTATATTTCTTATTTTTTATATATATTCTATTTTTAGTAACTCCTATGTTAGTTGGAGTCTAATTATAGAATTGCTTATTTTTAGTATTTCTTAGTTAGATTAAATAAGATGGTTAGGATTTTATATTAAGTTTTATCTTCTAGGTTTATTTATCTTTAGGATTAAAATTCTATCTTTATCAACCTAAATTCTATCTTGCACGGTAGAATTGGTTCTTAGGTTTTCTATTTAAACATTGTAGTTCTATTGAAATTAATCAGATTGAATAGAATTGAGAAACCCCTTTATAGGATTAAAGGGTTCTCGATTATCAATCCAAAAACCCTACTAGCAAGTTTACCCACGTTTCGTTTCCTTTTTCTCCAATCAAAAATAATTTGAAGTGGCAATTCGTGGTCAAGCCGCAAGTTTTGACCGAAATACTTGATATTGGCTTTCATGCAGTCAACCGTTCAACCCACGTCATTTTGATTGTCGATTGTGTGAGCCATTGTTGCTTTGCTGTTGACTCCTAAGGGTCCCATTAATTTAATTAGAAATTCACCGGCACCGATTCAAGCAATAGTCTCGTGTGAATCGGCATCAATTCACGGGGAATCAAAGAGCATAAGCAAGATCATTGATTTTAGTTTAGCAATTGGCCAGCCTAGCCAATTGCTATACATCAATTGGTCCTCGAATCGATCACTAATGCATTGCAACAATATGGGAGACATCAAGGAGTTAGAGGAGTTCATAAGTTGGATAGTTCGAGAGATGGACACAAGGATGATACCGATAGGCTCATGGAGATCGTGAACAAGATGGCTATGCAAATGAATCAACCTCATCAGCCTAGATCTTGTGGTGTTTGTGGAGATCCAACTCATCCGAATGATAAGTGTCCCTTGATTCAGGAGGACACCGCTGAAGTGAGTACTATGGATTATGGACCTCGCCGCAACTTTGGTAACAATTACAATCAAGGCTACAATTCAAATTACCAAAGTGGATTCTACAGAAGAGGCCAGCAGCAACAAGTTCCTTTTCAGAGAGGACAATATGAGAATCGTCCTAGAAACACTCAACAAGATGACAAAGATGGGACATTAAGGTTGTTATTGGACAAGATGAATGTTCAAGAAAATTTGTTGGGTCAAATGGCTAAGGAGATTGGTGAATTGAAAGCGAAAGATTCGGGTAAATTGCCATCTCAGGTGGTAGTGAATCCGAAGGAGAATGTTAGCGTCGTGACCCTTAGAAAAGGTAAACAAGTAAATATACCCACAAGGAATGTGGAGGACAGGCCTAGAGAGGAAATTGATTTGGGAAATAAGGAGGAAGAGACGGAATTGGAGATGCACTGCATAAACGGCGTCCCCCGCCCCTCACCACAACGCCTGCCGCCTCCTCTGTTGTGCGCCTAAAGTGCCATGTTTTACACTTACTTTTATATCGATTTCTGCATGCATTTCATACATTTGGGCTAGAATAATACATAATTTGTGTAGTTTATGTTTATTTACAATATATGGAGTTCTACACAAGTTTTTTTTTATATTTCGCAGAAATCGGGCGCACATTGGAGCTTAAAGGAAAGTCATGAAGAAGTTAAGGATGGTGCAGCTGGAGAAAGTGCCATTTTTCACCATTCATCATTCGGGATCAAGTTCTGATGTCTTCATGAGAATTGTATCCCTCGAAAAGAGCTTTCCAACACATACTCATATGTGTCAATCCGACAAACGAGGACTCGGGAAAGTGCGTTTCAAGAACGGAGCAGAATGCTGAATGCTGACAGACCTACTATGACGTCGACTAGATCTAGTCGAAGTCGAGTACACCAGGAGCCAGAAAGTCACACGGAGTCAAGCAGATCACTCGAGGAGCCCAGAGCTACTCGACGTCGAGTAAGTCTACTCGAAGTCGAGTACACCCGTCAAGTCCAGATGGTGCCCGAGCTCGAGTGCAACCCGGGAGGAAAAGTTCTAGTCGAAGTCGACTAACTCTAGTCGAAGTCGACTAACTCTAGTCGAAGTCGACTAACTCTAGTCGAAGTCGAGTAGCCCAGTGTCCAAGTTCGAGATCGAGTTCGAGAAGATAGAATTGCTTAAAAGAGAAGATTTGTGGAATTCTATCCATCCACATGAAGATCTATCAAGTCCAAGAGGGATCTATCCACATTAGTCATAGTTTCCTTATAGATTTATTTCTTTTATCATTAAGTTTTATCTTGTGTTTTTAGATAGAAAGTTTTAGATATAGATATAGTTGTTCCTTCCTAGATTAGCTACATGGAACACTATAAATAAGGCTTTAGAGGCTGGATTTTATAATCATTCAATCATCCAACAATCCAAGCTACAAGCCAATAGGAGTTTTCGAGAGTAGAGAGAGAGAGTAGAGGCCGAGAGAAGTTGGAGAAAGCGAGAGCGGGATTTGGCTTCGTTCGGTTGTAAGCTCTATTTTAATTTATTAATGCAATTTAGTTCCTATTTGTTATTGATGTGTTTTTCATGATGAGAAGCGAGTAGTCACCCAACTTCTAGGGTCGGGGTGAGCCCGAAGGGTAGCCATGTAAGGTGATGCGAAAAGGTACAATCTTTTGATGCGATTTCGTCTTCTATCCCTACGAGCATGATTCTTTTGCGAAAGTTGAAGGTGATCATTGTTTGTGTTATTGAAGCGAAAGTGATATTAATAAAACTTGGATTAATTATGTGAAAAAGGGCTAGTAACAATTAGGTTTATGCGAAAGCCTCTATATTCCTATTTGTTAATAACGACAGTTATTCGATGAAAAGGCATGATCTTTTATACCTTATGCATTATTTTATATGGTTATCGTTGTGGCGTTGATACCCCGATTCTAGAAGTCTTTTAGTTTATTGAATTTCCCACAATTTTTGTGTTGCTTCTGTTTTATTTCTGTCATTGGGAAGGTCACGTTTTTACACTGCAAAGCACTCGACATCGCCTGAATTCTCCTCATCGTCGAGTAGGTCTAGTCAACGTCGAGTACTTTGTGTTACTCGACATTGCTTGTTTTTGCCTCGTTCTGCGTTCTGTTTGCTTCTGTTTTGCAGTTAGTCGATGGCGTGGTCGAGATCGAGTACCCTACTCGATATCGAGTGCTCTTCTGGTCGAGTTCGTGTTGATTTAAGGAACTGAAAAGACGGGCGCTGACACGCTTCCTCGTGGATCGATCCTGACTGCCTTAATTCAATTTCGATTGCAGGGAAGAGCCCAAGGAGGTTCAATTTATCACAAGAAGGGCTCGTACCTACCCTTGCTTGGTTAAGGAGTTCCTTACTACTTTGGAGGTAATACTGCCCAAGGAGGTTCAATTTCGATTGCAGGGAAGAGCCTTAATTCTTCATATGCGGCGATGGGAGTTGCCTTTGGTATTATGAAGAGATGCTCTAAGAAGTGGAATAATGACATATGTGTTCTTGATTCAACAGAGATTTGGAGAAATCTAACGGGAACGCCTGAGAACTTCAAAGATTTCAGGCTTGATGATATGGTTACCCATCCTGCTCTTCATCTCTGTATCCGAGTTCTGGGTTCTAGTTTCTATGATTCTGATAGCACTACTGAGGTTAATCCCGGTGTGATTGATTTCATATATTGCCTAATTCATGAGTCTTCGATAGTACTGGATTGGGTATTCTTATTTCTGAAGATGTGTGAGAGGGTTCGTGACCAGCGTAATTAGAATTATCCTCGTGTCACCCCTTTTGGAGGCATGATCACACTCCTGCCAATATTTTATGGCGTTGATGTTAGTTCACTGCAGCCTGTGAGTCACTCTTATACGTGGGACGTCGATGCTCTTGTGTCTGCACGAATGTTAGAAAAGCTGCAATTACCATATGGTATTGAGATATTTCGGTGGCTATCTGGCACTCAGTAGTCTCATCATTAGTATATGCCTACTGTTTTACGTAGGGGGTTGAAGTTGGTTGATTTTCGCCGAAGCCATGTCCCTGTTGATACTCATTTGCGGAAGCATGATGACCCTATGACCCCTGCGTACGATATTGAAGATATGCAGATCGAGATCACACCGCCGACAGTTCAAGATGCCTCGCGCATTGCCTGCCTAGAGAAGAAATTTGTTGAATTCGAGAAGCGGCAGATAGATGAGTTGATGAAGCTTACACAGTCCCATGCGATTCTTGTTGGGGAGATCAATTACATTAGACCTGTCTTTTGTTAATGGATTTGGTCAATCAGCGGTCTAGACCTGTCTTTTGTTAATGGATTTGGTCAATCAGCGGTCTAGACCTTAGACCCCGCCTCCACAATAATTGGTCAATCATTTGCTTCTTTCAAGCCCTTTATTTTTTATATTTTTCATTGCTCCTTTTTGTGTTTCTATGCATTGAGGACAATGCAACATGTAATTGTGGGGGGGGGGGGGGGGGATTGAAGTGAAGGTTAGTTCATGTCTGAATTTCTGTTTTGTTTTTGAGTTTTTGTTTTTGAGTCTTTGTTATTTCCTCTATGTTATTTCTTTTATGTTATAGAAAATGTCAAAAATGAAAAAAAAAATTTTAAAATGTCGAAAAAAATGAAAAAAAAAGTGAGTTTTGTTGTTTGGTATGCATGTTGTGTTATCAAATATACCCATCTAATTTAAGTTTGTCCTAGCATGATCTTATAAATCCCATGGAATTCTGGATTGATTTGATTTTATCTAGAAAATTGGTTTTTATGTGAAGTATGATTGAGCATATACAATTGAGCATGTATACTCTAAAGTTTGAGAGTATGCTTGGAATTCAACAAAAATTTGTCCCAGTGAGATATTTTTGGCCTTATAAAGGATACATCTTTATTCCTTTTGTTTTTCTTGTGTGATATACTCTTCCTATGCATTTATCATTAAGTATTGTCATGCTTATCTATTTTCAAGGCCGATTATATACATGTCCATTGCTTGATAAGTTTAAATGATAGAGGCAACCTTTTAGCCACGTATTTATCCATATCTACCTTAGTTTGAGAGAGTGACATATGGATTGTAAGACTATGAACACAATTAGAGAGAGAGAGAGAGAGAGAGAGAGAGAGAGAGAGAGAGAGAGAGAGATTTGGCCTAAGAGTTGCTAAATTCATAGTTTCGCCAGTGATTCGAAGACATGGTTGCTTAGATTGTGAGGATTGATTCTATTTAGTTATTCCTATTCCTATTTATCATCTTGTGCTTATTGATTATATTTGTGTTCATTTCTATGATTGATCACCATGTTAGGAATTGCATCTTAGCTATGAATTGGGGGGGGGGGGGGAGATTGATGTGAATTAGTTAGGTTAGTTCATGTTTGAATTTCTGTTTTGTTTTTGAGTTTTTGTTTTTGAGTCTCTGTTATTTCCTTTATGTTATTTCCTTTATATTATAGAAAATGTCAAAAATGAAAAAAAATATTGAAAAATGTCGAAGAAAATGAAAAAAAAAAGTGAGTTTTGTTGTTTGGTTTGCATGTTGTGTTAACAAAGATACCCATCTAATTTAAGTTTGTCCTAGCATGATCTTACAAATCCCATGGAATTCTGGATTGATTTGATTTTATCCTAAAATTGGTTTTTATGTGAAGAATGATTGAGCATGTATACTCTAAAGTTTTGGAGTATGCTTGGAATTCAACAAAAATTTGTCCCAGTGAGATATTTTTGCCCTTATAAAGGATACATCTTTATTCCTTTTGCCCATCAAAACACTTTCCACCACTACCATACATCCATCAAATTCAATCTTTTTCCATACCATTCCCCTACCTATTACCAAAGAAGGCTATTGAAACCAAGTTGGTCGTCAAAGTTTCAAGTTTGGAAGAGTTTGGACGTTGTTTGATTAACGTCTTCGCTCAAATTCGTGTTCGGTGATACATGGCGCCCGCCGCCCCTTACACGGCGCCCGCCGTCATTGTAGAGAGGTCATCTTTGGTTGTTTTGTGGAGTTCCTTTGTGTTTGTCTTGCTCTTTCTCAATCATGAGTGGGTCCACTAAGAAATAGGTGCTAGCTAATTTCGATGACACTGAGGTGCTATGTTGATGATAATGCATATCTTAGATAGGCATTATAGGCATTTTTAGTCTATATAGGTTGCATTTAGGTAATAATTTGTAGTTAAATTGCATCTTGTTATTATTTTAGAAGAATTCGGATTCTGCGCGAATTTGTGTTTATTTTGCATATTGAATTTGAATACAATTAGGAGATGCAATATCTTGGAGAGAATGCAAAGGACATTGGAAAGAGGCAAGGAATGAAGAGGAAGACAAACTTGGAGCTGCTCTCAGCTTGGACAAGAAGAGCTGGCAGCGAGAGATGTCGCAGCCGCAGCAATGGGGAGATGTCGCGGGCATAGATGAAGTTGTGTGCAGCTGCGGCCGCCCCATTGGTCATCAGCGACGCATCGTTTCGTTTAATTGGAACCCTAGTTTGGTTAGTTTTTTTATGGCCGACTTAGACTTTTAAAAGGCCAAATATTGTTATTATTCATTCACTTCTATTCTATTCTACGTCCTATCAGACAATTAGAGATTGAGCGATGTTTTCCATGAGGAACTAAACTCATCTATTATGCCTACAGTTTGACGCTTTATTTGGATTGATTGTGAGTTTCTAATTCTCGTTCCTTGTTTCCTATATTTGAATGCTTCAACTTCTTTGTGCTTGATTGTTTATTGTTTTGTTCTATCTTGTCTGGCCAACTAGTTAGATCAATTCAATTGTTAAGGTTTTGTAGATTCCTGGTTGTGATCCTTAATCTAAGTAGCAAACTTGTTCCTTTAGGGCTGGTTGAACTAATTGAATGAGTAGGAAGTTTAATGTGTTGTTAAATCCCTCTTTAGGGACTACAAATACCTTGGCTAATCTCTGAACTTAAAGCTATCAATTGGGTTAAATCCTTCCATAGGGACTGTTCGATTGATGAGAGTTGCTAGGACTGGTTGCACTAGTAACTATATTAGGTCGGGACAAGGGCATTCATAGGAAACGTAATAGGACGAGAAGAAGTTACAAGGATCTTTTACACTAAAAAAAACCCCTTCTTTGGTTACTTAATTGGCACTTAAATCACACTTGAATAACAAATCTACATATGGATCGACCTCTTACTTATTGCTATACTAGTTATAGGTTTGAGTTTACTTTGACGGATCAACGACAGGTTTTCCCTCCGTCAGTTGGAATACACTTAGAAAGCATGCCTACACGTCTACCAAATTCTTTGGTGAAGATGCATTGAAGAGGTTGGGTTTGTTTGATTCGGTAATGACTTTGATGGCACATGGAGGGCTGCGTGACTTTGTTGGTAGAAGGGCTCCGACTTACCCTTGCTTGGTCAAGGAGTTTCTTACTACTTTGGATGTAATCTCGCCCAAGGATGTTCGATTTAGGTTAAGGGGAAGAGCTTGTAATTCTTCATATGCTGCAATTGGGGTTGCTTTTGGTGTTTCGAAGAAGTGCTCTAGGAAGTGGCAGCAGGCCATGCGTGTTCTTGATTCAGTAGAGATTTAGAGGAGTTTGACAGAGATGCCTGAAACTTTCAAGAGCTATAGGCCCAATGATATGATTACTCATCCCGCTCTTCGTCTTTCTCTATGGATTTTGGGATATCCTTTCCATGATTCTGAGAGCACCGCTATCGTTGATCTTGGTTTGGTTGATTTTATGTATTGCCTGACTCCTGAGTCAACAATAGTATTAGACTGGGTACTCATGTTTTTGAGGATCTGTGAGAAGGCTCGTGACCAGCGCAGCGAGAGTCATCCTCTTGTCACTTCTTTGAAAGGCATGATCACACTTTTGGCAATATATTATGGTGTTGATGTCAGTTCGCTGCAGCATGTGAGTCATTGATGTACGTGGGACATTGATACTCTCGTGTCTACATGGATGGTTGAGAAGTTGCAGTTGTCTTATGCTATTGAGAGATTTCGTTGGTTCTCTAGACCCAAGCAGTCTCACCACCAATATCTGTCGATTATTTTACCAGTGGGGCCAAGATTAGTATATTTCCGCCGAAGCCATGTTCTCGTTGATACTGATTTAAGCCTGATGATCCTATGACCCCTGCGAGCAACATTGAGGATATGCAGATTGAGATGACGCCACCTGGGGTTCGAGATACCTCGCGCATCGCCTGCTTGGAAAAGAAATAGAATGATTTTGAGACGCATCAGGCGGCTGAATTGATGAAGTTAACCAAGTCGCATGCGATTTTGGTTGGGAAGATCGATCCCAGACCCCGCCTTCACATTAATTGGTTAGTCATTTGCTTCCTTCAAACCCTTTATTTTATTTTTCATTGTTCCTTTTTGTATGTTTATGCATTGAGGACAATGCAACATGTAAGTGGGTGGGAGGGGGGGTGATAAGTGAAGTGAATTAGTTAGTTAGTTTAGTTCATGTTTAATTTTTTGTTCCATGTTTTGATTTTTAGTTGTTTTATTTTATGTTATATTTTATATTTATGTTATTTGTTTTAGAAAATGAAAAAAAAAATAGAAAATGTCAAAAATCAAGAAAAAAAATGTGTTTGGTCTCATGCATTGCATATTGTGTTATCAAATATACCCATTTAATTTGAATTTGTCTTATTTAACTTTATACAAGCATGATTTTATAAATCCCATGGAATTCTGGAATGATTTGACCTTGTTTATAAAATTGGTTTTTATGTGAAATATGATTAGACATAGGTAATTGAGCATGTAGGATCTAAGTTTGTGAGCATGCTTGATATCCAACAAAAATTTGTCCTTGTGAGATATTTTTAACCTTATAAGGGATACATCTATATTTATTTTGTGTTTCTTGTGTGATTTACTCTTCCTATGCATTTATCATTCAGTATTGTCATGGTTATCTATTTTCAAGACCGATTATATACATGTTCATTGCTTGATAAGTTCAAATGATATAGGCAAATTTTTAGCCACATTTTATCCATGTCTACCTTATGTTATATCTTGTTTTGAATCCAATTTGAGCTTTTAGCCTATTTTATTGATATCCCCACAAAACTATATTATTCCTAGCCTATGATGAGCCTTACCCTCATTCTGGGGAAATTGAGATTTTGAGTGGATTATGGAATCTATTTTGGAGTTGAGGAGAAATAAGCTAAAGTGTGAGTTTTAGGGTTAATGGTTTTCCGAAGATGTAATGTTATGTGCTTATTAGTTCCCTCATTTTTATGAATTTGTTCTTACATGTATTTCGGCTCAATAAAAAAAAACAGTTCAAAAAAAAAGGAATAAAGAACCAAGTTTATTTATTTTGCATAATGAGAAATAATTGAATTTATGATTGGTTAAAAGTTAGATTGGTTGGGTGTTGGAGATTGCATGATGAGTATGTGATGATGAGATGATGATATGAGTTTATTGATATATTTTTAGAGTTGTGTCTAGGGAGGATTTTTGGAGTTGTTATTATGTCTTGAGAAATGTTGTGTGTAGGTGAGTTTGAGTATTATTGAGTTGGTTTGTGTTATGTTGGGAGTTGTTGGAATCTTATTTTTCCCAGAATTTATAGCACCAGATGAACAAATACAATTCATTGCCCTTATGTTTCTTTACCAAGCCCCATTACAACCCCGCCGAATGGAATCTTCTATGAAGGTTTCCGTTGAGCGAAAGTCCTCTTGATGTCCTTATTTTTGCATTGACGTATCCGGTGGAGATTTTGTGATATAAATGTCAATATTTCAGTTGATGCTTGTATATGGAATTGAGGTGAGTGTATACTTAAAGCTTAAACACATGAGAGTGAGAGATACACATTATCCTTGGTAAGGTTGGATTTTTAAGCTTGCAAGAAACTTGATCCCATATATATATATATATATATATATATATATATATATATATATATATATATATATATATATATATATATGTTATGACGTTTATACGCCGTGATCATATTTGCACTATTGATGATGTTGCTTTTGATGAGTACAATTGTGAAAGAATCTCATGTGGGATGCATAGATGATGTTTTTGTCTTATGGTTGCTTGAGGACAAGCAAGAGTTAAGTGTGGGGGAATTTGATAATGCATATTTCATTCCAGCCTTGGGGGAATTTGATAATGCATATTTCTTATTACATTTAGATAGGATTTTTGCATATGTTTGAGTCTAGTTTCGTATATTGCTTATGAAGTATCCGAGTTCGGATTCTATGCCCTTCTAGTGTTTATTCTGTAGAGTTACATTCCAGCCTTGGAGGGATTGTAGAAGAGTTTAAGAGACATGTTTCGGAGCATATGGAGGTTGAGGAAGAGGCTAGAGAGGAGCAAGGAAGCACAATATTGAAGACAGTCGAGGAAAAAAAGGGAATCTCGTCACTGAGATGGTGGCGCCCGCCGTGGGCCAATTTCCAGCGATTGCGATTTCGGATCCGAAGATTCTATTTCCTATTATTTTACTATTATATTTATAGGGTTTTGTCGACTCCTTATGAGTCATTATTAGGTTATTCCCATTAGTTTGAGAGAGTTACATATGGATTGTGAGACTATGAACACAATTAGAGAGAGAGAGAGAGAGAGAGAGAGAGATTTGGCCTATGAGTTGCTAAACTCATAGTTTCGCCTGTGATTTGAAGACATGGTAGTTTAGATTGTGAGGATTGATTCTATTTAGTTATTCCTATTCCTATTTATCGTCTTGTGCTTATTGATTATATTTGTGTTCGTTTCTATGATTGATTACCATGTTAGGAATTGCATCTTAGCTATGAATTCGTTGTTGTATTCTTGATAGAAAACGAAGGTATTGAAGTAGTAATATTTTCTTGTCTTTGTAGTGGATGATTTCAATTGATCTATGTTGGGGGTATGTCGATTAGGGCTGATTTAGGGTTGTTCCCGTTTGTCTTCATTGCATTGAATCAATATGTCAATTGGGTTAATTACTTGAGCCATTAATGATATTCTTTAGAGATATTGAATAAGATGATTGTATCCTTGCGGATCTCTCAACTTTAGTCAAGTAGACATATCTTTATGAGTAATTGATAGATCAATCCTAGGACCATGAATCTCAACCACTGTCAGAGAATTACATGTGAAATATTTTCTCTTTCTTATTATCAATTTACTTTGCAATCATAAAGTTGGCTACTTTACATCTTGGTTATTTGTCGCAAATCTTTGCTTGGTCATAAGAGTTCTTGTTAAGAATTATTGAATAGTAAATTGCTTCTCCCTGTGGGTTCGACACTTGACTTAATTGCTATACTAGTAGTCATTTGATTCATCAAGTGATTGATTTGCTAATCTATTGGTTTTGTGTTCGAGTTTGGATTTTATTACTATTTGGTAAAGGGAAAAAGTGCCAACGACGTTCGTCCCGCATCACATTCCCCTACCTACCACCAAAGAAAGCCTTTGAAACCAAGTTTGGTCGTCAATTCTGAGTTTGGAGGAGTTTAGACATTGATTCTTCGACGTTCGTGCTCGGATTCGTGCTCTATGCACACCGGCGCCCCGCCCCTATACCGGCGCCTGTCGTCCCTTGTAGAAAGGGTATTTTTGGTCATTTTTGTGGTGTTTTCTCGACATCTTATTGAGCTTCATTAATCATGAATGGATATGGTAAGAAAGATGTACCGGCCTACTACAATGACATCAAGAGGAAGTGTTGGAAGGAGCTTGGGAAGCGTGTTTACACGTAAACTAGGTTCTTTGATGGGGATGCATTGAAGAGATTGGGTTTACTTGATTCTGTGATCACTTTGATGACACATGGAGGGCTATGTGTTTTTGTTTGTAGAAAGGCTCCAACTTATATCTACCTGGTCAAGGAATTCCTTACTACTTTGGAGGTAACTTCGTTCAAGGATGTTCGTTTCAAATTGAGGGGAAGAGTTTGTTGTGTGTCGTATGCTTCGATTGGTGCTGCTTTTGGTATTTCGAATAAGTGTTCTAGGAAGTGGGAGCAAGCTATGTTAGCCCTTGATTCAACGGAGAATTGGAGGATTCTGTCAGGGATGTCTAAGGCTTCTGGGGACTATCGACGTGATGATATGATTACACACCCCGCTCTTCGTCTCTGTTTGCGGATTCTGGCTACTACTTTCTATGGCTCTAAGGATGCCATTGGCATTAGTCCTAGCATTGTCGATTTCATGTATTACTTGACTCTTGAGTCTACTATAGTGCCAGATTGGATTCTTGTGTTTTTGAGGATGTGTGAGAAGGCCTGTGTTCATCGTCGTGGGAATCTTCCTACGGTCATTTCGTTTGGCGGCATGATCACACTTTTGGCAATCTATTATGGCATTAATTTGGATTCCCTGCAGCCTGTGAGTACTTCATATACTTGGGACATTGATACACTTGTGTTTGCATGGATGGTTAAGAAGATACAGTTGACATACGCTATTGAGAGGTTTCGCTGGATTTCTGGGCCTCAGTAGGCTCATCATTAGTATTTGCCTACTATTTTACCTATGGGTCCCGCTTTAGTCGATTTTCGTCAGATCCATATCACGTCTGACAGTGATTTACGGAAATCTGATGATCCTATGACCCCTGCGAGCGATATTGAGGAGATGTAGGTTAAGATGACACCGCTTGTGGTAATGATACTCCGCGCATCGCCTGCATGGAGAAAAATATGACATATTTTGAGACGCGGCAAGCGGATAAACTAGAAGAATTAGCTAAGTCCCATGAGAGTCTGGCTAGGAAGATTTATCAACTCCATCAGATTTGTTTAAGTTTGTTGGATAGGTCTGGATTCCAGACCCCACCTTTGCAAGAATTGGTTAGTTTATTTGTTTCCTTCAACCCTTTATTTTATTTTCATTGTTTCTTTTTGTATTTATTTATGCATTAAGGACAGTGCAACATTTAAGTGTGGGGGGAGAAGTGAAGTGAATTAGTTAGGTTAGTTCATGTTTATTTTTGTTTACTTACATATGATAATTTAATAAGTGTATAAAATATATATGTGTGTATATTTGTATAAGTTAATTTGATTCACAAAATTTCAAATGGGCTGCCATATAATTATAACTTGAAATTGAAATTCGGTTACCACAAATGGGCTGCCCTTAGACATATACGTATATGTATATGATTCAAAGACTTCAATTTCAATTTTTAAGTATTAAAGTATTCAACCCAAATTACCGAATGGTATGAATTATTTATTTTATTTCTACATATTCAATAATTTAAATATTTTACCTAAATTAAAAGCAAATTGTCCGGATTATTTATTTTACATATTCAAGTATTTTTTACCTAAATTAAAAACTAGTTGCCCGAATTATTTATTTTATGTAAATTAAATATTCAAGTATTCAAACGAGTCAAAATCGACCTAATTATTTAAACGGGTCGAATATGATTCGATCCCAAACCCAAACAAACTATACCCACTTTAATTCGAAATCACAACGAGACCAACCCGTCAGTTGACCCGAATCCGAATGGACTTGACCCAATTTAACCCGAAACACGATCAATCTAAAACTTTATTTGACCGAACCCGGCCTGAACAGTAACCGACCAGACATTTTACCCGAACTGACCCAACCCGTCAGTGACTCGACCCGAATAACCGAATTGCCACTTCTAAGTATAACATTTGTTTGTTAAAACCGCTTAATTTTTAATGCCACCTTTGGATTCAACTAGAATTTTTTTTTTTTAAGAATTTCTACATCTTATTGTTTGACTTATCATCTTCTTAGACCATCCACAATGGTTTTGTGCAAAATGTACACATTTGCACAAGATGTGTAAAAATACACATTACTTTTTAGCAATTTGCTCCATTGGTGAAATGTGTGTTTTTTACACACCATTGAAATACAATTCATTTAAAAACAAAAAGGAAAAAAAATCATAAAAAAAATGTCTAAAAAAACCACCAATGAAGCTAAAAAATGTCTAAAAATACACATTTGCACATTTTGCATACCACCATTGTGGATGGTCTTATATTTGGTTTGTTTGGTTTTTCTTTTGATCTTCTGTTTAGACGTCGGTTATATCAAGAATTTACTAGGTGTATTCCCTCTCTGTCATTTACTTTTGTTTTTACATGATGGTTGGTTTATCTACCTTTTATACAGTTTTTCGATTCTCTAAGCGTGAATATCTTTCCTGATTTTATAAATAAAAAATAGAATTTTTTTAACAGGAAGAAAAGGAAAAAATGAAGGTGGAGTAACCGAACGGCAAAGAGACACCGCACCCGTGGAAAATCGGTGCCGCTTTGGGCGCAACTTGTTTCGGAATCTGACTCCCATCCCCTCTCTATGGGGGTGTTTGGCAACGGGGTGGGAGGGGTGCACGAGGTGGGAATGGAAATTCGGGAATCGGGCTTCGGTGTTTGGCAAAGGGGTAGGAGGGGTGGACGGGATGCAAAAAAAGGGGGGTGGAGGGGGTGCGATCGAGAGATTTCTCCACCTCCTGGGAGGGAGATGGAGGGGGTGGAAATCCGAAACGTCCCCAGATTGCCCCTCTCCCCTCATAAATACACACCAATCCGAAGCCCTTCTCTTCACTCTTCCCTGGCACACCACAAAAATCCGAAGAAGAAACCCGAAGAAGAAGAAGCGACGATCGACGATGAGAGCTTCACCAGTGTTCTGCATCTTCATCAACCGGCGACCTCCAGATACGACCAACCCCTTTAGGCATCAGTTGCTTTCCGAAATCGTTGTCATTTGGGTTTCAATTTTAGGGTTTTCTTCGAATTTCACTTGTTTCGATTCAAACCAGTAATTGTTAGGGTTTTAGCCATAGTCATTAATGTTTCGGCTGAAACAAGTACTTTAGGTTTCGATTAAGGGTTTAGGGTTTCCAATTTACATAATTTATGTGAACCTTTCGATTAAAAACCAGTCCTTTCCAATTTCCCAAACACTTTCGTTGTTCCGCTGAATGCATTTCATCACTGTCGATTATTTTACGGAGATATTGTACTATTTAATTGAGTTTAGTCTTTCCTCAGTTTGAGCATTTGTGCTTGTATTTTCCACTTGGCAATCATAGGTGTTTCCTTCACTAGTTTAGTGTTTTTTTTTTTATTGGAATTCCACCAAAAGTTTTTGCTTAATCTTTGATTATACCATACAATCATAACATTAGAAACAATAATTACTATATGGAACTTAAGATGAAAGCTGAACTACATGAAGTAATGGATGAACAAGAGCTTCACTGGAGTTTCAAGCAAAAAAATCCCTAGATGTCTGATAATTGTTCTTTAGTGGTTGAATGCTAATGATCAAACAATTTTTTTTGTTATCAAGCACAGAGTACTAATCAATCATGTTTTTGTTCCTGATGCAAAATCCTTTCTCTAGATTTTTCAAGATATTTCAAGCATACAAAATTTAGCTTTCTATGTAGTATATCCTCTCCTTTTCCTAAAATGCTCTCTATTAGGGCTGGAAATTACCCGTAGGTGACCGACTCACCCGACCCATCCGACCCGATTATATGGGTGAAAACTCGAAAAAAAACGGGTGATGGATGGTTGATGGGTGGGTGAAACGGGTGACGGGTCGGGTGATGGGTGATATGTTTTTCATCCATTACCCGACCCATTACCCAACCCGCTTAACCACCCGTTAACCCACCCGATTATTTTAAAAAAATCCTAGTTTATAAAAAAAGTATAGTATGACATAACTATATATTTCTCCTTTTTCTAATTCTAGCTTCTCTATTCTCTAATTGTTTTTGTGCAAAAAAAATCTAAAAGAATATAAACTTATTTTATTCAACCCCACGACACATTTTTTTTAAAAATATATATTTTATCTGTTTTGCATACACTATTAGAGTGTTAACAATTTCGGTCGTTTCAGCAACTTGGTTAACATTTAGTGTGTTAAGGCATGATTTAGCCAAATTATTTTTTCTATTTTTAACTATGAATCTAGCAACAGACTAAAATTAATCTCATTTGATTTGATATTAAACTTTTAATACTAACATTTTAAGACGAGGATAGTGGTATAATGCATGAATAAACCTTTTATACATTTAATAAGATTTCCACGTTAACGTGATTTGTGAAATTATCGAATATGATCGATTTCTAAGTATTTATTTTGACTCATTTTCTTTTAATTTACTTCACCCGATTACCCACCCGATTCACCCGACGGACGGGTGATGGGTGAAACATTAGATGGACGGGTGATGGGTCGGGTGAAATTTTTTTGTGACGAGTCGGGTGGAAAAATGGCTCCACCCACCCATCACCCGACCCATTTCCACCCCTACTCTCTATCATCTCCTTTTTCTTCCAAATGAAATGCGGAGTAATATTTAGGGTAAATTATAGAAAATCACCCAATGCATTACAAGATTTTAACTTAATCACACATTAAATTAGAAATTATACAAAACAACCCATTAAATATAATTTGTTAACAAATCACTAGTCAAGATAAAAAAAAAATCAAGATTTTTGGAGAAAACATGGTAAATGACCAATATACCTTTTTCTAAGGATTGAAAACCCGCATTTGTACAAGGCTGAGGTGTTTCAATAGACAAGGCTGAGGTGTTTTGCGGATTTTGAGTTTTATTAGTGTATAAATTATGATAGTGAAATAAATAAATACTTTTTATTTTTCGATTAAATACAAGGCTGAGGTGTTTCAATAGACATGAAAAGAAAATTTAGGTGGTAAGTTAGTCATTTTTATTCATCTTCTGATGGATGTTTTTGTTTGGATGGTGATTTATTAACATAATGTGTTTAACGGGTGATTTTGTATAATTTTAAATTTAGTGGATGGTTAAGTGAAAAAATTATTATTTAGTTGGTGATTTTATGTAATTTACCCTACTACTTCCGTCCTAAAATACATGGGTTTTTAGCATTTTGCACAAATTTTAATAAAACACTTTATTTTTAAAAAAAACATCATCATTGCACTAACTTTTTCATAAATTTTATTTTTTTAACACTCACTACACATTTAAACCAATCAAATTATTTAAAAAAGTCAACAACATACAAACTAATGCAAACCATTACACTTACTACCTAGAAAATATAAAAACTTATATATTAGTATTGAATAAAAATTTACCTCTAAAAATCCATGTATTATTGGACGGAGTGAGTACTATTTACGTAAAATTAACACCAAATATAATAAAATATTATATTATATGCCTTATTCTAAAATTCGACTGTAGTAGCAGAATTATATTCTGCCGCAAAACAAATGAATTTTGGGAGTTCCCACCAACCATAAAACTCTCCTTTAACCATGGTTGAGTTAACTTGTAACCCGAGTCCCCTCCTCAAATTTGGCCTTGGGAGTCTATAAAACTCGACTCTCCCCTTCCATTTCCAGCCCCAGTTTCTATTTTTACTCTCTCTATCTCTGTTATTCTCTCTGGTTAGGTTAGATTAGCAGGTTGAGGAACATACTTTGGTTTTTGTATGCCCTAAAAGAAGCAATCAATTCAAGAAAGAGGAAGAGGAGGACGAAGAAGATGAGTTGTAACGGGTGCCGAGTTCTCCGTAAGGGATGCAGCGACTCCTGCGTCCTCCGCCCCTGCCTTCAGTGGATTCCCTCCCCCGAGTCTCAGGGCCACGCCACCGTCTTCGTCGCCAAGTTCTTCGGCCGCGCCGGCCTCATGTCCTTCATCTCCAACGTCCCCGACTCCCAACGCCCCGGTATTTTTCTTTATTTATTTTTATTTACATTAACTTTTTCATTAATTAATTACAATTACTCCTCCTCAACTGATGTGGATAGCTAGGTTTAAGATCAATTAATTGTGTATGTTTTACCCTCTGTCTCTCTCCAGCTCTGTTCCAGTCCCTGTTGTACGAAGCTTGTGGTCGAACGGTCAACCCCGTGAGCGGCGCCGTTGGCCTCCTCTGGACTGGCAACTGGCAAATCTGCCAAGCTGCCGCCGACACCGTCCTCCGCGGCGGCACTCTCAGCCCCGTCCCCGACTTCCTCAACGGCGTCTGGTCCCCCTCACCGCAGCCGGCCGCGGCCTCCCCGATCCTGACGAATCTTGAATTCCCGACAACCGAAGAGAAGCTGCGGCGGCCAGCAACGCCTTCTTTGAACTCCGAGGAGTCGGGGACGACCGTCAGTTTCGAGGGCGAGCACCCTGGCACGGCAGCGCCGGAGCCCAGGCTGCTCAACCTGTTTGTTTGATCTGATGGTATTTTGGGAATGGAAGGGCGTATAATACAGTAGTAACTGCGCTTGGGTCCTCTCCTCTGTTTTGTAGACTGCCCCAATTGCAGAATAGATTTAGCTTTTTCCTTTTTCTTTCTCTCTTCTTCTTATCTACGCATACGCAGTAAGTAAGATTAAGAGCCCTTTTTGGTTTGGTATGATTGGACGGGTCAGTGGAATCGGGTCGGATCCCGATCAAAATTTTGCGAGTTCAGCGGCACAGGATTTCTCTCTCTCATCGGAGACAGAAAAATGAAAGTTTTGCCGGTGAATGAAAATTTGGTAGTTTGGGGTGTTCCTCTGTTCAATTTTGTGATCCACTTTTGTCATGTCATGTTCAATTTGTAACAGTTGCTGTTACCTTAATAAAAACTCATGTACTGAACTGTTTCCATATTTAAGCATCACTTTAATTTTGGTATTCCCCCAATTTTTAGCTAGGTTTTTTTTTTTTTTATATATATATACAGTGGGCAAATAGTAGGAAGGTTAGGTTAAGGAAACAGAACACGACCTTGATTATCTTGAAAAATGATGTTACAAAGATCCCTGTTCAAAGAAAGAGTAGATAAATTACAGACCCTTCTATTCCTAACTAAAACCAAGGAGATGTGCTGATGAATATTGATTGTGTGTGCACTTCATTAAACAAAAATACAATATATATATTACAGATAGTATCCCAACCACCCTATACACCAGGAAAGTGGGTACACCCCATTACACAAATCAAGGAACTAATTACACAAAAATAGGAAGTGAAAGACTAATTCAAACTATCATATTATTGACGTTATCACCCCCCGGCAAGACCAAGGGCAGGTCGCACTTGGAGCTTGGTACGTATGGCGGCAACTCTTTCCTTGCTCAAAGGCTTCGTGAATATGTCCGCGAGCTGATCTAGAGATGAGACATGACTAATTCTGAGATCACCTTTCTCAACTTGCTCCCGCACAAAGTGAACATCAAGGTGAATGTGCTTTGATCGAGAGCTGAGGACCGGGTTCTTGCTCATGAAAGTGGCGCCAACATTATCACACAGTAGAGTAGGGGGCTGAGCAAGCGGGGTTCGAAGATCATGAAGAAGGAGCTTGATCCATGATAATTCAGCAGCGGTATATGCCAAAGCACGATACTCGGCCTCGGTACTTGATCGAGCCACGACCTTCTGCTTCCGAGAGGTCCAACTTATCAAATTTGACCCATGAAATATGGCAAAACCATATTGTGAGCGACAATCATCCATGTCGGAAATCCATCCAGCATCCGAGAAGGCGAGAAGAAAAGATGCAGCCGTTGGCTTGAAATGAAGACCATGAGATAACGTACCGTTTAAGTAGCGTAAGATCCGTTTAACCGCTTGCCAGTGAAGAGTGGTAGGGGCATGCATATATTGGCAAACACGATTGACGGCATAGGCGATGTCTGGACGAGTGATGGTGGCATATTGGAGAGAGCCGACAATTTGACGGTATAAAGTCGGGTCCGAAAATGACTCACCATCCTTGATTAACCGGGTAGAGACATCTGCTGGAGTGGATATAGGCTTTGACTCAACCATCTTGCAACGAGCCAAGATGTCCATAATGTACTTGGATTGAGATAGGATCATCATGCCTGATGACGTCCGTGTAATTTGCAACCCAAGAAAATAATTAAGGTCACCAAGGTCCTTAAGTGCAAACGTGGAGTTCAAGTCCGTAATGACCCGTTGAATGAGAGCCCGATCAGAACCTGTAATGATGACATCGTCCACATACACAAGTATATATATTGTAGCATTAGGAGAATGGTGGACAAATAAGGATGTGTCAGATTGACACGCACGGAACCCATGGGTGACTAGATAATGCTTGAGCTTATTAAACCAGGCGCGAGGCGCCTGTTTGAGTCCATAAAGGGCCTTGTGAAGCCGACACACATGCGATGGACGAGTGGTGTCAACAAAGCCTCGCGGTTGCTCCATATAAACTTCCTCCAATAAATCCCCATTTAAGAAAGCGTTATTGATGTCGAGTTGGCGGATGACCCAGCCGTTGGAAAGAGCAAGGGAGATCACTAACCGAATGGTGGTGGGTTTAATGACCGGGCTGAAGGTGTCAAAAAAATCAACTCCCTCCTCTTGGCTAAATCCTTTAGCAACTAAACGAGCTTTGTAGCGCTCAATGGAGCCATCCGAACAACGCTTGATCCTGAAAATCCACTTGCAACCAACAAGATTAGTATTACAAGGACGAGGAACAAGTGACCAAGTGTTATTTCTCATTAACGCGTCATATTCTTTTTGCATCGCAATTTGCCAACATTTGTGCTTAATGGCTTGGGCAAAGGTGTGGGGTTCAATGGAGGGTTCGGGAGCTAAATTGGAGGTAAAAAATTTAGGCTTAAGAGAGTTGGTACTTGCACGTGTGGCCATGGAATGTTGATTATGTTCAGCAGGTCTATAGTATTTGGGTACACCATCTTGGTTGGAAATTTTTGCACGAGAGCTGTGAGTGTGTTGGAGGTAATGTGGAGATGGAAGGTGTGGGGAGTTGGGCTCAAGAGGAGGCGTAGTAGGTGGAGTAGAAGGTTGGGTGGCTGCTGCGTGCTCAAGGAGACTAGGAGAGCTCAACTGCATAGACGGCTTGGTAGGTGGACACTTATGCATAGGTGGCTCGGTTGCATATGGAAAAACATCTTCATTAAAAACCACGTGGCGAGAAATATAAATACGAGAAGTAGGCTTATGAAGACATAAATAGCCTTTATGACTAGCACTATAGCCAATGAAAATACATGGAAGACTCCGAAAATCCATCTTATGAGCGTTATATGGACGTAGAAAAGGAAAACAAAGACAACCAAATGATTTTAGGAAGCCATAATCCGGCATTTTGTGATATAACCTTTCATACGGAGAGGCATATTGAAGCATAGGAGAGATAGTCCTATTGTGTAAATAAGTGGCCGTTTTAAAAGCATGTTCCCAAAATTTGTTTGGAAGAGATGATTGCGCTAAGAGGGTCAAACCTTTTTCCACTATAATTCGATTTCGACGTTCAACGGCACCATTTTGCTCTTGAGTATACGGACAAGAAATGCGATGGGTGATGCCACAAGCCGCAAGAAAGGTAGAGACATTTCGATATTCTCCACCCCAATCGGTTTGAAGACATTTGATGTCACACTCAAACTGGGTTTTGATCATAGTGCGGAATTGAACAAAGATGTTGAATACCTGAGATTTATGAGATAAGAAATAAATCCAAACAAACTTAGTGCAATCATCCATAAACAAAACAAAATAACGGTGGCCATTCAAGGAAAAGGCGGGAGAAGGTCCCCAAACATCAGAGTACACCAACTCAAAAGGTTTAGCGGAAGACAAATGCGAAGTGGGAAGATTAAAACGATGACTTTTCCCGAGTTGACAAGAATCACACACATCGGGAAATTTATTTGAACTAATAGGAAGCTGGAATTGTGAAATCAAACGCCTCAAGATGGATTCGTGCGGATGCGCAAGCCGACGGTGCCACCCATGCAGTGTAGTGCGAACACCCGTGAGAGCCATGGAAGTGCCTGGTTTATTTGTGGAGGGAAATAATGTGTAAAGGCCATGATCAACGCCCCCTCTTAGAAGGATTTTGCCCTGAAATGTCTTAACACACCAATTGTTAGGCCAAAACTCCATAAAGACATCATTATCACGAGTCAATTTGGACACACTAAGAAGGTGTTTAGTTAATTTTGGAACAATAAGCACATTTGACAAATTTAGATTAGCAGGTAAAGAACATGAACCGATATGAGAAATTGACAAATGGTTACCGTTCCCAACTTGAAGTTTATCGTCCCCGGAATACTCATCTGAGATGGCTAGCTTGCGAAGATCCGGAGAGGCATGATCTGTGGCACCGGTGTCAAAATACCAAGCGGGATCGACAATTGTCGAGGGGCTGTTGTAGCTAGCAATATGGGCCTGCTTGGAGTCACGAGGATTAGGGCGCCGAGCTGGGAAATCGGTAAGGTTTGAGCGCTGCCAGCAATCGATGGCCTCATGGCCAGGCTTGCCGCACAACTGACATTGTACCCGTCTACGGCGTTGAGAATCCTGGGGACGATGCCCCGAGGAGGTGTTGGCACCGCTATTCTGGCCACCAGAGGGCCGATTCGGAGGGCGAGAGGTCTGAGCGGTGTTGACGGAAGGAGCCTGAGCCGAGTTGGGAGAAGCACCGGATGGGGGCTGAACAAGAGTACTAGTACGGATATGCTCCTGTTCCAACCGATCCTCCTCTTGGAGGAGAAGGCCGGCGAGATCATCAACCGATAGATCATCGGTTTTCATCATAAAGGCAGCAGTGAAGGGGCCATAAGATGCGTCAAGGCCAGTCAAGATATGGCTCATCAAGTCTTCATCGGGGATAGGGTGGAGATTCTCCGCTAAAGAATCCGCAATCGAGCGCTTGCGCTCTATGTACTCACTCATCGTGGAGGATCCCTTTGTGAGGGACTGAAGTTGTTGCTTCATTGTCATTCTTCGGGCTCTGGTCTGAGCTTGATAAGTCTTTGCAATAGTTTCCCAAGCCATGTGGGAGGAGGTAGATCTAGCAACGAGAGCAAGGGCTCTCTCTGATAAAGTGGACTTGATCCAAAACGATCTCGCTTTTTCCACTGAGCATATGCAGGGTTTGGCTCATCAAGGTTAGCACCAAGAAATGATGGAGGTGGTGTGGGATCTAGAATAAAAGCTTCAAGATCAAATGTTTCTAAGGCGGATATAATTGTGGTGCGCCAAAGTGAATAATTTTCACGATCGAGCTTAATGCTGATCGAGGGAATTTGGAAATTGAGGGTTGAAGAGGTCATATTGGCAGCGGCTAAAATGTTGTTTCCGGTGCCGGGACCAGGAGGATCAGTATGAGCCATTGAAAGGAATGGTGGGAGTGAAAAAAATCAAAGCTCCGATACCATAAAACCAAGGAGATGTGCTGATGAATATTGATTGTGTGTGCACTTCATTAAACAAAGATACAATATATATATTACAGATAGTATCCCAACCACCCTATACACCAGGAAAGTGGGTACACCCCATTACACAAATCAAGGAACTAATTACACAAAAATAGGAAGTGAAAGACTAATTCAAACTATCATATTATTGACGTTATCACTAACAATGAAATCTGCAGCTCTATTTGCTTCTCTATAACAATGTTTAAATTCAATATGCTCAAAGGAGTTGGATAGAAGCTTGATTTCTTCCACTTGGCGCAAGATTTCCCAGTTTGCTGTTGTCACTCCCGTTATTGCTTTCACTGCCACTAGATTGTCACCTTCGATTATGACTTGCCTGAAGCCTCTTTCAATCGCTCTCTGCATATCTGTGCATATAGCTGAAACTTCGATTTGGAGAATAGAGCTCGGTCTTATCTCCTGATAAAAAATATCTATAACATAACCATTGGAGTCCCTGATGACCCCTCCCACATAACACTAGTAGGGGCACTGAGCTCGGTTTTGAATCCAACACTAATGAATCACAAATTCACAATTGATATCTACTGTGCATAACAGAGAAAAGCAAGCATGAGATTCGACCTTTTTTTAACCATACATACAGTGCGATAATTTATTCATGCTCCACTATCTTGTGTAATTTTTTCTGCTATAATGATCTTTTTTAACCATACATATAATGATCTAGTGGATCGTTTCATGTTCTTCACATACTTGAAAAGCAAATCCTTTTCTGCTTGGTGTTACCAACTGTAACCATTATATATATAATTGGATAAGGGAATATTACATAATACTTTATTTGTAAACTCCTTGTGTAATTTTTTAAAATGAATTAAAAAAAGTGTTTTTTATTTGAATAAAAAATATATCGATACAAAGCTCGATCGTATATAGTAATTGTGATGAAACTATGCAGGAATATTAAGATTTATATATCGAAAAAGTTGCACATTAATGAAGATATATGAAAGCGGTCCTCCTAGGTGTAAAAGATTTTGAGAGCCCATATTCTGCAATATAAAATACTACTGAAATTCCCGTGTCATGGCGCGTTTACGAGGAAAAAAAATATGGAATATAAAATATTAAGGAATAACCAAATAACAATCTAAACAAAAATTTGAAAAGTTTAATATAATAATATTGTCTGAGGATGACATAAGTGTTCACAAAAGGCACAGAGGTGGTGCTCGAAGCTTCGTCCATTCAAATCCTAGAGACAAAAATAAATGGAACGATGATCTTCCTCAAATCACGTAGCCGGGCTGCCGTTAGTAGCGTTTCACTTAATCCCTTTTGGTTTTTCTACATGTTTTCATTCAATTAATTGGAATTAAGAACCAAAATTAATAAAGAAAAGTAAGGTAACATTTTCTAAATTTTTATAAAGCAAGTCACAGTGGATGAATATTTGATGTTGGAGCTTAACTGATGTTGCCAGACGTAGATTGCTCTCCAACTGAAATGTCATACAATGATTTAAGGGGGAAAAATCCAGGCTTATTCTCTAAATACATATTTTTAATCAACCAAGCACCAAAAGGATGAAATAAACCAGCCAAAATATGAAACATCCAAGGGAAACATAATATTAATGATAATACGGTAATTAACAAAGAAAATTCCCCAAGTCAAGAGGCATCAGTTGGCTCAATCTTCACATTGACCTTATTCTGCCTCGTCGTTGACATCGGACCGTTCTCATTCTCATCCCCAATGTCGATGTCAACGTAGTGCCATCATTTGGCGGGAATAGACAGAAGTGGTAATTTAACAAAATTACAAAACTAGATGAGATCAACATGCAGGTCACGGGTAATTAATAATGACAGGAAGAAGGCAATTTGGGAAAAGAAAGTAATATGTTGCGTAGTTTGCAACATTATGTGATCCCACAACTAAATACCTCTACAACCATGTCTCTGAAATTCTCCCGCTTACTACGTTTCCTCTCTTCTATGTACAACATCACTTGGATGCAAGTTAATGCTAGAAGAATAGCATTAAAAAAGGAATTTTTTTTCAAAATATTCACTAAAAAATAAATATTTACGATAATATTCACGGGTTGAAACTATTTATAAAAATATTCATTTTTTGCAGGTTACACAGAGAAACGCGGTCTGAGACCGCGTTTCATTCAGAAGCCCAAAAATTTGAAACGGAAATAAAATCAGAAAAAAAGTTAAAGAAACGCGGTTAGAAACCGCGTTTTATAACAAATTTTGAATAAAACGCGGTTTCAAACCGCGTTTTTGTCCTATTATATTTTTAAATATAAAAAAAGAAAAAAAAGAAAAAGAAAAAAGTGTAAAACGTGGGACGAAGCCGCGTTTTACTTATATATTCTCCTTCTTCTTCCCAGATCCACAGAGCCACAGGCCAACACCCTGTCCACCGCCGACCACCACCGCCCACCCTGCAAGGCACGCCCGCCCGCTCGCCCACCACCATTCCACCACCGTCTCCCCCTCACTGCCGCCACCACCAATTCGTCATCATATCGCCGCCGACTCTTCACGACGAAGGACCCCATGCCGGAGGAGGACGAGAGTGACGCCGATGGGGAGGACGAGAGGGACGCCGACGGGGAGGAGGACAAGAGCGACGCTGAAGGGGAGCTTCTGGCACGGCGGATGGAGTCAGCTCGCCAAAGAAGAAGACGACGGCGAGGAAGCCGGGCTCGAGGAGAATCTTCGGCGGTGATGACGAATCGGCGGTGACGCCAGCGAGTGGGAGACGGTGGTTGAATGGTGGTGGTCGGCGGTGGGCCAGCGGGCGAGCGTGCCTTGCAGGGTGGGCGGTGGTGGTCGGCGGTGGACGGGGTGTGGGTCTGTGGCTCTGTGAATCTGGGAAGAAAAAGCAGAGTATATAAGTAAAACGAGGCTTCGTTCCGCGTTTTACACTTTTTTCTTCTTTCTTTTTTAATTTTTTTATATTTAAAAATATAATATGACAAATACGCGGTTTGAAACCGCGTTTTATTCAAAATTTGTTATAAAACGCGGTTTCAAACCGCGTTTCTTTAACCTTTTTTTTCTGATTTTATTTCCGTTTCAAATTTTTGGACTTCTGAATGAAATGCGGTATGAGACCGTGTTTCTTTGTGTAACCTGCAAAAAATGAATATTTTTGTAAATAGTTTCAACCCGTGAATATTATCGTAAATATTTATTTTTTAGTGAATATTTTGAAAAAAAATTCTTAGAAAGGAATCAATGAAGGCACCTGTAACTTCGGAAGGTACTTAAGTAGAGATCCAAACATTTACATTGTGAGAGTTGCAATCAATCAATTAAAATCATGTCAGAATGATCCAAGGATAAATGAATTAATGCAACATCATGCAACTAAAAAAGGGATCTTTAACTCAACTTAACTATTATAAGAATTGGTTTCCAGAAAAAGGGTTATTGAGAAAAAAAAGAGAGTCAAATAATAGGCGAATAAAAAATGACGGAAGGGATCATGCTAATAAAGCATAATAAGATGGAAGTGAAATTGATTATGGCTACTGATTCTAGCAAGTAGGTAAGAGAAAACGAAATGACACATTTCTAGGCTATCTTGAATTAGTTACTCAGGTATTTGAGTCCAAAATCATTAAAAGGGTGAATAGTAAATACTATGGTCCTATTTAAAACACATAATGAATCTCATATGGTGGCATCAATCAATATAGCTCGACTAGCTTGTTTTATGTGTAACACAACAACATGCCAAACATCATAAATTGAGAGAGAAAATAATACCTTAGGAGCCAAAATAAGGATTGATTTTAGTGTAACCTCTCGAAGGAAAGCTGAAGTGTCTGAAAATCCATTAGCAACATGAGGAATGAGGATATACCTAATCATAAGCAACAATATAATATATTATGAAAGATATTCAGCAAATAAAAGAACAAATTTTTTGACATAGAAGTGAACATAATTAAATCATGCAGCTGTTTCCCACAAGAGTGCAAATGGATAAGGCAGACACAACATTGTTTTCATACTTGCTCATCAACAATTTGTGAAGTTAATAACTCTCTATATTGGCCAATGTGTTGCAACAGGGCCACTCGCACAGCTCGATTATTGGAAGGAAAAAGTTTTACAACAGTTGGCAACACCCTAGAAACAAAGCAAATTCAAAATGTCATTTAATATCAAGTGTTAGTGATGAACAGAAGTCCACCTCCAAATGCATAGAAAATAAAAGAGAAGTACAAAACCAAATAACCTTGATGCTATATTCTTCAGGAGGGCGCCAAGAGCCCATTTACAACAGCACTGACATGGCAGGAGCAGCAGCTGAACCAAATTCCAGGGCATACGCTAGTAGTGGCAGTATCTGAAAACAAATTAATAAATGATACTAGAAGAAATGTCATCCAGAACATGATTAAACTACACAAATCCAGAGTAATCAAGGAAAAGGAATAACATCTCAGTATAATTGAACTACTCAACAGTACACCACAAATTAACAAAGATTTTTCCGCACACTAATTGGAAACGGTATTAGCATTGGATTGAATTCAATATTTTGAATCAATCACAATCTAAATGAACCTCAATCCAATTTTATGTACAGCATGAATTGGATGCCAATTAATGCTAGGAATGTCTAATATTCTATTATTAAACCATTAGTAAGCTAATAGGCAACTACAATTACTCGAAGGTTGGGAGAAAAGGTGCTTACACGAGACTTGAATGTGTAAAGCCTTGCTAGGACCTCATCCCTTGGCTTGTACAACAGGTCGGTCATTCTTCAGATCTGTCAAGAATAATAATCGGTCATTCTCCAACTTCAACTCTAAATCAGTAAATCAGGTGTGAATGAAAAAAAATCTGAATGGAGACTTAAAAAAAATCCATTAAAAGGGAAAATTCAAGACTCTAATCAAAAGGAAATCTCGAAAAAAAGTGAGGAGATAAAATAAAAATCTTAGCCTAGCATAATTTAAGTCTTCGTGGCCAATTGGAAACGGTATAATGTGAAATCTTCCAATTTGCCCAGGATGGAATTCATGGCCATCAATACCAAGCCCAATTTTGTGTTGTTTGAATTGCAAATTTTGGCCAAATCAACCGTGAACTGTCATGAAAGATGAAACAAAGATTGAAATTATTTTCGGAAATTGGATGAACTGAAGCGGCAAAACCCTAATATTCAAGCTTTAGAAACCCTAGGAAAAATGGGTAACTGATTGGAAAATTAATCAACACGAGAAAGGATGAAACTCAAATCAAGGGATATGGGGCTTACAATAGCCGAGGGTCAACATCAAGAAGGACAGAGAATTCGAAGCCATCAATCGGCCTCCAATCGTCGGCGTGGTCATCGAGGTTGACGATCTTAGAGCCCGAGTGGGAGTTGCAGGTCCGCTGTGGGAGGATGACGGCGCAAGGTCCACTGGGGGTGGGATGATTCATGGGATGAAATCGCATAAAAGAGTAATTAGAGAGACAAGGGAGAAAGAACGGGAGATGAAGGAAACGTTTGGAGGAAGAAGGAGGGTTGATTTGCAAAAAGGTTATTAGAGAGGAGGGAGAAGAAGGACGGGGTGAGTACTGAAGAGGAAGGATAGGAATTAGGGTTTTGGTTTGGAATCAGTATAGTGAAGGAGGAAGGAGAGGAATTAGGAGCGGGAGACGTCTAATTCTAAGCAAGAGGGGAAGAGGGGGAAAAAGGAAGAAAAAAAACTAATTGGGGCAAAAGGGGGAGAATTGCGAGGAGACTGACACGTCAGCGGAAAGTATTCGCAATTAAGTAATTATATAAATATAAATTCCTTGCTCCATATCATGCTCACTTTCAGCAATTTTCCTTAAATTAATTATACTCTCTCATGATTAATTGAACATAGGGCTAAATTGTAAACAAATCTTTTCCATTATCAAAAATAATAAAGCATAACAAAAAAAAATCCTCCTTTCTAATCTAATTCTTTATTTATAAAAATAAATTCAATTTTTAGGTTATAGATTTTTTCTCCGCATTGAACTTCAATTTGACAAGTTTGGGAAGACATTATTAATGAATTGATGAATCAGTATCTTTCATATTTGTCAAAAATATTTCTTGCTTTCTTTGTTACCGTTTAATCATGATTCATAATTTCCAATTATTATTAGATTAGCGGACGAAATGGAACATAACTGGGATCAAATTGATTGATCGCTAATAAGTCGGACGATGAATTGTCGAAAAAGGATACAAAGTAACATTGGAAGGGGTTGGGGAGGTGGTTACCTCTACACATGAATTTGTGGGGATACTGAAGGAGGGTTAGGAAACTTAATTTATAAATATTTCTCTAATTTAATTTATTTTAACTATTTTATACATTTTTTAAGTAGATTAATAAATAGGAAAATTTTTGTATGTGTCCATTTGGGGCCAAATTTTAACCCCTTGTCCATTTTCTTATAAAAATTAGGTGAGTGTCCTAAATTGACACTTTTGCCCCTGCCCTTATTCCTTCCCCTTCCCCCAAATTAAAACAACTTAGAACAGAAGTGCCGTCACTGCATCTTCCTCGAAGAGCCGAAGGAGGATACTCTGACCGTCGACGACGACGTCACTGCAGCCGGATCATCGTTGGCGAAGGAGGATACTCTAACCGTCGATGAAGACAAGGACCTCAGCTTCCTCGAAGAGCCGAAGACAGCTTCCGACGACCGAGATCACGACTCTGTCTGGGATGCTGTAGGCAAAGATGACGGATGAGAGTACGGGAACTTGGACGATTTCCAGGACGACGAGGACTAGAATTCGGAATTCTCAACTCCCGTGGTAGCGCTGTGCAGATCGGCTATCATCCTCTCAGAATCGGAGGTCATCAACCGCGGTGCCGAATTGCGCTGCTAGAAACGACAGTTTCCAATTCTAGTAAATTCAGATCATATAAGAGACCATGAAGCAATGGCTTCCCTGACCTCTAGTTCTGTGATTGATTTCGGAAGTGATGTGGAATGGTTGTGGTCTTATTGATGGTTTAGGTTTTTGGTTTGAATTGCTAATTGAGGTTTCGGCTGTGGAGATTGTGTTTATTTGTTGCTTACAAAATAATTATATTTTTTTTTGTGTACATGTGATTATTATATCCTTAATTGCACTTGTTTTTTTGTGTGTGTACATGAATTTCTAGATGAAGTGTTAATCTTCATTCTATCTCACCTTTCAATCAAGGAAGCTGCAAGAACAATCATTCTCTCCCGCAGATGGAAAAAACTCTGGAAGCTAATGATGTTTTGGACCTTATCACTTCACGTACAGTACTGGCAGAGAATGAACAGAGGTGCAATCATGGATCACAGTTGATTAGGGTAAACTTGTAAGGTAATAAATTTGAAGTTTGGACTTGTATTCAATACATTTGATAGTAGAGTGGTGACACTTCTCTTTGGCGAAAAAAAATGAAACTTCTGATCTAACCTAGGACAAGAAGGAAACATAAAACAATGTCACCACAAGTGCATAAGTGTTGTCATCACTAGTGTACCAAGTGAAACAATGGTCAAGTATTAGTAGTGGTTCCACCAAGGTAAAAACAGTGTAATAACTGTCGTCATCAAAGGAAAAATAGTGTCACCACTGTTGTCATCAAAAGGAAAAACCCTAGGATAAGGGAAAGTGTTATTAGTAGTGTCACTATAATTAAAAAAAAAAGTAAAAACTACAGTCACCAAAAGAAAAAAAACCCTATGACAAGGAAAAATGTTATTAGTAGTGTCACCACAATCAAAAAATTAAAAATGTAACTACGGTTGTCACAACTATAAAAAAAGGGTTATAGACACTGTCACCACTATAACAATAGGGTAATAGACAATGTAACCAAAGGAAAACCCTATGACAAGGGAAGCACAAACTCTATAGGACCTAATGAGAAGCCAAAATACATGTGGTGACAGTTCTCCTCTAATATATGAGTGGATACGAGGGTCAGACGCTGTCACCAAAATAAAAACAGGGTCATAGACATTGTAACGACTATAAAAACAAGGTCATAGACACTGTCACCACTATAAAAACAAGGTCATAGACACCGTCACCACTATAAAAACAAGAACATTGAAAAACTCAAGAAGGTGGTCTACTTCAAAACTTTCTTAATGAAAGATTGGAAGTGCTCAATCGGACTAACAATTGGTTTGAGATTTGATTAAATAGCAAAGCTAATAAGAAGAAAATATAGAGGGGGCGTCCCTTCCATAACCCCCCCCCCCACAACACCAGTTTACCATTTAGGTGACGGACCAAGGTCGTCACATGAAAGGGAGTTTTCGTTGTTGGACAGTTTAGGCGATGAACTATTGTCGTCTAAAGTATCGTCCGATCGACGTTGAGTATTCAAGCGACGATAATAATGATGTTCGTTGCCTAATTAGTCTTAAGCAACCTAAAAATTGTTCGTCTCCTGAAAACATTGTCAGATATCAAGGGTTATCCAAGCCCACCCATTATCATTCCAGCGAAGGATGGTTAGATTTAGGCAGTGATGAACGTTCGTCACCCCAATGTGCTTTGAGAATTGAAAAAAAAATATATAGAAGTCGAGTCAAACAACAATGTGATAAGGAAAGCGTCGTGCACAATGTCCATAGCAGGACCATTGCTAGAAGAAGATGCCCCCTGATACGGGGTAAGCCGTAGGATGGCCCGATCTTCGACAATCAAGAGACAAACTCAAGAAAAGAACAAGATTTATGCAAGACTCGATATCGACTAAACAAGAGATAAGGTGCGGTTGTTGTATGTAAGTAAGACTCGAAATTGATGCAATAAAGACACGATAGATTGGCGAAACGATCTATATAGAACAAGATGAAGACCCTAGGCTCCCGTAGGAGGTAAGAAACAACACCAATGACTATATAACCCGCCTCTACAACCCTACACAACAAAGCGGACAACTTGAAGGCATAATGAGGGGGCTCGTGGATACCAGGGATTACCAAACCTTGCGAGATTGACAAAATCAAGGAAAACCAAGCTGAAACAATACCAATTGCAATCGATGAGCCTAGCTACAAATCGATCGACATTATCACTCGATGTATTTCACATAAAAGAGGGACTTGTATTCAAGAATGACGTAAGTGAGTTTGACAATGATGATCAGCGGTTCTTATAGAAACCCTAGGGTAGATTTTATGAAAATAATAAATAAAATAGAAATTAAAATAAATCACCTAAAATAGCTAAAGTAAAGAAGGTTACTAAAAATAATAATAAAAAGGGTGTTCCACAGTTAGAAATTTCAGCCCTCATAAAAACTAAGCTCCAGGGATCGGCGTCGAGGCTTCAGGGTTCGACGTCGAGGGTACAACAGCAAGAGTAGAACATAAGTATGACTTCAATGGCTCCTCTTTGATGCGGAACAAGATGGCCTTCTGTGGGTCAAACAATGATCTTGATCTAGGCGAGCTCTCAAGAACGATTCGAGGGCCATTGATAGCAAAGTGTGTCTTCCTCAAGAGGAAGAAGAAGGCGCCACCATGGATTGAAGAAAAGATATTTTATTTATTTAATTATTATTATTATTTTTAGTTATTTCCATATTTAGTAACTCCTATGTAGTTGGAGCTAGTTATGGAATGCCTTATTTTTAGAAATACTTAGTTAGGTGAATAAATGTGAAAAAGGAAAGTTTATCTCTTCTAGAGATTTTCCTTGACCACTAAGTAGGAATATTTATCTAGGATTTATTTATTAGTATTATTAGGATTTAGTATTTATTTATCTAAGCCAAAACTCTATCTTTTGGACAAGATAGAATTGGTATAGTTCCCTATTTAAACCCTTGTACTTTCATTGAATTAATTAGATTGGAAAATATATTGAGGAACCCTTTTTAGGATTAAAAAGGTTCTTCAATCTCCCAATTCAAAAGCCTTCGCAATCAATTTATGTTCTTGTTCATCCGATACCAAACCAAGATCTAAACCCATTCATCAATCACACGTCAAACACACAAAGCTGTCTAGAAACCGTCGCCATTAGACCAGAACCGTCGCGCCAGCCGCTGGCAGCAGCCGCCGCAATAGCTGCTGCGCCCGCAGCATCCGTCGCCACTACTGTTGCCGTCGCTGCTGCTGCACCAGTTCTGTCGCTGTTTTACTTTTTGCCTTAGTTTTTATTTGTTTGTTTTCCTTTCTTTTGCAATAGTTCAAAGTCTTTATTGTAATTGATTGTAAACATCGAGAATATAGCAAGGATAATTGCAAGATCGGGCCATCAACAGTTTGGTGTTCTTGATCCTGAACCCACAGGCGAAGGATCGGGGATTCCAAACGTATCACTCTTGAAGTTGAATTGCACTCGAGAATAGAACATGGCTCACAAAGATGAAAAAGTGTGTTCGGAGGTGTCTTGGATGGTCCCGCATCATTCTCCCTTTCTTGAAAAGGATTCGACCACGAATCCAAGGTCTCATCCACGACAAGATAGGAAATAAGATCCGAGACGTTGAATGTAGCGCTCACACCATAGCCTCCAGGGTTGAAGACCATATGTCCATGGAAATTCCTCACATGGCCGATTGTTGTAGGGGTCGGCCTCTCATGGATGGCGTTGACCTTTGCTTCGTCAACTTGTAGACCATTAGAGCTCACTACAAAACCAAGAAAAGGAACTTGATTAGTGCATAATTCACATTTCACATCATCTTCATAATGTCCTAACTTAATATGCACTCTAGCTTATTTGTTGACCTTTAAGTTCCCACAATCATTCATACAATGCAATCTATAAGGTCTAGGGTGCTGGACGGGTTAAAGTTGTAGGTTTTTAATCATTTCAAGGCTAGCAATATTACAACAACATCCACCATCAATGATCATATTGCAAACTTTGCCTTTTTCTATAAGCATTTAGTATGAAATAAGTTTTCTCTTTGATTATCATCACAAGACGTAGGTTGAACACTTAATACTTTCCTAACAATCAAAGAATCATCATGCTCATATTCAATGCAATCATCATCCCGGGCAAGTAAATTAAGATCTTGATCATTATTAACATGATGTTCATTTTCATAAAAAAGCGGAATATCTACGCTAGAAGGAACATTATGTTGGTCAGCATAATTAGGAGGAATAAGATGAGTTTCTTCCCTTTCATTTGATGGTACTTCACCTCTAGGTGGTACTCCTTGTTCGGACACCGTGTTAGAGCCGGAATGTTGCAACTCTAGTACTGCCAATCTTTCTATTACCCTTACCATGTTTTCATTTAGGGTATTCAAAATTTTGAACACCTCTGGAGAATTCATGGGATTCCTAGTAGTGTTAGTGTTGTTGCCCTGATTAGACATCACAAAGAAAAAGAAACAAAGAACTATGTGAAGGGGTAGTAAAAACTATAAACAAACTCGCAAGTGTATCACTTAACACTCCCTCTCTTACTGGTATGTTATGCTCGTTGTTTCAATCCACCTTGGATAAATCAATACTCAAGCTAGGACTTAGCAAACACAAGGTATATAATAGCAAAGAGATCAAGGGTTATAGGAATGAAACAAGGTTTCACACTCGACAAAAGCAAGTTGATGACTCGACAACGCAAAGAAGGGACTCGACAATTGCAATGAGCACTCGACATTGGCAATTTGGACTAGACAAACACAATTGCACAATGATCAACACTTGACAATAGCAAGAAAGCAACAATTATGGACTGATTTTTGTGGAAAAGAAAAGAAAGAATCAACCTTTGATGATTTACCTCTTTTGATTGTAACCCAAGTAAGGATGTTGTACGGTTTGAAGTTGCAAAGGTAGGGTTTCAAGGTTGTGTTTAGGAGGTAATATGGATTGGTCTAGGGCTGATTTCAACACCAATGTAGTCCCTTGATGATTCCTTGCAATAGATGAACAAAGAGCTTCAAAGAACACAAATCAAACAACTTCTTCTTTTTTTTGATTATTTTCGAATCTGTTATTTTTTTAATACAACAGCTCTGAATGCACGAAAATTAAATAAAAATGCAAGGAATTTTGGAAATAAGGTGAGTATGTAACACCCCCTTTTAAATCCCAAGGGAATGTTACAGCGCCAGTGAATCCGCAGATTTTAATGTCTTTGAATTCACCTGAGGCTTATAGGGACATGCAACCATGCTCCCATAAACAAGATGATAATTTAAATACAATCAAATAGGCGGAAGTGAATAAAATTTATTAGTTTAGAATATCTGACCATAATAACATAAAAATTCCAAAACTATAAAGTATGAATAAATTCCAAAATAGATGAAATTAAAGTAGCGGTGCGGAAACTTTAGAGGTTCAAAACTTATAATAAAATATTCAATAACTGATAGCCCGCTCTTCAACTCTCTCCTACTCCGCTGTTTGCACTAGACCTGTGGAATATGGTCTGGTATTTCGTGAGAACGAAGGACACCAGCCATCCAATAAATAGGATGGTTAGTACAATTAAGACTAGCAAATGATAAGGAAAATGTTCAGACTTTAACCTTACAGTGACCATAAAACGGTATGTCTCAGGTTAAGGGAATGACACGAATATTTATAGTAGAAACTGAATGAAAATGATAAAAATTCACACATGACTCGGATGATCATATCGATCGATTATAAGATAAGAAATGGAATTATACTCGAGGCAGATAAGTATAATAACTGAAATGATCACCTATTTAACAGCCGATAATAATCACAATAATGATAATGGTAATAATAATAATAATACTACATGGTACCGATCGGGCCTTTAACAAGGACCACGACCTACATCAGATCGTTGTTTTATCACCCCGCAGAGAATGCATTCCGGGATGGTGTTTCATGAAACCTTGTAAGGCGGTGGCTTAACGAACCACAACCTGCAAGTCAGTCTACTGCATAACTTGCCAAAGGCATAAAGCCACTCGCATCACGTGGTGCGCATTTTAACATATCATAACTAAGCATCACATGGTGCCTATCTTATCATACAATTTATACTAGGTGATCATAATAACGAAATTAAATCAAACAGGGGCAAGCATGGATAATTCAAAGGGTCTTACTATCACATGCCACTAGTTTGCATGAAAGAACAAGCAGAATATCATGCACTTTAGGAAGAAGAAAATGGGCAACCTTTACTTATCTCGAGTTATAAACAAATAATTCACATTTAATACGTATAACACTATAATTCATTTAATGATTGCCCATTAATTTAACTCATGCCAATTTATGATTAAAAAGATAAATTACATCAAGCAGCTGGGTATGCAATTTATCGAAATTGGCAAAGAAATTGGCCATAGGGCCGCATTCGACACAGAAGAATTTTAAAAGGCACAACAAAAGAATCACGAAACACGCAAAGGGCGTTTGAACGAAATCACTTGCCTTGATTTCCGATGATCAGCTGATGACAACCAGGCGAGATTTTAGCACCTATTTAATCCAACGGAAAAAGGAATATTAATATTGATATTTTACGAAATTAACTTTACTTAATTCAATTTGAAATTGAATTAATTCTATAAAGTTAAATATTATATAACAATATGAATTCCTCGGGGAGCGGGATCCAGCGTGAGTGCTTTGAGATTTCTTGGTGTCGCTGAAATGGGCAAGAATTGAATAATTCAGAAACTTTGGCCACTTATCTTAATAACTGATTAAATTAGGGCCAGAAACGGAAATTGTATAAAACAATGGAAGTTTTTGTAATTAAAACAAAAGAGATTAAAAACCCCATTTCACTGTCTTCTTCTACCTCACGTACGACGAAGAAGCAGAAGTCCTTCCTCGGCGGCTATGGCTTCCGACGGCGTGGGCTTCGAGCAACGGTCAGCCGGCGACAACACGGCGACGGACCGGAGGCGGTGGTAGCTCATGGCTCGGACAGCAATCGACTGGACTCGATCGATTCGCTGTTCACGGGGCGCTTCCGGCGGGGGCTGCGTTCTGCAGAAAAGAGCGATGGCGACAGCTCGTGGCTCGGCTCGGACTCCAGTTGCCGGTGGTGGAGGACTGCGGAAGTCCGACGATGGTGCTGCAGTGGCTCGGATTCGGCGGTGGTTGCTCCCGATTGCAGTGGTGCTGCTGCTCACGGGGATTTCGCGAGAATTGGAAGAGGATGGTGAAGAGGAAGGCTGTGGGATGTGAAGATCAGTAGGGCCCTTCCCTCTATTTATACTGCTGGAATTGAATCAGATAAGGGGGAAAGAGTTGATCACATCCCACTACTAAGATCTCGGACTGGTGGGTTAGATTGAGGATAATCCCTCTTGAGTTGATCTTGAGGGAAAGGATAGAACTTGGAGAGGAAGGAAAGAGGTAAAAGAATTTCTATCTTCCTTCTGTATTTTTTTTTTCACCGTGGCCAAACCAACAGAGACAAAAAGAAATGGGCCAATCTATTGGGCTGAATTTTTGGGTTGAAGAGTGGGTCAATTTCTATTGGGCTTAATTTCTATCGGATTACCTCTTTGTAGAGGTAATTTGGCCCTCTTTATTGGGTTTAGAAATGAAACATGAATTTAACTATACATTATACATATATATGGGTCTATGTATATATATATCATGTATATATATATTAGCGGAAATAAAATATTATTTAATTTAACTCTATAAATTAAATAGCAAGAATGTTTAGACCATAAAATTAGAATAATATAATTATTCTAATTTATATTATATATCTTATGTGGATTTCTTGTTTTCCCAAATTCACATAGTATAGTATAATATTATTTAAAGAAATATCCCAAAATTAATTTGGGGTATTTCATACCTCCCTCCTTAAAATAAGTTTCGTCCCGAAACTTAGAAAAAGAAAAGAAAAGAGAAAAGTAAGAAAATGAGAATAAATCATTTGGGACTTTAGAACCGACGAGAGAAAGGAATAAAAGATCAACAAGAATTTATAACATTAACCAAATGAGCAATAACCCAGGTCTCGAACAAGTTCTCTTATTCATCATATTTCGAATAAACAAGGTAATGAAATAACTATGCGACTCGCGCTAAGTAGAGAACAACTGAGGAAAACGTCTCCTCATTTCTTCTTCAGTTCCCCAAGTCATCTCCTCCGTTCCGTGCTTTGACCAAAGCACTTTGACGAGCGGGACTACCTTGGTGCGAAGTTGCTTCTCTCGCCGTTCTAGAACCCGCACCGGTTCTTCCTCATAGGTTCCGGTGGGGCGGACCTCAATGTCTTCATAGCTCAAGATGTGGGTTGGGTCAGGCACATATTTCCACAACAATGATACATGAAAGACATCATGCACCGGATGAGCTGACGGAGGCAGAGCAAGGCGGTAGGCAACATTTCCTACACGCTGCAGGATCTCAAATGGCCCGACATATCGAGGGTTCAACTTCCCTCTCTTTCCAAACCGGAAGACTCCCTTCGTGGGTGACACTTTTACAAACACCTTATCACCCACCTCAAAGTTAACCTCTCTACGCCTAGGGTCGGCATAAGACTTTTGGCGACTCTGAGCGGTCAACATTCGTTGCCTGATCATCGCAACTTCTTCAGTTGTCTTCTCTAACAGCTCTGGACCTATATGGATGGCATCAGTCGCATCATCCCAACATACTGGCGATCGACACTTCCGTCCATAGAGGGCTTCAAAAGGAGCCATCTTTATGGATGCATGCCAGCTGTTGTTGTAGGTGAACTCGATCAGACACAAACTGCTTTCCCAATCTGTCGGCCTATCCAGAACACAGGCTCTTAGCATATCCCCAAGTGTCTGAATGGTCCTCTCTGACTGACCATCTGTCTGAGGGTGAAAAGCGGTACTGAAGTTCAGGTGTGTACCAAGTCCCTCATGCAGCTTCTTCCAGAACTCTGAGATGAACCGTCCATCGCGATCAGAGACAATGGACGAAGGAATCCCGTGAAGGCGGACGATGTGCTGAAGGTACAATTCTGCTAGCTTAGCCGGCTTCCAGGTAGATCGAAAAGCAATGAAGTGTGCACATTTGGTGAGTCGATCAACAATCACCCAAATGGCATCCTTCTGTCCCTGACCCTTAGGGAGCCCCATAACAAAATCCATCGAGATCTGTTCCCACTTCCATGTGGGTACTGGAAGTGGTTGGAGCTTCCCACCAGGTCCCTGGTGCTCAATCTTGACTTGCTGGCATACCAAGCATCTGGCCACATACTCGGTCACTTCATTCTTTATACCAGACCACCAGTAGTTCTGCCTCAGATCCTTATACATCTTACTAGCTCCAGGATGCACCGAATAGCCGGATGCGTGAGCTTCCTGAAGGATGGTCTGCCGGATCTCAGGGACATTGGGGACGCAAATGCGATTCCCAAACCATAAGGATCCATCATCTCTCACGACAAAGCCTGGGGCTTTTCCTTCAAGGAAATCGATGGTGATCTGCAGTAACACAACATCATCTGTCTGCTTCGCCTTTATCTTTGCTAACAGATCTGACTGAACCTCCATCACACACAACTGTCCTCGGTTCCTTTCAAACCAGACCTCTACCTCTAACTTGATCAGATCCTTCTGCAGAGCAGGATTTGCTGTCAAACAGGTGATCATAGCCTCGTGCTGAGATTTGCGGCTTAACGCATCGGCTACGACATTAGCCTTTCCAGGATGATAGAGAAGCTCAATGTCGTAGTCCTTGATGAGCTCTAACCAGCGTCTCTGTCTCATATTCAACTCCTTCTGGGTGAAAACATACTTGAGGCTCTTGTGGTCAGTGTATATCTGGCAGCGAACTCCGTATAGATAATGGCGCCAGATTTTCAGAGCAAATACCACAGCAGCTAGTTCCAAATCATGCACTGGGTAGTTCTCCTCATACGGCTTCAACTGTCGTGATGCATAGGCTATCACCTTCCCATCTTGCATCAATACACAACCCAGACCTTGCTTGGAAGCATCACTGTAAATCACATAATCCTTCGACTCCTTAGGGAGTGCCAGAATAGGTGCTGTGGTCAACCGCTTCTTGAGCTCCTGGAAACTCGCTTCGCATTTGTCATTCCAGATGAATTTCTGGGATTTACGCAGGAGTAAGGTCAGTGGTTGGGCCAATTTGGAAAACCCTTCCACGAACCTCCTGTAGTAACCTGCTAGTCCCAGAAAACTCCGAATCTCCTTAGCGTTCTTTGGCGGACTCCACTTCTCTACATCTGCTATCTTTTGAGGGTCGACCATCACCCCTTTCTCTGAGATAATGTGGCCTAAGAATGCCACCTGCTTCATCCAAAAATCACACTTAGACAGCTTCGCGTACAACTGATGCTCTCGCAGTGTTATCAAAATAGTCCTCAAGTGTTCGGAGTGAGCCTCCTCACTTGGCGAGTAGATCAAGATGTCGTCGATGAAGACTATGACAAACTTATCCAAATATTGGTGGAAGCAACGGTTCATAAGATCCATAAAGACTGCTGGAGCATTTGTTAAACCAAAAGGCATCACTACAAACTCATAATGCCCATAACGTGTACTGAAAGCAGTCTTTGGAATATCCTCATCACGAACTCGGAGTTGATGATAACCAGATCGAAGGTCAATCTTGGAGAATACCTTCGCTCCTTGAAGCTGATCTAACAAGTCATCGATGCGTGGCAGCGGATACTTGTTCTTGATCGTCACCTTGTTTAGCTCCCGATAATCAATACACAGGCGGAAAGAGCCGTCTTTCTTCTTCACAAACAGCACGGGAGCACCCCAAGGTGAAGCATTGGGTCAAATATAACCCTTCTCTAACAACTCTTCAAGCTGACTCTTTAATTCTTGCATCTCCATTGGAGCCATGCGATACGGGGCCTTAGAAATAGGAGCAGTTCCTGGCTCTAAGTCGATGGTGAACTCAATAAACCGTTTTGGAGGTAAACCAGGAATCTCATCGGGAAAGACATCAGGGAAATCCTGGACTACAGGAATATCAGAGATAGGGACCGGTTCGGACGGCTGATCTTGCAGATAGCACAAAAATCCGGCACACCCTTGACGTAACAATCGGGTTGCCTGCATCATATTGATAACACGGTCATCCTCCTCGGGGATGCGCCTACGGAATCTGCATATAACCTTGCCGTCCGACGAGAGGGTCACGATTCTCCGTCCACAATCAATGATTGCACCGTGATGAGTAAGCCAATCCATGCCGAGGATGATGTCTTGAGGAAGGATTGGAAGCAGAACAAGATCGGCAAGGTACTCATCGCCACCTATCACGATGGGGAAACGGAATAACATTTTTCTGCCTCTAACTCTATCCCCATTAGGGAATTTCACAACAAAAGAATCATCTAAAGTAACAGATTCTAATCCGAGTCTTTCAACAGTTTGCTCGGCTATAAAAGAATGAGAAGCACCCGAATCGAAAAGAATATTGATTGGCTCAGCTCAGAGATAGATAATACCTTGAGCCATAGGAGAAGCAGTGTCGCCCAGCCTACGCATCTCATATAAACGCAGACCCTGCTGAGATGGCCCGGCGACGTTCTTCCCTTTGTTCACAGTCGGCTGGGAACCTGCAGGAATCTCAGTATTCGGCTGGTACTGTTGCGGCCTTTGCTGCTGCTGGTTCCCATACTGTCTCTGCCCTTGATTACGCGGAACCGTAGCTGATGCCTGCTGTGAGCGGCCATGGCTTCCGTTAGGAATAAAACGACAGAAACGGATCATGTGCCCAGCCTTGTTACATCCCCTACAGATGCGCTTCTGTTCCCTACATTCTGGTTTCAGATGTCCTGATCTTTCGCAGTTGTAGCAAATTGCTGACTGACCACCTCTAGCAGAAGTGGTGTCCTGAGTTGGCTGGGTACGGCCAGCTGTCCTTCCCCCAGCAGAAGCAGAAGGAGCTGGCCTCTTCGAGCCAGAGTACTGCTGACGACCTCTCCTTCGATCATGCATTTCCTGATTCTTTCTGTTTTCATCAAGAGTAGCCTCAACTCTATAGGCTGCATCAATATAAGCTTCCAAAGTCTCGTTCTTATAAGCCAACATCTGTAGCTTCAGTCTCGGGTACATCCACTCATGGAAATAATCAACCTTGTGCTTCTCAGTTTGCACCAGTTTATCAGCATAAGGCAACAGCTCATAAAATTTTTCCACCAGTTGAGCTAGTTTCATCCCCTGAGTGTTGGGATAGAGGAACTCTCTCTTCTTCTCTAACCTCAGCGACGAAGAGAAGTAATGGTCGGTGACAAGCTTCTTGAAGACCTCCCAAGAAGGATCATTGGCCCAAGTGTGGTAGGCAGTCTCCCACCACTGTCCAGCTGCGCCCTTCAAGTACAAAGCAACAATATGTACCTTAGTGTCGTCGGAGCAGTGGATACCTCGAAAGACTTTCTCAATATGTGTGAACCATTGAACCACTTTGAACGGCTCACCAGTTCCATCATAGCTATCCACCTTGCTAGCATTGACTGATTTTAGGACATTGCTGTAGGTGTCCATCGGTCCAGTAGGGTGGTTAGGCGGAGGGTTAGGTGTCACCCGATCTCCATTTGCTGCACGCCCGTTAGGGGGTGGACGCCTACCCTCTCCCACTACCTCAGCAACAGCTTCTCTTACCATTCCTTTCAGAGCTTGCATCAACTCCTCGTTCAGCATATTACCAGCCGAGGCGTGCTGCCTCTGGCTAGCACGAGAAGCTCTAGCCTGGCTTTGGCTACCATTCTGCCTCTGGTTGACGTGAGAACCCCTAGCCTGACTTTGTCCGCCATTCTGTGATTGGTCCCCGGACTCATCCACCCGCTCCATGTGTGGGTTTGGAATATGATTCTCCACCCGATTGGAGTTAGGTGGTGGCATGATGGGCTCAGTAATGGCTCTAGCACGTCCTTTAGTATTCATGATCTGAAGGTAGAAGATATAATATTAATCAACTCGACGAGATCAGGAATGAAAATAATGCATTTAATATCCAATACTTGATTATGCATACTGAAACGAGTTTGATGCTAAAGGAATAAAAAGAGTTGCAAACACACGACATAGGGTAAGTATACCCTTTATTGGTAAGAAATGCTAAATTGATCTACAAATGGGAAAGTTTCTTAATGATGGTTGTCGTAGAGATCCTTATTCCCGATGCCAAGCAGTGCGAGGAGGTTATCCAATTCAGAGTCATGCTTCTCGAAGGCTGCATCTCTTTCTGCCTTAGCATGCTCAAGCATCTTTTCGATCTCCTTTTCGAGCTTCTCCCTAGCCTCAGCACAGTGCTTTTCCAGCTCCTTTACAATCCAGTCCTTATGCTTGTATGATTCCTCAGCCTCCGTCACACGGAGTTGCTGCTTTTCTCTTTTTGCGTCCAAAGCCTGGACCTCTGCTGGGGTTTGGGTTTCCAAAAGGATCTCTTTCTTGGCTCCTCCATCATGGGACTTTGAGGTGGTTCCATGCCATACACTCGGACGAGGTTCTGGAGGTACTTCCTCTTCTTGTCATCCAAGGGAGCGGGCATGGCTCTCTTCTCCTCTGCCGCCTTTTCCTCGCTGTAGAATCGAGGATTTCCCATGTTGTTCTCCTTGTACCATTCTCGAATGACCCTCTTGGCATATTCTGTGGCCTCAGCTCCTTCAGGAGGGTCGGCGAGTGCATTCTTCCCTTTGGACAGCGCTACTGTAGCTTTTTCCACGACCTTCACCTCCGTGCTGAAGTCAGACCCAGTGTCAAAGTTGTAGGTGAGGTCAATGCTTTGGGGGTAACCCGTGGCGTGCAGATCTGAGGTCTTGCGAACAGTAGACATCTATCGAAGAGGGCGAGGAGACATCAGTACTCGAGCGAGATAATCCAGAAAGCGAGATTTAGAACAAGAATAAAGAATATAAGCTTAGTCTATGGCAGGAGCAGAAGCGTGAGCAGGACTATCGGACAATTATTTTAAAATTATTTCCAAAACTGATTACTTTTGTAAATAGAACTTAGTTTTGATAAAAGCCTTTGAAATTCACTTCAGAAGTAATTTTGAAATCCGAATGAAAACTTTTTAAAACCTACAGCTCTGATACCACCTTCTGTAACACCCCCTTTTAAATCCCAAGGGAATGTTACAACGCCAGTGAATCCGCATACTTTAATGTCTTTGAATTCACCTGAGGCTTATAGGGACATGCAACCATGCTCCCATAAACAAGATGATAATTTAAATACAATCAAATAGGCGGAAGTGAATAAAATTTATTAGTTTAGAATATCTGACCATAATAACATAAAAATTCCAAAACTATAAAGTATGAATAAATTCCAAAATAGATGAAATTAAAGTAGCGGTGTGGAAACTTTAGAGGTTCAAAACTTGTAATAAAATATTCAATAACTGATAGCCCGCTCTTCAACTCTCTCCTGCTCCGGTGTTTGCACTAGACCTGTGAAATATGGTCTGGTGTTTCGTGAGAACGAAGGACACCAGCCATCCAATAAATAGGATGGTTAGTACAATTAAGACTAGCAAATGATAAGGAAAATGTTCAGACTTTAACCTTACAGTGACCATAAAACGGTATGTCTCAGGTTAAGGGAATGACACGAATATTTATAGTAGAAACTGAATGAAAATGATAAAAATTCACACATGACTCGGATGATCATATCGATCGATTATAAGTTAAGAAATGGAATTATACTCGAGGCAGATAAGTATAATAACTGAAATGATCACCTATTTAACAGCCGATAATAATCACAATAATGATAATGGTAATAGTAATAATACTACGTGGTACCGATCGGGCCTTTAACAAGGACCACCACCTACATCAGATCGTTGTTTTATCACCCCGCAGAGAATGCATTCCGGGATGGTGTTTCATGAAACCTTGTATGGGGGTGGCTTAACGAACCACAACCTGCAAGTCAGTCTACTGCATAACTTGCCAAAGGCATAAAGCCACTCGCATCACGTGGTGCGCATTTTAACATATCATAACTAAGCATCACATGGTGCCTATCTTATCATACAATTTATACTAGGTGATCATAATAACGACATTAAATCAAACAGGGGCAAGCATGGATAATTCAAAGGGTCTTACTATCACATGCCACTAGTTTGCATGAAAGAACAAGCAGAATATCATGCACTTTAGGAAGAAGAAAATGGACAACCTTTACTTATCTCGAGTTATAAACAAACAATTCACATTTAATACGTATAACACTATAATTCATTTAATGATTGCCCATTAATTTAACTCATGCCAATTTATGATTAAAAAGATAAATTACATCAAGCAGCCGGGTATGCAATTTATCGAAATTGGCAAGGAAATTGGCCACAAGGCCGCATTCGACACAGAAGAATTTTAAAAGGCACAACAAAAGAATCACGAAACACGCAAAGGGCGTTTGAACGAAATCACTTGCCTTGATTTCCGATGATCAGCTGATGACAACCAGCTGAGATTTTAGCACCTATTGAATCTAACGGAAAAAGGAATATTAATATTGATATTTTACGAAATTAACTTTACTTAATTCAATTTGAAATTGAATTAATTCTATAAAGTTAAATATTATATACCAATATGAATTCCTCGGGGAGCGGGATCCGGCGTGAGTGCTTCAAGATTTCTTGGTGTCGCTGAAATGGGCAAGAATTGAATAATTCAGAAACTTTGGCCACTTATCTTAATAACTAATTGAATTAGGGCCAGAAATGGAAATTGTATAAAATAATGGAAGTTTTTGTAATTAAAACAAAAGAGATTAAAAACCCCATTTCACTGTCTTCTTCTACCTCACGTACGACGAAGAAGCAGAAGTCATTCCTCGGCGGCTATGGCTTCCGACGGCGTGGGCTTCGAACAACGGTCAGCCGGTGATGTCTCCAAAGTAGCCATGTCTTAATGCATATTTTAGTTCCATATTCTTTACATTTTGCATATGTCGGGTCGGAAATATGTCGGATTTATGTAGTATATGTTTACTTGTCAGAAATGGGGATCTACATAAGTTTCTGTTTAATATTGCACAATATGGAACCATTTCGGAAGAAAACCAAGAAGCAAAGACGGAAGCAGCAAGTTACTCGACATCGACAAGGCTTAGTCGATCTCGACAAGCCATGCCTAGACACCTGCCAGGATCGAGGAGCTTATGTCGAGAAGCTGAAGACGAAGAACCCGACTCCACACCCTACTCGAGATCGAGTGACCTTCCTCGATGTCGACGAGAAGCTGAGCATCATGTCCGAGCATGTCGAGGGGAGCTGCTCGACAACCCCAAGAGGTCAAGTCAATGAACCACCCAACTCGATATCGAGTACGGGTACTCGAGGTCGAAAAAGACGTGGAGCCAGGACCGAGCACATCGAGAAGACTTGCCCGACCAGCCAAGCGAGACCTAGTCGATGAGCCTCTCTACTCGATGTCGATAAGGGGTCCTCGAGATCGACGAACGCCAGGAGTCATGTCCGAGCCTGTCGAGGATCAGCTAGTGATGCCGTGCAATTATCGATGACTCCTGGTGACATTGAGGACAACATGAAGGTTCCATTTGATGGCCCTGTCACTCGTGCAAGGGCCAAGAAGATTCAAAATGCAACTAAAGCCTTTCTTGTCCGTCACCATGGAACTTTAGAGCAAGTTATCCAGGGTGGCCAATGATGCCGTGCAATTATCGATGACTCCTGGTGACATTGAGGACAACATGAAGGTTCCATTTGATGGCCCTGTCACTCGTGCAAGGGCCAAGAAGATTCAAAATGCAACTAAAGCCTTTCTTGTCCGTCACCATGGAACTTTAGAGCAAGGGTTCAGGCCACCATGGATCACTTGGCTCAAGGTTACACCGCCAGCACAAGAAGTGAGCCTACGTCCACACACGGAGCTCATGAAGACTCGTCTGCACCCGCCATGATTCACCTGAACTCGGCACCACCAAGAGGACACTCGGCCGAGTGGGCCATTAGTCTTGTCGAGTGCATGGGCCGAGTTGCCTTGTGCATGGGCCGAAATTTAGTTAGTTAATTATATTATTATTTTATGCATATTAGATTAATAAGGTGGAATTAATTATATCTCTTCAAGATATAATCCTTGGCCACCAAGTTATTATATTTCTATCTTCTTAGGATTTATTTATCTTTAAGTTATTTCATTTATCTTAGATAGAATTAATCTATCCAAACCCCTTTCCTTTGCAAGGAAGGATTGGTTAGATCTCTTAGAAACTTTACTATAAATTCATGTTACGCACTTTGAATTTAATCAGATTGAAATAGAATTGAAGAAACCCTTTATGGATTAAGGGTTCTTCGATTATCAACCCCAAAGCTATTGTGTTCTATGTGCTTAGTGTTTTCGGCAATCACCAACAATCTCCAACATCTTGAATTCCATCGACAAACCCTAAACCAAACACAACCCTAAAAATCAGGAACGGTCGCAAGAAGGAGAGCGCAACCCCTTGGCGACGTCCGCGGCCAGCTTCGCTCCCAACGAGCGCGGCACCTGCTCCCGCGTCCTCGCCTCGCTCCGAAGTGCCCAGGCGCCTCACCCGCGTGATCCCAGGCGCTCACCCGCGCGCTCGCCCCCACCTTCGCTCCCAGCGAGTTTCGTCCCCGCGCGCATCCACCCGCACACCCTGAGGACCCGTGTCCTGTGTGCCCGAGACCTACGCGCCAGCCCCGCTACTTCTTCGCTGATCTTCGTTCTCTCTTTCTGTCGCTATTTCTCTGTTTCAAGTTGCTGAATTTTCTAAGTGTTAATTCTGTCGCTAAATCAGAATTCTAATCACTTGTTTGAATTGTTCCAAATCAGGAGATATCAAAGAGCATTGCAAGATCGAAGCAAATATACGGCGTGGTTCGTGATCTGAAGCCCACAGGCGAAGGATCGGGTATCCCAAACGTATCAAGTGGTATCAGATTTCAGGTTAATGCAAGTTCTTTACTCTCTTGATTTCTATTTGAGTGATTTATTTTTCGTGCCTTATTTTTCACCATAGCCGCTGCATAAAAATTGAATCTTTATTATTTCACCCATCAAATTTGGCACTTTATTTTTGTTATTCTTTGTTTGGATCTTTAATTTGGAAGATATTGAGTTCTTGACTGCAAGTTGTGATCTTTTATTCCTAGTTGCTACATATCATGCCTGTGACTGTGATTCTTGGATTAAAAGCATTATATAAACTTGCACCACTAAAGAACCCTAATTTTTTCAGTTTCTAGCCAATTTTCCCTATTTTCTTTATTTTTGCTTACTTTTAGATCATCGTAGCTTCTTATTTTTATTTTTTTCTTGCTCTTCAATTTTTGGTTGCTACCTCCATATTACAGCAGCTTGTTCTTCATATAAAAAAAAAAAAAAAACAGAAAAACCGAGAGCATAAAGTCAAAAAAAAAGAAAAGAGAACATTCCTTCATTACATTGTTGAGTTAGTAACTCTTCCTTGTTAGTTCTTTGATTGCTACATGTTAGATGATCTAAACGGTTTAAAGCATTATAAAAGAACCCTACTTGTGTGATTTTGTGCTGTGCCGACACTGGAGCCTTGGTCACACCCCTTTCTCTCTGAATCGTGTTGCAACCGTCAGATAATAGTTGACGGAGTGTGTGCACTTGATTGCCCTTGTGATTGCTATTGTCGATTATTACACATTCATATTATTCAAGCATCATATTATAGCTCTTTTTCTATACACATTCAGCCGCTTGTTTATACTTGCTATCCTTGATATCCGACTTTGTGGCTGATTTAAATTGCAATTTGGATTATTACTTGCTGTCTTCAATATTGCAAAATTCTGTGTCCAGGGGAATCGCTTGAATATTCTGCCTTGTTTTCTCGCTCTTTGATTTCTAAAACTTGAATCACTCTTAGGAATCACTAGAGCTTGCATTACTTGGTTTCTGGTCTTTGCTTCGTTTACTTGTTGCTCTTCTGATATTGTAGGAACATGACGAACGATAGCGATCCCAACCCTTCCCCTACCCCACCTGCTGGCATTTCTGCCGATAATATGCGGTTCATTATTGACTCTGCTGTCCAAGAATCTACTTTGGTTTTCCGTAAGGAGATGGCAGAGGCTGAAAATCGTCGGGCTATTGAACGCCAGGAGGACCGCATATACTGGTCTAATCTCATCAGACAGGCAGTTACCCGACAATTGGATGAGGCAAAACAGGCGGAGGCTTCTGGATCTACACCTCCCTCTGGAGGTAGACCGCCTCCACCCCCTACGGCTCCTACACCGCCGACCAACCCCACACCACAGTCAGGTAACGTACCCCCTACAGGTAATACTTCTTATGCTATTAAACCCCCTCCTTCTGGTCAATTATATATACCACTTAAGTCTGCTACTCCTAATCCTTTCCCTGGAGAAAACGACAACGACCATCTAGATGGCTTCAATGGCAACCAAGATCGTCGTGAGTATACACCACCACAACATCAGCAGCAAGGGAGGTTCTATCAACGTCAACAGCAACAGCCGCATGGCCGTGCTGACTGGGATGACAGCCGCAGCAATAATGATCTGTATGAGCATCCACATTTGAAGGATGCTTACCATGAGGTAAATCCTAACTTTGATGATTTACCCCCTCCTAATTTTGGTCGTCCTAGATTTGATAATGCTCAAGCTGTCCAGAGACGAGATGTTAAGCTTAAATTAGAAACTTTTGATGGTAACACTGATCCTGAAGCTTATCTTGTTTGGGAAACTCATACTGACTATATACTTGAACATTTACGCTATGAGGAAACGGAGAAGTTGGAAGTTGTTATATTACATTTAGTAGGTAAAGCTCGCACCTGGTGGTTCCGCACTCGTGAGATGCGCCGTCGTCAGGACAAGCAACCTGTTGAAACTTGGCCACAACTTCGCTATCTCCTGAAGAAGAGACATGTGCCTGAGGAATACACGGAGTCAATGAGGATGCAATTGGCGTCCTGCCGTCAAGGAACTCGCTCTCCTAATGACTACAGGGATGAGCTGGAACGACTCTCCCATCAGGCTAATGTTTATCTTACTGAACGTGCTTTGTGTACTCAATTTCTTGCCGGTCTTAATATCTCTATTAAAAATCCTTTATCTATCCATTCCATTAAAGATATTAACACTTTGACTCATAAAGCACAGCTTCTGTATGAACAACAGCAGCAGCAACAGCTACAGCAGCAGAGGGGCCGATTAGCCCAGACCTCTCAAGGTCGCAGGTTTGTTCCCTTTAACCCTTCTAGTCAATCTAAACCTTCTACTTCTAACCCTTCTATGCAGCAAAAGGGAGTTTCCAACTCACCTCAACAGGGTTATCAGGTTGAAACTAGACGAGTTGCTGCCCCTTCTACAGATCGCAACAAAGACATCCGCTGCTTCACTTGTGGTGGTTCTGGGCATGTTTCTCGCAATTGCCCTCAGAAAAAGAAGGTTCTTCTCAATGATTTGGGAGACCATTACTATGAGGAGGAGACTGTTGAGGACCATGTAATTTCGAGTGAAGTGGAGGAGGACCAGCCGTCTGAAATTATTGAGGAGATCGACACATCAGAATATGACAACGTCCTCTGTCTTGTCAATTGGCGGGTCCTACACATTCAGGAGTCTCCCATGGCTGATCAACGGGAGAACATCTTCCACACCAGATATGTGGTTCGCGAGGCTACCTTAAACCTCATCATCGATGGTGGGAGTTGCTGCAATCTCATCAATGAAAAGGTAGTAGATTTCCTCCATTTACCTACTACTCCTCGTGCTACTCACTATGGATTGAATGGTATCACTGATGATGGATCTGATATAATGGTCACCAAACAATGCTTAGTTTCTCTTTTTATTGGATCATATCATGATAAAATATTATGTGATGTTGCACGCATGGATTGTAGTCATATATTGTTAGGGCGTCCTTGGTTATATGATCGTAATGTCCTTCATGATGGTCGTGCAAATACATCTGCCTTCACCTATGACGGGAGGAGAGTTACTCTCCTACCCCTTTCGCCACAAACTATTCTGAAGGATCAGGTTCGCAAGCAGCAACAAAGGAACGCCGACAGAGAAGCTGAAAGGTTGGAGAAGCTCAAAGAGAGCTCGGCTGCACAAGCCGCACCCGCGGCCCAGCATGCCGCGCCCGCGGCCTCAGCAGCAGCGCCCGCAGCCGCCCCTGCAGCCCCCTTGGCGCCTTCTCCTTCCCTTCCGACGTCGACTAAGCCCCCTTCTGCTTCAATTAAGGGCTCTATGGAACGTCGATCGTTGGTCTCTCAACCTCAGAAAGGGACCATCACATGGAATGCTCATCGACCTCATATTCTTCTGGTCATGAAACAGGTATTACTTAATGTTGAATTGAGTCATATTCCTGCACCTATTGCTGCTCTTCTGCAGGATTACTTGGATGTGCTTCCAGCTGAACTTCCCCAAGGCTTGCCTCCTATTAGAGGTATTGAGCACCAGATTGACTTTGTGCCTGGAGCAGCCTTGCCTAATCGCGCCGCTTATAGAGCTAGTCCTGAGGAAACAAAGGAGCTGCAACGCCAAGTCACGGAGTTGATGGATAAAGGCTTTGTTCGTGAGAGCCTGTCCCCCTGTGCCGTGCCAGTCATATTGGTTCCAAAGAAGGATGGCTCCTGGCGTATGTGTGTTGATTGTCGCGCAATCAACCAAATAACGGTTAAGTATCGCCACCCTATTCCTCGTTTAGATGATATGCTTGATGAACTTCATGGTGCTGCTATTTTCTCTAAAATTGACCTTAGAAGTGGATATCATCAAATTAGGATGAAACAGGGTGATGAATGGAAAACGGCTTTTAAAACTAAGTATGGGTTATATGAATGGTTAGTAATGCCTTTTGGATTAACTAATGCACCTTCTACATTTATGAGGCTTATGAACCATGTGCTTAGAAGACACTTAGGAAAATTTGTCGTTGTCTATTTTGACGATATCTTGATCTACAGTAAGAATATGCATGATCACTTAACTCACTTAAAATTGGTTTTTGATTGTCTAAGAAAAGAGAAATTATATGCCAATTTAAAGAAGTGTTCTTTTGCATCCGAGTCTACCATTTTTCTTGGTTTTGTAGTGACTGCATCTGGATTAAAGGTGGATGAGGAGAAGATTCGTGCTATTCAGGAGTGGGCTAGGCCGACTACACCCACCCATGTCCGCTCATTCTTGGGCCTTGCTGGCTTCTATCGACGTTTTGTCAAAGATTTCAGCCTGATTGCCGCCCCCCTACATGAGCTGACCAAGAAAGATGTGACGTTTCGCTGGACTGACTCACATCAAAAGGCTTTCGATGCCCTCAAAGACCGCCTAACACACGCCCCAGTACTGCAGTTACCTGACTTTGCTCAACCTTTTGAGCTCGAGTGTGACGCTTCTGGCACTGGTATTGGAGGGGTCCTGCTGCAGAACAAGCGTCCCATCGCCTACTTCAGCGAAAAGTTGGGCACCGCTGAGCTCAACTATTCTACCTACGACAAAGAGCTATTTGCACTGGTTCGCTGCTTACAGACTTGGCAACACTATCTCTGGCCTAAGGAGTTTGTGATTCATTCGGATCATGAAGCTCTCAAGTATCTCAAAGAACAGGCAGTGCTCAGCAGGCGACTTGCTCGATGGGTGGAGTTCATAGAGACCTTTTCCTATGTGGTTCACCACAAGAAGGGAAAGGATAATGTGGTAGCTGACGCGCTATCACGTAGGTATGTCCTCTTAAACCATATGGATGCACATATTTTGGGTTTTGCTTTAATAAAGGAACTGTATGCTTCTGATAGTTTCTTTAAAAATATATATGCTCAATGTGTGTCCAAAGGTGAAGTTGATTCATTTTTTGTTGATAATGGGTATTTGTTTAAGATGGGCAAGCTTTGTATCCCAATTCTTCTATTCGCCGATTGTTAACCCAAGAAATTCATGAATCTAGGGAACATGGGGGTTTCGAAAAAACCTTAGCTGGACTAAAGGAACACTACTTTTGGCCTAAAATGTCTAATTATGTGCTGAGATTTGTCAAAGGTTGTGTTACATGTGCTAAAGCCAAATCGAAATCCAATGCTAATGGTCTATACCAACCTTTGCCAATTGCTAATGCACCCTGGGAAGATGTTTCTATGGATTTTATTGTAGGATTGCCTAGAACTTCTAAGGGTCATGATTCCATATTTGTTGTTGTAGACAGATTTTCCAAAATGGCTAATTTTATTCCATGTCATAAAACTGATGATGCTATTCATGTTGCTCATTTATTCTTTAAAGATGTTGTTCGCTTACATGGATTGCCATTGTCTATAGTTTCTGACCGTGATCCTAAATTCTTAAGCTCTTTTTGGAAAACTCTATGGTCTAAATTGGGTACAAAATTGCTATTTTCTACTTCTTTTCACCCACAAACTGATGGCCAAACTGAGGTCACAAATAGAACTCTTGGGGCTCTCCTTAGAGTCATGCTACGAACTAACCTGCGGAGATGGGAAGACTGTCTACCATTTGTAGAGTTTGCATATAACAGGTCTAGGCACTCTGCAACAAAGATGACCCCCTTCGAGGTCGTATATGGCCGAAACCCCTTAACTCCAGTAGACATGATGCCTCGGCCATATAAGGACAAGGAGAGCGTGGATGCAGCTAAGCAAGTGGACTTCATCAAAAGCTTCCATGAGCGTACCAAAGCACAGCTGGAGAGGAAGACTGCTCAATACAAGGCCGCGAAGGACAAGCATCGCAAGGATGTGTAGTTCAACGTTGGTGATCTGGTCTAGCTGCATCTCAGGAAGGAAAGGTTTCCGCAACAACGGAAATCTAAGCTGGACCCCAGGGGAGATGGACCATTCAGAGTGGTTCAGAAGATGGGTCCTAATGCATACAAGCTGGATCTCCCTGCCGATAAGTACAGCGTCCATTCTACATTCAACGTCGCCGATCTATCCCTGTTCGTGCCTGACGATGACTCTGACGACGATTTGAGGACAAATCGAAGTCAAGTGGAGGAGAATGATGCCGTGCAATTATCGATGACTCCTGGTGACATTGAGGACAACATGAAGGTTCCATTTGATGGCCCTGTCACTCGTGCAAGGGCCAAGAAGATTCAAAATGCAACTAAAGCCTTTCTTGTCCGTCACCATGGAACTTTAGAGCAAAGGTTCAGGCCACCCTGGATCACTTGGCTCAAGGTTACACCGCCAGCACAAGAAGTGAGCCTACGTCCACACACGGAGCTCATGAAGACTCGTCTGCACCCGCCATGATTCACCTGAACTCGGCACCACCAAGAGGACACTCGGTCGAGTGGGCCATTGGTCTTGTCGAGTGCATGGGCCGAGTTGCCTTGTGCATGGGCCAAAATTTAGTTAGTTAATTATGTTATTATTTTATGCATATTAGATTAATAAGGTGGATTTAATTATATCTCTTCAAGATATAATCCTTGGCCACCAAGTTATTATATTTCTATCTTCTTATGATTTATTTATCTTTAAGTTATTTCATTTATCTTAGATAGAATTAATCTATCCAAACCCCTTTCCTTCGCAAGGAAGGATTGGTTAGATCTCTTAGAAACTTTCCTATAAATTCATGTTACGCACTTTGAATTTAATCAGATTGAAATAGAATTGAAGAAACCCTTTATGGATTAAGGGTTCTTCGATTATCAATCCCAAAGCTATTGTGTTCTATGTGCTTAGTGTTTTCGGCAATCACCAACCATCTCCAACATCTTGAATTCCATCGACAAACCCTAAACCAAACACAACCCTAAAAATCAGGAACGGTCGCAAGAAGGAGAGCGCAACCCCTTGGCGACGTCCGCGGCCAGCTTCGCTCCCAGCGAGCGCGGCACCTGCTCCCGCGTCCTCGCCTCGCTCCGAAGTGCCCAGGCGCCTCACCCGCGTGATCCCAGGCGCTCACCCGCGCGCTCGCCCCCACCTTCGCTCCCAGCGAGTTTCGTCCCCGCGCGCATCCACCCGCACACCCTGAGGACCCGTGTCCTGTGTGCCCGAGACCTGCGCGCCAGCCCCGCTACTTCTTCGCTGATCTTCGTTCTCTCTTTCTGTCGCTATTTCTCTGTTTCAAGTTGCTGAATTTTCTAAGTGTTAATTCTGTCGCTAAATCAGAATTCTAATCACTTGTTTGAATTGTTCCAAATCAGGAGATATCAAAGAGCATTGCAAGATCGAAGCAAATATACGGCGTGGTTCTTGATCTGAAGCCCACAGGCGAAGGATCGGGTATCCCAAACGTATCAGCTAGCCGAGACGACGAGCCAAGCCCAGTCGACAACAATCCTACTCGAGATCGACAAGATCCTTGTCGAGATCGACGACGGTTCCAGAAGCCGTGTGACGCGTCGACGCAATTCTACTCGGATTGGGATTCCTTGGGCTCGAAGTTTGCTGATTCTATCCGATCTATCAAGATACATCAAGGAAAGAGAAGATCTATCCATTAAAAGACTTTTAGATATATTTCCCTATTTTAGATTTAATTCCTTTATTTCCATTTATTTATCATTAAGCTTTTTAGATATAGTTTTAGATATAGATAAAGATTTCTATCCTTGAGTAGCAAGGTTTAGAAGCTTATAAATAAAGCCCATGGGGTTGATTTCTAGTCATTCAATTTCAGAGAGAAGTAAGTAGGAGAAGTAGAGAGAGAGAGAGTGAGCGGCCGATTGGAGTTGTGAAGCGAGAGCGGAATTGGCTTCAAGCGGTTGTAAACTTTTGTTTATTTTAATGCAATTAGTTTTCTTTCAATCAATGATGTCTGAGTTTGCGATGAAGCGTGAGTAGTCCACCCACTTCTAGGGTTGGGGCGAGCCCGACGATAGCCATGCATAATTGAGGTAAAGATCTGACTTTTATCAAGTTTTGAGCATCTACTACTTGTTTATGTGTTTATTACCCATCTAATGGAGGTCCATGATAACAACTTGGATTGTAAACATAAAATCGGTAGAGACAATTAGGGTTTCTTGAAAGAGTTGTCTAATTGTTGGAAAAGGCGAAAGCTTGTCCTTTGATGCGATTCACATGATTATCTGTTTGGTTCTGCCTTATGCATGCTTGCTTATCGTTGTTGCAAACCCCAATCTTGGAAGCCTTTTACATACAGTTTATTTCGAGACCCCAAAGCATTTGTTTTTATTTTCTTTCGTTTTAGTTTCTGCCCTTACTCGAGATCGAATAGCACTCGTCGATCTCGACTACTGATCTTCGACCCAAAGTCATTGTAGCTTCTGTGTGCAGGTACTCGACAAGCCAAGCCGAAGTCGACCAAGACTCTACTCGATCTCGAGTAAGGCCTTGTCGAGATCGACTAGCCCTGTGCCTGTGACTGCTACGCTGTTCGACTGTCCGCTCTTCTATCGATTTGCTGTACTCGAGATCTAGGACCCCTGTTGTCGACTTCTGTGAGATTTTACCGCTGCCTAGGATCCGCTGACACGCTTCCTCGTGAATCGATCCTGACTTCCCACTGCTGCATCAGGAGGAGGTCTTGTAATTATTTGCAAGGGACGGAATCTGGTTTGCCTTAGTTTATTTATATTTTATTTGCAATCTCGATTTCCTCCTATTAATAAAATTGGCGCCGTTGTCGGGGAAGCTATCATTCGCGCCTTAGGTAGTTAAAATCTCACATTCTCTTTGAGTTTACTTTACAGGTATATGCGCCGTTCTGGTCAACCACCTGAGTTTGACGGCTTAGACAACCCAGAACGTCTTATACAAGCCCACGCTAGACTGAAAAGAGCCATGGCAGCCGCAGAAACACAGGAGCAGCTAATACAGAGGCTTACTAGGGAGCTAGCCACAAAGGATACTACTATCGCCGCTGAGAAGGCAGCGAGGGAACAAGAAGCTGAGCGCGCAAGGCAAGCAGAAGCTGAGCTTGCCCAATATCCAACTACTGCAGAGGATTATATGCATCCCACTCTCGTCGTGCCTGAATCGGCGATTCTTATCCCTGAAAACTCCTTTGAAATTCGCACTCAATTTCTGATAGAGCTTAAAAATAATGCTTTTTATGGCAAATTTAATGAGTGTCCTCTTGAAGATATTACCAATTTTTCTGACATGTGTCGTACTCTTGCTGAAGGTACAACTTTGGAATATGTCAAGATGAAGGCTTTTCGCTGGTCTCTCGCTGGGCCTGCACTGAAGTGGCTCGAAGGGCTGAAACCAAGATCACTCACAACATGGGCCCAAGTAGAGCAAGAGTTTCTGAATAAATTCTTCCCACATGCCAAGACAGCACTTCTCCGCCAGAAAATCACCGCCTTCAAACAGAAGCCTGGGGAACCGCTGGCAAAGGCTTGGGAACGCTACAAAAAACTGCTGCGATCTTGCCCTACTCATGGACAGCCACCCTACATCATTCAGGAGATCTTCTTCAACTCTCTTGATCAAGTCACTAAGGATAGGATCAATCAGTACACTCGCTATGAGTATTTGACGATGCCACCAGTTGACGCATGGGGTGTGCTAGACAAGCTCACCAATTATGACAACAAATATAGGTCTACTGCAAACTATGAGGAGAACTCCTATGCCAGACCAGCACCATCTATGCCACTCTATGAGCCAGCAAAGGAGATTGATCCAGATGTCAGGGAGCAGTTCTACAGAGACCAGAATCGTAAGCTCCTCAAGCAAGTCAAATATCTATCTATCAATCAGCCTTGCATCGAATGCGGATCACAGAGGCACACCACTACTGAGTGCCCACACACTGAGCAAGTCAGAATGGCAGAGACACATGAGGAAGCAGCCTATGCTGGGGGTCCAAATCGCTACATGGGAGATCAAAGGTTCTACCAGCCTCAGTGGAACCAAGGTCCTCCCAGGAACCCCCCACCCTACAGAGCTCCAGGACATCCAGAAAGGGATCAAAAGAAGGACGATCTATAGCTGATCCTTGATGAGATGCGCCGAAATCATGCACAGAACCTGCAGGCTACGAACACCATCAACAATCAGCTCCAGAATTTCAACACAAAATTTGGAGAACTGGACATCTGGAAAAGGGGAATAGAGACGCAGATGGGTCAAATCGCTGCACAGATCCCACGACCATCCGGACAGCTCCCTGGGCAAACAGAACCAAATCCTAAAGGGAAAACCGGACACGTCACAGCTATCAAACTCAGAAGTGGGCATCAATTACGCGAGCCAGAGATCGGAAAACAGCAAGGCAAGGAGGAGGAGCAACTCGAGACAGAGCAGAGCCTACTCGATCTCGACAAGCCACTGCTCGACACAGACCAGAAGCTGAGCTCGGACTCCACTGCAAAGCCCAGCAAGCCGAAGTCGACCACCCCACTCGATCTTGAGGACCCCCTGGTCGAGATCGAGGAACAGCAAACTGAGGTCGACGACGCTGCAGCACCTCCGACAGCTGATCTGGCTCCGAAGCAGAAAAAGCCACTGCCTTTCCCTTCAAAAGCACAGAAAGATCCCACTGCAGGTAGGTTTACCAGATTTGTTAATATGCTGCAAGAACTAAATGTTTCTATTCCTTTTACAGAAGCCCTGCAAGAGATGCCTGGATATGTCAAATTTCTGAAGGAAATCCTGAGTAAGAAGCGATCCATTTCAGAGATCGCAGGCGAATGCAAAGTACTCCACTTCCCTGAAAAGAGACCTGACCCTGGTAAGTTTTCTGTTCCTGTGGGTTTTGGGAAATATAAATATGATTCTCTGTGCGATTTAGGAGCAAGCGTGAGCATCATGCCTCTATCAATCTGGCGGAAGGTAAAAATAGGATGCATAGAGCCTGTGGATGCCAAACTATACATGGCGAACAATACAGTGGTCATCCCTACAGGTATAGTTGAAAATGTCCAAGTCCAGGTTGGTAAATTCTTTGTTCCAGCAGATTTCCTTATCATAGACTGTGCTGAAGATCCTACTAGCCCTATTATTCTTGGTAGACCATTCTTAGCAACTGCAGTTGCCAGGATTAGTGTTAAGAATCGCTCGCTCACCTTCACCATAGGCGATGAGGTTTTAGATTTCTCTTTTGGTCCTGCAAAAGAGGAAATTTCATGGCTGGAGGTGAAAAGCATCAGCAACCACGGGACTCAGCAAACAGCGGAGGAAAGCGCCAGAACTGTACTCGAGGTCGACGAGTCCTGCTCGATCTCGACAAGGGCGCTACTCGATCTCGACCAAGACTTGCCGATGTCGACTTCCACTGATGAGCCACTGACTTGCCCAGAGCCTAAGTATGGGGTCCCTGTACTCGAGGTCGACCAGCAGTACTCGATCTCGACTAGCCCCAAGCCCAAAGATTTCTGTTTTGGGTCCGAAAAGGTAAGTTCATGTATGAATTCTACTCCCCCTCAGTCCATAAAGAAATTTTTCAATAATTTAAGGGGAGGTAAGGCCCCGTGGCGAGAAAATCTGCGAAAGCTAAGGGCTGGAAGGAAGAAGAAGAAATAGAAGGGAGATGATGCAAGCAACCCCCTGTCAGCTGAGCTTGCATACTACCATCAGGACCTAGATGATCCAGGAGAAAGGCCAAGCATAAGCGGGCCCCACACAAATGGTCCTTGAAGCGCAGACGGAGAAGTCGGCCTAGCGACTCTAAAATCTAGAGCATGTATATAAACTTTATGGATTTTGGGACTTTTGAACTTTTTGGTTTTTGGTTTTTTGTTTTATGTCTTTTAGAATACTTCATGTGGATAGTCTTGTTTTTGTGTACAATCTAACATTTTTAGGTCGGCAAGCATATAAGGATCGCGAAAAGTGGAATAAAGAAGTCCCTGAAAAACAGTCAAAATCGACGAAGGCCAAGTCGACGACGACAAGGAGGAGCAGCCCAGAAACTCATCGATATCGAGTAGGCCAACTCGAGATCGACAAGCCCAGAATGCTCCTCGACTTTAGAACCCACTGGACGCAGACGAAACTACTCGAGATCGAGTACCTTGTACTCGAGATCAACGAGACACTTTCCTCGACCAGCACTGACTCGCCCTCCTCGATATGTTATCCTGTGAGTTCCTTCCTTTACTCTTATTTTTATACAGTGGGGACACTGTAAATTTTAAGTATGGGGTGGGGGAAGAGCTCATTATCATTATCATATGTTTCAGTCTTGCTTTTTGGTTTTACATGGTGAAATTTTAATTTTTATGTTATGCATTCATGTTTAAATTTTATGCATTTTAGTTTTTTGTCATACTTTAAGTCTTGTTTTTAGTTGCATAAAAAAAATGTCGAAAAAAAGAAAAAAAAATATGCATGTTTAATTTTTGCATTGTTTTAGTTTTTATACCCTAACTTAGATGTCCTATGATGATAAATAATGATTGACTTGATCATATAAATCCTATGCCATGTTTGGAAAGTTTAGCCTAAGTCCTCAAAATGGTTTTTATGTGGATTGTGAACTTGTGATGAAATTGAGCACATATGATCCTAAGCTAAAGGTTAAAATCCAACAAAAATTGTCCCAGTGAGAATTTTTGGCCTTATAGGGAGAACATTAAAAATCCCTCTGCTTTCTTGAGTGTATTTACTCTTCCTATGCATCTCTAAATATTGTGATAGTTATTCAAAGCCAATGCATTTATATGTTTTCTGTTAATGAGAATTAAGTGATGGAGGCACCTTTTAAGCCAATTTTATCCTCTCTTTACCTACCCTGCATTAATCCTGCTTGAAGCCAGAACATTAGCCTGAGACTTTTATTGTGAACTCCACAAAAATATCCTTAGCCAAATTGAGCCTGACCCCCATTTGGGAATTAAGACTTAGAGTTGGTAGCAATAGTGATTTGTGGAAAGAATGGGCTTATGTTGCATTTCAAGAAGGAAGGATTGTTGAAATTATTGAGATATGGGATGGTTTTAAATTTTTATCTTGCTATGCATATTATGTATAAGGATTTTTGGCTCACATTATAAATTCACTATTAGTGTGATTTGGTTTTAATTTTCGAAAAAAAAAAGAAAAAAAAAAGAGAAGAAGAAAAAGTACATATGTTTGTGAATAAAGTGCATGAGCCAAATTTACCTTATTTCTTTCATTATTTCGCAAGATACATACTTAGGAGAGGTTGAGAAAGTTTGAAAGGTTACATACTTCATTGAGATAAATTGGAGAGTTTGGTTGATGCATATGACTGAGAAGTTATGGTTTGGTTGTGTTGGAAATTTAGGAGTCTTGATTCCCGAATTTTATTAAGCACCACATGGCCAAATAATTCCATTCCTTATTATTTCTTACCAAGCCCCATTACAACCCCGCCGAATGGAATCTTCTTTGAAGACTTCTATTGAGCGAAGCCCTCCTGATAATTCTTGTTACATTTTCATAATTGGCTGCGAAGTGGATATATATTTAAATTGCAATATTTATGAGATTGTATATGGAATTGAGCTGAGAGTTGATATACATAGCCTAAACACATTGAGAGCTGAGTGTAAACACATTATTCCTGTAAGGTTGGATTTATATTGCCTATGCCTATGGATCGCTCATATATGTGTGATGACGTTAAATTCACTTGTCTTACATTGCTACTAATTGAGATGTTGCTTTTGACAAAGGCGAAGACTTGAAGGATGTGTTGTAGGTCTTGGTTATTGTTTGGTTATTGGTTGAGGACAAGCAAGTCTAAGTATGGGGTGATTTGATGTCTCCAAAGCAGCCATGTCTTAATGCATATTTTAGTTCCATATTCTTTACATTTTGCAAATGTCGGGTCGGGATTATGTCGGATTTATGTAGTATATGTTTACTTGTCAGAAATGGGGATCTACATAAGTTTCTGTTTAATATTGCACAATATGGAACCATTTCGGAAGAAAACCAAGAAGCAAAGACGGAAGCAGCAAGTTACTCGACATCGACAAGGCTTAGTCGATCTCGACAAGCCATGCCTAGACACCTGCCAGGATCGAGGAGCTTATGTCGAGAAGCTGAAGACAAAGAACCCGACTCCACACCCTACTCGAGATCGAGTGACCTTCCTCGATGTCGACGAGAAGCTGAGCATCATGTCCGAGCATGTCGAGGGGAGCTGCTCGACAACCCCAGGAGGTCAAGTCAATGAACCACCCAACTCGATATCGAGTACGGGTACTCGAGGTCGACAAAGACGTGGAGCCAGGACCGAGCACATCGAGAAGACTTGCCCGACCAGCCAAGCGAGACCTAGTCGACGAGCCTCTCTACTCGATGTCGACAAGGGGTCCTCGAGATCGACGAACGCCAGGAGTCATGTCCGAGCCTGTCGAGGATCAGCTAGCTGAGACGACGAGCCAAGCCCAGTCGACAACAATCCTACTCGAGATCGACAAGATCCTTGTCGAGATCGACGACGGTTCCAGAAGCCATGTGACGCGTCGACGCAATTCTACTCGGATTGGGATTCCTTGGGCTCGAAGTTTGCTGATTCTATCCGATCTATCAAGATACATCAAGGAAAGAGAAGATCTATCCATTAAATGACTTTTAGATATATTTCCCTATTTTAGATTTAATTCCTTTATTTCCATTTATTTATCATTAAGCTTTTTAGATATAGTTTTAGATATAGATAAAGATTTCTATCCTTGAGTAGCAAGGTTTAGAAGCTTATAAATAAAGCCCATGGGGCTGATTTCTAGTCATTCAATTTCAGAGAGAAGTAAGTAGGAGAAGTAGAGAGAGAGAGAGTGAGCGGCCGATTGGAGTTGTGAAGCGAGAGCGGAATTGGCTTCAAGCGGTTGTAAACTTTTGTTTATTTTAATGCAATTAGTTTTCTTTCAATCAATGATGTCTGAGTTTGCGATGAAGCGCGAGTAGTCCACCCACTTCTAGGGTTGGGGCGAGCCCGACGATAGCCATGCATAATTGAGGTAAAGATCTGACTTTTATCAAGTTTTGAGCATCTACTACTTGTTTATGTGTTTATTACCCATCTAATGGAGGTCCATGATAACAACTTGGATTGTAAACATAAAATCGGTAGAGACAATTAGGGTTTCTTGAAAGAGTTGTCTAATTGTTGGAAAAGGCGAAAGCTTGTCCTTTGATGCGATTCACATGATTATCTGTTTGGTTCTGCCTTATGCATGCTTGGTTATCGTTGTTGCAAACCCCAATCTTGGAAGCCTTTTACATACAGTTTATTTCGAGACCCCAAAGCATTTGTTTTTATTTTCTTTTGTTTTTGTTTCTGCCCTTACTCGAGATCGAATAACACTCATCGATCTCGACTACTGATCTTCGACCCAAAGTCGCTGTAACTTCTGTGTGCAGGTACTCGACAAGCCAAGCCGAAGTCGACCAAGACTCTACTCGATCTCGAGTAAGGCCTTGTCGAGATCGACTAGCCCTGTGCCTGTGACTGCTACGCTGTTCGACTGTCCGATCTTCTGTCGAGTTGCTGTACTCGAGATCTAGGACCCATGTTGTCGACTTCTGTGAGATTTTACCGCTGCCTAGGATCCGCTGACACGCTTCCTCGTGGATCGATCCTGACTTCCCACTGCTGCATCAGGAGGAGGTCTTGTAATTATTTGCAAGGGATGGAATCTGGTTTGCCTTAGTTTATTTATATTTTATTTGCAATCTTGATTTCCTCCTATCAACAGCCGGCGACAACAGGGCGACGGACCGGAGGCGGTGGTGGCTCGTGGCTCAGACGGCAATCGACTGGGCTCGATCGATTCGCTGTTCACGGGGCGCTTCCGACGGGGGCTGCGTTCTGCAGAAAAGAGCGATGGCGACGGCTCATGGCTCGGCTTGGACACCAGTCACCGGTGGTGGAGGACTGCGGAAGTCCGGCGATGGTGCTGCAGTGGCTCGGATTCGGCGGTGGTTGCTCCCGATTGCAGTGGTGCTGCTGCTCACGGGGATTTTGCGAGAATTGGAAGAGGATGGTGAAGAGGAAGGTTATGGGATGTGAAGATCAGCAGGGCCCTCCCCCCTATTTATACTGCTAGAATTGAATCAGATAAGGGGGAAAGAGTTGATCACATCCCACTACTAAGATCTCGGACTGGTGGGTTAGATTGAGGTCAGCAGGGCCCTCCCCCCTAAGGTTTATGTCGATCGCCTAAATAAATAGTAATATATACTATAAAACTACCTACACCTTTTGGCGATGGAAAAAGGTCTATTTCAGTCGCCTAAATGAATAGTAAAAAAATGCTACAGAATTACCTACACATTCAGGCGACGGACTTACGTCTATCTCGGTCGCCTAATGACACAATATTAAATATGATAGCTGGATGCTCTTCTGGCAATGTAGTTGGGATCTCTATTAGGGAGACCATATCTCTTCCATTGTTCGTCGCCTAAACACAATTCGTCAACTAACGTACATTCAAGCGATGAACTTTGAAATTAGGTGGTCGCCCAAGGCTTCAATCCTGTGATATTCAGGCGACCAACTATTATAACTCCGTCACCAGATGTTAACTCAAGTGACGAAATCAGGCGTAGTGACATCTACTTATCCTCAAGAAATGGTCTTCCATTTTTAACCCCCTCACCAAGTCCACAACCATTGTGGACATGTGGATTTGCATTCCACAACTCTCTACTGAGTTCATCAGCTTTGAAGCCTTGAAAACAATAATGGAAGTGAATAAGCTAGGCACCATTGTCAAGCTTGATCCTTACACATAAAAGGAGGAGAAGGTCAGTTGCCTAAGATTGTGTGTCAATGTGGACGTTGACACACTTAAGGAAGACTACATCATTGTATGCAACGAATTAATATTTTCATACTTATCTTCATACTTATCTTCATACTTATTAGTCATTAATAATAAGTATAAAATTATATTAAAAAATTAATATTTTATATAGTTTTTATTTATTTAAAAGGGTGAATTTGTAAAATGTCCAAAAAGGTTGTCCTAATTGGTGAAACGTCCACATTTTGGGACAAATTGGTGGAGTGTTCATCTTGTCAATAGCAATTTTATCATATTGCCTATAGCCTCACTCTTTTTAAATTTTTTTGTTAACATTTTGTCGTGCAAAAATAAGAGTATGTTGTGCATGTGCAAATATAACCGTATGTTGTGCAAATATGACCCAAGTCTAGTTTTTTTTTTTGTTTTTTACATTTTGTCGTGCAAATATAAGAGTATGATGTCCAAATATAACCGTAAGTTGTGCAAATATGAACCAAGTGTAGTTTTTTTTTTGTTTTTTTTTTAACATTTTGTTGTGCAAATATAAGAGTACGTTGTGCAAATATAATCATAAGTTGTGCAAATATAACCCAGGTCTAGTATTTTTTAAAAAAAAAAAAACATTTTGTCGTGCAAATATAACAGCACGTTGTGCATATATAACCGTAAGTTGTGCAAATATGACCCAAGTCTAGTTTTTTTTTTTAATTTGTCGTGCAAATATAACCGTATGTTGAGCAAATATAACCCAAGTCTAGTTTTTTTTTTTAACATTTTGTCGTGCAAATATAAGAGTACGTTGTACAAATATAACCATAAGTTGTGCAAATATGACCCAAGTCTAGTTTTTTTTTTGTTTTTTTTTAACATTTTGTCGTGCAAATATAAGAGTATGCTGTGCAAATATAACCGTAAGTTGTGCAAATATGACCCAAGTCTAGTTTTTTTTTTTATTTTTTAAACATTTTGTCGTTCAAATATAAGAGTACGATTTGCAAATATAACCGCAAGTTGTGCAAATATGACCCAAGTCTAGTTATTTATTTATTTTTTATTTTAATTTGTCGTGCAAATATAAGAGTATGATGTGCAAATATAACCGTATGTTGAGCAAATATAACCCAAGTCTAGTTTTTTTTTTAACATTTTATCGTGCAAATATAAGAGTACGTTGTACAAATATAACCGTAAGTTGTGCAAATATGACCCAAGTCTAGTTTTTTTTTTGTTTTTTTTTTAACATTTTGTCGTGCAAATATAAGAGTATGCTGTGCAAATATAACCGTAAGTTGTGCAAATATGACCCAAGTCTAGTTTTTTTTTTTTTTTTTAAACATTTTTTCGTGCAAATATAAGAGTACGATTTGCAAATATAACCGTAAGTTGTGCAAATATGACCCAAGTCTAGTTTTTTATGTATTTTTATTTTTTAAACATTTTGTCGTGCAAATATAAGAGTACGTTGTGCAAATTTAACCGTAAGTTGTGCAAATATGACCCAAGTCTAGTTTTTTTTTTACATTTTGTCGTGCAAATATAAGAGTACGATGTGCAAATATAATCGTATGTTGTGCAAAATATAACATTTTGTTGTGCAAAATGTAATATATTTTTTTCCGCTTTTTTTTCCGTTTCAACACTTTTTGTTGTGCGAAAATAACTTTACGTTGTGCACAAATAACAATTTGTTGTGAAAATAACTTCACTAAACCACCCCTTATTGATTAGGCTTTTCATTTAACCACCCCTTATATAAAACCTTTCACTAAACCACCCCTTATATAATTATGTCAACAGGTAACCATCCCTACCTCTATTCCATCCAATTTGATGTTAAAAAATTATGAAAAGACCAAAATGTCCTTTTTAAAACTATCCATCTTTGACTCTTTTGCCTCTACTCGTGCTCGATTTATCTCAGTTCTCTAGTGGTGGACTGGTGGATCACGACTGGCTTGGCGGTGACTCGGGTGGTGCTCGACTGGATTCACTGGCTTGTTAATTAATTTCGAATGAACAACCCTCTTGATTTTGAACGAACATCAGGATGGTTTAATTGTCTATGAATTGTGGTTTTTTTAATTTTTTTGTTTGTGATCAATATATATATATATATATATATATATATATATATATATATATATATATATATATATATATATATATATATATATTAGTTGATTCGATTGTACTGTGAGTCTGTGTCTGTGATGTATAATTGTATATGACTATATATTGAATATTGATCAGTAAAGACAGTAACTTAGTTTGTTTGTGATCACTGCATTCGTGATCAGTTTACATCATCGAATCCCTCTCCGAATCCCCTAGTCGTGTAGCCTGAAGTTCGTCGATGGCTCTGAAGTCTGGATGATCGTAGGATTTCTATATATGGCAGCAGAAAGGTTGAAGATGGATAGTTAAAAAAAAGGGCATTTTGGTCTTTTCATAATTTTTTAACATCAAATTGGACGAAATAGAGGTAGGGGTGGTCATCTGTTGACGGGATTATATAAGGGGTGGTTAATTTAGTGAAAGGTTTTGTATAAGGGGTGGTTAAATGAAAAGCCTAATAAATAAGGGGTGGTTTAGTGAAAGGTTTTGTATAAGGGGTGGTTAAATGAAAAGCCTAATAAATAAGGGGTGGTTTAGTGAAAGGTTTTGTATAAGGGGTGGTTAAATGAAAAGCCTAATAAATAAGGGGTGGTTTCCTGTAAAATTTCCTATAATTTAATAAAATTTACATCTTCAACCTTGTGCAATTGATAAACACAGCGCTTGGAGGAGACCTAGCTCCGGCCGTTCCCTCAAGATCGCTTCGCCGCCTCGCTCGCTCGCTTTGCCTCGCTCGACCTCGCTCGCTCGTGCCACTTCAGATCTGGACCAGAGGAGGAGCATTGACGAAATTCGACATCAGATCTGGACTCCCTCGCTCGCGCCGCTTCAGATCTGGATCGGAGGAGGAGCGACGGCGGAATTCGACTTCAGATCTGGACGGAGGAGGAGCTGCGGCGGCGGCAAACTGGAAGAGAGAAGGAGCGGCGGCGGCGGCGAATATGAGGAGAGGAGGAAGATGGAGGTCCGGCGAACAGGAGGAGACTCGCCGCCATCGGAGCCGGATCCGGTGTCGAGATAGAAAGAGAGACAGAACAGATCGAGAGGACAGATCGAGAGATTGAGAGAGGGGATAAATCGAGAGAGCCAGAGAGATCGAGAGATCGAGATAGCCGGAGAGATCGGGAGATCGAGAGAGCCGGGAGATCGAGAGAGCTAGAGAGATCGAGAGAGGGGAGAGATATGTAATTGGGGATCTGTTTGTTTTGATATGTAATTGGGGATCTGATTGAATTAGTATATATAGTGGACAATTCATCAATTTGTCCAAAAAGTTGGACAATTCACCAATTTGTCCAAAAAGAGTGCCTGTTTGGCCAAAAAATTCTATTTAAAAGACGTATAAAAAAGTCAACGACCATCTATTGACGAACGAAGAGAGTATTAAATTATTAAAAATTTTAATAGTTTACATAGTTTTTAGTTCCTTCAACAAACATACCAAAAAGTCAATTACCATCTATTAGCGAAATGAGGGAGTATTAAATTATTAAAATATTTAATAAAAAAATTTAATATTTTGTATAGCTTTAAATTTCTTAAGAATGTGCTAAAAAATAAATTACTTATACTTTTTTTATTAGAAGGAGTGCTATTTTATACTCCCTCCGTTAAGAAAAACATGTTGTTTTAGGAGTAAAGTCTTGTTAAGAAAAAACATGTCATTTTAGGTATTTTGGTATTTACTTTTCAAAATTACGTCCCTTGTAATGATTAGAGATTTGTTAGTTGTAATTTTCAATAAAGTGAAAAGGTAAATAATTAGGGGTATAAGTGTATTTTTGTTTGCTTTTCTTTGCTTTCTTCAAAAATATGCAAATGCCTAAAACGACATGTTTTAAATAACGGATGGAGAAACTACAACTATTAATCTACTAACAATTATAAGAGTATTTTTATACGAAACTAGGAAAGTACCAAACACTCTTTCAAGATTGATGAAGTGGAAATACAAAATATTACTACGAAACAAGTAGTCCCCAAAAGAAGAAATACACTAGATGGACCCCTTGGCCCAAAAACCTTTAAAATTAACTTTGATGGAACAAAACTGACATTCGGAAAAGCGACAATAAAATTTTGTTATTCAAGAACATACATGCTCTATTATTATTAGCGATGCAATACAATGTGAATCCTCTTCTACTCTCTACGTTGAGGCTCTTAGACTTCTCGAGATCAAGATAGAGGGTGATAACTTGGTAGTCATGAACGTTGTTATTGGGTTGTGAAGATGTCTATGGGAGATCAAGACGTATGCTGCTTTTCATGACGCAGCCTTCAACATGGTTGACTATCACTAAATATTTAGGGAAGTCACGAAAATTGTGAATTATATGGTGTGCCCGTGGCATTCATTAGATCATAGTGTAGTGGCTTTTTGTTTAAAACTTTGTGTTCTCATTCTTTAAGACTCTTGGATGGTAAGATAGAGGGTGATAACTTGGTAGTCATGAACGTTGTAATTGGGTTGTGAAGATGTCTATGGGAGATCAAGATGTATGCTGCTCTTCATGACGCAGCCTTCAACATGGTTGACTATCACTAAATATTTAGGGAAGTCACGAAAATTGCGAATTATATGGCGTGCCCGTGGCATTCATTAGATCCTAGTGTAGTGGTTTTTTGTTTAAAACTTTGTGCTCTCATTCTTTAAGACTCTTGGATGGTAATTAAGTCGGAGTTGACACAATTAAATTATTGCATTGTCAAACAAAATTAAAAGAAAACAAAACAAAAAGTATTTCTATAAAATTAAAATTAAAATAGTTAAAATGACTTGACAAAATTTATTTATGTTGAAAACAAATGCAAAAGGTGCAAACAATAAATATGAGCTGGGGGTCCAATAAAAATGGAAATGAATCCAAGAAAAGAGAAAGATGGGGAGAAGCGAAGCGGCTCTTGAAGAGGTGGAAGAGGCAGCCAATACAAAACAAGTAGTACCTATTTTTTTGGGAACCCAAATCCATAAAGATCGGGAGTGGTCGACCTTACGGTCCTACCCCCGATCCCACCTTTCTTTCCTTCTTTCTTTTAAAATTATTATTAAATTTTATCCAATACTCCATCCCATTCAAAATAAGTATCGTTTTAAACTTTGAATTTGATATAAGTATCGTTTTATATTTTTTAGACAATTTAATCTATATAAACTCTTAATGTAGAAGAGGTAAGGATGATGTGTCAATTTTAGAGGCATTTTATGAGTATTGGTAAGCTTTTTTTTCCCATTTTTCTTAGTTTTTCAGTAATTCTCTTTGTTTTTTTCCTTCTTTTTTCTTTAATTCTACTAACTATTGAGATTAATTCAAAACATTGAATATAACTATTGATTACGACACATCACATTTAAATAATGTTATAATGATATTGATATTATTATTACTAAGTAATTTAAAATATCTATATTTATGTATTATACTTTACATAAGATTTTAAAAAAAAACTTGAGATAATTATGAGATACATTTATTGTAAAGTTTTTTTATGATTTTTATCTTAACGTTTATTAATATTTAATAATATTTTTATATATAATATTATAGGTTTAAAAAAGGAATGGCACGGGAATCGTACTAGTTGATTAATAAAAATTATTGTTAAAAATTGTATTTGTTGACTACTTTTTCTTTCAAACTCTCCACTTACTGGTTGAAAAAGTTGGTAAGCATTTAATAAATGATAAGATTTAGATAAGATTTATAAAATCAATGATAATTAATACTTAAAAATTGTGTTAAGAGATAAAACGATACTCCCTCCGTTTCCTTTCAAGTGACTTTTTCAAGTCAAGCACGTAGTTTTAAAACGGTAAAAACTATATTAAATATTAATAATTTAATAATTTTTTTTTAATAATATTATACTTATCACCAATAAGTATGAGATTATTAAAAAAAATTATTATTTTATATAGTTTTTTCACACCTTAAAAAACGTGCATCATTAGTAAAAAGTCAATTAAAAGAGAACGGAGGGAGTACTTATTTTGGATCGAAGTGAGTAAAATATATCACTTGTAAATATTTGAATCGCAGTTTGCAAAAACACACTTGTAATAATTAATACTTCATACGTCTCAAAATATAGGTCATTTGACTTTTTAGTATATTTATTAAGGAGCTAAAAATTATATAAGACATTAACTTTTTTTTATTATCTTTTTAAAATAATAATTTATATAGTTTTAGCTCCTTAAAAAATGTGTTATAAATGAGGGTATATATTTATTGATTTTCTTAAAATTTTTAAAAGAAGCTAAAATAACATATTCTCATAACAAATGGAAAATAGAATGCCCGTTGGATATTCTCCAAAATTCCATTTTGATGAAAAGAGATGGATTTACATTATTTAGAGATTCTATCACTTAAAAGAGAATAAAATTCTCTATATTTATAGAAATGACAAAAAAATTTATAAACACTTAACTTTCTTATTTTGGAGATTTTATAGTTTTTTTTAGAATTTTAAGCATTTAATAATCTAACTAGTACAATCCCCACGTCATGACGCGATTTTAAATAAATAAATTTTTAATAGCGTACATAACCAATTAATATTAAAAAATATTAATAAAAGTTAGGATAAAATAATGAAGGTAGAATTAAAATCTTATAGGGAGTGGAAAAAATGTTTACCATAAAGTTCGGTTTCATCAAAAAACTTTTTAAATAAAGAGATTATATTTATATAGATTATTATTATAATATATATATATATAGTAGACATTAGATTTAATTCAAAATTTTGAATTAAACCCAATGGTTAGTAAATGAGTAAAAAATAATAAGAGAAAAATGTAAAGGTATGAAAGAGATGGAGAGAAAAAAGAAAAAGGAAATAATAAGAGAAAATTATGATTTGTTGAAAAACCTTAAATTAAGAAGAAGTTAACACATCATCAAAAAGTCTTCTAAATTAAGATATTATATAGATATATAGATATATCTATATGGATATATAGATATATATGGTTAATAAATGGGTAAAAAATAAAAGGAGAAAAATGTAAATGTAAGAAAGAGAAGAAGAGAAAAAAAATATAAGAGAAAATTGTGATTAGTTAAAAAATTTTAAATTAAGGAGGATTTGTCACATCATCAAAAAGTTTTCTAAATTAAGATATTATATAGATATAGATATATTCTCCATTTTACTCTAAAATAGTTCAGCAATGGAAAAAATACAGAGATTCTCTCAAATTTGGAGCCATATCCAAACCTAAATGATTTTTTTGAATCTTCAAAATGGGAAAACATATAAAGTTGAAACGAAAAAAAATTCTATATTTTATTTTTCATTGTTGGAGAAATTTTGAAGAATCTATTTCCAATAGTATAAATGCAAATGCTAGATCCGATTACACCCCACGTGCCATTGAGAACTGAAGGGAGAAAGAAAATGATGAGTATATATTTGTTAGAGATGCTATATATTACAATGTTTGAGCTTTTTATATGATTTATTTATTTTAGAGATTTTTATATAAAAAAATGTTAGAGATGCTCATAATAAAGTGATATATATTATTTAGAATGGAGGTAGGATTCTATACGGCATGGTGGTGCTTATAGACAAGTAGGAATAGAAATATATTCGAAAACCAAAATACAACATCCATCCAAATATATGGAAAGTTATACCAATCAACAATTCCAGAACAAGGCAACTTCTAAGTTGACATTTGAAGATGATTCCCAATATCACCAGAAACTACAAACAAATGAGCTAAGAAAAAGAAGAAATTTGAGATGGAGCAAACCAGCTAACAGATCGTTCAAAATCAATTTTGAAGGATCCAAACTGAAATTGAGTGAGGTTTCTGCAGGGGTCATTATCAGGGACCACCACGGTTCAATCATCGGGTGAGGTTTCTGCAGAGGATTTGAGAGTGACAGTCTAATCATTATCAACTGCTAGCGAAGTGTAAAGGCTCGGATTTTTTAAATCTTAATATTCGGAAAAAAAATTAAAAATGAATTTAAAACGGATTTAATTTGGATTTTTTTTCAAGCAAAACTCGTTCTAAATTTAATAAATCGAACATGAAATTCTTAGAGCAAATTCCGGCCTAATTTTTATCATTAAAGATCGACTCCGTCTTTCACATCGACATTCAAAAATTCCTCCGGATGTCGACATCCTCACGTTTTTAAAACATTATTTTGATGAAGTCGAGGGTTTCGGAAATTATTTTTTCGGATATTTCAAAATTTTGTTTCGTTGTGGAGAACCATGTTTCTTTGTCTTCTAACTCCTCTCATCCAAAATCTGCAAAGCATGCTTTATCCTTTCCTTTGACCGATCAGAATTTGCAACCCCCCTCTCTGATTCATCTACTGCATAGCAACAAAATAAAATAAGAGAAATAAGCCTTTGTAACCACACTTCACCTCTACTCCTTTACCTCAGTCGAAAGAAGTGCTGACCCCTTCCCCTTCTTTCATTGTTTTCGAATTTCACTCCCCCCCCCCCCCCCCCTTCCTCTTATCTGTCTCCTGCAGGCTACAGCAAGGAAGAAGACAACCCATCTCTCTTGAAGGGAGGAATTCCGCAGCAAAGTCTCTCCCTCACCTCACTCCTCGTTTTCTTTTTATTGGAATTCAGCAAGCCGAATGCACCCTTAAACCTCTCATATCTCCATCCCCATCTCTGTTCTAGCTTCTTCCCCAAAACACCACACCCGCCTCCCTCACTTGGCCACCGTCACCGCTGAACGAGCCCCAGCACCGCCTCTTCCTCCTTACTCCCTTCTCCCTCCCGAGACAGCATCACCAGCAGCAGCGGTTTTCCGAAGCCTTCTGGGGACACCAGCAGCAACCAGAAGCCGCCGGAGCGCCACCGAGAACCTCCTTCGCGCCCTGTTCTTCGTTTCGCCTCGGTAAGGTTCGATCCCGCTCGTTCCTCCTTCTTTCACCTTTTATCAACCCAAAGCTTCCGCCTTTCACCTTCCCTATCTCCCAGGCACTTCTCGTTCGAAGAATTCACTCCGTCGAAGCCGAATCGTGCCTCCGACGGAGATTTTCCGGCGAAACCTTTGACACCCGGTGAGCTCTTCTTCTCCTTCTTCTTTCCCTTTCCTGTTCATGTGTGTATGTAGGCGTCGCGATTGGGTAGCCGTAGTTCGGGGTGACGCCGGCGAGCTTCCTCTCTCCCTCCCTTCTTCTGATTTCGAACGCAGGAAGTGGGAGAGAAGATGAACAGTGACTTGGGGAAAACCGGTTTTCTGCTTGATTTATAAGGGTTCGGTTCAGCTCTTTTTTTTATGAAAACTAGTGAACCGGTTCGGTTTTAAAGGAGATGGGCCTTGGGCCTCTTGGATCCGGAAATTAACAAAAAGGGTTTGGGCCTTTTAGGCCTAAAATGTGTTAAATACTTAAATGGAATTTAAGACTTATGAAAACGTTTTTATGAAAAATGTTTAAATAAATGGAATATTATATATTATACAATATTATTAATAAGAAAAAAATATATTATTTTGAAATTTCAAGACATAATACTATTATGGTGATTTCAAATATAATATTAAGAGACCTGGATTTTAGAAAAAAAGGAAATTGATGAACATTTTCCAAGGGTTGTACGTATTTCTAACTAGCCAACTCGGTTTTCGGGACTAACTCGGGAATTATGTGCTCGTTGACTAACTAGCATGATGTTATATTATAATTGATTGACTAATGGCATGATTGTGTGGACTAGTGGCATATATGCATGAATGACTAACGGCATGATGAGATGTTAATTTATGTATTGTTTATCTTATAGCTTATGAACTATGATGAGCTTTGAGATATATGACTAGGCGTATATATTATTGCGGAAATATGAGTGTGGCTAAATAGAATGACGAGAATGATGTGGTCTTACGGAATGTGGCAATGAGATGAATGGTTGAACTTGATGGAATGATGATTACGATGTGGTTAATTCTATTGAATGATCCATGCTTTTAGTGCTTGAATGATTAGACGTAGACTTATATATGTGTTCTGATATGTATCTAGGTGATCTTTAATCTATCGTAATGCTTACCTTGCTGTTCTGCACTGCCAGGTCAGTTCCTATATGAGCTCACTCAGATTCGAAAAGAGATCTCCCTGCTTGTAGCCATGTGCATACTAGGTGCTTGCATTCATAATAAAGCATGCCATGTAGTATCCTGTTAGGATTGCACTCATGATTGAGCATTCGTTTACTCATTGCTTTTGTAAACAGAACGACCGTTATCTGTGAAGTAACTAGAGTAATTGCTAGGGTCATAGGACGACCTAGTTCCATCGGGTCTCGTCCTGAGTCAATCGAGTCATGAACTTCCTTATATTATGAGATGCCTGCGGGCTTTATTGTGGATACGGGTTGGGCACGCGTGCCACCTGATTATATGGAATGCATTCACGAGCTGGCCAGTCTCCGCCCTATCGAAAGGGGGTGGAGGTAGGAGAGGGATATACCACTTGGTATTCGGTGCTAAGGCCTTATTATATTTATGCACTTGATCTTAGGACCATGCTAGTGTGTTAATATTCTGCCTTGCATCTAGAAGCATCTTTATCAGGACTAGCGTGTGTATATGTCTGCTTGTTTGGGATTATATTGCGTAGGGCTTCGATCTGACACCGCCCCGCATACATTTTTTTTAGGTTTGTTTTGCGACATGATTATTCATTGTTTTCGTGACGTGGGAACTCTCTTGGGCGATCTCAAAGAAATGGTTTAACTCCACTAACATTGTATATTAAATTTCGATAAATACGCTTATTGATTTGGTTTTGACTCGGCTCTGCCGTGTCACCCTCTTGTATTACACCTTGATTCTACTATTTGCATGACTGTTGGTTTTCCACGGTTAGACTTATGACAGGTACAGGGGACTTCCCCGGGGATTCCAACGATTCCTTCGAATTTTGGGTATGAAATCCCACTTTAAAATGTTATGATAGAATTTCAAACCTTCAACCTGTACTCGGGGCGCAAGATCCTAACGAGGGGTTTTATCCCTCGAAACGTAACTCGGGAATCATAATCCCGGGCCGTTACACGAAGACGGTGGAGCTTCCCATGAGAGATAGAGATGCTGATTTCCGACACCCTATTCCTCCTCCAATATTTTGAAAGGGTGCAATGCGGCCACGTCTTTTGGTAGATCAACTCGACCGCCTACAAGATTGCGATTCTCCTCCACACGACATCCACACATGATCTCCTCGTTGATTCAGCGTTGTTTGTCCTCATCCGTAAGGATGCCCTTGGGTGGTGGTCTAGCAGGTCTGAGGTCTGACCCCACTCAAATTTACCTTATAAAAAAAACACTTTTACCAGATTGTGTGTGGGAGACAGGGGAGGGGAGGAGTTATTGGTGGTGGCTTTGGTGGCACTGGCAGGTTTTCGGCCTCGCCCTAGCCTTCATGCCCCACCAACACAAATCCCCCACTTCATTTTACAAATTGTATTAATAAAAACAATTTATTCCATTAAAAAGTACAAATACGAACAGCAAGCGACTAGTTCTATCTCATTTGGATCCCCACCAACTTCGTTGCATCACCTTCCACCTCCTCTCTTTTTTATTTATTCCTGTCTTCTTCTTCTTCTTCTTTTTACTATAATCTGTTATTACCAGTAAAAGAGCACCGTACATGTTAAATTCTCTATTTAATTTTATAGGATTATAATAAGATTCTCGTTTTATATTTTTATAATTGCTTATTTTTAGTAAAATATCTTTTTCAATTTAAAATCTTATTTGATGCTGTTAGAAAATAAGATAGAAAAATTGATTTTAGATACACAACCTTATGTATTTGATTCAAATTAACCTTGAATTTTTTGTATAAACCGATAAAATTGGAGTATGAATGAACATTTTGCAAGTGTATGGGAATGCGATCCAACTTGGACCAATTAAATTCCGATGCCTAAATAACCTAATAGGCTAATTATTAAGCCAACCATAATAATAGGAGTATATATGTGGTCCATCTATTTAATTTCACTTTTTATTATTTTATTTTTTTGAAAAAGACATTTCCTGCCTGGCGAATAGAAAATAGAAATGCGCAAGTGGGAGAATTAATTGACATTTATTTACGTGGAAGTGGAGACTGGTGTTCGTGGGAGTGGGAGTGACCGATGACGCTAGGCTTGTCTGGCTTTACGCCTTTACACTAACACTAGTTACCAACTTGCTTCCTCTCTCAGCTCTCTGATTGTTTTCCTTGTATTCTTCTTCTTTTTCTTAAAGAAAAGTTAGAAAACATTCGAGTGGTTATATTTGAGGATCATTTAGAGAACGTTGATGTTTATAATGAAATTAGGCGGAAATAAACACAATAATCAACCGACGGAGGTTGATTTTGAAGATGTCAACTTAGATCTGTTGGCGTTGTCACTGCGACCCAAGTGCTCGGAGATGCCGGAGTGGTCAATCGGGGTGACTGTAGGCGGCCGCCTTCGAGGAACCTATAGCTCCGGTCGTGAGAATCACCTCGTTGCTCACCTGTATTAACTGGTCGGAATTGAATGAGGAGGAAGACAATGGGGGGTAAGAGCATTAGCATCCATAAGTAAACCCCTTTTCATTTTCGTTTTCTCTCTTCGTAAAATTTTGACACATCATTTTTCAATATCTCTACCTCTTTCATTAAGATTTTACTCGCATCCATAAGTTTACCCACTACTTATTCTTTTATTCTTTTATTTTATTTATACCCCACCACATATTTCCACCAATCAAACATTATTTACTAAATAAAAAAAATAAAAAATAAATAGGGCCCACCATTACACAAAAGAAAACAAAGAAAGAGGAATGGGTGGGGTAACCTCTTGCTGCTATAGGGTAGAGATAAACCCATGAATACTGATGCTCTAAGACCTGGGTAGGAGAGGTACTAATTTTAGGGGTACAATGGTAATTTTCAAGAATAAAAATACATCATAATCTTATACCCACCAAACACATTTCAGAGATTTTTAACACAAAAAATCTAAATCTACAAAATCTCAATCTCCTAACATCTATACAAATCCCACTAATCTACGAAAACACAATCTACTGTCAAACACTGCCTTAATAACAGTAGGTAGTTGGTACTGATATTTTTATTCTTTGAATAAATAAATTAGATTTATTATTTAAGATTAAAAATGAGGAGGTGTTAATAAAAATGCTCCCTCGTCTACAATTCTCCACGTCTGGAAAGATGAATGGGATAAATGAATAAAAAGGATCGGAGAAAGAGGAGGATGCGCGCATTATCTATCGGACCCCAAACTAGTTGGAAACAAGGAGGACAATTCTCCGCAAAATTGACTAGGAATTTAATATAAAATAAAGACAACGGTGCTAAGCTGACTCATCCATTTACGTTTAGGTGCCCTGTCCATTGGGAGCAATTTATGGCCATCCAAACTTTATTAGTTGTATGCTATCCTACTTTTTCATACAGTTTAAAATGAAGAAAATATAATTTAAAATAACACTAGTATTAATTTTTAGGGTAAAATGTAGAAAACCAACCTTAAAATAAGCCATATTGTTTAAAACCACCCCTTCTATTCCTAATTACTTAAAACCACCCTTTAAATACCCTCCGTTAGCAATTGACCACCCTCCGTCCAAAGCTCCGTCTATTTTTTGTTAAATCGTGGAAATTCCTATTATAGCCTTTGTGTTTACAATTTTAAAAGAAAAAAATGTTTATAAACATATAGTTATATACTCCCTAGAGTCCCTGGTCAATCCCCCCTATCAACCTTTTCCTTCTAAAGCTTTTCCATGGTGTTTCATTATCTACAATGGCAAAAAGGTTAAATTTTCACATCTCTCCTCTCCCAATTCCAATCAAATTCATCTCCCTAATTTATGCATCTTCAATTTCTTCTTTCCTTAACTCTCGATCAGTTGATGTCACCACATACTCCCAATTCAAGAAACCCCCATCAAAGCCCTAACATCTGTTCTCCCAATCCCGAGTCGAATACTGTCCAAAATCAGAGACTCAACCCTTCTTCTCTTTGTCAAATGAATCTTTAGAAAAATCAAAGAAGATCTGGCATTTTACAGCAGTAGCTCTTCCTCTATCGACATCCCCCCGCTTAGGAGAAGATCTGTCCTAAATTGAATGAAACAAATCGATTCTTTGGATTCCGATGCCATTAAATTTGTTTGATTGTTCAAAGCATCGCCTATGAAAGCTTATTAAGTTTTGGGGTTTGATTGTTCCTTCGTTTGGGTTCTGACTGCATGAAACGTTTGAGGTGATGGTTGGGGACCTGGGGTTAATCTATTTTCTTATTTTAATTAATTTTTTAAACTCATTCATTTTTATTTTCAATTTTAAAATATAAAGAAATCATAATTTATTCAAAGAAACAATAAAAAAATAAAATGTGGGTCCAGATCTGACGCTTCCGTGAACGAAAAGTGCTAGGGGTGGCTTTTGGCAACCAAAATCGCTTTAAGGGGTGGTTTCCAGTAATTGTGTATATAAGGGGTGGTTTTGAGCAATATGACATATTTTAGGGGTGGTTTTCTGCAGTTTACCCTAATTTTTAATCGAGCATAATAAAATTTTAGTTTTGACAAATGATATACGAAAGATATCTATATTAACCAAAAAAAAGTATGGGTTTAAATTATGGTTAAAATTTCGGCCAAATTCGATATTTGTTACGCCATAGATCTACGTGTAAACAAAATTGTCACCTATACTATTTTTGCCGGAAATTTACAGGTGGGTCTCCGACGTAACAAGTGTCGAATTTGGCCACAAATTTAACCGATGTTTTTGGTTGATATAGACATAGTTCATATATAAATTAGTCAAAACTAAAGTTCATATTATTTTCGGTTAAAACTTGATATTATTTGGGTTTTTTTCCTAAAATAAATAATCATTAAATTATTTTTACTCTATTTTTTTATTTTAAAAAACCTATAATGAACAGTGAACTAAAAATTATAATTGTATAAAATTAAAATAAAAATATCTAAAATACATCATTTATATTTTTTAAAAGAATACGTAGTATTCGATTTGATAATTACATGGTGTGAATTTAACACTCTATTTGGAGGATGGGATTTGAAGAGATTTAAAAAAAAGGAGAAATAAATTTAGTGTTTGGGTGGACAATTGACATAGTGTAAACCGGGTTTGATTTTATAATTTGTATGTAAACCCGGTTCCTTCATACAGAACACGTGCCTATCACGTGACACTGAACGGCTATATAAGCCATCCCCTTCTTCTATTTCAACTACCGTTTCTGTAACAGATTTCCTAAATCCAAAGCTTTCAATTCATGGTTTAATGGCTTCTGTTGTGTGATTGGTATTGTGTTTGACAATCTAAAGAATTCAATTTTGGAATTCTGAAATGGTATCAGAGCTTGCGAAGCTCGTTGATTGATTCCGCGATTTCTGTGTTTTTTCTGTGTTTGTCGTTTTTTCCGACGAATCTTGATCCGCCATGGATCCTAATGCAATTGATTTCGGTGATGTGTTGTTCTTACATCATTCTGATCATCCCAGCTACAACCTATCGACGCAACTGCTAAACGAAACGAATTACAACCATTGGAGACGCGCGGTGGAGGTGTCTTTGGTTGCCAAGAACAAGATCGCTCTTGTTGATGGAAGCTTCCAGATCCCGATTGAGACATCCCCGAGGTTCGCATAGTGGAAGAGGTGCAACGGCATGGTCGTCGCTTGGATTTTGCACTCGGTGGAAAAGGAAATTGCTGAGACTTTACTGTATTTCCGCACAACAAAGGAGATCTAGGATGAATTGCGAATGCGGTTTGGTTCTCCGAACAACACTCGGCTTTATCAGGTTCATAAAGAAATGTTCAATATCTCATTGAGTGGTTCTTCGATTACTTCATATTTTTTGAAATTCAAGAAATTATGGGATGTGTAATGTTATGTGTTAATTTCCTATGTCTTGTTTGCTTTATATGTTACATGTATTGTTGTGTTTATGCTTGTAACATGTATGTATATGATGATTGTACATATTACATATAGGTAACATATATATACTATGTATGGATGCATACTTTATCATATATTCGACTGAGTCGTATTGAGCTATATAGCTTGATCCTCTAACGAATATATATGTATAAAGTATGGTGTGATAATACATATGTATAATATGATATAGCTATATGTATAATATGTATATACCAAGAGATAAGAGCTTACCTCGTTACTGGGCTTTAGCCCATTAGCTGAGAGAAGCCCATGATTGCCGGACTGGATTGAGGAGCCCATTGCTTGAAGCTCGCTCCAGCTGAAACCCTAAGTTGGACGCTGCGTTTTGGTCTTGGCTGGAGCTCTCCTTTGATGACCTAGCTATATAAGCTCTTGTTGAAGCTTTTCTGCCGTCGTACTGTTTGTGCTCTCTCTCTCTCTCTTCATTTTCCACAAGACACTCTCTTCTAGGGTTTTTTAGGGTTTGGTGTTCCTCTCCCTTTGCCTGAAGATTTACCGAGCCTGGAAGCGAAGAAGGTGGCCGACAGCATCCCTGGTGGTTCTCTGGTGGCCGGCGCTCCAAGCTCTGGGCAGCAGCTCTCCTTGTCCAGGCGATCTAGGGTTTGAGATCGAAGATTTCTTCGATCTCTGGTTCCCACACAGGGGGATTTCTTTCTCTCTTGGTTTCTGATCTCATGCATGTCTAGATCTAGGAGTTTTGTATCTCTTTACTTGATCTGTCCCTGTACGAACTTATTATAGTGGATTTGGCCAAATCTTAAGGCCCCGTGGATGTAGGCTTAGCCGAACCACGTAAAATCGCTTGTGTTCGTTCTTCGACTTGCATGTTTCGATTCGATCTGTTATCTCTTGCTCGATTTCATACGCTTCCGCATATTCTCCTATCTCGTTTATCAATCTATAGGTTTTACAACGTGGTATCAGAGCTGGAGTGTCGCGTTCTTGATTTCCTGGCTCATTGTTGAGTTCTAGGGATAGAGAACGGGTGTAGGGCCTCGGGCGGACCTAAAAGGCGACATCGCTGGTGTCGCACCCCCCCTGCACGACATACCACACCTTTGTTTGCTAGATCTAGGTCTCTGTGCTTTATTTCTGGCTTCTGGTGTGTAGATCTGTGTGTTTATTGCTTGTCCTTGCAATATCTTGTTAGATCTACTTGGTTACTGTCAAGATTCAAGGTTTTCATGAATCTGAGAGTGTTTTGATTCACTTACTAACTTGGTTTCTTTGTTTTTGCAAGGTACTGGTTACTATGAGTGACAAAGGCACCTATCTAAAGCCCTTCAATGGTCACACTGATTTTGCTATGTGGCAGATCAAAATGAAGGCAATTTTGACAAAAGAAAAATGCTGGGTTGCTGTGACAAATAAGTTTCCTGATAACACTGCTAAGGAAAAAATCTTGGAAACTGATGAACAAGCCCACATTGAGATTATGCTACGCTTAGGAGATGAAGTTGCTAGACAGGTCTATAATCTTGAGACAACTGAGAAGCTGTGGGAGGGGTTGGAAGCCCTCTATTTGGTAAAATCTCTCCCTTCTCGAGTTAATCTGTTCAATAAGTTGTTTACTTTTAAAATGGATGTGTCCTATCCTTTATCTGAGAATCTGGATAAATTTTTGACTATTATTCAAGATTTGCAACATTGTGGTGATAAAGTTGAGCAAACTCAACAGTGTGTGTTGTTGTTAAATGCTTTGCCTACTCAGTTTGACACTTTTAAAGATGTTGTTCAATATAGCACTGATAAATTAGATAAAAAGGTTATCCTTGAGTCTATTATTCAGAAAAATGATGCATTTAAAGTGTTTAAAAACAAATATGAGTCTAAATCTGACACCAAAACTGAAAATAAGAATGAAGTTCTTGTTTCTAAAGGTAGGTTCAGAGGCAATAAGCCTAATAACAACCAAAATCAAAACAAGAATAAACCTCAGAAGGACAATGGTAAACCTGAGTCTAGTCAACATGGAAAATCTGACAAGCCTGATAAATCTCACTTGATGTGTTCTTACTGCTCTAAGTCTGGTCATATTGAAAAACATTGTTTCAAAAGAAAAAGAGATGAAAAAGCTGCTGAAAAGCAGCCTAATGTGTCTAATGTGTTTGAATCTCATCCTTATTATACTCATGAAGTGCTTGCTTTATTAAACACTGCTGATTCTAATACCTGGATTTTGGATTCTGGATGTACTATGCATGCTACCTATCATAAGTCTTGGTTTCATGATCTTAAATACTTTGATGGTGGCACTGTTATGCTTGGTGATCATTCTGTGCTTAAAATTAAAGGTGTTGGATCCATTGCATTAAAGATGTTTGATAATTTGGTTAGAGTCATTAAGGATGTTAAATGGGTTCCTGCTTTAAGAAGAAACTTGATGTCTGAAAGTGCACTTGAAGAATTGAATTATGATGTGTTTAGCTCTGTAGGTGTGAGAGTTGTCACTAAGGATGGTAAGCCTGTTATTAAGTGTCTTAGAAAAGGTGGCTTATATGAACTTCTTGCTACTCCTGTGATGAATTTCTCTTCTGCTACTGCTCTCACTGTTGCTAACTCTGTGAAAACCATGTCTTTAAATGATACTCTTATGTGGCATAACAGGTTAGATCATATAGGAAATAAAGGTTTAGAACATTTGCATAAATCTGGCATTCTTAACTCTAAACCTTGCACTATTGAGTTATGTGAAAACTGTGTGCTTGGTAAACATACTAGGAAAAGTTTCAAGTCATCTGTTCATGTCTCCACTGCTCCTCTTGATTATATACATTCTGATCTTTGGGGCCCTGCCCAAGTTTCAACTGTTGGTCATAAAAGATACTTCATGTCTCTTGTTGATCATTACAATAGATATGTTTGGGTGTATTTGTTGAAGACTAAAGATGAAGCTTTTGAAACTTTTAAGATATGGAAAACTAGAGTTGAAAAAGAAACTGGATTATCTGTTAAGTGTTTGAAAACTGACAATGGTTTGGAGTTTTGCAATTCTGTGTTTAATTCTTTCTGTCATGAGCATGGTATAAAAAGACATTTGACAATTCCTGGTACCCCTCAGCAAAATGGTACAGCTGAGAGGTTAAACAGGACTCTTCTTGAAAAAGCTAGATGCATGTTAATCTCTTCTGGTTTGAAACATAGTTTATGGGGTGAAGCTGTGGTTACTTCTGCTTATTTGATTAATAGAACTCATTCTTCTGTGATTTCTTTTAAAACACCTTATGAGTTATGCACTAAAAGAATACCTAAACTTGATCACTTAAAACCTTTTGGTTGTACTGTCTATTCTTATGTAAATCAAGGTAAGTTGGAACCCAGATCACAGAAATGTGTTCTCCTGGGGTATCCTGAAGGTGTCAAAGGGTATAAACTTTTAATTGTCCAACCTGGTGTTTACAAAACAATTGTGAGTAGGAATGTAATCTTTAATGAGCATGAATTCCATTTTAAAAAGGCTTCTGCTTCTGTGCTTAATGAGACTGATTTGCAGGAACAAGGTGATCACTTTTATGTTCCTAAGAACATAGAGTCTGATTCTGATGATGAGTTTGACAGTGGTTATTCTTCTCCCTCCCCTCTCTCTATTTCTTCTCCTACCGCTCCTGCTTCTGTGTTTATGCAACCTCACCAATTGGGTGGGGAAGCAACTAATGAATCTGTTTTGCCTTCTTCCTCTTCTGTTACTCCTGTTTCTGTGGATGAGGATACTGTTGTTGAATCTGTGTCTGCTTCTGGTTCTGGCAATTCTAGTTCTTCAGATGCTTTAAGACATGAGTTAACTGATTGGCAATTAACTAGAGATAGAAGTCCTAGGACTGTTATTCCTAATAAGAGATTCATTAATAACATTGTTGAGTTTGCTTGTCTTGTTTCTTCTGTGGTTCAAAATTATACTCCTGAAACTTATGAACAAGCTGTTAGATGTGCTCACTTTAAATTCTGGAAGCATGCTATGAATGAAGAAATAGATTCTATGAGAGTTAATAAAACCTGGACTTTGGTTCCCAAACCTGTTGATGCTAGATTGATTGATTGTAAATGGATCTTTAAACTCAAAGAGGGAATTTCTAAGTCTGACCCCCCTAGATACAAAGCTAGGTTGGTTGCTAAAGGTTTTACTCAAAGGGAAGGAGAGGATTACAATGAGATCTTTGCTCCTGTTGTGAAGTATAAGACTCTTAGATTATTGCTTGCTATGACTGCTGTCTATGACTTTGAACTTGAACAAATGGATGTTAAAACTGCTTTTCTTCATGGTGACTTGGATGAAACTATTTACATGAGACAGCCTAAAGGCTTCATTGATTCTGTTCATCCTGACTATGCCTGCTTGCTTAATAAATCTATATATGGCTTGAAACAATATCCACAACAGTGGAATATCAAGTTTGATAGATGTATGAGATTTAGCTTGGGTTTTAAGAGAAGTAAGTTTGATACTTGTTTGTATTTTAAAGGTTTAAAGCATGCTGGTCCTGTGTTATATGTTCTTCTATATGTGGATGATATTCTGCTTATATCTAAGTCTATTGATTGCATCCTTGATATTAAGAAGAATTTGCAAAAACATTTTGACATGAAGGACTTAGGCATTGCTAAGAAAATTCTGAGCATGTCCATTGTTAGGGATAGAAAGCATAAGAAGCTTTGGTTGCATCAATGTGATTATGTTCAGAAAGTGCTAGATAGATTTCATATGACTGGAGATAAAGTGAATAACATTCCTCTTGGTCCTCACCTTGACTTAACTAAGCTGAAAGAGAAAATGTCTGTGGTTGAGTCTAAAAGGATGAAATCTATTCCTTATGATGCTGCTGTTGGTTCTGTTATGTACTCCATGATTTGTACTAGACCTGACTTGGCATTTGCAATTAGCACTCTTAGTAGGTTTATGTCTGAACCTGTTGAGAAGCATTGGTTGTCAATGAAATATCTGCTTAAGTATTTGCTTGGATCTGTGAACTTATCCCTTTTATATGCTGAACATTCTTCATCTTATGATTTACATGGTTTTGTTGATGCTGACTATGCTAGCAACAAGGATACCAGGAAATCTATTACTTCCTATGTCTATACATGGGCAGGTAATTGTATTTCCTGGAAATCCCAGCAGCAACCTATAGTTGCATTATCCTCTACTGAGGCAAAATACATTGCTGCCACTGAGGCCTGTAAAGAGGCTATATGGTTGCAGGGTATTCTGAAAGAGATTGAGAAAAAGCACTATACTACTGTATTGCATATAGATAGCCAAAGTGCTCTTTACTTGTGTCGTGACCCCATGTATCATGAAAGAACTAAGCATATAGATGTGAGATATCATTTTATAAGGGAAAAAGTTGAAGATAATGTGATTCATGTTAAGAAAATTGATGGTAGATATAATCCTGCAGATTTTGGTACAAAAATTGTTCCTCATGAGAAGTTTTTGTATTGCAGGAACTTCCTCCATTTGGAGGAGCTCACTTGATTTGCTGTGTGAGTGTGGGCTGAGGACGGACTTGGCATAAGAATCCACTAGAGTGAAGCTGAGTCTGCCCAGTGCAAGACTTAGAAAATTACAGGGGCATTTGTAATGTTATGTGTTAATTTCCTATGTCTTGTTTGCTTTATATGTTACATGTATTGTTGTGTGTATGCTTGTAACATGTATGTATATGATGATTGTACATATTACATATAGGTAACATATATATACTATGTATGGATGCATACTTTATCATATATTCGACTGAGTCGTATTGAGCTATATAGCTTGATCCTCTAACGAATATATATGTATAAAGTATGGTGTGATAATACATATGTATAATATGATATAGCTATATGTATAATATGTATATACCAAGAGATAAGAGCTTACCTCGTTACTGGGCTTTAGCCCATTAGCTGAGAGAAGCCCATGATTGCCGGACTGGATTGAGGAGCCCATCGCTTGAAGCTCGCTCCAGCTGAAACCCTAAGTTGGACGCTGCGTTTTGGTCTTGGCTGGAGCTCTCCTTTGATGACCTAGCTATATAAGTTCTTGTTGGAGCTTTTCTGCCGTCGTACTGTTTGTGCTCTCTCTCTCTTCATCTTCCACAAGACGCTCTCTTCTAGGGTTTTCTAGCGTTTGGTGTTCCTCTCCCTTTGCCTGAAGATTTACCGAGCCTGGAAGCGAAGAAGGTGGCCGACAGCATCCCTGGTGGTTCTCTGGTGGCCGGCGCTCCAAGCTCTGGGCAGCAGCTCTCCTTGTCCAGGCGATCTAGGGTTTGAGATCGAAGATTTCTTCGATCTCTGGTTCCCACACAGGGGGATTTCTTTCTCTCTTGGTTTCTGATCTCATGCATGTCTAGATCTAGGAGTTTTGTATCTCTTTACTTGATCTGTCCCTGTACGAACTCATTATAGTGGATTTGGCCAACTCTTGAGGCCCCGTGGATGTAGGCTTAGCCGAACCACGTAAAATCGCTTGTATTCGTTCTTCGACTTGCATGTTTCGATTCGATCTGTTATCTCTTGCTCGATTTCATACGCTTCCGCATATTCGCCTATCTCGTTTATCGATCTATAGGTTTTACAGGATGAATATATGGATCTTGTTGAATCGCATGTGTGCACTGCTTGTGGTGCTGTGAATCCTATGTCTAGATCGTTTGCTAATCAACAGGTTATCCAATACCTGGTTGGGTTACCTGATGCGTATAATGGGGTGAGAACCAGTATTTTGTTGATGAAGCCAATCCCCAATATCGCAAATGTGTATAGAATGCTTTTAGATGAGGAAAGTCAAAGGGGATTGAGCAATTCTGGTTCCATCAATGACAGTACTGCTGCGTTCAATGCATTTCAGAGGATGGGGAGTCAATCCTCGAATGGTAATCAGTTTGGAAGGTTTAATGGTCAGAAGAACAATAGTCAGAATGGTAATCAAAATGGAAATCAAGGTGGAGCACAGAATGGTAACAAAGGAAAGGGTAACTACTTCTGTGACCATTGTAAGGTTTCAGGCCATTCTAAGGAAAGGTGTTTCAAGCTACACGGGTATCCTCCTAATTTCAAGGGGGATAAGTCGAGGAGGTTTGCATATAATGTGACAGTTGACAGCAATGATCAAGATTCAACTCATTCATTGACTAAAGGACAGTATGAGCAAATCTTGGCTTTCTTAAGTTAGCAAAGTTCTGGTGACGATGCTAACATGGTGGCAGGTATCAAGTTTTGTTTTAGTACATTTGGTAGTGACCATAGTTGGGTTATAGATAGTGGGGCAACTCATCACATTTGTCCTGATTTATCTATGTTTCAAACATATAATCAGTTTGCTTTGCCCAACTATATCACTGTACCAAATGGACAGCAATCAAAGATTTGTCATGTTGGTTCTGTCATTCTTCAAAATCAGATTGTGTTGCATGATGTCTTACATGTACTTGAGTTTGCTTATAACCTGTTATCTGTTAGGAAGTTTGTCACTGATTTGAATACATATATGTTGTTTACTCCTTCTCAATGTTTGATCAGCTGTTCCATTTCAATTTTTTGCAAAACCTTGTAAGAGCTAAGAAACATCATGTTTGTAAAATTTGTCCCAAGGCTAGACAGCACAAGAGTGCTTTTTGTGACAGTTCAATAAAATCTGTGACATGTTTTGAGCTTTTACATGTGGATATATGGGGTCCTTATAAGGTGCCTACTCATAATGGTTTCAAGTATTTCTTGACTATTGTTGATGATTTTTCTAGAGCTACATGGACTCATTTAATTGCTGCTCAGAGCAATGCATTTACAGTTTTACAATCCTTTATTGCTTTTGTCACTAACCAATTTGGTACTAAGGTCAAGGTTATTAGATCTGATAATGGGATGGAGTTCTGTAGTCATGAGGCTCAGAGATTCTATGATCACCATGGTATACTACATCAGACAACTTGCCCTCATACACCACAGCAAAATGGAGGGGTAGAAAGGAAGCATACACACCTATTGGAAACAGCTCGGGCTTTATTGTTTCAATCCAATCTCCCTATTCAATACTGGGGAGAGTGTGTTTTGACCGCAACCTACTTAATCAACAGGTTTTCTCTTTCCTCCATTCAGTTTAGAACACCATATGAGATCTTGTTTAAAAGAGATGCTGATTACAGTTTATTAAGATCATTTGGATGCCTTTGTTTTGTTAGTACTAACAAATGTAACAGGTCCAAGTTTGATTCCAGGAACTCTCCTTGCATTTTTGTAGGGTATCCTCACGGTACAAAGGGTTATAAGGTCTTGGATTTAACTTCTCACAAGATTTTTGTGTCTAGAAATGTTCAGTTCCATGAACTTCAATTTCCATTGCACAAGATTATGTTTGATCAGGGCATTCCTCTTCCAAATGTTATGACAGATAGTCCTGAATCAATTTTCTTTCCTGATAGTGAGATTATAGAGGAAAATGTAGCTATTGAGCAATCTTCTACTGACAGTACTACTCCAAGCATTAATGATGTTTTCCCTAATGCTGTTTCTAGTGATGATTCTTCTCACAGATATTCACTGGATAGTACTTCGTCCTCTAGAGACATGGTCAACAGTCATAATGTAGTCAAGAGATCTTCAAGGGTTCCAAGACAACCTCTTTATCTTCAAGATTACATCTGTAATTTTGGTTCCAGTCATGAGTTATTTCCTTTACTTTCTGGATTTACAGATTCCTTCTTGCCACTTCAAGGCTCTCAGTATATGTGCAATTCAGCTTCTATTCAAAACTCAATTGAGTTAGTTGAACCTAAGACTTATTCTAAAGCTTCTAAAAATCCAAAATGGATTGAGGCTATGAATAAGGAGATAGATGCTTTAAATTCTAATCACACTTGGATTTTAGCTGATTTACCTGCAGACAAGAAAGCAATAGGATGCAAGTGGGTATACAAGATCAAACTCAAAGCTGATGGATCAGTGGAGAGGTTCCAAGCCAGATTAGTTGCTAAAGGGTACTGATGTGTTCCAGCTCCCGTAGGATACGACTCCGATGTCGCAATAATAAAGCATTTATTATTATATCAACTTATTTCTATTTTTAGTATTGTTTCTTAATAAGAGGTGTGGACTTACTTTACATAATAAGTCCAACCCGTTAGCCTATGAGACCCATTAGTAATTAGAGTTTTATTAGTTTTGTTTAAATACTCTATTAGGGTTATTGTTTATTCTTCCGTCAAATTTAGAGGAATTGAAGAGCGTTGAGTTGAAACTTCCCTTTTCCTCCCTGACGTCACAAACCCTATCTTTCAATTTGCTACTTATTACTGCTGAATTCAACTGGATCTTCAATCAAAGGTTCTCGCTGGAATTGATTGAAGATCGGAATCTCATCATCGTTTGGAAGAGATTAGCCTTGTTTGATCCATCACCACCTCACCTCTCCGTCAAACACCCCTCCTGCCGCACCGCTGTCGTTCCACTGCTCCACTGTCGTTGTAGTTGTATTGTGAAGGTGTGGGCGATCCTACTAAGACCCACTGTCGTCTGGCGTGACCAGTCGGAGTCGGAGATCACTGCCTCCGTATTTCAATATCGGAATTGAAAGTCAACTCGAGTGAAGAGGCTAATGTGCACATCGATCGGCTAATTTGAAGTAATTAATTACCATTTGCAAATCGGCAATTACTTCTGCTATATATATCTATGTATGATGGAATCGGAGTCAAGCAAGTGGAATTGAGTCAACCTGAGCCTTTGAATTATTTGTTGGAATTTGCCCATTCCAATTTCACGAGAGCTCCTTCGAGGCCGAGCCTATTTATGAGCACGAGTGATCGATGGACTTGGACCTTTGATAACCGGACGATTGGGCGTTGTACTCGCTCCACCCGAGTCGAGTACGTATCAACTGGTATCAGAGCCTAGCCGGTTTGTAAGTCATTCGATCTCAATTTTTTTTTCTCTTCCGGACATTTTAATGCAATGGAGAAGCGTTAACGTTATGATCCATACTCTCAGCGAATGAAATCATATTTTTATGATCCTAAATATGGGTTAGAGTTGACTATTTTTGATGGAATTGTCGATCCGGATGAATATCTGGATTGGGAGACGAACACCGAGTATGTGCTTGATTATTATGGACTTTCGGAGACTGAGAAAGTAGAGTGAGCATTATCCCTCTTCCGCAGGCAGGCCGTGTACTGGTGGAACCGAATGGATGATGCCAGAGCTTCTGCTGGTCTTGCTCCGATCACCAAATGGAGGTATTTGAAATCCTTGATGAGAAAAAAATATTATGCTATTTCTCCTGATTCTTGTTTTATGAGAAAGAAAGTAGCACCTCCGGCACCATCATATGCAGCGGAAGTAGTTAAGCTTGTGACAGAGGTTGATGTTGCAAAAGTTTGCGAGCCTGGAGAAAAGCTTGTTCCCGAATTCGTTACCCAGGAGACTCAGTTGACCCAAGAGCAGAGTGAGATCCAGGCCCTGCCACAACTTATCACTGAATTGCAATCCAAATTGGATGCCTCTCATACACTGCCAGACTCCCTGGGGGAAAACTCCGAATTTGTTCTGCAACCAGACAGTGGGAATGTTCCAGACGCACTGATTGATTCAGTTGACGAGGAGAAGGTACTTGATGACATGTCTGAAGAGTTAGCGATTGTACCTCTTGGGTATGCTCATGAAGTTCCGACGGCTGAGGTTTGGGTGAATGTTGGCTATATGTTTATTGAAGAAAAGGGTGTTGTTTTTGAGGTTGCTAGACCTCAAATTCTTCTGTCACCTATTTCAACCGTTTGTCCTTCGTGTTGCTTCATAGATGATGCGCCTTCCTCACTAGTTATCGCCGATTTGGTGCAAGGAAATGTGGAGGAGAATGATATCCTCCTCAAATTTGACAAGAAGGCGCCACCGTGGATCCCACCATTGAAGATGCGATGGTATGTCTCACCCCGTGTCACATTTCCATTTTATGACAACTCTGTATCACTGGACGAGGAAGCGGGGACGCTTCCCTCTCAAGGGGAGGAGAATGATGTGTTCCAGCTCCCGTAGGATACGACTCCGACGTCGCAATAATAAAGCATTTATTATTATATCAACTTATTTCTATTTTTAGTATTGTTTCTTAATAAAAGGTGTGGACTTACTTTAAATAGTAAGTCCAACCCGTTAGCCTATTAGACCCATTAGTAATTAGGGTTTTATTAGTTTTGTTTAAATACTCTATTAGGGTTAATGTTTACTCTTACGTCAAATTTAGAGGAATTGAAGAGCGTTGAGTTGAAACTCCCCCTTTTCCTCCCTGACGTCACAAACCCTATCTTTCAATTTGTTACTTATTACTGCTGAATTCAACTGGATCTTCAATCAAAGGTTCTCGCTGGAATTGATTGAAGATCGGAATCTCATCCTCGTTTGGAAGAGATTAGCCTTGTTTGATCCATCACCACCTCACCTCTTCGCCAAACACCCCTCCTGCCGCACCGCTGTCATTCCACTGCTCCACTGTCATTGTAGTTGTATTGTGAATGTGTGGGCGATCCTACTAAGACCCACTGTCGTCTGGCGTGACCAGTCGGAGTCGGAGATCACTGCCTCCGTATTTCAATATCGGAATTGAAAGTCAACTCGAGTGAAGAGGCTACTATGCACATCGATCGGCTAATTTGAAGTAATTAATTACCATTTGCAAATCGGCAATTACTTCTGCTATATATATCTATGTATGATGGAATCGGAGTCAAGTAAGTGGAATTGAGTCAACCCGAGCCTTTGAATTATTTGTTGGAATTTGCCCATTCCAATTTCACGAGAGCTCCTTCGAGGCCGAGCCTATTTACGAGCACGGGTGATCGATCGACTTGTACCTTTGATAACCGGACGATTGGGCGTTGTACTCGCTCCACCCGAGTCGAGTACGTATCAGGTACACCCAACAGTATGGAATGGACTATGACGAGACATTCTCACCAGTGGTTAAGATGTCCACTGTAAGAGTTATTTTATCACTTGCTTGAAATAAAGGTTGGGATATCTTTCAATTAGATGTAAATAATGCTTTTTTTACATGGTGATTTGTTTGAAGAAGTTTATATGACAATGCCTCGGGGAGTTCCAAATCCTGATAATAAGGTTTGTTTATTGAAAAAGTCATTGTATGGCTTAAAACAAGCCTCAAGACAAGACAATGGTTCAATAAGCTGTATGATACTCTGATCAATTTTGATTTTAAACAATCAAAGTATGATCCTTCATTGTTTGTTTCTCATAAAGGTAATCATCTAACAATTGTTGTTGTATATGTAGATGATATCATTGTTACAGGCTCGGATTTAACTCAAGTAACAGGTCTCAAGCAGCACCTCCATGATCTATTCACTATTAAGGATTTGGGAAAATTGAATTACTTATTAGGAATAGAAGTTATTCAATCTAATCAATCCTTAATACTGAATCAAAGGAAGTTTTGCCAGGAGATTATCAATGAAGCAAACATTGATGATCAAAGACCATGTGCAACACCTTTACCTCTAAATTTTAAGTTGCATAATTCTGATATGAGTAAATTGATTGATGACCCAACTAGTTATATAAGTCTTGTTGGCAAGTTGAGTTACTTAACTAATACTCGCCCAGATATATCCTTTTCAGTGCAGGTTCTTAGCCAATTTCTTAAAGCTCCTGATGTCTCACATCAATATGCACTTACCCACCTTTTGAGATATGTGAAAGGGACAGTTCACTATGGAATTCGATTGCAAAAAGGGTCATCCATCAAGTTACAAGCTTTCTCTGATTCAGACTGGGCTTCCTGCCCAATTTCAAGAACATCAGTCACTGGTTATGTGGTCTTATATGGTGGCAATCCAATTGCTTGGAAATCAAAGAAACAGGCCACTGTTTCAAGGAGCTCCTCAGAAGCTGAATACAGACCGATGAGTCAAGCAGCTTTAGAGGTCACCTGGCTTGTCAATTTGTTGCAAGAGCTTGGGGAAAGTAATCTAAAGCCAGTTACTCTCAACTGTGATAACAAATCCGCTCTACAAATTGCAAAGGATCCTGTTTTTCACGAGAGGACGAAGCACATCGAGATAGATTGCCACTTCACGAGGGAGAAAGTAACGGATGGATTGCTGCAGCTCACATATTTGCCAACACAAAATCAACTCGCAAATGTCTTGACCAAGGTTCTTCCTGTTGCTCATCACAAGGAGCTACTGGTCAAACTGGGAATGCACCTCCCGGATCCATCTCCAGTTTGAGGGGGGCCGACATAGTGTAAACCGGGTTTGATTTTATAATTTGTATGTAAACCCGGTTCCTTCATACAGAACACGTGCCTATCACGTGACACTGAACGGCTATATAAGCCATCCCCTTCTTCTATTTCAACTACCGTTTCTGTAACAGATTTCCTAAATCCAAAGCTTTCAATTCATGGTTTAATGGCTTCTGTTGTGTGATTGGTATTGTGTTTGACAATCTAAAGAATTCAATTTTGAAATTCTGAAAACAATTAATAGAAATTAAAGAAATCATAAATTGAAATAAATGCTTAATTTGTTGGGATTCACAACCCATAAATATGTGGAATTTGATGGGAAAGATATAATTCTCTGTGTTTGTACATATTATAGGTGAACTCCAATTTTTTTTTTTTGTTAGGAAAAAAAAATTCAACTAATCAACAATATTTAATAAATATATAAACTTCCATTTAATATAATAAATTAAGGTCACAATTTTCCAATGGAAAGAAAATTCCAAATTCCACGATCTTAGAGGATCTACTGATCTAATTCAATTTAAGTCATCACAACCAACCAACTGAAACTCAAAAGAACAAAAAATCAAGAAAGGAAAAAAGGCGCGAATTTTTTTTAATTATTTAATTTTCCCATGCAATAAAGTTAGTGATCATCTCCAAGACATGGCTTGAGAATTAGTTGAAGGCGTCACACTTGAGACGGATGTTACCGTTCTTTCCGGTCTTGACTCCAACGCGGCCCAAATTGGTCATTGCCTTGACAAAGGCATCGTTGGAGTTCTTAGCGTTGTTGGCCCAGTCGACGACGAGGGGCCTCGACCTCTTGTCCTCGAATAACACCTGGTCGGACGTGAAGAGACCCATTCCGTTGACGAGGTTCTTGTAATAGACATTGTCGAACTTCTTAGGGGTCATTGGGTCCATCTCGATGGCAATGCGCGGGTCCACATTCTTAGGGCACTGCTTCTTGAGGTCACTGGCATAGGCCGGGTTTAGAGTCGGGTCTTGCTTTTGCTTCGCGCTGAAGTTGTACAACCTGTTCGAGAACTTAGAGCAGTGCGCAAATCCAAGGGTGTGCCCACCTATATCATTGATAAAATATTATTCTTATAATGAGTTTTTTTTTAATGTTATAAAATGTAAAACATGATTATATAAAAGAAATTACCTGCAAGAGCAACCAAGTCAAACAAGCTAAGGCCCAACTTCTTGTAAACGGCGAGCTGCTGGTCCAAGTTCATGTTTGGGGCCGGGAGGTGGACCAGGGAAGCCTTGGAGACCAGCCCATCAAGCCTACCCAACTCAACTTGATAGAAGGGCCCACCAGCCTGCATGGTTCAATTTATCAACCACTCGTATATATTCCGTTTCGTGTATGGTAATATGTTAACACAATATTCTAAAATTATTTTTATTATCTATAAAAGAATCTTATTATAATATGACAAAAAATAAATAAATATGAATTACAATGTGAGAATTAAACTAATAACAATGAAAATGTCTGAAAATATAAAATTCAAATTAATCTAAATATAAATAATATATTCTACCAAAAAATAATGTAGATATAAATAAACTAAAAACTATGAAATAACTAATTTTTATATAAATATTATTTCCACCAAAAAAGAAACTATATATAAATAAAATAATACTTATTAAATATTTACTATATATTATTATTTTTGATAAGTATTGTTATGAAATAGTTTTGATTTATATTTTTTTTATCAATTAGCTAAAAAATATATAAATAGATTGTCTTTTATGATAACTTTATAAAAATTACAAAAATATATTTCTCAATAATTTTTTCTCCTAAAATCAACCACAAGATGTCATGTAGGACGTTGTGCATCAGTTTTAGCATGCATGGCCAAATTCCAAAAAAACACCCCTTAAATATACGATTTTTCAGAAAACCACCCCTTAGATTGAAAATTCCAGGAAACTGCCCTTTAAAAGCTAGATGTTTGCAAAAGACCGTGCATCCCACCTTTATATTATGTTTGATGCTAAAAGTTCAAAATTACTAATTTTCCCCTTCATCATCAATATCCTAGTTCATCTCTTGGCAATTCCCAAGTGTTTATCCTTGATTTAGTTAGTTCGAAGTTGGTCATCCTTGATTTAGTTGGTTCGAGGTTCTCCCAAGTGCTCATCCTTTACTTCTCGATCATCTCCTCAAATAGAAAATAAAAGCTTTTGAAGGGCAACACCCATTTATCCTTCAATATATTGAAAGGGCGGTTTTCTAGAATTTGGCTATATATCCCATCCTATATAAGCATTCACTGATTTAAATAATTACCAAGTTGACAACATCGCGGGCAGCGATGGCGAGGATGTCAGCGCAGGAAACCTTGCGCTTGCAACCGGGAGTACTCTCGAGGGCCTCCTTAGCCTTGATGACGGTGTCGAACCCGTCTCCTGCCAACGAGAGGTTGTCGCGGTGGTCCCTCTCAGCCTTGTTGCTCGGTGTTGATGCAATCATAACCGACGCGTCACACCCCTGATGAGAAGTCAGACATACACATATATATTAGCTATAGAGTCTAGTTTAGATGAAAGGATATAATATATATGAGTAAGTAATGAGCAGCGAATCCGATCCGCAGGTACATTGACGGCACAGTCATGGAAGAAGAGACGTAGGACGGCGGGGATGGTCACGAAGGTTTGCTTGAACTTCTTCTCGACGGCCTTCCTTACGATCTTTTCGGCATTAGGGCAGGTGGTGGTCTTGTAGAAGTTGGGTTTTATGGCGGAGGTGGCGCAGGCGCCCACCATCAATAAGGCGACGAGGAGGTGCAACCGAGCCATGAGGGTGAACGTGGAAGCTAAGCAGCAACTGCTTTCGATCAATATATTAATTGTTGGTGATCGAGGGAGGATGGGGGTTGATTAGGGGAGTTTTGAATAGGTATATATAGAAATAGGAGAAAATGTTGTTTAGAGTGATGCTCTAGTAGTAGTAGTGATGGAATGCACGTTGGCCGGCTAAATTAATGAAGATGTCCGACTCCTACCAAAATAAAAATAAAAATGAAGATGTCCGACTCAAATTCTAAATTGGATCCATATGGGATTATTTGATAATATCATGCCATGTTACTTTAATTATCTGGTTTTATTTTAGTACTTCTAATTAGCATTGTGAACATGGGGATGCTTTTTTTTTTTTTTTCCCCGTGGATCGACAAATTATAACAATTTTTATTACAATTTTTTTTTTGGTAATGTTTTTAGTATAATATTTAATTCATCCTATATGTTTTGTACATCTATATAAAGTTACGAAAAATTTGCATCTATAAAATTTGTACCAGAATTTAACATTTGACATTTTGTGCTCTAACTCCGATAATTTTTTTATGGGTAAACTGCAGAAAACCACCCTTTAAATACACCATATTGCTTAAAACCACCCCTTACCTAATTGCTGAAAACCACCCTTTATAACCATTCCGTTAGCAATCGACCACCCCATTGATGTTTCCATCCAAAATTCAGTTAAAGATTTGAAATGACAAAATTACCCTATTTTTTAAAGATACTTTAATGTAATTGAGTGGATTAAAACATGTAGCCCTTTCTTCTTCCTTCGTACGCGACGACGGTGACAGGGGTGGGCAACTACGATGGAGGTCGAGCACTGTCTTCGCCTGAGTTCTTCACCTCCAAAGACAAATATGAGAGGATTCGCCATAATCGAACTCCAAATTTCTGGATATCCGTCTAGACGGTCTCTTTTGAAAGAATTTGGGATTTTGAACAGTTTATCTCACAAGGATTCAAACTTGGGCAAAAGAAATTTGATGGGGAGGAAGATTTGAAGCATCCATTGAGAACAAGAAAACACAGTGGTAGTCTTTTGAATTCTTGATTGAAATTTTGGTTTCAATCGGAAGGGATTTGGGCGGCTATTGTCATGACGGCTAGGGTTTGGTGGTTTTTGGATGGATTGTTCTTTCATTTCCAAGGGTTTCAACATTAGGACTTGAGCGACACATGAGGTTTGATTTCTTCTTCATCCTTGTTTGTTGCCATGGAAGAAATACGTTTAAACATCCTCAATTTGGGGATTTTTTTTATCCATGTTTAATTAATTTAATTTATTAAAATTGGGTACATTAAATTAAAGTATATTTAAAAATACACATACTTAACGGAAGTTTAGACGGAATAAGTGGATGGGTGGTCGATTGCTAACGGAATGGTTATAAAGGGTGGTTTTCAGCAATTAGGCATTTAAGGGATGGTTTTAAGCAATATGGTGTATTTAGAGGGTGATTTTCTGCAGTTTACCCTTTTTTTATTTACCAACTTCACTTCGTACCCTTAGCCGGTTAGTTTTCATCTAACAATGTCAAGTACGTTTTAAACTTTTCGAGGAATAGAACAAAATGTTGCACCTTTTCCAAATAAAGAAGATATTAGCTAGTTTAAATAAACAAAATATAACTTAATTACATTATGATAAAACCAATAACATAAAAGCTACATGCAAGATGATAAAATGACTATTGTCAAGATGAATTTTACAAAATTGCACAAAAGTCCTTTTTTTTTATTAAAAAATATTTGCAAAACTAATGTTTTTTCTCTTCTTTTACTTGAGTAATCTTGGAATTTAGCCATAAATCCCAAAGATATTAGGACAATAGCCAAATCTCAAATTATTTTGGAGAATAGCCAAAACTCCCAAAGTCACTATTCACTTTCATGCAATCGTAAACTTTGCCCCATAAAGACTAATTTTTTTTTTAAAAAATAAACCCTAACTTTGCCCCATAAGTTTAAGTTATATCCTTAAGTTGTGTTATTATCTTTTAATTTCTGCTTTAATATTATTTAATACTTTTAGCTTTTTAGTGTGATCTTGCAATTTGGTATCAGAGCCAAGCTAATTAAAAATAATTGGTATTTATCTATAAGACAATATGAAGGTGTCTACTAATTGCCCTCATAAGGCTTATCCTCATGCTTTACATTTAGATGTAAGAGATAAACATTTTGGAGCAATTTTAAATGCTATTTCAGACCAACTTATAGATCTAAAACTTGAAGTTAGAAAATTAGAACAATTATATATCGATATTAGCAGTAAAATATTTAAGATTGTAAAAGAAACATGTGAAGTGCATCACTCAAGCAATCTAAAAGCCATTAACGAAATTAGCCATCAGATATGCCTAACATCAGGTGGTGAAATCAAGAAAGGAGATCCTTTTAGATATAGTTATCCATTTAAAAAATCCAAAAAGAAGTTTCTACTAAATTAGATAACACTATAAAGAAAAAGGCGACTATTGAAGAAGAAAATCAAGACGAAAATCAAATCCTTAAAAATGAATCAACATCCATTTCGAAAAATAAAGAGATTTAGCACTAAGTTGGATGACCCAGAATGGAAGCTGAAATTACAGAAACTAAAAACAATAGAAACCAACTTTATGAACCAAGAAGTCATGAGCGACGACGAGTCTAAAAAGAAATTGGATGAAGAAGCCGTGTATCAGCAAATGGATGAATTAACCTAAAAGACATGAAAAACATTCCCATATCCAAAGTCCAACAAAGGTTAAATGAAATATTAAGACAAAGAAGGCTGAGGGAGAATGAACCAGTAGAACAAAACGAAGTTAGAAGACATTACAGACGATATGAACATGGTTCAACCAGTAATTATAGACCTAGGTTAAAGCCTAAAGAGTTTCTAGAAAAGAAAGAGATATTTGGAGTAAGCATTATGCCAAACCATAGGCCAAATCAAAGAGAAATTAATATAGAACCCATAAGTGAAACATGTAATAAATTAAACCTAGATGGTGTAAGGAATAGGCGCAAAATCGTAGAGTTCTGGAAGAAAAGTATGATAAGTGTATTAAACATGAATGTAGGATGAAACTCTTCTCAATTCCTTAATTATGTAGAACATAGCTTCTATGGATGTATCGTCGACTGGTATGGAGCTATTGAAGATGAAGTAAAAAAAGAACTTAGGAATTTGGCAAGTCCAGTGATTATGCTCACATTAATATGTGAATTAATAGAAGACGAATTCATTGGAGAAAAAGAAGATGAAGATAAGGAAGCTTTAAAATGGCAAAGAACCTTAAACAATCTTGAAATCTGTAACATGAAAAATGTTGATAATTACATAACAGAATTCGAGAAGTATTATTACAAGATAGGAGAAAACAACACTAATTTGCAAATGTTCTTTGACAAACTTTCTGCCCCAATTAATGAACACATAAGTGAAGAATATGGAGAGCTAATTAAAAATGGATGTAAAGATTCTCTTGATAATAGAATTTCCTATGTTAGGAAATGGGTCGAGAAAAAATGTTGAGACGTAAGAAGCACTCAAAGAATGAAAAAACAATTATGAACTTGTCGGGAGACGCCAATAGAATGGGGATGTAATAACAGAGATCATAAGGAAAGAAGAAACTATAAGTGAAAAAGTTTCAATAAACAAAGAGGTGAAAAATACTACTCCATCCGTCTCAAAATTTAGGTCGTTTAACTTTTTGGCACGCTTTTTAATGTGTTAAAAACTCTATGAAATATTAATTTTTTTTCAAAATTTTCAAAATAATTTCAAACTTATTATTAATAAGTATCAAATTTTTAAATTTTTTTTGAAAAAAATCAATATTTTATAGAGTTTTTAACACATTAAAAAGCGTGCCAAAAAGTCAAACGACCTAAATTTTGAGACGGAGGGAGTATAAAAAGTATTATAAAAAACCATTCTCTAAAAACATAAGGTTTTTCCAGAAAGCGTCGTTCTGTCATGAGAAAAAGAAAAACTGCAAGTGTTGGGCATGAGGAGAATCCGGTAACTATGCTAATGAATGCAAAAACAAGAAGAATAATAGATTAGTAGAAGCCCTAGGTAGTCTAGATTACATTGAGCTATCAAAGGATGAAGCAGTAGATCTAGCCCTAAGAAATAACAAAGGGATAGTAGAAATAATAGAAGAAAAACTTGAAGAGGATATAGAATCTGAAAATGAGTCAATAGAAGGTGAATAAATTAATGAAATGATGGAAGGAGAATCTTCTAGTGAGTTCTCTGATGAATATGAAATGACCACCTTAGCTCAAATTCAGCAAGCTGGAACCTCTATAGATGAGGAACAAGTTGAAGAAATGACTAGATCAGGGGTTGATTTCCCGATCATCGCTAAAGAACAGTTTGTTAAAAAATCATTGTTATCTAAATATTCTAAGTATGTTTGCGAAGAAATGTCTGGAGATGTAACTGTCAAGAACAATGAAAACCAAGCAACTGAAGTAAACTTAAATCAATTGGGCAAATATTCAAAAAAATAACAAAGATAAAAAAAAATTAAATATATTTTCATATGTGACATCCAAGTAATTATAACTCCATTACAAGACTATGGTAAAGATGTGCAATGCATTAATTTTGTTTGTGACATTAGACATAAAAAATTTAGTGATCAATGCATCAGTTGAATAGTCTGTAATTTGAGTCAAGGAGCAGTTTCTTGGATTTGTAGACCTAATTATTATGTTAGTCTAGAGGGTCATTATGCATCTAAATTCTTAGCCATAAAATTGTTAACAGAAGGTATTAGTATGCATAAGGGAACTTGTCATTTACAATTAAAATGGAAGGTTGTTTATAAACTTGAGAATACTAGAAATCCTCCACGAAAAATGCCATATAGTGGAAGCTCAGAAATATGAGGGTGTCGGTCTGAGTAAAGAGGTTGTGCTTGTTAAATTAAGACCTGATCAGATAAGACTGAAAACTATTTGGGTAAACGCATTTGGAAATTCTACAAGTACTAGCAGTGATAAGGTTTTAACCATAGATGAAGAAGGCATAATCCATACAAATGCTAAATCACCAGTCAGTCTCTTTAGATGTCCAAGTCTGTCTAGAAATACTAGTTTTAGGTTCAATCCTAATCTTAGTGTTACCTCGAGGAATCAAGGAGCTACTTCGAACAGAAAAGATAAATCGTTTGTGGTAGACGAAGACATAACAAGCATGATAGCAACATTAAACAAGAGATTAGAAAATAAAATTATAAGAGAACTAGCCAGACATAGTCTAGATCTAGGTTCTTATCCTTTTAAGGAATCAATAACATCAATTCCTCCAATAGTCCAAAAGGTTAGAGAGAATCAAGAAGGATCATCTAGTTCCGATCCAAAAGGAAAACTAATAGGATATTCCACTAAAACCATTAGTGAACCTATCTATGAAAATGATCCAAGGGCTAAGGAGTTCAAAGAATCTCTCACGGATCCATTATTTAAAGATGAAATGGGTACGAGAATGGAAGTAATAGACATTAGACATTTCTATGAAGATAACATGAGAGTAGAAAAAAGCCTTGAACATGTCAGCAGAGAATCACTAAAGAAAAATTATAGAGTTACCAACCCCAATAGCATTTATATCCCAATAAGTATTTGTATAGAAGGGTTCAATAAATATGAATTATGTGCCTTTGTATACAGTGGATGTTCAGTATGCTTTGGTAAGAAGGCATTATTTCCTGAGTTTGGCAGAAAGCCCGTAAACCAATTCAAGTCAGAATCGCTGATGATAGTATCATGGTTCATTCATAATTAGCTTCTGATGTACCTATCATGATAGGAGGAGTCCAATGTGTAATTCCTACACTCTGGGCTACTAATCAGCCCTCACATGATATGCTAATTGGAAATAACTTCCAAAGACTCCATGTTCCGGTCACTCAGCACTTAGACATGATGGTCTTCAACATCAATGGAGAAGACGCTTGTGTTAAAAAGATTAAACAAGCCTATACACACCAAGCAATAAAATTTACGTGCACTAAGTGTGGTGAGGAATATATTCTTCCCACACAACGAGAGTTTGCACTCTCTATATGTGAAGTAGTTTTAAAAGAGAAAATCCTTAAGTAGCAAGAAAAAATGTGTAAGGAGTTATATTCTGGAAATCCTTTAAACTTTTGGGAAAAAGATAAATCATTTCCTACCATAGAGTTAATAGATCCAAAAGCTGTCATTAGAGTTAAAGAAATGATTTACACTTATAAGGATCAACAAGAATTTAAAGAACAAATTGATGAGTTATTAAAGAAAGGTTTAATTCAAGAAAGTAAAAGTCCTCATTCTAGTCCTGCTTTTATGGTCAGGAATCATGCAGAAGAAAAAAGAGGAAAAGCTAGAATGTTTATCAACTATAAAAAGCTTAACGATAATACTATTTTTGATGGATATTATATCCCTAATAAGACAATTTTATTTAATAGAATACAAAGAGCCACTTGGTTTTCTAAAATGGATTTCAAAGGTGGTTATTGACAGGTAAGAATGGATGAAGAAAGCATTCCACTTACTGCATTTAGTGCCCCACAAGGACACTATGAATGGGTAGTCATGCCCTTTGGTTTGAAAAATGCACCACAGATATTTCAGAGAAGAATGAACAATGTTTTCAAAGAATTTAAACATTGCTGTCTTGTTTACATTGATGATATATTAATCTTCTCTAAAACTATAGAGCAATATAAGTATGACTTGAAAGCTATAACTAAAAAATGTATTGACCATGGAATCATTTTAGGATAGAAAAAATGCATTTATGCTGAGCCTGAAAATGTGTTCCTAGGATTGAAGATTAAAGCAGGTCAAATTGTCTTGCAAGAACACATCTTGGAAAAGGTAGAAAAATTTCCTGATGAAATCAAGGATAGAAAACAACTGGAAAGGTTTCTAGGTTGTCTTACTTATGCTTCTTATTTTATTATAGATCTAGCTAAATTAAGAAAACCTTTACAAGTAAAATTAAAGAAAGATTAAGTTTGGAGTTGGATCATTTAGATACAAAAATAGTCCAAGAGCTAAAAAGAAGATGTGAAAAACTTCCAATATTGACTTTACCTAATGAAGATGATGAGTTAGTTCTTGAAACAAATGCTAGCGAATATCATTGGGGAGCTGTTTTGAAATTAAAGAATGATAAAAAGCTTTACAGGTACAATAGTGGCAGTTTCAACAAATCAGAATATAATTACACTGTAATGGAGAAGGAGATTCTTGCAATATATCGAGGAATTCAAAAGTTTATAATCTTCTTAGCCCCTAAACCATTTACAGTCAGAATAGATTGTAAAGGAATATTGGGTTTCATAAATAATAATTTTGATGATATGAAATCGCATGGGAGATTCCTGCGTTGACAATTAGCCCTTAACCAATTCACCTTTACTGTTGAACATGTGCAGGGATAAAAAAAATTCTCTAGCAGACATCTTAACTAGAGAGTTAGCTGATGGACCAAAGAGATCAGATTCGGTGGGAAAATCTGCGATGGGTAACCCACCCATGGGATATTAATCTCTTAGGCGAAATACGAGGATACCAAGGATGGGTTTCCCCTCCAAGTTTTTACATTTCTGTTGATTTTGGAAGGTTTACTGAAAATAGATTCCGTCGTGGACTCTTAGAAACGAGACACAGAGAGGTTATATGATTCTTAACCATGGAGATAATAATAAAGGTTCTCCAGCTACATGTTGAACTTCAGGAAGACATCTGCAGAAGATGGAGGATGAGAGATTTTGGAGACTTCTACTGAACAGTAACCTTGAGGGATCGCTGTCCTTCAACAAGGATTAGAGAATGGGGTAAACCATTTTTGTATAAACAATGACGCTGGATTAGGAGGAATCTCATTACCAATTATGATACACGAAGACGTAGAGTACCTAAAAGCCTGAAAATATGGAATGTGTAATGGATTCTACAAATACCGATGACCATGGCCAAAGGAAGAGGAGTAGAGTGTCATGTACAATTACGTCACTAAATTCCAGAAGGAGATCTTCCTCAGAGCAACAAAGTTTGAGAGGATAGAGGAAATTAATGGTTGCCGTCACTACTAGAATTCTGTTCATAGACATCGGGTATAAACCGATGTTAATCAAAAAAAAATTCGACGTGTTAGTGGGTGGTGTTAAAAATCCAAACTTTACCACATCGGTTTATAACCGATGTCTATAATTATTTATAACATCGTTTCTCTTTTCAATGTCGACTTAAATGCATGAATATAATTACATTTTGATTGATTCACCTAATGTTAAAACATTATTATTTTGCATTTCTAGCTATCGAAATATATCGAGAGCAATAAAAAAATTCACATTAACATCGATATTTTTTTCCAAAGACAATGTTATAATATCTTATTTACATCAATTATAGGTGATTAATTTCATGTTTATTAACTTTTCCTTTGTATTTTGTCTTGTTATTCGTTTAAAAAATAGTATACAACATTCAATATTTATAAAGACAATGTTATATGTATATATTTAAATCAATATATTTGAAAGAAATGATGTCTAAAAAGATTATAACATCATTTTCTTTATGAATAACAATGTATAATTTCACAAAAGACATCGGTTTTATTAGTCATTTTGTTGTGTTTCAATACATTTTAAAATCGCTTTTTATTCTATTACATGGTGTCTCATTCCCTGTTTATATCGATTAATAGGCTACTTCTCGAATAATCAAAATCGGATCAAAGACATAATGAAATACCAAAAATAGATTCAAATCCAATTCTTATTACATCAATACCATCCCAGAAAATATTGTATCACGACAACACACTCAAACAAAATCAAGTTCTCAATTGATCATACATTATTTCATCAAGTTTGCTCATCTATCTAGCATTATTAATCACGTCAAAAAAAATCAGCTAGTGAGAACAATAAGAACATTACATGGTTGTCCCACTCAGCAGGGGATCCATGAACTCAGCAGCAAGCAACTCAGTAGATGACATTTCATGACCAATCACCCTGTCAAAGAAATAGCAACCAGAAAACGTGTTCACTTACTAAAATACAACCTTCTTGCATGAAAGTAAATATTGCATTCTCCTTCTTGCATGAAAGTAAATATTTGAATCAAATAAGCTGATGTTTTCCTAGCAAATAAGCTAAAACAAAATAACATTTTCTGTACTTTCAAGAATTAAACAATAACTACTGGACAGAGCTAGCAAATCAGTGACTTAATGATTTCAAGTTGTAGCCAACAAAATAAAGAAAGCAGTAATTTCAGGTTTGATCAATGTTACATGTTCTAGAATTGGTTTTAAAAAAGCTTAGCACCTGAATGTGCTCACATCCACGTACTAACCTCGGGTATGAAAACACTACTAGTCGTATTCTACGCAAGGACTTCAATAAGCAGGGAGTATAGAGTAGAAGACAACGTTGAGGAATCATTAGGAGGATCCACTTTCTTTCTATCCTAAAATGAGGAATCATTAGGAGGATCGATGCCAAAGAGATTGTTGCGCTGCATATCACTGCTTCCTGAAACATCTCTGTGAAAAGTGCCATCTCTGTGAAACATCTATGTAGAGGAAAAATAAAACTCCCACTTCAGGATATAAAAGGGATTCCCCCTGTAGACATCCCTACTTCCACAACTGTCTAAATCTACAAGTACACGTGGAATGTGTTTCATACCTAGAGTAATTTTCAGGTTTCATCCATATGAAATTGTATCGGATGACTCAGTAATTTTCATGGCACTTTTACTCCAAGTAGGAATCCAGATATGAATGTAGCATGTTTTAAACCTATCAAAATCCATCAATCCTACGACCAGAACCAATCCAACCCAACCCATAAGTTTTAGAGTAAGGGCTGAATCTCTCAATCCAAATTTTAGAAAGAACAAATACCGACTCAAATTAATCAAAGCAAAATTTAGGTTGATATGATTGTTACAAGGATTCTAAAATTGAAAACCATCATCTTTGAGAGAGAATATGATACTAATTACCAAAAAGCTACCCTACAGAAGAATGAATATGGGAAAAAGAACGATAAGGGCTGAAAATGGAATACACAAAGTGTACCCTACAGAAGAAACACCACTCAGTCTACCCCCAGCACTGCCTGCATCCCACTTATGCAGAGGAAGGAACTATGAGAGTGTGAGGGTCCCTCACCACCAAAATTCCCATAATTCCATGATGTCATCTTCACAGTCACCCAGACAACCATGAATTTGTGCAAATTTAATGTGGAATAATATTAATTTCTTTGCAATCACTACATATCAAAACAGATAAAAAGAGACAAGGAAATAAAAAGGTTTTACTAAAAATCTAAATGCAGATATAACTGAATAATGTTTAGCCAATAAGTATTCCATCTGATCTCAAATTTGCAGAGAACAAAATTAAAAGTTAAAACAGTAAAAAGGAAAAAAATCAGGCATCTTGTCATATAGATTCAAGTCAGAACATCAACCTTACGAACAACGACAAAATCACCAACAGAAAGGCTGAGCTCCTTCTCAGATTCCGTATAAAATGCACCGATTGCCTACACATGGAGAAACTTCAGTCAGCAATATAATCATTTGAGTTATATATGAATTGCAGAAGCTATTTGCAGACTATTTTCAGAAGCATGCATCTCAGTTCCTGATCTTAAGCTTAGTATTCTCCTGTCAAATGTCAGCGTCACTTCAGATGGCTTAATTGATCTCTCTAGTCGAATTAAAATCTTCTCTGAAAGCTTCAAACAGTGGTACTCTCTCTTTCCCTCTCAAAATCGTCAAAAACAAGAAGTAACAATAGAAAAATTTAGAGAAGACTAACTCAATAGAAGGTTTGAATGAATCCTTATGTAAATACTAAAGGGTAATTTATCACAGAACCTAATCGCACTGCAACCATCAAGTCTATCACTTATGCTATATAAGGATTAAGGCATTTGTATAATCACATTAAAAAGCATAAACAACAAGGTGCTCTCTAATGGAGATATTAAGAAGCATAAAGAACAATGCACACATCTTGTTTCCATCTACCCTTCTATGCTTCCTCTTGTGCATCTTCTGTTCCTCCTTTTGGGTTTATAACTGCTAATCCCACATAATCCAACATACTGAAAGCAGAAAATACATTTTGAGTGTCAAGGAGATGTGCCGCATAGATAAAATGCTTTAAAAACACCTGTTTTCACATCCAAGTGGAATGTAAATGTTTTCTTAGCTTTGTCACACTAACTACTAAGTAAAAGATCTTCAATTCTCTATGAACAGCATACAAATAATCGATTTATCTATTAAATAACGAGCAATACTGAAAACCTCTGCTCAGAACATGAACAACTACCATTGCTTTGCCAACAACTTGTTTTCTATATGACAAAAAATAGTTCTACAACTAAAGCCCTAAATTCAGAGAACACATGATAAGCCCCAAATTAGTTTCATTAGTTAAATTAGAGAGTACTTCAAACCCTAAATGTAAACTGTATATCAATTTCAACTACATACACTAAATCAAACAAATTCACATAAACCCTAAATCGGAAATATTGAAAATTAAAGGCGGAATTTCTTACCCGTGACAGAGAAGTAGTGAAGGAATAAGGATTTCGACTGCCGGAGAAGGGATTTTCACAGCTTGAGGGATGTCGACAGCCACACTTTGGTTCCACAGCCGGAGAGACGAGGACGAAGCGAAGGATTTTGCCCGCCCAGTTCAACAGTGGGAGGAAAGCCTATAGAGACAGGACCGACCAGGAAGAGCGCCACCGGAGCCGAGTTCGACAGCCTAGATCCTACATGGAAGGCGATAGTGGAGGAGGAAGTATTCACTGTGAAAGGTAGGAGAGTCGGGATGTGAGGAGGAAAGAGAGGAGTATATGTTTTTTTTTGGTAAACAATTAAATTTTTTCTCTAAGTGTATTCAATTTTTTTCTAAGTGTAGAGAATAATGGAATTGTGTTTTTACCGCCACAAATTTGTAGGAAATTTTGTAAGTGTTGGAAAAATTGGGATCTGCCCGCCAATATTTGAGGAGAGCAGAATTTTACTTAGTTTAGATTTCAATCTCGCGCCTTACTTTTTTTTTTAAAAAAAAAATCATTTTTCACATTGGTCAGTAAAATAGGGCGATGTCTGTTTTGTTTTAAACATCACAAATTTACAAACCGATGTTAAAAATATATTTAACATCATCTGTTTTTCTAACTGATGTTAATCATCCGATGTCTATGGACATAATTCTAGTAGTGCGTGTTATCAGCGCTTGTATGTATGTTTACCAGGGAAAAACCTGGTTACCACATTACATGATCTTCCTGCTATTTAATAAAGAATACTTGTACGTTATAGATCCAGTAGTAGAGAGACAAATCGACACAGTAAGGTATCCATGGGAAGCACGAGAAAAATGATTCTTTTACATCTACTACAACCTCACCAAGTATCGACACACTAATTGTGGGATATTCAAAGTTGGAAATACAACCTTCATCGTAACCCCACAACTCAAGCAATTGATGCAGCAGGCTATAGACGGACCCGAGTCCATTGAGCTCTATTTAGCACAAATAGAGGTCGGTAACTTTTTAAACAAAGAAGGTCATGAGAGGATGATTGATATGCTGATTGCATGGGATCGAGAATACATTGAATGATTAAATCTTGATCTCGACTTAGAAAATGATCAAGATCTAGAGTTTGATAATACTCTAGATTTAGAACAAGATTACAATGATGATGACCTGGAAGCCAATATGGGAGAAAAAGAGGTCCAGAACCTGGATGGTTGAAAGCCAAGCACCAGCACAATTATTGTACCTTCTGATTTGTTTTTTCTTTTACCACGTGAACCTGTAAAATAATGGGTGTACTGTATGCTTTTACTCTTTGTTTTTATTAGGCCAGCCTGTAGGCCACTTGCTTTAGCCGTTGGAGAGGCATCTAATGCCTTCGACTCGCTCTATAAATAGAGCATCCCTTCGGAGTTCAGGGGTACAGAATTCCAGAGAGAGAAACAAATATGCTAAGTGAGAAAGAGTCTTGTAAATCAGAAAGAAAAGTAAAAGCGTTTTGAATTTGAGTAGATTGGTGTTTCCATCACTCTAAAGTTCAAAACCCTTCAATGGATCTTCTGGTATGAGTGTTAAGTGTGTTTAAGTTCTAAATTAGGAGTGCTTGTTTGTTGTAATATTTTCCAGATTCAATAAAGTTTGTTTTTAAGAAAGGAAAATCTACTTAATTGAACACTATGTGCTGAATACTTTGTTTTCTTGATTCTAACCTCTTCACTCTTTCAAAATCAAAACCAAAAGCTAGAGACTACGGTCTGAGGTATGAAACTGATGTGAGCCTAATCTGCCATGTTTTATAGTTACTTTTATATCGTTTTCTGCATACATTTCATGCATTTGGGCTAGAATAGTACAGAATCTATGTAGTTTATGCTTATTTGCCAAATTATGGAATCTACACCAGTTTCTGTTTAAATTCGCAAAAATCGAGGAAATTTACAGCAATTCAGAGAAAGGGAGAAAAGCTCGAAATCAATTACAGAAGTCCGAGGTCAAGAAGCAGCGGAACTAGGACAAATCGAGTTGGAAACAAGGAAAAAACAGTTAGTCGATATCGACATGTCTAAAACGATATCGAGTTGGCCACATCGAGCTGGAGACCAGACATCGACACAAGGAAGCTGGGAGCTGAACATTTTACTCGATGTCGAGAAATTTACTCGATATCGAGGAAAAACCAGTCGATTTCCACTTCTGGAGCCGAGATCGACAAGCTGAGCACTAGGAGTCGACAAGTGAAGCTGAAGACTTTCCTCGATGTCGAGGAAATTTACTCGATGTCGAGGAAAAATCAAGTCAATATGCATCCTGGGAGCCAACATCGAGTTGCTGAGCGGAAGACGAGAAAGTGCTACTCGATATCGAGGAATTCTACTCGATATCGACGAAATCTCCAGAGGCCGATGTCGAGTAGTCCGGATTCTTATTAAGATTCTATCCCGAAGACGATGGAGATATTTTCGAGGGCGAATTCCATCAAGATCTATCAACTCCATGGAGGATTTATCCACCAATTAGATATAGTCCTAGTTGATTTTATTTATTTATTCCATTATTTTATCTTAAGAAAGTAGATAGATAGATATAGATATAGTTTTCTTTCCTAGATTAGCTTGGAAGGAAGCCTATAAATAAAGCCTTAGGGGCTGATTTCTAAGCATTCAATTCTAGAGAAGGAGAAGAGGTAGTAAGTAGATAGAGAGAGAGTTTGTGGTGAGAGGAGTCGGAAAGGCGAAAGTGGATTTGGCTTCGATTGGTTGTAAGTTCTCTTTGGTTTATTTAATGCAATTTATTTTCCTGAAATCTTTGATGAGTTTCTTGATGATGAAGAGTGAGTAGTCCACCCACTTCTAGGGTCGGGTGAGCCCGGCGGTAGCCATGTGAGGTGATGCGGTAAAGGTTTGATCTTTTTATGCAATTCGTCTTCTATCCCTGCAAGCATGATTCTTTTGCGAGAGTTGAAGGTGATCCTTGTTTGTGTTATTGAAGGGAAAGTGATCTTAATACAACTTGGATTAATTATGTGAAAAGGGTTGCTAACAATTAGGGTTTATGCGAAAGCCTCTATATTCCTATTTGTTAATAACGAAAGTTATTTGATGAAAAGCATGATCTTTTATGCCTTTATGTGTTATTTTGCCTGGTTATCGTTGTGGTATTGATACCCTGATCTTGGAAGTCTTTAGTTTATTGATTAATTTCATCGAAATCCGTGTTCTGTGTTGCGAAAGGTTGCAATTTGAAGTTTCTGTCTTTACTCGACATCGAGAAGTTTTTGTCGACATCGAGGAGTTTGCTCGATATCAAGGAAAGTTTGTCGACATCGGGTTGCTTTGCTGAGTTTTGGTTTCTGTTTGTCGAATTCGAACACTGTTGGTCGATATTTTTACTCGATATCGAGGACAGTAGTCGATATCGACCAGTTCTGCTTTCGTTTTCTTTTCTGTTTTTTTATTTGCTTCTGTCTGTCTGTGAGATTTGCTGCTTCCTGAGATCCGCTGACGTGCTTCCTCGAGAATCGATCCTGACTTCCCGCTGCTACATCAGGAGGAGGTCTTGTAATTATTTGCGTGAGCACGAATCTGGTTTGATCTATTTCATTATATTTTGAACTCGATTTCCTCCTACAACCGAAACGAAACAAATATGTGCTCAGTCTGAACTAAGGGAGGCATGGTTGAAGGTTAGCCACCTCTAGAAAGCCGGAAGCTAAGGAACGCCGGTGGTCCAGAGTAACTATGTTCCGGTATGGGTCAAACCTCTTTAGCTTGAAATTTTAATTGCTGAGCCTGGTGGGCTTAAAACAACAGAAAACTTATTATTCTTAATATAGTTAGTAGATTATGGTAGTTAGTAGATTATGATAGTTAGTAATATTTTAAAGTCTAAGAAATTTTAGATAATATTCATAATTTACCATAAATGGAGATAGCTTTGTATAATTAAAAAGTCAAAAAGTCAACATTTTGGCTATTTTCCTAAATAGTTTCAAAATTTGCCTACTTCCCTAAATAGTTCTAGAATTTTGATTATTTAGCTAATTATTTATCTTTTATGTAAGTCTTAAATCTTAGGGGTATGACTATATTTCTTACATTCTCTTGGCGTCTGGGCCTTCTTTGAGGGGAGGTGATGGTGGGGCGGACAAGGTTATCGAAGGTGATCAACTAGTAACAAACTTGGCGATAGTGGTCGATCAAAAAACACCAAACATAGTGGTGGATGTGCGATAGTGCTTGATCAAAAACACCAATCATAGTAGTGGGTATTCATACAATTTATGTAACGGCCTGGATATAAATACCCGGGGTTACGTTTCGAAGGTTGGATACCTTCGTTCGGATCTTACAATTCGAATACGAGTCGAGGTTTCAAAACCTCAAAAATCAGTATTTTAAAGTGGGTATTTCGACCCCTAAATCCATCGAAGGGCCGTTGGGTACCCTTATATGTCCTATAGACTAAGTCGAGAAAGTTCATTTTGGATAAAAGCGGAAGATCGAATACAACTTGCCACGGCGGAGTCGGGTCAAAACCAAATCAATAAGCATATTTATCGAAATCTAATAGGCAATATCAGTGGGGTTAGGCCATTTCTTCGCAATCGCCCAAAATAGTTCCCACGTCACGGAAGTAAGAAGCAATCATGCTGCAAAACAAACCTAAAAAAATATGTATGCGGGGCGGTGTCAGATCGAAGCCCTACGCAATATGATCCCAAACAAGCAAACACATACACGCGCTAGTCCTAATAAAGATGCTTCTAGATGCAAGGCGGAATATTAACACACTAACATGTTCCTAAGATCAAGTTCATAAATATAAAAAGGCCTTGACACAGAATACCAAGTGGTATATCTCTCTCCTACCTCCACCCCCTTCCGATAGGGCGGAGACTGGTCAGCTGGTGAATGCATTCTATTATGATCGGGCGACCGCAAGCTTGACCCGTAACCACAAGAAAAATAAAGCTCACAACCAGGTTTTGCAGTCATGCTCATAATATATGTAAATGAAGTTTCATATGACTCGATTGACTCAGGACGGCACCCAATGGGACTGGGCCGTCCTATGTCCGTAGCAAAGACTCTAGTTACTTCACAGATAATGGCCGTTCTGTTTCAAATGCAATGAGTAAACGAATGCTCAATCATGAGTGCAATCCTAGCAGGATACTACATGACATGCTTATTATGCATATGAACACCTAGTATGCACACGGCTACAAGTAGAGAGTTCTTTTTCTATAACAGTCCAGGATTATGATTTCTGAGTTATGTTTCGAGGGATGGAACCCTCGTTGGGATCTTGCACCCCGAGTACAGGTTGAAGGTTTGAATCCGAAGATGTGTAGTTTAAAGTGGAATTTCGCACCCAAATTCGGAAGGTCCGTTGGAGACCCCGGGGTAAACCCCTGTACCTGGCCTAAGTCTACAACGCGGAAAACCTTTTATCATGGAAAGGACATAAGTTCTGAAAATGATGGAACCAGTGACGCGCCAGTGCCCGGTCAAAACAGAGTATAAGTAGGAAGAAATCACAAAAGTATAAATTTGGTGAAGTCAGGGTTCAAACACTTACTCTCCGCCATATGAATGGACCCCGTCATAACAGTACAAAATCAAGCAGTGGAACAGGTACCTGAAACTATATCAAAAAGTCAGGCCAAGTGTTCGCCCGCGGGCCCTAAAGACCACGCCGAGGACATATAATACGCATATACCTGGAATAGGGGATGCCTTCACGTGGTACTAAAATCTTAACCACACTATCATGCTCCTAATTCATATATGCAGAATATTAAGTAAGACCTTAACAAAGAATACCAAGCGGTATATCCCTCTTCTACCCCCCTTCCGAATAGGGTGGAGATGGTCAGTTCGATGCCATAGCATATCAAATCTCATCATCATATCGTATCTCATGCTCATCCCGTATTTCAATACACACACACACACACACACACACACACACACACACACACACACACACACACACACACACACACACACACACATATATATATATAGATATGTTTACCTCAGCGCGGTCTTTAGGGCCCAGGGCGAACACTTGGCCTGACTTTGGGGTGTAGTTTCAGGTACCCGTTTCACTGCTTGATTTCGTGCTGTTATGACTGGGTCCATTCATATGACGGAGAGTGATTGTTTGAACCCTGACTTCACCAAATTTATACTTTTGGTATTTCTTCCTACTTATACTCTGTTTTGACCCGGCATTGCCGCGACACTGGTTCCATCGTTTTCAAAACTTATGTCATTTGCATGATTAAAGGTTTTCTACGTTGTAAACTGGTAGGTACAGGGGTTTACCCCGGGGTCTCCAACTAACCTTCCATATTTGGGTGAGAAATCTCACTTTAAACTACAAATCTTCGGTTTCAAACCTTCAACCTGTACTCGAGGGCACAAGATCCCAATGAGGGTTTCATCACTCGACACTTAACTCGGGAATCATAATCCCGGGCCATTGCATTTTCCAATCTGAGTAAGCTCATATAGGAACTTACCTAGAAGTGCAGAACAGCAAAAAGTAACAACTTGGGAACCATTGCATTTTCCAATTTGAGCTTCTACATCCTTTCAGCTTCTCTCTCGGCGTCCCTTTGTTGCTGCTTGCGAACCTGATCCTTCATAATAGTTTGTGGCAAAAGGGGTAGGAGAGTAACTCTCCTCCCGTCATAGGTGAAAGCATATGTATTTGCACGACCATCATGAAGAACAGAACGATCATATAACCAAGGACGCCCTAACAATATATGACTACAATCCATGCGAGCAACATCACATAATATTTTATCATGATAAGATCCAATAGAAAGAGAAACTAAACATTGTTTGGTGACCATTATATCAGATCCATCATCAGTGATACCATTCAATCCATAGTGAGTAGCACGAGGAGTAGTAGGTAAATGGAGGAAATCTACTACCTTTTCATTGATGAGATTGCAGCAACTTCCACCATCGATGATGAGGTTTAAGGTAGCTTCGCGAACCACACATCTAGCGTGGAAGATGTTCTCCCTTTGATCAGCCATGGAAGATTCCTGAATGTGTAGGACCCGCCGGTTGACAAGACAGAGGACGTTGTCATATTCTGATGTGTCGATCTCCTCAATAATTTCAGACGGCTGGTCCTCCTCCACTTCACTCGAAATTACATGGTCCTCCACAGTCTCCTCCTCATAGTAGTGGTCTCCCAAATCATTGAGAAGAACCTTCTTTTTCTGAGGGCAATTGCGAGAGACATGCCCAGAACCACCACAAGTGAAGCAGCGGATGTCTTTGTTGCGATCTGTAGACGGTGCAGCAACTCTTCTAGTTTCAACCTGATAACCCTGTTGAGGTGAGTTGGAAACTCCCTTTTGCTGCATAGAAGGGTTAGAAGTAGAAGGCTTAGATTGACTGGAAGAGTTAAAGGGAACAAACCTGCGACCTTGAGAGGTCTGGTCAAATCGGTTTCGCTGTAGCCGAAGCTGCTGTTGCTGCTGCTCATACATCAGCTGTGCTTTATGAGTTAAAGTGTTAATATCTCTAATGGAATGGATAGATAAAGGATTTTTTATAGAAATATTAAGACCAGCAAGAAATTGAGTACACAAAGCACGTTCAGTAAGATAAACATTAGCCTGATGGGAGAGTCGTTCCAGCTCATCCCTGTAGTCATTAGGAGAGCGAGTCCCTTGGCGGCAGGTCGCCAGTTGCATCCTCATGGACTCTGTGTATTCCTCAGGCACATGTCTCTTTTTCAGGAGATAGCGAAGTTGTGGCCAAGTCTCAACAGGTTGCTTGTCCTGACGACGGCGCATCTCACGAGTGCGGAACCACCAGGTGCGAGCTTTACCTACTAAATGCAATATAACAACTTCCAACTTCTCCGTTTCCTCATAGCGTAAATGTTCAAGCAGATAGTCAGTATGATTTTCCCAAACAAGATAAGCTTCAGGATCAGTATTACCATCAAAGGTTTCTAATTTAAGCTTAACATCTCGTCTTTGTATAGCTTGAGCATTATCAAATCTAGGATGACCAAAATTAGGAGGGGGTAAATCATCAAAGTTAGGATTTACCTCATGGTAAGCATCCTCCAGATGTGGCGTCTCATATAGATCATTGTTGCTGCGGCTGTCATCCCAGTTAGCGCGGGTATGAAACGGCTGCTGCTGACGCTGAATGGGCCTCCCTTGCTAATGCCGTGGTGGAGTATGCTCACGGTGATCCTGGTGTCCGTTGAAGCCCGCTAGATGATCATTGTCATTCTCTCCAGTGAAAGGGTTAGGAGTAGCAGACTTAAGCTGATAATGCAATTGACCAGAAGGGGGAGGTTTAACGGAACCAGAAGGGTTACCTGTAGGTGGAACATTACCTGAAGGAGGTGTAGGAGCCGTAGGTGGTGGGGGCGGCCTACCTCCAGAGGGAGGTGTAGATCCAGAAGCCTCCGCCTGTTTTGCCTCCTCCAATTGTCGCGCAACTGCCTGTTTGATGAGGTCAGACCAGAATACGCGGTCCTCCTGGCGTTCAATAGCCCGACGATTTTCAGCCTCTGCCAGTTCCTTACGGATAATCAGAGTAGATTCTTGGACAGCAGAGTTAATAATGAACTGCATATTATCAGCAGAAATGCCAGCAGGTGGGGTAGGGGAAGGGTTGGGGTCGCTATCGTTCGACATGTTCCTACAATATCAGAAGAGCAACAAGTAAACGAAGCAAAGACCAGAAACCAAGTAATGCAAGCTCTAGTGATTCCTAAGAGTGATTCAAGTTTTTAGAAATCAGAGAGCGAGAAAACAAGGCACAATATTCAAGCAATTCCCTTGCACACAGAATTTTGCAATATTGAAGACAGCAAGTAATAATCAAATTGCAATTTAAATCAACCACAAGTCGGATATCAAGGATAGCAAGTATAAACAAGCGGCTGAATGTGTATAGAATAAAATCTACAATGTGATGCTTGAATAATATGAATATGTAGCAATCGACAAAAGCAATCACAAGGGCAATCAAGTGCACACACTCCGTCAACTATTATCTGACGGTTGCAACACGGTTCAGAGAAAGAGGGGTGTGACCAAGGCTCCAGTGTCGGCACAACACAAAATCACACAAGTAGGGTTCTTTTGTAATGCTTAAAACCGATTAGATCATCTAACGTGTAGCAAGAAAAGAAATAACCATAGAAGAGTTACTAACTCAACAAGGTAATGTATGCTAAACTTTTCTTTCTTTCTCCTCTTTTTTTTTTTTTTTGAATATGCTCTTGGCTTTTTTTTTTGGCTATCGAATAGCTGCTGTAAAAGGGATGCAGAAGCCGAAATAAGGGAGAAAAATTAAAAATAAAATAAAAAATAACAAGCTACGATGATCTAAAAGTAAGCAAAAATAAAGGAAATAGGGAAAAAGGCTAGAAACTGGAGAAATTAGGGTTCTTTAGTGGTGCAAGTTTATATAATGCTTTTAATCCAAGAATCACAGTCATAGGCATGATATGTAGCAACTGGGAATAAAAGATCACAACTTGCAGTCAAGAACTCAATATCTTCCAAATTAAAGATCCAAACAAAGAATAACAAAAATAAAGTGCCAATTTTGATGGGTGAATAATCAAGATTCAACTTTTATGCAGCGGCTATGGTGAAAAATAAGGCACGAAAAATAAATCACTCAAATAGAAATCAAGAGAGTAAAGAACTTGCATTAACCTGAAATCCGATACCACTTGATACGTTTGGGATACCCGATCCTTCGCCTGTGGGCTTCAGATCAAGAACCACGCCGTATATTTGCTTAGATCTTGCAATGCTCTTTGATATCTCTTGATTTGGAACAAGTAAAACAAGTAATTAAATTTCTGCAGTAGCGACGGATTTAGACTTAACCAATTTCAGCAACTTAAGGACACAGATTTAGCGACAGAAAATAATCAAGGACAAGCGAGAGAGAGTAGCGAAGACTGGGCGCGCGGGACTCGGGCACACAGGCTCTAGGCCTCAGGGTGTGCGGTGTTAGCGCGCGGGAACAACGCTCGCTGGGAGCGAAGAGGGCTGGCGAGTGGCGAGCGCGGGAGCGAAGACGAAGGCGCTCGCTGGGAGCAAGACGCTGGCGAGCGAGAGTGGGAGCGCAGGAGCGGGTGTCCGCGCTCGCTAGGAGCGACGCTGGCAGCGGTTGTCGCCAAGCGCTAAGGTCCTCGGTTACACGACTGTGGCGACTGGGGCTGTGCACTGGGGTTCTCGATCTCGATAAGAACCAAGGTGAGGGTTTGGGGTTTGTGTTGCCGAAAGCTCTCAATGAACATAGAACAATGATAGTTTTGGATTGATAACCAAGAACCCTTTAATCCATAAAAGGGGTTCTCAATTCTATTTCAATCTAAATAATTCAAAGTGCATAACATGAATTTATAGAAAAACTATGAGAGATCTAACCAATCCTTCCTTGCAAAGGAAAGGGGTTTGGATAGATTAATTCTATCTAAAGATAAATGAAATAACTTTAAGATAAATAAATCCTAATGAAATAACTTGGTGGCCAAGGATTATATCTAGAAGAGATATAATTAATTTCCACCTTATTAATCTAAATTGCATAAAATAATAATGTAATTATTTATCTAAGGTAACTCGGCCCAACACAACTAGTGTACTCGACATGGGCCTCCATCTTAGTCGACATCTTCTTGGCCCACTCGATATGTGATGGTCTCGAGTGGTCCATGATGGTGCCGAGTTTGGTTGGGTCATGGAGGGTGCTGACGAGTCTTCATGAGCTCCGTGTGTGGACGCAGGCTCACTTCTTGTGCCGGCGGTGTAACCTTGAGCCAAGTGATCCAGGGTGGCCTGAACCCTTGCTCTAAAGTTCCATGGTGACGAACAAGAAAGGCCTTAGTTGCATTTTGAATCTTCTTGGCCCTTGCACGAGTGACAGGGCCATCAAATGGAACCTTCATGTTGTCCTCAATGTCACTAGGAGTCATCGATAATTGCACGACATCAATAAGAGAAATGTATACACGGATGGAACAATAGATTTGTGCGACATAAAGCTTATTCAGGAGCTAATAAACAACACAGAGCATTACACGTAGGGTAAATTGTTCGTGATAAGTACAGATAGGCAGGTCATAATCAATGTGGAATCATATGCAGACCTATCGAGATGTTTCATATCGGTCGGACTAGTAACATGGAAGGATCATATAAAGCCGTATAGAAACCATGTCATGTAACAACAACATTCTTATGATAGGGTAAGTGCGGGATGTCAGCATATAATGAGCTATGGTTGGAAAGCAGTCCTCCATCATACTAGTAATATATTGTCAAGTATTCAAGGAATGAGCGCAATCAAGGATAATCGTTGAGGAATAATTTAACACCAAAATCACATTTCACGTATATATGCATCTACCATGTCGTAGGGTATAACACGCAACGATACACTCAATTGCTAATTAAAACATATTGCACCTAAATATGAATTTATGCAATTAAGCACCAGAAGGGCATTATGTGATAAGGACAATAATTCAGATGAGAACACTCCTAAGCATGCCACTAATCATACTTAGCATGAGACAACTCTGTGGAGGCATAGCATTCTAACTGGACTAACAATATCTAACATGCTCAGACAGGCAAAAGATCATGTAAAGAGGGTATAGCAAGGCTATGACAACGTATGACAGGAGTGGTTGCATGAGATGCAAGCTGAGTATGCGATCGTACACGTCATATCTCTGCAAGCATAGATTTTACAAGGTACTATATGACAGTCACAAATGTATATGAATAAGATGCATCGAGCAACTCCACATAATAGTGGGATGAGTCATAGAAGTTTAAGTAGGACTACTATTGCACCCAATCATTAGCACACATAGAAGGAATATAAACAATTGTGATGAAGGAGTCACGCGCATATCATAGTGCAAAAAAGGACAATGCTTCTAAGGTGTCACGCTTCAAGGGGGCGGTATGCTACATTATATATGCAAAGGTAATCATGCGAGTGCCTTATAGCTATTGTGATGTGTGTGTGTGGACATGCGAGGTACCCGATTATTCATTTGCGGAAGCCTTAAGAATACCAGGGGCATGCAGAAACAGCATCGAGTGATGAGATGATAAGCACACATTGGTAATCACCTAATGCTTAACATCCGTAAAAAAAATAGGCACTAACTCTACAACTAGGTCTATCAATTCCTAAACAGCCAAAGGATCGCACATCACAGATGTTGGGAAGAATACAAGACTTCACGGATTCTATCCGAGCAGGTAATAAAGCAGGTAGAGCATGAAGACACACAATCGTAACGTGAACCTAATCCAAGAGAGAGAGTAAACATCATGCGAGTTCGTAAGTTGTGACAAATGTGTTTAATCAATCATTAGTATGATGAAGCGGGGAACCAATGAAATCAGGTTGTGCATGCATAGGGGTGTGATAGCAATACGATGAAGTACGACATGAGACCTAAACAAGGTGGCCAAGCATGGATACATAATGGCATACAACCACGAATTCACATTAAGGATCATCATCATAACATATGCTGGGAATTAAGTATCATATGAGGGATGTTGAACTTCAAATGGTAACACACATCCGTCAAGTAAGGAACCCACACTATCAGGATATCAGAATGGAACGATCACACTATCATGAGCCTATTTACAGAGAATTATGTACTTCCCTAACATATGACACATACATTCAAGCATTAGTATAATAATGCATACACTAAGTAGATCATGCTGGGATGATATGGGGGCATAACAAATATAATACGGACCTAACAATGGCTAAACATGGACATCAAGACACGTAGGCACAGTTTCACACTATGGATCAATCTGCAGGTCTAGGGGGTAGTACATATAGAATCATATGATCATGGACGAAGCAACTAAGATAACCCGACATAGGTTTACAAGGGCGACTCTGACTCACTTCCATGAACCCCATGACTTGTTTCCCGTGAAATATTTGTGTAACTCTCGAGTAGGGTAGAAAAGGGCTCAAGTAAACATCGTACTCCAATACAACCTGAAATGTGGTTACTCGTATATCACACCGACATCGCAAGAAAAGCTCAATAGAGATGTTTAGTAGGGTTAGGAAAAGAAGACCGAAGAAGGAAGTAGTCAGGCTTAAGAGGTCAAAGGCGATCCCACGAGGACTGGAATCCCGACTCTATAATGGAAGAAGGTCCCCCCTCTATTCCATTCCCATAGGCATTTAACACATGATTCATAGTCAAGAATATCAACCAGGTCTCCAATTTAAGCATACAACACTCAACACAGAACAATCAACAATCAAGTTATCCTATGGCCGCCCTTTGAGGGGCGACTGACCGTGATGCAGTGCAAATGTAGATGGTCCTATCACTCGTGCAAAGGCAAAGAAGATTCAAGATGCAACTAGAGCCCTTCTTGTTCGTTACCAAGGAACTATGGAGCAAGGGTTCAGGCCACCCTGGATCACTTTGCTCAGGACTACACCACAAACAAAGGAGTTGAGCTTGTGTCCATAAATGGAGGTCATGAAGATTCGTCAACACCCACCATGACAACACATCACTTGGCACACATGTGACACTCGGCCTACACCCAGGTCGAGTGGAGCATGGACCATGTCGAGTGAGACAATGGGCCTTGTCGAGTTCCTCTTGTGTTGGGCCGAATTCTTTTGTTAGTTAAATAGTTCCATTATTTTATGCACCTTAGAATTAATAAGGTGGAATTAATTATATCTATCTTAGATGTAATTCTTGTCCACTAAGTTTATCTTTCCTAGGTTTACTTATCTTTAGGTATTTAATTCTATCTTTTATTAAACCAAAACTCTATCTTGCATGATAGAATTGGTTATGCAATTTCTATTTAAACATTGTATTTTCATTCAATTAAAATCAGATTGAATATAGAATTAAGGAAACCTTTTGGATAAAAGGTTCCTCGGTTATCAATCCCAAAAGCTTCAAGTTCTTACATGTTCTTGGTTACAATCGGTTCTTACACAATCCAAACACAAAACCTTGCAATTGGCAAATCAAACCCAAACCCTAATCGCTGAAATCGTCGCCACAAGGAAGAAAGAACACAGGCGCTTGGACTCGGCACCGGTCTCGCACTACTCGGCGCCTAGCGCCTGGGAGCTCTCACACTCGCGCGCGCTCTTGCTCTCGCACTCGGACTCCTCGCACGCTCAGCTCTGCGCGCTGAGGCACTTGCGCTGTCGCTCCCGTCTTCGCTCCCAGAGAGCACGATTCCCTGGGTCTGCACGCGTCTGCATCCACAGTCCTCGACGTTCACGCTCTCTCCCTACCTTGCCTTGTTTAAATTCGTCGCTGCTGTTTTGTCCAGATTTTCATTAAGTGTTAAATCGTCGCTATATCAGTTTAATTAATTAGTTGATTAATTTGTTCCAAATCAGGAGACATCGAAGGACATTGCAAGATCGGGCAAATATACGGCGTGGTTCTTGATCTTGAGCCCACAGGCGAAGGATCGGGTATCCTAAACGTATCAAGTGGTATCGGATTCTCAGGTTTATGCAAGTTCTTTACTATCTTGATTCTTTATTGAGTGATTTATTTCGTGCCATGTTTCACCATTCCCGCTGCATAAATTTTATATTTTTATTTTTCACCATTCAAATTTGGCACTTTATTTAGGTTTATTTTCTTGTTTGGATCTATAATTTGGAAGATATTGAGTTTTTGGTTGCAAGTTTTGATTTTTTTCCTTTTTGCTACATATCATGCCGATGAATGTGATTCTTGGATTAAAGTATATTATGAACTTGCACCACCAAAGAAACCTTAATTTTCTAGATTTGTAGCCTATTTCCCGTATTTACTTTATTTTTGATTACTTTTAGATCATCGTAGCTTAGTTTCTTTTATTTTTATTTTTGTTCTCCATTGTTGTCTCCATTACGCCCATTACAACAACAGTTTTGTTGTAAAAAAAAAAGAAAGCCGAGAGCAATTTTACAAAAAAAAAAAATAGCATACCTTATTTGTTTGAGTTAGTAACTCTTGCATTGTGTTATTCCTTTTCATTTGCTACTTGTTAGATGATCTAATTGGTTTTAATCTTTTCAAAAGAACGGCCTTTGTGTGATTTTGTGTTGTGTCGACACAGGAGTCTTGGTCACACCCCTCTTTTTCTGAACCGTGTTGGAACCGTCAGATAATAGTTGACAGAGTGTGTGCACTTGATTACCCTTGTGATTGCATTCTTATTCCTCTCATATTGCTGATTTTATTTGCATTACATTGTATTCTTTTCCTTACATATTAACCGCTAGTTCATACTTGCTATCCTTTGATATCCGAGTTGTGGCTGATTTAATTAGCAATTTGCTCTTAGCTTGCTATCTTTCAATATTGCATAATTCTGTGTCCAGGGAAGATTGCTTGACTATTGTGCCTTGTTTTCTCGCCTAATTGATTTCTAAAACTTAATCACTCTTAGAATCAAAAGAGCTTGCATTACTTGGTTTCTGGTGTTTGCTCCGTTTATTTGTTGTTGTTCTAATATTGTAGGAACATGACTAACGAAAAAGACAAACATAGCTTTTCCCCTACCTCTCCTAGTAGCCTTACTGCATCCGATATGCAGTACATCATTGATGCTGCCTCAAAAGCCGCTACACTGGCTGCAATGGCATCGGTGGAGGCTTCCAACAAAGCCCACGACAATCGCTTTGCCATCGATTGGGCTCAAGAACGTGCTCTTTTCACTGCCCAGATCAACCAAGCAATTGATTGGAAATTCGAGGAGATGAAACAGAATGAGGCTTCTGGTTCTACGCCTCTAGAAGGTAAGACACCCTCTTCAGGTAAACCACCCTAGTCTGGTTAATTACATTTTAAAATTAGATCTGCTATGCCTAACCCTTTTGAAGGAGAGAATGACAATGATCCGTTATCTGGCTTTAACGGTCAAGATAACCGATGGGAACACACACCCCCTCCACGACAGCAGCAGAGCCGGCCTCAGCAGAATAACTAGACTCACGCCAATCCTCAGTTCATCAGATCCAATTTGGAGGACGCTTACCAAGAGGTAGATCCTAACTTTGATGATTTACCTAATCCTAACTTTGGTCGTCCTAGAACTGACAATGCACAGGCTATCCAATGACGAGATGTCAAGATTAAGCTAGAAACTTTTGATGGTACTAATGATCTTGAAGCTTATCTTGTTTGGGAGGATCATACAAATTATGTGCTTGACCATCTACGCTATGATGAGACAAAAAGGTTGGAGGTTGTCACCCTACATTTAACAGGTATGGCTCACTCTTGGTGGTTTCGCACACGTGAAATCCGCCGTCGTCAAGGTAAGCAACCTATTGAAACTTGGCCTCAACTGCGCTATCTACTAAAGCAAAGGCACGTGCCTAAGGAGTATATAGAGACAATGAGGATGCGATTGGTTTCATGTCGACAAGGATCTCGCTCCCCTATGGAGTACAGAGACGAGCTTGAACACCTTGCTCATTAGGCTAATATTTATCTTACTGAACGTGCTTTGTGTACTCAATTTCTTGCTGCTCTTAATATTTCTATTAAAAATCCGTTATCTATTCATTCTATTAGAAATATTAACACTTTCACTCATAAAGCGCAGCTTCTATATGATCAGCAGCAACAGCAGAGGGCCAGAACCGACCTGTCCTCACAGGGTCGCAAGTTTGTTCACTTTCCTTCTTCTAGTCAATCCAGATCTTCTTCTAATCCTTCTATGGAGCAAAAGGGAGTTCCTAACTCACCTTAACAGGGTTATCAGGTCGAAACTAGAAGAGTTGTTGCACCATCTAAGGAACGCACTAAAGACATCCGCTGCTTCACTTGTGATGGTTTTGAACATGTCTCTCGCGAATGCCATCAGAAAATGAAGGTCCTTCTTAATGATTTTGGACACCATTACTATGAGAAGGAGACTGTCGAGGACCATATAATTTCGAGTGAAGTGATAGAGGACCAGACGCATGATCCTGAAGAAGAGATCGATCCCAACTGCTTTCAGGATGCTCTCTGTCTTGTCAATCATCGGGTCCTACACATTCAAGAAGCTCCCATGGCTGATCAAGGGGAGAACATCTTCTACACCAAGTGTGTGGTTCATGAGGCTTCCTTGAACGTCATCATCGACGGAGGGAGTTGCATTCGATGGTCCAATCACTCGAGCAAGGGCCAAGAAGATTCAAGATGCAACTAGAGCCCTTCTTGTCCGTTACCAACGAACTATGAAGCAAGGGTTCAAGCCACCCTATATCACTTTGCTCAGGACTACACCACCAACACATGAGTTAAGCTTCCATCCTGTAAAGGCTCGGATTTTCAAATCCTATATTTTCGGAAAAAGAGAATTAAAAATGAAATTAAATCGGTTTTAAAACTCGTTTAGCGAATTCCGACCGGAATATAAAATTTGACGAATAATTTCAGTCCTTCTACCTAAAAAATTCAAAATAATTATCAGATGGCGATATCCTTTTCGGTTTTAAAAATCTAATCGATCGAGAGAGCGGGATTGGGGAAACTAACATCGGAAAACTAATTGCGGGATTCAAAATTCGCGTATTCGAGATTTAATTCCAGGCATTTGTTAACCAATTCAACACTCCTCCTTACCCACTCCCATCACCTTCACCCACTCCCCGTCACCCATCGGTATCCCCCTATCCTCTACACCTTCACCATTCCATTCACCATCACCTCCCTACTGAGCCATCCCACGCCATCACTTTCCTCCTTCCCCGTCAGTTCACCATCACCATCATCTCCTTCACGCACCACCTCCACCGTTGCTCCTGGTCGCCACCATCGACGCCATCTCCACCTTCATCACATCTCGTCTTTCTTCTTTCCTTGTTCTGAAGGGCCGAAGCAACTTCAACAGTGGCCATTCTATTCACCTCCGACGTCCCTCATTCCACCTCGGAGCCACCAGTAGCTGCCGCAGCATCCCGCGAAGCCACCAACAACAGCGGAGCCGCCACCGGAGCAACCACATGAGCCACCGCAGCCCCGACGTCCCCCCCGCTTCCCTGTTTCCATCTCCGAGTTCGGTGAGTTCGATCTCTCGTTCGATCCAAAGTCTTATGAAATCGCACTCCTTTAACCATCCTTTATTCACCCTAGGCTGATCCCGATATTCCTCCCTCTCCGACGCAGTGCATCAAGCCTCCGATAAGCTTCGACGGAGCTCCAAATTCGCGAAAGCATCGGTAAGCTCCCAAGCCTTATTTCTCCTTCTCGTTCGGTGTCTTGTTTCCTTTCGATGCTTAGACTAATTGCGGGTGAGCGAGAGCTGAGTGCGGGGATTCGAGCGGGCTCGAGAGCTCCGGCGAGAGCTCCGTCGTAGTCGAGAGCAGAGGTGAGCTGAGCGAGAGACGCGAGAACAGAGGTGAGCTGAGCGAGAGACGCGAGAGCAGTGATGAGCGAGAGCAAGGTTGATCAGCGGGAGAGAGAGAGAGAGTAGACCAGCGGGCGAGGGTGCGATTGAGCCAGCGAGCAGACCGCGGGAGTGCGAGCAGAGGCGGGCGCGGGTCTCCTTCGAATCCAGGAGGAAGAAGACGCTGACTCGGCATTTGTGGGCCGCCCCTTGCTAACATTACATATATATATTTGTTATATAACCGGTTGGGATTAATAATTGCGGGTTCGGTTTGGTTCGGGTTTAACCGTTTACTTGTTTAATTAATTAATGGTATTTAAAATAAAAATATAATATTACCGGGGGTTTAATATATAACATTATTTGGACTTGGAGATTAACAAGAATTTGGAAAAGAATTTCAAGGTTGGAAAGTGAATTAATAAATAAATTGAAAAAGGAATTTTGTGAGTATTTTCAAGGGTCGAAAACCTTAACTGGTTGATTCGGATTTCAAAACGGTTTTGGAACTAACTTGGGGACCCGACTTATTCGATGACTAACTAGCATGATAAAATGATTGTTTGACTAACGGCATGATATGTGTGACTAATAGTATGACTTGTGGTGAATTATATAAGAGATTAAGGGTTAGTTAATTATGATGATGATGATGATATATATTCGTATGAAAAGTATGAGTATAAAATGATAGTATGTGAAATTGGCTAAGTATGATATGGAGGTTGTCATGAGCTGACGAGGATGATGTTATGATCGAATTGAGAAAGATGTTAATTTATGAGATATGATGAGACAATATAAGACTTGAAGATGAGATGATAATGTTAATAATGGCAAGATGGTTGAGTTATCATATGTGTTTATCTTACATGTTTCATATGTGACTTGTGTGCTTTGTGTAAATTAGACTTAGACTTATTATGTTATTTATGGGATTACTAGGTGATCTCTGATATGTTGGATTGCTTGCCATTGCTGATCATTGTTTGGATTCTGCGCTTCTCCAGGTAAGTTCTTTGAACTTACTCATGATGGGCGCTCTATGTACTGAGTGTTATATAGTAGGCTAGTGTCCATGCACCATACGACTTAGAAACAAGCTTAGGAGCTAAAATGAAAATCATATGATTGCTATATGTCCTTGCAAGAGAACGACCGTTATCTGTGAAGTAACTAGAGTCTTTGCTAGGGTCATAGGACGACCCAGTCCCATCGGGTCCCATCCTGAATCAATCGAGTCATGGAAGTTCCTTTACTTATATTATGAGAATGATTGCGAAAGCTGCCTGCGGGCTTTATTATTTCTTATGGGGCGGGTTGGGCATGCATGCCGCCCGATTATTATGGAATGCATTCACGAGCTGGCCAGTTTCCGCCCGATCGGAAGGGGGTGGAGGTAGGAGAGGGACATGCTACTTGGCATTCGGTGTGGATCCATTTATCGCTTCCTACATTATATTAAACCGTCATTATATATATATATGTGTGTGTGTGTGTGTGTGTGTGTGTGTGTGTGTGTGTGTGTGTGTGTGTGTGTGTGTGTGTGTGTGTGTGTGTGTGTGTGTGTGTGTGTGTGTGTGTGTGTGTGATTTAATTTCCGCACTGCATTACACATTTCATCTTAGGGATAGGATGCTTATTATATGCCTCTTAGAGTGTTTTTATACACGCGCATGAGTGACCTGATGATTGACCCAGATCCCCCTCTTTTTTTAGAATCAGGTACCCGTTTCTCTCCTTGATTTCGTGCTGTTATGACGGGGTCCATTCATATAGCGGAGAGTGAGTGTTGAACTATGACTCCACCAGATTTACACTTTTTGGGATTTCTTCCTACTTATACTCTGTTTGACCCGGCCTTGCCGCGGAACTGGTTGTATCGTTTCCAGAACTTATGTCCTTTGCATGATAAAATGTTTTCCGTGTTGTAGACTTAGGACAGGTACAGGGGTTTACCCCGGGGTCTCCAACGGACCTTCAGGATTTGGGTGCAAAGTCCCGCTTTAAACTACAAATCTTCGATTTCAAACCTTCAACCTGTACTCGGAGCGCAAGATCCTATCGAGGGGTTTTATCCCTCGAAACGTAACTCCGGAATCATAATCCTGGGCCGTTACAAAGGTGGTATCAGAGCTGAGGTTTTGCAATCCGAGTACAATAGGTTGAAGAGGTTTTGAAAATCGCCTAATGTTTCAAATGGTTTTGAAAAATATTTCAAAAGGGCAAAATGAATTTAATTGGACTTAAACCTAAAATGAATAAAGGGGAAACAATCTCGTGGGTAGAGACTAAAGCGATAGACATCTCTTATGGATGTAGAACTCGGAAAACGGTAGGCAAAACACTAGCTTTTATTTACAGATAGGCCTAGAAGACTCCAATGAGCACCACGAAGGTTGGAGTGTCGAGTTAGGAGGCCGTAAGGTTCTTGTCCCTCCGGTCAGCTGTCCCTCGAAGGACGGCATAAATTGTCTCTATGCTGACGTTATATATACATATATGCAATTGGGCCCGAGGGCAATCCTTTTGAAGAGGATCATATTAATACTTGTTGATTGCTTCCGTGTTAAGTGCTATTGTGCTTAGGATAGCGAACTAATCAGAATGTCTTAACTTGAGCATGTAAATGACTGTATGTGCAAACGGGATAGCGGGAGGAAACCTTGTTCTTATGTAATCATATTTTCTGTCTTGTCGGAATAGTTCTCTCATAGTACAACCCCCTTGATAGTCCCGATTCCGTCGTCCATCCCACTAAAGCACTTGGATGTGTTAGTAAGGGTCGAGAGTGTCCGTTCCTCTTTACTTGAGTCCTATTTTTAATCCAACCATAGATGTTCATCGAGTCTCATACCTAATGTCAACATTCTCTACGGGAAATTTGGGTCGGTCAACTAACTACTTTCGGGGATTGTGTATAATGTGAGGGTTACCTGAGGTTGACTATCGACATTCTTCCGAGTTAGGAGTGCTTTGTCTTATGGAGTCATCCCTCTCGAGTCTCGTAATGGTAAACCGTGTCGCCTTGCCAAAAGAGTCTAAACATGAATTCTACCATCTTCTCTCGGAAATGGTGTGAATGTCCTTGTGTTCAGCGTGTCATACTAGCGTTTCACAGGGAAACGGGGTGGTGAGTCGGTGATTGTCCTTAGAGAATTATGTCAAGTTATAATTATAGACTCTTTGTGATTTAATGACATTCTATATTGGTATAATTCAGCATGACTTTCCCGATACATTGCATGGTTGCACTTATGAGTTGATGTATGTGTCGTATGTATTGAATTCCCATGATTATTGTCTCCCTATGAACTAGGTCCATGATAGTGTGTTCAACTCTCGTTGCATGTTTAAAACGTGAATTGGATGACTTAGCATGCCAGATTAACATAATTGGACCTTATTGGTTGTGTACATGTTTAATGAGTATTCCTAGTATCATGTAAGACATATACCTCCCAGTTATAGGCCCTTGTATGAATGTGTGACGTCCTAGTCTTACTATGCGAATATGGATGTATGTGATGAGATAATTGCTATACCAACCCTGCATGAACTGACCATACCCTTTGCATGATTTTTAGGGTACATCTTAGCATGCTTGCCTCAACCCCGTAACATTATGACTTGCTTAATTGTGTATCTAAATGAGTGATAAGTGGTGCATATAATATCCTATGATGTTTGCTAGGTCTTGTATAACTTATGCCATATATGTCCCATGTCAGACTGTGCACACATGTTCTTAGTATGTCAAGCATGATTGGTGAATGAAATGATAAGTTGCTAGCTTGTTCTGCGCACATATAAAGATGATTATATGAACATGTTATGAATGCATAAATCGATATTCCTTGAGATAGGTGCATGCTAGTGTGAAATAATGTGATGATATCTCTTGATTTTTATGCGTTTGCGTGCCACAATTATAAGGGCATCGTTGTAACTCTCGGGTTGGGATCTTCTCCTTGGTCTCGTCGTCCCTAGTCCTGGTCCATGTCTGAACTCTTAAGGAAGTTGTGTTGTCCGCCCTTGTCTCTCCCCTATCTCCGTAACTTCTAACCCTTATGATCCTTCGATGAGCGCCGATATACAAGAAAGGACCGACGACCAAGTGCCACCGGAGCGGCGCAACGGAAGTGTGATGGGTCCATGACCCTTAGGCCCCAGGAACAACGTCACCGATAGCAAAAAAGACGAATACGCTTCAAGGATGACAAGCGTGAACAGGTTCCTCCCAGCTGACACGAGGAAGAATATTCTTAATTCAAATCGTGGATTCTTCTATACTGATCGGAATTGATGTTGTGTGATAGGCCTAGAACTGACATAATTGAATGTGTGATGACGGATGTCCTGCACTGGTAGGAATGATTGTTTGACAAACTTGTTTCTATGATGATGTGCCTTGGTGCTTGGTATAATGACTTGCTGGTGAGTGGGTTATGGGTTATATGTCTGGTAGTGCTTTCTTCTTGAGCTTGAGTCGTGAGATTCTTCGGCGAGACGGGTCAAAAGGTGGCAGGTGGACTGAGGTCTTCGGATTGGGTCTTTTTTTTTTGTGAAATGGGGTGCATGAATGATGTTTTAGATTGAGTAGAGCCGAGTGAGTTGGGATGTGTTGAAGATAGTGGTTCATGAGTATAGATGAGGTTCCAGGTAGGTCTTAGGTGGGGAGTGAGGCTAGTATGTTGAGATTTTGAGGGAGATGTCCTAGCTAGAAGTGTCGGTAGGTAGTGTGTGCGGGTAGTATAAGAGAGTGGTTGACTGAGGTCTGGACTAGTTTCATTAGGGTGATCTTGAGATTGGGTGTGGGTAGAGGTAGTTAGGATAGTTATAGAGGTGGATGGGCAAGCTAGGAGTTGATCGGGGGATTCTTGAGGGGAGGTGTTGTGAGACGGATTGATGTGCTAAGGAAGGTGTCTAGATAGTCTAGGAGCGGATCGTGGGCGGTGTCAAGGATGATCGATTCCGGAACGTCTGAGGAATCGTAGAATTTGGGACTAAGTGATGTGTGCTGTGAATGTGAGCGATCTCGGTAAGGGATGAGGTTGAAAAATGAAATTAAATCGGTTTTAAAACTCGTTTAGCGAATTCCGACCGGAATATAAAATTTGACGAATAATTTCCGTCTTTCTACCTCAAAAATTCAAAATAATTATCAGATGGCGATATCCTTTTCGGTTTTAAAAATCTAATCGATCGAGAGAGCGGGATTGGGGAAACTAACATCGGAAAACTAATTGTGGGATTCAAAACTCGCGTATTCGAGATTTAATTCCGGGCATTTGTTAACCAATTCAACACTCCTCCTTACCCACTCCCATCACCTTCACCCACTCCCCGTCACCCATCGATATCCCCCTATCCTCTACACCTTCACCATTCCATTCACCATCACCTCCCTGCTGAGCCATCCCACGCCATCACTTTCCTCCTTCCCCATCAGTTCACCATCACCATCATCTCCTTCACGCACCACCTCCACCGTTGCTCCTGGTCGCCACCATCGACGCCATCTCCACCTTCATCACGACCCGTCTTTCTTCCTTCCTTGTTCTGAAGGGCAGAAGCAACTTCAACAGTGGCCATTCTATTCACCTCCGACGTCCCTCATTCCACCTCGGAGCCACCAGTAGCTGCCGCAGCAACCCGCGAAGCCACCAACAGCAGCGGAGCCACCACCGGAGCAACCACATGAGCCACCGCAGCCCCGACGTCCTCCCCGCTTCCCTGTTTCCATTTCCGAGTTCGATGATTTCGATCTCTCGTTCAATCCAAAGTCTCATGAAATCGCACTCCTTTAACCATCCTTTATTCGCCCTAGGTTTATCCCGATATTCCTCCCTCTCCGACGCCGTGCATCGAGCCTCCGATAAGCTTCGACGGAGCTCCAAAGTCGCGAAAGCATCGGTAAGCTCCCAAGCCTTATTTCTCCTTCTCGTTTGGTGTCTTGTTTCCTTTCGATGCTTAGACTAATTGCGGGTGAGCGAGAGCTTAGTGCGGGGAGTCGAGCGGGCTCGAGAGCTTCGGCGAGAGCTCCGTCGTAGTCGAGAGCAGAGGTGAGCTGAGCGAGAGACGCGAGAACAGAGGTGAGCTGAGCGAGAGACACGAGAGCAGTGATGAGCGAGAGCAAGGTTGATCAGCGGGAGAGAGAGAGCAGACCAGCGGGCGAGGGTGCGACTGAGCCAGCGAGCAGACCGCGGGAGTGCGAGCAGAGGCGGGCGCGGGTCTCCTTCGAATCCAGGAGAAAGAAGACGCTGACTCGGCATTTGTGGGCCGCCCCTTGCTAACATTACATATATATATTTGTTATATAACCGGTTTGGATTAATAATTGTGGGTTCGGTTTGGTTCAGGTTTAACCGTTTACTTATTTAATTAATTAATGGTATTTAAAATAAAAATATAATATTACCGGGGGTTTAATATATAACATTATTTGGACTTGGAGATTAACAAGAATTTGGAAAAGAATTTCAAGGTTGGAAAGTGAATTAATAAATAAATTGAAAACGGAATTTTGCGAGTATTTTCAAGGGTCGAAAACCTTAACTGGTTGATTCGGATTTCAAAACGGTTTTGGAACTAACTTGGGGACCCGACTTATTCGATGACTAACTAGCATGATAAAATGATTGTTTGACTAACGGCATGATATGTGTGACTAATAGTATGACTTGTGGTGAATTATATAAGAGATTAAGGGTTAGTTAATTATGATGATGATGATGATATATATTCGTATGAAAAGTATGAGTATAAAATGATAGTATGTGAAATTGGCTAAGTATGATATGGAGGTTGTCATGAGCTGATGAGGATGATGTTATGATCGAATTGAGAAATATGTTAATTTATGAGATATGATGAGACAATATGAGACTTGAAGATGAGATGATAATGTTAATAATGGCAAGATGGTTGAGTTATCATATGTGTTTATCTTACATGTTTCATATGTGACTTGTGTGCTTTGTGTAAATTAGACTTAGACTTATTATGTTATTTATGGGATTACTAGGTGATCTCTGATATGTTGGATTGCTTGCCATTGCTGATCATTGTTTGGATTCTGCGCTTCTCCAGGTAAGTTCTTTGAACTTACTCATGATGGGCGCTCTATGTACTGAGTGTTATATAGTAGGCTAGTGTCCATGCACCATACGACTTAGAATCACGCTTAGGAGCTAAAATGAAAATCATATGATTGCTATATGTCCTTGCAAGAGAACGACCGTTATCTGTGAAGTAACTAGAGTCTTTGCTAGGGTCATAGGACGACCCAGTCCCATCGGGTCCCCTCCTGAGTCAATCGAGTCATGGAAGTTCCTTTACTTATATTATGAGCATGATTGCGAAAGCTGCCTGCGGGCTTTATTATTTCTTATGGGGCGGGTTGGGCATGCGTGCCACCCGATTATTATGGAATGCATTCACGAGCTGGCCAGTTTCCGCCCTATCGGAAGGGGGTGGAGGTAGGAGAGGGACATGCTACTTGGCATTCGGTGTGGATCCATTTATCGCTTCCTACATTATATTAAACTGTCAATATAGATATATATATATATGTGATTTAATTTCCGCACTGCATTACAATTTCATCTTAGGGATAGGATGCTTATTATATGCCTCTTATAGTGTGTTTACACACGCGCATGAGTGACCTGATGATTGACCCAGATCCCCCTCTTTTTTTAGAATCAGGTACCCGTTTCTCTCCTTGATTTCGTGCTGTTATGACGGGGTCCATTCATATAGCGGAGAGTGAGTGTTGAACTATGACTCCACCAGATTTACACTTTTTGGGATTTCTTCCTACTTATACTCTGTTTGACCCGGCCTTGCCGCGGAACTGGTTGTATCGTTTCCAGAACTTATGTTCTTTGCATGATAAAATGTTTTCTGTTTTGTAGACTTAGGACAGGTACAGGGGTTTACCCCGGGGTCTCCAATGGACCTTCAGGATTTGGGTGCAAAGTCCCGCTTTAAACTACAAATCTTCGATTTCAAACCTTCAACCTGTACTCGGAGCGCAAGATCCTAACGAGGGGTTTTATCCCTCGAAACGTAACTTGGGAATCATAATCCTGGGCCGTTACACATCCACAAACGGAGCTCATGAAGATTCGTCAACACCCACCATGACAACACATCACTCAGCACACACGTGACACTCAGCCTACACCCATGTCGAGTGGAACATGGACCATGTCGAATGAGACAATGGGCCTTGTCGAGTTCCTCTTGTGTTGGGCCGAATTCTTTTGTTAGTTAAATTAGTTCCATTATTTTATGCAACTTAGAATTAATAAGGTGGAATTAATTATATCTATCTTAGATGTAATTCTTGTCCACTAAGTTTATCTTTCCTAGGTTTACTTATCTTTAGGTATTTAATTCTATCTTTTATTAAACCAAAACTCTATCTTGCATGATAGAATTGGTTATGCAATTTCTATTTAAACATTGTATTTTCATTCAATTAAAATCAGATTGAATATTGAATTGAGGAAACCTTTTGGCTAAAAGGTTCCTCGATTATCAATCCCAAAAGCTTCAAGTTCTTACATGTTCTTGGTTACAATCAGTTCTTACATAATCCAAACACAAACCCTTGTAATCGGCAAATCAAACCCAAACCCTAATCGCTGAAACTATCGCCACAATGAAGAAGGAACACAGGCGCTTGGACTCGGCACCGGTCCTGCACTCCTCGGCGCCTGGCGCCTGGGAGCTCCTGCACTCGCGCGCGCTCTCACTCTCGCACTCGGACTCGTCGCACGCTCGGCTCCGCGCGCTAATGTGCTTGCGCTCTGACTCCCGTCTTCGCTCCCAGCGAGCACGGTTCCCTGGGTTTGTGCGCGTCTGCACCTGTAGTCCTCGACACCCATGCTCTCTCGCTACCTTGCCTTGTTTAAATTCGTCGCTACTGTTTTGTCCAGATTTTCATTAAGTGTTAAATTGTCGCTATATCAGTTTAATTAATTAGTTGATAAATTTGTTCCAAATCAGGAGATATCGAAGAACATTGCAAGATCGGGCAAATATATGGCATGGTTATTGATCTTGAGCCCACAAGAAAAGGATCGGGTATACCAAATGTATCAGACTGGAGGGGCAAAACCTCACGGTCTCTACCTAACTCGCCACTCCAACCATTACGACGCAATCCCTTGGACTCTTGTAGGCCCATCTGTAAAGAACAAGCTATGTTTTGTCTACCCATTCCCATCTACATTCAATAGGGATGGTCTAGCGCCTTTAGTACCCCTTCGTTCCCCTTAGTTGGTTCCAATCTATTTCTTAGTGCAATTTCATATCAAGTCCGATTGAGTTTGCCCTATTAAATTCATTTTGCCCTTTTTAAATCCTTTTTAAAATCTTTTGAAATTCGTGGGCGTTTTCAAAACATACACTCGACCATTGTGTACCTGAATTGCACAACCTCGCCGTGATACCAACTTTGTAACGGCCCGGATGTAAATACCTGAGTTACGTTTTGAAGGTTGGATAACTTTGTTGGATCTTGCTATTCAAATATGGGTCAAGGTTTCAAAACCTCAAAAGTCAGTATTTAAAGTGGGGATTTCGAACCCCAAATCTATCGAAGGGCTGTTGGGTACATCTTATAGACTAAGTCGAGAAAGTTCATTTTGGATAAAAGCCCAAGATCGAATAGAACTTGCCATGGAGGAGCCGGGTTAAAACCAAATCAATAAGCATATTTATCGAAATCTAATAGGCAATGTTAGTGGGGTTAGACCATTTCTTCGCAATCGCCCAAGAGAGTTCCCACGTCACGGAAGTAAGGAGTAATCATGATGCATAACAAACCTAACAAAATATAGATGCTTCAGAATATTTCTTCGCAATCGCCCAAGAGAGTCCTAATAAAGATGCTTCAGAATATTAACACGCTAACATGCTCCTAAGATCAAGTGTATAAATATAATCAGGCCTTGACACAGAATACCAAGTGGCATATCCCTCTCCTACCTCCACCCCTCTCCGATAGGGCGGAGACTGGCCAGCTCGTGAATGAATTCCATTATAATCGGGTGGCCCGCAAGCCTGACCCGTAACTACAAGAAAAATAAAGCCCGCAGGCAACTTTTGCAATCATGCTCAAAATATATGTAAAGGAAGTTCCATATGACTCTATTAACTTAGGACAGAAACCGATGGGACTGGGCCATCCTATGACCCTGGCAAAGACTCTAGTTACTTCATAGATAACGACCGTTTTGTTTCAAACGCAACGAGTAAACGAATGCTCAATCATGAGTGCAATCCTAGCAGGATACTACATGGCATGCTTATTATGCATATGAACACCTAGTATGCACATGGCTACAAGTAGGGAGTTCTTTTTCAAATCTGAGTAAGCTCATATAGGAACTTACCTGGATGTGCAGAACAACAAAAGGCAAAACCTAGGTATACAAAAAGCCAACATGTCACAGATGATCACCTAACACATATATAAGTAATATAAATGAGTCTACTCCTAATGTTACTTAAAGCATATAATATCACACACAAATTCATACAATCCACATGTCTCATTACTATCGATTCCTCATCATCATCCGCTCATCTCATCATCACGTACGTCAATATCTCACCGCATAATATCCGCATAACTCATCAGGTATCATCTCAAATAATTAGCATACCATATATCAATCATTTTAGAAATCATGTATCATCATCTCACATATATGTCACATTCATACTCTAATCATCATACAAAGTCTCCATAATCATGCTTATCAACCATACAATATATTATCGATATCATAACACATCATAACATGCTTATCATATGAATATCTCATCAAATATCATATATCATATCATCTCATGGCAATATCGGCATATCATAACTTATATCCACAAAAGTCATCAAATTTATTCACCAAGTTAGGCAAGGTAAGTCATTTTCCCAAGATTTCCCGAAACTCTTCAAATCTCAATTTAAGTCAAATCCTCTTTAAAGAAATAACTCTCAAATTACTTGCCTAAAATCACTTATAAAACATAAGCTTTTTAAATCGACTCGTTACTTATTTTATCAAAATAATCTCGACAAGGTTGAGGTATTTCCAAAAACCCTCCCTTTAAGTTATTAAACCAATTTCCAACTTTCCGAAAATATTTCCCAAAACTTCTTTAAATAAACTTATTTATTATTTTATCAAAACAAATCCAATAAGTCTTAGGGTACTTCCAAATTTCCTTTCTTTATTTTATAAAACCAAGTTCCCATTTCTTCATTTAAATTCCAACCTTTAAAACCTTTTTCTAAATTCTTTTTCAAATCTGTTAGGAGGAAAATCAAGTATGAAATAAATAAAAAATATAAATCTCAAACCGAATCCCTGAACCACGCAAATAAAAATTACAAGACTTCCTCCCATTGTAGTGGAAGGGAATCAGGATCGTGTCCACGAGGAATCGTGTCAGCGCTCGCATTTCAAGTCCCAAGATGCTCTCGTAATCGACTAGAAAGTACTCAATATCAAGTAGAAGTACTCGATATCAACCACTGTTGTCGAGTAAACGTGCAGCTCTGCAAAATAGAAGACGAAACAAGCAATGTCGAGTATAATACTACTCGATGTCAACTAGTGTACTCGAGATCGATTAGAACTGGTCGAGATCGAGTGCATCAGTGCAGAACAAAAACGTAACCTTGTGATGAAATAAAGACAGAAACAAGAAATTAGTGGGAATTAATTCAATAATATAAAAGCTTTCAGAATCAGGGTTTCAACGTCACAATGATAACCATATAAGAATAATGCCAAAGGAATAAAAGATCATGCATTTTCATCAAATAACTTTCGTCATTAACAAATAGGAAGATAGAGGCTTTCGCATAAACTCTAATTGTTACTAACGCTTTTTTGACATAATTAATCTGAATTTGCATTAAGATCACTTTCACTTCAATAACACAAATAAGGATCACTTTTGACTGACGCAGAAGAATCATGCAATTAGGGATAGAAGATGAAATCGCAATAAAGATTGTACCTTCGATGCATTACCTTACATGGATACCGCCGGGCTCACCCTGACCCTAGAAGTTGGGTAACTACTCGCTCTTCATCATCAAAACACAAATCAATAACATAAAGAAACTAACTTGCATTAAATCAAAAGAAAGCTTGCAACCAATCGAAGCCAAATCCACACTCGCCTCTCTACCTCCAATCGCTCACAAGCTCCAAAAGAAACCTCTAAATTGCCTAACTAGTGTTTGCTCAATTTCTTCAGAGAAGAATGATCCTAAAACCAGACCCTAGGGCCATATTTATAGTATTCAATCCCCGCTATCCATGGAAAGAATAATCTATCTATATCTAAAACTATCTATCTAAAGACTTAATGATAAAACTTTGTAAAATAAAGGAAATAAAACAATTAAAATCCCTTGGGAAAATATGGGAAATATCTAATGTGGATAAATCAGCCTTCTCTTGGATAGATCTTCACGTGACTTGCATGGTAAGTAATCACACACTTGGATTTCTACTCGTAGTCGACTCGGATTTATCACTGGGAAGTACTCGACATCGAGTAAACTACTCGACGTCGAGTAGAATTCTTTTGCTCCTCGGATTGTGCTCGAGCTCGAGTAGGATTTGGTTGCTCGATGAGTACTCGACAATGAGTAAAGTACTCGACGTCGATTAGTTCCTGTGCTCTCGAGTGATCCTCTGCTCGATCATGTGTTCTGAAGCTGAAGTCGACCAAATGTGCTCAACACCGACCACTTTTGGTCGATATCGACTAGTCCTATCGAGTGCCTCCATCCTTGTTTTCTGCTCGTTGTGTCCTGGCTTAGCTGCTGCTTGACCTTGGACTTTTTATAGTTGTCCTCTAGCTCTTCCATTGTTTTCTTCCTTTTCCGAATTGCTGTAAAATGTCTCGATTTCTGCGAAATTAAACAGAAACTAGTGTAGACCTCTATATTTGGCAAATAAGCATAAACTATATAGATTCTGTATAGGTCTAACCCAATGATATGAAATGCATGCAGAAACTGATATGAATGTTAATGCAAAACATGGCAAAATTGGCGCACATCAAACTAGTGTAGAGACCTCTTTACAGGGGAAGAAATTAAAACCCTCAACATCTTAGATTCATTCTTATATGTCCTTGCAGTCAATTACCATCATTGAAAAGGCCGGTACTTGTGCCACAAATCCATACCTGTGAATAAAAGCAACTTCGCACAAAAAAGGAGGGTTATGCAAAAAACAATTCATGTGACAAAGCAACAATAATCAAGAGGACTTTATTAAGCTCACTTAGGAGTAGATTGGTAAAAGGCTTAAGGTCGGATATATTTGGCCATGTGGTGCTAATAATCCGGGGAAATGGAGTAATTTCCAAACTTTCATACCACATTCGTTCGTCATTTGATTTCTCACCTTTCGCTCATTCGCTCAATGCTTTTTTTCACTATAATGCCTTTACCACTCTAACCTCAGCACTGCCTTCTCGCGAGTCACAAATATGGGTGTTATGAATGTCCCCGGATACTTAGTGTTTCAAACTCCTCACCTTGGTGTCCCATCCTGCGAAACTATTATCTCAATGTAGGCATGGTCGATCAACTTTTATCTCCCGAGGTGACCGGTTTTTCTTTCACTCATTAAAATTTTCATAATATTGAATCATTCATGCCAAGCTCCAATAATAATAATAACAAAACAAACACCATATAATAATCTCCAAAAGTAACTTCCATTCTCAACATAATCCCAGATAAGGAAATAAGGTAGAAAATGGGCAATATTTAGATCATATGGAGCATGAATAATGTAAGGCTCATAATATGGTTTTGTGATGCATTAGCATAGGTAAGGCTCGGGATATCAAAATATGAGCATTGTATGGAAAATATAAAGTCCTCCATCCTCTTATTATGCAATATGTCAAAAGCGACATCAAATTTACCTCCTTTCATGGTTTTCAATAAAAATATGCACTTCATTGTGACTTCCATTTACTAGGCAATTTCATACTATATCTCTAATGAATCCAATTTTGCATCGCTGAGTTCTATATAAGCTTCCATGACACTAATCAAAATTTTCAATGGGGTGAGTTTTAATGAACTTTGGAAAATAACATATAAGCATATAGATAGATATTCAAATCCAAAGTAGCCATGTGTGAGCAATTCAAAAATTAACATAAAAATATGCACAAAATTCAAATTCATAATTATGCACAAAGTAAGCTCTTCCCCTACCCCATACTTAGATATTACAGTATACTCAATGTATAAAAACAAGGGTAAAGAAAGAGACTCACTAGACAGATGTGCAGAAGCTCGGAATCGAGTCCTGAAGTTGCTGCAGAAGTGGTCGATCTCGAGTAGAGTAGTCGATGTCGACTAGATCTACTTGGTCTCGAGTGAAGTTGAAGCCTCAGGATGGCCTCTCCTCGACCACAGACTCCTCTTTTCTCGACATGGGTGGTCGACGTCGAGTAATTTACTCCACATCGAGTACTGTTGCAACTTCTTGTACCTCCAAAATTTGTTAGACAGACAATATCCACATTAGAAAAACCAAAAAATAGTGTTTCAAAACAAAACAAAAAACAAAAGTAAAAACGTCTAAAAATGTAAAGACTAATTGTTTTGTTACAAGCTCTAGATTTTATAGTCGCTAGGTCGACTTCTTCCGTTTCCGCTCAAGGTGGCATCTGTAGCGCCCATGTGGTATGGGCTTCGAACAAGACTCCTTTCTTATCCATCAGCTGTAGTCCTCCGGAATGGATCTTGTGCACCGTGAAAGGTCCTAACTGTTTATGATTGAACTTATTGGGGAACCAACGGTTCTTTGATTTGGAGACATAGACCGTGTCTCCTACTTCATATTCCTTCGGATCGTCATTGGTAACCCTGCATAATCACACATACCAAGGCAAACCTCTCCCATGTATAGATAAATCCTTAATCAAAATCAGAGAAGAGATGTCCTTACCTTGGCTTACCTTCGCAGAATCATTATTAGGAACCTCAAAATCTAGTCAACGTCGAGTAGAAGTACTCAACGTCGAGTAACTTTGTTCGTCTGGTGGACTACTCGACAGGGAAGGAGAACACAATGTGGTAGGGATCTGGTCGACGTCGAGTATATTATTTGATGTCGAGTAGATCTGCGCCCCTGATGTGTTGCTCGATGAGGGTGTAGTCGATGGAGGTGTCTGAATCTGGTCGACATCAACCACATACTTAAGACCTAGAAAAGCATCTGAAAAATAGTTAGTCGACGTCAACTTACCTTGGTCAATGTCGAGTAGATTCTCTGTTTCCTCATTCAGAATCACATTATTTCCTCCACCTGAGCTTCCATAGATCTCTTCTCCAGTTCCTCGGGAGTCATATTTCTTACCTTTGGCTCCCCGTAAGTGATGTACTTGGCTAATACTGATTTGACCTCCATAGGACCTGTATGCCTCTCAGTTTGATTAAAAGAATACTCAATTACCTCATCGGTGATGTTGAAAGTGAGTACTCCCTTCCTTACGCTTATGTTGGAATCCACGGTCGCTAAGAAATTTCTTCCTAGAATGTTTGGACAAGTAGGGTCCTCTGCCATATCTGATATGGGGTTAGCTGTAGGATGGCCCGATCTTCGACAATCAAGACTCAAAGACAAGAACGGAAGCAAGAAAGACTCAAGAACACCAAGATTACACTCGATGTCGACCAAGAACAAACAAGACGCATCAAGAACTTCAAGAAGAGATTCGACTAAGATGCAAGACTCGATATCGATGACAATAAAGTACAAGAAATAATAAAGAATCGAAATTGAATGCAAGAATTGAAAGACACGACCGATAAGGACTGATTCGAACTAAAATAGAATGAGATAAAGACCACAGGCCTCCTTCGAGGGTAGGAACCAAATACCAACGACTATAAAGCCCACCTCTACAACCTTACACAACCAAGCGGACAACTTGGAGGAACAAAGAGGGGACTTGTGATTACCAGGATCACCAAGCTCTCACGAGGTTGATGAACTCAAAGCAAACCAAGCAAGATCTATACCAATTGTGCAATCGATGAGCAATGCTTCGAATCAATTGACTTGCACTCAATTGTGTTTTATAACCTAACAAGGCTAATTTTACTAAAAATAATAAATATAATGAAAATTAAATTAAATCCCTAAATTACCTAAAATAATTTAAGTAAAGAAGGTCTCTAAAAATAGCAATAAAAGAAAGTTCCAACACTTAGTTTATTCCCGTCAAAACAGTGAAAGCTTCAAAGAATGTGATTTTCGGCCAAACTCTAAGTCGAATCTGGAAAAATCTTCAACATCAAAGTTTTAGATCTCTTCGTCCTCGTTTCAACAAGTTATGGAACGATCCAATCCGATTAATATTGACTCCGTACGACTCATTTTACTGAGACGTCGAAAAGCTGTCAAACTGTTGAACGAATCTAAAAACGAACGACCCATCAAGCTTGCACCTTTGGACCTTCTCCCATGGTGGAGCCTTCTTCTTCCTCTTGAGGATGACATCATTCTCACAAGCTCGAATCATAGTTCTATCCCCAACTATAGATGTGTCCGGAGGTGTCTTGGATGGTGTCTTGGATGGTCCCGCATCAATCTCCCTTTCTTGAAAAGGATTTGTCTTCGAATCTAAGGTCGTATATGATTCCGCAAAGGCATCCACACGAGCTCCTGGATCAAAAACCTCATGCCCATGGAAACTCGTCTCAAGACCGACTGATGTAGGGATTGACCACTCCTTGATGGTTTTGATCTCAGCTTCGTCAACTTGTAGGCCATTAGAGCTCTCTACAAAACCAAGAAAACAAACTTGATTAGTGCACAATTCAAGTTTCATATCAACTTCATGATGTTCTAACTTAATATGCACTTCAGCTTGTTCATTGATCTCTAAGTTTTCATCCAATGCTAGCAAGTTTTCATCTTTTTTCAATGCTAAATTTTCAATTAATTCAAGGCTAGCAATATTAGAACAATTTTCACCATCATGATCATATTAGAAACATTGCCGTTTTCTAAGCATTTAGTATGACACAAATCTTCTCTTTGATTATCATCATAAGGCATAGGTTGAACATTTAAAACTTTACTAACAATCAAAGAATCACCATGCTCATATTCAATGCAATCATTATCATCACAGGCAAGTAAATTAAGATCTTGGTCATTATTATCAATATGCTCTACATTTTCAGCAATAAGAGAATTATCTATGCTAGAAGAAACATTATGTTGGTTAGCATTATTAGGAGCAATAGGATGAGTTTCTTCTCTTTCAATAGATGGCACTTCAACAATTTATACCGGTAAGCCGTACCGAAGCTCTTGTACCGTCAATCTTTCATTTATCTTAGTCAGGTTCTCCATGAAGGTATTGTACCAGTTTAATACCTCAGCTTCAGTAATCGTGTTGTTTCCCTGGTTAGACATCACAAAGCAACAAACAAAGAACTATGCGAAAGGGTTAGTAAAAATGTAAACAAACTCACAAGTGTATCACTCACACTCTCTCTCTAATTGGTATGTCACGCTTGTTGTTTCAATCCGCCTTGAGCCAATCAACACTCAAGCTAGGACTTAGCAACACAAGGTATATAATATCAAAAGATCAAGGGATAATGAATGAATCAAGGCTGTAATGACTCAACAAGAGTAAAGAGTACTCGACACAAGCAAATCAGTACGTAGCTCGACACAACAATTGAACACTCGACAGAAGCAAAAAGTACTCGGCACAAGTAAGTTCAACTCGGCAATTGCAAAGTTCAACTTGACAAAATTAGTAAGTAAGGTAATGATACGCGACAATGGCAATATAATGGACTATTTTGTAGAAAAGAAAAGAAAGAATCAACCTTTGATCAATTTACCTCTTTTGATTGTAACCCCAAAGTAAGGATGTTGTTGTTGCAAGGGTAGGGTTTCAAGGTTGTGTTTAGGAGGTAATGGGATGTCGATTAGGGCTGATATTCACCACAAAATAATGTCCCTTGATTTTTCTTGCACTAGATGAACAACAACCAAAAGATCAAACAAATACCAATTTGATACGGGGTTAGCCGTAGGATGGCCAGATCTTCGATAATCAAGACTCAAAGACAAGAACGGAAGCAAGAAAGACTCAAGAGTACCAAGGTTACACTCGATGTCAACCAAGAACAAACAAGATGCAACAAGAATTTCAAGAAGAGATTTGACTAAGATGCAAGACTCGATATCGATGACAAGAAAGTACAAGAAACAATAAAGATTCGAAATTGAATGCAAGAATTGAATGACACGACCGATAAGAACTGATTCGAACTAAAATAGAATGAGATAAAGACCCCAAGCCTCCTTAGAGGGTAAGAACCAAATACCAACGACTACAAAGCCCGCCTCTACAACCTTACACAACCAAGCAGACAACTTGGAGGCACAAGGAGGGGACTTGTGATTACCAGAATCCCTAAGCTCTCGCGAGGTTTATAAACTCAAAGCAAACCAAGCAAGATCTATACCAATTATGCAATCGATGAGCAACGCTTCGAATCGATTGACTTGCAATCAATTCTGTTTCACACAAAACCGAATCGATTGACTTGCAATCAATTCTGTTCTACAAGGAGGAATCGGCCTTTTATAATCTAACAAGGCTGATTTTAATAAAAATAATAAACATAATGGAAATTAAAATAAATCCCTAAATTACCTAAAATAATTTAAGTAAAGAAGGTCTCTAAAAATAGCAATAAAAGAAAGTTCAAACACTTATTTGTCCCCGTCAAAAACAGTGACAGCTTCAAAGAATGTGACTTTTAGCCAAACTCTAGGTCGAATCTGGAAAAACCTTCAACAAAAAAGTTGTAGATCTCTTCGTCCTTGTTTCAAAAAAGTATGGAACGATCCAATCCGATTAATATTGACTCCGTACGACTCATTTTACTGACACGTCAAAAGGCTGTCAAGCTGCTTAACGAATCTAAAAACGAATGACCCATCAAGCTTGCACTTTTGGACCTTCTCCCATAGTGAAGCCTTCTTCTTCGTCTTGAGGATGACATCATTCTCACGAGCTCGAATCATAGGTCTATCCCCAACTATAGATGTGTCCGGAGGTGTCTTGGATGGTCCCACATCAATATCGATAACTGATAAATCAGCAGGGACAAAGAACTTACCTACTTGCACCGGTACATCATCCACCATGCCTGTTGGAATGACTACAGTGTTGTTCCCCATATGGAGTCGGACATCCACAAGATCTAGAGCACCTATCTTGACTTTGGACCAGATTGATAAAGGCATGATACTAACGCTGGCTCCTAAGTCACATAAATCATTAAACTTGTATTGACCAAATCCAATAGTTATAGAAAACTTACCTGGATCTGGCCTTTTCTCTGGTAGGTCCATTTTCCTGCACTCCTCTGCGATCTCATCCATCGACCGCTTCTTCCTAAGGATGTCTTTGAGGACCTTTACATATGATGGCATCTCATGAAGGGCTTTTGTGAAAAGAATGGTGACATTAAGCCTCTGAAGCATCTTCACGAACCGCTGAAACTTCTTTTCTGCTGGGTCCTTCAAAGATTTCGTGGGGAATGACAACGTTTTCTTCTTTGTTGGTGCAGGAGTGTGGTCCACATCGATAGGAGGTTGGTCGACATCAACTGGAGTAGTCGATTGCTGAGCAAGTACTGAGTTCTGGTCGACGTCGACTAGAGACTCCTCGACGTCGAGTACATTCTAGTCGACATCGATAGGTTTGGTCGACGTTGAGTAGTCCCCTGCAGCCTCTTATTTTGTGTTTTGCTTGGGCGTTTGCACTTGTCGCCCACTCCTTAGATTCATTGCAGACACCTGTCCTGCAGATTTCAATTTAGGGTTCGATTCAGAAGAGCCAGGGAGCGTACCTGATTGTTTAGGGACGAATGTAGCCAGTTGACCAATCTTGGTCTCAATGGTTTTCCGCTAGATGTCTATTTCCCCGAGTCTAGAATTGATGTCGTGCAGTTGAGTGTGGACGGAGGTATTAGCCTGTTTGAATTCGGAATGGTTCCGTCACATCTCATCAAGAATAACCTGCATGTCATCATTCTTATCTTCCCTATCAGCGTGACCAGGAGCTATGTAGGGCAGGGGGTCTCTTTGATACTGGGGTTGGCGATAATGGCTCCAATTTTGTTGCTGATGCGACCCTGAGTAGTTCCCCTCCGCATTGCGCGCCTCTTCGTGGGTTTCTACTATAAGGATTTTGTAACGGTCCATGATTATGATTCCCGAGTTACGTTTCGAGGGATAAAACCCCTCGTTAGGATCTTGCGCCCCGAGTACAGGTTGAAGGTTTGAAACCAAGGATTCGTAGTTTAAAGTGGGATTTCGCACCCAAATTCGAAGGGTCCATTGGAGACCCTGGGGTAAACCCCTGTACCTGCCCTAAATCTACAATGCGCGAAACCTTTTATCATGCAAAGGACATAAGTTTTGAAAATGATACAAACAGTGCCACGACAGAGCCGGGTCAAAACAGAGTATAATAGGAAGAAATCTCAAAAGCATGAATCTGGTGAAGTCAGGGTTCAACACTCACTCTCCACCATATGAATGAACCCCGCCATAACAACACAAAATCAAGAAGTGGATTGGGTACCTAAAACTATACCACCAAGTCAGGCCAAGAGTCCGCCCGCGGGTCCTCTGACCGCGCTGAGGACATATAATACGTCTATACCTAGAATAAAGGATGCCTTCATGCAGTACTGAAATATTAACCACACTATCATGCTTCTAATTCATATATGCAGAAAATTAAGTAAGGCCTTAACAAAGAATACCAAGTGGTATATCCCTCTTCTACAACTACCTCCCTTCCACATAGGGTGGAGACTAGCCAGTTCGATGCTATAACATATCAAATCTCATCATCATATCGTATCTCATGCTCATCTCGTATCTCGTGATATATATGTAACTCAAGGAGGACAACACCCGATGAAACTGGGCTGCCCTATGACCCTAGCAAGGACTCTAGGACTCATAGATAACGGCCGTTCTGTATTCAAACGCATACAGAATAAGAATGCTCATTTGTAAGTGCAATTCCTAAGCATGATACTACATGACATGTTCTTATGCATATGCAACACCTACATACTATATGACACATCAGGCGGGAGGTACTGGTTACTGAGTAAGCCCCGGAGGTACTTACTTGGATAGAAGATCAGCAAAAGAAGAATCCAGCACACAGTAGTCACGATCACAGAATATCACCTAATTACATAACGAGAATATACTAAGTATACTTCTATATATATATATAGCTTTTCGGAACACATATATTACTCACTCAAATTAGCAGATAGATAAGCAAGGTCGCATCAATCATACTTTCAATTCATCGCGATCAACCATCCCTTATCTCATATAATCCATCATAACTTGTCAACTCGTCTTTTAAAATTAACCTCCATATATATATATATATATATATATATATATATATATATATATATATATATATATATATATATATATATCATATTGAGCCAAATTCGCATATTATTATTTCATACTCATACTTTCTATATATATCATCGTCATAAATATTTGAACATTTAATCTCTTCTAAAAATCACCACAATACCATGCTATGGGTCACACCTATCATACTGTTAATCAACCGATCATATTATCATGCTGGTTTGTCATCGAATAAGTCTTACTCTTAGGTTAGTTTCAAAACCGTTTCAAATCTAAATTAAACAGTTAAGAATTCCAACCCTTGAAAATACTCTCAAAGTTATTTTTCAATTTATTTATTAAATTACTTTCCGATCTTTGAAATTCTTTGTTCAAATTACTTTTAAAATTTATAAGTCTAAATAATATATTTTAAACCTCCAATAATATTATATTTTATTTTAAATATCATTAAGTATTTAGATAAGTAAACAGTTAAACCGAACCGAACCAAACCTGCAATTATTAATCCCCAACCGGTTTAAATAACCCAAACCCGATTTAATATAACAAATATATATATATACTCCGTAAGTTAGTAAATGGCCCCCACAAGTGCTGACTTGACAGGAGGGCCCGCCATCTTCTTATTTCTCCAAATGTTGAAGACGTACATTACTCCCGCTCCCACCTGGTCGTCTGCGCTGCTCGACACCGCCCGGAGGAGAAGGCCGCCGGCGACTGCTCGACACCGGCCGCCTCTCACGCTCTCGCCTGGACTCGCCCAGGTCGGACCCTGCTCGCACCTCTCTCGTACTCACGCTCGTTTCGCCGCTCGCACTTGCTTCACCTCGCCTCTCATACCCACCCCGATTCTCTCTCTCTCCACCACCCGAGGACAAGAAGGAACCAAAAAGAACCAAGGAAAAGGACGGAGGTACTAAAGCTCACCGAGGATGTTCGCGGATATCGGAGCTTCGACCGGAGTTCTGGGCTTCTTCGGTGGCTCGCGGTGGCTCGTCGGACCTACACTGGACAAGGGTGAGTGTGATGGGGGTGTTCGGGGGTGATTTGGATCGGAAACAAAGGAGAACGGCTTACCAGAAGATTGTTTGCGTTCGAACGGAGCGACAGAGTTTCGATGAGTTGTAGAGGCGCTGGGGAGCTCCTAGGCTGCTCCGGCTGCTGGTGGCGGCTCCGAGGGGTGTGTGGGACCTTCCGCTGGTGGCTCGAGGTGGAAGGATAGAAGGAGGATGAGGAGACATTGGTTTGGGGATGAAGACGGTGGCGACGATGGTGATGGTGAAATGGTGACGGTGAATGGTGATGGAGTACAGCAGAAGAGTGGGGAGGAGCTGAAAAGATTGAAGAAGCTAGGGAGAGGTGTGAACTGATGTGGGAGATGGCGTACAGAAGAAGAGAGGACCGGAGGGATGGGTTTACAGATTATACAGAGGTAGGGGTGCAGTAGGAGCTAGGCGGGAGGGTGGCTGGGAACAGGTAAGGATTTGATTGGGGAAGTGATGGGTATTAATTACGGGCATCAGTTAAAATTAAATACCCCGAAATTAGTTTTCGAAAGTTAGTTTTTTCGAATCTTGCTTTCTCGATCGATTAGAATTTTATAATCGAAAAGGGTATCACCATCCGATAATTATTTTGAATTTTCGAGGTCAAATGACGGAAATTGTTCGCCAAATTTTACATTCCGGTCAGAATCCCCTAAACGAGTTTTAAAACCGATTTAATTTCATTTTTAATTCTCTTTTTTCGAAAAATTAGGATTTAAAAATCCGAGTCTTTACATCATCCACCTCTAAAAACAAGTCTCTTCCCCGAGACTAAAATCATTTTAAAATTGGGGATGGAGTTTGAAATTGGTGAGTTCATGGATCATGTCATTGATCCTGTAAACACCTCATAAGTGCCCCTATGAGGTCCTCACAGTACCGTTGCCGTGATCATAATATTCCCAAATAGACCGTAGTAAGAATGTAATATGGGCATCTACCACATCCTTACTCCGACTCCTTGACCATATCATAACTCAAATACTTGTATTCACTTCGTGAGGCGTTATAATTAAAACTAGTCTATTTTGAAACACCATTCAAAATTTCAAGTTCGAAGTTAGTCAAGTTCATTTCCAACTTCTCAGTTCATCCTACCATCCACCTCTAAGGGCTAACCCCACATTCTCTTCCTAGGTTCCATGTTATGATCACATTCCACTACTTCAGTTTCCATCATTTCTATCATCAAGCATCATATATATATATATATATATATATATATATATATATATATATATATATATATATATATATATATATAGATATAGATATAGATATAGATATAGATTTCTATCATCAAGCATCATATATATATATATATATATATATATATATATATATATATAGATAGATATAGATATAGATATAGATATAGAGTAGCACTCATATCACATATTAATAGCATGACATAAACACGTCAAGTATAGTCGCATACCATAAAATATCTAGCACGTCATCACATCATCACAGCTCATCATATCATATCACCAAGGATCTGCACACAACTACCAATCATAAGCACACAAGCAAAGAGATACTACCGACCAACCTCAATCCAACTAGGCCACTTACCGCACTCGGGAGGTCAGGGAAATATCTACACTCGGCTCGACATAGGACGCGAGCAACTCGTCTAGGACATCCCCATAACTAGCCAGAATACTCTCCTCAGTCTCCCACGTGGCCTCCTCAGGGCTCCTCCTAGAGCACTGAACTAGAAGCAAAGGAACCTCCCTGTTCCTAAGCCTCTTGACACGACGGTCAAGAACTCTCACAGGACGCTCTACAAAGGTATGGTCAGGCTCAACCTGAAGGTCTGAATAGTCTAGGACATGGCTAGGGTCAGGGATATATTGGCGAAGTTGTGAGACGTGAAAGACATCATGAACACCAGCCAAGGATGGGGGCAAAGCTAAGCGATAGGCCACCTAACCAACTCTATCCAGAATCTCAAACGGGCCAATATACCTCGGACTCAACTTTCCTTTGATCCCAAACCGTCGGACTTCTCTGGTAGGCGAAACTCGAAGCCACAAATGCGAACCCACCTCGAACTCGATCTCTATCCTCTGCTTGTCTGCATACTTCTTCTGGCAATCCTGGGCGACTCTCGTGTGCTCACTGTCCCACCTTATCAATGGTCTCTCTAACTAGGCCCGGTAAAGATGAAACCGTATCCGCTGGCTCATCCCAGCAAACTGGCGACTTGCATCGCCTCCCATACAGAGCCTCATATGGAGCCATCTCGATCGACGCATGGTAGCTGTTGTTTTATGAAAACTCCACCAATGGTAGGTGTCTAACCCAACGGTCTCCCCATTCCGAAACACATGATCGCAGCATATCCTCCAAGGTCTGAATCATTCTCTCACTCTGGCCATCTGTCTGAGGATGAAAAGCTGTACTGAAATGCAGTCTGGTACCTAGGCTCTCTTGAATCTGATGCCAAAACCTCGAGGTAAAACGTCCATCTCTGTCAGATACGATCCTCTCAGGTACTCCATGAAGTCTCACGATCAGGCAGATGAACTCCTCCGCTAACCGCGATGCTGGCCATGTCTCCTGAATCGGAATGAAGTGAGGCGACTTGGTCAACCTATTGACCACGACCCAAATGGCGTGGAATCCTCTGACGTCTCGCCTCAGCCCAGTGACGAAGTCCATCGAGATATTTGTCCACTTTCATGCGGGAACTGGAAGCGAACTTACAAGTCCTGCCGGTCTCTGGTGCTCAATCCGAACCTGCTGGCAAGCCTGACATCTGACTACAAAATCGGTGATGTCTGCTCGCATCCTCTGCCACCAATAATACCTCCTCAAATCCTGATACATCTTATTCGTCCCTGGATGGACAGAATAAGGAGTGGAGTGAGCCTCCTGCATGATCCTCTACCTCAGATCTGACGTCGACGAAACTACAACTCTGCCCCTGAAAGGTCAGCATCCCATCTGCTCTCTCTACAAGCTCTCTGAATCGACCCTGGGCCATCCGATCTCTCAGAACTGCAATCTCTGGACAGTCTGCCTGACCTCGACGAATCTCCTCGGTCAACTCAACCTGAACCTCGAAGAATGATAACTGTCCACTCTCCCGCTGAACCCACACCTCAAAGCAACATCTCATCAAATCTGTCTGCAAATCCTTTTGGGCTGTAAGCCTCGCAACTGATGCCTCGTGGTGAGTCTTCCTACTGAGCGCATCTGCCACCACATCCCAAGCCGGAACGCGAAGCATCTGTGTAGATGACGATGTCCTCTGTCCCTTCTGTCAACGCTAGTACTGGGGCGGTCGTCAGCTTCTCCTTCAGAAGCTCAAAGCTGGCCTAACACTCCACACTCCACTCAAAAGGAACATCCTTCTTCAGCAGCTCCGTCATCGGCCTAGCAATGCTCGAGAAACCCTGGACGAATCTCCTGTAGTAACTGGCCAATCCTAGAAACGAGCGGATGTCCTTGACGTTCTTGGGCACCTCCCAAGCAACGATAGCATCAATCTTCGCCGGATCCGCGGCGACTCCCTCAGCTGAAATCACATGGCCTAAGAAAGCCACCTCTCTGGGCCAGAACTCGCACTTGTTGTATTTCCCATATAGCTGATGCTTCCTCAGCGTCTCGAGCACAATCCTCAAATGCTCCTCGTGCTCCTCTCTACTTCTCGAGTAGACTAAAATGTCATCTATGAAGACGACGACGAATCTGTCGAGGTAGTCAATGAACACGCGATTCATGAGCCCCATGAAAGCAGCTGGTGCATTGGTCAGCCCAAACGGCATGACCACGAACTCGTAGTGACCATAGCGGGTCCTAAAAGCGGTCTTCTGGACATCCTCTGGCTTCACTCTCAGCTGGTGATAACCCGACCTCAAATCAATCTTCGAGAAAACAACGGCGCCCTGCAGCTGATCCAACAGGTCGTCAATTCTGGGAAGGGGATAACGGTTCTTCACCGTCGCACGGTTCAGCTCCCTATAATCGATGCATAGACTCAATGACCCGTCCTTCTTCTTGACGAACAACACTGGTGCTCCCCAAGGTGATGCACTAGGCCTGATGTAACCCTTCTCGGCTAGCTTCTCCAGTTGAGCCTTCAACTCTGCCATCTCCGTCGGTGCCATGCGGTAAGGGACTCCTGAAATAGGCCTGGTGCTTGGGTCTAGCTCGATCCAAAAGTCAACCTCTCTCGGCGGAGGAAGTCCCGGTAGCTCCTCTGGAAACACATCTGCGAAGTCTCTGACAACAGGGACATCTGATAAGCTGGGATGTGTGCAATCCACCTCTATAGCATAACACCAATACCCGATGCATCCCTGATCTAGAAGTCTGGCGGCTCTGACTGCGCTGATGAGCGCCGTGTTCCCCTTGGGGTCGCTCCCCCAAACCTGGTGCTCAGTCCCGTCATCTGCCAAGATGGACACCGTCCTCATCCTCAAGTCGATAATCGCTCCATAGTGGTCCATGAAATCCATACCCAGAATGAGATCATCCATCCTCAATGGCATGACAATAAGGTCGGTTGGCCACTCACGCTCACCTATACGGATGGGGCACCCTAAAATCTTCCGACTCGTCCTAACCTTTGCCCCGTCCGCTAGACCAATAGTAAGGGGTGAACCACTCGTGCAACTCAGGCTCAGCATAGCAACGCATGCCTCTGCTATGAAGCAGTGAGTAGCACCAGTGTCAAACAATATAGACAAGCACGCATCATGGAAATGTATAGTACCTGCAGAAGTAGGGGCAGTACGGTCATCAGCTCTGATCTGGAACACGTGCTTGTCTATATTGTTTGACACTGGTGCTGGTCCTCGGCCTCCGGAACTCTAGCCACGATCATACCCAGACCCAGATGATCCTGCAGATGACGAACCTCTACCCTGACCTGGCCCTAACGGCCCCCTGCCTCCACGATCGTAACCTCTACCTCCTCTACCTCCTCCTCGACCTCTACCAGAAGCATCTCCTCGCCCCTGCCCCTGGGTATAAGTAAGCAGTGGTGGCTTAGGAGCCACAGGAAGTCTCGGTGGCTGTGCAGTCGCCGGGGCTCTATCGCCCTGGGGACAACGGGCAGCTCTGTGCCCCATCGTGCCGCAAGTGAAGCAGACAATCGAACGATCTGGGCAGGAAGCGACATAATGACCTCTCTCGAAGCATCCATGGCAACTGACACTCCTCACTCGTGCATCTCCTCCATAAACAGCTGGGGCAGGCGGCTGGGGTGCCCTCGGTGTAACTCCGTGATATCCCCCTCTAAATCCTCCTCCATAGCCTCCTCTCCTGGATCTATCGTCTCCGCGACCATCCTCTGGTCTCGCTCTCTTCGCCTCAGGGCGAGAAGTAGAGTATGCAGTCTCGGACAAGATCCACTGCTGGTCGTACAGGAGGATGACCTCCAGGAATCGATCAAAACTGACAGCTCCTAAACTGGAGGCATGCAGAAGTAATGGAGGCGGCATTCTCATCGATAACATGTGAATCCGGCTCTCATCGGAAGGGCACAAGTGAGCAAAGTAGACCAATTCCTTCTTGAACTGGCGAACGATGGTAGAGACAGGAGCTGATCGGTCGTAGTAGCCTCGCATAAAGGATATCTCTCGGGCTATCTTAATCCCAGGAGGGTGGTACTCTCTCAGCATTAGATCCCTAAACTCCTCGTAGGTCCACTCAGCCTGGTCTATCCTAAATAAAGACCAGCGGTCAAAAGCGTCTCCCTGTAGACGGCCTGCGGCAAGTCTCTGTCTCTCGAAAGCGGGGACAGCAACATGGTCGAACAACCCATCCATCTCACGGAACCATCTCTCAATATCCCCCCCAACCTCTCCTGTAAAAGCCGGAGGACAACACTGAGCTAGCATCTTGACCCAGTCGACGCGCTTCTCAGGGCGCGCATCGGCTACAGGCTCAGCTGGCTGAACAGGAACCTCGGGCGTCGGTGCTGTAGATCGGGCTCCTCCTCGTAACTCGCTCAGAATGTCGTGAAGCGCCGTCTCTAGCTGTCCAAGCCTAGTCTCTGTGGAAATCGGAATCTGGTCGTCAGCCGGCGGAGGCGAAGCTTGCTCCTCAGCGTGATCGTCCGCAGCGTGCTCCTCGACGCTCTCAACAGCAATCCGACGAGGGTGTCCCTGGCCACGACGTGTCCTACCCCCACGCCCAACTGAACCGCGTCTAGTATCAACCATGATGACTACATGAACGGTTAATTTAAACACTCAGCACAGAAGCACTCAACGATTAATATGATCCCCTTCAAGGAGGATTGCCCTCGGGCCCAATTGCATATATGTATAAATTAAGCATAGAGACGATCTATGCCGTCCTTCGAGGGACGGCTGACCGGAGGGGCAAAACCTCACGGTCACCTAACTCGACACTCCAACCTCCGTGGTGTTCTTTGGAGTTATCTAGGCCCATCTGTAAATCAAAGCTAGTATTTTGCCTTCCGTTCCCCGAGTTCTACATCCATAAGGGAGGTCTATCTCTTTGGTCTCTACCCACGAGATTGTTTCCCCTTTATTCATTTTAGGTTTGAAGTCCAATTAAATTCATTTTGCCCTTTTGAAAGCATTTTTCAAAACCATTTGAAATCATTGGGCGATTTTCAGAACCATCTTCAACCTATTGTACTCGGATTGCAAAACCTCAGCTCTGATACCACCTTTGTAATGGCCCAGGATTATGATTCCCGAGTTACGTTTCGAGGGATAAAACCCCTCGTTAGGATCTTGCGCCCCGAGTATAGGTTGAAGGTTTCAAACCAAGGATTCGTAGTTTAAAGTGGGATTTCGCACCCAAATTCGAAGGGTCTATTGGAGACCCCGGGGTAAACCCCTGTACCTGCCCTAAGTCTGCAACGCGCGAAATCTTTTATCATGCAAAGGACATAAGTTCTGAAAAATGATACAACCAGTGTCACGGCAGAGCCGGGTCAAAACAGAGTATAATAGGAAGAAATCTCAAAAGCATGAATCTGGTGAAGTCAGGGTTCAACACTCACTCTCCGCCATATGAATGGACCCCGCCATAACAGCACAAAATCAAGCAGTGGATTGGGTACCTGAAACTATACCACCAAGTCAGGCCAAGAGTCCGCCCGCGGGTCCTCTGACCTCGCTGAGGACATATAATATGTCTATACCTAGAATAAATGATGTCTTCATGCAGTACTGAAATATTAACCACACTATCATGCTTCTAATTCATATATGCAGAAAATTAAGTAAGGCCTTAACAAAGAATACCAAGTGGTATATCCCTCTTCTACCACCACCCCCTTTCCACATAGGGTGGAGACTGGCCAGTTCGATGCTATAACATATCAAATCTCATCATCATATCATATCTCATGCTCATCTCGTATCTCGTGATATATATATAACTCAAGGAGGATAACACCCGATGAAACTGGGCTGCCCTATGACCCTAGCAAGGACTCTAGGACTCACAGATAACGGTCGTTCTGTATTCAAACGCATACAGAATAAGAATGCTCATTCATAAGTGCAATTCCTAAGCATGATACTACATGACATGTTCTTATGCATATGCAACACCTATATACTATATGACACATCAGGCAGGAGGTACTGGTTATTGAGTAAGCCCCGGAGGTACTTACTTGGATAGAAGATCAGCAAAAGAAGAATCCAGCACACAGTAGTCACGATCACAGAATATCACCTAATTACATAACGAGAATATACTAAGTATACTTCTATATATATATATATATATATAGCTTTTCGGAACACATATATTACTCACTCAAATTAGCAGATAGATAAGCAAGGTCGCATCAATTATACTTTCAATTCATCGCGATCAACCATCCCTTATCTCATATAATCCATCATAACTTGTCAACTCGTCAATTAAAATTAACCTCCATATATATATATATATATATATATATATATATATATATATATATATATATATATATATATATATATATATATCATATTGAGCCAAATTCGCATATTATTATTTCATACTCATACTTTCTATATATATCATCGTCATAAATATTTGAACATTTAATCTCTTCTAAAAATCACCACAATACCATGCTATGAGTCACACCTATCATACCGTTAATCAACCGATCATATTATCATGCTGGTTTGTCATCGAATAAGTCTTACTCTTAGGTTAGTTTCAAAACCGTTTCAAATCCAAATTAAACAGTTAAGAATTCCAACCCTTGAAAATACTATCAAAGTTATTTTTCAATTTATTTATTAAATTACTTTCCGATCTTTGAAATTCTTTGTTCAAATTACTTTTAAAATTTATAAGTCTAAATAATATATTTTAAACCCCCAATAATATTATATTTTATTTTAAATATCATTAAGTATTTAGATAAGTAAACGGTTAAACCGAACCGAACCAAACCCGCAATTATTAATCCCCAACCGGTTTAAATAACCCAAACCCGATTTAATATAACAAATATATATATACTCCGTAAGTTAGTAAATGGCCCCCACAACTGCTGACTGTACAGGAGGGCCCGCCATCTTCTTCTTCCTCCAAATGTTGAAGACGTACAGTACTCCCGCTCCCGCCTGGTCGTCTGCGCTGCTCGACACCGCCCGGAGGAGAAGGCCGCCGGCGACTGCTCGACACCGGCCGCCTCTCACGCTCCAGCCTGGACTCGCCCAGGTCAGACCCTGCTCGCACCTCTCTCATACTCACGCTCGTTTCGCCGCTCGCATTCGCTTCGCCTCGCGCACTCGCTGCGCTCGTCCTCGCCGCTCGCACTCGCTTCGCCTTGCGCACTCGCTGCGCTCATCCTCGCCGCTGGCACTCGCTTCGCCTCACCTCTCCTACCCATCCCCGATTCTCTCTCTTTCGACCACCCGAGGACAAGAAGGAACCAAAAAGAACCAAGGAAAAGAACGGAGGTACTAAAGCTCACCGAGGATGTTCGCGGATATCAGAGCTTCGACCGGAGTTCTGGGCTTCTTCGGTGGCTTGCGGTGGCTCGTCGGACCTACACCGGATAAGGGTGAGTGTGATGGGGGAGTTCGGGGGTGATTAGGATCGTAAACAAAGGATAACGGCTTACCGGAAGATTGTTTACGTTCGAACGGGGCGACAGAGTTCCGATGGCTTGTGGAGGCGCTGGGGAGCTCCTAGGCTGCTCCGGCTGCTGGTGGCGGCTCCGAGGGGTGTGTGGGACCTTCCGCTGGTGGCTCGAGGTGGAAGGATAGAAGGAGGATGAGGAGACAGTGGTTTGGGGATGAAGACAGTGGCGACGATGGTGATGGTGAAATGGTGACGGTTAATGGTGATGGAGTACAGCAGAAGAGTGGGGAGGAGCTTAAAAGTTTGAAGAAGCTAGGGAGAGGTGTGAAGTGATGTGGGAAATGGCGTACAGAAGAAGAGAGGACCGGAGGGATGGGTTTTCAGATTCTACAGAGGTACGGGTGCAGTAGGAGCTAGGCGAGAGGGTGGCTAGGAACAGATAAGGATTTGATTGGGGAAGTGATGGGTATTAATTACGGGCATCAGTTAAAATTAAATACCCCGAATTAAAACCCGAATACGTGAATTTTGAATCCCGAAATTAGTTTTCGAAAGTTAGTTTTTCCGAATCTTGCTTTCTCGATCGATTAGAATTTTATAATCGAAAAGGGTATCACCATACGATAATTATTTTGAATTTTCGAGGTCAAATGACGGAAATTGTTCGCCAAATTTTACATTCCGGTCGGAATCCGCTAAACGAGTTTTAAAACCGATTTAATTTCATTTTTAATTCTCTTTTTTCGAAAAATTAGGATTTAAAAATCCAAGCCTTTATAGATTTGGTCGGCATGTGGGCACGCAGTAGTGTTGTGCCTCACAGACCCACATTTCAAACAAGGTTTATCTTTAGACAGGAATTTAACTTGCTTGGTAAGACGACGTACCTGATCATTATGAAATTGTTCCCTGATATCCGGATCAATTTCCTTTGGTGGATCATATAAGGGCATAGATGAGGCAGGTTGTGGAGTGTACTCAAGATACCTATAAGCGGTGTACTTGATTATCCGCTCCTTAGTTGGTGCATCCAGGCAATTGAAGATGATTTCCTGGATCACATAGTGTGGATGTCCATGCGTAGGACAAGATTTCAGTAGCCTTTTGTAGCACTCCCAGACTTGTGCCAATTTCTCCCTTGGCTTATTTTTGAAAGGCGTGATTTGTTGTCTGAGCGCAGCTGTTTTGGCAGGAGGAAAGAACTTGTTAAAAAACAAGTCTCTTAGTTCGTTCCATGTGCGAATTGATTGTGGAGGCAACCCCTCTAGCCACTGTGAAGATACTCCTGCAAGAGAACAACGAAATGCCTTTAGTTTCATATATTCTAGATTAGCACCATCTACAATAACTTCACATAGATCTAGAAAAACAGTTATATGCTCTAAAGGACATTTATTGGGTTTCCCTTGAAATTGACTCCTCTTAATTTCAGAAATAAAAGAAGGATGAATTTCAAAGTTAACGCGCGGAAGGACGATTGGCAATCCCTTGAAATTGACTTCTTTGCGTTTGCAGGGATATGAGGAAATTGTTCCTCGAGCTCTCGTCGGGCATTGATTTCGCAATTCACCCTTGCTTCCCACCTTTGCTGATTTTGTTGATATTCCGCCTCTCGCTGGGCGTACTTTGCTTCTCTGGTGGTGAACTCCTCTACCCGTCTGCGGAGTTTCTCAAGCTCCTGTGCTGTTGTGAGCTGGACCCTGTTCTCGTTGGTAGTCGACTCGAGTCTCCTCCTTACCTTTTGCTTAAGATGGAAGAAGCGTTCAGGGTCAAGAATAGGGTCGATAGGTGCGCGATCAATTCTTCGCATACACCTGCAAAGCAAAAAGAAAAATAAAAGAGTAAAAAGGACTAAAAATGGAGCGATTGATTGCTTCCCCGGCAACGACGCCAATAAAAATTACAAGACTTTCTCATGTTGTAGTGGAAGGGAATCAGGATCGTGTTCACGAGGAAGCGTGTCAACGCTCTCCTTTGAAGTCCCAAGATACTCTCGTAATCGATCAAAAGTACTCGATATCGAGTAGAAGTACTCGATATCGACCACTGTTGTCGAGTAAACCTGCAGCTCTGCACAACAAAAGACGAAACAAGCAACGTAGAGTACAATAGCACTCGACGTCGGGTAGTGTACTCGAGATCGACTGCGTTAGTGCAGAACAAAACGTAACTTTGTGATGAAATAAGGACAGAAATAACACGAAATTGGTGGGAATTAATTCAATGATATAAAAGCTTTCAGAATCGGGGTTTGAACGCCACAACGATAACCATATAAGAATAATGCAAAAGGTATAAAAGAGCATGCCTTTTGATCAAACAACTTTCGTCATTAACAAATAGGAAGATAGAGGCTTTCGTATAAACTCTAATTGTTACTAACCCTTTTTCACATAATTAATCCGAATTTGCACTAAGATCACTTTCGCTTCAATAACACCTTCGACTGTCCAAGAAGAATCATGCAATTAGGATAGAAGATGAAATCGCAATAAAGATTGTATCTTCAATGCATTACCTTACATGGCTAACGTTGGGCTCACCCCGACCCTTGAAGTTGGGTAACTACTCGCTCTTCATCATCAGAACACAAATCAATAACATAAAGAAACTAACTTGCATTAAATCAGAACAAAGCTTACAACCAATCAAAGCAAAATACGCTCTCGCCTCTCTACCTCCAATCGACCAGAAGCTCCAAAAGAAACCTCTAAATTTCCTAACTAGTGTTTGCTCAATTTCTTGAGAGAAGAATGATCTTAAAACCAACCCTTATGGCCTTATTTATAGTAATCAATCCTCGCTAGAATAATCTATCTATACTTAAAAACAATCTATCTAAAGACTTGATGATAAAACTTTTCAAAATAAAGGAAATAAAATAATTAAAATCACTTGGGTAAATATGGGAAATATCTAATGTGGATAAATCAGCATTCTCTTGGATAGATCTTCATGTGACTTGAATGGTAAGTAATCACACACTCGGATTTCTACTCGTAGTCGACTCGGATTCTTCACTTGGAAGTACTCGACATCGATTAAACTACTCGACGTCGAGTAGAATTCTTCTGCTCCTTGGATTGTACTCGAGCTCGAGTAGGATTTGGTTGCTCGATGAGTACTCAACATCAAGTAAAGTACTCGACGTCGAGTAGTTCCTGTGCTCTCGAGTAATCCTCTGCTCAATCCTATGTTCTGAAGCTAAAGTCGACCAAATACACTCGACATCGACCACTTCTGGTCCATAACGACCAGTCCTGTCGAGTGCCTCCTTCCTTGTTTTCTCCTCATTGTGTCCTGGCTTAGCTGCTGCTTGACCTTGGACTTTCTGTGAAATTAAACAGAAACCAGTGTAGATCTCTATATTATGTAAATAAGCATAAACTACATAGATTCTATATAATTCTAACCCAATGATATGAAATGCATGCAGAAATTAATATGAATGTTAATGCAAAACATGGCAAAATAGGCGCACATCAAAATCCAATAATATATCTTTATTTCCCAACAAAATAAAGGTCATAATATTATATTTTTAAATATCAAATAATAATAGTATATTTTCAATCTCATCAATATTATTATACAATATATAATATCCCATTTATTTAATATACTTCATAACATATTTTCAATCTCATCAATATTTTCCTCTTTTTAAATATCAAACTCTGTTTTCTTAAAACTCCAAAAATCTAACCCAAAAATAGGCCTATTTTCCTCTTTTAAAAATCTGATTTTGTAAGGCAAGAACCGAACCAGTTTTATTTAAATAAAACCATGAACCGGACCAGTTAAATGGAAAAAAAAAGTTCAGACCGGTGGCGACTATTCATTCTCCCCTTCCTCCACTCAGCTCCTTGTTGAACCGAAACAGAAAAGAAAGAAGGGACGTAGTCCCGCCAGGGCTCTCTCACTTCAACCTGACTGCTCCTGCTCACCGACACACTTTCCCAACCCAAACCATATAGAAAGGACAAGGAAAAAGGGGGGATGCGAATGCTCGCCGAGGGGTTTTTGAAGTTCGTCGGAGACTCATCGGGTTTCGATTAGGCTCGCCGGATATGATCAGAGCTTTGTTTGGCTTTGTCGGGGTCGGAATTGAATAATTCTTGGCCTAGGCCGAAAGAAAATAGGTTAAAGGTAGAGCTTTACGACCGTTTGGAGCGAAGGGAAGTGAGAGAGAGTGACTTACCACCGGGGCCGGAGACAGGGGAGAAGGGGAGAGAGGTGGCGCTGCTCGAAGCCTCGAGCTGCTCCTAGGCGGTTCCAGGTCCTCGTCGAAGAAGATGAAAGGTGTTCCTGCTTCTGCTGGTCGCTCAAACGTGGATGAGAAAGGAGGAGGAACTGCTCGGTCTCGGCCTTGGCGCCGGAAAATAGAAGGCTGCTAGGGTGGTGTCGGGAGCAGAGGAAGGCTAGGTGGGTTGTTGGAGGAAGAAGGTGGGGAGGATGGTGGTGTTTAGATGGGACCCTAATACAGGGTTAGCAGTAGGATGGCCCAATCTTCGACAATCAATCAAGAAACTCGGGAACGGAAGGAAGAAACAACAAAGACTCAAAGAACGCGGCAAAGAAAGCAAAAGAATCGATCAGGAATGCTCAAGATCGACCAAGAAACAAACAAGGCTCGACAAAGATTCCAAGAACACAATGAACTCGAAATCAACCAAAAGGAAAGAACAAGAACAAGACTCGAAAATAATGAAAGACTCGAAATTGATATAAAGACACAACCGATAAGGACTGAGCCAATCTATATACAATAAGATAAAGACTTCAGGCCTCCTTAGAGGGTAGGAACCAATACCAATGACTATATAACCCGCCTCTGCAACCCTACACAACCAAGCGGACAACTTGGAGGCACAAGGAGGGGGCTTGTGGATACCAGGATCACCAAGTCTTGCGAAGTTGATGAACAAAAAGCAAACCAAGCTGTGACAATAACCAATTTGCAATCGATGAGCTCCGCTTCTAATCGATTGACTTGCACTCAATATATTTCACATAAAATATGAGAGTTTTCTATTCAATAAGTTCCAACTGTTCTACATGGATGAAATCGGCAATATATAGACCCTCTAGGGCTGATGGACCGATTTTAATTAATAAAAGAAGATAAAATAACTACTTAAGAAATTAATAAAATATCCCTAAAGTTTCATAAAATACCTTTAGTAAAGAAAGTTGCTAAAATAGGAAATAATATAATGTTTCACACTTAGACAATTCGGCATAGCTAGACTAAGTTGGATCGGCTAGCTCTTGAATCCCTATGCACATACAGGTGTTCAATGTTGGTTCCGGGAGTTGAACCGTGCTCGAGAACAAAGCATGACTCACAAATAGGAATGAGTCTCTCTGAAGCTTCTTAGCTCGGGCTCGAGTCATAGGTCCTTCTCCTAAGATGATAGGCGTGTCTGGAGGTGTAGAAGATGGTCCCGCATCAACCTCCCCTTCTTGGAATGGATTCGACCATGAATCCAAGTCCTCATCCACAACAATGTAAGGATTGAGATCCGTGACGTTGAAGGTTGCGCTCACGCCATAGGTTCCAGGAAGCTCCAGCTTGTAGGCATTCTCACTAACTCGTTGCAGAAACTTGAAGGGTCCATCTCCTCATGGTGCGAGCTTGCTCTTCCGCTCATTTGGAAACCTCTCCTTCCTTAGGTTCACCCACACAAGATTCCAGGGTGAAATGTGATCAAACGCCGCCCCTTATTTGCTTTGTTGGCGTTGTATTCAGCCTTTTGCATAAGCTTCTGATGTGTCCGTTCATGTAGCTCCTTGACGAACTCGACATGCTTACCTGCTTCAAATGATTTATTCTCTCTCATAAGATATGGTGTAAGATCAAAAGGAGTTAGTGGATTAACATCGTAGACACATTCAAATGGAGTGATTTTCGTTGAGGAATGCATAGTCCTATTATAAGCAAACTCCACATGAGGTAAGGCTTCTTCCAAAAGTTTCAGATTTTTCCTAATAATGGCTCTTAGGATGGTAGTCAATGTTCTATTAGTCACCTCAGTTTGGCCATCAGTTTGGGGGTGGCTAGAAGTAGAGAATAGCAATCTAGTTCCCAATTTATTCCATAATGTACGCCAAAAGTGGCTTAAGAATTTAACATCCCTATCACTAACAATTGTTTTATGCACACCATGCAACCTAACTACTTCTTTAAAGAACAGATTAGCAACATTAGTAGCATCATCAGTTTTGTGGCATGCAGTGAAATGAGCCATTTTAGAGAATCGATCAACCACTACAAATATAGAATCCCTCTCATTCTTAGTTCTGGGCAACCCAACTATAAAATCCATAGAAATGTCTTCCCAAGGGGCTGAGGGTGTGGGTAGTGGCGTGTAGAGTCCATGGGGCATAAGCCTAGATTTGTCCTTTAAACAATCAATACCTCATTTTAGGCAATGTTCTACATCCCTAAGCATATGTGGCCAATAAAAGTGTGATTTTAATGTATGATAAGTTTTATCTCTTCCAAATTGTCCCATTAATCCACCACTATGGGCTTCACTAACAAGTAATAAGCAAAGAGAACATCTAGGAATACACACTTGATCCTTTCGAAATAAGAAACCAATCATGGATATAAAAATTGTCGAATGGTCCTGTTTTTTTACATTTTCGAAAGTGGTTCCCAAAGTCTAAATCATTTTCATACAATTCCTTAATATAAATAAAGTCTAAGACTCTAGAATCTCAAGTGGTTAAAAGAACACGTCTTCTAGATAATGCATCAGCTACCACATTGTCTTTGCCTTTTTTATATTTTATAACATAAGAAAATGTTTCAATAAACTCCATCCATGTACCATGTCTCCTATCAAGTTTATCTTGGCTTTTAAAATGTTTCAAAGATTCATGATCAGTCCTAAGAATAAACTCACTAGGCCATAGGTAATGGGGCCATGTCTTAAGAACTCTATGCAATGCATACAACTCTTTATCATACGTAGAGTAATTAAGACAAGCACCTTTAAGTTTCTCAGAAAAAAAGGTTATAGGTTTACCTTCCTGGATAAGAACTCCACCAATTCCAACTCCCCTAGCGTCGCACTCCACGTCAAAGAGCCGAGAGAAGTCTGGGACAACGAGCAAGGGCGCCTGGGTCAGCTTCTCCTTGAGCGTACGGAAGGCCTCCTCCTGAGCATAACCCCACTTGAACTCACACCGCTTCTTTGTGAGCTCCGTGAAAGGGGATGATGGTGCTGAAGTCGCGCACAAACCATCTGTAGAAGCGCGCCAATCCTTGGAAGTTGTGCACATGGCCGATATTAGTGGGGGTCGGCCACTCCTGGATCGCCTTGATCTTTGCCTTATCGACACGCAGTCCATTCGAGCTCACTACAAAACCAAGAAAGGACACTTGTTCATTATATAATTCACATTTCTTCAAATTTGCATACAAGTATTCTATTCTTAGTGTTTTAAGTACTTCCCTAAGATGTGCTTCATGTTCTTTTGGAGATTTGCTATAAATGAGAATATCATCGAAATAAACAACAACAAATTTCCCTATAAAGTTTCTAAGCACACGATTCATTAATCGCATAAAAGTACTTGGAGCATTAGTTAAATCAAATGGCATAACCAACCACTCATATAAATCAAACTTAGTCTTAAATGTTGTTTTCCATTCATCACCTTCCTTCATTCTAATTTGATGATAGCCACTTTTTAAATCAATTTTCGAAAATATGGAAGCACCATGCAATTCATCTAGCATATCATCTAAGCGTGGAATAGGATGAAGATATTTAACAGTTATGTTATTAATAGCCCTACAATCTACACACATTCTCCATGATCCATCTTTCTTAGGGACTAATAACACAGGCACGACACAAGGACTTAAGCTTTCAGGAATATATCCCTTATCCAATAGTTCCTGGACTTGGGATTGGACCTCTTGGGTCTCAGTGGGATTCATATGATAGGCAGGCCTATTAGGCAAAGAAGCCCCTGGAATAAGATCAATTTGATGCTCAATTCCACGAATAGGGGGTAACATGCTGGTATGTCATCGGGGAAGACATCCTTATACTCTTCAAGAAGAGATAGGATGCGAGGAGGGAGGGTAGCTCTAAGCTCCTCACTCAACATGTTCAACCCTTTGCATAGGAGCATGAGGGTTGTTTCCCCATCCACAAACTCGTCTATGAACGTGCTCTTGGAAGCCGAAAACATCTCCTTAGGCCGAGATTAGGATGCCACCTGGCTCGACTGAGCCTCCCTATCTAACTCACCTTTACTTACCTTGCGCTTCTCAATCTCGTCAGCTACTTGGTTAGGCGTCATAGGCTTGAGAACGACATTCCCTCCCTGAAAAGTAAAGGAGTAACGGTTAGTAAACCCATCATGTATGACCTTACGATCAGATTGCCAAGGACGACCTAATAAAATAAGACAGGCATGCATAGGAACAATATCGCATAAAACATCATCTTCATAATGTCCTAATTTGATATAAACTTTAACTTGCCTATTCAGTTTCAAGTTTCCACAATCATTCATCCAATGCAATTTATAAGGTCTAGGGTGTTGAACAGTAGAAAGTTGCAATTTATCAACCATTTCTTGACTAGCTAAATTACATCAACTTCCACCATCAATGATCACATTAACAACCTTTCCTTTAACTAAACAGCGAGTATGAAACAAGTTTTCACGTTGATTGTCATCACAGGGAGTAGGGACAACACTTAAAACTCTTCTAACAATCAAAGATTCACCATGCTCATATTCAACACAATCATCATCATCATAAGCTAAAAGATTAAGGTTTTGATCATCATTGTCATTAGCATGCTCATCATGTTCATCACAAGAATTTTCAGATTCATATTCTCCTAGGTGATTAATCATGAGAGTTTTCTTATTGGGGAAATCCTTCATATAATGACCTCTACCTTGGCATTTAAAGAAAACAATATCTCTAGATCTAGTGGTAGAAGGGTAAGGATTACTCCCTTTGGGGCCAGTAGATACCCCAGACGAATCTCGTCCGTACATGGGTGCTTTTACCCTTGTCGATGGCCTGTTGGGGTGCTCGGTTTTCACCTCTTCCCTGGGGCTGAGTTTTTCGATCCCTAAAGCCCATGTCCGACCTTCTTTGAGACTGTAGGGGATGGTTTTGACGCCAACTCTGCTGCTGGCCACTCGACATTCTCCCTTGGCTCCTATATCATGCTCCTTTTTCTACCTTTATTGCTAAATGAAAAAGCTCAGTAGGCGTAGAATAAGAAAAGTAATCAATTTCATGAGCTAAAGGAGGATGCAATATTCTAAGAAACCTAGCATTTGTGTCTTCATAGGGTTCAACTACATTAGCCCTAGCCATGGTTTCTTGCATTGCATTAAAGGTTTCCTCAACAGTTTTGCTACCTTGCTTAAGATTTTCTAATCGTTGCCTAGGCTCTCTAGCATAGTGTTGAGGAACAAATCTACTTCTCATAAGTGCTTTTAATTGGTTCCATGAAGCGATACGTGCATCAAGGGCTCTTCTTCTTCCTTTAACTAGGTTATCCCTCCAAATTAAAGCAAAGCCTTGAAATTCTAATGATGCTAGTTGCACCTTTTTAGCATCTGAGAAGTTACGACAATTCCAAATCTGATCCATTTTAGTTTCCCAATCAATATAAACATCTGGATCAGTTTTACCTTCAAATGGAGGGATCTTTACCTTTACCTTACCTATGTCGTCCTGGTCAGGATCCCTAGGTGCTCTGTATTGGTATCGACCTCCTCTATCGTTCCGCCTAGGACGTTGCTCCCAATACTCCTCTTCTTGGTAGCCATCATCGTCCTCCGTCTGGTAGAACACTTCTTGGAAGCCTCGGCCTCTCCCTCTTCCTCTTCCTTGTCCCTGCGCATTAGCAAACCCATTATTTCTACCATATCTCTCCCCTTGTGGAGAGTTGTTCTCATCAAATAAAGGATTATCTAAATTAGGATTAGGATTAGAGTTAGGATGAATGACTTCCCTTTCGTCGTGAGGCGTATCGTCATGCCTTTGACCACCTTGCCCAGCCACGGTGTTCGAACCGGTTGGCCGAGCCTCAACAGCCGCTAATCTCTCCAACACCAACGTCATGTTCGCAGTAAGGGTTGCCACGTTGTTGAACATGGTATCCATCTCGGGCGACAAGGTCGAGGTATTGATGGAGTTGTTGCCGTTGTTGCCATTGTTGGCATCATTGTTAACCTGATTATTAGACATCACAAAGAAAAGAAACAAACAACTATGTGAAAGTTTAGAGAAATATAAACAAACTCACAATGTGTTTCGCTCACACTTCCTCTCTAATTGGTATGTCACGCTTGTTGTTTCAATCCGCCTTGGGCAAATCAACACTCAAGCAAAAACCTAACAATCAAGATATATATATATATATATATATATATATATATATATATATATATATATATATATATATATATATATATATATATATATATATATATATATATATATATATATATATATATATATATATATATATATATATATATATATATAAGAGAGAGAATGAATGAAACAAGACTCAAAATTGCACTTAAAAGTTCAAGGCAGTCGACAAAAACCAAAGAAATACTCGATCAAAGTGAGAAGTACTCGACACAAGTAATTGAGCACTCGACAAGAGGCTGCAGTACTCGACACAAGGCAAAACTACTCGACAATAGACCAAGGAGCACTCGATCAAGGAGATCAGCACTCGACAGACCCAATAACACACAAAGAGTACTCGAAATCAAGAGAAAGTACTTGACACTAACTGAAAATAGAGAAAAATAAAGAAAAGAAGAGAAAGTTTAGAAATTTACCTCTTTTGATTTGAAACCTTTAAGTTAGGATGTTGTAGTTGCAAGGTAGGGTTTCAATTTTGTGTTTTTGTGGAGGTATGTGTATGTAGGAGGGCTGTCGACTAGGGCTAGAACAACAATCACCAAATTTTCGTCCTTTGGAGCTTTCTTGCACTAGTAGATCAACAACTTTTTTTTTGACTTACTTTTGACCCTAGTGAATTTTATCCTTCTAGGTCCAAGTATGTATGTCTTTTTTTTTTTTGAATATGTCAAAGCTGTTTTTTTTTACCTAATGCAAGAAAGACAACTTAAACAAAAGAAGGACTCGAAAATATGAAGATGGGTGATAAAAGATAAAATTTGTAGCCCTAATGATATATATATATATATATATAGGTGAGGTTTTGTTTATCTTTGGTAAGTGGATCTATCTAAGCCTTTAAGATATATGTTATAGATAAGGCAATAAAATAGATAGAATAAGATATAACAAATAAGCCAAAGATATAAAAATATAGAACAAACAAGGGTTTGTGTGTGGAAGATAGAAATCGGCAAGCAATGACTATGGGGACAAAGGATGTCGTCGGCTATGGGTGTACACAAGGGTTGTGCGCACCACTTTGGTCGACTCCACGGTCTCGGCTAGGCTTGTGTTTGGGCTAAGCAACCACAACAATCACAAACAAAATATTAGTGCCATAATCAATTCAAGAATGGAAGGAGTAAAAGACCAAAATAAGAAAAGGACTCTTTTTGTGGGTGTTTGTGTTTAAGAAAATAAAAGACAAACTTTGATGTCGGAAACTTGGCTCTGATACCAATTTGATACGGGGTTAGCCATAGGATGACCCGATCTTCGACAATTAATCAAGAAACTCGAGATCGGAAGCAAGAAACAACAAAGACTCAACAAGACTCAAAGAACGCAGCAAAGAAAGCAAAGGAATTGATCAGGAATCCTCAAGATCGACCAAGAAACAAACAAGACTCGGCAAAGATTTCAAGAACACAATGAACTCGAAATCGACCAAAATGAAAGAACAAGAACAAGACTCGAAAATAATGAAAGACTCGAAACTGATATAAAGACACGACCAATAAGGACTGAGTCGATCTATATACAATAAGATAAAGACCCCATGCCTCCTTAGAGGGTAGGAACCAATACCAATGACTATATAACCCGCCTCTACAACCCTACACAACCAAGTGGACAACTTGGAGGCACAAGGAGGGGGCTCGTGGATACCAGGATCACCAAGTCTTGCGAAGTTGATGAACACAAAGCAAACCAAGCTGAGACAATATCCAATTTGCAATCGATGAGCTCTGCTTCTAATCAATCGACTTGCACTCAATGTGTTTCACACAAAATATGAGTTTTTTATTCAATAAGTTCCAACTGTTCTACATGGATGAAATCGGCAATATATAGACCCTCTAGGGCTTATGGGCCGATTTTAATTAATAAAAGAAGATAAAAGAACTACTTAAGAAATTAATAAAATATCTCTAAAGTTTCCTAAAATAACTTAAATAAAGAAAGTTGCTAAAATAGGAAATAATATAATGTTCCACACTTAGACAATTCGGCATAGCTAGACTAAGGTGGATCGGCTAGCTCTTGAATCCCTATGCACATACAGGTCTTCAATGTTGGCTCCGGGAGTTGAACCGTGCTCGAGAACAAAGCATGACTCACAAATAGGAATGATTCTCTTTGAAGCTTCTTAGCTCGGGCTCGAGTCATAGGTTCTTCTTCTAAGATGATAGGCGTGTCTAGAGGTGTAGAAGATGGTCTCACATGAGGACCTCTTTGGATTAGTTGGGGATAATGAGAAATGAGGCAAGTGAGTGTTTGAAAGGATAAGGAGATAGAGGAGGATGAATAGAAAGGTGGGGGATTTCTGAAATGAGACATGGGAGCATATTTGAAAGGTAAATTAAGGAGGAGGGTGGCGTGTTGTGTGAGATCAGACAAAGCAAGGATCCAAGGTCTATTTGGATACCCAGAACCCAAACACAACTTCAAATACCCGAATACTAAATCCCGAGATCCGCTCTCTCGACCGATTATATTAATAGAACCCGAATAGAATATCACCGACGAAAGGAATTTTCGAATCTCAAAGGGAAAGACGGATTCGATCGTTAAAAGTAAAAATTGGGCCAGAATTCCCTTTAAGAATTTCAATTTCGATTTAGTAAATTAAAGACGAGTTTTTCTTGAAATATCCGAATTAAACCCGATTTAAATTCATTTTTAATTTTTTTTTTAGAAAAAATAGGATTTAAAAATCTGAGTCTTTACAATTTATTTAAAAGAATAGTCATGATTCATGAACTATATACTACATATTCATTTCAAAGAGACAGAATATTCATTTAATTATATTGTTAGATTCAATAATGTAAATGAAAATTTAACCTATTCAAAATGAATATTACGTATATGTTGGTTGACTAAATTAATTATAAAAATTAAGGGAGAGGTATAGAGAGAAAATCTAATATTCAATTTAAATTAATATTCATATAGATATATCACGAGTGAACATAAATTTATATAAAATTTAAAACTTTTGTATGGGTTTATTATTTTGTTACATTACAAAATATTCAAAATTTTAATTTTACTAAATCAATTATTCAAAGTAAATAATTAAATGAATATTTACCCTTTTGTAAACGAATAAGTATATATATCGATTGTTTAAAGTTAATTATAGAAAATATTAAGCATGTTTGTAGTTCCAAATATTAATTTAAAAGTTTGAATACTATATTCATATTAGACATACTAATTATTCATTTATCAAATGAAATATATTCCCTATAAATTCAATAAATTTAAATGACACGTTATTTTTTTACACATTTCTTCTACAAAGATTAGATTACGAAAATTCAGTATTATTATTTAGCTAGTTAATGTAGGTTAATTATCGTATACTAACTCCTTATATTTAATGGATTGTTACATATGTTGATGGAGAGAATTTAGCTCCTTTAATTTAATTAATGCGGCTAATTGTTGCTTTTGAATTCTAATCTTGTATAATACACCTATCATAGGCACAATTTGTCATATTTTAAATGAATATTAGACATTGATATGTTTTAATCCAACAGTTATAATTACGTTACATGTTACATTCTATTAATCGTTTCCCTGAAATCTCTCCCTATATATATATATATATATATATATATATATATATATATATATATATATATATATATATATATATATATATATATATATATATATATATATAAAAGAAGGATCATATCAGAACACCCCTTAGGGTGGAAACTAGGAACAAATTTGGACCATTGGATGGGAGGAAATGAATGACTAGGATTAAAACAATTTTAGATGAATTTTTAATTAAAAAATGAATGGGACCCGTGATTTTTGTGTCACACTCTTGGTTTTGTGTTTGTTACTCATGCTCAAAATCTCGGGTCCAAATCTTCTGTCTTCATATTTGTCCCTTTACCCTATCCCTCCTCACATCTTTCTTACTTTTCTTTTCTTTTATTATTTATTTTAATTTTTAATTTAATTTACTTTTATTTTTAATTAGGGGTGTGTGAGGGGAGGACGGAAGAGAGGGATAAGGAGGGGGCAAAGGATTTCGCTCCCCAAATCTTTCATTGTGTATTTTGGGTGAAGTTGCCCCTTGTTTGAAATTGTGTGGGGGCTAGGAGATTTAATTTTTTTTTTGGATGAATTTGGTTGCAGTGGCCGATTTTAGAAAATTGTTAGGTGAATTTCAATTTTTTTGGTCAAATATCCATTGAAATTGAGGCATTTCAATTAAGATCGATGATTTCTCAATTAAGATTGATAATATTTTTTTTCAAAATAGACGATATTTATTTTTTGGTTAAATATTTATTAATATAGATACGAATAATTTATCAACGACTTTCACTCCAGAATTCAATTGTTTCTAAGATTTAATTGAATAATCACCTTGTAAATACTAATAATCTTTCTAAATTAACCGAATAGTTTAATTTTTACTATATTATCTTGATAACAACCGCAAAAAAAAAAACAAAAAAAAAACCAATAAGTGTGTAAACAATCATCCTATAATTTAACCGAATACTCTCTCAAAATTAACCGAATAAACTTTATAATTTAACAGAATAATCTCTCAAAATTAACCAATTAATGATTATTAAATTATCTACAAATAATAATTATCAATTCACCAAATAATGCATAATTTAACCGAATAATCTCTATAATTAAACCGAATAGTCTCTAAAAACTAGCCGAATAATTTTTCTCTTATATATGAATAATCTCTATAATAAATTGAATAATCTCTATAATTTAACCGAATAATCTCTCAAAACTAACCGAATAAGTTTCCTGTTATATATGAATAATCTCTATAATAAATTGAATAATGTCTATAATTTAACCGAATAATCTCTCAAAATTAACCCATTAATGTTTTTAAGTCATAGATATTTTTTTTCAAATGTCCTCTTACACATGAATTTTTGTTTAATCTCACCCAAGAATGTACAATTTTGTTGGTTATTCTTGTAAAATCTCCAAAATTAATAGATTCCTATACAATTTAACCGAATAATATATTAGCTTTAACCGAATAATAGTCCCCTTAAATATGAATAATCTTTGTAATTTAACCGAATAATAAAATTAATTTCACTTCACAAAGAAATTAATTTCTGCACAAATATTTTGATAACGGTGTAATTTTTCTAAAAAAAAATAAAGCATAAAAAAATCTATCAAAAAAAAAACGAAGTGAAAAAAAATTAATACCGTACATGGATGTGTTAAGCAAGATGAAAGAGTGAGGAGATAGAGTGGGGAGATCATGCGCGTGAGTGGATTGGTTGTGGGGCCCATTCGATTTTTTTTTAAAAAAAACAGAAAATCACTATTTATCTTAACCCTTGATTTTGGTGAATTCTATGGGGGTGTGGTTATACACCACAAATCCAAAGGCTAAAAATACACGTCATTTCAAGCCTTGTTACTAATTAACTTTAAGAAAAAAATTAATCCTTTTAACCATGCATGATTTGAGGTGTATAAAGCTAACACGATTCTATAGCCTATATTTGTTTCTAATTTCCATCTTAAGGGATGTTTTCACCCAAACCAACCCCACGCACGCAAGCACACGTAATTTATACTTTTTTAGTTGAAACACGAAATTTATACCTTTTTAGTTGAAAGTCAATACATCTACTATATAATATATCTAGTACTTATCAATTATTGTTTTGGGTTTTTTTTTTTTTTAAAGATCGTGACAACAAATTATGGCGTGTGAAGGCCATAGGACGTCTATTATTCGGACTAATCCCTACAGGCTACCACAAATCTGTTACGGACGAGTTAGCTATTACGTGATCACCACGTATTTTACTCAAACAAATTTAAAAAAGGATTTCAAAGCTCAAACTCATTTTTACATTTCATTATTTCAAACTATTAATTCAATAATGTTGAGAAAAAGTATCATCTACAATAAAGTCATCCCAAACCACTAAAATATATTCGACTAGTCTATATGTTTGTTTTGACATGATCAAATTCAATACCCATGTAAAAATCCCAACGATAGATCTTGAGGAAGATTGAACACCGTTGGCGAGATACAATCCTGTAACATGGACAAAGAACGAGGTAGGGACGGGGCTTGTTTCCCCCGGAGGCTCCTCTGACGCTCAAGTCAGTCATCGTCCCCGAGAAAGAATTTTCTTCCCGTATTTATACTAGTTAAGGATAAAAGAAACGGTCAAGGCATTTATTTAAAGGAATTGAAACGGTTTTGATATTTAATAAAAGAAATCGTTACCGCATTGATGTCGATCGAGACATTAAATATAGGAAACGGTCGAGGCATTTATGTGGGTCATCACAATTGACGAAACAGTAATGACTCCAGTTCTGTTGCTGATGCTATCCAGAGTAGTTTCCCCCCGCATAACGTGCATCTTCGTGGGTTTCTGCTATAAGCTAGTATTTGGTCGGCACGTGGGCACGCAGTAGTGTTGTGCCTCACAGACCCACAATCCAAACAAGGTTTATCTTTAGACAGAAATTTAACTTGCTTGGTGAGACGACGTACTTGATCATTGTGGAATTGCTCCCTGACATCCGGATAAATTTCCATTGGTGGCTCATATAAGAGCATAGATGGGGCAGACCTTTCATACCTTTCAACTAAGGTCGCAGAAGTCACATATGTGTTGTCATAATTATCCAATGTTTCAAAGGTCTCCCAAGCACGTCGTGGGGTGTACTCGAGATACCTATAAACGGTGTAGTTGTTGATCCGCTCCTTAGTTGGTGCATCCAGGCAATTGAAGATAATCTTCTGGTTCACATAGGGTGGTTGTCCATGCGTAGGATAGGATTTCAGCAGTCTTTTGTAGTGCTCCCAGACTTGTGCCCATTTCTCCCCTGGCTTCTGTTTGAAAGTCGTGATTTGTTGTCTGAGCGCAGCTGTTTTGGAAGGAGGAAAGAATTTGTTAAGAAACAAGTCCCTTAGTTCGTTCCACGTGCGAATTGATTGTGGAGGCAAACCCTCTAGCCACTCTGAAGCTACTCTTACAAGAGACCAACGAAATGCCTTTAGTTTCGGATATTCTAGATTAGCACCATCTGCAATAGCTTCACGTAAATCTAGAAAAAACAGTTATATGCTCTAAAGGGCATTCATTGGGTTCTCTATGAAATTGACTCCTCCTAATTTTAGAAATAAAAGAAGGATGAATTTCAAAGTTAACGCGCGGGAAAACAATTAGCGATTCTGGAACATCCAGAGTAGGGTGCAGGTACTCCTTTGCGTTTGCAGGGATATGCTGCAATTGTTCCTCCAGCTCTCGTCGGGCATTGACTTTGCGATCCACCCTTGCTTTCCACCTTTGTTGATTCTGTTGATATTCCGCCTCTTGTTGGGCGTACTCTGCTTCTCTGGTGGTGAACTCCTCTACCCGTCTGCGGAGTTGCTCAAGCTCCTGTGCTGGTGTGAGCTGGACCTCATTCTCGTTAGTCGTCGACATGTCTCCTCTTTAGCCTTTGCTTAAGATGGAAGAACCATTCAGGCTTGAGAATAAGATTGATAGGTGTGCGATCAGTTCTTCGCATACACTTGAAAAACAAAAGCAAAAAGAAAATAGTAAAAAGGAACTAAAAAGGGCGCAATTTATTGATTCCCCGACAACGGCGCCATAATTTGTTAGGAGGAAAATCAAGTATGAAATAAATATAAAATATAAATCTCAAACTGAATCCCTGAACCACGCAAATAAAAATTACAACACTTCCTCCCGTTGTAATGGAAGGGAATCAGGATCGTGTCCACGAGGAAGCGCGTCAGCACTCGCCTTTCTTGTTCCAAATCACTCTTCGAAATCGACTAGAAGAGTACTCGATGTCGAGTAAAGTACTCGATATTGACTACACCGTCTAGTAAACTTGCAACTCTGCACAACAGAAGACGAAAAGAGCCTATGTCGAGTACAAGAGTACCCGACATCGACTACAATACTCGAGATCGACTAGTAGTGGTCGAGATCGAGTACGTCAATGCAGAATAAAAACGTAACCTTGTGATAAAATAAAGACAGAAATAACACGAAATTGGTGGGAATTAATTCAATAATATAAAAGCTTATAGAATTGGGGTATCAACCCCACAACGATAACCATATAAGAATAATGCTAAAGATATAAAAGATCATGCCTTTTCATCAAATAACTTTCATCATTAACAAATAGGAAGATAGAGGCTTTCGCATAAACCATAATTGTTACTAACCCTTTTTCACATAATTAATCCAAATTTACATTAAGATCACTTTCGCTTCAATAACACAAATAAACATCACCTTCGACTGTCGCAGAAGAATCATGCATTTTAGGGATAGAAGATGAAATCGCAATAAAGATTGTACCTTCGATGCATTACCTTACATGGCTACCGTCGGGCTCACCCCGACCCTAGAAGTTGAGTGACTACTCTCTCTTCATCATCAAAACACAAATCGATAACATAAAGAAACTAACTTGGATTAAATCAAAACAAAGCTTATAACCAATCGAAGCCAAATCTGCTCTCGCCTCTCCACCGCCAATCGGCCACAAGCTCCAACAAAAATCTCTAAATTGCCTAACTACTGTTTGCTCAATTGCTTGAGAGATGATCCTAAAACCAGCCCTTATGGCCTTATTTATAGTATTCAATCTCCGTTATCGAAGGAAAGAATAATCTATCTATATCTAAAACCATCTATCTAAAGACTTAATGATAAAACTTTGTAAAATAAAGGAAATAAAATAATTAAAATCCCTTGGGTAAATATGAGAAATATCTAATGTTGATAAATCAGCCTTCTCTTCGATAGATCTTCACATGACTTCCATGGTAAGTAATCTCACACTTGGATTTCTACTCGTAGTCGACTCGGATTCGTCACTGGAAAGTACTTGACATCGAATAAACTACTCGACGTCGAGTAAAATTCTTCTGCTCCTCGGATTGTGCTCGAGCTCGAGTAGGATTTGGTTGCTCGACTAGTACTCGACATCGAGTAAAGTACTCGATGTCGAGGACTTCCTGTGCTCTCAAGTGATCCTCTGCTCGATCTCGTGTTCAGGAGCTGTAGTCGACCAAATGTACTCGACATCGACCACTTCTGATTGATATCGACTAGTCCTATCGAATGTCTTTTTCCTTGTTTTTTGCTCGATGTGTCCTGGCTCAGCTGCTGCTTGACCTTGGACTTTCTGTAGTTGACCTCGAGCTCTTCCATGGTTTTCTTCCTTCTCCAAACTGTTGTAGAATGCCTCGATTTCTGCAAAATGAAATAGAAACTAGTGTAGACTCCATAATTTGGCAAATAAGCATAAACTACATAGATTATGTATAATTCTAACCTAGTGATATGAAATGTATGCAGAAATCGATAAAAAAAGTTAAGGTAAAACATGGCAAAATAGGCGCAGATCAAATACTTCACATGCAAGATAATGGAAATATAATAAAACATATGCAATATGAATACTTAAATGCAATTAAATCAGTCTTTATGCTCTTGGTTGTCCTCAAGTAACCATGAAGAATAAACAAAATCAATGCATCCCGCAGGAGATTCCTTCATAACTTTTCCTCATCAAAACCAACTTCCATCAATAGTGCAAATATGAACAATGCATAAAATATCATAACATGTATATGGGTGATCAAGTAGCCCGCATGCTTATCAATCCAACCTCACATGGGAAAATATGTATTTCTCTCAATCTCATGTGTTTAGGCTTTAAGCATACACTCAACTCAATTCCATATGCAAACATCAACATTAAATATTGACACTTATATCACAAAATCTTGACCGAATACGTACATCAAAGAAAAATACATATTTTCCTTTGGGCCTAACAGGGTCGACATACTACCGACAGTATGCTCGAGTGTGCTTCTCCCGGAGGGCAGTCCCTTGGGCCTAACAAGGTTGTTAGTGTTTTAAGTGGAGGAGGTTGTAACACCCCCGTCCAGCATCGGATATCATAAGGATGTTGGGAGTGATTTATAAGGAATTCAAGTTTTATCTATGTCACAAGAGCTCTTGTGACATAACGATGTTGGGAGTGATTTATAAGTAATTCATGTCTTATCTATGTCACAAGGGCCTAACATGGTCATAAGGATGTTGGGAGTGATTTATAAGGATGTTAGAAGTGAGGTTGGCGGACTTGAGAGGGTTAGGTGCCATGGGCTGGTGCCTCTTGAGACCCTAGGTATTACAGTCTCTAAACCTAACAATAGGCCGCAAAAATAGAGTAGTAGTCGGCCTTTCTAAACCCTAGAAAGTGATATAATAATAAACTAATAAGATAACTTCTGATAAAATCGGTGTTTGTTGATACTGCAAGACCGACGGGCGCTGTTATTCTGTATTTTTTAATTCTTCTTTCGTTCTCAATTCTCTTCTACTTTGCTCCCCTTATGATTTTTCCTTGCCTCTCTTCAGCACAAAACTAGCCTTTTCTAAGCTCGGATTGTAAAATTACATAATGAACAGAAAATAGTATAGATTCCGAACTTGAAAGCCTAAATGGATAAAAATGCAAATTAATTATAAAACATGCAGGAAATATATCCTAAATGCATCTAAACCTATCTATAATGCATATTGATATGCGTAGTTTTGACCATGTTTTATTTTTCCTTTTATTCCAATTCTTCATATTTTATACTTTGGGTTGGGAAAATATTAAATTTGTGTAGTTTATGTTTATTTGCGAGAAACAGAGGTCTACACAAGTTTTGGTTTAATTTCGCAGGAATTGGAGACATTTTGGAATAAATGCAAGAAGATAAAGGAGGAGTTGAAGGAACACTCGATGTCGACTACTGGCCCTCGATGTCGACCACAGAGAAAGATGAATTTGGCTAAGTGTTGAAACATGAGGCTACTGTAATTTCAGTCGATATTGGCGCTTGAGATCGACTTGTAACTCGACATCTAATGAGGTACTTGACATATATTGAGGCTACCCGATATCTTCTGAAAATGATCCACATATAGAAGCTGAAGAAAGGAGAACACTGGAGATCTACTAAGACACTTGAGATCGAGTGAAGAGCAGTCGATGTCGACTGAACTTGGTCGACGTCGACTGAAACCCTAGTGGGCCGCGGACGAGATTTGATGAATCCAAGTCGGAGAAGAATTACTTAACCATGAAGAGAGAATCTTTTGTCTTACCTTATAAGCTTCTATCCTTATGGGTAATATCTATTTAACCTAGGGAATTTACTTATTTGGATATCGTTTTATTTATTTCAATTATAGTACAATTAGGATTACTTTCCTTGGCCAGCAAGGATTAGTCTATTATAAAGAAAGCCTTTGGGGCTAGGGTTTAAATCAACCATTAGCACTTGAGCAATCAAGTTAGTAGTTAGAGAGAGAGATTGGAGTTTTCGGTTGTACTCTTTTTCAATTTCATTTCAAATTTTTTTCCTTATGTTTATGATGATGTCCATGATGATGAGGCGTGAGTAGTTGTCCCACTTCTAGGGTCAGGGTGAGCTCGGCAACAGCCATGTAAGTATGCTTTAATTTATGATGTTCTTATGAGTTTATCAACTTCTATCCCATGCTTAATCCGCTGCGAAAGTAGAGGACGATTCCTTATATATGATTATGAAGAAAAAGAGAATTAATTGTGAATTTGGATAGTAATTAGGTTTTACTTGCTAAAGTTTGTTAACCCTAATTATGAAAAAAGATAGAAACAAATAGATTTTTATTCAAGAGCCTTTATTTATCTATTTGTTGATTGCGAAAGCTATCTTATGATGATAAAAAAACATAATCGTTCATAATTCTTGTTATTAGCATACATGGTTATTGTTGCGGTAAACCCTAACCTTGGAAGCTTTTTATATATTATAGCACAACCCCTTTTGATATTTCTGATAATTCCTTTGCATTCTTTCTTACATTCTTTCGACCATTCTTTGTCGAACAAAGTTATTATTTTACGGTTTTCTGTACTCGATATCGACTCATCTAGTTGACCTTGAGAGTCACTCACTCGACATCGACTGGCTAACTGTACATCGATTTGCTTGTTTGTGATTTATAGGTACTGGTGAGGAGATATAGACTGCCCCAGTCGATATCGACTGAACTTGGTCGATTTCGAGAACTTCTAGTCGATACAAGGAATTGATTTTGGACTACTTAGGCTGATGCGGGTCAAGATGGCATTTTGTGGGTCAAACAACGATCTTGATCCAGGCGACGACTCGAGGACGAGTCGATTTCAAATGGAGGAGAATGATGTCATCCTCAAGCGGAAGAAGAAGGCTCCACCTTGGGAGTCGTTGAAGAAACGGCGTTAATTATTTTATTATTTATATTTCTTATTTTTATATATTCTATTTTTAGTAACTCCTATGTTAGTTGGAGTCTAATTATAGAATTGCTTATTTTAGTATTTCTTAGTTAGGTCAAATAAGATGGTTAGGAGAGTCTATCCTTTAGGCTTTCTTAATTATCATACTCCCTCCGTCCAAAAATACATGGACTTTTACTATTCATACATGCTTTTTTAGGAGTTAAAAACTATATAAAATATTAACTTTTTTATTAATTTTTTTAATAATTACAAATTTATTATCAATAAGTTTGTAATTATTAAAAAAAATTAATAAAAAAGTTAATATTTTATATAGTTTTTACCTTCTTAAAAAAGCGTGCGTGAATAGTAAAGGCAATGTATTTTTGGACGGAGGTAGTATTTTATTATTTTCTATTAGGATTTTAGATTAAATTTTATTTAGTTAGGATATAGTTTGGTAAAGCAATCCTTAGCCTCTAAGGAAGCCAACCAAACCCTAGTTATTTACCTATTTAAACATTGTATTCCCTTTTGAATTAATCAGATTGAATAGAATTGAGGAACCCCTTTATGGATTAAAGGGTTCTTCGATTTCAATCCAAAAGCTATCCGGTTCTTATGTTCTAATACCTTCGGCACTACCACAATCATCACCATCATCATCATCACCTTGATCATCGTTGATCAGAAATAATTAAACACGGCTTGGAATAGTAGATCCGTCACAAGAAGAGCATCGGCAACCCTTGGTGACGCTCCCAGCGAGCGCGGCCTCGCCAACTCCGCGTTCCCAGCTCTCGCTGTCTCGTTCTCGCGCCTGCTCGCTCTCGCCTCGATCGCTCTCTCGTGCTCGCACCCGCTCTCGCTATCAGCGCGTGTTGTCCCCGGCATCGCTTGCGCACACCCTGAGGAGCCGTGCTCCTGTGTGCTCGGCAATCCCTTCAGCGATCGTGATCAGTCCTCACGACTACGGGCCGCACGCGCCAGATCTCTCGCTTCCCCTGTGTCCCTTATTTGTACTAATTCATTAGTTTAAATTAGTTAGTTTCCATCGTTATTAGTAGATTAATTTTCTTAAGTTATAAAACCTGTTTCTTTTAGTTAGTTATTCACTAGTTTAGATTTAATTAAGTTTATTTCCATCTTGTTAGAATTTCTTAAGTTAAGAGTTTTTGGCTTGAATTAGCTTATTAATTAGTTTAGTGAATTTTGTTAATCGATCAGGAGATATTGGAAAAGTTTTTGGCTTGAATTAGTTTATGCTACGCTTTTTGTTTCTTTGAGTTGATGTTATTAATGTTTTGATTTGATGGCGTGGGAAATTTGGGGCGACTGGGAGGATGATCCCGATCCATTGGATGGATTTTTTTCTTTGGAACGTGCTAAACACCAACGACGCTAACAAGAGTTACGTCGGAGAGCTTGGCTACAACAACAAACCCTAGAGCATCGATGCAAAGCCAAAAGACGCCAACTTTGGCTTCAACGTCAAGAGGAAGAACAACGTCAATTGGAGATCGAAGATAAGAGGTGTCGACAACGCTATCAGATTCGACTTCTCCAAAAAAGAGAGGCTAAGGAAGAACGTCACCGAGAGGAGGAGGAACGACGAAAAGAGGAGGAACGAATCCAAGAGGAGGCAGAACGACGCCGACAGGAGGAACAAAGCCGATGGTTGAAGGCTTTGATTGCGGAGATGGTGGACAAATTCGTTGCACAGAAAACAGCACAGCGCGCCGAACTTGTTTCGCAGATTCCCGTTGACTCCGACCTCGGAATTGAGTCATCTCAGTCTGGTTGCGAAGCTGACTCGACGAGCTTTCCAACGGTGGGTTATACGCTGCCAGAATCTTCCAATAAGATCTCCGAATCTGTTCTGCAATCAGACTGCAACAGTGTTCATGACGAGCATGTTGATTCCGTTGACGAGGATGAGGTACTTGATGACGTGTCTCAAGAGTTAGCGATTGTACCTCTTGGGCATGTTCATGAAGTTCCCGTTGCTGAGATTTGTGTGGTCATTGATCCTATTCTTATTGAAGATCAAGTTCGTTCAACGATCGCGCATGAAGGTGTTGTTTTTGGGGTTCCTATACCTCGAATTCTCCTGGCACCTATTCCACCCATTGATCCATTATCTTTTTTGAAGGTTGCTGCTCCTTCCTCGCTGATCATTGCCGACTCGATTCGATGACGAATCGAAGATAAGAAGGGGAGAATGATGCGGGTCAAGATGGCCTTCTGTGGGTCAAACAACGATCTTGATCCAGGCGACGACTCGAGGACGAGTCGATTTCAAATTGAGGAGAATGATGTCATCCTCAAGCGGAAGAAGAAGGCTCCACCTTGGGAGTCGTTGAAGAAACGGCGTTAATTATTTTATTATTTATATTTCTTATTTTTATATATTCTATTTTTAGTAACTCCTATGTTAGTTGGAGTCTAATTATAGAATTGCTTATTTTAGTATTTCTTAGTTAGGTCAAATAAGATGGTTAGGAAAGTCTATCCTTTAGGCTTTCTTAATTATCATATTTTATTATTTTCTATTAGGATTTTAGATTAAGTTTTATTTAGTTAGGATATAGTTTGGTGCAGCAATCCTTAGCCTATAAGGAAGCCAACCAAACCTTAGTTATTTACCTATTTAAACATTGTATTCCCTTTTGAATTAATCAGATTGAATATAAAATTGAAGAAACCCTTTATGGATTAAGGGTTCTTCGATTATCAATCCAAAACCTTTGGTTCTTTACTACCTTCAAGTTCCTGCTCTTGTTCTTTCGATTCATTCGTTCCCAATTAAATCAAGTGTAATTCATTTACCTTACATTTTATTCACGTGAGTTTGAGTGGCAAATTGTCCAGCCGTATCAGAGAGGACTAGGCATACGCACCGTCGGCTGATTCAAGTGCAAGTAGCCACCTTTGTTGACCAACCAAGATACTTATTTGATTGTAAGGGTGCAGCGCCGGCAATTGTGGCCAAGTAATATAAGTTGTTAAATTAATTATCAACTCATACACACTCACGCCGATCATCAATTCTGGGAAATCAAAGAGAATAAGCAAGATCGCGTTTTTAGTTTATCAATTGGCCGGTCTAGGCAATTGCTATACATCATAGGCGAGCGCTGACTAGCTTCCTCGAGCATCGATCCTGATTCCCTTCCACTACAGTGAGGGAGTGTTGTAATTTATCTTTGCTAGGACATAGGAGTTGGTTTTCTTGCGATTTATATTTATACATACTTTACCCCTCTAACAAATTTTGGCGCTGTTGCTGGGGAAGCCATCAATCGCGCCATTAGTAGTCTTTATAACGTTCTCTTTTGGTGCTTTCTAATAGGTGTATACCATGCGCTGACCGCACACTGGATTTTTAGGGATTAGACGAACCAAAACACTTCCTTCGTTTATAAGAAAGGTTGAAAAAAATCATGTCTAATCAACAGGCTGCGAATCAAACCACTGAGCAGGAGCTAGAGAAGCTCCGAAAGGAGGTGGAGGATTTTACCACTAGGGAGGCTGAGTACACTCGAAACCAACAAAGGTGGGAGGCAAGGGCTGATCGTGATGCCATGGCCAGAAGAGAACTTAAAGAACGGGTGCAACAGATTCTCCAGAATGCCAAAGAATACTTGCACCGTACACTAGTAATGCAAGAATCTCATATTATTTTTCCCAGAGTATCTTTTGAAATTAAATCTTCATTTCACCATGTTTTATACTATCTTTTATGTCGATTTCTATCCATATTTTATACTTTTATATTGGGAAAGCATGAGATTTGTGTAGTTTATGTTTATTTGCAAATTATGGAGTTCTACACAAGTTTCTATTTAATTTCGGAGAAATCAGACGCACTCTGTAGCTTAAAAGAAAGTCATGAAGACATTGGAGAAGCTAAGGAAGAGCACATGGTGCAGCTGTAGAAAAGCCCACTTTTCGTCATTCATCCTTTTGAATCAAGTTCTGGTGTCTTCATGAGAGTTGTAGCCCTCGAAAAACGCTTTCCAACTCATACTCATATGCGTCAATCGGACAAGCGAGGACTCGGAAAAGTGTGTTTCAAAACGGAGTAGAATGTTGAAAGCTGACAGAGGACTCGAAATCAACTAAATCCACTCGACGTCGACTAAAATCCACTCAAAGTCGAGTGATGTCAACCACTTTTCACTAGAGATCGACTAAACCTACTCAACGTCGACTAAAAATCCAGAAAACCGCAGAGGCCGAATTCGAGTTCGAATCCAAGTGAAGAATTATTTCAACACCAAGCAAGAGATATTCTATCGAGAGTGAACATCTATCCTACTTAGTAATTTCCTAATTTACCTAGGGGGAATTTAATTATTTTATTTATTTTGTTTATCAAACATTTATCATTATATATAGATAGATAGAACTTAGATATAGATAGAGATGTTGCTTCCTAGAATAGCTAGGATTGGAACCTATAAATAAAGCTCTATGGGCTGGTTTTTTTTTTTATTCATTCAAGCCAAGTCATCTTCGGGCACAAGGAGAGAGTAGAGAAAGAAGAGCCTAGTGGGAGAGGAGGAGGAAGAGATTGGAAGGTTTTGGTTACTTTTACATCTTTGTTACTTGCTACATATCATTGCTTTGTCATAAGAGTCTTTGCTTAGAGTTATTGAATAGGAAATCGCTTCTCCCTGTGGTTTATCAAGTGATTGATTGCCTAATATATTGGTTTTGTATTTATTTTTGGATATTATTACTATTTGACAAGGGGCGAAAGTGCCAACGATGTAACGGCCCAAAATTATGATTTCCGGGTTACGTTTCAAGGGATAAAACCCCTTGTTCGGATCTTGCAATCCAGGTACGGGTCGAGGTTTCAAACTCATTTAAGATTAGTAGAAGGAGGGATTTCAAACCCTAAAAACCTCGAAGGGCCATTAGGTACCCTTTACCTGTCCTAAGATTATGTCGCAAAATCCAATTCAATCGAAAGTAAAGCGGAAGCAAAACTAGGATACAAATGCCACAACAAAGCCGGGTCAAACCAAATCATAAGCAAGTGATTACCATTTTACCAAGTTAGAATATTAGCTAGGTTCTTCGTTTCGCCAAAGGGTTTCCTGTCACAGAAGCAAGGAGCAAACAAGATCTGCAGAAAATACCTTTAAAAAAAGAACGGGGAAAGGAGTCAGATCGAGCCACTCATGCGGGACCGGCAGTCCTCGCTGAGGCCACATAGTATGTGCTATACCTAATAAAGATGCTCTAATTCAGTACGAAAGTCAAACACACTAGCATGCTCCTGGTTATAATAATGTATAAAAATACTGTAAAGGGCCCAAGACAATGCCAAGTGGCATATCCCTCTCCTACCTCCACCCCTTCCGATAGGCGGAGACTGGCCAGCTCGTGAATGCATTCCATCATAATCGGGGGGCACGCATGCCTAACCCGCTCCACAATAAAGCCCGCAGGCATCTCATAATACAAGGAAGTTCATGACTCGATTGACTCAGGGTACCCGATGAGGCTGGGCTACCCTATGACCCTAGCAAAGACTCTAGGACTATCACAGATAACGGCCGTTCTGTTTCAAACGCATAAAGTAAGCAGATGCTCATTCAATTAGTGCAACCTAAACAGGATACTACATGGCATGCTATTATGCATATGCAACACCTAACATAAAATGCAACAACAGGCACGAATGTCCAATCTGAGTAAGCCCCTAGGTAACTTACCTGAAGTCTTCACATCCAATTAACCAGCAAACAAGCCACTCAGATAATCATCCATCGGTCCACAAGCCACTCAGAGAATCATCCAATCACACTAGCAAGTAATAAGCAAGGAACAACTCATCAATACATACTTAATTAACACACAAGTAGGCTTTCCAGTCAACACAGGATTCAACAATATTTCATTCAAATAATCTGGCATTCTCATCATTCTCCGTTAACCTTGTTCCGATCAAGCACGAAGCCTAGTCCAAAGCCTTACAAAGACCGTCATTCAAAACATCTTACTTCACATAAAACTCAGGTTTTCCTTAACCATTGTCTCAAGTAACCATCAATTATCAAATCCTCAATTACTCAACAAAACCATACATCCTTAAAACATCAGAACAAGCCAACCATTATCTTGAATAATTCTCATGTAATTAATCATCAGCTATTCATCTTCCCATTAAATATTTATAAGTCAAGTGATCACGCAATATCATTCATATTGAAAGAGTAAACAAGGATAAGCCCAACCACTTCAAGCATCAGTATAGCGTGCTCTCAAGATATCGTTTATATCTTACTATATGCTTGATCATATCTTACTATTCTTGTTTTACTAATCAAACATTAATCATATATATGATATCAAAATAAAACACGCACACTCAAAAGGAACCACTCAAAAGGAACCAAGTGAGTGGATCTTTAACTCAAATCACAAATTTGATATGATTAAGTAGTCAAGTGGAACCTTATTTGATTTCTTTAAAACATTTACCATTAGACTATGACATAACTCATTAAAAGGGTTAAGGTATTTAATCATTAATTAATTATTATATCATTTTAACACTTTAGAAACTGCAATTTAGTTGTCAAGATAATATAGCATAGTCAAATCAAGACAGGCCACTAAGATGTAAATTGAAGGAAAGGAACATCCGGGCAATACAACATCGAACACCATCCTTTCAAACCAAAATGAATTCCATTGATTATCCAAAAGCAAATCCCGTTTATTTAATCCTAAAGCTCAACATCGAAGTTGAAAGCCTATCGTTAATCAAGTTAAGGTCCAAGATTTTATACCCATTCCCAGCGTTTTCGGTCGAAGGGGATCTCGAGCTGTAGCCGCTAGGAATTGACGAGGCAGGCTCCAACTTCAACATCGGGCTCGCAGCTTCAGCTGACCGGAGGCGTGCTCGGCGCCGGTACGGTCGGAGAAGAGCGGCTCCGTCCTTGTTCGCTTCCGGCATGGTCAGGTGGTGTCCGGGCTCGATTAGAGATGGCTGGAGGCGTGAGCTGGTTCACCCATGGGGCAGAAGGGCGGTTGAAGAGGAGTCGACTTCCACGCCAGCTTCGGCGGCTCCATCTCCTCCTGGTTCCGGCATCAGCGGCCCCTAGGTCCGATTTCAGAAAGCCTGGCGAGGCCGTAGGTGAAGGCTCATCGATGGCAGTCAATAGGGGAGAAGAAAGGGGGAGGAGACTCGACCTTGGGATCCCCCGACGGCGACTTCGGGAGCGATCAGAGCTCCGTAGGTTGTTGGCGCCGGCTTGACAGAAGGGATGGGAGCGGGAGGAGCGGTGAGGCGTGACGATGAGCGAGAGAGAGGGGAAGTCGTGGAAGCAGAGGTGTGGAGAGGAGGAGGCGGCCAAGGGAGCTCGGAGGTTCGAGGGTCGAGCGAGCAGTTGAAGGTTTCCGTTCGGATCTGAGGAGGAAGGGGGATCTGTCGCTCAAAGAGATGAACAGGAGGCTGATGAGGAGCGGCTAAGTGGAGGAAAAAGGGTTTATATACCCCACCATCTAGGGTTAGGTTAGTTTAGCGAAAATTATAAAAAATATCCCGCTATTTCTAGGTTGTCATAAATATTACCACATTAAATTACAGAATTCAACCATTAAATTCTATTTACAATAAGAATGACATGAAAATTGTTGTACTCACTATTCAAAATAATAGATATTTCTTAATTCAAAGCCTAAGGTATACATATATATATATATATTTAGAAATTTAATATCGAAATTAAATCATAATTCATAAAATAATATTTTAAAATTTCGGGTCTTTACACCATCCACCTCTACAAACAAGTCTCGTCCTCGAGACTAAAATCCTTTTTAAAAGCAGAAAAACATTTCGAAAACTCAAGTCAGCTCTTCCTATGTCAGTCAACCAGATTCTCAATTATTCAAGAAGCAATTTATCCACCTCTAAAGGCTCATCCCATTTCCACTTCCTAAGTTCATTTCTCATGTTCGGGCTCAACATTAAACTCAAGTATCAGCATATGCAAAATATCATCATAGTAAAATTCATCATCGGCAGACCATACAATCATAGAATTTTGCACATTGCGATCAACCAGAAAAGAACACTATCATCATACTCACACATCACCACCAACTCGAAATGGCACAATCTGAAGCATGACGCACACAGAACCGAACAAATGGGCAACTATGATCAATCTAAACAACCCACTCCTGATCCCACCATAGACGGTTATACAAGGATGATGCAAGGCCTAAGTTGTAACCGAAGGAAAGAGACACTAAGAGACAATTCGACTAACTCTTGACACGAATATAGATTCGGACGGTATCTGGTAAGACTGAACACGAGAATTTCGTTGATACGGAAACCCTTGAGGTTATGATCGCATAATTCATATCATCATGTAACATATCGAGTCATGAACAAACAAGGTTAAAATATCGCACACTAACATGAACCTATCTCAAGGGGTACTAATAATACGATTCTAGTGCTAGAGTCACAACATGTGGAAAAATACAAGGTAAATAACCTACCATGATCATAGCAGTATCAACACACACACTACTATCAACCAAATCCTCGCTAGCAAGGGGTCTTTACATATAATGGTCAGAAAATGCTATTAAGGTACACCATTCATACATACATACGATAGATCTAACAATCTGTCACCCAAATATAACTAACCAGATTCAATACACGCTTGAGGGAATCCTATATGCCACTATGGTGTGAGGGAAACTAAATATAACATGTAAGGAATAACATCAACATGTCTAAAAAAAAATCACAAAGGAATACCATATAGTTCACCGGGAAAAGATAAGTGTAAGTGGGTGCTTCATGCATTTGTGTCACCAAGGCACACATCAACACATATTTCATACCACTATAATCTCAACATGGTAGATTGTATAGTATCAACAAATCTTAAGCAAAAGGGTAGTGCGTAGACATGTAAATGCAATTTAAACTATACGGATGGACGTACGAGCACATCAGCTTAAACTAACAACGCATAACGAGTATAGAAAGACATCATATGGCAAGTAAAAGCGAGCATGAACAATATTATGGTCTACGCATGGGACTATTCATATTAAATAGAGTATGATGGGGTCAAAAGCTAACAAAATAGCTCTAACGATGATATTCAAAATGCATAGACACTCACAATTTCATAACATCACATAACAAGGGTAATTATGCAAGATAGGTATGCTACCCAACCCTATTACATGAGTCATCATATAGATAACGTAAATAGTGCAAAGAATCACATAACATATCGTTGATGCAAAATTTCTACATATGATCGATAACACACGACGGTGAGTAAGTACACGAAAATATACTTTAACAACAAACAATATGATACACAATAAGCCAACCCGCCCATATACAGACTCTCTAGCCTCACAACTGTCCGAAATCAAGGCCAATTACCCAACCAACTACTAAGCACCCCAACTCATATGCCATCAAGCCATCTAAGAACTAGTTTACTTCAATATCCCGACCTCAAATCCTACTCGACCACATAAAACCATATATCGGAGATCCCAATCGCACAATTCCCTTATTTCCGACAAGCTTAACAACTCCACCGACTATCAAAACTCTCTATAAGCACACCCTCATCCTAGGGTCCTCTACCAGTCCCATCTTTACCTTCTAATAGAAATCCCAAGTCCTAGACTGAACCGCTCTCACGCTCGATCTAGACGCTACGTAACAATCTCGCTGACTCTTCCTAGGCTCTCAAGACTCCGCCTAATCATCATCCCAAAGAGACATCTCAATCACCTTGCTAACGTAATCACACTTCCCGTACCACTGGTCATTCTCACTAACCATCCACCTCTAAGCACCCAGCTCATACTAATCATCTCACACCTGACACTCGCATCCTTATCCTCGACATTACCAACACAAGCATCCTACCTTGCTAGAATCCCCTCAACCGCCTACTCTCGACAACTCTAACGCAGAAAACCGTCTAGTGCTAGCTCATAACCACAAATCACCGAGTTCCTCATCATCCGCGTCTATCCTCAACGACCAATAACAGATTCTACCTACTTATCCCATTCTGAATCTCACGAAACCTGAACATCCACAACTCCTTAGTCGACATATTCTAGATCCTCGTCCCAGCATATTCTCAAATTTCCTTGTTCCAAATCTTACTGTACCTTAATCATTCGAAATCCTCAAGTCGTCCTACTCCAATTCCTCATCTCTTCATATTCCTAAATTGCCTCAAGCTTCTACTTCTTAACCATGACACCTTACCGTCCAAGACCCTCTTTTACCGATCATCATTTCCACAGAATCCCTAAATCGTCCTCATCCGAGTTTCTCAAGTACCACATCTTCACCAAACCTTTTAAAATCCTTCTTGCTCTAGCGTTCCCCATACCTTCCACCTTGCCTAGTTCCCAAATCCATGCTCAGAATCTCCCGTCTCAACCTCAAGTGAACAATCTTACCAGAATTCTCAACGAAATACTTAGCCAGTTGCCAACCCTTCCTCGAAAGCTCATCCCACATCCTTAAATACCTCAATAGCCACAATAACCTCCACTCAGAAATTCCGATTCATTCCCTATACTAAAATCCTCCAACAACGCATCTAGAAATCCTTCACTCGTGAATTCTCAAAGCACTACCAATTATGTCCAAACAATTCCTAAATACTCATTACACGTACAGTTCTGATATGAACACCTAATATTCAAGATCGATGATTTTCCAAGCAACCCTATACTGCTCATCCTTAGCAATTCCTCAACTTCATCCTTTAACAAAGCCGCTCCTAATCACAGCACATACAACCTAGTCCCAATCTCTACGATTCCTTGGACATTCCTTAACCGATCATCCTCAATGTCACCCATGATCCGCTTCTAGACTATCTATACACTCTCTCTTGGCACACTAACTCGTCTATCAACACATCCCCTCAAGAATATCCCGATCCACTCTTGACTCACTCATCAACCCCTAGAACCACACTACTCGCAACACTATTGCCCCACACTACCTATAACGAAGATCTCTCCCTCGGAATCGTACCACACTAACTCCACCACTCATCTAAGGCCTACTTGGAAACTCAACTCTATTCACCGACCACTATCTCTGACAAGTCATGACTCACTCGACTCTACCCAAGGTAACACATCCTTCCTGCACTTCATCTCGCACAACCAACGACCCACTCGAAGACCTCAATCTACCTGTCATTTCCCGATCTGTCTCACAAAGGAATCACTCAACTCCTACCCAAGAAGGAAACACCACCACCTATATAACTCATACCCAATTTACTAGCAGGTCAGTACACGTAAGCATAAAGGCACATCATCACAGAAACAAGTTAGTCAGGAAATCATTCACTACCAGCTCAGCACATCAGTCCTCACATAACCTCAAAAGGCAAGACATATCAAGGAGGACACGTGGAGCATAAAAGACATCATCATATAGGCCGGGTTGTATAATATTTTTCCATAACCAAGTAAACAAGCAAGAATAACATTATCTTGTCGGAATAAGGGACATGTAAGGTATCAATTGTACCAGTCAGACAATTATAGGATATCGAGTCGTCATATAAGCAAAACATCATAAACAGTTATCATCGTCCATACAAACAAGGTAAAGGTGCATGTCATAACTTCACAAAATCTCATGGAGTCACAACGTGTGAACGATAACACATAAGGGGTAGGGGGCATAACTTCATGTCAATCACAGAGATCCTATTTTATAAATAAGCGAGTTATTTCTATTAATTAATTCACACATATTTTAGTCAAGTTGCATACACATATCCCTTTTTTGAACGAATTTCACATATGAGAGCAATATCATTAGAATTCATCATATAAAACATGTAGCGCATCAATATCATTAGAATTCATCATGTAAAACATGTAGAGCATCAACTAAATAGATCATGGGACAATGTCATGCCAAAACATCTCAATTAAGAATTTAAGCAATTCATTTTGTGATCCCTACAAGTATTCCATAGGCGTCCCCATGAAACACTTGTATAAGTATCACAAAATCATCACAATGTTCTCACTAAATCCGACCAAGTACTTTACAAGCGTCCCTGTAAAATATTTGTGTCGACTATATGAAAACATTATCATATAAGCAAGAATCAACAATTTATACTAAGAGTTTGAATTCTATAAACATTCCTTATCAACTCAACCATAGAGTCTCATAATCAGAATATCATGCATCTCAAATCAACAAACACAATTTCTCTGTCCTCAATAAGTTCTCCATCAACTAGAGTAAGGTCCTCAAACCTGAGCCCATAAGCTTAGCTTTCCACTAACCAGCACAAAACTTCAACCACAACCATGTAAATTCTCATAATATCATCTCATGTCCTCATCCAACCAAGTGCCAGAATTGCCAACAACCGCTAGAAGGCATCCAAAAATTGCCATCAAAAGTGATATAAGTAACAAAACAAGTGTGCATAAGCCAAACACATCAAGAATGGTATTAATGGTACCACACAAGTCATCAAGTACCACAAATTATAAGCCCACAACAAGACCTAAACATCTTATCATAATCACGTCAGATATTATAATGAGAGAAACACATGTAAACAGATATCATACCAACTCATTAAGAGTAACATACATGAATCATCAAGCTTCTCCCCCGAATTCATTTATCTCTATAATCAAGTTTACGAATTACCCAAACAAGATTTTACATATGCACGTCATGCCCATAAAGTATAATACGCATCTAAAAGACATATTAGACAAGTAGCTAAATCAAGAAGAACAACACATAGACAATCACACAATCTCTCCCCAAAACTCCATCCGTCGTGGTGCATCTCCTTGGGGTCTTTCACTCCCATCTGTAAAGAACAAGCTGATATTTTGCCTACCGTTCCCAACTACACCCAATAGGGGTGGTCTAGCGCCTTTGCTACCCACTCGCGTACCCGTTTGGTCGGTTTTCCTCTTTTATTACAAGTCAAGTTCATTACTTAGTCCGATTTAAGTTAGGCACCTTAAGTTCATTTTTCCCTTTTTTTAAAATCCTTTCAAATCCTTTGAAATTCATGGGCGGTTTTCCAAAACATACACTCGACCCTTGCGTACCCGAATTGCACAACCTCAGCTCTAATACCATCTTTGTAACGGCCCAGAATTATGATTTTCGGGTTACGTTTCAAGGGATAAAACCCCTTGTTCGGATCTTGCAATCCAGGTACGGGTCGAGGTTTCAAACTCATTTAAGATTAGTAGAAGGAGGGATTTCAAACCCTAAAAACCTCGAAGGGCCATTAGGTACCCTTTACCTGTCCTAAGACTATGTCGCAAAATCCAATTCAATCGAAAGTAAAGCGGAAGCAAAACTAGGATACAAATGCCACGACAAAGCCGGGTCAAACCAAATCATAAGCAAGTGATTACCATTTTACCAAGTTAGAATATTAGCTAGGTTCTTTGTTTTGCCAAAGGGTTTCCCGTCACAGAAGCAAGGAGCAAACAAGATCTGCAGAAAATACCTTTAAAAAAAGAACGGGGAAAGGAGTCAGATCGAGCCACTCATGCGGGACCGGCAGTCCTCGCTGAGGCCACATAGTATGTGCTATACCTAATAAAGATGCTCTAATGCAGTACGAAAGTCAAACACACTAGCATGCTCCTGGTTATAATAATGTATAAAAATATTGTAAAGGGCCCAAGACAATGCCAAGTGGCATATCCCTCTCCTACCTCCACCCCTTCCGATAGGCGGAGACTGGCCAGCTCGTGAATGCATTCCATCATAATCGGGGGGCACGCATGCCTAACCCGCTCCACAATAAAGCCCGTAGGCATCTCATAATACAAGGAAGTTCATGACTCGATTGACTCAGGGTACCCGATGAGGCTGGGCTACCCTATGACCCTAGCAAAGACTCTAGGACTATCACAGATAACGGCCGTTCTGTTTCAAACGCATAAAGTAAGCAGATGCTCATTCAATTAGTGCAACCTAAACAGGATACTACATGGCATGCTATTATGCATATGCAACACCTAACATAAAATGCAACAACAGGCACGAATGTCCAATCTGAGTAAGCCCCTAGGTAACTTACCTGAAGTCGTCACATCCAATTAACCAGCAAACAAGCCACTCAGATAATCATCCATCGGTCCACAAGCCACTCAGAGAATCATCCAATCACACTAGCAAGTAATAAGCAAGGAACAACTCATCAATACATATGTAATTAACACACAAGTAGGCTTTCCAGTCAACACAGGATTCAACAATATTTCATTCAAATAATCTGGCATTCTCATCATTCTCCATTAACCTTGTTCCGATCAAGCACGAAGCCTAGTCCAAAGCCTTACAAAGACCGTCATTCAAAACATCTTACTTCACATAAAACTCAGGTTTTCCTTAACCATTGTCTCAAGTAACCATCAATTATCAAATCCTCAATTACTCAACAAAACCATACATCCTTAAAACATCAGAAGAAGCCAACCATTATCTTGAATAATTCTCATGTAATTAATCATCAGCTATTCATCTTCCCATTAAATATTTATAAGTCAAGTGATCACGCAATATCATTCATATTGAAAGAGTAAACAAGGATAAGCCCAACCACTTCAAGCATCAGTATAGCGTGCTCTCAAGATATCGTTTATATCTTACTATATGCTTGATCATATCTTACTATTCTTGTTTTACTAATCAAACATTAATCATATATATGATATCAAAATAAAACACGCACACTCAAAAGGAACCACTCAAAAGGAACCAAGTGAGTGGATCTTTAACTCAAATCACAAATTTGATATGATTAAGTAGTCAAGTGGAACCTTATTTGATTTCTTTAAAACATTTAACATTAGACTATGACATAACTCATTAAAAGGGTTAAGGTATTTAATCATTAATTAATTATTATATCATTCTAACACTTTAGAAACTGCAATTTAGTTGTCAAGATAATATAGCATAGTCAAATCAAGACAGGCCACTAAGATGTAAATTGAAGGAAAGGAACATCCGGGCAATACAACATCGAACACTATCCTTTCAAACCAAAACGAATTCCATTGATTATCCAAAAGCAAATCCCGTTTATTTAATCCTAAAGCTCAACATCGAAGTTGAAAGCCTATCGTTAATCAAGTTAAGGTCCAAGATTTTATACCTATTCCCAGCGTTTTCGGTCGAAGGGGATCTCGAGCTGTAGCCGCTAGGAATTGACGAGGCAGGCTCCAACTTCAACATCGGGCTCGCAGCTTCAGCTGACTGGAGGCGTGCTCGGCGCCGGTACGGTCGGAGAAGAGCGGCTCCGTCCTTGTTCGCTTCCGGCATGGCCAGGTGGTGTCCGGGCTCGATTGGAGATGGCTGGAGGCGTGACCTGGTTCACCCATGGGGCAGAAGGGCGGTTGAAGAGGAGTCGACTTCCGCGCCAGCTTCGGCGGCTCCATCTCCTCCTGGTTCCGGCATCAGCGGCCCCTAGGTCCGATTTCAGAAAGCCTGGCGAGGCCGTAGGTGAAGGCTCATCGATGGCATTCAATAGGGGAGAAGAAAGGGGGAGGAGACTCGACCTTGGGATCCCCCGACGGCGACTTCGGGAGCGATCAGAGCTCCGTAGGTTGTTGGCGCCGGCTTGACAGAAGGGATGGGAGCGGGAGGAGCGGTGAGGCGTGACGATGAGTGAGAGAGAGGGGAAGTCGTGGAAGCAGAGGTGTGCAGAGGAGGAGGCGGCCAAGGGAGCTCGGAGGTTCGAGGGTCGAGCGAGCAGTTGAAGGTTTCCGTTCGGATCTGAGGAGGAAGGGGGATCTGTCGCTCAAAGAGATGAACAGGAGGCTGATGAGGAGCGGCTAAGTGGAGGAAAAAGGGTTTATATACCCCACCATCTAGGGTTAGGTTAGTTTAGCAAAAATTATAAAAAATATCCCGCTATTTCTAGGTTTTCATAAATATTACCACATTAAATTACAGAATTCAACCATTAAATTCTATTTACAATAAGAATGACATGAAAATTGTTGTACTCACTATTCAAAATAATAGATATTTCTTAATTCAAAGTCTAAGGTATATATATACATATATATATATATATATTTAGAAATTTAATATCGAAATTAAATCATAATTCATAAAATAATATTTTAAAATTTTGGGTCTTTACAAACAATGTTCGCCATGCGTCAGTGACCCACACTCCAAACAAGGTTGTTTGTTGGTGAGGAACTTTACTTAACTTGCTTATGCAATCGTCGCACTTGATCCTTTGTGAATTGCTCCCTCGCATGAGGATCAATTTCGTTAGATGGCTCATGGAGTGGCATAGATGGGGCAGGCTTCGCATCTTTCAAATTTAATATTTTTAGGATAATTATCTATATTTTAGGTTATTTTCTATTATTTTATTAGGTAAGTATTTAGGGTTTTTGGGCCTCTTTTCTCCTATATGAACCTAGGCCACGAAATTCCTTAGACATCCACTATTATTCTCAGACTTTTCTCACAAAATACAGTAGCCTTTCATCCATTCAACGTTGTTTATTTTTTATCAATTCGAAGGAGATTTTGGTAAGCCATCAGTGGTGAATTCCGTTATTTGTTTCACCTATGTTTTGGAGACTGGGTTGGTGATTTGTGAGGCTTAAATTCAGTTGTTTTCCTACTGTTCTTTTGATTTTCCTTGTGCTTACTGTCAATATTATTGTGATTCGCGACCATAATAGTATCTTGCTAGGTATTTATTCTATCATACTTGAATGAATTCCATAGTAGCATGCTTAGGATTGTGAGAACCTTGTTTGATCATGACTAAATAGGGATTTTGACATATGTCTTAAACATCGGTTACCATGCTTACTTGATGTTATTCATATGCCTAGATTCTTAGGAATTTGTGCTATCTTTATGTTAAATCTTTGTCGTGCTTTGGTTGCATAAAGGTGTAAGGGATTAATTTCACTTGTTGTGTTTTCATCTATATAAACTAAGATGAGAAGAATGTATGTGAAAGGAAATATGCCAACTTGAGTTTGAGTCTAGGACCAATCCAACCAATGTCGAAGAATGCATAGGTGGAAAGTTTTTCTCTAGTGAATTGATCTCAAAACCTTCACTTTATTCTTTGTTGCCTTGTTTGCAATCTTCATTAGCTTAATTTCTTATATTTATTTGCTTATTTCTCACTTTTTATTGAAGTAGCATTTAAATTACTTTAATCTTAAATTTCCCTGTGGGTTCGACCCTCACTTATCGTTATACTAGTCTTTAATGTGAGAATTTCTTTGGCGAGATTTACGCACGAGAGTATAACACCGACATAATAGCTAAGATGTGCAACCTTATCCGTTACTGGATGTCAAGAAGAGGGATGTGGGAGAAGGACTTCTCCCGCAAACCTAACAAAAGAGTTTTAGTATCAGCCATAATGAGTTCAATTTCCCATGGGCACGTAGTGTTATATTTTAAGCAGTTTATAATAATCTCGAAGTCGTTGTCCACAATAATGTTCATAATTCTAAGGTGTAGAGCCTTCAAAATTCTACTTCTCGGAGCTAGTGCCTCAGTCATCATCGGACACTGACCACCCACCTTATTTCCTTCAATGATAATGGGAACCCCATTACAGTCCCGGATAATGAAACCAATGGAACTGTTTGTTGGCGAGACAGTGGAGTTGTCAAAATTCAGTTTAAAGATCCCCGGAGGTGGCACTATTAGAAAACGCTTCTATACTCTTGAAACTAACCTTAAACATAGCCTCAATATTAGCCTCGAAAATATATTAGCCTAAAATATGCCCCCGAATTCGACCTCAAGACACATTTCGAGGGGTAGAGGAGGGAGGTTAAATGTGGCCTTGAATATTAACCTCAAAAGTTTTTTCCGAGAGTAAGATAGCCTCCAAATAATTTCGAGGGTACAAACTTCGAGGCTAAATAGCATCAATTCATAGCCTCAAAATTTAAAATAGCCTCCAATTTAACTACAAAAATAACCTCCAAAATATTTAGAGGCTATTGTACCCTCGAAACAATATTCTCAGGTTAATCATGGAGACCACATTTAACCTCCCTCCTCTACACCTCGAAATGTGTCTTGTGGTCAAATTTGAGGGCTTTTTCAAGGGTAATATGAATTCGGGGGCATTTTGTCAACTTATTTTGTAGTCAATTTGGAGGTTAAATTCAATATTTTGGTTCCTAAATTTCAAGTTGAATTTTATAAACTTCATAAATTTGTAGCCAAATTTGAGATTAAATTCATTAGCATCAAATTCTTTTTTATTCGACAATTTAAGCATAAATAAAACATAGATTTTACTTTAAATAACAACAATAAACAAACATAAACATTAAATGTTTGAAGAAACTTAAATTTCATAATTAAATCATACACAATACATAAAGTCTTCCATTAAATGGTCCACTAGTACATGCTTCGATCCAAATCCTTCTTCATGCATCTCTTTTGATGTTCACATTCAGGATCTTCTGAAATGGGTTCAGCTTCTTTCTGACTAGCAGCTTCTCCTAGATTTTCAACAATCAAATAAATGAACAAAGCAAAAAAAAAATGTCAAAAGTGGAACAACCTAAATTGTTCAGCAACAAGAAAATTTCACAACAGCTAGAAAAACAAGTTGTTAGATAAAAATAAAACACCAGACAAATAACCTAGAAAAATTAGATGGTTGAATAAAGAAGCTAACTTGAGCAATTACATGCCAACTATTTCTACATTATCTAATTTTGGGGAGGTGAAGATAAATATAGATTCAAGAAAATAAAGAATTATAAATACACTTTATCAATGATCATACAATAAGAAAGAGTCATTGATCCAAAGAGTTACCAACTTGTTCGAAAGATAATACCATCACATAAACCACTCAAGGCAAGTCCCATATTCATAGGAACAAAACTAAAAACTAGCCCCAACTTGAAGCACAAATCAAAATTGGTTGCAACAAATAAGAAGATGAAGAAGCACCAATTCAGAAATAGAAATACTCACCGGAAAACCCTCTCAAATAATAGCAACCAAGAATCCCTGTTTTTCGACCCAAATTCATTTTTTTCAACAAGCAATTCACATTTATGCAAACCTACAAACAACAATTAACAAAATCCGTAACCCAATTCAACAATCAAACTCAAAAGCCCCAAATCAATTTCTAGGGTTGAGATTCTCACCAATTAACCACAAAGGAGATCAGCCATGTCGACAAGGAAAGATCCATACACAAGGAAATGCGAGGGTTAGGTCGGGGGAGATGTGTGTGTGTGTGTGTGTGTGTGTGTGAGAGAGAGAGAGAGAGAGAGGGATTGGGGGTCGCACTCGAGAAAAAAGGCGGGAGAGGCGGAGTTCGGCTCTTCATCAATGACGGCGTTGAGTTAGTCTTCTCTTTCGGTTGGATATAAACGAAGAAAAGAGAGAGAGTGAAGGTCGAGAGAGAAGGGAACAAGAACATGAAGCCATGGGAAGAGTGCTCTGATGGTGTACAGATTTGGTGAAATGAAATGGGGAGTGAGGCAGAAGCGGCACTTGAAATTTTCAATTTGAACTCCCTCCTCAAATTTCATTTTTTTGAATTCCCTCCTAAAATATTTCTTTTCCTTTTTCAATTTTCACACCCTTATAAGCTTAATTATTTTCCTTTTTTTTATACATTAAGATTTTTAAAACTATTTTCCTAAATTGCATTTTTATTAAAAGAGAAAAAATACAGTATAATGTCAAAGTATCAACAAATTAACACAAATTTATATTTCAAAATAATTTTTGTGAAAAAATAATTTTGTTGGAGTACATATGAAAAGTATAAAATATATGGTTAAAATCATTTTGTAAAAATATATAGTTAGATTGAATATAATTCAACTAAGTAAATGAATTTCATTAAAATAGAATAAAAAATAACATTACAACATTTATTCAAATATGGTATGATATTAGCTTTATAACTGTATAATTAAGAATATTGCAGGAGCCACAATTCCAATATTCTAATTACAACAATATAAATGTAATATATATATATATATATATATATATATATATATATATATATATATATATATATATATATATATATATATATATATATTTGGAAACTATATTAATTTAAATTTATATTAATTAAATTTGAAAGATATTAAAAGATGACTGGTGCAGTCCTCGCGCCCTGACGCGTTTTTGTAATAAAGGAAAAGTTTAATACTATAGAAAATTAATATGATAAAATTTAATAAAATATTTAAAAACTTATATAGAAAAAATAATAAATTTGTAAAAATTTGTAAAAATATTTATCATGTAGGTATTCTAGAAATCTTTATGAAAATTATTAAAAATAATTGTTCTTCTTTAAATTAGTATATATAGATATAGATTTTTTATATTAATCTCATTCGTTACTAAAAAAAGAAAAAAAAAATCATATTAACTATCTTTAAAATATTTAAATGAAGATGATTTGATAAAAATCCGATGGATTAAGAAGAGAATAACGTGTGGAATAAAATGATTCTCATTTAATATTATATAGATATATAGATATAGATATATAGATGTTATATGGATATGGATTATAAATTTATTTAGTGTTTTGAATTGCACCAATTGATTAGAAAATATAGAATATATTAAGAAATTTTAAAAACTATTACTATAAGTTAATTGGTTGACAACCCTACAATTAGTTTATATAGTTATTACACCTTATCAAACATTATTCTATTTAAATTATTATTAATATTAATTTGACGTTTAATTTTGAATTAAATCTATTGTTTAGAATTTTTCAAGGACATTTTTTTCCCAGAAACACTATCATTTGATTGGTTAAAAAGACAACTACTGTAGTGATAAATCCTCATAAAAATTATTCTTACTTAAATTATATATTGATAGATTTTTCTAAAAAAAATTAATTTTATAGTTTGAACCATTGAAAAGCCTAGAATTATTTTGGTTATTACAACTAATCGAAATTGCATATCATTCAATTATAAATTAATATTATATTTTGAATTAAACCCTATGTTTAGAATCTATCAAGAAATTATTAAAAAAAACATGTGGCGTAAATGTTTTTTGTTTTAATAGAATACTAGTATAGTCCCCACGTCGTTGCGTGATTTTTTAAAATCATAATAATAATATGATAAATGATATTATAAAGTTTTAATAAAAGTTAGTATAAGATTAAAAATGCATAATTTGATTGATTGAAAAACTACGTACAATTAATGTGGTAATTATAACGCCTCATTAAAAGTGGTTTTCATTCATGTGGAAGCAAATGGAGAACTCATCAGTTAATGTCGAGCAATCATTGAAGGGTCAGAATGGGAAGTGAAGATCAGACATATTCCCTAGTAAGCAAACAAGGCGACGGATGCGTTAAAGAAGTACAAATATAGATATATATTTTAAAATATTGTATGGGAAAAGAAATATTGATTAGAAAATATAGAATATATTAAGGAAAAATCTATAATATGAAGTGTTATCATCGATAAAACCATAACCTGTTGTTAGATGTGACATATTCATTTATTCTATAAACCCTATTGTGCTTCCCAAACCCTCACTCTGATTGTTTATATCAATAGAAGTACCAACAACCGAAGTACCAATATAGCTGAAGAAACAACATCAAACCACTAAGGAGGAACAAAACTAGGCCCAATTGCATCAAATACCATTATTTGACAATAATTCAAATTATCAAATAGATCCATTTCTACTCCAGAAAAGTTCAAATAATTCATGCTCGACCTAGATTGATCTTGAGTTGGGTGGGTTGGAATAAATTGTGGTTCTCCATGTGAAATCCACCAGTAATAATTGTCAACAAATTAAAATCTTTTTCGATAAAGATGAAGACGTTTCGTTTCAACGTTTTGAAATTTTCCATTGTTACACTTCAAACAAGGACAAGTGATCTTCTCCTTGTCCATAAACTGGACTTGTGATTTTGCAGAATTGATTAATTCTGAACTCCATTGAGAAATAATTCATTCCAACCACATCCATGTGGCAAATGCCTCGTGTATATCTAATCGTGGTTATCCATCTACGAGAGGAATAAAAAAAATGAAAGTATGATAACTATAAGGGAACGAAAGATTGGTAGAAGGTTAAAAGAAAGTTCTACATTTACCCAGGAACATACTATTGGTGGTGCCCTCGAAAAGATAATTAGAGACTATATGTAGCATCAAATTTTCCCTCTAAATCATATTATTGTAGCTATTGGGGAAGAGTCCATGTACTCGCTTACCCTCAAAAATAATAATTCGAGAGTATTGATGATGGTAATCATAATAGTTTAACCTCGAAATTATGAACTCGAGGGCATGTTCTAGGTTAATATATATTTACATATTATGTGAATATATTTTCAAGCTATCTCTCTAACGGTTTATAAATCATACTAGTGTAGATTTTTTTGCTTTCCCACCACACACTACTACATAAAAGCTCTATAGTAGCGGCCAAAAACCGCTACAAGAAATAGAAAAACCGCTTCTTAAAAGCTAATGTGGCGGTTTTATGGCCGCTACATCAGCTGCCGCTGCATTAGCTCTAAGTGTAAAGGCTCGGATTTTTTAAATCCTAATTTTTCGAAAAAATGGAAAATCAAAATAAATTTTAATTCGGAATTTAACGGATTTTTCGACGGATTTCCTTTTCGCTAATTTGACTTGAGATTTTGAAATATGAGCGGGATTTTACCGGATAAATTAATTCAATTTAAAAATACGAGATGGGATAAGGTTGAGAGAGAGCGGGTTTCGAAATTTATTTCCGAGTATTTTGAATTGGGGTTTTTGGGACCATATTTTACTTTGTTTTCTTCTCAAATCCAAAAGTTGCCAGCCTAGGTCTCTCTCTCCTTGTGACAGCTCCAATACACCCCTCTCTAGCCTTCCTTTTCTTCTTTTGTCAAGTCAAACTCAGCCTTACCCCCCTCCCTCACCCAATTGCTTCACCATTTGGGAATAAGGTCAAGCCCCCTATTTCCTTCCTTCTGCTCCCACGCCAAGAAATGAAATAAAATTTCAGGGAATCTCATCTCACCTTCTTTCACTTTCAATTCAAAGATACAAAACCTCCCTTGATATGTCAAAACCCCCCTCCCCTCTGATTTCGTTTCAAAGACACAAAATCCCCATCCCTCTCACAAACACAACCCCATTTCTTTCCTCTCCCCTTGAGTTGTGCCGAGAGCCCAAAGCTCCATTTCCTCTTCTCCTTGTCCTCTAGTTGTCGAAGCCGTCACCACGGTACCGCCAGCCCCGTCTCCACCTCCTTCTCCGATTCTGAAAATAGTCAGCCACCACCACGCCGCCATCACCGAGCCCTGGAGCCTTGTTCTTCGAAGTCGAGGCCGAGCTCTAATCGCTCTCGTTTCCTCCTTTTTAGATACGTACCAGCACACCCTTATCTCCTCCGACGAAGCCCGAGCCCAGGAGCCGCCGACGCCCATCCCCGAGTCGCTCCTCCCCTGTCTTCGCGTGACTAGCTCGGTAAGACTCATTCCGTCCCCTTTCGCTCACAACACCCTTAAAGAATCCAACTTTAATCACCTATGGTTGTCCTAGGCCAAACCCATTTGGTTTAATTTTCGTCACCAACGAAGACGAATCGAGCCCCGATTGCGTTTCCGGTGAGCATCGAAGACCCCCTCGGTGAGCCTATTTCTTTCGTCCTTCTTCCTTTTGTTTCCTGTCCGTGTGTGGGTATGGTTGTCGGTGTCATGGCCCTGTCGGAGCCGGAAATCATCTCCGGCAGCCCTCCTTTTCTCTCCCTCTTTCCTTCGCCATGCGCGTTTTGAAGATGGATGAACAGTAAACATTTGGACCGGTTTCCTTTTTGTTTTAAAAAGCGGTTTGGTTCATTTAAACACCAAACCGGTTCATTTTGTTAAAGGAAGAGAGGTCGGTTTTTTTCTAAGAAAGACTTGGGCCTATTTTGGTGTTGGGCCGGACTGATCTGTTTCAAAAGGAAAAGAATTTTGGGCCTATTTAATCCTTTTGAAAAATTAAACTGATTTGGGTCTTCTAAAATAAAGGGGTTTTGGTTGAGATTTTAAGAAAAGGTGAACTTGGCTTGATAATTAATAAAATAAGGAGGGCCGGTTTTGAATTTTTATAAATATAAGGTCGGTTTGGTAATTGAGAAGGGGTTGATTTTATTAAATAAAATTGAGTGAGATTTTTAAAGGATTTGAAAATATTTTATGAAAATGATTAAAAGAAAATGATATTGGAAATATTATATATTATTATATTTTATGAGATTTAAACTATAAAACATTATTTTAAGATTAAAGATATAATATTACGGTGATTTGAAGAAAATATAATATTATGAGACTTAGAGTTTTTTTTAAAAAAAAGGTATTATCGGATTTAAAAAGAGATTTGACGAACATTTTCCAAGACGAAATTTCTAACTAGTTAACTCAGTTTTCGAAACGGTTTTCGGAACTAATTTGGTAATTATGTGATCGATGACTAACATGATTGATGTGAATGATTGTCTAATACCATGATTTATGTGAACTAATGGCATGATTGGTTGACTAATAGCATGATGAAATGTTAAGATTTCGTATCGTTCGACTTATGCCTTATGAGCTATGATTAATATGATGGATTGTGGAGATATATGAGTATTATTGCAAATATATGAATGTGGTTGAACGGAATGAGGAGAATGATGTGGTCTTATGGAATGTGGCAACATGATGAGTGGTTGAACTTGATGAGATGATGATTATGATGTGGTTATACTTATTGAATGATGTGTGTTTATGTGATTGAGTGGCTAGATGTAGACTTATATATGTGTTCTGATATGTATCTAGGTGATAAATTTTGATTATGACTGGTGTATGCCGGATCTTCTATTATGCTGTTCTGCATAGCCAGGCGAGTTCCTATATGAGCTCACTCAGATTTGAAAAGAGATCTCCCTGCTTGTAGCCATGTGCATACTAGGTGCTTGCATTCATAATAAAGCATCCCATGTAGTATCCTGCTAGGATTGCACTCATGATTGAGCATTCGTTTACTCATTGCTTTTGTAAACAAAACGGCCGTTATCTGTGAAGTAACTAGAGTCATTGCTAGGGTTATAAGACGACCTAGTCCCATCGGGTCCCGTCCTTAGTCAATCGAGTCATGAAACTTCCTTATATTATGAAATGCCTACGGGCTTTATTGTGGAGCGGGTTGGGCATGCGTGCCGCCCGATTATCATGGAATGCATTCACGAGCTGGCCAGTCTCCGCCCTATCGGAAGGGGGTGGAGGTAGGAGAGGGATATACCACTTGGTATTCGGTGCTAAGGCCTTATTATATTTATGCACTTGATCTTAGGAGCATGTTAGTGTGTCAACATCCCGCCTTGCATCTAGAAGCATCTTTATTAGGACTAGCGTGTGTATGTGTCTGCTTGTTAAGGATTATATTGCGTAGGGCTTCGATCTGACACCGCCCCGCATACATATTTTTTTAGGTTTGTTTTGCAGCATGATTGTTCCTTGCTTCTTTGACGTGGGAACTCTCTTGGGCAATTGCAAAGAAATGGTCTAACCTTATATTTCGATAAATACGCTTATTGATTTGGTTTTGACCCGGCTCTGCCGTGGCACCCTCTTGTATTACAGCTTGATTCTGCTATTTGCATGACTGCTGGTTTTTCACCCTTAGACTTATGACTGGTACAGGGGAGTTCCCCGGGGATTCCAACGATCCCTTCGAATTTTGGGTATGAAATCCCACTTTAAAACGTTAGAGTAGAATTTCAAACTTTCAACCTGTACTCGAGGTGCAAGATCCTAACGAGGGGTTTCAACCCTCGAAACGTAACCCGGGAATTATAATCCCGGGCCGTTACAAAGATGGTATTAGAGCCAGGTTTTGCAAACCGAGTATGATAGGTTGAAGTGGTTTTGAAAATGGCCCAAGGTTTTTAAATAGTCTTTCAAAATGTTTTAGAAAGGGCAAAATGAATTTAATATGGCTAACTCAACTGGACTAAATATGAACTTGACTCAATAAATCCGGTAATCAAACAAAGGGAAACGATGCGGTAGAAAATGCGCTAGACCATCCTTATTGGATGTAGTTGGGAACGGATAGGCAAAATACTAGCTTTCTTTTACAGACGGGGTTTGAAGACTCCAAGGAGCCCAAGGGTTGGAGTAGCTTGGGCTAGGGGGTCGTGAGGTATTTGCCCCTCCGGTTAGCCGTCCCTCGAAGGACAGCATGTTTCGTCTCTGTGATTATATGCATTATATCCAACTGGGCCCGAGGGCGATTCTCCTCGAAGAGGATCATATTAATCATGTTGATTGCTTCCATGTTGAGTGCCGTTGTGCTTAGGATAGAGAACTAATCAGTATGCCTTGACTTGAATCATGTATTGAATAACTGTGCAAACGGGATAGCGGGAGAATATCTCGTTCTTATGTCATTGGATTTCCTGTCTTGTCGGAATAGCTCTTCCATAATTCAAACCCCTAATGATTTTGACTCCGTCAACCGTCTCACCAAAACATTTAGGCATGTTAGCGAGGGTCAAGGAGCTTCTGCTCTCCCCGTTTCGAATCCTGCTTGATATCCCACCATCTATGCTTCTATCGAGTCTCATACCTGAGGTTGGTGTCTTCCATGGGAAAATTTGGGTCGGTCAACCAGCTACTTCCGGGGTTTGTCGGATATGGGAAATTCATGAGTATTTTAGGGAGGGTGATCAATGAAGCAATTCCGAGTTAGAAGTTATTTGACTTATGAAGTTATCCTTCTCGATTTTTATACCGGTCAATCGTGTCTTCTTACCACAAGAGTCTAAACACAAATTCTACCCTCTCCTCTCGAAAACAGTGTGAATGTCCTTGTGTCATACCGAGTGAGTCATACTAGTGTCCCACGGGGAACCGGGGTGATGAGTCAGTGATTGCCCTTGGAGAATTCTGTCAGGTTATGATAGTAGCCCACCTTGTGATTGCATGACATAATGCATTGATATATTTCAGCATGACTTGTTTGATATCTTCCCATGAATTAGGTCCATGATAGCGTAGTCAACCCTCATTGTATGATCAATATATGAGATGAATTCCTTAGCATGCTAAATTGATCTATTTGGATCTCGTTGATTGTGTACCTGCTTGATGAATGTTGGTAGTATCATGTAGGACATATACCTTCCCGTTATAGGCCCTCGTATGATAATGTGACGTCTTGGTATTACTATGCGAATATGGATGTATATGATGTGATAGTTGTTATACCACCCTGTATGACCTGAGCATATATTTACCATGATTAGTAGGGAGCATCTTAGCATGCTTGCATTGACCCCACATTGTCCTGACCTGCTTATGTGTGTATCTAAGGTGAGTGATTAATCATAGATGTTATATTCTGTGATGCATGCTAGATCCTGCATAACTTATGTTGCATATGTCCATTGTCGGTCCATCTATGCTTGATATTAATATGTAAGGCATGACTGGTAAATCAAATGATAAGGTGTTAGCTTGTTCCACGTGCATGCAAAATTTGATTAGATGAATTCGTTGTGAACTCATACGTCACTATTCTTTGAGATAGGTACATGCTAGTGTGGAATAATGTGGTTGAGATACTTCGTGATTGCTATGTCTTGCTTGCCGCAATTATAACCTCATAGAATGACCTAAGGGCATCGTTGTAACTCTCGGGTTGAGATCTTATCTCTAGTCTCATCGTCTCTAGTCATAGTCCACGTCTGAACCCTTAAGGAAGTTGTGTTGTCCTCCCTTGTCTCTCCCCTATCTTCATAACTTCTAACCCTTGCGATCCCTTGATGAACTACGACACAAAAAGGAAGAGCTGACGACCAAGTGGCACCTGAACGGCGCAATAGGAGCGTGGTGGGTCCATGACCTATAGATTCCAAGGACGACGTCACCGATGACAAAAAGGATGGATATGCTTCAAGAACAGCAGTCGTGAGAAGGATTTTCCGAACCGACCTGAAGAAGAGCATTCTAAATTCAAACCGCGTATTCTCCTATTAGTCGGAATTGATGTTGTGCGCTAGGCCTAGAACTGACATAATTGGAGGTGTGATGACTAATATGTTGAAATGGTATTTAATGATTGCCTAACTGACTTGTGCCTATGATGATATGCTTTGATGCTCTAGTATATTGATGTGCTAGTAAGTAAGGTGTAGGTATATATGGTTGATGGCGTTTCTTTCTTGAATATGAGTCGTGAGGTTCTTCAGTAAGCTAGATCGGAGAGTGATAGGTAGGTTTGAGGTCTTTGTATCTGGTCGTTGGTTGTGTGAGATGGAATGCAGGAAGGATGTGTTAGCTTGGGTAGAGCCGAGTGATTTGGGACTTGTCAGAGATAGTGGTCAGTGAATAGAGTTGAGTTTCGAGGTAGGCCTTAGGTGAGTAGTGGAGTAAGTGTGGTAAGATTCCGAGGGAGAGGTCTTTATTAGAGGTAGTGTGGGGTAATAGCGTTTGCAGGTAGTGTAGTTCTAGAGATGGATGGGTGATTTAAGAGTTGATCGGAAGGATTCTTGTGGGGATGTGTTGATAGACAGTTTAGTGTGCCAAGAGAGAGTATCTGGATAGTCTAGGAGCGAATCGTGGGCGGCGTTGAGGATTATCGGTTACGAAATATTTAAGGAATCGTAGAATTGGGGGCTAGGTTCTATGAGCGATGAATGGGAGTGGTTTTTGGTACAAGATGAGATTGAGGAATTGCTAAGGAAGAGTGGTATAAGGTTGCTTGGGAAATCATTGGTTTTGGATATTAGGTTGTTCATATCAGGTTGTACGGGTGATGAGTATTTGGGGTGCTTAGATATGACTGGTAATTCTTGGAGGATTCATGATGGAATGATTTCTAGATGCGTTGTTTTCGGATTCTAGTATAAGGAAGACATCGAGATTGACGTGTGTAAGTTGTTTTGGCTATGTAGGTATTTGAGGATGTGAGATGTGCCTTCGAGGAAAGGTTGGTAGCTAGGCAAGGATGTCGATTGTGGGCTTGAGATTGAGATAGAGAGATTCTGAGCTTGGAATTGGGAACTAGGCAAGGCGAAAGTCATTGAGAGCGCTAGAGGATGAAGGATTTTGGAAGGTGTGGCGAGATTGCAGCACTTGGGAAAATTCGGATGAGATGTCATAGGAATTATGTGGAACTAATGATTGGTACGTAAGAGGGTTTAAGCATTGAATAATTCAAGGTTCGAGGAAGCGTGAGCTGGGGCAATTTGAGAAGAGTTCGGAGTTGAGGGAACTAGTTCAGGTAGAGGATGTTGGAAATTCTATAGGTTGGGGAATTGTGAGAAAGTTGGCCAGGCGGAGTCTTGAGAGTGTAGGAAGAGTCAGCGAGATTGTTGAGAAGTTTCTAGATCGATCGTGAGAGCAACTCAGTTAAGGACTTGAGATTTCTCTTAAATGGTAAAGATGGGACTGGTAGGGAACCCCTAGGATGAGGGTGTGCTTTATAGAGAGTCTTGGTAGTCATTTGAGTTGGTAAGCTTGTCGAAATGAGGGGATTGTGCGATTGGGAACCCCGAGATATGGTTTTAGGTGGTCGAGTAGGATTTGAGGTCAGGATGCCGAAGTAAGTTGGTTATTAGATTGCTTGATGGCATGAGAGTTGGGATACCTAGTAGTCGGATTCGGTATTTGGCCTTGATTGTGGATAGTTATGAGGCTAGAGAGTTTGTATATAAGCAGGATGCAATGGTATTTAGAACTAGAATCGAATTTTAGTTGGTTGACCTTGGTGAGGTTAATCTTGTCTTACGAATTATTGATGATGAGTGGCGATCGTGTTCTAATGTGGTTGGTAATTATAGGCAGGTTTTCTCGAGGATGTAGCTTATGGTTATGCGATACTTGGGACCGAGTGATGTGAAAGTTCTATGTTATAGACAATGCTGAGTCTCTGATGTATTCCATTGTTGTGAGCATAATTTTCCATTTTTACACTTACTTTTATATCGATTTCTGTATGCATTTCATGCATTTGGGTTAGAATAATACATAATTTGTGTAGTTTATGTTTATTTGCAATATATGGAGGTCTACACAAGTTTTTGTTATATTTCGCAGAAATCGGACGCACTTTGGAGCTTAAAGGAAAGTCATGAAGAAGCTAAGGATGGTGCAACTAGAGAAAAGCCCACTTTTCTCCATTCATCATTACAAATCAAGCATTGAAGTCTTCATGGAAGTTGTAGCCCTCGGAAAGAGCTTTCCAACTCATGCTCATATGCGTCAATCGGACGAACGACGACTCGGGAAAGTGCATTTCAAGAATAGAGCAGAATGCTGGAAAATACAGAGGAGGTCGATTTCGACCAGACTTGGTCGATATCGACCTAATTTTGGTCGATATCGACCTAATTTTGGTCGATTTTTCTCCTGGAGGCCAGGAATCGACCCAGGAAGCCGAAGGAGGAAAGAGGTGGTCGATATCGACCATGCCAGGTCGATATTGAGTTGGCCAAAATAGAGCAGAAACCCAGGAATCGACCAAGGAGGCTGAAGAGGAAAATTACAGGTCAATATCGACTTAAGCTAGTCGATATCGAGTTGAAGCCAGTCGATTTTCATCCCCTGGAGCCGAGATCGAGTCAGGAAGTGAAGACGGAAAAGTTGCAGGTCGATATCGAGTGGACTAAAGAGGCCGATTCCGAGCTTAACCGACTTCTTGTTAAGTTTCTATCCCGATTCTAATGGAGATATTTTCGAGAGCAAATTCCATCAAGATCTATCAAGTGCTATCAAAAGGAGAAGATATTTTATCCACAATTAGATATAATTTCTTTTAGATTTATTTATTTATTTCCATGTTTTAATCTTTAGATAAAAGATAGATAGATATAGATTTAGATATAGTTTTCGTTCCTAATTAGAGAGGGAATGAAGCCTATAAATAAAGCCGTAGGGGGCTGATTTTCATTCATTCAAGTCAAGTCGTCTGAGGGCGCAAGGAGAGAGGAGAGAGAGAGAAGGCGAGAGAGGAGAGAGAGAGAGAGGAGGAGGAGGCGAGAGAGAAGGAGAAGGAAGGAGACGAACGGTTGTAAGTTTTAGTTTATTTTATGTTAAAGTCAATTTCTTTTATTATGTTTTGTTTCTAATTTCCTTCTTCTAGGGTTGGGGTGATCCCAACATAGATATGTGTGTTTGATTTATAAATCCATGAATTTATATGTCTTTATCATCATCTTCCTATGTGCTTAATCCTTTGCGAGAGTTGAGGAAATTTCTTATTCATGATATTGAAGCGAAAGTGATCTTATTATGAATTTGGATAGTAATTAGGGTTTATTTGTGAGAGCCGACTAATCCTAATTAAGAAAAGGAAGAAACAAATTAGGTTTTTATGCGAGAGCCTCTATCACATAAATTGTTGGAATTTGCGAAAGTCGATTCTTTGATATAAAGCATGCATCTTTATGTGATTTATGATCTGCACATATGTTTATTGTTGTGGTGATCCCTAACATTTGAAGTTTGCAACTTTATTTGTTTTATTTTATTATTTTTATTTGGCACATATTCTACTCGATATCAAACCACCATTCTCTCTCCATCCCTCGACATCGACCCCTCTATTCTTTGTCGACAGCAACCTCGCCACCTTTTCCCGCTACCCCTGAACCCCAAAACACACTAAACCTAGAACCGCTGACTTTTCTCCTGAGGACGAACCTGACTCCACTATCCTATAGCGGGGTCTTGACTATAAATTTATTTCGTCGAGAAACCCGCTCGTCATCCATAGGCGATAGTGAATTTTTAGTACTAACATAGTTACCCCTGAACTTGATGAAATGCTGGTATACGGGGGTACTTGATGCCTCTAATGTGATGATGCTTGATATTTAGCGTAAGTATGATGTGCTTATGTGACTGATATGATGTGCAACTTCTGTGGTATGATATGATGAATTCTACTATGTGCGACGCTATGCTAGATCTGTTATGGCATGTGACTACCCTGACATGAGTATGATCTGTTTATGAATGCGTGATACGATTGTTATGTTATACGATTTTTATATGTTATATGATGCCGTGAACTGGAATTGCTAGGATGCTAGAACTGAATGGATGAAATGTGATTCTAACTTGGAACCTAGGAAGGAAATATAGGATTAGCCTTAGAGGTGGATGATTCCACCTCTTGAGATCTGGGACTTGCTTGACTAACATCGAGTTAAGGGATTTGAATGATGTTTAAAAAGGACTAACTTGGATTTTGGGGAATTGAACGTGATCTAGAACTTCAAAGATTTTGAGACCAAATCTTTTCAAACTGAGATCCCCCTTGAAATTTTCCAACCGAGCTTGCATTATGACGTCCCACGAAGTGGATACAGGCATTTTATAGGGGCCCTTATGGAATGCTTGCTAAGACCTAGTGGAGATACCGTAACGCTTTTCAAGTTATGATATAACTGAGAAGTCGTGGTAAGGATGTGATAAGGGCCCATATCACACTCTTGCTACGACCTATCGGGAATATTATGATCATGATGACGATACTGTGAGAATCTCATAGGGGCACTTATGAGGCGCTTTCGGATCGACGGAATGGTCATTGGACTCACCTACTTCCAACTTCATCCCCTACCTTGTTATGGCTTAGTCTCGGGGACGAGACTTGTTTTTAGAGATAGATGATGTAAAGGCTCAGATTTTTTAAATCCTAATTTTCCGAAAAAAGGGAAAATCAAAATAAATTTTAATTTGGAATTTAACGGATTTTCCGACGGATTTCCTTTTCGCTAATTTGACTTGAGATTTTGAAATATGAGTGGGATTTTACCGGATAAATTAATTCGATTTAAAAATACGAGTCGGGATAAGGTTGAGAGAGAGCGGGTTTTGAAATTTATTTCCGGGTATTTTGAATTGGGGTTTTTGGGACAATATCTTACTTTGTTTTCTTCTCAAATCCGAAAGTTGCCAGCCTAGGTCTCTCTCTCCTTATGATAGCTCCAATACATCCCTTTCTAGCCTTCCTTTTCTTCTTTTGTCAAGTCAAACTCAGCCTTACCCTCCTCCCTCACCCAATTGCTTCACCATTTGGGAATAAGGTCAAGCCCCCTATCTCCTTCTTTCTGCTCCCACGCCAAGAAATGAAAAAAAATTGCAGGGAATCTCATCTCACCTTCTTTCACTTTGAATTCAAAGATACAAAACCTCCCTTGATATGTCAAAACCCACCTCCCCTCTGATTTCGTTTCAAAGACACAAAATCCCCTTCCCTCTCACAAACACAACCCCATTTCTTTCCTCTCCCCTTGAGTTCTGCCGAGAGCCCAAAGCTCCATTTCCTCTTCTCCTTGTCCCCCAGTTGTCGAAGCCGTCACCACCGTACCGCCAGCTCCGTCTCCACCTCCTTCTCCGATTCTGAAAGCAGCCAGCCACCACCACGTCGCCATCACCGAGCCCTGGAGCCTTGTTCTTTGAAGTCGAGGCCGAGCTCTAATCGCTCTCGTTTCCTCCTCTTCAGATGCGTACCAGCACACCCTTATCTCCTCCGACGAAGCCCGAGCCCAGGAGCTGCCAACGCCCATCCCCGAGTCACTCCTCCCCTGTCTTCGCGTGACTAGCTCGGTAAGACTCATTCCGCCCCCTTTCGCTCACAACACCCTTAAAGAATCAAAATTTAATCACCTATTGTCGCCCTAGGCCAAACCCGTTTGGTTTTCGTCACCAACGAAGCCGAATCGAGCCCCGACGACGTTTTCGGCGAGCATCGAAAACCCCCTCGGTGAGCCTATTTCTTTCATCCTTCTTCCTTTTGTTTCCTGTCCGTGTGTGGGTATGGTTGTCGGTGTCATGGCCCTGTCGGAGCCGGAAATCGTCTCCGGCAGCCCTCCTTTTCTCTCCCTCTTTCCCTCGCCATGCGCCTTTTGAAGATGGATGAACAGTAAACATTTGGACCGGTTTCCTTTTTGTTTTACAAAGCGGTTTGGTTCATTTAAACACCAAACCGGTTCATTTTGTTAAAGGAAGAGAGGTCGGTTTTTTTTAAGAAAGACTTGGGCCTATTTTAGTGTTGGGCCGGACTGATCTGTTTCAAAAGGAAAAGAATTTTGGGCCTATTTAATCCTTTTGAAAAATTAAACTGATTTGGGTCTTCTAAAATAAAGGGGTTTCGGTTGAGATTTTAAGAAAAGGTGAACTCGTCTTGATAATTAATAAAATAAAGAGGGTCGGTTTTGAATTTTTATAAATATAAGGTCGGTTTGGTAATTGAGAAGGGGCTGATTTTATTAAATAAAATTGGTTGAGATTTTTAAAGGATTTGAAAATATTTTATGAAAATGATTAAAAGAAAATGGTATTGGAAATATTATATATTATTATATTTTGTGAGATTTAAACTTTAAAACATTATTTTAAGATTAAAGATATAATATTATGGTGATTTTAAGAAAATATAATATTATGAGACTAAGAGTTTTTTTTAAAAAAAAAGGTATTATCGGATTTAAAAAGAGATTTGACGAACATTTTCCAAGACGGAATTTCTAACTAGTTAACTCAGTTTTCGAAACGGTTTTCAGAACTAATTTGGGAATTATGTGATCGATGACTAACATGATTGATGTGGATGATTGTCTAATACCATGATTTATGTGAACTAATGGCATGATTGGTTGACTAATAGCATGATGAAATGTTAAGATTTCGTATCGTTCGACTTATGCCTTATGAGTTATGATTAATATGATGGATTATGGAGATATATGAGTATTATTGCAAATATATGAATGTGGTTGAACGGAATGAGGAGAATGATGTGGTCTTATGGAATGTGGCAACATGATGAATGCTTGAACTTGATGAGATGATGATTATGATGTGGTTATACTTATTGAATAATGTGTGTTTATGTGATTGAGTGGCTAGATGTAGACTTATATATGTGTTCTGATATGTATCTAGGTGATAAATTTTGATTATGACTGGTGTATGCCGGATCTTCTATTATGTTGTTCTGCATAGCCAGGTGAGTTCCTATATGAGCTCACTCATATTCGAAAAGAGATCTCCCTGCTTGTAGCCATGTGCATACTAGGTGCTTGCCTTCATAATAAAGCATGCCATGTAGTATCCTACTAGGATTGCACTCATGATTGATCATTCGTTTACTCATTGATTTTGTAAACAGAACGGTCGTTATCTGTGAAGTAACTAGAGTCATTGCTAGGGTTATAGGATGACCTAGTCTCATCGGGTCCCGTCCTGAGTCAACCGAGTCATGAAACTTCCTTATATTATGAGATGCCTGCGGGCTTTATTGTGGAGCGGGTTGGGCATGCGTGCCGCCCAATTATAATGGAATGCATTCACGAGCTGGCCAGTCTCCGCCCTATCGGAAGGGGGTGGAGGTAGGAGAGGGATATACCACTTGGTATTCAGTGCTAAGGTCTTATTATATTTATGCACTTGATCTTAGGAGCATGTTAGTGTGTAAATATCCTGCCTTGCATCTAGAAGCATCTTTATTAGGACTAGCGTGCGTATGTGTCTGCTTGTTAGGGATTATATTGCGTAGGGCTTCGATCTGACACCGCCCCGCATACATATTTTTTTAGGTTTGTTTTGCAGCATGATTGTTCCTTGCTTCTTTGACGTGGGAACTCTCTTGGGCGATTGCAAAGAAATGGTCTAACCTTATATTTCGATAAATACGCTTATTGATTTGGTTTTGACCCGGCTCTGTCGTGGCACCCTCTTGTATTACACCTTGATTCTGCTATTTGCATGACTGCTGGTTTTCCACGCTTAGACTTATGACAGGTACAGGGGACTTCCCCGGGGATTCCAACGACCTCTTCGAATTTTGGGTATGAAATCCCACTTCAAAACGTTAGAGTAGAATTTCAAACCTTCAACTTGTACTCGGGGCGCAAGATCCTAACGAGGGGTTTCAATCCTCGAAACGTAACCCGGGAATTATAATCCCGGGCCGTTACACTAAGGTGGCGGTTTAATTGAGCTAAGGTGGCGGTTTTCACTCGAGTCATAAAACCGCTACAATACTACATAAATCCGCCACAAATAAGCCTTTATGTAGCGGTTTTTTGCACAACCTATTACAACACTTATTTTATGCTAAGGTGGCGGTTTTTTAGATGTAGGACAATTCTTACCTTTATGATGTAGCGGTTTTTTAAAAATAAAAGTATAGATAAATATATTTCACCATCAAAATATTACAATAATCTTACAAAGTTAAAATATATTCCTACAAGCGTATATGCTTGAACAATGTCAATGATTGGATACAATTACCCAATTTAGACTAGCATCATTGTCTGCACCAAAGTGAAAGTAAAAGCCAAATATAAAATCTCAATCTGGCGTAGATACATTCAATTTCCATTTACAAACTAGTGTTCTCTTCTTTTGCCACAACGTCGTACACCACCATATAGTCATGTCCAAAGGTTCTAACAATGTATTAAAGATGCCAAAAAAATCCTCCTGAAAAAAAAAGAGATGATAAAATATTACAATAAAGATTACTAATACATCGGTTTATTCAAAAAGTAACAATGAACAAGTATAACTAATCCAATCCAAATGTGGCACAAAGGGGAAAAGATGTTGAAATAACCAAAAGCTCAATGTAGTTTTAGCTTATTAAGAAAGATAAAACCAAGAGCTCAATGTTAAGCTTTCAAGGAAAGGTAATAAACCTCGCCTTAAAATTTAAGACATAAAAATCACAATATATTACCTTCGCTTTTGAATGTATTTTTGCTACAGTGGTATGAAAATCCCATCCTACACTAGAACTTGAAAGAAGTTTCTTTTGATAATTGTCTCACTATTCTCAAGATAATTTTTTAGCACGCTAAATTAAATGTAACTAATCATATCTATTCAAACAAAATTGAAATGCACCATCAGAAGGATAGTATAAGGAAGAAAAATAAGAAACAAGATCCACCAAAGCTTCAATTCATACCTCATAAGTCATAACCGAATAACCACAAACCTTGATCCAGTGATGACAAAAATTCTTTGAGGAAAGGATGATAGTCGTGTCCTTTTTGCTAAAGTCTTACATTATTAGGTAAGCTCATCTTATCATAGACCTATATAATAACAAAATAGCTTATGACCTGATGTTCATGAATTTTCTAGTACTAGCATAAAGCATTTAATAGTGGATATACATGTATTCATACAAATTAAGGGATCTAAGATGCCAAATTATATAGAAAAACACACACATAAACAAAAAAAAAAGATTAAGGTCCTGGTTATCTTCGAAATCAACATTTGTCCAATCAACTTCATCTGATTGATATCTCTAAGATTTTGTTTTTTTATATATATATATAAAGCTCAAACAACATCAAAGGTAAGTACAAATAAAAAAAAACTGCCTAAGATATTTTGAAGTTAACGCTGGTTGGAGCCAATTTAAACACCTTCAATTGAAATTGACCGATCAAATACTCCAAGTGTCAGAAATCTATCAAAAGATAAAAAAAAATGTTGAATAACACTCCAATGAAATAAATAATATAGTATAAGATAAAAAAGGCTACAAAATAAGAAAAGCCACACCTAGCCAAGAAACTATCAACTCCATCTTAAAAGCAAACAAATTATAAACTATGTACCGACTTGACCACACAATCATCTAGGATAAACAACAAGAAAGCACTAACTAAGCTAAAAGACACCATATTTGAGTTGCACTTTCAGCTTATTTTATCCAAAAAGAAAAGATTATGAGTTTTTCTTTTGACCATTTGAAAGTTAAAAGTTTAAGGACCACAACTGAATTGATGATCAGGCTATGGCTTTACGCAAAAGAAAAACTTGAAGTATCTTAGAATAAGCACGTTAATACAAACCAGAACCATGACATTAATAAGCCAAAAATTAAGAAGTACAATTTGAACAAGGAATAAAATATTCGATGCAACTCTTCTTTCACAATGTTGTTTATCTTGTATTATTGAATCGATAATGCGATGACATGTTTAAATCTTCTCCTTAATTTTTATTTGTTGGAACATTGCCTTCTGCCTATTTGTTTAAAATCTGATTCGTAGATCTCGATCTAAAGAGGGAGCCCACAAAGGTAATTTTCTATGAGATAAATCATAATCTTTTAGATTGCTTTGGAAGAACCTTACATAGATTGAATGAAAATAAATGCAAGCTATGACATGCTAGATCAAAAGTACATAATACTTCAAATAATTAAGTGTAAATAAACAACCACAATTCAACAACCAATGTTATATATTCAGTTGCAAATTGTAGTTAACTTTTCCCACATGGTCCAAAAAAAAATGGCTATTGAAGGCATGTATTCATGCATAATTTCTCACAACAATAGCAAACCACCCATAAAAAAATCACAATCAACAGACTAGTAAAATTTCAAATCCAAATAAGTTTCATTAGAACATGAAAACCAAACGAGCAAACCAAGATCATCATCAAATATAGTCGTCCAAAATCAGTCTAACTAATTTCAAAAGCTTAACTTTCATTAGAAGATGATGGGATCATATAACAAATATGAGAAGTATCATCTTTCGGTCTCACAATACAAGTAACAAACAATCCCATCAGAAATCAGATTCAATATATTATGAGCAACTTCATAAAACCTAATAATTAATTCCAACAATACTAAAAAACGCAATTCACAAGAAGAAATTAGAGCTGCAAGACGAACCAAAATTTTGAAAAATACCAACAGCTAGTCAAGGGAATAGAATATACCTTGGCTTACCAATTGCGAAAAAATTGGGGAAATTGTAGGCGAGAGTAGTGCAGAAGTCGTTAGTCACCAATGGGTGATCTGCGTGGCTGAAGGCAGTGAAATTGGAGCACTAGTGGATTAGGGCAGTGTTCTTGGGCTTTGCCGAGCAATGACAGACGAGATTGAAGGGTTAGGCCGGCCTCGGGAAAAGCTAGGGTTCCAACAGTTCGGCGATTAATTGAGAGCAATTACCAGTGGAAGGGGCGAAGGGAGTTAGGATTCCGGCAACAGGTGGTACAACGTCGAAACTAGATCGCCAGGTGATAGAGTCGTCAGAGAGAGAGAGAGGGAGAATGGGAGGCTTGGCTGTTGCAGAGAGTTTGAGAGAAAGAAAGGAGGAACATATTTGGTTGTGAGAGAATAAGGGGGTGGGGTGCGGGATAGAGATCAGAAATTGCAAGATGGGAAGAGAAAGGGAGCAAAAAAGATAAGAAGAGAAGCCATTGAAGGCCCTCGAGAGCTGGGAGGAAAGAGCAGCAGGAAGTGGGCGAGGAGGAGGGTCGGGATGACTATGCCACTATGGACGAGCGGCGCTTGTGATATATACGGAGTATTATTAGGGTTAAAATTATTAAAGAAAATCCCAAACCCAAAACCACTACAATAGATTATAATAACTGCTACAATAGTTTTTAAAACCGCCACAATAGATAAAATTTCAAACCGGTACAGTAGGTTTTAAAAAACCGCCACATTAGATTAAAAAAACCATCCATTACCAAAACCGCCACTTGAACCGCTATATATTCCTAGACCGCCACCTAAATCGCCACAATAAAATAAACCGCCACTAAACAGTGCTACATTAGCTTGTTATTGTAGTAGTGCCATAACTTGTATGACAATAAGAAAATAATTATCAAAATGATAATACTTACCAAAAATGAAGATCAAATACCACAAAACTCTTGATAAAATATAAGAAAGCATACAAATTGGAAGGTAGATAGAGAAATTTGAAAGTTGTGGGAGAAATAAAAGTGTATGAGAGTGAAAATTAATAAACCCCGTACATTTTAGTTGATAAAGCAAAATATGTAGTTGGGGTAGTTAATTAATGCATTAAGTATGGGAAACAACTTTGCTCTCGATCTCACCCTTGAAGAAAATTCATTTTTTTTCCATGGCTATACACCTACAAATATACCCTCGAATACATAATTGGAGGATATTTACCCACGTTGTTAGCCCTCCAAAAAAGTCGTAACCATTTAGGATCAAACTTACCCTCATAATATATATTGAGTTGTTATACCTTCAACTCTACCCTCTAAAAAATATTCGATCTTATAGGTCATCGAAATTAGCCTCGAGTATACCCTCCAACAACTCCATGACTAACATCGCATAACAATAGCTTCAAAATGGTGGCCTCGAATTTTTTTCGATGCTAATATATGCTCAACTACGCCCACGAAATATACATTTGTGGTTATATAGCATGGAAAAATAACCCTGATTTTTTTTCAATGGTACTTAGTCTTCAAATATTTTTTCGAGTCCAAATTCGAGGGTATTGGCTACGATGGTACCCTCGAAATAATTGGTAGCCAAAAACTTCAAGGCTATATAGCGTTTTTCTAGTAATGTGGTTTCTTCCATTTACACTCTTTCCTTTTATAGGGACTGAAACTGCAAGCATTTCTCCCAGAAGGCCCTTGGTTTCCATCCAGATTATGTAAATCTAGTTTACACGCCCTATCCCAGTTTTCCAAATGGCTGGATAGTATCTGAAGGATCCCATCGGAGTCAGAGGAATTTTCATTTCTGAACAGGTATTGATTTTGGATAAACCATATAGTCCACCATCTGAATGCAGACATGTTTTTTTTTTTCCTTTTGAGAACGTTTTCCACCAAGGAATTCTAATATCGTAGGGAAGTCTCTTGGATCTGACAACATATCCTCAATTTCCTGTTTTATTTCACCCTTGAATCGTTGTTGAAAATTGTTAACCCGACGCTCTCAAAACAAATGAGCTTGATCCTCGGAAGCAAGATTACAAATAGCACATATAGATGGAACATAGAACCCTTTTTGTAGTAGCCAAGTTGTTGTTGGCAAACCTTTTTGGCTTAATTTACACAAGAAGTTTTATATTTTAGGAGGGGCACTGATTTTCCAGATACATGCATTATTGTCAGAACATGAATGGTTGTTAGTTGAGACAAGGTTGAATGCACTAGAAGTTGTAAACCACCATTTCTTGTCCGGCCACCAATAGAGTCTGTCTTGAAACTGAGAAGAAGAAAGAGGAATATCTTAAATTTCTTTGTCTATATCCGCATGAAGGGAGGAGGTAAGTTTCTCACGCCACCACTGAGCACCACGGATACAGTCACTAACAATATCATTCGGGTTGAGAGTGCCTCTTTGATCAATTCTATTAATCAAAGGAGAAGGTGAAGTCCAATTGTCTTTCCAGAAATTGATAGATTTTCCACCACCTACCGACCAAATAAGTCTTTTTTTAAAGGATGGAATGAGAGAGCAATGTCTGGTTTCGTAAGTAATCTTTGGTTTCGTAAGTATTTATATTGTATTACATTGAACCAAGCAATGTCTGGTTTCGTAAGTATTTTCCATAACGATTTCATTTGCAGAGCTTCATTCATATCTCTAGATCGATGTGGGTTCTTAGGCTTTCAAATCATGTTTCAAGAAATGGGAGGACTATGTTGTGCATTTTTATTCCAAAAAAATGAACGATTTAATTGATTTAGTTGTTTATGTACCGATCCTGAAAGAAGGAATCTTTGCATCACATAAAGGGGTTTTGTCGTCAGATTTGTTGAGATTAGTGTAGCTTGTAACGGCCCAGAATTATGATTTCCGAGTTACGTTTCAAGGGATAAAACCCCTTGTTTGGATCTTGCAATCCAGGTACGGGTCGAGGTTTCAAACTCATTTTAAGATTAGTAGAAAGAGGGATTTCAAACCCTAAAATCTCGAAGGGCCGTTGGGTACCCTTAACTTGTCCTAAGACTATGTCACGGAATCCATTTCAAACGGAAGTAAAGCGGAAGCAAAGTAAAGATACAAGTGCCACGACAGAGCCGGTCAAAACCAAATCATGAGTGGGTAATTACCCTTTTACTAAGTTAGGATATTAGTCAGATTCATCGATTCGCCAAAAAGTGAACCCCTTCATATAGACATCGAGCACTCAACATCTGCAGAAAATACCTTAAAAAAGAATAGGGAAAGGAGTCAGAATTTAAACACACTAGCATGCTCCTAGGTAGCCACTCATGTGGGACCGGTAGTCCTCGCTGAGGCCACATAGTATGTGTTATACCTAATAAAGATGCTCTAATGCAGTACATAATTTAAACACACTAGCATGCTCCTAGGTATAATCATGTGCAGAAATACTGTAAAGGGCCCAAGACAATGCCAAATGGCATATCCCTCTCATACTCCACCCCCTTTTTCATGAGTGGACCTGGCCAGTACGGTACCCATTTCATCGTGGTGGTGCACGGACCACGGAATCATAGCATGCTCAACATCATAACTCATCACATCATAACATCTCTTGCCCGATGGTGCTGGGCTATCAAATCATACTCATATCGACTCGATTGACTCAGGGCACCCGATAAGGTTGGGCTACCCTATGACCCTAGCAAAGACTCTAAGACTATCACTGATAACGGTCATTCTGTTTCAAACACACATAGTAACCACATGCTCAGTTCAATGCAATCCTAGCATGATACTACATGGCATGCTTTTATGCATATGCAACACCTAACATAAAATACAACAACAGGCATGAATGTCCAGCCTGAATAAGTCCCCTAGGGAACTTACCTGAAGATGCAGAACAACAGGAAAACACAAGCAATGGCCCAAATGCACCAAAATCCTTGGCTCGGAATGCTCGAAATCCTTGGCTCCAAATGAACCAAAAAAAAGGAAGAAGAAGCTCACCGAAATCCTTGGCTCGGAATGCTCGAAATCGCCCGATTCACCTCGCCGAAGGAGCGATTTGGCTTCGTCGGAGGTGTGGGTGCTCTTGCTCGACCTAGGAAGGAAATAGAAGGTTCAAGGGAAACACCTTTACATCGATTTCGGGTCGAAACGAAAACGGAGGGGAAAGGAACCGACCTTACGCACGAACAGGGGAGGCAATCGCGGCTCAGACAGCTTCGTCGGAGTGGCTCGGCTTTAGTGGGACTCTTTGTTTCTCTCCGTTTGTTGGAGGTGAATGGAGGCGTCGGTGGTCATCCTCATCTGCTCGAGAAAGAAGGGGTGGAGCTTGGTTTCCTCTCGGCGAAACAGAGGCGGTGGGAGGGAGATGGCGTTGGGCTCAGCTAGGCGGCGCTTTCTGGTGGCTTCTGGAGCTTCATGGCTTTCCTGGGGGTCGGTGTCGAGGAGTGACAGGGAGGAACAAGAGTTGCTGGGTGCTTCTGATTTTGTGCAGGAAACAAACGGGAGAGAGGGAGAGAGGAATTGTGTTTCTAGCAATGGCGATAATGGCGATTTCCTGGTTCTGTAGAGAAGGAAAAAGGAAGGGAGAGAGAGGCTTCTGCTATGAGTACTTGGTGAACTGTGGATGTGAGAGAGAGTGAGGGCAAGACTCAAGAGAGTGGTCCTAAAATTGACACAAAACAACAAAATTGATAGCTGTAGGATGCAAGGGAGCAATTTGTGCATAAGGACAAACTGCAGCTGTTGGTTGCAAGGCAGGTGAGGAATCCCTCAACGGCAAGCACGAGAGAGAGGGAGAGAGAGAAAAGAGAAAAGGAAAAGAAAATAAGGAATGACATGGTCCCCCACTCAAAGAATTCAAAATAGCGGAATAGACTCGAAACTCGCTCGCTCGACAAATCCTGACTAAACTCAAAATGATTTTCAAATTTTCAAATCCGAGTTTAATAATTAACTCCAAATACTATTTTCAGTTTCCGCATATGAGAGCCGGATAAAACATAATTTAAAATTTTGAACTAAATAATGTCGTAACCCATTTTGAATTATTTAGAATAAAACCAATAGCTCAAGAACGGAAATTCCAAACCTCCCAAATCTCAGAAATCGGAATGATTATAAATCACTATTTTCGTAATTTAATATTATAAAATTTCCCGGTCTTTACGTCATCCACCTCTAAAAACAAGTCTCGTCCCCGAGACTAAAATCACCTTAAAACAGGGGGGTGAAGTTTGAAATTGGTGAGTCCAAGGATCATGCCATTGATTCTATAAGCATCTCACAGGGGCCCGTATGAGACCCTCACCGCACTCTTAAAGTGATCATAACGTTTCCAATTTGTCGTAGCAAGTATGTGATATGGGCCCCTATCACACCCTTACCCAGACCTTTCGGTCACATCATAACTCGAAAAGCAATCATAGCGTCTCTACTGGGTCTTAGCAAGCATTCTATATGCACCCCTATAAAATGCTAGTATCCACTTCGTGAGGCGTTATAATATAATACCGGGTTTGAGAAGTTTCAAAGGGATTCCGCAATTGGAAAAGATTGGCCTCAAAATCGTTGAAATTCTCGGTAACGTTTATTCTTTAAAATTCCTAGTAATTCTGAAGGTTCGATAAAGTAAAACAAAGTAATATAGAAATACTCTAGAAGGGGCGGTTGAATAGAGTATGCCGGTTTTTCGCAGATAATCTCAAGACTTTTGAAGCTTTTGCAAAACCCTTTGAGATTAGACGTAATACTTTCTTCTGGCAAACCTGAATCGCAATATAGTTAAACAATTCGAACCAAGTGCGCAAATAAGGTAAAGCAGTAGGTAAAGGACGCAATGAATTGTTTACGAGGTTCAGCACGAACTTGGCCTACGTCCCCGCCTAGGGTTCTTCCACAACCCTAGGATTCAACCGACTTTTATTGATTCATAAGACTTAGGATCCTAATAGCTCACCGAGAAGCCTCTCCCCTATACAATTGCAATCTAGTCAACTCACGTTCCCTTGGAGTCCTATACCAATCTAGAAGAGCCCCACCTCTCTCAGCTATCTAGTACAATCCTCTTACACTTAGTGAATCAATCGCCTAGTGTCCACTTCCTGAGTTATAAACTCTCGAGTATAACACTCTCTCTGAATATATCATATAAGCTCACTATGTAACTCTCAAATGCTTTGAAACAAAATATAAGACTCTTAAGAACAAGCAGAGAGAACACGAAGAAGAGAGAAGTATGCTTGAAGACTGAGTGCGATGTAGAGCGTTGATGTTGTAAGAGTTCATTAGTCTTCCTTCTCTTCTTCATCTCCTTTATGTAGTGAAGATCATCGGCGCCACTTGAGGAAGAAATCTTCTCCAACGGCTAACTTGGATTATGGCTTGCGGGTGGATCTTTGAGATCTTCTAAACTGGGAAACTCTGAAGCCACAATCTTTCCGATTTGATCTTCTAAACTTTTCGTCTTTGGAAGGAAATATTATTCGAAAAGCTTCCTGAAATGTTAGTGCATATATAATAATATAATAAAGTATAGGTTTTGTGTTTCATCAACACAGTTGTCGCTTCAAGACCTTTGACACAAACAGTGTATCAAAGCCTTTGAAACTTATTCCGATTTTCATCAAGGGAGTGGAGTTATCAATCTCCCCCTTGATGAAAGACAAAACCTGTGCATCCCTGTAACTTAGTCAAGCAAATATATTATAAGCAAAATCAGACTAAGTACCTGCATGGGTTAGACAAATGTTGGATCATAATTTTAAGACATGAAATATCCAACAAAAAACAAAACAAGGTCTTCCAAGACCTTTGAAACACAACAGTTTTAAAAAGTCTAAACCAACACCAGATCATCTCCCCCTTTTTGTCTTTCAACAAAGGGAGGAGGGTAAACCAGTAACCAAAAGTTCAAATTTTAAAAAGATCCTTTCAATTCTTAAAGGCATGAAAAGATCTATCCTCAATAGGTAAATATATAGATGTGGTGATTAAACCAAGGGAACAAAAAATAGGGCACCAAACCAAGGGTAACCCTAGGAAGATATAAGATGCAACCCACAAAAAATCTACGCCTATTTCCATCTCGTAAGCCTACCTCAGTATGGTAAAAGAAACCATATGCAAGTGGGCTTGGTTATATTTTATAAGCATAAAATCTAATATGCTTATGAAATAAGAGCCCAAGCCCAACATATACCCCTAACTAGTTACCCGACCCACCCAAAAAACTTAAATCCCTAAAGACCGGTTCCAAATAACCCAATTTACACAAAAGTATGACAGAAGACTGAGGATCACTCCACACTCTCAAAAACCGAAAGACCAGCAGCTCCTAGATCGTCATTGTCCAACAGACATAACCGACAGCTTAGACCTCCAAAACAGGTACCTGCCATGCTCCTCGACACGCCTGGACAGACAGCATTAAACCGGATGGAATGTTTCTTCGTCTGTGGATGAATCTCCACCGTCGTCGATGTCAAAATCATCATTGAACTGGGCAGCATCAACCTTACCGCAATCGGGCTCCTTAATCCCCGACATAACCTTGTAAAGGTCGTCCATTGAAAGGGAGAGTTGCACATCCCCGGATATGCGTGATTTCGTGCCCCTTAGGAGATACGCACCCTTTCGGACGCCGTTCCTAACCTTCCACCTCATGAGACCATCCGGAGTCTTGCACTCATTCACTTCTATCTCCCCATCCCTATTAGCATATATGCCCATGTCCGCAGCCCATGATGACGCTACCAACTTAGCACAAGCAATGGACTTCTCTCGATTCGAGACCCCATGGACTGTCTCATTCTCCATAACCACAACAGGAGGAGTACCAACCGGGGATGAGTTCACTTCTGGAGCCCCCTCCATCCCCTTCCCGACATCATGGCACTCAAACATAGTCGAGTGTGGTACCTCCGTTTGGATGCCACAGGAAACCGTAACAGCAGCTGCTGCGTGTTCAGGGCCAGCAGATTCCATCCTGTTCAAGTCCCCAGTTAGAGACTCACCCTCATTTATACGATCGCTCTCAATATGAGTCCCTTGAGAATTCAAATTGCTCATAGCAGCTGTCCCATTCAGTGTAACAGGCTCCACATTAGCAGCATCTAAAGCAGCAGCCCCACTGTCCAGGTTCTGAGTGGCAATCTCTTCCGACCGAGCCCTCGGACATGAACCTTCCATATGCCCAAAAGAGTTACACTTTATGCAATTCCAAGGGATCCATTCAAAAATTATTCTCACAGCACACTCAATACCCCTGTCACTTATCAGCTTCACTGATTTCCTACGAGTTTGTTCGACAGTGACATCCACCAACAATCTGGCAAACGAAAGGAGCTCATTTGTAGCAGTATATTCATCAACACAAAGAGGCACTCCAATACCACTTCCGATGGTACTCAACATCAAATTTGAACAAAAGGTAGGAGGGAGATCAGGGATACGAACCCATAGCGGCACAGTATCGAAGAAGCTCCAGTCCATGGGCGCGCCCGGAACCCATTGTTTCAGGAGGAGTGGTGACGATCCAATAAACCATGGACCATGTTCCATCACCCACTCAACATCTGCAACTGACTCAAATCGAAACACTAATAGCCCCGACGACTTGATGTAGATTTTAGGTTTGTGATTCTTCCAGGAAGACTCCGTGAAGGATGACAACGCACGACCAGAGATCTCAGGCCCCATGACAGCACCCAGAAGAGAAGCTTCCCAAGAGCCACCAGCCTCAGCAATATCCTCATGGTTGTAGCGGATACAATCCCCATTAACCTGGGGGATGAACCTCAGCCTCTCCGAGATGGCACCCCGTCGATTTCCTCGAGTAACCTGCGCGAAGGAACGAGATCCGCGCCCCTGGCCCCAAATCGCCCTACCTCCAAGACCGGCAAGGTCAGGCTTTGGATAGCCACCAGCTTTCATCTCGCGTGGGTGCAAAGGGGGCGGCTTAGCACCCTCCTTCGAGAGCGAAGACGACGCCCCAGAATTAGCACCCCCACAAGAAACCGAGGAAAGGGGAGGATTACCAGAAGCGTGTTGAGACCCCTCCCGCAGATTAGCCCCGACCTCCGCCGTCGACCCACCCCCGGTCGGAATCTCCTCACCGTCAACGCCATTGCCCAGATCTGCTTGGCCCGATGGCGGCGCCTCTGAGTTGAAGAGAGAGGAGCGCAGTTCTTGTTCAAGCTTTTTCTTTTCATCAAACCCTAGTCCCGAACTAGATCCCGACTCGATCTTCTTGCCCTTCTTCTTGGCCATTCCTGAGGAGCCACCAGACGGCCACCTGGAGGGTGAGCCGACGTCGGCGAGCCGCCCACTAAGGGTGATGGAAATGGGTATTATTATATGAAAAGATCTATCCGATTTTAAAATAATTTCCACAAATAAACTATACTCAGATAAAATAAAAGGATTTTTCCCAAAATAAAATAGGTAACATATAAAGAAGGTTTAAAATCCATTAAAACCATATTTGATCAAATATCTAATAAGATATCAACCAAATATCTGATCCGTTATATGTACTCTACTATTCAGTTCATAACCTTTGAAATGAGGTTCAAGGATCTTGACACACCGAGTAGAATTTATCTTTCGTAAAGGGGAAGCTCCCCCTACGAAAGTGCATCCCTGTTAAGCATTCCAATCTCATGTCTAAAGAAGGTGAACCAGTCCTCTGCCAAAGGCTTAGTAAAAATGTCAGCCCATTGATAATCAGTTAAAATAAAAGATATGGACACATCACCTTTTTTGATATGGTCTCTAATGAAATGATGCCTTACATCAATATGTTTGGTCCTTGAATGCTGAACAGGATTCTTTGTGATTGATATGGCACTTGTATTGTTACACTTAATAGGAATACCTTTGAGGTTGATGCCAAGATCTCTCATTTGTTGAGCTATCCAAAGGATTTGGGAGCAACATGCTCCAGCTGCTATGTATTCGGCTTCGGTAGTGGATAGAGCAACTGAGTTTTGTTTCTTTGAACGCCAACTGATCAAGGATGCTCCTAAGAATTGGCAACATCCTGACATGCTCTTCCTATCCACCTTATAGCCTGCAAAATCTGCATCAGAATACCCGATTAATGTAAAATCTTTTTGCTTTGGGTACCATAAGCCAAGCTCCTTAGTGCCATTGAGATATCGAAAGATCCTCTTCACAGCTACGAGGTGAGATTCTTTAGGATCAGCTTGAAACCTAGCACACATACAAACACTAAACATGATGTCAGGTCTACTAGCAGTAAGATATAATAAAGATCCAATCATCCCTCGATACTCCTTTTGATTGACACTTTTCCCAGTCTTGTCTTGATCTAGAGATAAGGTTGAGCTCATGGGTTTCTTGGCTGCTTTGGATTGAACCATCTTGCACTTCTTCAAGAGATCCTTAGTGTACTTGCTTTGGTTGACAAAGATCCCTTTCTTGGATTGATGAACTTGTAATCCCAAAAAGAAGTTGAGTTCACCCATCCAGCTCATCTTGAATTCACTGCACATGATGTCAAAAAATTCCTTGCACAAAGATGTGTTAGTAGCACCAAACAATATATCATCAACATATATTTGAATAACCAAAATGTCCTTTCCTTTGGTCTTGATAAAAAGAGTCTTGTCGATCAACCCCCTTTTAAAATCATTTTCTAAAACATATTTTGACAAGCGCTCATACCAAGCTCTTGGGGCTTGTTTCAAACCATAAAGCGCTTTGTCTAGTTTATAAACATGATTAGGAAATTCTGAACTTTCAAAACCTGGGGGTTGAGCCACATAAACTTCTTCCTCTAAGAAACCATTAAGAAAAGCACACTTGACATCCATTTGATATAGCTTTATGCCCATAAAAGATGCAAATGCTAATAATATGCGAATGGCTTCAAGCCTGGCTACGGGAGCAAAAGTCTCATCGTAGTCAATACCTTCTTCTTGATTGTAGCCTTGAGCAACAAGCCTTGCTTTGTTCCTCACGATCTTAACATTCTCATCTAGCTTGTTTCGAAATACCCAACATGTGCCAATGACTGATTGATGCTTTGGCCTAGGCTTCAGAGTCCAGACTTTGTTCCTTTCAAATTCGTTAAGCTCACTTTGCATAGCAATGATCCAGTCTGGCTCTTGAAGGGCCTCGTCTACCTCTTTGGTTCTATAAGAGAGACAAACGCGTGAAAAGCACAAAGATCTTTAAGTTTAGAACGAGTTTGAACACAAGATGTAGGGTCAGAAATGATATCCTTTAATGAGTGTGAAGAGGAGTATTTGAATTTTCTTTTGCTAGTCTCAGCTCCTTGATTCGTCACACCAGTAGGATTGATCTGTGGTACATCTGACTTCATGGATCTGTTAGGTTCAGTTACAGCAGTTTCTAACGTTTCAACACTGTTGGATTGGACACCAAGGGCTTTGGACGAATCTTCAACACCTTGGGCCAGTTCTTCAGTGTTGAGAATCTGTTCCTGCATGTTCCTCTTCTCTGTGTTTTTTATAGCAGCATCATCACCATCCTCGTTCTCTGTATGGATGTTAAGATCTAAATCTGCAACACTTTCACTTAACGAACCGTCATTGTATTCATCAAATATGACAACAAGCATGTACTTTTTACCATTGGGAGATTTGACTCGCATAGGACCACATAAATCCATATATAAAAGTTCAAGGGGTCGAGAAGAACTTACAGCCTTTTGGGTTTGAAAGAGCTACGCGTTTGTTTACCTCGTGTGCATGCTTTGCACATATCAATACCTTTGAAGTCCATCTCAGGTAGTCCTCTTACAAGCCCTTTGGACACAAGCTTCTGTAGTGTATGTGGGCTCACATGACCGAGTCTCCTGTGCCAGAGCTTTGGATCGTCCGTCAAAGCCTTTAGACAGGTTAAGCTTCCTTGTGCCACTTGCTCCGCATTCACAGCATAGATGTTGTTATATCGATAAACAGTTAGAACTACTTCACCAGTATCTTCTCTGTGCGCTAGACATCTTTTCTTGTTAAATCCAACATTATTACCACTATCACATAGTTGAGAAACACTAAGAAAATTATACTTCAAACCATTAACAAGATAAACATTTTTAATACTATGGTTAGGATCACTCTCAACACTACCAATACCAACGATGTCACACTTTCCTTTGTCACCAAGAGTGATTGTTCCAGTGGATTGCTTCTTTAGATCATGGAAGAGAGACCTCTTCCCACTCATATGTCTCGAGCATCCACTATCAATAATCCACTTTTGCTCTTTCACCTTGGTGATCTCCTGCAAAACAAAAATCAACCTTTGTGGCTAGACCAGTAAGCAAATTTAGATCCTTTATTGGGATAAACCATATTTGGTAAAATAGTGCCTTTGGGGACCCAAACTTGCGTTATCCATTCTTTTCTCAAGTGAACAGGAAATGTATTGCAAATAATATGAGGATCATTTCTTCTATAGGGGCAGGTCTCTCTTACATGTCCCTTTCTCGCACAGTGGTGACATATAGGAGAGGTTCTACTTCCTTTTGCCTTTACAAAAGTGGTAATGTGCTGCTTCTTTAAAAACCTTGGATTGTAACCAATACCACTTTTGTTTAGAGAACTTTGTTGTTCACCCAACATCATATCAAGAGTGCCTTTGGATTTGGTAAAACTTATGAGGGCTGCCTGTTGGTCTTGAATCTTATTATTCTGGGAGATCTTCTCGTTCTCTAAGTCATGATGTTCACTTCTTAGAGAGGAGAGATCTTGCTTGAATTCAGATTTCTCTGAGTCAAGAGTCTTAACTTTAATGTCAAGACCTGAATAAGAAGCTTCAAGACTTTTGACCCTCATAGACAGATCCTCAATAGTTCTTTCCTGGTCCACAGTTTTCTAAATAAGACTGTTCGTTTGGGAAATAAGTTTCTCTTCATTGGCAATCATAATAGAAAGGAATTCCGATAATACCTATTTTGGACTTGCCATAAGTTCTCTTACAGTTACCTCAAGCTTCTCATCGTGGGATTCATCTCCTGAGGCCATAAGACAGACATTGGCCTTCTCATCATCGGAGTCTATGTCAGAATCGCTCCAAGTTGCCACCATGGCTTTCTTTTTCCATCTATCACCTTTCTTGAACTGGCTCTTCGTCTTTTGAGGGCAGTCTTTCACAAGATGATCTGTTTCACCATATTTAAAACAAGACAACGGTTTAGTCTTCTTGTCATATTTTTTGTATTGAGACTTACCTCGAAATTTAGAAGACTCTGATCCATCTTTGTTGTGGAATTGCTTCTTCATCTTGAGGATTCGAGAAAGACCCCTTGTAATGAGATCAAAGGGATCATCCTCATCATCATCCTCATCTTCAGAATCAGACACGTCTTTGGGCTCATCCTTCTTAGACTTGAGCACCAAGTTCTTAGTGCTTGCTGAAAGTTCTCCATTGTCTTCATTGAGAATCATCTCATGTGTGATCAGCTTCCCAAGCAAGTCATCAAGGGGCAGAGTTGTGAGATCTTGGACTTCCTCTATGGCTGTTACTTTAGGACCCCATTTTTCTTTTGGGAGGCACCTCAATATCTTCCTCACTTTCTCAACATTCTTAAAGCTCTTGCCGAGAGAGTCAAGGTTGTTGGTGATTTCCGTGAACCGTGTGAACATGGCCTTGATAGACTCATCAGGCTTCATTTTGAAAAGTTCATACTTTCGAAGGAAGATACTGATCTTGGTGTCCTTCACTTGGCTAGTTCCTTCGCAGGTGACAACCAGCTTGTCCCAAATCTCTTTAGCTGACCTACAAGATGAAATACGATTAAACTCATCAGTGCTAAGAACACAATAAAGTAAGTTAATAGCCCTATAGTTTTTGGAGACTAGTTCAAGATCCGCTTGGATGTATTCAGCCTCAGTCTTCGCAACTTTGGTTCCATTTGGTCCATCTTTCTCTGGAACCTTCGGACCATTCTCTATAATGTTCCAAAGTTCCAGATCTTGATTTATAATGAACATCTTCATCAATGATCTCCAGTGGATGAAGTTGTTTCCTACAAATAGTGGTGGTCTACAAATAGTGGTGGTCTAATAGTGGTGGTCTACAAATAGTGGTGGTCTACTAGTAGACCTTCCTACAAAGTATTTCTATATTACTTTGCTTAAGTATGGGGTGTTTGATGTGAGCCTAATTCGCCATGTTTTACACTTAATTTTATATCGATTTCTGCATACATTGCATGCATTTGGGTTAGAATAATACAGAATCTGTGTAGTTTACACTTATTTGCAATATATGGAGGTCTACACAAGTTTTGGTTATATTTCGCAGAAATCGGACGCACTTTGGAGCTTAAAAGAAACTCATGGAGAAGCTAAGAATGGTGCAGCTGGAGAAAAGGCCATTTTTCACCATTCTTCATTCTTAATCAAGCTTTGATGTCTTCATGAGAGTTGTAGCCCTCGAAAAGAGCTTTCCAACTCATGGTCATATGCGTCAATCCGACGAACGAGGACTCGGGAAAGTGCGTTTCAAGAACAGAGCAGAAAGCTGAGAGAACTCTACTCGATCTCGAGTACACCGTACTCGATCTCGACGAGGGCTGGTCGAGCACACCTGGTCGAGCAGAGCTGATCGAGGACACTGAGTCAGAGACAACCCGACTCCGGAACCTTACTCGATCTCGAGTACCATCTAGTCGAGATCGACGACACTTCGGAGCCATGTCCGGAGTCGACGAGCTGTGCCAAGCCGAGAAGCCGAGGACGAAGACGCAGACCACCTCTACTCGATACAGAGTAGCCGTGGTCGATATCGACCAGACCTCCGAGCCATGTTCGAGCCTTGTCGAGCAGAGTCACCCAGCCAGACCAAGTCGACGAACCCTGGTACTCGATATCGAGTAGCCATGGTCGATATCGAGTAGACATGTCGAGCCGCGTTACTCGGTTTGAGCAGTCCGAGTAGAGCTGGGATTCCTTGGGCACGAAGGATGTCGAGTGGGCCGAGATCTATCATCATCTATCCATGGAAGGGAGATCTATCAACATGAAGACGACTTACCTAGTTTAGATTTATTTTTTTCCTTTTAGATTTATTTCCCTTAAGCATTTTATTTATCATTAAGGCTTTTAGATATAGATAGGAGATTCTATCCTTGACTAGCAAGGAATAGAAGGCTATAAATAAAGCCTTAGGGGCTGGTTTTTCATTCATTCCAATTCAGACACAATTCCATTCAAGTAAGTAGGATAGAGAGAGAAAGTTTGTAGCAAGCAAGGTGGAGAGGCGAAAGCGGATTTGTCTTGTCGGTTGTAAGCTTTCTTTATTTAATTTAATGCAAGTTAGTTTCTTTTGTTATTTGATGTCTTTCTTGATAATGAAGAGCGAGTAGTCCACCCACTTCTGGGGCTGGGGTGAGCCCGACGGCGGCTATGTGAGGTGATGCGGTAAAGGTCAGATCTTTTTGTGCAATTCGTCTTCTATCCCTATGAGCATGATTCTTTTGCGAGAGTTGAAGGTGATCCTTGTTTGTGTTATTGAAGCGAAAGTGATCTTAATGCAACTTGGATTAATTATGTGAAAAGGGTTAGTAACAATTAGGGTTTATGCGAAAGCCTCTATATGCCTATTTGTTAATAACGAAAGTTATTTGATGGAAAGCATGATCTTTTATGCCTTTATGTATTACTTTGCATGGTTATCGTTGTGGTGTTGATACCCTGGCTTTGGAAGTCTTTTAGCATATTGAGTTTATTTCTGTCAAATTTCCGAGTTGTGTTCGAAATCTGCGATTTACAGTTTTCTGAGTTTCTGGTCGATACAGAGTAGACACTGGTCGATACAGAGTAGGCCGTAGTCGATATCGAGTACAGTCTTGTCTAGGTCGAGTTGAATTTCTGCTTCTGTTGTCGATTTGAAGTTTCTGTCTTTGCTGTTCTTTGTCGATCTCGAGTAGGTTGTGGTCGAGATCGAGTTGACTGTTGTCTGTCTCGAGTTGTTTGCTTTTGTTTCTGAGTTTCTGTTGTCGACCTCCTTAGTCGATATAGAGGACTGTTACTCGAGATCGAGTAGCTTCTGTGTCCTCGCTTTTGTTTCTGCTTTGCTTTGCCTTTTCTGTTTTCGTTTTGATCTTTGCTTTTGTTTGTTCTTTTCTATTTTATTTCTGTTTCTGCCCCTTTGTTTCTGTGTTGTTGTCTTTCTGCTGCTTTATCTGTGAGATTTACAGCTACCTGAGATCTGCTGACACGCTTCCTCGTGGATTCGATCCTGACTTCCCATTACTGCATTGGAGGAGTCTTGAATTTATTTGCGTGGGCCTGAATCTGGTTTGATCTATTTTGTTATATTTCATACTCGATTTCCTCCTCACAACAAATTGGCGCCGTTGCCGGGGAAGCTATCAATCGCGCCTTAGGTAGTCAGTTCTCACTTTTTCTTTGAGTTAATTTACAGGTGTATGCGCCGTTCTGGTCAACCACCTGAGTTTGACAGCTTAGACGAACCAGAGCGCCTTCTACACATCAGAACTAAACTGCAAAGAGCCATGGCAGCTGCGGAGACACAAGAACAGCTGATCGCTAGGCTTACCAGGGAATTGGCCGCTAAAGATGCTTCTATCGCCGCTGAGAAAGCAGCAAGGGAACAAGCACAGGCTGAGCTTGCCCAATACCCAACCACGGCAGAGGACTACATGCACCCAACTCTCGTCGTGCCTGAATCGGCGATTCTTATCCCTGATAACTCTTTTGAAATTCGCACTCAATTTCTTATAGAGCTTAAAAATAATGCCTTCTATGGTAGATTTAATGAGTGTCCTCTTGAACATATTACAAACTTTTCTGACATGTGCCGTACTCTTGCTGAAGGTACAAGCTTGGAATATGTCAAGATGAAATCTTTTCGCTGGTCTCTCGCTGGGCCTGCACTGAAATGGCTTGAAGAGCTAAAAGCAAGATCACTCACAACCTGGGCCCAAGTAGAGCAAGAGTTTCTGAACAAATTCTTCCCACCCGCCAAAACAGCACATCTCCGCCAGAAAATCACCGCCTTCAAACAGAAGCAAGGGGAACCACTGGCAAAGGCATGGGAGCGCTACAAGGAACTTCTGCGATCTTGCCCTACTCATGGGCAGCCACCCTACGTCATTCAGGAGATCTTCTTCAACTCTCTTGATCAAGTCACTAAGGACAGAATCAACCATTATATTCGCTATGAGTATCTGACAATGCCGCCGAGTGACGCATGGGGTGTGCTGGAGAAACTCCCCAACTACGACAACAAGTATGGGTCTACTGCAACTTTTCAAGAGAACCCATACGCCAGGCCAACACCATCCATGCCCCTCTATGAGCCTCCTAAGGAGATTGATCCTGATGTTAGGGAGCAGTACTACAGAGACCAGAATAAGAAGCTCCTCAAACAAGTAAAGTATCTCTCTGTCAACCAACCTTGTATTGAATGCGGATCGCAAAGGCACACCACTCCTGAGTGCCCACACACAGAGCAAGTCAGGCTGGCAAAGCACCAAGAGGAGGTAGCTTACGCAGGGGGTCCCAATCGCTACATGGGGGACCAAAGGTTTCAGCAACCACAATGGAACCAAGGTGTCCCTAGGAACCCCCCGCCCTACAGAGCTCCAGGACATTCGGAAAGGGACCAGAAAAAGGATGATATACAGACAGTCCTGGAGGAAATACGGAGGAACCACTCAGAAACTAGGCAGTCCTTCAACTCCGTCTATACTCAGATGCAAGGTGTCAACTCTAGGCTTGGGGAGATTGATATATGGCGAAAATCAGTTGATACACAGATTGGTCAGCTAGCAGCGGGAATCCCCAGATAGTCAGGTGCGCTCCCTGGATCTTCAGAACCAAATCCTAAGGGAAAGACTGGACACGTCGCTGCTGTAAAACTCAGAAGCGGCCATCAACTGCAAGAGCCAGAGGTCGGAAAGCAGCAGAGCAATGAAGAACAACAAGCCGACATCGACAACACTGTAGTCGATCTCGACAAAGGCCTCGTCGATCTCTAGGAGAAACTGCAAAGGCCCTCATCTACACTGCACAGCAACTCGACTGCACCCAACCTAGTCGATATCGACAAGAATCTAGTCGAGATCGAGGAGTCCCCAGTCGACATAGAGCAGCCTGTAGCACCTCCGACATCTGTTCTGGCTCCGAATCAGAAAAAGAAGCTGCCTTTCCCCACAAAATCTCCAAAGGACCCAGCAGAAAAGAAATTTCAGTGCTTCATCAAGATGCTTCAGAAACTCAACGTCACCATCCCTTTCACGGAAGCTCTCAATGAAATGCCGTCCTATGTCAAGTTCCTGAAGGAGATTCTGAGCAAAAAGCGATCAATGGCAGAGATTACAGAGGAGTGCAGCCATTTGGACATACTGGAGAAGAGGCCGGATCCAGGTAAGTTTGCTACAACTATTGGATTTGGTCCATACAAAATTAATGCCTTATGTGATCTTGGAGCTAGTGTAAGTATAATGCCTTTAACAATTTGGTCCAAGATTAAGATAGGTGCCCTAGAGCCTGTGGATGCTAGACTTTACATGGCCAACAACACTGTGGTCATCCCAACAGGCATGGTGGACAATGTGCCAGTACAAGTAGGTAAATTCTTTGTCCCTACTGATTTCTTAGTTGTTGATATGCAAGAAGATCCTGCTTGTCCAATTATTTTAGGAAGACCATTCTTGGCGACGGTGGATGCCAACATAAGCGTAAGGAAAGGAGTGCTCACCTTCAACATCAGCGATGAGGTAATTGAGTATTCCTTTAATAAAACTGAAAGGCATACAGGTCCAATGGAAGAGGTCAAATCTATCTCAGCTGGCTACATCACCTGCGGGGAACCCAAGGTCAGAAATATGACCCCTGAGGAGCTGGAAAAGAGGGACATGGAGGCCCAGGTGGAGGAGATCATGGCAATCCTAAAGGAAAACACGGAGAATCCAATCGACACAGACAAAGGTAAGTCGTTATGGATTAATTATTTTTCGGATGCCTTGACAGGAACCAAGTATGGGGTCAAGATCGACCAAGGCTCCTCGACATCGAGAACCCTAGTCGACCTCGACCAAAAACAGAAACCTCCACCAGCACCAGCATCGTCGAGCAGCAACACCGAAGAGCCAGAATCCTCCTCGACATCGACCACGCTACTTGATGTCGACTACCCCTCTGCTGACTCGACTTTGCCTTCCTCTACACTGACGACACCGGAGCCAAAATCGTCCTCGATTTCGACCAGACTAGTCGATGTCGACCACGACCCTGTTTTCCCAGCGCCGTCTTCCTCGACACAGAAACCACCAGACGAACCAGGCTCCTCGATCTCGACCAGGCTTGTCGAGATCGACCACCACCCGGCTCCACCAGATCCTTCCTCCTCGACGCTGCAGCCACCAGGAACAGGACCCTACTCGAGATCGAGTAGTCTACTCGATGTCGACCAGCCCTCGACTTCGCCAGCTTCTGCATCCTCGAGCAGGCCACCACCAGGACCTGAAACCTCGTCGAGATCGACTAGCCCTAATTGAGATCGACCAAATACCGTTGTCCCCGATTCCGTCTCTGCGAAGGTAATCCAAGGTATGGATCTTTCTTCTCCTATTTCCATTAAAGATTTATCTATACATGGGAGAGGTTTGCCTTGGTATGTGCGCTTATGTAGGATATCCAATGATGAGCCCAAGGAATATGAAGTTGGAGACAAGCTCTATGTCTCTAAATCAAAGGATCATTGGTTCCCCAACAAATTCAACAAGAAGCGGATGGGGCCTTTCGTGGTGAACAAAATCCATTCTGGAGGATTACAGCTGATGGACAAGAATGGAGTCTTATTTGAAGCCCAAGCTACATGGGCCCTGCAGATGCCACCTTGAGCATAAATGGAAAGTCGGCCTAGCGACTATAAAATCTAGAGCATGTACATAAACGTTTTAGGACTTTTTGGACATTGTTTTGCTTGTTTTTGGTTTTGAACACTTTTAGATTTTCTATTATGGGTATATGTCTTCTGCACTTTTCAGGTCCATGGATAGAAGCAAGCTATATTCAGACTCGGCCCGAGGTGCTTCCATTCGACATTTTGAGGCCCTGCACACCTGTCTTGTGAGTTTCTTTCTTTACCCTTGTTTTTATACAGTGAGGACACTGTAATGTTTAAGTATGGGGTGGGGGAAGGGCTTACTTTATGCATTATTTTCCATATTTGACATTATTTGTGCATTAATTCTTTGAATTGCTTATACATGGCTATTTTGGAATGCATTATTTATCTATGTGCTTATATGCATGTTTTCCAAAATTTTAGAAAAATGACCCCCATTGAAAATTTTGATTAATGTCATGGAAGCTTTATTGAACTCGACGATGCAAAATTGGATTCATTAGAGATATAGCGTGAAATTGCCTAGTAAAGGGAAGTCACAATGAAGTGCATTATTTATTGAAAACCATGAAAGGAGGTAAAATTTCAAGTTGCTTTTGACATGTTGCATGATAAAAGGATGGAGGACTTTATATTTCCATATAATGCTCATATTTTGATATCCTAGCCATACCTATGCTTATGCATCACAAAAGTCATAATATGCCTTATTTCATATATTGCTCCACATGTTCTAAAATATTGACATTCTTTACCTTATCCGGGGATTATGTTGAGAATGATGTTACATTATGGAGATTATCATATGGTGTTTGTGTTGTTATCATTATTGGAGTTGGGAAGGAAATTGTTTGAAATATATGGAAAATTTAATGAGTGAAAGAAAATCCAATCACCTCAGGAGATAAAGGTAGATTGACCCTACTCTCTGAGATAATAGTTTGGAGAGATGGGACACATTGTGAGGAGTCCAAAGCACTAAGTATCCGGGGCCATTCATGACACCCATGTTTGCGACTCGCGAGAAGGCAGTGCTGAGGTTAGAGAGGTAAAAACAATATTATTGATAAAAGCATTATGAAAGGTGATGAATCTAATGAGAAAGAATGTGGTATGAAAGTTTGGAAAGTACTCCATTTCCCCGGATCATTAGCACCACATTGCCAGAAATTGCCCACCTTTAGCCTTTTACCAATCTACTCCTTACTGAGCTTAAATTAAAGTCCTCTTGATTATTAATGCTTTGTCACGAAAATTGTTTTTGCATAACCCTCCTTTTGTGAGTAGATGTTGCTTTTGTATAATTGCACATACATGGATCTGTGACATAAGTACCGTTTTGAGGATGGTAATTGATTGCAGGGTTATATGGCAATGAATCTAATATGTTGAGAGTTTTGATTTCTTCCCCTGAATGACAAATAAAAGTATTGCTTGAGGACAAGCAAGCTTAAGTATGGGGTGTTTGATGTGAGCCTAATTCGCCATGTTTTACACTTACTTTTATATCGATTTCTGCATACATTGCATGCATTTGGGTTAGAATAATACAGAATCTGTGTAGTTTACACTTATTTGCAATATATGGAGGTCTACACAAGTTTTGGTTATATTTCGCAGAAATCGGACGCACTTTGGAGCTTAAAAGAAACTCATGGAGAAGCTAAGAATGGTGCAGCTGGAGAAAATGCCATTTTTCACCATTCTTCATTCTGAATCAAGCTTTGATGTCTTCATGAGAGTTGTAGCCCTCGAAAAGAGCTTTCCAACGCATGGTCATATGCGTCAATCCGACGAACGAGAACTCGGGAAAGTGCGTTTCAAGAACAGAGTAGAAAGCTGAGAGAACTCTACTCGATCTCGAGTACACCGTACTCAATCTCGACGAGGGCTGGTCGAGCACACCTGGTCGAGCAGAGCTGATCGAGGACACTGAGTCAGAGACAACCCGACTCCGGAACCTTACTCGATCTCGAGTACCATCTAGTCGAGATCGACGACACTTCGGAGCCATGTCCGGAGTCGACGAGCTGTGCCAAGCCGAGAAGCCGAGGACGAAGACGCAGACCACCTCTACTCGATACAGAGTAACCGTGGTCGATATCGACCAGACCTCCGAGCCATGTCCGAGCCTTGTCGAGCAGAGTCACCCAGCCAGACCAAGTCGACGAACCCTGGTACTCGATATCGAGTAGCCATGGTCGATATCGAGTAGACATGTCGAGCCGCGTTACTCGGTTTGAGCAGTCCGAGTAGAGCTGGGATTCCTTGGGCACGAAGGATGTCGAGTGGGCCGAGATCTATCATCATCTATCCATGGAAGGGAGATCTATCAACATGAAGAAGACTTACCTAGTTTAGATTTATTTTTTCCTTTTAGATTTATTTCCCTTAAGCATTTTATTTATCATTAAGGCTTTTAGATATAATTTTAGACATAGATAGGAGATTCTATCCTTGACTAGCAAGGAATAGAAGGCTATAAATAAAGCCCTAGGGGCTGGTTTTTCATTCATTCCAATTCAGACACAATTCCATTCAAGTAAGTAGGATAGAGAGAGAAAGTTTGTAGCAAGCAAGGTGGAGAGGCGAAAGCGGATTTGTCTTGTCGGTTGTAAGCTTTCTTTATTTAATTTAATGCAAGTTAGTTTCTTTTGTTATTTGATGTCTTTCTTGATAATGAAGAGCGAGTAGTCCACCCACTTCTGGGGCTGGGGTGAGCCCGACGGCGGCTATGTGAGGTGATGCGGTAAAGGTCAGATCTTTTTGTGCAATTCGTCTTCTATCCCTATGAGCATGATTCTTTTGCGAGAGTTGAAGGTGATCCTTGTTTGTGTTATTGAAGCGAAAGTGATCTTAATGCAACTTGGATTAATTATGTGAAAAGGGTTAGTAACAATTAGGGTTTATGCGAAAGCCTCTATATGCCTATTTGTTAATAACGAAAGTTATTTGATGGAAAGCATGATCTTTTATGCCTTTATGTATTACTTTGCATGGTTATCGTTGTGGTGTTGATACCCTGGCTTTGGAAGTCTTTTAGCATATTGAGTTTATTTCTGTCAAATTTCCGAGTTGTGTTCGAAATCTGCGATTTACAGTTTTCTGAGTTTCTGGTCGATACAGAGTAGACACTGGTCGATACAGAGTAGGCCGTAGTCGATATCGAGTACAGTCTTGTCTAGGTCGAGTTGAATTTCTGCTTCTGTTGTCGATTTGAAGTTTCTGTCTTTGCTGTTCTTTGTCGATCTCGAGTAGGTTGTGGTCGAGATCGAGTTGACTGTTGTCTGTCTCGAGTTGTTTGCTTTCGTTTCTGAGTTTCTGTTGTCGACCTCCTTAGTCGATATAGAGGACTGTTACTCGAGATCGAGTAGCTTCTGTGTCCTCGCTTTTGTTTCTGCTTTGCTTTGCCTTTTCTGTTTTCGTTTTGATCTTTGCTTTTGTTTGTTCTTTTCTATTTTATTTCTGTTTCTGCCCCTTTGTTTCTGTGTTGTTGTCTTTCTGCTGCTTTGTCTGTGAGATTTACAGCTACCTGAGATCTGCTGACACGCTTCCTCGTGGATTCGATCCTGACTTCCCATTACTGCATTGGAGGAGTCTTGTATTTATTCGCGTGGGTCTGAATCTGGTTTGATCTATTTTGTTATATTTCATACTCGATTTCCTCCTCACAACAGCCCGATCTTGTATTTTCGGTGCGTAATATCCATTTGTACTTTATCTTTGTTCAAGAACTTGTGGTGAGTCATATCCACTTGTTTTTGTTCACTTATCCTTTATAAAATTCAGTTTGTTTCCCCCCAAATCTGAGTTTTATCATTATCACAAAAATACCAAAAATATTCCACCGAAATCCATCTCTATCATCTATCTTCCACCGGCTGATTTGAGGCTTGTTCCGACTTACTTTGTACTGAGATTTATGGATCCTCAAGGGGAAACTCATCAAATCATTGACCTTTCCCAAATGACTCTTCACCCATCTTTCCAGTGGGACCTTGGTACGACTCTGTGTGGCACGAAGACACTGGTTGATTGTAATAAGAATCGAGAAAGACAGCCCCGGAAACACCTTACTCTCTAACTCGGAATTACATCATGAGCCACTTTCCAATACTCTCTCAAACAACCCTCATATCCAGCCATGATTCCCGAGGACAATGTGTTTTCCAACCTGATTTCCCATGGACGAGACCGAAATTCAAGAGAAAGACTTGATAAGACCATCAAGGGGTTAACATAGTAGAAGGGGTCGTTCCACACAAGCTGGGTTTGACCACACAGAAACAAGGGTACTCTCACTATCCCGTTTGCACAGATCAGTCAATACACATGTAATTGTTAGGCATAACAACCAGACTTTAGCATATCAAACACTCAGCATAGAATCAGTCAATGACAATTATAATGACCTCTTTCAAGGAAGATCGTGCTCATGCTTAATATATAAAGCACATCAAGCTATCTAATGCCGCTCTTCGAGGAGCGACTGACCGGAGGGGCAAAAACCTCGCGATCCTACCTAACTCGCCACTCCAACCACCTTGGTGCAATATCCTTGTAGTCTTCCGGGCCCTCTCTAAAGAGCAATCTAGTATTTTGCCTACCGTTCCCAACTACACCCAATAGGGGTGGTCTAGCGCCTTTACTACCTACTCGTGTCCCCGTTTGGTTGGTTTTCCTCTTTTATTACAAGTCAAGTTCATTACTTATTCCAACTTCAGTTAGGCATCTTAAGTTCATTTTTCCCTTTTTAAAATCCTTTCAAATCCTTGGAAATTCATGGGCGGTTTTCCAAAACATACACTCGACCCTTGCGTACCTGAATTGCACAACTTCAGCTCTTATACCAACTTTGTAACGGCCTAGAATTATGATTTCCGGGTTACGTTTCAAGGATAAAACCCCTTGTTCGGATCTTGCAATCTAGATACGGGTCGAGGTTTCAAACTCATTTTAAGATTAGTAGAAAGAGGGATTTCAAACCCTAAAATCTCGAAGGGCCATTGGGTACCCTTAACCTGTTGATCATGCACATTTAGGCAGTGTTAATATAAGCATTTAGATTTGTTTAGGTAGGGTAAAATGCATGAGTTAGAGTAGTTTTCATGTTTTCATTATGTTTCAATTAGAGTCGGAATCTACAAGTTTTGTGCATTATTTCAGGTGATTGTAAAGAGGTGAAGCTAAGCTCGAGCCAATGTTGGAAGATTGGACGAGAATAGAAGAGCACGAGAGCCAAGGAGAGGAGCTAAACATGTAAAGGATTGGAGCTGTCCAAACTGGCGACGCTGCACTAAAACAAGTCGTATGAAGGCTATATTTATCGGATCGGGGCTTACTTATACTTGTTGGAAAGAGGATTCGAAGACCTACAACTTTCATGCTTACGACCTTTCCAAATTCAGCCTTGAAAATAGCGAAATCTGGACTTCAATATGGCTGTTGAATAGTACTCGGGTGGAGCAGGTCAAGAACTCGGCCGAGTTGTTCTACGGCGTACCCGAGCTTTGTAGCATTTGCAAGAAGTGGGCCGGAACAGCTGTTACTTAATTCAATTATGTATGTTACATTTTGATTATGAAAGTAATTAGAGGGGAGATGAAACGGGGGGAACAGCTAGTAGGTTTTGGTGTGAGTTTTTGGCCTTGTTTTTGGGCGGATTGAACAGATTGGTACGTAGCAACTAGGAGACTTTGGTGATTTCTTTTCATCGATGAACTACTAACCTCTTTGCTTGGGGAAATTAATCGAAGCTTCAGGTTTGCAATTTTATTGTGAGATTTCTCTATCTTAATACTCCTCTTTGAATATTATCAATTCTTTGCGTTGAATGTTTAGGGTTTTCGTGAATTTCCATTAGCTTGATCAACTGATGCCTTTTCATGATAATCTATAGCTAGATATAGGTAATTGCTGGTTGAATTATCTATATTCTTGAGTAGCAAAGTATAAATCTCTAAAACTGGTTGATTTAGGGATTTGTATAAAGAATTGATTTGCAATTGATGCAATAACTGGTTGTGCGCGTCGATTGTCTTTGTTGATTTCCGTTAAGCTTAATCGATTATTGAATTGAATCTTGATAGTTTCAAGATTGTTTGATAATTAGGATATTCAGGGTCTGGTTGTCCTGTTAACTAGATTCGATAAGGAATTGGATTCAAAAGACCTAGTCTTTCCACAACAAAGTATTCAAGAGGAAGTTATCTTTTCGATATCAATGATCAATGAACAAACCTGATTGCTGAGATTGATTGACCTGAGCTATTCTCTCATATTTATCCATTTAATCTGTTTTACTTTATTATTTTTCTTACTTTTGCATTCTTAGTTAGTTTGAACCATCGAAATCCCCCCTCTTTGTTTCTTGTTCTTGTTGACACACTCTGACTTGCATACAAATCATTGACTCTCTGTGGGATCGACCCGTACTTGCCGAACTACATTAGTTAGGTTAGTCGGATTTATTTGATAGGATTTAAGGCGTCTAAAAATCCTCTGTCAAATTTGGCGCCGTTGCCGGGGAGTCAAGTTGTTATTTGTGTGTTTGTCTTGTGTACTAATTTAGCTACTAACTTTTTTTTTTTGTGAACCTATCTTACAGTTCACAGTACATATGCTACTAACAGTTTAAGATGTTGAGATTATTGCAGTTCGAATGTGAAAACTTTCACCTATATCTCACTAGGTTGCAGAGGTGTGTGGACATCCGCAATGAGCGGGGTTTCCACGATAGTTTGCGAGATATGGTTGTCTGCGTTTTAGAGGGGATGACTGCTGAGACAAAGACACGTGCTATATACATGAGCGGCAGAAAACTAGCACGGTTAGGTTTGGTGGGAATTTGGGATCTTATCTGCTACATGGGTCACCAGGCCGTGCAGGAAGTGTCCTTTGCACTTGAACCTCAACCAATGGATTACTTCGACGCATCTTTGGAGGATCTATCCAAGGCCTCCTATGAGGAGAATGAGCAATTGTGTCAGCAGATCATTGAACTAGATGAACGAGTGCACCGAATGGTCCAAGTGGGGAATGATATTCTAGCATGTGAAGCGAGTGAACTGCCATCTGAACCGGTGGTTAACCCGATAGAGAGCCTCACCACGAACACCCTAGGGAGTGACAATGACCTGTTTGTCACACTCGAGGGAAGCTCAGAAAGTCATGAAGATGAAGGTGAGTGTGCGCTTCCTATTCCCCCCTCATTGCGTTCATCAGAGTCTACTCCGCTACCTCCCCTATCCTTGAGTTATGAGCATGATAATGTTTTGGTGGAGGAGGATATGTTCGCAGATGATGACAGTTTCTTCAGCGATGAAGAGGAGAGTACACTACTTCCTGACATGGAGTGTCATGAGTCGACGCATGAGATCCCATGTGATTTATTGTCTCCTTCATTCGATGAGATTGTCTCGAGCTCGCCTATCAAGGAACCAAGTTCGGAGCTGATTTCTGTGGCTCCTAAGCAAAGAATTGATATCCTCTACAATGGTGAGAAGGCCGGTGATTATGTCGATCCTTGGGCTCATTATTTTGACATACCGCCAATGGAACTGAATTGGTGGTTCTACATACCCGCGGCGGAGAGTCATGCTCGGGTATATGAAGAATCGAGGACATACTTTGACTTCAACTTATTCGTATGTAGTGCTAGTCTACCTAGATGGTGTGCACAAGAGTTTGATTTGCTGCTGAGGGCACTGACGATGTCCGAGTGAGTCTTAAATGGACAACTAAAATGTCGAGCTATCGACCATAACCAAGCGCTTCTTGGGAGGCAACCCAAGGTGAGTAATTTAGATTTGCATTTTTCATTTTTTTTTTCCGTTTTAAGTTTTCAATTTCAAGTTCAAAAAAAAAAAAGTTCGTCAAAAAAAAGGGCCAAAAGCAAGAGAATTACAGTAGCTTACTCGGGTGGAGAACTCGGTCGAGTTTCTTGGCCAACCCGGGTAGCAAACAGGTCTCGAAAAAAACTCGGGTGGGAAGAAAATAACTCGGTCGAGTTTTTTTAATCACACCTGAGTTATTTGACGTCCCACCAAAAAAAAAAAAGAAAAGGAGAGAACGAAAATCAGAAGAACCCCGTCTCTCTCTCGAGTTCACAGCCGGCAGCGCCCGAGTTCCATCTCCCTTCTCCCATAGCCGCCAGCGCCGCCCTCACCCGACCTCGTTCAACCACTCCCGGAACTCCCTCCCGAGTTGTTATGGGCAGCCATATGACTCTCCCTCTCTCCTGGCAGCAGCGAGCGTTCCGAGCTCCCCCGTCCGTTCCTAGCTTCGAGCAGCCACCAGGCCACGCCGCCGACTTCATCCAGCCACGCCGGCAACACCCTCCGACTCCAGCCACCATCCCCGGTCAGCCCCTTCCTCTTCTTTCTCTCCTCTATTGAAGAATTAAGGTACAATTTCAAAAACCCCAATTCCTAGGGTTTGCTAAATTGAAAAACTTTTTGTAGAATTTAGGAGTTGTTTGGGTGAGATTACACCTTATTTGTGCAAGATTTGTTATTGGAGAGTGATTGAATTAGGATTTGGCTTGAATTTGTAGTTTGGGATGCCAAATTGGGTGAATTAGGAACTTGATAGAAATTTGTGGATGAATTGGATTGATTGAGGCTTGTGATTTGGATTTGAGATTTTTGTGCTTAAGTGAAATTGCAAATTTGGAAATTATTGAGTTTTGAGCATTTGAATTGATCTTGCTTGTTGATATTAAACTTGATAAGAGTTTCTTGTTGAGTTTATTGATTTCAGTTTTGATCAATTATGCTTAATCGTTATCAATTTGCAAATTGTTGATTTTTGTGGGTTTGTTGTGTGTTGTTGTGAGTGGTTTAACACCATCAATCATTATTGTGAGTTGTCCTTGTCGGGACAACAAAAATTTTCTTGTTGGTGTTGCCTTGTCTCTTGTTTGTAAAGGTTAGATTGTGGTGTCTCCTTGAGGCCGAGAAGAGAAAGAATGTTGGCTCATCACACTCTTGTGCTTGAATTCATCACCTCCGCAGCTCCGCTTGATATGTAGATGACTCTGTAAGTGTTTTCTTCCTTTCTCTTTTATTTTTCACATTGAGGACAATGTGTGAATTAAGGGTGGGGGAGAGAACATTTACATGTTTTCATTTAGGTTGCATTGTATATATTTCTTTCTTTGCATTTCATAGTTATTATTCTTAGTCTTGCATATAAAAAAAAAATTCAGCATCCATGACATTCTAGATAACCCCATTTGTACCAATTGTCTTCTTAATCTAATTATAAGTCCCATGATATGCTTGAATTGTTGATCTTCGTCTAGTTTGTTTAATCTATGGGAGCATGAGATAATGGATTGATTGAGCATGTATAACTCTTACATTTTAGGTGGCATTGAAATCCAACAAAAATTTACCTTGTGAGTTTTTGTTAGCCTTTTTGGGACTATACTTTATGGATATCCTCTTTGCTTCTTGTGTGTGATACTCTCCAATGTGACTACCTCTGAGAATTGGGATTCATATCTATGTCAAGGTTGTATATGTTGATCATTACTTGTGATTTTCGCATGATTGAGGCATGATTGTTACTGAGCCATGATATTCCCTATCTTCCCTTGCATATCGTCCATTGTTTGAAGCCAAACTGAGCCTATTAGCCTATCTTTGTAGCTCCACAAAAATTATCCTTAGCCAATTGTAGCCTAACCCATCCGGGAATTAGGATTAGAATTGGTAAAATGATGGTTCGAGGTGAGTGAGTGCTTTGAGAATGGGATTTATGTATTGTGTTGAATCATTTGGCGCTTATTATGAGGATTGGTTCTATGAATTTATGTACACATATGTATACTCGGGGCCTAAGGAGAATAAAATTCACTTAGGAGTAAAAGTCGAAAAAGAAAAAAAAAAAGCAATAAAAAGAAAGAAAAAAAAAGAGTTGCAATAAAAAGAACCATTCTTCATCATCTTTAGAAATGATTTGGGAGTATTGTTTGGTCTAAAGAAAGTTCTTGTATTGTGTTGTCCTTGAGGCTTGAATTTGATGGTTTGTGATAAGTTTGGTTGAGCTTGTAATTGGTTGCTAGGAGCTTAGTTCCCGGATTATGAGCACCACAAGCCAAAAACATTCCCTACCTTAATTTTCTCCCCGAGCCCTATTGCAACCCTTACAAGACTTCATGATGATTATTGCTTGTAATGTCACTCATGGTGGACATTTTGATGTGGATTTCAATTTTCATGGAGCTTAGTTGCATTGGATTGAGATTGAGCGGAATTGACTTAGCCTAAACACAAGAGCGATGAGTGAAACACTTTATGTACCCAGTGAGGGTGGATTGAAATGTGCCTAAGCATTTGAGTTGCTCAAATACATGTGATGATGTTGATTATTGTCTTATGTCTCCTATTTGGTTTGGATTGTGTTTTGACGAGGTGAATGCATAAAGATTGTATTTGTGGGATGTTTGATTGGATTAGTTTTGTTTTCTTGAGGACAAGAAAGGTTTAAGTGTGGGGAGTTTGATCATGCACATTTAGGCAGTGTTAATATAAGCATTTAGATGTGTTTAGGTAGGGTAAAATGCATGAGTTAGAGTAGTTTTCATGTTTTTATTATGTTTCAATTAGAGTCGGAATCTACAAGTTTTGTGCATTATTTCAGGTGATTGTAAAGAGGTGAAGCTAAGCTCGAGCCAATGTTGGAAGATTGGACGAGAATAGAAGAGCACGAGAGCCGAGGAGAGGAGCTAAACATGTAAAGGATTGGAGTTGTCCAAGCTGGCGACGCTGCACTAAAACAAGTCGTACGAAGGCTGTATTTATCGGATCGGGGCGTACTTATACTTGTTGGAAAGAGGATTCGAAGACCTACAACTTTCATGTTTACGACTTTTTCAAATTCAGCCTTGAAAATAGCGAAATCTGGACTTCAATATGGCTGTTGAATAGTACTCGGGTGGAGCAGGTCAAGAACGACCGAGTTGTTCTACGGCGTACCCGAGCTTTGTAGCATTTGCAAGAAGTGGGCCGGGACAGCTGTTAATTAATTGAATTATGTATGTTACATTTTGATTATAAAAGTAATTAGAGGGGAGATGAAACGGGGGGAACAACTAGTAGGTTTTGGTGAGAGTTTCTGGCCTTGTTTTTGGGCGGATTGAACAGATTGGTACGTAGCAACTAGGAGACTTTGGTGATTTCTTTTCATCGTTGAACCACTAACCTCTTTGCCTGGGGAAATTAATCGAAGCTTCAGGTTTGCAATTTTATTATGAGATTTCTCTATCTTAATACTCCTCTTTGAATATTATCAATTCTTTGCGTTGAATGTTTAGGGTTTTCGTAAATTTCCATTAGCTTGATCAACTGATGCCTTTTCATGATAATCTATAGCTAGATATAGGTAATTGCTGGTTGAATTATCTATATTCTTGAGTAGCAAAGTATAAATCTCTGAAGCTGGTTGATTTAGGGATTTGTATAAAGAATTGATTTGCAATTGATGCAATAATTGGTTGTGCGCGTCGATTGTCTTTGTTGATTTCCTTTAAGCTTAATTGATTATTGAATTGAATCTTGATAGTTTCAAGATTGTTTGATAATTAGGATTTTCAGGGTCTAGTTGTCCTGTTAACTAGATTCTATAAGGAATTGGATTCAAAAGACCTAGTCTTTCCACAACAAAGTATTCAAGAGGAAGTTATCTTTTCGATATCAATGATCAATCAACAAACCTGATTGCTGAGATTGATTGACCTGAGCTATTCTCTCATATTTATCCATTTAATCTGTTTTACTTTATTATTTTTCTTACTTTTGCATTCTTAGTTAGTTTGAACCATCGAAATCCCCCCTCTTTGTTTCTTGTTCTTGTTGACACACTCTGACTTGCATACAAATCATTGACTCTCTGTGGGATCGACCCGTACTTGCCGAACTACATTAGTTAGGTTAGTCGGGTTTATTTGATAGGATTTAAGGCGACTAAAAATCCTCTGTCACCTGTCCTAAGACTATGTCGTGGAATCCATTTCAAACGGAAGTAAAGCGGAAGCAAAGTAAAGATACAAATGCCACGACAGAGCCGGTCAAAACCAAATCATGAGTGGGTAATTACCCTTTTACTAAGTTAGGATATTAGCCAGATTCTTCGATTCGCCAAAAAGTGAACCCCTTCATATAGACATCGAGCACTTAACATCTGCAGAAAATACCTTAAAAAAAAGAACGGGGAAAGGAGTCAGATCGAGCCATTCATGCGGGACCGGTAGTCCTCGCTGAGGCCACATAGTATGTGCTATACCTAATAAAGATGCTTAATGCAGTACGAAAGTTAAACACACTAGCATGCTCCTAGGTATAATCATGTGCAGAAATACTGTAAAGGGCCCAAGACAATGTCAAATTGCATATTGCTCTCCTACTCCACCCCCTTTTTCATGAGTGGACCTGGCCAGTACGGTACCCATTTCATCGTGGTGGTGCACGGACCACGGAATCATAGCATGCTCAACATCATAACCTCTCTTGCCCGATGGTGCTGGGCTATCAAATCATACTCATATCGACTCAGTTGACTCAGGGCACCCGATGAGGTTGGGCTACCATATGACCCTAGCAAAGACTCTAGGACTATCACAGATAACGGTCGTTCTGTTTCAAACACACATAGTAACCATATCCTCAGTTCAATGCAATCCTAGCATGATACTACATGGCATGCTTTTATGTATATGCAACACCTAACATAAAATGCAACAACGGGCATGAATGTCCAACCTGAGTAAGCCCCCTAGGGAACTTACGTGAAGATGCAGAAGAGCAGGATAACACAAGCAAGGGCCCAAATGCAAGTCCAAAGCAATCCAACAGTAATACACACCTATCATCAAGTCACTTCCGTAAGCTACCGGACCAACATTCATACTCGCGAAACCCAAGTTCTCAACATACTCAAAACCAACCAATAGTAAAACCGCTTTCCAAAACCTTTCCGATATGATCAACATCAACCAAAATCATTTACTTCCAATCAAACCCATTGATAAAATCGTACCAACCATATTTCCAAACTTCCTTCTCAAAACCAACATCATCAAATCAAGACAAAGAATCTCGACATTAAACATTTAAACCTTAAAACCAATCACTCAAGATCATGTTATAGAAGTAATTCTGGCATTTCGATTTTCCAAACAACAAATCCTTAAAAGATATTTCCAAACTTAATATCTCTATTTAAATAGTTTATCAACAATGCTTAACTAAATAAAATATCAAAATTAAATCCTCTTCACAAATCATGATTATAATCCGAGCCAATAAATCATTTTAGAATCTCGAAAAGTATATATTTAAACATCACAAAATACATATCTTAATAATATTATTTTAAAATCCTTTAAAACGGATAATTATAATTTCAGAAATTATATTTTCCAAACAGAATAATATAACAAGATACAATTCATATAATATAACATCTATAATATATCACGAATAAGATATAGAAAATACGTGGTACTATATAACTAAATAATACATGACCAATTGACCATTTTAACTCATTAGGTAATCAGCAACCCAAAACAAACGAAGCCCAACCCCAAGCCCGAATTAGCCAATTCTGAAACCCGACCCCATGACTTGGATCCGGCCCAAGCTCAACTCTCCCAGCCCCAGACCCGGTTCAGTTAAGAGAAAATCAAAGAAAAGGAGGAGAACTCGGTTCCCAGGCCAAAAAGGAAAGAAAAAGGGAACCCGTCTCTTTCCCAGATCAGAAGAACATAGCCTCGGTCACCGACGGCGGAAAACGGAGGAAGAAGAAGAGGAGGAAGAGCTCCTTGCCGGCGAATCTCACCCCGACCGCCCTCACGAACTTAGCCCAACCTCAGACAACCCAAAACTGCTCGAAACAAACCAAAACAAAGGAAGAAGAAGCTCACCGAAATCCTTGGCTCAGAATGCTTAAAATTGCCCGATTCGCCTCGCCGGAGGAGCGATTTGGCTTCGTCGGAGGCATGGGTGCTCTTGCTCGGCCTAGGAAGGAAATAGAAGGTTCTAAGGCAACACCTTTACATCGATTTCGGGTCGAAACGAAAATAGAGGGGAAAGGAACCGACCTTACGCACGAATAGGGGAGGCAATCGCGGCTCGGACGGCTTCGTCGGAGTGGCTCGGCTTTAGTGGGACTCCTGGTTTCTCTCCGGTTGTTGGAGGTGAATGGAGGTGTCGGTGGTCGTCCTCATCTGCTCGAGAAAGAAGGGGTGGAGCTTGGTTTCCTCTCGGCGAAACAGAGGCGGTGGGAGGGAGATGGCGCTGGGCTCTGCTAGGCGGCGCTTCCTGGCGGCTTCTGGCGCTTCATGACTTTCCTAGGGGTCGGTGTCGAGGAGTGACAGGGAGGAACAAGAGCTGTTGGGTGCTTCTGATTTTGTACAGGAAACAAACGGGAGAGAGGGAGAGAGGAATGGTGTTTCTGGCAATGGCGATAATGGTGATTTCCCGGTTTTGCAGAGAAGGAAAAAGGAAGGGAGAGAGAGGCTCCTGCTGTGAGTATTTGGTGAACTGTAGATGCGAGAGAGTGAGGGCGAGACTTAGGAGAGTGGTCCTAAAATTGACACAAAACAACAAAATTGATAGTTGTAGGATGCAAGGGAGCAATTTGTGGATAAGGACAAACTGTAGCTGTTGGTTGCAAGGCAGGTGAGGCAACGGCAAGCACGAGAGAGAGAGGGAGAGAGAGAAAAGAGAAAAGGAAAAGAAAATAAGGAATGACATGGTCCCCCACTCAAAGAATTCAAAATCGCGGAATAGACTGGAAACTCGCTCGCTCGACAAATCCTGACTAAACTCAAAACGATTTTCAAATTTCCAAATCCGAGTTTAATAATTAACTCCAAATACTATTTTCAGTTTCCGCATATGAGAGCCGGATAAAACATAATTTAAAATTTTGAACTAAATAATGTCGTAACCCATTTTGAATTATTTAGAATAAAACCAATAGCTCAAGGACAGAAATTCCAAACCTCCCAAATCTCAGAAATCGGAATGATTATAAATCACTATTTTAATAATTTAATATTATAAAATTTCCCGGTCTTTACATAGCTCTCCCTTGTTGGGAGAGGGAATTGGATTTACAGATGATTTCCTCGAAGGTCTGTTTCAAAACTCTTTCATTTATGATCGGAAAAACCAGATGCTTTTCTAGGTTAGAAACGTTTGAAATGTTGAGGTTTCTTTCGATCTTTGCTACTTTGAATCGAGGGATTCCAGACGTCGCCTGGAAAGCCTATTTATGGTAGTTAACCTACTGGTTTGATATTCTACCATAATCATCAAAATATTTCTAATTTTGGTATATGTGGAGACGTTGCCTTTTGAGAATATGATAATGTCATCATCGAATGCAAGAAATGGGATTCTGGATCCCCTACTCCCGAAATGGTAACAAATTCCAGATTTGTCCAGGTTTGCCTCCTTCGCAAGCTTTCTTGCAAGTATTTCCGCCCCCAAGATGAACAAGGAGGGTAATGGGTCACCCTCCCTACTTCCCCTCTTTGTTTCACTAAATCTTTTTTATTTTTATTTTTAATAAAGAAAAGTTTCAATTTATTCCATACAAAATATATGGAAAGTTAATAAATAAAGGTTATAAGAGTAATTTAAAAAAAATGCTATAAAGTTTTCATGTTCAGCCAAACAAAATATAGTAAATGAATTCTTTTAAATTTAATTTCAATCAAACACATTTTCATACTTTCCGAGAAATTAAATTCATGAAAAGTTTACTTCATCATTTTCATACTTTCCGAGAAATAAAATTGATGAAAAGTCTATTTCTTATGAAGTAACTTTCTAAGAGTTGAAATGAGGGGTGGACACAAATCCCGCAAATCTCGGTCCCGTCCCGGTCCCGGTGGGATTTGAGTGGGAAAAAGTAAATCCGGTCCCGGTCCGTCCCACGAAAATTATGCGGGATTGGATGCGGGACAAGACTATGGGATCCCGTAAATCCAGGTCCCGTCCCGCATATTATATATAATATATATAATACGCGGAATGTGAGGTTTAATTTTAATAATATTAATTCTTTTCATATATATATATATATATATATATATATATATATATATATATATATATATATATATATATATATATATATATATATATATATATATATATATAATAGCTTTCCAGTGAGTACACCCCTTACCATGAAACGGGGGGACAAATCTCAACTCTTGGATCAAAAGAATAAAGGGCTAGGATTAACTTTGAAAAACAAACTGTTTAACCGTAAAACTACCTAGTATTCATATTTAATGTTAAATATGAATACTAGTTGGTTACACGTTTAAGCGTAGAGATTTCAATTTTTGTTATTTTACTTGGAACCACTAACCACTAAATATGAATATTTAATAATTTATATATGAATAATTACATAATAAAATATGAATATTAACACAATATGAGAATACTAGTTTTTGGTTACCTGTTTTAAGCGGTTAACATCCTAGTATTCATATTTAACGTAAAATATGAATACTAGGTAGTTACACGCTTAAACAAGAATTTTTAAAATTAATCCAGACCATTGGTTTTCTTTCATCCAAGGGCCTAGATTTGTCCCTCTGTTTCATAGTAAGGGGTGTACTCACCGGAAAGTCCCTATATATATATATATATATATATATATATATATATATGTAAAGGTTCAAATGTAAATGGGGCTTAAGATGAAAAATTTACTTAAAGTGAAAATTGTCCAATTTGAAGGTAAATGGGCCTAATTTAAAGGTAAATGAGTCTAGTTTAATGAGTAATAGATAAATGGGTCTATTAAATGTGTAAATGGGCCTAATTTTATGGGATAAATGGATAAATGGGTAAATGACCCTAAATATGAGATAAATGTCACCACTTCTCCCATACTTTCTATTTCTACCAATATTGCCCTTATTTCAATTATAAAAATTACATATTTTAGCCCGTAATTTTTATTTGAAATAATATTATAAGGTGCATCTACAAGATTACAAAATGCAACAAAGTATGCTACATCACATTTTTTGTCTTTATTTTAAAAAGTGAAAAATATGATATTACAAAATATAAAGTAAACAAATAATACAATAAAGAGTATTATTAATAAATGTGCATTTTCCTAATGTAAAGTAAGTTTTCTATCAAATATTTTCTTTATGGGTTGCTATTTTTATGGCGGTTTTGTACTTTGATGCGACATGCGTCATTAAAAGCCTTTTAGTTCAAAAATAGTATAACGATGTGCCAATGCACAAAGGTTCGAGTTCAAAATCCCGCATAGGCTATTTATGGTTGCCTTTTTTGTGTTCCCGTTCATGAATAAGATTATAAAGTGCAATAATAAAATGATAATGTGCACAAATAAGATGAAATAATGCGTATATAACATTATGGTGTGCAAATATAACATTATGGTTTGCAAATATAACACTATGTTTTGCAAATGTAACATTATGTTGTGCATATCTAATAATATAATGTTACGTTGTGCACATATAATATTATGTTGTGCGAATATAACATTATATTGTGCAAATATAACTTTAAGTTGTGCAAATATAACACTATGTTTTGCAAATGTAACATTATGTTGTGCATATCTAATAATATAATGTTACATTGTGCACATATAATATTATGTTGTGCGAATATAACATTATATTGTGCAAATATAACTTTAAGTTGTGCAAATATAATATTATGTTGTGCAAATAAAATAATTTAGAATATAAAATGCATGAATAAAATGATAAAGTGCAAGAATAAGATTGTAAAGTGCACAATTAAGATTATAAAATGCATAAATAAAATGATAAAGTGCAAGAATATTAATATGAATTGTGCATGAATAAGATTATGAAGAGCACGATTAAGATTATAAAGTGCATAAATAAATTGATAAAGTGCGAGAATAAAATGATAATGTAGGAATAATAATACGAAGTGCACAATTAAGATTATAAAGTGCATAAATAAAATGATAAAGTGCAAGATTAAGATTATGAGATGCACAGTTAAGATTTTGAATTGAACTTTTATCATAAAATAATACAAACTATTAAAATTAAGCAATTTAGCCTATGTAGGAGTCGATCCCACATCTCTGCACATAAGTACATTGCTCTACCATTTAAGCTAATAGGCTTTTAAATCTTTGATAAAAGCTAGAATAGATATCGAGAATCAAATACTTGTTCCTTAGTAAAGAAAATCTTAGTAAACAAGATGATAAAGTAGTGATCCATATAACACGAGTAAACCATTTAGAGTAACCAATTATACCCATTGCATTACCATGAAATATATTAAGATGGTAAGCGACGAACTTGAGCAATTTTTGGTCTTTAATGTTGCAAACAAAAAAATTCCTCCCACCCTCCTCAACCCCATCAAAGGCTAATACAATGCATTATCAGCTCTAAGTTTTACTTTTGTGTAGATTTAATCTTGGTCTTTTCCTTAATCCATAGCCCTTTCAATTCAATAGAGATTTGAGATAATGTTCCAATGGATAACAATAAAAGCCTTTCCCACTTACTTCAACAAGATACCAAACACTGACCCTACGAGAGCTAATTGACAACAGTACTAGAACCCAATGAACATACCAATTAGGCGGGTCAGCGTATGAAAACGCAATCTTCTCTGGAAAGTGAAGACGAACTTGGAGTGCCATGTGCTGCAAATCCTTCTGCTGCTTAAGGGATGCATCTATAATACTCTGCGAATAATATCACACATTTAAGTCACAGAAAAATGACAATTTTATTCAGTTCATCAGTAATGTTTGATAATCCCCTCTTGAATGGGGGAATTGGGATATAAGCATATGCCTAATTTCAGTTTTGCTGACCACAATCATCAAAATGACCAAACAGAAGAGCTATTTCACGAAACCTAAGCGAGTGTGAGGGGTAATTTACTTTAGCTTTGGGGATGGCGAGGGTTTCCTCACGCACTCGATTTTTGATAGATTGGACTTGAACCTCTATGGCTTTGACCGCTGCATCGACGGCGGAGAGATCAGAGACGATGCTTACCGGAGACACTGGCTCAACACCACACCGGAGAGGATTACGCAACATCGAAAAAAAAATATAGGGAATGAACCAAATTGGAAAGTGAAATTGAGAGAAAAATTAGGGCTTTACTGCTTCGGGCGATTACGAGTTCCTGGAGGTCAGCTATGCGGGCATTGAAATGGCAAGGTGCCGCTCGAGGTCTGCACCTTCTCCTTCTTCCGCTCCATTTCCATCTTCAGATCCGAATAGCCTCCCATGGATGACAGAGAGAGAGATAGAGAGCGCGAGGGTTTGTGAGGTTCCGGATTGCAATTAGGGTTGTTGGCCCGGCTTCTTTTTTTTTTTTTTAAATTAACCCTATTTTCACTTTAAACAAATTTTTCATCTTAAGCCTCTTTTTCACTTTAACCTCACCCTATATATATATATATATATATATATGAAAAGAATTAATATTATTAAAATTAAAATTTTGAATACTTACATAACTACATTTAAATTTTTTTATTTACATATTTAGTTACTGTATTTATTTACATTTAAATTTTGAATACTTACATAACTACATTTACATACTGTAAGTTTTTTTTTGTTGGGTTATTGTAAGATTATTTAGGTGCTTAGCTTAGGGCTACTGTATTTATTTACATTTAAACTTGGATCACTTGAGCTGGCAGTGTTAATGTTAACATCATGGTAGGAAATGAAATATGAACATTTTATATTTTTCAGGTACTTATAATATTTTATCATTTTTATTTGAGAGACAAGGCCCGTCCCATCCCATATGGTATAAGGCCCGTGTGGAATTCAAAAAAAAAAAGTGAATACCGTCCCAATCCCGTCGCGAAAAAATTAAGCGGGACGGGCCCCGTCCCGGTTTGGGCCCGCCTTGCCTCATCCCATCCCACGCCCACGCTCAACCCTAGTTAAAATTGCTATGTTTAATCAAACAAGGCCGGTGATTTTTAACCTATGTCTTAGACATAGATTACAAATACCATTAACTAATATATCAATTGTCTTTTCAACCAATTAGGGGCGTGTTTGGCTGGGGGATGGAAGAGGTAGGGGTGGACTTTGGGAACCGTGCCCGTATGTTTGGCAACAGGATAGAGGTAGATGGAAGGGGATGGAGATGAGAATGAAACACCAAAAAATGAGATGACAATGGAACCCAGAAAAAGGAGGATTGAGGGGATGGGGATGGAAATGTTCCAAATTTGCCCTCATTATCTTCAACATTCCTCCCTCTCTCCTACCCCTACCGCCACCACTAACCCTCACTTAAACCCTCCTCCTCTAATGCCCTTGCTGGCCGACCACCACAACTGCCGACCACCGACGCCACCGCCCACCACCGATGTCGTCGCCCACCACCGCCGCCGCTGATGGAGGGTTTAGTTTCCTTTCCCGCCATTATTGTTCTTATGGAACAAACAAAATCAGATATAGCGATATTTGAAGGATATAATTAATTTAGTAAAGAAACAATCCTATAAATCTCCAATTGTTGCCTCTTGTCGCCTCCATCATAATCAGAAATCAATTCTCCAAAACACTTCTTCCCAGATTTAATTGCAATTTCAAAGTAATCTCGATCGATCCATCAATCGATAGGAGTCACTTAAGCAATCAGCAATGGCGACACAACTCACGCTATTGAATACAGCCTCCTCAACAGAGCGTACCGACACCTGATCCCGGCCTTCCCACAACCGCTTCCGTGCCGTCTTCTAAGGGCCTTCACCGCCGTCGACGTAGACATCCTCTTCGTCGCCCCCTGCTTCGCCTACTCCGGCTTCTAGTTGTTCGACCACTACTTCCAATTCTGCAAACAACTGATGATCTCCAGGCTCCGCTCCCGCTTCCTCAACAATGATTTTGAGTTCGATCTCTCAAATTTGAGGCCAGAGGATGGCGAGACAGATTCAGCTAAAGAAGATGGGTTGGGGCCTGGGGTGAGGGACATTTGAGAGGGGCATAATCGTCCTTTTATGTGGATTAGTGGGGCCCCCACTAATCCACATAAAAGGACGATTGCCCCCACTGTGGGGGCAATTGTGTCTTTTTTAGTACCTTCATCCCCAAATATTTTAACACACAACCAAACACGAACGGGATTAAAAGGGATTCAAAACTCCATCCCGTCCACCCCGAGATTCTATCCCCGTCCCTTCCACCCTAAAAATCCATCCTCATCCACCTACCCCATCCCGTTACCAAACACGCCCTAGTGAAGCTTTTCTAATTAAGATTTTGCTATAATTTTCACTTCAGCAAACCAAAACAATGTTCCTCTTTAACAAATTAAGCGGGGAACTTCCTTTGTCTAGCCATATAGAAGTTAAAAAGTGCAAACTATGGACACAGACAAAATATTATCTTCAATCGGCCGGGAGAAGAAAGGGTCATTCAAGTTACATCTGTGAAAACCTAGTCCTCAGCACGTCAGCCCCCAGTAACTCATTTCTCATTCTAGTACTTTGTTATCAGCTTGTCCACATGAATGATTATGTCATCGATACGGGGTCGAACTGCACCCTGCGGTTGGAGCATCCATGTTACAAACTGGTGAAGTGCTTCTGGGTACTTGGGGGTGCCTGGCCCTGTTGGCCACTTCACCTGGGCGTTTACAACTGCCAACTGTAGGCTTCCGCCTGATTCTCCGAGCGCATACTCGAATGGAGAAACACCGTACCTACAACATGATACAATGGAAACATGGCCTTAATTTTGGCACCAGCTACTGGGATTAAGAGTTACGATGTTCCCAATCTCCAAATGTAGCAATTCTAAAGCTCATTTCAGTTTTCATGTACAAGTTAACAAGGTTCGATCTAATTAGTTAAAATGTGATACTTAAACGGCATAGCACAAAAAAACAGGGAAGTGGGAAAGAAGAAAAGTACTTACATTATTGCGTACAAGGTACAACCCAAGGACCAGATGTCAGTTCTTTCATCAATGTCAGCATGACTTGGACAATCCCACAATTCAGGGGCACGATAAGGGGCTGAACAATGCTCAGATGCCCATTCCTGTGGGAGCATCATAGGGTTAGATTAACTGTATACTCCATAGTAAGGAAGCAGTATTCACAGGCTCGCTTTGGAGTTAACAAACCAAAGTCTATCAACACACTGAAACTGGTGTGCAAGTCAGTTCAATTCATTGGCATCAATAAACTACCTGTTGTCAAAATGACAGTTGAGAACAATTTAAGAAAAGAAGAGAATACACCATGGTAACGTGAAAATGAATACATGAAAATTAAAGACATTTTAAATAGGCACATAATTATAGTTTTTATTCTTTGATATCTATAACAATTTCTGTCAACATGGTTGCTGTATAAGGGTTTGAAAGGAAAAAAGGATAACTTGAAACATCATGCCTGAAAATAAAGCGAATTTCGGATATGACAAGTTTCAAAGTCTAATAATTTCAACTAACCATATGATAGAGCAGCCAGAAATGACAAGGATATCTTTGTTTAAATTCAAGCACACAATAGGGCCAAAACAAAGGAAACCATAAACTTCTTAGAGCATCTTTAATGGTGGTACTCCAAGTACCATAAGAATAAAAATAAAAGAAAATGTAAGAAAAAGTGATATTTTTGAAAGAACCCAAAAGAAAAAAGGAGCTCAAGTATCATACCTATGATACTCAATATGACACAATACCATAGAATATTACCCAATCAAATATTAATAGTGGGTCCATTTGATTTTTACTTACCTAAAAAATTTAAAAAAAAAAACAATTTTAATGCAAAAGGTTAAATAAGATACTCATGTCAAGTACCATGGTTGTGGAGTTTCAAATATTAAAATGAGGTGGATGAAAGAGAATTGACAAAAAGCAAGTTATGATACTCAATATGAATATCATGGTTAAAGATGCTCTTAGGCACACAAAGTTGGCATTAAACCGCAAAACAAAGTAGAATAATTCAGTACAAACCTGCAACTGCAGGGCCTCGGTACGTGAGCGAATTTGCCGCCTAGCAGGTCGAGCACTTCCAAAATCCATCAAGATAGCAAAAGGTGCTTGTCCTTTTCTGTGTGTGAGCAGAACATTGCCAGGTTTCACATCATTATGTGCGTAGGGTGTGTCTAATCCATGCATATGCTTCAGGCCTGCACAGAGCTGCAACAGAGATTTTCATAGTCTTGAGCTTTGGTAGAGGATGCAAAACAATTGATCATGTAGAACAAATTTGCAAACCCGGAACAAAATGAAAATTGAACGGTAAAAAATAAAGCTAGAAAAGGGTAAGTGTAATTATAAATATATTCCGTAATATTCAATCCCCATTATTATTACTATTATACGTGTAATGAATTTCAATATGCAAATTATTTATGATTGTATGATGTTATCTATACAATAACTTAAACTTTAATACAAGAAAAAATCACTAGATTAAGTTGAATGATGATGACATTTTTTTAGGTAAGGGAAGATTAAGGGAGGATAGAGATTGAGAAGAGGGTTTTTTCATTATATTTAATTATCTAATTATTATTATTATTATCTATAATATATAATACTCCCTCCGTTAAGAAAAATATGTCGTTTTAGGAGTAAAATTTTGTTAAAAAAAACATGTCGTTTTAGGTATTTTGGTGTTCACTTTCAAAAATTACCCTTGTAATGATTAAGGATTTGTTAATTGTAGTTTTCAATAAAGTGAAAAAGTAAAGTAATAATGAGGGGTATAAGTGTATTTTTGTTTGCTTTTATTTGCTTTCTTAAAAAATGTGCAAATGTCTAAAACGACATGTTTTAATTAACGGATGGAGTAATAATTTAAATGAGAACTTTATTGATGAGGTGTCCATTCCTCTTTAAAAGTAGGATGTTTCACCAATAAAAAGAATCCAATTAATCAGTAATATTCATAGTTTCCATAAGAATCTATAATCTATAATCTATAATCTATAATCTATAATCTATAATAATAATTTAAATGAAAACCTTTTTAGTGAGGTGTCAATTCCTCTTTAAATGTAGGTTGTTTCACCAAGGAATCCAATTGATCCATAATATTCATAGTTTCCATAAGAAATATTTTTTTTTACCATTTATGTATAATCTATAATATTTGTAACTTCCATCAAATAAAATCAACTGATGGGGTTGATTTTATCTCTACAAAGTTGCAATAAATGTTTCTGTAACCATTTTAGTGAATATATGCACCCACACACATTAATTACCAATGGTAATTTTATTATTTATTATTATAATAAATACTAAAAATTTAGCATTCAAAACATTGCAACAAATGCAATTTTCTTACAATCTAAAAACACAAATGCACTTAGCCATAGTTATTAATTAATATTATTTTTGAAATTTTGAATTATTTAAGTGGGTGTATGCTTGAGTATCAATATTCTTCATTCACTGTTTTTTTTATTGAAGGAATAATATACATTGTATTGGTGAAATTTGTGCAAAATGTATCATTGAAGTATGAACAACAAATGTTTTATTGGACGCCACTATAACCTAACTCCAAATTTAAGGTACTCCTTCCGTCCGGAAATACATGTCCTTTTAGGTCTATGCACAGGAATTAAGAAATCTTATAAGTACTAGTGGAATAGTAACAAATTAAAATTAAAAAAGTTTTTTCTTTCAATTTGTAAGGAGGAGAGTAGGGGTGATGTAAAAATTAAAATAATGATTAGATCTAAAAAGTAGATTAAGTGTAATAATTAAATCTAAAAAGACATGTATTTCTGACAAATTACATGGGCTAAAAGGACATGTATTGGCGGACGGAGGGAGTAATAAATATTCAATTTCTCTAGCCATTTCAATGCATGAACTATAAAATTCCATTTGACAACATTTGGCAGGATGATCATTTCAATGTTTGACATTATTGAAAATATGACATCGTTGATACTCAATTATAACAACAAATTATTATTTTTATTGCCTACTAAAGTTGTGAAAAGCTACAACTCTATGATTGGGTTCTTTCAGCCATACATATATCAATTAGTTCTACAAACCAAGCGATACAATTTTGTTATGTGAACTATCACTAATTTTACATACAATGCTATATTAGTGAATATGCCTTTAATATGTTCACCGATTACCTTCCTCTCATTTTTAGTTTCTATATAAATACAATGATTGAGATCGATATTTCATTCCTCTATCTAAAGTTGCTTTTCGATCCTACTTTCTTAGGGTGAAACTTACCTATAAGTGGAAATTGATTTTTTTTTGGTTAAAAGTGGAAAGTGATTTATTAATAACCCCAGAGTATGTATAATGTAATCTATACTTTTATTATTCTATTCAATTCATATATTTTTTTAGCAATGGTATCCTCCATATTATGTTCCTAAATTATTATATATTTTAAACTTATTTTAGTAATCCTTTGTATAAATTAAAATATGATATTTTACACAGTGTATATGCATGGGCACTATACTAGTTTCGATCTATACATGTTTTTCATTACCTCGAAGCCTAATCCAATGGGTGACCCAAAGGTTGAACCAAACCGACCCAAAAATTTGCGGATTAAATGGGTTCAAGCTATTTGGATTTGAGGTCGAAATATTTGCGTCAAAACCCACGTTTTACAAGTCAAGTTCTTGGGTCAGTTTGCATTTTGATAGGTCTAATGCGGACTAATTAATGGTTTAAGTCTCATATGCAAAATAAGTCATGTACTCACCTGTCTAAATATCTGAAGAACATCAGAAGTAGAAAACATCTCCTTCTTTGTTTTCATTGATTTTGCATTGTCAACTAGCGTTCCGTCCAAATGAACTGGGAAAAGCAAATATGCTTCATGCTTCCATGTATGTTCTTGGCCAGCCTAGTCAGTGCAATTGAAATTTTCTAGTGAATAGCCAGAAAATCAACAAATAAAAGGCCTCATTACACACCAGGCAATTAAGGAAAGAAACTTTAAAAGCAATGATTTAAACTAATTTCAGGCATCATACAATCCAGCTATAAAATACATATCATGCAAACATATAACAATCAAATGGGTTCTTCAACCTGTTCAAAGATGACATGAATCTCATTCATCATACGAATTTGTTTTTAATATTTCCCTCCATCCAAACAAACTTGGCAGGAATAGTAGATGCAATACAATGCCTAACATTTCAACGGCATGGTGTGGTTCTTTTCCATCAACATATCTGATTACAACAACAACAACATCCCAGTTAAGCCCGCGTTAAAGCGGGGTCTCGGAAGTCAGGATGTACGCACTCTTTCCCCGAAAAAGTCGAGAAAATGTTTCCAATAGACCCAGGATAATAGGACAATAGAACAATAGAACCACATGATAGTAGGTCACACAGAAGGCACAGGAAACATAAAGGTCAAGAAGATAGGGAGGCTAAGTAACCGGGCATGAAAATCAGTGAAAATACCCAGACACCCCCAAAACATTACCAAAACATATCTGATTAATAAAAAATAAAAATAAAAACTATTGCTTAAATATAAAATCATTAGAATCTTTTTTGTTCCGGAATTCATATCATATAGTTATGTAAAACAGCCATTTATGATCATTCAAAAGGCAGCAAAGTTGATTTGCAAAACACTTCATTCTTTCTTTCTTTATCTCGCTTCTGCAATATTGAGATGAAGAGGATAAAGGCAAGAAAAGGGGATCAAAACAAATATACAATGGCAAAGACTCCTTTCCAAATGTTAGACATGAAATCATGCAACTGCATCGGTTATTCACTGAACATGGAAGCAAACACTGAATGATGAGCAGGAAAGAACAGTCAAACCCAATCTTCAAAACTGATTGAAAATCTGAAACAGATCTTGTGCAAATTTAGCAAAAAAGAACACAGTTAGATCAATTCAAGATTAAGATCATGCTCCAGATGGCATTTTTCAGACTATGCCACACAGTGATTGATTGATCAAAAGATTATCAATTACCATTTCAATTAATAAATCACTAGCACTTCCAAATTATGTAAATTCTCTTTTTGTAAACATAGTTATTGTTATTGAGCAAAGGAGCACACCTAGCATTCCTCGAGAGTACAATTTTCTAAGAAAGGCAGTAACACATTGATTACCTTCACTGGAATGATAGCATAATCAAGAAGTGGAAGCAGATTCCGGTGACTGAACAAAGAAGACACACGGATCTCTTCCCTAACTAACTCCAGTTGTTCATTGTTTTGAATCAACACTTTCTTCATGGCATAGGTTCCATCATCTACACAGGATCAAAATCAAACATGATATTACTGATGCAATTTAACACAAACCTCATGCAGAGATTCAAAAGCAAGCCTATGCCAATGAGACTGAGGTACATGTCTGATTCTCTATTCTCGTTGGCACTTCCCAAATCACTAAAATATTACCGCACTTCCCAAATCACCCCCAAATGATCGGATTTATCAATATCTCAGAAAACCTAACCATCTACAGACAAGCTAGATTTCAAATAAACCAAACTACACCAACGAGAAAGCATTAATCGTAATAAATCATAAAAAAGCCTGTTTCTTCCACTCTCCACGATCAAAAGTAAAAACCGCAGCATCAAACTATCATAAAACTCCAATACTCGAAGTCAAATAAGATTAAAAAAAAAATCCTCAGCAGATCAAGAATTCAACTCCAAATTGTGAAATTGAAGAGGAATCCAAATTTCATAATCCAAAGTCAGTAACTCCACCAGAAATAGGGAGCAGAATACGGAAATCATACCTGAAGCGAAGGAAGGGTCCTTCAATTTCTTAACAAGGCCAGCAGAAGGAGAAGCGTCTTCCATGAGAAGCTCTTTGACGAGGAAAACATAGGCGAATCCGCCCTCGCCGAGCTGCCTGACGATCTTGAACCTGTTCTCATTGATCCAAACATCGCCACCGCCATTGACGGCATCGTATAGGGCGTTGAGACCTGAGAACGAGCAACCCATCTCTCCCCGTGGTCCTTTTCACACCCTATGACGATTGATACAGAGCGATCTGAATCTGAGATCACTCTGTATCTCCCTGTGAACGGATCTTTGGAATTTGTATCTGCCTTGGCTGGTAGGACGGATCTTTGATTTGTTAATCGCGCAAATTTATGGATGGTTTAATAAGGATGAGACATTTGGTAGGTCGCACGAAAGGGAATCGATACATATCCTCAAATGATGCGTTATTCCGTGGTCGATTTCGAATACGGCATGGTCGTGGTACAAAAATTATCGTTTCGACCGTATCAACACAAATTGGTCCCCACCAACTCGATAACCGAAAAAAATCAGTACTCCCTCCGTTCCAAAATAAAAGTCGTTTGACTTTTTTTCACGCATTTTAAGGAATTAAAAACTATATAAAATATTATTTTTTTAATGAATTTGTTTTTATAAGTTTATACTTATGAATACCGACTATAAAATTATTAAAAAAATTGATTAAAAAAATAATATTTTATAGTGTTTTTACCTTCTCAAAAAGCGTGCAGAAAAAGACAAACGACACTTATTTTGGAACAGAGGGAGTAACTGTTATGTTAGTACTTAGAGCATGTTTAATTGTTACTATTAATTATTCAAGATACTAATTAGTAAAAAATAATAATAATATGGGTTGGGAGGGGTAAGAGTGATGCTTGTGGGAAGCAGCATCGATGCTTAATTGGCATTCCACAAGGTAGGTTTTGGGGAAATCTCAAAAGTTTTCCCCAAAAGTTAATCCCCTTGAAATCTCTCCCTACATCTATCACCCACTATGACCAGATTACTCGAACTTGATTAATTCCTTGAATCGAAGGCCTCGGGCATCTCTCGTTGAGATCCAAAATAAAATAGAAGAGAAAATAGAAGAAGGAAAAAAAAAAGGAAAAAAGAAGGTAGAAAACCCCTTGAAATTGTCTACCAGAATCACCATTTGATCATCTTTCCTGGCACAAAATCAACGGCCTCAGGCTTCTCCGGTCGCTTTTGGTCCGTTTCTATATCCGGTGACCAACACTTCCTCTGCCGACTGACTTTCTAAATCCGATCACCACCACTCACTCCGCCGACTTGTTTGCTAGATCCTTCCGCTCTCGATTCTGTCCCCTTTGTCGGCACCGGATACCACCTGATGCGCCCAAATCATACAAACCTCACGATTATCCCCACCATCTTACCTTTCATCTCCACCGAGTTACAACTTTACCCTTGGAGGCTTCGGATATAGTTGGTCGGATTCGGGTGGTGGCCCATGGCTCCGCCCCGTCTCCACCTCTCTTTTTCTCCTCCGCCTCCATCAACCTCGCTCATCGCCTCCACCCTCCATACTTCCTCACCCATTGCATCGATCTCCCTCATCGCTAGATCACTGCTTAATCTCGTCTCCTCCATACTCTCCCACCTTCTGGACTAGATTCGAGCTCTCCCACCACCGGATCGTTTGTCGTCGGCTCTTTGGCCGCTGCCTCTGGCCGTTTTCGACTTCGGTCGTCGTTTTTGCTTGACCGGAGTGGGCGTTAGCCTCGAATCTGACGACTTCCCCTCCAAAATCTCTCACTGCCGCCTCTGTCCTTTCGTCTCTGGCCGGTTTGTGTTCAATCTCGGACTTGTCGGATTAGAGCTGTTCTCTCCGCTTTGATCTGCTAAACCTCCCCGTACTCTCCTCCTCCTTACCCTACCTCCAATCCCTTCTCCTTTCCTTGGGCCCGAATTCTTGGTCCTTGGGCCCAAAATTGGGTCCCTTTGAGCCTAAGAGTGTTGGTCTTACACTCTTTTACCAGTTGGTTTTTTTTTTAATAAAAAAAAACCTTCTTTCAAAACAAAACTCTAATCTTAAGGGTTTTTAATGATATATTCTTTTTATATCAATATTTTCTTTACACTCTTGAGCACTTTAAACACCTCAATCTCCTAACCTACTCGCTTCTACTTTTTTACCCGTTTCTTTTGATCTTGTGTTTTTGTCCAGTCGAGTGGAGTCGTTTTCTTGGGTGTGGCTCGTTTAGTTTCCGGATGAAGTTGCAGTCTCGGGCGCCCTGTTGTTCGTGTTGACCGTAGAAGTGTTCGTGATTCTCGAAGATCTCTCATCTAGGTGGGAGGAACGTCGTTGATCCACATTTCCCCAGGAGACGTCCTTTCCGCTATGGGGTTTCTGCCTCTGTCTCCCCGGCGTCGAGATGTCGTGTTTGTCCTCGGCTTTCCCATGTTCTCGGCATTCGCTGCCTCCATCCGGTGTCCTACGTCTGCCTCTCCGCTGGCCTTCTTCGCTATGATCTTTTGTATTCGGGTTTTTGGTTGCTTTATGGTTTTTGGGTTGTATCATGACGGTTAGTCCGTCTGCCATTTTTCGGCCTCTCGTTATCCCAGACTTCAACTGAAGCCTGGGATTCCGAATTATTTCCGGTTCAAAAAAACAAAAAAAAAATTAAGCATCGATGCTTATTTGGTGTAATAAATGCTTGCGGGATGCAAGTTTGCAAATAGGAGGACGTGTGACACACTCTGGTTGGCGGATGGGATGAGCTGCTAAGATCAATTGGCCTCAACGGTTGAGATTTAATCTCACACATTTTCATTACATTCAAATAATGTCATTTTAGCCATTTAAAATGTAAATTTTTTTTTAATCTCTAAAGTAGCCATGTTTTTATGCACATTTTAGTCATTTTCATTACTTTAGAGATTTAATCTCTAAAGTAGCCATGTTTTTATGCACATTTTAGTTCCATATTCTATACACTTTGCATATTTCGGGTTGGGAATATGTCGAATTTATGTAGTATATGCCTATTTGCCAGAAATATAGATCTACATAAGTTTCTATTTAATATTGCAGAATATGGAGCCATTTCGGAAGAAAACCAAGAAGCAAAGATGGGAGCCCAAAGCTACTCGATATCGACGAGTTTTAGTCGATATCGACAAACCATGCCCGGACACACCCTGATCGAGAAAGCACATGTCGAGGAGCTGAAAAGAGAACAACCCGACTCCAGCACTCTCCTCGATATCGAGTTGATTACTCGATATCCACAAAGCTGAAGACCACACCCGGAGTCGAGGAGACCCTGATCGAGGATGCCGAGGAGCGCTACCCGACCTGGCCAGACACCCGGACACAGAGCAACACCACTCCTTGATATCGAGGAAAGTCCTCGATATCGACAAAGGCCAAGGCACCTGTCCGAGCAACGTCGAGAAGAAGCTACCCGACACCTCCAAGCCACACAAGTCGATGAAGCCACACTACTCGAGATCGAGTACGATACTCGAGATCGACAAACCCCAGGAGCCAGAGTCCGAGCAGATCGACGACCTGCTACCCGAGATGCCGCTGAAAGCTGAAGTCGACGTCCATGTTACTCGAGATTGAGTAAGTCTACTCGAGATCGAGGAAAACTGTCCGGGAGCGCGTTACGCGGTTTGAGCTGTCCCACTCGGATTGGGATTCCTTGGGGCCGAAGATTGCCGAGTTCTATCCGATTCTATCAAGATCCATCATGGAGAAGAAGATTTATCCACAAGAAGATATTTTAGGTCTTTAGATATAATTTCCCTTTTTAGATTTAATTATGTTATTCCATTTATTTATCATTAAGCTTTTAGATATAGATTTAGATATAGATAGAGATATTCTATCCTTGAATAGTGGTTTTGACCGGTTCTGCCGTGACACTTGTATCTTTACTTTGCTTTCGCCTTACTTCCGTTTGAAATGGATTCCGCGACATAGTCTTAGGACAGGTTAAGGGTACCCAACGGCCCTTCGATGTTTTTAGGGTTTGAAATCCCTCTTTCTACTAATCTTAAAATGAGTTTGAAACCTCGACCCGTACCTGGATTGCAAGATCCGAACAAGGGGTTTCATCCCTTGAAATGTAACCCGGAAATCATAACTCTGGGCCGTTAGACCCCCTGTTCTGTCAGATCCGGATTTGCGATACGCGGCAGGAGTTTATTTTATAGGAACTTTTATCTATCTTTTCCTAGGGTTTTCGAGGGCCGTTTTTGAGCCTTTAAAGAGTATTCTCTTTAGTATTCATTCATTAGACAACTATGGAGAGAAAATGGAGGTTTTGTACTTTGGTATGATTTACTAAACCTCTTTAGTTTCGCCTACAATTCAAAGATATGGTTGGTTGATTTGTGATACTTGAATTCTATGTTATTCCAATGATAAATTCATTACCTTTGCGCTGATTTTGTGTTGTTGGTTCTATTTTGTTTAGCTACCTTGATAGAATTGCATCGTGCTAGGGTTTTAATTGTTTCGCTAGAGTAATTGTGCCTTTTGTAGCAACCACAAGCAAGTGATTTCATTAGGATGATCTTGATTGTGTAGGGTAATGACAGTTTGGGTGACCATTGTTGCCACTTTTAGCATTGTCTTGAAACCCATCCTTAAAAGATCTGTTTGTTGACCACTAATAATAATGCTTGCACTACTGTAAATTAATTTAGGATTCTGATAGCGGCCAACATATGATTTAATGGACAATACTAGTACTCTTAATAGGTTTATATTCGATATTTACATAAATTTCCTCTTATCTTAATTTAGGACAAATCTACACATACACTAGGTGTATTCCAATTAATGTGTTAACGTTTACAGTACAAATTTTCGGAAAAAAAAATCCATTTCAGTTATCATATCAATTATCAACAATATCATATATGTGTTGTTACTTTTATTTAAAATTTTTAATTATTAATATTTCTTTTATATGGATATTATCCATATGGATATAAATTTCTTTTATATCCATATCAATTATCAACAATAACATTTACGAGTAGTTACTGTTCTTTAACATTTTAAATTATTAATATTTTACAAATATAAATAAAATTTTGGGTGATTTGCTAAAATAACACACTTCTGGGAAAAGTTGACAGGGTTAAACCAATCTGGAAAAAATTTGCACGAAACCGGATATCCAGGTTCAAGTTGCAACCGGTAGCCCGTTGCAAATGAGAGAAAGGGAAGAGAGAAGGGGATCGGAGGCAGGCGAGAAAGGAGGGAGAAGGAAGGGGATCGAGGCGCGGTGGAGGAGGAGGCGGAGGCATCTCCCTCGATGGTGGATTGCTCGAGGCGAGGCGCAGGCGGAGGCATCTCCCTTGAGGCGAGGCGCATGCAACTAGAAGGTGATCGTCGCTTTGAAGTGTTGATAACCGGCAAAGTAAAGTGTTGAAGATGGAGGCTCCGGGCTCAATGGGAGGGCTTGAGCGCAGTCGACAAGAAATGAGAAGGAAGGGGGTCGAGGGCGACGGCTAGGGTTCCGATCGGGGCCCTCTGCGACCTCTTCCTCGGCCGCATCCGCCTGTCAGGCCCCCATCCCCGACCTCTCTAACCTCACCTCCCTCAAGATACTCTTCCTCTCCCACAACAACCCCTCCGGCCCCTCCCGTCCTCCTTTTTCTCCCTGTTCGTTTTGTTTTAACCGATTTGAGCAATGGAGGTGACGATCTGCCTCATTTTCCTCCTCCGTCTCCCCTCTCCTGATTTGAAAAGTGGAGGCGCCGATCAGCACCGTGCTCCTTGGGGCCTTTTCTACCCCAAGCGAAGCTCATTACGTCAGACGCGTGCCTCTGGCGCCTTGGTGAGCTTTTCTCCAGGCGCAGGGCGCTGGGCTTTTAACGCCTTCTATTTTGCTTTGTTTTTTTAACTCAAATTTATCATATTAACTTAATGGGTCCACTTTTGGGCTTTTTAATCCAAAAGGTTGTTTTCACTAATCCCTAATTTGTCTCTTCTGAGTTCTGCTGTCTATAAATTATCAATCTTCCCAACTCACGTCTCACATACACACGTTCTTCAGTCTTCTTCTAGTCTTCTCTTCTGCTGATGCATTTCTTTTTCTCCTCCCTTCCTTCGATTATCTTGACTCTTGAGACTCACAAAGGTATGCATTTCATCCCCAAATCCCCATCAATTCTCCTCTTTTGTTATCTTATTTATTCGGTTGTCCAGACTTGGTTTTTTTTCTCCTCTAGTCTTCTCGTCTGGCCTGTTTTTCTTTTTCACTCAGTGCTGCAGCAGATAGTGATCTTTTTCATTTTTTTTAATTCTATGTTTATAGGTTGTATTGTATGAGGATTGAATAGATTCCCATGATTTAGATAAATTATTACCCCAAGAGGTTGATGATTATGATGATGATCAGGAGGATGGCGATCCTGGGGTTAAGGGTGAGCTATCTAGTGCTTCTTCTAGCCAAAGGAAGGTGAAATCTCGACCAAAATGACCAAGGGTTAAGGGTCCATTGGACATGTATGTCACTCCTAAAGCTAAATCAATGAAAGAAGAATGTATTCATGCAGTGGTTGATATAGAGCTGAGGGAGAAAACTTGTAGGGCAATTTCTAGGTTCTTCTTTGATGCTGGAATAGCCTTCAATGCAGCCACTTATCATAGCTTTGCGAAAATATGTGAAGCAATTGGACAATATGGTCCTTGCTTGAAACCACCAAGTATGCATGAGCTTAAAGTCCCTCTCCTTAAGAAGGAAGTACATGAAACTCAAAAAGAAATGGAGGATCACAAAATGGTTGGTCAATTATGTCCGATGGATGGCGTGATTCAGCTTCTCAAAAAGATATTGTAAATTTACTTGTCAACTCTCCAAAGGGCTCCGTTTTCATAAAATCCATGGATGTTTATGAAGTCGTGAAAGATGCAAACATGTTGTTTCAAGTGCTTGATGAGATGGTTGAAGAAGTTGGAGAGCAAAATGTGGTCCAAGTGGTGACAGGTAATGCATCGAATTATGTCAAAGCTGGTAAGTAATTCCTTCATTTTTCATACAAAGTTACTGTAGTTTTTGGCTTTTCTACAGTAATTAATATTTCTGGAATCTGATTCTGTAGTCACTTAATTCCTTCATTCTTCTGTTGTATTTTTTTGTAGGCAAACTGTTATAGTGCAAAAGACCAAATCTTTATTGGACTCCATGTACAGTATCGATCTCATGTTGGAGGATATTGGAAAGCTTTCAAGAGTAAAAAATGCAATAAAGAAGTGCATGTTCATTAATGGTTATATATATAGCCGCATCTCTCTTGTGAACATGATGAGGAAGTTCACAAATCAAAATCTACATAGGCCAGCTATAACAAGGTTTGCAACATCTTTCATCACACTTGCTCAATTTCATAAGCAAAGGAACAATTTGAGGAAGATGGTTACTTCACAAGCATGGAATGATTCTAAGTGGCCAAAGGAAGCTGGAGGAAAGAATGTAGCATCCTATATTCTACAGGACATATTTTGGAGGAACATTGTGTATGCTCTCAAGTTGTCGGGGCCTCTTGTTAAGGTTCTGAGGATGGTTGACGGAGAGAGGAAACCACCTATGGGTACATTTATAAAGCCATGGATAGGGCAAATGAGACTATTTCTAAGAGTTTTGCAATGAAGGAGGAAGAGTACAAGAAAGCATTTGAGTTCATCGACAAAAGATGGGATTGCCAGCTTCATCAACCTTTGCATGCTGCCGGCTGTTTTCTAAACCCCGATATCTATTATAATAATCCAGATTTAGCAAGTTGTGAAGAAGTTATGAGAGGCTTATTTGATTGCATTGCAAGGTGGGATTCGGAGGTGGGAACTCAATACAAGATCACTGTAGAATTAGATGCATATCGAAATTCAACCGGTCTATTTGGCATACCAATGGCCATTTGACAAAGGAAGACAAAATCCCCATGTATACATATTGAAAATCCTTTATTGCAATCTGATTTTTTACGCTTTTAGATGATATTATGTCGATTGTAATATGGTTTTGTTTCACTTTTATAAACCTATCTAATTGGGGGTTTACATTTGGATCTTCATCTCCCAATCTTCAAAAGTTTGCTATAAGGATTCTTAGCCTCGCTTGTAGTGCTACTGGTTGTGAGAGAAATTGGGGCGTTTTTCAGTTGGTAAGTAACTTTATTTTTATATGTAATATTTATGTAAACAGATTATTACCTTTCATTAACTTGTATAAGCTTTTACTGTTTACAGTTGCATACCAAAAAGAGGAACAGACTTGGACAAAACCGATTGAATGATTTGGTGTTTTGTCAAATATAATCGTGCTTTGAAGCGTCGATATAAAAGGAATGAAACCACTGATCCCATTCTCTTAGAGGATATTGATGAAAGCAATGAGTGGCTACTTGGAAGAATGGAAGATAACTCGTCTGGTGATGATGATTTTGTGTTTGATGATGACATAGGCCTAACATGGGGTAAGGTTGGAAGAGCTTCGAGAGCCAATGAGCCTAGCCATTTGACTAGATCATCAATTGTAGGCTCAAGCATCATAAGGGAGAAAGGTTCAGGTTCCTCTAGAGTTGATAAAAGAAAGGGCATAGCCACTAGCTCTGCTCCTAGATCATCTCGTAAAGTTTTAGTGGTTGATGAAGATGAGATGGAAGAGGATATTGATGGAGATGAAGCTTATGTTGGAGATGATCAGGATGGAGGTTATGAGGATGTTGATGATTTAGATTACTAGGCTTTGATTGGGGTTGGGGCAGCATCATTAGGAGATTCACGGTCTTGAAAAACTATGCCTTTTGCTTTATTCAGTTTCCACTTTGTTTTATTTGTTTCCTTGTCTCTTTATTTCATTTTGAAGTTTGAACTATGTTTATTTTTACACATTGAAGTACTAAACTATGCTTTGTTTTGATATTTAACCATATATTATATGATTATCATTTGATTTTAAGTACAAATATAAGTTTTAAACTATTCTAAGTTAAAATTCAGCATCCCCTTTGCCATGCGTGCGCCTGCACACTGCGCCTAGGCTCCAGGGACCCTCTACGCCTCAGTACGCCTTGCGCCCTTTAAAACTAAGCTTCCAAGAGGATGCAAGATTGAGGTCGGCCTCAAAGATTCTATGAGTTAGTTGTTCAAGGACAGAGATGACGATGATAAGGAGGGCAATCGGTTCGAGAGTGGCGGCGAGTACGTGATTTGCTTGGAGAATCACAGAATCGCAAGTGTGGGTTATTCTGTATTCACAACTTTCGATGAATCAGATTGCAATGCGCCCCTGTTCGGTGATTCTATCTTTGGTCATTCTGTCTTTTCTCTCATTCGGCTGGTGATTTTGTGTTTTGGCTTCATCTTTGAATTTATTCATCTTGTGTGCATTTGATGTCTTGCAGATGGTTAAGTTTTCATAATGGGTATATTGTTTCATCTTGTACGCATATGATATGTGATTCAGTTTTCATAATGGGTGTCATACCAATTTTGAGTATGATGCACGAGAGTTAATAAGTTACATAAGGAGTATTTATCATATATAAAATGAATTCTTACTTCATCTCCATCATTGGGTTCATTTTCTAGCTGAGTGCAAATTTAACTCTATGTGGATTTATCTTGTCAAAAAGTTTTTTAATGTTTCAATTCTATTACATGAGAATTAGAGCTTAATTATCTTGTATAAAGTGGAACAATACCCTTTCAAGACAATCTAAACTCTAAAGAATCATTCTTACCACCAAGGTGTTAATATCTTACCATGTACTAAAGAATCCAACACCCAATATAATTCTCTATATGATGAGAATAGAATGAAGGTTCACTACAAAAAAAAAAAAAAACAGTAGAATGAAGGTGGATTGTCTTCTTTGAGAGCTTTATGATTTGACATCTTCTAAAAATTTAAATGTTTGAGCTTTTTGTTTGCAATCATGGCAACAAGTATATATTATGTTCATCAACTATACTAATGCTAAATTTGATCTTGTGCAGCAGTAGACTGGCATTTATCTAGAGTAAGCAACTTAAAAAAGCTAGCTTATTCTTTAGTTTGTCAAGACATTCATAAATGGTGGGGCGAAGGCGAATTCAAAGCCCTTTTGAATGAATGTGGTGAGGCATGCTACAACTAGGGCTGGGGAAAATTTCCCACGAAAACCATACCAACACGTGCCATCCGAACCAATTGTCAGAAGTTGGTACGGTAATGGTAATCGAAACGGAAAAGTTGGGATTACCATTACCAACCGATTTGCAATTGGTTGGTACATTAATTACCAACCAACTACTACCAATATACATTTAATTTTTTTTTTCAATTATATTTGAATTGTTTTAAGATTACATTAAGTTGGAGTGTTTTTTTGGGTTCTAAGGCTTGTTGTTTGTTATTAAAGTTAATAAGTACTCCGTATTACCTATTTCTTTTTTATTTGTTTTTTTTGACAGGCGAACGAGTTCTCCCTGATGGCATCCTTACGGATGAGGTCTAAAAGACCAGAATCGTTGTTATTTTGTTTTTTATACTAGTATTACCTATTAATTTGATTTCTTTTTATATTTGTTATTTTTATAAATTGTCTTTAATCAAGGGAGGAATGCTAGCTCGACTTTGGTTCAGACTAAAACCTAAATTTTATTCGGAAGCTAGTGAATATGTTATTTTGAACATTATCGGGACTATTTAAGTCTTTATATTGTTTTTGCTTAAATGTATGAACAATTTAAGTATTTATATCGTTGCTCCTTACAAATTTTAAATTTTATTTAAGTTGTATTGTCTTTGATTATTTGTATGTTTTTTTTTCATCAACACCCAAAACATGGCAAAATACCATTACCAACACGTGTCAACCAACTTAATTGGTAATCAATTAAGTTGGTACAACCCTTTCGGTGGTTGGTAATGGTTTGGATTTTAAGATTACCAATTATAATTGGTTGGTACGTGATAACGAAAAAAACTAATTGGTATTGTACCAATTCCATCCCTAGCTGCAACGTAACTAGTATATACAAAATCATCCTAGTGCAAAGACTTCATGTATATAGCCTAGATTATACGGATTCGTCATATTTGAATTATGTTCCTTGGTGTATATGTTTAGAAACAAGCAATGAATGAAATAACCCTACTTTTCAGAGTGACTAATCATTTGCATTGTCATTTATAATAGACTTGATCTAGAGCAAAATTCAAACAATAAGAAACTCGAAGATTTTGATCAAGGGAATTGTTTTACTTTACACGGGAATTGTTTTACTTGACACGTGAATTGTTTTACATGCCACGAGTAACATTTAACTGTCCACCCTGTGATTTCCTAATGGACACCATTCAGTTGTTTATTGGACACGTTTTGGGTTATCCCAGTCTACCGGGCTATCGTAATGAAGTAGCACTAATAATACCTGTAAATATGTACATGCCACCACTCCCACCAGTTAATGTTTACATGATGATGTATTGTATTGCCACCAACTCCGATCCACATGTTTACCCGCCACCCGTCTATATTCTAAAAAACGCTCGAATGAGATGGAAATGATTGTTGGGTTTATGCAAGCTGTTAAGAGACTGAAAATGTCATAAGTTTAACTGACCGATCATCGTATAATTACTCATCAACCATATTGAATGTACATGTAACCCATACAGGATTTACGTGACACATAATATATTTTACTTGACAAGTGAATTGTTTTACTTGACTCGTGAATTGTTTTATTTAACACGTGAATTGTTTACTTGAAAGGTGAATTGTTTTACTTGACACGTCAATTGTTTTACATGACACGTGAATAAAATCATTTATAATTTTTTAAAATACATTAAATCCTGTGGCGTTTAATAAAATCATCTATGGCGTGTAAAAAACGTCATGGATTATTTTCTATGGCTTTTGGAAAAACGCCGTAAAAAATTTCCTAAAACAATAGCATCACCTTCGACGGCGTCTGGTTATGGCATTTGAAAATGTCATGTTATGTCTTCTATGGCATTTTCTAAATGGCGTTAAAGGGTATGTTTGTACTAGTGTCGAATTCGAGCTCGAGCTCGAGCCGAGCTTGTCTGGGTATGGCGTTTGAAAACAATAGGGTTTGTGTGAGAGCCTCTATCCACCTATTTGTTAATAACGAAAGTTATTTGATGAAAAGGCATAATCTCTTATGAATTTGGCAAATACTTACATGGTTATCGTTGAGGTAAATTCCCTGGGTTTGAAAGTTTTTTAGTTTATTGAATTTAAATACAATCAACTTGCGAATATTTCTAAGCATACTTTCTTATTCATCCTTATATTCTTCGGAATTCTTTTCCAAAACACATTGGTTACTTTACAGTTTCTACAGAAGGACTCGATTTCGACCTTTACTAGTCGATATCGACATGACTTACCCGATATCGAGTGGCCTTCTACTCGACGTCGACTTGCTTTGTATGTTTTGCAGGATTTGCCCATATTTTGACTGACTTGACTCGATTTCGACCCACTGAGTCGATATCGGGTGAAGCCCCTGAGTCGATTCAGAACTTGATAGCTCACTACTTAGGATCCGATGACATGCTTCATCGTGGATTTGATCCTGAATACCTTACCACTACAGTGGGGGGCTTCTTGTAATTTTTTTTGCATGGGCATGAAAATCGATTTGATATTTATATTATTATATTTATTTTGACTTGATTCCCTACTACATCAAATTTTGGCGAAGTTGTCGGGGAAGCGATCTTTCGCGCTATAGGTAGCTACTTTCACGTTCTTTCTAGTGTTTATTTTATAGGTGTATGCAACGAGGCGATTGCACACCTTAATTGAACGCTTTAGATGAGCCGAAACGCTTTCTACACGTCCAATCCTGACTATGAAGAATCATGGGGGACAACAAAACCCTAGCTCAGCTGGTTGAGAGGCTTAGGCAGCAAATGGAGGATGCAAATGCACGGGGCAATAAGGAGGAAAAATAAAGGAGGCAGTTTGAGGCACTGATAATGCATATTTTATATAGACATTATAGGTAGGTCTTAGATGCATTAGAGAGTCATATTGCGTGTTTAATAAGCGTATTCATATTCTTGGTCATTTGATATTCGAAGTGCGGAATCTACGGTTTCTAGTGTTTATTTGTAGGTTATAAGACTCGGCCTCGAAAGATGGAGAAAGAATGGAGCAAATGGACAAAGAAGAGCTAATGAACAAGAGCGGAAATGGAGAACATGGAGAAATCCCATCTTTAAGGTTCTGAGAATTTAGATTTAGCTTCTGAGGTGTTCATGAGAATCGTAGTGCTTGGAAAGAGCTTTCCAACGCATAATAATATGCGTCAATCGGACAAATGATGACTCCAAAAAGTGCATTACAAGTTCAGTCTGCCGAAGCTGTCAGCACTGTAGGGATGGCGCCCGCCGCCATTTCCACGACACCCGCCACCTCGTCAGATCTGGATTTGCGATACGCGACCCAATGTATCTTTATGAGAACTTTTATCTTCACTTATTCTAGGGTTTGGCCGACGAAAGAAGGCTATATTAGGCCATATTTTAGAGTTGAATTCATAGAGTCTAATCCCCATAAACTCATTACAATGAGAGGATTTAAGTTTAGGGATTCAAGGTTTGTTATGCATGCCTAGAATTCTTGTGGTTTTGCTATAATTCAAGACTTGGTTGGTTGATTCTGAGACTTGATTTCTATATTATTTATGAGTTTATTTATCATCTTGTTCTTCATTGATTGTATTTGTGATTCTTTCTATGACCGCGCATCTAGTTAGAGTTCACATCTATGCTATGAATCTGTTGTTGGTTTCTCGATAGCAAAAGAAGTCATTGATTTAGTGATATTTCTATGCCTTTGTAGTGGATGATAACAATTGATCTATGTTGTATAGATTCGATTAGGGCTGAGTTCGGTTTGCGCCTATCTGTCTTAATTGCATTGAATCAACGTGCCAATTGGTCTAAGTACTTGAGTTCTTAATGCTATTCTTTAGTGATGTTGAATAAGGTTATTGTATCTCTGGGAATCCTTCAACGTTAGTCAAGTCGACATAGGCTTAGGAATAATATTGCAATAATCTCAAGGATCAATAAATCAACCAATGTTGCGAATTATAGGCAAACCAAACTCTTATATTTTGTCTTCTCTTTGTTTCCATCCATATCTTTATCTTAGTTTATTTGCGTTGTCTTTCTTCATTCATATCCCTATTCCTTTGTTAATGTCATAATTGATAAACACATATTGCATTGAAGTACTTGCTTCTCTGTGGGTTCGACCTCTTACTTATCCGTTATACTAGTTTACTAGTTACTTTGTTAGTTTGGGAATCATTATTTTTGGCAAGGTTACACGACATTTCATCCCACCATGCACGACATTTCCTCCGTTATACTAGTTCGACCCCTTACTTATTCGTTACATGACATTTCATCCCACCATGCACAAATCAACCAGTTGCCTTGAACGACCAAACATTACATGCACCCGACATTGACTGTGCCTGAATCGGCGATTCTTATCCCTCCCTCTAATTTTGAAATAAAAACTAAATTCCTTTATGAGATTAAAAGAAATGATTTTGAAGGAAAACCTAATGAATGCCCCCTATCTCATATTACTACTTTTGTTGACCTATGCGAGACCATCGCCGATGGCGACAACTTAGAATATGTAAAGCTAAAATCGTCCGATCATTGACAACATAGACGGAGGTTAAGGATGTGTTCCTTAACAAGTTCTTTCCTCCAGCTAAAACGGCGATGTTACGGAAAAAGATCACGACTTTTAAGCAAAAGCTTGGTGAGACGCTGGCGCAAGCATGGGAGCGGTACAAGGACCTTCTGCAATCTTGCCCTACGCATGGGCAACCACCCTACGTCATCCAGAAGATCTTCTACAGCTCCCTCGATGTGTCAAATAAGGAGTGAATCAACTCTTACACCTCCTATCGGTATATTGAGCTCACACTTACGGAGGCTTGGGACACAATTGAAAGGCTCGTGAACTTCAACAACACTTATCGGACTCATGTGGCCTACGACTCGAGGCCTGACCCATCCATGCCACTATATGAGCCTCCAAAAGAGATTGATCCTCACGTGAGGGCACAATTCTACAATGACCAGGTACGCCGCCTTCACAAAAAAGTTAAGTTTCTTACTAACAACCAACCTTGTTTGGAGTGTTGGTCCATTAGGCACAACACCACTGCATGCCCACACGGCGATCAAGTTATGCTTGCAGAGACACATGAAGAGGGGTGCTACACGGGGGGTCCTAACTAGTCAGGACAACATCAGCAACCAAACTAGGGTTATTATCGCCAACCCAATACCAAAGAGACCCCTCACCCTACAGAACTCCTAGACATCCAAAAAGGGAGCACAAGAAAGATGACCTGCATCTTGTTCTTGATGAGTGGAGGAGGAATCACAACGAGTACAAGCAATCCAACAATTCCATCTACACTCAGCTTTACGACATCAACTCCAAACTTGAGGAGATCGACATCTGACGGAAGAATATGGAGACCCAAATAGGTTAATTGGCTTCATCAATCCCCAAACCATCCGGATCACTCCCTGGATCATCTGGGCCCAATCCCAAAGGCAAATCTTCCGGATACATGGCTCGTATGAACCTAAGGAGTGGGCGTCAACTATAAATGTCAGAAAATGAAGTTGTTGATCCGGTCGACGTCGACCCACTAGTCAATATCGACCAAGACTCGATCGATATCGAGTCCCCCATAGTCGATATCGACTCAACACCTCAACGAGATCAGCAGCCTCCTGCTCCAGTCCATATCAACTCTGCACCAGTCGATGTTGACCCACTTCACTCGACATCAGCACCAAAGAAGAAGAAGACGCTATCATTCCCCACCAAATCTTTGAAGGACCCCGCTGAAAAGAAGTTCAAGCGTTTCGTGAAGATGCTTCAAGGGCTCAACATCACCATTCCCTTCACCGAAGCTCTTCATGAGACGTCGTTCTATGTAAAGTTCCTCAAAGATATCTTGAGCAAGAAGCGGTCGATGGCTGATATTGCAGAGGAATGCAGCAATATGGAGCTTCCAAAGAAGAGGCCAGACCCAGGTAAGTTCGCTATAACTATTGGTTTTGGCCAACATCGTTTCAATGCACTTTGTGACTTTGGCGCAAGCGTGAGCATCATGTCCCTATCAATTTGGTCCAAAGTGAGTATTGGAGTACTAGAGCCTATGGATGCCAGGCTATGCATGGCGAACAACACTGTAGTCATACCTACATGCATGGTTGATGATGTACCCGTCCAAGTAGATATGTTCTTTGTCCTTGCTGATTTTTTTGTAATTGATATGGTAGAGGACCCTGCTTGTCCCATTATTCTAGGTAGGACTTTTTTAGCAACTGTCGATGCCAACATCATTGTAAGGAAGGGAGTGCTCACATTCACAATTAGCGATGAGATAATTGAGTACTGTTTCAATAAAACTATAGAGAAGCACGACCGACTTATGAAGGTCAAATCTATCGAGGGAGGCCACATCACTTGTGAGGAACCAAAGGTAAGGACTATGACCCCCGATGAGATAAAGAAGAGGGTTATGGAAGCCCAAATAGAAGAGATCGTGGCAATCTGTAATGAGCACACTGAAATTCCAGTTGACGTCAACTCAAGTAACTCGATATCGACTGAACTTTTTCCAGATTCTGTTGCAGGTCCTAAGTATGGGGTCGACATCGATTCAACTCACTCGATATCGACTCATATGAGTCGATATCAAGTTATCCATGTCGACTCAACTCCCCCTTGACCGACTGATCAACCACCAGGAAAGCAACAAGAGTCGATATCGAGTGACACCACTCGAAATCGATTGAAACCATAGAAGAAGAATGAAAAAGATGCAGCAACTATAAGCCAAGGTATAAATCTTTCTTCCCCTATTTCAATAAAAGATTTATCTATACATGGAAGAGGTTTCCCTTGGTATGTTAGATTATGCAGGATATCCACTGACAATCTGAAGGACTACGAAGTAGGAGATAAGGTGTATGTCTCCATGTCAAAGAATCATTGGTTTCCAAACAAGTTTAAAGAGTGGAGTCTTATTTGAAGCCCAAGCCACGTGGGCTCTGCAGATGCCACATTGACGATCTTAAGAAGAAGTCGGCCTAGAGACTATAAAGTCTAGATCTTGGAACAAGACTAATAGTTTTTTTTTTTAGGTTTTTGAATATTTTGGTTTTATTTGTTTTGGATTTTTATCTGCACTCAATTAACCATGTTTTTCGCTTACATTCATGTCGATTTATGTCTGCATTTTATATTTTTGAGATAGAATAATACAGAATCTATGTAGTTTATGGTTATTTGTCAATTATAGAGATCTACACTAGTTCTTGTTTAATATTGTAGAAATCGAGACGTTTTTCGAGTGATTCGGAGAAGCGGGATCCAAGCAGGAAAACCACTCGACGTCTACTGCAGAGTCACTCGATGTCTACCAAGTGACTTGATGTCAAGTGGAAGTTAGGGGCAGGCACCGAGCGGAAGCAAGGAGAAACGGAGCATTCGATGGCACGACTCGATGTCTAGTACCACACTCGACGTCGAGTGAAGACCTTACTCGACACACACACATTTCGAGCCAAGACCGAGTGCATGATGACTCGAGACGCACAGAAGACTTGACATCGAGTTACCCACACGATGTTGAGTAGAGGAGGACTAGTGATCGAGCGAAGTATATCGAGACCTTTAAGATTAATCGACTTCTAGTGACCTTACTCGATGTCGAGTGGACCACAGAGGCCAATTCCGAGTCAGAATCTGAAAGAGAGTTACTTCCACACTAAGCATGAGATCTTCTATCAAGAAGAGTGGACATCTATTTCGAGCTTCTGAACATGTCTAGTGAGTTTCTTCATTTACCCTTTATTTTTATACAGTGAGGACACTGTAATGTTCAAGTATGGGGTGGGGGAAAGGCTTACTTTCATCATATTTGTGCATATTTCTTGAATTGCTATATACATGGTCACTTTGGATTTCATATTCATGTATATGCTTACATGTTATTTTCCAAAGTTTATTTTTATCACCCCTATCAAAAAATTTGAAATTTTTTGAAATAGTGTCATGGAAGTTTTTATTGAACTCGACGATGCAAAATTAGATTCATTAGAGATATAGCCTGAAATTGTCTTGTAAAAGGAAGTCACAATGAAATGCATTATTTTCTTGAAAATCATGAAAAGAGGTAACTTTGAAGTTGCTTTTGACATATGTATAATAAGAGGACGAAGGACTTTATTTTCAATACATTCTTACCTTATTCCTTGCCTTACCTATGGTTATATGCATCGCAAAGCCATATTATGCCTTATTTAATATTTGCTCCACATGTCCTAAATATTGCATATTTCTTTACCTTATTACCCATCCAGGGAGTATGTTGAGAAATTGATGTCATATTATGGAGATTATTATATGGTTGTTGTGTGTTATCATTATTTTGGAGTTTGGCAGGAGAATGAATCTTTTATGGAAAATTTGATGAGAGAAAGAAAATTCGGTCACCTCAGGACATAAAGGTAGATCGACCCTACTCGTTGAGATGTCAGTTCAACGGGATAGGACACCAAGGTGAGGAGTCCGAAGCACTAAGTATCCGGGGTCATTCATGACACACATGTTCGCGACTCGCGAGAAGGCAGTGCTGAGATTAGAGAGGTAAAAGCATCAATAGTGAAAAAAGAAAAGAGTGAATTATGAAAGGATGAGAGATGTGGAATATTATGAAGGGAGAAAGTGCATCAAAGCAAAGAAACACTGTTTGAAGAGTTCTCCCCGGATTTAGAACCACATTGCCCAAATATAATCCACCAATACACCTTTTACCTTGAAAAGGTAAATATAGAGATATGGTGATAACACCAGGTTACAAAAAATATGAGACCATACACAGGGTCTCATGTAAGACGGAACCGTATACCCAAAAAGGTCCCTCTGTGCCCACCAAATAACCTCTCAACTGTGACACCCAATATACCTCTCAACTCTAATACCCAACGTCACTTACACACTAACCGCCCTAACATACTCTAACAAATCTATCTACCAGAACTACTACCATCCCTCAAGAACCTATTCTTCCACCTCGTCTCTGCAAGTGACTTGCACTTGCACTTTACAGAGATCCTAGCCTTACACGCTTCAATGATAATAGTAGAACACACTCTGGGATCGAATCTTTCATTACAGAAGATAATCTTGTTCCTGGTCATCCAGGTGAAGTACACTAGCGCCTCAAAAGCTTAGAGTTTGGCTTGGAAAGTAAGAGATTTCTGCGCAACTGCTGGTTCTCGGGCAAACCAATGCAACCAAGCCGCGATGGATGGAAACTGGCAAGTGATTCCCACCCACCTCAGTACAATCGACTCCACCTCCTTAATTGCTGGACAACTGAACCACAAGTGCACCTCACTTTCTTCCTCATGTCTGCATAACACACACTGAGCAGCATCAATATCTTTCCAGTACTTCACTCGCCTACCAGTGTGGAGACGATTACTAACTGCAACCCAGACGACGAAGGCCCATTTTCTGCATTACAGCCGCTTCCAAATCATATCACCCCAATCAGTGTCCTGTCCCTTCATTCTGATCAACTCATTGGTCTTGGAGCATGAGATATTCCCCTTAGCATTGAGCACCTGGCCTAAAGGGTAAGAGGGAGAGTCGTCTGGAAACAAAGACGAGTTCAGAATGTCCCTTGTTTCCAGAATACTCTTCCAAACCCAGCAGTCATCCACTTTGGGGCTGATTTCCTATACCACATCCCCTCGCAAATGGTTCTGGTTACACCAACGATGCCAGATACTCGAGTCATTAAGCTCCTTGATATCCCCTATGAGTCGTGCTTGCACACTATACCTTTTACCATTTCTTCACCATGTGCATAAAAGTCCTCTTGATTATTAATGTTATGTTGCTCATGAAATTGTTTTTGCATAACCCTCCTTTTATTTACATGCATAGATTTGGTGATATTAGTACCTTTGCGAGGATGGTAATTGATTGCGGGGTTATACAAGAATGGATCTAAGATGTTGAGAGTTTAATTTCTTCCCCTATATGACCATTAAAAGCATTGCTTGAGGACAAGCAAGCTTAAGTATGGGGTGTTGATGTGCGCTCATTTTACCATGTTTTTACGCTTACATCTATTTCGATTTTTGTCCATATATTATGTTTCTGGGTTGGGAAATCATGAGATTTTTGCAGTTTATATTTATTTGCAATATATGGAGATCTACAAAAGTTCTTGTTTAATTTCAAAAAAATCGGAGCATTTTTGGGGCAATTCGGAGAAGTGCAAATTTCTACTGAAGTACTAGATATCGACCGAAGAGCACCAGATATCGAGTGACCCTGAGCACAACTGAAGACACATGACCAGATATCAACCACGATGACTCGATATCAAGTCTACCACTCGATATCGAGTGGAGCCTCACTAGAAATCGAGTGCCATGAAGACTACTGGAGCCAGCAATCGACCAAGTCAGTCAATAATGAGTCACATCACTCGATATCGAGTGAGCACCACTCAACATAAACACCTCAAGACCCGGTGTCGAGTGAAGATTAACTCAAGAGGAAGACAGAGGTTGATATCAACCCTTTTGGTCGATATCAAGTGAATTCCAGAAAGCGACCCGGCGTTGGACGAGTCCCAATTCGATCGAGTGTAATTTCTTACATCTTAAGGAAGGGATCTTTTATCTATTTTGGAGACTTTTATCCTCTATGGTGAATTCCTAATTTACCTAGGGAAGATTTCTTTCTTTCTATTTATTTAATTAAGCATTTTTTATCCTTAGATAGATATAGATAGAAGATAGATAGATTCTCTCCAAGAATAGCTAGGATTGAGCCCTATAAATAAAGCCCTAGAAGCTGGATTTTTATTTACTCTTCATCACACAACTAGTTAGGCAATAGAGTGTAGAGTGAGAGAGGGCCGAGTTTGATGAGAGATTTGAGAGCTTGGTTGTACTTCTCGGCGTTATTTTCAATTCAAAGTTTAGTTCTTTTTCATGTCATTTATGGAGCTTGAAATTATGAAGCGCGAGTAGTTCCCCTAATTCTAGGGTTGGGGTGAGCCCGACAATAGCTATATAAGTTTGTCAAAGGTATGATCTTTTCAAGCGATTTCATCTTCTATCTCTATTTGCATGATTCTTCTACGAGAGTAGTAGGCAAATCCTTATTTGTAATATTGAAGAGAAAGTGATCTTATTATGAATTTCGATTAATTATCAAAATGGGTAGTAACAATTAGGGTCCATACTTTCTTATTCATCCTCATCTTTTTCGGACTTCTTTTCTGACACAAATTGGTTACTTTATAGTTTCTACTGAAGCACTCGATTTTGAACTTCACCAGTTGATATCGATATGACTTACCCGATATCGAGTGGCCTTCTACTCGACGTCGACTTGCTTTGTCCATTTTGCAGGAATTGCCCAGATTTCGACTGAATTGACTCGATTTTGACCCACTAAGTTGATATCGGGTGAAGCCCCTCAGTTGATTCAGAATGTGATAGCTCGTTGCTTAGGATCCGCTGACACGCTTCCTCGTGGATTCGATCATGAATACCCTACCACTACAGTGGGAGGGTTTCTTATAATTTATTTGCGTGGGCTTGGAAATCGGTTTGATATTTGTATTATTATATTTATTTAAACTTGATTACCTCCTACATCAAGGTGATTGACGTGGGTGAACAAGGAGAAAGCAACTCGGAAAACACAAAACCGTCAACCGGCACCCGCCGCCCAGAAAACTGCCGCCCGTCGCCCCTGTTAGTGAGTGATCCGATTTTTGACGTTGATCCATCCGTGAAGAAATTGTCAAAGGAGTGGTCTTCTGAGGTTCCTAGACCTGCATCACCCTTTTCTCATGCCTTAAAACCTGATCGTAAGTGGGAAAATGAACAAATTCTATACGATACATTTGCTCATTGTGAGGTAAATATTCCGCTTTTGAATTTAATTAAAATTGTGTCTCGCTATGCTATGTTTATAAAGGAATTATGCACTATGAAAAGAAAGCAAAGGGTGTGATGAAAAGAAAAGATAAGTTTGAATGAGAATGTTTCCGCTAATTTACAGAAAAGATTGGTCTTCTGATGTTGTGCAATCCCCGGAGAAATCTTCTAAAGAGTGGTCTTCTGAGGTTTCAAGACCTGCACCACCCTTTCCCCATGCCTTAACATCTGATCGTAAGTGGGGAGATGAACAAATTCTTTATGACACCTTTGCTCATTGTGAGGTAAATATTCCACTTTTCAATTTGATTAAAATTGTGCCTTGCTATGCGAAATTTTTGAAAGAACTATGTACGATGAAGTGAAAGAAAAGGATGTGAAAGAAATAAAAGGTAAGTTTAAGTGAGAATGTTTCTGCTTTACTTCAGAAACGATTGCCTGAAAAGTGCGGAGATCCAGGTATGTTCACTATCCCATGTACAATAGGTAATACTAGCTTCACCAAAGCTATGTTAGACCTAGGTGCTTCAATAAATGCTACATCTTATAACTTGTACATGTTTTTGGGTCTCAATTCATTGTCTGAAACTGGTGTTACTATACAACTCGTTGATCGTTCTAGTATTAAGCCTAGAGGAGTTTTTGAGGATGTTTTGGTTAAGGTAAATGATTTGATATTTCCCGTTGATTTCTTCATTCTAGACATGAAACAAGGTACGCTTGAAACTTCGATCAATAATCTTGGGAAGACCATTCTTTCGAACTGCTTAGACTAAGATTGATTGCTTTGAAGGTTCACTAACTATGGAGTTTGCTGGTAGAAAGATTTAGTTTTCTATATTTGATCCTATTGTTTCTTCTGCCAATGATTCTGTAGATGTTCTTGACTATAATGAAGGTAATCACAGGAATGAATCAAATAGTTTGTTAGATGCTTCTGTGGAAACTGAATCTATGAATCTTGAGTTTTCTAACAAAGAGGAAATTGGATTAGGGAAAAATGACATTGAGAGGAAAATTGAGAGTTTGTTTAAGTCACATGAAAATGTGTCTAATTCAAATGATTCTATTGCCATTCCCTATGAGAAATCGATTCCTAACAATGTCGAGGTTTTGGCAATTGCAGGACAACCTCTAGGAGTAACTCTTTTCAAGAAGGAATTGATGGATGAAATTGATGGATATATTGGAGAGGTTCCTAAAGTTCCCCATCTTGCCTTGAAAAGGACAAGTGTGGAGGATCTTGGTGGAATAACTTGATCAAGAAATGCATCACGTAGAGCCAAAGGCGTGAAACAAAGGCGCTTCTTGGGAGGCAACCCAAGGTAGTTAGATAGTATTATTTCTATTTTGCAATTAGTTTTTCAATTCAATAAAGTAGGATCAATCGTGTCGCTGAATTTCAGAAGCTACGGTACGTTAAAACCTGTGTTCGGTCGAGTTCTGATTGATTTAGAGTGCCGAGTCACATTCTATGGACACGGTGCCCGCCGCCAGTCACACGGCGCCCGCCGCCTCCTGTCTGCCTGACGACTCCGAATTTTGGTAAGCTTGGAAGAGAATTTTCTTTTTTTCTTATTTTTGATTATTTTCACTTTAGTTAGTTTTATTTATTTTATATCTTTATGGGATCAGATTTATTTCCCTCTTATTTTGTTCTGGGATTAGATTATTTCTATCTATCTTAGGTTAGTCTATTTTATCTTTTATCCATTTTCCATCTATCTTAGGATTAGATTTTTCTTTTTAGGGTTAGTTTCCTTATTTCATAGGATTAGAGGTTCTATCTTTTCTATTTCTATTCTGTCTAGTTCTAATATTTTCTATTTTTCTTTTTTGATAGATATTTCTTCCAACTCACCATATATTGCTACTCCCTATTTTGAATCAACCAAGCTTGCTCAAGGAATCTACAAAACCCGAAAGCCTACTTGAATCCATTCCAAATACCTAAAACCTTTCATTTTAATCAATTTTGTCCACCAAAACACTTTCCACCATTACCCTACATCTACAAAATTCAACCTTTCCCATACCATTCCCCTACCTATCACCAAAGAACCCTTTGAAACCAAGTTGTTCGTGAATGTTTTGAGTGTGGACGTCGGTTTTCCAACGTTTTCACTCAAATTCGTGGTTCTGAGTACACGACGCCTGCAGCTGCAGACACGGCGCCCACCGTCCCAATAGTGAACCCTTCTTTTGGTCGTTTTTGTGATTTTTCTTCGGTTTTCCCTCGAGTTGCATCATGTCTTCTGCTCCTATTAAGAAAGATGTGCCAGCTTATTTCAATAATACTGATGTGTTATGCTTGAATGCACTGGAAAAGTGCACCTACACATCCACAATGTTCTTTGATGAAATCACATTGAGACGGTTGGGCCTGTTTGATTCGGTGATCGCTTTGATGGAAAATGGAGGGCTGTGTGATTTTATTGGCAGAAGGGCTCCTACCTACCCTTCCTTGATTAAGGAGTTTCTTACTACTTTGGAGGTAATATCGCCCAAGGATGTTCGATTTCGATGACGAGGAAGAGCTTGTAATTCCTCATATGCTGGGATCAAAGTTGCTTTTTGTGTTACGAAGAGATGTTCTAGGAAGTGGAATAGTGTGAAGCGTGTTCTTAATTCACCAGAGATTTGGAGGAATCTGACAGGGATGCTTGAGACATTCAAGGACTTCAGACTAGATGATATGATTATTCATCCCGCTATTCGTCACTGTTTGCGGATTTTGGCCTCTACTTTCTATGATTCTGAGATCGCTACTATTGTTGACCTTGGGGTGATTGATTTCATATATTGCATGACTCCTGAGTCTACTATAGTACCAGACTGGGTACCCCTTTTGGAGGCATGATCACACTTCTGGCTATGTTTTATGGTGTTGATGTTAGTTCACTGCAACGAGAATTATCCTCTTGTCACCCCTTTTGGTGTTGCTTGTTATTGCGCGGGTCCACTTGTTCGGCGGAGAGTGAGCATTGGAGTTCCTGGATTCACTAGACTTTAATTATGTTTTTGGATTTACGTTTTACACTTCGTTTTGACCCGGCTCTGTCGTGGCATCCCCTTATATTACACTTTACTTCTGCTATTTTCATGTTTAGCTACTGTTCTCCACGCTTAGAATTATGACATGTACAGGGGACTTTACCGGGGATTCCAAATATCCCTTCGAATTTTGGTGCAAAATCCCACTTGAAAACGTTAGGGTAGAATCTTAAACCTTCAACTTGTACTTAGGGCAGACAAATGGTACGGAAATTACCAAAACAACCACGTACCAACCACAAACCGACTATGTAACCAACATGGTGGTAACCATCGTGGTGGTAACCACGTGAAGATGGTACGTTAATGGTAATGAAATCTGAATACCATGGTTACTATGGTTACCGAGTATATAAATATGTATATATATATATACACTCGGTAACCTCAATCACAAATTGTGGTTAAGGGATTGACTCCGGTGAAAACCTCAAATTGTGGTAAAAAATCGTGAGGACTACTTTATAGCTTGGTTTATTTGAAACCCGTGCTAAAAACCTCAATCACACGGTGACTTTACAACTCGGTTCAAACTAAAAAACCGTGCTAAAAACTCCAATTTCAAAATAACACATGACTTTATAGTTCGATCAAGCCTAAAAATCGTGCTACAAAACTCATGTTTTAAAATTACATAGTGACTTTATAGCTCGGTTTTATTCAAAACCGGGATAAAATTTATGACTTTATAGATCGGTTATATTCATAACCGGGCTATAAAGCAAGTGAACCGGGCTAAAAAGCCGGTCCTCATGGGTTTTTTACCGCAATTTTGGTTTTCACCGGAGCGCACCCCTATATATATACATATAAATTTTTTATTGTTTTTACCTTTAAGTTTTATGTTATTAATTTTAAGTTTTTACTTTATATTTTGTGTTTTGATTTTGAGCTAAATTGGTCATTTCTACTATTTCTACTAGAAACATAGAAACAGTAGGAACATTTTGAATGTTTAGGGACTTTGAACTTGTTTTGTTTGAACTTGCAGGACCGTCTTGAAAGTTTGACCAATTGAACTTGGTTTGTTTGAATTGATTTGTACTTTTGGTTGTAAACTTGATTTATTTGAACTTTTAACAGGTGATAATTAATCATATTAATTTTGGGTACCATTTTTTCGTTCGATATATAACTTTGATGGCTACCGGACAGTAGCCAAGGGGTTTTAAAAAAAAACATACAAAATTATAGCATGGTAACCATGATAATGTACCAATGGTAACCACGACTTGTGGTTTGTACGTGGTATGAAAATTTGTGTACCACTAGTTGGTGGTTGGTACGTGGTAATCACCATTTTTTGGTGGTTATTGTACCATGCCAACCCTACCTGTACTCCGGGCGCAAGATCTCAATGAGAGGTTTCATCCCTCAAAATGTAACGTGGGAAACATAATCCTAGGCCGTTACAACAAGTTACTTTTATTCTCATCCAATTGAACTTCTTAATCCGACGCTCCAAATTTGCTCATAAATTACACCGTAAGAGCTGCCTATACAGGATTCATCCCCTCGCCCCCTCTTCCTCTATGAATATGTATATATGTATGTATGTATGTATGTATGTATGTATGTATGTATGTATGTATGTATGTATGTATGTGTATGCGTGTATATATGTGTATGCGCATATGTATGTATGTATGTATGTATGTATGTATGTATGTATGTATGTATGTATGTATGTAATAAACGTACATACATACATACATACATACATACATATATACATACATACATACATACATACACGCATACACATACATACATACATACATACATACATACATACATACATACATACATACATACATACATACATACATACATACATACATACATACATACATACATACATACATACATACATACATACATACATACATACATACATACATACATACATACATACATACATACATACATACATACATACATACATACATACATACATACATACATACATACATACATACATACATACATACATACATACATACATACACGCATACACATATATACACGCATACACATACATACATACATACATGCATGCATGCATGTATGTACGTACGTCGTACGTACATATGTATGTATATATACACATGTATAAAAAACACGTACGTACATACATACGTATGTATGTACGTATGTATGTATGTATGTATGTATGTATGTATGTATGTACGTATGTATATGTATATATACACATGTATAAAAAAAATTGGAGGTAGTTCTGTGTTTTCACTTGCGATCGGACTGGCAAAGGGTGTCTTCGATCTTTCTACTTTTTGGAGTCTTTTCGTTTCCAATCTCAGAACCCCAAGTTCTTTGTGACTTTTCGAAGTATTTTTGTTTTCAATATATGAATCCTTCAATATTGGTTCCTTGAAGTTGCAATCGAACATAGTTTTGCAATTTTTTTCTAATGTGTAGTTGTTGTTTTCTTCGTTTTTAACATTTGTATTTGGTCCCAGAGGTTTTTGTTGTCCTTTATCATGGAAAACGTATTCTTTGGAGGTGATTATATTTTTTATGTCGTGTCCTTGTTATATTTTCAGTTAATTTGTCACACTATTTGGAGTAGTTCATATTACCAATCTATTATTAAGCATTGTTATTTTGATCTTATGCATGTTTGTTTAAATCATTAAATAATCTTCCCAGAGATGTTTTTTTTTATTATATTTAGTTTGTAACAGCCCGAGTTAAGGAACTCGGGTTATGTTTCGAAGGATTAAATATCTTCGTTCGGATCTTGCAATTCGAGTACGGGTTGAGTTTCAAAACGAAGTGTTAGTACTAAAAGAAGGGATTTTGAACCCTTAAAGATCGTGGATCCATTAGGGACCGAATACCTGCCTTAGTCTAATCGTGAAATCGAGCGAAAGTAGAAATGAAGTTGAATTTAAATACAATCCAAAAAGGGGTATAAAAGAGAGGAAGTGTAGTGGTCTCTCATGCTCTCGATCTAACACCAAAAGTCTGAACCCGCTAAGCATCCACATAAGCAACGATAGCGGCTAGCGGTTGCCTGGATCTAAAAAAATGACGGAGATCTGGGTCAATTATCAGGTCACTCATGCGCGTATGTAAACACACTCTGAGAGGCATATAATAAGCATCATATTCCTAAGATGAAATGCGTAATGCGATGCGGAAATTAAATCATATATATATATACTGACAGTTTAATATAATGCAGAAAGCGATAAATGGATCCACACAGAATGCCAAGTGGCATTTCCCTCTACTCCCGCACCCATGCTCGTTAGTGCGGGAACCGGTCTCGTCTTATACCATTTCATCTCCCGCACCCATGCTCGTTAGTGCAGGAACTGACCGCGTTTCATCTCCCGCACCCATGCTCGTTAGTGCGAGAACCGGTTGTGTTTTGTCTCGTACTATACAATTTGACTCGATGAGGACTAAGCCCGATGGGACTCGGCCGTCCTATGACCAGCGAAGGACTCTAGGACTTACAGATAACGGTCGTTCTCTTGCAAGGACATATAGCAATCATATGATTTTCATTCTAGTTCCTAAGTGTGATTCTAAGTCATATGGTGCATGGACACTAGCCTACTATATAACACCCAATGCATAGATCGCCTATCATGAGTAAGTTCAAAGAACTTACCTGGAGTATCAGATTAGCAAGATGAAAAGCACCAAGATATAAGGAAGCAGGTTACAGATCACCTAGCAATCATTAATGAATATTTATAAGTATTCTACATAGAATGGGGTCTATCTACACAAAATGTAACAATCAATCATTAGCCATATAGTACCATCAACAACATTTATCTCCACTTACTTAACATCTTATATCATATTATTCCGTTCTCATTTCCATAAGTATCTGAGTCATACTTCCAATCCGTATTTACTTGCAGTTCAATCATATAATTTCACGAGTCAAGACGTTAGTCAACAAAATTAACCCAAAAATCATTCTTAGCCCATTTCCAAATCATAAATATGAAATCTCTAAAACCACTTCCAAAAATCTCCGATTAAAAAAAATCCTGAAATAATACTATTTTAAAATCTTTATTCTAACGATTTAAGTAATTTCCAACACTCAAGAAATAATTCAATTCATATACTTTAAAACCGACCCCTTTTTAAATATCGACAACTGACACATATAAATCAACCTTCAAATAATCATTTATCGGAAATCGATTAAATATCTAAATAAGTATATAAATACTGAATAAATCAGAAGTAATAAATAAATAAATAAAAAGTGGATAAACCCAAACCGAACCAACGCTTATAACCCAAACCGAACCGAACCCGTAAAATCCCAACAGATTAAACAAAATAAACCAAACAAAGAAGGTAGGGCCCACGGGCTGACTAGGCAAGGGCCCGACATGTGCCTTCTTCTTCATTTCAAATGGTGACTCCCGCTCCCTAGCTCGCCGGTGACTGCTCGACTTTACCCTTCCTCGGCCCCCTGCTCACTTAGACTTCCCTCTCCGACCTTTCCCACATTCCCAAGTACAGTCCTCGCATCCGCACCCTCGCTCTCGCTGCTCACGGTTACGCTCTCGACCTAGCAGCTCTAGAGCTCGCCTGAACTCGACGGAGGTCAACCAAGCTTCCCGCACTCGACCCTCACTACCCTCCCAACTAGTTAAGCGCAAGGAACAACGAAAACAAAATGGAAACTAGGAAAGAAGACTCAGGGTCTCACCGGGGTGTTCACAAATGTTGGAGCTTCGAACGGAGTTCTGGGTATCGTCGGAGGCTTTCGATGGCTCCTCGAACCTACGTCGGATGTAGGTGAGTCTAATGGTAGGGCTCGAGAGTGGTTTGGAATTGAAACGAATGAGAAAGGCTTACCGGAAGGTTATTTCAGGCTCGAACGGAGGCGACGAAGCCTTGGTGGCTCGGTGGTGGCGCTGGGAGCACCGGGGCTGTTGTATGGTGCTTGGGGATGTCGAGGTGGGGGAGCTCAGCTGTCGTGGCCTTGGAGAAAGGAGGACGGAGGGGGCGGCACTGTTCGATGGTCCTAAGATTCGAAAACGGGGAGTTTAAAGATGTTGAGTTCGGTGGTGATCGAAAGAGTGCAGATAGGAGGAAGGTGATGGATGAAAGTGGAGTTTTCGATCTTCAAACAGAGGAGGACAATTGAAAGATGGAGGGACGGATGTAGGTGATTGGAGTGAATGGTGACGGTTGGAGTTGGGTCTTATCGAACGGGGAAGAGCAGCAGCTAGGGGTAGGTGAAGAGGCTAGGGGCATTGCAGGGAGTAGCTGTAGGGTGGCTTGGATGGGAAGTGCCTTAATTAGGGGCAAGAGAGTCAAATTAAATACCCGGAAATACATCTCGAATCTCGCTTTCCGACTTTAACCCGATGCAATCAAAATAAGTTTAATATAAACATGCGAAACCGAATTAAATAACGAAACCCGAAAATATTTTCAGGCCTCGAACATATAAGGCGAAATAAAATCATTTCTAAGTTCGAATAACAAGTTTATGCCGGGATTGGCCTCAAGGAATAAAATAAATTGGTTACTTGAGGACACAAATTTTTCAAATGATATTTAAATTAGAATAAAATCTGTAATTTACATAAATAATGTTTTAAAATACTCGGTCCTTACATCATCCACCTCTAAAAACAAGTCCCATCCCCGAGACTAAAATCACTTTAAAGCTAGGGGATGAAGTTTGAAATTAGTGAGTTCAAGGTTCATGCCACTGATCCCGTGAGCACCTCATAGGTGCACTTATAAGATCCTCACAGTATCTTCGTCGTGATCATAATATCCCCAAGCGGTCGTAGCAAGAATGTGATATGGGCCCCTATCATATCCTTACCCCGACTTCTCGGTTATATTATAACTCAAAAAGCATCACAGCGTCCACTAGGTCCTAACAAGCAATCCATAAGTGCACCTATAAATGTTTGTATCCACTTCGTGGGGCGTCATATTGTAAATGCAATCCCGAAAAGTTCAAAAGAGTTTTGTAAATGGAAAGATTGACCTCAAAATCATTAAAATGCTCGATAGCGTTTATTCTTTTAAAATCCAAGTTAGTCCTTTTCAGAACCGTTCAAAATCTTCAAATCCGACGTCAGTCAAGCAATTTCAGATCACGAGAGGTGGAATCATTCACCTCTAAGGGCTAATCACATATTCTCTTCCTATTTTCCAGAATCATTCAATCTATCTGTTTCAATTCAAGCAAGATTCATAAGCTATAAGAAATGCATACCCGCATCAACCAATCAATCTCCAACTAGTACATTATACGACAAGTCTCAAAACATATACCAACACAATGCCACAAGGTCACATCAGCATCTCCACATCATACTAAAAGTAATAATAAGTGCATCATCAAACCATCATAACTAATCACACAAGCACACATGTCAAGAGATCAATGGATTAGGTGCCATGTAGTTAGTACGTCTCTACAAGCCAAATCTCACTATCGCATATCAGCACCGCAATCATCAGGGGAATTTCATTTAACGCATAAATTCACATCGTCATCCTATCAAAATGCTATCCAGTATGGTCTTCTCAGATCTATCATGCCAAACATTGGTATTTTAAAGGTAGTCATAGCGAAATTCTCATCATAGGGCCGGATCAACGATCCAAACCCATTGCCAAGACATCAACACAACAAAATATCTCAACTCGTCACAATACTATATAACAATCATTTAGTAATCAGGCACCATTATCTCATTTATACAAGTTCTATTCATGCTCCAAGTCATATTCATCATTTACATATTCATAATTATGCTTACCGACCATATAATACAACATCATGCTTTCACTTAGCAACATATTATTATCTCATGATTCATATATCATATTACAATACATCATAAAACACTTCTAAAACAACATTGAAGAATAGCAATGCATCAATATATCATGCCAGTTCATATTAACAATTCACATAACCAAGAAAATTTCCACATCATCCCAAGTCAAAATAAAACGCAATCCACACTCGCCCGTCTTCACTTTCAAGCCAAGACCAATCCTTATCTAGACTTACCAACATCAACTTAGATAACATCCGCTAAGGAAATCTTAATTCATTTTGACACTCCAACCTCATACCTTCTTGCACCAAGCTCTCCTCACAAGCAATCCATCTTTAAGAATCCAACTCATATCTCTAACCTCACACCCGAGTACCCCCTCATACTATGTTCTGAATATTCACAAAGGTCATTTCTAACCGCAGCCCCGCCTAAGATTCACCTAGAATCTCATCGGAAACCGCCTAGGATTGCGTCTTATGAGTCTAAAAACTCACTCGGTCTACCTAAGCCAATACCCCTCTCCTACGACTTACCTCATACCACCATCGATCATCGTAATCGCTCAAATTCTTTCTCCAATCTCCGACCATTTCCCAAAGGCTTACTCATAAATTGAAAGAGGAAGCAGATTATGGACAGTATTACACATAAGGCCAACATCATATTAACTAGCATTTATAACGATAACATCATTAGTTCATCGTCAAGCATTGCAACTGTATCAATAAGTCTCAATTTACCGTCATGCTCAAAATTTATTACAACACAGCATATATGAATATAATCAAGTCAAGCTATCAAGTTTCATCATACTTTAATAAATTCAAGTTTCAGCAGTTGTAGTTCACATTTTATAGGCAAGGAATTTAGATCATGCTTAGCAACTCAAAATAGCAACACATAACCACATTATGGTACATGAGAATTGTAAGGCATAGAATCATATCATCATAGACAATGGATAATCAAGCAATATTAATTGCCAAATTAGCACATCAACATGTTAATTTTATTGTCAAGTTAGTGCAATATCGTCATCAACAAATTTATAGAGGATTAGCAATTCGAACGGAGAGCACTTCAGCTTGCAAATCATATTGTATTCAGTAACCACCACCCTCAAAACGTATTTGTCCTGTCGACGTCGTTGATCCTAAGGCTCGTCGGTTATGGGCCCACGCTTCTACTGCGCTGCTCTATCGTTATCCAACTTTCCATTCCCTTTTTCACGCGGTCACTTGTCCAATGTATCACGTAGAAGTCCAAGTTAGTGAAGATAGGGAGGTGACAAGAGCGGACAACCCAAATTCCTTTCGGAGGCAATCATAGATCAAAGCTAAAGATGGCAAGACTAGAGACAAGACTCCAACCCGAGAACAACAACGATGCCCCTAAAGAAGCCTATGAGGTTACAATCGTGATAAGCAAACACGAATTCATCACATTAATCCACACTAACATGTACCTTTCTTCAAGGAGCACGACATACGTATTCATCCCAATTGTCACAATCGAGTCCTACACTGATGCAAGTGAGACAAGCTAATAGTATATTATTCTATGAAAGCAGACATGCCTAACAACTGTAAGTAAGTTATGCGGAATCAATCATGATAATGCATGGTTCGAGGTAATGCGGGATTTAATGAGGATAACAAGTATTATGTATATGAACGAATTCAAGCATGGTACACGCATCAACAGGTAAGGTCAAGCATGCCGAAGTATATCATAACAATAAGATTAAGCGTCATACGAGAATACATAAGAGCAACATACTAACTGTCACATCTGACAACAATGATCGTATAATATATTAAGAATGGCATGTAATCATATGTTGTGGGGAGGAAATCGAGTATGAAATATAATGAAATAGATCAAACCAGATTTAGGCCCACGCAAATAATTACAAGACTCCCTCCAATGTAGTAAGAGAAAGTCAGGATCGATCCACGAGGAAGCGTGCCAGCGGATCCTATGCAGCTGTAAATCTCACAGAAAAGCAAACAGAAGACAAAAACAAAGAAACAAAGAAAGAAAGACAGAAATAACAAATGAAAGCAAGAAATAAAAGTAAAGACAGAAACTTACTCGATCTCGACAAAAGCTACTCGAGATAGAGTAAAAAAACAGCAGAAACAGAAATTTCAGAATCGACAACAGACAACTCTATCTAGACAACAGTTTACTCGAGATCGAGCAAGCTTTCCTCTAGATCGACAACAAAAACTCTAGATCGACCAAAAAAGACAGAAACTTCAAAGGCAAATTTCGAACGCAGAACTCAGATTTCGACAGAAATAGACTCAATATATAAAGAACTTCCAAGGACAGGGTATCAATGCCACAACGATAACCATGCAAAGTAACACATAAAGGCATAAAATATCATGCTTTCCATCAAAATAACTTTCGTTACCAACAAATAGGCATATAGAGGCTTTCGCATAAACCCTAATTGTTACTAACCCTTTTTCACATAATTAATCCAAGTTGCATTAAGATAACTTTCGCTTCAATAACACAAACAAGGATCACCTTCAACTCTCGCAAAAGAATCATGCTTATAGGGGTAGAAGACGAATTGCATAACAAGATTATACCTTTACCGCATCACCTCACATGGCCACCGTCGGGCTCACCCCACCCCCAGAAGTGGGTGGACTACTCGCTCTTCATCGCAATAGCAGACATTGATGTATGAAAAGAAACTTGCATTAAACTAAATTCAAAGCCTTTACAATCCCGGCAATCCAACTTTCGCTGAATGCCAAAACCCTAAAACCTCTGAACTCCTAAACTGTCTCTGTGAACTACTTCTCTAGCTTCTGAATTGAATGATGAAAAAACAGCCCCTAAGGCTTTATTTATAGCCTTCTATTCCTTGCTATTCAAGGATATAATATATCTATCTTTATCTAAATCTATATCTAAAGACTTTAAGATAAATAAATGCAATTAAAGGAATTAAATCTAAAAGGAAAAGATATCTTCTTGTGTGGTAAATCTTCTCCATAGATAGAACTTGATAGATGTAGGATAGATCTCGGTCAACTCTAGGATTCCTTCGGCTCCAAGGACTCCCAATGCGCGTAGGTCAGCAAAACCGCGTAACGCGGCTTCGGACGCGGTTTCCTCGATCTCGACCAAGCTTTCTCGAGATCGAGTAGGATTGGTCGTCGACTTCGCTTCACTGGACGTCTCGGGTTGCAGGACCTTGACATGCTCGGGTGTGGCTCACAAATTTTCTCGATCTCGACAAACTTCCTCGAGATCGAGTAGGTTTTCTTCATCGACTGGGTGGCCTGGTGTTGTCGAGTAGTCTTCCTCGACACTGGCTCGGATTGGCGCCATGGTGGTCCTCGATCTCGATAAACTTCCTCGAGATCGAGTAGAGTGGTGTCGGCGTCTTCAGTCCTCGGCTTCTCGACTTGGCATAGCTCGTCGACTCCGGACATGGCATCACAGTGTTGTCGATCTCGACAAAGTTTACTCGAGATCGAGTTGGCTTCCGGAGTCGAGTTTTCTCTGACTCGGTTTCTCGATCAGTGCTTAGTCGACAAGGCCTGTGCTCGGACACCTTCGTCGAGATCGAGTAGGCTTCCTCTAGATCGAGTAAAGCTAGGCTCCTAGCTTGATTCGATTGGTTCCGCTGCTTCTTGACCTTGGACTTCTGTAGTTGATTTCCGAGCTTTTCCAACCTTTCTCAGAACTGCTGTAATTTGCCTCGAATTCTGCGAAATTAAACAGAAACTGGTGTAGATTCCATAATTTGGCAAATAAACATAAACTACATAGATTCTGTATTATCCTAGCCCAAATGCATGAAATGTATGCAGCAAACGATATAAAAGTTACTGTAAAACGTGGCAGATTCAGCTCACAACAAACACCCCATACTTAAGCTTGCTTGTCCTCAAGCAATACTTTTATTTGTCATTCAGGGGAAGAAATCAAAACTCTCAACATATTAGATTCATTCTCATATAACCCTGCAGTCAATTACCATCCTCGAAAAGGTACTAGTGTCACAAATCCATGCATGTGTAGATATACAAAAGCAACATCTACTCACAAAAGGAGGGTTGTGCAAAACAATTCTTAAGTGACAAAGCATTAATAATCAAGAGGACCTTAATTTAAGCTCAAATAAGAAGTAGATTGGTAAAAGGCTAAAGGTGGATAATTTTTTTGGCAATGTGGTGCTAATGATCCGGGGAAATGGAGTACTTTCCAAACTGAATTTCATACCACATTCTTTCTCATAAGATTCATCACCTTTCATAATGCTTTTTTTCAATAATACTCCGTAATATTTTTACCTCTCTAACCTCAGCACTGCCTTCTCGTGAGTCGCAAACATGGGTGTCATGAATGGCCCCGGATACTTAGTGCGTCGGACTCCTCACCTGGTGTCCCATCTCGCCAAACTATTATCTCTGCGAGCAGGGTCGATCGTTGATCGGATTTTCTTTCACTCATTAAATTTTCCATATATTTCAAACAGTTCCGCCAAACTCCAATAATGATAAACACAACAACCATATAACATCTCCATAATGTCACATCATTCTCAACATAATCCCCGGATAGGAAATAAGGTAAAGAATGGAAAATATTTAGAATATGTGGAGCAATAATTTAAAATAAGACATATTATGGCTTTTTGTGATGCATAAGCATAGGTAAGGCTTGGAAATATAAACATATGAGCGTATATGGAAATATAAAGCCCTCCATCCTCTTATCATTCAACATGTCAAAAGCAACTTTAAATTTTACCTCCTTTCATGGTTTTCAAGAAAATATGCACTTCATTGTGACTTCCCTTTACTAGGCAATTTCATGCTATATCTCTAATGAATCCAATTTTGCATCGTCGAGTTCAATATACCTTCCATGACATTATTCAAAAATTTCATTGGGGGTCATTTTTCAAACTTGGGGGTCATTTTTCAAACTTTTGGAAATCATGCATATAAGCACATAAATCAATAATGCATTCCAAAATAGCCATGTATAAGCATTTCAAGAAATAAAACTTTAAACATGCACATATAATGTCAAATATGCATAAAGTAAGCCCTTCCCCCACCCCATACTTAAACATTACAGTGTCCTCACTGTATAAAAACAAGGGTCAAGAAAGAAACTCACTAGACAGGTGTGTAGGGCCTCCCAAATGTTAAATAAAAGAATGCCTGGGCCGAGTCTGAACATAGCTCGCTTCTATCCATGGACCTGAAAAGTGTAGAGGACATATACCCACAATAGAAAACTAAAAGTTCAAAACCAAAAACAAACAAAACAGTGTCCAAAAAGTCCCAAAAAATAAATGTTTATGTACAAGCTCTAGATTTTATAGTCGCTAGGCCGACTTTCTCCATTAAGCTCAAGGTGGCATTTGCACGGCCCATGTAGCCTTGGCTTCAAATAGGACTCCATTCTTGTCCATCAGCTGTAATCCTCCAGAATGGATTTGTTCACCACGAAAGGCCCCATCCTCTTCTTGTTGAATTTGTTAGGGAACCAATGATCTTTTGATTTGGAGACATAGAGCTTGTCTCCAACTTCATACTCTTTAGGCTCATCATTGGATACCCTACATAAGCGCACATACCAAGGCAAACCTCTCCCATGTATAGATAGATCTTTAATGGAAATAGGAGAAGAAAGATCCATACCTTGGCTTACCTTCGCAAAAACGGAATCGGGGACCACGTTGTTTGGTCGACCTCGAGTACTATTACCCGATCTCGAGTAACTATCAGCTTCTGGTGGTGGACTGCTCGAGGATGCAGGAGCTGGAGACGGTGAAGTTTGCTCGATCTCGACTAGATTGGTCGATCTCAAGAAGTTCTGGCTTTCTGATGGAATCGGCGTCGAGGAAGGCGAAGTTGAGGCAGCAGAGTCTTGGTCGATCTCGAGTAAGATACTCGATCTCGAGGAGTCTGGTGCTTCAGTGTTGCTGCTAGACGACGTTGGTGCTGGTGGAGGCTCCTGGTTTTGGTCGAGATCGACTAGAGTCCTCGATATCGAGGAATCTTGGTCGACTATGACCCCATACTTGGTTCCTGTCAAGACATCCTAAAAATAGTTAGTCCATAACGACGTACCTTGGTCCGTGTCAAGTGGATTCTCTGTTTCTTCCTTTAGGATGGCCATGATCTCCTCCATCTGGGCCTCCATATCCCTCTTTTCCAGCTCCTCAGGGGTCATACTTTGGGTTCCCCGCAAGTGATGTAGCCAGCTGAGATAGATTTGACCTCTTCCATTGGACCTGTATGCCTTTCAGTTTTATTAAAGGAATACTCAATTACCTCATCGCTGATGTTGAAAGTGAGCACTCCTTTCCTCACGCTTATGTTGGCATCAACCGTCGCCAAGAAGGGTCTTCCTAAAATAATTGGACAAGCAGGGTCTTCTTGCATATCAACAACTAAGAAATCAGCAGGGACAAAGAATTTACCTACTTGTACTGGCACATTGTCCACCATGCCTATTGGGATGACCACCGTGTTGTTGGCCATGTAAAGTCTAGCATCTACAGGCTCTAGGGCACCTATCTTAATCTTGGACCAAATTGTTAAAGGCATTATACTCACACTGGCTCCAAGATCACATAAAGCATTAAATTTATATTGACCAAATCCAATGGATATAGCAAACTTACCTGGATTTGGCCTCTTCTCCAGTATGTCCAAATGGCTGCATTCCTCTGTAATTTCAGCCATTGACCTCTTTTTGCTCAGAATCTCCTTCAGGAACTTGACGTAGGATGGCATTTCATTGAGAGCTTCTGTGAAGGGAATGGTGACATTGAGCTTCTGAAGCATCTTGATGAAGCGCTGAAATTTCTTCTCTGTTGGGTCCTTTAGAGATTTTGTGGGGAAAGGCAGCTTCTTCTTCTGATTCGGAGCCAGAACAGATGTCGAATTTATTGCAGCTTTCTCGATCTCGTCTTGACCTTCCTCGATCTCGACCATGTCTTTCTCGATCTCGACCACTGTAGTCGACTTCGAGTTGTTGTGTAGTGCAGATGAGGGTTTCTTTACTTGTTCCTCGAGAACGACCTGGCCTTGCTCGAGATCGACTAAGTGCTGGTCGACGTCGACTTGCTGTTGGTCGACTAGCTGTTCTCTTTCGTTCTGCTGCTTTCCAACCTCTGGCTCTTGCAGTTGATGGCCGCTTCTGAATTTTACAACAGCGATGTATCTAGTCTTTCCCTTGGGATTTGGTTCTGAAGATCCAGGGAGCGAACCTGACTGTTTGGGAATTCCTGATGCTAGCTGGCCTATCTGTGTATCAACTGATTTCCGCCATATATCAATTTCCCCAAGCCTAGAGTTGACGCCCTGAATCTGAGTGTAGACTGAGTTGAAGGATTGCCTGGTTTCTGTATGATTTCTCCTTATTTCCTCTAAGACAGTCTATAGATCATCCTTTTTCTGGTCTCTTTCTGGATGTCCTGGAGCTCTGTAGGGCGGGGGGTTCTTAGGGGCACCTTGGTTCCATTGTGGTTGCTAAAACCTTTGGTCCCCCATGTAGCGATTGGGACCCCCTGCATAAGCTGCCTCTTCATGGTATTCTGCCAGCCTCATTTGCTCAGTGTGTGGGCACTCATTAGTGGTGTGCCTCTGTGATCCGCATTCAATACAAGGGTGGTTGATAGAAAGATACTTTACTTGTTTGAGGAGCTTCTTATTCTGATCTCTGTAGTACTGCTCCCTAACATCTGGATCAATCTCCTTAGGGGGCTCATATAGGGGCATGGATGGTGCTGGCCTGGCATAGGGGTTCTCCTCATAGTTGACTGGAGTCCCATACTTGTTATCATAGTTGGTCAGCTTGTCGAGAGCAGCCCATGCTTCTGCAGGCGGCATTGTCAAATACTCATAGTGAGTATATGTGTTGATTCTGTCCTTTGCAGCCAAGTCCAGAGAATTGAAGAAGATCTCTTGAACTACGCAGGGTTACTGTCCATGTGTAGGGCAGGATCGCAGTAGATCCTTATAGCGTTCCCATGCCTTTGCTAGCGTCTCTCCAGGCTGCTGTTTGAAAGATGTGATCTTCTGGCGTAGGAGTGATGTCTTGGCAGGAGGAAAGAACTTATTCAGAAATTCTTGTTTCACTTGAGCCCATGTCGTGAGAGATCGTGGTTTCAGCCCTTCCAGCCATTTCAGTGCAAGACCAGCGAGAGACCAGCGGAAAGCCTTCATTAGGATGTACTCCAAGGTGGTACCTTCAGAAAGAGTACGACACATATCAGTAAAGTTGGTAATATGCCTTAGAGGGCATTCATTAAATCTACCATGAAAAGCATGATTTTTAATTTCAATAAGGAATTGAGTGCGAATTTCATAGTTGTTTTCAGGGTTTAGAATGGTCGATTCAGGCACGACGAGAGTCGGGTGCATATAATCCTCTGCAGTGGTTGGGTATAGGGCAAGCTCAGCTTCTGCTTGCCTCCCACGCTCAGCTTCATGTTGCCTTCCTGCTCTCTCAGTGGCGAGAGCAGCATCCCTGGCGGCTAGATCCCTCGTGAGCCTCTCGATCAGCTGTTCCTGTGTCTCTGCAGCTGCCATGGCTCTTTTAAGTTTAGCTTGGATGTGTATAAGGCGCTCCGGTTCGTATAAGGCGTCAAACTCAGGTGTTCGACCGGAACGGCGCATATACCTGCAAAGTAACTCAAGAGAAAAGTGAGAACTGACTACCTAAGGGGCGAATGATAGCTTCCCCGACAACGGCGCCAATTTATTGTGGGGAGAAAATCGAGTATGAAATATAATGAAATAGATCAAACCAGATTTAGGCCCACGCAAATAATTACAAGACTCCCTCCAATGTAGTAAGAGAAAGTCAGGATCGATCCAGGAGGAAGCGTGTCAGCGGATCCTAGGCAGTTGTAAATCTCACAGAAAAGCAAACAGAAGACAGAAAGAAAGAAACAAAGAAAGAAAGACAGAAATAACAAACGAAAGCAAGAAATAAAAGTAAAGACAAAAACTTACTCGATCTCGACAAAAGCTACTCGAGATAGAGTAAAAAAACAGCAGAAACAGAAATTTCAGAATCGACAACAGACAACTCTATCTAGACAAAAGTTTACTCGAGATCGAGCAAGCTTTCCTCTAGATCGACAACAAAAACTCTAGATCGACCAAAAAAGACAGAAACTTCAAAGGCAAATTTCGAACGCAGAACTCAGATTTCGACAGAAATAGACTCAATATATAAAGAACTTCCAAGGCCAGGGTATCAATGCCACAATGATAACCATGCAAAGTAACACATAAAGGCATAAAAGATCATGCTTTCCATCAAAATAACTTTCGTTACCAACAAATAGGCATATAGAGGCTTTCGCATAAACCCTAATTTTTACTAACCCTTTTTCACATAATTAATCCAAGTTGCATTAAGATCACTTTCGCTTCAATAACACAAACAAGGATCACCTTCAACTCTCGCAAAAGAATCATGCTTATAGGGATAGAAGACGAATTGCATAACAAGATTGTACCTTTACCGCATCACCTCACATGGCCACCGTTGGGCTCACCCCACCCCCAGAAGTGGGTGGACTACTCGCTCTTCATCGCAATAGCAGACATTGATGTATGAAAAGAAACTTGCATTAAACTAAATTCAAAGCCTTTACAATCCCGGCAATCCAACTTTCGCTGAATGCCAAAACCCTAAAACCTCTGAACTCCTAAACTGTCTCTGTGAACTACTTCTCTTGCTTCTGAATTGAATGATGAAAAACCAGCCCCTAAGGCTTTATTTATAGCCTTCTATTCCTTTCTATTCAAGGATAGAATATATCTATCTTTATCTAAATCTATATCTAAAGACTTTAAGATAAATAAATGCAATTAAAGGTATTAAATCTAAAAGGAAAAGATATCTTCTTGTGTGGTAAATCTTCTCCATAGATAGAACTTGATAGATGTAGGATAGATCTCGGCCAACTCTCGGACTCGTTCGGCTCCAAGGACTCCCAATGCGCGTAGGTCAGCAAAACCGCATAACGCGGCTTCGGACGCGGTTTCCTCGATCTCGACCAAGCTTTCTCGAGATCGAGTAGGATTGGTCATCGACTTCGCTTCGCTGGACGTCTCGGGTTGCAGGACCTTGACATGCTCGGGTGTGGCTCACAAATTTTCTCGATCTCGACAAACTTCCTCGAGATCGAGTAGGTTTTCTTCATCGACTGGGTGGCCTGGTGTTGTCGAGTAGTCTTCCTCGACACTGGCTCGGATTGGCGCCATGGTGGTCCTCGATCTCGACAAACTTCCTCGAGATCGAGTAGAGTGGTGTCGGCGTCTTCAGTCCTCGGCTTCTCGACTTGGCACAACTCGTCGACTCCGGACATGGCATCACAGTGTTGTCGATCTCGACAAAGTTTACTCGAGATCGAGTTGGCTTCCGGAGTCGAGTTTTCTCTGACTCAGTTTCTCGATCAGTGCTTAGTCGACAAGGCCTGTGCTCGGACACCTTCGTCGAGATCGAGTAGGCTTCCTCTAGATCGAGTAAAGCTGGGCTCCTAGCTTGATTCGACTGGTTCCGCTACTTCTTGACCTTGGACTTCTGTAGTTGATTTTCGAGCTTTTCCGACCTTTCTCATAACTGCTGTAATTTGCCTCGAATTCTGCGAAATTAAACAGAAACTGGTGTAGATTCCATAATTTGGCAAATAAACATAAACTACATAGATTCTGTATTATCCTAGCCCAAATGCATGAAATGTATGCAGAAAACGATATAAAAGTTACTGTAAAACATGGCAGATTCAGCTCACAACATCATACGACAAGGTATATATAGAAAGCATAGGTCTTATATGATGCTAGCGGTAGATGATAAGGCATGGGCATAGTCAATAGTCATTTAGATGAGTTCAACATAATGTTCATGAAGCATTAGGGATTAGCATGGAGTAACAAGGGGAAAATCACGTGGCAATAGATTAAAATCATGATAAGAATGAACCGTTGTAGGGCACACAAAATAGTACAAGAACTATCACACAATAGGACAAGCATGTTCACGTAATAGAACAGTATGACAGGTCACCATTTAACGAGTCACATTGGAAAGCATAAGCCTTACATGATATTAATAACATATAGCAAACATGAGTACAATCAAGGTAATTCAACTAGATTCATTCTAACATTCATGTGTCGTGCGTATGCGAAATCATGATATATCATAATGTGTGATCATGTGAGGTGTCAAGTTATACGTTCATACAAGCACGAGAGGATCTCATAGAGTAATAAAGGTGATGTCCATGTTTTATGCCATGTTTTATACGTACTTAATATCGATTTCTGCATGCATTTCATACATTTGGGCTAAAATAGTACAGAATCTAGGTAGTTTATGCTTATTTGCCAAATTATGGAATCTACACCAGTTTCTGTTTAATTTTGCAGAAATCAAGGCAATTTACAGCAGTTTAGAGAAAGGAGGAAAAGCTCGAAGTCAACTACAGAAAGTCCGAGGTCAAGCAGTAGCGGAACCAGGATGAATCAAGATGAAAGCAATAAAATCGAGTCGAAAATCACAAGTCGATATCGAGCACCTTCAGTCGATATCGAGTAATCCACTCGATTTCCACCAGAGTTGCCCAAAATCGGCTAAGGAAGAAGAGAAAAAGTCGATATCGACATGTCTTAGTCGATATTAAGTTGGCCATATCGAGTCAATACCCAGAAGTCGACCCGAGAAGCTGAGAGCAAAAAGGTGCAAGTCGATATCGAGTACCTTAACTCGATATCGAGTAACACTCAACTCGATTTTTACACTGAGAGCCGACATTGAGTGTCTGAAGCTGAAACGAAGAAATGCCAGGTCGATATCGAGTGACTGTAGTCAATATCGACTGGACCCACAAAAGCCGAAATCGAGCTAGTCCGAGTTCTTGGTAAGTTTCTATCTCGAATCCAATGGTGATATCCACAAGAGCAAATTCTATCAAGATCTATCAAGTCACGAGAAGATATTTACCTAAATTAGATATAGTCCTAGTTGATTTATTTCCTTTATTTCCAAGTTTTTATCTTATGTTATTAGATAAAAAGATATAGATAGAAATTCCTTCCTTGATTAGCAAGGATTGGAAGCCTATAAATAAAGCCCATGAGGCTAGTTTTTCATTCATTCAATTTTAGAGAAGGAGAAGTAAGTAGAGAGAGAGAGAGTGAGTGGCCAAGAGGAGTTTGTGAAGCGAGAGCGGAATTGGCTTTCTTTGGTTGTAAGCTCTGTTTGGTTTAATTTAATGCAAGTAGTTTCTTTTCAATCAACGATGTCTGCGATTGCGATGAAGAGCGAGTAGTCCACCCACTTCTAGGGTCAGGGCGAGCCCGATGATAGCCATGCGTTTTTTAGTTAAAGATCCGACCTTTATCATGTTTTGAGCATCTACTTCTTGTTATGTGTTTATTACCCATTCAAAGGAGATCCATGCTAACAACTTGGATTGTAAACATAAAATCGGTAGTTACAATTAGGGTTTCTTGAAAGAGTTGTCTAATTGTTGGAAAAGGCGAAAGCTTGATCCTTCGATGCGATTTGCATGATTATCGTTATTTATCTTACCTTATGCATGTTTGGTTATCGTTGTTGCAAACCCCGATCTTGGAAGTTTTCTTTTACATAAAGTTAATTCCGAAATCTACAAAAGCTTTGTTCTTTATTTTTGTTGCTGTTACTGCTCGATATTGACCACCTGCTAGTCGATATCGACTTCTGATTCCCGATCCAGAAAGATCGCTGCTCGTTTGTGTTTCTGCAGGAAGACCGGTCGATATTGAGTGACAACAGTCGACATCGAGTCAGCCTTGTCGATATTTGCCAGCCGACTACAGAATCCCAGAAACCGACTGGAACCAGTCGATATCGAGTGCCAGCAGTCAATATCGAGTTGTCCCCCTGAGTCGAAATCGACGTGAGTTCTTCCTGCTGCCTAAGATCCGCTGACCAGCTTCCTCGAGGATCGATCCTGACTTCCCGCTGCTACATCAGGAGGAGGTCTTGTAATTATTTGCGTGGGCACGAATCTGGTTTGATTTATTTTATTATATTTTAAACTCGATTTCCTCATACAACAAATTGGCGCTGTTGCCGGGGAAGCAATCATTCACGCCTTAGGTAGTTAGATCTCCCTTTTTCTTTAAGTTTTGATTTTGCAGTGTATGCGCCGTTCTAGTCAACAACCTGAATTTGATGCCTTAGACGACCCGGAATGCCTTATACACGTCCATGCTAAATTGAAAAGAGTCATGGCGGCCGCAGAAACACAAGAACAGCTGATACACAGGCTTCGAGCAGAGCTAGAAGCCAAGGATACTGCTCTCACCGATGAGAGAGCAAGCACTACGTAAGAAACAGAGCGAATGAGGCAGGTGGAATCTGAGTTTGCCCAATACCCTACCACTGTAGAGGGTTACATGCACCCGACTCTCATCGTGCCTGAATCGGCCATTCTAATCCCTGAAAATAAATTTTGAAATTCGCACTGCTTTCCGATTGAGATTAAAAATAATGCCTTTTACGGAAGGTTTAATGAATGTCCTCTTCAACATATTACCAACTTTTCTGATATGTGCCATACGCTTGCTGAAGGTACCACTTTGGCATATGTCATGATGAAGGCTTTTCGTTGGTCTCTGGCCGGTCCAGCATTGAAGTGGCTTGAAGGTCTCCCTCCACGATCCCTCACAACCTGGGATGAAGTAAGGCAGGAATTTCTCAACAAATTCTTTTCTCCTGCCAAGACAGCGCTCCTCCGCTAGAAGATTACAACTTTCAAATAGAAGCCTAGGGAGCCGCTAGCAAAAGCATGGGAACGATATAAGGATCTACTGCGATCATGCCCTACAAATGGATAGCCACCCTATGTCGTTCAGGAGATCTTCTTCAATTCTCTTGATCTGGCCGCTAAGGATATGATCAACCAGTATACTCATTATGAGTATCTGATAATGCCACCAGCTGACGCATGGGTTACACTCGACAAGCTTACCAACTACGACAATAAGTATGGGGTGGCAACAAACTATGACGAGAATGCCTATGCCAGGCCAGCCCCATCCATGCCCCTCTATAAGGCTTCTAAAGAGATTGACCCAGATGTCAGGGAGCAGTATTACAAGGATCAAAATCGCAAGCTACTCAAGCAAGTCAAGTACCTCTCTGTCAACCAACCTTGCATTGAATGCGGCTCACAGCGGCACACCACTACTGAATGCCCACATACAGAACAATTCAGGATGGCAGAAACTCATGAAGAGGTAGCTTACGCAGGGGGTCTCAATCGCTATATGGGGGACCAAAGGTTCCAACAACCATAGTGGAACCAAGGTGCCCCTAGGAACCCCCCGTCATAAAGAGCTCCAAGACATCCAGAAAGGGACCAGCGGAAGGATGATCTACAGATGATCCTCGACGAGATGAGGAGGAATCAGGTACAACAGCAGCAGTCTACAAGCGTCATCAACAATCAGCTCCAGAACTTAAATACAAGATTTGGAGAGATGGACATCTAGAAGAGGAACATTGAGACCCAGATGGGTCAATTCGCGGCACAAATTCCATGACCAACCGGGCAACACCCTGGGCAGACAGAACCAAATCCCAAAGGGAAGACCGGACATGTCGCTGCTGTAAAGCTGAGGAGCGGTCGCGAACTGCACGAGCCAGAGGTCGGAGAAATAGAAGACGGAACTGTAGAACAAGTCGATATCGACCAACACCTGGTCGATATCGACCAACATCAGGTCGATATTGACCCCGCGGCACCAACGAACTCGATTCCAATAACTGCAGTCAATATCAAGCAGCACAAGGTCGATATCGGCCCACATGAACTCGATATCGAGTCCCTTCCAGTCAACATCAACTCATCTGCAGCACCTCTGACATCTGTTCTAGCTCCGAAAAAAATGCTTCCTTTTCCTTCCAAGGCGCTGAAAGATCCCACCGCAGGTAGGTTTAAAAGGTTTGTTAAAATGCTTCAAGAACTGAATGTTTCAATTCCTTTTACAAAAGCTCTTCAAGAGATCCCTGCATATGTCAAGTTCCTCAAGTAAATCCTTAGCAACAAGCGATCTATCTCATAAATCGCCTACGAATGCAAAAGGATGGACTTCCCTGAGAAGAGACCTGACCCTGGTAAGTTCTCTAGTACTGTGGGATTTGTACAACATAAATATTAGTCCCTGTGTGATTTAGGAGCAAGCGTGAGTATCAGGCCCTTATCAATCTGGCGTAAGGTGAAGATAGGGTCCATAAAGCCTGTGGAAGCCAAGCTATACATGGCAAACAATACAGTTGTCGTCCCTACAGGTATGGTTGAGAATGTCCCTGTCCAAGTTGGTAAGTTCTATATCCCCGCTGATTTCCTTATTATAGATTGTGCTGAAGATCCTACTAGCCCTATTATCCTTGGTAGACCATTCCTAGCTACCGCGGATGCTAAAATCAGCGTAAAGCAGCGGTTGCTCACCTTCACGATAGGCAACGAGATCTTAGATTTCTCTTTTGGCCCTGCAAAAGAGGAAGTTTCATGGCTAGAGGTGAAGAGCATCAGCAACCACGGGATCAAGCAAACAACGGAGGAAAGCACCAAGACAAAGCTCGATATCGACATCCCCAACTCGATATCGACCACTCAACTAGATATCGACCCCCCTGGTCGATATCGACCTCCTCTGTTAAGCCCCGAACATGCCAGAAGCCTAAGTATGGGGTCCCTGAACTCGATATCGACCCCTATCACTCGATATCGTCTGACCCCCAACCCAAAGATTTCTTTTTTGGGCTCGAAAAGGTAAGTTCAGGTATGATTTCTACTCCTCCTCAGTCCATTAATAAATTTAATAAATATTTAAGGGGAGGTAAGGCCCCTTGGCAAGCTAATCTGTGAAGGATGAAAGCTGGAAAGAAGAAGACGAAAGGGAAGGGATACTATGCAAGCGACCACCTATCAACTGAGCTTGCATACTACGATCAGGACCTAGATGATCCAGGAGAAGGGCCAAGCACAAGGGGGCCCCACATTGACGGTCCTTGAGCACAAACGGAGAAGTCGGCCTAGTGACTCCATAATCTATAGCATGTACATAAAACTTTTTGAATTTTGGGACTTTGAAACTTTTGGTTTTGGTTTTGGTTTTTGTTTTTAGGTTTGAATACTTCACGTGGAATCTTGTTTTCGGGAAAAACTAACAAATTTGCAGGTCAAAAGAAACTGGAGTCGACCAACCTGGTCGATATCGACTGACCTTATTCGATATCGACTCCTGAGGTAGATTTCGACCAGAAGCATAGGATACGAAGACGAAGCCATTCGATTTCGACCCAACTTACTTGATATCGAGTAGTGTTGGTCGATATCGACCTATCCACCCGATTTCGACCAGCCTTCAGAGGCGGAATCTGACAAATTGCAGCCGATATCGACTGATGTCTCCAAAGTAGCCATGTCTTTATGCATATTTTAGTTCCATATTCTCTACATTTTGCATATTTCGGGTTGGGAATATGTCGGATTTATGTAGTAAATACTTATTTGTCAGAAATGGAGATCTACATAAGTTTCTGTTTAATATCGCAGGATATGGAACCATTTCGGGAGAAAATCAAGAAGCAAGAGTTGGAGCACAAAGCTACTCGACATCGACTAACCCTAGTCGATCTCGACATGACATGCCTAGACACCAGCCAGCATCGAGGAGCCTATGTCGAGAAACTGAAGACGAAGAACCCGACTCCACACCCTACTCGAGATCGAGTATGGCTACTCGAGGTCGACAAAGACGTGGAGCCATGTCCGAGCATGTCGACAAGAGACTTGCCCGACCAGCCAAGCCAGGCCTAGTCGAAGAACATTCCTACTCGATGTCGACAAGGGGTCTTCGAGATCGATGAGCGCCAGGAGCCATGTCCGAGTCTGTCGAGGACCAGCTAGCCGAGACGACGAAGCCGAGCCAGTCGACCAACTTTCCTACTCGAGATCAAGTACGGCGTACTCGAGATCGACGACGGTTCCAGAAGCCATGTTACTCGGTTTGACTAATCCTACTCGGTGTGGATTACTTGGGCTCGAAGTTTGCCGAATTCTATCCGATTTATCAAGATACATCATGGAAGGAGGAGATCTATCCACTTTGAAGACTTTTAGATATATTTTCCTTATTTAGATTTAATTATGTTATTGCTTTTATTTATCTTTAATGCTTTTAGATATAGTTTTAGATATAGATAGAGATTTCTATCCTTGAGTAGCAAGGTTTAAAAGCCTATAAATAAAGCCCTTGGGGCTGATTTCTAGTCATTCAATTCCAGGGAGAGACAAGTAGTTCACAGAGACGGTTTAGGAGTTCGAAGGTTTTAGGGTTTTGGCGTTCAACGAGAGTTGGATCGCCGGGATTGTAAAGTCTTTGAATTTAGTTTAATGCAAGTTATTATTTCTTTCCAATCAATGATGTCTAAGGTTGCGATGAAGCGCGAGTAGTCCACTCACTTCTAGGGTTGGGGCGAGCCCGACGATAGCCATGCATAATTGAGGTAAAGATCCGACTTTTATCATGTTTTGAGCATCTCCTACTTGTTTATGTGTTTATTGCCCATCTAATAGAGATCCATGATAACAACTTGGATTGTAAACATAAAATTAGTAGAGACAATTAGGGTTTCTTGAAAGAGTTGTCTAATTGTTGGAAAAGGCGAAAGCTTGTCCTTGATGCAATTCACATGATTATCAGTTTATCTCTGCCTTATGCACGCTTGGTTATCGTTGTTGCGAACCCCAATCTTGGAAGCCTTTTACATTAAGTTTAGTTCGAAACCCCAAAGCATTTGTTCTTTATTTTCTTCCGTTTTATGTTTCTGCTCTACTCGATCTCGACCAAGCCTGGTCGAGCTCGACTACTGATTTCCGATCTAGCATCGTTGTAGCTTCTGTGTGCAGGTACTCGACAAGACAAGCCGAAGTCGACAAGGGCTCTACTCGATATCGAGTAGCCTCTAGTCGATATCGACGAGCCCCAGTGCTTGTGTCTGCTACTCTGCTCGACTGGTCCGATCTTCTGTCGACTTACCCAAGTCGAGATCGAGGACCCTGTTGTCGACTACTTCTGTGAGATTCCAACACTACCTAGGATCCGCTGACACGCTTCCTCGTGGATCGATCCTGACTTCCCACTTCTACATCAGGAGGAGGTCTTGTAATTATTTGCGTGGGCAGAATCTGGTTTGATTTATTTTGTTATATTTCATACTCGATTTCCTCCACCAACAAATTGGCGCCGTTGCCGGGGAAGCTATCATTCGTGCCTTAGGTAGTTAGATCTTACGTTGGCTTTGAGTTTACTTTACAGGTGTATGCGCCGTTCTGGTCAACCACCTGAGTTTGACGGCTTAGACAACCCAGAACGTCTTATACAAGCCCACGCTAGACTGAAAAGAGCCATGGCAGCCGCAGAAACACATGAGCAGCTGATACAGAGGCTTACTAGGGAGCTAGCCGCAAAGAATACCACTATCACCAATGAAAGGGCAGCGAGGGAACAAGAAGCTGAGCGCGCAAGGCAAGCAGAAGCTGAGCTTGCCCAATATCCAACTACTGCTGAGGATTATATGCATCCAACTCTCGTCGTGCCTGAATCGGCGACTCTTATCCCTGAAAACTCCTTTGAAATTCGCACTCAGTTTCTTATAGAACTTAAAAACAATCCTTTTTATGGAAGATTTAATGAGTGTCCTCTTGAACATATTACCAATTTTCATGGCATGTGCCGTACTCTTGCTGAAGGTACAACTTTGGAATATGTCAAGATGAAGGCTTTCCGCTGGTCTCTCGCTGGGCCTGCACTGAAGTGGCTCGAAGGGCTGAAACCAAGATCACTCACAACATAGGCCCAAGTAGAGCAAGAGTTTCTGAATAAATTCTTCCCACCTGCCAAGACAGCACTTCTCCGCCAGAAAATCACCGCCTTCAAACAGAAGCAAGGGGAACCGCTGGCGAGGGCATGGGAACGCTACAAAGAACTGCTGCGATCTTGCCCTACTCATGGACAGCCACCCTACGTCATTCAGGAGATCTTCTTCAACTCTCTTGATCAAGTCACCAAGGACAGAATCAACCAGTATACTCGCTATGAGTATCTGACGATGCCGCCAGTTGACGCATGGGGTGTGCTAGACAAGCTCACCAATTATGACAACAAATATGGGTCTACTGCAAACTACGAGGAGAACTCCTACGCCAGGCCAGCACCATCTATGCCACTCTATGAGCCAGCAAAGGAGATTGACCCAGATGTCAGGGAGCAGTTCTACAGAGACCAGAATCGTAAGCTCCTCAAGCAAGTCAAATATCTATCTGTCAATCAGCCTTGCATCGAATGCGGATCACAGCGGCACACCACTACTGAGTGCCCACACACTGAGCAAGTCAGAATGGCAGAGACACATGAGGAAGCAGCCTACGCTGGGGGTCCAAATCGCTACATGGGAGATCAAAGGTTCTATCAGCCTCAGTGGAACCAACGTTCTCCCAGGAACCCCCCACCCTACAAAGCTCCAGGACATCCAGAAAGGGATCAAAAGAAGGATGATCTGCAGCTGATCCTTGAGGAGATGCGTCGGAATCAGGGCAACATCAACAACCAGTTCCAGAACATCACTACAAAATTTGGAGAACTGGACATCTGGAAAAGAGGAATAGAGGCGCAGATGGGTCAAATCGCTGCACAGATCCCACGACCGTCCGGACAACTCCTTGGGCAAACAGAACCAAATCCTAAAGGGAAGACCGGACACGTCGCAGCTATCAAACTCAGGAGTGGGCATCAATTACACGAGCCAGAGGTCGGGAAACAGCAAAGCAAGGCAGAGCAGCAACTCGAGACAGAGCAAAGCCAACTCGATCTCGAGGAGGGTGTACTCGATATCGACAAGCCGCTACTCGACACAGACCAGAAGCTGAGCTCGGACTCCGCTGCGCAGACCGGCAACTCCAGGTCGACCACCCCACTCGAGATCGACGAGCCCCTGGTCGAGATCGAGGAGCGGCATTTGGCCGACGTCGACGACTCTGCAGCACCTCCGACAGCTGATCTGGCTCCAAAACTAAAAAAGCCACTGCCTTTCCCTTCAAAAGCACAGAAAGATCCCACTGCAGGTAGGTTTACCAGATTTGTTACTATGCTGCAAGAACTGAATGTTTCTATTCCTTTTACAGAAGCCCTGCAAGAGATGCCTTGATATGTCAAATTTCTAAAGGAAATCCTGAGAAAGAAGCGATCTATCTTAGAGATCGCAGGTGAATGCAAAGTACTCCACTTCCCTGAAAAGAGACCTGACCCTGGTAAGTTTTCTGTTACTGTGGGTTTTGGACAATATAAATATGATTCTCTGTGCGATTTAGGAGCAAGTGTGAGCATCATGCCTCTATCAATCTGGCGGAAGGTAAAAATAGGATGCATAGAACCTGTGGATGCCAAATTATACATGACGAACAATACAGTGGTCATCCCTACAGGTATAGTTGAGAACGTCCCTGTCCAGGTTGGTAAATTCTTTGTCCCAGCAGATTTCCTTATCATTGACTGTGCTGAAGATCCTACTAGTCCTATTATTCTTGGTAGACCATTCTTAGCTACTGCAGATGCCAAAATAAGTGTCAAGAATAGATCGCTCACCTTCACCATAGGCGATGAGGTTTTGGATTTCTGTTTTGGCCCTGCAAAAGAGGAAATTTCATGGCTGGAGGTGAAAAGCATCAGCAACCACGGGACCAAGCAAACAGCGGAGGAAGGTGCCAACACTATACTCGAGATCGACAAGGGCTACTCGATCTCGACAAGAACCCCACTCGATCTCGACAAGACTTTGTCGACCTCGACAAACTCTGCTGAGCCACTGACTTGCCAAGAGCCTAAGTATGGGGTCCCCATACTCGAGGTCGACCAGCTGTAATCGATCTCGACTAGCCCTAAGCCCAAAGTTTCCTGTTTTGGGTCCGAAAAGGTAAGATCAGGTATGAATTCTACTCCCCCTCAGTCCATAAAGAAATTTTTTAATAATTTAAGGGGAGGTAAGCCCCCTTGGCAAGAAAATCTGCGAAAGCTAAAGGCTGGAAGGAATAGAAAAAAAGAGAAGAGAGATGATGCGATCAACCACCTATCAGCTGAGCTTGCATACTACCATCAGGACCTAGATGATCCAGGAGAAGGGCCAAGCATGAGCGGGCCCCACAATAATGGTCCATGAACGCAAACGGAAAAGTCGGCCTAGCGACTCTAAAATCTAGAGCATGTATATAGAACTTTATGAATTTTTGGGACTTTTTAAACTTATTTGTTTTTTGCTTTTGGTTTTTGTTTTATGTCTTTAAGAATATTTCGTGTGGATAGTCTTGTTTCTTGTGCAATCTAACACTTTTAGGTCGGCAAGCATATAAGGATCGCGAAAGGTGGAATAAAGAAGTCCCTGAAACCAGTCAGAATCGACGAAGGCCAAGTCGATTACGACAAGGAGGAGAAGCCCAGAAGTTACTCGATCTCGAGTAGACGTACTCGACATCGACGAGCCAAAACGCTCCTCGACTTCAGAAACCACCAGACGCTGAGAAGCTCCTCGAGATCGAGTACACTGTACTCGAGATCGACAAGGATGTCTACTCGACCTACACTGATTCGCCCTCCTCGATGTGTTATCCTGTGAGTTCCTTCCTTTACTCTTGTTTTTATTTTGATTTTATACAGTGGGGACACTGTAAATTTTAAGTATGGGGTGGGGGAAGGGCTCGTTATCATTATCATATGTGTTAGTCTTGCTTTTGGTTTTACATGGTGAAATTTTAATTTTTTATGTTATGCATTCATGTTTTTATGCATTTTAGTCTTTTGTCATACTTTAAGTCTTGTTTTAGTTGCATAGAAAAAAATAAAAAAATAATAAAAAAAAATAAATAGAAAATGTCGAAAAATAAAAAAATATGCATGTTTAATTTTTGCATTGTTTTAGTTTTGATACCCTAACTTAGATGTCCTATGATGATAAATAATGACTGACTTGATCATATAAATCCTATGGCGTGTTTGGAAGGTTTAGCCTAAGTCCTCAAAATGGTTTTTATGTGGATTGTGAACTTGTGATGAAATTGAGCACATATGATCCTAAGCTAAAGGTTAAAATCCAACAAAAATTGTCCCAGTGAGAATTTTGGCCTTATAGGGAGAACATTAAAAATCCCTCTGCTTTCTTGAGTGTATTTACTCTTCCTATGCATCTCTAAATGTTGTAATAGTTATTCAAAGCCAATGCATTTATATGTTTATGTTGATGAGAATTAAATGATGGAGGCACCTTTTAAGCCAATTTTATCCCCTCTTTACCTACCCTGCATTATCCCTGCTTGAAGCCAGAACATTAGCCTGAGACTTTTATTGTGAACTCCATAAAAATATCCTTAGCCAAATTGAGCCTGACCCCCATTTGGGAATTAAGACTTAGGAATGATGATTTGTGGAAAGAATGAGCTTATGTTGCATTTCAAGTAGGAAGGATTGTTGAAATTATTGAGATATGGGTTGGTTTTACACTTTTATCTTGCTATGCATATTATGTAAAAGGATTTTTGGCTCACATTATAAATGCACTGTACATATTATTTAGTTTTTATTTTCGAAAAAAAAAATTCCGAAAAAAGAAAAAAAAAAGAAGAAGAAAAGTACATATGTTTGTGAATAAAGTGCATGAGCCAAATTTACCTTATTTCTTTCATTATTTGCAAGATACATATTTTTGGGAGATTTAGAAAGTTTGAAAGGTTATATACTCCATTAAGACAAATTGGAGAGTTTGGTTGATGCATACGATTGGGAATTTATGGTTTGGTTGTGTTGGAGATTTAGGAGTCTTGATTCCCGAATTTTATTAAGCACCACATGGCCAAATAATTCCATACCTTATTATTTTCTCACCAAGCCCCATTACAACCCCGCCGAATAGAATCTTCTTTGAAGACTTCTATTGAGCGAAGTCCTCCTGATAATTCTTGTTGCATTTTCATAATTGGTTGCGAAGTGGATTCATATTTAAATTGCAATGTTCATGAGATTGTATATGGAATTGAGTTGAGAGTTGATGTTCGTAGCCTAAACACATTGAGAGCTGAGTGTAAACACATTATCCCTGTGAGGTTGGATTTATACTTCCTATGCCTATGGATCGCTCATATATGTGTGATGACGTTAAATTCACTTGTCTCACATTGCTACTACTTGATATGTTGCTTTTGACAAAGGCGAAGACTTGAAGGATGTGTTGTAGGTCTTGGTTATTGTTTGGTTATTGCTTGAGGACAAGCAAGTCTAAGTATGGGGTGATTTGATGTCTCCAAAGTAGCCATGTCTTTATGCATATTTTAGTTCCATATTCTCTACATTTTGCATATTTCGGGTTGGGAATATGTCGGATTTATGTAGTAAATACTTATTTGTCAGAAATGGAGATCTACATAAGTTTCTGTTTAATATCGCAGGATATGGAACCATTTCGGGAGAAAATCAAGAAGCAAGAGCCGGAGCACAAAGCTACTCGACATCGACTAACCCTAGTCGATCTCGACAAGACATGCCTAGACACCAGCCAGCATCGAGGAGCCTATGTCGAGAAACTGAAGACGAAGAACCCGACTCCACACCCTACTCGAGATCGAGTACAGCTACTCGAGGTCGACAAAGACGTGGAGCCATGTCCGAGCATGTCGACAAGAGACTTGCCCGACCAGCCAAGCCAGACCTAGTCGAAGAACATTCCTACTCGATGTCGACAAGAGGTCTTCGAGATCGACGAGCGCCAGGAGCCATGTCCGAGTCTGTCGAGGACCAGCTAGCCGAGACGATGAAGCCGAGCCAGTCGACCAACTTTCCTACTCGAGATCGAGTACGGCGTACTCGAGATCGACGACGGTTCCAGAAGCCATGTTACTCGGTTTGACGAATCCTACTCGGTGTGGATTACTTGGGCTCGAAGTTTGCCGAATTCTATCCGATTTATCAAGATACATCATGGAAGGAGGAGATCTATCCACTTTGAAGACTTTTAGATATATTTTCCTTATTTAGATTTAATTATGTTATTGCTTTTATTTATCTTTAATGCTTTTAGATATAGTTTTAGATATAGATAGAGATTTCTATCCTTGAGTAGCAAGGTTTAGAAGCCTATAAATAAAGCCCTTGGGGCTGATTTCTAGTCATTCAATTCCAGGGAGAGACAAGTAGTTCACAGAGACGGTTTAGGAGTTCGAAGGTTTTAGGGTTTTGGCGTTCAACGAGAGTTGGATCGCCGGGATTGTAAAGTCTTTGAATTTAGTTTAATGCAAGTTGTTATTTCTTTCCAATCAATGATGTCTGAGGTTGCGATGAAGCGCGAGTAGTCCACCCACTTCTAGGGTTGGGGCGAGCCCGACGATAGCCATGCATAATTGAGGTAAAGATCCGACTTTTATCATGTTTTGAGCATCTCCTACTTGTTTATGTGTTTATTGCCCATCTAATGGAGATCCATGATAACAACTTGGATTGTAAACATAAAATTAGTAGAGACAATTAGGGTTTCTTGAAAGAGTTGTCTAATTGTTGGAAAAGGCGAAAGCTTGTCCTTGATGCAATTCACATGATTATCAGTTTATCTCTGCCTTATGCACGCTTGGTTATCGTTGTTGCGAACCCCAATCTTGGAAGCCTTTTACATTAAGTTTAGTTCGAAACCCCAAAGCATTTGTTCTTTATTTTCTTCCGTTTTAAGTTTCTGCTCTACTCGATCTCGACCAAGCCTGGTCGAGCTCGACTACTGATTTCCGATCTAGCATCGTTGGAGCTTCTGTGTGCAGGTACTCGACAAGACAAGCCGAAGTCGACAAGGGCTCTACTCGATATCGAGTAGCCTCTAGTCGAGATCGACGAGCCCCAGTGCCTGTGTCTGCTACTCTGCTCGACTGGTCCGATCTTCTGTCGACTTACCCAAGTCGAGATCGAGGACCCTGTTGTCGACTACTTCTGTGAGATTCCAACACTGCCTAGGATCCGCTGACACGCTTCCTCGTGGATCGATCCTGACTTCCCATTTCTACATCAGGAGGAGGTCTTGTAATTATTTGCGTGGGCAGAATCTGGTTTGATTTATTTTGTTATATTTCATACTCGATTTCCTCCACCAACATCGACCTACACCTAGTCGATATCGACTTCTGGCAATCTACTGCAGCCCTATTTCGACTCCTCGGCGCGTTATTTGGTGAGCTCCTTCCTTTACCTTTGTTTTATATTGATTTTATACAATAGGGACACTGTATATTTTAACTATGGGGTGGGGGAAAAGCTCATTTTCATTATTTTATATTTTATTCTTGCTTTTGGTTTTACATGGTGAATTTTGAGTGAATTTTTAATTTTTGTGCTTCATTGCTAAACTCAAAATTTTTATGAGGCATCTCCCAAAGCTTGTGAATTGTCTAAAGATTAGAGTCATGGAAGTTATATTGAACTCAACAATGCAAAAGTTGGATTCATTATAGATATAGCATGAAATTGCCTAGTAAAGGGAAATCACAATGTAGTGCATTATTTTTATGAAAACCATGAAAGAAGGTAAAATTTGATATTGCTTTTGACATGTTGCATGATAAGAGGATGGAGGACTTTATATTTCCATATAATACTCATATTGTTATATTCCTAGCCTTACCTATGATTATGCATCACAAAAGCCATATTATCCCTTATTTCATACATTGCTCCACGTGATCTAAATATTGCCATTCTTTACCTTATTTCCTATCCGGGGATTATGTTAAGAATGATGTTACATTATGGAGATGTTATATGGTGTTTTTGTTGTTATCATTATTGGAGTTTGGTAGGAAATTGTTTGAAATATATGGAAAATTTAATGAATGAGAAAAAATCTGGTTACCTTAGGAGATAAAGGTAGATCGACCCTGCTCACTGAGATAATAGTTCAGTGAGATGGGACACACATGTGAGGAGTCCAAAGAACTAAGTATCCGGGGCCATTCATGACACTCATATTTGCGACTCGCGAGAAGGCAGTGCTGAGATTAGAGAGGTAAAAGCATTATTATTGATAAAAGCATTATGGAAGGTGAAGAATGGTTATGAAGATGGATGTGGTTGAGAAAATTTGGAAAGTACTCCATTTGCCCGGATTATTAGCGCCACATTGCCAAAAATTGCCCACCTTGAGCCTTTTACCAATCTACTCCTTATTAAGCTTAAATTAAAGTCCACTTAATTATTGTTGCTTTGTCACATGAATTGTTTTTTTGCATAACCCTCCTTTTGTGAGTAGAGGTTGCTTTTTATTGCACATGCATGGATTTGTGACATTAGTACCTTTTCGATGATGGTAATTGACTGCAGCGACATATGAGAATGAATCTATGATGTTGAGAGTTTTAAATTCTTCCCCTGAATGACCATCCAAGTTATTGCTTGGGGACAAGCAAGCTTAAGTATGGGGTGATTTGATGTCCATGTTTTGTGCCATGTTTTATACGTACTTAATATCGATTTCTGCATGCATTTCATACATTTGGGCTAAAATAGTACAGAATCTATGTAGTTTATGTTTATTTGCCAAATTATGGAATCTACACCAGTTTCTGTTTAATTTCGCATAAATCGAGGCAATTTACAGCAGTTCAGAGAAAGGAGAAAAAGCTAGAAGTCAACTACAGAAAGTCCGAGGTCAATCAGTAGCAGAACCAGGACGAATCAAGCTGAAAGCAAGAAAATCGAGTCGAAAATCACAATTCGATATCGAGCACCTTCAGTTGATATCGAGTAATCCACTCGATGTCCACCAGAGTTGCCCAGAATCGGCTAAGAAAGAAGAGCAGAAGTCGATATCGACATGTCTTAGTCGATATCGAGTTGGCCATATCGAGTCAATACCCAGAAGTCGACCCGAGAAGCTGAGAGCAGAAAGGTGCAAGTCGATATCGAGTACCTTAACTCGATATCGAGTAACACTCAACTCGATTTTTACACTGAGAGCCGATATTGAGTGTCTGAACCTGAAATGAAGAAATGCCAGGTCGATATCGAGTGACTGTAGTCGATATCGACTGGACCCACAAAAGCCGAAATCGAGCTAGTCCGAGTTCTTGTTAAGTTTCTATCCCGAATCCAATGGTGATATCCACAAGAGCAAATTATATCAAGATCTATCAAGTCAAGAGAAGATATTTACCTACATTAGATATAGTCCTAGTTGATTTATTTCCTTTATTTCCAAGTTTTTATCTTATGTTATTAGATAAATAGATATAGATATAGATAGAAATTCCATCCTTGATTAGCAAGGATTGGAAGCCTATAAATAAAGCCCATGAGGTTAGTTTTTCATTCATTCAATTTCAGAGAAGGAGAAGTAAGTAGAGAGAGAGAGTGAGTGGCCAAGAGGAGTTTGTGAAGCGAGAGCGGAATTGGCTTCCTTTGGTTGTAAGCTCTGTTTGGTTTAATTTAATACAAGTAGTTTCTTTTCAATCAACGATGTCTGCGATTGCGATGAAGAGCGAGTAGTCCACCCACTTCTAGGGTCAGGGCGAGCCCGACGATAGCCATGCGTGTTTGAGGTAAAGATCCGACCTTTATCATGTTTTGAGCATCTACTTCTTGTTATGTGTTTATTACCCATTCAATGGAGATCCATGCTAACAACTTGGATTGTAAACATAAAATCGGTAGATACAATTAGGGTTTCTCGAAAGAGTTGTCTAATTGTTGGAAAAGGCGAAAGCTTGATCCTTCGATGCGATTTGCATGATTATCGTTATTTATCTTACCTTATGCATATTTGGTTATCGTTGTTGCAAACCCCGATCTAGGAAGTTTTCTTTTACATAAAGTTAATTCTGAAATCTGCAAAAGCTTTGTTCTTTATTTTTGCTGCTGTTACTGCTCGATATTGACCACCTACTGGTCGATATCCACTTCTGATTCCCGATCCCGAAAGATCGCTGCTCGGTTGTCGATATCGAGTGACAACAGTCGATATTGAGTCAGCCTTGTCGATATTTGCCAGCCGACTGCAGAATCCCAAAAACCGACTGGAACCAGTCGATATCGAGTGCCAACAGTCGATATCGAGTTGTCCCCCTGAGTCGAAATTGACGTGAGTTCTTCCTGCTGCCTTAGATCAACTGACTAGCTTCCTCGAGGATCGATCCTGACTTCCCGCTGCTACATCAGGAGCAGGTCTTGTAATTATTTGTGTGGGCACGAATCTGGTTTGATTTATTTTATTATATTTTAAACTCGATTTCCTCCTACAAAAAAAGGAACACTATCGAGCGATAACATGTAAGCATTCGAGGATTAAACATCACGGGAAGCAAGTCGATTATCGAATTCAACATCAATCTGATCAGGATGAGTAAACCATTTTAAGAGGATAGGAAGAGGAAAGAACCACACTATTAGGGACCTAGCTCGAGAAAAAACCACCAATAATGTAGGGAAGGTGTAAATTCGCACAAGTCACCAACAAGGGTCCTACATGATACTAATGACTCAACATAACATACTATACGTACACTCAGTTAATTGCTTACTCGACCATATGCAAGATTCAATCAATCCCATTTCAACAATATAGAAGCATGGGAGGAAATGCAGCAATGCATAATGCGAGTCCAAGTAATGGGGCAGTATAACTAGAATACGGGAACATAGGTCCAAATCAACAATTACAGGGGTAAATCATGCATTTATCAAGACTCAATTATACCAACATCTTCTCCACTCAACGCAAGTAACACACAACAGCATTAATCGCCGAATAATCTGCAATAGTCAACCTAATGAATACAAATAGACAAGCATGCTATAGATTCTTATCACAAGAGGAATGATAATCATTGAGGCATCATTAGTTAGCATGCTAAAGAGATCATTTACGGGCATTAAATCAAGGAAAGTTGATTACACTATCATGGACCTAATAGAGCCCACTCAGGCAAATTCATGTCATGCGGCTCATGCTCCCATTCAATCATTAGTACGATCAATAAAACAGACCAAATAGACATGCTATAACGACATATAATCATGAAATAAGGCAAGGCACAACGCGAGACTTAAGCAATGTAACTAATCATAGATATAATAAAATGAGCAGTTATTCACTAATGACCATTCGCAAGGTATATTCCGAAGATTACATAATCATATTATGTCATGCAATTTACATAGAGCCACTATTAGAACCAAAAAAAGATCCTTAAGGGCAACCATTGACTTCTCCCAACTGACTCATCACCCCTCTTTCCCATGGAACTCTAGTCCGACTCTTTGTAGCAAGAAGACACTGGTTGATCGTCATAAGAATTGAGAAGGACATCCCCAAAACACTATAATTTCTACCCGGAATTTTGTCCAGAACCATCTTCCAATAATCACTCAAACAACCTTCATATCCACACATAATTCCTGAAGACAATGTGTTTACAACCCGATTTCCCATGGAGGACACCGACATCTCGGAGAAGGACTCGATAGGATCATCAAGGGGTTCACATAGTGGAACGGGTTGTTCCACACAAGCTGGGCTTGACCATATTAGAACAAGGGTACTCCCGCTATCCCATTTACACAGATCATTCAATACACATTTCATAGTCAGGAGATACCAATCATATCCACAACACGCACTCAGGATAGAATCTGTTAATGACAATTATAATGATCTCCTTTGAGGGAAATTGTTCTCAGGCTCAATTAATATATAAGGCACATCAAGCTATCTGAAGCCGCTCTTCGAGGAGCGATTGACCGGGGGGGCAAAACCTCATGATCTCTACCTAATTCGCCACTCCAACCACCACGATGCAATTCCTTGGAGTCTTACAGGCCCGTCTGTAAAGAATAACTATATTTCGCTGACCCGTTCCCAACTACATCCAATAGGGATGGGCTAACACCTTTTCTACCCACTTGATCCCCTCTAGTTGATCCATCATATTTAATAAGTCGAGTTCATATTCAGTCCATTTGAGTTAGGCATATTAAGTTCATCTTGCCCCTTTACAACACTTTCAAATCCTTTGAAATCATTGGGCGGTCTTATAAAACCAATTCACAACCCATTTGTACTCGAATCGCGCAACCAGATCTCTGATACCACTTTTGTAACAGTCCGATTTAAGGAACTCGGGTTACGTTTCGAAGGATTAAATACCTTCATTCGGACCTTTCAATTTGAGTACGGGTTGAGTTTCAAAACAAAGTGTTAGTACTAAAAGAAGGGACTTCGAACCCTTAAAGATCGCGGATCCATTGGGGACCAAATACCTGCCTTAGTCTAATCGTGAAATCGAGCGAAAGCAGAAATGAAGTTGAATTTAAATACAATCCAAAAAGGGGGTATAAAAGAGAGGAAGTGTAGTGGTCTCTCATGCTCTTGATCTAACACCAAAAGTCTGAACCCCCAAGCATCCACATAAGCAACGATAGCGGCTAGCGGTTACCCGGATCTAAAAAAAATGAGGGGGATATGGGTCAATAATCAGGTCACTCATGCGCGTATGTAAACACACTTTGAGAGGCATATAATAAGCATCTTATTCCTAAGATGAAATGCGTAATGCGGTGCGAAAATTAAATCATATATATAGTGACAGTTTAATATAATGCAGAAAGCGATAAATGGATCCACACAGAATGCAAAGTGGCATGTCGCTCTACTCCCGCACCCATGCTCGTCAGTGCGGGAACCGGGTCTCGTCTTATACCATTTCATCTCCCGCATCCATGCTCGTTAGTGCAGGAACTAACCGCGTTTCAGCTCCCGCACCCATGCTCGTTAGTGCGGGGATTGGTCGCGTTTTGTCTCGTACTATACAATCTGACTCGTTGAGGACTAAGCCTGATGGGACTGGGTCGTTGATGTCTCTAAAGTAGCCATGTCTTTATGCATATTTTAGTTCCGTATTCTATACACTTTTGCATATTTCGGGTCGGGAATATGTCGAATTTATGTAGTATATGCTTATTTGTCAGAAATGGAGATCTACATAAGTTTCTGTTTAATATTGCAGAATATGGAGTCATTTCAGGAGAAAATCAAGAAGCAAGAACCGGAGCTCAAAGTTACTCGATATCGACAAGCCTTAGTCGATATCAATGAATCATGCCTGGACACACCCTAGTCGAAGAGCACATGTCGAGGAGCTGAAGACGAGACAACCCGACTCCGGAAGCCTACTCGATCTCGAGTTACCTAGTCAAGATCGACAACACCAGGAGCGCCATGTCCGGAGTCGACAAGTTGTGACAAGTCGAGAAGCCAAAGACAGAGAAGCCCAGCACCCAGCTACTCGATCTCGAGGAAATTGCTCGATGTCGAGGACCAACACCGCGTCTATTAAGAACTACGTTCTGGATATGGGTCTATTAAGAGATATTTTGGTACCTGTGATCTCAATGTAAGTTTAGATTTATGTATTATGTTGTTTAGTTTTAAAAGTTATGTTGTAGTTCTGTTTTTTAAAATAATGTACTTTAAAATTTAATTTGTTGTGTTGTAATATCTTTGCACTTGGGTACAATTGTTTCTTCTTTAAATGGCCAAATTGAAGAGAGATTCACCGACGTTTGAACTAAATTTGAACAGCTTGTAAATGTAGCATGCCCTAAAATTTTGGCTGATGTTGATTTGGTATATTTATTTTTTATATATGTTTAACATATTTAAAATATTTTGTTTTCATTGTGCAGACTATGTTCCCAATTTTCGTGTTTGAACATTTTAATATTATATCTTTCAATTTCAAGACAAAAGAAGTTGCTATAATTGATAACATGGACCTGACAGTGGACTTTGAAAGCAAATATGCTAACATTCCAAGAGTTGTTGTAAGTTTTTACATCGATGTGTATCATGTAGTTTTTATTTATTATTTTTCATTCGTTAGACACTAATTTTTTTTAAACAAGGTGAATTTTCTGAGCCAAGCCTTATATCAGATGAAGATCAACAAGAAGGCTGACCTTATTCGGAAATAGAAACCATTCCATATGTATTTACCATGGGCAACTAGCAAATTTTTTGTTGATTGTGGAGTTTTCTGTATGGGTACATGGAGACATATATGGGGATTAACGGACCTGGGTGGCAGCTTGGAATTTCAAAAAATGGTTCTAATATTGTTGTCAATCTTCGGGAGTTTTATATGTGTGTAATTGTGAAGTCCCCAATAATGAACAAAGGGAAAATGTTCTTGCAAAACTTAAGAAATTTAGTCCTGGACTATTGAAAGTTTGATGTAATATGCCTTTTGAATTTCATGTTATGTAGGACTTAACTGGGTGCGAAGTTTGTTTTGAACAATGTTTTGCGAAGTTTAATGTAATCCCTTTTGATTTTTATGTATTAAATTGTTTGGTACATAAGATTAGCCGTAACTAGTTCAACATATATATCTAGAGAGTGGTTCAATGAATAAATATGTATAGAACTAGTGGGTGGTTCATGTAGTTCACTAAGTTTACGGTATTTGGTTTATCATATAGACTTAGAGAGTGGTTCAATTACGTAATATATAGTGGTTCTTTAATTAAATATGGTTGGTTCATGAAATTAATATAAGTGGTGCACTAAGTTTATAGTAACTGGTTCATCACATATACCTAGAGACTGGTTCATCATGTAGATCTAAAGAGTTGTTCAAAAAACTGAGAGTGACGGTTAAGTTACACAGTTATGAATTCTAAATGTAACCGTCATCTTTTTATTTATTTATTTAACTATTCAACTTCTTTGTAACTGAACAGTCATCTTCTATGTACCGTCATCTTCACCTATATATAATGGTCATTCTGTGTGTTTGGTAATATCCCTTGTCTGCAATGGAGAGAAGTAATTCAAGTTGTACTTCTACCCACAATCCAATTTTCCCAAATGATCCCCTTGAATACAAATGTGATCTTGTTAAGGGGCTCCAAGTGATCCATGAACACATGGATCTCTTCGATGATTTTCTTTACCCTTTGTATCATATGTATTATTTAGACCTTAGTGTTGAACCAAATATAACTGCAGAGAGACAAAGGCTTTCCGCTGTTGCAATGGTCCGTGAAATGCATTTTAAAATGACAGTGTGGGAGAAGGCTGATGTGGAAATGAGACGTGGAGTTGCTCTTCAAAATGGCAACACCAACGAAGTCATTCTAGTAAATTTGAGAAACATTTTGGTAGTTGTTGTTATATTTGTTTATATTTAAAATATTTTATTATTGATATATGCTTATTGCAGATGACTAATGAAAATGGGAGAATTGAAGTCTGGATCGAAGAGTTTAAAATAATTCACATGGACTTCAAGAAGGAAGTGGTCCGAATAGAGCAAATCTGAAGGGCCAAAATCAATGAATTTTTAAATATATAAATATAAGATATTATGTATTTATTTATTTTATTGTTTATTAAAATATAAGAACAGTACTTGTATTTTTTTAAAATTTATATTTTTAGATAATTATGTAATTAATAATTTAAATTTATTTGAATAATATATATATATATATCATCAAATTTATATCAGTTCATCAACTAAATAGTATTGATTTATGAACTAAATTGGGGTTTTCATTAAAGATAACAACAATAGTGGTTTATTCCATAATTAATAATTGTTCATAAAATATATAGTAGTGGTTCATATCTTGTGTTTCAACAATTACTTCAGTATATGCAATAGAGAGTTGTTCATAGAATATAAATTTAATGGTGCATCAATCATAGTATTAATTGTTGAGGATGTCTAAACAGATAGTGGTTTTTGAATAATAAGTATATATAAGTGGTTTTCGAATTTATAACAAATGATTCAGAATATTTAACAGTGATGGTTCATATATTATTTATATACGGGTTCATCAAATAAATACTATTGTTTTATGAAATTAAGTACGTTGTTCATAAAATATAATAGTAGTGGTTCATTCTATAATTAATTTTTGTTCGTTAAATTTATATTAGTGGATCATATATTGGTTTACATTAATTGGTTCAGTATATGCAGCAAAGAATGGTTGATAGAATGTATATGTAATGGTGCATCAATTAAAGTATTAGTGATTCAGGATACCTAACCAGAGATTGCTTTCATATAATAAATTGTTAAATTACAATGATAGTAAGTGTAATGTAGAATATAACATTGGTATTGTTTAGGTTTAATTTAGTGGATGTCCATTTTTTAAATTACAATGATAAATTGTTAAATTAAGTAAATGTCCACTTTTTTAAAAAAGGGGTTTTTTGCTAAGTGGACTTTTGGTGACCAAAATTTAAGCCCTAGGACAAAAGGGTTACAATATTAGGTGAGTGTCCACTTTTTCCAATTTTACCTCTGCCTTCATTTTTATCATCCGCAACCCTCTCGGTGCCGCTGGTTCCTCTTCCGATTTAACTCAAATTAACGCTGGTGGAATTGGAATTGCCAGATCTCGGCGGAATCGGTACGAATTGAAGGAGCACGAGGTTGGTGGCTGCCATGGCTGCGATCTGGCAATTCCTCTTTAAATAAAAAAAAATACAGTATATACAGTAATTGAAGGAGGGCGAGGTCGGTGGCTGCCATGGCTGCAAAGGACCAGCAACAGCGGCACCAGTAGCGGCAGCGGCATCAGTGGGGGGCCTGTTCCCGAGTGCTCTCCCTCTCGGCCTCTCCTCCGGCATCCGCCGCGACCTCCCTAGCGCTCCTCATCGGCTCCTCCGACATCCGCTGCCACCGCTGCTTGATCCCCTCCCTATCTGATCTCATATCCAGCCGCAGAGCTCGCCACCTCCTTCCTCATCGATTCCATATAAGAGCTCGCCTTCATCTTCTCCGCATCTCAGAAACACATCTCCATTGTAGCCGGTCATTGCCAAAGAGATTGACACCGATTTTCAATTGATTTGCTGGCAAATCCCTCGAATGCCTTGAGACTCCATTTTCACTCCCAATTCAAACATCTTCCAGCTAGAGGTTATGGCGATGAGTCTCACTTTCAAGGTATTCATCACCTAATTGCTTCATTCTCTTAATTCGGGGTCCAACGTTCATGGTATTCATCTCCCCTAATTGCCGGAAAAGGCTCAATTTTGTGCTCCCTTTGCTCATATGTGTTCAGAATTGAAGCCTCAATGATCCCCTAAGAGGTCTGCAGTCATAGAAATCGGATTGCTGCTGAAGATAAATCAAATCATAGAGGAAAATGCGAAAAGCGTTGTACAAGTTGTGGGTTAGTGTCATACATTGTTTGCTGCTATACGTTATTTGCTGGGGATTGCTGTTCATGACCTGCTATATGTGAATATAATATTGTGGCTACAAATTAAGTTGTTGGGGTCAAAGCATAGAAATTTGCTTAGTGGGTGGAATTATAAAAATGGGTAGTTAGCGCGTTGCCTGTGGAGGGTGCATTCCTTGGGTTAATGGCCTTTCTTTTGTGTAAGTTTTTTTTGTTAGGGATTGAGTATAAGTGTTAACCAAAATAAAAACAAGGTTATAGACACTTTCATCACTATAAATATAGCGTCATAGCCACTGTCACCACTATAAAAACAGGGTCATAGACACTGTAACCAAAGGAAAACCCCAGGACAAGGGAAGCACAAACCCTAAAATGCTAATGAGAAGCCAAAATACATGTGGTGACAGTTTTTCTCTAATTTTTAATTTTTAATTTCTAATTTCTAGTTTTCAAGATTTGTTTAGAGTAGTGTCACCACAATAACAAAAAATTAAAAATGTAACTACTGTTGTAACCACTATAAAAAAAATAAAGTCATAGATATTGTCACCACTATAAAAACATGGTCATAGACACTATAATCAAAGATAAATCATATGATAAGGGAAGCGCAAATCCAATAAAGTCATAGATATTGTCACCACTATAAAAACATGGTCATAGACACTATATCAAAGAGAAATCATATGATAAGACAGGAACAAACCCTATAGGGGCAAATGAGAAGCCAAAAGAAATGTGGCGACAGTTTTCCTCTAATACATGAATGGGTAAGAGGGTCATAGACACTGTAATCAAAATAAAAACAGTGTCATAACCACTGTCACCACTATAAAAACAAAGTCATAGACACTGTAATCAAAATGAAAATCAAATAGACATTGTAACCAAAATAAAAACAACTTTATATACATTGTCACCACTATGAAAAAAGGATCATAGACACTGTAATCAAAGGAAAATTCTAGAAAAAGAAAAGCACAAACCCTATAGGGGCTAATGAGAAGTCGGTATTCATGTGGTGACAGTTCTCCTCTAATATATGAATGGGTAAGATGGATATAGACGCTGTAATCAAAATCAAAACAGAGTCATAGACATTGTAACCAAAGGAAAACCCTAGGACTAGGGAAGTATAAACCCTATAGGGGCTAATAAGATATCAAAATACATGTGATTTGTAAAGGCTCAGATTTTCAATATTAATTTTTGGGAAAAGAAAATAAAAAAAAATGAATTTAAAAAGGATTTAATTTGGATTTTTCAAGGAAAACTCGTCCTAAATTTAATAAATCTAACTTGAAATTCTTAGAGCGAATTCCGGTCCAATTTTTATCAGATGTAGAACAGTTCCGTCCTCTTTCACCTATTCTTATCCTATTCGGGTGCTAACATATAATCGATCAAGAGAGCGGAATTCAAAAGACCAATCGTCGGAAATTCGAATTTTTCCGACTCGGAACCACAATTCCGTCATATTCTCTCATCCTTATCCATTCCAAGTCATCACCCCTTAATTGGGTAAAATTCTATCTATAAATCCCCCTTCTCTAATTGATTTACTTAATTTGGCAAACAAACAACCTAATCTGACAATTTTGACCAAAGGACCAATTTATTCAACCTTTAGATCTGAGATTTGTAGCCCATTTCCCACACTCACCTTTCAATTTCAAAGAAACCAAAGCCAGCCTCCCCTTTCTCCCAATTGTTGTCGAGAGCTACAGCTCCTCCAATTGATATGTTGCCGGCCTCCAGCGCCACCAGCAGCTCCACCACTCCTCCCCGTCCTCGTTTTGCCGGAGCGCATCACTGGGCGGACCCGAGCACCTTCCCCGACGTCCGGGGACACAGCCCAGGGTCCACCAGTGCACCGGATGTCTCTCGAGCGCCTCCGAGCACCTTGCTCTGCTTTTCCAAGAAAATCCGACCCAGCAGCTCCTCCTTTCCGTCGGAACCAGCAACCGCAACGACCCGAGCAGCTCAGGCCGCCCCCGAACCGCCAGGAGCGCAGCCCTGTTCCGCGAGACAAGCCGAGCTCCAACAGCTCCCATTCCCTCCTCTTCTTTAGACGAGCAACAGCACCAGTTCCGCCTCCCTCCGACATCCAGGAACTGCCCAGGAGCACCCCGACGCCGCATCGCCACTCCGCTTCCTCTCCCTTTCCCCTGGTTTCTCCATTTCGATCGGTAAGCCTTCCCCCTTCAATTCCGGCTCGATTCCCTACTAAAGGCGCTCCTTTATAATGATTCCCTTCTTCCTAGAGCGATTCGATGCTGATCTAACTTCGATTGGAGCCGAATCGGAGCCGGCGAGCGTTTTCCGGCGTGAAACCCAAACCTCGGTGAGACTTCTCTCCCTCCTTCTTCTTTGCCCTCGTGTCGAACCTTTCTGTTGTTTGAGGTCGGGACTGGTCCTGTGAGGGTGGTCGGGTTGAGAGCCGCCGGCAGGCCGGGTCTCTTCTTCCTCCTTCTTTCTTTCTTCCGTGGATCTAGGCGGAGGTTAGAGGAGGGTTCGGTCCTCCCTTTTATATTGATGGGTTCGGTTCTCTTATTTTAAAAGTGTTGGACCGGTTCGGTTTTGGATTAAAACAAATCAGATTGAGGGAAGGGTGTGGGCCGGATCTGCATTGGGCTTTTGGATCAGAATTTTGTCTAAAGGGAGTTTTGGGCCTGTTTTCATTTTTGGTGAATTGTTGTTGTTATTATTCCTCTTCATGAGATTTCGGATTTGTATACTTTGTAGTATTAAATTGTTAAGCCGTTACTAATATTATTATTATTATTATTATTTTGAAAAAGAAAAAAATAAATATATTCCTAGAATTTCATGTATTGGTATTTGGAAAATAACATTATTTGGAATATGTATTTTGTGATGCTTTAATATATTATTTTAGAAATGGTAAAGTAATTTGGTGATTGATTATATCAAATATTATTTGGAGTATGTTATTAAATGTTGTTAAAATGGGATTTTAGGAATTTGTAAAATGATTTATTGGCTTGGATTTATAATTGGAATTGTGAAGAGAATTTAATTTTGATATCTTATCTAGTTAAGTATCGTGTGGTGGATTATTTAAAAAGGAGTTTTCAAGTTTTTGGAGATACCCTTTTAGGATTTGTATTGGAAAACCAAGATGTCGGAATTATTCTATATTATGGATTGAGAAATTGATTTTAAGGTTTAAATGTTTAATGTCGGGATTCTTTGTCTTGGTTTGATGATGTTGGTTTTGAGAAGGAAATTGAAAGAATGATTTTGGTTAATGTTGATCGTATCGGAAAGGTTTTGGAAAATGGTTTTACTATCGATTGGTTTTGAGAATGTTTGGAACTTGGGTTTCGTGTGTATGAATGTTGGCCCGGTCGCTTATGGAAATGGCTTGATGATAGGTGTGTATTGCTTTTGGATTGCTTTGGACTTGCACTTGAGCCCTTACTTGTGTTATTCTGCTGTTCTGCATCTTCAGGTAAGTTCCCTAGGGGGCTTACTCAGGTTGGACATTCGTGCATGTTGTTGCATTTTATGTTAGGTGCTGCATATGCATAAAAAGCATGCCATGTAGTATCCTGTTTAGGTTGCACTAATTGAATGAGCATCTGGTTACTTTATGCGTTTGAAACAGAACGGCCGTTATCTGTGATAGTCCTAGAGTCTTTGCTAGGGTCATAGGGTAGCCCAGCCTCATCGGGTACCCTGAGTCAATCGAGTCATGAACTTCCTTATATTATGAGATGCCTGCGGGCTTTATTGTGGAGCGGGTTAGGCATGCGTGCCGCCCGATTATGACGGAATGCATTCACGAGCTGGCCAGTCTCCGCCCTATCGGAAGGGGGTGGGGGTAGGAGAGGGATATGCCACTTGGCATTGTCTTGGGCCCTTTACAGTATTTTTTTTACACATTATTATAACTAGGAGCATGCTAGTGTGTTGACTTTCGTACTGCATTAGAGCATCTTTATTAGGTATAGCACATACTATGTGGCCTCAGCGAGGACTGCCGATCCCGCATGAGTGGCTCGATCTGACTCCTTTCCCTGTTCTTTTTTTTAAGGTATTTTCTGCAGATTTTGAATGCTCGATGTCTATATGACGGGGTTCCCTTTTGGCGAATCGAAGAATCTGGCTAATACCTTAACTTAGTAAAATGGTAATTACTCACTCATGATTTGGTTTTGACCCGGCTCTGCCGTGGCACTTGTGTCTTTACTTTTCTTCCGCTTTACTCCCGTTGAAATGGATTTCGCGACATAGTCTTAGGACAGGTTAAGGGTACCCAACGGCCCTTCGAGGTGTTTAGGGTTTGAAATCCCTCTTTTTATTAATCTTAAAAAGAGTTTGACACCTCGACCCGTACCTGAATTGCAAGATCCGAACAAGGGGTTTTATCCCTTGAAACGTAACCCGGAAATCATAATTCTAGGCCGTTACAAAGATGGTATCAGAGCTGAGGTTGTGCAATTTGGGTACACAAGGGTCGAGTGTATGTTTTGGAAAACCGCCCATGAATTTCAAAAGATTTGGAAGGATTTTTTAAAAAAAGGGCAAAATGAACTTAAGATGCCTAACCGAAATTGGACTAAGTAATGGACTTGACTTGTAATAAAAGAGGAAAACCGACCAAACGGGGACGCGAGTGGGTAGTAAAGGCGCTAGACCACCCCTGTTGGGTGTAGTTGGGAACGGTAGGCTAAATATCAACTTGTTCTTTACAAATGGGTTGGGAGACTCCAAGGAGATCATTATGATTGTCATTGACTGTTTCTATGCTGAGTGCTTGATATGCTAAAGTCTGATTTGTATGCCTAACAATGAAATGTGTATTGATTGATCTATGCGAATGGGATAGTGGGAGTACCCTTGTTTCTGTCTGGCCATACCCAGCTTGTGTGGAACGACCCCTTCCGCTATGTTAACCACTTTTTCGGTTCTATCAAATCTTTTCCCGTATGTCATTATCTTTCATGTGAAATCGGGTTGATAAACACATTGTGTCGGGGATCATGGTTGGATATTAAGTTCGTCTGAGTGAGTGTTGGAAGTTTTGATGTCACTTTGAGTCAGAAGTAAGGTGTTTTTGTGGATGTCTTTCCTTATTCTTATGATGATTAACCAGTGTCATCTTGCCTTAAAGTGTTGTACCGGAGTCCCACGGGAAAGAGGGGTGATAAGTCAGTCGGGAAAAGTCAATGGATGCCCTTAGGGATATCTGTCCGGTTGAAATGGTGACTCTCTCTGAATTGCATAACATGATTTTGTAGTCTCTGACACATGCCTTGTGAATAACCATTGGTACCAAGTTGTTGTGTTATTACATGTGTGACTAGTTACATTGCTTAAGTTTCGTGTTATGTCTTGCCTTCTATCATGATTGTATGTTGTTATAGCATGCCTACTTGACCTATTGTATTAATTGCGCTAATGATCGATTGGAAGCATGAACCATATGGTATGAAACTATATGCTTTTTGTTTTCGTCTAGGTTTGGTCCATGATAGTGTGATCAACTCTTCTCTGTACAAATGCCTGTAAATGATCTTCTTAGCATGCTAGATGATGACACGTCGATCCTCCTTATTCCTTTTGTGACAAGAATCTATCGCATGTCCATCCATTTTGTATTCGTCAAATTGAATAGTGTTGATGATTTTGCAAGTTAATATTGTTGTGTGTTACTTACGTGGAATGGAAAATATGAGGTTTAATTGAGTCTTGGTGAATGCATGTTTTTATCCCAGTATGTGTTGGTTTGAACTCATGTTCCCGTGTTCCAGCTATATTGCCCCATTGCTTAGACTCTTGTTATACATCGTTACATTTTCCCCACATGCCTCTATATCATTGGAATATGATGGAATTGATTTCTTGTGTATCGTCGTGATTAGTTGCATGCATGTATCGTATGTTATGCAGAGCGTTTAGTATCATGTAGGATCCTTGGTTGTGACTCATGTGAATTATATCTTGCCTGCATTATTGCTGATTCTCTCTCGAGCTAGGTTCCTGATAGAGTGGTTCTTCCCCTTTCTATCATCCTAAATTGTTATACTTATCCTGATTAGTTACTGTTGAATTCGATGATTGACTTGCTTCCGTAATTGGTAATCCTAGCATGCTCACAAGTTGTTGCTCGGTAGTGTTCCTCTATTACTCTATGGTATCTTCTCGTGCTTGCATGAACCTATGACTTGACACAACGCATGATCACACACCACGCTATGTTATGACTTTGCATACGCATGACACCTAAATATTATAATGAATCTATTCGGATTACCTTGGTTGTAGTCATGTTTTGATATGTGCTAGTAGTACCCTGTAGGGCCTTATGCTCCCCAATAAGACTGGTTAAATGGTGACTTGCCATACTTATTCTATTACGTGAACATGCTTGTCCTATGATGTGATAGTTGTTATGCCGTTTTATGTGCACTATGACAGTCGTTCCTAGCATGCTTATGATCTATCATTGTTGATGTCCTCTTGGTTACTCTCTGTAATGATGCCTAATGCTTTATGAACATTATGTTTAACTCTTTAAAATGACTCATGACTATGTCCATGCCTTATTATGTATCGCTAGCATTATGTAGGATCTATGCTTTCTAAATGTGTTCCGTTATATGATTACATGTCTTTTTCAACCTCTTATGCGATCATTGTTGTCAGATGTGATAGTTATTATGCTGCTCTTACATGTTCTCGTATGACGCTTAGCCTGATCGTTATGTTATATCTCGCTATGTTATAATTGACCTCCCCTGTTGTTGCTTGTACCATGCTTGTACATTCGTTCATATACATGATAGCTGTCATCCTCATTAAATCCCACATGACTTTGAATCTCGCGTGATCATTATTGATTCCACATATCGTGGTTGAAGTTGCTAGGCATACCTGCTTTCATGGAATACTAGAATGTTAGCTTGTCTCACATGCATTAGTGTAGGACTTGATTGTGTCTTTGATATGAATACGAAGGTTGTCCCCCCGAGATAGGTACATGTTAGTGTGGATTAGTGTGATTGATGTGCTCCATGATGAATTCGTGTTACTTGTCGCGATTATAACCTAATAGACTTCCATAAGGGCATCGTTGCTATTCTCGGGTCGGAATCTTGTCTCTTGTTTTTCGTCTTTAGTGTCGGTCCGTGTTTGTTTCCGGAAGGGACTTTGGGTTACCCGTCCTTCTCACTCCCCTATCCCTGCTAACTTAGACTCCGCAATACTTGGATGAGCGATCGCATGGGAAAGACAACGGAAGGTGGGATAACGATAGAGCGGCTCAGTAGAAGCGTGGGCCCATAACCCACGGGTCTCAGGATCAATGATGTCGGTGGAACAAGCACGTGTCGAGGATTGCGGTTACTGAGTGCGATATAACTTGCGAGCGAGAGTGTCTTTCGTTCGAATTGATAATCCTTCTGAATTTGTTGATGACAATATTGCACTGACCTAACGATGAGATTTATGTGTTGATGTGCTGACTTGGTGATGATTGTTGTCTGATTGTCTGTTGTCTATGATGATATGAATTGATACATTATAGTTCTAATGTGCCATGATGTCTTGAGGCCATGATACTCTGAGTTACTAAGCGTTATCTAAATCCCTTGCTTGTAAAATGTGATCTGCAATTGCTGAGGAATCTAAGCTGGTTATTTGATAAAGTTATGATGAAACTTGATAACTTGACTTGATTATGTTCATATATGACGCTATTATTATAAATGCTAGTTGATGTGATGTAGACCTAATTATGTGTGATGATTTTCATGATTGTTTCTTCCTTAAACGTGCGGGTGAGGTCATTGGTAGCGTGGTTGGAGAGTGGTGAAAGAATTTTGGGCGGTTGGGATGATTGATGGTGTTAGGAGGTGAGTCGCGAGAGAGGGACGTTGGCTTAGGTAAGATCGAGTGAGCCTTGGGATTTAAGGGAGGGCTCGTGAATATTGAGGATATAGTATGAGAGGGTGCTCGAGTGTGATGTTAGAGGTAGGAGTTGGATTCTTAGAGGTGGATGGTGTGTGTGAGTGTTTGGTGGAATGAGGGCGAGATTTGAGCATCGAGATGAATTGGGGTTCTTTGGGGAATTTTGTCTGAGTTGACGTTGACGAGTCTAGAAGATGATTAATCTTGGCTTGAGAGTAAAGATGGGTGAGTGGGGATTGTGTTTTATTCTGACTGGTATGATGTGAGGATTTTCTTGATTATGTGATTTATTTATATCTGCTGGCATGATGTTAGATAATGACCATGATGAACCTGATATGGAATTACATGCTGATATGCAATATTAAAATGTAGTTGGTAGTGACAAGTGTTACCATGATATATTGATGCATTGCTATCCTACTATGTCGTTTAGAAGCATGTTATGATATGATATATGAATTATGAAATAATGACGTGTTATTATGTGAAAGCATGATGTTATATTATATGGTGATAAACATGATGTTGCACTATATGGTTGGCAAGCATGATTATGGATATGTTAAATGACGAATATGACTTTGAGGATGAATATGATTTGTATATATGAGATAATGATACCAGATTTCTAAATGATCGTTATATGGCATTGTGATGAGTTAAGATGATGTTTGGTGAATATGCTGACATTCGATGACTGATATACTAATTGACCTCCCCTTTCGCGGAATCTTAATAACATGACTTGTTGTGTTGATGTGTTGAGAATGAGTTTGACTCGTTAACTTTATGATAAGGATGTACCTGTTATGACCTTGGTGTGATATCGAGATGTGTGCTATAATTTTGGCATAGATGCATATTATGACCTTTAGTATGATGTGGAGACGTTGATGTGATCTTGTGGCAATGTGTTGGCATATGTTTGAGACTTGTCATATGATATACTCGTTGAGGATCGATTGATTATGTGGTTATGCATTGCTTATGGCTTGTGGATCTTGCTTTAATTGAGACTGATAGATTGATTTGATTCTGGAAACTAGGAAGAGAATATGGGATTAGCCCTTAGAGGTGGATGATTCCACCTCCCAGGTTCTGAATTTGATTGTTTGGTATGCGAGAAACTGATTTGGTGGTTGGAAGATTTTGACGAAATCTTGATTTGAAAGGATTTGACTTATTTTAGTGTAAAGTTGCTTGATTAAACGTTAGATTTGAAGATTTGAACGATTTTGTAAAGGATTAGCTTAGATTGTAAGGAATGAACGTTACTTAGAATTTCAAGGATTTTGTGGCCAATCTTTTTCAATTTCGGAATCCCCTTTGAAACTTTTTAAACCCGGACAACTCTATGATACTTCACGAAGTGGATACAAGCGTTTTATGGGGGCGCTTGTAGGGTGCTTGCTAAGACCTAGTGATGATATTGTAGAACTTTTAGAGTTGTGGTACTTCCGAAAAGTCGAAGAGAGGATGTGATAGGGGCGCTTATTGCATACTTGTCAAGGCCAATTGGAGATGTCACGACCGTGACAAGGATGTTGTGAAAATCTCGGAAGACGCAACCGAGATGATGACAAGATCCTTGGACATGGTCCTTGGACTCATCAATTTCAAACTCCATCCCCTACTTTGTTTTAGTTTTAGTCTCGGGGACGAGACTTGTTTTTAGAGGTGGATGATGTAAAGGCTCAGATTTTCAATATTAATTTTTGGGAAAAGAAAATAAAAAAAATGAATTTAAAAAGGATTTAATTTGGATTTTTCAAGGAAAACTCGTCCTAAATTTAATAAATCTAACTTGAAATTCTTAGAGCGAATTCCGGTCCAATTTTTATCAGATGTAGATCAGTTCCGTCCTCTTTCACCTATTCTTATCCTATTCGGGTGCTAAAATATAATCGATCAAGAGAGCGGAATTCAAAAGACCAATCGTCGGAAATTCGAATTTTTCCGACTCGGAACCACAATTCCGTCATATTCTCTCATCCTTATCCATTCCAAGTCATCACCCCTTAATTGGGTAAAATTCTATCTATAAATCCCCCTTCTCTAATTGATTTACTTAATTTGGCAAACAAACAACCTAATCTGACAATTTTGACCAAATGACCAATTTATTCAACCTTTAGATCTGAGATTTGAAGCCCATTTCCCACACTCACCTTTCAATTTCAAAGAAACCAAAGCCAGCCTCCCCTTTCTCCCAATTGTTGTCGAGAGCTACAGCTCCTCCAATTGATATGTTGCCGGCCTCCAGCGCCACCAGCAGCTCCACCACTCCTCCCCGTCCTCGTTTTGCCGGAGCGCATCACTGGGCGGACCCGAGCACCTTCCCCGACGTCCGGGGACACAGCCCAGGGGCCACCAGTGCACTGGGTGTCTCTCGAGCGCCTCCGAGCACCTTGCTCTGCTTTTCCAAGCAAATCTGACCCAGCAGCTCCTCCTTTCCGTCGGAACCAGCAACCGCAACGACCCGAGCAGCTCAGGCCGCCCCTGAACCGCCAGGAGCGCAGCCCTGTTCCGCGAGACAAGCCGAGCTCCAACAGCTCCCATTCCCTCCTCTTCATTAGACGAGCAACAACACCAGTTCCGCCTCCCTCCGACATCCAGGAACCGCCCAGGAGCACCCCGACGCCGCATCGCCACTCCGCTTCCTCTCCCTTTCCCCTGGTTTCTCATTTCGATCGGTAAGCCTTCCCCCTTCAATTCCGGCTCGATTCCCTACTAAAGGCGCTCCTTTATAACGATTCCCTTCTTCCTAGAGCGATTCGATGCTGATCTAACTTCGATTGGAGCCGAATCGGAGCCGGCGAGCGTTTTCCGGCGTGAAACCCAAACCTCGGTGAGACTTCTCTCCCTCCTTCTTCTTTGCCCTCATGTCGAACCATTCTGTTGTTTGAGGTCGGGACTGGTCCTGTGAGGGTGGTCGGGTTGAGAGCCGCCGGCAGGCCGGGTCTCTTCTTCCTCCTTCTTTCTTTCTTCCGTGGATCTGGGCGGAGGTTAGAGGAGGGTTCGGTCCTCCCTTTTATTTTTATGGGTTCGGTTCTCATATTTTAAAAGTGTTGGACCGGTTCGGTTTTGGATTAAAACAAATCAGATTGAGGGAAGGGTGTGGGCCGGATCTGCATTGGGCTTTTGGATCAGAATTTTGTCTAAAGGGAGTTTTGGGCCTGTTTTCATTTTTGGTGAATTGTTGTTGTTATTATTCCTCTTCATGAGATTACGGATTTGTATACTTTGTAGTATTAAATTGTTAAGCCGTTACTAATATTATTATTATTGTTATTATTTTGAAAAAGAAAAAAATAAATATATTCCTGGAATTTCATGTATTGGTATTTGGAAAATAACATTATTTGGAATATGTATTTTGTGATGCTTTAATATATTATTTTAGAAATGGTAAAGTAATTTGGTGATTGATTATATCAAATATTATTTGGAGTATGTTATTAAATGTTGTTAAAATGGGATTTTAGGAATTTGTAAAATGATTTATTGGCTTGGATTTATAATTGGAATTGTGAAGAGAATTTAATTTTGATATCTTATCTAGTTAAGTATCGTGTGGTGGATTATTTAAAAAGGAGTTTTCAAGTTTTTGGAGATACCCTTTTAGGATTTGTATTGGAAAACCAAGATGTCGGAATTATTCTATATTATGGATTGAGAAATTGATTTTAAGGTTTAAATGTTTAATGTCGGGATTCTTTGTCTTGGTTTGATGATGTTGGTTTTGAGAAGGAAATTGAAAGAATGATTTTGGTTAATGTTGATCGTATCGGAAAGGTTTTGGAAAATGGTTTTACTATCGATTGGTTTTGAGAATGTTTGGAACTTGGGTTTCGTGTGTATGAATGTTGGCCCGGTCGCTTATGGAAATGGCTTGATGATAGGTGTGTATTGCTTTTGGATTGCTTTGGACTTGCACTTGAGCCCTTACTTGTGTTATTCTGCTGTTCTGCATCTTCAGGTAAGTTTCCTAGGGGGCTTACTCAGGTTGGACATTCGTGCATGTTGTTGCATTTTATGTTAGGTGCTGCATATGCATAAAAAGCATGCCATGTAGTATCCTGTTTAGGTTGCACTAATTGAATGAGCATCTGGTTACTTTATGCGTTTGAAACAGAACGGTCGTTATCTGTGATAGTCCTAGAGTCTTTGCTAGGGTCATAGGGTAGCCCAGCCTCATCGGGTACCTTGAGTCAATCGAGTCATGAACTTCCTTATATTATGAGATGCTTGCGAGCTTTATTGTGGAGCGGGTTAGGCATGCGTGCTGCCCGATTATGATGGAATGCATTCACGAGCTGGCCAGTCTCCGCCCTATCGGAAGGGGGTGGAGGTAGGAGAGGGATATGCCACTTGGCATTGTCTTGGGCCCTTTACAGTATTTTTTTTACACATTATTATAACTAGGAGCATGCTAGTGTGTTGACTTTCGTACTGCATTAGAGCATCTTTATTAGGTATAGCACATACTATGTGGCCTCAGCGAGGACTGCCGGTCCCGCATGAGTGGCGCGATCTGACTCCTTTCCCCGTTCTTTTTTTTAAGGTATTTTCTGCAGATTTTGAATGCTCGATGTCTATATGACGGGGTTCCCTTTTGGCGAATCGAAGAATCTGGCTAATACCTTAACTTAGTAAAATGGTAATTACTCACTCATGATTTGGTTTTGACCCGGCTCTGCCGTGGCACTTGTGTCTTTACTTTGCTTCCGCTTTACTCCCGTTGAAATGGATTTCGTGACATAGTCTTAGGACAGGTTAAGGGTACCCAACGGCCCTTCGAGGTGTTTAGGGTTTGAAATCCCTCTTTTTATTAATCTTAAAATGAGTTTGACACCTCGACCCGTACCTAAATTGCAAGATCCAAACAAGGGGTTTTATCCCTTGAAACGTAACCCGGAAATCATAATTCTGGGCCGTTACATGATTACATTTCTTCTCTAATGGAAAACCCTAGAACAAGGGAAGTACAAACCCTATAGGGGCTAATGAGAAGCAAAACTACAAGAGGTGACAATTCTACTATAATATATGTATGGTTAAGAGGGTCATACACGTTGTAATCAAAGGGAAATCATATGATAAGGGAAGCACAACCCCTATAGGGGCTAATGAGAAGTCAAAATAAATATGGTGACGGCTCTTCTCTAATATATGAATGAGTAAGAAGGTCATAAACATTGTAAGCAAAATAAAAATAGGATCATAGACACTATAACCAAATGAAAACCCTAGGACGAGGGAAGTATAAACCTTATAGAGGCTAATGAGAAACCAAAATACATGTGGTTACAGTTCTCCTATAACATATGAATGGTTAAGAGGGTCATAGATACTGTAAGCAAAATAAAAATAGGATCATAGACACTGTAACCACTATAAAAACAGGGTCATAGACACTGTAATAAAAACGGAAAACCCTATAGACATTGTAACCAAAATAAAAACAACTTTATAGAAATTGTCTCCACTATGAAAAAAGGTTCATAGACACTGTAATCAAAGGAAAACCCTAGGAAAAGGGAAGCACAAACCCTATAGGGGCTAGTGAGAAGCCAAAATACATGTGGTGACAGTTCTTCTCTAATTTCTAATTTCTAGTTTTTTAGATTTTTTTAAAGTAGTGTAACCACAATAAAAAAAATTAAAAATGTAACTACTATTGTAACCACTATAAAAAAATAAAGTCATAGATACTGTCACCACTATAAAAACATGGTCATAGACACTGTAATCAAAGGGAAATCTTGTCATAAAGGAAGAACAAACCCTATAGGGACTAATGAGAAGTCAAAATAAATGTGATGACAGTTCTCCTCTAATACATGAATGGATAAGAAAGTCATAGACACTGTAATCAAAATAAAAACAGTGTCATAGCCACTGTCACTACTATAAAAACAAAGTCATAGACACTGTAATCAAAAGGAAAATCCTAAGAAATGGGAAGCACAAACCCTATAGGGGCTAATGAGAAGTCAAAATACATTTGATGACAGTTCTTCTCTAATTTCTAATTTCTAGTTTTCTAGATTTTTTTTAAAGTAGTGTCACAACAATTAAAAAAATTAAAAATGTAACTACTATTGTCACCATAATAAAAATAAAGTCATAAATACTGTCACCACTATAAAAACATGGTCATAGACACTGTAATCAAAGAGAAATCATATGATAAGGGAAACACAACCCTTATAAGGGCTAATGAGAAGCCAAAATAAATGTGGTGACAGTTCTCCTCTAATATATGAATGGTTAAGAGGGTCATAGACACTGTAATCAAAATAAAAAACAGTGTCATATCCACTGTCACTACTATAAAAACAAAGTCATACACTGTAATCAAAAGGAAAACCCTATAGACGATGTAACCAAAATAAAAACGGCTTTATAGACACTGTCACCACTATGGAAAAAAAGTTCATAGAAATTGTAATCAAAGGAAAACCCTAGGAAAAAGGAAGCACAAACCCTATAGGGGCTAATGAGAAGTCAAAAGAACATGTGATGTACAATATGGTTTAGGGTTTAGGGTTAAGTCTTTAGGGTTTAGGGCCAAGGCTCTAAACCCTAAATCCTAAACCCTAAACCCTAAAATGTTAAGTACAGTACGTCGTTAAGAGATGATTGTTGTCACCAAATGGAAAACCCTAGGACAAGGTAAGCACAAACCCTAAAGGGGCTAATGTGAAGCCAAAAGAAATTAGGTGAACAGTTCTCTTTCAATATATGAATGGGTAAGAGAGACATAGACACTGTCACTACTATGAAAACAGGATAATAGACACTGTCACCACGTTGAAAACCGAGTCATAGACACTATCACCACTATGGAAAAAAGGACATAGACACAGTAATCAAAGGAAACCTTATGGACGTTGTAACCAAAATAAAAACAGGGTTATAGACATTTTCACCACTATGAAAAAATGGTCAAAGACACTGTAATCAAAGGAAAACCCTACAACAAGGGAGGCACAAACCCTATAGGAGCTAATGAGAAACCAAAATACATGTGGTGACAGTTCTCCTCTAATAAATGAATGGGAATGAGGGTCAAAGACACTGTAATCAAAATAAAAATAAGGTCATAGACACTGTCACCACTATAAAAACAAAACAGGGTCTAGACACTGTAACCAAAATAAAAACAGGGTCATAGACACTGTAACCAAAGGAAAAATCTAGGACAAGGGAAATACAAACCCTAAATGAGCTAAACCTAACCAAAACAAAGTCATAGACACTGTCACCACTATAATAAATATAGTGTGATCAAACACAATATGAACAAAATAAAAAAAGAACATATAATTTTACAAAAATATTGTGTAATCACACGCAATATCACCAAAAAATAGTGTAATTATATACGTAAGAATGGTTAAGTTTTATTAGTTGTGTCACAAAAGGTCCGTTATGATTAATTCTACCCAAAAAAAACTCAAAGACTGCAAATTTGATTTGTATTAGATGTAAATCAGTAAATGCGTCTGTGGAATCAAACTAACACAAAGCAAATTCCATTATCAATCTTCCATTATCAATCTGTGTAAATCTTCCATTATTAATCTTCCATTATCAATCGGTGGAATCAAACTAACACAAAGCAAATTCCATTATCAATTTGTGTAAATCTTCCATTATCAATCTGTGGAATCAAACTAACACAAAGTAAATGCGTCTGTGTAAATCAGTAAATGCCAAACACGCTCTAAATTACACTTTACACACGTACACCTTTCAAATTCAATTATCAATCTTCAACACAAAGCAAATTACCAGTAACACAAAAAATCCTAAACCAACAACGCGATCAAATCAATAAGCGAGGCAACAAAACTCTCAGAATTGGCCAACACATCTCGATTCTCGTTGGAATCCCTCGCCAGATGGATCTCGTACCACGATCTGCAGACCAAGGCAACCGAGTTCCGAAGGAAGGGATCTATAAGACTTGGTCCATGGCGTAGCGGTTGTTGACGAACACACGGCGGCAAGGATTCAGTGGAAATCGATGCTGGAAGGAAGGAAGGCACCGCCAGTAAGGACGGATGGCGGAAGTCGAGGCGGTGTTGGTTGCCGGAATTGCACAGGAGGTTCTAGAACTCGACACCGAAGCAGATCAGATCGAAGCGGAGCGGGAGAAGAGCAGAAGGGGAGATCGAAGCGGGAGAAGAAGGGAGAAGAAGAAGGAGATCGAAGCGGGAGAAGAGCAGAAGCAGGAGCCATGGGAGCTCTTACGAAGCGGGAGAAGAGCAGAAGCCATGGGTGGTTCTCAGATCTAGATCTAAATGAAACGAAGGATTTGGGGGGGAAATAGAAGGAGGGGTAGTGTTGGTATTATGAAAAAATAATGGACATTTACTAGCAATGCTCCCATCTTAGGACATTTAGTAATTACTTCTTTAAAAAATGAGGTAAATGTCCATATTTGACAGTTTTACCCTTTCTTTTCATCCTTTACCCTTCATACTTCCCCCTTTGACTTTTTTTAATTTTGACTTTAACTAGTCAACATTGACTATTTCATTCAATGCATAATATATTTGATGACAATTATTTTCGATGACAGTTTTTTGTGATAATTTCTTTGGTGACAATTGTCTTTTTTTTGTGACATTTTTTTTTCTTGGTGATAATTTTTCCGTTGACAAAGATTGTTTTATGACAACTGACTTTTCCAGTGATTGAGGTTTTTTTTATGACAATTATTTTGGGAGAATGTTTTTTCCTAGTGACAATTGATTTTTTTCTTCTCGTGAGAGATTTTTTTACGGTTGATTTTCTTTTGGTGACAAGTATCACTTTTTTCCTGTAACAAATGATTTTTTTTCTGCTTATAGATGATTTTCCTCGTGCGAGTTGTTGGTGAGAGTTTGTTAGTGACGAGGTTGATGACAATATATTGTCACCACGATATTGTAACCTTAAAAAATTATCACCATAACATTATATATCATAAAGGCATTGTTATCAACCCATATTTTATAACGTTGAACCATTAATACTAACAAAAATATGTCAACATAAAAATAAATGTCATCACTACATTATATATCATCAAATATTGTCACCAAATAAAATTTTAAAAGTTTGACTAGTTTCTATCACCTGAAATTGTCACCAAAATAGTGTCACCAACCTATTTTCACCAACTACAAAACACCGTCACCAAACTAAAATGTGTGTATAGTAACCAACTACAAAACACTATCACCAAACTAGTTTCTCTCACCTGAAATTGTCACCAAAATTTTCTTGGTGATAACTTTGTTTTTACATTTTTTTTACGAGGTCACTATCATCACCCTTATCAGTGGTGACACTGTTGGTGAAATATGTGGTGACAACTTCTTCTTGGTGACAAATTTGTTTTTATTTTTTTTTACAAGGTCATTGTCACCACAAGTGTACAAGCGATGTCACAACCAGGTTATCAACTGAAAGAATTATTAAGTGTTATTAGAGGCTCTAACTTTGCCAAAGTGTTCCCCTGATTGAATTACTCTTTTAGTTACAAATACTCATAAAAGAATTCAAACAATATAAACAGGAAAAAGAAATAGAAGTACACAATATTAGAAGTACATAATCTGAACAACATAATCTAAACACAGAGCGAGGCTCTAACCGTACGAATCGGACAAAATCAATATCAACCCTTCACTGTATCCCCGACGCCTCATAACATTCGATTGGATCAAGCTCTATCGAACTCCACACTAAAACTGTCACCATGAATACTGAAGGGAAGTATCCAACATTAGAATCACATAATCTGAACAACAAAAACTAATAGAAATAGAAGGCGCATAAACATGAATACTCATTTTAAGTAGCATGAATCAAACTATTGAAGAAACTGTTGAACACAAAAACAAAATACAGAGTCTTAATTTGCACTAACACGGAGTTGCTTGGGAACGAAATCCGAAGATTACAACGAAAATTCCGAATTACTACACAACTTGAGCGAAAAAGTTATAAACTGCTTAGAATCATATTGAATTTCAAGGACAGAAATTCAAGGGAGAAAAAACCTAGATGTAAATCAAGGAATTCAAGAATATTTATTTCACACGAATCACAAATCACCCTCAATTTCACATATTCGAATACAAACTCAAACAGAGAAAGAAATCTCACTGAGGGAGTACGAGGGAGCCTTAAACTCGCCTGGTTGGGGTGCGGCTGATGTGTTGCAGCCCTACAAACTCCTCAGGCACACGAACATGATCTTTGCCCTCCTGCAACCGTCATCATCTAGAGCACCGCACAATAGATCTTCGCCTCACGAAAGCAGTCCTCGAGCTCGGATTCGAGAGAGGAGGACAATGATTGCTAGATCCAATCGTCGTCGATCAGCGGAGGCGCAAGGGGAGACAAGCGATTGGAGGAAGTCGATTCTCAAGAAGGTGAGGAGGTAGATGAAGGAGGCGATGAAGACGATAATTGCACCGATCTCGAGGAGAGAAACGATGAAGGCGGCGAATTCCACTCCCCTCTGATTGACCTGAACTTGAAAATTCTATGCATACGGGAGTATGAACTAGACGGGCTAAAAGGGAAGGGTGACTTTATACCAGGGTAGTGTTGGAATTAAGTAAATTTTATGGACATTTACTTAATATCCATCTCAATATGGACAATTACTTAATTAACCATCCTAAATGGATATTTCACCAAATTTTTCCTATTGTTTATAAGGTGTTTTGAAAAGCCTTATTCATTTCTTCCATCTTTTTCTTCTCTGCTTGAATCTTTTTGCAGTTTCTACTGTCATGGAAGACTAATTTATTGCATTCTTTGTACAATCTTTTTGTCTTGTTCTTCTTCTTGCCTATTGCCTTTTCTTTTCCCCCCTTATAGTCTCTTTCCACTTCCTTTGTTGCTTGTCTTTACTGGTTTACGGACTACAATTTGTTCTGGTGCCACCTACAAAGTCTTCCATTATCCACTGTAGCAACAACCTTTTCTAGTGAGTTAGTATATACGTTTATCCCCTCCTGAAAATTCTTCAACTTCATAATTATGCACATTTGTAAGAATATCACTTCTTAACACCTTACTTGCATCAATCTATTTACATTGCTGAACAATTATATCATCAATATTAAAAATCGGGGATAGTGCTGCTTCTTTCGTCCACCTCATCAAATAGTTGTCGGTACTAAGACCAAGTTTATCAAATTCAAGATACTAAAATTACTATTTTTTTATTCATCTCTCTCCGCCACGTCAACATAATATCTCTTTCTCACTTTTTCCACTTTAACAATAGCATCCTGTTGTAGGAGGAAATCGAGTTTAAAATATAAAATATAATTCAAACCAGATTCGTGCCCCAACAAATAATTACAAGACTTCCTCCTGATGCAGTAGTGGGAAGTCAGGATCGATCCACGAGGAAGCGTGTCAGCGGATCCTAGGCAGCGGAGAAATCTCACGGACAGAAGTCGACCACAGGTTGTCGATCTCGACTAGGGTTAGTCGACAGAAGATCGGACAAGTCGAACACAGTGCAGCAGCAGTCACAGGTTCTAGTCGATATCGACTAAGCCCTACTCGAGATGGAGTAAGCTTGTCGACGTCGATGAATCCTTTGTCGATCACGAGATCGACCAAAGTTGGTCGAGATCGAGGAAGGGCAGAAAGTAAAAACGAAACAAAAGAAAGTAAAGACAAATGCTTTGGGATTCTCGAAATAAACTGTATGTAAAAGACTTCCAAGATTGGGGTTTGCAACAATGATAACCAATCATGCGTAAGACAGAAATAAACAGATAATCATGTAACTTGCATCGAAGGACTAAGCTTTCGTCTTTTCCAACAATTAGACAACTCTTTCAAGAAACCCTAATTGTATCTATCGATTTTATGTTTACAATCCAAGTTGTTAGCATGGACCTCCATTAGATGGGTAATAAACACATAACAAGTAGTAGATGCTCAAAACATGATAAAAGTCGGATCTTTACCTCAAACACACATGGCTATCGTCGGGCTTACCCCAACCCTAGAAGTGGGTGGACTACTCGCGCTTCATCGCAACCTCAGATATTGATGTATGAAAAGAAACTTGCATTAAACTAAATTCAAAGCCTTTACAATCCCGGCACTCCAACTTTCGTTGAACGCCAAAACCCTAAAACCTTCGAACTCCTAAAACTTCTCTGTGAACTACTTCTCTAACTTGTGAATTGGATGATTCCTAAAATCAGCCCCATGGGCTTTATTTATAGCCTTCTACTCCTTTCTATTCAAGGATAGAATATCTCTAATAATGAGTGTGTAATTACCATTTTACTAAATTAGGATATTAGCCAGATTCTTCGATGCGCCAAAAGGGAACCCCGTCATATAGAAATCGAGCACTCAAATCTGCAGAAAATACCTTTAAAAGAAGAACGGGAAAAGGAGTCAGATCGAGCCACTCATGCGGGACCGGCAGTCCTCGCTGAGGCCACATAGTATGTGCTATACCTAATAAAGATGCTCTAATGCAGTACGAAAGTCAAACACACTAGCATGCTCCTAGTTCATAATAATGTGCAGAAATACTGTAAAGGGCCCAAGACAATGCCAAATGGCATATCCCTCTCCTACCTCCACCCCCTTCCGATAGGGCGGAGACTGGCCAACTCGTGAATGCATTCCATCATAATCGGGCGGCACGCATGCCTGACCCGCTCCACAATAAAGCCCGTAGGCATCTCATAATATAAGGAAGTTCATGACTCGATTGACTCAGGGTACCCGATGAGGCTGGGCTACCCTATGACCCTAGCAAAGACTCTAGGACTATCACAGATAACGACCGTTCTGTTTCAAACGCAATAAGTAAGCAGATGCTCATTCAATTAGTGCAACCTAAACAGGATACTACATGACATACTTTTATGCATATGCAACACCTAACATAAAATGCAACAACATGCACGAATGTCCAACCTGAGTAAGCCCCCAAGGGAACTTACCTGAAGATGCAGAACAGCAGGATAATACAAGCAAGGGCCCAAATGCAAGTCCAAAGCAATCCAAAAGCAATACACACCTATCATCAAGTCATTTCCATAAGCTACTGAACCAACATTCACACACACACGAACCCAAGTTCTCAATATCCTCAAAGTCAGCCGATAGTGAAACCGTTTTCCAAAACCTTTCCGATATTATCAATATCAACCAAAATCATTTCATTTCCAATCAAACCCATCGATAAATCTCATCAACAATATTTTCAAATCATTTCCCGAAGTTTTCCAAATTCTTAACATCAAGTTAAGTCAACTCATATTCAAAACATTTTCTCAAATCATGCTTGGCCAAATTCCGACATTTATCATTTAAATCCTTAACAATTCCCAAAATCATATTATTAACAGAATCCCGGCATGTTTATTTTCAAAATCATTACATAAATAAATTCCGACATTTAGTCACAAAATAATCCTATTTTCACAACCATATTTATAAATCACAACTCATATAATATCTCAAATCTTATCTCCTAACTTTCCCTTTAATTCGACTCATTTTAAAACAATTTCTCAATCGTATAAAATTCATCTTATAATAACATACTACACATAACCTTACTTTTAGATAATTTATAATATATAATAATTTCATAAATATTTTCCTAAACAAGCAACAAAAAATACATCTAACATAATATATAAAACCATATCTCATATAATAAAATAACAATAATAAACTCTTAAAATAAAATAACCATAACAATTTAAACCCAACATAAAAGGCCCGAGGGCACATCCCAAAATAATAATCCGGATATTAAAACCTAGATCCAGCCCAATGAAGGAAAGAAAAGAAAGCCCACTCTCATTTTAAAATCTGGGTCCACGAATTCCCAGCCCAACTCTTTAAAACAAAACCCATTCTGATTTTTTTTAAAAGAACCGAACCGGTTTAGTTAAACAAACCCTGAACCGGACCATGAAAACAAAACAAATAAAACCAAACCCAAACCGGCACTGTTCAACTGTCTCCCCCAAATGCCGATTGAAAATCTGGGAGAAAGGAAAAGAGAGAGCAAGGGCGGTCGGTAGTGGCTGGTTGCTCCGGCCATTCAACCCGGCATCACAGACATGGAATCGGACAAGAAAGAGGAGAGAGAAGGGATTCTCACCGAGTTCGAACTCTTCACCGGAGGATCCGTCGAGGGCTCGATTCGGCTTCACCGGTGTCGGAATCGAATGAGGTTGCCTGGGTTGACAATGGGAGGTCAAAAAGGTGGAACCTTGCTTTGTTTTCGAGTGGAAAGAAGGAAGAATCTTACCGGTTGTGTTGGACGGAAACAGGGGGAAGAGGAGGAGAAGGGCTCCGCGACTGCTCTTGCGCGGCCTGGGCTTGCCTGGGGCGTCGCGGGGGAGGGTGTGCACTTCCGGGATGCTACTGCTTCTGGGTTCGACGGAGAGGGGAAGGAGGAGGAGCGGTGTTGCTCGACTCCTCAGGGCTGTGGAGCAGGGGCCCTCAAGGTGTTAGTGGTGGTTGCTGCCCAGCTCTTGGAGCTCGGACGTCGGAGATAGGGGAGGGTGGTGATGGTGAACCTTGGTGGTTGATGGCGGAACCGAAACGGAGGTGGAGTGGGGGCTCGGCAGTAGCAAGAACAGGCCTCGAGAAGGGCTGTGTGGGGTTTTATCTTTGCGATTTGTAATGAAGGGAGATGGGAAATGGAGGCTTGAGATAAGGGATGAAGGAGGGGGCTTTTGAAATCATAATGAAGTGGGGTGGAGAGGAGCCTGTAGGTTTGGCGTGGGAAGCAAGGCAATTGACATGGGTCAATTTTGGCATCTTGCCACAAATAAGGAAAAGCAAGATGAGGAGGGTGAAGACAAGAAATGAGCTGGGAGATGAAATTTTGCAAGGTAGGGAAATCTGCCCCCAATTACAGTTCTGAGAACGAGAGAGAAGCAAAATAAAAAAAGAAAAGAAAAGAAGGAATTTATGTGGTCCCAATCCATAATACGCAAAGAGAATATAATCGACATTTAAATTCGAAACCCGTTAATCCCGATTTTAACGGAATAAAGTAAAATTTCAAAATGTCTGAATTTTCCGGCTTAAATCCATTTTATTTTTATTTTTTCATTTTTTTTTATTTTATTTTAAAAATCCGAGGCCTTTACAGGGGGCGCCATTCGTACAGCTTGACAACACAAACAAACTGAACTTGTAACGCACTTTCTGGAGTCATCCTTCGTCCGATTGAGGCATATGAATATGCGTTGGAAAGTTCTTTTCAAGCACTACAATTCTAATTAAAGACCTCATAAAACAATTCCAACTTCTTAGAACCTTAAAGATGAGAATTCTCCATATTCTCCACTTGCGCTCTTTTTCCTTAGCTCTTCTTTTGCCCATTCGCTCCATGATTTCTCCACCTTTTGAGCTCGGATCATAAGATCTACAAATAAATACTAAAAACCATAGATTCTGAACTTCGAATACCAAATGATCGAGAATGCAAATTAGCTATAAAACACACAAGAAAGATACTCTAAATGCATCTAAACCCATCTATAATGTCTATCTAAAATATGCATTATCATATGCGTAAGTTTGGGTTTTATGAGAACTTTATGGGATGGATTGAGGAATGCGTTAAGATTGTATCCTTTTCGATGCTTGTGAATGATGAACCCACTAATGTTTTTAGACCCGGGAAAGGACGAAGACAAGGAGATCTAATTTCAACATTCTTGTGAATGATGAACCCACTAATGCTTGTGAATGATGAACCCACTAATGTTTATTATTGGAGCAGAGATATTAGTAAGAAAACTGCAAAAGGAATGAAATGAATCAAATAAATTTGTTTGATTTAAATTGTCTAAAAATCGAACAAGGATTTCATTTCTGTCCTTTGCGGCGACATTATGTTCTTTACAAAGGAACTCGGGAATCATGCACCTAGGTGAAGAAACTAATTGACGAATAATGCAAAATATCCTAGACAAAAAGTTAATTTCCATGAATCTGCATTCCATGTAACAAAAGGTGTATCAAGTCACCAAAAACAAAACATCCAAAGTGTGCTCAATATCACAAACCAGACAACATTGGAAAAATACCTTGGATGCTTAATTATTAATGGTAGAGTGAACATATATACATTTGAGGAGGTGGTAGGATGAACAAAAGCCCAGCTAACAAAATGGAAAACAAACTCTTTGTCCCAGCAGGGTAGAGTTGTGTTCATCAAGTCAAATCTAGCAACTAAACCAAATTATCTAATGCAAAATTTCATGCTTCCCACCGACATTCATAAGGAACTAAATCAAGTGAGCATAGACTACTAAAAAAAAGGATTTAGCAACGGATGGTTAGCCACGGATTATAGGTGACCCTGTATTCGTGGCCATTAGTGATGACATTGGCCACGATTGTTCCTGGCCGTGGCTATATTCGTGGCTAATACTCATCCTGGTATGACATGCAAAAACATTCGTGGCTATTAGGAATGACCCAAATGTCCGTAGCTGATTTCGTGGCTCGATATGTGTTAGTGTCAGTAAATAGCCATGAACATAGCCACGAATAGGATTGTCGTGGCTGTTTTCGACGCTGATATGGCGACAACACAATATCCATCGCTCAATCCGTGGCTATTAATCATCGGAAATCAAGTGAACATATCTGGTGAGTGGGCCTTGGGTCACTAATTGTAGGCGGGTCGGATTGCACTCGATCCGTGGCTGAATCATGAATGGGCTATCCGATTGCACTCGATCCGTGGTTGAATCCGGGTACAAACTCTCCCAAAAATTCTGGGCTCGGCCCATTAGAAGTTAATGAAAGCCCAATTATCATATCTTAGGCCATTAAATAAAGTGGTGATTTAGCGACGATTGAATCCGTGGCTAAATCCTTGGTTATATCAGCCCAAATATGACTATGTTATTCCGATTGGCCCATTGATGTGCCCAAATATGCCTATGAAATTTTTGTATATAACTTAACAAATGTTGAAAAAAATATATATTAACTAATTAATAAATTCTCATGAGAATATTATAAGGGTTTGTTTTGAGGAAAACTCATATAAGGGATTAATAAATGTTTAATAAAACCTTATATTAAGTAATAAATTCTCATTAGAATACTTTAAGAGTATGTTTTGAGAAAAATTGATATAAGTTACTAAAAAATGTTTAATAAAACCAATATTGACTAATAAATTCTTATTATAATACTATAAGGGTATGTCTTGAGGAAAACTCATATAACTAACTAATAAAAGTTTAATAAGATCTTATATTAACTAATAAATTCTTATTAGAATATTATAAAGGTATGTTTTGAGGAAAACTCATATAAATAACTAATAAAAGTTTAATAAGATCTTATATTAACTAATAAATTCTTATTAGAATATTATAAGGGTGTGTTTTGAGAAAACTCTTATAAGTGCCTAATAAATGTTTAATAAAACATTATATTAAGTAATAAAACCTAATACTAACTAGTAAATTCTTATTAGAATACCATAAGGGTATGTTTTGAGGAAAACTCATTTAAGTAACTACTAAGTGTTGAATAAAACCTAATATTAAATAATAAATTCTTATTAGAATACTATAAGGGTATGTTTTGATGAAAACTCATATAAGTAACGCATAAATGTTTAATAAAACCTCAAATTAACTAATAAATTCCTATGAGAATACTATAAGAGTGATTTTTCAAGAAAACTCATATAAGTAAGTAACAAGTGTTGAACAGAATCATGATTATAAATTTTTTTATATATATATAATGATATAAGAGTATGTTTTGAGGAAAGCTCATATAAGCGACTAATACATGTTCAATAAAACCTTATATTAACTAGTAAGTTCTTTTTAGAATACTAAAAGAGTATGTTTTGATGAAAACTCATATAAGTAATGAATAAATGTTGAATAATACATTATATTAACTAGTAAATTCTTATTAAAATACTATAAGAGTATGTTTTAAAGAAAACTAATACGAGTGACTAACAAATGTTGAAAAAACCTTATATTAACTAATAAATTCTTATTATAATACTATAAGAGTATTTTTTGAGGAAAAATCATATAAGTGACTAATAAATGTTGAATAAAGCTTTTATTAACTAGTAAATACTTATTAGAATGATATATGAGTACGTTTTGAGGAAAACACATATAAGTGACTAATAAATGTTGAATAAAACCATATATTAACTAGTAAATTCTTATTAGAATGCTATAAGATTATGTTTTGAGGAAAAATCATATAAGTGACTAATAAATGTTGAATAAAGCTTATATTAACTAGTAAATACTTATTAGAATGATATAAGAGTACGTTTTGAGGAAAACTCATATAAGTGACTAATAAATGTTGAATAAAACCTTATATTAACTAGTAAATTCTTATTAGAATACTATAAGATTATGTTTTGAGGAAAAATCAAATAAGTGACTAATAAATGTTGAATAAAGCTTATATTAATTAGTAAATACTTATTAGAATGATATAAGAGTATGTTTTGAGGAAAATTCATATAAGTGACTAATAAATGTTGAATAAAACCTTATATTGACTAGTAAATTCTTATTAGAGTACTAAAAGAGTATGTTTTGAGGAAAACTCATATAAGTAATGAATAAATGTTGAATCATACCTTATGTGAACTACTAAATTCTTATTAAAATACTATAAGAGTATGTTTTGAGGAAAACTCATATAAGTAACTAACAAATGTTTGATAAAACCTTATATTAACTAATAAATTCTTATTAGAACACTATAAGAGTATGTTTTGAGGAAAACTCATATAAATAATTAACAAATGTTTAATAAAACCTTATATTAACTAATAAATTCTTATTAGAATACTATAAGAGTATGTTTTTAGAAGATCTCATATAAATGACTATTGACTAATAAATGTTGAATAATACATTATATTAACTAGTAAATTCTTATTAAAATACTATAAGAGTATGTTTTGAAGAAAACTCATACGAGTGACTAACAAATGTTGAAAAAATCTTATATTAACTAGTAAATTCTTATTATGATACTATAAGAGTATGTTTTGAGGAAAACTCATATAAGTGACTAATAAATGTTGAATAAAACCTTATATTAACTAATAAATTCTTATTAGAATACTATAAGGTTATGTTTTGAGAAAAACTCATATAAATAACTAATAAATGTTGAATAAAACCTTATATTAAGTAATAAATTGTTATTAGAATACTATACGGATATGTTTTGAGTAAAACTCATAATAACTAATAAATTTTGAATAAAACCTTATATTAACTAATAAATTCTTATTAGAATACTATAAGGTTATGTTTTGAGGAAAACTCATATAAGTAACTAATAAATGTTGAATAAAACCTTCTGTTAAGTAATAAATTCTTATTTGGAATACTATAAGGGTATCTTTTGAGGAAAAATCATATAAGTAACTAATTAGTGTTGAATAAAACCTTATATAAACTAATAAATTTTTATTAGTGTATAAGGGTATGTCTTGAGGAAAATTCATGTAAGTAACTAATAATTATTTCATTCCTATGAGAATACTATAAAAGTTAGTTTTTAGGAAAACTTATGGCTAGCTGCCGATCCCGCATTACCATAGTGTGCAAAGGCAAAGCACCTATGGTGAGGTTGGATCGGGGGGGAGGGGGGTGGGATTAGCAGATTTGTCTATTACCATAGTATTTCTCTTTGGGTAATTAGACTTGATACAGGTTAGTAGTACAGTGGTGTCATTGGGTTTGCGAGGGGTTGTTTCATTTTTGTGTAGGCGTGGGGTTTTTTGAGTATTTGCCTTTGGTGGGGTAAAGAGGGGGATTTTGGGTATAGGTTTACATCCCCTTTCTTACGTAAGACCCATTGGCTTGGTCTTACTTTTTATAACCGTTTGGTTTCACCACCGTAGCTATATATTTACCGATTCAGAACTAATAAGTGTGGTACAAAATCATATATTAATTAATAAATCCGTATGAAAATACTATAAAAGTAAGATTTTAGGAAAACTTATATAAGTAATTAATAAGTGTTGAATAAAATCTTATGTTAAATGATACATTCTTATGAGAATAATATACAAGTAATTTTATTTTTACAATATCTGATAAAAATTTTAAAAGTATTTAACTTTGTTGTTATTTTAAAAGATATTTCAACTTTTATTAGTATTTTATAATTTTAATGTTTTATACTGTACTAGTATGATTCAAAATAGAAAAAAAATCCAATATATATAGTAAAAGTGAATATATGTTGAAAATTTTCCATCAACATTCGGCGGAATTGGCGCTGAAATGAAATTGGTTTGGGCGGTATAATAAAGTTTTGAGGGGGAAATTCTCGGGCTTTCAAATTTTAGATGTGTGGGTGCATATAAAAGGGAAACTTCACACTTTCTAACCCTAAAACTCTTCACCGCTTCTCCTCCTTCACGCCGCATCTGAGCATCTCCTTCATCACAGATTAAACGCCTCTCCTTCTTCACACAGACTCTTTCCTCTTCCTCCATTCTCGCCTCTTGGTCCTCTTCTTCCATCCTCGAGTCTGAACCATTCCCTTAACACCGCCAGACGCTCCCCATCTAAAAGGGAGAGGAACCATTCTGTTTGCCAACCACCTTTCCTCTTGGCTCCTGGCCTCTCCACTCCGCAGGCTCCACCACCGCCGCCACCACCTCCACCACCGCTCTGGAGGCTCCACAACCGCCAGACGTTGATTTTCCAATTTCCTATTTTCCGACCGCCTTGCCCTTGACTCTATTTTCCTTCGCAGGCTCCACAACCGCAGGCTCCGCAAGCTCCAATGTTTGTCCCTTTTCCTTCGCCTCTTGTCCACTCTATTTTCCAATTTCCTGTTTCTGTAATTGGTTATATAGGTAAGCTGGTGGACGACGATACCGATGACAAAGGCGGTGAGGACGACGATACCGATGACAAGGACGGCAAGGGTGAGGATCCCCAGCACAACCGCCTGCTGCAGCTTCTTCATCCGGTCTCTTCTTTCTCATTTTCACAATTAGGGTTGTTTAACAGATTGTCCAAAAAACGATTTGATTTTTAAATACCTAATTTCGATTTCGTTTAATTTCTTGGTGTTTTAGAATTGGGCAGATCCAAACTCCCTAATTAAACTAAATATCGAAATACTTTATTTCTTCTAAATAGGTTAGAAATCAGAGATTTTGGGTTTACTGGTTGAATAAAATTTGATTTCATCTTACAGGCTTCGGATTATTGGGATATCAATTAGCTTCTAGAGTGTGGTCTTGCCCTCATTGCAGTTCAATCCCACTACAAAAAAAATTTAAATTAGCTTCGGCAAAAAGTCGTGGCAAAAGCCCCTTCTAGGGTGGCATAAGGCATCTAGCTTCGGCTCTGCGACGGCTAATGGGGGCGTGGCGAATTCGGCGGTGGCAAAATTTGGTAGCTTCGGCTACTAGCCGTGGCAAAAAAATTAGCCACGGCAAAGCTACCCCTGGAGAAATGCATGACACATTTGCCACGGCTACTAGCCATAGCTTAAGTGTGGATAGGAAATAAACAAAAAACCCTGCTTTTAGCCCGGATTCTTTCGACCCGGGCTAAAAAGTCCAATATTTATATAAAAAAATACATAGATATATATAACACACAATTTACATATATAATAAAATTTCATTAAATATACAAAATTTACATATATAATAAAATGTCAAAAAACAACATAATTTATATACATAAAATTATAAAATTTACATATACAATAAAATGTCCAAAACTATATCTTAACTAAAAAAATGTCCAAAACTACATTTGAACTAAAAAAAAGAAGTCCAAAACTAATTTAGCCTTTCCTTTAATAATCTTAGACAACAACACAGATGAAAGTGATTGCAGTTAGGTGGCCAAGGGTTATTGCTCTTATACTCAATCCAATCTGTTAAAAAGGTACAACAGGTGGAGTTCAGTAAAACAACTACACGTATAAACTAACAATAAGTTGTAACTATATATTAGATATGAAAAACTACAAACATAAACACCTAGCAATTCATGTCTTAAATCGTGAGAAAAACATTGATCGAGGTGAAAATACTAGATAAGGAAATTTCCATACCAAATCTTGAAACTCCAAAGGTAGTTCTTGTCATATGTAGACTTTCACTCACTTCTATATCAAGCAAATCTGAACAAAGCCAAAGCATAGTATGATCAACTGATTACTGAGAGATCATTTAGCTTATCAACACAATATATCCCAATCAGATGAATTATGGTGTTCTAAAAAAAGAACTAGCAACAATCAACTCATATGTAAGAAACTAATGATTCTCAAAGCCCTCTTGCATCAACAAACATCTGAAACCACCATATCCAAAGAGCTCAACTTCCAACAAGTATACCACCAACCCTTGATTTAGCAGCTGCAGCAACAGCCTTCGATGTACCACTCATTCCTCAACTGTCCTCATCATAACCCCCGAGAAAATATGCACCTAGGAAACATTGAACCCAAACAACATCATGGCAGTCAGACAAGAGGTATCATATTCATAACCCATCAATTTAAAATTTCTATACCCATTTAAGATTAAAAAAAAACTACCAGCAATGAAAGGATCTGCTGTTTTCAGTGTCTCGATGTCGAAAATTGAGAATCCATGGTTGAATCTTCCAACTGCAGAGATTAGAATAAGTATGGCATTTGTTACGTAAAAAAATCGCATTAGGTATGTAAAAGGAAAACCATGTTCATATGGAAAGGTAACAAAACAAAAAGAATATGCGAAAGAAAAAGCAAGCAACCTTTCACACACCCACTTTTACATTCCTTAAAAACCTCCAACGTCCAACTTTAGATGCTTCACAATTAACAGACTCACAACGATTATGGTCTCAAGGTTCACAGAATACTGCCTCTTTCAGTAAGTAATTAATAACTCTCGCATATTCTTTCAAAATAAGTTTTAGCTAGACTTAGTATTTATAGTGAAACTATACCCTACATTTACCGTTAAAAAAGAGGGAAATAAAGGTCGTAAAACATAGGATGCTAAAAAAGCATGCATTTTAGTTGTCCAGAGAATCAGATCCAAGCTCATTATTCTTAAAAGGCCAATAGATGAATAGAATGTATTTCACACAGTGATTTCAGCAAATAGACATGAACCATCAGGTAAGAAAGTAGTCTAATTACAGGGATTAGATAGCTGGAGTTACAAGCTATCACCAAATGCTATTATTTGCAATTTAAAGAACCATTTTCAGACTGTGCTTTGGGAATAGATTGATCATATGTGCCAATATCAACAGATTCCATCTGCCAGTGGGAAAAAAGTATCACCTGTCAACTAGTAAGGGCATTCAAAATCCTGATCACAACCTACATAACCCTCAAAATGGCATGTATTTATAAAGACCTACCGAGGAAGTGTCATCACTGAGTGACTACATAAGGTGACTCTTGAAAGTTTCCAACTGCCATAAAGCACAAATGAACTCAGCCAAGAAAAAGAAATGATACTGGCACAAGCATGATAAGAAGTACAGAACTAAGACATAAGAAGTACAGAAGTAAAGATATCTGATGATTAATTGGATGAATTACATAACTAAGGTGTAAGGAGTGAAAGCAAGCATGATAGAGAGAGAGAGAGAGAGAGAGAGAGAGAGAGAGAGAGAGAGAGAGAGAGAGAGAGAGTGAGAGAGAGAGAGAGAGAGAGAGAGAGAGGGTGAGGAAGGGAGGGTGTAATCCGTAAGCATCTAGAACTACACACCAATATTTGAAGACTAAGTTAAGAAAAAAGAGAAACACATGTAGCTGATAGAACCATCATGAGTGGCAAAAACAAAAAGATGTCTTATACAATCACCTACAAACTTGAACAGAAATCACCTTGTGTAAGCGCTTGCATTTTCATATAACCTGTGCAAGGTCAATCTCTCTATTCCTGATCCTAGCCAATCAAGCACAAGGTTAGATACCAAAGCTAAAATCAACTTTCAACTGGGATTGTGGATTATTAAATAATCCTTAATTGTAGAGTAGATCATAGGTGAGAAAATAACATAAACTAGAATCTGATATGTTATCATCCTTGATCATAATCAACTTATCTTAGTTAAGCTTAACCTAGGGGTATTCACAAAATTAATGTTCATGCAGAAACATGAAAATTACTCTATTTCAAAGGAGCCAGCGATACTTTAAAAGAGGATTCAACACTTGTAGTCATGCTGATGTGGTGACTATTTTTACAAGAGGAGCTCATAATAAAACATTGCAAGGCTAGATACTACAAAGACACTTTACAAGACCAGAAGATATGCACCATCCACACCAACAAAGGCTCACAAAACATTTGAATGCTAAAAAGAAAATAGAGATAGCTTTAACCTCGTGTATATTTTAATAAGTAATCCAAACATACGAATGCACACATCATTTTGATTCTCTTATCTTCTATTCTCCACTCACATACATCCTACATTGATACCAAAGCATTTATACTATTTTCAGTAATCAGCCTAAGTAAAACATTTATACTATCAACACTCTCAAAGGATCGACATAAAGCACACATATTTGAAACCATACAAGATCGCATACTGAAACTAAAGGAGAAAAAAACAAAAGAAAGACATGTAGATATATAAATAGTTTTAGTATATTTGAGAAAATACAAACCATTTCTATTTAGAATATCTTGATTCTTGGTTATCAACAAACTCAATGTAGCTCCAATTAATCTGCTCTTTCTCATATTTTCTTGCTCCATTTTGAAGACATGCTACACCAAATATTAACGTGGTAGAGATGCATAAATTGTGCAAGTTCAAAAATATCTATAACCAAGCAATTTTTCTGTTTTAAAAAATAAGATTATGCAGCTCAACATCCATAAGTTTTCATTTTAGTAACAAAAAAAGAAACATGCCAAAATAACTTGTATTTAGCAAATATACAAAGTTAAGGAGGCGGGATGATATAACCTTAATTGATGTATTTTCAGCTATCAACTTGTGCAAGAGATAATCTGTATTAAGGAGCATGGCTTTGGTCCTACAATTGATATTCAATAGGATGTGCAGCAAGTACTTAGGGACACAATTTTGCTGACAAAATAAGGGTACTTTCGAAAAGAAATACCTATTCAGTGAAGAATTCACATGTCTGTCAAAAACAATGTAGACTTGTTGCATAGGCAATTAGCAGCACCTGGGCCTTCCCACCTGAGCAATACCTATTCAGTGAAGAATTCCTTATCGTCCATGTCCTACACACAACATACATACATATTATCAGTTCTTGAAAGCGTAAGACATATATCCAGGAAGCATATCAGGAAAACATAATAATTACACAGAACTGCACTCATCAAAGTCAAACATCACAGGAATTGAGTGCAATACCAGCACATTTAGTATCCAGGAAGCGTACCAGTGCATGAATAAAATTCAGTTAAAGTGATGTCGTGACTAGTTACTGAAAAAGGAATTGGAATTTATCTTGATTTATTGCTTTGGGTGCACAGAACAGAATGTTATGATGTATGCACATTGACACATGAGCAATGCATATTAAAAAAAAAGTAAATATGCATGTCAATCATGTTTAACAACATAAAATACTCACGTTTGAGGTATGCATCAAAGAGATTCCCAATAACTCCCTCAATGGTGTTTCAGTATGACAAGATAGCTCTCAATGTAAAGACCGGGAAATTTTAAAATATTAAATTATTAAAATAGTGATTTATAATCATCCGATTTCTAAGATTTGGGAGGTTTGGAAAAAACTCGTCCTTGAGCATCAGTTTTGATTTTAAAATCCGGCATCGTTTCAGAATTTGGATTTTTTTTTTTACGGAATTTGATTCCGCTTTAAAGTTCCGAGTTTGATAAAAATTAAGTTAATTCCGATCATCTTGAAATTGATTCAAATATTTAATTTAAATCCCTAGTGTCGGGTTTCGTTAGTGGTCGGGATTGAGATAGAGCGTCGGGATTTCAAAATGGCAGTCTATTCTCAATCTGTATTCTCTTTTTCTTTCCTGTCTCTTTCTCTCGTTCTCCGGTTGCAGTTGAGGAGCAGACTCCCTTGTCCTTGCATATTGGCAATTTACAGCTAGCCATTTTGTTGTTTTGTGCCAATCTCACAACAAATCCCCCTCTGCCTCACTCTCAGGCTGCATTCCACAAACAGAGACACAAACCCACAATTCCCCCTCTCTTTCCCTCTTTTCTGTTCTGTAACCCAGCAAAAGCAACCACCATCATCTCCCTATTTTCTTTCTGTAGAACCACCGAGCCTTCACCGCCCCTTGCTCAGTCTCGCAGCTACAGATCTCCCTCCCCCCTCCTCGTTGTTCCTCGTCGTCAACGGCATCACCCGAGCACCACCGAGAACCACCAGAATCTTCCTCCTCCCCTGCTTCACCAACGAAGGGCCGAGCCCACCTCCATCCAAGCACAGCCGACCTTCCGACGCCGAGACAGACCCAGAAGCGCCTGTAGCAACACGGATCCGCCGGAGAAGCCGCGTCCGGAGCCGCGAGATCCCCAATTTTCCTGTGTTCCGTTTCCGGTTGGGTAAGCCTCGAATCCACCGTTCTGATTGAATCCGATACAAACGTGTCCCTCAATGAACTTCCCTTTTTGTCCTAGTCCATCCCAATGCCAAACCGCCTCCGGCGTGGATCAATTCAACCTCGGCGAACGATTCCGGCGAGCACTTTGGACTCTCGGTAATCCCTCTAACTCTTCCTCTCCTTCACTCGCGTTTGTAAATCTTTGCTTGGGTTGGGATCGGAATTGGGTTGTCGGTCGGTTGGGCGAGGGTTTGGTCGGAGACGGGACGCCGGCGAGCCTGGAGTCCTCCTTCTCTTCCTTCTGTTTTTTCCGTCGTCAGTCCGAGCCCTGTTCTGTCGAAGGAGGAAGACGCGAGCTCCTTCTTTCCTTTAGTTTGAGCATTGGGCCTAAATTCCGGGTTGGGCTTATAAACCGGATCCCATTCTCTCATGCTCAGATGTAGGGTTTGGCTTGCGGGTCGGATCCGGGTTTTTGGGTTTGGTCTTCCGGGTTCCTTCTTTCATTCAGGTTGAGCTTTCGGGTTGGGCTAAGCTATTGGTTTGGGCCTCTTCTTCTTTCAGAATTTTGGAGTTTGGACCTTTTATTTGTTTAAGTGAGGAATTGGGTTATTAATTTCATTTACCTATATATTATTTAAACGTTATAAAATTATTTAATTATTTAATTATTATGAGAAGTATTTTGAATTATTTATTGAAGTAACCATTTCTTCCATGGGTTATTTACTATGTATTTAAATTAGTTGGGTTGGGTGGTTATTTAATTTGTGATATATATTGTCTTAAAAGTCCATTTACTTATTAATTTCTCATTCTTATTATTAAAATTATATAGGTTGGTTGGAATATTCCTAAAATGTTGGAATTTATTCATGTAATGATTTTGATAATAAACATGTCGGGATTGTGTTAATTATATGATTTTGGGAATGTTCATCAAATCTCTTAAGTTGCTTGAAACATTAAAGTCAAGGTTTTGGAAATAAAATGCCGGAATTATTTCTATAATATGATTTTGAGAGATTGGTTTTAAGATTTAGATGTTTAATGTCGGGATTTGGCTAAGTACGATTTTATCAATGGGTTTGATTTGAAGAGTGATTTTAGTTGATGTTGATCGTATCGGAAAGGTTTTGGAAAATGGTTTTACCATCGGTTGGTTTTGAGGATGTTGAGAACTTGGGTATCGTGTGTATGAATGTTGGTCCGGTGGCTTATGGAAATGGCTTGATGATAGGTGTGTATTGCTTTTGGATTACTTTGGACTTGCATTTGGGCTTGCTTGTGTTATCTTGCTGTTCTGCATCTCCAGGTAAGTCTCTTCGGAGCTTACTCAGATTGAATAGAGCTATTCCCTGCTTTAGGTGCATGATATACTAGGTGTTGCATTCATGATCAGCATGCCATGTAGTACCATGCTAGGTTGCATTGATCGTTGAGCATTCTATTTCTCTATGTGTATGTAAACATAATGGCCGTTATATGTGAAGTAACTAGAGTCATTGCTAGGGTCATAGGGTAGCCCAACCTCATCGGGTACCCTGAGTCAATCGAGTCATGAACTTCCTTATATTATGATATGCCTGCGGGCTTTATTGTGGAGCGGGTTAGGCATGCGTGCCGCCCGATTATGATGGAATGCATTCACGAGCTGGCCAGTCTCCGCCCTATCGGAAGGGGGTGGAGGTAGGAGAGGGATATACCACTTGGTATTCTGTGATAAGGCCTTATTATTATTATGCACTTGATCTTAGGAGCATGTTAGTGTGTTAATATCCCGCAATGCATCTAGAAGCATCTTTATTAGGCATAGCGTATATGTGTGATTAGGGTTGGGATGCAGAGCTAAAGTGGGCATCGATCTGATCCCGCCCCATATCAATTTTTTTAGGTATCCGTTATGCTTACTACTATTGATGCTGATTTGAGTCCATGACCGCTGGGTCTAACATGGCGGAAAGAGAGAGTTGAGATTCCAACTTCACCAATTTAATTACGGCTCGAATTTGAATGGTTGGTCATATTTTGACCCGGCTCTGCCGTGGCACTTGTATCTTTACTTTGCTTCCGCTTTACTTTCGTTTGAAATGGATTCTGCGACATAGTCTTAGGACAGGTTAAGGGTACCCAACGACCCTTCGAGGTTTTTAGGGTTCGAAATCCCTCTTTATTACTGACCTTAAAATGAGTTGAAACCTCGACCCGTACCTGGATTGCAAGATCCGAACAAGGGGTTTTATCCCTTGAAACGTAACCCGGAAATCATAATTCTGGGCCGTTACAAAGATGGTATCAGAGCTGAGGTTGTGCAATTCGGGTACAAAAGGGTCGAGTGTATGTTTGAAAATCGCCCACAAATTTCAAGGACTTTTGAAAAGGGTTTAAAGGGGCAAAATGAACTTAAGATGTCTAACTAAAATTGGACTAAGTAATGAACTTGACTTGTGATAAAAGAGGGAAACCGACCAAACGGGGACGCGAGTGGGTAGTAAAAGCGCTAGACCACCCCTATTGGGTGTAAATGGGAACGGTAGACAAAATATCAGCTTGTTCTTTACAGATGGGTTGGGAGACTCCAAGGAGATCATTATGTGTTTTATTAACTGATTTTGTGCTGAATACTTGCTATGCTAGAGATTTGATTTGGATGCCCTAACTATGAAATGTGTATTGACTTACCTGTGCAAACGGGATAGCGGGAGTACCTTTATTTCTATATGGTCAAGTCCAGCTTGTGTGAAACGGCCCTTCAACTATGTTCTATCGAGTCTTCCTCCCAGATGTCAGTGTCTTCCATAGGGAATCGGGTCGGTAAACACATTGTGTCGGAAACATGTATGGATATAAAGGTGGTTTGAGTGAGTATTGGAAGGTAGTTTTTGATGTCATTTTGAGTCTAGAGTAAGGTGTTTATGAGGCTGTCTTTCTTGATTTTTATGAGGATTAACCAGTGTTTTCCTACCACAAGAGTCGTACCAAAGTCCCACGGGAAAGAGGAGTGATGAGTCGGTTGGGAAAGGTCAATGGTTGCCCTTAGGGATCTCTGTCCGGTTGTAATTGTGACTCTCTCTGAATTGCATGACATAATTTTGTAATCCTTGGCATGTACCCTGCGAATGACCATTGGTAAAAAGCTACTCATGTTGTTGCATCTATGATTCGTTACATTGCTTAGGTCTTGTGTTATGTCTTGACTTCTACCATGATTATATGTTGTCATAGCATGTTTACTTGGCCTATTGATCGTAGGATTGAATGAAAGTGTGAGCTGCATGATTTTACTCTACTAGGTTCATGATAGTGTGATCGTTAAATTTTGATACCCTGATGAAGCAAGTTCCTTATTTGATACGTGCTACAACTTGATGTCAACATGCCTTATATGATACGTAATTTCTAGTACATGTTATTGTCATGATCCTTAATGTAAATTCGTGATTGTATAACATTCTGTATCCGTGCTAGTCACATTGTTTAGGTCTCGTGTTGCATCTCGCTTTCTGTCATGATTATGTTTGGGTTTGCGTGTCTGGTTGACCTGTTGTAATGATCGTACTACTGATTGGTTAGAATCATGAATGGCATGATATGAGTCTATATGAATGTTGCTTTCCCTAAATTAGGTCCATGATAGTGTGGTAAGCTCCTCTTTGTACGAATACCCCGTAAGATGATCTCCTCGGCATTTTAGTTAGTGTTCCCTTGGCCTTGCTTGATGAAATTAGTAGTTCCATCTGTGACCATGCTATCGAAGTAATATCTTGATATATGCGTGTCTCATTTAGTATTATTAAATTGGAACACATGCCCCCGTATTCTACTTATATTGCCATGTTACGTAGGTTTATAGTATGCACTGCTACATTCCTCCCCTGCTCTTGTATCGCTGGACTATGTTAATGTGGTCTCTTGTGTATCGTTGTGTTAGTCAATCAAGCGCATGTATGTATCAAATGTTGTGTTGCGTCATTAGTACCATGTAGGACTCTTCGTTGCGAGTTGTGCGGATTTGTACCTTGGCTACATTATCGTTGATTCCCTCTCGAAATATGTCCTTGATAGTGTGAATCTTCCCTTCTGCTATTCTCTTAAAATGTTGTATTCGCCCTTATTAGTCCTAGCATGTTTACATGATCATCGCTCTGTAGCGTTCCCTATTACTTTATGATGCCCTCTCGTGCTTACATGAATATATGACTTGACACTTCGCATGATCACACACCACGCTATATCATGTTTCCGCATATACATGACATCGAAATGTTAGGGTGGGTCTAGTCGAAGTGCCTTGATGAGTTCATGTTCGATATGTGATAGTAGTATCCTATAAGGTTTATGAATTCCGATATGACTCCCTAGATGGTAACTTTTCGTACTTACTGCATTGCGTAAACATGCTTCGTGAACCTTATGCTGAGTTCTCTTAGGCCACTCTTAACTATGTCATGCCTCGTCGTGTATCACTGGCATCCTGTAGGACCTATGCTTTCTGAATGTGACCCTTCGTCTGATTGCATGTCATTCTTGACTTATTATATGATCATGGTTGCCATATGTGATAGATACTATGCTGCTCTTATGTGTTCTCGTATAACATTAGGTCGGACTGTTACGATAACCTCATCATGATGCATTGACCTTGATTGTTGATATATATACCCCGCTAGTGTATTGCTCATATATGTGATATTTGCTCTGTTTGGTAAATCCCGCATATCTCGCTTAAGACTACTAGGCATTATGGCTTTCATGAATCGATAGACTGTTAGCTTGTCTCGCATGCCCCTCAAGGTAGAACTCGAATGTGTGTTTTGAATGTACATGTATGTCGTTGATCTTCAAGATAGGTACATGTTAGTGTGGGTTGATATGGTTGATTGCTTGAGACGAACCCTTTCTGCTTGTCACAAATTGTAACCTCATAGATTTTCATAGGGGCAATCGTTGCCATTCTCGGGTCAAAGTCTTGTCTCTAGTCTTGTCGTTCTTTAGCCTTGGTCTATGTTTGGTTCCGAAGTGAACATTGGGTTGCCCGTCCTTGTCACTCCCCTATCTCTGCTAACTTAGACTCCTTGCGATATTTGGTGAGCGACTGCTTGAAAGAGAAAGGAAGTTGCATAACGATAGAGCTGTGTGGCGGAAGCGTGGGCCCATAACCCACAAGCCTTATGATCGATGGTGTTGGTGGGACAAGTATGTTTTGAGGATTGCGGCTATCGAGTACGATATGACTTGTAGGCGGGAGTGTCCTCCGTTCGAATTGTTAATCCTTCTGAATTCGTTGATGATATTGCACTAACTTGGCGATGAGATTTACGTGTTGATGTGCTGACTTAATGATGACTATTGCCTGTCGTCTATGATGATATGATGTGATGCCTTATGGATCTAATGTACCATGATGTCTTAACGTGTTGCTACTCTAAGTCGCTAAGCATGATTTGAATTCCTTTGCCTGTAAAATGTGAACTACATATGCTAAGAGACCTGAATTGTATCTGATAAGGTTATAGTGCAACATGCTAGCTTGACTTGATTACGTTCATATATTATGTTTGCAATGATTATTGAGCATGATGGTAAATTGAGACTTGTTGAACCCATGATGTTGTGTTTATGAATGCTAGTTGATATGATATAGACCTTATGTTTGATTATTTCCATGATTGCTTCTTCTTTGAACTTGTGGGTGAGGGTTCCCTTGTGGAGTGGTTGATGAGTGGTAAAAGAATTCTAGGCGGTTAGGATGATCAATGGTATTACGAGGTAAGACGCGAGAGAGTGATCCATGTAGTTAGCAGGGTATGATGCTTGTGATGTCTTGAGTAGTATATGAAGTGTGGGGAATGACTTTTGAGGTTATTGAGGATATAGTATGAGAGGGTTCTCGGGCGTGAAATTTGAGATAGGAGCTGGGTTCTTAGAGGTGGATGGTGTGAGAGAGTGCTTGATGGAATGAGGGGTGAGATTGGAGTACCGAAATGAATTGAGATTTCTTCAGAGGATTTTGTCGGAGTTAGTGTTGATGAGTCTAGAAGAGGATTAATCTTGGCTTGAGAGTGGAGATGGGTGAGTGGGGGTTGTGTTTTATTTCGACTGGTATGATGTGAGGAATTTTCTTGATTTTGTGATTTATTTATATCTGCTGGCATAATGTTAGATAACGACCACGATGAACCTGATATGGAATTACATGTTGATATGCAGTATTAAAATCTAATTGGTATTGACTGGTGTTATCATGATATATCGAAGCATTGCTATTCTGCTATGCGTTTTAGAAGCATGTTACGATGTGTTATATGAATTATGAGATAATAATGTGTTATTATGTGAAAGCATGGTGTTATATTATGTAGTGGTAAACATGATGTTATATTATGTTGTAGTAATCATGATGTTGTAATATATGGTTAACAAGCATGACTATTGATATGTTAAATGATGAGTATGACTTGGAATGTGAATATGATTTGTATATATATGAGATAATGGTGTCTGATTACTAAATGATCGTTATATGACATTGTGATGAATTAAGATGATTTCTAGAGAGCATGTTGACATTTTAATGGTGATATATTTCTTGATCTTCCCTTTTTATTGAATCTTAATAGCATGACCTTGACTGTATTGATGTGTTGATAAGTAGTTTTGTTCCGTTGACTTATGATGAAATTTCGCTATGGCTAACCTTGCAAGTACCAATGATTGACGTGATAAAAATGTTATGCTAATGCTGAATAAAAATTGGATAGGATGACTATGTGAATTTATGGGTTAAATGATATCCCTTGCTGTGACTGACCCTACTATGATTGCGATGCTGATATGCGATAGTGAGATATCCTTTATGACTTTTGGTGTGATATTGAGCCATGTGTTATGATTTTGGCATATTGTTGAGATGTGTATCATGGTCTTTAGTATGATGTGGAGATATTGATGTGACCTTGTGACACCGTGTTGGCATATGTTTGAGACTTGTCGTATGATGTACTAGTTGAAGATTGGTTGGTTATGTGGTTATGCATTTCTTATAGCTTGTGGTTCTTGTGTGAATTGAGATTGATAGATTGATTTGATTTTGGAAACTAGGGAGAGGATATGGGATTAGCCCTTAGAGGTGGATGATTCCACCTCCGAGCTTCTGAATTTGATTGATTGTTATGCGGGAAACTGATTTGGTTTTGGGAGATTTTGACGAAATCTTCAGTTAAAGAGATTTGACTTGTTTTGGTGCAAAGTTCTTGGTTAAACGTCGGATTTGAAGATTTTGAACGATATAGAAAGGAAATAACTGGTTTTTAAAGAATAAACGCTATCGATGGTTTCAACAATTTTGAGGCTAATCTTTATCAATTGCGGAATCCCTTTTGAAACTTTTCAAACCCGGTTTTATATTATAACGACTCACGAAGTGGATACGAGCATTTTATAGGGGTGCATATAGAATGCTTGCTAAGACCTAGTAGACACGTTATGATTGCTTTTCGAGTTATGATATAACCGAAAAGTCGGAGTAAGAATGTGATAAGGGCCCATATCACATTCTTATTATGACCAATTAGGAATATTATGATCACGTTGAGGGTCATGTGAGGATTTCATACGGGCCCCTATAAGATGCTTACATGATCAATAGCATGATCCTTGGACTCACCAATTTAAAACTTCATCCCCTTGTTTTAGAGTGATTTTAGTCTCGGGGACGAGACTTGTTTTTAGAGGTGGATGATGTAAAGACCGGGAAATTATAAAATATTAAATTATTAAAATAGTGATTTATAATCATCCGATTTCTAAGATTTGGGAGGTTTGGAAAAAACTCGTCCTTGAGCATCAGTTTTGATTTTAAAATCCGACATCGTTTCAGAATTTGGATTTTTTTTTTTTTACGGAATTTGATTCCGCTTTAAAGTTCCGAGTTTGATAAAAATTAAGTTAATTCCGATCATCTTGAAATTGATTCAAATATTTAATTTAAATCCCTAGTGTCGGGTTTCGTTAGTGGTCGGGATTGAGATAGAACGTCGGGATTTCAAATTGGCAGTCTATTCTCAATCTGTATTCTCTTTTTCTTTCATGTCTCTTTCTCTCGTTCTCCGGTTGCAGTTGAGGAGCAGACTCCCTTGTCCTTGCATATTGGCAATTTACAGCTAGCCATTTTGTTGTTTTGTGCCAATCTCACAACAAATCCCCCTCTGCCTCACTCTCAGGCTGCATTCCACAAACAGAGACACAAACCCACAATTCCCCCTCTCTTTCCCTCTTTTCTGTTCTGTAACCCAGCAAAAGCAACCACCATCATCTCCCTATTTTCTTTCTGTAGAACCACCGAGCCTTCACCGCCCCTTGCTCAGTCTCGCAGCTACAGATCTCCCTCCCCCCTCCTCGTTGTTCCTCGTCGTCAACGGCATCACCCGAGCACCACCGAGAACCACCAGAATCTTCCTCCTCCCCTGCTTCACCAACGAAGGGCCGAGCCCACCTCCATCCAAGCACAGCCGACCTTCCGACGCCGAGACAGACCCAGAAGCGCCTGCAGCAACCGGGATCCGCCGGAGAAGCCGCGTCTGGAGCCGCGAGATCCCCAATTTTCCTGTGTTCCGTTTCCGGTTGGGTAAGCCTCGAATCCACCGTTCTGATTCAATCCGATACAAACGTGTCCCTCAATGAACTTCCCTTTTTGTCCTAGTCCATCCCAATGCCAAACCGCCTCCGGCGTGGATCAATTCAACCTCGGCGAACGATTCCGGCGAGCACTTCGGACTCTCGGTAATCCCTCTAACTCTCCCTCTCCTTCACTCGCGTTTGTAAATCTTTGCTTGGGTTGGGATCGAAATTGGGTTGTCGGTCGGTTGGGCGAGGGTTTGGTCGGAGACGGGACGCCGGCGAGCCTGGAGTCCTCCTTCTCTTCCTTCCGTTTTTTTCGTCGTCAGTCCGAGCCCTGTTCTGTCGAAGGAGGAAGACGCGAGCTCCTTCTTTCCTTTAGTTTGAGCATTGGGCCTAAATTCCGGGTTGGGCTTATAAACCGGATCCCATTCTCTCATGCTCAGATGTAGGGTTTGGCTTGCGGGTCGAATCCGGGTTTTCGGGTTTGGTCTTCCGGGTTCCTTCTTTCATTCAGGTTGAGCTTTCGGGTTGGGCTAAGCTATTGGTTTGGGCCTCTTCTTCTTTCAGAATTTTGGAGTTTGGACCTTTTATTTGTTTAAGTGAGGAATTGGGTTATTAATTTCATTTACCTATATATTATTTAAACGTTATAAAATTATTTAATTATTTAATTATTATGAGAAGTATTTTGAATTATTTATTGAAGTAACCATTTCTTCCATGGGTTATTTACTATGTATTTAAATTAGTTGGGTTGGGTGGTTATTTAATTTGTGATATATATTGTCTTAAAAGTCCATTTACTTATTAATTTCTCATTCTTATTATTAAAATTATATAGGTTGGTTGGAATATTCCTAAAATGTCGGAATTTATTCATGTAATGATTTTGATAATAAACATGTCGGGATTGTGTTAATTATATGATTTTGGGAATGTTCATCAAATCTCTTAAGTTGCTTGAAACATTAAAGTCAAGGTTTTGGAAATAAAATACCGGAATTATTTCTATAATATGATTTTGAGAGATTGGTTTTAAGATTTAGATGTTTAATGTCGGGATTTGGCTAAGTACGATTTTATCAATGGGTTTGATTTGAAGAGTGATTTTAGTTGATGTTGATCGTATCGGAAAGGTTTTGGAAAATGGTTTTACCATCGGTTGGTTTTGAGGATGTTGAGAACTTGGGTATCGTGTGTATGAATGTTGGTCCGGTGGCTTATGGAAATGGCTTGATGATAGGTGTGTATTGCTTTTGGATTACTTTGGACTTGCATTTGGGCTTGCTTGTGTTATCTTGCTGTTCTGCATCTCCAGGTAAGTCTCTTCGGAGCTTACTCAGATTGAATAGAGCTATTCCCTGCTTTAGGTGCATGATATACTAGGTGTTGCATTCATGATCAGCATGCCATGTAGTACCATGCTAGGTTGCATTGATCGTTGAGCATTCTATTTCTCTATGTGTATGTAAACAGAACGGCCGTTATCTGTGAAGTAACTAGAGTCATTGCTAGGGTCATAGGGTAGCCCAGCCTCATCGGGTACCCTGAGTCAATCGAGTCATGAACTTCCTTATATTATGATATGCCTGCGGGCTTTATTGTGGAGCGGGTTAGGCATGCGTGCCGCCCGATTATGATGGAATGCATTCACGAGCTGGCCAGTCTCCGCCCTATCGGAAGGGGGTGGAGGTAGGAGAGGGATATACCACTTGGTATTCTGTGCTAAGGCCTTATTATTATTATGCACTTGATCTTAGGAGCATGTTAGTGTGTTAATATCCCGCAATGCATCTAGAAGCATCTTTATTAGGCATAGCGTATATGTGTGCTTAGGGTTGGGATGCAGAGCTAAAGTGGGCATCGATCTGATCCCGCCCCATATCAATTTTTTTAGGTATCCGTTATGCTTACTACTATTGATGCTGATTTGAGTCCTTGACCGCTGGGTCTAACATGGCGGAAAGAGAGAGTTGAGATTCCAACTTCACCAATTTAATTACGGCTCGAATTTGAATGGTTGATCATATTTTGACCCGGCTCTGCCGTGGCACTTGTATCTTTACTTTGCTTCCGCTTTACTTTCGTTTGAAATGGATTCTGCGACATAGTCTTAGGACAGGTTAAGGGTACTCAACGGCCCTTCGAGGTTTTTAGGGTTCGAAATCCCTCTTTATTACTGACCTTAAAATTAGTTGAAACCTCGACCCGTACCTGGATTGCAAGATCCGAACAAGGGGTTTTATCCCTTGAAACGTAACCCGGAAATCATAATTCTGGGCCGTTACACTCAACTTCTTTTCTCCCTTTTCTCTTCAATCCACACATCAAACTCTTCTCTTTCCTTCATATTCCATATGGACTCATAAGTTCAATTCAATCTCGGACCATATGTAGACTTTGTTATTAGTGGTTTACAAAAAATATGTGCACAAGTGGTTAGGGTCTTCCTAAATTGCTCTCATTAGTTCTACTTGAATTATTTTGTTTGATCTTCCTTGCTTGTAACAGTCGATTCAATTCAACAGAAGGGAGAAATATCCAAATAAAAAAACTAGGTCAGAAATTCAAATTCTCACAGGACACATAAACGATTCCATCACCTAGACTAAACCAAATGTCAAAATAAACCGACTTTGAATGGCTTAGAAATTGTCTTTGCTACTTAAATCAAATAAAAATGAGCAACATTGAAAAATTAGGGTTTTCCCCCCAAATTATATCTAAAAAACTAGAGCAGGAAAAATAACACGATATGAGTAAATCGTAGACAAATTAGAAGAAAAAGAAGAAGAAAACGAGACAGAAAACCTACAAAATGGAGGAGCAAGAACCTCAAAGAAATTATTCTCGAGCGGCAACAAAGAGGTGAAGTACGTCGGTGCCGCCGAAACGAGAGAGCTCTGGGTGCCATGGGTTGGGGCACGACCGCACGAGTGCTAAGCAATCTGAAGGTGAAGCTCTAAGCATGAGTTCAGATCTGAGATGGATGGAGAAGAGATGCGTGAGTTCAGATCTAAGATGGGTGGAGAAGAGATGTCTTTTCAATTTTCACCTTGGGTTGGGATGGAGAAGAAGAATGAGATAGGGGTCTTAGAACTGAGAAGGAAGAGGGATAACGAAAGACGGAGGTCGGAAGCGAGAGACTGAGACAAAGCGAGCAAGAGAGAGAGGGAGAACAGGAAAGAAATGAGAACGAAAGAGCTTGGTTAGGGTTGTGGTGGATATGGAGAGAGCATCCAGAAAAGTATCTGCTAAAGAAATTGGATCTGTGCTCTTTTATTTATTTTTAATTAATTTTTCATTCGCCACGGAAAACCCTAGCCGTCGCTACTGTAAATGGAAAAATGAACTCAATAGCCACTGGAACCCTTGCCGAAGCTATCATCAATGGTTATTTTTTCTTTTCTACGCCTGCCATGGCTAATGTCGTGGCAAAAAGGTACTAATTGCCACGCCAAGTGCCTGCCGAAGCTAGAAAGGGTGGCCAATTTAATTTTATTTTTTTGTAGTGTCCCTAGTTGGTCCAGTGTGAGGCATTGGGTGCAAGAACAAGGTGGAAGTTCTCAAACTAGTATCTAGATTCTTAAGATGTGTTGGTGCCTTTTCTTAGGTGTATTTCTAGATGTTGTACATTATGTCATTTATGTGTATGATGTTGTGTTTTGTATTTGGATGAATTAGCTATAACATATATTATATATATTCTCTATAGTATAATAAGTGCATCCAAATAATCGCAATAACGTAAGCAACGAATTTAGCCACAACCCTGGCAACGACGCCCACCTTAAAACAAGAAACAACATCAATAATGAACTCAGCCACAAAATTAGCCACGACATTTGCGATGACCATTTTTGACGATGTCATCGTCGCCATAGCCATGACATTCATAAGTCATACCTAGCCACGGAATTAGCCACGACGGTATGAGTTCGTTGCTGTTTTCCGTTGCTACGTCGGCCAGGATTTAGTAACGAGGCATATGGCTACGGATGGCCCAACCGTTGCTGAGTCCGTGGCTAAACCGGTTAGCCACGGTCATTGGTTGCCAAATCCGTTGCTATTTTCCGTTGCTAAATCCTGTTTTTTTAGTAGTGATATTTTTTTTAGAATAAAGATCAAAATTATAAACCGCTCATTGGGTGGGATAAAAATATGTAAAGCAAATAACCAAAGGGGATTAGGATTACATAAAACAAATGATATGAATAAAGCTTTACAAATGAAACTTCTCTGAAAAATTCTTGCCCCACTTAACATTTGGGTCAAAATCATTAAAGAAAAATATTTAAATGATACAAATCTATGGGACTTTGAAAAAAAGAAGAACTCCTCTTGGCAATGGACAAAATTAATGGAGATTAAGGAAGAATTTTATAAATGATTGATCTTGGGATCCCCAAAAACTATCAGATTTTGGAAGGATAGATAGTTGGTGCTTTGAGGACCGGTTATGTCCTTTTTCCTTCCACTGGAAATGATCCTTGAAGAAGAAAGGGTAGCAAACTACATTAATGTCGACAAAACTTGGAATATAAAAAAGTTGCGAAAAATACTTCTGACCGGTATGCTGGATAAAATTAGTAGCTACCAAATACCATCAAATGAATTTGATGATATACTTTATTGGAGGACAAGTCGAAATGGATGGTTTTCCACATCAAGTGCGCTTGACCTTGTCAAAAAGCGACATAGAACTATAGAAGATGAAGGTGCATGGGTAATTGACAACTCCCCTAAAGTAAAAAAATTCATGTGGAAAAAAAACCGAAAAAGAAAAACGCTCCCTTTCGCACTGAAAAAACGCTCTCTTTCGCTCTGATACTTGCCCTCACCGGCCAGTGTCGTAATGCATTGGGCCGTGTCCCAGGCCAACCCGGTCACTCCAAGTGGCCCTCCAGGGGATCCCTCTGATGGGAAGAACACTTGGAAGGAGTTGGTGGCCGGAGATACCGGAGAATGCAGACCCGTTCTCCAGCTTGAATTCCTCGCAGGAAAGATTGCATTACCTATTCGAATGGCGGGGTTGGGGACCGATGGTCTCCATCAACTCTGAAGTGATACAAGCGATATCTTCGGTTTGGCGATCCTCCCTGATAGTCAAGACCCTGGGGGATTTGTCCCCTATCACGTCATGGACAAGAAGATCAATGAGTTATGGAAACCTACTGGCAAGATTCAAATGGTTGACCTCCCGAATGGGTACTATGTGGTCCGGTTTGAGACCGAGCATGACTACATATGTGCCCTAACCAGAGGACACTGGTAGATTTTTGGTCACTACCTCATCATCAACGCATGGTCACCATCCTTCAATCCCGAAACGGATGAAATCACAACTTCTCCGGTGTGGGTCAGAATCACGAGACTGTCGATCATGTACTATGAGGAAAACGTCCTGCTAAAGATCGCGGAGGGATTTGGAAGGCCTATTAAAGTGGACACCAAGACCTTGTCCTCCAACAGGTGCATGTTCGCTAGGGTTTGCGTGGAACTGGATCTCACGAAGCACTCCACTTGATATTCTTCAAGTGTGGCCGCTATGGCCACATCGCTTCCAACTGCCCCTCCAGTGAAAGACAAAGCGCTCCGATGGACAGAACGAAAGAGGGCATCATGGATGGTAGTGCCCAATGGGGCAAAACCATACCGAAGAACGCCAATCACACTAAAGAGTGCACCGTGGGAGGAACGTACAGCCCTTGGATGGAGGTCCCTTGTCAAAAGGGTAACGATAAAGCCAAGAGCAAAGGTGGTGGTGGGGCGTCCTCGTCCAACGGCAATAACATCAACGCTAATGATGGGACTCGCAAGACCCAGGAACAGATGAACAAGAACAAAGGGGTCGGTGAATCCGACAATAATCCGGGCGCCGGCACCAGCACGACAACGGCGAATGGGAATGCCCAACAGCCGAAGAGCAATGGTAAAGAAACTCGAGAAGAGGAGAAAATTATGAGAGACTCCTGGAGGAAAGGGAAAGGAATTAATGCAAAAGGATTGGAGACAAAAGAGGGATCTAGCCCAAAAGGTGTCGCCTTGACTATATCCCAAACTTATGTGGCTAAGAGAATTGACAGGGTCTTGGTTAATGCTGCTGCTTAATTGGATTGGCCGGAAGCCTCGGTTCGTCACCTCCAAAAATTTGGTTCTGATCACACGCCGTTGCTGCTGGCTCTCGACCCGGTGGTTCAACTGAACAATAAGCGCCGCCCTTTTCGTTTCTAAGCGGCTTGGATGACGCACCCGAACTTCCCGAGGCTCATTAGGGACTCTTGCAAGAGAGGATGCACCACTCCAGCGGCTCTCGAACACCTTCGCAACTGCCTTATCAAGTGGAACAAAGAAGAGTTTGGGAACATCTTCGATCGCAAAGATTCCTTATCCGCTGAGCTTCGGAGGATTCAGAGAGAGCTCGAGGCAAGCGTTACTATGGAGCTAATCAATCAGGAAGCTGCTATCTAGAACCAACTCAACGCCACCCTTGAACAAGAAGAAATCATTTGGTACGTTCCAGAAGTCGAGAGAGCTTTGGCTTAAAGTGGGAGACCGCAATACCTCCTTCTTCCATCTGTCTACTATCATCAGAAGAAAGCGCAACCGTATCGAGCTGCTCAAGAATGTTGATGGTACGGTGGTGATCGAAGCTAGTGTGATTGAGGGGTTAGTGTGGGATTTCTTCCAGAATCTCTATACCATCCCTTCGGAGGAAGCTACCCAAATTGATATCGGAAGTGGCGCTTTCCCCTCTATTCCCACGGCTGACTGGGAAGCGATCTCTGGCCCAGTTACATATTCAGAAATCTCTACGGCTATCAAAGAGATGGGGGCCTTCAAGGCGTCGGGCATTGACGGCTTCCAACCGGTATTCTTCCAGAATTGTTGGTCGACGGTCGGTGACTCAGTGAAGGATTTTGTTAGAAATTTCTTTAACACAGCTTCGCTCCCGGAAGGCATCAACGAGACCCTCATTATTCTTATAACTAAAGTTGCTAAACCGGAAGCTATTTCTGAATACCGTCCCATTAGCCTTTGTAGGAGATGGTGCACTCCATGAGAAGGAAAAAAGGTGAAGAAGGGCTGGATGCTCCTCAAAATTGATCTCAAGAAGGCGTATGACCGGCTTCACTGGGACTTTGTCACGGACACCCTCAAGGTTGCCGGCTTCCCGGAGTGTTAGGTGAATTGGATCACGGAATGTGTCGGGACGGTTCGAACTAGAGTCCTGGTCAATGGAGAGCTCACGGAGGTCTTTGAGCCTAACAGAGGCATTCGACAAGGAGATCATATCTCTCCTTACCTCTTTATTCTTTGTATTGAAAGACATAGCCACTTGATTCAGGGGGCTGTTGATGGAGGAATGTGGAAGGCACCTAAGCTCACCAGAGCCGGTCCGAAAATCTCTTATGTTATGTTCGCTGACGATCTGATACTCGCTGCGGAAGCTTCTGTTGAGCAGATCAGGGTCGTCAAGGGAATACTCGAGCCGTTCTGTGCAGCCTCCGGGCAAAAGATCAATGTGGGCAAGACCAAGCTTTTTGTGTCCCCTAACATCAGCTGCAATATCATCTCCGACCTCTGAAATGAAAGTGGTTTTGAAGTAACCACGAACCTTGGGAGCTACCTTGGCATGCCTGTCTTACATAGCAGAATTAATAGGGGGACCTTTGATCAGGTCCTTGAGAAAGTTAAAGGGAAACTTGTTGGATGGAAATGTAAACGGCTTAGCTTTGCTGGGAGAGTCACTCTCACAAGATCAGTCTTGTGTTCAATCCCGGTTTACGCGATGGCTACTGTTGCTCTTCCGAGTCACACTTGTGACAAAATCGACAGCTTGTGCAGAAGCTTTGTGTAGGGTGATAGTGAGGAACGCCGAAGGATGCACTTGGTTTCGTGGGAGGAGGTTTGCCAGCCCAGGCGTGTTGGCGGCCTCAGTTTAAGATCAATGAGGGAGCTTAACTTGGCTATGTTGGGTAAGCTTGCTTGGAGATTCTTGTCGAGCAAATGTACTGACGTTTGGAGTGTTCTTTTGCAGGCTAAATACACTCGAAACCCGAATGTTTCGAGTGTGACCCCTTCAGCGATCTGGTCAGGCCTGCTCAAAGGGATAAATGTGATGGTTCTCGATGGTGCGCAGTGGATGCTTGGGGACGGGACCTCCATTAGATTTTGAGTCGACAAGTGGCTCGGCGGTGATCGCCTCCTGGATGATACAATTGGAACTGTAGAGGAGGAATCAGAAAGCTGGAATGTTAGGGACTATTGGATCGACGGAAGAGGATGGAATTGGGAAGTCCTGTCTCCGTTGCTCCCGGCTGGGTCCCGTATCAAGCTTGTGGCATTTGCAGTTGTGGAAGAAGGCTCAATCCATGATACCCTTTGTTGGAGAGGATTGACGGATGGACAATATAAAATCAGTAGCGCCTACGAACGTGTTATTGATTCAACTAACCTCTGTTGCATTGATTCGTAGGTTTACATGAAGATTTGGAAGCTCAGAGTACCGGAAAGGGTTCGACACTTCATCTGGCTCTTGATCAAAGAAGCCATACTCACTAATGTCGAGAGGAAGCGGAGGCATCTGGCTATTGACGAGGGCTGTGATGCATGTGGGGGACAATCGGAGACACTCATCCACATTTTACGGGATTGTAGATGCACTAGAGGTATGTGGAACGCTACCTGTGTGGGGACTAAAAACTTCTTCATTGCCTCCTTTGTAGAATGGATCAGGAGCAACATTATGAGCAGTAGACGGAGAGCGGGTGGAGTGGAATGGGCCAGCTGGTTCGCGATTACTCTTTGGTGGACATGGCGTTGGAGGAATGAAAGAATTTTTCACAGCAAGGAAGCGCAGCGGGACAAGAGCATATTCGTCGATTAAAGAGCTATGGAGTACCTCAAGGCTTAGAACAGCCCCAGCCCAGGTGCGAATGCCCCCGAGAGATCTGTTGTGCTGGTTAACTAGGAGAGTCGGTGAGTGGTTGGACCAAGTTCAACACTGACGGAGCAGTGAATAATGATGGGCTTGCCACGACGGGAGAAGTGCTAAAAGATGACGATGGGCGCTGAATTGTGGGTTTTGGCCACAACATCGGCCTCTGTACGGTGCCAATGGCAGAACTTTGGGGAATTTTGGATGGTTTGCGAATCGCCTGGGAAAGAGGCCTCCGGAAGGTACTGATCGAGACGGATTCAATGCTTGCGGTTACGATGATTCATGGACGGGTGGCCCTAGGGCACCCTCTCTATAGCCTGGTTCGTCAGTGCCAAGGCTTTCTTAGTCGGGATTGGGACATCCAACTCCGCCATGTCTTCAGGGAAGCGAATTTCATCGCGGACTCCCTTGCCGCCCTTGCCTTTTCCCTGCCGCTCGGGCTCCAGCTCCTCTCCATGCCGTCTGAGGGCATTTCTATTCTGCTTGAGGAAGACTCTAGGGGATGGACTACTCCCCACCTCACTCGTTTGTAGTCCTTTTCTTTTTGCTTGTTTGTTTGTTTTTATTTCTTTCTTCTTTTGCTGATTGTAATTCTAGAGCTCTGCTCTGTTTTCACTACCAAAAAAAAATCATGTGGAAAATCATTTTGAATGGTATTTCAACAAAAACAAGACTAACTGACAAAGGAGTAGATCTGCCACTCGTATGTGCTCTCTGTAACCTATCAGATGAAGACATAATAAATCTACTAACGACATGTAAAACTTCCCTCAAATTGATTGGAATGATGGATAGAAATATCAAAAGAATAATAAGAAATGTAGACAAAAATAACATAAAGATGAAAAAAACTAACTACAGAAATATTCAATAAACTTACAAAAGACAATATTAGCAACCTCTTGGTGGGGGATTTGGACAATTAGAAATAAAGTTTTAATTGAAAACCTCAGCATAAGGAACCTAGATAACTAGACATGATATATTAGACAACTACTACAAACTGGGAGACCTCTAAGATTTTGAACCCAGATGAAACTGAGAAAAAGCTACTCAAAACCATGCAAGACAAAGAAAGACTAAAAACCATCATTGGGAAAAACCAAAGAAGGGTTTCATCAAATTATATTTTGATGGAGGTAAACTTGCAACCGATCCTACTGCTGCAACTTTTGTGATTTGAGACTGTAACGACAATGTCATTACTTTTGTTACTCGACAGTGCAAGTCTACAACGACTCTTCAGGCGGAAGTTCATGGTCTTCACCTTGGCTTGCTTGAGGCAAGAAAGCTTGGTCTCATAAGAGTGGATGTCGAAGGAGATTGTCTTATGGTCATCAATGTGATCAAAGGAGTTTGGAGAGGTCCTTGGGAAGTTGAGTTACTGCTGTTTGGCTCCCTCCTCCTCCTCCTCCTCCTCCAGAGTTTTGAGGGCACTATCTGTTCACATATTTTTCGAGAAGTCAACAAGGTCGCTGATTTCGTGACGCGTCTTCGATTGGGGTCGGACTCAGCTTCTTTGGCTTCTAATTCAGAGTTAGAGAATCTCGTTCGTAAGGGCGCTCTTGGGTAGTTGTTCGCAGAGCCAGAGACCACCCAAATTCTCGCCTCTTTCAACAAAAAAAAAAAGTAAAAGTCAATTATTTTAGATTGGATAGAGTAGTTATGAAGTTTGATGTATAAGATAGGTTTATTGACCAATAATTGAAATTAAAAAATTAGTTTTATCATTAAATTCTAAAAGTTATTATAAATATATTTTCTCAAAAATATAAATGAACCTCGAAATAATACTATTAGCCTAATACAAAGCTAGCATGTAATGTTATTAACATAACAATCCCCTTATTTTATTTATAACGACAATATGTGAACCATATTGGAGCAAATAAATACATCAGCCAACATTATCAAGATCGGGTATTGGAATGTTAGAGGATCTAGACGTCCTCTTCTTCTCCAAGAAATAAATCAACTTAGATCTAACAATAATCTTGATATTTTAGCTATCTCTGAAACCAATCTGTAGAACCCCCTACTGAAGCTCAAATTAGAACTGCAGGCTTCCACAAAGCTTTCTCTTTGAGTTCAATTGGCCACAAGGGTGGAATTTGGATTCTTTATAAACATAGCCTTATTCTGAATAAAATGCAAATTATAGACTCTGGCAACAAATTCTGTATGATTCAAGTTACAATTGAAACTCTTACTTTAGTACTACTCTTCGTTTATGCATCCTATGTAGAACAAGAAAAAGATGATATCTGGAAAGAAATTTTTATAGTTGTAAACAAATATAACCTTCCAGTACTAATCATAGGAGATTTAAGCGATATAGAGAATGATACAGAAAAACTTGGTGGCAATCATCCAGCTATATCCAGATTCAGGAGGCTCCTTAATGTTAAACATGAGCTTAATTTACATACTATTCCTTACATTGGCTCTACCTTCACGTGGAGGAAGAACAAATCAGCCACTAATAATACCTATGAAAGATTAGATAGAATCCTAGCTCAGCATGAAATTATTACAAAATTTAACAATCTAAAAGTTCAACATCACGCCTTCTCTTCGTCAGATCATTGCCCAATTACATTATCCTTAGGGACAAAAGAAGAAAAAAGAGGCTCTCCTTTCATATTTGAAATGTCATGGTCTGCAAATCCTAGAGTTGAAGAAATTAGAAAAAAAGTTTGCCACAACAAATTTCATGGCTCTCAAGCCTATAACTTTATGAAAAAACAACAATTATTAAAGAAAAATATTAAAAATTGTTCTAAAAATCAAAATAATAATATTAAAAAACAACTCCAAAAACTAGAACCAGAAATTCTCAATTTGCAAAAATTACTCCCATGGGGATCCCTCACAGTAGCCCAAGTAGCAAAACTGGCCAATTTAGAGAACAAAAAGAGGAAAATTTTAGAATTTAATTACAAATTTTGGAAACATAGAGCAAGAATTAAACACGTACACATTTAATAGATAAAAACACAAAGTATTTCCAAATTAATGCAAAAATAAGAAATTTTAAAAGGACCACGAACTCCTTTACCACAAAGCAAGGACATATCGTAACAAACTAACAAGAAATAACAGAACAAATTACTGAGGAAATGTATGAAAGATTTATTGGCATAAATCAAGCAAAAATTACAATAGAAGAAATAAGAAATATCCAACCTCAAATAACACCCGAAGAAAATGTACAGCTAATTAAAAACCCCACTAATTCATAAATTAAGCAAATATTAACTAACATGGCAGAAGACAAGTCCCCTGGTCCTGATGGTTTCCCACCACAATTTTATCTAAAATTCTGGCATATTGTGGGACCATCCTTCTGCAAAACAGTCAAAGCTTTCTTCCATTCTGGTAATATTCTAAAACACATTATCCAAACATTTATAGCCCTTATTCCAAAAGTAGAAGATCCAAAAAATATTAATAATTATAGGCCTATTAGTCTTTGTAACACGATTTACAAAGTAATAGCAAAGATTTTAGCAAACAAGTTAAAACCGATTCTTCCGAAATTAATTAGCCCCTTTCAAGGTGCTTTTGTTGAAGGAAAATCGATACAAAATAACACCCTAATCGCACATGAAGTATTTCATACTTTTAATATAAAAAAAAGGTAAGAAAGGATGGATGGCATTAAAATTAGACATGGAAAAAGCTTATGATAAAATTAATTGGTCATTCATAGAAGCCACTCTAAAAAAAATGGGTTTCCGTCCGATTTTGATTGATTGGATCATGAAATGCATTACAACCACAACTTTCTCTGTATTAGTTAACAATACAGCTAGCAAACAGTTCAATCCAAATAGAGAAATCAGACAAGGAGACCCTTTAGCCCCTTATATCTTTGTAATAGTAATGGAAAGTCTTGCCAGAGAGCTACATCAAGAAGCAATAAAAGATGATGCTCTTGTGGGAATTAAACTAACAAAAAATGGAACCCCTATACCCTTTTTAACCTTTGCAGATGACACCATAATCTTTGCAGAAGCCTCCCAATTGAGTCTTTATACTATACAAAATTCGCTAATAACTTCTCTAACAATTCTGGGTTAACCATAAATTACGCTAAAAGCTCCATCCAATTCTCAAAAAATCTCAATCCAACAACAACTAGATCCCTTGCCCTTCAAATGTGTATACCTATATCAAAAACAATTGAAAAATATCTCGGAATTCCACTGGTCAATGGTAGAGTTAAAAATTGCGTCTTTGATGAAGCCATACAAAATCTGAAAAAACAACTTTCTAAATGGAAATCCTCTTCTATTTCTCAAGCTGGAAGAGCTACTCTAATCCAATCAAACCTAAGCTCGAAAACAAATTACCTAATGCAGAATTTTTTACTACCAAAACGGATTCTTCATCAAATAGATCAAATAAATAAAAATTTCTTCTGGAACAAACTACAATCTGAAAGATACACACCACTAATAAGCTGGAACACTATATGTCCACCTAAAAAGGAAGGAGGACTTGGAATCAGAAAAGCAGAATCCTTAAATGAAGGGCTACAGATGAAACTTCTTTGGAAAATCCATACTGATCAAAATAGTTTGTGGGTTAAAATTATTAAAGAAAAATACTTACAAAACTCTACTATAAATGAAAGGGATACACAAAACACATCATGGCAATTTGGGAGACTTCTATCTTTAAGAGAAAAATTCAATACAGGACTCCAATGGATAATTGGAAATGGAGAACAAATAAATGTATGGAAGGATCCATGGCTTGATAATGCAAAATTAAACCAATACCGGAATTCTGAAGATCCAAGTTTGAAAGTAGCTCAACTAATAAATAATCATAGACAATGGAATTTGCCCCTACTTCAGAAAATATTCCCAATTAACATTACTAATCAAATAGTGCAAATACAAATACCAACTTGGGATACTGATGATAAACTAATTTGGAAATTTGAAAAAGATGGAAGATTCTCGACTAAGTCTACAAATCTCATAAATAATAACAATAATCATCAAAGTATAAATGATTTAAAATGGATTTGGAAACTCAATCTGCCGCCCAGAATCAAGAACCTTATATGGAAAATATTAATTGACGGACTCCCTACTACTCAGAGATTAAACAAATGTTACAACAGAGTCCCAGACCAATGTTCACTATGCAATTGTGAAGATGAGGATACTACACATATACTAATAAGCTGTAATTTTGCTAGGAAACTTATACAAAACTATGAGACTACTTGTGGTAAAATTCTCCTCCACCGGGAAGATTATAATAAAAAATATCATTGACATCATTCTCTTAAATAAAAATAAAACTATAATGCAAGACTTATGCTTCATCTGGCAAATAATTTGGGAAACTAGAAATAATGCAATTTTAAAAAAACAGACCCTAATTACCCGATTAACTTGGCTTTTGAAGTAGCTTCAAACATAAGGAATTGGAATGCTGAAGTAGAGCCGGAAAAAAAAACCAAGTACACCGAGCCCTAATAGAATGAAAACTAAGTGGACTAAACCCCCGAGCAATGTCTATAAGATTAATATAGATGGCAATTTGGTATGGGAAAATCACCCTTACCATGTGTCTGGCCAATTGATTCTTCTTCGTCCCTGGAATCTGGAATTTGATCCTTGGTCCGAGTCGATCACACTCATGGACCTTTGGATCAGATTTCCGGGTCTCCCTCCCAAGTATGTCAGTGATGAGATTATCAGAGACATAGTGGAGCAGAATGAGCTTGGGCAAGTGATTAGAGTTGCGGCTTTCAACACCAAAGGTGCTAGGTACCGCTACCCTCGGGTATGTGTTTCTGTTGATATTACTATGATTACTGGCAAGAGTGTATTTGTGGTCAACGAGGCTGGAGAGGTGGAATCCTTCCCGATCTGGTTTGAGGATTTTCCATCAGGTTATGGTAGTTGTGGTGCCGAAGACCACTCCTTTGAGGACTATCCTCGAAGGAATTTGTGCAATGCTGCTGCTCCTATTCCTGAGGATCAGCCTAATGATGAGGTTGAGCAAAATGGGGAAGAAATCCATGGCGATGCACCTGGCTCTGAGTGGGTCAAGGTGGTGGGTAAGAGAACTGCTGCTATCCCACCCCCTACCTTTGGCCACTCTAAGATTGATCTGTTGAAGTGCTCTGGTAAGAATGTCTCTCTGTCATCTGACTCTTCTTCTTCTAAATCCACTGAGAAGAGTGCAGATATGTCCACAACCACACCTGTTGAGCCTATACTAGTGGAGGAAGTTGTCCCAGAGCTTGAGAATCCTTTGTTTGCTGATCTGTTTCCCCTTCCCGAGCTGCCCCAAAATGATGATTCCCTCCTTAAGGCGGAGCTGCAACCCGACCTTGATTTCTGGGCTGCCGACGATGAAGATGTCTTGGAAATAGATGAAGAGCAGTTCCTCGATGAGATTCTGGCTGAGGATGGGCTTGCAGACCCTGGCTTCAACCAGGCAGACTATGATGCTATGCTTGCTGATATTCCACCTTCAGTGGAATTCACCTTACCTAACCTGAGTAGGCCTGCTCAGCTGGCAGCTTCTATCCATGGCCAATTCACTGACCAGGCAATTATCCCAGTCATTGCATATGAGCCAGAGAAGAAAGAAGCAAGTGCAGCATCCAAATCTGAGTCGGGAAAGCGCAAAATCAAGGTTGAGGAAGGCGACTCCGCTTGTTCCACTCTGACTCTGATGGGTGGCACAAGCAAGAAGGGGAAACATGTGTAGCAAGCTTAAGGAGGAAGGGTCAGCAGTGCTGATGGATGGTTTAATGCACTGTTTGCCTCTAATGGAAATAAAACAATCAAGTAAGTGTTTATTTGAAGTTGTTAGCAAGGCTATTAACCATGGCTCTATTATCTCCCTCCAATTGATCTATATTAGCTTGGAGGATTGGATCTACTTGCAGCGGGTATGGCATTTTTTGGATAGAAAATTTGTATGGATTTTGGTTAGAAAGGGTACACTGGTATGTTATATTATCTTGAACCCTTCTTGTACTAGGAAGAATTGGATGACTGATTATGGGCAGTGTATTAGGAGTAGTTTCTTATGGATTGCAATTGGAGATGATAATTGGTATGTAAGTCAAAACCTATATAAATGGAGTATCATTTTTAGTAAGAAAATCTCTGTGCTTATAAATTTCATAAATCATTTGAGGCGTATTACCGGGTGGATTAAGGAATACTGCCAATGTACACATATTATCTCCAAACACACAAGAGGTATATTATTATGTACAAACATAAATTGGCAAAATAATAACTTGAATGTCCAATTTAAATCAACTAAACGTGATAGGCAAGCACTTCATCAGCAATCCAAGATTAGTTTTTCGAACCTAACACAAGAAAACAACCAATCCTTTCTCTGGCTTGCGAGCAATAAAATAGGAACAGATTTTAGAAGTACTTATGAGCATTGTCGACAAAACCACGAGAGATTAGGTGCAAATCCATATGGAACTAAGATAGAGCATAGTCATGACAAAAAGCGGAACACAGCAGGTAGTCCCATGAGTTTGGGATATAAGCCATATAGGTACTACAACCAAACCAAAACTACAAAAAGAAGGCCCAATCTCAAACTGTCATTAAAGTATCAAACCTTTGTAATAATAGAACAACTTAACCAAAGAAAAACGATTAAAACACTTAATGTCGAAATGCTCAAAGTAAACACAATACAGCTACAAAATCAAAAGGATTCGAATTATAAAGCTAAGATGCTTAGCCCACACCTGACTTACCAGTTGGTTCAAGAAAGTAAAAACTGGAGCTATGGTCATCAAAAAAGACCGAATGACATCACCGCAACAAAGAAAACAAACTCTCTGTATGGGCTTGGATATTATAGCCTTCATACAGAATGGAAAGGTGCACAATGAAAGTATGTTTTTGGAATGTACGTGGTGTGGGAAAAAGAACTTTCTGGACTGATGCCAATGCTATGAGAATAAACAACCATCTAAATGTCCTAATTATCGCAGAAACAAAGTCAGACACTGTTCCAGAGGAATCAACATGGAGATGCAGTGGCTTCAATAAAGCAGTATGGTCTCCTGGGGTGGGCCGTTCGGGAGGCTTAGGAGTCTTGTGGAATGATAACCACCTGCTAAATGAACAACTAACAGTTAAGCTTCATATGCCTTGAATAATTGGAATGGAATATGTAAATCTGGAGTGTAAATTTAGAGGAATGATTTTCGCAGTCTATGGCCCACCTCAAGAAAGAGATAAAAATGAGTTTTGGGAAGTACTTACGAGCTACATAGTACATGAAAAACTACCGTGCCTAGTAATTGGAGATCTCAATGAAATCTGCCACAGTAGTGAAAAGGAGGGAGGAGGGGTGCCATCTATAAACAGATTCGATAGATTAAATCAATTCAAAAACTCATGCTCCCTAAGGGAAATTCCGTGGTTAGGAAATAAATTTACATGGAGAAAGAAACAATACGGAGAAGACAATATTCTAGAAAAGCTTGATAGGGTATTAGTTCAGCAACAATTCCTAGATGTTTTTCCTAACATAAGTACACTAAATGGTGCATTCTCGACGTCAGACCATTGTCCAATTTTTGTACAACTAGAATCAAAGGAAGCTTTTAAGCCACCCCCATTCAAGATGGAAAACATCTGGTTTCATAGACCAGATTTCAAGAACATAGTAAAACAATCCTGGAGGGCAAAATGTGTTGGGTCACATATGTTTCAAATCATGCATAAAACTAAAATTCTCAAAAGGAAAGCAAAGGATTGGAACAAAACCACATTTGGAAATATCTTTCGTCAGCTAGCAGAAATAGAACAAGAATTAATTAGGGTCCAAGCAAATAAAAACACTCAAGCAAACAATGTGACAGTAACTAAAGAAACCAATCTGACACAAAAGAAAGAGAAACTATTGATGTTCCAGAAGGAATACTGGAGTCAACGGGCCAAATCTAAAAATCTAAGACTGTCAGATACAAATTCAGCCTACTTTCATAGGGTAGCATCGGGGAGGCGTAATAGGAAATATATCGGAAGTATTACTACCCATGGAGGAACCATAATTGTAGGAGAGAAAAATGTTAAGAGAGAAATAAAAATGGACTTTGCGAAACGATTCACAAAAGAGCCAGTTAATCTAAATCGCATGACATCTTATGTACAAATGCTGCCAAGGCTAGTAACTGACGAGGACAATAGGGCTCTAATCTCACCACCTAATAATGGGGAGATTAAGGATGCGGTATTTAATCTGGGCTATAACAAGTCCCCTGGGCCAGACGGTATAACAGCAGAATTCTACAGAACTTACTAGGAAATTGTTGGCTCAGATATTGCTCAGGCTATTAAAGCCTTTTTCCATACCTGGAAAATTTTAAAACAAATTAATCACACCTTTATATCATTACTGCCAAAATGTGACAACCCGACTAAAACAACAGATTACAGGCCCATAAGCCTTTGTTCTACAATCTACAAAATTATCTCAAAAATACTTACTAACAGGCTAAAAAAAGTGATGGGTAAACTAATTCACCCTCTACAAGGTGCCTTTGTATCTGACAGAGCTATTCAAGATAATGTCCTAATTGCACATGAAATTTTCCACTCTTTCAAAAATAGGAAAGGAGTGGATAGATGGCTAGCAATAAAATTAGATATGGAAAAAGCATACGACAGAGTAGACTGGACCTTTACAGAACAAGTCTTAAAGCAATACGGGTTTCATAACAGATTCATTGAACTAATAATAGAATGTATAACTACGGTCTCATTCTCAGTACTGATAAATAACGGCCCAACAGAAGTTTTTACTCCAACTCGAGGATTACGCCAAGGTGATCCCTTGTCACCTTTTCTGTTTTTACTTGGGGCAGAAGTCTTGGCCAGAAAACTCTCCTTTGAGGCAAATCAACCAACCAACGCAGTGGGGTTTTCTTTTGGAAGGAACTGTCCAAGAATCCCTTTTTTGGCATTTGCTGACGACATAATCATCTTCTCAAAAGGCAACATGACGGCCTGCGCACGGGTCAAAAGGATTATAGATGAGTACTGTCAAATTTCTGGTCAAAAAATCAACTACCACAAATCGGCCTTTCAAATCATCAGTGGCATTCCAAGAGCTCGTATTCCTGATTTAGAAGGGTGCCTAGGCATATCTAAACAAATAAAACTGGATAGATACCTGGGATGCCCAATAGTAAATAGTAGGGTAAACAAAATAACATTTGAAGATATAATAACGAATACCTCAAATCAGCTTTCAAAATGGCGAGCAAATGCACTATCCCAACAAGGAAGAGCAGTATTAATCAATACAAATATATCATCTAAACGACTCTATGCTATGCAAAGTTTTATGTTACCACCAAAAATACATAAACAATTGGACCAAATTAATAGATCTTTCTTCTGGAACAAAGATAGTAAACACAAACCGCTAATTGGGTGGGATAGAATATGTAGACCAAAAGTGGCCGGAGGAGTGGGGATTAGAAAAACTCAAGACATGAATGAGGCACTACAGCTAAAGCTACTATGGAAAATTATGGTCGAACCAGACAATATGTGGGCTAGAATCATCCAACATAAATACCTAAAAACGGAACACATACTCCAGTATGAAGGAAAAGGTCCTGCTTCATGGCAATGGTCTCAATTGCGAAAATTAATCCCAATTTTCAAGTCAGGACTAAGATGGACAATAGGAAATGGCAAGACCATTAAGTTCTGGAAAGATAGGTGGAATAATCTCCAACCACTCATACATTATTGTACTCAACCAAATACGATAAACATAAATGAAACGGTGGAGACATATTTGAGTAATGGAAACTGGAATGTCCAAAAACATGGGATGGTCCTACCGAGTAGCATTATAGAGAAAATAGCACAACTACATATACCGTCAGTACCCTTGGAGGACCGACTGTTGTAGGAGGAAATCGAGTATGCAAATTAAAATATAAATAAAGGGCAATTTGCACAAATATACACTTTTTTTTTCGGGTTTGCACAAATATAACTTTTTAAGGAAATTTGCAAGAATACCATATGTGGTATTAGTGCAAATAGGAGCGGCAATTTGTTGAGCCGGTTGCAGGTTGTCCCAAGGGGAGAGAGAGAGAGAGAGAGAGAGAGAGAGAGAGAGAGAGAGAGAGAGAGAGAGAGAGAGATGGGACATTGGATTGGGTGGGGGATTTTGGCGCCGAAATTGGAGAGAGGATGTGAGGTGATGGGAAAGGGTTTCCCTCCATTTTTAATGTGTAATAAGAGAGGAGGAGAGAGGCCATCATTGTCGGTGTTCCCGGGGAAAAGAGAGCTGGAGAAGAAGGCGACCATTGGAGAAGAACCCATCCGCATTAAGGTCCAGTTGGTGAGCACGTGCTGGCTCATAAATTGTTCGTGTTAGTGTTCGTAAACTTCCGTGTCACAGAGATATCTGAGAAACCCTAATTCTCAGTTGCAATGGGTAGGCTTCTCTTCTATTTCTCCTCATGTTTCGTGAAGAGTAGATACCCATTACCAATGGTGCTGATCCGAGTTTTGAATTGCAGGGCAAAACGCCAAAGTATGTGTGACTCTCAACTTCAACGGGCGTTGGCTGTTCGATGGTGCGGGGTGGGTGTATTATGGTGAAACAGAGCGGAAGAATGTGATAATTGAAGAGGGCATCGACTTCGCCTCTCTGACTCAACTGTTGAGGGGGAAGGTCGGCCATGATTGTTCATGTGAAGATTGGCGGTTATCTTACATGCCAAAGGGGGAAGAAGCGGGTCATCCGATAACGATAGGTGATGACAACGACCTTGAGGCTTATAAGTTTGTCAACTCGATGTCTGGGGAACATCCATGGCCCATGGCGATATATATTGGTCCAGTGGTGAAAGAGAGGCTTCAAGTACCACAACCCGGCGTCGGGGAAGAATGCTTGAGTGGGCCTCGTAACTCTCAAAAGGTGGACGAGCTGGAGGCAGAAGGTAAGCCACAACCAAACCCTATGGTTGTAGACGTGGGGTTATATGGTGGAGGAGGGGTTAGCCAGTCAATAGGGATGACCAACGATATAAGGGTGAAAAACAATGTGGAAACGGGGTTGGGAAGGGGTGACAAAGATAAATGTAAGGGTGAAAAAGTTATGGGTCCGGAGGTGATCCTCTTGGATGAGGTCATAGGGAAGAGGCAGGATGACGTTACTGAAAAGGGTTTTGGAACTGGTGACAGACTTATTTTTGAAGGTGACAAGGGTAAATGTCCAGAGTCGAACCACATGGATGAGGTGATAGGAAAGAGACAGGAGGACGCTACTGAGAGCGGGTTTGGAACTGGTGAAAACCTTAAGAGTGTAGGTGACAAGGGTAAAGGTCCGGAAATGATCCAGTTGGGTGGGGTGATAGGGAAGAGCCAAGAGCACGCAGGTGACATAGGGGCTGGAACTGGTGACATGGATATTCTTGAGGGTGACATGGATATTCTTGAGGGTGACAGGTGTGATGGTCTAGATGTTATCCACTTGGGTGACACGGACTCCTACTCAGATGACACGGAAAAATGTGAAGGTGACAGGTATAAGGGGGTGGATCTCATAGCCATTAGCAGTGAGGAGGAGGACGAGGAGGAGGACTTCGATTCCGGAGTGAAGAGGGAAGAAGATTTATCATATTATTATGACTGGGAGGATTATGAGGAAGACCAGGGTATGAGGGTGTCGGAGGAGGAGGACGAAGTTGAGGAGGAGGTGATTAGGGAAGTAGAAGATCGGGTTCCTAGGTCCAGCACATCCCCACCGTCGATGGAGAACGTAGAAGCTATGTTGGACAAAGCAACGCCTCGGACACAGGAACCACGACGGAAGCTGACAGAAATTTCAGAGGGAGAAATGTTCGCCTCGAAGGTAGAATTGTAGACTCGCCTGAAGTGGATTGCAGTGCAGAAGTGCTTCGAGTTCGTAGTGAAGAGGTCGTGTAAGAAAACCTATTTAGTTGGTTGTTTGGACACCAAGTCACGTGGATGTTAAGGGCGTCGACTTACCGGCGCACGACAATGTGGTGCATCCGACAGTATGTCCAGGAGCATACATGTGACATTAGCATGATGCACAACCATAGCCGACATGCTACGTCGAACATGATTGGACGCAACCTCGTGACCACGTAAGTGTTAATTTAGTTGCGACCAGCTATTCCTGTCACACAACATTATTCCCCATGTCACATTACATATTTCACCATGACACCATTATATGCAGGTTCACCGGAACTCGAAAGGACCTCGTTCCCGAGCAAGTCCAGAAAATGACGAAGGCCGAGTATGGAGTATCGTGTAGCTACTGGAAGGCACGAAGGGTACGGCTGACAGCGATGGAGGTGAAGCATGGGACGTACGAAGACAGCTACCGAGATATTATTCCATACTTGCACATGTTGGAGCAGACGAACCCTGGGACATATACAAAGTTAGAGCTGGACGCATCTCAAAGATTCAACTACGCCTTTATTAGCTTCGGGGTATGGCGCAAGGCGATTCCCTACCTTCGAAAGGTAATACCCCGTGTCGGTACAAAACTATTGCATGTCACCTAACATACATAACCATGTCACGTAACCAACTGGTGTCGATATCCATGTCCAGGTGATTTCAGTTGATGGGAGTTTCCTGAAAGGGAAGTTCAGGGGCACGCTTCTCTTTGCCACAGCCCAAGATGCAGACCACAGTATATACCTGATCGCTTTTGCGATTGTCGATGGTGAGAATCACGGGTCATGGGGCTTCTTCTTCAAGAACATGCTACATGTCGTCGAGGATACACCCGACTTAATGTTTGTCTCAGATCGGCATCTTAGTATCGTCAAAGGTTTGAGGGACAATTATGTGTTTGCTAAGCAAGGGGCCTGCCAATGGCATCTATTTCAGAATGCCAAGGTAAAGTACAGGGGGGTGACGGCCCTGCACACATTGTTCTTAAAGGTGGCGAAGGCGTACACGAGGGCATAGTTTGAGAAGCACTTTGCTGATTTTTGCGCTCAGGCACCCGGTGCGGGACAATACCTAAGAGAGGCTGGATTCCAGAACTGGGCCCGGGCATACTTCTTGGGGATGCGCTACAACATATTGACGACGAACAACTCTGAGTGTCTGAATTGGGTGTTCAAGGAGCCCCGCGAGCTACCCATCACATCACTGATTGATGCTGTCATCGAAATAATATCCAAGTGGTTTTACGATCGACGGGCAAAAATCACCAAATCGGCATCGACGGTCAGCGATTACGTTCAAGGTGAGCTGCAAACGAGCTATTCGTTGGCAACATTCTTGGATGTCAGAGCCCTCAGCTCACACGAGTACACTGTCCGCAGAGGGTCCGGCACGTGGGTTGTGAACCTGTGTGCCCGGACCTGCACATGCAAGCGGTTCGAGATTGACCAGTTTCCGTGCCAGCACGCCATAGCGGCTTCAAGGTATCGAGGTAGCAATTTCTTCTCTCTTGTGAATGACTTCTACAAAGTCGCCGCCTGGAAGGCGTGTTACGAAAATGTGCTATATCCGGTCCCTCCAAAAGAAGAGTGGCGAATCCCCCCAGCCATGTCCAGCGCGGTGTGTCTCCCCCCGGACGTGAAGCGACGCCCTGGTCGCCCTAAGACTTGTCGATACCCATCTCGGGGAGAATTTAGCCGTTCCAAGCGCCGTCGTTCTTAGATGTGTTCCTCCATTGGTGGTCCAACGCCTTACCTCAGCAGCTGGGTAGTCTTTTGCATTTGCCGTATCGGGTCAGTGGTTGGACCATTATCCGTCTATGTTATTTTTTGAAGGGGCAACGTATTTGGTAGTGTAATTACGTTGTTTGTGCATATGACAAACTGTAAGGAGTCTGCTGTTCTTTTGGGAAGGGTTTCCACACTACAGTTAAGCGGTGAAGAACTTCGTAGTACTTTTGGGGATGGTTTCAGAACAAAAACCATGTCAGCCTAATTGTATTCCCGTGTCAGGTGGAAGGGGTTATCATGTCACAGCTTTCAATTTCATGGTAGACATTTCGTCGGTTGAAGCTATGATAATGAATTCAACAATGCATTGGCAGTTATTTGACAAAATGTGTACAGTCTTGATTGGTTGTGGTAGTGGTGTTAGGAATTCACCCTTGTGAACATATTGAAATCACCTTCATGACAATGTTGAAGGGGTTATTATGTAAGGTGTCACTGGATTGTAAGTTGGGTGACACGGGCGATTTCCTGACAACTTATAACGAAAGTTTCGACAATAATAACTTGGTCGAAATGGTTGCCCGTACCTCAAAACAAAAAGAAAACAAAAATAAAACAAAAAGAAAACAAAAAGAAAACAACAAAGAATAAAAGTTGACACGCGTCCCGGATATCACCCCACAACTCAAACTCGTTCAAAACCGTGCGATTTCCTGTATTTATCGGGACTCCATCTCTAAATTTCCATAACTCAAAACCGTTCGAAAGGGGGAGGAAGAAGAGACGCCGGCGACGAGGAACAACGGGTCGAAGAAGATACTGCCGGGGACTGTCGGATAAGAGAAGAACGCCGCCAGGAAACTCATAAGGTACGCCCCTTATCTCTGTTGTTCGTTATCTTCGAATATTGGGTTCGGGGTGGGTGGATGGAACAACCTACTATGGTGGTTAGGGATTGAACGTTAATGAGGGCGGTTTTGTCGATGGTGGAGGTGGTTGCGAATGAAGGACAAGGAGCCTGGTTTTGGTGATTGGAAAACCCGCGGTTAGGGTTTAGTAAGCCCGAAGAGGATGCCTACGGTGGGGGTCGAAATAGGGAATGGGGTAGATTAGGGGTATGATTTCAATGGGGACGATTCGGGGTTCCATTATTTCCAAATTCAGATTTGGGGAGTTGATGTGGAATGTATGTCGTCATTGGTATAGGAACGTTCTGACATTTGTGACATGGGTTTCCAAATTGAGTGACATGGGTTTACAAAGGTAGTGACATTGACTATAAACTCTCTCAATAACTTATGGTTGCTCTTAAACTGCAGGAAACAAATAGCTCGGACAAAATATACACATCCACAGAATCAGCGGTTACGCGCACGGGTAACCGAAGGGTCGAGTGTGGCGATGCTTGCCAACATCACAGAATACGTCGAGGAGACGGACGCCGCTAGGGATCTCGTGGGGAAGACACTGGAGAAGATTATGGATACCTTGGAGAAGATGGATGATAGGGTACTTCAGTCTTTCACATTATTCACTCTCATATTGTTCTTAAGTTCAGCGACCACGGTAAATAGAATAATGACATGGGACTTACAGTATGTGGACTTATTGTAACAAGTTCTTGTGTGCAGATAAAAGTGTTGGAGGAGAAGGTCCATGAAATGCGGGATGGAAAATTGATTGGAAGAGGTAAGGAACAAAGAGTAAGGGATAGTGATAAGGAGTATGTACATGTTGGAATCCATCTAAGTTGTAGATCGGTTTTGCAGGTTGTTGATGTTGATGTACCAGAGGGGGATAGTGCTGAAGCTGTGGAGCAGCCCCGACAAGTTGCTAAGGTACGCTCCTTGTGGCTCGTGCCATTCATCCGTTATGTTTTGAATAGTGGCATGGGGATGTTAGCTAGGCGACGGGGGTCGGTTTGTTATGTGACATGGGAAATTTTTGTTTGCATTCAGAGGTTGTTCGTGGACGAGGAGTGTGAGAGCAAGGCGTCGAAGATTACGAAACCGCGGGCCTCTAAAGGGAAGGACGCCATCGTTCCCGGTGAAGCCGTTGCCATGGGACTAGTTTCTGCGGCCGACTATGAGGCCCTACAGGGGTGGCTCGCAAGGTAACGCATCGTCTCATTTCAGTCTTCATTATACGGCACAGTAACCCTTTCATTGATTCCACTCCATTGTACGGTCCAGTGCCGAGGGTGAGAACCTGTCAACGGCTTCCGGCAAGGACCTGTCGAAGGCGTTTTTTACCATCCTCCAGACGCCCCGCTATTGCATCTACTCAGAGGTATATTGTAATTGTGCCATTTTATTATAATTGCCCTTGTATACGCAATTCGGTTGCTGTTGGACTATGTTGTGGGTTGTCATGGGGGTTCACTTGACGCAGCACTTCGACCAGTCATGCTACCTGCTACGGAAACAAAGCGCGGAGAGGGGTTTCGAAAATGGTCGGCGAGTCATTGTGTTGGACGCCTACTTCTCCAGCTTTCTGGAGAGGGAGTGGAAGGAGTACAACTCAGACGTCGGGGGGTATGAGGCGAGTGCCACACTCCTCTCATACTTCGACGGGCGGGCCCCGGCGCCCATGGGGCGGCCGTGGACAGGCGGGGACCTCGTCCTCCTACCCCTCAACCTGAGGGGAAGACATTGGGTTGCCGTTATTCTTGATCTGAATGAGTGGCAGTTGAAGCTGTACAACTGCGATGTGCACTGCGTTAGAGACGCCGAACTCCAACCCGCTGATGCACGTTACCCACCTTGATGTCATCCTCAAGCGGAAGAAGAAGGCTCCACCTTGGGAGTCGTTAAATAAACGACGTTAATTAATTTATTATTTATATTTCTTATTTTTTATATATTCTATTTTTAGTAACTCCTATATTAGTTGGAGTCTAATTATAGAATTGCTTATTTTTAGTATTTCTTAGTTAGATTAAATAAGATGGTTAGGATTTTAGATTAAGTTTTATCTTCTAGGTTTATTTATCTTTAGGATTAAATTTCTATCTTTATCAACCTAAATTCTATCTTGCACGGTAGAATTGGTTCTTAGGTTTTCTATTTAAACATTGTAGTTCTATTGAAATTAATCAGATTGAATAGAATTGAGAAACCCCTTTATGGATTAAAGGGTTCTCGATTATCAATCCCAAAAACAAATATCCGGTTCTTTATTGTTACATACGGCATTCATCCAATTAAAATCATCATCGTCATCCTCATCCTTCATAATCACCGTCCTTAACCTTCACCATCACCTGCGTTCATCGCCAACACCATCATCTTCAACAACACCGAGCCCAGCCCCGTCGCCACCGGAAAGCTAGGCGCTTGGCGGCAGCGATCCAGGCTCCCGCGCTCGCTCTCGCTTCGATCGCTTTCGCAAGACGTGCGCACCGGCGTCTTCGCTCGCAACACCCTCGCTTCCCGCGATCGGAGTCCAGCGGCTTCGCCTTCGCACACCAGCGCCCTGAGGAGCCTGCCTCCTGCGCTCCCGTACTCGTGCCCAGCGAACTCGGAGCCGGCCTAGCGAGTCCCCGCACCTTCGCTTCCTTTGCATTCATTCACTGTTACTTGCTAATTTGTTTAGTTTCAATTCAATTAAGTCTTTCGTTGTTAGTAGTTTCACTTTCTTAAGTTAAGAACGTTAGTTAGTTTAGTTTTATTTATTTAAGAACGTTAGTTAGTTTAGTTTTATTTAGTTAAGAATTAGTTTAGTTAATTTGTTAAATCTTGAAGAAATTCAAAGAGCTCAAGCAAGATCGCGCTTTTAGTTTAGCAATTGGCCGCCCTAGCCGATTGCTATACATCAATTGGTATCAGAGCCAGGTTATGCTACGCTCTTTGTTTTTTTGAGTTGATGTTATTAATGTTTTGATTTGATGGCTTGAGAGATATGGGGAGATTGGGAAGATGATCCCGATCCATTGGATGGATTTTTTGCTTTGGAACGTGCCAAAGAACAACGACGCCAACAAGAGTTACGTCGGAGAGCTTGGCTACAACAACAAACCCTAGAGCGTCAACGCGAAGCCAAAAGACGCCAACTTTGGCTTCAACGTCAAGAGGAAGAACAACGACGTGCTAGGGAACAACTTCAACTAGAACGCCAACGAGGGTACAATCAATGGTTGCGCCAATATAAAGAAAAGGAATTTCGAAGTGGAAGATCTGACATTGTCGATTGGGATGTTTGGTATGCGTCATATCAGCGTCGCCAAAGAGAAGAAGAGGATCGCCAAAGATGGGAGAAGGAAGAAGCTCCTCGAAAGGCTGAAGAAATCGTGGACAAATTCGTTGCCCAGAAAACAGCTCAGTGCGATGATTTTGTTTTGCAATTTCCCGTTGATTCCGACCTCGGAACCACTTCATCTCAGAGCCCCTGCGTAGATAACTTCGAGATCTTTCCAACGGTAGGTAATATGCTACCAGATTCTCCCAGAAAGGCCTCCGAAATTGTGTTGCAAGCAGACTGCGATAGTGTTCAGGACGAGCATGTTGATTCCATTGACGAGGATGAGGTACTTGATGACGTGTCTCTAGAGTTAGCGATTATACCTCTTGGGCATGTTCATGAAGTTCCAGTTGCTAAGATTTCTGTGCTCATTGATCCTATTCTTATTGAAGAACAAGTCTGTTCAACGATCACACATGAAGGTGTTGTTTTTGGGGTTCCTATACCTCGAATTCTCCTGGCACCTATTCCACCCGTTCCTCCATCATCTTCTTCGAAGGTTGTTGCTCCTTCCTCGCTGATCTTTGCTGACTCGTTTCGAGGACGAATCGAAGATCAGAGGGGGAGAATGATGCGGGTCAAGATGGCCTTCTGTGGGTCAAACAACGATCTTGATCCAGGCGACGACTCGAGGACGAGTCAATTTCAAATGGAGGAGAATGATGTCATCCTCAAGCGGAAGAAGAAGGCTCCACCTTGGGAGTCGTTAAAGAAACGGCGTTAATTATTTTATTATTTATATTTCTTATTTTTTATATATTCTATTTTTAGTAACTCCTATATTAGTTGGAGTCTAATTATAGAATTGCTTATTTTTAGTATTTCTTAGTTAGATTAAATAAGATGGTTAGGATTTTAGATTAAGTTTTATCTTCTAGGTTTATTTATCTTTAGGATTAAATTTCTATCTTTATCAACCTAAATTCTATCTTGCACGGTAGAATTGGTTCTTAGGTTTTCTATTTAAACATTGTAGTTCTATTGAAATTAATCAGATTGAATAGAATTGAGAAACCCCTTTATGGATTAAAGGGTTCTCGATTATCAATCCCAAAAACAACTATCCGGTTCTTTATTGTTACATACGGCATTCATCCAATTAAAATCATCATCGTCATCTTCATCCTTCATAATCACCGTCCTTAACCTTCACCATCACCTGCGTTCATCGCCAACACCATCATCTTCAACAACACCGAGCCCAGCCCCGTCGCCACCGGAAAGCTAGGCGCTTGGCGGCAGCGATCCAGGCTCCCGCGCTCGCTCTCGCTTCGATCGCTTTCGCAAGGCGTGCGCACCGGCGTCTTCGCTCGCAACACCCTCGCTACCCGCGATCGGAGTCCAGCGGCTTCGCCTTCGCACACCAGCGCCCTGAGGAGCCTGCCTCCTGCGCTCCCGTACTCGTGCCCAGCGAACTCGGAGCCGGCCTAGCGAGTCCCCGCACCTTCACTTCCTTTGCATTCATTCACTGTTACTTGCTAATTTGTTTAGTTTCAATTCAATTAAGTCTTTCGTTGTTAGTAGTTTCACTTTCTTAAGTTAAGAACGTTAGTTAGTTTAGTTTTATTTATTTAAGAACGTTAGTTAGTTTAGTTTTATTTAGTTAAGAATTAGTTTAGTTAATTTGTTAAATCTTGAAGAAATTCAAAGAGCTCAAGCAAGATCGCGCTTTTAGTTTAGCAATTGGCCGCCCTAGCCGATTGCTATACATCACACCTCCTCCCCATCATCATGGATGCACACGCTGAGTTGAAGGTGAAGTATGCATCGAAGCTGCCAGGCCCGTTTCGCATAATCCGCGACAAGCGCGTTCCGCAAACCAAGCTCAGGTATGATTGGTGCGACCCCTGTTTTTCATTTAGTTTGATGATATCTCCGCCTCTGTTTTGACAAAATCTCCGTCATTGCAGTGGTGAATGTGGCCCTTACACGATCAGATTCATGGAGCTCCTCATGGATAGCGATCCCCCCTTTGATGGGCTGGACGACACATTTATTGGGCCGTACAGACAGATGCTAGCGGCTGCCATCTTCAATGGTCGGCTCGGTGGACGCATAATCTGATCGTCGTTTGGGTGTACGTATGGAAGTGATTTGTTGTCTTTTGTTGTGAAGAACGTTGGTTTTAGTCTTGTCCTTTCGTTGTTTGGATACATTTACTTTTGGAAACGGGTTAAACTCTAGTGGTATGTGGTAAAGAACATCGCAGTACTTATGTGGATGGATTATGTAAAAAACCCCTGTCACCCTGTTTGTATTACCGTGTGAGGTTGAAGGGGTTTTCATGTCACTCGTTTAAATTTCGTTATGGAACTGATTTGTTGTCCTTTGTTGTGAACAACGTAGGTTTCAGTCTTCTCCTTTGGTTGTTTGGATACATTTACTTTTGTCAACGGGTTAAACTCTAGTGGTATGTGGTAAAGAACATCGCAGTACTTATGTGGATGGATTATGTAAAAAAAACCCTGTCACCCTATTTGTATTACCGTGTCAGGTTGAAGGGGTTTTCATGTCACTCGTTTAAATTTCGTTATGGAACTGATTTGTTGTCCTTTGTTGTGAACAACGTTGGTTTCAGTCTTCTCCTTTGGTTGTTTGGATACATTTACTTTTGTCAACGGGTTAAACTCTAGTGGTATGTGGTAAAGAACATTGCAGTACTTATGTGGATGGATTATGTAAACAAACCCCTGTCACCCTGTTTGTATTACCGTGTCAGGTTGAAGGGGTTTTCATGTCAGTCGTTTTAATTTCGTTATGGAACTGATTTGTTATCCTTTGTTGTGAACAACGTTGGTTTCAGTCTTCTCCTTTGGTTGTTTGGATACATTTACTTTTGGAAACGGGTTAAACTCTAGTGGTATGTGGTAAAGAACATCGCAGTACTTATGTGGATGGATTATGTAAAGAACCCCTGTCACCCTGTTTGTATTACCGTGTCAGGTTGAAGGGGTTTTCATGTCAGTCGTGTTACTTTCCCTTGTCACATAACAGATATTCTCATGTCACTTCACCTATACTATCATGTCACTGATTTTAATATCATGTATATCAATCCTTAGGTGACTAGTTTTTAGGAACGGAGGTAGTACTTCGTAGCAACGTACAAAAATACCAACCTTGTGACCATATTGCTATGTATATTTGTGCAAATTTACCTCTATTTTGAGGGCAATTCTACCAAAAATGATATACTTTATCAATTATACCTAAAACGATATAGTTTCTAAATTCAACCAACAAAGTTATCTAAATTCAACCAAAAAAGGAACAGTTTCTGAATTGATCAAATTTTTTGAAGCTCCCATTTCATCAGATGTGGATACAGTAACAACAAAATCTTCATATGTTATAACAAAACATTACATATAGAATCAAAATGAACCTAACTTCATGGACCAAACTGAGGCAAGTTTTTATTCCACCATATGTCGTGTAATCCACTGAAGCAAACCGTCGACAAACCCACACTCAATTGTGCACGTGCATTCCTCACAAGAAAGAGCATCATCTTGATCTTCAGCAAGGAGCTGATAATTTTTCCAGAGTTTTGATCTTCGACAACTCTGAATCGCTGTTCCATTGGTGATATTTGTACATGTGTTCCGCTTCCACTTGAAGGAAGGTCTTCGACCAATTTCGATAATGGAATAACAAAGATCAGCAACTCTCCGGCGACACGAAACTATTTTATACCCCAACTTATGTTTCACACTATTAAGTAATACAAAGCCTTTGGGTTTGAGGTCTTCACATCCGCAACAATACATAGCTATGCCACAAACATAGCTTGCCACGTCGTGTCCCAACTCCGACGCCTGTAGAAGATCCCGAATGGCTGCCTCGTGATCGCAATTTGTGAAGAAGTTAACCTGCATGTTCAAATGAAGCTATGAGGAACTATGATAATGCATACCCCGAACCAATGTTCGAGAATCACCATCTTACCATTCCTCGCTGAAAGATTGCCTCCGGGTTTCCCGCGTGGACGCATTGATCGAAGAAGCTTCTGGCATGAATATCGTTTCTGGATGCGACAACAAGCGACATTCCCCAGTCATCCTGGTACTCAATTGCCATCTTCGCAAGCACACAAGTGTGTTTTCCAACCACATCCAAAGTTTTGCAACTGCATCACAAATAAGGCAATCAAATTGTTTGCGAATACATATTTTAACGAATTAAACAGCGGAGGGAATACCTTAACCGTAATCTGAAGACATCCTGTATAGATTCGACTACTAATCGACCGACAATATCCAGTAGAAGATCGATTGGTAGTGTTAGAAGCGTCAATGCCTCTGATTCCCTTGCCCTAACGTTCCTTCCTTGATCCATTGCAACTATCTTAATTTGGATTCTAGTTGGTGAGGGAGGATGATTGCATTGAAGGGAATGGGATAATTTGGGTTCTAGTTGGTGAGGGAGGATGATTGCATTGAAGGGAATGGGATAATTTGGGTTCTAGTTGGTGAGGGAGGATGATTGAATTGAAGGGAATGGGATGATGCAATTTAAGGGAGAATGGGTTGCCTATAACACGGCGTCGGAGAACGTACCTGGCACCGGAAGCGGAAGAGACGAGCCGTGCGGAAGGTAATTCAGTGGAAAAGACGTGTGCAAGTGCAGTGTACTTTACACGCAATGAATGTGGCCGGATGAGGAAGTGGAAGAGGCACAGGCGCAGATTTTGAAGGGTCATTAACTGCCGGTAATTTAATGTCAATCTACTAATTTTGTAAAATTTTCTTTTTGTTCAATTGATTATCGGTTACAATATTGCTATGTCATATTGTGAACAAAAATATTACTCCCTCCGTTCGTTTATATATGTCGTTTTGAAGAATGACACACTAATTAAGGGGACATCAACGCTGTAAGTACTCTGTATGAATTGCAGTATATAATGACTCTACAACTTCCAGATGAGTACAACGGAGACTATGATTACAGAAAAATTATATTTAAAATCAAATTTGAATTAAACTCATGATGACTCTGCAACTTTCAAATCAAAGGCATGCACTTGAAAATTGGATGTAAAGCACTACTCTGCATTAATTGCAAGTAGAAAAAGTGGTGGGATGTACAATTAGCGTCAAATATTTTGAGTAACTGCAAAATTCCTTAAAACGACATATATATACGAATGGAGGGAGTATATGTATAACGGATTAACCCTATACATCACTTACTAACCCTTGCTTTAAATAATTAACGGATGATAGAATATAATTTCACCCTTTATTGAAATAAATAACGGAGGAAGTAATGACGGTTTTGTTCCAGTTTATTAAGTTTTTTCGCAACGGATCAGAGGAAGTAATGACGGTTTTGGTTGTTTGGATACATTTACTTATGGAAACGGGTTAAACTCAAGTGGTCAGTGGTAAAGAACATCGCAGTACTTATGTGGATGGATTCTGTGAAAAACCCCTGTCACCCTCTTTGTATTACCGTGTCAGGTTGAAGGGGTTTTCATGTCAGTCGTTTATTTTTCATTATGGAACTGATTTGTTGTCTTTTGTTCTGAAGAACGTTGGTTTTAGTCTTGTCCTTTGGTTGTTTGGATACATTTACTTTTGGAAACTGGTTAAACTCTAGTGGTATGTGGTAAAGAACATCGCAGTACTTATGTCGATGGAATCTGTAATAAACCCCTGTCACCCTCTTTGTATTACCGTGTCAGGTTGAAGGGGTTTTCTTGTCACTCGTTTAAATTTGAATATGCAACTGATTGGTTGTCCTTTGTTGTGAACAACGTTGGGTAAAGTCATCTCCTTTGGTTGTTTGGATACTTTTAATTTTGGAAACGGGTTAAACTCTAGTTGTAAGTGGTAAAGAACATCGCAGTACTTTCGTGGAAGGATTCTGTACTAAACCCCTGTCACCCTCTATGTATTACCGCGTCTGGTTGAAGGACTTATCATGTAACTGGTTGTAATTTTATGTGTATCATTCGGGAGGTGACACTTACTTTCAGGTCATGTTTAATTCTTGTGAGTGTATGTCCTACAGGGTTTAATACCAACCTTGTGACCATATTGAATTGTATATTTGTGCAAGTTGACCTATAATTCGAGTTGAAATCTATAAATAAACATATAGTTTCTCAATTCTACCATAAAAGATATAGTTTCTAAATTCTACCAAAAAAGATATAGTCTCTCATTTGATAAAATTTTTATGAGCTCCAATTGATCGTATTTGGATACATTAACAATAATATCATTACATGTTATAATAACAGAATACATATAGTACCAAAATTATCCAAACTTAATAGACCGAACACATGTGCAAATGTTTATTCCACCATATTTCGTGTAATCCACATAAGCATACCCTCGACAAAAGCACACTCAATTCTGCACGTGCATTCCTCACAAGAAAGAGCGTCATCTTTATCTTCAGCAAGGAGCTGAAAATTTTTCCAGGGGTTAGTTCTTCGACAACTCCGAATCGTTGTTCCATTGGTGATATTTTAACATGTGTTCCGCTGCCATTTGAAGGAAGGTCTTCGAGCAATTACGAGAATATCATAAAATAGATCATGAACTCTCCAGCGACACGATATTATTTTATAACCCAACTTATGTTTGACACTATTAAGTAATGCAAAGCCTTTGGGTTTGAGGTATTCAGATCCGCAACAATACATAGCTATGCCACAAACATAGCTTGCCACCTCGTGTCCCAACTCCGATGCCTTTAGAAGATCTTGAATGCCTGCTTCGTGATCGCAATTTGTGAAGAATTTCACCTGCATTTTTATATGACGCTATGAGGAACTATGATTAAGCATACACCGAAACAATGATCCTGAACGTACCTCTTACCATTCCTTGCTGAAATATTGCCTTCGGGTTTCCCGCGTTGACGCATTGATTTAAAAAACTTCTGGCGTGCCTATCGTTTCTCGATGCCACAACAACCGAAATTCCCCAGTCATCCTGGTACTCAATTGCCATCTTCGCCAGCACGTACTTTTGTTTTCCAACCAAATCAAAAGTTTTGCAACTGCATCACAGGGAAGGGAATCAAATTTTTTTCCAATACCTAAATTTACGAAATCAAAAGTGGAGGCAATACCTTAACCGTAATCTGAAGACATCTTCTATAGAGTCAATTGCTAATCGACCGACAATATCCAATAGGATGTCGAATGGCATCGTAAGAAGCGTCGATGCCTCTGCCGTCCTTGCCCTTACGTTCTTTCCTTGATCCATTGCAATTATCTTAATTTCGGTTGTAGTTGGTCAAGGAGGATGATGCAATTGAAGGGAATGGGATGATGCAATTAAAGGGAGAATGAGTTGCCTATATATAACAGTGCAATGGAGAACGTAACTGCCACCGGAAGAGGAATAGCCGAGCCGTGTGGAATGTAATTCAGAGTAAGAGACGTGTGCAAGTGCAATGTACAATTGAAACGCAATGGATGTGGATGCGGAACTGGAAGAGCAAGTGCAATGTACAATTGAAACACAATTTATAACGGTTTTAAATAAATTTGATATCGCATATAGAGAGTAAAACATTCCCGCATGAAATCAAGCACATAAGTTAAATCCATATATGTATTTTGCATGCTTATTGCATGGGAAAGTAGTTAGGGTTTGTAAAATGTTAAAATATGGTGTATTAAAGTTCATAACTTTTATAAAAATATGTTACAACCATACAATCAATATATGTTAGTGCAATGTAGAGAGTTCAAAATTATCGCATACATAGAGTAAAAAAAAAAGGATAAACAAATCGAAACACTTAGTTGTCGTTCGGCAAAAATTGTCGTTGACTATTCAAGCACCCGTAATTGTAATTAAAAAATCTATATAACATATAGGTGTTCGTTACATTTTTGTAAAAAGTTTGTACTTGATCATAATAGGAACGAATTTGTTTTTACAAATATATACGAAAGTAGATATTTAGTATATTTAGTAATGCAAAATAATATGAGTGCGTTAATAGTCAACTTACAAAAATACCAACCTTGTTACCATATTCAAATGTATATTAGTGCTAATTGACCTACATTTAATGTTCAAGGCAAGGTTATTAGGATCGGGATTCTAGGATCGAATCACAATAGGGTCCGTGGATCGGATCGTAACATTCCATAAGGGGATCGTAAGATCCTCGAAATATAATTACATAATAAATGAAAAATATATAGAGGAAATAGCACTAAATATAACAAATTTTCTTAATTTAAAGTTGTATAATGAGGGACAAAATGTTAGTTACACAATATATTTTGATTTTAAGATATACAAATCTACATTTACGACCTTAGACATTGTCATATTGGTTGAAGGGGTTATTATGTTAGTTGACACGGGATCCGAAATTTGGTGACCCTCACCAAACCCCCCCCCCCCCCCACCCCCCCACCCATGGAGCCCCTCTCTCTTCATAAATACCACCACTCCATCGGTCATTTCACTCCCACTCTTCCCTTGCAAGCCACAAACATTCTCCAGAACAAGAACCGACGCCATCGTCTCTTACTCACCAGTGGTGGTCATCCTCATCCAAAAGCTTTCAATTCCAAGTAAGTACAACCCCGATTGCCATATGTGTTGAAAATTAAGTGTTTGTTTTTTAGGGTTTTCGTCGATTTGAAGTTTGAGTTAAATGAAATCTGTGTTGTTACTACGGTTTTGGACATACAGTACTAATTGACGACATCCAAAGCTTTCTGATTAGGGGCTACGGTTGATGGCTGTGTATGGTGCATATTTTGGGTGAATTTGTCCAAGCCTCACTGTTTTTTGGTTTGTGCCTTGTGCGGTGAAAATGTCCATATGTCTCTTTTCTTGCATGTGCTTAGTACATACTTAAGTTGAGTATTTAGTTGGAGTTCGTATATGTGTTTATTGGTTTACGCTTCATAGATGCTAATATTTTACGGAATTTGGTTAATTGGGCCTGAGAAAGTAGCCAGTCAAGTATATGTACTTGGTGACAAGGGATTACAACTTTGGTGACACGGGTGATTTGTAACCACCTTTTTGTATTGGGTATTTGCTTCCAAATAATTCAGTCCCTATCAAAATTTTAAGGTGCTTACACTAATTTAGCTTATATATTACATCGTCCTTTAGTTTTTTGGTGACATATCATCTCCCTCTCCCATTCATCTTCTTCATATATACGAACTTGTTAGGATTGAAAAACAAATAGCACATGTAGCATCCTGTGTGTTAATCTAAAGCATAAATATGATTAAGCCTATGAAAGCTGCAACCTTTGTCTTTGTCTGTGAAGGTTCTTAGTAGGATGGCTACGAAGTATTTGTAATTGGTGACACGGGATTCAACTTTTGGTGACACGGGATGTGTTAGTTGGTGACACGGGTGATTTCTTCCATTTGTAACATAACTTTGTCAGAACTTTAAATCATTCATATGAGTTTGATTTTCACGCTTGTATTTACCAATTCCAACTTTGCTTGCACATAGTTCTGTCCTTCTAAACATTATAAGGTCCGGACATTATTTTACCTTATATTTCACATTCTCCTTTACTTGTTTGGTGACATATCATTTCCTAACACCATTCATCTTTTCCACATATATGTACTTGTCTCCAATCTAAAACAGGCTTACATATTTGTCATAGGTACGTATGTTCTTGTGTTTGGTTTTCTTCTGCCATCTGACGTTTATTTTCCCTTGTACTGGTAGGAAGAATGTGGCCGCACTCAGATAGCGACATTGAGACAGACTTCGACAGCGATCGGATCTATCAGAGTGGCGACGACCGTAGGTACTTCTGGCTCCGTTCAGATTACGACTACGGGAGAAGCCGCAGTGACCGTCGTGATCAGGACGAGGATGATGATGAGTCAGACCCCGACCAGGTTGCTGAGGACAACGCGCTATTTGACATGGCCGCCGAAGAGCTCACCGACCTTCGCCAGCGAGTCCAAAACCTGCTCAACCGGGATGCTGCCCGGGAGGGGGTTATGGCCGCCCATCGCACTGAACTTGATGCCGCCCGCACCCATGTCCAGACAACCACTCTTCAGCTGCAGGCCACCCAGTCCACCCTGGAGGCCACAAATATTGAGTTGGAGTTTACCCAGAGGTCGCTGCAGGCCACAATTGATGAGAACTTGGTCCTCGCCAACAAGTTGGTGAGGAGCGAGGCTTGCAATAGGCACCTGGCGCAGCGGTTGGTCCGGGTGGGCTCCTTCCTATGTGGGAAGTGGGTCGGCCACGCTAGTGACCAGCTCCGCACCAGACAACTCACACGATGGAACAGGCTGATGGGGTGGATTCTCGTCCTGATGATGGGAGTTATGGTCCGTTTGGTCACCCAGGCTTAGGAGCTTCGAAGCTAGTTGTCTTTGTTTTTAGCCAAAACTTGTGCTTTTGTTGTAGTAGTTGCCAAATACTGATGTGATCCCAAACAGCTGTGGTTTTTTTGGACTCCGCCAGGACTCCGTATGTGGCGGATGGCCCCCATTTGTTGCAGTTGGGGGCCTATGTAAGGGTAGTTACAAACAATGTCTCACCCACGGTCGGTTAGTTGTCGTTTTTTGGAAAGCCGACTGTGGTTGCACCATTATGAATGGTGCGTGTAGTATCGGATATGGTATGTTTAAGGCAATGTCCCTCCTATATTATGCATGTCTAGTACATTTCCACTTGTTGGTGTTATGCATGTGTATTACATTGAATCATCCATGAGGAGACAAAATGTCAAATTATGTGGTTCGTATGATAGGGCTTTGTCACAATTCGTATATGAACCTATGAACACATACACAAGGTTAGAAATTCACACTACTCGCCAGCGGTGACACGGACAATCACGTGATGTGACACGGGATTGCAAGTTTGGTGACATGGGGTATTTCCTTACAACTTCTAATGTGCGTTTCAACCGAGTAAGTTGGTTGCCACATGACATTCAATCGTCCACGAGAAAAACAAAAATGAAGTGGTTCCTGTGACACGGCGTTGTGACAATTCGTGTATGAACCTATCAACACTTAAACAAGGTTAGAAAATCACCCTACTCGCCAGCAGTGACACGGACATTCACGTCAGGTGACACGTGATTGGAAGTTCGGTGACACTGGATTATTCCTTACAACTTAAATTATGACTTTCAACCGACTAACTTCGTTGCTACATCTCATTCAATCATCCACGAGACCATGAAAATTTATGCGCTTCCTGTGACACGGCGTTGTGACATTTCGTATATGAACCTATCAACTAATAAACAAGGTTAGAAAATCACCCTACTCACCATCAGTGACACGGAAAATCACGTAAGTTGACACGGGAATCCAAGTATGGTGGCAGGGGTAATTTGGAACTAATTATAACCAATGTTTCCACCATGCCAACATGGTCAGTAACTGCTTACAAATTATGATACAAATAATGTATAAGTCCGCAACACATAACCACTCACCGAAGACAAACAATGCGAAATAGTTCAAATACCAACCTAGTGAACTACCATCCACAACTAAATGTGAGAACCAGCAACCATGTTCATAAATATCCAACACAATAAAAACGATGTTCATAACATGCATAGACCATAACATAAAATTTCATAACAATGGCCAATGGTGATCACAACTGAGATCATAACCCTGTACCATTGAAGATGCGAACAGCGAGCATGTGCCTGTACGCCCCGATGAAAACGTCGTCAAGACCGTCGTAGGTGGGGGCGTCCTTCGTGAGGAGTTGCATGAACCTGATCGTGTATGGTCCGCAGTCTCCACTGCAATAGAGAATCGCCGGAGTCATATTCATTAAAGGCAGATGCAACTATGAGACGAAGATATATTTAAGTGTTGGACATAAATTACCTCTGCTTGTTTTGCGGAATCCTTTTCTCGCGACTAAGGGTGAACGGCTTTGGCAACTTGTCGCTGTAGGTAGCCATCAACGCGGGGTGGGCATTCATTAGTACGGGGATAAGGTGGGTGACGCAGCTTAAGTGTGCCGGCAGATGACGGTCCCTGACGATGTAGACGTCCGAATCATAAACCCTTACCTACCACCCCACCAGATCTATCGCTACGGCGATCCAGTGAACACTGTCCACATTCAAAGGTAGGAGGATGAGTTCCGCCCCTTCCCACGCCCGGCCTATCATCGCCGGGGACCGCCCGTCGAAGTAGCCAAGCAGCTTCTCGTCGGCTTGGTAGCTATCCTCATCGCTCTTGTATTTGCCCCACTCGGTCTGCAGATAGCGACCGAAATATGTGTCCACAACGACAACTCGACCAGCAAAGTCGCCGGCCCTCTCCGTTACCCCTTTCCGAAGAAGATAGCATGCTTGTTCCATGTGCTGCATCGATTACAACCCTAGTCAAAATCCAAATATATTCCACTACCTTTTACAGTACATACCTTGTCATTCAAAAGACAAAGATAGTCACTTAGGTGGGTATCGTACCTCAGAGTTTAGCCAAACTGTGGGCGTTTTTAGTGCGGTGAAGAACTCCTTACTTAGCGCCGTGCCGTATGCAGTCTTGCATCTGTCCTCATCCCCGCTGCACAACCACAACCACAATGTTAGGGGATCGAAGTCCTCTATGCAATAAGTTGGGTAAGTCTGCTGATGAGTGTCACCTATCCATCCACCGGAGGAACCCATCGTTGTCTGACACGGAAACAAGACCCAGCTTAATCGCGACCGCGCCTTCGACAACGTTCTTCCCTTTTCGGCCCCGCGTTTTCTTCTCAGGTGGGGGATTCACTTCTCCTTCACCTCCTTGACCTCTCTTACTCTTCCTGCCTCGAACGGCCTCCGGTCTTGCAGGCTCTGGGATCTGCCAATAGGTTTTACAGTTTGAACGGAGAAGGAAGAAAAAATTTCAAACCCGTGTCACCATGATCTGTACTCGTGTCGGCTAACGGTGATACACTTGTCACTTACGTACTACTATAGATTAAAATGACAGGAAATGTAACAGCCATTTTACCTTGTTCTCATCCTGTCCTTCCCGCGTCGCTTCGTCGTTCCATGTAGGTAGTACAACCGTTGAACCGGCTTTACCGCTTATGTCCTCACCATCCCTATGGTTCCCGACCTTCTGGCCACTGACGTCTCCCCCAGTTCCTCCAACGGTATCGTCTTTGACCGCCGCTGAGATCTGGCAATTGGTTACGGTTATGTCAACTGTGATTAAGATCATATATTTGTTCCCTTGTCACTTTACATATTAATACGTGTCGATTCACTTTAACAACCGTGTGCGGTGTGTGCAAAATAGTGACACATTAAAAATTGCTGATTCTATAACCCCTTCACCGTGGTTTCAGAAAATACCATGTCAAGTAACAACCAAATTACCTCCTCTTCTCCTTCTGGTCGCTGGTCTTCCACCCTAGTTTGTCCTTCTGTCCCCCCGTTCTTTCGGTCGTTATCCTCTCCACGGACATCGCCCATTGGTTTCTGCTCACGTCCTGCATTCGACTGCCCATCTCGCATCCCATTCACAAAACCTTCCAACACCTTCATCTGATACAGAAAGTGCATAAATGAGGGGTGGTTAGCGAATGTTATTCAGCATTGGAAGATAAGTAACCCGTGTCACCTTTGACAGTTATCCGTGTCACATATAAAATATACTGGTGTCACAAATGCCACAAACGTTACAGGTACCTTCTCATCCATGCTGCGCATCCAACTTGACATGGTTCCCAGGCTCTCCAATATCAGTTCTACTGACTTCACCAACTTATCCTCCCAGGATTCACTTGTCCCATCTCGTTGCTCCGAACTCGGGCCGGACTTGGCTGAGCCTTCACCGTAATAACTCGGTGCCAACGCAGCCTCAATGTCATCAAAGTAGAGGTCAGGCTCCTCATGCTGGTAGAAGCACCCGCGCATCAATTCATACTCGCCGACCTTCGGTACTAGTATCGGGTTGTCTTCGACCTTGATTCTATCAGATTTTTCAGGGTCCATGCGGGACTGGATCGTCTCATACATTAGATTGTCGTCATCGGCTGTCCACCTCAGCATGCGAGGCAACGCTGTGTTCGAGACCCGCTTGGCGAACGCCTCCCAAATCCCCGGCACAGCTTCGTACAGCCAAATCTAAAACAACCACACATGTCACTCGAATGAGTCCATCAATTGCGCGTACTAGTTCAAGCATAACTTCGGTCAAGTAGCTTACTTGGAACGCATACGAAAAACCCATAAGCCCATATCCATATCGATCGTCCTTGTCGTTCGCCTTCGGCTTCAGGTCAGCGACACGTCGTTCTATGACGCCCGACAGGGACTGGTGGGTGGCCTCGTACACAACCCTGCCCCAGGGGTAATCCAGAAATCGATCAACGTTCTCCACAAGCTTCACAATCCACCCTCGTATGGATTTCCTGGGTTCTTCCCCCAGCAGAACTCCTTCGACGATAAGTAGGAGAGCGATCTTAAAACGCTTTCGAGCACTCGGCTCCTTCAAGATGGAGTTCTTGAAGGCGTTCTCCAGCTCACCGACCTTCATGTTGTCCGTTCCGAATAAGTCCTTGAGAGCCTTCTTTGTCTTCTTGTCATCCTCCGTCTCTGTGTCTTCCCCCAGAACACGACCACACCGCAGCCCAGTCACGAGCGCAAACTCCTTGATAGAGAATCGCCGCAGCTTGCCTTGAAGCATGTACCAAGTCTCCCACTTCTTTTCTGTCACAAGCTGCCTTTGTAACACGTAATGCAGTAGTTGCGACGAGAATTGAACCCGGTTTGCCATTTGCACAATACCCCCTAATTGGCTTCGCTGCAGCTTCTCCCAATCGACGGGGTCAACCCAGTCGTCCATGTTGACGAGCAGAGACACTTTGGAACAGTGGTTGACCCGGCCTCGGAAATGCTTCTCTTCCGGCACTGCGAGTCGGGGCTCCACCTTCTTAGGTGCCCGGACACCTTTCCTCCTCAAATTCTGGGACCGAACCATGTTCTTCCTGCAATTAAGTGGACATGAACATTATCAATATCCACACAAACTCACCCCCTTCTGAATAAGTCTGTCTGCGACTGTTTCACGATAAAAGGCCCATGTCACCTACTGAAGTAACCCTTGTCACCCAACATAATAGCTCGTGTCATGATTGTCAATTGTCTTCTCCCAATTGTCCTACAGTACCCGTTTCTGACAGGGGTTTTTCTCCACTCTCCCAATCTGGGTAAAAGGACCCGCAAGCCTCCGACGCTCTTCTTCAACCTCCCTCGCTCATGTCTGTCAATTCCTCACTTCCCCACACCCCTTTTAGCCCAGATCTGTATTTCCCCTTATCCCCATTTCCCCAAATGACAGGAATTCCCCAATTCCCCAATTGACAGTAATTCCAAATCCCCAATTTTCGTTTTTTTTTTTCGATCCCAAATTGCATGCCTTACAACGAAACAGTGGAATAATGCAAATGAAGTGGGCAAGATTGGAAATGAAGTGAAGATTCAGCATAGTAGAGATGGGTAGGGACAGATTTCAATAATCAATTCAGTTGTACCTGTATTCCTGTGCCTTCCTCTCCGGTACTGCCTTCTCCGGCGGCTTGGTCGGTTTTTCGGCGACTACCTCCCTCTCCGGTACGAAACAATGGGAGAATGCAAATTAAGTGGGGAAGAATGCAAATTAAGTGAAGATTCAGAGTTTTAGAGATGGGTGAGGACGGATTTTAAAATCCAATTGAGTTGTACCTGTTTTCCTGCGCCTTCCTCTCCAGTACGGGCTTCTCCGGCGTCTTCCTCCCTCTCCGGTACGGGCTCTCCCCTTTCCCTTCACTTCACAACCGCCTCCCTTCACTCCTAATATTCGGTCTCTATCTCTCTCTCTCCTTCCCTTGTGTAGGTGGTGGTTTTTTTCGCCAACTGCAATGAATGCAAGTTACTTCCTATTCTTTTGTTTACCTTTTTAATTTCGAGGAACACAGCATTTTGTTTTCTTTTAAAATTTTTTTTTAGTAGGTCAATCGAACTGTGCAACCAACTGCCACCCTGTGAAAGATTCCTTTTCCTTTGTCGTTTTGTTTTGTTGTCCCAGTATCGGGTCCCGTCTTTCCATGCACGTGTCACCTGACAGGTTTTTTCGTGTCACTATTAACTGCATCATATTCCTACGTAAAGTGTAAATGACCCATGTCACCCCTTTTAATCCTCGTGTCCCCTTACGACAAATACCTTGTCACCAAATTGGATAGATACATGTAGCTACACTGCCAAGTTTAACATGTCCGCATATACAAATTTTTCACAGTCGACAACTACCAATTTTTGCAAAATATCCAAATGTTTTACTTCCACTATTACAGGAGGGTGTTTAAGATTGGAGCCAAGTGTTCAACTACGAAGTCTAGCATCCGAGTCGACCATGGAATACCCCAACAGCTAGCATCTGCCGGTATGCCTCAATGTATGTGTCGTCCAATCCATCGAAGTTAGGGGCGGTCTCCAGCAGGAGGTGCATGAATCGAATGGTGTACGGGCCACAATCACCGCTGCAAAGAGGAACAATCGGTCAGAACGCGGACACCGATTCCCCATCCAATCAAACGAAATTGAACCATGTCATCCTACTTACATTAGCTTGTTCTGTGGAAGCCTCTTGTCCCGGCGAATGGCAAACGGCGTGGGGACCTTATCGGCATACTTGACCTTCAGATCTGGGTGTGCACCCATGACGACAGGGATCAGGCTCGTCACATGCATTAACAGGGTTTGGAGTTGGCGTTCCGTCGCCGTGTGGACGTCGCAGTCATACACCCTTACCTCCCACTCCTTAAGATCGATGGCAAGGGCAACCCAGTGTTTGTTCTTGACGTTGAAGGGGGGAGGATGAGGTCCGCACCTGACCACGCTCGTCCCAACGGCTTCGGCGACCCCCCATTGAAGTACGCCATCAATGCATCACTAGGCTTGTACGCTTGGGGGGTGCCGGTGTACTCCTTCCATTCCCTAGGTAGATAAATTCCCGCTAAGCACGTATCGACTACGATGACTCCACTGCCCATGTCACCCGTTCTGTCTGCGACCGCTTTGCACAGAAGGTAGCAGCACTCCTCCATCTCCTGCATGAAGTGAACCGCAATTACAATCCATAATCCTGACACGGGAAATTTTAGAGGTGACAAGTCGTCATACCACAGTTCCCAACCAATCCTGGGGTTTCTTCAGACGGTTGAGTAACTCCTTCGTCATATCCACACCGCAGGGTGACGTGCGCATCTCCGCGTCCCCACTGCACGTTAAGTTTCTGTCAGGTATTGTGGACGTCCAACTATCTACCTTCATCGTCCATTCGAGTGTAAGACACATAACCTACGTACCTTGCCAACCAACTTGTCATGGCGTCGTTGTCCGTCGCTAACACCATTCCTAGCTGAACAGCATCGGCGGGAACAGTGGCTGCCTTCTGGGGTCGCGGTTTCTTGGCCGGGGGACCCAACTCCTCTCCAACAGCCTTCCTCGTCTTCTTCGCCGCCTTAGATACATAAACCTGAGCTACCCTGGGCTTCGGCCTCTCCTCAACTTCATTTTTCTTTCCACCTTCCTCATGACCGGACGCCTTTAAACCAACCTCTCCCAACTGCAAACATATCAAACTTCAGCTAAGATTTACACTTTCCCTTGTCACATAACAGATATTCTCATGTCACTTGACCTATACTATCATGTCACATATAAAATCACCTTTATTTCATAAATAAACCTTACCTCGTTGGTCTTTCCTTCCCCCCCCCCCCCCCATCCCCTGCCTTGAGAGATTCAGGTTCATCATTCTTGTCCCCGACATCATGACCAGCTTGCTTGCTCTCTCCTGATATCTCATCACTTGCCTTCACAGTTTCCACTTGTGTGTGCTTATCCCCGCCACCATCCACTTCACTTCCCTTCTCAACAGCACCTCCTAACTGCAAATGAATTCAATTTTGAATTATGGCTCATTTTTTCCAGTGTCACTTAACATAACAAATCATGTCACACAGCTACAATATTCCTGTCACATTCTTCCAGTGTCGCTGAAAATAACAAATCTTGTGATGTTTACCAACAACTAACCTTACCACCTAGTCCACCCTCACCGGCTTTACCCGCAATTGACTCTATCAACTCGTCCAGTTTTTTCTCATCTCCACCTTCTTCTTTATCGGTTGCTTCTTGCCAGGCCGTCCCCTTACACTGAACATCCCGCAGCTCAGTCACGGCGACCTCCAATAATTTGAGCTGCAGGTGATCAAATTATTACTTCATATCACCATACGGTGAGAAAAATCAACACAATTCACCCTTCATACCACTTTCGTTCATTATCTACACTACTTGTCACTTGTCCAATTTCACGTGTCAGGAGTCCATTTACCCTAGTTCACAGTTATCCCCAGTCTCCACAGAACAAATAATTGGGAAGTTATTGCATACCTTTTCATCCATCTTCTCCATCCCTGTTGACATTGTCTGAAGCTTGTCCATAACTTGTGCCAAAGTCTTGGCCATGTCCCCCACCCCGCCATCCTTCTCATTGCCTCCTCTTCCCGTCCTTGGGGACCTCCCACCAGGGGCTTCGAAATGTCTCAGGAACGGTGCAACTAGGTCGTCGAAAAAGGGGTCGGACTTCTCATCATCATACACACACCCATCCATCAGCTCCAGCTCAGCCTCCTCTGGTCTGAGTATTGGGTTATCATCAATCTCTATGGCCTCCTCTCCCTCAGCTTCGATGCGGCTGGCTATATCCTTATAAGCGAGGTTCTCGTCCTTGAGGGCCCATCTCATGCAACGAGGGAATGCCGTCGTCGACACCTTCGTCGCAAACCGGACCCCCCATTTCGGCATGGATTCCAGCAACCAAATCTGCACCGTATCCCCACTCAAATTAGTACATTTTCAGCATATGATTTACAAACTGATCATGGGTGTGGTCGAGAAGGTTACCTGAAAGGATACCGGATAACCCATCAGGCCATAACCATTGCGCTTCTTTCGATCTTCTGCCTTTATCTCAGCCTCCCGGCGCTTTACGGCGTCGTTCAGCAACACGTGTGTGGCAGCATAGATTACCCTCCCCCATGGGAATGCCAAAAACCTATCGACATTTTCCACCAATCGGACGATCCAGCTCCTCAGCCCCTTCCTCTGGTCCTCTCCTAACAAAACGCCCTCCACAATGTACAGCAGCACTAGCTTGAATCGTCTTCGCGGGCTCCGCAACACCATTACTGAGTTTTTCAGCTCGGTCTCGAGGTCACCAACCGTCATCTTCTCGTTTCCAAAAAACTCCTTTATAGCTTTCTCGTCCTCCTCCATCTCAGTAGCTGCTGGTTGACTGCACCGCAGCCCAGTTACTAAGGCGAACTCCTTGAGGGAGAACCTCCTGAGCTTCCCCTTAATCCGGTACCACGTCTCCCACTCCTTTTCGCTTGTAAGCTGTCGCTGGAGTGCATAATGCACAATTTGTGAAGAAAATTTCACAGTGTGCGCCAGCCGCACAACCCCACCAAGCTGGGAGTCCAGCAGCTTCTGCCAGTCACTAGGGTCAACATAATCGTCAATGTTGTTCAGCATTGACAGTCTTGAGCCCTGGTTGACCCGGGCCCGGAAGTGCCTAGCTTCGGGGACTAGGTAGTCAGGCTCTTTGTTCTTCGCGCTCACATTCTTCGTCCTCACCATTTTTCTCCTGCAATTTCCATCACACGAACAAACTCAGCTTCTACCATTTATATTCGTCTCCCTCTGTCACCTAACAGACTATCCCATGTCACTCTACCCTTGTCACTCAGTGTGAAACCCATGTCACCCATTTTGAATCGGAAGCCTATTATAACCAATACCTCAAACCTCCTTCAATAGGACACCTATGACATCCACATATCCCAATTTCCACAGCTCGCCAATTCTCGTATTCCGCCTACCACAATACATTTACAAACCCTTCTCTCCAAATTGGAAACCCCTGTCACCCAATGTCAAACCCCTGTCACCCAATTCGAACCTCAAACCACCAATTTCCCCTATCCATAGTTCCCCGACCGTTGCCCTAACCCATTCCGAAAACCATTGTCACCCAATTGGAAACCCTAACCACCGATTTCCCCTTTCCATACCCGAAAACCACCCATGCCACCACCACCCACCATTATCCAAACAAGAAAACCACCACCCCGACCCACCATTCAGGCCGCCATTGCCCTAACCCCTTCACCCACTGCTTCCCCGACCCACACCCGCGCACCCTACCACCAAAGGGAGAAGAGTAAAAGGGCGTACTTGTTCTGTGTGTCGTCGGGTCGTGGCTGCTGTGTCCTTTCCGGCGACGATGGACTTCCCCACTCTCTCTCCTTTGGTGTATGCAAGAAGAAACCGCTACCGCAACCGCCCTCTCTCTCTTTTTCTTCTGGCGTCTCTGCAACTGCCTCTCTCTCTTTGCTATTGTATCGGTTTGGAAGGAGAAGAGAGATGGTGATGGGATTGCCTTTACTCCTTCCCGCCTTGCCTCTCCCCTACTAGGTAGGTAATGATGCCTCTATTTTCTTTTTCAATTTTTTTTTTGCATTAATTACAACCGATAGCCGGTTTGGGGGGGGGGTCAAAACCTGTACATTTATGCAAATTTTTCGAGAAAATGGCATTCTTGCCAATATTTCCAAAACGGTGGCATTTTTGCAAACTTTTCTCAAATTGTGGTATTTAGTGCTATTCCCTCATAAATAAATCACAGCAAACCAGATTCCGTCCCTTGTAAATAATTACAAGACCTCCTCCTGATGCAGCAGTGGGAAGTTAGGATCGATCCACGAGGAAGCGTGTCAGCGGATCCTAGGCAGCGGTGGAATCTCACAGAAGTCGACAACAGGGGTCCTAGATCTCGAGTACAGCAACTCGACAGAAGATCGGACAGTCGAACACAGCACAGCAGCTCTCGGCAAAGGCTACTCGATCTCGACAAAGGGCTACTCGATCTCGAGTAAGGTCCTCGTCGACGTCGGCTTGTCTTGGTCGAGTACCTGCACACAGAAGCTACAGCGACTCGGGTCGAAGATCAGTAGTCGAGATTGATTAGTGCTATTCGATCTTGAGGAAAGCAGAAAATAAAACGAAAGAAAATAAATGCAAAGGCTTTGGGGATTTCAAACTAAACTGTATAAAAAGGACTTCCAAAATTGGGGTTTGCAACAACAATAACCAAGCATGCATAAGGCAGAGATAAAACAGATAATCATGTAAATCGCATCAAAGTACTAAGCTTTCGCTTTTTCCAACAATTAGACAACTCTTTCAAGAAACCCTAATTGTCTCTACTGATTTCATGTTTACAATCCAAGTTGTTATCATGAACCTCCATTAAATGGGTAATAAACATATAACAAGTAGTAGATGCTCAAAACTTGATAAAAGTCGGATCTTTACCTCAATTATGCATGGCTATCGTCGGGCTCGCCCCAACCCTAGAAGTGGGTGGACTACTCGCGCTTCATCATAATTAAAGACATCAATAATAAAAGGAAATAAACTTGCATTAATGAAATAAAATAGAGCTTACAACCAAAGGAAGTCAATTCCGCTTTCGCTTCACAAACTCCTCTTGGCCACTCACTCTCTCTTTCTCTCTACTACTCCTACTAATTGCTGTGTGATTGAATGAATGAAAAAACAGCCCCATGGGCTTTATTTATAGCCTTCTAATCCTTGCTATTCAAGGATAGAATATCTATATCTATATCTAAAACTATATCTAAAACTTTTAAAGATAAATAAAAGTAACAACATAATTAAATCTAAATAAAGGAATTAAATCTAAAGTGTCTTCAAGTGGATAGATCTCTCTCTTCATGATGTATCTTGATAAAATCGGATAGAATCGGCAATCTTCGGCCCCAAGGAATCCCAATCCGAGTAGGATAGAGCAAAACGCGTTACGTGGCTTCTGGAGGCTTCCTCGATCTCGAGTAGAAGTGTCGGTCGACTGGGCTGGCTCGGCGTCTCGGGTTGCTGGTGCTCGACAGGCTCGGACATGGCTCCTAGGCGTCGTCGATCTCGAGGAGTGGTCCTCGACATCGAGTTGGTGGCTCATCTTCTTCGGCCTTCTGGTGTTGTCGAGGAACCCTTCTCGACATGCTCGGACATGGTCTTCAGCTTCGTCGACATCGAGGAAGGTCCTCGACATCGAGTTGGGTGTCCGGGTACCAAGTCGGGTAATGCTCTCGGCAACTCCGGGTAATCTCTCCTCGACTCCGGATAATTTTCCCTCGACTTCGGATAATCCCTTCTTGGCTCCGGGTTGTCTCCGAGAGCTTGTCGACTTCGAGTAAGGAACTCGATCTCGAGTAAGTTGCTGGAGCCGGGTTGTTCGTCTTCGGCTTCTCGACATGATCCTCCTTGATCCTGGCAGGTGTCTAGACATGACTCATCGAGATCGACTAAGGCTTGTCGATGTCGAGTGACTTTGAGCTCCGGTTCTTGCTTCTTGATTTTCTCCCGAAATGGTTCCATATTCTGCAATATTAAACAGAAACTTATGTAGATCTCCATTTCTGACAAATAAGCATATACTACATAAATCCGACATATTCCCAACCCGAAATATGCAAAATGTAAAGAATATGGAACTAAAATATGCATAAGGACGTGGTTACTTTGGAGACATCAAATCACCCCATACTTAGACTTGCTTGTCCTCAAGCAATAACCAAACAATAACCAAGGCCTACAACACACCCTTCAAGTCTTCGCCTATGTCAAAAGCAACATCTCAAGTAGTAGCAATGTAAGACAGGTGAATTTAACGTCATCACACATATATGAGCGATCCATAGGCATAGGCAATATAAATCCAACCTCACAGGGATAATGTGTTTACACTCAGCTCTCAATGTGTTTAGGCTATGAAGATCATCTCTCAACTCGATTCCATATACAATCTCATAAACATTGTAATTTAATTATAAATCCACTTCGCAACCAATTATGAAAATGCAACAAGAATTATCAGGAGGACTTCGCTCAATAGAAGTCTTCAAAGAAGATTCCATTCGGTGGGGTTGTAATGGGGCTTGGTAAGAAATAATAAGGTATGGAATTATTTGGCCATGTGGTGCTTAATAAAATTCGGGAATCAAGACTCCTAAATCTCCAACACAACTCAAGTAAACCATAACTCTCAATCATATGCATCAACCAAACTCTCCAATTTATGTCAATGAAGTACGTAACCTTTCAAGCTTTCTCAATCTCTCCAAAGTATGTATCTTGCGAACTAATGAAAGAAATAAGGTAAATTTGGCTCATGCACTTTATTCACAAACATATGTACTTCTTTTTTTTTCGATTTTTTTTTGAACGAAAATAAAATAAAACTAATGCTAGTGCATTTATATGGTAAGCCAAAAGTCCTTTTACATAATATACATAGCAGGATAAAATATAAAACCAACCCATATCTCTATAAACTCAAAAATCCTTCTTGCTTGAATTGAAACACAAGCTCATTCCTTCCACAAATCATCATTTCAACCAACTCTAAGTCTTAATTCCCAAATGGGGGTCAGGCTCAATTTGGCTAAGGATAATTTTGTGGATTTTACAATAAAAGTCTCAGGCTAATGTTCTGGCTTCAAGCAGGGATAATGCAGGGTAGGTAAAGAGAGGATAAAATTGGCTTAAAAGGTGCCTCCATCATTTAATTCTCATCAACATAAACATATAAATGCATTGGCTTTGAATAACTATCACAACATTTAGAGATGCATAGGAAGAGTAAATACACTCAAGAAAGCAGAGGGATTTTTAATGTTCTCCCTATAAGGCCAAAATTCTCACTAGGACAATTTTTGTTGGATTTTAACCTTTAGCTTAGGATCATATGTGCTCAATTTCATCACAAGTTCACAATCCACATAAAAAACAATTTTGAGGACTTAGGCTACACCTTCCAAACATGCCATAGGATTTATATGATCAAGTCAATCATTATTTATCATCATAGGACATCTAAGTTAGGGTATAAAAACTAAAACAATGCAAAAATTTAAACATGCATTTTTTTTTCTTTTTTTCGACATTTTCTTTTTTTTTTTTTTCTTATGCAAAAAACAAGACTAAAGTATGAAAAAAAAAACTAAAATGCATAAAATTTAAACATGAATGCATAACATAAAAATTAAAATTTCACCATGTAAAACCAAAAAGCAAGACTAAAACATATAATAATGATAGTGAGCCCTTCCCCCACCCCATACTTAAAATTTACAGTGTCCCCACTGTATAAAAATTGAATAACAACAAGAGTAAAGGAAGGAACTAACAGGATAACACATCGAAGAGGGCGGATCAGGCATATCGAGGAAATAGGCTTGTCGATCTCGAGTACAGGGTACTCGATCTCCAGGAGCTTTTCTGCATCAAGTGGCTTCTGAAGTCGAGGAGCTTCTGGGCTTGTCGATCTCGAGTTGGCCTACTCGATATCGACAAGTGTCTGGGCTGCTCCTCCTTGTCGTCGTCGACTTGGCCTTCGTCGATTCTGACTGTTTTTCAGGGACTTCCTCTTTCCACTTTTCGCGATCCTTATATGCTTGCCGACCTAAAAGTGTTAGATTGCACACAAAAGACAAGACTATACACATGAAGTATTCTAAAAACCAAAACCAAAAACCAAAAAGTTCAAAAGTCCCAAAATTCATAAAGTTTATATACATGCTCTAGATTTTAGAGTCGCTAGGCCGACTTCTCCGTTTGCGCTCAAGGACCATTAGTGTGGGGCCCACTCTTGCTTGGCCCTTCTCCTGGATCATCTAGGTCCTGATGGTAGTATGCAAGCTCAGCTGACAGGGGGTTGCTTGCATCATCTCCCTTCTCTTTCTTCTTCTTCCTTCCAGCTCTTAGCTTTCGCAGATTTTCTTGCCACGGGGCCTTACCTCCCCTTAAATTATTGAAAAATTTCTTTATGGACTGAGGGGGAGTAGGATTCATACCTGAACTTACCTTTTCGGACCCAAAACATAAATCTTTGGGCTTGGGGCTAGTCCATGTCGAGTACTGCTGGTCGACCTCGAGTACAGGGACCCCATACTTAGGTTCTAGGCAAGTCAATGGCTCAGCAGAGGTTGTCGACCTCGACAAGGTCTTGTCGAGATCGAGTAGAACCCTTGTCGAGATCGAGTTGCTCTTGTCGACCTCGAGTACAGTTCTGGCACTTTCCTCCGCTGTTTGCTGGGTCCCGTGGTTGCTGATGCTTTTCACCTCCAGCCATGAAATTTCCTCTTTTGCAGGGCCAAAAGAGAAATCCAAAATCTCATCGCCTATGGTGAAGCTGAGCGATTGATTCTTGACACTAGTTCTGGCATCTGCAGTAGCTAAGAATGGTCTACCAAGAATAATAGGGCTAGTAGGATCTTCAGCACAGTCTATAATAAGGAAATCTGCAGGAACAAAGAATTTACCAACCTGGACGGGGACATTCTCAACTATACCTGTAGGGATGACCACTATATTGTTTGCCATGTATAGTTTGGCATCCACAGGCTCTATGCATCCTATTTTTACCTTCCGCCAGATTGATAGAGGCATGATGCTCACAATTGCTCCTAAATCACACAGAGACTCATATTTATATTGCCCAAAACCCACAGTAACATAAAACTTACCAGGGTCAGGTCTCTTTTCAGGGAAGTGGAGTACTTTGCATTCGCCTGCGATCTATGAGATGGATCGCTTCTTGCTTAGGATTTCCTTCAGAAATTTGACATATCCAGGCATCTCTTGCAGGGCTTCTATAAAAGGAATAGAAACATTCAGTTCTTGCAGCATATTAACAAATCTGGTAAACCTACCTGCAGTGGGATCTTTCTGTGCTTTGGAAGGGAAAGGCAGTGGCTTTTTCTGCTTCGGAGCCAGATCAGACGTCGGAGGTGTTGCGAAGACGTTGGCTTGCTGCTCCTCGATCTCGACCAGGGGCTCCTCCACATCGAGTTGGGTTGTCAACCTTGATTTGCCGGGCTGCGTAGTGGAGTCCGAGCTAGGTTTCTGGGCTTGGTCGAGGAAAGTTTTGTCGAGGTCGAGTAGAGGCTCATCGAGATCGAGTAGATTCTGCTCTATGTTGAGTTGCTGCTCTGCCTTGTCTTGATGTTTCCCGACCTCTGGCTCGTGTAATTGATGCCCACTTCTGAGTTTGATAGCTGCGACGTCTCCGGTCTTCCCCTTAGGATTTGGTTCTGTTTGCCCAGGGAGTTGTCCGGATGGTCGTGGGATCTGTGCAGCGATTTGACCCATCTAGATCTCTATTCCGCTTTTCCAAATATCTAGTTCTCCAAATTTTGTAGTGATGTTCTGGAACTGGTTGTTGATGGTGCCCTGATTTCGACGCATCTCATCAAGGATCAGTTGTAGATCGTCCTTCTTTTGATCCCTTTCTGGATGCCCTGGAGCTCTGTAGGGTGGGGGATTCCTATAAGGACCTTGGTTCCATTGTGGCTGATAGAACCTTTGATCTCCCATGTAGCGATTTGGACCCCCAGCATAGGCTGCTTCTTCATGTGTCTCTGCCATTCTGACTTGCTCAGTGTGTGGGCACTCAGTAGTGGTGTGCCTCTGTGATCCGCATTCGATGCAAGGCTGATTGACAGATAGATATTTGACTTGCTTGAGGAGCTTGCGATTCTGGTCTCTGTAGAACTGCTCCCTGACATCTGGGTCAATCTCCTTTGCTGGCTCATAGAGTGGCATAGATGGTGCTGGCCTGGCATAGGAGCTCTCCTCATAGTTTGCAGTAGACCCATATTTGTTGTCATAATTGGTGAGCTTGTCTAGCACACCCCATGCGTCAACTGGCGGCATCGTCAGATACTCATAGCGAGTATACTGGTTGATTCTGTCCTTGGTGACTTGGTCAAGAGAGTTGAAGAAGATCTCCTGAATGACGTAGGGTGGCTGTCCATGAGTAGGGCAAGATCGCAGCAGTTCTTTGTAGCGTTCCCATGCCTTTGCCAGCGGTTCCCCAAGCTTCTGTTTGAAGGCGGTGATTTTCTGGCGGAGGAGTGCTGTCTTGGCAGGTGGGAAGAATTTATTCAGAAACTCTTGCTCTACTTGGGCCCATGTTGTGGGTGATCTTGGCTTCAGTCCTTCAAGCCACTTCAGTGCAGGCCCAGCGAGAGACCAGCGGAAAGCCATCATCTTGATATATTCCAAAGTTGTACCTTCAGCAAGAGTACGGCACATGTCACAAAAGTTGGTAATATGCTCAAGAGGACACTCATTAAATTTGCCATAAAAAGCATTATTTTTAAGCTGTATAAGAAATTGAGTGCGAATTTCATAAGAGTTTTCAGGGATTAGAATCGCCGATTCAGGCACGACGAGAGTGGGATGCATATAATCCTCTGCAGTAGTTGGATATTGGGCAAGCTCAGCTTCTGCTTGCCTTGCGCGCTCTGCTTCTTGTTCCCTCGCTGCCCTTTCAGCGGCGATAGTAGTATCCTTTGCGGCTAGCTCCCTAGTAAGCCTCTGTATTAGCTGCTCCTGTGTTTCTGCGGCTGCCATGGCTCTTTTCAGTCTAGCGTGGGCTTGTATAAGACGTTCTGGGTTGTCTAAGCCATCAAACTCAGGTGGTTGACCAGAACGGCGCATACACCTTGAAAGTAAACTCAAAGAGAATGTGAGATTTTAACTACCTAAGGCGCGAATGATAGCCTCCCCGGCAACGGCGCCAATTTGTTGTAGAGGGTTCCCCGACCAAATAAATTTGTAGTCAAGACCCCCGCTATAGTATAGGGGAGTCAGGTTCGTCCTCAGGAGAGAAGTCAGCGGTTCTAGGTTTAGTGTGTTTTGGGGTTCAGGGATAGCGGGAAAAGGTGGGGAGGTTGCTGTCGATGTCGACTAAGACTTGGTCGATGTCGATGGATGGAAAGAGAATGGTGGTTTGATATCAAGTAGAATATGTGCCAAATAAAAATAATAAAATAAAACAAATAAAGATGCAAACTTCCAAGGTTAGGGATCACCACAACAATAAACATATGTGCAGATCATAAATCACATAAAGATTCATGCTTTATATCAAAGAATCGACTTTCGCAAATTCCAACAATTTAGGTGATAGAGGCTCTCGCATAAAAACCTAATTTGTTTTTACCTTTTCTTAATCAAGATTAGTCGGCTCTCGCAAATAAACCCTAATTACTATCCAATTCATAATAAGATCACTTTCGCTTCAATATCATGAATAAGGAATTTCCTCAACTCTCGCAAAGGATTAAGCACATAGGTAGATGATGATAAAGACATATAAATTCATAGATTTATAAATCAAACAAACATATATATGTTGGGATCACCCCAACCCTAGAAGAAGGAAAATTAGAAAGCAAACATGATGAAAGAAATTACCTTTAACATAAAATAAACTAAAACTTACAAAACCTTCCAAACGTTCCTCCTCTCTCTCTCTCTCTCTCTCTCTCTCTCTCTCTCTCTCTCTCTCTCCTCTTCCTCTCTCTCCTCTTCCTCTCCTTGTGCCCTAAGACAACTTGACTTGAATGAATGAAAATCAGCCCCCTAAGGCTTTATTTATAGCCTTCATTCCCTAGCTATTCTAGGTAAGAAAGTCTATCTAAATCTAAATCTAATTATCTAAAGGCTTCAAGATAAATAAATGCAATAAAGGAATTAAATCCAAAAGGGAAATTATATCTAAAATAGGTAAATCTTCCATGTGTTGATAGGTCTTCTCTCCATAGATAGATGTTGATAGATCTCAGCCAAACTCGGATTCCTTCGGCTCCAAGGACTCCCAAACCGTGTAGGACAGCCAAAACGGGTAACGCGGCTTCGGACGCGGCTCCTCGATCTCGACTAAGCCTTCTCGAGATCGACTAGGATTGACGTCGACCATGGCTGGCTGGGCTTCTCGGGCATCTCTGCTCGACATGGCTCGGACCGGTGCTCCTGACTTGGTCGATCTCGAAGACCTTACTCGATCTCGAGTAAAGGTGGCTCGTCGACTAGGTCTTCTGGTGTTGTCGAGCAACCTCTCTTCGACATGGCTCGGGTGCCGGCTTCCGGTTTCCTCGATCTCGAGTAGGTTTACTCGATCTCGAGTAGAGTGTAACCCGGCATGTCTTCGTCTTCGACTTCTCGATCAGCTCCTCCTCGACCAGGCACTCCTTGGACATTTTTGGTCGATCTCGAGTAAAGGTACTCGATATCGAGTACATCTCTCAGCTTTCAGCTCTGTTCTTAAAACGCACTTTTCCGAGTCCTCGTTCGTCAGATTGACGCATATGACCATGCGTTGGAAAGCTCTTTCCGAGGGATACAACTCTCCTGAAGACATCAAAGCTTGATTCAGAATGATGAATACCGAAAAAGGGCATTTTCTCTAGCTGCACCATTCTTAGCTTCTCCATGAGTTTCCTTTAAGCTCCAAAGTGCGTCCGATTTCTGCGAAATATAACAAAAACTTGTGTAGACCTCCATATATTGCAAATAAACATATACTACACATATTTTATATTATTTTAACCCAAATGCATGAAATGCATGCAGAAATCGATATAAAACTAGATGTAAAACATGGCGGATTCAGCTCACAACACCGACTTTATTGGTGGGCAGATAAAAATGGCTGGTTCTCTACGTCCAGTGCATATAAATTAGTAACAAAAAACACCGACCTGACAATAGATGACAGTAATTGGATCTGGAAGATTGATGTTGCACCAAAAGTAAAGAATTTCCTATGGAAATTGGCACAAGAAGGACTCCCAACTGCGGCATTACTATCAAAACTTGGTGTTGCCATACCTCGTTATTGTCCAATATGTAACTACCATGAAGAAGATGCAGCTCATATTTTCTTGGAATGTAAGTACAACTCATATTTCAAGAAAGTAGACAGCAAGATTCGAAGATCAATAACGGACATAATGGAATCGTCAAGGAAGATTAAACCCATCATGAATAAACTAGCGGAACAACTGAACGGCAAACAGAAACAAGAAATGGCTTATAGCTGGTGGGTGGCCTGGCTCACGAGAAACCAAGTAGTTTTTAGACAACAGAAACAACCATCTATTGACAATCATAATCAAGTCGTTAAAATGCATATGTCCAACTGGACTAGGGCCTCAAGTGAACATACAGAAGGAAAATATAAAGGAAATAGTAAGGAAATTCGATCAAAGAACAGAAGAAGAAACAGGACGAATGATAAATGGATAAAACCCCCAAAGACCTTTCTGAAATTAAACTTTGACGGATCGGCACCACAACAAGATGACAGCTCAATTGGATTCATTATACGAAACTGGGAAGGACAACCAATTACAGTAGGAGGAATGACAGTTGGGAAAGTATCTGCCTTATTATCGGAAGCACTGGCACTATCCTTAGGCATAAAAAATGCAATAGAATTGGGCACAGATAAACTCGTGATTGAAGGAGATTCCCAAATAATTATTAATTATCTGAAAAACGGAACAAAATGTCCATGAGAAATTGAAATGATAATGTCTGAAATCTCTTGCCTACTCCGTGGGTTTCGCGAAGTTAGAATTTTCCATATACTTCGCAAAGGTAACAAGGTGGCTGATTGTATTACTAAATTGGCCCGTTCTACCAGAAACCAAGATATGCTTACTAATCCAGGTCTTCTTGACCTCATCCGAAAGGATGCTATCGGATAGCGCCCCGGCGAATCCGAATTCTTACCTAATCAAAATATATATATATACATACATACATATATATATATATATATATATATATATATATATATATATACAAACCCAAAGAAATCTACTTTATTTATTGCATTTATTATTAAAATAGTATAAATCATAAACAAATAAATTAATTTAATCAAAATAATAATCTCCCTTCCTTCTGATGCTCATTGCCTCCGTTAAAGTGTTGCCTCCTCGCAAACGGTGAGGATCAGCAAATAGTTAAAGAGAGTTAAAAAATCCGTTACCCTTAACGCCGTTTTCTCCACCGCTACGTCGTTACGGAGAACAATCCCAATGACCCAATCTCCTCTTTTTACTCTCCCTCCTCCCTCCCACAGTCCACTGCATAACGCCAGCAAAACACAGAGGGAGGGAGATATATATAGAGAGAGAGAGAGACAGGCTGTGTACATAAACAAGCTTTTACATATCCCAAGAGAGAGGAAGAAGACGACAGGTACGTCGCAGGGTTGAAGAGATCGGCTGATGATCGAATTCTAGTAAGCAAACCAAAAATCCATTTGTCCGTTACAAAATTAGCTTCCTGGAGCAAAACACTCTGCAGAAGATTCTCATTTCCGTTTCGGTCGGTTGAGGATTGAGAACTGTTTCGGAATCGCAAAAGCCGGGGCTGTGGAAGCTTGGATTTGTGAAATTCAGCTGAATTGCGAGGTTTTTTTTTAATTTTATTTTATCGTAATTCAGTTCAAAGTTATGCGTTCTTCGCTTAATCTGGATCTCATAGGCTACTTGCCATGCTTTTGGAGGCCGATTTCTTCAAGTTGTGGAGTTTCACGGTGAATTGCTCTGTTCTATCTGAATTATGGAATAGGAAGTCGAAATTCATTTGCCTTTCCATTTTCCAGTTGAGATTCGCTTATTTTGTGTTTACTTCGCATAATTCGACCTATTAATTAACCTTTGAATTTCCGCTTGCAGATTTGCAGAACTGTTTCACTGTCAGATGTTTTCAGCTTGGAGGTGTTGAGCTGATTTACACCTGACAAGTTCCTCGGAAAATTACAGTGAAATACTCAAATAGAGAATGCGCCTTTGATCTTCTGCTGAGGGAGATGAGGTTTTGCTTGCTTGGTTGCAATTTCGGATCTGAAAACTGATCCTCTTCGATTTGATTCTGCTGGTCTTTAATTCACTTCCGAAGAGTTTAGATTTCCGAATTATTAAGCGGAATTCAACTGTTCCTCGTGTGAACTCCGCTTACTGTTGCAAAATTCAGCTGAAATTTTTCGTTTAACTCAACGGCGAGCTATTTTTTATCCATGGAGCTCCCACAACCATCTCGCCCCTACGCAGGAGAAGGTATTTCGCATCGCCCATCAATTCCAATGGAGACTAAAATTTTCATACCACAATCAAATTGCAATTTTATTGTTCGAAAATTTTAAATACAATTCTATTGGTTAATTTTTAATTTTTTTTAATCTCCTTGTCCAAAAGTACAGGTAGGAAAGCAATACACGATTTTCTCTCTCTTTACGGTCATTCACCTGTACAGCAAGATCCACGACCCTCCTCTGAAGGTAAATTTGAGCTTGACCTCTTTCTTTTTCTTTTTTTTTTTTAAGAAAGCATTTTGAAGATTCTTGCTTAGCAACTATTGTGACTTTATGCATGTGATTGTTCTAAATTATGAAAATTAAATCACTTTCGTATCGCCCTCAATAATTAGGGTTAGGGTGCCTAATTATTAGGCTACGCTAGGCGCATGTGAAGGGCAAATACATCTTTAAAGTTAAAAATTGCAAGTGTAGTGTACCAAAAATGATCTGCAATTTATGTAGAATTTATTTAGGTTAGTGAGAAGGCAATTCGTGAGCCCATGGAAGCGGTCCTTAACTTACCCCATGCTCTGTGGAACTGAGTTGGTCCATATCCGAAAAGGCCAACTTTACTAAATTAGCAGTGTCATATTGGCATTTGTCATATGTGTGGTAGGTGTGACACAAAAATAGCAAGGGTATATATTTATACTAAAAAAAATTAAAATTTATATTTATGTTATAAATAGTCAATCATATATATTTATATAATTTTCTCATGAAAAAACATATTTTGAAAAATCTTTGAATTGAAAAGATGATTTTTTGATGTAATAATTTTAATATTTTTTTAAATGTATTTTTTCAAGAGAAAATTTTATAAATATATCTGATTGGTTATTTATAACATAAATATATATTTTTTAAAAAAAAATTATCATGAATATATACTCTTGCTATTTTGTGTCACACCAGGGGTGTATTTGGGGTACTCTAAGATTATTACGGACTATCTAAGATCACAAGTTGGATGTCCTTGGGAAATAGAAATAGTTATGTCAGATATCCAAAGCCTTCTCCAAGGAATAAGGTTTGTTAGTATATCACATATTCCCCGTATTGGTAACCGAGTAGCGGATAAGGTTGCACACCTTTGCTACTCTACCAGGGGGCCTGAGCTATACCTAGATACAGGTATTCTTGACCTCATCCGACAGGATGCTTTCGAATAGGATTCCTCCATCCGAATTCTTACCTAATAAAAAAAAAAGGTGTATTTGGGGTGTAGGAGAACTCCTCTCTAGGTAGGTGGTTTTGTTTGGGCCCACTTCGAGTTGAAGTTCGTTTAGTAAACTAACTAGTTCAGTACCTGTGCAGTGCACGGGCCATACTTTTGAAATATATTGCATATAATATTAGGGGTGGGCACGGGACGGGAGGGGACGGGATTGAGCCGGGACGGGACTCGTCCCGCGAAATTTTTACGGGACGGGATTGTAACGGCCCGAGATTATGATTCTCGGGTTACGTTTCGAGGGATGAAACCCCTCGTTAGGATCTTGCGCCCCGAGTACAGGTTGAAGGTTTGAAATTCTACTCCAACGTTTTCAAGTGGGATTTCATACCCAAAATTCGAAGGGATCGTTGGAATCCCCGGGGAAGTCCCCTGTACCTGCCGTAAGTCTAAGCGTGGAAAACCAGCAAACATGCAAGTAGCAGAATCAAGGTGTAATACAAGAGGGTGCCACGGCAGAGCCGGGTCAAAACCAAATCAATTAGCGTATTTATCGAAATGTAAGGTTAGACCATTTCTTTAAATCGCCCAAGAGAGTGCCCACGTCACAGAAGCAAAGAACAATCATGCTGCAAAACAAACCTAAAAAAAAAATGTATGCGGGGCGGTGTCAGATCGAAGCCCTACGCAATATAATCCCAAACAAGCAGACATATACACACGCTAGTCCTAATAAAGATGCTTCTAGATGCAAGGCGGAATATTAACACACTAGCATGGTCCTAAGATCAAGTGCATAAATATAATAAGGCCTTAGCACCGAATAACAAGTGGTATATCCCTCTCCTACCTCCACCCCCTTCCGATAGGGCGGAGACTGGCCAGCTCGTGAATGCATTCCATATAATCGGGTGGCACGAATGCCCAACCCGTATCCACAATAAAGCCCGCAGGCATCTCATAATATAAGGAAGTTCATGACTCGATTGACTCAGGACGGGACCCGATGAGACTAGGTCGTCCTATAACCCTAGCAATGACTCTAGTTACTTCACAGATAACGGCCGTTCTGTTTACAAAAGCAATGAGTAAACGAATGCTCAATCATGAGTGCAATCCTAGCAGGATACTACATGGCATGCTTTGTTATGAATGCAAGCACCTAATATGCACATGGCTACAAGCAGGGAGATCTCTTTTCGAATCTGAGTGAGCTCATATAGGAACTCCCCTGGCTATGCAGAACAGCATAATAGAAAGTCTGACACACATCAATCATGGCACAAGGTATCACCTAGATACATATCAGAACACATATATAAGTCTATGTCTAATCATTCAAGCACTTAAAGCATACATCATTCAACGAGAATAACACCCATATCGCAATCGTCATTTCTTCAAGTTCAACCATTCATCACATTGCTCCATTCCTCAATACCATGTCGTTCTCATCATTCCATTCAACCACATTCATATATTCATAACCATATATTCGCATATCACATAGCTCAAGTACATCATATTCGTCATATCTCAACGCATAAATTAACGATACATAATCTTAACATTTCATCATGCTATTAGTCAACACAAATCATGATATTAGACAATCATTCACATCAATCATGCTAGTTAGTCATCAAGCACATAATTCCTGAGTTAGTTCCGAAAACCGTTACGAAAACCGAGTTGACTAGTTAGGAACACAGTCCTTGGAAAATGTTCGTCAAATCCCTTTTTTTCTAAAACCCAAGTCTCATAATGTCACATTTTTAAATCACCATGATATTTTATTTTTAAATCTCAAATAGTATTATATAATATTTTACATACCATTTATTACACTTCCATAAAACATTCCAAATCCTTTAAACATCCCAACCATTTTATTTTATAAAAACATCCCTTTAAAGAAATTACAACCTACCCTCATTTTATAGAAATTATAACCCAACCCCCTTTATTTTGTTAAACCTCAAAACCGAGTCTCATTGTATATAATAGGCCCAAGACACTTTTTCTTTTTAACATCAATCAAATCTGGCCCAACATTTGTTTTATTTGAAATAGATTAGGCCCAAGCACCATCCATTCTCCAATTTCTGTAAAACCGAAATGAAACAAAAGGGGGTGGGACCCAAGGATGAGGTGGAACGAGGGGACCCACAAGCTGAAGAAGTGGGGAACAGAGGTACTGTTCATCGTCTTCAAAAGGAGACGCTCCCCTGCGTTCAGAAAAGAAGCCGAGAAAAGGAAGGAGGGGAGGAAGGGCCGCCGGCGATGGCGCGGGGCTCCGACCACTCAAACTGACTACCCGACACCGACACCCACTGACAGGAAAGGCGACAGACGAAGGAGGAAGGAGAAAGGCTCACCGAGGGGTTCCGAAATCGTCGGGCTTCGATCGATTCTTGATTGGACTCGACGGAGGCGGAATAGCATCAGCTTGTCCTAGGATGACAAAAGAGGGATTAAAGGTTGAATCTTTTCGTGGATTTGAGTCGGAAAACGGAGATCGAAAGCTCACCGAGGGGTTTATCTCGCCGGAACGTCGTCGGGACTGTGAGGCTGCCTCTGGTCGGCGTCGGATGCGTCTCGGCTCGTCGGGGACCTCCGGTGCTGCTGCTTCTGCTCAGACGTCGAGGTGGAAGGCAATGGAGATGCTACTGCGTGTTGAAGGAAGAAGGACAACGGAGGGAGTTGCTCAGATTGGCTCGGCTCCGTGTGACGAGAACAGGGCCCTCTCGGGTTGGCTTGCCCGAAATCAAGGAGGAAGAAGAGGTGTTGATGGTGGTTTTGGTGTGTAGCAAGGCTGACAATGGAGGAGGGTACGTTTGTGGTGGTCTGCTCGGTAAGGAGGAACGAAAGGAGAGGAAGAAGGAGGAGTGAAAAGGGGGTTTTCTTTGTGTTTGGGATCTGTCTTGTGGGGGTATGAAGTGGTGAGGATAAGATTAAAATTGAATTGGGTTCAAAGTTAAGGGAATCAAATAGAAGAGAGAGAGAGGTGCAGTAGGTTGATTTGGGAGCTTGTTTGGCAGCTTGCTAAAGATGGGGAGTCAACACTGTGAGAGGTAAAAGAGAAAGGCAGATTTTACACCAATTTGGGATGGAACAAGCTGGAATGGTTGCTTGTTTTGTTGAAATTCGGAAGTGAGAAGGGGGGAAAGGACAAAGAGAAGTCCCAAAAGTAAAACCTGAATACCCGGAATTAAATCCCGAAATACATTCACTCGATCAATTAGATTTTATAAAACCCGAATAGGATATTTCCATGTTAGTTCTCAAAATTTTATTTAAGTCGGAAATCCGCTTTATGAGTTCTAAAATCCGTTAGCGAGTTTTCCCTTAAATTCCGCTTTTAAATTCATTTTGATATTTTATTTGAATTGAAAATTTGGATTAAAAATCTGAGCCTTTACAGGGATCGGAACGGGATTGACACTTTTTTTTCGGGACGGGATGGTGTCTGGACGGGACGGGATCGGGACGGGACGGGCCTTGTCCCGCATATAAAAATAATAAAATATTATATAAATTTGCAAAGTGAAAAATGCTTTCATAATTCATTATTTTATATAATATGTTGAATACGGAATTCTTCTCAACTATATTATTCAATAATAATAATAATAATAATAATAATAATATTATTATTATTATTATAATACTATTATTAATTCATACAATGATTGTATAATTAATTATAATGTTCAACATATTTGGCTACATTATCTTACTAGATCAGGACGGAAAAGAATTGAGACGAGATTCACCAGATATTGTCTCATTATCGATTGATAGTTGGAAAGAACACCGTATTTAGCTATTTGCCTCTTGTAACTCTAAATGAATACAATAATAATAATAATAACAATAACAATAACAATAACAATAACAATAACAATAATCCCACGTTATAATTAAAAATACAATAAAATAATATTACTTGTTTTTATTATTATTATTATAAAATAATTATACTTTACAAGAAAAAAATATAATATGATATAATAATAATATAATAATATAATATAATAATAATAATACTAATAATTTTATTATAAATTAATATTAATATTATATTATATTATAATATTATATAATATTATTATTATTATTATTATTATAAATTGAAAATTATTATTATAGTTATAAATAATATTTGCTCAAATAATAATAATATTACTATTATAAACAAATATTATTATTATAAATGGAAGATTATGATTATGATTATAATTATAATTATAATATTTGCTCAAAATAATAATAATAATAATAATAATATATTATTATTATTCTATAATATTATATTATTATTATTATTATAAAAATTATTATTATTATTATTATTATTATTATTATTATTATTATTATTATTATTATTATTATTATTATTATTATTATTATATGCGGAACGGGATGGGATTTGCGGGATCCCACCGGGATCGTCCCGCGTTTCGTCCCGCATAATTTTTGCGGGACGGGATCGGGACGGGATTCGCTATTTTGTCCTAAATCCCACCGGGATCGGGACGGGACTGGGACGTGATCGGGATTTGCGGGATTTGTGCCCACCCCTATATAATATCATTAATTATTTACAATATAATAATATAAATATTATGTACCAATTAAAAAGTGAACATTTTCTAACATATTGAATGATAAAGAAAATTAAAGCATTACAATAAAAAAATATCATTAATATAACTCCAAAAAATATAACGACTTCAATCAAAATGCATGAATAAGAGAATATATGGAAAAACTAAAACTGACGAAATGTTTGAGAAACAATTGAAATAATTTAAAAAACAATAAATATGAGAAATATAAAATAACAATGTTGATAATGTCTTGTAATTCGCGGTGAACATCCACTTCACCACCCATGATTAGAAAATCATCACCTACATGGGAGAAATGAGAGGAAAAATATAAGTGGTGGAAAACAATACAAGATAAAGGAATAAATATATTGATGTTCCTAAAAAATGTGTGTGGTTAGAAGTTGTACCTTTTGTTTTATTACGATTGCATAATTGCATTGCAAATGATTCACATAATAAGGATAATTAAAATACTTGGGGATGTGAATGTATGGCAGAGATGAAAATAAAATTAAGTCCTTCAACATTTATACTAATATAATTCATTTTAAAATGCAAAAATACATATATTTCATTTAGTATTGGATAATTAATATATAGATAAGAGATTGCAAAGGTCGAATCGAATAATCATATCGATATGTCATTAGTTTGATTTTCTAATTAGTTAATTAATTAATTAATTAGATTTGTTTAGTTAATTAGATAAGATAGAATCCAAATACGTGCTTGCACTAAGATATGATAGTTAATTACTCTCTTCGGTCGGAAATATTTGATGTTGACATTTGCACATGTAGTTTTAGGAGCTAAAAACTATATAAAATCTTATTTATTTTGATTAATTTTTTTCATAGTTTAATATTTATTAGTAATAAGTATTAAATTGTGAAAAAAAAATTAATTAAAAGATTAAGATTTTATATAGTTTTTAGATTCTTAAAATACGTGCAGAAAGTCAAAACATCAAATATTTTCGATCAGATATAGTAATACATAAGGTAGTTAATTACTTAATTGGGTTTTCTAATTAGTTAATGAATTAATTAGATCTCGTTAGGTTAATTGGATTTGGTTATATCCCAATATCATCGGATTAATAGGGTAGAATCCAAACAATTAGATATGAGGTTACCATATATTTAATCTTTATCTTGGAATACTTTATATTTAATTAATATTTATTATGTTTTTTTTTTGTGTGCGCGTTGAATTGTCATTCATTCCTTTCACATATATCTTCAATTAGATAACTAAACCAATTTCTATAATTGTCAAAGTGTGCCTTTTTTTAAGTGTGTGCATTATCATTCATTCCTTTCACATTCAGTTAGATGAGTAACTTCAAGTAGATTGTTCCACGTACTATTTCCTTAAACTATGTAATGGCAAAATGAGTACTACGTTGGGTACTCGGGTACTTATCTTTCAAGTGACTTTGTTAAAGGTTATAAATAACGCTTGAACGTGTTCCTGCATTGTGTCAATACGTCACATGCTAATATTCTTATGAATTACCTTGACAATGCGGTTTCTTTAATAATTTACCTGAGATAATACATTATTTTCCTTCGCAAACTGTATAAATTCAATCAAACATGAACTATATATACATGATTTAATAAAAACATGCACTACACACAAATAAAAAAAAATCCATGTCTTCATCCCTTTTTTCTTGAGTTTGAATTTATATGTAAGGAAATCTCCGTCAATTTAATCTCATAATATTCATACAATCCTCCTACGTAAAATGTTAAAATTGATCTTATTTTTAGAGTTTCGTTAATAATATAGCTAGAGAAGCTTATAATAGGAAATAGTATTTATAGATATATATTAGTATAATTAGTTTTTATGTTTTATCAAAAAAAAAAAAGTTTTGATGTTAGTATATAAACGCATCATAACTTAATTTATTTAAAAATATAGATTATATTGTAAATTGATAGCCAATAATGACAATAATCATATCTGTATCCGAAAGTTTAATATAAGATAATACAACCTAAAGAAATTTAGGTTTAACAGTCAAAAAAGTAAAATGATCCAATTAACCGGGACAAAACATTTGTGATATAGCATGAAAATTATAGCATTGGAAGCCGCAGAGTTTTCTGTCTTTCTTTATTTTCGATCAGTCGTTCCCCCGAAGAACAATGTCTTTATTCCCATTGTGAAATAAGACTTTCGATTGATACGCCTTTTGATTGGTTGGTCCATGATCCTTCACAAGCCTAAATTAAAATTAAAAGTAATAGTTATTATTGAAAATTAAAGTAAAGGTTACATAAACAGTAAAATTAAATAATAATAATAATAATAATAATAATAATAATAATAATAATAATAATATTAATTAATTAGAAAAGATGAATACCTAAATCAATATATATATATATATAACATTAATTAATTAAATTACTTACCGACCATATGAGTATGATCGATATTTGGACTCAAAATCGAATCGAACTCGACAAATAAATTAAAATCCGTGAATCGGAATAGATGATTGGCCAAGCTTAGTGATAGAAGCATTATTCAATAGTAAAATACAATGTGTGAATGAACTACATTGTACCTCCATAATAGCATATTCGTAGACTCCAAAATCTTTGATGGAATAGGTAAGCCCTTCTTTCATGTACGTGCTCTACTTTGTTAAAATAGTTCTTTGTAAGGACACTTGTATTTCGAACCCTACAGATATGTTGTAAATTCAAATGTAAATGCGGGCAAAAAAATTATAGTGTAAATAAACTAATCAAACACAATTACCTTTTCATCTATTAAAATCATGTCAATCGAATTAACTTGTTCAAGATCATTGTAGTTTAGTGATCTCGATATTCTTAATACACGAACAATAATATTCCATCGGATTCGTGTGATGTTTAGGTTTTGTGGTAGTAACTCATCCAAGTAATGGAATTTTCGGTTGCTACCATCAATGTTTTCATTGGCTACAAAAAATAGAATAAAAAGATGAATCATTGAAATGTTCGATAACAAAAAGATCATATGTGCAAAACACACGCAATAAATTAAATATCTAGCATACCTCTCTTTTGAACATTTCTATTGTTTATGGTTGTCATGGACGATCTTATCTAACTCGGTTGAACTAACATTCGTACCTATTTGTTGAACCTTCTTATTGTTCTTCTCTATGGTCGTTATGGGCGATCTGATTTAACTCGGTTGAAACAATTTATATGACATACCACCAAGTCAATATATAGATAAGAAATTCCAATAGAATCCAAATAATAAAAAATAGATAATTAATTGGATTTGGTTAGTTAGTTAAGATACGGTGTAAAAATTATTTGCAATTAGATCTCGCCCATTAGATATGCCGTTACTAATTAGATCTCGCCCATATTCATATGCCGTTATTAATGGATTCGGATCTCACCCATCACTTTCAATAAGATCTTAAGTAGCTTGTTAATTAATTAGTTAAGCAGATTAAAATTTTTTGCAATCAGATAGGCTTGAATTTGTGTATATCGATCTCAATTTGTTATGAGTTGTTAATTTGTTATCCTTAATATTGAAATTAATGGATTTGTTATTAATTGTTATCTTTAATAACTAATATGTTAATTGGATTTGTGAAACAAATAAATAAATTCATTACTAAACTAAAAATTCCTACATTAAAGGAGAAGCCGCCACATGTCGTAGGCGACTTCTCCTTTAGTATTATAATATAGATTCTATTGTATATTGTAATTTGTGGGTAATGTATTTTTTATACAATATAATCTCGTGTCTCACTCTTTATCGATAATTAGACACTACTTCCTCCTATCATAAATTTTAGATGTTTTAGCATTTGAATTTTGATCATATTTTACATTTTCAATGTAGCTCATTATGATATTTGCTATTGGGATTAGTGTTTTTGTCGTTTTACATTACTCTTTTTTGTGCGGGAAGAAGGGAACGTTAGACAAACTCCTTTAACACACACGAAACGGGATAGACAAGAACTGTAAATCAGAGAGTCAAACTCAAGCAACCCAAACCAACAATCAGACACAAACAGAAGATAAAATAACCAATCACAAAGAACACCAAATTTACGTAGAAAACCCCAAAACGGGAAAACGACGGGAGCAAGAAACTTCCACTATCAACAATAACAAATGGGTACAATTTTTCCTAGACAAAGCTACAGGCATATAATATCATCAAGCATCAACAAGTTTAGCCGAATCTCCAATTTCATCACCCAATTGGTGGAAATCAACAAAACCCAAGAAAGAACACAAGCAAAGGGGATCTGCGATTGGAGGCTCAAAACAACGATTCAACCGTACAAAATGAAGCCTATGACGAGGTGAAAAACATACCGAAAAATCGTCCCAATCGGAGGTTGTTTGGTCGTCGATCCGGACACTTCAAAATAGTCTGAACAAATGGCATACGGGTGGGTTTCTCCAACTCTCTCTTTTCTCCCTTTCCCACTTTTTGTTTTTTCTCTCTTACTTTCCCAATTGGAAAGTTGTCCCCTTTATAAAGGAGGTAAAACATCATATGGTAAAAACCCACATGGTAAATTAGTCCAATGGACTCTTCCCCCATATAGGAGGGAACCCAACATAGCTCCCCCTCAATCATATATGGGGTGCTCGAGCAAGCCCGCCTTTGAGCGGCATTTGATGAGCTTCTCCTTTGACAAAGTATTCGTCAGATATCCGTTTTCATTTGTGTGGACCTTCATGAGCTCAAAATCTTCATCTTCTACTCTTTCTCGAAGCCAATGATACCTTCTTCGGATGTGCTTGGTTTGAGAATGGTAGGCAACATTCTTGGAAGGTGGATGGCCCTCTGATTGTCACAATAGAGTGGGTAGTTAGCTTGTTCCACTCTCAACTCCTCTAGGAAGTCTCTCATCCATATCAGCTCGCTATCAACTTCAACTACAGTCATATACTCTACTTCTGTCATTGACAAAGCAACACACTTCTACAGTCTGGATTGCCATGAGATTCCTCCCCTGCAAATGTAATCAGATACCCAGATGTGGATCGGCTCGTGTCAATATCACATGTCATGTCTGCATCTGTAAAACCATCAAGCACGGGTTTTCCAGGACCAAAACACAAACACACTCTCGAAGTGCCTCTGAGATACTTGAGAATCCATTTCACAACTGCCCAATGCCCCTTTCTAGGATTACTCATGAACCTGCTGATAACCCTAACTCCATATGCGGTGTCTGGCCTAGTGCAAACCATGTCATACATCAGACTACCAACAGATGAAGCATATGGCACCTTCTTCATCTTTTGTTTCTCTTTCTCACTTGTAGGACACTCATCGGAACTCAGTTTCATGTTCACTGCAAGTGGAGAACTCACGGGTTTAGCCTTGTCCATGTTGAATCTTTGCAGCACCTTCTCAATGTATCTTTCTTGTAATATCCACAACTTCTGATTCTTTCTCTCATGGGTAATTTGCATAGCCAAAATCTATCTTGCAAGGCCAAGGTCCTTCGTAGCAAAGGACTTCTTCAATGCAGTCTTCAAACTAACAATCTTATTTGTATTCTGGCCAACAATAAGCATATCATCCACATAAAGCAAGAGAATCAGAAAGTCACCTTCAGTGTAATTCTTCGCAAACACGCAGTGGTCGGCATGTGTACTCTTGTGGAATTTGTGGTCGATCATAAAAGACTCGAACGTCTTGTCCCATTGTTGCGGCTCTTATTTCAAATCATACAAGCTCTTCTGAGACGACAAACCATCTTCTCTTTTCCCTTGGCTGCAAAACCTTCAGATTGCTCCATGTAAATTTCTTCTTCCAAATCACCATGAAGGAAGGCGGTTTTCACATCAAGCTATTCGACCTCTAGATCCATGCTAGCAGTCATGCCTAGAACAACCCGGATGGATGACATCTTCACAACTGGAGAGAAAATCTCATCGAAATCTACACTAAAATCCATCTTCTCCAGACTTCAAACGAAAAACCCATTTATTCTTGAGAGCTTTCTTGCCCTTAGGCAATTTCACCAAGTCATAAGTGTGGTTCTCATGCAAAGAACTCATCTCATCCTGCATGGCATTGTACCACTCCTTCCGATGCACATCTGAAATAGTTTCCTCATAGCATTCAGGCTCTCCTGAATCAGTCAACAACACATACTCCCTGGTTGAGTATCGTGAGGAAGTATGGCTCTCTCTGGTGGATTTTCTCAACTCAAATTCTGGTTGGATTGGGGGCTCTTCTTATTAAGGTTGTGGAACTTCTGGTGGATCAACATGACCATCATCATGCTCATCTTCCTGCTGATTCTGATATGAACTTCTTTGCACAACTTGAGGAAAAGCGGGATCAAAGGTGACTGGAGCAGAAGGGGAAGACGACGGTCGCTGGAGCTTCCATTCATCAATAGTCTTGTCTTCCCTGAACACAACATCTCTGCTTCTGACCACTTTCTTGTCTGTAAGATCCCACAATCTGTACCCTAATTCATCATCTGAGTACCCTATGAAGATACATGAATTTGTCTTGCTATCAAGCTTGGATCTCTGATCTCTAGCAACATGAACATATGCTAGGCATCCAAAGACTTTCAAATGTTGGAAGGAAACATCTCTTCTAATCCAAACCCTCTATGGAACATCACCATCAAGAAGAACTGAAGGCGAGCGATTGATGAGATACACAGCAGTCAACAATGCCTCCGCCCAATAGGACTTTGCATTGGCAGCTTTGCAGTCGACAATATACTTCTGACTCTTTCTGCTATGGTTCTATTCATCCTCTCTGCGAGCCCATTCAGTTGTGGCGTCTTCGGAACTGTTTTCTCAAGCTTAATGCCCTGACTCTTGCAGTACTGCTCAAATGGACTCCTGTACTCTCCACCATTATCTGATCTGACACACTTCAACTTCAAACTAGTCTCTCGTTCAACCCTGGCTTGGAAATCCTTGAAAATTGTAAGAACTTGATCTTTGCTTTTCAAAAGCCCACAATTTTCTAAAACGATCATCAATAAAAGTGACAAAATATTGTGCACCACCAAGTGACTTGGAATCCATAGAGCACACATCAATATGAACAATATCTAATGCATGCTTTCTTCTAGATGGAGATCGAGTATGAAATGCTACTCGATGTTGCTTTCCAGCTAAGCAATCAACACAAGGTTTGAGAGAAATACCTTGCATGTCCGGGAGATTGTCCTTCTTGGCGAGCATTTGCAAACCCCGCTCGCTCATGTGCCCAAGCCGCTTGTGCCATAGCTCTTCGGCCCCATCATCAATCACATTTGCTTCTTCTCTGTAAATCTTGGCTTGCATCACCTACATGGTATTCTGCTTCTTTGCCCTGGCTACAATCAAGTTTCCTTTAGAGCACTTCCAAACACCGCCTTGTGTATTTTGAGCATAACCATCTTCATCAAGTATCCCAGAAGATATCAAATTCAATCTGATATTAGGAACATGGTGAGCATTTCTCAAAATCAAACTATAACCAGTGGATGTCAACAAACAAACTCTGCTCATGCCAACAACATTGAACACACCATCATTTCCCATCCTCACACGATCAAAATCTCCACAAGTGTAAGACGAGAAGTACTCCTTGTGTGGAGTAATGTGATATGAAGCAGCTGAATCAACAATCCAAGTGCACTAATCACTTGCAAGATTCAAGGAACATTCATCAGCCACCATAAACAACTCCACTATTTCATCACTGATTGTAAGAGTAGCAGTGTCTTTATCTTCTTGATTTCTCGACGTCTCCGACTTCTCAGGTTTTTTGCCTTTGTCCCTCTTGAACTTCCGGTAATACTTTTGAATGTGACATGACTTCTCACAATAACAACAAGTGTACTTGCTTCTAGACTTCGATCTCCCTTTGGACTTGTCTCTGTTCTGCTGCTGTCGTTGCTTACTCCTTCCTTTGTTGTTACCAGAACCCTGCATCATATTAGCCTCTGACTGTGAGGAGACACCCATCTCCTTCCTTCTAGTCTCTTCGTTCAAAAGACTAACCTTCACACATTCCATAGTTAGCTTGCCTTCTGAAGCGGAGTTACTAAGTGCTACAACAAGTGTATCCCAACTATCCGGCAATGAGGAGAGTAGTAGTAGAGCTTGCAACTCATCATCTAACGACATCTTCGCAGAAGCCAACTGATTCACAAAGCATTGAAATGTGTTGAAATGCACAGCAATGCTTTCACCATCTTTGTACTCCAATTTCACAAGTTTTCTCATCAATGACGCCTTGTTGAGGGCATTCTTCCTCTCATACATCCCTCAAGCTTATATCATAACTCATAAGCATTCGTGTCACTGGCAATATGCTGGAGCACACTCACATCAACAAATTGTTTGATCGTAGCTACCACTTTTCGATTCAAAATCTTCAATTCAACATCAACGGCACCCGTTGGAATATCTTTGTGAACAATCGGTTCATACAAATCCTTCACATATAAAAGATCTTCCATCTTTATCTTCCAATCTGAGTAGTTGTCCGAATTCAACACAATCATTTCCTGAAAACTGTTCTTTTCCTCCATCATAAACCAAAAGCTCTGATACCAATCTGTTGTGCGGGAAGAAGGGGACGTCGGACAAACCCTTTTAACACACACGAATCGGGATGGACAAGAACTGTAAACCAGAGAGTCAAACTCAAGAAACTCAAACTAACAATCAGACACAAACAGATGATAAAGTAATCAAGCACAAAGAATACCAGATTTCCGTGGAAAACCCCAAAACGGGGATAAACCACGGGAGCCAGAAATTTTCACTATCAACAATAACAAGTGGGCACAATCTTCTCTAGACAAAGCTAGAGTCATACAACATCATCAAACATCAACAAGTTTGGCCAAATCTCCAATTTCATCACCCAATTGGTGGAAATCAACAAAAACCCATGAAAGAAGACAAGCAAAGGGGATATGAGATTGAAGGCTCAAAACGACGATCCAACCGTACAAAATGAAGCCTATGATGAGGTGAACAACATACCAGAAAATCGTTCCAATTGAAGGTTGTTTGATTGTTGATCGGGGCACTTCAAAGTAGGTTGAACAAGGGCATACGGGTGGGTTTCGACAACTCTCTCTTTTCTCCCTTTCTCACTTTTTTGTTTTCTCTCTCTTACTTTCTCAATTGAAAGAGGTAAAACATCACATGGTAAACTAGTCCATTAGACTCTTCACCATATAGGAGGGAACCCAACACTCTTAATAGTTGTTGGCGAGAATTTTGAAAAGATTTTGATAGAAAATGTATGTATTCTTTTTTCTTCTGTTTCATGAGAAGTCGTTTGATTTATATGAATCAGTTAAGGAATTTCAGTGGAAGATGTTATTGCAAATTTGAGATCCAAGATTAGATCAACATCTTAATTTTCGATACTTCTATAATTTGTTTCACTCTTAGTTGGTCTTCATATTGAATGTAACAACTTATTGCCTGAAGAGGTTGACTCAATGCCTCAATGGTCGTAGTTGTATACATCCCGGGCTTGACTGAAGCCAACACAGTGCTGTTGTAGCATCGATTCAAGTATTGACTTGAGTTACCCACCAAAAAAAAAAAGTATTGACTTTGAGTTTGCAGTGCTTTCAGGTTGTGGGTGATTATATAGTATATATATAGCCTTTTTTTAATATGGTGGTGTTTCTCTTATGCAAGGAAAAGCACTCCTAATCCTATGACGAGAATTAATGTATTTGCATGTACGATATAGAATTCAAAGTATTGTTATTTGATCTATATTTTGATATTAACTTTAATTAATAAGGCTATAAATATTAATACTTGACAGGAGGATATCTTAAAACCCATAACTTCCTCCAGCCCTTAGAAAAAGAAGGCAAGTGCAAAGTGAAAGAAGACAACACTGATGGGATAAATGTGGAGAAACCTCCACCAACAGCTCCTTCTCCAGTAGAGCAGGTTTTCCCTAAAGGGATAGAATATAGTATCAACCATGTTTCCTATTTCAATCCAAGGATGCCAAAGATAGAAGGAACTGCCTTCAATGTGGCTACAGCCGTCACCATTAATAACGATAGGAATGACGAAAATTCCAATGGCAGTTGTTATACTACTGGAAGTAGCTTCACCTTGTGGGATGAATCTTCATCGATAAAGGGAAAGACAGGGAAGGAGAATTTAGACGACCTAAATTTCACAAAAGGTGAAACCAATTTTCCCTTGGTGTAGTAGCGATGCATCATTTTTTGGCATCAGTTGATGTATGCACTGCACGGTTTTTAATTAGTATATTAACAGAGGATTTTCTACAAGAGTATGATCCTACTAAGCTCTTATACTTTGCTGCAATTGCAAATAAATAAAGCACATCTGCAGTCACCAGGACTCTTGAGGTAGAAAGTTCAAATAAGCTCTTCAAAGTGTAGGACTCACTTACCTGAATATAGAAGAAACAAGTCCTTGTTAACAAATTTGTGTTGGAACATTTGTACAAAATCCAAAGAGTTGTACACAGAATCTTCACTAAGTCTAACTTTAGATGTTAATGAACAGAGCAGGTAGCGAGAACTGGACAATGGCCTATTGAACGGCCTTCAGAGTCCTCCTCAAATCACCCTAACAACTTCAGGTCCCGTTCCTCTTCCCAGTGAGTCATTCGCCTGTCCTTTGTACATAAACCTGCTTTGCCTTATCTCCAAACTTGTGAATTTTCTGTTGGAAAATGTATCAGGCCTCCAGAACATAAGAATCAGAGTTTTGTACAGATGTTAATTGCTGGGAAGTTACCCCATGCCAAGGAAGAAGATGAAGATGATGTTTTTACTCCCAGAGAAGACAATCCGCTGAGAGGTGCGTATATTTCCATCTTCACAATTTTTTCTTCTATCATCAGGAACTTCAACCCTCTTTTAAATTTGTAGATGTGTTTTTGTTAATTAAGTAGTGACAAGTTTTGTAAGATTAACGGGAAATGTCATCAATAAGTTTGCTTGGCAAGAATCAAAACGGAACGAAGAAGTTTTCACAGAAACATTTTAATTCTGATGAAGTATGTGGATGCTTACAGGAGAATTGCGAATAAAAGTTGATGGAAGAGCAAGTAATGAGCAAAAAGCTAACACACCACGATCAAAACACTCTGCAACAGAGCAGCGTAGAAGATGTAAGATCAATGACAGGCAAGTTTATCCTGGCCGTATAAAACGTTGCTCTTTCTATTAAAGTTTTTTTTATCCTCCGTTTTATATGAAACATCTCATTATTACTTGAAAATTAACTAGATGCACATTTAGAATAAGGGCAAGTACAGAACGTTGTTGCATATTCTTCTTCAACAATATTCACATGTCCTGACAATTAGTCTTGAATAAGAGGAATACTTCTGTCATTTTGATGTTTGAATAATTACGGATATGTCAGCGTCCCTTCTAGCTTTTATTTGCCCTGGTACTACATCGGATTATTGGGAATCATCTTCCTCCTCTTGCCTAGGAGCTTGAGATATCATTCAGGAAACTTTTGGCCAGACAATTAACAACTACTGTAGAAATTATTGTTAGCATTGAATAATATATGAATTTTCAGCTTGATGGAAGAATGAGGTGTATCTGCTACACATCCAAATTCCAAATGTTGATCCCTCCGTCATAATTTTATGGTGGACCTATTTACAAAGGAAACTTTGCCAACAAATACCATTACATATGGGGAAAAAAAAAGAAAAAAATCAGCTTAATAAGAAAAATGGGGAAGTTGTATGTAGGCTTTACAGTTTACACCATGCAGATAGGCAGTTTTTAGGAATCAAAAGAAAATGCAAAAGGTTATATTCCCTTTAGATTCAATCAGCTCGAATGGACCTGCAAGTATAGTCAAAATTCTGAAAAGCTGTTTCGATCAACTTAGGATTTATTTCCTTCCTTAATGTCATCTATTGTGTATTTGCAGATTCCAGACGTTGAGGAAAATCATCCCTAATAGCGATCAAAAGAGAGATAAGGCATCATTCTTATTGGAGGTTGTCACTCTCTCTCTTCCCTGCTTGAAAATTTAATAATGGCAGAAAAACATACATCTTCATTTTCCTTGTGCTTCTTTGTGCAGGTGATTGAGTACATTCAATTCTTACAAGAAAAAGTGTCAAGATATGAAGGGTATCCGGGTTGCAGCAGCGAACCAAAAAAGTCACCATGGGTGAGTCCCCATTGTCTGATATTATCATATGAATTGTTCTGTTCACTTTGCCAGATTCTCAGATTATACGTTGTGAAAATGGGCAATGATAAGATATTCTATAATTTTTACATGCATTGCTGCTTCTTTTTCCCTTTGTTGATTTCATTCAAGAATGTTTCTGTATTCACTTTTAGTTATAGTTAAATGTCCGTTACATTTCAAACAGACGAGCAGCCCCGAGCTGGCAGGGCATTTTGATGATATGAATAATATCATTACCTCAAATTTTCAGAGAAAGCAACAAAATCCAGCTGAACCTGCTACTGATAACCCTATTCCCCTCAAGGCAATGGATCAAGTGACAAATTCGACGCCATTAATTCCCCTTCCTCAGCTACCAGCAGACATCTTTCCTTCTTTACAGAATAACGTGGTCACTCAACCTGCTTGTCCTGCCCAAGAAGCAGACGACGCATCTCGGATGCAGCTGCAGTTATGGCAAAGCAGACCACACTCATCTGAGTTCATCCCCAACACCAGTAACCAAGAGAAGGCTGCCGAGGGCGGTTCCATCAGCATCTCTAACAAGTATTCTCAAGGGTAAGTATGTTCAACAATATGCTGGATAGGGTGTAGGATTGTCATCTGCAATTATCTTGTGAGGCTAAAATCTGCAATAATTCTGTCTGATTGGTAATTTATCATAGAAAGAATTGACGAGGCAATGCTGACGACAGGTTGTTGAACGCTTTGACACAAGCTCTAATGAGCTCTGGAGTTGACATGTCTCAAGCGAGCATCTCAGTTCAGGTTGACACAGGGAAGCAAACAAATTCAGCACAAAATGCTCACAAAGCTGGCATGGTATGTACAATAAGCCTCTTGAAGTCTTAGTGAAGTTGAGTTCTAGAAATCCAGCTGAACGGAAGCCTGTTTTTAGAGATTCTAATCCTGATTTTATGCCATCAGGATTTTGACATTAACTGCGACAGTGTGGAGACTAGACAGTTTGAGGAGTCTAATCGCACCACCAAGAGGATAAAAAACTTGAAGAGCTAACCTGAAAAGACCAACATATTTCTTCCATTGTTCGCTGATTGATTGAGTTTTTGATCCTTTCTGGATTAAGCTCGCAAACACCTCCGATTTCTGTTGGAGAAATTGACCAGAAAATGGCCATCAAACACTGTACATTATTCTTATTCTCCTTCGAGTGATTCTATTCATACCGATTATATGCATAGATTTTTCCCCACATAGGATATTTCTTAGGGTAAATTGCAACTAATATCCCAACCTTTAGGGATAGTTGCTTTTAATATCCTAACCTTGTAAAATTTCACAAAATATCCTAACATATACCATTAGTTGCACTTAACACACCGGATGAGATTCTTAAATTTTAAAAATTACCCACATCATACAAAAATTACCAAAAAACACCCATATTCATAAAATGTTTTCAATAAACTTCTAATATATTTTAAAATTTGAAATTAAAAAAAATCTCTTACAATTTAAGCCCACCCAACCCACCATCCAAAAATAATTATAACAGGTATATAAAATCTACTCCTTTAAAAATATAATATAATTATTTTAGCATTTACTCATTTAATATTTTAATATAATTACTCAAAATAATTAATTATTTATCTTAAACATAATACCTTTACAAAAATAAAATAATGTAGATTTTCATAAATAAATGGTATGAGATATGATAACCAGTTATAATAAATAGTTACATAATAAAGATATATTAAAAATAATATAGTAAAATTATTATTTTTTACCATATTATTTTTAATATATCTTTATTATATAATTATTTATTGCAAATGGTTATCATATCTTTTACCATTTATTTTTTTAAATCTACTTTATTTTATTTTTGTAAAACTATTATGCTAAACATCTCTTATAGAATCATTTTTTTAATACCATAGAATATATGTGTGATACATTATAAGATGTTATGCATTAGTTTTAGTATATATAACATAATATTAACCAAAAAGACAATATATATCGTATCAAATAATATGCAAGGAATATATAGATGTACAAATCGGCATGTATCGAGACAGACTTATATAAATTTAGATTTTAATTATAATGTATGTTTTTAGATAAATAATTAATTATTTTGATTGATTATATTAATATTTTAAATGAGTAGATGCTAAAGGAATTATATTATATTTTAAAGGAGTATATTTTATATAGCTATTATAATTATTTTTGGATGGTGGATCGGGTGTAGACCTGTCAAAACACAACCCGACCCGGTGACCCGACCCGGCCGACCCGAAAAATTTCCGACCCGAACCCGGAAATTTTGACCCGAATTTTTTTTCGACCCGAACTCGAAAAACCCGAAATTTTCCGGGTAATCTGGGTTTCGACCCGGTGACCCGACTGACCCGGTAATTTTGACCCGATTGACCCGGTGAACCGATTGACCCGGTGACCCGATTGACCCGGTTGATTTATAATTATATATAATTAAAATTTATCACAAAATTATCAAATCATAATTTTTTTAATTTAAAAAAGAAAAAATTGAAAACCCCGAAATCGACCCGAAACCCGGTCAAACCCGAGTTCGAGTCAACCCGAAAAACCCGAAACTCGTTTTACCCGAGACCCGTTTTACCCGAAACCCGAAGTGACCCGACCCGAACCCGACCCGAATGACCCGTTTGACAGGTCTAGTCGGGTGGGGTTAAATTGTAAGAGATTTATTTAATTCTTATTTTTTAAAAATGTATTAGGGGTTCATTGAAAATATTTTATGAAAATGGGTGATTTTTTGTAATTTTTGTTTGATATGGGTAATTTTTTAATTTAAGAAACTCAGTTAGGGTGTAATGGTATATGTTAGGATAATTTATCTCTCTTTTTCTTTTTGTCCCCTGAGTTATTTATGTCTTCCAGTTTTGGGTTAATTTTTAAGACAAGCTTCCACGGATGATGAGAAGCTGCCATTTTCATCATAACTTTTAAGCTTCCATTTAACATGAGATTTGATGTATTTATTTTTGTATTTTTTGCCTCTTCTCGACACTGTTTAAAGAATCTTGTAGTCTTCTTATAACTGTTTTCATTTCGTTGTAAACCAAACAATTTTGGATACGAACATATGATCTCCTTGCGAGATTTCAGTGTCTTCCTTTGCAATGGGTTGCATTTTGCAAGAACACGTCACCCTTGTCCATTAAAGGCATCAGAGTGCCCATTTTGTAAGTCAAGGATTGTGGGATATTGCATTCTGCAAAATTAGGACCGTTTGAGTAGAATCTTTATGTATACAGACATGGACAATGCACGGTCATTAAGTTATTGGAACAAAACCTAAAAACCAAACACCAAGAAAAAAAAAATCAAAAGTAGTAGTGTTGCTAAAAAAAATGAAGCTTACCAGTACTACAAATATGACTGACCAACATGGGTAGACCTATAATATCAACAGATTCCCCAACCCCAAAAGGTTGTTCACCCATGTGGAAGAACACGAAGTTCCAACAAAACAATGCAACAGTATAGATTCACGGTGGCAAGGACACATGCATGAGAAGCGGAATAAAATTTCTTGAAGAAACAAAATCATTACTTCAGGTCTCCAAGCAGCATCAGCTTACTTTTCTGAATCCTTCGCCCGTTCATCTTCCTGCAGACAAGCCGTAAACAAGTGAAAATTTAGTGGCCCCAGGGACATCCCTAACCTATTAGGTCCTTTTACAATATTTATATACTTTTATTACATGTTGGCTATATACACCCCAAATCATGCACGTCCTTAAGGACGTGCATGGTTAAAAGGGGTTAATTATTTTTTTTTAAAAGTTAATTAGTCACAAGGCTTGCACGTCCTTAAGGACGTGCATTTTCAACCTTTGGATTTGTGGTGTATATAACCACACCCTTTTATTATCTGCTTCCACAACAGTCTAGGGGCCTGTGCATAATTAGGTGTTCCTCAAGTTACTAACTCCTCTTCTCTTCTTCGCTAAACTGATTTATTACACGTATCGGGACACCAATAAGATAAATATATGGTTGTGCCTCATGATCGACTTGAATCAACTACATTACCATGCTTGACTAGTGTTTTCCAACTATTTGCCTAAATGAGAACAATTATTCGTATTTCTATTCATCCACTAATTTCATTCATTTAACAAATGATTGATGCTTGCTTAGTTGTAATTTTCACTTGATCACATTTACCGACATGGTTGTTGCTTGCTTATCATGATAGCATGGATCTGTCAAGCCGCATGAATATCAATATGCAGAGGAATTACTTTTCTAATCATCACTTACTCTACAAAGTTTAGGGGCTTACCGAACTATCAATTATCTTGTCAAAGTCATCATCAAATTCTTCATCATCGCCATCATCTGAAGCCCAATAAAGAATGATCAGAAAACATTAGTTAGGATAAGTGGGTTACATAACGAAAAAAAATAAAAAAATTCAGCAGAAAGTAAGACGTTCACTTCGTCAACATATTTTGTGAAGGGGGACACAAAGAGAACTTGGTAGTAAAAATAGCTTATAAAGAAGAGAGAATGGCTCTCCCATTCTGTAAAGACTAAAGAAAATACATAAGAAAAGTCAAAACTAGCTTTGACCTAATTTGCCAATATTTCTCATCATATGTATTGTAAATTAGTGATCAGATTGAAAGGGGGGTTTTAATCCTTTAGCAAGAAAGAATCATGAAAAATATCAGCAGTTATTACAGGTTTTGTCACACCAGGATAGTGGACAGGTTAAATCGAGCTGAAGTATAAAGAAGAGATAATGGCTTCATGAAATAAATAATCTCATCGTTGATAATAATGATTAAATTCCCACTTGAGAACCTCTCATCCTAAAATTGGGCATCAGAACATATGGAAAGACATATAAAAACTAGCAATCACAAGTCTCGACCTGAATCTTAAAAAAGTGTTCGATTTGTCCATGAGTTAATATAATGCTCAGTACCCCTTTTTGCCTATTGAAATAAAAACACTAAACTTGGAAACTGGAACCCAGTTCTCTAGTATACAATCTGGTCAAACTATCCAAGTAGCAAACAGGAAATAAATAAGCTCAATTGTTATTACTATTATTTGCTAACAAGGCATGTTAAGGGTAATTTACTATTACCCCCTTTGATGTGACTCAAATCGTTTAAACATCAAAGGGCCTAACGCAGGGAAAGATCAACTCAATAGCGAGGATGAGGGAAAACATTGTGCAACATCCTCAGTTTAACATTCTTACTGATGCAAAGGATCTAACTATCTAAGCATTACCATGATTCGACATGCTCATCATTATCCATTCACAAGGATGGACAAGTATGAAATGAACTCATCCTTTTGTTTTCCAAAATAAGGGACAAATATTAACTCCTTTTGGAAGAATTAGAACCCTTGAATCACATAAAATGGAAAAGAATATGATTAAATGCTTAATGATGAGATACCTCTGCCATCATCATCGTCCCCAAGATCTCCCAAAAGAAAGACATCCAAGTCTTGTTCAGCAGATGACTTTGAACTCTTTGATTTCTGGCTTGTACCTGTTCCATCTGATCTGGACACTGCTTCACTTTTTGAAGCTTCCTTTGCTTTTTCCTCTTTTTCTTCTTCTTCCTTTACTTTCAAGTTCTCCATGTACCGCTTTTCATACCTAAATGTAACCATTAAATATAAGAAATTTCTAAACCTAAAACAAGGGAGATTAAATAAGCTAGCTGAAAAAGGAACAGACCAAATTACTTTCTGAGGTCTTTTGGATCTTACAATCAATTCCAATTTACTTTAATCGGTAATTAAAGAAATAAATTGAATGGATAGCATAGGAAGAACCAAGTGTTAGAAACAGGATCTTTCTTGTACATATATACAATTATACATGGATAGCTTCTCAAAAGCTCACTGTTATTTTCTTTTATTTCACGTTGTTACACATACAGGCAAATATTTCTGAGATCGGAAAGTTCCCAATCTAAGCTAGAAGTAGGAAGGATCTGGAGTGAGTTTGTTTCTCTCAGAGAGGGGATAGCACTTGGCATAAATAAAAAATTTGTGCTATTCAGGTAGCCTGGAATTTTATTATGCATATGTCATTTTTGGAAAAAGAATTATTAGCTCAGTGGAAGTTTGGCTGAGGGTCATCTTTGTCTATGAATCTGAGTATTTTGTGTGCTTCAAAATCTAAGCTATAATATCACATGCACAAGTAATCACATGAACCAAATTGCCCATATACCATCAAGGCCGTACTCCTTTGTTGCAATTAAGTGAACTGCATTTGATCAGCGGAGTTAAAGAAAGCCAAAAACTGCCCCAATGCAGATACATTTACCAAATTCAGATGAATAACAGAAACATCAGCAGATCAAGCACAGATTCTGGTTAGTACATTGTGATTGGATAATTTGGATTCATCATATTGTGTCAAGTGCCAACAAAATAGGAATTAGAATATAACTGTTGATAAAAAATTATATATAAAGATTTTTTTCACTGCTGGTAGCTGATTTCTATGTACAAAAAAGTTGAGAGAGCATCAAAAGAGAAAAGTACTTACGGTGCTATATGGCTATTCACGAGTATGAAGTATATTCTCCAGAATTGCCGATCCTTCATAAAGCGAGGGCATAGTTCATATCTGAGCTTTGAAATTTCCTGCAAGCAAATACAAATAGGAAAGCATATAAAATGGTACACCTGATGCAGAAAAAGCCTCCTCATTCCCATAGCAGCAGGAGAGAACAGAGATAGCAACAATACATACCAAGTGCTCAAAGCATAACAAAGAGCAGAATAGAAGCCAACCTTGACAGTTGATAGTACAAGATTAGCATGTTTTGCCTGCCATTCCGTAAGATCTTGCCGCACATTTGAAACTGTGGGACCGTCAGACATTGGAGAATCATCTATAAAAGTGAAAGGCAATGCTTAGTAGGGACAAAATAATAAATGCTTAATATGGACTTTTAAAAGGGGGAGTAAAACAACGTATTTTGTGCCTAGCATCAGTTCCAAAGGCTTTTCCCCATTAAAGGTGGAAACACAACATTTTTCACAAAAGGAAATTCATCACAGTGAGATTTGAGACAGAACAAAACATCCACATGGCAAGTTTCTACACCCCTTTTGTTGTAAAAGCTATTCTAATTCCTGCCTAGGGTCAAAAAAAAAAAAAAAAAAAAACTCCACATGAAAACAGCAACGCACCATAGTACACTGCCTTCGTCATTACCCATAAATACCCACCATTGAGGAGTGGAAAGATGGGGGAAAACATGTGTTGCTTCGATCAACTAGATTGTAGACTTAGTATTGCATGCCAATAAGAGTTCTGAAAGTAGCTAAAATTTGTGTGAAAATGTGTTGAGGTGCAACCAGACAGCAAAGTCTAACAAACACACATTGAGAATGCAATACTACTTATTATGCATTGGGAGGGCAAGAGAATGAGTATCTTGAGAAAGGTGTTAGCTATACTTGAAACATATCTTGTTTCAAGGATAGATAAAGATCTTAGCTATGAGTAACTTGACATCAAATTTCCAGGAAAAGTTTGTACAAAAACAAAAGCAATAATTTATTGGCCTTGTAACCTGTAAAGCTGTTCATGTATCCAGAAAGATAAGAATCGGTTGAGGTAGAAACAGTATTGGTAGTAGGCAAGAACATCATCACAGCAAACAGTGCTCAAGGATATATGGATAATTATTTTATTTACCACAAACAGCAAGTTTTCTCAGGCTTAAGCATTTGGATTAAGGCATCGAAATGGCTTGACCACAGAAGCAAGAAGAAAATCAACGGAGAACTAATAGGTACTCAAGCAAGAAGGATGACAAACATTATACTCGTTGAATTTTCTGGATAAATGAACAGCTTTACAGCTTACACAGGCCGATAAATGACTTCTTGTGTTTTTGTACATTATACTCGTTGGTGCAATGCAAGCACTGCACCAACAAATTGTAGAGCCATACAAATTGCTAAGGAATAACAGCTATTTTGTCAGTGAGGTCCAAGTAACTTCAAGATTCATGTCATTTAACTCACTTACAGTTAAATGTCAGATACTACCTTCTGATTGTTTGGAGAATCAGGATCTAGAGGGGGAAAACAAAACTGATAGCATTGAAGCAATTTCAACTGCATGTCAACTCCAGATGCTAACAGGAAGTTTAACTTCCGTGTCAATAATTGATCAATCTGACCGCAATGACAAGATAACCGATATCTAGAATGAAGATTATCAGCAGCACACAGAATCATCAAATCAAATTACACGTAAAAACAGAACAATTGTGCGCAATGATGATCCAGATCTGGAAGAAAAATATCAGAACTAACGAAAAATTAAGCGACCAGCAAAAATTGATCAAACGAAAACGTGAGCAAATCAATCAATCAAAGTATCTAACTAACGGTTAATCGAAAATGCAGCAACTCCTGCGCAAAATTATTTAAAAAAAAAAAAAAAAAAAGTCCTCCCGTACCAGGCAAGGGAAATTCTTTGAAAGTATTCAGCGTGATCTCCTTGACGAACTCCCTCAACTCATCCGTAACTCCAAACGTCTCAAGCTCCTCGGTGGACGGTGCCGGAGCTGACGCCGACAAAGAAGACGAAGGAGAGGAGGCGGACGAATCGATAATGGAGAGAGACTTGATCTGATCGGCGCGCTTGAGGGCCTCGATCTTGATGAGGTCGGCGTGCTTGGAGGCCTCCGCGGCCAACTCCATGGATCGCTTGGAGGCCTCGGAGACGATGTCGGTGAGGCGAGAGCCGCCGATGGTGATCTCCTGGGAGCGCTTGGCGGCCTCCATTGTTAGCTCCTGTGATCGCTTCGCCGCCTCCTGGGCGAAGCTTCGGGCCTTGCTCCATATGTCCATCCTTTGTTCTGATTTCTCCTCCTTCGATATCCCTTTCTTCCTTCCTTCCTTCCGCGCGATGAGTGTTTTATTTACAAGATTTGGCGTCGTGGTGAGGCCGTGAGGGAGGGGAGTGTGATGACTTGAGTACGGCGTCAGCCTAGTTGGGCCCCACCCGATCGCTGATTTATTTCCGCAAGTTGACGTTATAGCTTTTAGGTTTGACCATTTGGAAGAAGGCTAGTATCAATATATATACTCCCTCCGTATCGCAATACTTGTTGTATTAGAGTGTTAAAGTTGTATCAAAAAACTTGTTGTTTTAGCTATAATTATTGTCTTTATAGGTAATGATTGCTCTTTTTATAGGTAATAATTAGTCCTTTTAGGTACTTTAAGCTATAAAAGTAAAGTAAAGATAGATTTTATTAATAAGTGTGCATAGAGCTAAAACAACAAGTATTGTGATACGGAGGGAGTATCTCCTATAGAATATGATCATGGTGGCTTAATGGGTGATTTTCTGTAATTTCATTTTTAATGGGTGGTTTAAGGGGTGATTTTTTTTGTAAATTCTCCCATAATTTAACTTAAGAGCTTCGAAACAATTGCAATGTTTTTAGGTTCAAGATCCTAGTGTAGGATTTAGGCGAGGCTCTAGGATCGGATCATAGAATCGTAAGAATCTAAAAATAAGTGAAAATAAAATAAATACTAAAATGAAAACAGATAGAAAATGCTACTCAATATATCAAAAAAGTGGGATGCTGGCAAAAATAACACTCCCACCCCAAGTTTGTAAAAAATAGCAAATTGGCCCATTTTTTGGCCAAAAAAAAAACATGTACCCATATCCTCCTCTGGCCGGTTACTGTGATGATTACAGTTATCAATGGGGTATCAAATCAAACGCAAAAAGCAAACATCTCTTCTTTCATGTTAGTTGGAAGTTTCAGAGGAGAGAGGCGGAGAAGTTGAAAGAACTAGTTCAAAGGAGAGAGGACTGTTTGAATCGTTGCAGAGGGCTAAGGCAATCGGAAAGAGTATCCATCAAACTCCATTGAAGCACCGTTTAAATCGCGGCAGAGACAGAGAAGGGCTCGAGGCGAGTTGAAAAGTGAGGAAGACGAGGAGGAAGCGACGAACAGTCTGACGAGTATCGAAGAATTAACCGCACCCCCCCCCCCCCCCACCCCTGCGAAATCAATTAAGCTCCCACCCTCTCTTGACCCCGAAAACGTTGTTTGGAGTGCAGAATTTGTTGAATTTGGAATGGGGGACTTTGTGGAGAAATAGGGTGAAATGACGTAAAAACCCTAATTTTGTGGGGATTGGGTAATCACCATTGATGCAAACTTGAAGATGAAATTAGAGGTCGAAATAGGTTAGAATCGAATTGAAAACCTCCATTCATGTTTCAAATCTGGATTTGACGAAATTGTATAAAGCTGGTAGGTTCATACCTGTTGTAGCAGGAAATCGAGTATGCAAAATAGAATGTAAATAAACTAAGGCAAACCAGATTCCGTCCCTTGCAAATAATTACAAGACCTCCTCCTGATGCAGCAGCGGGAAGTCAGGATCGATCCACGAGAAAGCGTGTCAGCGGATCCTAGGCAGCGGTGAAATCTCACAAAAGTCGACTGCAGGGGACGTCCTAGATCTCGAGTACAGCAACTCGACAGAAGATCGGACAGTCGAACACAACACAGCAGTCACAGGCACAGGGCTAGTCGATTTCGACAAGGCCTTACTCGAGATCGAGTAGAGTCTTGATCGACGTCGGTTTGTCTTGTCGAGCACCTGCACACAGAAGCTACAGCGATGCTAGATCGAATATCAGTGAACTCGATATCGAGTAGTGCAATTCGAGATCGAGTAAAGGGACAGAAAATAAAACGAAATAAAGTAAACGCAAAGGGTTTGGGATTTCGAACTAAAACTGTATGAAAAGGGCTTCCAAGGTTGGGGTTTGCAACAACGATAACCAAGCATGCACAAGGCATAATAAAACAGATAATCATGTGAATCGCATCAAAGGACTAAGCTTTCGCCTTTTCCAACAATTAGACAACTCTTTCAAGAAACCCTAATTGTCTCTACTGATTTTATGTTTACAATCCAAGTTGTTATCATGGACCTCCATTAGATGGGTAATAAACACATAAAAAGTAGCAGATGCTCAAAACATGATAAAAGTCGGATCTTTACCTCAAGCACGCAGGGCTATCGTCGGGCTCGCCCCAACCCTAGAAGTGGGTGGACTACTCGCGCTTCATCATAATTAAAGACATCAATAATAAAAGGAAATAAACTTGCATTAATAAAATAAAATAGAGCTTACAACCAAAGGAAGTCAATTCCGCTCTCGCTTCACCAACTCCTCTTGGCCACTCACTCTCTCTTTCTCTCTATACTACTTCTCCTACTGAAATTGAATGAATTGAAATCAGCCCCCTAGGGCTTTATTTATAGGCTTCTAAACCTTGCTACTCAAGGATAGAATATCTATATCTATATCTAAAACTATATCTAAAAGGCTTAATGATAAATAAAAGCAACAAAGGAATTAAATCCAAAAAGGAAATAATATCTAAAAGTGTTTAAGTGGATAGATCTCTCTTCATTATGATAGAACTTGATAGATCGGATAGACGCGGAAATCTTCGGCTTCAAGAACTCCAACTCCGAGTAGGACTGCCCAGCGCGTTACGCGGCTTCTGGAAGTGTCGTCGATCTCGAGTAGCTCTACTTGATCTCGAGTAGCTCGGGCGTCGACTTCAGTGGCTCGGCGTCTCGGCTAGCTGGTGCTCGATGTGGCTCGGACATGGCTCACTAATCTCCTCGACCTCGAATACCCTTGTTGACATCGAGTAAAGATGGCTCGTCGAGAGGTGTGGCTTGGCTGGTCGGGTAGCCTCTTGTCGACAGGCTCCTAGGGTTCCTCGATCTCGACAACAGTCTCATCGATCTCGAGTAGAAATGTTGATCATGGCTTGCCTGGTGTTGTCGAGCAGCATCTCTTCGACATGACTCGGATGTGGGCTCTCGGCTTTGTCGACATCGAGTGGGTTACTCGATCTCGAGGACGGTGTGGGAGTCGAGTTACTCTGCTCCTTGGCTTCTCGACATGGTGTTCTCCGATCAGTGGGTGTCCGGGCATGATTTGTCGATATCCAGTAGACTTGCTGCTTCCGTCTTTGCTTCTTGGTTTTCTCCCGAAATGGCTCCATATTCTGCAATATTAAACAGAAACTTATGTAGATCTCTATTTCTGGCAAATAAGCATATACTACATAAATTCGACATATTCTCAACCCGAAATATGCAAAATGTAAAGAATATGGAACTAAAATATGCGTAAAGACATGGCTACTTTGGAGACATCAATACCGTTGGCATGGTAAAACGTTTGGGTTTCTGAGATAGTATTCAGGGTTTGGAATTTCGAATTGGGGAACTTGTTGAGAATATGGGTTAAAATGATGTTGGATATGGTAAACGGAAACTTGGGGGGAAAATTCGAAATTGGGGGTATGAATTTCAAAATTGGAGTTTGTAATTTCGAATATTGGTGCAAATTATCGTACATTAGTTGTACATTTATGTTGTGAAGTAAGGTGTCAAATTAATTGTAGATTTATTTCATTTATTGCAATCTAGATTGTTGTGAGATGAGCATTTCAGCAAATATTTCAAGAGTCTCCTTTGGGGCTTGTAGATGATCTTAGAATGTTTTGTGTACTGACAGACATACCCTTTTTACTGGCACGCCTTATGGAATTACTAGCATGGATGTTTGCTTTACCGGCACTATTGTTACCAACCTGAGACTAAGTTGTACAAATTTTTCACAGGTTTGAACCCCCTCCCCCCCCCCCCGTAGTCATGCCTAGAATTAAAGGAGGGAAGGTCTACACATCATCGAGCAAGATGGTAAATACCTGTATATTGTAGATTAATGATGTCTTGTATTTAGACCTGTCAAAACGTGACCCGAGGACCCGACCCGACCCGTAAAACGTGGGTTTTGGCGCAAATATTTCAACCCGAAACCCGAAGCAACCCGCAAATTTCTGGGTCGGGTTGGGTCGACCCGTGGGTCACCCGTTAGGTCAAGCTTTAAGATAATAAAAACATAAATAAATTACAATTTAACCTAATATTGTGATTTATTACTAATAATAATTAGGATTGAATATTATATTTTTCATCATCAACTTTACTTTATAATTTAACATTACAATTTGTGATGTATATAAAATTACATATTACTATTGTAGCGACATTAATTATTATTTTTCAATAATATGATTGTTATTAGGATAATATAACAATTTTAGATTTAGAAACTATGTAAATAGTCATTAAAAATACTCCATCGGTTTACTTTTAAATGTCGTTTACTATTTATGTATGGTTTTAAGGATGATAATAATTATATAAAATATCAATTTATATATTATATATAATTTCATACTTCAAAAACTAAAAAGAATGAAATTATAACAAGTAATAAATTTTTATTGATATTTTACATAATTTTATCATTTTAAAATAATGTGTATAAATAGTAAATGACATTTAAAAAATTATGGATGAGTAGCGCCCTTGACCCGTTGGTTTGACCCGAACCCGTTAAATATGGGTCTGGGTTGAGCATTTCACGACCCATAACCCGAAATGACCCGACCCGGAACGAACCCGAACCCGAGAGGACCCGACCCAAACCCGACCCGCCTGACCTGTTTGACAGGTCTACTTGTATTTGTGTTGGTGATATTAATCGTGAAGTGAGATATTGACGGAGGGAAAGTCGTTGATTTCCCTTATCAAAATAATTCCCAAACAAACAAACTAGTATAGGATGCAAGTAAGGGGTCAATCCCACGGAGAAACAAGTATTTCCAAGAATTGTGCACTTATTGATTGAAAGGCAATATATGGGAATAAAAGTAAATAAAAGAAACTAATCTAAACTATTGCAAAGGATAGATAAAAAAGATGTTTTCACCCACAAATTCTCGACATTGGTTGGCATTATTGGTTATCAAATCCAATTAAAGTTGTTCTCTACGAATTGCTCCCATCTTAGTGTGAATAGATTAAAGCACAAAAATCACGATTAATCCCTTATACCTTTATGCAACCTAAGCACGGACAAAGATTTAACATAAAGATAGCACAAGTTCCTAAGAATCTATGCATATGAATAACACCAAGTATGTAAGGTAATCGATGTTTAAGACACATGTCGAAATCCCTACTTAGTCATGATCAAACGAAGGTTCTCACAATCCTAAGCATGATATTATGGAATTCATTCAATGACGAACGAACAAATACCTAGCAAGATACTATCATGGTAGCTAATCACAATAATATCATCAATAAGCACAACAGAAATCGAAAGATATTAAAGAGAGAAATAATACTTCATTAGAAACTCACAAACAACCAACCAAATCTAGAAAGTGTTGATGAAAACAACAGAGAATTAGCCAAGAATGGCTTGCCTAAATTCCTTCCTTTGAATGGAAAACAAAACCTAAACTAACGAATTGAACAGACAAAATGGGATGAATGTCAATGTGTCAGAATGCCTTCAAACAGCTGAGAAAAGTCTCTTATATAACCTAAAGGTGTTAGCCAAAAACCCTAGAATAGAGTTTTCACAAAGATAGAATTGGGCCGCTTGCGCCGATCCGAAACTGATAGGAACAGCGGGCGCCACTCTTGACAGCTTCGTAGACTGAACTTGTAATGCACTTTCTGGAGTCGACGTTCGTCAGATTGATGCATATAAATATGGGTTGGAAAGCTACTTTCAAGAACTACAACTCTTATGAAGACTTTAGAAGCTGAATCGAAGTGATCAAAGGCAAAAAGAGACGATTTATCCATGTCCTTCATTTCCGCTCATGTTCTTGTGCTCCTTAGATTTGATTCCTTGCTCCATTGCTCCTTGGCTTGTCTTGGATCCTTCATGGCTTGTTCCATTCTCTCCTTTTTGGTCTCTTCCCATGCTCCTCACCATGTCGGCACTACGAATCTACATAAATCCAATAAAATAGGGTAATTTCCGAACTTTACCACTACAAGAACATAATATGCAATTAACTATAAAACATGATTAAATGACAATGAAATGCATCTAAAACCATCCTATAATGCCTACTAAAATATACCTTATCAAACTCCCCCACACTTAAGCTTCGCTAGTCCTCAAGCCAATAATAAAAAGCAACCTATACCTACGAGTTCATCATCCATGGAATAGCCTCAATCAAAAGCAACATCAATTTGAAAGGAACACACGATCAAGTGAATAAACATCATAGCATGTATTTAGCGATCAAAGCAAAGAAGTAGACATCATCCAACCTCACCAGGAATTTGTGTTTCACTCATCCTCTCATGTGTTTAGGCTTTAAGTTCAACTCTCAACTCAATCCAAAATGTACTAAGCTCATAGAAATTGATAACAATATCACCAAACTTTCTTATTACTTGCGGAAAATAATAAAAATAAACAATTTGACTCTATAATTTCACTATTTTTTTTTCTTAGCTTACTTTTTCCCCTAGATGAATTTTATCCTCCCTAGGTCCAAGCTTTCTTATTACTTTTTTTTCTTTTTTCTCTTTTTTTTCTTGCTTTGCATTCTTCCTTCTTGTGTGGATTTTATCCTCCACAAGCAGGGTCGGTTACCAACCATATTTTTTTTCTTTTCCCATTAGTGTCGAATGAGTTTTATCCTCCTCGAACATTGGTTTATTGATGATTCTTTCCACTCTAACTCTCAAGCAACTAAAGCCAAATATTAAACATGAAAGCATAAACTCCGTAGGTAACAAACATGTGAGTCGGCTTTGACAATAGATAATGAAGTCAATATCAAGAGGTAGAAACATAAGGAGAGTAAATCACATATATAAGCAAAAGGATTATAAATGAATCCAATAAGGCTAAAACAATATCACAAGGGTCATGTTTTGTAGGATTTCAATCATACTTTAGCTCAATCATATATGCTTAATTACATTACCAATCACGCTCCATAAGAAAACATTTTAGAACGATAAGGCTAAGCAATTCAAACAAATCATAGGATTTACAAGTTCATGTCATAAGAAGATATGGAGTTTCGCTAATCAAGGTGGGTGTTTGAATAGCAACATTCTTTTTGTAATGCATGATATTTTAGGATTTTTGGCATTTTCCTATTTTTTCTTTGATTTTCTAATGCATATATGAATAGGGATAAAATAAAAATTTAAAGTGCTAAAATTAAACATGAAATGCATGCAAAAATTGAAATATGATCTAAATAATGCACTTAATCCCTCCTCCCCCACACTTAAATCTTTCATTGTCCGCAATGAAACATAAAAGACAACAAAAATAAAAAAAATAAACTCGAGGTGAGGGCAGATAAAACTGACTTATATTTTCTGGAACTAGGGAAGTCGCAACGGCGAGTTGGTGAGTCGCGGCCGCGAGACGGGTGGTCAAACTGGGGTCTGGGCTTGGGAACCCATGGTGGCGAGTGAAGGTGGTCGCGTCTGTGAAATGAAATCTCGCGGCGACGATCTCACCAAAAAAAAATAGAGCCCAAAGGCGGTCAAGCCCAATATGAGAGATAGTAAAAGCCCAAAGACGTTCAACCCGTTAGTGGTAGTCAAAGCCCAATGAATATGAAAGCTCAATTAATAGCTCTCGACGTATTAAGGAGCCCAATTAATAGCCAATGTCATATCCGTGGCTAATGCCATGGCTATTTACAATTAACCTCAAATGACACACTTCAATTTCTAATAGGCTTTAATTTATTATGGACCCAAATATGGCTATATTTTCTGCCAATTGGCCCATTAATGATATATGTCTTATATGTAAATAAATACTCGAAAATAAACAAAACTAATAATTGTTGAATCAAATGTGTTTTGAGGGAAAAAAAACCATATAAGTAACTAATAATCATTGAATAAAATCTTATATTATCTAATAAAGTCATATGACAATATTAAGAGAGTTTATTTTGCGGAAAAATCATATAAGTTGATACTGATTGTGGAATAAAACTTTATATTATGTCATAAATTCTGAATAGAATACTATAATTGTGTGTTCTGAGAGAAAATCATATATGTACCTAATAATTGTGGAATAAAACCTTATATTATATAATACAATGTTACTACCTCCGTTCAGAAATAAGTGATGTTTGACTTTTTGGCACGTTTTTTAAGGAGTTAAAAACTATAAAAATATAAAGTTTTTAATTGATATTTTTTTTCATTTTATACATATTAGTTATAAGTTTAAAATTATTTTAAAAAATTAATAAAAAAGTTAATATTTTATATAGTTTTTAGCTCATTAAAAAACGTGTCAAAAAGTCAAACGACAAGTGTGTGTTTTGAGGGGAAATCATATAAGTAACTAATAATTGTTGAATAAAACTTTATATTAATTAATAAATTCTTATTAGAATATTTCAACTTTATAAGGGTATGTTTTGAGGAAAACTCTTATAAGTAACTACTAAATTTGAATAACACATTATAATAACTAATAAATTCTTATTAGTTTCTACCAAAAATAAATTCTTATTAGAATACTATAGGAGTATGTCTTGAGAAAAACTCATATAAGTAACGAATAAATGTTTAATAAAACCTTATGTTGACTAATAAATTCTTATTAGAATACTATTAGAGTATGTTTTCAGGAAATCTTTTATAAGTAACGAATAAATATTTAATAATGCCTTGTAATACTAATAAATTCTTATTAGAATACTATAAGAATATGTTTTGAGAAAAACTCATATAATTATATTAACTAGTAAATTCTTATTAGAATACTATAAGGTTATGTTTTGAGAAAAACACATACAAGTAACTGATAAATTTGTAATAAAACCTTATTAATTCTTGCTAGAGTACTAGAAGAGTATGTTTTGAGAAAAAATCATAAAAGTGACTAATAAAATTTTAATACGACCTTATATTAAGTAATAAATTCTTATTAGAGGACTATAGGAGTATGTTTAGAGGAACAATCATATAAGTAACAAATAAATGTTTAATAAAACCTTATATTGACTAATAAATTCTTATTAGAATACTATTAGAGTATGTTTTCAGAAAATCTCATACAAGTGAAAAATAAATGTTTAATACCACCTTTTAGTAACTAATAAATTCTTATTAGAATACTATAAGAGTATGTTTTGAGGAAACATCATATAAGTAGCTAATAAGTGTTGAATTAAACTTTATATTAGGTAATAAAGTTGTAGAATACTACAAATGTGGGATAAAACATTAGAGTATACTAATAAGAATAATATAAGTATTTTTGAATACTATAAGAGAATGTTTTGAGGAAAATTCATATAAGTTATAGATAAATTTTGAATAAAACCTTATATTAAGTAATAAATTCTTATTAGAATACTATAAGGTTATGTTTTGAGGAAAACTCATATAGGTAACTGATAAATTTGTAATAAAACCTTATATTAAGTTATAAATTCTTATTAGAATACTATAAGAGTGTGTTTTGAGGAAAACTTGTATAAGTGACTAATAAATGTTGAATAAAACCTTATATTAACTAGTAAAATCTTATTAGAATACTATAAGAGTATGTTTTGAGGAAAACTCATATAAGTAACTAACAAGTTTTGAATAAAACTTTATATAAAGTAATAAAATCTTATTAGAATACTATAAGAGTATGTTTTGAAGAAAACTCATATAAGTGACTAATAAATATTGAATAAAGCCTTATATTAACTAATAAATTCTTATTAGAATACTATACGAGTGTGTTTTGAGGAAAATTCGTATAAGTTACTAATAAATGTTGAATAAAACCTTATATTAACTAGTAAAATCTAATTAGAATACTATAAGAGTATGTTTTGAGGAAAATTCATATAAGTGACTAATAAATATTGAATAAAGCCTTATATTAACTAATAAATTCTTATTAGAACACTATAAGAGTGTGTTTTGAGGAAAACTCGTATAAGTGACTAATAAATGTTGAATAAAACCTTATATTAACTAGTAAAATCTTATTAGAATACTTCAAGAGTATGTTTTGATGAAAACTCATAAAAGTAACTAATAAGTGTTGAATAAAAATTATATTAAGTAATAAAATCTTATTAGAATACTATAAGAGTATGTTTTGAGGAAAACCCATATAAGTGACTAATAAATGTTGAATAAAGCATTATATTAACTAATAAATTCTTATTAGAATACTATAAAATGTGTTTTGAGAAAAAACTCGTATAAGTGACTAATAAATGTTGAATAAAACCTTATATTAGCTAGTAAATTCTTATTAGAATACTGTAAGAGTATGTTTTTCATGGAAACTCATATAAGTAACTAATAAGTGTTTAATAAAACCTTATATATGAATTTGAGAAAAAAAAACGCTATTCAATAAGATTTGAGAAAAAACTTATTTAAAGAAATAAAATTTTGTATGAATATTATGCAATTACAAATTTTTTTATATGAATTTTTTCTAACAAACCTATAAATATTAAAATTAAAATTGATATTTAAAAAAGTCGTATAAGATACGGGTACTAAACTAGTTTAATGATTTTGAGTATAATCTTTTAAAAACATATAGATATCTAATTAAATTGGATTAAAAATTATTTGAAATATATATTTAATAATAAACCGTTGTGTTGATGGTTTCAAATACTTAATTGTAGTTTGGTGAAATAATCCATCTTTTTTTTGTAAGATATAATAATAATAATAATAATAATAATAATAATAATAATAATAATAATAATAATAATAATAATAATAATAATAATAATAATAATAATAATAATAATAATGTAAGTGAAATTAGGCGGTATAATTCCCGCATGTGAAATTTTTTGGGTGCATTATGAAAATTGGGCGGTATAATTCCCGCTTCTTAATTTGTTTTGGGTGGTATAGTTCCCGCAATGTGAAAAGAGCATCTCCCTTCCTCTCAAACCCTAGAACCACCACCGCTCTTCATGTCTTTCACTTCCTATCAAACCCAGATCTTCCTCTTCCTCTGAATACCATCCCGATCACTTCCTGAGGGCCCTGTTCGGTCACCGTATGTCGGCGCCTATGTTAGGAGGAAATCGAGTATGAAATATAATGAAATAGATCAAACCAGATTTAGGCCCACGCAAATAATTACAAGACTCCCTCCAATGTAGTAAGAGAAAGTCAGGATCGATCCACGAGGAAGCGTGTCAGCGGATCCTAGGAAGCTGTAAATCTCACAGAAAAGCAAACAGAAGACAGAAACAAAGAAAGAAAGACAAACGAAAGCAAGAAATAAAAGCAAAGACACAGACTTGTCGATCTCGACTAAAAGCAACTCGAGATAGACTAAAAACAGCGACGACAGAAAACTCAGATTCTCAGAAACACAACTCGATCTAGACCAACAGTAACTCGATCTAGAGTAAAAACAGCAGAAACAGAAATTTCAGAATCGACAACAGAAGCAACTTGATCTAGACTAAAGCCTACTCGAGATTGACAAACCTTTCCTCTAGATCGACTAAAACACAGAAAGTATAAATCGCAACTTCGAACACAGAACTCAGATTTCGACAGAAATAAATCGATATATGAAGAACTTCCAAAGCCAGGGTATCAACGCCACAACGATAACCATGCAAAGTAACACATAAAGGCAGAAAAGATCATGCTTTCCATCAAAATAACTTTCGTTATTAATAAATAGGCATATAGAGGCTTTCGCATAAACCCTAATTGTTACTAACCCTTTTCACATAATTAACCCAAGTTGCATTAAGATCACTTTCGCTTCAATAATACAAACAAGGATCACCTTCAACTCTCGCAAAAGAATCATGCTCATAGGGATAGAAGACGAATTGCATAAAAAGATTGTACCTTTACCGCATCACCTCAGCCCCAGAAGTGGGTGGACTACTCGCTCTTCATTATCAAGAAAGACATTAAATAACAAAAGAAACTAACTTGCATTGAATTAAATAAAGAAAGCTTACAACCAAACAAGACAAATCCGCTTTCGCCTTTCCACCTTGCTCGCCACAAACTCTCTCTCTCTCTCTACTACTTACTTGTTCTCTCTGAAATTGAATTGGAATAAGATGTCTAATACTAAGCCCTAAGGCTTTATTTATAGCCTTCTATTCCTTGCTATTCAAGGATAGAATATATCTATCTTTATCTAAATCTATATCTAAAGACTTTAAGATAAATAAATGCAATTTAAGGAATTCAATCTAAAAGGAAAAGTATATCTAAAATAGGTAGAATATCTTCTTGTTGATAGATCTTCTCCATAGATAGAACTTGATAGATGTAGGATAGATCTCGGCCAAATTTGGATAGAATCGGATCCAAGGACTCCCAATCCGAGTAGGACAGCAAAACCTTATATTAACTAGTAAAATCTTATTAGAATACTTCAAGAGTATGTTTTGATGAAAACTCATAAAAGTAACTAATAAGTGTTGAATAAAAATTATATTAAGTAATAAAATCTTATTAGATTACTATAAGAGTATGTTTTGAGGAAAACCCATATAAGTGACTAATAAATGTTGAATAAAGCATTATATTAACTAATAAATTCTTATTAGAATACTATAAAATAAGTTTTGAGAAAAAACTCGTATAAGTGACTAATAAATGTTGAATAAAACCTTATATTAGCTAGTAAATTCTTATTAGAATACTGTAAGAGTATGTTTTTCATGGAAACTCATATAAGTAACTAATAAGTGTTTAATAAAACCTTATATATGAATTTGAGAAAAAAAACGCTATTCAATAAGATTTGAGAAAAAACTTATTTAAAGAAATAAAATTTTGTATGAATATTATGCAATTACAAATTTTTTTATATGAATTTTTTCTAACAAACCTATAGATATTAAAATTAAAATTGATATTTAAAAAAGTCGTATAAGATACGGGTACTAAACTAGTTTAATGATTTTGAGTATAATCTTTTAAAAACATATAGATATGTAATTAAATTGGATTAAAAATTATTTGAAATATATATTTAATAATAAACCGTTGTGTTGATGGTTTCAAATACTTAATTGTAGTTTTGTGAAATAATCCATCTTTTTTTTGTAAGATATAATAATAATAATAATAATAATAATAATAATAATAATAATAATAATAATAATAATAATAATAATAATAATAATAATAATAATAATAATAATAATAATAATAATAATAATAATAATAATAATAATAATAATAATAATAATAATAATAATAATAATAATAATAATAATGTAAGTGAAATTAGGCGGTATAATTCCCGCATGTGAAATTTTTTGGGTGCATTATGAAAATTGGGCGGTATAATTCCCGCTTCTTAATTTGTTTTGGGTGGTATAGTTCCCGCAATGTGAAAAGAGCATCTCCCTTCCTCTCAAACCCTAGAACCACCGCCGCTCTTCATGTCTTTCGCTTCCTATCAAACCTAGATCTTCCTCTTCCTCTGAATACCATCCCGATCACTTCCTGAGGACCCTCTTCGGTCACCGTATGTCGGCGCCTGTTGTTAGGAGGAAATCGAGTATGAAATATAATGAAATAGATCAAACCAGATTTAGGCCCACGCAAATAATTACAAGACTCCCTCCAATGTAGTAAGAGAAAGTCAGAATCGATCCACGAGGAAGCGTGTCAGCGGATCCTAGGCAGCTGTAAATCTCACAGAAAAGCAAACAGAAGACAGAAACCAAGAAACAAAGAAAGAAAGACAAACGAAAGCGAGAAATAAAAGCAAAGACACAGACTTGTCGATCTCGACTAACAGCAACTCGAGATAGACTAAAAACAGCGACGACAGAAAACTCAGATTCTCAGAAACACAACTCGATCTAGACCAACAGTAACTCGATCTAGAGTAAAAATAGCAGAAACAGAAATTTCATAATCGACAACAGAAGCAACTTGATCTAGAATAAAGCCTACTCGAGATCGACAAACCTTTCCTCTAGATCGACTAAAACACAGAAAGTATAAATCGCAACTTCGAAGACAGAACTCAGATTTCGACAGAAATAAATCAATATATGAAGAACTTCCAAAGCCAGGGTATCAACGCCACAACGATAACCATGCAAAGTAACACATAAAGGCATAAAGGATCATGCTTTCCATCAAAATAACTTTCGTTATTAACAAATAGGCATATAGAGGCTTTCGCATAAACCCTAATTGTTAGTAACCCTTTTCACATAATTAACCCAAGTTGCATTAAGATCACTTTCGCTTCAATAATACAAACAAGGATCACCTTCAACTCTCGCAAAAGAATCATGCTCATAGGGATAGAAGACGAATTGCATAAAAAGATTGTACCTTTACCGCATCACCTCAAATGACCACCGTCGGGCTCACCCCAGTCCTAGAAGTGGGTGGACTACTCGCTCTTCATTATCAAGAAAGACATTAAATAACAAAAGAAACTAACTTGCATTGAATTAAATAAAGAAAGCTTACAACCAAACAAGACAAATCCGCTTTCGCCTTTCCACCTTGCTCGCCACAAACTCTCTCTCTCTCTACTACTTACTTGTTCTCTCTGAAATTTAATTGGAATAAGATGCCTAATGCTCAGCCCCTAAGGCTTTATTTATAGCCTTCTATTCCTTGCTATTCAAGGATAGAATATATCTATCTTTATCTAAATCTATATCTAAAGACTTTAAGATAAATAAATGCAATTTAAGGAATTAAATCTAAAAGGAAAAGTATATCTAAAATAGGTAGACTATCTTCTTGTTGATAGATCTTCTCCATAGATAGAACTTGATAGATTTAGGATAGATCTCGGCCAAATTTGGATAGAATCGGATCCAAGGACTCCCAATCCGAGTAGGACAGCAAAACCGCGTAACGCGCTCCCGGACACGGTTTCCTCGATCTCGACCAAGCCTCCTCGAGATCGAGTAAGATTGTCGTCGACTATGGCTCGGCTGGACGTCTCGGGTTGCAGGACCTTGAAATGCTCGGGTGTGGCTCACAAATTTCCTCGATCTCGACAAACTTCCTTGAGATCGAGTAGGTTTTCTTCATCGACTGGGTGGCCTGGTATTGTCGACTAGTCTTCCTCGACACTGGCTCGGATTGGCGCCATGGTGGTCCTCGAGATCGAGTTGTTTACTCGAGATCGAGTACGGTGGTGCTCGGCTTCTCCGTCTTCGGCTTCTCGACTTGGCACAGCTCGTCGACTCCGGACATGGCATCACAATGTTGTCGATCTCGACAAAATTTACCCGAGATCGAGTTGGCTTCCGGAGTCGGGTTGCTTTGGCTCTCAGTTTCCTCGATCATGGTCTGCTCGACTAGGTGTGCTCGGACAACTCTCCTCTAGATCGAGTAAGCTAACTCGAGATCGAGTTAAGCTGGGCTCCTAGCTTGATTCGACTGGTTCCGCTATTTCTTGACCTTGGACTTCTGTAGTTGATTTCCGAGCTTTTCCGACCTTTCTCAGAACTGCTGTAATTTTCCTCGAATTCTGCGAAATTAAACAGAAACTGGTGTAGATTCCATAATTTGACAAATAAGCATAAACTACATAGATTCTGTACTATTCTAGCCCAAATGCATGAAATGTATGCAGAAAACGATATAAAAGTTACTGTAAAACATGGCAGATTCAGCTCACAACAAACACCCCATACTTAAGCTCGCTTGTCCTCAAGCAATACTTTTATTTGTCATTCAGGGGAAGAATTTAAAACTCTCAACATCTTAGATTCATTGCCATATAACCCTGCAATCAATTACCATCCTTGAAAAGTTACTAGTGTGAAAGATCCATGTATGTGCAATTTTAAGAGCAACATCTACTCACAAAAGGAGGGTTATGCAAAAACAATTGATGTGACAAAGCATTAATAATCAAGAGAACTTTAATTCAAGCTCAAATAAGGAGTAGATAGGTAAAAGGCTAAAGGTGGGCAATTTCTGGCAATGTGGTGCTGTATAATCCGGGGAAATGGAGTATTTCCAAACTTGAATTTCCACATTCCTTCTCCATAAGATTCATCACCTTTCATAATGCTTTTATCAATAATAATGCTTTTACCTCTCTAACCTTAGCACTGCCTTCTCGCGAGTCGCAAACATGGGTGTCATGAATGGCCCCGGATACTTAGTGCTTTGGACTCCTCACCTGGTGTCCCATCTCGCCAAACTATTATTTCAGCGAGCAGGGTCAATCTACCTTTATCTCCTGAGGTGATTGGATTTTTTCTCACTCATTAAATTTTCCATATATTTCAAACAATCCTTCCAAACTCCAACAATGGTAACAACAACACAAACACCATATGACAATCTCCATACTGTAACATCATTCTCAACATAATCCCCGGATAGGAAATAAGGTAAAGAATGGCAAATATTTAGATCATGTGGAGCAATAATTGAAATAAGGCATAATATGGCTTTTGTGATGCATAAGCATAGGTATGGCTAGGATATAATATGAGCATTATATGGAAATATAAAGTCCTCCATCCTCTTATCATGCAACATGTCAAAAGCAACTTCAAATTTTACCTCCTTTCATGGTTTTCATAAAAATATGCATTTCATTGTGACTTCCCTTTACTAGGCAATTTCATGCTATATCTCTAATGAATCCAATTTTTGCATCGTCGAGTTCAATATAAGCTTCCATGACATTAATCAAAATTTTTCAATGGGGGTCATTTTTCTTCAAATTTTTGGAAAACATGCATATAAGCACATAAATCAATAATGCATTCCAAAATAGCCATGTATAAGCATTTCAAGAATTAAACTTAAAATATGCACACAAAATGTTAAATAAAAAAAATATGCATGAAGTAAGCCCTTCCCCCACACCATACTTAAACATTACAGTGTCCTCACTGTATAAAAACAAGGGTAAAGAAAGAAACTCACTAGACAGGTGTGCAGGGCCTCCCAAATATTGAATGAAAGAATCGCTTGGGTCGAGTCTGAATATAACTTGCTTCTATCCATGGACCTGAAAAGTGTAGAAGACATATACCCACAATAGAAAAACTAAAAGTGTTTAAAACCAAAAACAAACAAAACAATGTCCAAAAAGTCCCAAAAATAAATGTCTATGTACAAGCTCTAGATTTTATAGTCGTTAGGCCGACTTTTTCATTAAGCTCAAGGTGGCATTTGCAGGGCCCATGTAGCCTGGGCTTCAAATAGGACTCCATTCTTGTCCATCAGCTGTAATCCTCCAGAATGGATTTTGTTCACCACGAAAGGTCCCATCCTTTTCTTGTTAAATTTGTTAGGAAACCAATGATCCTTTGATTTAGAGACATAGAGCTTGTCTCCAACTTCATACTCTTTGGGCTCATCATTGGAAATCCTACATAAGCGCACATACCAAGGCAAACCTCTCCCATGTATAGATAAATCTTTAATGGAAATAGGAGAAGAAAGATCCATACCTTGGCTTACCTTTGCAGAGATGGAATCGGGGACCACGATGTTTGGTCGATCTCGAGTACTATTACTCGATCTCGAGTAGGTTTCAGCTTCTAGCAGTGGACTGCTCGAGGATGCATGAGCTGGTGGAGGTGGATGTTGCTTGATCTCGACAAGCTTAGTCGATCTCGAGGAGGGTTCAGCTTCTGGTGGCTTCAGCGTCGAGGAAGGGGAAGTCAATGCAGTGGGTTCTTGGTCGATCTCGAGTAGTGTACTCGATCTCGAGGAGGGCTCGGCTTCTGTCTGGCTGCTCGACGACGCTGGTGCTGGTGGAGGCCCCTGGTTTTGGTCGAGATCGACTAGAGTCCTCGATGTCGAGGAATCTTGGTCGACTATGACCCCATACTTGGTTCCTGTCAAGGCATCCAAAAATAGTTAATCCATAACGACGTACCTTGGTCTGTGTCGAGTGGATTCTCTGTTTCTTCCTTTAGGATGGCCATGATTTCCTCCACCTGGGCCTCCATATCCCTCTTTTCTAGCTCCTCAGGGGTCATATTTCTTACCTTGGGTTCCCCGCAAGTGATGTAGCCAGTTGAGATAGATTTGACCTCTTCCATTGGACCTGTATGCCTTTCAGTTTTATTAAAGGAATACTCAATTACCTCATCGCTGATGTTGAAAGTGAGCACTCCTTTCCTCACGCTTATGTTGACATCCACCGTTGCCAAGAAGGGCCTTCCTAGAATAATGGGACAAGCAGGGTCTTCCGCCATATCAATAACTAGGAAATCAGCAGGGATAAAGAATTTACCTACTTGTACTGGCACATTGTCCACCATGCCTATCGGGATGACCGCCGTGTTGTTGGCCATATAAAGTCTAGCATCCACAGGCTCTAGGGAACCTATCTTAATCTTGGACCAAATTGTTAAAGGCATTATACTCACATTAGCTCCAAGATCACATAAAGCATTAATTTTGTATGGACCAAATCCAATGGATATAGCAAACTTACCTGGATCTGGCCTCTTCTCCAGTATGTCCAAATGGCTGCACTCCTCTGTAACTCGACTAACAGCAACTCGAGATAGACTAAAAACAGCGATGACAGAAAACTCAGATTCTCAGAAACACAACTCGATCTAGACCAACAGTAACTCGATCTAGAGTAAAAACAGCAAAAATAGAAATTTCAGAATCGACAACAGAAGCAACTCGATCTAGACTAAAGCCTACTGGAGATCGACAAACCTTTCCTCTAGATCGACTAAAACACAGAAAGTATAAATCGCAACTTCGAACACAGAACTCAGATTTTGACAGAAATAAATCAATATATGAAGAACTTCCAAAGCCAGGGTATCAACGCCACAACGATAACCATGCAAAGTAACACATAAAGGCATAAAAGATCATGCTTGCCATCAAAATAACTTTCGTTATTAACAAATAGGCATATAGAGGCTTTCGCATAAACCCTAATTGTTACTAACCCTTTTCACAAAATTAAACCAAGTTGCATTAAGATCACTTTCGCTTCAATAATACAAACAAGGATCACCTTCAACTGTCGCAAAAGAATCATGCTCATAGGGATAGAAGACGAATTGCATAAAAAGATTGTACCTTTACCGCATCACCTCAAATGACCACCGTCGGGCTCACCCCAGCCCCAGAAGTGGGTGGACTACTCGCTCTTCATTATCAAGAAAGACATTAAATAACAAAAGAAACTAACTTGCATTGAATTAAATAAAGAAAGCTTACAACCAAACAAGACAAATCCGCTTTCGCCTTTCCACCTTGCTCGCCACAAACTCTCTCTCTCTCTACTACTTACTTGTTCTCTCTGAAATTGAATTGGAATAAGATGCCTAATGCTCAGCCCCTAAGGCTTTACTTATAGCCTTCTATTCCTTGCTATTCAAGGATAGAATATATCTATCTTTATCTAAATCTATATCTAAAGACTTTAAGATAAATAAATGCAATTTAAGGAATTAAATCTAAAAGGAAAAGTATATCTAAAATAGGTAGAATATCTTCTTGTTGATAGATCTTCTCCATAGATAGAACTTGATAGATGTAGGATAGATCTCGGCCAAATTTGGATAGAATTGGATCCAAGGACTCCCAATCCGAGTAGGACAGCAAAACCGCGTAACGCGCTCCCGGACACGGTTTCCTCGATCTCGACCAAGCCTCCTCGAGATCGAGTAAGGCTGTCGTCGACTATTGCTCGGCTGGACGTCTCGGGTTGCAGGACCTTGACATGCTCGGGTGTGGCTCACAAATTTCCTCGATCTCGACAAACTTCCTTGAGATCGAGTAGGTTTTCTTCATCGACTGGGTGGCCTGGTGTTGTCGAGTAGTCTTCCTCGACACTGGCTCGGATTGGCGCCATGGTGGTCCTCGAGATCGAGTTGTTTACTCGAGATCGAGTACGGTGGTGCTCGGCTTCTCCGTCTTCGGCTTCTCGACTTGGCACAACTCGTCGACTCCGGACATGGCATCATAGTGTTGTCGATCTCGAAAAAATTTACCTGAGATCGAGTTGGCTTCCGGAGTCGGGTTGCTTTGGCTCTTAGTTTCCTCAATCATGGTCTGCTCGACTAGGTGTGCTCGGACAACTTTCCTCTAGATCGAGTAAGCTAACTCGAGATCGAGTTAAGCTAGGCTCCTAGCTTGATTTGACTGGTTCCGCTGTTTTTTGACCTTGGAATTCTGTAGTTGATTTCCGAGCTTTTCCGACCTTCCTCAGAATTGCTGTAATTTGCCTCGAATTCTGCGAAATTAAACAGAAACTGGTGTAGATTCCATAATTTGACAAATAAGCATAAACTACATAGATTCTGTACTATTCTAGCCCAAATGCATGAAATGTATGCAGAAAACGATATAAAAGTTACTGTAAAACATGGCAGATTCAGCTCACAACAGCGCCTCTCGATGCTCTCCTCCGAGCAGCCCACAATCCGACCGACACACACAGGGAGCACAACAACATAGCATCTCCGTGCCTCCTCCAGGCAAACTCTCTCGGTTCACCCTCTCCTCCGCTCTCCGTCGTTCGGAACCACCACCCCTTCATCTTCCTCCTTAACAGGTCTCTCTGTCTCTCACCCAAATCCATAATATCTTCGATCTTGCGCCTCAACTCTCTACCATTTCTCTCAGATCTACTGTATCCGCAAATTCTCTCGTCCTCTCACACGCTCACCTTTGTTCTCATTCATCTTCTCAAGACGCCATCAAAGAGGCCAACCGAAACTTCGCCCTTCAGATCTAGAGTCGCCGACGAAGGACCACCCCTTTATCGATGGATCGACGCCGACGAAGAAGGGAGAAGAACCACCCCGTTAAATTTGTTTCATGTTTTTTACTCCGCTCCACCGCCTGCCGCTGTCTCCCCTGCCTTCTTCACCTGCGCTGTCTCACCTTCCGACCCGCTCTGCCTTTTCCTGTACTTGACTCCCAAATCCTCCCAGGACCAAGGTTGTCTCTTTCCTTTGTTGTTTTACATAAATTTCTTTTCACAAATTTCTATTTTACAGAAATTTCTTTTCACAAATTTCGTTTCCATATATATGGCTATTTTCGTTTCACAAATTTTGTCTCACTGATTTTGTATTGGGGCATATTCTACAACTGAGTACTGGGGCATTTCGTATTAGGGCATTTTTCGTTTCACTGATTTCGTACTGGGGCATTTTCATTTCACAAATTTCAATATATATGTGATGCAGCTTGTTATTCTACAACTGAGTTTCCCTTTGGTCAACATTTAATATGTAGCATTGATATAATTGTTTCTTATAAACGAGTAAACATATGTGTTGCAGTGAATATGAGGAAGCTTAATGAGCAGTCTGAATGGTTGAGGGGTGGAAAGCTTTGTGATTATCAACTTGAGGGTTTTAATTCCCTTGTTAACAGGTTTACTTCTATTTTCTTTCTATATGCCAACCAATTTTTCACGGTCTATTACTGTTAAACATATATTGGAAGTAGATGATTATTGTGTTGTATGAAACCTATCCTTTATTCTGTCTTGTCTTTGGCGTTGAAGTGTGATATTTGTTTTTTGTCTGTGAGTTTAGTTTATCTCTTTCCCCTTCCTTTTGTTTAGTAGTAGTAGTGATACTAGTGACTAGTACAATGTCTCTTTAGTTTTTCCTTCACTCTTTGGTATATATTTGTTTTACAGAAATTTCTTTTCACCTGCACCGTCTCACAAATTTCGTTTCATAAATTTCTATTATACCTAATGCGACCAGGGTGAGTTATTCAATCTAAATGGGATTAGGTTCTGAGAGCATTTGTTAAATGCTGGCTTTTGTAGTGTTCCAACTTTTGAAAGTTGTAGAGATGAGGTTGAGTTTGAGGTCTGTGCATGTTTGATATTGCTTACAGTTTATAAGACACTCAAGCTCTAAAATTTTCTAAATTGTTCTAATCCAAATGCTGAATTTTTTTCCGAGGTGAATCATTAGTATTTAATTTTGACTAATAACTATGTAATACGCAGTATATTATTGTGGGGTTAATATGATTTGCTAGCCCCTTTTTTTATGTATGTGAAGAAGATTTCAGCCCACCAATATAATGCCAAACTGACCTTTTCATGAGAAGAGTCAATGAAACTTGTCTTATAGTTGATATATGTAGAATGCTCTTTTAAATTTTACTTTCCTGTTGCATTGGTTAATTCTGGTCTTTCTTTCTTGACCTCTGTCTGGCATAGTATACACTGCCAGAAGTGAAGTGAGGATCCATACTTGACTATTTTAGGACCAATGACTGTTTTTCGTTAATTATGTTTTGCAAGAGAGTATATTTTTTATATTACATATATATATATCTTCTCATTTTTCCATTCGTTGGTTTGTAACTTTGATATTTTCTTCAGTTGATTGTAGTGTCCAGGTACAAATAATTTATTCATGGGCAACTATGTTGATCGAGGATATTCTTCGGTTGAAATTGTTACCGTGAGCACCTCATGCTTTTTTTCTTCTCTATTGGCAGGATAGGGCAGATGGGAAATGCGTTGGCATACTACAAGAAGAAGCTATCATTGTTTTGTTTGTGTTTTGGATAGTCGAATTTATGCTTGTGTTTTGGTTGGTTGAACTCGTGGTTGTGTGTTGGATGTGTTTATAATGAAAAAATTATGTAAATGGTATTTTGTTTTGGTATATTTATGTGCCCAGCATTATTAAATAAGTATATTATATTTAAAGATTTAAATAAACTGTGGCAACGACATTAGCCACAAGCATTAACCACAGACATTAGCCACAGAAAATAGCCACGTGCATACATTGTAGCCACGACCATAGCCACATGCAAGCCACGGGCATAGCCACGACAATCGTTGTGCCTCAATGGAGACTCCCACGTGCGAGGACAAGACATCAGCCACGAGCATATTGATGTCGTGGTTCTAGCCACGATTTCCTCGGGTATGACCTAGCTACGGACATAGCCACGAACTTGTCAAATCGTGGCTATTAGCCACGGATGTTGGAAATTTGGCAATTAGCGACGAGGCATATAGCCACGAATGGCGGTGTCCTATCCGTGACTATTTGACCGTGGTCATTTCCTTTTTTTTTAGTAGTGATAATCAATCTTAGTCTTGACCGTGGTTATTTGACCCTGGCCTTCCCAAGATAATTGAGGTTTCAGGTGTACCTTATTCCATACACTACTAGAAATTTGTTATTTAACATCGGGTAATAGCCGATGTCTTTCAAAATAAAAATCGATGTCTATGTGGGGGATGTAAAAAGTCAAAAGTTTTTCACATCGGCCAGAACCCGATGTTTTTGTATGTTATAACATCGTTTATATTTTCAAATACGATGTCTTTGTTATCCTATAACATCGACTATAAAATATAACCGATGTTATAAAACAAAAAGACATCGGCTATTACCCGAAGTTAAAAAGTTTTGACTTTTTACATCCCCAACATAGACATCGATTTTGTTTTTTGAAAGACATCGGCTATTACCCGATATAAAATGACATATTTGCGGTTTTTTTATTATTATCGTAGCCTATGCGGGATTTGAACCCGCATCTTTGTGTTTGAACACAATGCTCTACCATTTGAGCTAATAGGCTCATCGGTTAAAATAAAAGAACATATACAAACAAACAATCAGTAAAATCCAACTCCCATCACGATATTATCTCAGTGGTACAATTTCCTCTTTTTTTTTTCAACACAGTACATTCAGTTACAGAAATAAAAAAATAACATCACACATTTGATATCCAAAATCTTGCCAATGTTTGCATACCTAAATGATCAAAAATATGAAATTCGGTATACACTGCATGGAATATCATCATTATACTTGTAAAATTGACAAAGGAATTTCCAGCTTCTTACCTTGATCAGTTTGTCATCTCTACACATTACCAGACAAATTTGTTTATTGGGGTGAGCAAAAGCCAAGTCATTTACTCCACCAGCATGAGCAGAAGCAGGATCAGTTTGCAACGGCTGGACATATAATAGCATAATAAAATATTACCATTTCATATTGTTATATGCTTCACTATAAAGTTATTTACAAGATAAAAACTAATCACCTGCAGCAGAAAAAACAAACAAAGATGAGGGACATACACCATGAGCTCCAAGAGGTGTATAAGCAGCAGGTTTCATCACTGCAGCAATTGGAAGTGTTAAAGGTGTAGGAGAAACTGCGTGCCATTAGGAGGACCGCATGTATGATCGGTGAATAGAGTTCTAATGTCTAGATTTGGTCTAGGATTCTTACATAAAACTTGTTCAAACTATCAAAATCAAGAAACAGCCTTGCAACTTTCCATGCAAATCAGATATATCAAGAGATGTTGAGATGCATGAAGCCATGTTATCGGTCCATTACACCAATTTATCGGAGATAGCTAAAACATGATACCCAACTATAAATCTCTAGCAGAAAATACTCAATTACTTAAACCTAGATCTTCACTGCATAAATCAAATTACCCAATCTCGGTCTAAGATTGCAAAAAGTCCCAATTAACACCATAAAAGCAGCTTCATAGAAAATGAATCAGCACAAAGTTAGGCACATTAGTTCATGCCCATTACAATCAACAACCTGTCAATACAGTCAATAAAATTCAAGAACTTCACCTCCAGACAGATTTTGGACTGATCATCGGTAACGAAAGAATTGTTCAAGTCCTTAGATTTGGCCAAGATGCCCTTGAAGACATTTGAATAAACAGGGTGGGACTGCAAAACCTCATTTGTCTTTCTCTTTCTAAAAACCAAAACCAACTGAAGGTGAGATTTTGGCCACAACAAAGTTTCAGGTAATTGACTAGGTCAAGAGGAATGAATTGGTAACATCAATTTGTTGCAAAACTAACTGGAAATCGATGAGACAGAGTTCGCAAAGGGGTGAATCGAATCAACTTCTCATTACCAAACTTGAAACAGCGAAGAGAATCAAATATGACAACGATAAAGATGCAAAATCAGATAATAAAAAAAAAAAGAGGAGGGAAGAGAACAAACACTCCGGAACGCCAGGAGAGGACTTTGTTCTTGATGAGACTCCCTCCATGGACGCCGGATCTGAGCAGGAGGGTGACCGGAGCAACTGACGAGAGCTTCAGATCTGGGTAGGAGAAGGAATTGGGAAGCAGAATGGTTAGGGGTTGGTTTATGCTCTCCGACTGGGGGATTTTTATCTCTATGTTTTGAGAGAAAGAATTGGGAAGCAGAAGGGTTAGGGTTTGGTTTATGCTCTCCGACTGGGCGATTTTTTTCTCTATGTGTTGAGGTCGGGATCGAGTACGGCACGGGGTGTTCAGGAGAGCCTTCAATGGCGGTGATATTGAAAGAGATGAGAGTGAAGAGCGGTGTTCAAGAGGAGAAGGAAACTGGGAACAGGAGAGAAGGAGAAGTAGCGGCTGTACGTTTAGGTTTTCTAGAATCTAGTCAGGAAACTCATGGGCGGGTCTTTAAATTAATTCATGACTGATTCTGCGCTTTTTTTAAAAAAATTTCAAACTAAATATTTAAAATCGGTCTAAAATATAGGGTGATGTCTATTTTAATTTTTACATCTCAAATTTATAAACCGATGTTAAAAAATTGTTTAATATGGCAGGTTTTTCTGACCGATGTTAATCAACCGATGTTAAATATCAAATCATTTACCTTAACCAAAACATCCTCAACAACTCCTTTAGGCTTAATACTAGAACGATCAGCGAGTTGTATAGTAACACCAGTTTCAGATAATGCATTGAGATCCAAAAACATGTACAAGTTATACGACATAACATTGATTGAAGCATCTAGGTCTAACGTAGCTTTGGTGAAGCTAGCATTACCTATTGCACATGGGATAGTAAACATACCTGGATCTCCGCACTTTTCAGGCAATCTTTTCTGAAGTAAAGCAGAAACATTCTCACTTAAACTTACCTTTTCTTTCCTTCACATCCTTTGCTTGCGTTTCATAGTGCATAGTTCTTTCAAAAATTTCGCATATCGAGACATAGTTTTAATCAAATTGAAAAGTGAAATATTTACCTCACAATGAGCAAATGTGTCATAAAGAATTTGTTCATCTTCCCACTTACGATCAGATCTTAAGGCATGAGGAAAGGGTGGTGCAGATCTTGAAACCTCAAAAGACCACTCTTTGGAAGATTTCTTCGGGGATTCAACAACGTCCGAAATCGGTTCCGTCACTGGAGGGGGCGGCGGGCGCCATCTTCGCAGTGTGTCGCCAATTCCGTCTCGTCCTCTTTTCCCAAATCAAATTATTCCCTAGGCCTCTCTTCAACATTTCTAGTGGGCACATTCACTTGTTTACTTCTTCTAAGGATCATGGCACTCACATTCTCCTTCAGATTCACTACCACATGCGATGATAACTTCCCCGAATCTTTCACTTTAAGTTCTCTAATCTCCTTAGCCATTTGACTCAGCAATTTTTCTCGAACATTCATGTTATCCAATAATAACCTCAATGTCTCATCTTTATCATCTTGTTGAGTGTTTCTCGGACGATTCTCAAATTGTCCTCTCTAAAAAGGAACTTGTCGCTGTTGGCCTCTGCCATTGAATCAACTTTGATAGTTCGCATTGTAGCCTTGATTGTAATTGTTATCAAAGTTGCGGGGAGGTTCATAATCCATAGCATTCACATCAGTGATGTCCTCTTGAATAATTGGACACTTATCATTCGGATAGGTTAGATCTTCACAAACTCCAAAAGGTCAAGGCTGCTGAGATTTATTCATTTACATAGCCATCTTATTCACTATCTCTGTAAGCCTATCTATGTCGTCCTTGTGACCATCTCTAGAACTATCCAACTTATGAACTCCTCTAACTCCTTGGTGTCTCCCATATTGTTGCGATGCATTAGCCAACCCTTCAAAAATCTGAATTGCTTACTGAGGTGTTTTATCCAAAATATCCTCCATTAGTAGCATTGATGAAACTCCTATCGATTTCAAGCAAGCCTTCATAAAGATATAGCACTAGATCATCCTTGGGTATACCATGTTGCGGACAACTACCCTTAAGCTTTTCGAATCGCTCAACATACTCATAAAGACTCTCAATATGTGATTCTTTCCACTCTAACTCTCAAGCAAGTAAAGCCAAATATTAAACATGAAAGCATAAACTCCATAAGTAACAAACATGTGACTGGGCTTTGACAATAGATAATGAAGTCAATATCAAGTGGTAGAAACATAAGAAGAGTAAATCACATATATAAGCAAAAAGATTATAAATGAATCCAATAAGGCTAAAACAATATCACAAGGGTCATGTTTTGTAGGATTTCAATCATACTTTAGCTCAATCATATATGCTTAATTACACTACCAATCACGCTCCATAAGAAAACATTTTAGAACGATAAGGCTAAGCAATTCAAACAAATCATAGGATTTACAAGTTCATGTCATAAGAAGATATGGAGTTTCGCTAATCAAGGTGGGTGTTTGAATAGCAACATTCTTTTTTGTAATGCATGATATTTTAGGATTTTTGGCATTTTCCTATTTTTTCTTTGATTTTCTAATGCATATATGAATAGGGATAAAATAAAAATTTAAAGTGCTAAAATTAAACATTAAATGCATGTAAAAATTGAAATATGATCTAAATAATGCACTTAATCCCTCCTCCCCCACACTTAAATCTTTCATTGTCCTCAATGAAACATAAAAGACAACAAAAATAAACAAATAAACTTGAGGTGAGGGAAGATAAAACCGACTTATATTTTCTGGAACTAGGGAAGTCGCGACGGCGAGTTGGTGAGTCGCGGCCGCGAGACGGGTGGTCAAGCTGGGGTCTGGGCTTGGGAACCCATGGTGGCGAGTGAAGGTGGTCGCGTATGTGAAATGAAATCTCGCGGCGGCGATTTCAAGGAAAATCTCCCGACTCGGCGGGAAATTGAGGTCTCGCGGCGGGGCGAAAATGCCATGTCCAAGCTGCTTGTCATTTCACTACCAAAAAAATAGGAAATAGCCACGGATTTTTTTAGCAATGTCATAGGGTTGTGGCCGATTTCATGGCTGATAGCTACGAACGTAGCCACGACCTGTCATGTCGTCGCCAAATAAGCGTCGAGTGAAAATTTTCGTGGCTAAATCTGTGGCTAGGGGTGATGAAATAAATTCGTGTCCAGAATGTCGTGACTATTAGCCACGATCATGAATGTCGTGGCTAAATTCATGGCTGTTAGCCACGACTTTAGCCATAGTGAAACATTAGTGGCTGATTTCGATGCCAATAAGCCCGCAAAAATATACTGTGGTTGTACCCGTGGTTAAGAAGAAGTGGCAATTGGCAATGATGACCAGATTTCGTGGTCAATAGCCACGAATTTAGCCCCAATTGGAAAGTCCGTGGCTGAATTCGACGCTAATATGACCATGCCCATTGTTTGTTGCTATATCCGAATTTGGGTAATTATTCACACAAATTAAAGCAAATAATAATTTTAGAGCTCAAAATCTCACAAAAAAAAAAAAAGATCCCAAAGGCGGTCAAGCCCAATATGAGAGATAGTAAAAGCCCAAAGACGGTCAACCCGTTAGTAGTAGTCAAAACTCAGTGAATATGAAAGCCCAATTAATAGCTCTCGACGTATTAAGTGTAAAGGCTCAGATTTTCAAGTCTTAATTTTTTCCAGAAAAGAGAATTAAAAATGAAATTTAATCGGTTTTAAAACTCGTTTAGCGGATTCCGACCGGAATATAAAATCTGACGAATAATTTCCATCTTTTTACCTGAAAAATTCAAAATAATTATTGGATGACGATATCCTTGTCGATTTTAAAAATCTAATTGATCGAGAAATCGAGAGTCGGGGAAACTAACATTTGGAAACTAATTTCGTTATTCAAAATTCGCGTATTCGGAATTCATTTCTGGGTGTTTACTTAACCAATTCAACACCATACACCCACTCCCTCAACATACCCTTTCAAATCCATCACTCTTCCCTCATGCCCATTCTGAGGATCATCACCATACCCGCTCCCATCATCTGCTGCACCATCACCGTCTTCACCTTCCATCATCACCTTTACCTCTCGCCATCACCAATGTTCTTAGCCCACGCCACCACACCTCCACCTTCTGCTGCCCGTCACCACCAGCAGCCACCTCCACTCCGACTCCTCTTCATCGTTCATCGTCGCAACCAGCAGCCCTCGTCACCGTCTTCTTCGCCAAGAAGCGCCATCAGCTCCCCTGTTTACCGTGAAGAACCAGACGCCTCCATTCGAGCCTCCTTTCTTGTTCCCTCGAAGCCTAGCCTCTTCTCATTTCGAGCAAGCAACAATAGCAGCTAGGAGCCCCACCGAAACCCTGAAGCTCCGACGACGCAAGGCCGGACTGCTCGAGCGACTCTTCCCCTGTTCTCATGTTCCGAGGTCGGTAAGCTTCGATCTCTTGTTCGATTCGAAATCCCATGGAATCGCTCCCCCTTTAACCTTCCTTTATTCGTCCTAGGCCGACCCCGACGTTCCTCCCTCTCCGGCGTAGTGAATCGAGCCACCGATGAGATCCGACGAAGCTCTGAAGTCACGAACACGTCGGTAAGCTCCCGAGCCTTCTATTCCTTCTTGATCGATCTTTTGTGTCCTTTCGATGCTTATACTAACTAGGGGGTGAGCGAAAGCTGAGAGTGGGAAGTCGGGTGGGCTCGTGAGCTCCGGCGATCTCGAGAGCGGCGGTGGGCGAGCATCGACAGGCGAGAGAGAGCGTGCTGAGCGAGGCAAACTGAGCAGAGGCGAGTCGGCAGCAGCAAGCGCAGGCGAGAGGTGAGCAGGCGCGAGCAGAGTCGTGGCTGAGCAACCGCGGGCAGAGGTGGGAGAGCAACCAGCGAGCCGACGGCGGCGAGCAGCACCATGGCACCAGCGGGCGCGGGACGCCTCTTTTGAATCGGGAAGAGGAAGGGGGAAGGCTGACGTGGCTTGTGGGCCCTCCCTCGTTGTTTATCATTTAACCGGTTGGAGTTATATTATTAAACGGGTTTGGTTCGGTTCAGATTTAACCATTTATTTATTTAATTATTTAACGGTAATTAAAATATATTATAATAGTATTTGAGGATTTAAAAGATAAATTATTATATTTTGGGAGAATTATAAGGGTTGGTTTATTAAATAAAAATGGTTTGGACTTTAAGGGATTCGGGAATATTTTATAAAAGTGTGCTAATAAATGGTGTTTAAAATGTCTATACTATTATATGGGGACTTAAAAATTTATAATGAATTTGGAAAAGAATTTCAAGGTGCGAAAGTAATCTAATAAATAAATTTAAAAAGGAATTTAGCGAGTATTTTCAATGGGTCGGAATTCTTAACTGTTTAATTCAAATTTGAAACAGTTTTGGAACTAACCTGGGAATTATACTTGTTCGATGACTAACTAGCATGATGATATGATCGTTTGACTAACGGTATGATATTTGTGACTAATAGCATGACTTGTGGTAAATTATTATAAGAGATTAAATGTTGGATAATTATGACAATGTAGTAGGATTTTATATCACACAAATTATGTCTTATGGTTTTTACGAACCGTTGAGGTATATGCGAAAATGATGTATATGAACATGCGGAATTGGTTGAATGATTTATGAAGAACGATGTGGTCTTGTGGAGCGGATGATGCGATGAAATGATTTTCATAATGTGTTACTTGTTCTATTGATTGAGGTGTGCTTGAGTGCTTAATAGTTGGATATAGACTTATGTATATTCTATTATGTACTAGGTGATACTCTGTGATTGTGACTACTGTGTGCTGGATTCTTTTGTTGCAGATTTGCTAGCCAGGTAAGTACCTCCGGGGCTTACTCAGTAACCAGTACCTCCTACCTGATGTGCCATATAGTATGTAGGTGTTGCATATGCATAAGAGCATGTCATGTAGTATCATGCTTAGGAATTGCACTTATGAATGAGCATTCTTATTCTGTATGCGTTTGAATACAGAATGGTCGTTATCTGTGAGTCCTAGAATCCTTGATAGGGTCATAGGACAGCCCAGCTCCATCGGGTTCATCCTGAGTCATTCGGGTCGTTGGAACACCTTTACTATTATCAGCATTATTATTTTCTTTTCCCAAGATCCACGATATGATGATGAGACTTGAGACGCTATCGAATCGAACTGGCCAGTCTCCACCCTACCTGGAAGGGGGGGAGGGGTGGTAGAAGAGGGATATACCCCTTGGTATTCTTTGTTAAGGCCTTACTTAATATTCTGCATATATGAATTAGGAGCATGATAGTGTGGTTAATATTTCAGTACTGCATGAAGGCATCCTTTATTCTAGGTATAGGCGTATTATATGTCCTCAGCGCAGTCAGAGGACCCGCGGGCGGACTCTTTGCCTGACTTGGTGGTATAGTTTCAAGTACCCGTTACACTGCTTGATTTTTTGCTGTTATGACGGAGTCTATTCTTATGGCGGAGAGTGTGTGTTTGAATACTGACTTCACCAGATTCATGGTTTTGGGATTTTTCCCTAGTTATACATAGTCTGTTTTGACCCGGCTCTGCCGTGGCACTTGTTGTATCATTTTCAGAACTTATGCCCTTTGCATGATAAAGGATTTCCCGCGTTGTAGACTTAGGATAGGTACATGGGTTTACCCCAGGATCTCCAACGGACCTTCCGTATTTGGGTCCGAAATCCCACTTTAAACTACACATCTTCGATTTCAAACCTTCAACCTGTACTCGGGGCGCAAGATTCCAACGAGGGGTTTCATCCCTCGAAACGTAACTCGGGAATCATAATCCTGGGCCGTTACAAAGGTGGTATCAGAGCTGAGGTTTTGCAATCTGAGTACAATAGGTTGAAGAGGTTTTGAAAATCGCCCAATGATTTCAAACGGTTTTGGAAAATGTTTTGAAAAGTGCAAAATGAAATACTTGGACTTAAACATAAATAAATAAAGGGAAACAATCTCGGGGTAGAGACCAAAGCGATAGACATCCCTTATGGATGTAGAACTCGGGGAACAGTAGGCAAAATGCTAGCTTTTATTTACAGATGGGCCTAGAAGACTCCAAGGAACAACGCGGAGGTAGGAGTGTTGAGTTAGGAGGCCGTGAGGTTTTTGCCCCTCCGGTCAGCCCGTCCCTCGAAGGACAGCATAGATCGTCTCTATGCTTACATTTATATATACATATATGCAATTGGGCCCGAGGGCGATCCTCCTCGAAGAGGATCATATTAATCTTGTGGATTTCTTCTGTGATGAGTACTATTGTGCTTAAGATAGAGAAATAATTGGTATGCCTTAACTTGAATCATGTATTGAATGTGTAAACGGGATAGCGGGAGGAAACATTGACCTTGTGTAATCGGAATACCTATCTTGTCGGAATAGCCCTTTCATAACTCAACCCCCTGGATGATTCCGATTCTGTCATCCGTCCCACCAAAACATCTAGGCATGTTAGCAAGGGTTGAGAAGCATCTGCTCTCCCTATTTCGAGTCCTGTTTGGTATCTCACTATCTATGTTGCTATCGAGTCTCGTACCTGAGGTTGGGGTCTTCCATTGGAAATTTGGGTCGGTCAACTAATTACCTTCGGAAATTATGTCGGATGCGAGAGTTACCTCAGTATGTTAGTGGGAGTGAGGATTTAAGTCGTTCCGAGATAGAAGTGAGTTGTCTTATGGAGTCATCCCTTTCGATCCTTGTAATGGCCAACAATGTCTTCTTGCCACAAGAGTCTAAACACGAGTTCTACCCTCACCTCTCGGAAACAGCATGAATGTCCTTGTGTCCTACCCAACGAGTCATACTAACGTTCCACGGGGAAATGGGGTGGTGAGTCGGTGATTGCCCTTAGAGAATTCTGTCAAGTTATAATGATAGCCTTCTTGTGATTTCATGACATGATATATTGGTATAATTCAGGATGACTTACCGGGTACCTTACATGGTTGCACTTATGAGTGGATGTATGTGCCGTATGTATTGAATTCTCATGATTACCGTCTCCCTATGAACTAGGTCCATGGTAGTGTGGTCAACCCTCATTGTATGTTTAAAATGTGAATTGGATAACTTAACATGCCAGATTAACCTAATTGGACCTCGTTGATTGTGTACATGTTTAATGAGTATTACTAGTATCATGTGGGACATATACCTCCCAATTATAGGCCCTCATATGATTGTGTGACGTCCTAGTCTTACTATGCGAATATGGATGTATGTGATGAGATAGTTGCTATAGCAGTCCTGCATGAACTTACCATATAACCTTAGCATGATTTTTAGGGTACATCTTAGCATGCTTGCCTCAACCCACAATATTATGACTTGCTTATGTGTGTATCTAAATTGAGTGATAAGTCATGCATATGATATCCTGTGATGTTGGTAGGTCTTGCATAACTTATACCATATATGTCCCATGTCAGTCTGTGCATACATATTCTTAGTCTGTCAAGCATAATTAATGAATGAAATGATAGGTTTCTACCTTATTCTGTGCACATATAAAGATGATTATATGAACATGTTATCAATGCATAAATCGGTATACCTTGATATAGGTGCATACTAGTGTGAAATAATGTGATGATATCTCTTGATTTTATGTGTTTGTGTGCCACAATTATAAGGGCATCGTTGTAACTCTCGGGTTTGGATCTTATCCTTGGTCTCATCGTCCCTAGTCCTGGTCCATGTCTGAACTTTTAAGGAAGTTGTGTTGTCCGCCCTTGTCTCTCCCCTATCTTCGTAACTTCTAACCCGTATGATCCTTCGATGAGCGCCGATATGCAAGAAATGAAAGACGACCAAGTGGCACCGGAGTGGCGCAACGGAAGTGTGATGGGTCCATGAACCCTAGGCCCCAGGAACAACGTCACTGATGGCAAAAAGGACGAGTATGCTTCAAAGATGACAATCGTGAACATGTTCCCCCCAGCTGACACGAGGAAGAGCATTCTTAATTCAAATCGTGGATTCTTCTATACTAATAGGAATTGATGTTGTGTGATAGGCCTAGAACTGACATAATTGAATGTGTGATGACGGATGTACTGAACTGGTAGCAAGGATTGTCTGACTGACTTGTTTCTATGATGATATGCCTTGGTGCTTCTTCTTGGGCATGAGTTGAGAGATTATTCAGTAAGCTAGGTCGGAAAGTGGCAGAGGGATTGAAGTCTTTGTTCTTGGTCATGAGATGAGCGAGAGGGTGTGCAAGATGGATGCGTTAGATTGGGTAGAGTCGAGTGAGTTGAGAATGGTCGGAGATAGTGGTCAGTGAGTATAGTTGAGCTCTAGGCATGTCTTAGGTGAGGACTGGAGTAGTATGGCGAGATTTTGAGGGAAATGTCCTAGTGAGAAGTGGTAGTCTATGCAGGTAGTCTGCGCGGGTAGTATAAGAGAGTGGTTGGCTGAGGTCTGGACTAGTTTCATTAGGGTGATCTTGAGATTGGGTGTGGGTAGAGCTGGGGGATTCCTAAGGGGAGGTGTTGTGAGACGGATTGGTGTGCTAAGGAAGCTGTCTAGATAGTCTATGAGCGGATCGTGGGCAGTGTCGAGGATGATCGATTAAGGAACGTTTGAGAAATCGTAGAGTTTGGGACTAGGTTGTGTGTGCTGTGAGTGGAAGCGATTTCGGTAAAGGGTGAGTCTAAAGACCGGGAAATTTTAGAATATTAAATTATTAAAATAATGAATTATAATCATCCCGATTCCTAAGATTTGGGAGGTTTGGAAAAACTTGTCCTTGAGCCCAGTTTTGATTTTAAAATCCTTCCGGGATCGTTTTAGAATTCGAACTCTGACGGAATCTAATTCTGCTTTCGAGCTTCTATGTCTTGATAAATTAATTCTAATAATGATTTACAAGTTCGATATAAATTTTATAGTGTCGGGAGTGAGATAGAGCGTCGAGATACTTTAGCGTCGACATTGTCGGGTTTAATTAGTTGAAATTTCAAAATTTGTTAGTTGTGGGCCCACTCCTCTCTCTATTTTATTTTTCCATTTCTTCATTCTCTCTCCCCCCTCTGGTTTCGGATAGCCTCTCAGGCCTAGGACAAGAGGTCCTTGCAATTGCCAGATTTCTTCTTATGTACAAATTCCAATTTCAACTGTAAAGTGTAAACCCACACAAAAAGGAGACCTCACCTTGCTCAGACAGCCTCCCACGCCAATCTGCAGCCCCTCTCTCCTCCATTGTCGTTACACTGCAGAGATCCTGCAATTTGTGGTGTTCCTCCATCTCTGTTGCCATATGCAGGCACTTCCTCTTGTTGCTCCCACGCCAACTGCAGTACACACTCACACCTCTCCTCTTGTTTTCAAAATCCAAACCCCTCAGCAGCTCCTCCGCATCTCGTCGTTTCCGCGAGCCACCACCAACGCCCCAGCAGCTCCTCCGCCTCTTGTCGTTGCCGCCGAGCACCACCGCCCCCTGCCTCTGTCATTCCGAGCTTCCAAGCCACGCCTCCCCTGTCCGCCATTGAAGGGAAGCCGAGCCCTGCAGCCCCATTCCTCCTCTCCGTGAGCTCAGTAGTGACTCCGCCACTTCTCCGGCGACCGAAGGTGCCCAGCGACTGCCCAGGGGAAGCCCAGTGCCGCCGCCAGCCCCTCGTTTCCTCTGTTTCCGATCCGAGGCCGGTAAGGTCATTCCTCAATCCTCCTCCTTCCGCTCTAAACCACCACAAAATTGCACCTTTTGATCTCTATCCTCGATCCAGGCCAATATCGCTTCGAAATCGAGCTCCGACAGAGCCCATCAACCTCCGACACGTTTTCCGGCGGATCTCTCGAGCCCTCGGTGAGCTTCGTTTTCTCTATCTCTCTTCTGCGTTGAAATTCCTTGCTTGGGTTGGGGGTCGGAATTGGATGTCGGTCGGGATTGAGCGAGTCTTGGTCGGAAAGGTTGTCGTCGGCGAGCCTGGGTTACCTCTCCTCTTTGTTGCCGTCGTCTTGCTCTGTCATTCCAAGGTTGAAGACAACCTAAGACCTGATTCTCTCTTCCTTTGGGCTTGGGCCTATTTTCTCGGGTTATGAGATCGGGTCGGGTTAATTTATTCGGGTTTCCTTTCTTTTCCAGATTTCAGTGAGTAGTGTTGGATCCGGGCCCCTATTTGGTTTTTGGGCTGGGCATGCATCCGAGCCTCTTTTTCTTCTTTCTTTCCTTTCCATTGGGCTTTGGATCCGAGTTTCCCTTCTTCATATTGGGCTATTTGGTTGGGCTAGAAGAGTGGTGTTATTTTTGGTTATTTAAATTGCATATCATGTTTTATATTATGTTGTTATATCGTTATTATATAATTGCTATTTGAATTAGATTATTATGATTATTATATGCTGAAAATTTATGTTAACTATAAATTCTGGGAAATATATTCCTTTTTGAATTTTATATCTTATAAAGTTATTTTGAAAAGTGATATTATTTGAGTATGTATTTTGTGATGTTTTCACTCGTGATTTTCGGAAATTTGAAATGAATTATGGGCTTTGATTTATAAATATGGTTGTGAAAATAGAATTATTTTGTGACTAAATACCGGACTTTATTCTATAATGAGTTCGAAATAAGAAACCTGCCGGAATTATTTAATGGTATAAATTTACAAGTTGATTAAAGATTTAATGTTTATAAATGGTTTTTGGCCAATTACGATTTGAGAAAATGTTTTGAAAATGAGTTGACTTAACTTGATATTTAAGAGTTTGAAAAATTGCGAGAAATGAGTTTGGAAATATTGTTGGTAAGATTTATCGATGGGTTTGATTGGAAATGATATAATTTTTGTTGATGTTGATCATATCGGAAAGGTTTTGGAAAACGGTTTCACTATTGGTTGGTTTTGAGTATGTTGAGAACTTGGGTTTCGTGCGTATGAATGTTGGACCGGTAGCTTATGGGAATGGCTTGGTGATAGGTGTGTATTGCTTTTGGATTGCTTTGGACTTGCATTTGGGCCTTTGCTTGTGTTATCTTGCTGTTCGGCATTTCAGGTAAGTTCCCTAGGGGGCTTACTCAGGTTGGACATTCATGCCTGTTGTTGCATTTTATGTTAGGTGTTGCATATGCATAAAAGCATGCCATGTAGTATCATGTTTAGGTTGCACTAATTGATTGAGCATCTGTTTACTTTATGCGTTTGAAACAGAACGGCCGTTATCTGTGATAGTCCTAGAGTCTTTGCTAGGGTCATAGGGTAGCCCAGCCTCATCGGGTACCCTGAGTCAATCGAGTCATGAACTTCCTTGTATTATGAGATGCTTGCGGGCTTTATTGTGGAGCGGGTTAGGCATGCGTGCCGCCCGATTATGATGGAATGCATTCACGAGCTGGCCAGTCTCCGCCCTATCGGAAGGGGGTGGAGGTAGGAGAGGGATATGCCACTTGGCATTGTCTTGGGCCCTTTACAGTATTTTTACACATTATTGTAACTAGGAGCATGCTAGTGTTTTTGACTTTCGTACTGCATTAGAGCATCTTTATTAGGTATAGCACATACTATGTGGCCTCAGCGAGGACTGCCGGTCCCGCATGAGTAGCTCGATCTGGCTCCTTTCCCCGTTCTTTTTTTTAAGGTATTTTCTGCAGATATTGTATGCTCCTTGCTTCTGTGACGGGAAACCCTTTGGCGAATCGAAGAACCTAGTTAATATTCTAACTTGGTAAAATGGTAATCACTCGCTTATGTTTTGCTTTTGACCCGGCTCTGCCGTAACACTTTGTATCTTAACGTTGCTTCCGCTTTACTTTCATTTGAATTAAATTTCGCGACATAGTCTTAAGACAGGTTAAGGGTACCCAACGACCCTTCGTGACTTTTAGGGTTTGAAATCCCTCTTTGATCTAATCATAAAATGAGTTTGAAACCTCGACCCGTACCTGGATTGCAAGATCCGAACAAGGGGTTTCATCCCTTGAAACGTAACCCGGAAATCATAATTCTGGGCCGTTACAGTGAGGTTGAGGAATTGCCAAGGAAGAGTAGTTTGGGGTTGCTTGAGAAATTATCGATCCGGGATATTAGGTTGTTTATATCAGGGTTGTTTGTGTGATGAGTATTTGGGGTTGTTTAGATAGGTTTGGTAATGCTTGGGGAAATTATAAGTGAATGATTTCTAGATGCGTTGTTGGAGGATTTTGGCATAGCTAGGGAATGAACCGGGATTTATGAGTGGAGGTTATTGTGGCTATTATGGTATTGGAGGATATGAGATGAATCTTCAAGGAAAGGTCAGCAGCTAGGCAAGAATGTAGTTGGGATTCCTAGTAAGACTCTGGGCTTAAGGTTGAGATAAGGAGATTATGAGTATGGATTTGGGAAATAGGCAAAGCAGAAGGTATTGAGGGAGCTAGAGGATAAGAGATTTTAGAAGGTTGGTGAAGTTTCAGTACTTAGGAAATTCGGACGAGGATGTCATAGGAATTCGGTGAAAATGAAAATGATGATCGGTACTTAAGAGTTTAAGCGGTAGAGATTTCGAAGTTTGAGGAAGCATGATATGAGGCAATTTGGGGAAACATGCGGAGTTGGAGGAACTAGTCCAAGTAGAGTATGCTGGGAAGAGGATCTAGAGTGGGTCGGCTTGAGGGTCATGGTGATTCGTGGTTGGGAGTAGCACTAGTGGGGTTCTGCATTAGAATTGGTCGGGAGTGTCAGGTGTGAGATGGTTAGTGAGAGTGATCAGGTTAGCATGCGGGGAGTATGATCAGGTTAGCAAGGTGATTCGAGATGTCTCTTTAGGGGATTATCTTCCGGCCGAGTCGTGAGAGCCTTGAAAGAGTAAATGGGATTGTTAAGAAGCTTCTAGATCAATCGTCAGAGCGGTTTAGTTGAGGACTGGGAATTTCTCTTAGAGGGTAAGGATGAGACTCGTAGAGGACCCCTAGGGCAAGACCATGTTCTGTATGGAGTCTTGGTAGTAGATCTAGTGGTTCAGCTTGTCGGAAAGGGGGAATTTTGTGATTTTGGAACTCCGAGTGATAGTTTTATATGATCGAATGGAAGGTAGGACTTGAGATTGGGATATCGAAGTGGATTGACCCTTAGATGACTTGTTGGCATAGGAGTTGGAATACCTAGTAGTTGGTTTGGGTAATTCGGCCTTGATTGCGAATAGTTATGAGGCTAGAAAGGTTGTATGTGAGCAGGATGCAATGGTGTCTAGAACTAGTAGTGGTTTGGGTTGGTAGACCTCGGTGAATTTGATCTTAATGCAAGAGCTGATGGGTAGTGGTCGTGTCTTGTCATGATTGATAGTTATAGGCAGGTTCTCTTGAGGATGTGATCTAGTGTACGCTTTACTTGGGGCCGAATGTGGTGCGAATTCTATGCTATAGACGATGTTGATTCTATGATGTATTGTCGTTGACAATAGTGAACTATTAGTACTAACATAGTTATCCCCTGAACTCGATGGAATGCTAGTGTACGGAAGTACTTGTTTGTCTCTAATGTGATGACGCTTGGATGTAGCATGAGTATGATGTGCTTACCTAATTGATATGATGTGTTGTCTTTTGATATGACGGGCTTATTTGATTGATATGGTGTGTCACTTCTGTGATATGATGTGATAAATCCTACCATGGACAATATGATGCTAGACATGTTATGGTATGTGACTATCCGTGACATGAGTATGACCTGGTTATGAATGTGTGATATGATTGCTATTATATATACGATCCTTGATGATAGAAATGATGGAAGCTGAAGTATTGGAATTTGATTCTGACTTAGAACCTAGGAAGAGAATATGGGATAAGCCCTTAGAGGTGGATGGTAGAATGAACTGAGAAGTTGGAAATGATTTTGGCTAACGTCTAACTTGAAATTTAAGAAACTAATGTGACTCTAGTTTTCATTATAATGCCCCACGAAGTGTATATAACTATTTGAGTTATGATATGGCCAAAGAGTCGGAGTAAGGATTTGGTAGGGGCCCATATTACATTCTTACTACGGTCTATTGGGGATATTATGATCACGGCAACGGTACTGTGAGGATCTCATAGGGGTACGATCCTTGGACTCTCCAATTTCAAACTTCCTCTCCTGTTTTAAAATTATTTTAGTCTCGGGGACGAGACTTGTTTTTAGAGGTGGATGATTTAAAGGCTCGGATTCTCAAGTCCTAATTTTTTCCAAAAAAGAGAATTAAAAATGAAATTTAATCGGTTTTAAAACTCGTTTAGCGGATTCCGACCGGAATATAAAATTTGACGAATAATTTCCATCCTTTTACCTCGAAAATTCAAAATAATTATCGGATGGCGATATCCTTTTCGATTTTAAAAATCTAATTGATCGAGAAAGCGAAAGTCGGGGAAACTAACATTCGGGAACTAATTTCGTTATTCAAAATTCGTGTATTCGGAATTCATTTCCGGGTGTTTACTTAACCAATTCAACACTTATCCTCACCCACTCCCTCACCATACCCTTTCAAATCCATCACTCTTCCCCCATGCCCATTCTGAGGATCATCACCATACTCGCTCCCATCATCTACTGCAACATCACCGTCTTTCAGGCACGGAACTGGGGGTGGGCTGCGCTTTGCTGCAGCCCACCCCCGAAAAATAGAATATAGGTATTAGGAGCACTAGCTGAATATAAAGGCAATGTGGCTGAGTGGTTGTTTTGGTTTGTTGTTTGCCCAAGTCTCCATGTTCCCAAGTTCGACTCCTCCTACTCCCCTTTACACTAATTTTTTTCCTTTTATCTCTATTTTTGGTTAAAAAACCTTCACTTTTCACAATTTTCTCTCTTATTTTTTTTATAGGTTGAGTTATTTAATTTATAATCCTATTATAGATGGATTTAACTAATATTTTTTTTCAGAATGATTTTTTTAATAAATAATGCATTTTAAAGTGTCTATATAGGTGTATATACATATTATTACGGAGATGTTAATAACTTTTGAAATTATTTTTCATTGTACATGGTGCTTTCAGCCTACCCAGACTTTTCGTTCTGATTCCATCCCTGCCGTCTTCACCTTCCATCATCACCTTTACCTCTCGCCATCACCAAAGTTCTTAGCCCACACCACCACACCTCCACCTTCTACTGCCCGTCACCACCAGCAGCCACCTCCACTCTGACTCCTCTTCATCGTTCATCGTCGCAGCCAGCAGCCGTTGTCACCGTCTTCCTCGCCAAGAAGCACCACCAGCTCCCCTGTTTACCGTGAAGAACCGGACGCCTCCATTCGAGACTCCTTTCTCGTTCCCTCGAAGCCCAGCCTCTCCTCATTTCGAGCAAGCAACAATAGCAGCTAGGAGCCCCACTGGAACCCTGAAGCTCCGACGACGCAAGGCTAGACTGCTCGAGCGACTCGTCCCCTGTTCTCACGTTCCGAGGTTGGTAAGCTTCGATCTCTTGTTCGATTCAAAATCCCATGGAATCGTACCCCCTTTAACCTTCCTTTATTTGTCCTTGGGCGACCCCGATATTCCTCCATCTTCGACGCACTGAATCGAGCCACCGATGAGCTCCGACGAAGCTCCGAAGTCGCGTACACGTCGGTAAGCTCCCGAGCCTTCTATTCCTTCTCGATCGATCTTCTGTATCCTTTCAATGCTTAGACTAACTGGGGGTGAGCGAGAGCTGGGAGTGGGAAGTCGGGTGGCCTCGTGAGCTCCGGTGAGAGCTCCGGCGATCTCGTGAGCGGCGGTGGGCGAGCATCGACAGGCGAGAGAGAGCGTGCTGAGCGAGGCAAACTGAGCAGAGGCGAGTCGGCAGCAGCAAGCGCAGGCGAGAGGTGATCTGGCGCGAGCAAAGGCGTGGCTGAGCAACCGCGGATAGAGGTGGGAGAGCAACCAGCGAGCCGACGGTGGCGAGCAGCACCATGGCACCAGCGGGCGCGGAACGCCTCTTTTGAATCGGGAAGAGGAAGGGGGAGGATCCAGATCTCCTACACCCTACCGTGCAACCTCCGGTGCAACACTAAATTATTTCGGATATAATTTTACTTTGAAAAAAGTTAAAAAAATATATTTAGATTTCAAATACTTATATTTACATATTTATAAACTTTTATTGGAAAAAACCATATTTTAAAAAATACAAAATTAATTTTCTAATAAAATTGATCTTTTAATTTTATAATTTTTTTAATGAATTGTTTCTAATAAAAGTTTATAAATATGTAAGTACAAGTATTTGAAATGTAAATATATTTTTTTAATTTTTTTTTAAAGTAAAATTATACTCAAAATAATTTAGTGTTGCACCGTAGGTTATACGGTGGGGCGCAGGAGATCCGGACTCGAAGGGGGAAGGCTGATGTGGCTTGTGGGCCCTCCCTCGTTGTTTATCATTTATCCGGTTGGGAGTTATATTATTAAACGGGTTTGGTTCGGTTCAGATTTAACCGTTTATTTATTTAATTATTTAACGGTAATTAAAATATATTATAATAGTATTTGAGGATTTAAAAGATAAATTATTATATTTTGGGATAATTATAAGGGTTGGTTTATTAAATAAAAATGATTTAAAAGATAAATTATTATATTTTGGGCTTACTCAGTAACCAGTACCTCCTGCCTGATGTGTCATATAGTATGTAGGTGTTGCATATGCATAAGAGCATATCATGTAGTATCATGCTTAGGAATTGCACTTACGAATGAGCATTCTTATTCTGTATGCGTTTGAATATAGAATGACCGTTATCTGTGAGTCCTAGAATCCTTGATAGGGTCATAGTGTAAAGGCTCGGATTTTTAAATCTTAATTTTTCGGAAAAAGATGATTAAAAATGAATTTAAGTCGAATTTATAACTCGTTTAGCGGATTCCGACCAGAATATAAAGTTTGATGAACGATTTCCTTTTAAGTTTGAAAAATCTAATTGATCTAGATAGGAGAATTCGGGAAAACTGACATTTATAAACTAATTTCGAAATTTATTTTCGGGTATTGGGTTTGACCAATTCCACACTCTACCCCTCACCCACTCCCATCACTTCACCATCCCCTGCCAACACCATTCGGCTTCACCATCCTCGACTCCCTCTTCATCACTCCATGCCATCATCACCATCATCACTTGCTCCCTCTTTCATCATATCAGATCACCGCCATCTCCACTCCATCTCTCCCTCTTTTATTTCCTCCTTCCTGCTCTTCTGCTCCCTTCCATCTTCATCGACATCACCGCAGCTCACCATCACCATCGTTCCATCACCGTTGTCGCACCCTCGAACCACCGCCGATAACCACCTCTAGCCACCGTTCCATTGTTGTTGGACCACCACTAGCGCCGCCAGCATCCACCAAGGCGCCACCAGCAGCCTCGGAGCCACCAGCTCCGTCGACGAGCCACCAAACCGCCTCCTTGCTCTGTTTCACGAAGCCTTGTTCCGGTAAGCCGTTCTCTTTCGTTTCTGATCGAAATCGCCTTCGGTCTTCACCAACACATTCACCCACATTCGGTGCTGGTCCGACAAGCCATCGCGAACCTTCGACGATGCCCAACTCTCCGACCGAGAGCTCCGAAGTCCCGAACACATCGGTGAGCTTCCAAGCCTTCTTTTCTTTCTCGTTCGATTCCATGCTCCCTTTTGATTCCTAGATTAGTTGTGGGTGAGAGAGAGCTGAGTGCGGGAAGTGGGGAGAGCTCGAGAGCTCCGGCGAGCTCGAGGTGTTCGGCGAGGAGAGCGGCGAGAGAGAGGGAGTAGCGCGGGCAAGCGAGTTGGGGCGAGAGCGCGAGGACGAGGGCGGGCTGACGAGTGCGAGATGCGAGGTGGAGCGTGGCAGGCGAGCTCGAGAGCTGGAGGACGAACCGGTAGCGGCGTCATGGCGGGCGAGCCATCTCAATCACTGCCGGCGGGAATCAAAACGAAAAAGAAGACTTGCTTGTGGGCCTTCCTCAAAATTTCATGTTAATTAATCCAACGTTTAACCGGTTTGGAGTTTGGAAATTAGGCGGGTTCGGTTCGGTTCGGTTGAATTTAAATGGATTTGGTTCGGTTTGGGTTTATCCGTAATTAATTAATTGATTAATGGTATTTTAAATAAAATATAATATTATTGGGGGTTTAAGATATAACATTATTTGGACTTGGAGATTTAAAAAGAATTTGGTAAAGAATTTCAAGGTTGGAAAGTGATTTAATAACTAAATTGAAAAAGGAATTTTAGGAGTATTTTCAAGGGTCGGAATTCTTAACTATTTGACTCGGATTTTGAAACAGTTTTGGAACTAACTTGGGAATTATACTTGTTCGGTGACTAACTAGCATGATGATATGATCGTTTGACTAACGGTATGATATGTCTGACTAATAGCATGACCTGTGGTGAATTATTATAAAAGATTAAATGTTGGATAATTATGATGAGGTAGTAGGATTTTATATCACACAAATTATGTCTTATGATTTTGATGAATTGTTGAAGTATATGCGAAAATGATGTATATGAACATGCGGAATTGGTTGAATGATTTATGGAGAACGATTTAGTCTCGTGGAGCGGATGATGCGATGAAATGAGTTTCATAATGTGTTACTTGTTCTATTGATTGAGGTGTGCTTGAGTGCTTAATAGTTGGATGTAGACTTATGTATATTCCATTATGTACTAGGTGATACTCTGTGATTGTGACTATTGTGTGCTGGATTCTTCTGTTGCCGATCTGCTAGCCAGGTAAGTCCTCCGGGGCTTATTCAGTAACCAGTACCTCCTACCTGATGTGTCATGTAGTATGTAGGTGATGCATATGCATAAAAGCATGTCATGTAGTATCATGCTTAGGAATTGCACTTACGAATGAGCATTCTTATTTTGTATGCGTTTGAATACAGAACGGTCGTTATCCGTGAGTCCTAGAATCCTTGATAGGTTCATAGGCCAACCCAGCTCCATCGGGTTCGTCCTGAGTCATTCGGGTCGTTGGAACACCTTTACTATTATCAACATTATTATTTTCTTTTCGCAAGATCCATGATATGATGATGAGATACGATATGATGATGAGATACAATATGATGATGAGATACGATATGATGATGAGATTTGAGATGCTATCGAATTGAGCTAGCCAGTCTCCACCCTACCTGGAAGGGGGGGGGGGGGGTGGTAGAAGAGGGATATACCACTTGGTATTCTTTGTTAAGGCCTTACTTAATATTCTGCACATATGAATTAGGAACATGATAGTGTGGTTAATATTCCAGTACTGCATGAAGGCATCCTTTATTCTAGGTATAGGCGTATTATATGTCCTCAGCGCGGTTAGAGGACCCGCGGGCGGACTCTTGGCCTGACTTGGTTGTATAGTTTCAGGTACCCGATACACTGCTTGATTTTGTGCAGTTATGACGGGGTCCAAACAGAATATAAATAGGGAGAAATCCCAAAAACATTATATGTAAAGACCGAAAATTTTAATTATGATTAATTAAGATTTAATTAATTTCCTAGGGATAATTCGATCAATTATCCTTCTTTTGACGATTTTGAAAACCCGGAAAAATTTAAAATTTTTGGATGACATATTTTATATGGAAAGAGGATTACAATTCCAATCTATTGGAATTCGTATGATAAAATTCCGAGAAATATTAGTGAGGCAAAAGCCTTGTCATCCGTTTATTTCGGTAATTTTCGTAACTTGTCGCGACATTTCGGGACATTGTTTTAACATTAAATTGCTGCCCAAACCACCCCATTTCAGCCCTTTATATGATCAAATATGAGCCATATGTTTTTGCATTAAACAAATAGAAGCCATGTTGGATGAATGACTTGTTCCTATTTGGCCACTATTCTACCTAAACCTTACCAACTCCTTGACCAACCTTGGCTTCACCTTTTGGCTCTCTTAAAGACACATTTCTGGCCTCATTCAGCCACTTCACACACCAAAAATCAGAGAGAAAAGAAGAAGGAAAGAAAGAAAAAGAAAGAGAGAAAGAAAGAGAGAAAGAAAGAGAGAGCAAGTTGCCCTAGCAACCTTGCCAACTTCAAACCACCATAACTCCCTCCTCACTCAAGCTTTTTGGCTGATTCTTGAAGCCAAATATCCACAAAAGAGAGGCCTTTCCAACCATAGTGAGTTCACAAAAAACGAAATGTTCCTGGAAATTTTTGCTCCAGTCCCATTAAGCCACCCGTTGAGCCCCGTTTCCGAGCCAGCTGTGCTGAGCCCTTTGTGTTCTTGAGGTTTTCAAGTGTGTTTGGGTGAGTCTTGGTTTCCTCCCCTTCAAATCTGATTTTATACTTGTTTTACAACTAATTTTGAAGGTTTTTGTCTAAGAATTCCTTTTATGTTTTGGTTTGGATTTGTCAAAAATGCTAGGTGTTTGGCGCAAGGTCCCGGGAAGCTTGGAGGGGTAATTTGGTCTTTTTCGAGAGAGGCTTCGAGGGTAATCTCTCATCCACCTTCCCCTCTATAGGTTAGGATCCTTATGTGTAAATTAGGGCTTAGGAAGTGGAGCCTCTATGTGTTTTTGGTTGCGTTTTGTAGCAAACGTCAAGAAACAAAATGGATATATATGCCTCTGTAATTTGGACTTTATTTCCAATCCAACGGTCTGATTCGGCTTAAATCTTAATATGATGTTCATGGAAATGTTATCTAACTGTCCTTCAAAAATTAGGGCGATCTAACGGTTGGATCAAGAGTTATTATAGTTTTAGTAACCAGTGTTTATAATGACTCGGTTAGAAAACTTGGTTAAGGGAATGCTAAGAATATGGCTAAATATGTGATGGCATAACCGAAACTTAGAGCATATAAAATACAGAAATGAAGTATACCCATAACTTGGCTTATGATCCGATGAGAAGAAAATCGATTATGTGATAATACGATATAGATTATAACTGGTTAAGTCCGGATCACTTAACCAAAGTGTGTAATCTATAGAATCGTGAACCTTATGTGGATGTATGTTGATTATTAGGTTGGGTACATTGCATTAGAATACCACCTAATGAAAGCTTAATGAAATTAATAGGCTCTTGTTGATTGGATCCTTGGTTGTGCACTTTATTGCTTGCTTATTCTCCGGACTCCAGGTAAGTCCCCTGGACTTACTCATGATGGATTTATGTGATACTCTTTGTCTTATCGAGAGTCTTCATGCATCACGCGACCTAGTAACATGTTAGGAATATAAACTGGTAATATGACGTAGGATGAACTTAGTAAATCCAACGATTCATATGTATGCTATGTGTCTATGGTAGGACGGCCGTCAAAATCTGAATAAATGACTTATACTCGATGGAACACGAATGAAATGATGAAAGGCTTATGATGAGAAAGAATGAGTATGTTTGAGAAGGATGAGTATGTTTGAGAAGGATGAGTACGTTTGAGAAGATATTATGATATGATGGTGATGATGATGATGATTATGATGATGATACGGGCCCTTGTGTGTTTATTTCGCATTTATATATATCTATACACTTGCTTATGTGTTACATTTTAACATTCATGTAGTTTAAGTATGCCTCTTTATATGGCATTGAGTGTGTATATTTGCGATGATTGACCCCGATTTATTTCTTGTTTTTAGATTCAGGTACCCCTTACCCGATATGACTTACTTATGTGGATGGTTGTCGGGACAGACCTTTTGGACGATTAGAGTGAGGGAGGCGATTGACAATCGTACTCTTTTTGATGCGGGTCAAGCTGGCCTTCTGTGGGTCAAACAACGATCTTGATCCTGACGACGACTCGAGGACGAGTCGATTTCAAATGGAGGAGAATGATGTCATCCTCAAGCGAAAGAAGAAGGCTCCACCATGGAATAAGGCCCAAAGGAGCAAGTTGAGCTAATGGTCAAGTTGGGTTCGTTCTTAATGGGTTAACAGCATTTCGACGTCTCAGTAAAATGGGTCGTTCGGACTCCATATTTATCGGATGAGATCGTCCATACCTTGTTGGAACGAGGACGAAAAGATCTACAACTTTGCTGTTGAAGGTTTCTCCAAAATCGACGTCGAGAATGGCCGAATTTCATCATCTTTGCAGCTGTCACTGTTTGGACGAATTTCCACATATTTATTTAGTTAATTTCGAATTTAATCAATTAGATATATTTATTTTGTGCAATTAGGAAATAATAAGGTGGAAGGAAAATATCTCATCTAGGTAATTTCTTTTCCACCAAGTTATTAAATTTCTATCTAATTAGGATTTATTTATCTTATGTTATTTTATTTATCTTTAGATAGAATTAATCTATCCAAACCCCTTTCCTTTGCAAGGAAGGATTGGTTAGATCTCTTAGAAGCTTTACTATAAATTCATGTTACGCACTTTGAATTAATCAGATTGAATAGAATTGAGAAACCCCTTTATGGATTAAAGGGTTCTCGATTATCAATCCCAAAAGTTATCGGGTTCTTACGTTATTGTTACATTCGGCAATCATCATCAACCTCCGTCACTTTGATCAATCTTGATCAACATTTAATCAAACACATCCCCTAACCAAACCGAGACTACAAGGAGAGCAGGCCAGCCTTGGCGTCGCTCGTGTCCAGCGAGCGCGGCCTCGTCGGCTCCGCGCGCACAGACGCTCGCGCCCCAGCCCTCGCTCTCTCGCTGTCTCGCCCTCGCCTCGATCGCTCTCGCACACGCTCGCTCGCGCCTCGATCGCTCTCTCGTGCTCTCACCTGCTCTCGACCTCGCAGTCGCTCGACGCCGCGCCCTGAGGAGCACGGCTTCTGCGCTTCAGCATCGATCGCCCTTGCGAAGTCACGCCTCGCCACCAGCGATCGCAACCACCGCCCTGCGTGTCCGGGTCGTCCCAGCGAACCATGCCCGACCAGTCCTCGCGCACTCTTCGCTTACTTTGCTTTAGCTGTTACTTTGGTAATTTGTTAGTTTAGGATTAGTTAAGTTAGTTCCATCGATATATATTAGTTTGGTTAATTTTTGTTAAGTTAAGATTTCTTTAGTTTAGTTTTTATTTATTGTTATTTGCTTTTAAGTTTAGTTAGTTTAATTAATTAGCTTAGTTAATCTTAGTCAATTCAAGAGAAATCAAGGAGCTACGCAAGATCGACGCTATTAGTTTAGCAATTGGCCGGCCTAGCCGATTGCTATACATCACTTTTGCTCATACTTTTATCGTTTTGACCCGGCGTGGCCGTGGCGTTTTGTTGTATTTATGATTTCCGCTATTATTTCTATTCGAAACATTTTCGCGATAGTCTAGGACAGGTAAAGCCTCCAACGGGCTTACGATCTTTTCGGGGTTCGTAATCCCCATCTTTTGACAACTAAATCCTCCGCTTAAATGAACCTAATAATAACTCGTGGAGGCATAGAAGCTTTCTGCACAAAGCAGACCAGCTTCTCACTCAGAACAGAAGTTCGAGGTTTCAACCCCCGAGTTGGCAATAGTCGAAGGCTAAGTCCTAACCACTCTTTGAAAGTAAGAAAACCTTCTAGTTTAAAGGAATGTTGGAATTTTCTATTGCTAGGGTCGTAAGATCCAAAGCTCACGGGAGAAGATCAAACTTCTCCTATAACGTTCCCCGATAATCTAGTACTCCGAACCTTATTTACCTTCTAAGTAGGTTTATGGAGGTTAATTCGGGTACTTAAATTTCGGGTCGTTACAAAGTTGGTATCAGAGCCAAGGTTGTTCGACCTGAGTACGCACGAGTTAAAAAATTAATTTTCAAAACCCGCCCACCGTTTTGGAAATTTTCAAGGATTTTGAAGTGTTTAAAGGGCAAAGATGAAAACCCTTTGGAAAATGGAAATGGTTAGGATATTTATAGACGAGAGATAGGATCGACGGGTAGAGACAAGGCGATAGGCATCCTTAGAGATGTAGAAGGGTTCGGGTAGACTGCCTAGCTTTTCCTTACAGACGGGCCTGGAAGACTCCAAGGGAGCAACCATGGTGGTTGGAGTAGGATAGGATTTAGAGGCGGGCTCGCCAAGCTATCCCTCGAAGTATAGCTATCTAGTTAGCTTCCGTGCGATATAAAACTGTGCCTACGGGCCATCCCCTTGAAGGGATGTAATTATGTGAGATGAATGTGCCTGAGGGTCGTCTTCCTTGAAGAAGACGTTTTATTTAGTTGTATATTGAGTACAGTTAAATGTCCAGTTGTCAGCATGGTCGACACCCAGATTATTAGAGGACGCGGGAGACCACGTGGCCGAGGTCGTGGCCGCATTCCCAAGACAGAGACTGAGACTGAGACCGATGTTGAGGTCGAGATCCCCGGACAGCACGAGGGAGAGGCTGATAGGCAGCAGCAGGGATCAGCGATAGAGAGGGCATTACTCGCGTTGCTAGAGCGAGAGAGATCGGCTGGTGTCACCGACTGGGTGAAGAGACTATCACAGAGTAGCCCGTCTATCTTCGAGGCCGGACCCGGAGAGGATATCGAGCAGTTCTTCAGAGGACTCGAGGGAGTTTTCAGCTTGATTGGAGTACCCGATGCGGAGAGACAGAGGCTTGCGGCTAGGCAACTTCGAGGAGATGCTTATGACAGATGGCTTGTCTACTGTGATGATCGTACTGCATGGACCTACGAGGAGTTCAGGAAGTTGATGCTGAGAGAGTACTGTCCATCGGGGTTCGTAATCCCCATCTTTTGACAACTAAATCCTCCGCTTAAATGAAGCTAATAATAACTCGTACTCGGTCGTAAGATCCAAAGCTCACGGGAGAAGATCAAACTTCTCCTATAACGTTCCCCGATAATCTAGTACTCCGAACCTTATTTACCTTCTAAGTAGGTTTATGGAGGTTAATTCGGGTACTTAAATTTCGGGTCGTTGATGTCCGCATTTTTAGTCATATTTTACATCGTGTTTTCATTCCATCTAAGTCATTTTATTAGCTTTTGTGTTGGGAAAGTAAGGAAAATGTGTAGTTATGCTTAATATTGCAAGATATGGAGTCTACACAAGCTTTGGTGTGATTTTATAGGTATTGGAGCTGATTTGGAAGAGTTTGGATGCACTTTAGAGCTTAAGTAAAAATCATGAAAGCAATGGAGAAGCCAAGCAAAAGCAAAAAGAGGTGCAGCTGGAGAAAAGCCTTATTTTCGCCATCCATCACTTTGATTCAAGATCTGGAGCCTTCATGAGATTTGTAGTCCTTGAAAAGAGCTTTCCAACGCATATTCATATGCGTCAATCGGATTAACGAGGACTCGGGAAAATGCGATTGAAGACAGAGACGAAAAGCTGGAGAAAAACAGAAGTTACTGCATTCGAACAGGTACCTCGATGCCGACACCCAGACCTCGGCGCCGATACCCTGTGCGAATCTGCGCACCAGCAGAATTTTTTGGCGGGCTGATTTAACTGATTTTTGGGCTTTTTAATTAGGGTTTTTATTTAATTCCTTTTTAGGATCTTTTAGTTAGATAGACTTGGGATATTTTATCATTCCTTAGATAGATTATATTATTTTCCTAAAGATAAAATCTCTTTCCTTGGAGATTAAGTCTTAGTTTCTATCTTTAAATAAAGCCAATTAGAGGCTAATTAGGGAGATCTCTCAACATCGGAACATACGGCTGATTTTTACAGCAGCAAGGGACGGCAAGTTTGGAGTTTTTGGTTGAAGGATTTTGACATTGGTTTGGAGGTTTGATTTTATGCAATTTCAGATTATGTTTAATTCAATTTTCAGCATGTTTTCTATAGCTATGTGTGAGTAGTTCTTCATCTTCTAGGGTTGGGGTGAGCCCAACAATAGCCATGTATGAAAGCTTGAATCTATGATGTTTTTATGAGTTTATCATCATCTATCTTGTGCTTAAATCCTTTGCGAAAGTTGCGGACAATTCCATGTTTATGATTATGAAGCGAAAGTGGATTTAATTATGAATTTGGATAGTAATTAGAGATCTTTGACGAAAGTAAAAGGGATCTAATTAAGAAAAGGTAGAACGAATAGGTTTTATGCGAAAGCCTCTATTCTCTATTTGTGAAGTATGCGAAAGCTATCTTTTGATGATAAAAACATGATCTTTGTTCTATGATTCTTGTGTGGTTTATGCATGGTTGTTGTTGTGGTTATCCCTTGACCTTGGAAGTTCTTTTTATATTGTTTACATCCATAAAATCCCTTGCTTTTTGTTCTATTTCGCTGCTGGAAAATAAACAACCACTCGACATTCATCACTTCTCTCGACCATCCCCTTGATATCGACATCTCTAGTCGATATCGACCGTCTTTGCTACTGATTTTTGCGTGTTGTTAGATCACAGGAACTACTCTAGAAAGTGCTGTCCTCTCTCCAGTGGAACGATCCCGACTTCCGCTATCTACATAGTGGGAATTGAGGTATTTTATTTGTGGTTGATTTCCCATCGTACAACAAATTGGCGCCGTTGCCGGGGAGGGTAACAATCGCCATCTAGAGTAGCTGATTTTCGGAGTTGGGACTAGCCCACCTCCTCCTTGTTTTCTAACGCTACTTGTTTGCTTCTTGTGTTTGTTTTGAGAGGTGTATGCGATGCGCTGATCGCATAATAGAGTTTGAGGCTTTAGACGAACCAGAGCGTTACTTTCATCTAAGAGAAAGGCTAAAGGGAATCATGGCCGAACGTGAGACCCTTGAGGAAACGGTGGAAAGGCTGCAAAGGGAGAACCAAGAGGCCAATCGTGCTCGAGAACAAGAGGCTGAGAGGGCACGTCAAGCGGAAGAACAACTTGCTAGGATTCCTCGCAATGCTCGGCAATATATGCACCCACCTCTTAGGGTGCCCGCATCACCTATTGTCTTCCCCGACGCTCCCGCTAATTTTGAGATCAAGACAAGCTTCATTGCCATGGTCAAGAAGATCCAATTTGCAGGGAAACCAACGGAGTGCCCTATGGAGCATGTGCGCGAGTTCTTGGATATTTGTGACACCATCGCTCATGGTGACACTTTGGAGTATGTGAGACTTAAGGCCTTTCGATGGTCACTTTTGGGGAAGGCACTTCATTGGCTAGATAGCTTGTCAACCCAAACCATCACCACTTGGGAGCAATTACATGATTCCTTCTTAACCAAGTTCTTCCCACCTTCAAAAACATCGGAGCTAAGGAAAAAAATCACTACTTTCAAGCAATTGAGGGTGGAAGACTTGGCGGCGGCATGGGAGAGATTCAAAGAGCTTCAACGTCAATGTCCTACGCATGGGCAACCCGAATATGTGCTCCAAGAGATCTTTTTCAATGGGCTGAATTCGGCAACAAAGGATCGGATTAATGTTCACACCAACCTCCGGTTCCTTGAAATGATGCCGGAGGAAGCATGGGAAGAGCTAGAGCGCTTGGTTGAGTACGATAACACCTATGGGACCTCCGAAATCTCGGATGTGAGGCCCCCATCATCTATGGCTCTCTATCAACCATCTAAAGAGATTGATCCGGATGTTCGCGAGCAATTTAGGAAGGATCAAGTGAGAAAGCTACAAAAGCAAGTTCGACATCTATCGGCAAATCAAGCATGCATAGAGTGTGGATCTACTTCCCACACCATGGTCCAATGCCCTCATGCCGATCAAGTGCACCTAGTCGAGACATATGAGGATGCTCATTATGTGGGTGGTCCTAGCCAAGGAGGAAACCAAAACACTTGGGGCAATCGTCAACCCCAACAAAACTATGGCGGACACAACTTCTATCGAGCTCCAGGTCATCCGGAGCGTGAGCAATCACGCAATGATATGAGCATGATCCTTGAGGAGATGAGGAGGAACCAAGCAAAGAATGACCTTGCTAACTCGGCTGTCCAAACTCAATTGCAAGGTCTCAATGCTCGCTTTGGGGAGATGGACATATGGAGGAGAAACATTGAGACCCAAGTGGGTCAATTGGCGGCTCAAATTCCAAAGCAACCCGGCACCCTACCAAGCCAAACCACGGCTAATCCTAAGGGCCATGCCACCGGGCATGTTGCTTCCATCAAGCTAAGGAGTGGACGCGAGTTACTAGACCAACACAACTCGCAAAAAGAGGACAACGAGCCCAGAAACACCCTCGGCGCCGACACCTCTACCCTCGGCGCCGACACCCTGACAGCTCCAAAACCTACTGCAGAAGCTGCTGGAAGTGCACAGTACCTCGGCGCCGACCCCTCCAGTGTCGATGCCGACACACCTGTTCAAGAAACCTCTCCCAACACTGCAGACCCCTCGATGCCGACCCCTCCTGCCTCGACGCCGACCCCTGCTGCAGAAAAAAAGAGAACTTCTGAGGTTGCTTCTAAGCCTAAGGTACTACTCCCATTCCCCTCCAAGGTGCCGAAGGACCCCACTGATAGGAAGTTCAAGCGGTTTATGAAAATGCTTCAAGGCCTCAACGTTACTATCCCTCTCACCGAAGCACTTAGAGAGATGCCCGCCTATGTGAAATTTTTGAAGGAGATCTTGAGTAACAAGAGGTCTCTAGCAGATATTGCGGAGGAATGCAACAAGATGGACTTCCCCGAAAAGAAGGCTGATCCAGGGAAGTTCGCCATCTCTATTGGGCTTGGAAATCATCGTTACAAAGCCTTGTGTGACTTGGGAGCAAGTGTAAGTCTTATGCCTCTATCTATTTGGCACCAAGTCAAGCTAGGAGCATTGGAGCCGGTGGAGATGAAGTTGTTTATGGCCGACAACACATGGGTGAAGCCCACAGGGATTATGGATAATGTCCCCGTCAAGGTGGGGAAGTTCTTTGTCCCAACCGACTTCATTGTGCTAGATATGGAACCGGATCCCACCGTACCAATCATCTTGGGTAGACCTTTCTTGGCCACGGCGGATGCGAACATTAGCGTCAAGAATGGCCTACTTACTTTCACCATAGCCGATGAGGTAATTGAGTTTCGTTTTAATACGACTATGAGGGAGGTAAGGAGGATGGAGGTCAATGCCCTATATGCACGAATGGACGTCATTCCATGTGAGAAGCTTACAAAGGAGATGATAGCCAAGGATCCAACACCAACGGATGATCAAATCAACAATCTATTGGCTACTTTGGATAATGAAGAAGTGGAAATCAAGAGCACGACAACGGCTAAGTATGGGGTCCTCGACATCGACCCACCTCTGTCGACATCGATTCCACACCATGCTGAAAATGCTACAGGTGTCTCAGCGTCGACACCCTCACCCTCGGTGTCGACACCCCTGGACAAAGAAAAGTTTCTGCAGAAACTTGAGAAGGCTACAGATGCCTCGGCGTCGACACCCTCACCCTCGGCGTCGACACCCCTGGAGGATAAAATGTTTCTGCAGTACGCTGAAAATGCTACTGATGCCTCGGCGCCGATACCCTCAGCCTCGGCATCGACACCTCCAGCATCAGGACAAAGTGAAGAAGTTGGTTGCGCTACCATGAAAGGAAAAGTTGACGAGAAAGGAAAGAGTTGGGCCGAAGACCACCATCCCGGTCCCAACAAGGTAAGTCAAGGTATGAATTTCTCTTCCCCTATTTCCATTAAAAACCTATCTATTACGAATGGAAGAGGTATGCCTTGGTTTGTGAGATTATGTAGGGGATACAATGAGGATCCAAAAGCTTATGAGGTAGGAGATACGGTGTACATCTCCAAGGCCAAGAATCAATGGTTCCCTAGCAAATTCAAAGAGAAGAAGGTTGGTCCATTCGAAATTCATAAGATTCGACCCGGTGCAATGGAGCTTAAGGATAAGGAAGGAGTCATATTCAAGGTCGAACTTGAAAGTCCGGAGGAGGAGGCCCGTGCCACATGGGCCTTGCGAATTCCCACATGAGCATAAGAGAAGAAGTCGGCCTAGCGACATAAAAATCTAGAGCTTGTACATAGACCTATGATTATTTAGGATTTTATCTTTGTTGGTTTTGGTTTTGGATTTTGTTTTGGTTTTTCTTTAAACTTTGTTTTTGGAGGTTTTTGTTTTGATTGCTAACGAGGTGGCAGGTGCTAAGCATAACGAAAGGACAACCTTGGAGAAGAGAAACTTATCGACCACTCCATGTCGACGTCGACTCCTAGGCTCGATAGTAGCACCTATTTCCGGTCGGAATGGGCTCCAATTCTATCTTGTAAGTTTTCGTTTACACCCATCTCTTATTTTTGAGCTTATACTTTGAGGACAAAGTAATTTTTTAAGTATGGGGTGGGGGTAACAACTTACTATATGCTTATGGTTTGAAGTTTGTTTTTGGTGGTGTTTTGCATTATTTTGTATTTTTGCATATTTTGCATTTTTATTGAGTCCATTAAAAAAAAATACAAAAAAAAAACTGAAAAATGTCGAAATCAAACAAAGAAAAAATGCATCTTTATTTATTGTTTTAGCCTTTATTTTAGTTTTTAGTTTAGTTCAAAACACCTAACTTAGATGTCCTATGATGATGCCTAATAATCGACTTGATCATGTAAATCCTATGATATGTTTGGATGGTTTAGCCTAAGTCTCCTGAAAAGTTTGATTTTTATGTGGTAATTTGACTTGCGATTATAATTGAGCACATATGATTTTAAGTAGAGGTGATTGAAATCCAAATCTATGTCCTAGTGAGAAATTTTTGACCTTATAGGGAATGTTCTTCATATTTTTATATATCCCTCTATTTTTGATGTGTGATTTACTCTCCTTATGTGATTACCTCTTGACATTGATGTGGTTATCTATTTCTTGAGACCGATTATGAGATACTAGTTCATTGCTTATTAAAATTAGATGATGGAGGACTTATATTTTCTTAGCCATATTTTATCCATTCATTTATCTACCATACATATTATCTTTTCTTGAAGCCATTTGAGCCTTGGCCTATTCTTTGTTAGCTCCACAAAATTGATTCCTAGCCGATTATAAGCTTGACCCTTTATCCGGGAATTATGATTTAGAGTTTGTTGGAATTTGATTGAGTTGAGTTTGATGGAGAAGAAGCTAAGTTGTTGAGCTTTGTTGAGATGCTTTGAGTGAAATCATGTAAGGTTGTACATTATTCCTCATATTGTTCTTATATTTTAGAGGCTCCGAAAATTTATATATGCATGTATTATTGCCAAAAGAAAGAAAAAAAAAAGAAGAATGAAAAAAAAATGTGTCGACGAAAAAAAAAGAAATGCAGAAAAAAAAAAGTTTTTATTAAGAGCCTAGTTCATTATATGTGAGAGTTGGATGAAATTGTTGGTTGAGAAGTATTTTCATGGGTTGATGATCTTGATTGTTGATGAGCATTGGTTATGTGCTGAATTTTGAGATGAGTTGTTTGGTTGAGTTGAGTTGGAAGTTTAGGAGTCTTGATTCCCGGATTTTTAGCACCACTTTGCCTAAATAATTCCATACCTTTTATTTCTTACCAAGCCACATTACAACCCGGCCGAATGAAGTCTTCTTTGAAGTCTTTCATTGAGCCATAAGTCCTCTTGATGATTTTGATTGCTTTGACATCTCCGGTGGAGAGATTGGTGATATAAATAACAATGTCTATGTAGCTTTTTGCATTAAGGATTGAGTTGAGAGATGTTATTCAAAGCCTAAACACATTGAGAGTTGAGCGAAACACATATATCCTTGTGAGGTCGGATTTCAATTGCTTTTGCTTAGAGTTACTTATATATGTGTGATGACGTTTGATTGCTTGATTCTTTTCGACCACTTGCGTTTAAGATGTTGCTTTTTGGCAAAGGCGAAGACTTGAATGATGTGTTGTAGGTAGTGGTTATTGTTTGGTTATTGCTTGAGGACAAGCAAGTCTAAGTATGGGGTGTTTTGATGTCCGCATTTTTAGTCATATTTTACATCGTGTTTTCATTCCATCTAAGTCATTTTATTAGCTTTTGTGTTGGGAAAGTAAGGAAAATGTGTAGTTATGCTTAATATTGCAAGATATGGAGTCTACACAAGCTTTGGTGTGATTTTATAGGTATTGGAGCTGATTTGGAAGAGTTTGGATGCACTTTAGAGCTTAAGTAAAAATCATGAAAGCAATGGAGAAGCCAAGCAAAAGCAAAAAGAGGTGCAGCTGGAGAAAAGCCTTATTTTCGCCATCCATCACTTTGATTCAAGATCTGGAGCCTTCATGAGATTTGTAGTCCTTGAAAAGAGCTTTCCAACGCATATTCATATGCGTCAATCGGATTAACGAGGACTCGGGAAAGTGCGATTGAAGACAGAGACGAAAAGCTGGAGAAAAACAGAAGTTACTGCATTCGAACAGGTACCTCGATGCCGACATGACCTCGGCGCTGATACCCTGTGCGAATCTGCGCACCAGCAGAATTTTTTGGCGGGCTGATTTAACTGATTTTTGGGCTTTTTAATTAGGGTTTTTATTTAATTCCTTTTTAGGATCTTTTAGTTAGATAGACTTGGGATATTTTATCATTCCTTAGATAGATTATATTATTTTCCTAAAGATAAAATCTCTTTCCTTGGAGATTAAGTCTTAGTTTCTATCTTTAAATAAAGCCAATTAGAGGCTAATTAGGGAGATCTCTCAACATCGGAACATACGGCTGATTTTTACAGCAGCAAGGGACGGCAAGTTTGGAGTTTTTGGTTGAAGGATTTTGACATTGGTTTGGAGGTTTGATTTTATGCAATTTCAGATTATGTTTAATTCAATTTTCAGCATGTTTTCTATAGCTATGTGTGAGTAGTTCTTCATCTTCTAGGGTTGGGGTGAGCCCAACAATAGCCATGTATGAAAGCTTGAATCTATGATGTTTTTATGAGTTTATCATCATCTATCTTGTGCTTAAATCCTTTGCGAAAGTTGCGGACAATTCCATGTTTATGATTATGAAGCGAAAGTGGATTTAATTATGAATTTGGATAGTAATTAGAGATCTTTGACGAAAGTAAAAGGGATCTAATTAAGAAAAGGTAGAACGAATAGGTTTTATGCGAAAGCCTCTATTCTCTATTTGTGAAGTATGCGAAAGCTATCTTTTGATGATAAAAACATGATCTTTGTTCTATGATTCTTGTGTGGTTTATGCATGGTTGTTGTTGTGGTTATCCCTTGACCTTGGAAGTTCTTTTTATATTGTTTACATCCATAAAATCCCTTGCTTTTTGTTCTATTTCGCTGCTGGAAAATAAACAACCACTCGACATTCATCACTTCTCTCGACCATCCCCTTGATATCGACATCTCTAGTCGATATCGATCGTCTTTGCTACTGATTTTTGCGTGTTGTTAGATCACAGGAACTACTCTAGAAAGTTCTGTCCTCTCTCCAGTGGAACGATCCCGACTTCCGCTATCTACATAGTGGGAATTGAGGTATTTTATTTGTGGTTGATTTCCCATCGTACAACAAATTGGCGCCGTTGCCGGGGAGGGTAACAATCGCCATCTAGAGTAGCTGATTTTCGGAGTTGGGACTAGCCCACCTCCTCCTTGTTTTCTAACGCTACTTGTTTGCTTCTTGTGTTTGTTTTGAGAGGTGTATGCGATGCGCTGATCGCATAATAGAGTTTGAGGCTTTAGACGAACCAGAGCGTTACTTTCATCTAAGAGAAAGGCTAAAGGGAATCATGGCCGAACGTGAGACCCTTGAGGAAACGGTGGAAAGGCTGCAAAGGGAGAACCAAGAGGCCAATCGTGCTCGAGAACAAGAGGCTGAGAGGGCACGTCAAGCGGAAGAACAACTTGCTAGGATTCCTCGCAATGCTCGGCAATATATGCACCCACCTCTTAGGGTGCCCGCATCACCTATTGTCTTCCCCGATGCTCCCGCTAATTTTGAGATCAAGACAAGCTTCATTGCCATGGTCAAGAAGATCCAATTTGCAGGGAAACCAACGGAGTGCCCTATGGAGCATGTGCGCGAGTTCTTGGATATTTGTGACACCATCGCTCATGGTGACACTTTGGAGTATGTGAGACTTAAGGCCTTTCGATGGTCACTTTTGGGGAAGGCACTTCATTGGCTAGATAGCTTGTCAACCCAAACCATCACCACTTGGGAGCAATTACATGATTCCTTCTTAACCAAGTTCTTCCCACCTTCAAAAACATCGGAGCTAAGGAAAAAAATCACTACTTTCAAGCAATTGAGGGTGGAAGACTTGGCGGCGGCATGGGAGAGATTCAAAGAGCTTCAACGTCAATGTCCTACGCATGGGCAACCCGAATATGTGCTCCAAGAGATCTTTTTCAATGGGCTGAATTCGGCAACAAAGGATCGGATTAATGTTCACACCAACCTCCGGTTCCTTGAAATGATGCCGGAGGAAGCATGGGAAGAGCTAGAGCGCTTGGTTGAGTACGATAACACCTATGGGACCTCCGAAATCTCGGATGTGAGGCCCCCATCATCTATGGCTCTCTATCAACCATCTAAAGAGATTGATCCGGATGTTCGCGAGCAATTTAGGAAGGATCAAGTGAGAAAGCTACAAAAGCAAGTTCGACATCTATCGGCAAATCAAGCATGCATAGAGTGTGGATCTACTCCCCACACCACGGTCCAATGCCCTCATGCCGATCAAGTGCACCTAGTCGAGACATATGAGGATGCTCATTATGTGGGTGGTCCTAGCCAAGGAGGAAACCAAAACACTTGGGGCAATCGTCAACCCCAACAAAACTATGGCGGACACAACTTCTATCGAGCTCCAGGTCATCCGGAGCGTGAGCAATCACGCAATGATATGAGCATGATCCTTGAGGAGATGAGGAGGAACCAAGCAAAGAATGACCTTGCTAACTCGGCTGTCCAAACTCAATTGCAAGGTCTCAATGCTCGCTTTGGGGAGATGGACATATGGAGGAGAAACATTGAGACCCAAGTGGGTCAATTGGCGGCTCAAATTCCAAAGCAACCCGGCACCCTACCAAGCCAAACCACGACTAATCCTAAGGGCCATGCCACCGGGCATGTTGCTTCCATCAAGCTAAGGAGTGGACGCGAGTTACTAGACCAACACAACTCGCAAAAAGAGGACAACGAGCCCAGAAACACCCTCGGCGCCGACACCTCTACCCTCGGCGCCGACACCCTGACAGCTCCAAAACCTACTGCAGAAGCTGCTGGAAGTGCACAGTACCTCGGCGCCGACCCCTCCAGTGTCGATGCCGACACACCTGTTCAAGAAACCTCTCCCAACACTGCAGACCCCTCGATGCCGACCCCTCCTGCCTCGACGCCGACCCCTGCTTCAGAAAAAAAGAGAACTTCTGAGGTTGCTTCTAAGCCTAAGGTACCACTCCCATTCCCCTCCAAGGTGCCGAAGGACCCCACTGATAGGAAGTTCAAGCGGTTTATGAAAATGCTTCAAGGCCTCAACGTTACTATCCCCCTCACCGAAGCACTTAGAGAGATGCCCGCCTATGTGAAATTTTTGAAGGAGATCTTGAGTAACAAGAGGTCTCTAGCAGATATTGCGGAGGAATGCAACAAGATGGACTTCCCCGAAAAGAAGGCTGATCCAGGGAAGTTCGCCATCTCTATTGGGCTTGGAAATCATCGTTACAAAGCCTTGTGTGACTTGGGAGCAAGTGTAAGTCTTATGCCTCTATCTATTTGGCACCAAGTCAAGCTAGGAGCATTGGAGCCGGTGGAGATGAAGTTGTTTATGGCCGACAACACATGGGTGAAGCCCACAGGGATTATGGATAATGTCCCCGTCAAGGTGGGGAAGTTCTTTGTCCCAACCGACTTCATTGTGCTAGATATGGAACCGGATCCCACCGTACCAATCATCTTGGGTAGACCTTTCTTCGCCACGGCGGATGCGAACATTAGCGTCAAGAATGGCCTACTTACTTTCACCATAGCCGATGAGGTAATTGAGTTTCGTTTTAATACGACTATGAGGGAGGTAAGGAGGATGGAGGTCAATGCCCTATATGCACGAATGGACGTCATTCTATGTGAGAAGCTTACAAAGGAGATGATAGCCAAGGATCCAACACCAACGGATGATCAAATCAACAATCTATTGGCTACTTTGGATAATGAAGAAGTGGAAATCAAGAGCACGACAACGGCTAAGTATAGGGTCCTCGACATCGACCCACCTCTGTCGACATCGATTCCACACCATGCTGAAAATGCTACAGGTGTCTCAGCGTCGACACCCTCACCCTCGGCGTCGACACCCCTGGACAAAGAAAAGTTTCTGCAGAAACTTTAGAAGGCTACAGATGCCTCGGCGTCGACACCCTCACCCTCGGCGTCGACACCCCTGGAGGATAAAATGTTTCTGCAGTACGCTGAAAATGCTACTGATGCCTCGGCGCCGATACCCTCACCCTCGGCATCGACACCTCCAGCATCAGGACAAAGTGAAGAAGTTGGTTGCGCTACCATGAAAGGAAAAGTTGACGAGAAAGGAAAGAGTTGGGCCGAAGACCACCATCCCGGTCCCAACAAGGTAAGTCAAGGTATGAATTTCTCTTCCCCTATTTCCATTAAAAACCTATCTATTACGAATGGAAGAGGTATGCCTTGGTTTGTGAGATTATGTAGGGGATACAATGAGGATCCAAAAGCTTATGAGGTAGGAGATACGGTGTACATCTCCAAGGCCAAGAATCAATGGTTCCCTAGCAAATTCAAAGAGAAGAAGGTTGGTCCATTCGAAATTCATAAGATTCGACCCGGTGCAATGGAGCTTAAGGATAAGGAAGGAGTCATATTCAAGGTCGAACTTGAAAGTCCGGAGGAGGAGGCCCGTGCCACATGGGCCTTGCAAATTCCCACATTAGCATAAGAGAAGAAGTCGGCCTAGCGACATAAAAATCTAGAGCTTGTACATAGACCTATGATTATTTAGGATTTTATTTTTGTTGGTTTTGGTTTTGGATTTTGTTTTGGTTTTTCTTTAAACTTTGTTTTTGGAGGTTTTTGTTTTGATTGCTAACGAGGTGGCAGGTGCTAAGCATAACGAAAGGACAACCTTGGAGAAGAGAAGCTTATCGACCACTCCATGTCGACGTCGACTCCTAGGCTCGATAGTAGCACCTATTTCCGGTCGGAATGGGCTCCAATTCTATCTTGTAAGTTTTCGTTTACACCCATCTCTTATTTTTGAGCTTATACTTTGAGGACAAAGTAATTTTTTAAGTATGGGGTGGGGGTAACAACTTACTATATGCTTATGGTTTGAAGTTTGTTTTTGGTGGTGTTTTGCATTATTTTGTATTTTTGCATATTTTGCATTTTTATTGAGTCTATTAAAAAAAAATACAAAAAAAAAACTGAAAAATGTCGAAATCAAACAAAGAAAAAATGCATCTTTATTTATTGTTTTAGCCTTTATTTTAGTTTTTAGTTTAGTTCAAAACACCTAACTTAGATGTCCTATGATGATGCCTAATAATCGACTTGATCATGTAAATCCTATGATATGTTTGGATGGTTTAGCCTAAGTCTCCTGAAAAGTTTGATTTTTATGTGGTAATTTGACTTGCGATTATAATTGAGCACATATGATTTTAAGTAGAGGTGATTGAAATCCAAATCTATGTCCTAGTGAGAAATTTTTGACCTTATAGGGAATGTTCTTCATATTTTTATATATCCCTCTATTTTTGATGTGTGATTTACTCTCCTTATGTGATTACCTCTTGACATTGATGTGGTTATCTATTTCTTGAGACCGATTATGAGATACTAGTTCATTGCTTATTAAAATTAGATGATGGAGGACTTATATTTTCTTAGCCATATTTTATCCATTCATTTATCTACCATACATATTATCTTTTCTTGAAGCCATTTGAGCCTTGGCCTATTCTTTGTTAGCTCCACAAAATTGATTCCTAGCCGATTATAAGCTTGACCCTTTATCCGGGAATTATGATTTAGAGTTTGTTGGAATTTGATTGAGTTGAGTTTGATGGAGAAGAAGCTAAGTTGTTGAGCTTTGTTGAGATGCTTTGAGTGAAATCATGTAAGGTTGTACATTATTCCTCATATTGTTCTTATATTTTAGAGGCTCCGAAAATTTATATATGCATGTATTATTGCCGAAAGAAAGAAAAAAAAAAGAAGAATGAAAAAAAAATGTGTCGACGAAAAAAAAAGAAATGCAGAAAAAAAAAAGTTTTTATTAAGAGCCTAGTTCATTATATGTGAGAGTTGGATGAAATTGTTGGTTGAGAAGTATTTTCATGGGTTGATGATCTTGATTGTTGATGAGCATTGGTTATGTGCTGAATTTTGAGATGAGTTGTTTGGTTGAGTTGAGTTGGAAGTTTAGGAGTCTTGATTCCCGGATTTTTAGCACCACTTTGCCTAAATAATTCCATACCTTTTATTTCTTACCAAGCCACATTACAACCCGGCCGAATGAAGTCTTCTTTGAAGTCTTTCATTGAGCCATAAGTCCTCTTGATGATTTTGATTGCTTTGACATCTCCGGTGGAGAGATTGGTGATATAAATAACAATGTCTATGTAGCTTTTTGCATTAAGGATTGAGTTGAGAGATGTTATTCAAAGCCTAAACACATTGAGAGTTGAGCGAAACACATATATCCTTGTGAGGTCGGATTTCAATTGCTTTTGCTTAGAGTTACTTATATATGTGTGATGACGTTTGATTGCTTGATTCTTTTCGACCACTTGCGTTTAAGATGTTGCTTTTTGGCAAAGGCGAAGACTTGAATGATGTGTTGTAGGTAGTGGTTATTGTTTGGTTATTGCTTGAGGACAAGCAAGTCTAAGTATGGGGTGTTTTGATGTCCGCATTTTTAGTCATATTTTACATCGTGTTTTCATTCCATCTAAGTCATTTTATTAGCTTTTGTGTTGGGAAAGTAAGGAAAATGTGTAGTTATGCTTAATATTGCAAGATATGGAGTCTACACAAGCTTTGGTGTGATTTTATAGGTATTGGAGCTGATTTGGAAGAGTTTGGATGCACTTTAGAGCTTAAGTAAAAATCATGAAAGCAATGGAGAAGCCAAGCAAAAGCAAAAAGAGGTGCAGCTGGAGAAAAGCCTTATTTTCGCCATCCATCACTTTGATTCAAGATCTGGAGCCTTCATGAGATTTGTAGTCCTTGAAAAGAGCTTTCCAACGCATATTCATATGCGTCAATCGGATTAACGAGGACTCGGGAAAGTGCGATTGAAGACAGAGACGAAAAGCTGGAGAAAAACAGAAGTTACTGCATTCGAACAGGTACCTCGATGCCGACACCCAGACCTCGGCGCCGATACCCTGTGCGAATCTGCGCACCAGCAGAATTTTTTGGCGGGCTGATTTAACTGATTTTTGGGCTTTTTAATTAGGGTTTTTATTTAATTCCTTTTTAGGATCTTTTAGTTAGATAGACTTGGGATATTTTATCATTCCTTAGATAGATTATATTATTTTCCTAAAGATAAAATCTCTTTCCTTGGAGATTAAGTCTTAGTTTCTATCTTTAAATAAAGCCAATTAGAGGCTAATTAGGGAGATCTCTCAACATCGGAACATACGGCTGATTTTTACAGCAGCAAGGGACGGCAAGTTTGGAGTTTTTGGTTGAAGGATTTTGACATTGGTTTGGAGGTTTGATTTTATGCAATTTCAGATTATGTTTAATTCAATTTTCAGCATGTTTTCTATAGCTATGTGTGAGTAGTTCTTCATCTTCTAGGGTTGGGGTGAGCCCAACAATAGCCATGTATGAAAGCTTGAATCTATGATGTTTTTATGAGTTTATCATCATCTATCTTGTGCTTAAATCCTTTGCGAAAGTTGCGGACAATTCCATGTTTATGATTATGAAGCGAAAGTGGATTTAATTATGAATTTGGATAGTAATTAGAGATCTTTGACGAAAGTAAAAGGGATCTAATTAAGAAAAGGTAGAACGAATAGGTTTTATGCGAAAGCCTCTATTCTCTATTTGTGAAGTATGCGAAAGCTATCTTTTGATGATAAAAACATGATCTTTGTTCTATGATTCTTGTGTGGTTTATGCATGGTTGTTGTTGTGGTTATCCCTTGACCTTGGAAGTTCTTTTTATATTGTTTACATCCATAAAATCCCTTGCTTTTTGTTCTATTTCGCTGCTGGAAAATAAACAACCACTCGACATTCATCACTTCTCTCGACCATCCCCTTGATATCGACATCTCTAGTCGATATCGACCGCCTTTGCTACTGATTTTTGCGTGTTGTTAGATCATAGGAACTACTCTAGAAAGTGCTGTCCTCTCTCCAGTGGAACGATCCCGACTTCCGCTATCTACATAGTGGGAATTGAGGTATTTTATTTGTGGTTGATTTCCCATCGTACAACAGTCGTTACAAAGTTGGTATCAGAGCCAAGGTTGTTCGACCTGAGTACGCACGAGTTAAAAAATTAATTTTCAAAACCCGCCCACCGTTTTGGAAATTTTCAAGGATTTCGAAGTGTTTAAAGGGCATAGATGAAAACCCTTTGGAAAATGGAAATGGTTAGGATATTTATAGACGAGAGATAGGATCGACGGGTAGAGACAAGGCGATAGGCATCCTTAGAGATGTAGAAGGGTTCGGGTAGACTGCCTAGCTTTTCCTTACAGACGGGCCTGGAAGACTCCAAGGGAGCAACCATGGTGGTTGGAGTAGGATAGGATTTAGAGGCGGGCTCGCCAAGCTATCCCTCGAAGGATAGCTATCTAGTTAGCTTCCGTGCGATATAAAACTGTGCCTACGGGCCATCCCCTTGAAGGGATGTAATTATGTGAGATGAATGTGCCTGAGGGTCGTCTTCCTTGAAGAAGACGTTTTATTTAGTTGTATATTGAGTACAGTTAAATGTCCAGGTGTCAGCATGGTCGACACCCAGATTATTAGAGGACGCGGGAGACCACGTGGCCGAGGTCGTGGCCGCATTCCCAAGACAGAGACTGAGACTGAGACCGATGTTGAGGTCGAGATCCCCGGACAGCACGAGGGAGAGGTTGATAGGCAGCAGCAGGGATCAGCGATAGAGAGGGCATTACTCGCGTTGCTAGAGCGAGAGAGATCGGCTGGTGTCACCGACTGGGTGAAGAGACTATCACAGAGTAGCCCGCCTATCTTCGAGGCCGGACCCGGAGAGGATATCGAGCAGTTCTTCAGAGGACTCGAGGGAGTTTTCAGCTTGATTGGAGTACCCGATGCGGAGAGACAGAGGCTTGCGGCTGGGCAGCTTCGAGGAGATGCTTATGACAGATGGCTTGTCTACTGTGATGATCGTACTGCATGGACCTACGAGGAGTTCAGGAAGTTGATGCTGAGAGAGTACTGTCCATCTGGGACACAAGCAGCACGAGAGGTTGCGTTCTTCAGCACCCGCTATGACCCACGACTATCTATCTCCGAGATCGTCTGCCAGTTCAAGAAGGAGCTCGTCTATTGTGGAAAGGTTTGTGACACTGACGAGATGCGCATCCGCATGCTTTCTATGAGGCTTCCGCCAGACGTTCTTCTGATCTCTACCAGCATGGAGGGAATGACATATGACAGATTTCTAGAGATGATCCTTCGCTATGACCAGCAGCTACGTCTGACAGCTGCCCCGTCTTCAGCTTTCCGCACTCCATCTGGCGGAAAGAGGCCACGACCCACGGAGCACAGATTTGATAGGGGCCCAGGGAAGGGGTTAGCGAGAGGAGGATCGACTAGTGGGACCACTTGGGCCATTCCAGCTGTACCTGTATCATCCTACCGCGAGGCTAGAGTGAGAGCTATTATCTGCCACAGCTGCCGCGAGGAGGGCCACTACCAGACAGACTGCCCTAGGAAGTTCATTTCTTGCTACACGTGTGGAGGGGTAGAACATCGTGCTATCATGTGCCCGCAGGGCGAGAGATCTTCAGTCACTCCTGCAGCTTCAGCTTTACGCCTTCCAGAGGCACCGAGACCCGCTCAGATTTCTTATGCACAGGGTCAGGGGAGGGGGACTCCCTCGGGAGCTGGCCGAGGAGATGGTAACTACGGAGGTGGCCGAGGAGACAACAGCTTTAGAGGAGGACGAGGCCGAGGTGGAGGTCGAGGTAGAGGTAGAGGAGGAGGTCGAGGCGGCCGAGGATCTTACCAGCATCAGCAGGCACAGTCGTCGGCAGGGTCGACAGGACTAGGCCAGTGCAGAGGTTCTGCACAGCTAGCAGCAATAGCTGTAGACACTGATTTCTTACCACCCCCGCCGCCCCGCGTGTTCCCGATGCGGAACAGTGATTCGACAGCTCCGACTTCCATAGGTACGATATCGTTTTGTGGCTCTACTCTTCGCATTTTGTTCGATACCGGGGCAACCCACTGCTTTATAGCAGATTCATGCGTGGCTAGATTTAAACTTGTATGTTCGATATGTCCCGCGTTAGTAGTGCGTATGGCGGATGGGGCTAGGGTTAGGACGGGGCGTGAGATCCTAGGATGCCCTATTCGGATAGGAGAGCGAGAGTGGCCCACTGACTTGATAGTCATGCCACTGCGGATAGACGAGATGATCCTGGGGATGGATTTTATGAACTTCTACGGGGCAATCCTCAACCTGAGGACCCGTACAGTTTCCATCCTCGCGGAAGATGGGACTGAGCACGAGGTGTGGGGGGACGACCCCAAACGGAACGGAGCCCAGATCAGCGCCGTTCGAGTGGCGAGACTTCTAGACTAGGGATGCACGAGCTACTGGTGTTATGCTTTAGAGGTGGATCACGAGCGACCCAGCCTGACAGATGTCCCCGTTGTTAGTGAGTTTGCTGACGTGTTCCCAGACGAGCTACCAGGACTTCCGCCACAGCGAGATGTTGATTTCGCTATACAGTTGGAGCCGGGCACCAGGCCGATTTCGAGGGTCCCGTACAGGATGGCGCCGACGGAGATGGCCGAGCTGAAGGCACAGTTGGAGGAGCTAACTGGGAAGGGCTACATTAGGCCGAGTGTTTCGCCGTGGGGAGCACCAGTGTTGTTCGTGAAGAAGAAGGATGGGTCGTTGAGGCTATGCATAGATTACAGAGAGTTGAACCGGGCTACGGTGAAGAACCGTTACCCGTTGCCGAGAATAAACGATTTGATGGATCAGCTGCAGGGAGCTGTCGTCTTCTCGAAGATAGATTTGCGTTCAGGTTATCACCAGCTGAGGGTGAAGGCAGAGGACATCCCGAAGACGGCCTTCAGGACTAGATACGGACATTACGAGTTTGTGGTTATGCCGTTCGGGCTAACCAACGCGCCAGCCGCCTTCATGGAGTTGATGAACAGGGTGTTCATCGATTTTCTTGACAAATTTGTGGTGGTATTTATCGACGACATCTTGATCTACTCGAGGAGCAGAGAAGAGCATGCTGAGCACCTGAGGATTGTGCTGAGGATTCTGCAGAAGCATAAACTGTTTGGGAAGTTTAGCAAGTGTGAGTTCTGGCTCTCCGAGGTGATGTTTCTTGGTCATGTTATATCCGCAGCAGGGATATCAGTAGATGCATCGAAGGTTGATGCTATCGTTGCTTGGGAGATCCCCAAGAACGTTAGAGACATCAGGTCTTTTCTAGGTTTGGCTAGCTATTACCGACGGTTCGTCGAGGGCTTCCCCAGCATAGCTAGGCCGATGACGCAGCTAACGAAGAAGGGAGTACCCTTCGAGTGGAGCCCGGCGTGCCAGGCCAGTTTTGATCTGCTGAAGCAGAAGTTGACATCCGCGCCAGTGTTAGCACTACCAGAAGGGACGGAGGACTTCGTAGTCTACACGGATGCTTCGAGTTCAGGTTTAGGTTGTGTGCTACAGCAGAGGGATCGGGTCATCGCTTACGCTTCACGCCAGCTGAAGCCAGGGGAGGAGTCATACCCCACGCACGATCTTGAGCTAGCCGCAGTGGTACATGCGCTCAAGATCTGGAGGCACTATCTGTATGGCACGTCAGTGAGGATCATGACCGATCACAAAAATCTGAAGTACATTTTCACGCAGAAGGAGCTGAACATGCGTCAGAGGAGGTGGTTGGAGTTGATCAAGGACTACGAGTTGGAGATTGAGTATCACCCGGGGAAGGCCAATGTGGTGGCCGACGCCTTGAGTCGGAAGACTCGTCAGAAGATTGTTTTGTCCAGATTGAGGGCTCGACCTGAGTTGCAGCGGGATCTGATCAGTTGTGGGATAGAGGTCTAGTCACAGCGAGAGAGTGGACAGCTGAGTTTCCTAGAGGTTCAGTCAGAGTTGATGGATGAGATCCGACGAGCGCAGATAGAGTGTCCGCTGATTGCCGATATCCGACAGCGCATGGCCCAAGGCCACTATAGGTCTTTTACCGTCCGAGATGATGGGATGTTGATGTTGTAGGGACGAGTTGTTGTGCCTGATGTGCACAACCTGAAGCAGAAGATCATGATAGAGGCCCATTCCACTCCTTATTCAGTCCATCCGGGATCGAATAAGATGTACCAGGACTTGAGGAGGACGTTCTGGTGGCGTAGGATGAAGACTGACGTCGCTTTGTTTGTAGCGCGATGTCAGGTGTGCCAGCAGGTGCGGATAGAGCACCAAAAGCCCGGAGGGATGACACGATCACTTCCTGACCCTGTGTGGAAGTGGACGGATATCACGATGGACTTCATGACAGGATTGAGGAGAGATGTACGAGGCTTTGATGCGATTTGGGTGGTGGTCGACAGGTTGACCAAGACCGCCCATTTCATTCCGATTCAGGAGACATGGCCTGTGTCTGATTTAGTCCGAGCTTTTATCCAGCATATAGTGAGGTTGCATGGGGTTCCCGAGAGGATAGTATCTGATAGAGATGGCCGCTTCACTTCCAGATTCTGGAGGCAGGTGCACGAGGCTCTGGGGAGCAAGTTGCATTTCAGCACGGCCTATCACCCGCAGACGGACGGGCAGAGCGAGAGGACGATTCAGACGCTGGAGGATATGCTGAGGGCTTGTGTTTTGGAGTGGGGGAACCTGTGGGTTCGACATCTTCCCCTAGTAGAGTTCTCGTACAACAACAGCTATCATTCATCGATCAGGATAGCTCCTTTTGAGGCGTTGTACGGGAGGCGATGCAAGTCGCCTATCTGCTGGGATGAGCCTGCAGACCGAGTGGGGACACTACCATAATACGTGCAGGAGGCAACAGATCAGGTCAGACGGATCCGAGAGCATCTGAGGGTTGCGCACGACCGATAGAAGAAGTATGCTGATAGGCGCAGAACTGAGTTGGCCTTTGAGGTTGGAGATCATGTCTGGTTGCGAGTGTCACCGACGAGAGGGATCCGACGATTCGGGATGAAGGGCAAGCTGAGCCCTAGATATGTGGGGCCCTTTGAGATCCTCGAGCGAGTAGGAGAGGTAGCTTACAGAGTTGCTTTACCGCCCCGTTTGGCTGGTATACACGATGTCTTCCACGTGTCACAGCTGAGGAAGTACGAGCCAGATCCGAGTCACAGATTGGACTACTCCGGATTAGAGATAGCACCTGACCATACCTTCGTGGAGCATCCGATTGCTATTCTTGACCGCCGGGTCAAGAAGCTGAGGCACAGAGAGGTACCGTTGGTACTAATACAGTGGGCTAGGAGGAGCCCCGAGGAGGCTACTTGGGAGACAGAGGAGAGTATAGGGGCGAGCTATGGAGATGTATTAGACGAGTTGCTAGCGTCGTATGTACAACCACGGGCAGATATAGTTTCGACTGCGTGAGTGGCCGGTGAGTACCTGGGAGGGGGACCCTTAGCCGTACTATGTGTGATTGGGTGTTTACCTTTGTGACTGAGTGCGCGTTTTCTGTGATTGATATGCGTGTTGGGGCCCATGAGCGGTTCTACATGACGTGATTATCATTGATATGTGATTGTTGTGAGTATGGTTGATAAATGATGGTATGTCGGATTCTTGAACCTAGGAAAAGGAATAAGGCTTAGCCTTAGAGGTGGATGTTAATCCACCCTCTGTTTTGATTGAGCCGTAATGAAATCATATGTTTGATCCTTAGAGGTGGATTTTTGATCCACCCTCCTGTTGGGAGAATAGAATGTCGAGAATCTGGTTTGAACTTTAGAGGTGGATGACCACCTCCCGAGAGAGAAGGTCGAGCGGAGTCTAGAGGAGTCTAGGCCAAGTCGTGTCAGGACGCCAACACCTTTTAATTGGAATTGATTCGAAAATGATTTGAGTTAAAGCTTCCATGATCCGGGTAAGCTCATTGTGCTTCGCAAAGTGGATACGGACTTTCCGCGACGGCCATCGTGGAATTTCCGCTAAGACCTAGCGGTAGGATGATGATATCTCTCGAGTTGTGATACTCTTGGGGGTTGAGGCGAGATGTGATGGGGGCGCCCATTCACATGCTCGACGACGCTGTTCGAGACTATTACAGTCGTGACAAAAGCATCATGAGATTCTTAGACGACGCATCCGAGATGATCGCGTGCCTTTTGTTCCGATCCAAGGACTCAAGGTTTAACACCTTCTCCACCGGTTTGAATCTTTTTGGTCTCGGGGACGAGACTTGTTTTTAGAGGTGGATGATTGTAAAGACCGAAAATTTTAATTATGATTAATTAAGATTTAATTAATTTCCTAGGGATAATTCGATCAATTATCCTTCTTTTGACGATTTTGAAAACCCGGAAAAATTTAAAATTTTTGGATGACATATTTTATATGGAAAGAGGATTACAATTCCAATCTAATGGAATTCGTATGATAAAATTCCGAGAAATATTAGTGAGGCAAAAGCCTTGTCATCCGTTTATTTCGGTAATTTTCGTAACTTGTCGCGACATTTCGGGACATTGTTTTAACATTAAATTGCTGCCCAAACCACCCCATTTCAGCCCTTTATATGATCAAATATGAGCCATATGTTTTTGCATTAAACAAATAGAAGCCATGTTGGATGAATGACTTGTTCCTATTTGGCCACTATTCTACCTAAACCTTACCAACTCCTTGACCAACCTTGGCTTCACCTTTTGGCTCTCTTAAAGACACATTTCTGGCCTCATTCAGCCACTTCACACACCAAAAATCAGAGAGAAAAGAAGAAGGAAAGAAAGAAAAAGAAAGAGAGAAAGAAAGAGAGAGCAAGTTGCCCTAGCAACCTTGCCAACTTCAAACCACCATAACTCCCTCCTCACTCAAGCTTTTTGGCTGATTCTTGAAGCCAAATATCCACAAAAGAGAGGCCTTTCCAACCATAGTGAGTTCACAAAAAACGAAATGTTCCTGGAAATTTTTGCTCCAGTCCCATTAAGCCACCCGTTGAGCCCCGTTTCCGAGCCAGCTGTGCTGAGCCCTTTGTGTTCTTGAGGTTTTCAAGTGTGTTTGGGTGAGTCTTGGTTTCCTCCCCTTCAAATCTGATTTTATACTTGTTTTACAACTAATTTTTAAGGTTTTTGTCTAAGAATTCCTTTTATGTTTTGGTTTGGATTTGTCAAAAATGCTAGGTGTTTGGCGCAAGGTCCCGGGAAGCTTGGAGGGGTAATTTGGTCTTTTTCGAGAGAGGCTTCGAGGGTAATCTCTCATCCACCTTCCCCTCTATAGGTTAGGATCCTTATGTGTAAATTAGGGCTTAGGAAGTGGAGCCTCTATGTGTTTTTGGTTGCGTTTTGTAGCAAACGTCAAGAAACAAAATGGATATATATGCCTCTGTAATTTGGACTTTATTTCCAATCCAACGGTCTGATTCGGCTTAAATCTTAATATGATGTTCATGGAAATGTTATCTAACTGTCCTTCAAAAATTAGGGCGATCTAACGGTTGGATCAAGAGTTATTATAGTTTTAGTAACCAGTGTTTATAATGACTCGGTTAGAAAACTTGGTTAAGGGAATGCTAAGAATATGGCTAAATATGTGATGGCATAACCGAAACTTAGAGCATATAAAATACAGAAATGAAGTATACCCATAACTTGGCTTATGATCCGATGAGAAGAAAATCGATTATGTGATAATACGATATAGATTATAACTGGTTAAGTCCGGATCACTTAACCAAAGTGTGTAATCTATAGAATCGTGAACCTTATGTGGATGTATGTTGATTATTAGGTTGGGTACATTGCATTAGAATACCACCTAATGAAAGCTTAATGAAATTAATAGGCTCTTGTTGATTGGATCCTTGGTTGTGCACATTATTGCTTGCTTATTCTCCGGACTCCAGGTAAGTCCCCTGGACTTACTCATGATGGATTTATATGATACTCTTTGTCTTATCGAGAGTCTTCATGCATCACGCGACCTAGTAACATGTTAGGAATATAAACTGGTAATATGACGTAGGATGAACTTAGTAAATCCAACGATTCATATGTATGCTATGTGTCTATGGTAGGACGGCCGTCAAAATCTGAATAAATGACTTATACTCGATGGAACACGAATGAAATGATGAAAGGCTTATGATGAGAAAGAATGAGTATGTTTGAGAAGGATGAGTATGTTTGAGAAGGATGAGTACGTTTGAGAAGATATTATGATATGATGGTGATGATGATGATGATTATGATGATGATACGGGCCCTTGTGTGTTTATTTCGCATTTATATATATCTATACACTTGCTTATGTGTTACATTTTAACATTCATGTAGTTTAAGTATGCCTCTTTATATGGCATTGAGTGTGTATATTTCCGATGATTGACCCCGATTTATTTCTTGTTTTTAGATTCAGGTACCCCTTACCCGATATGACTTACTTATGTGGATGGTTGTCGGGACAGACCTTTTGGACGATTAGAGTGAGGGAGGCGATTGACAATCGTACTCTTTTGCTCATACTTTTATCGTTTTGACCCGGCGTGGCCGTGGCGTTTTGTTGTATTTATGATTTCCGCTATTATTTCTATTCGAAACATTTTCGCGATAGTCTAGGACAGGTAAAGCCTCCAACGGGCTTACGATCTTTTCGGGGTTCGTAATCCCCATCTTTTGACAACTAAATCCTCCGCTTAAATGAACCTAATAATAACTCGTGGAGGCATAGAAGCTTTCTGCACAAAGCAGACCAGCTTCTCACTCAGAACAGAAGTTCGAGGTTTCAACCCCCGAGTTGGCAATAGTCGAAGGCTAAGTCCTAACCACTCTTTGAAAGTAAGAAAACCTTCTAGTTTAAAGGAATGTTGGAATTTTCTATTGCTAGGGTCGTAAGATCCAAAGCTCACGGGAGAAGATCAAACTTCTCCTATAACGTTCCCCGATAATCTAGTACTCCGAACCTTATTTACCTTCTAAGTAGGTTTATGGAGGTTAATTCGGGTACTTAAATTTCGGGTCGTTACAAAGTTGGTATCAGAGCCAAGGTTGTTCGACCTGAGTACGCACGAGTTAAAAAATTAATTTTCAAAACCCGCCCACCGTTTTGGAAATTTTCAAGGATTTCGAATTGTTTAAAGGGCAAAGATGAAAACCCTTTGGAAAATGGAAATGGTTAGGATATTTATAGACGAGAGATAGGATCGACGGGTAGAGACAAGGCGATAGGCATCCTTAGAGATGTAGAAGGGTTCGGGTAGACTGCCTAGCTTTTCCTTACAGACGGGCCTGGAAGACTCCAAGGGAGCAACCATGGTGGTTGGAGTAGGATAGGATTTAGAGGCGGGCTCGCCAAGCTATCCCTCGAAGTATAGCTATCTAGTTAGCTTCCGTGCGATATAAAACTGTGCCTACGGGCCATCCCCTTGAAGGGATGTAATTATGTGAGATGAATGTGCCTGAGGGTCGTCTTCCTTGAAGAAGACGTTTTATTTAGTTGTATATTGAGTACAGTTAAATGTCCAGTTGTCAGCATGGTCGACACCCAGATTATTAGAGGACGCGGGAGACCACGTGGCCGAGGTCGTGGCCGCATTCCCAAGACAGAGACTGAGACTGAGACCGATGTTGAGGTCGAGATCCCCGGACAGCACGAGGGAGAGGCTGATAGGCAGCAGCAGGGATCATCGATAGAGAGGGCATTACTCGCGTTGCTAGAGCGAGAGAGATCGGCTGGTGTCACCGACTGGGTGAAGAGACTATCACAGAGTAGCCCGTCTATCTTCGAGGCCGGACCCGGAGAGGATATCGAGCAGTTCTTCAGAGGACTCGAGGGAGTTTTCAGCTTGATTGGAGTACCCGATGCGGAGAGACAGAGGCTTGCGGCTAGGCAGCTTCGAGGAGATGCTTATGACAGATGGCTTGTCTACTGTGATGATCGTACTGCATGGACCTACGAGGAGTTCAGGAAGTTGATGCTGAGAGAGTACTGTCCATCTGGGACACAAGCAGCACGAGAGGTTGCGTTCTTCAGCACCCGCTATGACCCACGACTATCTATCTCCGAGATCGTCTGCCAGTTCAAGAAGGAGCTCCTCTATTGTGGAAAGGTCTGTGACACTGACGAGATGCGCATCCGCATGCTTTCTATGAGGCTTCCGCCAGACGTTCTTCTGATCTCTACCAGCATGGAGGGAATGACATATGACAGATTTCTAGAGATGATCCTTCGCTATGACCAGCAGCTACGTCTGACAGCTGCCCCGTCTTCAGCTTTCCGCACTCCATCTGGCGGAAAGAGGCCACGACCCACGGAGCACAGATTTGATAGGGGCCTAGGGAAGGGGTTAGCGAGAGGAGGATCGACTAGCGGGACCACTTGGGCCATTCCAGCTGTACCTGTATCATCCTACCGCGAGGCTAGAGTGAGAGCTATTATCTGCCACAGCTGCCGCGAGGAGGGCCACTACCAGACAGACTGCCCTAGGAAGTTCATTTCTTGCTACACGTGTGGAGGGGTAGGACATCGTGCTATCATGTGCCCGCATGGCGAGAGATCTTCAGTCACTCCTGCAGCTTCAGCTTTACGCCTTCCAGAGGCACCGAGACCCGCTCAGATTTCTTATGCACAGGGTCAGGGGAGGGGGACTCCCTCGGGAGCTGGCCGAGGAGATGGTAACTACGGAGGTGGCCGAGGAGACAACAGCTTTAGAGGAGGACGAGGCCGAGGTGGAGGTCGAGGTAGAGGTAGAGGAGAAGGTCGAGGCGGCCGAGGATCTTACCAGCATCAGCAGGCACAGTCGTCGGCAGGGTCGACAGGACTAGGCCAGGGCAGAGGTTCTGCACAGCTAGCAGCAATAGCTATAGACACTGATTTCTTACCACCCCCGCCGCCCCGCGTGTTCCCGATGCGGAACAGTGATTCGACAGCTCCGACTTCCATAGGTACGATATCGTTTTGTGGCTCTACTCTTCGCATTTTGTTCGATACCGGGGCAACCCACTGCTTTATAGCAGATTCATGCGTGGCTAGATTTAAACTTGTATGTTCGATATGTCCCGCGTTAGTAGTGCGTATGGCGGATGGGGCTAGGGTTAGGACGGGGCGTGAGATCCTAGGATGCCCTATTCGGATAGGAGAGCGAGAGTGGCCCACTGACTTGATAGTCATGCCACTGCGGATAGACGAGATGATCCTGGGGATGGATTTTATGAACTTATACGGGGCAATCCTCAACCTGAGGACCCGTACAGTTTCCATCCTCGCGGAAGATGGGACTGAGCACGAGGTGTGGGGGGACGACCCCAAACGGAACGGAGCCCAGATCAGCGCCGTTCGAGCGGCGAGACTTCTAGACTAGGGATGCACGAGCTACTGGTGTTATGCTTTAGAGGTGGATCACGAGCGACCCAGCCTGACAGATGTCCCCGTTGTTAGTGAGTTTGCTGACGTTTTCCCAGACGAGCTACCAGGACTTCCGCCACAGCGAGATGTTGATTTCGCTATACAGTTGGAGCCGGGCACCAGGCCGATTTCGAGGGTCCCGTACAGGATGGCGCCGACGGAGATGGCCGAGCTGAAGGCACAGTTGGAGGAGCTAGCTGGGAAGGGCTACATTAGGCCGAGTGCTTCGCCGTGGGGAGCACCAGTGTTGTTCGTGAAGAAGAAGGATGGGTCGTTGAGGCTATGCATAGATTACAGAGAGTTGAACCGGGCTACGGTGAAGAACCGTTACCCGTTGCCGAGAATAAACGATTTGATGGATCAGCTGCAGGGAGCTGTCGTCTTCTCGAAGATAGATTTGCGTTCAGGTTATCACCAGCTGAGGGTGAAGGCAGAGGACATCCCGAAGACGGCCTTCAGGACTAGATACGGACATTACGAGTTTGTGGTTATGCCGTTCGGGCTAACCAACGCGCCAGCCGCCTTCATGGAGTTGATGAACAGGGTGTTCATCGATTTTCTTGACAGATTTGTGGTGGTATTTATCGACGACATCTTGATCTACTCGAGGAGCAGAGAAGAGCATGCTGAGCACCTGAGGATTGTGCTGAGGATTCTGCAGAAGCATAAACTGTTTGGGAAGTTTAGCAAGTGTGAGTTCTGGCTCACCGAGGTGATGTTTCTTGGTCATGTTATATCCGCAGCAGGGATATCAGTAGATGCATCGAAGGTTGATGCTATCGTTGCTTGGGAGATCCCCAAGAACGTTAGAGACATCAGGTCTTTTCTAGGTTTGGCTAGCTATTACCGACGGTTCGTCGAGGGCTTCCCCAGCATAGCTAGGCCGATGACGCAGCTAACGAAGAAGGGAGTACCCTTCGAGTGGAGCCCGGCGTGCCAGGCCAGTTTTGATCTGCTGAAGCAGAAGTTGACATCTGCGCCAGTGTTAGCACTACCAGAAGGGACGGAGGACTTCGTAGTCTACACGGATGCTTCGAGTTCAGGTTTAGGTTGTGTGCTACAGCAGAGGGATCGGGTCATCGCTTACGCTTCACGCCAGCTGAAGCCAGGGGAGGAGTCATACCCCACGCACGATCTTGAGCTAGCCGCAGTGGTACATGCGCTCAAGATCTGGAGGCACTATCTGTATGGCACGTCAGTGAGGATCATGACCGATCACAAAAATCTGAAGTACATTTTCACGCAGAAGGAGCTGAACATGCGTCAGAGGAGGTGGTTGGAGTTGATCAAGGACTACGAGTTGGAGATTGAGTATCACCCGGGGAAGGCCAATGTGGTGGCCGACGCCTTGAGTCGGAAGACTCGTCAGGAGATTGTTTTGTCCAGATTGACGGCTCGACCTGAGTTGCAGCGGGATCTGATCAGTTGTGGGATAGAGGTCTAGTCACAACGAGAGAGTGGACAACTGAGTTTCCTAGAGGTTCAGTCAGAGTTGATGGATGAGATCCGACGAGCGCAGACAGAGTGTCCGCTGATTGCCGATATCCGACAGCGCATGGCCCAAGGCCACTGTAGGTCTTTTACCGTCCGAGATGATGGGATGTTGATGTTGTAGGGACGAGTTGCTGTGCCTGATGTGCACAACCTGAAGCAGAAGATCATGATAGAGGCCCATTCCACTCCTTATTCAGTCCATCCGGGATCGAATAAGATGTACCAGGACTTGAGGAGGACGTTCTGGTGGCGTAGGATGAAGACTGACGTCGCTTTGTTTGTAGCGCGATGTCAGGTGTGCCAGCAGGTGCGGATAGAGCACCAAAAGCCCGGAGGGATGACACGATCACTTCCTGACCCTGTATGGAAGTGGACGGATATCACGATGGACTTCATGACAGGATTGAGGAGAGATGTACGAGGCTTTGATGCGATTTGGGTGGTGGTCGACAGGTTGACCAAGACCGCCCATTTCATTCCGATTCAGGAGACATGGCCTGTGTCTGATTTAGTCCGAGCTTTTATCCAGCATATAGTGAGGTTGCATGGGGTTCCCGAGAGGATAGTATCTGATAGAGATGGCCGCTTCACTTCGAGATTCTGGAGGCAGGTGCACGAGGCTCTGGGGAGCAAGTTGCATTTCAGCACGGCCTATCACCCGCAGACGGACGGGCAGAGCGAGAGGACGATTCAGACGCTGGAGGATATGCTGAGGGCTTGTGTTTTAGAGTGGGGGAACCTGTGGGTTCGACATCTTCCCCTAGTAGAGTTCTCGTACAACAACAGCTATCATTCATCGATCAGGATGGCTCCTTTTGAGGCGTTGTACGGGAGGCGATGCAAGTCGCCTATCTGCTGGGATGAGCCTGCAGACCGAGTGGGGACACTACCATAATACGTGCAGGAGGCGACAGATCAGGTCAGACGGATCCGAGAGCATCTGAGGGTTGCGCACGACCGACAGAAGAAGTATGCTGATAGGCGCAGAACTGAGTTGGCCTTTGAGGTTGGAGATCATGTCTGGTTGCGAGTGTCACCGACGAGAGGGATCCGACGATTCGGGATGAAGGGCAAGCTGAGCCCTAGATATGTGGGGCCCTTTGAGATCCTCGAGCGAGTAGGAGAGGTAGCTTACAGAGTTGCTTTACCGCCCCGTTTGGCTGGTATACACGATGTCTTCCACGTGTCACAGTTGAGGAAGTACGAGCCAGATCCGAGTCACAGATTGGACTACTCCGGATTAGAGATAGCACCTGACCATACCTTCGTGGAGCATCCGATTGCTATTCTTGACCGCCGGGTCAAGAAGCTGAGGCACAGAGAGGTACCGTTGGTACTAATACAGTGGGCTAGGAGGAGCCCCAAGGAGGCTACTTGGGAGACAGAGAAGAGTATACGGGCGAGCTATGGAGATGTATTAGACGAGTTGCTAGCGTCGTATGTACAGCCACGGGCAGATATAGTTTCGACTGCGTGAGTGGCCGGTGAGTACCTGGGAGGGGGACCCTTAGCCGTACTATGTGTGATTGGGTGTTTACCTTTGTGACTGAGTGCGCGTTTTCTGTGATTGATATGCGTGTTGGGGCCCATGAGCGGTTCTACATGACGTGATTATCATTGATATGTGATTGTTGTGAGTATGGTTGATAAATGATGGTATGTCGGATTCTTGAACCTAGGAAAAGGAATAAGGCTTAGCCTTAGAGGTGGATGTTAATCCACCCTCTGTTTTGATTGAGCCGTAATGAAATCATATGTTTGATCCTTAGAGGTGGATTTTTGATCCACCCTCCTGTTGGGAGAATAGAATGTCGAGAATCTGGTTTGAACTTTAGAGGTGGATGACCACCTCCCGAGAGAGAAGGTCGAGCGGAGTCTAGAGGAGTCTAGGCCAAGTCGTGTCAGGACGCCAACACCTTTTAATTGGAATTGATTCGAAAATGATTTGAGTTAAAGCTTCCATGATCCGGGTAAGCTCATTGTGCTTCGCAAAGTGGATACGGACTTTCCGCGACGGCCATCGTGGAATTTCCGCTAAGACCTAGCGGTAGGATGATGATATCTCTCGAGTTGTGATACTCTTGGGGGTTGAGGCGAGATGTGATGGGGGCGCCCATTCACATGCTCGACGACGCTGTTCGAGACTATTACAGTCGTGACAAAAGCATCATGAGATTCTTAGACGACGCATCCGAGATGATCGCGTGCCTTTTGTTCCGATCCAAGGACTCAAGGTTTAACACCTTCTCCACCGGTTTGAATCTTTTTGGTCTCGGGGACGAGACTTGTTTTTAGAGGTGGATGATTGTAAAGACCGAAAATTTTAATTATGATTAATTAAGATTTAATTAATTTCCTAGGGATAATTCGATCAATTATCCTTCTTTTGACGATTTTGAAAACCCGGAAAAATTTAAAATTTTTGGATGACATATTTTATATGGAAAGAGGATTACAATTCCAATCTAATGGAATTCGTATGATAAAATTCCGAGAAATATTAGTGAGGCAAAAGCCTTGTCATCCGTTTATTTCGGTAATTTTCGTAACTTGTCGCGACATTTCGGGACATTGTTTTAACATTAAATTGCTGCCCAAACCACCCCATTTCAGCCCTTTATATGATCAAATATGAGCCATATGTTTTTGCATTAAACAAATAGAAGCCATGTTGGATGAATGACTTGTTCCTATTTGGCCACTATTCTACCTAAACCTTACCAACTCCTTGACCAACCTTGGCTTCACCTTTTGGCTCTCTTAAAGACACATTTCTGGCCTCATTCAGCCACTTCACACACCAAAAATCAGAGAGAAAAGAAGAAGGAAAGAAAGAAAAAGAAAGAGAGAAAGAAAGAGAGAGCAAGTTGCCCTAGCAACCTTGCCAACTTCAAACCACCATAACTCCCTCCTCACTCAAGCTTTTTGGCTGATTCTTGAAGCCAAATATCCACAAAAGAGAGGCTTTCCAACCATAGTGAGTTCACAAAAATCCAGTCCCATTAAGCCACCCGTTGAGCCCTGTTTCCGAGCCAGCTGTGCTGAGCCCTTTGTGTTCTTGAGGTTTTCAAGTGTGTTTGGGTGAGTCTTGGTTTCCTCCCCTTCAAATCTGATTTTATACTTGTTTTACAACTAATTTTTAAGGTTTTTGTCTAAGAATTCCTTTTATGTTTTGGTTTGGATTTGTCAAAAATGCTAGGTGTTTGGCGCAAGGTCCCGGGAAGCTTGGAGGGGTAATTTGGTCTTTTTCGAGAGAGGCTTCGAGGGTAATCTCTCATCCACCTTCCCCTCTATAGGTTAGGATCCTTATGTGTAAATTAGGGCTTAGGAAGTGGAGCCTCTATGTGTTTTTGGTTGCGTTTTGTAGCAAACGTCAAGAAACAAAATGGATATATATGCCTCTGTAATTTGGACTTTATTTCCAATCCAACGGTCTGATTCGGCTTAAATCTTAATATGATGTTCATGGAAATGTTATCTAACTGTCCTTCAAAATTAGGGCGATCTAACGGTTGGATCAAGAGTTATTATAGTTTTAGTAACCAGTGTTTATAATGACTCGGTTAGAAAACTTGGTTAAGGGAATGCTAAGAATATGGCTAAATATGTGATGGCATAACCGAAACTTAGAGCATATAAAATACAGAAATGAAGTATACCCATAACTTGGCTTATGATCCGATGAGAAGAAAATCGATTATGTGATAATACGATATAGATTATAACTGGTTAAGTCCGGATCACTTAACCAAAGTGTGTAATCTATAGAATCGTGAACCTTATGTGGATGTATGTTGATTATTAGGTTGGGTACATTGCATTAGAATACCACCTAATGAAAGCTTAATGAAATTAATAGGCTCTTGTTGATTGGATCCTTGGTTGTGCACTTTATTGCTTGCTTATTCTCCGGACTCCAGGTAAGTCCCCTGGACTTACTCATGATGGATTTATGTGATACTCTTTGTCTTATCGAGAGTCTTCATGCATCACGCGACCTAGTAACATGTTAGGAATATAAACTGGTAATATGACGTAGGATGAACTTAGTAAATCCAACGATTCATATGTATGCTATGTGTCTATGGTAGGACGGCCGTCAAAATCTGAATAAATGACTTATACTCGATGGAACACGAATGAAATGATGAAAGGCTTATGATGAGAAAGCATGAGTATGTTTGAGAAGGATGAGTATGTTTGAGAAGGATGAGTACGTTTGAGAAGATATTATGATATGATGGTGATGATGATGATGATTATGATGATGATACGGGCCCTTGTGTGTTTATTTCGCATTTATATATATCTATACACTTGCTTATGTGTTACATTTTAACATTCATGTAGTTTAAGTATGCCTCTTTATATGGCATTGAGTGTGTATATTTCCGATGATTGACCCCGATTTATTTCTTGTTTTTAGATTCAGGTACCCCTTACCCGATATGACTTACTTATGTGGATGGTTGTCGGGACAGACCTTTTGGACGATTAGAGTGAGGGAGGCGATTGACAATCGTACTCTTTTGCTCATACTTTTATCGTTTTGACCCGGCGTGGCCGTGGCGTTTTGTTGTATTTATGATTTCCGCTATTATTTCTATTCGAAACATTTTCGCGATAGTCTAGGACAGGTAAAGCCTCCAACGGGCTTACGATCTTTTCGGGGTTCGTAATCCCCATCTTTTGACAACTAAATCCTCCGCTTAAATGAACCTAATAATAACTCGTGGAGGCATAGAAGCTTTCTGCACAAAGCAGACCAGCTTCTCACTCAGAACAGAAGTTCGAGGTTTCAACCCCCGAGTTGGCAATAGTCGAAGGCTAAGTCCTAACCACTCTTTGAAAGTAAGAAAACCTTCTAGTTTAAAGGAATGTTGGAATTTTCTATTGCTAGGGTCGTAAGATCCAAAGCTCACGGGAGAAGATCAAACTTCTCCTATAACGTTCCCCGATAATCTAGTACTCCGAACCTTATTTACCTTCTAAGTAGGTTTATGGAGGTTAATTCGGGTACTTAAATTTCGGGTCGTTACAAAGTTGGTATCAGAGCCAAGGTTGTTCGACCTGAGTACGCACGAGTTAAAAAATTAATTTTCAAAACCCGCCCACCGTTTTGGAAATTTTCAAGGATTTCGAAGTGTTTAAAGGGCAAAGATGAAAACCCTTTGGAAAATGGAAATGGTTAGGATATTTATAGACGAGAGATAGGATCGACGGGTAGAGACAAGGCGATAGGCATCCTTAGAGATGTAGAAGGGTTCGGGTAGACTGCCTAGCTTTTCCTTACAGACGGGCCTGGAAGACTCCAAGGGAGCAACCATGGTGGTTGGAGTAGGATAGGATTTAGAGGCGGGCTCGCCAAGCTATCCCTCGAAGTATAGCTATCTAGTTAGCTTCCGTGCGATATAAAATTGTGCCTACGGGCCATCCCCTTGAAGGGATGTAATTATGTGAGATGAATGTGCCTGAGGGTCGTCTTCCTTGAAGAAGACGTTTTATTTAGTTGTATATTGAGTACAGTTAAATGTCCAGCTGTCAGCATGGTCGACACCCAGATTATTAGAGGACGCGGGAGACCACGTGGCCGAGGTCGTGGCCGCATTCCCAAGACAGAGACTGAGACTGAGACCGATGTTGAGGTCGAGATCCCCGGACAGCACGAGGGAGAGGCTGATAGGCAGCAGCAGGGATCAGCGATAGAGAGGGCATTACTCGCGTTGCTAGAGCGAGAGAGATCGGCTGGTGTCACCGACTGGGTGAAGAGACTATCACAGAGTAGCCCGTCTATCTTCGAGGCCGGACCCGGAGAGGATATCGAGTAGTTCTTCAGAGGACTCGAGGGAGTTTTCAGCTTGATTGGAGTACCCGATGCGGAGAGACAGAGGCTTGCGGCTAGGCAGCTTCGAGGAGATGCTTATGACAGATGGCTTGTCTACTGTGATGATCGTACTGCATGGACCTACGAGGAGTTCAGGAAGTTGATGCTGAGAGAGTACTGTCCATCTGGGACACAAGCAGCACGAGAGGTTGCGTTCTTCAGCACCCGCTATGACCCACGACTATCTATCTCCGAGATCGTCTGCCAGTTCAAGAAGGAGCTCCTCTATTGTGGAAAGGTCTGTGACACTGACGAGATGCACATCCGCATGCTTTCTATGAGGCTTCCGCCAGACGTTCTTCTGATCTCTACCAGCATGGAGGGAATGACATATGACAGATTTCTAGAGATGATCCTTCGCTATGACCAGCAGCTACGTCTGACAGCTGCCCCGTCTTCAGCTTTCCGCACTCCATCTGGCGGAAAGAGGCCACGACCCACGGAGCACAGATTTGATAGGGGCCCAGGGAAGGGGTTAGCGAGAGGAGGATCGACTAGCGGGACCACTTGGGCCATTCCAGCTGTACCTGTATCATCCTACCGCGAGGCTAGAGTGAGAGCTATTATCTGCCACAGCTGCCGCGAGGAGGGCCACTACCAGACAGACTGCCCTAGGAAGTTCATTTCTTGCTACACGTGTGGAGGGGTAGGACATCGTGCTATCATGTGCCCGCAGGGCAAGAGATCTTCAGTCACTCCTGCAGCTTCAGCTTTACGCCTTCCAGAGGCACCGAGACCCGCTCAGATTTCTTATGCACAGGGTCAGGGGATGGGGACTCCCTCGGGAGCTGGCCGAGGAGATGGTAACTACGGAGGTGGCCGAGGAGACAACAGCTTTAGAGGAGGACGAGGCCGAGGTGGAGGTCGAGGTAGAGGTAGAGGAGGAGGTCGAGGCGGCCGAGGATCTTACCAGCATCAGCAGGCACAGTCGTCGGCAGGGTCGACAGGACTAGGCCAGGGCAGAGGTTCTGCACAGCTAGCAGCAATAGCTGTAGACACTGATTTCTTACCACCCCCGCCGCCCCGCGTGTTCCCGATGCGGAACAGTGATTCGACAGCTCCGACTTCCATAGGTACGATATCGTTTTGTGGCTCTACTCTTCGCATTTTGTTCGATACCGGGGCAACCCACTGCTTTATAGCAGATTCATGCGTGGCTAGATTTAAACTTGTATGTTCGATATGTCCCGCGTTAGTAGTGCGTATGGCGGATGGGGCTAGGGTTAGGACGGGGCGTGAGATCCTAGGATGCCCTATTCGGATAGGAGAGCGAGAGTGGCCCACTGACTTGATAGTCATGCCACTGCGGATAGACGAGATGATCCTGGGGATGGATTTTATGAACTTATACGGGGCAATCCTCAACCTGAGGACCCGTACAGTTTCCATCCTCGCGGAAGATGGGACTGAGCACGAGGTGTGGGGGGACGACCCCAAACGGAACGGAGCCCAGATCAGCGCCGTTCGAGCGGCGAGACTTCTAGACTAGGGATGCACGAGCTACTGGTGTTATGCTTTAGAGGTGGATCACGAGCGACCCAGCCTGACAGATGTCCCCGTTGTTAGTGAGTTTGCTGACGTTTTCCCAGACGAGCTACCAGGACTTCCGCCACAGCGAGATGTTGATTTCGCTATACAGTTGGAGCCGGGCACCAGGCCGATTTCGAGGGTCCCGTACAGGATGGCGCCGACGGAGATGGCCGAGCTGAAGGCACAGTTGGAGGAGCTAACTGGGAAGGGCTACATTAGGCCGAGTGTTTCGCCGTGGGGAGCACCAGTGTTGTTCGTGAAGAAGAAGGATGGGTCGTTGAGGCTATGCATATATTACAGAGAGTTGAACCGGGCTACGGTGAAGAACCGTTACCCGTTGCCGAGAATAAACGATTTGATGGATCAGCTGCAGGGAGCTGTCGTCTTCTCGAAGATAGATTTGCGTTCAGGTTATCACCAGCTGAGGGTGAAGGCAGAGGACATCCCGAAGACGGCCTTCAGGACTAGATACGGACATTACGAGTTTGTGGTTATGCCGTTCGGGCTAACCAACGCGCCAGCCGCCTTCATGGAGTTGATGAACAGGGTGTTCATCGATTTGCTTGACAGATTTGTGGTGGTATTTATCGACGACATCTTGATCTACTCGAGGAGCAGAGAAGAGCATGCTGAGCACCTGAGGATTGTGCTGAGGATTCTGCAGAAGCATAAACTGTTTGGGAAGTTTAGCAAGTGTGAGTTCTGGCTCTCCGAGGTGATGTTTCTTGGTCATGTTATATCCGCAGCAGGGATATCAGTAGATGCATCGAAGGTTGATGCTATCGTTGCTTGGGAGATCCCCAAGAACGTTAGAGACATCAGGTCTTTTCTAGGTTTGGCTAGCTATTACCGACGGTTCGTCGAGGGCTTCCCCAGCATAGCTAGGCCGATGACGCAGCTAACGAAGAAGGGAGTACCCTTCGAGTGGAGCCCGGCGTGCCAGGCCAGTTTTGATCTGCTGAAGCAGAAGTTGACATCTGCGCCAGTGTTAGCACTACCAGAAGGGACGGAGGACTTCGTAGTCTACACGGATGCTTCGAGTTCAGGTTTAGGTTGTGTGCTACAGCAGAGGGATCGGGTCATCGCTTACGCTTCACGCCAGCTGAAGCCAGGGGAGGAGTCATACCCCACGCACGATCTTGAGCTAGCCGCAGTGGTACATGCGCTCAAGATCTGGAGGCACTATCTGTATGGCACGTCAGTGAGGATCATGACCGATCACAAAAATCTGAAGTACATTTTCACGCAGAAGGAGCTGAACATGCGTCAGAGGAGGTGGTTGGAGTTGATCAAGGACTACGAGTTGGAGATTGAGTATCACCCGGGGAAGGCCAATGTGGTGGCCGACGCCTTGAGTCGGAAGACTCGTCAGGAGATTGTTTTGTCCAGATTGACGGCTCGACCTGAGTTGCAGTGGGATCTGATCAGTTGTGGGATAGAGGTCTAGTCACAACGAGAGAGTGGACAACTGAGTTTCCTAGAGGTTCAGTCAGAGTTGATGGATGAGATCCGACGAGCGCAGACAGAGTGTCCGCTGATTGCCGATATCCGACAGCGCATGGCCCAAGGCCACTGTAGGTCTTTTACCGTCCGAGATGATGGGATGTTGATGTTGTAGGGACGAGTTGCTGTGCCTGATGTGCACAACCTGAAGCAGAAGATCATGATAGAGGCCCATTCCACTCCTTATTCAGTCCATCCGGGATCGAATAAGATGTACCAGGACTTGAGGAGGACGTTCTGGTGGCGTAGGATGAAGACTGACGTCGCTTTGTTTGTAGCGCGATGTCAGGTGTGCCAGCAGGTGCGGATAGAGCACCAAAAGCCCGGAGGGATGACACGATCACTTCCTGACCCTGTGTGGAAGTGGACGGATATCACGATGGACTTCATGACAGAATTGAGGAGAGATGTACGAGGCTTTGATGCGATTTGGGTGGTGGTCGACAGATTGACCAAGACCGCCCATTTCATTCCGATTCAGGAGACATGGCCTGTGTCTGATTTAGTCCGAGCTTTTATCCAGCATATAGTGAGGTTGCATGGGGTTCCCGAGAGGATAGTATCTGATAGAGATGGCCGCTTCACTTCGAGATTCTGGAGGCAGGTGCACGAGGCTCTGGGGAGCAAGTTGCATTTCAGCACGGCCTATCACCCGCAGACGGACGGGCAGAGCGAGAGGACGATTCAGACGCTGGAGGATATGCTGAGGGCTTGTGTTTTAGAGTGGGGGAACCTGTGGGTTCGACATCTTCCCCTAGTAGAGTTCTCGTACAACAACAGCTATCATTCATCGATCAGGATGGCTCCTTTTGAGGCGTTGTACGGGAGGCGATGCAAGTCGCCTATCTGCTGGGATGAGCCTGCAGACCGAGTGGGGACACTACCATAATACGTGCAGGAGGCGACAGATCAGGTCAGACGGATCCGAGAGCATCTGAGGGTTGCGCACGACCGACAGAAGAAGTATGCTGATAGGCGCAGAACTGAGTTGGCCTTTGAGGTTGGAGATCATGTCTGGTTGCGAGTGTCACCGACGAGAGGGATCCGACGATTCGGGATGAAGGGCAAGCTGAGCCCTAGATATGTGGGGCCCTTTGAGATCCTCGAGCGAGTAGGAGAGGTAGCTTACAGAGTTGCTTTACCGCCCCGTTTGGCTGGTATACACGATGTCTTCCACGTGTCACAGTTGAGGAAGTACGAGCCAGATCCGAGTCACAGATTGGACTACTCCGGATTAGAGATAGCACCTGACCATACCTTCGTGGAGCATCCGATTGCTATTCTTGACCGCCGGGTCAAGAAGCTGAGGCACAGAGAGGTACCGTTGGTACTAATACAGTGGGCTAGGAGGAGCCCCGAGGAGGCTACTTGGGAGACAGAGGAGAGTATACGGGCGAGCTATGGAGATGTATTAGACGAGTTGCTAGCGTCGTATGTACAGCCACGGGCAGATATAGTTTCGACTGCGTGAGTGGCCGGTGAGTACCTGGGAGGGGGACCCTTAGCCGTACTATGTGTGATTGGGTGTTTACCTTTGTGACTGAGTGCGCGTTTTCTGTGATTGATATGCGTGTTGGGTCCCATGAGCGGTTCTACATGACGTGATTATCATTGATATTTGATTGTTGTGAGTATGGTTGATAAATGATGGTATGTCGGATTCTTGAACCTAGGAAAAGGAATAAGGCTTAGCCTTAGAGGTGGATGTTAATCCACCCACTGTTTTGATTGAGCCGTAATGAAATCATATGTTTGATCCTTAGAGGTGGATTTTTGATCCACCCTCCTGTTGGGAGAATAGAATGTCGAGAATCTGGTTTGAACTTTAGAGGTGGATGACCACCTCCCGAGAGAGAAGGTCGAGCGGAGTCTAGAGGAGTCTAGGCCAAGTCGTGTCAGGACGCCAACACCTTTTAATTGGAATTGATTCGAAAATGATTTGAGTTAAAGCTTCCATGATCCGGGTAAGCTCATTGTGCTTCGCAAAGTGGATACGGACTTTCCGCGACGGCCATCGTGGAATTTCCGCTAAGACCTAGCGGTAGGATGATGATATCTCTCGAGTTGTGATACTCTTGGGGGTTGAGGCGAGATGTGATGGGGGCGCCCATTCACATGCTCGACGACGCTGTTCGAGACTATTACAGTCGTGACAAAAGCATCATGAGATTCTTAGACGACGCATCCGAGATGATCGCGTGCCTTTTGTTCCGATCCAAGGACTCAAGGTTTAACACCTTCTCCACCGGTTTGAATCTTTTTGGTCTCGGGGACGAGACTTGTTTTTAGAGGTGGATGATTGTAAAGACCGAAAATTTTAATTATGATTAATTAAGATTTAATTAATTTCCTAGGGATAATTCGATCAATTATCCTTCTTTTGACGATTTTGAAAACCCGAAAAAATTTAAAATTTTTGGATGACATATTTTATATGGAAAGAGGATTACAATTCCAATCTATTGGAATTCGTATGATAAAATTCCGAGAAATATTAGTGAGGCAAAAGCCTTGTCATCCGTTTATTTCGGTAATTTTCGTAACTTGTCGCGACATTTCGGGACATTGTTTTAACATTAAATTGCTGCCCAAACCACCCCATTTCAGCCCTTTATATGATCAAATATGAGCCATATGTTTTTGCATTAAACAAATAGAAGCCATGTTGGATGAATGACTTGTTCCTATTTGGCCACTATTCTACCTAAACCTTACCAACTCCTTGATCAACCTTGGCTTCGCCTTTTGGCTCTCTTAAAGACACATTTCTGGCCTCATTCAGCCACTTCACACGCCAAAAATCAGAGAGAAAAGAAGAAGGAAAGAAAGAAAAAGAAAGAGAGAAAGAAAGAGAGAGCAAGTTGCCCTAGCAACCTTGCCAACTTCAAACCACCATAACTCCCTCCTCACTCAAGCTTTTTGGCTGATTCTTGAAGCCAAATATCCACAAAAGAGAGGCCTTTCCAACCATAGTGAGTTCACAAAAATCCAGTCCCATTAAGCCACCCGTTGAGCCCCGTTTCCAAGCCAGCTGTGCTGAGCCCTTTGTGTTCTTGAGGTTTTCAAGTGTGTTTGGGTGAGTCTTGGTTTCCTCCCCTTCAAATCTGATTTTATACTTGTTTTACAACTAATTTTGAAGGTTTTTGTCTAAGAATTCCTTTTATGTTTTGGTTTGGATTTGTCAAAAATGCTAGGTGTTTGGCGCAAGGTCCCGGGAAGCTTGGAGGGGTAATTTGGTCTTTTTCGAGAGAGGCTTCGAGGGTAATCTCTCATCCACCTTCCCCTCTATAGGTTAGGATCCTTATGTGTAAATTAGGGCTTAGGAAGTGGAGCCTCTATGTGTTTTTGGTTGCGTTTTGTAGCAAACGTCAAGAAACAAAATGGATATATATGCCTCTGTAATTTGGACTTTATTTCCAATCCAACGGTCTGATTCGGCTTAAATCTTAATATGATGTTCATGGAAATGTTATCTAACTGTCCTTCAAAAATTAGGGCGATCTAACGGTTGGATCAAGAGTTATTATAGTTTTAGTAACCAGTGTTTATAATGACTCGGTTAGAAAACTTTGTTAAGGGAATGCTAAGAATATGGCTAAATATGTGATGGCATAACCGAAACTTAGAGCATATAAAATACAGAAATGAAGTATACCCATAACTTGGCTTATGATCCGATGAGAAGAAAATCGATTATGTGATAATACGATATAGATTATAACTGGTTAAGTCCGGATCACTTAACCAAAGTGTGTAATCTATAGAATCGTGAACCTTATGTGGATGTATGTTGATTATTAGGTTGGGTACATTGCATTAGAATACCACCTAATGAAAGCTTAATGAAATTAATAGGCTCTTGTTGATTGGATCCTTGGTTGTGCACTTTATTGCTTGCTTATTCTCCGGACTCCAGGTAAGTCCCCTGGACTTACTCATGATGGATTTATGTGATACTCTTTATCTTATCGAGAGTCTTCATGCATCACGCGACCTAGTAACATGTTAGGAATATAAACTGGTAATATGACGTAGGATGAACTTAGTAAATCCAACGATTCATATGTATGCTATGTGTCTATGGTAGGACGGCCGTCAAAATCTGAATAAATGACTTATACTCGATGGAACACGAATGAAATGATGAAAGGCTTATGATGAGAAAGAATGAGTATGTTTGAGAAGGATGAGTATGTTTGAGAAGGATGAGTACGTTTGAGAAGATATTATGATATGATGGTGATGATGATGATGATTATGATGATGATACGGGCCCTTGTGTGTTTATTTCGCATTTATATATATCTATACACTTGCTTATGTGTTACATTTTAACATTCATGTAGTTTAAGTATGCCTCTTTATATGGCATTGAGTGTGTATATTTCCGATGATTGACCCCGATTTATTTCTTGTTTTTAGATTCAGGTACCCCTTACCCGATATGACTTACTTATGTGGATGGTTGTCGGGACAGACCTTTTGGACGATTAGAGTGAGGGAGGCGATTGACAATCGTACTCTTTTGCTCATACTTTTATCGTTTTGACCCGGCGTGGCCGTGGCGTTTTGTTGTATTTATGATTTCCGCTATTATTTCTATTCGAAACATTTTCGCGATAGTCTAGGACAGGTAAAGCCTCCAACGGGCTTACGATCTTTTCGGGGTTCGTAATCCCCATCTTTTGACAACTAAATCCTCCGCTTAAATGAACCTAATAATAACTCGTGGAGGCATAGAAGCTTTCTGCACAAAGCAGACCAGCTTCTCACTCAGAACAGAAGTTCGAGGTTTCAACCCCCGAGTTGGCAATAGTCGAAGGCTAAGTCCTAACCACTCTTTGAAAGTAAGAAAACCTTCTAGTTTAAAGGAATGTTGGAATTTTCTATTGCTAGGGTCGTAAGATCCAAAGCTCACTAGAGAAGATCAAACTTCTCCTATAACGTTCCCCGATAATCTAGTACTCCGAACCTTATTTACCTTCTAAGTAGGTTTATGGAGGTTAATTCGGGTACTTAAATTTCGGGTCGTTACAAAGTTGGTATCAGAGCCAAGGTTGTTCGACCTGAGTACGCACGAGTTAAAAAATTAATTTTCAAAACCCGCCCACCGTTTTGGAAATTTTCAAGGATTTCGAATTGTTTAAAGGGCAAAGATGAAAACCCTTTGGAAAATGGAAATGGTTAGGATATTTATAGACGAGAGATAGGATCGACGGGTAGAAGGGTTCGGGTAGACTGCCTAGCTTTTCCTTACAGACGGGCCTGGAAGACTCCAAGGGAGCAACCATGGTGGTTGGAGTAGGATAGGATTTATAGGCGGGCTCGCCAAGCTATCCCTCGAAGTATAGCTATCTAGTTAGCTTCCGTGCGATATAAAACTGTGCCTACGGGCCATCCCCTTGAAGGGATGTAATTATGTGAGATGAATGTGCCTGAGGGTCGTCTTCCTTGAAGAAGACGTTTTATTTAGTTGTATATTGAGTACAGTTAAATGTCCAGTTGTCAGCATGGTCGACACCCAGATTATTAGAGGACGCGGGAGACCACGTGGCCGAGGTCGTGGCCGCATTCCCAAGACAGAGACTGAGACTGAGACCGATGTTGAGGTCGAGATCCCCGGACAGCACGAGGGAGAGGCTGATAGGCAGCAGCAGGGATCAGCGATAGAGAGGGCATTACTCGCGTTGCTAGAGCGAGAGAGATCGGCTGGTGTCACCGACTGGGTGAAGAGACTATCACAGAGTAGCCCGTCTATCTTCGAGGCCGGACCCGGAGAGGATATCGAGCAGTTCTTCAGAGGACTCGAGGGAGTTTTCAGCTTGATTGGAGTACCCGATGCGGAGAGACAGAGGCTTGCGGCTAGGCAGCTTCGAGGAGATGCTTATGACAGATGGCTTGTCTACTGTGATGATCGTACTGCATGGACCTACGAGGAGTTCAGGAAGTTGATGCTGAGAGAGTACTGTCCATCTGGGACACAAGCAGCACGAGAGGTTGCGTTCTTCAGCACCCGCTATGACCCACGACTATCTATCTCCGAGATCGTCTGCCAGTTCAAGAAGGAGCTCCTCTATTGTGGAAAGGTCTGTGACACTGACGAGATGCGCATCCGCATGCTTTCTATGAGGCTTCCGCCAGACGTTCTTCTGATCTCTACCAGCATGGAGGGAATGACATATGACAGATTTCTAGAGATGATCCTTCGCTATGACCAGCAGCTACGTCTGACAGCTGCCCCGTCTTCAGCTTTCCGCACTCCATCTGGCGGAAAGAGGCCACGACCCACGGAGCACAGATTTGATAGGGGCCTAGGGAAGGGGTTAGCGAGAGGAGGATCGACTAGCGGGACCACTTGGGCCATTCCAGCTGTACCTGTATCATCCTACCGCGAGGCTAGAGTGAGAGCTATTATCTGCCACAGCTGCCGCGAGGAGGGCCACTACCAGACAGACTGCCCTAGGAAGTTCATTTCTTGCTACACGTGTGGAGGGGTAGGACATCGTGCTATCATGTGCCCGCAGGGCGAGAGATCTTCAGTCACTCCTGCAGCTTCAGCTTTACGCCTTCCAGAGGCACCGAGACCCGCTCAGATTTCTTATGCACAGGGTCAGGGGAGGGGGACTCCCTCGGGAGCTGGCCGAGGAGATGGTAACTACGGAGGTGGCCGAGGAGACAACAGCTTTAGAGGAGGACGAGGCCGAGGTGGAGGTCGAGGTAGAGGTAGAGGAGGAGGTCGAGGCGGCCGAGGATCTTACCAGCATCAGCAGGCACAGTCGTCGGCAGGGTCGACAGGACTAGGCCAGGGCAGAGGTTCTGCACAGCTAGCAGCAATAGCTGTAGACACTGATTTCTTACCACCCCCGCCGCCCCGCGTGTTCCCGATGCGGAACAGTGATTCGACAGCTCCGACTTCCATAGGTACGATATCGTTTTGTGGCTCTACTCTTCGCATTTTGTTCGATACCGGGGCAACCCACAGCTTTATAGCAGATTCATGCGTGGCTAGATTTAAACTTGTATGTTCGATATGTCCCGCGTTAGTAGTGCGTATGGCGGATGGGGCTAGGGTTAGGACGGGGCGTGAGATCCTAGGATGCCCTATTCGGATAGGAGAGCGAGAGTGGCCCACTGACTTGATAGTCATGCCACTGCGGATAGACGAGATGATCCTGGGGATGGATTTTATGAACTTATACGGGGCAATCCTCAACCTGAGGACCCGTACAGTTTCCATCCTCGCGGAAGATGGGACTGAGCACGAGGTGTGGGGGGACGACCCCAAACGGAACGGAGCCCAGATCAGCGCCGTTCGAGCGGCGAGACTTCTAGACTAGGGATGCACGAGCTACTGGTGTTATGCTTTAGAGGTGGATCACGAGCGACCCAGCCTGACAGATGTCCCCGTTGTTAGTGAGTTTGCTGACGTTTTCCCAGACGAGCTACCAGGACTTCCGCCACAGCGAGATGTTGATTTCGCTATACAGTTGGAGCCGGGCACCAGGCCGATTTCGAGGGTCCCGTACAGGATGGCGCCGACGGAGATGGCCGAGCTGAAGGCACAGTTGGAGGAGCTAGCTGGGAAGGGCTACATTAGGCCGAGTGCTTCGCCGTGGGGAGCACCAGTGTTGTTCGTGAAGAAGAAGGATGGGTCGTTGAGGCTATGCATAGATTACAGAGAGTTGAACCGGGCTACGGTGAAGAACCGTTACCCGTTGCCGAGAATAAACGATTTGATGGATCAGCTGCAGGGAGCTGTCGTCTTCTCGAAGATAGATTTGCGTTCAGGTTATCACCAGCTGAGGGTGAAGGCAGAGGACATCCCGAAGACGGCCTTCAGGACTAGATACGGACATTACGAGTTTGTGGTTATGCCGTTCGGGCTAACCAACGCGCCAGCCGCCTTCATGGAGTTGATGAACAGGGTGTTCATCGATTTTCTTGACAGATTTGTGGTGGTATTTATCGACGACATCTTGATCTACTCGAGGAGCAGAGAAGAGCATGCTGAGCACCTGAGGATTGTGCTGAGGATTCTGCAGAAGCATAAACTGTTTGGGAAGTTTAGCAAGTGTGAGTTCTGGCTCTCCGAGGTGATGTTTCTTGGTCATGTTATATCCGCAGCAGGGATATCAGTAGATGCATCGAAGGTTGATGCTATCGTTGCTTGGGAGATCCCCAAGAACGTTAGAGACATCAGGTCTTTTCTAGGTTTGGCTAGCTATTACCGACGGTTCGTCGAGGGCTTCCCCAGCATAGCTAGGCCGATGACGCAGCTAACGAAGAAGGGAGTACCCTTCGAGTGGAGCCCGGCGTGCCAGGCCAGTTTTGATCTGCTGAAGCAGAAGTTGACATCTGCGCCAGTGTTAGCACTACCAGAAGGGACGGAGGACTTCGTAGTCTACACGGATGCTTCGAGTTCAGGTTTAGGTTGTGTGCTACAGCAGAGGGATCGGGTCATCGCTTACGCTTCACGCCAGCTGAAGCCAGGGGAGGAGTCATACCCCACGCACGATCTTGAGCTAGCCGCAGTGGTACATGCGCTCAAGATCTGGAGGCACTATCTGTATGGCACGTCAGTGAGGATCATGACCGATCACAAAAATCTGAAGTACATTTTCACGCAGAAGGAGCTGAACATGCGTCAGAGGAGGTGGTTGGAGTTGATCAAGGACTACGAGTTGGAGATTGAGTATCACCCGGGGAAGGCCAATGTGGTGGCCGACGCCTTGAGTCGGAAGACTCGTCAGGAGATTGTTTTGTCCAGATTGACGGCTCGACCTGAGTTGCAGCGGGATCTGATCAGTTGTGGGATAGAGGTCTAGTCACAACGAGAGAGTGGACAACTGAGTTTCCTAGAGGTTCAGTCAGAGTTGATGGATGAGATCCGACGAGCGCAGACAGAGTGTCCGCTGATTGCCGATATCCGACAGCGCATGGCCCAAGGCCACTGTAGGTCTTTTACCGTCCGAGATGATGGGATGTTGATGTTGTAGGGACGAGTTGCTGTGCCTGATGTGCACAACCTGAAGCAGAAGATCATGATAGAGGCCCATTCCACTCCTTATTCAGTCCATCCGGGATCGAATAAGATGTACCAGGACTTGAGGAGGACGTTCTGGTGGCGTAGGATGAAGACTGACGTCGCTTTGTTTGTAGCGCGATGTCAGGTGTGCCAGCAGGTGCGGATAGAGCACCAAAAGCCCGGAGGGATGACACGATCACTTCCTGACCCTGTATGGAAGTGGACGGATATCACGATGGACTTCATGACAGGATTGAGGAGAGATGTACGAGGCTTTGATGCGATTTGGGTGGTGGTCGACAGGTTGACCAAGACCGCCCATTTCATTCCGATTCAGGAGACATGGCCTGTGTCTGATTTAGTCCGAGCTTTTATCCAGCATATAGTGAGGTTGCATGGGGTTCCCGAGAGGATAGTATCTGATAGAGATGGCCACTTCACTTCGAGATTCTGGAGGCAGGTGCACGAGGCTCTGGGGAGCAAGTTGCATTTCAGCACGGCCTATCACCCGCAGACGGACGGGCAGAGCGAGAGGACGATTCAGACGCTGGAGGATATGCTGAGGGCTTGTGTTTTAGAGTGGGGGAACCTGTGGGTTCGACATCTTCCCCTAGTAGAGTTCTCGTACAACAACAGCTATCATTCATCGATCAGGATGGCTCCTTTTGAGGCGTTGTACGGGAGGCGATGCAAGTCGCCTATCTGCTGGGATGAGCCTGCAGACCGAGTGGGGACACTACCATAATACGTGCAGGAGGCGACAGATCAGGTCAGACGGATCCGAGAGCATCTGAGGGTTACGCACGACCGACAGAAGAAGTATGCTGATAGGCGCAGAACTGAGTTGGCCTTTGAGGTTGGAGATCATGTCTGGTTGCGAGTGTCACCGACGAGAGGGATCCGACGATTCGGGATGAAGGGCAAGCTGAGCCCTAGATATGTGGGGCCCTTTGAGATCCTCGAGCGAGTAGGAGAGGTAGCTTACAGAGTTGCTTTACCGCCCCGTTTGGCTGGTATACACGATGTCTTCCACGTGTCACAGTTGAGGAAGTACGAGCCAGATCCGAGTCACAGATTGGACTACTCCGGATTAGAGATAGCACCTGACCATACCTTCGTGGAGCATCCGATTGCTATTCTTGACCGCCGGGTCAAGAAGCTGAGGCACAGAGAGGTACCGTTGGTACTAATACAGTGGGCTAGGAGGAGCCCCGAGGAGGCTACTTGGGAGACAGAGGAGAGTATACGGGCGAGCTATGGAGATGTATTAGACGAGTTGCTAGCGTCGTATGTACAGCCACGGGCAGATATAGTTTCGACTGCGTGAGTGGCCGGTGAGTACCTGGGAGGGGGACCCTTAGCCGTACTATGTGTGATTGGGTGTTTACCTTTGTGACTGAGTGCGCGTTTTCTGTGATTGATATGCGTGTTGGGGCCCATGAGCGGTTCTACATGACGTGATTATCATTGATATGTGATTGTTGTGAGTATGGTTGATAAATGATGGTATGTCGGATTCTTGAACCTAGGAAAAGGAATAAGGCTTAGCCTTAGAGGTGGATGTTAATCCACCCTCTGTTTTGATTGAGCCGTAATGAAATCATATGTTTGATCCTTAGAGGTGGATTTTTGATCCACCCTCCTGTTGGGAGAATAGAATGTCGAGAATCTGGTTTGAACTTTAGAGGTGGATGACCACCTCCCGAGAGAGAAGGTCGAGCGGAGTCTAGAGGAGTCTAGGCCAAGTCGTGTCAGGACGCCAACACCTTTTAATTGGAATTGATTCGAAAATGATTTGAGTTAAAGCTTCCATGATCCGGGTAAGCTCATTGTGCTTCGCAAAGTGGATACGGACTTTCCGCGACGGCCATCGTGGAATTTCCGCTAAGACCTAGCGGTAGGATGATGATATCTCTCGAGTTGTGATACTCTTGGGGGTTGAGGCGAGATGTGATGGGGGCGCCCATTCACATGCTCGACGACGCTGTTCGAGACTATTACAGTCGTGACAAAAGCATCATGAGATTCTTAGACGACGCATCCGAGATGATCGCGTGCCTTTTGTTCCGATCCAAGGACTCAAGGTTTAACACCTTCTCCACCGGTTTGAATCTTTTTGGTCTCGGGGACGAGACTTGTTTTTAGAGGTGGATGATTGTAAAGACCGAAAATTTTAATTATGATTAATTAAGATTTAATTAATTTCCTAGGGATAATTCGATCAATTATCCTTCTTTTGACGATTTTGAAAACCCGAAAAAATTTAAAATTTTTGGATGACATATTTTATATGGAAAGAGGATTACAATTCCAATCTATTGGAATTCGTATGATAAAATTCCGAGAAATATTAGTGAGGCAAAAGCCTTGTCATCCGTTTATTTCGGTAATTTTCGTAACTTGTCGCGACATTTCGGGACATTGTTTTAACATTAAATTGCTGCCCAAACCACCCCATTTCAGCCCTTTATATGATCAAATATGAGCCATATGTTTTTGCATTAAACAAATAGAAGCCATGTTGGATGAATGACTTGTTCCTATTTGGCCACTATTCTACCTAAACCTTACCAACTCCTTGACCAACCTTGGCTTCACCTTTTGGCTCTCTTAAAGACACATTTCTGGCCTCATTCAGCCACTTCACACGCCAAAAATCAGAGAGAAAAGAAGAAGGAAAGAAAGAAAAAGAAAGAGAGAAAGAAAGAGAGAGCAAGTTGCCCTAGCAACCTTGCCAACTTCAAACCACCATAACTCCCTCCTCACTCAAGCTTTTTGGCTGATTCTTGAAGCCAAATATCCACAAAAGAGAGGCTTTCCAACCATAGTGAGTTCACAAAAATCCAGTCCCATTAAGCCACCCGTTGAGCCCCGTTTCCGAGCCAGCTGTGCTGAGCCCTTTGTGTTCTTGAGGTTTTCAAGTGTGTTTGGGTGAGTCTTGGTTTCCTCCCCTTCAAATCTGATTTTATACTTGTTTTACAACTAATTTTGAAGGTTTTTGTCTAAGAATTCCTTTTATGTTTTGGTTTGGATTTGTCAAAAATGCTAGGTGTTTGGCGCAAGGTCCCGGGAAGCTTGGAGGGGTAATTTGGTCTTTTTCGAGAGAGGCTTCGAGGGTAATCTCTCATCCACCTTCCCCTCTATAGGTTAGGATCCTTATGTGTAAATTAGGGCTTAGGAAGTGGAGCCTCTATGTGTTTTTGGTTGCGTTTTGTAGCAAACGTCAAGAAACAAAATGGATATATGTGCCTCTGTAATTTGGACTTTATTTCCAATCCAACGGTCTGATTCGGCTTAAATCTTAATATGATGTTCATGGAAATGTTATCTAACTGTCCTTCAAAATTAGGGCGATCTAACGGTTGGATCAAGAGTTATTATAGTTTTAGTAACCAGTGTTTATAATGACTCGGTTAGAAAACTTGGTTAAGGGAATGCTAAGAATATGGCTAAATATGTGATGGCATAACCGAAACTTAGAGCATATAAAATACAGAAATGAAGTATACCCATAACTTGGCTTATGATCCGATGAGAAGAAAATCGATTATGTGATAATACGATATAGATTATAACTGGTTAAGTCCGGATCACTTAACCAAAGTGTGTAATCTATAGAATCGTGAACCTTATGTGGATGTATGTTGATTATTAGGTTGGGTACATTGCATTAGAATACCACCTAATGAAAGCTTAATGAAATTAATAGGCTCTTGTTGATTGGATCCTTGGTTGTGCACTTTATTGCTTGCTTATTCTCCGGACTCCAGGTAAGTCCCCTGGACTTACTCATGATGGATTTATGTGATACTCTTTGTCTTATCGAGAGTCTTCATGCATCACGCGACCTAGTAACATGTTAGGAATATAAACTGGTAATATGACGTAGGATGAACTTAGTAAATCCAACGATTCATATGTATGCTATGTGTCTATGGTAGGACGGCCGTCAAAATCTGAATAAATGACTTATACTCGATGGAACACGAATGAAATGATGAAAGGCTTATGATGAGAAAGCATGAGTATGTTTGAGAAGGATGAGTATGTTTGAGAAGGATGAGTACGTTTGAGAAGATATTATGATATGATGGTGATGATGATGATGATTATGATGATGATACGGGCCCTTGTGTGTTTATTTCGCATTTATATATATCTATACACTTGCTTATGTGTTACATTTTAACATTCATGTAGTTTAAGTATGCCTCTTTATATGGCATTGAGTGTGTATATTTCCGATGATTGACCCCGATTTATTTCTTGTTTTTAGATTCAGGTACCCCTTACCCGATATGACTTACTTATGTGGATGGTTGTCGGGACAGACCTTTTGGACGATTAGAGTGAGGGAGGCGATTGACAATCGTACTCTTTTGCTCATACTTTTATCGTTTTGACCCGGCGTGGCCGTGGCGTTTTGTTGTATTTATGATTTCCGCTATTATTTCTATTCGAAACATTTTCGCGATAGTCTAGGACAGGTAAAGCCTCCAACGGGCTTACGATCTTTTCGGGGTTCGTAATCCCCATCTTTTGACAACTAAATCCTCCGCTTAAATGAACCTAATAATAACTCGTGGAGGCATAGAAGCTTTCTGCACAAAGCAGACCAGCTTCTCACTCAGAACAGAAGTTCGAGGTTTCAACCCCCGAGTTGGCAATAGTCGAAGGCTAAGTCCTAACCACTCTTTGAAAGTAAGAAAACCTTCTAGTTTAAAGGAATGTTGGAATTTTCTATTGCTAGGGTCGTAAGATCCAAAGCTCACGGGAGAAGATCAAACTTCTCCTATAACGTTCCCCGATAATCTAGTACTCCGAACCTTATTTACCTTCTAAGTAGGTTTATGGAGGTTAATTCGGGTACTTAAATTTCGGGTCGTTACAAAGTTGGTATCAGAGCCAAGGTTGTTCGACCTGAGTACGCACGAGTTAAAAAATTAATTTTCAAAACCCGCCCACCGTTTTGGAAATTTTCAAGGATTTCGAAGTGTTTAAAGGGCAAAGATGAAAACCCTTTGGAAAATGGAAATGGTTAGGATATTTATAGACGAGAGATAGGATCGACGGGTAGAGACAAGGCGATAGGCATCCTTAGAGATGTAGAAGGGTTCGGGTAGACTGCCTAGCTTTTCCTTACAGACGGGCCTGGAAGACTCCAAGGGAGCAACCATGGTGGTTGGAGTAGGATAGGATTTAGAGGCGGGCTCGCCAAGCTATCCCTCGAAGTATAGCTATCTAGTTAGCTTCCGTGCGATATAAAATTGTGCCTACGGGCCATCCCCTTGAAGGGATGTAATTATGTGAGATGAATGTGCCTGAGGGTCGTCTTCCTTGAAGAAGACGTTTTATTTAGTTGTATATTGAGTACAGTTAAATGTCCAGCTGTCAGCATGGTCGACACCCAGATTATTAGAGGACGCGGGAGACCACGTGGCCGAGGTCGTGGCCGCATTCCCAAGACAGAGACTGAGACTGAGACCGATGTTGAGGTCGAGATCCCCGGACAGCACGAGGGAGAGGCTGATAGGCAGCAGCAGGGATCAGCGATAGAGAGGGCATTACTCGCGTTGCTAGAGCGAGAGAGATCGGCTGGTGTCACCGACTGGGTGAAGAGACTATCACAGAGTAGCCCGTCTATCTTCGAGGCCGGACCCGGAGAGGATATCGAGTAGTTCTTCAGAGGACTCGAGGGAGTTTTCAGCTTGATTGGAGTACCCGATGCGGAGAGACAGAGGCTTGCGGCTAGGCAGCTTCGAGGAGATGCTTATGACAGATGGCTTGTCTACTGTGATGATCGTACTGCATGGACCTACGAGGAGTTCAGGAAGTTGATGCTGAGAGAGTACTGTCCATCTGGGACACAAGCAGCACGAGAGGTTGCGTTCTTCAGCACCCGCTATGACCCACGACTATCTATCTCCGAGATCGTCTGCCAGTTCAAGAAGGAGCTCCTCTATTGTGGAAAGGTCTGTGACACTGACGAGATGCACATCCGCATGCTTTCTATGAGGCTTCCGCCAGACGTTCTTCTGATCTCTACCAGCATGGAGGGAATGACATATGACAGATTTCTAGAGATGATCCTTCGCTATGACCAGCAGCTACGTCTGACAGCTGCCCCGTCTTCAGCTTTCCGCACTCCATCTGGCGGAAAGAGGCCACGACCCACGGAGCACAGATTTGATAGGGGCCCAGGGAAGGGGTTAGCGAGAGGAGGATCGACTAGCGGGACCACTTGGGCCATTCCAGCTGTACCTGTATCATCCTACCGCGAGGCTAGAGTGAGAGCTATTATCTGCCACAGCTGCCGCGAGGAGGGCCACTACCAGACAGACTGCCCTAGGAAGTTCATTTCTTGCTACACGTGTGGAGGGGTAGGACATCGTGCTATCATGTGCCCGCAGGGCAAGAGATCTTCAGTCACTCCTGCAGCTTCAGCTTTACGCCTTCCAGAGGCACCGAGACCCGCTCAGATTTCTTATGCACAGGGTCAGGGGATGGGGACTCCCTCGGGAGCTGGCCGAGGAGATGGTAACTACGGAGGTGGCCGAGGAGACAACAGCTTTAGAGGAGGACGAGGCCGAGGTGGAGGTCGAGGTAGAGGTAGAGGAGGAGGTCGAGGCGGCCGAGGATCTTACCAGCATCAGCAGGCACAGTCGTCGGCAGGGTCGACAGGACTAGGCCAGGGCAGAGGTTCTGCACAGCTAGCAGCAATAGCTGTAGACACTGATTTCTTACCACCCCCGCCGCCCCGCGTGTTCCCGATGCGGAACAGTGATTCGACAGCTCCGACTTCCATAGGTACGATATCGTTTTGTGGCTCTACTCTTTGCATTTTGTTCGATACCGGGGCAACCCACTGCTTTATAGCAGATTCATGCGTGGCTAGATTTAAACTTGTATGTTCGATATGTCCCGCGTTAGTAGTGCGTATGGCGGATGGGGCTAGGGTTAGGACGGGGCGTGAGATCCTAGGATGCCCTATTCGGATAGGAGAGCGAGAGTGGCCCACTGACTTGATAGTCATGCCACTGCGGATAGACGAGATGATCCTGGGGATGGATTTTATGAACTTATACGGGGCAATCCTCAACCTGAGGACCCGTACAGTTTCCATCCTCGCGGAAGATGGGACTGAGCACGAGGTGTGGGGGGACGACCCCAAACGGAACGGAGCCCAGATCAGCGCCGTTCGAGCGGCGAGACTTCTAGACTAGGGATGCACGAGCTACTGGTGTTATGCTTTAGAGGTGGATCACGAGCGACCCAGCCTGACAGATGTCCCCGTTGTTAGTGAGTTTGCTGACGTTTTCCCAGACGAGCTACCAGGACTTCCGCCACAGCGAGATGTTGATTTCGCTATACAGTTGGAGCCGGGCACCAGGCCGATTTCGAGGGTCCCGTACAGGATGGCGCCGACGGAGATGGCCGAGCTGAAGGCACAGTTGGAGGAGCTAACTGGGAAGGGCTACATTAGGCCGAGTGTTTCGCCGTGGGGAGCACCAGTGTTGTTCGTGAAGAAGAAGGATGGGTCGTTGAGGCTATGCATATATTACAGAGAGTTGAACCGGGCTACGGTGAAGAACCGTTACCCGTTGCCGAGAATAAACGATTTGATGGATCAGCTGCAGGGAGCTGTCGTCTTCTCGAAGATAGATTTGCGTTCAGGTTATCACCAGCTGAGGGTGAAGGCAGAGGACATCCCGAAGACGGCCTTCAGGACTAGATACGGACATTACGAGTTTGTGGTTATGCCGTTCGGGCTAACCAACGCGCCAGCCGCCTTCATGGAGTTGATGAACAGGGTGTTCATCGATTTGCTTGACAGATTTGTGGTGGTATTTATCGACGACATCTTGATCTACTCGAGGAGCAGAGAAGAGCATGCTGAGCACCTGAGGATTGTGCTGAGGATTCTGCAGAAGCATAAACTGTTTGGGAAGTTTAGCAAGTGTGAGTTCTGGCTCTCCGAGGTGATGTTTCTTGGTCATGTTATATCCGCAGCAGGGATATCAGTAGATGCATCGAAGGTTGATGCTATCGTTGCTTGGGAGATCCCCAAGAACGTTAGAGACATCAGGTCTTTTCTAGGTTTGGCTAGCTATTACCGACGGTTCGTCGAGGGCTTCCCCAGCATAGCTAGGCCGATGACGCAGCTAACGAAGAAGGGAGTACCCTTCGAGTGGAGCCCGGCGTGCCAGGCCAGTTTTGATCTGCTGAAGCAGAAGTTGACATCTGCGCCAGTGTTAGCACTACCAGAAGGGACGGAGGACTTCGTAGTCTACACGGATGCTTCGAGTTCAGGTTTAGGTTGTGTGCTACAGCAGAGGGATCGGGTCATCGCTTACGCTTCACGCCAGCTGAAGCCAGGGGAGGAGTCATACCCCACGCACGATCTTGAGCTAGCCGCAGTGGTACATGCGCTCAAGATCTGGAGGCACTATCTGTATGGCACGTCAGTGAGGATCATGACCGATCACAAAAATCTGAAGTACATTTTCACGCAGAAGGAGCTGAACATGCGTCAGAGGAGGTGGTTGGAGTTGATCAAGGACTACGAGTTGGAGATTGAGTATCACCCGGGGAAGGCCAATGTGGTGGCCGACGCCTTGAGTCGGAAGACTCGTCAGGAGATTGTTTTGTCCAGATTGACGGCTCGACCTGAGTTGCAGTGGGATCTGATCAGTTGTGGGATAGAGGTCTAGTCACAACGAGAGAGTGGACAACTGAGTTTCCTAGAGGTTCAGTCAGAGTTGATGGATGAGATCCGACGAGCGCAGACAGAGTGTCCGCTGATTGCCGATATCCGACAGCGCATGGCCCAAGGCCACTGTAGGTCTTTTACCGTCCGAGATGATGGGATGTTGATGTTGTAGGGACGAGTTGCTGTGCCTGATGTGCACAACCTGAAGCAGAAGATCATGATAGAGGCCCATTCCACTCCTTATTCAGTCCATCCGGGATCGAATAAGATGTACCAGGACTTGAGGAGGACGTTCTGGTGGCGTAGGATGAAGACTGACGTCGCTTTGTTTGTAGCGCGATGTCAGGTGTGCCAGCAGGTGCGGATAGAGCACCAAAAGCCCGGAGGGATGACACGATCACTTCCTGACCCTGTGTGGAAGTGGACGGATATCACGATGGACTTCATGACAGAATTGAGGAGAGATGTACGAGGCTTTGATGCGATTTGGGTGGTGGTCGACAGATTGACCAAGACCGCCCATTTCATTCCGATTCAGGAGACATGGCCTGTGTCTGATTTAGTCCGAGCTTTTATCCAGCATATAGTGAGGTTGCATGGGGTTCCCGAGAGGATAGTATCTGATAGAGATGGCCGCTTCACTTCGAGATTCTGGAGGCAGGTGCACGAGGCTCTGGGGAGCAAGTTGCATTTCAGCACGGCCTATCACCCGCAGACGGACGGGCAGAGCGAGAGGACGATTCAGACGCTGGAGGATATGCTGAGGGCTTGTGTTTTAGAGTGGGGGAACCTATGGGTTCGACATCTTCCCCTAGTAGAGTTCTCGTACAACAACAGCTATCATTCATCGATCAGGATGGCTCCTTTTGAGGCGTTGTACGGGAGGCGATGCAAGTCGCCTATCTGCTGGGATGAGCCTGCAGACCGAGTGGGGACACTACCATAATACGTGCAGGAGGCGACAGATCAGGTCAGACGGATCCGAGAGCATCTGAGGGTTGCGCACGACCGACAGAAGAAGTATGCTGATAGGCGCAGAACTGAGTTGGCCTTTGAGGTTGGAGATCATGTCTGGTTGCGAGTGTCACCGACGAGAGGGATCCGACGATTCGGGATGAAGGGCAAGCTGAGCCCTAGATATGTGGGGCCCTTTGAGATCCTCGAGCGAGTAGGAGAGGTAGCTTACAGAGTTGCTTTACCGCCCCGTTTGGCTGGTATACACGATGTCTTCCACGTGTCACAGTTGAGGAAGTACGAGCCAGATCCGAGTCACAGATTGGACTACTCCGGATTAGAGATAGCACCTGACCATACCTTCGTGGAGCATCCGATTGCTATTCTTGACCGCCGGGTCAAGAAGCTGAGGCACAGAGAGGTACCGTTGGTACTAATACAGTGGGCTAGGAGGAGCCCCGAGGAGGCTACTTGGGAGACAGAGGAGAGTATACGGGCGAGCTATGGAGATGTATTAGACGAGTTGCTAGCGTCGTATGTACAGCCACGGGCAGATATAGTTTCGACTGCGTGAGTGGCCGGTGAGTACCTGGGAGGGGGACCCTTAGCCGTACTATGTGTGATTGGGTGTTTACCTTTGTGACTGAGTGCGCGTTTTCTGTGATTGATATGCGTGTTGGGTCCCATGAGCGGTTCTACATGACGTGATTATCATTGATATTTGATTGTTGTGAGTATGGTTGATAAATGATGGTATGTCGGATTCTTGAACCTAGGAAAAGGAATAAGGCTTAGCCTTAGAGGTGGATGTTAATCCACCCACTGTTTTGATTGAGCCGTAATGAAATCATATGTTTGATCCTTAGAGGTGGATTTTTGATCCACCCTCCTGTTGGGAGAATAGAATGTCGAGAATCTGGTTTGAACTTTAGAGGTGGATGACCACCTCCCGAGAGAGAAGGTCGAGCGGAGTCTAGAGGAGTCTAGGCCAAGTCGTGTCAGGACGCCAACACCTTTTAATTGGAATTGATTCGAAAATGATTTGAGTTAAAGCTTCCATGATCCGGGTAAGCTCATTGTGCTTCGCAAAGTGGATACGGACTTTCCGCGACGGCCATCGTGGAATTTCCGCTAAGACCTAGCGGTAGGATGATGATATCTCTCGAGTTGTGATACTCTTGGGGGTTGAGGCGAGATGTGATGGGGGCGCCCATTCACATGCTCGACGACGCTGTTCGAGACTATTACAGTCGTGACAAAAGCATCATGAGATTCTTAGACGACGCATCCGAGATGATCGCGTGCCTTTTGTTCCGATCCAAGGACTCAAGGTTTAACACCTTCTCCACCGGTTTGAATCTTTTTGGTCTCGGGGACGAGACTTGTTTTTAGAGGTGGATGATTGTAAAGACCGAAAATTTTAATTATGATTAATTAAGATTTAATTAATTTCCTAGGGATAATTCGATCAATTATCCTTCTTTTGACGATTTTGAAAACCCGAAAAAATTTAAAATTTTTGGATGACATATTTTATATGGAAAGAGGATTACAATTCCAATCTATTGGAATTCGTATGATAAAATTCCGAGAAATATTAGTGAGGCAAAAGCCTTGTCATCCGTTTATTTCGGTAATTTTCGTAACTTGTCGCGACATTTCGGGACATTGTTTTAACATTAAATTGCTGCCCAAACCACCCCATTTCAGCCCTTTATATGATCAAATATGAGCCATATGTTTTTGCATTAAACAAATAGAAGCCATGTTGGATGAATGACTTGTTCCTATTTGGCCACTATTCTACCTAAACCTTACCAACTCCTTGATCAACCTTGGCTTCGCCTTTTGGCTCTCTTAAAGACACATTTCTGGCCTCATTCAGCCACTTCACACGCCAAAAATCAGAGAGAAAAGAAGAAGGAAAGAAAGAAAAAGAAAGAGAGAAAGAAAGAGAGAGCAAGTTGCCCTAGCAACCTTGCCAACTTCAAACCACCATAACTCCCTCCTCACTCAAGCTTTTTGGCTGATTCTTGAAGCCAAATATCCACAAAAGAGAGGCCTTTCCAACCATAGTGAGTTCACAAAAATCCAGTCCCATTAAGCCACCCGTTGAGCCCCGTTTCCAAGCCAGCTGTGCTGAGCCCTTTGTGTTCTTGAGGTTTTCAAGTGTGTTTGGGTGAGTCTTGGTTTCCTCCCCTTCAAATCTGATTTTATACTTGTTTTACAACTAATTTTGAAGGTTTTTGTCTAAGAATTCCTTTTATGTTTTGGTTTGGATTTGTCAAAAATGCTAGGTGTTTGGCGCAAGGTCCCGGGAAGCTTGGAGGGGTAATTTGGTCTTTTTCGAGAGAGGCTTCGAGGGTAATCTCTCATCCACCTTCCCCTCTATAGGTTAGGATCCTTATGTGTAAATTAGGGCTTAGGAAGTGGAGCCTCTATGTGTTTTTGGTTGCGTTTTGTAGCAAACGTCAAGAAACAAAATGGATATATATGCCTCTGTAATTTGGACTTTATTTCCAATCCAACGGTCTGATTCGGCTTAAATCTTAATATGATGTTCATGGAAATGTTATCTAACTGTCCTTCAAAAATTAGGGCGATCTAACGGTTGGATCAAGAGTTATTATAGTTTTAGTAACCAGTGTTTATAATGACTCGGTTAGAAAACTTGGTTAAGGGAATGCTAAGAATATGGCTAAATATGTGATGGCATAACCGAAACTTAGAGCATATAAAATACAGAAATGAAGTATACCCATAACTTGGCTTATGATCCGATGAGAAGAAAATCGATTATGTGATAATACGATATAGATTATAACTGGTTAAGTCCGGATCACTTAACCAAAGTGTGTAATCTATAGAATCGTGAACCTTATGTGGATGTATGTTGATTATTAGGTTGGGTACATTGCATTAGAATACCACCTAATGAAAGCTTAATGAAATTAATAGGCTCTTGTTGATTGGATCCTTGGTTGTGCACTTTATTGCTTGCTTATTCTCCGGACTCCAGGTAAGTCCCCTGGACTTACTCATGATGGATTTATGTGATACTCTTTGTCTTATCGAGAGTCTTCATGCATCACGCGACCTAGTAACATGTTAGGAATATAAACTGGTAATATGACGTAGGATGAACTTAGTAAATCCAACGATTCATATGTATGCTATGTGTCTATGGTAGGACGGCCGTCAAAATCTGAATAAATGACTTATACTCGATGGAACACGAATGAAATGATGAAAGGCTTATGATGAGAAAGAATGAGTATGTTTGAGAAGGATGAGTATGTTTGAGAAGGATGAGTACGTTTGAGAAGATATTATGATATGATGGTGATGATGATGATGATTATGATGATGATACGGGCCCTTGTGTGTTTATTTCGCATTTATATATATCTATACACTTGCTTATGTGTTACATTTTAACATTCATGTAGTTTAAGTATGCCTCTTTATATGGCATTGAGTGTGTATATTTCCGATGATTGACCCCGATTTATTTCTTGTTTTTAGATTCAGGTACCCCTTACCCGATATGACTTACTTATGTGGATGGTTGTCGGGACAGACCTTTTGGACGATTAGAGTGAGGGAGGCGATTGACAATCGTACTCTTTTGCTCATACTTTTATCGTTTTGACCCGGCGTGGCCGTGGCGTTTTGTTGTATTTATGATTTCCGCTATTATTTCTATTCGAAACATTTTCGCGATAGTCTAGGACAAGTAAAGCCTCCAACGAGCTTACGATCTTTTCGGGGTTCGTAATCCCCATCTTTTGACAACTAAATCCTCCGCTTAAATGAACCTAATAATAACTCGTACTCGGTCGTAAGATCCAAAGCTCACGGGAGAAGATCAAACTTCTCCTATAACGTTCCCCGATAATCTAGTACTCCGAACCTTATTTACCTTCTAAGTAAGTTTATGGAGGTTAATTCGGGTACTTAAATTTCGGGTCGTTACATTATAGTATTCTAATAAGAATAATATAAGGTTTTTGAATACTATAAGAGAATGTTTTGAGGAAATTTCATATACGTTATAGATAAATTTTGAATAAAACCTTATATTAAGTAATAAATTCTTATTAGAATACTATAAGGTTATGTTTTGAGGAAAACTCATATACGTAACTGATAAATTTGTAATAAAACCTTATAATAAGTTATATATTCTTATTAGAATACTATAAGAGTGTGTTTTGAGGAAAACTCGTATAAGTGACTAATAAATGTTGAATAAAACCTTATATTAACTAGTAAAATCTTATTAGAATACTATAAAAGTATGTTTTGAGGAAAACTCATATAAGTAACTAACAAGTGTTAAATAAATCTTTTTATTAAGTAATAAAATCTTATTAGAATACTATAAGAGTATGTTTTGAGGAAAACTCATATAAGTGACCAATAAATGTTGAATAAAGCCTTATAATAACTAATAAATTCTTATTAGAATACTATAGGAGTGTGTTTTGAGGAAAACTCATATAAGTAACTAACAAGTGTTGAATAAAACTTTATATTGAGTAGTAAAATTTTATTAGAATACTATTAGAGTATGTTTTCAGAAAATCTTATACAAGTAAAAAATAAATGTTTAATACCACCTTACAGTAACTAATAAGTTCTTATTAGAATAATATAAGAGTATGTTTTGAGGAAAACTCATATAATAAGTGACTAATAAATGTTGAATAAAGCCTTATAATAACTAATAAATTCTTATTAGAATACTATAAGAGTGTGTTTTGAGGAAAACTCGTATAAGTGACTAATAAATGTTGAATAAAACTATATATTAACTAGTAAAATCTTATTAGAATACTATAAGAGTATGTTTTGAGGAAAAACTCAAATAAGTAATTAACAAGTGTTGAATAAAACTTTATATTAAGTAATAAAATCTTATTAGAATACTATAAGAGTATGTTTTGAAGAAAACTCATATAAGTAACAAACATGTGTTGAATAAAACTTTATATTAAGTAATAAAATCTTATTAGAATACTATAAGAGTATGTTTTGAAGAAAACTCATATAAAACCTTATATTAACTATTAAAATCTTATTATAATACTATAAGAGAATGTTTTGATGAAAACTCATATAACTAACTAATATGTGTTGAATAAAACTTTATATTAAGTAATAAATATAACGGCCCAGAATTATAATTTCCGGGTTACGTTTCAAGGGATGAAAACCCTTGTTCGGATCTTGCAATCCAGGTACGGGTCAAGGTTTCAAACTCTTTTAAGATCAGTATAAAGAGGAATTTCAAACCCTAAAAACCTCGAAGGGCCGTTGGGTACCCTTAACCTGTCCTACAACTATGTCGCGGAATCCATTTCAAATGGAAGTAAAGCGGAAGCAAAGTAAATATACAAGTGTCACGGCAAAGCCGGTCAAAACCAAATCATGAGTGGGTAATTACCATTTTACTAAATTAGGATATTAGCTAGATTCTTCGATTCGCCAAAAAGAAACCCCGTCATATAGACATCGAGCACTCAAATCTGCAGAGAATACCTTTAAAAAAAGAACGGGGAAAGGAATCAGATCGAGCCACTCATGCGGGACCGGCAGTCCTCACTGAGGCCACATAGTATGTGCTATACCTAATAAAGATGCTCTAATGCAGTACGAAATTCAAACACACTAGCATGCTCCTAGTTCATAATAATGTGCAGAAATACTGTAAAGGGCCCAAGACAATGCCAAGTGGCATATCCCTCTCCTACCTCCACCCCTTCCGATAGGTGGAGACTGGCCAGCTCGTGAATGCATTCCATCATAATCGGGGGGCATGCATGCCTAACCCGCTCCACAATAAAGCCCGCAGGCATATCATAATATAAGGAAGTTCATGACTCGATTGACTCAGGGTACCCGATGAGGCTGGGCTACCCTATGACCCTAGCAAAGACTCTAGGACTATCACAGATAACGGCCGTTCTGTTTCAAACGCATAAAGTAAGCAGATGCTCATTCAATAAATGCAACCTAACATGATACTACATGGCATGCTTTTATGCATATGCAACACCTAACATAAAATGCAACAACAGGCATGAATGTCCAACCTGAGTAAGCCCCCTAGGGAACTTACCTGAAGATGCAGAACAACAGGATAACACAAGCAAGGGCCCAAATGCAAGTCCAAAGCAATCCCAAAGGCAATACACACCTATCATCAAGCCATTTTCATAAGCTACTAGACCAACATTCATACACCCGAAACCCAAGTTCTCAACGCACTCAAAACAACCCGGTAGTGAAATCGTTTTCCAAGACCTTTCCGATATGATCAACACCAACCAAAATCATTTCATTTCCAATCACACCCATTGATAAAAATCGTATCAACCATATCTCCAAACTTCATTCTCAAAACCAACATCGTCAAATCAAGACAAAGAATTCCGACCTTAAACATTTAAACCTTAAAACCAATCTCTCAAAATCATATTATAGAAATAATTCCGGCATTTTGGTTTTCAAGACAACAATCCTTAAGGGGATAATTCCGAAACTGGAAAATCTCTTTTAAATAATTTATCATCAATATATGTAATTAACATCAACTACTTTATTAATAATTCCTTTCCAAAAATCACCTAATTAAATCATTACACAATACTTATCCCAATAATATTATTTTCAAATACTTTTATAATCCATAATTTTTCACAAATATATATTTATTATAAAACTCCATAATCGCATAATAATAATAATAATAATAATAATAATAATAATAATAATAATAATAATAATAATAATAATAATAATAATAATAATAATAATAATAATAATAATAATAATAATAATAATAATAATAATAATAATAATAATAATAATAATAACATTCTAATAGACTAACAATAACACAAAACAATTAACATGTAAAGGATTTAACAACACCAACAAAACACAACCCAACCCAACCCAAAAATTAGGCCCACCGAAACCAATCCCCTCTCAGCTCTCTTACTCTCGCCAATTCAGAAAGAAAGAAAAAGAAGTGGGTCCCCAAGGCTGGCGTGGCTGCCAATGTGGAACGGTGGGGCCCGCGTCTGCTTCTTCATCCTCAGCTCCATTCCGCTCCTCCGCACTCGAAAACGGCGGTAGCTCTTCCGGTGCTCGAGCTCTCCCGTGTCCTCTTGCTCCCGCTCTCTCCCTCACTCGCTCGCTCTCGTCTCGCCCTCGCACCACTCGCTCACAACTGCTCGCACTGCCCCGCCCGATTGCTCACGATCTCGCTGGTCACTCTCGGGCTCATCGGACTCACTCCAACCCGCTCTCACTCTCGCCCTTGTAGCTAGCTCGAAACTAAGGACCAGAAAAAAAGGAAACGCCCAGGAAGTGAACAAGAAGGAGAAAGCAGTAGGTGCTCACCGAGGAGGGGGAGTCACGAAGGTCGTCGGAAAGCTCTCGCCGGAGTCGGTTTGTCGCCGGAGATGGCCTAGGAAGGGAAGAGGAGGCTTAAAGGCGCGACCTTTACGGAGTTTCAAGTCGGAATAAGGAGATCGAGAGCTTACCGAGGCCAAATCGGAAACAGAGGAGCGGGAAGGAGGCTGCGCTCGGGGGCTCTCCGGCGGCTTCTGCTGCTGCTTCTTTCGGCGTCGGGAGGAGGCGGGGGTTCTCCTGCTACTGGCGCCTTAGGTGGAAGGAGGGAGGAGTGGTGGAGCTTGGGTGCTTCTCTCGGCAACAGGGGAGCTCGGACTCGGCGGCGCCCTGGTGGCTACTGGCGGCCGGAGACAGGAGGGGTGGTGTGAAGATGGAGTCGGCAATGGTGACGCTCTGCTGGGTTCAGTCTTACATAACAGAAAGGAGGGGAAGAGAGGAGGAATTTGTGGGTAAAAGAAATGGGAGGGTGTGTGTTGGATTTAACTGGGAAAAGAACCAAAGAAATGAGCTAGGAAAAGGGAGGTTGCAGCTGTTGCCTCTTATCGAAAATGGAGAGGGAGAGGGATCTGGGTTGATCCGAAAGATGTCAAGGGGGAAAGAGACAAAAAGGATATGTGGTCACCCTAATTCTCAAACTTACAAATAGCCGGAAACAAATTCCGAAATCAGTTCTCTCGATTTTATCCCAACTTGTTCAAAATAAAATTTAAATTTTTCAGTCCGAATTTAATAATTAAATTCCTGAAAAGCAGAATAAAATCTATTTGTATAAATTGAAAATTTGGGTCGGAATTCACTCTAAGAATTTCAATTTGATTTAGTAGATTAATGACGAGTTTTCCTTTAAACATCCAAATTAAATCCATTTTATTTTATTTATTTTTAAATTATTATTTTAAAAATCCGGGCCTTTACATCATCCACCTCTAAAAACAAGTCTCGTCCCCGAGACTAAAACTAAAATAAAGTAGGGGGTGAAGTTTGAAATTGATGAGTCCAAGGGCCATTTCCAAGGATGTTGTAATCCTCTCGGTTGCGTCTTCCGGGATTCTCACAACATCCTAGTCACGGTCGTGACATCTCCAATTGGCCTTGACAAGTATGCGATAAGCGCCCCTATCACATACTCGCTTCGACTTTTCGGAAGTACCACAACTCTAAAAGTTCTATAATATCATCACTAGGTCTTAGCGAACACCCTACAGGCGCCCCCATAAAATGCATGTATCCACTTCGTGAAGTATTATAAAGTTGCCCGGGTTTGAATAGTCTTTCAAAGGGGGTTCCACAATTGAAAAAGGTCGGCCTCAAAATCGTTGGAATTCTCGATCGCGTTTATTCTTTAAGATTCCAAGTAATCCCTTTTTAAACCGCTCAAAATCTTCAAATAAGACGTTTAACTAAGCAACTTTACACCAAAACAAGTAAAATCTTTTCGACCAAAATTTGTCAAAATCCTCCAAAACCAAATTAGTTTCCCGCATAACAATCAATCAAATTCAGAAGCTCGGAGGTGGAATCATCCACCTCTAAGGGCTAATCCCATATTCTCTTCCTAATTTCCAGAATCAATCAATCTATCAGTCTCAATTCAAGCAAGTTTCACAAGTTATAAGCAATGCATAACCACATAACCAATCGATCCTCAACGAGTACATCATACGACAAGTCTCAACCATGTATCCACACAGTTCCACAAGGCCACATCAAGCATCTCCAAATCATACTAAAGGTTAAAATGTGCACCTAAACAACATACCAAAGTCATAACAAACGTCTCGACATCACCCCAGAAATCATAAGAGGTATCTCACTATCGCATATCAACACCGCAATCATAGTAAGGCCAGTCACAACAAGGGATCTCATTTAACGCATAAATTCACATAGTCATCATATCCAATTTCTATCCAGCATTATCATAACAGATTTATCACATCAAACATTTGTATTTGCAAGGTTAGCCATAGCGGAATTTCATCATAAGTCAACGAAACAAAACTAATTATAACTACATCAACACAAACAAGGTCATGCTATTAAGATTCAACAAAGGGAAGATCAAGCAGTATCTCAACATCAAAATGTCAACATGCTCTCCAGACATCATCTCAGCTCGTCACAACACCATATAACGATCATTTAGCCATCAGACACCATTATTTCATATATAAACCGATCATATTCATGCTTCAAGTCATATTAATCATTTACATAACCACTAATCATGTTTGTCAACCATATAGTACACATCATGCTCACTACCACATAATAAAACATCATGCTTCCACATAATAGCACATCATTATCTCATAGTTCATACTCTTCATTACTTCATGTGTCATATCACAGCACCTCCTATCATGCTTCTAAACTAATATAACCGGATATCAAAGTATTAATATATCATGGTAACACTTGTCACTACCAACTAGATTTTAATATTGCACATCAACATGTAATTCCATATCAGGTTCATCATGGTCGTTATCTAACATCATGCCAGCAGATATAAATAAGTCACATAATCAAGAAAATCCTCACATCATACCAGTCAAAATAAACACAATCTCCACTCGCCCATCTCCACTCTCAAACCAAGACTAATTTTCTTCTAGACCCGCCAACGTCATCTCAGACAAAATTTCCCAAAGAAATCCCAATTCATCTTGATGCTCAAATCTCGCCCCTCCTTCCGCCAAGCACTACCACACCATCCACCTCTAAGAATCCAACTCCTATCTCTAACTTCACACCCAAGTACCCTCTAATACCATATCCTCAATATTCACGAGCCCTTCCTTACACTCTTCGCACTACCCAAAGCATTACCAGCATCACCTAGAAGCTCATCAGAACCACCAACATTGCCTACCATAAATCCCAAAGCTCACTCAGTCTAACCTAAGCCAACATCCGTCTCTCGCGACTCGCCTCTTAATACCATCGATCATCCTAACCGCCCAAAATTCTTTCACTACTCTCCAACCACTCCACAAGAGAATCCCTCACCCACAAGATAAAAGAAGAAGCAATCATGCTCAATAGTTATTGCAAAACATCATATACGCACATAATCAAGTTAAGCTAGCAAGTTACATCATAGCCTTATCTAATAAACAATTCAGATTTCTGAGCATTTACAGTTCACAATTTACGGGCAAAGGAAATTAGGTCATGCTTAGCACTCAAAGTATCATTGCATCAAGACATCATGTCACATTAGAATTGTAAGGCATCAAATCATATCATCATAGACAACATGCAATCAGGCAGCAGTCATCACCAAGTCAGCATGTCAACACGAAAATCCCATCGTCAGGTCAGTGCAATATCATCATCAACAATTTCAAAAGGATCAGCAATTCGAACGAAGAACACTCCCGCCTACAAGTTATATCGTACTAGGTAACCGCAATCCACAAAACGTGCTCGGCCTGCCGACATTGTTGATCCTGAGGTCCGTGGGTTATGGGCCCACGCTTCATTTGCGCTCTCCATCGCTAACTAACTTCTTGTTTCCTTTTTCACGCGGTCGCTTGTCCAAGTATCGCAGAGGAGTCCAAGTTAGCAGAGATAGAGGAGTGACAGGGACGGGAAACCCAATGTTGACTTCGGAAATACAGACCAAGGCTAAAAGGATGACAAGACTGGAGACAAGACTCTGACCCGAGAATAGCAACGATGCCCTTATGGAAGTCGGTGAGGTTATAATTTGTGACAAGTAGCAAGAGTTCATCACAAGCAAATCAACCCTATCAATCCACACTAACATGTACCTATCTCAAGGAACAACGACATACATGCACATTCTTAAAGACACGATTAAGTCCTACACCGATGCTTGCGAAGCAAAATAGCAATCTATTATTCCATGAATGCCATGACGTCTAGTAGCCCTAAGCGAGATATGCAGGATTTAGCAAACATAGCAAGTATCACATATACGGACAATGCATGAGCAAGATATAGACACTAACAAGCGAGTTCAAATATAGCCTGGCGAGGTATAACCAGATTACGCGTTGTACGAGAACACATAGGAACACTATAGTAACTATCACCTATGGCAACAATGATCATGTGATAGCTCAAGGATGGCATGTAATCATACGACGAGATGCATTTGGAAGGCATAGTCCTACATGATACTAACGACACATGATGTGATACAAACAGGGTCATGAGTCATTAAAAGGGGTTCACATAATATTTAAGAACATGAGGCATTATCAAAAGTAATGAGAAGTGCATCATTGGTGACATATTACAATCATGCTAGGAATGAACCATCGTAAGGCATATAAAATGATAACTATCACATTATGGAACAAGTACAACCTGTAATCATTTAAAGACTCATATTGGAAAGTAGAAGCCCTACAAGATACTACTAGCACATATCAAAACGTGACTACAACCAAGGCAATTCGACTAGATTCATTCTAACATTCATGCGTCATGTGTATGCGAAATTACGATGTAACGTGGTGTGTGACCATGCGAGGTGCCAAAGCATACATCTATGCAAGCACAAGAGGATATCATAGAGCAATAGGGGAACACTACTGAGCGACGACATGTAAGCATGCTATGATTTACCATCACGAAAAGCAAGTCGATCATTGATTTCAGCATCAGTCTAATCAGGATGAGTAAAACACTTTAAGAAGAGGGAAGAATCACACTATCAAGGACCTAACCCGAGAGGGAATTAGCAATATTGTAGACAAATATAAATTCACACAAGTCACAACCAAGGGTCCTACACGACACTAATGGCTCAACCTAACATGCTATACATATAAACATTTAATTGATAATTACAACGGTACGCAAGAGATCAATCACTCATATTCCGACGATATAGAAGCATGAGGGCAAGTGTAGCGGTGTATAATACGAACCTAGTAATGGGACAATATAGCTAGAATACGGGGACATGAGTTCAAATCAACACATAACACGATAAAACATGCATTCATCAAGACTCAATTATACCACATACTCTCCATCCAAAACACGTAATCATACACCAATTTTAACTTGCAAGATCATCAACGATAGTCAATTTAATGAATACAAAATAGATGGGCATGCTACAGATTCTCGTCACAAAGGAATAATAAGCATTGACACGTCATCATCCATCATGCTAAGGCGATCATGTACAAGCATTCATACAGGGAGGGTTGATCACACTATCATGAACCTAATCAAAGAGGAAATAACGATCATGTAGGTTCACATCATATGGTTTATCCTTCCAATCAATCATACGATCAATAGGCCAAGTAAACATGCTATAACAACATACAATTATGATAGAAGGCAAGACACAACATGAGACTCAAGCAATATAATCAATCACAAATGTAATAGCAGGAGCAGTCTGTACTAATGGTCATTCTCAAAGTATATGCAGGAGGCTATAAAATCATGACATGCAATTCAGAGAGAGCCACCATTACAACCAGACAGAGATCCCTAAGGGCAACCATTGACCTTTTCCAACCGACTCATCACCCCTCTTTCCCGTGGGACTCCGGTACGAATCTTCATGGCACGAAGACACTGGTTGATCATCATAAAAATAAGGACAGACAGCCCCAAAAACACCCTACTTCTGACTCAAAGTGGCATCAAGAACTTCCAACACTCACTCAGACAACCTTAATATACAAGCATGATTCCCGACACAACGTGTTTACCAACCCGATTCCCCGTAGGAGACACTGATGTCCGAGAGAAACACTCAACAGCACCATCAAAGGGTTAACAGACATAGTAGAGAGCTGTCTCACACAGGCTGGGTTTAACAATGTAGAATTAAAGGCACACTCCCGCTATCCCGTTTGCACAGGTAAGTCAGTACACATTCATTGTAAGACATATCAAATCAGATCTCTAGCATAGCAAGCACTCAGCACAGAATCAGTTAATAACACTCATAACGATCTCCTTGGAGTCTCCCAACCCATCTGTAAAGAACAAGCTGATATTTTGCCTAGCGTTCCCAACTACACCAAATAGGGGTGGTCTAGTGCCTTTATTACCCACTCGCGTCCCCGTTTGGTCGGTTTTCCTCTTTTATTACAAGTCAAGTTCAATACTTAGTCCAATTTCGGTTAGGCATCTTAAGTTCATTTTGCCCCTTTAAATTCGTTTCAAAAGTCGTTGAAATTCATGGGCGGTTTCCAAAACATACACTCGACCCTTGTGTACCCGAATTGCACAACCTCAGCTCTGATACCATCTTTGTAACGGCCCAGAATTATAATTTCCGGGTTACGTTTCAAGGGATGAAAACCCTTGTTCGGATCTTGCAATCCAGGTACGGGTCAAGGTTTCAAACTCTTTTAAGATCAGTATAAAGAGGAATTTAAAACCCTAAAAACCTCGAAGGGCCGTTGGGTACCCTTAACCTGTCCTACAACTATGTCGCGGAATCCATTTCAAATGGAAGTAAAGCGGAAGCAAAGTAAATATACAAGTGTCACGGCAAAGCCGGTCAAAACCAAATCATGAGTGGGTAATTACCATTTTACTAAATTAGGATATTAGCTAGATTCTTCGATTCGCCAAAAAGAAACCCCGTCATATAGACATCGAGCACTCAAATCTGCAGAGAATACCTTTAAAAAAAGAACGGGGAAAGGAATCAGATCGAGCCACTCATGCGGGACCGGCAGTCCTCGTTGAGGCCACATAGTATGTGCTATACCTAATAAAGATGCTCTAATGCAGTACGAAATTCAAACACACTAGCATGCTCCTAGTTCATAATAATGTGCAGAAATACTGTAAAGGGCCCAAGACAATGCCAAGTGGCATATCCCTCTCCTACCTCCACCCCTTCCGATAGGTGGAGACTGGCCAGCTCGTGAATGCATTCCATCATAATCGGGGGGCACGCATGCCTAACCCGCTCCACAATAAAGCCCGCAGGCATATCATAATATAAGGAAGTTCATGACTCGATTGACTCAGGGTACCCGATGAGGCTGGGCTACCCTATGACCCTAGCAAAGACTCTAGGACTATCACAGATAACGGCCGTTCTGTTTCAAACGCATAAAGTAAGCAGATGCTCATTCAATTAATGCAACCTAACATGATACTACATGGCATGCTTTTATGCATATGCAACACCTAACATAAAATGCAACAACAGGCATGAATGTCCAACCTGAGTAAGCCCCCTAGGGAACTTACCTGAAGATGCAGAACAACAGGATAACACAAGCAAGGGCCCAAATGCAAGTCCAAAGCAATCCCAAAGGCAATACACACCTATCATCAAGCCATTTTCATAAGCTACTAGACCAACATTCATACACCTGAAACCCAAGTTCTCAACGCACTCAAAACAACCCGGTAGTGAAATCGTTTTCCAAGACCTTTCCGATATGATCAACACCAACCAAAATCATTTCATTTCCAATCACACCCATTGATAAAAATCGTATCAACCATATCTCCAAACTTCATTCTCAAAACCAACATCGTCAAATCAAGACAAAGAATTCCGACCTTAAACATTTAAACCTTAAAACCAATCTCTCAAAATCATATTATAGAAATAATTCCGGCATTTTGGTTTTCAAGACAACAATCCTTAAGGGGATAATTCCGAAACTGGAAAATCTCTTTTAAATAATTTATCATCAATATATGTAATTAACATCAACTACTTTATTAATAATTCCTTTCCAAAAATCACCTAATTAAATCATTACACAATACTTATCCCAATAATATTATTTTCAAATACTTTTATAATCCATAATTTTTCACAAATATATATTTATTATAAAACTCCATAATCGCATAATAATAATAATAATAATAATAATAATAATAATAATAATAATAATAATAATAATAATAATAATAATAATAATAATAATAATAATAATAATAATAATAATAATAATAACATTCTAATAGACTAACAATAACACAAAACAATTAACATGTAAAGGATTTAACAACACCAACAAAACACAACCCAACCCAACCCAAAAATTAGGCCCACCGAAACCAATCCCCTCTCAGCTCTCTTACTCTCGCCAATTCAGAAAGAAAGAAAAAGAAGTGGGTCCCCAAGGCTGGTGTGGCTGCCAATGTGGAACGGTGGGGCCCGCGTCTGCTTCTTCATCCTCAGCTCCATTCCGCTCCTCCGCACTCGAAAACGGCGGTAGCTCTTCCGGTGCTCGAGCTCTCCCGTGTCCTCTTGCTCCCGCTATCTCCCTCACTCGCTCGCTCTCGTCTCGCCCTCGCACCACTCGCTCACAACTGCTCGCACTGCCCCGCCCGATTGCTCACGATCTCGCTGGTCACTCTCGGGCTCACCGGACTCACTCCAACCCGCTCTCACTCTCGCCCTTGTAGCTAGCTCGAAACTAAGGACCAGAAAAAAAGGAAACGCCCAGGAAGTGAACAAGAAGGAGAAAGCAGTAGGTGCTCACCGAGGAGGGGGAGTCACGAAGGTCGTCGGAAAGCTCTCGCCGGAGTCGGTTTGTCGCCGGAGATGGCCTAGGAAGGGAAGAGGAGGCTTAAAGGCGCGACCTTTACGGAGTTTCAAGTCGGAATAAGGAGATTGAGAGCTTACCGAGGCCAAATCGGAAACAGAGGAGCGGGAAGGAGGCTGCGCTCGGGGGCTCTCCGGCGGCTTCTGCTGCTGCTTCTTTCGGCGTCGGGAGGAGGCGGGGGTGCTCCTGCTACTGGCGCCTTAGGTGGAAGGAGGGAGGAGTGGTGGAGCTTGGGTGCTTCTCTCGGCAACAGGGGAGCTCGGACTCGGCGGCGCCCTGGTGGCTACTGGCGGCCGGAGACAGGAGGGGTGGTGTGAAGATGGAGTCGGCAATGGTGACGCTCTGCTGGGTTCAGTCTTACATAACAGAAAGGAGGGGAAGAGAGGAGGAATTTGTGGGTAAAAGAAATGGGAGGGTGTGTGTTGGATTTAACTGGGAAAAGAACCAAAGAAATGAGCTAGGAAAAGGGAGGTTGCAGTTGTTGCCTCTTATCGAAAATGGAGAGGGAGAGGGATCTAGGTTGATCCGAAAGATGTCAAGGGGGAAAGAGACAAAAAGGATATGTGGTCCCCCTAATTCTCAAACTTACAAATAGCCGGAAACAAATTCCGAAATCAGTTCTCTCGATTTTATCCCGACTTGTTCAAAATAAAATTTAAATTTTTCAGTCCGAATTTAATAATGAAATTCCTGAAAAGCAGAATAAAATCTATTTGTATAAATTGAAAATTTGGGTCGGAATTCACTCTAAGAATTTCAATTTGATTTAGTAGATTAATGACGAGTTTTCCTTTAAACATCCAAATTAAATCCATTTTATTTTATTTATTTTTAAATTATTATTTTAAAAATCCGGGCCTTTACATCATCCACCTCTAAAAACAAGTCTCGTCCCCGAGACTAAAACCAAAATAAAGTAGGGGGTGAAGTTTGAAATTGATGAGTCCAAGGGCCATGTCCAAGGATGTTGTAATCCTCTCGGTTGCGTCTTCCGGGATTCTCACAACATCCTAGTCACGGTCGTGACATCTCCAATTGGCCTTGACAAGTATGCGATAAGCGCCCCTATCACATACTCGCTTCGACTTTTCGGAAGTACCACAACTCTAAAAGTTCTATAATATCATCACTAGGTCTTAGCGAACACCCTACAGGCGCCCCCATAAAATGCATGTATCCACTTCGTGAAGTATTATAAAGTTGCCCGGGTTTGAAAAGTCTTTCAAAGGGGGTTCCACAATTGAAAAAGGTCGGCCTCAAAATCGTTGGAATTCTCGATCGCGTTTATTCTTTAAGATTCCAAGTAATCCCTTTTTAAACCGCTCAAAATCTTCAAATAAGACGTTTAACTAAGCAACTTTACACCAAAACAAGTAAAATCTTTTCGACCAAAATTTGTCAAAATCCTCCAAAACCAAATTAGTTTCCCGCATAACAATCAATCAAATTCAGAAGCTCGGAGGTGGAATCATCCACCTCTAAGGGCTAATCCCATATTCTCTTCCTAATTTCCAGAATCAATCAATCTATCAGTCTCAATTCAAGCAAGTTTCACAAGTTATAAGCAATGCATAACCACATAACCAATCGATCCTCAACGAGTACATCATACGACAAGTCTCAACCATGTATCCACACAGTTCCACAAGGCCACATCAAGCATCTCCAAATCATACTAAAGGTTAAAATGTGCACCTAAACAACATACCAAAGTCATAACAAACGTCTCGACATCACCCCAGAAATCATAAGAGGTATCTCACTATCGCATATCAACACCGCAATCTTAGTAAGGCCAGTCACAACAAGGGATCTCATTTAACGCATAAATTCACATAGTCATCATATCCAATTTCTATCCAGCATTATCATAACAGATTTATCACATCAAACATTTGTATTTGCAAGGTTAGCCATAGCGGAATTTCATCATAAGTCAACGAAACAAAACTAATCATAACCACATCAACACAAGGTTATGTTTTGAGGAAAATTCATATAGGTAACTGATAAATTTATAGTAAAACATTATATTAAGTTGTACATTCTTATTGGAATACTATAAGAGTGTGTTTTGAGGAGAACTCGTATAAGTGACTAATAAATGTTGAATAAAACCTTATATTAACTTGTAAAATTTTATTAGAATACTATAAAAGTATGTTTTGAGGAAAACTCATATAAGTAACTAACAAGTGTTGAATAAAACTTTTTATTTAGTAATAAAATCTTATTAGAATACTATAAGAGTATGTTTTGAGGAAAACTCGTATAATAAGTGACTAATAAATGTTGAATAAAGCCTTATAATAACTAATAAATTCTTATTAGAATACTATAAGAGTGTGTTTTGAGAAAAACTCGAATAAGTGACTAATAAATATCGAATAAAACCTTATATTAACTAGTAAAATCTTATTCGAATACGATGAGAGTATGTTTTGAGGAAAACTCATATAAGTAACTAACAAGTGTTGAATAAAACTTTATATTAAGTAATAAAATCTTATTAGAATACTATAAGAGTATGTTTTGAAAAAAACTCATATAACTGACTAATAAATGTTGAATAAAGCCTTATATTAAGTCATAAATTCTTATTAGAATACTATAAGAGTGTGTTTTGAGAAAAACTCGTATAACTAACTAATAAATGTTGAATAAAACCTTATATTAACTAGTAAAATATAATTAGAATACTATAAGATTATGTTTTGAGGAAAACTCATATAATTGACTAATTAATGTTGAATAAAGCCTTATATTAACTAATAAATTCTTATTAGAATACTATAAGAGTGTGTTTTGAGGAAAACTCGTATAAGTGACTAATAAATGTTGAATAAAACTTTATATTAACTAGTAAAATCTTAATAGAATACTATAAGAGTATGTTTAGAGGAAAACTCATATAAGTGACTAATAAATGTTGAATAAAGCTTTATATTAACTAATATATTCTTATTAGAATACTATAAGAGTGTGTTTTGAGGAAAACTTGTATAAGTGACTAATAAATGTTGAATCAAACCTTATATTAACTAGTAAAATCTTATTAGAATACTATAAGAATATATTTTGAGGAAAACCCATATAAGTGACTAATAAATATTGAATAAAGCCTTATATAAACTAATAAATTCTTATTAGAATACTATAAGAATGTGTTTTGAGAAAAACTCATATAAGTAACAAACATGTGTTGAATAAAACTTTATATGAAGTAATAAAATCTTATTAGAATACTATAAGAGTATGTTTTGAGGAAAACTCATATAATAAGTGACTAATAAATGTTGAATAAAGCCTTATAATAACTAATAAATTCTTATTAGAATACTATAAGAGTGTGTTTTGAGGAAAAACTCGTATAAGTGACTAATAAATGTTGAATAAAACTTTATATTAACTAGTAAAATCTTATTAGAATACTATAAGAGTATGTTTTGAGGAAAAACTCATATAAGTAACTAACAAGTGTTGAATTAAACTTTATATTAAGTAATAAAATCTTATTAGAATACTATAAGAGTATGTTTTGAAGAAAACTCATATAAGTAACAAACATGTGTTGAATAAAACTTTATATTAAGTAATAAAATCTTGTTAGAATACTATAAGAGTATGTTTTGAGGAAAACTCATATAATAAGTGACAAATAAATGTTGAATAAAGCCTTATAATAACTAATAAATTCTTATTAGAATACTATAAGAGTGTGTTTTGAGAAAAACTCGAATAAGTGACTAATAAATATCGAATAAAACCTTATATTAACTAGTAAAATCTTATTCGAATACGATGAGAGTATGTTTTGAGGAAAACTCATATAAGTAACTAACAAGTGTTGAATAAAACTTTATATTAAGTAATAAAATCTTATTAGAATACTATAAGAGTATGTTTTGAAAAAAACTCATATAACTGACTAATAAATGTTGAATAAAGCCTTATATTAAGTCATAAATTCTTATTAGAATAATATAAGAGTTTGTTTTGAGAAAAACTCGTATAACTAACTAATAAATGTTGAATAAAACCTTATATTAACTAGTAAAATATAATTAGAATACTATAAGATTATGTTTTGAGGAAAACTCATATAATTGACTAATTAATGTTGAATAAAGCCTTATATTAACTAATAAATTCTTATTAGAATACTATAAGAGTGTGTTTTGAGGAAAACTCGTATAAGTGACTAATAAATGTTGAATAAAACTTTATATTAACTAGTAAAATCTTAATAGAATATTATAAGAGTATGTTTAGAGGAAAACTCATATAAGTGACTAATAAATGTTGAATAAAGCTTTATATTAACTAATATATTCTTATTAGAATACTATAAGAGTGTGTTTTGAGGAAAACTTGTATAAGTGACTAATAAATGTTGAATCAAACCTTATATTAACTAGTAAAATCTTATTAGAATACTATAAGAATATATTTTGAGGAAAACCCATATAAGTGACTAATAAATATTGAATAAAGCCTTATATAAACTAATAAATTCTTATTAGAATACTATAAGAATGTGTTTTGAGAAAAACTCATATAATTAACAAACATGTGTTGAATAAAAATTTATATGAAGTAATAAAATCTTATTAGAATACTATAAGAGTATGTTTTGAGGAAAACTCATATAATAAGTGACTAATAAATGTTGAATAAAGCCTTATAATAACTAATAAATTCTTATTAGAATACTATAAGAGTGTGTTTTGAGGAAAAACTCGTATAAGTGACTAATAAATATTGAATAAAACTTTATATTAACTAGTAAAATCTTATTAGAATACTATAAGAGTATGTTTTGAGGAAAAACTCATATAAGTAACTAACAAGTGTTGAATAAAACTTTATATTAAGTAATAAAATCTTATTAGAATACTATAAGAGTATGTTTTGAAGAAAACCCATATAAGTGAGTATTAAATGTTGAATAAAGCCTTATATTAACTAATAAATTCTTATTAGAATACTATAAGATCGTGTTTTGAGGAAAACTCGTATAAGTGACTAATAAATGATGAATAAAACCTTATATTAACTAGTAAAATTTAATTAGAATACTATAAGAGTATCTTTTGAGGAAAACTCATATAAGTGACTAATAAATGTTGACTAAAGCCTTATATTAACTAATAAATTCTTATTCGAATAATAAAAGAGTGTGTTTTGAGGAAAACTCGTATGAGTTACTAATCAATGTTGAATAAAACCTTATATTAACTATTAAAATCTTATTATAATACTATAAGAGTATGTTTTGATGAAAACTCATATAAGTAACTAATATATGTTGAATAAAACTTTATATTAAGTAATAAAATTTTATTAGAATACTATAAGTGTATGTTTTGAGGAAAACTCATATAAGTGACTAATAAATATTGAATAAAGCTTTATATTAACTAATATATTCTTATTAGAATACTATAAGAGTGTGTTTGGAGGAAAACTTGTACAAGTGACTAATAATTATTGAATCAAACCTTACATTAACTGGTAAAATCTTATTAGAATACTATAAGAATATGTTTTGAGGAAAACCCGTATAATTTACTAATAAATATTGAATAAAGCCTTATATTAACTGATAAATTCTTATTATAATACTATAAGAAAGTGTTTTGAGAAAAACTCGTATAAGTGACTAATAATTGTTGAATAAAACCTTATATTAACTAGTAAAATCGTATTAGAATACTATAAGAGTATGTTTTGAGGAAAACTCATATAAGTAACTAACAAGTGTTGAATAAAACTTTATATTAAGTAATAAAATCTTATTAGAAAACTATAAGAGTATGTTTTGAAGAAAACTCATATATGTGACTAATAAATGTTGAATAAAGCCTTATATTAACTAATAAATTCTAATAGAATACTATAAGAGTATGTTTTGAAGAAAACTCATATAAGTGACTAATAAATGTTGAATAAAGCCTTATATTAACTAATAAATTCTTATTAAAATACTATCAGATTGTGTTTTGAGGAAAACTCGTATAAGCGACTAATAAATGTTGAATAAAACCTTACATTAACTAGTAAAATCTAATTAGAATACTACAAGAGTATGTTTTGAGGAAAACTTATATAAGTGACTAATAAATGTTGATTAAAGCCTTATATTAACTAATAAATTTTTATTAGAATACTATAAGAGTGTGTTTTGAGGAAAACTCGTATAAGTTACTAAAAAATGTTGAATCAAAACATATATTAACTAGTAAAATCTTATTAGAATACTATAAGAATATGTTTTGAGGAAAACACATATAGGTAACTGATAAATTTGTAATAAAACCTTATAATATGTTATAAATTCTTATTAGAATACTATAAGAGTGTGTTTTGAGGAAAACTCGTATAAGTGACTAATAAATGTTGAATAAAACCTTGTATTAACTAGTAAAATCTTATTAGAATACTATAAAAGTATGTTTTGAGGAAAACTCATATAAGTAACTAACAAGTGTTGAATAAAACTTTATATTAAGTAATAAAATCTTATTAGAATACTATAAGAGTATGTTTTGAGGAAAACTTGTAAAGGCCCGGATTTTTAAATAATAATATTTCAGCAAATAATCTAAAATGGATTAAGTCGGAAAATAATAATAATAATAATAATAATAATAATAATAATAATAATAATAATAATAATAATAATAATAATAATAATAATAATAATAATAATAATAATAATAATAATAATAATAATAATAATTCGAATATTTTAAGAAAAACTCGTCTTTAAATTACTAAATCGAAATTGAAACTTTTAAAGCGAATTCCGGCATAATTTTTTTTTTTAAACTTTGAAAGACAATTCTATCGTTTTGCCTCGGGTTTTGAAATAAACTTTGGGATGTCGTTATCTTCATAATTTTGAAGCGTTATTTTAATAGAGTCGGATTTTATTTCGAGCGAACGGGTTTCGAGATGTAATTCCGGGTATTTAAACTTTACCTTTGAGACCGAAATTTCCGTCTCATATCACCAATTCTTATCAAATCTGTAGACTTGGTCTCCATGTTTGACCAATTCCAACTCATCCCTTCCTCTTTTTGGTAAATCTTATCCACTTCTTTGATCCCCTCCTCCACCCTCGTTTGTTGTATGTACAACCAATTCCCCTACCTTTTCCCTTTAAGTTTGAACTCTCAGCAACCCCAAAACCCACATCTCACACAAACACTCTCCTCCCTCTCCTCTTCCTTTCTTTTGCCTTCACAACCCGCTAAAGGAGCTCCCTTTCTCCATCCTCCCTTCGTTTCTTCTGTTTCCACTGCAGCAAATGGCTCGAGCAGCCACCACGGCCCCTGTTGCTCCGACTCAAACACCATACACACCACTCCCTCAGAGGGATCTCCGCCTCCCTCACCGAGACCGCAGCCACCCCCCAACGCCGCCAGAGGAAGTGGCCACAGCAGCAGCCCTGTTTCCCGTTAGACTAAGGCGAGCTCCAACAGCTTCCGCTCCCTCCTCCTCCTCAACGAGAGCAGCAGCATCAGTGTCTCCAATCTTCACCACTTCCTCCGCTGACAAGGAGCCGCCAGGAGCACTACCGCCGGCGCCAACTCCCTGTTTTCACCTCGGAAAGGTTGGTTATGGTCTCTTCCTTCGTTTTCTAGCCTTTATGCCCCTATCTTTCTTCCTAGGCCATCCCGGGCGTCGATCCATCTCCGGCAAGCCCAAATTCGACTCCGACGACCCCGAAACTTTCCGACTGAGCTCAAATACTCTCGGTGAGCATTCCCTTTTTCCTCTCTCCTTTCTTGTCAATTCTCTGCTTTGTGATGCCTGTTTGAGTGGTCGGAGCTCAGTCCTTGCCGGTGAGCTTCTCCTCCTCCCTCCCTTTTCTCCAATTTTCGAACAGCTGATTGTGGGAGACGGTGAACAGTAACATTGGGTTCGGTTTGACTGCTTTCTTTTGTGTGGTCCGGTTCAAGGGTTTAAATAAAACAAAACCGGTTCAGCTTTTGTCTTTGAAAGTAGGAAATGGGTTTGGGCTTTATTTGGATCCGAGTGGGCCTATTTCCTTGGGCCTTTTCTTTCCGGGTTGTATTTTGGGCCTATTTGTGTGGATCCAACCTTTCCTTCCGGGCTTTCACTTTGGGTTTCTGTTGGGCTGGGCAAGTTGATCCGAAATTGGTTGAGAGTTGGGCCTTTTGGGGTTGTTTTAAACTATGAGTTATTTTTAATTGGAGTGTTATGTTATTTATATATGTTATGATCTCATATTGTCATTAGTAGATATTATTATTAGTAATATGTTATTTCTGAATTTTATGATAATTCACATTTCCTGAAACTTTATATATTATAAAAGTGTTTTATTAATGTAAATTTTTAGAGATGGTTTATTAAAAAGATGGGATGTTTCAAAGTCTTATTTGTTCGAATATTGTTGGTTTGATTTATAAATGCGGTTTGTGAAAATAGGACTATTTTGGTGATTAAATGTTGGAATTTATTTATATAATAATTTTAAAGGAAGAAACATGCCGGAATTATTCTAATGGTATAAAATTGCAAGTCGATTAAAGATGTAAGGTTTTATAAATGGAGTTGACCGGATAGGATTTGAGAAATTGTTTTGAAAATGAGTTGACCTAACTTGAGATTAAGAGTTTGGAAAACTTTGGGAAATGAGATTTTGAAATATTATCTTAATATTCAATATTAAAGAAGGGATTTGATGGAACTTGAACTATTTGATCTTGAGCTTGAAGTTATGTTAAAAGTGTCATTTCAAATGTCGGGATTTTTGTCTTGGTTTGATGACGTTGGTTTGAAAAGGAAATTGGGAAAATGATTTTGGTTGATGCTTATTGTATCGGAAAGGTTTGGAAAATGGTTTTATCGTCGATTGGTTTTGATGATATGGAGAAATTGGGTTCAGGTGTGTAATAATGTTGGTGTAGTAGCTTATGGAAATGTCTTGATGATAGGTGTGTATTGCTTTTGGATTGCTTGGACTTGTATTTGGGCCCTTTGCTTATATTATCCTGTTGTTCTGCATCTTCAGGTAAGTTCCCTAGGGGGCTTACTCAGGTTGGACATTCATGCCTGTTGTTGCATTTTATGTTAGGTGTTGCATATGCATAAAAGCATGCCATGTAGTATCATGTTTAGGTTGCACTAATTGATTGAGCATCTGTTTACTTTATGCGTTTGAAACAGAACGGCCGTTATCTGTGATAGTCCTAGAGTCTTTGCTAGGGTCATAGGGTAGCCCAGCCTCATCGGGTACCCTGAGTCAATCGAGTCATCAACTTCCTTATATTATGACATGCCTGCGGGCTTTATTGTGGAGCGGGTTAGGCATGCGTGCCGCCCGATTATGATGGAATGCATTCACGAGTTGGCCAATCTCCACCTATCGGAAGGGGTGGAGGTAGGAGAGGGATATGCCACTTGGCATTGTCTTGGGCCCTTTACAGTATTTCTGCACATTATTATGAACTAGGAGCATGCTAGTGTGTTTGAATTTCGTACTGCATTAGAGCATCTTTATTAGGTATAACACATACTATGTGGCCTCAACGAGGACTGCCGGTCCCGCAGGAGTGGCTCGATCTGATTCCTTTCCCCGTTCTTTTTTTAAAGGTATTCTCTGCAGATTTGAGTGCTCGATGTCTATATGACGGGGTTTCCTTTTGGCGAATCGAAGAATCTAGCTAATATCCTAATTTAGTAAAATGGTAATTACCCACTCATGCTTTAGTTTTGACCGGCTTTGCCGTGACACTTGTATATTTACTTTGCTTCCGCTTTACTTCCATTTGAAATGGATTCCGCGACATAGTTGTAGGACAGGTTAAGGGTACCCAACGGCCCTTCGAGGTTTTTAGGGTTTGAAATCCCTCTTTATACTAATCTTAAAAGAGTTTGAAACCTCGACCCGTACCTGGATTGCAAGATCCGAACAAGGTGTTTTATCCCTTGAAACGTAACCCGGAAATCATAATTCTGGGCCGTTACAAAGATGGTATCAGAGCTGAGGTTGTGCAATTCGGGTACAAAAGGGTCGAGTGTATGTTTTGGAAAACCGCCCATGAATTTCAAAGGATTTGGAAGTGTTTTGAAAGGGCAAAATGAACTTAAGGTGCCTAACCTAAATTGGACTAAGTAATGAACTCGACTTGTAATAAAAGATGAAAACCGACCAGACGGGGATCGAGTGGGTAGAAAGACGTTAGACCATCCCTATTGGATGTAGTTGGAGATGGGTAGGCGAAATATTAGCTTGTTCTTTACAGAGGGGTCCGGAAAACTCCAAGGAGGTCATTATGAGTGTCACTAACTGATTCTGTGTTGAGTGCTTGCTATGCCAGATATCTAATTGGTATGCCTAACAATTAAATGTGTATTGACTGATCTGTGAAAACGGGATAGTGGGAGTACCCTTGTTTCTGTGTGGTCAAACCCAGCTTGTGTGGGACAACCCCTTCCGCTATGTTAACCACTTTTTCGGTTCTATCGAATCTTTTCCCGTATGTCATTATCTTTCATGGGAAATCGGGTTGATAAACACATTGTGTCGGGGATCATGGTTGGATATTAAGTTGTCTGAGTGAGTGTTGGAAGTTTCGATGTCACTTTGAGTCAGAAGTAAGGTGTTTTTTGTGGATGTGTTTCCTTATTCTTATGATGATTAACCAGTGTCATCTTGCCTTAAAGAGTCGTACCGGAGTCCCACGGGAAAGAGGGGTGATAAGTCAGTCGGAAAAAGTCAATGATTGCCCTTAGGGATCTCTGTCCGGTTGTAATGGTGACTCTCTCTGAATTGTATGATATGATTTCGTAATCTACCGCATGTACCTTGCAAATGATCATTAGTAAGAAGCTGCTTATGTTATGCCTTGCCTTCTGTCATGGTTTTATTGTTTAAGCTCATGTTGTGGTTAATTACCTTGCTCACGTCTCGTGTTGTGTCTTACCTTATATCATGTTGTATGATTACGTGTTTATTGTTACAGCATGTTTACTTGGCTTACTGATCGTATGAAACATGTACTCCTCTTTGACCTACGAATTAATCTGTAATGTGGAATTGTGCTTACATGTTTGATGTTCATGATGACCATTGTATGGGTCCAAGTTACAATTGTTACATTCCTATCAATCCAGCATGTTTTACTTAGTATGCTGCATCGTCATACAAGTGCATGAATGTTAGAATGGATTTAGTCGAGTTACCTTGATTGTGTTAATGTTTGATAAGTGCTAGTAGTGTCTGGTAGGGCCTATGATTTCCAATATAACTAACTAAAAGGATCACTTGTTGCACTTGTTCTATGATGTGATGACTATTGTACTATATATGTGCTCCATGATGGTTCGCTCTTAACATGATTATAATATGTCGCCAATGATGCCCTTCTTGTTATTTTGATGATGCCTCATGTTTCGTGAATATTATGTTGAGCTCCTCTTAATGACTCTTGACTATGCTTGTATTACATCATGTATCGCTAGTATCGTGTGAGACCCATGATTTCTAAATGTATCTCGTCATATGATTACGTGCCGTGATTGACCTATTATATGATCATTGTGTTAGATGAGGTAGTTACTATGTCGCTATTATATGTTCTCGTATGATGCATACACCAAGCTCGTGCATTGTTCATATATGTGATAATTGTGATGCTCAATAAATCCCGCGTATCCTGTTTAAAGTTGCTGAGCATATCTGTTTCCATGGAATCACATACTACTAGTTTATCTCGCATGCATCCGTGTAGGACCTGATTGTGTCTTTTGGAATGAATACGCATGTTCTTTTCCCTTGAGATAGGTACATGTTAGGGTGGGTTAGTGAAATTGATATGCTCCATGATGAATTCGTGTTACTTGTCGCGGTTATAACCTAATAGACTTCCATAAGGGCATTGTTGTTATTCTCGGGTTAGAGTCTAGTCCCTAGTCTTGTCATCCTTACCTTTATTCGTGGTTGTTTCCGAAAGGAACATCGGGTTGTTCACTCTTGTCACTCCCCTATCTCCGCTAACTTGGGCTCACCCGCGATACATTGAACGAGCGACCGCATGGGAAAGAGAAAGGAAGTTGGATAGCAATAGAGCCGTGTGGCGGAAGCGTGGGCCCATAACCCACAAGCCTCATGATCAAAGATGTCGGTAGGACAAGTGCGTTTCGAGGATTGCGGCTACCGAGTACGATGTGATTTGCAAGCGGGAGTGCCCTCTGTTTGAATTGCTAATCGTTTTTAAATTATTGATAATGATATTGCACTGACGTGGCGGTGAAATTTTGTGTTGATGTGCTTACTTGGTGAGGAGTATTGCTCGGTTGTTCAGTGTCTATGATGATATGATTCGATGCCTTACAATTCTAATGTGCCATGATATCTTGATGTGATGATACTTTGAGTTGCTAAGCATGATCTAAATTCCTTTGCCTATAAAAGAATGAACTGCAAATGTTGTGAAACCTGAATTGTTTATCTGTTAAGGTTATGATGAAACTTGCTATCTTGACTTGATTATGTGTATATATGATGAATTGTAATAATGATTGAGCATGGCGGTAAATTGAGATTGTTCGACCTATTTGCAATGCTTGATGATGAATTAATGATGTTATCATTATAAATGCTAGTTGATATGATATATGCCTTGTGTGTGTGATGATGTTCCTGATTGCCTCTCCTTTGAATATGTGGGTAAGATTCTCTTGTAGAGTGGTCGGAGAATGGCGGGAGAATTTGAGGGGTTAGGATGATCGATGGTATTACGAGATAAGTCATGGAGAGAGGGATGTTGGGTTAGGTAAGACCAGTTGAGTTGGGATCTATAGGAGGAAATCCTTGGTGGTCCCGATGAGCTTTCTAGGTGAATCCTAGATGGGGGTATGTTTAGGAATAGGCTGGCTAAGTGGTGATCGAGGAATTTCTATAGGAGATGTGTGATTAGCAGGGCAAGATGCTTGTGAAACCTTGGGAAGTGTGAGAGGTGTAAGAAATGGCCTTTGTGGATGTTGAGGACATAGTGTAAGCAGGTACTCGGGCGTGAGGTTAGACATAGGAGTGAGTTCTTAAAGGTGGATGGTGTGGTAGTGATCGGCAGAAGGAGGGGTAAGATTCGAGCATCGAGATGAATTGGGATTTCTTTGGGGAATTTTTGTGTGAGTTGGCGTGGGCGAGTCTAGAAGAGGATTAGTCTTGACTTGAGAGTGGAGATGGGCGAGTGGGGATTTTGTTTTATTTTGACTGGTATGATGTGAGGATTTTCTTGATTTTATGATTTGTTTATATCTGCTGGCATGATGTTAGATAACAACCATGATAACTTGACATGGAATTACATGTTGATATGCAATATTAAAATCTAGTCGGTAGTGACAAGTGTTACCATGATATATTAATACTTCGATATCCTGTTACATTGGTTTAGAAGCATGTTAGGACGTGTTATGATATGATATATGAAGTAATGATGAGTATGAACTGTGGGATAATGATGTGCTATTATGTGAAAGCATGATGTTATATTATGTAGTAGTAAACATGATGTTGTACTATATGTTTAGCAAGCATGCCTATGGGTATGTTACATCATGAATATGACTTAGAGCATGAATATGACTTGTATATATATGAGGTAATAGTGCATGTCTGTCTAATGACTAAATGATCGTTGTATGGTGTTGTGACGAGTTGAGATGATATTGGGAGAGCATGTTGACATTTTGATGTTGATATACTGCTTGATCTTCCCTTTTGTTGAATCTTAATAGCATGACCTTGTTTGTATTGATGTGGTTATAATTAGTTTTGTTTCATTGACTTATGATGAAATTCCGTTGTGGCTAACCTTGCAAATACAAATGTTTGATGTGATAAATCTGTTATGATAATGCTGGATAGAAATTGGATAGGATGACTATGTGAGTTTATGCGTGAAAAGAGATCCCTTGTTGTGACTGACCCTACTATGATTGCGGTATTGATATGCGATAGTGAGATACCTTTTATGATTTATGGTGTGATGTCGAGACGTTGTTATGATTTTGATATGTTGTTGAGATGCACATTATAACCTTTAGTGTGATTTGGAGATGCTTGATGTGACCTTGTGGCACTGTGTGGGTATATGGTTGAGACTTGTCGTATGATGTGTTAGATGGAGATTGATGGATTGATTTTATTCTGGAAACTAGGAAGAGAATATGAGATTAGCTCTTAGAGGTGGATGATTCCACCTCTCAGCTTCTGAATTTGATTGATTGATATGCGGAAAACTGATTGGGTTTTTGTGGATTTTGAGGAAATCTTGATTTGAGACCCTATTGAGAATTGGATGAACCCTATTGAGAATTTCAACGATTTGAGACCAATCTTTTTTCAATTGCGGAATCCCTCTTGAAACTTTTCAACCCGGGCTTATATTATAACGCCTCGCGAAGTGGATACAAGTATTTTATAAGGGCGCATATAGAATGCTTGCTAAGACCTAGTGGGGGCGCTATAAGTACTTTCGAGTTATGATATAACCGAAAGGTCATGGTAAGGATGCGATAGGGGCCCATATCGCATTCTTATTGTGACCAATTGGGAATATTATGGTCACGTTGAGGGTCCTGTGAGGATCTCATACGGGCCCCTATGAGATGTTTACAGAATCAATGGCATGACCCTTGGACTCACCAATTTAAAACTTCATCGCCTACTTTAATTTGGTTTTAGTCTCGAGGACGAGACTTGTTTTAGAGGTGGATGATGTAAAGGCCCGGATTTTTAAATAATAATATTTCAGCAAATAATCTAAAATGGATTAAGTCGGAAAATAATAATAATAATAATAATAATAATAATAATAATTCGGATATTTTAAGGAAAACTCGTCTTTAAATTACTAAATCGAAATTGAAACTTTTAAAGCGAATTCCGGCATAATTTTTTTTTTTAAACTTTGAAAGAAAATTCTATCGTTTTGCCTCGGGTTTTGAAATAAACTTTGGGATGTCGTTATCTTCATAATTTTGAAGCGTTATTTTAATAGAGTCAGATTTTATTTCGTGCGAACGGGTTTCGAGATGTAATTCCGGGTATTTAAACTTTACCTTTGAGACCGAAATTTCCGTCTCATATCACCAATTCTTATCAAATCTGTAGACTTGGTCTCCATGTTTGACCAATTCCAACTCATCCCTTCCTCTTTTTGGTAAATCTTATCCACTTCTTTGATCCCCTCCTCCACCCTCGTTTGTTGTATGTACAACCAATTCCCCTACCTTTTCCCTTTAAGTTTGAACTCTCAGCAACCCCAAAACCCACATCTCACACAAACACTCTCCTCCCTCTCCTCTTCCTTTCTTTTGCCTTCACAACCCGCTAAAGGAGCTCCCTTTCTCCATCCTCCCTTCGTTTCTTCTGTTTCCACTGCAGCAAATGGCTCGAGCAGCCACCACGGCCCCTGTTGCTCCGACTCAAACACCATACACACCACTCCCTCAGAGGGATCTCCGCCTCCCTCACCGAGACCGCAGCCACCCCCCAACGCCGCCAGAGGAAGTGGCCACAGCAGCAGCCCTGTTTCCCGTTAGACTAAGGCGAGCTCCAACAGCTTCCGCTCCCTCCTCCTCCTCAACGAGAGCAGCAGCATCAGTGTCTCCAATCTTCACCACTTCCTCCGCTGACAAGGAGCCGCCAGGAGCACTACCGCCGGCGCCAACTCCCTGTTTTCACCTCGGAAAGGTTGGTTATGGTCTCTTCCTTCGTTTTCTAGCCTTTATGCCCCTATCTTTCTTCCTAGGCCATCCCGGGCGTCGATCCATCTCCGGCAAGCCCAAATTCGACTCCGACGACCCCGAAACTTTCCGACTGAGCTCAAATACTCTCGGTGAGCATTCCCTTTTTCCTCTCTCCTTTCTTGTCAATTCTCTGCTTTGTGATGCCTGTTTGAGTGGTCGGAGCTCAGTCCTTGCCGGTGAGCTTCTCCTCCTCCCTCCCTTTTCTCCAATTTTCGAACAGCTGATTGTGGGAGACGGTGAACAGTAACATTGGGTTCGGTTTGACTGCTTTCTTTTGTGTGGTCCGGTTCAAGGGTTTAAATAAAACAAAACCGATTCAGCTTTTGTCTTTGAAAGTAGGAAATGGGTTTGGGCTTTATTTGGATCCGAGTGGGCCTATTTCCTTGGGCCTTTTCTTTCCGGGTTGTATTTTGGGCCTATTTGTGTGGATCCAACCTTTCTTTCCGGGCTTTCACTTTGGGTTTCTGTTGGGCTGGGCAAGTTGATCCGAAATTGGTTGAGAGTTGGGCCTTTTGGGGTTGTTTTAAACTATGAGTTATTATTAATTGGAGTGTTATGTTATTTATATATGTTATGATCTCATATTGTCATTAGTAGATATTATTATTAGTAATATGTTATTTCTGAATTTTATGATAATTCATATTTCCTGAAACTTTATATATTATAAAAGTGTTTTATTAATGTAAATTTTTAGAGATGGTTTATTAAAAAGATGGGATGTTTCAAAGTCTTATTTGTTCGAATATTGTTGGTTTGATTTATAAATGCGGTTTGTGAAAATAGGACTATTTTGGTGATTAAATGTTGGAATTTATTTATATAATAATTTTAAAGGAAGAAACATGCCGGAATTATTCTAATGGTATAAAATTGCAAGTCGATTAAAGATGTAAGGTTTTATAAATGGAGTTGACCGGATAGGATTTGAGAAATTGTTTTGAAAATGAGTTGACCTAACTTGAGATTAAGAGTTTGGAAAACTTTGGGAAATGAGATTTTGAAATATTATCTTAATATTCAATATTAAAGAAGGGATTTGATGGAACTTGAACTATTTGATCTTGAGCTTGAAGTTATGTTAAAAGTGTCATTTCAAATGTCGGGATTTTTGTCTTGGTTTGATGACGTTGGTTTGAAAAGGAAATTGGGAAAATGATTTTGGTTGATGCTTATTGTATCGGAAAGGTTTGGAAAATGGTTTTATCGTCGATTGGTTTTGATGATATGGAGAAATTGGGTTCAGGTGTGTAATAATGTTGGTGTAGTAGCTTATGGAAATGTCTTGATGATAGGTTTGTATTGCTTTTGGATTGCTTGGACTTGTATTTGGGCCCTTTGCTTATATTATCCTGCTGTTCTGCATCTTCAGGTAAGTTCCCTAGGGGGCTTACTCAGGTTGGACATTCATGCCTGTTGTTGCATTTTATGTTAGGTGTTGCATATGCATAAAAGCATGCCATGTAGTATCATGTTTAGGTTGCACTAATTGATTGAGCATCTGTTTACTTTATGCGTTTGAAACAGAACGGCCGTTATCTGTGATAGTCCTAGAGTCTTTGCTAGGGTCATAGGGTAGCCTAGCCTCATCGGGTACCCTGAGTCAATCGAGTCATGAACTTCCTTATATTATGACATGCCTGCGGGCTTTATTGTGGAGCGGGTTAGGCATGCGTGCCGCCCGATTATGATGGAATGCATTCACGAGCTGGCCAGTCTCCACCTATCGGAAGGGGTGGAGGTAGAAGAGGGATATGCCACTTGGCATTGTCTTGGGCCCTTTACAGTATTTCTGCACATTATTATGAACTAGGAGCATGCTAGTGTGTTTGAATTTCGTACTGCATTAGAGCATCTTTATTAGGTATAGCACATACTATGTGGCCTCAGCGAGGACTGCCGGTCCCGCAGGAGTGGCTCGATCTGATTCCTTTCCCCGTTCTTTTTTTAAAGGTATTCTCTGCAGATTTGAGTGTTCGATGTCTATATGACGGGGTTTCCTTTTGGCGAATCGAAGAATCTAGGTAATATCCTAATTTAGTAAAATGGTAATTACCCACTCATGCTTTGGTTTTGACCGGCTTTGCCGTGACACTTGTATATTTACTTTGCTTCCGCTTTACTTCCATTTGAAATGGATTCCACGACATAGTTGTAGGACAGGTTAAGGGTACCCAACGGCCCTTCGAGGTTTTTAGGGTTTGAAATCCCTCTTTATACTAATCTTAAAAGAGTTTGAAACCTCGACCCGTACCTGGATTGCAAGATCCGAACAAGGTGTTTTATCCCTTGAAAGGTAACCCGGAAATCATAATTCTGGGCCGTTACAAAACTCATATAAGTGACCAATAAATGCTGAATAAAGCCTTATAAAAACTAATAAATTCTTATTAGAATACTATAAGAGTGTGTTTTGAGGAAAACTCATATAAGTAGCTAATTAGTGTTGAATAAAACTTTATATTAGTTAATAAAGTTGTAGAATACTACAAGCATGGGATAAAACATCATAGTATTCTAATAAGAATAATATAAAGTTTTTGATTACTTTAAAACAATGTTTTGAGGAAAATTCATATAAGTTACACATAAATTTTTAATAAAACCTTATATTAAGTAATAAATTCTTATTAGAATACTATAAGGTTATGTTTTGAGGAAAATTCATATAGGTAACTGATAAATTTATAGTAAAACATTATATTAAGTTGTAAATTCTTATTGGAATACTATAAGAGTGTGTTTTGAGGAGAACTCGTATAAGTGACTAATAAATGTTGAATAAAACCTTATATTAACTTGTAAAATTTTATTAGAATACTATAAAAGTATGTTTTGAGGAAAACTCATATAAGTAACTGTTGTTAGAGACAATTAATTATCTAGATCTATCTTTATGAAGTCTATCTATAGATGGTATTTATCTATAGAAGGATTATTGTGGATGGTTTATCTACAATATGTTTTAGATAAGATAGGTTTATCTATATCTAGGTTTATTTAGATATAGTAGGTTTATCTATAGGAGGTTTTACCTATAGGGACTCTATTATAAACAGATTATGATGAGATATTTTCCCCTGTGGTCCGACACACTTCTATCAGATTGGTGTTGGCACTGGTAGCTAGTTGGGATTTACATCTTGAGCAAATGGATGTGAAGATGGCTTTCCTTCATGGTGATTTGGAGGAAGAAATTTACATGGAGCAACCAGAGGGTTTTGTTGAACCTGGAAAGGAGCAGCTTGTATGCAGTTTGAGAAAGTCACTGTATGGGTTGAAGCAAGCTCCTAGGCAATGGTATAAGAAGTTTGACTCTTATATGCTTCGAATTGGCTACCAGAGATGTGAGTATGATTGCTGCGTTTATGTGAAATATCTTGATGATGGCTCCCCTTTGCTTTTGTTGCTATATGTTGACGATATGCTCATTGCTGGGAAGAACATTGATGATATTGTTGAGCTGAAAGCTTTGCTGGGAAAGGAGATTGATATGAAGGATCTTGGCGCAGCAAAGAAGATCCTTGGTATGGAAATTCGCAGAGATAGAAGTTCTGGGAGATTGTGGCTATCTCAACAGAATTATATTGAGAAAGTGCTTGACAGATTTGACATGGCAAAATGCAAACCTGTTAGCACCCCTTTGGCGAATCACTTCAAACTCTCTTCCACTCAGTGTCCGAAGTCTGATGAAGAAATCAGAGATATGTCAAAAGTTCCGTATGCTAGTGCAGTTGGTTGTTTGATGTATGCTATGGTGTGCACAAGACCTGATTTGGCCCAAGCTGTTAGCCAAGTCAGCAAGTACATGTCTAATCCTGGAAGGGAACACTGGAATGCATGCAAGTGGATTCTCAGGTATTTGAGGGGTACTGCTAACCATGGGATCATGTTTGGTGGCGAAAAAGGCGGCCTTTCAGTCAAAGGGTACGTTGATTCAGACTATGCTGGTGATCTTGACAATCGGAGGTCCACTACTGGGTATGTCTTTACTCTTGCTAGGGGACCTATTTGTTGGAGATCTGTTTTACAGTCTGTGGTAGCCCTTTCCACTACCGAGGCAGAATACATGGCTTTAGCAGAGGCAGCCAAGGAGGCACTATGGCTTAAAGGAATTGTGAAGGAACTGAGTGTTGAGCAAGGTGGAGTTGAGATATATTGTGATAGTCAGAGTGCTATATATCTGGCTAAGAACCAAGTATATCATGCTCGGACGAAGCACATTGATGTGAGATCTCACAAGATTAGAGAGCTTGTAACGTCCAAAGAAATCATCTTAGAAAAAGTTCACACCTCTCAGAATGCTGCTGATATGTTAACCAAACCAGTCACCGCAGACAAGTTCAAGCATTGCTTGAATTTGGTTCATATTACTCGATGTTAGTTGAGTGAGAAACCCCAGGGAACGGAGCACAGGAAGACATGGGGCAGACAAGATCCTGGAGATGTTTCCGTTCGTTGCAATAGAGATAGATTATTTGTCTAGGTGGAGATTGTTGTTAGAGACAATTAATTATCTAGATCTATCTTTATGAAGTCTATCTATAGATGGTATTTATCTATAGAAGGATTATTGTGGATGGTTTATCTACAATATGTTTTAGATAAGATAGGTTTATCTATATCTAGGTTTATTTAGATATAGTAGGTTTATCTATATCTAGGTTTATCTATAGGGCTATCTATAGGAGATCCTCTATTATAAATAGAGGCATGTAGGGTTGGAATTGTGTATCCATCAAAGCATCACAATAATAAGAAACCCTAGCTGCAGAGAGGTTTTTCTCTGCATGGTGTTCTGCGCGGTTCTTGCCAGAACACGGAAATCCTTTGTGTCCTATTGTTCATTCTCCTTCTCTTTAACGGTATTCACTCGGGGAAATTCACAACAGTAACTAACAAGTGTTGAATAAAACTTTTTATTTAGTAATAAAATCTTATTAGAATACTATAAGAGTATGTTTTGAGGAAAACTCGTATAAGTGACTAATAAATGTTGAATAAAGCCTTATAATAACTAATAAATTCTTATTAGAATACTATAAGAGTGTGTTTTGAGAAAAACTCGAATAAGTGACAAATAAATATCGAATAAAACCTTATATTAACTAGTAAAATCTTATTCGAATACGATGAGAGTATGTTTTGAGGAAAACTCATATAAGTAACTAACAAGTGTTGAATAAAAATTTATATTAAGTAATAAAATCTTATTAGAATACTATAAGAGTATGTTTTGAAAAAAACTCATATAACTGACTAATAAATGTTGAATAAAGCCTTATATTAACTCATAAATTCTTATTAGAATACTATAAGAGTGTGTTTTGAGAAAAACTCGTATAACTAACTAATAAATGTTGAATAAAACCTTATATTAACTAGTAAAATCTAATTAGAATACTATAAGAGTATGTTTTGAGGAAAACTTATATAATTGACTAATAAATGTTGAATAAAGCCTTATATTAACTAATAAATTCTTATTAGAATAATAAAAGTGACTAATAAATGTTGAATAAAACCTTATAAAAGTGACTAATAAGTGTTGAGGAAAATTGGTATAAGTGACTAATAAATGTTGAATAAAACCTTATATTAACTAGTAAAATCTTATTAGAATACTATAAGAGTATGTTTTAATGAAAACTCATAAAAGTAACTAATAAGTGTTGAATAAAAATTATATTAAGTAATAAAATCTTATTAGAATACTATAAGAGTATGTTTAGAGGAAAACTCATATAAGTGACTAATAAATGTTGAATAAAGCTTTATATTAACTAATATATTCTTATTAGAATACTATACGAGTGTGTTTTGAGGAAAACTTGTATAAGTGACTAATAAATATTGAATCAAACCTTATATTAACTAGTAAAATCTTATTAGAATACTATAAGAATATATTTTGAGGAAAACCCGTATAAGTGACTAATAAATATTGAATAAAGCCTTATATTAACTAATAAATTCTTATTAGAATACTATAAGAGTATGTTTTGAAGAAAACTCATATAAGTAACAAACATGTGTTGAATAAAACTTTATATTATGTAATAAAATCTTATTAGAATACTATAAGAGTATGTTTTGAAGAAAACTCATATAAGTGAGTAATAAATCTTGAATAAAGCCTTATATTAACTAATAAATTCTTATTAGAATACTATAAGATTGTGTTTTGAGGAAAACTCGTATAAGTGACTAATAAATGTTGAATAAACCTTATATTAACTAGTAAAATCTAATTCGAATACTATAAGAGTATCTTTTGAGGAAAACTCATATAAGTGACTAATAAATGTTGACTAAAGCCTTATATTAACTAATAAATTCTTATTAGAATAATAAAAGAGTGTGTTTTGAGAAAAACTCGTATAAGTTACTAATAAATGTTGAATAAAACCTTATATTAACTATTAAAATCTTATTAGAATACTATAAGAGTATGTTTTGATGAAAACTCATATAAGTAACTAATATGTGTTGAATAAAACTTTATATTAAGTAATAAAATCTTATTAGAATACTATAAGTGTATATTTTCAGGAAAACTCATATAAGTGACTAATAAATATTGAATAAAGCTTTATATTAACTAATATATTCTTATTAGAATACTATAAGAGTGTGTTTTGAGGAAAACTTGTATAAGTGACTAATAATTGTTGAGTCAAACCTTATATTAACTGGTAAAATCTTATTAGAATACTATAAGAATATGTTTTGAGGAAAACCCGTATAATTGACTAATAAATATTGAATAAAGCCTTATATTAACTAATAAATTCTTATTAGAATACTATAAGAAAGTGTTTTGAGAAAAACTCGTATAAGTGACTAATAATTGTTGAATAAAACCTTATATTAACTAGTAAAATCGTATTAGAATACTATAAGAGTATATTTTGAGGAAAACTCATATAAGTAACTAACAAGTGTTGAATAAAACTTTATATTAAGTAATAAAATCTTATTAGAATACTATAAGAGTATGTTTTGAAGAAAACTCATATACGTGACTAATAAATGTTGAATAAAGCCTTATATTAACTAATAAATTCTTATTAGAATACTATAAGAGTGTGTTTTGAGGAAAACTCGTATAAGTGACTAATAGTTGTTGAATAAAACTGTAAAGGCTCGGATTTTTAAATCCTAATTTTTCGGGAAAAGAGAATCGAAAATGGAATGTAATCGGTTTTAAAACTCCTTTAACGGATTCCGATCGGAATATAAATGAGTGATAAGTCATGCATATGATATCCTGTGATGTTTGCCAGGTCTTGCATAACTTATGTCATATATGTCCCATCTCAGTCTGTGCATACATGTTTTTGGTCTATCAAGCATGATTGGTGAATGAAATGATAGGTTGCTAGCTTGTTCTGTGCACATATAAAGATGATTATATGAACATGTTATGAATGCTTAAATCGATATTCCTTGAGATAGGTGAATACTAGTGTGAAGTAATGTGATGATATCTCTTGATTTTTATGTGTTTGCGTGCCACAATTATAAGGGCATCGTTGTGACTCTCGGGTTGGGATCTTCTCCTTGGTCTCGTCGTCCCTGGTCCTGGTCCATGTCTGAACTCTTAAGGAAGCGGTGTTTGTCTGCCCTTGTCTCTCCCCATATCTCCGTAACTTCTAACCCTTATGATCCTTCGATGAGCGCCGATATGCAAGAAAAGACCGACGACTAATTGGCACCGGAGCGGTGCAATGGAAGTGTGATGGGTCCATGACCTTAGGCCCCATGAACAACGTCACCGATGGCAAAAATGACGAATATGCTTCAAAGAGGACAATCATGAAAAGGTTCCTCCCAGCTGACACGAGAGGAGCATTCTTAATTCAAATCGTGAATTCTTCTATACTAATCAGAATTGATGTTGTGTGATAGGCCTAGAACTGACATAATTGAATGTGTGATGATAGATGTGTTGAACTGGTAGCAATGATTGCCTGACTAACTTGTTTCTATGACGGTGTGCCTTGGTGCTTGGTATACTGACTTGCTGGTGAGTAGGTTATGGGTTATATGTGTGGTGGTGCTTCTTCCTGGGCATGAGTCGAGAGATTCTTCGATAAGCTAGGTCGGAAAGCGGCAGATGGATTGAAGTCTTTGTTTTGGTCATGAGATGAGTGAAAGGGTGTGCAGGAATGATGCGTTAGCTTGAGTAGAGCCGAGTGAGTTGGGATGTGCCGAAGATAGTGGTCCGTGAGTATAGATGAGCTTCCAAGTAGGTCTTAGGTGGGGAGTGGGGCTAGTATGTTGAGATTTTGAGAGAGATGTCCTAGCTAGAAGTGTCGGTAGGTAGTGGGTGCGCGGTGTGAGCGTTTAGGATAGGAGGGTAGTGGTTGAGGTCTAGACTAGTTCCATGAGGGTGACCTTAAGAGTGGGTGTGAGTATTGACAGTTGGCGTAGTTCTAGAGGTGGATGGGCGAGCTAGGAGTTGACCGGGGGATTCTTGAGGGGAGGTGTTGTGGGACGGATTGGTGTGCTAAGGAAGGTGTCTAGATAGTCTATGAGCGGATCGTGGGCGGTGTCGAGGATGATCGATTAAGGAACGTCTGAGGAATCGTAGAATTTAGGACTAGGTGATGTGTGCTGTGAGTGGGAGCGATTTCGGTAAGGGATGAGGTTGAGAATTTGCCAAGGAAGAGTAGTATGAGGTTGCTTGGGAAATTATCGATCGGAGATATTAGGTTGTTCATATCAGGGTTGTTCGTGTGATGGGTATTTGGGGGTTGTTTAGATAGGATTGGTAATGCTTGGGGAAATTATGAGTGAAAGATTTCTAGATCGTTGTTGGAGGATTTTGGCATAGGGAATGAATCAGGATTTATGAGTGGAGGTTATTGTGACTATTGAGGTATTTGAGGATGTGAAATGAATCTTCGAGGAAAGGCTGGTAGTTAGGCAAGGATGTAGTTGAGATTCCTAGTAAGACTGTGGGCTTAAGTATGAGATAGAGAGATTATGAGTATGGATTTGGGAATTAGGCAAAGCAGAAGGTATTGAGGATGCTAGAGGATAAGAGATTTTAGAAGGTTAGTGAAGGAGTGGTAACTTGAGTGGTTCAGGTTTCGTGAGTTCTGGAATGGGATGAGTAGGTAAAATAATTGATTGGTCTTTGAGGATAGGCGTTGGTGATGAGGGTCTTGGTAATTCGTGGTTGGGAGTAGCACGAGATGGATTTCTGCATTAGAGTTAGTCGAGAGTGACAGGTGTAAGATGATTAGTATGAGTTGGATTCTTAGAGGTAGATGGTTGGTGAGAGTGGTCAGTGGTGCGTGGAATATGATCAGGTTAGCAAGGTGATTCGAGATATCTCTTTGGGGGATGATGTTCAGGCGAAGTAGCTTGAGACCCTAGAAAGAGTAAGCGAGATTGTTAAGAGGTGTCTAGATCAATCGTGAGAGCGGTTTAGTTGAGGATATGGAATTTCTTTTAGAGGGTAAAGATGGGACTAATAGAGGACCCCTAGGGCAAGGACGTATTATATATGGAGTCTTGGTAGTAGATCGAGTTGTTCAGCTTGTCGGAATGAGGGAATGTTGTGATTTGGGAACCCCGAGAGATAGTTTTAAATGGCCGAATGTGGTGCGAATTTTATGCTATAGGCAATGTTGATTCTATGATGTATTGCCATTGACAATAGTGAACTGTTAGTACTAACATAGCTGAACTCGATGGAATGCTAGTGTACGGAAGTACTTATTTTCCTCTAATGTGATAACGCTTGGCAGTAGCATGAGTATGATGTGCTTATGTGTTTGATATGACGTGCTTATCTGATTGATATGGTGTGTAACTTCTGTGAGATGATATGATAAATCCTTCCATGAACGATACGATGCTAGATATGTTATGGTATGTGACTATTCGTGACATGAGTATGACTGGTTATGAATGTGTGATACGATGGCTATGTTGGATAATTGCTATGATATATGATGCCTTGAATTGGAATTGCTAGGATTATAGAACCGAATTAATGAGATTTGATTCTGACTTGAACCTAGGAAGGAAATATGGGATTAGCCCTTAGAGGTGGATGATTCCACCTCCCGAGATTTGAAAATTGCTTGACTAACGTCGGGTTAGGGAATTTTGAATGGTGTTTAAAAAGGACTAACTTGGGTTTTGAGAAATCGAACGCGATTGATAACTTCAATGATTTTTAGACCAAACATTTTCAAACTAAGGACTCTCTTGAAATTTTCTAACCGAGCTTGCATTATGACGCTCCGCGAAGTGGATACATGCATTTTATAGGGTCCCTTATAGACTGCTTGCTAAGACCTAGTGGAGATGTTGTACTGTTTTTTAGTTATGATATAGCCGAGAAGTCGGAGTAAGGATGTGGTAGGGGCCCATATTACATTCTTGCTACGATCTATTGGAGATATTATGATTATGAAAATGGTACTGTGAGGACCTCATAGGGGCACTTATGAGGTGTTTACGGGATCAATGGCATGATTCTTGGACTCACCGATTTCAAACTTCATCCCCTATTTTAAAATAATTTTAGTCTCGGGGACGAGACTTGTTTTTAGAGGTTGATGATGTAAAGGCTCGGATTTTTAAATCCTAATTTTTCGGGAAAAGAGAATTGAAAATGAAATGTAATCGGTTTTAAAACTCGTTTAACGGATTCCGGTCGGAATATAAAATTTGATGAATAATTTCCATCCTTTCACCTCGAAAATTCAAAATAATTATCGGATGGCGATATCCTTGTCGATTTTAAAAATCTAATTGATCGAGAGCGCGAGAGTCGGGGAAACTAACATTTGAGAACTAATTGCGGGATTCAAAATTCGCGTATTCAGGATTTAGTTCCGGGTATTAGTTTAACCAATTCAACACTCTTCCTCACCCACTCCCATCACCTCACCATGCCTTCAAATGCAACGATACCCTTCACCTGCTCCCCATCCCGTCTTCACCATTCCCCTGCCTTCTGTCAACGTGAGTTGCACCTTTCCTCCTCCATTTCACTTCAACTTAATTCCCATCTTTCATTTTCAATCTCCATCACCCTCACCGACTACTCCCTTCAGCTCTCCTGCTCCATTCCATTTTCATCGCCATCACCGCAGCTCACCATCACCATCGTTCCATCACCGTGCCGCACCCTCGAACCACCGCCGATCACCACCTCTAGCCGCCTTTCCATTGTTGTCGGGCCACCACCAGCGCCTCCAGCATCCACCAAGGTGCCACCAGCAGCCCCGGAGCCACCAGCACCGTCGACGAGCCACCGAACAACCTCCTTGCTCTGTTTCGCGAAGCCTCGTTCCGGTAAGCCGTTCTGCTTTGTTTCTGAGCCAAATTGCCTTCGGTCTTCACCAACACACTCAGCCACATCCGATGCAGGTCCGACGAGCCATCGCGAGCCACGGACGAAATCCAGAACTCCAATCGATAGCTCCGAAGTCACGAAAAATCCATCTCGGTGAGCTTCGAATTTATCCTCGTTTCGATTCGTTTTTTTTTTAGTCTTTTTCGATGTCTAGACTAGTCGGGAGTGAGAGAGGGCTGAGTGCGGGATGATTGGGCGAGGTCGAGAGCTCCGACAGCTCGAGAGCGAGGCCGAGGGTGCAAGACGAGCGCAGCGAGGCCGAGCAGTGGCAGGAGGAGCTGGGCGTGGAAGTGTGAGCGAGGAGGAGGCCGTGAGTCTGAGCAGTGGGCAGCTAGCGAGTGAGGCAGAGGAGCTAAGCTCGAGAGCTCCGGTCGCCGGCGGGAGCTAGGCCGAGCTGAGCCATGGTGTTTAGGTGGGAACTTCCATTAAAATTAAGAAGCTGATGTTGTGGGCCCCTCCTGACTAACCTATATATATTGTTATTCATTTTTTTTAACTGGTTTGCGATTAATATGTCGGGTTTGGTTCGGTTGGGTTTAAATGGGTTCGGTTCGGTTCGGTTCGGTTCGGGTTTATCCGTATTTAATTAATTAATGGTAATTAAAATATAATATTACCGGGGGTTTAAAATATAACATTATTTGGACTTGAAGATCAACAAGAATTTGGAAAAGAATTTCAAGGTCGGAAAATGATTTAATAAATAATAGAAAAAGGGAATTTTGCTAACACTTTCAAGGGTCGGGATTTAAACGCGGATTTGACACAGATATGAATCTAAACTTGGGAATAAGACTTATTCGATGATTAACTAGCATGATAATATGAGTGTTTGACTAACGACATGATATGTGTGACTAATAGCATGACTTGCGGTGATTTACTATATGAGATTAAATGTTAGATATTATGATGTTGATATATATCTGTATGCCAAGTGTGAGTATGAAACGGTAATATGTGAAATTGGCTAAGTATGATATGGAGGTTGTCATGAGCTGATGAGGATGATGTTATGATCGAATTGAGAAAGATGTTAATTTATAAGATATGATCGATGAGACAATATGAGAATTGAAGATGAGATGATAATGTTAATAATGACAAGATGGTTGAGTTATCATATGTGCGTATCTTACATGTTTCATATGTGATTTATGTGCTTTGTGTAAATTAGACTTAGACTTATTATGTTATTTATCGGATTACTAGGTGATCTCTGATATGTTGGATTGCTTGCCATTGTTGATCATTGTTTGGATTCTGCGCTTCTCCAAGTAAGTTCTTTGAACTTACTCATGATGGGCGCTCTATGCACTGGGTGTTATATAGTAGGATAGTGTCCATGCACCATACGACTTAGAATCACGCTTAGGAGCTAAAATGAAAATCATATGATTGATATATGTCCTTGCAAGAGAACGGCCGTTATCTGTGAAGTAACTAGAGTCTTTGCTAGGGTCATGGGATGACCCAGTCCCATCGGGTCCCGCCCTCAGTCAACCAAGTCATCGAACTTCCTTTACTTATATTATGAGCTGCCTGCGGGCTTTAGGGTTGGGCATGCGTGCCGCCCGATTATTATGGAATGCATTCACGAGCTGGCCAGTTTCCGCCCTATCGGAAGGGGGTAGAGGTAGGAGAGGGACATGCCACTTGGCATTCGTTGTGGATCCATTTATCGCTTCCTGCATTATATTAAACTGTGAGTGTATATATATATATATATATATATATATATATATATATATATATATATATATATATATATATATATATATATATATATATACCTCCTACAACATATTTGGTCATTTGGTGCTATAATTCTGGGAAAATAAGAGTCCAATACTCCAAACATAACACAAACCAACTCAATAATACATCAAGCTCACAAATACACAACATATCTCAATATCATCATAAAAACTCCAATATATCATCATCTCATCTCATCACATATCATGAAATCTCCAACACCCAACCAATGTAACTTTTGACCAACATAAATCCAATTCTTCCTCTTTATGCAAATAAAAATAACATGGCTCTTTTATTTTCTCTTTTTTTTTCGTTTTTTTTTAAAACATAGTTTTACCCCTAGGTGAATGTTATCCTCCCTAGATCCAAGGTTTTTATTTTCTCAAGACGAAATACATGTAAACCAAATGCATAAAAATTAGGGAATAAATAAGCACATAACATTACATCTTCTCAAAACCATAAATCATGACATCACACTTTAGCTTCATCCTCCTCAATCCCCAAAATAGATTCCATAACCCACTCAAAATCTCAATTCCCCTAGAATAAGGGTAAGGCTTATCATAGGCTAGGAATAATAATTTTGTGGAGCTATCAATAAAATAGGCTAAAGGCTCAAATTGGCTACAAAGCAAGATATAACATAAGGTAGACATGGATAAATATATGGCTAAAAGGTTGCCTCTATCATTTGAACTTATCAAGCAATGAACATGTATATGATCGGTCTTGAAAATAGATAATCATGGCAACACTCAATGATAAATGCATATGAAGAGTAAATCACACAAGAAAAGCAAAAGAAATATAGATGTATCCCTTATAAGACAAAAAATATCTCACTAGGACAAATTTTTGTCGAATATCAAGCATGCTCCCAAACTTAGATCATACATGTTCAATTACATATCCCTAATCATATTTCACATATAAACCAATTTCAAAGACAAGGTCAAATCATTCCAGAATTCCATGGGATTCATAAGATCGTGCCCGTATAAAGCCAAATAGGACAAACTCAAATTAGATGGAAATATTTGATAACACAATATGCAAAACAACAAAATAGGACTCACATTTTTTTCGGCATTTTCTAAAAAAAACTTCATTTTTTTACATTTTATATAACATAAAAGGAATAACATAAAAGAAATAACAAAAATCAAAAACATAAATTCAAACATGAACTAACCTAACTAATTCACTTCACTTCCCCCCCACCCCACACTTACATGTTGCATTGTCCTCAATGCATAGAAACACTAAAAGGAACAATGAAAAATAAAATAAAGGGTTTGAAGGAAGCAAATAACTAACCAATTACTGTGAAGGCGAGGTCTGGGGTACAGACCGCTAATTGATCAAATCCATCAACAAAAGACAAGCATCTTGTAATTGATCGGTCTTCCCAACCAGAATCGCATGGGACTTTGTTAACGTCATTAATTAAGCCACCCGCTTCTTCTCAAATTCAGTCAATTTCTTCTCCAAGCAGGCGATGCGCATGGCATCTCGAATCACACGCAGTGTCATCTCGATCTATATATCTTCAACATCACTCACAGAGGTCATAGGATCATCAGGTTTCCGCAAATCAGTGTCAACGGGAACATGGCTTCGGTGGAAGTTAAATAATTTTGGCCCCATAGGTAAAATAGTCGGTAGATACTGGTGATGAGACCGTTGAGGTCTAGATAGCCAACGAAATCTCTCTATAGCATAAGGCAACTGCAGCTTCTCTACCATTCGTGCAGTCACAAGAGCATCAATGTCCCACGTATAAGAATGATCACGGGCTGCAGTGAACTAACATCAACACCATAAAATATTACCAGAAGTGTGATCATGCCTCCAAAAGGGGTGACAAGAGGATGGTTCTCACTGTACTTGTCACGAACCTTCTCACACATCCTCAAAAACAAGAGTACCCAGTCTTGTACTACAATAGACTCAAGAGTCAGGCAATATATAAAATCAATCATACTAGGGTCGACAATAGCGGTGCTCTCAGAATCATAGAAAGTAGAGCCCAAAATTTGCATATAGAGACGAAGAGCCGGATGAGCAATCATATCATTAGGTCTGAAGTTCTTGAAAGTCTCAGGCATCCCTGTCAAACTCCTCCAAATCTCTGTTGAATCAAGAACAAGCATGGCATTCTGCCACTTCCTAGAACACCTCTTCGAAACACCAAAAGCAACTCCAATTGCAGCATATGAGGAGTTACAAGCTCTTCCTCTTAACCGGATGATAATGCATATTTTAGATAGGCATTATAGGTAGGTCTTAGGTGCATTAAGCATTCATATTGTATGTTTAATAAGCTTATTCATATTCTTGATCATTTGGTATTTGAAGTTCGGAATCTACGGTTTTTAGTGTTTATTTGTAGGTCTTATGATTCGGACTTGAAAGGCGGAGAAAACTTGGAGCAAATGGACAAAGAAGAGCTAAAGAACAAGAGCGGAAATGGAAAACATGGAGAAACCCCATCTTTGAGGTTCTAAGAAGTTAGAGTTAGCTTTTGAGATCTTCATGAGAAGTTTAGTGCTTGAAAATAGCTTTCCAACGCATATTCATATGCATCAATCGAATGAAGGATAACTCCGAAAAGTGCGTTACAAGTTCGGTTTGTCGATGTTGTGAAGCTGTATGGACGGTGCCCGCCGCCCTTTCTACGGCGCCACTGCCCTCTCAGATCCGGATTTGCGATACACTTCCCGAGTTTATTTCTATGGGAACTTTTATCTATCTTTTCCTAGGGTTTTCAAGGGCTGATTTTGAGCCTAAATAGACTATTCTTTTTATTGTTAATTCATTAGACAACTATGGAGAGAATAATTGAGGTTTTCTACTTTGGTATGATTCACTAAACCTTTTTAGTTTTGCCTACGATTCAGAGACATGGTTGGTTGATGTGTGAGACTTGAATTCTATGTTATTCCAATGATTAATTCATTACCTTTGCGCTGGTTTTGTGTTGTTGATTCTATTTTGCTTAGCTACCTTGATAGAATTGCATCATGTTAGGGTTTTAATTGTTTCGCAAGAGTAATTGTGACGTTTGTAGCAACCATAAGCAAGTCATTCCACAAGGAAGATCTTGATTGTGGAAGGTAATGACAGTTTGGGCGACCATTCTGCCTAGAACTTTGGGAATTTGTGATATTTGTATTCTTAAATACTATAGGGTTAGGGTTTTGCCTATAGATGTAAGGGATTGTCATCTCTACGAAGAGTGTCAATCCATATAAGCCAAAGTTGAATTAATCCAAATAATTAGAATAACTAGAAAGAGGGTCAATGATCAATAAACCAACCATTGTTGAGAATTTGTAGGTGAAACTACTTCATCCTTATTGTTTTCAATCAATCAACATTCCTAGTTTTACTTTATTTGTTTACTTTAATCATCTCAATTATCTTCAATTTCATTACTTTGATAGCAATTTTTGTAGACAAGAAAAGGTATTCTCTCAGTGGGTTCGACCCCTTACTTATCCGCTATACTAGTTTACTAGTTGGTTTATTAGTTTGGGAATCATTTTCTTTGTTTCCTTTTATTGCTATCTAGAGTGTAATTCACTTCGGTGGATCACACTTTGGTTACTAATCAATCTTTGTTGAAGTTCTTGATATGCAGCGATGTTTGAAACGGTTAATCCCCCTCTCAAGAAGACATTGAGAGAATTATAGGAACCTGATATGAATTCGCAAAGTCTTGCAATCAAACTTCCTGAACTCCCCGAGGGCTCTAAATTTGGATACGAATCTGATTGGTCTTCAATTTTTCCAATCTTCTGTGGATTGTCTAGAGATGAACCCAATAAGCATTTTTTAGAGTTTATTAGTGTTTGTGACAGAATCATACCTCAAGGATTTACTGATGATCAACTTATGCTGAGACTGTTTCCGTTCACCCTGAAAGACACAACAAGTGATTGGCTTCACTACTTGCCGACAGGAAGCATCACTAAATGGTTTGGCCTGAATAAGGCTTTTCTACAAAAATACTTCCCTGCTACGCATTTGAGCAAACTGAAGAAGCAATTGACCATCATAGAGCAATCCTATAAGGAGAGTCCATATGACTACATTGTGAGATTTAGGAAACTCAAGGCAAGTTGTCCTCAGCATGGTATAGCAGATGACGATTTGATCCTTTATCTTTATGAAGGGCTGCTTGATCATGAGTGCACCCTCATCAACGCTACTAGTGGAGGGGATATTCTAGACAAAGACACCTAAAGAGGCTATGCAAATCTTTGATGGGTTAGCTAATGCTTCTCAGCAATATAGAAAATCTCAAGGAATTGAGAAAATTCACAACTTGGATAACTCTGAAAGGGGCTGCATGGAAGAATTTATTAACTTGAAAAAGATTGTAAAGAACATGGCTACTCAGATATCTCAGTTGCAACCACCACTCATAGATAAAAAGGATGGAATTGAAGAGGGCAATGCTATAGGGAGCTCTATCTCTGAATTACCTTAAGAGTCCTCTCAAGAAAATTCACCTAGAGATGAAACATTGAGATTGTTGATGGACAATATGAGTGTTCAAGAGAAGATGTTGGGTCAAATGGCTAAGGAGATTGGAGAATTGAAAGTGAAAGATTCGGGGAAGTTGGCATCACAAGTGGTAGTGGATCCGAAGGAAAATGTGAGCACCATGATTCTTAGAGGAGGTAAACAAGTGAATGTGCCCACTGAGAATATTGAAGAGAGGCCTAAGGAGGTGATTGATGTGGGAGAAGAAGAGAAAAATGAGACGGAGGCTCACTGTAAAGACGGCGCTCGCCGCCCCTCACCACGTCGCCCGCCGCCCCCTCCAATGACGGAACCGATTTTTGACGTTGTTGAGTCCCCAAGGAAATCATTCAAGGAATGGTCTTCTGAGGTTTCAAGACCTGCACCACCCTTTCCTCATGGCTTAAAACTTGATCGTAAGTGGGAAAATGAGAAGGAGGTATTTGACACTTTCACAGTGAAAGTTTCACTAAGTGGCAGGTAAACATTTCTCTCCTTTATCTCGTTAAATCCGTTCCTCGTTATGCAAAATTCCTTCGGGAAATGTGCACAACCAAATGAACCCAGCGTGAGAAAGAGAAAGAAGGTAAGGAACAACAAGAAAATTTATCATTGGTTATTCAAAAGCGATTGCCTGAAAAGTGCGGAGACCCAGATATGTTTTCTCTTCCTTGTACGATTGGTGAAGTTAAATTTGAAACTGCCATGCTTGATCTTGGTGCATCTATTAATGTGATATCGTACAAGTTATATGATGGGTTGGGACTAGGGCTTCTGAATGAAACTAGGGTTGTTATACAGCTTGCTGATTGCTCTCAACTCCACCCTAGGGGGGTAGTTGAAGATGTGTTGATTGTGGTTGATGATCTGATATTCACTGCTGATTTTTATGTGATTGATATGGGCCTTGGTATACCTGAGACACCCATCATACTAGGTATACCCTTCTTGCAAACTGCAAAAGCAAAAATTGATTGTTTTGTTGGGTCTTTAACTGTGGAAGTTGATGGGAAAAATGGCTGAATATTTGATTCCTAATGGGAAATCTGCTGCATATTCTATGAGTTTGGTTTATGTTGTTCGTATTTTCGCTAAGGATCTCATGAGTATTGATCGTTCTAACCAGTAACAGGTTGTTTTGGAATCCCCTTTGGGGGAGTTATCTCCTGATTATGCTTTGCCTAACAATCTGCATGAATTGTCTGTGGCTATGGATGCAAACTCAGGAAATTGGTCCCCTTGATATAAAACTGAACTATTGAATCATTCATGTGAGAAACTTCATCCGTCTGTCATTCAGGCGCCTGAAGTAGAATTGAAACTCCTCCCTGATCATTTGAAGTATGCATTTTTGGGAGAGGGTAATACACTTTCTGTGATTATATCTAACAAGCTTACTTTTGATCAGGAACAAAGGTTGGTGGATGTCCTTAGAAAACATCGCACTTCCTTAGGATGGACCATTGTTGATATCAAAGGAATGGATCCGAAGTTGTGTATGCATCGCATACTCATGGAGGACGATTTAAAGCCGTTAAGAGAACCTCAACGAAGGTTGAATCCCCCGATGATGGAGGTCGTCAAAAAGGAAGTCTTAAAGCTCTTTCAAGCAGGTATAATTTATCCTATTTCTGATAGTCAATGGGTAAGTCCGACACAAGTAGTCCCTAAGAAGGGAGACATCACAGTCTCTGAGAACCAGGAAGGTGAGATGGTACGTATAAGGGTACAAAGTGGTTGGAGAGTTTGAATTGACTGACACAAACTCAATGTTGCGACACGTAAGGACCACTTTCCTTTTTCTTTTATTGATTAAATGTTTGAGCGCCTTGCCAGACGGTCCTATTATTACTTTTTGGATGGTTATTCTGGATACTTTCAAATTTCTATTGCACCTGAGGACCAGGATAAAACCACTTTTACATGTCCTTTTGGTACTTTTGCTTATAGTAGAATGCCTTTTGGATTATGAAATGCGCTTGGTACATTTCAAAGATGCATGATGAGTATATTTTCTGAGTATGTTGAGCATTTCATTGAAGTGTTTATGGATGATTTCACTGTGCATGGGAATGATTTTGATTCTTGTTTGCATCATTTGTCACTAGTGCTTAAGAGATGTGTTGAAACCAATTTGGTCTTGAATTATGAAAAGTGTAATTTTATGGTTGAACAAGGGATTGTTCTTGGTCACATTGTGTCCAAGAAAGACATTAAGGTAGATAAAGCTAAGATAGATTTGATTCGGTCTTACCTTATCCTATTATTGTGCGCGAGATTCGTTCTTTATTAGGCCATGCAGGATTTTATAGGAGGTTTATTAAGGATTTTTCTAAGATAACCTCCCCATTATGTGAACTCCTTAAGAAAGATGTGTCCTTTGTGTTTGATGATAGTTGTAAGAAGGCTTTTCATGAGTTGAGGAATCAGTTGACTTCCGCACCCATTATTCAAGCTCCTATTTGGACTTTGCCTTTTGAGTTGATGTGTGATGCTAGTGATTATGTCGTTGGGGCTGTTTTGGGACAAAAAGTTGAGAAAGCATCTCATGTGATCTACTATGTAACGAGAGGGTTTCTCGGCCAAATAAATTTATAGTCAAGACCCTGCTATAGGATAGTGGAGTCAGGTTCGTCCTCATGAGAGAAGTCAGCGGCTCTAGGTTTAATTGGTTTCGAGGTTCGGGAATGGCGGGAAAAAGTGGCGAGGGTTGTTGTCGGCGTCGACTAAGACTTGGTCGATGTCGAGGGATGGAGAGGGAATGATGATCGATGTCGGGTAACTTTGCATAATGAAAATAATGAAATAGAGCAAATAAAATTGCAAACGGATCACCGCAACAATAACCAAACACGTAAAAGATAAGATAAAATAGTTATGTAATCACATCAAAGGAGCAAGCTTTCGCCTTTTTCAATAATTAGACAACTTTAATTGTATCTATCAATTTTATGTTTATAATTCCAGTGGTTAACATGAATATCTATTCTTTCAAGTAGGAAATAAACATTATAAGGATAGTGGATGATCAAAGCATAACGAATATCGAATGTTACCTCAGGCGCGCATAGCTATCGTCGGGCTCACCCCGACCCTAGAAGAGGGAAACTAGAAACAAAACATGATGAAAGAAAACAACTTTAAATTAAACTAAGAATGTAAACTTACAAAACCTTCAATCTTCACTCTAGGCTCTTCTCCTAACTAGTTGCGCCCGAAGACGACTTGAGTTGAATTCATGAAGAACCAACCCCTAGGGCTTTATTTATAGGCTCCACTCCTAGCTACTCTAGGAAGGAACATCTCTATCTCTTTCTAACTTCTATTTATCTATATCTAAAAATAAATGTTTGATAAATAAATTAAATGAAACAAATAAAATTTCACCTAGGTTAAATAGGGAATTACTAAAGTAGATAAATATCTTCCATCTTGATAGAATATCCTTTGCTTCATGTGGAAGAAAGCCCACTCGGAATCTGAACTCGAAATCGACTCGGATTGGCTCTGATGGTCCACTTGATATCGACCATGTTAGGTCGATATCGACTCAGTCTTCTCAGCTCACTCGATCTTGGCTCTGGAGTGGATTTCGACTAGGTGTTACTCGATATCGAACTGATATAGTCTATATCGACTTCTTCTTCAACTGGCCGATTTCTGGCATTTATGGTATATTTCTGGCTCAGCATTCCTACTCGATATCGACCATGGGTGGTCGATATCGACCTCCTTGTGTCTGGTCGAAATTCTGTCCTTGCTTTCAGCATTCTGTTCTGTTTTGAAACACACTTTCCTGAGTCCTTGTTCGTCCGATTGATGTATATAAATATGCGTTGGAAAGCTGTTTTCGAGGGATACAACTCTCATGAAGACACTAGAACTTGATTCAAAATAATGAATGGTGAAAAGTGGCGTTTTCTCCAGCTGCACCATCCTGTGCTCTTCCTTAGCTTCTCCTATGTCTTCATGACTTTTCTTTAAGCTCCAAATGCGTTCGATTTCTGCGAAATTAAACAGAAACTTGTGTAGACCTCCATATATTGCAAATAAACATAAACTATACAAATCTCATTTTTCCCATTATAAAAGTATAAAATATAGACAGAAATCGAAGTAAAAGATGACATAAAACATGGTGAAATGAGCGCACATCAACACCCCATACTTAATCGTGCTTTTCCTCAAGCAATACTTTTAATGGTCATGCAGGGGAACTGGGGAAGAAATTAAACTCTCAACATATAGATTCATTCTTATATAATCATGCAATCAATTACCATCCTCGAAAATGTACTAATGTCATCAAATTCATGCTTGTGAATAAAAGCAACATCACACATAAAAGGAGGATTATGTAAAAATAATTCATACGACAAAACATTAATAATCGAGAGGACTTTTATGCTCAACGGTGAAGAAAAGATAAAAGGTATAGTGGTGTGCTATATTTGGGAATTGTGGTGCTAAATCCGGGGAGAGCTCTTCAACTTTGCCTTCCTTGCTTTGACGTACTTTCTCCCTTCATATGATATTTCACATCACTCATACTCTCATAATTCACTCTTTGCTTTTTTCACTTATATGGTTTAGAGGTTCTTAACGAGATAGTTTTGTAATATTAATGGGTATATATTCAATGGTGAGTGTTATAATATTGTATATTATATGTATTAGGGATATGGGTTCTGCATGCTCCCTTCTCTCTAGCTGCCTCCTATGTGCTCTCTCTTCTTCTGTATATTCTTATAAAAACCATTTAATTTATTTCTTCATCCTATTACAATAACTTGTCCTAGTGATTGTCGGTTGATGGTGACGAATTTTTTTTTTAGATCAAAGTTGAACAAATAAAAAACCTGTCTGGTTGAAATAGCAATCCAAGTACGATTATCAAGTTCGAATAAGAAATAGCCTAACGAATATCGAATGTTACCTCAGGCGCGCATAGCTATCGTCGGGCTCACCCCGACCCTAGAAGAGGGAAACTAGAAACAAAACATGATGAAAGAAAACAACTTTAAATTAAACTAAGAATGTAAACTTACAAAACCTTCAATCTTCACTCTAGGCTCTTCTCCTAACTAGTTGCGCCCGAAGACGACTTGAGTTGAATTCATGAAGAACCAACCCCTAGGGCTTTATTTATAGGCTCCAATCCTAGCTACTCTAGGAAGGAACATCTCTATCTCTTTCTAACTTCTATTTATCTATATCTAAAAATAAATGTTTGATAAATAAATTAAATGAAACAAATAAAATTTCACCTAGGTTAAATAGGGAATTACTAAAGTAGATAAATATCTTCCATCTTGATAGAATATCCTTTGCTTCATGTGGAAGAAAGCCCACTCGGAATTTGAACTCGAAATCGACTCGGATTGGCTCTGATGGTCCACTTGATATCGACCATGTTAGGTTGATATCGACTCAGTCTTCTCAGCTCACTCGATCTTGGCTCTGGAGTGGATTTCGACTAGGTGTTACTCGATATCGAACTGATATAGTCTATATCGACTTCTTCTTCAACTGGCCGATTTCTGGCATTTATGGTATATTTCTGGCTCAGCATTCCTACTCGATATCGACCATGGGTGGTCGATATCGACCTCCTTGTGTCTGGTCGAAATTCTGTCCTTGCTTTCAGCATTCTGTTCTGTTTTGAAACACACTTTCCTGAGTCCTTGTTCGTCCGATTGATGTATATAAATATGCGTTGGAAAGCTGTTTTCGAGGGATACAACTCTCATGAAGACACTAGAACTTGATTCAAAATAATGAATGGTGAAAAGTGGCGTTTTCTCCAGCTGCACCATCCTGTGCTCTTCCTTAGCTTCTCCTATGTCTTCATGACTTTTCTTTAAGCTCCAAATGCGTTCGATTTCTGCGAAATTAAACAGAAACTTGTGTAGACCTCCATATATTGCAAATAAACATAAACTATACAAATCTCATTTTTCCCATTATAAAAGTATAAAATATAGACAGAAATCGAAGTAAAAGATGACATAAAACATGGTGAAATGAGCGCACATCAACACCCCATACTTAATCGTGCTTTTCCTCAAGCAATACTTTTAATGGTCATGCAGGGGAACTGGGGAAGAAATTAAACTCTCAACATATAGATTCATTCTTATATAATCATGCAATCAATTACCATCCTCGAAAATGTACTAATGTCATCAAATTCATGCTTGTGAATAAAAGCAACATCACACATAAAAGGAGGATTATGTAAAAATAATTCATACGACAAAACATTAATAATCGAGAGGACTTTTATGCTCAACGGTGAAGAAAAGATAAAAGGTATAGTGGTGTGCTATATTTGGGAATTGTGGTGCTAAATCCGGGGAGAGCTCTTCAACTTTGCCTTCCTTGCTTTGACGTACTTTCTCCCTTCATATGATATTTCACATCACTCATACTCTCATAATTCACTCTTTGCTTTTTTCACTTATATGGTTTAGAGGTTCTTAACGAGATAGTTTTGTAATATTAATGGGTATATATTCAATGGTGAGTGTTATAATATTGTATATTATATGTATTAGGGATATGGGTTCTGCATGCTCCCTTCTCTCTAGCTGCCTCCTATGTGCTCTCTCTTCTTCTGTATATTCTTATAAAAACCATTTAATTTATTTCTTCATCCTATTACAATAACTTGTCCTAGTGATTGTCGGTTGATGGTGACGAATTTTTTTTTTAGATCAAAGTTGAACAAATAAAAAACCTGTCTGGTTGAAATAGCAATCCAAGTACGATTATCAAGTTCGAATAAGAAATAGCCTAAAGTTTAACATAAAAGAAGCAAACAATATAGTATAATTTGATACCATAATTTATCATACATTATGGTTTATACAGTTAATACTCTGTTGTCCAACCTAATTTATCAACTTGAGAGCTACACTGCAACGCTTAGCAATTAAGTCAATCATGTGCCCTTGTTTTTCACATCTTTTTCTCCCAATTTATATCCATGGTTTCTAATTGTACGTATATATCCAGAAAATAATCATTGGATAATATAAAATGAATAAAAGAAAGACAGAGATGGGAAACTGCAAAATATATATATTTCATATATATTTACTTAATGACCGTACATAAAAGTAAGAAATTACATTAGAGAGAATCAAACCAATTAATCCCCCAAAAAAACTGGGCAATTACTAAAAATAAACCCCAAAACAAACAGAAGCATAAACGTTAGTAGCAGCAATCTTACGATCATAATCATCAAATAATAATTTCTTCCATTCAAAAATCATATGTTCCCTCTTTCTCATGGAAAAGTGATTTTTTTTTTTTATATTTATTTTGTGATTTTATACTATAGTTTTCATGCTTTCACAAATTAATTTTGAAATTCAGTTTGCGTGCTATGGAGGAAGATAGAGATGGTGATCACTTTCATGCCACTGCGACGATTGGCTCCAATCACTACCAGCCGTTAAATCAAACATCCCTAAGTGGCCCCCACCATCACCCCCACCTCCGCCCCCCGGAATGCCGTGCCAATTGCCTCCGGCGAGGACTACATCGCCGGTCCGACCGTTGGAAAGAAGATCAACGCGGACCGTCTGATCAAACACCCCTTGCCCCCAGTTATCTACACCGTCCATCTTCTCCTTTTGCCAATCCCGAGAACTCAGATTCTGTAACAATAACTGATTATTCACCTGGCTTTGCTGGTGCATCCCAAACGGCGTCGTTTCCGAGTTCGTGAATCCAAGCAAATTCTGGTTCTGATCCCCGTTCTTTAGGCTCACAAACCGTCCGGCCTCCGTGAAAACCCCGCCGTTCCCGGAATTGCCTCCTTGAATCCCCGCGCCGCCCTCGAAGTTCGCATTGAGCACCCCCGGCGTCGTTGCAAGGCTATTAAACGTCGCCTGAGGCTGTTCGGAGAATGTGAAAAGCGGAGACGACGAGTACTCAGACCCGGCTTCACTAACGGCCTTCGCGACGCCGATCTCCTTCCCGGAGCAACCGATGTCGGCTTTGGCGGCGTTGGCGGACGTGCTTTCGCTGCTAGAGCCGGAATTGGATATGTGCCGATCCGTAGCGGCGATCGACATCGGCTGCGAGAGGGAATCGGATGGCTTACGCTTAGAGCGCTTGGATTTGCGGCACCCTCCGCCGACAGGGACGTTACGGAGGACGCCGCCCTTGGTCCAGTACCGGCGGCAGTTCTTGCAGAAGTGGCGCGGCTGCGAGAGATTGTAGTTGTTGTAGTAGCAGAACTTGGTATTCAAGGAATCACATCGCGGACACTTGAGTGCCTGCTGGTGATGGTGACCGTGCGGCGCCGCTCTCATCCTCCGATCACCAAAGATCCGTCCGCCGCTGCCGACACCGCCGCTGGCCCCTCCGCCTCCTAATATCTCGCGCACATCCTGCATACCGGTTCGATCCAAATCAAAGCAAAATCGGAATTGAGGGAGAGGGGAAATTGAGGAAGCTGAAATGAAGGTAGCTCCGCGTTCATCAATGGCGGTACATTGTGCGAGTTTGACAAATATCCCATCCCACTCTAGATACTTGATCACCTGTCCTGATCCCATACCCCTATCAGTAACCCCTAGGGAATGACGAAAATGCCCTTACCGCCATTGCTCATAGTAGTGAACGGTGACGTGGGAGTGATATTGAAAGGACAGTATATATCCGTGTAGATTATGGGCAAGTAGATAGGGGCATCGTGGTAAATTAAGCGTGAATGTGGCATGACTGGTATGACTTACAAGGCGGGGGTGGGACGTGGACAAGACCGTACGGGAGCCGTGGAGGGAAAAGGGGCCGTTGGATGGGGGACACGTGGAGGGCGGGAGATGAGAAACGGAACAAAGGGGAGGGTGGGGAGTTGTCGCCTTGTCGGCCACCTTAGAGCGTCCGATCAGGTTAATAGTATTAGTAGGCACTATTGATTGAAGGAGGGAGAAGTGCGCATCCCTCTCATATCCTCTCTGGTAGGCTAGGTTGGGTGGGGGCCACCCCTTGATCGTAGAAGGTACCAGCTTCAAATGGAGATTAGGGTCGACACGTGGCCTCCTCCAATTGGCGGGATGGGACTTGTACATTGTACTCCTAGCTAGGCAAGTGGGTGAGGTTTGGCTCCACTCCGACCCATATATTTTCGGATTTTCCCATTCATAACACTACCAGCTTCAAATGGGGTAGTTGATACTGTATATAGTTTCGTTTGGATTAGATTATTTTGTGGTGAATATACGATTAGGATTATATTCTAATTATACTAATGGTACTTTAGCTTCTTATTTGATTAGTTGTTATATGATATAATTGGCTGTTGTATTATTAATCTTGTCATATAAAGTTAAACTTGTAAAATTGGACATAGGCCCTTAAACTTTGGTAGCCTTATGTTCTGCTATAAGTGGTTAGATTATACATACACTATACTAAGATTGAATACCTTATAGGTTGTAGTTGCCCTTAGACATATATATATATATATATATATATATATATATATATATATATATATTGTATATGTCTAAGTTTGGTCGACTTACATATGAGGAGGATACCACTTTGAAGTATATGTGTTTTAAGTGTATAATCTAACACTTAGATTATAGCTCATTTGCGAGTATAAATTGATGGGTTATATGTGTTGGGCAGATGTTGGTTGAGAGACAGATCTGGCCTGTGTTGAGCCCATCTCTCCTCTAATTCTGGCCAGCTTGATTTGGAGCCGTTGAAGAGAGGCTTGTGTAACCCTAATTGACGGGGCTATATAAGCCATCTCTCTGCTATATATAGTGTTCTTGAAGACTCATTTAGGAAACCCTAGCCTCAGAAAAAGAGAGCCCTGGTGTGAGCGATGAAGTGAAGACGGTGGTCCGATGAGCCTCCACTGTGGTTGCGATGCTCCTCCTCCGCGAGAAACTTCAAGTTTCTCGGTTGCTTTCAGGGGGGCAATCAGTGGCGGATCCAGAATTTTTTATAGAGGGGGGCTAAAAAAGTTTTCGAGAAATTTTTTTTCCATGTATGTATGAAAAAAATATTTTTTTTGCACATATATATTCTTATGGATTGTGTAAGGTATCTTACTTGCTCCAATCCAAAATATATATATATATATATATATATATATATATATATATATATATATATATATATATATATATATAGGGTTTACTTCAAATGTAAAAACTCCTTAACGTGTAAAATTTGCTTATCGCGTAAAATTAGCTAATGGGCCTAATTTAATTACTAATGGGCCTAATTTAATTACTAATGGGCCTAATTTCATTAGTAGAATGTCTGCCCCCCTTGCCCATGCGTGTGCCCCCCCTTCTCGGACCCGATTTTTTTTTTTTTTTTTTTTTTGCCCAGAATTTTTTTTTTCGTGGTAACACTTTCTACTGTGCAAGTATAACTTGCTTTTGTGCACATATAACATCTTATTGTGCAAATATAAGTTTATTTTGTACAGACAAATAATTCATTATGGGGTAAATAGGTAAATGTGCCTATTTCAATTATAAAAATTTATAATTGAAATATGTTTAATTTATGGGTAAATTGGTAGATATGTCTAATTTTATGGGTAAATGCATTTTTTCCCATTTTCGATACCTTTTGTGCAACTGTGAAGTGCATTTGTGCAACTGTGAAGTGCATTTGTGCAACTGTAAAGTGCATTTGTGCAACTTTAATTGTGCAAATTTAAAGTAGGATACAATTGTGCAAATTTAAACTACAATTGTGCAAAAGTAAGATACAATTGTGCATATTAAGAATACAATTGTGCAAATGTAAGATCATAAAGTGCATTAATAAGACAAAAGATGTGCTTTTGAAATCGATGTTTAAATTTTGTTTTTTTTTTTACTTCTGAGAGTTTGGGTTCACCTCTCGGATAATTTAGGTTGATAGATGTAAGTTTGAAATCGATTTTTTTTACGTATAAGCTTTTAAAATTAAAGTGCATAAATAAGATTAAAATGTTTATAATTAAGGTTAAAAAGTGCATAACATAGATTATAATGTGCATGATTAACAATTTGCGATTGTTGCCCTCTTGTCTATTATGTAACCTATGTGGGATTTGAACCCACATCTTTTGTGCAAACGCACATTGCTCTACCAATTGAGCTAATAGGCTAAATTATGATTTTTATGCTAAAATAGAAGAACCTAATCGACCTAAAGCAAATTGCAATAAAATTCTAAAATTCAATTAGCTCATGATTCACAAACAATTTGACAATGCTATAAACATGAAATTGGCTCCAAATCAACCCAACAACCCAACCATAGCATCAATTTCAGTCAATTTGGCCATTGGCAAAAAACCCCAAATTCTAAAGTATATCGCAATATAAAATTCCAAACTTCAATTAGATCACGATCCATAAACAATTTGACAATGCTATGAACATGAAATTAGCTCCAAATCAACCCAACAACACAACCATATCATCAATTTCAGTCAATTTTGCTTTTGGCAAAAAGCCCCAAATTCTAAAACATATCGCAATATAAAATTCTAAAATTCAATTAGCTCATGATCCATAAATAATTTGACAATGATATGAACATGAAATTAGCTCAAAATCAACCCAACAACACAACCATATCATCAATTTCAATCAATTTGGCTTTTGGAAAAAAGCCCCAAATTCTAAAACATATCGCAATCTAAAATTCTAAAATTCAATTAGCTCATGATCCATAAACAATTTGAAAATGATATGAACATGAAATTAGTTCAAAATCAACCCAACAACACAACCATATCATCAATTTCAATCAATTTGGCTTTTGGCAAAAAGCCCCAATTTCCGCTCTTAAATCAAACCCTAGGTTTTCAATCTCAACCTAAATCATTCAAACAATCTAAATAGATGTAATAAACAAGTTTAGGGTTAGAAATCATACCAAATTCGAGTTGAAACAAGGAGCAAAATCGGGATTTCGAAGGTATTCCGAGCCAAAAGCACCGATTAGCGCTGTTGGGAGAGATGGGCTCGGTGTGGGCTCGGCTGGGCTCGGACCATGGGGGTTCCGGTCTCGGGGGGTGCGCCTGAGGGAGGGAGTTCGAGCAGGTGGGGGCTGGTGGCCGGAGGTGGCTCGTGGGTGGCGTGGGAGGCCGATGAGAGAAGCAGCGACGCGGGGCCTCGACTGGGCAGGGTGGGCGCGTCTGGGCTCGAACCAAGCCAAGTCAGGGCTCGGGGGGTGCGCCCAGGCGGTTGGCTCGAGCGCGGCTAGGCGGTGGAGGCCGGAGGTGGCTCGACGTGGGGCTGGAGGTGGCTCGACAGGCTAGGCGGTGCTTCTACTGTTGAACGCGGTATGTTTTACGTTGGATTTGAAAAATTTACACGTTAAGCAAATTTTACACTTTAAGGATATTTTACATTTTAAAGCTTCCCTATATATATATATATTTTTTGAATTTTCAACACTCATTCTAAGAAGTTAAAAACTATATAAAAAATTGATATGTAATTTATATAGTTAAATAGACATATATTTTGAATATGAAAGAGTAATAAACTTTATACAAGTACACAACCCATAAAAATACATAATTTCTAGAGGAAAAGACATTACAAAAATTTTGAGTTCATTAAGATGAACACTAAAAAATACTACCTCCGATCCAAAAAGATTGTCGTTTGACTTTTTAACACGTATTTTAAGGAGCTAAAAACTATATAATATATTAACTTTTTTATTATTTTTTTTTTATAATCTAATACTTATTACCAACAAATATTAAGTTGCAAAAAAATAATTTAAAAAAAGTTGATATTTTATATAGTTTTTAGCTCCTTAAAATACGTGTTAAAAAGTCAAACGACAATTTTTTTGGATCGGAGGGAGTACTTAGTTTTTGACACAATTGGCTCAAACTCAAAGCTTTGTCTTTGGATTTTGGAAGTGGGTTAATATGATTGACTTCAACCTTTAGCTTATTTATATACAATTGCAAGCTGATTGGGTGCATGTGCATCGTATCCCTTGAAAAACAAACAGATGTAAAAAACAAGGGGGTATATACATGGGGAGTCGAACCCGGGTCAATTGAATGCTCAATGAATTCCCCTTCCGTGTCTCACCACTGCGCCATTACGTCTTCTTGTTTCTTCATTCACTTTACTTATTTATATTACAAAACACCGCAGTATATATACACAAAGTATACACTTTTTTTTTGGATTTTGGGGGGGGGGGGAGCTCCAGCCACCCCGAGCCCCCCGTGGATCCGCCACTGGGGGGCATCTCTTCCTTTTACTTTCTCTTATGTGTTATCTTGCTTGGTTTTGAGGTTTCATAGGTTGCTAGTTTAGGTGCTCTGTCTCGTGTGCTTAGCTTGTAACCTTCTCTTGCAACATATTGAACTCTGGGCCCGGATCTCCCCTCTTGAGATCCCGTAGAGTAGGATTTTTACCCGAACCGCATTACCAAATCGTTGGGTCTCTCTTTCGATCTTCGTTTTTACTTGTGCGTGACGGGGAAAATCGAACTTCATTGGTGATTGATTGATTTTTGTTAGATTCAAGCAAGTAGTTATGGCGATTTGAATCAATGCTTAAATAGAAAAAGTAATAGTTATGATATCGATTTGGATCCGATGGAGTTTTTCATATTCTCTTTTTAAAAAATATAAAATAAAAGAAAAAAAAATTAAGGTTGGTGGGGATCGTATAAAAGAAATACTAGGATTTTTAACAAGTAACGATTGAGATTTTTATCAAAAGTGTTATACATAGAGAGGTTGTAAGATTATACGAGTATCTCCAACAGATACTCTAAAATATTTCTAGAATGGAGATGCAAATATAAAAACATTTTTAAAAATTATAATAAAATTCCAACAATTTCTCTATTTTACATATTTATAAATTTAATACATGTTTTAAATAATATTACTTTTATCTATTTAAAGCGCGCGTGCGCGCGCACACACATGCACACACACATCATAAATCTTATAATAGCATGAAGTTATAAATAAATAGTAATTTCAACTTGCAGTTTTTTATTGTTTTTTATGGTTGAAATATCTATTTTGTCCTCACAAATTGTATTCTCATCTTATATACACTATGTCATTTTAGGTAATTTCATTTTTTTTGGTAAAATTTCTTTTCTACCCTTAAAAGTATGAATTTAAAAATATTAAATTTTTTATTTCAATGTCTTTTTATAAATCGTTATATTTCATCAATTTCACCAAACTTTATATTTTTTATTAAAAAAAACCAAGTTACAACTTCAAAATTTTCTTAAATCAATCATATTTTTTTTAATTGAATTATCGAAATTATAACTTTTAGGTTTTATTAATTATAAATGGGCATATTTCATCAGTTTCACCCAACTTTGTGTTTTTTCTTAAAATACCCCAAAGTACTGCAACTTTAAAGTTTTCTCAAATCAACCATATTTTATTTTATTTTAATTAAACTATCCATATTGTAACTTTTAGGTTTTCTAAATCAACTCGACATTAATCAGATAATTATAATAAGAAGAAGAATAGAAAAAACAATATCTTTTTTAATTGTAATGATTATGATTTTTGAACTTTATAGTACGTTTTGGGTTTCTTTTTTGTTTTTATTAATAATTTGTTTTAAAAGACTACCTTTCTTTACATTTTTTAAATTGAAAGACATTATTCTTATCACCTAAATGAAAATTTTAAAAAACTATACTTACAATTTTTTATAATGACACACTTATTATTTTTACTATTATAGAAATTTAATTATAAGGAAAATAACCTAGTTAGAACTATTTGTACATATATATGAATATTTACACACATAGGTTTTGGTTCAAATGTAAAAGTGTCTTAACATGCATGTATAAACTCCTTATCATGTAATATATATATATATATATATATATATATAAAATACCCACGCCCATTAAAAAGGTCATCTCACCCTATTCATCCTCCCATTTTCAGATTTGAAAAATAAACCTCATCTTCATCTTCCTAGTTCATCCCTCTATGTCTCCCTCTAAACTTGAAATCCATTTTCCCTTGGCAGTCCGTATCTCTCGATCATTTATCAGGCCTTCGACCTTGGGTTCGATGCCACTGGATCCAAACTCTCGCTACGAAAATGTGCGGCACCGAATCCAATGCTATGGGGCTAATTTGAGGGAGCGATTTTTGTTTTTGGGCAATGAGATCGATGATTTCATCATCGATGCAATTATCAGTCAATTGCTTCTTTTCGATGCCCAGGACATTCATTGTTTATCAACTCCCCTGGTGGCTCTTTAAGGTTTGCTTTCTTGGCCCTTCTCTTTTTCTAATTTCGTGTAATTTTTAATTTCATTTGGAACTTTTTTTTTTGGATATTTGATGCTGAGTGTTGAAAAACATAGCTTGCGTAATCTTGTCCTAATTGAGTGATTAACTGGTTTTGTGGTATCTTCAATACATGTGAATAATTAGAGTAACTAGCTGATACGACTTTGCTATGTGCAAAAACTGTAATATGAATAATGCATATTTCACGTACGCCTTATAGGTATTTCTTATTGCATTTAGATAGTGGTTTTGCTTATGTTCGAGTCTAGTTTCATATATTACTTGTGAAGTATTCGAGATCGGAATCTACGCATTTTTAGTGTTTATTCTGCAGAATTACATTTCGACCTTCAAGGGACTTTGAGAAAAGCTTAAGAGACATGTTTTAGAGCATATGGAGGTCGAAGAAGAAGCTAGAGAGGAGAAAGGAAGCATGAAATTGAAGATAATTGAAGACAATCGAGGAAATCTCGTCACTGTAAGGGCGGCGCGCGCCACCATTTACACGACGCCCGTCGTGGGCCGGTTTCCAACGATTGCGATTTTGGATCCGAAGACCATATTTCCTATTATTATATTATTATTTCTATTAGGGTTTTGCCGACTCTTTATGAGTCTATATTAGGTTTATTCAGCTTATTCAGCCGTGTGTGGCTATTGTGTGAGGCTATGAACACCATTAGAGATAGAGAGATTTGACCTATGAGTTGCTAAACTCATAGTTTCGCATCTGATTCGAAGACATGATTGTTTGGATTGTGAGGATTTGATTCTATTTAGTTATTCATAGTCAAAGTTATCATCTTGTGCTTATTGATTATATTTGTGTTTCTTTCTATGATTGATCACCATGTTAGGAATTGCATCTTAGCTATGAATTCGTTATTGTGTTCTTGATAGCAAACAAAGTATTTGAAGTAGTGATATTTCTTTATCTTTGTAGTTGATGATTTCGATTGATCTATGTTGTGGAGATGTAGGCTAGGGTTGATTAGGGTTGTTCCGGTTTATCTTAATTGCATTAAATCAATATGCCAATTTGTCTAATTACTTGAGTTCTTAATGCTATTCTTTAGTGATATTGAATAAGGTGATTGTATCCCTGCAAATCTCTCAACTTTAGTCAACTAGACATGTGTTTATGAATAATTGATAGATCAATCCTAGGACCATGAATTCCAACCATTGTCAGAGAATTACAGTTGAAATATTTTTTCTACCTTATTATTAATCTACTTTACAACCATAAAGTTGGTTACTTTTACATCTTGGTTACTTGCTAGAAATCATTGTTTGGTCATAAGAGTTCTTGTCACTACTAGAATACTGCAATTAGACATCATGTAATTTAAGTCTGTCATCAAATCAACAGATGTTAAATTAATTTATCACATCAATAATTTTTTTTGTGATGTTTAAACCGGTTTACACAATGGTCAAATTTATAAACAGATGTGAAATTGTTAATTCAAAAAAAGGCAAAAAAGCGGGGAAGGGCAGGATTAAAACACTTAGAAATTTTTTTTGGAGCCCGGGCTTCCAAATTTGAAAGTACACTTAAAAAATAATCGGAGCCTTCTCTCTCCTCACTCCCTATACCCACGTTCTGCTCTCTCCAAACCCGATCCCCCAAATTCCCAACTCCTTCTTCGATCATCTCTCTCCAGATCCTCCATATCTTCGATCATCTCTCTTCAGATCCGAGCATTCTCTCCGGCAACTGTCCTCCTGGGTTTAGTGCTCCTACTCATTCCGTCTTCCTCCCCGCAGATCTGAGATCTCCTTCTGCTCACCGGCCACCCGCACAATCTCCTCACCTCCTCCTCGCCGCCGTCTCTCTCCCTCTAGATCCGAGATCTCCTCCTCCTCGCCGGCCACTGACATCATCTCTCCTTCTCGTCGGCGTCTCTCTCCCTCAAAATTTGAGATCTCCTTCTACTCGTTGGCTACCCACACCATATCTTCACCTCCTCCTCGCCGCCGTCTCCCTCCCTCCAGATCTGAGTTCTCCTCCTCCTCGTTGGACATTCACACCGTCGCTTCATCTCCTCCTCGTCGCCGTCTCCCTCCCTCCTCGCCACCGCCAAAGATGCTCACCAGGTTTTCCCCTTCTCCCTTTCTGCTCTACCATGAATCAGCTAGGGTTAGATTTATTAAATGGTTTCCAATTTCTGATTTTGGATGCTAATTTTTCCGTTTTTGATTCATTTGCTAGGATATGGTTTTTGATGCCGAAACGAAGGTTGTATTGCATACTGAGATGGCCAAGAAAAACGTTTTTTTATCAAGAGGTTAGTTTTTTAGTTTCACTTGTTAGTGATCTGTGTGATTCTGAATTGCTCAGTCTGACTAAAATTAGTTGATGAGCCTACAGTGAAGCTTCAACTAAAACCCTAAATTCTCAAACAAGTGAGTACCAACCAAAACCCTAAATTCCCAAATTCCTAAATTAAAGTTGATCCTTTGAAATATTTATAAAGATGTTACCAAACATTCATTAGTTTCAAGCTTGCGCTTGTAAAACCCATATCCAGATAGTGCTGGGACTAATCATTCCATCTGCCTACCATTTTGTGGGGAGTTCATTTGCATTTTCTTTTCAAGTGTGTAGGCAACAAGCCAAATGAAAACATGTCAATGGCATCTGCTCAATCTTCTGCACCTTCATTTCTATATTGTGATACTAACCTATGTCTTGGCTTGGGAGTTAAGCATTGAATCTTGAACTACAAATCAATAAAGGATTTCTCAATGTCAGTACAATAACAAATATAAAAAATTGTTCAGCTAGTGCACTCAAACTCGTTGTTTTGGCCTGGAAATTAGAAAAAGGCCCTCAAACTCAGCATGGGAGGCTTTTTAAGGCCCTTGAATGTTAATCATATTCACAAAAGACAACTGAGATGCAGTGGGAAAACCTCAAGTGAGTAATTTATTGCTTACTTATTATGTCTTTTTGAAGCTTAAGGGAAAACAGAAAATGTTATTGAAATATAAATTGCAGAAGCCATCCAGACCCTCCATTAATTTGTGTTCTCAGTGTGGCTCTTTGGCTGTATTTTTTGAGCTTTTTAACTAAATTTAGTTACGTTTGTCACATAACTGAATTTAGTTTTATGTTTTACTATTATTGTCATATATATTTATGACAACCCCCATAAAGGGTTTGGTTCAAATTGCTTAAGCTCCTGATAATATATATATTTATGTTTCATTCTTTTACCGTGCATTTGGACTTAAGAATCTCAAATGTATGCTTGAGTATTAACCTCTTATGAAAATACTGGTTTTTGTAGCAAATACATCTCGCGTTGCTAACATGGGCGGTTTCAATGAAAAACATTTCTTGAGTTACATTGTTTGAATTTATTGTATATGGATTGGGTCCTATCTTACTTTCTCAGTAATTGATATCTTGAGTTGCATCAATGCTCAACTTTTGATAAGTTTATTTAATTTGTTTTCATGTGCTTTTATAACCTTTATATTTTCCCATCCTCATTAATTGCTTAAAATTTTTGTTTCTTTGCCCTATGCTTCTTCCCATTTCGTGTTCATATTAGAATTAAGGGATGGATTGTTGACTTTTGCTGTCATTTTATTGTTGAATATAAAAGTGTGCTAAATTTAATTGCTTGTCTAGAAATATTCATTATCTTGATTCTTGATGAACCATTCACTTTCTGATTCTTGATGGTTTAGGCAAGTAAAAAAGGATTTTTTTATATTAAAAAAATAGGCTTAATTGCATAAAACCCATCTAATACGGGCAAACAAATGTAGGGGATGGTGTTCCATCATACGAATGCAAGAGGAAAAGGTTGATCAGATGGGGCAATAGAACTACATGATCGATCAGGTATTGCGCTTCTATTCTGATTGCCCATTTACCCACCAACCTTGTTTTCTTAATCACTTATTATTGCTATGTTGGTAAAATATGTGAGGTACTGCTTTTTAGGTTTGTGGCTCAGGTATTGTTTTCTTCCTCAGTTGAGTGAAATGGGTCTCAATTTGATCTTTGAAGCATAAAGTGTTTCTCTTTTCCCTAGATGTATAATAAGTTGTTTTGATTCTTATCTCCTCAATAATGGATCCAGTTTCTCGAAGTATACCTGTCTTGTAGCTTTCCCCCTACTTTATGCCATCACACAGGCTCTTTTTTTTTTAAGTTGCATATCTATTAAGAGTTAGTGTTCTTAATTTTTACCATATCTCAGGCAGAAAACAGAATATCTGCAATGACATCGAGTCGCTCTGATTGGTGTATATCTCGACAAAGGACATGGGTTGTCCCAATTCCTGTATTTTACCATAAAGAGACGAAGGAGCCGTTGATGAACGAAGAGACTATTGAGCATGCAAAGTGTAAGTCTTTTGGGATACACAAATTATTCTCTACATATTTGGTTTAATACATTTCATGCAGTTCTTGATATTGTATTCATGTGCTATTTTCTGTCTAAAAGCATTTTAAAGATTAAAATTGCCTTGGGAATTCCTTGTCTTGCTTCTAATTCCGGATAGCTTATACTACTGCAATGTTTTTGTTATATCCAATTCTTTGTGTAGTATTTTATGAAGATTCTTCTTGCATTCATCTTGACAGCTATCATATCCCAAAAGGGAAGCGATGATTGGTGGTATATGTCTGTGGAAGATTTGCTTCCTCATAAATATCGAGATAAAGCACCACAATATGAAAGGGGTACTGATACAATGGAAGTTTGGTTTGATTCAAGTATCTATTTTTTTTATGGATTCTATCTATTACTAGTCTAGTCTCCTATTTCCATCTGCGGAGAGGGGGAAGAAAAGAAACAGAAACAGCCTTTTTAAATTTGAAACAGCTTGGTTCATAATTGTCTTCCCTGAACTTCTTATCCTATTATGATCTTGTTAATTTCCTTGTCAGTCCAGTCAACTGATTTATCTTGTTATCTCAGTAAGGTGTATGTCCTTTTTTTTAAATGTTATATGACATGGAAAAACACACCAAAGGTGGTTAGTCTCTTTATGCTTATCATCGTGGGCTGCTGTTCTGGGGAAAAGAGATGGCCTTTGGTATCCCGCAGATTTATATTTTGAAGGATCAGATCAGCACCGTGGATGGTTTCAAAGTTCTTTGCTAACAAGTATTGCTAAAAATGGTAATCAGCTATTTTCTTCTGTTGTATCGACCATTTTGATTCTCTTTGTGCCCCTTTAGAATATTGGTTAAATTTGAAGATAAAAAAAGGGTTTTTCATTCAAGTTCTTTTTACTAACTTTTGACAGGAAAGGCACCATATCTAAGTGTTGTAACACATGGATTTGTACTGGATGAGAAGGGTCTAAAGATGAGTAAATCGATGGGTAATGTTGTGGACCCTCGTCTTGTAATTGAAGGAGAAAAGGGAAAAAGCCAAACGGTATGGCATTGCAAGGGCTTAACTGTTGCTTGTATTAGTTGTTCATGTAACTAATTGCTTTAAATTTTAACCATGGATGATTATTTGGTTCGCAGGAGGCACCTTATGGAGCGAAGGTCTTAAGACTTTGGGTTTCAAGTGTAGACTATACGGGTGATGTATTGATTGGATCACTAATCCTTCGTCAAATGTCTGATATATACAGAAAGCTTAGAGGAACCTTGCGCTATCTTTTGGGAAATTTGCATGACTGGAGTGTATGTTTTGGCTTTGAAATTTTTTACATTAGATGCATAACATTTGCGTAAATGTTGCTTAACCAACTTTAGGCCAAACACTTCTTTTTCTTGTAAATGTTACAATATGATGCTAGTGTTTATGTATATGTTTTTATTAAACGACCTGTCATTTTGAAGAGCAAACAAAATGCGACGTTCTATCGATGAAAGCGTGTTGTGTATCCAAATAAATAACATCCGATTATATATGAAAATAGTAGTGCATTCATACCTTTAACATCAGATTAGTTTATGGAAACAGATGCTAGTATAATTATACACATCAGTTCATTAATTTAATTCAATGTGCAACACCAGTTTGAACATTAAAATGATATATGAACTGATATATATTTGTCAAAGTAACTTCATTATCTACCAAATAAATCGATGTGTCACTACAGCAACAACATCATTTTTTTTTGAAAAAACTGATATAAATATGAGAAACGACATCTTCTGTGTATACAACCACAACAATGCATTATTTTAGAACACTATAATATCATGAATTATATATCGGACATGATTATAAATGTGATCACTAAAACAAAAACCGTTGTCTTTTTTGTCTTGAAACATCACTTATTTTACTAATAAAGATGTAAATGTCACTTTTTGCTTTAGGAGGACATATTCACATGTTTTCAAATGACAAATTATGGATATTTATCAACAAGTGAATATGTCATAACCAAAATTGAGGGGTTATAATTAAGAAAAGACATCTGTTTAAAACCAATGTGGAAAGTTTGGATCTTTTACTACACGCACAAAGAGGTCGGAAATTTTTTTGAAAGACATCTGTTGACGACAGATGTCTAATTGAAGTTTTCTAGTAGTGTGTTAAGAGTTATTGACACTAGTACAAATTAAGTCATTAACATCGAAAATTTAAAAGCGCTTATTCAAAACCGCTATTAACATTTGGGAAGCATAGCGCTTTTTTTAAACGAGTGCTAAGAATGTATTTACTTTATTTTTTTTATATATATTTTTTCAAGAATAGCGCTTGTTTAAACAAAAATGCTATTAATAAATGGGAAGCACATTGCTTTTTTAGAAAAGCGCTATGCTAGTTCAAACAAGCACATCGCTTTTTCAAAAAAAGCGCTATTAAATTTAATAATAAAAAAATTAACAAAATTAAAAATAATTTTTTCCACTTAAATAGCGGTTTTATGAGATAAGTGCTATGGCTGCATATTAATTTACCAAATAAAAAAAAAACCACTAGACAACTTTCTAACTTCTAAACTTTTAAAAACCCTAACCCTCCTTATCTCACCAGACACAACTCACCGCCGCCTGCATCTTCCTTTGCCCACCGACGCATCGAACCAGGCCACTGCCTCCATCTTCCACTTCCGTCTTCCGCCCACCGCCTCCATCTTCCATCTTCACCGCCTCGATCTTCGGCTTCCGACGTCACCGAGCCAGGCCACTTCGACGCTTCCGGTGGACTGAGTCGCTTCCGACGCCACCCGGGTCCTGCTCCTTCGATCTCCATCCTTAAAGGCACCTTCAAGCACAACCATCAGGCCGCTTCCACCTTCCGCCCACCGCCTCCATCTTCCATCTTCACCGCCTCGATCTTCGGCTTCCGACGTCACCGAGCAGGCCACTTCGACGCTTCCGGTGGACTGAGTCGCTTCCAACGCCACCCGGGTCCTGATCCTTCGATCTCCATCCTTAAAGGCACCTTCAAGCACAACCATCAGGCCGCTTCCGCTTCCGATCTCCTACGTTCTCCTACCCAGGTCCTGCTCGTTCAATCTCCGTCCTTAAAGGCTCCTTCGATCTCCGTCCTTAAAGGCTCCTTCGATCTCCTACGTACTGATGTGGTTCTCTAGGGTTAATTTTTCTGTATTTCCATCAAGTTCAATCTGTTGTTCAAATCGTTCTGTACTTCCATCAATTGTTCCAATTTTATGTAAGTTTGTAGACTTTATGTACAATTTTGATTTGTAATTCTTCTCATACACCATTAATACATGGGTTCTTGTTTATGAGTGTTTTGAACTTTGATAATATGTACTGATGTGGTGTCTCTCCGAAGATGTGATAAAATTTGACCGATACAAGGAAGTTGCAAAGAGAGGTGGAAGTGGTAAAGATGGGGTGGTGACTGATGCCATGTTGAATCGGTGGTTTTGCGTAAATTGTGCTAGTATAACCGATTTGCAAAGCTACAATTTTTTTTTTATAAATATTATCATTGAAAGCGGTTGTTATGAAAAACGCTATCCTTTTTCGAATTTTAAAAAAGAAAAAAGAAAAAAAGGATGAAATCGGTTTTTACAAATAAGCGCTTTCCTTGTGTTTTTTACAATGTTTTTTCAAAAGCGCTCTTAAAAATGCTCTCAGCGCTTTCATTAACAACACCTCAATAAGCGCTATCCTTATCAATAAAAAACCGCTCTTAATCAGTCATTTTGTACTAGTGTGAATAGGAAATCGCTTCTCCCTGTGGGTTCGACTCTGGACTTAATTGCTATACTAGTAGTTGTTTGGTTTATATAGTGATTGATTGACTAATCTATTGGTTTTGTGTTTGAGTTTGGATTATATTACTATTTTGCAAAAGTCAAAAGTGCCAACGACGTTCGTCCCGCATAAAATTCTTGGCGCCGTTGCCGGGGAGAAGAAAGGATTTTGCTTTTTTTTTTTTATCTCTTTCATTTACTCTTTCTTTTGTTTTTGTTTTCATTCTTTTGTTGTTGAGTCTTTTGTGCCCTTATATGGTTCAAACTAGATCTTTTAATTCATTACATTTGTCTATTGATTATGAGATTGGAAGATCACTTAGGTTGAAAAGGATGCTCGAGTTTAATACAAATAAGGAGATGGGAGACGAAATTTTTAATCCGCCAAGAAGAACCCTGAGAAACCAAAAGGGACATAATTTGAGTGCTCAACCACTTGCAATTAGCCTTTCTGATCTCCCTGAGGGTTCAAGATTTGAATACAAGTCGAATTGGTCTTCTATTTTACCCTACTTTCATGGATTGCCTAGGGAGGAAACAAACAAGCACCTTGCCACCTCTGTGAGTGTGTATGATAAACTTAGATACCAACGCCTTACCAATGACCAATTGATGTTGAGAGTGTTCCCCTTTACCTTGAAAGATTCTACAAGCGATTGGCTTTACTACCTACCCCCAGAAAGCATTACTACTTGGGTTGAATTGAAGAAAGCTTTCCTGCAAAAGTACTTTCTTGCGACTCGCCTCAACAAACATAAGAAGGAGTTGTCAAGTATTGAGCAATTACCTACGGAGAGTCTTTATGAGTCTGTTGAGCGGTTCAAGAAGCTTAAGGGTAGTTGTTCGCAACATGGTATAACCGAGGATTATCTAGTGCTATATCTTTTTGAGAGCTTGCTTGACACCGATAGGAGTTTCATCAATGCTACTAGCGGAGGAGATATTTTGGATAAGATACACCAGGAAGCAATGAAATTTTTTGAAGGGTTGGCTAATGCATCGCAACAATATGGGAGACACCAAGGAGTTAGAGGAGTTCATAAGTTGGATAGTTCTAGAGATGCATATGAATCAATCTCATCAGCCTAGACCTTGTAGTGTTTGTGGAGATCCAACTCATCCGAATGATAAGTGTTCTTGATTCAAGAGGACATTGCTGATGTGAATGCTATGGACTATGGACCTTGCCAAAACTTTGGTAAAAATTACAATCAGGGCTACAATGCGAACTATCAAAGTGGATTCAACGGCAGAGGCCAGCAACAACAAGTTCCTTTCCAAAGAGGACAATATGAGAATCGTTAGAGAAACACTCAACAAGATGATAGAGATGAGACATTGAGGTTATTATTGGACAAGATGGGTGTTCAAGAAAAATTGTCGATTCAAACGGCTAAGGCGATTGGAGAATTGAAAGTGAAAGATTCGGGGAAGTTACCATCACAAGTGGTAGTGAATCTGAAGGAGAATGTGAGTGCCATGATCTTTAGAGGAGGTAAACAAGTGAATGTGACTGCCATTGATATGGGAGAAGAGGACGAAGCAGAATTGATGACACACTGTAAAGACGACGCCCACCGCCCCTCACCACGGTGCCCGCCGCCCCTTCCAGTGACGGAACTGATTTTCGACGTTGTTGAATCCCCAACGAAATCTTTCAAGGAGTGATTGTTGTAGAGGGAAATCGAGTTTAAAATATAATGAAATAGATCAAACCAGATCTTGCTCACGCAAATAATTACAAGACTTCCTCCCGATGTAGCATTGGGAAGTCAGGATTGATCCTCGAGGAAGCTGGTTAGCGGATCCTATGCAGCAGGAAGAACTCACTTCGAAATCGACTCAGGGGAGCAACTCGATATCGAATGTTGGCACTCGATATTGACCTGTTCCAATCGATGTTGGGCAGTTGTGCAGAAGGCTGTCGATATTGGTTTGGGACACTCGATATCGACTCAACGGACTCGATATCGACCAAATCTCCTCAAAATCGACCTCACCTGCAGAGACACAAACGAGCAGCGATCTTTCTGGATCGAGAATTAGAAGTCGATATCGACATATAGGAGGTCAATATCGAGCAGTAATAGTAACAAAAATAAAGAACAAGGCTTTTGTAGATTTCAGAATAAACTTTATGTAAAAGAAAACTCCCAAGATCGGGGTTTGCAACAACAACAACCAAACATGCATAAGGCAAGATAAATAACGATAATCATGCAAATTGCATCGAAGGATCAAGCTTTCGCCTTTTCTAACAATTAAGAAACTATTTCAAGAAACCCTAATTGTATCTACCGATTTTATGTTTATAATCCAAGTTGTTAACATGGATCTCCATTGAATGGGTAATAAACACATAAAAGGTAGTAGATGCTCAAAACATGATAAATGTCGGATTTTTACCTCAAACACGCATGGCTATCGTCGGTCTCGCCCCGACCCTAGAAGTGGGTGGACTACTCGCTCTTCATCGCAATCGCAGACATCATTGATGTAAAAGAAACAACTTGCATTAAACCAAACTGAAGAAAGTACAAACCGAACAAAGCCAGATCACTTTCGCTATCCTTGCTCCACTCGGCCTCTCTCTCTCTACTTACTTCTCTCCTTCTGAAATTGAATGAATAAAAACCAGCCCCATGGGCTTTATTTATAGGCTTCCAATCCTTGCTAATCAAGGAAAGAATTTCTATCTATATCTCTATTTAAAATAGAAGATATAATTCTACTTAGGAAATAAATATATCTAAACTAGATAAAACTAGATAAATCCTAGGGTAATTAATTGTTCAACCCTTAGGATAAATGGAAAGATAAAAAAGATAAAAATATCTAAATCTTCATGTGTTGGGAATCTTCTCTCGGAAATATCTCCATCGGATTCGGGATAGAACCTTAACAAGACTCGGATTAGCTCGAAATCGGTCACTAGGGTGTCACTCGATATCGACTAAGGCTAGTCGATATCGACCTGTGTTTCTCAGCTTCTTCATCAACTCGATCTCGGCCTCCCGGGGAAAAATCGACTTGTATGTTGGTCGATATCGACCAAGTTAGGTCGATATCGAGTAGTCGTCTTCTCTGCTAGCCAACTTGAGTCGATTTGGAGAATTTAGACTTAAATCCGGTCGATATCGAGTAGGCTTGGTCGATATCGACCAGTCTTCTCAGCATCCTGCACTTTTCTTTAAACACACTTTCCCGAGTCCTCGTTCGTCGGATTGACGCATATGAGCATGCGTTGGAAAGCTCTTTTCGAGGGATACAACTCTCATGAAGACATCAGAACTTGACTCAAAATGATGAATGCCAAAAAATGGAATTTTCTCCAGCTGCACCATCCTTAGCTTCTTCATGAGTTTTCCTTTAAGCTCCAAAGTCCGTCCGATTTCTGCGAAATTGAACTAAAACTAGGGTAGACTCTATCATTTGGCAAATAAGCATAAACTACATAGATTCTGTATTAATCTAACCCAAATGCACGAAATGTATGCAGAAATCGATATAAAAGTAGATATAAAACATGGACATCAAATCACCCCATACTTAAGCTTGCTTGTCCACAAGGAATAACTTCGATGGTCATTCAGGGGAAGAATTTAAAACTCTCAACATCATAGATTCATTCTTATATGTCCCTGCAGTCAATTACTATCATCGAAAAGGTACTAATGCCACAAATCCATACATGTGAAAAGAAAAGCAACATCTACTCATAAAAGGAGGGTTATGCAAAAACAATTCATGTGACAAAGCATTAATAATCAAGAGGACTTTAATTTAAGCTCAATAAGGAGTAGATTGGTAAAAGGCTAAAGGTGGGCAATATTTGGCAATGTGGTGCTAACAATCCTGGGAAATGCATTATTTCCAAACATTCTTTACCACATTCCTTCTTCATAACCATTCTTCACCTTCCATAATGCTTTTATCAATAATAATGCTTTTACCTCTCTAACCTCAGCATTGAATTCTCGCGAGTCGCAAACATGGGTGTCATGAATGACCCCGGATACTTAGTGCTTTGGACTCCTCACCTGTGAGTCCCATCTCACTGAACTATTATCTCAGTAAGCAGGGTCGATCTACCTTTATCTCCTGAGGTGATCGGATTTTCTTTCACTCATTAAATTTTCCATATATTTCAAACAATTTCCGCCAAACTCCAATAATGATAATAACAACACAACAACCATATAACAATCTCCATAATGTAACATCATTCTCAACATAATCCCCGGATGAAAATAAGGTAAAGAATGGCAATATTTAGAATATGTGGAGCAATAATTGAAATAAGGCATAATATGGCTTTTGTGTAATGCATAAGCATAGGTATGGCTAGAATATAAACATATGAGCATTACATGGAAATATAAACTCCTCCATCCTCTTATCATGCAACATGTCAAAAGCAATATCAAATTTTACCTCCTTTCATGGTTTTCAAGAAAATAATGCACTTCATTGTGACTTCCCTTTACTAGGCAATTTCATGCTATATCTCTAATGAATCCAATTTTGAATCGTCGAGTTCAATATAACTTCCATGACACTCTTTCTTTAGACAATTTACAAGCCTTGGGAGATGTCTCATAGAACTCTGAGTTTAGCATTTAAGCACAAAAATTTAAAATTTTACTCAAAATTCACCATGTTAAACCAAAAGCAAGAATAAAACATAAATAAATAATAATGATAATGAGCCCTTCCCTCACCCCATACTTAAAATATACAGTGTCCCCACTGTATAAATAAAATAAAACAAAGGTAAAGGAAGGAACTCACCAAATAACGTATTGTAGGGTCGAAATAGGCTGCAGTAGATTGCCAGAAGCCGATATTGACTAGGTGTAGGTCGATATCGGCTGCAATTCGTCAGATTCCGCTTCTGAAGGCTGGTCGAAATCGGGTGGATAGTTCGATATCGAGTAAGTTGGGTGGAAATCGACTGGCTTCGTCTCCTATGCTTCTGGTCGAAATCTACCTCAGGGGTCAATATCGACTGATTTAGGTCGATATTGACCAGGTTGCCTTGACTCCGATTTTTTTTTCGACCTGCAAATTTGTTAGTTTTTCCCGCAAAAAGACAAGATTCTACATGAAGTATTCAAAACAAAAACCAAAACCAAAAGTTTTAAAGTCCCAAAAATCCAAAAGTTTTATGTACATGCCTAGATTTTAGAGTCGCTAGGGCAACTTCTCCGCTTGTGCTCAAGTACCGTAAATATGGGGCCCCCTTGTGCTTGGCCCTTCTCCTGGATCATCTAGGTCCTGATTGTAGTATGCAAGCTCAGGTGATAGGTGGTCGCTTGCATAGTATCCCTTTCCTTTCTTCTTCTTCTTTCCAGCTCTCATCCTTCACAGATTAGCTCGCCATGGGGCCCTACCTCCTCTTAAATATTTATTAAATTTATTAATGGACTGAGGAGGAGTAGAAATCATACCTGAACTTACCTTTTCGGACCCAAAACAGAAATCCTCGGGCTGGGGGTCAGTCGATATCGAGTGATAGGAGTCGATATCGAGTGATAGGGGTCAATATCGAGTGCAGGGACCCCATACTTAGGCTTCTGGCAGTTTCGGGGTTCAACAGAGGAGGTCGATATCGAGTTGGTGATGTTGATATCGAGTTGTGTCTTGGTGCTTTTCTCCGTTGTTGTTTGCCCGTCCCCGTGGTTGCTGATGCTTTTTACCTCCAGCTATGAAGCTTCCTCTTTCGTAGGGCCAAAAGAGAAATCTAAGATCTCGTCGCCTATTGTGGAGGTGAGCAATCGCTGCTTTACACTTATTTTAGCATCTGCAATAGCTAAGAATGGTCTACCAAGAATAATAGGGCTAGTAGGATCTTCAACACAATCTATAATAAGAAAATCAGCGGGGATATAGAACTTACCAACCTGGACAGGGACATTTTTTACCATACCTGTAGGGATGACCACAATATTGTTTGCCATGTATAACTTGGCATCCACAGGCTCTATGGACCCTATCTTAACCTTTCGCCAGATTAATAAGGGCATGATACTCACGCTTGCTCCTAAATCACACAAGGACTCATATTTATATTGTCTAAATCCCACAGTAATAGAGAACTTACCAGGGTCAGGTCTCTTCTTAGGGAAGTCCATCCTTTTGCACTCGCCGGCGATTTCGGAGATAGATCGCTTGTTGCTAAGGGTTTTCGTTGAGGAAGTTGACATATGCAGACATCTCTTGAAGAGCTTCTGTAAAAGGAATTGAAACATTCAGTTCTTGAAACATCTTAACAAACCTTTTAAACTTACCTGCAGTGGGATCTTTCAGCGCCTTGGAAGGAAAAGGAAGCACCTTTTTCGGAGCCAGAACAGATATCAGAGGTGCTGCAGATGAGTCGATATTGACTGGAGGGGAATCAATATCGAGTTCAAGTGGGTCGATATCGACCTTGTGTTGCTCAATAACGACTGGTGTAGTCGAAGTCGAGGTGGCTGGTGCTGCAGAGTCAATATCGACTGGTCCATGCTCAATATCGACTACTGTTTGGTCGATATCGACCTACTGTTCAGTAGTTCCGTCTGCTGCTTCTTCGACCTCTGGCTTGTGTAGTTCGCGACCGCTTCTCAGTTTCATAGCAGCGACATGTCCGGTCTTCCCCTTGGGATTTGGTTCTGTCTGCCCAGGGAGCTGCCCCGTTGGTCGTGGAATTTGTGCCGCGAATTGACCCATCTGAGTCTCAATGTTCCTCTTCCAGATGTCCATCTCTTTAAATCCTGTATTGAGGTTCTAGAGCTGGTTGTTGATGGCGCTTGTAGACTGCTGCTGTTGTGCCTGATTCCGGCGCATCTCATCGACGATCATCTGTAGATCATCCTTCCGTTGATCTCTTTCTGGATGTCCTGGAGCTCTGTATGGCGGGGGGTTCCTAGGGGCACCTTGGTTCCATGGTGGTTGTTGGAACCTTTGGTCCCCCATATAGCGATTGGGACCCCCTGCGTAAGCCACCTCTTCATGAGTTTCTCCTATCCTGACTTGCTCTGTATGTGGGCACTCTGTAGTGGTGTGTCTCTGGGAGCCACATTCGATGCAGGGCTGGTTGACAGAAAGATACTTGACTTGCTTGAGGAGCTTGCGATTTTGATCTCTGTAGTACTGCTCATTGACATCTGGGTCAATCTCCTTAGAAGGCTCATAGAGGGGCATGGATGGGGCTGGCCTAGGGTAGGCATTCTCGTCATAGTTTATCGGAGCCCCATACTTATTGTCGTAGTTGGTAAGCTTGTCGAGAGTAACTCATGCGTCACCTGGTGGCATCGTCAGATACTCATAATGAGTATACTGGTTGATCCTATTCTTAGCGGCCAGATCAAGAGAATTGAAGAAGATCTCCTGAACGACATAGGGTGGCTGTCCATTTGTAGGGCAAGATCGCAGTAGATCCTTATATCTTTCCCATGCTTTTGCTAGCGGCTCCCCAGGCTTCTGTTTGAAAGCTGTAATCTTCTGGCGGAGGAGTGCTGTCTTGGTAGGAGGAAAGAATTTGTTGAGAAATTCCTGTCTTACTTCAGCCCATGATGTGAGGGATCGTGGAGGGAGACCTTCAAGCCATTTCAATGCTAGACTAGCCAGAGACCAACGAAAAGCCTTCATCATGACATATTCCAAAGTGGTACCTTCAGCAAGAGTATATCACATATCAGAAAAATTGGTAATATGTTGAAGAGGACATTCATTAAACCTTCCGTAAAAAGGCATTATTTTTAATCTCAATTAGGAAAGCAGTGCGAATTTCAAAATTATTTTCAGGGATTAGAATGGCCGATTCAGGAACGACATGAGTCGGGTGCATGTAATCCTCTGAAGTGGTAGGGTATTGGGCAAGCTCAGCTTCTGCTTGCCTCATTCACTCAGCTTCCTGTGCAGTGCGTGCTCTCTCAGTGGTGAGAGCAGTATCCTTGGCGGCTAGTTCCCTCTGAAGCCTCTCAATCATCTCAGCTTGTGTTTCGGCAGTTGCCATGATCCTTTTCAGTCTAGAATGGATGTGTATAAGACGTTCCGGATCGTCTAAGGCGTCAAACTCAGGCTGTTGACCAGAACGGCACATACACCTACAAAATAAAAAACTTAAAGAAAACGTGAGATCTAACTACCTAAGGCGCGAAAGATTGCTTCCCCCGCAACGGCGCCAATTTGTTGTAGAGGGAAATCGAGTTTAAAATATAATGAAATAGATCAAAGCAGATCTTGCCCACGCAAATAATTACAAGACTCAACGGACTCGATATCGACTCAACGGACTCGATATCGACCAAATCTCCTCAAAATCCATCTCACCTGTAGAGACACAAACGAGCAGCGATCTTTCTGGATCGAGAATTAGAAGTCGATATCGACCTATACGAGGTCAATATCGAGCAGTAACAGTAACAAAAATAAAGAACAAGGCTTTTGTAGATTTCGGAATAAACTTTATGTAAAAGAAAACTTCCAAGATCAGGGTTTGCAACAACGATAACCAAACATGCATAAGGCAAGATGAATAAGGATAATCATCCAAATCGCATGGAACGATCAAGCTTTCGCCTTTTCCAACAATTAAGGAATTTCTATCTATATCTCTATCTAAAATAGAAGATATAATTCTACTTAGGAAATCAATATATCTAAACTAGATAAATCTTAGGGTAATTAATTGTTCAACCCTTAGGATAAATAGAAAGATAAAAAAGATAAAAATATCTAAATCTTCATGTGTTGGGAATCTTCTCTCGGAAATATCTCCATCTGGTTCGGGATAGAACCTTAACAAGACTCGAATTAGCTCGAAATCGGCCACTGGGGTGTCACTCGATATCAACTAAGGCCAGTCGATATCGACCTGTGTTTCTCAGCTTCTTCAGCAACTCGATCTCGGCCTCTTGGGAAAAATCGACTTGTATGTTGGTTGACATCGACCAAGTTAGGTCGATATCGATTAGTCGTCTTCTCTGCTGGCCAACTTGAGTCGATTTGGAGAATTTCGACTTAAATCTGGTCGATATCGAGTAGGCTTGGTCGATATCGACCAGTCATCTCAACATCCTGCTCTGTTCTTTAAACGCACTTTCCAGAGTCCTCGTTCGTCGGATTGATGCATATGGGCATACGTTGGAAAGCTCTTTTCGAGGGATACAACTTTCATGAAGACATCAGAACTTGACTCAGAATGATGAATGCCGAAAAATGGCCTTTTCTCCAGCTGCACCATCCTTAGCTTCTTCATAAGTTTTCCTTTAAGCTCCAAAGTGCGTCCGATTTCTGCGAAATTGAACAAAAACTAGGGTAGACTCTATAATTTGGCAAATAAGCATAAACTATAGAGATTCTGTATTAATCTAACCCAAATGCACGAAATGCATGCATAAATAGATATAAAAGTAGATATAAAACATGGCATAAAACATGGACATCATGATCTTCTGAGGTTTCAAGATCTGCACCACCCTTTCCTCATGCCTTAAGATCTGACCGTAAGTGGGAAGATGAACAAATTCTTTATAACACCTTTGCTCATTGTGAAGTAAATATTCCACTTTTCAATATGATTAAGACTGTGCCTCGCTATGCGAAGTTTTTGAAAGAACTATGGACTATGAAACACAAGCAAAGGATGTGAAGGCAAGAAAAGGTAAGTTTAAGTGAAAATGTTTTTGCTTTACTTCAAAACGATTGCCTGAAAAGTGCGGAGATCCAGGTATATTTACTATCCCATGTGCAATAGGCAATGCTAGCTTCACCAAAGCTATGTTAGACCTAGGTGCTTCAATCAATGTTAAGTCTTATAAATTGTACATGTTTTGGGTCTCAATGCATTATCTAAAACTGGTATTACTATACCACTCACTGATCGCTCTAGTATTAAGTCCAGAGGATTTGTTGATGATGTTTTGTTTAAGGAAATTGATTTGATATTTCCAGCTGATTTCTTTATTTTGGACATGGAACAACGTACGCATGAAACCCCAATTTTCTCGGGAAGGCCATTCTTACGAACGGCTAAGACTAAGATTGATTGTTTCGAAGGCTCACTTACTATGGAATTTGATGGTAGAAAGATTGAGTTTTCTATATTTGAGCCTATTGTTTCTTCTACTAATGATTCTGTAGATGTTCTTGATTCTAATGAAAGTAATCATAGGAATGAATCGAATGGTTTGTTAGATGCTTCTATTGAAACTGAATCATTGCATATTGAGTCTTCTAACAAAAATGAAATTGGATTAGGGAAATATGATATTGAAAGGAACATTGAGACTTTGTTTAAGTCACATCACAATGTGTCTAATTAAAATGATTACATTTCTATCCTCTATGAGAAATTGATTCCTAACAATGTTGAGGTTTTTGCAATTTCAGGGCAACCTCCAGGAGTAACTCATTTTAAAAAGTAATTGATTGGTACAATTGATGGGTATGTTGGAGAAATTCCTAAAGTTCCCCCTCTTGTCTTGAAAAGGACAAGCGTGGAGGATCTTGATGGGATAACTTAATCAAGAAATGCATCACGTCGAGTCAAAGACGTGAGACAAAGACGCTTCTTAGGAGGCAACCCAAGGTAGTTTAGGTAATATTATTTCATTTTTGCATTTAGTTTTTCAATTCAATAAAGTAGGATCAATCGTTTCGTGGAATAACGGAGTGATGGTAAGTTAGAACCTTTGTTGGAGGTGAGTTTTGCTTGATTTGAATACGGAGTCACATTCTGAGGATGGGGCGCCCGCCGCCCTTCACACGGGGCCCGATGCCCTTGTGTTCTTGACGAGTCAGGATTTTTGGTAGACTTGAAAGATAAGTAATTCTATCTTTTATTTTTGGTTAATTTCGTTTAGGTTAGGTTAGTTTCTTTATTTTCCATCTTATTAGGATAAGATTTATTTATTTTTATTTATTTTTAGGATTAGATTATTTTTATCCATCTTTAGGTTAGATTTATTCTCTATCTTAGGTTAGTTTATTTATCTTTTATCCATTTTCATCTATCTTAGGGTTAGCTTTTCTATCTAGGTTTAGTTTCCATTTTTTTCTGTTAGGAAAAAATTCGGGTGGGCAAGCCCTACCCGAAGGCATCCTTTCGGATGAGGTCAAAAAGACCAGAATTGTTATGAATATCGGCACCCCAGATAGAGTGGCAAAGATGTGCAACCTTATCAACCACTCTATTGCCAAGTCGGGGTACATGAAAGAAGGCGACTTCTTTCATAGACGATAGTAAGCGTTGTACATCAAACAAGATAATTTCGATTTCCCAGGGACATGTGAATTTGTTGTTTAAGTAGTTTATGATAGGGGTGGGTGTGGGACGGGACGGGACTCGTCCCGAAAATTTTTTACGGGACGGGATCGGGACAGGATTGACACTTTTTTTTCGGGATGGGATCGGGACGGAATGATGTCTGGACGAGATGGGATTAGGACTGGACGGGCCTTGTCACGCAAATAAAAATAATAAAATATTATATAAATTTGCAAAGTGAAAAATGCTATCATAATTCATTAATTTGTATAATATGTTGAATACAGTATTCTTCTCAACTATATTATTCAATAATCATAATATTATTATTAATATTAATATTATAATACTATTATTAATCCATACAATGATTATATATTTAATTATAATGTTAAACATATTTGGCTACATTATCTTACTAGATCGGGACAGAAAGGGATTGAGACGAGATCCACTAGATACTGTCTCATTATCGATTGATAGTAGGGAAGAATACCGTATTTAGCTATTTGCCTCTTGTAGCTCTAAATGGGTATAATAATAATAATAATAATAATAATAATAATAATAATAATAATAATAATAATAATAATAATAATAATAATAATAATAATAATAATAATAATAATAATAATAATAATAATAATAATAATAATAATTCCACATTATAATTAAATAATAATAATATTATTATTATTATAACTTATTTTTATTGTTATTATTATAAAATAATTATACTTTACAAGAAAAAAATATAATATGATATCATAATAATATAATAATAATAATTTTATTATTAAGTAATATTGTTATTAAATTATATTATAATATTATATATTAATAATATTATTATAATCAATGATGATTATAATATCAATGATGATTATAATATTATTATTATTCTATAATATTATAATAATATTATTATTATAAAAATTATTATTATTATTATTATTATTATTATTATTATTATTATTATTATTATTATTATTATTATTATATGCGGGACGGGACGAGATTTGCGGGATCCCACCGGGATCGTCCTGCGTTTTGTCCCGTATAATTTTTGCGGGACGGGATTCACTATTTTGTCATAAATCCCACCGGGATCGGGACGGGATCGGGACGGGACCGGGATGGGATCGGGATTTGCGGGATTTGTGCCCACCCCTAGTTGATGATGATGCTGGAATCACGTTCAGTCTGGATTTTTTCAATACGGAGTTCAAGAGCGTGTTGTACCCCAAGTCTGAGGGCAAGGGCCTCTGCTTTGAGTGCGCTTTTTCTGCCGAGCTTTTGATATCCTATATGCATCGGGCTTCCATTCCAGTCCCTTATAACCACACCCGCCGAGCTGACGTTATTTGCGATTGTTGATCTGTCAAAGTTGTGTTTGAAAGTACCACCCGGGGGTTTTCGCCACGAAATATGGCGATCTTTTTTCTTCTTTTTAGATTGGTTGAGTCTGCATGATTGAGGTGGGGTATCTACGTCAAAGGTGCTGTCATAGAGAAGAGTGTTACTCCAGTTCATCTCGTGAGTTTTAATAAGATGTAGGACGGTGTCCTTAGAAGGGATAGGAGCTAGCCTAAACACATGTTGGTTTCAAATGTACCAGACCGTCCACCAAGCAAAAGCAAACTTAGCTAATGCTGCCTTTGAGAGATTAGTTCCAATGAAGTGAATGATTAGTTTTAAATTTCTAGACTGGGCAATCATATTAAATATAGTAGATCTAATATGTGCGGGGAGTTGAAAGAGAGAGCATGTAAAATGGCATTCAAGCAAAAGATGAACATCTTCTTCTTTCGAACAGCTACAAAGATTGCAGGTAGAAGGAACAGGGAAACCCCGGAGAGCAAGCCGAGCAGCCATTGGGAGGCCAAGCTGACAGGCTTTCCAAAAATTTTTTTTTACCTTAAGTGGAGCATCTAGGCTCCAAATCCACGCGTTGTTGTCTACCTAGATAAAAGATTCGACTATAACGAGTTTATACGCACTCGAAGTGGTGAACCACCCAACCCTGTTTGGCCACCAGTACAATCTATCCTCAAAGTTTGAAGTTGAGAGGGGAATGTCAAGGATTTCCGCCACAATGTTGTTTGGTAGTACAACTGAAAGTTTCTCCTCCCACCATTTACCACCTAGGATGTAATCACTAACAGTTTCCTCAATGTTATTAATTACAGGGCAGTCTTCCCTAGATAGGATAGAGGAGGTTGTGATCCAATTATCTGTCCAAAAATTAATAGAGGACCCGGTACCAACCGACCAGATAAGACCTGACTTAAACTTGCCGATGAGCGTTGATAGTTTGGCCCATTGTCAGGAAGAGTCACCTTTTTTCTTGTATTGAAGAATATGGTCTGACCGAAGGTACTTATGTTTGATTAGTTGAACCCAAACATTTTCTGGTTCAACAAGCATTTTCCATAAGATTATCATTTGAAGGGCTTCATTCATCTCTTTTGATTTCCTAATCCCTATTCCCTCATATTTTTTTGGCATGCAAATTCTATCCCAGCTAATCAGCGGGCGGTGTTGAAGATCTTTATTCCAATAGAAAGTTCGGTTGATCTGATCAAGTTCCTTATGAATTTACGAGGATTTCCCGACCCTATTCAGACAATGAATTAGCTCGCCATTTACTCAGTTGTTCTCTAGACTTGCAAACAATGTCTTCGAACATCTCTTTGGTGACTCTGCCATTGACAAATGGACATCCAAGGTATTTTTCTAATGAAATAACGTTTGTAATGTTTAGGCAGCCGCTAAGTTCCAGAAGTCCGGAGTTCGTAATTCCTTTAGTTGCTTGGAAGCAGGATATATGGTAGTTTAATTTTTGGCTAGAGACTTTACAGTATGAATCCACAATTTTTTTTACTTTCCTACCCGCATCCAAACTGCCTTTTGAGAAAATTATAATATTGTCAGCAAAGGATAAGAAAGGGACACGAGGACCATTCCTCCCGAATGTGAAACCCAAAGAGCTTCTTTCCATATTTTCTGCAGCAGACAGGTGCCGAGCAATAATTTCTGCACCTAGAATAAACACAAAGAGGGATAGGGGGATCCCCTTGGCGAAGGCCCCGCAAAGGGAAGAAAATATCTGTAGGGCCGCTGTTGACAAGAACTGAGTACGAAACCGTTGTTATACATTCCATGACCCAGGAAATGAAGGTAGGATGGAACCCAAATCTGTCAAGAATCATTTTTCGTGAAGTTCCAATCAACTATGTCGTATGCTTTTTTCATGTCAAATTTAATTGCCAGCCACCCCTCACGCCCGAATCGTGATCTAAAGGAATGGAATATTTCATTAGCTATCAGCACGTTATCTTGAATAGCCCTATCTAATACAAATGCACCCTGTAGAGGATGAATTAGTTTCCCGATTATAGTTTTAAGTCCTTCTATCAGGATTTTTGAAATGATTTTATATAAGGTAGAACATAGGCTAATTGGGAGGTAATGGTTAGTGGTGTAAGGGTTATCTTGCTTCGATAATAAGGAAATAAATGTATTATTAATTTTTTAAAGAATTTTTCCAGAATGGAAAAAACTTTTATCGACTCTAATTAGTAATTTTAGAGTTCCCTACTATATCCCAGTAATGCTTATATAATTCGGCTATCATCCCATTGGGACCTAGGGATTCATTTTTCCCTAATCTAAACACAACAGATTTTATTTCACCATTAGTCCCTACAGTAATGCTTATAGAATTCAGCTATCATCCCATTGGGACCTAGGGATTCATTTTTCCCTAATCTAAACACAACAGATTTTATTTCACCATTAGTTGGAATGCTGATGAAGAATTCATTTTCTGATGGAGAAATCGAAGGTTGAATTATGGAAATCATTTCAATAAGAAGTCTATCATTGGTAGTTTAACTCTTGAAGCGTTTCTGGAAATCAATTTTGATTTCTGGCCTAACATTTTCTTCTCCGACTATAAGAGTGCCTTCTGCAGTAGTGATGTTTCGTATTTGTTTCCTGTGTCTCCGCCTTTGTTTCAGCAAGCACCATCAATTGTATATGTTCATTTTTACATAAACATTAACTTCGGTCCAAAATGTTTTCTTTCGAATGCCTCTACAGTTTCAAAAGCTTACTTTCATGTATAACTTAAGAGGATATGAGGAAAGCCGGTAAAATTCCTTATATCAAGACGTCGGTTACCATAAATTTGAAAAATATCGAATAGTTTAATTGTGCATACTTCACATAGAGATAACAGAAGCCAATCAACGTTTGAAAATAATAACATTTTGAGGCGCACAACCTTGGAATTGTAATCAAGTAATTTAGAGCTGCAAATATGACATTTAAAGCACTAGGGACGAGTTAATTTTATGTTATTTAGTGATGCAGAGAACGTCCATGTAGAACACAACTTGCTGGTGACATAGCAGCGCAACCATGAGTGCCCTTTTAAACCCTCTGAATGGTGGTTTAGCTTTGCAAGCATATACACCGCATACTTTACATAAAAGTTAAGCATCATAAGCAAAATATGCATGGCATAAAAACCAAAAGATTTCAAATCAAGCATATACATAACATAATATTTAGTACACCTGTAGACCATACGATTTACAACCATGGGCTGATTTCTCCATCTAAGATATATAAGGCCAGTGGTAGCACTGTAGCGAGTGTAGATACTGAAAGCATGGTTAAACACTCCGGACCAAACAATGGTGAGTATGTCAACCTTTAAAGCATGTTTCCACCACGACGGTTTCTCAATGACGAACTTTAGCAGAATATGAGTACCTGAATATATTTTAACAAACAGAGACATCCACATAGTCTTGATAAAGTTGTAAATCAGTTTAAGTGTTTGGATTTTTTTATACTTTCCTTTCAGCTAGAAAGATGTTGTCCATGAATCAATAATGCAATAACCGGGAGCGGAGGAAAGAAGGTCATACACACCAAACAACTCAGACCCATGAAACTTAGGAAAAGAGACATGAGGAGCAACATAAGGTGCATAAAACAATTCAGTGAGACTAGATTGAAACCGACAAAGTGATTCACAATAGAGGATTCTACATGATAGTTTAACAAAACCATTGATCAACAGCTCGACATCCTGATTAGACCTAATTTCATCCACCCTGGAAATGCAAACATCAATATTCTTGACACTAAACACCAAGACCTCCACAATGGCATCATAAGGGATATTATCCAGGTAAGGATGTGTTTTGATCATGTACCACGCGCAAGTAGAGCATATTGTGATCCCGATAGCCACTGCCGAAGCAGGGCCAACTGTTTCAATAACAAAATTAATGAAAATCACTTCTTCATTGGAACTAAAGATAGGAGCAATGAAAGCCCCAAAATCGACAGTTTGTTCAAGGCCCTTTCGGGGGGTAGGGGGTGAAGAGGCAATTGCCTCTAACACGGTTTTTTTCCCACCACCAATAGATGGTGAGAAATTGTGCTAAGCACAACAGGTAAGTCCGATTAAAAGTAAAGACAAAGGATTTCATAAGATTTCTAGGACATTTAACTAGCCACAATGGGAGTATGTAACCAAACCTGATCAAGGAAGAGTTGGGCCACCTCGCATAGATGGGAGAAGAGACACCTATGCCGACGGATAGCGGCGAGAAGCCCCAACTAGAATGGATTGCTTCATTCCATAGCCAATGCCCCCAAGCCATATGAATGGTGAGTAAGAAAGCTATAGAAAGCAATTGAGCCAAACTTTACATCAGATCAGTAGATTTCAATAACGTTATCCGGCAGTTGATTAACACACTGATTTTCGGAATAGAGATAGACTCAAGATGAAACAAAACAGGAAACCTGTGTTTGAGGTGCTTCAATGAGAACCACCAAATGGGAAGCCAGAGAAACATCATGAGTCCACTCCATCCGAGCACTAGCGGCCAGCAATCTCAATAACCGCAGGGAAACTGCAGTCCATTTATGAGAAACCTTTTGGGGGGTAGAGGATGAAAAAGCACATGGCTCCTTCACATGTATGTAGACACATCGAGAAACGGTGTTTTTTTTTTAATAAAAGATGACAAATTAACCAGGTCATTTGTTAGATATGAGAAATCCATCAAAGATTTTATGGAACTGAGAAGGCCGAACAAAGTCGGATGTGTAAGAATGAACCTGGTTGTGAAATCAAAGTGCCTTGTGTTTACACACAACTCGGTTGCCACGCAATGATATACACAATAATTAATATCATAAATAAGAACTTGAATATACCAATGAATGACATCATAATTTAGCCATTGTCTAAGCCAACCAACTAAATAACAAGTTTGAATAGCAAGCATAGGAGTATAACATGAGTAGTTAATTGCTGTAAATATCAGGCCAACAGCTAATAGCAAGAGGGACAAGACACCCACAATAGGACGTCCGATGTACCTGAATTTTTTCCAAGAGGCCATACCCTCCAAAATTTTGAAAGCATACAGTTTATCTATGGAAATTTCAGTATGGAGATAGCCACAAAGTGATAACACAAAGGAGGGAAGAAATAGTTTAACTAGTTCAAAAGATAGGAAACTGAATTTCATGAAAGGGGTTATATCATTTAGCAAAGAAAGCAAAACGTGTTGTACTGAACCAAACTTGTGCAGGGTGAGACTACACCAAGTATACCATCTGGAAGTAGCCTCACAATCCACAAGGACACTAATGTCGACACTCGGAAGAGCAACACAAAAACAGTAAGATTTGTAAGCCCTTCGAGCACCTGTTTAACCATCAATTTTTGAGGGCCCTTTCGGGGGGTAGAGAGTGACAGCGCACATGGCTCTCTCACGTTTTTGTTGAAACACCAAGATATGGTGTTGTTTTGTATCACCCACAACATATTAAGCATAATATAGGTTAGAAATAATAATTTCATCGAAAGACTTGTAGAGCTAAGAAGGGAGATGAAAGCCATATGTGCAATAACGAACCTGTTGTTAATCCATTCAATTGAAATTGTATATTCAGGAGGCCGAAACCCATTGAGCACGAGGCTAAGGAAGCCCATTAAGAGGAGCCACAACCAAACCCCACTAACGAAACGAAGAGAATCACCCTCAACACTCGACCAAGTGCTACATGAGAACCAAAAATCCATGGAAACCCCACCCACATCGGAGAGCGCCTTCTTTCTCTTTCTAAAATCTTTGACCACATCAAGCTTGACATGCTTTTTGATCTTCATACACCACTGTTCTATGGATAACCCATTTTGCAAAAGGAGAAAAGGGAAAGCTTTTATCTTCAACTCCTCACCAAAGCAGGATTTGTGACAAGAATTCTTAATTTGTATGACAGAGGAATCAAGAGAAGAAAGATTAAGGGAGATATGGGAAGTTAGGCGTATAGACCGAAAATTCTGAAATTGGCATGGGAAGCCTTGATTCACCCCAAATTTGTGCACAAATCCAGGAAGTAGAGAGAGTGCTACTCGAATCAGCAACTGATTAAGCCAAAGTAAGGCAAATTGAAGGGATTTGGGGGAAAAGATTGCATGAGCAAGGGTTTGAGATGTGGTTTTGGTAGACGGATCTGGGGGCGCGTGAGGGAGCGAGTTCTCCATCTCCCAGGGGAGGTTTTCCCCCCATTATTAGTGTCCATTTATCTTAGCTTTAGGATTTATCTTTTATCTATTTTCTATTTTTTATTTATCTAGTTCTAATATTTCTTATTTTCTTTTTGATAGATATCCCTTTCCATCTCACCATATATTTACATTCCTTAATGTGGATCAACCAAGCTTTCTCCGAATGAAACCTACAAAAACCAAAAGCCTACTTGAATCCACTCCAAAAACCTAAAGACTTGTGTTTCAATTGAGTTCTTGCCATCAAAACACTTTCTACCATTACCCTACATCCACCAAAATCAATCTTTTCCCATACCATTCCCCTACCTATCACCTGAGAAGCTATTGAAACCAAGTTGAAAATCAAAGTTTCGAGTTTGGAGAGTGTGGACGTCGGTTATCCAACGTTTTCACTCGAATTAGTGCTCGGTATACATGACGCCCGCCGCCCCATCCCTGGCGCCTGCCGTCACTGTAGAGAGGTCGTCTTTTGGTCATTTTCGTGGTTTTCTTCTTCAATCCTGTGAGTTATGTCTCCTGCTCCTAAGATGGATGCCCCACATATTTGTCTAGAGTTGAGAAGGAGCGTTTGTTCCAGCTAAGGGATGCGAGTTACCAACCGACTCGATTCTTCCATCTGGAGACATTGTAGATGCTAGGTCTCCGTGGTCCAGTATCCTTGTTGCTGGACAAGGAAGGTCTAGCCAACTTGATATCGATGAGCGCGCCAACCTATCATTTTTTGGTGCGTGATCGAGTTCCTGTCAACTCTGGATGTCCAATCTGATAGGTACATCTGTTTCATATTATTGGGTACTGAATGCTCGATTCAGAAAGAATTTCTATCCCTTGCTTTGGGAATGCATGTACCTTGGTCTACTCCTTGGAGGCGTAGCTTGTCTTCTACCACACCTGCTAAGACATGGGCTATAGTTTCAGGACATTTTGCAGGGCCTAAGGACTTTCACGATTATTTGATTTCACACCCTGCCCTTCGCCTATGCCACAGATTGTTGAGCCCCGTGTTCTATGGTTCTGCTTATCTGACGATTATTGCCAAGCGAATGTGGATGTGATTATATTGTTTGACGCTAGAGGCTGAGTGCATACCAGATTGGGTAGAGTTGTTTCTTGCTGCGTGCGCAAAGGCACTTCGGATGAGAGATGATATGAGTGCCCACATTGTTACTTTTGGTGGATTGATTACTTTTATAGCTCGATATATGGGTATGGATTTGTGCTCTCTGCAACCCTTGACATCACCTTTCTATTATGACATGTCGACTTTACTGAGCACTCGTCTGGTTGAAAGGGTAGTCCGCCTAGACGGTAGCGAGTGTTTCCGTTGGTTATCTGGCGTGAAGGGTGAGCATCACCAGTATCTTCATGTGCACCTCCCTGTTGGCCCTACTTTGGTTTCTTTCTGTATTTGTCATGTTCCAGAGCCTGCTCGGTTGGTCGTGGACTCGTCCTCTTTGAGCAGATTCCTTCTGGGAGATGAGGTCGATGATGATCTTGATATCCGCACTAAGAGTAGTTCTTTGTTTGAGCTTATTGCAATCATTGATAGTCTCTTGACGAGAATGGAAGATCAACACATGTAGAGCTTTCGTAAGTTGTATGAGCATCAGTTGACCTTAGAAAAGAAGCTAGAGGAAATCCGCACTTGTCTTCTGAATCCCTAGGCCCTGATATTGCAGCAATTGATTCATCGGTCTGGACTCCAGACCCCGCCTTCACAATAATTGGTTAATCATTTGCTTCCTTCAAAAGCTTTATTTTATTTTTCATTGCTCCTTTTTGCGTGTTTAGGCATTGAGGACAATGCAACATGTAAGTGTGTGTGTGTGGGGGGGGGGGGGGGTGGGAAGTGAAGTGAATTGGTTAGTTAGGTTAGTTCATGTTTAATTTTTTGTTTCATGTTTCGATTTTTAGTTCTTTTATTTATGTTATTTCTTTTATGTTATTTCTTTTATGTTATATAAAATGTCAAAAATGAAAAAAAAAATTGAGAAAATGTCGAAAATAAGAAAAAAAAAATGTGAGTTTGTGTTCATGCATTGCATATTGTGTTATGAAAGATTTCGATCTAATTTGAGTTGTCCTATTTAACTTTATACGGGCATGATCTTATAAATGATAAATCCCATGGATTTTTGGAATTATTTGACCTTGTCTTTAAAATTGGTTTTTATGTGAAGTATGATTAGGCATAGGTAATTGAGCATGTATGTTCTAAGTTGTGAGCATGCTTGATATTCAACAAAAAATTGTCCTACTGAGATATTTTTGGCTTTATAAGAGATACATCTATATTCCCTTTTGCTTTTCTTGTGTGATTTACTCTTCCTATGCATTTATCATTGAATATTGCCATGTTTATCTATTTTCAAGACCGATTATATACATGTTCACTGCTTGATAAATTAAAATGACAGAGGCAACATTTTAGCCACATATTTATCCATGTCTACCTTATGTTATATCTTACTTTGAAGCCAATTTGAGCCTTTAGCCTATTTTATTGATAGCTCCACAAAATTACATCATTCCTAGCCTATAATGAGCCTTACCCTTATTTTGGGGATTTGAGATTTTGAGTGGGTTATGGAATCTATTTTGGAGTTGAGGAGAATGAAGCTAAAGTGTGATGTTATGGTTTATGGTTTTGAGAAGATGTAATGTTATGTGCTTAGTTATTCCCTCATTTTTATGCATTTGTTCTCACATGTATTTCAGCTCGGAAAAAAAAATATATATAATAAAAAGCTTGGACCTAGGGAGGATAAAATTCACCTTGGGGTAAAATTAAATTAAAAAAAATACGAAAAAAGAAGGAAAAAAAAGAAAATAAAAAGCCAAGTTTATTTTATTTTTTGCATAATGCGGAACAATTGACATTAGTTGGGTGTTGGAGATTTCATGATATGTGATGATGTGATGTTATGATGAGATGATTTTTGGAGTACGATGATATCGAGAGATGTTGTGTATTTGTGAGCTTGAGTACTATTGAGTTGGTTTGTGTTATGTTGGAATCTTATTTTCCCGGAATTTATAGCACCACATGACCATATACGATTCCTTGCCTTTATGTTTCTTTACCAATCCCCATTACAACCCCGCCGAAGAGAATCTTCTATGAAGGTTTCCATTGAGCGAAAGTCCTCTTGATGTCTTTATTTTTGCATTGACGTATCCGGTTGAGATTTTGTGATATAAATGTCAATATTTGAGTTGATGCTTGTATATGGAATTGAGGTGAGTGTATGCTTAAAGACTAAACACATGAGAGTGAGAGATACATTTTATCATTGGTAAGGTTGGATTTTTGATCATGCAAGCAATTTGATCATATATGTACATGTTATGACGTTTATATGCCTTGATTATATTTTCACTAGTGATGATTTTGCTTTTGATGTGTAAAATTATGAAAGAATCTCCCGTGGGATGCATAGATGATGTTTTTGTCTTATGGTAGCATAAGGACAAGCAAGAGTTAAGTGTGGGGGATTTGATAATGCATATTTCATACATGCATTATAGGTATTTCTTATTGCATTTAGATATTGGTTTTGCTTATGTTTGAGTCTAGTTTGGTATATTGCTTGTGAAGTATCCGAGTTAAGAATCTACTCCTTTTTAGTGTTTATTCTGCAGAATTACATTCTGACCTTGAAGGGACTTTGGGAAGAGCGTAAGAGACATGTTTTAGAGCATATGGAGGCCATGAGGAAGAAGCTAGATAGGAGCAAGGAAGCACGACATTGAAGATAATTGAAGTCAATCGAGGAAATCCCGTAACTGTAAGGGCGGCGCCTGCCGTGGGCCAGTTTCTAGCGATTGCGATTTTGGATCCGAACACCATATTTCCTATTATTATATTATGATTTCTATTAGGGTTTTGCCGACTCTTTATGAGTCTATATTAGGTTTATTCAGTTCAGTCAGCCGTGTGTGGCTATTGTGTGAGACTATGAACACCATTAGAAATAGAGAGATTTGGGCTATGAGTTGTTAAACTCATAGTTTCGCATGTGATTCAAAGACATGGTTGTTTGGATTGTGAGGATTGGATTCTATTTAGTTATTCATATTCATAGTTATCATCTTATGCTTATTGATTATATTTGTGTTCCTTTCTATGATTGATCACCATGTTAGGAATTACATCTTAGCTATGAATTTGTTATTGTGTTCTTGATAGCAAACAAAGTATTGAAGTAGTGATATTTGTTTGTCTTTGTAGTGGTTGATTTCAATTGATCCATGTTGTGGAGATGTCGACTAGGGCTGATTAGGGTTGTTTCGGTTTGTCTTAATTGCATTAAATCAATATGCCAATTTGGTCTAATTACTTGAGTCCTTAATGCTATTCTTTAGTGATATGGAATAAGGTGATTGTATCCATGCAGATCTCTCAACTTTAGTCAAATAGACACGTGTTTATGAATAATTTATAGATCAATCATAGGACCATGAATTCCAACCATTGTCAGAGAATTACAGGTGAAATATTTCTTCTACCTTATTATCAATCTACTTTGCAACCATAAAGTTGGTTACTTTTACATCTTGGTTACTTGCTACAAATCATTGTTTGGTCATAAGAGTTCTTGTTAAGAGTTATTGAATAGGATATCGCTTCTCCCTATGGGTTCGACTCCGGACATAATTGCTATACTAGTAGTTGTTTGGTTTATCAAGTGATTGATTGACTAATCTATTGGTTTTGTGTTTGAGTTTGGATTATATTACTATTTTGCAAAGGGCGAAAGTGCCAACGACGTTCGTCCCGCGTCAAATTCTTGGCGCTGTTGCAGGGGAGAAGAAAGGAGTTTGCTTTTCTTTATCTCTCTCATTTACTTTTACTTTTGTTTTTGTTTTCATTCTTTTTTTTTGAGTCTTTTGTGTCCTTGTATGGTTCAAACTAGATCTTCTAATTCATTACCTTTGTCTTTTGATTCTGATATTTAAAGTTCTCTTATGTTGAAAAGGAGGCTCGAGTTTGATATAAATAAGAAGATGAGAGACGAAATTGTTAATCCGTCAAGAAGGACTCTGAGAAACCTAAACAAAGCTGATTTGAGTGCTCAAACACTTGCAATTAGCCTTCCTGATCTCCTTGAGGGTTCAAGATTTGAATACAAGTCGAATTGGTCTTCTATTTTACCCTACTTTCATAGATTGCCTGGGGAGGAACCAAACAAGCACCTTGCCAACTTTGTTAGACCCCAAAGCCTTATAGATGACCAATTGATGTTGAGAGTGTTCCCCTTTACCTTGAAAGATTCTACAAGCGATTGGCTTTTTTATCTACCCCCAGAAAGCATTACTACTTGGGTTGAATTGAAGAAAGCTTTCCTGCAAAAGTACTTTCCTGCGACTCGCCTCAACAAACTTAAGAAGAACCTATTCAGTATTAAGCAATCACTTACGGAGAGTCTTTATGAGTATGTTGAGCGGTTCAAGAAGCTTAAGGGTAGCTGTCCGCAACATGGAATACCCGAGGATGATCTAGTGCTATATCATTATGAGAGCTTGCTTGACACTGATAGAAGTTTCATCAATGCTACTAGCGGAGGAGATATTTTGGATACGACACACCAGGAAGCAATGCAAATATTTGAAGGGTTGGCTAATGTATCGCAATAATATTGGGAGACAACAAGGAGTTATAGAAGTTCATAAGTTGGATAGTTCTAGAGATACATATGTATCAATCTCATCAGCCTAGACCTTGTGGTTTTTGTGGAGATCCAACTCATCCGGACGATAAGTGTTCCTTGATTCAATAGGACATTGCTGATGTGAATGCTATGGACTACGGACCTCGCCGCAACTTTCATAACAATTACAAAGTGCATTCAACGGAAGAGGCCAGCAGCAACAAGTTCCTTTCCAAAGAGGACAGTTTGAGAATCGTCAGAGAAACAATCAACAAGATGATAAAGATGAGACATTCAGGTTATTATTGGACAAGATGGGTGTTGAAGAAAAATTGTTGAGTCAAATGGCTAAGGAGATTGGAGAATTGAAAACGAAAGATTCAGGGAAGTTACCATCACAAGTGGTAGTGAATCCGAAGGAGAATGTGAATGCCATGATCCTTAGAGGAGGTAAACAAGTGAATGTGTCCAATAGGAATGTTTAAGAGAGGCCTAGGGAAGAAATTGATGTAAGAGAAGAGGACGAAGCTGAATTGGCGACACATTGTAAAGACGGCGCCCACCGCCCCTCACCACCGTGCCCACCGCCCCCTCCAGTGACGGAACCGATTTTCGACGTTGTTGAATCCCCAAAGAAGTATTCCAAGGAGTGGTTTTCTGAGGTTTCAAGACATGCACCACCCTTTCATCATGCCTTAAGAACTGATCGTAAGTGGGAAGATGAACAAATTCTTCATGACACCTTTGCTCATTGTGAGGTAAATATTCCACTTTTCAATTTGATTAATATTGTGCCTCACTATGTGAAGTTTTTGAAAGAACTATGCACTATGAAACACAAGAAAAGGATGCAAAGGAAAGAAAAGGTAAATTTAAGTGAAAATGTTTATGCTTTACTTCAGAAAAGATTGCCTGAAAAGTGCGGAGATCCAGATATGTTTATTATCCCATGTTCAATAGGCAATGCTAGCTTCACAAATGCTATGTTAGACCTAGATGCTTCAATCAATGTTATGTCTTATAACTTGTAAATGTTTTTGGGTCTCAATGCATTATCTGAAACTGGTGTTACTATACAACTCGCTGATTGTTCTAGTATTAAGCCTAAAGGAGTTGTTGATGATGTTTTGGTTAAGGTAAATGATTTGATATTTCCAGCTGATTTCTTTATTCTTGACATGGAACAAGGTGCGCTTGAAAGCCCAATTATCTTGGGAAGGCTGTTCTTGCTAACGGCTAAGACTAAAATTGATTGTTTCGAAGGTTCACTAACTATGGAATTTGATGGTAGAAAGATTGAGTTTTCTATATTTGAGCCTGTTGTTTCTTCTACTAATGATTCCGTAGATGTTCTTGACTCTAATGAAAGTAATCACAGGAATGAATCGAATGGTTTGTTAGATGCTTCTATTAAAACCGAATCATTGCATATTGAATTTCTAACAGAAATGAAATTGGATTAGGGAAAGATGATATTGAAAGGAAAATTGAGAATTTGTTTAAGTCACATGACAATGTGTCTAATTCAAATGATTTTATTGCTATCCCTCTATGAGAAATCTATTCCTAACAATGTTGAGGTTTTTGCAATTTTAGGGCAACCTCCAGGAGTAACTCATTTGAATAAGAAATTGATTGGTACAATTGATGGGTATGTTGGAGAAATTCCTAAAGTTCCCCCTTTTGTCTTGAAAAGGACAAGTATGATGGATCTTGATGGGATAACTTAATCAAGAAATGCATCACGTCGAGCCAAAGACGTGAAACAAAGGGGCTTCTTGGGAGGCAACCCAAGGTAGTTTAGATAATATTAGTTAAATTTTGCATTTAGGTTTTCAATTCAATAAAGTATGATCAATCGTTTCGCTGAATAATAGAGTGTTGGTAAGTTCCAACATTTGTTGGAGTTGAGTTTTGCTTGATTTGAATACGGAGTCACGTTCTGAGGACACGACGCCCGCCGCCCTTCACACGGCGCCCTCCGCCCTTGTGTTCTTGAGGAGTCCGGATTTTTGGTAAACTTAGAAGGGAAGTAATTCTATCTTTTATTTTTGGTTAATTTCGTTTTTGTTAGGTGAGCTTATTTATTTTCCATCTGATTAGGATTAAATTTATTTCTTTTTATTTATTTTTAGGATTAGATTATTTTTATCCATCTTTAGGTTAGATTTATTCTCTATATTAGGTTAGTTTATTTATCTTTTATCTATTTTCATCTATCTTAGGGCTAGATTTTCTTTATAGGATTAGTTTCCATTTATCTTAGCTTTAGGATTTATCTTTTATCTATTTTCTATTTTCTATTTATCTAGTTCTAATATTTCTTATTTTCTTTTTTATATATATTCATTTTCAACTCACCATATATTTTCATTCCTTATTGTGGATCAACCAAGCTTTCTCCAAAGGAAACCTACAAAACCCAAAAGCCTACTTGAATTCACTCTAAAAACCTAAAGTCTTGTGTTACAATTAAGTTCTTACCATCAAAACACTTTCCACCATTACCCTACATCCACCAAAATCAATCTTTTCCCATAGCTTTCCCATACCTATCACATGCGAACGAAAACAGATTTGAAACGAGTAAGATTTGTGTTCGTTTTTGAAGACTCAGGAGGTTCAAAACGACCTCTCCCAGTCGCAACCCGCGGTTCTCGCGACCGCGAGATCCATAGGTCACGCTAGCGAGGGCGCCTTCTTGCGGGGGATCTCTAGGAGTGTGTCGCGGCCGCGACCGACCCTCTCGCGACCGTGGCATACCCCAAGTGACTTGGCCGAGTCACTCTCACTTGGACCTTCTTGTTGGTATTTGCTTCGATTCCTTTGGGATTTTTTTTACGACGATGGAATTCCTTAATGGAGTTTTGGAATACTATTTTATATTAAATGATTTGGGGATTTGACAGGACTTGAATCATTGGACTTAGCTCTTTAACGATATTTGAAGGTTCTATTTCTTGTTGGGATTCTCTTAGTTGGTTTATACGTCTATGAAGGGTTTGGAAATGAATTTGGCAAGGGTATTGTTGAGATTTATCAAATAGCTTTGGTTGGGGTTGATATGCTTGAAGGATTTTGAAATGGTTTCTTTCCGTTGGTTTTGGAAACGTTTGGGAACTTGATTTTTGTGTGCATTGATGTTAGTATAGTAGCTTACGAAATCTATGTGATTATAGGTGTTTGTTTCTTTTGGATCTTCGCTTACATTATCTTTTCCTCTTCGGCATTTCCAAGTAAGTGTCCTATAAGAGCTTACTCAATAACCCGGACCTCGTGCATCATGTGTCATATAGTATGTAGGTGTTTGCATATGATAAAAGCATGCAATGTAATATCATGCTAGGGTCATAGGATACCCCAGCAATACAACCGTTATCTGTAAGTCATAAAGTCTTTCCTAGGGTCATAGGATACCCCAGCACCATCAGGTTTGTTATGAGTCATGGAGTCATTATATTCGATGAGACGATGATGATGATGATGATGATGATGAAGAAGATGTGCACACATATATAAGGAAACAATGGCTACCGTACTGGCCAGGTCCACTCATGAAAAAGGGGGTGGGGTTAGGAGAGGGATATGACACTTGACATTGTCTAAGGCCCTTTAATGTCTTTCTGCAATATCTTATATCCTGATAAAAGCATGCCTTGTGTGTTTCAATTATGTACTGCACTAGATCATCCTTTATTTGGGTATAGGCTTATTATATGTCCTCAACGTGGTCTTTAGGGCCCACATGCGTCTCTGGGCCTGACTTCGTGGATAGGTTTAGTTACTCGCTCTCTTTTGCTTGCTTTGTGCATCTATGGCGATGGATCCTCCTGGGCGAAAGCGAAGAACCGGACTGACCTCCTAATTTGGCTATGTTTTATTTGATATATGTTTTATCGCTTCGGCTTTGACCCGGCTCTGCCATGGCAAGTTCTACCTTACTTTCTCTTTTTGTTCCGCTTTTGATAGCATGCATTCATATATGTGTTATAGGACGTATTTAGCATAGTTTAGGTGTAAATATGGTCCTCATTCATATTAATTTGTGAATTTGATTGTTGTGGTTATGGAGGTGGAATCTACACATATTTGTTATTAAATTCAGGTATGAGAGACTTGGATGGGAGATGTGATGTCCATGTTTTATGCCATGTTTTTATATTTATTTCAGCTCCTTATTCTATAGTTTTATATATTCTGGATTGGGAATATAGAAAATTTGTGTAGTTTATGCTTATTTGTAAGAAATAGAGGTCTACATAATTTTCTGTTTAATATTGTAGAATTTGGAGCTAAATCGGAGCAAAACCAAGAAGGACTGGAAATGCACTTGATGAGCTCGAAAATCGACAAAAGAGCGCCTGGCATCGAGCAACGCTGAGCACAGAACGAGGAACTAAAGAGTGGTCGATATCGACCTTGCCAACTCGATATCGATCTGATCCTGGTCGAAAATTCCAGACCGACTCGAGATAACATGAAGACGTGGACACAACTCGATATCGACCTATAGTGGTTGATATCGACCAACAGGCAAGTCGATATTCCTCCAGAGGCCAATATCAAGTGAGCTGAGACATAGACGAGAAGATGACTCGATATCGACCTACTTTGGTCGATATTGACCAACTGCCAGTGACGAGTACGGGTCAATTACGAGTCCTATCCTGATTCCGAGTGAGAAGATGTTCCAAGAGAAGATTCCTTACACATGAAGACCTGAGAGATATTTTATCTTTTTATCTATCCTAAGGGTGGAACATTTAATTACCCTTTAGGATTTATCTTGTTTACCTAAATTAGATTTATTTATTTCCAAGTAGAATTTATATCTTTAGGGTTAGATAGAGTTTCCTTACCTTGACTAGCAATGATTAAGGCCTATAAATAAAGCTCATGGGGCTAGGTTTTTTATTAATTCCAATTTAGAGAGAGGAGAAGAGATAGTGAGTAGGAGAGAGAGAGAGTGGAGGCCGAGAATGGTTTTATTCTGCGAGAGCGGATTTGGCTCTAATTGGTTGTAAGCTCCGTTTAGTTTATTAATGCAATCTAGTTTTCTTTTATTATTGATGTCTTTTCTTATGATGAAGAGCGAGTAGTCCACCTACTTTTAGGTTCGGGGTGAGCCCGACGATAGCCACACATGTTTGAGGTGAAGATTCGACCTTTAATGTGCTTTGATCATCTACTACCTTGTATATGTGCATTACCTATTTAATAGAGATTCAGGTTAACAACTTGGATTATAAACATAAAATGGGTAGATACAGTTAGGGTTTCTTGAAAGAGTTATCTAATTATTGGAAAAGGCGAAAACTTGATCCTTTGAGGTGATTGCATGATTATTTCTCTTTGTCTTGCCTTATGCATGTTTGGTTATCGTTGTTGCAAACCCCGGTGTTGGAAGTTTCTTTCATACATTGTTTATTTCGAAGTATGCGAACTTGTCTTTTATTTCGTTTTCTGCTTTCTACTTGATTTCGACCAACACTGGTCGATATCGACTTCTAATACTCGATCCAGCAAAGATCGCTGCTTGTTTGTGTTTCTGCAGGTATAGGTCGAAATCGAGGACTTGGTCAATATCGAGCATTCAGGTCGATATCGAGTGAGTTAGGTCGATATTGACTGCCTTCTGCACAGTTTCCGTAAATCAATTGAAAAGGTCGATATCGACTACTTCTGGTCGATATCGAGTGCTTTCCTGAGTCGAAATCCGACGTGAATTCTCCGCTACCTAGGATCCGCTGACCAGCTTCCTCGAGGATCGATCTTGACTTCCTGTTGCTACATCGGGAGGAAGTCTTGTAATTATTTGCTTGGGCACGAATCTGGTTTGATTTATATTATTATATATTGAACTCGATTTCCTCCTACAACAAATTGGCGCCGTTGCCGGGGAAGAAATCATTCGCGCCTTAGGTAGTTAGATCTTATGTTTTCCTTTAAGTTTTGTTTTGCAGGTGTATGTGCCGTTCTGGTGAACCACCTGAGTTTGACGCCTTAGACAACCCGAAACGTCTTATACACATCCATTCTAGACTGAAAAGGACCATGGCGACAACAGAAACACAAGCTGAGATGATTGAGAGGCTTCAAAGGGAACTAGCAGCCAACAATGCTGCTCTCGCCGCTTAGAGAGCACGCACTAAGCAGGAAGCTGATCTGAGGAGGCAAGTGGAGGCTGAGCTTGCCTAATACCCTACTACTGCTGAGGATTACATGCACCCGACTCTTGTCGTGCCTGAATCAGCTATTCTAGTCCCTCCTAATAACTTTCAAATTCACACTGCCTTCCTTATTTAAATTAAAAATAATGCTTTTCAAGGAAGATTTAATGAATGCTGATGCGGGTCAGTTGAGGACTCGAAATTTCTCTTAGAGGGTAAAGATGGGACTCATAGATGACCCCTAGGACAATGACATGTTATATATGGAGTCTTAGTAGTAGATCGAGTTGTTCAGCTTGTCAAAATGAGGGAATTTTGTGGTTTGGGAACTCCGAGAGATAGTTTTATATGGTCGAATGGAAGGTAGGACTTGATATCTGGATGTCGAAGTGGATTGGCCCTTAGATGGTTTGGTGGCATAGGAGTTGGAATACCTAATAGTTGGTTGGGTAATTGGCCTTGATTGCGGGTAGTTATGAGGCTAAAAAGGTTGTATGTGAGCGGGATGCAATGGTGTCTAGAACTAGTAGTGATTTGAGTTGGTAGACCTCGGTGAATTTGATCTTAATGAAGAAGCTGATGGGTAGTGGTCGTGTCTTGTCATGATTGGTAGTTATAGGCAGGTTCTCTGGATAATGTGATATAGCTTGTGCTTTACTTGAGGTTGAATGTGGGGCCAAGATTAGGTCGAGTCGAGTGTAGATATTTCATTGACCTCGCAAGTGCGGTGATTTTGTCTAGTTGGATTAGGGATTGGTTAGTGGTATCTCTTTGATTGCGTGCTTACCTGGTTGATATGATGAGCTTATATGTTTGATATGATATGCTTATCTAATTGATATGGTGTGTAACTTCTGTGAGATGATGTGATAAACCTTACCATGAACGATACGATGCTAGATATGCTATGGTATATGACTGTTCGTGACAAAAGTAGGACCTGGTTAGGAATGTGTGATACGATTTCTATGTTGAACAATTGCTATGATGTATGATGCCTTAAATTGGAATTGCTAGGATTATAGAACCGAATTGATGAGATTTGATTCTAACTTGGAACATAGGAAGGAAATATGGGATTAGCCCTTATAAGTGGATGATTCCACCTCTTGAGATTTGAAAATTGCTTGATTAACGTCAGGATAGGAATTTTGAATGATGTTAAAAAAGGACTGAGTTAGATTTAGAGAAATCGAACGCGATTGATAACTTCAATGATTTTGAGACCAAACCTTTTTAAACTAAGGACCCTCTTGAAATTTTCTAACAGAGCTTGCATTATGACGCCCCACGAAGTTGATACATGCATTTTATAGGGGCCTTTATAGACTGCTTGCTAAGACCTAGTGGAGATGCTGTAATGCTATTCGAGTTATGATATAGCCAAGAAGTCGAAGTAAGGATGTGGTAGGGTCCATATTAAATTCTTACTACGATCTATTGGAGATATTATGATTATGACAACGGTACTGTGAAGATCTCATAGGGGCACTTATGAGGTGCTTACGGGATCAATGTAATGATCCTTGGACTCACCGATTTCAAACTTCATCCCCTGTTTTATAATGATTTTAGTTTCGGGGACGAGACTTGTTTTTAGAGGTGGATGATGTAAAGGCTCGGATTTTCAAATCCTATTTTTTTCAAAAAAAATTAAAAATGAAATTTAATTGATTTTAAAACTCGTTTAGCGGATTCCGACCGAATATAAATTTGACGAACAATTTCCGTCCTTGACCTCGAAAATTCAAAATAAATATCGGATAGCGATATCCTTTTCGATTCTTAAAATCCAATTGATCGAAAAAGTGGAATTCGGGAAAACTAACATTTGGGAACAAATTTCGAGATTCGAAATTCGCGTATTAAGAATTTATTTTCGGGTATTGATTAGTCAATTCCACACTCAATCCTCACCAAACCTCTTTCAAATCACCCTACGCCGTCATTTACCACACTCATCACCATCCCTCCCATTGTCATTCACTCATCATCACCATTCCTTCACCATCACCCTCTTCCGCTTCATTTCATCACCATCATCAACCACTATCATCTTCCACCTTACCATCTCCCGCCCTCTCATCGCCACCCACGCCACCACCATTCCCATCTCATTCCACCACCATCTCCTCCTCACTCTCTCACTCCGCAGCCACCACCGTCCTTTCCCCTATTTTCCCAAGAGCGCCTTCGCCGCAACATCTACTCTTTGCTTCCTCCTCTCCACCTCGAGCCAGGAGCGGAAGTTCTCCTCGACGCCCTCCCAGGAGCCACCAATAGCAGTGGCATCAGAAGGAGTTGGAGACCAAGCGAGCAGCGTCGTCCATCATCTCCCCTTTCGAGCGCGAACTCCGCTTCGGTAAGCCGTTCTCCTCCGTTTTCGATCGGAATTGTCCTTCAGCTTCCCCATCGCGCTCACCCATATCCGGCGCAGGTTCGATGAGCCATCGTGAGCCTCCCACGATGCCCAGAACTCCGATCGAGAGCTCCAAACTCGCAAACCCCTCGGTGAGCTTTCTCCATTTCCTTCCTTCCTCGATTCGATTTCGTGTTTCCTTCGATCTCTATATTAGTTGTGAGTGTCTGTGTGCGTGAGTGATGTCATCATAGTTTGAATTATTTAGGACATGCATTTAGCATAGATTTGTGTCATTTCTCATCAGTTTTATGTGTTTTTAGAGCTTTTTCGTTTAGTTTCTAGGATAGAGATCTAATGTCTTTATGGTGGTGTTTTCAAGAGTTTTCGGGAGCCAAGCGGAGATTGCTAGAGGACATATGAGATGGGTACAGAAGCTAAGAACAGCCGAGCGGAAATCATATAAGTGGAACGAGGATAACAGGCGAAGAAGCAAAAGCATAAGGAACAAGGCGGTCGTACATCATGTGCTTCACGGCAAACCAGAAGTGCACGGGCGTGCACCTTGGCCGCACGGGCGTGCAGAAGCTCGACCAGAGAAAAAGCCATCAGAGGATATGTGCGCAGGCGTGAACCATAGGCGCGCGGGCGTGCACCCTTCAGCTCGGACAGATTCGGCTGATTTCGACCCGGTTGCCTTTGACAATATTTTATTATTATTTTAGGGGTTTAATTATATTATATTAGCGGATATCCCAGACTATTTAAGGGGGCAGAAACACATCTTTGGAGCTCTCGAAACCCTCGTTTGGACGCTCTTTTTGGAAGAACCTTTTGCGAAGTTAGATTGGGAGAACTTTAGAGAGATTTGCTGGGAGGTTACATTGTTTCAATTCAAGATTGGTCTTTCCCTTTTAGTCTTTTCTTTTCTATCTATTTCCATGTTTGAAGTTAGTGATTTGATGATGAATTCTTCCATGCTTGGCTAAATTCTCCGTTCGAGGGTTAGGGTGAACCCGACAATGTCGCAATTTGTTTGATTTCGTTGATTGTTTGAACTTTATCTGAATTCTATGAATTGATTTAATCCTAGTGGCTTTACCTAATTGATGTCAATGGATTAGAATCCTTTTTAGATTCGAGTTGCTACCGCTGAGAATTGAAATTGGATACTTGGATGGATTTCATGAACCCGAAAGGGGAATTGTGTCTATTGGAACCCTAGGATTGAACTTGAGGAATCAACAATTGTTATTGTGATATTTAAACGATTGCTGAGGACTCTTGAGGATTAATAAATTATCGTAGATTCTTAGGTTTGAATCGGTTAGGCGGAACGCGACAACGAAAGTTTAATTGATTTTCTCCTAAGGTCTATAAAGAACTTAAAGGGTCTAGATTTTGTTAATTTAGACACAATCACTACAACATTTGACAGCTGAGTAGTGATGACTTTAGATAATTTACCTTCAATTTGACATATTAAGAAGATGAAGTTCGAGTGAACATCGGGTTGAATTCTTTGTGGCATTGTCGTCGGAATCCTTAACCCTGGAATTATTTCTCATATATATTTTATTCATAACTTTTGCTTGTTTTTCCTAGTTTAGTTGAAAAATCAAATCCCTCTTTATTGGCTTAGCTTATTAGTTCTAGATAACAATTGATACAGATTTAATCCCCGTGATCAATACCCGTATACTGCAATTGATCTCGTATTCTTGCGAGGTTGGTTCTTGCTATACTATTCTTGTGTTGGTTTAGACCACATCAAGTTTTGGCGCCGTTGCAGGGGATTGTTGATAGTATTGATTGTTTCTACGGACTAGTTCTACTAGGTCTTTTTATTTGTTTTGATTTGTTTCTTGCTTGTTGGTGATTTCAGGTGACTTTTGAAGGCTATGCGAAGAGGATTATGTTCTAGCAAACTCAACGATTACGATCCCGAGCAATGATTAAGGCCTATAAATAAAGCTCATGGGGCTAGTTTTTTATTAATTCCAATTTAGAGAGAGGAGAAGAGATAGTGAGTAGGAGAGAGAGAGTGGAGGCCGAGAGTGGTTTTATTCTGCGAGAGCGGATTTGGCTCTAATTGGTTGTAAGCTCTGTTTAGTTTATTAATGCAATCTAGTTTTCTTTTATTATTGATGTCTTTTCTTATGATGAAGAGCGAGTAGTCCACCTACTTTTAGGTTCGGGGTGAGCCCGACGATAGCCACACATGTTTGAGGTGAAGATTCGACCTTTAATGTGCTTTGATCATCTACTACCTTGTATATGTGTATTTCCTATTTAATAGAGATTCAGGTTAACAACTTGGATTATAAACATCAAATGGGTAGATACAGTTAGGGTTTCTTGAAAGAGTTATCTAATTATTGGAAAAGGCGAAAACTTGATCCTTTGAGGTGATTGCATGATTATTTCTCTTTGTCTTGCCTTATGCATGTTTGGTTATCGTTGTTGCAAACCCCGGTTTTGGAAGTTTCTTTCATACATTGTTTATTTCGAAATATGCGAACTTGTCTTTTACTTCGTTTTCTGCTTTCTACTCGATTTCGACCAACACTGGTCGATATCGACTTCTAATACTCGATCCAGCAAAGATCGCTGCTTGTTTGTGTTTCTGCAGGTATAGGTCGAAATCGAGGACTTGGTCAATATCGAGCATTCAGGTCGATATCGAGTGAGTCAGGTCGATATTGGCTGCCTTCGGCACAGTTTCCAAAAATCAATTGAAGAGGTCGATATCGACTACTTCTGGTCGATATCGAGTGCTTTCCTGAGTCGAAATCCGACGTGAATTCTCCGCTACCTAGGATCCGCTGACCAGCTTCCTCGAGGATCGATCTTGACTTCCTGTTGCTACATCGGGCGGAAGTCTTGTAATTATTTGCGTGGGCACGAATCTGGTTTGATTTATATTATTATATATTGAACTCGATTTCCTCCTACAACAAATTGGCGCCGTTGCCGGGGAAGAAATCATTCGCGCCTTAGGTAGTTAGATCTCATGTTTTCCTTTAAGTTTTGTTTTGCAGGTGTATGTGCCGTTCTGGTGAACCACCTGAGTTTGACGCCTTAGACAACCCAAAACGTCTTATACACATCCATTCTAGACTAAAAAGGACCATGGCGACAACAGAAACACAAGCTGAGATGATTGAGAGGCTTCAAGGGGAACTAGCAGCCAACAATGCTGCTCTCGCCGCTTAGAGAGCACGCACTAAGCAGGAAGCTGATCTGAGGAGGCAAGTGGAGGTTGAGCTTGCCTAGTACCCTACGACTGCTGAGGATTACATGCACCCGACTCCTGTCGTGCCTGAATCAGCTATTCTAGTCCCTCCTAATAACTTTGAAATTCACACTACCTTCCTTATTTAAATTAAAAATAATGCTTTTCAAGGAAGATTTAATGAATGCTGACGCGGGTCAGTTGAGGACTCGGAATTTCTCTTAGAGGGTAAAGATGGAACTCATAGATGACCCCTAGGACAATGACATGTTATATATGGAGTCTTAGTAGTAGATCGAGTTGTTCAGCTTGTCAAAATGAGGGAATTTTGTGGTTTGGGAACTCCGAGAGATAGTTTTATATGGTCGAATGGAAGGTAGGACTTGATATCTGGATGTCGAAGTGGATTGGCCCTTAGATGATTTGGTGGCATAGGAGTTGGAATACCTAATAGTTGGTTGGGTAATTGGCCTTGATTGCGGGTAGTTATGAAGCTAAAAAGGTTGTATGTGAGCGGGATGCAATGGTGTCTAGAACTAGTAGTGATTTGAGTTGGTAGACCTCGGTGAATTTGATCTTAATGAAGAAGCTGATGGGTAGTGGCCGTGTCTTGTCATGATTGGTAGTTATAGGCAGGTTCTCTGGATAATGTGATATAGCTTGTGCTTTACTTGAGGTTGAATGTGGGGCCAAGATTAGGTCGAGTCGAGTGTAGATATTTCATTGACCTCGCAAGTGCGGTGATTTTGTCTAGTTGGATTAGGGATTGGTTAGTGGTATCTCTTTGATTGCGTGCTTACCTGGTTGATATGATGAGCTTATATGTTTGATATGATATGCTTATCTAATTGATATGGTGTGTAACTTCTGTGAGATGATGTGATAAACCTTACCATGAACGATACGATGCTAGATATTGAAGAGTCTATAAGGCGATGAATAATACTCTTGAAGCAGGGGGGGGGGGGGAGGATGAATAGAGTATGGACGATTTTCGCAACAATAGAAATTTACTGCAACTTGTCAAGACCTTGATATAGGCTATCAGAACTTGACAAAGTAAACTCGAATATGACAATGTAAATGCGGAATATAAAAGATGAACACACGAATTGTTAACGAGGTTCGGCACCAACTTGCCTACGTCCCCGCCTAGGATTATCCAATCCGTAGGATTCAAACACTTCTTATTTCACTTCTTTTGAGCCTAGAACTTCCTAGAGAAACTTCCCTTTCTCTATACAAAGCCTCACCGCTTCTATTCTAGCTCTCAACCTTACAAGTGAAATAAAAGCTCACACCACACACTAAGTGGGCTTTGATTGAGTATGAAAACTCTAAGTGTAATTTGAATGACTTGTACAATAAGTGCTAGTGTTTCTCTCAGCTCTTAAGCAATGATCACCAACTAGGATTTAGGAGAATGTAAGAGAAACTTGCCGAATGCTTTAGGATGCTATGAATGCTTGAGTGCTTGCTTAGTTGCTTGATTGGTCCCCATCCTTATTAGCCTTCGTCTTTTTATAGTTGGAACACTTGTAGAGTTTCTTGGAGGGAGAACCGTTTGAATTTCAAATTCTTTCCAAGACATTTGAATTCCTTCCAAAACAGATCCTTGGTGTGCCTTCCAAGATGTTCCTTCGACTTTCTTCATGATCAAGCATGATCAACTATGAATAGATTCTTTCCTTGTATGAAAAGTGAAATCATGAAAGAATATGCATAATGTATCTAGTACATAAAATGGGTTAGATGAGAAACTCATATATAAATCGATAAAGCCCAAGTCACATCTCATAGCCCAATATAGAGCCCATTATAATTTAGGCCCAAAAAGATTGGCCTCGAATTCTTTCCTGTAAAAGAACAAGTTGAAATAGATAAATGCATAAGTGATCAAAACATTTTAGTCTGGGTTTCAAGACCTTGAAACCAGCCTTTTGTCTTCCATCATCCTTTAGAGCACCTGTACGTTAGGTCTCAAGTTCTTACAATCAAGGTGGAGTCTTCAATCTCCCCCTTGATGGAAGACAAAACCTGTTTCAATATTCATAACATATTTCTAGCAATCATTATAAGGAAATAAGTATATTATATAACATGAGCAGAAAATGTTTGGATCATATAAGTTTTAAAAACATTAAGCACTTAACCAACTAGTGCCAAAACGCAGGGCAACCAAAAACATTCTCCCCCTTTTTGTCTTCCAGCAAAAGGGCAGAGAGGTGAAAATGTCGGAAACACCAACCAAAAAACAACCAAAGGACTAGGAGTTTTAAAAGACGAGCAGCAAAAGACGAGTTTTCAGAAAGTAGAGAAAAGAGAGTGGGAGATCAAGGCCTTGAGTCAGAATCCCCATCTGCAGCCTTCTTCTTCTTGCTCCTTAGAGCCTTCTTGCCTTTCTTAGCAGAGGATGGCTCAGCAGCAGAGGATGTGCCAGGGGCGCCAGGAGCATTAGGATCTTCGGGAGGGGCAATGCCAGCACCTTCCTCAACCCATTCTCCAAAGGTGGGATACTGCTTGTTGGGTGGAAGGTACTTCCTTCTAACCTCATCTCTGCACCTCTTTCTCCACCTTGCAAGGGCGTCTCTGGTGACCTTGTCTCGTTCCATCTCGGGAAGCTGTCTCTGACGCTCCACATCCCTGTATTTCTTGACCACACCATATTGCTCGACTGTGAGAATGGTGGGTTCATGATGTGTGGGGCGCAGGATAGGTCGTTTCTTCACTTGATTTTCACAGTTGAGGATGACATTCCCTGTCTTCTCACGCACATGATCGAAAGTTTCTTACTCCATTGGCATGATGGAGCCTGTAGCAGTGTAGGTGAGAGCATTGAGAAGCATCATCTGATCAAGCTTGCAGTTCACCATCGAGAGGAGCTCATGAGTCTGGTCCTGGCGAATCACCACATCCGACCACATCCTACTCAGATCAAACCTAAGGTCTTGAATCTCAGTCTCTACAGCAGCCAATCTATCCTCACTCATATTAGGTTCAGCAACCTGTTTTCCCTTCGAGTCTTTCCTCAGAAACCATTGCCCCTCAGGTTCTTGACAATACCCAATCTCTCTAGACAACCTTCATCAACAATCCCACTATAGGTTTGCTTTTCTTCTCCTGATGTGTCGATGTCAAAGGCTTCAAAGATTTTGGGCAGGAGGTTTGCATAGGGTAAAGGCATAGGCCGAGAGGAGGTGGAGACATGGGTCATGTAGTCGAGGATGAGTTTGGGTAAATCAGGCTCGTATCCGTTCATGATTAGGAAAAGGATCTCGAGAAGATTCTCGGTCACCAATTCCCTGGAATGGATGCGTGGGAAGATACAGCGAGCCAGAATGGTGAAGATGAGCTTGGCTTGAAGGTTTAGGGCAGTGTGAGTGGGTTTGAGGGTGGATGAAGATCTAGGGCCTTGAGATTTTAGGAAGAATTCATCTCGTGCTCGTGAGAGACACTCAAATCGGCTTGGGAATTCTTTTGTGGGAATCTCAGTTGGAAGATCAAGGATGAGAGCAAGGCTTTCAGGAGAGAGACAAATTCGGGTGTTCTTGACCTTAGAAACTAGGGTGAGGGTTCCATTTACCCGATGAACAGTAAGATTGGCATAAAAGAGTCGGATAAGTTGGGGATAGGCAAAATTGCCAGGGTTGAGCAAGGTCCAGAAACAGGTGGATTTGAGGAGGGAAATACAAGGCAAGGGCATGGATTGGAGGAGGTTGAAATCGACAGCATCACAGAAGCATAAGCGACGGTTGCAAAAGTCCTGTTTCCAGGACTCCTCAACCTCTTTATTGCAAAACCAATTGGGGGAAATGCCAGAAGGTACCTGAGGAGGTCGAGCAGGAGCAGAGGTGGCTGGAGCTTTGCCCTTTGATTTCCTGATCAGAGGTGGTGGAGATGGTGAGTTTTCGCTGGAATCCTCGGAATGTGTTTCAGATTCCTCCATGACTTGCTTCCCCTTGTTGGCTGGCATCTTGTATCTCTTAGCAGAAGGTGCTGGAGACGGAGATGCTGAGGAGCGCTTTGATCCCGCCATTTGGTTACAGAAACAGAGAGGGTTTTTAGAATTCGGTGAGAGAGAGAGAGAATAAACACAGAGAGAGTAAGGGAGGAGTGGATTAGACCGAGAGGAGGGAGAGATTAAAAAGCAAATAATTTGGAAACAGAATCGTCTCCCCAGTTTTTCAAATTGGCAAGTACAGATTCATTTACTCACTTGAATAGTAAGTAATGATGATCTGATTTTTCTAAACCCAAAGTGTCACATCCACTTGCAAGAAATAAAGAGATTTGGGATAATTTTGAAATGGGAACCAAAATATATGAAAATCGATTTTTAAAGGGGTAAATAAAATCAAAAGACACCTTTGTTGAATATCCATACGATACTAACAAAGTTTGATCCAATATAATTTTATTCGGATGAACATCTCGAAACCTTATGAGGTCAAGGCCTTGAGATGTCATTTGAATTCTGAACTTTCATGTAGGGAGTAATTACTCCCCCTAAGAAAGTGCTTCCCTATTAAGCATACCCAACTCCAATCTAATAAAATTGAAACGATCTTCAGGGAGTGGTTTAGTAAAAATATCAGCTAACTGAAAATCAGTGGATATGAAGGATATTGATACATCACCTTTATCCACATGATCTCTTATAAAATGATGTCTCACATCAATGTGCTTGGTTCTCGAGTGCTGCGCTGGATTTTTAGTGATTGAAATAGCACTAGTGTTATCACACAAAATAGGAATACCTTTAAGATCAATTCCAAGGTCTCTAAGTTGTTGTGCTATCCAAAGAATCTGAGAGAAACATGCACCAGCAGCAATGTACTCGGCTTCTGCAGTTGATAAGGCTACAGAATTTTGTTTCTTAAAGTGCCAACTTATCAAGGAGGATCCTAGGAGTTGGCAACAGCCAGCAGTACTTTTTCTATCAACTTTGTATCCTGCAAAATCTGCATCTGAGTAGCCTTTTAAATGAAAGTTACTCTGTTTGGGATACCATAGCCCAAGGTCTTGAGATCCATTTAGGTATCTGAAGATTCTTTTTACAGCAATAAGGTGAAACTCTTTGGGGTCACTTTGGAATCGAGCACACATACAGACACTGAACATTATGTCAGGTCTACTAGCAGTAAGGTATAGGAGTGAGCCAATCATACCTCTGTACTCTTTTTGGTTCACATTCTTACCATTTTTATCTTGATCAAGGGAGAGAGTGGAGCTCATAGGGGTCTTTGCTATCTTTGATTGTTCCATTTTGTATTTCTTTAGTAGATCCCTGGTATATTTCCCTTGATTCAGAAAGATACCCTTACTTGTTTGATGAACTTGTAAACCAAGGAAGAAGTTTAATTCTCCCATGAGACTCATTTCGAATTATCTGCACACAATTTCAGAAAACTCCTTGCAAAGGGAATTGTTAGTAGCACCAAATAATATATCGTCTACATATATTTGAACAATCAAAAGATCATTTCCACGAGTTTTGATGAAGAGAGTTTTATCAATCAATCCTCTTTGAAAACCATTTTCAAGAAGGTATTTGGACAATCTTTCATACCAAGCTCTTGGGGCTTGTTTGAAACCATAGAGAGCTTTGTCCAATTTATACACATGATTAGGAAATTCTTCACTTTCAAAACCTGGTGGTTGTGCAACATAAACCTCTTCTTCTAAGAGCCCATTTAGGAATGCACATTTGACATCCATTTGAAATAGTTTGATACCCATGAAAGATGCAAAATCAAGTAATATTCGTATAGCCTCTAACCTTGCTACGGGAGCAAATGTCTCCTCGTAGTCTATACCTTCTTCTTGATTGTATCCTTGAGCAACAAGTCTTGCTTTGTTTCGAATGATCTTGCCTGCTTCATCCAGTTTATTTCGAAACACCCATCTAGTGCCTATGACTGATTGGTGTTGTGGCCTAGGCTGAAGAGTCCATACCTTGTTCCTTTCAAACTCATTTAGCTCATTTTGCATGGCAGTGATCCAATCCGAGTCCTTGAGTGCTTCAGCTGGGGTTTTTGGTTCTACAAGAGAAACAAAAGCATAGAAGGCACAAAGATTCTTTAATCTAGATCGAGTTTGTACCCCGGATGATGGATCTGATATGATATCTTGAGCTGAGTGTGACGAGGCATGTTTGAATTTTCGTAGCTTTGGACCCTGATTGTTTGAGATAGTAGCAGGTCTCTCTTCAAGGTCTTGAGAAACAATTTGAGTGTCGAATTCTTCAATGACTGAATCCTGATTCTGTAGTCCCTTCTCAAGGTCTTGAGATAGCTCGTTGGTATCTTGGATTTGTTCTTGCATGTTTCTTTCTTGGTCCTGCTTATTTTCAGCCTTGTCCTCTTCTTCTCCATCCGAATCATGATGATTTAGATTGAGATCTGCAAAACCTTCACTCAATACACCATTGTTGCTTTCGTCGAATACCACATGGATACTCTCCTCAATAATTTTGGTGCGCTTGTTATAAACTCTATAAGCTTTGCTATTAGTAGAATAACCAAGGAAGATACCTTCATCACTACGTGCGTCAAATTTCCCAAGATTATCTTTGCCATTGTTATGAACAAAGCAAATGCATCCAAAAGGTTTGAAGTAGGAAATGCTAGGCTTTCTTCCTTTGAAAAGTTCATAAGGAGTCTTTTTCAAAATGGGACAAATTAAGCATCGATTCAAAATGTAGTTGGCTGTATTAACAGCCTCAGCCCAGTAGATTTTTGGCAAACCATTTTCCAAAAGCATTGTCCTAGACATGTCCTCCAAAGTGCGGTTCTTTCGTTCCACAACTCCATTTTGTTGAGGAGTTCTAGGTGCTGAAAAGTTGTGTGAAATTCCATATTTAGCACAGAACAGATCAAATTTAAGTTGATCAAATTCTCTACCATGATCACTCCTAATGGAGACAATAGGTATGTTTTTCAAGGTCTGCAACTCTTTGCAAAGTTTAGAAAACTCGAGCAAAGCCTCTGATTTTTCTCTTAAAAAGGAGATCCATGTAAAACGAGAGAAATCATCAATAATAACCAGGATGTATTGTTTACCCTTTGGAGATTTGACACGCATAGGTCCACACAAGTCCATGTGTAATAACTCAAGAGGGCGAGAGGAACTTACAACCTTTTTAGGTTTAAAGGAACTGAGTGTCTGTTTGCCTCTTGTGCATGCATTGCATAGATCTTCTTTCATGAAGTTTAGATCAGGCAATCCTCTCACAAGATCTCTTGATTTGAGCTTATTGAGGGTGTGCATGCTTACATGACCTAGTCTTCTATGCCATAGGCTGGGGTCTTCTGTCAAGACCTTGAGACACTTGAGTTTTGTACCTGTAATATGATTAGCATTTACAACATAAGTGTTGTTGTGCCTGTGAGCAGTGAGGATTAGATCATCAGTCTCTTCATTCCTGACTTCACATTTGTGTCTGTCAAAGCCAACTTTGTTTCCTTTGTCACACAACTGAGAGACACTTAAGAGGTTATACTTTAATCCATCAACAAGATAAACATCCTTAATGCAACTTTCTGAATTACCAATATTACCAATACCAATGATGTTGCACTTCCCTTTATCACCAAGAGTAATTGTTCCAGTGGTTTGTTCCTTAAGATCTTGAAATAGAGATTTCTTTCCACTCATGTGTCGTGAGCATCCACTGTCCATTATCCATTTTGGCTCTTTGCTCTTGATGATATCCTGCAATACCAACATCAACCTTTCCAGCTAGACCAATACATAGTTTTAGATTCATAATGAGGATAGACCATGTTGGGTAGTCTTGTCCCTTTAGGAACCCAAACTTGTTTTATCTGTTAATTAAGTCGAACTGGAAATGTATTTCTAATGATGTAGGGATCTTTTCTCCGATATGGACAAGTTTCTCTAACATGCCCTTTCTTACAACAATAGAAGCAAGTAGGTGAACGCCAATAGCCTTTAGCTTTAACAAAAGTGGTACTAGGTTTCTTTGGAAAATTCTTGTTGTATCCAATACCACTTCTATTAAAAGAGAGTTGTTGTTCACCCAACATCTTATCAAGATTAGCTTTAGATCTGGTGAATTGAATGAGTGAAGTCTGCTGGTCTTGACACATATCGGTTAGCTTTGCCTTCTCTTTCTCTAAATCCTCATTACGATTCTTGAGAGAGGAGAGGCTTAGCCTGAGATCAGAATTTTCTGAGCTCAAGGTCTTGACTTTAATGTCAAGGGCCAACCGAGATGTTTCAAGATTTTTCATTTCCAGCGACATATCACTAATACATTTCTGTTGATCTATCAGCTTTTTCTTCAAGGTGTTGATTTCACTGTTGTAAGCATCTTCATTAGAAATCATATTTCTTAGGACTTCAGAAAGAACATCGGGAGGACTAGACATTAGATTTCTTACCACTTTTTCAAGGTCTTGAGTCTGTGATCCTTCGTGGTCAGCCATAAGACAGAGATTAGCTTGTTCTTTTTCGGTGTCAGTCACAAGAAGAATCTAAGTCACTCCAGGTTGCAAGCATAGCCTTTTTCTTTTGTTCATATTTCTTGAACTTATTTCTCTTCTTCATAGGGCACTCCTTCACAAGATGGTCTGTCTCGCCACACTCAAAACATGTTAGCACTTTTGGCTTCTTTAACATGTTGGGAGACTTGCTTTTGAATCTAGATGAATCTGTATTTTCACGGTTGGAAAATTGTTTTTTCATCTTTAGAATTCGAGCTAATCCCCGTGTGATGAGAGCAAAGGGATCGTCTTCGTCGTCTGATTCATCACTCTCAGATTGTGAGTGATCCTTTTTAGCTTTGAGAGCAAGGTTCTTTGCAGTTGAGGGTACTTCTCCATCTTCCTCGTTTAATATCATCTCATGAGTGATAAGTTTTCCGAGAAGATCATCTAATGGTAGTGTAGAGAGGTCTTGAGCTTCCTCAATTGCAGTAACCTTGGGACCCCACTTGGTTTTTGGAAGGCTCCTTAGAACCTTTCGAACCTTTTCTGGGTTGGAGAAGGTTTTTCCAAGTGAGTCGAGGTTGTTTACAATTTGAGTGAATCTCGTAAACATCTCTTTTACTGTCTCATCAGGATTCATTTTGAAAAGTTCGTATTGCCTGAGGAAGATGTTAATCTTACTCTCTTTGACTTGACTTGTCCCCTCATAAGTAACTATAAGTTTGTCCCAAATTTCCTTGGCACTTTTGCAAGCTGAGACACGATTAAACTCATTAGCATCGAGAGCGCAATATAGTAGATTCATAGCTTTGTAGTTCTTAGTAATGTTCTCAAGATCAGTCTGATCGTAATCAGACTCAGTTTTATCAACTTGCTTTCCATCGACAGTCTTTTTTGGAACGTGTGGTCCATTCTTGACCAGGCCCCATAGCTCAAGGTCTTGATCAATGATGAACATTTGCATCAGTGATCTCCAGTGGACAAAGTTATTGCCACAGAAAAGTGGAGGTCTATTGGTTGACCTTCCATGAGCAAAACCTCAATCACCTATGGTAGACATGCTGAAAACTCACAAGATTGTTAAATCAAAACAGTGAGCCAAGCTCTGATACCAATTGAAGAGTCTATAAGGCGATGAATAATACTCTAGAAGGGGGGGGGGGGGATAAATAGAGTATGGACGATTTTCGCAACAATAGAAATTTACTGCAACTTGTCAAGACCTTGATATAGGCTATCAGAACTTGACAAAGTAAAATCGAATATGACAATGTAAATGCGGAATATAAAAGATGAACACACGAATTGTTAACGAGGTTCGGCACCAACTTGCCTACGTCCCCGCCTAGGATTATCCAATCCGTAGGATTCAAACACTTCTTATTTCACTTCTTTTGAGCCTAGAACTTCCTAGAGAAACTTCCCTTTCTCTATACAAAGCCTCACCGCTTCTATTCTAGCTCTCAACCTTACAAGTGAAATAAAAGCTCACACCACACACTAAGTGTGCTTTGATCGAGTATGAAAACTCTAAGTGTAATTTGAATGACTTGTACAATAAGTGCTAGTGTTTCTCTCAACTCTTAAGCAATGATCACCAACTAGGATTTAGGAGAATGTAAGAGAAACTTGACGAATGCTTTAGGATGCTATGAATGCTTGAGTGCTTGCTTAGTTGCTTGATTGGTCCCCATCCTTATTAGCCTTCGTCTTTTTATAGTCGGAACACTTGTAGAGTTTCTTGGAGGGAGAACCGTTTGAATTTCAAATTCTTTCCAAGACATTTGAATTCCTTCCAAAACAGATCCTTGGTGTGCCTTCCAAGATGTTCCTTCGACTTTCTTCATGATCAAGCATGATCAACTATGAATAGATTCTTTCCTTGTATGAAAAGTGAAATCATGAAAGAATATGCATAATGTATCTAGTACATAAAATGGGTTAGATGAGAAACTCATATATAAATCGATAAAGCCCAAGTCACATCTCATAGCCCAATATAGAGCCCATTATAATTTAGGCCCAAAAAGATTGGCCTCGAATTCTTTCCTGTAAAAGAACAAGTTGAAATAGATAAATGCATAAGTGATCAAAACATTTTAGTCTGGGTTTTAAGACCTTGAAACCCAGCCTTTTGTATTTCATCATCCTTTAGAGCACCTGTACGTTAGGTCTCAAGATCTTACAATCAAGGTGGAGTCTTCAGATATGCTATGGTATATGACTGTTCGTGACAAAAGTACGTCCTAGTTAGGAATGTGTGATACGATTTCTATGTTGAACAATTGCTATGATATATGATGCCTTAAATTGGAATTGCTAGGATTATAGAACCGAATTGATGAGATTTGATTCTAACTTGGAACATAGGAAGGAAATATGGGATTAGCCCTTAGAAGTGGATGATTCCACCTCTTGCGATTTGAAAATTGCTTGATTAACGTCGGGATAGGAATTTTGAATGATGTTAAAAAAGGACTGAGTTAGATTTAGAGAAATCGAACGCGATCGATAACTTCAATGATTTTGAGACCAAACCTTTTTAAACTAAGGACCCTCTTGAAATTTTCTAACAGAGCTTGCATTATGACGCCCCACGAAGTTGATACACGCATTTTATAGGGGCCCTTATAGACTGCTTGCTAAGACCTAGTGGAGATGCTGTAATGCTATTCAAGTTATGATATAGCCAAGAAGTCGAAGTAAGGATGTGGTAGGGTCCATATTACATTCTTACTACGATCTATTAGAGATATTATGATTATGACAACGGTACTGTGAAGATCTCATAGGGGCACTTATGAGGTGCTTACGGGATCAATGTAATGATCCTTGGACTCACCGATTTCAAACTTCATCCCCTGTTTTAAAATGATTTTAGTTTCGGGGACGAGACTTGTTTTTAGAGGTGGATGATGTAAAGGCTCGGATTTTCAAATCCTTTTTTTTAAAAAAAAATTAAAAATGAAATTTAATTGATTTTAAAACTCGTTTAGCGGATTCCGACCGAATATAAATTTGACGAACAATTTCCGTCCTTGACCTCGAAAATTCAAAATAAATATCGGATAGCGATATCCTTTTCGATTCTTAAAATCCAATTGATCGAAAAAGTGGAATTCGGGAAAACTAACATTTGGGAACAAATTTCGAGATTCGAAATTCGCGTATTAAGAATTTATTTTCGGGTATTGATTAGTCAATTCCACACTCAATCCTCACCAAACCTCTTTCAAATCACCCTACGCCGTCATTTACCACACTCATCACCATCCCTCCCATTGTCATTCACTCATCATCACCATTCCTTCACCATCACCCTCTTCCGCTTCATTTCATCACCATCATCAACCACTATCATCTTCCACCTTACCATCTCCCGCCCTCTCATCGCCACCCACGCCACCACCATTCCCATCTCATTCCACCACCATCTCCTCCTCACTCTCTCACTCCGCAGCCACCACCGTCCTTTCCCCTGTTTTCCCAAGACCGCCTTCGCCGCAACATCTACTCTTTGCTTCCTCCTCTCCACCTCGAGCCAGCAGTGGAAGTTCTCCTCGACGCCCTCCCAGGAGCCACCAATAGCAGTGGCATCAGAAGGAGTTGGAGACCAAGCGAGCAGCGTCGTCCATCATCTCCCCTGTTCGAGCGCGAACTCCGCTTCGGTAAGCCGTTCTCCTCCGTTTTCGATCGGAATTGTCCTTCAGCTTCCCCATCGCGCTCACCCATATCCGGCGCAGGTTCGATGAGCCATCGCGAGCCTCCCACGATGCCCAGAACTCCGATCGAGAGCTCCAAACTCGCAAACCCCTCGGTGAGCTTTCTCCATTTCCTTCCTTCCTCGATTCGATTTCGTGTTTCCTTTGATCTCTATATTAGTTGTGAGTGTCTGTGTGCGTGAGTGATGTCATCATAGTTTGAATTATTTAGGACATGCATTTAGCATAGATTTGTGTCATTTCTCATCAGTTTTATGTGTTTTTAGAGCTTTTTCGTTTAGTTTCTAGGATAGAGATCTAATGTCTTTATGGTGGTGTTTTCAAGAGTTTTCGGGAGCCAAGCGAAGATTGCTAGAGGACATATGAGATGGGTACAGAAGCTAAGAACAGCCGAGCGGAAATCATATAAGTGGAACGAGGATAACAGGCGAAGAAGCAAAAGCATAAGGAACAAGGCGGTCGTACATCATGTGCTTCACGGCAAACCAGAAGTGCACGGGCGTGCACCTTGGCCGCACGGGCGTGCAGAAGCTCGACCAGAGAAAAAGCCATTAGAGGATATGTGTGTAGGCGTGAACCATAGGCGCGCGGGCGTGCCTCCTTCAGCTCGGACAGATTCGTCTGATTTCGACCCGGTTGCCTTTGACAATATTTTATTATTATTTTAGGGGTTTAATTATATTATATTAGAGGATATCCCAGACTATTTAAGGGGGCAGAAACACATCTTTGGAGCTCTCGAAACCCTCGTTTGGACGCTCTTTTTGGAAGAACCTTTTGCAAAGTTAGATTGGGAGAACTTTAGAGAGATTTGCTGGGAGATTACATTGTTTCAATTCAAGATTGGTCTTTCCCTTTTAGTCATTTCTTTTCTATCTATTTCCATGTTTCAAGTTAGTGATTTGATGATGAATTCTTCCATGCTTGGCTAAATTCTCCGTTCTAGGGTTAGGGTGAACCCGACAATGTCGCAATTTGTTTGATTTCGTTGATTGTTTGAACTTTATCTGAATTCTATGAATTGATTTAATCCTAGTGGCTTTACCTAATTGATGTCAATAGATTAGAATCCTTTTTAGATTCGAGATGCTACCGCTGAGAATTGAAATTGGATACTTGGATGGATTTCATGAACCCGAAAGGGGAATTGTGTCTATTGGAACCCTAGGATTGAACTTGAGGAATCAACAATTGTTATTGTGACATTTAAACGATTGTTGAGGACTCTTGAGGATTAATAAATTATCGTAGATTCTTAGGTTTGAATCGGTTAGGCGGAACGCGACAACGAAAGTTTAATTGATTTTCTCCTAAGGTCTATAAAGAACATAAAGGGTCTAGATTTTGTTAATTTAGACACAATCACTACAACATGTGACAGCTGAGTAGTGATGACTTTAGATAATTTACCTTCAATTTGACATATTATGAAGATGAAGTTCGAGTGAACATCGGGTTGAATTCTTTGTGGCATTGTCGTCGGAATCCTTAACCCTTGAATTATTTCTCATATATATTTTATTCATAACTTTTGCTTGTTTTTCCTAGTTTAGTTGAAAAATCAAATCCCTCTTTATTGGCTTAGCTTATTAGTTCTAGATAACAATTGATACAGATTTAATCCCCGTGATCAATACCCGTATACTGCAATTGATCTCGTATTCTTGCGAGGTTGGTTCATGCTACACTATTCTTGTGTTGGTTTAGACCACATCAAGTTTTGGCGCCGTTGCAGGGGATTGTTGATAGTATTGATTGTTTCTACGGACTAGTTCTGCTAGGCCTTTTTATTTGTTTTGATTTGTTTCTTGCTTGTTGGTGATTTCAGGTGACTTTTGAAGGCTATGCGAAGAGGATTATGTTCTAGCAAACTCAACGATTACGATCCCGAGCCTGAATGTACTTTTCATAGGAGACTAAGAGAAAATCTTGTGATTGCTAGAAAAGAAATGGCAGAAGATAACGATGATGTTGCTCAGCTGCGCCAACAGTTGAATGATCTTACTACTCAAATCCAACGTGAACGTGATAATCAAGGGCAAGGTGTGCAGGCGCTTGAGTATGCTCCCCAAACTCTAGGGGACTATATGATGCCGCCATGCACTAGTCCACTTTCTGGTGTGGTCCTCCCTGAGTTGCAAGCTCGTAACTTCGAGCTAAAGTTTGGACTGCTGAATTTGATCCAGTCTAATCAGTTTGGTGGATCGCCATCAGAAGATCCTCACCAACACATGGAGACGTTCCTCGATCTAATGAGCACGGTGCATTTGGAGAACATTTCTCAGGAGGCCATCCGTCTATATGTCGTCCGTTTCTCTCTTCACGGGAAGGCTAAAGCTTGGTATAGATCCTTACCTGGGAACTCCATTACAACATGGAACCAACTCTATGAGGTATTCATGAGCAAATACTTTCCACCCAAGAAGATATATGAGATGAGGGCGAAGATCAATGCCTTCGCTATGCAACCTGGAGAGACCTATCATGAAGCTTGGGAGAGGTTCAAGGATTTGCTGATTCGGTGCCCACATCCTGGGCAAACCAAGTATGTTCTCTTTGAAATCTTATATCAAGAAGTTGATGATGCTACTAGACTGCTTATAGACACCTCTTCTAATGGAGGATTTATGGAGATGAGTTTAGATGATGCTTGGGCTTTGATTGTGAAGACTGCTCTTCATGCTGCGAGGTACACTAATCCTCGCTCTTCTATTTCTGCTACTAAGAGGTCTTCAGGTCGCTATGAGGTTGATGCTGAAACTCACAAGTCAGCCCAGATGGAAGCTCTATAGCGTGACATTGCGTTATTAAAGAAAGAGTTTCTTGCTAAGCCGCTCTCATCTAGTGCGGCAGGGGTGCCTCCCCCCTGTTGTTGAATGTCAATATTGTGGTATCCTAAACCACACATTATCCAGTTGCCCTGCTTTTCTAGAAACACAACCGGGCACGGCTCAAGGGGAGGTAAACTTCACTAGAGACAACTACAGAAACCCCAGGAATGATCCATTCTCCTCTACTTACAATCCTGCTTGGAGGAATCACCCGAACTTCAGGTATGGGAATAATTCTAATGAGCAGAATCCACAGTCATTCTAGAAGCAAGCATCATATGGAAATGGAGTCCCACCTGGATTTCAAAATGCACCAAATCAGGGATACCATAATAGGGCGAATCAGCCTCCGCCCGTGGCTCCTAAGAAATCACCTGAACTTATTGCTATTGAGAATCTGGTTCCTGAATTCAAGGCTATGGGTACCAAGATACAAATGATTAAGCAAGAACAAAAGATTCAAGCTAATCAGTTGGCTCAACAGGCTGTCAATGCTTCTAGACCGTCAGATCAACTTCCAGGCAAACCGGATGAGAATTCAAAAGGACAAATTTCTGCTGTGTCTTTGAGGAATGGTTCAGTTAGAGGAGGTAAAGAAGCATGAACCTCCTAAAGCTAAAGGGCAAGCTGCTCCACCAAAGGTTGAGACTGAGGCAACAGATGAGCCTGAGAAGGACACGGTATATGTTCCCCCACCGTCATATCAGCCTCCTTTTCCGTTCCCACAAAAGAAGAATCAGGTTATGTTGGAGAAGAAGTTTGGGAATTTTTTAGAGATCTTGAAGAAGCTGCATATAAACATCCTATTTACCGAAGCTCTCAAGGAGATGCCGGCATATGTCAAGTTCTTGAAGGAGATCCTCTCCAACAAGAGGAAGCTTGATGAATGCCAGACAATAGTTCTTAGTAAGGAGTGCAGTGCTTTGATCCAAAACAAGCTACCACGTAAGCTCGAGGATCCAGGTAGTTTCTGTGTCCCTATTAACTTTGGCAATCAGCATGATTATAATGCCCTTTGTGATTTGGGAGCTAGTGTAAGCTTGCTTCCTCTCTCAATTTGCAATAAGCTTGATTTAGGAGAGCTTAGGCTAGTGAGGATGCAACTATTCATGGCTAACAGGTCTATTGCCCACCCAGCTGGTATTTTAGAGGATATCCCTAATAGGGTGAGAAAATGTTTTGTGCTAGTAGACTTTGTAGTGTTAGATATGGATGTGAATATGTCTGTCCCTATTATTCTTGGAAGGCCTTTCTTGGCCACTGCAGGTACTGTGATTGATGTAAGAAAGGGGACTCTCTCTTTCGACATTGGGGATGAGAAAATAGAATTTAACCTTCCTAAAGCTAAGAAAACCCCTTCTTTTGAGAATGATTATTTCAGGGAAGATGTGATAGAAAGGACAACCCAGGAGCAAATGATGTCTATTGTCATTAGGGACCCCTTGGAGCTTTGCTTGACTACTATTGTGATGACGAGGGGAGAATGTCCACCACTTGCTGAAGTTGTTGCTGATTTGGAGTTGTCACCGGAAGCTCCTACCATCCCTAAGTCCAGGGTCGAACTTCTAACCACGGATGATGTTCCTGAAGCGCCTAAGCTAGAGATGAAGCCACTCTCATCTTCTTTGAGGTATGAATTCCTTGGACCCAACTCTACATGGCATGTGATTGTGAATGCTAATTTGAGTGATGATCAAGTTGAGAAGCTTTTAATTGTCATTCGAAAACATAAAAAGGCCATAGGGTATTCAATAGATGATATGAAAAGGATTTCACCTTCTTTGTGCATGCATCGTATTTTCACGGAAGATGACCACAAACCCACCATAGAACACCAAAGGAGACTTAACCCAGACATGAAAGAGGTACGTAGTGAAAAAAAAGTCCTGAAATTGTTAGATACTGGGATTATTTTTTCTATTTCCGATAGTAAGTGGGTAAGTCCGGTTCACGTTGTGCCTAAGAAGGGTGGGTTAACAGTTGTAAGAAATGAAAATAATGAATTAATTCCCACTAGAACGGTCACCGGGTGGAGAATGTGCATAGACTATAGAAAACTGAACACCGCCACTAGGAAAGACCACTTCCCTCTTCCATTTATTGATCAAGTGCTAGAAAGGTTGGCTAAGCATTCATACTTTTGCTATCTAGATGGGTATACTGGGTTTTGGCAAATTCCCATTCATCCCGATGACCAGGAAAAGACTATATTCACTTGCCCTTATGGCACCTTTGCATATAGAAGGATGCCTTTTGGCTTATGTAATGCTCCCAACGATGCATGATGGCCATATTTTCTGATATGATTGAGGAGATTGTGGAGGTGTTTATGGACGATTTCTCCGTTTATGGCACTACTTTTGATGCTTGCTTGTCTAATCTTGAAAGAGTTTTAATGAGATGTGAAGAGACTAATCTTGTGCTGAATTTGGAAAAATGTCATTTCATGATTAATGAAGGAATTGTGCTAGGACATCTAGTCTCTAATAGAGGAATTGAGGTGGATAAAGCTAAAATTGAGATAATTGAGAACATGCCACCTCCTTCCTCTATAAAAGGGATTAGAAGTTTTCTAGGACATGCTGGTTTTTATAGAAGATTTATCAATGATTTTTCTAAAATTGCCAAGCCTTTGACTAACCTATTGTTGAAGGATGTAGCCTTCAATTTTTCCACGGATTGTCTTGAGTCTTTTTGCAGGCTAAAACAAGCATTAGTGTCAGCCCCCATCATGCAATCACCGGATTGGGATCTCCCTTTCGAAATTATGTGTGATGCAAGTGACTTTGCCGTGGGTGTTGTACTTGGGCAAAGAAGGGATAAGAAGCTTCATGCTATTTACTATGCCAGCAAGACAGTTGATGAGGCTCAGATGAACTACACCACAACGGAACAGGAGTTGCTTGCAGTGGTGTTTGCCTTTGAGAAGTTTCGGTCATACCTTGTGGGTTCTAAGGTAATTGTCTTTACTGACCATGCTGCTGTGCGATACTTGATGCAGAAAAAGGATGCGAAACCACGCCTCATCCGCTGGATTATGTTGCTACAAGAGTTTGACTTGGAAATTAGGGACAAGAAAGGGGCTGAGAATGTTGTTGCTGATAACCTTTCTAGGCTTCCTCCAGAGCAGATTGAGAAGGGAAAAGAAGGATTGCATGTTGATGATTCTTTCCCAGATGACCACTTGTTCCAAGCCCCAACCTCTGCCATCTCTCATGTCACCGAAGAGCTCCTAACCTTCTCCATTGAGGGGCTTCCTTGGTATGCTGATTTTGTGAATTACCTGGTTTGCAAAGAGTTGCCACCTGGACTGTCATTCCACCAAAGGAAGAAATTCCTCCATGATGTTCAACAATATTATTGGGATGAACCGCTGCTCTTCAAGCTGGGCAATGATGAGATTTATAGACGGTGTGTCCCGGATGATGAGATTGAAGGTGTGATTAAGCTTTGTCATAACTTGCCTGCTGGAGGACATGCTAAAGCTTTCAAGACTACCGCCAAGATCTTACAATCCGGTTTCTTTTGGCCCGCCATGTTTAAGGATGCGCAGAGGTATGTAACTTCTTGTGATGAATGTCAACGTTCAGGGAACATATCTTGGAGGAATGAAATGCCACTCACCAAATTCCAAGAGGTGGAACTTTTTGATATATGGGGGATCGATTTCACGGGTCCTTTCCCGAGTTCTGGAGTCTACAAGTACATCTTGGTTGTTGTAGATTATGTGTCGAAGTTGGTTGAATCAATCGCCACACCTACTAACGACTCTAAAGTGGTAGCAAAGTTCTTAAAGTCTACTATCTTTCCAAGGTTTGGGGTTCCGCGAGTGCTTATTAGTGATGGAGGATCACACTTTATTGAGCGGAAGTTTGAAGCACTTTTGAAGAAGTATGGGGTGAACCACTGAATTGCTACTCCATATCACCCCCAAATAAGTGGTCAAGTCGAGGTCTCTAATAGAGAAATCAAGAGTATTTTGGAGAAAACTGTTTCTCGAACAAGGAAAGATTGGGCACAAAAGCTTGATGATGCTTTGTGGGCATACATAACGGCATACAAGACTCCCTTGGGCACTACACCGTACCGGCTTGTATATGGGAAATCTTGTCATTTACCGGTTGAGTTGGAGCATAAGGCATTTTGGGCTATAAAGGCGCTGAATTATGACTTGTAAGAAGCCGGTGAGAAGAGAATGCTTCAACTTCATGAACTTGAAGAGTTGAGACTTGAGGCATATGAGAATGCCCGGATCTACAAGAAGAGAATGCTTCAAAAACCTTTTTGAAGGTGATTTTATCTTGCTCTATAATTGATGCCGCTCAATTATCGATGACTCCTGGTGACATTGAGGACAACATGAAGGTTTCATTTGATGGCCCTGTCACTCGTTCAAAGGCCAAGAAGATTCAAAATGCAACTAAGGCCTTTCTTGTCCGTCACCATGGAACGTTAAAGCAAGGGTTCAGGCCACCCTGGATCACTTGGCTCAAGGTTACACCGCCAGCACAAGAAGTGAGCTTGCGTCCACACTCGAAGCTCATGAAGACTCGTCTGCACCCGCCATAAAGTCACTGAACTCGGCATCACCAAAACATCACTCGGCCGAGTGGGCCTTTGGTTGTGTCGAGAGGATTGGGCCGAGTCACACTTGTGCATGGGCCAAACTTAATCTAGTTAATTAATTTGTTATTTTATGCAAATTAGATAAATAAGGTGGAAATTAATTATATCTCTTCTAGATATATTACTTTCCCACCAAGTTATTATATTTCTATCTTCTTAGGATTTATTTATCTTTAGGTTATTTCACTTATCATTAGATAGAATTAATCTATCCAAACCCCTTTCCTTTGCAAGGAAGGATTGGTTAGATTCCTTCATTAGTTTACTATAAATTCATGTTATGTCTTTTGAATTTAATCAGATTGAAATAGAATTGAAGAAACCCTTAACGGATCAAGGGTTCTTCGATTATCAATCCAAAGGCTATCTTTACCTTTATGTTCTATTACCTTCGGCACTCCATCACATTCATCACCCTCACCCACGTCACTTTTCACCACCGAAACCAAACACAACCTAACCCTCAACCAGTACTCCGCCGTTTCAAGGAAGAAGGAGAACACCGGCGTCTTGGCCTCGGCACCAGTTCCATAGGCTTCGGCGCCTGGCGCCCGGGCTGCGTCGTCTCTCGCCCTCGCTCTCGTCCCAGCGGCATCGCTCGCAGGCTCCATCGGCACCTTCTCCCGCTATCTCGCAGAACCTCGGGATCGCTCGCGGCGCTCGCCTTCAGTCGCCAGCCTGCGCTCGCAGATCATCGGCTACGCGCCCAGTGAGTTCTCCCGGCTCCTAGCGTCTGGCCTCCGCTCCCATCGAGCAAGGTCCCTGAGACGCCCCTGCTCCGAGCTTCCCGGATCCGCCCCTGCGCGCCAGACCTCGCACCAGCACCTGCTTCTTCGCTTCCCTTCTTTAAATTTCCTTAGCTTAAGTTTTAATTAGTTTGAATTTGATTATGTTATTCCCGTAATTATTAGTTGATTAATTTTCTTAGTTGAAAACCTGTAGCTTTTTAGTTAGGAATTCATATAGTTTAGATTTAATTAGTTTAATTTCCGTAGCTATCCATAATCTAAATTTCTTAAGATAATTGTTTTGTTTAGTTTATTAATTAGTTTAGTTAATTGTGTTAATCAGGAGATATCGGAAGAGCATTGCAAGATCTTAGCAAATATACGGCGTGGTGCTTGATCTGAAGCCCACAGGCGAAGGATCGGGTATCCCAAACGTATCAATAATTCTCGCCTAAAGCTATTTCCGGGTAAGTTGAAGTCTCGATGGAGTGGTCCTTTTGAAGTCCAAAAAGTTCACCCCCATGGCGCAATAACAATTTGGAACGAAAAGTGGGGTGAATTCAAGGTGAATGGACATCCTTTGAAGAGGTACTATAGTGGAAATCCGATTGAGAAGGTGAGTCCTACTCACCTCAAGGATCCAAGTGTTTAGGAAGAAATGGAAGTCCGGCTCAAGACTCTAAAGAAGCGCTTCTTGGGAGGCAACCCGAGGTAAGTTTTCTTTTCATGCCTAATAGAATAGACTTGTAAATATTTTTTGTTATTTTCCCCTTTAAAAAAAAAGCGCACCTAAACCACTAATTCTCAGGGAGATGGTGAGCGGGCGTGCATATTAGGCGCGCGCCCGCGTGGATCCTTCCCTAAAAAAAAATTTTAAGAAAAAAACAAAAGGCAAAAGCGGCTTTTGTCTCCATCTTCTCCCCGACTCCTCGTCATTCAGACGCACACACCGCTTCACCTTGAACCTTCCTTCTCACCCTCGCCCCACAACGTCGCCGACCCCAATGCCGCCGACCCCACTGGCGCACCACCACCGGCGCACCGACGAAGGCGGCGCATCACCACCACCACTCAGCCGAGCTCGCTGTCGGACCCACTGCTGCACCACCGGGTCGCCAGCGCACCACCCGCCTCCATCTCCTCACTTCCCCCGTTTGCCTTCCTTGTCTTATTCCTCATTCTCCCCCTTGAACTTGAAGAAAATTGGTATGTTTCATCACCTCTCATCTCTTTTACTTAAGTTTCTTTATCAATTGATAATTTTGTTGGTTAATTTAGAGATTTTCAAATTCTAGGGTTTAGGTTGATGGACTTGATTTGGGGAAATCTTGAGTTGTATAAATTGGGGGTGACCTTGCATCACATTGTGTCAAGTTGATGATTATTGATGCTCATGAGATGTAGTTGATGGGTTGGTTGTGATTTATGAGGTGGAATTGAATTTTTGGGAATTTTTGTATATGTTCTTATGGGAGATATGCATAATTCCTAAATAATTTGTTCTATTTGGTTGATTGCTTGGCTTTGTGGTGGTGATAGCTCCTTGAAATTTTTGCAAGTGAAGCTTGAAACTTTGATATTTATAACTTGTTTCAAATTTCAAGTATGGGGTTATTTGGGGTTGAATTCATGATGGTATTTGAATTGAGCATATTGCTTTTGTTTGTGTGATGAGATGGGTTGCTTTTCTATGCAATGTCTATGAGTTTTGCATATTGGTGAGATTTTGATAAACTTGTGGACATGGTGAATTTCTAAGTATGGGGTGGTTGTGTCCGAGGCTTGTGTTAGTTCTTTGGGAGATGTCTTTCTTGATATGTGTGTTGTTTCGATTTGAAGGTTCTTGGAATTCACAATTAACTCTTGTTCTTGCTTGTGCTCGTTCTTGGTTTCTTTTGTGGATTTGTAGTTCCATTGTGCAAGGTAGAGCTACTATGGCTAAAGATAGTGCATCCCGAAAGCGGCGGATAACTCAAAGTATGGACAAGGTAGTATGTGAAGGAGGTCAGCAGGATCTCTTTACAAACTTCATGGCTCGGACGCATCTTAGTACTCGATGGCCTAGTGATGTTTCTCTATGCCTCTTGTATTTAGAAGATGAGATCATGAAACTGTGCTCGAGGATTGGTGCTACATCTTTGTTCCGTTCTAAGTGGCATTCTTATCCGGCCATCACTTCTGAGTTTCTGAGCTCTTATAAATTTGAGAGAGGTGCAGATGAAGGCTCAGGGACACTAACATTTTGGATAGGAAACCAAGCTCGGAAATTGACCGTAGCGGAACTCAATGAGGCCCTTGGCTTCCCGGCTCATAAAGGTAGAGTAACGCTCTCCAGTGATACCCATAATGCCTTCTGGTACAAGGTCACGGGTTATTGGCCTTATATATTACAAAATGCAACCGCTACCTCTATAGTTCATCCTTGCTTCCGAATCCTCCATCGCATCTTGGCAAATACTATCTTTGCTCAGGATGAACCTTCTAAGGTGAACAAGGGAGAGCTTGAGATGCTCTATGCCATAGCCTATGATCGTCCTTCTGACCTTGGCTATGAGTTAGCTCGCAAGCTAGAGGGAGTAGCTGAAAGTACATCTGGTGTAATTTGCATTGGAGGAATGATCACCCCGCTAGCACATCATTTTGGGGTTGACTTGGAGAGGTACACGCTAATTGAGACAGCAAGAGTGATTGATGAGAAGCATCTTCTTACAGGTCACACTCTTAAGAAGGAGCGAGGAATCTTTTGCTATTATCTCTCTCAGATCTCCGCTACTCGTCCTCTCTCTAATTCACCGTATATAAGCACAAATGTGGAAGCCAACTGGTATGAGGCTTGGATTGGTGCTCCTCGTCCATCACTCCCCACTGCTGAGAATGTGTAAGATGATGAGACTCTTCTCGATGCATCGCCTACCCATAACTATGAACAGGGGGACTCTTCTAGCGGAGCTTATTCTACTGATGACAGAGCTTACTTTCAGAGCCAGTTTGACAGTTTGTCATCTCAATTATCCACCCTCTCCACTCGACAAGATGCTCTGTAGACTAAGATTGCGGAGCATATCTCTAGTGTGTCTCAACGCTTCTCATCTTGGGATACTCGGCAGCAACAAGATCGTCTACATCTTCAGCAGATTATGGTGATGACCCAGCGCAACTATTATCATCTCCATGGACATCATTTCGATCCTTGCACTCCGTATCCTCCCCCACCACCTCCACAGTAGTAGTGTCTTTGTGAGTACCTTCTCATCTTTTATTTATTTTCTACATTGGGGACAATGTAGGGGTTAAGTATGGGGTGAGATGTTATTCTTGTGTGTCTGCATATATCATTAGTGTCTTGAGTCTTTCTTTTGGCTTTTTGATGTATTTTGGTAGTCTAGGTTGATGATAGGTGTCCCCTGAACATGTTATGTAGGCTAAAATGATGGGATAATTGTCTAAGATGCTAATATTCGCCCTAATCTTTATGTGTCATGTCTTAATACAAATTGCCTAGCATGAAGTTCTTGAATGAGTTTGCATGATTATGTCCCTAGACAATAACCTTGTGAGGTTCTGAGCCTTATGGATAAATCTTGATGAATCCTTTCATTTCTTATATTGTGTGACACTCACTTTGTGCTTGATCTCTAGAACTTGCTTTAGACTCTTTATTGAGGCCGTATTACTTGATCTGTGCACATAGCTTAAAGATGATTGAGGCAACACTTTTTGGTTAACCATGTCTCTCAATGCCTATCCTTATATATGATCCTATGCTTGAAGCAAATTTGAGATTTATTAGCCTATTCATTTGATAAACTCCACAAAATCTTCATAGCCAATTTTTAGCCTTTGACCCATCAGGGAATTAGGAAATAATGTTGCTTATTTTTATGAGTGGAGATGCTTTGAGTGTCTGGTAATGTTTGGTTTGGCATGCTCTATGAGATCTTGAGACCTGGGAGAGGATAAAATTCACTAAGGGGCAATGTGGAGAATAAAATTCACACAAGGAGGAAGATATGCATGTAAGGAGGCTGAGACACTTAGTAACCGGGTGCATTCATCACGAATGTTTATATTCGCGCAAAATGGTGTTGAAGCTAGAGAAAAGAAAACAAAGGGAGATCGAATGTGGTTCACAAAAGTTGAGAATGAAAACATTATTGTGATGGAGTTGTATAGTGGTTCGGTATGAGTTTCTGTGAAGTGGTTATTTTTCTAGTTGGTTCCTAACCCTTTTTCCCGGAATTTAGCACCACAAGCTCAAAATTTTCCATACCTTGTCTTTTTTCCACCTTGGCCACATCACAACTTTATAGAAGGCCCTCGTGATTTCTGTTATGTGCATGATCCTTAACGGTGGGGATTTAGAACGCTATTGCAAGCCTATGGTAGATTAAGTGAAATGGTTGAGACCGAGCGTAATGTTAAACCTTAAACACATTTGAGTGAGTGTGTCATTAAGAAAAAATTCCTTGTGAGGTTTAGGGGCTTTTGATTGCTGTGTATTAATGATAATGAGCATACATGTGACGATGGCAATTGTCTTAAGGTTCTGATGACCAAATATCATTTCAAAAGGGGGTTGAATAAGTTGAAACAATGATCCTATCGCGCACTTGTGGCTTTATTACTTAGTGAGTCTTGCTTGGGGAGAAGCAAGGTTCAAGTATGGGGTATTTTGATGTCATCATAGTTTGCATTATTTAGGACATGCATTTAGCATAGGTTTGTGTCATTTCTCATGTGTTTTATGTGTTTTTAGAGGTTTTTCGTTTAGTTTCTAGGATAGAGATCTACTGTCTTTATGGTGGTGTTTTCAGGAGCTTTTGGGAGCTAAGCGGAGATTGCTAGAGGACATGTGAGATGGGTACATAAGCTAAGAAGAGCCGAGCGGAAACCATATAGGAGGAACGAGGATAAAAGGCGAAGAAGCAAAAGCATAAGGAGCAAGGCGGTCGTACATCATGTGCTTCACGGCAAAACAGAAGTGCACGGGCGTGCACCATAGGCACGCGGGCGTGCACCAGAGGCGCGCGGGCGTGCACTCTTCAGGTCGGACAGATTCGGCTGATTTCGACCCGGTTGCTTTTGGCAATATTTTATTATTATTTTAGGGATTTAATTATATTATATTAGCGGATGTCCCGGACTATTTAAGGGGCGGAAACACATCTTTGGAGCTCTCGAAACCCTCGTTTGGACGCTCTTTTTGGAAGAACCTTTTGCGAAGTTAGATTGGGAAATCTTTAGACAGATTTGCTGGGAAATTACATTGTTTCAATGCAAGATTGGTATTTCCCTTTTAGTCTTTTCTTTTCTATCTATTTCCATTTTTCAATTTAGTGATTTGATGATTAATTCTTCCATGCTTGGCTAAATTCTTCCTTCTAGGGGTAGGGTGAACCCGACAATGTCGCAATTTGTTTGATTTCGATGGTTTCTTGAACTTTATCTGAATTCTATGAATTAATTTAATACTATTTGCTTTACCTAATTGATGTCAATCGATTAGAATCCTTTTTAGATTCGAGATGCTACCGCTGAGAACTGAAATTGGATACTTGGATGGATTTCATGAACCCGAAAGGGGAATTGTGTTTATTGGAACCCTAGGATTGAACTTGAGTAATCAACAATTGTTATTGTGACATTTAAACGATTGTTGAGGACTCATGAGGATTAATAAATTATCGTAGCTTCTTAGGTTTGAATCATATCGGATAGCGGAACGCGACATCGAAAGTTTAATTGATTTTCTCCTAAGGTCTTTAAAGAACTTAAAGGGTCTAGATTTTGTTAATTTAGACACAATTACTACAACATGCGACAGCTGAATAGTGATGACTTTAGATAATTTACCTTCAATTTGACATATTAAGAAGATGAAGTTCGAGTGAACATCGGGTTGAATTCTTTGTGTGGCATTGTCATCGGAATCCTTAACCCTGGAATTATTTCTCATATATATTTTATTCATAACTTTTGCTTGTTTTTCCTAGTTTAGTTGAAAAATCAAATCCCTCTTTATTGGCTTAGCTTATTAGTTCTAGATAACAATTGATACAGATTTAATCCCCGTGATCGATACCCGTATACTGCAATTGATCTCATATTCTTGCGAGGTTGGTTCAGGCTACACTATTCTTGTGTTTGTTTAGACCACATCAGTGAATTGGGTGCGAGACGATCGGGTGGGCTCGAGAGCTTCAACGAGCTCGAGAGAGGCAGTGAGCGGACGAGCAGCGCGGTGCGAGAGGTGGGAGGTCGGGAGTGCGAGCGAGGTGAGGACGAGGGAGCTACGAGAGTTGTGGGTTGTGGGAGTGTGAGCGAGGAGGAGGTTGTAAGTCCGAGTGCTGGGTAGCTACCGGGTGAGCGCGAGCCGGCGTTGATCGGAGTGGTGCAAGTGGAAGATCTCCATTTGATTTTGGAGGAAGAAGACTCCCGTGGGCCCTACCTCACTTATATACATACTATATTAATTATTTGATTAACCGATTGGGGATTTATATTTTTTGGTTCGGTTCGGTTTGGTTCGGTTTTGGTTTATCTGCTTATTAAATGTAGTCAATGGTATTTAAAATAAAATATAATATTATTCGGACTTAAATATTTAAAGGGTATTTGAAAAAGAATTTCAAAGATCGTAAAATGATTTCATAAATAAATTGAAAAAGTAATTTTGGCGACTAGTTTTCAAGGGTCGGAATTCTAAACTATTTGACACGGATTTTGAAATGGTTTTGGAACTAACATGGGAACTCGACTTGTTCGATGACTAACTAGCATGATGATATGATCGTTTGACTAACGACATGATATGTGTGACTAATAGCATGACGTATGATGATTTATTTTAAGAGACTGAATATTGGTTGCTTATGATGATGATGTTATATATCCTTATGAAAAGAATGCGTATGAAATAGTAATATGTGAATTTGGCTAAGTATGATATGGAGGTTATTTTAAGTTGATGAGTTGTCAAGTTATGATGAATGGTATGAGATGAGAGATGTTTGATCACGGTGAACTGAAAGTATGGTTGGTGTGAGCTTGCTTATTTATTTTCTTGTATGAGTGTGTAATATATATGATCAGAAAAGCTATAGCAGTATACTCAGTATATTCTCGTTATGTAATTAGGTGATATTCTGTGATCGTGACTACTTTGTGCTGGATTCTTCTTTTGCTGATCTTCTAGCCAGGTAAGTACCTCCGGGGCTTACTCAGTAACTACTACCTCCTACCAAATGTGCCATATAGTATGTAGGTGTTGCATATGCATAAAAGCATGCCATGTAGTATCATGCTTAGGACTTGCACTTAGAAATGAGCAATCTTATTCTGTATGCGTTTGAATACAGAACGGTCCTTATCTGTGAGTCCTAGAGTCTTTGCTAGGGTCATAGGACAACCCAACATCATCGGGTTTTTTCCTGTTAGATTCTGATTGATTTATATATTTTTGGTGCGGCACGACCGAGCGTCCTACCTCGGTTGTGGTATGGGCATGAATGGTTGATTATATCTGGTTCGGCATGACCGTTCGTCCTACCTCGGTTGTGGTACGGACATGTATGATGTAGTTGGAGATCTAGGATATTCCACTTGGCATTATATGTGGATCCATTTAATCGTTTTCTACACACACACACACACACACACACACACACACACACACACACACACACACACACACACACACACACACACACACACACACACACACACACATATATATATATATATAAACTGTCAGCATGCTTGTGTGAGTTAAATTTCAACACTGCATTAGAGCATCCTTTATTCTAGGTATATGTGTATTATATGTCCTGAGCATAGTTTCAGGTACCCGATACACTGCTTGATTTTGTGCTGTTATGACGGGGTCCATTTATATGGAGGAGAGTGAGTGTTTTAAACTTGACTTCACCTGATTCATGCTTTTGAGATTTCTCCATACCTATACTCTATTTTGACCCGGCCCTGTCGTGGCGCCCGTTGTATCATTTTTAGAACTTATGTCATTTGCATGAAAAAAGGTTTTCCGCGTTGTAGACTTAGGACAGGTACATGTGTTCACCCCGGGTCTCCAACGGACCTTCAGGATTTGGATGCGAATTCCCGCTTTAAAATACAAATCTTCGGTTTCAAACCTTCAACCTGTACTCGGAGCGCAAGATCCTAACGAGGGGTTTTATCCCTCGAAACGTAACTCGGGAATCATAATCTCGGGCCGTTACAAGATTGCTCAAGAATAATAGGTTTAGGGAATTTCAAGGATCGAAATCCAAATTGAGAGTGTATACTAATTAATCAAGTGTGTTTCTCACATATTGTTATCAATCAACATCATTGCACCTTTTCCTTATCTTTGTGTTACTTTACAAACTTCCAAAACTCCCTTATCATATCATTCTCATCTTAGCATACAAATTAAGCATACGAATTGCACAAGTCTCTTTGGGTTCGACCTGTACTTGCCAAGCGATACTAGTTAGGTTAGTTCACAACTATTTGATAGGGTTTAATGACTCAAAATATCTCTATCAGCTTTCCTTAAATGAATTTCCGCGGCTTTGACCTTAGGACATGTTAAGGGTACTCAAGAGAGCATAGAGAGAGAGAGAGCATAGAGATATAGTTTTCTTTCCGAATTATCTAGGGAATGAACACTATAAATAAGACATTAGGATCTGGATTTTATAAATTAAATGAATCCAAGCCAAGCCACAAGAGAGCATAGAGAGAGAGAGAAATCGAGTACGAGAGAGAAGGTGGAGCCGAGTAGAGTTTGTGAAACGAGAGCGGAGTTTTAAGCTTTATTTTATTTTATTTAATGCAATTTAGTTGCCTTTTATTATTGATGTCTTTCTTAATGAGGAAGAACGAGTAGTCACCCAACTTCTAGGGTCGAGGTGAGCCCGACGGTAGCCATGTGAGGTGATGCGGTAAAAGGTACAATCTTTTGATGCGATTTCGTCTTCTATCCCTATGAGCATGATTCTTTTGCGAAAGTTGAAGGTGATCATTGTTTGTGTTATTGAAGTCAAAGTGATCTTTATATAACTTGGATTAATTATGTGAAAAAGGGTTTGTAACAATTAGGGTTTATGCGAAAGCTTCTATCTTCCTATTCGTTAATAACGAGAGTTATTTGGTGAAAAGTATGATCTTTTATACCTTTATGTGTTATTTTACATGGTTATCGTTGTGGTGTTGAAACCCTGATCTTGGAAGTATTTTAGTTTATTGATTTATTTCACAAGTTTCGAATCGAGTGATCGCCGGTGGCCGATTTCGAGCTTATCCGAGTTCTAATCCAAGTTCTATCCAAAGTCCAATGGAGATATCCACAAAAGGAGGTTTTATCAAGTTCTATTAAGATGGAAGGGATATTTATCTACTTTAGATATAGTTCTTTGTTGATTTATTTCTTTTATTTCCATAATTTAATCTTAAGATATAGATATATAGATTTAGATAGAGATATAGTTTTCTTTCCTAATTATCTAGGGAATGAAACTATAAATAAGACATTAGGGTCTGGATTTTATAAATTAAATGAATCCAAGCCAAGCCACAAGAGAGCATAGAGAGAGAGAGAGAGAGAGAGAGAGAGAGAGAGAGAGAAATCGAGTACGAGAGAGAAGGTGGAGAGAGAGAGAGAGAAATCGAGTACGAGAGAGAAGGTGGAGCCGAGTAGAGTTTGTGAAACGAGAGCGGAGTTGTCTTTGTTCGGTTGTAAGCTTTCTTTTATTTTATTTAATGCAATTTAGTTGCCTTTTATTATTGATGTCTTTCTTAATGAGGAAGAACGAGTAGTCACCCAACTTCTAGGGTCGAGGTGAGCCCGACGGTAGCCATGTGAGGTGATGCGATAAAAGGTACAATCTTTTGATGCGATTTCGTCTTCTATCCCTATGAGCATGATTCTTTTGCGAAAGTTGAAGGTGATCATTGTTTGTGTTATTGAAGTCAAAGTGATCTTTATATAACTTGGATTAATTATGTGAAAAAGGGTTTGTAACAATTAGGGTTTATGCGAAAGCTTCTATCTTCCTATTCGTTAATAACGAGAGTTATTTGGTGAAAAGTATGATCTTTTATACCTTTATGTGTTATTTTACATGGTTATCGTTGTGGTGTTGAAACCCTGATCTTGGAAGTATTTTAGTTTATTGATTTATTTCACAAGTTTCGAATTCTGTCTTCAAAAAGTTTCTGTTTAAACTCGATTTCGAGTTACTGTTGGTCGATTTTATCAGTCGATATCGAGTGACTGGGGTCGATATCGACCAAGTTTCTGTATTTTTTTCTGTTTTTTGCTTTTCTCTGTTATTTCTGTCTTTGTGTTTTACTGTTTCTGATGAGTTTGGAACTGAAAAGGCGGGCGCTGACACGCTTCCTCGTGGATCGATCCTGACTACCTTATACTACAGCGGGAGGAAGTCTTGTAATTAATTTGCGGAGAACAGGGAGTCGAATTTGAGATTTATATTTCATACTTGATTTTCCTCCTAATAGTTATCAAGCAGTGATTAGCACCAGTGTCAGACAAGATACTCAAACACGCATCATAAAGGGATATTGTACCTAAAGCACTCGGAGTGGAACGGTCCTCTACTCTCATTTGAAAGACGTGGTCTTTGGGGGTAATGCAGAACCGGATCCTCCAGAAGTCTATCCACACTCGTAGTCGGACCCAGATGGCCCAACTTAAGTTGAACCTTTATCGACTCTGCTCCTCACAGCTGGTCCCGGTGGTGGTGGTGACATCTGTGGGGCTCCTTCTCTGAATCCTCCTCGAAAACCTCCCCTGGGACATGAATCCTATCTAGCATCAGCAGGACTCTAACTCTTCACCTCCGGGTGAGAGGGAGCATAGACGGTGGCAAAAAGGATCCTCTCTTAATCATATAGAAGCACAACCTCCAGGAATCTCTCGAACGATACAACTCCTAAGCTCGATCCATGAAGAAGAACAGCTGGTGGTAATCCCATAGACAACATCCTAATGCGGCTCTCGTCCGTGGTACATACACTAGTGCAAATTAGCGCTCTCTCGGGGTTTTTTTTAATGAAGCACACGGGAGTTTCCGGCCTCCCTTTATTTCGTTCGCTGAGAGATGTCTATCGGGGGTTTTAAAAAACTCCTGAGATAGACAAACTCGGTCAGGGGTTTTTAAAAAACTCCCGAGATAGCGTGTTTTTAAAATGCCATTTCAATTTTATCTCTCTAGGGAGTTTTTTTGAAACTCCCGAGATATACTCTACATTATTAGCGGGTAATTCTTGAAATATATCTGTAGTGCTTAAAAAAAAACCGAGAAATATTTTTTTTATTTTTAAAATGTTCCATTCGTTTTTTTGATCTACTCACCTGTATTGCACTAAACATTACATGTATTACAGTAACATCAACACAAACTTATGAACTTGTCATCACACCACCACAAATGTTTAATTTTGCAAAACTCTTAATTGCAAGATTCAATCACTCCAGAAATCATTGTGAACACCTAAAATGTCAATGATTTTTAAATAATACATCCATCTAATCTAAAAGTATGGATCGAACAATAACACATCAATGTAACTACCTAGATATAGTAATGTAAACCCCTCACTAGTATAAACACCTTCTAACTTCCAAGATACCGTTGTGTGTCCAAATATTGTAGCCATTCCTCTCGAAAATACTACAAAATAAAAAATATTACTAGTCAAAACTTACAAAAATTAACATTCGTGTATATTTGACAATGACATATAAACCAATATGTATATAGCTACCGCGCGTGATAGGGACAATGGTGCACTTTTGATCTATAATCTCTCTCATGTATCGACATATGTAATAACCGCAATTGATATTGTTTGGCTGTTTAGGACACTTCTAGGCAGACTTACCGAAATTTTCACCCAACGTGTCTTTTTTCTTTTAAGCTTGTTGATTTTGGTTAAAAACATTGAAATAGCACTGGAAAACAAAAATGGGTCATTTTATACTTGTAAATTAGAATATGAACATATAGGTATCTAATTTGAGATCCAAAATACATAAATAACTTACTTGTCCACCATAGCTCTCAAATTTTCTTTAACATCACCCCTGAGTGGATCTAGCCAATAAATGATATTGTCTAATGGATTTATAAGAGTCAACATCCAATGACTTCTACAATTATTTTAATCCATGAAGGGTATCGTTAAATTTAAGATAGAAGTGCTACAGTCTAAGATAAATAATAATGACTTACCCTTCATTATAAGCTGCAAACCATAGACGATTTTTCATCCCTTCTTTTCCTATAGAGTTTGCCATGTATTGTTTTTTTTCACTGTTGAATCTTTAAAACCATGAGCTATATATGTGGGGCAAAAAAAAGCACACCTTTTTGAAAGGCGAGTTTCGTACAAATACCTATAATTAATCATGTAAAAAAAATGTTACAACTTAATTGCCACTTGAATATATTTATTTATGTGGTATTCATCAATTATTCATATAAAAATTATCTGAATAGATTAAAGTATCAACTTACTTGATGTTACAAGCAGATCTTGCGCTAGGTGGAAAACATCCCACCCCACACCAATGGTGATAAAAAAACCGCCATCTAGAGATGGAAGCAACTTGCAATACTTGTCTAATGCGGTCAAATTTTGTGGGTGTTTTATATTTTTACCCATTTCCATCCTTGTAGGACTTAGAGATTTACTCTTTCCATTCGATTCTTGAACCGCATCCTAAAGAAATAATGTTATTCATCAAATTCATAATATAGATAGTCAATTATATCGAACATAAACATGACAAATGCATTCATGTATTACGTACCGATATGATGACAACCAATGACTTGTCCCATGCCACAAAAATTCCTATTGCATGTTTTATTAAATTCACCTCTTCGTTTGGTGGATAAGGGAAAGCTTCATTTGGCATCACTGGTACATCTATTTGAACCTTCAATTTGGCTGGTCTCAATGGTTGACAATGAAGCATTGTAACAATTACTTGGTGCAGAGACAAATGCACGCCCAATAGCCACTTCATTATTCAACCCGGACAAAAACAATTTGCATTTCTTGAGTTTTTCCTGAATGTGAAGGCTATGTAATTACCAATATCATATGATTTGACATTATATACTTTTAAAAAATTTATTTTACATACCGTGGGTTTCTTAGCAGAAGGTGCAGGTGTAATGGAGCAAGTCACATTTTCATTCTAAGAGGGTGACACTTCTATAGGTGAATTAGAGCAATGTGTCTCTTCCCTGTTTTACCTAAAAGCTGCAAGTTTTTCCAGCATCTCTTTCATTTGCAGATCTCAAGCATGGTCTTTTTCCAATAGCTCTTTTAATGTTTATTGAACTTCATTTACCCGTGGGTCAGCTTGACCACCGGAATTTCTAGCTCGTCTGCCTCAAAAATACTGCACACCAACACCTGGACCGACACCCTTGATTCGACCAGAGTGATCTTCCTTACCTAATGCCATTGTTAAAATGTCCTCTCTACCCTCCGGTGATATTTCACCTTTGGTGACTTGCTCCTTCAATAAATTCTATAAGACCAATATATATATATTTAAAAATCACATGTATAATAATACTAAAGTTTCAAATATTTAATAAAATGTTAATAAACAACTTACAATATTGTCAATGACTTTCATTACATTGGCATCATAGCTACCATCTGTTTCCCTACCGGTCGCCCACAAATCATATCTTGGTATGGTATCCCTTGTAGGATCCAACCCACGTTCCTTGATCTAAACAACCATACAGAAATGTAACTAAAGTAATACACAATTGAAAAATAGTATAAGTTGGTTCTTACAAGATTTTGCTCTATTACAGCGTAAGGAGTTCGAGAAGATTTGTAAGGATATAAATTTAGCTTTGCATTTTCACTATTGCGCTCACTCGTCGCCTGTAAATGGTTGATGAAATGCTGATTTATATGAAAACATATATATATCAAACTTTTCAAATTGTAAGGTATATAGATCGAAAATGATTTTGTTACCTCTAACTCACTTGTGCACCGTGATCTTACAAACTCAGCCCATGTATCCTTGTCAATAAATGGGTACTCTGTAGGAGGATCCGATCGCATCTGACTTTTATCATTTGATGTGTACAAGTAATCCGTTGTGAGAGTTGATTTGAAATCACTCCACTTCTTGGAAACACTTTGAATAATGAGTTTTGAATGTGATGTATCGACATCAAACTTCTCCTGTATTAACACAATAATGTACTTAGTGAACAAAGCAACATAAGTGTATCCAACTTTAAAATAAAGTAGTAGAAAATGTATCCTCACCGCCACTGCTTCAAAAAGCAAAACTTTTAGATCATTAGGAACAACTTTCCAGTTGGCAATAGAGACGGATACTCGTGCACGAGTATGGTAGCCGTTGAAGTGTTGGAACAAAGATACATGCTTGCCAATTGTTTGTCCTTTGAGGTTCCACTCAACTCAAATCTTCCCTTTTTTTTTGTCAATTTACGAATCTGTTTCACAATATATGGTTACCTTTTCGACGGGTCTGGCCAACGCTATCATCCTCGCCTTGGCCCGAGCTAGTTGCACTTGTCATATTATAACCTATAGTTTCAGCTAGGTTTAGGCCATTATTGTCGTTCAAGCTTGATAACATAAAGATATGATTCTCCACAAGGATAAAGCATAAAATGAAACAAATCTAGGGACATATATGTAAGAGAAATGTAGAAAACTTTTTATTCATAAATAATAAATTGAAAGAAATCAATATCGATATGCAAATGTCAAGATATCCTAATAATATAAAAATGGATGAATGAATTACAAATGGTATAGGAATATTGGTAGGATAAATAATTGTCATTTTTCTTAATTTGTTCTTTTCCTTTTGGTGTCGCCTCTTTGTTGTGAAGATGAAATATCTCCATTAATCCAAATTCCTTCTCCATGATCATCACGTAAGTAACTCACATCTTCATTAACATTTGTATCAACAGAGGGAATGCGTAAAGAGGAATCAAATTCATCTTCTTTGGCATTGTCTTCATCTATGAGTTTTTAAGGATGATGGACCATTTACGATCCGAAGGATCGGGTACATAAAACACTTGCTTTGCTTGTGAGGCTAAAATGAATGAATCATTCTTATGGCCAACCTTATGAAGATCCACTTGAATGAACCCCAAATCATCCATACGTACCCCATAAGTAGCGTTGACCCATCTAGAACAAAAGACCGGTATCTTCATGTGGGTATAATCTAACTCCCATATATGCTTAATAACCCCATAATATGATGTGCTTGTGTAACCAGGGTTGGTATGTCTTATACTAGATGCATCCACTCCTTCAGCCACCACCATAACACCACTATTTTGCGTACTACTTTTATCATCGTGTTCTTTTGTGTAGAAAGTGCATCCATTTATCTCATATGATGTGTACGTTTTCACCAAGTACAACGGTTCTTGAGATAACCATTTCAACACGGTTGGTTCTGACTCGGGTGATTCTTTCATCTTGTTAAGTATATGGTTGCGTAACTAACCACTAAACAAGCGATTATGTTCATCTGCAACCCACTTCTCACTCTTACGGGTCAAACATTGGCTTCTTATATAAGACACGTGCTCCGCTACATAGTCTTCAACTTCTTGGGAGTTATGAAGGATGATGTCTCCAAAGTAGCCATGTCTTTATGCATATTTTAGTTCCATATTCTTTACATTTTGCATATTTCGGGTTGGGAATATGTCGCATTTATGTAGTATATGCTTATTTGTCAGAAATGGAGATTTACATAGGTTTCTGTTTAATATCGCAGAATATGGAACCATTTCGGGAGAAAATCAAGAAGCGAGAACCGGAGCACAAAGCTACTCGACATCGACAAGCCTTAGTCGATCTCGACAAGCCATGCCTAGACACCTGCCAGGATCGAGGAGCCTATGTCGAGAAACTGAAGACAAAGAACCCGACTCCACACCCTCCTCGAGATCGAGTGCCACAACTCGAGATCGACAAGACCTCGGAGAACAACCCGGAGTCGAGGAAAGCCTGCCCGAGGAGACTGAGGAAGAGAGTACCCGACCTGGCGCCCAGACACATTACTCGATGTCGAGGACCATAGTCGATGTCGACGAAGCAGCTGAAGACCATGTCCGAGCATGTCGAGAAGGGTTCCTCGACAACACCAGAAGGCCGAAGAAGATGAGCCACCAACTCGATGTCGAGGACCACTTCTCGAGACCAAGGAAGCCCTTGAGTCAAGTCCGAGTCTGTCGAGCACCAGCTAGCCGAGACGCCAAGCCACACCAGTCGACCAATAATTCTACTCGAGATCGAGTAACCCTACTCGAGATCGACGACGCTTCCAGAAACCGCATAACGCGTTTTGATCTATCCTACTTGGATTGGGATTACTTGGGCCCGAAGATTGCCGATTCGATCCGATCTATCAAGATACATCATGGAAGAAAGAGATCTACCCACTTGAAGACATTTTAGATTTAATTCCCTTATTTAGATTTAATTATGTTGTTGCTTTTATTTATCTTTAAAGCTTTAGATATAGTTTTAGATATAGATATAGATATTCTATCCTTGAATAGCAAGGTTTAGAAGCCTATAAATAAAGCCCATGGGGCTGGTTTTTGATTCATTCCATTACACAACAATTAGGAGAAGAGTAGAGAGATAGAGAGAGGCTGAGTGGAGCAGGAGAGCGAGAGTGATCCAGCTTTGTTTGGTTTGTACTTTCTTGAGTTTGGTTTAATGCAATCAGTTTCTTTTCATCAATCAATGTCTGAGGTTGGGATGAAGCGCGAGTAGTCCACCCACTTCTAGGGTTGGGGCGAGCCCGATGATAGCCCTGCATAATTGAGGTAAAAGATCCGACATTTATCATGTTTTGAGCATCTACTACTTGTTATGTGTTTATTACCCATCTAATGGAGGTCCATGATAACAACTTGGATTGTAAACATAAAATCAGTAGAGACAATTAGGGTTTCTTGAAAGAGTTGTCTAATTGTTGGAAAAGGTGAAAACTTGTCCTTTGATGCAATTCACATGATTATCTGTTTTATCTCTTCCTTATGCATGCTTGGTTATCGTTGTTGCAAACCCCAATCTTGGAAGTCTTTTTTTACATAAAGTTTATTTTCGATCCCAAAGCATTTGCCTTTACTTTATTTCTTTTGTTTCATTTTTTGCCCTTACTCGATCTCGACCAACACTGGTCGACCTCGAGTTACTGATATTCGATCTTGCATCGTTGTAGCTTCTGTGTGCAGGTACTCGACAAGCCAAGCCGACGTCGACAAGGGCCCTACTCGATCTCGAGTAGCCTCTGGTCGAGATCAACTACACCCATTGCCTGTGACTGCTGCGCTGTTCGACTTGCCTGATCTCCTGTCGACTTACCCTAGTCGAGATCTAGCACCTGTTATCGACGTATGTGAGATTCTCCGCTGCCTAGGATCCGCTGACACGCTTCCTCATGGATCGATCCTGACTTCCCACTGCTACATCGGGAGGAAGTCTTGTAATTATTTGCAAGGGACGGAATCTGGTTTGCCTTAGTTTATTTACATTCTATTTTGCATACTCGATTTCCTCCTACAACAAAGGACATATAGATGAGCTTGATGTCGGATATCAGGAGTTCTTTCTTCAAGGTTTCCACCTACTGTCCCCTTCCCGTCACCTGCCTCAATTTGTACAAACATTGGAAGGCCTATACGATCAACTTCAGATAAGTACTCATTGCAAAACTCTAGAGCCTCTTCAACAATGTATCGCTCGACAATGGAAGCTTCAGGTCGATATCGATTCTGGACAAAACCTTTCAGAGCTTTCATATACCGCTCAAACGGATACATCCACCTTAGGTACACAGGCCCACAATATCTGATCTCTTCAACTAGATGAATAGTCAAATTAACCATTATATCAAAAAATGACGGTGGAAAGTACATTTCAAGTTGACATAATGTAACCACTATCTCCACTTGTAAATCTTCCAAGCCTTCGGGATCAATAACCTTATTGCATATCTTTTTGAAGAAAAAGAAAAGACGAATAATTACATGTCGAACATGTTTTGGTAGAATGCCACGTATAGCAATAGGAAGTAGCTTTTGAATGAAAATGTGGCAATCCTGAGACTTCATTCCTTGAAACCTCAACTCATTCATGTTGATAAGACTTCGACCATTTGATGAAAAGCCTGAAAAAACTTTCACCTCGAGAAAAAACTAGCAGAAGGCAGATTTCTCCTTCTTTGAGAGGGTGTAGCATGCTGGAGGAAGGTAGGTGCACTTTTCACCCTCTTGGGGTGACAATTCTATTCTAATGCCCATGTCTTGCATGTCTAATCTTGCGTTAATCCCATCTTTACTCTTCCCTTTCGCATTTAAAAATGTGCCAATTAAGCTATCACATACATTCTTCTCAATATGCATGGCATCAAGACAGTGTCTAACGTACAAATGCTCCCAATATGGAAGGGTAAAAAACACCGACTTCTTTTTCCACCCTCTTGACGATAGCGGCACTTGTCGCTTCTTGCCATATATGATATTTCATTCCTTCACAATTTCAAGTATTTGTTGACCACTCAACCGTTGAGGAGCTCTACCATGTTCTGAGTTGTTATTCAAGGCTTTTCGTAGCTTACGGTAGCGATGATTTGCAGGCAGAAATCGACAATGGCCTTGATATACAGTCTTTCTACAGTGTTTCAACCAAAAATAATCAGTCACTTTGACAAATAGGACATGCTTCATGATCCTTAACACTATAACCGGACAAATTACCTTAAGTGGGAAAGTCATTTATAGTACAAAATAACATCGCCTGGGAAAAAATTTCACGAAGACTAGCATCAAAAACTTCAACACCTTCGCTCCACATCAACTTCAAATCATCAATGAGTGGTTCCAAGTATACATCTATATCATTGCCTGGTTGTTTCGGACCAGACAGGTTATTTTAAGCTGATAAGTTGTCAAGTTATGATGAATGGTATGAGATGAGAGATGTTTGATCATGGTGAACTGAAAGTATGGTTGGTGTGAGCTTGCTTATTTAATTTCTTGTATGAGTGTGTAATATATGTGATCAGAAAAGCTATAGCAGTATACTCAGTATATTCTCGTTATGTAATTAGGTGATATTCTGTGATCTTGACTACTGTGTGCTGGATTCTTCTTTTGCTGATCTTCTAGCCAGGTAAGTACCTCCGGGGCTTACTCAGTAACTAGTACCTCCTACCTAATGTGCCATATAGTATGTAGGTGTTGCATATGCATAAAAGCATGCCATGTAGTATCATGCTTAGGACTTGCACTTAGAAATGAGCATTCTTATTCTGTATGCGTTTGAATACAGAACGGTCCTTATCTGTGAGTCCTAGATTCTTTGCTAGGATCATAGGACAACCCAACATCATCGGGTTTTCCTGTTAGAGTCTGATTGATTTATATATTTTTGGTGCGGCACGACCGAGGATATGCCACTTGGTTGTGGGCATGAATGGTTGATTATATCTGGTTCGGCATGACCGTTCGTCCTACCTTGGTTGTGGTACGGACATGTATGATGTAGTTGGAGATCTAGGATATGCCACTTGGCATTATATGTGGATCCATTTAATCATTTTCTACACACACACACACACACACACACACACACACACACGCACGCACACACGCACACACACACACACACACATACATACACATATATATATATATATATATATATATATATATATATATATATATATATATATATATATATATATATATATATATATATATATATATATATAAACTGTTAGCATGCTTGTGTGAGTTAAATTTCAACACTGCATTAGAGCATCCTTTATTCTATATATATATATATATATATATATATATATATATAAACTGTCAGCATGCTTGTGTGAGTTAAATTTCAACACTGCATTAGAGCATCCTTTGTTATAGGTATAAGCGTATTATATGTCCTGAGCGCGGTCAGAGAACCCACTGGCGGACTCTTGGCCTGACTTGGTGGCATAGTTTCAGGTACCCGATACACTGCTTGATTTTGTGCTGTTATGACGGGGTCCATTTATATGGCGGAGAGTGAGTGTTTGAAACCTAACTTCACCTGATTCATGCTTTTGAGATTTCTCTCTACTTATACTCTATTTTGACCCGGCCCTGTCGTGGCGCCCGTTGTATCATTTTTAGAACTTATGTCATTTGCATGAAAAATGGTTTTCCGCATTGTAGACTTAGGACAGGTACATGTGTTCACCCCGGGGTCTCCAACGAATCTTCAAGATTTGGATGCGAAATCCCGCTTTAAAATACAAATCTTCGGTTTCAAACCTTCAACCTGTACTCGGAGCGCAAGATCCTAATGAGGGGTTTTATCCCTCGAAACGTAACTCGGGAATCATAATCTCGGGCCGTTACAAGGTTGCTCAAGAATAATAGGTTTAGGGAATTTCAAGGATCGAAATCCAAATTGAGAGTTTATACTAATTAATCAAGCGTGTTTCTCACATATTGTTATCAATCACCATCATTGCACATTTTCCTTATCTTTGTGTTACTTTACATACTTCCAAATCTCCCTTATCATATCATTCTCATCTTAGCATACAAATTAAGCATACGAATTGCACAAGTCTCTTTGGGTTCGACCTGTACTTGCCAAGCGATACTAGTTAGGTTAGTTCATAACTATTTGATAGGGTTTAATGACTCAAAATATCTCCATCAGCTTTCCTTAAATGAATTTCCGCGACTTTGACGTTAGGACATGTTAAGGGTACTCAATAGTCGTACGATTGTTTTGAGGTTCAAAATTCCCGCTTTAAATACTAATCTTTTAGAGGTTTGAAACCTCGACCCGTACCTGAATTGGAAGATCCGAATGAATGACCACCATAATTGGTAAATAAGCATAACCTACACAGATTCTGTATAATTCTAACACAATGATATGAAATGCATACATAAATCGATATAAAAGTTAATGCAAAACATGAAAAATTAGGTGTACATCATGACCTGGTCGAAATAGAATGCTCTCTGCCCAGCAACCAAAAATCGACTGATGAGGTCGATATCAACTAGCTCCTAGTCGATATCGAGTGAGTCTACTGGAGTCGAAATCCGACATGAACATGAGCTATCTAGGATCCGCTGACACGGTTCCTCGTAGATCGATCATGACCCTTCCACTACAGTGGGTGGAAGTCTTGTATTTATTTGGGCATGCTAGAACTCGGTTTGAATTTATGTTTTGTATTTTCAATTCCATTTCCTCCTACATCACCACTCTCGCTCACCTATACAGATTGGGCATCCTAAGATCTCACAATTCGTCCTAGTCCTAGCCATATCCGACATACCTACAATACGGGATGGACCCCTCGTACAACTCGGGCTTAGCCTAGCGATGCACGACTGTGTTATTGTTGTGAGCCTAAATTGCCATGTTTTAAACTTACTTTTATATCGATTTCTGCATACATTTCATGCATCTGGGTTAGAATAGTTCATAATCTATGTAGTTTATGCTTATTTGCCAAATTATGGAATCTACACTAGTTTCTGTTTAATTTCACATAAATCGAGGCATTTTACAGCAGTTCAGAGAAAGGAGGAAAAGCTCGAAGTCAACTACAGAAAGTCCGAGGTCAAGGAGTAGCGGAACCAGGACAAATCGAGCTGGAAACGAGAAAATTGAGTCGACACACACAGGTCAATATCGACCTACCTTGGTCGATATCGAGTAAGCCACTCGATATTCACCAGAAAAGGGCCAGAATCGAGGAAGAAGAAGAAAAGAGGTCGATATCGACCTAGCCTGGCCGATATCAAGTGACCAGAATTGAGAAGAGATCCTAGAATCAACCCGAAGAGCTGGACGAGGAAAATGCAAGTAGATATCGAGTACAATCAACTCGATATTCATCCCTGGAGCTGAGATCGAGTGTCAGAAGTGAAGTCGGGAAAACACAGGACGATATAGACCTAGCCTGGTCGATATCGAGTGATCGCCGGTGGCCGATTTCGAGCTTATCCGAGTTCTAATCCAAGTTCTATCCAAAGTCCAATGGAGATATCCACAAAAGGAGGTTTTATCAAGTTCTATTAAGATGGAAGGGATATTTATCTACTTTAGATATAGTTCTTTGTTGATTTATTTCTTTTATTTCCATAATTTAATCTTAAGATATAGATATATAGATTTAGATAGAGATATAGTTTTCTTTCCTAATTATCTAGGGAATGAAACTATAAATAAGACATTAGGGTCTGGATTTTATAAATTAAATGAATCCAAGCCAAGCCACAAGAGAGCATAGAGAGAGAGAGAGAGAGAGAGAGAGAGAGAGAGAGAGAGAGAGAGAGAGAGAGAATCGAGTACGAGAGAGAAGGTGGAGAGAGAGAGAGAGAGAGAAATCGAGTACGAGAGAGAAGGTGGAGCCGAGTAGAGTTTGTGAAACGAGAGCGGAGTTGTCTTTGTTCGGTTGTAAGCTTTCTTTTATTTTATTTAATGCAATTTAGTTCCCTTTTATTATTGATGTCTTTCTTAATGATGAAGAACGAGTAGTCACCCAACTTCTAGGGTCGAGGTGAGCCCGACGGTAGCCATGTGAGGTGATGCGGTAAAAGGTACAATCTTTTGATGCGAAAGTGATCTTAATACAACTTGGATTAATTATGTGAAAAATGGTTAGTAACAATTAGGGTTTATACGAAAGCTTCTATCTTCCTATTTGTTAATAACGAGAGTTATTTGATGAAAAGCATGATCTTTTATGCCTTTATGTGTTATTTTACATGGTTATCGTTGTGGTGTTGAAACCCTGATCTTGGAAGTATTTTAGTTTATTGATTTATTTCACAAGTTTCGAATTCTGTTTGCAAAAAGTTTCTGTTTTTACTCGATTTTGATTTACTGTTGGTCAATTTTGTCAGTCGATATCGAGTGACTGAGGTCAATATCGACCAAGTTTCTGCTTTTGTTCTGTTTTCTGCTTTTCTCTATTATTTCTGTCTTCTATGTTTTACTGTTTCTGCTGAGTTTGGAACTGAAAAGGCGGGTGCTGACACGCTTCCTCGTGGATCGATCCTAACTACCTTCTACTACAGCGGGATGAAGTCTTGTAATTAATTTGCGGAGAACAGGGAGTCGAATTTGAGATTTATATTTCATACTTGATTTTCCTCATAATAAAAAATATGGCGCCGTTGCCGGGGAAGCCATCAATCGCGCCCTTTTTATTTATTTTTCCTTTCTTTATATTTGTTTTTGCTTTTTAGTTTCTTTTTACTGGTTTATTTTTGTTTTTGCTTTTCAGGTTCATGCGAAGAACTGATCGCACGCATATAGACCCAATTCTCGAGCCTGAGCGATTTTTCCATCTTCAGCAAAGGCTTAGGAGGAGACTCATGTCGACATCCGACAACAAGAATGCGGGCCAGCTCACACCAGCACAAGAGCTTGAGCAACTCCGAGATTGAGGCATTCACCACCAAAGAAGCAGAACACGCCCGACGAGAGGCGAAATATGCACAGAACCAGCAGCGGTGGGAAGCAAGGGTAGATCGCGAGTTCAACGCAAGAAGGGAACTTGAGGAGCGGATTGGGCATGTCCCAGCCAACGCAAATGAATATCTACATCCTGCTCTGGAAGTTCCAGAATTGGCGATCGTTCTCCCTGCTATTAATTTTGAAATTCGTTTTTCTTTTATTGCTGAAATTAGGACGTGTCAATTTAGGGGAAGAATCAATTAATGTCCTTTAGAGCATGTCACCACTTTTATAGACTTATGTGAAGCTATAGTGTATGGTGCTAATTTGGAACTTCTGCGGCCGCTTCTGACGAAAGGTATGAAAGGCCTGCCCCATCTATGCCATTGTATGTGCCACCCAAGGAAGTTGATCCAGACATCAGGGAGCAATTCACAAATGATCAGGTACGCCGTCTCACCAAACAGGTTAAGTTTCTGTCTAAAGATAAACCTTATTTGGAATGTGGGTCTGTGAGGCACAGCACTACTGCTTGCCCACACGTCGATCAAGTACATCAAGCAGAGACCCGCGAGGAGGTAAGGTACGCTTAGGGAAACTACTCAGGGCCACATCAGAATCAGAACTGGAGCTACTATCGCAAGCCCCAGCATCAGAATCCCCCTACCTACAGAGCACCTGGTCACCTTGACAGAGAAGGTAAGAAGGATGACCTACAGACCATCCTTGAGGAGATGCGGAGGAATCATTTAGACACCAAGCAGTCCATCAATTCCATCTACACTCAGATGCATGGTGTCAATTCTAGGCTTGGAGAAATCAATATCTGGAGGAAATCGATTGACACACAGATTGGCCAGCAGGCAACATCCGTCCCTAAACAATCAGGTACGCTCCCTTGAACCTCTCAACCTAACCCTAAAGGTAAATCTACTGGACATGTGGCTGCTATTAACCTAAGGAGTGGGCGACAGATGCAAACGCCCGAGCAAACAACGGAGGAAAAGGGCATTGGAGACCAGTCGATATCGACCAGTCCTCAGTCGATATCGACCCCTCCCTAGTCGAAATCGACCCAATTCCTCCACAGATCTCGAGGCCAGCCGATCCAGTCAATATCGACCAGACACAGGTCGATATCGACCCAATGTCACTCGATATCGACCCCCTCCACTCGACATCAGCACCTCCTCCAACGAAAAAGCTGCCTTTCCCGACAAAATCTCCAAAGGATCCACCAAAGAAGAAGTTCCAGCGTTTCATCAAGATGCTTCAAAGGCTCAACGTCACAATACCATTCACAGAAGCTCTTAATGAGATGCCATCATACGTCAAGTTCCTAAAGGAGATTCTGAGCAAAAAGCGGTCAATGGCTGAGATCGCAGAGGAGTGCAACCAAATGAACGTTCTTGAAAAAAGGTCAGATCCAGGTAAGTTTTCTATAACCATTGGATTTGGTCAATATAAATTTAATGCTTTGTGTGGCTTGGGAGCCAGTGTGAGTATAATGCCTTTATCAATCTGGTCCAAGATTAAGATAGGTGCCCTAGAGCCTGTGGATGCAAAACTTTATATGGAAAACAACACGGTGGTCATCCCAACAGACATGGCGGACAATGTGCCAGTACAAGTAGGTAAGTTCTTTGTCCCTGATGATTTCTTAGTTATTGATATGGCAGAGGACCATGCTTGTCCAATTATTCTAGAAAGGCCCATCTTGGCGATGGTGGATGCCAACATAAGCGTAAGGAAGGGAGTTTTCACTTTCAACATCAGCGATGAGGTAATTTAGTATTCTTTTAATAAAACTGAAAGGCATACATGTCCCATGGAAGAGGTCAAATCTATATCAGCTAGGTACATCACTTCCTGGGAACCTAAGGTAAGAGATATGACCCCCGAGGAGCTAGAAAAGAGGGATATGGAAGCCTAGGTGGAGGAGATCATGGCCATCCTGAACGAAGAAGCAGAGAATCTACTCGACATAAACCAAGGTAAGTCGATATGGACTAACTATTTTTCAGATGCTTTGCCAGGTCTTAAGTATGGGGTCAAAATCGACCAGGGAAAAATGACTGAGCCACAGGACAGCTCAATATCGACCCACCCAAGTCGAGGAATCTCTGCCAGAAATCGAGCAGGACCACTCGATATTGACCTCCCTTGGTCGATATCAACCTGCCCAAGTCGACTCGATTCCTCCTGTTGATCCAAAACCAGCCGATTTCGAGCAGGACATCTCGATATCGACCAGATCAAATGGACTTCCCTTCTTCTGCATCGACTGAAAATCCACCAAAGCAGCAGAGCTTGATATCGAGTGACCTTACTCGATAACAACCAGATCCTCAGGAGGCCCCCGAGTCCGAATCTGCAAAAGTAAGCCAAGGTATGGATCTTTCTTCTCCTATTTCCATTAATGATTTATCTATACATGGGAGTGGTTTGCCTTGGTATGTGCGCTTATGCAGGATTTCCAATGATGAGCCCAAAGAATACGAAATTGGAGACAAGGTCTATGTCTCCAAATCAAATGATCATTGATTCCCTAAAAAGTTCAAGAAGAAGAAGATGGGCCCTTTCACGGTGAACAAGCTCCATTCAGGATGACTGCAGCTGATGGACAAGAATGGAGTCCTGTTTGAAGCCCAAGCTACATGGGCCCTGCAAATGCCACCTTGAGCTTAATGGAGAAGTCGGCCTAGAGAATCTAAAGTCTAGAGCGTGTAAATAGACATTTATTTTTGGGATTTTTGGACTTTGTTGCTTTTGTTTTGGGTTTTGAACATTATTTTAGTTTTTCTATTGTGGGTATTTCTCTTCTAATTTTTTCAGGTACAAGGAAGAAAGAAGCACTCGAAATCGACCAGCCCTACAGCAGCATTACTCTCGATTTCCGACGATCAGCACACATGTCTAGTGAGTTTCTTGCTTTACCCTTATTATTTTATACAGTGAGGACACTGTAATGTTTAAGTATAGGGTGGGGGAAAGGCTTACTTTGTGCATATTTGATATTTTTGACATTTTGTGTGCATGTTTAAAGATTATTTATTGAATTGCTTATGCATGGCTATTTTGGAATTCATTATTGATTTATGTGCTTATATGCATGTTTTCCAAAAGTTTATAAAATTCACCCCCATTGAATTTTTCGATAAGTGTCATGGAAGCTTTATTGAACTCGACGATGCAAAATTGGATTCATTAGAGATATAGCATGAAATTGCTAGTAAAAGGAAGTCACAGTGAAGTGCATATTTTCTTGAAAACCATGAAAGGAGGTAAAATTTGAAATTGCTTTTGACATGTTGCATAATAAGAGGATGGAGGACTTTATAATTTCCATACAATGCTCATATGTTTATATTGCTTAGCCTTACCTATGCTTATGCATCACAAAAGCCATATTGAGCCTTATTTCATATTATGCTCCACATGATCTAAATATTGCCCATTCTTTACCTTATTTCCATCCGGGGATTATGTTGAGAATGATGTTTCATTATAGAGATGTTATATAGTATTTGTGTTGAATATATCATTATTGGAGTTTGGCATGAAATTGAAAATAAATATATGGAAAATTTAATGAGTGAAAGAAAATCTGGTCACCTCAGGAGATAAAGGTAGATCGACCCTACCTGCATTGAGATAATAGTTCCACAGGACGGGACACTAAGGTGAGGAGTCCAAAGCACTAAGTATCCGGGGCCATTCATGACACTCATGTTTGCGACTCGCGAGAAGGCAGTGCTGAGGTTAGAGAGGTAAAAGCATATAAGTGAAAAAAGCATTGAGCGATGAGAGAAAGGTGAGGAATCAAAGGAAGAACGAATGTGGTATGAAAAGTTTGGAAAGTACTCCATTTCCCCGGATTATTAGCACCACATTGCCAAAAATTTGCCCACCTTTAGCCTTTTACCAATCTACTCCTTATCGAGCTTAAATTAAAGTCCTCTTGATTATTAATGCTTTGTCATATGAATGAATGTTTTGCATAACCCTCCTTTTGTGAGTAGATGTTGCTTTTAATTGCGCATGCATGGATTTGTTACACTAGTACCTTTTCGAGGATGGTAATTGATTGCAGGGACATATGAGAATGAATTTAATATGTTGAGAGTTTGATTTCTTCCCCTGTATGACAATTAAAAGTATTGCTTGAGGACAAGCAAGCTTAAGTATGGGGTGTTTGTTGTGAGCCTAAATTGCCATGTTTTACACTTAGTTTTATATCGATTTCTGCATACATTTCATGCATCTGGGTTAGAATAGTTCAGAATTTATGTAGTTTATGCTTATTTGCCAAATTATGGAATCTACACCAGTTTCTGTTTAATTTCGCAGAAATCGAAGCATTTTACAGCAGTTCAGAGAGAGGAGGAAAAGCTCGAAGTCAACTACAGAAAGTCCGAGGTCAAGGAGTAGCGGAACCATGACAAATCGAGGTGGAAACGAGAAAATCGAGTCGACACACACAGGTCGATATCAACCAACCTTGGTCGATATCGAATAAGCCACTCGATATTCACCAGAAAAGGGCCAGAATCGAGGAAGAAGAAGAGAAAACATCGATATCAACCTAGCCTGGTTGATATCGAGTGACCAGAATCGAGCAGAGATCCAGGAATCGACCCGAAGAGCTGGACGAAGAAAATGCAGGTCGATATCGACCACATATGGCCGATATCGAGTACAATAAAGTCGATATTCATCCATGGAGCCGAGATCGAGTGTCAAAAGTGAAGTCGAGAAAACACAGGTCAATATCGACCTAGCCTGGTCAATATCGAGTGAACCCCGGTGGCCGATTTCGAGCTTATCCGAGTTATAATCCAAGTTCTATCCAAAGTCCAATGGAGATATCCATAAAAGGAGATTTTATCAAGCTCTATCAAGATGGAAGAGATACTTATCTACTTTAGATATAGTTCTTTGTTGATTTATTTCTTTTATTTCTATAATTTAATCTTTAGATATAGATAGATAGATTTATATTGAGATATAGTTTTCTTTCCTAATTATCTAGGGAATGAACAATATAAATAAAACATTAGGGGCTGGATTTTATAAATTCAATGAATCCAAGCCAAGCCACAAGAGAGCATAGAGAGAGAGAGAGAGAGAGAGAGAGAGAGAGAGAGAGAGAGAGAGAGAGAGAGAGAGAGAGAGAGAAATCGAGTATGAGAGAGAAGGTGGAGCCGAGTAGAGTTTGTGAAACGAGAGCGGAGTTGTCTTTGTTCGGTTGTAAGCTTTCTTTTATTTTATTTAATGCAATTTAGTTCCGTTTTATTATTGATGTCTTTCTTAATGATGAAGAGCGAGTAGTCACCCAACTCCTAGGGCCGGGGTGAGTCCGACGGTAGCCATGTGAGGTGATGCGGTAAAAGGTACGATCTTTTAATGTGATTTAATCTTCTATCCCTATGAAAATGATTCTTTTGTGAAAGTTGAAGGTGATCATTGTTTGTGTTATTGAAGTGAAAGTGATCTTTATATAACTTGGATTAATTATGTGAAAAAGGGTTAGTAACAATTAGGGTTTATGCGAAAGCCTCTATCTTCCTATTTGTCAATAACGAGAGTTATTTGATGAAAAGTATGATCTTTTATACCTTTATGTGTTATTTTACATGGTTATTGTTGTGGTGTTGAAACCCTGATCTTGGAAGTATTTTAGTTTATTGATTTATTTCACAAGTTTCGAATTCTGTCTTCAAAAAGTTTCTGTTTTTACTCGATTTCGAGTTACTGTTGGTCAATTTTATCAGTCGATATCGAGTGACTGGGGTCGATATCAACCAAGTTTCTGTTTTTTTTTCTGTTTTTTGCTTTTCTCTATTATTTCTGTGTTTTGTGTTTTACTGTTCCTGTTGAGTTTAACACTGAAAAGGCGGGCGTTGACACGCTTCCTCGTGGATCGATCCTGACTACCTTATACTACAGCGAGAGGAAGTCTTGTAATTAGTTTGTGGAGAACAGGGAGTCGAATTTGAGATTTATATTTCATACTTGATTTTCCTCCTAACATTTATCAAGAGTGAGTAGCACCAGTGTCAAACAAGATACTCAAACACGCATCATAAAGGGATATTGTACCTAAGGCACTGGGAGTGGAACGGTCCTCTACTCTCATTTGAAAGACGTGGTCTTTGGGGGTAATGCAGAACCGGATCCTCCAGAAGTCTATCTAAACTCGTAGTCGGACCCAGATGGCCCAACTTAAGATGAACCTTTATCGACTCTGCTCCTGACAGCTGGTCCCGATGGTGGTGGTGACATCTGTGGGGCTCCTTCTCTGAATCCTCCTCGAAAACCTCCTCTGGGTCATGAATCCCATCTAGCATCAGCAGGACTCTACATCTTCACCTCCGGGTGAGAGGGAGCATAGACGGTGGCAAAAAGTATCCTCTATTAATCATATAGAAGCACAACCTCCAGGAATCTCTCGAACGATACAACTCCTAAGCTCGATCCATGAAGAAGAACAGCTGGTGGTAATCTCATAGACAACATCCTAATGCGGCTCTCGTCCGTGGTACATACACTAGTGCAAATTAGAGCTCTCTCGGGGTTTTTTTTAATGAAGCACACAAGAGTTTCCGGCCTCCCTTTATTTCGTTCGCTGAGAGATGTCTATCGGAGGTTTTAAAAAACTCCTGAGATAGACAAACTCGGTCAGGGGTTTTTAAAAAACTCCCGAGATAGCGTGTTTTTAAAATGCCATTTCAATTTTATCTCTCTAGGGAGTTTTTTTGAAACTCCCGAGATATACTCTACATTATTAGCGGGTAATTCTTGAAATATATCGAGAGTGCTTCAAAAAAACACCGAGAAATATTTTTTTTATTTTTAAAATGTTCCATTCGTTTTTTAGATTTACTCACCTGTATTGCACTAAACATTACATGTATTACAGTAACATCAACACAAACATATGAACTTGTCATCACACCACCACAAATGTTTAATTTTGCAAAACTCTTAATTGGAAGATTCAATCACTCCAGAAATCATTGTGAACACCTAAAATGTCAATGATTTTTAAATAATACATCCATCTAATCTAAAAGTATGGATCGAACAATAACACATCAATGTAACTACCTAGATATAGTAATGTAAACCCCTCACTGATATAAACACCTTCTAACTTCCAAGATACCGTTGTGTGTCCAAATATTGTAGCCATTCCTCTTGAAAATACTACAAAATAAAAAATATTACTAGTCAAAACTTACAAAAATTAACATTCATGTATATTTGACAATGACATATAAACCAATATGTATATAGCTACCGCGCGTGATAGGGACAATGGTGCACTTTTGATCTATAATCTCTCTCATGTATCGACATATGTAATAACCACAATTGATATTGTTTCGCTGTTTAGGACACTTCTAGGCAGACTTACCGAAATTTTCACCCAACGTGTCTTTTTTCTTTTAAGCTTGTTGATTTTGGTTTAAAACATTGAAATAGCACTGGAAAACAAAAATGGGTCATTTTACACTTGTAAATTAGAATATGAACATATAGGTATCTAATTTGAGATCCAAAATACATAAATAACTTACTTGTCCACCATAGCTCTCAAATTTTCTTTAACATCACCCTGAGTGGATCTAGCCAATAAATGATATTGTCCAATGGATTTATAAGAGTCAACATCCAATGAATTCTACAATTATTTTAATCCATGAAGGGTATTGTTAAATTTAAGATAGAAGTGCTACAGTCTAAGATAAATAATAATGACTTACCCTTCATTATAAGCTGCAAACCATAGACGATTTTTCATCCATTCTTTTCCTATAGAGTTTGCCATGTATTGTTTTTTTTTCACTGTTGAATCTTTAAAACCATGAGCTATATATGTGGGGCAAAAAAATGCATACCTTTCTGAAAGGCGATTTTCGTACAAATACCAATAATTAATCATGTAAAAAAATGTTACAACTTAATTGCCACTTGAATATATTTATTTATGTGGTATTCATCAATTATTCATATAAAAATTATCTGAATAAACTAAAGTATCAACTTTCTTGATGTTACAAGCAGATCTTGCGCTAGGTGGAAAACATCCCACCCTACACCAATGGTGATAAAAAAACCGCCATCTAGAGATGGAAGCAACTTGCAATACTTGTCTAATGCGGTCAAATTTTGTGGGTGTTTTTTTATTTTTACCCATTTCCATCCTTGTAGGACTTAGAGATTTACTCTTTCCATTCGATTCTTGAACCACATCCTAAAGAAATAATGTTATTCATCAAATTCATAATATAGATAGTCAATTATATTGAACATAAACATGACAAATGCATTCATGTATTGCGTACCGATATGATGACAACCAATGACTTGTCCCATGCCACAAAAGTTCCTATTGCATATTTTATTAAATTCACCTCTTCGTTTGGTGGATAAGGGAAAGCTTCATTTGGCATCAATGGTACATCTATTTGAACCTTCAATTTGGCTGGTCTCAATGGTTGACAATGAAGCATTGTAACAATACCAGGTGCAGAGACAAATGCACGTCCAATATTTAATAAAATGTTAATAAACAACTTACAATATTGTCAATGACTTTCATTACATTGGCATCATAGCTACCATCTGTTTCCCTACCGGTCGCCCACAAATCATATCTTGGTATGGTATCCCTTGTAGGATCCAACCCACGTTCCTTGATCTAAACAACCATACAGAAATGTAAGTAAAGTAATACACAATTGAAAAACAGTATAAGTTGGTTCTTACAAGATTTTGCTCAATTACAGTGTAAGGAGTTCGAGAAGATTTGTAAGGATATAAATTTAGCTTTGCATTTTCACTATTGCACTAACTCGTCGCCTGTAAATGGTTAATGAAATGCTGATTTATATGAAAACATATATATATCAAACTTTTCAAATTGTAAGGTATATAGAAAATGATTTTGTTACCTCGAACTCACTTGTGCACCGTGATCTTACAAACTCAGCCCATGTATCCTTGTCAATAAATGGGTACTCTGTAGGAGGATCCGATCGCATTTGACTTTTATCATTTGATGTGTACAAGTAATCCGTTGTAAGAGTTTATTTGAAATCACTCGACTTCATGGAAACACTTTGAATAATGAGTTTTGAATGTGATGTATCGACAACAAACTTCTCCTGTATTAACACAATAATGTACTTAGTGAACAAAGCAACATAAGTGTATCCAACTTTAAAATAAAGTAGTACAAAATGTATCCTTACCGCCACTGCTTCAAAAAGCAAAACTTTTAGATCATTAGGAACAACTTTCCAGTTGGCAATAGAGACGGATACTCGTGCACGAGTATGGTAGCCGTTGAAGTGTCGGAACAAAGATACATGCTTGCCAATTGTTTGTCATTTGAGGTTCCACTCAACTCAAATCTTCCCATTTTTTTTGTCAATTTATGAATCTGTTTCACAATATATGGGTACCTCTTCGACGGGTCTGGCCAACGCTATCATCCTCGCCTTGGCCCGAGCTAGTTGCACTTGTCATATTATAACCTATAGTTTCAGCTAGGTTTAGGCCATTATTGTCGTTCAAGCTTGATAACAAAAAGATATGATTCTCCACAAGGATAAAGCATAAAATGAAACAAATCTAGGGACATATAAGTAAGAAAAATGTAGAAAACTTTTTATTCATAAATAACAAATTGAAAGAAATCAATATCGATATACAAATGTCAAGATATCCTAATAATATAAAAATGGATGAATGAATTACAAACGGTAGCGATGATTTGCAGGCAGAAATCGACAATGGCCTTGATATACAGTCTTTCTACAGTGTTTTAACCAAAAATAATCAGTCACTTTGACAAATAGGACATGCTTCGTGATCCTTAACACTATAACCGGACAAATTACCGTATACGGGAAAGTCATTTATAGTACAAAATAACATCGCCTGGGAAAAAATTTCACAAAGACTAGCATCAAAAACTTCAACACCTTCGCTCCACATCAACTTCAAATCATCAATGAGTGGTTCCAAGTATACATCTATATCATTGCCTGGTTGTTTCGGACCAGAGGTAAGTAATGAGAGCATCATATACTTTCGACTCATGCACAACGAGGGATGGAGATTATAAAGTACAAGAACAACTGGCCAAGTACTGTGAGTGCTTGATTGATGGCTGAAAGGGTTTATCCCATCGGATGATAAAGCAAGGCGCAAGTTTCTGGGGTCATGACCAAAGTCAGGGAATAAATGGTCAATTGTTTTCCATTGTGGCGAGTCCACTGGATGCCTTAATTTACCATCAATACTCTTCCCTTTATCATGCCATCTCAACTTCTATGCATCTTTTGCATTTGAAAATAATCGTTTGAATCATGGTATTATAGGAAAATACCATACCACCTTGGCCGGAACACCGTCTCGCTGATACCGTGCTGTGCCACAATGAGTATTTGGACAACAGTCAAGCGATTCATGTTCTTTTCGGTACAGGATACAATCACTAGGACTAGCGTGGATTCTCTCATAATCCATTTCTAAGGAGCGAATAGTTTATTTGGCCTTATAAGTACAATTAGGAAGCACATTATCTTCAGGAAGCATCTCTATCAAAAGTTCAAGCAATGTCGTAAAACCCCTATCAGTCCATCCATGAGATGCTTTGAGATTATAATGTTTCAAAATTGTAGACAATTTTGTAAACTTTGAACATGATGGATATAAGGGTTCTCTTGCATCACTAAATAACTTCTCTAGAATTTTAGGACGATCAACGTAGTTGTCCTCAACTGCTTGTGCCATTTCTTCTAGTCGATCACCCTGACTTGCGTACATATCATCCACATTAATAGTTGCCACCTCTTTTTTCAACGTGCCATATCCATCGAGTGTAGGTTTGATCTATCCCACGCATGATCAAATGATTTTTAAGCTCGTTAACAGATAACCTCGCCGTGTTGTAGCATTTTGTACATGGGCATTGTATTGTGCTAGAGTTTTTCGAATTCTCTAGTGCAAACTTAATAAAATCATTAACTCCTGCTTTATACTCCTTACTAAAACGGTTCATTGACATCCATTTTCGATCCATCATACCCTTATAATGATTTGTTTAAAAAAAAGAGTTAATCAAAATGCTATATAACAATAATTCAAAACATGCTTAGAAACAGACTTGATAAATATGAACCAAAGACAAAAATGCACCTACAAGGATTTTTAAACGTCAAAATACTAGAGTCTAAATAATAACAAAAGCCAATATTTAACCACTTTCATCGAATTACAACACTCTCAATTTCATTACCTCGGAGGTTAAAGAGGATTAATGACTGTAAACATACTAACTATCCTATCTACATCACAGAGGGCGCTTAAATTGCGATAATTTTTGATAATTGATAAGAAAAAAAACATTTCAGCAGAAAATATATATTGAGAGAACTAGCTAGTCATTTGCTACTTTTCACCCAAAAAAAATACTAGTCATTTGCAACTCATTCTTTAACATCGTGATTTTGAACATCCATATTTCATTCGTATTAGTTAATAGTAATTTATCAACCTTGTTGACAACACTAATAATATGCCTTTCCCTTTTATTAAATTCTTCTGTCATTGTTTTTTTATGCATTCAGTCGTCATGATTCTTACCTCTTTCAACAGAAAAAACATCCAACCAGTAATTTTATGCATTCATCTCGGTTGTCAGTAGTAAAAATATGCCTTTCGACATCAATTTTTTTTTACTTAATTTGACATTCATTTTTTTATGCTTTGCACATCCATGTTTAATTCCATACCCATCTCTATATGGTCTTGATTAATCACCAGATGGGTAATAAAAATCTATGCATGTGCTTTCTAGTGCCCAAATAGCATCTAAAGTTACACCTTAGATAAAAGCAAACCTAGCTTCTAACACTCACTGTAACATCATTCAAAAAATGGTTGGAAATTCTATAAACCTAGGTGATAAGAGAATCATATCTAAATTCAATTCAACAATCACAACAAAGGGAATTTTCCACCAGAATAGCACTCAATCTCAGCCCATATGATACAATTCTTCACCATCAGAAACTAAAAAAGATCAAGCACATATGACTATCATAAATTACGCATAGACAGCAAGACATACCAGAGTACAATTGGGAGATTTTCATGAGAAAAAACGAAGACCCTACACCGAGAGGCCAAACAAAGAAGGTCTGCAACCAAATTAGGGGATTTGATTAGTCTATTTCACCAATCGATCTACAATATCAGCCAAATAAAGTTTCAAAAGAGAACTGACTGACCAACCTGAGAGTGAATACAACCCTAAACAACAAGATTGATTGAAAAGGGTGAGAGGAGTGAAGCAGCCAAATCTCTAACTTCACTGGCGTCTCCATCGACCCTATTCAGCAGCAAATGTTTTGTCGATTATGGGTGGCCCTCTTCGATCCGTAGTAAGATTGATCGGAGAGGGTGAGAGGAGCGAAGAATCAAACAGAATTTCTGTAGACCCCCCTTAAGTAGTTCGATTTTCAGTGACACCCTCTCCAAGTGATCGAGATGGATTTTCTAGGTTTTTGCTTCGAGAAGCTTTTGTAAAGATATAATTAGATTCTAAAAGATATATTTAATCTATTGTAGATAGTAACACGTTTATGGGATTTCGCCTATTCTTATTACCTCACTATGACGGCAAAATGTCTTAAAATACCTGTGGGCCCTGACGGTGTGGAGTGATAATCAGATTATATACTTATTAGTCCAAGCGATGGGGATTATGAGTTTGGCTCGCGATGAATTAAGTTAATGTTCGGTCGTTGTTGGTAGAGGGAGCAAGGGGGGGTTGTTATCCCAAATAATGTTCTTCACCGATCAAAAGATCTGTAGAACTCAACTCTGGGGGTTTTAAGTCCGGGGGATAATCAGAGCTCTTAGACTTTTCTCTCTTGAAATCGTATCCCTCCCTTTGAGGTCGGAGGGGGGTATTTATAGGGAAACCAAAGCGAGTAGCTGGTTGGCGACCTCGTGGTTTTACATAGGACACGTGTAAGGCATGCCCTCATGCTTAGAGGAATAGGCCATACACGCGGCGTATGGAGAGACGAGGTGCTTGAGCCAGCGAGTTACTTGCTAGGGCTCTTGAGAGCCGCATGGTCCTATGGAGGATCCACTCTAGTTTCTTATGCGAGTTGACATCCCTATTTAGGTCGCGAAGGGGCTTTGGCCGAGGTTTAGTTGAGTGTCTTGCTTCGCGACGAACCCTGTAGTGGGACCAGTTGTCTTTTTGTGTTGGGTGGCCTATTTATGACATTATACTTGTATTATTTAATAGGCCTATTTTCCATGGCATCGTCATATCTCCTCGTAACCGGATCACGAGTGATATGTCGTTCGCGATTGGGTTTTGACAAATATGATGCTTCCTGTTTAAAACCAATTGGTGAGGTATGCCCGTTTGAGCGGGACCATCCAAGACACCTTCGGACACATCTATGCTTTGGGATGGACCTATGATTCGAGCTTGTGAGAATGTTGTCATTCTCAAGAGGAAGAAGAAGGCTCCACCTTGGGAGAAGATTCAAAGGTGCAAATGACGTTTTAGATTCGTACGGATTCAATATTAATCGGACTGAGGTGTGACATACCTTGTCGGAACGAGGACGAAGAGATCTACAACTTTTCTGTTGAAGGTTTTTCCAGGTTTGACCTAGAGCTTGGCCGAAAATCAACATCTTTGAAAGCTTTCACTATTTGATGGGAATAAAGAACTTCTTTTTGTTATTTTTAGTAACCTTATTTACTTATGATATTTTAGGAAACCTTAGAGGTTATTTATTTAATTCCGTTAAGTTGTTATTAATCTTCTTTTATCTCTTTTACTTAGATAACAAGGCTGTTATCTAAGTAAAAGAGATAAGATGGAAATAAGATGGAGCCCCACACTAAGGCATATTCGGCATTCATATAATCTAAGGAGGCTCGGCCTCTTCATCAATCCCAATGCACATGTATGTCTTCAATGTAGGCTCGGGGAGTTGAACCTTGCTCGAGAACAAAGCATGACTCACAAAGTTGAAAGAGTCTCTCTGAAGCTTCTTAGCTCTAGCTCGAGTCATTGGTCCTTCCCCAAGAATGATAGGTGAGTCAGGTGTTCTACATCCCTAAGCATATGTGGCCAATAAAAGTGTGATTTCAAAGTGTGATAACTCTTATCTCTACCAAAATGTCCCATTAATCCACCACTATGGGCTTCACTAACAAGTAATAATCGCAGAGAACTTCTAGGAATGCACACTTGATCTTTTCGAAAGAAGAATCCATCATGTATATAGAAACCATCGAATGGGCCAGATTCTAAGCATTTTCGAAAAGCACTACTATATTGGCATCAGAGCTTTGGTTTCCGACATCAAGATTGAGTCTTTTTCTTTTCATAAACACAAAAACACAAAAATAGAGTCTTTTCTTGTTTGGTCTTTTACTTCTTGCATTCTTTATTGATTATTGCACTAATCTTGAGTTTGTGATTGTTTGTGGTTGCATAGCCTAAACACAAAGCCTAGCCGAGACCGTGGAGTCAACCAAAGTGGGGCACACAACCCCTTGTGAACACCCTAGAGCCGACGGCAGCAAGCTGCCCCCAAAGCCTTTGCTTGGCCGATTCCTACCACTACACAAACCCTAGTTTGTTACTTTCTTATCTTTGGAACTTTCTGATCTATCTGTATCTAATTCCATTTAATTATTGCCTATTTAAATTCTGATTTTTGGTGGATTTAATTCATTATATCTATCAAATATCTATTAAGGCTAAAGATAGATTCACTTACCAAATTTACCCAAAGGTTGTCTATATCTATTCATTAGGGCTATAATTTTATTTCTTTCACCTACTTTATCAAATTTTTGAGTCCTTTCTTTCTTTAACTGTCTTTCTTGCATTAGGTAAAAAACAAAAAAAAAATCAGTTTCGAAATTCATTCAAAAAAAAAGAGAGACATACATACTTGGACCTAGGAGGATAAAATTCACTAGGGGCAAAAGTAAGTCAAAAAAAAAGAAAGAGTTTGTTCTACTAGTGCAAGAAAGCTCCCAAGGACATATTTTTGGTGAACCTCTCAAGCCCTAAATCGACAGCCCTTCCTTCCAAACACAATACCTCCTACAAATCACAAAATTGAAACCCTACCTTGCAACTACAACATCCTAACTTAAGGTTTTCAATCAAAAGAGGTAAATTTCCATACTTTTCTTTATTTTCTTTTATTATTCAGCTTTGTCGAGTTCTCAATTCTTTCGAGCACTTGTCTCTACTGTCGAGTGCCATATCGAGTTGTCTATCTTCTGTCGAGCACTTCTCTCCCACGTCGAGTGCTGCGATGTTTGTGTCGAGTAATTACAACTTGCGTCGAGTGCTTGTATTGCTGAATCGAGTACTCCCTTAGTCTTGTCGATTGCTCTTAAGCCTTTTAAGTGCAATCTTGAGTCTTGTTTCATTGATTCTCTCATACATATACTTTGATTGTTAGGTTTTTTTGCTTGAGTGTTGATTTGCCCAAGGCGGATTGCCCCAACAAGCGTGACATACCAATTAGAGAGGGAGTGTGAGCGAAACACATTGTGAGCTGTTTATATTTTACTTAACCTTTTACATAGTTCTTTGTTTGTTGCTTTGTGATGTGTAATAGCCAGGGCAATGACTGGCTCAGTACCGCCATGGGGTACATAGCTCTGATGGAAAAAAGCTTTGCGGCAATAGAGCTTCAGCGTTTTGGCTCTAACACGGTGTTCGGACAAGGAGTCCCACTTCGAGTTACAGTGCCACCAATTGAAAGGGAAGAAACTCATCCTATTTCTACTCAACTTAATGTTTCTTCTAGCATAGATAATTCGCTGATTAATGACCACGTAAATCATGTTGATAATAATGATCAAGATCTTAATTTACTTGCCTATGACCATAATGATTACATTGAATATTGTTGTGAGCCTAATTCGCCATATATTATAGTTACATTTATATCGATTTCTGCATGCATTTCATGCATATTGGGTTAGAATAATACAGAATCTGTGTAGTTTACACTTATTTGCAATATATGGAGGTCTACACAAGTTTTTTGTTATATTTCGCAGAAATCGGACGCACTTTGGAGCTTAAAGAAAACTCATGGAGAAGCTAAGAATGGTGCAGCTGGAGAAAAGGCCATTTTCGGCATTCATCATTCTGAGTCAAGCTTGGATGTCTTCATGAAAGTTGTAGCCCTCGTAAAGAGCTTTCCAACGCATGGTCATATGCGTCAATCCGACGAACGAGGACTCGAGAAAGTGCATTTCAAGAACAGAGCAGAAAGCTGAGAGACTTGGTCGATATCGAGTTGTTTTACTCGAAAACGAGTAATCCAGATCGAGTAAAGACCCCATAAATCGACAAGTGAAGCTGGGAGCTGGAGCAGGTTAGTCGATATCGACAAGTTTGATCGATATCGAGTAAACACCAAGTCGATTTTCACGTCCAGGAGCCGAGATCGACGAAGAAGCTGAAGACGGAGCAAGCCTTACTCGATGTCGAGGAAATTTACTCGATATCGAGTAAAAGTCAAGTCGACATGCGTTCTAGAGGCCGGAATCGAGTTGCTGAGCGGAAGACGAGAAATTGCTACTCGATATCGAGGAATCCTACTCAATATCGAGTTGACCCAATGGCCGACTCCGAGCAGTCCGGGAGTCTTGTTAAGTTTCTATCCCGAGTCCATTGGTGATATTTTCGAGATGAAATTCTATCAAGATCTATCATGTGCCATCAAGTCAAAAGAGAAGATATTTTATCCACATTAGATATAATTCCTAGTTGATTTAATTATTTATTCCATTGTTTTATCTTAAGTAAATAGATAGATAGATATAGATATAGATATAGTTTTCTTTCCTAATTAGAGAGGGAATGAAGGCTATAAATAAAGCCTTAGGGGGCTGATTTTCATTCAATTCAAGTCAAGTCGTTTTAGGGCGCAAGGAGAGAGGAGAGAGAGAGAGAGAGAGAGAGAGAGAGGAGGAGGAGGAGGAGGGGAGAGAGAAGGAGAATGAAGGAGACGAACGGTTGTAAGTTTTAGTTTGTTTTATGTTAAAGTTAATTTCTTTTATCATGTTTGCTTTCTAATTTTCCTTCTTCTAGGATTGGGGTGATCCCAACATAGATATGTTTGTTTGATTTATGAATTCATGATTTTGTATGTCTTTATTATCATCTACCTATGTGCTTAATCCTTTGCGACAGTCGAGGACAATTCCTTATTTGCAATTATGAAGCGAAAGTGAATTAATTATGAATTTGGATAGTAATTAGGGTTTATTTGCGAGAGCCGACTAATCCTAATTAAGAAAAGGTAGAAACAAATTAGGTTTTTATGCGATGGCCTCTATCACCTAAATTGTTGGAATTTGCAAAAGTCGATTCTTTGATATAAAGCATGCATCTTTATGTGATTTATGATCTGCACATATGTTTATTGTTGTGGTGATCCCTAACCTTGGAAGTTTGCATCTTTATTTATTTTATTTCATTATTTTTATTCGGCACATATTCTACTCGATATCAAACCACCATTCTCTCTCCATCCCTCGACATCGACCCCTCTATTCTTTGTCGACAGCCACCCTCATCACATTTTCCTGCTATCCCTAAACCCCAAAGCATACTAAACCTAGAACCGCTGACTTCTCTCCTGAGGATGAACCTGACTCCACTATCCTAAAGCGGGGTCTTGACTACAAATTTATATGGTCGAGAAACCCTCTCGTCAAATTGGCGCCGTTGCCGGGGAAGCAATCATTCGCGCCTTAGGTAGTTAGTTCTCACGTTTTCTCCGAGTTACTTTACAGGTGTATGCGCCGTTCTGGTCAACCACCTGGGTTTGACGGCTTAGACGATCCGGAACGTCTCTTACACATCCAAGCTAAGCTAAAAAGAGCCATGGCAGCCGCAGAAACACAGGAGCAGCTGATACAGAGGCTTACCAGGGAACTAGCCGCTAAAGATGCTGCTATCGCCGCTGAGAAAGCAGGAAGGGAACAAGCAGAAGCTGAGCTTGCCCAATGCCCAACCACGACAGAGGACTACATGCACCCGACGCTCGCTGGTCCTGCAGTGAAATGGCTGGAAGGGCTGAAACCACGATCTCTCACGACATGGGCTCAAGTGAAGCAGGAATTTCTGAACAAATTCTTTCCTCCTGCCAAGACTGCGCTCCTTCGCCAAAAGATCACATCTTTCAAACAGCAGCCTGGAGAGACGCTAGCAAAGGCATAAGAACGCTATAAGGATCTACTGCGATCCTGCCCTACACATGGACAGCAACCCTGCGTAGTTCAAGAGATCTTCTTCAATTCTCTGGACCTGGCTTCAAAGGACAGAATCAACACATATACTCACTATGAGTATCTGACAATGTCGCCTGCTGACGCATGGGCTGCTCTCGACAAGCTGACCAACTATGACAACAAGTATGGGACTCCAGTCAACTATGAGGAGAACCCCTACGCCAGGCCAGCACAATCCATGCCCCTATATGAGCCCCCTAAGGAGATTGATCTGGATGTTAGGGAGCAGTACTACAGAGATCAGAATAGGAAGCTCCGCAAGCAAGTAAAGTAGCTATCTGTCAACCAGCCTTGCATTGAATGCGGATCACAGCGGCACACCACTACTGAGTGCCCACACATAGAGCAAGTCAGGCTGGCAGAACACCACGAAGAGGTAGCTTACGCAGGAGGTCCCAATCGCTATATGGGGGACCAAAGGTTTCAGCAACCACAATGGAACCAAGTTGCCCGTAGGAACCCCCCACCTTATAGAGCTCCAGGACATCCGGAAAGAGACCAGAAAAGGGATGATCTGCAGACAATCCTTGACGAGATGAGGAAAAACCATTCAGACACCAGGCAATCCTTCAACTCAGTCTACACTCAGATACAATGTGTCAACTCTAGACTTGGGGAAATCGATGTCTGGAGAAAGTCAACGGAAACACAGATGAGCCAACTAGCAACAGGAATCCCCAGACAGTCAAGTTCGCTCCCTGGATCTTCAGAACCAAATCCCAAGGGAAAGACTGGACACATCGCTGCTGTAAACCTCAAAAGCGGCCATCAACTGCAAGAGCCAGAGGTTGGAAAGCAGCAAGGAGAACAGCAACTCGATATCGACCAGACCTTGGTCGATATCGAAAAAAGGCAACTCGATATCGAGGAAGGTCTCCTCGATATCGACGACAGAATAGGCCAGCCTAGCTTCGTCTGCACAGCACAACAACTCGACACCGCGGAAACTGGTCGAGATCGAGAAGGACTTGGTCGAGATCGAGGAAACCCAAGCCGAGATCGAGAAGGCTGCTACAACTCCAACATCTGTTCTAGCTCCGAATCAGAAAAAGCAGCTGCCCTTCCCCACAAAATCTCCAAAGGATCCAGCAAAGAAGAAATTTCAGCGTTTCATCAAGATGCTTCAGAAACTCAATGTCACCATTCCCTTCACAGAAGCTCTCAATGAAATGCCATCCTATGTCAAATTCCTAAAAGAGATTCTGAGCAAAAAGCGGTCAATGGCTGAGATTACAGAAGAGTGCAACCATTTGGACATACTTGAGAAGAGGCCAGATCCAGGTAAGTTTGCTATAACCATTGGATTTGGTCCATATAAAATTAATGCTTTATGTGATCTTGGAGCTAGTGTGAGTATAATGCCTTTAACAATTTGGCCAAGATTAAGATAGGTGCCCTAGAACTGGTGGATGCTAGGCTTTATATGGCCAACAACACGGTGGTCATCCCAACAGGCATGGTGGACAATGTGCCAGTACAAGTAGGTAAATTATTTGTCCCTGCTAATTTCTTAGTTGTTGATATGCAAGAAGACCCTGCTTGTCCAATTATTCTAGGAAGACCCTTCTTGGCGACAGTAGATGCCAACATAAGCGTAAGGAAGGGAGTGCTCACTTTCAACATTAGCAATGAGGTAATTGAGTATTCCTTTAATAAAACTGAAAAGCATACAGGTCCAATGGAAGAGGTAAAATCTATCTCACCTGGCTACATCACTTGCGGGGAGCCCAAGGTAAGAAATATGACTCCTGAAGAGCTGGAAAAGAGGGATATGGAGGCCCAGGTGGAGGAGATTATGGCCATCCTAAAGGAAGAAACAGAGAATCCACTCGACACGGACCAAGGTACGTCGTTATGGACTAACTATTTTTCGGATACCTTGACAGGATGCAAGTATGAGATCATAGTCGACCAAGATTTCCCGATATCGAGGACTCTAGTCGATCTCGACCAAAACCAGGAGCCTCCACCAGCACCAGCGTCGTCGACCAGCCAGACGGAAGCCGAGCATTCCTCGAGATCGAGTAGACTACTTGAGATCGACCAACCCTCTGCTGACTCGACTTCACCTTCCTCGACATTGATTCCACCAGACGGGCAAGCCTCATCGAGATCGAGTACCCTTGTCGAGATCGACCAAGCCCCACCAGCTCATGCACCCTCGAGCAGTCCACCACCCGAAGCTGAAAAGTCGTCGAGATCGAGTACTCCTACTCGAGATCGACCAAACACCGTGGTCCCCGATTCCGTTTCTGTGAAAGTAAGCCAAAGTATGAATCTTTCTTCTCCTATTTCCATTAAAGATCTATCTATACATGGGAGAGGTTTGCCTTGGTATGTACACTTATGTAGGATATCCAATGATGAACCTAAGGAGTATGAAGTTGGAGACAAGTTCTATGTCTCTAAATCAAAAGATCATTGGTTCCCTAACAAATTCAACAAAAAGAGGATGGGACCTTTCGTGGTAAACAAGATCCATTCTGGAGGATTGCAGCTGATGGACAAGAATGGAGTCTTATTTGAAGCCCAAGCTACATGGGCCCTACAGATGCCACCTTGAGCTTAATGGAAAAAGTCGGCCTAGCGACTATAAAATCTAGAGCTTGTACATAGACATTTATTTTTGAGACTTTTTGATTTTGTTGCTTTTGTTTGTTTTTGGTTTTGAACCTTTTAGTTTTTCTATTGTGGATATTTCTCTTCTACATTTTTTCAGGTCCATGAGATAGAAGCAAGCTAAAATCTGACTAGGCCCAGCAGCATAGCACTCGATTATGACGATTACCACACATGTCTAGTGAGTTTCTTTCTTTACCCTTATTTTTTATACAGTGAGGACACTGTAATGTTTAAGTATGGGGTGGGGGAAGGGCTTACTTTATGCATATTTGGTTTTATTTGATATTATGTGTGCATTTTTAAGGTTTATTTCTTGAATTGCTTATACATGGCTATTTTGGAATTCATTATTGAGATTTATATGCTTACATGCATGTTTTCCAAAGTTTAAAAAAAAATGACCCCCATTGAAAATTTTGAATAAATGTCATGGAAGCTTATATTGAACTCAACGATGCAAAATTGGATTCATTAGAGATATAGCATGAAATTGCCTAGTAAAGGGAAGTCACAATGAAGTGCATATTTTCTTGAAAACCATTAAAGGAGGTAAAATTTGAAGTTGCTTTTGACATGTTGCATGATAAGATGATGGAGGACTTTATATTTCCATATAATGCTCATATGTTTTGAAATCCTAGCCTTACCTATGCTTATGCATTACACAAAGCCATATTATGCCTTATTTTCATATATTGCTCCACATGATCTAAATATTTGCCATTCTTTACCTTATCCGGGGATTATGTTGAGAATGATGTTACATTATGGAGATGTTATATGGTTGTTGTGTTGTTATTATCATTATTGGAGTTTGGCAGGGAATTGTTTGAAATATATGGAAAATTTAATGAGTGAAAGAAAATCCGTTCAAAGATCGACCCTGCTCGCTGAGATAATAGTTTGGCGAGATGGGACACCAGGTGAGGAGTCCGAAGCACTAAGTATCCGGGGCCATTCATGACACCCATGTTTGCGACTCGCGAGAAGGCAGTGCTGAGGTTAGAGAGGTAAAAGCATTATTATTGATAAAAGCATTAGGAAAGGTGATGAATCGTATGAAAAAGGAGTGTGGTATGAAAGGTTTGAAAGTACTCCATTTTCCCGGATCATTAGCACCACATCGCCAAAAAATTGCCCACCTTTAGTGATATGTCCCAACCTCCCTCATTGACCGTACAAGAAGAGGAGGAAGCCATGAGTGTCCGTTCTGACGGATCAATGACTAGAGCGAGAGCCAAGGCGATCGCAAGAGCTACCGCGTCCATTATCACTCGAGGCTTCGCTTCTAAACCGGAGCAACCACCATCATTGAGCTTATTAGTATCTGTTGTCGACACTCCGTGTGATGCGTCTTAGCCTCCGTCGGATACCTTTCCGACGTCGTTCACATAAACTATTTATTATTAAGACTCATTTCTATTTTTAGCATTATTTATTAATAATGGTGTGGACTTACTTTACATAGTAAGTCCAGCCCGTTAGTTAATTAGGTTCATTACTTAATTAATTAGGGTTATTAGTATTTTCCTATAAATACTCTATTAGGTTTAATTTTCATCTTTACGTCAAATTCAGAGGATTGCAGAGCGTTGAGTTTATACTCCCCCTTTCCTCCCTGACGTCAAACCCTAATTGCTCTTGCTACTTAATTTACTGCTGAATTCATTGGATCTTCAATCAAAGGTTCTCGCTTGAATTGATTGAAGTTCGGAATCTCATCCTCGTTTGGAAGGGATTCACCTTGCTCCGATCACCATCACCGCTCCGCCTCCGCCCTCGTTATTCCACCACCACTGTTACCGCACCCTGCCGGTCGAGACCATCTGCCGAGTACACCGCGTGGGAGGAAGACTTGTTGCTATCGATATATATATATATATATATATATATATATATATATATATATATATATATATATATATATATATATATATATATATATATATATATATATATATATATATATATATATATATATATATATATATATATATATATATATATATATATATATATATATATATATATATATATATATATATATATATATATATATATATATAGGCTTCATCTAATTAATTAGGATCTGCTAATTAGTGAAGTTTGAAAGCACTCACCGCCGTCATATAACAAATTGCACTTCGAGGTCAACGACAAAGGTAGAAGTCAATAGGAACTCACTTGGTATTGTTGGACTTGATTAGCGCCAGACTAGGAGTCTCGCTTATTAATTTTTCGATTAGTACCGAGCCTATTTACGAGCACGGGCGATCGAATCAACTTACCTATTGACAACCGGACGATTGGGAGTTGTTCTCGCTCCACCCGAGTCGAGTACGTATCAACTGGCATCAGAGCCAAGCAGGTTTTGTAAGTCTGATAAGGCACAATTAGGTAGTGTTAGCATATTGCATTTAGCTAGATTTAGATATAATAAAGTGCGTGAATTAGAGTAGTTTTCGTATTTTAGTTAATTATATAGAGAGTCGGAATCTACATATGTTTGCACATACTTTCAGACATTGGTGGAGCCAATTGATGACATGAGAATGACCTAACACCGAGCAAGAGGCTAATAAGCTAGAAGAATTGATTGGAGCTGTCCAAGCTGGCGACGCTGCACTAAAATGAGTCGTTCGAAGGCTGTAGTTATCGGATCGGGGCGTACTTATACTTGTTGGAAAGAGGATTCGAAGACCTACAACTTTCGTGTTTACCACTTTTCCAAATTCGGCCTTAAATACAGTGAAATCTGGACGTCAAATTGGCTGCTGGAAAGAACTCGGGTGGGTCACGAAGGAACTCGGCCAAGTTATGTGGAGTCGAGCCCGAGTTATTTTAGGGAGTCAAGACAGCTGTTAGTTTTGTTAATTTATGAAAGATGTGAATTATATGGTTTTGTTTTTGGAATTAAAGAGAGGAGAGGAAACGGTGGTTTTGGGTGTAAGGAACAAAAAGTTAGTTTTTGGCCTTGTTTTTGGGGGATCGAACAGAATTGGCTACGTAGCAACCATGGTAGAACCCTTTTGTGATTTCTTTTCAACCATAAACCACTAAACCTCTTTGCTTGGGAAAATTAATCGAAGCTTCAGGTTTGCAATTTCATTGTGAGATTTCTCTATCTTAATACTCCTCTTTGAATATTATCAATTCTTTGCATCGAATGTTTAGGGTTTTCGTGAATTTTCATTAGCTTGATCAACTGATGCCTCTTCATGATAATCCATAGCTAGATATAGGTAATTTCTGGTTGAGTTATCTATGTTCTTGAGTAGCAAAGTATAAATCTCTGAAACTGGTTGATTTAGGGATTTGTATAGAGAATTGATTTGCAATTGATGCAATAACTGGTTGTGCGCATCGATTGTCTTTGTTGATTTCCTTTAAGCTTAATCGATTATTGAATTGAATCTTGATAGTTTCAAGATTGTTTGATAATTAGGGTTTTCAGGGTCTGGTTGTCCTGTTAACTAATTTCGATAAGGAATTGGATTCAAAAGACTTAGTCTTTCCACAACAAAGTATCCAAGAGGAAGTTATCTTTTCGATATCAATGATCAATGAACAAACCTGATTGTTGAGATTGATTGACCTGATCTATTCTCTCGTATTCTTCCATTTAATCTGCTTTACTTTATTATTTTTCTTACTTTTGTTTCTTAGTTAGTTAGTTAAACCATCAAAATCCCCCCCTCTTTGTTTCTTGTTCTTGTTGACACGCTCTGACTTGGATACAAATCATTGACTTTCTGTGGGATCGACCCGTACTTGCCAAACTACATTAGTTAGGTTAGTCGGATTTATTTGATAGGATTTAAGGCGACTGAAAATCCTCCGTCAAAGTCCTTCGGTCTTCAATTGTTCATCATCCCCTTAATCCTTATTTGTTTTGCAAAAATTGTCCTTAATCGGTTTCTACAAGTTCATCAACTTGGCCGAAATTTTTTTTTTTACCCTGCGATTTGTGTGGTGTGAAGTGATTAGTTTCGTTGCATTAGCTTGTTGCTTGTTCTGAACGTGCATTGAATCTTTTCTATACACCATTGCATTCTATTAGTTCTTTTGCATCATTTGCTTTCTTGCAGTGCTAAGTTTGGTGATTCGAAGAACACCTCATTACAAAAAAAAAAAAAAAAACTCAAATTTGGTGATTCGAAGAACACCTTCAAAAAAAAAATTGCATTTTAGTGACGCATAGCCAAAATAAGGTAATCGTTCACCTTTTTGGTTCGGCATAGCCAAAATAAGGTAACCGAGGACCTTTGGTTCGGCATAGCCAAAATAAGGTAACCTATAACCGTGTTCACTTCTGCTGTCTCTCATCTCTACTTCACATTTCATCTTCTCATTGTCACTATTTGCGCTTGATTTGGGATTTGCTCTTGTTAGTGTTTGCGGACTAGTTGCTATAAACACCATCTTCGCCTACAGCCTTAAGCCGCCCTCACGGCATAGCCTAATAGCTGATTTTTGGTGTTGAACAATTAAGTTCGTTGGCATATCTGTGCTTGTTGCTTTCTTTTGTGCATTTTACTCGCCATGTCCAGTATTGTCATAGGTGATATCAACACCCCAGTGACGGGAGATGGTAATGGAGGTGACAATAGACAGGGGAACACCACTGTTCTCCCTAGAGTCACCGAAGACACACCTCAGGAGACGCAGTTGACCCAAGAGCAAAGTGAGATCCAGACCCTGCGACAGCTTGTCACTGAGTTGCAAGTCAAATTAGATGCTTCTCATGGCACTTCTCAGCAACCAGGAGGACAAGGTGGCACTAACCTTGTCATTGACAAGGGTAATGGTACAGTTCCTCCTTCGACATCCAAGGCTCAGTTTCAGCGCATGCACAGCAACATTGAGAGTCACCAGATTCTGCATTCAGCTACTCCTGGTTACACTCACAGAGACAATCCTATCTTTGATGATCCATCCGATGACGATGAGTATGACTCAGGACGGCGTCAGCAGCGTCTCATCCATTTCTCGGATCGCTATGAGCCACGGACGCCACACACTGGTGGCCGAAACCGTCATTCCTCGCCTAGAGATGTTCGCCATCGCCGTACCAGGCGCCCTGCATACTATGAGGACTTGCCTTCGGAGTATGATACACGCCGAGATCATCCATTATCTCGTACTCCAAGGCCAGGTCAAGCGGGTTACTACTCCCAGACACCCCACTATGATGACTTTGAGGAGTATGACGCCGAGGAGCTCCCTCACCAAGGTATGATTAATCCTCATCAATTTCCTCCTATAGGTGACCCTTATGAGTTGCAGAACAACCCAGCTGATTGGATACCAAATGCGGAACCATTTGATGTTGATGATCGCTTCCATGGCCACGGAGTTGACCATCACACCAGGGACCATCGTCCTAACCACAGGGATGATCGTCGCCAGCATATGCATGATGCCCCTCCTCCTCACCGCCAACATCGTCATCACCCGCGGCATCGCCATCGTGCACCACATCAGCGTTCTCCATCACCCAATTTCGGCGGGCATCGCCATCATGTAGGCGAAGCACCTCGTGCTCGCCATGAGGTAAAGTTTAAAATTGATGAATTTTTGGGTGAATATGATCCTGCTGTTTTTCTAGAGTGGTTACAGGCTACAGAGTACACTCTTCGCTACTGTCGGATACCTGACAATGAGAAAGTGCAAGCTGCTACTTTGCACTTTAGAGGAGCAGCGAGAGTATGGTGGCATCGCTTTGTTGATGACCGCTTACGGAGGAACAAGCCACCAATTACGGCATGGAATCAGCTAGCTTATGTGATGATGCAGAAGTATGTTCCTCAGAACTACAGAGACCAGATGAGATTTCAGATAGCTACGGCTTCTCAAGGTAACCTTACTCCTTTAGAGTTCTTTTCTAAGCTTGAGGATATGTATTACAAAGCTAACATTTCAGTGAGTCCTTCTACCTTGAGAACGAGGTTCTTGACTGGGTTAAATGCTAATATTCGTGATCCATTGGAAATCCTTCCAATTCACGACATGAATACCTTAACCCACACATCCATGCAGATTTACAACCGGGTGAAACGAAAAGCAGCAACTGCTGCCAGGTATGCTTCTAGCTCTGGTCAATTTATTAGTTCTAATGTGCGTCAGCCGAGTGCAGGAATAGGTTCCAACACTAGATTGACTCCTCAGAAAGCTAGTGTAGCTGTTCTTCGCCAGCCATTAGCCAAGAACACAGCTCCATCCGCGTCTGATAGGTCTAAAGATGCAGAATGCTTCAGATGTGGAAGCAAGGGACACTGGAAGAGAGATTGCCCTAATGCTAAAAGGGTAATGTTTATAGACCAGGTGGGTTATGCTTCTTTGGATGACAACGAGCAACCTGAGCTCGTTGCGGATGATAGCCAAGATCATGTTGAGGAAGAAGAAGCTTGTTATGCTCCAGCTAATCATGAAGGCACCATGTTGTCATTGGTAAATCGAAAGGTGCTTACAGTGAAAGAGGTCAATCCTGAGTCTCAAAGGGAAAACTTATTCCACACGAGATGCTTGGTTGAGTCTCTTGCGCTGTCCGTGATTATTGATAGTGGTAGCTGCAGCAACCTTGTCAGTAGAAAGGTTGTTGATCACCTAAAGATCCCTACAACGCAACATCCTCAACCCTATGGTCTTCAATGGTTATCTTCTCAACAAGGTACCCCTATTGTTGAATAGTGTTCTATTTCTTTTGCTATTGGTCCTTACAAGGACACTGTTGTTTGTGATGTCGCTATTATGGACGCCACCCACTTGCTGTTAGGACGTCCATGGCAGTTCGACAGACGTGTTCTTCACGATGGTTTTCTGAACACTTATGTGTTCAATTATCACGGGAAGCGCGTCAAGCTCTTACCACTTTCCCCGAGTAAGATTTTACAGGACCAGGTAGAGCGAGATAGAACTGCAGCGGCGTCTAGTCATTCCCCTACACCACCGCCGCCTGCAGGACTTCAAGGAAAAGTGGAACCACGTCTGATGCTTGCCAGACCCTCCACTATCACGGCACCTTTACGGGGAAAGGCGCCTTGTTTCTTGCTGATTCCACAACCGTTTCAAGAGAGCAATGCCGGGGATACTGCTTTGCCACTGGCTATTGCAAAGCTGCTAGAAGACTATGCTGATGTCTTCCCTGATGAGCTCCCTTCTGGACTACCACCACTTCGAGGGATAGAGCATCAAATTGATTTGGTGCCTGGAGCTAGCTTGCCTAATCGCCCTGCTTACAAGGCTGGTCGAGAGGAAACTAAGAAGCTTCAGCGACAGGTTCAGGATTTGCTGGATCGTGGCTATGTGAGGGAATCCCTAAGCCCTTGCGCAGTCCCGGTCATCCTGGTTCCTAAGAAGGATGGTTCTTGGCGCATGTGCGTCGACTGTCGAACCATCAATCAGATTACAGTGAAGTACATGCATCCCATTCCGAGATTAGATGACATGCTGGATGAGCTATATGGTGCATGCGTCTTCACTAAGATAGATCTGCGAAGCAGATACCATCAGATCAGGATGCAGGAAGGTGACGAGTGGAAGACGGCATTCAAGACCAAGTATGGGCTCTATGAGTGGCTTGTCATGCCATTTGGTCTCACCAATTCCCCCTCGACCTTTATGAGACTGATGAATCACGTCTTCAGAGACTATTTGGGTAAGTTTCTTGTGGTTTATTTTGATGATATTCTTGTATACTCACCCAATCTTGCAGATCATACTGAGCATCTCAGGCTGGTGTTAGAGAGACTTCAACAAGAGCAGCTATATGGCAATCTGGCCAAATGTAGCTTCTGTGCTCCGTCCACCATCTTCTTGGGGTTTGTAATCTCCAAAGAGGGTTTACACATGGACCAGTCGAAGGTTGCTGCTATTCATGAGTGCCTCAGCCTACTACGGCCACACAGGTTCGATCTTTCCTTGGGTTAGCTGGTTTTTATAGGCGTTTTGTTAAGGATTTTTCTACTATTGCAGCCCCTTTGCATGCTTTAACAAAACGTAATGCTGTTGTTGAATGGAACCCAAAATTAGATGCTGCTTTTAATAGGTTGAAAGATGCTTTGTGTAATGCACCGTTGCTGCAATTGCCTGATTTTTCTAGGACTTTTGAGATAGAGGTTGATGCTTCTAACATAGGCATTGGAGGTGTTTTACACCAAGGTCGACAACCTATTGCATATTTTTCTGAAAAGTTGACAGGTGCACAGCTGAATTACTCCACATATGACAAGGAGTTATATGCCCTGTTCTGAGTGCTGAAAACGTGGCAACAATACCTCTGGCCACGTGAGTTTGTGATCCACAGCGACCATGCCGCCTTACGTTGCCTGAAGAGTCAGGCGCTGCTGAGTAAGAGACATGCTCGCTGGGTGGAATTTCTAGAGACCTTTCCTTATGTCGTCCAGCACAAGAAAGGTAAAGACAACGTTGTTGCTGATGCGTTGTCTAGGAGGTATGTTCTCATTACTTCTGTTCAGTCACGTGTGTTAGGCTTTGGCTTAATTCGTGATTTATATGTTTCTGATGAATTTTTTAAGCCCATTCTAGACATTTGCTTGAGTAATAGGGAGCATGCTAGTTTCTATTTGCATGATGGTTTTCTGTTTAAGGCTGGTAAGTTATGCATTCCATCATGTTCTATTCGCTTACTCTTGGTCCGGGAAGCACATGATGGCCGAGGTCATTTTGGTGTCTCCAAGACTCTTGGTGTTCTACGTGAGCACTTCTTTTGGCCCCATATGGCACGACAGGTAACGCGCTACATTCGAGCTTGCGTCACCTGTCACCGTGCCAAGGCAAGTTCTCAGCCACATGGCCTTTACTAGCCATTGCCTATTCCATCAGGCCCGTGGGAGGACTTGTCTATGGACTTTGTCGTTGGTTTGCCGATGTCTCGCAGGGGACGAGATGCCATATTTGTCATTGTTGATAGGTTTTCAAAGATGGCCCACTTTGTGGCTTGTAAGACCACAAATAGTGCCTCTGAGATTGCAACTCTATTCTTTGACAATGTCGTTCGTCTCCATGGGATACCGCATACCATCGTCTCTGATAGAGACTCTAAATTTGTTGGACAATTTTGGAGGACTCTATGGGGAAAGCTTGGTACAAAACTCTTGTTTTCAACCAGCTATCATCCCCAAACAGATGGCCAAACAGAAGTGACAAATAGGACATTGGGAGCATTACTTCGGACCATGCTCAACGCCAACCCCAGGCGTTGGGAGGACTTACTTTCTACCGTGGAGTTTTGTTATAACAGGTGCATGCATTCAGCGACCAAATTGTCTCCTTTTGAGGTCGTCTACGGCAGGAATCCATTGACACCATTGGACTTGACGCCTAAGCCATTGAAGGATGACCACTTGCAAGCTGGAAATCGCGCTCAGATGATCAAGGAACTCCATGAGAGGACACGGCTGCAGCTGGAATGCCGTGCTACACAGATTGAGACTCAGCGGAGTAAAGGCCGCAGGAAGATGATGTTCAAGGCTGGTGATCTTGTGTGGTTACCCTTGAGGAAGGATCGTTTCCCATCGAAGAGGAAGTCGAAGCTGTCCAACAGAGGCGACGACCCCTTTAGAGTTATTCAGGCCATTGGTGACAATGCCTACAAGCTGGAGTTGCCAGATTCTTACGGAGTCCATGCTACCTTCAACGTCTCCGACTTGTCACCATATGAGGATCCTGAGTACTTGGATGAGGAAGCGGGGACGCTTCCCTCTCAAGGGGGGAGGATGATATGTCCCAACCTCCCTCATTGACCGTACAAGAAGAGGAGGAAGCCATGAGTGTCCGTTCTGACGGATCAATGACTAGAGCGAGAGCCAAGGCGATCGCAAGAGCTACGGCGTCCATTATCACTCGAGGCTTCGCTTCTAAACCGGAGCAACCACCACCATTGAGCTTATTAGTATCTGTTGCCGACACTCCGTGTGATGCGTCTTAGCCTCCGTCGGATACCTTTTCGACGTCGTTCACATAAACTATTTATTATTAAGACTCATTTCTATTTTTAGCATTATTTATTAATAATGGTGTGGACTTACTTTACATAGTAAGTCCAGCCCGTTAGTTAATTAGGTTCATTACTTAATTAATTAGGGTTATTAGTATTTTCCTATAAATACTCTATTAGGTTTAATTTTCATCTTTACATCAAATTCAGAGGATTGCAGAGCCTTGAGTTTATACTCCCCTTTTCCTCCCTGACGTCAAACCCTAATTTCTCTTGCTACTTAATTTACTGCTGAATTCATTGGATCTTCAATCAAAGGTTCTCGCTTGAATTGATTGAAGTTCGGAATCTCATCCTCGTTTGGAAGGGATTCACCTTGCTCCGAACACAATTCACCGCTCCGCCTCCGCCCTCGTTATTCCACCACCACTGTTACCGCACCCTGCCGGTCGAGACCATCTGCCGAGTACACCGCGTGGGAGGAAGACCTGTTGCTATCGATATATATATATATAGGCTTCATCTAATTAATTAGGATCTGCTAATTAGTGAAGTTTGAAAGCACTCACCGCCGTCATAAAACAAATTGCACTTCGAGGTGAACGGCAAAGGTAGAAGTCAACAGGAACTCACTTGGTATTGTTGGACTTGATTAGCGCCAGACTAGGAGTCTCGCTTATTAATTTTTCGATTAGTACCGAGCCTATTTACGAGCACGGGCGATCGAATCAACTTACCTATTGACAACCGGACGATTGGGAGTTGTTCTCGCTCCACCCGAGTCGAGTACGTATCATTTAGCCTTTTACCAATCTACTCCTTATTGAGCTTAAATTGAAGTCCTCTTGATTATTAATGCTTTGTCACATAAATTGTTTTTGCATTACCCTCCTTTTTGTGAGTAGATGTTGCTTTTTTATTGCACATGCATAAACTCCAATAATGAGAATAAATCCAATATGTTGAGAGTTTTAATTTCTTACCCTGAATGACAAATAAAAGTATTGCTTGAGGACAAGCAAGCTTAAGTATGGGGTGTTTGTTGTGAGCCTAATTCGCCATGTTTTATAGTTACTTTTATATCGATTTCTGCATGCATTTCATGCATATTGGGTTTAGAATAATACAGAATCTGTGTAGTTTACACTTATTTGCAATATATGGAGATCTACACAAGTTTTTTGTTATATTTCGCAGAAATCGGACGCACTTTGGAGCTTAAAGAAAACTCATGGAGAAGCTAAGAATGGTGCAGCTGGAGAAAATGTCATTTTTCGGCATTCATCATTCTGAATCAAGCTTTGATGTCTTCATGAGAGTTGTAGCCCTTGGAAAGAGCTTTCCAACGTATGGTCATATGCGTCAATCCGACGAACGAGGACTCGGGAAATTGCGTTTCAAGAACAGAGTAGAAAGCTGAGAGACTTAGTCGATATCGAGTTGTTTTACTCGATATCGAGTAACCCAGATCGAGTAAAGACCCCAGAAATCGACAAGTGAAGCTGGGAGCTGGAGCAGGTTAGTCGATATCGACAAGTTTGATCGATATCGAGTAAACACCAAGTCGATTTTCACGTCCAAGAGCCGAGATCGACGAAGAAGCTGAAGACGGAGCAAGCCTTACTCGATGTCGAGGAAATTTACTCGATATCGAGTAAAAGTCAAGTCGACATGCGTTCCGGAGGCTGGAATCGAGTTGCTGAGTGGAAGACGAGAAATTTCTACTCGATATCGAGTAATCTTACTCGATATCGAGTTGACAAATGGCCGACCCCGAGCAGTCCGAGATTCTTGTTAAGTTTCTATCCCGAGTCCATTGGTGATATTTTTGAGATGAAATTCTATCAAGATCTATCAAGTGCCATCAAGTCAAGAGAGAAGATATTTTATCCACATTAGATATAATTCCTAGTTGATTTAATTATTTATTACATTGTTTTATCTTAAGTAAATAGATAGACAGATATAGATATAGATATAGTTTTCTTTCCTAATTAGAGAGGGAATGAAGGCTACAAATAAAGCCTTAGGGGGCTGATTTTCATTCAATTCAAGTCAAGTCGTTTTAGGGCGCAAGGAGAGAGGAGAGAGAGAGAGAGAGAGAGAGAGAGAGTGGAGGAGGAGGAGGAGGCGAGAGAGAAGGAGAATGAAGGAGACAAACGGTTGTAAGTTTTAGTTTGTTTTATGTTAAAGTTAATTTCTTTTATCATGTTTGCTTTCTAATTTTCCTTCTTTTAGGGTTGGGGTGATCCCAACATAGATATGTTTGTTTGATTTATGAATTCATGATTTTGTATGTCTTTATTATCATCTACCTATGTGCTTAATCCTTTGCGACAATCGAGGACAATTCCTTATTTGTAATTATGAAGCGAAAGTGAATTAATTATGAATTTGGATAGTAATTAGGGTTTATTTGCGAGAGCCGACTAATCCTAATTAAGAAAAGGTCGATTCTTTGATATAAAGCATGCATCTTTATGTGATTTATGATCTGCACATATGTTTATTGTTGTGGTGATCCCTAACCTTGGAAGTTTGCATCTTTATTTGTTTTATTTCATTATTTTTATTCGGCACATATTCTACTCGATATCAAACCACCATTCTCTCGCCATCCCTCGACATCGACCCCTCTATTCTTTGTCAACAGCCACCCTCATCACATTTTCCTGCTATCCCTGAACCCCAAAGCACACTAAACCTAGAACCGCTGACTTCTCTCCTGAGGATGAACCTGACTCCACTATCCTATAGCGGGGTCTTGAGTACAAATTTATTTGGTCGAGAAACCTTCTCGTCAAATATGAGCATGATGATTCTTTGATTGATTTAAATGTTCAACCTACACCTTGTGATGATAATCAAAGAGAAGATTTATGTCATAGTAAATGCTTAGACAAAGGCAATATTTCTAATATGATCATTGATGGTGCAAATTCTTCTCATATTACTAGCCTTGAATTAATTGAAAATTCAGCCCTGAAAAAGAAAGAAAACTTGCTAGCATTGGATGGAAACTTAGGGATTAATGACCAAGCTAAAGTGCATATTAAGTTAGAACATCATGACGTTGTTATGACATCTGAATTGTGCACTAATCAATTTTCTTTTCTTGATTTTGTAGAGAGCTCTAATGGCCTACAAGTTGACGAAGCTGAGACACTAACCATCAAGGAGTGGTCAATCCCTACAACAATCGGTCTTGAGATGTGTTTCCATGGATATGAGGTTTTCGATCTAGGAGCTCATGTGGATGCCTTTGCGAAATCATATGTGACCATGGATTCGAGGACGAATCTTTTTCAAGAAAGAGAGATTCTAAGTAAAAGAGATAAAAGAAGATAAATAACAACTTAAAGGAATTAAATAAATAACCTCTAAAGTTTCCTAAAATATCTTAAGTAAATAAGGTTACTAAAAATAACAAAAGGAAGTTCTTTATTCCCGTCAAACAGTGATAGCTTTTAAAGATGTTGATTTTCGTCCAAGCTCTAGGCCGAATCTGGAAAACCCTTCAACAGCAAAGTTGTAGATCTCTTCGTCCTCGTTCCGACAAGGTATGAGACGCCTCAATCCGATTAATATTGAATCCGTACGACTCATTTTACTGATGCGTCAAAAAGTTGTCGAATATCCTGAACGAATCTAAAACGTCATTTGCACCTTTGAATCTTCTCCCAAGGTGGAGTCTTCTTCTGCCTCTTGAGAATTACAACATTCTCACAAGCTCGAATCATAGGTCCATCCCCAAGCATAGATGTGTCCGAAGGTGTCTTGGATGGTTCCGCATCACTGTTTTTTATACTTTTTAGGGCAAAGGGTGTTGTAGGAGGAAATCGAGAATTGCAAATAGAACGTAAACAAAACAAGCAAACCGATTCCGTTCCGAGCAAATAATGTTCAAGACTTCTTCCCGATGTTGCAAAAGGAAGTCAGGTTCGATCCTCGAGGAAGCTGGTCAGCGGATCCTAGGCAGCAGAAGAATCTCACTCGATTTCGACTCCAGGGAACGACTCAATATCGACTAGAGGCAGTCAATATCGACTTCGTTCAGTCGATTTTGGGCAGTATTCAGCAAGGCAGTCGATTTTGGCTCAGGTCAGTCCATATTGACTTAGGTCAGTCAATATCGACTAGTGTCTCCTCGAAATCGACCTGTTGTGCAGAAACAAAAACGAGCAGCGATCTTTCTACATCGAAGGTCAGAAGTCAATATCGACCTATAGAAGGTCAATATCGAGTAGGGCAACAGTAGGAAAAAATAAAGAACAAAGCTTTCGTAGATTTCAGAATTAACTTTATATAAAATAAAACTTCCAAGATCGGGGTTTGCAACGACAATAACCAAGCATGCATAAGGCAAGATAAATAACGATAATCAAGCTTTCGCCTTTTCCAACAATTAGACAACTCTTTCAAGAAACCCTAATTGTATCTACCGATTTTATGTTTACAATCCAAGTTGTTAGCATGGATCTTCATTGAATGGGTAATAAACACATAAAAGGTAGTAGATGCTCAAAACACGACAATGGTCGGATCTTTACCTCAAATACGCATGGCTATCGTCAGGCTCGCCCCGACCCTAGAAGTAGGTGGACTACTCGCGCCTCATCGCAATCGCAGACATTGATGAATGAAAAGAAACTTGCATTAAACTAAATTCAAAGTCTTTACAATCCCGGCACTCAACTTTGGTAGAATGCCAAAACTCTAAAACCTTTGAACTCCTAAAACTTCTCTGTGGAACTACTTCTCTGAAATTGAATGAAAAAAATAGCCCAATGGGCTTTATTTATATGATTCCAATCCTTGCTAATCAAGGATGGAAATTCTATCTATATCTCTATCTAACATTGAAGATATAATTCTACTAGAAATAATTATATCTCAATAAGTAAAACTGGATCAATCCTTAGGGTAATTAATTGTTTAACCCTTATGATAAATAAAAAGATAAAAAGATAAATATCTAAAATCTTCATGTGTCGGAATCTTCTCTCGGAAATATCTCCATCGGATTCGGGATAAAACTTTAAGTAAAGCTCGGATTCGACCCGGACCCGTCGCTGTGAGTTGGTCGATATCGACCAAGTCTGGTCGATATCGAGTAATCTTCGGCTTCACTCAGTCACTCGATCTCGGCTTCCTGGGGCAATATCGAGTGGGATGTTGGTCGATATCAACCAAGTTAGGTCGATATCGAATAGTCGTCTTCTCTGCTGGTCATTTTGAGTCGATATGGAGAATTTTGACCACAATCAAGTCGATATCGAGTAGCATAGGCCGATATCGACCTGTCACTAGTAGAAAAATGTGAATATAGCATGCTACTTAATAGGCCAAATGTAGGAAATCCGGGTTCTAATATACTTCTAAGCTTTTATCTTTTTTTTTTTGAAAAATATTATAGAGTATATAACCCGGATATAAGGCACGTCCGGGTTAAAATGTCGTGGGAAAATTTTCATAGCCTAACCCGGAGCTTAAATATCCAGGTCATTATGATATTTAATGACCCGGGCGTGTCCTCAATCCGCCAAATCCGGGCTAATATGTGCCCACTCCAAAAAAAGCCCGTAATAACATCCGGGGCATAAAACAGGGCACGAAAGTGATTAAAAAAAATGCTAAGTCTTTTCAGTCCAGATCTAAGGGAAATCACGAAGGAGCTCGTCCTCGCCTGTCGTCGAAAGGCCCTAACTCTCGCCGTCTTTACCATCTTCGCGATCTTCGCTGACCAGCTCTGTCCTCACCTGCCACCAAAGCTCGGTTGCTCAGAGAAGGGAGCTTGCCCTAACCCTCGTCGTTTCCCGTCGTCTCTCCGTCGCCTCTCGCTGTGTTACCGAGGTAATTGCCCTAACTTTGTCTTCCTCTCTCGTCTTCTCTCTTCCTATTTGTTCTGTGTTTGTTGGGGATTTATGCATTACCTCAGGCACCGAAATCAAGCCATAATTTGTCTGTGAGTGTTTGGTATTGAGAAGTTCAATTTTCATTCCTTTGCTTCTAATCCTCAATTGAAGATGACTGTCATTGTTAGATCTTTGAATTGAAGATAAAAGCTCAACAATTTTGATAAAATTTAGTATCTGCGGTTCAACAATTTTTGATAAAATTTACTTGAAAATAATGAGAACAAGCCTTTCTAAAACTCATCATGCCTTCTTTTCTATTGAAACATCATCAAATTTTGCCCCATGTTTATTATTCCTTTGGCTCCAAAATATGATGAACCTCTTGTTAAGTATAACCAGGTAAGCTCTTCTAAATTCGTATCTGAATACCTCTGCTGGTGTTCTATTCTTCATAATTGAATTTAAGTTTGAGATGTTTGAAATTTGAAATTGACATGTTTGGGAATGATCAAAGAGCTAATCAGTATCATCACATCTATATTTGATATATGTGATGATCAAAGAGCTACTCAATACCTCTGCTGCTTGTGTTTTGTTTTGCTATATCATCACATCTATATTTGATTTTATTGATAACGTCTTTTAATAAATGGACTTATTCAAGTATCCTCATTTGAAAAAAAATAATGAAGTTAATATGAGAGTGAATGGTAATTTGATTGATATAGACACACATATGTGATAGATGCAGATATGTACATAATGAAGTTTGATGAGGTTTAATCTAAAACTAATTTATAACAAGAGAATGAATACGTACCCTAATATTATAGCTTAATTTCCCCCCAAATATTTATGGTGTTGCATTTGATTACCTACTTTTTCAAATATATAGCTTCAATAAAACAGTTAGGCATATACCACTGAGCTATTTTTTTCTATACTGGCTATACAAGTGCAACCTATCATTCTTGTCCATTCACCTGCAAACTTCAATAAAACAGTTAGGCATATACCACTGAGCTATTCTTCTTGTGATGATGACTCATGGCTCTATGAATGGTTGCAATTTTTTTGATTGCTAATAACCTTCATCTGAATTCAGTTCAGTATCCTTCACAAATTGGACCCCGAGCAAGAGATTATGAAGCCTATCTAGGATCTAATTTGATAACCATAATATTACTGTTTCTATTATCTTGCACCTACTTGAAGTTATTCTGAATGTTTAGTGAAGGAGCGCACCAAGTTGCACTGCTACAACCTACTGGGAGTCAAATCTACTACAATCTGTTTCTATTATCTAGGATCTTCTCATCATTTATTTATTTTAATAAAAAAACAGAATCATGTAAAGTGCAAAATACTCCAGTTCTGGTGGCTGAGATGATGAATACAAACTTTTATTGGTATCGGGTTCTCCCCGCATAATGGAACCTTCCATTCGCGGTTGCAACTATAGAGTTATTCCATTTTGTCGTTAATATTTTGGTTATTATATTGCACGAGTTTTCTGTTTTCACCTTCATAGACTTTTGATCATAACTGCACTACTCTTTTATATTGCCAAAAAATAATAATGCACAATGATAGGCTGCACTGGCTATACAGTTACTTTGATTCTTCAGTGATGCTATTGTTTGCTCTGCATCAATTCTACCTGAGATGAAGAAATGGGTCAAAAAAAAACGGGTCCTAAAATAATAATGCTATTGTTTGCTCTGCATCAATTCTTCACTGATGCTATTATACTGTTACTTTGATTCTTCACTCATACTTCGATTTTATTGTCTAAAGCTGAATTTTTTTTCCCTTTGCAAGGAGGCTTTATAATGCAACCTAATGGGCTGCTCTTTTCCCTTCTTTTGGAAGTATAGTTGGTTTTATGCCATGCTTTTTATCATCTTTTTAATTTTCTGTTGTGGGTTCAATGGACATTTAGGTAGGAAGGGTATCAGTGGAAAAGTTGAAGTTGACTAGTTTCTTTTTCTCATTTCTACGCAATTGAAATGCTTTATTATGTCTAAGTTGCTGCTTTTAACACTTCAAGTTTACATAACTTACCTCAATCGAGAAAAAAGTTTGATGATTTCTTCATTATGATTACTCACTTTACTAGGTTAAGATGCATCAAGTACAGCTGTTTGTGACACCAGAGGGCTTTCCGGTTCTATTCTCACTCCGAATCTTTTCGCTTTTGTTCTCGTGTGTCATGCATCTTTGGAACACCTTCAACTTCTCAAGCGAAACTGTTATTGGAAGGTTAAACAATATGAGAAAGGACTCCGTTCCAAGAATTTTTCCTTTGACCGTTCATATCATGTTCTTGGTTTCAAGTATTTATCCTTGTACTGTTTGAATCCATGTACATGAATGCTGATTCTCATGCGACTAATGCTGCCTTTTGAACCAGGTTGAGAGCGTTCATTTTCAACATTATGCTTTACTCTGGCTCTTCATTAAATGACTGAAGCTCCTTTCCGAGCAATGGATGAATTTGAAGTTTTTTATGGTTAGACCACCCTCTTATTTTGGTGCTTGGCTCGTTCAGCAAATGTTGGTGCTTTGAGAAGGAAAAATTATCAGCAAGTAAAGACATTTTAGTTATAATTTGATTTATTGATTTTAGGATGCTGTATGCCAGAAAATTAGCTTTGGATTCTTTGGTGGATTTCGCACTATCCCATGGTTCACAGTGGATATTTATCACTCCTCATGATATTAGGTACGCTGAAAACAAACACCTTTACTTGTTTTAGAATTTTTTCACTTCATTTTTTAGGTTGTGTTGTTTTCAACTGATTGTAGAATATGTTTTACTTATTATAGGACTTTTCTGAATTGAGAACATAATTTTTTCCCATCTCTGCCTATGTAAACTTGACATCATTCACTGTTCTCGCATATCTAGGGCTTCTCGCATATCTAGCCCATTACGTTGCAATGTTGCATTATTCACAGACCACATACTTTTTCTCCTTCTATCTTATGGGTTCAGCTTTAATTTTTCTGTGCATCTTAGGTTGTATGATATCAGTCACTTTTTCTGTCACTTTTCTGTCCCTTAAGAGACAACTAGTCCTCTTATCAAAATTTGTCACTTTACCTCTTAATCTTATCCTTGTTTAGAATAAAAGACACTAGAAAATCAGAGGAAGAAGTAATATTTTCATACATTCGATTATGTTGGTAATTTATGTTTGGTTATTAGAATTCTTTCCGTTTGCAAGGTTTTCTTATTTTTCTTCAGTTCATTTGACTTAAGTTTGAGGTGTTTGTCATTAATCTGTCCATTTGCATGCTTATATGAAACTCGAATGCTTCTAACTCAGAGTTGCCTCCTAAGTTGGGATTAATCTGCTTTTCTGTAGATTTTGTAGGATGGAAGGAGATATTAGCTTCAATAGGCTGTGCTTCATGTCAAACGAAGAGCCCACCGAGATTGACGGTCAATTCTAGCATATCATTTGTGCCTTTTAACATCTAAACTCTCTAGTTATGTTTCGTTTTAGTTAATAGCGTACTAATGGCCCTCGTCCTATATTAGTTCTACTATGCAAGGGAGAGACAAGATCTTGTACCGAGCATGACATTTGTCTTAGTTTCAAGCTTGATTGAGTGGCATGTTCATGGATATTTGTCCTAGTTTTTGGATTAAGTTAATGAAAACGTATTTACTTTGGTGTTTTGTAATCAAGCTTGCATTGTTGCTGAGCATATTTGTAAAACAGGGGCTTGAATGAACAATGTAAACTGTACAGGTGGAATAGGACCTAAATAAAATGGCCATTAAAAGAAAATATATAAATACATAAAAGAGCCCGGATCTACAAAATCCGGGAAATATAATCAGTTTTCATGCTGTAAAATGACAGGCCAAATAGCCCGAATCTAACAATATCGGGGCTATATAATCTCCTTACATGCCTCTTTGATAGGGAGAATAACCCGGAGTTCAAAATATCCGGGATATTTGATATACCAAATAGCCCGGACATTAAGCTACAACCGGGCTATAAAATCCGTGAGATTTTTTAATCAAAATGGACTGGACTCTATTATCCCGGGCGTGTATTTTTTGGATCCGGGCTCTTTACCTATTATCACATTAAGCTGATGCCCGGATCCTATTTGCTCCATATCCAGGCTATATTATTCAGAACGCCCGGGCTAAAAAGCCTATTTTCTACTAGTGTGTCTTCAGTTCTCAGCATTCTGCGTTGTTCTTTAAACGCAATTTCTCGAGTCCTCGTTCGTTGGATTGACGCATATGAGCATGCGTTGTAAAGATCTTTTCGAGGGCTACAACTCTCATGAAGACATCAGTACTTGACTCAGAATGATGAATGCCGAAAAATGGCCCTTTTCTTCAGCTGCACCATCCTTATCTTCTTCATGAGTTTCCTTTAAGCTCTAAAGTGCGTCCGATTTCTGCGAAATCAAACAAAAACTAGTGTAGACTCCATAATTTGGCAAATAAGCGTAAACTACATAGATTCTGTATTAATCTAACCCAAATGCATGAAATGCATGCAGAAATCGATATAAAAGTAGATATAAAACATGGCATAAAACATGGACATCAAATCACCCCATACTTAAGCTTGCTTGTCCTCAAGCAATACTTTTAATTGTCATTTAGGGGAAGAATTTAAAACTCTCAACATCATAGATTCATTCTCATATAACCCTGCAATCAATTACCATCATCGAAAAGGTACTTATGCCACAAATCCATGCATGTGCAAACAAAAGGAACATCTACTCATAAAAGGAGGGTTATGCAAAAACAATTCATGTGACAAAGCATTAATAATCAAGAGGACTTTAATTAAGCTCAATAAGGAGTAGATTGGTAAAAGGCTAAAGGTGGGTAATATATGGCAATGTGGTGCTAATAATCCGGGGAAATGGAGTACTTTCCAACTTTCATACCACATTCCTTCTTCATAAGATTTCTCACATTTCATAATGCTTTTATCAACAATAATGCTTTTACCTCTCTAACCTCGGCACTGCCTTCTCGCGAGTCGCAAACATTGGTGTCATGAATGACCCCGGATACTTAGTGCTTTGGACTCCTCACCTGTGTGTCCCATCTCACTGAACTATTATCTCAGTAAGCAGGGTCGATCTACCTTTATCTCCTGAGGTGACCGGATTTTTTCTCACTCATTAAAATTTTCATATATTTCAAACATTCCTTCTGAACTCCAAATAATGATAACAACAACACAAACACCATATAAGATCTCCATAATGTAACATCATTCTCAACATCATCCCCGGATAGGAAATAAGGTAAAAAATGGCAATATTTAGAACATGTGGAGCAATGACTGAAATAAGGCATATGTATGGCTTTTATGATGCATAAGCATAGGTAAGGCTAGGAATATAAACAATGAGCATTGTATGGAAATATAAAGTCCTCTATCCTCTTATCATGCAACATGTCAAAAGCAATTTCAAATTTTACCTCCTTCTATGGTTTTCAATAAAATATGCACTTCATTGTGACTTCCCTTTACTAGGCAATTTCATGCTATATCTCTAATGAATCCAATTTTGCATCGCCGAGTTCAATAAAGCTTCCATGACACTATTTTTTTTGAATAATTTACAAGCATTGGGAGATGTCTCATAGAGCATTGAGTTTAGTAATTATGCACAAAATTTAAAATTTTACTCAAAATTCACCATGTAAAACCAAAAACAAGAATAAAATATATAATAATAATGAGCTCTTCCCCCACCCCATACTTAGAATATACAGTGTCCCCACTGTATGAAAATCAAATAAAACAAGAGTAAGGAAGGAACTCACCGAATAACGCGCCGTAGGGTCGAAATAGGGCTGTTGTAGGTTGCTAGGAGTCGATATCCACTAGGTGTAGGTTGATATTGACTGCAATTTGCCCGATTCCAAGTATGCAACTGGTCGAAATCGGGTGGATAGGTCGATATTGACCAACTTCACTCGATATTGAGTAAGTTGGGTCAAAATTGACTGGTCTGTCTCTTCTGCTGCTGGGTCGATTTCTACTTCAGGGGTCAATATTGACTGATTTAGGTCGATATTGACCAGGTTGGCTTGACTCCAATTTTTTTTTTCCGACCTGCAGAATTTGTTAGTTTTTCCCGCAAAAATATAAGATTCCACATGAAGTATTCAAAGTCAAAAACAAAAACCAAAACCAAAAGTTTCAAAGTCCCAAAAAAAATCCAAAAGTTTTATGTACATGCTCTAGATTTTAAAGTCGCTAGGCCGACTTCTCCGCTTATGCTCAAGGACCGTTAATGTGGATCATCTAGGTCCTTATTGTAGTATGCAAGCTCGGCTGATAGGTGGTTGCTTGCATAGTCTCCCTTTCCTTTCTTCTTCTTTCCGGCTTTCATCCTTTGCAGATTAGCTCGCCACGGGGCCTTACCTCCCCTTAAATACTTATTAAATTTATCGATGGACTGGGGAGGAGTAGAAATCATACCTGAACTTACCGTTTCGGGCCCAAAACAGAAATCTTCGGGCTGGGGGGTCAGTCGATATCGAGTGATAGGGGTCAATATCGAGTGCAGGGACCCCATACTCAGGCTTCTGGCAAGTCGGGTATTCAGCAGAGGAGGTCAATATCGACCGGGGGGGTCGATATTGAGTTGTGTCTTGGTGCTTTCCTCCGTTGTTGTTTGCTCATCCCCGTGGTTACTGATGCTCTTCACCTCTAGCCATGAAGTTTCCTCTTTCGTAGGGCCAAAAGAGAAATCTAAGATCTCGTCGCCTATTGTGAAGGTGAGCAATCGCTACTTTACGTTGATTTTAGCATCTACAGTAGGTAGGAATGGTCTACCAAGAATAATAGGGCTAGTAGGATCTTCGGCACAATTTATAATCAAGAAATCAGCGAGAATATAGAACTTACCAATCTGGACAGGGACGTTCTCGACCATACCTGTAGGGATAACCACCGTATTGTTTGCCATGTATAGCTTGGCATCCACAGGCTCTATGGACCATATCTTTACCTTTCACCAGATTGATAAGGGCATGATTCTCACACTTGCTCCTAAATCACACAAGGACTCATATTTATATTGTCTAAATCCCACAGTAATAGAGAACTTACCAGGGTCAGGTCTCTTCTCAGTGAAGTCCATTCTTTTGCACTCGCCGGCGATTTCCGAGATAGATCGCTTGTTGCTAAGGATTTCCTTGAGGAACTTGACATATGCAAGCATCTCTTGAAGATCTTCTGTAAAAGGAATTGAAACATTCAGTTCTTGACGCATCTTAACAAACCTTTTAAACCTACCTGCAGTGGGATCTTTCAGCGCCTTGGAAAGAAAAGGAAGCGCCTTTTTCAAAGCCAGAACAGATGTCGGAGGTGCTGCAGATGAGTCGATATTGACTGCAGGGGACTCGATATTGAGTTCAAGTGGGTCGATATTGACCTTGTGATGCTCGATATTGACTGGTGGAGTCGAAGTCGAGGTGGCTGGTGCTGCAGAGTCAATATCGACTGGTCCATGCTCAATATCGACTACTGTTTGGTCGATATCGACCTGGGTATGGTCGAAATCGGCCTGCTGTTCAGTAGTTCCGTCTGCTTCTCCGTTCATTGGTTCGTGCAATTTGTGACCGCTCCGTAGCTTTACAGCAGCGACGTGTCCGGTCTTCCCCTTAGGATTTGGTTCTGTTTGTCCAGTGAGTTGTCTGGTCGATCGTGGAATTTGTGCAGCGAATTGACCCATCTGGGTCTCTATGTTCCTCTTCCAGACGTCAAGCTCTCCAAATTTTGTAGTGATGCTCTGAAGCTGATTATTGATGGCGCTTGTAGACTGCTGGTTTTGTGCTTGATTTCTCCTCATTTCGTCGAGGATAAGTTGCAGATCGTCCTTCCGTTGATCCCTTTCTTGATGTCCAGGAGCTCTATATGGCGGGGGGTTCCTAGGGTCACATTGGTTCTATTGTGGTTGTTGAAACCTTTGATCCCCCATATAGCGATTTGGACCCCCTGCATAAGCTACCTCTTCTTGGGTTTCTGCCATCCTGACTTGCTCTGTGTGTGGGCACTCAGTAGTGGTGTGCCGCTGTGATCCGCATTCGATGCAAGGCTGGTTGACAGAGAGATAGTTGACTTGCTTGAGGAGCTTGCGGTTCTGATCTCTATAGTACTACTCCTTGACATCTGGGTCAATCTCTTTAGAAGGCTCATAGAGAGGCATGGATGGGGCTGGCCTGGCGTAGGCATTCTCATCATAGTTTGTAGAAGCCCCATACTTGTTATCGTAGTTGGTCAGCTTGTCTAGTATACCCCATGCGTCTGTTGGTGGCATCGTCAGATACTCATAGCGAGTATACTGGTTGATCCTATCATTAGTGGTATAGTCAAGAGAATTGAAGAATATCTCCTGAATGACATAGGGTGGTTGTCCATGAGTAGGGCAAGATCGCAGAAGGTCATTATATCATTCTCATGCTTTTGCCAGCGGTTCCCCAGGCTTCTGTTTGAAAGCTGTAATCTTCTGGCGGATGAGTGCTGTCTTGGCAGGAGGAAAGAATTTATTGAGAAATTCCTGCTCCACTTGAGCCCATGTGGTGAGGGATCTTGGTTTCAGTCCTTCAAGCCACTTCAATGCAGGACCGGCGAGAGACCAACGAAAAGCCTTCATCTTGACATATTCCAGAGTAGTACCTTCAGCAAGAGTACGGCACATGTCAGAAAAATTGGTAATATGTTCAAGAGGGCATTCATTAAATCTTCCATGAAAAGCATTATTTTTAAGTTCAATAAGGAAATGAGTGCGAATTTCAAAATTATTCTGAAGGATTAGAATGGCCGATTCAGGCACGACGAGAGTCGGGTGCATGTAATCCTTTGCAGTGGTTGGGTATTGGGCAAGCTTAGCTTCCACTTGCCTCCTTCGCTCAGCTTCATGTTCCCTTCCTGCTCTCTCAGTGGTAAGAGCAGTATCTTTGGCGGCTAGTTCTCTCCTAAGCCTCTCAATCAGCTGTTCTTGTGTTTCTGCGGCCGCCATGGCTCTTTTTAGTTTAGCGTGGATGTGTATAAGGCGTTCCGGTTCGTCTAAGCCGTCAAACTCAGGTGGTTGACCAGAACGACGCATACACCTGTGAAGTAACTCAAAGCAAACGTGAGATCTAACTACCTAAGGCGCGAATGATTGCTTCCTCGGCAACGGCGCCAATTTGTTGTAGGAGGAAATCGAGAATTGCAAATAGAATGTAAATAAAATAAGCAAACCGATTCCGTTCCGAGCAAATAATGTTCAAGACTTCCTCCCGATGTAGCAAAAGGAAGTCAGGTTCGATCCTCGAGGAAGCTGGTGAGCGGATCCTAGGCAGCACAAGAATCTCAGTCGATTTCGACTCTAGGGAACAACTCAGTATCGACTAGAGGCAGTCAATATCGACTTCGTTCAGTCGATTTTGGGCAGTATTCAGCAAGGCAGTCGATTTTGGCTCAGGTCACTCGATATTGACTTAGGTCAGTCAATATCGACTAGTGTCTCCTTGAAACCGACCTGTTGTGCAGAAACAAAAACGATCAGCGATCTTTCTAGATCGAAGGTCAGAAGTCAATATCGACCTATAGAAGGTCAATATCGAGTAGGGCAACAGTAGGAAAAAATAAAGAACAAAGCTTTCGTAGATTTCGGAATTAACTTTATATAAAAGAAAACTTCCAAGATCGGGGTTTGCAACGACAATAACCAAGCATGCATAAGGCAAGATAAATAACGGTAATCATGCAAATTGCATCGAAGGATCAAGCTTTCACCTTTTCCAATACTTAGACAACTCTTTCAAGAAACCCTAATTGTATCTACCGATTTTATGTTTACAATTCAAGTTGTTAGCATGGATCTCCATTGAATGGGTAATAAACACATAAAAGGTAGTAGATGCTCAAAACACGACAAAGGTCGGATCTTTACCTCAAATACGCATGGGTATCGTCGGGCTCGCCCCGACCCTAGATGTAGGTGGACTACTCGCGCCTCATCGCAATCGCAGACATTGATGAATGAAAAGAAACTTGCATTAAACTAAATTCAAAGTCTTTACAATCCCGGCACTCAACTTTCGTAGATTGAAAAAACCTAAAACCTTTGAACTCCTAAAACTTCTCTGTGGAACTACTTCTCTGAAATTGAATGAATAAAAACTAGCCCCATGGGCTTTATTTATAGGCTTTCAATCCTTGCTAATCAAGGAAGGAAATTCTATCTATATCTCTATCTCACATAGAAGATATAATTCTACTAGAAATAATTATATCTAAATAAGTAAAACTAGATAAATCCTTAGGGTAATTAATTGTTCAACCCTTAGGATAAATAAAAAGATAAAAAGATAAATATCTAAAATCTTCATGTGTCGGAATCTTCTCTCGGAAATATCTCCATCGGATTCGGGATAAAACTATAAGTAGAGCTCGGAATCGACCCGGACCCGTCGCTGTGAGTTGGTCGATATCGAGCAAGTCTGGTTGATATCGAGTCATCTTCCTCGGCTTCACTCAGTCACTCGATCTCGGCTTCCTGGGGCAATATCGAGTGGGATGTTGGTTGATATCGACCAAGTTAGGTCGATATCGAATAGTCGTCTTCTCTGCTGGTCATTTTGAGTCGATATGGAGAATTTTGACCACAATCAAGTCGATATCGAGTAGCATAGGTCGATATCGACCTGTTTTCAGTTCTCAGCATTCTGCGCTGTTCTTTAAACGCACTTTCCCGAGTCCTCGTTCGTCGGATGGACGCATATGAGCATGCGTTGGAAAGCTCTTTTCGAGAGCTACAACTCTCATGAAGACATCAGAACTTGACTCAGAATAATGAATGCCGAAAAATGGCTCTTTTCTTCAGCTGCACCATTCTTAGCTTCTTCATGAGTTTCTTTTAAGCTCTAAAGTGCGTCCGATTTCTGCGAAATCAAACAAAAACTAGTGTAGACTCCATAATTTGGCAAATAAGCGTAAACTACATAGATTCTGTATTAATCTAACCCAAATGCATGAAATGCATTCAGAAATCGATATAAAAGTAAATATAAAACATGGCATAAAACATGGACATCAAAGGGAACGTCAACTCTTAGTGGTGGAATTACCCTTTTTTGGTGAGGTATATGGCATTCGTGGGATGAGAACCGGGGTACTCCCCGGTGTCTCATCTTCCGCCTCCTCTGTTGTCCTGGTGTTTTACCTCCTACTTCTTTCTTTGTTTCTTTAGTCGTCGCTGTTCTTTACGGGGGGTAAAAGGATACCTAATGACACTGGTGGCGTTGGGTCGGAGCAATGTTGTTTCTGGAGTTTCCTGAAAACCATGACGATTTAGGGTTTTCCGGGGACCGTTTTGATGGTGAGGGAGGATGAAACCTTTCGTCTTCCCCCTTTTTGTCTTCCCCGGAGATGATTTATCGAAAGTCGAGAAACTTTTGTGGAGGGGGTGAAAAGGCAGCTTTTAACTGTCATCCTATGGGGGGAAACATCTTTTCAATGCTCCTTTCGGGGGGCGCGTGAGGCACCAACATGAGCTCAGGGCTGGGCTTTTTGGCGCCAAATTTATTTACTCGCGATGTTGAAAAGGCAGTTTCCTCTTGTTAATTTTCCTTTTCCTTGCGTCTTTTCCAGGGGGTTTTTCCTTTGCTTTTAGAATCAAGATGTCGCAAGAGAGCGATAGCCAGAATCGTAGCGTACGCCATGAACACGAGGAGGTAAGTTCTTCGCGAACCAGATCCCTGGCAGATGATGATTCGGTTTCTACGGCGAGCCCCGTTCCTCTCCCACCGAGTAAGAAACCACACGAGGTGAAGAGAAAAAGAGCAAACCCTGGGGCCGATCCGAACATGAAGAGACGAAAAATGACAGGGACTATCAAGCGCCCTTGGCGGAGGGATGACCCTGAGTATTGTCATACCTCGGAGTCTATCAATGATATGGGAAAGGGCGAGTCATCTCGCATTCCCAAAGAAACTAAAAAGCCTGTGCTAGTGGTTCCGGGTGATTTTGCCTTGCCCCCTTATGACCGAACGGAGATAGACAACTGCAGCTTTTGTGAAGGATATGCTCCCGCTGCGCCTCCCCCTATTCCGACTATATTTAAGGATCGCGTGGCTCCTACCGTGGCTAAAACGCTGGCCAAGGAGTCAATTCTAACAGTTTAACACTTGGAGGAGGTGGCGAGACTTTACCCATGGCCGGCTGGGGTAGAAATAGGTCTGTCTACCGAGAATGGGGGATGTTTGAATGAATATAAAGACCACATTGTCATTCATCTAGGCAGCTTGCTCCAGGGTTTCCGCCTACCTCTCCCCCATCTTTATTCCGAATTCTTAGCGCATATAAAGACGATGTATCTTGCAGTGTATATTATGCGATGTGCTGTTATCAAACAAAGGTCGTCACTTGACCACCTTTTCTCTGTTCTTTCTTTCAGATGAAGTGAAGGGCTGGTGTCTGCCTCCTTGGCTGGAAAGATTGTTAAAAGGTTGTCTCGCAGTCCCGGATGGAGGAAAAAAATGGTTTCTTATTCGCGATCCAACCAAGACGATTCTAAACTTTGTGATTGAGCCTGGTAATTTCATCGCGCCTGGTGACAAGCATGACGAAGCGGATGGATTATCTTTCTTGTAGTTATATTTCTTCGTAGCATAAGTAGTCAGGCAAAACATCTCTGTTCTCGTCGAGGCCCGGTTTCTCTATTGCCACATCAAAGTGTGATTCTCCTTGGTATTCGAAGGTGAGGCGGCTCCCTATTCTGAGGTTCGTAATATTGGTGAAATATCTCAACCCTTCCGATAGGGAGAACCAGTCCCGCTCGTCTCGTTCGACTAGGATTAAGAATTCTTGGTTCGAGGGGGAACATAGATGGATATGGTCTATTATTTTCTCCCCGAATTCTACAAAGATATACAGTAAAGGGAGCCTGTGTAAGTGGCTTTCCCTAAGGATTATTCTGGAAAATTTAGGATTTGGAAAAAGCATAGTGTTTGTGACGAAAGTTGGTAGAGGGGTTTCTGGTGGAGAGAGTTCTCCTGAAACCATGTCGAAACTTGACATAGTGTTTTTAGGTAATTCAATTTGTATTTCTGATGTTTTCATTTATACCGGCTCTATGCGTAGTGGATATGGATGTTGTTCTGCAGAGGTATATCTGAATTGTTATGAAGCAAGGAGGTGCGTGTTGTCCGCTTGTTTTTTCGTGCAGCTCGGTGTATGAATTTTGGTTGTAACTATTCTTCACCGCCTGAATTGAACTTGTTCTTATCAGATGCTCTTTGTTGTATTATCTGATATTTGTTGCCCTCGTGGTAGACCTGGGTGGTAGGCGGTTTCTTTTGATGTTTTTCCTTGCAGAGGTTAGTATAAGAAGGTAAGAAACCCAAGGTCTTAATGTAGTTTGCTTGTGACAATGATGCCTACGACGCCAGTTGACATTCCAGGTGTATTTTTTTCCTCGCGTGAGGGGTTTCACTCGGGATATTGTCTTTGAAGAGCATTTACATATGCTGGTAAGCTATATTTATGCGATTGCTTTTTTCTTGATAAGTAAAGCGTTTCTGATGTGTTTGTTTTTGTTGTAGCCTTTACCATCCATATATCAGGATTATGGTTATGGTACCCTTTGATTTGTCCATTTATGGACGCGGGCGGACGAGGAATTTGTGGTGATGGTTGAAGCCTTAGGGCCCAATAACTTCTAGTTTACCACTGGGTGGCCCGAGTTTGTTGTGTCGAATGAACTTCGAATCGGAACACGCTTGATCTTTGAGTATGAAGGACATTCTTGCTTTGATGTTGGTGCCATGAACCATGGTCCTGATCGAAATGGTGATGAAGATTTCTCAGTTCGGTGCTGAACGTTCCGTTTTTATTACTTTTGCGGTGGTTATATCATTAGCCGTTGTTGGATGGTTGTGTTTGGTGCATAATTAATGAACTAATAAGTTATCGTGGTGCTGCTGGTTGAGTTTATCGTAAAGAGCGGATGATTTAATAAATCAAATAATCTCCAGCGTGTTGTTCACGATTGAGAAACTTCAACCTCCAGCGTCCTTAGATGTTGGGGAGGAAAAAATCAAGAAATCTATAGCGTGATGTTCGCGAATGGAGAAACTTCAATTTCCAGCATCCTTAGATGCTAAGGAAAAAATCAAGAAATCTCCAGCGTGATGTTCGCGAATGGAGAAACTTCAATCTCCATCGTGACATTCGCAATTGAGAGATCTCAATCTCCTGCGAGATATTCGCGATTGAGTGATCTCAATCTCCAGCGAGATATTCGCGATGGAGAGATCTCAATCTCCAGCGTCCTTAGACACTAGGATTTTTCTTCGAATTGTTAGACAAAGATTGATGATAATACGCATCTCAAAAAGCAGGTTTTTATTGAGAGGCCGAGTTTAAAAAAAACATTTTGAAATGGAACAACATTGCTCACCGAACTGTTCCTGGGATCTAGTGGAAACCATATGTCGTCGGACCGTCCTCTATGTAGAGGCCTTGTTTATCGAAGAAATGGACTTCAAACCTTGCTTCTTCCAGGTGGGTGAACGTGATATTTCCAACTCTAGTCCGTGTGACTCGACAAAATCCTTCCATCTGCGTGCTACCTAGTGAGATTCGTAACTGCCCCCAACGATGTGGACATGGAAATCATTGACGACGCGGGTGGATAAAAAGATCTTTTCGGGAACATGGGGTTGGAAATATTGACCAAATTCGTAAGGCAACATCATGCGTATGTATTGCTCGTCCCCTATTAAATAAATATCGAAAATAAAGGGATTGTTTGGGTTTTGATCGCTGATGTTCGCTGCCATATTTATATTTTTGGAAGGACCACTGATGAAAAGGTTGTGCCTTTTATGTTGTAAGGAAGAAGTGCTTTTATGGTGGCTTCGACTGATTTGAAAAATGTTTTTGTGATAAATGACTATTTTCGGATTTGAAATGCGCTAGTGTATTTGGTCGGGTTCTGAAGGGATTATTTGTCACGTGTAGCATATGCAGAGTATCTCGGGAAATCCTTCTCTCAGATTCTTTGTCTAATTTCAACGTATGCAATAAATGCTTTAGGCGATTTTCAAAGTATGTACAACCTTCTATTGGGTATAAGAAGGCGTGATGTTTGTGAAATTCGCAGTTGTTGGCTTGCTTTGTTAAGTATTGTTGCTTTGGCAAGGGGATGGCGTCTCCCAACCCTGAGATGCGAGATTTTTATCGTTATGTTGATGTAGAGGGGAGGATGCATCATCTTGTAAGTTTTATATGTTGGTCATGTTTTTTTATATTTTTTGAATTGTTTGCGAAGTAATGCTCTTTTGATTGCATCCTCTTCTTGATGCTTTTGAAAGGATGTATGGTCATGTTGTATCCGAACATGTTTGTCTAGTTTCCGCTACTGGTGAAAACTTTCGTTGGTGGTTATCTGATGGTTGGAATAGATTTGCGACCATTAACGGCGTCAAGGTTGGAGCGTTGATGGTGCTCTTTCAATATGTACGAGGGCATCGTTTCAAAATCCTTGTTCTTTAAGATGAGTAGGGCTTGGCTGTTTTGTAATAGTGGTTTAACCAGACAACTGTTGTGAGCTGAATCTGTCATGTTTTACAGTAATTTTTATATCGTTTTCTGCATACGTTTCATGCATTTGGGCTAAGATAGTACAGAATCTGTGTAGTTTATGTTTATTTGCAATATATGGAGGTCTACACAAGTTTTGGTTATATTTCGCAGAAATCGGATGCACTTTGGAGCTTAAAGGAAACTCATGGAGAAGCTAAGAATAGTGCAGCTGGAGGAAAGACCATTTTTCACCATTCTTCGTTCTGAATCAAGCTTTGATGTCTTCATGAGAGTTGTAGCCCTCGCAAAGAGCTTTCCAACGCATGGTCATATGCGTCAATCCGATGAACGAGGACCTGGGAAAGTGCGTTTTAAGAACAGAGTAGAAAGCTGAGAGAACTGTACTCGATCTCGAGTACACTTACTCGATCTCGACAAAGGCTGTCCGAGCACACCTGGTCGAGCAGAGCTGATCGAGGACACTGAGTCAGAGACAACCCGACTCCCGGAACCCTACTCGATCTCGAGTACCACTTGTCGAGATCGACTACACCTCAGTGCCAAGTCCGGAGTCGACGAGTTGTGACAAGTCGAGAAGCCAAAGAAGGAGACGCCGAGCCAACTCCACTCGATCTCGAGTACAGCTAGTCGAGATCGAGGACCAGCACCGCGTCTGTCCGAGTCCATGCCGAGGAGGAGTCCTCGACCACACCAGGCCACACATCCTCGACCACACCCAACTCGATCTCGAGGAGAATTAGTCGAGATCGAGGAGCCAAGGAGCACCAGTCCGAGCCTTGTCGAGCAGGGCTACCCGACCAAGCCAGCCAGCCCAAGTCGATGACCACCTCTACTCGATGTCGAGGAGCCCTACTCGAGATCGACGAGTCGCGTCCTGAAACCGCGTTACGCGCCTTGAGCTGTCCGTGTCGAGCTGGGAATCCTTGGGGCCGAAGGAAGCCAAGTCTATCCGATTTCATCAAGTTCTATCCTTGGAAGAGAAGATCTATCAACAAGAAGACATCTTACCTATTTTAGATTTATCTTTTCCTTTTAGATTTAATTCCTATATTGCTTTTATCTTTTAAAGTTTTAGATATAATTTTAGATATAGATAGATATATTCTATCCTTGATTAGCAAGGAATAGAAGGCTATAAATAAAGCCCTAGGGGCTAGTTTTTTCATTCATTCAATTACAGACACAATTTCATTGAAGTAAGTAGGAGTAGAGAGAGAAAGTTTGTGGCAAGCAAGGTGGAAAGGCGAAAGCGGATTTTTCTTGTTGGTTGTAAGCTTTCTTTATTTAATTCAATGCAAGTTAGTTTCTTTTGTTATTTGATGTCTTTCTTGATAATGAAGAGCGAGTAGTCCACCCACTTCTGGGGCTGGGGTGAGCCCGACGGTGGCCATGTGGGGTGATGCGGTAAAGGTACAATCTTGTTATGCAATTCGTCTTCTATCCCTATGAGCATGATTCTTTTGCGAGAGTTGAAGGTGATCCTTGTTTGTGTTATTGAAGCGAAAGTGATCTTAATGCAACTTGGATTAATTATGTGAAAAGGGTTAGTAACAATTAGGGTTTATGCGAAAGCCTCTATATGCCTATTTGTTAGTAACAAAAGTTACTTTGATGGAAAGCATGATCTTTTATGCCTTTATGTGTTACTTTGCATGGTTATCGTTGTGGTGTTGATACCCTGGCTTTGGAAGTTTTTCATATATTGAGTTTATTTCTGTCGAAATTCTGAAATCTGTGTTCGAATCTGGAATTTATATTTTCTGTGTTTTAGTCGAGACAGAGGAGAGGCTTGTCGAGATCGAGTAGACCTTAGTCGATCTCGAGTTGGCTCTTGCCTACATCGAGTTGAGTTTTCTTTTCTGTTTTCGATTCTGCAATTTCTGTTTTTACTATTTGTCGTCGATCTCGAGTTAGGTGTTGTCGAGATCGAGTTGCCGTTGCCGGGTTTGCGGTCTGCTGTGATTTCTGAGTTTCTGCTGTTCACTGTTGTTCGTCGATGTCGAGTTACTGCTGGTCGAGATCGAGCTAGCTTCTGTCTTTACTTTATTTCTTGCTTTCGTTTGCTATTTCTTGTCTTCGTTTGTCTTTCTTTCTTTGTTTCTGTGTTTCTGTCTTTCTGTTGCTTTTCTGTGAGATTTACAGCTGCCTAGGATCCGCTGACACGCTTCCTCGTGGATTCGATCCTGACTTTCTCTTACTGCATTGGAGGAGTCTTGTAATTATTTGCGTGGGCCTAAATCTGGTTTGATCTATTTTGTTATATTTCATACTTGATTTCCTCCTCACAACAACAGTTATTCCTCTGTCGCGCTTTTGTTAACCTTAACCATGTGTGTTGCTTATGTGTAATCGTGCATATTTATGTGATAATATCTTAATGGGTTTAAAGATATGGTTTGGGTTTTTGTGTTTTGTCTCTTTCCAACTCTGATGTGGCTGCTCTTTTGCGTGACACTGGCGTTTATGGGTAGCAGATATATGCTCTGTAATTTTGCCACTTGCTTGGCATGCAGTTGGCTATGAAGATATCGCTTTGGACGGATGTGAATTATTTTTGGTGATGAGACAAGGCTGCCCTGTTTGCTTTATTTACTAATAAATAGCAGATGTTTGGATAAAATCTGCGGCAGTCGTCCTTGTGGTTTGTTTTAGCTGTTGGTGTTTTTTGTAGTGAGGAATCATGACATCCCCTCATCCTCGTCGTCGTGACTTTTTCCGTTCTATTGATTCTGAAGATAAGATGGAATATATGGTAGCTTTCTCTATCCTTCTTTTGCGATATTTGTGTTTTTTGATTGATATTTGATCTCGTGGCTTGCAGCTTTTGCCTGAATCTTTTGGAGCTCAGTACACTTGCGAGGGATTATCTCACGTTTGTTTGGTTTCTCCTACTGGGAGAGAGTTTCGAGTAAGGGTGTTTCGAGACAACCAGGACCATTATATCCTTACTGAAGGCTGGCGTGTTTTGCTATGGACAGTGGATTGCATGTTGGCGGGTCCCTTATTATTTTTAAGTACGAAGAGGGTAGTCGTTTCACTATAATCGTTTTAGAGGTGAATGAGTGAACTTGAAAAGACTTGTAGTCAAATTCGTGTTTATCCCTTTGTTTGTGTAAAACCTTTGATGTTAATTGTTCTTTGTTTATCGAATACCCTTATTGGAGTTTTCTGGTAGAGAAACACGCGGCTGTTAAATTTACTCTCTTTGGAGGCTTGCTTGCATGCTTATCCGTGTTTAAAGTGCACGCGATCGCTAGATTAACTTTTCTTGGAAATCTTGCTTGCACATCCCCGTGTTTGAAAGACACGTGATTGCTAAATTTATTCTCCTTGGAGGCTTACTTGCATACGCATCCGTGCTTAAAGTGCACGCGATCGCTAAATTTATCCTCCTTGGAGGATTACTTGCATGCGCATCCGTGCTTAAAGTGCACAAGATCGCTAAATTTATCCGTATCGACAATGTTTCATGGGTTTGAAACTTTCATTTATATATGAAGTGGTATACCCAATCCGGAACCCTGGTGACCACTATACATAGAAAATCTAAGTCGCCAGATTTCTAATATGTCTAGCCTTTACGCAAAATAAGCCTTGAGATTCTTGGCGTTCCATGATTTTACGAGGATCGCGCCTTCCGAATTTTGAAGCTTGAAGGAACCCCTACCTACTTCTTTGTGAATGATGTATGGACCTTCCCACTTGGGTTCAAGCTTTCCCCCAGTCGTTTCTGGGCGAAGGACCATATCTCCTTTTTGCAGGGGTCGTACAAAAACACGCTTGTTGTATCATACCGTCAGGCGACGTTCATACTCATTTGCTTTGAGACAAGCGGTATCCCTTCTTTCTTCGCGTAGATGGAGTTCTAGCTGAAGAGCTTCGTCATTGGAATCCTTGCTGAAATCAACAATTATGGCTGATGGAATTAGTAGTTCTACTGGTATGACTGTGATGTCCATGTTTTGTGTCATGTTTTATATTGACTGTTATATCAATTTCTGTATGCATTTCATGCATCTGGGTTAGAATAGTACAGAATCTACGTAGTTTATGCTTATTTGCCAAATTATGGAGTCTACACTAGTTTCAGTTTAATTTCGCAGAAATCGGACGCACTTTGGAGCTTAAAGGAAACTCATGGAGAAGCTAAGTATTGTGCAGCTGGAGAAAAGACCATATTTCCACATCCATCATTCTGAATCAAGCTTTGATGTCTTCATGAGAGTTTTAGCCCTCGAAAAGAGCTTTCCAACACATGCTCATATGCGTCAATCCGAGGAACGAGGACTCGGGAAAGTGCGCTTCAAGAAGTAAGCAGAATGGTGAGAGCTGACACAGCTGCTCAACGTCGACCAGGTTCTACTCGAAGTCGACTACAGCTGAAGCAGACTTGATCGAGGACAGAAGAAGAAGACAATCCGAGCCTGAGCCGTACTCGACGTCAACCACACCGTACTCGACGTCGAGTAAGCCTAGTCGACGTCGACCACCACCCAGAGTCTTCTATTGCTCGGAATCGACTGTACTGACCCCTGTCGACTACCACTTAGTCGAGGTCGAGTACACTGTGGTCGACCACTTGTGAGATTCTCCGCTGCCTAAGATCCGCTGACACGCTTCCTCGAGGATCGATCCTGACTTCCCACTGTTACATCGGGAGGAAGTCTTGTATTTATTTGCGTGGGCACGAATCTGGTTTGCTTTATGTTATTATATTTTGAACTCGATTTCCTCCTACAATAAATTGGCGTCGTTGCCAGGGAAGCAATCATTCGCGCCTTGGGTAGTTAGATCTCATGTTTTCTTTGAGTTTTTCTTCTACAGGTATATGCAGGACACCTTTGCTTATTTCAACGAAACATGGGCCGAAAGGAAAAGAGATAGACGGTATGCAAAAGAATTTGAATATTTGAGATGTCTATACATGGTTGATGAGGAGGCATGGCTTGAAGGTGTACGCGCATTCAGGAAGCTACAAGCATCGTCTGAACCTGAGGTCGACCTCGACCAACGCCTAGTCAATGTCGACCCATCTCCAGTCGATATCGATCTATCTACAGTGGATACCCAGGTATGTCCTTCCGCTATCTCAATTCCAACTTTGCTATCTGTCTTTGAAAAACCATTTGAAGAACCTCAAGAAGAAGAAGAGCCAGAAAAGAAGAAGTTGGACGTCGTTGCCCATGTTGTTTCAAAATCAGTTTGGCCTTATAAGGTGAAGGCTATCCCCGACAATTTTGAGCAACCGATGTTCATATTCAAGTATGGGGTCCTAGCAAAGTGTCATGAAGCTCCGCATGATGAGGTGGAAATATCTCTTCCCACTCCACCGTTTTGCTTTGGTGGAGACGTGCAAACAAATCAACCAATGAAGCGGAAGAGGTATGATGATGAGGTATGTATATTTTCTTTATATCTTCCTTTATGCATGCCAACTGGAGCCCATGAAGATGAATGGGTGAAGCCATAGAGCGTTCACTCGGGGAGGTTTAAGCTTCTTCATACGATGCCCCCAGATGACATCCCACGCTTCCCACCACCGGAGGAACCACCAGATCCACCTATACCTCCGGACAAAGACGAGCCAGACTGATGCACAAGCGGAGAAGTCGGCCTAGCGACTTTAAAATATAGAGCATGTACATAAAACTTTTGAATTTTAAGACTTTGAAACTTTTGTTTTTGTTTGTTTTTGTTTGTTTTTGTTTTTTTTTTAATACTTCATGTGGAAGGTCTTGTCTTTGTGCAACAACTAACATTTTTAGGGTCAAGAAGCATAAAAGGATCGCAAAGACCGGAAGGAGAAGTTCCTGACAGTCAGTCGAAATCGACTAGGCCAGTCGAGATCGACCAAGAGGAGCAGCCCAGAACTAATCGAGGTCGAGTAGGTCAACTCGACGTCGACCAGCCAGAAGCATCATCGACTTCATCTTTCACTCGACGCAGCAGAACTGTACTCGACGTCGACCACGCCTACTCGACGTCGACCAGCACATTTACTCGACTGCCCTGTTTTGACTCTACGACGCGTTATTCGGTGAGTTCCTTCCTTTACCTCTGTTTTTTATTGATTTTATACAGTGGGGACACTATATATTTTAAGTATGGGGTGGGGGAAGAGCTCATTATTATTTATTTATGTTTTATTCTTGTTTTTGGTTTTACATAGTGAATTTTGAGTAAAATTTTAAAATTTTGTGCTTAATTGCTAAACTCAAAGTTTTATAAGTCATCTCCTATTGCTTGTAAATTGTTCAAAGAAATAGTGTCATGGAAGCTTTAATTGAACTCGACGATGCAAAATTGGATTCATTAGAGATATAGTATGAAATTGCCTAGTAAAGGAAAGTCACAATGAAGTGCATATTTTCTTGAAAACCATGAAATGAGGTAAAATTTGATATTGCTTTTGATATGTTGCATGATAAGAGGATAGAGGACTTTATATTTCCATATAATGCTCATATTGTTATATCCTAGGCATACCTATGCTTATACATCACAAAAGCCATAATATGCCTTATTTCATATTTGCTCCACATGATCCAAATATTGCCATTCTTTACCTTTCCTATCCGGGGATTATGTTGAGAATGATGTCACATTATAGAGATTATTATATAGTTGTTGTGTTGTTATTGTTATTTTTGGAGTTTGGTAGGAAATTGTTTGAAATTTATGCAAAATTTAATGAGTGAGAAAAAATCTGATCATCTCAGGAGATAAAGGTAGATCGACCCTGCTTGCTGAGATAATAGTTCGGCAAGATGGGACACTAAGGTGAGGAGTCCGAAGCACTAAGTATCCGGGGCCATTCATGACGCCCATGTTTGCGACTCGCGAGAAGGCAGTGCTGAGGTTAGAGAGGTAAAAGCATAATATTGAAAAAAAGCAATGAGCGATTAAGTGAAAGGTGATGAATCAAATGAAGAAGGAATGTGGAAATTCAGTTTGGAAATGCTCCATTTACCCGAATCATTAACACCACGTTACCAAAAAAAACTGCCTACCTTTAGCCTTTTACCAATCTACTTCTTATTGAGCTTAATTAAAGTCCTCTTGATTATTAATGCTTTGTCACATAAATTGTTTTTGCATTACCCTCCTTTTTTGAGTAGATGTTGTTTTTATTGCACATGCATGGATTTGTGGCACAAATACCTTTTCGATGATGGTAATTGACTGCAGGGATATATGAGAATGAATCTATGATGTTGACAGTTTTAAATTCTTCTCTGAATGACCATCCAAGTTATTGCTTGGGGACAACCAAGCTTAAGTATTGGGTGATTTGATGTCCATGTTTTGTGCCATGTTTTATATTGACTTTTATATCGATTTCTATATGCATTTCATGCATCTGGGTTAGAATAGTACAGAATCTATGTAGTTTATGCTTATTTTCCAAATTATTGAGTCTACACTTGTTTCTGTTTAATTTCGCAGAAATGGGACGCACTTTGGAGCTTAAAGGAAACTCATGGAGAAGCTAAGTATTGTGCAGCTGGAGAAAAGACCATATTTCGACATCCATCATTATTAATCAAGCTTTGATGTCTGCAAGAGAGTTTTAGCCCTCGAAAAGAGCTTTCCAACGCATGCTCATATGCGTCAATCCGACGAACGAGGACTCGGGAAAGTGCGTTTCAAGAACTGAGCAGAATGCTGAGAGCTGACACAACTACTCGACGTCTAACAGGTTCTACTCGAAGTCGACTACAACTGAAGCAGACTTGATCGAGGACAGAAGAAGAAGACAATCCGAGCACGAGCGGTACTCGACGTCAACCACACCGTACTCGACGTCGAGTAAGCCTAGTCGACGTCGACCACCACCCAGAGTCTTCTGTTGCTCGGAATCGACTGTACTAACCCCTGTCGACTACCACTTAGTCGACGTCGAGTACACTGTGGTCGACCACTTGTGAGATTCTCCGCTGCCTAAGACCCACTGACACGCTTCCTCGAGGATCGATCCTGACTTCCCATTGCTACATCGGGAGGAAGTCTTGTAATTATTTGCGTGGGCACGAATCTGGTTTGCTTTATTTTATTATATTTTGAACTCAATTTCCTCCTACAACTGACTGCATCCACTCCAAAAGCCATCGCGAATGGTGTTTCTCCAGTGGGACTCTTAGTTGAGGTTCTATATGACCATAATACCATGGGAAAGATCTCAGCCCATTCTCCTTTTGCTGTCCCCAACCTCTTTTTTAAGGCATTCAAGATTTAGCGATTCGTGGTTTCGGTCTGTCCGTTGGATTGCGGATAAGCCACTGATGAGAATCGGAAGTCTATACGGATGCCGGCGCAGAAATGACGAATTCTCTCGCAGTCAAATTGGGGACCGTGATATGTGATGATAGCTTGAGGGACACCAAATCGGCAGACCATATTTTTCCATAGGAATTTACACACTTTTTCCGCTGTGATGGTGGCCATGGCTTCAGCTTCCACCCACTTCCTAAAGTAATCTACTGTCACAATAATGAAGCGTAGCTGGCCTGGTGCTTTTGGGAAAGGGCCCAAAATATCCATTCCCCACATTGCGAATGGACATTGTGCGAAAATGGTTTTCAAAGGATGAGGGGGGCGATGATTGAGTGACGCATTTCGTTGGCAAAGATCGCATATATGGATGACCACTTCCACGTTTGCCCTAAGGGAAGGCCAATAATAGCTCAGGCGTGTGATTTTAGACGTTACGGCTCTCCATCCTTGGTGGTTGCCGCAGAGGCCCGCGTGCAGTTCTTGCACGAGATTAGAGCCTTCCTGGTTTGAGACACATAGGAGATCCGGAAGTTTGAATCCCCTTTTGTATAGTCGGCCATCTCTGACTCAAAAGCAGTCCGCTCTTCTTCTGGTGCTTTATATGTCCTGTAATTCGCCTGCTATTCGCCCGTAGGGGTATACGCCAGTCTCCGACTGATGGATTCCTCGGGCATGCCTCTGTTCGATTACCACGCGATCGCTTAAACTTAGGGGTAGCGTGACCCCCATTCTGGCCAATGTATCGGCGCGCTCATTTTGTTCACGAGGTATGGACGTGATAGAACATTTCCCGAAGGTAGCAGTGAGTGTTTTTACACGGGCTAAATACTTAGGCACCATTCCGGTCTTTGCTTCGTATTCCCCCTTAACTTGTAGGGCAACCACCTCTGAATCTGTAAAAATTCGAACTTGTTGGGCCCCGTTAATCAGGGCCTTTTCAATGCCCGCGATCAAGGCTTCATACTGCTTCATTGTTGATGGCTTCAAATATTAATTGGAAAGATAAATCAGTTATCTCTCCGCTTGGGATAGTGATGGTTACTCCTTCCCCACACCCTCCCGTTGATATCGATCCATCAACATTAAGCACCCAGTCCTCTCCATCGCGATCCTGAGAGTCCGTAAAGACGGCTTCGGCAACGAAGTCGGCCAACGCCTGGGCCAAATGAGACTTCCTGGGTTTGAAATTAATGTCGAATTCAGAAAGCTCTGCTGCCCATTTGACCATCCTTCCTGAAAGGGATGGTGAGTGTAGGATCTGGAGGAGGGGCAGGTCGGAGAGCACTTCTATGGTGTGAGCCTGGAAATAGGGCCTCAATCTTCGCGCTGCAAAGACCACAAATATAGCCATCTTCTCTATCGGGGTATATCTGGATTCAGCGGGCTGTAATACTCGGCTCGCGAAGTAAATAGGGAACTTGGATTCCCTAGTGAGCATTGTGCTAATAGTGGTGGATCAGACAACAAGGTACATCTAAAAAGTTTCATGCTCGCGTGGAAAATGTAGAGTGGGCAAGGTGGCCAGATAATCCTTCATGCTTTTGAAAGCCTTATTCAAAATGGTAGTCCATTCGACTGGATCTTTCTTTTTTAGCTGCTCAAAGAAAGGCAGCGAGTTGTCGGCTAGTCGCGAACAGAATCTGCTCAAGTAGTTGACTGACCCATTCAACTTTTGGATGTCATTCAACGTCTTTGGAGGGGCCATGTCGATGATGGTTTGTACTCCTGAGGGATTTACGTCTATTCCACGGTGGATTATCATGAAGCCTAGGAACTTTCCGGAATCTACTCCAAAAACACAGTTTTATAGATTCAGGCAAACGCGATTTTTCCTTAGTGTATCGATGGTTTCCTTCAAGTCTTTACATTGGTCCTCCGTTGCAGGGCTCTTGATCACGATATCATCGACGTAAGCTGCAACATTTCTTCCGATTTGCGACACAAACACTTTTTCTATCATTCGCTGAAAGGTGGCACCCGCGTTTTTGAGCCCAAATGGCATTACCTTATAACAAAAGGTTCCTTGGTTGGTGATGAAGGCGGTGCTTTTTTCGTCACGAGGACTCATCTTGATCTGATTGTAACCGAAATAAGCATCTAGAAAGCTTAGGGTGGCATGTCCTGTCGTGGTGTCCACCAGCTCGTCGATGGATGGTAAAGGATAACTATCTTTTGGGCATGCTTTGTTCAGATGTTTGATGTCTACGCACATCCTGCACTTGCCACTGCTTTTTCTGACTAACACTACATTTGATATCCAGGTTGAGTCATTAATCTCGCGAATAAATCCGGCTTGCATAAGCTTTTGTACCTCCTGTTTCGCTGCTTCTGACTTTTCGGCGACCATCTTTCTCTTTCTTTGGCACACGGGTCGAACTTCCAAATCTGCTTGTTGTTGTTCGGATGTGGCCTCTTGCTAATGCTCATCGGTTGTTTATTCTTTTAAAGATCCTCGAACATCTCCTTTAATCGCGAATATTCGACTATGGTCCTTCCTTAGTGAGGATAAGTAACAAACTCTACTTTCTGCTTGTTCTCCTCGCGCTTCGCCCACCTTTCTGTCAGCACATGGAAACTTGACGCTAAAATGATATATAGAGCATGTTGTTTGGAACTTGAATAGACTTACACGGCCCATGATAGCGTTGTAGATGGACGGCATTCGGACCATTGTGAACTCAATCATATGGGTTCTTCTATTTGGTGTGGTCTCTAGCGTCAGGGCCAACTCGATCGTTCTAGCTACCTCAACCTCGTCTTCAGAAAAGGAGACTAGCTTTCCTGAGTAGCGACGTAGAGCGCTTTCAGCGATCCCAAGTTGCTCAAAAGTGTCCCAGTAAAGGACGTCTACAGATGAACCCGTATCTATCATGACCCGTTTGACAGTTTTGGTTCCTATATGTGCATGGATGACCATAAGATATGAGTGAGGCATTCTAAGATCGTGAGCGTCTCGGGTATCGAAAATAGAGAAACTTAGTATAGCGTGCGTAGTGGATGCTTGTTTGACGCTGGCCTCGGATGGGGGGCGTCTGGCTTCTCTTTCATAGTTTTTCCTTTCTTTATTACCGTTGCTAGATGTCGCGGGTCCTCATGCGATAATATTGATGCACCCATCCAGAGAAGAAGGCTTCCAGTGATCTTGGTTGGATGAGGACCTTGCCGCGGGGGCGTTTCTTGTGTCCCTAGGCGGAGCTCGATACCCTCCTCCCCTGTTTCCATTCCTTCCTCCCCTGTTCTGGGGGTAAGTTCCCCTACCTTTTCCCCCAGTTGCATACTGGGGATTCTAGAGTCTTGGTGGTGCATTAGGTGGTTTATATTGTCGGGGAGGAACCTCAAAAGGACGGTGTTGTTGTGGCATCGCGACTGGATTATTGGGGTTTGTTAGTAGGGCGCAAATTTGAAGGGGCGCCTCTTTTTGAGGAAGAGCTTGTGGAATCCCATAGACCGGAGTGAGATATGGTCAGGATGAGCCATCATTACGTTGGTTGGGGCACCAAGTGGATTTGGTCCTGATCTATGGTTGTATTGTACTTCTTGGATTTGATGGCGCGGTGGGATGACCGGATATTGCCAAGGAAGATTGAGACGTTGTTGATCCCCAAAATTTTCTCTTCCTTTGCGTTTGTTGGGGAGCCGGTGGTAAGACGGTTGATGGAACAATTGCTTATACTAGACAGGTCGCGAGCTAGAGCTTGCAGCTTCCATGACGTGGATCTTCTTGGTTACGAGTTCTCTTAGAACATCGTAGTTTGCCGGTTCCTTTTGGAATAGGCAAATTTTGAAATCTCTTTCGGCCAGATTACCCATTAGTATTGTGCATGCAGATTCTTGGTTGAATCTCGGGATTTGCACCACCATATTAGTGAATCTGCTGAAGAAGTTTCCCAAGGACTCGGTCGCCCTTTGCTTGATGGAGTTGAGGTCTAACATGATTCTTTTTCTTGTGCGAGCGTTGCCGAAATGAGCGACGAATGTACCTGACAGCTGCGCGAAGTTGTTGATGGATGACCGGGCCAAATTGGTGAACCATGTTAAAGCTACCCCACTCAGCGTAGATGGAAATGAGCGGCAATACATAGCATCATTGTCCTCGTTCATTCAAATGCCGTGGTGAATTGGTTGAGGTGATCATAGGGATCAGTATCCCCTTTATACATGGCGATGGAGATGTCCCTCCACCTCTTAGGGATAGACACTTAGCGTATTTGCCTGCAAATAGCAGATGGAAAAGTTGGTTCACCTTTGCGAGTTTGCCCGGGTGCCTCGGGGGAATTCGAACATGAAGATACGTCTCGGGGATTGACAACACGGTCGATCTTGTTGACGTTTTCGTCGAGTTCCAGACCGTGGCTGAGAGGGAAACCAGCGGGGTAGGGGAAATGGTTGATCGTTATGGGCACCGGACCTTGTTGTTGATAGTACGCACGGAGGTCGTGCTGGAATGGCACCCTGTTCGCTTGTTGGTTAAGGAACGCGCTTTGCTGGTAATTCCCCGCGAAGAATTGGTATGGGGGGTAACCACACCACATCCCGTAGGGAGCGAACGTAGGTGGTTGTGCAGTGTCCCATGCCGGTTGTTGAGGGGCATTCTCGTTGCCGTTGTGCAATGCTTCCTCGTTGGGGGGGGAGCGTTGAGGTTGAGGCCGTTTGTTTCCTCGGTATCATGGTGTTGGTTTCCAAATTCCTCCCCAAATAGGGTAAAATTCATGATTCCTGCGAAAAAAACAACATTAGTGTTTATAAGGGAAATAAACGTTATTATTAATTTATTTTAGATAGAATTTATGTAGAATAAAAAAGGATAAAAGAAAAAAAAGGAAAGAAAGAAAGTGATGCAAAGAAGCGTATTGGTACGCGGAATCTCTCGTCGCGAAAGGTCCCACAGACGGCGCCAATGACGCATTTATGGGATTTCGCCTATACTTATTACCTCACTATGACGACAAAATGTGTTAAAATACCTACGGGCCCTAGCGGTGTGGAGTGATAATCAGATTATATACTTATTAGTTGGCTCGCGATGAATTAAGTTACTGTTCGGTCTTCGTTGGTAGAGGGAGCTAGGCGGGGTTGTTATCCCAAATTACATTCTTCTCCGATAAAAAGATCTTTAGAACTCAGCTTCGGGGGTTTTATGTCCGGGGGATAATCAGAGCTCTTATGCTTTTCGCTCTCGAAATCGGATCCCTCTCTTTGAGGTCGGAGGGGGGTATTTATAGGGAATCCCAAGCGAGTAGCTGGCTGGCGACCTCGTGGTTTTACATACGACATGTGTAAGGCATGCCCTCATGCTTAGGGGAATAGGCCATACACATGGAATTATGAGAAACGACGTGCTTGAGCCAGCGAGCTACTTTCTAGGGGTCCTGAGAGCCACGAGGTCCTATGGAGGACCCACTCTGGTTTCTTACGCGAGTCGACATCCCTATTTAGGTCGCGAAGGGGCTTTGGCCGGGGTTTGGTTGAGTGTCTTGCTTCGCGACGAACCCTGTAGTGGGACCAGGTGTCTTTTTGCGTTGAGTGGCCTGTTTATGACGTTATACTTGTATTATTTAATAGGCCTATTTTCCATGGCATCGTCAGATAGAACGCATGAATCGTTTATAATATTTTTCGGGTCTTTTACTAAAAGCTCTTGAAAGAATTAATGTTTAACGGGAGTTAAACCAAAATAGCCGTAATAGTATAACCCAATATTACCGAGTTTTATTTTTTTTATAAATAATATACATCTAATGAGAGTTTCTATAAAAACCCCTGGTGAAAATTATTTCTCGGGACTATTTTAAAACCCCTGAGAATTTTGTCCCAAAAGATGCTTGTTTTGTACTAGTGATATTTGGGCACAATATATCAGCTCCCTCTTAAACTGACAGATGATCTCGTACACAGAAAGCGAAGGGTCATGAGTCGTACGCATGAAGACCATCTCCTAGGCGGTCTGAGTCCCAACCGGAGAGTACTCTCGTAACAGCTATGCTCGGAAGTACTCGTAGCTCCACTACACTCAATCCGCCCTGTAGACGGAACATCGATCAAAAGGGTCCTTGCGCAGGAGACCTGCGGACAGCCTCGGGCGCTCAGTAATCGGAGCTCTAACGAAGTCGAAAATGTTATCAATCTGTATGAACCAAGCCTCGATTCTTCTCCGGTCTCTCCAAGGAAGTGTGGCGGGTCGCAATGTCCAAAAGCTCTCAGCCAATCGATGCGCTTATCAAGGCGTGCATCGATGACAACTAGCTCAGCCGGCTACTCGATGGGGATGTCCGCCTCTTGTCTAGCAAGGTGCTCAACGGGGATCGGGATTTCTGGTGCAATTGGCAGAGGGTCACCGATAAGTCTTCTCAGTTTCTCAATCAACACAGCTTTAATCAAGTTGTCCAAGTACAGCCTCGGGCGAAGGAGCTGATATCGCAAAATCCTCTAGGGCCTGAACCCTAGCATCTGCCTCGTCTGCAACTACTCGGCGAGGAAGTCATCCTCTGCCTCGACGTGCCAGGCCCCCACACCCAACTAATCATCGGCGTGTTTCAACAATAACTGCTGCATAATTGAAGGTTAGCTTAATAACCAGTATAAAAGCACTCAACGGAAATTAATATGATCCCCTTCGAATGGGATCGCCCTTGGGCCCAGTTTATATAACACAATCAAGCTAACTAAAAATTGTTCATCGAGGAGTGAGAGAGAGAGAGAGTCCCGCAAGGTCCGACTTCGAATCCCGATAATCTATCCTGAATCCTGACTCTCGGAAAATCCAATTCGAATTTCAAATCATTTCAAAATGAACAACTACACTCCATTTTTTCAAATCCGAAGCTCGAAAGTGGAAATAAGATCCCTCAAATCTCAAATTCAAAGGATGTCGAAATCATTTCGAAGGATTTTCCCAAAATAGCAAGTTGCTCGAGGACGAGTTTCTGAAATCTTCCCAAAATGAACAACTAGACTCCATGGAATTTGTGTAGTTTGTGCTTATTTGCGAGATATAGAGGCCTACAAAAGTTTTGGTTTAATTTTGCATGAATTGGAGTCATTTTGGAGCAATTTGGAGAAGAAGGAACCAAGCTGATGAAGCACTCAATGTCTACTAAAAGCTACTCGACATCGACTGGAGTGAAGCAAAATTTTGCTAATTGTTGGATGAAGCAAGCTACTAGAATTCCACTCTACGTCTACTGAAGTCCATTCGATGGCTAGTGAAGACAAGCTAAAATTTTCCGAGATCGAGTGAAGATCTTGGTGGGCCGGACGCGTGATGAAGTGTTTTTTTTCAAACAAATAAATTTATAAGATCGAAACTCCGATATAGTATAGTAGGGTCAAGTTCGTCCGCAGGGAGAAAGTCAGTGACTCAATTCTAGTTACCAAAAAGCAAAAGAATAGCAAGAAGAAATGAACAATATAGAGATTTTTTTTTTGGTTTTAAAGTTGCTGATTTTTTAGAATAAAATCAATATTATGAAATATCTAGGACATATGGATCACCACAACGATAATCATACAAGCATTTCAACGAATCATATAAAAACCATGTTTTTATCTATTAAATAGGTCAACTTGCATCAACCCTAGAAAAGCAACCAATTTATTTTCACAAATTAATAAACTTTACTAACAATCTTAATTAGGTTATCAAACTTGCATTTCAAAATACTAACTACTATCCAATCCACAATTCAATCTTTCAATTCAATTGCAAAAGAAATTTTCCCAATTTTCATTGAGTACTTCAATTCAATTCCAATTCAATTGCAAAATGAATTTCCACAATTCAATCTTTCAATTCAATTGCAAAAGGATTTTCCACAATTCAACCTCGGTACCGAACCCCTTCAGCCTTGATACGACTCACTGTTGCTTGATCTCGCTTCGCTCGTCCAGATTGAGCCTCGGTACCGACCCAGGTGGGGTCGGTACAGGGTCGGTATGACGGTGTTTCATCTCGGACTTCTCTGAAGAAAAGTATCGACTCGGTACCCTTATGTACCGACTCGGTACTTCATGTTTTAGCTCGGTTTGGCTCGCTAAAACATCTGTATCTCCTTCATTATAACTCCGATTGCTTCCGTTGCTTTTCCTATGCGCTCCAAATTCTCTTCCGCTTCTTTTCAATGTTGAAAGTTTCTTCAAAAACAGCTCCCAAAATCCTGTACAACAAACAAAAGCTTGTGTAGACAACTATTTCTCATGAAATATGAAAACACGTGCAAAAGACACTAAACCCAATGCAAAACCCTATGAAGATGATTAAAATTGAAACTAAAACACATGGGAAAATATACCTAAAAATATGCACATCAAAATACCCCATACTTAGGCTTGCTTGTCCTCAATCAATAACCAATACCTACAACACATCTGTCAAGTCTTCACTCTTGCCAAAAGCAACATCATAAAGTTGTAGAAAGCAAAGCAAGTGAATTTAACGTCATCACACATATATGAGCGATCCATAGGCATAGGCATTATAAATCCAGCCTTACAAGGATAATGTGTTTACACTCAACTCTCAATGTGTTTAGGCTATGAAGATCAACTCTCAACTCAATTCCATATAGAAACTCATAAACATTGCAATTTAAATGTAAATCCACTTCGCAACCAATTATGTAAATGCAAACAAGAACCATCAGGAGGATTTCACTCAATAAAAGACTTCAAAGAAGACTCCATTCGGCGGGGTTGTAATGGGGTTTGGTAAGAAATAAAGGGCATGGAATTATTTGGCTATGTGATGCTTAATAAAATTCGGGAATCAAGACTCCTAAATTTCCAACACAATTCAACCAAACCATAACTCTCAATCATATGAATCAACCAAACTCTTCAACTCATCTTAATGAAGAACAAAACCTCTCAAACTCAATAAACCTCTCAAGAGTATGAATCTTGAAAAATTAAAGGAAATAAGGTAAATTTGGCTCATGCACTTTATTCACAACACATATAAACACAAACTTTCCTTTTTCTCTTCTTTTTTTTCCGAATTTTTTCTTCTTTTTTTCTTTTATTTAGAATGAAAAAAAAACACAAATAACAAAAGTGCATTTATAGGTTGAGCCAAAAATCCTTTTACATAATATGCATAGCAAGATAAAAATATCAAACCAACCCACAACTCAATAAATTCAAAAATCCTTCTCACTTGAAATCAAACACAAGCACTTTCCTTCCACCACCAATCATCATTCCAACCAACTCTAAGTCTTAATTCCCAAATGGGGAGTCAGGCTCAATTTGGCTAGGGATAGTTTTCTGGAGCTTATAAATAAAGGTCTCAGGCTAATGTTCTGGCTTCAAGCAGAGATAATGCAGGATAGGTAAAGAGAGGATAAAATTGGCTTAAAAGATGCTTCCATCATTTAATTCTCATTCACATAAACATATAAATGCATTGGCTTTGAATAACTATCACAACACTTTGAGATGCATATGAAGAGTAAATACCCTTAAGAAACCAGATGGATTTTTTTATGTTCTCCCTATAAGACCAAAATTCGCACTAGGACAAATTATGAAACTAAAAGCAAGACTGGAAACATGAATGCATAGCTAAAGATATGACTAAAGACTTAAAACTCAAAATGCCTAAAACTCAAACATGAATGCATAACATAATCCAAATAAAGTAAAATGCAACACATGAACATAAAAATCATCCAAAACACATAAAACAAGTTTCTAAATCCCCACCCCATATTTAAAAATAGATAGTGTCCCCACTGTCATAAGAAAATCAAAGTAAAAGGGAAAGATTCAGAAACTCACAAAATCAAGATTCAGAAGCTGTTGAAGAAGTCAATAAGCTCTCTATGGAAAGGGCGGCGGTGGATTAAACCAATATATGCTCAAGCCACGCCTAATAACTACGTAAACGAAGCAAAATAACAAGAATAGTATGCACTAAATAAATCATATAAGCATAGAAAGCAAGTGCAATAATATAAGTTCAAACAAGGGCATTCTTAAAAATAGCAATAAGCTCAAATGCACCCAAACTCACCACCATATAAAATATAATACATTACCTATAAAAATATTCTCAATATAAACCATATGAGTAATGTAAATCAATATGAACAAGTCAACCACCATAACCCCATACTTAAGTTCAAAAAAAGATAAATAAATATGAAATATATACAACTTACAACTTGTTTGCACATGTCAAATCTTGCAAGAATATAATTTTCATGCTCAAATAGAATAAACTAATCAACCTAAAGCATAAAAATCGATTCCAAAATCAAAGCTTGAAACGGATCGTAATGAAATCCTCAAATCCAATTAGCAGACAATCCATAGAGAATTTAACAATTCTATGAACATGAAAGTAGGTCTAAATAAAACCAACAACACAAGCATGTCATCAATTTCGACCAATTTGGCTTTCGGAAAAAAGCCCCAAATTTGCTCCTAAATCTAACCTAGGTTTTCAATCTCAGCCTAAATTATCAAATCAATCAAAATAATTGAAATAACCAGTTTAGAGTTAGAAATTATACCAAAATCGAAGAAGAAATTTGAGATTTTCGAATGGGTTTTGAGTCAACAGGTCGAGTAGGGCTGTTGGGCAAAAGAGCTCGGCTGGGATGCAGCTGGGCTCGGACCGGGGTGGTTCAGGGCTCGTTGGGTGCGGCTGGGAGTGGTGGTTCGACCGGTGGTAGTGGAGGGCCCGGAGGTGGCTCGTGGGTGGTCTGGGAGGCGAAGAGAGAAGATGAGGCTGGGCACGGTGCTCTTGGTTCAACAATAGATGGGGGCTCGATGTGGGGGTTGCAGGGCTCGAACCAGGCCGAGGTCGGGCTTGCTTGGTGCGCCAAAGGGAGGGGGTTCGAGCGGCAGTAGCAGCGGTGGCCAGAGGTGAGCGTGGGCAGTGCGGGTGGCCAAGAGAGAAGGGGAGGCGGGGCGGCTAGCTGTTGGCCTGGGCTTGGGGAAGAGAGGAAAAAAAGAAATAATTTTTTTTTTCGAAATAATCCATAGGAGTCTTTACCGAACCTAGGGTTCTCGGTACGAACTCGGTACACCTTCTGGATTTTGAATTTTTTTCGAAAAAGTACTTACCTGTACCGTCAGAAGGTCGATACCGACCCTAGTTGCGTCGGTGAAACCTCGGTACAACTTCTGCTCCTCTTTTTGTCGTTTCTCGCCCTTTTCCGCCGTAGTTTTCTCTCTAAGAGCTGTGTTGAACAAAAATGCGCGAATAATTGCAAAACATATTTTATTTAATTTTTTATAATTTGAGTTCGACCCCTTTTGGTTATCCTCTTGATTCGAAGTCATATTGACACCAAGACTTGAATGGTTTTGGTGATTTGGGCTGCACCCGAATTTTAACTGGTTGCCTACGTATCTCTTGGAAGAGAATCAAGCCTTACGTAGTTCAGAGTATTTATATTGATTTGATATTTGGGTTTTGGTGATTGAGCCCGATGAGCTTGAGCTTTATATCGGGTGTCCTACGTACCCGTTTGGAACGGGATCAAATCACCCGTAGTTCTTTTAAGAACCAGTTTAATTTGATTTGAAATGGGCGACTGAATCCAATATTTCTTTTATCGGACTTCCTACGTAACTCATAAAAGAGCATCAAGTCTTCACGTAGTTCTTTTTAGAACTGTTTGAATTTGGGAAAATTTAATTTAGAGTTTAGACTCCGTTTTCTTTTTCCTCGTTTAAAAGTCAATTTTGAGATTGACCCACTGGAATAAACCGGCAATGAAATTTTACGAGTTTAACTTTGTAATTTTTGTCAAACTCAATGTCTAATTTGCGCCAAGCATAATTCTTATATTATAGTGGGGGAATTTTATGACTAAACATGAACTCATCACAATATACATCACGTAACTTGCTTTAGCCTCCCCCTCTTTTTAAAAAAAAAAATTATGTAGGCTGATTTGGTTTCTTTCTTTACAAAGAAAGTGCATAAAGTTTTTATTTATGGGCTAAATGATTTATATAAGCAACCCATGTGGTTTGGAAGCCTTATGCACATCAGCCCATTTCAGTTTCTCTTTTCCTTAAACATGAATTGCACATGCTCCCAATTTATTTATTTATTTTTAATTCAACCGAGCCTTCTTTGCTTCTTATTAGTCATTTGCTCATTTTGTTATTCGACATTCAGAGGAAGTTCAAAGACACGGAGGGTGGAGACAGCACAAACGCCAGGAGCTCGCCGCCTGCCGGTGGCCTTGTGTTCTCCGGCCTGAGTAGTCGGAAGAGAGGGTGTCAATCACGCCACCATCAAGCCCCTTGCTGCGAGGGTGCGAGAAGACAACGGCGCCGACCTGGTATGCCTAGACTTCCCCCCCTAAAATTCCCAACCTCGAATCCACTTATTTAGCTCAATATTTAGTCGATTTGTACCCCAAATCCCGAACCTCTAGTCATGCCCGTGTTCAATTGGACGTTCAATTTCTAGGTTCGATTGATTTTTTAGAACTTGTGATTTTAGGGTTTTTGATTTGTGCAATTTGGGGCTTTTTTTTTTTTTTGAAGTAGGATCGATTGACAAAGGGAATAGGAGGACCAGGGCTAGAGAAATTTGAGAAGAGGAATTCCGTCTTTGAGCTGTTGACAGGGAGGGGAGCGATCCTTGGAACGATTTCAAGAAGAATGGAGAGTCGAACGAAGCTCGAGTTTTCTGCAGGTTCGATTTTTTTTTTTTTAGAAATTTGCCCATACTTCAAGTTGTTTTCTCCCTTCTCTTAACCCAATTTGAGTGAGTTCAAGAAAGCAAGAGGAATCTGAGAAATTAGAGATGAGTTAGGCCTTTGGTTTGGGTACGTTCTTCCTTTTTTTTGTTCCCCTGAATTAATCTGCTTCCTCGCGAGCATTGCACTTGCTGAGATTCTTTTAGGCTCGTGTGCTTAGTGTAGTTTGACATTAATTTATTTGATCTTGCCGATTTGAGTCCTTGGGTCAGGCCCCTGTGTATTTTGAGTTTGAGATAAGGAATTTGAGTTCCTTGCATCTCTTGGTTTATTGGTTCTCCTTGCTTCTTTTCTCCATTTCTGTTTTTTTTTTACAGCTCCTCATAAAATTTATTGCTTGAATTTGTTATGCTTTATGCAAGATTTGCGACTTGTGAGTCTCTTGCAGTGCTATTTCTCAGGCATTTGATCCGAGTAACTTGTCATATATTTGAGTGGCTGGCTATGTTCTGCCAATACCTTCCTGGCCCTTTTTTTTTTAATCTGATTTGGAGCTTTTTGGAGACCGATTTGCACAGATTTAGTTTGAACAGAATCTGCGGACCGAGTTTTTGGTGAATTTGGTTTGCTGTGGTTTGTTCTTGAAACTTGTAGACTTAGCCCTAGAACAAAACTTAGGCTTTGTGTCTTTCCAGTTTATGTCCTGCAGATCGTTTAGGGTAGACCCTTGACTCCAAGGCTAGGGTTTTAGCAAAAATTATGGCTGCAGTGAGGTTGTTTCCTTCAGCACTGGCTGCAATTGCTTGCGATTTGTGTGTGAATATGTGGTTGAGGCTTTCGATTTGGTGTTTTGCTTGAAACAAACACTTGAATTGCCATGGATTATTTAGCACCCTCTTCCCGCAGATTTTTTTTATTTTCCAGCAGATTTTTGCTTGAGTAGTTGAGTTTAGGCTCCTCTAGGTATACTTTGTTGCCTTTAGCTTGGGTAGAAAGCGAGGTATTCTTAGGGCCTGATTTGATTAGTGTAAGACACCAGTTTACTTGATTTGCTTGGGATAGAGACTGATGCTAGTTTGATGAACTTGCTTTTTGCACAATTGATTTAGTGCGATTTACAGAAAATCTGTTGGTGGCTGCAGTAGAGTTTTTTTTTTCTCCTTTGGCTTGCTTGAATGTCTTGCAATTTGTCTGCTTGAATTACTCGCTTAGTTTATGAAAAATCCAGCAGCGTTTCGCCCTCTTTTAGGGCTATTTGATGATTCCGAAACCCAGGCCACAAGCGAAAGCCTGCAAGGTTTGCAAGGGCCTAAGCCACGAGCGAAAGCTTGAGGGTTTGCAAGGGGGTTTCGAGAATCGATTTTGGCGGCATATCGGCTTGATTTGGGGGCAATTTGATGATTTTGAGACCCAGGCCACAAGCGAAAGCCTGCAAGGTTTGCAAGGGCCTAAGCCACGAGCGAAAGCTTGAGGGTTTGCAAGGGCGGGGTTTCAAGAATCAATAGGAATCCCCACGCATAGAGGGAGAGCTACCTTGGCTCTCTTCTTCTTCCTTGCTTTCTTCAGACGTGTGTTTTCTTTTCTGCAGCCTTTCTTTTCTTTTTGCCGTATGTTTTTTTTTCTGGCGCGTGTGCTCTCTCCTTTTTTTTTTTTCAACCCTACACTTGGCCACCTTTTATAGGGTGAAGTGGAGAAGGAATAGGAAAGCTAAAGATATCTTTCTTTTCCTTTAAGATAAAAAAAAAAACTGCTTATCTTTTTTTTTGCTAGAGAGTATCCTTTACAGAATTTTTTTTTAACTCTGCAGACTTTCTTCTTTCCTTTATTTGATTTTGGGCCTTCGCAAATTCAGCAGCCATATTTTGGGCTGGGCTTCTTTTCCTTTCTAGGCCCATATTACTCATGTTAATTTGCAAACAAATGAGCACATATAAATTTATTTGTGTATTTGATTTCTATGTAATCACAATTAGTTAATTTTTTTTTGCAGTTAACCACTTACGGGAGTTCCATCAAGGAAGGCTAGTCACTTATTGACATTGAAGCTCAGCAAAGCCATGGGCTCTACAATCTTATTGGGTGGTGTACCTGATGGACCGTATCTCACAAATTAGACCATTGTATTTAATTTATATGCTCTAGTTTATGAATTTGTAATATGTTAAAAATGATGTATTGGATATATAATATACCGCCACATACATTAAGTAACTATCCATCAGTTTGTATTCGTGTTCAATATATAAAGTCTTACATGAACGCCTTCAAAAATAGTTCCGTGAGCGTATTTGACGACTTCTAATTAAACACGAAAACTTCCCCCCCCCCCCCCCCCCCAAACAAGCTGCATGGTTAGTGCAGTATGATCTATCCCAGCTATTCTACCTATCCTAAAATTTAAAAATAAAAATAAAATTTAAAAATGAAAGAAAATAAAGTGGGTTGCCTCCCGTAAGCACTACCTTTAACATCATTAGCTTGACGTGGTTACTTCAATCCGGATCAGGAGGAGGTGGTGGATCCGATGGCTCGACTGGAGGAGATGGTGGTGGAACGTCCTTGGGTGGTACATCATAATAGGCCTTCAAGTGACAGGGTCCTTGCTCATTCATTTTGTACTTCCTTGGACCATCTTTCCTAGTCTCACGAATAAGCTTAAACCTTCCTGAGTGGACGCTCCAATCTTCCACCCATTCATCCTCGCTTGGAAAGCACTCAGGAGGTGTGCTTCCCTCATGTATAATCCTCTTCCTCTTCATTGAATTGACTTTTTGAGCTTCCTCACCATCATAAACAAATAGTTGTATTGCATTGTTGAGTTCGGTGTACAATGGCGGAGGGGGAAGAGATTCCAACACCTTGTCTTCTATCGCCTCATCTTTGATGTGCCACTTCGCAAGAACCTCATACTTAAACGCGACAATCGATTGCTCGAGATCATCGGGAATCACCTTCAAACCGAATGGCAAAGGTGGCAGTGGCTCAATAGGAATGGTAAAGCATGCTTGTTCATCATGAGAAAAGAGGTTAGGGATCATACTTGAGCTTACCTGTGGCTCGGTAGGATCTTGGCAGTTCTCTTCTAGGGGTTCCTCTTTCTCTTCGAGCACTTCTTCCTCTTGTTGGGGTTCCTTATATGGCTCCTCCTGAAATGTCTCAGTACCAACATGTGAAAAGAGGTTAAAGACCATTCCTAACCTTACCTGTAGCTCGTTAGGATTCTGGCAATTCTCTTTTTCCTCCTTATGATTTGCAATCGAATCGTCGAGAGCCTGAGTAGAGTCAGCACAAGTGTATATTGACTCGGTTTGGATAGGTACCAACTCATCCTCATGCTCTTCTCCACCAACAAGCTCGCAAAAAATAATGTTATCATATGAACCAACCTCATACATATATGACGTCTCTATTGGTTCTCAGGATGCGTCTTGTGAAGGTGATTCTGACAAGTCCTGCATCTTATTCCATGCATCCAGTTGTTCACGCATGATTGCGTTGGTCTCCCTGATTCGTCGTACTTCAGCGGCTTCAGCTTATGTTAGGTCCAATTAAATTCAATTTGCAGCTTTGAAACCTTTCAAAATCCTTGAAACTCGTGGGCATTTTCCAAAACATACACTCAACCCTTTTGTATCAAGATTGCGCAACCTGACTCGGAAACCAACTTCTTAACGGCCCAAATATAAATATTCGGGTTACCTTTTGAATGTTGGATACCTTCGTTTGGGTTTTCCAATCCAGGTACAGGTCGCTATTTCAAACCCTAAAAGTTAGTCTTTCAAAGAGGGGATTTCAAACCCCAAAATACGTGAAGGGCCGTTTGTTACCTTGAAGCTGTCCTACGACTAAGTCTCTCAAAAACCATTTCAAGTTCAAACAAGTGAAGGCAGAAATCAGAGTACAACTTGTCACGGCATGGCCGGGTCAAAATCTAGTATAAAACGAGTATGTAAAACATCCAAGTACAAAGTCTGGTAGAAGTCAGTCTCTAGGTCAATAGTGTGCCAACATAGATTGGTCCAACCCAAAAATCATACCAAAATCCAAAGAGATAAAGGGAGCTACCTCGTCCAAGGCTTCTGGGTCTGTATCGCCGCAGCAAAATGGTCGCTTGCCACTACAAAACTCACATTTTGGATCCCATGAAGGAGAACCCTTCGATGGCCACGAAAGGCCACTTTCGCCGCGGCAAAATGGGTGCTCGTGCCCATGAAATGTCGTCTCCTTCCTCCCTGGCTGCTGTACTAACTCGTCCCGGCGACCATAGTTTCATCGCGGTAAGATTCGAACATTTTGGCTCGTTTTTGCATTAAATCAATTTCGTTCTTTACCAAACAAATTCTAAACTAAAGCATAACCTTCCCCTACCATAAATAACACAAAATTACTCAAAAGTAGACCAGAGCGGGAGAGCGGAAGAGGGATTACCCAATGGTCTTCAAGAAACCTTCACAAGCTTCAATGGTGGTCCTTTGAGCTTCAAATCGATGAGAAAAGTGAACAACCGAGCCTAGGAAAGATAGAGGATGAGTAAAAAAAATCCTCTCTTACTGTGATTTAGGATCAAAACGAGATAAAATAACCAAAACCGAGCTCACCTTTGAAAATAGGGGAAAGGGAGAGAGAAGGGCTCGATTTGACTCTTCCAGGGGTTGGATCCACTTCCTTTCGACCTTGGAAAATAGGAAACTTAGTAAAGGTTTGCATTTAAAAGGTTTAGAAGGAAAAGGAAGCAAGGAAAAAGAGAACAAACGGGGTTACCATGAGAACCGATGAAGATGGCACCACCTAGCTAGGTTCTTCCTCACGGCGACGAACCAGAACTTGTGGGGGTGAAAGTGTCCAGCAGCTTCTGTTTGGGCTCGGATCGGTGGCTGGCCTTCATCTTCTTCACTTCATCTTCAAAGGGAAGAGGTGGGAGGTATGTTTGAGGTGTTTGGGACTTGGAGAAACACAAAATCAGGGATTTTTTAGGAGGTTTGAGGATTGGAGATGGAGGATGAAGATTTCCTTCTTCTTGGATTCAAATGAGAGAGCGTGTGTTTTAGGGTTTTGGGGTGGCTCAGAATTTGATGTGGATGCTAGGGTTTTTGGAATTTGTGACTATATAGAGAGGAAAAAAGTGGGTTTGAGTGGCAGAGAGAGTGCCGAGAGAGAAAGAGAGAGAGAGAGAGAGACCAACTGTCGGAAAATCTAATTCGAATCCCGACAATATATCTTGAATCCCGATTGTCAAAAAATCTAATTCGAATTTTAAACTGTTTCAAAATGACCAACTAAAGTCCAAATTTTAAATCCAAAGCTCGAAAGTGGAAATAAGATCCGTCAAATATCAAATTCAAAGGATGTCGGAATAATTTCAAAGGATTTTCCCAAAGTAACAAGTTGCTCGAGGACGGGTTTTCGAAATCTTTCCAAATCGGGTAATGATAGCGTCTATTTTGTGATGATTATAGGGCATGTTTGTGTCAGGCTTAGAGAATTTAAGTTAAGTATTTTATATATTTTTTGGCCCTTTTTTTTTAGTTTTGTGGAATCGGCGTCTAGCACGGTTATATTGCAATTTCAGATGTTTCGGAGCGGTTTTGGTGTCGATTCAAGAGCTTAAGGAGAAAGAGATGATTCAGGGCTCTTTGGTAAGCCTATAAGTTGTCAAACACGAGCTACATGGATGGAATCAAGGAGACGTATCAAAAGAAGCGAAGCAGGCTCGACCAAACTTAACCTCCAGAAACCACTCGGCCAAGTGGTGCAACAGTGAAGCCAAGGTAAACAAGCCAGAAGCCACTCGACCAAGTGCAGAAACCACTCGAGACTCACTCTGGTCAATTGGTTTACAGACAATTCTTCCCAGAGTCCACTCGACTGAGTGCTGAAACCACTCGGTCGAGTGTTTTCTGTGTTCCAAATTTAATTCGTTTTTCTTTCTAAAAATGGGGGGATTCGAGAGGTTTGGAGTTCAGATTAGATTGGGGACGAAAATCAAGACTTGTGGAGACCTATTGGGAGGTTCTTGGGGATTCTAATCGGAACTTGTTGAATTCTTCGTTTTCGGTAAATCTCTCTTCCTCTTCTTGTAGATTCATGTTGGCTTTGTTGAATTTTAATGAATTGAGCATGAAATTATCCATGAGTGACTAGATCTCTTGTTCTAGAGTCGGGGTGATCCCGAACATGCGGAAAAAGACTCATTCTTAGTATCATTTGATTGATTTCTGATTTTTTTTTTTGATTTAATCCTATTGCGCCAGCCCTAATCGATGAGAATTGGTTAGAACCGATTTTGGGTTTGAAATCGAAAGATTAAGACCCTAAATTGGAATTTAGATAGTGAAATTAGGCCAAAAGGCTATTTGATCCATTGTAACCATAGGATTAAACCCAAAGTTTAGTTGATCGAAAGTGAAATTGAACTTTTTGAGGATTTACGGATTGTTATATCAACTAAGACCGAAAGGCAAAATTGATGTGATTTTCATTAAGAATTTTAAGCGCTTAAGGGTTCTAAATTGGTTGCTTCAAATTGAAAAGAGATCGTTAACCAATTTAGACACATTCGCTTTGATTCCGAAAAGACCTTTGCGATTATCTTAGACAATTTACCTTCACTTTTGAGTTAGAAATCATTCAAGCGAGAATATATTTTGGTCTATTGACGATCCATCGTTGCTGAATTCCTAGCTCTAGAATATCTTCCATACATATATTTCTCATCATTTTTATCGGTGTTTGCTATTTTACACACACATTTTCCCTCAATTTGTTCGTTACTTTTGGGTTTAGTCGAACTAGTTTGTAATTAAATAATTAATTAATTTTTGATCTTTACAAAACTTGAGGAAAAATTACAAGGGTAAAAATAAGTCAATCGAAGTCTAGGGGAATTATCATCTTTTATTAGGTAAGTCGTTATTCAAACCCTAAAAATATTTGCCATTAAATAGGAGCAAAATCTCATGAGATGGGGGAAGAATCGATGAGACAAACTCTGACTTGGCTGTTAAAAGGCAATTCGGGGAAGACATGACCCATCCGACCTCATTTGTTCGTGAATTATAGTTTTTAAATCGAGGGTTCCAATCGAGTTTGGACACGGATCTACCATTAATCTCCTACCTAACAAAAAGTATGAACATTGGCGGATCTAGGAGTTTGTCTAAGGGGGGCTTAAAAAATTTTGAGATAATTTTTGTCACATATATCTATCTATGAAAAATATTTTTTACATTTATATATTAGAAAAAATCTTAAATTTGTGATTTAAATAGCTTTTTTTTTGTAGGAAAAATAAAAATTATAAGAAAATGAGATTTTGTTTATATTCCCGTATAGTAAAGAATGTTTTTGTTCAAATATATTGGCGAAAATTTTAAATTTGTTATTTAATTAGACATTTTTATTAGAAGAAAACTAAGAGAAATAAAAATTATAAACTAAATGAGGCTAAACGGGGTTTGAATCCATGACCTCAAGGTAATAAATATTCTTCCTTATCAAGCCCTTCTCTCCTCTCTCCTTATTAAGCCGTCTGCATCTCAGTTCGGTGTCGATGTGCTATTCGGCCTCCTCCTTCACCGGCCTTCGGCTTCCTCCCTCTCGTACCTTTCCTCTTCATTAGTGCATGTTCCTCCTCGTGGGTTTTGCGCTCGTCCTGTAAGGTGGCATCGTCGTGCTCCTCTCCGGTGTCTCCGCTTCTGTACTCCGTCGGTTCAGGGTGTTGGTTTGCCCTCTGATGTCTCCACCTCTTTATCCCCTCTCGTCGCTGGCACTAGTGGGCTTTGCCGCCGCCGCTCGCCGCCAGTGTGGGCTCCTATGCCAGTGCCTTTTCATCATCCTTGGCTATTTCCTCGGCAGCCACTGTCTCAGTCCCGACGGTGCTTCCTTCCGTCGGCGCTGGCCTTGGGTGCCACCCTAACCGGCCTCCTGATGGAGATGTCTGCCTGCAAGTCAATCCTTGGTGTGCAAGGATATTGTTTTTCCTTGCACGCCAAGCCTTGAATATAAAAAAAGGGTGATTTGCAAAACTAGCAGGTTTTTTTTTTTACTTTGAAAAAATGTAGCTTTTTTGGAAAAATTGCAAAACTAGCATATGTGTCATTTTGTGCAAAAAACAAGTTGGAGGGAATAGCCGATTGAAGGTAAAAGCCGGAGAGAGATAACTGAGCAGGAGATAGAGGAGGTTTTGGTGGGAAAATTTGGTGCCAAAATTAGGGGTGACAAGACACATGATTTACAAGGAAAAAGGGGGACGTGATAGGAATTTTCCCTCCAATTTGCAAAGTATAAAAAGAGAGGAGGGGAGAAGAGATTCAATTTCTTCCTCCCTTGGGCGAAAGGGCTGGAGAAGAAGGCCATCATTGAAGAAAATCCGTCGACCTCAAGGTCCAGTTGCAGAGCACTTGTCGACCTCATTCCTTGTTCGTGTTACTGTTCAGAAACTTCCGTGTCATTTTGGTTTATGAGAAACCCTAATTCTCAGTTGCAATGGGTTGACGTCTCTCTTATTTCTCTTCATGTTTTGCAAAAAGTAGATACCCATGAACCATAGTGTTGATCCCACTTTTCATTTTAGGGGGAAACGCCAAAGTATGTGTCACTCTCATCTTCAACGGTCGTTGGAACTGGTGACAGGCATATGTATGTAGGTGACAAGGGTAAGGGTCCGGATTTGATCCACTTGGGTGAGGTGATGGAGGCCATAAGGAAGAGTAAGGAGCTGGGTGTGGTAGACATTACTAAGAGAGGTTTTGGAACTGGTGACAAGCATATGTATAAAGGGGACAAGGGTAAGGGTGTGTATGTGATCCAATTGGGTGACACGGACTACTCCTCAGATGACACGATAAACTGCCAAGGTGACATGTATCAGGGGTTGGAGGTCATATCCATAAGCAGTCAGGAGGAGGATGAGTGTTTGTGCTAGTCGCATAAGGAAACCACCCTTGGCAATTGTATGAATTTGATGATTACATTTATGAGCGTTTCTGTTACTTCGATAAGGAAATCACCATTGTCACCTGTTTGGAATCCTGTGTCACCTGAATATTTATCGTGTCACTTATTTGAATCTGATGGTACGTCGATAACGAAAATTTAGAGCATAACAACATAGTCAACTACCAACCAACAAATATCATAAAAATATCATAACATTCTACAACTTATGACCAACGAAAATTATAAAGAAAGCAACAAAGTTTATAGCAACGTACTACAATAACAACCTAGTCAACTACCGTCGACAACTATATATTTGGAGCAACAAAGTTCATAACAACCTACGACAAAAACAACAAAGTTCATAACAATCTACGACAATAACAACGAAGTTCATAACAACCTATTACAATAACATCAAAGTTCATAACAATGGCCATCCAGCGGAGGAAGCCATCGTTGTCCGACACGGATACAAGTCTCAGGTCAATTGCGTCCGTGCCTTCAACAACGTCCTTCCCTTTTCGGCCTCGCGGTTTCTGTTGTGAGCTGAATCTACCATGTTTTACAGTAACTTTTATATCATTTTCTGCATACATTTCATGCATTTGGGCTAGAATAGTACAGAATCTATGTAGTTTATGCTTATTTGGCAAATTATGGAATCTACACCAGTTTCTGTTTAATTTCGCAGAATGCGAGGCAAATTACAGCAGTTCTGAGAAAGGCCGAAAAAGCTCGGGAATCAACTACAGAAGTCCAAGGCCAAGAAGCAGCGGAACCAGTCGAATCAAGCTAGGAGCCCAACTTTACTCGATCTAGAGTACTTTTACTCGATCTCGACGAAGGTGTCCGAGCACAGGCCTTGTCGACTAAGCACTGATCGAGAAATTGAGTCAGAGGCAACCCGACTCCGGAAGTCAACTCGATCTCGAGTAAACCTTGTCGAGATCGACAACACTGTGATGCCATGTCCGGAGTCGACAAGCTGTGCCAAGTCGAGAAGCCGAAGACGAAGAAGCTGAGCACCAGCCTTACTCGATCTCGAGGTATCTACTCGATCTCGAGGAACACAGCACAACACACCCGAGCCATGTCGAGGTCCTGCCACCCGTGAAGCCCAGCCAAGCCATGGTCGACGTCAATCCTACTCGATCTCGAGGAAGCTTGGTCGAGATCGAGGAACGCCGTGTCTGAGCCGCGTTACGTGGTTTTGCTTTTCTACTCGGTTTGGGAGTCCTTGGAGCCGAAGGAAGCCGAGTCTATCCGAGATCTATCAAGTTCTATCTATGGAGAAGATCTATCAACAAGAAGATATTCTACCTATTTTAGATATACTTTTCCTTTTAGATTTAATTCCTTAAATTGCATTTATTTATCTTAAAGTCTTTAGATATAGATTTAGATAAAGATAGATATATTCTATCCTTGAATAGCAAGGAATAGAAGGCTATAAATAAAGCCTTAGGGGCTGAGCATTAGGCATCTTATTCCGATTCAATTTCAGAGAGAACAAGTAAGTAGTAGTAGAGAGAGAGAGAGTTTGTGGCAAGCAAGGTGGAAAGGCGAAATCGGATTTGTCTTGTTTGGTTGTAAGCTCTCTTTTATTTAATTCAATGCAAGTTAGTTTTTTTTTATTTAATGTCTTTCTTGATAATGAAGATCGAGTAGTCCACCCACTTCTGGGGCTGGGGTGAGCCCGACGGTGGCCATGTAAGGTGATGCGGTAAAGGTACAATCTTGTTATGTGATTCGTCTTCTATCCCTATGAGCATGATTCTTTTGCGAGAGTTGAAGGTGATCCTTGTTTGTGTTATTGAAGCGAAAGTGATCTTAATGCAACTTGGATTAATTATGTGAAAAGGGTTAGTAACAATTAGGGTTTATGCGAAAGCCTCTATATTCCTATTTGTTGATAACGAAAGTTATTTTGATGGAAAGCATGATCTTTTATGCCTTTATGTGTTACTTTGCATAGTTATCGTTGTGGCGTTGATAACCTGGCTTTGGAAGTTCTTTATATATTGATTTATTTCTGTCGAAATCTGAAATCTGTGTTCGAAATCTGCAAATTACAGTTTCTGAGTTTTTGTCGATCTAGAGCAGTGGGTTGTCGATCTCGAGTTACCTGTTGTCGAGATCGAGTTGAGTTTAGTCTAGATCGAGTACAGTGTCTAAGTCCGAGTTTCTGTTTTCAATTTCTGAGTTTCTGTTTCTGCTGAGTTTTGTCGATCTCGAGTTAGCTTTGTCGAGATCGACAAGTCTGTGTCTTTACTTTTATTTCTTGCTTTCGTTTGTTATTTCTGTCTTTCTTTCTTTGTTTCTGTCTTCTGTTTGCTTTTCTGTGAGATTTACAGCTGCCTAGGATCCGCTGACACGCTTCCTCGTGGATCGATCCTGACTTTCTCTTACTACATTGGAGGGAGTCTTGTAATTATTTGCTGGGGCACGAATCTAGTTTGATCTATTTCATTATGTTTCATACTCGATTTCCTCCCTACAACAGTTTCTTCGGAGGGGGGGACTTTACTTCTCCATCACCTCATGAACCCCTCTTACTCTTCTTGCCTCGAACGGGCTCCGCTTTTGCAGCCTCTAAGATCTGGCAATTAGTTAGGATGTTTCAAATGTCATTCAGATAAATTTTGTAATCCCTTGTCACCCAACTAAATAAATCGTGTCACTTGACGTAAATAACCTTGTCACTTGACTACTACAGATTCAAATATGACATTCCCAGTTTGTATTAACCCCTGACCCTTAAGCGAAAATACCATGTGAACTAACAACCAATTTACCTCCCCTTTCTGTCCTTCTGGTGGTGGCAGGTCATCCACTTTAGGTGGTCTCTCCGTCTCACCGGCCTTAATGTGGTTCTCCTCAGCCTCCCAATGTCTCCACAAACATCTCTCATTTGTGGTTGCACACCTCCGGGATCCCTCTTGCTCTTTTTGCCTTGAACTGCCTCGGCTTTTGCAGCCTCTGAGATCTAGCAAATAGTTAGGATGTTTGGACTGTCATTCCCAGAACTTTTTTAATCCTGTGTCACCCAACTAAGTAATCTGTTTCGCTTAACATAACTAACCTTGTCACTTGACTACAATATATTCAAATATGACAACCCTAATTTTGATTAACCATTGACTCTTGAGAGAAAATACCATGTGAACTAACAACCGATTTACCTCCTCTTCCTGTTCTTCTGGTGGTTGGTCATCCACCTTAGTTGGTCCCTCCGCCACCCCCCCGGCTTTTCGGTGGTCCTCCTCAGCCTCCCCATGTTTCCCCTCATCCTCTCGACGAACATCTCTCATTGGTGTCTGCACACCTTCTGCATTCTAATGGGCATCTCGCATCCCATTCACAACACCTTACATGACCTTGATCTGAACCACACAGTACCTAAATGAGGGGTGGTTCGCCAATGTTATTCGTAATTGGTGGAAAAGTTACCCGTGTCACATACTAAATATACCGTGTCGCTAGTCTAATTCCTCATGTCATCAATGGTGTTCATAATTGGGGCAAAAAAGTTTAGGCGAAACACGTACCTTGTCATCCATGCTCTGTATCCTCATTGACATAGTTCTCAGCCTCTCCAACATCTATTCAAGTGTCTTCCCCACCTTATCTTCTCAGGCTTCCCTGGTCCCATCACGTTTTTTCGAACTCGGTCCGACCTTGCCTCACTCACACCCATGTCCCCAGCCCCTTTATCTTTCAATTGCTCAGCCACATAGCCCCAATCCCCAAAAGCACCATCACCATTGACATAAATCATCATCACAAGGCCAAGAGTATAAAAACATAAATCGACACCCTTGTCACCAAATTTGAAACCCTTGTCACCCAATTTCTCTTTCAAACAATCAAATATCAAATCTAACACGACCCAAACCTCAATCAATCGTCCTCTACCTCTCCCATATCCCAATTTCCAGTCCAAACATTGACACCCTCATCATTCATCCCAAACCCTAACCAACGATTTCACATTCCACACTCGTACAAGGCCAAGAGCATAAAAACATAAATCGACACCCTTGTCTCCCAATTCAAAACCACTGTCACTCAATTCGAAACTCCTTTCACCCAATTTCTCTTTCAAACAACCAAATACCAAATCAACCACGGCCCAAACCTCAATCAATCGTCTTCTACCTCTCCCATATCCCAATTTCCAGTCCAACCATTGCCACCCTCGTCGTTCATCCCAAACCCTAACCGGCGATTTCACATTCCACACTCGCAGAAAAGGGAGAAAATGAACGAGGGTTTCAAGGAGATGGAAAGGGGGGCATACCTCTTCACTTAGATGTCGGCGTGGCCTTCTTCTCTCTTCTCCGGCGACGACTTCGTCCCCAACCTCCTGCGTTTTCCGGTTCGCCAGACTGTTCTCCTTCTTCTCTCCATAAACCGTCGTTTCTCCTCCCTTGAAAACTGCTCCCTTTTCTGTCCATAAAGCCTCCCCCTCCCATCCTTTTATTTTCCTTTTTTTTTGTGTAAATAATGGCAAAATCCGGTTAAGGGGGGAGTTTTTGACCTGCACTTTTGTGCAAACTTGGGGCAAAGGTGGTTAGATTTGCAAAATTTCAAGGGGTAGTGTTACTTTTGCAAAGTTTATTTTTTTATGCTAGTTACTACCATTTCCTAAAAAAATTACATAAAAAATACATACATACATACATATATATATATATATATATATATATATATATATATATATATATATATATATATATATATATAGGGGAGATATCTAATGAGAAGTAACATTTAAATGAGAAGATGAGAAGTAAGCCTTATACCCCTTAGATTAAAATAATTTTTTTTATATGGATATATAGGACATATCTAATGAGAAATATATCAATGTTTTTTAAAAAAAATTATTTTTTACGCTATTTATCTAGAGGGTGATTTAAGGTTCATTTTAGGGTTTTTATACTAATTTAAATTAGCTTTTTCATTCATCATCTAAAAAAATAGCATAAAAAATAATTTTAAAAAAACATTGATATATTTATCATTAGATATGTCCCCTATATCCATATAAAAAAAATTATTTTAATCTAAGGGGTATAAGGCTTACTTCTCATCTTCTCATTTAAATGTTACTTCTCATTAGATATCTCCCCTATATATATATATATATATATATATATATATATATATATATATATATATATATATATATATATATATAAAAGATTAATAGTAATCATTTTATATCTCCCGAAAGGATTGACCAAAATCTGTAAAGAGTTTGAACAAAATTCCGAAAGGGTAGAACAAATCTCTAAAGGGTATCCAAAATAACTTTATTGGCGTTTTCGAACGAGTTGTGTGTGGCGTTGCATCCGACGCCTTTAGGAGTTCTTCTGCTTGGTTGGGGTCGTGAAGTCCGTAGTCAGGACTGGCTGGGGTCGTGGTGGTGCGTTCAGAGCGACACCGTATCCGGGAATGAGCTTCCTTGGAGTTTCGTTTGCATTACCCACAGGAGATAGGCTCTTGTTGTACCACTGGCCCGCGGTGCTACTGTTTGGTGGTGCTTGGCTTCGTTCTTTGTCGGCGTCCTCGACTTATTAGGAGTAGTTCTGCTTGTTCGTCTTGTTTTAGGGTTTATTTCTGTTTTGTTTCGTTGCGCTCGTATGCTATTTGTACTGTATGTTAAGGCGGTTCTCACCTGCCGATTCGTTGGCCTCTCGAGAATCAGACTCACCTGATTTCGAATCTTTACTCAATCAAAAAAAAATTATCCTTCCTTACTCATTTTATACTTTTTGTGATTCCTTACTCATTTTATACTTTTTTATTCAAAAAACTGATAAAAATTACTAAAAAAATCCAAAATTAAAAAAAATTACATTTTTTTCTTTCGGATTAGGGGAGGTTTCTGCCACCCAAAACCCTCCACAGATCTGCCAATGAGTATGAAACTAGTCAAATGTTTACTGCAACGAATATATAGTTGAAAAGTGCGTATAAAAGGAGGGGAAATCCGGGCAATTGATTCAAACACCTTAATTTGTTGACAACATGCACATGCACATGGGTAACTAGTCATCATAGTAAAGATTTGAAGGCAGGCATATCAATCACCTTCTTATGTAGACATATAACCTTCTGGTATCCCGTATCCGTCAACATCTCCTTTTCAATCTCCTAAAATCTTCAAACAATTAATCGGTAGAAATGAAATCCACATCATGATGGCAACCCGTTTATGGTATTACCGTGTACCCGTCTGCATCGAGTACTAGTCTTAAGTGTGTGTGTGTAATATATACACGTATTCATGTGCCATGGATTCAGATTGTAGATTTTTGGACGTAGATGCATTGTGTAGGCATTTATGAAAATACAACTTCAGGCGAGTTTTGTTTGTTCTATGTATTTGCAACTTTATGATCGATGGTGTTATTTTTATAAGGTAAAAATTGGAGCTTAGACAAGTCTGAAGGACGAGAGGTCGATACAGATGGATTAACCGTTAACATAGAGTATACTAAACCAGAACCGGCCCTGACTATAGGCCCAATAGGCATATATCTAGGGCCCCCAATTCCTATACGGCCCAAATATTTTAAAAGGCCCATATATATATATATATATATATATATATATTTATTAAAATATATCCAAAAAAATTAAAAGGGAAAATATGCGTACACCATTGCCGTTCGCCTATCCGGGCCTGTCCGGTGGTCGAATTTTTACTTAATCAAAAAAAAAAATTGCCGTTCGCCTAGGGTTAAATTTTGTCGGTTCCCAGTCCAGAGAAAGAAGAATAAGCTTTCACCCCTTTTGTTTTAACTGATCTTGTTCGAGGCTTTTGAAGGTAATTACTCTTTTTCTTCTTCTCTTTGCTTTTTTCTTCTTCCTTTTAGATTTTAATTGGTGCTTGCAAATTGCAATCGGCAATTGGAATATTTCAATTGTAACTTGTAAGTGATCAATCCTTTGTTGCATAAGGATTCTTGAATTTTGGGAATCATTGAATTCAATTATATGTTTGCTTGTTATAGTGGTCAAATCTTTAAAAAATTGAATTTGTTAATGCTTAATTTTTATTTGAATGATTATAAAGTCTTTTGTTTTGTTGAATTTATTAATGCTATATACCGAGTATATGTTAGTAGTTATATGTTGTTTACATATTTAATTTTACTATATTTCATTCATAGAAAAAAAAATGACTATATTTTTTGGTATAGAGGCCCCCATTTTTACCATTAGCCTTTAGCCTCGAAAATGTCAGGGCAGGCCCTGTACTAAACAAACAAAATAACACGTACCGATGGAAGAAACAACCCTAAGAACTCGTATAAGTTCCATCAGTGGGGTAGTCGAGAGAGATCAAAGGCGAGCCACGAATGTCGAGACCACAGGAGAGTGCGACGACTCACATGGCGTCTCGACGTCGAGAAGGCAGGATGAGGCACGGAACCAGGATTACAATCTTGGGTAGGCTAGCTATTTGCATATAATTTTAATTTTTTTACTCCCCATTTATTACTATATTTATTGAGTAAAAATAACAATAATTTTTTTATCTATATTTAATTTTGAAGTAATAGATTTAAATAATTAAAGAGGGAGAAATCATTTTGGCCATTTAAAAGAAAGACAAAATAAAAACTACTTAAAAAGAAAGAAAAAAGAAAACTACAAGAGGGATAAATTAAGGAAGACAAAAAAAAGTAAGGGTGGGCATAAATTCCGCAAATGACGGTCCCATCCGGCAAAAATAATGCGTGACGAGACGCGGGACCACCCGTTCCAATCCCGTAAATCCCGTCATGTCCCGCATATACATACATATATATATATATAATGTAAATATGTATTATTATATATAATACATATGCAGTAATGCATAAAATAAAAAATATATATAGATTTCATCGGTGTATACATATTATGCAGTGTATACAATGTATTATTTTATATAATACAGAGTAAATCATTATATATAATACATATGCAGTAATGCATAAAATAAAAAATATATATAGATTTCATTGGTGTATACATATTATGCAGTGTATACAATGTATTATTTTATATAATACAGAGTAAAACCATATTATGCAGTGTATACAATTTCATCAGTGTGGATATATACACACATGTATATGTATGTATATAGGGGAACCAGTAAAATATAAAAAAAATTATAGATTTAGATGTGTTACGTGTTTTAAAATCACAAAACATATATAAATTTTGTTATTTTTTATAATCTCTTTTCTTTGAGGGACAAGACCCGTCCAGTCCCGGTCTTGTCCCACAAAAATTACACGGGACAGGACGCATGACAACCTCGTGGTCCTCGTCCCGTCCCGTGCCCACCCCTAAAAAAAGGGGGGAAAGTGCTGCTGGGCAGGAATGGAACCTCGACCATTACTCCTCCCCTCTGCACTCTCAACCAGTTGTGCTAATCAAGCATTTTGTCAATTCATGCACACATATTATACATATATTAATTGTAAAATGCGATGTGCTGTAGCATACACGAGTCCATCCCTAGTTCCGTCCCTGGACAGGGTCGATGGTGTTATAGTATATGGTATGTTATGTTATCACTAGTTTGTACATATGTTTCTTTTCTCTTTTTAGCTAGATTATACAGTATTCTTTTCTTGGTAGAATAATAAGTGTTTGATTGTGTTTATAAAAATTTATTCATCTACTATTGTTTCAAGATCTTAATTTATTAGGTAGTATAATAAGGGGTCTGTAGGGGACGGAGTTAAAAAAATAAGTAAAATTGAAAAATAGTTGAAATTGAAAAATTGTGTAAAATAAAGGTTGAAAGATTTTGAAATAATATAAACACCGTATGAGACGAAAAAGAGTTTATTTGTAAAAAGTGGAGTTTATTTTGTTATTAATAGGGGTATTATGATAATTCAAAACCAAATAAATCAAATAAACAAAAAAAAAAAAAAGATTGTTGGTTAGCTTTTTTTAACTCCTTTTTCAACTATATACTAACTAAAATGTGAACTCATAAGCATCTTAAATATAAACCAGTTAATTCTACTTCTTTTTTAGCTGCTTGTTTTGCATCCATACACAACCCTTATGTTTTGATTCTCGTTCATTTTTTTATACACAACCCATATGGTTTTGTTTTACAACGTAGAATAGCTTGCACGTTTATTTTATTTTTGCATTTTCATTTCTGTTATTTGTTTCAGGTTTTTCTTTTTTTGTCATTTGCTTCTATTATTTGGTTTAGTTGTATATGATGGTTAGTCCATCTATTGACTTGTCCAACCTCTCGGTTTTCCTAGCCTAGAAAACTGATTTCTTATCCTATTAAAAAATAAAAAAAAGTAGAGATAACTGAGTGCCGCATGAAATGATATTTATACCCCAAACTAATATCGATACCCATTATTATTATTATTATTATTATTATTATTATTATTATTATTATTATTATTATTATTATTATTATTATTATTATTATAAAAACAAATTACACAAAGTTGGTTGGAAGCCTCGTAACAAATTGGGCTCCAACACCTTTTTGAATAGTAAAACAAACTCTATGAAAGATAAAATCGCCCTTAACAGACCCACTATCATGACTATTAGTAACCAACTGAACCCGCTTTAGGAAACCCGCTTTATTATTATTATTATTATTATTATTATTATTATTATTATTATTATTATTATTATTATTATTATCATTATCATCATCATCATCATCATCATTATTATTATTATTATTATTATTATTATTATTATTATTATTATTATTATTATTATTATTGTTATTATTATTATTTCTAATGTCATCTTAATCATGGTTCTAGATCTTTAGGGGTTTTGAGTTAGACATGGGATAGATTAAGGGCTTAAATATAGATTATGCTCACATATTATATACTCTCCTACATATTATATATCACACATTAGAATTGCAAGGTCTTACACTTTTGATCATGTGTAATATATAATATATGGTTGTAGAGTTAATAAAATGTGACATATGTGTATGGGTACCCAGTTTCGCCTTGAATGGCCCATTACTCTGACTCGGCCCAATGATCTCAACTCAGCTTACCTCGACTTGCCCTAGTGTTGAACGCTTCGTTTTAGCTAGTTGAGGCTCGCCTATATAAGCCGATGTGGTCTCTAGGGTTTACACACTTCGCTGGACGCTTCAGGTAATCCACTTGAGAGATAGATAGAGAGAGAGAGAGAGAGAGAGAGAGAGAGAGAGAGAGAGAAACCAGAGTGGCGCTAGGGTGTCCACGGCACTCTGAGCCCTTCCCTGGCGTTCTTGCTCAGATATGAGGCGCATCTCCTTAGGAGAGCTTTGATCTGACCTCCGAAGATCAACACTACAGTTATGTGCTTCTTGACCGGCGTTGGTTGTCTTCTCCGACCACTTTCCCGATGTAGATCTGGTCTCCGACACCAGATCCAGGAAGTTTCTTCATCGCTTTACCACTTCTCCTCGATTCTTCTCTTAATACTAGTGATTTCCTGTTTTATACTCTATATTGGCCTTAGATCTAGCATGTCGACCTCGAAACCTTGTAAACCTGATTTGATATAGTGGATTGACCTCGAGTCTCCTCTTCTGAGGCTTCGTGGACGTAGGAAAACTGAACCACGTAAAAAGTCGTTGTGTCCTTTCTTGTTTATGTGTTTTCGTTCTCGCTCTTTCAGATCTGAATCTTGATCCCCGATCTGTGAGTCAAGAGTGCTTCGATCTACAACATGGTATCAGAGTATTGCTTTGTTTACTGCTAGATCTAAGCTAGGTCACTTGTTCTTGACCAAGATCTATCTTCAATTTGTAGATGCTTAGGGTTTTCCTCTTCTTGTAAACTCTGTGTCTATTTACTGTGGTTTTGATCCTTATTCGCTTCCGCATAAACATATACAGTGTTCTAAAAATCGCGCCTAGGCACCGCCTGGGCGGCGCCTAGGCGCTAGGCGGCAGGGGACCTAGGAATTTTTAAGCCTAGGCGGGCCTCTAGGCGGTAATCCGCCTAGGCACCACCTAGTCTTGCCTAGGCGCCGCCTAGACCCCGCGTAGGCCCGCTTAGTCCCGCCTAGCTCGACGGTTATTCAATTTTAGCTTTTAGGCATGTAATTAATCAACTTAGGATTTTTTATCCCCCATGTTGGGATATATTTGTTTTTGAGTCAAACATATGGCTCTGGATTTTAGAAGGTTTAGAGTCATTAATCGGACGCCTACTTTTGCATTTATTTTCTTTAATGTTAGTTTAAACACGATAAATTTGGGATTATGAGTGATATTATAGATTATTATTATATTATATGAATTATTTACATGTGTTATGCGTTAAAATATAAGGAAATAATTAAGTTTGTTCCAAGTCCGCCTAGGCGCCGCCTGGGCACCCGCCTAACCGCCTAGGCGCTAGGCAACCACCCAACGCCTAGCGGCCGCCTAGCGCCTTTTAGAACATTGAACATATATGACTCATTTGTTTGTTCTTATAGGTACTTAAACAATAGATAGCGCCCTCAAGATTAAACCGTTTGACGGTGTAATCGATTTCGCCAAAATGAGGGTCGTGCTGATCAATGAGGGATGCTGGAAGACTGTCAAGTCAACAACAACCGCATCCACAATTGCTACTTCCACTGCAGGCATCAAGGATGGGGATGACACCTCCGGTTCCACAATGACACCAGATCCGAAAGGGAAATGAGTAAAAGGTGAAATCCCTGCTCCATCTGAGGAAGACCTGGAGCTGGACTTGAGGGCACACTCCGAGATCATGCTTTGGCTCACTGACCGCATAGCCCGTCAGGTGGTAAGGCACTCTTCCTCTTCCTCTCTATGGCATGCCGTCGAGGAGCTATTTCTCTCTAAATCTCTGCCCTCCAGGATTTCTCTTCTTTGTCGTTTGTTTACTTTCAAGAGGAATACCCAATTAACCTTGGATGAGAACTTGGAAAAATTTCTGAAAATGTCCCAATAACTTGAAAGATGCAATGATGAAATTAAAGATTCTCAGCAAGCCATTTTGTTGTTGAACTCCTTGCCTAGTCAGTTTGACAACTTTAAAGATGTGATTCAATTTAGCCGAGATGAATTAACAAAAGATAAAATCATTGAAGCTATTATTGAGAAAAATGAAACCATGAAAGTCTTTAAAATCAAGGGTTTAAAAACTGATAGTAATGATAAACCTGACAAGCCTAAGGTAATGTTTAACAAAGGTAATAACAAAAAGGGTAATAAGAACAAGAAGGCTAAAAAGGATAATAAAGAAAATGGCAAGGGCGACAAATCTGAGAAAACATACCCTAATTCTAAGTGTTATTACTGTGGTAACCTGGGTCATTGGGTTAAGGATTGTAGAAAGAAGAAGAGTGCTGAACAACTTGCTAAGTCTAACCATACTGAATTGTCTGCTTCTGTTTTGGAATGCATGAGTAATTGTCCTGCTTAGCTTTTTATGTGTACTCAATCTTCTGTTGACATGTCTGATTATTGTATACTTGATTCTAGATGAACCATGCATGCTACCCCCTCTCGCATTATTTTAGATCACTTGATAAGTCTGCTTGTGGTGATGTTATGCTTGTTGATGATACTTATTTAAAAACCATGGGGGTTGGGGATGTTCCTCTTGTTATGTATGATGGTATAGTTAGGGTATTTACCAATGTTAGATGGGTGCCTAGCCTAAGAAGAAGCCACATGTCTGTTGTTGCAGGAGGATGTGTCAAGTATAAAATAAATATAAAATATGAAATCAAATCGACTCCCTGTCTCAGCAAATAAATACAAGACTTCCTCCCGTTGTAGTTGAAGGCAGTCAGGATCGATCCACGAGGAAGCGTCTCAGTGCCCGCCTTTTCAGTCCAGAAACTCTCGAAATTGACTCAGGAAGTACTCGACGTTGACTAAGGTCCTCGACGTCGACCACTCAGTCGGGTAAAACTGCAAAACAGAAGAAACAGAAGCGCAAACGAAGAAAAAAAAAGGCAATATCGAGTAAAAGCTACTCGATTATCGACTAAAACCTACTCTACGTCGACTAGATGTGGTCGAAATCGAGTACTCAACAGAACAAAAACGTAACTTTCTTGCAACGAACGAAGGACAGAAACACGAAAGTTGGTGGGGAATAAATCAATAAACTAAAGACTTCCAAGATCAGGGTTTCAACACCACAACGATAACCATATAAAATAATGCATAAGGTATAAAAGATAATGCATTTTCATCAGATAACTGTCGTCATTAAGAAATAGGAATATAAAGGCGTTCGCATAAACCCTAATTGTTACTAAACCTTTTTCACATAATTAATCCAAGTTGTATTAAGATCACTTTCGCTTCAATAACACAAACAAGGATCACCTTCAACTTTTGCATAAGAATCATGCTCGTAGGGATAGAAGACGAAATGGCATCAAAAGATTGTACCTTTAGCGCATTACCTTACATGGCTACCGTCGGGCTCACCCCGACCCTAGAAGTTGGGTGACTACTCGCTTCTCATCATAACAAATATCAATATCATAAAGGAAATAACTAATTGCATTAAATAAAACTGAAGAAAGTACAAACCGAAAAAAGCCAGATCACTTCCGCTCTCTTGCTCCACTCGACTTCTCTGTCTCTCTCTCTCTCTCTCTAACTCTCGAAACTCCTATTGCTTGTGGCTTGGATTGGATTGTTGGATGATTGAATGATTCCAAAACCCAGCCCTTAAAGCGTTATTTATAGTGTTCAACCTTAGCTAATCTAGGGAAGAATAATCTCTCTATATCTAAAACTTTCTATCCAAAAACACAAGATAAAACTTAATGATAAAAGGAAATAAATCTATAAGGAAACTAGACTAATGTGGATAGATCCCTCTTGGACTTGATAGATCATCATGTGGATGGATATAAATCCACATATCTTCACTTTTAAGCATTCTATCTTCTCGGACACCACTCGATCTCGGACTCAAACCTGGACAGGGTTACTCGACTTCGAGTAGGCTTACTCGACTTCGACCAGAATTTTTCTCCTGGGTTGCACTTGAGCTCGGGCACGTTCTCGACACGACGGGTGTACTCGACGTCGAGTAGCTCTGGGTTCCTCGAGTGGTTTGCTCGACTTCATGTGAAATTCTGGGCTCGTGACATACTTGATATCGACTAAGGTTACTCGATATCGACCAGCTGTGCCGAGTTGATCCTTTCTTGTTTCTTGCTCGATTTTTCCTTGCACAGCTGCTCCTCGACCTTGGACTTTCTGTAGTTGACTTTGAGCTTTTCATCCTTTCTCCGAATTGATGTAAATTTCCTTGATTTATGTGAAATTAAATAGAAACTAGTGTAGACTCCATAATTTGGCAAATAAGTGTAAACGACATACAATCTGTACTATTATAACCCAAATGCATGAAATACATACATAAATCATTATAAAAGTCAATGTAAAACATGGCAAATTAGGCTCACAACAAACACCCCATACTTAAACTTGCTTGTCCTGAAGCAATACTTTAAATGGTCATTCAGGGGAAGAATTCAACTCTCCACATCATATATCCATTCTCATATGTCTTCGTAGTCAATTACCATCCTCGAAAAGGTAATAATGTCACAAATCCATGGATGTGCAATACAAGCAACATCTACACACAAGAAGGAAGGTTATGCAAAATAATTCATAAGTGACAAAGCATTAATAATCAAGAGGACTTTAATTTAAGCTCAATAAGGAGTACATTGGTAAAATGCTAAAGGTGGGCAATTTTTGGCCATGTGGTGCTAATGATCCGGGGAAATTGAGTACTTTCCCAATTTTCACAACACATTCCTTCTTCCTTTGATTTCTCACCTTTCGCTCATTCGCTCATTGCTTTTTTCGATAATAATGCTTTTACCTCTCTAACCTCAGCACTGCCTTCTCGCGAGTCGCAAACACGGGTGTCATGAATGGTCCCGAATACTTAGTGCTTCGGACTCCTCACCTGGTGTCCCATCTCGCTGAACTATTATCTCAATGAGTAGGGTCGATCCACCTTTATCTCATGAGGTGACTGGATTTTCTTTCACTCATTAAATTTTCCATAATATATGAATTTCCTGCCAAACTCCAATAATGATATATAACAACACAAACACCATATAACAATCTCCACAATGTGACATCATTCTCAACATAATCCCTGGATAGGAAATAAGGTAAAGAATAGGCAATATTTAGATCATGTGGATAAGGTTCAATATTGCTTTTGTGATGCATAAGCATAGGTAAAGGCTAGGATACAACAATATGAGCATTTATGGAAAATTATAAAGTCCTCCATCCTCTTATCATGCATTATGTCAAAAGCAACTTTAAATTTTACCTCCTTTCATGGTTTTCAAGAAAATAATGCACTTCATTGTGACTTCCCTTTACTAGACAATTTCATGTTATATCTCTAATGAATCTAATTTTGCATCGTCGAGTTCAATTTAAGATTCCATGACACTTATCAAAAAAATTCAATGGGGATGATTTTTCAAACTTTGGAAAACAAACGTATAAGCACATAAATCAAATATGAAATCCAAAGTAGCCATGTATAAACAATTCGAGGAATAAACTTCAAATATGCACACATATGGTCAAATAAAGTCAAATATGCATGCAGTAAGCCCTTCCCCCACCCCATACATAAACATTACATTGTCCTCACTGTATAAAAACAATGGTAAAGAAAGAGACTCACTAGACAGGTGTGCAGATCACCGGAATCGAGGGCAAATGTTGCTACAGAATGGTCGACATCGAGGAGAAGTAGTCGACGTCGACTACAACTACTCGACATAGAGTACAGTTGAACCTCAGGATGGTCTTCTCCTGGACCACAGGTCCTTTCCTCGTGATTGGTGGTCGACGTCGAGTAGGATACTCAACGTCGAGTACTTCTGTAGCCTTTTTCGTACCTGCAAAAGTCGTTAGAAGGGAAATATCCACAATACAAAAACATAAAAAATAATGTTTCAAAACAAAAACCCAAAAAAATTGTTCAAAAATTCAAAACTAATTGTCTTTTTACAAGCTCTACACTTTATAGTCGCTAGGCCGACTTTCTCCGTTTGAGCTCAAGTTGGCATCTGCAGGACCCATGTAGCTTGGGCTTCAAACAAGACTCCATTTTTGTCCATCAGTTGCACTCTTCCTGAATGGATCTTGTTCACCGTGAAAGGTCCCATCTTTTTCTTGTTGAATTTGCTAGGAACCAATGATCCTTTGATTTGGAGACATAGACTTTGTCTCCTACATCATACTCCTTGGGATCGTCATTGGAAACCCTGCATAATCGTACATACCAAGGCAAATTACCACTGCCATGTATAGATAAATCATTAATTGAAATAGGAGAAGAGATGTCATTACCTTGGCTTACCATCACGAAATCAGCGTTCGGGACCTCCTGATCTACTCGAATTCGAGTAGTGGTACTCGATGTCGAATACGTTGTTGCTCCTGGTGGACTGCTCGTCGAAGATGGAGAAGTCAAGTGTGAAGGGGACTGGTCGACGTCTACTAGAGTACTCGACGTCGAGTACTTCTGGTCGACATCGACCCCATACTTAAGACCTGGAAACGATTTTGAATAAAAATTAGTCGATATCGACTTATCTTGGTTGATGTCGAGTAGATCTTTTGTATCGTCGTTCAGAATCGCCATGATTTCCTCCACCTGGGCTTTCATGTCTCGCTTCTCCAATTCCTCGGGAATCATATTTCTTACCTTAGGCTCCCCGCAAGTGATATACGTAGCTGATATGGATTTGACCTTTTCCATGGGACCTGTATGCCTTTCAGTTTTATTGAAAGAGTACTCAATTACCTCATCATTGATGTTGAAAGTGAGCACTCCCTTCCTTACGCTTATGTTGGCATCCACCGTCGCTAAGAAGGGCCTTCCTAATAAAATTAGACAAGCAGGCTCCTCTGCCATATCAATAAATAAGAAATCAGCAGGGAAAAAGAACTTACCTACTTGAACTGGTACATTATCCACCATGTTTGTTGGGATGACTACAGTGTTGTTCGACATGTATCATTTAGCATCCATGGGCTCTAAATCACCTATCTTGACTTTGGACTAGATTGATAGAGGCATAATCCAATGGTTATAACAAACTTACCTTGATCTGGCCTTTTCTCTAGAACGTCCATCAGGCTGCATTCTTTTGTGATCTCAGCCATCAATCACTTCTTGCTTAAGATGACTTTGATGAACTATACATACGAAGGCATCTCATGAAGAGCTTCTGTGAAAGGGATTGTGACATTTAGCCTTTGAAGCATCATCACAAAACGCTAAAACTTCTTTTCCGTTGGGTCCTTTGGAGATTTCGTTGGGAATGGCGGTGTTTTCTTCCTTGGAGGTGCAGGAGTGTTGTCGACATGGGCAGAAGGCTGGTCGACGTCGACTACAGTGGTCGATTTCTGAGCAGGTGTAGATGGGTGGTCAACTTCGACTAAGGGGTCCTCGATGTCGAGTAGATTCTGGTCAACTTCGACTGGTTTACACGACGTCGAGTGGTCTTCTGCATCCTTCTGCACCGCGTTTTGCTCGGGCGTTTGCATCTGACGCCCACTCCTTAGATTCATGGCAGCTACCTGTCCTGTAGATTTAGTTTTAGGATTAGGTTCAGAGGATTCAGGGAGCGTACCTGATTGCTCGGGGACGGATGTTGCCAATTGACCAATCTGGGTATCTATTAATATCCGCCAGATATCAATTTCCCCAAGCCTTGAGTTGACGCCGTGTAGCTGAGTGTGGATGGAATTGATGGAATGTTTGCTTTCTGCATGGTTCCTCTGCATCTCCTCAAGTATGCGCTGCAAGTCATCTTTATTACCTTCCATATCAGGGTGACCAGGAGCTCTGTTGGGAGGGGTGTCTCTTTGATGCTGGGGCTGGCGATAGTGGCTCCAGTTCTACTGTTGTTGATGCTGCCCTGACTAGTTTTCCCCCGCATACGTCGCCTGTTCGTGGGTTTCAACCATGAGTATTTGATCTCCATGTGGACACGCAGTAGTGTTGTGCCTCACAGAACCATATTCCATAAAAGGTTTATCTTTAGAAAGGAATTTAACTTGTTTGGTAAGACGACGTACCTGATCGTTGTGGAACTGGTCCCTGACGTCCGAATCAATCTCTTTAGGTGGCATATATAGAGGCATAGATGGGGTAGGCCTTTCATACCTTTCATCGCCAGAGGCCGCAGAAGTCTCATATGTGTTATCACAGTTTGCCAGCGTCTCAAAGGTCTCCTAAGCACGTCATGGGGTGTACTCGAGATACCTATAAGCGGTCTCCTAAGCAGACTGGGACATTCCCAATCTGCTCCTCAAGTTCCCTTCTCGCATTGACATCTCGATCTACCCTTGCCTCCCACCGTTGTTAATTCTGTGTATATTCCGCCTCTCGTTGGGCGTGTTCTACTTCTCTGGTGGTTAATTCCTCAATGCGTAGGCGGAGTTGCTCAAGCTCCTACGCTGGTGTGAGTTGGACCTCATTCTCATTGTTGACTTGCGACACCCTTGCCTCCCACCGTTGTTGATTCTTTGTCGAAGATGGGAGTATCGCTCAAGTTCGAGAATAGGGTCTATCGGTGTGTGATCAGTTCTTCGCATGCACCTGCAAAAACAAAACAAAAAAGAAAAAGAGAGTAAATAGGAACGAAAAAGGCGCGATTGATTGCTTCCCCGGCAACGGCGCCAATTTGTTGTTTCAAAAGGATGTGTCAAGTATGAAATAAATATAAAATATGAAATCAAACCGACTCCCTGTCTTAGCAAATGAATAGACGACTTCCTCCCATTGTAGTAGAAGGCAGTCAGGATCGATCCATGAGGAAGCGTGTCAGCGCCCGCCTTTTCAGTCCAGAAACTCTCAAAATTGACTCAGGAAGTACTCGACGTCGACTAAGGTCCTCGACGTCGACCACTCAGTGGGGTAAAACTCCAAAAGAGAAGAAACAGAAGTGCAAACGAAACAAAAAAATGTAACTTTCTTGGAATGAACGAAGGACAGAAACAAAAAATTGGTGGGGAATAATAAATCAATAAACTAAAGACTTCCAAGATCAGGGTTTCAACACCACAACGATAACCATATAAAATAATGCATAAGGTATAAAAGATAATGCATTTTCATCAAATAACTGTCGTCATTAAGAAATAGGAATATAGAGGCTTTCGCATAAACCCTAATTGTTACTAAACCTTTTTCACATAATTAATCCAAGTTTTATTAAGATCACTTTCGCTTCAATAACACAAACAAGGATCACCTTCAACTTTCACAAAAGAATCATGCTCGTAGGGATAGAAGACGAAATTGCATCAATATTGTACCTTTAGCGCATTACCTTACATGGCTACCGTCGGCCTCACACCGACCCTAGAAGTTGGGTGACTACTCGCTTCTCATCATAACAAACATCAATATCATAAAGGAAATAACTAATTCCATTAAATAAAACTGAAGAAAGTATAAACCGAACAAAGCCAGATCACTTCCGCTCTCTTGCTCCACTCGGCCCCTCTCTCTCTCTCTAATTCTAGAAACTCCTATTGATTGTGGCTTGGATTGGATTGTTGGATGATTGAATGATTCCAAAACCCAGCCCCTAAAGCCTTATTTATAGCGTTCAACCTTAGCTAATTTAGGGAAGAACAATCTATCTATATCTAAAACTTTCTATCTAAAAACACAAGATAAAACTTAATGATAAAAGGAAATAAATCTATAAGGAAACTAATGTGGATAGAACCCTCTTGGACTTCATAGATCTTCATGTGGATGGATACAAATCCACATATCTTCACTTGTAAGCATTCTATCTTCTCAGACACCACTCGATCTCGGACTCGGACTCAGACAAGGTTACTCGACTTCGAGTAGACTTACTTGATTTCGAGTAGACTTACTCGACTTTGACCAGAATTTTTCTCCTGGGTTGCACTCGAGCTCGGACACGTTCGAGACTCGACGGGTGTACTCGACGTCGACTAGGAGTACTCAAAGTTGAGTAGCTCTGGGCTCCTCAAGTGGCTTGCTCGACTTTGTGTGAAATTCTGGGCTCGTGAGATACTCGATATCGACTTGGGTTACTCGATATCGACAAAGGTTACTCGATATCGACCAGTTGTGCCGAGTTGATCCTTTCTTGTTTCTTGCTCGATTTGTCCTTGCTCAGCTGCTCCTCGACCTTGGACTTTATGTAGTTGACTTCGAGTTTTTCATCCTTTCTCTGAATTGCTGTAAATTGCCTCGATTTCGGCGAAATTAAACAGAAACTAGTGTAGACTCCATAATTTGGCAAATAAGTGTAAACTACATAGAATTTGTACTATTCTAACCCAAATGCATGAAATGCATACAAAAATCGTTATAAAAGTCAATGTAAAACATGGCAAATTAGGCTCACAACAATGTCAGAGTCAGCTTTAAAAGAACTTGGTTGCCATATAGCCTCTATAAATGTTATAAGAACTGTTTCTAGAGATAATAGGGTTATCATAAAGGTTGTTGGAAAAAATAGGTTATATCAAATTCTTGCTAATAAACCTTAACTAAACCCAGCCACATCTTCTGAGTACATGACCTTAGATGAGACACTTTCTTGGCATAATAAGCTGGGGCATATTGGCAATAAAGGTCTGATTTGATTGCATAAACATGGTTTACCTGCTAAAATGCCTACTGAGATTAAATTCTGTGAAAATTGTGTGTTTGGAAATTCTGCAAATCTGAAATTTCATAAATCATCATATATTGCTTCTATTCCTTTAGAATATGTTCACCTGCAGTGGGGACCTGCAGAAGTCCCCACTGCAGGTGGAATGAGGTATTTCATAAGTTTCATAGATCATTTCTCACGCAAGGTATGGGTAAGTGTCTTAAAAACTAAAGACCAAGCTTTTTAAACCTTTAAAAGGTGGAAAGCTAAGGTTGAAAGCCAATCCGATCATAAGCTAAAGTGTCTTAAAACTGATAATGGATTGGAATTTTGCAACAAAGAATTTAATGACTTTCGCCAACAATTAGGGTTAAAAAGACACTTAGCTGTCCCTAGTACCCCACAGCAAAATGGGACAACTGAACGAATGAATAAGACCTTATTAGAAAAAACCAGATGTATGCTTATCTCCTCTAGGTTGAAAAACACCCTTTGGGGAGAAGCTGTTTTGACAGCAGCATACTTAGTAAATAGGTCCCCTTCTAGTGTGATAAATTTCTTAACTCATCAACAAAAATGGACTGGAAAACCACCAAACCTTGACTACCTAAAGCCCTTTGGTTGTGCAGCTTACCCACACATATCACAGGGGAAGCTACAACCTCGAGCTGTGAAGGGTATTCTTCTAGGATACCCTGAAGGTGTAAAAGGTTATAGGGTTCTCTTGCTTCAAGCAGGACCCTATAAAGTGATCACCACTAGAAGTGTTAAATTCATTGAGTGTGAGTTTCCCATGAAAGAAAAACTAACTTCACATGTTGAGTTTGCAGGTACCAATGACCAAACAGATGGATGGGTCCCAGATTCATCTCATACTCTACAAGCTGATGATGATGAATATGACACTGGTAGGGCCTTTAGACCAGCAACTAAGCCAACACACCTTACATGACAAGGGTGGAAATGAACCACTGGAGAGCACAGAAGGTGGAGAAGACGATGGTGAGACCACTGAAGTAGAGGACCCAGTCACCTCTCCCTCACCTAAGTCTAATTCTCCTGCTCTCCCATCTAATTCTTCTGCTATAAGTGATGTAAATGGCCTCTCTAATGACTCCTTTGTGGAATCCTCTGTTTTCTCCTCCCCCCATTCTTCTGATTCGCATGCATCTACTTCTATTCCTCATACATTAGCATCTGCATCTGATTTACTAAGCTTGCATGACTATCAGTTGACTAGAGACAGAGAACCTAGAACCATCATACCTAATAGGAAGTACAGTTATATGGTAGAGTATGCTTTCTTAACTGCTGAACACATTAGGCAACCTACTACTGCAAATTCATATGAATCTGCTATGAAATATGAGTATGCTAGACATTGGTTAGAAGCTATGAAAGAAGAGATGGGGTCAATGTAGGCCAACAAGACTTGGAAATTAGTCCCTAGACCTCCTAAAACTCGTCTCATAGATTCCAAGTGGATCTATAAGCTTAAGGAAGGTCTTAAAGCACACGATCCCCCTAGGCTTAAAGCTAGGTTAGTAGCCAAAGGGTTCTCCGAAATTGAGAGAATAGACTATAACGACATTTTAGCACCCGTAGTTAAGTACAAGACCATGAGATTTATGCTTTCTATGTGTGCTATCTTTGATTGGGAACTAGAACAGATTGATGTCAAAACTGCTTTCCTACATGGTACTTTAGATGAAACCATATACATGAAACAACCAAAAGGCTTCATTGACAAAAGTCGTACTGATCACGTCTGCTTACTAAAAAGGTCCATCTATGGGTTGAAACAATCCCCTAGACAATGGAACCTTATGTTTGACGCAGTGATTAGGAAATTAGGGTTTCATAGGAGCAGTTATGATACATGCCTTTACTTTAACAATATTTCTTCTAAGACTCCTCTATATGTGCTATTATATATTGATGATATTCTACTTATTAGTAGTTCTATTGTTCTCATTAGCAGCGTCAAAAAGGATCTAAAGAAATATTTTGACATGAAAGATTTAGGTAGTGCCAAGAAGATTCTTGGTGTGAACATTATTAGAGACCGACCTAATAAACAACTATGATTATCTCAAGATGACTATATGCTTAAAGTATTGAAGAGATTCAATATGGTCACCTCTAAACCTTTCTCCATACCCTTAGAAGGGAATCTAGAGCTAACCAAGAAAAGTTGCCCAACCAAACCCGAAGAAATCAAAGAAATGGCTATGATCCCCTATGACTTAGTTGTAGGATCCGTTATGTATGCCATGCTTTGTACCCGCCCTAACCTTGCTTTTACTATCAGTGCTTTAAGTCATTTTATGTCCAATAATGGGAATGACCACTGGACTTCTATGAAATACTTGCTTCGTTATCTCTCTGGCACCAAAAATCTGTTTTTGCATTATGGTTTACATAGCACTGTACATCAATTGCATGGATTTATGGATTCTGATTATGCCAGTAACAAAGATAATCGAAAGTCTACTACTGCCCATTATTACACGTGGGCTAGAAATTGTATTTCATGGAAGTCCCAGCAGCAGTCAGTTGTAGCTCTGTCTTCCACGTAAGCTGAGTATATGGCTGTTACAAAAGCTGCTAAGGAGGCTATTTGGTTAAAGGGGATTGTGAAGGAAGTTATTCAGAGAACTCTAAAACTTGTTCTGCACATGCACAGTCAGACTGCTTTATACCTCTGAAAAGAACTTCCTCTAAAACTTGGTTAAAGGGGGTTGTGAAGGAAGTTCCTCAGAGAACTCTAAAACTTGTTCTGCTCATGGACAATCAGAGTGCTTTATACCTCTGCAAAGATCCGATGTACCACGAACGCACAAAACACATTGATGTGCGATTCTATTTTTTTAGGAATATGGTTGCTACAAATGAGATGGACGTCAAGAAGATCAAAGGAGATATAAATCCAGCTGACTTTGGAACAAAGGTTGTTCCCCCTAGCAAATTTCTTTTTGCAGGGACTATCTTCATCTTAGAGATCCACCATGACGAACAGGTATTGAGCCGATCAAGAGTTGAAAACATGAGTTTTTATCCACTATTGTTGAATCAGGAATACGAAAGCTTAGAACCTAGATTAGGAGGACAAATTGTAATGTCATCTTAATCATGGTTCTAGATCTTTAGAGGTTTGGAGTTAGACATGGGATAAATTAAGGTCTTAAATATAGATTATACTCACATATTATATACTCTCCTACATATTATATATCACACATTAGAATTGCAAGGTCTTACACTTGTAATCATGTGTAATATATAATATATGGTTGTAGAGTTAATAAAATGTGACATATGTGTATGGGTATCCAGTTTGGGCTTTGTTGTAGGAGGAAATCGAGTTTAAAATATAATAAAATAGATCAAACCAGATTCGTGCTCACGCAAATGATTACAAGACTTCCTCCCGATGTAGCAATAGGAAGTCAGGATCGATCCTCGAGGAAGCGTCTCAGCGGATCCTAGGCAGCGGAAAATCTCACAAGTGGTCGTCGACTACAGGGGTACTCGACCTCGACTAGGTGGTAGGCGACAGGGGTCAGTACAGTCGATTCCGAGCAACAGCAGACTCTGGATGGCGGTCGACGTCGACTAGGCTTACTCACGTCAAGTACGGTCTGGTCGACTTCGGGTTCCTGCAGAGACAGAAGCAACAACGATCTTGCTCGATTGAGAAATCAGTGGTCGACGTCGACCAAGGGGTGGTCGACGTCGACCAAGGGGTGGTCGAAGTCGAGTAGGAACAGTAACTAAAATAAAAGACAAATCTTTTCAGAATTCGGAATAAAAATATGTAAAAGAACTTCCAAGATCGGGGTTTGCAACAACGATAACCAAACATGCATAAGGAAAGATAAATAACGATAACCATGCAAATCACATCAAAGGATCAAGATTTCGCCTTTTTCAACAATTAAGAAACTCTTTCAAGAAACCCTAATTGTATCTATCGATTTTATGTTTATTAATCCAAGTTGTTTAACATGGATTTCTATTAAATAGAGAATAAACACATAAAAGGTAGTAGATGCTCAAAACATGATAAAGGTCGGATCTTTACCTCAAACACGCATGACTATCGTCGGGCTAACCCCAACCCCAGAAGTGGGTGGACTACTCGCTCTTCATCGCAATCGCAGACATCATGGATGGAAAAGAAACAATTTGCATTAAATTAAACCAAACAGAGCTTACAACCAAAGGAAGTCAATTCCGCTCTTGCTTCACAAACTCCTCTTGGCCTCCACTCTCTTTCTCTCTTTCTCTACCTCTTCTCCTTCTCTAGAATTGAATGAATCAAAAACTAGCCCCATGGGCTTTATTTATAGGCCTTAATCCTTGCTAATTAAGGAAAGGAAACTATATCTACTTTCTAAAGATAAAACTTAATTATAAGAAACATTTATCTAAAAGGGAAATATCTAAAATATCTAAAAGTTGATAGAATCCTTCTCCCCATAGATAGATCTTGATAGAATTGGATGAACTCAGCCTTGCTTTGTGCCCAAGTTGTCCACATATGCTCGGAATAGCCCAACTCGTCCTCGGCCCAAAATAGCGTAGTCGACTTCGACTAAAGCCTGGTCGACTTCGAGTAGAGTGTACTTGACTTCGAGTAATCCTCAGCTTGTCAATCTGGTTCTCTTCGTCGAGCTCGGGTCAGGTTCAATTCTGGTCGACGTCGAGTAGGGTGTAGTCGACGTCGAGTACGGCTCGTGCTCGATCTCGTCCTCTGGAGCAAACGTCAAGCAAAAGTTGGTCGACTTCGAGTACCTCTGCTGGCTTTCAGCATTCTGCTCCATTCTTGAAACGTACTTTCCCGAGTCCTCGTTCGTCGGATTGATGCATATGAGCATGCGTTGGAAAGCTCTTTTCGAGGGCTACAACTCTCATGAAGACATCAAAGCTTGATTCAGAATGATGGATGTCGAAATATGGTCCTTTCTCCAGCTGCTTAATACTTAGCTTCTCCATGAGTTTCCTTTAAGCTCCAAAGTGCGTCCGATTTCTGGGAAATTAAAGAGAAACTAGTGTAGACACCATAATTTGGCAAATAAGCAGAAACTACATAGATTCTGTACTATTCTAACCCAGATGCATGAAATGTATACATAAATCGATATAAAAGTCAATATAAACCATGGCACAAAACATGGACATCAGGCTTGAAATGCCCATTACTCGGACTCGGCCCAATGATCTCACCTCAGCTTACCTCGGCTTGCCCTAGTGCTGAACGCTTTGTTTTAGCTAGTTGAGGCTTGCATATATAAGCTGATGTGGTATCTACGGTTTACACACTTCTCCATACACTTCAGGTAATCCACTTCAGAGAGAGAGAAAGAGAGATAAACCAGATCGGCGCTAGGGTTTCGACGACGCTCTGAGCCCTTCCCCGACGTTCTTGCTCAGATCTGAGGTGATAGCATGCATTTAGGTACGCATAATAAGTTTCATTTAGCTTAGTTAATATGCATTTCATTGATGGATTAAGCACGATTTTCATATTTGTTCTCTATGTGGTCGGAGTCGGAATCTACACACTTTTATTGATTATTTCAGGTAATGGTGGATCCGAGGAGGAGACATGAGTTGATAACGCATTGGATGAGAATGTCTAGTTGATCGAAGAAGCTTACATGAAGATCTCAAGAGGTCCTGAGAAGAAGAAGCGAGCCTAAACGAAGAACAAGTCTGTAGAAGTTGTCGCCAGACATGCTAAACTTGTTTTGCACTTTCTGGAGGCCTCGGTTGTCCGATTGACTATTATGACCATGCGTTGGAAAGCTCTTTCAGAGAGCTACAACTTTCCTTTTGAGAAGAAGAGCAAATTCGAGACGGATATTCCAGGAAAGACCGATGCAGCGGCCGCAGCATGTATGCCGTGGCCGCTTCCAGTATCGTCACAGCGGGAGAAGGAAAATTGCATATGCTGCACCCGCAACATCTGGGCGTTAATGTTGTGCGGTGCGTTTTAAATAATAAAAACCCTAGATCTTATTTATTGTTTCATGGCCGACTTTGGAACATATATAAGGCCAATTTTAGTTTATTTTCCATTACTTCTATTCTATTCTTTTCATCAGACGCTTTAGAGATTTTGAGCGATGTCTTCCATGAGAAACTAAACTGATCTATTATGCCTGCAATTTGAGGATTTATTCGGATTGATTGTGAGTTTCTAATTCTCGTTCCTTGTTTCCTATATTTGAATGCTCCAATTTCTTTGTGCTTGATTGATTATTGATTTGTTCTATTTTGTCTGGCCAACTTGTTAGATCAATTCAATTGCTAAGGTTTTGTAGATTCCTGATTGTGAACCTTAACCTAAGTGGCAAACTTGTTCCTTTAGGGCTGATTGAACTAATTGAATGAGTAGGAAGTTGAATGTGTTGTTAAATCCTTCTTTAGGGACTGCAAATACCTTGGCTAATCTCTGCACTTATAGCTATCAATTCGGTTAAATCCTTCTTTAGGGACTGTTCGATTGATAAGGGTTTCTAGGACTGATTGGACTAGTAACTATATTAGGTCGGGACAAGGGCATTCATAGGAAACTTAATAGGACGAGAAGAAGTTACAAGGATCGCTTCAATCCAATAAAGTGGAAAATTGTAGGTAGAATTACTTCTCCTAATTGTCTAAAAAAAATTCTTTTACTTTGCTTTCTTTACTCCGCTTTGATAAAAGGCGGAACTTTCACATACAAAAACCCCCCTTTTTGGTTACTTGATTGGCATCTAAATCACACTTGAATAGTGAATTTCCCTGTGGGATCGACCTCTTACTTATTGCTATACTAGTTATAGGTTTGAGTTTCTTTGACGGATCAACGACAGGTTTTCCCTCCGTCAAATTGGGCGCCGTTGCCTGGGAAATTTATTAATTCTTGTGTGTTTTTAGTGCTGCTTTTTGGTGTGGACCACTTACATGGTCTGCACTCTTGCTACTAACATATCTTGATGGTGAGGTTATTGCAATTACCTAGAGAGAATTTTCATCAATACTTTATCAGACTACAGGAGTACATTAACGATGTTTATTCATGGGGATATCAAGCTAGTATAAGGGAAGTGCTTCTATGCAACTTTGATGGCATGACTGCTGAGACACGAAGTCTTGCCGAGCGCCTGAGTGATGGAGGTTTATTATATATGGGACTCTCGGAGATGTGGGAATTTTTCTGCTACATGGGTAATCAATGTGCGCAGAACGAGTCACTTTCTCCAGTATCTCAAATTGTTGAGACCTCTATTGCACCTCTAGAAGTCATTGTGGAAAATCACATTGAGAAGATTGAGGAAGAAGACACTCCATCTGATGAGATCATCCCTATCTCGCCCATTGATGAATCAGGTCCAGAGCCTATTGTTGAGGCTACAGGGCAGGTAAAGGTCGTCTCCTGCACTCGAGAGAATATTGGTGAATACATTGATCCATTTGACTGCTACTTTGACAAGCCACCAGTAGAACTGAATTGGTGGTATTATATACCCTTTGTGGGTAGTCAAGCTCCTGAATACAATAAGTCTAAACGGTTCTTAAATGTATTATTATTTAGTTTCAATTTCTTTGTATGTAGCGCATGCTTGTTTGTTAGTTGTGCACAAGAAATTGACAGGTTGCTGAGGGTTTGACTATGTCTGATTAGTTTCGTAAGCTTAAGCAAAACATCGAGCCAACGAATTGAAACAAAAGCGTTTCTCGGGAGGCAACCCGAGGTAAGTTTTTCTTTCTTTTTCCTTTTCCTCTTCCTTTTGATTTACTTTTGTTGTCTTTATTGTTTCATTGAGGACAATGAAAACTTTAAGTGTGGTGGAGAGGAATTCTGTATATATAGATGCATATAGGAGATCATATTTAAATTTCTGCACCATCTTTAATTTATTTCATTTTTTTTTAATTAATTTCTTGTTTATTTTCATAATTAAAAAAAATTCGAAAATTCTAAAAATAAGCATGCATTGCATACATATGTGTTTTTCAAACACCCATCTAGCTTAGTTTGTCCTCTAATTTTAATTTCAAGCATAATCATATAAATCTCATGGAGTTTTGGATGTTTTAGCCTTGTCTGTATTTGATTTTTGTGGAACATGAGCTAGCAAATATAATTGAACATGTATGATTGAGCTAAAGTATGATTGAAGTCCTAAAAACATGACCATGTGAGAATGTTTGACCTTATTTGAATTCTTTTGCTCAATTGTGTGAATTACTGTCCTTGTGTTGCTACCTCTTGGCATTGACTGCAGTATCTATTTTTTTTTTAAAAAAAAACCGACTCACATGTTTGTTGCTTGCGGAGTTTATGTTTATATTTTGAGTCTTTTTGTTTGAATTTGTACATATTTAGTGAATAAGCTAGCAATGGTTGATGCATTTAGTAACCGGATCTATGCCTGACACCCATGGGTATGATTCGCGCTAAAAAGTGTTGAAAACTATCCACTGGGAGAGAAAGCTTTATCATTGAGTAACCAGGTTCATTCATGACACCTATGTTTGCAACTTGCGTCAAATGTTGTTCAAGTTGACTTCATATTAGTAGGTTGAGGTGTTGATAGACCGGGGCCATTAATGACACCCATGTTTGCGCCTCGCGTAAGGGAAGCACCAAGACAAGAAAAAAGAAAAAAAAAAGTGTCACATTTTATTTAGTTGTCTTTATTGTGTCCCGCAAGTAATGACATTTCGGTAGATATTTGGTGATATGGTGGTCAATGTCTATGAGCTTAGTGCATTTTGGATTTAGTTGAGAGTTGTACCTTAAAGCCTAAACACATGAGTGAAACACATATTTCTGGTGAGATTGGATGATGTCTACTTCTAAGCTTTGATCACTGAAATACATGCTATGACGTTTGTTTTCTTGGTTTATGTTTTCACCTGCTATGATGTTGCTTTTTGATGAGGTTGAAACTTGAAGGGATTTCCTGTGGGATGCGTTTATTCATGTTCATTCTATCATTGCTTGAGGACAAGCAAAAGTTAAGTGTGGGGGAGTTTGATAGCATGCATTTAGGTAGGCATAATAGGTTGTATTTAGCTTAGTTAAGATGCATTTCATTGATGGATTAAGCACGATTTGCATATTAGTTCTCTATGTTGTCGGAGTCGGAATCTACACGTTTTTATTGATTATTTGAGGTAATGGTGGATCCGAGGAGGAGACATGAGTTGATAACGCATTGGATGAGAATGTCTAGTTGATCGAAGAAGCTTACATGAAGATCTCAAGAGGTCCTGAGAAGAAGAAGAGAGCCTAAACGAAGAACAAGTCTGCAGAAGTTGTCGCCAGACATGCTGAACTTGTTTTGCACTTTCTGGAAGCATCGGTTGTCCGATTTACTATTATGACCATGCGTTGGAAAGAGCTTTCAGAGTGCTACAACTTTTCTGTTGAGAAGAAGAGCAAATTCAAGACGGATTTTCCGGGAAAGACCGATGCAGCGGCCGCAATATGTTTGCCGCGGCCGCTGCCAGTACCGTCACAGCGGGAGAAGGAAAATAGCATATGCTGCACCCGCAGCATCTGGGCGTCAGTGCTGTGCGGTGCGTTTTAAATAATAAAAACCCTAGATCTTATTTATTGTTTAATGGCTGACTTTGGAACATATATAAGGCCAATTTTAGTTTATTTTCCATTACCTCTATTCTATTCTTTTCATCAGACGCTTTAGAGATTTTGAGCGATGTCTTCCATGAGAAACTAAACTCATCTATTATGCCTGTAATTTGAGGATTTATTCGGATTGATTGTGAGTTTCTAATTCTCGTTCCTTGTTTCCTATATTTGAATGCTCCAACTTCTTTGTGCTTGATTGATTATTGATTTGTTCTATCTTGTCTGGCCAACATGTTAGATCAATTCAATTGCTAAGGTTTTGTAGATTTCTGATTGTGAACCTTAACCTCAGTGGCAAACTTGTTCCTTTAGGGCTAATTGAACTAATTGAATAAGTAGGAAGTTGAATGTGTTGTTAAATCCTTCTTTAGGGACTGCAAATACCTTGGCTAATCTCTGCACTTAAAGCTATCAATTGGGTTAAATCCTTCTTTAGGGACTGTTCGATTGATAAGGGTTTCTAGGACTGATTGGACTAGTAACTATATTAGGTCGGGACAAGGGCATTCATAGGAAACTTAATAGGACGAGAAGAAGTTACAAGGATCGCTTCAATCCAATAAAGTGGAAAATTGTAGGTAGAATTACTTCTCCTAATTGTCTAAAAAAAATTCTTTTACTTTGCTTTCTTTACTCCGCTTTGATAAAAGGCGGAACTTTCACATACAAAAACCCCCCTTTTTGGTTACTTGATTGGCATCTAAATCACACTTGAATAGTGAATTTCCCTGTGGGATCGACCTCTTACTTATTGCTATACTAGTTATAGGTTTGAGTTTCTTTGACGGATCAACGACAGGTTTTCCCTCCGTCAAATTTGGCGCCGTTGCCGGGGAAATTTATTAATTCTTGTGTGTTTTTAGTGCTGATTTTTGGTGTGGACCACTTACATGGTCTGCACTCTTGCTACTAACATATCTTGATGGTGAGGTTATTGCAGTTACTTGGAGAGAATTTTCATCAATACTTTATCAGACTGCAGGAGTACATTAACGATGTTTATTCATGGGGATATCTAGCTAGTACAAGGCAAGTGCTTCTATGCATCTTTGATGGCATGACTGCTGAGACACGAAGTCTTGCCGAGCGCCTGAGTGATGGAGGTTTATTAGATATGGGACTCTCGGAGATGTGGGAATGTTTCTGCTACATGGATAATCAATGTGCGCAGAACAAGTCACTTTCTCCAGTATCTCAAATTGTTGAGACCTCTATTGCACCTCTTGAAGTCATTGTGGAAAATCACATTGAGAAGATTGAGGAAGAAGACACTCCATCTGATGAGATCATCCCTAGCTCGCCCATTGATGAATCAGGTCCAGAGCCTATTGCTGAGGCTACAGAGCAGGTAAAGGTCGTCTCCTGCACTCGAGTGAATATTGGTGAATACATTGATCCATTTGACTGCTACTTTGACAAGCCACCAGTAGAACTGAATTGGTGGTATTATATACCCTTTGTGGGTATTCAAGCTCCTGAATACAATAAGTCTAAACGGTTCTTAAATGTATTATTATTTAGTTTCAATTTATTTGTATGTAGGGCATGCTTGTTTGTTAGTTGTGCACAAGAGTTTGACAGGTTGCTGAGGGCTTTGACTATGTCTGATTAGTTTCGTAAGCTTAAGCAAAACGTCGAGCCAACGAATTGAAACAAAGGCGCTTCTCGGGAGGCAACCCGAGGTAAGTTTTTCTTTCTTTTTCCTTTTCCTCTTCCTTCACCCTGATTATATTTGATTTACTTTTGTTGTCTTTATTGTTTCATTGAGGACAATGAAAACTTTAAGTGTGGGGGACAAGAATTCTGTATATGTAGATGCATATAGGAGATCATATTTAAATTTCTGCACCATGTTTAATTTATTTCATTTTTGTTAATTAATTTCTTGTTTATTTTCGTAATTAAAAAAAATTCTAAAATTCTAAAAATAAGCATGCATTGCATACATATGTGTTTTTCAAACACCCATCTAGCTTAGTTTGTCCTCTAATTTAAATTTCAAGCATAATCATATAAATCTCATGGAGTTTTGGACGTTTTAGCCTTGTCTGTATTTGATTTTTGTGGAACATGAGCTAGCAAATATAATTGAACATGTATGATTGAGCTAAAGTATGATTGAAGTCCTAAAAACATGACCATGTGAGAATGTTTGGCCTTATTTGAATTCTTTTGCTCAATTGTGTGAATTACTCTCCTTGTGTTGCTACCTCTTGGCATTGACTGATGTATCTATTTTTTTATTAAAAACCGACTCACATGTTTGTTGCTTGCGGAGTTTATGTTTATATTTTGAGTCTTTTTGTTTGAATTTGTACATATTTAGTGAATAAGGTGGCAATGGTTGATGCATTTAGTAACCGGATCTATGCTTGACACTCATGGGTATGATTCGCGCAAAACAGTGTTGAAAACTATCCACTAGGAGAGAAAGCTTGATCATTGAGTAACCAGGTTCATTCATGACACCCATGTTTGCAACTTGCGTCAAAAGTTGTTCACGTGGATTTCATATTAGTAGGTTGAGGTGTTGATAGACCGGGGTCATTCATGACACCCATGTTTGCGCCTCGCGTAAGGGAAGCACCAAGACAAGAAAAAAGAAAAAAAAAAGAAAAAAAAAGAAAAAAAAAAGAAAAAAAAAGTGTCACATTTTATTTAGTTGTCTTTATTGTGTCCCTCAAGTAATGACATTTTGGTAGATATTTGGTGATATGGTGGTCAATGTCTATGAGCTTAGTGCATTTTGGATTGAGTTGAGAGTTGTACCTTAAAGCCTAAACACATAAGTTAAACACATATTTCTAGTGAGGTTGGATGATGTCTACTTCTAAGCTTTGATCACTGAAATACATGCTATGACTTTTGTTTGCTTGGTTTATGTTTTCACCTACTATGATGTTGCTTTTTGATGAGGTTGAAACTTAAAGGGATTTCCTGTGGGATGCGTTGATTCATGTTCATTCTATCATTGCTTAAGGACAGGCAAAAGTTACGTGTGGGGGAGTTTGATAGCATGCATTTAGGTAGGCATAATAGGTTGCATTTAGCTTAGTTAAGATGCATTTCATTGATTGATTAAGCACGATTTGCATATTACTTCTCTATGTGGTCGGAGTCGGAATCTACACGCTTTTTATTGATTATTTGAGGTAATGGTGGATCCGAGGAGGAGACATGAGTTGATAACGCATTGGATGAGAATGTCTAGTTGATCGAAGAAGCTTACATGAAGATCTCAAGAGGTCCTGAGAAGAAGAAGCGAGCCTAAACGAAGAACAAGTCTGCAGAAGTTGTCGCTAGACATGCTGAACTTGTTTTGCACTTTCTGGAGGCCTCGGTTGTCCAATTGACTATTATGACCATGCGTTGGAAAACTCTTTTAGAGAGCTACAACTTTCCTGTTGAGAAGAAGAGCAAATTCGAGACAGATTTTCCGGGAAAGACCGATGCAGCGGCCGCAGCATGTATGCCGCGGCCGCCGCCAGTACCGTCACAGCGGGAGAAGGAAAATTGCATATGCTGCACACGCAGCATCTGGGCGTCAGCGCTGTGCAATGTGTTTTAAATAATAAAAACCCTAGATCTTATTTATTGTTTCGTGGCCGACTTTGGAACATATATAAGGCCAATTTTAATTTATTTTCCATACTTCTATTCTATTCTTTTCATCAGACGCTTTAGAGATTTAGAGCGATGTCTTCCATGAGAAACTAAACTCATCTATTCTGCCTACAATATGAAGCTTTATTCGGATTGATTGTGAGTTTCTAATTCTCGTTCCTTGTTTCCTATATTTGAATGCTTCAACTTCTTTGTGCTTGATTGATTATTGATTTGTTCTATCTTGTCTGGCCAACTTGTTAGATCAATTCAATTGCTAAGGTTTTGTAGATTCCTGATTGTGAACCTTAACCTAAGTGGCAAACTTGTTCCTTTTGGGGTGATTGAACTAATTGAATGAGTAGGAAGTTGAATGTGTTGTTAAATCCTTCTTTAGGGACTGCAAATACCTTGGCTAATCTCTGCACTTAAAGCTATCAATTGAGTTAAATCCTTCTTTAGGGACTGTTCGATTGATAAGGGTTTCTATGACTTATTGGACTAGTAACTATATTAGGTCGGGACAAGGGCATTCATAGGAAACTTAATAGGACGAGAAGAAGTTACAAGGATCGCTTCAATCCAATAAAGTGGAAAATTGTAGGTAGAATTACTTTTCCTAATTGTCTAAAACAAATTCCTTTACTTTGCTTTCTTTACTCCGCTTTGATAAAAGGCAGAACTTTCAAATACAAAAACCCCCCTTTTTGGTTACTTGATTGGCATCTAAATCACACTTGAATAGTGAATTTCCCTGTGGGATCGACCTCTTACTTATTGCTATACTAGTTATAGGTTTGAGTTTCTTTGACGGATCAACGACAGGTTTTCCCTCCGTCATGAGGCGAACCTCCTTAGGGAGCCTCTGATCTGACCGCCGAAGATCAACACTGCAGTTGTGTGCTTCTTGACCGGCGTTGGTTGTCTTCTTCGACGTCCGTCCCGGTGTAGATCTGGTCTCCGACATCAGATCCAAGGAGTTTCTTCGTCGCTTTACCACTTCTCCTCGATTCTTCTCGTGATACTAGCGATTTCCTATAGTATCCTCTGTATTGGCCTTAGATCTAGCATGTCGACCTCAAAACCTTGTAAACCTGATTTGATATAGTGGATTGAGCTCGAGTCTCATCTTTTGAGGCTCTGTGGACGTAGGGAAACCGAACCACGTAAAAATACGTTTCTTTTCTTGTTTCTGTGTTTTCGTTCTCGTACTTTCGAATCTAAATCTTGATCTCCGATCTGTTAGTCAAGAGAGCTTCGATCTACATTATTATTATGGAGATTGGGTTCGGATGTGAGGAACTGTGCGGGAGTCATTGGTGAGGGTGGGTTCTTCTACCCTTGCTTAGATATGAGGTCATTTACATGGACTTTAATTTTAACCAACAATTCTACAACTCCACCAAGACACTCACTCAAGTTATTGTTTGCATTAACCATCTATCACTTGATCTCAAATTAATCTATAACACTCAGGGTTTCCATTATAAGTTGATTCAACCATTTTACCATTGCTTGTTTTCACCTTATTATAATTTTATCAAATTCTCTGACATCATATGTCTTTATATTTATGCATGTAGATAGATAAGTCAGATCAAAGTGGAGAACACAAATCAAGGATATAGGGCATTTTCATGTATTCAACATTAAAATGCGCACAATTTTCAAACACTATTGGCGCATACTCTAGTCATCAATAATTCAGATCATTACTTTTACTAGATACTGCCAGCTATGCATTATAATAGAAAGAAAACTCAATTTATGTCAACCCATATACTTCATACTGCAGATTTTTTACAAGATCTTAGAAATTTGGTATTTGCTGAATCTGCTCTTCTTGGCATTGTTTACAGACTCCATCAAATCTGATAACAAGAAAGTCTTAAACAATCCCATGATGCTCACTGATATGCTGCTATACTTTTCTCAAAAGCTTTATGTTTCGCTTTTGCCGATAGTTAGGACTGCTATTCTTTTCTCAAAAGCTATGTGTTTTTGTTTAACCACTTGCACTTTATTTATGTACTCAATAGTTACAAGCAGTGTTCTAAAAATCGCGCCTAGGCGCCGCCTAGGCGGGAGGCCACCTAGGAATTTTTACGCCTAGGCGGGCCTTTAGGCGGATTTTTGCCTAGACACTGCCTTCTCCCGCCTAAGCGCCTCCTAGAGCCCGCCTAGTCCCGCCTAGGCCCCACCTAGTCCCGTCTAGGCCCCGCCTAATCCCGCCTAGGCCAACGATTATTCAATTTTAGCTTCTAGACATGTGATTAGTCGACTTAGGGGTTTTTTATCCCATAAGAAGGGATGTATTTGCTTTTGAGTCGAATCTATGAGTTTGGATTTTAGGAGGCTTAAAGTCGCTAACCAGGCACGTATTTTTGCGTTTATTTACTTTAGTAATAGTTAAGTACCACAAATTTGGGTTTATAAGTGATATTATAGATTATTATTACATTATATGAATTATTGATATGTGTTATGTTTTAAAATATAAAGAAATAATCACGTTTGTTCTAAGTCCGCCTAGGCGCTAGGCGGCCACCCACCGCCTAGCGGCTGCCTAGCGCCTTTTAGAACATTGGTTACAAGGTCACAATTTACAAAAATCAACACAATCACTACAAACAAACCCATAGTAGTACAAAATAAAAACAAAATGTTTCTCACCAAAGAATTCACCCAATTTCTCAAGAAAGTTAAATATAAAGTTTAGCTTTTGGAATGTTATAGGTTTAAACCGGAAAAATATTTGGACTCATATAGAGTCTTATTAGAAGGAAAATCAAGTATGAAATATAGATTCATAATTCGACTCCCTGTTATCCGCAAATTAATTACAAGACTTCCGCCCGCTGTAGTAGAAGGTAGTCAGGATCGATCCACGAGGAAGCTTGTCAGCGCCCGACTTTTCAGTTCCAAAACACCTCTCGATTTCGACCAGAAGAGCACTCAATATCGACATGTCTAGACGATATCGACCACACTATCGACAGAAAACAGAAAAAACACAAACAAAGGCAGAAACAGAACAAAAAACAGAAAACCGGTCAATATCAACTTAATGACTCGAAATCGACCAAAAATCTCGACCCAACAGTGACTCAAAAATGACTGCACTGAAACTAAAGAACGAAACTTTTCGCAACCAAAACTCAGAATTTATGAAATAAATCAAATAAAATAAACACTTCCAAGATCAGGGTTTCAACACCACAACGATAACCATGTAAAATAACACATAAAGGCATAAAAAAGATCATGCTTTTCATCAAATAACTTTCGTTATTAACAAATAGGAATATACAGGCTTTCGCATAAACCCTAATTGTTACTAACTATTTTTCACATAATTAATCCAAGTTGTATTAAGATCACTTTCGTTTCAATAACACAAACAAGGATCACCTTCAACTTTCGCAAAAGAATCATGCTCATAGGGATAAAAGAAGAATTCGCATCAAAAGATTGTACCTTTACCGCATCACCTCACATGGCTACCGTCGGGCTCACCCCGACCCTAGAAGTTGGGTGACTACTCGCACCTCATCATCAATAATGACATCAATAATAAAAGAAAACTAAATTGCATTAAATAAAATTAAACAAAACTTACAACCAATCGAAGTCAAATCCCGCTCTCGCCAAACTTCACTCTAATCGGCCGCAAGCCTTCTCTCTCTCTCCTACTCGATGTAATTGGAACTAAGATTGAATTGAAATTGAATGAATAAAACTCAGCCCCTAAGGACTTATTTATAGTGTTCATTCCCTAGGAAATTAGGAAAGAACAACTATATCTCTATCTAAATCTATCTATCTAAAGCTTAAAGATTAAATTTGGAAATAAAAGAAATAAATCAACAAGGAAACTATATCTAATGTAGATAAATCCCTTCCATCTTGATAAAGCTTGATAAATCTTCTCTTGTGTTGATAAAATATCTCTTGCTTCATATGGAAGAAATCTCGCTCATCAACTCGGAATCGAACTGGCTCGATTTCAGCCTCTGTATGTTGGTCGATATCGACCAACATAGGTCGATATTGACCTCGTCTTCGCAGCTTCACTTCAAGCACTCGATATTGGCCTCTAGGAGAATTTTTTACCGAAATTTATCGACCTGTTCCTTCCTTGCTCACTCGATCTTGACTCGATTATGGGCTTCTGGTGGGATATCGACCGGTTTCACTCGATACCGACCACATCTGGACGATATCGACCGGTTTCACTCGGACTCCTCACCTTGGTGTCCCATCCTACGGAACTATTATCTCAACGCAGACAGGGTCGATCTACCTTTATCTCTTGAGGTGACCGGATTTTCTTTCACTCATTAAATTTTCCATAATTTTTCAATTTCCTGCAAAACTCCAAATATGATAATAACAACAACACAAACACCATATAATAATCTGCATTATATACTTTCATTCTCAACATAATCCCGGGATAGGAAATAAGGTAAAGAATGGGCAATATTTAGATCATGTGGAGCAATAATATGAAAATAGGCTCAATATGGCTTTTGTGATGCGTAAGCATAGGTAAGGCTAGGATATAACAATACGAGCATATATGGAAAATATAAAGTCCTCCATTCTCTTATCATGCAACATGTCAAAAGCAATTTCAAATTTTACCTCCTTTCATGGTTTTCAAGAAAATAATGCACTTCATTGTGACTTCCCTTTACTAGGCAATTTCATGCTATATCTCTAATGAATCCAATATTGCATCGTCGAGTTCAATTAAAGCTTCCATCACACTTATCAAAATTTTCAATGGGGGTCATTTTTCAAACTTTAGAAAACATGTATATAAGCACATAAATCAAATATGAATTCCAAAGTAGCCATGTATAATCAATTCAAGAAATAAACTTAAATATGCACATAAAATGTCAAATAAATTCAAATATGCGCAAAGTAAGCCCTTCCCCCACCCCATACTTAAACATTACAATATCCTCACTGTATAAAAAAACAAGGGTAAAGAAAGGAAACTCATTAGACATGCGTGCTCATTGTCAGAAATCGAGTGCAAGTGTTGTTGTAGGGATGGTCGATTTCGAGTGTACTTGTCGATATCGACATGATGTACTCAAAATCGAGTGCTGCTTCCTTCCTTATTCCTACAAAAATTAGAAGAGAAATCCCCACATTAGAAAATAATGTCAAAAACCAAAAACAAAAGCAACAATGTCCAAAAATCCCAAAACCTAATGTCTATTTACAAGCTCTATACTTTATAGTTGCTAGGCCGACTTCTCCATTAAGCTCAAGGTGGCATTTGCAGGGCCCATGTAGCTTGGGCTTCAAACAGGACTCCATTCTTATCCATTAGTCCTCCGGAATGGATCTTGTTCACCGTGAAGGGGCCCATCTTCTTCTTTCTGAACTTCTTAGGGAACCAATGATCATTTGATTTGGAGACATAGACTTTGTCTCCTACTTCATTTTCCTTAGGATCATCATTGGAAACCCTGCATAAGCGCACATACCAAGGCAAACCTCTCCCATGTTTAGATAGATCTTTAATTAAAATAGGAGAAGAAAGATCCATACCTTGGCTTACCTTTGCAGAATCGGATTTCAGGACCTCCTGGGGATCTGATCGATAACGAGTAAGGTCACTCGATATCGAGCTCTGCTGCTCTGGTGGACATTCAATCAATGCAGAAGAAGACATCTCGATTTGATCTGGTCGATATCAACCAATAGTGGTCGATATCGAGCTCTGCTGCTCGAAATCGCCTGGCTTCGTCTCAGCTGCTGGAGTCGAGTCGATTTTGGGAGGTCGATATCGACCAAGAGGGGTCGATATCAGTGATCCTGCTCGATATGTCCTGGCTCGATTTCTGGTGGAGCTGACTCGACATGATCTGGTCGATTTCGAGCTGGTGGGGTCGATATCGACCTGTTCTGTGGGCTAGTCGATTTTTCCTGGTCGAGTTTGACCCCATACTTGAGACTTGGCAAAGCATCCGAAAAATAGTTAGTCCATATCAACTTACCTTGCTCTATGTCGAATGGATTCTCTGCTTCTTTGTTTAGGATGGCCATGATCTCCTCCACCTGGGCTTCCATATCCCTCTTTTCTAGCACCTCGGAGGTCATATTTCTTACCTTAGGCTCTTCCCATGCCTTTCAGTTTTATTAAAGGAATACTCAATTACCTCATCGTTGATGTTGAAAGTGATCACTGCCTTCCTTACGCTTATGTTGGCATCCACCGTTGCCAAGAAGGGCCTTCCTAGAATTATTGGACAAGCAGGGTCCTCCGCCATATCAATAACTAAGAAATCAGCAGGGACGAAGAACTTACCTACCTATACTGGCACATTGTCCACCATGCCTGTTGGGATGACCACCGTGTTGTTTTCCATGTAAAGTTTAGCATCCACAGGCTCTAGAGGACCTATCTTAATCTTGGACCAGATTGATAAAGGCAGTGTACTCACACTGGCTCCCAAGTCACAAAGCATTAAATTTATATTCACCAAATCCAATGGTTATAGCAAACTTACCTGGATCTGGCCTTTTCTCAAGTATGTCCATCTGGTTGCACTCCTCTGCGATCTCAGCCATCGACCGCTTTTTGCTCAGAATCTCCTTGAGGAACTTTACATAGGATGGCATCTCATTAAGAGGTTATGTGAAGGGTATTGTGACGTTGAGCCTTTGAAGCATCTTGATGAAACGCTGGAACTTCTTCTCTGCTGGATCATTTGGAGATTTCATCGGGAAAGGCAGCTTTTTCTTTGGCGAAGGTGCTGATGTCGAGTGGAGGGGGTCGATATTGAGTAAAGTCTGGTCGATATCGACTGGAATTGTTGGCCTCGGGATATGTGGAGGAATTGGGTCGATTTCGACATGTGTCTGGTCGATATCGACTAGGGACTGGTCGATATCGACTGGGTTGGTCTCTATCGATTGGTCTCCAGTGCTCTTTACCTCCATCGTTTTCTCTGGCGTTTGCATATGTCTCCCACTCCTTAGATTCATGGCAGCTACCTGTCCAGTATATTCACCTTTAGGGTTAGGTTCAGAAATTCCAGGGAGCGTACCTGACTGTTTGGGGACGTATGTTGCCAGCTGGCCAATCTGTGTGTCAATTGATTTCCTCCAGACATCGATTTCCCCAAGCCTAGAGTTGACACCATGCAGCTGAGTGTAGATTGAATTGATAGACTACTTGGTGTCTGAATGATTCCTCCACATCCCCTCAAGAATGGTCTACAGGTCATCTTTCTTTCCTTCTCTGTTAGGGTGACCAGGAGCTTTGTAGGGAGGGGGATTCTGATGCTGGGGCTGGCGATAATAGCTCCAGTTCTGGTTCTGGTGTGGCCATGAGTGATGTCCCTCCGCATACCTTACCTCCTCGTGGGTCTCTCCTTATTGTACTTGATCGACGTGTGGGCACGCAGTAGTGTTGTGCTTCACAGACCCACGTTCCAAACAAGGTTTATCTTTAGACAGAAACTTAACCTGCTTGGTGAGACGACGTACCTGATCGTTGTGAAACTGGTCCTTGACGTTTGGATCAACCTCCTTGGGTGGCACATACAACGACATAGATGAGGCAGACCTTTCATACCTTTCGTCAGAAGCGGCCGTAGAAGTCCCATATGTGTTGTCGTAGTTGGCTAGTGTCTCAAATACCTCCCATGCACGGCGCGGAGTGTATCCGAGATACTCATAGGCTGTGTAATTGTTGATCCGGTCTTTAGTAGGTGCATCCAGGCAGTTGAAGATGATCCCCTGGATGACGTAGGGTGGCTGTCCATGAGCAGGACAGGATTTCAAAAGCGTCTTGTAGCGCTCCCAGACTTGTGCTAATGGTTCTCCTGGCTTTTGTCTGAAAGCCGTGATTTGTTGTCTGAGGGCAGCTGTCTTTGTAGGAGGAAAGAACTTGTTGAGGAACATGTCCTGCAGTTCGTTCTAGGTGCGAATTGACCGTGCAGGCAATCCTTCCAGCCACTATTGTGCTATTTCTGCAAGGGAACAACGAAAAGCCTTCAGTTTTAAGTATTCAACATTAGCACCATCAGTTATAGCTTCGCATAAGTCTATAAAAGTGGTGATATGTTCTAAAGGACATTCATTGATTCTTCCCCTAAATTGACTCCTTCTAATTTCAGTAATAAAAGAAGGATGCAGATACTCCTTTGCGTTGGATGGGATATGCCCAATCTGCTTCTCAAGTTCCCTTCTTGTGTTGATCTCGCGATCTACCCTTGCCTCCTACTGTTGTTGATTCTGAGCATATTCCGCCTCTCGTCGGGTGTGTTCTGCTTCTCTGGTGGTGAACTCCTCTATCCGCAAGCGGAGTTGCTCAAGCTCTTGTGCTGGTGTGAGTGGGACCACATTCTTGTCATTGGGATGAGTCGCCATGAGTCTCTTCCTTAGCCTTTGCTGAAGATGGAAAAAGCGTTCTGGCTCGAGAATTGGGTCTATGGATGTGCGATCAGTTCTTCGCATGCACCTGAAAACAAAACAAAAAGAAGCAAGTAAAAAGAAACTAAAAGCAAAAACAAATATAAACAAAAGAAATAGAACTAAAAAGGGCGCGATTGATAGCTTCCCCGGCAACGACGCCAAATTTGTTAGAAGGATGGTCAAGTATGAAATATAAATTCCAAATTCGACTCCCTATTATCCGCAAATTAATTACAAGACTTCCTCTCACTGTAGTAGAAGGTAGTTAGGATCGATCCACGAGGAAGCGTGTCAGCGCCCACCTTTTCAGTTCCAAAACACCTCTCGATTTCGACCAGAAGAGCACTCAATATCGACCTGTCTAGTCGATATCGACCACACTGTCGACAGAAAACAGTAAAAACACAGAGAAAGGCAGAAACGGAACAAAAACAGAAAATCGGTCGATATTGACCTGATGACTCGAAATCGACCAAAAATCTCGACCCAACGGTGACTCAAAATCGACTGCACATAAACTAAAGATCGAAACTTTTTGCAACCAGAACTCGGAATTTATGAAGTAAATCAAATAAAATAAAGACTTCCGAGATCAGGGTTTCAACACCACAACGATAACCATGTAAAATAACACATAAAGGCATAAAAGATCATGCTTTTCATCAAATAACTTCCGTTATTAACAAATAGGAATATAGAGGCTTTCGCATAAACCCTAATTGTTAATAACCCTTTTTCACATAATTAATCCAAATTGTATTAAGATCACTTTCGCTTCAATAACACAAACAAGGATCACCTTCAACTTTCGCAAAAGAATCATGCTCATAGGGATAGAAGACGAATTCGCATCAAAAGATTGTACCTTTACCGCATCACCTCACATGGCTACCGTCGGACTCACCCCGACCCTAGAAGCTGGGTGACTACTCGCTCTTCATCATTAATAAAGACATCAATAATAAAAGGAAACTAAATTGCATTAAATAAACTCAAACAAAACTTACAACCAATCGAAGTCAAATCCCGCTCTCGCCAAACTTCACTCCAATCGGCCACAAGCCTTCACTCTCTCCTACTCGATGTAATTGGAACTAAGATTGAATTGAAATTGAATGAATAAAATGCAGCCCCTAAGGCCTTATTTATAGTGTTCATTTTCTAGGAAATTAGGAAAGAACAACTATATCTCTATCTAAATCCATCTATCTAAAGCTTAAAGATTAAATTTGGAAATAAAAGAAATAAATCAACAAGGAAACTATATCAAATGTAGATAAATCCCTTCCATCTTGATAAAACCTGATAAATCTCCTCTTGAGTTGATAGAATATCTCTTGCTTCATGTGGAAGAAATCTCACTCAGCAACTCGGACTCCGACTGGCTCGATTTCGGCCTCTGTATGCTGGTCGATATCGACCAACATATATAGGTCGATATTGACCTCGTCTTCTCAGCTTCACATCAGACACTCGATATTGGCCTCCAGGAGAATGTTCGACCGAAATTGACTCGATATCGACCAGAGTGGTCGATATCGACCTGTCCTTTCCTTGCTCACTCGATCTTGACTCGATCCTGGGCTTCTGGTGGGATATCGACCGGTTTCACTCGATATCGACCTCTCCTTTTTGGCTCCAGCTTTCTGGTCGATTCTTGGGAATCTCGGCTCGATCTGGTCCACTCGATATCGACCAAGAGCAGTCGATATCGACCTCTTGTGTCGAGTGCTTTTTTCCTCGTTTTCAACTCGATTTGTCCTGGTTCCGCTACTCCTTGACTTTGGACTTTCTGTAGTTGACTTCGAGCTTTCCATCCTTTCTTTGAACTGTTGTAAATTGCCTCGATTTCTGCAAAATTAAATAGAAACTAGTGTAGACTCCATAATGAGGCAAATAAGCATAAACTACATGGCAATTTAGGCTCACAACAAATCTACATGTAGAACAGAACACATTAAAATCCTAATGCTAGCCGAAACAAAAATGTAACATCCACCACCTAACAGCTGCTGGAGAAAGTCGGGTTTCGATAAGATGCACTGCTGCCCTTCTATAGGCCTCTCAGGAAGATCCTAGCGGAACCTCATAGCCCATGGGTAACCTTAATCATGAAAAAATATCTGAAGGACCATAAGCTTTTAGAGTACAGAAGGAAAAGTGGAACATCCTAGCAATGGGCACAGCTTACGAAACTAATCCCCCTATTCAAAGAAGGCTTACGTTGGTCAATTGGCAACAGAGAGCACATTCATTTTTGGATGGATCACTGGTTTGGCAATTCACCAATAATAAACTTATCTTATGACGCTCAACAGAACAATCTTTTCTTGAAAGGAGATAAAACTTGGGACATTCCTAAGCTTGTAGAAATTACACAAAACAATCTTTTGTCAGAAGTAATAAACTCAATCATAACTACACCCATACCCAAAAACATTCATATGCATAGACTTTATCGGAAATGGAGTAGAAACAACTGGTTCTCTACCAAATCCGCTATTGACATGATCAACACCCTGAATCACCACCAAAAAACATATACAAACTGGATTTGGAGTCTCGACGCGCCCCCAAAGGTCAAAACCTTCTTATGGAAACTCATTAAGAATGGAATTCCAACTGCTGTCAGACTTGCTTCTCGTGGTGTTGGAATTCCCACCACCTGCCCACAATGTGACTCAAATTATGAGGACCTCTATCAACTTTTTTGGAACTGCCCCATCTCATGTGAAGTCATTACAATGACGGACTCTTCCCTGGTTGTCAAAATGAACAAGGGCTTCGCCCAGGGTTTGGACTTAAACAACATAATTCAGGAACTCAAAGGCGATATTAGTACCACCCGTTTCACTAAACTTATATTTATTTGGTGGGCGATTTGGTACTTCCGCAACAAAAAAAAACTCTTTGACGACACCAAAACCAACCCAAGAAGTATTTTAGCATTCGCGAAGGACCAAATGTTCATATGGAAATCAGCAAAACTTTAATATGATGATACTCCTCAACCTCAAACAGTAAACCAACAATAAACAAAAATGTCAATAAAACAAAGGAAAAAAGCAAGATGGAAACCTCCGAAAGACTGATTTTTCAAACTCATTTTTGATGGAGCGCTCTCGGCCTCCATGAAAGGCTCGGGGTTCCGATCTGGCTTGGCTCTGGCCCCTGTCCTATTCCCTCTGTGGCTGGTTCGGAAGCCATGGGTTTGTGGAAAGGCATATTAGCCGTCAAGGAACTTCACATACAAAATTTAGAAATTGAAGGTGATAATCTCACAATCATTAACAGCCTTAAGGGTATCGGGAAACCCACTGGGGACTACGAACTGATTGTCCTTGATAGTCTAGTCTCCATTTGTTTCTTTCAGACCATTGAGATTCGTCATGTATTAAGGAAGCAAACCGAGCAACTGACCGACTTTCGCATCTGGATCTTGCTTTAAATTGCCAAATAGTCCCTGATGACTCTATGCTTAGTGATTTCATCTGGATGGATGCTCTTGGCTACTAGGGCTCTGTTCTTTTGCCAAATTTTTTTCGGTTTAAAAAAAAATATATTGGTGAGGGTGGGTCCCACTGCGTACGCTCCGAAAACAATCGATCACACCACTTCAATCAACCTTTTTCCTATCCTAATCGATTTCCAAAAGATTTTGTTGTGGTTTGGTTTTTTCTGGCCTCCCACCCTTCTGAATTTTGGATGTTTATTATTTGTATTTTTCTTTGTACGTAATATATTGCTCCTACACATTTCTAAGTTACTCTGCCTTTGAATCATTCTCAATTACATTTTTGGTTGACTCCATGTATTGGCTATTTATGCATTTCTATTTTCTGATTTTTGGAAGTTCATCCAAATTACACACTTGTACCCTAACTTAAATCCCTTTTTTTTTAAATTTTAATATAAATATTTTTTATGTATATACACAATAGTTAGTTCATTTCTTGATTTATCCGTTTTATCGATTACACTATATTTGTTTGAATAATTGAATTATATTTAAATTAATAATATTAATAAATTTATGTAAAAGATAATCAACGCTCATTTAACCTGGGCCATTTTGTTATATTTTAAAATCTTGTGTAACTTATATGTAACTGACCGGATATAAATATCCGGGTTACGTTTCGAGAAGGCTGGTTACCCTCGTTCGAATCTTGCAATTCAGGTATGGGTCGAGGTTTCAAACCTCGATGGATCAGTATTTCAATGTGGGGATTTCACACCCCAAAACAATCGAAGGGCCGTTGGATACCCTTAACCTATCCTAGGAACTAAGTCGTGGAAATTCATTTAAATGAAAACTGCGAAAGCGGAAATAAAGTACAACTTTCCACGGCTAGGTGGGGTCAAAACCAAACCATAAAACATATGATTAAAATCCCTTTAGCCGAATTAGTGGAATTAGACATGTTCTTCGCAATCGCCCAGGAGGTTTTCCCACACCACAAAAGCATAGAGCAAACATGGCTGCAAAACAGACCTAAAAAATATATATGCGGGGCGGGATGAGTCAGAGGCCTTATCGCATTCTGGGTCCCACAACCAAACATACAGATATGCTATACTTGTAATAAAGATGCTTCTTATGCATTATGGAATTTAAAAATACAAGTCATGCTTATCAGGATATATAAATATAAGTGCAGAAAGACAATAAAGGCACCCAAATAATGTCAAGTGGCATATCCCTCTTCTACCTCAACCCCTCTTCCCATTAGGGCGGAGCCTTGCCAGCACGGTAACAATTTCATCATATATGAGTACATTATCGCCATATCATCATCATATCATATCTTATCATCATGCTCATCAAATAATCAAGCTCATGCCCGATCGTGCTGGGTTATCTCATGTATCGACAATAATGACTCAGGATAAACCCGATGGTGTTGGGCTATCCTATGACCCTAGCAAAGACGGACTCACGTATAACGGTCGTTCTATTTCTCAACCACACAGAGTAACCAAATGCTCAATCAAATGTGCAACCCTGCCATGATACAACATGGCATGCTTCAATGCTTATGCAATACCTAGTATGTCATATGACCACAAGCAGAAGGTTTCCTCTCTTCGAATCGGAGTAAGTCCATAAAGGAATTTACCTTAAAGTGCTGAATAGCAAAAAGACATTGAAAGCAGAATCCAACAATTAGCAATCACCGATAATTACATAGATTATGATAATCTACCATACTACCACTCATACACACATAAATCGAGTTCCAAATCGTTTCCAAAACAAAGCGGGGGTGAAACCAATTCACAACCTTTCCGATGTGATAAGTACCAACAAAGCCACATGAAAATCCCATCCATACTCAATCCCAAAACTCATTTCAAAAATCACCATCGATCATTTAGTCAAGTTAAAGGATCCCGACATTTAAAATGAAACCCTTCAATACGTTTTCTAAGCATAAAACCCGATGGTTCGGATTTCGTTAAAACCCCATTTCAAAATATATAACACTAAATAATATCCCAAAATATCGCTTTTTGGTAGCATCCTCAACTAGATCTCGATTGAGAAAGGATCGAACCAAAACCAACCAATGAAGGTCCAAAGAATCACAGAGTGACTCGACCAAGTTGCTGGGGGGATTTCGTGGCGGCGAAAGGGCTGGTCGCGGCTGCGAGATCCTCCCTTAGTTTCCCCGCGAGAAGACGCCTTTCGCTGGCTGCGACACAAGGATTTCGCCGCGGGGAAACCTGCGGTCGCGGTCGCGAGACTCGTCCTCAACCTCTGGTCCTGAGTTTCTTCTCGCCGCAGCAACCATGGTTTCTACACGGCGAGATTCGAAACCTCGTTTTTTTTTATTTTTTCTCGTTCTTGTTTGGTTCAAATCCAATTAAGCTCAAACTTGTTTTAAAATATTTCTAATTCATAACCGACATTATGAGCACATAAATGACTCCAAACAAGGGCTAGAAGGGACAGCGGAAAAGGGATTACCTAGCGTCCTTGAGGCCTCTTCAAAAATCTTCAGAGAGGAGGCTCATTGGCTTCGATTCAACGAGGTTTTGCTATGACAAGGCCTAAGAGAGATAGATCTTGCTTAAAAGAGAACTTTTACGAAGGTTTAGCTCCAAGAACGAGAGATTGGAAGTGAGGGAGAGCTTACCTTGCTCAAAACAGGGAAGGGGTAAAGAGAGGGCTCGAATCCCCAAAAAAGACGTTAGATCTGCTCCTTCTCGACCTTAGAAGATAGTGGGAGGAGTAAGGAACAAGAAGCAACAATCAAATTGGAGAAAGGATTAAAATCAAGGGAGAACGAGATGATTTACCGACCCTAAAGTCTTGGCCGAAAATATGTACTCCTCCTTCTAAGTTCGTCTTCGCGGCGGCGAAAGTAGACAGTCGCGGACGCAACTATGAACAGAGGTGGTTTTGATGGGAAACGACCTTCTGCTCATCCAACCCCAAATTTCGACATCTATCCCGAAGTCCGACGTTTCTAAAATCCGACTCGAAGTTCAAATTTATTTCAAACGAATCTTGAGAAATTCTCAATATTGAAATCCGATTGATGAAGCTTAGAATCCGTCAAATTGGAATTTGAACGAGTGTCGGGATATTTTCTAAGGACTTTCCGAAAATAGAAATCGCTCAAGGACGGGTGTTTTCCGAAAAATTTCCTATTTTGGAAATTCCGAAATCCGACCTTTACAATATGTTTATATCTTTTTTTTTTAACTAATTCTAAAGAAAAAAAAATAATCTAACAAATCTACTAACAAAAGAGATGTTCTTATATATTCAGAGTCATTACAAAGAATCATTAACTAAAACTACACTTTTACCAAATGACATGATAATCTATCTAATGCAATGCAACTACTTTCGAAAAACTGATCTTCTAACACTCTTAGATGCAAAGTCATCTATTAAACTCTCATAATAAAGATTTTCTAAAAACTCGTGTTCAATTGAAATCAAAGGAAAAACATTTAACCTTTCTTGCGTCATGGTCGATATCCTAAGTAAGATTTCAATATTTTGAGTTTTGGAAAGCTTCTTTCTGCTGATGCAATTGTAATAGGAACTGTGAATAAAACCTTATATCTATCTGGGGATGAGTACTTGCGGAGGCCAAATGCAATGGACATGCAACGTCTATTTTTTGTAGCGGTTTCTCATGGTTGGCCCGCAATGATCGGAAGTATTGATTTCATGCATTGGGAATAGGAAAATTGTCGTACGGCATGACAAGGTCAATATGCAAGGGGTGATAAAAGGCTGACCATTGTGCTAGAAGCAGTTGCATCCTATGACTTAAAGATTTGGCATGCATTTTTTAAAACTTCAGTTGTGTGTAATGATATTAACGTTCTTGATCACTCTCAAATATTTGTAGCAAATGGTAATCATTACAAAATGACATATTACCTTGCGAATGGCATTGATCCCTAATGAGCTTCATTCATTCCATCCATTTGACACCCTTTTAATGTGAAGGATACATTATTTTTCAATTGTCAAGAGTCCATTCGTAAAGATGTGGAGCGAGCATTCGGTGTGTTACAAGCTTGGTTTGCTATTATACGTCATCCGCCACTTGCGTGGGACATTAATTTGATTGGGAAAATAATAAGGTCATGCATTATTTTGCATAATATGGTCGTTGAAGATGAATGTGATACATATCAACTCTACGCGGTGATCCATCCGACTTCAATCAAGTTGTTGTAGCTGAACCTATCATCCTAAATCTACCAGTTGGAATGATTCAATATTCATACAAAATAAGGTTGCACTCTGAGACACGAGTATCCATAATCGACTCAAAGCCAGCTTGATTGAGCATATATGGCAGAAATTCGAAACTCCCGGAGAGAACATTTAATTTTGTTATACGAGTGTGTTGTTTATTTTAAATGTTTTTTGCAAAGTGAAATATGAGTCTCATCACTCTCTGTTGTGAACAAAAAGAAAGTGAAAATTGATTTTTAAGCTAACGTAGCATGAATAGTTATTGATGCGACTGAAATGAGTTAAGAGTAAGCAACACTTTTAAATAGCCACAACAACTAACATAATTTTTAAAAAAAAAAACAAATCACTTCAACAATAGTATTTAATTTTCAAGAAATGAGTTAAGAGTAAGCACAAAATCTCCCACTCCATCTTTTTATCACCATCCTACTATCCTCCAATAGCATTCGGCTTCCCGCTACCTCTCAACGCCTTTCTTCGACGCCGCCGACATAGCCACCTTCACCCTTGGTTCCGCCTTCAACCTCGGCTCACCACCACCCCCTACCAGCCTCCCTCGGTTCTCCCCTTGTTCAGCCACCCCCAACCCAGTCCTACCACTAATTAACCCGTCCTTTTGGTTGTAGACGCTCTCTTTTGAACGTATCCACCGCCGCCGCTCATCATCTTACACATTGCTACCGCCCACATCAATCTCCTCCTTCCATGGTTCTCCAACCCAGGTGCCCGTCGCTTCTTGCAACGGGCGAGTTAAGAGGTCGTACCGATCGTTTTGAGAGCCCTGTTCAAAATAAAATTGATCATATTAATTAATTATTATATTTTTTTGCTAAATTTATAATTATTTATATTTTATTAAAATACTACTATATTTATAAAATTTTAGATTAAATTTATCAATTTTTTTAAGAATAACATGGTCATTAAATGTTTTTAAACATTTTTTTTTACCTAAAGAGGATCGTTTTGTGTATTTTTCCTTTGTTTTTTTCATTTTAAAAACTCAATTAATTTCATTAAGTGTTGTAAGTTTAAAAAATATTATTGTATGAGGTAAATAACCCCGAGTTATTTGGAAAATTATTTATCTTCCTCAGAAAAATACACTCACAATAAATTTAAAATTTTAAAGATAAAAATTATTTTTATTCATTTTAAGGTAGATAGGGTTTGTTTGGATTCCAAATCAATTATGTTTATAAGCATGAACACTTTGATTAGCACAATGTATAATATATTTAAAAAAACCTAAATTTAAAATAAAATTTGTCATAACATCTGTTATTTAATTATATTGAACTTAAAATGTAATTATAAATTTACATAATATTAAAAAATGGGATTAAAACAACTTATATGGTGTTTAATTTAAAAGTCAAGCTATTTTAAATATAATATAAATAATGATAAATAAATATACTTTCAAAGGGTTTGGAATCCATATAAAAAGCAAAAAATTACCAAATCAAAATTAATAGGCCAAATAAAAGGCGGGGATGTGGAGAGTCGAAATTGGGATCAAAAGTAACCCGTGCATGCTCACAACCGCCAAGCCATTACTATTCATTTGTAACTTTAGAGAAAGGAAAATTTTTATAATTAAATATCGGGGGTACTCCGATCCGTGAATTATTGGATCATAAAAATTTGGGGGCTCTATTCCATTGATCCACCTGAACATGCTTAGGCACGGGCCTGGACGAGTTGCCCTCAGTTCACCCCTCGACTCACCGTCCTCCATCGGCTCCACCGCAATCATCTGTTTCCACTGCCTCTGGGTTCCACCGCCTTTGTTTTGCCCTCGAGTGGTTGATGGAAGTAGGTCTGGCCTTCCTTGGCCTCGTCTGATTCCACCGCCTTGGCTTCCAATGGATTCGTCTCCACCGCCGCACCTGCGCCTTCTTCGACTTCCACCGCCTATGGTCTGCCGATCTCGCCAAGCATTTTCTAAGGCTTCTTTCTTTTTTTAGGAAAAAATATATACAAAATGGGGATTTTTTTAGGACGCTCATTCTTTCGCTTTCTTGTTCAATATTGCTCTTTTTAACTTCCTAGTCTCGTTTTTTATCACCTCTATTTGGACTTATCCTTATAGTAGCCTGCCCACGATCTTTTTATCGTCCTTGAGGGTTGAGATGAGTTCGTAGGGGTTTGATTGGGCACTAATGATGTGGTTTGAGATTGAGTTTGCGGGTTAATGTACTGTGTTGTTCTTGTTGTGTTGCAGGCTTCTTGTGAGAAAAGGTTGATTTGTCATGTTCGATAATGTTGTAGATGTGCGATTGGCATTTGAAGGTTCGTTTGAGTCCATAATCTGAGGTGTTCGCTGGAGGTCTCCAATGTTCTATGTGTATGTTTTCCCTTTGACCGATAAGTTCGTTCATCTTTTGGCTTGTTTTTCCCAATGTAGGATGGCTTGTATGTTCCTTGTGTTTTTTATTTATGTCATTTGCTTCTGTAAATTCCTTTCTATCATTTGCTTCAGTTATTTGCTTTAAGTTGTACACGATGGTTAGTCTATCTACCAACTTGGCCGGTCTCTCTATTTCTTTAGACTTGTCTAGAGAACCGAATTCTTATCTTTCTTAAAAAAATCACCTGACCAGAATTGAACATTCTCGAGTATGGATCTCCTACAACCCAATATGAGACCCTTGGTGCAACACAAAAATATTTAGTTTTTTTTTAATAATAAAAAACATTATGAAAATTGTTTTTACATTGTGCATTTCAAATAACATATATTTATATACTTTTGTAATATAAAATAATATTTAAAAAATATTAAAATTAAAAGAGTCATTATTTTAGAATATTAATTATAATATTTATTAAAATATCATTTTGAAAAAAAACATATATAAATCCATATCATTTGACATGTACAATGTAAATATAATTTTTATAAATTTTTTTATCATTATAAAATACCTCAAATATCTTTGTGTTACACCAATGATTTCATATTGGGTTGTACTTGTAGGAGATCCATATTCAACATCCTCATACAATATTTTGTGAGTCAAAATTTGTACAGTGAGATACAGTATTTGTTGAAGTACAAAGCTCACTATGGTTTCTTATCAATGGCAATGGGATTTCTCATTCGGACTTTGGGCCAAACTGTCGAAGCCCCGGGGACTAGGCCCAGAGGGTTGAAGTGGAAACATTCCACTATAGATGGGCCCCACCTTCCTTTGAATTTTTATACTCCTACGTTGCCGCCCAATCAAGGTGGGGTTTGGAGCCCACCTTGCTCCCGTCTACTTCAAATATAGGGCTATTTGCATAAGTAGACCATTTTCTAAATTGGTTTGCATAAATAGACCATGTTTTGAAATAATGAAAAAGTGGTCTAGGTTGTTATTTGTGCAAATACAAAATGTGACCCAAAGAGCCGGTAGCAGGTGAAACAAGAGGGAGGGAACACGTGAGAGGGAAGAGAGAGGAAGGGTTTGGCGCCAAAATGGAAGAGAGAGGGTGATGTGATGTTGATGTGATTATATGGATCCCTTTTCCATTTTGTATGGTGTAAAGACTAGACTTTTCATTTTCTTTTTCTCCCACAATTTCTGAAGTAGAAACTCATGGAGAGAGAGAGATGGGAGAGAAGGAGAATGTTCCACCATAGAAGACAAGCTCCCGACTTGCTGTTATAGTTCCAGAACACTTGTCGGCTTCAAGTTGTGCCCATGTCAGTGATCAAAATCTCCGTGTCAATGTGATACCCCAGAAACCTTTGTTGGCAGATGAAAGGGGTAGGTGTTTTATGCGAAGTACTCTTCATCTATGGTGTTAGATATCCATCAATCTCTCTTTTCAACTTTGGTTTTATTTTTTAGGTGGAAACACCTAGGTATGCGTCACTCTCATCCTCCATGGTTCTTGGGTGGTGGAGAAAGGTACATGGGTGTATGTGGGTGCGAAGGCGCTCAAGAATATCATGATAAAACAGGATATCGACTTTAACTCATTGAAAAACATAATCAGGCTGAAGGGGGGCGATGGGGAGAAAGGTACATGGGTGTATGTGGGTGTTGTCGTACGTGCCGAAGTCGAAAGAAGGCGGTCAGCCGATCATTATTTCTGATGATGGCGACCTCGAGGTGTTTAAATTTCTGAACTTGGAGTGCGGAGAAGACCCATGGCCCCTGGCGATATATGTCGGGCCATTGGAGACGGAGAGCTTTGAAGTCAAGCAACCTGTCAGGGAAGAACGCCTCAGTGGGCCACCCTCCTCGTAAAAATTGGACAATTTGGTTGAGATTGTTAATGATGACGCAATCGGTAAGGCACATCAAACCCCCTTGTGTGTAGATGGTGTGTTACATGTTGGGGGAGAGGTGACCGAGGTCATACGGAAAGAGCTGGCTGCGATGGAAATTCCTGACAAGGGTACTACATCAGGTGACAAGGGACTGTGTGCAGGTGACAGGGTACAGGGTCTGCATGCGATGGACAATTCTGACCATGGTAATACGTTAGGTGACAAGGTAATGTTTTCAGGTGACAGGGTACATGGTCTGCATGCAATGGACAATCCTGACCATGGTAATACGTCATGTGACAAGGGAATGTGTTCAGGTGACAGGGTACCAGGTCTGGAGGTGATAGAGTTGGGTGACACGGATACCTCTTTAGGTGACATGGGACCTGGTTTGGATATCATATGCCTTATCAGCGATGAGGAGGATGATGATGGGCTGACCCCCGCGAACTAGTTTTGGAGCTCGTTCGAGGCCGAAGATTATGAAGTGAAGCTCGAAGAAGATTGGGATGACTTGGAATCCAACAGTGTGGAGGAGCTCATTCCAGGAAGAGGTGATGAGGGAACTTGAAAATTTTAAGTCCAAGACTAGCGTCTCCCCACCTACGATTCAGAACATTGACGTTATGATGGATAGAGCAACAACTCGTACCAAGGAGAATTGCTTCGAGTTTACGACGAAGAGGTCTACAACAAAGGTGATAGTCGTGGTATGTGTGGACCCAAAGTGCACGTGGATGTGTAGGGCCTCGCCTTACCGCCGCACCATTATGTGGAGCATCCGCAATTATGTCCAAGGGCACACATGTGGGATCAACGTGAACCATAACCATAACCGACACGCTACGTCTGATATGATTGGTCGGAACCTCGTGTCCAAGTAAGTTGGATGATAGTTGTGAATAATGTATTCCTTGTCACATGTTAAAATTTCACTTGTCACCTGTCGTTTTTGTGCTGGGGAAAGTGACTCGGCCTATAACTTGTAGGTTCACCGGCACTCTGACTACGGCGTCACGTGCAGATACTGGAAGGGCCGAAGAGCACGATTGGCGGCGAGAGATGTCAAGCATGGGACCGATGAAGAATGTTACCGAGATATTATTCCATACTTGCACGTTCTGGAGCAGACTATCCCCGGGACATAAACTAGGGTAGAGATGGACTCCTCCCAAAGATTCAAGTACGCCTTTGTTAGCTTTGGGGTATGGCGCAAGGTGACCCCCCACCTTTGAAAGGTAAGCCCCGTGTCACCTGTTAATTTGTACATGTCAACTAGAAGGATAGACCATGTCACAAATCCAACATTTATCGATGTGCATGTGCAGCTCATTTCAGGGGACGGGAGTTTCCTCAAAGGTAAGTTCAGGGGTACATGTCTGTTTTCCACAGCCCAAGATGCAGACCACAAAGTGTACCCGATCGCATTTGTGACTGTCGATGGAGAGAATCACGGGTCATGGGGCTTCTTCTACAGGAACATGCTACATGTTGCGGAGGACACACCAGACCTCATATTTGTATCTAATCGCCATATGAGGATCGTCCACGGTATTAGGGACAACTATGTGTTTGCGAAGCAAGGGTTCTGCGTTTGGCATCTATTTCAAAATGCTAGGTGCAAGTACTAGGGTGTGACGGGGCTGCTGGATTTGTTCTTCTCGATGGCGAAGGCGTACACGAGGGCGGAATTCAACAAGCTGCTCTTCGATTTCTGCGCACAGTCCGCCCCGGCGGGACAATACGTGAAAGAGGCTAGTTTCCAGAATTTGAACCGAGCGTTCTTCATGGGGGCTCACTACAACATATTGAAAACGAACAACTCCGAGTGTCTTCACTCTGTCTTCAAGGAGCCACACGACCTACCAATCACTGCGCTAATTGATGCCATCATCGAAACCACCTCCACGTGGTTTTACAAGCGGCGGGAAGAAAGCAGCATAAAGGGTACGAAGGTTAGTAAATTTGTTGATGATGCTCTGAAAAGAACAACTACGCGATGTCAATTTGCTTCGTTGTCACAGCGCTCAGCCCACACGAGTACATTGTCCGCAAAGGTTTCTCCTCCTGGGTTGTCAACTTGAGTGCCTGTACCTCCACATGCAAGCGCTTCGACATCGACCAGTTTCCATGCATACATGTCATGGCTGCTGCCAAGCTCCGAGAGATCAATTTCTACACTCTCGTCAATGACTTCTACAAAGTCGCAGCATGGAAGGCGTGTTAGGCGGATGTGCTATACCCACTCCCTCCAAGATCAGAATGGAGGATTCCCCATGGCATGTCCAGCATGGTGTGCCTTCCTCCGCCTCTTGTTATGCCCACGCAAATTATTACAAGACCTCCTCCCTATGCAGTAGTAGGAAGTCAAGATCGATCCACGAGGAAGCGTGTCAGCGGATCCTAGGTAGCTGTAAATCTCACAGAAAAGCAAACAGAAAGACAGAAAGAAAGAAACAAAGACAGAAATAACTAACGAAAGTGGAAATAAAAGCAAAGACAGAAACTTGTCAATCTCGACAAAGCAGAACTCGAGATCGACTAAAGACATCGACGACAGAAACCTCAGAATCGACAACAAAAACTCGATCTCGCCTAGTTCTACTCGATCTCGCCTAGTTCTACTCGATCTCGACCAACAGTACTCGAGATCGACTAAGTCTTTTCGAGATCGACAACAAAACAGAAACTTGTAAATTGTAACTTCGAACACAGAATCGCAGATTTCGGAAAACATAAATCAATATACTAAAGAACTTCCAAAGCCAGGGTATCAACACCACAACGATAACCATGCAAAGTAACACATAAAGGCATAAAAGATCATGCTTTCCTTCAAATAACTTTCGTTATTAACAAATAGGCATATAGAGGATTTCGCATAAACCCTAGTTGTTACTAACCCTTTTCACATAATTAATCCAATTTGCATTAAGATCACTTTCTCTTCAATAATACAAACAAGGATCACCTTCAACTTTCGCAAAAGAATCATGCTCATAGGGATAGAAGACGAATCGCACAACAAGATCGTACATTTACCGCATCACCTTACATGGCCACCGTCGGGCTCACCCCGACCCTAGAAGTGGGTGGACTACTTGCTCTTCATCATCAAGAAAATCATCAAATAACAAAAGAAACTAACTTGCATTAAAATAAACCAAAGAGAGCTTACAACCGAACAAGCCAAATCCGCTTTCGCCTTTCCACCTTGCTCGCCACAATCTCTCTCTCTCTCTCTCTCTCTCTCTCTCTCTCTCTCTCCTACTTACTTGTCTCTAAATTAAATTGGAATAAGATGCCTAATGCTCAGCCCCTAAGGCTTTATTTATAGCCTTCATTCCCTAGCTATTTTAGGTAAGAAAGTCTATCTAAATCTAAATCTAATTATCTAAAGGCTTTAAGATAAATAAATTGAATAAAGGAATTAAATCAAAAAGGGAAATTCTATCTAAAATAGGTAAATCTTTCCATGTGTTGGTAGGTCTTGATAGATGTTGATAGATCTCAGCCAAACTCGGATTCCTTCGGCTCCAAGGACTCCCAAACCGCGTAGGACAGCAAACCGCGTAACGCGGCTTCGGACACGGTTTCCTCGAGATCAAGTAGGGCTTACTCGAGATCGAGTAACATGGTTGTCGACTATGGCTCGGCTGGGCATCTCGGGTAGCTGGTGCTCGATCAAACTCGGACAGGTGCTCCTGAGTTGTCGAGATCGGGCAAACCTACTCGAGATCGAGTAGTCTTGTCTCATCGACTGGCTTGGTCTTGGTCGAGAAACTGCTCCCCGACACTGGCTTGGACTGGCATTGTCGTGGTTGTCGATATCGAGTAATCTACCCGATATCGAGTAGATTGGTGCTCGGCGTCTTTCGTCCTCGGCTTCTCGACTTGGCACAACTCCTCGACTCCGGACATGGCATCAGAGTGTTGGTCGATCTCGACTAGTGTACTCGAGATCGAGTAAGGCTTCCGGAGTCGGGTTGCTTCGTCTTCAGTTTCCTCGATCATGCTCTGCTCGACCAACGCTTGCTCGGACACCTTTGTCGAGATCGAGTAGATTAACTCGAGATCGAGTAAAGTTGGGCTCCGGCTTGATTCGTCCTGGTTCCGCTGCTTCTTGACCTTGGATTTCTGTAGTTGATTTCCGAGCATTTCCAACCTTTCTTAGAACTGCTGTAATTTGTCTCGAATTCTGCGAATTTAAAAAGAAACTGGTGTAGATTCCATAATTTGGTAAATAAGCATAAACTACATAGATTTTGTACTATCTTAGCCCAAATGCGTGAAATGTATGCAGAAAACGATCTAAAAGATACTGTAAAACATGGCAGATTTAGCTCACAACAAACACCCCATACTTAAGCTTGCTTGTCCTCAAGCAAAACCTTTATTTGTCATTCAGGGGAAGAAATCAAAACTCTCAACATATTGGATTCATTCTCATATGTCCCTGCAATCAATTACCATCCTCGAAAAGGTACTAGTGTCACAAATCCATGCATGTGCAATTTAAAGAGCAACCTCTACTCACAAAAGGAGGGTTATGCAAAAACATTCATTCGTGACAAAGCATTAATAATCAAGAGGACTTTAATTTATGTTCAATAAAGAGTAGATTTGGTAAAAGGCTTAAGGTGGGCAAAATTTGGCAACGTGGTGCTAATGATCCGGGGAAATGGAGTATTTCCAAACTTTTTCAACCACATTCCTTTTCATAAGATTCATCACCTTTCATAATGCTTTTATCAACAATAATGCTTTTACCTCTCTGACCTCAGCACTGCCTTCTCGCGAGTCGCAAACATGGGTGTCATGAATGGCCCCTGATACTTATTGCTTTGGACTCCTCACCTGTGTGTCCCATCTCGCCAAACTATTATCTTAGCGAGCAGGGTCAATCTACCTTTATCTCTTGAGGTGATTGGATTTTCTTTCACTCATTAAATTTTCCATATATTTCAAACACTTTCCTTCCAAACTCCATATATGATATATAACAACACAAACACCATATGATAATCTCCATAATGTAACATCATTCTCAACATAATCCCCGGATAAGGTAAAGAATGTCAATATTTAGAACATGGAGCAATATATTAAATAAGGCATAATATGGCTTTTGTGATGCATAAGCATAGGTAAGGCTAGGAATATAAACAATATGAGCATTATATGGAAATATAAAGTCCTCCATCCTCTTATCATGCAACATGTCAAAAGCAATATCAAATTTTACCTCCTTTCATGGTTTTCATAGAAAATATGCATTTCATTGTGACTTCCCTTTACTAGGCAATTTCATGCTATATCTCTAATGAATCCAAATTTGCATCGTCGAGTTCAATAAAGCTTCCATGACATTTATCAAAATTTTCAACGGGGGTCATTTTTATAAACTTTGGAAAACATGCATTTAAGCACATAAATCAATAATGAATTCCAAAATAGCCATGTATAAGCAATTCAAGAAATAAAAAAATGCACACATAATGTCAAATATGATCAAATATGCACAAAGTAAGCCCTTCCCCCACCCCATACTTAAACATTACAGTGTCCTCAGTGAATAAAAACAAGGGTAAAGAAAGAAACTCACTAGACAGGTGTGCAGATCTTCTTTATATCGAATGAAAGAATGCCTGGGCCAAGTCTTATTATAGCTTGCTTCTATCCATGGACCTGAAAAGTGTAGAAGACATATACCCACAATAGAAAAACTAAAAAGTTTAAACCAAAAACAAACAAAAAGCAACAATGTCCAAAAGTCCAAAAATAAATGTATATTTACAAGCTCTAGATTTTATAGTCGCTAGGCCGACTTCTCCATTAAGCTCAAGGTGGCATTTGTAGGGCCCATGTAGCTTGGGCTTCAAATAGGACTCCATTCTTGTCCATCAGCTGCAGTCCTCCAGAATGGATCTTGTTCACCATGAAAGGTCCCATCCTCTTCTTGTTGAATTTGTTAGGGAACCAATGATCCTTTGATTTGGAAACATAGAGCTTGTCTCCAACTTCATACTCCTTAGGTTCATCATTGGATATCCTACATAAGCGCACATACCAAGGCAAACCTCTCCCATGTATAGATAGATCTTTAATAGAAATAGGAGAAGAAAGATCCATACCTTGGCTTACCTTCGCAGAAACGGAATCGGGGACCACGGTGTTTGGTCGATCTCGAGTAGGAGTACTCGATCTCGACAACTCTTCAGGTTCTGGTGGTGGACTGCTCGAGAATGCAGGAGCTAGGGAAGGTGAGGCTTGGTCGATCTCGACAAGGTTAGTCGATCTCGAAGAGTCTGGTCCTTCTGGCGGAGTCAGCATCGAGGAAGACGAAGTCGAGGCAGGGAGGTTTTGGTCGATCTCGAGGAGTGCTCGGCTTCTGTTTGGCTGCTCGACGACGCTGGTGCTGGTGGAGGCTTCTGGTTTTGGTCGAGATCGACCACAGTCCTCGATATCGAGGAATTCTGGTCGATTACGACCCCATACTTGCATCCTGTCAAGGCATCTGAAAAATAGTTAGTCCATATCGACGTACCTTGGTTTGTGTCGAGTGGATTTTCTGTTTCTTCGTTCAGGATGGCCATGATCTTCTCCACCAGGGCCTCCATATCCCTGTTTTCCAGCTCTTCAGGAGTCATATTCCTTACCTTAGGCTCCCCACAGGTAATGTAGCCAGCTGAGATAGATTTTACCTCTTCCATTGGACCTGTATGCCTTTCAGTTTTATTAAAAGAATACTCAATTACCTCATCGCTGATGTTGAAAGTGAGCACTCCCTTCCGTACGCTTATGTTGGCATCCACCGTCGCCAAGAAAGGCCTTCCTAGAATAATGGGACAAGTAGGGTCTTCCGCCATATCAATAACTAAGAAATCAGCAGGGACGAAAAACTTACCTACTTGCACTGGTACATTGTCCACCATGCCTGTTGGAATGACCACAGTGTTGTTGGCCATATACAGCTTAGCATCCACAGGCTCTAGGGCACCTATCTTAATCTTGGACCAAATTGTTAAAGGCATTATACTCACACTGGCTCCAAGATCACATAAAGCATTAAATTTATATTGACCAAATCCAATGGTTATAGTAAACTTACCTAGATCTGGCCTCTTCTGAAGGATGTCCATATGGCTGCACTCCTCTGTAATTTCAGCCATTGTCCTCTTTTTGCTTAGAATCTCCTTGAGGAATTTGACGTAGGATGGCATTTCATTGAGAGCTTCTGTGAAGGGGATGGTGACATTGAGCTTCTAAAGCATCTTGATGAAGCGCTGAAACTTCTTCTCTGCTGGGTCCTTTGGAGATTTTGTTGGGAAGGGCAACTTCCTTTTCTAATTCGGAGCTAGAACAGATGTCGGAGGTGCTGCAGCTGGATCAATATCGATTGGGCTCTTCTCGATATCGACTTCTTTTTCCTCGATATCGAGTTGACTCTGCTCGATATCGACTAGATCCTTGTCGATATTGACTTGTTTCTCAACCCCTTCGTTCTGCTGTTTTCCGACCTCTGGCTCTTGTAGTTGATGGTCGCTTCTGAGTTTTACAGCGGCGATGTGACCAGTCTTTCCCTTGGGATTTGGTTCTGAAGATCCTGGGAGTGAACCTGACTGTCTGGGGACTCCTGCTGCTAGCTGGCCAATCTGTGTATCAACTGATTTACGCCATATATCAATCTCCCCAAGCCTAGAGTTGACTCCTTGAATCTGAGTGTAGACTGAGTTGAACGATTGCCTGGTTTCTGTATGATTTCTCCATATTTCCTCTAAGACAGTTTGTAGATCATCCCTTTTGTGGTCCCTTTCTGGATGTCCTGGAGCTCTGTAGGGTGGAGGGTTCGTAGGGGCACCTTGGTTCCATTGTGGTTGCTGAAACCTTTGGTCCCCCATGTAGCGATTGGGACCCCCTGCGTGAGCTGCCTCTTCATGGTATTCTGCCAGCCTGACTTGCTCTGTATGTGGGCACTCAGTAGTGGTGTCCCTCTGTGATCCGCATTCAATACAAGGCTGGTTGACAGAAAGATACTTTACTTGTTTGAGGAACTTCTTATTCTGATCTCTATAGTACTGCTCCCTTACATCTGGATCAATCTCCTTAGGGGGCTCATAGAGGGGCATGGATGGTGCTGACCTGGCATAGGGGTTCTCCTCATAGGTGACTGGAGTCCCATACTTGTTGTCATAATTGGTCAGCTTGTCGAGAGCAGCCCATGCCACTGGTACAAAATTGCCCATTAATACCGGTTATTTACTGAACCGGATACCGGTTATTGGGCCGGTATTAACGACGGCGGTATTAACTTGGTTAAAACCACTTTTTGTGTAACCGGTATTAATTTTCTCAGATACCGGTTATTTCAGAAAAACCGGTATTAATATATGGGTGAAAAAATTAACACCGGTTATTTATAAAAAAAACCGGTAATAATTTGAAGGTTTTTTTTTAAAAAAAATGTAGTGTTTCTTGACACCGGTTACATATCAATAACCGGTATTAATTTTTTTATTTATTTTTAAATAGGCACTCCCCTGTCCGATCTCACTACCCATGATGCACACCAGTGGAGTTTCTGACTGTCTCAGCCAAACAATAGTCCTCTTTCACCCAACTAACCAAAATATGCACATCATCTAATTAATTATAAACTCTCCATAGAATTCACATTAATCCAACAACTTAAATTCACCCCTAACATAATAATTAACAATCACAAAAAATTCACCCAAAATAAAGTTTAAATTATCATTATATACAACCTACATTAAAGATAACCAATTAAACCGCAAAATACCTTTCAAAATCATCCAAAAAGAAGATATTCTTCACCCTAGGTAGGTTCTTCCGACCTATCTCTTTCATTGTCTACAAAAGACTTGAACATGATTGTCAACCGCCAAGTAACCCATATTCACCTAAATATTGACACAAAGTAATTATGAGCAAAAGAAGCGTGTAAATTAAGGAGCAAAAAACCATTAGTCCATTACAGCAAGCTCAAAGGTTAAACACCATTTTTCTAGGATATTATTTTCTTCTTATCTAAATATACCCATGTTAGACTGGAGTGAGATCAATGCAATGTTCGAAATTCATAAAGGATGTTTCGGTACAATATTTACATATAGACATCACTACACCAACCATCAAGGACTTAAAGATTACAAGTAATTAAATGGATGACAAGTAGTTAATGAATCACCTCTTCCCGTAAAAGTCATGAAACCAAATCATAGACCTCATCGTAGTCTTTGTGCATAAGAAATTAAATTTTAACAAAAATCAGCAGTAGCTCAATACTTGAAGTAAAAACTGATTTTTTAAAGATAAAGTCTGAACATTTCAAGTTCTCCTCTGTAGTACACAAGAAAATAAATGAAGGCAAAGTTCAATGGTAGTTTACTCAATTTGAAAAATCTAATAGCGTGAGGTGAAGCATGCATATATCATCATCCTGTACTTACATTAGTTCGAACATTAATCTTCACCCATTCAGCAGCTGGCCCTGCAGAACATTTAAAAAAACATTATCATAAAGAACATATTTCAAGTCAAAAGCAGAAGCTTTCAGTAATTTGTACGAGGATCTAGTGATCTATTAATCTTCAGATGCTTTTCCTGACTTTTCAAAAGAATCGAATCCTTATTATACAACACATATGAAGCATGTAGATTAGTCATATGATAAACTCTAGTAGCTTCTGCACAAAAATAGCAACTGATTCACTATAAACTGTACTAGCTTCTTCAGCAAACCTACAAAAATTAACCCAAGCATCTGCCTATTTGAGATTTAAGGAAATGTATTTATTTCACCCATCAATTCAGTGGCACAAAATTGATATTTAGAACAAAACGTCGAGATTTGAGAAGCCCTCCAAAAAAAAATATCATACTACTAGAAATCTTACTCGAGACGAGTACATTACCTTATAGAAATGTGCTATTTGCTACAGGCATGGGATGCAATCCCGTGTCAAAATAAACTTTTAAAGAATTGAATGTTAACAATAGAAATACTTTCAAACGACACTGATTAGATAGGGCAGGCATACCTAAAACACAAAGCTCGTCACTAGCAGCCCAAAAAACAATGGATCCAATATCAAAGCCTGCTTGAAGTGATGAACAACACTCTTTCTTCTATTAGTGTACCTGGCGTAATTAATAATAGTTTCAGGCCCACATATAGGAGTTTGAATGCCTTCTATCAGTGTACCTTGAGTGACTGATAGTAGTTTTAGCCTTTAGGGTCCATATATAGGAGTTTCAATACAAACAAAAAGGTTACAAGTTACTTGGAAGAAAAAAATTAAACGCATTGGCCAATACATGTGGCAGTATCAAACCTAAAGGTGAGCTAAGGTTACAAAGCTAAGGTTACAAAGCTAAGGTTACAAGTTACTTAGAAGAAAAAATTACACATATTTTCCAATACAGGTAGCAGTATCAAAAGCCATAGCTAAAGGCTGTCAAAGTACGCAAATGAATTATTAACTTCAACCAAATCTACAATATCGAGTAAAAGATAATGATAACCTGTAAATCAGCTCAACAAGGTAATGACCAGCAGGCAGCAGCACCATTCAGGATCTGAACAAACAAAAAAAAAGGCAATAATTAATACCAATTAACAAAAACACATAAAAAGCCAGGGATTTAGAAACAAGACCACAATAAGCTCATACTTACAGCATGCAAATAATTTCTAATTGTTCAGGACTCCGTTGTTACCATTTCCTTAATTTGAAGTCATTGACGGAGCCAAAAGAGCAACAACATAGATATACTAAACTAGTGATTATAAGAACAGAGATCATAAACTTAGGGAATCCTAGGGACCCGAAGGAACCCTAGGCCAATTCCACCTAGCCACTTGCAAAGAACAAGCTCTCTCTCATAAGAGTCCTATTCTGACTTTGATAACAAAATACTCAGCAACGAGCAGAAAGAACCTAGAGGCTAATCCTCTCACAGAAGGCCAAAATAAATCAAAAGTGACTAGAACAGGGCTTGCCTAACAGATCGGTGGCCACCAACAAAACAACAAAATCATAATCAGAGAGAAAAGCAAAACATATGAAAAGAGAGAGTCATTGCCATGATTTCTGTGATTTCAAATCCGAATAATGAACCAAATCTAAAGCCCAAAAATCCCTACAAATCCGAATTGAATCATGCATGAGTACTCGACTTCTCTTTAATCGATAAAGGAGAAGTTCAAATCTCCCGAATTCAAAATCAATTTCCGATGAATCATAAAACATAATTCGATAGAAATCATCATCAGAGAGGGAAGCAAAAGAGACGAGAAGAGAGAGCCCTGACCTTAATTTCTTCGATTTCGAAACCAAAGGACAAACCGAACTGCTTGTTGGAGTATGCTCAGCGAGAAAGGACCGATATGAAGCGAGATGGAGAACGGTTGGAGGAGGCTAGAGATGGCATAGGCGTACAGTTTTCCAAAATCTGTCAAAAAACCTAAAATTCTATCTATTCCAAACATAAATTTGCAAAATCTATCAAAACCCTAAAATTCGAAATCTATCAAAACCCTAAAATTGGAGTTGGAGAAATCCCAAATCGAAGAACAACCTAGAAGAACAATTAAACATTTAAACTTACAGGCGTTGTACGTATGAGAGATGTCGACAACTCGGGTGTTGCAGGGGCTTCGGCAGCAGCTAGCGACTCAGGCGAAGGAGATGACGGGCGGGAGATTTGCGCGTGCAAGAGAAGAAAACAGCGGGTCGCACGCAGGAAGCTGCCGGTGAAAGGATGGAGCGAGGGACGCCGACGAGGAGATGAAGAGTGAGACTGATTCTCCGGCGAGAAGGAGGTGCGTGCAGTGAGTCGATAGGTTTTGTCGTTTTGAAGAATCTCGAGCGATGGAGTCGGGAGACTGGGAGAGAGAGGACGAACAGACTGAGAGAGAGCTAGCGATAATATCTCTTTCCGTTTATTTTTTTTTAAAAAATAAAACCGGTTATTATATATAACCGGTAACAATAATCCGCGCCTATTTTTAATACCGGTATATAATTAAAAAACCGGTTTTAATTTTCTGAAAAGTAACTTAATAGCGCTTATTCTGAATAACCGGTAACCGAGACGTAATTATTACCGGTTTAAAACAACCGGTCTTAAAATACCGGTATTAATGAAGACTTTTGTACTAGTGTGCGTCAGCATGCGGCATTGTCAAATACTCATAGTGAGTATATGTTTTAATTCTGTCCTTTGCAGCCAAGTCCAAAGAATTGAAGAAGATCTTTTGAACTATGCAGGGTTGCTGTCCATGCGTTGGGCATGATCGCAGTAGATCCTTATAGCGTTCCCAAGCCTTTGCCAGCGGCTCCCCAGGCTGCTGTTTGAAAGATGTGATCTTCTGGCGAAGAAGCGCTGTCTTAGCAGGAGGAAAGAATTTATTGAGAAATTCCTGTTTTCCTTGAGCCCATGTCGTGAGGGATCCTGGTTTCAGCCCTTCAAGCCACTTCAATGTAGGACCAGCGAGAGACCAGCAGAAAGCCTTCATCAGGATGTACTCCAAGGTGGTACCTTGAGCAACAGTACGACACATGTCAGTAAAGTTGGTAATATGCCGCAAAGAGCATTCATTAAATCTACCATGAAAAGCATGATTTTTAATTTCAATAAGGAATTGAGTGCGAATTTCATAGTTATTTTCAGGGATTAGAATGGCCGATTCAGGCACGACGAGAGTCGGGTGCATATAATCCTCTGCAGTAGTTGGGTATAGGGCAAGCTCAGCTTCTGCTTGTTCCGTTCCTGCTTTCTCAGCGGCGATAGCAGCATCTTTAGCGGCCAATTCCCTTGTAAGCCTCGCAATCAGTTGTTCCTGTGTTTCTGCGGCCGCCATGGATCTTTTTTGCTTAGCTTGGATGTGTAAGAGGCGTTCCGGATCGCCTAAGCCATCAAACTCAGGTGGTTGACCAGAACGGCGCATACACCTGTAAAGTAACTCAAAAGAAAAGTGAGATCTGACTACCTAAGGCGCGAATGATAGCTTCCCCGGCAACGGCGCCAATTTGTTGTAGGAGGAAATCGAGTATGAAATATAATGAAATATAAATCAAACCAGATTATGCCCACGCAAATGATTACAAGACCTCCTCCTTATGCAGTAGTGGGAAGTCAGGATCGATCCACGAGGAAGCGTGTCAGCGGATCCTAGGTAGCTGTAAATCTCACAGAAAAGCAAACAGAAAGACAGAAAGAAAGAAACAAAGACAGAAATAACAAACGAAAGCAGAAATAAAAGCAAAGACAGAAACTTGTCGATCTCGACAAAGCAGAACTCGAGATCGACTAAAGACAATGACGACAGAAACCTCAGAATCGACAACAGACACTCGATCTCGCCTAGCTCTACTCGATCTCGACCAACAGTACTCGAGATCGACTAAGTCTTTTCGAGATCGACAACAAAACAGAAACTTGTAAATTGCAACTTCGAACACAGAATCGCAGATTTCGGAAGAAATAAATCAATATACTAAAGAACTTCCAAAGCCAGGGAATCAACACCACAATGATAACCATGCAAAGTAACACATAAAGGCATAAAAGATCATGCTTTCCATCAAATAACTTTCGTTATTAACAAATAGGCATATAGAGGCTTTCGCATAAACCCTAATTGTTACTAACCCTTTTCACATAATTAATCCAAGTTGCATTAAGATCACTTTCGCTTCAATAATACAAACACGGATCACCTTCAACTTTCGCAAAAGAATCATGCTCATAGGGATAGAAGACGAATCGCACAACAAGATCGTACCTTTACCGCATCACCTTACATGGCCACCGTCGGGCTCACCCCGACCCTAGAAATGGGTGGCCTACTCGCTCTTCATCATCAAGAATCTCATCAAATAACAAAAGAAACTAACTTGCATTAAAATAAACCAAAGAGAGCTTACAACCGAACAAGCCAAATCCGCTCTCGCCTTTCCACCTTGCTCGCCACAAACTCTCTCTCTCTCTCCTACTTACTTGTCTCTGAATTAAATTGGAATAAGATGCCTAATGCTCAGCCCCTAAGGCTTTATTTATAGCCTTCATTCCCTAGCTATTCTAGGTAAGAAAGTCTATCTAAATCTAAATCTAATTATCTAAAGGCTTTAAGATAAATAATTTGAATAAAAGAATTAAATCAAAAAGGGAAATTCAATCTAAAATAGGTAAATCTTTCCATGTGTTGGTAGGTCTTGATAGATGTTGATAGATCTCGGCCAAACTCGGATTTCTTCGGCTCCAAGGACTCCCAAACCGTGTAGGACAGCAAATCGCGTAACGCGGCTTCGGACACGGTTTCCTCTAGATCGAGTAGGGCTTACTCGAGATCGAGTAACGTGGTTGTTGACTATGGCTCGGCTGGGCATCTCGGGTAGCTGGTGCTCGATCAAGCTCGGACCGGTGCTCTTGGGTTGTCGATATCGGGTAAACCTACTCGAGATCGAGTAGTCTTGTCTCATCGACTGGCTTGGTCTTGGTCGAGAAACTGCTCCCCGACACTGGCTTGGACTGGCGTTGTGGTGGTTGTCGATATCGAGTAATCTACCCGATATCGAGTAGATTGGTGATCGGCGTCTTCCGTCCTCGGCTTCTCGACTTGGCACAGCTCCTCGACTCCGGACATGGCATCAGAGTGTTGGTCGATCTCGACTAGTGTACTAGAGATCGAGTAAGGCTTCCGGAGTCGGGTTGCTTCGTCTTCAGTTTCCTCAATCATGCTCTTCTCGACCAATGCTTACTCGGACACCTTTGTCGAGATCGAGTAGATTAACTCGAGATCGAGTAAAGTTGGGCTCCGGCTTGATTCGTCCTGGTTCCGCTGCTTCTTGACCTTGGATTTCTGTAGTTGATTTCCGAGCATTTCCAACCTTTCTTAGAACTGCTGTAATTTGTCTCGAATTCTGCGAATTTAAAAAGAAACTGGTGTAGATTCCATAATTTGGTAAATAAGTATAAACTACATAGATTATGTACTATCTTAGCCCAAATGCATGAAATATATGCAGAAAACGATATAAAAGATACTGTAAAACATGGCAGATAAAGCTCACAACACCTCTGAAGTGGCGGCCTGGTCAGCCCAACACATCCAGGTACCTATCCCGGGGAGAGTTTCCCTGCGGGAAGCGTTGTTGTTCGTAGCTATGTTACTTTGTTGGTGGTCCAACGACTTACCGCATAAGCTGGGTTTTATTTTGCATTATCAGTTTTCGGGGTCAGGGGTTGGACCATTTTGATAGGTATGTGGTTAAGAACTTCGTAATACTTTTGTGGTAAGTGGGTAGGTTGGTGTAATTAGGTTTGGGTAACTAGGTTGGGGAACGGGGTAAGTAGGTTGGAGTCCCCTTTGGGTCCATGCACGTTTCACAAACTTCAGGTATTAGGCGTTGTAGTTCGCTCAGGAAATTTTTTGTGGATGCAAAGTTACTTATTCTGTAAATCGTATATGGCATCAGTATGAATTTCACATATCTTCTATTATATTTCACGTGCCACCTGTTATAATTCACGTGTCATGTTTTGAATACCCGTAACTCCTGTCACGTGCACATTTCACAAACTTCACGTATTAGGCATCTATATGAATTTCACAAAGTTCACGTATTGGCGTTGTAGGTTGGTGTAATTTTGGGTAAGTAGGTCGGTTTAATACTTCAGGTATTTTGTGGATGCACAGTTACTTATTTTGTAAATCCTACATGTCATCAATATCAATTTCACATGTCGCCTGTTATTATTCTCGTGCCACCTATCATAATTAACGTGTCAAATTTTACCCGTGTCACGTGTTTATATGCCCATGGCACCAATAATATATTACGTGTCACAATTATTTTCACACATACAATATCAAAGCAAGTACATGGATAGAGAAAACCCTTACTACAGAGGATGTTCATAAAAGTATTACATCTACTGAGCAATCAATGTCATAAATGAATAAAACAACTAACCAACTGATATGATAACGTCCTAAAAGTTATAAGCAACGACATAACAACAATGATCAAGTAACGACCTAGTGCAACGAAAACCACGCAGTCATATAAATTGGAAACTGGTTTATAACAGTGTGTCACGGACGATGGCCACAACGAGCATGTACCTGTATGCCCCGATGAATGCGTCGTCCAGTCCCTCGAATGTGAGGGCGTCTTTGGTGAGGATTTGCATGAATCTGATGGTGTATGGTCCGCAGTCTCCGCTGCAATAGGGATGCGAATGGTCATATTCCCAAGGCCCGGCTAACACCGTACCGCATGACCATATTGAATTTATGGTTAGGCATGGAATTACCTCTGCTTGTTCTGCGGCACCCGTTTCTCGCGGTGTAGGGTGAACTGCTTTGGCACCTTGTCTGTGTAGGTGTCCTTCAACTCCGGGTGCGAATTCATCAGTACGGGGATAAAGTGCGTGACACATCTTAACTGTGCTGGAAGATGGCGATCTATCACGATGTGTACATCCGGATCATAAACCCTCACCTGCCAGTCATTCAAATCAATCGCTACGGTGACCCAATGCACATTCATGAGGTTCAATGGCAGAAGGATTAGTTCCACTCTTGCCCATTACATGACAACAGTCGCCGAGAACCGGCCATCGAAGAAGCTAAGCAGCTTCTTATTTGCTTCGTAGTTGTCCGCATTGCTGCTATATTTTTCCCACTCAGTCTGCAGAAGCAACCCGAAATAGAAGTCCACAACCGCAACTCAAGTGCCAGCTTTACATGCCCTCTCCGTTAGGCCTTTGCATAGAAGATAGCATGCTTGCTCAATGTGTTGCGTCAATGACAAACATGAGGACACGCCATTTCGCATTCAATAAACAAAGGACAACGCTGAGCCGAGATTTGTACCTCGCTGTTTACCCAAAATGTGGGTGTTTGAAAGGATGTGAAGAACGATTTTGTCAGCTCCGTGCCGTATCCACTCTTCCACTTCTCTCCATCCCCTCTACATTTCCACAATGACAATGTTATGTGACAGACATCGTTCCTAGCATATTTCCGATATGAAGACAGATTTGGGGTACCTTTCCATCCACCGGTCGAACGCATCGTTGTCGGACACGGATATAAGTCCCAGCTCAATCGCGTTTGCGGTTTGGACTACTTTCTTCCCTTTTCGGCCCCGTGGTTTTGTTCGCAGGGGGGACTTTGCTTCTCCAAGAGCTCCCGGATCCCTCTTAGTCTTCTTGCCTTCGACTCCCCCCACTTTTGCAACCTGGTGAGATAATTGCCAAAATGGTAACGATGTTCGAACACTCAATCCCGTGTCACAAAACTAACAATAGCATGTCACTTAACAACAATAAACTTGTCACATGTTAGAGAAAATACAATGTGCACTTCCATAAAAATGTACCTCCTCCGCAGATTCTTCAAGTGGCAGGTCATCCCTTTTAGGTATACCATCCATGTTCCCGACCGTGTGGTGGTCATCCCCTTTAGGTGTACCATCCGGGGTTCCGACCTTGTGGTGGTCGTCCTCGTCCTCTCCATGATCCCTCCTATCCTTTGACGGACACCCCTCATGTGTTGATGCGCACGTCCTCTCTTCCCATGGCCATCTCTCAACTCTAGCACAACACATTCCAAGACCTTCATTTGAACCACATATAACATAAAGGAGGGGTGGTTCGCCAAATTGATTACAGTCAGCGACATTAACGTGTCACGTACTATTTTTAACGTGTCACTAGTGTATTTGTCCTTGTCATTAAGCAATGTTATGCAGACATTGGCAAAACTAGAAATAGGCGAATAACGTACCTTGTCATCCATGCTCCACATCCACGTTACCATACTTCCCAGCCTCTCCAACATCAGTTCAAGTGTCTTCCCCACCTTGTCGTCCATGGGTTCATTGTTCCCATTAGGTTTTCTCGAACTTTCTCCGGCCTTGCTGGAGCCGTCCCCATAATAACGGGGCGCCAATGCAGCTTCAACGTTGTCGTACAAGAGGTCAGACTCCTCATGCGTATAGAAGCACCCGTACATCAACTCAAACTCACAATCGGTTGGGACTAGTATGTGGTTGTCTTCAACCTTTATACTCTCCATCTCCACCGGGTCCATGTGGGTTTGGATCGTCTCATAGCTTAGATTATCGTCGTCGGCAGCCCACCCCAACATGCGAGGCAATGCCGTCTTCGACACCTTGTTTGCAAACTGCACCCCAATGTCCGGTACCACTTTGTAAAGCCAAATCTACAACACCCACACATGACACTACACGTCATAAATTCCTATGAACAAATAAAATATAACTACAGTCGAGAAATTCTCCTGGAACACCAGTGGATAACCGGTGAGTCCATAGGCATGTCGGTCGCCATGCTGATCGACATTCGGCTTCATATCAGTGATCCGCCGTTCTATGACACCCAACAAGGATGCATGTGTGGCCTCATACACCACCCTGCCCCAGGGGAATGCCAAGAACCGATCCACGTTCTTCAGCAGCCTGATAATTCATCTCCGCACCGCGTTCCTGCTTTTTCGCCCAAACAAAACTCCCTCGACGATCAGGAGGAGAGCTATCTTGAACCTCTTTCTCGCACTGACCTCCCTGAAGAGAGATGTCTTGAATACTTACTCTAATCGACCTACCGTCACCTTGTCCATTGAGAAGCAGTCCTTCAGAGCCTTCGTGTCTTCCTCCATGGCTACTCTCCGCACTCGACCACAGCGCAGCCTAGTCACGAGCGCAAACTCCTTGATCGAGAAGCGTCGAAGCATCCCTTGCAACATGTAACACGTCTCCTACTTCTTCTCCGTCGTGAGCTGCCGCTGCAAGACGTAATGCCCGAGCTGTGGTGAGAATAGTACTCGATTTGCCAATTCAACAATCCCCCAAAACTGGATTCTCTGTAACTTCTCCCAGTCGACCGGGTCGATCCAGTCGTCCAAGTGTACGAGCAACGACACTCTCAAACTTAAGTTCACACGTCCCTAGAAATGCTTCTCCTCTGGGACTGTGAACCGTGGCTCCGCCTTTTTCGGTGGCCGGACTCCCTTCTTCCTTAAATTTTGTGATCGAACCATATCTTTCTTTCCTGTAAGTATGTCAACCTGAATGGAATCAGATACACCCACAACGTCATTAGCCCCATGTCACCCTTCTAAAGTTTCCATGTCAACATACTAAAAAAGTCATGTCACTTGTTCTACCCTGTGTCACCCAACTACAAAACCCATGTCACTGCACTCGATCTTTTTCAATCACATCCCAGCCCCAGACTCGTTCGGATCGGGTTTCGGGTTAAGTCGGGTCGTGCGCATTCGGGTTCGGGTCAAAGCGGGTCGGTCTCGTTCGGGTTTCGGGTCAAGAGGCGGGTCGGTCTCATTTGAGTTTCGAATCAAAGTGGGTATAGCGGTATAGTTGGTTTGAGTTTTCGGTCGAATCATATTTGACCCATTTGGATAATTACGTTTATTTTGACTCGTTTGAATACTTAAATATGTAATTTACTTAAAATAAATGATTTTGACTCGGTTGAATACTTAAATATGTAATTTTCTTAAAATAAATGATTTTGACTTGGTTGAATACTTGAGTATGTAATTTTGACACGGTTGAATACACTCATTGTTATTGACTCATCAGTTGTCGACCGATTTTCAAAAAATTCATAATCGGAAATTCGATATTCGACAACATTGTCCGTTTTTAAACATTTAAGCCAATTGATCGGTGCTATAATTAAATCAAATTAATTGTACATTTAGGTTTTAACCTTATTTTAACTAGCAAGTTGCAAATGGGCTTATTTGTGGTTTGACTATATCATTGGTCCATATCATTTTCAATGCCCATTTCATTTTTAGCTTTTGGCCCATTAGTTTTTTTCTTCATTTTTAGATATTATTATTAGTTTTTTCAATTCGGATTGGGTCGGGTCCGGTTGAGAGTCGGGTCGGGTTCAGAGTCGGGTCGGGTTTGGGTCGGGTCGGATTTATCTGTGTTCGGGCCTGTTTCGGGTCGGGTCAGGTTCGGGTCGGGTTTGGTCTCAGATTCGGGTTATGAATGACTCCGGATTTTTGGGTTTCGGTCGGGTTCGGGTTCGGGTGAGTTGGGTCAGGTTTTCGGGTTGGGTCAGATTTTGCCAGCTCTAACTGCACCCATCCATCCTCCCTACAAATTTTGGGATAAGGAGACATTTTTCGGATTTGCAAACAACGAAGAGTGACGAGTGGGATCCAAGTTTCAGAGTTGCAAAGAAGGGACAAAGATTTGAAGAAAATAGTGTGCGACTTACCTCCAATCCGGCGATGAACTTGCTCCGGCGTGACCTTTGTTGCAATCGGCGGCCTCCCACTTCTCAACCTCCCTTCTATATTCCCCTTTCCCTTCACGTGGTTGTAGGTAAAAAACCCACTAACTCTTTCCTTATCTTTTGGGAGATTCCCTTGTTTTACCCCAACTGCAATAAATGGAAGTTGGTGGAAATGTAACTTCCTTTTAGGAGATTCCTTTTTTTTTCTATGCAGATAGTCAAACTAAGGTTACTTTCTATGAAATACAGCCATGTGTCATGTCATACCACGCACGTGTAAGGTCCTTGCATCCACGTGTCTGGTCATTACCAACTGAATTATCTAACTCTTGTCATCTGTTTAAATCCTCGTGTCACCTTGATTGAAACTCCTTGCTGATTTTCACCTGAATTATCTAACTTGTTGCTTTGTGTATATGCATCAAGTCAATTACACACCCAAAAAGGTGATACATAAACAGTCATAATTAACCAAGTACAATAAGTACGAAGTCCTACTTCAAGCATTCATGTCCAACCACAAAATAATTGTCAGTCCCTAATTCAACTATTCAAGGTAATTGTATCGAAACAACCAAAAGATAAGTTTAAGAGCAACGTTGTTCACAAAAAACGACAACAATTCACTTCCATAAGTACACCCCAACGAAAATCAGATTATGCGTCCACCAAGTCGACCATGGAAGATGGCAGCCACTAGCATCTGTCTGTACACCCCAATAAATGTGTCGTCCAGGCCATCGAAGGTGAGATCGGTCTCCATGAGAAGCTCCATGAATCTGATCGTGTAAGGCCCATAGTCGCCACTGCAATGACGGAGATTTTGTCAAAAGTAAGAGATGAGGAGTTATCATCCAGTGACATTAAATACAAGCGTCGTACCCAACATACCTGAGCTTGTTCTGCGGAAGGCGCTTGTCGCGGTGTATGTCAAACGGTGTTAGCACCTTCGACGCATACATCGCCATCAACTCAAGATGCGCATCCATGATGATGGGGACGAGGTGGGTAACATGCATCAATAGGGGTTGGAGCTGGTGGTGTGTCACGTAGTGCACATCGTAGTCATACACCTTCACCTGCCACTCCTTCAGATCAAGGGCGAGGGCAACCCAATGTTTGCCCCTCAGGTTGAGGGGTAGGAGGACGAGGTCCACGCTTTCCCATGGATGGGCCATGGGCGCTGGGGACCGGCCATAGAAGTATGAGAGGACTCTGCTACTCGCCTAATACCCGCCGATGTCTGAGTTGTACTCCTTCCACACCCTTCTCCAGATAGGTGGAGAAGTAGGAGTTCAAGATGACGACTCGACGACCAATGTCGTCACCCCTCTCTGCAACTGCTTTACGCAGCAGGATACATAACTGGTTGAAGTGCTGCGACAAGTTAACCCCCATTACAATCCATAACATAGTCCAAGTGCAACCCAAATGCGTATGCAAGGCGAATCATAATCAAATGCAAAAACTACAATATTCCAGCTTCGTACCTCTAAGTCGATCCAAAATCGGGGCGTTTGGAGGGAGGTAGAGAACTCCTTCGACAGGTCCCTGTCGCAGCCCGTTGACCGCTTCTCAGCGTCCGCACTAGACCGTACAATGAAGTGGAATTAATCAATGGGTAACTTTTCCGTATAATGAAGACTGAAATGAGACGATGGGTTACCTTGCGAGCCACCCATGTAGGCCCTCGTAGTCGGCCGCATAAACTAGTCCCATGGCTATGGCATCAGCGGGAACGATGGCGTCCTTCCCTTTAGAGGCCCGGGGTTTCTTCGTCGATGGGCCCACATCCACTCACTACAAAAAAAAAGAATTTTGCCACGCACGGTAGCAACGGCAAAGGTTTGCCGTAGCCAATAGGGTGATTTTGGCCACGGTGGAGCTACGGATAAGGAGCACGGTAGCAACAGCAAGGGTCTGCCGTAGCTAGTAGGTAGACTTTGGCTATGGCGTAGCAACGGATGAGGAGCCGTAGCTGAAATTTGCCACGGCAACAGCTATCCCGTGGCTAACTTCACTCAAGCTGGCAATAATGTATGCAACGGTAAGGTCCTGCCGTGGTAAAAAAATGAAGAAAATGTGCCAAACTTATCACGGCTTGGCTCCGTAGCTAAATAAAGTCGTACACTTGAAAAAACATCTAACCCCTTTTTTTCACTTTATCATTTTCTCTCTCCCCCCACTCAATCAGATCCCGAGCCACCTCTCACCAGATCCCAAATCCCAAACCCTAAATCGCCCTCAAACCCCCAAACCCCACATTCAATCTGCGAGCCACCTCTCAAATCGACCTTCTCAGGCGACCCGTCCTCAGTGCTTCCTTCGTCCTCCGGTTGAAATCTCTCTGAAGCGAAAATGGACGGGAGTTGAAGACCCAAATTCGCCCTCTCACCAGATCCGAGCCACCAAACCCCAAATCGATCTTCTCCTCTCTCCAGATCTAGCTAGCTCCGGCGACCCATCCTCGTCGGTTCAGTGTTGCCGTCCTCCTCAGGTCGTCATCTCTCCGGTTCAGTCCTGTCTTCCTCCTCCGGTCGTCCTCGTCTGTTTAGTGCTGTTTTCCTCCTCCGGCGACCCGTCCTCAGTGATGCCCGTCTTCCCCCTTCCGCCTTTGAAGGTCAGTTTGTTCTCTTTCTTTGATTAGGTTCTCCGCCTGCTCGTCTAGCACTCTTTGAAGGTCAATTTGTTCTCTCTTTGATTAGGGAAGCAGCTGCCCATCTTCCTCCTTTCTAATCGACATTTTACAATTTTCTCAATTTTCTTAATTTTTAATTTGTTAGGGTTTGCTCTTCGTTGATGTTTTGTTGTTGTTTTGTTCGATCCGACCTAGGTCAAGAAATTATGTTTTGCTTGAATTGTCGCCCCTTCAAATTATTGGTCAAGAAATTTCCTTATTCTGGATCCGACCTAACTCAGGATTGTGGTTTCAAAATGAGGTTACCATCCTCAAATTGAGGATTTTCTACTAGTTATTCTGGATCATAGCTTGGGTCTTTTATTTTCAATTGTTAGCATTGCGATTTTGTCTTTAGATTTGAGGAGCGCAGTTTGGATTACATAAGAGATGTCTAGGATCATGTTATCTTGAAGTTGAGGTAATTTACTGCTTTCTGTCTTATGATGGATAACCTTATCTTGAAGGTTTAATCTTATATACAAAGTTTGACCAATATTTTTCTGTTTAGTTCATGGTATGTTGAACAAATCCTGTGAGATCATGCATTCCTAGTATCTTTTAACCTTTGAGACCTTAAATATCTCTACAAAGCAATATTTTATCTGTCTGCAGTGATTCATGGGAAATGTTAGTATAACGAAAAAAATCCTTGCTATGTAATAAATTTGAGATACCATTAAGATATATTTGTAATAGTCAATTTAATTTGCTATTGGGTGGAAAACTTTGATGAGGCGACATCACTTCTCTTCTAGTATCCTATAGACTGATTCAATTTCTCCCTTGTTTTGCAGGTCCATATTGCTTGTATCTTCAATACATATAGACCTAGAATGTGTATTGATGACAAACGTGTTGTTAGCAACTTTGTTGCTCAGGTTTGGTTCTGCAGTTCAAGAAAGAGGCAACATACTTCGATTTTCTTAGAAGAAATCAAGATGTCAAGCTTCTTTTTTATACCTTCTATTTCATATTAAGCTTCTAGCTGAATGGAATTATTGGAAAATAGGTTTGTGGCAGGATTAATTGATTGGGAATACATTGCATCTTTGTTTGGAAAATAGGTTAAGAGTGCCCTTTATGTAGTGATATAGTGATATTACTTGCTTCTGCATTGGTCTTCTATACTAAATAGCTTTTGATGTTGCATCTTGTAAGTTGATTTATAAACTGGACTATCAGTTTAACATCCATCTGTCATTAGTGCATAATCAAATCTTAATGGTTTGTTTAGTTTCGTTGGGATTTGACCATATATGGGTGTGTAAGGGGCGTATTTGGTCGATATTCATATGACTTAGTATAAATGATAAGATCTTGGTTGGAGAAGAAATTAATACAGTATATATTATCTGCAGTTAGGTTTGAATTTAGCCTACTTTCGGTCTGTCTTAGTTTGTTTTTATGGTTTTTATTGGATTTACTCTAATTACCGCCCCTTCTTCCCGTATGGTTTCTGGTTTGGATTTGGTTTTAATTTTGAATTTGATATTCTTAATTTCAGGCTTGTCTTCGCTGTCTGGTTCGAATTTGTTGAATGATATCATCGGGCATCGTTGTGGCCTAATCACAGGTATGTTTTTCTCTCTTCACTTCAATTCAATTCAATTCCTGTTTTATTTCCTCTTCAATTCAATTCAATTTCTCTCTTTTTTCGACTGAAACTAGATTCTAATTATCGAGTTCCTTTTTTCCCGGGTCTTTTTATTCTCTTATGTGATTTAGGCAATCTATTATGGTGAAAGTGGTGTTTATGTATTTTAATATACTTCCTTCTTCCATTTATACAATTTGATATCGAGGCTTGGTGTTTCCTTGCTTTTATGCCTTTAAAGGTGTTTGTCAAAATGCTTAAGAGAGATTTTGGGAAGGAACTTGTGTTTCGATTACCTTGTGACATTGTTTTAGTGGTTTAAAATAAACAACTAAGATTTGATGATAAGAAAATTAACCCAGATGTTCAGCTGTAGCACTGTTAAGCACATTACTACCAAAAGATTTAAGGTTGGAGTGGTGTGAAATTAGATCTAAGAATCTGTTTTGCATAAGTGAAAAGGTTGTTCTTTCTTCTTTTTTTTTTTTTTTTTTGCACCACTAAGGGGTTGAGAATGAATTTTGGCCAGCCAGCTCCCCTGGAAGTGTTTAGATGAATATATATAAGCAAATAAACAAGACCATATGTGTTCATTAAGTGTTGAAATTAGAAAATCGATAAGGACAGCAAAGCACATAAAAGAAACCAAGCTATATAGATGATATCTTAGACCACCCATGCATAAAGAAGATGCAAAAAAAAAGGCACTGAGAGCTTGAGTGAGAAAAATGGAGACAGAAAAATATATATCATTGATACTTATTTCTTAAGATATCTAATCACTTGATTTGAGCTATGGGATATTCATTACACTCAGCTTACTTGCAAGAAAAATATCCACCTTTATTAGCTACCTTTTTGTTTATTACATAGATAGATAGATATATATTTGTATTTGGGTAAATTATAGAAAACCACCCTTAAGATAGGGTTTTTTTTTTCCAATTCTCTTTGTTCTCCTACTTGGTGTTATACTTCCATTCCCTGCTGTAATGAATGCACTCTTTTGTTCTTCCAATTGGTGTTTACATTTTAACTTTTTCAATATATTCTGTTAAACTCTTCCATTGACGATTTCTAAGTTTGGTGCGTTAATATTTGTGACAAGTGACCAAAGTTGTTGGGTTTCCATTCGTTTTTACCTGTTGACAGCTTTCATATGCGGATTTGTGCTTTTCTTTCTCAGATTCATGGATTTAACTTCTTTTTTCTTGTATGATTGCAGAAGAGGAAGAATGATGGTAATTAATGTAGATGTTAAATGATACTCAAGACATCTCGTGGTCTGTACGACCGGATGAGTTAAAGCTTTCCATCCTGAAGCATGTTGGATCTCCTCCAGCAGAGGTGTTACCTTTTCCCATTCACCGAGGCAATTGGTAAGTTGATGTTGCAGTTAGCCTGGTGGTTTACTTTGATCCTTTTTGTTTCTTTTCTGCTAATGGAAGCTGATACCACTTGATCCTTTTTGTTTCTTTTCTACTGATGGAAGGTAGATTAAAAATTGTGCATGCCAAACATGCCCTAACTTGTAATGCCTCTCTTTATGTTTTTTTTTTAAAATATTTTCTTCTGTTCAATGATCTTATTGCTAATAAACTTCATTGTTTTTCCCCGTAGGACCAATTTATATCTTCTCTATTGCAATTTAGTCATTATCTGTCCTATCTCCTTAATCTCGTTTTTTATTTGTGTTTTTCATGTTCAATTGAGGCTGCTTTTGGTTCTTGTAGCATGTTCTTGTCCGTGTTTTGTTGCAGCTTCATTCCTGTCATTGACTGCTAAAGTTGATATCTTTTTATTTTTCATGCTAGGAAGTTTTCTTTCTTTTGAATGCATGTAACATTTGTCCAAATACATTATTTTTTGGTGTGGTAATGGTGCATTGATTTTATTTTTGTGGTACTGTTGATTTCTTTAAGGTGTATGTATCGGTTAGAGTGAAATCGATATCATTGTTGTGTGATATGTAACTTTGTCATGCTTTGGTATGTTTGCATAAAGTATGTGCTTTGTCTTATGGGTTTATACTCGAAAAAGTGGATATTAGTGTTTGCTGCCTATGATGACTTGTATTTCATTTTCACCTGCCTGCATGGTATCAAACTCCAGTATGTGCTTTGTATTAGAGCTAGATGATGTTAGGTATAATCCAGATTCTGAATGCTCGCCTGATAGATGTATTTTGGCTTGTAATTTGCAGGATGGGATTGGAAAAGCAGTAAGTTCTTAGAGAAAAAGTTTGCTGTCATGATGAACTCACAAAAGAGATGGGCAAACAGCTATGAAATTGATTAGGTGTACGACTGTAATCCCACTATAGTCCAGCAGACCAAAGGCAAATGGACAACTTCTACAAAAAGAATGAAATGCTTATATTGCAAGTGAGCTTCTTATTTATTTATTACTATCATTATTATGGTATTAGTTAGTTGTATCTGTACTTTCTTCTTTTTATTTTATATTTTATTTTTTAAAGCTTGGTATAATTATATTTATGTAAATTTTATAATTATGTATATTTATTATATATAAATTATCTAGTTTGTGACATTTTATTATGTATGTAAATTTTGTATAATAATGGAATTTTATTATATATGTAAATTTTGTATAATTAATGAATTTTTATTATATATTTAAATTGTATATTATTTTATTTATTTTTTTTAAATATTGGACTTTTTAGCCCGGGTATGTAAAATCTGGGCTAAAAAACAGTTTTTTTTTTTTAATTTTTCATCCACACTTTAGCTACGGCAGCTTGTCGTGGCAAATGTGGGGTGTCCTTTACCGGGGGTCGCATAGCCGTGGCTTTGCCGTAGCTAGATTCTTTGCCACGGCAAGCTTCCGTAGCTACTATCATTTTGCCACCGCAGACTTGGCCACCCCTAGTTTCCCGTGGCTACGTCCGTGGCTAAATAGATTTTGCCACCCCAAATCAGCTTTTCGCCACGGTAAATTGCCGATGCTAAATTGTTTTTTTTTTTGTAGTGACTGTATCATCCTTCTTCGTGTTCTTGGATGCCTTTGTCTCAAATACATGGTCGACGGTTGAAGAGATCAACCTCTGAATTCCCAAATTTTTTTCCCATGTCACCGAACATAACAACTCCTGTCACCTTGGTAACATCTCCATGCCACGATTGAAAAGATAAAGGATGAATGGCATGGGCCACAGGGAGCGTACCTTGCTATATTCTCCTTGACGGGGCTTCTCCACAGGTTCAGTACGAGTCCCCGTAACGACATCACCACCTTCCACCTGGAAAACAAATGACCTAAACAAATTTCCATAAAGGGGTCCAAGAAGTGTTTTCAATTAAGTTCAGTCAAGTGATTAAAAGTTCAGAAGTCAATTTCAATGTCAGAGTTGCTTACCTTATCCCCGTCTGCTTGTTTAGGCTCCCCACCGGCTGCTTTTGAACTCTCTATAACCCCTTGGATATGTTCGGCCGGACGAAAAAATTCAACCCTTTCAGTTAATGCGCATATATCTTGTCGCACAACATAAAACACCATGTCACTCTACATAATTATCCATGTCATCATCAATTCATAATGGCATTGTCAACTTCCACATCAACATAACACAAGACCTTACCTTATTACCTTCTTACTGGCTCGGCTCTTTCAGGAGCTCAGTACCAGTCCCCTTTGCTACAATCAACATCAACATCAACAACTTGCAAAAGTGATCTACAAGTTCAATGGATTCCAATATGACTACATTGTTTCTATGAAGTAACGCGGGCCACTGGACCTGACTTTAGCAACTTGTTTTTGTTCAACCTTCCCACCATCTTCTATTTGAGTATGTGTAATGTCATGCACCTGAACGTGGAAAACAAAAACATTCTTGGAAGTGAACCTCCTTAATCACGTGTCACACAACAGAGCACAACATGTCATCCAAAAATAAACTTACCTCCTCCTTCTCCTTTCGTGCCCCCGATACTTTGTCCTCAACATTGCTTTTTCCAACTTTCTCACCAACGATGTCCTCCGCGTACGTCTCACCCAAAAGTCCGTGTCCAGATCCATCTTTCTCTTTCCCAACATCTCCAACCTCGTTTTCACTATCCCTTACTCTTTCTTCATTGCCTCTTCCCATCCATTTACCATCCCGCAGTTCATGGACCGTCTCCTCTAACACTTTTATCTGCACACAACAAGTTTTTACAATCAATCCTACATATTAAGTTCAACAAACCAGATTACAAAACCATCATCAGTTATTCAGAATGTATATATTTCCCGTGTCACCTACTGTATGTCCCATGTCATTAGTCTATTTACCCCAGTCACTTAAGTTATTCAGATTATGTAGAAAATAATGCGAAAGAATAAAGGACCTTCTCATTCATCTTCTCCGTCCACGTTGACATGCCTGACAAGTTATCCATCATCTTCTCGAGTGTCTTCACCACGTTATCCCCGCACCGTCTCCTCAGCTCGTGCACTGGTTCTTACGCGGGGGGAGGGGGGGAGGGGGGGTCAGGCTCCTCATCCCGATGGTTGCACCCATCCAACACTAACAGCTCGCCCTTCTCCGGCAGTAGCACTGGGTTCTCAGTAACCGTGATGACTTGCTCCCCCTCCGGGTCCATGCGTTTGAAAATGCTGTCATACGAAAGGCTGTCTTCGTTGGCGAACCACCTCGTGCACCGAGGGATCGACTTTTGGGACAACTTGTTCGCAAACACGACGCCGAAGTCCGGAATGGATTCATATAGCCAAATCTGCAATCCATCCGCAATCCATTTAGAAACCTACACCGCATAATGGAGTAAATTAGTATGAGGGTGGTAGATAAGGTTACATGGAAGGCCATCATATACCATGTCTCCCACTTCTTCTTGGTCACCACTTGACGTTGTAGTGCGTAATGCACTAGTTGGGACGAGAATTGGCACCGGTTCGCCAGTTGGATAATCCCACAAAACTGGTTGTCCTGCAGCTTATCTCAATCGTTGGGGTCGACGTAGTTGTCAATGTTGGCAAGCATCAATAACCTCGACCATTGGTTTACTCGTTCCCGGAAGTGCTTTTCTTCCAGGACACAGTAATGGGGCTCCCACTGTTTGTCACTCTTTGCATTTTTTGTCCGAACCATTTGTCTCTTCCAGTTTAAGAGCAACAATCAGTTTTCCAGATATTTGATATTCCATGTCACGCAGTTTCTAAACCTATGTCACCAATGCCAGACAGTTTCTAAACCCATGACGCCATACATTCCACATCAACTCCCAAAATCTGAATTTCAAACTAATGGAAATGCGTTTACCATACCTAATACCAATCGAACTCAACACCCAATGTCACCCAATTCCAGTTTCAGATTCTAAGCCCCTGTCACCCAAATTCCACACCCATGTCACCCCCTTTCTCTTTCCCACACCAGATTTCAAAATTAAACACATGTAAAACCTCAATCCTTCTTCTTCAATCAGCCCCCTAATCTTCCTCATTCCCAATTCCGACTCCCCCCATTGCCATCCTCTTTGGCCTTCCTAAACCCTAACCGCCGGTTTGCCCTATCAATACCCCAAAACCGCCCTCCTCTTCCTTCAATCGCAACCACCATTGTCACCCCTCCAAAACCCATAAATCAACCCACCTTTGACATTCAATCCCTTACCACCATGGTAGGTTCCTTCAACCACCCACCCCACACCCCATATTCGATGAAAACGGACAACAGAGAAAACATTGGAAAGGGGGCGTACCTTTATAGTTTCCCCCCGGCATTCTTCTCTTCTCCGACAGTTTCCGGTCGGCAATCATAGCAGTGGTAATGTGTGATGGCCGGCGTCTCTTCTTCCTCCCCCTTTCGAACGGTTTTTTTTTGAAGTGGAGAGATGGAGTCCTGATAGAGAAAGAAAGGGTTATGATTTCTTTTCTTTTTCCTCCCGGTGGCATTAAATGCCTGGCAACTCATCAAATTTTTTTTTCTTTTTTTCTTTTCCCGCCTAAAACCGGCTACAAGAGGTGTGGTTTTGGGCACATTTGTGCAAAAAATTGGAAAAGGGTTTATTTTTGCAATTTTTCCCACCCTTGTGCTACTTTTGCATGTTTGGCAGAAAATTGGTCTATCTATTACCATTTTGCCTCAAATATATACAGCCATTGAGACAAGTACATTTACTATTTGTACCGATTACCGATAAATAAATACCAGTAACGACGATCTTTCTTATTTAACCCAAAAAAAATAATTTATATCTACATCTACATCTATATCTCTATCTCTATTTATAATTTATTTGTTAAACTAAGGAGAATTTGTGAAGTGTCCATCTTCCCAATAACAATTTTATCATCTTGCCTATAGCCTCACTTTATTTTTCTTTTTATCTTTTTTTTTTTACATTTTGTCATGCAAAAATAAGAGTATGTTGTGCATATGCAATAATAAACATATGTTGAGCAAATATGACCCAATGCTACTTTTTTTTTTATATTTTTTCGTGCAAAAATAAGAGTATGTTGTCCATGCGCAAAAAATACCGTATGTTTAGCAAATATGACTGAAGTCCAGTTTTTTTTTAAAAAAAAAATTATTGTGCAAATATAAGAGTACGTTGTGCAAATATAACCATAAGTTGTGCAAATATGACCTAAGTCTAGTTTTTTTATATTTTTTTCATTTTGTCGTGAAAATATAAGAGTACGATATGCAAATATAACCGTATGTTGAGCATTTATGACCCAAATCTCGTTTTTTTTTTAACATTTTGTCGTGCAAATATAAGAGTACGATGTGCAAATATAACCGTATGTTGAGCAAATATGACCCAAGTCTATTTTTTTTTTTACATTTTATCGTGCAAATACAAGAATACGATGTGCAAATATAACCGTAAGTTAGGCAAATATGACCCAAGTTTATTTTTTTAAACATTTTGTCGTGCAAATATAAGAGTACGTTGTGCGAATATAACCGTAAGTTGTGCAAATATGACCAAAGTCTAGTTTTTTTATTATTTTATTTTATTTTATTTTATATTTAACATTTTGTTGTGCAAATATAAGAGTATGTTGTGCAAATTTAACCGTAAGTTGTGCAAATATGACCCAAGTCTAGTTTTTTTTTTTAATTTTTTTTTACATTTTGTCGTGCAAATATAAGAGTACGATGTGCGAATATAATCATATTATGTGCAAATATAACATTTTTTTTGTTCAAAATGTAATATTCTATTTTCCACTTTTTTTTTTCGTTTCAGCACTTTTTGTTGTGCGAAAATAACTTTACGTTGTGCACATATAATCCTAAGTTGTGCAAATATGACCCAAGTCTAGTTTTTTTTTTGTTTTTTTTATTATTTATTTTTATTAACATTTTATGGTGTAAATATAAGAGTATGATATTTAAATATAACCGTAAATTGTGCAAATATGACCCAAGTCTAGTTTTTTTTTTTACATTTTGTCGTGCAAAAATAATAGTACATTGCGCAAATATAATCGTAAGTTGTGCAAATATGACCTAAGTCTAGTTTTTTTTTTTAACATTGTGTTGTGCAAAAATAAGAGTACGTTGTACAAATATAATCGTAAGTTGTGCAAATTTGACCAAAGTCTAGTTTTTTTTAAAAAAAATTATTATTTATTTTTTTAACATTTTGTCATACTTTGACGAGAGGTTTTCTCGAACAAATAAATTTGTAGTCAAGACCCCACTATTGGATAGTGGAGTCAAGTTCGTCCTCAGGAGAGAAGTTAGCAGTTCTAGGTTTAGTGTGTTTTGGGGTTAAAGGATAGCTGGAAAAGGTGAGGAGGTTGTTGTCGACGTCGACTAAGACTTGGTCGATGTCGTGGGATGGAGGGGGAAGTAGTGGTCGATGTTGGGTATATGTGCAGAAACTTTAAAATAAAGAAAATAGAATAATAAAGGTCCAAACTTCCAAGGTTAGGGATCACAGCAACAATAAACATATGTGTAGATTATAAATCACATAAAGATGCATGCTTTATATCAAATAACTTTCGTTATTAACAAATAGGAATATAGAGACTTTCGCATAAATCCTGAGTGTTACTACCTTTTCTTAATTAGGATTAGTAGGCTTTCGCAAATAAACCCTAATTGTTATCCAAATTCATAATAAGATCGCTTTCGCTTCAATATCATGAATAAGGAATTTCTTCAACTCTCGCAAAGAATTAAACATATAGGTAGATGATGATAAAGACATAAAATTCATGGATTCATAAATCAAACACACATATCTATGTTGGGATCACCCCATTCCTAGAAGAAGGGAGATTAGAAACAAAACGTAATAAAAGAATCTAACTTTATCATATAATAAACTAAAACTTACAACCATTCGTCTCCTTCCTCCTCTCTCTCTCCTCTATCGCCTCCTCTCTCCCTCTCATCTCTCCTTGCGCCCAAAGACGACTTGGCTTCAATCAATGAAATCAGCCCCCCTAGGGCTTTATTTATGGGCTCCAATCCTAGCTATTCTGGGAAGGAACAATCTATCTTTATCTAATCCTATCTATCTAAAGCTTAATGATTAAATTTGGAAATAAAACAAATAAATAAAGGAAATTATATCTAAAGTGGATAAATCTTCCTTCTCTTGATAGATCTTCACTTGTATTGATAGAATATCTCTTGCTTCATGTGGAAGAAAGCCCACTCGGATTTTGGACCCGGACTGCTCGAAATCGGCTACTGGTGGTTACTCGATATCAACCAAGTTAGGTCGATATCGACCTGTCTTGACTTGATATCGACGAAAGGTGGTCGATATCAACCTCTTCAATGTTGCTCCCAGTGTTCTGGTCGATTTCTGGCATCTCTGGTCGATTTACTCCACTCGATATCGACTAAAAGTGGTCGATATCGACCTCTACTGCAGTTTCCAACATTCTGCATCCGCCTTGAAACGCACTTCCCCGAGTCCTCGTTCGTCCGATTGATGCATATGAGTATGCGTTGGAAAGCTCTTTTCGATGGCTACAACTCTCATCAAGACATCAGAACTTGAATTAGAATGATGAATGACGAAAAATGGGATTTTCTCCAGCTGCACCATCCCGAGCTCTTCCTTTGCTTCTCCAATGTTTTCATGACTTTCCTTTAAGCTCCAAAATGCGTCCGATTTCTGCGAAATACAACAAAAAGTTGTGTAGACCTCGATAATTGGCAAATAAACATAAACTACACATATTTTGTATTATTCTAACCAAAATGCATGAAATGCATACAAAAATGGTTATAAATGTAAGCGAAAAACATGGCAAATTGAGCACACATCAACACCCCATACTTAAGCTTGATTGTCCTCAAGCAATACTTTTAATCTCATACAGGGGAAAAACTAAACTCTCAACATCATTGATTCATTCTTATATAACCCTGCAATTAAATACCATCCTCGCAAAGGTACTAATGTCATCAAATCCGTCCATGTGAATAAAAGCAACTTGGCACATAGAAGGAGGGTTATGCAAAAACATTCATTCGTGACAAAGCATTAATAATCAAGAGGACTTCAATTAAGCTCATAGTGAAGAAAAGGTAAAAGGTATAGTACGTGGTGGGCTATTTTTGGGCAATGTGGTGCTAAATCCGGGGAGAACTTCTTCAAACGTGCTTTCTTGCTTTGATGCACCTTCTCCCATCATAATTTCCACATCACTCATCCTCTCATAAATCACTCTTTGCTTTTTTCACTTATATTTCTTTTACCTCTCTAACCTCAGTATTGCGTTCTCGCGAGTCGCAAACATGGGTGTCATGAATGACCCCAGATACTTACTGCTTCGGACTCCTCACCTTGGTGTCCCATCCTGCGGAACTAACATCTCAACGCAGGCAGGGTCAATCTACCTTTATCTCCTGAGGTGACCGGATTTTCTTTCACTCGTTAAATTTTCCATAAAATATCAATTTCCTGTCAAACTTCAATAATGATAATAACAACAACACAACAACCATATAGTAATCTCCATAATGTAACTTCCATTCTCAACATAATCCCCGGATGGAATAAGGTAGAAAATGGGTAATATTTAGATCACGTGGAGCAAAATATGAAATAAGGCGCAATATGGCTTTTGTGATGCATAAGCATAGGTATGGCTAGGATATAACCAATATGAGCATTATAAGGAAATATAAAGTCCTCCATCCTTTTATCATGCAACATGTCAAAAGCAATATCAAATTTTAACTCCTTTCATGGTTTTTATAAAAATATGCACTTCATTGTGACTTCCCTTTACTAGGCAATTTCATGCTATATCTCTAATGAATCCAATTTTGCATCGTTGTGTTCAATATAACTTCCATGACACTAATAAAAAAATTTCAATGGCAGTGATAAAAATAAACTTTGGAAAACATTCATATGAGCACATGAATAGAATATGGAATCCAAAGTAGCCATGTATAAGCAATTCAAGAATTAAACTTCAAATATGCACACATAATGTCAATTTAAATCAAAATATGCACAAACTAAGCTCTTCCCCCACCCCATACTTAAACATTACAGTGTCCTCACTCTACAAAAACAAGGGTAAAGAAAGAGACTTATTAGACAGATGTGCAGGACGTCAGAATCGAGTGCAAATGTTGCTGCAGAAGTGGTCGATTTCGAGGAGAGTAGTCGACGTCGACTAGTTTACTCAACATCGAGTACAGTGAAAGCCTCCAGGGTGATCCTTGTCGACCACATGCTCGTTTCCTCGTGATGGGTAGTCGACGTCGAGTAGAGTACTCGACGTCGAGTACTTCTGCAACGTCTTTTACCTGCAAAAAATGTTAGGAAGACAACATCCACAATAGAAAAATCCAAAAATAATGTTTTAAAACAAAAACCAACAGTATCTAAAATCTAAGAAATAAGAAATAGCGGGTTGCCTCCCGTAAGCACTAAATTTTGAGTCTTCAGGTTGACCTACTTCTCTTTATGTCTTAGCTTGGCTCATCTTTGTCCGGAGGTATAGGTGGATCTAGTGGTTCCTCCGGTGGTGGGAAGCGTGGAATGTCATCCTGGGGCATCATGTGAAGAAGCTTAAAACTCCCCGAGTGAACGCTCCATGGCTTCACCCATTCATCTTCCTGGGCTCCAGCTGGCATGCATAAAGGAAGATATGAAGAAAATATACATACCTCATCATCATACCTCTTCCGCTTCATATGTTGATTTGTTTGCGCGTCTCCACCACAACAAAACGGTAGAGTGAGAAGAGATATTTCAACCTCATCATGCGGAGCTTCATGCCACTTTGCTATGACCCCATACTTGAATATGAACATCGGTTGCTCAAAATTGTCGGGGATGGCCTTCACCTTGTAAGGTAAAAGCTACCTTGTAACACTCAGGGAAACAATGTCCGCTTTCTTCTCTTCTAGTGCTATTTCGTCTTGGGACCCTTCATATGATTTATCAACAATAGGTAGCAAAGTAGGAATGAAATTCGAGGAAGGACATACCTGATTGTCGACATCGACTGGGTCAATTGGCTCGTCGGGAGAAGGGCATGGTCCTTTGCACTGAATGGAAGCCTCAAGCCTTCGGATTTCGACTTCCAGCTGAGCTATTTCCCTTAATCGTGCCTCCTCCACTGCAAGCCTATTTTGCCGTCTCAATTCTTGGAACCATTCTTCCCATGTGGGATTCTCTTCGACAAAGTCTTCCATCTTTGTACCTAAGCATTAAAATCGAAATAAAGCACGAATTAGTAGCAAAAGCTTGGCACCTAGTTGGTACCGGTGAGGCGGATGGTGGTAGGGTATGTGATAGTAAGAAAAGGGGATGGGCTATTCCTGCACTTTTAAAACAACTAAGCTAGGCGCGATTGATATCTCCCCGGCAACGGCACCAATTTGACGAGAGGGTTTCTCGACCAAATAAATTTGAAGTCAAGACCCCGCTATAGGATAGTGGAGTCAGGTTCGTCCTCAAAAGAGAAGTCAGCGGTTCTAGGTTTAGTGTGTTTTGGGGTTAAAGGATAGCGGGAAAAGGTGAGGAGGTTGTCGTCGACGTCGACTAAGACTTGGTCAATGTCGAGGGATGGAGGGGGAAGTAGTGGTCGATGTTGGGTATCTGTGCATAATCTTTAAAATAAAGAAAATAGAATAATAAAGGTGCAAACTTCCAAGGTTAGGGATCACCGCAACAATAAACATATGTGTAGATTATAAATCACATAAAGATGCATGCTTTATATCAAATAACTTTTGTCATTGACAAATAGGAATATAGAGGCTTTCGCATAAATCCTAAGTGTTACTACCTTTTCTTAATTAGGATTAGTCGGCTTTCGCAAATAAACCCTAATTACTATCCAAATTCTTAATAAGATCGCTTTCCCTTCAATATCATGAATAAGGAATTTCCTCAACTCTCGCAAAGAATTAAGAATATAGGTAGATTATGATAAAGACATACAAATTCATGGATTCATAAATCAAACACACATATCTATGTTGGGATCACCACAACCCTAGAAGAAGGGAAATTAGAAACAAAACATAATAAAAGAAACTAACTTTATCATATAATAAACTAAAACTTACAACCGTTCGTCTCCATCCTCCTCTCTCTTCTCTCTCGCCTCCTCTCTCCCTCTTCTCTCTCCTTGCGCCCGAAGATGACTTGGCTTCAATCAATGAAAATCAACCCCCTAAGGATTTATTTATAGGCTCCAATTCTTGCTATTCTGGGAAGGAACAATCTATCTTTATCTAATCCTATCTATCTAAAGCTTAATGATTAAATTTGGAAATAAAACAAATAAATCCCTAAAGGAAATTATATCTAAAGTGGATAAATCTTCATTCTCTTGATAGATCTTCTCTTGAATTGATAGAATATCTCTTGCTTCATGTGGAAGAAAGCCCACTCGGATTCTGGACTCGGACTGCTCGAAATCGGCTACTGGTGGTTAGTCGATATCGACCAAGTTCGGTCGATATCGATCTGTCTTGACTCGATATCGACCAAAGGTGGTCGATATCGACCTCTTCAATGTTGCTCCCAGTGTTCTGGTCGATTTCTGGCATCTCTGGTCGATTTGCTCCACTCGATATCGACCAAAAGTGGTCGATATCGACCTCTTCTGCAGTTTCCAGCATTCTGCATCCGTCTGGAAACGCACTTTCCCGAGTCCTCGTTCGTTCGATTGACGCATATAAGTATGCGTTGGAAAGCTCTTTACGAGGGCTACAACTCTCATGAAGACATCGGAACTTGATTTAGAATGATAAATGACGAAAAATGGGTTTTTCTCCATCTGCACCATCCCGAGCTCTTCCCTAGCTTCTCCAATGTTTTCATGACTTTCCTTTAAGCTTCAAAGTGCGTCCGATTTCTGCAAAATATAACAAAAACTTATGTAGACCTCCATATTTGGCAAATAAACATAAACTACACATATTCTGTATTATTCTAACCCAAATGCATGAAATGCATAAAGAAATCGTTATAAATGTAAGCGAAAAACATGGCAAATTGAGCACACATCACTAATATAACCTTTTTAAAATTTTTATTATTAATTTTTTTAAACATTTTTTCGTGCAAATATAACCGTAACTTGTGCAAATATGACTCAAGTCTAGTTTTTTTTTATACATTTTGTCATGCAAATATAAGAGTACGATATGCAAATATAACCATATGTTGTCCAAATATAACATTTTGTTGTGCAAAAATAAAATTAAAAATATAGATTATGGATCACATAATAAAATATAAACAGTGTTTTTTAATTTCCATATTTATGGGGTAAGTTTTGTAATTTAATAAAAACTCCTTCTTCTACCTTCGGCTCCAGATCCATCGCACGCACCGCCTCCGACTCGCTCCGGCCTCCTTCGCTCCGCCGCTCGCTCGCCACCGCCCCCCCCCCCCTCCATCGCTCCCTCCGGCCTTCGCCTCTGCCTCGTCGTTGTAACGGCCCGGGATTATGATTCCCGAGTTACGTTTCGAGGGATAAAACCCCTCGTTAGGGTCTTGCTCCCCGAGTACAGGTTGAAGGTTTGAAATTCTATCCTAACATTTTGAAGTGGGATTTCATACCCAAAATTCGAAGGGATCGTTGGAATCCCCGGGGAAGTCCCCTGTACCTGTCATAAGTCTAAGCGTAGAAAACCAACAATAATGCAGATAGTAGACTCAAGATGCAATACAAGAGGGTGCCACGGCTGAGCCGGGTCAAAACAAATCAATAGTGTATTTATCAAAATCTAAGGTTAGACCATTTCCTTGCAATCGCCAAGAGAGTTCCCACGTCACAGAAACAAGGAGCAATAATGCTGCAAAACAAACCTAAAAAAAATGTATGCGGGGCGGTGTCAGATCGAAGCCCTACGCAATATAGTCCCAAACAAGCAGACACATACACACGCTAGTCCTGATAAAGATGCTTCTAGATGCAAGGCGGAATGTTAACACACTAACATGCCCCTAAGATCAAGTGCGTAAATATAATAAGGCCTTAGCATCGAATACCAAGTGGTATATCCCTCTCCTACCTCCACCCCCTTCCGATACGGCGGAGACTGGCCAGCTCGTGAATGCATTCCTTTATCATCGGGTGGCACGCATGCCCAACCCGTATCCACAATAAAGCCCGCAGGCATCTCATAATACAAGGAAGTTCATGACTCGATTGACTCAGGACGGGACCCGATGAGACTGGGTCGTCCTATAACCCTAGCAATGACTCTAGTTACTTCACAGATAACGGCCGTTCTGTTTACACAAGCAATGAGTAGACGAATGCTCAATCATGAGTGCAATCCTAGCAGGATACTACATGACATGCTTTATTATGAATGCAAGCACCTAGTATGCACATGGCTACAAGCAGGGAGATCTCTTTTCGAATCTGAGTGAGCTCATATAGGAACTCACCTGGAAGTGCAGAACAGCAAAAGACAACAACTAGGTATGCAGGAAGCCAACATGTCACATATGATCACCTAACACGTATATAAGTAATGTAAATAAGTCTACTTCTAATGTTACTTAAAGCATATAATATCACACACAAGTCATCATATTTATTCACCAAGTTAGGCAAGGTAAATCAAGTCACTTTCCCAAGATTTTTCCAAAACTCTTCTAAAATCTCAAGTTATATCAAATCATTAATTAAACACTTTCTCAATGATACTTGACCCAAAAATCCATTTACAAGGCGTTACTCTTTAAGCCAACTTATTTTATTACTTTATCAAAACAAATCCGATAAGATTAGAGTATTTCCAAAATTCCTCTTTTTAATTTTATTAAATCCATTTTCAACCTTTAAAATCTTTTTCAAATCCAAGTCCAAACATTATACTTTAAATCTCAATAATAATATTCTATATTATATTCCATCTATTTAATATTTATAAAATCAGCCCTTTAAATGTTAGAAGATTCAAAACCAACAAACACTTAACAAATTAGGCCCAAAATGCATTTCCTTTGTTAAAGCAAAATTTCGGCCCAAAATAAAAGGCCCAAAACCAATTCATTCTTGCCTTTCTATTGTAAAACCGGATTGAAACAAAAAGGAGTGGGACCCAAGGCTGAGGTGGCGAGGCAGTGGGGCCCGCCTAGGTCTTCCTCTTCGTTTGCTCTGTTCGAAAGGAAAAGCAGAGACAGAGTCTCTTCCAACAGAAGAGAAGGAGGGAGTGGGGAGGCTCGCCACCGGCGGCGCTCCCGGACTCCGGCCACCCCAAGTCCGACCATGGAGCACGTACATACACGGAATCGGAAGAGGAAAGAAGGAGGAGAAGAAAGAAGCTCACCGAGGGCGTCGACTCGCCGGAAACGTTCGATCGAAGCGCGATTGGGGCTCGCCGGATATGGAGCTGCGTATTTCTCGGCCTAAATTGAAGGTGGAGGTAAGAAAGAAGGAACCTTGCTTAGGATTCTCGATCGAAGAAGATAGGAGTGGGCTTACCGGCGGTTCTCGAGTGAAGTCGGGGAGGAAGGCGCTCGGCTGACGTCGGATCCGGTGCTGGGGCTCCTGGGCTCGGTTCCGGCGGGTCTTCGCGAAGAAGGGGGCTCGGAATGCTCTGGGCTGCTGCTGTTGCTCAGAAGAAGGAGAAGATGGAGAAGCTCGGTTGCCCGGGCTCGGCTGCTCGATGGTGCTCGAAACGGGGTCTGCTGGTTTCGACGGAGCGGAGGAGTGGTGGAGTGGTGACGGAAGGGTGGTGGTGCGTTGGCAGCGAGAGGAGGAGGGGCTGGTGTTGAGTTGAAAGAAGATAAAGGGGGGAAGGAGCTTACTGTGTGAATTTTGTGCCCAATTCTTTTGAAATCAAATGGAAGAAGGGGAGGTGGGATCTGATCGAGGTTGGCGTGGGTTGTGTGTGTTGGAACTGATTTGGGAAAAAAAAACAAATTGGGGATGAGTTGTTTACAGCTTGGTCAAAAAGCAAGGAGAGGGTCCTTGGCTCCTTGCTACCAATTTCAGGTTTAAAGGGCTACTAGAAGCCTATTATTCATCGAAAAGATTTGGTTGTGTTTGATACTGTGTTTTATTTTAGGAAGAAATCCCACCTGATCGTTGATGAATATGCTTATATATTACGGGTGGTGACAGTGGCCTAGTTTTTGTTCTTGTTGAAGTGTATATTTTGTAAAGAGGTTTTTCATGCCCAAAGTATTGTTAACATTTATTGTCTGATTAGTTTAAAGTAATGGCGACACCATACTTGTATTTTTTGATGTTGCAGTGTGTGTGGTGACACTAGGTGTATGTTGTGTAAGATAAACTTGCTCAACAATATAATATTTTTGCACCACAATTGAGACTTGTGAAATTTTGTCCATTATGATTCAATTTTACTTGTCAACCTAATTTTATAGTTTCTTACTATAGTGTTACACAACGTGGTCTTAATTTTTTCAATGATAGAATAAAGTTGCACAATATGGGGGGGTGATTGGTGTAATTTTGCTCAACATCAACTTATTTTTGCTCAACAGTAGTTTATAGTTGCACAACAGTAGTTTATGGTAAAAATGTTATCATAATGATTATATTTTTTGTCAATATAATTTTAAAATTTTCCAATAATTTTGTTTTTTGCATCATGTTATTATTTTTGCTCATCATCAGATTTAAATTTCACAACACCGGCTATTGGTGGAAATTTGCTGAACATGATCTTATTTTTGCTTATCAACACATTAATTTTGCACAAATGTTTAAATTGTTGATATTGCCTTCAACATAACTGTTGGGCTTCGTTTAGAGATGCTGTTGTGAGGAGGAAATCAAGTATGAAATATAACAAAATAGATCAAAACAGATTCAGGCCCACGCAAATAAATACAAGACTCCTCCAATGCAGTAATGGGAAGTCAGGATCGAATCCACGAGGAAGCGTGTCAGCAGTTCTCAGGTAGCTATAAATCTCACAGACAAAGCAGCAGAGAGACAGAAACACAGAAACAAGGAAAGAAACAGAAATAAAAGCAGAAAATAACAAACAAAAGCAATGAACTAAACGAAGACAGAAAAGACAAAGCAAAGCAGAAAGTAAAGCAAAAGTAGAGACTACTCGATCTCGACCAACAGTTACTCGAGATCGACTACCAACAAATCGACAGAAACTTGAAAATCGACAACAGGAGTAGAAAACTTAACTCGACCAAGACAAGACCTACTCGATCTTGACCAGGTCCTACTCGAGATCGACAAAGGCAGTACTCGATCTCGACAAAGCTCTCCTCTGTATCGACTAGAATGCAGAAAACTTAAATTGCAAATTCGAAACTAAAACTCAGATTTTTTGACGAAATAAATCAATATATAAAAGGACTTCCAAAGCCAGGGTACCAACACCACAACGATAACCATGCAAAGTAACACATAAAGGCATAAAAGATCATGCTTTCCATCAAATAACTTTCGTTATTAACAAATAGGAAAATAGAGGCCTTCGCATAAACCCTAATTGTTACTAACCCTTTTTCACATAATTAATCCAAGTTGCATTAAGATCACTTTCGCTTCAATAACACAAACAAGGATCACCTTCAACTCTCGCAAAAGAATCATGCTTATAGGGATAGAAGACGAATTGCATAACAAAATCTGACCTTTACCGCGTCACCTCACATGGCCACCGTCGGGCTCACCCCAGCCCCAGAAGTGGGTGGACTACTCACGCCTCATCGCAATCGCAGACATTGATGTATAAAAAGAAACTTGCATTAAAACTATATTCAAAAGCCTTTACAATCCTGGCAATCAACTTTCGCAGAAAGCCAAAACCTTAAAAACCTTAGAACTCCCTAAACTGTATCTGTGGAACTACTTGTCTCTCTGAAAAATTGAATGAATAAAACTGAGCCCCTAGGGCTTTATTTATAGTGATCAAACCCCGCTAATCAAGGAAATAATCATCTATCTCTATATCTAAATCTATATCTAAAATACTTAAAGATAAATAAAATGCTTTAAGGAAATAAATCAACAAGGAAAAGATAATTCTAAAGTGGGTAAGTCTTCATGTCTTGATAGATCTTGCTTCCTTGGATAGAATTGATCAACTTTGGATAGATCTTCTCAGCCATTCTCGGATTTCTTCATGCCCAAGGATTCCAAGTCTGCTCGGACTGCTCAAGTCGACTCGTCTGCGGAAACTGGTCTACTCGACATCGACAAGGCTTCGTCGACCTCGAGTAGGATTCATCGTCGACTGGACTTCCCGGCTAGCTCTGCTCGACAGGCTCGGACTTGGTTCACGGTGCTCGTCGATCTCGACCACTCCTTGTCGAGATCGAGTAGGGATGTTCACCGACTAGGTCTTCTCGGGTAGGTGTGCTCGACAAGCTCGGATCTGGGCTCTGGGCGTCGTCGATCTCGACTACTCCTTGTCGAGATCGAGTAAGGATGTGGCCTTCTCTGGTCGAGCAGCTTCTCCTCGGCACGGACTCGGACTGGCGTTGTGGGGCTTGTCGATCTCGACTAGAGCTTGTCGAGATCGAGTAGGGTTGCTCGGCATCCTCGTCCTCGGCTTCTCGGTCAGCTACTCTCCTCGTCGACTCCGGGTGTGGTGCTGGGCTTCGTCGATCTCGACTAGGGTCTTGTCGAGATCGAGTAACTTCCGGAGCTGGGTTGGTCTGGCTTTCTCGATCAGGCTCTGTCGACCAAGGCTGTGCTCGGACATGCTCGTCGAGATCGAGTAAGGTCTACTCGAGATCGAGTAACCTTGGCTCCCAGCTCGATTCGACTGGTTCCGCTGCTTCTTCGACCTTGGACTTCTGTAGCTGTTTTTCGAGCTTTTCTGAATTTCTGTAGAATTGCTGTAAAATGCCTCGAATTCTGCGAATTAAACAGAAACTGGTGTAGATTCCATAATTTGGCAAATAAACATAAACTACATAGGTTCTGTACTATCTTAGCCCAAATGCATGCAATATATGCAGAAATCGATATAAAAGTTACTGTAAAACATGGCAGATTCAGCTCACAACAGATGCCCAGCCCATTTCCCGCTTATTTATACTGTGCTTAAACGTTGTTCAGATTGTCTCCAAGTCGCTTCATCTTCTTCTTCTTGTTCATCTTCTTCCTCTCTCGTTCTCATCCAGATTTCTTGCTTTCAAGGTGCGATTCCTGTTGTGGTATGTACTCATTTCTGTTTTCTTCCTTTAAAAAAAAACGTTATCTGTTATTTTGATGTACTGCTTCAGCAATTTTTTATTGTTGTAACCTCCGATTTTCGTTGAACTTCCCCTTGCTTTTTAGTCTATTAATGTTTATATATTGGTGTTTGTCTTGCTTATTTACTATTGCATTATATTCCGTGGGTGTTATGTGATTCTTACTGTCATTAAAAGTCATCAGTTAGGGTTTTTCCAGTTTTTCAGGCATTTTTACTCCTTTGTCTTTCTCAAATGTTTATTTCTTATTAATATTGATGTAATGTTTTATTTTTAAGTCAATGTCTAATGTATGAGTATATTTTGATTTTGTCTGTGTAGGTTTTCTATCCTTCAATGGCATTCCCAACCTATACTGAACTAGACTACGACTACGTCGTTGGTACTTATGAGGTTGAAATATCTGCATCTGAGTCATACTGGTATGGACCAGGTCTACTTGTTGTGTCCATCCACTCTGACAGCATTCCCTTCACATTCTATCAAACGTCTACTTGGAATGGTATGCCTATGAGTCTAGCCCGCTCCAACGAAGTGCTACAGGATGCAGGAGTAACAGTTGAGGTTAGAACCCAGGTAGCCAATCGGCTTCTAATGGATTACACTAGAAGTTGGTTTGACTCCGATGCTGATCTTGTTGAGTATGGCCTTTGCCCCAACATCACCATCAATGTACATTTTTATGACGACTCTTCGTCTGATTCGAGCTATGAGATAGACATAAACGATGACATTCATATGGAGGTTGACCAAGCAGATCATCCAGCACCTCCAGAGCCTATGGATGTTGACGGATTAAGGGAGATATATCACCTTGATCTTGATGATGAAGAATGTACAATTTGCCTGCTTCCAATGTTGGAGTCAGATCCTGTTCTTCAAACGCCATGCCAACATCACTTTCATCCAAATTGTTTACGATCTTGGCTTTTAGTTCAAAACAACTGTCCTCTTTGCCGAGCAGAATTCTAGGTGTATATGATATAAGTGCAGTATGTAATTTTGCTTGGTACTGATGTAACCGAAAATACGTTTTATGAATGAAATTTGTCCTTGATCACATTTCTTTCTGATTTCTATTCAAATTATAGTAATTTTTGATATTTAAGTAGGACATTTGGTGTGACACTAGTTCATCATATTGGTGGTTTCTGCCATTGAAGTTTATGGCTTGACATTTTCTGATATTGAAGCTTATGTGTTTGACATTATTAAGGTAACTCCCAAAGCAGCGCTGACACTGATATTAGGTACATTTAATTGTGACTCTGGGCTCGTATTCGTTTTGTTATTTTCAAGTGTATGCTGTTGGCCGAATTGGCAAGTGTTCAAAGTCTTTTGTCACATTATTTACATTGTTGGTTATAGTAGTTGGATCTATTTGTGAAACTATTCTTATAATTTTGGCTGGTTTCTGTTTTTTGAACTTTTTGTGATGACACTATGTGGATAAGACCAAATGTAGTGCTGACACGAGATAGTTAATGTCCACCAAAGATAACTGTAACTCAAATAACTGTAATCCATTTTCAGTTTATAGTTTTACAGTTTTGACAGTTTTTTTTTTATAGTTACTCTGAAATAAACTGTCACAAATAACTGTTACAAGATGAAAACTGTTTAATTGTTGCCTATATATTCATTTTTCATTCTTTGTTATCCACTGGCGCCTGTAAACTGGTTTTAACAGAAATCCATCCCTCTCTAAAAAGATGAACTATGGTAACACTGTCGGGTTTTGCACGAGTTTCCATCAATTGATGGACGTGCTGGATGGTGTTGTTTACCCTGGTTATCACATGAATCTAGTTGATGAAGCATGTGAGACTAACAAAGAGGCTCGCAGGGCCGAGTTGTTGGAAGCCGTCGTTGTTCATTACACATTATATGAGGAATACCAAAGATCAATAATAGTAACTGAACATCACATTCGGATTGCGTCCAAAGATGAAGACGGTGAAGCATTATCAAAGGTGATATTTGAAGTTTTATCCATAAATTTTTTCCCCATTCTGTGATTGAGTCTTGTATTTTATCTTTTATACAGATGGAAAGAGAACTGGGCAATCAAAGACAGTTATTTGAAGACGCAAAGGACAATCTAATAGGGTGTGTTAAAGAGGTTTTAGATGCAGAAATGGAAAGGAGGAAGAAGATTGATGACTTCTTAGGACTGTAGTTCTACTATATTAATAAGTAATAACATTGGTACTTATTTATATGTTGAATGTATTTTTTTTTTGTTATTTTAGTTTATATGTGTTCCATCATAATGATATGATGCAACATATTAATATCATAATAATCATATAATTATTTTGTAATTTCCTTCCTCATATTTCAAATTATAAATTGGGACTGAAGTTTTACGTCTATCCCTTGTTATACTGCGGACACATTTGATTAGTTTGTGGATTGTTTTGGTAAAAGTAGTGCTGACACTGTTTAACTAAGTTTTTATGTTACTGCTAATTTGCTCAACATCATCTTATTTTTGCTAAACAATAGTTTATAATTGCACAACAAATGAATGCATATTACTAAATCAACTGTTTGTATAACATAGACCACTTGATTATAAGCGCAGATAATTGTGCTGACACATTGAAGAACAAACACAACTGTTTAGCAGCAGTTATAGTTGTATGCATTTTGACAAATACTATCCATCAAAAAACCACATGGACAACAAACGTCTTAACGGGTACGAGAAAACTGACCCCACTGACAACAACTGTCTTAATTGGTACGAGAAAAATTTTCAGAAGTAGCGTATATAACTGTCTACACCAAAATTCATTCCAAAGTTTGAAAATAAAACATCAAATTGCGTTGTGGTTGTTCAACCAAGATTCAGTCTCTGCCCCTGAATTCCTTTTGATGTCATTCTTGCATGGGTTTTTGCTGCCTTCACAACATCTGCGTTCACTTCATTTAACTCTGAACATACTATATCTGTCAGATACTTCACACCTAGCTTTGAAATATTCTTGAAATTGCCTTTTTCCAGTCCACACTTGTACCCTTTCTCTGTCCCAAAGAAGGTCTCCATGTGGCGCATGAGGCATACCCCAGAATATTGAACTTTCTCCTCTCCAGCCCATGTGATGTGGACTTTTGATGTTGTTGCATCTGACACTATTTCAGCCTTTGCTAGGAGCCCCTTCTCTGTTAGATAAGCAATCAGCATATCCCCCTGCATCGATTGAATTAGAATTCATGTAATTTTAATTATAAAATGAGTTGATATTTAAATGAAATTAAGACAAGGAAAGAAATATTAGATATCAGTAGTAAAACTTACCAAACATTCAAAGGGCGATGTGAAGGGGCAAATTGGATCACTGGAAGATGGTGTAACATCAACAATTTGGACCATTTTTTTTTTAAAGTTTAAGACAACCATGACATAGTCTGCTGTTCGTTCAACCGCATATACAATCTAATCAACATAACAAAAAACAAATAAACATTAGTGATTGGTCTTCTGAACTTTATTTATTTAATTGCAAGGTAGTACCATGTCTATATCCTTCAAAGAAAGGTGTGGTGACGATGACAATACAGTATCCATGTGCACGTTAAACCTCTTGAACTGTTCATCACAAGCTCGTACTGATACACTCTCTACATTAAACTGGTTGAAGAATAGAAATTAGCAAAAAAACAGACGAATTGTAATAACGGCTAACAACGGAGTGTAATTGAAAGTTAAAATTGTAAGAATATTACAGTTTTGTTGATATTGACAAAAAGCCTTGCTGGTGATTGAGCACTTTTATACTGTTCCTTGTGGTTGAGGATAGCTGTCCATGAACCAATAACTACACTAGACAAGTGGGTTTCATCCTCAAGCGTAGCCATGTCTGTTCTAACAATTTCAACAGACTTGTACTTAAACAAAATTTCCCTGCAATGTCAATCATTTAACGTTTTACTTGTAACTGAACATACTTTAAGAAGATTAAGTTTAAAATGAACTTACCTGCTGTGTGATGGTTTCATTGCCAAATATGCTGAAACAGTGCGCTCAATTTCAGAGATAGGATCTGTAATGTCAACAACACGCGAGTAATATGGGCTTCTCAAAGATGCAGAAGGTTTATGTGCTCTCCTTGTAGCTTCTTCTCTCTTCATGTTATTAACTTGGTCTGCAGCATTCCCATCAACTATGTTGATCCGCGGCGACCTTCTTGGTGGCAAGGCAGCAGGGGGAATGCATTTTATTGTATCTCCCAAAGGGTTCACTGGTGGAGTATCAGCTTTAAATGGAGTGGGTAGGGGAGTAGAAGTAGCTTCACCATGTTGTTGTATTGGAGACTGCCCATGGCTGTCTGGGGGATCTTGGGCTGCTTCATTAGCATTCTTCATTTCAACCGATGTGTTCAATGATGTCCCTTCATCTTTCTTAAAAGCAGGGTCATCTAGAAATATATCAAAGGAAAATTCCCCGTCCACTTTGATATTTGATTTCATTTTTTGCTTGTTCTGATATGCCATTTCAATTTGAGTAATGCAATCCAATAAAACAGGATCTGCCCAGAATTTCTCTTGTGATTCGGTAAAATATGGGCTTACAGGGTCATTCATATTTGACATGTCAGCAGCATCTGTGGCCGTAGGTGCCTCAGAAATGACATTTTCCACCCCTAAAAGCTGGTTTGCTCCCTGTAGAAGCCTTTTCACCTTGTCATCATGTTGTAGTTCAATCGGGACTTTCGTAGACCACTCAGCAAAATCAGAAATAGCAGACGCAAGTGCAGAAGTCTTTTGAACAAACAACTTTATCCAACTCTAGAAGATAACATCACATAAAAAATAAGAATAAAAAGTGATCAGTAAGTACCAAAACATTGCTATACTGTACTAATATTACATTGAATTGGTTGAAATAATTCATACAAACCTCAACTGGGGGTGTCTCTTTTTCTGGATCAGCAGGGTGACTGGTGCCTTCATCGTTTTGTGCAGTAGGTTGTGGACAAGCTGTAGATGGTACGTCTTGATGTTGAGGAACAACTTGGCGAGCCTGGACTAAGCCACATCCAAAGCCTCCAGTACTTATATCATCAGTTTCTCGTTGGCGCAAGATTTTGTAATTTATGCCAACGAAAACCGGAAAAGAACGAGTCATTCTTCTTAGTGCTGTGCTTGTGAATAATTTCACCCTATCCATGTAAAACAACTGGCACACCAAGGGGATAAACATATATGAGTATTACGATGGAGCAGGGAATGCTGACATAAAGAATACTATAGACATGTATATAAAAGTATGGGGGGTGACGTTTGTACTACTGACATGGTAAAGAAATTAAGTTAACGTCAGAGCGAAGGTTTGAAAAAAATACTTACAACCAAGAATAACAGAGGCCCTCTGAAATGGCCATTCTTGTTCTTTTACCAACTTCTCTTTGCATCGACCAAACTTTCCAACACAATAGCACACCAATTTAGGTCTTTCAGATCACCCAATTCAGGAACTACTCTTATTAAACTATGGTTGGCATGTCCATTTCCTAGTGTATCAACCAAGATAGAGTCCAGTATAACGATAAAGTTCAGAAGGAATTGATCACTACAATCAGTGTCAGCTATCAATTTTTCCATAACCATAGCTGTTGTTATATTGTCCTGGACATCAAATGTGGTTTTCCACTCTTGCACAAGATTGAAATTCTCTTTAGCTGATTTTCTTCCAACTAAAACTTTCCCCATTGGGAATCCCATTGTGATATGCACGTCTATTTCTGCAATTTCAAGTTCGCCTCCATTAGCCAACACCAAGCAACACTTGTTAGGGTCAAACTGATCCACTAACCAATACGAAAGAAGTAGTGGTAGGGTAACAATCTCCAAGTTGAACAAAAATCCAAAGCCAATATCCTCAATCATTTTCCTTTGCTTGGCATTCAATTTTTTCAAGGATGACACCAGCAAGCGTGGGCTTGACCGTGATTTCAATGATGGGAGATTTTTTTGTCTAGTGTTTCTCTCACTCCTCACAACCAGCTGCCTGTTTTCTGCGATAGGTTGTATGTCTGTGGTATCTGTTTGCTCATCAGATGGTATGATATGCACAGTTGGGTTTACATGTTCAACAACTGTCTCAGTAGGTGAATGGGTTTCCAGCCTTGCAATTTCAATGGTCTCCACAGCAACAGTGCTAACACGAAGATCAATCCCAGGGTGCACTTCTCTCTTACTGTTTTTTCTTACAAGGGGTTGCGAATCTTTGGATTCAAGTGATCTACAACCCTCCACTACTTCCAAGGATTTACCAGTCTCAGTATCAACAGACAGTCCATCCTTGAAGGGAGGTGAATCTCTAGACAAATCAACTACTGGAGGTTTAACTCCAGATCGTTTTGATCTCTTCGAATTTCTATTTTGACTGTCTAAAACAGGTGAATCACTTACACTCTGCGGACGTTTACCTATAGATTGAACACTTACAATCAATTTATACAAATATAATTGAAGATATGACACTGTGAGAGACTGTATTTTATGCCGAACAAATTCCCAAATTCCCAAATTATCAAATTCCCAAATTCAGCCTCTAGATTAATCACATTAACTTCAATTTATTATGCGAACGAAATTGAAATAGCAATGGTAGGTCTTGTAAGGCTGAAAAACTGCTTGATTATAAACATTAAATTCACTTGAATAAGTGCGATTTTTCCTAATTTTCGTGTAAAACTAAGCCCTAAACCGTACTCGTTCTAATCTGAACTTTAATACACAGAAAACACGAAATCAAACCTTTCGGATCTGAAGACATCTCTATGTATATGATAGATCTCCTTCTTACAAGCCTACAATCAAGCCTCAGGCAATCTCGCAGAGAAATGGACAAAGTAGATTTAGCTCGAGGAAGAAACTAAAAGAAGGTGATGGAAAACTTCTCGAATCTGATAAGCGTTTTGCGCATTCACACATATTTGGATTTTATATTTTTTTTAGGAAAACCGTTTTCATTTTCTTTTTTTTTTTGTTTGCCAATAATTTGGGAATTTTGTGAGACTTTATTTATTTGTTATTATTTTTCATATAATTCCATACCTTAGATTTGCTCAACATCGTATTATTCTTGATCAACAATAGTTTAGATTTGTACAACGCTTGACTCTTGTAAACAACATCTTATTTTTATATATTTACGTTGTCATAGTTGCTTAATAGATTATTGCTCAACATTGTATTATTTTTGCTCATCAATGGAATAAAAGTGCACAACATATTATGCCTTTGGAAAACTTGCTCAACATCACTTTATTTTTGCTCAACAATAGTACATATATTGCACAACAACACTTTGTTTGCAACAACATCTTATTTTTATCTATTCATGCTTTCATAGTTTCTTAATAGATTATTGCTCAACATTGTCTTATTTTTGCTCATCAATGAAATAAAAGCGCACAACATATTATGCCTTTTGAAAACTTGCTCAACATCACTTTATTTGTGCTCAACGATAGTTCATATATTGCACAACAACACTTTGTTTGCGATGACATCTAATTTTTATCTAATTATGTTTCCAAAGTTGCTTTATATATTATTGCTCAACATGCTCTTATTTCTGCTCATCAAGAGAAAAAAATTGCACAACATATTACAAATGGGGAAAACTTGCTCAACATCACTTTATTTTTGCTCAACGATAGTACATATATTGCACAACAACACTTTGTTTGCGATGACATCTAATTTTTATCTAATTATGTTTTCAAAGTTGCTTTATAGATTATTGCTCAACTGCTCTTATTTCTGCTCATCAATAGAATAAAACTGCACAACATATTACAAATGGGGAAAACTTGCTCAACATCACTTTATTTTTGCTCAACGATATTACATATATTGCACAACAACACTTTGTTTGCGACGACGTCTAATTTTTATCTAATTATGTTTTCAAAGTTGCTTTATAGATTATTGCTCAACATGCTCTTATTTCTGCTCATCAATAGAATAAAACTGCACAACATATTAGAAATGGGGAAAACTTGCTCAACATCATTTTATTTTTGCTCAACGATAGTACATATATTGCACAACAACACTTTGTTTGGAACAAAATGTTTGTTTTATCTAATTATGGCTTCATAGTTGCTTAATAGGTTGTTGCTCAACATCATCTTATTTTTTGCTCATCAATAGAATTAAATTGCACAACATACTACAAATGGGGAAACTTGCTCAGCATCACCTTATTTTTGCTCAACGATTGTTTATATATTGCTCAACAATACTTTGTTTGCAATGAAATGTTTGTTTTATCTAATTATGGCTTCATAGTTGCTTAATAGGTTGTTGCTCAACATTGTCTTATTTTTGCTCATCAATAGAATCAAATTGCACAATATACTACAAATGGGGAAAACTTGCTCAGCATGGTAAAATTTGTATTAGTACATGTTAAAATTTCAAAATTTATTCTATATTATTGAATTAATGTTAATTTTCAAAAAGAAATGTCATTTACAAATTTATAAACTGTATTTTCTACTAACATTATTCTTATATAATACTGATGACAGAATTTTCGCTGACAGCCTTATCTTGAATGTTTCATCCTCCTCTTGTACTCTCCCAATGAAAGCTTTCTATTTGTAGGTGGTCTTCCTGCTCTTTTTCTTACTACCGGGGGGTAACAGTTGATAGATTTGACCACATCAGGGATGTTTCCTTCATCTTCATCCAACACTGGATATATTGTTTCTGCATATGTCATATGCCAAGTGTCATTGCTGTAAAATTTTGCAACAAAATCAGACACATTTGCTTTTATGTGTGTTATTGCTGCTAGAGCATGTACACAAGGTATTTTCTCGACATCAAATACTCTGCACGTACATGTCCTCGCTGATAAATCAACTATAGCTACAGCTCCTTGACCACTGATCTCAAATTGGGATTCATTCATCTTTTCTACTCTGCATACCCCAACTTGCGCTTGTGATTCTTTTATCAACTTTAGGATCTCTGGAATTAGTCTGTCTTGATTTGTGAGTGCTTTTTCTCTCCTGTCCAGGAACCATGATGTGAGCTTTTCCCTAGCAAACTCCACAAGTGCCACAATGGGATAATCCTTTTTGCCTTTGAAAACAGAGTTCAAACTCTCAGCATTGTTGGATGTCATCATGTTGTATCTATCACACCTTGAATGTGCTCTGGCCCATTTATCAAAACCGGCCGACACTAGATATTCTGATAGCTTTGGACAGTTTGCTTCGATTTGTGCAAGGTGGTTGTTGAACTCTTGGATAGTGTAACTCTCTGCTGCTTTTTTGAACATTTTCCCCAGCTCTTTTTTCTTGAACGTTGCTTTGATGTTTTGTTTCAAGTGCCACATACATATGCAATGTGTAGCTGTTGGGTAAGCTAAAGAGAGAGCCCTTGAAATGCTAGCATGTCTATCAGAGACAAACACTAAGTCATTTGAAGGAGGCACAACCTGCAGCAGCTGATACATAAACCATTCCCAGGAGCTGTTGTTTTCGGAGTCAACAATACCAAAAGCAAGTGGAAAGATTTGTCTATTTGCATCTTGTGCAACTGCTCCAAGCAACGTCCCTCTGTATTTGCCAGTTAGGAATGTTCCATCAACAACAACAACCTGATATATAAACAAATAAAATTACTTATGTTATCAAAATTAAGGAAATCGATGGCAACAGAATTTGCGCTGACACTGTTTAAGACATACCTTCTTTAAGAGTGGGAATGCTCTGATGCACTGTCCAAATGATAGAAAGAAGTGCTGAAATCTATCTTCTTTGTCTTTTGAAATCAAAGCTATAGTCCCATTGTTTCTCTCCACGAGCATATGGCAAAATGATGGTAAATCTGCATAATTTGATTCTGGTGTCCCCTTAACCATTTCATGAGCTATTTTTGATGACTTCCATGCTCTCCAGTAGCTAATTTGCATCTTTTTTTCTGTTCTCATTTTATCCTTTATCTGTGCTGGTTTGTATCCAACGTCAACACTGTGTAATTACAGTCAAATTAGAACAAATCATATATTAGAAAGCTAGTTAAAATATAAATACTATCTCTTTAAAAAAGTTATCACCTTGATTCGATCATACTTGCAATCACAGAAGATGAAGGCTGTTTGCAGTGTTTTGTCCTGAAATCCCATGTGCAGGTGTGTGTTTCGACATACACTATCACCTCATGCCAAGTTGGACCAAAAGTTTTGACATGCACTTTGCATTTGCAGTCAGGATTTACACAATGCACTCTATAATACTTTGTATCTGCTTTTACCACGCGAAAACCAAATATCTCAGTTATTGACAACATCTCTAAAGCATGCTTAACTGCTTTTCTTGATGCAAAGCTTTTGCCTACACAAATCAAGTTTTGTGAATTGAGATTCACACTAGACACAGGAGAGCTATCAGCATCCCAATCTTCTAGTGTAGTTTCTCTCCTGTGTGCTGTAAAATAGAATGCTCTCCATATTTCATCTGCTGAATCTTCATCACTTGCAGTGTCACTGTTTAGAGAATTCATGTCATCTCCAACATCTTCCAACAATACACCTTTCAGCCTTGTGTCACCGATCAATGTCATGTTATTTTCCCCTGTAACAATATTGTTAATAGTTGGATTGCATGCCACCAACTGTAAACTCTCAGCTGAGGATGCCTGTTGATCTTCAACTTCTTCACTATTTGATTTAATGCTGACACACAACTCCACAGCAAATTTAACATTCTCTAGGTCGGACAACCTTAAGAACTCTTTCAAATCAGCATCACATTCAACAAGAAGCGGAGCTCTCAACAGTTTGAAAGGGTGTAAATAATTGAATTTCAATTCCAATGCACTATCTATATTGAATCTGTTTTGAATTTTTTCAGTTAAACCCTGTAATGTTATTGTCTCGTCAATCATAAACACCTTTGAAGTAGTGTCTCCAACAAAGGTTGGACATGAATCATTAAACAACCATTTCCCACCACATACAACCGTAATAACGTGGGTTGCCATTGTAATCTGCAGAGTATGAATTTAAGAGGATAAATACATTTAATTAATAACAAACACAATCTCATTAAAAATGATGACATGATCAACCAAAGTGACTAAAATACACATCAATAACGATAAAATATATAACTATAAAATAATCTGAACAGGCATCCCCTGTGCAATTTTATTATGACTCCATTGCAGTGATGACAAGGCTTAATCAATGTTGAATAAGTAAATCTAGTGATGACATTAGCAATCAAAGTCTAATAAGGAATCAATACTTTAATATAGAGTGCAGATTCAAGTAATATCAAACACAAACTGATTTAAAACGATGACATGATCAACCAAAGTTAGTAAAATACACATCTTACTTAAAAAGCAACAATAGATTTGCATTGTCAAAAGCAACAATATATTTGCACACCTTGTGCAAATTTTCTATGACTTAATTGTAGTGCTGACATTGCTCAATAAATGTTCAATAACGATAACACGACCAACCAAAGTGAGTATAATAAACCTGTTATGAAAAATTTGCGCCAAAGGCGCAAATTTTGATGCTACTGTATGTATAAGCATAGATTTCCACACTGTTATAGAATATATAACTATAAAATAATCTGAACAGGCATCCCCTGTGCAATTTTATTATGACTCCATTGCAGTGATGACATGGCTTAATCAATGTTGAATAAGGAAAACTAGTGATGACATTAGCAATCAAAGTCTATTAAGGAATCAATACTTCAATAAAGAGTGCAGATTCAAGTGTAATGATGACATGAACAACAAAATGAATACAATACACTTCTTGTGGTGAACTTCTATGATTAAGTTCTACTGATTAGTTGAAACAATCATATTGAAATCACATCCTAAGCAATCATAGAGATGACTTGAGCAATGTAAAACATGAATAAGCATAAATAACCATAAACATACACAGATTCGATTTGAAACTTGAATATTGCACATATACAGAAAAAAATGCTCATAAATATTAATTCATGTATAAAAAATCAATCAAAATTTGCGCCAAAGGCGCAAATTTTTATGCTACTATATGTATAAGAATAGATTTCCATACTGTCATAACATATATAAGCATAAAAAATGAATCAAAGTTTTCGCAAAAGGCACAAATTTTGATTCATTCAATAACAATAATAATTCTGTTCAACTATATATCCATACTGTTATAGCTTTTATAAGCATAGATAAACACAAATTTGGTGTAATCTATACTTGTAATCACATGATTCCAATCTGTAATCACAAAACCGAACCAGTTATTTGCGCCGAAGGCGCAAATTGAAGCAATAATCGCAAAATTGAATCTGTAATTGCAAAACTGAAGCATACATAAACACAGGCTGAATCAGTAATCGCAAACCAAAAAATTCTAAGAAATTCTAAGAAGTAATCCAAAAATTTTAAGAAATTTGCGCCTTCGGCGCAAATTTAAGCAGTAATCGCAAAACTGAAGCAGTAATTGCAAAACCGAAGCATATATAAACACATTCTGAAGGAGCAATCTCAATTCTAAGAAGTAATCCAAAAATTCTAAGAAATTTGCGCCTTCGGCGCAAATTTAAGCAATAATCGGAAAACTGAAGCAGTAATTGCAAAACCGAAGCATATATAAACACATTCTGAATGAGCAATCTCAATACGAAAGAAGTAATCCAAAAATTGTAGTTAAATTTGCGCCTTCGGCGCAAATTTGCGTCTTTGACGCAAATTCTAATCGACTTAGAATTCTACTAAATTTACTTACCTGATTCTCTAGATTACACTTCGAAATCGATAGCTCCGTTGAAGTCGGAATGGTAATCTCTCGCAAATTCTAGCAATCTCCGGCGAGCAGGTCAGGAGAGAGAGACAGAGCGTCGGAGATGGCGAACTGGAGGAGAGAGAAAGTCGGGTTTCGAGAGACGCTTGAGGCTTTTATTTAGGACATTTTGCAAAAATATCCCAAAACGCGGATGTTTTGCAAAAATAGCCCATTTTCGTGGCTATTTTGCAAAACCCCCCATTTATTTTCTAGTTAAAATATTTATAAAATAACTTACAGTAAAATGATAAGATTTGTAAGATATGAGGTTGAATATTATAATAAAAAATAATTTATTCATTAATTAAAATGGACACATATATAGGATCACACATGTATAAATAGATAGAGTTATCGTCTAACGTGACTTAAATTTATTGGATCATCATTAATTGACGTGGCAAAAACCCGATTTAGATGGCACCAGAGAACGACACGTAAGCGAATTCAACCAGAGTCCGCTTTATAGGATTTCCACGTCTCTGTTTTAGTATTATATATTGATATATTGATATTGATATTGATATTGATATGGGTTAATTAGTCACCATATTGGGATAGTATGACTTTTAACATCGTTTTGCAAGAACTTTAAACCATTTTTAACAAAAATCTAGCAACAGAGTTAAACTCAAAACTCTACTAGATTCAAACCATATTTTTTAAAAAAATAATAAAAAAATACAATGGACAGGAATAGCTGATTGGAACAACCAAGAAAAAATTACCAAAATCCAAGAGATGCCCCTAATGTGAATGATTATATCTATCACCATAAATTTGCCAATTCATTGTTCCTTGATTTACTCCCATAGTTACTACCATTCTAAAAATCCAATTGTTTCACTTCATAAACAAGGTAATTCAAATTTAAACACTTGCATATTTGGTCTCTCTCCTTTATAAGTCCTACCCTATTAACTGCACAATGCATCGGCTATCATCTGAATCTCTCTTTGTGCAGCACCCAGGCAATCTCCAGCGCCCTCTTCCGGTGAACATGCCCAAAATGTGCACACCCTGGACCCGAAGAAAGCTTACCCTTCGACATCACCTTCGAGATGGCCATCGCAATCTATCGAAATCGAGATTTCAACAAGGTAACTCATTCGGTTTATTGAATTTTATCTAGCTTTTCATCACATTTCTCCTTGATACGCACCTATGTTTAGGCGTTTTTCTGATCAATGATCAAAATGCTTTATTCAACTACCATGTTGAATTCCAAATCTTTGGGTGATTATAATATTGGAAGAGTATCTTAATCTTTAAAATAAATCAAACTTCATGACCATGATGTTAAAACATGGCAGCCATAACTTGAACTAACAGGCCAAGCAAAACATCAAGAATCAAAATTCAAAACCCATCAATTTAGTTCTTCAACGTCACAATCTATTGCATCTTTCTATGCATTACCACTATTTTCTCTTCTCTGTAATGTGCAAATGTGTATACATAATTGCAGAGGATGACTCGAATAGGTCGGTTTTCCCAACAACTCAACCATCTCACGACAATGACCACCAACACGGGCAGTCAAACACCGCGCAACAATCCCCATCCTCCTCCTCTCCGGGGAAAGGCAGAACAACAACCACGGCCTTGGTCACAAGGTATAATTACTCGAGGAACAGTGAGGCCCCTTCAAGGGTCGCGGTTGTTAAGAGAGGAAAACACAAGAGGAGAGTGACCATAGGGTCAAACCAGACTTCAAGCAGCGCTAGTAGCTTAGGTGGTGGTGTTGGTGGAGTTGAAGAGGCTGACTGGCCTCCTTTCACCGATGAGGATTACATTGTCTTCTGCTTTGAAGAAGATGGCGATTTTCATGTTGTGACGGAGGAGAATTCGAAATCTCAAGATTGCTCCGAGCATAAGCCTTTCAACCAAAAGGTTTGTTGTTTGCATCAATTGTTGCATATGAGTATATGACATTAGTTTCTGTTATTTTAGGGCTTGTTTGGTATAAGAACGCAAGGTAAATGGAATGGAAACGAATTTTGTTTAGGAAAATATATCTAGATAAGATAATAATGCTATTTTTGATGTAAAAAATAAGATGGGAGGAGTAATGATCAGAAAAGTATAGGGGATATGGTTACCCTTGCTCAAATTAGTAATTGAAATAAAGAGGAACAAAACCAATTTTGTATGAAAAGTTGGGAGGATAGGGTAATGATTAAATTTTTTAACAATGTATCTTAAACTATAATTGAATCACATTCGTTTCATTTCCCTTTACCTTTCCAAAATTTCAACCAAACGAGCCTTAATGTGTTGCTTTGGTTTCTTGCAGTCTCAAGGTGACGATGAAGGAGATTTGGCGTCTGCTGGAGTTTATAACAATGACAACATGGATGGCAATCAGATGAACCGTAGAGATTGTCTTCTTCCCAATAAAGCAGTAGGCATTTCGAGCTTGTTTGCTTTCAAGTTTTCTTGGATGTTTGTTCTTCTTCAGACATGAATCTTCTTTCAGGTAGAGAAAGAGCTTTTCTACTTCAGTCCAAGATTGCAATCGGATGGAATTAAGAGCCTTACTCGCTTCAAGGAAGAGGTTGATAATGAAGATGCGAGTATAGTCAAAGCTCGCGGTAGAGTGGATGATGTCATGCATTACGAGGACATAGATGGAATCAAGAACCGAGGGCAGTACAATGAGGACAAAGAAGATGTGTTGTTGTGTGAAGACGTTCTTGAATTTCACAAAATATCCATGGAGTGCAGAGATGGCTCCGTTGAATCCACAGAGTCGAGTCAATCAGATTGGGAACGACAGCTTCACTTGACTGAAAACATCCAAGAAGTTGGCCTTCCATCTTCTCAAGCTCAGGAAGATCCTTCATCGAGCCAAAAGGGCAAACTCAAGAGCCCTTCGTACACACAAGAGATCTTATTATCCAGTAGAATGGTGAGCTATCATCCCTCTTTGATGTTTTTTTTTTCCGTTCATGAAATTTGAGTTTTTTTCCCTTCATAATTGGCAATGGTTTGTAGGCTGATGATGAAGATAGTGTCTACTTGAGCTCAGAATCGCAGCAAGGAGGGAATCAGGGTGACGGCGAATCAGCAAGAGTATCAGCTGAAATAACCATCAGCCAGTCAGAAGCAGGAACGGTGCAGTTAGAAGAAGACGAGGATGCAACACTGGATTCAGATTCTGCTAAATCCGAGTGCAGCATAAGTAGCACAAGCTCCTTCGAGTTTCCAGTGTAAGTTATACAATGTGCATACACCCGAACCACCATATATCCTTGGGTAATACAGTATAAGATTAAGAAATTCTAAAGGGAGTTTGCCTTGCAGGTTGCAATGGGAATGGATTGGTAGTCCGGTGAAATGGCCAAAGTCTAAGACTTCAAGTTTAAGAAAGCTCAAGTCACGACAAGTGTGTCTTCGCTTTTGTAGATTCTAACTTCCTTAGATTTTGCCCAAAATAGGCAGTGTTCCTGTTGATGATTCATCCTACTGATGTCAGTCGATAATCCATAGTACTGATATTGACATTTTTTGCAGTAGATCATACTTCTACCTACATTACCGTACAAATTTTCGTGTCCACAAGTTTTATCCTTGCAACGAGAAACCTACAATGCTTCCCTATCTATGGCTAGAACACCGGCATGGAGACTTGATTTAAGGGAAGTAAAGCTTAGCAAGCAAATGTTACTGTTTGTTTCATATTAATGAAGCACCTTACAGGACGATGACAAACGAGCCTAGTGTGGAATCGTAAGCACATCCAAGGGGCTGACTGAATATACAGAGACATAAACAGGATAAAGAACCTGGTACACAGCAGCAGCAGTAACTTCCAAGGACTTCTTGCCAACTATTAGTCACAGATTTCCTAGAAGACGAAAGACTGGAGGTGTAATCTTGCATTTGCTGCAGCTTGGAGAGACTCTTCATCCGGGTTTTTCTTAGCTGCTGCTACAGCAGCAAGATATGATTTTGTGGCTGCCTCCATTTCCAGTATCTCGTTCTCGTCCATGTCATCCTATTTGAAAAAAATTAGCTTATTAATGTTTGATGTGTTATGGCAGTTAGAAGCAGATGATAAATAACAAAAGGTCATGCGTACTCATTAAATCAGGTCAAAGATCTTATCAAATAACAAAAGGTACAGAAGAACATATATATAGATGCAATGTTTTAAAAGGCGCTAGGCGGCGAGGCGGGTGCCTAGGCGAATTTAGAACAAACTTTATTATTTCCTTATATTTTAGCGCATACCACATGTCAATAACACTCATATAATGTAATAATAATTCATAATATCACTCATAAACTCAAATTTTGCAGTGCTTAACTAAAAGTAAATAAACGCAAAAAGTACGCATCCAATTAGTGGCTCTAAACCTTCTAAAATCTAAAAAAATAGGTTTGACTCAATGACAAATATATCCCGACCGAGGGATAAAAAAACCCTAAGTCGACCAATCACATGCCTAGAAGCTAAAATTGAATAATCGTTGGGCTAGGCAGGACTAGGCGGGTCTAAGCGGAGTCTAGGAGGCGCCTAGGTGGGACTAGGCGGTACATAGGCGGATTTCCGCCTAAAAAGCCGCCTAGGCTTAAAAATTCCTAGGTGCCCTCCCGCCTAGCGCCGAGACGGCGCCTATTTTTAGAACATTGTATAGATGTAAGAAGCAAAAATTGCCATAGAAACAAAAGATACATAATGCATACAAGCATTGAAGTTGAAGGTTGTGTATACTCACTGTGCCAGGAAGTGGATCCATACAGTAGGGCTCAACTTCATAATCTTCTCTATCGAAAATCGGATCATCTTTTGACAAGCTCTCAAAAACCGACATGAATGATGACATCTGTGTTTGCAAGGAATCTATTTCCTCCTGGAGCTTATCCCCTTTCTGTTTAGATGTCATTGCTTCCCACTGTACCTTTTCAAGAGCTGCTTGTTTGTCTGCTAGTTTGATCTGTAACCGCAAAAGACTATTAGTTAATAGTTATCCATACAGAACCTTTTGGAAAACATACTGAACTCCCCAGATAGTCAATCAAACTAATAGCATCAACTATTCAACATTTAAAACAAAAGCAGGACCCAAGTTCAAAGGAAGGTTACAAAAACCTTTATCCAAACAAATAAGATATATGAAATCATCCAAGTGACTAAGTCCAAACAGATGATTTTCTAATTGATGAAGTAATGGATAACAAAGAATACTTCACATGATGCAAATTACCTACCATGTTCCGGAACTAAAAATTACTTATTTTCATGATACACTAGAAAAGTCTTAAAGCATGACTGAATTGACTGCAAAAGACAAAATAATGTAAAAACTTGCATTCTCAAAATGGTTTTGACATTGGGCAATGGACATACAGCTGAAGACAAATCGTGCAAGCAAATCTTATTTTAATCCATGATATCCATCCATGGGCCACAATCTCAAGCCGTAAACATTGATCAGTAAGAGGAATGAGTCATAGAAAGAGATAAAGTTTGCATGAGAAATGCATCTTAGGCTCTGTTTGGTATGGGGTAGCTAAAGACGATAGATTATTTGTATTAAATGTATGTAATGAGAAATGCATCTTAGGGTCTGTTTGGTATGGGGTAGCTAAAGACGATAGATTATTTGTATTAAATGTATGTATTGAATTAAACTTTTCATAAGCTAGTACGGTGTTTGGTAAAGCTAGTTGTTAGGGTAGTTGATACAAACTAGCCGGTGAGAGAAGGGAAAATTATATATTTGTGAATAGAAAAAGAAAAGTTATGAAAAGCTTGAGGTGGGTAGCCGTTGAAAATTTAATTTCAAAAACTAATTAAATTAAAATCTTATTTTATCTCGTTAAAAACTATATTATATTAAAACCAAAAGCTCTGAAAAGCTACTCAGATTACCAAACGAAGCTATAAATCATTGGCACATTACAAAAATAGACTACGGATGTAACTAATCAAGATCAGCACTACGCTATCTTAAGTAATCTAGAGTCTAGACAACTTGAGAAATATGCTTGAAGCAAAAGCGGAACTATTCAAGGCCTTTCTTGGCTTAACATGGGGAATCAAATTGAGGGACAGTGATCAGCTTGAGATCCCTTCAAAACCCTGAACCTTCATGGCTTAACAAGTTTTACCCAGACAACATTATTTTTTCTCTTAGCATCCGAAAACATATCTAGAACATCAGCATTTACCAAGCATCGAATGGAGCTCCAATGAATTCAGATAACTACTAATGCCAGTTAGCATATTCAATAATTAAAAAAAAAAAACAGAGAGAGGATATATCTAGCTTCAGCTACAAAACAGAATATAACAAACAGCAATGGGTGGAGAGAATGGACATGCACCTTTGCATCAGATAAATCAATTTCTGTAGATTGTACCAACGATTCCCTCTGTTCAGCCTGCTGCCTAAGATCATCATAGTTTGCTTGTAGTAAACTCATTTGATTCTTAGCATCCTCTGCAGCTTTAAGAAGTTCATCTTTCTCTAATAATTTCCTCTGCAAATCCTCTGCCTGCTGCTTCAGTGCAATTAGCTCTTCTGAATTTTGTTCTATTGAATTGGGAAGTGAGAACTCATCAGCTCCATCTGCGTCATTGTCAGAAGTCTTACTCTGGTCTTTCTCTGTAAGATCTCCCCGTCTCCTTCCAGGCACAGACTTAGCAGCGTTATTCCCTCTTACATCAATACTCTGGAAAAAATAAGCAAATAAAATAACCTAAGAACCAAGTATAACTTTTGCAGAGGAATTAATCACTAGTTAATGAAATCTAATTCGCTTCTGATTAAGTGAGAGCCTTGTGCAATGCTATAATTGTCCAACCATTGAAAACTGACTTAATCGACAATCATACAATCCATATAATTATTCCATATTTTGGTCACATCAAAGATGACGACCACTACTGCTAGTGTATGCCCAATTTGCTTTAAGGAAAAATAAATTTTAAAAATTTTAATTTTTAACAAAAATAACTTTTTGTCTATTTTAAATTTTTTAAAACAAATTGAACCAAAAAAAAAATTCTATTAGCGAATACCCTTAATCTTAAAAAAAATAGTTTTTAAAGTTTTTTTAAGTTATACAATTAATTTTTTTATTTTAATAATATAATAGTGACAAAATTATTCTAATAGAGTTGTAAATTATAATATTGAAAAAAATTATTTCAATAAAAATTAATGTAGATATAAATAATTCTTTTCCCCAAAGAATAATCCAGCAATAAATTCTATGCATCGACTTTAGTATATAGATATAGCTAATTTGGCCCAAACAAGGCAATTGTCCTTAATTCATACATATACTTTGGCACAAGTTGCAGTTCATATACATACTTTGGCCCAAATTCCTTTCTGCTTAAGTAAACTTCAACATGGGAACAAGTGCAAAGTTCAGGGTCAATAGTATGTGGCCTAACTGCAAGATATGTAGTATTACTATATTAGTTACTAGGGCACACTCAGGAACTATACCTAAAAGATTTAATAATTGGAAATCTGACGGTTCCTCACAACCAAATCACATCACAATGTAGTTGGAAATGCTAGCTTGCAACTCCATGTGGTCTTGCAGATATAAAACTAGGCATAAATGGCATACAGAAGCAGTTGAAATGGATAAAGACTTCCAGGAGAATAACAAGGGAAAAACAGTCTAGCAGCAACAACAGAACGCTTTGCCTGTCAATTGGAGGGGAGGTGGGTGTGGTTAGGAACCGAACAGCTTTGTACAGAAAGGAAAACTCAGAAACCAGCAAAGTTCAGAATTAATATGTGGATGCAGATTCACATATGATCATCATCAATGTCAGGTTTTTGAGTTAATGATTACTAACGCACGTGTACATGACAGTGCATTTTGTTAATAAAGTGACAAGTCTATTGTATTCGCCTCGGATAGCTGAAATGTATAAATTAAATGCCTGAAACAATCAAATGCAGGGGTAGATATTGAAGAGACTAGAGAGTATAATTTTTGAGATATAATGTGCACAGATTAGCAGCATCCCTGGGGAGTCGGTTATTAACTGCCACATGTTGACATCAAACTTTATCCAGTGAAATGTTATACTGAAGATCATTGTTACACCTTACAAGTCTATAACCATTATACAATATTTTCAAACATCAGATATATAGGTTCTTTCCCAACAAAATTTTCACCACTACCACTTGAAGTAACATATTACTAGGCCAATATACTGGGTTCTGCTAAAAAAAGCCCATTTCAGGAAAATATTCTCAGACCCTACCCTAGACCCACAAACCTTGCAAACGGATAATATACTATCAATGCCTGAATGTGATGCAAGAAATATATTAGTCTTATACTGCTGTCAATTTAGAATGTAGTGTCAAGATCACTCATCTGGAATGCAAAGTCACTTTATTCAACAATGTTCAAATGAAGTTACCCTGAATAACAACATTTAAAGGTTTGAACCACTTTCAGTTGTTGGAGAAAGTATCATAATATCATATATGTCAAACACTAATGCTGACAGAATGGCAAACACGAATGCTGACAGAATTGTGTGAAACAATTTCAAAAAATTAGCAAAAAAATATAGCCTGACAGAACTCCTAGCAAGGGTGGAAATTTTATCATCACAACAAAATTGTCTCAATACAAGCAAACTGTTCCACAACAATTGCAAATGTTAATTAGGTCACAACGGGACAGAATAAAAACTACACAACTTCAAATTCGGAGGTCGATCCTATCCTACAGACCCACATAAAGCAATTCAAAATTGAACTGCTCTTTTTTCATACATGATAAAGGTATATAGCGAGTAAAGCAAAGCAACATCTACAACAGAAATTGAAGCAACCACACAAATTTATTTGATTAGGTGCACCGAAAAAATGAGGCACTGCATTACCTTCTGGGACAAATCTCTAGAAGGCGTCTTGGTGTAAATCACGGAACTCCTTCGCGTAAAAGAGTTGTTAGGTTTTTGATCCTTCTGAAAGTAAAGGGGGAAAACAACACCATTCGTAAATAATACAGTACAACCAAGCAAGCAAAGAACACAAAAAATCGAGAGAATGGAATGTCGCCACAACACTACAACAATAAAATCGAGAAAAGAAGTGGATCAAATTGCTGATCTATTTCTCTTTTAGTTTCGAATGGAAGCTAGAGCTCGGAAAGAGATCTGTCGGCCGAAACAAAAGAGGAAAAGAGGAAAAGGGCGACGGAAATTGAGAGATCTCTAGAGGAGTAGGAGGAAATTACCATGAGAGATTCAACGAGGCTAACGACATCAGCGAGTTCGTCCATGAGAACGCGATCGACGTTGGCAGCAGGCGGCGGGTGAGGAGGAGGAGGAGCGGCGGCAGAGGAAGCAGGAAGAGAAGGAGGAAGAAGATGGAGAGAGGATACAGAGCCGCCATAGTCGCCTGGATTTTCGTCGGAATCGGCGTAGTTACGAGAGGGTTGCTTCTTGCTGTGCAGTCTCCGGTTATTCATCGCTCTTCTACTTCGTCGATAGATGGAGTGTGGGAGTGGGAGAGAGAAAGGGGGGGGCAACAGAGGAAGATGCGTAATAAACTCTAAAAATAGCTAAAACCAAGGTAGCATTGCGGAAGTTTTGAAGATTCAAAAACTTGTAGTGTAAAAGTTCATAAATGATAGTCTGCTCTTCAACTATCTCCTGCTCCGCTGCTTGTAATAGACCTGTGGAATATGGTCTGGTGTTTCGTGAGTACGAAGGACACCAGCCATCCAATAAATAGGATGGTTAGTACATTTAAGACTAGTAAATGATAGGGAAAATGTTCAGACTTTAACCTTACAATGACCATAAAACGGTATGTCATAGGTTAAGGGAAAGACACGAATATTTAAGTGAAAACTGGATAAAAAGATAGAAATTCACACATGACTCGGATGATCATGATGATCGATTATAAGATAAGAAATGGAATTATACCCGAGATAGATGAGTATAATAACTGAAATGATCACCTATTTAACAGTCGATAATAATCACAATAATAATAACAGTAATAATACGTGGTACCGGTCGGGCCTTTAACAAGGACCACAACCTACATCAGATCGTTGTTTTACCATCCCGCAGAGAATGCATTCCGAGATGGTGTTTCATGAAACCTTGTAAGGCGGTGGCTTAACGAACCACATCCTGCAAGTCAGTCTACTGCAGAACTTGCCAAAGGCATATAGCCACTCGCATCACGTGGTGCGCATTTTAACTTAATAAGCATCACATGGTGCCTATCTTAACTTATCATACATAACCAGTTTATACTAGGTGATCATAATAACGACATTAAATCAAACATGAACAAGCATGGATAATTCAAAGGATCTTACTATCACATGCCACTAGTTTGCGTGAAAGAAACAAGCAGCATATCATGCAATTTAGGAAGAAGAAAAGACGCATCTTTCACTTATCTCGTGTTATAAACAAACAATCATATTTAATACGCATATCACTATAATTAATTTAATAATTGTCTACTACTTTAACTCAAGCCAATTTATGAATAAAAAGATAAATTACATCAAGCAAACGGGTATGCAATTTATCGAAATTGGCAAGGAAATTGGTCACAGGGCTGCATTCGACACGAAAGAATTTAAAAGGCACATCAAAAGAATCACGAAACACGCAAAGGGCGTTTGAACGAAATCACTTGCCTTAACATTCGATGACTGGTTGACGACAACAAGATGAGATTTTAGCACCCTATTGAATCTAACGAGAAAAGGAATATTAATATTGATATTTTATAAAATTAACTTTACTTAACTCAATTTGATATTGAATTAATTCTATAAAGTTAAAAATCTATACGAATATGAATTCCTCGAGAAGCGGGATCCGGTGTGGGTGATTCGAGATTTCTTGGTGTCGCTGAAACGGGCAAGAATTGAATAGTTTAGAAATATTAGCCGCTTAACTTAATAAACAATTAAGTTAGGGACAGAAACGGAAATAATATAAACACAAGGGACGTTTCTGTAATTTCTTCAAAAGAAATCAAAACCTCTGTCTTCTTTCTCTTTGAAATCACGCACAGGGACGGAGGAACGACGGAACTCGATCGGTGTGGCTCCTCCTCCTCCGACTTCGATGGGCTACCGGGTACGGCGAATATCGGGGCGGCGGCTCGGCTGAGACGGCGCGGTGGTGGTCGCAGGTGGAGGCAAGCGACTGGGCTCGTGCGGTCGGCTGTTCGCGGTGCGCTTCCGGCGAGGCTGCGTTCTCCGGGAAAGGGCGATGGTCTGCGGTAATGGGCTCGATCGAAGGCAGCGGTGGTCGGATCGGACTCAGTTCACCGACGGTGGTGCTTGGATGGATAACAAGGTGCGGTGATGGTGGTCAGGGGCTGTTCACGAAAGTAATTAGGAGAGGAGAGGAGGACGGTGATGGCGGGTTTGATTGTCCATCGGCGCACTCGCTGTGTGCATCTGCCTGTCCATCCGCGCATTCGCTGTGCGCAGCTGCCGGCGCGCCTTTTTCATCCGCGCTTTCGCAGTGCGCCATTGCCTAGGTTAACCGTGCAAACGGCGATAATTTCACCGTGCACTTAGCAATTCCGTTTTTTTTTTCGGATGATGCCTGAAGTAAAGCCAAGTCATCCGGCTTATGAAAGTTTCACATGATTCGCGAAATGTCTTTTAGATTTGTGATTTTTTCGTGTCGTGCCCCTCAGTTCGTTTCTTTATCACAAATGTTAAAACAACGTCAAAATTAAAGAAAGAACAAAAAGAAGGAGATTGATCAGAACCCTAGATAGAAGTGCTAGAAAGAGAGAGCTTCAACACACCATTGAACTGAAAGGAGAGAGAAAGCTTCGAGGGCACTTCATGGGTTGAGATTGAGAGAGAGCTTCAACACCATTACTCTTGAGGTAAAGTCTGTCCTCTCCATTTGAACTATAGGGATTTACAAAAGTTCAAGATTTAGGGTTGTCGATTTCAGATTTTTGGGGGATTGTCGTTATTGGATCATCAAATTATGGTTTGATCGATGGTTTTACGGATAACAAGGTATCTAATTTTCTCTCATGGATGTGATTTCGAGTCCCTTCATGGAGATTTAGGATTTGGGGATTTGAAGTTTTTTTAGTTTTTGGAATTATTCTTTATTATTAGTAGATTGTTGTGTTGCTGAAATCAACGTACATCGTTCAGTTCTCAACAATCGGGTGAGTCATCGCATCGCACCTAATGAGGCTGCCCAGCCAGCTTAGAAGTTCTAAAGAGGTGAGGTTGCCCAGCAAGTTTGGAAGTTGGTGGCAAAAAATGCTCATGGTGCAGATGCGAAGAAAATATGGGTGCAGAAGAGCTCCAAATATGAGGGTTGTGTAGAGGAAAAAACTGATCGGCAGATGGATAGCTTAGGGACTGGGGATGCTTCAGCTGAAATTGAGACATGTCCATCTTGTATTGTTGGGAGCACAACTATACTTAATTATAAATTTGTTGATGCTAGCAACACAAAATGCCAAGAGTAATGGGAAAAATTGTGTTGAAGGGGTTGCTAATGTGTTAATATTATCGAGTAAAGAGGGGTCCCTCTCTATAATAGAAGAAGCAAATTCTGGTGCAACTGCAAGTTTGGGTGGAGAATTGATAGATAATATGCAAAGGAAATACAACAACCAACGCTGGTGAAAAGAGTGTAAAATGTATGACAACAATGGGGGTTGCTAAAATAGCTACATGTATGACTAAAGAGGGTGTTGAAACCGCTATGACAGCAAAGGGTGTTCTGACTGAAACATCACAAATGGCTGCTCTAAGAGGGATTATGTAACGTATTGTCATGGGGTGGATTATGTTGGGTGCTTAATTTAGATGTAATGTAATGTCATGGGGTGGATTATTTTTTATGATGCCCTTTTAGATGTAGTGGGTTATAACTTTTGGGTGGTAGTTTGAGTGAAACAAGTAGGTCGGTATCCATATCACTTTTTGCACGAGACTTCCCATATGGTGTCATTTACTTTGTAACGAGATCTTAACATGGGATAATGACGTTATCAATTTTGTGTATTAATCTTCTTGTTTGGATTTCAAAAATTTTGGCCTATAAGGTCAATCAGTAGAGCAATGTGCTTTAACACAAAGATGTGGATTCGAATCCCACATAGGTTATCTCAATATTGAGCTGATATCTTTCTTAAATAATCAACATAAAAAAAAAAACAAGGGGAGCTTTGCATTATAGGGTTCTTTCATTCTCCCATCTCTGTTTTTTGTTCTAAATTGGTTAGGTTTGCAAGCATGTAGCATTCTTACATATATGTATATATACTTGCTCATTGTAAAGGCTCGAATTTTCAAATCCTAATTTTTAGGAAAAAGATAATTAAAAATGAAATTTAATCGGTTTAAAACTCATTTAGCGGATTCCAACCGGAATATAAAATTTCACGAATAATTTCCATCCTTTTATCTCGAAAATTCAAAATAATTATCGGATGGCGATATCCTTGTCGATTTCAAAAATCTAATTGATCGAGAGAGCGAGAGTCGGGGAAACTAACATTTGAGAACTGATTGTAGGATTCGAAATTCACGTATTCAGGATTTATTACCGGGTATTGATTTTCACCCATTCAACACACAATCCCTTACCCACTCCCATCACTCACCTTACCCATCAAATTCAACCCAACCCCTCACCCCGTCATTCATACATTCATTCAATCATAGTCATCACTCATCACCCTCACCTGCTCGTCGGGCCTTCACCATCACCAACATTACCATCTCCCACTCTCATCTTCGGTACGCCATCAATCCCATCTTCACTTCACCTCCCCCTCTTTCATTTTATTTATTCCATCTAGTTTCTCCCTTACTCTCCATCACCATTGTCGCCGCAACCACAACTCCTCCTCCATTGCCGCATCCTCCTACGCCACCTACGTCATCCTCTTCCTTCTTCGTTCTCCTTCCACCCAAGGACCATCGGCAGCCCTTCGACAACCACTCGACGTCAACAACAACATCCGGAACCACCCAACGCCACCCAGGAGCCGCCCAAGAGCCACTAGCGGCGCCGACAAGCCGCCGAGGCACCATGTCCCCCGTTTGATCGTGAACCAATCTTCTGGTCCGATAAGCCATCGCGAGCCACCGACGATGCCCAGACCTCCGATCGAGAGCTCCGAAGTCGCGAACCACCTCGGTGGTCTCTGATATGTTGGATTGTTTGCCATTGCTGATCATTGTTTGGATTCTGCGCTTCTCCAGGTAAGTTCTTTGAACTTACTCATGATGGGCGCTCTATGCACTGGGTGTTATATAGTAGGCTAGTGTCCATGCACCATACGACTTAGAATCACGCTTGGGAGCTAAAATGAAAATCATATGATTGCTATATGTCCTTGCAAGAGAACGACCGTTATCTGTGAAGTAACTAGAGTCTTTGCTAGGGTCATGGGACGACCCAGTCCCATCGGGTCCCGTCCTGAGCCAACCGAGTCATGAAACTCCCTTTACTTATATTATGAGCTGCCCGCGGGCTTAGGGTTGGGCATGCGTGCCGCCCGATTATTATGGCATGCGTGCCGTCACTTATGAGCTGCCTGCGGGCTTTAGGGTTGGGCATGCGTGCCGCCCGATTATTATGGAATGCATTCCCGAGCTGGCTAGTTTCCGCCCTATCGGAACGGGGTGGAGGTAGGAGAGGGACATGCCACTTGGCATTCGTTGTGGATCCATTTATCGCTTCCTGCATTATATTAAATTGTCAGTATATATATATATATCTGTGTGTGTGTGTGTGATTTAATTTCCGCACGGCATTACACATTTCATCTTAGGGATAGGATGCTTATTATATGCCTCTTAGAGTGTGTTTACACACGCGCATGAGTGACCTGATGATTGACCCAGATCCCCCTCTTTTTTTTAGATTCAGGTACCCGTTTCACTCCTTGATTTCGTGCTGTTATGACGGGGTCCATTCATATGGCCGAGAGTGAGTGTTGAACTATGACTTCACCAGATTTACACTTTTTGGGATTTCTTCCTACTTATACTCTGTTTGACCCGGCCTTGCCGCGGAACTGGTTGTATCGTTTTCAGAACTTATGTCCTTTGCATGATAAAATGTTTTCCGCGTTGTAGACTTAGGACAGGTACAGGGGTTTACCCCGGGGTCTCCAACGGACTTTCAGGATCTGGGTGCGAAATCCCGCTTTAAACTACAAATCTTCGGTTTCCAACCTTCAACCTGTACTCGGAGTGCAAGATCCTAACGAGGGGTTTTATCCGTCGAAACGTAACTCGAGAATCATAATCCTGGGCCGTTACAAAGGTGGTATCAGAGCTGAGGTTTTGCAATCCGAGTACAATAGGTTGAAGATGGTTTTGAAAATCGCCCAATGTTTTCAAATGGTTTTGAAAAATGTTTTATAAGGGCAAAATGAATTTAATTGGAATTAAAGTATAAATGAATAAAGGGAAAAAATATCGGGGGTAGAGGCCAAAGTGATATATATCTCTTATGGATGTAGAATTCGGGGAACAGTAGGCAAAATACTAGCTTTTATTTACAAATGGGCCTAGAAGACTCTAAGGAACACCACGGAGGTTGGAGTATTGAGTTAAGAGGTCGTGAGGTTTTTGCCCCTTTGGCCAGCCGTCCCTCGAAGGACGGCATATATCGTCTCTATGCTTACGTTTATATGTACATATATCCAATTGGGCCCGAGGGTGATCCTCCTCGAAGAGGATCATATTAATCTTGTTGATTGCTTCCGTGATGAGTGTTATTGTGCTTATGATAGCAAACTAATCAATATTCCTTGACTTGAATCATGTGTTGAATAACCGTGCAAACGGGATAACGGGAGAAAGCCTTGTTCTTATGTAATCAGAATTCTTGTCTTGTCGGGATAGCCCTTATAATTCAACCCCCTGATGATTCCGATTCTGTCATCCATCCCACCAAAACATCTAGGCATGTTAGCAAGGGTCGAGAAGCATCTGTCCTGTTTTGTATCCCACCATCGATGCTTCTATCGAGTATCGTACCTGAGGTTGGGGTCTTCCACGGGAAATTTGGGTTGGCCAACCGATTACCTTCGGAATGCGTGTCGGATGTGAGGGTTACCTGAGTATGCTAGTGGGGGTGAGGATTTAAATCGTTTCGAGATAGAAGTGAGTTGTCTTATGGAGTCAGCCCTTTCGATCCACGTAATAGCCAACCACGTCTTCTTGCCCCAAGAGGCTAAACATGAGTTCTACCCACCCCTCTTGGAAACGTCGAGAATGTCCCTGTGTCCTACCCAGCGAGTCATACTAGCGTCCCACGGGGAAATGGGGTGGTGAGTCGGTGATTGCCCTTAGAGAATTCTGTCAAGTTATAATGATGGGCTCCTTGTGATTTAATGACATTCTATATTGGTATAATTCAGCATGACTTGCCTGGTACCCTGCATGGCTACACTTATGAGTGGATGTATGTGCCGTATGTATTGAATTCCCATGATTACTGTCTCCCTATGAACTAGGTCCATGATAGTGTGGTCAACTCTCGTTCCATGTTTAAAACGTGAATCAGATGACTTAGCATGTCAGATTAACCTAATTAGACCTCATTGATTGTGTACATGTTTAATGAGTATTGCTAGAATAATGTAAGACATATACCTCCCAGTTATAGGCCCTCGTATGATTGTGTGACGCCCTGGTCTTACTATGCGAATATGGATGTATGTGATGAGATAGTTGATATACCAACCCTGCATGAACTGACCATACCCTTAGCATGATTTTTTAGGGTATATATTAGAATGCTTGCCTCAACCCCGTAACATTATGACTTGCTTAATTGTGTATCTAAATGAGTGATAAGTCGTGCATATGATATCCTGTGATGTTTCCTAGGTCTTGCTTAAATTATGTCATATATGTCCCATCTCAGTCTGTGCATACATGTTTTTGGTCTATCAAGCATGATTGGTGAATGAAATGATAGGTTGCTAGCTTGTTCTGTGCACATATAAAGATGATTATATGAACATGTTATGAATGTCTAAATCGATATTCCTTGAGATAGGTGCATACTAGTGTGAAGTAATGTGATGATATCTCTTGATTTTTATGTGTTTGTGTGCCATAATTATAAGGGAATCGTTGTGACTCTCGGGTTGGGATCTTCTCCTTGGTCTCGTCGTCCCTAGTACGTCCTGGTCCATGTCTGAACTCTTAAGGAATCTGTGTTGTCTGCCCTTGTCTCTCCCCTATCTCCGTAACTTTTAACCCTTATGATCCTTCGATGAGCACCAATATGCAAGAAAAGACCGACGACTAAGTGGCACCGGAGCGGCGCAACAGAAGTGTGATGGGTCCATGACCCCTAGGCCCCAAGAACAACGTCACCGATGGCAAAAATGACGAATATGCTTCAAAGAGGACAATCTTGAAAAGGTTCCTCCCAGCTGAGACGAGAATAGCATTCTTAATTCAAATCGTGGATTCTTCTATACGAATCAGAATTAATGTTGTTTGATAGGCCTAGAACTGACATAATTGAATGTGTGATGATGGATGTGTTGAACTGGTAGCAATGATTGCCTGACTAACTTGTTTCTATGACGGTGTGCCTTGGTGCTTGGTATACTGACTTGCTGGTGAGTAGGTTATGGGTTATATGTGTGGTGGTACTTCTTCCTGGGCATGAGTCGAGAGATTCTTCGGTAAGCTAGGTCAGAAAGCGGCAGAGGGATTGAAGTCTTTGTTTTTGGTCATGAGATGAGCGAAAGGGTATGCAGGAATGGTGCGTTAGCTTGAGTAGAGCCGAGTGAGTTGGGATGTGCCGAAGATAGTGGTCAGTGAGTATAGTTGAGCTCCAGACAGGTCTTAGGTGAGAAGTGGAGTAGTATGGCGAGATTTTGAGGGAGATGTCCTAGCTAGAAGTGTCGGTAGGTAGTGGGTGCGCGGTGTGAGCGTTTAGGATAGGAGGGTAGCGGTTGTGGTCTAGACTAGTGTCATGAGGGTGACCTTGAGAGTGAGTGTGAGTATAGGCAGTTGGCGTAGTTCTAGAGGTAGATGAGAGAGATAGGAGTTGATCGGGGGATTCTTGAAGGGAGGTGTTGTGAGATGGATTGGTGTGCTAAGGAAGGTGTCTAGATAGTTTAGGAGCAAATCGTGGGCAGCATTGAGGATGATCGGTTGAGGAATGTCTAAGGAACCGTAGGATTGGCGACTGTGGGCTTGAGATTTAGATAGGGGGATTCTGAGCATAGATTTGGGAACTACTCTAGCAGAAGATATTGAGGATGCTAGAGGATAAGAGATTTTAGATGGTTGGTGAAGGAGTAGTAACTTGAGTGGTTCAGGTTTTGTGAGTTCTGGAATGGGTGAGTAGGTAAATTCATTGGTTAGTCTTTGAGGATAGGCGTTGGTGATGAGGGTCTCGGTAATTCGTGGTTGGGAGTAGCACGAGATGGATTTCTGCGTTAGAGTTAGTCGAGAGTGTGAGGTGTGAGACGATTAGTATGAGGGGGGTTCTTATAGGTGGATGGTTAGTGAGAGTGGTTAGTGGTGCGGGAAGTATGATCAGGTTAGCAAGATGATTCGAGATATCTCTTTAGGGGATGATGTTCAGGCGGAGTCTTGAGAGCTTAGAAAGAGTAAGCGAGATTGTTAAGAGGCGTCTAGATCATTCGTCAGAGCGGTTCAGTTGAGGTGACTTGAGATTTCTCTTAGAAGGTGAAGATGAGACAGGTAGAGGACCTCTTGGAGGAGGGTATGTTTTATAGAGAGTCTTGGTAGTCGATCGAGTTGTTAGGCTTGTCGGAATAAGGGAATTGTGCAATCGGGAACTCCGAGATATGGTTTTAGGTGGTCGAGTAGGATTTAAGGTCGAGATGTCGAAGAAGATTGGTTCTTAGATGGCTTGATGGCATATGACTTGGGATGCTTAGTAATTGGTTTGGGGTAATTGACCTTGATTGCGGACAGTTGTGAGGCTAGAGAGTATATTATGAGCAGGATGCAATGGGGTTTATAATTAGTATTCAATTGAGTTGGTAGACCTAGGTAAGAATGACCTTGATGCGAAAGATAATGAGTAGTGGTCGTGTCTTGTTATGGTTGGTAGTTGTAGGCGGATTTTCTTGAGGATGTAACCTGGTGAATGCTTTATTTGGGGTAGTATTGTGCGAATTTTATGCTTTAGACGGTGATGATTCCTTGATGTATTGTCATACGTGATAGTGAGCTGTTAGTACTAACAATAATTATCCCCTGAACTTCATGAAATGTTGGCGTGCGGAAGTATTTGTTTGCCTCTAATGTGATTATGCTTGGTAGTTGGCATAAGTATGATATTATGCTAGATATGTTATGGTATGTGACTATCTGTGACATGATTATGACCTTATTATGAAGGTGTGATACGATTGCTATGATATATGATGCCTTGAATTGGAATTGCTAGTATATGATAGAACTGAATTAATGAATTTGATTTTGACTTGGGACCTAGGAAGGAAATATGAGGTTAGCTCTTAGAGGTGGATGATTCCACCTCCTGAATTTGGAACTTGCTTGACTAACATCGGGTTAAGGGATTTTGAATGGTGTTTAAAAAGGACTGAGTTGAATTTGAGAAATCGAACGCGATCGATAACTTCAATGATTTTGAGACTAAACCTTTTCAAACTAACGACCCTCTTGAAATTTTCTAACCGAACTTGCATTATGATGCCCCACGAAGTGGATACAAGTATTTGAGTTATGATATGGCCAAGGAGTCGGAGTAAGGATGTGGTAGGGGCCCATATTACATTCTTACTACGGTCCATTGGGGATATTATGATCACGGCAACGGTACTGTGAGGATCTCATAGGGGCACTTATGAGGTGTTCACGGGATCAATGGCATGATCCTTGGACTCATCGATTTCAAACTTCCTCCCCTGTTTTAAAAAGATTTTAGTCTCGGGGACGAGACTTGTTTTTAGAGGTGGATGATGTAAAGGCTCGAATTTTCAAATCCTAATTTTTCGAAAAAAGATAATTAAAAATGAAATTTAATCGGTTTAAAACTTATTTAGCGGATTCCGACCGGAATATAAAATTTCACGAATAATTTCCATCATTTTATCTCGAAAATTGAAAATAATTATCGGATGGCGATATCCTTGTCGATTTTAAAAATCTAATTGATCGAGAGAGCGAGAGTCGGGGAAACTAACCTTTGAGAACTGATTGTAGGATTCGAAATTCACGTATTCGGGATTTATTACCGGGTATTGATTTTCACCCATTCAACACACAATCCCTCACCCACTCCCATCACTCACCTTACCCATCAAATTCAACCCAACCCCTCACCCCGTCATTCATACATTCATTCAATCATAGTCATCACTCATCACCCTCACCTGCTCGTCGGGCCTTCACCATCACCGCCATTACCATCTCCCGCTCTCATCTTCGGTACACCATCAATCCCATCTTCACTTCACCTCCCCCTCTTTCATTTTATTTATTCCATCTAGTTTCTCCCTTCCTCTCCATCACCATTGTCGCCGCAACCACAACTCCTTCTCCATTGCCGCATCCTCCTATGCCACCTACGTCATCCTCTTCCTTCTTCGTTCTCCTTCCACCCAAGGACCATCGGCAGCCCTTCGACAACCACTCGAAGTCACCAACAACATCCGGAACCACCCAACGCCACCCAGGAGCCGCCCAAGAGCCACCAGCGGCGCCGACAAGCCACCGAGGCACCATGTCCCCCGTTTGATGGTGAACCAATCTTCTGGTCCGATAAGCCATCGCGAGCCACCGATGATGCCCAGACCTCCGATCGAGAGCTCCGAACTCGCGATCCACCTCGGTGGTCTCTGATATGTTGAATTGCTTGCCATTGCTGATCATTGTCTGGATTTTGCGCTTCTCCAGGTAAGTTCTTTGAACTTACTCATGATGGGCGCTCTATGCACTGGGTGTTATATAGTAGGCTAGTGTCCATGCACCATACGACTTAGAATCACGCTTAGGAGCTAAAATAAAAATCATATGATTGCTATATGTCCTTGTAAGAGAACGGCCGTTATCTGTGAAGTAACTAGAGTCTTTGCTAGGGTCATGGGACGACCCAGTCCCATCGGGTCCCGTCCTGAGCCAACCGAGTCATGAAACTCCCTTTACTTATATTATGAGCTGCATGCGGGCTTAGGGTTGGGCATGCGTGCCGCCCGATTATTATGGCATGCGTGCCGTCACTTATGAGCTGCCTGCGGGCTTTAGGGTTGGGCATGCGTGCCACCCGATTATTATGGAATGTATTCACGAGCTGGCCAGTTTCTGCCCTATCGGAACGGGGTGGAGGTAGGAGAGGGACATACCACCTGGCATTCGTCGTGGATCCATTTATCGCTTCCTGCATTATATTAAATTGTCAATATATGTGTGTGTGTGTGTGTGTGTGTGTGTGTGTGTGTGTGTGTGTGTGTGTGTGTGTGTGTGTGTGTGTGTGTGTGTGTGTGTGTGTGTGTGTGTGTGTGTGTGTGTGTGTGTGTGTGTGTGTGTGTGTGTGTGTGTGTGTGTGATTTAATTTCCGCACTGCATTACACATTTCATCTTAGGGATATGATGCTTATTATATGCCTCTTAGAGTGTGTTTACACACTCGCATGAGTGACCTGATGATTGACCCAGATCCCCCTCTTTTTTTTAGATTCAGGTACCCGTTTCACTCCTTGATTTCATTCTGTTATGACGGGGTCCATTCATATGGCGGAGAGTGAGTGTTGAACTATGACTTCACCAGATTTACACTTTTTGGGATTTCTTCCTACTTATACTCTGTTTGACCCGGCCTTGCCGCGGAACTGATTGTATCGTTTTCAGAACTTATGTCCTTTGCATGATAAAATGTTTTCCGCGTTGTAGACTTAGGACAGGTACAGGGGTTTACCCCGGGGTCTCCAACGGACTTTCAGGATCTTGTTGCGAAATCCCGCTTTAAACTACAAATCTTCGGTTTCAAACCTTCAACCTGTACTCGGAGCGCAAGATCCTAACGAGGGGTTTTATCCTTCGAAACGTAACTCGGGAATCATAATCCTGGGCCGTTACACTCATGTTCATAGCCTATCTGGGATTTGAACCCACATAAACTGAATGAACAAAAATCGGGACCAAAGAGAAACAATCATAACAATCTATAAAAAACTAAACTCCTAACCCACCGGCATAGTAAAACATATCTGAATTAAGAGGAAATGTGCAAGATAGCATGCCCCCATTCGAGACCCGAGTCACCAACACACACGTTAAAAGAAAAGGTACAATTGACATTAAAATCCATTGAATTTCAAAAATTCAAATCATCACCCTAACCCATAAATCCCCAAACCCTAGATTAAACCAAGAAATATTCACCTCCACATTCGGCATCAACTGAGCTCCACCGGCCTCAATCTAGTCGGTGTCGTGTATCGGACCCCTAGCCTCGCTCTCTCCCTCTTTGCTTTTTGCTCTACGCTTTTCGCCCTTTGTTTTCTCTCTCGTGTGACTTGTAAATCCATTTAATTTTATTTTTTAAAAGGAAAATGTTAAAAGAATGGGTGGGGAGGGGCATGATGCAAAAAAATTACAAATATTAGGGCCATTTCGTGAATTATGTAAAATTTTCATATGTCCGACGAATTTATCCTTACCTTACGGGAACTAGGCAAAAATTCCATATTTTTTTGTCTTTGTAAATTATGTCCACGTGGACACATTAGGTAAAAAAAAGAAGGGACGACGATTTTATTGCCAAAGATATGATGTCGTCGCTGCTTTTTAGTGTCATCACTAAGTTTTCCCTACCATCAATTCCTAGAGTCGACAAGAATTGACTCGACAACAATTTCCGGAGTCGCCAAAGGTGCGCCTACACAACCTTGCAAGATTCTCCAATATGTTATGCATGAAGTTCAATCTATCCCTCCATCGAAACCGATACTCGGAGTCGGCAGGTCTTATCCATCAGCATGTGCAGGTAGAGCTGGCAAGATCCGACCCAACCCACCCGAACCCAGACCCGACTGAAACCCAAAAATCTAATGTCATGCACAACCTGAACCAGAGCCCGATCCATTTTAACCCGATACCCGAATGGACACGAACATAGATAAACCCAACCCGAACCATACCCGACCCGCCATTGACCCAACCCGAACAAGACCCGACTCTTCATTATAATTACTTTAATTTTCTTATTTTAAAACACTCAAATAACGTGAATTACATATAATGAGACCTAATATACTAAATAAATGAAGTATAATATTCAATAATTAAGATAAACAAAAAAAATCAATAATCATCATTTTATAATAAAACTTAATGTACCCCAAATTGACCCAACCCGAACCCGACCCAACTCAAAGGTAAATGCATTAGAAGAGTATATCACACAATAAAGCAAAATGGAATATAAAGATATCCCTATAAGGCCAAATATTTTCACTGAAACAATGTTTTGTTGGATTTCAGTCATGCCTAGGAATATAGATCATACATGCTTAATTATATTCACCTAATCATGCTTCACATAAGAACCAAAAGTATAGGACAAGGCTAAACAATCCAAACATGTTATGAACCTTATATGATTAAATTTAAAAAGAGTTTAAGGACTAACTAGGCTAGATGGTTGTTTAGATAATAACACACTTTATGCAATGAATGATTTTTTTTTATTTTTTGATATTTTTTAATTTTATCTTTGATTTTCTTTATATTAATGAAAAGCAATAAACATGAATACAATGGAATTTAAACCACTACTAAAAAATTGTCAAATAGCAACGACAAATAGCTATAGAAATAGCCACGAACTGTCGTGGCTAAGATGAATAGCCTTGAACTTAGACATGACGGCCATTTTCGAAGTAATATGCCTCGAAGCTGATTTGTCTAAGTTCGTGGCTGGTGATAAGATCCAATGGTCATACCTGTAGCAATGAACCCAGCCACGCAGAAGGATTCGTGGCAAAGTTCATGGAAGGTAGGAAGATCGATTGGTCATGGTTGTAGGAACGAATCTAGCGGAAAATGATGTGCACCTATTTTACCATGTTTTATGCTTACTTTTATTCCGATTCGTGTTTATATTTTATACTTTTGGGTTCGGAAAGTATGGAATTTGTGTAATTTGTAATCATTTGCAAGATATGGAGGTCTACAAAAGTTTTGGTTTAATTTTGCAGGAATTGGAGACATTTTGGAGCAATTTGGAGAAGAAGGAATCGAGCTGATGATGCACTCAATGTATATTAAAATCCACTCAACATCTACTGGATTGAAGCTGAAATTTTGCTAAGTGTTGGAAGAAGCAAGCTACTGGAATTCCACTCGACGTCTACTGAAGTCACTCGACGTCTAGTGAAAACAACCCACACTTAGAGCCAAGGAAAAAGGAGCCACTCGATATCTACTGAGCACCCATGATCGAGTGAAGTTGACTCGACGTCGAGTGACTATACTCGACGTCGACTGAAGATCTTGTTGGGGTGAGACGCGTTTTGAAGAATCCGAACTTAAGGGAACTTGCTTAATTACGAAGAAAAGATCTTTTATTCTCCTTATAAACTCCTATCCTTATGGGTTAATGTATATTTACCCTAAGGTATTTTATTAGTTTATTCTATTTTCTTTAGGAAGTTTTATCTTTAGCAATTACATAGATTTTTATTTCCTTAGAGAGTAAGTTAGTTTGACTTTAAATAAAGCCTTTGGGGCTATTTTTTTAGGGATCCATTAGCACTTGAGCAATCAAGTTATAGAGTAGAGAGAGAGGTAGCCGAGTGAAAGGAGAGAGAGACGGTTTTGGCTTTGGTTGTACTCTTTCGATTAGTTTCAATTCAAACTTTATTTCTTTATGTTTATGATGATGTCCATGATGATGAGGCGTGAGTAGTCGTCCCACTTCTAGGGTCGGGGTGAGCCCGATGATAGCCATGTAAGTATGCTTGAGTTTATGATTCTTGTGTGAATATCATCTTCTATCTCGGGCTTAAATCCACTGCGAAAGTAGTGGACAATTCCTTATTTATGATTTTGAAGAAAAAGTGGATCTATTATGAATTTGGATAGTAATTAGGTTTTGCTTACGAAAGTCAGTTAACCCTAATTATGAAAAGGATATAAACAAATAGGTTTTTATGCGAGAGCCTCTATATTCCTATTTGATGATAACGAGAGTCGTCTATTCGATGAAAATCATATATCTTTCATGATTCTAGTATGATGCATACTTGGTATTGTCGCGATTATTCCTTGCCTTGGAAGCTTTTTATATATTATTGAAAAAACCCCTTTCTGATATTTTTGTTCACTATTTCGCATCCATTCTTACATTCTTTGGACATCTTTGCCAACAATTTGGTTACTGTTTTTACACTCGAGATCGACTGACATCTAGTCGACATCGAATGGACTGACTCGACATCAACTGCCCTTTAGTTGACGTCGATTACTTTGATTGTGTTTTGCAGGTGAAATCGACAACCACGACCGGCATCGACTAGAATCTCAGTTGACATCGAGTGACTTCTGGTTGATACAGAGAGCGGATTTTGAGACTATTTATGCATGCGCTGACACGCTTCATCGAGGATTGATCCTGATTCCCTACTACTACATCGGGAGGGAGTCTTGTATTTTATTTGTGTAGACATGGAGTTGGTTGAGTTTATATTCATATTTATTTATTCAACAAATTTCACTCCCATAACAGCAAACAGTTGTGGTAGCGTATTTTGTGGCCAAGTTTGTTGGTGAATTCCTTATAACTAATGTTATTACTAGTTTCATGTTGGCAATATTGTTGTCTCATGTCATCCATTATTTGTGGCTGGGTTTGTTACTGAATCTGTAGCTAATATAAATAAACCATACAAATATATAGAGGTTCCATTACATTGTGCAATCCAACTACGCAAAACAAGTCTACTCATACAAAATAAGATACCATTGTGCATCCAACTACACATTCTTCCCTACTATTTACACACATTTACTTGCACTTCCTCGCCTATATCTCTCATTTCTTTCCTGCCATCTTGCTTGAAACATGATCTGACAACATTTCTTACTCTCATAATCTCCACATCCGGTAACTTGTACAGTAGAACACATACCTTGAGTTGATTGTAAGATAGGTAAGGACGTAAATCATATGCCCATAATCCTTCTTTTTTTTTCAAGAAAAGAGATTTTGAGGAGTTAATATACGCGCCCGTCTAAAGACTGAATGGGTTTTTTCTAATTTTAATATTTTAATTAATTAATAGTGGGGAATAATACCATCCATCTATTTTCACTCCATCTATGACTGAGATTTGTAAACACAAAACACTATAACTCTATAAGGGATAAAAACACATGACCCACCCTCTCTCTCTAACACCTCTTAGGGTGTGAACTAGGAACAAATCTGGACCATGAAATCCAACAAAATCAATGGTTAAGATTAATAATGATTTCCTTTTTAAAAAATAAATAAATTCGGTGGGCCCTACAAAAATACACCTCACGCGCAATGCCACTGTTTACCTTCTGTAGTCTGTATATTCTCAAGGCAATACGGAGGTGGTTTTGTTTTGAGAAAATTTGTGCCACTCGCACTATTTTCGGGTTAATTAGCGGGGTGTCCAATGTCTGGGACAAATTGTGAAATTGTCTATCCCTCAAATTAATATATGAAAGAAAAATAAAAAATAAAATGAGGGAATTTGGTGAATTAGACCCTAGAGATATTTAGTTGGGTGATTAGCCCTCTTAAATGTTTTTTTAGCCGCCCTAGACCCTTTTCAATTTTTATTAGCTTACTGTAACCTGCAACCCTAACCCTCTTCGATCTCACCGGCTCCCCATTTCACTTTCCCGTTCACTCTCTCCCTCCGTCAGATCCGAGTTCCCATGGCGTTTTTCGATCCCCTTATCTCTCAACCTCCGATGGCTTCCTTTCGGACCGTTTCATGGCGTATTGCTCGCCCTCGCCCTCTCCGTTCTTTCCTGAGATGCAAAACCTACCTTCAGCGCCTTTAATCAAGCCCTAGTCGTTTTGCGTCTGCTTGTTGATTGATATTGTTCTTGTAAGTATTTTCTTCGTTAATCGTTTGATGATTTGTGGTTTATTCAACCAAATGATTGTCGAATTCGGAATTTTCATGGCCAATTTATGCTATGATAGTACTATTTCTCTGCGATTTCAAATGTTCAGATATCAGATCTTCTTTCTAGTTGTTGCATTATTTCTTCGATTGCGAGAGGAAAGAGGAGAGATTACCTTTCTATTTGATTATTCACATTTTAAATTTTAAATAATGATCGCAATGTCCTGATGTTTGAACTTGAATCAGTAAGGATTTCGATTGTATGAATTTGAATCAGTAGTATAGTAGTGCTGTTCTATTCTTCCTATCTTTGTAGCTATCATCTGAATATTGTTTACCTCCCATTTTGAATGTTTGATTGAAATTATTACCTATCCATTTTACAGTCTTATTATCACCTATCTATCTGGCTGCTATCTGGCATCACACACAGATTCATTGAGTTTTTTTAGTATCTGCTTCTATTTATATATGGCAATTTGTTTGTTCTTATTGACTCTTCGACTTTAATTGTGTTTTTTCATACCGTGATATTGCTATTTGTGTATTCCACCTTTAATTGTATTTTCGATAGTAGACCAAAAGGAAAAACCAAAAATTGCAAGCTTATTGGTTAGATGAAGTATTGAAGTGTGTGTTAGCTGGAAAGTATGAAGTAGTATGCCTTAGCTTTAATTTGTTTACTCCCTCAGGGGCTAATTATGGCGTATAATTTCATAACATGTATTGTACTGTCTATATTGTGGATTTAGAGAGTGCTTTTTTGCACTTGATTGATTGATTCCAAATTATCACCTATTTATACATGTATAGGATCAAGATGACAATTTCAAGATTAATTGGAACTTGAAAGACCATTCTTGCCGAGCTTGTAATCGTTCCTGTTTATGCTAGTCTCTAGCTTTTTACTTTTAGACATTCAGTTGGATGGGGATTGATTCATGATTTTAAATGACCATGTTTGTGGCAATCTCCTTGATCGACCGACAGTCTCCTGGAAACATCCTTGCAGAGCATCTTTTGGACTAGCATCAATTCTCCTTGGTTAGCCGATAGTCTTCGATACTACCCAAACGGTGAGAGAATTTTCCAGATGCAACATGTATTTCTTCGTTCAGTAGCTGTGTTCTAGAATGTAAGGGCGATGATATGTACCATGCCAAAATGTAAGGGAGATGATAATGTATTGATACTTGACAAATAAATTCCTCATCAACTGATCAAATTGTAGTTACAACAGTTGCTTCTGGGTAACTTTTGCATGCAGGCATAGGTGGGTAGAATATGGAAGTCAGGCTCTGTGTTAGAGCTGCATGAATTAGGTACGTGTCATGGCATTTAATCATGGAGTAGGTAGGTTAATCTCGTCTCCTCCCTCTCTTTCTTTTTCCCCATCCTTTGTCAAGGTGGAATCGAGTCATCCTTCCTCCTCTCTCACTGTTACTGGATGTATTGGCTGATTGTCGATGGTGCTTGTGTTCAAGGGAATTTTTTATAATGTTGTTTATAATCTGATTGGAACTTTGTATTTTTTTTGTTTGGTTGGTGTCAATGTCCTGGTCAATGTAGCAATTCAGTTTCTTAACACGTGTCTTCATATTGATGCAGAAAATTATACACTTCATCTCTTTGGTTCTTGAAAATCTCACGTTGTCTTTAGATGAAAAAGAAGATATCATCTATTGCTTCAAGGTAACCAAGATGTCCTCATGCTTTGACAAGTTTGTTACTTCACAATGCTTATTTTCTGGGCCAAATACTGAAATCTTGCAGCTGTTTTTTATTTGGAGAATATACTAACACATATGTGGTAAAAATTCTTATAATTTAAATGGTGCTGAAGTGGTAGTTGACAAGGTCTAATGAGTTAACTGGTATGGTGATATGTATTGATTTAGATGCCTTACAAGGCAAAACAAAGCTTTAATATTATTGTTTATTGTTGTGGAAGTTTGTCATTGAGCTAGCTTTAGATTGGTGTCAAAATCGGCTTGCTATTCAATCAAAATCTAAGGCAATTTGGTCTCAAGAATGAACCCTGTACTGTTAGCACCTAGATTTAATCTGGAAACATCCAAATCATAGTGGTTGATGTATTATTCTGTTTTCCATCCAACTAATACAAATGACCAAAGTGTCTTCGGTTTTTATCCCGATCATCGACCCGACAATGGTTTTGAGGAAACCCTTTCACGATATAGGGAGATAATTCTTTACTTGCACTTGTTAGGTACTTGAAAACATCCAAGCTTGCATTTGTCACTATTCCCTAATCTTGTCTTCCGATAACTGAGCAAAAAGAATGGATGGCTACTGAATGGCCACCATTGAAGCCATTTTATATTATAAGTCTTTGCAACTTCAGGTACATCTACTAATCCACTATTGGATTTTTGTATAATAATTAGTAAATTATGTGTGCTAGCTACATTATACTTTTTAGCTTGCTTTCATAAACAGTCAACATTTTTCTCTGAGCATTTAGAAAAATATATGCATCAATAAATGAAATCAACTTGTTTATTACTTGTCTTTGCTAACTAAACTCTTTCACTTGTTTTATTATTGCTAAATTAAAGCCTATTAGCTCAAATTGGTAGAGCGTTGTGCTCAAGTACATAAATGCGGGTTCAAATCCCGCATGGGCTATTTTTTAATCCTTCACCTATTTTCACGACAAAATCTATGTCTTTTTGCGATGAAAATTTTAGTGGTCAATAAAATAGAAACAATTTGTTGTCATCATTAACATCTGAGCTTTTGATTTTAAGAGATCGTATTTCCCTATTCGGTGACACTATTTTGATTCCACATTTCATACTTCATTGTCACAAATTTTATAAAAATATCATCACAAATAATTGAGATCAATTAATTGTACTTACAAATGTGTCATCAATGAATAAAAATCATCAATAGAATTGTCATCAATAAAAAGATGTCATCAATGAAGTGTAACTACGTATTAAGCTCATATGTCATCAATTGTATAAAAATATCATCAACAAAGAATGTCATCACAAGTTTGTCATCACTCATCAGTGAATACAAGTAGAATCAATAAAAATATATCGATATACAATTTACTGAATTACAAAAGTGACATAAAAAGATTTGATTAAAAAAGTGGCATCGAATAATTACATTCGAGTTACTTTAAAAAAGTGGCATCACATTAAAGAATCAATGTCATAAAAACACTACTTTAAAAAAATTTGGCACCACGCTAAAAAAATATCATCAAAAAAATTGACATAAAAAAGTGGCATCACAGTAAACAAAAAATGTCATCAACGTTTAAAACAAGTGGCATTAAAAAAGTGTCATCCAATCATTTTATTAGAAAAGTGGCATCAAAGTGAAAATAAAATATAATAAAATTTTGGCATCAAAATGGTAAAATATGGCATCACAAAAAATGACATCACGTGAAACACTCTCTCGACCTGGTCGGGGAAAGAGTGCGTACATCTGGGCCCCCCAGACCCTGCCTAGTCGGGATTAACTGGGAATGTTGTTGTTGTTGTTGTGAAAAAAAAAAAAAAAAATCCAAATGGATTGGTCAAATTGACCGGTCAACGTTGACCGGTCAATGGTCAACCAGTTGACCATTGACCGCTATTTGGATGAGGTCTACCAAAACTAATTAAATTAGTTTGGGGTCTAAGTACCGAATGAAACATTCAAAAAGGTCTATGTACCAAAATCACCCAAATAAAATTGTTTATCCTCCATCACTATTAGTCCACCATCATCCCTAATCCCCCACCGTCGATGGAGACGACCACCATCATCCCTAATCTCCCCGTCTCGCGCTCTTTGACGCCAATTGAGACGACCAGATCTCTGCCTAGGGTTACTCAGAATCAGGCCCGGCCCGAAAACCTAGTCGAAACCGAACCGAAAAAGTCGGTTTCGGGCTGGCCTAATATTTTCGGTTCGGGTTTCGATTCGTAAGAAATGGAAATTCGGTTTCGGGCTGAAAACCACAACCGAACCGAAATTTTCGGTTTTGGCCTGAAAAACCGAATTTTTTTTTAAAACCCTAAGTGCCTGCCTCACGCCCTCAGCCCCTTTCATTCTCTCTTTCACTTCAGTTCACGCGTCTCCATTTCTTTCTTTTCTTTCTCACCCAACAGCGAGTAGAGGCCACAACCCACACTCCACAACCACTGAGCCGCCACCCTCTAGACCATCTCTGGTTGCCGGCCGGACTCGCTGGCCCAGAGTCGCCATCTCCCGTCGCAGCTGTAGCCAACCACTAGCCCGTCGCCGGGGAGAAGAAGTTCTTCAGCCCGAAACTCTCTAGATCTCGATCCGGCGCAACACTACCGCCAAATCGTCGCCTCCATCGATAATTACCCACGACGACCCATTCCTGCTTCGTTCTTCAATCAGTCAATCTCCGCCTAATTCTCTTTAGTCGCTGCCTTGGCTCAATTAGTTGGAACCCTAATTCTCGTTGGTCGCCGCCGTGGCTCAATCAGTCAGTCTCCCTCAAAATTAGATCTCTAGTTGTTGTTGTCGTTCCACTTGCGCTCATGGCTTCGTTCTCTAAAGATTAATCAACTTCTCGTTGTCAATTGCATTACGCAGTCAGTGATATCTATTCAGGAAGCAATAAACAAAGATAACTCTAACTCAGTTTTTTCGGGCCTAGAACCGAACAAACCGAAATCAAGGGGTCGGTTTTCGGTTCGAGCTTCGGTTTAACCTTTCCAAAAATTCGGGCCATCGGTTTTGGCCCTAACCGTTTGGGTCGGTTCGGTTCGGGTCGGTTCCGGCCCGTTGCACCACTCTATCTCTACCGCTGATCTCGGAATCATCACGCGATCTCCGATGCTTTCGGATTCGATCGTTTCCTGGAGCTAATGGCCATCAACAGCCGGAGAACTTCGAATCGGAACTCCTGGATGTGTTCCGGGACGCGTTTCGGCTTCGTCAACGTGTCAGATCTGAGGCACATCCGTCGAGGTTTAACAACCATGGCTGTGAGCCTCGCCACCGAAAGACGAGGTCGAGCAGCAAGGATGGATCGAGGAGCACGAGACAGGGAGATCATTTGGATCTGATATCTCCGTCCATCTTCCTCATCGAGGAGCTTAATCGCTAGAGGTTTTCACATCAGATCTGTCCAATTCACTATCAATTTCACAAATATGGTTTTTTATTCCCCAATTTGACAAATTAGGGTTTTTATTCCTTTTGCCATTGAAGAGTCACCATGGATGGAGCTCGAAGAAGGAGCGAACTCGTGGAGGAGTGAACTCAGAGGTCGAGCGAGTGAGCGAGGTCGAGCGACCGGAGCAAGCGATCGAGGGAGCGGCCGGAGCGAGTGCATCCTTTGAGATCAAGTGAGGTCGAGCAAGGAGCGAACTCATGGAGAAGCAAACTCAAAGGTCGAGCGAGAGAGCGATCGAGGAAGCGACCGGAGCGAGTGCATCCTTTGAGATCTCCTCGGTGGATCCGAGATCTCCTTTGGTTTTGTTCAGTGATTTTACAAAGAGGAAGGTAGGAGGAGAAGTAATTTTTGTGAAATTACAAAAATTACTCCATGAATATGAGAATTAAGAAAACTATCTATATTTTATTATGTGATTCACATCTACTATATTTTTATTTTTACATTTGCACAACATAAAGTTATATTTGCACAACAAATTATTATATGTGCACAACTTAAAGTTATATTTGCACAACAAAAAGAATATAAAAAAAGTGAAAAAAAATATATATTACATTTGCACAACAAAATGTTATATTTGCACAACATACAGAGATCTCCTCGGTGGATGCGGCCGGATCGAGTGCATCCTCTGAGATCTCCTCGGTGCATCCGAGATCTCCTCCGGTATTGTTCAGTGATTTTATAGAGAGGAAGGTAGGAAGAGAAGTAATTTTTGTGAAATTACAAAAATTACCCCATGAATATGAGAATTAAAAAAACTATCTATATTTTATTATGTGATTCACATCTACTATATTTTTATTTTTACATTTGCACAACATAAAGTTATATTTGCATGACAAATTGTTATATGTGCACAACTTAAAGTTATATTTGCACAGCAAAAAGTGCTGAAAAGAATAAAAAAAAAGCAAAAAAAAAATATATTACATTTGCACAACAAAATGTTATATTTGCACAATATACACTTATATTTGCACAAGCACAACATACGGTTATATTTGCACGCCAAAATGTATTGACACGGAAAAAAAAAAATAGACTTGGGTTATATTTGCACAACATGCGGTTATATTTGCACAAGCACAACATAATGTTATATTTGCACGTCAAAATGTAAAAAAAAAAGAAAACTAGATTTGTGTCATATTTGCACATGCACAACATAATGTTATATTTACACGACAAAATGCCAAAAAAAAAAACTACACTTGGGGAGGGGATGGACAATTCACTAATTTGTCCAAGAGTGTGGGTATTTCACCAATTAAGAAATGTTTTTTGGACATTTTGCAAACTCCCCCTTTTTTTGGTTTGTTTTTTCCCTTCTTTTTTGGTTTTTTTATATATTTGTTATTTTCGGTTAAATTAGAAAGATTATTTTGTTAAATTTGATATATTATTCAGTTAAATTTGAGAGATTATTTAGTTAAATTATTGAGGGAATTGTAGTAAATAACCCAAAATCCGAATGGGCTTGCATGCCTAACCCACTATCCATACAATTTGTAAGGGTTAACCCTCCCCCCTTAAAAAAATTGTATGATAGCCGATTGAAAAGTGGGGGTGAAACCGGTGGTTGAGGGTAATGAAAGAAGGGAGAGAGCGACTATGGGAGGGAGGAGGAGAGAGGACAATTTTTTAAAAAACTGTCACTTCAACTGTGTACAAACAGAAAGGAGGGAGGGAAAGAGGGAGGAAACCACCATAGGATAAACGAAAATGGAGAGGAAGAAAAACACAAGGAAGAAGACAAACCTGCCAGAAAGGAGAAGAAGTAGCCGGGATCAAAACAAACCCTAACTCTACCGAAGGAAGAAGACGACCCTAACAACGTTTAGAAGAGAGGGACTGACGGTATTCAAGTATGTAAACCCTAACTCTACCAGTTTACTACCGGTTGCAGAAATTGAAAGGAGGAGGGATTGATTGAAGAACCTAATTTGTTTGCCATGGTTTGCAATTGGATGAAGGGGTGGAATATCCGCCCCTGTCATGTAGGAAGTAACCGGCATCAAGTTTGAAAACAATGGGTGGAAATTTGGGAACAAGGGTTATTCGTGATGGGTAGAGAAGGGAAGTACCATTGCCGTGATGATATGGTTAAGACTATGAATGAGAAAGCAAATCAAGGGAAATCGACACATGTATTGGGTGAATTTGGGAAAATTGGTGAAATTGGGGAAATTAGTGAAATTGGTGAAATTAGGGAAATTGGATAGGTTATTAGAGAGGGCAATTGGGGAACGTTGATGTGGATTCAAAATTTACAAGAACAAGTTATTAGCTGTGATTACTTTTGTAAAACCTTCGACCATTGAATGGAAATGCTGTCACATTCTTTCATGTCATGTTTTGAGTATTTAGTTGGCATGTTGAATATTTCTCCTTTCATGTGAATATGCAAACTAACGCGAAGTATGTTTGGTGTAAGGTCAAAAATACTTATACAGTTTTCTCTGAATACGGAGACATCTGATATGTTTAGGGTCGAAATGTACTTGGACTTTGATAAGTATAAGGTGAGATATGATTTCTGTCATGTTTTAATGCTCAGGTGACATGTTATATAACCTTACCGTAATGTGTATTATGGCTGGAGTGATGATAACGAGCATAGGTATGCAGAATGCTAATGCATTGCTCCCCAATCTGCAGGGTATCAAAGCAGAACATGGCTTGTTCATCAGAAGGACGGATTACCGAGACACCAACAACAGGCGAGGTATGGTTTGTGTAGTGTCGAACAAGGGAAGTTGGTTTTACAGACGAGTGGCTCTAACATTTCCATCCTACTATGCAGGCGATATATGCCATCCCCGAGAACCGGCATTTCAAGTGTCAGTGCAATCAATATGCCCGACCCTAGGTCCTTGCGAGGCTTAGTTTCAGTTTCGGAAAGCCAGTTTGGTGGCATTGCGAGGCTTGGTTCCAATGTCAAGTTCTCAGCACAGCTAGTCCACTACGTCCTGCAGCGGCAACTGCGATCGAAGAAGGAGCATGAAACCTGGTACATGATCCAGGGCTCCATAGTCCGGTTCTCTATCGTGCACTTTCGTGCTGGTGACCGGGTTGAAGTGCTCGTCTAACGTGCTGCGGATCGTCGACACTGAGGCGGATAAGGCTGCCTGCTTATAGTTCTTGGGGGTAGAGAAGATGAGGATGGAAGACTTCTAGGTGGCCTACCGAGTGGCGATGAAGTCCGAGCGTTCCCCCACCAAGCTCTTTAAGTACACGCTCATAATGTTGGTGGAGGGGGTGCTCATCTCGAAGGAACCCCACAACTATATTCTAGGGTGGGTTGTCAACATGGGGGGCGTTTGTGCTATGATCGAACCCATGAATTCCTCTACCGGGTTGTTGAGCGCAAGCTCCAGCACGGGGTCAGCGGCTCTCACCCATCATACTTGTTAGCCGGCTTCCCCCTCGCCTTCCAGGTATATATACGAAGCTCACTTGACAATAATCTATTTATACTGGACACTTAGGCATGGTCCACATGTCATCACCTGGGGTTTTTTTGTAGTTGTGGGTGTACGAGGCTGTGCACCCAGTCGCAAGACAATTTGCTAACACTGGCAAGGACATACTCTACCCTCAGTGCCTACAGTATACTTCGAAAGAGCACAACATCATGTACGATTCTGTTGGCCTTCGCATGTAGGAGGCAAAGGATGGGCTGGGCATGTTCGACGACGTTGGCGCTGTTCGGACAATCCTCATCCCGGATGCCGAGGAGGAGTGGAAGGGGATTGTCCTTGGCGCCATCTATGTGAAAGAGAAGCCGGATAAGTTCTTCGACGACCTCGTCCAGGAGTTCAAAGTGCGTCATGGGGCGAGCATGATAGAAGCATCCGGGTCAGGCACGCAACATGAGGGAAGTACGACGGCAACCCATGTGGATGTGTCAAGAATTTTATCTAAGATGGATGAATTGGAGAGGACCATAATGGCAACGTTTAACGAGAGGATGAAAACGGTTGCTGCGTCGATGGAGGAGCTGAAGAGGGCGGTGATGGGGAAGAAGCAAGCCGAGAACGAGGTGACACACTTGCTGGAAAGGGATGGAACCCCTTGGGAGGAAACTGAACATGTTGAGGTGTAGTCGAAGGAGGTAAGATGTTCAACTTGTCATGTCAGTATATACAACCATCATGTATAAGAATACAGGTGTCATGGTAACGGCATTCCCATTTCTGCGTAGGGTGACGAAACTGTTGAGGACATGAGCCAGAAATCAGGAACCGATGTTGATCGAGAAGAAACCACCTAGACAACCGCTAAGGTAAGTACTATATATAACTCAAATTGTGATGTCACTTTTGTGAATGACGGTGAAATTAACTTATTATGTGAATGAGAAGAGTAAGAATGAGGGCATAGTCCCTAGGGACACGGAAATGGAGAATGATGCTGAGCGAGAAGCACCCCCAAAGAAACAGCTGTTGAGGTAAGTCATCCCTGTTGTACTGTGATATCAGTGTTGACAATGGTGTTGACACTAAGTTATTTCCCATTTGTGCGTAGGGTGAGAAAAATGTGAAAGAAAAGGGTCAGACTGAGAGCACATGGCTTGGGGAACTGGTAAGAGCAACCAATGTTGAGCTAGAAGCACACACCACCCTGACAACCGCTGAGGTAAGTCATCTTACTCACATTGTCATATCAATTCAGTTAGTTGTCATGTCAACAACTGTCAGCTATCCTGCATCAGGACCGTGCAAATGTGGTTGAGGTGCTCGCTGAGGGCTCTAAGACTAAGCCGAAAGGGCTTGGGGACACAGGGACAACAATCGTGGCATCACAAGACGCAGCCACCACGCAGACAACCGCTGAGGTAGGTCGTCTTACTATTAGTGTCATATTAATTGAAATAGGTGTTATGTCTACCAACACATACTGTCATGTATGAGTACCTTGTTTGCGTGTAGGAGGCGAAGGATGAGGGCTCTCAGGCCGACGTCCCCCTTCAGCGTAAGGGGTAAGGGTGCGGCGAACGCCTACGTCGTTGGCTGCACACGAAGTCACTCAAGCGGTGAAGAAGTCGCGGGTTGATAAGGGGAAGAAGGAAAAAGCATGGGTTGACGAAGTCATGCACCAAGGGGGTCAAGAAGCCGCAGGTTCCCAAGGGGAAGAAGCAAATGGAGAGGGGTGACGCCGTGGACCTCGGCCTGGAGACCAGGGTCGACGTCGATGCCTTCTCCATGTGGTTGACCAGCATCGAGGCCGACGGGACTGACCCCGCATGTACAATGATGGGCACCCTTCTCCAAAGGGACTTCTTCGGGGACCTCAAAGCGCAGAAGCGTATGGTAGGATTAGAGGTAATGTCCGCAAACCCGTACTCCGATAACATTATAGTGATGTTGTTGACTGGGTACGTGTTTGTTGTTCGCAGCATATGGACCAAGCATGCGGCATTCTCCGAAAGGAGGTAGCCAAGGACTCGAAGTACGCGCTTGTACGCGCTTGTCGCCGTCGTCAACCCCTACTTTGGGGTATTGCTGTAGTGACATACCGGCATGGACGTCGATGATGAGTTTAACTACTACTTCAGCGAAATGTTGCCCGAGCGGTTTCCGAAGCCTTGGGCTACTGTCTACTGCGTGTTGGCCCATTGGAATTTGATGAACAAGCTTTGGGTTGCGCTGGAGATCAACCTGGCCGAGTGGACTATCCATGTGTATGATCTGGACACTCGTCTCACTCCTGAGCGACATGTCCCCAACCTTCTGCAGCCCGTCAAACACACCCTACCCACGTCGATGAGTGTCCACCAAGAGTTGCATGCCAAACATGCAAGGAAACTTCCCCAGCCGTTCCAGTACAACCGTGTGAGGGGGATTCCTCAAAACAGGCAATTGTAAGTCATCATTATCCATCTTTCGCATTATATTGTAATTGCTGCGAATTTGGTTTGACACATTTATTATTCGTTATGCAGAGGAGACTCCGGCCCCTACGCAATCCGTTTCATGAAGATGCTCGCATCAGGCGACCACGTCTTCAAAGGGGTGGACGACGCCTTCATCAATGCCTACCGTCAAGTCCTCTGTGTTGCCATCTTCCACCGTATCTTCCGATCCAGCCCCGATCCTCAGTATTCATTGGCTCCTTCTCTCTTTATAAGGACAATGTTGCTTGGACAGTTGTGTGGACAGTTGTTGATCGCTTGAACAGTTGTGTTTTCGTTGGTATCAACATTATGTCGTTTTGGGTTCCAAGGCCTTAGGTTTTGAAACTATGATGTCATTTCATTTTTGAAACTATGTTGTCATGTAGTTCGTATGATTTTTAACACTTGTATCTACGTTTATGTGGTCCACATTTCGATTAGACTGAAACTGACCAATACAAACTTTCATGTCCAAAATATCACCCGACATGTAAATATCACTGCTGTCATGTACATTCTGAAATAGCTGAACCTGGCCCAACAAAATTTAATTACAAAAAACGGTTTAAGTGCATACTAAAATGCAAAAGGTGGAGCGTAAACCTTTTTCGAAGATGTGAGCCTTGATTACAAAATGTGGTACCTACCTACTGTCATGTCGTTACCTTCATATGTCATGTCAAAAGTATGAAGCGAACAGTCGCTAGGTGCAGCACCGCTTCGGGAACTACCTACTGTTGTAGGAGGAAATCGAGAATGCAAATAAAATATGAATAAAGCAAAGCAAACCAGATTTCGTCCCTTGCAAATGATTACAAGACTTCCTCCCGATGTAGCAGTGGGAAGTAAGGATCGATCCACGAGGAAGCGTGTCAGCGGATCCTAGGCAGCGGAAAATATTACAAGTGGTGATCGACCACAGTGGTACTCGACCTCGACCAAGGGTTAGTCGACATGGGTCAAGCACAGTCGAATCTGAGCAATAGAAAGATGCTGGTGGTGGTCGACGTCGACTAGGCTTACTCGACGTCGAGTACGGTGATGTCTCTAAAGTAGCCATGTCTTTATGCATATTTTGGTTCCATATTCTATACATTTTGCATATTTCGGGTTGGGAATATGTCGAATTTATGTAGTTTATATTTATTTGTCAGAAATGGAGATCTACATAAGTTTCTGTTTAATATTGTAGAATATGGAGCCATTTCGGGAGAAAACCAAGAAGCAAGGACGGGAGCCCAAAGTTACTCGATATCGACTTTGTTTCATTGATATCGACAAAAGAGCCCGGACACTACACTGATCGAGGAGCCCATGTCGAGAAGCTGAAGACGAGCCAACCCGACTCCAACACCTTAATCGAGATCGAGTTATGTACTCGAGATCGACAAAGCCTTGAGGACAACCCGGAGTCGAGGAGAGCCTACCCGAGGATGCCGAGGAGTGCTACCCGACCTAGCACCCGGACACCACAACTCGATGTCGAGGACTTTCCTCGATGTCGACAAAGCTGAGCACCTGTCCGAGCATGTCGAGAAGAACTGCCCGACCAGCCCAAGCCACACTAGTCGATGAGCCACCTTTACTCGAGATCGACAACCCCAAGAGCCCCTGTCCGAGCCATGTCGAGGAAGAGAAACCCGAGACGCCGAGCCACTGAAGTCGACAAGACCCTGTTACTCGAGATCGAGTAAGTCTACTCGAGATCGAGGAAATCTTCCGGAGACGCGTAACGCGGTTTGAGCTGTCCTACTCAGATTGCGATTCCTTGGGGCCGAAGATTGCCGAGTCTATCCGATTCTATCAAGTTCCATCATGGAGAAGAAGATTTATCCACTTGAAGACTTTTAGATATAATTTCCTTTTTAGATTTAATTATGTTGTTGCATTTATTTATCTTTAATGCCTTAGATATAGATTTAGATATAGATAAGAGATTTCTATCCTTGAATAGCAAGGAGTAGAAGGCTATAAATAAAGCCCATGGGGCTGATTTTAGGGGAATTCAATTCAGAAGTAGAGGAGTAGTTCACAGAGACGGTTTAGGAGTTCGGAGGTTTTAGGGTTTTGGCGTTCAATGAGAGTTGGATTGCCGGGATTGTAAAGGCTTTGAATTTAGTTTAAATGCAAGTTTCTTTTCATTCAACAATGTCTGAGGTTGCAATGAAGCGCGAGTAGTCCACCCACTTCTAGGGTTGAGGCGAGCCCGACGATAGCCATGCGCGTTTGAGGTAAAAATCCGACTTTTATCATGTTTTGAGCATTTACTACTTGTTATGTGTTTATTACCCATCTGATGGAGGTCCATGCTAACAACTTGGATTGTAAGCATAAAATCGGTAGAGACAATTAGGATTTCTTGAAAGAGTTGTCTAATTGTTGGAAAAGGCGAAAGCTTAGTCCTTTGATGCGATTTACATGATTATCTGTTAAATCTTGCCTTATGCATGCTTGGTTATCGTAGTTGCAAACCCCAACCTTGGAAGTCTTTTACATACAGTTTAGTTCGAATCCCAAAGTCTTTGCATTTACTTTATTTCGTTTTAGTTTTCTATCTTCCTCGATATCGAATAGCACTCCTCGATCTCGAGTTACTGATTCTCGATCCAGCATCGCCGTAGCTTCTGTGTGCAGGTGATCGACAAGAGCCAACCCGACGTCGACGACCCTACTCGATCTCGAGTAAGTCTTTGTCGAGATCGACCAAAACTGCCGAGTTGCTGCTGTGCTGTTCGACTTTCCGATCTTCTGTCGAGCAACTGTACTCGAGATCTAGGACCCCTATTGTCGACCACTTCTGTTAGATTTCTCCGCTGCCTAGGATCCGCTGACACGCTTCCTCGTGGATCGATCCTGATTTCCCACTACTGCATCGGGAGGAAGTCTTGTAATTATTTGCAAGGGACGGAATCTGGTTTTCTTTACTTTATTTATATTTTATTTGCATTCTCGATTTCCTCCCTACAACAAATTGGCGCCGTTGCTGGGGAAGCAATCATTCGCGCCTTAGGTAGTTAAAATCTCACGTTTTCTTTGAGTTACTTTACAGGTGTATGCGCCGTTCTGGTCAACCACCTGAGTTTGACGGCTTAGACGAACCGGAACGCCTTCTACACATCAGAGCTAAACTGCAAAGAGCCATGGCGGCAGTAGAAATACAAGAACAGCTTATTGAAAGGCTTACAAGGGAACTAGCCGCAAGGGATGCTACTATGGCTGCTGAGAGAGCTGGAAGGGAACAAGAAGCTGAGCGCACGAGGCAAGCAGAAGCTGAGCTTGCGCAATACCCAACCACTGTAGAAGATTATATGCATCCAACTCTCGTCGTGCCTGAATCGACGATTCTAATTCCTGAAAACTCTTTTGAAATTCGCACTCAATTTCTTATAGAGCTTAAAAATAATGCTTTTTATGGCAAATTTAATGAGTGTCATCTTGAACATATTACCAATTTTTCTGACATGTGCCGTACTCTTGCTGAAGGTACAACTCTGGAATATGTCAAGATGAAGGCTTTTCGCTGGTCTCTCGCTGGACCTGCACTGAAGTGGCTTGAAGGGATGAAACTAAGATCACTCACAACATGGGCCCAAGTAGAGCAAGAGTTTCTGAAAAAATTCTTCCCTCCCGTCAAAACGGCACTGCTCCGCCAAAAGATCACAGCCTTCAAACAGAAGCCTGGGATACCGCTAGCAAAGGCATGGGAACGCTACAAAGAACTGCTGCGATCTTGCCCTACTCATGGACAGCCACCCTACGTCATTCAGGAGATCTTTTTCAACTCTCTTGACCAAGTCACTAAGGACAGAATCAACCAGTATACTCGCTATGAGTATCTGACGATGCCACCAATTGACGCCTGGGGTGTGCTAGACAAGCTCACCAATTATGAAAACAAATATGGGTGTACTGCAAACTATGAGGAGAACTCCTATGCCAGGCCAGCACCATCTATTCCCCTCTATGAGCCTGCCAAGGAGATTGACCCGGATGTCAGGGAGCAGTTCTAAAGAGACTAGAATCGCAAGCTCCTCAAGCAAGTCAAATATTTGTCTGTCAATCAGCCTTGTATCGAATGCGGATCACAGCGGCACACCACTACTGAGTGCCCACACACTGAGCAAGTCAGGTTGGCAGAGACACATGAAGAGGTAGCCTACGCTGGGGGTCCCAATCGCTACATGGGAGATCAAAGGTTCTATCAACCGCAGTGGAACCAAGGTCCTCCTAGGAACCCCCCACCATACACAGCTCCAGGACATCCAGAAAGGGATCAAAAGAAAGATGATTTACAGCTCATCCTTGAGGAGATGCGTCGGAATCAAGGCACCATCAACAACCAGTTCCAGAACATCACTACAAAATTTGGAGAACTGGACATCTGGAAAAGGGGAATAGAGACCTAGATGGGTCAAATCGCTGCACAGATCCCACGACCATCCGGACAGCTCCCTGGGCAAACAGAACCAAATCCTAAGGGGAAGACCGGACACGTCGCAGCTATCAAACTCAGAAGTGGGCATCAATTACACGAGCCAGAGGTCAGGAAACATCAAGACAAGGCAGAGCAGCAACTCGACACAGAGCAGGATCAACTCGATCTCGAGGAACCTTTACTCGATCTCGACAAAACTCTCGTCGACATAGACCAGAAGCCCAGCTCGGACTCCACTACGAAGCCTAGCAACCCGAGGTCGACAGCCCAAGTCGAGATCGAGGAAACACTGGTCGAGATTGAGGAGAAAGTGGCTGACTTCGACGACTCTGCAACTCCTCTGACGTCTGATCTGGCTCCGAAGTAGAAAAAGCCACTGCCTTTCCCTTCCAAAGCACAGAATGACCCCACTGCAGGTAGGTTTAACCGTTTTGTTAATATGCTGCAAGAACTAAATGTCTCTATTCCTTTTATAGAAGCCCTGTAAGAGATGCCTGGATATGTCAAATTTCTGAAGGAAATCCTGAGCAAGAAGCGATCCATCTCAGAAATCGCAGGCGAATGCAAAGTACTCCACTTCCCTGAAAAGAGACCTGACCCTGGTAAGTTTTCTATTACTGTGGGTTTTGGACGATATAAATAAGAGTCTCTGTGTCATTTAGGAGCAAGTGTGAGCATCATGCCCTTATCAATCTGGCGGAAGGTACAAATAGGATGCATAGAGCCTGTGGATGCCAAGCTATACATGGCAAACAATACAGTGGTCATCCCTACATGTATAGTTGAGAATGTCCCGTCCAGGTTGGTAAATTCTTTGTTCCAGCAGATTTCCTTATTATAGACTGTGCTGAAGATCGTACTAGCCCTATTATTCTCGGTAGACCATTCTTAGCTACTGTAGATGCCAAGATCAGTGTCAAAAATCGATCGCTCACCTTCACCATAGGCGATGAGGTCTTAGATTTCTCTTTTGGCCCTGCAAAAGAGGAAATTTCATGGCTGGAGGTGAAGAGCATCAACAACCACGTGGCCAAGCAAATAATGGAAGAAGACACCAGGAGACAACTCGAGATCGACAAAGCCTCCTCGATCTCGACAAAGGTGTTCCTCGATCTCGACCAAAATTCATCGATATCGACCTCCTCTGCCGAGCCACAGACTTGCCCAGAGCCTAAGTATGGGGCCCCTGTACTCGATATCGACCAGCCGTACTCGATATCGACTAACCCCAAGGCCGAAGATTTCTGTTTTGGGTCCGAAAAGGTAAGTTCAGGTATGAATCCTACTCCCCCTCAGTCCATTAAGAAATTTATCGATAATTTAAGGGGAGGTAAGGCCTCGCGGCGAGAGAATCTGCAGAAACTAAGAGCTAGAAAGAAGAAAAAGAAAGAGAATGAAGATTATGCAAGCAACCACTTGTCAACTGAGCTTGCATACTACCACCAGGACCTAGATGATCCAGGAGAAGGGCCAAGCATGAGCGGGCCCCACACTAATGGTCCTTGAGCGCAAACGGAGAAGTCGGCCTAGCGACTCTAAAATCTAGAGCGTGTATATAAAACTTTATGAATTTTGGGACTTTTGAACTTTTTGGTTTTAGTTTTGGTTTTTTGTTTTTGGTTTTTTAAGTTTAGAAAACTTCATGTGGAAAGTCTTGTTTTTTTTGTGCAATCTAACACTTTTAGGTCGGCAAGCATATAAGGATCGCGAAAAGTGGAATAAGAAGTCCCTAAAAAACAGTCAGAATCGACGAAAGCCAAGTCGACAACGACGAAGAGGAGCAGCCCAGAAACTCTTCGATATCGAGTAGGCCAACTCGATATCGACAAAGCCCAGAAGCTCCTCGACTTCAGAAGCCACTGGATGCAGAAGTTTCCTCGAGATCGAGTACCGAACTCAAGATCGACTAAGACCCTTTCCTCGACATGCCTGTTCTGCCCTCCTCGATGTGTTATCCTATGAGTTCCTTCCTTTACTCTTGTTTTTTATTTTATTTTATACCGTGGGGACACTGTATATTTTAAGTATAGGGTGGGGGAAGGGCTCATTATCATTATTATATGTTTTAGTCTTGCTTTTCGTTTTACATGGTGAAATTTTAATTTTTATGTTATGCATTCATGTTTAAATTTTATGCATTTTAGTCTTTTGTCATACTTTAGTCTTGTTTTTAGTTGCATAAGAAAAAAAAAATGTCGAAAAAAGAAAAAAATGCATGTTTAAATTTTTGAATTGTCTTAGTTTTTATACCCTAAGTTAGATGACCTATGATGATAAATAATGATTGACTTGATCATGTAAATCCTATGGCATGTTTGGAAGGTTTAGCCTAAGTCCTCGAAATTGTTTTTATGTGGATTCTGAACTTGTGATGAAATTGAGCACATATGATCCTAAGCTAAAGGTTAAAAACCAACAAAAATTGTCCCAGCGAGAATTTTGGCCTTATAGGGAGAACATAAAAAAATCCCTCTGCTTTCTTGAGTGTATTTACTCTTCCTAAGCATCTCTAAATGTTGTGATAGTTATTCAAAGCCAATGCATTTATATGTTGATGTGAATGAGAATTAAATGATGGAGGCACCTTTTAAGCCAATTTTATCCTCTCCTTACCTACCCTGCATTATCCCTGCTTGAAGCCAGAACATTAGCTTGAGACTTTTTATAAACTCCACAAAATTATCCTTAGCCAAATTGAGCCTGACCCCATTTGGGAATTAAGACATAGAGTTAATTTGTGGAAAGAATGAGCTTGTGTTTCATTTCAAGTAAGAAAGATTTTTGAGTTTTCCGAAATATGGGTTGGTTTTATAATTTTTATCTTACTATGCATATTATGTATAAGGATTTTTTGGCTCGCCCTATAAATGCACTAGTTATTTTCGTTTTCAAAAAAAAAATCGAAAAAAGAAGAGAAAAAGTATATATGTTTGTGAATAAAGTGCATGAGCCAAATTTACCTTATTTCTTTCATTATTCGCAAGATACATACTTTGGAGAGGTTGAGGAAGTTTGAAAGGTTACATACTTCATTGAGATAAATTGGAGAGTTTGGTTGATGCATATGATTGAGAGTTATGGTTTGGTTAAGTTGTGTTGGAGATTTAGGAGTCTTAAATTCCCAAATTTTAGTAAGCACCACATGGCCAAATAATTCCATACCCTTATATTTCTTACCAAGCCCCATTACAACCCCGCCGAATGGAATCTTCTTTGAAGACTTCTATTGAGCGAAGTCCTCCTGATAGTTCTTATTGCATTTGCATAATTGGTTGCGAAGTGGATTCATATTTAAATTGCAATGTTTATGAGATTGTATATGGAATTGAGTTGAGAGTTGATCTTCATAGCCTAAACATATTGAGAGTTGAGTGCAAACACATTATTCCTGTGAGGTTGGATTTATATTGCCTATGCCTATGGATCGCTCATATATGTGTGATGACGTTAAATTCACTTGTCTTACCTTACTACTACTTGAGATGTTGCTTTTGACAAAAGGAGAAGACTTGAAGGATGGGTTGTAGGTCTTGGTTATTGTTTGGTTATTGCTTGAGGACAAGCAAGTCTAAGTATGGGGTGATTTGATGTCTCTAAAGTAGCCATGTCTTTATGCATATTTTGGTTCCATATTCTATACACTTTGCATATTTCGGGTTGGGAATATGTCAAATTTATGTAGTTTATATTTATTTGTCAGAAATGGAGATCTACATAAGTTTCTGTTTAATATTGTAGAATATGGAGCCATTTCGGGAGAAAACCAAGAAGCAAGGACGGGAGCCCAAAGTTACTCGATATCGACTTTGTTTCATCGATATCGATAAAAGAGCCCGGACACTACACTGATCGAGGAGCCCATGTCGAGAAGCTGAAGACGAGCCAACCCGACTCCAACACCTTAATCGAGATCGAGTTATGTACTCGAGATCGACAAAGCCTTGGAGACAACCCGGAGTCGAGGAGAGCCTACCCGAGGATGCCGAGGAGTGCTACCCGACCTGGCACCCAGACACCACAACTCGATGTCGAGGACTTTCCTCGATGTCGACAAAGCTGAGCACCTGTCCGAGCATGTCGAGAAGAACTGCCCGACCAGCCCAAGCCACACTAGTCGATGAGCCACCTTTACTCGAGATCGCGTAAGGTCCTCGAGATCGACAACCCCAAGAGCCCCTGTCCGAGCCATGTCGAGGAAGAGGAACCCGAGACGCCGAGCCACTGAAGTCGACAAGACCCTGTTACTCGAGATCGAGTAAGTCTACTCGAGATCGAGGAAATCTTCCGGAGACGCGTAACGCGGTTTGAGCTGTCCTACTCAAATTAGGATTCCTTGGAGCCGAAGATTGCCGAGTCTATCCGATTCTATCAAGTTCCATCATGGAGAAGAAGATTTATCCACTTGAAGACTTTTAGATATAATTTCCTTTTTAGATTTAATTATGTTGTTGCATTTATTCATCTTTAATGCTTTAGATATAGATTTATATATAGATAAGAGATTTCTATCCTTGAATAGCAAGGAGTAGAAGGCTATAAATAAAGCCCATGGGGCTGATTTTAGGGGAATTAATTTCAGAAGTAGAGAAGTAGTTCACAGAGACGGTTTAGGAGTTCGGAGGTTTTAGGGTTTTGGCGTTCAACGAGAGTTAGATTGCCGGGATTGTAAAGGCTTTGAATTTAGTTTAAATGCAAGTTTCTTTTCATTCAATAATGTCTGAGGTTGCAATGAAGCGCGAGTAGTCCACCCACTTCTAGGGTTGGGGCGAGCCCGACGATAGCCATGTGCGTTTGAGGTAAAAATCCGACTTTTATCATGTTTTGAGCATCTACTACTTGTTATGTGTTTATAACCCATCTAATGGAGGTCCATGCTAACAACTTGGATTGTAAGCATAAAATCGGTAGAGACAATTAGGGTTTCTTGAAAGAGTTGTCTAATTGTTGGAAAAGGCGAAAGCTTAGTCCTTTGATGCGATTTACATGATTATCTGTTAAATCTTGCCTTATGCATGCTTGGTTATCGTTGTTGCAAACCCCAATCTTGGAAGTCTTTTACATACAGTTTAATTCGAATCCCAAAGTCTTTGCATTTACTTTATTTCGTTTTAGTTTTCTGCCTTCCTCGATATCGAATAGCACTCCTCGATCTCGAGTTACTGATTCTCGATCCAACATCGCCGTAGCTTCTGTGTGCAGGTGATCGACAAGAGCCAACCCGACGTCGACGACCCTACTCGATCTCGAGTAAGTCTTTGTCGAGATCGACCAAAACTGCCGAGTTGCTGCTGCGCTGTTCGACTGTCCGATCTTCTGTCGAGCAACTGTACTCGAGATCTAGGACCCCTGTTGTCGACCACTTCTGTGAGATTTCTCCGCTGCCTAGGATCCGCTGACACGCTTCCTCGTGGATCGATCCTGACTTCCCACTACTGCATGGGGAGGAAGTCTTGTAATTATTTGCAAGGGACGGAATCTGGTTTGCTTTGCTTTATTTATATTTTATTTGTATTCTCGATTTCCTCCCTACAACTTACGGTCTGGTCGACTTCGGGTTCCTGCAGAGACACAGAAGCAACAGCGATCTTGCTCGATCGAGAATCAGTGGTCAACGTCGACCAAGGGGTGGTCGAAGTCGAGTAGGCAACAATAACTAAAATAAAGAACAATGCTTTCGGATTCGGAATAAACTATGTGAAAGAAAACATCCAAGATCGGGGTTTCAACACCGCAACGATAACCATGCAAAGTAACACATAAAGGCATAAAAGATTCATGCTTTTCATCAAATAACTTTCGTTATTAACAAATAGGAATATAGAGGCTTTCGCATTAACCCTAATTGTTACTAACCCTTTTTCACATAATTAATCCAAGTTGTACTAAGATCACTTTCGCTTCAATAACACAAACAAGGATCACCTTCAACTTTCGCAAAAGAATCATGCTCGCAGGGATAGAAGATGAATTGCATAAAAAGCTCAAACCTTTACCGCATCACCTCACATGGCTACCATCGGGCTCACCCCGACCCTAAAAGTGGGTGGACTACTCGCTCTTCATCATCAAGAAACTCATTAATAATAAAAGGAAATAACTTTGCATTAAATAAACCAAAGAAAGCTTATAACCAATCGAAGCCAAATCCGCTTTCCCCTTTCCAACTTATCTCGCCACAAGCTCTCTCTCTCTCTCTACTCTCTCTATGTAACTAATTGTAACTGAAATTGAATGAATAAAATCCAGCCCCTAGGGCCTTATTTATAGGCTTTCAATCCTTGCGAAGCAAGATGGGAAACTATATCTATATCTAAACTTTCTATCTAATAACATAAAGATAAAACTTGATAAATAAAGGAAATAAATCTAATAAGGAAATAAAGCTAACGTGGATAAATCATTTCCATCTTGATATATCTTCTCTTGATTAGATAAAATATCTTATTCCTTTCCTTGCGAGTAATCTATCTTCTCTTGATTAGATAAAATATCTTGTTCCTTTCCTTGCGAGTAATCTATCTTCTCCATACTCCACTCGATCTCGGACTCGGACTCGGCCACTGGATCGTACTCGACTTCGACTAGAGTTAGTCGACGTCGACTAGAACTTTTCCTCCTGGGTTGCACTCGAGCTCGGGCACCTTCTGGACTCGACACGTGTACTCGACTTCGAGTAGGTGTACTCGACGTCGAGTAGCTCTGGGCTCACGAGTTGCTCTGCTCAACTCCGGGTGAACTTCTGGCTCCTGGTGTACTCGACTTCGACTAGACGTGGTCGACGTCGAGTAGAGCTGTCAGCTTTCAACATTCTTCTCTGTTCTTGAAACGCACTTTCCCGAGTCATCGTTCGTCGGATTGACGCATATGACCATGCGTTGGAAAGCTCTTTTCGAGGGCTACAATTCTCATGAAGACATCAAAGCTTGAGTTAGAATGAAGAATGGCAAAACGTGGGCTTTTCTCCAGCTGCACCATTCTTAGCTTCTTCATGACTTTCATTTAAGCTCCAAAGTGCGCCCGATTTCTGCGAAATATAACAAAAACTTGTGTAGACCTCCATAATTGCCAAATAAGTATAAACTACACAAATTCTGTACTATTCTAACCCAAATGTATGAAATGCATGCAGAAATTGACATAAAAGTACGGCAAATTAGGCTCACAACAAACACCCCATACTTAAGCTTGCTTGTCCTCAAGCAATACTTTTAATTGTCATACAGGGGAAGAAATCAAAACTCTCAACATATTAGATTCATTCTTATAAAAACATGCAATCAATTACCATCCTTGAAAAGGTACTAGTGTCACAAATTCATGCATGTGCAATAAAAAGCAACATCTACTCACAAAAGGAGGGTTATGCAAAAGCATTAATAATCAAGAAGACTTTAATTTAAGCTCAATAAGGAGTAGATTGGTAAAAGGCTAAAGGTGGGCAATGTTTGGCAATGTGGTGCTAATAATCCGGGGAAATGGAGTATTTTCCAAACTGAATTTCCACATTTCTTCTTCATAAGCTTCATCACCTTTCTCTCAATCGCTCAATGCTTTTTCCAATAATATTGCTTTTACCTCTCTAACCTCAGCACTGCCTTCTCGCGAGTCGCAAACATGGGTGTCATGAATGGCCCTTGATACTTAGTGCTTCGGACTCCTCACCTGGTGTCCCATCTCGCCGAACTATTATCTCAGCAAGCAGGGTCGATCTACCTTTATCTCCTGAGGTGATCGGATTTTTTCTCACTCATTAAATTTTTCATATATTTCAAACATTCTTGCCAAACTCCAATAATAATGATAACAACAACACAAACTCCATATAGTAATCTCCATAATATGACATCATTCTCAACATAATCCCCGGATAGGAAATAAGGTAAAGAATGGCAATATTTGGATCATGTGAAGCAAATATGAAATAAGGCATAATATGGCTTTTGTGATGCATATAAGCATAGGTAAGGCTTGGAATTTAAACAATATGAGCATTATATGGAAATATAAAGTCCTCCATCCTTTTATCATGCAATATGTCAAAAGCAACATCAAATTTTACCTCCTTTCATGGTTTTCATAAAAATATGCACTTCATTGTGACTTCCCTTTACTAGGCAATTTCATGTTATATCTCTAATGAATCAATTTTGCATCGTTGAGTTCAATATAAGCTTTCATGACATTAATCAAAATTTTCAATGGGGGTCATTTTTTCAAACTTTGGAAAACATGCATGTAAGCACATAAATCAATAATGAATTCCAAAATAGCCATGCATAAGAAATAATGCACAAATATATCAAATATGCACAAAGTAAGCTCTTCCCCCACCCCATACTTAAACATTACAGTGTCCTCACTGTATAAAAACAAGGGTAAAGAAAGAAACTCACTAGATAGGTGTGCTGATCGTCGAAAATCGAGTGTAATGTTGCTGCAAAGGTGATCGACATCGAGGAAGATCTGGTCGACTTTGAGTAGGTGTGGTCGACTTCGAGTACAGTGAAACCTCTAGGGTGATCCTCTCGACCACAGGCTCCTTTCCGCTCGAGATGTGTGGTCGACGTCGAGTACGCTTACTCAACTTCGAGTAGATCTTCAGCTTCTCTCACCTGCAAGATTCGTTAGATGGAAAATATCCACAATAGAAAAACTTTAAAAATAGTGTCCAGAACCAAAAAACAAAAAACAACAATGTCCAAAAATCCTAAAAAGTAAATGTCTATTTACAAGCTCTAGACTTTATAGTCGCTAGGCCGACTTTCTTCGTTAAGCTCAAGGTGGCATCTGCAGGGCCCATGTAGCTTGGGCTTCGAACATGACTCCATTCTTGTCCATCAGCTGCAATCCTCCTGAATGGATCTTGTTCACAGTGAAGGGTCCCATCTTCTTCTTGGTAAATTTTTTTGGAAACCAATGATCCTTTGATTTAGAGACATAGACCATGTCTCCAACTTCATACTCCTTTGGATCGTCATCGGAAACCCTGCACAATTGCACATACCAAGGCAGACCTCTCCCATGTATAAATAGATCTTTAATTGAAATAGGAGAAGATATGTCCATACCTTGGCTTACCTTCGCAGAATCGGAATTTGGGACCTCAGGTTCTACTCGACGTCGAGTAGAAGTGGTCGACGTCGAGCACATTGCTGCGTCTGGTGGACTCTTCGTCGAGGATGGAGAAGTCGAGGACCCATGTGTCTGGTCGACGTCGAGTACGGGCTGATCGACGTCGAGTACGGGCTGGTCCTCGGGTGGTGTACTCGATGTTGATGCAGTCGGTGGAGCGCTCGGGATCTGGTCGACGTCGACTAGGGTACTCGACGTCGAGTACCTCTGGTCGACATCGACCCCATACTTGGTACCTGGCAATGATTCTGAATAAAAGTTAGTCGAAATCGACTTACCTTGGTCGACGTCGAGTAGAACGTCTGTCTCCTCGTTCAGAATTGACATGATCTTCTACACCTGGGCTTCCATAGCTCGCTTCTCTAGCTCCTCGGGGGTCATATTTCTTACCTTAGGTTCCCCACAAGTGATGTACCTGGCTGATATAGACTTGACCTCTTCCATAGGACCTGTGTGCCTTTCAGTTTTATTAAAGGAATACTCGATTACCTCATCGCTGATGTTGAGCGTGAGTACTCCCTTCCTTACGCTTATGTTGGCATCCACCGTCGCCAAGAAGGGACTTCCTAATATAATTGGACAAGCAGGATCCTTTGCCATATCAATAACTAAGAAATCAGCAGGGACGAAGAACTTACCTACTTGTACTGGCACATTATCCACCATGCCTATTGGGATGACCACCGTGTTGTTTGCCATATAAAGCTTAGCATCCACAGGCTCTAGGGCACCTATCTTAATCTTGGACCATATTGATAGAGGCATTATACTCACACTGGCTCCAAGATCACATAAAGCATTAAATTTATATTGACCGAATCCAATGTTTATAGCGAACTTACCTGGATCTGGCCTTTTCTCAAGTACGTCCATCTGACTGCACTCCTCTGCGATCTCAGCCATTGACCGCTTCTTGCTCATAATCTCCTTAAGGAACTTGACATATGATGGCATCTCATTAAGAGCTTCTGTGAAGGGAATGATGACATTGAGTCGTTGAAGCATCTTAATGAAGCGCTGGAACTTCTTCTCTGCTGGATCCTTTGGAGATTTTGTCGGGAAAGGCAACTTCTTCTTTGCCGGAGGTGCTGAAGAGTGGTCGACAGGGGCAGAAAGTTGGTCGACGTCGAGTACGGGCTGGTCGACATCGACTACTGTAGTCGACTTTGGGTTGGGCGCAGAATTCTGGTCGACGTCGAGTTGGTGCTGGTCGATGTCGAGCAGATTGTGGTCGACGTCGAGTGGCTTGGTCGACGTCGAGGAGTCTTCTGCAGCTTCTCCTTCTGTGTTGGGCTCGAGCGTTTGCATCTGTCGCCCACTCCTTAGGTTCATTGCAGCTACTTGTCCTGTAGATTTACCTTTAGGATTAGGTTCAGAGGATCTAGGGAGCGTACCTGACTGTCTGGGGACGCCTGCTGCTAGCTGGCCAATCTGTGTATCAATTGATTTTCTCCAGACATCGATTTCTCCAAGCTTTGTATTGATGTTCTGGAACTGATTGTTGACGGTGCCCTGATTCCGGCGCATTTCGTCAAGGATAAGCTGTAGGTCATCCTTCCGTTGGTCCCTTTCTAGATGTCTTGGAGCTCTGTATGGCGGGGGGTTCCTAGGGGCACCTTGGTTCCATTGTGGTTGCTGAAACCTTTGGTCCCCCATATAGCGATTGGGACCCCCTGCGTAAGGTACCTCTTCGTGGTGTTCTGCCAGTCTGACTTGCTCTGTGTGTGGGCACTCAGTAGTGGTGTGCCATTGTGATCCGCATTCAATGCAAGGCTGGTTGACAGAAAGATACTTTACTTGCTTGAGGAGCTTCCTATTCTGATCTCTGTAGTATTGCTCCTTGACATCAGGGTCAATCTCTTTAGAAGTCTAGTAGAGAGGCATGGATGGGGCTGGCCTGGCGTAGGCATTCTCCTCATAGTTGATTGGAGTTCCATACTTGTTGTCATAGTTGGTCAGCTTGTCGAGGGCAACCCATGCGTCAGCTAGTGGCATTGTCAGATACTCATAATGAGTATACGTGTTGATCCTATCCTTAGCAGCCAGGTCAAGAGAATTGAAGAAGATCTCCTGAACGACGCAAGGTTGTTGTCCATGTGTAGGGCAGGATCGCAGTAGATCCTTATATCGTTCCCATGCCTTTGCTAGCGGCTCTCCAGGCTGTTGTTTGAAAGATGTAATCTTCTGGCGGAGGTGCGCTGTCTTGGTAGGAGGAAAGAATTTATTGAGAAATTCCTGCTTTACTTGAGCCCATGTAGTGAGGGATCGTGGACGGAGACCTTCAAGCCACTTAAATGCTGGACGAGCCAGAGACCAACAAAAAGCCTTCATCAAGATATATTCCAAAGTGGTACCTTCAGCAAGATTATGACACATATCAGTAAAGTTGGTAATATGTTGAAGAGGGCATTCATTAAATCTACGATGAAAAGCATTATGTTTAATTTCAATCAGAAAAGGAGTGCGAATTTCATAGTTATTCTCAGGGATTAGAATAGCCGATTCAGGCACGATGAGAGTCGGGTGCATTTAATCCTCTGCAGTGGTAGGGTATTGGGCAAGCTCATCTTCCAATTGCCTCATTCGCGCAACTTCCTGTGTAGTGCGTGCTCTCTCAGTGGTGAGAGCAGTGTCCTTGGCGGCTAGTTTCCTCTGAAGCCTCTCAATCAGTTGTTCTTGTGTTTCTACGGCCGCCATAGCTCTTTTCAATTTAGCTTGGATGTGTATAAGCTGTTCCGGATTGTCTAAGGCGTCAAACTCAGGTGTTTGACCAGAACGACGCATATATCTGCAAAGTATCTCAAAGCAAAAGTGAGATTTAACTACCTAAGGCGCGAATGATTGCTTCCCCGACAACATCGCCAATTTGTTGTAGGAGGAAATTGAGAATGCAAATAAAATATGAATAAAGCAAAGCAAACCAGATTCCGTCCCTTGCAAATGATTACAAGACTTCCTCCCGATGTAGTAGTGGGAAGTCAGGATCGATCCACGAGGAAGCGTGTCAGCGGATCCTAGGCAGCGGAAAATCTCACAAGTGGTGATCAAACACAGTGGTACTCGACCTCGACCAAGGGTTAGTCGACAGGGGTCAAGCACAGTCGAATCCGAGCAACACAAAGATGCTGGTGGTGGTCGATGTCCACTAGGCTTACTCAACGTCGAGTACGGTCTGATCGACTTCGGGTTCCTGCAGAGACACAGAAGCAACAACGATCTTGCTCGATCGAGAATCAGTGGTCGACGTCGACCAAGGGGTGGTCGAAGTCGAGTAGGCAACAGTAACTAAAATAAAGAACAAAGCTTTTGGATTCGGAATAAACTATGTGAAAGAAAACATCCAAGATCGGGGTTTCAACACCGCAACGATAACCATGCAAAGTAAGACATAAAGGCATAAAAGATTCATGCTTTTCATCAAATAACTTTCGTTATTAACAAATAGGAATATAGAGGCTTTCGCATAAACCCTAATTGTTACTAACCCTTTTTCACATAATTAATCCAAGTTGTATTGAGATTACTTTCGCTTCAATAACACAAACAAGGATCACCTTCAACTTTCGCAAAAGAATCGTGCTTGCAGGGATAGAAGATGAATTGCATAAAAAGCTCAAACCTTTACCGCATCACCTCACATGGCTACCATCGGGCGCACCCCGACCCTAGAAGTGGGTGGACTACTTGCTCTTCATCATCAAGAAACTAATTAATAATAAAAGGAAATAACTTTGCATTAAATAAACCAAAGAAAGCTTACAACCAATCGAAGCCAAATCCGCATTCGCCTTTCCAACTTCTCTCGCCACAAGCTCTCTCTCTACTCTCTCTATGTAACTAATTGTAACTGAAATTGAATGAATAAAATCCAGCCCCTAGGGCCTTATTTATAGGCTTCCATTCCTTGCTAATCAAGGTGGGAAACTATATCTATATCTAAACTTTCTATCTAATAACAAAAAGATAAAACTTGATAAATAAAGGAAATAAATCTAATAAGGAAATAAAGCTAATGTGGATAAATCCTTTCCATCTTGATATATCTTCTCTTGATTAGATAAAATATCTTGTTCCTTTCCTTGCGAGTAATCTGTCTTCTCTTGATTAGATAAAATATCTTGTTCCTTTCCTTGCGAGTAATCTATCTTCTCCATACTCCACTCGATCTCGGACTCGGACTCGGCCACTGGATCGTACTCGACTTCGACTAGAGTTAGTCGACGTCGACTAGAACTTTTCCTTCTGGGTTGCACTCGAGCTCGGGCACCTTCTGGACTCGACACGTGTACTCGACTTCGAGTACGTGTACTCGACGTCGAGTAGCTTTGGCCTCTCGAGTGGCTCTGCTCGACTCCGGGTGAACTTCTGGCTCCTGGTGTACTCGACTTCGACTAGACGTGGTCGACGTCGAGTACTGTCAGCTTTCAACATTCTGCTCTGTTCTTGAAACGCACTTTCCCGAGTCCTCGTTCGTCGGATTGACGTATATGACCATGCGTTGGAAAGATCTTTTCGAGGGCTACAACTCTCATGAAGACATCAAAGCTTGATTCAGAATGAAGAATGGCGAAAAGTGGGCTTTTCTCCAGCTGCACCATTCTTAGCTTCTTCATGACTTTCTTTTAAGCTCCAAAGTGCGCCCGATTTCTGCGAAATATAACAAAAACTTGTGTAGACCTCCATAATTGCCAAATAAGTATAAACTATACAAATTCTGTACTATTCTAACCCAAATTTATGAAAATTGACATAAAAGTATGGCAAATTAAGCTCACAACACCTACCTACTGTCATGTCGTTACCTTTACACATCCACCCCATCCAATTGGGCTACCGCGATTGCTCGGAACATGGGTACTGGTCGACATTGAAGCGTTTGCAGCTGCAAAACGTTCCGTTAGGCTTACAAGCCAAGTTGAGGTTCCCTTGCGTACCTCAAACTCATGAGGACTCAGCTGCCTGGAGATCATGGAAAGGGACTGCACGAAGTTTCTCTGACGGCGTTACCAACCTAGTCGCTTATGACTTTCCCCTGGGCGGAGCTGGTCTCCCTCCGTTTGACGAACCACTTCCCGACGGTCTCAACGATGGCATCTACAAGGGCTGTTAGCGGGAAATCCCGAGGATGTTTGAACACCGCGTTCAATTACTCGGAGTTATTAATGGTTGTGATGTTGTACCTATTCCCGGTGTAGAACGCCCTTACCCAGTTGCTGAACCCCGCCTCCTTGATGTATTGGCCCGTTGCGGGAGCCCGTGCACAGAACTCCTCGTACAACGACTAGAACCCGTCGTACGTGTAAGCTTGACAAATCGTCATGAATTGGTCTTGCATGCTCCCGCACTTGTCGTGCTTCGTGAATATGTAGCTATCCCGTATGCCCTTCATGATGCTCATGTGGCGGTTAGATACCCACACCAGATCAGTCGTGTCTTCAATGATACGTAACATGGGCCTGAAGAAAAACCCTCACGACCCATCATTCTCGCCGTCCACCATGGCGAAGGCGACAGGGTATATGTGGTGGTCAGTGTCTTGTGCGGTAGCAAATAGCAGGCACCCTCGAACCTTCCCCTTCAAGAACCCCCCGTCCACCGATATGACCTGGACAGGTGATAGAGCCTATTTTAGTCATATAATTGCATATTATATTAGATAATTTTCATGCATATTTTACATAATTTATAGTTAATTTGTGTTATTTGCTTTTTGGAGTCTACACTAGTATTTTTATATACTTCAGGTATTTTCGGGCTGGATCTTATGAATTCGGAGATCGATCAAAATTTATGGGATTATTTCACAATTTGGAAGCAAGGTGGCCGGCTTGGATCGATATTGGACTGACTTATTCATACGTATAGAAGTCGGAAGGAGTCATACGGCTCGCAAGTGCTGCTTCAGTGTTAAGCCGTTAGTTTCATTACAAATTAGATTAGATAAATTATATATTATATATATTAGGATATAAAAGAATTAGGTAGATTATAATATATTATTATGATCGTAGTATATATAGATAGATTCATACGGATTGTGAGGAGGCCGAAGGTGAAGCCGAGTAAGGCCGACTGATTATTATTCCTCCCAAAATCCTAGTTGTCTTTTTTTTTTTATGGAGATCTAAACTCTTCCGTTTCGTCTACGATTTAAAGCTTTATTTGGATTGGTTGTGAGTTTCTAACTCTTGTTCCTTAATTTCTATATTTGAATGTTTCAACTTCTTTGTGCTTGAATGTTTGATTGTTTTATTCTTTCTTGTCTGGCCAACTAGTTAGATCAATTCAATTGCTAGGGTTTTGTAGATTTCTAGTTGTGATCCTTAACCTAAGTGGCAAACTTGTTCCTTTAGGGCTGGTTGAACTAATTGAATAAGTAGGAAGTTGGATGTGTTGTTAAATTCCTCTTTAGGGACTGCAAATACCTTGGCTAATCTCTGAACTTAAAGCTATCAATTGGGTTAAATCCTTCTTTAGGGACTGTTCGATTGATAAGGGTTTCTAAGATTGGTTGGACTAGTAACTATATTAGCTCGGGATAAGGGCATTCATAGGAAACCTAAAAGGATGAGGAGAAGTTACAAGGATCGTTTCAACCAAATAAAGTGGATATTTGTAGATGAAACTATTTTATTAATCGTTATCTCCATCAATTTGTTTATAGTTCATTTTATTTTCTTTCTTATTTTCACCATCCAAAAACCCCCGTTTCATACTAAATTGTAAATAAACTTACCTTAGGAATAACTTGATTCTCTGTGGGATTGACTCGTGCTTACCACATTACATTAGTTAGATAGGTTCAGATTTATTTTGATACGGTTTACGTGACTAAAAACCGTTCTCTGTGGGAATCAAGTTTATTTCTTTGTTTGTGTTTTTGCCAATTATTGTATATAATTAACTTTGTTGTGAGCATATCTTACGGTTCATAGCACCCGTGCTACTAACCGTTTGTGTTCGTGTGTCTAGGTGTGTGCCTCTAAAGATGACTCATGGTTTATATTGTGATTTTTGCGGAGTTACTAATCATATATTTAAAGATTGTCCGGTGTTTAGGGTTCCGATCGAAAAGGTTAAGGAAGTACATCAGTTGTGCAAAACTCAACTTTCTCGTGAGATGGATTTCATACATGAGATTGCACAATTAGAACTCCAAATCGAACAACTATAGCCTCCATGTCTGGCTCTGCAAACATCACAAGAATTGTCCATGTTGCCCTGTATGGAAGAGCACTTTGCTGCAATGGAGTCCCAACTTATAATGATCCAAACAGATTTCAATAACAAGATGAAGCGGATCCAAGTGGCTCAACAAATTACAATTCCAACTATTTCAGAGATTTTTCCTAGGCAGACGGAGGTGGTGGTTAGTGACGACTATGCTATCATTTGTCTAGACGAGGAGATCTTAGGAGATTGGATAGATGAGCAAGATGAGGAAAATTTGACAAAGAGGATTCTGTTTTTTGAATTTAATGAGGGTGCAAACGGACAAAGAGCTAAGAGATGGAAAAAGAGGAGTGAATATTTTGAGAAGCCACCAATGGAACTTAATTGGTGGTATTACATACCCTCTGCAGAGAGCCATGCTCGTATATTTGATATGTTGAAACGATTTTTGTCTGCAATATTATTTTGTTTCAGTTTATCAACACATTATGCAGGTTTATGTGAGATATACACCCAAGAGTTTGACAAGTTGCTGAGGACTTTAACGATGTCTGAATCGATCTTAGAGAGATTATGAGCCAACCAAGGTACGTTTTTATTTTTATATTTTTTTATTTTTAGTTAGGATTAATTTTCAGATATTTTTTTTATTTTCGTTAAAAAAAATGCCGAGAGCACCTATCGGGTAGTTTTAGATTATTTTTTTTAGGTTATAGGTTACTGTTTATATTTTTTATTTTTGTTAAAAAAAAGAAGAAAAAAACAAAGAACCTCCTTCCGTCTCCCTCATTCTTTCCCTTCTCTGTACTCATCTCGAGCCCGCTTGAGCGCCGCCTCCCGGATTCCACCGGCATCATCGTCGGGATCTCCCCTCGGCCTTCCTCTCCTTCCCAACAGCATCTCCGACATTGCTATCCCCAACACCCTCCGAAGTACCTCTCCACGCCCCACTTCGGCCATCTAAAGTCGCCGACGCCGCTACCACCGTCCATCAACCGCGCCGCTAGAGCCCTTCTTCACCGCACCAGCCCCCTCCGTCCTTCTCTGTCGCCGCAGATGCCCACTTCCTCTCCTTCCCCCGCCCCCGCTTCCGATCATCCGTCTCTCTCTTGGCCCCTGTTCTCCACTGCCTGCATCGCCTCGCCGCGCCGACCTCCAGCAACCATCGTCAGCCACCATCTCCGGTATCTAGCAAACCCGCACAGTAGCAGCCCTCTCCGTCCTCTAATCTAAATTTCGTGAAAATGATTCTGAATTAGTGGCAGAGTTGATTTGTGCTGCGGAATTGTTACTGCTCAAGTGTTCTTTGATATGGGTTAAGGGATTGTTGATAATCTGATATTGTATTGCCGACTTGGTTATCGCTTTTAATTCTGGTGTGTTTCATGCTCCCTAAGTCACCTGTATTCATTGATTTTGAGTGATGTATATGACTAAGAATGATTGCAAGAGGTATAATTGGTTTAACTTGTGCTTATAGGGCTAGAAGATACTTGCTAGTGAGTTGAGTTTTCTTGATTGATGGAGTTGGTTTGGTTGAGAATCGCTACTTGGATATGATGTGTAGCCACTCCTTATTTTTGGTTAACTAAGTCTGTAATTAATCTGGGAGCTAAGAGATTTTGGTTCTATGCATTCGGATTGTGTCCCTTCATGATTTTGTTTGCTTGTCTCATGCTCCCTGTTTCCATATCTAATTTTCATGAATTTAGTTGCAAAATGTGGTTGAGCATGATCTAGAGCTGATTTTTCTCCGGGTGCTAAGTTGTTGCTTGAGTTTGTTGAATTCAATGTTTTTAATTTGTCAAAAGTGATTGGGAATAAGCGGATTTCTAATATACCGGGTTGTGTTATTCTTTTTACGTGGATGATATTATTATGCTTGGAATGTTAGGACTGCCTTGTCTTTTGTGTTTTCTTTGCTTTTAGTTTTGGCCAGGACTAATTCCAAAGGGATATGCCTTTGTTTTTCCGATTCCAGGAGGGTTTGCAAATGCAAATTACATCCAAGACAGCTGCTGAATTTTTCAGCAACAGTGCACAACATGGCAACACACCGAAAGTCCAATTCAAACTCAGTTTGAGTTTCGGTAAGTCCAGGTTCGACCCTTCTCAACCCTGATAATTGTTGGGGTATAAATTGAATAAATCTCTGAGTAATTATGTTGGGAATGGTTTGAACCTGCTCGAGAATCATATAGGTAGCGCGAGCATTCATTGAGTTTGTGAGTTAATGGCTCTTGCTTTGTTTTTTTGGTTGGCACTCTCATGAACTGGAGTTGTCTCTGAATTTTCTGCATGCTCTAAGGTTACAATTGATTTTTTTTCGTTGACTGGTCAGTGTGCCAACACTATTTGCTACATGTTTGTTGATGTGTCTGCTATTCTGTATAGTGCTAATTAGGGGAGTGGCTGCCGAATTTTGTTGCTGTGAGCTGCTAGCCTCATTCCTAAGAGTTAGTGCTGGATTTTTCTGGTGGGATTTGCTGCTGAATTGGAGCAGTTTGCTGCTGAATTTTCCCAAGAACATGAATCACTTGCTTTCTTCCTTCCTTCATATTTGAGTTGAAGATTAGTTTTGGAATGCCTTATTTGTTTGGTGAGTTTCCTTTACCTCTTTCATTCTTTTTCTTTACTTTGAGGACAAAGTAAGATTTTAAGCATGGGGTAGGGAATTCAAGTGTAGCTTCGAATTTATATATGTGTTAGTTTTTTTTTTCAATTGTCGTTATGCATTTCATTTCATTATAGGTTGCATTATAAGTGTGTGATAATTATCTCATGGTTGTAGTAAGTTAATGAGTCTTTGTTTTTGATTTGTTAGTCTTTCATTGAGTTGTGTTAAGAAGATATTTCTATGCTTGGTATGACCTCGATGATGATATATGGTTTTTCATGGCTTAAGAGTTAATAAACTTGATCTTTAATTGAATAATGACACTTGTGGGATTCCCATAGATGATCTGGATTATGAGCTTTAGTTACAACTTGATTATTGGTTGGATGTTCAGTTTAGAGCAATTTTAAAACTTTTATATGATTCTATTGTATATGTCTAAACCCCTGATGAAAAGCACTAGTAAATTCGGTTATCTATTTGATGTGATTTGATATATTGATAACTCCACTCCCTTGATGAAAATCGGAATTAGTTTCAAAGGCTTTGACAGACAGTTTGTGTCAAAGGTCTTGAAGCTACAGCTGTGTTGATGAAACACAAAACCTGTACTTTATTATATTATGTCCGAATATTATTATATGTTATTATATGCTTCCGGATATTATTATATATGCACTAACATTTCAGGAAGCTTTTTGAATTATATTTCCTTCCTTGAGCTGAATAACGTGGAGAAATAAAATCGGAAGATCACGGCTTCAGAGTTTCCAAGAATAGAAGATCGTGAAGAATCCATCTCAAGCCATGATCTGCTATAGCCGTTGGTGGAGATCCTTAGGCGCCGATTTGTTCATTATAAAGAAAAGGAAGAAGAGAAGACAGCAATACATTTCGTTGAACACAAGCTCTCATTCGCACTCAAGCCTTCAAGTGAAATCTGTCTTCTTCGTGTGCTCTCTGCTAGTTCTTAAGAGTCTGTTATTTTATTTCAAAGCATTTGAGAGTTACACAGTGAGCTTATAGGATATATTTCGAGTGAGTGTTATACTCGAGAGTTTGTAACTCAGGAAGTGGACACTAGGCGATTGATTCACTAAGTGTAAGAAGATTGTACTAGATAGCTGAGAGAGGAGGGGCTCTTCTAGATTGGTCTAAGATTCCAAGGGAATGTGAGTTGACTAGATTGCAATTGTATAGAAGAGAGGCTTCTCGGTGAGCTATTAGGATCCTAAGTCTTGTGAATCAATAAAGCTGGTTAAATCCTAGGGTTGTGGAAGAACCCTAGGCGGGGACGTAGGCGAAGTTCATGCCGAACCTCGTCAATAATTCATTGCGTCCTTTACTTACTGCCTTACCATATTTCCGCATTTGTTCGAATTGTATAACTTATTTGTCATTCAGGTTTTCTAGAGAAAAGATTAAATCTAATCTCAAAGGGTTTTGCACGAGCTTCAAAAGTTTTGAGATTACCTGCGAAAAACCGGCATACTCTATTCAACCCCCCTTCTAGAGTATCTTTATATTACTTTGTTATACTTTATCGATCCTTCAATTGGTATCAGAGCTTTACTCACTGCTTTTGATCTAACAATCTTGTGAATTTTTTATCATGTCTGGTGAAGCAAGCGGAGGCTTTGCACAGGGAAGGTCTACCAGTAGACCACCACTCTTTGTAGGAAACAACTTTGTCCACTAGAGATCATTGATGAAGATGTTCATTATAGATCAAGATCTGGAACTTTGGAACATTATAGAGAATGGTCCGAAGGTTCCAGAGAAAGACGGACCAAATGGAACCAAAATTGCGAAGAAAGAGTCTGAATACATCCAAGCAGATCTTGAACTCGTCTCCAAAAACTACAGGGCTATTAACTTACTTTATTGTGGTCTTAGCATTGATGAGTTTAACCGTATTTCATCTTGTAGGTCAGCTAAAGAGATTTGGGACAAGCTGGTTGTCACCTATGAAGGAACTAGCCAAGTGAAGCACACAAAGATCAGTATCTTCCTTCGAAAGTATGAACTTTTCAAAATGAAGCCTGATGAGTCTATCAAGGCCATGTTCACACAGTTCACGGAAATCACCAACAACCTTGACTCTCTCAACAAGAGCTTTAAGAACGTTGAGAAAGTGAGGAAGATATTGAGGTGCCTCCCAAAAGAAAAATGGGGTCATAAAGTAACAGCCATAGAGGAAGCCTAAGATCTCACCACTCTGCCACTTGATGTGTTGCTTGGGAAGCTGATCACACATGAGATGATTCTCAATGAAGACGATGGAGAACTTCCAGCAAGTATCAAGAACTTGGCGCTCAAGTCTAAGAAGGATGAGCCCAAAGATGTGTCTGATTCCGAAGATGAGGATGACGATGAGGATGATCATTTTGCTCTTATCACAAGAGGCCTTTCTCGAATCCTCAAAATGAAGAAACAATTCAACAACAAGGATGGATCAGAGTCTTCTAAATTTCGAGGTAAGTCTCAATTCAACAAAAATGACAAGAAGACTAAACCTTTGTCTTGTTTTGAATATGGTGAAACAGATCATCTTGTGAAAAACTGCCCTCAAAAGGCGAAGAGCTAGTCCAAGAAGGGTGATAGATGGAAAAAGAAAGCCATGGTGGCAACTTGGAGCGATTCTGACTCTGACTCCGATGATTAGAAGGCCAATGTCTATCTTATGGCCTCAAGAGATGAATCCCACGATGAAAAGTCTGAGGTAACTGTGAGAGAACTTATGGCAAGTCCAAAAGAGGTATTATCAGAATTCCTTTCTAATATGATTGCCAATGAAGAGAAACTTATTGCCCAGACTAACACTCTTATTAAGAAAATTGTGGACCGGGAAAGAACTATTGAGGATCTGTCTATGAGGGTCAAATGTCTTGAAGCTTCTTATTCAGGTCTTGACATTAAAGTCAAGACTCTTGATTCAGAGAAATCTGAACTCAAGCAAGATCTCTCCTCTCTAAGAAGTGAACATCATGACTTAGAGAACGAGAAGATCTCCCTGAATAATAAGATTCAAGACCAACAGACAGCCCTCATAAGTTTTACCGAATCCAAAGGCACTCTTGATAGGATATTGGGTGAGCAACAAAGTTCTCTAAAAAAAAGTGGTATTGGTTACAATCCAAGGTTTTTAAAGAAGCAGCACATTACCACTTTTGTAAAGGAAAAAGGAAGCAGAACCTCTCCTATATGTCACCACTGTGCGAGAAAGGGACATGTAAAAGAGACCTGCCCCTATAGGAGAAAGGATCTACATATCATTCGCAATACATTCCATGTTCATTTGAGAAAAGAACGGATAATGCAAGTTTGGGTCTCCAAAGGCACTATTTTACCAAATATGGTTTATCCCAATAATGGATCTAAATTTGCTTATTGGTCTAGCCACAAAGGTTGATGTTTGTTTTGCAGGAGATCACCAAGGTGAAGGAGCAAAAATGGATTATTGATAGTGGATGCTCGAGGCATATGAGTGGGAAGAGTTCTCTCTTTCATGATCTAAAGAAGCAATCCACTGGAACAATCACTCTTGGTGACAAAGGAAAGTGTGACATCGTTGGTATTGGGAGTGTTGGGAGTGATCCTAACCATAGTATTAAAAATGTCTATCTTGTTAACGGTTTGAAGTATAATTTGCTTAGTGTTTCTCAACTATGTGATAGTGGTAATGATGTTGGATTTAACAAGAAAAGATGTCTAGTGCGCAGAGAAGATAGAGGTGAAGTAGTTCTCAATGCATATCGCTATAACAACATCTATGTTGTGAATGCTGAGCAAGTGGCACAAGGAAGCTTAACCTGTCTAAAGGCTTTGACGGACGATCCAAAACTCTGGCACAGAAGACTCGATCATGTGAGTCCACATACACTACAGAAGCTTGTGTCCAAAGGGCTTATAAGAGGACTATCTGAGATGGACTTCAAAGGTATTGATATGTGCAAAGCATGCACACGAGGTAAACAAACACGTAGCTCTTTCAAACCCAAAAGGTTGTAAGTTCCTCTAGATCCCTTGAACTTTTACATATGGATTTATGTGGTCCTATGCGAATCAAATCTCCCAATGGTAAAAAGTACATGCTTGTTGTTGTTGATGATTTTTCTAGATATACTTGGGTTGCATTTTTAAAAGAAAAATCAGAGGCCTTATTTGAGTTTTCAAAACTTTGTAAGGAGTTGCAAACTTGAAGAAATGAGCCCATAGTGTCAATTCGAAGTGATCATGGTAGAGAGTTTGATCAACTTCAGTTTGATTTGTTTTGTGCTAAATATGGCATCTCCCATAATTTTTCTGCTCCTAGGACACCTCAACAAAATGGGGTTGTGGAACGAAAGAACTGCACCCATACAGGACATGGCCAGGACTATGCTTTTAGAAAATGTATTACCTAAAACCTATTAGGCTGAAGCTGTTAACACACCTAACTATATTTTGAATCGTTGTCTTATTCGTTCTATCTTAAAGAAAACTCTTTATGAACTTTTCAAAGGCCGCAAACCACTTATATCTTATTTTAAACCTTTTGGCTATACTTGTTTTGTTCATAACAATGGAAAAGATAACTTTGAGAAATTTGATGCGCGTAGTGATGAAGGTATATTTCTTGGCTACTCCACAAGTAGCAAAGCTTATAGAATCTTCAATAAAATGACCCAGTTAGTTGAGGAAAGTATACATGTTATATTTGATGAATAAAATGACGGTTCTTTGCGTGAAAGTGTTGCAGATATAGATCTTAACATCCATGCAGAGAACGAGGATGGTGATGATGCTGCCACCAAGAACACAGAGAAAAGGAACATGCAGGAACAGATTCTCAACACTGAAGAATTGGCCCAAGATGTTGAAGATTCGTCCAAAGCCCTTGGTGTCCAATCCAACAGTGTTGAAATGTCAGAAACTACTGTAACTGAACCTAACAGGTCCATGGAGTCAGATGTATCACAAATCAATCCTGCTGGTATGACGAATCAAGGAGCTGAGACTAGCAAAAGAAAATTCAAATATTCCTCATCACACTCATTAAAGGATATCATTTCTGACCCTACATCTAGTGTTCAAACTTGTTCTAAACTTAAAGATCTTTGTGCTTTTCACGCGCTTGTTTCTCTTATAGAACCAAAGAAGGTAGATGAGGCCCTTCAAGAGCCAGACTGGATCATTTCTATGCAAAGTAAGCTTAACGAATTTGAAAGGAACAAAGTCTGGACCTTGAAGCCTATGCCAAAGCATCAATCAGTCATTGGCACACATTGGGTATTTCGGAACAAGCTAGATGAGAATGGTAAGATCGTGAGGTACAAAGCAAGGCTTGTTGCTCAAGGCTACAATCAAGAGAAAGATATTGACTATGAGGACACTTTTGCTCCCGTAGCCAGGCTTGAAGCCATTCACATTTTATTAGCATTTGCATCTTTTATGAGCATAAAGTTATATCAAATGGATGTCAAGTGTGCTTTTCTTAATGGTTTCTTAGAGGAAGAAGTTTATGTGGCTCAACCCCCAGGTTTTGAAAGTTCGAAATTTCCTAATCATGTTTACAAACTAGACAAAGCGCTTTATGGTTTGAAACAAGCCCCAAGAGCTTGGTATGAGCGCTTGTCAAAATATCTGTTAGAAAATGATTTTAAAAGGGGGTTGATCGACAAGACTCTTTTTATCAAGACCAAAGGAAAGGACATTTTGGTTATTCAAATATATGTTGATGATATATTGTTTGGTGCTACTAACACATCTTTGTACAAGGAATTTTCTGACATCATGTGCAGTGAATTTGAGATGAGCTTGATGGGTGAACTCAACTTCTTTTTGGGATTACAAGTTCATCAATCCAAGAAAGGGATCTTTGTCAACCAAAGAAAGTACACTAAGGATCTCTTGAAGAAGTTCAAGATGGATCAATCCAAAGCAGCCAAGACACCCATGAGCTCAACATTATCTCTAGATCAAGACAAGACTGGGAAGAGTGTCATTCAAAAGGAGTATCGAGGAATGATTGGATCTTTACTATATCTTACAGCTAGTAGACCTGACATCATGTTTAGTGTTTGCATGTGTGCTAGGTTTCAAGCTGATCCTAAAGAATCTCACCTCGTAGCTGTGAAGAGGATCTTTCGATATCTCAATGGCACTAAGGAGCTTGGCTTGTGGTACCCAACGCAAAAAGATTTTACATTAATCGGGTATTCTGATGCAGATTTTGCAGGCTATAAGGTGGATAGAAAGAGCACGTCAGGATGTTGCCAATTCTTAGGAGCATCCTTGATTAGTTGGCATTCAAAGAAACAAAACTCAGTTGCTCTATCCACTGCTAAAGCCGAATACATAGCAGTTGGAGCATGTTGCTCCCAAATCCTTTGGATAGCTCAACAAATGAGAGATCTTGGCATCAACCTCAAAGGTATTCCCATTAGGTGTGACAATACAAGTCCCATATCAATCACAAAGAATCCTGTTCAGCATTCAAGGACCAAACATATTGATGTGAGACATCATTTCATTAGGGACCATGTCGAAAAAGGTGATGTGTCCATATCTTTTATTTCAACTGATTATCAATGGGCTGACATTTTTACTAAGCCTTTGGAAGAGGACGGGTTCACCTTCATTAGACGTGAGATTGGAATGCTTAACAAGGATGCACTTTCGTAGGGGGAGCTTTCCCTCTACGAAAGATAAATTCTACTCAGTGTCAAGACCTTTGAGAATTATGTCAAAGATTGTGAGCTGAATGGTAGAGCATAGATATCGGATCATATATTTGGTTAATATCTTATTAGATATTTGATTAAATATAGTTTTTATGATTTTTAACCATCTTTATAAGTACACATTTTATTTTCCAAAGAGATCTTATATCCGAGTATTCTTATTTTTGGAAAAGATATTTTCAAACTTTCCCTCTTGAATTTAATTGTGACAAGATGGTTTGAAATTTGAATTGGAAATTAGATTTTTAAAAAAAAATTTGGTAGTGTCATGATTACCCACATTGGAACCATAAACCAGTCTGATCAACTTCATCATCTCAATGTACCTAAACCCCAAACCGTACCCGATTCTCTCACCACTTCAGATTTACCTTGACCCACTCTAATACTCCTTCTTCAACCTCTCAATTTTTTTTCTGAAACCCTGAACCGGATCAATGGCACCCAAATCCAAGAAGACCTCCACACCCAAACGTCTTGGCGCCACCCCCAAGGGACGCCAGGCCATTGTTACTTCCCCTTAACCCGAACCCACTCCTCAAGCCATTGTCCCAGCTACTGTCCAGAGCACCGTCCCTGAGAGCACCATTGCTGAGATCAAGCGTTCTCTGAAGCGCCCGATGAAGAAATCTCTCAGTGCTAAGCAAAAAGGGAAAAGGAAAATCATCGTTGAGGAAGAGGAGGAAGAAGAGGATCTCGATGCTATTTTGGAACGAGATGCTGCTAAAGAGGTCGAGGAAGAGGCCCAGAGAAAAAGAAAGACCGAGGAAGAAGCCGAGCAGGCAAGGAGATTAGCCGAGGAGGAGGCTGAGAGAGTACGAAAAGAGGTCGAGGAGGAGGCTGAGAGAGTACGAAAAGAGGCCGAGGAGGAGGCCCTAAGAGCGGCTGAGAAGGAGGTTCCCACTGTGGAGGAACCAGAGGAAGAAGAAGAGGAGGACGACGAGACCGGAGACGACGAGGATACTGAAGGAGACGACGCTGAAGGGTCCGCTGAGGACTCGGGGTCTGAGGATGAAGAGGATGAGGGGCCAGAATCTGTTCCCTCTCCTTCTCCTCCTCCTCCTCCCCCGTCTCCGAAGAAGCGGGAAGCCCCTACAGCAAAGCCTCCATCTCCCAAGCGCACCAGGAAAGGCACTCTCAGAAGCCTTGAGGCGCCTGTCAAGAGGACTGCTCCCACAAAGGCTCGCAGGAAGAACATCGACCCGCCTGCACTTATCCAGGTAAACCAATCCTTGCCCTCTTCTTGGTTTGAAAATGCTGAGATGGCTGGAAAGTGGGTAGATGAGTTTCGAACTCGTAAGATTTGTTGTTCTGATCATTTTTTAGATCTTGAGTTTTTGGAAGCTTTGAACCTACCTTGCATCTCACTCCTCAAACAAACCCCTGCCCGGACCCTTCTCAACCTTGAATCTGTTTATTACCCCCAACTTACCCGCCTGTTCTACATAAACCTAAAAGCCAAACACAATGCTGATGGTTGGTCTTTGGAATCCGTCGTCAAGGGAGTTAGAATCTCTTTCAACTCCATTGACTTCGCTGATTTCCTTGGCCTACCTAGACCTTGTCCACCCTCTCCTAAAAACCCCACAAAAGAACAATGCATTGCTCTTGCCCGATCCAAATATTTGCTCCCCGAGGCATCCAATAGCTCCTCAAAACAGCTTACCCACTCATCCCTTACCCTCGAGGCAAAAATTATTTTCAACATCATTGTGTGTTGCCTCTTACCCCGTTTAAACTCTGGCTCCCTCCTAACCGATAATGCTATGGTCCTTTTATACCGCATCTTGAATGGCCTTGATCTTGATCTAGCCAATACCATTCTAGGATCCATGGCTCACACTCGAAAAGCCAGAAAAGGAACTCCCCTCCCCTTTGCCAACCTTTTGACCCACATCTTCAAAGCTTCTGAAATCGATTTCAAAAATGAAGAACAACAGCGTCATATGGGTAAGTTCGACTCCAAGAGCTTTGAAAAGATTGGCATCACTCGGTCCCCCCAAGGGACTTGGAGTCTTTCCTCTCCCTCAAAGACTCTTCCCACTGCCTTTGCCATTGATGAGCGCATGGACAACCTGGAGTTGGGCTTGGAGGAAGTTCGCCTGGATATCAAGGAGCTGCATAAGAAGTTTATGACGGTTATGAGCCGGGTGTTGAAGCTGCTGCACGGTCTGAGGTCGCTGCTCATGGATGATGCTCCGGACGAGGAATCGTGAACCCTACCCTACCCTACCCTAACCCTGAATCTGAAACACTACTAGTTTTTTTTTGATACTGTTTTAAAACTCTTGGTGACTGTTTTACCTCCTCCCTTTGTTGAAAGACAAAAAGAGGGAGATGATCTACTGTGGTTTAGACTTTAAAACTTTAAAACTGCTGTGAACCAAAGGTCTTGGAAGACCTTGTTTTGTTTTGTTTTTGGTTGGATGTTTTTCATGATAAAATTATGATGCAACATTTGTCTAACCCATGCAGGTACTTAGTCCGATTTTGCTTATGATATTATTACTTGACTAAGTTGCAGGGATGCATAGGTGTTGTCTTTCATCAAGGGGGAGATTGATAACTCCACTCCCTTGATGAAAATCGGAATTAGTTTCAAAGGCTTTGACAGACAGTTTGTGTCAAAGGTCTTGAAGCTACAGCTGTGTTGATGAAACACAAAACCTGTATTTTATTATATTATGTCCGAATATTATTATATGTTATTATATGCTTCCGGATATTATTATATATGCACTAACATTTTAGGAAGCTTTTCGAATTATATCTCCTTCCTTGAGCTGAATAACGTGGAGAATAAAATCGGAAGATCATGGCTTCAGAGTTTCCAAGAACAGAAGATCGTGAAGAATCCATCTCAACCCATGATCTGCTATAGCCGTTGGTGGAGATCCTTAGGCGCCGATTTGTTCATTATAAATAAAAGGAATAAGGGAAGACAACAATACATTTCGTTGAACACAAGCTCTCATTCGCACTCAAGCCTTCAAGTGAAATCTGTCTTCTTCATGTGCTCTCTGCTAGTTCTTAAGAGTCTGTTATTTCATTTCAAAGCATTTGTGAGTTACACAGTGAGCTTATAGGATATATTTCGAGTGAGTGTTATACTTGAGAGTTTGTAACTCAGGAAGTGGACACTATGCGATTGATTCACTAAGTGTAAGAGGGTTGTACTAGATAGCTGAGAGAGGTGGGGCTCTTCTAGATTGGTCTAGGACTCCAAGGGAACGTGAGTTGACTAGATTGCAATTGTATAGGAGAGAGGCTTCTCGGTGAGCTATTAGGATCCTAAGTCTTATGAATCAATAAAGTTGGTTAAATCCTAGGGTTGCGGAAGAACCCTAGGCGGGGACGTAGGCGAAGTTCGTGCCGAACCTCGTCAACAATTCATTGCGTCCTTTACTTACTGCTTTACCATATTTCCGCATTTGTTCGAATTGTATAACTTATTTGTGATTCAGGTTTTCCAGAGAAAAGATTATGTCTAATCTCAAAGGGTTTTGGACGAGCTTCAAAAGTCTTGAGATTACCTGCGAAAAACCGGCATACTCTATTCAACCCCTCTTCTAGAGTATCTTTATATTACTTTTTTATACTTTATCGATCCTTCATATATGTTTAATGTGGTTTGATATATATGTTGGTTTGATGAGTGTAAGGAGAATAAAATTCACTTACACCGCTCGGGGAGGATAAAATTCACTCGAGTGAAAAGAATCATCAATAAACCAATGTTCGAAGAGGATAAAATTCACTCGATACTAATAAAAGAATATTGAAAAAAAAATACGGTTAGTAACCGATCCTGTTTGTGGAGGATAAAATTCACACAAGGAGGAAGAAGAAGTGTTTAGAAAAAAGATAAAAAAATATGAGCTTTATTGAAATTCCGAAGTAGAAAAGGCTTAGTAATCTATGGGTATTTATGACAATTTTTATGTGCTTAATGAATTTGATTGCTCAATATATTCTGAATGCAAGCATCCCCAAAACCTAATCGAAGTTTAAGCAATGAGTATGAAGGGTTTGATGCGGGTCTCATAGTGTCATAATTATTTTGAGCATAACGTAATAAATACTCCCGTAGCCATGGGAACCATACTGATGAGTGATCATTCATAGAAATTTCTTTGAGTCGTTGTCTTTCTTTTTGAGTTCGTCTTTGCTTTGAGTTAGTTTGCTTGGGGACAAGCAAAAGACTAAGCATGGGGTAGTTTGATAGAGCCTATTTTAGTGATATAATTGCATATTATATTAGATAATTTTCATGCATATTTTACATAATTTATAGTTAATTTGTGTTATTTGCTTTTCGGAGTTTACACTAGTATTTTTATATATTTCAGGTATTTTCGGGCTAGATTTTATAAATTCGGAGATCGATCGAAATTTATGAGATTATTTCACAAATTGGAAGCAAGGTGGTCGGCTTGGATCGATATTGGACTGACTTATTCATACGTATAGAAGTCGGAAGGAGTCATACGGCTCGCAAGTGCTGCTTCAGTGTTAAGCCGTTAGTTTCATTATAAATTAGATTAGATAAATTATATATTATATATATTAGGATATAAAAGAATTAGGTAGATTATAATATATTATTATGATCGTAGTATATATAGATAGATTCATACGGATTATGAGGAGGCTGAAGGTGAAGCCGAGTAATGCCGACTGATTATTATTCCTCCCAAAATCCTAGTTGTCTTTTGTTTTATTTTTATGGAGATCTAAACTCTTCCGTTTCGTGTACAATTTGAAGCTTTATTTGGATTGGTGGTGAGTTTCTAACTCTTGTTCCTTAATTTCTATATTTGAATGTTTCGACTTCTTTGTGCTTGAATGTTTGATTGTTTTATTCTTTCTTGTCTGGCCAACTAGTTAGATCAATTCAATTACTAGGGTTTTGTAGATTCCTGATTGTGAACCTTAACCTAAGTGGAAAACTTGTTCCTTTAGGGCTGGTTGAACTAATTGAATAAGTAGGAAGTTGGATGTGTTGTTAAATCCCTCTTTAGGGACTGCAAATACCTTGGTTAATCTCTAAACTTAAAGCTATCAATTGGGTTAAATCCTTCTTCAGGGATTGTTCGATTGATAAGGGTTTCTAGGACTGGTTGGACTAGTAACTATATTGGGTCGGGACAAGGGCATTCATAGGAAACCTAAAAGGATGAGAAGAAGTTACAAGGATCGTTTCAACCAAATAAAGTGGATACTTGTAGATGAAACTATTTTATTAATTGTTATCTCCATCAATTTGTTTATATTTCATTTTATTTTCTTCTTATTTTCACCACCAAAAAACCCCTGCTTCATACTAATTGGTAAATAAACTTAACTTAGGAATAACTTGATTCTCTGTGGGATCGACTCGTGCTTACCACATTACATTAGTTAGTTAGGTTCGGATTTATTTTGATACGGTTTACGCGACTAAAACCGTCCATCAACAGGAAACAACTTGAGTCGTTAGTGGTGTCATGTACAATCGAACTATCGTCATGTTGCTTTATGTTGAACGTCATGTTGCAAGTGAATGAGCGTCCTGTTTCTTGGTTAATGGTGTCCTTTAAATACGAAAGTGGTCTCCCCTATGTTACAATTACGGAGTTATTATGACGAATACACTGGACTCTAGGAATGACTGACCTTTCGTAGGTAGGGGATAACCCTCCGTCACACTCCAAGACTCACAAACGCATACTTGAATCGCCCCTCCGTGTCGCGTTCTATCCTGTTGTACGTCCCAGGGTTGGCCAGCTCCAGCATGTACATGTACGAGTACATTCTCTGATAGCTTTCCTCGTCTGTTCCATACACGTTGTCCCTCGCACTCAACCGGGCTTGGCACGCCTTCCAGTAGCCGTATGTGACCCCTTGCTGCGACTTGAGGGACTACACTTGCTCCGAAACTAGGGGCTTCTTTGACCCTATGAAACTTCACATGCCAATTCACAAACAAGTTATTATTCGTCCAAGCTTCAACCAACACGTATGTCCATTTAAAATTGTGGTGTGTCTAGTTATACCCTACGTATGTCCAGTGTATATCGTTTGGTGTGCAGTTTAATTGGGGAAAGTGTCCAGTTAAGCCTTACGTTAAGCCTTACATACCTGTCGACAAGCCGCTGCCCCAGCTACGTGTATGTCGCACATCGCTTTTGTATCATCACCTCGTTCAGCCCGCGCGTGTGCTCATCCACAAGCTACCAGATCATCCATAACCGCGAGTTCTTGTAAGTTGAAGCCCGACATGACCACTTGCACTTGGAAGAAGCGCACACTAAAACATACAAGATCGTCGTCAACTTCTTCACCTTCGTAGTGAAGCACCTAGATAGACCCGCCCACGTTATGATTTCCTGTACCTCCTCCTTGTTTCGAAATACTTGTCCCTCCCGGAGCTTAACACCGCACTGGAAGGGATGCAATGGGTTCACCGCCACCATTGGTTCACTTTCAGCAGGCTTCGGAAAAGCTCCCGACTTCCATTTTTCTCTTTCGTATGCTTCCTCTACTTCCCTCACCACTCAATCCGCCTCATAATCCCATGACCAAGAATTCGTCGGACCAGAACTACCGTGCTCAGGTTTAACCACTTTTGGGATTGCATCATCCTCTTCAGAGGAGCTGCCGAGGTCAATGGCCTCATCTTTCAGGTCACTGCTGACATAAATGACCTGCTTCCCACGTTTAATTGTGTCGACATTCTTTGCCCTCCTCGCAAACTCCAACTCCTCACTTATCCATAACCGGTCTGAAGTTTCTTGTAACTGGACACATGATTATCGAAAACTTGTACATTATTCATATTTAATATGAAGGATTTAATCAATTAAATAAATCAAATAGATAAACCACTAGTTCATTACCCGTGCCTTGCACGGGTTGTAGATTACAAAAATATTATATAAGTTTTGGTTAATAAATAAATTAAAATACAATAATTTTTATTAACCTATTTTAATAGAAAAATATTTTAAAAAATCTATTGACCGAGTTTGTACTTAAAACTTATATAAATTTAATTTTCATGATATCTAACCTCCATTGAGCCAGTAATAATCATATCCAATATTAAATGATTCTGAACCGATTTGAAATTAAAAACCTCAATAAAAAGAACTGACTCAATTCTACAAATGACATATATATTCATGCCAAACACCACCCTGAATCAACCTAAATTTTCATTAGTTAAAGTTTCAGAGTTTAACTTGTACTTAACAACTTCTAATACACACTTATTTAAATTTTTAAAAATTAATGTTATGAAAAATCAAGCAAGGTACCCACTGCATTAATGAGAAAGATATTTTTTAGGAAAATTCAGAAAACTATCCATTAAATATAGACTTTTACACTTAACCACCGGTTAAATATAGACTTTTACACTTAACCACCTGTTAGGAACGAAATTAGAGAAAACCACCCATTAAATGTTTTTTTATTAACAAATCACCACCTATTGTCAATTTCTATTAGGATTATGTAAAATATATATGATATTATAATATTTTACGCTTTATTTAAATTAGAATCTCAAATAAATTTAAAAAAATATATTTTACCAAATTTTAAAAAAAATATTATTTAAAAAACTTGGTGTATATATGAACACATTCTCCTATTTTATTCCTAAAAATGATTATAAATTTTACAAATATCCTATAGACTTCTTTTTAATCAAAATTAAAATAGGTTTATAAGAAATTTGGTGTATATATGAACGGTCATCCACATTTTATATTCAAAATATAATAATTTATTATCAAAAGAAATAAAAAAAATAGGTGGTAAATTTTTCATACGTGGTACAATAATAGAAGGGAAAAAAAGGCGGGAAATTTTCCATACGTGTCCTAAACAGCTCCTACTTTAGTATTGTTTAGGATATGTTATTTTTTTATAAAAAAATAATGTCCTATTAAAGATAAATATCTTCCATATATGAAAGAATCTCTAAAATTAGTTTGAATATAAAAAGTGTTAATTTTGTCTCAAATTCTTATAAAAGATCTTCATTTATAACTTAAATATATTTGTCTTTAATACACCATTTTAAATTTGAACAAAAATATGAACCTAATAAGTAGAATTTTATTTATTATAAAAACTTATTTCAAAATATTTAAAGTCAAACAAATGTGAATCAAGAGGTCATTGCCCTTTTTGTACTTTGATAATGAAACACCTAAATTTTTTTATGAAGAGGTATGTTATAATTTTCAATTAAAACTATTTAATCCAATCATCTTTGAAATTTAATATCTTTGACTTAATCATAGTTTTTTTTAATCATGTTTAATTTAAACATTACATAAAAACGATACTTCTTTCTAGTATCACAAATTCACAATACTTGTTCTTCTAATCATACTTATCTTTTTAGCAATTTTTTTTCAATACAACAAATTAATAAGGTAAAAATCAACCTTGCCAATGAACAACGTAGAAAGATATTAGAAGTTGGAGAATTAATAAGACATTGTTGGAAATAAAAACTAATATATAGGAAAATGGAAAAAAAAATTAGAATGTTTAGACATTAAATATATTTAGAATGTTAAGTGTTCTGATACAAATAGAGTAAAAATTAAAAGACCGTTCAAATAGAGTAAAAAAGCATAACAATATGAATTCATAATTATACGTACTTTTAAGTGGAGAAAAAATATATAGATTAAAATGTGACTTACCTATATACAAAACTTAAGAAAATACGAAGTACTAATTAATTGAAAAAAAATAGAATATATTAAAATCACTCCTTTAGTTAAATTATTTTAATATAGTTGGAAAAAATTTGACAAACCCAAAATGGACCTAATTTGACCCAAAACAAAGTGAAACCCGGGTTCGAGTCAACCCGGATATATGCAAGACCCATTTTACCCAGAACTCAAAATGATCCAATCTAAATCCAATCCGAATGATCTGATATTAACATGTCTAGGTAGTGACATGTAGCAGAAGTTGGTATTGTTACTATTGTATATGAGATAAGATGTATATGACTATGAGTATAAGTATTATACAATTTGTTCTAATTCAAAGCAAAGGATCGGAATACAATATATTAGATTATTGAGGAAAAAAGATTAAAAAATGAGTTAGCTAGGTTAGGAATGTTATTGGGAAAAAATCAATCGAATGCTACATATTTTAGGAACAAAAATTATAATATTGATACTCTTGCCAAAAAAGAAGCAGACTATCTGTTAAAAAAAACTAACATTATGTAATAATATACATTTGGCATTAATATAAAATATTATATAATTGCTAAATATTTGAGCAGGAAAATTTTACACCAGAAGTATTTCTATTTAATATTATACGGAGTATATGATTGTATAAAATAAGATACACATAACTATATATATGTTACATTTTATTATTGAAAAACGAAGGATTAAAAAATGTGTTACCAAGCTAATTAGTATGTTAATGGTTGAAAAAAAAATAAGCGTATGCCACATATTTAGGGGAAAAATTACAATATTAATATTCGTGCCAAGAAAAAAAAGGAAAGAAGAAGATTGTGTTATTGGCTACACATTTGAGCGGGAAAATTTTTCAACAGGAGTTGCCACATGTCCTAAATAGGTCGTGCTTTAGTACTGTTTAGGATTTAAACACTTAACTGATACCTTTGGATTTTATATATTAGAAAATCAATAAATTAACACAATAATTACAAACCATGGATACTGTTATTGAGGGAGGAGGCAGAATGTAAACTATGAATAGAAATGACTATATATATGTGAGAAATATATTGATTATCTAATAAGATAACGTAAAAGGCTATTGATAATCTTTATAATTATGTTGAAAAATATTATATAGTGAAAAATATGAATGTTTGAATGACATTATATTCCCGCTTAAATCATTAAAATCATAAGTTATATAAGAAATGTCAAATTCAATCATACTTTTTTCATGTCCATCTTAATTTTAGGTCGATCAAGTGTTGGAAGTTTGTTCTAAACTCCCTTTGACAACATTTGACAGACTCATAGATTCAAAAATCCAGTTTCGAGATATTATGAGATTATTAAAATACATATTGGATTCAAATTCATCTTCACATTTATACAGATTTTCCAATTTATTTTTAGAGTGATATCTTTTACGAAGTCGTATGGTAATCATGTTAAAAAAATATAAATGATAATAATCATAAAAATAATAATAAATATAAATTAGATATATGATTAATGAAGAATAGACGGGGCATAAAAAATTAAAAATGATTTCCTTTATAAAATAAAAAATATAAGAATAAGAAATAAACCATACAAATAGTAACTACGAAATCCATATTCATATATAGATAATTAATAGTTTTTATTTATTTGTGTTTAAATCAAGCTTAGGTGAAAAAAGGATATATTAGATTTTATTGACAAACAATCGATAAAAAAAAAACTAAAATATCAAGTAGATCACATTATTACCAAATTAGGAAGAGTGTTGGAAAATATATAAAAAGAAATTGAAAAAAAAAAAGATTTATATATGGCATTAGGTGTATATGTGGCATAATATATATGGTAAAACAGTTTTGGAGAGAAAAAATTGTCTAAGAATTCGACACGTGGCAAAGAAAGTCATTACTTTAGTATTGTTTAGGATTACCGTAGTTTAAAAAATCCAAAAATAAAAACATATGATGACCCATACTCTCTCTCTCTCTCTCTACATATATATATATATATATATATATAAAGACTCGGATTTTAAAATAATAAATTTTAATAAATAATTAAATAAAAGGGATTTAGGCCAAAAAAAAAAATTTCAGATATTTGAAAATCCTCATCTTCGCCTTAAAAATCGTATTTTAAAATCCTTCCGGCATTGTTTTAGAATTTTGATTTTGACGGAATTTGATTCCGCTTTCGAGCTGCGAGACTTGATAAATTAATTTAATTTCGATAATGGTTTACAAATTCGATTTAAATTGTCTAGTGTCGGGATTTTGTTTAGCGAGCGAAATTGGAATCGGGCATTGGGATTTTAAATTGATTGTTGAAAGTCATTTCTTAAATTTTATTTTCCATTCCTTAAATTTTCTTCCCTCTCTCTCTTTCTCTCTCTCATTGCCAGCACAGTACATCCTTGTTCTCTTCCTCACATACCTGCTCTCCTAATTTTGGCAAAGAGTCAAAGTCCAACCCTTGCAGATCCCACGCCAACCAACATTGCAGAGCAAGCATCCCCTTTTGTTTTCTTATATTCAAACAGCCTCTCCTCCTCTTCACTCCCATTTTGTTTTCAAACACAAACCCACCAAAACCCCATTTTTGCTCCCTTGATTCCCTGTTACTCAGTCCACAAGGCCACAACCACCACCGCACCACCACAATGTCACCACCGCCAGCAGCTACCCCCAGTCTCGTCTCCCTCGTCCTCTGTTTTCACAACCGAGCCAAGTAACATCGCTGAACCTTGCCCCTGTTCTCGAAGGAAACCGCAGCAGCTAGGGACTGCGGAAAAGCCCTTGTCGAGTCCACCTCCTCTGCTTCCGTGTGTGAGCCCGAGCTGAGCAGCCCAGCTTCGTTTCTTCCTCCCTCCATGACGAGCAGAAGCCTAGGAACGCACCCCCTCCCCTAGACGTCGATGTCCCAGGAGAGCCCAGAACCGCCAAGGAGCAGCCGGCGCCGCCGAGCCCCAACGCTCTTCTTCTTCCCTGTTCTGGTTCAATCCGTTCGGTAAGCACTCGCTCCTCCTCCTTTCGCCCTTGAACCCAATAAAGGCCGAACTTTGAGCTTCTTCCATCCTCCCTAGGCCAAGAGCTCTCCGATTCCGAATCTGATCAAGCCAAGGCGAGCTCGATGAACCCTTCCGGCGAGAACAGACGCCCCTCAGTGAGATTCCTCCTCTTTTCTTCTTGCTCTCGTTTCGTTGGTTCTGGGTGGGATGTGGTCGGAAAGGGATTCCGAGCAGCCTGGGACAGGTCGGATTGAAAGCGGCCGCCGGCAGGAGCCCCGATCCTCTTCTCTCTCTCTCTCTCTCCCGTTTTCCGTCATCGCCTCTAGATCTGTTCTGAGCTTGAGGAAGACGCGATCCCTTCTTTTCTTTTCTTTTGTGGGCTGGGCCATGTTTCCGGGTCGGGTTCTATTTTCCGGGTCTAAGAATGGGTCCTCAATTCTGGGTCTTCTCTTCCTTGTTGTGGGCTGATCCTTTGGGTCGTGAATTGGGCTTTTGTGAACAAGTGTTATTTTATGTTATTGGCTTTATGTTATTTTATACATTATGGTTATATTATATGATTGTATTTATTGTTATAGTTAGTATTATTATTACTTATAATATTCTGTTTTGAGGAAATATATTTCTGAAAGTATTATTATATATTATAAAATGGTTTAAAAGAGAAATTAATTAGAATATGCCTTTAGCGATGTTTTAAATTGTGATTTTTGGAAATTTGAAACGAATTATGGACTTTGATTTATAAATATGGTTGTGAAAATTAAATTATTGTGGTGACTAAATATCGGGCTTTGTTATATAGTGATTTTGAAATAAAATGCCGGAATTGTTCTATAATATGATTTTGAAGTATTGGTCTTAAGGTTTAAATGTTAATGTCGGGATTCTTGTCTTGGTTTAATGATGTTGGTTTTGAGAAGAAAGTTTGGAAATATGGTTGGTACGATTTTATCAATGGGTTTGATTAGAAGTAAATAATTTTGGTTTATGTTGATTATATCGGAAAGGTTTTGGAAAACGGGTTTACTATCGGTTGGTTTTGAGTATGTTGAGAACTTGGGTTTCGTGAGTATGAATGTTGGTCTGGTAGCTTATGGCAATGGCTTGATGATAGGTATGTATTGCTTTTGGATTGCTTTGGACTTGCATCTGGGCCCTTGCTTGTATTATCCAGCTGTTCTGCATCTTCAGGTACGTTCCCTAAGGGGCTTACTCAGGTTGGACATTCATGCCTGTTGTTGCATTTTATGTTAGGTGTTGCATATGCATAAAAGCATGCCATGTAGTATCCTGTTTAGGCTGCACTAATTGAATGAGCATCTGCTTACTTTATGCGTTTGAAACAGAACGGCCGTTATCTGTGATAGTCCTAGAGTCTTTGCTAGGGTCATAGGGTAGCCCAGCCTCACCGGGTACCCTAAGTCAATCGAGTCGTGAACTTCCTTATATTATGAGATTCCTGCGGGCTTTATTGTGGAGCGGGTTAGGCATGCGTGCCTCCCAATTATGATGGAATACATTTACGAGCTGGCCAGTCTCCGCCCTATCGGAAGGGGGTGAAGGTAGGAGAGGGATATGCCACTTGGCATTGTCTTGGGCCCTTTACAGTATTTCTGCACATTATTATGACTAGGAGCATGCTAGTGTGTTTGACTTTCGTACTGCATTAGAGCATCTTTATTAGGTATAGCACATACTATGTGGCCTCAGCGAGGACTGCCGGTCCCGCATGAGTGGCTCGATCTGACTCCTTTCCCCGTTCTTCTTTTAAAGGTATTCTCTGCAGATCTTGAGTGCTCGATGTCTATATAACGGGGTTCCCTTTTGGCGAATCGAAGAATCTGGCTAATATCCTAACTTAGTAAAAATGGTAATTATCCACTCATGATTTGGTTTTGACCGGCTCTGCCGTGACACTTGTATCTTTATTATGCTTCCGCTTTACTTCCATTTGAAATGGATTTCGCGACGTAGTCTTAGGATAGGCTAAGGGTACCCAAGGGCCATTCGAGGTTTTTAGGGTTTGAAATCCCTCTTTCTACTAATCTTAAATGAGTTTGAAACCTCGACCCGTACCTGGATTGCAAGATCCGAACAAGGCGTTTTATCCCTTGAAACGTAACCCGGAAATCATAATTCTGGGCCGTTACAAAGATGGTATCAGAGCTGAGGTTGTGCAATTCGGGTACACAAGGGTCGAGTGTATGTTTTGAAAATCGCCCACAAATTTCAAGGACTTTTGAAAAAGATTTAAATGGGCAAAATGAATTTAAGATGCCTAACCCAAATCGGACTAAGTAACGAACTTGGCTTGTTATAAAAGAGGAAGACCGACCGAACGGGGACGCGAGTGGGTAGTACAGGCGCTAGACCACCCCTATTGGGTGTAGTTGAGAACGGTAGGCAAAATATCAGCTTCTTCTTTACAGATGGGTTGGGAGACTCCAAGGAGATCATCATGAGTGTTATTAACTGATTCTATGCTGAATGCTTGCTATGTTAGAGATCTGATTCGGATGCCTTAACTGTTAAATGTGTCTTCACTGATCTGTGCAAACGGGATAGTGGGAGTACCCTTGTTTCTGTATGGTCAACCCAGTTTTGTGTAATAGCCGTTCCACTATGCTAAACCCTTGAGGATCTTATCGAGTCTTTCTCCCGGATGTCAGTATCTTTCACGGGAATCGGGTTGGTTATAAATACATTGTGTCAGAATCATTTGTGTATATGAAGGTTCTCTGAGTGAGTACTAGAAGGTGGTTCTTGATGGCATTTTGAGTCAAAAGTAAGGTGTCATGGGGTTGTCTTTCTTGATTTATATGATGATCAACCTTTATTTTCTTACCACAAAGAGTCGTACCAAAGTCCCACGGGAAAGAGGGGTGACGAGTCGGTTGGGAAAAGTCAATGGTTGCCCTTAGGGATCTCTGTCCGGTTGTAATTGTGACTCTCTCTGAATTGCATGACATAATTTTGTAATCTTTGGCATGTACCCTTGAAGAAATGACATGAACCATCTCGTCCACAGGTTTAGGGAATGATAGGTTTCATACCGTCTCAGATGAATGGATTTGGAGGCATGATTCATTTATTGATTGGGAGGATTGCTCTGACTCAGCTAGTAGGGATTGTTCATCTCCAACAGTTGTTGCATCTATGATTGGTTACATTGCTTAGGTCTTGTGTTATGTCTTGGCTTATACCATGATTATATGTTGTCGTAGTATGTTTACTTGGCCTATCGATCGTAGGATTTAATGGAAGTGTGAGCTGCATGAAATGAATCTGCATGATTTTACTCTACTAGGTTCATGATAGTGTGATCGTTAACTTTTGATACCCTGATGAAGCAAGTTCCTTATTTGATACGTGCTACAACTTGATGTCAACATGCCTTATATGATACGTAATTTCCAGTACATGTTATTGTGACGATCCTTAATGTAAATTCGTGATTGTATAACATTCCGTATCCATGCTAGACACATTGTTTGGGTCTCGTGTTGCATCTCGCTTTCTGTCATGATTATGTTTGGTTTCGCATGTCTAATTGACCTGTTGTAATGATCGTACTACTGATTGGTTAGAAACATGAAGGGCATGATATGGGTCTATATGAATGTTGCTTTCCCTAAATTAGGTCCATGATAGTGTGGTAAGCTCCTCTTTGTACGAATGCCCCGTAAGATGATCTCCTCGACATTTTAGTTAGTGTTCCCTTGGCCTTGCTTGATTAAATTAGTAGTTCCATCTGTGACCATGCTATCGAAGTAATATCTTGATATATGATGCGTGTCTCATCTAGTATTATTAAATTGGAACACATGCCCCCGTATTCTACTTATATTGCCATGTTACGTAGGTTTATATTATGCACTGCTACATTCCTCCCATGCTTCTGTATCGCTGGACTATGTTAATGTGGTCTCTTGTGTATCGTTGTGTTAGTCAATCAAGCGCATGTATGTATCAAATGTTGTATTGCGTCATTAGTATCACGTAGGACTCTTGGTTGCGACTTGTGCGGATTTATACCTTGGCTACATCATTGTTGATTCCCTCTCGAGATATGTCCCTGATAGTGTGACTCTTCCCTTCTGCTATCCTCTTAAAATGTTGTAGTCGCCCTGATTAGTCCTAGCATGTTTACATGATCATCTCTCTGTAGCGTTTCTTATTACTCTATGATGCCCTCTCGTGCTTACATGAATATATGACTTGACACTTCGCATGATCACACACCACGCTATATCATGTTTCCGCATATACATGACATCGGGATGTTAGGGTGGGTCTAGTCGAAGTACCTTGATGTATTCATGTTCGATATGTGCTAGTAGTATCCTATAGGGTTTATGAATTTCGATATGGCTCCCTAGATGGTAACTTTTCGTACTTACTGCATTGCGTAAACATGTTTCGTGAACCTTATGCTGAGTTTCCTTATGCCACTCTTAACTATGTCATGCGTCGTCGTGTACCGCTAGCATCATGTAGGACCTATGCTTTCTAAGTGTGACCCTTTGTCTGATTGCATGCCATTCTTGACTTATTATATGATCATTGTTGCCAGATGTAATAGATACCATGATGCTCTTATGTGTTCTCGTATAACATTAGGTCAGATTGTTACGATAAGCTCATCATGATGCATTAACCTTGATTGTTGATATATATACCCCGCTAGTGCATAGCTCATATATGTGATATTCGCTCTGTTTGGTAAATCCCGTATATCTCGCTTTAGACTACTAGGCGTTATGGCTTCATGAATCGATAGACTGTTAGCTTGTCTCGCATGCATCTCAAGGTAGAACTCGAATGTGTCTTTTGAATGTACATGTATGTCGTTGATCTTCGAGATAGGTACATGTTAGTGTGTGTTGATATGGTTGATTGCTTAAGACGAACCCTTGCTGTTTGTCACAAATTGTAACCTCATAGATTTTCATAGGGGCATCGTTGTAATTCTCGGGTCAGAGTCTTGTCTCTAGTCTCGTCGTCCCTTAGCCTTGGTCTATGGTTGTTTCCGAAGTGAACATTGGGTTGTCCGTCCCTGTCACCCCCCTATCTCAGCTAACTCAGACTCCTCTGCGATACTTGGACGAGCGACCGCATGGGAAAGAGAACGGAAGGCGGGTTAACGATAGAGCAACGCGGTGGAAGCATGGGCTCATAACCCACGGGCCTCAGGATCAATGATTTCGGCGGAACAAGCACGTATCGAGGATTGCGGTCATTGAGTGCGATATGACTTGCGAGCGGGATTGTTCTCCATTCGAATTGCTAACCCTTTTGAATTTGTTGACGACGATATTGCACTGACCTAGCGATGAGATTTATGTGTTGATGTGCTGACTTGATAATGACCATTGCCTGATTGCCTGTTGTCTATGATGATATGATTTGATGACTTATAGATCTCATGTACCATGATGTCTTGACGTGTTGCTACGCTGAGTTGCTAAGCATGATTGAATTCCTTTGCTTGTAAAATGTGAACTACATATACTGAGAAACCTGAACTGTCTATAGATGAGATTATGATGAAACTTGCTAGCTTGACTGGATTATGTGCATATATGATGATTTGTAATAATGATTGAGCATGGCGGTAAATTGAGATTTATCGACGCAGTTGCAATGTTTAATGCTGAACTAATGATGCTATTGATATAAATGCTAGTTGATATGATGTAGACCTTATGTTTGATGATTTGCATGATTTCTCCTTCCTTACACCTGTGGGTGAGGTCATTTGGTAGCGTGGTTGGAGAGTGGTGAAAGAATCTTGGGTAGTTGGGATGATCGATGGTATTAGGAGGTGAGTCGCGAGAAAGAGATGTTGGCTTAGGTAAGACTGAGAGAGCTTTGAGATTTATGAGAGGCAATGTTGTTGGTTCTGATGAGCTTCTAGGTGATGCTGGTAATGCTTCGGGTAGTATGAGAAGAGTAGGGAATAACTCTTGAGAGTATTTAGGACATAGCATGAGAGGATGCTTAGGTGTGGAGCTAGAGATAGGAGTTGAATTCTTAGAGGTGGATGGTGCGAGGTAGTGCCTGGTGGAATGAGGGGGCGAGATTGGAGTATCAGAATGAATTGGGATTTCTTTGGGGAAATTTTGTCTGAGTTGACGTTGGCGAGTCTAGAAGACGGTTAGTCTTGACTTGATAGTGGAGATGGGCGAGTGAGGATTGTATCTTGCTTTGACTAGTATGATGTGAGAATTTTCTTGTTTATGTGATTTATTTATATTTGCTGGCATGATGCTAGATAGCAACCATGATGAACCTGATATACGACGATATTACATACTGATCTGCAATATTGAACTCTAATTGACAGTGACTAGTGTTATCATGATATATTGAAGCATTACTACCCTGTTATGCGTTTTAGAAGCATGTTATGATGCGTTATATGAATTATGAGATAATGATACCAGATTTCTAAATGATCGTTATATGGCATTGTGATGAGTCAAGATGATGTTTGATGAATATGCTGACATTTGATGACTAATATACTGCTTGACCCCCCCCCCCTACGCGGAATAGAATTCGGATAGGTTGATAAGATGATTAGGTGAATTATGTGTTCATTAAGAGAAAAACCACTATTATGACTGGTTCTACTGATATTGCGATGAGAGAGGCGATCGTGAGATTTGACTTGAAGTGGCGTACTGACTCCATGACACCTAACCTCTTTGATCTCTTGACATGTGTGCTTGCGTGATAAGTTATGAGAATTCGATGATGCACTTGTGATGCCTTTTGTATGAGGTAGATATACTCTATGACTCGTGACATGATGTTGAGATTTTGTTATTGCTTTTGGCGTGATAGTATGATTTATGTTATGGGAAAACATGTTATGTTTTTTAGATGTCGAATGGGTAAGATTATCATGATTGATGTTGAGATTGCCATATTGAGTTGAGAAAACATGCTTTTGGCTGATGATGTTATGAGTTGATGAGTTGATTTACTTATGTGCATATTGAGTTGAGAGTGATGAGAAATAATTTTGGAACCTAGGAAGAGAATATAGGATTAGCCCTTAGAGGTGGATGATTCCACCTCCGTGCTTCTGAATTTGATTGATGGTTATGCGAGAAACTGATCTGGTGGTTAGAAGATTTTGACGAAATCTTGATTTGAAAGGATTTGACTTGTTTTGGTGTAAGGTTTCTTGATTAGACGTTGGATTTAAAGATTTTGAACGGTTTTGAAAAATGACCAACTTTAATTGTAAAAGAATGAACGATATCGAGAATTTTGAGGCTAATCTTTATTTTCACTTGCGGAATCCCTTTAGAAACTTTTTAAACCCGGGCAACTCTATGATACTTCACGAAGTGGATACATGCATTTTATGGGGGCGCCTATAGGGTGCTTGCTAAGACCTAGTGATGCTATTGTAGAACATTTGGAGTTGTGGTACTTCCGAAAAGTCGAAGCGAGGATGTGATAGGGGCGCTTATCGCATACTTGTCAAGGCCAATTGGAGATGTCATGACCGTGGCTAAGATGTTGCGAGAATCCCGGAAGACGCAACCGAGATGATTACAAGATCTTTGGACATGGTCCTTGGACTCATCAATTCACTCTTCATCCCCTACTTTATTTTGGTTTTAGTCTCGGGGACGAGACTTGTTTTTAGAGGTGGATAATGTAAATGCTCGGATTTTTAAATAATAAATTTTAATAAATAATTAAATAAAAGGGATTTAGGCCAAAAAAAATTCAGATATTTGAAAATCCTCATCTTCGCCTTAAAAATCGTATTTTAAAATCCTTCCGGCATTGTTTTAGAATTTTGATTTTGACGGAATTTGATTCCGCTTTTGAGTTGCGAGACTTGATAAATTAATTTAATTTCGATAATGGTTTACAAATTCGATTTAAATTGTCTAGTGTCGGGATTTTGTTTAGCGAGCGAAATGGGAATCGGGCATTGGGATTTTAAATTGATTGTTGAAAGTCATTTCTTAAATTTTATTTTCCATTCCTTAAATTTTCTTCCCTCTCTCTCATTGCCAGCACAGTACATCCTTGTTCTCTTCCTCACATACTTGCTCTCCTAATTTTGGCAAAGAGTCAAAGTCCAACCCTTGCAGATCCCACGCCAACCAACATTGCAGAGCAAGCATCCCCTTTTGTTTTCTTATATTCAAACAGCCTCTCCTCCTCTTCACTCCCATTTTGTTTTCAAACACAAACCCACCAAAACCCCATTTTTGCTCCCTTGATTCCCTGTTACTCAGTCCACAAGGCCACAACCACCACCGCACCACCACAATGTCACCATCGCCAGCAGCTACCCCCAGTCCCGTCTCCCTCGTCCTCTGTTTTCACAACAGAGCCAAGTAACATCGCTGAACCTTGCCCCTGTTCTCGAAGGAAACCGCAGCAGCTAGGGACTGCGGAAAAGCCCTCGTCGAGTCCACCTCCTCTGCTTCCGTGTGCGAGCCCGAGCTGAGCAGCCCAGCTTCGTTTCTTCCTTCCTCCATGACGAGCAGAAGCCCATGAACGCACCCCCTCCCCTAGACGTCGACGTCCCAGGAGAGCCCAGAACCGCCAAGTAGCAGCCGGCGCCGCCGAGCCCCAACGCCCTTCTTCTTCCCTGTTCTGGTTCAATCCGCTCGGTAAGCACTCGCTCCTCCTCCTTTCGCCCTTGAACCCAATAAAGGCCGAACTTTGAGCTTCTTCCATCCTCCCTAGGCCAAGAGCTCTCCGATTTCGAATCTGATCAAGCCAAGGCGAGCTCGACGAACCCTTCCGGTGAGAATAGACGCCCCTCGGTGAGATTCCTCCTCTTTTCTTCTTGCTCTCGTTTCGTTGGTTCTGGGTGGGATGTGGTCAAAAAGGGATTCCGAGCAGCCTGGGACAGGTCGGATTGAAAGCGGCCGCCGGCAGGAGCCCGGATCCTCTTCTCTCTCTCCCCCGTTTTCCGTCATCGCCTCTAGATCTGTTCTGAGCTTGAGGAAGACGTGATCCCTTCTTTTCTTTTCTTTTGTGGGCTGGGCCATGTTTCCGGGTCGGGTTCTATTTTCCGGGTCTGAGAATGGGTCCTCAATTCTGGGTCTTCTCTTCCTTGTTGTGGGCTGATCCTTTGGGTTGTGAGTTAGGCTTTTGTGAACAAGTGTTATTTTATGTTATTGGCTTTATGTTATTTTATACATTATGGTTATATTATATGATTGTATTTATTGTTATAGTTAGTATTATTATTACTTATAATATTCTGTTTTGAGGAAATATATTTCTGAAAGTATTATTATATATTATAAAATGGTTTAAAAGAGAAATTAATTAGAATATGCCTTTAGCGATGTTTTAAATTGTGATTTTTGGAAATTTGAAACGAATTATGGACTTTGATTTATAAATTTGGTTGTGAAAATAAAATTATTGTGGTGACTAAATATCGGGCCTTGTTATATAGTGATTTTGAAATAAAATGCCGTAATTGTTCTATAATATGATTTTGAAGTATTGGTCTTAAGGTTTAAATGTTAATGTCGTGATTCTTGTCTTGGTTTAATGATGTTGGTTTTGAGAAGAAAGTTTGGAAATATGGTTGGTACGATTTTATCAATGGGTTTGATTAGAAGTAAATAATTTTGGTTGATGTTGATTATATCGGAAAGGTTTTGGAAAACGGGTTTACTATCGGTCGGTTTTGAGTATGTTGAGAACTTGGGTTTCGTGAGTATGAATGTTGGTCTGGTAGCTTATGGCAATGGCTTGATGATAGGTATGTATTGCTTTTGGATTGCTTTGGACTTGCATCTGGGCCCTTGCTTGTATTATCCAGCTGTTCTGCATCTTCAGGTAAGTTCCCTAGGGGGCTTACTCGGGTTGGACATTCATGCCTGTTGTTGCATTTTATGTTAGGTGTTGCATATGCATAAAAGCATGCCATGTAGTATCCTGTTTAGGCTGCACTAATTGAATGAGCATCTGCTTACTTTATGCGTTTGAAACAGAACGGCCGTTATCTGTGAGAGTCCTAGAGTCTTTGCTAGGGTCATAGGGTAGCCCAGCCTCACCGAGTACCCTGAGTCAATCGAGTCGTGAACTTCCTTATATTATGAGATGCCTGCGGGCTTTATTGTGGAGCGGGTTAGGCATGCGTGCCGCCCAATTATGATGGAATGCATTCACGAGCTGGCCAGTCTCCGCCCTATCGGAAGGGGGTGGAGGTAGGAGAGGGATATGCCACTTGGCATTGTCTTGGGCCCTTTACAGTATTTCTGCACATTATTATGACTAGGAGCATGCTAGTGTGTTTGACTTTCGTACTGCATTAGAGCATCTTTATTAGGTATAGCACATACTATGTGGCCTCAGCGAGGACTACCGGTCCCGCATGAGTGGCTCGATCTGACTCCTTTCCCCGTTCTTCTTTTAAAGGTATTCTCTGCAGATCTTGAGTGCTTGATGTCTATATAACGGGGTTCCCTTTTGGCGAATCGAAGAATCTGGCTAATATCCTAACTTAGTAAAAATGGTAATTATCCACTCATGATTTGGTTTTGATCGGCTCTGCCGTGACACTTGTATCTTTATTATGCTTCCGCTTTACTTCCGTTTGAAATGGATTTCGCGACGTAGTCTTAGGACAGGTTAAGGGTACCCAACGGCCCTTCGAGGTTTTTAGGGTTTGAAATCCCTCTTTCTACTAATCTTAAATGAGTTTGAAACCTCGACCCGTACCTGGATTGTAAGATCCGAACAAGGAGTTTTATCCCTTGAAACGTAACCCGAAAATCATAATTTTGGGCCGTTACAATATATATATATATATATATATATATAAAAGGAGTCGATCGATCGAAGCTAGTTGCATGCTGCCATGGCTTCAGATCCAATCGATCTGTCTTCAAAATGAAAAAGCTGCTCTTGCAACTGTCTTCAAATGGGGAGGAAGAAGTTGCAACACGTTTTGGGGTTGGGACCAGAAAATAAGTACAAAAAGTCAAACCTCTCTAAAGTAAAGAGGAAAACCGCATTTATGACCCACTAGCAGGTATTCAGCCACGACTTTGGTCATGGACGTTTCACGCGGCTATATATTCTCCCACCCATTCTTTGGCAATGAAAACACAGGTGGTGGCTAGATCCGTCCCTATTAGCCACAGACTTAGCATCACCCAAATTACAACGTAAAATAGTGTTGGCCCTAGTAATATCTATGCTTCTTGTTTATTCTGCAGAATTATATTCCGACCTCGGATGGACTTTGGGAAGAGCTTAAGAAGCATGTTTTGGAGCATATGGAAGCTCAGGAGGAGCTAGAGAGGAGCAAGGAAGCGCGACATTGGAATTTGTTGAAGACAATTGATGAATGCCGGACACTGCATAAGCGGCACCCGCTGCCATATGCACGGCGCCCGCTACCATTTGCACGGCGCCCGTCGTGGACCTGTTTTCAAGATACGCGGTTTTGGATCCGAAGACATTATTTCCTATTAGTTTATTCTATTTTCAACTAGGGTTTCGCCGACTTGTTTGAGGCATTATTAAGTTATTTTCAGTTCTATTCAGTCGGGGGTGGTTGGAGAAGTGAGACTATGAAGACAATTAGAGAGAGAGAGAGAGAGAGAGAGAGAGAGAGAAAGAGAATTGGCCTATGAGTTGCTAAACTCATAGTTTCGTCTGTGATTCGAAGACATGATTGTTTGGATTATGATGATTTGATTCTATTTGGTTATTCATATTCTTAGTTTTCATCTTGTGCTTAATTATTATATTTGTGTTCCTTTATATGCGTGATCACCATGTTAGAAATTGCATCTTAGCTATGAATTCGTTGTTGCTTTCTTGATAGCAAACAAAGGTATAGATGATAGTGATGTCTCTTTGTCTTTGTAGTGGATGATTTCAATTGATCTATGTTGAGGATATTCAATTAGGGTTGAGTTCGGTATTCGCCTATTAGTCTTAATTGCGTTGAGTCAATGTGCCAATTGGTCTTGATTAGTTGAGTCTTTAATGTTATTCTTTAGTGATATTGAATAAGATGAGTGAATCTCTATGGATCTCTCAACTTTAGTCAAGTAGACCTATGAATATGAATAATTAATAGATCAATCCGAGGACCATGAATTACAACCATTGTCAGAGAATTGCAGGTGAAATGTTCTTTCTACTTTGATATCAATCTATTTGTAATCATAAATCTGGTTACTTTTACATCTTTGTTACTTGTTAAGAATTATTGCTTTGTCATAAAAGTCTTTGTTTAGGGTTATTAAATAGGAAATCGCTTCTCTCTGTGGGTTTGACATTGGACTTCATCGCTATACTAGTAGTTATTTGGTTTATCAAGTGATTGATTGTCTAATCTATTGGTTTGTGTTTAAGTTTGGATATTATTACTAACTTGGGGAAGGGTGAAAGTGCCAACGACGTTCGTCCCGCATCAAGTTTCTTGGCGCCGTTGCCGGGGAGAAGAAATGAGTTTTATTTTCTATATCTCTTTCAATTACTCTTTTCTTTGAGTCTTTTGTGTCCTTGTATTGTTCAAACTAGATCTTCTAATTAATTGCCTTTGTCTTTTGTTCCCGAGATTGAAAGATCTCTTTGGTTGAAGATGAAGCTTGAGTTAGAGACAAACGAGGAGATGGCAGACAAAGTTGTTAATCCGCCAAGAAGGACCCTGAGAAACCTAAAGAAACCTAATTTGAGTGCTCAAACACTTGCAATTAGTCTTCCTGGTCTCCATGAGGGTTCAAGATTTGAGTATAAGTCAAATTGGTTTTCTATTTTACCCTACTTTCATGGATTTCATGGGGAGGAACCGAACAAACACCTTGCTACATTTGTGAGTGTGTGTGATAGACTTAGACCCCCAAGGCTTGAATGATGACCAATTGATGTTGAGAGTGTTCCCCTTTACCTTGAAAGATTCTGCAAACGATTGACTTTATTACCTACCCCCCAGAAAGCATTACTACTTGGGTGCGATTGAAGAAAGCTTTCTTGCAAAAGTACTTTCCTGCGACTCGCCTCAACAAACTTAAGAAGGAGCTATCCAGTATTGAGCAATCACCTACGGAGAGCGTTTATGAGTATGTTGAGCGGTTCAAGAAGCTTAAGGGTAGTTGTCCGCAACACGGTATACCCGAGGATGATCTAGTGCTATATCTTTATGAAGACTTGCTTGACACTGATAGGAGTTTCATCAATGCTACTAGCGAATGAGATATTTTAGATAAAACACCTCAGGAAGCAATGCAGATTATTGAAGGGTTGGCTAATGCATCGCAACAATATGGGAGACACCAAGGAGTTAGAGGAGTTCAAAAGTTGGATAGTTCGAGAGATGGACAAAAGGATGATATCGATAGGCTTATGGAGATAGTGAACAAGATGGCTATGCAAATGAATCAACCCCATTAGCCTAGACCTTGTGGTGTTTGTGGAGATCCAACTCATCCGAATGATAAGTGTCCCTTGATTTAGGAGGACACCGCTGAAGTGAATGCTATGGATTATGGATCTCGCCGCAACTTTGGTAACAATTACTATCAAGGCTACAATTCAAACTACCAAAGTGGATTCAACGGTAGAGGCCAGTAGCAACAAGTTCCTTTTCAGAGAGGATAATTTGATAATCGTTCTAGAAACACTCAGCAAGAAGATAGAGATGAGACATTGAGGTTGTGATTGGACAAGATTGGTGAATTGAAAGCGAAATATTTGGGGAAGTTACCATCGCAGGTGGTAGTGAATCCGAAAGAGAATGTTAGCACCATGATCCTTAGAGGAGGTAAACAAGTGAATGTGCCCACTAGGAATATTGAAGAGAGGCCTAGGGAAGAGGTTGATTAGGGAAATAGGAGGAAGAGACGGAATTGGAGACACACTGCATAGATGGCGCCCGCCGCCTCCTCCAGTGACGGATCCGACTTCTGACGTTGTTCAATCCCCGAAGAAATCTTTTAAAGAGTGTTCTTGTGAGGTTTCAAGACCTATACTACCCTTTCCTCACGCCTTAAGATCTGATCGTAAGTGGGAAGATGAACAAATTCTTTATGACACCTTTTCTCATTGTGAGGTAAATATTCCACTTTTCAATTTGATTAAAATTGTGCGTCGCTATGCGAAATTTTTGAAAGAGATGTGAACGAGGAAGCGCAAGCAAAGCAAAATTTTTGAAAGAAAGGTAAGTTTAAGTGAGAATGTTTCTGCTTTACTTCAGACACGATTGCTTGAAAAGTGCGGAGATCCAGATATGTTTACTATCCCATGTGCAATGGATAATGCTAGCTTCACCAAAGCTATGTTAGACCTAGGTACTTCAATTAATGTTATATCTTACAACTTGTACATGTTTTTAGGTCTCAATTCATTGTCTGAAACTAGTGTTACTATACAACTCGATGATCGTTCTAGTATTAAGCCTAGAGGAGTTGTTGATGATGTATTAGTGAAGGTAAAGGATTTGATATTTCCAGCTGATTTCTTCATTCTAGTCATGGAACAATGTACGTCTGAAACCCCAATTATCTTGGGAAGGCCATTATTGCGAACGGCTAAGACTAAGATTGATTGTTTTGAAGGTTCTCTAACTATGGAGTTTGATGGTAGAAAGATTGAGTTTTCTATATTTGAGCCTATTGTTTCCTCTGCCAATGATTCCGTAGATGTTCTTGACTCTAATGAAAGTAATCACAGGAATGAATCAAATGGTTTGTTAGATGCTTATGTGGAAATTGAATATATGAATCTTGAGTTTTCTAACAAAGATGAAATTGGATTAGGGAAAGATGACATTGAAAAGAAAATAGAGAGTTTGTTTAAGTCACATGACAATGTGTCTAATTCAAATGATTCTATTGTTGTTCCCTATGAGAAATTGATTCTTAAAAATGTTGAGGTTTTTGCAATTACAGGACAACCTCCAGGAGTAACTCATTTCAAGAAGGAATCGATAGATGCAATTGGTGAATATGTTGAAGAAGTTCCGAAAGTTTCCCCTCTTGTCTTGCAAAGGACAAGTGTGGAGGATCTTGGTGGAATAACTTGATCAAGAAATGCATTACGTAGAGCCAAAGATGTGAAACATAATGAATGCAAGATTAGTGGTAATGTGCCTAACCCTAGCATGGAGGATAACATTCAAAACAAGCAAGATACAACTTCTCCTAAGGCTAGCGATAAGGTGGACAATGGAGGTAATGGCGCACACCCGAGCACATCCCCGAACCTCTCGGACAAAAATGCTCCCACTAGCCCTAATGACTCCCTTGAGGCCGATCATGAGCAAATTTCGAGGACGGAGAACAGCCCGCCGAATGCCAACACTTGCCCTAATGAGACGACGGAGGAAGGAATCAATGGCGAGAAGCTAGTGCCTCCGAGTACTTCCACTCCCATTGTAAGTTTTTCTGGCTCTCCTTTTCCTACTTTCACTACTATGGATACCAATGCACAAGGTACGATTAGCTCGGCAAACAAGAAGAAGAACAGAAGGAAAAACTCGGCTAAGAAGGCAAAAGGCGGTGAGCAAGCTATCCATAGCGAGAACCTTGAGCAAAATGAGGTAAATATTCCAGCCCCTACCCATGTTATTTCCTTTGAAAATGAGGTTATTGGTAGGAAAGGAAAGAGGAAAGGTGTAGGACTTGGTGATGAACCAAGTGACCTTGACATCTCATCCTCGGAGAAGAGCTCTAGGCATGCCGAAAGCGAGGATGGTCATGAGGCGGATTCGAAGGAATCTACCACCTTCACCAAGGTCTTGTCCAAGGCTGAAAGGAGGAAAGGTAATTCCCCAATTCATAATGATAATACTATTGTTTATGCTTTAAGATCTGTGACCAAGTGGCACCCAAAGCCGCCCCAAGGTAGTGCTCGTGTGACAAGGAGTAAGGACGGTGGAGGAGGTAAGATAAAGACCAACTATAGGTCTTGATGAGGATCATAACTTGGAATATAACGGGGTTGAACCATCCCCGGAAACAAAATGGTGTGCGGGATCTTGTGAGGGAGAACGATGCTAAGGTATGTGCCATTCTTGAAACTAAACTCCATGAGGGTTGTTTCAATTTTGATCATTTCATGAATAATTGTTTCTTAGGTTGGAATGTTGTCTCTAATTTCCAACTTGATGAAAGAGGGAGACTCCTTGTGGTTTGGGATCCCTCTTTTGTGTCGTTGGGAGTCATTGAGATTGGAGTCCAACTTATTGCTTGTCATGTAAGTAACAAAGCTACCGGTGAGAAAGTAGGAGTTTGTTTTGTCTATGGGCTACACACGGTCATCCATAGAAGAGGTATGTGGCCGAGCATCACTAATATCTTATGCAGCCACACTATGCCTTGGATGGTGCTTGGGGACTTTAGTTGTGTCATGAGACATGATGAGAGGATGAATGCGGAACCGATCACCATGTATGAGTGTCGTGACATCCTTGAGGCGTGTGAGAACCTTGGGCTTGAGGATGCTCCTTACACGAGCAAGAACAAGTTCACTTGGTCCAAGAGAGGCAAATGGAGCAAAATTGACCGGGTACTTCTAAACCATGAATGGATTGATTGTTTTGAAGGTTCTCTAACTATGGAGTTTGATGGTAGAAAGATTGAGTTTTCTTTATTTGAGCCTATTGTTTCCTCTGCCAATGGTTCCGTAGATGTTCTTGACTCTAATGAAAGTAATCACAGGAATGAATCAAATGGTTTGTTAGATGCTTATGTGGAAATTGAATATATTAATCTTGAGTTTTCTAACAAAGATGAAATTGGATTAGGGAAAGATGACATTGAAAAGAAAATTGAGAGTTTGTTTAAGTCACATGACAATGTGTCTAATTCAAATGATTCTATTGTTGTTCCCTATGAGAAATTGATTCTTAAAAATGTTGAGGTTTTGCAATTGCAGGACAAACTCCAGGAGTAACTCATTTCAAGAAGGAATCGATGGATGCAATTGGTGAATATGTTGAAGAAGTTCCTAAAGCTTCCCCTCTTGTCTTGCAAGGGAGAAGTGTGGAGGATCTTGGTGGAATAACCTGATCAAGAAATGCATTACGTAGAGCCAAATATGTGAAACATAATGAATGCAAGATTAGTGGTAATGTGCCTAACCCTATCATGGAGGATAACATTCAAAACAAGCAAGATACTACTCCTAAGGCTAGCGATAAGGTGGACAATGGAGGTAAAGGCGCACACCCGGGCACATCCCCGAACCTCTTGGACAAAAATGCTCCCACTAGCCCTAATGACTCCCTTGAGGTCGGTCATGAGCAAATTTCGAGGACGGAGAACAGCCCGCCGAATGCCAACACTTGCCCTAATGAGACGACGGCGGAAGGAATCAATGGCGAGAAGCTAGTGCCTCCGAGTACTTCCACTCCCATTGTAAGTTTTTCTGACTCTCCTTTTCCTACTTTCACTACTATGGATACCAATGCACAAGGTACGACTAGCTCGGCAAAAAAGAGGAAGAAGAGAGGAAAAACTCGGCTAAGAAGGCAAAAGGCGGTGAGCAAGCTATCCATAGCAAGAACCTTGAGCAAAATGAGGTAAATATTCCAGCCCCTACCCATGATATTTCCTTTGAAAATGAGGTTATTGGTAGGAAAGGAAAGAGGAAAGGTGTAGGACTTGGTGATAAACCAAGTGACCTTGACATCTCATCCTCAGAAAAAAGCTCTAGGCATGCCGAAAGCGAGGATGGTCATGAGGCGGATTCGAAGGATTCTACCACCTTCACCAAAGTCTTGTCCAAGGCTGAAAGGAGGAAAGGTAATTCCCCAATTCATAATGCTAATACTATTGTTTATGCTTTAAGATCTGTGACCAAGTGGCACCCAAAGCCGCCCCAAGGTAGTGCTCGTGTGACTAGGAGTAAGGACGGTGGAGGAGGTAAGATAAAGACCAACTATAGGTCTTGATGAGGATCATAACTTGGAATATAATGGGGTTGAACCATCCCCGGAAACAAAATGGTGTGCGAGATCTTGTGCGGGAGAACGATGCTAAGGTATGTGCCATTCTTGAAACTCAACTCCATGAGGGTAGTTTCAATTTTGATCATTTCATGAATAATTGTTTCTTAGGTTGGAATGTTGTCTCTAATTTCGAACTTGATGATAGAGGTAGACTCCTTGTGGTTTGGGATCCCTCTTTTGTGTTGTTGGGAGTCATTGAGATTGGAGTCCAACTTATTGCTTGTCATGTAACTAACAAAGCTACTGGTAAGAAAGTAGGAGTTTGTTTTGTCTATGGGCTGCACACGGTCGTCCATAGAAGAGGTATGTGGCCGAGCATCACTAATATCTTATGCAGCCACACTATGCCTTGGATGGTGCTTGGGGACTTCAATTGTGTCATGAGACATGATGAGAGGATGAATGCGGAGCCGATCACCATGTATGAGTGTCGTGACATCCTTGAGGCGTGTGAGAACCTTGGGCTTGAGGATGCTCCTTACACGAGCAAGAACAAGTTCATTTGGTCCAAGGGAGGCAAATGGAGCAAAATTGACCGGGTACTTCTAAACCATGAATGTATTGATTGTTTTGAAGGTTCTCTAACTATGGAGTTTGATGGTAGAAAGATTGAGTTTTCTAGATTTGAGCCTATTGTTTCCTCTGCCAATGATTCCGTAGATGTTCTTGACTCTAATGAAAGTAATCACATGAATGAATCAAATGGTTTGTTAGATGCTCATGTGGAAATTGAATATATGAATCTTGAGTTTTCTAACAAAGATGAAATTGGATTAGGGAAAGATGACATTGAAAAGAAAATTGAGAGTTTGTTTAAGTCACATGACAATGTGTCTAATTCAAATCTATTGTTGTTCCCTATGAGAAATTGATTCTTAAAAATGTTGAGGTTTTTGCAATTGCAGGACAACCTCCAGGAGTAACTCATTTCAAGAAGGAATCGATAGATGCAATTGGTGAATATGTTGAAGAAGTTCCTAAAGTTTCCCCTCTTGTCTTGCAAAGGACAAGTGTGGAGGATCTTGGTGGAATAACTTGATCAAGAAATGCATTACGTAGAGCCAAAGATGTGAAACATAATAAATGCAAGATTAGTGGTAAAGTGCCTAAACATAGCATGGAGGATAACATTCAAAACAAGCAAGATACAACTACTCCTAAGGCTAGCGATAAGGTGTACAATGGAGGTAATGGCACACACCCGGGCACATCCCCGAACCCCTCGGACAAAAATGCTCCCACTGGCCCTAATGACTCCCTTGAGGCCGGCCATGAGCAAATTTCGAGGAAGGAGAACAGCCCGCCGAATGCCAACACTTGCCCTAATGAGACGACGGAGGAAGGAATCAATGGCGAGAAGCTAGTGCCTCCGAGTACTTCCACTCCCATTGTAAGTTTTTCTGGATCTCCTTTTCCTACTTTCACTACTATGGATACCAATGCACAAGGTACGACTAGCTCGGCAAAATAGAGGAAGAAGAGAAGGAAAAACTCGGCTAAGAAGGCAAAAGGCGGTGAGCAAGCTATCCATAGCGAGAACCTTGAGCAAAATGAGGTAAATATTCCAGCCCCTACCCATGATATTTCCTTTGAAAATGAGGTTATTTGTAGGAAAGGAAAGAGGAAAGGTGTAGGACTTGGTGATGAACCAAGTGACCTTGACATCTCATCTTCGGAGAAGAGCTCTAGGCATGCCGAAAGCGAGGATGGCCATGAGGCGGATTCGGAGGATTCTACCACCTTCACCAAGGTCTTGTCTAAGGCTCAAAGGAGGAAAGGTAATTCCCCCATTCATAATGATAATACTATTGTTTATGCTTTAAGATCTGTGACCAAGTGGCACCCAAAGCCGCCCCAAGGTAGTGCTCGTGTGACTAGGAGTAAGGACGGTGGAGGAGGTAAGATAAAGAGCAACTATAGGTCTTGATGAGGATCATAACTTGGAATATAACGGGGTTGAACCATCCCCGGAAACAAATGGTGTGCGGGATCTTGTGAGGGAGAATGATGCTAAGGTATGTGCCATTCTTGAAACTAAACTCCATGAGGGTAGTTTCAATTTTGATCATTTCATGAATAATTGTTTCTTAGGTTGGAATATTGTCTCTAATTTCCAACTTGATGAAAGAGGTAGACTCCTTGTGGTTTGGGATCCCTCGTTTGTGTTGTTGGGAGTCATATAGATTGGTGTCCAACTTATTGCTTGTCATGTAACTAACAAAGCTACAGGTGAGAAAGTAGGAGTTTGTTTTGTCTATGGGCTGCACACGGTCATCCATAGAAGAGGTATGTGGCCGAGCATCACTAATATCTTATGCAGCCACACTATGCCTTGGATGGTGCTTGGGGACTTCAATTGTGTCATGAGACATGATGAGAGGATAAATGCGGAGCCGATCACCATGTATGAGTGCCGTGACATCCTTGAGGCGTGTGAGAACCTTCGGCTTGAGGATGCTCCTTACACGAGCAAGAACAAGTTCACTTGGTAAGGGAGGCAAATGGAGCAAAATTGACCGGGTACTTCTAAACCATGAATGGATTAATTGTGATATCGTTTGTCATGTAAATTACCTTGACTTGTGGGTCCTCTCGGACCACAAGCCGGCTATTGTGTCTCTTTGTAGGAAGGAAGGGAGGAAGAAGCACACTTTCAAGTATCTAAATATGTGGAGTGAGCATGGTAAGTTTGGTGACCTTGTAAAGGAGAATTGGAATGGGTCTTGGAGAGGATCCTACCAATTTCGACTTTGCAAGCTCGTTAAAAACCTCAAGGGGCCGCTGGAATCTTTGAACTCGAAGGAGTATGGACACATTTCGGTCAATACTAAAGAAGGAAATGAGGCTCTCAACATAGCCATGGAAGATGCGAGGCTAAACCCAGAAAATTCAGCAATCTGGGATGCTTTGAGGAGGACTAAAACGAAGGCGGAAAGACTCAACAAGGCGGAGTACTCCTTCCTTAGACAATGCTCCAAAGCGAAGTACACTCTCCAAAGTGATCAATGCAATAAATATTTCCATTCCCTTATGCGTTTCAATAGACATAAAAACTACATTGTGTCAATCCAAAAACGGATGGGACTATTTATATATCCCCTAAGGAGGTGGCAAATGAATTTGTTGGATACTACAAAGAGCTTCTTGGTTGTGCAGATTTTACCAATGACGTCGATCCATCCATGTTTGCTATTGGAGCCAAAGTGAAGGATGAGGACAAAGCGATGCTCGTCGCTCCAGTGTCCAATGAGGAGATAAAAACAGCCCTTTAGGTGATTGGGAAGGACAAGGCGCCCGACCCGGATGGATACACGTGTAACTTCTTCAAGAAGACTTGGGACATCATCGGAGGAGAGCTATGCGCAGCCGTGAAGGAGTTCTTCCAAAATGGAGTCCTCTTTAGGCAACTAAACCACACGGTGGTGAGTTTGATCCCAAAGGTAGATGAGGCCAATCAAGTAAGTAACTTTCGACCTATCTCTTGTTGTAATGTGGTCTATAGGGTTATATCTAAGATCATTACTACTAGACTTGGGTCTTGTCTTTCTTACTTAGTTGATCATGCTCAAGCGGCCTTTGTGCCGGAGAGACTCATGTCGGATAATATCTTTCTAGTTCAAGAGCTTCTCCGTATATACAATGTGAAAAGGGATACTCGTAGGTGTTTTTTGAATCATGATGTTGCTAAAGCCTATGATACCCTATCTTGGAAGTTTCTTGAATTTGCTTTACAGGAGATTGCCTTGCCTCCCTTATTTGTGCATTGGATCATGGAATGTGTGTCTTCCACCTTCTTTTCTATTAAGATTAACAATGTGATGCATGGTCTATTCGAGGGGAAAAGGGGTCTCTGTCAAGGAGACCCCCTATCCCCACTCCTTTTTATTATTACTATGGATTTCTTCTCTAGGCTTGTGAAGGCGGAAACAAGCAAACCGGGCTTCAACTTCCACCAAAATTGTGAGAAGGTTAGGCTAGCACACCTTGTGTTTGCCGATGACATTGTCATGTTTTCTCACGGAGATGTAGCTTCGGTCAATGTCTTGATGGGATGCCTTCAAAAGTTCGAGAGTGTGTCTGGACTCAAAGTGAATAGGAGCAAATCGACCATCTTCCTTGCATCGGTTCCACAACATGAAGCGGCTGCGCTCAAGGAGATCACGGGTTTCAAAGATGGTGAATTCCCCTTCCGCTACCTTGGAGTGCCCATTAGCCCTCATGGGCTCCGTGTTGCACACTACACACCGCTCTTGAAACGCACTGGTAAGAATCTGAACTTTTGGGCTAGCAAGCATCTCTCCTATGAAGGTCAAAGGGAGCTCATTGCTTCGGTAATCCAAGGGATTGAGGGGTTTTGGCTATCAGTTTTACCGGTTCCCGAGGCTATCATTAGGAGCCTCACTAGCCTTAGTCGCTCGTTCTTTTGGAAGTCACCAAGAGTTAGATTGAGCAAGGTTTGCCTCTCTAAGCAAGAAGGTGGGCTCGGCATCATTGAGATCAAAACATGGAATTTGGCTTTTATGGCTAAGCATCTTTGGCGCATCTTTGAGAGAAAGGAAAGAATTTGGGTGAGATGGGTACACAACAAGTACCTAGCCGTGCGACATATGGAGGATTGGGAAGCTCATAGGTGGGACTCTCCTCTCATCAAAGCTCTTGTTGAGGTAAAAAACACAATTTGTTCTTTGTCTAATCTTGATGAGAAATTTGATGAGTGGTGTAGCGAGGGAAAGTTCAAGGTGAAGAAGGCCTATAATGAACTCCGGCATAGGGAAGACAAGGTGAGATGGCACAAGGAGGTTTGGGCGAAGCGGAATACCCCTAAATATTGCTTCATATTATGGTTAGCTACTTTGGGTAAGCTTCCTACTCTTGATGAGTTGTTTATCATAGATACTAACCATTGTTGCAAGCTTTGTGATGGGGAAGAGGTGCTTGAGACACATGAACACTTGTTCTTTGACTGCCTTTAGACCAAGGATATTTGGAGAAGAACTCGGGTTATTTTCAACATTCCGAAGGAGGTCAACACCTTGGCTAGAGGACTTAGATGGTTGAGGAGACAAAAGAGGAAAAAGAGTTGCAATATGAGGGCAAAAAACTATGCCTTCTCGGCGGCCATTTACTTTACTTGGCATGCTCGGAATGCCAAGATCCATGACGACAGCCTCATCCCGGTAGATGCCGTGGCTAAGACCATCGGCACCTATGTTTTCCGTGTGCTCCATGCCGCCTTACCATCCCATGAAGTTGACAATATTCGATAAATTAGCCCCTTACCTCTTGATGATGTTTACTTGATCTATGCTTCATGTTTTTGGGGTGTGTCCTAGGGCCTGCGAGCCTTTGAAGCCTACGTGCTTCCGGGAACTCCCCCTAGGGTTTTGTTGGGTTTTTGTGTCCTTGAGGGGCTGCGTACCCTCGGAACAAACCCCGATTGGTGTTTTTATTGGTGTGGCCTATGAGACCTACGAGTCTTAAGCACACCCTTGGTTGTTTTCTTAACATTTTGGTTTGTGTCTGAGAGGCTTGTATGCTTAGAGGAACATGCTCTTTAGACACTTGGTTTTGGTCTAACACTCTTGAGAACCTAGTCTTTGTCCTTGCTTTCGAGAGTAAGACCTAACGATGTATGGTCTTCGGACCCCCCCCCCCCCCCCCCCCACACACAATTCTTTCATTGAATTTACATAAACCTCCCCTCACCCGGACATAGTGTTGGGGGGTTGGCTGAAAAAAAAAAGAAAAAAAGAAAAAAAAAAGAAATAAAGGTGCTTCTTGGGAGACAACCCAACGTAATTGGGTAGTATTATTTCTATTTTGCAATTAGTTTTTCAATTTAATAAAGTATGATCAACCGTGTCGCTGAATTTTGGAAGCTGGTAAGTTAAAACCTGTGTTGGGTCAAGTTTTGATTGATATGGAGTGCGGAGTCACATTCTGTGGACACGGTGCTCGCCACCAGTCACATGGCGCCCACCGCCTCCTGTCTGCCTGACAAGTTCGAATTTTGGTAAACTTGGAAGGGAAGTTTCTATCTTTTTTATTTTTGGTTATTTTTCGTTTTAGTTAGATTTATTTATTTTATACCTTTATAGGATTAGATTTATTTCCTTCTTATTTTGTTCTAGAATTAGATTACTTTCTATTTATCTTAGGATTACATTTTTCTTTTTAGGGTTAGTTTCCTTATTTCTCAGGATTAGAGGTTCTATCTTTTCTATTTCTATTCTATCTAGTTCTAATATTTTCTATTTTTTTCTTTTTGATAGATACTCCTTCCAACTCACCATATATTGCTACTCCCTATTTTGAATCAACCAAGCTTGCTCAAGGAATGTACAAAACCTAAAAGCCTACTTGAATTCATTCCAGATACCTAAAGTCTTGTGCTTCAATCGATTCTATCCACCAAAACACTTTCCAATATTACCCTACATCCACAAAATTCAACTTTTCCCATACCATTCCCCTTCCTATCACCAAAGAACCCTTTGAAACCAAGTTGTTCATGAAAGTTTCAAGTTTGGAGGAGTGTGGACGTCGGGTTTCCAACGTTTTCACTCGGATTTGTGGTTCTGCATACACGGCGCCCGTCGTCCTTATAGAGAGCCTGTCTTTTGGTCATTTTTATGGTTTTTCTTTGGTTTGCCCTCGAGTTGCATCAGGTCTGCTGCTCTTGTTATGAAGAAGCCCCATTTGCTATATTGGGAAGAAGAGGATCGTTGGCTCAAGCTTGAAAAGAGGCAGTATGAATCCACCCTATTCTTTCATTCCCTGACGTTGAAGAAATTGGGAATATTTGAGGAGGCCCATCGACTCCTGAGAGAGGGGGGATTGAGTGATTTCTCGGATGTATCTGATTATACCTATCCAGCATTAGTGAAAGAGTTATTGGCTACCCTGGATTATCGTTCTGATATGGAGATTCGTTTTAAGCCGAGGAATCAGAAGTTCGTGGTAACTAAGGATCTCATTGCACAAGCTTTTAGTGTTACTAAATGCCTGTTGATCCCATATTTGGGGACAAGTTGGGTGCTTCAAATCCTCTTGATATGTGGAAGGAGGCTACAAGTCAGTTCTTTGATTCGAGCCGACAACACTGTGCATCTACGATTATTCATCCTGCGTTGAGGTTGTGCTATTTGGTACTGTGTAACTCTTTCTTGGGTGTGGAGAATTACTCCATTGTTAATATGAGACCCCGAAGCTATATTTGCTGCTTGACTCCGGGAGGGGTTCACATCCCTGACTGGGTTAGAGCTACTCATGTGAGGCCTGAACGCCTTATTATCTTCAGAGGTTTGATATCACTAATTGCTCATCGAGTGGGTGTCTTTCTTGATGATTTGCCGTCTCTCGATGGAAAGAAAGTTTACAATCTTGCCAGCCTGGAATGGTGGGGCATGACTGAGTGGGCCCAACGTCCGGATGAAACATGGTATTTCAAATGGAAGTCAAGACCAGAAGAGGAGCATCACAATTATCTACCTGCGGAATTATCATATTGCATGAGGATGTCAGATTTTTAGTCTCTATCACCATCAACTTCCATTAGATCCGAATGAGCATAGTTTAGAGAGACGATGGCCTTTTGTTGCTGATGAGGCCACGGATGATAAGGCTATTAATCATGAGTCTGCTGAGATTACAGAAGTTGAGGTCGTAGTAAGAGAAGAAGTTGCTGAAGATGATGCAGAGCCGATATGTTTTACTTTGGATGATCTTGAGCGTCGATTTGTCGATTTTGAGTCGAGCACTGCTGACAAGCTCGCTAGTCTTTCGGAGAAGCTCTCGAGTCTTCACCTGTTGCTTGATTCCGACAACGGAGCTGGCGAGCAAGCGTGTAGAGGAAGAGGGGGAGCCGAAGGGAGGAGACTGGAGACAGCGAATGGGAATAGGGTTTCATTGTGCAGATCAAAATTAAGTAAAGTGTTGGATAGGGTGAGGTATTTTGTTGGGCGGGCGTTTAAATTGGTTTGGGTTTTAATTCCGCGCACTTTTAAAATTTTTGAAAAACATATTTAACATCGGCTAAAATTTTTGCACGATGTTTGTATTATTTTTAACATCACTGTATTTTATTTTGATGTTAAAAAACTATTTAACTTGGCAGGTTTTTTTTGACTGATGTAAATGACCCGATGTTAAATATCATAATTCTAGTAGTGATCTGGACCCCAGACCCCGCCTTTACATTAATAGGTTAGTCATTTGCTTCCTTCAAATCCTTTATTTTTATTTTTCATTGTTCCTTTTTGTGTTTCTATGCATTGAGGATGATGTCACTAAAATAGCCATGTGGAAATACACAGTTTAGCTTCATATTCTATACACTTTGCATATTTCGGGTTGGGAATATGTCGAATTTATGTAGTATATGCTTATTTGCTAGAATTAGAGATCTACATAAGTTTCTGTTTAATATTGCAGAATATGGAGCCATTTCGGGAGAAAACCAAGAAGCAAAGACGGAGGCTGAAGATTACTCGATATCGACTTCATTTCGTCGATATCAACAAACAATGTCCGGACACACCTTGATCGAGGAGCACCATGTCGAGAAGCCTAGGAACAAAGTTACCCGACTCCAAGACACTCCTCGATATCGAGTTAGTTACTTGATATCGACAAAGCTGAAGACCATGCCCGGAGTCGACGAAGAAGCCTGATTGAGGAGCCGCGGAGAGCTACTCGACTTGACCAGACAACCGATGCTGAGCAACACCAGTCCTCGATATCGAGGAAACTCCTCGATATCGACAAGACCAGAGTCAATATGTCCGAGTAGTGTCGAAGAGAGCTACCCGACATGCCGAGCCAGCCAAGTCGATGAAGCCGCCTTACTCGATATCGAGGAAACTCCTCGATATCAACAACACCAGAAGCGCGCACCTGAGCCAGTCCGAGGAAGAGCTACTCGACCATGCCGCTGAAGCTGAAGTCGATGACCACCTTACTCGATATCGAGTAATTTACTCGATATCGAGGAGATCTATCCGGAAGCCGCGTACGCGGTTTGAGCTGTCCTACACGGTTTGGGATTCCTTGGGGCCGAAGTTGTCCGAGTCTATCCGTGTCTATCAAGATCCATCCAATGAAGAGAAGATTTATCCACTTGAAGATACTTTAGGCTTTTAGATATAATTTCCTTTTTGGATTTATTTATGTTATTTATGTTCAAGCTTTTAGATATAGAAATTTAGATATAGATAGAGATTTCTATCCTTGAATAGCAAGGATTAGAAGCCTATAAATAAGGCCTTAGGGGGCTGAGTTTTATTGATTCCAACACAAAGCAATTCAATTTCAGTAGGAGAAGTAGTAGAGAGAGAGAGAGAGAGTGAGTGGCCAAGAGGAGTTTGTGAAGCGAGAGCGGAATTGGCTTCCTTTGGTTGTAAGCTCTGTTTGATTTAATGCAAGTAGTTATTTCCTTTCAATCAATGTTTGCGATTGCGATGAGGCACGAGTAGTCCACCCACTTCTAGGGTTGGGGCGAGCCCGACGATAGCCCTGCATGTTTGAGGTAAAGATCTGACTTTTATCATGTTTTGAGCATCTACTACTTGTTATATGTTTATTACCCATCTAATGAAGGTCCATGCTAACAACTTGGATTGTAAACATAAAATCAGTAGAGACAATAGCCCTGCATGTTTGAGGTAAAGATATAACAAGTAGTAGATGCTCAAAACATGATAAAAGTCAGATCTTTCAAGAAGCCCTAATTGTCTCTACTGATTTTATAAGTAGTAGTCCATGCTAACAACTTGGATTGTAAACATAAAATCAGTAGAGACAATTAGGGTTTCTTGCAAGAGTTGTCTAATTGTTGGAAAAGGCGAAAGCTTGGTCCGTTGATGCGATTTATATGATTATCTATTTTATTCTTGCCTTATGCATGCTTGGTTATCGTTGTTGCAAACCCCAATCTTGGAAGTCTTTTACATAAAGTTTATTTCGAGAATCCCAAAGCCTTGTTTTTACTTTCTTTCGTTTTATGTTTTTGACCTCCTCGATATCGACTATCCCTGGTCGATATCGAGTTACTGATCCCCGATCCAGATTGTCGTAGCTTCTCCTGTGCAGGTGTTCGACAAAGCCATCATCGACATCGACAACTTTACTCGATATCGAGTAAGCTGTACTCGATATCGACTAATCACATGTGACTGTTGCTGCGCTGTTCGACTTGTCCGATCTTCTGTCGACTAACACTAGTCGAGATCGACAACCTGTGGTCGACTTCTGTCCGTGAGATTTCACTGCTGCCTAGGATCCGCTGACACGCTTCCTCGTGGATCGATCCTGACTTCCCGCTGCTGCATCGGGAGGAAGTCTTGTAATCATTTGCAAGGGACGTAATCTGGTTTGCCTTATCTTATTTACATTTTAATTGCAAGTCTCGATTTCCTCCTACGTCAGAGGACAATGTAATATGTAAGTGTGTGTGTGTGTGGGGGGGGGGGGGGGGGGGGGGGAAGTGAAATGAATTAGTTAGGTTAGTTCAAGTTTAAATTTCTGTTTTTATTTAAGTTTTGTTATTTCTTTTATGTTGTAGAAAATGTCAAAAATGAAAAAAAAAAGTGAAAAATGTCGAAAAATATGAAAAAAGTGAGTCTTGTTTTGTTGTTTTGCATATTGCACGTGTTATCAAAGATTTCAATCTAATTTGAGTTTGTTCTATTTTGACTTTTTAGCGGCACGATCTTATAAATCCCATGGAATTCTGGAATGGTTTGATCTTATCCCGAAAATTGGTTTTTATGTGAAATATGATTAAGCATATGTAATTGAGCATGTATGATCTAAGTATGGGAGTATGCTTGAAATTCAACAAAAATTTGTCCCAATGAGATACTTTTGGCCTTATAAGGGATATATCTTTATTCCTTTTGCTTTTCTTGTGCAATTTACTCTTCATATACATTTATAATTGAGTATTGTCATGGTTATCTATTTTCAAGACCGATTATATACATGTTCATTGCTTGATAAGTTCAAATGATAGAGGCAACTTTTTAGCCACATATTTATACATGTCTACCTTATGTTATATCTTGCTTTGAAGCCAATTTGAGCCTTCGTCCTTTTTATTGATAGCTCCACAAAATTATTATTCCTAGCCTATGATGAGCCTTACCCTTATTCTGGGGGAATTGAGATTTTGAGTGGGTTATGAAATTATTTTGGAGATTAAGGAGAATGAAGCTAAAATGTGATGTTATGGTTTATGGTTTTGAGAAGATGTAATGTTATGTGCTTATTTAGTCCCTCATTCTTATGCATTTGATTGGGTGTTGAGATTGCATGATATGGGAGATGATGAGATTGGAGATTTGAGATGATGAGTACGTTATGAGATGATTTTTGGAGTTATTTTGATGATATTGAGAGATGTTGTGCATTTGTGAGCTTGATATTATTGAGTTGGTTTGTGTTATGTTGAGAGTTTTGGAATCTTGTTTTACCAGAATTTATTGCACCACATGACCAAATACAATTCCTTTCCCTTATGTTTCTACCAAGCCCTATTACAACCCCCCGAATGGAATCTTCTATGAAGGTTTCCATTGAGCAAAAGTCCTCTTGATGTCCTTTTTTTTGCATTGACGTATCCGGTGGAGATTTTTGTGATATAAATGTCAATATTTGAGTTGATGCTTGTATATGGAATTGAGGTGAGTGTGTACTTAAACCCTAAACACATGAGAGTAAGAGATACACATTTTATCATTGGTAAGGTTGATTTTTTAGCATGCAAGCAACTTGATCCCATATATACATGTTATGACGTTTATATGTTTGGTTATATTTGCACTATTGATGATGTTTCTTTTGATGAGTAATGTTATGAAAGATTTCCCGTGGGATGCGTAGATGATGTTTTGCTTTATGGTTGTTTAAGAACAAGCAAGAGTTAAGTGTGGGGGGATTTGATAATGCATATTTCATATAGGCATTATATGTATTTCTTATTGCAATTAGGTAGTGGTTTTGCCATTGTTTTAGTCTAGTTACGTATATTGCTTGTGAAGTATTCGAGTTCGGTATCTATGCGTTTTCAGTGTTTATTCTGCAGAATTACATTTCGACCTTGGATGGACTTTGGGAAGAGCTTAAGAATCATGTTTTGGAGCATATAGAAGCTAAGAAGGAGCTAGAGAAGAGCAAGGAAGCACGACATTGGAATTTACTTAAGACAATTGAGGAACGTCGGACACTGCATAGGCGGCGCCCGCCGCCTTATGCACGGCGCCCGTCGTTGGCCTGTTTTCTGGATACGCTGTTTTGGATCCGAAAACATTATTTCATATTAGTTTATTTTATTTTCGACTAGGGTTTTGCCGACGTGTTTGAGGCATTATTAAGTTATTTTCAGTTCTATTCAAACGGGGGTGGTTGGAGAAGTGAGACTATGAACACAATTAAAGAGAGAGAGAGAGAGAGAGAGAGAGAGAGAGAGAGAGAGAGAGAGAATTGCCCTATGAGTGGCTAAAGTCATAGTTTCACCCGTGATTCGAAGACATGGTTGTTTGGATTGTGAGGATTTGATTCTATTTGGTTATTCATATTCTTAGTTTTCATCTTGTGCTTAATTATTATATTTGTGTTCCTTTCTATGTCTGATCACCATGTTAGGAATTGCATCTTAACTATGAATTCGTTGTTGTTTTCTCGATAGCAAACAAAGGTATTGATGATAGTGATGTCTCTTTGTCTTTATAGTGGATGATTTCAATTGATCTATGTTGATGATATTCAATTAGGGCTGAGTTCGGTATGCGCCTATTAGTCTTAATTGCGTTCAGTCAATGTGGCAATTGGTCTTGATTACTTGCGTCCTTAATGCTATTCTTTAGTGATATTGAATAAGAGGAGTGAATTTATGTGGATCTCTCAACTTTAGTCAAGTAGACCTCTAAATATGAATAATTAATAGATCAATTCGAGGACCATGAATTACAACCATTGTCAGAGAATTACAGGTGAAATGTTCTTACTACTTTGATATCAATCTATTTGCAATCATAAATCTGGTTACCTTTACATCTTTGTTACTTGTTAAGAATTATTGCTTTCTCATAAGAGTCTTTGATTAGAGTTATTGAATAGGAAATCTCTTCTCCCTATGGGTTTGACAGCGAACTTCATCGTTATACTAGTAGTTAATTGGTTTATCAAGGGATTGATTGCCTGATCTATTGGTTTGTGTTTAAGTTTGGATATTATTACTATTTGACAAAGGGAGGAAGTGCCAATGACGTTCGTCCCGCACCAGTGCCCTAGTCTGTAGCTGATTGGTCATGACTACAACATCGACCATTCATTTTGTAGCTATTATCCACGACCTCAACGATGAGTTCTACCTTCACAATATTAGCCATGAACTTAGCAACAACGGGTTATCTTCGATGTAGTTTTAGCAACGACTATATCAATTCGTGGCCGAGGTTTTGACTAATAGAAATGACTTACGCAACACCAAAAGCTGGTGGCATGAAAATCTCTCTATTTGACTATTTTTTAGTAGTGAAAATGCTCTAATTGAAATGAAAACTAAACTATAATTAATTAAAATTAAAATGAAGCCTAAACATAAACCACTCCCCCACATTTAAACGTCTCATTTTCCTCAATGAAGAATCAATGAGAAACAACTAGAGGTGACAATAGGGCGGGTTGGGTTCGGTTCAGATTTGGTTATTTGGGTTTCGGGTCATTCGGGTTTCGGCTAATGTCTAATAATTTGGATGCCATTCAGTGGGGCCGGGTTCGGGTTTCGGTTATTCGGGTTTCGGTTGTCTTGGGTTTCGGTTATTTCGGATTTCGGTTGTCTCATGTTTCGGTTATTGAGGGTTTCAGTTTTCTCGGGTTTCGGATATTTCGGGTTTGGATTGTCTCAAGTCTTCTTTATTCCAATATTCGTTTTTAAAACTTTACTCGAATATATCTTAAATTTCGGGTTATTTTGGGTTTCGGTTATAATGGGTTCAAGTCTTAATGGGTTACGATTGAATCGAGTTCGGTTCATTTGGATTTAGGTGAGTTTCGATTATCGATTATTCGGATTTCGGGTCCAAAATGGGTTGGATCATGTCGGTTTTAGGGTGACATACTTCACTATGTTTTCGGATACAATCGAATCCGAGTCGATCGGGTCGGGTTTTCAGGTTCAGGTCGGGTTTTGCTAGCTTTAGAAACTACAAAAAAAAAATAGCAAAACTAAAAACAAAAATAACTAGAAAGAAAAAAAAAATTAAACAAGGGGGAGAAAGGTAACTAACCTCCTCGTCTTTGCGAAAAATATTGGTGTTGCTGGTGCTTGACCCATTGTGTGACAATTCATATTCAGGTCAAATTTTCTAAAATTCTTAATTGATAAATCCTAAAAGATAAACTAAAATTCTTAATTGATAAATCCTCTAAATTAAATAATATAAATTCAAATATAAATATCTCTTCCCAACTATAGTTGATACTCATGCTCAGTTGATATAGTTTCCAAACCGAAAAAAATAAGATTTCAATCCAAAGATAGATTCTGCGATGCTGTCACCGCGGCGACAAGATGACTCGTGACCGCCACATGTAGGGTTCTTCAAGGGAGCGCGGGCTCTTGCCACCGAGACAGCGGTAACTCATTGCGGTGATTTAGAACTAAGTCTTCATGTGATCTGATCTAGGTCGCGGTGGCGACTAGGAACTCGCCATGGTGACAGCTCCAATAGACTGAACTTGTAATGTGCTTTATGGAGTCCTTCATCATCCTATTGATGTGTATGAATATATGTTGGAAAGATCTGTTCAAGAACTACAACTCTTATGAAGACATCAGAACCTGATTTGAAGTATTTGGAATCTATAAGAGGAAGTTTCTCCATTTTCTTCATTTCAGCTCGTTTATTACCTTTGCGAGTCGGCTTCTAATCCTTCTTGGCTTGTTCCTTGATCTTTTAGACTTCTTCCTGTTGTAAGGAGGAAATCGAGTATGAAATATAATAAAAATAGATCAAACCAGATTCGTGCCCCAGCAAATAATTACAAGACTCCCTCCAATGTAGTAAGAGAAAGTCAGGATCGATCCACGAGGAAGCGTGTCAGCGGATCCTAGGCAGCTGTAATTCTCACAGAAAAACAAACGGAAGACAGAAACAAAGAAACAAAGAAAAAAAGACAAACGAAAGCAAGAAATAAAAGTAAAGACAAAAACATTACTCGATCTCGACAACAACTCGAGATCGACAAAGGGCAGCAGAAACAGAAAGAAAATTCAAAATCGACGACAGAAGCAGAAACTCAACTCGACCTAGACTAAAGCCAACTCGACCTCGACCAGTGCTTACTCGAGATCGACAAGACACTTCTCTATCTCGACTAGAAACTCATAAACTTGTAAATTGCAGATTCGAACACAGAATTTCAGAATTCGACAGAAATAAACTCAATATATGAAAAACTTCCAAAGCCAGGGTATCAACACCACAACGACAACCATGCAAAGTAACACATAAAGGCATAAAAGATCATGCTTTCCATCAAAATAACTTTCGTTACTAACAAATAGGAATATAGAGGCTTTCGCATAAACCCTAATTGTTACTAACCCTTTTCCACATAATTAATCCAAGTTGCATTAAGATCACTTTCGCTTCAATAATAGAAACAAGGATCAACTTCAACTCTCGCAAAAGAATCATGCTCATAGGGATAGAAGAAGAATCGCATAACAAGATTGTATCTTTACCGCATCACCTCACATGGCCACCGTCGGGCTCACCCCAGCCCCAGAAGTGGGTGGACTACTCGCTCTTCATCATCAAGAAAGACATTAAATAACAAAAGAAACTAACTTGCATTGAATTAAATAAAGAAAGCTTACAACCAACAAGACAAATCCGCTTTCGCCGTTCCACATTGCTTGCCACAAACTCTCTCTCTCTACTCCTACTTACTTGAATGGAATTGAATTGGAATAAGATGCCTAATGCTCAGCCCCTAAGGCTTTATTTATAGCCTTCTATTCCTTGCTAATCAAGGATAGAAGATATCTATCTATATCTAAAACGTTTAAAAGATAAATATATGTATTTTAAGAATTAAATCTATAAAGGGGAAATTAAATCTAAATAGGTAAGTCTTCTCTCCATGTGTGGTAAATCTTCTCCATAGATAGAATTCGATAGATGTCGGCCAGCTCGGACTCCTTCGGCTCCAAGGACTCCCACAGCGCGTAGGACTGCTCAAACCGCGTAACTCGGCTTCGGGACGCGGCTCATCGATCTTGACTAAACCTCCTCGAGATCGACTAGGGTTTGTCGTCGACCATGGCTGGCTGGACGTCTCGGGTAGCTCAGCTCGATCACGCTCGGATCTTGGCTCCTGGCTCCTCGAGATCGAGTAAACAACTCGAGATCGAGTTGTGTGTGCATCGAGGATGTCTAGCCTGATGTTGTCGAGGAGCTGGTGCTCGTCATGGCTCGGACTGGCGCCATGGTGGTCCTCGATCTCGACAAGGCTCCTCGAGATCGAGTAATGGTTGGTGCTCGGCTTCTCCGTCTTCGGCTTCTCGACTTGGCAAAGCTTCTTCGACTCCAAACATGGTGTCTAGGCGTTGTCGATCTCGACAAGGGAACTCGAGATCGAGTAGGATTTCCGGAGTCGGGTTGTCTCTGACTCAGTGCCTAGTCGACAAGGTCTATGCTCGGACACATTCGTCGAGATCGAGTAAAGTGTACTCTAGATCGAGTAAACATGGACTCTTAGCTTGATTCGACTGGTTCCGCTGCATCTTGACCTTGGACTTCTGTAGTTGATTTTCGAGCTTTTCCGATCTTTCTCGGAACTGCTGTAATTTGCCTCGAATTCTGCGAAATTAAACAGAAACTGGTGTAGATTCCATAATTTGGCAAATAAACGTAAACTACATAGATTATGTACTATCTTAGCCCAAATGCATGAAATGTATGCAGAAAACGATATAAAAAGTTACTGTAAAACATGGCAGATTTAGCTCACAACAAACACCCAATACTTAAGCTTGCTTGTCCTCAAGCAATACTTTTACTTGTCATTCAGGGGAAGAAATCAAAACTCTCAACATATTAGATTCATTCTCATATGTCCCTACAGTCAATTACCATCCTCGAAAAGGTACTTGTGTCGCAGATCCATGCATGTGCAAAATTTAAAAAGCAACATCTACTCACAAAAGGAGGGTTATGCAAAAACAATTCATGTGACAAAGCATTAATAATCAAGATGACTTTAATTTAAGCTCAATAAGGAGTAGATTTGTAAAAGGCTAAAGGTGGGCAATTTTTGGCAATGTGGCGCTAATGATCCGGGGAAATGGAGTATTTCCAAACTTTTCTTTACCACATTCCTTCTTCCTTTGATTCATCACCTTTCATAATGCTTTTTCTCAATAATAATGCTTTTACCTCTCTAACCTCAGCACTGCCTTCTCACGAGTCGCAAACATGGGTGTCATGAATGGCCCCGGATACTTAGTGCGTTGGACTCCTCACCTGGTGTCCCATCTCGCCAAACTATTATCTCAGCGAGCAGGGTCGATCTTTGATCGGATTTTCTTTCACTCATTAAATTTTCCATATATTTCAAACAATTTCCAACCCAACTCCAAATAATGATAATAACAACACAACAACCATATAATAATCTCCATATTGTGACATCATTCTCAACATAATCCCCGGATAGGAAATAAGGTAAAGAATGGGCAATATTTAGAATATGTGGAGCAATAATTTGAAATAAGGCATAATATGGCTTTGTGTGATGCATAAGCATAGGTAAGGCTAGGATTATAACAATATGAGCATTATATGGAAATATAAAGTCCTCCATCCTCTTATCATGCAACATGTCAAAAGCAACTTCAAATTTTACCTCCTTTCATGGTTTTCATCAAAATATGCACTTCATTGTGACTTCCCTTTACTAGGCAATTTCATGCTATATCTCTAATGAATCCAATTTTGCATCGTCGAGTTCAATATAAGCTTCCATGACATTATCAAAAATTTCAATAGGGGTCATTTTTCTCAAATTTTGGAAAACATGTATATAAGCATATAAATCAATAATGCATTCCAAAATAGCCATGTAGCAGTTCAAAGAAATAAATTCTAAATATGCACACATAATGTCAAATATGGCAAATATGCATAAAGTAAGCCCTTCCCCCACCCCATACTTAAACATTACAGTGTCCTCACTGTATAAAACAAGGGTAAAGAAAGAAACTCACTAGATAGGTGTGCAGGGCCTCTCAATATTGAATAAAGGGAACCGCCTGGGCCGAGTTTGAACATAGCTTACTTCTATCCATGGTCTTGAAAAGTGTAGAAGACATATACCCACAATAGAAAAACTAAAAGTGTTCAAAAACCAAAAAAAACAAACAAAACAATGTCCAAAAAAAGTCCCAAAAAATAAATGTCTATTTACAAGCTCTAGATTTTATAGTCGCTAGGCCGACTTTCCATTTATGCTCAAGGTGGCATCTGCAGAGCCCATGTAGCTCGGGCTTCAAATAGGACCCCATTCTTGTCCATCAGTTGCAATCCTCCAGAATGGATCTTGTTCACCACAAAAGGTCCCATCCTCTTCTTGTTGAATTTGTTAGGGAACCAATGATCCTTTGATTTACAGACATAGAGCTTGTCTCCAACTTCATACTCCTTGGGCTCATCATTGGATATCCTACATAAGCGCACATACCAAGGCAAACCTCTCCCATGTATAGATAGATTTTAATGGAAATAGGAGAAGAAAGATCCATACCTTGGCTTACCTTCGCAGAGACGGAATCGGGGACCACAGTGTTTGGTCGATCTCGAGTAGGGGTACTCGATCTCGACGAGTTTTCAGGTTCTGGTGGTGAGCTGCTCGAGGATGCAGGAGCTAGGGAAGCTTGGTCGATCTCGACTAAGGTGGTCGATCTCGAGGACGGTTCTGGCTCTTCTGGTGGAATCAGCGTCGAGGAAGGCGAAGTCGAGGCAGTACAGTGGTGGTCGATCTCGAGTACTGTACTCGATCTCGAGTAGTGCTCGGCCTCTGTTTGGTTCCTCGACGACGCTGGTGCTGGTGGAGGTTTCTGGCTTTGGTCGAGATCGACTAGAGTCCTCGATGTCGAGGAATCTTGGTCCACTTTGACCTCATACTTGGTTCCTGTCAAGGCATCCGAAAAATAATTAGTCCATAACGACGTACCTTGGTCTGTGTCGATTGGATTCTCTGTGTCCTCCTTTAGGATTGCCATGATCTCCTCCACCTGGGCCTCCATATCCCTCTTTTCCAGCTCCTCAGGGGTCATATTTCTTACCTTGGGTTCCCCGCAGGTGATGTAGCCAGCTGAGATAGATTTTACCTCTTCCAGTGGACCTGCATGCCTTTCAGATTTATTAAAGGAATACTCAATTACCTCATTGTTGATGTTGAAGGTGAGCACTCCTTTCCTTACGCTTATGTTGGCATCCACCGTCGCCAAGAAGGGTCTTCCTAGAATAATTGGACAAGTAGGGTCTTCTTGCAAATCAACAACTAGGAAATCAGCAGGGACAAAGAATTTACCTACTTGTACTGGCACATTGTCCACCATGCCTGTTGGAATGACCACTGTGTTGTTGGCCATGTAAAGTCTAGCATCCACAGGCTCTAGGGCACCTATCTTAATCTTGGACCAAATTGTTAAAGGCATTATACTCACACTAGCTCCAAGATCACATAAGGCATGGACCAAATCCAATGGATATAGCAAACTTACCTGGATCTGGCCTCTTCTCCAGTATGTCCAAATGGCTGCACTCCTCTTTAATTTTAGTCATTGATCTATTTTTGCTCAGAATCTCTTTCAGGAACTTGAGATAGGATGGCATTTGATTGAGAGCTTCTGTGAAAGGGATGGTGACATTGAGTTTCTGAAGCATCTTGATGAAGCGCTGAAATTTCTTTTCTGCCGGGTCCTTTGGAGATTTTGTGGGGAAAGGCAGCTTCTTTTTCTGATTCGGAGCCAGAATAGATGTCGGACTTGCTGCAGCTTTCTCGATCTCATCCTGCCCTTCCTCGATCTCGACCACGCCTTCCTCGATCTCGACCACGCCTTCCTCGATCTCGACCACCGTAGTCGACTTCGAGTTCCTGTGTAGTACAGACGACGGTTTCTGTATTTTCTCCTCGAGATCGAGATGGCCCTTCTCTAGATCGACCAAGTTCTTATCGACGTCGACTAGCTGCTGGTCGACTTGCTGGTCTATTTCGTTCTGCTGCTTTCCGACCTCTGGCTCTTGCAGTTGATGGCCGCTTCTGAGTTTTACAGCAGCGATGTGTCCAGTCTTTCCCTTTGGATTTGGTTCTGAAGATCCAAGGAGCGAACCTAAATGTCTGGGGATTCCTGCTGCTAGCTGGCCTATCTGTGTATCAACTAATTTTCGCCATATATCAATTTCCCCAAGCCTAGAGTTGACACCTTGCATCTGAGTGTAGACGGAGTTGAAGGACTGTTTGGTTTCTGAGTGATTCCTCTATATTTCCTCCAGGACTGTATGTATATCATCTCTTTTCTGGTCTCTTTCCGGATGTCCTGGAGCTCTGTAGGGCGGGGGGTTCCTAGGGGCACCTTGGTTCCATTGTGGTTGCTGAAACCTTTGGTCCCCCATGTAGCGATTGGGACCCCCTACATAAGCTGCCTCTTCGTGGTGCTCTGCCAGCCTGACTTGCTCTGTATGTGGGCACTCAGTAGTGGTGTGCCGCTGCGATCCACATTCAATGCAAGGCTGGTTGACAGAAAAATACTTTACTTGCTTAAGGAGCTTCTTGTTCTGATCTCTGTAGTACTGCTCTCTTACATCAGGATCAATCTCTTTAGGGGGCTCATAGAGGGTCATGGATGGTGCTGGCCTGGCGTAGGGGTTCTCTTCATAGTTTGCAGTAGACCCATACTTGTTGTCATAGTTAGTGAGCTTGTCGAGCACACCCCATGCGTCTATAGGTGGCATCGTCAGATACTCATAGCGAGTATACTAGTTGATCCTGTCCTTAGTGACTTGGTCAAGAGAATTGAAGAAGATCTCCTGAATGACGTAGGGTGCTTGTCCATGAGTAGGGCAAGATCGCAGCAGTTCCTTGTATCTTTCCCATGCTCTTGCTAGCGGCTCCCAGGCTTCTGTTTGAAAGCTGTGATCTTCTGGCGGAGGAGTGCTGTCTTTGCAGGAGGGAAGAATTTGTTCAGAAACTCTTGCTCTACTTGGGCCCATGTTGTGAGGGATCTTGGTTTCAGCCCTTCAAGCCACTTCAGTGCAGGTCCAGCGAGAGACCAGCGAAAAGCCTTCATCTTGACATATTCCAAAGTTGTACCTCCAGCAAGAGTACGGCACATGTCAGAAAAATTTGTAATATGTTCAAGAGGACACTCATTAAACCTACCAAAAAAAGCATTATTTTTAAGCTCTATAAGAAATTGAGTGCGAATTTTAAAAGAGTTTTCAGGGATTAGAATCGCCGATTCAGGCACGACGAGAGTTGGGTGCATATAATCCTCTGCCGTGGTTGGGTACTGGGCAAGCTCAGCCTCCGCTTGTTCCCTTGCTGCTTTCTCGTTGCGATAGCAGCATCTTTAGCGGCTAGTTCCCTTGTAAGCCTCGCAATTAGCTGTTCTTGTGTCTCAGCGGCTGCCATGGCTCTTTGTAGTTTAGCTCTGATGTCTAGGAGGCGTTCCGGATCGTCTAAGCCGTCAAACTCAGGTGGTTGACCAGAACGGCGCATACACCTGTAAAGTAACTCAAAGAAAAAAGTGAGATCTGACTACCTAAGGCGCGAATGATAGCTTCCCCGACAACGGCGCCAATTTGTTGTAAGGAGGAAATCGAGTAAGAAATATAATAAAATAGATCAAATCAGATTCGTGCCCCAGCAAATAATTACAAGACTCCCTCCAATGTAGTAAGAGAAAGTCAGGATCGATCCACGAGGAAGCGAGTCAGCGGATACTAGGCAGCTGTAATTCTCACAGAAAAGCAAACAGAAGACAGAAACAAAGAAAGAAAGACAAATGAAAGCAAGAAATAAAAGTAAAGACAGAAACTTTACTCGATCTCGACAACAACAACTCGAGATCGACAAAGGACAGCAGAAACAGAAAGCAAATTCAGAATTGACGACAGAAGCAGAAACTCAACTCGACCTAGACTAAAGCCAACTCGACCTCGACCAGTGCTTACTCGAGATCGACAAGACACTGCTCTATCTCGACTAGAAACTCAGAAACTTGTAAATTGCAGATTCGAACGCAGAATTTCAGAATTCGACAGAAATAAACTCAATATATGAAAAACTTCCAAAGCCAGGGTATCAACACCACAACGACAACCATGCAAAGTAACACATAAAGGCATAAAAGATCATGTTTTCCATCAAAATAACTTTCGTTACTAACAAATAGGAATATAGAGGTTTTCACACAAACCCTAATTGTTACTAACCCTTTTCCACATAATTAATCCAAGTTGCATTAAGATCACTTTCGCTTCAATAATACAAACAAGGATCACCTTAAATTCTCGCAAAAGAATCATGCTCATAGGGATAGAAGAAGAATCGTATAACAAGATTGTACCTTTACCGCATCACCTCACATGGCCACCGTCGGGCTCACCCCAGCCTCAGAAGTGGGTGGACTACTCGCTCTTCATCATCAAGAAAGACATTAAATAACAAAAGAAACTAACTTGCATTGAATTAAATAAAGAAAGCTTACAACCAACAAGACAAATCTGCTTTCGCCTTTCCACCTTGCTTGCCACAAACTCTCTCTCTCTACTCCTACTTACTTGAATGGAATTGAATTGGAATAAGATGCCTAATGCTCAGCCCCTAAGGCTTTATTTATAGCCTTCTATTCCTTGCTAATTGTTGTTGGGAGGAAATCGAGTATGAAATATAATGAAATAAATCAAACCAGATTTAAGCCCACGCAAATAATTACAAGACTCCCTCCAATGTAGTAAGAGCAAGTCAGGATCGAATCCACGAGGAAGCGTGTCAGCGGATCCTAGGTAGCTATAAATCTCACAGAAAAGCAACAGAAAAGACAGAAACAGAGGAACAAAGAAAAAAAGAAAGAAAGACAAACGAAAGTAAGAAATAAAATAAAGGCAGCAACTTACTCGATCTCGACCAACAGTAACTCGAGATCGACAAAGGACGGTAAAGACAGAAACTGAAAATCGACGACATAAGCTAAATCCAGACAAATTAGTACTCGATCTCGACAAGATGCCACTCGAGATCGACGAACAGCAGTAAAGACAGAAACTTCAGAAATTGAAAACAGAAACTCGACTCAACTCGACGTAGACAAAAGCCAACTCGAGATCGACTAAGATCTACTCGATCTCGACAAGCCTCTCCTCTATCTCGACTAAGAATGCAGAAAGTGTAAATTGCAAATTCGAACACAGATTCTCATATTTCGACAGAAATAAATCAATATAAGAAAAAACTTCCAAAGCCAGGGTATCAACACCACAACGATAACCATGCAAAGTAACACATAAAGGCATAAAAGATCATGCTTTCTATCAAAATAACTTTCGTTACTAACAAATAGGCATATAGAGGCTTTCGCATAAACCCTAATTGTTACTAACCCTTTTCACATAACTAATCCAAGTTGCATTAAGATCACTTTCGCTTCAATAATACAAACAAGGATCACCTTCAACTCTTGCAAAAGAATCATGCTCATAGGGATAGAAGAAGAATCGCATAACAAGATTGTACCTTTACCGCATCACCTCACATGGCCACCGTCGGGCTCACCCCAGCCCCAGAAGTGGGTGGACTACTCGCTCCTCATCGCAATAGCAGACATTGATGTATAAAAAGAAACTTGCATTAAACTAAATTCAAAGCTTTTACAATCCCGGCAATCAACTTTCGCTGTATGCCAAAACCCTAAAAACCTTAGAATTCCTAAACTGTCTCTGTGGAACTACTTCTCTAACTTGTGAATTGAATGAATAAAAAACTAGCCCCTAAGGCTTTATTTATAGCCTTCTATTCCTTGCTAATCAAGGATAGAATATATCTATCTATATCTAAAAAGCTTAAAGGATAAATAAAAGTAATTTAGAAATTAAATCTATAAAGGGAAAATTAAATCTAAATAGGTGAGTCTTCTCTCCATGTGTGGTAAATCTTCTCCATAGATAGAATTTGATAGATGTAGGATAGATCTCGGCCATCTCGATCTCCTTCGGCCCCAAGGATTCCCAAACCGAGTAGGTTAGTCAAACCGTGTAACGCGGTTTCGGACACGGCGCTCGTCGATCTCGAGTAGGGCTCCTCGACATCGAGTAGGATTCATCGTCGACTGGGGCTGGCTGGGCTTCTCGGGTGGCTCTGCTCGACAGGCTCGGATCTGGGCTCCTTGGCTCCTCGATCTCGACAAACTCTCCTCGAGATCGAGTTGGGTGTGGTCGAGGATGGCTCGGACTGGTGTTGTCGAGGACTCCTTCTCGGTATGGACTCGGACAGACGCGGTGCTGGTCCTCGATCTCGACTAAGCTCCTCGAGATCGAGTAGGGTTTTGCTCGGCTTCTCCGTCTTCGGCTTCTCGACATGGCACATCTTGTCGACTCCTGGACTTGGCGCTGAGGTGTTGTCGATCTCGACAAGGGGTACTCGAGATCGAGTTGGCTACCGGAGTCGGGTTGATCTGGCTCTCGTTTCTTGATCAGAGCTCAGTAGACAAGGCCTGTGCTCGGACACCTTTGTCGAGGTCGAGTAGGCTTTACTCTAGATCGAGTAAACTCGGGCTCCAAGCTTGATTCGACTGGTTCCGCTGTATCTTGACCTTGGACTTCTGTAGTTGATTTCCGAGCTTTTCCGACCTTTATCAAAACTGCTGTTTATTTGCCTCGAATTCTGCAAAATTAAACAGAAACTGGTGTAGATTCCATAATTTGGCGAATAAACATAAACTACATAGATTCTGTATTATACTAGCCCAAATGCATGAAATGTATGCAGAAAACGATATAAAAGTTACTGTAAAACATGGCAGATTCAGCTCACAACAAACACCCCATACTTAAGCTTGCTTGTCCTCAAGCAATACTTTTACTTGTCATTCAAGGGAAGAAATCAAAACTCTCAACATCTTAGATTCATTCTCATATAACCCTGCAATCAATTACCATCCTCGAAAAGGTACTTGTGTCACAGATCCATGCAAGTGCAATTATATAAAAGCAACATCTACTCACAAAAGGAGGGTTATGCAAAACATTCATTTGTGACAAAGCAACAATAATCAAGAGGACTTTAATTTAAGTTCAATAAGAAGTAGATTGGTAAAAGGCTAAAGGTGGGCAATTTCTGGCAATGTGGTGCAAATGATCCGGGGAAATGGAGTATTTCCAAACTTTCTCAACCACATTCCTTTTCATAAGATTCATCACCTTTCATAATGCTTTTTTTCAATAATAATGCTTTTACCTCTCTAACCTCAGCACTGCCTTCTCGCGAGTCGCAAACATGGGTGTCATGAATGGCCCCGGATACTTAGTGCGTCGGACTCCTCACCTGGTGTCCCATCTCGCCAAACTATTATCTCAGCGAGCAGGGTCGATCTTTGATCGGATTTTCTTTCACTCATTAAATTTTCCATATTTTTCAAACATTTCCGCCAAACTTCAAATATGATAACAACAACACAATCACCATATGATAATCTCCATAATGTAACATCATTCTCAACATAATCCCCGGATAAGGTAAAGAATGGCAATTTTTTAGATCGTGTGGAGCAATATATGAAATAAGGCATATTATGGCTTTTGTGATGTATAAGCATAGGTAAGGCTAGGATTATAAACATCTGAGCATTATATGGAAATATAAAGTCCTCCATCCTCTTATCATGCAACATGTCAAAAGAAACTTCAAATTTTACCTCCTTTCATGGTTTTCAATAAATAATGCACTTCATTGTAACTTCCCTTTACTAGGCAATTTCATGATATATCTCTAATGAATCCAATTTTGCATCGTCGAGTTCAATATAAGCTTCCATGACATTAATCAAAATTTTTCAATGGGGGTCATTTTTCTTCAAATTTTGGAAAACATGCATATAAGCACATAGATCAATAATGCATTCCAAAATAGCCATGTAGCAATTCAAAGAAATAAACTCTAAATATGCACAAATAATGTCAAATATGGCAAATATGCACAAAGTAAGCCCTTCCCCCACCCCATACTTAAACATTACAGTGTCCTCACTGTATAAAAACAAGGGTAAAGAAAGAAACTCACTAGACAGGTGTGCAAGGCTTCATAATATTGAATGAAAGAATCGCCTGGGCCGAGTCTGAATATAGCTTGCTTCTATCCATGGACCTGAAAAGCGTAGAAGACATATACCCAAAAATAGAAAAACTAAAAATGTTAAAAACCAAAAACAAACAAAACAATGATCCAAAAAGTCCCAAAAAGTAAATGTCTATGTACAAGCTCTAGATTTTATAGTCGCTAGGCCGACTTTCCATTTATGATCAAGGTGGCATCTGCAGGGCCCATGTAGCTTGGGCTTCGAATAGAACTCCATTCTTGTTCATCAGCTGCAATCCTCCAGAATGGATCTTGTTCACCACGAAAGGCCCCATCTTCTTTTTGTTGAATTTGTTAGGGAACCAATGATCCTTTGATTTAGAGACATAGAGCTTGTCTCCAACTTCATATTCCTTGGGTTCATCATTGGATATCCTACATAAGCGTACATACCAAGGCAAACCTCTCCCATGTATAGATAAATCTTTAATTGAAATAGGAGAAGAAAGATCCATACCTTGGCTTACCTTCGCGGAGACGGAATTGGGGACCACAGTGTTCGGTCGATCTCGAGTAGGGCTACTCGATCTCGACGAGTTTTTAGCTTCTGGTGGTGAGCTGCTCGAGGATGCAGGAGCAGGTGGTTGGTCGATCTCGACTAGCGTAGTCGATCTCGAGTAGGTTTCGTCTTCTGGTGGTTTCAGCGTCGAGGAAGCAGGTGCTGGAGAAGTTTGGTCGATCTCGACTAGCGTAGTCGATCTCGAGTAGCCTGGCCTATCTGGTGGAATCAGCGTCGAGGACGGTGAAGTCGATGCAGCAAAGTGGTGGTCGATCTCGAGTACTGTACTCGATCTCGAGGAAGGCTCGGCTTCTGTCTGGCTGCTCGACGACGCTGGTGCAGGTGGAGGCTCCTGGTTTTGGTCTAGATCGACTAGAGTCCTCGATGTCGAGGAGTCTTGGTCGACCTTGACCCCATACTTGGTTCCTGTCAAGGCATCCGAGAAATAGTTAGTCCATAACGATGTACCTTGATTTGTGTCGATTGGATTCTCTGTGTCTTCCTTTAGGATTGCCATGATCTCCTCCACCTGGGCCTCCATGTCCCTCTTTTCCAGCTCCTCAGGGGTCATATTTCTTACCTTGGGTTCCCCGCAGGTGATGTAGCCAGCTGAAATAGATTTGACCTCTTCCATTGGACCTGTATGCCTTTCAGTTTTATTAAAGGAATACTCAATTACCTCATCGCTGATGTTGAAAGTGAGCACTCCTTTCCTCACGCTTATGTTGGCATCCACCGTCGCCAAGAAGGGTCTTCCTAGAATAATTGGACAAGCAGGATCTTCTTGCATATCAACAACTAGGAAATCAGCAGGGACAAAGAATTTACCTACTTGTACTGGCACATTGTCCACCATGCCTGTTGGAATGACCACCGTGTTGTTGGCCATGTAAAGTCTAGCATCCACAGGCTCTAAGGCACCTATCTTAATCTTGGACCAAATCGTTAAAGGCATTATGCTCACACTAGCTCCAAGATCACATAAAGCATTAATTTTGTATGGACCAAATCCAATAGTTATAGCAAACTTACCTGGATCTGGCCTCTTCTCCAGTATGTCCAAGTGGCTGCACTCCTCTGTAATCTCGGCCATTGATCGCTTTTTGCTCAGAATCTCCTTCTGGAACTTGACATAGGATGGCATTTCATTGAGAGCTTCCGTGAAAGGAATGGTGACGTTGAGCTTCTGAAGCATCTTGATGAAGCGCTGAAATTTCTTTTCTGCCGAGTCCTTTGGAGATTTCGTGGGGAAAGGCAGCTTCTTTTTCTGATTCGGAGCCAGAACAGACGTCGGAGGTGATGCAGTTTTCTCAATCTCGGGCTGACCGTCCTCGACGTCGAGTACACCATTGTCGATCTCGACCAGATTGGGTGATGTCGAGTTGCTGTGCAGTGCAGACGATGGTTTCTGTATTTTCTCCTCGAGATCGAGCAGGCCCTCCTCGAGATCGACCAAGCTCTAGTCGACGTCGACTAGCTGCTGGTCGACTTGCTGGTCTCCTTTGTTCTGCTGCTTTCCAACTTCTGGCTCTTGCAGTTGATGGCCGCTTCTGAGTTTTACAGCAGCGATGTGTCCAGTCTTTCCTTTGGGATTTGGTTCTGAAGATCCTAGGAGTAACACTGTCTGTCTGGGGATTCCTGCTGCTAGCTGACCAATCTGTGTATCAACCGTTTTTCACCATATATCAATTTCCCCAAGCCTAGAGTTGACACCCTGAATCTGAGTGTAGACTGAGTTGAAGGATTGCCTGGTTTCTGTGTGATTTCTCCTTATTTCCTCCAATACAGTCTCTAGATCATCCTTTTTCTGATCCCTTTCTGGATGTCCTGGAGCTCTGTAGGGCAGGGGGTTCCTAGGGGCACCTTGGTTCCATTGTGGTTGCTGAAACCTTTGGTCCCCCATGTAGCGATTGGGACCCCCTGCGTAAGCTGCCTCTTCATGGTATTCTGCCAGCCTGACTTGCTCTGTGTATGGGCACTCAGTAGTGGTGTGCCTCTGTGATCCGCATTCTATACAAGGCTGGTTGACAGAAAGATACTTTACTTGTTTGAGGAGCTTCTTATTCTGATCTCTGTAGTACTGCTCCCTAACATCTGGATCGATCTCCTTAGGGGGCTCATATAAGGGCATGGATGGTGCTGGCCTGGCGTAAGGGTTCTCCTCATAGTTGACTGGAGTCCCATACTTGTTATCATAGTTGGTCAGCTTGTCTAGAGCAGCCCATGCGTCAGGAGGCGGCATTGTCAGATACTCATAGTGTGTATATGTGTTGATTCTGTCCTTTGCAGCCAAGCCTAGAGAGTTGAAGAAGATCTCTTGAACTACGCAGGGTTGCTGTCCATGTGTGGGGCAGGATCGCAGTAGATCGTTATAGCATCCCCATGCCTTTGCTAGTGTCTCCCCAGGCTGCTGTTTGAAAGATGTGATCTTTTGGCGCAGGAGTGCAGTTTTGGCAGGAGGAAAGAACTTGTTTAGAAATTCCTGCTTCACTTGAGCCCATGTCGTGAGAGATCGTGGTTTCAGCCCTTCCAACCATTTCAGTGCAGGCCCAGCCAGAGACCAACGGAAGGCTTTCATCAGGATGTACTCCAAGGTTGTACCTTCAGAAAGAGTACGACACATGTCAGTAAAGTTGGTAATATGGCGCAACGGGCATTCATTAAATCTACCATGAAATGCATGATTTTTAATTTCAATAAGGAATTGAGTGCGAATTTCATAGTTGTTTTCAGGGATTAGAATGGCCAATTCAGGCACGACGAGAGTCGGGTGCATATAATCCTCTGCAGTGGTTGGGTATAGGGCAAGCTCATTTGCCAGCTGCCTCGCAGGTTCAGCTTCTTGTTGTTCCCTTCCTGCTCTCTCAGTGGCGAGAGCAGCATCCCTGGCGGCTAGATCCCTCGTGAGCCTCTCGATCAGCTCTTCCTGTGTCTCTGCAGCTGCCATGGCTCTTTGTAGTTTAGCTCAGATGTGTAGAAGGCGCTCTGGTTCGTCTAAGCCGTCAAAGTCAGGTGGTTGACCAGAACGGCGCATACACCTGTAAAGTAACTTAAAGAAAAAAGTGAGATCTGACTACCTAAGGCGCGAATGATAGCTTCCCCGGCAACGGCGCCAATTTGTTGTGAGGAGGAAATCGAGTATGAAATATAATGAAATAGATCAAACCAGATTTAAGCCCACGCAAATAATTACAAGACTCCCTCCAATGTAGTAAGAGCAAGTCAGGATCGAATCCACGAGGAAGCGTGTCAACGGATCCTAGGTAGCTGTAAATCTCACAGAAAAGCAACAGAAAAGACAGAAACAGAGGAACAAAGAAAGAAAGAAAGAAAGACAAACGAAAGCAAGAAATAAAATAAAGGCAGCAACTTACTCGATCTCGACCAACAGTAACTCGAGATTGACAAAGGACAGTAAAGACAGAAACTGAAAATCGACGACAGAAGCTCAATCCAGACAAATCAGTACTCGATCTCGACAAGATGCCACTCGAGATCGACGAACAACAGTAAAGACAGAAACTTCAGAAATTGAAAACAGAAACTCGACTCAACTCGACGTAGACAAAATCCAACTCGAGATCGACTAAGATCTACTCGATCTCGACAAGCCTCTCCTCTATCTCGACTAAGAATGCAGAAAGTGCAAATTGCAAATTCGAACACAGATTCTCAGATTTCGACAGAAATAAATTAATATAGGAAAGAACTTCCAAAGCTAGGGTATCAACACCACAACGATAACCATGCAAAGTAACACATAAAGGCATAAAAGATCATGCTTTCTATCAAAATAACTTTCGTTACTAACAAATAGGCATATAGAGGCTTTCGCATAAACCCTAATTGTTACTAACCCTTTTCACATAATTAATCCAAGTTGCATTAAGATCACTTTCGCTTCAATAATACAAACAAGGATCACCTTCAACTCTCGCAAAAGAATCATCCTCATAGAGATAGAAGAAGAATCGCATAACAAGATTGTACCTTTACCGCATCACCTCACATGGCCACCGTCGAGCTCACCCCAGCCCCAGAAGTGGGTGGACTACTCGCTCCTCAACGCAATAGCAGACATTGATGTATAAAAATAAGGGTCTCCCTATATACACCGCAAATCCGGGTTTAGCGCTGCTAATGCAACGTCGTATGTAACGTTGTAGCAACGTTGGATTAGACGTTGCTACAACGTCCAATCCGACGTTGTATGTTGTGGCGTAATTGCTTGGAGAAAAGAAATCCGACGTTGTAACAACGTCAGATTGGATGTTGTTACAACGTCCAATAGGACGTTGTAGTCTGGAACCTGAACGGGCTCGGCCGGGCTTAGGAAAAGAAGTGCAACGTCCCATTGTACGTTGTTATACAACGTTATATTCAACGTTGTTCATTTCTTGGGTACGGTCTTCTTCCTCGTACCTTGGATCGGGGCCGGTATACAACGGGGCCGGCAACACTCTTGGTTCTTGGTTGTAGATTCGGAAAGGATAGGCGAGGATGATGGTGGAGCTTGCCGGCGGCCTAGGCGGTGAAAAGGTGGGTGATATCGATGGCGGCCGCCGTTCCTCTTCGATGGCGGTCGGCGGGTATGGTGGTGATGCTTGTTGGTCTTTGCCTTCTTCCTGGCCGATCTGCAGACAATCGGTGGGGTCGACATCAGCAACGGTGGTGCTTACTGGCAATGGATCGCCTTCTTCCTCTACCAATCGATGCCTGTACGGCGGCTGTACACAACGTACGACGGTGATGGTGACACCAATGTTTGGGGGATATATGCAACTTCGGGAAGGAGTGACGAACACGGTGGCGGAGCTTTACTGGCAACGGCAGTGCATCGAAGGTGATTCCGGTGGTTGGGCGACGGCAGCTACACAGATTGACGGCGTACGGCATGGCGGCTCAACGAGGAAGATAGAAGATGATGAATGACTTTCTTTTTTATATATATTTTTTACCTAACTTTATATATAATTACATTTTTAGTCCAACATATTTTTTCAAATGTCAAACTACCCTTCAAATCTATCTACATGATTAGGCACTGTTTTCTTTCATAAGGATAATAAATTATGTAATTTATTCTTTGCTTTTACCAATACTATATAATAGGTGGATACCTTTGTTTATTCAAAATCTTTATTATTTTACATAAATTTAATTAATATTTAAATATCTGAGTATATTCTTTGTTTATTTATCATTTCTTAAAAACTCTTTACAATTTGTGTATATTTTTGAAAGCATATGTTTCTTTACTACATGATGAGGCACTGTTTTCATCAATACATATATAGCTATTTTATATGATTAAAAATGATATTTAAAAATGATATTTTAATAATTATTCCCAAGTATATAAGAAAATAAATAGGTGAAAATATTTACCATCATTAAAAAAAAGATGTGGAATAAAAAAAAATTAGAGATAAGAGATGTATCATCATAAATGTAAAGCAGAAGCTAACTTGCCATGTGTCAGCTTCTGGTGAATTTTTTTCCCGCTCAAAACTGGACCATTCATTACTTACCATTTCAACCGAGCTACCCACAACCGAGCTACACAAATACTAAAGGTAAGGCTCCCATAGAGAATAATAATAGGAAGCATCGAAAAAATGTACATTAAATATTATTTTAGTTTATGCGTTTCTGAGATTCATTTCGGTTTGATTGAGTTAAATCGATTGACGATGGAGTTCTTTGATCACGTTTGTACGGATTAGTTTCGTTTTGATCAAATTCCTTAATCACGTTTTTTATTTAGTTTAGTTGTTTGTGCGGATTAGTTTCGATTGTTATGGAGTTCATTTTAGAAATTCACAAAAATTAGTGCTTTTAGTTAACTTAGTTAACTAGCTAGTTGAGGTTTCACAATTGGTATTCCACAATCTCCGTGAATATATTCGACACTCAATTGAAATGAGTCATAGAAATAAAGGTGGAAAATTAGTACTTTTATTTATCTTTGTTAACTAACTAGTTGAGGTTTTACAATTGGTATTCCACAATCTCCGTGAATTCGACACTCAATTGAAATGAGTCATAGAAATAAAGGTGAAAAATTAGTACTTTTACAAATCATTTCCAACATGGTTATCCAAGGTTATACTTTACCTTTATATAACAACAACAAATATATGTACCACATTGAGATTGATATGTGTCGACCTAGATGAAATATAAAGGAATGATTCAACACGTGTATATATATATAGGTTGATGCTTTTTTATTTTTATTTTTTTTAATCCTAATTATTGTCGGTTGGTTTTAAGATAAACCACTTATATATTGTATTGTATATACACAACCCTCGATCTTTAGTGAGGAAACAATTTACATTCTTATTACAAATATTGTATGTGAGAGTTTAGAAAAAAAATGCTTATTTTTATATGAAAAATAAGAGAATTGATAATAATTATAGAACAATAAAAGAGATATGATTATCTCAGGGCCAAATTGAGCATTGAAATGAAAGAATAAATTTTGTATGAAAAATGAGAGAATAGATAATGATTAGAATTTTTAATCGTAAATCTTGATTTATAAAATGAACTTTGTTTTTATTTTATTTTATTAGGTTTATACCAAAATTGCCCTTATTGGGTTTATTGCTTGTAAAATGAACTTTGTCCACGCCCTTTTGGGGGATTGGAGTTGCCCTTGGAATGTGAAAATTCTAATTACTGATACAAAGTATTTGTTATGTTTTTTTAATTCAGTTTCTATTCGTCATATTTTTTAGGGAAGTGAATAAATATGTAGATTGGATTGAACATCTAACTTACTATATTCATGTCGATCAGGTTATTAAGGAAGATCCAGAACTTAGGGTTCTCGTTCGGAAAGATGCTTTAGGATTGGGCTAGACCGTCGATCTGTGGTCCCCTTTCTTAATTAATTCCCTTGTATTAAATAAAAAAAGGGGCAAGTTAAACGCAAACGAGATAATCTTTACGGATGAGAGGTTTAAGTACAATCCTGGCTAGGTTATCTTGAATGGGGTCAATATGGATCCGGTGGTAGGTAATCAACCTTATCTGTTATCACATTGCCCTCCTAGAAAACATCGGTAAGAAACATTGCCTAAGAAGACAACAGGCGAAAAATAATACTCCTGATGAGTCACAGGAATAAATGTGGAAAATTAGTAATTTTATTTGTCTTAGTTAACTAACTAGTTAAGGTTTTACAATTGGTATATCACAATCTCTGTGAATTTGACACTTGATTGAACTCGGTCATAGGAATAAAGGTGGAAAATGAGAGATATATAAGTTAAAACTTATAATATTATTTAGGTGACATTAAGTTAAAATTTATATCATGTGAGTGAGAAAGTATTCCTTGTTACAAAATATGTTTAATGAAATGATTTTAAGTATAAAGTAAAACAATTACTATTGTTTTTAACATTTAAAGGGGCCTTGGGGTTCTTTTTAAAGAGAATTAAGATTATGGGTGATTTATATAAAAACAAATTGAGAAGGGTGCCTTTTATGCAAGGTTTTATATTTAAGGGCGATTTTCTTTAATTAAACATAAAGTAGCTTTGGATTTCGCCGACCGCCATTAATGGAACTTCCCAAATTCATAGCAAGCTCCACCACCATACCCGCCGACCGCCATCGAAGAGGAACACCTTTTCACCGCCTAGCCTGCCAGCAAGCTCCGGCCACCACCATACTCGTCGACCGCCATCGAAGTGGAACGCCTTTTCACCGCCTAGGCCGCCAGCAAGCTCCGGCCACCACCATACCTGCCGATCGACCGCCATCGAAGAGGAAGCCTTTTCACTGCCTAGGCCGCCAGCAAGCTCCACCACCATCCTCGCCTATCCTTTCCGAATCTGCTATCAAGAATAGTGTTGCCGACACCGTTGCATCTACCGGCCCCGATCCAAGGTAGGAGGAAGAATTGTACCCACGGAAAGAACAACGTTTAATATAACGTTGTATAACAACGTACAATGGGACGTTGCACTACTTTACCTAAGCCCGGCCGAGCCCGTTCGGGTTCCAGGCTACGACGTTCAATCGGACGTTGTAACAATGTCCAATCAAACGTTGTTACAACGCCGGTTTCATTTTCTCCAAAGCAATTACACCACAAAATACAACGTCGGATTGAACGTTGTAGCAACGTCTAATCCAACGTTGCTACAACGTTGGATCCGACGAAGTATTTGCGGTGTATATAGGGAACGCGTAAAAAGAAACTTGCATTAAACTAAATTCAAAGCTTTTACAATCCCGGCAATCAACTTTCGTTGTATGCCAAAACCCTAAAAACCTTAGAATTCCTAAACTGTCTCTGTGGAACTACTTCTCTAACTTGTGAATTGAATGAATGAAAAACTAGCCCCTAAGGCTTTATTTATAGCCTTCTATTCCTTGCTAATCAAGGATAGAATATATCTATCTATATCTAAAAAGCTTAAAAGATAAATAAAAGTAATTTAGGAATTAAATCTATAGAGGGAAAATTAAATCTAAATAGGTGAGTCTTCTCTCCATGTGTGGTAAATCTTCTCCATAGATAGAATTTGATAGATGTAGGATAGATCTCGGCCATCTCGATCTCCTTCGGCCCCAAGGATTCCCAAACCGAGTTGGTTAGTCAAACCGCATAACGCGGTTTCGGACACGTCGCTCGTCGATCTCGAGTAGGGCTCCTCGACATCGAGTAGGATTCATCGTCGACTGGGGCTAGCTGGGCTTCTCGGGTGGCTCTGCTCGACAGGCTCGGATCTGGGCTCCTTGGCTCCTCGATCTCGACAAACTCTCCTCGAGATCGAGTTGGGTGTGGTCGAGGATGGCTCGGACTGGTGTTGTCGAGGACTCCTTCTCGGTATGGACTCGGACAGACGCGGTGCTGGTCCTCGATCTCGACTAAGCTCCTCGAGATCGAGTAGGGTTTTGCTCGGCTTCTCCGTCTTCGGCTTCTCGACATGGCACATCTTGTCGACTCCTGGACTTGGCGCTGAGGTGTTGTCGATCTCGACAAGGGGTACTCGAGATCGAGTTGGCTTCCGGAGTCGGGTTGATCTGGCTCTCGTTTCTTGATCAGTGCTCAGTAGACAAGGCTTGTGCTCGGACACCTTTGTCGAGGTCGAGTAGGTTTTACTCTAGATCGAGTAAACTCGGACTCCAAGCTTGATTCGACTGGTTCCGCTGTATCTTGACCTTGGACTTCTGTAGTTGGTTTTTGACTTTTTCCGACCTTTCTCAGAACTGCTGTTTATTTGCCTCGAATTCTGCGAAATTAAACAAAAACTGGTGTAGATTCCATAATTTGGCGAATAAACATAAACTACATAGATTCTGTATTATACTAGCCCAAATGCATGAAATGTATGCAGAAAATGATATAAAAGTTACTGTAAAACATGGCAGATTCAACTCACAACACTAATCAAGGATAGAAGATATCTATCTATATCTAAAACGCTTAAAAGATAAATAAATGTATTTTAAGATTAAATCTATAAAGGGGAAATTAAATCTAAATAGGTAAGTCTTCTCTCCATGTGTGGTAAATCTTCTCCATAGATAGAATTCGATAGATGTCGGCCAGCTCGGACTCCTTCGGCTCCAAGAACTCCCACAGCGCGTAGGACTGCTCAAACCGCGTAACGCGGCTTCGGGACGCGGCTCGTCGATCTCGACTAAACCTCCTCGAGATCGACTAGGGTTTGTCGTCGACCATGGCTGGCTGGACGTCTTGGGTAGCTCATCTCGATCAAGCTCGGATCTTGGCTCCTGGCTCCTCGAGATCGAGTAAACAACTCGAGATCGAGTTGGGTGTGCATCGAGGTTGTCTAGCCTGATGTTGTCGAGGAGCTGGTGCTCGTCATGGCTCGGACTGGCACCGTGGTGGTCCTCGATCTCGACAAGACTCCTCGAGATCGAGTAACGGTTGGTGCTTTGCTTCTCCGTCTTCGGCTTCTCGACTTGGCAAAGCTTCGTCGACTCCAGACATGGTGTCTAGGCGTTGTCGATCTCGACAAGGGAACTCGAGATCGAGTAGGATTTCCGGAGTCGGGTTGTCTCTAACTCAGTGCCTAGTCGACAAGGTCTGTGCTCGGACACATTCGTCGAGATCGAGTAAAGTGTACTCTAGATCGAGTAAACATGGACTCCTAGCTTGATTCGACTGGTTCCGCTGCATCTTGACCTTGGACTTCTGTAGTTGATTTCCAAGCTTTTTTGATCTTTCTCAGAACTGCTGTAATTTGCCTCGAATTCTTCAAAATTAAACAGAAACTGGTGTAGATTCCATAATTTGGCAAATAAACGTAAACTACATAGATTCTGTACTATCTTAGCCCAAATGCATTAAATGTATGCAGAAAACGATATAAAAAGTTACTGTAAAACATGGCAGATTCAGCTCACAACACTTCCTTAGTTCCTCTAAGTCTCTCCTAAACTCCTTATATCTGTTCCTCATGATCTTTACCTTTTGGAACCACAAAAATTCATAAAACTGATAAAATAGCGCAGTTTTCAAACATCATCACTAAAAGAGCAATATGCAAAAATAACTATGAAATATAGATATGAGACCATGAAATGTGCCTAAAACTAACATATAATGTCTATTAAAATATGCATTATCAATAGGAGGACTCTGGGGACCTTTTTTGTTTTTCCTTTCGTTTTTCTTTCCTTTCCATTATTGGAATTGAGACATTTATCAGGTTTAAGGTTTTCCCAGTTGCATTCAAACCCTTAGGGGAAGGGGTAGAATCTCCGTCCACCAATATTCCTTTGCCTTTATCCACAGGGTCGGGACACGATTCATGCCACATAAACAAAGACAATTGTGAGTAGAAGTTTGAGATTGAGAGGTTAGGAAGTGGAGAAGATAAAAATGAGATGGATATGAACTTTCTAGTAAGCTTAATGGCCTTTTATAGGTATTCCATTTTAAGTATTTGCATTGGGGTTGAGCATACTAAAAAATTGCATACCTTCTAGTTTTGGGAAAGTAGTAGTGGGCGGAGCATGACCGCTCCATTGAACGGATATAGGGCTTGCTCAGACACCTTAGGGAACACGCACCATATCTGCCTAAATCCTCCCTATTCGGCCAAGGGGGAGGGGTGGGGTGGGGGTCTTCAAGATCCCAACACCACCATCACTTAGAAAAATCATTTCGCCCACCATACCGAATGAACATTAACCCCTCTTCTTCAAATTGCTGTAGTCCGACATCAAACACCATAATTTTAGGGACAATGCTCAAATCTACAATGAGGCTAACAAGTGCCCCAAAATGAAACGTGGTTGCACTAATTGTAGATGTATTGAAGGGGATAAAACTCTCTCCTTCATCTTGATTTTGTAAGTTGGCAATCCCCCGAATCGCCTAGACATGACACGAACTTGCAATGAATCCCACAAATGCCTCAAATTGAAGCACATTAGCAAAGATTGCAGGAGAAATGGGAAAGATTTGCTTTGTTTTGAACAAATCATGGGTTTGGTGGACATATTTTCTGAATTTTAGGAATCTAGGGTTTTCCGGCGTGTCGAAAGGGTGTTTATCTCTCCTCTCTCCTTTTTTTCCATGGTGGATGGTAGGGTTAATAATTCTGTGTAAATGCCTTTTGTTCTATAGGTGTAGTTTTGTGTGGTTTTTCATTTTCTGTTATTTTTTGAGAAATATTTTTATTATTTTCATTTCACTAAGAGTAGAAAATAATTTTTGGCTTTTTAAGTTAATTTCACTAATATAATTTATATTTTTTTTATTTGTACATGGCCCTAAAATTTATTGGCACGACCTTGTTTGTAAGTGTATGTGTTTAATTTTTGTACAAAAATTGTACAATTATATTTTTTATTATAATAAATTCAGGTGTCCTCTCTAGAGCTGAAAATTCGGATGATCTGGTCAGGTTCGGGTCAGGTCATTGATGAGTTGGGTCAACTTTGGTAAAATTTATGTGTCAGACTTTTTCAGATTGAGCCGGATCGGATTCAGTCAAAATGAATCTCAAACAGGTCGGGTTTTCGTCTGGGGGTTGGACTTATTCGGGTTTTTTTACTGAAATGGGGTCGGGCTCGTTCGTTTGTTTAAGACTTTCAATTGTTTGGATTGAAATTGTTTGGCCCGGCCTCCCATACCCACCTCGAGCCACCTCCGGCCACCAGCCTCTAGCCGCACTCGAGCCCACCTCTGTGCGCACCTCCAGAGCCCAGCACCCGCCTGGTTCAAGCCCTGCAGCAGCACAACTGAGTCATTTCTTCCCCGCCTCACTGTTCGACATCTTCACCCTTCCACAGCCCGTCGAGCCACCTTTGACCCACCAACCACACCACCCTCAAACTCCCATCCTCACCCGCACCCAACAAGCCCTGAACCACCCCTCGCGCGTGCCCATCAGCGCCCCAATCTAGCCCGTTTGTCCCAAAACCGTTGTTCAGCCTTGATTGGCTCGTTATATCTTCGAAAACCCGATATTCTCTTTGTTTCAACTCGAATTTGGTATGATTTCTAACCCTAAACTTGTTCATTACAATTATTTAGATTATTTGAATGATTTAGATTGAGATTAAAAACCTAGGATTTGATTTATAAGCAGAATTTGGGGTTTTTTTGTCAAACGCCAAATTGATTGAAATTGATCATATGGTTGTGTTGTTCGGTTGATTTTGAGCTAATTTCATGTTCATAGCATTGTCAAATTGTTTATGGATCATGAGCTAATTGAATTTTAGAATTTTATTGCGATATGCTTTAAAATTTGGGTTTTTTTTGCCAAAAGCCAAATTGACTGAAATTGACGATATGGTTGTGTTGTTGGGTTGATTTGGAGCTAATTTCATATTCATAGCATTGTCAAATTGTTTATGGATCATGATCTAATTGGATTTTAGAATTTTATTGCGATATGCTTTAGAATTTGAGGTTTTTTTTTGCCAACAGCCAAATTGATTGAAATTGATGATATGGTTGTGTTGTTGGGTTGATTTAGAGCTAATTTCATGTTCATAGCATTGTCAAATTTTTTGTGAATCATTAGCTAATTGGATTTTAGAATTTTATTGCGATATGCTTTAGGTCGATTAGGTTCTTCTATTTTAGCATGAAAATCATAATTTAACCTATTAGCTCAATTGGTAGAGAAATTTGCGTTTGCACAAAAATGTGAGTTCAAATCCAACATAAGTTACATAATAGACAAGAGCGCAACAATTGCAAATTGCTAATCATGCACATCATAATCTTAGTTATGCACTTTTTAACCTTAATTATGCACATTTTCATCTTATTTATGCACTTTAATTTTAAAAGCTTATTATGTCTGCACACCATAATGTTATATTTGCACAACATAACATTATATTTGCACATTTTAATCTTATTTATGCACTTTAATTTAAAAGCCTATTATATATGCACGCCATAATGTTATATTTGCACAACATAACATTTGCACATTTTAATCTTATTTATGCATTTTAATTTAAAAGATTATTATATATGCACACCATAATGTTATATTTGCACACATTTTAATCTTATTTATGCATTTTCATTTAAAAACCTATTATATATGCACAACATAATGATATATTTGCACAACATAACATTATATTTGCACATTTTAATCTTATTTGCCCCCCCTAAACCCCCTGTTAGGAGGAAAATCAAGTATGAAATATAAATCTCAAATTCGACTCCCTGATCTCCACAAATTAATTACAAGACTTCCTCCCGCTCTAGTAGAAGGTAGTCAGGATCGATCCATGAGGAAGCGTGTCAGCGCCCGCCTTTTCAGTTCCAAACTCAACAGAAACAGTAAAACACAGAAGAAAGCAGAAACAGAACAAAAGCAACAATTTGGTCGATATCGACCTCACCTAACTCGATATCGAGTAAATAAATCGACTGTAAACAACTGAATATCGACTGACAAAAAATTAAAATTCGAAATTTTGTGAAATAAATCTGTAAAAATAAAGACTTCCAAGATCAGGGTTTCAACACCACATCGATAACCATGTAAAATAACCCCAGAGGCATAAAAGATCATGCTTTTCATCAAATAACTTTCGTTATTAACAAATAGGAATATAGAGGCTTTCGTATAAACCCCAATTGTTACTGACCCTTTTTCACATAATTACTCCAAGTTGTATTAAGATCACTTTCGCTTCAATAACACAAACAAGGATCACCTTCAACTCTCGCAAAAGAATCATGCTCGTAGGGATAGAAGACGAAATCGCATCAAAAGATTGTACCTTTACCGCATCACCTCACATGGTCACCGTCGGGCTCACCCCGACCTTAGAAGTTGGGTGACTACTCGCTCTTCATCATCAAGAAAGACATCAATAATAAAAGGGAACTAAATTGCATTAAATAAAATCAAACAAGACTTACAACCGAATAAAGCCAACTCCGCTCTCGCTTCACAAACTCTACTCGACTCCAAGACTCTCTCTCTACTCATACTCGACTTCTCTCTCTCTCTCTCTCTCTCTCTCTCTCTCTCTCTCTCTCTCTCTCTCTATGTAACTAATTGTATCCGGAATTGAATTGGAATTAAATGAATAAAACTCAGCCCCTAAGGCTTTATTTATAGGCTTCCTTCTAAGCTAATCTAGGAAAGAAACTCTATCTATATCTAAATCTATCTATCTATATCTAAAGATTAAACTGAAAGAAATAAAAGGAATAAATCTCTAAAGGGAATTACATATAAAGTAGATAAATATCTCTTCCATCTTGATAGAACTTGATAGAATTTGATCTTGTGGATATCTCCATTGGACTATGGATAGAACTTTGATTAGAACTCGGAATAGCTCGAAATCGGCCACTGTGACTCCACTCGATATTGACCTCGGCTAGTGGATATCGACCTGCAACTTTCTCGGCTTCACTTCTTGACTCGATTTCGGCTCTAGAGATGAATATCGACCGAGTTCGACTCGATATCGACTTGATTAACTCGATATCGACCTGCACTTTTCCTTTGATCCAACTCTGATCGATTCGGGGATCTTGACTCGATTTGGGTCAACTCAATATCGACTGTGCATGGTCGATATCGACCAACTCTCTACGTCTTCACTCGGTTCTGGCTCTTCTAGGTGAATATCGAGTGGCTTACACGATATTGACTAAGTTAGGTCGATATCGACCTATGTGTGTCGACTCGATTTTCTCCGTTTCCAGCTCGATTTGTCCTGGTTCCGCTACTCCTTGACCTCGGACTTTCTGTTGTTGACTTAAAGCTTTTCCTCCTTTCTCTGAACTGATGTAAATTGCCTCGATTTCTACGAAATTAAACAGAAACTGGTGTAGACTCCATAATTGGCAAATAAACATAAACTACATAGATTATGTACTATTCTAACCCAAATGTATGAAATGCATGCAGAAATCGATATAAAAGAAAATATAAAAGATGGCAAAATAGGCTCACATCAAACACCCCATACTTAAGCTTGCTTGTCCTCAAGCAATACTTTTAATTGTCATTCAGGGGAAGAAACCAAAACTCTCAACATTTTAGATTCATTGCCATATGTCCCTGCAATCAATTGTCAACCTCGAAAAGGTACTTGTGTCACAAATCCATGCATGTGCAATTTAAAAGAAACGTCTACTCACAAAAGGAGGGTTATGCAAAAACAATTCATGTGTGACAAAGCATTAATAATCAAGAGGACTTTACTTTAAGCTCAATAAGGAGTAGATTTGGTAAAAGGCTAAAGGTGGGCAATTTTTGGCCATGCTGTGCTAATAATCCGGGGAAATGGAGTACTTTCCAAACTTTCATACCACATTCCTTCTTCCTTTGATTTCTGACCTTTCGCTCATCGCTCATTGCTTTTTTCAATATTATGCTTTTACCTCTTTAACCTCAGCACTGCCTACTCGCGAGTCGTAAACATGGGTATCATGAATGGCCCCAGATACTTAGTGCTTTGGACTCCTCACCTTTGTGTCCCATCTCGTCGAACTATTATCTCAACGAGCAGGGTCGATCTACATTTATCTCCTGAGGTGATCGGATTTTCTTTCACTCATTAAATTTTCCATATTTTTCAATTTCCTGCCAAACTCCAATAACAACAACACAAACACCATATAATAATCTCCATAATGTAACATCATTCTCAACATAATCCCCGGATAGGAAATAAGGTAAAGAATTGGCAATATTTAGAACATGTGGAGCAAATATGAAATAAGGCATATAATGGCTTTTTTTTGTGATGCATAAGCATAGGTAAAGCTGGGATATAACAATATGAGCATTATATGGAAATCTAAAGTCCTCCATCCTCTTATTATGCAACATGTCAAAAGCGACTTCAATTTTTACCTCCTTTCATGGTTTTCAAGAAAATAACTAGTACAGTCCCCGCGCCATGGCGCGTATTCAACCAATATTAATTTTTGTTAAAATAGAAAAAAAAAGATTTGATAAAGTAAGTAAAAATTTATATTTATGAAAAATGTGTAAAGATTTTATGAGTTTAAGATTTAAGTAGAATAAGTTAGTTGAGTGAAAATCCTAAAATAAAGGCGCTTATAAGTTATAACACCTAAATAAAAAATATTTACGGTTAATTTGTTAAATATAGATAGATTAATTAAATAAACTTTGAGAGAGGTAGCTTGTAAGAAGTCAAAGGTTCAAATCACATTCTTTACGCATTTGTGTAATGAGTGAGTGTTCAAGCCTTCATTGGCCTAGGTGAGCCTGCCTGGTGGCTTCCCGACTGACTTATCGGTTCGCGTCCTTTGTAGGCTAGGACTCAGACCCATGGGGATTAGTCGACAACCTCGGAACCCCCACGTTACCAAAAAAAAACTTTGGATTTTTTTCTAGGTTCAATTGATTATGAGGAAATCGATCGTAAAATTAATGTGATTATGACATCTAAGCAAAAATATTTATCATTTAATAGTTAGAATAAATAAATCCCATTGGTTAAAAAAATGTTTAAAATTTTTATCATTTGACATTTTATATAGATTAGGTTGGGTGGGTGAAATTCTAAAAATTAAGGTTATTATAAAACCAAAAATAGTTTTCATTATATATATATATATATATATATATATATATATATATATATATATATATATATATATATTATATATATATATATATATAGATTGGTTGCTCAAAAAAATCATATATTTGAAACGTACAATATATATTTTTAAAAAAAAGTTTTTTAAATTCATCCCATTGTTTAAAGAAAATAGCTTGAAATGATATTGTATAATTAATATAGAATGAAATAATATTATATAGTTAGTATTAACTTTATTAAAAAAAAGTTTTGAATTAATCCCATTGTCTGAAAAATGTAGTATGAAATGATATTATGTAATTAATATAAAACTGAATAATATTGTATAGTTAATATTAACTTTATTAAAAAAAAAGTTTTGAATTAATAAAAAATATATTTAAATGATATTTTGTAATTAATATAGAATGAAATAAAATTGTATAGTTAATATTAACTTTATTAAAAAAATGTTTTGAATTAATCCTATTGGTTGAAAAAATGTAATGTTGCCAAAAATAACTTTGCGCGAGGAGACGACACGTGGCGTATGTGCTTTGGTTTTAATTAATATATCGATATATTTAAATGATATTTTGTAATTAATATAGAATGAAATAAAATTTTATAGTTAATATTAACTTTATTAAAAAAAAGTTTTGAATTAATCCTATTGGTTGAAAAAATGTAATGTTGCCAAAAATAACTTTGCGCGAGGAGACGACACGTGGCGTAAGTGCTTTGGTTTTAATTAATATATAGATGCACTTCATTGTGACTTCCCTTTACTAGGCAATTTCATGCTATATCTCTATTGAATCCAATTTGGCATCGTCGAGTTCAATAAAGCTTCCATGACATTTATCAAGAAATTTCAATGGGGGTCATTTTTATAAACATTGGAAAACATGCACATGTAAGTACATAAATCAGTAATGAATTCCAAAATAGCCATGTATAAGCAATTCAAGAAATAAACTTTAAATATGCACACAAAATGTCAAATATGCACAAAGTAAGCCCTTCCCCCACCCCATACTTAAACATTACAGTGTCCTCACTGTATAAAAAATAAGGGTAAAGAAAGAAACTCACTAGATAGGTATGCAGGATGTCAGAAGTCGAGTGTCTTACTGTGGGCCCTGGTCGATTTCGAGGAGGCATGGTCGATATCGAGCTACTGCTATTCTAAATCGACTTGCTTCAAGGTGACATTTGCAGGGCCCATGTAGCTTGGGCTTCAAATAGGACTCCATTCTTGTCCATCAGCTGTAGTCATCCGGAATGGATCTTGTTCACCGTGAAAGGGCCCATCTTCTTCTGCTTGAACTTTTTAGGGAACCAATGATCATTTGATTTGGAGACATAGACCTTGTCTCCAACTTCATATTGCTTGGGCTCATCATTGGAAATCCTGCATAAGCGCACATACCAAGGTAAACCTCTCCCATGTATAGATAAATCATTAATTGAAATAGGAGAAGAAAGATCCATACCTTGACTTACCTTTGCAGATTCGGATTCCGGGACCTCCTGGGATCTGGTCGATATCGAGTAAGGTCACTCGATATCGAGCTCTGCTGTTTTGGTGGAGATTCGGTCGATTCTGGGGAGGACTGCTCGATTTGGGGAGGTCGATATTGACCTGGGTTGGTCGATATCGAGTGCTTCTGCTCGAAATCGGCCGATTTCTGCTCGACAGGTGGAATCGGCTCGATGTGGATGGGTCGATATCGACCAGGCTGGGTCGATATCGAGTGCTCTGGCTCAATTTTTCCTGGCTCGACTTCTGGTGGGGTCAACCCAACTTGGTCTGGTCGATTTCAAGTGCTGGTGGTCGATATCGACCTACTTTGTGACTTAGGCGATTTTTCCTGGTCGATTTCGACCCCATACTTAAGACCTGGCAAAGCATCCAAAAAATAGTTAGTCCATATCAACTTACCTGGGTCTATGTCGAGTGGATTCTCTGCTTCTTCGTTCAGGATGGCCATGATCTCCTCCACCTAGGCTTCTATATCCCTCTTTTCTAGCTCCTCGGGGGTCATATTTCTTAACTTAGGCTCCCCGCAAGTGATATATCCAGCTGATATGGACTTTACCTCTTCCATGGGACCTGTATGCCTTTTAGTTTTATTAAAGGAATACTCAATTACCTTATCGTTGATGTTGAAAGTGAGCACTCCCTTCCTTACGCTTATGTTGGCATCCATTGTCGCCAAGAAAGGCCTTCCTAGAATAATTGGACAAGCAGGGTCCTCCGCCATATCAATAACTAAGAAATCAGCAGGGACGAATAACTTACCTACTTGTACTAATACATTGTCCACCATGCCTGTTGGGATGACCACTTTGTTGTTCGCCATATAAAGTCTTGCATCCACAGGCTCTAGGGCACCTGCCTTAATCTTGGATCAGATTGATAAAGGCATTATACTCACACTGGCTCCCAAGTCACATAAAGCATTAAATTTGTATTGACCAAATCCAATGGTTATATCAAACTTACCTGGATCTGGCCTCTTCTCTAGTACGTCCATTTGGCTGCACTCCTCTGCAATCTCATCCATTGACCACTTTTTGCTCAGAATCTCCTTTAGGAACTTTACATAGGATGGCATCTCATTAAGAGCTTCTGTGAAGGGTATTGTGACGTTCAGCCTTTGAAGCATCTTGATGAAACTCTGGAACATCTTCTTTGCATGGTCCTTTGGAGATTTCGTCGGGAAAGACAACTTTTTCTTCGGCGGAGGTGCTGATGTCATGTGGGGATGGTCGAAATCGACTGGTGCTTGGTCGATATCGACCTGTGTCTGGTCGATATCGAGTTGATCTGCTGGCCTCGGGTTTTGTGGAGGAATTGGGTCGATTTCGACCATGGTGGGGTCGATATCGACTAGGGACTGGTCGATATCGACTGGGTTGGTCGATATCGACTGGTCTCCAGTGCCCTTTTCCTCCGTCGTTTGCTCGGGCGTTTGTATCTGTCGCCCACTCCTTAGGTTTATAACAGCTACCTCTCCGGTAGATTTACCCTTAGGGTTAGGTTCAGAGCTTCCAGTTAGCGTACCTGATTGTTTGGGGACGGTGAAGCTAGCTGGCCAATCTTTGTGTCAATCGATTTCCTCCAGATATCGATGTCCCCAAGCCTAGAGTTGACACCATGCATCTGAGTGTAGATGGAATTGATGGACTACTTGGTGTCTGAATGATTCATCCGCATCTCTTCAAGGATGGTCTGTAGGTCATCCTTCTTACCTTCTCTGTCAGGGTGACCAGGAGCTCTGTAGGGAGGGGGATTTTGATGCTGGGGCTAGCGATAATAGTTCCAGTTCTGATTCTGATGTGACCTTGAGTAGTGTACCCCCGCATACCTTACCTCCTCGTGGGTCTCTCCTTAATGTAATTGATCGACGTGTGGGCACGCAGTAATGTTGTTCCTCACAGACCCACATTCCAAACAAGGTTTATCTTTAGAGAGGAATTTAACTTGTTTGGTAAGACGGCGTACCTGATCATTGTGGAATTGCTCCCTGACGTCTGGATCAACTTCCGTGGGTGGCACATACAACGGCATAGATGGGGCAGGCCTTTCATACCTTTCGTCAGAAGTGGTCGCAGAAGTCTCATATGTGTTGTCGTAGCTAGCCAGTGTCTTAAATACCTTCCATGCTCGACGTGGAGTGTATCCAAGATACTCATAGTTGGTGTAGTTGTAGATCCGATCCTTAGTAGGTGCATCCAAGCAGTTGAAGATGATCTCCTGGATGACGCAGGGCGGCTGTCCATGCGTAGGACAGGATTTCAGAAGCCTTTTGTAGCGCTCCCAGGCCTGTGCTAATGGTTCTCCTGGCTTCTGTCTGAAAGCCGTGATTTGTTGTCTGAGGGCAGCTGTCTTTGCAGGAGGAAAGAACTTGTTGAGGAACAGGTCCTGTAGTTCGTTCCAAGTGCGAATTGATCATGCAGGCAATCCTTCCAGCCACTGCTGTGCTATTCCTGCAAAGGATCAACGAAAAGCCTTTAGTTTTAAATATTGAAGATTGGCACCATCAGCTATAGCTTCACATAAATCTATGAAAGTGGTGACATGCTCTAAAGGACATTCATTGATTCTTCCCCTAAATTGACTCCTTTTAATTTCAGTAATAAAAAAAAGGACGAATTTCAAAATTAATACCAGGGAGAACGATCGCCGATTTTGGAACTTCCTGAGTAGGATACAGATATTCCTTTGCGTTGGCTGGGACATGCCCTATCCGCTCCTCAAGTTCCCTTCTCGCGTTGATCTCGCGATCTACCCTTGCTTCCCACCGTTGCTGGTTCTATGCATATTCCGCCTCTCGTCGGGCGTGTTCTGCTTCTCTGTTGGTGAATTCCTCGATCTGTCGGCGGAGTTGCTCAAGCTCCTGTGCTGGTGTGAGATGGCCCGCATTCTCGTTGTCAGATGTCGACATGAGTCTCCTCCTAAGCCTTTGCTGAAGATGGAAAAACCCAGTCAGGCTCGAGAATTGGACCTATAGGCGTGCGATCAGTTCTTCGCATACACCTGAGAAACAAAAAGAAGCAAGTAAAAAGGAACTAAAAAGTAAACAAAAAATATAAAGAAAACAAAAAGAACTAAAAAGGGCGCGATTGTTGGTTCCCCGGCAACGGCGCCAAATTTTGTTAGAAGGAAAATCAAGTATGAAACATAAATCTCAAATTTGACTCCTTGATCTCCGTAAATTAATTACAAGACTTTCTCCCGCTGTAGTAGAAGGTAGTCAGGATCGATCCACGAGGAAGCGTGTCAACGTCCGCCTTTTCAGTTCCAAACTAAGCAGAAACAGTAAAACACAGAAGAAAGCAGAAAGAGAACAAAAGCAACAATTTGGTCGATATCGACCTCACCTAACTCGATATCGAGTAAATAAATCGATTGTAAACAACTCAATATCGACTGATAGAAAATTAAAATCCGAAATTTTGTGAAATAAATCAGTAAAATAAAGACTTCCAAGATCAGGGTTTCAACACCACAACGATAACCATGTAAAATAACACATAAAGGCATAAAAGATCATGCTTTTCATCAAATAACTTTCGTTATTAACAAATAGGAATATAGAGGCTTTCGCATAAACCCTAATTGTTACTAACCATTTTTCACATAATTAATCCAAGTTGTATTAAGATCACTTTCGCTTCAATAACACAAACAAGGATCACCTTCAACTCTCGCAAAAGAATCATGCTCGTAGGGATAGAAGACGAAATCGCATCAAAAGATTGTACCTTTACCGCATCACCTCACATGATCACCGTCGGGCTCACCCCGACCCTAGAAGTTGGGTGACTACTCGCTCTTCATCATCAAGAAAGACATCAATAATAAAAGAGAACTAAATTGCATTAAATAAAATCAAACAAGACTTACAACCGAATAAAGCCAACTCCGCTCTCGCTTCACAAACTCCACTCGGCTCCAAGACTCTCTCTCTCTACTCCTACTCGACTTCTCTTTCTCTATCTCTCTCTCTCTCTCTCTCTCTCTCTCTCTCTCTCTCTCTCCCCCCCCCCCCCCCCTCTCTCTCTATGTAACTAATTGTATCCGGAATTGAATTGGAATTAAATGAATAAAACTCAGCCCCTAAGGCTTTATTTATAGGCTTCCTTCCAAGCTAATCTAGGAAAGAAACTCTATCTATATCTAAATCTATCTATCTATATCTAAAGATTAAAATAAAAGAAATAAAAGAAATAAATCTCTAAAGGGAATTACATCTAAAGGAGATAAATATCTCTTCCATCTTGATAGAACTTGATAGAATTTGATCTTGTGGATATCTCCATTGGACTTTGGATAGAACTTTGATTAGAACTCGGACTAGCTCAAAATCGGCCACTGTGACACCACTCGATGTCGACCTCGGCTAGTCGATATCGACCTGCAACTTTCTTGGCTTCATTTCTTGACTCGAGTTCGGCTCTAGAGATGAATATCGACTGATTTCGACTCGATATCGACTTGATTAACTCGATATCGACCTGCACTTTTCCTTTGCTCCAGCTCTGGTCGATTCCGGGATCTTGACTCGATTTGGGTCAACTCGATATCGACCAACTCTCTTCGTCTTCACTCGGTTCTGGCTCTTCTAGGTGAATATTATATCGAGTGGCTAACTCGATATCGACTAAGGTAGGTCGATATCGACCTGTGTGTTTCGGCTCGACTTTCTCAGTTTCCAGCTCGATTTGTCCTGGTTCCGCTACTCCTTGACCTCAGACTTTCTGTAGTTGACTTCGAGCTTTTCCTCCTTTCTCTGAACTACTGTAAATTGACTCGATTTCTGCGAAATTAAACAGAAACTGGTGTAGACTCCATAATTGGCAAATAAACATAAACTACATAGATTATGTACTATTCTAACCCAAATGTATGAAATGCATGCAGAAATCGATATAAAATTAAATATAAAACATGGTAAAATAAGTTCACATCACCCCCCCCCCCGCTAGGGAGCTCCGCCCCCCGGACTCCCCGATGCGACGCCGGTGAAAAATGATTCAAGACACATTAATAATAATCTTAATTGTGCACTTCATATTATTACTAATACACATCGTCATTTTATTCTTGCACTTTATCATTTTATTTATACACTTTATATTTGCACAACAAAAAGTGTCAAAAACGGGAAAAAGTGAATTTACCCATAAAATTAGACATATTTACCTATTTACCCATAAAATTAGGCTCATTTACCCATAAATTAAGCATATTTCAATTATAAATTTTTATAATTGAAATAGGCACATTTACCTATTTACCCCATAATGAATTATTATGTCTGCACAACATAAAGTTTTATTTGCACAATAGGATGTTATATATGTACAACATCAAGTTATACTTGCATAACAGAAAGTGTTAACACAAAAAAAAAATCCTAGGACAAAGGAAAAAAAATAAAAAAAAATTCTCGCCCGAGAAGGGGGGCATAGTGGGGGGGGGGGGGGGGGGAGGGGCACAGGGGCAGGGGGCACAAGAGGTTGACATTTTACTAATTAAATTAGGCCCATTAGTAAATTAGGCACATTAGCAATTTACTTACAAAAATTAGGTTCATTAAGAGAATTTTACATCTTAAGCAAATTTTACACCCTAAGTTAATTTTACATTTGAACCTTTGCATATATATATATATATATATATATATATATATATATATATATATATATATATATATATATATATATATATGAGATGAAATTTTCTAACTAACCAATCTTAACAATTAATAACAAATCTTATAATTAAAAAAATCCTACTTTAAAGGAGAAGCCGTCACATGGGTTATGCGACTTCTCCTTTAGTATTATAACAATTCTCGTCCCCAAGACTAAAGCTTCAAAACCGTACCATTCATTCAACCAAAGAAGTTTGCTTTTTCAAAAACCGTTTCAAAACCTCCCAACCCCGAATCAACCGTTTCAAAAACCGTTTCAAAACCGTTTCAAAAACCGTTTCAAAACCGTTTCAAAAACCGTTTCAAAACCGTTTCAAAAACCGTTTCAAAAAATTTAAATAAAATTCACTTTAAGATTTTAGATATAGTTTTAGATATAGATAAAGATTTCTATCCTTGAGTAGCAAGGTTTAGAAGCCTATAAATAAAGCCCATGTGGCTGATTTCTAGTCATTCAATTTCAGTCAGAGACAAGTAGTTCCAAAGAGAAGTTTTAGGAGTTCGAAGGTTTTAGGGTTTTGGTATTCAACGAGAGTTGGATCGCCGGGATTGTAAAGTCTTTTGAATTTAGTTTAATACAAGTTGTTATTTCCTTTCAATCAATGTCTGAGGTTGCGATGAAGCGCGAGTAGTCCACCCACTTCTAGGGTTGGGGCGAGCCCGACGATAGCCATGCGCGGTTAAGGTAAAGATCCGACTTTTATCAAGTTTTGAGCATCTACTACTTGTTTATGTGTTTATTACCCATCTAATGGAGGTCCATGATAACAACTTGGATTGTAAATATAAAATTAGTAGAGACAATTAGGGTTTCTTGAAAGAGTTGTCTAATTGTTGGAAAAGGCGAAAGCTTGTCCTTTGATGCGATTCACATGATTATCTGTTTATCTCTGCCTTATGCATGCTTTGTTATCGTTGTTGCGAACCCCAATCTTGGAAGCCTTTTACATTAAGTTTAGTTCGAATCCCAAAGCAATTGCCTTTACTTTATTTTCTTTCGTTTTTATTCTCTGTCCTCCTCGAGATCGACTAGCACTACTCGATCTCGACTACTGATTTTCGACCAAGGTCGCTGTAGCTTCTGTGTGCATGAACTCGACGAAGACCAAACCGAAGTCGACGAAGCCTACTCGATCTCGAGTAGGGTCTACTCGATCTCGAGTATAAATTTCCTGCGACTGCTACGCTGTTCGACTTGCCTGATCTCCTGTCGACTTACCCTAGTCGAGATCTAGCACCTGTTGTCGACTTCTGTCCGTGAGATTCCATCGCTGCCTAGGATCCGCTGACACACTTCCTCGTGGATCGATCCTGACTTCCCGCTGCTACATCAGGAGGAGGTCTTGTAATTATTTGCAAGGGACGGAATCTGGTTTGCCTTAGTTTATTTACATTCTATTTTGCATTCTCGATTTCCTCCTAACAACAAATTGGCGCCGTTGCCGGGGAAGCTATCATTCGCGCCTTAGGTAGTTAAAATCTCACATTCTCTTTGAGTTTACTTTACTGGTGTATGCGCCGTTCTGGTCAACCACCTGAGTTTGACGGATTAGACAACCCAGAACGTCTTATACAAGCCCACGCTAGACTGAAAAGAGCCACGGCAGCCGCAGAAACACAGGAGCAGCTGATACAGAGGCTTACTAGGGAGCTAGCCACAAAGGATACTACTATCGCCGCTGAAAGGGCAGCGAGGGAACAAGAAGCTGAGCGCGCGAGGCAAGCGGAGGCTGAGCTTGCCCAATATCCAACTACTGCAGAGGATTATATGCATCCAACTCTCGTCGTGCCTGAATCGGCGATTCTAATCCCTGAAAACTCCTTTGAAATTCGCACTCAATTTCTGATATAGCTTAAAAATAATGCTTTTTATGGCAAATTTAATGAATGTCCTCTTGAACATATTACCAATTTTTCTGACATGTGCCGTACTCTTGCTGAAGGTACAACTTTGGAATATGTCAAGATGAAAGCTTTCCGCTGGTCTCTCGCTGGGCCTGCACTGAAGTGGCTTGAAGGGCTGAAACCAAGATCGCTCACAACATGGGCCCAAGTAAAGCAAGAGTTTCTGAATAAATTCTTCCCACCTGCCAAGACAGCACTCCTCCGCCAGAAAATCACCGCCTTCAAACAGAAGCCTGGGGAACCGTTGGCAAAGGCCTGGGAACGCTACAAAGAACTACTGCGATCTTGCCCTACTCATGGACAACCACCCTACGTCATTCAAGAGATCTTCTTCAACTCTCTTGATCAAGTCACCAAGGACAGAATCAACCAGTATACTCGCTATGAGTATCTGACGATGCCGCCAGTTGACGCCTGGGGTGTGCTAGACAAGCTCACCAATTATGACAACAAATATGGGTCTACTGCAAACTATGAGGAGAACTCCTATGCCAGGCCAGCACCATCTATGCCACTCTATGAGCCAGCAAAGGAGATTGACCCAGATGTCAGGGAGCAGTTCTACAGAGACCAAAATCGTAAGCTCCTCAAGCAAGTCAAATATCTATCTGTCAATCAGCCTTGCATCGAATGCGGATCACAAAGGCACACCACTACTGAGTGCCCACACACTGAGCAAGTCAGAATGCAGAGACACATGAGGAAGCAGCCTATGCTGGGGGTCCAAATCGCTACATGGGAGATCAAAGGTTCTATCAGCCTCAGTGGAACCAAGGTCCTCCCAGGAACCCCCCACCCTACAGAGCTCCAGGACATCCAGAAAGGGATCAAAAGAAGGACGATCTACAACTGATCCTTGATGAGATGCGCCGAAATCATGCACAGAACCTGCAGGCTACGAACACCATCAACAATCAGCTCCAGAATTTCAACACAAAATTTGGAGAACTGGACATCTGGAAAAGGGGAATAGAGACGCAGATGGGTCAAATCGCTGCATAGATCCCACGACCATCCAGACAGCTCCCTGGGCAAACAGAACCAAATCCTAAAGGGAAAATCGGACACGTCGCAGCTATCAAACTTAGAAGTGGGCATCAATTACACGAGCCAGAGATCGGGAAACAGCAAGACAAGGCAGAGCAGCAACTCGAGACAGAGCAAAGTCTACTCGATCTCGAGGAGAGTGTACTCGACCTCGACAAGAATCTGCCCGACACAGACCAGAAGCTGAGCTCGGACTCCACTGCGCAACCCAGCAACTCCAGGTCGACCACCCTAGTTGATCTCGAAGAGACCCTGGTCGAGATCGAGGAACAGCAAGCTGAGGTCGACGACGCTGCAACACCTCCGACAGCTGATCTGGCTCCGAAGCAGAAAAAGCCACTGCCTTTTCCTTCTAAAACACCGAAAGATCCCACTGCAGGTAGGTTTACCAGATTTGTTAATATGCTGCAAGAACTGAATGTTTCTATTCCTTTTACAGAAGCCCTGCAAGAGATGCCTAGATATGTCAAATTTCTGAAGGAAATCCTGAGTAAGAAGCGATCCATTTTAGAGATCGCAGGCGAATGCAAAGTACTCCACTTCCCTGAAAAGAGACCTGACCCTGGTAAGTTTTCTGTTACTGTGGGTTTTGGGCAATATAAATATGATTCTCTGTGCGATTTAGGAGCAAGTGTGAGCATCATGCCTTTATCAATCTGGCGGAAGATAAAAATAGGATGCATAGAGCCTGTGGATGCCAAACTATACATGGCAACAATACAGTGGTCATCCCTACATGTATAGTAGAGAATGTCCCCGTTCAGGTTGGTAAATTCTTTGTTCCAGCAGATTTCCTTATCATAGACTGTGCTGAAGATCCTACTAGCCCTATTATTCTTGGTAGACCATTCTTAGCAACTGCAGATGCCAGAATTAGTGTTAAGAATCGTTCGCTCACCTTCACCATAGGCGATGAGGTTTTAGATTTCTCTTTTGGCCCAGCAAAAGAGGAAATTTCATGGCTGGAGGTGAAAAGCATCAGCAACCACGGGACCAAACAAACAGCGGAGGAAAACGCCAACACTGTACCCGAGGTCGACCAGAGCTCCTCGATCTCGACTAGCCACCTACTCGATCTCGACAAGACCTTGCCGATCTCGACAACCTCTGCTGAGCCACTGACTTGCCAAGAACCTAAGTATGGGGTCCTTGTACTCGAGGTCGACCAGCAGTATTCGACATCGACTAGCCCCGAACCCAAAGTTTTCTGTTTTGGGTCCGAAAAGGTAAGTTCAGGTATGAATTCTACTCCCCCTCAGTCCATAAAGAAATTTTTCAATAATTTAAGGGGAGGTAAGGCCTCGTGGCGAGAAAATCTGCGAAAGCTAAGGGCTGGAAGGAAGAAACAGAAAGAGAAGGGAGATGATGCAAGCAACCACCTATCAGCTAAGCTTGCATACTACCATCAGGACTTAGATGATCCAGGAAAAGGGCCAAGCATGAGAGGGCCCCACACATATGGTCCTTAAGCGCAAACGGAGAAGTCGGCCTAGCGACTCTAAAATCTAGAGCATGTATATAAACTTTATGAATTTTTGGGATTTTTTGAACTTTTTAGTTTTTGGTTTTTGTTCTTGGTTTTGGTTTTATGTCTTTTAGAATACTTCATGTGGATAGTCTTGTTTTTGTGTGCAATCTAACACTTTTAGGTCGGCAAGCATATAGGATCGCGAAAAGTGGAATAAAGGAGTCCCTGAAAACAGTCAAAATCGACGAAGGCCAAGTCGACGACGACAAGGAGGAGCAGCCCAGACACTCGTCGGTCTCGAGTAGGCCAACTCGAGATCGACTAAGCCACCAGAAGCTCCTCGACTTCAGAACCAACTGGACGCAGACGAAACTACTCGAGATCGAGTACAAGGTACTCGAGATCGACGAGCCCATTTCCTCGACCTGCACTGATTCGTCCTCCTCGATGTGTTATCCTGTGAGTTCCTTCCTTTACTCTTGTTTTGATTTGATTTTATATAGTAGGGACACTGTATACTTTAAGTATGGGGTGGGGGAAGGGCTCATTATCATTATTATATATTTTAGTCTTGCTTTTTGGTTTTACATGGTGAAATTTTAATTTTTTTTATGTTATGCATTCATGTTTAAATTTTATGCATTTTAGTCTTTTCCATATTTTAGTTTTGTTTTTGCAAAAAAAAAAATAGAGAATGTCGAAAAAAGAAAAAAAATGCATGTTTAAATTTTTGCATTGTTTTATACCCTAACTTAGATGTCCTATGATGATAAATAATGACTGACTTGATCATATAAATCCTATGGCGTGTTTGGAAGGTTTAGCCGAAGTCCTCAAAATGGTTTTTATGTGGATTGTGAACTTGTGATGAAATTGAGCACATATGATCCTAAGCTAAAGGTTAAAATCCAACAAAAATTATCCCAGTGAGAATTTTGGCCTTATAGGGAGAACATTAAAAATCCCTCTGCTTTCTTGAGTGTATTTACTCTTCCTATGCATCTCTAAATGTTGTGATAGTTATTCAAAGCCAATGCATTTATATGATTATGTTGATGACAATTAAATGATGGAGGCACCTTTTTAGCCAATTTTATCCTCTCTTTACCTACCATGCATTATCCCTGCTTGAAGCCAGAACATTAGCCTGAGTCTTTTATTGTAAACTCCACAAAATTATCCTTAGCCAAATTGAGCCTGACCCCCATTTGGGAATTAAGACTTAGAGTTGGTAGGAATGGTGATTTGTGGAAAGAATGAGCTTATGTTGCATTTCAAGAAGGAAGGATTGTTGAAATTATTGAGATATGGGATGGTTTTAAATTTTTATCTTGCTATGCATATTATGTAAAAGGATTTTTGGCTCATATTATAAATGCACTATTAATGTTATTTGGTTTTTATTTTCGAAAAAAAAAGAAAAAAGTACATATGTTTGTGAATAAAGTGCATGAGCCAAATTTACCTTATTTCTTTCATTATTTGCAAGATACACACTTTGGAGAGGTTGAGAAAGTTTGAAAGGTTACACACTTCATTGAGATAAATTGGAGAGTTTGGTTGATGCATATGATTGAGAAGTTATGGTTTGGTTGTGTTGGAGATTTAGGAGTCTTGATTCCCGAATTTTATTTAGCACCACATGGCCAAATAATTCCATACCTTATTATTTCTTACCAAGCCCCATTACAACCCCGCCGAATGGAATCTTCTTTGAAGACTTCTATTGAGCGAAGTCCTCCTAATAATTCTTGTTGCATTTACATAATTGGTTGCGAAGTGGATATATATTTAAATTGCAATGTTTATGAGATTGTATATGGAATTGAGTTGAGAGTTAATCTTCATAGCCTAAACACATTTGAGAGTTGAGTGTAAACACATTATTCCTGTGAGGTTGGATTTATATTGCCTATGCCTATGGATCGATCATATATGTGTGATGACGTTAAATTCACGTGTCTTACATTGCTACTATTTGAGATGTTGCTTTTGGCAAAGGCGAAGACTTGAAGAATGTGTTGTAGGTCTTGGTTATTGTTTGGTTATTGCTTGAGGACAAGCAAGTCTAAGTATGGGGTGATTTGATGTCTCCAAAGTAGCCATGTCTTTATGCATATTTTAGTTCCATATTCTTTACATTTTGCATATTTCGGGTTGGGAATATGTCGGATTTATGTAGTATATGCGTATTTGTCAGAAATAGAGATCTACATAAATTTCTGTTTAATATCGCAGAATATGGAACCATTTCAGGAGAAAATCAAGAAGCAAGAACCGGAGCACAAAGCTACTCGACATCAACAAGGCTTAGTCGATCTCGACAAGCCATGCCTAGACACCTGCCAGGATCAAGGAGCCTATGTCGAGAAGCTGAAGACGAAGAACCCGACTCCTGAACCTTCGTCGAGATCGAGTAGGGCTACTCGAGATCGACAAGACCTCGGAGACGACCCGGAGACGAGGAGAGCATGTCCGAGGAGACTGAGAGACTACCCGACCATGCCCGGACACCCTCCTCGAGATCGAGTGCCATACCTCGAGATCGACAAAGCCACCCAGCCATGGTCGAGCACATCGAGAAGATCTACCCGACACTGCCGAGAAGACCTAGTCGATAAGGCCATTCTACTCGAGATCGATGAGAGGTACCCGAGATCGAGTACACTTGTGAGCCAGGGTCCGAGCTTATCGAGCACCAGCTAGCCGAGATGCCGAGCCAAGCCCAGTCGACCGACAATCCTACTCGAGATCGAGTAGACCTTTGTCGAGATCGAGGAGACCTCCAGAGACGCGTTACGCGGTTTGATCAATTCTACTCGGTGTGGGATTACTTGGGCCCGAAGATTGACGATTCTATCCGAATTTATCAAGATACATCATGAAGAGAGAGATCTATCCACTTGAAGACTATTTAGATATAGTTTTAGATATAGATAAAGATTTCTATCCTTGAGTAGCAAGGTTTAGAAGCCTATAAATAAAGCCCATGGGGCTGATTTCTAGTCATTCAATTTCAGTCAGAGACAAGTAGTTCCAAAGAGAAGTTTTAGGAGTTCGGAGGTTTTAGGGTTTTGGCATTCAACGAGAGTTGGATCGCCGGGATTGTAAAGTCTTTTGAATTTAGTTTAATGCAAGTTGTTATTTCCTTTCAATCAATGTCTGAGGTTGCGATGAAGCGTGAGTAGTCCACCCACTTCTAGGGTTGGGGCGAGCCCGACGATAGCCATGCGCGGTTAAGGTAAAGATCCGACTTTTATCAAGTTTTGAGCATCTACTACTTGTTTATGTGTTTATTACCCATCTAATGGAGGTCCATGATAACAACTTGGATTGTAAACATAAAATTAGTAGAGACAATTAGGGTTTCTTGAAAGAGTTGTCTAATTGTTGGAAAAGGCGAAAGCTTGTCCTTTGATGCGATTCACATGATTATCTGTTTATCTCTGCCTTATGCATGCTTGGTTATCGTTGTTGCGAACCCCAATCTTGGAAGCCTTTTACATTAAGTTTAGTTCGAATCCCAAAGCAATTGCCTTTACTTTATTTTCTTTCGTTTTTATTCTCTGTCCTCCTCGAGATCGACTAGCACTACTCGATCTCGACTACTGATTTTCGACCAAGGTCGCTGTAGCTCCTGTGTGCAGAAACTCGACGAAGACCAACCCGAAGTCGACGAAGCCTACTCGATCTCGAGTAGGGTCTACTCGATCTCGAGTACAAATTTCCTGCGACTGCTACGCTGTTCGACTTGCCTGATCTCCTGTCGACTTACCCTAGTCGAGATCTAGCACCTGTTGTCGACTTCTGTCCATGAGATTCCATCGCTGCCTAGGATCCGCTGACACGCTTCCTCGTGGATCGATCCTGACTTCCCGTTGCTATATCAGGAGGAGGTCTTGTAATTATTTGCAAGGGACAGAATCTGGTTTGCCTTAGTTTATTTACATTCTATTTTGCATTCTCGATTTCCTCCTAACAACATTACTCAACCAGGGATTATGTGTTATTGACTGATTCATGAGACCCTGAATGCTATGAGAACGCTATGTCAGGTGTGCATCAGAAGGAGTGGTACAATTCCATGCATGATGAGATGAGTTCCTTGCATGAGAATCACACCTATGACTTGGTGAAATTGCCTAAGGGCAAGAAAGCTCTCAAGAACAAATGGGTTTTTCGTTTGAAGTTTGGAGAAGATGGTACACCTCCCAGGTTAAAAGCCAGAGTTGTGGTGAAGGGTTTTGAGCAGAAAAAGGGTGTAGATTTCGATGAGATTTTCTCTCCAGTTGTGAAGATGTCATCCATCCGAGTTGTTCTAGGCATGGCTGCTAGCATGGACCTAGAGGTCAAGCAGCTTGATGTGAAGACCGCCTTCCTTCATGGTGATTTGGAAGAAGAAATCTACATTGAGCAACCTGAAGGTTTTGAAGTCAAGGGAAAAGAGAAGATGGTTTGTCATCTCAGAAAGAGCTTGTATGGTTTGAAACAAGCGCCTCGGCAATGGTACAAGAAGTTCGATTCTTTTATGATTGACCACAAATTCCACAAGACACATGCTGACCACTGCGTGTTTGTGAAGAATTACACCGAAGATGACTTTCTGATTCTCTTACTTCATGTGGATGATTTGCTTATTGTTGGTCAGGATACAAACAAGATTGCTAGTTTAAAGACTGCATTGAAGAAGTCCTTAGCTATGAAGGAGCTTGACCCTGCAATACAGATTTTGGGTATGCAGATTACCCATGACAGAAAGAATCAGAAGTTGTGGATATCACAAGAAAGATACATTGAGAAGGTGCTGCAAAGAATCAACATGGACAAGGCTAAACCCGTGAGTTATCCACTTGCATCGAACATGAAGCTGAGTTCTGATTAGTGTCCTACAAGTGAGAAAGAGAAACAAGAGATGAAGAAGTTGCCTTATGCTTCAATCGTTGGTAGTCTGATGTATGCCATGGTTTGTACTAGGCCAGGCATCGCCTATGGAGTTGGGGTTATCAGCAGGTTCATGAGTAATCCTGGAAAGAAGCATTGGGCAGCAGTGAAAATGGATTCTCAAGTATCTCAGGGGCACTTCCAGAGTGTGTTTCTGCTTTGGTCCTGGAAAACCTATGCTTGATGGTTTTACAGATGCAGACATGTCGGGTGATATTGACACGAGCCAATCCAAATATGGATATCTGATTACATTCGCAGGGGGAGCAGTCTCATGGCAATCGAGACTGCAAAAATGTGTTGCTTTGTCAATGATAGAAGCAGAGTAGGGTTGGCATGGTACGGTAACCACCAAAAAGTGGGGATTACCACGTACCAATCACAAACTAGTGGTACGTAAATTTTCATACCACGTACTAACCACAAGTCGTGGTTACCGCATATGTGGTAACCACGGCTTGTGGTTACCATTGGTACATTACCATGGTTACCAAGTTGTAATCTGTTTGTATTTTTTTGAAACCCCTTGGCTACCTTCCGATAGTCATCAAAGTTATCGAACGAAAAAAATATGGTTACAAAAAATAATATGATTACCGCCTATTAAAAATTCAAATAAATAAGGTTCACAACCTAAAGTACAAACAAATTCAAACCAACCAAGTTCAAAGTCTTGAAACAAACCAAGTTCAATTATTTAAACATTCAAAATGTTCCTGCAAGTTTAAACAAAACAAGTTCAAAGTCTTCAAACATTCAAAATGTTCCTACTGTTTCTAGTAGAAAATGTAGAAAGGACCAATTTAGGTCAAAATCAAAACACAAAATATAAATTAAAAACTTAAAATTTAAAGGTAATAACAACAAAGCATTAAATAAAAAAGTTAATATATATACGTGGTAACCATGGTAACCATGATATTCAGATTTCATTACCATTACCGTACCATCTTCACGTGGTTACCACCAAGATGGTTACCACCATGTTAGTTACCACAAGTGTGGTTGCCAACATAGTCGGTTTGTGGTTGGTACGTGGTTGGTATGGTAATTTCCGTACCATTTGCCAGCCCTAAAGCAGAGTATATGGCTGTAGTTGAAGCTGGTAAGGAGCTGATATGGATGAGAGACTTCCTAGAGGAGTTGGGAGTGGAGCAAGCTAGCTACCCACTCTATTGTGACAATCAGAGTGCTATCCACCTTGCCAGGAATGCCGCCTACCATTCTCGAACCAAGCACATCTGGAGAAGGTATCATTGACTTCGAGAAAGAGTAGAAGATGAAGATTTTGAGCTCATGAAGATTCACACAAATGACAACGGATCAGATATGCTGACGAAGACTTTGTCGAAGGAGAAGCTCATCAAGTGCCTCTCAAAGGAGGGCTTGCTCGAGCCCCCCATATAGGATTGAGGGGGCCGGAAGCCATGTTGTGTTCCTTCCTATATGGGGGAAGAGTCCAATGGACTAGTTTACCATGTGGTTTTTACCATGTAAAGTTGTACCTCCTTATAAAAGGGGATGTCTTTCCATTTGGGAAAGTAAGAGAGAGAAAACAAAGAGTGAGAAAGGGAGAAAAAGAGAGAGCTTCGAGAAATTCGTATATATCCAATAGTTCAGCCTATTTTGAAGTGCCCCGATAGACGACCAAACGACCTTCGATTGGGACAATTTTCTGGTATGTTGTTCACCTCATCATAGGCTTCATTTTGTACGGTTGGATCGTTGTCTTGAGCCTCCAATCTCATATCCCCTTTGCTAGTGTTCTTTCTTAGGTTTTGTTGATTTCCACCAATTGGGTGATGAAAATTGGAGATTTGGCCAAGCTTGTTGATGCTTGATGATGTTTTATGCCTCTAGCTTTGTCTAGGGAAGATTGTACCCACTTGTTATTGTTGATAGTGGAAGTTTCTGGATCCCGTTGTTTTTTCCCCGTTTTGGGGTTTTTCACGTAAATCTGGTGTTTTTGTGCTTGGTTATTTATCTTCTGTTTGTGTTTGATTTTTGGTTTGGTTTGCTTGAGTTTGACTCTTTTGTTTACAGTTCTTGTCCATCCCGATTCGTATGTGTTAAAGGGGTTTGTCTGATGTCCCCCGCTTCCCGGCACAACATCATCCAAATTCAAAAAGGTTTTTCTAATTGAAACGGAAGAAAAAGGGTTTAAAGGTCCCCAGTTCGAACCCCGGATATGGCCGCTCTTTATTTACAAATTCAAGGAAGAAAAAGGGTTCAAAGATCATTTATAGGTTTTATGAATGTAATCTTTCATTTAATTCTTGAGCAATGTGAATCACGATCGCATATAAGGGGCCATAGCGATGGAGCTAGCAAGGTACGCTAATTAAGGGGCTTTAAAAAAAAATTTGTATTATTCCACCAAAAATAAAAAAATTGTACGGAGTATTAGGGGAAATGGTCTAGGATGGTTGGTTGGTTAGGTAGGAGGTTTAGGAAGAATAATGGAGTATGAGTTGGACCAGTTGTTGCGACTGTGACTATTGAGTAGCGACTAACCCTTTCAAATGCCGAGAAATACTCTTCCCCGGCCCTATCTCACGCTAGCTCTCTAACCTTCCGAGGCCTTTAGAGTGCATCAAATATATATCATTAATGGCTGCTAGTTGGCCGTCCGGGTCAGGGTCAGGCAGACTAGCACGGTTGGCTCAACAGCTCCGGCTGTTCGATCGTCCACTATCTGCAGACAAACTGACCCTTAGCTTCGATAGTTCCGCTGCTGCTGCTGGTCCTACCACGGATGGCAATTACAAACTGGTGATTTCTCAAGGATGCATAACCAACAATCCCAAAAGATCTGCTGTTCTTATTTGCGTATTTGAAGGCAACAATGGAGATCTGCGCGTGATACTCACCAAGCTCTCCTCCCATTCTGGTTTGTACAAATTGTCGATCTCATTAATTAATTTAATGGATGGAGTACGTTTCCAGAGATATTATGATGGATGCAGGTGAGGTGGCATTGCCCGGTGGGAAGGCGGAGGAAGGGGATGCAGATGATGCTGAGACGGCTCTCAGGGAAGCCAATGAGGAGATTGCACTACACCCTTCACTACCAAGTGGATGAAATATTTGATGTTCCCCTTGAAATGTTCCTCGACGTTTGTTTTTCTTTCTTTCTGTTTCACCTTACTATATATACTATGATTGTTGGTAATATGTATATATGGGAATATATTAGCCTATAGCACATTTTATACATTGCATTTTATACAAAGCAAAGTCGAGTTCTGTGGAGGGGTAGTTTTGTCATTCCACACCAAAACAGATTCTCCCTCTCTTGTTCATATAGAGGTTGCGCCATTTGTTGGTTGTGAGATTTTTTCAGTTGTAACAAACTGAACTGATGTGAGCTTGAGCTCTCTCTCTAATACAGCTTGAGTGTTTTTGCTGTGTTCTCAATTCTCCAAATGGTATTAGAGCAATCTTAGATCCAGCGCTGCTCGCTGTGATTGTGTTGAGATTTTTTGCTTGATTGTACTCGGATTGATTGAATCTAGTCGATTCGCATTTGCTGATTGCGATTGATTATGGCTGGAAGAGGATCGACACCGCCTAATGGACAAAGCTTTGACATGATTAATGGAGGTGGAAGAGGAACGTTTGTAAGCGTTACACCGCCGGCGCCTGGAGCAGCGAATAGAGGCGTTAATGGAGGACTTTATGGAGGATTGCAATTTGGGGATCTAGCACAAGGTATGAATGCTGTGCACTACAATCCTCTATTTCTGTCAAATTGAGACCATCCAGGTGCTCAATTGGTGTCGACGATGTTTAATGGATCCAATTTCATAAGTTGGAGCCGTTGAGTACGAATGGCATTGGGAGCCAAAGCGAAATTGGGGTTTATCACAGGTAGCCGTGTCAAAGCTCCATTTGATAGTGAAGATTATGCTAAGTGGGAGCGAGCCGACTATATGGTTAGATGCTGGCTCATAAATTCAATGACTAACGATGTATCTGAGACTCTTATGTATGTTGAATCCGCAAAAGAGTTGTGGGATGAAAGCAGGGAGCGATTTTACGAGTCCAATGATCCATTAATCTACCAGTTGTGTAGAGATCTAGGCAACATCAGGCAAGAAAATCTATCTGTAGGTGCCTACTATGGGAAAATTAAGAAAGTTTGGGACGAATTGCAACTGCTAGATGCAATTCCTGGATGTAGTTGTGGAGGAATCAGTGGCTGTAGCTGTGATTTGTTGAAAAAGATTATTGAAAGGGAGGAAAAGGCAAAAATAATGCAGTTCCTGATGGGATTAAATGATGTTTACGAGCTTATGCGTAGCAACATATTATCCAAAGATCTTATGCCTGGACTCCTTAAAGTTTTTCAAATGGCTGTGCAGCTAGAAAGATCTAAGGGAGTTACTTCAGTTCTCCCTACTGATGTGAATGCAATGGCTATTGGTAAAACTCAGCAACCTGAGATGGAAGCAAATGTTGTGAATCGATTTGCTAATAGCAGGCAGACTGATAATAGACAGATGGACAATAGGTTTCCTGATCAGAGTAGATATGAGCAGGCTAAAAGAGAGTTCAAGAAGGCCAAAATTTGATCGATTGTGCTCCTACTGTGGTGAAAGAGGGCATACAAAGGATTACTGCTTCAAGTTAGTGGGCTATCCTGAGTGGTTCAGGGGTCCTAAAGAGGAGGATAAGGGTCGTCAAGTTGGGAAAATGGCTGCACAGTTTGAGACTCCTCAGCATGACAATCCTCTTGATCATGTTCACCAGGAGGTGAATCCTGATCCAGCTATGGTAAATACCATATATAATGAGGTGGTGAGAATGATGAAGGGAAAGTCACATATGGATCCTTCTGAAAGTTTTGTCAATCAGGCCTTTGTTCACTTTGCAGGTACTTTGAGTACCTCTTTTCTTATTGGTACAAATAAAACTGACAGTAGTACTTGGATAGTTGATTCTGGTGCTACAGATCGCATAGCATTCGACACTAATATTTTCTCTGAGATTGTTCCTCTACATAATGCTGTGTCCTTGGGACTACCTGATGGTTCTCACATCTCTGTGACATCTCATGGGACAACTTGTTATCTGTGTTGAAAAATGTTCTTTATGTGCCTCAATTTCAACTCAACTTGTTATCTGTGTCTAAAGTTCTTGGTGATCAGAAATTGGTTTTCAGTTTTGATGACAAGCATTGTTGGTTACAGAGCCCTATAACTAAAGAAGTTATCACAAGAGGATGGGAAAATGATGGCTTATACAAGATACAGAAGCAAGTGGGTAGCTGCCAGAATATTCAGTCTCATTTCAATAGTAATTCTAATCATAATAAAGTTGACAGTATTCATGTTCTTCATGCCAGATTGGGTCATATGTCACTTTCCAAAATGAAACACTTAGCCATTTGTAAAACTGAGAATGTATCTCAGCTTGATTGTGATGCTTGCAACATGACTATGATTCATAGACTCAAATTTGATAGAAGTGAATCTATGGCAGATTATCCTTTTCAGTTGGTACACATGGATCTGTGGGGTCCTTATAAGACTCCCTCTATTTGTGGAGCTAAGTACTTTCTCACTATTCTTGATGATCATTCAAGAACTACTTGGACCTATCTTCTTCAAGACAAATTATTGGTCTTGAGGTGTGTCTCTAGTTTTCTGAAATTGGTTGAGACTCAGTTTATGTCATCTGTCAAATGCATTACGACAGATAATGGCACAGAATTCACTCAGAAAGGGTGTGTTGAGTTGTTTAGTAATCTTGGAATTATACATCAGAAATCTGCTCCTGGAGTTCATGAGCAGAATGGTAGAGTTGAAAGGAAACATAGACATCTAGTTGAAACAGCTAGAGCCATTGGAATGTTTGCTGGTCTTCCCATCAAATTCTGGGGAGATTGTGTGTTAAGTGCTACATATCTGATTAATAAAATGCCTTCTGCTGTACTCAAGTGGAAATCTTCTTTTGAGATTCTATTTCATCAAGCTCCTGCCTATGATCAACTCAGGGTGGTTGGGTGCCTTTGCTATGCTTTCCAGCCTAATGATCATAGAGATAAACTTGGTAGTGTGGGTAGAAGGTGTGTTTTTCTGGGATACCCACCAGGCCAAAAAGCTTATAAGCTCTTTGATTTAGAAAGGCAGTGTATCATCATCAGTAGGCATGTGAAATTTGAGGAGTCTGTTCTTCCTTTTAGAAATTCTTCTCAGTCTCAAGCTCCTATAGTGCCTGTCTTCCCTTCTGTTGCACTGGATGACTTATCTGAGGTCGATCCCATCACTGCTCATCATAACACCCCTACTCATTGGAATGCAACTGAGAGTGCTAACCCTGTCTCTGATCACTCATCAGAGGTGGCTCCTGATAGTGAAGATTCTCCACCCTCTCAGATTTCAGTGGCTCCTGCAATGCACATGCCCAGTCCTACTTGTCCCCCTATTCTTTCCAAAAGAACTATCAGACCTCCTCCTCGCCTTCAGGATTATGTTTGCTCAGGTTTGCCATCTAGAAGCAGTGGTTCAGATGAATCTATGTCTCAATCATTTGCTGTTTTCTCCACCACTAACTTGGCTCACTTATCTCTTGCCTACATAGAGTCATTTGTCAACATGTGTGCTTCCTTTGAACCAAATAGTTATGCTCAAGCCCAGGGTGTGGCCCATTGGGAACTGGCCATGAAAACTGAGCTCACGGCTTTGGACAGCAATCACATATGGTCTCTTCTTCCCCTTCCTGATGGGAAGAAAACCATTGGCTCAAAGTGGATCTACAAAATTAAATACAGGCCTGATGGATCCATTGAGAGATACAAAGCTAGATTAGTTGCAAAAGGCGTTAACCAAGTCAAAGACAAAGATTAAAAACAAACCTTTTCCCCTGTGGCAAAATTGTCTACTGTGAGAGTCATTCTAGCTATGGCTGCTGTTAAGGGTTGGGTGCTCCATCAACTTGATGTTAACAATGCTTTCTTGCATGGTTACATGGAAGAGAAAGTGTACATGACTCCACCCTTGGGTTATGAGGTTCAGAAGGGACTGGTTTGCAAGCTGAATAGGTCTCTTTATGGCCTTAAGTAAGCCAGCAGACAGTGGAACTATGAACTCACTAAGTTCCTTACCAGTCTAGGATTCACTCAATCCAAGCATGACTACTCCCTCTTTGTGAAATCTCAGGGAACATTCATGACAGTTGCCCTTGTTTATGTAGATGATATGCTTCTTTTAGGCAACTCTTCTCAGAAAATCAGTGCAACTAAGCAAGCTCTTCACACAGCATTCACCATCAAAGACTTGGGTATTGCTAGGTATTTTTTGGGCATGGAAATATCTAGATCATCATCTGGTATTCTTCTCAACCAAAGGAAATACATCCTTGACATTTTAAAGGATGCTCACATGGAAGGCTGCAAGCCTGCATCCTTTCCTATACAGCATGGTACAAAGCTATCTGCCATTGATGGTGAGCCTGTTGACAACCCTGAATGTTATAGAAGGATCATTGGTAGGCTCCTTTATCTTACTCTTAACAGACCAGACATTTCTTACTCTGTCCAACAGTTAAGTCAATACCTCCAAAACCCTCTCAAGCCTCACTGGAATGAAGCCTTGTATCTCTTGAGATACCTTAAGGGAAGCTTCAACCTTGCTCTATCATATCCTTCCTCCTCCTCCCTCAATCCAGTGGCGTATAGTGATGCTGATTGGGGAAATTGTCGTGACACTGGCAGATCTTTGACTGGGTTTTGTGTTTTTCTGGGCTTAGCCTTAGTGTCTTGGAAAACTAAGAAGCAAAAGGTTGTGTCGAAATCCTCCATAGAGAGTGAGTATAGGAGCATGTCAGCTGTTGCCAGTGAATTGGTTTGGCTACATGGTCTGCTTTCAGATTTGCATATTCCTGTCCAGCTTCCCATCACCTTGCATTGTGACAATAAATATGCCCAAGAATTAGCTGCTAATCCTATCTTTCATGAGAGGACTAAGCATGTCCGCATAGACAGCCACTTTATAAGGGAAATGGTTCAAGCCAAATTCATCGAAACAGCACATGTATCTTCTGCATTGCAAATTGCTGATGTGCTCACCAAGGCCTTAGGAGCTTCTCAACACTAGTTTCTTACTTCCAAGCTTGGTCTAGTTTTACCTTAAGGGAAGCTTCAACCTTTGCCTATGTCTTGGAAAACTAATATATTAGCCTATAGCACATTTTATACATTGCATTTTATACAAAGCAAAGTCGAGTTCTGTAGAGGGGTAGTTTTGTCATTCCACACCAAAACAGATTCTCCCTCTCTTGTTCATATAGAGGTTGGCGCCATCTGTTGGTTGTGAGATTTTTACAGTTGTAACAAACTGAACTGATGTGAGCTTGAGCTCTCTCTCTCTCTCTCTCTCTCTCTCTCTCTCTCTCTCTCTCTCTCTCTCTCTAATACAACTTGAGTGTTTTTGCTGTGTTCTCAATTCTCCAAAGTATACGCTGTAGTTATATAGCTAATATGGATCTGCACTAAAATTACCTAAATAATAAATCAGGATGGAAATCGAAGGCAAGAGGAGAAAGAATGGGAGGGAGAGAAGTATATGTTGCATTTCTTTGATTACGAAGCAGACAACGGTAAGGCGTACGTAATATATGCATTGACTGCAGGCATCTTGATTTGCGCTGCTTCTGTAGTTTACCTGAAATCACCACCATTCCCTCTACGCAAACCTAGTTTCTGGACACCTTCCTCCTCCAATTAGTTGTGTCCCTTTATCCTCCAGTAATCACATATTAATCCCATGTACCTTTAACCTAGCTACTTTACTCTTTTAATTACTTGTACAATTCACATCTATATTATACTTTAAATGAGAAGCAATTTTGCCAAGTGTCACCATTTTATGCCAAGTTATTTTAGGTAAGTGTATTTCCTTAATAATTTAATTAGTTAGGATAAATCAATTAACCTATTTATTATTTATCCATATATCTCAATCTTTCCATATATATCTTAATTTATTATAGGTTATTCTATTTAATTTTAGACAATATTCTTAAGGCATAATTAGATATATATATATATATATATATATATATATATATATATATATATATATATATATATATATATATATACATACATACATATATATACACACCCATTAAATTTTATTAATTTATCTATATACACAGAAAAAAATTCAAAATTTTTTTTTGTATGCATCAAAATATAATGATCTTATTAAATTATCCAAAGTATGATTATTGCTTAACGATTATAGATTAAAGTTTTCATTTAACATATTATTTTAAGAAAATACGTGAATTTTATTTTCATACCTTCCTTTCTATATCTACCAAACTTCTAACCTATTTAGTTTTTTAGAAAATAAAATTAAAATTAACATGTTAAATAAAATAATAAAATTTGTCTTTTGTTTTAAATTAATAAAATTTCTTCATTTCTACAAATTGAATATTAAACCTATAATTCTACTACCACATGTCGCCTCCTTATGCAAAGACTTTTTGATCATTTTTTTTCAATTCACTATAAACTCCATTTTCTTAACAGTGGCCACTAGTACAAATGTAGTCATCAATGATGTTTAAACAATGGCCTTTGTTTATGAAGTGTCGTTAAAACTATATTTAATGTCGTTTTTTGTAAAAAAACGCCATTAATTTATATGATGCCATTATTTAATGGCATTTGTAAAACGCCATAATATTTCATGGCGTTTATAAACGCCATAAAAATAAAAAGATATAGGATAAAAAAATCTATCAGAATGTTTTAAGAAAACATGGCGTTTGCAAATGCCATGGTTGAAGGATGTATTGGGCGGAAATTTTTTTCCCGCAAATTTTAGCCTATTTCGCGCAAAAAATTTGAGTCAAATTTTTTTAAATGAAATAATTGTTTTCTGTGAAAAGCAAAATAAGGAAATAACCCAAAAGATCACGTTTCATTCTTCTCTGAGCGTTCGCCTAAAACCCAAACCCTAAATCGCTGCCCAGAAATCGCTCCGCGCCTCCGCCCAGAAATCGCTGCTCGCAGTGCGTTCCCACCGTCCAGAAATCGCTGCTCGCCGACCAGAAATCGTCGCTGCTCGCCAACCACCGTCCAGAAATAGCTGCTCGTCGACTACCGTCCAGAAATCGCTGCTCGCCGACCAGAAATCGTCGCTGCTCGCCGACCAGAAATCGCTGCTCGCCGACCCTTTGGTGTTCAGGGCGGTCGCTGCTCGCCGACCCTTTGCTGTTCAGGATGGTCGCTGCTCGCCGACCTTTGCTGTTCATCGTGGTCGCTACTCGCCAGTGCTTCATCCTCAAATCCCTAAAGTTTCAAGCTATTGATTCCAATCAAAACCCTAAATGTTCTACACATAAGGTAATTTTGTTTTCCAATTGAATAAATGACCACATAAAGCCCCCAATTTTTCTATGTATGTTCCATTTGTTTCCAGTTTTGTAAATAGATGACTAAATTGCAATATCCAAACACCTTAATTTTGATGGATTTCATCTTTTGTAGGGGATTCTAGGCCTACAGCTTTAGGAAAGGGATTGCAACAACAGGAAACATTTGTTCAAGATTTAAAGAGATAATGAATTCCAGGCTCTGAAAGGTGAGTTCCAGAATCTCTCTCTCTACAATTAAAAAGTTTTTGAAGGGATTTGATTTAGGGTATGAGAAGATTGATGCATGCATCAATGATTGTTGCTTGTTTAGAGGAAATGAAAAAGAAAATCTCAATAAATGTCCTGAATGTAATGCTTCGAGGTGGAGAGTGAATCCGAGGACCAATCAGATAGAAGAGGGAGTGGCAGCAAAGGTCTTGCGCTATTTTCCCATAGTCCCGAGGATTAAGAGGATGTTTCTTTCAGAATATACAAGTGAGTTGCTAAGATGGCACTCTACTCATCATAGTCAAGATGCCATGATGCGTCATCCAGTTGACTCGGTTCAATGGCGGACCGTAGATTAGAAATGGCCAAGTTTTGCTGCTGATCCAAGAAACTTGAGATTCGGATTAGCCACTGATGGGTTTACACCATTCAACTCTCTAAGCTCAACATATAGTATATGGCCTGTGATTTTAGTCATCTATAATCTGCCACCGAATGTGTGCATGTATGTAGAAAATTGATGTTAAGTCTGCTTATTCCCGAGAAAAAACAGCCAGGCAATGACATAGATGTGTATTTGCAGCCACTTATAGATGAATTGATGGAGCTATGGACTACTGGGGTAGAGATGTATGATGCATTTAAGAGGGAAATGTTCAACCTTAAAGCTATCCTTTTGTGGACGATAAATGACTTTCCGGCATATGGTAATCTAGCTGGTTTAAGTACAAAAGGGGAGTTCGCATGTCCTGTTTGTGGTCTTGAAACAAAATCTAAATGGTTACCTTTGGCAAAAAAGACTGTTTATACTTGTCATAGAGTATTTCTTCCCCAATCCCACCCTCTTCATAGTAAGCATAAGTGGTTTGATGGAACAAAGGAAAAAAGAAGGCGTCCAAAGGTTTTTAATGGGTTGGCTGTTGTTCGTGCCTTGCATGGGTTCAAAAATAATTTCGGGAAGAAAAAAAAGAGGTCGAAGTATAAGAAAAGAGACCCTGCCAAACAATTGAAAAAGAAGTAAATATTTTTTGGCTTTCCATATTGGGAGGTTAGTATGGGTTTGATCATTTTTTTTAGGTTATGTATTGTGAAATGTTTGTGGGTTCACTAGGATCCTTGACCTAAATGATGCTTTCTACTAAATTTTAGGTACTTCCTCTATGCCACAATCTCGATGTCATGCATATTGAAAAAAATGTGTGTGAAAGTGTCTTATCCACCATATTAGATGTCAATGGCAAATCAAAAATTGAAGATGAGTCTCGTAGAGATCTTGAGCTGCTAGAACTGATGGATGGTGTTCCATTGGAAGATAGGCGTGCCATGTTAGAGCTACCATCCGCACCTTACACTTTAACCAAGGTTGAGAAAATTCAGTTTTGTTGTAAGTTATTTTCTGAAAGGTTTCCTTATGGTTATTGCAGTAACATTAGTAATTGTGTCAAGCTGGATGAGTGTAAGTTGCTAGATCTCAAGTCTCATGACCATCATGTCTTAATGCAACAACTTTTATCAGTTGCATTAAGAGGACTTTTGCCTGAAGGCCTAAGAAAAGCTTTGTGGCGTTTATCGGCATTTTTTAATGAGTTGTGTTAAAGAGTATTAGGTACAAAAAGATTGGAAGAATTGGAAGATGAGATCATAGTGACTTTATGCTTGTTGGAGAAACACTTCCCTCCATCTTTCTTTGATATCATGATCCACCTTTGTATTCATATTGGAAGAAAAGCAAAGTTGTGTGGTCCTGTCCAATTTAGGTGGATGTACCCTTTTGAGAGGTAACGTATTGATTTTTTCAAGCTCTTAGATAATAATTCCTCATTAGAAGCTATTTTTCTAATTGGTTAACTTTTCAAAAAAATTCTTTAATTTGTCAGATATATGAAAGTGCTCAAGGATTATGTTAAAAATCGGGCAAAACCAGAAGGCTCTATTGCTGAAAATTATTTAGTTAATGAGTGCTTGAGGTTATGCGGTCGCTATATGAAACAAGTAGATGCCATTAGTTCTAAAAGGAAACGCAATGAAGTAGATGCCATTAAATAGGTTTTCCTTGGATTACAAAACATATTTAATGGCGTTTTATAAACGCCATAAAATATATCCTCATTCCTGGCGTTTCTAAAATGCCATTAAATATGTTTTTTTCGGATTACTTATCCTTATCCATGACGTTTATAAAACGCCATTAAAAATATTTGTATTCATGGCGTTTTATAAACGCCATTAAACAAGTGTTTTTTTGGCTTACTAATCCTTATACATGGGGTTTGATAAACGCCATAGAATATATTTTCCATGGCGTTTCTAAAAACGCCGTTAAATAATATTAGAAAGCATGACATCTGTGTAGACGACGTTTGGGGATGGCGTTTAAAAACGCCGTAGAATGTCTTCCATGACGTTTTTCCAACGCTGTTGATGACTACATTTCTACTAGTGGGCTCAATGTAAAATATTGAATTAATATTAATAATAATGTTAATATATTATTTAATGAACAGTAAGTTTGAAGATATGACATCATCACTTTAATTATAGTTTTTTCCTCAATATATTCTATATTTTCTAACCAAGGGGTTTATATCATTTTTAATGAGATGTTATCATTACATTTATTATAGTTTTTTTAATTTACTTGGGTATCCAGGTTCTGCTACTTGCACCCGACTGATCACATGAGCCCTGAAGTTAAACACTAGGTAAACCCTCCAGTGGCCACCTGAGACGAAATTCGAACCGGAGACCTTTGAGTACTTCTCACAGGTCATTTCCAACTTAACCAACCCTAAATGGTTTACATTAATTTTATTTTTTTCAACCAATAAAATTATACATTTTTAATTTATACTAAATTTTATTAAAATTTTATAATATTAATTTGTCATATTATTATGATTTAAAAATAAACCGCGCAATGACGCGGGAACTGTACTAGTTATATATGGAACTCCAGATCGAGATCTATGTATGTAACCCTTATCCGCGCATTCATCTTCATCTAAGAAATTAGAATCTTCTTCATTAATTGCACTCATCAAAATTGCAAAACAATTGCCCACGCACCTAGTGACCACAAAGTGTGCTATTTTTCAGCCTTTTACCAAATACACCCATTGATGAATATTACTTCTTTTTAGTTTTTAATACATAGCTTAAACTATATATATAAGACAATTTTTAAAATAGTTTTTTATACTTTTAAGTATGAAATTACAAAACAAGATTGCTACAAAAATTAAATATTTTATATAGTTATAATTTGAACTTTTTAACAAACGTGCCAAAAAATTAACGGTAGTTATCTTTTTTAATATATGGAAGGAGTAATAAATAAATAAAAATTGCAAATAATTCGTGGAAACGGATTGAATGAGTTTTCTATCCTATGTCCTAAGGGTATAGGATAACAATCTCAATCGGGAAAGATTCCTCATATTTAAATTATTTTTAGTTTTTTCTTAATATATATTGCTTTCCTAGAGTCACTTATTTATTTTATAGGGAATCTTTTTCGATTAAGGTTCTTATCTTATGCCCTTAGGGCATATGATAGAAAGACCGATGAGTGAATTAAGGTTCGAAAGTTATCCATTTCGTGGGAATCTCGGGTGGATTATATCTATTTTTGAAATCCACACACTTGAGCATGTCAAACGGGTCCCTAGACTTTATTTTTGTTCATTGAAGTCCCTAAACTTTGAGTTTTTGTACACATCAGCTGGTCATTCCTTTAATAAATTTGTTAAACATGTGTGAAAATAATGACATGGAATCAATGTATTTTTGTATTCATGACACGAGTTAGGTTATACACATGTAATTGCCCGGTATTTGTTTTACCAAATTAAAAATTGAGTTTTTTTCTTCTTCTCAAAAGTCATCATATATAATAGAGTTTTCCTAAATAAACATATTTTAAAATATATTTTTTAATCAAACACACTTTCTACTCATGACCAAATGTTATATTTTCCAATAATATTATATTTTAAAGTATTTTAGTGACCAAAATTTCCTTATTTAATTAAAAACAGAGTTTATTTTGTTAACACAAATAAAGTTTTTTTTTTTTATAAAAAGTGGGACTACTAATTACGATTGCAAAATTATATTGGCTTACTAATTGTCGTGTCTCATAAAGATAACACCATATCAAACCAAAATATGACACGTATGCGAAATTCCAACATAACCCGTTTCAGGCCTATGTTTTTATATGTAGATATTGATTAAAATGAATTAATTATTTAGGTGGGACCACATGAAAGAAAAACTTGTCACGTAAGCCTCATTTAAGAAAGAGTCGCCATATGACATCCTTCGTGGAGGTTTTAGTATAATTACTAGTTTAATATTTAACCCGCATCTTGTGCAGGCCGTGGGATCTTTTTTTACAAAGTATTTTATATTTGATAATGACTATTAGATAGTACATTTATTCAAAGTAGTAATAAATAAAATTTTGTATAAGTCTGACTATGAATAATATTATGATAATTTAATAATCTAAATTCAAATTAAAAAAAATCATAAGTAGGTAAACAATCTTAGGATAATTGGTAGAGTTGGCCACGGAAAGAAATCATAGATTAATGTAAAGTTAATTAAAAGAAAATAAAAAAAAACCATAAAATGACACGTAAGCATGGTGAAATAAGATAATGCCACATAAGATCGAAAATTATAGAGAAGGCGGCACACGTATACAGTTTACTCCTTCTTTAGTGTTATTTTATATAAGATACATCCACATTTCGAAGACATATATGAACGAGATTTTTTTTAAAAAATTGGCGAAAAGCATTGAATAATAATACAAATATATATATATATATATTATACTAATATGATTATTTCCGTATACATAAAATCATAGTAAACCTATATCTATTATATTCAATGTATGTAGACATTTTGGAGATGATTGTGAAAAATTTAATATAGGAAACATATATTGAAACCTTCCCAAAATATTATCGACAAATAAGAAAAGTGATTTGTGATTAAAAAAACCAACTTTATTGAGAGAGTGACACATCAGTCAAATGCTAATAGAATTAGTAATATTTATAGATTAATAGATAATAGATAGATAGATAGATTAATGAAATTTTTTGCCAAATAGGCACTTTTTTGTAAAAATTGGTGAATTGTCCAACTTTTTGGACAAATTGGAAAACTATTCACCTTATATACTCACACAATTAAATCCCCAATTCATCCTCTCCTTCCCCAAAACCCTCCTTCCTCAAATTGGAAAACGATCTCCCTCGCCTATTTGTCTCGCCGGATCCATGTCTTCCTCCCATGGCTTCCTCTGTTGATTGCAATCGGCCGGAGCGAGGCAGAGCAACCGAGGCGACGTGTTCAGATCTGAGAGATTCCAGATATAAGATTCGAGCAGATCTTAGATTCGAGCGGATCTGAGAGTCGAGCAAGCGAGGCAGAGCAATTGGACAATGACGACGATGTACTCGAATCTCAGATCTCGAAATCACTCCTCTAGTCGAAGCAGCTACGAGAGGCAGAGGCAGAGGTAGAGGTCGGAGCGAGCGAGCGAGCGAGGCCGGAGTGAGCCGAATATGGTGGTGAGCGCGGCTGTCTGGGCAGTTGAGGCTGGAGCGAAGACTCAAATCGTCGGCATCGAGGAGGAGAGGTCAAGCTCGGAGATTGATTCCTCTCGCCGGATCTATGGCGAGCGAGGGAGGTCAAGCGAGGGCGATCCCTTAGATCTGAGCCGAGGTCGAGCGAGGTGGAGCGAGCGAGTCCAGATCCAAGCGAGATCGAGCGAGGCAACGACTGTAAAGACCCGGATTTTTGAATAATAACTTTTGGAAAAATGAATTTAAATCAGATGTAATTAGAATGTTTCAAGGAAAACTCGTCTTTAATCTACTAAATCGAAATTAAAATTCTTAGATCGAGTTCCGGCCCAATTTTTTTCAATTTATACAAAATAGATTTTATTCCGCTTTTTAGGAATTCCATTATTTAATTCGGATTGAAAATTTAAAAATTATTTGTAAACGAGTTGGGATAAGATCGAAAAGCGGATTTCAGAATTTAATTCCGAGTATTTTGAAGGTGGGTTTTGGGACTATTTTACATGTCACCTTCCTCAGTGCATTAATTTCATTAATATTATACATTTCCAAACACCAGTTAGGGCAAATAGTTACAAAATACATTTGGTATGATTAGAATGGAAATCATATACAAAAAGGTGCCAAATACCAACTTCCATTCATACCATACATTCCATTAGCTTAACTACAACAAAATAGTTGCACCTACAATGTCTTTTCCAACAAAATATAGATTACAAATAAGCCTAAAAGGGTGCTCGACATAGTGGACAAATGGCTTCATACGACAACCACTCTAGAATACACTCTCTGTGGAAGGTATGAGGACACACTGACCGAAGGGTCGGCGTTGATGGCAGCATAGGCTCAAGACATATAGAGCACTGGTCCACTTCCGCTGGAGAAGCTGCGGGATCCACATGCTCTGGAGAAGCTGGGGGATCCAAATGCTCTGGAGAAGCTGGGGGGTCCACATCCTCTTCTTCATCGATGCTCATCTCAGATTGAGAGCTTGAATCAGAGCTCATGTCATCTTCAGATTCTTCAATATAAAGTACATCAATAACGAGATCAGGGCAGAGCCCATATTCAACGAACTCAGCATCGCCTGAAAACCACCTGTGTGTATAATCCATTAGCATCAGGTTGGCTACTTGAGTTCGAACCACTGCAGTGACCCCTGCTTCATGTAACAGTTGATCACACTGTTCATAAGTCATTGGCAACCCATTCCACTCAGTGAAATAGTCCAGGTACAGCTCAGGGATCCTTTCAGAATTGATAGACACGTACACAGTGCTAGGTCCGTAAACAGGTGTCTGCCGTGGTGTGATTACCACTTCAAAAGACCCAACAGTGTAATGGTAACCCATTTGAACTTCAATTGGAAGTGCCATCTAAGGATACAAAACATACACAACACAAAATAAATATACACTCATATAAATTGGTGAAATCAAAACCCTAACCGACAGAAAGAGGATGAAAAAATCATCTAAAAATCAGGAAAAAACAAAAGAACACTTGCTTGAAAAATGTGAAAACAATAACCGATTTTATAAGGTTTACAGGAAATCGAAAGGGAGAGAAATAGTTGAGAAAGGACGCACCTTTTGGAAGAACACTTCGGAAAGAGGAAGAGCTTGTGGAGGAAGACGAAAGGACTTCGAGAGAGGGTAAGGATGAAGAGAATGGACAGGGTTTGAATGACGTTGGACTTCTGAAGAAGCGAGGAAGAACACCGCTTTAAATAAAGTTACCGACTTGGGTCAACTCCTTTCATCAGTTAATGGGCCACAGTCTCATTTCTTGAGGTTTAAAATAAATCAACCACCAATTTGATACAAATCTTATTGTTGTGCAAAATTTAACCTAGTGTTCAGCAAAAATAATATCATGTTGAGCAAATTTCCACAAATCGACCATGGTGTACAATTTAATTTTAATTATGGCCAAATAAAGGACAACATGATGAGATAAATATGTTTGAAAAATCAAAAATTATATTAAGTAAAAATAATATCATATTGGGAATAAATTCACATAGATCAATTGTTGTGCAAAGTTTAACCTATTGTTCAACGAAAATATGATCATGTTGAGCAAATTTTCACTAATCGACCATTGTAGGCAATTTCATTCTAACGATGACCAAAAAAAAGGCAGCATCGTAAAAAAATATATATTTAAAGATTCAAAAATTATATTAAGCAAAAATAAGATGTTATTGGGCACAAATTCACAAAGATTAATTGTTTTGCGAAATTTAACCTGTTGTTCAGCAGAAATATGATCATGTTGAGCAAATTTTCACCAATCGACCACGGTATGAAATTTAATTCGAACGATGACCAAAAACAAGACAGCAACGTAAGAAAATATATATTTAAAAAGTATAAAATTATATTAACGAAAAATAGGATCATAATGAGCAAGAATTCACAAAGATCAATTTGTGTGCAAAATTTAACCAAATGTTTAGCAAAATACAACAACAGACTCAACGCTGCTTGAAACTAACATCAGTGTCACCACTATTTTCGTACTTAGGCAGCTAGTGTCAGCCCATAATGTTCTCTTATATATCTTGAGCACTTAATTTGTCAGATTACATCCAAATTCCCCACTTACACAACAACAACCTATCTAACTACTGGTTCTTTAAAATTTAAAACTCCAAGTTTCTTTGATCAGATCTGCACACATGAGTTCTCTGAAACGAAAGATCTTTTCGTTGTTGAAATTTTTAACGTCTCCCCCAAATACAGAAGCTTCAATCGCTTTTAATGTAAACACACCGCATGAAGCCCTGTAGACAAAGAAAGAAACAATGTAATGTAAGGACATAAATAACAAGTATCTAAACGTAACCAAAGAACAAAACAAGATAACAAATACATATCCAGTAGAATCATGCATTAACCCAGGAACCATGTATAGCCGGAAAGGAGAGGAATCGAAGTTTTCAAATAGCCCAGCCTTTGCTAAATGAATTGGGAGCCAAATAGCAAACGGTTGCAATTGTTCTTCAAGAACACCTTCCCTAACAGCAGGAACATTGCAATCGAACACATTGATGACCCTATCCTCAATTTTAATCTCCAACGCCACCCAGTGCTTGTTTATAACATTGAAAATTATGTAAATTTTCTTTACCGATGCCCATGGCTTCCCATAATCAGCAGGGCACGTACCGACAAAATAATCCTCAGTGCTGGATTCAAGATCTATGTCTATCCCATAACATGAAGCATAGTCGGGAAGGTACTTCAGATAAAATAGCCAATCAAGAACAAGAACATCTCGATACTTGACAGGGTCCTCATGAATGCGCTTCCTAATGTGAATCAAACCTGCTTCTAGATGCTAAACAAAGTAATAAAAAGGTGAGTTCAACAATCAAATAATACAATAAAAAGTAATCCACAAATATATATATAAATATATAATGTAGAAATACAACCAGTTATTACCTGACAATCAAACCACATATTCTTCAATAAAATACGCTGGAAAAACTTTCTATCAACCCTTGAGGTTGGACCAACAACGGAAAAATTCCTGCCAAAGAGTACACAGCATAAGATGCTGTAACTAATAGAATAACAGCAACATTTCATACAAAATACTAAACATAAAATTAAACTATACCTTTGCTTTTTTACGAGTTCATAAATAAATTCATGATCTTCTGAGCTGATCAGTGATTTCTTAGGGGCATGCTTTGGCATCCTCACTTTCTTCACTTCCACAACTGGACCATACAAGAATGTACTGTTTGATGGGATAAGTTTGGAAGCCTTTAGTTGGTCCACTTCGATTTGGATTGCAGGATCCTTGGCGAACGAATCCCAATCAACGCCTGCACCCTTGTCGTCCTCATTGTCAGACAGACAAATGTACTTTTCCAGGGATGGGTCAACCGTAACTCTAGCAACTTTACCACCAACGCCTTCTTCGCCTTCATACTTTGTAGATTGAGGCACTTCAGCTGAAATTGCTGGAATCTCAACCTCATCCCCAAAAACCTTAAAATCAGTGTCAGCAACAACAGGTGGAGACTCCTTACCCACTCCTGGAACCTCAATACTTAATGAAGGCAAAGACACGAGTACAACTTCACCAGAAGCGGGAGATGATTTGAACATTAACTCCTCATCAGGGAAAGACTGCTGAAGATCAGACACAAGATCATTCAAAATTTTGTTCACATCTTCAACAACAGCCTTCACAGGTGTGGTCTGGGGTTCACCACCACTGACACGTTCATCATCGCCTCTCACAAGAGTGCCGTCGGGCTTGCCAGGAACGTGCTTATCATCAACCTTCACGGGTGTGTCCTGGGGCTTACCAGACCTGACATGTTCAGCATCAACTATCGCAGGAGAGCTCGCAGACTTACGAGCAATGTGCTTATCATCAGCCTTCGCAGGTGTGCCCTGGCACTTACCACCACTGGTGCTTTCATCATGTAATACCGCAGGAGAGCTCGCAGTCTTACCAGCAATGTGCTTATCACAAGCCTTCACAGGTGTGTAGTGACACTTAGCACCACTAACACTTTCGTCATCAACTTTTGCAAAAGTGTCCTTAACATCAGGCTTGACAGGGTTTGACTGCAACCTCTCAATCAAAGCTTCATAATTAGCAACCCTAACCTCAAGCTCATCGTACCTCTTCGCCATCTCACCAAACACTTGAAGGCTACCATTCAACTCAACAATCTTTGTTTCAATTGCATCTACCCTTGCAGACAACATATGCATAATCTTAGGGACCTCTTCAAGCTTCGCAATCCTGCTATAAATCTCCTTCACCCAGGCAGGATCAGATGGGAGAGAAGAAGAAAAAGCATCACCATGGGATTGAGGAGGCAACTCACAAGTTGGATCATCGTTAGCATCCATTTGAGGAGAAACATCTTCAATATCAACCACTTTCTCTGATGACACTGCTATTTTGTCAGCTTCATCACTTGAAATGCGAACATATTCATTTTCACAAGCACCAGATGTTTGCCCCAGCACAGAATGCCCACCAACAGAATCATGTGCTTCAACACTCCCCAGAGGTGACCTCTGAACAGAAGGGGTCGGCACATCACCCTCTCCATCACTGTCAGCAAAAGGTGTCTCAACTTCTTCAACGGTGTCACCACAATCAATGCCATCTGCAAGGTCGGCCAAAACATATAGCCTCACAGTTTGACAAGAATCCAATTTATCGGATTTAGGGGAATGGGTGTCAGAGTGCAAAACATCAACCTTGTCTTCGCAGACAGGAACTTCACCACAAGATTTGGAAGTATGGGTGTCAGCAGTAAAATCTTCACCCTTGTCATCACCAACACTGACTTCACATCCCAGGTGTAGAGACTGCACCATGAATATCTACAGGCTTCACTACATGTGAACCCTCGGTATCAACAACAGGAATTGGAGGAATAATAAAAGACTTGTCAACATTACTATCATATAATGGCCTACAGCTACTTACACCACCGTTCTTCTTCATCTTATACCTCCGCTGAAAGACAATATTCAGCGGGACATCATCTTCTAAAAGGTCACATGAATCAGGACCCAACCGACATCGCTTGGAAGGTGAAGCAACCACATCAACCTTCTTGTGCAAATCTGTGTCAGCAGTAACTCTCTTAACCGCCTGAGAAGGAATAACTCTAGCACCTGTCCTCACTGCTGAAGCCTTCTGTCGAGGCGTCTTTACATCACTCTTGACAGATTTTTTACGGTCTAAAGCAATGTATGGATTGAATAGAACATGACTTGCAGAACGACCCCTCCTCAGGGGAAACCGTTCCTCAGAGCTATCGCTGGACTGCACCTTCTGTTTCTTTTTATCACCCATCACTCCAGCGGAAGATTTCCTCTTCTTTGAGGTCCCTATATCTTCTTTATCCCCCTCTGGGAAAACTTCAAAAGCAGTTTCAAAGGACTTACCATCCTGTTTCTTTCTAGCAGCCTTGCCTCTCTTCGCAGGTGTCTTCTTCTTTGACGTCTCGCCTTCATCATGTTTCTGCAACACATTAGCTTCTTCCTCCTCAACTTGGGGAGCCCTATTTGAAAACTTAGCTTCATATGCCCTTCTACTAACACGACGACTCTCATACAAAGTCGCATCAACAGGTCCAGAAACTATTTCTTCAACTGATGCAACAACTACTGCATCAACTACAGCATCAGCTTTTTCACCAGCAAACGCCATTCGTTCGGTGCGTGCAAACTCCCCATAAATAGGGAACAACGGACTCTGGACAAAACGCATGTATCAGAATAAAAACACAAAGATGAATCAAATAAAAATGTGATTTAAGAGAGAAAATATACAAATATTACCAAATCCCCATGAAAGAACTTCTCAGCTTCAGCGTATACTTGGCTATAATCACATTGCCAGTGCAATGAGTATGGATCTAGTTCAGGCATCTTAAAATTACAGTCAAAATTAACGGATATAGCTGAGAAAGCTTCTAATATCCAAGCCTGATACAAAAGAAAACTCGTTATGAAACTACAAAACAATATTTAAATAATGCTCACATAAGCATTAAAGTTGTGCTGACACAGACAAAAAATTGATGACATAAGACAAGCAATAACTAAAGCACAATACCTGGAATGCAAGGCAATACCCATACATTTGATAAGAACCCCTAACCCCATTCCGATCTGCAACAGAAGAACTCTTCAATGACTTCAACAAACGGGTATATGACTCTCTACCCCAAGGATATAGTTCAAACTCCTTCTCATTGCACGCAAGAGATAAGAATTGTGCACTTACAACTTCTGACCTCCTATAAACAATTAACCTCTAAATCAGCAACAACTTTGCCATAATCAACTTCTTCTTAGACATCTTTTTCTCAGATATGAAACGATCAAGTAACTCATCATGAGTCATTTTCTTCTGCCCAAAAAATTCAAATATTGACACTTTCTTTGGGATATTACAAACACGATCTTCACAAGGAAGGCCTGTAATAACATGAAACTCAGCAATTGAAAAACGTGCAAGATGTCCACCAACTTTAAACCACAACTCATGCTCTTTTTGTGTTTGTACTTGACGGAGCACCATTTGATGCATAAGCTGAAAATTCAAAACCATTTTGGTGCCTTGCATCAGCACCCATCCAACGCAACTTTTTTGCAGAGTATTGTAGTGAGAAGGACACAAATGCTCCTTGATTAGATCACAGACAGAAGGATGTGAATATATGTTGGATCTACAACGAAATCGCTCAGAAACAGGAATGCAATATTCCAAACCCTGATCAATAACAGACAATTAAGCAAAAAAAAAAACAACCATCAGATTAAAGAAAAAACTACAACTTGCTCATCAAAATAAAAAATAACTTACATCAGAACCAGGATAAGAGGTGGATGAATCAGAAGATTGAGTTCCTGCAAGAAACAAAATACAGAAAAGTGTAAAAAGACAATAACAGAATATGTGATGACATAAACAACAACAAACAATAACAATATAATGTTACACAGACATAGTAAAATAACATGAACATAACAAAACACACAAACAAAATACCAAATCCAAACACATACATTGTTGGAACTGCAACAAGATAACACAAAAACAGACAGTGTCAGCGCCATACAATTGGACATAGCAGCAGATAAGTACAGTATCATCGACACAAACAATCAAAAACATGGAAAACAGGTACACATACACGAAGAACACTAAATAGGCACTTACAAAGTGCCACAACGCAAATTTGACGAAAAGAAACAGTTCAAAAACACGAATTTACATATGCAACTTCCAAAAACGACGAAAAGTACTAATAACCGCACATAAGAATGCATATAAAGCATCGATTTACCATAGATTGTCAATAGTATAATGAACAAACAATAAAATCAACATAAACGAGCATATTCCAAAACCCTAGCACGACAAATTTCGCAAAAATCCGCCAAATTTATACCTGAGATACTGGATGACGACATTGAAGTAGACGATGCAAACTCGGAGCTTTACAGAAGCAAGGAAGAGCAATAGAGCCGGAAAAAGCACAAAACCGGAGATGGAAAGCAAGAAACGCAAGTTGAAAATTTTCGAGCAAAGAGAGAGTTCGAATGAGGAAGAACGCGATTTTCTGGAAACAAGAGAAAATGTCCGTACAGAAAGTAAATTAGGTATATAAAGGGGCTATTTCGCAAATTTGTCCAAATCCGCGTCTATTCCGCAAATACGTCCAATTATTGTGCCCATTTCGCAAATTTTTTCAAAATAAATCTAGATTATATTAGTTTATATGAAAAAGGTTAGATTTGTTTTATCACTAACGAAAAGATAAACACTATTCAATTACACAAATTAATAGTTAATGTTTTGTGTATTCCCATTATTCCTATGACTATTGAAATAACCTCAAGATTTATATACAATGTAGCTAGGTACGTATCATATCATTAATTGGTAAAATTACTATAAAACTATTTATAATATTTATATACTTATTGCCAAAACTTACATGTGCTTTAAAAAATTCATCATGGACCCTAACTTTATATATTTTATATAGATATATTATATATGATAATATTTTTATATATGTAATGATTTTATACAATTTCGCCTAAATAATTATTTCGTATAGCTTTATCGAGCAAAACAATATCAAATCAAATCCATGGCCATCATCTTTCGCATTTATCTAAATGTCGGAGCAAATAAACGTACACAATTTAATCACACTCGAATATCTATCATTTTATCATGAATTGTTTTTAAAATATTATACCTTAAAGTATTTTATCCTTATTTATTAATCCAATTTCACAATATAAAATCCTCCAATTTCTATTTTATTATATATTATTCCAATTTAAATCCAAAACTAAATAAATATCTAAGTATTTTCTATTCAATCTAGCATGGTTAAGATGAGATTTTACCCAATTCAGATATATATAGATATATTTTTAGAAGATATTGACCATTTTTAATTATGCATTTTAAATTAACCTATAATATTCAAGTTAGGCACGTTAGTTTTTAATAAAAAGTAAATTTATGTGAATTTGGCTAATTTGAAATTAACTTAGATATAGTTGATTGATTTCATCTGAATATATTAAATTCGAATCATGATAAATTATAGGTATGGGTATTAATTCTTCAATTCTTCTTAACAAATCAACATGATTGGTGTGTGACTATAAGATAAATGATTTTATATTTTAAAGTCACCTCATTTAACAAGGTCCGTTTAAATTAACAAAAAATGAAACAAACAATATCTTTTCTATTATATGTATATTAAATTAATTTTTTTATATAATATCCTAACAAGTATGTATTTATTTAATATAAATGAGATTTTTAATCTCTAGATTAATGATTTATTCTAATCTATTAAAATAAATGAAACTTCCTAGCAACGAATTTTTTTTCAAAATATTCAAAGAAAAATAAAAAATTACCGAAAAATTCACAACTTGAAAATATTTACAAAAATATTCAAAACTTGCAGAGAATGTCATATAAACGCGGTCTCAGACCGCGTTTCATTTACAAGATGTAAAATTTGGGATTGGAAAAAAACAAACGAAAGAAACGCGACTTCAAACCGCGTTTTATAATTATTTTTTGGTAAAACGCGGTTTGAAACCGCGTTTATTCCTATTTATATTTTTAAATTAAAAAATATATTAAAAAAAAAGGAAAAAATGAGTGAAACGCGGAATCAATCCGCGTTTCATTTGTAGGCCCTGTACCTCCGCTCCCTAATCCATGGTGATGGCGCCCCACCTCCTTTCCTAGCCTCTTATTCATCTTCGATCTTTCACCTTCTCCACTCCCTCATCCATGGCACCCTGGAGTTTCGTTACCGATGGGAGACCAAGGTCGAGACGAGAGAGAGGCGGTCGTAGAAAGGGAGTTCGGGTGGCGGGCGCTCGAGGTCTCGGCGAACGTGGTGGCTGATCGAGTAGCACCCGGGTGACTGTCGGCGTAGGTTCCTGCTTCGACGGTGGACCAGGCGGCGTCTTCGATTGTCAAGGAGCCAGGAGGAATTGTCAAGGGACACCATGGATGAGGGAGCGGAGGAGATCGAAGAGCCTCTGCAAATTACAAATACTTTTTTTTTTAATATGTTTTTTAATTTAAAAATAAAAATAGGCATAAACGTCGTTTGAAACCGCGTTTTACCTAAAACTAATTATAAAAATAGGCAAATTTTGAATATTTTTGTAAATATTTTCAAGTTGTGAATTTTTCGGTAATTTTTTATTTTTCTTTGAATATTTTGAAAAAAAATTCCCTAACAACTGGGTATTTATTAAATATAAAAAAGATTTATCATCTATCAATTACTGGTTCGAGACATTTCTTAATTAATATAAAATACATAAAGTTTAATTAAACCTTTTCTATCATACTATATGTCTTATGAACATCTATTTTCATAGTTATATTGATATATGATCATATATGCTAAAGTTTGACTATATTTTACTACTAAATCAAACAAGGGATTTTTTTGCTAAGTGGCCATTTTGGGTCCAATTTTTAAGACTTAGGACACAAGGGTGGCAATATTAGGTAATAGTCCATAATTTCCAATTTTTCCCCTGCCATACTAATCCCGTTTGTTTCTTCATTTTCACGGAAGGAGCGACGAAGAACGGTGGAGAGAAACGCAGGCCACAACTCGGAGCGACGAAGAAGGGGGATTTCGATCTGGCTTCAATTTCTCCAGCAACGCAGTTGATTTCAGCCCCAATTTTCGACGATTTCGAGCTCTTCATTCAGATCTGAAGCGAGATCTGGTCGGAAATAGCACTGTAAGCCCAAATTCGAGTTTTAACAGGGAAGCCAAAATTCGAAAACAGCATTATCTGTAATCTGCTTTGAATATAGTACTGTATTGTTGATGTAGTTGTGATTATAGAACTGTAGTTGTGATTCAACATGGATGCTTTGCGATTTTGACATCAGATGTCGATTTTGATATAAGTGACTGGTGTTGTGATTATAGAATTGTAATCTAGATTGTATTGTTGATGTAGTTGCTGATTTAAGATGCTTGTGTTTTGATTATACTGTTGTAACCAAAATTAGACTGTAACCTTTATGTGGATATCTGAGTTTGAGTGCATTTGTGCTGCTGTAACCAAAATTACACTGTAACCTGTATGTGGATATTTGAGTGTGACTGCATCTGTGTAGCTGTAACCAAAATTACACTGTAACCTATATGTAGGTATCTGAGTTTGAGTGCATCTGTGTAGCTGTAACCAAAATTACACTGTAACCTATATGTAGGTATCTGAGTTTGAGTGCATCTGTGTAGCTGTAACCAAAATTACACTGTAACCTGTATGTAGGTATCTGAGTTTGAGTGCATCTGTGTAGCTGTAACCAAAATTACACTGTAACCTGTATGTGGGTATCTGAGTTTGAGTGCATCTGTGTAGCTTGTAACCAAAATTACACTGTAACCTATAGACTGTAATCACTGTATTAATGAAATTTAATACGTGTCACCAATGATCAGGTACAATGGAGGCCAATCTGTTAACAGTAAAATTTGGAGGAAAATGGAAGTTGGAAGATGGTGATTTAGTTTTTGCTGGGGATGTGTCATCAAAGGTTATTGTCATCAATCAGGCTGTAACCATGCATGAGATGAAGTCTGAGATACTGAACAGATTCAGCACGAGTGACAATTTGTCTCCTACTCTTCAATTCAGCCACTTGCATCCATTCAAGGAAACTACTGAGCCATTTTCAATAGAGAATGAGACTGATTTCAGAAGTTTTTTGCAAATTAATGAATTGAAGAATGTGAATTGGATGTTGCCTTTATATGTTACAGCTGTGAAGGAAATAATTGAAGAACAGGTTACAGAATCTATACATGATGAAAATCAATTGGCTTTACATGCTTACAGTTCTTCCAAGGGTACAAATGCTATGGAAGAGGACTTTGATGTGCAGGCTGGAAATGCAGAATCCATAAACGATGGATGTGATATGAATAGTAATGGAGATGACACAGGGATTGAAAGTCGCATAAGTGCAGGCAGTACAATGTCCACAAAATATACAGCACAGCCTATAAGTGAAAGAAAGGGAGAAATTCTTATATTTTTGGGACAACTGTTCCGAACAAAGGAAGATCTCAAACAGACTATTGAACTATTGGCTGCACAAGAGGTGTTTGCTTACAAAGTGAAGAAGACAACACCATGTTATTACAGAACAGCGTGTGTGGATAGCAGCTGCACCTGGAAAATACATGGCGCCATAATTGGTGGTTCAACTGTATTTATAATTAAGAAATACTTTAAGGAACACACCTGCAACATGGAAGTACGAATAGGAAAGCAACGCCCTCTAAAATACAGAGTCATAGCCGAAAGGATAAAACACAGGTGACATAGACTACAATCAGTTCTTCATTACATATTTTATTCACTCTAATCATGCTTCATTTCATATTTAATTCACTGTTGTACATAATATATACAGTTTTGAAGATGAGAAACAAGGTCCAACTCCAAGACAAATTAGAAACACGATGAGGAATGATTTCAAAGAGAATGTTAGCTACTAGAAATCTTGGAAGGCTCGTGATTTAGCAATAGAGATGACAATGGGGACTGCAGAAGACAACTATGAATTAGTGCCATCATATTGTTGGGTCCTGAAGCAAGCAAATCCTGGAACTGTCACCTTCATTAAACTTGAGAGAAACTCAAAGTTCAAGTATGTGTTCATTGCCTTTGGACCATGTATTCGAGCATTTCCAATCCTACGAAAGGTACAGATTCATTTCATAAGGAAAAATTACACTGTAACCAAATAATTACTGAATAGAATTCAATTGTACAGGTTCTTGTGGTAGATGGTACATTTCTAAAAGGAAAATACAAAGGGACTCTTCTCACAGCTTCTGCACATGCAAATCATCAAATATACCCTATTGCATTTGTAGTGGTTGACTCAGAAAACAACGACTCTTGGGAGTGGTTCTTCAATAAGCTAGCAATAGTCATCCCATCAAGTGAAGAGCTGGTTTTTGTTTCTGATCGTCATCAAAGCATTGCAAGAGCTATAGAGTTGATTTACACAAATGCAAAGCATTATCACTGCAGATGGCACTTAAAGCAAAATATAATGTCAAAATTCAAGAAGAAAGCACTCTATCAGTGGTTTGAAAGCGCAGCAAACAGTTACACAGAAGAAGAGTTCAACAACTACTTTGCTTCCATCAGTACTACAAACAGCAAGATGGGGAAATATCTTGAAGAATTACAGTTTGAGAAATGGGCAAGAGCTTATTCAAAAGGTGACAGGTACAATATAATGACTTCAAACAACGCAGAATCATTAAATAGTGCCTTTGGTTTGGAAAGAGCTTTCCCAATTATAGGGTTACTGAATGCAATCAGAGAGAAGATAACAAAATGGTTCAATGATCGTAGAAATGAATCTGAAAACAACAGCTTTGAGCTTCCAACTCATATAAGTGATATAGTGTACATAAGATGCAGTGAGGCTGGAATGTATACTGTCAAGCACCTCAATCAATTCCAGTTTGAGGTTGTCGGTGGAATGAAAAGGTTTATGGTTGATTTAAAGAAGAACTCTTGTACTTGCAAGGTATTTGATTATGAAAAGATACCTTGTGTACATGCTCTGGCTGTAATCAAAGAAAAAAACCTGAGTGTTCTGAGTTATATTAGCAGCTACTACAAAACTGAAGCTTGGAAATTGGCTTATCATGAGACAGTATATCCTACTCTAAATGTAGATCAGTGGGTTGTACCAGAGGACATCAAAAGCCAGCAATGTCACCCACCAATGGTACGTAGAAGATGTGGTCGACCTGAAAAGAATAGAAAGCTTTCAACTGGAGAATTCAGTGGGAAAGCATCAAAGAAGACTGTCAAGAGATAGAGATCAGAGGCAAATCAGAAGCAAAGCATTAAGGAAGACAATACGATTTACTTTATCGTTTTCTTATATTGAATAAATTTGTCACTATAAACAGATCATTATACTAGAAAGAATGTAAACAGTGAGCATATTTCAGTTTTTTCTTCTATCAATACAATTTTGAAAATATTTCAGTTCTCCTTCATCATATGAATGGTTAAAACACACATAGACGCTGTAACCACAGTTAAAACAGGGACATAGACACTGTAACCACAGTAAAAAAGGGACATAGACACTGTAATCACAGGTAAAACTCCTAGGTGTTTTCAAAACTATTAAAATAGAGACAGAAACAATGACATATGCACTGTCACCACTATGAAAACATGCCAATGGACACTGTAACCAAAAGGAAGACCCTATGATTATGGAAGAATAAACCCCAAAGGGGCTAATGAGAAGCCAAACGAACATGTCATGTACAGTATGGTTTAGGGTTTAGGGTGAAGTCTTTAGGGTTTAGGGCCAAGGCCCTAAACCCTAAATCCTAAACCCTAAACCCTAAAATGTCAAGTACAGTACATCGTTAAGAGATGATTGCTGTAATCAAATAGAAAACCCTAAGACAAGGCCAACAAAAACCCTAAAGGGGCTAATGAGAAGCCAAAAGACATGTGATGGACTGTTCTCCTTCATCATATGAATGGTTAAAACAAACATAGACGCTGTAACCACAGTTAAAACAGGGGCATAGACACTGTAATCACAGGTAAAACTCCTAGATGTTTTCAACACTATTAAAATAGAGACATAAACAATGACATATGCACTGTCACCACTATGAAAACATGTCCATGGAAACTGTAACCAAAAGGAAGACCCTATGAGTATGGAAGAATAAACCCCAAAGGGGCTAATGAGAAGCCAAACGAACATGTCATGTACAGTATGGTTTAGGGTTTAGGGTTAAGTCTTTAGGGTTTAGGGCCAAGGCCCTAAACCCTAAATCCTAAACCCTAAACCCTAAAATGTCAAGTACAGTACATCGTTAAGGGATGATTGCTGTAATCAAATGGAAAACCCTAGGACAAGGCCAACAAAAACCCTAAAGAGGCTAATGAGAAGCCAAAAGACATGTGATGGACTGTTCTCCTTCATCATATGAATGGTTAAAACAAACATAGACGCTGTAACCACATGTAAAACAGGGACATAGACACTGTCACCACTATGAACCAAGGGGAATAGACACTGTAATCACAGGTAAAACTCATAGATGTTTTCCACACTATTAAAATAGAGATATAAACAATGACATATGCACTGTCACCACTATGAAAACATGACCAAGGACACTGTAACCAAAAGGAAGACCCTATGAGTATGGAAGAATAAACCCCAAAGGGGCTAATTAGAAGACAAACGAACATGTGATGTACAGTATGGTTTAGGGTTTAGGGTTAAGTCTTTAGGGTTTAGGGCCAAGGCCCTAAATCCTAAATCCTAAACCCTAAACCCTAAAATGTCAAGTACAGTACATCGTTAAGAGATGATTGCTGTAATCAAATGGAAAACCCTAGGACAAGGCCAACAAAAACCCTAAAGGGGCTAATGAGAAGCCAAAAGACATGTGATGGACTGTTCTCCTTCATCATATGAATGGTTAAAACAAACATAGACGCTGTAACCACAGGTAAAACAGGGACATAGACACTGTAATCACAGGTAAAACTCATAGATGTTTTTAACATTATTAAAATAGAGACAGAAACAATGACATATGCACTATCACCACTATGAAAACATGACCATGGAAACTGTAACCAAAAGGAAGACCCTAATGAGTATGGAAGAATAAACCCCAAAGGGGCTAATGAGAAGCCAAACGAACATGTCATGTACAGTATGGTTTAGGGTTTAGGGTTAAGTCTTTAGGGTTTAGGGCCAAGGCCCTAAACCCTAAACCCTAAAATGTCAAGTACAGTACATCGTTAAGAGATGATTGCTGTAATCAAATGGAAAACCCTAGGACAAGGCCAACAAAAACCCTAAAGGGGCTAATGAGAAGCCAAAAGACATGTGATGGATTGTTCTCCTTCATCATATGAATGGTTAAAACAAACATAGACGCTGTAACCACAGGTAAAACAGGGACATAGACACTGTCACCACTATGAACCAAGGGGAATAGACACTGTAATCACAGGTAAAACTCCTAGATGTTTTCAAAACTATTAAAATAGAGACATAAACAATGACATATGCACTGTCACCACTATGAAAACATGCCCATAGAAACTGTAACCAAACGTGAAAACTTTGAGGATGACAACAAAAATAATAAAACCTTGCCTTTGATGTGGAATTATAGACTGTTGTAACATATAATAGGGATAAAACAGTAAAAGATTCAAAGAAACATATAAATTACTAGAGAAGTAGCCTACAAATACATAATCTAAGTGTCACCAATGGCTGTCACCACGAGTTTTACAGCAACACAATACACAATAACCTGTCACCAATTCAAGTGTCACCATGGGCTATCACCACAACTGCTACAACAACAAAATATAGTCTAAACTGTCAGCAAATACACTGTCACCACATAGTTCAGCTAACACAAACCTAAATTTCATAACTAAACAAATGTCCACTGCTTCTTCATGAGATCATATGCAATCTTCTCACGATATGCATTAACATACTCATCATTCACAAGCTTAATATCACCACCAAAAACCAGAGACTCAATGTGCTTGATGACGTAGACACCACAGCTACCTCTACATAAGAAGCAAAAAATAAACAATAAGAGACAAAAGGTGGACAGATAAAATGTCACAAAACAAAATACAACAAGATGGAAAACAGAAGAAGTTACCTGTCTTCATTTTGAGGCAAGTCATCTACTCGGTCCATTTCAAAAGGAGTGTCATCCATCTTAGGAAAAAGACCAGTCTTACTCAACATAACAGCAAGCACTTCACACGTTTTAGCAAACTTCGAAAGCAGGTCTTCATTTTTATTGAAATTACGCTGGGAATCATAAACAAGAATCATCTTGTCGTCCAAAACAATTTCAACGGCTACCCAGTGCATGTTGTCAAGATTGAAAGGAGCGTAAACCTTCTTAGCACCTTCCCAAGTCTTCCCATAATTGCCAGGATAAAGACCAAGGAAGTAATGGAAGAATTCGTCCGGAATGGCATCACCAGTTTTAAAAAGATTAACATCACAGTTCCCAACCTTAGGGAAAAAAATGGTGTCTAAAACAACACTGGTGGGATTTCGATCAGGACAATCATGAAGACGCTTTCTAAAATGATGAAGTGATTCGTCTATGTGCTGTGAAAGAAAACAGAACAAACATTAACTGTCACCAAACTGATGGCACCACAATATAAGCTGTAACAATACATATAAATATGAACTTACAATATCACGAAGCCATTTTGTCCTCCCCGATAATTCAGTGAAAAACACCTTGTTCATATCAACCTCACAGCCACTGACTTTTCCATCACGCCTACAAAGTAAGATAACAAGTTAAATCAACATATTATAATAAGTGGCAATACTAAGAAGAAAATAAATATCAAAACAAAAGTAGATAATTACCCAAGATCTCTAAAATTGGTATAAAATTCAACACGCTCCTCCGAGCTGAGAATAGAATGTTTAGGTACTTTAGGAAGGCGAGGTTTCTTCGGTTTACAAGGATTGGTGTAAGGAGTATGGGCTGCAGGAGCAGATTTCAACGCCCTATAAGAACGCCTTAGCGGAACTTCAAGATCATCCTCACCATCTGAAGGAAGAGGGTAGGCAACATCAGTGATGTTATGAAATAGACTGCTTTTATCATCAATAACACCAGTTGCATCACCACTGTCAGCAAGCACATCCTCTTGGACATCAGAACTGTATCCAAGTATGATGCCAATACCATGATCAACTGTTCCACCAACAGCTTCTTCAGGAGGAAGGAAACTACTATCATCATTCAAATTAGCTGTAACCACAACTTTGGGATCAACAGCACCACTGTCATCACATGCATCATTGGAGCAAGGAAGCACAAGGGTTGCAACAATACCACTGTCTTCACCACAATCAGTAGAGCAAGGGAGAACAGTAGTGGAAACAACACTGTCACCAGGAACCTCTTTGGAAGCAACCATGTCCTCATTGATTGGATATGAATCAAGAACTTGAGTAGGAGGAACAAAGCTAGCAGAAACAGTCTCATCTGACCCAATTACTTCAGTTGGGGCAACACTCAAATCAATAGTTTCATTAAACGAAGGAAGGATTTCAGTAGGAGCAGCAGAAGAAGAATCAACAACCTTTTCAGTAATGGCTGCACTCGAATTGAGGATTCCTTCATTTGACAGAATAACTTCAGTAACAGGGATCGAACTGGTAACAGGCACATCTTGTGATACAAGGACTTCAGTAATACCAACAACACTGTCATCAATCTTGAGAGAAGGAGATGCCATGCCAGGAGAAGGGACACTACTGTCATCAATCTTGAGAGAAGGAGATGCAATGCCAGGAGAAGGGACAACACTGTCATCAATCTTCAGAGAAGGAGATGCACTGACAGGAGAAGGGACAACACTGTCATCAAGTGTTTCCTTTGAACCCACAAGAGTGTCATCATCAGTGCAAAAAACATCAGCATCTCCTGAAGTTGACTCCTTAGTTGACTTAACAACAATATACTCCGGAGGAGATGGGGAATCATTGGAAAAATCAACTGCATCACCCTCATTGTCATCACCTTCAACCGACGGCTGAATTACATGCCCATGTTCAGTCTTCTGAGAGCAGGATTCAATAATCCCATCCACAATATCCTTCATAGTTTCATCCCATGCCTTACGTTCCCTTTTCAGAACAGCCTCACTGTCATCACTGGGGTGGTACACACGTCCTTCAAGGTAAAACACTTTCTCCTCTAGGGTAAGAATCCTAGAAACACACTCTTGCAATTGAGCTTCAAAAGATTCAAAGGATTTTTTAAATGAAGTAACAACTTCTTCAAACTGAGCTTTAGTAACAAACTCTTTTGCCAACCCAGGAAGATCATCACTCGTAGGAAGCTCATCACCTGTGGGAGGGATAGATCTAGGGAGCTTAAACTTGAACCTCCTGGGCTTGTCACCATGATCTACACCTTTTTCACCACCCAATGCATCTACTTGAACCTTGGCAGGAGACTCAGTCCTTGACGATTTCCGGGATGGAACCACCTTTGCCTTCTTCATAACAGGATGATCTAGAGTAGAAGAACTTCTCAAAACCCTCTTCTTCTTGACAGACTCATCAACAGCAGAAGTGCGTGTCACCACCTTACCCTTCTTCACAGGAAGAAGACTGTCACCACTTCCCATTGACCTTGTAACCAACCGCTTCCTGGGTTGGACAGGACTCTCAAAGTCAGAACTACCCTCTGTGATAACTCGTGGTGTCACCACCACCTTTTTCTTCAAAGGTGGGGCTCTAATCATGTCCTTCTTCCTAGTAGGAACATTAGTATAAGGGATGACAGGTTCCACACCACCATCAAAAAGACGGCCACCTGATTGCCTGATCAGATACGCTTGGATCCGTAAATTCCTTGGAGAAACTTCATCACTGGCTTCAGCATCCATACCAACAAAACAAAAAACGTAAGAATCAACACTGTCATCAGCAACTTCATCAGAAAAGGAAAGGTCAGGGCAATCCATAAACGCCGCATACAAAGAGTAGACAGTCCCCTATCAAGAAAACAAAAAATACAATTAAACAACAACAAATATAAAAAATAGAAGAGGGAAACTGATATCAGAATAATAAAAGATAAGACAAGAAAGTATGCTTACCAAATCTTTGGAGAAAATATCTTGACACTTATCATATATAATGCCGTAATCACGTACACTAGTATATCAGACAAGAGATGCTGGTAATCCATCACAACAAAGAAAGTGACAGTTACAGATGCCAGCAAGCTTAGGGATTGCCTCTAAAATCCAAACCTGGGAAGAAAGCAACAGTAAGAACAGAAATAGAAGTAAAGAATAATAAATAAAAAGGAAAAAGCATGGAAACATAAAAGGAAAGGAAAGGGAAATACCAAGAATGCTATGGGATATCCAAGCAGATTATAACCAAACCTTGAACCCTTTTTTGGTGGCTCAGACCTCATACATTTCTTCAAATAACCAATTGTTTCCAGAAATACAACCCGACCAAAGGGATAACGGTTTAAACGATCCAAATCACAGACAAGGTCAACATAACATTGACGAACAAGAGCTTTAGAACGCTGAGGGAGCAACACACCCTCAATCACTAACAAGTACGCCATGGAAAGCTTCTTTGGAGACTGAGTTGGCTCCTTGAGGAACAGTTGAACAAGGCCCATAAATGTACATTCAGATACACCCAAAAACTCCTCCATATCCACATGAGGAGAAGGAGGCATGTCATCACCAGGTTCTTTCCAACTCAAACCAGTAACACAACAGAATTCAGCTAGAGAAAACCTAAACAAATGTTGCCCAACTTGAAACCACATCTCATTAAGTTTAGAAGTTTCAACTTCATGTAAGAGCATCTGATGCACAAGTTGCTGATAAAAATATAGAGAATCCCTAGCCCGTACAATTGAACCTAAACAACCATCTATAAGAGACACCCAGTCATCATGAGACATACCATTCTTAAGAGTTGTAATCAATTCAGGCTTTGAATACACATTAATGTGCCCATGAAAACGTTGTTCTTTGGGAACAACAAACTTGAAGGAAGCAGGTTGAATAGCAGATGGTGGAACCACAGTAGGAACTTCTGTATGGACAACAATTTCTTTACCTAAATAGCATAAATGTAGTGTAAAGATTAGGTTTCACAACAAATAAGATACTGTCACCAAAAACCAGCAAACAACAAATTGAACCACCACATAAACTAACACTGTAACCACACCAAAAACTGCAAACACACAACAATCAGAATGCCATATGGAACCCTATCAACAACACCAGTAACAAACTGTAAACATAAATCAATTGTAACCATGTCACCAGACTGTAACCATAATTAAAACAGGTAAAGAACTATAACTCTGTCACCAAACAATTAATATATTGTAACCCAGGCACAAGACTGTAACCAACCATTAAAACCAGTAATAAAATGCAAGCCTATCACCAAACAAGTCATAAACTGTAACCCTATCACCAACAAATCAACAAACTGTAACCATGTCATAAACTGAACCAATGAATCAATTGTAACACTGTCACCAGACTGTAACCAACATTAAAAACAAGTAATGAACTGTATCAATGTAACCAAAATAGTGTAAAAACTGTAACTCTGTCACAAGACTGTAACCAACCATTAAAACCAGTAATAAAATGCAACCCTATCACCAAACAAGTCATAAACTGTAACCCTATCACCAACAAATCAACAAACTGTAACAAAGAATCAATTGTAACACTGTCACCACACTCTAACCACCCATAAAAACAAGTAATGAACTGTATAACCCTGTCACAAGACTGTAACCAACCATTAAAACAAGTAATAACATGCAACCATTTTATAAAACAATCCATAAACTGTAAACCTATCACCAAAAATCAACAAACTGTAACAATGAATCAATTGTAACACTGTCACCTGACTGTAACCACCCATAAAAACAAGAAATGAATTGTATAACCCTGTCACAAGACTGTAACCAACCATTAAAACAAGTAATAACATGCAACCCTTTTATAAAACAATCCATAAACTGTAACCCTAACACCAGATTGTAACCAATTATCAAAAAACAAAGAGAAACAACAAATGCCACAAATGCAATAATGGAAACGAAATCAGAAGAAGAGACATTAACCATAGCACAAACTGATAGCCAGTAGACATCAACTGAAGCAACAAACAAACCCTAATACGGGAGGAAAGGGCTAAATTAAACAAACGAACAAGAGAAATTGCATGTAAAAATGGATACTAGATCTCGACAACTAAAAGGAAACAAGATTAGAGGTTGTTGTCGACAACATTGAAGCAGAAGAGTCGAACAAAGTACCCGATGAAGCCATTAGCAACAGATGATCAGAGGAGGGACTGCGGAAACGTCGAAAAGAGAACGACACCGGTCAGAGGAGGAAGTCCGACAGCAAGTTGGCGAGAACGGCGTAGAGATCGACACCGATCAGAGAAGAAACCGTTGAAAACCGAAATCGCCTGTGAGAGAGAGAGAGAGAGACGTTGTAGAGAAAAGTGGCAGAGATGATCGCGCGAGGGAGGGGAAGGAGTTTAATTAAATCAGGGGTAGTGTTGGTATTATGAAAGTATTTTGGCCCTTTACTAGCAAATAAAAGCCTTTAGGACATTTAGTAATTGGTCCAAAGGCCTTCGGCCTTTGGACCAAATTACTTCATCAAACAATGGTCAACTCTAAAATTTATGAGTTAATTTATAGTAATATAAATATTTATCCATATCTTAAAAACATTTATTTTTAATGTAAATTTATTAGTGGGGTTATAGACGAAACTTGAATTATTAAATAATAATATAATAGGATAGATTATTTTATTTTATTAAGCTTTATACATTTTTATTAGTTGCAACACAATTTTGTTTATTTTTATCTTTAAATTTGTTAATAATGTTATTTATTTAATTAAGATATTTAAATGGATTGTATATTTATTTCCTAGAAAGTTTTCAATCAAGTTATTTTTAATCTTCATAATTTAATTAAAAAATCAAAGATAACATATATAATAAAATAATATTTATTAAAATACCGCGTAACACGCGGGTAATAATACTAGTATCATACTAAAACAGAGGCGTGGAAATCCTATGTGGCGGGCTCTGGTGCGATTCGCCTATGTGTCTTTTTCTGGTGAATTCTAGACCCGTTTTATTGACACGTCAATTAATGAATGTCCAATCAATTTAATCCATGTCATATGATAGCATGCATTAAGGTAGGCATAATAGGTTGCATTTAGCTTAGTTAAGATGCATTTCGTTAATGGATTAAGCACGATTTGCATATTAGTTCTCTATGTTGTCGGAGTCGGAATCTACACGCTTTTATTGATTATTTCAGGTAATGGTGGATCCGAGCAGGAGACATGAGTTGATAACGCATTAGATGAGAATGTCTAGTTGATCGGAGAAGCTTACATGAAGATCTCAAGAGGTCCTGAGAAGAAGAAGCAAACCTAAACGAAGAACAAGTCTGCAGAAGTTGTCGCCAGACATGCTGAACTTGTTTTGCACTTTCTGGAGGCCTCGGTTGTCCGATTGACTATTATGACCATGCGTTGGAAAGCTCTTTCAGAGAACTACAACTTTCCTGTTGACAAGAAGAGCGAATTCATGATAGATTTTCCGTGAAAAGCCCCTGGCTGCGGCCGCAGCAACCTTGCGGCGCCCGCGGCCAATCAATTTGCAAATGTTGGAGGAAACAGTGTGCGGCGGGCGCAGCACCTATGCTGCGCCCGTAGCATTGGTCGTCAGCGTTAATTCGCGTCGTTTTGAATACTTAAAAACCCTAGATGCTTTTTGTTTTAATTTATGGCCGACCTTGGATAATACTTAAGGCCACTTTTAGTTATTTTTCCATAACTTCTATTCTATGATATTCATTAGACGCTTTAGAGATTTTGAGCGATGTCTTCCATGAGGAACTAAACTCATCTATTCTGCCTGCAATTTGAAGCTTTATTCGGATTGATTGTGAGTTTCTAATTCTCGTTCCTTGTTTCCTATATTTGAATGCTTCAACTTCTTTGTGCTTGATTGTTTATTGTTTTGTTCTATCTTGTCTGGCCAACTTGTTAGATCAATTCAATCGCTAAAGTTTTGTAGATTCCTGGTTGTGAACCTTAACCTAAGTGGCAAACTTGTTCCTTTAGGGCTGGTTGAACTAATTGAATGAGTAGGAAGTTGAATGTGTTGTTAAATCCTTTTTTAGGGACTGCAAATACCTTGGCTAATCTCTGAACTTAAAGCTATCAATTGGGTTAAATCCTTCTTTAGGGACTGTTCGATTGATAAGGGTTGCTAGGACTGGTTGGACTAGTAACTATATTAGGTCGGGACAAGGGCATTCATAGAAAACTTAATAGGACGAGAAGAAGTTACAAGGATCGTTTCAATCCAATAAAGTGGAAAATTGTAGGTAGAATTGCTTCTCATAATTGTCTAAATCAAAATCATTTACTTTTGTTTGCTTCAATCCGCTTTGATTATAGGCGGAACTTTTACACTCTCAAAACCCCCCAATTTGGTTACTTTGGTTGACACTTGAATCACACTTGAATAATAATTTCCCTGTGGGATCGACCTCTTACTTATTGCTATACTAGTTATAGGTTTGAGTTTACTTTGGCGGATCAACGACAGGTTTTCCCTCCGTCATCATACAACTGTCTAATTAATTTATCTACGTGTAATTTCAACCAATTTTATATATTTTATGTTAAAAAGGTCTTCAATTTAAGCGATTGAGATATGCTTCTATTTTCTCATATTCATTAAATAAAAGTTCGGTTTTATTTTTTTATATTAAAATTCAGAGATTTCAAATAGGTTATATTAAAGGGAGTTTAAAGATAGGTTTTGCCGGCTATATTATTTAGTTAAATATGGATTAGTTCAAATTGGGGTAAAAAAGATAGATTTTGTCGGGTATGTATATATGTTATTTAGTTAAAGATAGATTAGTTCAAATTGGGGTAAAAGTACTGAAATTTTATTTTGGAAATTTAGTCGTATTTTGTTGGTGTTAGTTTATCTTGATTAAAATGTTATATTAAATATTAAATTTTAATATTAAATCATCATATTATCTTAATTATTACAAAACCTATCATTAATATAATATTTTATCTTAGGTATTATCTTTAAGTATTTACAAATTCCATTATATATATTCGGTGACATCTCCATCCGAGCTTTCCCGTTGAATAGGAATTATGTTTCAGCCCAACATTTATATATACATACCAAATGCGTATAGCAATTGTATATACCAATTGTAATTATCTTTGTTATATAGTTGCCAATTTTATATCGCTAATTTATTTCACGGCTAATATATCATGTGTATTTTTTTAATTTTTACAATGGCTAATATATCATGTGTATTTTTTTAATTTTTACAACGGCTAATATATCATGTGTATTTTTTGGATTATCAAAGTCAGTGTAATAGGTATATGGACGTTATGTGTCGGACCTTGGTTGAAAAAGAAAAAAAAAGTTACGATTAGATAATTTTTAAAACATGATCAAAGTTATAAAAACATAATTAATCAAAACAATTGTCAGTTGTTACAATTAGATAATTAAGTTAATGTGGTTAAAAATTGTGTTAATTTATCTTTATTTAAATTATTATATTAATTTTTGATATAAATATATTAAACCTCATATCTTAAATCATTACAAAACCTACAGAGTATTAAGTTATTTTGCACATTTTATCTAACTTAAGAATATTATCAGAATGAAGATAATATTTTAAATATTATATCTATATTATTAATCTAATAAATAAATGTCAATTTCAATACATTTAAAAAAAATATGAAAAATCATAAAGAAATAAATTTTATAAATTAATTGAAATAAAAAGATTCAAGTTAACATCTACCCTAGCTTTTAAATCAACATTATTATAAAATTTTACTAGTATTATTGCCCGCGATCTTCGCGGTTTTTTCATCACTTTTATTTACATAAAATAACTTTTAATTAATTTAAATAATTTTGAAAATATATTATTGTCACACATGTTTATTTGTGAATATATAGGTTATAAATATGAAAGTTTATAAAATAAAATTAGGCTAAATCTTTAATAAATAGATTGTAAATCCTGCTTATTCTAGTTAAATATTTAGTTGTACACATGATCAAACACTCGTATACAGATGAAAGAAAATAAAAATATATTGTTTATATTCAAACAAAACATACAATTTTTACAATTAACCATTAAAAAAATATTGAAACAAAGTTATATATTAAAAATTAGCTATATATTCTAACTTATCAAATTAAAAAATGTTTGCCTAACTATTTCCAAATTAAATATATATTATACACTTAAATATAAAAAAATATTTTATATAAAAATTAAAGAATAAAATTGTATGTGAAAAAATATAGTCCGACTTAAAATCAATACAACCCTTGGATTTGGTGCAGGAATCCTACTAAATACAAAAAATATGGGTTATAAATAGTACGTCATATCATCAAATAATAAATTATTTTATTTATTACTTAAAAATATAAATATCACTATTTTTATAAGTAGAAAATCACAATTAAATATTAAATATCACTATAATCCCTTACTCCGTATCTATTATGTATATATATAAATATACATAATTACTTATCTATTATGTGTGTGTTTATATATAACCTTTTAATATAAATTAATCTAACCTTTTTGTTATTTGTAGAAAAAATAATCTAATTTTTTTATATATAAATTAGAACTTGGGCGGTTTTGCAAAATAGCCACGAAAATAGGCTTATTTTGCGAAATATCCGCGTTTTGGGACATTTTTGCAAAATGTCCTAAATAAAAACCCCTTTCCTTTGTTTCACCGACCTTTCTCTCGCCTCCGACCTCTCTCTCCGCGCGCTCTCTGTTTCTCAATCCAGAACTGCTCAACGGCGATTGTGAGCAAGGTCGAGATCTATGGCTTCGGCGCCGGATCTGAAGCAATTCCGTCCATCTTCCTCCTTTCCTCCTTGTCGCTGCCGCAGCCGCTCCGCCTCGCGCCGCCTCGCACCCTCCCCCGGCCAGATCTGAATTCGCCATATATGTCCAATTGATTCTGAAGTCGAATTCGATTAATTGAATAATTGATTCTAGATCTGAATTCCAGATCTGGATTTCGATTAATTGATTCTGAGAGCGAGAATGCCGGAGCGACGGGAGGAGAGGCGTGAGCGTCGGCGACCGAGAATGCTCGAGATGGAGATCGAGAGCGCCGGAGAGTGAGAATGCCGGAGCGAAGTCAAGCAACGGCCGAGCGAGGTCGAGCGAGCCGGAGGCGGAGCCGAAGGCGGAGCCGGATGCCTGCGAACGCTGGATCTGGAGAGACGACGGTTGAAGAAGGAGCGAGCGAGGGAGGGAGGCGGTGGTGACCGAGCGTCGGAGCGAGGGAGGGAGCGAGCGTTGGAGCGAGGGAGGAAGCGAGCACCGGAGCGAAGGCCGACGGCGGTGGCGTCGAGCGTGGAGCGCCATGGATTCATCTTCGCAGGAATCGGAGGAAGAAGATAGAATTTTGATATAATTACAAAAATCACCCTACAAATATGAGAAATTAAAAAAACTATCTATATTATATTATGGGATCCATAATCTATATTTTTTTTTTATTTTTGCACAACAAAATGTTATATTTGCACAACATACGATTATATTTGCACAATTTACGGTTATATTTGCACGACAAAATGTTAAAAAGAATAAAAAATAAAACTAGACTTGCTTCAATTTATTCTGAATCGTTTACAGTTTATTGAGAAAGTATGAAATTATATTGAGATAAAATAAGATCATGTTGAGAATAAATTCACAACTCTCGATTGTCGTGCAACTCTTAAAACAAAGTTGTCCAATTCTTACAACAGAGTCGTGCAACTCTTAAAACAAAAGTTGTAAAACTCTTAAAACCGAGTCGTGCAACTCTTAAAACAGAATTGTGCAACTCTTAAAACAGAGGCGTGCAACTCTTACAAGAGAGTCGTGCAACTCTTAAAACAAGAGTCGTGCAACTGTTACAATAGAGTCGTGAAACTATTAAAACAGAGTCATGCAACTCTTAAACATGGTCGTGCAACTCTTAAAACAGAGTCGTGCAACTCTTGCAACATAGTCGTGCAACTCTTACAACATAGTCGTGCAACTCTTACAACATAGTCGTGCAATTCTTAAAATAATATTGAGAGAACATAAAATCATGTTGAGAATAATTTCAGAAATCTCGATTGTTTTGCAAAAAATAACCTATTGTTGAGCAAAAATAAGAGTAAGTTGTGCAAATATAAGAGGACGTTGTGCAAATTTAATCATAAGTTGTGCAAATATGACCCTAGTCTAGTTTTTATTTATTTTATTTTTTAACTTTTTATCGTGCAAATATAAGAGTACTTTGTGTAAATATAACCATAAATTGTGCAAATATGATCCAAGTCTAGTTTAGAGTTACATTTTTTTCCGTGTCAGCACTTTTTTTCCCATTTCAGCACTTTTTTTAGAGTTGCACAAGCATGGATAACAATTTCACAAAGAATCGAAGAAGCACATGACAAATGAATCATAAGCCGATTAAATGATGTCGAACAATTCCATCAAGCCTGGATAACAATTTCACAAATATGATCAAATCTAGTTTTTTTTTTCTACATGGATAACAAATTTTTTTTACTTTATAATATTATTCGTGCGCATTTTATTCTAATTTGTGCACTTTTTATTCTATTTGTGTCAGCACTTTTATCAAATAAATTTTTTTTTCACGTCAGCACTTTTTTAAAATAAGATCATGTTGAGAATAAATTCCCAAGTCTCGATTGTCATGCAAATCTTAAAACAGAGTCGTGCAACTCTTACAGGAGAGTCGTGCAACTCTTAAAACAAGAGTTGTACAACTCTTACAGGAGAGTCGTGCAACTCTTAAAACAGAGTCGTGCAACTCTTAAAACAGAGTCGTGCAACTCTTAAAACAGAGTCGTGCAACTCTTACAAGAGAGTCGTGCAACTCTTAAAACAAGAGTCGTGCAACCCTTACAACAGAGTCGTGCAACTCTTACAACAGCGTCGTGCAACTCTAAAATTTCATAGTGTTATTCATTAAATTTATAGTTTTATTCATACAAACTAAAATCTAATTTAATTCTTCTTAAACTAAAAATCTAATTTGGGCACATTATAATATTATTCTTGCACTTTTTAATCTAATTTGGTTCTTAAACTTTATTTTAAAGTTGCACAACCGTAGTTTAGAGTTGCACAACTGTAGTGTCAACATCTTTTTCTATTTTGTTAATCAGAGAAAACAACTAGTGTCAACGATGTTTACAATTTTAGTTATGAAAATGTATTGATCAATTTTATTTCTTTATAACTCTGTCAGCACTAAAATTGCAAACACCGCTGACACACCCTTTAATTTCTAAAAAGCTGCTGACACAACCCTTAATTACAGTTGCACAACTGCATCTTAAAGTTGCACGACAGCACCTTAAAGTTGCACGACAGCAAAACTTCACAAATCCCCCATGTTGTGCAATTATTGTCTATTGATGAGCAAAAATAAGATCATGTTGTGCAATAATCTATAAAAAAAACTATAAAATTATATTTACAAAAAGTAAGATCATCTTGAGACACAATTTCACAAATCTCGATTGTTGTGCAAAAATAAAGAATTGTTGAGCAAAAATAAGAGCATGTTGTGCAATAATCTATTGAGAAAGTATGAAAACATATTGAGAGAAAATAAAATCATGTTGAGAGTCGTGCAACTCTTACAACAGAGTCGTGCAACTCTTAAAACAGAGTCGTGCAACTCTTAAAACAGAGTCGTGCGTGTAACTCTTAAAACAAGAGTCGTGCAACTCTTACAACAGAGTCGTGCAACTCTTACAACAGAGTCGTGCAACTCTTAAAACAGAGTCGTGCAACTCTTACAACAGAGTCGTGTAACTCTTAAAATAATATTGAGAAAAAATAAGATCATGTTGAGCACAATTAAGTTCTAAATTGCACATTGAAACGAAAATAGTAACACTGCAACACTGATTTGGGAAAAGAAATATCAAACACAATTGTTCTATCTGATTGCTTTCTTCTGCATCTTTGTTACATCTCCCACATTAGCAATGGCGGCTCATGCAAAGTAAACCAAATTGAGAAAGCATCATTTATATACTGAATAGCATTTCAATGCTAGCATGCCAATAAAGTAGCAAAAGAACTTCACAAAACTAATCAATTTCACATAATAAGAGATAGCCTATGCGGGATTTGAACCCGCATCATTGTGCGTAGGCACATTGCTCTACCATTTTGAGCTAATAGGCTTTATATGAACCCTTGGTCAATTACGGGTATAATGGTTGGATCACTTCCCTGCCTTGGTCAAATACGGGTATAATGGTTGGATCACTTTGCATTTTGTAGTCAATGACAGGTACTGATTTTGCATTTTTAAGACATCGTGTATAGACAAATTGCACAATGGAAAAGACAAACTCACATGACAGGTGATGAATTGAAGGCTCTCAAGAATTGAAGGATGCAGAATCTCATAGGCTTAATGCAATTCACAGAGATCTCAAGCGTGACAATATCTTCTTCAATGGGGATTCAGAAGAGCAATCTCTGATCGAAGCCGGTCATTCTCTCTCTCTGAGGACTTTATCCGCTTTGCTTCACTATTTAGCCTATCATTGAGCATCCTTAATTCACTATTTTGACGATCACATGCATCTTTTTGTTCATGAAGATTGTTCTCCAGCTCCTTGATATAACTGTCCTTCTTTGAAAGAGATGACTCCAGCTCCTGTTTGCAAAACCAACAATAATCATCCCAAGAACCCTATAAAGACAGGTTGAACACCAATGGAAATAAGAAACCTGAACAATAGTCCCAGTAGACGCTACATCCCCTTTCTCATGGTTCTCTTGCTTCAACTTGTTTATTGCATTCCTTAACTCATCTCTTTCCCCAGTAACAGAAGACAGCTGCAATGTGTATAATATGCATCATTACAAATAAACCACTTTTAGAAAGGTCATGATACAAGAGCATCAAGGATAGTGACAAGTTTCAGCAATGTGGCAGCTCATTTGTTGAGTCTCTCCTATCATACACTGTCAAACTACAGAGCAAGAGAAAGCGTATAGACCAGAGATTGCAAGAGCCAGTTCTAATAAAAATGTTGTTTCATGGTCAATTAACAATACAACCAAGTTCTTTTGAATTTAAAGGTGATATATACCAAGACTGCAACTCAACGAACAAAACTGTAAAATAGATTAAAAAGGAAAAAGAAAAAGAAAGCTAGAGGTGTGGTCACTCGTTAAAAACTGATTCAATAAAGTAACCTCAGAAATATGTATATGGAAGAAAATCCAGCAGTATATTTCACGAAAGGACATGATAAAGGGTACGTTTGGTGCAAGGTACCTGTGTCATATAAAGTGTCCGTAAAAGCACGTTATTAACCTCAGTCCCTTATTAGGCTATAAAAGTTGCAGTAAGACAAAAAGTGTGTTTAGAAAGAACCCTAAGATTTCTTATTTTCTAAACACTGACCAATTTCAGCTGAACTCCTAGTATGAGAAATTAGAAAAATGTTGCTACCACACAAACCCCAGTTCAATTGAATCTATGAAGCACCCATTTATTTTATCCAAACTCCAATCAAGACAATGCAACAACTGATAGTGTGTGATCGGGAAACACACAATCTTTGATTTCTCCCCCTCCCCCCCCCCCCCCCCAAAAAAAGTAACAACACACTGCAAGTTAGAAAGGAAACAGGAGGCTGGGATTCAAATCAATTCACACTCTTCATATAAAGACATAGTTCAAATTCCTTACATATATCCCCCATGTCAATCATCAATTCATAAATCCTTTGATTTCTCCCCCCCAAAAAAATCCTTTGAATAAATACCACCAATTACCAACTCAAGCTCTCAAAAACAAGGATACCCATGAGATCCTACAGTCAAATTGAACAATTGGGGGCAAATTACACAAAAGGGCAATCCTCCACAACTGGCATATATATATAAACAACATGATCACACACATACAACCCAGTAACTAGTTAACTACAGCTACAAAAAAATTACATGAGTACATAAAAAGTTCATAATAGGTAATAGATAAACTCCATTCCATACCTGTGGTCAGAGAGATGAACATCAGATCCACAATTTGAACAGTACTTGAGACGCCCACCGATGGAAGTTCCATCTCCCTTAACAATGATATGGTAACGCTTGGTGCAAACTGGATGCCCACTCCAACAAGATCAAATTTCTAAAAAATGCATGTCGAATCGAGAAACAACACCTATATACAGCAAGATTAGATTTCTAGAGTTGCACAACTCCATCTCATAGGTGCACAGTTCCATCTCATAGTTGCACAACTCCATCTCAGAGTTAGACAACTCTATCTTTGCATTTTCAAATGATTTTGGTGGCCATATATGCAGGCTAATTTTCTTCAAACAATCAAGGCCTTAAACATGAAATTAAAGCATTGAGAATGGTTATCAGGGAGGTTTGCTAAGGTGAAAAGTGGGTGACATTTGGGAATCGCTAGTACAAATAGAGTGGAGAGCTGTTAGGATTATCCAAAAATCATCTTTCTTCACTTAAAGTCAAATCCAAAGAATTCATTCTCTTGCTCTGGTCATCTCTTGGTGTATGTTCTGCATTCTATACTATCTGCGCATTGTGTGGGTGTCCTTCTGATTTTTAGGTCTCAAAGTTCAGCATAAGTAATTAGATAGTAGACAATCCCAAAGGCCCAACATAAGTCAGTATTTCACTTTCAGAACAATTCAGTCCCTAACACAGCCCCTAAGGTTAAGCATAGGCAAATATGTAATTACCTAAACAATAAAAAATGACCATTGATGAAGCTGTGCATTATGTTCTTTAAACTGGTTGTTCAAATTGTGACAATATTACAGCTTTGAAGACAAAGATGGTACGAAAACCAGAATCCAAAGCACAAAATCTGACAGTAATTTACCAGTTTAAAAAAAAAAGCGACAACTCAGGACATCTCAAACACACAATGATATCAGTAACACAGTAATCAACATTTAAATCTAATACAAAGTAATCGACCATATATCTCCAGGAATTTTGCAAAAGAGAGTAGGCACAATGAAAATAGGAGAACTTCACCTTAGCTTGTCGAAGCTCATATATCTCAAGGAATAGCTGTTTTGACAAGAAAAAGGAAAAAATTGAGACCTGCTACTGGAAGACAATGAGAGAAATTGCTTCGACAATGAGAAATTGGCAATCGAAATCAGATCGATGAGAGAAATCACTTCAACAATGAGACCTGTTGCTGGAAGACCTCGCTCGCTCGCTCGACCTTGCTGCTCGACGATTTGCGCTCGCCGGAGATGAAGGATAAGGCGGGATCTGATCGCCGATTGCCAGCCAACCTCCAGCCTTGCTGGTCCACAGATCCCGACGGAATCGAGATCGAGATCGGAAGAGGTAATTTTCGAATTTATGAAGAACCACGCACCTCCTTGAAGCAAGCCGAGAGGCGGAGAAAGGCGGGAGCCACTGCACGCCGTCACCGAACTTCGACTGCGGGAAGCGATGAATTTTGCCGGAGGAGGAGGAGAAGGAGACGGAGGATGCAGGAGAGAGAGAAAGGGGAGAAGGAGGAGACCGATAGATCTGGAGGAGGTTTGAGGAGAGAGAAAGTTAATCAAATTAGGGTATATATAGCGGCTAATTTTCTAAATTGTCCAAAAATGCGACTATTTTGCAAATACGTCCAAATAAAGTGCCTTTTTTGCAAATTTTTTCTTAGAACTTTTGCATGAAAGAAGTCGGCTTCCAATTGCTCGGAATTGCAATGCTACGCGCCCCATCATAAATGAAGATAAAAAAAATTGTGTAGATTTTAATTTTAAGATTATGTAGATTTTTTTAGCTAAAATATTTATAAAATAACTTAAGGTAAAATGATATGTTTTGTAAACACTTAATATATGAGTAAAAATTAATTGTAACAAATTGATAAGTTTAATAATCTAAATGGTTTTAGATCCGAAGGTTTCAAAATTAATTAGAAGAAAACAATCAAACATGTAGTAATTAAAAAGGGAGAGGACATAGAGCCATGGAGGAATTCCTTTTGGAACTTGGGGAGCTAGACATCGAGTTTGGACTCCGAGTCTGACCAAAAAAAAAAAGATGTAGCACTATTTTCTTAATTTTAATTGTACCCATCCGATTAAAATTGAAGCTTTAAGATTAATGATATAATATAGTTTCCCTAGAAAGCTTTATCTTCTCTAGATTCTATAGATATGATATAGTTTCGTATAGTATTTATTAATAAAAATATTATTAAAATGTAACTACTCACAATAATTTATTAATTAAATTATTTAACTTTGTTATTTAAGGTGTACACATGTTATAATGACGTGACTAAAAGATGAGACCGTTAATTGACATGGCTAAAATGTATTGGACCATCATTAATTGACGTGTCAAAATATCCGGGTCAGATTACACCAGAAAAAGACACGTAAGCGAATTCGACCAAAACCCGCCACATAGGATTTCCACGCCTCTGTTTTAGTATTATAATTAGATTTAGATATTGATATTTTTAAAAAAATAAATGCATATGAATTATCATTTACAAAAGAAATATATTTTTTAAAATTATTTTTTAACAAGAAAATATATTTGAAAAATAAATATATCATGAGGTTATATTCGAATGATCTAATACTCCCTCTTTTAATAAAAAACACGCCACTTTATTTTTAACACGCTTTTTTTTAATTTAGAAACTATATTAAGTGTTAATTTTTTTATTTTATTTATAATTTCGTACTTATCAATAATTGGAATAAAAATTATATTATAAAATAATATTACGTATATAATATATTAAACAACCGTGAAGGTCGCGGGCAATAAAACTAGTTATTATTAAGGGATTTTTCGCGAGGTACCCTCAAGATATAGGGTATTTCATGGGGTGTACAAAAGTTTGGACTATTTCGTGTGGTACCCCTGAGCTTTGGTTTCATTTTGCCTCGTGCCCTCTTCCGTTAGAACTAACCTTTTCCGTTTATTTTTATAAAAAAATCACTTAATTAAATCAAACTGAATTGAACGACGCAAAATAGGCGACTATTCCAACACCGACAGGTAGGAGAAGACCGGCGAGGGTGACTTGCAAAGATGTAACTGACGCCGGCGAAGGTGGAGACCGGCATGTGAAGTTTGAAGTCGGTGGCGGGGTGGTGACTGGTGAGCTCGACGGAGGGCGAAGACAAGTATGTGGTATGTCTTCTTTGAAAATTTCCCCCTTTTGTCAAAATTAGGGTTTATTTGTGATGCAAAATTGCGAAATTTTGTGTTCTCGACTCAATTTTGCGAAATTTGTTGTGTTGTCTACTCAGTTGTGTGTTGGTTACGCAGAATTAGAGGTCCTATGGTTGCGAAATTTGTTTTGTTGACCTGTGAATTTTGGGGTTTCGAATTTGAGAGTTTTGAGTTTGGGTTCTATGGTTGTTATTGACTGAAATTTGTCTTTACCAAAAAAAAATTGACTGAAATTTGTGTAGAATCTGAAATTTTCTTTGTGTTTTTTTTTTCACTTCTGATTGTAGGTTGTTTATGTAACTAGCATTCATTTAGCTTCTAGGATCTGTGCAAAGTAGCACGATGGCACCTGCTTGAAGAATTACAAGTATATGCATAGTGGTGAAGATAATGTCAAGAATAAATGGACATTTGAACTAGCTAACTACAGGTGCATTGCAGCATTTGAAGGATAATTTCATGTGCCAAATGTAGGTAAAGTTGTTAAAAGTTAGTTTTTAAGGATAACTATCAGTCCATTCAGTGACAAGAAGCTGTTAAAAGTTTTTTTTTTTTTATTGCATTCCATTGCACTATTGGTGGAAGTTTGCTTGCTGTTATAGTTTACTTCTTGGAGGTGAAGTTGTTCAAAATAACACAATTCAGCCAAGGAAAACAATATGCTCAGGTTGATCTTTAGTTCTCTACTGAATGTTTTAGCCTATTAGCTCAAATGGAAGAGTAATGTCAATCTTTAGTTCTCTACTGAATGTTTTAGCCTATTAGCTCAAATGGAAGAGTAATGTGCTCATGCACAAAGATGTGGGTTCGACTCCCACATAGGCTTATTTAATTCATTAATTGTCAAGTAGTCTATTTGCATCTCGAATTGGATTTAGTATGTTGAATGCATTAACTTAAACATACTTAGCTTGTTAAAAGAAATTATACAAAGCAAATATTTGTAGCCTATGTGGGATTCGAACCCACATCAATGTGTGTAACACATTGCTACACACATTGCTCTACCATTTGAGCTAATAGGCTAGTATAAAACAATATCTAAGTTATACTTGAAGTACCACAAAACTGAACAAGCTTGTTGCTCTCTACAATGCGAGTCTCTTATGAAGTGTTAAAATAAGCCTTATTTAAGCTACTTGCATTTGTCTATTTTGTGCATTTACATGAACTCTACTGATTTTCCTGAAGTGGAACTCTACTGATTTTCCTCTCCACCCTTGCGAACACTTCTTGACAGTTGCAGACATTCAACAGATCAATCAACTCTTAAAAATCAACATTGTATCTCCACTAAGCCATTTTTCAAATTCAGTAACTATGCAATTAGAGCCCACCGTTAGTCCTAATGAAGACAGAAAATACAGCACATATATATAGAGTTGAAAAGAAAGTACTCGTAGCTATAACCTTCTCAAATTCCACCTATTATACAAAATGAAAAGAAAATAGGAAGTAAATAAAAGGAATACCACAGGTTGAAAGCATTATATTTTGCAATTTTACATATCAGTAAAGTCCAAAGCCATTAAGTTTGATAAAGCATAAAGGACTAGTTCTATTTGTTTCCCGCTACCTTTCTTTCTAATATCAAATTAATAAGAAAAACTATATATCAGGGGTGACATTGCCCTGAATCCCTTGAAAATCGAAAGCAAACATTGAGCTCAGTCACATACATATACCTAATTCTATTATGGAATTGAAACCAAGTGCAGTTATAGAAGCACTTACACTTGACAATTACAAGTTACGACATAAATTGGCATATCCATGACAACATTAGAGATGTCTACCAAACAAATGCAGAATTCAACAGCACACCCTACATGTACAGTTTATGACAGGAGCAGCAAATGTAAGGAGCCAGAAGCTAATTCAAACACGAGTAATGCAAGGACGCGTCAACTACAATATAAGAGGAGGAGAAAGAAATCGTCACTCAATTGTACCAGAAAAAATACAAATACGAAAATCCCCATTTTTTTAGGGTTCGTAACTTTGTATCCATTGGAAGTTTTGGAACTACCAGGGAAATTTTTATAAACGTACCTTGTCGCGCCACCCAAATCCATTTCCGGCTCCATTGCCGATTTCAGTCGTCGGCGTCGCCTCCTTCTTCCTCTTTAGCGTCACATCCTCCTTCCCTCTTTGTTGGCATCGCCGGCCGCCTCCTCGTTCTCAACTTTTGGCGGATTCCTGCACCTCCCGCTCCAGTCGGCTCGGTGCGGCGCGACCTCCTCCGCCCTTGTGTCGCCTCTCTGCTGCGTCACCTCCTCCATGGCTCCACCTCTGTACCGCCTGAGAGTCGCCCTTCTTCCTTCCTCCCTTAGTCCCTTGTGTCGATTTTTTTTTTTAATTAATAAAACCTAACGGAGAAACAAATGACTGTTAATGTAAACGGTAGAGGGGCACGGGACGAAATTGGTATAAAATCCAGGGGTACCGCGTGAAATTGGTGAAACTCTTGTACACCACGTGAAAAAGCCGATACCTTGAGGGTACCAGGCGAAATTTCCGTATTATTAATAGATGAACCTAACGTTAATCATGCTACAACTGATCCATCATAGAAGAACGAGAGAGATTCAAGTTTCAACCCAAAGAATGTCAAGCACAAAAGTGTTTTACATCTAAATGGCTATAGCCTTCTGAATTCGTCGCAAAATTTTGTAACGATTCAGATCGGAGATTCGCCAATAGTCTCGACACTAGCATCCGCCATCCTTGAAATGGTGGAACCTTTTCACATCCTTAACCACAATCTCCATCTGAACCACTTTCGACATGAACTTAAAACGCGCTATGACAGTCTCTGCATATCCTAAGGTTCTTGAGCACCCTAACCGTGAACACCCTAACCGTGGCCCCAGCAAGCAGATTAGAAGCCCATAAGCAACTGCGAGCTTTTCACTGTGCGTTGCCAAGCTATGCTCCTTCTGGTCTAACTCCATGTCGTGTAGCACATACTTCGTCTGAGGAACATACCCGAATACCCTCATCTCGATAATTAGCTCCTCAAGATAATCATAGACCGCTTGCACCTTGAACGACCTCAATCCAACTACAACCGAGCTCTTTTTTCACTCCTCTGTCTCTCATCTTTTTCCTTATCCTGGCCATATCATCCCAGCGTCCTGCATCCGCATACATGTTAGCTAAAAGCACGAACGTTCCATCGTGCTTAGGGATAACTCTATAAGCCGCTTTCCTGCTTCAATACCAAGGTTCATATTCCCTTGGATCCTGCAACCAGCGAGAAATGCTTCCCAAACAGGCGTGCCTACTTCAAAGGGCATCTTGTGAATCAGTACTTTTGCTTCTAGGAATTTACCAGCACGACACAACAGGTAGGTCATACGGGCATAGTGGTCTTCTCCAGGGGTAATGCCGTAAGAAGAATGCATTGAGTTGAAGTACTCATGGCCTTCTCGTACCAGCCCAGCATTGCTGCAAGCGGTGAGGACAGTTAGGAAAGTAATCCGGTCAGGTAGAATCTGCTCTTCAAGGATCTCTTCAAAGAGTTCTAAAGCTTCGTTCCCATGTCCATGCTGCCCTAGACCTGCAATCATGGCATTCCATGATACATAATGGACAAAAGGAATTGCGAGGAACAAACAACGAGCAGCGTCAGTGACACCACATCTTGAGTGCATGGTTATGAGAGCGTTTGCAGCCGAGAGACTTGATTTGTATCCATAGCGGACAACCTGCCCATGGAGCTGCCTCTTGTGCTCCAACGCTCCTAAATAGGAGCAAGCAGTGATTGCACCGGCAAAGGTATAATCACACGGCTGGAAACCCTCCAACTTCATCTGATTCAACAATTTTAGGGCTTCTTCACCACATCCATTCTGTATGAGCTGACACCATCAGCGTCCATGTCAAGAGGTTCTTCTCAGGCATCTCTCCGAAAAACTGTTTGGCTTCACCGGTGCACCTAGCGTTCATGTAACCTGACAGCACCGCATTCCACGAAACTAGATCTCTAATCGGCATCTCATTGAAAATATACCTCGCCTTGTCAACTTCACCGCATTTGCAATACAAGGTAACTAGGTTGTTGTTCACATATGATGAAGCATGAGATTCAAATTTATCGCCTTTCCGCAAAAGTATACATGTACTGCCTTCCCATGCTTGAACAGCTTAGCCTCAGCACAAGCACAAAGAACACTGGTATAAGTAAACTCATCGAACGGAATCCCTGTGAGACACATCCTTCTACACAGATCCAATGCTTGTGAATAAAATCCATGGTGCACATACCCGAAAATCATAGCATTCCAGACTACCACTAGCTTGTCGCTCATCAGATTGAACACCTCGAATGCTGAATCTAGATTCTCATTCCTAACATACCCCGTGATCATCGTAGTCCAAGTCAGCTCATCCCTCTCTGGCATCTCATCAAACAGCCTCCTTGCTGAATCCAACAAATATTTTGAAGTGTCGAACGGAGATGACGCACATGTAACATATAGCGAGAAGAGGACATTCAGCACTGAAGTGCAGCACCCAGTCCTAGACTTCACAATAAGACAATGTAGCTGTTCACACTCTCTTTCACCCTCAGCTATAAGCCTCAAAGCACTAAGCAAAGAAGTATATGTGAAATTGTCCGGCTTAAGATGGCATTGTACCATATCTCTATACACCCCAACAGCGCCATGTCCATCGCCATTACGAGCATAGCAGTTGATCAACGCGTTACAGCACACAACATCCCTCATATAAACCGGAATGTGGTCAAAAACCATCCTCGCCTGCTTCAAGTTCCTTTTTGCAGAGTGGGCAGATATCATGATAATCCTAGAGACGACATTTGGTTGAGGAATTTCGTCGAACAGCTTATGGGCATAACTCAAATTGTCGAAATTGACATAGAGATTGATCAGGGTGTTGAGGATATGAGCCTAGGGCTTGAACCCAGATGTTACCATGTGCGCGTGGACAGCCAGAGCCAGGGGAAATGAGGTGGGGAAGCGCGTGCGGCATAGTTGAAGGCGGGCGGCGTAGTGACTGGCGAGTGATTGGGCGTCTTGGGCTAAAGAACGAGTGATCTGCATCTCTGTAATGTCTAGAAATCATGGCTTGCTGAATTGGGCTTCTAGAGGGGAACCGTGGATGAATCGAAGTTACGCCAGGTGTTCCGGTGTAACTCTGTTCCTTCTCACCGGCGGTGAGACTAGTGACGGGGGTTGTAGTGGGATAACTTACATCACTGCTAAATCACGCGGGGAGTGTGTGAGGCTAAGTTTGCGTGTTTTTTTATTATCAAAAAAAATAATCACGCGGGGAGTTAATTGCTTAAAGTAAGTGCTAAATAAGCGAATCCTTCAATCCAAATATCTTATCAATGACCTGATCTGGACTTTGACCGGGCATATCCTCATATGTTAGCCCATTTTAGTGGGGCGGGCTTGGGCTAAATCCGGTTTTTGGACCAACTCTCTTGTTCAAGCCCGCCCACATGGACGGGCCGGGTAGCCAATCGGATCGCCCATTATAATTTCGTAAAATATTATTTTTATTTTATTATTTTTACGTTTGATCTCAAACTACACAAATTTGCTAAGTGTCTCCAAAGATTGAAATTTTATACAAAACAAAGGTATACAAGTTACACAAATATGAAATTAAACCCTATAATCTTTATGTAGGCTCATTTTAATGAAATTTTTTTGAAAATAATATATTTAGTACTATTGTATTTCTTAATTTATATGCAATGCAAACACTATTAGTATTTATAAAGTAATAGATGTAAAAGTTTAGATATTATATAATCAATATATATACTCTGTAGTATTTTAATACATACTCCCTCCGTTCCAAAATATATGGGCGTTTGTTTTTTGACATGCTTTTTAAGGAGCAAAAAACCCTATAAAATATTATTTTTTTAATTAAAATTTTTATACTATTTGATACTTATTACTAATAAGTATCTAGTTATATAAAAAAAATTAATTAAAAAATAATATTTTATAGAGTTTTTCACTCCTTAAAAAACGTGCCAAAAAGTAAAAGACCATGTATTTTGGAACGGAGGGAGTATATATAAAAATAATATAAGTAATATATATAGGCGGGCCGGGCCTATGGCCTGCTTGGGCTTAAGCATTAGCCCAAGCCCGGCTCTATGGGCCAATCGGGCTAGGCCTGTCGGCACGCTTGGACCAATTACCTTACCCAAGCCCGCATATTTTACAAGGCGGGTTGGGCGGGCCGGGCGAGTTAGCCCATGACTGCTCAGGTCTACTTATGATGACGTAAACAGAAGTTCTATAATACCATTCAGGCTGGTGAGGGATGTCTACTATGCAATTAGGTTTTTTTTTTCTTGGATTATGTAAGAATTCGGGTGAGCATGCTCTACCTGATAACATCCATGTGGATGAGGTCAAGAAAAACTAAATTATTGAATATACTATAGTGTAGGTCCCGTCCCGTGCACGGAGAATACATTAATACAATATTATAAATAATTAAGATAGATTCCAATAAATAAAAAACAATCTAAATATAAATAATTTTTGAAAAATTTTGCCAAATAGGCATTTTTTTTGGAAAATTGGTGAATTGTCCAACTTTTTGGACAAATTGGAAAACTATCCAATATATATACTAATTCAAACAGCTCCCCAATTACATATCAAAACAAACAGATCGGGGGAGATATCAAAACAAAGAGATCGGGGGGATGAACTTTTGGCGGTGGCATTGGGACTAGGTCTATGGCAGATTGACATGGGAGCGATCTCCTTCCCTCCCGATTTGTCCATCTATGTCGGAGCGAGGACGGAGCGAGCGATGCCGGAGCTGCGGCATCGAACTGGAATTCGAGATCTCAGCGGCGAGGCGGAGGCCGGAACGAGTGAGCGAGGGAGGGAGGCGGTGGCGAGCGAGCGATGGAGGGAGCGAGGCTGGAGCGAAGGAGGCCGGGTCTGGAACTGGAATTCGAGATCTAGAATTCGAGATCTCAGCTGCGAGGCGGAGGCCGGAACGAGCGAGCGAGCGAGGGAGGGAGTCGGTGGTGAGCGAGCGACGGAGGAAGCGAGGCCGGAGCGAAGGAGGCCGGGTCTGGTCTCACGCATTCCAGATCGGGGACGACGGGAGGGAGGTTGAAGAAGAAATTTTGGTTAATTACAAAAACTACCCCATAAATATGGGAATTATAAAAAATATCTATATTTTATTATGTGATTCACATCTACTATATTTTTAGAATTTTTTTTCAAAATATTCAAGAAAAAATAAATATTTACGGATAAATTCACGAAATCAAAATATTTACAAAAATATTCAAAAATTGCAGAGAGGTCAGAGAAACGCGGTATCAAACCGCGTTTCATTCATACGAAATAAATTCTGGGATTGGAAAAAAAATTAGCAAAAGAAACGCGGTTTGAAACCGCGTTTTATAAATAATTTTAGGTAAAACGCGGTTTCAAACCGCGTTTTATATTAATTTACATTTTTAAGTTAAGAAATTAAAAAGAAAAAGAAAAAGAATGAATGAAACGCGGCTTGGAGCCGCGTTTCATTTACAACCCTCAAATCCCAGTTCCCACTTCCCATGGCTTGGAGAGCACCCTCAAATCCCAATCTCAGCCCTCACGCCGGAGGAGGAGGGACCCCGGAGGAGGAGAGGACGGAGGGAGGAGGAGGCGCCGGATCCGGTGGAAGGAGGCGAGGCCGGAGCCCGGAGGTCGCTGGGAAGGAGAAGGGGGGGGGGGGGGGCGGCCGGTGGGGAGCTCGGAGCCAGGAGAAGGGGAGACGGATCCCGGAGCCAGGAGCCAGAGCTCGGAGCCTCGTCCACCGCTCCGGCGTGAGGGATGTCGCTAGCTGGGGAGGATGAGAAACCAAGCCGCCGGAGCTCGCTGGGAAGAAGTAGCAATTAGGCCGCCTCCCTTGCCCGCTCCGCCACAATCTCCCGGGACCAGAATCAGGCCGCCGGAGCCCTCGTCAGCGACGGATGCCTCGAGCCCAACTCCCAAATCCTCCGGTTCGTCTCCGATCAAAGGCCGCCTCGTGGCGAGGCTCGCGAAACCGCCCATCTTCGATTGAAGGCCGTCTCAGATCGAAGAGGAAGGCGAGGCCGCAGATCCGATCCGATCGACGCTCGCTTCCTCTCTCCTCATCCGGTGGCGCTCGAGAGGTCGGAGATTGCATCGGTGGCTGCCCGAAAAATCGTCACCCCTCACCTCCTTCCCAGCGACCTCCGAGCTCCGGCCTCGCCTCCTTCCACCGGATCCGGCGTCTCCTCCTCCCTCCGTCCTCTCTTGAGGGTGCTCTCCAGGCCATGGGAAATGTGATTTGAGGGTTGCAAATGAAACGCGGCATGGAGCCGCGTTTCATTCATTCTTTTTCTTTTTCCTTTTAATTTTCTTAACTTAAAAATATAAATTAATATAAAACGCGGTTTGAAACCGCGTTTTACCTAAAATTATTTATAAAACGCGGTTTCAACCCGTGTTCATTTTGCTATTTTTTTTTTCCAATCCCAGAATTTATTTCGTATGAATGAAACGCGGTTTGATACCGCGTTTCTCTAACCTCTCTGCAATTTTTGAATATTTTTGTAAATATTTTGATTTCGTGAATTTATCCGTAAATATTTATTTTTTCTTGAATATTTTGAAAAAAATTCATATTTTTATTTTTACATTTGCACAACAAATTGTTATATGTGCACAACGTAAAGTTATTTTCACACAACAAAAAGTCCTGAGACGGAAAAAAAAGCGAAAAAAAATATATTACATTTTGCACAATAAAATGTTATATTTGCACAACATACGATTATATCTGCACATCGTACTATTATATTTGCACATCAAAATGTAAAAAAAAACTAGACTTGGGTCATATTTGCACAACTTACGGTTAAATTTGCACAACGTACTCTTATATTTGCACGACAAAATGTTAAAAAAAACTAGACTTGGGTCATATTTGCACAACTTACGGTTAAATTTGCACAACGTACTCTTATATTTGCACGAAAAAAATGTAAAAAAAAAACTAGATTTGGGTCATATTTGAACAATTTACGGTTATATTTGCACATCGTACTCTTATATTTGCATGACAAAAATATACATACGGTTATATTTGCACATGCACAACATACTCTTATTTTTGCACGACAATATATATATATAGGTTAGGTCATGTGTACACACTCCTTATTGTGTTTTGTGTTAACAAATATAAGCCATTGATTTATTAGAAATAGATGGGTGAGATTAATTGAGATTTTTTCTTTTTATTTAAAAAAAAATAATAGGCCCCACCACTTTTATAGCCAAATTGCTGAAGCGGAAGCGCGTGTGTTGATTTTTTGTGAAGTAACGTTTCTTTTTTGCAGGGAGGATGAGATTTTACTTGCACTGTGGGTTCGATGAATAATGACGAATAAATTACTGAATAATTCCAGATTATCAACGAATAATGATTCTGAATTTGCCGAATATTCGATAAATTAATGAACAATTTTAAATAGAGTTTGAATTTCAAGAAACTCATATCTAATTACCGACATATACCTGAATAATTCTTTATTATCAATGAATAGTGACTTTGAACTTGCCGAATAGTTGACAAATTCATATACAATTTAGACAGAGTTTGAATTTCAACAAACCTACATCTAATTGCCCCTATACATATGAATAATTTCTAATTATCAACGAATAAAGACTCTGAACTTGTCGAATAGTCGATAAATTCATGAGCTTAAATTCCAATAAACCTATATCTAATTGCCCCTATATATATGAATAATTTCTGATTATCAACGAATAATGACTTTGAATTTGCCGAATATTGGATAAATTCATGAACAATCAATAATCCATGTACATCTTATTGCAAATTAGCAATTTATCGATGAATAGTTACTCTGAACTTACCGAATAGTTGATGCATTCATGGACAATTTTATTCATAGTTTGAATTTCAACAAACATTCATCTAATTGGCCACATACACGTAAATAATTCATGATTTACCATCGCATAATCACGAGAATCAAATGAATAATTCCTTCCTTTCAAACGAATGTTAAACAGACCGATCTCACCCACTCTTGCTAACCGAAAGCAAATAAGAAGAAATTACATCAGTGGATTTCTGAGAAATCCAAATCCAAACAACACATCAGACAAAAAAGTAATCCAAACCTTCAAATCCAATTTCGAGACTAGGAAATTAGAAAGTAATCTTCCACATCCAAATCCAATTTCATGAAAATAAAATAGACAGAGATAGAGAAAGACGGGTACGTTCTAGTAAAGGTAGACATAGATCGCCACCACGTCGATTGGCCGGCCGCAAAGGCCCTGTCATTTCCGATGAATGGCTCGGCAATGGCGCAGCCACAGAAGAGAGAGCCACCACCGCCCTCGCTACTTCCCGCCTCTGATTCCGCCCTCGATTCGATGCCGGGTTCGAAGTCCCACTTCACCACCGTGTAACAGGTCTGGGACACGGTGTCTGGATAGACACTAGCAGCCTACGCAGTGGCTCTCCCAAGTGCTTGTACCGGCGATGGATAACTCCCGGTGGCCAGTACGGTGCCGGTGTGGTGGTGGGCGGTTTCCAACGGAAGATACTTTTGATAAATAGGGTTTTATTAATGTGTGTTGGAATGAATGAGGTTGAAATCCACGCACTAACCTTGAGAATGTTAAGGGAAAAAGAGTAGGGTCCACTTTTTTTAATTTAAAAAATCACAAAAAATCTAATTAATCTGGACCATCCATCATCTAATAATTAAAGACCCAGATTTGTTAACACAAAACACAATAAGACTTGTAAACATTTGATCCGTACTATATATATATATATATATATATATATATATATATATATATATATATATATATATAACTATACTTGAGTCATATTTGCTCAACATACGGTTATTTTTGCACATGCACAACATACAGTTATATTTGCACATGCACAACATACTCTTATTTTTGCACGACAAAATGTAAAAAAAAAAAAAACTAGACTTGAGTCTTATTTGCTCAACATACGACTATTTTTTCACATGCACAACATACTCTTATTTTTGCACGACAAAATGTTAAAAAAATTAAAAAGAGTGAGGCTATAGGCAAGATGATAAAATTGCTATTGGAAAGATGATAAAATTGCTATGAGTAAGATGGACACTCCACCAATTTGTCCCAAAATGTGGACGTTTCACCAATTAGGACAACTTTTTTGGACATTTCACAAATTCACCCATAATTTTTTAAACCAAAAATATTAATATACATATAAATAAAATTAGTTCGATAGTTTATATATAATTCAAATATCTTTTATTTAGATTCTCTCAAAATATAAATAAAATTCACATTTATGAGGTAAAAAAGTCTTTTTTCTAATGTAACATTAATTGAATCTCATCTAATGTAATAGATAACTAATTTTCAAAAATATTTTCATATTTTTATTAAATATATACTCCCTCTGTTAATCATCAAAACTTGTCGTTTTAAAGATGAAATCTTGTTAAGAAATACATGTCATTTTAGGGTATTCGGGTATTCACTTTACAAATTTGTCCTTGTCATAATTATGGAGATGCTAGTTGTAGTTTTCAAGAAATGAAAAGGTAGAGTAATACTTAAGGGTATAAGTGTGCTTTCGTTTGCTGTTTTTAAAAACTGCTAAGATTTCTAAAATGACAAGTTTTTCTCAACGGAGTGAGTATGATATATTTATTATGTTAGCTTACTAAAATAGCTATGGACGAATAGATTGTGGCTACATAATATTTTTATAAATCATTCTAGGCTCAAAAAATAATATAGATATAAGTAAAATAAAAATTATTAAATAATTAATTTTTATATAAATAATTTTTTCACCAAAAAATAATATAGATATAAATATAATAACACTTAACAAATAATACATATTTATCTATTAATATTCTTGGTAAGTATGACTATGAAATACTCCCTCCGTCCTAAAATATATGGCCTTTTAGGCCTTGAAATTTTTTCAAAAATAAATGGGTTTTTAGGGTTATAGGGTAATTATCACCCCTAAAAAAGTACAATAGTAATTAAAATTAAAGAGTTCCTATTTTTATAAAAATAATGAGATTTAAATATAAATAGGTTTTCTTAATTGATGTGCAAAGGTCTAAAAGACCATGTATTTTAGGACAGAGGGAGTATTTTTTATTTATATTTTTATCAAACAACTCAAATATATAGACAGATAGATTGTCGGTTACATAACTTTCTACAACTTATGAAAACATATTATTTTATTAATTTTTATCCTAGAATCAACCACCACGCACAACGTAGAAATTTTATCCTGGAATCAATCACAACGAGCCACGTCGGATGCTATGCATTGATTTTAGTATATGTATATAGATTGAAACCCCCGACCGAGTAGCAAATGTGTGCAATCTTATCAAAATCTCAGTTACCGAGACGGGGGATGTGGGAGAAAGAGATCTCGTGCAAGCCCAACAAAAGAGTTATGATGTCAGTCATAACAAGTTCCATTTCCCAAGGATAGTTGGTGTTATATTTTAGGTAATTTATAATAATTTCTGAATTTCCTTCCACAATAAGATTAGTAATGGAAAACCTATATTGACAGGTTTTCCATTCCAGTCTCAAATGATGTATCCAATTGAACTATTTGTTGGCAAGACACTTAAACCATCAAAGTTTAGCTTGAACTTACCCCGAGGAGGCTTTTTTCATTTACTATTTTTCCTTTTACACGTCGTTGTGCTACGACAGTTTGTCGAGGGATGGATCAGATTTTCCTCTAAATTATGTATGTTTAAAATGCAGGCCTTTTCCCGACTCTCCACATGGGCACTAATCATTCGTTTTACCCCTACAACATTTGGGGGATGCTCATTCTTAAAGATATATTGGTTTCTGATGTACCAGATGGTGGAAAAAAAAACTCTTGTTTTTCCTTTTTTTTTTGTTAACGTTTCACCAAGGAATTAGAGTATAGAAGTGAAGTCTCTTGACTCAGCAAGCATATCATGAATTACATGTTTTTTCTCAATTGGCAACTGTCTTTGGAAATTGTTATACTGTCATTCAAAAAACAATGAGCCTCATCTTCTCTAGAGTGATTGCAGAGAACCAATGTTCTAAAAGGCGCTAGGCGGCCGCTAGGCGTTGGGTGGTCGCCTAACGCCTAGGCGGTTAGGCGGGTGCCCAGGCGGCGCCTAGGCGGACTTGGAACAAACTTAATTATTTCCTTATATTTTAACGCATAACACATGTAAATAATTCATATAATATAATAATAATCTATAATATCACTCATAATCCCAAATTTATCGTGTTTAAACTAACATTAAAGAAAATAAATGCAAAAGTAGGCGTCCGATTAATGACTCTAAACCTTCTAAAATCCAGAGCCATATGTTTGACTCAAAAACAAATATATCCCAACATGGGGGATAAAAAATCCTAAGTTGATTAATTACATACCGTCGAGCTAGGCGGGACTAAGCGGGCCTAAGCGGGGTCTAGGCGGCGCCTAGGCAAGACTAGGTGGTGCCTAGGCGGATTACCGCCTAGAGGCCCGCCTAGGCTTAAAAATTCCTAGGTCCCCTGCCGCCTAGCGCCTAGGCGCCGCCCAGGCGGTGCCTAGGCGCGATTTTTAGAATACTGATTACGACATGTCAACCCTACTGAGCGCTCGTCTGATTAAACGGGTAGTACGCCTAGACAATAGCGAGTGTTTCTGTTAGTTATCTGGCGCGAAGGGTAAGCATCACCAGTATCTTCATGTGCCCCTACCTGTTGGCCCTACCTTGGCTGCTTTCTGTATTCGTCATGTTCCAGCACCTACTGGGATGGTTGTGGACCCGTCCTCTTCAAGCAGTTTTCTTCTAGGAGTCGAGGCTGATGATGATCTTGATATCCCCATTGAGAGTAGTTCTTTGTTTGAGCTTATTGCGACCCCTGACAGTCGCTTGACGAGAATGGAATATCAGCATCTAAGAAGTTTTCGTAGACTACATGTGCATCAGCTGATTTTGGAAAAGAAGATAGAAGAGATACATGCATGTCTTCTGAAGCCCTGGGCGCAGATATTTCAGGACATCAATCAACAGTCCGGACTCCGGACCCCAGACCCCATCTTCACAGTAATTGGTTAGTTATTTGCTTCATTCTTATTTTATTTTTCATTGTTCCTTTTTGTGTTTTTATGCATTGAGGACAATGCAGCATTTAAGTGTGTGTGTGTGGGGGGGGGGGAGGAAGTGAATTAGGTTAGGTTAGTTCATGTTTGAATTCTTGTTGTTTCTAGTTTGGTTTTTAGTCTATTTCTTTTATGTTATTTCTTTTATGTTAAAGAAAATGTCAAAAATGAAAAAAAATGAAAAATGTCGAAAAAATTAAAGAAAAAAAAATGTGAGTCTTGTTTTGTTATTTTGTATATTGTGTTATCAGAGATTTCCATCTAACTTGAGTTTATCCTATTCGACTTTATACGGGCATGATCTTATAAATCCCATGGAATTCTAGAATGATTTGACCTTGTCTTTAAAATTGATTTTTATGTGAAATATGATTAGGCATATGTAATTGAGCATGTATGATCTAAGTTTGGGAGCATGCTTGATATTCGACAAAAATTTGTCATAGTGAGATATTTTTGGCCTTATAAGGGATGCATCCATATTCCTTTTCCTTTTCTTGTGTGACTTACTCGTCCTGTGCATTTATCATTGAGTATTGCCATGGTTATCTTTGAGCCTTTAGCCTATTTTATTGATAGCTCCAGAAGATTATTCCTAGCCTATGATAAGCCTTACCCTTATTCCGGGGGAATTAAGATTTTGAGTGGGTTATGGAATCGATTTTGGAGATTGAGGAGATTGAAGCTAAAGTGTGATGTTATGGTTCATGGTTTTGAGCAGATGTAATGTTATGTGCTTATTTATTCCCTCATTTTTATGCATTTTGGTTTACATGTATTTCGGCTCAAGAAAAAAAAGCCTTGAGCTAGGGAGGATAAAATTCACCTAGGGCGTAAAAGTAAATTTAAAAAAAATCCGAAAAAAAAGAGGAATAAAAGAGCCATGTTATTTTTGCATAATGAGGAAGAATTGGATTTATGTTGGTTAGAAGTTACATTGGTTAGATGTTGGAGATTTCATGATATGTGATATGATGAGATGAGATGAGAGTTGAGATTATGAATGATTTTTGGAGTTTTTATGATGATATTGAGAGATGTTGTGCATTTGTGAGCTTGATGTATTATTGAGTTGGTTTGTGTTATGTTGGAGTTGTTGTAATCTTATTTTCTCGGAATTTATAGCACCACATGACCAAATACAATTCCTTGCCCTTATGTTTCTTTACCAAGCCCCATTACAACCCCGCCGAATGGAATCTTCTATGAAGGTTTCCATTGAGCGAAAGTTCTCTTGATGTCCTTATTTTTGCATTGACGTATCCGGTGAAGATTTTGTGATATAAATCTCAATATTTGAGTTGATGCTTGCATATGGAATTGAGGTGAGTGTATGCTTAAAGCCTAAACACATGAGAGTGAGAGATACACATTTTATCCTTGGTAAGGTTGGATTTTTGAGCATGTAATCAACTTGATCCCATATATACATGTTATAACGTTTATGTGCCTTGATGATATTTGCACTATTGATGATGTTGCTTTTGATGAGTAAAGTTATGAAAGAATGTGTTGTGGGATGCGTAGATGATGTTTTTGTCTTATGGTTGCTTGAGGAAAAGCAAGAGTTAAGTGTGGGGGGGTTTGATAATGCATATTTCATATAGGCATTATAGGTATTTCTTATTGCAATTAGGTAGTGGTTTTGCTTATGTTTGAGTCTAGTTTTGTATATTGCTTGTGAAGTATTCGAGTTTGAAATCTACGCCTTTTTAGTGTTTATTCTGCATAATTACATTCTGACCTTGAAGGGACTTTGGAAGAGCTTAAGAGACATGTTTTTGGAGCATATGGAGGCTAAGGAGGTAGCTAGAGAGGAGCAAGGAAGCACGACATTGGAGATAATTGAAGTCAATCGAGGGGAATCCGTCACTGCATAGGCGGAGCCTGCCGCCATTTGCACGGCGCCCGCCGTGGGTCGGTTTTCATCGTTTGCGATTGTAACGGCCCGGAATTATGATTTCCGGGTTACGTTTCAAGGGATGAAACCCCTTGTTCGGATCTTGCAATCCAGGTACGGGTCGAGGTTTCAAACTTATTTTTATGGTCAGAAATAAGGAGGGATTTCGAACCCTGAAAATATCGTAGGGCCGTTGGGTACCCTTAACCTGTCCTAGGGACTAACTCGCGAAATTCATGTGTTCCAATTTAATAATATTAAATGAGACACGCATATGTTAAGATATCACTTCGATATCATGGTCACAGATGGAACTACTAATTTAATCAAGCAAGGCCAAGGGCAACACTAACTAAAATGCCGAGGAGGTCATCTTACGGGGCATTTGTACAAAGAGGAGCTTACCACACTATCATGGACCTAATTCAGGGAAAGCAACATTCATATAGACTCATATCATACCATTCATAGTTCTAACCAATCAGTAATACGATCATTACAACAGGTCAATCAGACACGCGAACCCAAACATAATCATGACAGAAAGCGAGATACAACACGAGACCTAAACAATGTGACTAGCATGGATACATAATGTTATACAATCACAAATTTACCTTAAGGATCATGACAATAACATGTACTAAAAATTACGTATCATATAAGGCATGTTGACATCAAGTTGTAGCACGTATCAAATAAGGAACTTACTTCATCAGGGTATCAAAATTTAACGATCATACTATCATGAACCTAGTAGAGTAAAATCGTGCAGATTCATTTCATGCAACTCACACTTTCATTCAATCCTACGATCAATAGGCCAAGTAAACATGCTATGACAACATATAATCAGGGTAGAAGCCAAGACATAACACAAGACCTAAGCAATGTAACCAATCATGGATGCAACAACATGAGTAGCTTTTTACCAATGGTCATTCGCAGGGTACATGCCAAAGATTACAAAATTATATCATGCAATTCAGAGAGAGTCACAATTACAACCGGACAGAGATCCCTAAGGGCAACCATTGACTTTTCCCAACCGACTCATCACCCCTCTTATCCGCGGGACTCTAGTACAACTCTTTATAGCAAGTAGACATTGGCTGATCGTAATAAGAATCGAGAAAGACAGTCCCGGAAACACCTTACTCCCTAACTCGGAATTTCGTCAAGAGTCAACTTCCAATACTCTCTCAAACAACCCTCATATCCGCCCACAATTTCCAAAGATAATGTATTTACCAATCCGATTTCCCGTGGAGGGGACCGATACTCAAGAGAAGGACTCGATAAGACCATCAAGGGTTAACATAGTGGAAGGGGTTATTCCGCCAAAGCTGGGCTTGACCACAAAGAAACAAGGGTACTCCCACTATCCCGTTTGCACGGATCAGTCAATACACATTTAATAGTTAAGGCATCCAAATCAGATATCTAGCATAGCAAGCATTCAACACAGAATCAGTTAATAACACTCATAATGATCTCATTTGATTCTCCCAACCCATCTGTAAAGAACAAGCTGATATTTCGCCTACTGTTCCCAACTACACCCAATAGGGGTGGTCTATCGCCTTCACTACCCACTCGTGCCACCATTTGGTCGGTTTTCCTCTTTTATTACAAGTCGAGTTCATTACTTAGTCCAATTTCGGTTAGGCATCTTAAGTTCATTTTGCCCCTTTAAAACACTTCCAAATCCTTCGAAATTCATGGGCGGTTTTCCAAAACATACACTCGACCCTTTTGTACCCGAATTGCACAACCTCAGCTCTGATACCATCTTTGTAACGGCCCGGAATTATGATTTCCGGGTTACGTTTCAAGGGATGAAACCCCTTGTTCGGATCTTGCAATCCAGGTACGGGTCGAGGTTTCAAACTTATTTTTATCGTCAGAAATAAGGAGGGATTTCGAACCCTGAAAATATCGTAGGGCCGTTGGGTACCCTTAACCTGTCCTAGGGACTAACTCGCGAAATTCATTTCAAACGGAAGCAAGACGGAAGCAAAATTAAGATACAAAGCACCACGGCAGGGCCGGGTCAAAACCAAAACATAAGTGTGTAATTACCATTTTACTAAATTAGGATATTAGCTAGATTCTTCAATTCGCCAAAAGGAAACCCCGTCATATAGACATCGAGCACTCAAATCTGCAGAGAATACCTTTAAAAAAAGAACGGGGAAAGGAATCAGATCGAGCCACTCATGCGGGACCGACAGTCCTCGCTGAGGCCACATAGTATGTGCTATACCTAATAAAGATGCTCTAATGCAGTACGAAATTCAAACACACTAGCATGCTCCTAGTTCATAATAATGTGCAGAAATACTGTAAAGGGCCCAAGACAATGCCAAGTGGCATATCCCTCTCCTACCTCCACCCCTTCCGATAGGTGGAGACTGGCCAGCTCGTGAATGCATTCCATCATAATCGGGGGGCACGCATGCCTAACCCGCTCCACAATAAAGCCCGCAGGCATATCATAATATAAGGAAGTTCATGACTCGATTGACTCAGGGTACCCGATGAGGCTGGGCTACCCTATGACCCTAGCAAAGACTCTAGGACTATCACAGATAACGACCGTTCTGTTTCAAACGCATAAAGTAAACAGATGCTCAATCAATTAGTGCAACCTAAACATGATACTACATGGCATGCTTTTATGCATATGCAACACCTAACATAAAATGCAACAACAGGCATGAATGTCCAACCTGAGTAAGCCCCCTAAGGAACTTACCTGAAGATGCAGAACAGCAGGATAATACAAGTAAGGGCCCAAGGCAAGTCCAAAGCACTCCCAAAAGCAATACACACCTATCATTAAGCCACTTCCATAAGCTACCGGACCATCATTCGTACACATGAAATCCAAATTCTCATCATCCTCAAAACCCATCGATAGTAAAACCATTTTCCCAAAACCTTTCCGATATGATCAACGTCCACCAAAATTATTCTTCCCAAAACTTCCCAACTCTTAAATCTCAAGTTAAATCAACTGATAAAATCAATAATTCCTTTAAAGTCATACTTAGCCAAATCCTGACATTAAACATTTAAACCTTAAAACAAATCCCTCAAAATTATATTATAGAAATGATTCCGGCATTTTGGTTTAAACAACAAATCCTTAGAGACATTTCCTAAAACTTGGAAACCTCTTTTTAGATAATTTACCATCAATATATATAATTATCATAAACACCAAATATTCTCTTATCAATAATTTATTTCCAAAAATTCCCAAAATCTTATATTTACATCATCACAAAATGCTTATTCCAAATAATAATATTTGAATAATTTATTATTTTTTTAAAAATCAGAAAATATATTTCCATAAAAACATAATATGACTAATAATACGAATAATGTTAAACCAAGATTTATTACTTAGCATATAATATAGCATATCTATAAGTAACATAACACATAACATATCATGACAATTAACCAATAAATCCAAACCCAGCAGCCCAATCCGAAGCCCCCAACCCGGAAAGAATAGGCCCAAAGAGAGAAAGAAGGAATTAGGCCCAACCTTAAAGAAGAGATCCGGATGCATAACCCGACCCGAGCCCAGATCCAAGCCCACACCCATGACCCGGAAACAATTAAAAGGAACAAAAGGGGAACCCGACACTGTTCACCCTCCCTCTTCAAGAGCTCTGCTCGACGCGGAACGAGGAAGGAAGGAGAAGGGAGTCTCGCCGGCGACTGGCGGCTCCGACCCTCGCTCCCGACAATCAGGGACACGGTACAGACAAATAAAGGAGAGAGGAAGGAAGAGGTCCTCACCGAGGGGTCTCGAGCCTTGCTGGAGGGGATTTGAAATCGCCGGGGTCGATTCTGCTCTAACGGGGACGAAATCGAGCGATTCGGGGCCTGGGACAGAAGAAGGGTTCATAAAGTCGAGCCTTTACGAGGTTTAGAAGCGAAAGGACGGGGAGACAAAGCTTTACCGGGCTTCTCACGCGAGAGCAGGGGGAAGAGGACGAGGGCGGCGGTGGCGGCGCTCGGCGGTGCTGGACGTCGAGGAAGGTGGAGATCGTTGCATCTGTTGTTGCTCGGACATGGAGAAGAAAGTAGAGGCTCCAAGTGTGCTCAGTTTCGGAAGCTTCATAACAGAGAGGTCGGGAGCGCTCGGAATGTGCCTGGAAGGTGCTCTGTGTGTTGCTGTTTAGACGGGAGGAGGACACAGGGGATGGCGCACTGCTGAGTTCGATTGAATGGGAGGAAGAAGGTGTTTGTGGGTTTGTATTTGGACGAAATGGGTGAGATTCAAGGTTTGTTTGGAAGCTAATACAAAGAGAGAGGAGGGGGGGTCTCTGAATCTGCAATTGGAAGGAGGTAAGGCTGGGCTTGGAGTATGTATAAGGAATCATCACGTGAAGACAGTGTAAAGAGGACAAAGACTCATGCTCCTACTGTGCTACTACCGAACAAAAAGGGAAGAAGGAGTTTGACCATTTGCCTAAAATGGGGGAGTAAAGTCTTGAGATAAAGAGAATAAGATTTGTACAATTGTATAACCTTTAGATGGGTTGGAATTGGATAAAATTTGGTGAAAGAGGACGGGAACTTGTTTAACAGTTCAAAATTAGGCCGGAATTCGCGTTAAAGATTTAAGGTTCAATTTATTAAATTTAGAATGAGTCTTTCTTAAAATCTCCGATTTAATCCGCTTTATATAAATTCATTTTTAGTTATTATTATTATTATTTTTTTGACTTAAATCCATTTATATTATTTATATTATTTATTATTTAAAAATCCGGGCCTTTACAGCGATTTTGGATCCGAAGACATTATTTCCTATTATTTTATTCCTATCTCCACTAAGGTTTGGCCGACTCTTTGAGAGTCTTTATTAGTTTTATTTCATTTTATTCACCATGGGTGGCTATTGTGTGAGACTATGAACAACACCATTAGAGAGAGAGAGAGAGAGAGAGAGAGAGAGAGAGAGAGAGAGAGAGAGAGAGAATTGGCCTATGAGTTGCTAAACTCGTAGTTTCGCCTGTGATTCAATGACATGGTTGTTTGGATTGTGAGGATTTGATTCTATTTAGTTATTCATATTTACAGTTATCATCTTGTATTTATTGATTATATTTGTGTTCCTTTCTATGATTGATCACCATGTTAAGAATCACATATTAGTTATGAGTTCGTTGTTGTGTTCTTGATAGCAAACAAAGGTATTGAGATAGTGTTGTTTCTTTGTCTTTGTAGTGGATGATTTCAATTTATCTATGTTGTGGATATTCGATTAGGGATGAGTTTGATTCGCATCTATCTGTCATAATTTCACTGAATCAATGTGCCAATTGGTCTAAGTGCTTGAGTCCTTAATGCTATTCTTTAGTGATGTTGAATAATGCGAATGTATCTCTGCGGACCTCTCAACCTTAGTCAAGTAGACCTATATTTATGAATAATTGATAGATCAATCCTAGGACCATGAATTCCAACCATTGCTAGAGAATTACAGGTGAAATATTCTTTCTACTTTGATATCAATCTAATTTGCAATCATAAATCTGGTTACTTTTACATCTTGGTTACTTGCTACAAATCATTGTTTTGTCATAAGAGTCTTTGCTTAGAGTTATTGAATAGGAAATCGCTTCTCCCTGTGGGTTCGACTCCGAATATCATCGCTATACTAGTAGTTTTTTGGTTTATCAAGTGATTGATTGCCTAATCTATTGGTTTTGTGTTTGAGTTTGGATATTATTACTATTTGATAAAGGACGAAAGTGCCAACGACGTTCGTCCCACATCCCATTACCTTTGGAGAATATGGGGAACCTCTAGAGAAAAATTGGAAACCAATACCATTGTCCACAACATTTGCTTCAAAAGCAAGTTTTCTAGCTAGAATTTACGCACCTAAAATGAATAAAAAAAAAAGACAGAGGGACCCCTTGACTTAGTCCTCGGGTGGGCTTAAAAGGTTGAGTAGGTCCATTGTTGACCAACATCGAGAAGGAGACCGAGGTTACACATTCCACAATTAGGTTTATGGATTTTTTTTATCAAATCCGAATGTTGTCAATACTTACTATGTGTTGTACCAATTTACTCTGTCATAGGTTTTTTCCATATCTAGTTTTATTGCTAGACAACCTTGTTTACCCCTTCTTGTTTTGAATGAGTGGAAAATTTCATGCGAAATTAGAACATTGTCTTGTATTGCCCTATCTGAAACAAAAGTTTCTTGCAAAGCATGAATTAATCTACCTATAATCTTTTTCAGTATCTCCATAAGTATGTTAGATATGATCTTATAAATGGTGGAGAAAAGACTGATTGGTCGGTATTGATTTGTCGTAGTAGGATTATCGCATTTAGGAATTAATGAAATGAAAGTATGATTGATTTGGTGTAACAATTTACCCGAGTGGAAAAAAGATTTGATAGCCCGAACAATAATAACACCCACGGTGTCCTAATATTTTTTTTTATAGAATTTTGCCGTCATGTCATCCGCCCTAGGGGACTTGTTGTTTCCTAAGTTGAAAGCCGCTTTTTAATATCCCCATTAGAAGTTTGGTTGATAAGGAAAGCACTTTCCGATGGTGGAATCGAGGGGTAAATGAGTTCTAGGTACTCGTCCAACACCGAGTGATCTATTGATTGTCTAGTAAATCGCTTTTCAAATAAATGTTAATGCAAAACATGGCAAATTAATATCAACACCCCATACTCAAGCTTGCTTGTCCTCAAACAATACTTTTAATGGTCGTACAGGGGAAGAAATTAAACTCTTAACAACTTGGATCCATTCTCATATGTCCCTGCAAGCAATCAATTACCATCCTCGAAAAGGTACTTATGCCAAAAATACATGCATGTGAATAAAAGCAATTCCGCACACAAAAGGAGGGTTATGCAAAAACAATTCATATGTAACATAGCATTAATAATCAAGAGGACTTTTATGTGCATGGTGAAGAAAAAGGTAAAAGGCAAAGTGGTGGGCTATATTTTGGCAATGTGGTGCTAAATCCGGGGAGAACTTCTCAAACTTTGCTTTCTTTCATTGGTGCACTTTCTCCCTTCATATGATATTCCACATCACTCATCCTTTCATAATTCACTCTTTGCTTTTTTTCACTTATATATGTTTTTACCTCTCTAACCTCATCAATGTCTTCTTGCGAGTCGCAAACATGGGTGTCATGAATGGCCCCGGATACTTAGTGCTTCGGACTCCTCACCTTGGTGTCCCATCCTGCGAAACTAACAACTCAACGCAGACAGGGTTGATCTACCTTTATCTCCTGAGGTGACCGAATTTTTTTTCTCTCATTAAATTTTCCATAATATATCATTCTCCTTCCAAACTCCCAATATAACAGTAACAACACACAACCATATAATAATCTCCATAATATGACATCAATTTCCAAACATACTCCCTGAATGGGTAATAAGGTAAAGAAATAGGCAATTTATAGAACATGTGGAGCAAAATATGAAATAAGGAATAATATGGCTTGTGATTCACAAGCATAGGTAAGGCTAGGAATAGGTAAGAATGTATGGAAAATAAAGTCCTTCGTCCTCTTATCATGTATATGTCAAAAGCAACTTCAAATTTTACCTCATTTCATGGTTTTCAAGAAAATAATTCACTTCATTGTGACCTCCCCTTACTAGTTACTAGGCAATTTCATGTTATATCTCTAATGAATCCAATTTTCCATCGTCAAGTTCAATTAAAACTTCCATGACACTAATTCAAAATTTTCAATGGGAGTGATAAAAATAAACTTTCGAAAACAACTTGTAGGCACATAGATAAAAATGAAACCCAAAGCAACCATGCATAGAGCAAATCGAGAAATATGCATAAATATGATCACAGTAAGTCTTTCCCTACCCCATACTTGAATATTACAGTGTCCTCACTATATAAAAGAAAGGGTAAAGGAAGAAACTTACTAGACAGATGCGCAAATTATCGAAATAGGTGACGAAGAGTTCTGTATGGGGGGTCGATATCGAGTGAACCAGTCGATATCGATGGGGTTCACTCAATTCTTGTTGGTTCCAATGCTTCAGGGTGATTTCTGCTCGATCGCAGTATTCCTTGTCGAAATCTTCAGTCGATATCGACCAGATGAGTCGATATCGAGTCACCTGCAATTTTTTTTTTGTCAATGGAAATAATAAAGCAATGAAATTCAAAACCAAATGTTCAAAATCTAAATCTAATTTTCTAATACAAGCTCTAGATTATATAGTCACTAGGCCGACTTCTTCCTTTGAGCTCAAGGCGGCTTGGGCCTCATGGCTTGGGCCTCGAATAAGACTCCATTCTTGTCCATCAGTTGTAGTCCTCCGGAATGGATCTTGTGCACCGTGAAGGGTCCCATTGTATGATATGCATCATAACTAAGCTAAATGCAACCTATTATGACCATCTAAATGCATGCTATAAAACTCCCCCGCACTTAATCTTTTGCTTGTCCTCAAGCAATGAAAAACAAATATAGAATTAATCATCCCACAAATAAGATCTTCATGCTATAGTTTTAGAAAAGCAATATCAAGCAATAGGAGCCATGAATAAGAGAACAAATATCCTAGCAAATATATGAGCGATCCAATAGTAAAGGCAAATTTAATCCAACCTTACCGGGATAATGTGTTTCACTTAAGCTCTCAGGTGTTTAGGCTTTAAAGTCCAACTCTCTACCCAATCCAAAATGCTCTATACATCGTGAAAGTCATCACTGGCAAACAACATCATGAGGACTTTTATACGGTTGTAATGGGGCTTTGGTAGGAACATAAGGCATGGGAAATATTTAGGCTTGTGGTGCTAAAAATCCAGGAAGAAGGAACAACAACCAACTAGAACAACACCAAAACTTCCATACTTCGCAAACCATTCCAATAACATAAACTCCAATACACATGAATAAGCACTCTTCGATTTCAATAACCATACAACTCATGCAATTTTTCCATTTGGATTATGGCTTTTTTTCTTATATTTTATGCTTACTTTTTCCCCTATGTGAATTTTATCCTCCCTAGGTCCAAGCTTACTAGACCCCTAGTGAATTTTATCCTCCTTAGACCCCTAGTAATAAGTCATCTCTATTATGCAAGAAGGGTTACCTTATTTCGGCTATGCATCTCGCAATGCACAACCATACATACATCATCTCCACTCAAAGTAACTCCAACATAAAGATTTTTTACCAATTCTCCTCATAATTCCCAAATAGGGTCAGGCTACTCATTGGCTATGATGTATTTTTGTGGAGCAATAAAAAAAAAGGCTTTAAGGCTCAGATGGGCTTCAAGCAAAGGATAATGCAAATGGTAGATAAGGTATAATATGGCTAAAGAAAACATGCCTCAATCATTTGAAATTCACAAGCAACAAACATGTGCAATACGGTATTGAAATAAGAAGCATATGGAGAGTATAATCACACAATAAAAGCAAAATGGAATAATATGTAAAGTCCTTATAAGGCCGAAACAAACTCACAAGGGTTATATTTTTGCTAGATTTCAATTAAACCTCAACTATAAACCATACTTTCTCAATTATATTCTCAAATCATGCTCCAAAAATTATTTTCAAGCAATTCAATCAAATCACGGGATTTATGCAATAAGATCATAAAAATAAATTAGAGAACAAACTAAACCAAGATGGGTCTCTTTAATAACACGTAAATGCAATGCATGATATTTTTGTGATTTTTTAAAAATGTGATATATGAGTAAAAATAAATATGAAAATATAAATAAACATGATATGCAAACTCTATCTATATGCAATGCAATCCTTCCCCCACACTTAAACCTTTCATTGTCCTCAATGAATAGAAAAGACAACAAAAATATAAAAACATAGAAGAAGAGATGAATGAAACACTCACAATGTGGTGGACGAATAGGTTCATGAACAAATACCAACCCAATGGTTAGACTAGGCCTTGCGGCGACGGCTGCCTGCCTGCGGCGGTTGCCGCCCCTGCTTCAGCTGATTCCGGCGACTTTTCCTAAAAATTTAGTCTATCCAAAAACTAAAAACAACTATCTAATGCCTAATGAAAAACCTAATTTATTGAAAAGAAAACTAGCTAAATAGGAATTGAAATAACTAAATTAGAAAACTTACCTCGGGTTGTCTCCCGAGAAGCTCCTTTCTTTAATGTAATTGGCTTGACTTATTCTCAATCTCAAGATCTTATCTCTCAGACATCGTCAAGGCCCTCAGTAGCCTATCATATTCTTGTGCACACATCTTACAAAGAACATCATAGCACAATAGATTGAAAGCATAAAATATGGAATTAAAAAACACTTTCAATCTATGAAACAGTTTAGCATGACTCTCTACTGAAAGAATATGATACCACCAGCATAGTTCCGCTGGTGGCTTCTCAAAATAGCAATCAAAGGATCAACACAATCACCATTACCTTCAAAATTGCAAAAGTTTACCTTTATTACCTCTTGAGCCTCACCTGATGGCTCTAGACCTGGTTAATCAATGGGCAAGCTCAGAATGGATGTTGCAGATGGAGTAGGAGACACATCACATGTAACCTCATGCGTCGACTCATGAGATTCCAAGTCAGGAAGCACTAGATCCTTTTCTCCATCATCGAAGAAACTATCGTTGTCATCAACTAATTCCTCCTCCTTTTGAACATCCTTATTATGTTGAAACCACCTAGGAGGGAATGAATGCAACACAATGACTTCGATAGGACCCCCACCCTTTCATTCCTCAATTCTTCAATGGGTGGTGGGATGGGGTTCTCAAAATCAAGAGAAGAAGACGTTGGGGCCTCATCAGGAACAGTGCGGCAGTCGCCACCCTCCTGCGGCGGTCGCCGCTCATCAGATTTTTCACCCTCCGTCGTATTTTCATCTTCTTCTCTGAAGCTTCTTTCTTTCTCACCTTTTGCACTTAATATTCGAATGAGTTGGTTCATTTGTTCCTCCAATTTTCCGATTCAGCTCACTTTTACTTCCTCCAACTACTGTACCACTTGTGTGAGAGTGTGGAATGGATCCTCCAGGTGTGTGACAGAGTCCTCCAATGGCAGAGAAGACGTGGCGAGCAATTCTTCTTGTGAAACACTGTAATCCATGTAACAGAAAAAATCCCACAACCCCGACAATCCTCCTAACCGCTTCAGGCCACCGTTACTCAGGTGTTCAGCAAGTGCTCGCGTCTTAACATTCATCCCATCCATTATGCACATAATCAGATCTCAGATTCTGAATTGATAACCCCATGAACCAAGGTCGTCAACACACTCATGCAATCTAGTGAAGTATTGGTGAAAGTTCTCACCTTCAAACTGCGCTAACCTCAACATCTTGAAAAAGTTAGTAGCAAAGGTGTCATGAACCGTAAGATAGGCTCGCAACGGGTTAGATATATGCACAAAAATCAATAAATACACAAAACAAAGAAATAAACTTGATTCCCCGGAAACAGCGCCAATTTGATGGACTGTTTTTAGTCGCGTAAACCGTATCGAAATAAAACTCAAACCTACAAACTAATATAGCAAGTAAGTAAGAGGTCGATCCCACATAGAATCAAGTATTTCTCAGCAATGTGTATTTACCAATTAGTAGAAAGGGGGTTTTTTGGGGTGATTGAAATAAGAGAGAAAACAAAATAAACTATAAACAAGTTGATGCAAAATAATTTAGAGAAGATAGCTTTACCTACAACTATCCACTCTATTTAGTTGAATTGATATTGTAACTTCCTCTTGTCCTTTTAGTTTTCTTATGAATGCCCTTATCCCGACCTATATAGTTACTAGTCCAATCAGTCCTATAAACCCTTATCAATTGAACGGTCCCTAAAGAAGGATTTAACCCAACTGATAGCTTTAAGTTCAGATATTACCCAAGGTATTTGCAGTCCCTAAAGAGGGATTTAACAACACATCCGACTTCCTAGCAATTGAATTTACTAAGCTAAAGGGACAAGTTTGCTACTTGGGTTAAGGTTCACAATCAGGAATCTACAAAACCCTAGCAATTGAATTGATCTAACTAGTTGGCCAGACAATATAGAACAAAACAATCAATCAATAAGCGCAAAGAAGTTAAAACATTCAAATATAGGAAATAAGGAACAAGATTCAGAAACTCACAACTCAATCCAAACAAAGCTTCAAATTGCATGTAGAACGGAGAGAGTTTAGTCGCCCATCACAAACATCCCTCTCAATCTAATTCAAATCGTCTCGAATCCTAACCTAATGAATGAATGAAAACGATGGGCTCAGTCCTCTCTCAATTTTGTGCCTATTTCGTGTCCAAGTCGGCCAAAAAGACAATGATAGAATAAATAGGGTTTTGGATAGAAAACATGTCGCTGAACTCCGAAACGGGTTGCTCTGGGCAAATGCGACGGCCGCGGCCGCGGTATATTGTTGCGCCTGCAGCACATGGCGGCGCCCGCTGCATCAGTCTTTTACGGAAAATTCAGGTCGAATCAGCTCTCGACGTCAACAAAAAAAGTTATAGCGCTCTAAAAGAGCTTTCCAATACCTGGTCATAATAGTCAATCGAGAAACCAAAGCCTCCAGAAAGTGCAAAACAAGTTTAGCATGTCTGGCGACGACTTCCGCAGACTTGTTCTTCATTTAGGCTCGCTTCTTCTTCTCAGAACCTCTTTAGATCTTCATGTAATCTTCTTCAATCAACTAGACATCCTCATCTAGTATGTCATCAACCCATGTCTCCTCCTCAGACCCACAGTTATCTGAAATAATCAATAAAAATGCGTAGATTCAGACTCCACCAACATAGAGAGCAAATATGCAAATTATACTTGAAGCATGCATGATATGCATTATAACTAAGCTAAATGCAACCTATTATGACCATCTAAATGCATGCTATCACCCATCTTCTTATTTTTGAACTTGTTAGGGAACCAATGATTCTTTGATTTGGAGACATACACCTTGTCTCCTACTTCGTCCTTTGGATCACCATTGGAAACCCTGCATAATCCTACATACCAAGGTAAACATCTCCCATGTATAGATAAATATTTAATGGAAATATGGAAAGAAAGGTCCATACATTGAGTTACCTTCAAAGTTTCGTCGTTCGACTTCTTAGGTTCTGGTCGAAATCGACTACTATTAGTCGATATCGATTATTTATGCGTTTCTGGTGAGGTTTCTGTCGATGCAGACGAAGACAGCTCGACATGGAGAGGTCGATATCGACCAGGGAGTGCTGCTTCTTGATTCATGCTGGCTTTGTCTCTGGAGGAGATGTTGAGTTGAAATGGATTGGTCGATATCGACCAGGGGTGGTCGATATCGAGTGCTCTGTTGGCTTGGTCAACTAGGTTGCATTGTGTTGGTCGATTTTGAGTGACCCACTCGATATCGAGTGGTTCGACTCGATTTCGACCCCATACTTAGACCCTGCAAAATCCGGTAAAAGATCAGTCGATATTGACTTACCTGGCTCAATTTCGACTGGATTTGCAGTATGCTCCTCCCAGATTTCCATGATCTCCTCCATTTGGGCTTCCATAGCCCTCCTCTCCAGCTCTTCGGGGGTCATTGTTTTTACCTTTGGTTCCCCGCAAGAGATGTACTTTCATGTAACAGATTTTACCTCCATAGGGCTGTTGTGCCTCTCAGTTTTTTAATGGAATACTCAATTACATCGTCGTTGATGAAGAATGTGAGCACTCCCTTCCTTACACTTATGTTGGCATCAACGGTTGCTAAGAAAGGTCTACCTAAAATAATGGGACAAGCAGGGTCCTCTGCCATATCAATAACTAGGAAATCAGTAGGGACAAATAACTTACCTACTTGCACCGGTACATCGTTCACCATGCCTGTAGGGATGACCACAATATTGTTCGCCACATAGAATCTTGCATCCGCAAGCTCTAGGGCTCCTATCTTGACTTAGGACAAGATTGATAGTGACATGATGCCGACGCTGGCTTTTAAGTCACATAATGCATTGAGTTTTTGTTGACCAAATCCAATAGTTATAGTGAACTTACCTGGATTTGGCACTTTCTCTGGAAACTCCATCTTGCTACTTTCCTTTGCGATCTAAGCCATCGACCACTTCTTGCTCAGGATTTCTTTGAGGAACTTGAAATATGAAGGCATCTCATGAAGTGCTTCGGTGAAAGGAATGGTGACGTTGAGCCCTTGAAGCATCTTCACAAAATGCTGGAACTTTTTCTCCGTTGCGTCCTTCAAAGCTTTCGTCGGGAATGGAAGCGTTTTCTTCTTCTTTGGTGCTGATGTCGAGTGGAGGGGGTTGATATCGATTGGTGTGGGGTCGATATCGGCTGGAGTTGCTGGCGTCGGGGATTCATGGCGAGGTGGGTCGATTTTGAGCCTGGGGGGTTGATATCGACTAGAGATGGGCCGATATCGACTAGGTTGGTCGATATCGACTCGTCTCCAGCTCCCTCATCCTCCTTCGTTTTTTCTGGCTTTTGCAGCTGACGCACACTCCTTAGATTCATAGCCACCACTTGACCTTCAAATTTACCTTTAGGATTGGGTTCAGAAGATCTAACGAGCGTACCTGATGGTTTGGGGACTAATGTTGCCAGTTGCCCAATCTGGGTCTTTATGTTCTTCCTCCAAACACTGATATCTCTGAATCTTGAGTTGATGCCATACAATTGAGTGTGGATGGAATTGATAGATTGCTTACTTTTGGTGTGATTCCTCCGCATCTCATCAAGAATGATGTGCAGGTCATCTTTCTTACCTTCTTTGTCAGGATGACCAAGAGCTCTGTAGGGCGGGGGGTCTCTTTGGTGCTGGGGCTAGCAATAATAGCCCAAGTTCTGTTGCTAGTGTTTCCCTGAGTAGTTTCCCCCTGCATAGCGCGCCTCTTCGTGGGTTTCTGCAAGCTGCACTTGATCGGCATGTTGGCACGCAGTAGTGTTGTGCGTCATAGACCCACACTCCAAACAAGGTTGGTTATTAGAAAGGAATTTTACTTGTTTTTAAAGCGGCGTACCTGGTCCTGGTGGAATCGGTTCCTCACATCTGGATCAATCTCCTTTGACAGCTCGTAGAGTAGCATAGATGGGGCAGACCTTTCTTCGAGGGTCGGAGCAGTCTATAGGTGATGTCGTAGTTAGCCAGTGTCTCAAAGGTATCCCAAGCACGTTGTGGTGTGGACTCGAGATACCTATAAGCCATATAGGTGTTGATCCGCTCCTTTGTAGGTGCATCTAGGGAGTTGAAGATGATCTCCTGGATCACATATGGTGCCTGCCCGTGCGTAGGGCAAGACTTCAACAATTTTTTGTAGCGCGCGTTCCAAGACCTGTGCAAGTGTTTCCCATGGCTTTTGCTTGAAAGTCATGATCTGCAGTCTGAGCTGTGCCATCTTGATTGGAGGAAAGAATTTGTTAAGAAACAAATCCCTGAGTTCGTTCCACGTGCGAATGGATTGTGGAGCCAAACCCTCGAACCAATGTGAAGCTTTTCCTGCAAGCGACCAAAGAAAAGCCTTTACTTTTAAATATTCTAGATTCACATCATTAATTACAACTTCACATAAATCCAGAAATACAGTTATGTGCTCTAAAGGACATTTGTTAGGTCTCCCCTGGAATTGATTCCTCCTAATTTCATAAATAAAAGAAGGACGAATTTCAAAAGAAACGCGAGGGAGAACGATCGATGATTCTGGAACTTCCAGAGTAGGGTGCAAATATTCCTTCAAGATTGCAGGGGTATGCTGAAGTTGTTCCTCGAGCTCTCATCGGGCTTGGGCGTCGCGATCAGTCCTCGCCTTCCACCTTTGCTGATTCCGTTCATATTCCGCCTCCCGTTAGACGTACTCTGTCTGCCTAGTGGTGAGCTTCTCTACTTGCCTCCGGAGCCTCTCCAGCTCCTATTCTGGTGTGAGATATACCTCGGTCTCATTGTTAGTAGTCGACATGAGTCTTCTACTTAGTCTTTGCTGAAGATGGAAGAAGCGTTCCGGTTTGAGAAGAGGATCAAATTGGGGTGTGGGATCAGTTCTTCGCATATACTTGTAAAACAAAAAAGAAAAAGAAAAAAGGGACTAAAAATGAACTAAAAAGGGCTCGATTGATAGCTTCCCCGGCAACGGCACCAAAATTTTTTAGGAGGGAAACTAGTCAAGTAAATAAATATGAATATAAACGAACTAAACCAACTTCATGTCCAAGCAAATAAACTACAAGAATCCTTCCCGTTGTAGTGGAAGGGTTTCAGGATCGAATCCAGGAGGAAGCGTGTCAGCGCTCGCCTAAATAGTTCAAAAATCCGCCATGCTATTGACCAGAAGACCACTAGATATCGACCAGATGCAGTCGATATCGACAGAAGTCAGTCAAAATCTGTCAAATCCTGCACATAGAAAAAGCAAGCAAACTCGACATCGAGTACATTGTACTCGATATCGACTAAGGTACTTGATATCGACCAAGGAGTGGTCGAAATCGACTAGATGTGCAGTGCTCGGAAATTGAAGAAAATAATAAACAATGTCGAAAAAGAAAATTCGAAGAATATAGGATGGATGCGAAGATGATGAACATAAATAACACAGATTTGTAGGATTGAATTCAATAAGATAAAAGACTTCCAAGATTGGGGTTTCAATGCCACAACAATAACCATGTAAGAATTATGCCAAGTTATAAAAGATTATGCCTTTTCATCAAATAACTTTCGTCATAAACAATTAAAAATATAGAGGCTTTCGCATAAACCCTAACTATTACTATCCTTTTTAATGATTAATTCGATCTCATATTAAGATCACTTTCACTTCAATAATACAAATAAGGATTTATCTGCTACTGTCCTAGAAGAATCACAAATAGGGATAGAAGATGAAATCACATATAAAAATCGTACATTTGATGCATAATCCTACATGGCTACCGTCGGACTCACCCCGACCCTAGAAGTAGGCTGACTACTCACTTCTCATCATGGTAACAAACATCAATATAAAGGAAATAACTTGCATTAAACTAAAATAGAGAAAGTACAAACCGAACAAAGCTAGATCACTTCTGCTCTCCACCTCCAATCGGACTCTCTCTCTCTCTCTCTCTCTCTCTCTCTCTCTAAACTCTCTAAATTGCCTAACTTCTATTTGCTCAATTACTTGAGAATAGAATTGGATGATCCTAATTCTCAGCCCCTAGGGCTTTATCTATAGTCCTCCATCTAGCTAATCTAGAAAAGGAACAACTATATCTTCTATCTAAATCTATCTATCTAAATTCTAAGATAAATATTTGATAAATAAAAGAAATAAAATAATTAAAATTCCCCCTAGGTAAAATAGGGAATTACTAAGTTTGATAAATCATCTTCCTTCATGATAGAATCTCGTGCCTTGGTGTGGAAGAAATCAACACTTGGATTCCTACCCGAAATCAGCTCTGTTGGTCACTCGATATCGACCAAGTTCAGTCGATATCGACTCAGTCTCTTCAGCTCACTCGATCTCGGCCTCAGAAGTGGATTTCGACATGTGCCCTACTCGATATCGACCCTGGGTGGTCGAAATCGACTCCATCCTTCTGTTGGTCGATGTCGTGGCATTCCTGGTGTGGTATGTACTCGATATCAACCAAATGAGGTCGATATCAACACCTGTCTTGTTGGGTCGAATTGCCTTACAACTCCTGCTCGATTTCTGGTCCTTTTCTATACTCGATATCGACTACTTTGACATTTTTCTTCTCTTCTTCGAATTGCTAGTATAACGTATCCATTTCTACGAAATTAAGCAAGAACTAGTGTATATCTCCATAATTGGCAAATAAGCATAAACTACACAATTCCTGCATTATTCTAGCCCAGAAATATGAAATATGTGGAGAAATCGACATAAATGTTAATGTAAGACATGGCAAATTAGGCGCACATCATGCGAAAGTACTTGTTCGCCTCTAATGCGATGATGCTTGGTAGTTAGGATGAGTACGATGTGATTATCCGATTTATACGATGTGAAACCTCATTGATATGATGTGACGAATCCTACTATATATGATACAATGCTAGGTATGTTATGATATGTGACTATCTGTGACATGAGTATGACCTATTTATGAATATGTGATACGAATGCTAGGATGTATGATTGCTATGTTACATGATGCCTTGAATTGGAATTGTGGAATGATAGGGATGAATTGATAAATTTTGATTCTAACTTGGAACATAGGAAGGAAATATGGGATTAGCATTAGAGGTGGATGACTCCACCTCAAACCATTCCGGAATGGCTCACCGGAAAGGATTTGTGGGTAGTACCCATAGCTCCTCGGTTCGAACCCCAGAATGAGAGCTCTTTATTTACCAATTCAAGGATGACTCCATCTCTTGAGATTTGAAATTGCTTGACTGGCATCGGATTTGAGGCATCTTGGCAGAGGGTCCTCCTCTTGGGTTGTGAACCTGAGTGCCCGTACCTGCATATGCAAACGGTTCCACATTGACCAGTTTCCGTGCCCGCATGCCATAGCCGCTGCCAAGTATCGAGGTACCAATTTCTTCTCTCTCATGAATAACTTCTACAAAGTCGCATGGAAGGCGTGTTATGAGAATGTGCTATATCCGCTTCCTCCAAGAGCAGATTGGCGAATCCCCCCAGCCATGTCCAGCGCGGTGTGTCTCCCCCCGGACGTGAAGCGACGCCCTGGTCGCCCTAAGACTTGTTGATACCCATCTCGGGGAGAATTTCACCGTTTCAAGCGCTGTCGTTCGTAGATGTGTTCCTCCATTGGTGGTCCAACGCCTTACCTCATCAACTGGGCCTTCTTTTGCATTTGCAATTTGGGGTCAGTGGTTGGACCATTCTCCGTCTAGGTTATTTTGTGAACGGGTTAAGTACTTGGTAGTCGAGTTAGGCTGCATGCACATATGGCAAACTCTAGGTAAGTGGTTAAGAACTTCGCTTTACTTTTGGGAACGGGTTACATACTACAGGTAAGTGGTAAAGAACTTCGTAGTACTTTTGGGGATGGCTTCAGGAAATAACCCATGTTACCCCTTTTTTATTACCGTGTCAGGTGAAAGGGGTTATCATGTCACTGATTTGAATTTGATGATTGACATTTTGGTGGTTGGCACTTTGATAAGGACATCACCCTTGTATTGGCACTTGTTTCAACTAATGTTTACATTTTTTAGTGTTTGTGCTAGTCGTGTAAGGAAATCACCCTTGTCACCATATTAAAATAAAGGACACGATAATTATTTAAGTTGACACGGGATTCCAACTTGGGTGACAAGGGTGATTTCCTTACCACTTATAACCAAAGTTTCGAGCATGACAACATAGTTCACCACTGCCTAACAAATATCATAAAAATATCATAACATTCTACAACACATAACCACCGACGGAAGATAAAGAAAGCAACAAAGTTCAGAGCAACGTACTACAATACCAACCTAGTGAACTACCGTCCACAACTAAATGTTCTGAGCAACAACCATGTTCATAACAATCGAACACAATAACAACGATGTTCATAACAACCTTCTACCATAACATCAAAGTTCATAACACTGGGAAATGGTGATCACAACGGCGATCATAACCGTCTACCATGGAAGACCGTCGAAGGTGGGGACGTCCTTTGTGAGAAGTTGCATGAACCTGATCGTGTATAGACCGCAGTGTCCACTGCAATAGGGATGCTTAATTCAGATTCATAACAGCCGGATACCACTATGAGACGAAGAGATATTTAAGGGTCCCACATAAATTATCTCTGCTTGTTCTGTGGTATCCTTTTCTCGCGAATAAGGACGAACGACTTTGGCAACTTGTCGGCGTAGGTTTCCATCAACGCGGGGTGCGCATTTATCAGTACCGGGATAAGGTGGGTGATGCAACTTAAGTGTGCCGGCAGATGGCGGTCCCTCGCGATGTAAACGTCCGAATCATAAACCCTTACCTTCCACCCGATCAGATCTATCGCTACTGCGATCTAGTGAATACTGTCCACCTTCAACAGTAGGAGGATGAGTTCCGCCCTTTCCCACGAACGGCCTATCGTCGTCGGGGACCGCCCGTCGAAGTAGCCAAGCAGCTTCTGGTCCGCTACGTAGCTATCTGCATCGCTATTGTATTTGTCCCACTCGGTCTGCAGATAGTGGCCAAAATATGTGTCCACAACCACAACTCAACTGCCAACGTCACCGCCCCTCTCCGTTACCCCTTTACGGAGAAGATAGTATGATTGTTCCATGTGCTGCATCGATTACAAACCTAGTGAAAATCCAATACTATTGCAGTACCTATTACATTAAATACCGTGTCATTCACTAAACAAAGGTAATCAATTAGGCGGCTTTTGTACCTCAGAGTTTAGCCAAATTGTGGGCATTTTTAGTGCAGTGAAGAACTCCTTCGTAAGCGTCGTGCCGTAGGCAGTCTTCCAGCTCTTCCCATCCCCACTGCACAACTACAACCACAATGTTAGGAGAATGGAGTCATGTCTGCAATCAGTTGGGTACGTTTACTGATGAGGGTTACCTATCCATCCAGCGGAGGAAGCCATCATTGTCTGAGACGGTTACAAGTCGCAGCTTAATCGCCTCCGCGCCATCGACAATGTTCTTCCCTTTTCGGCCCCGTGGTTTCTTATGAGGGGGGGGGGGGGACTTCACATCTCCTTCACCTCATTGACCTCTCTTACTCTTCTTGCCACGACCGGGCTCCTCTCTTGCAGCCTCTGAGATTTGGCAATTGGTTAGGATGTTTCAACTGTCATGCCGAAAATATTTTGTACCCCCTTGTCACCCCAATAATTAACCGTCTCGGTTGACAATGATGAACTTTTCACTATACTACTACAGATTAAAATATGTCAATCCCAGTTTTGATTAATCCTTGACCCTGAAGCGAAAATACCATGCATGTGATGTAAAAACCAATTTACCTCCCCATCATGTCCTTCTAGTGTTGGTTGGTCATCCACTGTAGGCTACTTGTTCTCCTCAGCCTCCCTACGTTTCCCGTCATCCTCTCCACTGACATCTCTCCCTTGTGGTTGCACACTTCCTTCAACGGCCTCGGCTTTCGCATCCTCTGAGATCTGGCAATTGGTTATGGTTATTTCAACTGTCATTCAGATAATTTTTTTGATCCCTTGTCACCCAAGGCATTTAAACGTGTCGCTTACCGTAAATAACTGTGTAAGTTGACTACAATATATCGAAATATGAAATTCTTGATTTTATTAACCCTTGACCCATTGGGAGAAAATACTAGGTGAACTAACAACCAATTTACCTCCTCTTGTCCTTCTCGTGGCTGGTCATCAACCTTAGTTGATCCCTCTTCCCCCCCAAACATTTTGGTGGTTATCCTCTCCACGGACATCGCTCATTGGTTTCTCACACCTCCTGCATTCTAATGGGAATCATCTCGCATCTCATTCACAACACCTTCATCTGAAACACAGAGAACATAAATCAGGGGTGGTTCGCAAATGTTATTCGTCGTTGGGAGAAAAGTTACCCGTGTCATTCAATAGAATATACCGTGTCGCCAGTCTATTTCCTCCTGTCAGCAATAGTGTTCATCAATGGGGGAAAAGTTACACGTACCTTGTCATCCATGCTCTGCATCCATGTTGACATAGTTCCCAACCTCTCCAACATCAGTTCAAGTGTTTTCCCCACCTTATCTTCCCACGATTCCCTGGTCCCATCTCGTTGCTCCGAACTCGGGCCGGCCTTGCAGGAGCCTTCACCGTAATAACAGGGTGCCAACGCAGCCTCAATGTCATCATAGTAGAGGTCAAGCTCCTCATGCTTGTAGAAGCACCCGAGCATCAATTCAAACTCGCCGGCCTTCGGTACAAGTATCAGGTTGTCTTCCACCTTTATGATGTTTGACTTCTCCGGGTCCATGCGGGTTTGGTTTGTCTCATAGCTTATATTGTCATCATCGGTCGTCCACCTCAGCATGCGAGGCAACGCCGTCTTCGACACCCTGTTCGCAAACTCCTCCCCAATGTCCGACACCGCTTTGTACAACCAAATCTACAACAACCACATATGAAACTAGAGTTCATCAGTTGTACTTAATAATGAAAATATAACTTGGGTCGAATAGGTAACCTGGAACGCATACGGATAACCCATTAGGCCATACGCATGTTTGTCGTCCTTTGCCTTCGGTTTCAAGTCAGCGACACGTCGTTCTATGACACCCGATAGGGACTCGTGTGTGGCCTCGTACACAATCCTGACACATGGGTATTCCAGGAAGCGATCCACATTCTCAACAAGCTTAACAATCCACCCTCGTATGGGTTTCCCGGGTTTTCCCCCTAGCAGAACTCATTCAACGATGAGGAGGAGAGCGATCTTAAAACGCATTCTCGCACTCGACTCCTTCAAGATGGAGTTCTTGAACGCCGTTCTCTAGCTTGCCCACCTTCATGATGTCCGTTCCGAACAAGTCCTTGAGAGCCTTCTTTGTCTTCTTCTCATCCTCCGTCTCCGTCTCTTCCCCCCGGCCTCGACCACAACGCAGCCCAGTAACGAGGGCAAACTCCATGATCGAGAATCGCTGGAGCTTTTCTTGTAGCATGTACCAAGTCTCCCACTTCTTCTCCGCCACAAGCTGTCATTGTAACACGTAATGCAGCAGTTGCGATGAGAATTGAACCCGGTTTTCCAATTGCATAACCCCCCCCCAAATTGACTCCGCTGCAGCTTCTCCCAATCGACCGGGTCGATCCAGCCGTCCAAGTTCGCGAGCAGCGACACTCTCTAAAAATGGTTCTCCTGCCCCCGGAAATGCTTCTCCTCCGGGACTGCGAGTCGTGGCTCGACCTTCTTCGGTGGCTGGACACCCTTCCTCCTCAATTTCTGGGACCGAACCATCATCTTCATGCAATTAGGTGGACATGAACATAATCAAATATCGACACAAAATCATTTCCTCATTATTAAATCTGTCTGCCAGTGTCTTCTAATTTTACGAGTAACCGCTCATGTCATCTCAGTGAAAACCCGCGTCATTCAACCAGATAACCCATGTCATGATTGTCAGTTGCCTAGTTGCGAATACTCATGGAATACCCGTTTCTAACAGGTGTTCTTCTCCACGCCGACATTGTGGGTGAAAAGACCGGCCTCCCTCCCTCGCTCTTCTTCAACCTCTCTCGCTCTGCAATCTCAATTCCCTAGATCCCCATAACCCTATTTCCCCATATCCCTATTTCCCATTATCCCCCAATTCCCCAGATCTCCGTTTACCCAAATCCCCAAATTCGGAAATTTCTCCATTCCCACAATGCATGCAGTTGAACGAAACAATGGAAGATTGCAAATTTAGTGGAGATTCACAGTAGCAGAGAAGGGAGAGGGATATCAACAAGAATTTATGCGTTGTACCTCTTTTCAGGCGCGCTCCTCTCCGGTGGGGTCTTCTCCGGCGTGTTCGTCCCTTCTCCTGTGGCCTGTGTTCACAGCGGTCGGCGTGCTCCTCCCTTCTTTCCCTTCAATTCAGAGTGGCCACCTTCTCTTACGCCCTCTATTAATAGATACTCCCTTTCCTTTGTGGTGGTGGTTTACTACATGCACATGCCACTTTTCAGGCTTTGTCGTGTCAATATTCACCCCTTGTCACCCATTTTAATCCCCGTGTCATCTAACATTAGATACCTTGTCACCAATTTGGATCAATTGGACAACGTATCAAGTGCACCGATGTTCATACCTACACTACCAAGTTTAACAAAATACATGTCCATGTACACATACATAAACTACCAAATTTGGATCGATTGGACATGAACATGTAAGGCCAATACACGTTCATGTCCACATTCGACAACTACCAAGTTTCGAAAAATATCCAAAAGTCCTACTTTAACTATTACAATAGCATGTTTCGATTGGAATTAAGTGTTCACAACATACATTGAATCGGCACTCCAAACTCTAGCATCCGAGTCGACCATGGAAGACACCGACAGCTAGCAGTTGCCGGTATGCCGCAATATACGTGACGTCCAATCCATCGAAGGTCGGGGCGGTCTCCAGCAGAAGCTGCATGAATCTAATGGTGTACGGCCTACAATCACCGCTGCAATGGGGAACAATCCGTCAGAACTCGGACACCGATACAACATCGAATGAAATTAAATTGAACCATGGGACCCAACTTACCTTAGCTTGTTCTGTGGAAGGCCCCTGTCCCAGTGAATGGCAAACGGCGTGGGGACCTTATCCGCATACTTCACCTTTAGCTCGGGGTGTGTCCACATGACGACAGGGATGAGGCTGGTCACATGAATTAAGATGGGTTGGAGCTGGCGCTCCGTCACGATGTGGACATCGCAGTCATACACCCTCACCTTCCACTCCTTCAGATCGATTGCAAGCACAACCCAATGTTCGTTCATCACGTTCAAGGGAAGAAGGATGAGGTACGTACCTAACCCCGGTCCCCCCATCGTCTTTGGGGACCGCCCGTCTAATTACGCCAGCAAAGCATTACTGGGCTCGTACGCTTCGGGGCTAGCACTGTACTCCTTCCATTCCCGCAATAGATACAGTCCCGTCAAGCAGGTATCCACAACGATTGCTCGAATGCCAATGTCACCACCTTCAGGGGCAATCATAACGCATGTCACGCAAAAATAAGCTTACATTGTCATAGCTTTCATTCAATTCATCCCGTTCGTTCGTTTCGGCAGCGTGTTCTTTCTGTCCTTCGTCCTTTTCACTCAACCCATCCCCTTCCTTATCTGCAGGAATTTCAAATGAAGTGCTCACACCCTGGGTTGTTTCCTGCCCGGCCGCCCCCTTCCCTTTACCAACCCGCAGTTCAGTCACGCCCACCTCCAACAATTTCAGCTGCATGTCAACCATTGCAATTTATTACATGACACCTTTCAAAAGTAATCAATACCCAACATATGCAAATACGATCCTTTCAAATTAAATTCCACACACACCAACAACTTCATACTTCCTATCAGACTAAGGTCACCAGACTAGGCCCTACTCAAATTCATAGCAGATTCGTTCAATATAAAAACTAAGTGTCACATGTCTAGTTTCACGTGTCAGGAGTCCATTTACCCTTGTCACCACAGTTCTCCAAAATCCACAAAACGAGTATATGGGATTCAATTAAGTACCTTCTTCTCCATCTTCTCCATCCAGCTTGACATTGTCCCCAGCTTCTCCATAACTGCTTCGAGTGTCTTGGCCACGTCGTCCACCTAGTCGTCCTTCTCATCGGCTCCTCTTCGCGTCTTCAGGAGCTCCCACCAGGGGCTTGAAAATGGCTCAGGAAGGGTGCCACTATGCCAAGAACCGATCCACGTTCTCCACCAACCTCACGATCCAGCTCCGCAATGACTTTCTGGGTCCCCCCCCCCCCCCCCCCAGCAACACTCCTTCCACAATGAAGAGAAGCGCCAGCTTAAATCGTTTTCGTGGGCTCCGCTCCACCAACATTGAGTTCTTCAGTTCATTCTCCAGCTCCCCCACCGTCATCCTCTCGTTTGAGAAAAAGTCCTTTATAGCTTTGCCGTCGTCCTCCATCTCATCCGCTCTTGGTCGACTGCACCGCAGCCCGGTAACTAAGGCGAACTTCTTTATCGAGAACCTCCGGAGCTTCCACTTTAGCATGTACCAGGTCTCCCACTCCTCCTCAGTCTCAACCTGCCGTTGGAGTACATAATGCACCAGTTATGACGAGAATTTGAAGCGGTGCGCCAACAGCACAACCCCGCTTAGCTGCGAGTCAAGGAGCTTCTCCCAGTCAACGGGGTTGACATAGTCGTCGATGTTGGTGATCATCGACAATCTTAATCCCTGGTTGACCCGTGCCCGGAAGTGCCTATCTTTCGGGACTAAGTATTGGGGCTCCTGCTTTTTGGACCTCAGATTCTTTATCCTCACCATTTTTTTCCTGTAATTTCGGTCAGACGAAAAAAATCAGTTTTCAACTTATATTCATCTCCCTTTGTCGCATAATGCTAGATCCTCGCTCAACAGACAGACAAACCCATGTCACTACACCCCTGTCATTAAACAATTTCCACATCAAACACAGGCAATACCTTAATTCGTATCCCTTGTCAATTTCCCATATCCTTCTTAAATCGACCACCAAAAACTTCCCCTTTTCGAAGTACAAACACAAATATTCAATCCCTTCTCATTCAATTGGATACCCATGTCACTTAAATTGAAACCCATGTCACCCCTTATGAATTTCATACTATCAAATTTCAAATCAAACACAACCAATACTTCAATCCTCCTACAATCGCCTACCTACGACATCCACATATCCCAATTTCCACATTTCGTCATTTCCCCTTTTCCACCTACTACCACAACAAAATTCGGAACCCTTCTCTCCGAAATGGAAACCCCTGTCACCCAATTTGAAATCCCTATCACCCGATTCGAAACTCTAACCACCGATTTCTCCTTTCCATAGTTCCCAGACCATTGCCCTAATTGGAAACCTCTCTCACCCAAATCGAAAACCCCTGTCACCCAATTGGAAATTCTAACCACCGATTTCCTCTTTCCATACCCGAAAACCACCCATGCCACCACGACCCACCATTCTCTATACACGAAAACCACCACCACGACCCACCATTCAGGCCAACATTGCCCTAACCCCTTCACCAACTGCTTCCCCGACCCACACCCGCGCACAGTACCAGCAAAGGGAGAAGAGGAAGACCGAGGGGCGTACCTGTGTGCTCTTTCGTCGGCGTTCGTGGGTGTTGTGTAATCTCCAGCGATGGTGGACATGGGTGCTCTCTCTCCTTTGCTTTTCATCTCTCTCTCGGTGTCTCTGTAACTGCTCTCTCTCTCTCTCTCTCTCTCTTTGCTATTCCGATTGTTTGAAACGAGAGAGAGGAGTGTGATGAGATCGCATTTAATAACCTCCCCCCTTTTTTCTCTTTCACGCCCTCTCTCTCTCCCAGTTTCATGATGGCCCTAAGCCCTCTCTTTTATTTTCTTTATTTTGCTTTATTTTTAGGCAAAACTAGATGGGGATAGCCGGTTTTTTTTGGGGGGGAGGGGGTGGGGGATGGGGGGGGGGGGGGGGGGGGGGGGGGGGTTAACTTGCACATTTGTACAAATTTGGGCAAAAGTTGCTAGTTTTGCAAATTTTCAACCCCATGTGCTAGTTTTGCAAACCTTTTTTTTTCTATCTACTACCATTTCCTCTTTTTTTTTTAATGGGGATTCAGTTTTGGGTTTTAACAAAAGGGAATGGCCGATTTTGGAATCTTACATCTATAAGGGTAAGTTTTGGTAATTTAAAAAGGGATGATTTGATTAAATAAAAATGGTTGGGATTTTAGAAATATTTTATGAAAATGTTTGAAAGAAAATGGTATTTGTAATATTATATAATATTATTGAGATTCAAATATATAATGTTATTTTGAGATTGAAGATATAATATTGGAGTGATTTAAAATAAATATAATATTATGAGACTTGGAGATTTAAAAAGCTATTATCGAAATTTAAGTCGAAAAAAGGAATTTGCCGAGCATTTTCCAATGACGGAATTTCTAACGAGTTAACTCGGTTTTCGAAACGGTTTTCGGGACTAACTTGGTAAATACGTGATCGATGATTAATTAGCATGATATATGATTGATTGACTAATAGCATGTTTGTGTGAACTAAGGGTATGTATGAATGATTAATCGCATGATGAGATGTTAGAGTTATGTTATCGCTTGACTTATACCTTATGAAATATGATGAATATGGTGAACTTTGAGATATATGATTTTGCGAATATATGATTATTGCGAATATATGAATATGGTTGAATGAAATGGCAAGGATGATGTGGTCTTATGGAATGTGGTGATATGATGAATGGTTTAGTGGATGGAATGATGATTATGATGTGGATGATTATATTGAATGGTGTGTGATTTGAATGACTGAATGGTTAGATGTAGACTTATATATATGTTCTGACGTGTATCTAGGTGATATTGTTTGATTGTTCGTACTGCTTGCCAGGTATGTTCCTATAGCTTACTCAGATGGATTCCCATGTGCATGTAATCATAGGATATACTAGGTGTTGCATATGCATAAGAGCATGCCATTTAGTATCATGTTTAGGATTTGCACTTATGAATGAGCATTCGTCTTCTTTATGAGTTTGAAAAGAGAACGACCGTTATCTGTGAAGTATCTAGAGTCTTTGCTAGGGTCATAGAATGGCCCAGTCTCATCGGGTTCGCCCTGAGTCGTCGAGTCATAATTACCACTTTACTTACCGCTCTAATTTATTTTATATTTCGCATTATATTATTATTTTTCTCTTTTAAGTTGACATTCATGAATGGATAAAAAGAATGCAAACATGTGGTCGGGTACCACAACAGGCCTCGCCCCATTCATGAGTTGGCCAGTCTCCGCCCTATCGGGAAGGGGGCGGTGGTAGGAAGAGGGATATACCATTTGGTATTATGTGTTAAGGTCTTATTATTATTATTATGCACTTGATCTTATCGGCATGCTAGTGTGTTTATATTTCGTCATGCATCTAGAAGCATCTTTATTAGGAATATCGTATATGGTATGATTACAGTAGGACCTAGTCCTGTGGGTGGGCCTCAGATCCCACGCAATGTATCATTTTTTTAGTGTATGTCATATATGTGTAATGATGTTGATTTGGCTCCATGACTGCGGGTTTTGACATGGCTGAAAGAGAGAGTGAGACTTTGACTTCACTAAATTATTAATGGTTTAGATTTGAATATTTGGATTACGTTTTGACCCGGCTCCGCCGTGGCAACCTTATGCATGGTTTTAGAATTTCACCGGTTTGCATGATAAATGGATTTTAGGACTTAGGCCATAAGGCAGGTACATGGGACTTACCCTGTGGATTCTAATGATCCATCTCGGTTTTTGGGTGCAAAATCCCACCTTTAAAGCAATATATGTTGATATCAAACCTTCAACCTGTACTCGAGACGCAAGATCCCAACGAGGGGTTTCATCCCTCGAAACGTAACCCGGGAATCATAGTGCCAAGCCGTTATAATTCAGGAGATAAGTATGGGGTCGACACAGATGATCCCCTCGATGTCGACTTACATTGCCCGATGTCGATTGTACTTACTCGATGTCGACACCTTCACCTCAACGTCGACCTACCTTCTTCGACGTCATCACTCCCATCGACTATAGAGAATCAAGAGGAAGAGCACTTGTAGTCGATGTCAACTGATACCAGTCGATGTTGACCCCTTCCTCCAGCAACTACAGAAGAAATTTCTCTCATCCACGACAAGGTAAGCCCAAGTAAGGATCCCTTTCCTCTTGATTTGATTGAAACTATTCCTATGAGAAGGGTTCCTTGGTATGTCCATCTTATCAAAGTCTAGGATGAAGAATCAAAAGTTTTTAAGGAGGGTGACCAAGTATTCTTATCCCAGGAAAGCACCAAGGGATTCAAGAGGAAGTACACAAGAAATATGAAGGGCGGAGTTGTGAGAGTACATTGTGTCTACCCAGGGAAGATAGAGCTCAAGGACAATAAATGAGTCATCTTCAAAGTTGAGCTCGAGAGCCCAGAAGAGAAAGTCCATGCCTTATGGACCTTACATGTCCCTCCTTGGATAAAGAAGAAGAAGTCGGCCTAGCGACTCTAAAGTCTAGAGCTTGTACATAGAGTTTGATTTAGTTAGGATTTCCTATCTTTGGTTTTGGTTTTGGTTTTGTTTTGAACTAAGTTTTTGGACTGTTTTTGGTTATTGGTTACTAATGAGTTGTAGGTGCCATGCATAACAAAGGAAGAACCAAGGATGGAGTTGTGGAGGCCCTTGACATCGACCTAACCAGGTCGACGTCTCCCATGTCGATCGATTTAGACATCGATGTCAACCGCTGTTGTGAACAACCCCTACATCGACTGGCCTTGGGAAGAAGTTGTAGCCGATGTCGAGGTAACCTACTCGACATCGACTACTGGCAACAGATCCCATGCACTCATTTCAGATTTCTACGCTTATGTCTATTAAGTTTTTTCCTTTACCCTTCTTTTTATACAGTGAGGACACTGTAGTGTTTAAGTATGGGGTGGGGGAAAGGCTTGCTTATTATTATTTAATTTTGTTTGATTATTTCTTGCATTGATTTCTACATGGATACTCTCCTATGCATATTTTTTTATATCCTCAAATATATATTTGGTTTGTCTTTGTGCTTAATGTTTATGTCCAAAGAAGTTTTTGAGAGTTAGGCCATAACCCGCTTGCTAAGATGTTCAGAGAGAAAAGTGTCATGGAAACTTTGACAAGGCTCGATGATGCAAATGTGGATTCCATTAGAGATATTGCATGAAATTGCCTAGTAAAGGGAAGTCTCATTGAAGTGCAAATTTTTCTTTTGAGAAAACCACAAAGGGAGGTAAATTAATGTTGTTTTTGACATTTGCACAATAAGAGGATGGAGGACTTTATATTTTCTATATGAGGTTATTCTATATACCCTAGCCTTGCCTATTATTTGCATCTCAAAAAAATAACATATTATGAGCCTTATATCATTGCATATTTGCTCCACATATTATACATATTGCTCATTCTTATACCCTATGAAGTATCCGGGGATTATGTTGAGAATGGAAGTTATTTTTGGAGATGTTATATGGTTGTTTCGTGTTGTTATTATTATTGGAGTTTGATGGTGGGACGAAAAAAATTTATGGAAAATTTAATGAGTGAAAGAAAATATGGTCACCTAGCTAGGAGTTAAGGTAGATCGACCCTGTTTGCTTGAGATGTTAGTTCAGGTGAGACAGGACACAAGGTGAGAAGTCCGAAGCACTAAGTATCCGGGGTCATTCATGACATCCATGTTTGCAACTCGCGCGAAGGCAGTGCTAAGGTTAGAGAGGTAAAAGCATTATAGTGAAAAGCACTGGCGGATTTAGGGGTAGGCTCGTGTGAGCGCGAGCCCACCCAGATCTCGGAAAAAAAAAACGAAAGGTTAGCAATAAAAAAATTAAAAATTAAACAGTCTAAATTAAATAGAAGTGAAAATGAATCATAAAGTTTACATTGCCTAGTTGGTTAAAGTATAGAAGGGGAACTTTTTCCTCTTTATTAGAGCTCAAGGTTCAATTCTCACTTTTTACATTTTCTTTACTTATTTTTTAACTATCTTTTCATATAAGTTCAAATATCTTTTTAAATTGAGAATAATTAATTTCAATTAGTATTGTTTGAATTCTATTTTAGTCATTCATTAGGGGTTTCCTTGAATTTTTTTTTTAACTAATTATAAATTTTATTCACTTCTAATAATATGGATAAATCTTTGAAATTTTTTTACATAACCCTTCACAAATAAAGTTATTTAAAGTTTCACAAAGCTCGTTTCATTATTACTTAATTTTTAGCCTAAATCTCGCCCACCCCTATATTACGGGCTGGCTTCGCCACTCGTGAAAAGAGCAATGAGTGATGAGAGAAAGGTGAGGAAATTTAAAGAAGAAGGAATGCGGTATAAATTATTGAAAAGTACTCTATTTCCCCGGATCATTAACACCACATGGCCAAACATATCACACCTTTAAAGCCTTTTACCTTTCTACTTCTCCATGAGCTTGCATAAAGTTCTCTTGATTATTGTTGCTGTGTCACAGGAAATTGTTTTACATAGACCTTCTTTTGTGTTAGATGTTGCTTTTATTCACATGCATGAATTTGAAGGCATAAGTACTTTTGCGAGGATGGTACTTGATTAATAGTGGTAATATGAGAATGGATCTACAATGTTGAGAGTTTAGTTGGTTTCTCCTATGTGACAATCCAAGTGATTGCTTGGGGACAATCAAGCTTAAGTATGAAGTGTTTGATGTGCCTAGTTTAGACCAAGTTTTGTGCTTACTTTTATTATAATTCTTATTTATATTTTATACTTTGAGTGGGGAAAGTCAAAATTTTATGTAATTTATGCTTAGTTGCAAGTTATAGAGGTCTACATAAGTTTTGAATTAATTTCGCAGGATTTGGAACATTTTGGAGCGATTGCAAGAAGAAGAAAAGCACGAGCTGAAGAGGAGTTCGACATCGACTACTGGTCCTCGACGTCGACCACAAGAGATGCTGAAATTGGCTAAGTGTTGGAAAGCCAAGCTACTGGAATTGAAGGAAAATTGGCTAAGTACTGTTCACTCGACGTCGAATGGAGAGCTATGCACTCGATGTCGACTGGAGAGAAAATATACGTGTTGGCAATCGCATTGGAGACGAAAAGAATCAAGCTCACATGGAAGATCAAAATTGTATCGGGTGATCAAATTTTCGATACAAATTTGCCAACTGATGACTGATCTTTTGTTCAGACTTCGTATTCACCAGGAAATGCTAATGCTGAGAAGAGCAAACCATCCAACTGTGTAATTCCAAAATTTGCTTATTGGTACAGAAGTACAGTATAAAGGGACGATTCTACAACTGAATTTGTCAAAACTAAGGCAAATACAATGTCTCCTCTTCATACAAATCGCCCATCAAAACATAGCACAAAATGCCCATTCGCCCCGCTTAAACCTAAGATAGATCACGCTTTTAAAGAATGCCTAAATCGTGCCTTGCTTTCTTCCTACCAGGATATATCCAAATCAAACCAAAACTGAATTCGGTGGGGAAAAAAACCCGACCTCCCTAAACCAAGGGCTTCAGTCTCTTTGTTATCTCTACAAGTTGTTTCTCCTGGTGTAACCGTGTGTACTCATCATATGGTCATGTCTATAGAAAGTTTCAAGCGAATAAATATCATTTCAGCTTGTTATGCAATATTGGAGATGCGGGTGGGTTTGGTTGACATGTCGGTCCCATAAGGGCTTGTACCTCCCGATTGCGAGTTTCAGCCAAGGCTTCATGTTGCCATTGAAGTGAACCACAGCTGCACTCTCTATCAAGCGTCCATCGATGTTTGGATCGTATCCCAATCCAAGAACATGCCACCTTCTGTCGAGAGGCTCTGTGAGTCCATAGAAGCTGAGAAGACCAGGAGGAAGCGTTCCCAGTTTCCAGAGTGACCTATCCGCGTTTTGATCCATCCAGTAATGATACCTTTCAGTCACATTTGCTTTTCTCCAAGCAATCAAATCGAAAACGTTCATCCCAAATGCCCACCCACATGCCTGCGGGTCAAACTTTGAGTTGATTATCGGGTTTGAGAAATTGAGATACTTGTAGTACCGGTGGAATGCTTCCAAGCAAGTCTCGACGGCTCCGTTTACATTTCCGTGCAAATCCAGGGAGAAAAGCGGTGTGAGATCCTTCTGCACGACAACATCATCATCCAGGAAAACAACCTTCTCCAGCTGAGGATAGATATAAGGGATGTAGAACCTAAGATGATTTAATAGCAACATGTACTTTGGGTTGCGAAACTTGGGTTCAACGCTGAATCCTTCGGAGCCACCAAAATAGTAAGCCTGTGAATCCAGCCCCACCAGTTGCTTCAGAACCGGAGAATACGAAGCATTCAACCAAGAGAACTCCTCAATGTTCTGAACCTCAACAGTAGCACCCTTGAAATCGCTGCTCAGGAACCAAGCCTGCATAGCACCATAGCTAACGCCATTTGTAACAATGTGGAAGACTAGCTGCTTTGGGTGGTCAGCATTAGACACAGCGGAGTTCACTACCACGGATACAGCCAACATGTTATCTGAGAACACACAGAAATGGTAGAGATTGTTGTCCACAAGACGTGGAGAGTTTTTCCTCTCATACGCAAGCTTCTCTAGGGACCGCTTCTGAATCCAGTCCGCCATGAGCTTAATTTTCAAGCAGTGGAGGCTCTTTGGTACAGATTCAGCAGCCAACTGCCCAAACATGGTGCTTTGTACATTTGCTGCTTGAACACGGTCTTCTAGTGCTTGAATATGGGACTTCATGGTCATTATCGTCGTTGCTATATCATAATGCGCATCTTGTGCCTTGTAGATCAAAGATGAGAGGGCCGTGATTATTGGCTCTGCCTCGTTCAGTGATACGGGCTCCCCCTTCATGGCAGCTTTTGAGAGTATTAGCTGGCAGCTTCTGATCTTTGAGCTCAAGTCCCAAGCTAGCTGGAGGTCGCTGTGCTCTTTTGCAATGATAACGTATGCTTTGGCAAGCGTCATCTGTTCCGCTAACTGCCTGGCAAGTGAAGTTGCACTTTGTAACTCTTCGTTAAAATCTACATGTTTGGGAGGCGGTTCAGTTTTCTCAGCCTTTTCCTGTCAAATGGGTTCAATTTGATACAACTGTTAGAGAAAAAACATTACTGAATAAATTTTAAAAGCCAAGTTTCCCAAATAGCGATCTTTTTCTATTCCTCCCTCAATCTTCTTTTGTTCATGAATATATTTATTTTGACACAGCAACTAAACATTATATTATAGCAACCAATGCCCATCTAAAACATAATCTGCACAATATTTTTTGGAAGGAAAAAAAATGTTGATGAATATATCATGGAAAAATATACATAACAACAAAAATGAAAGAACAGTGAAAAAGGAATCAATGTGGAAAGTCACCTCTGATCAAAGTTAAGCACACATGGAAGCTCCCAAATTGAGAGTGCAAAATCATGACTATTCAGATGACATCTGGTATATAACCATAGGAATTGGTAAATTCCATATGGCTTCAACGGATAGTGATTACATGAATGAAGGAAAATGCAGCAAAATACTCCGTAGTTACCAACTTCTTCTACATACAAGGCAAAATGTAGCAACTAATAAACACAGGGCATTTTGAGCATTAACAGGAAGCTACCAGAAAAGGTGGAAATTGACCAGCGTACCATCAAGATCACAGAAGTTACAGAAAGCAAAGAGCAAAATTTCATAATCCACATATTCATGGTGAACTTGGTTAGTTAACATTAAATTATTACCTTCTTATTCGTTAACGAATCAACCTGACTTGTCGTATGTACATCTATCAATGAGACATAATAGCTCAAACATAGGAGTATAGGACCTTACTGCATATACGGATCCGGGATCTCTATAATGATTAACAAAGCCTATGAACTAAAATTACCACAAACTGCATAATATAGTACCTACAGGCTACCAATGCCTCTAAACAACAAAATAAGGAAATTTTTCATGGGCCATTTTTCCCCATACAAGGGAGCAAGAGGTGAAACTAAAAGATATCAGGAATCAAACAATTCTTTTAAGATTTCTATCCACAGCCCATCTATTTTCAGCTAATAAATAAGAAGCCCATCTATTTTCAGCTAAGAAGATTAACTTCCATAACCTGTTTATGGGAACTCACTTGCACTGTTGAGTGCATATGAATTGAACTTCCACAAGTCATAGCTACATGGAGCTCCTCAGATTCAGCAAGCAATTCCTGCACTTTTATGCTATATAAGAACAACAACAAACCCCCGCTCAAAACAGGATCTTGGGGTTGAGTTGTGTCAAGAGGGTGTTTATGAGTGAACTAGCAATGCCATAAACCAAATACAAAGATAAGGATGACCAAGGAAGGGCAAGAAAGAAGAAGAATAAACTAGAAACAAAAACAATAAAGTTTACGACACCACACAACCCAAAGCCACACAAACCAGCCCTCTGGTTCTTTTTTCCATGAAAAATTGCAGGTAAGATGGTGTTTTCCGACCGAGGTTCCAAATAGCAAATTAGCAACCTAATTTCCTCCCCACACTAGCAATGATAGAATGACAGAGGAAGGGCCCTGCTGATCTAGACACATATTAACTCTTGGAATAATAAGGTTCTTGTTTTGGTGTGAATTATAAACATATGCAACTTAAACCTCTTCAATAGGAAGATACTAAAGAAAATGCATAATCTCATTCATGCAAGCTGCCCAAAGAATACTGATAATAAACATGAATGGAAAGGTTATGAAACACTACAGCAGACACTTATAATAGTCAAACTCCACTGGTTTCATTTCAAGGTGGCATTACAAACACAGGAAACAGAAATTGTGAAAGGAGCAGTCATAACCACTACCATTTAGTTATTTTCCACAAATCAATCACTATAATAATCTTATTCCCCAATGAGAATCATATGTGACCAAACAAGAGATGAAGGCCTCAAAACGTATCATAAGAACACATTCAAGTCTTTAATTAGTACAAAACCAACCCACCATTTCATTTCTGACCATAACTAAAGAGTTCCTATGAGATCAAGATTTATCCACATTGTTATTATCAGCATCTCCGAATTTCTGCTACTGAAGACTTTGTGATCTAAACTAAACAAGATTTGGACAAGATAACTAAGGCAGTCCAAACTGCTTAACTCGTCTCTTCATTTCAGAAGGCTATATCTGAAATTGAACCATCCAATAAAATTGTTGAACCAATCAATATGATTCAGGAAAAAAAAATACAGTAAGAGTGAAAACAAGAATCGAAGAATCAAGCGGGTAGTTGTTGACTAACCAGCACAAGTTGGGCGGTGTTATCTTGATCATCATGGTTATGGTGAAACACGAGCAGAAGCAAGCCGGCAAAAGAAAGCAATCCAAAGAACGCCCAGATCCAAATAGAAACCCGTCTTCGAACCGGGCGCCGGTGATCGGCACCCCGCCGCCGCAGCATCTTGAGTCCACGCTGCCTCCCACAGATTTCACCCCCTAAATCTACGACTCACTCCTGATCAGATTCAAATCCAATCGAAACACGGAAATTGCAATCACAGCCTATACATCTGGTTCGTCATTCGATACGCCCGAATATCAAAGAGAAAAAAACCCCAATTCGATCTTCTGGAAACGGAAAGAGAGGAGACTGGGGCAAATTTGGAAAGTGAAGTAAAAGCAAGACGCAGACCCAAATTTGTTAATCGGGAATGAATTGAGAAGAGGGAGATGAAGTGTGGGAAGAGCAAAGACAGATCCTTGTCGGAGTTGTAAAAGAGTACAACTGATTGCTAAATGTGTATAATAATTAATTCAAGAGAGAGAGTGTGAAAGTGGAGTTTAGTCGACGAGGCTCGCGGGTTTGAAAGCAGGGCAGGGTCAATGGAAAGCTCGGTGGGGGTTGGAGGGGGAATGGCAGCAGACAAAGGCAATTAAGAGTGTGCCACTGCCACGTCATCAATCCTGCCATGGAAACCACTTGGTTTGCTCCCTTTTCCATCGCAAGATTCTAATCGCAAAATCGTCGGTTGCTCATTGCCTGCACTCTTTATTTGGTGGCATCAAATTTGGGGGAAGTCTGGGGAGTTTGGTGCTCAATTTCTCCACTGTGAATCTAATCTCTTTTTTTTTTTTAAACTGGAAAGAATTTGGGATGCCGGCGAAGTCAAAGCCAAGATGCGAGACACGATCAGTAACCCGATTGACTTTCCTATGAACATGACTGATGTGATCATGAAATTTCACCTATACTTATTACCTCATCGTGAACACAAAATGTCTTAATATACCTGCAAGCCTTAGTCAAGAAGGGTGGTGATCAGATTATATGCTTATTGATCCAAGCAATGGGGGTGATGCGTTAGGCTCGCGAGGAGATGATTTACTGTTCAATCGTCATACTCTAGAGGAAGTTAGGTAATGTTCTTATTCCAAGAACGTTTTTCTCCGATCAAAGACCTTAAGAAGTCAACTTCAGGGGTTTTAGGTCAGAGAGATAATTAGAGTTCTTCTTCTTCTTTCTTTAATCGGATCCCTTTTCTTGGGGGTTGAATGGGGGTATTTATAGGGAGACCAAGCGAGCAGCTTGTTGGCGACCTCATGGTTTAACATGAGACACGTACGCATGCCCTCACGCTAGGGAACTAGGCATTACAAGTGGCACTGTTAGAGGAGGGGTGCTTAACCAGCGAGCTGCTTGTTTGGGCCCTAAAGAGCCACGAGATACTCGTGGTATGGATTCCATGTACGCTTATGTCAAGATATTAATCGCGAGGCTATTTAGACTGAAGATACTTAGGGTGTTGAGTTGAGCCAAGGTCTGACCAAGTACTCTACTCGCGATAAACCTTGTAGAGGGGTCAGATGTCTTTTACGTTGGGGGGCCTATTTATGACGTTATATCCTTATTAATTAGTAAGTCTATTTTCTATGGCATCGCCATATCTCCTCGTAACCGGATCGCGAGGGATACGTCGTCCGCGATTAGGTTTCGATAAACACGATGCTTCCCGCCAAAAAACTTATTTATTAGATGAGCCTGAACTTAGCCCAATGTGCTTTCGACCCATTTTGGGGTGACCTTACAGAGACCAATAAGTGAGGATTTCCCTCTTTAGTCGTTTCATTTCATACTTCTGAAGATATGAGAGAGAGAGAGAGAGAGAGATAGAGAGAGAGAGAAACTCGAAGGGCTTTTGCTTCCAAAAAGAAGAGACCGGAGTTAGGTGGTGGTTCATTTCTCAGTTCTCCAAGCTTGCCGGTGGTTTTCTTCTACTTCTCTCGAGTAAGTGTTCCCTGATTTTCTTTATGTTTCATCCAATTTCTAGATTTGTACTTGTACTTAGGCTTTTTATGGCAGAGGGAAGAAACCCTTGGTAGTGGAACCGCCCTCCTCCGGTGAGGGGTATGGTGGTTACAGGGCTGAGACTAGGGTGTTCCCTGGTGTCCCATTCCCTCTTTTCTTCTTTTTCCTTGGGTTGCAATCGATTTATATGGGGGGGGGGGGGGGGGGGATTTTAGGTTACCTGGTGGTGGTGTGGCAGCGTTGGGATGGGGTAATCCTCTTCTTTGGGAGTCTTAGGGACTTTTCGACGGTGGTGGACGGATGAAACTTTTCGCCTCCCCTCCTTTTTTACTTCTCAAAAGTAGTTTCTCGAAAATCGAGAAACATCATGGGGGAGACGAAAAGGTGACTCTTAACCGTCACCCTCCGGGGGGAAATGTCTTTTCAATGCCCTCTCGAGGGGCGCGTGAGGCGCCAACACAAACCTATGAAGGGTTTTTTGGCGCCAAATTTGTTCAATCACGATACTTGAAAAGGCCATTTCCCCTTGTTGATTTTTTTTTCTTGGCGTCTTTTCAGAGGCTTTTTTTCTTAACATAACTAGAGATGTCGAATGAAAGTGACACCCAAAACCGAAGTGTGGGTTATTGTTGTAGGAGGAAATCGAGTTTAAAATATAATAAAATAATTCAAACCAGATTCATGCCCCAGCAAATAATTACAAGGCTTCCTCCCGATGCAGTAGTGGGAAGTTAGGATCGATCCACGAGGAAGCGTGTCAGCGGATCCTAGGCAGCGGAGAAATCTCACGAACAGAAGTCAACAACGGGTGCTCGATCTCGACTAGGGTTAGTCGACAGAAGATCGGGCAAGTCGAACAGCGCAGCAACAGTCACAGGGTTTAGTCGATCTCGACTAGTTCTACTCGATATTGAGTAAAGCTGCTGAAGTCGAGTTGGGTCTTGGTCGAGTTCCTGCACACAGAAGCTACGGCGATGCTGGATCGAGAATCAGTAACTCGATATCGAGGAGTGCTATTCGATATCGAGGAAGACAGAAAGTAAAACGAAAGAAAGTAATAACAAAGGCTTTGGGACTTCGGAAATAAACTGTATGTAAAAGACTTCCAAGATTGGGGTTTGCGACAATGATAACCAAGCATGCATAAGGAAAGAATAAAACAGATAATCATATAATTCGCATCAAAGGACTAAGCTTTCGCCTTTTCCAACAATTAGACAACTCTTTCAAGAAACCCTCATTGTCTCTACCGATTTTATGTTTACAGTCCAAGTTGTTAGCATGGACCTCCATTAGATGGGTAATAAACACATAACAAGTAGCAGATGCTCGAAACATGATAAAAGTCGGATCTTTACCTCAAACACGCAGGGCTATCGTCGGACTCACTCCAACCCTAGAAGTAGGTGGACTACTCGCGCTTCATCGCAACCTCAGACATTGATGTATGAAAAGAAACTTGCATTAAACTATATTCAAAGCTTTTACAATCCCGGCAATCCAACTCTCGTTGAATGCCAAAACCCTAAAACTTTCGAACTCCTAAATCTCTATGTGTAACTGTATCTCTCTGAAATTGAATTGCTAAAATCATCCCCATGGGCTTTATTTATAGCCTTCTACTCCTTGCTATTCAAGGATAGAATATCTCTATCTATATCTAAATCTATATCTAAAAAGCTTAATGATAAATAAAAGAAATAACAATAATAAATCTAAAAAGGGAATTATATCTAAAAGTCTTCAAGTGGATAAATCTTCTTCTCCATGATGGAACTTGATAGAATCGGATAGACTCGGCAATCTTCGGCTCCAAGGAATCCCAATCCGAGTAGGACAGCTCAACGCGTCACGCGACTTTTGGAAGGTTCCTCGATCTCGAGGAGTTTCCTCGATCTCGAGTTGAGTGGTCATCGACTTCAGCTTCAGCTCGGCGTCTCGGGTTGCTGGTCCTCGACATGGCTCAGGTGCTGACTCCAGATTTTTGTCGATCTCGAGGAGCTTCCTCGATCTCGAGTAGAGTGACTTCGTCGACTTTGCTGGCTCGGTCATGTCGGGTAGCTTTCTTCGACCTTGCTCGGACAGCTGCTCAGGGTTTGTCGATATCGAGAACTTTCCTCGATATCAAGGAAGTTATCGCTCAGTGTCCGGCATGCTCGACCAGGTCGGGTAGCGCTCCTCGGCCTCCTCGGGTAGACTCTCATCGACTCCGGGTGGGTCTTCAATGCTTAGTCGACATCGAGTAAATAACTCGATCTCAAGGAACTGCTTGGAGTCGGGTAACTTTGTCCTTGGCTTCTCGAGATGGTGTTCTCCAATCAGGGGGTGTCCGGGCATGATTTGTCGATATCGAGTACTACTCATCGATATCGAGTAGACTTGCTGCTTCCGTCTTTGCTTCTTGGTTTTCTCCCGAAATGGCTCCATATTCTGTAATATTAAACAGAAACTTATGTAGATCTCCATTTTTGACAAATAAGCATATACCACATAAATTCGACATATTCCCAACCCGAAATATGCAAAGTGTATAGAATATGGAACTAAAATATGCACAAAAACATGCTACTTTAGTGACATCAAATCACCCCATACTTAGACTTGCTTGTCCTCAAGCAATAACTAAACAATAACAAAGATCTACAACACATCCTTCAAGTCTTTGCCTTTTGTCAAAAGCAACATCTCAAGTAGTAGCAATGTAAGACAAGTGATTCTAACGTCATCACACATATATGAGCGATCCATAGGCATAGGCAATATAAATCCAACCTCATAGGATTAATGTGTTTACACTCAGCTCTCAATGTGTTTAGGCTATGTAGATCATCTCTCGACTCAATTCCATATGCAATATCATAAACATTTCAATTTAAATATAAATCCACTTCGCAACCAATTATGCAAATGCAATAAGAATTATCAGGAGGACTTCGCTCAATAGAAGTCTTCAAAGAAGATTCCATTCGGCGAGGTTGTAATGGGGCTTGGTAAGAAATAAAAGGGCATGGAATTATTTGGCCATGTGGCTTAATACAATTCGGGAATCAAGACTCCTAAATCTCCAACATAACCAAACCATAACTCTCAATCATATGTATCCACCAAACTCTCCAATTTTATTTCAATGAAGTATGTAACCTTTCAAACTTCCTTAACCTCTCCAAAGTATGTATCTTGCCAAAAATGAAAGAAATAAGGTAAATTTGGCTCATGCACTTTATTCACAAACATATATACTTTTTCTCTTCTTTTTTCGATTTTTTTTTGAAACGAAAATAACATAAAATAACACTAGTGCATGTAGGGTGAGCCAAAAGTCTTTTTACATAATATGCATAGCAAGATAAATATAAAACCAACCCATATCTCAATAAATTCAAAATTCCTTCTTACTTGATATGAAACACAAGCTTATTTCTTCCACAAACCATTATTTCACCCAACTCTAAGTCTTAATTCCCAAATGGGGGTCAGGCTCAATTTGGCTAAGGATAATTTTGTGGAGTTTATAAAAAGTCTCAGGCAAATGTTCTGGCTTCAAGCAGGGATAATGCAGGGCAGGTAAAGAGAGGATAAAATTGGCTAAAAAGGTGCCTCCATTATTTAATTCTCATTCACATCAACATATAAATGTAATGGCTTTGAATAACTATCACAACATTTAGAGATGCATAGGAAGAGTAAATACACTCAAGAAAGCAGAGGGATTTTTAATGTTCTCCCTATAAGGCCAAAATTCTCACTAGGACAATTTTTGTTGGATTTTAACCTTTAGCTTAGGATCATATGTGCTCAATTTCATCACAAGTTCACAATCCACATAAAAACAATTTCGAGGACTTAGGCTAAACCTTCCAAACATGCCATAGGATTTACATGATCAAGTCAATCATTATTCATCATCATAGGACATCTAAGTTAGGGTATAAAAACTAAGACAATGCAAAAATTAAACATTCATTTTTTTTTTATGCAACTAAAAACAAGACTAAAGTATGGCAAAAGACTAAAATGCATAAACTTTAAACATGAAGGCATAACATAAAAAATTAAATTTCACCATGAAAAACCAAAAGCAAGACTAAAACATATAGTAATGATAATGAGCCATTCCCCCACCCCATACTTAAAATATACAGTGTCCCCACTGTATAAAATCAAATAAAACAAGAGTAAAGGAAGGAACTCACCAAATAACAAATCGAGGAGGGCAGATCAGTGCAGGTCGAGTAACTGTCTTGTCGATATCGAGTACCCTACTCGATATCGAGGAAGGTGTCAGCGTCTGGTGGAATTCTGAAGTCGATGAGCTTCTGGATTTGTCGAGATCGAGTTGGCCTTGTCGATCTCGAGTAATTTCTGTGCTGCTCCTCCTGGTCGATTTCGACTTGGCCTTCGTCGATTCCGACTGTCTTTCAAGGACTTCTTCTTTCCACCTTTCGCGATCCCTTTTATGCTTGCCGACCTGAAAGTGTTAGTTTGCACAAAAAACAAGACTTTCCACATGAAGTATTTCTAAACTACCAAAAAAAATAAAAAACCAAAACCAAAACCCAAAAGTTCCAAAGTCCCAAAAATTTAAAAAGTCTTATATACATGCTCTAGATTTTAGAGTCGCTAGGCCGACTTCTTCGTTTGCGCTTAAGGACCATCAGTGTGGGGCCCACTTATGCTTGGCCCTTCTCCTGGATCATCTAGGTCCTGACTGTAGTATACAAGCTCAGCTGACAGGTGGTTGCTTGCATAATCTTCCTTCTCTTTCTTCTTCTTCCTTCCAGCTCTTAATTTCCGCAGATTCTCTCGCCACGGGGCCTTACCTCCCCTTAAATTATTGATAAATTTCTTAATGGACTGAGGAGGAGTAGGATTCATACCTGAACTTACCTTTTCGGACCCAAAACAGAAATCTTTGGGCTTGGGGTTAGTCGATATCGAGTACGGCTGGTCGAGATCCAGTACAGGGACCCCATACTTAGGCTCTTGGCAAGTCTTTGGCTCAGCAGAGGAAGAAGTCGATGTCGAAGAATTCTTGTCGAGATCGAGTAACACCTTTGTCGAGATCGAGGAGGTTTCGTCGATCTCGAGTTGTCTCCTGGTGTCTTCCTCCGTTGTTTGCTTGGTCCCGTGGTTGCTGATGCTCTTCACCTCCAGCCATGAAATTTCCTCTTTTGCAGGGCCAAAAGAGAAATCTAAGACCTCATCGCCTATGGTGAAGGTGAGCGATCGATTTTTGACACTGATCTTGGCATCTGCAGTAGCTAAGAATGGTCTACCAAGAATAATAGGGCTAGTAGGATCTTCAGCACAGTCTATAATAAGGAAATCTGCTGGAACAAAGAATTTACCAACCTAGACGGGGACATTCTCAACTATACCTGTAGGGATGACCACTGTATTGTTTGCCATGTATATCTTGGCATCCACAGGCTCTATGCATCCTATTTTAACCTTCCGCCATATTGATAAGGGCATGATGCTTACACTTGCTCCTAAATCACATAGAGACTCATATTTATATTGTTCAAAACCCACAGTAACAGAAAACTTACCAGGGTCAGGTCTCTTTTCAAGGAAATGGAGTACTTTGCACTCGCTTGCGATCTCTGAGATGGATCGCTTCTTGCTCAGGATTTCCTTCAGAAATTTGACATATCCAGGTATCTCTTGCAGGGCTTCTGTAAAAAGGGATAGAGACGTTCAGTTCTTGCAGCATATTAACAAAATGGTTAAACCTACCTGCAGTGGGATCTTTCAGCGCTTTGGAAAGGAAAGGCAGTGGCTTTTTCTGCTTCGGAGCCAGATCAGGCGTCGGAGGTGTTGCAGAGTCGTCGACGTCGGCCAACTTCTCCTCGATCTCGACAAGAGGGTCCTCGATCTCGACTTGGGTTGTCGACCTCGAGTTGCTGGGCTGCGCAGTGGAGTCCGAGCTGGGCTTCCGGGCTTGGTCGAGGAGATGTTTGTCGAGATCGAGTACAGGCTCCTCGATCTCGAGTTGCCTCTGCTCGTTGTCGAGTTGCTGCTCTGCTTTGTCTTGGCGCTTCCCGACCTCTGGCTCGTGTAATTGGTGCCCACTTCTGAGTTTGATAGTTGCGACGTGTCCGGTCTTCCCCTTAGGATTTGGTTCTGTTTGCCCAGGGATCTGTCCGGATGGTCGTGGGATCTGTGCAGCGATTTGACCCATCTGGGTCTCTATTCCCCTTTTCCAGATGTCCAATTCTCCAAATTTTGTAGTGATGTTCTGGAACTGGTTGTTGATGGTGCCTTGATTCCGACACATCTCCTCAAGGATGAGCTGTAAGTCATCCTTCTTTTGATCCCTTTCTGGATGTCCTGGAGCTCTGTATGGTGGGGGGTTCCTAGGAGGACCTTGATTCCACTGTGGTTGATAGAACCTTTGATCTCCCATGTAGCGATTGGGACCCCAAGCGTAGGCTACCTCTTCATGTGTCTCTGCCATCCTGACTTGCTTAGTGTACGGGCAGTCAGTAGTGGTGTGCCGCTGTGATCCACATTCGATGCAAGGCTGATTGACAGACAGATATTTGACTTGCTTGAGGAGCTTGCGATTCTGGTCTCTGTAGAACTGCTCCCTGACATCCGGGTCAATCTCCTTGGCAGGCTCATAGAGGGGCATAGATGGTGCTGGCCTGGCATAGGAGTTCTCCTCATAGTTTGCAGTAGACCCATATTTGTTTTCATAATTGGTGAGCTTGTCTAGCACACCCCAGTAGACCCATAGTATACTGGTTGATTCTGTCCTTAGTGACTTGGTCAAGAGAGTTGACGAAGATCTCCTGAATGACGTAGGGTGGCTGTCCATGAGTCGGGCAAGATCGAAGCAGTTCTTTGTAGCATTCCCACGCCTTTGCTAGCGGTTCCCCATGCTTCTGTTTGAAGGCTGTGATCTTTTGGCGGAGCAGTGCTGTTTTGGCGGGAGGGAAGAATTTGTTCAGAAACTCTTGCTCTACTTGGGCCCATGTTGTGAGTGATCTTGGTTTCAGCCCTTCAAGCCACTTCAGTGCAGGTCCAGCGAGAGACCAGCGAAAAGCCTTCATCTTGACATATTCCAGAGTTGTACCTTCAGCAAGAGTACGGCACATGTCAGTAAAATTGGCAATATGTTCAAGAGGACACTCATTAAATTTGCCATAAAAAGCATTATTTTTAAGCTCTATAAGAAATTGAGTGCGAATTTCAAAAGAGTTTTCAGGGATTAGAATCGCCAATTCAGGCATGACGAGAGTTGGATGCATATAATCCTCTGCAGTGGTTGGGTATTGGGCAAGCTCAGCTTCTGCTTGCCTCGCGTGCTCAGCTTCTTGTTCCCTTCCAGCTCTCTCAGCAGCGATAGTAGCATCCCTTGCGGCTAGTTCCCTTGTAAGCCTTTCAATAAGCTGTTCTTGTGTTTCTGCGGCCGCCATGGCTCTTTGTAGTTTAGCTCTGATGTGTAGAAGGCGTTCCGGTTCGTCTAAGCCCTCAAAATCAGGTGGTTGACCATAACGGCGCATACACCTGTAAAGTAACTCAAAGAAAACTTGAAATTTTAACTACCTAAGGCGCGAATGAAAGCTTCCCCGGAAACGGCGCAAATTCGTTGTAGGAGGAAATCGAGTTTAAAATATAATAAAATAATTTAAACCAGATTCGTGCCCCAATAAATAATTACAAGACTTCCTCCCGATGTAGCAGTGGGAAGTCAGGATCGATCCACGAGGAAGCGTGTCAGCGTATCCTAGGCAGCGTAGAAATCTCACGGACAGAAGTCGACAACGGGTGCTCCATCTCGACTAGGGTTAGTCAACAGAAGATCGGGCAAGTGGAACAGCGCAGCAACAGTCACAGGGTTTAGTCGATCTCGACTAGTTTTACTCGAGATCGAGTAAAGCTGCTGAAGTCGAGTTGGGTCTTTTTCGAGTTCCTGCACACAGAAGCTACGGCGATGCTGGATCGAGAATCAGTAACTCGATATCAAGGAGTGCTATTCGATATCGAGGAAGACAGAAAGTAAAACGAAAGAAAGTAAAAACAAAGGCTTTGGGACTTCGGAAATAAACTGTATGTAAAAGACTTCCAAGATTGGGGTTTGTGACAACGATAACCAAGCATGCATAAGGCAAGAATAAAACAGATAATCATATAATTCGCATCAAAGGACTAAGCTTTCGCCTTTTCCAACAATTAGACAACTCTTTCAAGAAACCCTAATTGTCTCTACCGATTTTATGTTTACAATCCAAGTTGTTAGCATGGACCTCCATTAGATGGGTAATAAACACATAACAAGTAGCAGATGCTCGAAACATGATAAAAGTCGGATCTTTACCTCAAACACGCAGGGCTATCATCGGGCTCACCCCAACCCTAGAAGTAGGTGGACTACTCGCGCTTCATCGCAACCTCAGACATTGATGTATGAAAAGAAACTTGCATTAAACTATATTCAAAGGTTTTACAATCCCGGCAATCCAACTCTCGTTGAATGCCAAAACCCTAAAACCTTCGAACTCCTAAATCTCTATGTGTAACTGTATCTCTCTGAAATTGAATTGCTAAAATCATCCCCATGGGCTTTATTTATAGCCTTCTACTCCTTGCTATTCAAGGATAGAATATCTCTATCTATATCTAAATCTATATCTAAAAAGCTTAATGATAAATAAAAGAAATAACAATAATAAATCTAAAAAGGGAATTATATCTAAAAGTCTTCAAGTGGATAAATCTTCTTCTCCATGATGGAACTTGATAGAATCGGATAGACTCGGCAATCTTCGGCTCAAGGAATCCCAATCCGAGTAGGACAGCTCAACGCGTCACGCGGCTTCTGGAAGGTTCCTCGATCTCGAGGAGTTTCCTCGATCTCGAGTTGAGTGGTCATCGACTTCAGCTTCAGCTCGGCGTCTTGGGTTGCTGGTCCTCGACATGGCTCAGGTGCTGACTCCAGATTTTTGTCGATCTTGAGGAGCTTCCTCAATCTCGAGTAGAGTGACTTCGTCGACTTTGCTGGCTCGGTCATGTCGGGTAGCTTTCTTCAACCTTGCTCGGACAGCTGCTCAGGGTTTGTCGATATCGAGAACTTTCCTCGATATCGAGGAAGTTTTCGCTCAGTGTTCGGCATGCTCGACCAGGTCGGGTAGCGCTCCTCGGCCTCCTCGGGTATACTCTCATCGACTCCGGGTGGGTCTTCAATGCTTAGTCGACATCGAGTAAATAACTCAATCTCAAGGAACTGCTTGGAGTCGGGTAAATTTGTCCTTGGCTTCTCGACATGGTGTTCTCCGATCAGGGGGTGTCCGGGCATGATTTGTCGATATCGAGTACTACTCATCGATATCGAGTAGACTTGCTACTTCCGTCTTTGCTTCTTGGTTTTCTCCCGAAATGGCTCCATATTCTGTAATATTAAACAGAAACTTATGTAGATCTCCATTTCTGACAAATAAGCATATACCACATAAATTCGACATATTCCCAACCCGAAATATGCAAAGTGTATAGAATATGGAACTAAAATATGCACAAAAACATGGCTACTTTAGTGACATCAGTTATGAGCCCGAGGAGGTTAGCTCCTTGCGAACAAAGACAGAAACTCTATCACATCTCGATTCAGAATCTACAGCGCCTCCTGCTCCTCCGAAGAAGAAAAAGTCATGTGAGGTGAACGGAAAGAGGGCAAAACCCGTGGTTGCATAGAGCACAAAGCGGCGAAAAATGGCCGGGTCGATCAAGCGTCCTCTAGCGAGGGATGATCCCGAGTATTGCCGTACCTCAGAATCTATAAACGAACTAGGGAAAGGCGAGTCGTCTCGCGCACCCAAAGAGAGGAAGACCTCGGTTCGCGTGGTTCCAAGTGATTGCGTCGTGCTTCCTTATAAGCATGTAGAGGTGGATAATTGCAGCTTTTGCGAAGGTTATGTCCCTGCTGCTCCTCCACCTTTTCCTAAGGTTTTCAAGGAGCGCGTGGCTCCTACCGTCGTTGAGACCCTAGGAGAAAAATCAATCCTCGAAGCTAATCATTTGGAGATGATAGCTAAGACCTACCCTTGGCCGGCTGGGATAGAGATAGGCTTGGCTACTAGAAATAAGGGATGTTTAAACGCGTATAAAGATCACGTCGTCATCCATCTGAGGAGCCTGCTTCAGGGGTTCTGCCTTCCCCTACCCCGGCTCTACCCTGAACTCTTGGAGCGTATTAACCAATGTCCGGATCAGCTTGCTTTCAACGTGTGGATGTATCTCGCGGCGTACGTAATGCGGTGTGTTGTTATTAAGCAGACACCAACGTTAGATCATCTGTTTTCAGTCCTTTCTTTGAGACATAGCGAGGGATCGGTATCTGCTTCCCTATCTGGGAATATATTTGAAAGATTATCTAGTAGTTCAGGGTGGAGAAGGAAATGGTTTCCCGTTCGCGATCCTACCAAAACCTTTTTAAACTTTGTGACTACACCCGGCGACTATGCACCTCCCCCTAAGAATAAAAATATCGCGATGGAAAGGTAGAGGGCCGCGTTTAGCCTGGGGGAGGGGGCCTCGTTGAAACGGGGTTATAAAGAAGTCGTGACCCCAGCTCGTTTATAGATGGCTGGGCTCAGTCTTTCGCACCGTCCGGGTCGGTGTCTAGATGCTTAGGTTTTCTTATTAATTTGATCGCGATTTTCTTTGATTGACCTTCGCCCTTATTCTTTTGCAGATATGTTGATTGATAAAGCGAAGCTTTCTGCCCTGGCCGTGAAGAAAGGTGCCGCCAAAACTCCCTTGACTATCACCCCACGGGCGGGTGATAGTCGGTAGCCGGTTGCATCCCGTGCCTCCTCCCTTGCAACGAAGAGTACCAAAGGAAAAGAGCATGTTGAAGATAGGCAATGTTTATCGGAGGACGACATACCCCTGACTCGTCGCGGACAACAAAGGCCCAGGCAGAAAGTGGTGACTAACAAGCTTTTAAGTGCTGAGCCAATCACCACATCAGGGATTTATATGGTTGCGTACAGGCAACCTGGGTTTTCTCCACTCAATATCAAGAAGCTGTTGGTCCCTGGAAGGAGCTGTCTGGTTGAGAGGGAGTTCCTTAATCACTTGACAGACCGGTTGAGAGGGAGTTCCTTAATCACTTAACAGATGAAGAGTTGCTGGAGCAGCGCCAGAAGACCGGGGGCTGGGTAATTTTCTTGGCGATTTAATCTTTCTTATTTATTTTATTTTGTGTATGCGCTTATTATCCTTTGTATGCCATCACAGGGTAATTTGCAATGGTCCGAGGTGGCTGGGCGCTTAAGGAAATACGACGATTGATATGGGACGAACGTCGTTGGCACTTTCAGCCTCTGTCAAATAGTAATAATATCCAAACTTAAATACAGAACCAATAGGTTAGGCAATCAATCACTTGATAAACCAAATAACTACTAGTATAGCGATGAAGTCCGGTGTCGAACCCACCGGGAGAAGCGATTTCCTATTCAATAACTCTAAACAAGCACTCTTAAAGCAAAGCAATAATCTTGGACTAATAGCAAATATGTAAAAGTAACCTCATTGCAAATCACAAAGCAAATTGATATCAAGGTATAAAGAACATTGCACCTGTAATTCTCTGACAATGGTTGGAATTCATGGTCCTCGGATTGATCTATTGATTATTCATATTCCGAGGTCTACTTGACTAAAGTTGAGAGATCCGCAGAGATTCACTCATCTTATTCAATATCACTAAAAAATAGCATTAAGAACTCAAGTAATCAAGACCAATTAGCACATTGACTCTACACAAACAAGAGAGATAGGCGCATACCGAACTCAATCCTAATCACATATCCTCAACATAGATCAATTGAAATCATCCACTACAAAGACAGAGAGACATCACTATCATCAATACATTTGTTTGCTATCGAGAAAACAACAACGAATTCATAGCTAGAGATGCAATTCCTAACATGTTGATCAGGCATAGAAAGGAACACAGATATAAATTAAGCACAAGATAATAACTAAGAACATGAATAATCAAATAGAATCAAATCCTCACAATCCAAACAACCATGTCTTCGAATCACATGCGAAACTATGAGTTTAGCAACTCATAGGTCAATTCTCTCTCTCTCTCTCTCTCTAATGGTGTTCATCGTTTCACACAAAAGCCACACACCACGAAAATAAACTGAAAACAACCTTAAAAGGTCTCTCAAGGGTCGGCAAAACCCTAGAAGAATTAATGGGAAATAATATAAAATAATAGTCTTCGGATCCAAAACTGCGTTTCCGGGATCTAGGCCAACAGCGGGCGCCGTTTCTACAGTGCTCGACGTTCCTCAAATTTCTTCGTTGAATTCCAATGGTGTGTCTCCTTGCTCCTCCTTAGCTCCCATTTGCTCCAAAACATGCTTCTTAAGCTCTTTCCAAAGTCCATCCAAGGTCGGAATGTAAATCTGTAGAATAAACACTAAAAATGCATAGATTCCGAACTCGAATACTCCACAAGTAATAAATGGAACTAGACTCAAAACATAACAAAACCAATACCTAAAAGCAATAAGAAACACCTAAATGCCTATATGAAATATGCATTATCAAATCCCCCCACACTTAACTCTTACTTTCCCTCAAGCAACCATAAGGAAAAACATCATCTACGCATCCCACAGGAAATCTTTCACAACTTAACTCGTCAAAACCAACATCATAAATAGTAAAAATATAACCAAACATACAAACATCATCACATGTATATATGGGATCAAGTGGCTTGCATGCTCAAAAATCAACCTTACCAAGGATAAAATGTGTACCTCTCACTCTCATGTGTTTAGGCTTTAAGCACACACTCACCTCAATTCCATATACAAGCATCAACTCAAATATTGACATTTATATCACAAAATCTCCACTGGATACATCAATGCAAAAATAAGGACATCAAGAGGACTTTCGCTCAATGGAAACTGTAATAGAAGATTCCATTTGGCGAGGTTGTAATGGGACTTGGTAGAAACATAAGGGCAAAGAATTATATTTGGTCATGTGATGCAATAAATTCCGGGAAAACAAGATTCCAAAACTCCCAACATAACACAAACCAACTCAATAAATCAAGCTCACAAATACACAACATCTCTCAATATCATCAATATAACTCCAAAAATCTCTAATCTCATCATCTTACATATCATGTAATCTCAAAACCCAACCAATGTATCTCATAACCATCATAAATCTCAATTCTTCCTTATTATGCAAACCTAAGATAAATGGCTCTTTATTTTTTTTTTCTTTTTCTTCTTTTTTCTCGGATTTGTTTTTAACTAATTGAGCCAAGATACATGGAAATTCAAATGCATAAACATGAGGGACTAAGTAAGCACATAACATTACATCTTCTCAAAACCATAAACCATAAAACCACACTTTAGCTTCATTCTCCTCAAACTCCAAAATAGATTCCACAACCCACTCAAAATCTCAATTCCCCCGGAATAAGGGTAAGGCTTATCATAGGCTAGGAATAATAATTTTGTGGAGCTAACAATAAAAAGGCTAAAGGCTCAAATTGGCTTCAAAGCAAGACATAACATAAGGTAGATATGGATAAATATGGGCTAAAAGATTGCCTCTATCATTTGAACTCATCAAGCAATGAACATGTATATAATCAGCCTTGAAAATACATAAACATGACAATACTCAATGATAAATGCATAGGAAGAGTATATCACACAAGAAAAGCAAAAGGAATAAAGATGTATCCCTTAAAAGGCCAAAAATATCTCATTGGAAATTTTTTTTGTTGAATTCCAAGCATACTCCCAAACTTAGATCATACATGCTCAATTATATATGCCCACTCATATTTCACATAAAAACCAATTTTCAGGATAAAATCAAATCATTCTAGATTTCCATGGGATTTATAAGATCATGTCAGGACAAACTCAAATTAGATGGGTATTTTTGATAACACGCAATGCAAAACAACAAAACAAAGCAAGACTCACTTTTTTCTATTTTTTCGAAAATTTTCATTTTTTTTTCATTTTTGACATTTTCTTTAACACAAAAGAAATAACATAAATGAAATAACATAAAGAAAATAACGAAGACTCAAAAGCAAAAACTAAAAAACAAACAGAAATTCAAACATGAACTAACATAACAAATTCACTTCAATCTCCCCCCCCTCCCCCCAAGACTTACATGTTGCATTGTCCTCAATGCATAGAAACACAAAAAGGAACAATGAAAAATATAAAAATAAAGGGCTTGAAAGAAGCAAATGACTGACCAACTACTGTGAAGGCGGGGTCTGGGGTTCAGACCGCTGCTTGATGTCCAAGGAAATGTATGCCCAGGGCTTACGAAGACATGTTTCTATCTTGTCAATCTTCTTCTCTAGAATCAACTGATGCTAATAAAATCTGCGAAAACTTCTCATTTGTTGATCTTACATTTTAGTCAAACGACGGTCGATAGTCGCCACAAGCTCAAACAAAGGACTACTCTTAGTGGGGATATCAAGATCATCATTGGTCCCATCCTCCAGAAGAAATCTGCTTGAAGAGAGCGGGTCCACAACCATCCCAACAGGTGCTGGAACATGACGGGTGACAAAAGCAGCCAAAGTAGGTCCAATAGGTATATGCGCAGGAAGACACAGGTGGTGCTCACCCTTCTCGCCAGATAACCAACGGAAACTCCCGCCAATCAAACGAGCGTTCAGCATGGCTTAAATGTCAAAATAATGAGGCGCTGTCAAGGGTTGCAGGGAGCTCAAATCCATACCCAAATAGCATGCTATTAGGGTAATCATCCCACCAAAAGTAACAACAACAGGGACACTCATATCATGTTTTCCTCGAAATACGTCAGCGCAAGCAGCCACAAACAACTGTGTCAAATCTGGGACATATTCGGCCCCTGGCGTCAAACATTGTAATCACAACCACATCCTCTTGGGAATAATCGTCGGATCAGCAGAACCATGGAAGGCAGGAGTCAACACCCTATGGCAAAGTCTAAGGCCAGGGTGCGTAATCGAATAGTTGTGAAAGCTTTTAGCCAAATCAGCATGGCCTGACACAATAGCCCAAGTCTCAGAAGGTGTAGTAGTCGATAAGCTACGACGCAAAGGACTCAACCAAGGTACGTTCATTCCTAGAGCATGAGATAACAATCTCTTTTGAATTGATCATTCAGTACCCAATAGTATGAAGCGGATGTCCTTATCAGAACGCACCTCTAGAGTTGACAGGAACTCACGCACCAAAACAGGATAAGTTGGCGCCCTCATCGATATGAAATTAGCAAGACCTCTTAATTCCAGCATTAGGGATACTGAACTATAAAGACCAAGCTTCTGCAATGTCTCCAGATGAAAGAATCGCGCCGACTGATAACTCACATTCCTCAGTTGAAACCACCGCTCCTTCTCAATGTTGGACAAATAAGTTGGGGCATCCAGAATGGGGGCACGATACATGATGTAAATCGAGGAAAAACAGATGAAAATCCACAAAAACGACCAAAATACGGGCTCGTTGTAGAGGCGGCGAGCGCCGTGGCAGGGGCGGCGGGCGCCGTATACGCGGAATCACTAATCCGAGTGAAAATGTTGGAGAATCGACGTCCACTCCTCCAAACTTCAAACTTTCTCGAACAACTTGGTTTCAAAAGGTTCTTTTGTGATAGGTAACGGAATGGAATGGGCAAAGAGTGAATTTTGTGGATGTAGGGTAATGGCGGAAAGTGTTTTGGTAGATTGAATCGATTGAAACACAAGGTTTTTAGGTAGTTAGATTGGATTCCAGTTGGCTTTTGGTATTCTTGAGATTTCTCTTGAGCAAGTTTGATTGATCCACAATAGGAGAAATAATATATGGTGAGGTGGAAGAAATATCTATCAAAAAGATAAAAGGAAAAATATTAGATCTAGATAAAATAGAAATAGAAAAGATAGAAAATCTAATCCTAAGAAAATAAGGAAACTAGTCCCACAAAGAAAAATCCTAAAATAAATAGAAAAATAATAAAAGATAAAATATTAACCTAAGATAGATAGACATTAATCTAACCTAAAACAAAAAAGAAAACAATCTAATCCTAGAAAGATAAAAATAAGGCAAAATTGCAGCAAACCACCCTTTAAATAGGGTAGTTTGCAAGCAACCACCCTTTAAATATAGTAGGTTGCAGAAAACCACCCTTTAAAATACATTCATTTAAAAAAACCACCCATCAACACTTTTCATTAAAAATCTATTAAGTAAATCAAAATTACCCTTTTGCCCCCCAAAATATATATTACTCACTCTGTCTTATAATTTAGGTCATTTGACTTTTTGACACGCTATTGAATGTGTTAACAACTCTATAAAATACTGTATAAACTTTTTTTTAAAATTTAAAAATAATTTCAAATTTATTACCTGAATTATGAGACGGAGGTAGTATATTTCAAGGTTGTTAAAAAGAAAAACAATTGTATTTGTATGCTTTTAATTACAATCTACTGAATATCATTACATCTGAAATATCTTCTTTTTCATTTCTCAAACATTATGTTTGAAATCCTTGAAATCTATATTTAAATCTTTATATATTATATTAAATCTATATCTAGTATGTATTAATTTATATGAATTTAAGATGATGTGTCATCTATATCTACTATTTATATATGAGTCTTTATGATGATTTTTCATAACCCAATTTTTTTTTTAGAATCTCATAACCAATTTATTTTCAGGTGTTTTAAACAATAAGTTCCAATTACAACTATATTTAAAAAAATTCCTTAAGATATTCTACACTTTTTAACCCAATGAATTTAATTCAATACAGTGAATTAATATATAATCTATATATCTATATATAAATATTTATATATTATATTAAGTCAAATCATTCTTTTAATGTTTATCTCTCCTTGGACAGATATAAAATTATATTTAGTTAAATCTTTTAAATAAGGTTACAATCACTATATTGATAACGTAAAAATATAACAAAATTTTCTTTCTAACAACTTTAAAATAATATATATATATATATATATATATATTATTTACTTACATTTTTTTAATAAAAAGTGATGATGAGTGATGTTTTTTAAATGAATGTATTTTAAAGGGTGGTTTTCCACAAACTACTATATTTAAAGGGTGGTTTGCCGCAAAATAAAATTTAAAGGGTGGTTTCTTGCAAACTACCCTATTTAAATGGGGGTTACCTGCAATTTTGCCTAAAAATAAACTAACCTACTCTCGGAAAAATAACCAAAAAAAAAAAAAGATACTTCTCTTCCAATTTTACCAAAATTCGGATTCGTCAGGCGGACAGACAGGCGGCGAGCGCCGTGGCTGGGGCGGCGGGCGCCATGTCCACAGTGCACAACTCCGTCTTTTAAATCAATCAAAACTCAAACCCAACATCGATTTCACTAACCGTACCTTCCGAAATCCGCTGACACCATTGATCCTACTTTATTGAATTGAAACAACTAAATGCAAAATAAAAGTAATACCTAACTACCTTGGGTTGCCTCCCAAGAAGCGCCTTTGTTTCACGTCTTTGGCTCGACCAGTGTTCTAAAAGGCGCTAGGCGGCCGCTAGGCGGTGGGTGGCCGCCTAGCGCCTAGGTGGTTAGGCGGGCGTCTAGGTGGACTTAGACTAAACTTGATTATTTCCCTATATTTCAATGGATAGAACATCTCAATAATTTATATAATGTAGTAATATCTATAATATCACTCATAAACCCAAGTTTGGTGTGTTTAACTAACACTAAAGTTAATAAATGTAAAAGCACTTGTCTGGCTGATAACTTTAAACCTCCTAAAATCCGAAACCATAGGCTTGAATCAAAAGTAAATGCATCCCGACTTGGGGGATAACAAAAACTATAAGTTGACTAATCACTCACCTAGAAACCAAATCTAAATAATCACCCACCTAGGCGGGATTCAACGGGGACTATATGACATCTAGGCGGGATTAGGCGGCACTTAGGCGGAAATCCGCCTAGAGACCGCCTAGGCGTAAAAATTCCTAGGTGTCTTGCCGCCTAGCGCCTAGGTGGTGCCCAGGTGGTGCCTATGCGCAATTTTTAGAACAGTGGGCTCGACGTGATGCATTCTTGATCAAGTTATTCCACCGAGATCCCTCACACTTGTCCTTTTTAGAACAAGGGGTGGAACTTTAGGAACTTCTCCGACATATCCATCCATTGCATCCATCGATTCCTTCTTGAAATTAGTAACTCCAGGTGGTTGTCATGTAATTGCAAAAGCCTCAACATTATAAGGAATCGAATTTTCATAGGGAAAAGCAATAGAATCATTCGAATGAGGCACATTTTCATGCAACTTAAACAAATTCTCAATTTTCTTCTCAGTCTCATCTTTCCCTAAACCAATTTCACCTTTGTTAGAAAACTCAAGATTCATAGATTCATTTTCAACAGAAGCATCTAACAAAGCATTTGATTCATTCTTGTGATTAGTTTCATTAGAGTCAAGAACATCTACAGAATCATTGGCAAAAGAAACAATAGGCTCAAATATAGAAAACTCAATCTTTCTACCATCAAACTCTATAGTTAGTGAACCTTCAAAACAATCAATCTTATTCTTAGCCGTTCACAAGAATGGCCTTCCCAAGATAATAGGGGATTCAGGCGTACCTTGTTCCATGTCTAGAATGAAGAAATCAGCTGAAAAAATCAAATCATTTACCTTAACCAAAACATCTTTAACAACTCCTCTAGGCTTAATACTAGAACGATCAACGAGTTGTATAGTAACACCAGTTTCAGATAATGAATTGAGACCTAAAAACATGTACAAGTTATAAGACATAACATTGATTGAAACACCTAGGTCTAACATAGCTTTGGTGAAGCTAGCATTACCTATTGCATATGGTATAGTAAACATACCTGGATCTCCGCACTTTTCAGGCAATTGTTTCTGAAGCAAAGCAGAAACATTCTCACTTAAACTTACCTTTTCTTTCTTTCTCATCGTTTGCTTGCGCTTCATCGTGCATAACTCTTTCAAGAATTTCGCATAGCGAGGCACAGTTTTAATCAAATTAAAAAGTGGAACATTTACCTTACAATGAGCAAAGGTGTCGTAAAGAATTTGTTCATCTTCCCACTTATGATCGGATCTTAAGGCATGAGAAAAAGTTGGTGCATATCTTGAAACCTCAGAAGACCACTCTTTAGAAGCTTTCTTCGGGGATTGACTAACGTCAAAAGTCAGATCCGTCAATGAAGGTGGTGGCGGGTACCGTGGTGAGGGGCGGTAGGCGTCGTTTATGCAGCGCGTCTCCAATTTCGTCTCTTTCTCCTTATTTCCCAAATCAACTTCCTCTCTAGGCCTCTCCTTCATTTTCCTTGTGGGTATATTCACTTGTTTATCTCCTCTAAGGGTCATGGCTCTAACATTCTCCTTCAGATTCACTATCACCTGCGATGGCAACTTACCCAAATCTTTCGCTTTCAATTCACCAATATCCTTAGTCATTTGACTCAGCAACTTTTCTTGAACTCTCATCTTGTCCAATAACAACCTCAGTGTCTCATCTTTTGTCATCTTGTTGAGTGTTTGTAGGACGATTCTCATATTGTCCTCTCTGAAAAGGGACTTGTTGCTACTAGCCTCTTTCGTAGAATCCACTTTGGTAGTTTGAATTGTAGCTCTGATTGTAATTGTTACCAAAGTTACGACGAGGTCCATAATCCATATCATTCACTTCAGCGGTGTCCTCCTAAATCAAGGGACACTTATCATTCGGATGAGTTGGATCTCCACAAACACCATAAGGTCTAGGCTGATGGGGTTGATTCATTTGCATAGCCATATTGTTCACAATCTCCATAAGCCTATCGATATCATCCTTGTGTCCATCCTTCGAACTATCCAACTTATGAGCTCCTCTAACTCATTGGTGTCTCCCATGTTGTTGCGAAGCATTAGCCAACCCTTCAAAAATCTGCATTGCTTCCTGAGGTGTTTTATCCAAAATATCTCCTCCGCTAGTAGCATTGATGAAACTCATGTCGGTGTCAAGCAAGCCTTCATAAAGATATACCACTAGATCCTCAGCTATACCGTGTTGTGGACAACTACCCTTAAGCTTCTTGAACCACTCAACATACTCATAAAGACTCTCCGTAGGTGATTGCTCAATACTGGACAACTCCTTCTTAAGTTTGTTGAGGCGAGTCGCAGGAAAATATTTTTCCAGGAAAGCTTTCTTCAATTGCACCCAAGTAGTAATGCTTTTTGAGGGTAGGTAGTAAAGTCAATTGCTTGCAGCATCTTTCAAAGTAAAGGGGAAAACTCTCAGCATCAATTGGTCTTCAGCCAAGCCTTGGAGTCTCAGTCTACCACACACGCTCACAAAGGTAGCAACGTGCTTGTTTGGTTCCTCCCTAGGCAATCCACGAAAGTAAAGTAAAATTGATGACCAATTCGACTTAAACTCAAATCTTGAACCCTCATGGAGATCCGGAAGACTAATAGCAAGTGATTGAGCACTCAAATCGGGTTCCTTCAGGTTTCTCAGGGTCCTTCTTGGCGGATTAACAACAACGTTTGCCATCCCTTCATCTGTCTCAAATGCCAGCCTCCTCTCCGACCGAAAAGATCTTTCAACCTCGGGATCAAAAGACAAAAGCGGTGAATTAGAAGATCTAGTTTGAACCATACAAATACACAACAAACTCAAAGTAAAGAGTAATTGAAAAAGTTAATGAAAAGAAAACTCTTTTCTTCTTCCCGGCAACGGCACCAAGAATTTGACGCGTGACGAACATCGTTGGCACTTTCGGCCTCTGTCAAACAGTAGTAATATCCAAACTTAAACACACAACCAATAGGTTAGGCAATCAATCACTTGATAAACCAAATAACTATTAATATAGCGATGAAGTCGGGGGTCGAACCCACAGGGAGAAGCGATTTCCTATTTAATAACTCTAAACAAGCACTCTTAAAACAAAGCAATAATCTTGGACAAATAGCAAATATGTAAAAGTAGCCAGATTGCAAATCACAAAGCAAATTGATATCAAGGTAGAAAGAACATTTCACCTGTAATTCTCTGACAATGGTTGGAATTCATGGTCCTCGGATTGATCTATTGATTGTTCATATTCCTAGGTCTACTTGACTAAAGTTGAGAGATCCGCAGAGATTCACTCATCATATTCAATATCACTAAAGAATAGCATTAAGAACTCAAGTAATCAAGACCAATTGGCACATTGGCTCTACACAATCAAGACAGATAGGCACATACTGAACTCAATCCTAATCGCATCATCAATACCTTTGTTTGCTGTCGAGAAAACAACAACGAATTCATAGCTAGAGATGCAATTCCTAACATGTTGATCAGGCCTAGAAAGGAACACAAATATAAATTAAGCACAAGATGATAACTAAGAACACAAATATAAATTAACGAGTCATCCTTCCACTTTTTATCTAGTATTTGAATTTGTTTTGTGATGGGAAGCAAGTTTAAAACATTTTTACCCGCGGTGTGAGCTTTATGCTTCGCTGTGGTTCGTGCCTTGTTTTTTGGGCTTTGACGTTGTGAATACTTCATCTTTATTTCTAGTATATTTTTGTTTATGCTCTTTATCTTTTTCTCTGGAGTTTAGCACTCTTGTCTGTTCGCGACTAGAGTTTAACTTGCTATTGTTATCTTTTTTGGAGAGTTTGTTTGCGGGACCCTTACCCATCTCCTGTCATTGAGGGTTTTATGAAATGAATCTTGAGATGACAAAAAATAAGGGTTTGCAGATTTATTGCATACCTAAGTGCTATAAGCACTTTTATTTGGTGCGATGCAAAGTAGAAAACGACTTATATCATGTATATTTATATTTCTTCGTAACACAAGTAGTCGGGGAGTAAATCTCTGTTTTCTTCTGGGCCTGGTTGTTCTATGGTGACATCAAAGTGTGACTCTCCTTGGTATTCAAAAGTGAGGTAACTTCCTCTCCTTCGTCCCTTTCGACTAAGACCAGGAATTCTTGATTTGAAGGAGAACATAAGATGATTTGGTTTAGTATGTCGTCCCCGAATTCTACAAAGATGTAAGGTAAGGGAGCCTACTTATATATATATATATATATATGTATGTATGTATGTATGTATGTATGTATGTATGTATGTATGTATGTATGTATGTATGTATGTATGTATGTATGTATGTATGTATGTATGTATGTATGTATGTATGTATGTATGTATGTATGTATGTATGTATGTATGTATGTATGTATATATATTGGTTCTAGAGTGCACACCTCTTATAGCGTATCTTGTGCACAAATCTAGACTTTTAATTGAAATGAATGGAAGGTTGTGATTAAAAGGGATTTAGTTTTAATTTTAATTCAATTTCATATGGGACCCACAAACCAAAATCATTCCACTCATTATTCTGGGCGCGTGTACCCCCTCCCCAACACCATTCTTTGATTATTTGATTTCTTTCTATATATCCTCCCTGTTGCTATATATTTCTGGGGTTTTTTGCTAAGTGGACTTTTGGGGACCAAATTTTAAGTCATAGGACAAAAGGGTTACAATATTAGGTGTGTGTCCACTTTTTCCAATTTTACCCCTGCCTTACTAATCCCGTTTTTTTCTTCAATTTCACGGAAAGAGAAAAACACAGCACATCACGAGCGACGAAGAAGAGCGATTTCGATCTGGCTTCAATTTCTCCAGCAACGTAGTTGATTTCAGCCCCAATTTTCGACGATTTCGAGCTCTTCATTCAGATCTGAAGAGAGATCTGGTCGAAAATAGCACTGTAAGCCAAAATTCGAGTTTCAATAGGGAAGCCAAAATTCGAAAACAGCACTATCTGTAATCTGCTTTGAATATAGTACTGTATTTTGAATCACAATTATTGTCTGAGTTGCGAATTTGGATAACAATTTGGAGAACAATTGATTGCATAAACATCAGATTGCGATTTTGACATTTGATGTCGATTTTGATATAAGTGACTGGTGTTGTGATTATAGAATTGTAATCTAGATTGTATTGTTGATGTAGTTGCTGATTTAAGATGCTTGTGTTTTGATTATCCTGCTGTAACCAAAATTACACTGTAACCTATATGTGGATATCTGAGTTTGAGTGCATCTGTGTAGTTGTAACCAAAATTACACTGTAACCTATATGTGGATATCTGAGTTTGAGTGCATCTGTGTAGCTGTAACCAAAATTACACTGTAACCTATAGGTGGATATCTGAGTTTGAGTGCATCTGTGTAGCTTGTAACCAAAATTACACTTTAACCTATATGTGGATATCTGAGTTTGAGTGCATCTGTGTAGCTGTAACCAAAATTACACTGTAACCTATAGGTGGATATCTGAGTTTCAGTGCATCTGTGTTGCTGTAACCAAAATTAGATTGTAACCTATATGTGGATATCTGAGTTTCAGTGCATCTGTGTAACTGTAATCATTGTATTAATGAAATTTAATACGTGTCACCAATGATCAGGTACAATGGAGGCCAATCTGTTAACAGTAAAATTTGGAGGAAAATGGAAGTTGGAAGATGGTGATTTAGTTTTTGCTGGGGATGTGTCATCAAAGGTAATTGTCATCAAGCAGGCTGTAACTCTGCATGAGATGAAGTCTGAGATACTGAACAGATTCAAAACGAGTGACAATTTGTCTCCTACTCTTCAATTCAGCCACTTGCATCCATTCAAGGAAACTACTGAGCGATTTTCAATAGAGAATGAGACTGATTTCAGGAGTTTTTTGCAAATTAATGAATTGAAGAATGTGAATTGGACATTGGCTTTATATGTTACAGCTGTGAAGGAAATCACTGAAGAACAGATTACAGAATCTATACATGATGAAAATCAATTGGCATTACATGCTTACAGCTCTGCCAAGGGTACAAATGCTATGGAAGAGGACTTTGATGTGCAGGATGTGATATGAATAGTAATGGTGATGACACAGGGATTGAAAGTCGCATTAGTGCAGGCAGTACAATGTCCACAAAATATACAGCACAACCTATAAGTGAAAGAAAGGGAGAAATTCTTATATTTTTGGGACAACTGTTCCGAACAAAGGAAGATCTCAAACAGACTACTGAGTTGTTGGCTGCATAAGAGGTGTTTGCTTACAAAGTGAAGAAGACAACACCATGTTATTACAGAACAGTGTGTGTGGATAGCAGCTACACCTGGAAAATACATGGCGCCATAATTGGTGGTTCAACTGTATTTATAATTAAGAAATACTTTAAGGAACACATCTGCAACATGGAAGTACGAATAGGAAAGCAACACCCTCTAAATTACAGAGTCATAGCCGAAAGGATAAAACACAGGTGACATAGACTACACTCAGTTCTTCATTACATATTTTATATTATTATTCACTGTAATCATGCTTCATTTCATATTTTATTCACTTTTGTACATAATATATACAGTTTTGAAGATGAGAAACAAGGTCCAACTCCAAGACAAATTAGAAACACGATGAGGAATGATTTCAAAGAGAATGTTAGCTACTGGAAATCTTGGAAGGCTCGTGATTTAGCAATAGAGATGACAATGGGTACTGCAGAAGACAACTATGAATTAGTGCCATCATATTGTTGGGTCATGAAGCAAGCAAATCCTGGAACTGTCACCTTCATTGAACTTGAGAGAAACTCAAAGTTCAAGTATGTGTTCATTGCCTTTGGACCATGTATCCAAGCATTTCCAATCCTACGAAAGGTACATATTCATTTCATAAGAAAAAATTACACTGTAACCAAATAATTACTGAATAGAATTCAATTGTACAGGTTCTTGTGGTAGATGGTATATTTCTAAAAGGAAAATACAAAGGGACTCTTCTCACAGCTTCTGCACAAGATGCAAATCATCAAATATACCCTATTGCCTTTGCAGTGGTTGACTCAGAAAACAACGACTCTTGGGAGTGGTTCTTCAACAAGCTAACAACAGTCATCCCATCAAGTGAAGAGCTGGTTTTTGTTTCTGACCGTCATCAAAGCAGTGCAAGAACTATAGAGTTGATTTACACAAATGCAAAGCATTATTACTACAGATGGCACTTAAAGCAAAATATAATGGCAAAATTCAAGAAGAAAACACTCTGTCAGTGGTTTGAAAGCGCAACAAACAGTTACACAGAAGAAGATTTCAACAACTACTTTGGTTCCATCAGTAATACAAACAGCAAGATGGAGAAATATCTTCAAGAATTACAGTTTGAGAAATGGGCAAGAGATTATTCAAAAGGTGACAGGTACAATATGATGACTTCAAACAACGCAGAATCATTAAATAGTGCCTTTGGTTTGGATAGATCATTCCCAATTATAGGGTTACTGAATGCAATCAGAGAGAAGATAACAAAATGGTTTAATGATCGTAGAAATGAATATGAGAACAACAGCTTTGAGCTTCCAACTCATATAAGTGATATAGTGTATATAAGATGCATTGATGCTGGAATGTGTACTGTCAAGCACCTCAATCAATTCCAGTTTGAGGTTGTCGGTGGAATGAAAAGGGTTATGGTTGATTTAAAGAATAACTCTTGTACTTGCAAGGTATTTGATTATGAAAAGATACCTTGTGTACATGCTCTAGCTGTAATCAGGGAAAAAAACCTGAGTGTTCTGAGTTATATTAGCAGCTACTACAAAACTGAAGCTTGGAAATTGGCTTATCATGAGACAATATATCCTACTCTAAATGTAGATCAGTGGGTTGTATCAGAGGACATCAAAAGCCAGGAATGTCAGCCACCAATGATACGTAGAAGATGTGGTCGACCTGAAAAGAAAAGAAAGCTTTCAACTGGAGAAATCAGAGGGAAAGCATCAAAGAGGACTGACAAGAGCTAGAGATCAGAGGCAAATCAGAAGCAAAGCATTAAGGAAGACAATACGATTTACTTTATCGTTTTCTTATATTGAATAAATTGGTCACTATAAATAGGTCATTACACTAGAAAGAATGTAAACAGTGAGCATATTTAAGTTTTTTCTTCTTCTATCAATACAATTTTGAAAATAATTCAGTTCTCCTTCATCATATGAATGGTTAAAACAGACATAGACGTTGTAACCATAGTTAAAACAGGGACATAGACGTTGTCACCACTATGAAACAAGGGGAATAGACACTGTAATCACAGGTAAAACTTATAGATGTTTTCAAAACTATTAAAATAGAGACATAAACAATGACATATGCACTGTCACCACTATGAAAACATGCTCATGGACACTATAACCAAAAGGAAGACCCTATGATTATGGAAGAATAAAAACCAAAGAGGCTAATTAGAAGCCAACAGAACATGTCATGTACAGTATGGTTTAGGGTTAAGTCTTTAGGATTTAGGGCCAAGGCCCTAAACCCTAAATCCTAAACACTAAACCCTAAAATGTTAAGTACAGTACATCGTTAAGAGATGATTGTTGTAATCAAATGGAAAACCCTAGGACAAGACCATCAAAAACCCTAAAGGGGCTAATGAGAAGCCAAAAGACATGCGATGGACTGTTCTCCTTCATCATATGAATGGTAAAAACAGACATAGACGATGTAACCACAGTTAAAACAGGGACATAGACACTGTCACCATTATGAAACAAGGGGAATAGACACTGTAATCACAGGTAAAACTTATAGATGTTTTCAAAACTATTAAAATAGAGACATAAACAATGACATATGCACTGTCACCACTATGAAAACATGCCCATGGACACTGTAACCAAAAGGAAGACCCTATGATTATGGAAGAATAAAAACCAAAGAGGCTAATGAGAAGCCAAAAGAACATGTCATGTACAGTATGGTTTAGGGTTTAGGGTTAAGTCTTTAGGGTTTAGGGCCAAGGCCCTAAACCCTAAATCCTAAACACTAAACCCTAAAATGTTAAGTACAGTACATCGTTAAGAGATGATTGTTGTAATCAAATGGAAAACCCTAGGACAAGACCATCAAAAACCCTAAAGGGGCTAATGAGAAGCCAAAAGACATGCGATGGACTGTTCTCCTTCATCATATGAATGGTAAAAACAGACATAGACGATGTAACCACAGTTAAAACAGGGACATAGACACTGTCACCATTATGAAATAAGGGGAATAGACACTGTAATCACAGGTAAAACTTATAGATGTTTTCAAAACTATTAAAATAGAGACATAAACAATGACATATACACTGTCACCACTATGAAAACATGCCCATAGACACTGTAACCAAAAGGAAGACCCTATGATTATGGAAGAATAAAAACCAAAGAGGCTAATGAGAAGCCAAAAGAACATGTCATGTACAGTATGGTTTAGGGTTTAGGGTTAAGTCTTTAGGGTTTAGGGCCAAGCCCCTAAACCCTAAATCCTCAACCCTAAACCCTAAAATGTTAAATACAGTACATCGTTAAGAGATAATTGTTGTAATCAAATGGAAAACCCTAGGACAAGACCATCAAAAACCCTAAAGGGGCTAATGAGAAGCCAAAAGACATGTGATGGACTGTTCTCATTCATCATATGAATGGTTAAAACAGACATAGACGATGTAACCACAGTTAAAACAGGGACATAGACACTGTCACCATTATGAAACAAGGGGAATAGACACTGTAATCATAGGTAAAACATATAGATGTTTTCAAAACTATTAAAATAGAGATATAAACAATGACATATGCACTGTCACCACTATGAAAACATGCCAATGGACACTGTAACCAAAAGGAAGACCCTATGATTAAGGAAGAATAAAAACCAAAGAGGCTAATGAGAAGCCAAAAGAACATGTCATGTACAGTATGGTTTAGGGTTTAGGGTTAAGTCTTTAAGGTTTAGGGCCAAGGCCCTAAACCCTAAATCCTAAACCCTAAAATGTTAAGTATAGTACATCGTTAAGAGATGATTGCTGTAATCAAATGGAAAACCCTAGGACAAGGCCATCAAAAACCCTAAAAGGGCTAATGAGAAGCCAAAAGACATGTGATGGATTGTTCTCCTTCATCATATGAATGGTTAAAACAGACATAGAGGCTGTAACCACAGTTAAAACAGGGACATAGACACTGTCACCACTATGAAACAAGGGGAATAGACACTGTAATCACAGGTAAAACTTATAGATGTTTTCAAAACTATTAAAATAGAGACATAAACAATGACATATGCACTGTCACCACTATGAAAACATGCCCATGGACACTGTAACCAAACGTGAAAACTTTAAGGATGACAACAAAAATAATAAAACCTTGACTTTGAAGTGGAATTATAGACTGTTGTAACATATAATAGGGATAAAACGGTAAAAGATTCAAAGAAACATATAAATTACTAGAGTAGTAGCCTACAAATACATAATCTAAGTGTCACCATGGGCCGTCACCACGAGTTTTACATCAACAAAATACACAATAATCTGTCACCAATTCAAGTGTCACCATGGGCTATCACCACGACTGCTACAACAACAAAATATATTCTAAACTGTCAGTAAATACACTATCACCACATATATAGGTCAACTAACACAAACTTAAATTTCATAACTAAACAAATGTCCACTGCTTCTTCATGAGATCATATGCAATCTTCTCACGATATGCATTAACATACTCATCATTCACAAGCTGAATCTCACCACCAAAAACCAGAGACTCAATGTGCTTGATGGCGTAGACACCACAGCTACCTCTACATAAGAAGCAAAAAATAAACAATAAGAGACAAAAGGTGGACAGATAAAATGTCATAAAATAAAATACAACAAGATGGAAAACAGAAGAAGTTACCCGTCTTCATTTTGAGGCAAGTCATCTACTCGGTCCACTTCAAAGGGAGTGTCATCCATCTTAGGAAAAAGACCAGTCTTACTCAACATAACAGCAAGCACTTCACACGTTTTAGCAAACTTCGAAAGCAGCTCTTCATTTTTAATGAAACTACACTGGGAATCATAAACAAGAATCATCTTGTTGTCCAACACAATTTCAACGGCTACCCAGTGCATGTTGTCAAGATTGAAAGGAGCGTAAACCTTCTCAACACCTTCCCAAGACTTCCCATAATTGCCAGGATAAAAACCAAGGAAGTAATGGAAGAATTCGTCCGGAATTGCATCACCATTTTTAAGAACATTAACATCACAGTTCACAACCTTAGGGAAAAAAATGGTGTCTAAAACAACACTGGTGGGATTTAGATCAGGACAATCATGAAGACGCTTTCTAAAATGATGAAGTGCTTCATCTATGTGTTGTGAAAGAAAACAGAATAAACACTAACTGTCACCAAACTGATGGCACCAAAATATAAGTTGTAACAAGACATATAAATATGAACTTACAATATCACGAAGCCATTTTGTCCTCCCCGATAATTCAGTGAAAAACACCTTGTTCATATCAACCTCACAGCCACTGACTTTTCCATCACGCCTACAAAGTAAGATAACAAGTTAAATAAACATATTATAATAAGTGGCAGTACTAAGAAGAAAATACATATCAAAAGTAGATAATTACCCAAGATCTCTAAAAGTGGTATAAAATTCAACACGCTCCTCCGAGCTGAGAATAGAATGTTTAGGTATTTTAGGAAGGCGAGGTTTCTTCGGTTTACAAGTATTGGTGTAAGGAGTATGGGCTGTAGGAGCAGATTTCAATGCCCTATAAGAACGCCTTAGCGGAACTTCAAGATCATCCTCACCATCTGAAGGAATAGGGTAGGCAACATCAGTAATGTTATGAAATAGACTGCTTTTATCATCAATAACACCAGTTGCATCACCACTGTCAGCAGGCACATCCTCTGGGACATCAGAACTGTATCCAAGTATGATGCCAATACCATGATCAACTATTCCACCAACAACTTCTTCAGGAGGAAGGCAACTACTATCATCATTCAAATTAGCTGTAACCACAACTTTGGGATCAACAGCACCACTGTCAGATGCATCATTGGAGCAAGGAAGCACAAGAGTTGCAACAATACCATTGACATCACCGCAATCAGTAGAGCAAGGGAGAACATGAGTGGAAACAACACTGTCACTAGGAACCTCTTTGGAAGCAACCTTGTCCTCATTGATTGGATGTGAACCAAGAACTTGAGTAAGAGGAACAAAGCTAGCAGAAACTGTCTCAACTGACCCAATTACTTCAGTTGGGGAAACACTCAAATCAACAGTTTCATCAAACGAAGGAAGGATTTCAGTAGGAGCAGCAGAAGAAGAATCAACAACCTTTTCAGTAATGGCTGCACTAGAATTGAGGATTCCTTCATATGACGGAATAACTTCAGTAAGAGGGATAGAACTGTTAACAGGCACATCTTGTGATACAAGGACTTCAGTAATAGCAACAACACTGTCATCAATCTTGAGAGAAGGAGATGCAATGCCAGGAGAAGGGACAACACTGTCATCAATCTTGAGAGAAGGAGATGCAATGCCAGGAGAAGGGACAACATTGTCATCAAGTGTTTCCTTTGAACACACAAGAGTGTCATTGTAACGGCCCAGAATTATGATTTCCGGGTTACGTTTCAAGGGATGAAACCCCTTGTTCGGATCTTGCAATCCAGGTACGGTTCGAGGTTTCAAACTCATTTTAAGATTAGTAGAAAGAGGGATTTCAAACCCTAAAAGCCACGAAGGGTCGTTGGGTACCCTTAACCTATCTTAAGACTATGTCGCGAAATTCAATTCAAATGAAATTAAAACGGAAGCAGCGTTAAGATACAAAGTTTTACGGCAGAGCCGGGTCAAAACCAAAACATAAGCGAGTGATTACCATTTTACCAAGTTAGAATATTAGCTAGGTTCTTCGATTCGCCAAAGGGTTTCCCGTCACAGAAGCAAGGAGCAAACAATATCTGCAGAAAATACCTTAAAAAAAAGAACGGGGAAAGGAGTCAGATCGAGCCACTCATGCGGGAGCGGCAGTCCTCGCTGAGGCCACATAGTATGTGCTACACCTAATAAAGATGCTCTAATGCAGTACGAAAGTCAAACACACTAGCATGCTCCTAGTTCATAATAATGTGTAAAAATACTGTAAAGGGCCCAAGACAATGCCAAGTGGCATATCCCTCTCCTACCTCCACCCCCTTCCGATAGGGCGGAGACTGGCTAGCTCGTGAATGCATTCCATCATAATCGGGCGGCACGCATGCCTAACCCGCTCCACAAATAAGCCCGCAGACATCTCATAATATAAGGAAGTTCATGACTCGATTGACTCAGGGTACCCGATGAGGCTGGGCTACCCTATGACCCTAGCAAAGACTCTAGGACTATCACAGATAACGGCCGTTCTGTTTCAAACGCATTAAGTAAGCAGATGCTCATTCAATTAGTGCAACCTAAACAGGATACTACATGGCATGCTTTTATGCATATGCAACACCTAACATAAAATGCAACAACAGGCATGAATGTCCAACCTAAGTAAGCCCCCTAGGGAACTTACCTGAAGATGAAGAACAGCAAAATAACGCAAGCAAGGGCCCAAATGCAAGTCCAAAGCAATCCAAAAGCAGTAAACACCTATCATCAAGCCATTTTCATAAGCTACCGATCCATCATTCATACACACGGACTCCACGTTCTCAACATGGTTAAAAGTTAAAACCAACCGATAGTAAAACCATTTTCCAAAACCTTTCCGATTTGATCAACATCAACCAAAATCATTCTTCCAATCAAAATCATTGATAAAATCGTATCAACCATACTTCCAAACTTCCTTCTCAAAACCAACATCGTCAAATCAAGACTAAGAATCCCGACCTTAAACATTTAAGCCTTAAAACCAATCTTTCCAAATCATATTATAGAAATAATTCCGGCATTTTATTTCAAAACCTTTTTAAGTAAATAATCAATCAATGTTAAAATAAACACCAACAAATCAATCCATTTTACAAAGCCTCATTTCTAACTCAATAAATAGTTTATTTGATAAATCATCCTCAATAGATCACTTTACCCTTTCTAAAATCTCATATTAAAACACCACAAAATACATATTCCAATTAATACTATTATTTTCTTTTAAAAACCACTTATAATATATAATAATTTCAGAGAATATATTTTCATAAAATCTGACAGTATAATAATAAAAATCTTTACAATAACTAACAACGATTAAATATTACGCGTAATATATAATGTATATCCCATATATAACGTAACAAGGCATACTAACAATCAACTAATATAAAACAAATAACCCAGAGGAAAAGCCCAACCCAAAACCCGAATGAAACCCGGACCCGAGCCCACTGAAGCCCAACCCGCAACTGAGTAAGTGAACCGGACAAATTAGGTCGAACCGGCCGGTCTGAGAAAGAAAAAGAAAGGTTGAACCCGCCCTCTCCAAACTCACGCAAACTCCTGTAGTCCTGTGCGAGAACGGAAAGAAGAGAAAGGGGGCAGGGTCGCCTGAGCTCTCTCGCTCTCACTCCCTTCCCGGATCCCGACCATTAACCCAACACAAGGAAGGAAAACGAAACAGAAGCAACGAGAAGGGGAAGATACGGGTGCTCACAGAGGGTTTGCGCGCCACGGTCTCGTCGGAGGTCCTTCAGGGCTCGCCGGAATCCACAAATCGGAAGGAGAAGAGGGAGCTGGCCGGCTCCGAATTCGACAATGACCACCCGACACACACACATGACAAGGAGGGAAGGAAGAAGGAGAAAGAAGAGCTCACCGGCAGGTTCGAAGTCGGACGCGTCGGGCTTCATCAGAGACGCTCGGAGCTTCGTTCGACTTCGTCGGAGGTGGGATCTTGAGCGAGGAGGCCTGGGAGAGAGGTGGGAAGATTAAAAGAGAGACCTTTCGCAGCTCGAAGTCGAAAGGAAGGAAGGACGAACCTTATCGATTTAGAAAACGGAACCAGCGTGGGCGACATCGGCTGCGCTCGGGGGATCTCCGGGGAGCTGGTGGTGCTCGGCGGTTTGGGGGTGGCTTAGGAGTTGTGCATTTGACAATTCAAAAGCAAAGGGGTTGAGATTGAAATGGAGAGGAAGTGGGTTGGAGTGGAATTTGGATTCAATTGCCAAGAGGAGAAAATGGGAGCTGTGTTGGTGGTCAGCCACGGTGAAACAGGAAGCAAAGGAAAAAGAGGGTGTTTTGTGTGGGTTCTGGCGTGGGGGTGATTGTCTGAATGGGGAACCAACAAGAGAAGCCTAGAGCTGGGCATATAAGGATAATGCATATAGCTGTACAATATGTGGGAATCATGGACCAGGCAACTGCCTTCTGAACAAACGAGAGAGAAAGAGGGAGAGGGAGAGAGAGAGAGGGGGAAGAAAATAAGAAAAGGAAAAAGGAAAATAAAATAGGAATGGTCCTCACAATAGAATTCAAAATAGCGGAATAGACTCAAAACCCGTTCGCTCGACTTTATCCCGACGCGTTTAAAATACTTCTTAATTTTCCAAATCCGAATTTAATAAATGGAATCCGAACATTATTTTCCAATTTTCGGTATATAAAAGCAGAGTATAACATATTTTAAATTTCCAATTAATTAATGCCGGAACTTGTTTCGAAAGATTTAAAATAAACCCAATAGCTCACAGACAGAAATTTCAATTCTCCTAAATCTTAGAAATCGGAATGATTATAAATCACTATTTTAATAATTTAATATTCTAAAATTTCCCGGTCTTTAAGAGTGTCATCATCAGTCCAAACAACATCAGCATCTCCTGAAGTTGACTCCTTAGTTGACTTAACAACAATATACTCCGGATGAGTTGGGGAATCATTGGAAGAATCAACTGCATCGCCCTCATTGTCATCACCTTCAACCGACCGCTCAATTACATGCCCATGTTCAGTCTTCTGAGAGCAGGATTCAATAATCCCATCCAAAATATCCTTCATAGAATCATCCCATGCACTACGTTCCCTTTTCAGAACAGCCTCACTGTCATCACTGGGGTGGAAGACACGTCCTTCAAGGTAAAACACTTTCTCCTCTAGGGAAAGAATCCTAGAAACACACTCTTGCAATTGAGCTTCAAAAGAATCAAACGATTTTTTAAATGAATTAACAACTTCTTCAAAATGAGCTTTAGTAACAAACTCTTTTGCCAACCCAGGAAGATCATCACTCGTAGGAAGCTCATCACCTGTGAGAGGGATAGATCTAGGGAGCTTAAACTTGGACCCCCTGGGCTTGTCACCATGATCTACACCTTTTTTAACACACAATGCATCTACTTCACCCTTGGCAGGAGACTCAGTCCTTGACGATTTCCGGGATGGAACCACCTTTGCCTTCTTCGTAACAGGATGATCTAGAGTAGAAGAACTTCTCAAAACCCTCTTCTTCTTGACAGACTCATCAACAGCAGGAGTGCGTGTCACCACCTTACCCTTCTTCACAGGAAGAGGATTGTGGCCACTTCCCATTTACCTTGTAATCAACCACTTCCTGGGATGGACAGGACTCTCAAAGTCAGAACTATCCTCTGTGATAACTCGTGGTGTCACCACAACCTTTTTCTTCAAAGGTGGGGCTCTAACTATGTCCTTCTTCCTAGTAGGAATATTAGTAGAAGGGATGACAGGTTCCACACCACCATCAAGAAGACAGCCACCTGATTGCCTGAGCAGATACGCTTGGATCCGTAAATTACTTAGAGAAACTTCATCACTGGCATCAACATCCATAACAGCAAAACAAGAAACGTAAGAATCGACACTGTCATCAGCAACTTCATCAGAAAAGGAGAGGCCAGGGCAATCCATAAACGACGCATACAAAAAGTAGATAGTCCCCTATCAAGAATACAAAAAATACAATTAAACAACAACAAATATAAAAAGTGGAAGAGGGAAACTGAGATCAGAATAATAAAAGATAAGACAAGAAAGTATTCTTACCAAATCTTTGGAGAAAATATCATGACACTTATCATATATAATGCTGTAATCACGGACACTAGTATACCAGACAAGAGATGCTGGTAATCCATCACAACAAAGAAAGTGACAGTTACAGATGCCAGCAAGCTTAGGGATTGCCTCTAAAATCCAAACCTGGGAAGAAAGCAACAGTAAGAACAGAAATAGAAGTAAAGAATAATAAATAAAAAGGAAAAAGCATGGGAACATAAAAGGAAAGGAAAGGAAAGGGAAATACCAAGAATGCTATGGGATATCCAAGCAGATTATAACCAAACCTTGAACCCTTTTTTGGTGGCTCAAACCTCATACATTTCTTCAAATAACCAAGTGTTTCCAGAAAAACAACCCGACCAAAGGGATAAAGGTTTAAACGATCCAAATCACAGTCAAGGTCCACATAACATTGACGAACAAGAGCTTTAGAACGCTGAGGGAGCAACACACCCTCAATCACTAACAAGTACGTCATGGAAAGCTTCTTTGGAGACTGAGTGGCTCCTTGAGGAAAAGTTGAAGAAGACCCATAAATGTACATTCAGATACACCCAAAAACTCCTCCATATCCACATGAGGAGAAGGAGGCATGTCATCACCAGGTTCTTTCCAACTCAAACCAGTTACACAACAGAATTCAGCTAGAGAAAACCTAAACAAATGTTGCCCAACTTGAAACCACATCTCATTAACTTTAGAAGTTTCAACTTCATGTAGGAGCATCTGATGCACAAGTTGCTGATAAAAATATAGAGAATCCCTAGCCCGTACAATTGAACCTAAACAACCATCTATAAGAGAAACCCAGTCATCATGAGACAGACTACTCTTAATAATTGGAATCAATTCAGGCTTTGAATACACATCAATGTGCCCATGAAAACGTTGTTCTTTGGGAACAACAAACTTGAAGGAAGCAGGTTGAATAGCAGATGGTGGAACCACAGTAGGAATTTCTGTATGGACAACAATTTCTTTACCTAAATAGCATAAATGTAGTGTAAAGATTAGGTTTCACAACAAATAAGATACTGTCACCAAAAACCAGCAAACAACAAATTGAACAACCACATAAACTAACACTGTCACCACACCAAAAACTGCAAACACACAACAAGCAGAATGTCATATGGAACCCTATCACCAACACAAGTAACAAACTGTAAACATAAATCAATTGTAACCCTGTCACCAGACTGTACCCATAATTAAAACAGGTAAAGAACTATAACTCTGTCACCAAACAATTAATATATTGTAATCCAGTCACAAGACTGTAACCAACCATTAAAACCAGTAATAAAATGCAACCCTATCACCAAACAAGTCATAAACTGTAACCCTATCGCCAGCAAAGCAACAAACTGTAACCCTGTCATAAACTAAACCAATGAATCAATTGTAACACTGTCACCAGACTGTAACCAACCATAAAAACAAGTAATGAACTGTATCCATGTAACCGAAATAATGTAAAAACTGTAACCCTGTCACAAGACTGTAACCAACCATTAAAATCAGTAATAAAATGCAACCCTATCACCAAACAAGTCATAAACTGTAACCCTATCACCAACAAAGCAACAAACTGTAACAATGAATCAATTGTAACACTGTCACCAGACTGTAACCAACCATAAAAACAAGTAATGAACTGTATAACCCTGTCACAAGACTGTAACCAACCATTAAAACAAGTAATAACATGCAACCCTTTTATAAAACAATCCATAAACTGTAACCCTAACACCATACTGTAACCAATTATCAGAAAACAAAGAGAAACAACAAATGCCACAAATGCAATAATGGAAACGAAATAAGAAGAAGAGACATTAACCATAGCACAAACTGATAGCCAGTAGACAAGAACTGAAGCAACAAACAAACCCTAATACGGGAGGAAAGGGCTAAATTAAACAAACGAACAGCAGAAATTGCATGTAAAAATGGATACTAGATCTCAACAACTCAAAGGAAACAAGATGAGAGGTTGCTGTCGAGAACATTGAAGCAGAAGAGTCAAAGAAAGTACCTGATGAAGCCATTAGCAAAAGATGATCAGAGAACCGAAAGGAAGAGAAGAGAGTGCAGAAACGACGATGAGAGAAATTCGAACAGGAAGCCCGACAGCAAGTTAGTGAGAACGGCGTAGAGCAAGGCAGCGATCAAAGGAGAACCGTCGAAAACCGACTCGCCAGAGAGAGAGAGACGTTGGAGAGGAAACTGCAGAAGTGATCGCGCGAGGGAGGAGACGGGAAATATGGGAAGGAAGGGGTTAAATTAAATAAGGGGTAGTGTTGGTATTATGAAAGATTTTTGGGCATTTACTAGCAAAGGAAAGTTTTTAGGACATTTAGTATTTGGTCCAAAGGCCGAAGGCCTTTGGACCAATTTAATTCTATATTTCTCCCTCTTTGTTTTCTTTTTTTCGGTTAGCTATTTTTTTTTTAAATGTTTTTGTCAAAAATAAATTGTTATAGGTGATTCATTAGTGGGACTCAATTGAGTTGGTTTGTTTTAAAATTTTGGGAATTCTACTGAATGATATTTCACATTTTACGTTATCTTTTTCCATCAAGTGCAAATCAAAATTTCTCAATTCTACTAAATAATTTATCACATGCTACCGAATAATTTTTTTTAAAATTTTTTTCCATCAATTTCAGATAAAAAAAACCCAAATCTCTAAACAATATTTCATATATCACTGAATAATGTTTCACATTTCAATTAATAATGAAGGTTTTAGGTATATTGTTTGTCAAACCGAAGACTCCATTACAGATGAATAATGAATCAGATTTCACCGAATAATTAACCAATTCATATCTCACCGAATAATGTTTCACGTTTCAACGAATATTGAAGGTTTTTTATATTGTTTGTCAAACCGAAGACTCCATTACTGATGAATAATGAATCAGATTTCACCGAACAATGAACCATCTCATTACAACTAGTAATTGAAATTTGACACATACGTCTAAATAATTGACGAATAATGAATCTTCAAAAACCCTAACCTAAATTCGACACATAAGTCTAAATAATTATTCGCTTTTTCCCGAATAATGTCGAAATCACAGGTTAATTAAACAATAAAATTTAACCTAACCCGATTTCACCGATACTTAACACAAACCCAAACCACCCCCTAGCCCACCACCAACCCACCCCACCACCCCAATCCCCACCGTCTATCTTTCTTTCCAATTTGAATCCCCATTTTTGCCCAGTAACATACTACCTCCCACCGCCTTTACCTTCTTCTTTTTGCGTCGAGTGTGCGCCGACATCGCCACCACTGCACTGATCAACATCTCCTTCACCGTCGCCTACAACTCACCGTCGCTCGGACACCCCGCCAAGTAGAATCAAATCGACCCTTCGACCGGAGAGCTCGGCCTTCAAAGTGGGACTTCCTCGCGCCCCTTGTCACAACTCGATGCTTAATTGGATCGGATCTCGCCGCCTCCACCGGGAAGTTCGACCTTTGACTCAGTGGAATCCATGGTTAATTGGCGATCTCTCCAAGTCGCTCGAATATCGCGGTGATTTGTTGCTCCGACATCTACGAAAACAAAAGGATTCATTAATTTAATAGATTCAAAGAAGAAGGTTACGAGTTAATGGCGAAAACAAAACACGAAGAACAAATTTGGCTTACAAGCGAAGATGAAATAAGTTTATGTCGCCGGCGCCGCCTTAACCGCCACAAGGCCACCCTTTTTAATCACCAGGTCCAACGCCACCACCACCGCCACCTCTTTGGTAGATCGCCAATCTCCCCTCTTACAAGGTCTACATGATAAAGAAGAAGACGAAATTAAGGATTTAGGGTTGGGTTCACAAATTTTCCACGCGCTACACCTTCAAAGGTGGTTAGGTGGGAGAGTTTTCTCTTTTTTTTCCATATTTTTTTTAAATCATTCAATATACGTGGCATCATCCTATCCCTCCATTTAATATAGATCAAAGGCCTAAAATTGTGCACAAGGTACACCTTAAACCTTGTGCACAATTAATCCATACTATATATATATGTCGTACTCTTTTCCTTACACTTCCACTCATCGTTCATTTTCATCCTTGGAATGGCAGGTTCAATTGTTCAATACACTATCCTCAATGACATTTCTAAAGTATCCACCATAAAAGTGTTTCTACTTCGGGTGTTTTCTAAGCCTCCATATCCTAGGAGCCGATTTAAACCAGCGCTTCAATTGATTTGTGTTAACGAAGAGGTATGTGGTGTTCCTTCACTTAACTTAATTTCTTTATCCTTGATAATATTCCACAACTCATTTGTTTATACCAACATCTTCATTCGGTTTACTGTATTATAGGCACATCGAATCGAGGCAACAATCAGCTCTAACTTGATATTAAAATTTTCCTAAATAATATCCATCATACGACTTCACCCCTTTGTATTAATCAATATTTTTTCTCCTGGATTTGCATGGACGAAGCCTATAGCACCAACTATGTGTGTTTTCTAAACACTTATGTCGTTCAAGAACAATTTCGTTGTTTTAGACTTCCCAAACATTTGTTTATATTTTATTTGGTCATTCCTTATAATATATATTTTATAGTCAGATTTTTTTTCCATCGCAACCGCGCCATGGCGCGGGAATTCCACTAGTTATTATTATTAATCAATTATTCAATTGTTAATGCTCTTTCTTTTATTAGGTAAAAATTCGATGGCCAGACAAACCTGGCTCATCGAGAGGCCGACAGAGTCGGCAGACAGCGAACCGTCGAGCATACAATCTAAAATAAACGGTGCAATACAAAAGCGACAAACAAACAAACCCAGACAAACAGACAAACCTAACCCAAAAAAGCTGAGAACAACAAGGACAAACCCCGGAGCCAAGCGCCACCAAGCGATGACATCGTTGGCCAGCGGTACATCAAGAGTCCCTCCTGTGGGCGATGAAGACGAACCTCCAAGGAAATTTCCGAAATACGGAGTCGCCTCGATGCACACCTCCACGACCCCGGCTAGACTCGACACCGGACACTAGAGTACCAACTTACTTAGACTAGGACCGCCAAGAACAATCGAAAACGTCGCCGAGAGCCACCCTGAATATAATGCACCAGAAAACGCTTACGAGAGATTGTCAAGACCCTCACGGGTGGATTTACTCAGATCCTAACGGGATTTTTATTTTATTATTTTATTTTTTTAACTTTGGGGAGCTTTGGGCCCAAGTCATTAGCCTTGGGCCCAAAGCACCACATTTGGCCCATCTCTCCCAAAAAGGGGCCACCTTTGGGCCCAAGTAGACCCAAAGAAGCCCGGTAACAGGAGACGACTCACAAGCAATGCAGAGAGCAAGGCTGGAGACGGCGATAACCCCCGGGAGACACCGGCCAACCCAGCACTACCGGAATCCGATAGGGGAGGGAAGAAAAAGCACCATCCGCATGACATCCCAGCCAGATTTGCATCGAAGACGATCAACAACCCACCTCCCCGACCAGACCCAAGCCGGACGATGACAGAGAGCCTGAAGCCCACCCGAACCGTGAGCGCGATCAGAGGACGTGGAGGGTAAACAAAGGGGGAGACAAGACCCACACCAGGGATTGGTCAGGCCGACCACAAAAGCCACGGAATCGGGAGTCTAGGGAGCAACGACAACCCAAAAACCACCAAAGTTGAGCACGATCTACTAAGAGAATATGGATACGAGAAGATGGATTCAAGAATTTGTGATTAGATGAACAGATTGGCCAAATCAGAACAGGTTTGGGAAGGGTAGCAAACCGAAGATGGGTAAAATTAGGGATTTGACAAGAAAATTTGGGGTCCAGAACCAAACTCTGCGAAAAGGGCCCAGGAGGAGGTCGAAGGAGGAGGTGCACAGAGAGTTTAGATGGTGGTGGTGCACATGCATGGATTGAAACCAAAGGATTGTCGGAGGAGAACCTCCTTGATTGGGGGTGCGTGGGGGAAGGAGACTCAGCGCATTCTTTTTTTCTCAAAAAGGGTTTCAGACCCCCAACCCAGTGTCGTTTCTCAAAAAGATAGTTCAACATTGTTAATGCTCTTTTGTTCGTATAGGGCCTAGGCTTGAATAAAATAGCAATAAATTAAATTCATAAATAATAGTTGACTTTTAGTAAAACACTATAATTACCTAAATTATTCAGATTATAAATTTCCATTTTGATCCTATTAAAGGACATCAATTCCTTATATGCTGGTATGCATAAACATCTCTACCACACAATGTAAGAGAAGCTGAACTGCCTGCATATTTATCCTACAACTTGCAAGTCCAGCAACCTTACAATGTAATCATACAAAGACTACTCCATGACCATAGCGATTGTTTTCGAGATTATCTTTTCCTGCATGGAGACTTATACATATGCATATGTAATGTATACATAACACATTCATATATATTAGCTAGGTTCGACCACCCGATCGAGGTCTAATTTCATGTAGATCTCCATGTATAGTTAAGTTTTGTTAATTAAAGGGATGATGATCGAACATGTTGTGGTTGCAATGTTAACTAATTCATCTCCCAAGGGCCGCGCATCCAGGAGGGCATCTGTGTCCCCATCTGGTCTTGCATTTCACTTCCTTCTTCACCAGCTCTCCCATCAAACCGGTTGCTTCTGCTACATGTTTTTACTCAGCCAATTAATCATCCGGATATAGATATATATATACAATACATATGTCTAGGCTGCAATCTTATTACGGTCATATATAGCTAGTAACGTACAGAAGCAGTTTTGTTCATTATATAAGATTGTTTGTCTTTTTAGTTGTTTCTATTCGACAACACCTTATCTACTTATATGTACAAGTACATATAAGTAGATAATTAAGGTATTGTCAGAATATAGATGCACTACACTTCCAATAAATTTGAAAAAAAAAAACAAGAACTGACCCAATGTTCAACGTGGTCATGTTGTCTGCAAGGAAAGCGGATGAGTTAAGGTCACCATCTTGCTGATCCAACTGATGAGTTTGTGGATCCAGTTCCTTCTCCTTCTCCTTGGCTTTCACCTGTTATTCATTACAGGAATTCAATTAGCGACATATATATATTTAATTTGGGGTGAAGAACTCGACAAATCAGCTTGATACCAACATTTTTTGCAAGCACATTGTTCTCCTCCTGAAGTGCTTTTGCCTGCCAGTGCCAGATCAGAAGTAAATATAATTGCTAGCTAACATATAAATTAAAACACAGCCATTCTCAATTACAACAAACTTCTGTAATCAGGAGTTTTTACCCTTTTCTGAACCGCTGAGATTGATTCATTCATCATTTGGTTCTGCAACAAACAGACAACATTTTATTCACTATATCACAAGTATGATGCATAGAATAAACGAATTTGTCGACTTTGCACCTACTTTCTTTGTTCGGATATGCTTAAGAGCGTTCTCAAGGTGTTGCTCTAAGCTCTGCAGCTCCTTCAGACTCAAGCATTCGAGGTCCTCCCCTACGTAATGCCTGCAAAAGTCGAAGAAAAATCATGCGATTGATTTTTTTAGTTTGATTAACTTCAACATCCGGCTAGCTAGGTTAATTTACTTGAGGTTTTTCTGCAGGACCTCCAGTCTAGCCTTGAGCTTCGCTTTCTCCAACTTCCAGCTTCCCTACATATATACATATGATAACGTGATCGAGTTAGCTAGCTAGCTAGGTTTTATAACTTGTGTTTTCATGAACAAACAATTAATAGGCATACATATGATGTTTCTTCAGGCAGATTCGGTTGCCTCTCCGAGTAGGAGTATCTCTCGTATCGTTCAAGAATCCTTTCCATGCTGTTCACGAGAAGGTAACGTAATCAGCTTGTTATTTAGGGTTTTAAAGAAAATCCCTAGCCTGTTGCATTAATAATCTTGAGACGATGAGAAAAATATGTCATATTGATTATATAAATAGATCATACATATATTGTTTAAACCTCCCTTTTGTTGTCTATTGACAAAATTCTAAAACGCGCTAGGTGAGTTGCTTATGCGGCGGATCTTTGATTATTTTCTAATCATGTACGTGTTCAACAATGTTATAAAAGATGCCTTTGGTTAAGCATATTTACTTGGTAATTGGGACATGATGACACCAGCTAATCGAACAAATCAAGAAATAATGAATATATTTACCAATCAATTCCTAGGGCTAGATGAGGTGCCACATATAACATATATAGATTCGATTTTTAGAACATTACTGATTGATTACGACCCCGGTCAGTAGTCCCATCAGGCTTCTTTGATTAAATAAGAAAGAAAAATCATGCACATTGTCTAGCATAGTATCCATGCAGGTATTAGTTACATTTAAGTTTTATTCAAAGCAAAACGGATAGGAATTAAAGATCTTTCCAATGTGGCGCGCAGCAGCTTCAATAAGGGCATAGGGCAATTTTAGCTTACGTCAAATTCGGTTCGTTTAACCACAATGTATTGATTGCTCAAAGGGATAGGGAGCTGATAATGTATTATCAACTCCCCGTCTTTTATATATAAAAGACGGGAGCTTATATAATGCTCTATCTACATTTACCATCAGTAGCAGGCCGCATCCCGTTTGTCATCGAACTCTCAAACCACTCAAACTCTTGAACGCATCCGGCATCCTGTTTTCCATCTCCTGTCGAGCTCCATCTCCATCTCCATTCTCCATATCCGGTCATCTGACCATTGTCCATCGCCGTTTGAAGAGTCGGCGAATCAGCATCCCCATCTTCTCCTTGCCAGACTGTCGCTCGCGCCAAAGTACCAATCTCAAATCTGACATTGCCGAGCTTGCCGAGCCGAACCCCATTAACAAGATGAGTCTTCCTACTCCTAACCCACTAATTAAAATTTGATTATAGTGTGTTAACTCCATTTTCGAATTTGTAAAATTATTGCTTGAGATTGAGTTATTTCCTAGTTATTGAACTTTGATTATGTGCTTATAGAAATTGGTGGTGGGTAGGATTTGAGATTGATTAGAATTTTTTTTTTGTAGTGCGTTGGATTTGTGATTGATATTGAATTATGTTTGTGGGCAATCCTATTTTATTCGAATAGGAATATGGATAAATTTGTTATCCAAACTAAGAATACATCTATCCCAAATGTTGGGTCCTCTACTACTCTCAATCTTGATTTTGTTATATAGAGAGCGGTCAATCGGGCGTCAAATAGAGAATGTTCAGGTACTAACATGATATCCTTATCGACTCGACAACCCCGAGATGGTTCTACACGTACTACTCCCAATCAATTGCAGGAGATTGACGGAAGTGTTGCTAATATCGAACACTTTGGGTACGGTGTTTTATGACTACTTTTTCTATATTGTTGTTCGGTACTTTTATGCCCCTCATAATTTTCTAGCTCAGCCACTAGATTAAATAATCCATCTCTTTCACATATTACTGGTCGTTTTAGATGATATTTTTGTTCTGAATTATTTGTGGTTTTAGATAGTGGCTAAGACAGAATTTCCGTTAGGGGCATCCTAAAAAAATTTTGTGAAATATTTGTTTTGGTGTATACATCTATCCCAAATGTTGGGACCTCTAAGAATACATCTATCCCAAATGTTGGGTCCTCTACTACTCCCAATCTTGATTTTGTTATATAGAGAGCGGTCAATCGGACGTCAAATAGGGAATGTTAAGATACTAACATGATATCCTTATCAACTCGACAACCCCGAGATGGTTCTACACGTACTACTCTCAATCAATCGCAGTAGATTGACGGAAGTGTTGCTAATATCGAACACTTTGGGTATGGTGTTTTACGACTTCTTTTTCTATATTGCTGTTCCGTACTTTTATGCCCCCTCATAACTTTCTAGCTCCGCCACTAGATTAAATAATCCATCTCTTTCCCATATCACTGGCCATTTTAGATGATTTTTTTGTTCTGAATTATTTGTGGTTTTAGACAGTGGCGGAGCCAGGATTTCCGTTAGGGGTGCTAAAAAAATTTCGTGAAATTTTTTTTTGGTGTATACTTATTAACAAGATTTTTTTAAAAAAAAAATACTGAAAAAACACTAAAATTGTAATTTTTTAATGATTTTATTTATTTTATATAGTTGAGAGATTATTTTTAAAACAATATTGAAATAAAAAGTTAAATGGATAATGTAAACATAAATATGAGATTATTTTAATAAAATAATTGATAGAAATAAAAAATATAGAGAGAATCAAGAATAATTAATGATATAATAAAGGAAATAAAAAGTGAATGATTTGAGATTTGAATCCAAGACCTTTTGATTCTCCTTTCTATCTTCCACCCTTCCTTTACAATTTGAGCTAGACAGCAATCTTACTTCAGATGTCATTTAAAGATGTTATATAACCTTAAAAGTACTAAATATATACAAAAAGAAATTTTTTTTTTTGTATTTTTTTTCCGGTTAGGGGGGTGCTCGAGCACCCTCAAGCACCCCCTAGCTCCGCCAGTGGTTTTAGATTACCAATGTACCAATAACGATTAAAAACAGATACTCTATCAGTTAATTAATTAAAATGTTTTATTTTAGAAATTTGCACATTTTTTAAGAAAAGAAATATAAATATATCCTTCATTATTATTCTACTTTGTTCACATTATTTAAATTCAAAACAAACATATTCTTAATCATTAAAAGGACACATTTGGAAAGTGGAAACAACAATATCAAAAATGACATTTTTTTAATAAGATTTTCTTTAATTAAAACGATATATTTTTCTTAAAGGATGTAACATTATTTTACTTTCTAATTATAATTGGTTGATTTTGCGGCAATTTGTTTTTTTTTTAAAAAAAAAAGCATTGTGGTCTATAATTCATTAGTTTTAGTTTCTCAACCACAAATGTTCTTCTCTTAGAGTTGTAGATAACTATTTCTTTTTTTTTTTTTTTTTTGGGTGTAAGTAAATAAGTAATTCTAATTCGATAAATCATACTATATCTGTATGGTTATTTCCTAACATTTTAAACGTTTCATTTAGTCCCAAACCTCATCCATGCATACCATTTAAAAAGTGGTCATTCTTGAAGCTAAAGCGACAAGTAAAATGAAGGCCAGGGAGGATCAAGTACCATTCAAACTTTTTGTAATATTTCTTTTGTATTCTTTTGATAAAAACATGCATGACAACGTACGTTTATCAATCATATACATATTCAGCTGCAACTGCAAGAATGGAAAAGTATCATAATATAGACTTCTCAGCATGTCTTGGTTTGCTCAGGGTATTTATATTTATGCTAGTTAACCTATTTACCACGGATTTAAGATACAGAGTAAAAGTTATATAAAATATTAATTTAAAAAAAATATATTTCAATACTCATTAATAATAAATAAAGAATTAATAATTTATATAATTTTTAACTATTTAAAATATATACAGAATAATAAAATATTAATTAAATAGGCAGCATATATTTATATTTTTTTTGAATATATGCAGATATTTATATCCCTTACAAAAGAGAGTATATATTTTATATTATTGTTTCAAAGAGAGTATATTTATAAATCACTTACCAAAGAGCCAAAAGATTTCGATATTAATTAAATAGCCAGCAGTCCTGTACTAATTAAACTTCTTATAACGCTTTGTTTGGATAGCCACATATTATGACTTATAATGCACAATATTGCATTATAATATATATTATAGTGCAATATTGTGCATTATAAGTCATAATGTGGCTATGCAACCCATAGACTGAGGGGAATAAGTACTAACTGATACTTCTGGAATAATTAATAAATGAATATTGTATTGCATTAACTGAATACTACTACCTCCGTTCAGAAATAGATGTCGTTTGACTTTTTGACACGTTTTTTAATGAGCTAAAAACTATATGAAATATTAACGTTTTAATTAATTTTTTTAAATAACATGACAATTATTATTAATAAGTATTTATACAATATTAAAAAAATTACTAAAAAATTGATATTTTATATAGTTTTTAGCTCATTAAAAAACGTGCTAAAAAGTCAAACGACATCTATTTCTAAACAGAGGTAGTATTATGTTAGAAAATTAGTACTCATAGGTCACCGGTTCGAACCCCGTAATGACCGCTCTTTATTTACCAATTCAAGGAAATTACACACACGTAATTCAAGTTTAGGAAAACAGAAATTAAAGTGAAATGGTTAAATAAATGAATATTGTATTGTATTAATGTGAATATTATGGCAATTTGAACCGCCATAATATTCTACTGTGTTGTATTAATTCGATTTGTTGAATCCATGGATGAAGATTGGCATAGGAGAGAAAGAGAATTAAAATCGCAATTTGAGACGAGAGGAAAAGAAAGAGAAACTTTTGTATTACTTGATGCTAATTCAGTATCACAATGGGGTTTATGTAGAACAAATTAAAGCTCCTGCAGCTAGATTAGCCTAACCACCTAACTAATTAATTAAGTTCTTAATATTTACAGATTGTATCCTATATTTACAAATTATAGATCCCACAAACAATATATTGAATTTAAATATAATATTATATATATTTACATGACACAATATTTATTTATTTCACAGTTTGACTATAGTTCTGTTTCACTAAAATCATACCATATATATATATATATATATATATATATATATATATATATATATATATATATATATATATATATATATATATATATATATATATATATATGTATATATATATATATATGTATATATATATATATATGTATATATATATATATATATATACACAAGCTAGTACACGTCCAAGTCTTTTAAGTCTTATACAAACCCTAACACTACAACCAAACTAATCTTCAAACCATGTGTATGTACTAATTACTGAGGTTTTGAAGTGTTGCAAAATTTTTGATAGTTGACTTAGTAATTATCTAGCTCGCTAGGTACTTTCCTCCCTCCAATCAACTATATTTGATGTTGTAGAATTTAACACAAATAATTATAAAAAAAAACTAATTTTGCCCTTTTAATCTATAAAACAATTAAAATGAACTCGAATTAGATCATAAAAATGCTCTGTTGAAGTAGAATTAACTTGAAGTAGAATTCAACATTGAGAATTGAACTAAATGCATATACTTAATTCGTATAAATTAGTATATATAAAATATGAATCATTTTTAATCAAAATTTATCATTTAAAGCAACAATAAAATTTATTGGAGGGAGTATTTAGCTAGCTAGACATCTTCATTCTGTACTAATGGTTTATGTTTAATTGTCTTTTTTAGTGCTGAATTGCTAGTGAATTTACGTAGTAGTAATAATTAATTTTTAAACATTGTCTGTACTTAATTGACAAGTGATTGACATATGCACCAAGCCAACTGAACCAGCTAGCCTTCAGTTTGGTTATGTTGTGACTCTTTTGTACTTTTAATTTAGATCGAGATTTAACAAGTAAAACAAAAACAACCAACTCAAAATTTTAATTTAGGGATCCGATGGAGCTATGCATGAACTGATTCATTAGACCTCACATATGTGCACATACCCCCAAAAAATAAAAATAAAAATAAAAATAAAATATTAATTAATTAATTAATTATATAAAAAGAAAAAGAAAAGGAAAAAGAAAGAGAAAAGGGCATACCAAGAATCAGTGGAATACTCAAAGAGCTTGCCTTTTCCGGAGAAGACGATGAGGGCAACTTCGGCGTCGCAGAGGACGGAGATCTCATGCGCCTTCTTGAGAAGGCCGGTGCGGCGCTTCGAGAAGGTGACTTGCCTATTGATCTTGTTCTCTATCCTCTTCATCTCCACTTTCCCTCTCCCCATACTGGCCGCCCCGCCCTAGATCCGATCCCTTTCCTTTATTATGTATATATATGTAACCCTACCTAGCTCAATTCCAAGCTATCTTCTGTTTAATGGCTGGTGGCCAGAGAGAGAGAGAGGGGGGGGGGGGGGGGGGGGGGGTTAAATTGCCAGAAATGGAGGGTTTTTATGGAGTTTGCCCTTTACATGGGAAACAGTCAGAAGAGAGGGTATTTGGGGCATTTTTTAGTGCTAGCCAATGGCACCACCAAGGCATCAAGGGACCTAAATCACCAACCAATTAAGTACTTTACACATTTAATTTAAATTATACTTTTTTTTAATTAAAAAAATAAGATCTTTTATTTTGGAAATTTGTGGTAAATATTAATTTGTTTAGTGTCCCAAATTTCGGGGAGTATATTCTATTTAGCTTAAATTTACCATCAGCGGGTGATAAAATTTTCTAGTAGTGAATGATAAGGCTTAGGGCGCTACTTATAGAGTGTGTGTAATATCTTTTTTGGATTGGAATCATATTTATATCTTTTGTAGAAAAGTTTGATACCATAGCTCGATTTTCTTTTAGTGTCCGTGAGAGATTAAGATGATGATTTCGGATGCTCTAGGGCATTGTCGATCTTTCGAGCGGGTCACCTTTGTGCATATATTCAGAGAGGGTAACCAGGTTGCGGATTGTCTGGCGCATCTGGGGCTAGCCTCGCATTTTGTAGCTCACTGCGTTCCAACTGAGATCGTAGATCTCGTCTGTTGGGACGCCATCGGACGGTGGGTTAGTCGCGTCTAACCCCACCCGAATTCTTGCCTTGTACATATCAAAAATAAATTTTAAAATTTAAAATAATATTTAGGTTATAAAAAAGGATGAAACATTAATATCTAATCTTTTAATTAAGTTTGCATGATTGAAGTTTATGATAATAATGATAATAATAATAATAATAATAATAATAATAATAATAATAATAATAATAATAATAATAATAATAATAATAATAAATTAATATAATTCAGTCTTTGTTAACGACCCATTAAATATTTAATATATATCCACCCATCTTGTAGCATGAAATGAAAGTACGTAGCTAGATCAAGTGTAGCAATTTTTAATAGTTTCTGTAATATATTTTACAGCGAATTTCCCTTGTTATTGAGTTCATTTGGTTTGATTTTATTTTTTAATCTTGATTTGTCAATTAGGTGGTGAACGGGCCATTGACGTCACTCCAATTTTGTGGTACAGGTAACCAAAATTCAGAAAAAAAAAATTTGTGGTTTGCGGAATTGAGAAACGATTTGCTCGAATACCATTTGTTATGTCCAAGGATATGGATAGAAAAAGCTTAGCTGTCAGTGGGAATTGAGAGAAAGAGGAAAGAGATTGAGAAAGATAGAGTTTAGAGGGGTTGAGGGAAGAGGAAAGAGAGATTAGATGAGAGGGTTGAGCGTGAACATTTTATTATTACTTTTGATAACTGATAAGTCCCAACAATTACAATCCATAAATATTTATCCCCTTAATTCCTATCTACTAAGTTCATTATAACACCATCCATGACATGGGTTTGTAAATTCATAATGGTATGTACTACGGAATATCATTAATTTATGGAATTTTTTTACGTACATTAATTTATGGACCGACTTCCATCCTAATTAGGAATATAAATTAAGTAAAGGAAAAAAATATTAACATCTGTTATATATAATAGATAGATTGACAGATTGCACGTCAAACAATAATTCTAATATAATAGTGTCGAATTTTTGGTTGAAAGGCATGTTATACCTAAAATTGAAAAATAAAATAAAAAGGATGATTCATGAATTGAGGGAAAAAATTGTGCTATTTAAGGTTTGGATTATTTTACTTGAACATTAAAAACGCTATTATAAACTAAAAAGTACTGTTTTGGGTTTATTATTATGTTAATTTAAAAAAGATCGCAACAACAACAACAACAACAACAACAACAACAACAACAACAACAACAACAACAATAATAATAATAATAAATTAATACTCCGTAATAAATTTGAACTGGTATAATTCCCGTGCCATGGCGCGATTTTAAAAAAATAAAATTTAAAAATAAAATCAAATAATATTATACACTTAAATTAAATTAAATATTAGTTTAATATTTTAAATTTAAATTATACAAATAAACTCATAAAAGAATTATATAATAAGCTCAATCATGATGAACTATAATTAATATTAATTTAATATTTTGAAATAAACCCATTGGTTATTTCAAGGTTATTTCAAAGATGAAAATCAATTGCAAAAAATAAAAAATATAAAAAAATGATTAGTTGAAGGGAAGGAAATGTAAGAGAGGGGGAAAAAAGAGTAGGAAACAGAAAATTGGTTGAATCAGCTAAAATTAAAATTATACAAATAAACTCAAAAGAAATGTATAATAAGCTCAATCATGATGAACTACAATTAATATTAATTTAATATTTTGAAATAAACCCATTGGTTATTTCAATGCTATTTCAAAGGTGAAAATCAATTGTAAAAAATAAAAAGCAGAAAAAGAAAAAAAAAGGATTAGTTGAAAAGAAGAAAAGGTAAGAGAAGGGAAAAAAATAAAAGAGTAGGAAAAAAAAGAATTTGTTGAATCAGCTAAAATAAAGAAGAATGTGACACATCAACATAAGTCTTCTGATTTAAAGTATTATATTATATAGATTGGATGGATGCATGGATCGTTTAGGGTTGAGGCAAGTTGATCTTGACTCATTTTATTATTTTTATATATTGAAAGGGATTTGTAATTTTTCTTATATAGGGAGATCCCAACCATTCCGGAATGGCTCACCGGAAAGGACTTGTGGATAATAGTCATAGGTCCCGGTTCGAACCCCGAAATGACCGCTCTTTATTTACCAATTCAAGGGAGATCCCTACTTGTTGATGGATGACTATATATTAAGATTTGAGAATATATACCATAAATAGCGGAAAATCTCTTATTTGAGCCACAGAAATAAATTGTGCATGACAATGTAGTACATGATGAGTTTCGATAAATAAGATTTTTATTTATGATAGGAGGGTGGTTTTGTGAAACCGGAGTGGTTTCGTCAAATGCGCTGTCGTCACGAGGGAGGCCCTGGGCGTAAAAGAACAAGCAGAGATTAGGAGTACAAGCGGTTTCTGAAAACCGGAGTGGTTTTGAGAAATAGCCTGTCAACTTCTGATTGGTTAACCGACCTGGTTGAAACATGAAAGAAGAGATGGCCTCTTTTTTTCTTTCTTTTTTTAACAAGGTAAAGAAGGGATGGCTCTCGAGTATTGACACCTCTTGTTTGTGGTACAAACACGACAGTAAAAGAAATGATATGAAGAAATTAATTACGCTCGAATATTCGGAAGTTTTCTTTTTCCGGAGTTATTTTATGTTTGCACTCTCCCTATTATTTACTGAACCTTTTTTTTAACTCAACGAAAATCGTTACTATCTCGGTTTCATTTTCAGTCCATTGAGTAACAGGGGTGGATATTTGGGTAAGCCCACCCATCAATTATTAGGGTAAAAATTAATTTAGAGTGTGTTAAAAAAAATTATTGTTAGGGTAATTTTTTACTATGCTAAGTTTAATTTTGTTTGGTCTAAATGAAAGGACACTCTAATACTCACTCACCTTCAATTGTACGTACACAATTCACACAATTTTACCTTCAATTATTGTGCCATCTAAATAATTATAAATTAATACAAGTATAGAAAGTCGAGAAACAACATCTACTTAAATCTCTTTTGCATATTTTTTCGCTTACCTAACTTTAAAACTCCAGATCCGACACTGATTGAGTTGCATTAAATTATACGTAGTATTTCAATGATTTAATTTATAACTCTTTATGAGACACAGTAAATTCAGTTAAGTATCACCCAAGAGTCAAAGTTTACAAGAGTGCTTCAAATAGTAGAGATGAAATCATCACGTGACAGTACAAGCTGTTATCCGATGGTGTGAGTTGTCGCACTCTCCTGTGTTTTCGACATTCGTGACACGTTTTGGAGTTTCTCGACTCCTACACTGACTGGAAGCTTTTATGAGTTGTTTGAGTTTTTTTTTAGGGGTGATTACCTCGATGTCCATAATTTTGGGCTTTATTAGGAAAATTTCCACCACCCTCTCCATATTAGCAAAATGTCCACCCCTAAAATAAAGTTGCTGAAACTCCTGTGCTAACCTCTGTTTCAGCAGTTTTTTTTCGCTTTTTTTTTTGGTTTTTTTTTTTCGCATTTCCAGAGTTGGTGAAACCCCTGTACCACCCTCTGTTTCAGCAGTTTTTTTTTCGCTTTTTTTTTCGTTTTTTTTTCAGAGTTGCTGAAACCCCTGTGCCATGCCACCCTCTGTTTAAGCAGTTTTTTTTTGCGTTATTGTTTTTTTTTCACGTTGCCGAAACCGGAGTTGCTGAAACCCCGATATCAGCACTGTTGTTGATGCCGAAATCCTGATTTCAGCACTGTTGTTGATGCTGAAACCCCGGTTTCAGCAACGTTGTTGATGCTCAGCCCACGGTTTCAGCAACGTTGTTGATTCTGAAACCCCGATTTCAGCAACGTTGTTGATGCCGAAACCGGGGTTTCAGCACTGTTGTTGATGCTGAAATCCCGGTTTCAGCAACGTTGTTGATGCTAAAAATCCGGTTTCAACAACGTTGTTGATGTTGAAGTGATTATTGTTGACACTGCTGAAAATGTTATACATACAAGCTACTGAAATGCTGAAATACTGAAAACAGAAAAGCTGAAATGTTGTCATATATGCTTGTAAGATATAGTAGCTCATACAATTTTATTAGAATCAATTTCAGCAAGACAATTTTTTTGCTGAAACTACCAATATCCAAACTCTCATTAGCTAATTAAAAACATTATCTCTATCGGCTTTTTACATTAGCTAATTAAGAACATTGGCTCTACCTGCTGAAATGTTGAAACCGGGGTTCTCCGTGCTCTCTTTGTCCTTCCTAACTTCCTTGCTCGCTTGCATTCTCACCGAATACACCAGTACACTAGTCAATATACACCAGACATTTATATTCACAATTATTTGCTGAAATTGCACAAAAAAAGTCTAGAAAAAGGCTCAATTTGATAACAAAGACTCAATATACACCAGACATTTGTATTCACAATAATTTATATATATCTATAAATTAATCAATGAAAGAGAAAGAAATTGAAATGGTAAAGCAATTGCTGAAATGCTGAAATTCATCAAACTACTAAAATGCACATGACGGACGATTGCTTCGTTTCTCCAGCCCATGCTGAAACCGGGGTTCACCATGCTGAAATGCAAAATCCATGGCAAACTAGTTTCAATTTACAATTTGAGTGATAATTGATCCAAATTTTGATTAAGCACAAACCATATATTACAATGTGGATTCATTGCAAAACAGAGGTTGCAGGACCATGAGAGGAGGAACTAAGAGCATCTGATTTCCTCGTCACTAGGACACATTGAATCAGCTTCAGTGAACTCGGCTATCTAAAACATCAAGACCCATATCAGCTGCATCAGAAGCCTGAAGCTCCATCTAAATGCCATCGAGCTCCCTCTTGAACCTTTCCCGGGAACACCAGCGCCGCCTCGGCAACACCGTCGTCTCCCCTTCCTCCGCTACCTCCACTCCGTTGTCTCCCCTTCCTCTGCTGCCTCGGCAACACCAGCGCTGCCTCCGACCTCGGCCAGCAGGGCTCTACCACCACCGCCTCCGATCTGGAGAGAACAGACCTTATACAAAGAGAAACGGCCATGGGAAAGATGCGGAAATCGGAGAGAGGTTCCATGGAAGCCCGAATTTGGAGCCGCCATGGAAGCAATCTGGAGAGAGGTGTCGATCTGAGAGGCCGGAGCAGGAGCGAGAACGGAGGAAGCAATAGGGAGATCGAGGAGAGAAATCGAAGATAATCGTACCTTAAACGGAGAAGACGCGAATCGTAGGCTGAGATGAGATGCGTCTGGCAAATGCTCTTCCTGAACATCGTCAATTCCCAGACTTGTGGACGAGTTCAAGGCCTTCGGCCTTGCCGGAATCGCAGGGGTCACCGTGATCTAGACTGCAGACGTCGTCGAGATTTGGGAGGAGCATCGACGGAGCTGGGAGGAGCAATGACAGACATTCAACGGAGCACTGCCGATCTGTTGTTGTTGCCGTCGTCGATCTGTTGATTGAGGAAGGAGATGGAGGACGAGGAAGACTCGGAATCGCCGGCGAGCACCGGACTCCGGCCGAGTAACAATTTTGTCAACGGCCGAGGGAGGGAGACGGAGAGAGCGAGAAAGGCGGGGGGGGGGGGGGGGGGGTGAGAACTTACAGAGGTCTTAGCGGCGCAAGAGGAGAGGAGGGAAAAAGGGTGTCCATGGATCTGTGGTGCTGAAACGGTAATGGATATATGAGATTAGAGGGTAATTTTGTCCAGAAAATTTTATGTGGACAAAACCCTAATTTTCCACACTTGGGGGACACTCTCTCAATATGGTCAAAAATTCTCAATATGGTCAAAAATTTGCGCCTTCGGCGCAAATTTTCTCCTTCTTTTATGTGTGTTGATTTGCATTATTTAGTGTATTGTATGTTGACGGTTTGTCCGTCTATCGATTTATTGATTTATTAAGCTACCAGCTGACAACTTTTGTCTAATACATCAAATTCTTACCTAATAAACAAAAGTAGATGTTGTGAAGCTAGCTGTTGCAAGCCAGAAATTGAAGAGCTAGGTAGATGTTTATTCGTGGAGGAAGGAAGGTATGTGTAGGCATATGCCAATGGAGAAAAGAAGTTGTTACAAAATGACTCACTTGACCCCTTATTTATACGCATATCACCCTCTTAACAAGTGGCGACCGTAACCTCTGATTAATGAAATCTCGCACTTGTAAATTTATAGTCCTCAATACAAAAATAGTAACATCACAAAAGTACAATGTTCGAGCTTTAGTCGCACAGTCTTGATCTTCTGAGAGAAAGTCAAACGATTAGAATGTGTTGCAACAGACACGCATCTTGTCACACTTTGTTTCCGATTAATAAAATCAAAGTACAATGTTCAAGCTTCATTATGCACACCACCAACAGGACCAACATGATCTCTAAACCTCTAAGGACCATTCTTCCAATTACGAAACCCTGATTTCACAAAAGCATCATTCAAGTTCATGTGTTTCCATTTGGTCGCCCCTTGGAAAAGATAACACCAAAAATAAAAGGCAGCATCAGTAGATACACTGTATTCTAACCATGTCCATTCCTTGAACCACTTCACCAAAAAAGCTCTTTTTGACCTATCTCGAGGGAAATTATGTGATAAAGGTTTTGGCAAGGATCTTTAGTCACATACTATCTCTTTACAACATCCCTGATTGAAGGTTCATAGTCCTATATACGCTTCCGTAATACAGGATCACTGACAACTATCTGATAATCAATTCTAACATTTTTCCGAATTTGGCTAGCTATCAGCATCATCTCACACTCGGTCCATGTACTTGGAACCTCCTCACTACCATTAACACCATCATCTCCATCAATAAAGCTCAACGTCATCAATCAAAGGAGTAGGAATTGAATTATCCACATTCGCCTCGACATTAATTAGCATTATCAACATTTGCGACTACATTGTGAGCACTGGATGAACCAACACTTGACACTTTGTTGATTCGAGAAAAATATTTATCCATACCGAAATCCCTAAATCGCTAATCATAATTCATAAACAATGAAATGAATAAACAAATGAACAAAATCTCCAATTTTCACACTTGCAATTAAATCTCAAACCCTAAAACCTACACTACAAAAAAAAAATTGCTTCGGCAAAAAACGGTGGCAAAAGCCCATCCTAGGCTGGTGAAAACGATGGCAAAATTTGGTAGCTTCGACTACTAGTCGTGGCAAAAAAAGTTAGCCATGGCTAAGGGATGGCATAGCAACCTCCGATGAAAGCCACGCCACTTTTTCCACGACAAACTGCCGTAGCTAGATTGTGGGTGGAAAATTAAAAAAAAAAAACTATTTTTTAGCCCGGATTCTTCAAATTCGGACTAAAATGTCCAATATTTAAAAAAATAAAATAACACATAATTTAAATATTTAATAAAGTTTCATTACTACTGAATCAGAAGTAGCTGCTTAGGTTTCATATAGTTGAATAGGGTTATCCATTTATAGTTGGTTCTAGTTAGCTATAGTAGACATAAGGAAACGAGGAAGAAAAACTCATATTTATGGAAAAATAGAAGTCGGAAGCAGAAGTTCAATTCTCATGCACTAGTCATTGCGTTGAACACCAATCTATTGCTATTATAGAATACTTACATATATAATAAAATACCAATAAACTACATAATTTATTACAAATGCTTTCCTTTTTTTATATCACAAATGCTACTTCTAGATCTTTATAAACCTATTAGAAATAATTACAAGAAATTTACAAGGAGATAATTTAGATAAAGATAGTAGAAGGGGAAATCAATTCCTATGTCGATGCAGCAAGGCATGTAAGGGGAAGTTGACTTCTGGAAAGATACTTCAAACCTGAGCTATCTACCAAAAAAATTTAATAAATCAACCTGTGCATAAGGCAAATAGATGTGAATCATTTACCCAGGCTAATCAAACACCACTATTGTTCCCACACATGCATATTATATTAATACCTAAACTTTAATATCTCAATCATCAAGTATGGAGTGTCTTCAATCACAAATCATTCTTTTAGGATCAATTCTAAGGTAGCCCGGTCAGTTAACTAATCTCAAAGAATCCAAGAACTTCAGACATGCTATTCTTTAGTTATTTATTTTTATTATAGTTAAATGGGGTACATTCTGATCTATGACAAATGTAATAGCAAAACCATAAATAAAAAAAAGAATCCAGTTTCAATACTTAACTCTAATGTAGTCCCAATGATATATAATGGAGTATATCAAAATAATAGAGTTGTTCAGGGATTAAAATATCTGATACTAATTACCAATACTAAATAAAAGGACAGAAAAATGAGATGGCATGGTAAGGGAAGTAACATAAAAGTATTTTAATAGAGAAAAGGATTAAAGGATATACATTATAACTGAATGTAGAATGATATTGATTGATGTAAAATTCTCCTCATGATTACATTCCTCATAATGTTATATATAGTGTAACGGTCCGAGTTAAGGAATCCGGTTACATTTCGAAGGATTAAATACCTTGGTTCGGATCTTGTGATTCGAGTACGGGTTGAGTTTTAAAAATAAATTTTTGTGCTAAAAGAAGGGATTTCGAATCCTTAAAGATCGCGAATCCATTGGGGACCAAATACATGCCTTAGTCTAATCGTGAAATCGAGCGAAAGTAGAAATGAAGTTGAATTTAAATACAATCCTCAAAAAGGGTATAAAAGAGAGGAAGTGTAGTGGTCTCTTAGGCTCTTGATCTAACGCCAAAAGTCTGAACCCACCAAGCATCCACATAAGCAACGATAGCGGCTAACAATTACCTAAATCTAAAAAAAATGAGGGGGATCTGGGTCAATCATCAGGTCACTCATGCGCGTATGTAAACACACTCTGAGAGGCATATAATAAGCATCCTATTCCTAAGATAAAATGCGTAATGCGATGCAGAAATTAAATCATATATAGATATATATACTGACAGTTTAATATAATGCAGAAAGCGATAAATGGATCCACACAGAATGCCAAGTGGCATGTCCCTCTACTCCCGCACCCATGCTCATTAGTGCGGGAATCGACCGCGTTTCATCTCCCGCACCCATGCTCGTTAGTGCGGGAACCGGTCGCGTTCAATACCATTTCATCTCCTGCACCCATGCTCGTTAGTGTAGGAACCGACCGCGTTTAATCTTGTAATATACAGTCTGACTCGATGAGGACTAAGCCCGATGGGACTGGGCTGTCCTATGACCCTAGCAAATGACTCTAGCACTTACAAATAATAGTCGTTCTCTTGTAAGGACATATAGCAAATCATATGATTTTCATTTTTGATCCTAAGTGTGATTCTAAGTCGTATGGTGCATGGACCATAGCCTACTATATAACACCCAGTGCATAGAGCGCCCATCATGAGTAAGTTCAAAAAACTTACTTGGAGTAGCAGATCAGCAAGATGAAAAACAACAAGATATAAGCAAGCAGGTTACAGATCACCTAGGAATTATTATTAAATATGCATAAGTAAACTGCACAAAACGGGGTCCATTTACCACTACAAAACATGCTCATCAATCCATTAATCATAGCATCATCAGCATCCTTTATCTCAACTTATCTCAACATCTTATATCTTCTTATTCCATTGTCATTTTCATAACTGGCTCAATCATACTTCAATCCATATAATCTCACTAGCTAGTCCAGTTGTTGGTCAAAACAATTACTTCAAAATTATACTTAGCCATTTCTAATTCATAAAATATTTAATCTTTAAAACAACTTCCAAAAATCCGATTAAATAATACTGGCATACTTTACTTTAATTGAAATCATCATTCTAGGGACTTAAGTAACTTTCAACCGTTACTAAATAATTCAATTTATATACTTTAAAACCGACTCTTTTTAAATATCGACACACAAATCGATTTCTAAATAATCAATTATCGGAAATCGGTTAAGCAATTAATTAATAAATCAAAATAATAAATAAATAACGAATAAATCAGAATCGAACCAACGCTTTTAACCCAAACCGAATAAAAACCCATTTAAATCCAACCGAACCGAACCGACCCCGTTTAATTAAATCCCAACCGATTCAATAATAATCAAGTAATATAAATTTATGAGGTGGGACCCACGCCTTCATCTCCTTCCTTTGAAAGCTGAAGGCTCCCGCTCGTGCTCGCCTGCAGCTGCTTGTTGGCGCCTGAAGTGGGAAGCCGCCGCCGACTGCTCGTCCTCATCATTCCTTCACCTTCCGGCTCTTCCACTCCGAGCCCATGGTCCCGCCCTGCCTCCAGGTTCCTCGCAGCTCACTCGAGCCGCACTTCGCTCCCCCGCTCGCACACGCTCTCTCTCTCGGCCTCGCCGACTCTCGAGATCGCCGGAGCTCTCGAGCTTGCCCAAGCTCTCCACTCTCAGCTCACACACTCCCTTCCCGACTCTGAAGAACGAAAAGGAAATGAAAGGCTAACGGAAAGAAAGGAATGGAGCTCACCGTGGTTCGCGAATGTCGGAGCTTCGAACGGAGTTCTGGGCGTCGTCGGAGGCTCTCGATGGCTCCTCAGACCTGCGTCGGATGTGGGTGAATGTGATGGTAGGGCTCGAGAGAGGTTTGGATCAGAAATGAAGGAGAGCTGCTTACCAGATGGTTGGTTCGTGCTCAAGCGGAGGCGACAAACCCTCGGTGGTTCGGTGGTGACGTTAATAGCCCCGGGGGCTTCTTTGGCTCAATGGACCTTGCTAGCAGAGGGCGGAGGCTCGAGCTCTGGGTGGTAGAGGTGTTGAGCAGGAGACGATGGTGGTGTGTCGTGGGTTGCCGCGGAACGAGGAAAGGCTGAGTGACGGTAATGAAGGGGGGATGATTGATGATGAAAATGAAAGGAGGGAGTAGCTGGGGTTTGGAAGATAGCAGGAGGGTGGATGGAGATCAGATGTGAAAGACAACGATGGGGTGGTGATGGGTTTATAGACAGGGGAGGAGCGGGTGTACAACTAGGGGTAGGGGAAAGAGGTTAGGGGTGTTGCAGGGGGTTAGGTGTAGGGTGGCTTGATGGGAAGGGTAATAAGTGCAATTGTCAAATTCTAATTACCCGAAAATAAATCTCGAAACCCGCTTTCTGATCTTAATCCGACGCGATTAAAATAAGTTTAATATAAACATGCGAAACCGAGTTAAATAACGAAACCCGAAAATATTTTCAAGCTAGCCTCGGACATATAAGGCGAAATAAATTCATTTCCAAGTTTGAATAACAATTTTATGCCGGGATTGGCCTCGTGGAATAAAATAAATTGGTTACACGAGGACACAAATTTTCAAAATCTTTCGGGGTCTTAGAATCTAAATGATATTTAAATTAGAATAAAATCTATAATTTACATAAATAATGTTTTTAAAATCTCAGTCCTTACATATAGATTACAAGAGAGTAGGAATGTGCCTTGAGCTAATAGGCCCGTACACTATACAATATATAATCTATCAAACCCCCGCAGTCGAAAGTGGAGGTTCCCGAACAGTGAGACTGGATCGAAAATCAATGAACAATTGACGAGGTAAACCCTTTGTGAAAGTATTGACGTACTGAAAGGAGGATGGGACATGAAGAACACAAACATGTCCAAGAGCAATCTTGTCCCGAACAAAGTGGAGATCAAGCTAAATGTGCTTGGTGCGCTGATGTTGTACTGGGTTGCTTGCAAGATAGACGACAGAAACATTGTCTGTGTAGACCAAAGTGGCCTTCTGAAGAGGGCAGCGAAGCTCAAGCAGAAGATTACGCAACCACGAGATATCAGAGACAACGTTGGCGACACCCCTGTACTCAGCCTTAGCACTGGATCGAGATACCATAGACCGACGCTTTGCCGACCAGGACACAAGGGTGTCATTGAGAAAGACACAATAACCAGATGTAGAACGGTGTGTGTCAGGACACCTACCCCAATCCGCATCCGTGTAAGCGATGAGGTAATGCCGAGAGGAAGGAGAGAACATTGTACCCATATCCAACGTACCACTAATGCATCGGATGATCCGTTTCAAGGCCTGAAAATGCGGCTCCCTAGGTGCATGCATGAAAAGACAGATCTGTTGAATGGCATAACTGATGTTTGGCCGAGTAAAGGTAAGATACTATAACGCACCGGCAAGACTCCGATAAAGTGCAGGATCATCAAACAGAGCCCCAGAGTTAGCATTAAGCTTATTGGAGGTATCGACGGGGGTTGAGATGGGCTTGCAATTGCTCATCTTGGCATGAGCAACAACTTCTGCAGCATACTTACTTTGCGAAAGAAACAACCCAAACATATGACGCTGCACTGAAACTCCTAAAAAATAAGTCAACGGCCCAAGGTCGGACATTGCGAACTCGAAGCTCAATTGGGCAATGATGGAGGTCTGTAACGCATAGGAGGAGGCGGTGAGGATGATTAGTCCACATATAACAAAAGAAAAGCCATGTCTGTACCTCTGTGATAGATGAAGAGAGACGAATCGGATCAGTTTCTAATGAATCCCAAGCAAAGCAGGTGAGAAGCAAAGCGCTGGAACCAAGCCCGAGGGGCCTGTTTGAGACCATACAGAGAACGCTTCAGGAAACAGAGGTGGTCAGATCGATCCGAATCAACAAACCCCGGCGGTTGGAACATATAGACAGTCTCATTCAAATGGCCATGCAGAAATGCATTCTTGACATCAAACTGATGAATAGACCAATTTTGCGATAGAGCTAAGCTCAGCACCACACGAATATTGGAAGCCTGCTGAGCCCGACCATTAACCAAAAGGCGAGCTTTGTAACATTCCAACGTCCCATCAGAGCGGAACTTGTGTCTGAAGAGCCACATACAACGAATGACATTCGCCTTAGGAGGTCGGGGAACAAGAACCCAGGTACCATTCCTTGTAAGAGCCCTGAATTCATCGAGCATAGCTGCTTGCCAATTCGGGTCGAGTAGGGCATAGGCATACCATGTAGAATGATATTGATTGATGTAAAATCCTCCTCGGGATTTCATTCCTCATAATGTAAATATATATATATATATATATATATATATATATATATATATATATATATATATTACAAGAGAGTAGGACTGGGCCCTTAGCCAATAGGCCCGTACACTATACAATATATAATCTATCACTGAAAAACAGATGCAAAATATTTAACAAGAATTTACCGCAGTTCTTTAGGCATACAAGCTGCCTGTACTGGTCCACGCCTTCCAACCAAGTATACTTTCCTGAATCAAAATTCGAAAGCTCTAAAAAACAGATGTGACCACCTCTAAATGTCTAATTGTAGGGTGAAGTTATTGCAAATAAATAAGTACAATAGAGCCTTTCGGCAAAAAGGTTCTCTTCAGTTGCTCTTTTGTATAGGAGAACTGATAAGACATATTTTGATAGGTATTATAGAGTAGTTTTAGTTGTGTTTCATAGGTGTTTGGTTATGTTTTAAAGTTAATTGCGTATTATGCTCTTTTAGTGGTAAAGATCGGAAACTACGCTATTTTATTGGATTTATGCAGATTCGTAGTGCCGACATGGTGAGGAGCTTGGGAAGAGACCAAAGAGAATGTCCAAAGAGCGAGGAACAAGTCAAGGAAGGATTAGAAGGCGATTTGGGAAGCAAAGAAGCACAAGAACAAGAGCGGAAACGAAGCACTTGGAGAAATCGTATCTTTGAGGTTCTGAGAAGTTGGACTCAGCTTCTGAGTTCTTCATAAGAGTTGTATTCCTTGAAAAGAGCTTTCCAACGCATATTCATATGCACCAATCAAGTGAACGACGACTCCGGAAAGTGCATTACAAGTTCAGTTTGCGAAGCTGTCAAGGCGGCGCCCGCCGTGGTTTAGGCGGCGCCCGCTGATTCAGTGCAAATGTCGATGACTCCTGGTGACATTGAGAACAAAATGAAGGTGCCATTTGATGGTCCTATCACTCGTGCAAGGGCCAAGAAGATTCAAGATGCAACTAAAGCACTTCTTGTCCGTTACCAAGGAACAATGGAGCAAGGGTTCAGGCCACCCTGGATCACTTTGCTCAGGACTACAACACCAACACAGAAGTTGAGGTTGTGTCCACAAACGTAGCTCATGAAGAATCGTCTACACCCACCTTGAGCAACACACTCGGTACCCACTCGGTACACACTCGGTTTACATCCATGTCGAGTGGGCCTTGCTATGTCGAGTTCCTCTTGTGGTGTAGGCCGATTTATTTTATGAATTAATGAGTTTTATTATTTCATGCAATTAGAATTAATAATGTGGAAATTAATTATATCTATCCTAGATGTAATTCTTGTCCACTAAGTTTTATCTTTCTAGGTTTACTTATCTTTAGGTATTTAAATTATATGTTTTATCAAACCAAACTCTATCTTGCATGATAGAATTGGTTATTCAATTTCTATTTAAACATTGTATTCCCTTTTGAATTAATTAGACTGAATATAGAATTGAGGAAACCTTTTGGCTAAAAGGTTCCTCGATTATCAATCCCAGAGCTCTCAAGTTCTCACACGTTCTTGGTTACAATCGGTTCTTACACAATCACAAACACAACCCTTGCATTCAGCAAAACCAAACACAAACCATAGTTGAATTTGTCGCAAGAAGAAAGGCGAAGATCCAACGATTGGACCTCGACACCGGCTCCGTGGTCCTTGGTGCCTGGCGCCTGGGCGCTCCCTCGCTCTCGCACTCGCCCTCGCGTCCTCGCGCTTGCTCCTGCCGCTTCACTCTCGCACACCGGCCTTCTCGCGCGCCCTAAGGAGCCTTCGTTCCTGCGCTTAACGTCTTCGCTTCCAGCGAAGCGCTGGTCTTGGTCCCGCGAGCCCTGCTCCCGCGCTCCTCAGATCCCTCTCGCGCTCTCATCCCTTGTCTTTCTTTCTGTCTCTATTATTGTTACTAGAATTTATTCTAAGTTTGATTTCATCGCTAAATCAGTTTAATTAATTAGTTGATTAATTTGTTCCAATCGGGAGATATCGAAGAGGATTGCACGATCGGGTAAATATACGACGTGGTTCTTGATCTTGAGCCCACAGGCGAAGGATCCGGGATTCCAAACGTATCAAGTGCTATCGGATTCTCAGGTTTATGCAAGTTCTTTACTCTTTTGATTCTTTATTTGAGTGATTTCTTTCGTGCCATGTTTTTCACCATTCCCGCTACATAAATTTTAGATTTTTATTTTTTACCCTTCAAATTTGGCACTTTATTTTGGTTTATTTTCTTGTTGGATCTATGATTTGTAAGATATTGAGTTTTTGGTTGCAAGTTTTGATTTTTATTCCTTGTTTGCTACATATCATGACTATGAATGTGATTCTTGGATTAAAGTATGTTATGAACTTGCACCGCTAAGGAACCCTAATTTTCCAGATTTCTAGCCAATTTCCCTTATTTTCTTTGGGTGTTGCTATATACACCGCAAATCACAAGGTTAATATTGCACGTCCTTAAGGACGTGCAAGCCTTGTGTCTAATATTGCACGTCCTTAAGGACGTGCAAGCCTTTTAATCATGCACGTCCTTAAGGACGTGCATGATTTGCGGTGTATATAGCCGGAACGTTTTCTTTCTTTTTGCTTACTTTTATATCATCGTAGATTAGTAATTTGTTATTTTTATTTTCGTCTTCAGTTTCTTTTCGCCTTTACAATCTTAAAGCGACACTCCATAGTAAAAAAAAAAGAGTCGAGAGCTTAAAAAAAAAATAGCATTCATCTTTACATTTGTTTGAGTTAGTAGCTCTTGCATATTGTTATTTCTTTTATTAGATACTTTTTAGATGATCTATTTGGTTTCAAACATTACAAAGAACCCTACTTGTGTGATTTTGTGCTGTGCCGACACAGGAGTCTTGGTCACACCCCTCGTTTTCTGAACCGTGTTGCAACTGTCAGATAATAATTGACGGAGTGTGTGCACTTGATTACCCTTGTGATTGCATCGTTTCTATTCCTACATATTGCTGAAATTTTCGAGCATCACATTGTATTATTTTATTCTCTACACATTAGCCGTTTGTTCATACTTACTATCCGACTTGTGGCTGATTTTAATTGCAATTTGGATCTCTACTTGCCATCTTCAATATTGCATAATTATGTGTCCAGTGAAGATTACTTGAATATTGTGCTTTGTTTTCTCGGCTAATTGATTTCTAAAACTTAATCACTCTTAGGATCAAAAGGGCTTGCATTACTTGGTTTCTGGTCTTTGCTCCGTTTAGCTGTTGCTCTTCTGATATTGTAGGAACATGTCTAACGACAAAGACGAACATAACTCTTCCCCTACCCCTCCTACTACCCTTATTACATCCGATATGCAGTCCATCGTTGAGGTTGCCTCAAAAGCCGCTTGGAGGTTTCCAACAAAGCCCGTGATAATCGCTTAGCCGTCGAAAGGGCTCAAGACCGTGCTCTTCTCACTAACCCGATCAACCAAGCAATTGATCGAAAATTCGAGGAGATGAAACAAAATGAGGCTTCTGAATCTACGCCTCTAGGTTGTAAGCCACCCCCATCAGGTAATACACCCCCTCAGGTCAACCACCCCCTTCTGGTCAATTGCATTTTAAACTTAGATCTGCTGCTCCTAATCCTTTTAATGGCGAGAATGACAACGATGATATACTATCTTCTTTTAACGACAACCATCACCATAAGGGGCAGCAGAATCGGCAACAACACCAGAATTTCGGGAACCCACACTTCCCTAAAGGTAATTGGGAGGATAGTTGTGACAATGCTGATCTGAACGACATGCCACATTTTGAGGACGCTTATCAAGAGGTAGATCCTAATCTTGATGATATTCCTAACCCTCACTTTGGTCGTCCTAGACTTGATAATGCACAGGCTATCCAACGACGAGATGTTAAAATTAAATTAGAAACTTTTGATGGTGCTAATGACCCCGATGCTTATATTATGTGGGGGGATCATACCAATTATGCACTTGACCATCTTTGCTATGATGAAACAAATAGGTTAGAGGTTGTTACTTTACATTTGACAGGTATGGCTCGCTTTTGGTGGTTTCGCACTCGTGAAATCCGACGTCGTCAAGGTAAGCAACCTGTTGAAACTTGGCCTCAACTGCGCTATCACCTAAAGAAGAGACACGTTCCAGAGGAGTACACGGAGACTATGAGGATGCGTTTGGCTTCATGTAGACAGGGCTCTCATTCCCCTATGGAGTACAGAGATGAGCTCGAACACCATGCTCATATGGCTAATATTTATCTTACTAAACGTGGTTTATGTACTCAGTTTCTTGCTGGTCTTAATATTTCTATTAAAAATCATTTAGCTATTCATTCAATTAGAGATATTAACACTTTGACTCATAAATCGCAGCTTATGTATGATCAGCAGTAACAACAGAGGGCCATAACCGACTAGTCCTCACAAGGTCGCAGGTTTGTTCCATTCCCTTCTTCTAGTCAATCTAGATCTTCTACTAACCCTTCTATACAGCAAAAGCGAGTTCCCAACTCACCTAAACAGGGTTATCAGGTCGAAATTAGAAGAGTTGCTGCCCCATCTAAGGAACGCACTAAAGGCATCCGATGCTTCACTTGTGGTGGTTCTGGACATGTCTCTCGCAAATGCCCTCAGAAAAGAAAGGTCCTTCTCAATGATTTGGGAGACCATTACTATGAGGAGGAGACTGTCGAGGACCATGTAATTTCGAATGAAGTGGAGGAGGACCAAACATTTTATCCTGAAGAAGAGATCGACCACAACAACTTTCAGGATACTCGATCTCTGTCTTGTCAATCGTCGGGTCCTACACATTCAAGAAGCTCTCATGGCTGATCAAAGGGATAACATCTTCCACACCAAGTGTGTGGTTCACGAGGCTACCTTGAGTGTCATCATTGATTATGGGAGTTGCTGCAACCTCATCAATGAAAATGTAGCGGATTTCTTGCATATGACTACTACTCCTAGAGCTACTAACTATGGACTGAATGGTATTACCGAAGATGGATCTGATATTATGGTTACTAAACAGTGCTTAGTTTCTATTTCTATTGGTTCATATCATGATAAGATTTTATGTGATGTTGCTAGAATGGACTGTAGTCATATTTTGCTTGGTCGTCCTTGGGTATATGATTGTTCTGTTATACATGACGGTCATGCCAATATATATTCCTTCACCTTTGATGGGAAGAGAGAACTCTCCTACCCTTGTCACCTCAAGCTGTTTTGAAGGAACAAGTTCGCAAGCGACAACAACAGGACGCTCAAAAGGAGGCCCAAAGAATGGAGAAGAATCGTATGCCCTCAGCCGGCACCACCGCGCCCGCGGCCTCTGTCACGGCATCCGCGGACGCACCTCCGTCCATACCTTTCCCTTCTTCCTCGACACCACATTCTTCTACTTCGCTTAAAGGCTCTGTCGAACGACGATCTCTTGTCACTCAGCCACAGAAAGAAACTATCACCCGAAATGCTCATCAACCTCATATCCTTTTGATCATGAAAGAGGTATTACTTAATGTTGTTGATTTGAGTCATATTCATGCACCTATTGCTTCTCTTTTGTAGGATTATTTAGATGTCCTTCCAGTTGATCTACATCAAGGATTGCCACTCATTCGAGGAATGGAACATCAGATTGACTTCGTCCCTGGCGCAGCCTTGCCTAATCACGCCGCCTACAGAGCTAGCCCTGAGGAAACATGAGGAAACAAAGGAGTTGCAACGCCAAGTCACGGATCTGATGGATAAGGGCTTTGTTCGAAAGAGCTTAAGCCCTTGTGCCGTCCCTGTGATATTGGTCCCAAAGAAGGATGGCTCATGTCGTATGTGTGTTGATTGCAGGGCAATCAAACAAATAACGGTTAAGTATCGTCACCCTATTCCTCGTTTAGATGATATGATTGATTAATTGTTGTTGTTGCAGGAGGATATGTCAAGTATGAACTAAATATAAAATATAAAGCAAACCGACTCCCTGTCTCAGCAAATAAATACAAGACTTCCTCCCGGTGTAGTAGAAGGCAGTCAGTATCGATCCACGAGGAAGCGTGTCAGCGCCCGTCTTTTCAGTTCTAGATCTCCGCAGAATTTCGACCAGAAGAGTCCTCGATTTCGACCAAACAACTCGAAATCGACCAACACTGTCGACCAAAAACAGAACGCAAACCAAGCAGAAACGAAAACCAAACAAGAGAACTCGACTTCGACAAAACCTTCTTCGACGTCGACCAACTTCCTCGACGTCGAGCAAAACTGTTCGAGATCGACTAAACACATAAACTAAATTTGCAACTTTTCGAACGAAAACGAATGTAAACATGAATTTAACCCAATAAACTAAAGACTTCCAAGATCAGAGTTTCAACACCACAACGATAACCATGTAAAATAACACATAAAGGCATAAAAGATCATGCTTTTCATCAAATAACCTTCGTTATTAACAAATAGGAATATAGAGGCTTTCGCATAAACCCAAATTGTTACTAACCCTTTTTCACATAATTAACCCAAGTTGTATTAAGATCACTTTCGCTTCAATAACACAAACAAGGATCACCTTCAACTTTCGCAAAAGAATCATGCTTATAGAGATAGAAGACGAAGCATCAAAAGACTATACCTTTACCGCATCACCTTACATGGCTACCATCGGGCTCACCCCGACCCTAGAAGTTGGGTGACTACTCGCTCTTCATCGTTAATAGACTCATCAATAATAAAAAGAAATTAAATTGCATTAAATAAACTAAACGAAAGCTTACAACTGAATAAAGACAACTCCGCTCTCGCAAGACAAACTCCACTCGACCTTCACCTACTCTCTCCTACTCGACTTCTCTCTCTCTCTTTCTATGCTCTCTTGTGGCTTGGCTTGGATTATTGAATGAATAAAATCTAGCCCCTAATATCTTATTTATAGTATTCATTCCCTAGCTAATCTAGGAAAGAAACTATATCTAAATCTAAATCTATCTATCTATATCTAAAGATTAAATTATGGAATTAAAAGAAATAAACCTAAAAGGAAATAAAGACTAATGTGGATAAATATCTTCTCCCTTGATAGAACTTGATGTATCTTAATAGAATTCCATGAATCTTGGCTTGCAAGTAACATCCATCACTCGGACTCAGCTCGATCTAGACTCGGACAACTTTCTGGAATCTCCTCGACGTCGACCAACTTCCTCGACGTCGAGTAGAATTCTTCGTCTCGAGTGGTCCTATGCTCAACTCGTGCTCGATATTGTCCTCTGGAGCAGAGCAGTTGTCGAGTAATTTGGTCGACTTCGACCAGTTTGGTCGACTTTGAGTAACTCTGTCGCTTTCAGCATTCTGCTCCGTTCTTAATATGCGCTTTCCTGAGTCCTCATTCGTCCGATTGACGCATATGACCATGCATTGGAAAGCACTTTTTGAGAGCTACAACTTTCATGAAGACATCAAAGCTTGATTCATGACGATGAATGTTGAGAAATGGGCTTTTCTCCAGCTGCACCATCCTTAGCGTCTTCATGGCTTTCCTTTAAGCTCCAAAGTGCGTCCGATTTCTGCGAAATATAACAAAAACTTGTGTAGACCTCCATATATTGCAAATAAACATAAACTACACAAATTCTGTATTATTCTAACCCAAATGCATGAAATGCATGCAGAAATCAAAATAAAAGATAGTATAAAACATGGCAATTTAGGCTCACAACAAACACCACATACTTAAGCTTGCTTGTCCTCAAGCAATACTTTTAATTGTCATTCAGGGGAAGAAATCAAACTCTCAGCATCTTAGATTCATTTCCATATGTCTCTGTAATAAACTGTTATCCTCGAAAAGGTACTAATGTCGCAAATCCATGCATGTGCAATTAAAAATCAACATCTACTCACAAAAGGAGGGTTATGCAAAACAATTCATTCATGAGAAAGCATTAATAATCAAGAGGACTTTAATTTAAGCTCAATAAGGAATAGATTGGTAAAAGGCTTATAGGTGGGCAAATTTTTGGCAATGTGGTGCTAATAATCCGAGGAAATGGAGTATTTCCAAATTTTCATACCACATTCCTTCTTCTTTTGATTTCTCACCTTTCTCTCATCGCTCATTGCTTTTTTCAATATTATGCTTTTACGTCTTTAACCTCAGCACTGCCTTCTCGCGAGTCGCAAACATGGGTGTCATGAATGGCCCGGGATACTTAGTACTTCGGACTCCTCACATTGTGTGTCCCATCTCGCCAAACTATTATCTCAGCGAGAAGGGTCGATCTACCTTTATCTCCTAAGGTGATCGGATTTTCTTTCACTCATTAAATTTTCCATATATTTCAAACATTCCTGCCAAACTCCATATATGATATATAAAAAAAACACAAACACCATATAAAACACAAACACCATATAACAATCTCCATAATGTGACATCATTCTCAACATAATCCCCGGATAGGAAATAAGGTAAAGAATGGGTAATTTTTAGATCATGTGGAGCAAATATGAAATAAGGCTCAATATGGCTTTTGTTATGCATAAGCATATGTATGGCTAGGATATAACAATATGAGCATTATATGGAAATATAAAGTCCTCCATCCTCTTATCCTGCAATATGTAAAAAACAACATCAAATTTTACCTCCTTTCATGATTTTCAGGAAAATAATGCACTTCATTGTGAATTCCCTTTTCTAGGCAATTTCATGCTATATCTCTAATGAATCCAATTTTGCATCATCGAGTTCAATAAAACTTCCATGACATTATTCAAAAATTTTCAATGGGGGTCATTTTTTCAAACTTTGGAAAACATGCATGTAAGCACATAAATTAAATATGAATTCCAAAATAGCCATGTATAAGCAATTCAAGAGATAAACTTTAAACATGCACACAAAATGTCAAATATGTCAAATATGCACAAAGTAAGCCCTTCCCCCACCCCATACTTAAACAGTACAGTGTCCTCACTATATAAAAAATAAGGGTAAAGAAAGAAACTCACTAGACAGGTGTGCAAGGCTTCAAAATCGAGAAGAGATATACCCACAATAGATAATAATGTCCAAAACCAAAAATCAAAAGCAACAATGTCCAAAACTAAATGTCTATTTACAAGCTCTAGACTTTATAGTCGCTAGGCCGACTTTCTCTATTTAGCTCATGGTGGCATTTGCAGGGCCCATGTAGCATGGGCTTTAAACATGACTTCATTCTTGTCCATCAGTTGCAGTCCTCCAGAATGGATCTTGTTCACCGTGAAAGGGCCCATCTTCTTCTTCTTGAATTTATTGGGAAACCAATGATCCTTTGATTTGGAAATATAGAGCTTGTCTCCAACTTCATATTCCTTGGGCTCATCATTGGAAATCCTGCATAAGCGCACATACCAAGGCAAACCTCTCCCATGTATAGATAAATATTTAATGGAAATAGGAGTAGAAAGATCCAAACCTTGGCTTACCTTTGCAGAATCGGACTCCGGAAGCTCCTGATGGTCTGGTCGATTTAGAGTAAGCTTACTCAACATCGAGTTCTGTTGCTCTGGTGAGGACTCAGTCGATATGGAGGAAGACTTTTCAATTTGATCAGGTCGATATCGACCAGGGGTGGTCGATATCGAGTCACCTGGCTCGATTTCGGCTGGGTTCTGCTCAACATGAGGAGTTGACTCGGCGTGGTTTGGTCGATATCGACCAATCTTGGTCGATATCGAGTGGTGCTGCTCGATATTCCTCTGCTCGATTTCTGGTGGGGCTGTCTCGGCATGGGGAGGTCGATATCGAGTGCTTTTGTGGCTCTGTCGACTTCTCCTGGTCAATTTTTACCCCATACTTAAGACCTGGCAAAGCATCCGAAAAATAGTTAGTCCACAACGACGTACCTTGGTTTGTGTCGAGTGGATTCTCTGCTTCTTCGCTCAGGATGGTCATGATCTCCTCCACCTGGGCTTCCATATCCCTCTTTAATCTTCAAAGTGCGTCCGATTTCTGCAAAATATAACAAAAACTTGTGTAGACCTCCATATATTGCAAATAAACATAAACTACACTAATTCTGTATTATTCTAACCCAAATGCATGAAATGCATGCAGAAATCGATATAAAAGATAGTATAAAACATGGCAATTTAGGCTCACAACAATTGTATGGTGCTTGCATCTTTTCTAAAATCGATCTTAGAAGTGGCTATTATCAAATTAGGATGAAACAGAGAGATGAATGGAAAACAGCTTTTCAGACTATGGATTATATGAATGGTTAGTAATGCCTTTTGGTTTAACTAATGCTTCTTGTATTTTTATAAGGCTTATGAACCATGTGCTTAGATGATACTAAGGAAAATTTGTAGTTGTTTACTTTGATGATATCTTGATCTATAGCAAGAACCTGTATGATCATCTTAGTCACTTAAAATTGGTATTTGGTTATTTAAGAAAGGAGAAATTGTATGCCAATTTGAAAAAGTGTTCTTTTGCTTCTGAATCTACTATTTTTCTTGGATTTGTTGTTTCTGCTTCTGGTTTAAAGGTAGATGAGGAAAAGGTTCGAGCAATAGCGGAGTGGTCCCAGCCGCATACTCCTACCCATGTTCGGTCATTTCTGGGTCTTGCTGGCTTCTATCGATGCTCCGTCAAAGATTTTAGGACCATAGCCGCTCCCCTCCACGAGCTGACAAAGAAAGATGTGACGTTTCGCTAGACAGACTCACATCAGAGGGCATTCGATGCTCTTAAAGATCGACTCACCCATGCCCTAGTGCTGCAACTACCTGGCTTCGCACAGCCGTTCGAGATCGAGTGTGATGCTTCTGGCATTGGCATTGGTGGGGTTCTGCTATAGAATAGGCGTCCTATTCTGTAGCCAAAAGGAAAGCATGGATGCAGCTAAGCAAGTGGACTTCATCAAGCGCTTGCATGAGAAAACCAAGGCGCGGCTGGAAAGCAAAAGCGCTCAATACAAGGCAGGGAAGGACAAGCATCGTCAAGAATGTGCAGTTCAACGTTGGTGATCTTGTACGGCTGCATCTCAGGAAGGAAAGGTTTCCGCAACAACAGAAATCTAAGCTGGACCCCATGGGAGATAGACCATTTCGAATGGTTCAAAAGATTGGTCGTAATGCTTACAAGCTGGATCTCCCTGCCGACAAGTACAATGTTCATTCTACCTTCAACGTCGCCGATCTGTCTTTGTTCGTGCCTGACGATGACTCTGACGATGATTTGAGGACAAATCAAAACAAGTGGAGAAGAATGATGAAGTTCAAATGTCGGTGACTCCTGGTGACATTGAGGACAACATGAAAGTGCCATTCGATGGTCTTATCACTCGTGCAAGGTCCAAGAAGATTCAAGATGCAACTAAAGCACTTCTTGTCCGTTACCAAGGAACAATGGAGCAAGGGTTCAGGCCACCCTGGATCCCTTTGCTCAGGACTACACCACCAGTATAAGAGTTGAGCTTGCGTCCACAAACATATCACCCGCCATCCCTTCAGATCCGGATACGCGTAAGCGGCCCAATTTCTATCTTTTGTGGAAACTCTAATCTAGGGTTTTGCCGACCCCTTTAAGCGTTATATTAGGTTTTTCTTAGCCGTTTGGAAAAATCATCTAACAACAATCTAATAATTTGACTTTAGTTTTTTTTTTCCATTCAAGAGAAGGGATTTAGGTAAGCCATGCTTGGCTAATTCTCCGCTGTTTTCATCTACACTTTCGAGACTTGGTTGGCTGTTTTTGAGTTTCTTATTAAGTATTGATTCTCTCTTTAATATCTTTCGATATCCCTAGCGAATATTGATGATAATATTGTGATTAGGGTGGCTCAAAATAGACTCGACCCGGAAACCCCACCCGACCCGATGATAGGGATTTTTCAGTCGCGTTAAATCCTATCAAATAAATCCGACTAACCTAACTAATGTAGTTTGGCAAGTACGGGTCGATCCCATAGAGAGTCAACGATTTGTATGCAAGTCAAGTGTGTCAACAAGAACAAGAAAAAAAGAGGGGGGGATTTTGATGGTTTAAACTAACTAAGAATGCAAAAGTAAGAAAAATAATAAAGTAAAACAGATTAAATGGATGAATATGAGAGAATAGCTCAGGTCAATCAATCCCAGCAATCAGGTTTGTTCATTGATCATTGATATCGAAAAGATAACTTCCTCTTGAATACTTTGTTGTGGAAAGACAAGGTCTTTTTAATCCAATTCCTTGTCGAATCTAGTTAACAAGACAACCAGACCCTGAAAACCCTAATTATCAAACAATCTTGAAACTCTCAAGATTCAATTCAATAATGCGATTAAGCTTAAAGGAAATCAACAAAGACAATCGACGCGCACAACCAGTTATTGCATCAATTGGAAATCAATTCTTTATACAAATCCCTAAATCAACCAGTTTAAGAGATTTAAACTCTGCTACTCAAGAATATAGATAATTCAACCAGAAATTACCTATATCTAGCTATAGATTATCATGAAAAGGCATTTGTTGATCAGGCTAATGGAAATTCACGAAAACCCTAAACAATCCGCGCAAAGAATTGATAATATTCAAAGCGGAGTATTAAGAACAGAAATCTCACAATGAAATGATAAACCCGACGCTTCGATTAATTTTCCCAAGCAAAGAGGATTAGTTGTTCATACTTGAGAATTCACAAAGGGTATCCAATTGGCTTCGTACGTACCAAACTCTCTTTGTGGTTACCCCACCAAAAACACACCAAAACCTACATAGTTGTTCCACCGTTTGGTCTCCTCCCTAATTAACCATAATTAAAAACAACATCTTTCAACAATTAAACATGAGTAACAGCCCACATCCTTGTAGTTGTAGGTGCTACAAAACTCGGGCGAGAAACCAAAGAACTCGGGCGAGTTTTTATGCCCAGACCGAGTTTCTTTTCAGCAGCCATCTTGACGTCCAGATTTTGCTGTTTTAAAGTCTGAATTTTGAAAAGTCGTAAACACGAAAGTTGTAGGTCCTCGAATCTTCTTTCCAACAAGTATAAATACGCCCCGATCCAATAAATACAGCCTTCAAACGACTCGTTTTAGTGTAGCGTCGCCAGCTTGGGCAGCTCTAATCCTTTACATGTTTAGCTCATCTCCTCGGCTCTCGTGCTCTTCTATTCTCGTCCAATCTTCCAACATTGGCTCAAGCTTAGCTTCACATCTTTACAATCACCTGAAATCATGCACAAATCTCGTAGATTTCGACTCTAATTGAAACATAATGAAAGCATTAAAACTACTCTAACTCATTCATTTTACCCTATCTAATTAAACATATCTAAATGCTTATATTAACACTAGCTAAATGTGCATGATCAAACTCCCCCACACTTGAACCTTTCTTGTCCTCAAGAAAACGAAACCAATCCAAACACAAATCCCACAAATACACTCTTCATGCATTCACCTCGTCAAAACACAATCCAAACCAAGTAGGAAGCACAAGAAAATAATCAACATACTCACATGTATTTGAGCAACTCAAAGGCTTAGGCACATTTCAATCCAACCTCACCGGGTTTATAAAGTGTTTCACTCCTCGCTCTTGTGTTTAGGCTAATTCAATTCCACTCAAACTCAATCCAACGCAACTAAGCTCCATGAAAATTGAAATCCACATCATAATCTCCACCATGGGTGAAATTACAAGTAATAATCATCATGAGGTCTTGTAAGGATTGTAGCGAGGCTCGGTGAGAAAATTAAGGTAGAGAATGTTTTTGGCTTGTGGTGCTTATAATCCAGGAACTAAGCTCCTAGTAACCAATTACAAGCTCAACCAAAACTTATCACAAACCCTCAAACTCAACACTCAAGCCCAACACAATACAAGAACTTCCTTCAAACCAAACAATACTCCCAAATCATTTCAAAAGGTGATGAAGAATGGTTCTTTTTATTGCAACTTTTTTTTTTCCTTTTCTTTTTCTTTTTTCTTTTTTTTTTTCCTTTTTTTTTTCTTTCTCGACTTTTACTCCTAAGTGAATTTTATCCTCCTTAGGCCCCGAGTATACATATATATACATAAATTCATAGAACCAATCATCATAATAAGAGCCAAATGATTCAACACAATACATAAATCTCATTCTCAAAGCACTCACTCAACTCAAACCATCATTTTACCAATTCTAATCCTAATTCCCGGATGGGTTAGACTACAATTGACTAAGGATAATTTTTGTGGAGCTACAAAGATAGGCTAATAGGCTCAGTTTGGCTTCAAACAATTGATGATATGCAAGGGAAGATAGAGAATATCATGGCTCAGTAACAATCATGCCTCAATCATGCAAAAATCACAAGTAATGATCACAATATACAGCCTTGACATAGATATCAATCCCAATTCTCAGAGGTAGTCACATTGGAGAGTATCACACACAAGAAGCAAAGAGGACATCCATAAAGCATAGTCCCAAAAAGGCTAACAAAAACTCACAAGGTAAATTTTTGTTGGATTTCAATGTCACCTAAAATGTAAGAGTTATACATGGTCAATCCATCCATTATCTCATGCTCCAATAGATCAAACAAACTAGACATGAATCAACAATTCAAGCATATCATGGGATTTATAGTTAGATTAAGAAGACAAGTGGCCCAGATGGGGCTATCTGAAAGATCCTAAATCTAGAATGTCATGCATGCTGGTTTTTTTTTTTCTTTTTATATGATTTTTTTGTTTTTGTTTTTTTTATAATATGTAAAACTAAGAATAATAACCATGAAATGCAAAAACAAGGAATAAATATATAAAATGCAACCTAAATGCAAACATGCAAATGTTCTCTCCCCCACACTTAATTTACACATTGTCCTCAATGTGAAAAATAAAATAGAAGGAGAACAATACTTACGGAATCATCTGCATATCAAGTGAAGGTGATGAATTCAAGCACAAGAGTGTGATGAGCCATTGTTCTTTCTCGTCTCGACCTCAAGGAGACACCACGACCTAATCTCTACAAACAAGAGCCAAGACAACACCAACAAAGAAATATTTGTTGTCCCGGCAAGGACAACTTACAATAATAATCAATGGTGTCAATCCACTCCCAATGACAATCAAGCATAGCCACCATTCTCTCAAAATATTGCAAATCGATAACAATTAAGCATAAATTGATCAAAACTAAAATCAATAAACTCAACAAGAAACTCTTATAAAGTTTAATATCAAAAAAGTAAGATCAATTCAAATGCTTGACTCATAATTCCCAAATTTGTAATTCAACAATTAAGCACAAGAATCCCAATCCAAATCACAAACCTCAATCAATCTAATTCACCTCCAAATTTCTCTATCAATAAGTTCCTAATTCACCCAATTTGGCATCCCAAACTAAAATTCAAGCCAAGTCCTAATTCAATCACTCTCCGATTACAAATCTTGCACAAATAAGGTGTAATCTCACCTAAACAACCCCTTAATTACACAAATTTATTCAATTTGAGAAAACCTAGAAATTGGGGTTTTGAAACTTTACCTTAAATATTCAATGGAGGGAGGATAGAGGAGAAAAGGCTTACTGGAAATGGTGCTCGGCGTTGGGTGGCGGAGGTGTCTGTCGGGTGGCAGCAGGGGCTGGTGAGGCCGGCGCTGGCGGCTGCTGGGAACGAAACTCGGGTGCTGGAACTCGGGAGAGAGACGTGATGGGCTCCGGGACCCTAAAGGCTGGGCGGAGGTGATCGGCACGGTGGGAAACGGCTGCTGGCGGCTGGAGGGGAGAGTGCTGGCGAGGTCGGGTGGTGGCGGCCTAATGGGAACTCGGGGGAATACTCGGGCAAGAAGACGCGTTTCCTGTCTTCCTTCTTTTTTCTTTTTTTTTTCTTTTTTTTTAAGAAGACAGAATATAGCTCGGGCGATGCTTTAAAAACTCGACCGAGTTCTATTGCCCCACCCGAGTTCTTTTTCGGAGAACTGTTTGTCACTCGGGTTGGCCAAGGGACTCGGCCGAGCTTCTTACCCGAGTACCCTACTGGAATTTCTCTTGCTTTTTTACCCTTTTTGACGAACTCTTTTTTTTTTTGTTTTGAAACTTGAAATTGAAAAGTTAAAATGAAAAAAAAAATGAAAAAAGAAAATCTAAATTACTTACCTTGGGTTGCCTCACAAGAAGCGCTTGGTTATGATCGGTAGCTCGACATTTTAGTTGTCCATTTAAGACTCACTCGGACATCGTCAATGCCCTCAACGACAAATCAAACTCTTGTGCACACCATCTTGGTAGACTAGCACTACATACGAATAAGTTGAAGTCAAAGTATGTCATCAACTCATGCCCGAGCATGACTCCCCGCCGCGGGTATGTAGAACCACCAATTCAGTTCCATTGGCGGTATGTCGAAATAATGAGCCCAAGGGTCAACATAATCACCAACCTTCCCACCATTGCAGAGGATATCAATTCTTTGCTCAGGAGCCACAAAAAATAGCTCCGGACTTGGTTTCATGATAGGCGAGCTCGGGACAATCTCATCGAATGAAGGAGCCAATAAATCAAATGGAATATCACGCGTCGACTCATGACACTCCATGTCAGGAAGTAGTGTACTCTCCTCTTCATCGCCGAAGAAACTGTCATCATCTGCGAACATGTCCTCCTCCGCCAAAACAATAGCATGCTCATAGCTCAAGTGTAGTAGGGGAGATGGCGGAGTAGACTCGGATGAACTCAATGAGGGAGAAATAGGAATCACGCACTCACCTTCATTGTCATGATTTTCTAAGCTTCCCTTGGGTGTGACAAACAGGTTCTTGCCACTCCCTAAGGTGTTTGTAGTGAGGCCCTCTGTTGGGTTAACCACCGGTTGAGACGTTAGTTCACCCGCTTCACATGCTAGTATATCATTCCCCACTTGGACTATTTGGTGAATTTGTTCATCTAGTTCAACGATCTGCTGACACAATTGCTCATTCTCCTCGTAAGAGGCCTTGAATAGATCCTCCGAAGGTGCGTCGAAGTAATCCATTGGTTGAGGTTCCAGCGCGAAGGGTACTTCCTGCAACGCCTGGTGACCCATGTAGCAGATAAGATCCCAAATTCCCACCAAACCTAACCTTGCTAGACTTCCGCCGCTAATGTATATAGCACGCGTCTTTGTCTCAACAGTCATCCCCTCTACAACATAGACAACCATATCTCGCCAACTATCATGAAAACCCCGCTCATTGCGGATGTCCACACACCTCTGCAACCTAGTGAGATATAGGTGAAAGTTTTCACCTTCGAACTGCAATAACCTCAACATCTTAAACTGTTAGTAGCATATCAAATAACAACTTGACTCCCCGGCAACGACGCCAAATTTGATAGGAAATTTTCAGTCGCCTTAAATCCTATCAAATAAATCCGACTAACCTAACTAATGTAGTTTTGCAAGTACGGGTCGATCCCAAAGAGAGTCAACGATTTGTATGCAAGTCAAGTGTGTCAACAAGAACAAGAAACAAAGAGGGGGGATTTCGATGGTTTAAACTTACTAAGAATGCAAAAGTAAGAAAAATAATAAAGTAAAACAGATAAAATGGATGAATATGAGAGAATAGCTCAGGTCAATCAATCTCATCAATTAGGTTTTCTCATTGATCATTGATATCGAAAAGATAACTTCCTCTTGAATACTTTGTTGTGGAAAGACTAGTTTTTTTTTAATCCAATTCCTTATCGAATCTGAGAGAATAGCTCAGGTCAATCAATCTCATCAATCAGGTTTTTTCATTGATCATTGATATCGAAAAGATAACTTCCTCTTGAATACTTTGTTGTGCAAAGACTAGGTTTTTTTTATCCAATTCCTTATCGAATCTAGTTAACAAGACAACCAGACCCTGAAAACCCTAATTATCAAACGATCTTTAAACTATCAAGATTCAATTCAATAATCGATTAAGCTTAAAGGAAATCAACAAAGACAATCGACGCGCACAACCAGTTATTGCATCAATTGCAAATCAATTCTTTATACAAATCCCTAAATCAACCAGTTTCAGAGATTTATACTTTGCTACTCAAGAATATAGATAATTCAACCAGAAATTACCTATATCTAGCTATAGATTATCATGAAAAGGCATCAGTTGATTATACTAATGGAAATTCACGAAAACCCTAAACAATCCGCGCAAAGAATTGATAATCTTCAAAGAGGAGTATTAAGAACATAAATCTCACAATGAAATGATAAACCCGACGCTTCGATTAATTTTCCCAAGCAAAGAGGATTAGTTGTTCATACTTGAGAATTCACAAAGGGTCTCCAATTGGCTTCGTACGTACCAAACTCTCTTCGTGGTTACCCCACCAAAAACACACCAAAACCTACTTAGTTGTTCCACCGTTTGGTCCCCTCCCTAATTAACCATAATTAAAAATAACATCTTTCAACAATTAAACATGAGTAACGGCCCACGCCCTTGTAGTTGTAGGCACTACAAAACTCGGGCGACAAACCAAAGAACTCGGGCGAGTTTTTATGCCCAGACCGAGTTTCTTTTTAGAAGCCATCTTGACGTCCAGATTTCGCTGTTTTCAAGGCTAAATTTGGAAAAGTCGTAAACACGAAAGTTGTAGGTCTTCGAATCCTTTTTCCAATAAGTATAAGTACGCCCCGATCCAATAAATACAGCCTTCAAACAACTTGTTTTAGTGTAGCGTCGCCAGCTTGGATAGCTTCAATCCTTTACATGTTTAGCTCATCTCCTCGGCTCTCGTGCTCTTCTATTCTCGTCCAATCTTCCAACATTGGCTCGAGCTTAGCTTCACCTCTTTACAATCACCTGAAATCATTCACAAATCTTGTAGATTCCGACTCTAATTGAAACATAATGAAAACATGAAAACTACTCTAGCTCATGCATTTTACCCTACCTAAATATATCTAAATGCTAACACAGGGTCGGGGTTGACCCGAGAACCCCAGGGGTCGGGTCTCGTTTCAAATTTTAGGAAATCCCGGCTCAACGGGCGGGTCGGGGTCAGACCCGGCAGGTCTCGGGGTCTGACCCGTTGACTCGGTTTTTTTTTGTGGCTCTACCAGTACCAGCCAGATGTTCCATTACTTTCATACGTATTGGTGTATTACTCCTTTTTCCTCTTTTGTTTTTCTTTCCTTTTGTTTTTGTTTTCCTTTTCTTTTTGAAATATTTTAGCACTTTAGATTAGGATGACTTTTTTTTATACAGTAGCATAGAAGACTAAGAAGATTAGAAGAGTACTTTATATGTAATACATAACTAATTTGGAGACTACGGAGTATATGTAATAACTAATATGCGGATGAAAAGTAAAAAAAAATCATTTTTATTTAATTTTAAATATTTTAATTTTGTAACAATTAACAAAATTTTAAAACTCGGGTTTTCAGGTGAACCCGTCACCCGACCCGGAAAACCCGGAATTACAAATTTTGGGTTCGGGTCGGGTGGCGGGTCGCATTTTTAAAAATCCCGGGCCTTCGGGTTGACCCCCACTCGGAATGTTCGGGTCGGGTCGACCCGGATGAGCCACCCTAATTATGATTAGCTACCATGATAGTATCTTGCTAGGTATTTGTTTTTTCGTCATTGAATGAATTTTGTAGTAGCATGCTTAGGATTGTGAGAACCTTCGTTTGATCATGAGTAAGTAGGGATTTCGACATATGTCTTAAACATCGGTTACCTTACATACTTGGTGTTATTCATATGCCTAGATTATTAGAAATTTGTGCTATCTTTATGTTAAATCTTTGTCCGTGCAAAGATTACATAAAGGTGTAAGGGATTAATTGTGTTGTTTGTGCTTTAATCTATCCAAACTAAGATGGGAGGAATTCGTAGATGACACTTCAATTGGATTCGACGACCAATAATGCCAACCAATCTCGAGAATTTGTGGATGGAAACCTCTCTTTTAACTATCACATGCTTTTGTTTAGATTAGTCTTTTATTTATTTCTTTCCCATAACTTGCCTTTCAATTGATAAATACACAATTCTTGGAAATACTTGTTTCTCTCTGGGGTCGACCCCTTACTTGCAATTTATACTAGTTTGTTTATTTGGGAATTATTTTGATAAGGAAAACCAACGACTTTTCCTCCTTCTAAAATGGCGCTGTTGGTAGGAGGAAATCGAGACTTGCAATATAAAATATAACTAAGGTAAAGCAAACCAGATTCCGTCCCTTGCAAATAATTACGAGACCTCCTCCTGATGCAGCAGCGGGAAGTCAGGATCGATCCACGAGGAAGTGTGTCAGCGGATCCTAGGCAGCGGAGAAATCTCACGGTCAGAAGTCGACAACAGGGTCCTCGATCTCGACTAGGGTAGTCGACAGAAGATCGGACAGTCGAACACAGCGCAGCAGCAAGCACAGGATCTCGTCGATCTCGACTAGAGGCTACTCGATATCGAGTAGGGTTCTTGTTGACTTCGGGTTGGGCTTGTCGAGTACCTGCACACAGAAGCTACAACGATGCTAGATCGAAGATCAGTAGTCGAGCTCGACCAGGCTTGATCGAGATCGAGTAAAGCAGAAACTTAAAACGGAATAAAATAAAGAACAAATGCTTTGGGACTTCGAAATAAACTTAATGTAAAAGACTTCCAAGATAGGGGTTTGCAACGACGATAACCAAGCATGCATAAGGCAGAACCAAACAGATAATCATGTGAATCGCACCAAGGACAAGCTTTCGCCTTTTCCAACAATTAGACAACTCTTTCAAGAAACCCTAATTGTCTCTACTGATTTTATGTTTACAATCCAAGTTGTTATCATGGATCTCCATTAGATGGGTAATAAACACATAAACAAGTAGGAGATGCTCAAAACATGATAAAGGTCGGATCTTTACCTCAGGCACGCATGGCTAACGTCGGGCTCGCCCCAACCCTAGAAGTGGGTGGACTACTCGCGCTTCATCGCAACCTCAGACATTGATTGATGAAAAGAAACTAATTGCATTAAACCAAACTCAAGAAAGTACAAACCAAACAAAGCTGGATCACTCTCGCTCTCCTGCTCCACTCGGCCTCTCTCTCTCTCTCTCTCTCTCTCTCTCTCTCTCTCTCTCTCTCTCTCTCTCTCTCTCTCTCTCTCTCTCTCTCTCTCTCTCTCTCTCTCCTTTTCTCCTAATTGTTGTGTGATTGAATCAATAAAACTCCAGCCCCATGGGCTTTATTTATAGGCTCCTAAACCTTGCTAATCAAGGATAGAAATATCTAAAACTATATCTAAAAGCATTAAAGATAAATAAAAGCAATTAAAGGAATTAAATCCAAAATAGGAAAATATATCTAAAAGTCTTAAAGTGGATAGAACTCTCTCTTCATTGATGGATCTCGATAGAGTGGATAGAACTTGGCAATCTTTGGGCCCAAGAAATCCCAATCCGAGTAGGGTTCGTCAAACCGAGTAACGCGGCTTCTGGAACCGTCGTCGATCTCGAGTAGAGCCTACTCGATCTCGACTAGGATTGTTGGTCGACTGGCTCGGCTTCGTCGACTCGGCTAGCTGGTCCTCGACAGACTCGGTCATGACTCCTGGCGCTTGTCGATCTCGAGGACCCCTCGTCGACATCGAGTAGAATTGTTCGTCGACTAGGTCTGGCTTGGCTGGTCGGGCAAGTCTTCTCGAGGTGCTCGGTCTTGGCTCCACGTCTTTGTCGACCTCGAGTAGCCGTACTCGATCTCGAGTAGGGTGTGGAGTCGGGTTCTTCGTCTTTAGTTTCTCGACATAGGCTCCTCGATGCTGGCTGGTGTCTAGGCATGTCTTGTCGAGATCGACTAGGGTTAGTCGATGTCGAGTAGCTTTGTGCTCCGGCTCTTGCTTCTTGGTTTTCTCCCGAAATGTTTCCATATTCTGCGATATTGAACAGAAATTTATGTAGATCTCTATTTCTGACAAATAAGCATATACTACATAAATCCGACATATTCCTAACTCGAAATATGCAAAATGTAAAGAATATGGAACTAAAATATGCATAAAGACATGGCTACTTTGGAGACATCAAATCACCCCATGCTTAGACTTGCTTGTCCTCAAGCAATAACCAAACAATAACCAAGACCTACAACACTTCCCTCAAGTCTTCGCCTTTGTCAAAAGCAACATCTCAAGTAGTAGCAATGTAAGAAAAGTGAATTTAACGTCATCACACATATATGAGCGATCCATAGGCATAGGCAGTATAAATCCAACCTCACAGGGATAATGTGTTTACACTCAACTCTCCAATGTGTTTAGAAGATCAACTCTCAACTCAATTCCATATACAATCTCATAAACATTGTAATTTAAACATAAATCCACTTCGCAACCAATTATGAAAATGCAACAAGAATTATCAGGAGGACTTCGCTCAATAGAAGTCTTCAAAGAACATTCCATTCGGCTGGGTTGTAATGGGGCTTGGTAGGAAATAATATGGTATGGAATTATTTGGCCATGTGGTGCTAAATAAAATTCGGGAATCAAGACTCCTAAATCTCCAACACAACCAAACCATAATTTTCAATCAACCAAACTCTCCAATTTATCTAAATGAAGTATGTAACCTTTCAAACTTTCTCAACCTCTCCAAAGTATGTATCTTGTAAAATAATGAAAGAAATAAGGTAAATTTGGCTCATGCACTTTATTCATAAACATATGTACTTTTTCTTCTTCTTTTTTTTTCAGATTTTTTTTTAAACGAAAATATAAAATAATACTAGAGGTGCATTTATAATGTGAGCCAAAAATCCTTTTACATAATATGTCTAGCAAGATAAAAAATATAAAACTAACCCATATCTCAATAATTTCAACAATCCTTCCTTCTTGAAATGCAACATAAGCTATTTTTTTTTCACAAATCATCATTCCCACCAACTCTAAGTCTTAATTCTCAAATGGGGGTCAGGCTCAATTTGGCTAAGGATAATTTTGTGGAGTTTACAATAAAAGTCTCAGGCTAATGTTCTGGCTTCAAGCAGGGATAATGTCGGGTAGGTAAAGAGATGATAAAATTTGCTTAAAAGGTGCCTCCATCATTTAATTCTCATCAATATAAACACATAAATGTATTGGCTTTGAATAACTATCACAACATTTAGAGATACATAGGAAGAGTAAATACACTCAAGAAAGCAGAGGGATTTTTAATGTTCTCCCTATAAGGCCAAAATTCTCACTGGGACAATTTTTGTTGGATTTTAACCTTTAGCTTAGGATCATATGTGCTCAATTTCATCACAAGTTCACAATCCACATAAAAATCATTTTCGAGGACTTTAGCTAAACCTTCCAAACACGCCATAGGATTTACATGATCAAGTCAATTATTATTTATCATCATAGGACATCTAAGTTAGGGTATAAAAACTAAAATAATGCAAAAATTTAAACATGCATATTTTTTATTTTTTTCGACATTTTTTATTATTTTATTTTTTTTATGCAACTAAAAATAAGAATAAAGTATGGCAAAAGACTACAATGCATAAAATTTAAACACGAATGCATAAAATAAAAAAAATTTAAAATTTCACCATGTAAAACCAAAAGCAAGACTAACACATATGATAATGATAATGAGCCTTTCCCCCACCCCATACTTAAAATTTACAGTGTCCCCACTGTATAAAATCAAATAAAAACAAGAGTAAAGGAAGGAACTCACAGGATAACACATCGAGGAAGGCGAATCAATGCAGGTCGAGTAGACATCTTTGTCGATCTCGAGTACATGTTACTCGATCTCGAGTAGCTTTTCTGCGTCCAGTGGATTCTGAAGTCAAGGAGTTTCTGTTGGCTTGTCGATGTCGAGTACGTCTACTCGAGATCGAGTAACTTCTGGGCTTCTCCTCCTTGTCGTCGTCGACTTGGCCTTCGTCGATTCTGACTGTTTTCAGGGACTTCTTTATTCCACTTTTTGCAATCCTTATATGCTTGCTGACCTAAAAGTGTTAGATTGCACAAGAAACAAGACTATCCACATGAAATATTCTAAAAGATATAAAACCAAAAATAAAAAACAAAAACCAAAAAGTTCAAAAGGTCCCAAAGATTCATAAAGTTCTATATACATGCTCTAGATTTTAGAGTCGCTAGGCCGACTTCTCCGTTTGCGCTCAAGGACCATTATTGTGAGGCCTGCTCATGCTTGGCCCTTCTCCTGGATCATCTAGGTCCTGATGGTAGTATGCAAGCTCAACTGATATGTGGTTGCTTGCATCATCTCTCTTCTCTTTCTTTCTCTTCCTTCCAGTCCTTAGCTTTCGCAGATTTTCTTGCCAAGGGGCCTTACCTCCCCTTAAATGATTGAAAAATTTCTTCATGCACTGAGGGGAAGTAGAATTCATACCTGATCTTACCTTTTCGGACCCAAAATAGGAAACTTTGGGCTTGGGGCTAGTTGAGATCGAGTACTGCTGGTCGACCTTGAGTACAGGGACCCCATACTTAGGCTCTTGACAAGTCTCTGGCTCAGCAGTGGTTGTCGAGATCGACAAGATCTTGTCGAGATTGAGTAGGGCCCTTGTCGAGATCGAGTAGCCCTTGTCGATCTCGAGTACAGTGTTGGCACCCTCCTCCGCTGTTTGCTTGGTCCCGTGGTTGCTGATGCTTTTCACCTCCAGCCATGAAATTTCCTCTTTTGCAGGACCAAAAGAGAAATCTAAAACCTCATCGCCTATGGTGAAGGTGAGTGAGCGATTCTTAACACTAATCCTGGCATCTGCAGTTGCTAAGAATGGTCTACCAAGAATAATAGGGCTAGTAGGATCTTCAGCACAGTCAATGATAAGGAAATCTGCTGGAACAAAGAACTTACCAACCTGAACAGGGACGTTCTCAACTATACCTGTAGGGATGACCACTGTATTGTTCGCCATGTATAGTTTGGCATCCACAGGCTCTATGCATCCTATCTTTACCTTCCGCCAGATTGATAAAGGCATGATGCTCACACTTGCTCCTAAATCGCACAGAGAATCATATTTATATTGTCCAAAACCCACAGTAACAGAAAACTTACCAGGATCAGGTCTCTTTTCAGGGAAGTAAAGTACTTTGCATTCGCCTACGATCTCTGAGATGGATCGCTTCTTGCTCAGGATTTCCTTTAGAAATTTGACATATCCAGGCATCTCTTGCAGGGCTTCTGTAAAAGGAATAGAAACATTCAGTTCTTACAACATATTAACAAATCTGGTAAATCTACCTGCAGTGGCATCTTTCTGCGCTTTTGAAGGGAAAGGCAGTGACTTTTTCAGTTTCGGAGCCAGATCAGCTGTCGGAGGTGTTGCAGAGTTGTCGACGTCGGCCAGATGCTGCTCCTCGATCTCGACCACGGGCTCCTCGACATCGAGTAGGGTGGTCGACCTGGAGTTGCTGGTCTGCGCAGCGGAGTCCGAGCTCAGCTTCTTGTCTTGGTCGAGTAGCGGCTTGTCGATATCGAGTACATCCTCCTCGAGATCGAGTACACCTTGCTCTGTCTCGAGTTGCTGTTCTGCCTTGCCTTGCTGTTTTCCGACTTCTGGCTCGTGTAATTGATGCCCACTCCTGAGTTTGATAGCTGCGACGTGTCCAGTCTTCCCCTTAGGATTTGGTTCAGTTTGCCCAGGGAGCTGTCCGGACGGTCGTGGGATCTGCGCAACGATTTGTCCCATCTGGGTCTCAATGCCTTTCTTCCAGATGTCTAGCTCTCCAAATTTTGTGTTGAAGTTCTGGAGCTGATTGTTGATGGTGTTTGTAGCCTGCAGGTTCTGTGCATGATTCCGGCGCATCTCATCAAGGATTAGCTGCAGATCGTCCTTCTTTTGATCCCTTTCTGGATGTCCTGGAGCTCTGTGGGGTGGGGGATTCCTAGGAGGACCTTGGTTCCACTGTGGTTGATAGAACCTTTGATCTCCAATGTATCGATTTGGACCCCCCGCGTAAGCTGCCTCCTCATGTGTCTCTGTCATTCTGACTTGCTCTGTGTGTGGGCACTCAGTAGTGGCGTGCCTTTGTGATCCGCATTCGATGCAAGGCTGATTGACAGATAGATATTTGACTTGCTTGAGGAGCTTGCGATTCTGGTCTCTGTAGAACTGCTCCCTGACATCTGGGTCAATCTCCTTTGCTGGCTCATAGAGTGGCATAGATGGTGCTGGCCTGGCATAGGAGTTCTCCTCATAGTTTGCAGTAGACCCATATTTGTTGTCATAATTGGTGAGCTTGTCTAGCACACCCTATGCGTCAACTGACGACATCGTCAGATACTCATAGCGAGTATACTGGTTGATTCTGTCCTTAGTGACTTGATCAAGAGAGTTGAAGAAGATCTCCTGAATGACGTAGGGTGGCTGACCATGAGTAGGGCAAGATCGCAGCAGTTCTTTGTAGCGTTCCCATGCCTTTTCCAGCGGTTCCCCTTGCTTCTGTTTGAAGGCGGTGATTTTCTGGCGGAGAAGTGCTGTCTTGGCAGGTGGGAAGAATTTATTCAGAAACTCTTGCTCTACTTGGGCCCATGTTGTGAGTGATCTTGGTTTAAGCCCTTCAAGCCACTTCAGTGCAGCCGCAGGCCCAGCGAGAGACCAGCGAAAAGCTTTCATCTTGACATATTCCAGCTTTGTACCTTCAGCAAGAGTACGACAAATGTCATGAAAATTGGTAATATGTTCAAGAGGACACTCATTAAATCTTCCATAAAAAGCATTATTTTTAAGCTCTATCAGAAATTGAGTGCGAATTTCAAAGGAGTTTTCAGGGATTAGAATTGCCGATTCAGGCACGACGAGAGTTGGATGCATATAATCCTCTGCTGTAGTTGGATATTGGGCAAGCTCAGCTTCTGCTTGCTCCCTTGCTGCTTTCTCAGCGGCGATAGCAGCATCTTTAGTGGCTAGTTCCCTGGTAAGTCTGGCAATCAGCTGTTCTTGTGTTTCAGCGGCGGCCATGGCTCTTTTCAGTCTAGTGTGGGCTTGTATAAGGCGTTCTGGGTTGTCTAAGCCGTCAAACTCAGGTGGTTGACCAGAACGGCGCATATACCTGAAAAGTAACTCAGAGTAGACGTGAGATTCAACTACCTAAGGCGCGAATGATAGCTTCCCCAGCAACGGCGCCAATTTGTTGGTAGGAGGAAATCAAGACTTGCAATATAAAATATAACTAAAGTAAAGCAAACCAGATTCCGTCCCTTGCAAATAATTACAAGACCTCCTCCTGATGCAGCAGCGGGAAGTCAGGATCGATCCACGAGGAAGCGTGTCAGCGGATCCTAGGCAGCGGAGAAATCTCACGGTCAGAAGTCGACAACAGGGTCCTCGATCTCGACTAGGGTAGTCGACAGAAGATCGGACAGTCGAACACAGCGCAGCAGCAAGCACAGGTTCTCGTCGAACTCGACTAGAGGCTACTCGATATCGAGTAGGGTTCTTGTCGACTTCGGGTTGGGCTTGTCGAGTACCTGCACACAGAAGCTACAGCGATGCTAGATCGAAGATCAGTAGTCGAGCTCGATTAGGCTTGGTCGAGATCGAGTAAAGCAGAAACTTAAAACGGAAGAAAATAAAGAACAAATGCTTTGGGACTTCGAAATAAACTTAATGTAAAAGACTTCCAAGATTGGGGTTTGCAACGACGATAACCATGCATGCATAAGGCAGAACCAAACAGATAATCATGTGAATCGCACCAAGGACAAGCTTTCGCCTTTTCCAACAATTAGACAACTCTTTCAAGAAACCCTAATTGTCTCTACTGATTTTATGTTTACAATCCAAGTTGTTATCATGGATCTTCATTAGATGGGTAATAAACACATAAACAAGTAGGAGACGCTCAAAACATGATAAAGGTCGGATCTTTACCTCAGGCACGCATGGCTAACGTCGGGCTCGCCCCAACCCTAGAAGTGGGTGGACTACTCGCACTTCATCGCAACCTCAGACATTGATTGATGAAAAGAAACTAATTGCATTAAACCAAACTCAAGAAAGTACAAACCAAACAAAGCTGGATCACTCTCGCTCTCCTGCTCCACTCGGCCTCTCTCTCTCTCTCTCTCTCTCTCTCTCCTTTTCTCCTAATTGTTGTGTGATTGGATCAATAAAACTCCAGCCCCATGGGCTTTATTTATAGGCTCCTAAACCTTGCTAATCAAGGATAGAAATATCTAAAACTATATCTAAAAGCATTAAAGATAAATAAAAGCAATTAAAGGAATTAAATCCAAAATAGGGAATTATATCTAAAAGTCTTAAAGTGGATAGAACTCTCTCTTCATTGATGTATCTCGATAGAGTGGATAGAACTTGGCATTCTTCGGGCCCAAGAAATCCCAATCCGAGTAGGATTCGTCAAACCGAGTAACGCGGCTTCTGGAACCGTCGTCGATCTCGAGTAGAGCCTACTCGATCTCGACTAGGATTGTTGGTCGATTGGCTCGGCTTCGTCGTCTCGGCTAGCTGGTCCTCGACAGACTCGGTCATGACTCCTGGCGCTTGTCGATCTCGAGGACCCCTCGTCGACATCGAGTAGAATTGTTCGTCGACTAGGTCTGGCTTGGCTGGTCGGGCAAGTCTTCTCGAGGTGCTCGGTCTTGGCTCCACGTCTTTGTCGACCTCGAGTAGGGTGTGGAGTCGGGTTCTTCGTCTTCAGTTTCTCGACATAGGCTCCTTGATGCTGGCTGGTGTCTAGGCATGTCTTGTCAAGATCGACTAGGGTTAGTCGATGTCGAGTAGCTTTGTGCTCCGGATCTTGCTTCTTGGTTTTCTCCCGAAATGTTTCCATATTCTGCGATATTGAACAGAAATTTATGTAGATCTCTATTTCTGACAAATAAGCATATACTACATAAATCCGACATATTCCTAACTTGAAATATGCAAAATGTAAAGAATATGGAACTAAAATATGCATAAAGACATGGCTACTTTGGAGACATCAGGCGCCGTTGCCGGGGATTCAAATTTATTTCTTTGTTTTGTGTGTTTATTGATTTGTATATATATCTAACCCCGTCGTGGACCTATCTTATGCTTCACGACACCCTACTACTAATCTTTCAAGATGAAGCTCTTGCAGCAGGAGGGAGAATACTTTAACCGATATCTCATAAGAGTGGAAGATGCGGTGGCCTATCTTCATTCAGTGGGTATTCCATGTAGTTGGGAAGCAAAAATTATTCTCATGTTTGAGAACATGACTCCTAACTCCAAATTATTTGCCGAATCCAGAAATAATGGAAGCCTTGATTGGTTGACGTGGTCCAAATTATGGGATCTGTTCTGCTATATGGGTGACCTAGCGCTAGAGGATGAAAGAGAGGGAATGAAAAAGTTGATGGAATCGATGACAAGTGCAAGAGATGGAATGAAAATTTGGCGATGCATGATTCCTCTACCATTAAGCCTACTATACAGGCGGCGCCCGCCGTTCCTTTTATGGTCAGTTCAGACAAGAGTAAAGATGGGGAAGGGAGCCCGATGCCCATTGACGTGGAGTCTCATGAATCGATGCGTGAGGAACCAAGTGTTTTGGCCCCTAAACCACCCGAGAAGCCTATTCCCCGCCCACCTGCGGATGCATGCCCAATCAAAAAGAAAGATGGAAGCCCTATGGATACAAGCGTGAAAGAGCATGTTCGCCGCATTTGGTTGACTTCAGTCCCTCCTTCCTACTTCACAAATTGCATTATGCATGATGAGAGATTTTCAGTCGCCTTAAATCCTATCAAATATATCCGACTAACCTAACTAATGTAGTTCAGCAAGTACGGGTTGATCCCATAGGGAGTCAATGATTTGTATGCACGTCAGAGTGTGCTAATAAGAACTAAAGACACAAAGAAGGGGGATTTTGATGGTTTAAACTAACTAAGAATGGAAAAGTAAGCAAAACAATAAAGTAAAGCAAATTAAGTGAATAAATATGAGAGAAATAGCTTAGGTCAACCAATCTCAGTAATCAGGTTTGTTCATTGATCATTGATATCGAACAGATAACTTCCTCTTGAATACTTTGTTGTGGAAAGACTAGGTCTTTTGAATCCAATTTCTTATCGAATCTAGTTAACAGGACAACCAGACCCTGAAAACCCTAATTATCAAAAAATCTTGAAAGTATCAAGATTCAATTCAATAATCGATTAAGCTTAAAGTAAATCAACAAAGACAATTGACGCACACAACCAGTTATTGCATCAATTGCAAATCAATTCATCATACAAATCCCTAAATCAACCAGTTTCAGAGATTTATACTTTGCTACTCGAGAATATAGATAATTCAACCAGAAATTACCTATATCTAGCTATAGATTATCATGAAAAGGCATCAATTGATCAGACTAATGGAAATTCACGAAAACCCTAAACAATCAGCGCAAAGAATTGATAATATTCAAAAAAGAGTATTAAGAACAGAAATCTCACAATGAAATGATAAACCTGACGCTTCGATTAATTTTCCCAAGCAAAGAGGATTAGTTGTTCATGGTTGAAAAATCACAAGAGGTCTCTAATGGCTCCCGTCTGAATTCCGTTCCAAATCAAGCAGAAAACAAAAACCTCCTCGTTGTTCCATTGTTCCACACCTACCGTTTCAAGTCCCCTCTAAAGCATTTAATAATTAAAAATAAAACAACCAATTTCATAAATGATGAATCCAAGTAACAGTCACAGCCCACGTCTTGAACTCGGCATAAAACTCGGGTGTGCCACCACATAACTCGGCCGAGTTCTTCTTGCTCCACCCGAGTTATTTTTCTGCAGCCATATTGATATCCCGTTTTCTCTGTTTCCAAGGCTGAATTTGGAAAATTCGTAACCACAAAAGTTGTAGGTCTTTGAATCCTCTTTCCAACAAGTATAAGTACGCCCCGATCTGATAAATACAGCCTTCAAACGACTCGTTTTAGTGCAGCGTCGCCAGCTTGGACAGCTCCAATCCTTTATATGTTTAGCTCCTCTCCTTGGCTCTCGTGCTCTTCTATTCTCGTCCAATCTTCCAAAATTGGCTCGAGCTTAGCTTCACCTCTTTACAATCACCTGAAATCATGCACAAATCTCGTAGATTCCGACTCTAATTGAAACATAATGAAAACATGAAAACTACTCTTACTCATGCATTTTACCCTACCTAAACACATCTAAATGCTTATATTAGCACTACCTAAATGTGCATGATCAATGCCACCGGAGGAGGAAGATATCAATAAGAGTGGCGTCTCTGACGAGGAATGGGATGAAGAAGAAGAGCTGGCATTTCTTGAAGTGGAATCTCATGAAAACGCGCATGAGGATCCTTTTGATTTAGATTCCGATTCATCCGATGAGCTCAATTCCACCACATTAATCGAGGAAGCAAGTTTATAGCCGATCTATATGGCTCCTGAGCAAGATAGCGATGCTTCTTACACTCTTGTTGATTTCGGTGAGTTTGTTGATCCTTGGGAGCACTACATCTACAAACCAACAGCGGAACTGTGTTGGTGGTACTACATTCCCTCAGTTGAAACTCAAGCTCGAGAACATGATAAGTTGAATTCTTTCTTTCATTGCATATCTTTAGCTTTCAAGTTTTTCATGTTTCGTGTTCATTCTAATTTTGGGTGGGCACAAGAGTTTGATTTGGTTTTGAGAGCGTTAACGGTTTCTGAATGAGTCTTGAAGGTAAGAAAAGAATAAACCGTCGAGTCTTAGATGATAAACAAGGACACTTCTTGGGAGGCAACCCAAGGTCAATCTCTATTTTTCATGCTTTTGAATTCCTAGTTAGTTTTTCATTATTTAAATTTCAATAAATTTTAGAGTTCATATTCGATAGTTAATGGGATTCTGTGAGTCTTTTGGAGTTTTTGGGACGATCTAATGGTAAAGTAAGTGGAATGGACGGAAAAGGAGCAACCAAGGCTCGCTTAGGTAAGTCGCCGCCGCGAGACTCAAGTCGCCGCTGCGAGGTGGTCGGCCTTGTTTCAACACGGCAGGCGCCGGTTCTGCAGAGGCCTGATACCGACTTGGTATTTGGACATACCGAGTCGAGAGTTTTTCAATTCAAGTCGCCACCGCGAGATCCTGTGTCGCAGCCGCGACTCATCCTATGCTGCTGCCATGCCGTCAATGATAGAGCCCTGGCGACTGCCCCCATTTTTTTGCCGCGAGATTACCTCTCTCGGCCGCAAAAAGTACCAATCGCAACCGCGACAACTCCCACACGCCACAGCTGAAACTCCTCGCCTCGCCGCCGCGAATCCTCAGGTCACGACCATGATAGCTCCCATTTGCCACAGCGTGCTCCCGTACCCGAGCACCAGTGTAACCACTCCACTCGCCACCGCGAGTTCACGTTCCGCGGTCGGGAGTCCATCAGTGCCAGGATTACAACCACCGCTACAAGAGCATGTCAGTTTTCTCTTCTTTCACCTCGGTTTTATTTGGTTATTTTTGTTGTCTTTTATTTTCATTGATAACAATGAAAGACTTAAGTGTGAGGAAGGGATTTAGTGTGTCTAGTTAGGTCATGTTTCAATTTCACTTGTGTCTTTATTATTAGAAAAAGAAGAAAAAAAAAGAAAATGTCAAAAATCCCAAAAATATCATGCATTGCACATATATGTTGTTATTCAAACACCCACCTTAGTTAGTGAAACTCCATATCTTCTTATGACATGAACTTGTAAATCCTACGATTAGTTTGAATTGCTTAGCCTTTTTGTTCTTAAATGTTTTCATATGGAGCATGATTGGTGATGTAATTGAGCATGTATGATTAAGCTAAAGTATGATTGAAATCCTACAAAACATGACCCTTATGAGATTGTTTTAGCGTTATTGGATTCAAATATAGTCTTTGTGCTTAATTGTGTGATTTACTCTCCTATATTTCTACCTCTTGATATTGACTTCATTGGCTATTGTCAAAGCCGACTAACATGTTTGTTGCTTGTGGATTTTTGTGCTTTTATGGTATATTTGGCTTTAGTTGCTTGTGAGTTTTGAGTGAAATAAGGTGGCAATGGTTCATACACATAGTAACCGGATTTATGCATGACACCCATGGGTATGATTCACGCAAAACGGTCTTGAAAACTATCCACTAAGAAAGGAAGCTTGATCATTGAGTAACCGAGTTCATTCATGACAGCCATGTTTGCAATTTGCGTCAATAGATGTTCAAGTGGACTTTATTCAAGTAAGTTAAGGTGTTGATAGACCGTGGTCATTCATAACACCCATGTTTGTGACTCGTGTAAGGAATACACCGAAGCCAAAAGAAACCAAAGAATGAAAAAGAAAAAAAATGGAAAATAAATGAAAATGAAAAAAAAAGAGTGAATAATCTAGAGCCAAATGGTTTATTTTTATTGTTTTTCGCAAGTGATGGCATTTCGGTGGAGATTTGATTATATTGTTGTCAATGTCTATGAGCTTAGTGCATTTTGGATTGAGTTGAGAGTTGAACTTGAAAGCCTAAACACATGAGAGCACGAGTGAAACACATATTCCTTGTGAGGTAGGATGATTTCTACTTCTATGCTTTTATCGCTAAATACATGCTATGATGTTTATTCACTTGATCATGTGCTCCATTTCATATTGATGTTGCTTTTGATTAAGGCTATTGCATGAAGGATGAACTCGTTGGTATATGTTGCTTTTTATTGATTCACTCGAGGACTAGCGAAGCTTAAGTGTGGGGGAGTTTGATAAGGCATATTTTTATAGGTATTACAGAGTAGTTTTAGTTGTGTTTCATAGGTGTTTGGTTATGTTTTAGAGGTAATTGCGTATTATGCTCTTTTAGTGGTAAAGATCGAAAACTACGCTATTTTATTGGATTTATGAAGATTCGTAGTGACGACATGGTGAGGATCTTGGGAAGATACCAAAGAGAATGTCCAAAGAGCGGGGAACAAGTCAAGGAAGGATTAGAAGGCGATTTGGGAGGCAAAGAAGCATAAGAACAAGAGCAGAAACGAAGCACTTAGAGAAATCGTATCTTTGAGGTTTTGAGAAGTTGGATTCAGCTTCTGAGTTATTCATGAGAGTTGTAGTCCTTGAGAAGATATTTCCAACGCATATTCGTATGTGCCAATCGGGCGAACTATGACTCCGGAAAGTGCATTACAACTTCAATCTGCGAAGCTGTCTAGGCGGCGCCCGCCGTGGTTTAAGCGGCGCCCGCCGTCCCTTCAGATCCGGATACGCGTAAGCGACCCAATTTCTATCTTTTGTGGAAACTCTAATCTAGGGTTTTGCCGACCCCTTTAGGCTTTATATTAGGTTTTCTTAGCCGTTTGGAGAATCATCTAACAACAATCTAACACTTTGACTTTAGTTTTGTTTTCCATTCAGAAGAAGTGATATAGGTAAGCCATGTTTGGCTAATTCTCCGTTGTTTTCATCTACACTTTCGAGACTTGGTTGGTTGTTTGTGAGTTTCTGATGAAGTATTGATTCTTTCTTTAATATTTGTCGATCTCCCTTGCGATTATTGATGATATCATTGTGATTAGCTACCATGATAGTATCTTGCTAGGTATTTGTTCTTTCGTGATTGAATGAATTCTGTAATAGCATGCTTCGGATTGTGAGAACCTTCGTTTGATCATGACTAACTAGGGATTTCGACATATGTCTTAAACATCGGTTACCTTACATACTTGGTGTTATTCATATGCCTAGATTCTTAGAAATTTGTGCTATATTTATGCTAAATCTTTGTCCGTACAAGGGTTACATAAAGGTGTAAGGACTAATTGTGCTCTTTGTGTTTTAATCTATTCAAACTAAGATGGGAGGAATTCGTAGATGACACTTCAATTGGATTCGACGACCAATAACGCCAACCAATGTCGAGAATTTGTGGATGGAAACATCTCTTTTAACTATCACTTGCTTTTGCTTAGATTAATCTTTTATTTACTTCTTTCCCATAACTTGCCTTTCAATTGATAAATACACAATTCTTCGAAATACTTGTTTCTATGTGGGATCGACCCCTTACTTGCAATCTATACTAGTTTGTTTGTTTGAGAATTATTTTGATAAGGGAAATCAACGACTTTCCCTCTGTCAAGAACCCTCCAGTCATGAGATCTCTTGCTTGTGTTAGATCAATGAACTGTTGGTGTAAACAACGATATTTATTAAATATTATATTTACCTGATTCGGAAAGTCTTCGGAAAAAGCTCGTCCTCGAGTAACTTGCTATTTTGGGAAGTTTTCTGCTTTCAAGATTCAGATTTGACAATTTGAAGTTTATTTGGTCATTTTGAAATGATTTGAAATTTCGATTTTGGATTTTCTCAGAGTCTAGATTGTCAGGATTCCGAGTTACACCTAGCAAGACCATCTCTCTCTCTCTCTCTCTCTCTCTCTCTCTCTCTCTCTCTCTCTCTCTCTCTCTCTTTCTCTCTCTCTCCTCTCTTTTGTCCTCTTCTCCATTGACCTTATTAAATCCACTATTGCCTCCTCTATAAAAGGTAACCTCAAATCATAAATCCTTAAATATCCACATAAAAATCTGAGCCACCACACCCAAAAACACTACTTTGATCTCTCTCTCTCTCTCTCTCTCTGATGCGGATCAAGATGACCCTTCGTGGGTCAAAAAATAATCTTGATCGAGGCGAGCTCTCAAGATCGATTTGAGGGCTATTGATAGCAAAGCATGTCTTCCTCAAGAGGAAGAAAAAGGCGTCACCATGGATGAAGAGAAGGAAGATATTTTCATTATTTAATTATTATTATTATCATTAGTATTTAGGTTTTTTCCATATTTAGTAACTCCTATGTTACTTGGAGCTATTTATGGATTGTCTTATTTTAGTAATACTTAGTTAGGTGAATAAAAGTGGAAAAGGAAAGTTTATCTCTTCTAGATATTTTCCTTGGACACTAAGTATCAATATTTACCTAGGAGTTTATTTATTATTATTTTATCTAGCCAAAGTTCTATCATTTGCAAGGAAGATTTGACATTGCTTTGTTGATTAAACATTTCTTTACATTCAATAAAAAGTAGATGGAAATTAATATTGAAGAAACATTTTTGGCTAAAAAGGTTCTTCAGTTCCCCCATCCGAAAGCTTTTGCATTCAAGTTATTGTTCGATCAATGATCTGATACCAAACCTTAATCCAAACACAATCCCAACAACAAGGAAGAAACCCTAGCGGAGCAACCGTCGCAGAAATAGGGTCAGAAACCATCGCATGCAGAGGAAGACCGTCGTAGGATCCCTCGCACCCGCCACTAGTGGCAGCCGCCGCTAGCTCTGCTGTGGCCACTCCATCCTCCCGCCGCATGACCGCTGTACGTGTAGCTGCTGGGTTGCTGCGTTTGTCGCTACTGTGGAGTTTATATCGCTACTTATTTCCACCGCATTAAATTCAAAACCTTTAATTGTAATTGATTGTATAAAGTCGCTACTTATTGCAAGATCGGGACAAACATAAAGTCGTTATTCTTTATACCGAGTCCACAGGCGAAGGATTGGGAATCGCAACGTATCACTCTCCCTCCCATTCGAAATCCAAGGAAGAACTCTCATCTCACCCTCTCCTCAACCCTTGTTCAATCTTCAAATCCACCTAAAAAATCTTTGTTTTGCGTTTCTCCCAGCCGAAACACCACCAAAACACCTCTCATCTCTTCCCTTTGAAGATCAAGCGAAGAACACAAATGATAGCCATTGATCCAAGAAAAAACAGAAGTTATTGCCGTGTTTCGCCACCGCGAGTTCTTGTTCATCGCCACAAGGAAAAAGCCAGGTGGTGCCCTGTTCGTTGGTTCTTGCGGTAATGAGCTTGTTCTTCCACTTTCTTGCGTCCCTTATCCTTCGGTGATCATAAATGTGAACCTTTACTAAGTTTTCTACCTTCCAAGATTGAAAGAGAGTGGATCTTAGCCTCGGAAAAGCAAGATCGAGCCCTTACTCCCTTCTTCCCCTATTTTTCAAAGGTGAGCTTGGTTTTGGTCATTTCTCTCGTTTTGATCCTAAATCTTCGTAAAAGAGGACTTTTACTCATCCTGTATATTTCCTACGCTCGATCGTTCATTTTCCGCGTTGATTCGGAGCTCGGAGGACCACCATTGAAGCTTGTGAAGGTTTCTTGAAGACCCTTGGGTAATCCCTCTTCCGCTCTCCCTCTTTGGTCCTCGTTGGTGTCATTTTGTGTTTTTAATGGTTGGGGAAGGTTAGACTTTAGTTTAAAATTGGTTTAGAAAATAAAAGGATTGTTTCAAGGAAAAAATGAGCTAAAATATTCGAATCTTGCCGCGTCGAAACCATGGTCGTCGCGGCGAGTTAAAACAGAAACCACTGGGGAGAAAGAAGGCATTTTGCGGTCGCGAGTAACCATTTTGCCATGACAAAATAGGTCTCTCGCGGGAGCCTGGGATGTATTTCGTCGCGGCGAGCAGCCACTTCGCCGTAGCGAAACCAGCCCTAGCAGCTGTTAGGAGGAAAATCAAGTATGAAATAAATCTCAAATATAAATCTCAAACCGGATCCCTGAACCACACAAATAAAATTACAAGACTTCCTCCCGTTGTAGTGGATGGGAATCAGGATCGTGTCCACGAGGAAGAGTGTCAGTGCTCGCCTTTCTCGTTCCAAATTACTCTCGTAATCGACCAACAGACTACTCGATGTCGAGTAGAGTACTCGATATCGACTAGGTCTGTCAACTAAACCTACAGATCTGCACAACAGAACACGAAAATAGCCAATGTCGAGTAGGACAGTACTCGATGTCGACTAGAATTGGTCGACGTCGAGTGCTTGTCAGTGCAAAAATCGTAACTTGTTGTAGAAATAAAGACAGAAGAAAACACAATTGATAGAATTCGAATTCAATTAACTAAAAGCTTTTAGAATCGGGGTTTCAACAACCATATAAGAATAATGCTAAAGGTATAAAAGATCTTGCATTTTCATCAAATAACTGTCGCCAGTAACGAATAGGTATATAGAGGCTTTCGCATAAACCCTAATTATTACTAACCCTTTTCACATAATTAATCCAAATTTGCATTACGATCACTTTTGCTTCAATAACACAAATAAGGATCACCTTCGACTATCGCAGAAGAATCATGCTCATAGGGATAGAAGATGAAATCGCCTTAAAAGTTGTACCTTTGTCGCATTACCTTACACGGCTACCGTCAGGCTCGCCCCGACCCTAGAAGTTGGGTGACTACTCGCTCTTTATCATCAAAAGACACATCAATAATGTAAAGAAACTAACTTGTATTTTATCAAAACAAAGCTTACAACCGATCAACGCTAAATCGCTCTCGCTCTTTCACCTTACTCGGCCAGAAGCTTCAACAAAAACTTCTAAATTGCCTAACTAGTGGTTGCTCAATTGCTTGAGAGAAGAATTGGATGATTCCTAAAACTAGCCCCTAGGACTTTATTTATTGCATTCAATCCCCGTTATCCAAGGAAAGAATAATCTAGATATATCGAAAACTATCTATCTAAAAGCTTAAGATATAACTTGGTAAATAAAACAAATAAATCCTCTTTAAGTAGAAACAGGAATTCCCAATGTGGATAAATATCTTCAAATTGAAAGATCTTCACACCTTTTGATAGATTTCCCACGTGCCTTTACTTGCAAGTAAACTATTTATCGGATCTTCACTCGGATTCCACTCGGACTAGTCCAGAGAAGTACTCGACATCGACCAAAGTAGTCGACATCAAGTAGAGTTCCGCCAATCTGGGGTGGCAAAACCCATTTAGCCACGGCAGTAGCCACGTCAAACAGGGGTGGCCAAGTCTGGGGTGGCAAAATGTTACTAGCTACGGAAACTTGTCGGGGCTACGAATTCAGCCATGGCTAAGCAACAGCGAAGCAACCCTATAAAAGACATGACACATTTGCCACGTCAAGTTGCCGTAGCTAAAGGGTGGATGGAAAATTTAAAAAAAAAAACTGCTTTTTAGCTCGGATTCTTCAGACCCGGGCTAAAAAGTCGAAAAATTATTTAAAAAAAAATAAAACAATACACACAATTTACATATACAATAAAATTTCATTAATTATACAAAATTTACAATGTATAATAAAATTATGTCAAAAACTACATAATTTATATAGAATAAATATACATAATTATAAATTTTACATGTATGATAAAATGTTCAAAACTACATTTTAACCCAAAAAAAAATGTCCAAATGCTATATTTGTCAAGGATGTGCCTTCATGCAACTAAAATTTTCTATGTAAAATGTATAACTGCATCAAACTCCTGCAGAGAGAGATTACCAGATTCTTTAAGAGAAAATGATGATAACACAAGTAATATTGTACTAGTAGTTCTTTATGCATTTAGCTATAGCAACATATATGCCAGGCAATATATTTTCAAAAGGGGACTAAGAACAAGGTAAAAGAAAGCACTTTCAACTCTTCAACAATATTACACTATAAACCTAATTCCTACTTGATGGTATCCATATAGAAATTGGAGTCAAATCTGATAAAAATAAGACCTCTTCGTACAATTCTGCTTCCAACTCTTTAACAAGTTGACCACGAGCCCTGCTTCCATAGATAGAACTTCTTCAGAACAAGATGGGAGAGAAAGCATTTGATTAGGAGGCAAAGAAGCAAGAGCGCGGGCTGCATCCCTGGTAAGGACCTAAAAATATTCGAATAGTGAGTGATGACAAAGAAACTTTTCTTACATAAAAATGAGCTAGAAATCAAGATGTGAAAACATAATTAACATATATACTATACTACTATTTATATATAATATGATAGAAAGAAAATTCTTTAGAATTGTTCTGAAGCATATGTATTCAGCATAATTCGAAGCTTCAAATCTGCTTCTTAATTAATAGCAAATTTTCCCATGTAGCACATTGCGAACAAAGCCTGCAAAATGGGAGAAGGATACCAAATGCCAGCTATAAGAGATTAAACAAAAAAAAGGAAAGAAATCAACATACCACAGTTCTTTATTTGCATAATAGAAAGAGATTGTCTCCACATTGCTGAAAGTAAGGTAGAAATGTGCCGAATTTCCATTTTTCTAGTGCTGCAAAGTATCATATATCCAACAAGAACCATGACCACAAAAGCAAGGGCCACAACAAGGACTGTGTTGCGGCGGCGCAATGGGCGGAGATGGAGAGACGAAGAAAAAGTGAGGAGTTGGGAGTCGGGGACTAGATCTACGGGAGTTGGAGGAAGTGAATGAGAGAGGCAAGGTGATAGGGTTTTAGTTATTATTATTGTTTTTTCTTTTCCAAAAAATTATAATATCACGACGAAAAATGTCTAGCTGTGGCAAAAAGTGCCCTATTAGCCACGACAAAACTTTTTCCGTTGCCACCAAGAGTGGCAAAGTCGACCCAATAGCTTCGGCAAATCCTTGTCGTTTCTACTGTTCTGGTTTTTTTCATGGATACAACTTTTGCCGTAGCTAATCCCGTGGCAAAATGGTAGCAATTTCCATGGCACATGCCTGCTGAAGGTACCAAGGGTGGCAAAAATAATATTTTTTTTGTAGTGGTTGTGTTCTCGTCGGATTCGGACTCGAGCTCGACTAGAATTGCTTATTCAACGGGTACTAAATATCGAGTAAGTTACTCGACGTCAAGAACTTTTTTTCTCCTCGAGTGGTTTGTTGCTCAGCTCGTGCTCGACTGGGTGATTTCGACTAGATGTACTCGACATAGACTAGAGTGGTCGACGTCGACTAGTCCTGTCGAGTGCTTTTCTCTTCTCTTCTACTTGATGCGCTCTGGTTCAGCTGCTACTCGACCTTGGACTTTCTGTAGTCGACCTCGAGCTCTTCCATGGTTTCCTCCCTTCACCGAATTACTGTAAAATATCTCGATTTCTACGAAATTAAACAGAAACTAGTGTAGACCTCTATAATTGACAAATAAGCATAAACTACATAGATTCTGTATAATTCTAACGCAATGATATGAAATGCATACAGAAATCAATATAAAAGTTAATGTAAAACAGGGAATTTAGGCGCACAACCACAGCCTTGCCCAAGATGGCTCCTTTGATCTCTTTGCCCATTTGGTTTGGTTTTTGGGTTTGTCCAATCTATCTTGGGTTTATTGTTGATTATTGATTTCAAATGTAGATTTTCAATATATTCATTTTATGGGATTATTATATGTTATAAAATATGGTTTTAAGGATTTTGAAAAGTGTTTGATTGTATTGATTTAAATGTGTTGAGATGCTTGGTTGTTTTGAAATATCTCGAAAGGTTTTGAACCCTAGTTGCTATTCAATGTTTGACGATCTTAGAACTTGTATTCGGGAATGTTTTGAAAGGTTTTTTGTTTTCAAACCGAGATTTCGGGATTCTTTTAACGATAACTTTGACCAATTAATTGGACTTAATGATTTAAGAACGACTTGTATTAACAATGTTTCACAGACCTGGTTTAACAGACTGATATAACTTGTCGGACTTTTGGACCCCTTTAAACCGGACTTCTTGAAACTGTTTAACTGAACTTGACTTGGACTTTCCTTGAGACTTGATTAGACCTATGAACTATATATAATTGGGCCAGACTTTGAGATTGAGATTGGCCGTATGAATGATGATGATTATGAGAATTGATATGAAATGGTAATCTTTGGATATCTCGGTGTTCGAATGTTTTCTCGTGTTTCGAGTAGTTTTAAAATGTTTTGACGTATCGGATGATTTTGGAAATGCTTTTGAGTATGCACTCTCTTTGTGATTAGTTAGTAGCATTGTTTAGCTTATCACATCCTTATTATTTATACTAGGTACTTACTGACTTGTTGGACTTCTGCTACATGCTATTGCCTTTGCTGTTCGGCTTTACAGGTAAGTTCCCTCGTGGAGTTTACTCAGATTGATTCTCTTATGCATGTAGTCACATGATATGCTAGGTGTTGCATGTGCATAGTCTCATGTTTCATGTAGTATCCTGCTTAGGTTGCACACTTGAATGAGCATTCGTTTACTCAATGTGTTCGGCTTTGCAGGTAAGTTTCCTCATGGAGCTTACTCGGATTGATTCTCATATGCATGTAGTCACATGATATACTAGGTGTTGCATGTGCATAATCCCATGGTTCATGTAGTATCCTGCTTAGGTTGCACACTTGAATGAGAATTCGTTTACTCAATGTGTTTGGAAATAAAACGGCCGTTATCTGTGAGTCGTAGAGTCTTAGCTGGGGTCATAGGACAGCCCATCCCCAACGGGATTGTCCCGAGTCATTATTGTCACGAGATACGAGAAGAGGTTGATTGCTTTATGAGCTTGATTTATTATGAGCATGATGACTAGATGAGTATAATGATTGATGAGCATGATTATTGATGCGCATACACACACACACGGTGGATTGGATATGTTATAGCATCGAATAGGCTAATGTATGCCCTAATGGGAAGGGGGCAGAGGTAGGAGAGGGATATGCCATTTGACATTCTTTGGGCCATTTATCGCACTTTCTGCATATTATATATCATGATAAGCATGATTTGTGTGTTTAAATTCCGTGTTGCATTAGAAGCATCTTTATTTAGGTTTAGCATATATTATGTGATCGTAGTGGGACCGAGTTCCGCTTGTGAGCCCCAGTCTGATCCCATTCCCCGTGTTATTTTTAAGGTATGATTATAGATTGATGCTTACTCTATGCTTCCATGGCATGTTATATTTTGGGATGATTATCGACCAAGAGACGGACTTTCACCAGACTTCTGACTTCGATGTTTTACATACTCGTTGTATACTTGGTTTTGATCTGGCCATGTCGTGGCAAGTTGTACTCTGATTTCCGCTTTTTCTTTATGATATCCTAAAGGAGCCTTGAGAGGAACGTTGTATTCCATGTTATTAGGTCTTTCAAACCCAAACCACCTTCTTCTTTAGGCATACATACATCTTTCCATCTTACCCTAGAAGATTTCCACATAAATTTTGCACAAAGGCTATTTACTCTATCTATGAGAGTGGATAGGGAAGGCAGAATTGAAAACCAAAAGGCCTGAATTCCTTGGACAACAGTCCTTATCAGTTCCACATTACATGCATAAGACAAGGTTTTAGAGTTCCAATAACTAATATTAGTGAGGATTTTATCAAAGAAGGGAGAAAATTGGGATATGGTGAGCTTCCCCAAGCAGATGAGGATTCCTAGGTATCTGAAGGGAAACACCCCTTAGGAGAAGCCTGTTTTGTTGGCCACATATTCCTTGTCATCATTGTTAACTCTAGCAAAAAAGTAGGATGATTTAGAAGGGCTTACCTCTAAACTTGATACAGTAGAGAAATGGTCTAGAGCATCAAGCAAAACAGACATGGAACCCCTATCCCCTCTTGACAACAAAATTAGAACCAGGGAGACTTGATTTGAATTTCAGAACTCTTGAAAGGTAGTCTACTGATAATACAAAGATCAAGGGGGAGATGGGATCCCCTTGCCTTAGCCCTCGTTTTCCAAGAAAATACCCCTGCAAGCATCCATTTATATTGATAGAGAAGGAGGTAGAACACACACACTGAAGCACCCAATGCACAAAGAGATGAGGGAAATTGAGGTGAATGAGCATCTGTTTTATGAATTTGCAGGAAATGGTATCATAGGCTTTCCTCAAGTCTAGGTTAAAAATGCATATTGGGTTGATTCTCTTCCTAGAGTATTTACTAATCAATTCTTGTAGGAGGAAAATATTTTCATTCATCATTCTTCCTTCAATGAATCCTATTTGAGAGGGTGAGCTAATGCTACTTAATAGAGGAGATAATCGCCTAGCAAGGATTTTTGTAATGATTTTATAAGTTATGTTGCAACAAAAAATAATTTGTGACTCTAGGATATAACAAGTAGTTGGACAAATAAGTAGGGGTAAGCAATCATGATTCTTGATGCATTCACATGTCTCTCTTAGACTGGTCGTAAAAAAAACTTGAAAATCTCTCCTCTTTATAAAAATTTCTAAGTAGATAAGTACGTAAGATGATTGCATGACTTTCTTTCAGTTTGATGAGTATAATAAATTGACCTAAGAGGCGAGCATCAGAAAAAAGATCAAGAACTAGAGTATACAGTATTGTGTAAGTATTTGCACATCAGGCCAAGAGTTTTAGTATATCAATACGTTAATGTTTCTGGTTTATTGTGATTCAAGATGTTTTTGATGCTTTTCGATACTATGTTGTGACCTGAGTTGCATCAAGATATGATATTTATGATGTTTTCGATGTTATAGTTAAAGTTTTTGGTTTAAACGAAATCTGATTGAAGTAACTGTGAAAGAGTTTTTCACTTTTCTTGATAGGAGAGTTTTTCTAATTAAAAGCGAGGCTAGCAGTTTTTCTATTTGAAATGTAACTGTTTACACAATTTACATGTATTTAAACTTGGAACTGCAGAGTCGATGAAGTCAAAATAAACTTAAAGAGGTCATTCGTCTTAGAAATTATGCTTAAAGAAATGTATATTGCTAACAACTACAGAGGAAATGAATTTAATGCTTATTCAACCTTTGTTAATCATAGAGTTGTGTTGCTGCCTTGTATGTGTTTGATGAATGATGTACTATGCTTACACATTTATTTGATATTTGCAGATATCACTAGCTGCGTTGGATATCCCAGAGGAGTCTTAAGGTATATTTTTTCTTCATTGGTTTGTTTAATAATGTTCTGACTCTAGGAGATAACAAGTAGTTGGACAAATAAGTAGGGGTAACCACTAAGCATTAGTTCTTCAGAGCTTTTGATTTTATAGAACAAGTCTCACACTAGCATAACAAGTAGTTTGCCAAATACGTGCTTTTTTTTAATCACTTTCTTGTGATTTATATGACGAAGTAATGATTTATGTAAAGGCTGACACTTGGATTATTGACTTTTTTTTTGTTAACTAGGATTATTAACTAATGATTTATGTAAGGGTTGCAGGTTGTATATAACTAATGATTTGCATCCAAGTAATTAGACGAATACGTGCTGATTTTAATCACTTGTTAAATTTTTAGCCTATTAGCTAAATGGTAGAACTTTGTGTATACACAAAGATGCCGGTACAAATCCCGCATAGGCTACTATAACAAATTTGTTTTTTTTAAGTTTTGATAAACTCATTAGAAATGGCATGTTTACCGTCGCAAAAAATCCATGTAGTGCCAGATGGGAAAAAGGCGGGAAAAAAGAGCGGCAAAAGTACTTTCAGCAATTTGGCTAAATTTCTTGTGAGAGCACATGCCATCGCAAATATCCGTCGCTAATAACTTGCAACAGGAAGATGTCGTCGCTCAGGGGTATTTGCTACCTTAGGGCTAGTGACCAATGATTTGCTGTCGTATAGCCGTGGCAAATTTTTTTTAGCGACGGTAATCATAGTTTTTGCGACGGTAAATAGTCGTTTCTAAAGTCATTTTTTTTGTAGTGATAAGTGATCTAGAGCATCATCGAATACAATATTCACCATTCTTTTTAGCTCTTTGGAGCAATCCATATAAACTAATACCCTTGCATATAATTGCTTTGTCTTGTGCTCTATGTATGCATCTGTCATGATAGGATCTCCTATTTTGGAGGCAATTTTTTGCAACATCACAGGGGTCCAAAACTCAGTGGGGAGTTTGTGTATTTTTATCCAAATAGGTAGGCTAGAGAAGAGGTCTTTATCGAAAGTAAAACGTTCAAGCGCACACTTCAACAACAAGGTATACCCCGGACCCGTGTAAGGACCTTTAAGCAGCACTTCATCTCTATCCTCCTCTTTATCAAACTTGAACATTAGCAAGCCCCCTTGGGCATTATATTGATGTTTTGGCCAGTTTTCTTTTATCTTACCTATAGTCTGGAAGATTAGGAATCTTCCTACTACATAACCCACAAAAACAAATCCCCAAGCCTCTTCCAAGCTAAGACAGTCACTCCTAGAGGCTTTGACAACATCTCCCTCACCTGATTTCTGGTAAGTTAGCTTGAAGCCCCGTGGTTTGGTGATTCTCCCTTTAATAAGGGAATTTGTGGCCCATAATGCACCTTGAATCTGAGAAGTGTCGGTGGGTCTTGAGGTAGAGGGTTGGCCATCTGTTAAGGGAGAGGTGGGTTTGTAAGCTTCAGCCGGGATGGGTTCAGGGGGTTGAGGAAGGGGGGAGTGATGAGGATATGTTAGTGGTTCACTATAGGCTTAATGCAGTTACTTCCAATATCATTCACAATAGGCGCAAATCCTGACTCTGAATTCTGAGAACCAGCAGTTTGATTTGATTCCATGTTTTCATTTTGCAAATTCTAATGTCCCTCCATTGGGATCTTTTCCACATCATTTTAAATATTACTAGCAGAAATAAGGCACGTAATTTGTCACTCCATTGGGATCTTCTCCACCACTAAATGTCCCTCCATTGGGATCTTTTGAACATCCAATTATGTACCATAAACACGGAAGTAGTTGTTGCCGCCATCAAAATTTATTTTACAGGTTTCTTGTGCTGGTTTGCTCTATCTCATGTATCTTTTCTTCCTTGGTGTCACTGTAGACGTTTTAAGCTTCGTTTGTTTTGTTTTTTTCTTTTTAGATTTTTCCAATTTATAAGTGAATTATTTCCTTTTCAATCCCTTTCACTAAACAAACGGGTTTGCATTTGATTCTATTAATTCTCTCTACCTCCCATATGGATAGCATAAAGAATTAAGAGAGCTAATGAAAGTGGATTTTTTTTATATATTTTTAAACCTCTAAAGCTCTTGTTCTTTTGTGTTGCTTTGATGTGTTTTTGGGCACTTCAAATAACACACTTTTGCCTCTATTTTTTGTAACTCTTGAGCTTCAACTCCTTGTCTACACAAAAAATGAAAACTCTTGAGCAAAATTAACGCGCTTCACGCGCCTTCTTCCTCTTTCCATACCCTTCGCTTATTCGTGAACACATCCCACTTGATTCCCCACCCAGGAAACTCATTTCCTATCAAATACCCTTACTTATGTCCACTTATTGAGGTAGCTCCCTCCTCGTGGCTTGATTCTGGGCTACCTGTGCACTCGATGTTCAATCTCCCTGTAAATTTGCAAATTGTGGCCGTCGGTGGTTTGCTGGCGGTCTCTTATTCTCCCTTGGTCCAAAGTGGTGCCATCGGGTTTGTGTTCGACTGCCTGTGTTGGGATTTGGTGGGGCCCTGATCAGGAGGTGGTTTACCGTTCGTTTGGGTAGCTATTGGTTTGAGCGGTGGACTGGATGGTTGTTTTATCCTTGTCCCCTTGCTCCTAATGGCTTTTGATGGTGCGTTTACCCTCAAATCTCAGCCCCTTAACATGTTAATTACCTTAATTTTTCTGGTTATATCGAATTTAGTGATATTATTTACAACCCTAACTCCTATTTAAGATTTCTAGGCTTGAATCATTGTGATTATCTTCATATTAGCCCATATTAAGCAATTTCTAGTCTTTCAATTCCTTCTTTGGATTTTTGTATTGTTATGCCCCTTGTCATGATGCCCAAATCGGGTGACTGCCCTAAGACCCTGTTTGACATTATGTTTTTTAGGTTATTGGGGGTGAAGGTTTTTTTCTTTTTAAAATAACCATGGCCTCCGGTGTTTGGGAATGTAGGTGTAATTTTGGGAGATAGAGGAGGTGGAGGTGAAAACAAACACGCCTTCCACCAATCCCCAAAATCTGTTGAAGAGTGAAGTGCTCGAAGTGAGAGCACTTCTCTCTAAAAAACCAAAAACCCAAAACCATCTACCAAGAACTCCATTGCAGATTTGCATATGAATTACAATCGCATCTCTCTTCTTCATTTCTGAACACCTAATATGGTAATCAACAAATACAATACCGGGGAAGAACGAAGAGTTAAAATCTCGACCCCAACAAGGAACACTACAATACCGGGGAACAACGGAGAGTTAAAACTCTCGACGCCAACAAGGAACGCCAGTATCGCTATTGAAGAACACCACGTAAGAAATACACCAAATCAAATGGTTCAACCAGGAATCACTATTGTCGACTTCATGGTCTCTACCCACCTCTCCGGAGCAACGTCACTTCACCACTAAGGCTAGAGCTGGCAAGTTGGTCGTTCTGGTCGGGTTCGGGTCAGGCTTGCTCGGGTCGAGTCACTGACGAGTTGGGTCAGTTCGGGTAAAATTTATGGTCGGGTTCGGTCATAATGAATTTTAGATTGGTCGGGTTTTGGGTTAAATCGGGTCATGCCCATTCGGGTTCGGGTCAAAGCGGGTCGGGCTCGTTCGGGTTTCGGGTCAAGAGGCGGGTCGGTCTCATTTGAGTTTCGAATCAAAGTTGGTAAAGCTTGTTTGAGTTTTCGATCGATTCATATTCGACCCGTTTGGTTAGGTTGATTTTGACTCGGTTGAATACTTAAATATGTAATTTACTTAAAATAAATGATTTTGACTCGGTTGAATACTTCAGTTGTCGATCGATTTTCAAAAAAGTCAGAATTGGAAATTCGGTATTCGGTAACATCGTCCTTTTTTATAAATTTAAACCAATTGATCGGTGCTATAATTAAATCAAGCTAATTATAAATTTAGGATTTAACCTTATTTTAAACATTATTATAATTAAATCAAAGTGGGGTCGGATTTATAGTCGGGTCGGGTTTGTTTGTGTTTGGGTATATTTCGAGTCGGGTCAGGTTCGGGTCGGGTGGGTCTCGGGTTCGAGTTACGGATGATTCTAGATTTTCAGGTTCCAATCGGGTTCGAGTTTGGGTGAGTCGGATCGGGTTTTCGGGTCGGGTTAGATTTTGCCAGCTCTAACTAAAGCCAACGACATACCACAAGGGCGACTCCCACCTACTATCACCTTCAGACCCAAGACTAATCTAGATGAGATCAATTTGAGCCCTTTCATTCGTTTTCAACTTCTTCTACAACTTTTTTTGGGTGATTGTGGGTGGTATGTCCCCCTAATCAAAAACCCGTAATTAATTTCCAAATAAGAAATTTTGAAGGCAGATCTTATCTTTCTCTCTCACTGAGAAGAAATCCCAATTTGATTCTTGGGTTGCAGCCCATCAGCCTTTTACACACAACTTGGTTTCTCCTGCTAGGCTGGACCTATTCAATTACCTCCAACCCTTCCTCGCCGCTCATCCACCTTGGCTAACGAACCACCAGTCCACAACAATTTTTTTATAATGGAACTATTTTCTCGCTTGGTTCTGCATCATGATCCATCTAATAGATTGCAAGGATGTAAGATACTCGACCAATCCACCAACTTGACTCGAAAAAGCATCAGTAACAAAACAACAAACCTGCCAAATCGCCATCCCCACCACCTTTCAAGGTTGTGAAAACCAAATTCAACATGGTTTCTATAGATTCTGTCCGGATCTATGACCTTCTACACCAAATCCTCCTAGATCTAAGAAACGCCGTCATTAACAAGGATCCCCTTGCTCTCACCGTAAGGATCACCGCCCATAGATCTTGTAACCGCCTTTTTCGATCCTCTGCTCTCTCTCTCTTTCCCCCATTACTATCTCCGAGTTCTATTGCAGACTTTGAGACACCCATGTCCACCTTTCCTCCGCCGCCTTCTCCACCCAGCTGTTGAAGGAGGAAATCGAGAATTGCAATTAAAATATAAATAAAGTAAAGCAAACCAGATTCCATTCCGAGCAAATAATTACAAGACTTCTTCCCGATGTAGCAGTGGGAAGTCAGGATCGATCCTCGAGGAAGCGTGTCAGCGGATCCTAGGCAGCGGAAAATCTCACAAGTGGTTGACCACAGTGTACTCGACCTCGACTAAGTGGTAGTCGACAGGGGTCAGTACAGTCGATTCCGAGCAACAGAAGATGCTGGTGGTGGTCGACGTCGACTAGGCTTACTCGACGTCGAGTACGGTCTGGTTGACTTCAGGTTCCTACAGAGACAGAAGCAACAGCGATCTTGCTCGATCGAGAAATCAGTGGTCGACGTCGACCAAGGGGTGGTCGAAGTCGAGTAGAAACAGTAACGTAAAATAAAGAACAAAGCTTTCGGATTCGGAATAAACTATGTGAAAGAAAACTTCCAAGATCGGGGTTTGCAACAACGATAACGAAACATGTATAAGGCAAGATAAATAACGATAATCATGCAAATCGCATCGAAGGATCAAGCTTTCGCCTTTTCCAACAATTAGACAACTCTTTCAAGAAACCCTAATTGTTTCTACCGATTTTATGTCTATTAATGCAAGTTGTTAGCATGGATCTCCATTAGATGGGTAATAAACACATAAAAGGTAGTGGATGCTCAAAACATAATAAAGGTCGGATCTTTACCTCAAACACGCTTGGCTATCGTCGGGCTCGCCCCAACCCCAGAAGTGGGTGGACTACTCGCTCTTCATCATAAGTAAAGACATCAATAATAAAAAGAAACTAAATTGCATTAAATTAAACCAAACAGAGTTTACAACCAAAGGAAGCCAATTCCGATCTCGCTTCACAAAACTCCTCTTGGCCACTCGCTCTCTCTCTCTCTCTCTCTCTCCTACTCGTGTTCTCCTAGCTTGAATGATGAATAAAATCAGCCCTATTGGCTCTATTTATAATGTTAAATCCTTGCTAATCAAGGTAAGAAATTCTATCTAAAACTAAAGATAAAACTTAGATATAAAGGGAACATTTATCTAAAAGGAAATAAATAAATATCTTCTTCTTGTGGATAAATCCTCGTCTACTTAGATAGATCTTGATAGAACTGATGGATCCAGCCTTGCTTCATGTCCAAGCATGCTCGTAATGGCCCAACAGTCTCACGGCCCAAACAGGTGCTAGTCGACTTCGACCAAGCCTGGTCGACGTCGAGTAGATCCGTACTCTACTTCAAGTAATCCTCAGCTTGTCGATCTGGTTCTCTTCGTCGAGCTCAGGTCAGGTTCAATTCTGGTCGATGTCGAGTAGGGTGTAGTCGACGTCGAGTACGGCTCGTGCTCGAATTGTCTTCTTCTTCTGTCCTCGATCAAGTCTGCTTCAGTTGTAGTCGACTTCGAGTAAGGCATGGTCGAAGTCGAGTAGAATCCAGCTCTCAGCATTCTGCTCTGTTCTTGAAACGCACTTTCCCGAGTCCTCGTTCGTCGGATTGATGCATATGAGCATGCGTTGGAAAGCTCTTTTCGAGGGCTACAACTCTCATGAAGACATCAAAGCTTGATTCGGAATGATGGATGTCGAAATATGGTCTTTTCTCCAGCTGCACAATACTTAGCTTCTCCATGAGATTCCTTTAAGCTCCAAAGTGCGTCCGATTTCTGCGAAATTAAACAGAAACTAGCGTAGACTCCATAATTTGGCAAATAAGCATAAACTACATAGATTCTGTACTAATCTAACCCAGATGCATGAAATGCATACAGAAATCGATATAAAAGTCAATATAAAACATGGCACAAAACATGGACATCAAATCACCCCATACTTAAGCTTGCTTGTCCCCAAGCAATAACTTGGATGGTCATTCAGGGGAAGAATTTAAGACTCTCAACATCATAGATTCATTCTCATATATCCCTGCAGTCAATTACCATTGTCGAAAAGGTACTTGTGCCACAAATTCATGCATGTGCAATAAAAACAATATCTACTCACAAAAGGAGGGTAATGCAAAAACAATTTATGTGAAAAAGCATTAATAATCAAGAGGACTTTAATTAAGGTCAATAAGAAGTAGATTTGGTAAAAGACTTAAGGTGGGCAAATTTTTGGCCATGTGGTGTTAAATCCGGGGAAATGTATTATTTCCAAACTTTTTCAACCACATTCCTTCTTCATAAGGCTCATCACCTTTCATAATGCTTTTATCAATAATAATGCTTTTACCTCTCTAACCTCAGCACTGCCTTCTCGCGAGTCGCAAACATGGATGTCATGAATTGCCCCGGATACTTAGTGCTTTGGACTCCTCACATGTGTGTCCCATCTCACTGAACTATTATCTCAGCGAGCAGGGTCGATCTTTGACGGATTTTCTTTCACTCATTAAATTTTCCATATATTTCAAACATTCCTGGCAAACTCCAATAATGATAACAACACAAATACCATATGATAATCTCCATAATGTAACTTCATTCTCAACATAATCCCCGGATAGGAAATAAGGTAAAGAATGGGAAATATTTAGAACATGTGGAGCAATAATTGAAATAAGGCATAATATGACTTTTGTGATGCATAAGCATAGGTATGGCTAGGATATAACAACATGAGCATTATATGGAAATATAAAGTCCTCCATCCTCTTATCATGAAACATGTCAAAAGCAACTTCAAATTTTACCTCCTTTCATGGTTTTCACGAAATAATGCACTTTATTGTGACTTCCCTTTACTATGCAATTTCATGCTATATCTCTAATGAATCCAATTTTGCATCGTCGAGTTCAATATTAGCTTCCATGACACTATTTCTTTACAAAATTTACAAGCCTTGGGAGATGTCTTATAGAACTTTGAGTTTAGCAATTATGCACAAAAATTTAAAATTTACTCAAAATTCACCATGTTAAACCAAAAGCAAGAATAAAATATATAATAATGATAATTAGCTCTTCTCCCACTCCATACTTAAAATATACAGTGTCCCCACTGTATAAAATAATATAAAACAAAGTTAAAGGAAGGAACTCACCGAATAACGCGTTGTATAGGCAAAACAGGGCCGTCGAGTAAACTGTGGTAGTCGACGTCGAGTACGCATGGTCGACATCGAGTACGGATCTGCTGTGTCGAGTGAAAGATGAAGTCGAGGATGCTTCTGGGTGGTCGACGTCGAGTGGCCTACTCGACCTCGAGTACAGTGTTGTACTCGATCCTCTTCGTAGTCGATCTTGACTTGGCCTAGTCAATTTCAACTGCTGGCAGAGACTTCTTCTTTCTCTCTTTGTGATCCTTTTATGCTTCTCGGCCTAAAAATGTTAGATTTTCACAAAGACAAGACCTTCCACATGAAGTATTTAAAACAAAAAACAAAAACAAACAAAACCAAAACCAAAAGTTTCAAAGTCCCAAAATTCAAAAGTTTTATGTACATGCTCTAGATTTTAGAGTCGCTAGGCCGACTTCTCCATTAAGCATTAGCCTGGCTCCTCTTTGTCCAGAGGTATAGGTGGGTCTGGTGGTTCCTCCGGTGGTGGGAAGCGTGGAATGTCATCCGGGGGCATCATGTGAAGAAGTTTGAACCTCCCCGAGTGAACGCTCCATGGCTTCACCCATTCATCTTCATGGGCTCCAGCTGGCATGCATAAAGGAAGATATAAAGAAAATATACATACCTCATCATCATACCTCTTCCGCTTCATTGGTTGATTTGTTTGCACATCTCCACCACAGCAAAACGGTGGAGTGGGAAGAGATATTTCCACCTCATCTTGTGGAGTTTCATGCCACTTTGCGAGGACCCTATACTTGAATATGAACATTGGTTGCTCAAAATTGTCGGGGACGACCTTCACCTTGTAAGGTAAAAGCGACCTTGAAACATCCTGGGCAACAACGTCCAACTTCTTCTTTTCTGGCTCTTCTTCTTCTTGAGGTTCTTCAAATGGTTTTTCAAAGACATAGGGCAAAGTTGGAATTGAGATAGCAGAAGGACATACCTGGGTATCGACTAGAGATAGATCGATATCGACTGGAGATGGGTCGACATCGACTAGGTGTTGGTCAAGGTCGACCTCAGGTTCAGATCCTCCTTCTAGCAGGATTGGGGCTTCTGGCGGTGATTCTGACGATGCTTGTAGCTTCCTGAATGCGCGTACAACTTCAAGCCATGCCTCCTCATCAACCATGTATAGCCATCTCAAATATTCAAATTCTTTAGCATACCGTCTCTCTCTTTCCCTTTCGGCCCATGTTCCTAAACAGTCCAAGGTGTCCTGCATCCACCTGTAGAAGAAAACTCAAGGAAAATGTGAGATCTAACTACCTAAGGCGCGAATGATAGCTTCCCCGGCAACGGCGCCAATTTGTTGAAGGAGGAAATCGAGAATTGCAATTAAAATATAAATAAAGTAAAGCAAACCAGATTCCGTTCCAAGCAAATAATTACAAGACTTCCTCCCGATGTAGTAGTGGGAAGTCAGGATCGATCCTTGAGGAAGCATGTCAGCGGATCCTAGGCAGTGGAAAATCTCACAAGGGGTCAGTACAATCGATTCCGAGCAACAGAAGATGCTGGTGGTGGTCGACGTTGACTAGGCTTACTCGACGTCGAGTACGATCTGGTTGACTTCAGGTTCCTGCAGAAACAGAAGCAACATCGATCTTGCTCGATCGAGAAATCAGTGGTTGACGTCGACCAATGGGTGGTCGAAGTCGAGTAGAAACAGTAACGTAAAATAAAGAACAAAGCTTTCGGATTCGGAATAAACTATGTGAAAGAAAACTTCCAAGATCGGGGTTTGCAACAATGATAACCAAACATGCATAAGGCAAGATAAATAACGATAATCATGCAAATCGCATCGAAGGATCAAGCTTTCGCCTTTTCCAACAATTAGACAACTCTTTCAAGAAACCCTAATTGTTTCTACCAATTTTATGTCTATTAATGCAAGTTGTTAGCATGGATCTCCATTAGATGGGTGATAAACACATAAAAGGTAGTGGATGCTCAAAACATAATAAAGGTCGGATCTTTACCTCAAACACGCTTGGCTATCGTCGGGCTCGCCCCAACCCCAGAAGTGGGTGGACTACTCGCACTTCATCATAAGTAAAGACATCAATAATAAAAAGAAACTAAATTGCATTAAATTAAATCAAACAGAGCTTACAACCAAAGGAAGCCAATTCTCCTAGCTTGAATGATGAATAAAATTAGCCCTATTGGCTCTATTTATAATGCTAAATCTTTGCTAATCAAGGTGATAAATTCTATCTAAAACTAAAGATAAAACTTAGATATAAAGAGAACATTTATCCAAAAGGAAATAAATAAATATCTTCTTCTTGTGGATAAATCCTCTTCTACTTAGATAGATCTTGATAGAACTGATGGATCCAGTCTTGCTTCGTGTCAAAGCATGCTCGTAATGGCCCAACAGTCTCACGGCCCAAACAGGTGCTAGTCGACTTCGACCAAGCCTGGTCGACGTCGAGTAGATCCGTACTCTACTTCGAGTAATCCTAAGCTTGTCGATCTGGTTCTCTTCGTCGAGCTCGGGTCAGGTTCAATTCTGGTCGACGTCGAGTAGGGTGTAATCGACGTCGAGTACGGCTCGTGCTCGAATTGTCTTCTTCTTCTGTCCTCGATCAAGTCTGCTTCAGTTGTAATCGACTTTGAGTAAGGCATGGTCGAAGTCGAGTAGAATCCAGCTCTCAGCATTCTGCTCTGTTCGTGAAAAGCACTTTCCCGAGTCCTCGTTTGTCGGATTGACGCATATGAGCATGCGTTGGAAAGCTCTTTTTGAGGGCTACAACTATCATGAAGACATCAAAGCTTGATTCAGAATGATGGATGTCGAAAGATGGTCTTTTCTCCAGCTGCACAATACTTAGCTTCTCCATGAGTTTCCTTTAAGCTCCAAAGTGCGTCCGATTTCTGCGAAACTAAACAGAAATTAGTGTAGACTCCATAATTTGGAAGATAAGCATAAACTACATAGATTCTGTACTAATCTAACCCAGATGCATGAAATGCATACAGAAATCGATATAAAAGTCAATATAAAACATGGCACAAAACATGGACATCACCAGCCGCTTTCCTCTTCGCCGCTTTGCTGTGCGGTTGTTGTGTTGAAAATGAAAACCTTTCTTTTCTTTTTTATGAAGAAAAATGGAATATCAAATTGGAATATCATAGCCTAAAAAAAAGAAGCTAAAATTTGGGCATGTTTGCCCAATTTTGTACTTAAAAATATTTATATTCAAATTTATACGGAATATATATTTATATTTAAAAAAACAAAAAAAATCATCCGACTCGCCAACTTTTAACCCTATTACCCGTTTCTTTCGATCTTAGTTTTAATGTCCCTTCTAAGTAGATTCGTTTCTTAAGTGCGACTACGTTTGGTTGTGGATGAAGTTGCAGTCTCGGGCATCTTGTTATTCAACTTCACCGTGGTAGTGTTTGTGATTCTGGAAGATCCCTTGTTGGGGGTAACGTCGTTGATCCACACTTCCCTAGGAGATGCCTTTTCCGCTGATGGGTTTCTGCCTCTGTCTCGGAAAATACTTGGATGACCCAATTGGTGCCGTAGGTTAGAGCGCACGGATCAGTAGCCGAATCACCCACCCTCCTCTGCTAGCCCTGAAAAAAGAGTATAGTAGCGCTTAGCTTCTTCGCGTTTGGGTGACCCAAGGGGTAGTTATGTAAATTCCACAAAAAAATTCAAATGGATAAAAGGAAACTAAAATCTGAAGAGTACGTAATGAGTACCCTACTTCTAGCCCATGTAAATAATGATGTTTTTAATTTTACTTTTCCTATCAAATATTTGAATTGCAAATTTACATTTTATTCAATTACAAACTCTCAAGGTATTCAAACTCTCAATCTCCAATCGGTAATACACTTCTCCTCACACGTTTTGGTCGGAATGAAGAGTTAACTCGCCGGCATTTGTGGTGGATCGTCGGATTCAAGGTTTCCGATCACCGAACTCGCTGACGATTTAAGGTTTGACTTACTATTCTTCATCAGTTTGAAGTTTGCATGTTGCTTTTGAATCTTCAATAGAGGCGTTTTCATTTGTTTGCACAAACTGATTAGGGTTCAAGGATGTGAGAAACACTTGATTAAAATTGATCGTCTATTAGGCTTCACGGATGTGACAAGTTGATTGAAGATTAGGGTATGAACAAACCGATTATCCTCTTATTTTCCGAAATCGAATATCTAGGGTTAGGGTGCATTCGAATACAAGTTGATTGAAGATTAGTGATCGATTAGGGTCCTCAGAAGTATAATTTTAAAGAGTTGCTAGGGTTCTAAGATGTAATCTTGCATTTGATTTGTGGCAATATAGCTAAGAAGAGTTGTTTATAAGTTGATTTGTGGCAAAAAGGTATTACCTTCTTTTGTTTCGAAACTAATTGTGGCAATTGCTGGATTCATTGGACAATGAGGGGGTAAATCATCTTTAACTTTGATGAGGGTTTAGGATTATGGATGTATTTATTTTAAATAAGATTATTCAACAAAACTGTATTTTATATTTATTTTAAATAAGAACACATTTAATCTTATTTTCGAAGCCAAAAAATTAAAATTTGGAAAAAAAAAACTGAGAAATAAGACAGTGGCATTATCCAGCTCAATGATATTATATATTTATTTTAAATAAGAACACATTTAATCAACAAATATTTATTTTATGTTTTGACAAGAAAAAATAGTATAACTGGACGCGGCTTGCCGATAGGTCTGCGTGCATTGGATAAGAACACATATAATCATACATTCATTACGTTTTTTGTCTGTCCCGCTACAATATTATGGGTATAACTTGGATTCATCTTTCAATAACAGTCGGGTTCCTCCCAACGGGGACGATTGTTTAATCTTATCATCACTGATGAGTCAAAAATGAGGATTTGATCTTAACGTCGGATACGAGGACATTGGGTCCAACAATGACTCAGGTAGCTTACTCTATCAATTAATTTTCCATTAACATTGGGTGCATATGAATCAATTCCATGACATACCATTTGTTGCATGCATTTGCGAATAATACGTACAGCTGGGTTGGAATCGCAAGACACCATTGTCGTGATTTCAGATGATGACGTCGTAGAGGGTACGTCGATTAGTGGAGATCACATTGACATTGCTGCCAATAAAGGAGAGGGTGTCGATGCGCCAACGTCGGATGATGGCGTTGAAGCTGATGTTAATTGTCCAAAGGTCGGGCTGATTTCGGAACACAAACAAAATGTGTTCGGATTCATCAATAGTTATGCTAAACGACTGTTGTAAGGAGGAAATCGAGACTTTGCAATTCAAAATATAAATAAAGTAAAGCAAACCAGATTCCGTCCCTTGCAAATGATTACAAGACGTCCTTCCGATGCAGTAGTGGGAAGTCAGGATCGATCCTCGAGGAAGCACGTCAGCGGATCTCAGGTAGCGGAAAGATCTCAGCGAAGTCGACCAGAAGATTCCTCGATATCGAGAAAAGTACTCGATATCGACTAACCTGTCGAGTAAACAAAAAGCAAAACAAAACAGAAAACGAAAACCAACAGAAAGTACTCGACTTCGACAAACTTTACTCGATGTCGACCAGATCTCTTCGAGATTGACAAAAACCTGCTCGAGATCGAGTAAACTCAGTAACAAAAATCTCACCTTTTCGCAAGCCAGAACACGAATTTCAATGAAATAAATCAATAAACTAAAGACTTCCAAGATCAGGGTTTCAACACCACAACGATAACCATGCAAAATAACACATAAAGGCATAAAAGATCATGCTTTTCATCAAATAACTTTCGTTATTAACAAATAGGAAGATAGAGGCTTTCGCATAAACCCTAATTGTTACTAACCCTTTTCACATAATTAACCCAAGTTGTATTAAGATCATTTTCGCTTCAATAAGACAAACAAGGATCACCTTCAACTTTCGCAAAAGAATCATGCTCATAGGGATAGAAGACGAATTGCATAAAAAGATCAAACCTTTACCGCATAACATCACATGGCTACCGTCGGGCTCACCCCAACCCTATAAGTGGGTGGACTGCTCGCTCTTCATCATCAAGAAATTCATCAAAGATTTCAGGAAAATAAATTGCATTAAAATAAACCAAAGAGAACTTACAACCGATCGAAGACAAACCGTCTCTCAACACCTTCTCTCCTCTTGCCACAAGCTCTCTCTCTCTCTCTCTCTCTCTCCTACTGACTTGATGTAATTGAAACTAGAATTGAATTAATGGAAATCAGCCCCTAAGGCTTTATTTATAGCCTTCATTTCAAGCTAATCTAGGAAAGAAAAATATATCTATATCTAATTCTATCTATCTTTTATCTAAAGATTAAATAATGAAAATAAATAATTAAATCAACTAGGACTATATCTAATGTGGATAAAATATCTTCTCTCTTGACTTGATGGCACTTGATAAATCTTGGTGGAATTTGATCTCGAAAATATCTCCATCGGCTTCGGGATAGAAACTTAACAAGAATCCGGATTACTTCTCGTCGACCACTGGGATTTCCTCGATATCGAGTAGAATTCCTCGATATCGAGTAGCACTTTCTTCGTCTTCCGCTCAGCAACTCAATATCGGCCAACAGGAGGAAAGTCGACTTGGGTTTTTACTCGACATCGAGGAATTTCCTCGACATCGACGAACATCTTCAGCTCCCAGCTTCACTTGTTGATGTCTGTGCTCAACTCGATATGTGGCCAACTCGATATCGACTAAAGGAAGTTGATATCGACCAACTTTCTCAGTTCAGCTCGATTTCTGTCAACTCTGGTGAAAATCGACTTGATTGTACTCGATATCGACTGATCTTGCTCGATATCGACCAAGCTGTGTTGACTCGATTTTTCCTTGTTTTCAGCTTGATTAGTCCTGGTTCCGCTGCTCCTTGACCTCGGTCTTCTGTAGTTGACTTCGAGCTTTTCTCCTTTTCTCAGAACTGCTGTAAATTGCTTCGATTTCTACGAAATTAAACAGAAACTGGTGTAGATTCCATAATTTGGCAAATAAGCATAAACTACATAGATTATGTACTATTCTAACCCAATGCATGAAATATATGCAGAAAACGATATAAAAGATAATATAAAACATGGCGAAATAGGCTCACATCAAACACCCCATACTTAAGCTTGCCTGTCCTCAAGCAATACTTTTAATTGTCATACAGGGGAAGAAATTAAAACTCTCAACATATCAGATTCATTGTCATATATCCCTGCAATCAATTACCATCCTCGAAAAGGTACTAGTGTCACAAATTCATACATGTGCAAATAAAAGCAACATCTACTCACAAAAGGAAGGTTATGTAAAAATAATTTATGTGACAAAGCATTAATAATCAAGAGGACTTTAATTTAAGCTCATGGTGAAGAAAAGGTAAAAGGTAAAGTGGTGGGCTATATTTAGGCAATGTGGTGCTAAATCCGGGGAGAATTTCCTCAAACTTGCTTTCTTGTTTTGATGTACTTTCTCCTTTCATAATTTCCACATCACTCATCCTCTCATAAATCACTCTTTGTTTTTTTTTTCTATAATGCTTTTACCTCTCTAACCTCAGCACTGCCTTTTCGCGAGTCGCAAACATGGGTGTCATGAATGGCCCCGGATACTTAGTGCTTTGGACTCCTCACATGTGTCCCATCTCGCCAAACTATTATCTCAGCGAGCAGGGTCGATCTACCTTTATCTCCTGAGGTGATCGAATTTTTTCTCACTCATTAAATTTTCCATATATTTCAAAAAATTTCCTGCCAAATTCCAATCATGATAACAACAACACAAACACCATATGATAATCTCCATAATGTAACATCATTTTCAACATAATCCCCGGATAAGAAATAAGGTAAAGAATGGCACTTATTTTAGATCTTGTGGGGCAATATATGAAATAAGGCATAATATGGCTTTTGTGATGCATATAAGCATAGGTAAAGGCTAGGATATAACAATATGAGCATTATATGGAAATATAAAGTCCTCCATCCTCTTATCATGCAACATGTCAAAAGCGATATCAAATTTTACCTCCTTTCATGGTTTTCAAGAAAATATGCACTTCATTGTGACTTCCCTTTACTAGGCAATTTCATGCTATATCGAATCAAATTTTGCATCGTCGAGTTCAATTAAAGCTTCCATGAAATTTATTCATAAATTTTGATGGGGGTCATTTTTTTCAAACTTTGGAAAACATGCATGTAAGCCCATAAATCAAACATAAGCACATAAATCAATAATGAATTCCAAAATAGCCATGTATAAGCAATTCATGAAATAAACTCTAAATATACACACAAAATGTCAAATATGGTCAAATATGCACAAAGTAAGCCCTTTCCCCCACCCCCATACTTAAACATTACAGTGTCCTCACTGTATAAAAAATAAGGGTAAAGAAAGAAACTCACTACACAGGTGTGCAGGATGTCAGAATCGAGTGCTATGTTGCTGGGCCTAGTCTGAATTTAGCTTGCTTCTATCCCCATGGACTTGAAAAAATGTAGAAGAAAAATACCCACAATAGAAAAACTAAAAGTTCAAAAAACAAACAAAAAGCAACAATGTCCAAAAGTCCCAAAAAATAAATGTCTATTTATAGGCTCTAGATTTTATTGTCGCTAGGCCGACTTCTCCTTTAAGCTCAAGGTGGCATTTGTAGGGCCCATGTAGCTTGGGCTTCAAATAGGACTCCATTCTTGTCCATCAGCTGTAATCCTCCTGAATGGATCTTGTTCACCACGAAAGGCCCCATCTTCTTCTTATTGAATTTGTTAGGAAACCAATGATCTTTTGATTTGGAAACATAGAGCTTGTCTCCAACTTCATACTCCTTAGGCTCATCACTGGAAATCCTACATAAGCGCACATACCAAGGCAAACCTCTCCCATGTATAGATAAATCTTTAATTGAAATAGGAGAAGAAAGATCCATACCTTGGCTTACCTTCGCAGAATCAAATTCGGGGACCTCAGTGTTTGGTCGATTTCGAGCTGATTTACTCGACATCGAGGAGTTCCCTTCTTCTGGTGGGTTGCTGCTCGAGGAAGGTGTAGTCGAGGGAGGCAGTTTTTGGTCAATGTCGACCAAATTGGTCGATGTCGAGGAAATCGGCTCGTCTGGTGGACTGTTGGTTGAGGGAGGAGAAGGCGAGGATGCAGACTTTTGGTCGATATCGACCAAGTTGGTCGATATCGAGTTATTCCCGGCTTTCAGTGTATTGCCTGTCGAGGGAAGAGAAGTCGGGGATGCAGTAGTGTTTTGGTCGATGTCGACCAATTTGGTCGATGTCGAGTTGATCTCGGCTTTGACTGGAGTGCTCGACGAAGCTGCTGCCGGTGGAGGGCTCTGAGTTTGGTCGATGTCGACCAAATTACTCAATGTCAAGCAATTTTGGTAGACTTCGACCCCATACTTGCATCCTGTGAAGGCATCCGAGAAATAATTAGTCGACGTCGACTTACCTTGGTCGATGTCGAGCAGATCATCTGGGTCGTCGTTTAGGATGGTCATGATCTTCTCCACCTGGGCTTCCATATCCCTCTTTTCTAGCCCTTCAGGAGTCATATTTCTTACCTTAGGCTCCCCGCAAGTAATGTAACCAGCTGATATAGACTTTACCTCTTCCATGGGACCTGTGTGCCTTCCAGTTTTATTAAAAGAATACTCAATTACCTCATCGCTGATGTTGAAAGTGAGTACTCCCTTTCTTATGCTTATGTTAGCATCCACCGTCGCCAAGAAGGGCCTTCCTAGAATAATTGGGCAAGCATGGTCCTCCGCCATATCAATAACTAGAAAATCAGCAGGGATGAAGAACTTACCTACTTGTACTGACACATTGTCCACCATGCCTGTTGGGATGACCACCGTGTTGTTTGCCATATAAAGCTTAGCATCCACAGGCTCTAGGGAACCTATCTTAATCTTGGATCATATTGTTAAAGGCATTATACTCACACTGGCTCCAAGATCACATAAAGCATTGAATTTATATTGACCAAATCCAATAGTTATAACAAACTTACCTGGATCTGGCCTTTTCTCAAGAACGTCCATCTGGCTGCACTCCTCCGTGATCTCAGTCATTGACCGTTTTTTGCTTAGGATCTCCTTGAGGAACTTGACATATGATGGCATTTCATTAAGAGCTTTTGTGAAGGGTATGGTGACATTGAGCCTCTGAAGCATCTTGATGAAGCGCTGAAATTTCTTCTCTGCTGGATCATTTAGAGATTTTGTTGGGAAAGGCGGCTTCTTTTCTGGTTCGGGGCCATAACAGATGTCGGAGGTATAGCTGCTCTCTCGACGTCGACTTGGTTTTCCTCGATATCGACAAGATTCTTGTCGATATCGACCAGTGTCCTCAATGTCGAGTTGTTGTGCTGTGCAGACGAATCGTGGCCAAGTTTTTCCTCGATGTCGAGTTGACTTTGCTCGATATCGACCAAGTTTTGGTCGACATCGACTTGCTGTTCTTCGATATTGAGTTGCTGTTCAGCTCTGTCCTGCTGCTTTCCGACTTTTGGCTCGTGTAGTTGGTGCCCGCTCCTGAGTTTTACGGCTGCGATGTGTCCGGTCTTCCCTTTGGGATTGGGCTCGGAAGATCCAGGGAGTGTACCTAACTGTCTGGGGACGTCTGTTGTTAGCTGGCCAATCTGTGTATCAATTGATTTCCTCAAGACATCCATTTTACCAAGCCTAGCATTGATACCTTGTATCTGAGTATAGACGGAATTGAAGGACTGCTTGGTGTCTGAATGGTTCCTTCGTATTTCCTCAAGGATGGTATGTAGGTCATCCCTCTTCTAGTCCTTTTCCTGATGTCCTGGAGCTCTGTATGGCGGGGGGTTTCATAGGGGCACCTTGGTTCCATTGTGGTTGCTGAAACCTTTGGTCCTCCATATAGCGATTGGGACCCCCTGCGTAAGCTATCTCTTCGTGGTTTTCTGCCATCCCGACTTGCTCTGCGTGTGGGCACTCAGTAGTGGTGTGTTGATGTGATCCGCATTCGATGCAAGGCTGGTTGATAGAAAGATACTTGACTTGCTTGAGAAGCTTGCGATTCTGATCTCTGTAGTACTGCTCCTTGACATCTGGGTCAATCTCCTTAGAAGGCTCATAGAGGGGCATGGATGGGGCTGGCCTGGCATAGGTATTCTCATCATAGTTGATTGGAGTCCCATACTTGTTGTCGTAGTTGGTCAGCTTGTCGAGGGTAGCCCATGCTTCAGCTGGCGGCATTGTTAGATACTCATAATGAGTATACATGTTGATCCTATCCTTAGTGGCCAGGATAAGAGAATTGAAGAAGATCTCATGAACGATGCAGGGTTGCTGTCCATGTGTAGGGCAGGATCGCAGTAGATCCTTATATCGTTCCAATGCTTTTGCTAGCGGCTCTCCAGGCTTCTGTTTGAAAGCTGTAATCTTCTGGCGAAGGAGCGCTGTCTTGGAAGGAGGAAATAATTTGTTGAGAAATTCCTGCCTTACTTCAGCCCATGTTGTGAGGGATCGTGGATGGAGACCTTCAAGCCACTTCAATGCTGGGCCGGCCACAGACCAACGAAAAGCCTTCATCATGACATATTCCAAAGTGGTACCTTCAGCAAGAGTACGTCACATATCAGTAAAGTTGGTAATATGTTGAAGAGGACATTCATTAAATCTTCCAAAGAAAGCATTATTTTTAATTTCAATAAGGAAAGGAGTGCGAATTTTATAGTTATTTTCAAGGATTAGAATCGCCGATTCAGGCACGACGAGAGTTGGGTGCATGTAATCCTCTGCAGTGGTAGAGTATTGGGCAAGCTCAGCTTCCGCTTGCCTCCTTCGCTCTGCCTCTTGTTCCCTCTGTGCTCTCTCAATGGTGAGAGCAGTATCCTTGGTGGCTAGTTCTGTCCTAAGCCTCTGTATCAGCTGTTCTTGTGTTTCTGCGGCCGCCATGGCTCTTTTTAGTTTAGCGTGGACATGTATAAGGCGTTCCGGGTTGTCTAAGGCGTCAAACTCAGGTTGTTGACTAGAACGGCGGATACACTGCAAAATCAAAACTGAAAGAAAAGTGAGATCTAACTATCTAAGGCGCGAATGATTGCTTCCCCGGCAACGGCGCCAATTTGTTGTAAAGAGGAAATCGAGACATGCAATTCAAAATATAAATAAAGTAAAGCAAACCAGATTCCGTCCCTTGCAAATGATTACAAGACTTCCTCCCGATGCAGCAGTGGGAAGTCAGGATCGATCCTCGAGGAAGCACGTCAGCGGATCTCAGATAGCGGAAAGATATCAGCGAAGTCGACCAGAAGATTCCTCGATATAGAGCAAAGTACTCGATATCGACTAACCTGTCGAGTAAACAGAAAGCAAAACGAAACAGAAAACGAAAACCAATAGAAAGTACTCGACTTCGACAAACTTTACTCGATGTCGACAAGATCTCCTCGTGATCGACAAAAACCTGCTCGAGATCGAGTAAACTCAATAACAAAAATCTAACCTTTTCAAAAGCCAGAACACGAATTTCAATGAAATAAGTCAATAAACTAAAAACTTCCAAGATCAGGGTTTCAACACCACAACGATAACCATGCAAAATAACACATAAAGGCATAAAAGATCATGCTTTTCATCAAATAACTTTCGTTATTAACAAATAGGAAGATAGAGGCTTTCGCATAAACCCTAATTGTTACTAACCCTTTTCACATAATTAACCCAAGTTGTATTAAGATCACTTTCGCTTCAATAAGACAAACAAGGATCACCTTCAACTTTCGCAAAAGAATCATGCTCATAGGGATAGAAGACGAATTGCATAAAAAGATCAAACCTTTACCGCATAACATCACATGGCTACCGTCGGGCTCACCCCAACCCTATAAGTGGGTGGACTGCTCGCTCTTCATCATCAAGAAACTCATCAAAGATTTCAGGAAAATAAATTGCATTAAAATAAACCAAAGAGAACTTACAACCGATCGAAGACAAACCGTCTCTCAACACCTTCTCTCCTCTTGCCACAAGCTCTCTCTCTCTCTCTCCTACTGAATTGATGTAATTGAAACTAGAATTGAATTAATGGAAATCAGCCCCTAAGGCTTTATTTATAGCCTTCATTTCAAGCTAATCTAGGAAAGAAAAATATATCTATATCTAATTCTATCTATCTTTTATCTAAAGATTAAATAATGAAAATAAATAATTAAATCAACTAGGACTATATCTAATGTGGATAAAATATCTTCTCTCTTGACTTGATGGCACTTGATAGATCTTGGTGGAATTTGATCTCGAAAATATCTCCATCGGCTTCGGGATAGAAACTTAACAAGAATCCGGATTACTTCTCGTCGGCCACTGGGATTTCCTCGATATCGAGTAGAATTCCTCGATATCGAGTAGCACTTTCTTCGTCTTCCGCTCAGCAACTCAATATCGGCCAATAGGAGCAAAGTCGACTTGGGTTTTTACTCGACATCGAGGAATTTCCTCGACATCGACGAACATCTTCAGCTCCCAGCTTCACTTGTTGATGTCTGGTGCTCAGCTCGATATGTGGCCAACTCGATATCGACTAAAGGAAGTCGATATCGACCAACTTTCTCAGCTCAGCTCGATTTCTGTCAACTCTGGTGAAAATCAACTTGAGTATACTCGATATTGACTAATCTTGCTCGATATCGACCAAGTTGTGTTGACTCGATTTTTCCTTGTTTTCAGCTTGATTAGTCCTGGTTCCGCTGCTCCTTGACCTCGGTCTTCTCTAGTTGACTTTGAGCTTTTCTTCTTTTCTCAGAACTGCTGTAAATTGCTTCGATTTCTGCGAAATTAAACAAAAACTGGTGTAGATTCCATAATTTGGCAAATAAGCATAAACTACATAGATTCTGTACTATTCTAACCCAAATGCATAAAATGTATGCAGATAATGATATAAAAGATAATATAAAACATGGTGAAATAGGCTCACATCAACGACAAGGATTTCAAACAAGAATTCGGAGTTCCACCTTGTTAAAGGATGATGAAAGAGGCATTCATGTGCGAGGTATGAATAATAGGCACCATATGGTGAGGATAATATGTTCTAAAGGGGGTAGGTTTAAAACGAGGTCAAAGGACCCGAGGAAGGGGCCCACGTCGGCTGTTACAGAGTGTAAGTTCGGGGTTAAGGTTGTCCGTGAGAAAGCGGGGGTGTGGAAGATAACTAAAGTTTCGCTTGATCATAACCACAAGTGCGTCCTGACGAATTCAAGATTCCTTCCAAATTATAGGATCATCACCGAAGGGAACAAGAAACGTATTTTAGACATGGATAGGACGGGTGTGCCTATAGCTAAGAACTACACACCATTTGTAATTGTAAGCGGGAACCACGAGAATGTTGATTTCAATGAGCGGGACCTTAGAAACTTAGTTGGCAAGGCCCGGAGAGAAGACATGGATAAGGGTGACTTCAATGCGATGAGGAAACATTTTGAAGAAATGTGTTCAAGAAACTCGAATTTTTTCTATGCATATGATGTCGATGACAACAACACATTAAAGAATGTGTTTTGGGCAGACGAAAGGAGTCGAGCAGTGTATGCGGAGTTTGGTGACGTCGTCTCCTTCGATACGACGTACGTATCGAATAGATACATGATGCCCTTTGCACCGTTCATCGGGGTTAACCACCACGACCAGAGTGGGTTGCTAGGATGTGCTTTGCTTATCGGAGAAGAAATAGAGAACTTCGTATGGTTGTTTCATACTTGGCTCAAGTGTATGTCCGGAAAGATGCCAATCGCAATCTTAACAGACCAATGTCAATCCATCGGTTTGTTGTGCGTTCCTCCATCCAGTTATTTATTAATACATTGTAGCATGTCATTAGTTACTGTAATGTAGGCTTTTAGCTATTGTAGGCTTGTAGCAACCTTACAACTTCGATCTGTGGCGTTTGTGTTCAGGAATCGCAGTGGGGCAGGTGTTTCCGAACACTCCACATCGGTGGTGCATATGGCATGTGATGCAAAATGCAAGAAAACATATTAAGAGCAAACCTGAGTAGAGGGGCATATGCAGTGCACTCCAAGCGACTCTAAACGATTTACTAAGTATTGCGGAATTCGAAAATTCATGGTTGGAGATGTTGGGCAAGTTCGATCTGCATAACAACAAGTGGTTACGTACTATGTATGAGAAGCGAAGCCGTTGGGCTCCTATCTACTTCAAGGACACATTTTGGGTCGGAATGTCGAGCACACAAAGGAGTGAAGGTATGAATAATTTCTTCAAACAGTTTGTCAACATCAATACTACTTTGAATCTATTTGTTGAGCAGTACGGTCTTGCATTATCGAAGAGGGTTTGGGAGAAGGAGACTGCTACATTTGCATCCATCAATAATCCAATTCGGTGTATGACCGAGCATGTGTTTGAGCTTCGTATTCCATCGGTTGTACACTTCTGCGAAGTTTGCCGAGTTACAAAAGGAGGTGCAAAATCTCGTGTACAACAATGCGGTTAAGGTTCTCGACTCCGGAGATGTGTGCGCTTACGACATCATCGTACAACAACCTACATACAGTGGTACACGGTGCAAAACGTTTAAGGTGACAATGCATAAAGCCATGCCGGACATAAAATGCGATGAAGTCACCCTTATCCATGTCATACAAACGAAGGTTCACAAGAAAATATTAGATATAATAAGAATGGAAATAACATGTTGAACTAAGAGTTGTGCGTATAACAACAACAGAAGCGGTCTACAAATAATGTAATTACCTTCTTTCTTTGCAACCATTTTCCTAAAGGCGTATCCCGGTTTAGAGTCCGAAACAATGTCAGCTAGTAACCTATTCACATCAAGAACTAGAAGCTTTTTTTTCTCTTTCATGTCCTGGCTTCATAAAGATATTTCATCCTCGTAAGGCCTCTTCCCAGTATTCCTCCTAATACAAAAGGCAATTTTTTATCCATCTAGTGTACAATATTCAGGACCCCATAATTTATCACAAAAAGAACATACCAGAATTTGTACCATATGGAAGCATCAATGGTATTTTCCCACTTACAACAAACACAAATCAATTTCATGACAATATTTGTACAATCTGGAAGCATCAATGGAGGAGAGCAATATCTGCCTCGTCGCGCCATCCATATTGAAATCGAGCAGTCATGGACGGGGGCGTCAAACCGTCCAGGCGGGGTTCTTCTTGCTTGCGAGCAGTATGGGAAGTACCGACCATGCGGGAGAAAGCTCCGAGAATACCATAACATACCAGACAAATGAGAAAAAAAACTCAAACAAGCCGTGTCTAGAGAAATTAGGTAAATAAATCCGAAGTAAATCAAATGCCAATTATGTACATAATTGACATTTGCTTTACTTCGGATTTATTTACATCATTTGTCTTGTCAATGCTTGTTAGAGTTTTTTTCTCATTTGTTTGGTATGTGTTATTATTCTCGAAGCTTCCTCCCGTGTGGTCGGTACTCCCCATACTGCTCGTGGTCGGAGAACCCTGCCTGGACAGTTTGACGCCCCCGTCCATGACCGCTTGATTACTACAAACAATGTTATGGTATTTTGCCACTTATAAAAAACACAAATAGATTTTATGAAAGTATTTCTACGATATGGAAGCATCAATGGAGGAGAGCAATAATTGCCTCGTCGCGCCATCCACACTGAAATCGAATTTGATATCTGATATCTGCTATTTCGAATGAAATTTCAGAATATCAGATACATACGAAGGGTTCAACCATAACATACAAACGAAGGGTTCACCTATGACATACGAACGAAGGTTCACAAGAAAATCAAAATAACACAATAAAACACAAATTTCAACACCGCTAACAAATTCATCACAATTGAACAAGATAAATCTCAAACAAATCAATGTAAATAGAAACGAATTCACATTACAAAAAAAAAATGAAACTCTACAGATTTCGATTATACAAGGCATTCAAATTTCATATTGTACAAACCCTTTACCACTGAACCCTATTTTCAGAGTTTACAAGCCCTAATTTTAATTGTACAGGCAAAGAACAACATCCCATATATCAACAATCCAAAAATCGCCCAAATAAATGCACAAACCCTAATATACATATCGCACATCCCCTAGCCCTAGATTTTGAATTTGGGATTGCCCATAGATTCCAACAAGCCAAAGTCACCTACGCGGATAGAAGAAAGACAAAAGAAGGACAGAAGAGAAAAACGAGAGAAGAGAGAGCGTACCTGAGCGTTGAGAGAGCGAGCGAACAGAGCAAGAGAATGGAGAACAGAGAAAGAGAAGGGAGAGCGTGATATCAGTTACCCCTCATTATAACCGTTCGCAAGCTTCTCGGCAATCCGCTGCATGACCGCAAGCTGATCGGCAATCCGCTGCCTGTCTTTATAAATGCTCGCAGGCTTATCGGCAAGCCGCTTCCTGTCTTTATAAATGCTCGAAGGCTTATCGGCAAGCCGCTTCCTGTTATTTTCATATAAAAATAAATATATAATATGCATTTGTGAAAAAACGAGATTTGTATAGTTATTAATTTATTAAAAAAAGGTAAATAATTTTTAAAAAAAACTTCTTTTTTAAAACAATATTTTTAATGAATTTGTTATAAATTTTATATATGTACACAAATAAATGTCTGCAGGCCTATCGGCATGTCGCTGCCTGTTCTTTAACTTTGTTAAATGTTTTCGTATTAAAACTAAAAATATTGAAGGTTCGATAATATAAAACTAAGTAATATAGAAATACTCTAGAAGGGGGGTTGAATAGAGTATGCCAGATTTTCGCAGATAGTCTCAATACTTTTGAAGCTCGTGCCAAAACCCTTTGAGATTAGACTAAGTCTTTTCTCTGAAAACCTGAATCACAAAGTTAAACAATTCGAACCAAGTGCGGAAATAAGGTAAAGCAATAAAGTAAAGGACAAAACGAATTGTTAACGAGGTTCGGCACGAACTTGGCCTACGTCCCCACCTAGGGTTCCTCCACAACCCTAGGATTCAACCGGCTTTATTGATTCACAAAGTTTAGGATCCTAATAGCTCACCGAGAAGCCTCTCTCCTATACAATTGCAATCTAGTCAACTCACGTTCCCTTGGAGTCCTAGACCAATCTAGAAGAGCCCCACCTCTCTCAGCTATCTTGTACAATCCTCTTACTCTCGAGAATCAATAGCCTAGTGTTCACTTCCTGAGTTACAAACTCTCGAGTATAACACTATAAATGAATATATCCTATAAGCTCACTGTGTAACTCTCAAATGCTTTGAAATGAAATAACAGACTCTTAAGGACAAGCAGAGAGCACACGAAGACAGATTTCTCTTGAAGGCTTGGAGTGTATGAAAGCTCGTGTTCAATGAATGTGTCTCTATCTTCATCTTCCTTCTTCTTTATATTGAGACAAATCGGCGCCAAGGATCTTCTCCAACGGCTAGACAAGATCATGGCATAGGCTGGATCTTCTATCTTTGGAAACTTCAAGTCCACAATCTTTCCGATTTGAATCTTCTCAACAGGCATCACAAGGAAGGAAATAATTCGAAAATACTTCCTGAAATGTTAGTTAAGTATATAATAATATAATGGAAGTATTAAATAATATTTCGAACATAATAACATATAGAACAGGTTTTGTATTTCATCAACACTGTTAAAGTTCCAAGACCTTTGACACAGACAAACTGTCAAGGCCTTTGAAACTTATTCCGATTTTCATCAAGGGAGGGAGTTATCAATCTCCCCCTTGATGAAAGACAAAACCTGTGCATCCTTGCAACTTAGTCAAGCATAAATAATATAAGTAAAATTGGACTAAGTACCTGCATGGGTTAGACAAATGTTGGATCAAATTTATAAAGCATGAAAACCAAAAATCAAAAACCAAGGTCTTCCAAGACCTTCATAGCAAAAAAAAAGGTTTTCAAGTCTAAACCAACCACAGATCATCTCCCCCTTTTTGTCTTTCAACAAAGGGAGGAGGTAAAACAATCACCAAAAGTTTTGAAACAGTTTCCAAAAACCAGCAATGTATTAAGTTTGGGATAAGGATGGGATAGGATAGAGTTAAACTTCATCGTCCGGAGCATCATCAGTGAGCCTCGTCCACAGACCTTGCAGCATCTTGGTTATCCCGCTCATCTCCATCATAATCTCCTTGTGCAGCTCCTTGATATCCAGGCGAACTTCCTCCAAGCCCACCTCCAGGTTGTCTATGCGCTCATCAACAACTGAGGCAGTGGGAAGAGCTTTTGAAGGATGGGCAAGACTCAAGGTCCCTTGGGGAGACCGAGTGATGCCTATCTTTTCAAGGCTCTTGGAGTCGAATTTACCCATATGACGCTACTGTTCTTCATTTTTGAAATCAATTCCAGAAGCTTTGAAGAGTGGGGTCAAAAGGGTGGCAAAGGGGAGGGGAGTTCCTTTCCTGGCTTTTCTTGTATGAGCCATGGATCCTAAAATGGTGTTGGCCAGATCAAGATCAAGGCCATTGAGGATTCGGTAAAGGAGGACCATGGCATTGTCAGTAAGGAGTGAGCCAGAGTTAAGACAGGGTAAGAGGCATCGAACAATGATATTAAATATAATTTTTGCCTCTAGGGTAAGGGATGAGTGGGTGAGCTGCTTTGAGGTGCTGGTGGATGCTTCGGGTAGGAGATATTTGGATCGGGCAAGGATGATGCAGTTTTCTTTAGAGGGGTGTACATCAGCGGGTGGACAAGGGCTAGGTAGGCCAAGGAAATCTGCAAAGTCATTGGAGTTGAAAGAGATTCTAACCCCTTTGATAACAGATTCCAAAGACCAACCATTGGCATTGTGTTTGGCTTTTAGGTTTATGTAGAACAAGCGGGTAAGCTGGGGATAGTAGACGGTTTCAAGATTGAGAAGGCTCCATGCTGGGGATTTTTTGAGAAGATCAATGCAGGGTAGCTTCAAAGCTTCAAAGAACTCGATATCCAAAAAATCAGAACAGCATATCCTACGAGTTCGAAACTCATCTACCCACTTACCAGCAGTCTCAGCATTTTCAAACCATGAAGAGGGTAAGGATTGGTTTACCTGGATGTAGGCGGGTGGATCGGCATTCTTCCTGCGAGCAATTGTTGGAGCAGCTCTCTTGGCAGGCACCTCAAGGCTTCTGAGGGTGCCCTTCCTGGTGCGCTTGGGAGATGGAGGCTTGACAACAATTGGGGCTTTCCGCTTCTTTGGAGACGGGGGAGGAGGAGAAGGAGAAGCAGACTCTTCCTCCTCATCCTCAAACCCCGAGTCCTCACCGGACCCCGCTTCATCTCCTTCAGCTTCCTCGTCTTCTCCAGATCCGTCTTGCTCTTCGTCCTCTTCCTCAGGCTCCTCTTCAGATGGAACCTCCTCGGCTTCGGCTTCCTTCCGAATCCTCTCAGCTTCCTCCAAGATAAGTTTCCTTGCAAGCTCGGCCTCCTCCTCGGCCTTCTTCTTCTTCAACGCTTCCTCTTCGGCTACCTTGGCAGCATCTCTTTCCAGAATGGAGTCGAGATCATCTTCCTCCTCTTCCTCGTCCACCTCCTCAGCGATGATCTTCTTTTTCCCTTTCTGTTTCGCACTGAGAGGCTTCTTAGCAGAGCGTTTTTGAGAGCCCTTGGTAACAGTGGCTGATAATGCATATATTAGATAGGCATTATAGGCATTTTTAGCTTAGATAGGTTGCATTTCTTTCGTTCTTTGTTACTAAATTGCATCTTATGATTATTCTAGAAGAGTTCGGATTCTGCGCAAATTTGTGGTTATCTTGCAGATCGAATCGGAACCTGTTGAAGAAGTTCGGAAGCAGCTGGAAGCTGGTGAGCTTGGCGCGGCCGCGCTGCTACAGACGCGCCCGCGCTGCTAGGAGGAAGTGCCTACGTCGTTGCATCAGATAGAAGTAGCAAGACGATCCACTGGCGCGCCCAAGTCGGAGTCTGACGCGCCCGCGCTGCTACATGGCGCGCCCGCGTCGGTCCCTGGAGTCGGATTCCTATCCGAGTTTCCCCTATCTTATTAGTTTTAATATTATATTTTTATATATTTTTACGGGATGTTAAACCCGATTTAATTAGTTTATATAGGCCGAGAAGGCAGCAGTAGAGGGAGGAGGTTATTTTCCAGAGACGTATTTTCCCTTTTCTTCATCTCACAAACCCTATGGAGAACTAACTCTCCTTTGTTACACTTGGTTCTTTGAAGCCTTCAATTGATTTGGTTGTGAGTATTCTACTCTTGTTGGTCCTTTGTTAATTGTTTCGATCTCCTGAGCTTATTGCTTGATTGCTTATTATTGGTTAATCTGGATTGATCACCTAGGTTTATCGATACTAGTCATATTGCTAGGGTTTCCAATTCCAGGTTTGGGGTTGTAGATTCATTGTAGCAAACACAATCACCATACGCGGGTTGCTTGTGGTAGATTGTGAAGGAGATTCGATTACAGGCTATTTTAACGGGTTGTTAGAATCGCTTGTATCTCATTATAATTCATGTTTGAATGCTATCGCTTTATTATTCGGTGAAGGTTTTCCCTTGTAATTTGGTGATAAGTGCTTTTAGGACTGGTAGGACTAAAAGCTATTACACGATCTGAATTGAGAACAATTACTGGACATTAGAACTTGAGATTCATAGAATGCGATGATGAACCATCTCAATTGTTGTGCGGATAATTACCTGGTGTGATACTTTTCCATCATATATTCGCAACCTCTTATTGCAACTTGTTTTGTCACCATTGCTTACACACAAAACTCCCCCTTGAATCGGTTACTTTTGGGTAATAATACTTGCTCTTACAATTGATTCTGTTTCCCTGTGGGTTCGACCCTAACTTACCTACTATACTTGTTATAGTTTGCATCTTAGGAATTTAGTTTGATTTGGCATAACGACCTTAGGCCTGTCAGTGGCCATGCTCTCAGCGATGGTGCTCTGGACAACAGTTAGGACAATGGCTTGAGGAGTGGGTTCAAGTGTGGGAGAGGTGGCAGTGACCTGACGTCCCTTGGGGGTGGCGCCAAGTCTTTTGGGTGTGGAAGCTTTCTTTGTTTTGGGTGCCATGGAGGAAATCGGCTAGGGTTTTTAGAAAGGTTGAGAGGTTGAAGAAAGAGAAGTTGAAAGGGTTTGGAAAAGTTCTGAGTTTGTGAGGGAGTCGGGTACAGGATTGGGTTTAAGTAGAGAGAGATGATGATGGAGTGATGGGACGGGTTTAGAGTTCCAATGGGGGTAATGATAGCATTGCCAATTTGAAAACATTTCCAATTCAAAATTCAAACAAATCCATAAAAATAGGAGGGAATAACCGAAATATTTTGTTCCAAAAATAACATATCTCAACGGAATAAAAATATAACATAAATAGGCAATTTTGAAATCCGATAAAAATATAATTGATTAAATATCTAGAAAGATATTAACCAAAAATATGTGATCCGATATATGTGATCTACCATTTAGTTCACAAACCTTGACATAATTCTCAAAGGTATTGACACTAAGTAGATTTTATCTTTCGTAAAGGGAAGCTCCCCCTACGAAAGTGCATCCTTGTTAAGCATCCCAATCTCTCTTCTAATGAAGGTGAACCTGTCCTCTGCCAAAGGCTTAGTAAAAATGTCAGCCCATTGATAATCAGTTGAAATAAACGAAATGGACACATCACCTTTTTCAACATGGTCTCTAATGATATGATGCCTTACATCAATATGTTTGGTCCTTGAATGCTGAACAGGATTCTTAGTGATGGAGATGGCACTTGTATTGTCACATTTAATAGGAATGCCTTTGAGGTTGATGCCAAGATCTCGCATTTGTTGAGCTATCCAAAGGATTTGGGAGCAACAGGCTCCAGCTGCAATGTATTCGGCTTCTGCAGTGGATAGAGCTACTGAGTTTTGTTTCTTTGAGTGCCAACTGATCAAGGATGCTCCTAAGAATTGGTAACATCCTGATGTGCTCTTCCTATCCACCTTATAGCCTGCAAAATCTGCATCAGAATATCCAATTAATGTGAAATCCTTTTGCTTTGGGTACCATAGTCCAAGCTCCTTAGTGCCATTGAGATATCGAAAGATCCTCTTCACAACCACGAGGTGAGATTCTTTAGGATCACCTTGAAACCTAACACACATGCAAACACTAAACATGATGTCAGGTCTACTAGCCGTGAGATATAATAAAGATCCAATCATTCCTCGATACTCCTTTTGATTGACACTTTTCCCAGTCTTGTCTTGATCTAGGGATAATGTTGAGCTCATGGGAGTCTTGACTGCTTTGGATTGATCCATTTTGAACTTCTTCAAGAGATCCTTAGTGTATTTGCTTTGGTTGACAAAGATCCCTTTCTTGGATTGATGAACTTGTAATCCCAAAAAGAAGTTGAGTTCACCCATCAAGCTCATCTCAAATTCGCTGCACATGATGTCGGAAAATTCCTTGCACAAAGATGTGTTAGTAGCACCAAATAATATGTCATCTACATAGATTTGAATAACCAAAATGTCCTTTCCTTTGGTCTTGATAAAAAGAGTCTTGTCGATCAACCCGCTCTTAAAATCATTTTCTAAAAGATATTTTGACAAGCGCTCATACCAAGCTCTTGGGGCTTGTTTCAAACCATAAAGCGCTTTGTCAAGTTTATAAACATGATTAGGAAATTCTAAACTTTCAAAACCTGGGGGTTGAGCCACATATACTTCTTTTTCTAAGAAACCATTAAGAAAAGCACACTTGACATCCATTTGATATAACTTTATACCCATGAAAGATGCAAATGCTAATAAAATGCGAATGGCTTCAAGCCTGGCTACGGGAGCAAAGGTCTCCTCGTAGTCAATACCTTCCTCTTGATTGTAGCCTTGAGCAACAAGCCTTGCCTTATTCCTCACAATCTTACCATTCTCATCTAGCTTGTTTCGAAATACCCATCGTGTGCCAATGACTGATTGATGCTTTGGCCTAGGCTTCAAGGTCCAGACTTTGTTCCTTTCACATTCGTTAAGCTCACTTTGCATAGCAATGATCCAATCTGGCTCTTGAAGGGCTTCATCTACCTTCTTTGGTTCAATAAGAGAAACAAACGCGTGAAAAGCACAAAGATCTTTAAGTTTAGAACGAGTTTGAACACTAGAAGTAGGGTCAGAAATGATATCCTTTAATGAGTGTGATGAGGAGTATTTGAATTTCCTTTTGCTAGTCTCAGCTCCTTGATTCGTCACACCAGTAGGATTGACTTGTGGTACATCTGACTCCGTGGTCCTGTTAGGTTCAGTTACAGCAGTTTCTGACGCTTCAACACTGTTGGATTGGACACCAAGGGCTTTGGACGAATCTTCAACACCTTGGGCCAATTCTTCAGTGTTGAGAATTTGTTCCTGCATGTTCCTCTTCTCTGTGATCTTGGTAGCAGCATCATCACCTTCCTCGTTCTCTGCATGAATGTTAAGATCTATATCTGCAACACTTTCACTCAAAGAACCGTCATTGCATTCATCAAATATAACATGTATACTTTCTTCAACTAACTGGGTCCTTTTATTGAAGATTCTATAAGCTTTGCTACTTGTGGAGTAGCCAAGAAATATACCTTCATTACTACGCGCATCAAATTTCTCAAGGTTATCTTTTCCATTGTTATGAACAAAACAAGTACAGCCAAAGGGTTTAAAATAAGATATAAGTGGTTTGCGGCCTTTGAAAAGTTCATAAGGAGTTTTCTTTAAGATGGAACGAATAAGACAACGATTCAAAATATAGTTAGTTGTATTAACAGCTTCAGCCTAATAGGTTTTAGGTAATGCATTTTCTAAAAGCATAGTCCTGGCCATATCCTCTAAGGTGCGGTTCTTTCGTTCCACAACCCCGTTTTGTTGAGGTGTCCTAGGAGCAGAAAAGTTATGGGAGATGCCATATTTAGCACAAAACAAATCAAACTGAAGTTGATCAAACTCCCTACCATGATCACTCCGAATTGACACTATTGGCTCATTTCTTAAAGTTTGCAACTCCTTACAAAGTTTTGAAAACTCAAATAAGGCCTCTGATTTTTCTTTTAAAAATGCAACCCAAGTATAACTAGAAAAATCATCAACAACAACTAGCATGTACTTTTTACCATTGGGAGATTTGACTCGCATAGGACCACATAAATCCATATGTAAAAGTTCAAGGGGTCTAGAAGAACTTACAACCTTTTTGGGTTTGAAAGAGCTACGTGTTTTTTTACCTCGTGTGCATGCATTGCACATATCAATACCTTTGAAGTCCATCTCGGGTAGCCCTCTTACAAGCCCTTTGGACACAAGCTTCTGTAGTGTATGTGGACTCACATGACCGAGTCTCCTGTGCCAGAGCTTTGGATCGTCCGTCAAAGCCTTTAGACAGGTTAAGCTTCCTTGTGCCACTTGATCAGCATTTACAGCGTATATATTGTTGTAACAATATGCAGTCAATATAACTTCACATGTATCTTCTCTGCATACTAGACATCTTTTCTTGTTAAATCTAACATTGTTCCCACTATCACATAATTGAGAAACGCTAAGCAAATTATACTTTAAACCATCAACAAGATAGACATTTTTAATACTATGGTTGGAATCACTTCCAACACCCAATACCAACGATGTCACATTTTCCTTTGTCACCAAGAGTGATTGTTCCTGTGGATTGCTCCTTTAGATCATGAAAGAGAGAACTCTTCCCACTCATATGCCTCGAGCAACCACTATCAATAATCCATTTGTGTTCTTTCACCTTGGTGATCTCCTGCAAAACAAACATCAACCTTTGTGGCTAGACCAATAAGAAAATTTGGATCCATTATTGGGATAAACCATATTTGGTAAAATCGTGCCTTTTGGGACCCAAACTTGTGTTATCCGTTCTTTTCTCAAATGAACAGGAAATGTATTGCGAATGATATATGGATCCTTTCTTCTATAGGGGCAGGTCTCTTTTACATGTCCCTTTCTAGCACAGTGGTGACATATAGGAGAGGTTCTGCTTCCTTTTGCCTTTACAAAGGTGGTAATGTGTTGCTTCTTTAAAAACCTTGGATTGTAACCAATACCACTTTTGTTTAGAGAACTTTGTTGCTCACCCAACATCCTATCGAGAGTGCCTTTGGATTTGGTAAAACTTATGAGGACTGTCTGTTGGTCTTGAATCTTATTATTCAGGGAGATCTTCTCATTCTCTAAGTCGTGATGCTCATTTCTTAGAGAGGAGAGATCTTGCTTGAGTTCAGATTTCTCTGAGTCAAGCGTCTTGACTTTAATGTCAAGACCTGAATAAGAAGCTTCAAGACTTTTGACCCTCATAGACAGATCCTCAATAGTTCTTTCCTGGTCCACAGTTCTCTTAATAAGAATGTTAGCCTGGACAATAAGTTTCTCTTCATTGGCAATCATATTAGAAAGGAATTCCAATAATACCTCTTTTGGACTTGCCATAAGTTCTCTTACAGTAGCTTCAAGTTTTTCATCGTGGGATTCATCTTCTGAGGCCATAAGACAAATATTGGCCTTCTCATCATCGGAGTCAGAGTCAGAATTGCTCCAAATTGCCACCATAGCTTTCTTCTTCCACTTGTCACCCTTCTTGGACTAGCTCTTTGTCTTTTGAGGGCAATCCTTCACAAGATGATCTGTTTCACCACATTCAAAACAAGACAAAGGTTTAGTCTTCTTATCATACTTGTTGTATTGAGGCTTACCTCAAAATTTAGAAGACTCTGATCCATCCTTGTTGTTGAATTGTTTCTTCATTTTGAGAATTCGAGCAAGGCCTCTTGTGATAAGAGCAAAAGGATCATCCTCGTCGCCATCCTCATCTTCGGAATCAGATCCATCTTTAGGCTCATCCTTTTTAGACTTGAGTGCCAAGTTCTTAGTGCTAGCTGGAAGTTCTTCATCGTCTTTATTAAGGATCATCTCATGCGTGATCAGCTTCCCAAGCAGGTCATCAAGGGGTAGAGTGGTGAGGTCCTGTGCTTCCTCTATAGGTGTTACTTTTGGACCCCATTTTTCTTTTGGGAGACACCTCAGTATCTTCCTCACTTTCTCAACGTTTGTAAAGCTCTTGCCGAGAGAGTCAAGGTTGTTGGTGATTTCTGTGAATCGTGTGAACATGGCCTTGATTGACTCAACAGACTTCATTTTGAAAAGCTCATACTTTCAAAGGAAGATGCTGATCTTGGTGTCTTTTACTTGGCTCGTTCCTTCATAGGTGACGACCAGTTTATCCCAAATCTCTTTAGCTGACCTACAAGAGGAAATACGGTTAAACTCATCAGTGCTAAGACCACAATAAAGTAAGTTAATAGCCCTGTAGTTTTTGGAGACGAGTTCAAGATCCGCTTGGATGTATTCAGACTCCTTCTTGGCGACTTTGGTTCCATTTGGTCCGTCTTTCTCTGGAATCTTCGGACCATTCTCTATAATGTTCCAAAGTTCCAGATCTTGATCTATAATGAACATCTTCATCAAGGATCTCCAGTGGACAAAGTTGTTTCCTACAAAGAGTGGTGGTCTGCTCGTGGACCTTCCCTGTGCAAATCCTCCGCTTGCTTCACCAGACATGATCGAAAACTCACAAGATTGTTAGATCAAAAGCAGTGAGTAAAGCTCTGATACCAATTGAAGGTTCGATAATATAAAACTAAGTAATATAGAAATACTCTAGAAGGGGGGTTGAATAGAGTATGCCGGATTTTCGCAGATAGTCTCAAGACTTTTGAAGCTCGTGCCAAAACCCTTTGAGATTAGACTAAGTCTTTTTTCTAAAAACCTGAATCACAAAGTTAAACAATTCGAACCAAGTGCGGAAATAAGGTAAAGCAATAAAGTAAAGGACACAACGAATTATTAACGAGGTTCGGCACGAACTTGGCCTACGTCCCCGCCTAGGGTTCCTCCACAACCCTAGGATTCAACCGGCTTTATTGATTCACAAAGCTTAGGATCCTAATAGCTCACCGAGAAGCCTCTCTCCTATACAATTGCAATCTAGTCAACTCACGTTCCTTTGGAGTCCTAGACCAATCTAGAAGAGCCCCACCTCTCTCAGCTATCTAGTACAATCCTCTTACTCTCGAGAATCAATAGCCTAGTGTTTACTTCCTGAGTTACAAACTCTCGAGTATAACACTATAAATGAATATATCCTATAAGCTCACTGTGTAACTCTCAAATGCTTTGAAATGAAATAACAGACTCTTAAGGACAAGCAGAGAGCACACGAAGACAGATTTCTCTTGAAGGCTTGGAGTGTATGAAAGCTCGTGTTCAATGAATGTGTCTCTGTCTTCATCTTCCTTCTTCTTTATATTGAGACAAATCGGCGCCAAGGATCTTCTCCAACGGCTAGACAAGATCATGGCATAGGCTGGATCTTCTATCTTTGGAAACTTCAAGTCCACAATCTTTCCGATTTGAATCATCTCAACACGCATCACAAGGAAGGAAATAATTCGAAAATACTTCCTGAAAGGTTAGTTAAGTATATAATAATTTAATGGAAGTATTAAATAATATTTCGAACATAATAACATATAGAACAGGTTTTGTATTTCATCAACACTGTTAAAGTTCCAAGACCTTTGACACAAACAAACTGTCAAGGCCTTTGAAACTTATTCCGATTTTCATCAAGGGAGGAAGTTATCAAATATAGAATATAAATTTGGGGGAAAAGCTTGTTAGTAAGTTTAGTTAGTAAAAAAAGTTGACCATTATTTTAGTAATGCTTGGTTCTATTTCCATTAGTACTAATTTTGTAGAATTTATCAAATGGGTAATTATATGGAAAAATGATTCTCAGAGTATTTGTTCCACTCTGTGATTTTATGATAATTCGATTCGGTTTAAATAAAGGTCAAAGAAATAACTTACATTGTGGTTAATAAAACGTGAATTATAAGACTGATTTTATTATATAAACAGAATTATAAAAAAAAACGTGAATTATAACCGAACCCTAAGTTACAAATTACTAAAGAATTGTAAAAAAAATAAAGTTGAATTATAACTTGGTATAACCCAAAAAGAAAAGAATATATAAATTAGAGGGAGGAGCCTAGCCCTAGAGTATAGCCTTTTAGAAAAAGCCGGCCTACTTTTACTTATTTTTCTTTTTTCTTTTAACATATTTTCAAAATGACCATGAAATACCCCTTGGGTCACCCAAATTTGGGTCATTGAATCAGTGTCCCTCTGTCTTCCGGGCGTCGAGACGTCGTGTCAATCCATCGACTTTCCCATGTTCTTGGTATTCACAACTTTCACTTGGTGTCATTTCGACCGTCTCTCTGTTGGCCTTCTTTGCTGAGATCTTTCATATTCGGGGTTTCTTTTTATATTTTGCTTATTTTGGTTATATCATGATGGTTAGCTCGTCTGCCAATTCCATTTGACCTCTTGTTTTCCCATATTTTTGTTGTCGTTTGGGATTTCGAATTATTTCATTTTCAAAAAAAAAAGAGGTGGAGGTGAATTGGGGTGAAATGTGAGCAAGAACCCCACCCTAAAATTCGAAGGTGTAGGTTTAGAGGCCAAAATAACCTCTTAAAATTGTCTTTCTTGCCCCTTCTCATCTCTCCCTTTACTGCTTATCTCTCTCTTTGTTGATTGTTATGGCAGGCGCCAATGCCACAATAATCCCTTTCAATCATCTTTGCTCAGATCAAGGCTGACGTCCACCTCCTTCCATTCTCGTCGACATGGCCGTCTAGCCACCTGCTCCTCTCCAACGTGCTCAATCCATGCTCAAATTTGTTGTTTTGAAAGCTATTCCTAACTTATGGGAGAAGATTATGGAAGAAGGAGATAAGGAGGAGGAAGAAGTTGACGACGACAAGGAAGATGGACTGGTTTATAATTTGAAGAGTAGTGGGAGAAGAGGAGTTAGGGTTAGGGTTGTGGAAGAGGAGGACGGAGAATGGGAGATGGCAGCCATAAAACTCACTTAAAACAATGGTATTTTAGTTATTTTATTTTTTTCTAAAAAAAACCATATATCCATCAGACACAATACTGGGTTATGTCAGAGTTATTTTTTTTAAACAATCTCCACCTCTTCCACCTCCATAACCCTTACAATAATCTCCACCTTAACCCTTAAAAATAATCTCCACTCCTTAAAAAATAACATTTTGCCAAACATTGCCTAATTTTTTTAAGGAAGTGATGACGAAGGATCATTCTCCTGGTAACGCTTCTTATAAATTTCATCCTAACTCGCTAAGGGTAGCCCTGCTGGTGGCCATGTCGGTGTCGGGGGTGATGTGCCTAGCCCAAGGTTGTCTGCAACGCAAACATGTAAGGCAAAGGTTGAATGTGGCTTGGATGCCCCCTACTTCTAAGGTGCCTCCAGTTCCCTAAGAGCATGTCGGCTACTTTGATAGCCAGCTTAAGGTTCGTAAGAAGGTTGTATCCTTGATAATGCATATTTTACATTGGCATTATAGGTAGTTTTAAACTAGTTAGGATGCATTTGTTACATGTTTTATATCTAAGTTGCCTATTATGCTATTGGAAGAGTTCGGAATCTGCGCATTTATCGGTTTATTTTGCAGAGATATAGATTCGAACATAAGAAGTGGATGCAATGAGCTCTGGAGCTAAGGATTCATAGGTTCAAATATGACCAAAGTAGAAGAGGAAAGAAAGGAAGAACAGATGACGACTAAAGTTGATGCAAGCAAGGCAGGAAGTGGCGGAGACCAGGTTCGGCGACCGCCGCGAACATGAGACAAGGATACATTGGTGGCGACCGCCACAACCATGCGAGCGTAGATGAGTCAGATGACGTCAATGAGACGCGTCTAGATTTTACGCAGATTTGTTTGGATCTATCCTAAAATGATTTTATATATCTTTTTAATTTATGACCGAATTCGAGCACTATATAAAAGGGTTTAGCCCTAGAGTTTTCATAAAATTGAGAAGACAAATTAAGTTTATTTTGAGAGTTTTGTATATCATGAGTAAATAAATTCTTTGCGATTTGCCTGCAATTTGAAGCTTTGTTTGGATTGAGTTGTGAATTTCTTAATCTTGTTCATATTTCTTATATTGAGTGTTTCAACTTCTTTGTGCTTTAAAGAATTGATTATTTTACTCTATCTTCTCTGGCCAACTAGGTAGAATTAATTCAATTGCTAGGGTTTTGTAGATTCCTGATTGCGAACCTTAACCCAAGTTGCAAACTTATCCTTTTTGGGTTGATTGAACTAATTGGATGGGTAAAAAGTTGAATGTTTGTGAAATCCTTCTTTAGGGGTTGCAGATATCTTGGCTAATCTTTGAACTTAAAGCTATTGATTGGGTTAAGTCCTCATTTGGGACTGCTCGAGAAATAAGGGTTTCTAAGACTGATTTTACTAGTAACTAAAATATGCCGGGACAAGGAGATTGATAGGAAAACTTGTTGTAGGAGGAAATCGAGTTCAAAATATAATGAAATAAATCAAACCGGATTCTGCCCACGCAAATGATTACAAGACTTCCTCCCGATGTAGAAACAAGAAGTCAGGATCGATCCTCGAGGAAGCAGGTCAGCGGATCTCACGCAGTGGAGAAATCTCACGTCGATTTTGACTCAGGGGATCAACTCGATATCGACCTAGGGGTGGTCAATATCGACCAAATCCATTCGATTTTGGGCAGCTCCGGAAAGTTAGTCGATTTCGGCTAATTGTCCTCGATATCGAGCTAAGGCAGTCGATATCGACTAGTTCTCCTCGAAATCGACCTCACCTGCAGGAAAACAAACAAGCAGCGATCTTTCTGGATCGAAAGTCAGAAGTCGATATCGACCAGAGGTTGGTCAATATCGAGTAGAATGCAGTAACGAAAATAAAGGACAAAGCTTTTCGGATTCGGAATAAACTTATGTAAAAGAAAACTTCCAAGATCGGGGTTTGCAACAACGATAACCGAACATGCATAAGGCAAGATAAATAACGATAATCATGCAAATCGCATCGAAGGAACAAGCTTTCGCCTTTTCCAACAATTAGACAACTTTTTCAAGAAACCCTAATTGTATCTACCGATTTTATGTTTATAATCCAAGTTGTTAACATGGATCTCTATTAAATAGGTAATAAACACATAAAAGGTAGTAGATGCTCAAAACATAATAAAGGTCGGATATTTACCTCAAACGCGCATGGCTATCGTTGGGCTCACCCCGACCCTAGAAGTGGGTGGACTACTCGCTCTTCATCGCAATTGCAGACATCATTGATGGATAACAAACTTGCATTAATAAACTAAACAGAGCTTACAACCAAACGAAGCCAATTCCGCTCTCGCTTCACAAACTTCTCTTGGCCTCCACTCTATCTCTCTACTTTCCTTCTCTAGAATTGAATGAATAAAAATCAGCCTCATGGGCTTTATTTATAGGCTTCCAATCCTTGCTAATCAAGGAAGAAAATTCTATCTATATCTCTATCTAACTAGAAGATATAATTCTACTTGGAAATAAATAAATCTAAACTAGATAAAACAAGATAAATCCTAGGGTAATTAATTGTTCAACCCTTAGGATAGATAAAAAGATAAAGAAGATAAATATCTAAAATCTTCATGTGTTGGGAATCTTCTCTCGGAAATATCTCAATCGGATTCGGGATAGAACCTTAACAACAACTCGGACAAGCTCGAAATCGGCCACTCTTGGTCCACTCGATATCGAGTAGCATCACTCGATATCGACCTGCAATTTCGCGGCATCACTTCAGCAACTCGATTTCGGCTCCCGGGATGGATGTCGACCTCATTCAACTCAATATCGACTAGGTTAAGTCGATATCGACCTGCACCTTTCCTTCTTTCGCTCCTTGGTCGATTCCTGGATCTTCACTCGATATGGGCCAACTCGATATCGACTAGCTTAAGTCGATATCGACGTCTCTGTTCTTCCTTAGTCGATTCTGGCTTCTTCTGGTGGAAATCGGCTTGACTTCACTCGATATCGACTTGCAGTACTCGATATCGACCAGATGTGTCGACTTGATTTTCTCGTCTCCAGCTCGATTTGTCCTGGTTCCGCTACTCCTTGACCTCGGACTTATGTAGTTGACTTCGAGCTTTTCCTCTTTTCTCAGAACTGCTGTAAATTACCTCGATTTCTGCGAAATTAAACAGAAACTAGTGTAGATTCCATAATTGGCAAATAAACATAAACTACATAGATTATGTACTATTCTAACCCAAATGTATGAAATGCATGCAGAAATCGATATAAAAGTAGATATAAAACATGGAACAAAACATGGACATCAAAACTAAAAGAACAAGTGGAAGTTACAAGGATCAATTTAACCAAATAAAGTGGATAGTTTTAACCAAATAAAGTGGATAATTCAATTGCTAGTGGAAGTTACAAGGATCAATTGCTAGTTTTACTAGTAACTTGCTTCTTGCTTGCTCCATGCTTCTGTGACGGGAAATCTCCTTGGGCGAAATCGAAGAACCGGTCTAACTCGCTAACTTGGCTAAGTGGTAATCAATTATACTTATGGTTTTGGTTTTGACCCGGCCCTGTCGTGGCAAGTTGTATCTTATTTTCGTTTTCTGTTCCGCTTCCTTAAATGAATTTCTACGACTTAGTCATTAGGACGGGTGAAGGGTACCCAACGACCCTACGATGGTTTTGGGATTCGAAATCCCCGCTCTCTTACTAATCCTTAAAAGAGGTTTGAAACCTCGACCCGTACCTGGATTGCAAGATCTGAACGAAGGTATCCGACCTTCGAAATATAACCCGAGTATTTATACCTGGGCCGTTACACTGTATAGCACTAGTTTCTGACAAATCATTTAGACCAAAAAACATGTACAAATTGTATGACATGACATTAATTGAAGCTTCTAAATCCAACATAGCTTTAGTGAATTTAGTATTACCAATTGCACATGGAATATTGAACATACCTGGGTCACCACACTTTTCAGGCAATCTTTTCTGTAACATAGCGAAAACATTCTCATTCAAACTTACATTTTCCTTTCTTATCATCCTTTGCTTTCTTTTCATAGTGCATAATTATTTTAAGAACTTAGCATAGCGAGGCACAATTTTAATTAAATTCAAAAGCAGAATATTTACCTCACAATGAACAAAGGTATCGTATAGAATTTATTCATCTTCCCATTTACGACCAGGTTTTAAGGCACGAGGAAAGGGTGGTGTAGGTCTAGGAACCTCAAAAGACCACTCATTCGACGATTGCTTCACGGATGGATCAACGTAAAAAATCGGATCACTCACTGACAGGGGCGGCGGGCATCGGTTTATTGGGCGGCGAGAGCCGGTTGACAGTGTTGTGCTTTCCGACTTGCTTTCTCCTTGTTCATGCACGTCAATCAGCTCCTTAGGCCTTTCTTCTAAACTTTTAGTGGGTAATTTCACTTCTTTACCTCCTCTAAGGATCAGGCCACTTACATTTTCCTTCGAATTAACTACCACTTGCGATGGCAACTTGCCCGAATCCTTAGCTTTCAAGTCTCCAATCTCCTTAGCCATTTGACTCAACAATTTTTCTTGGACACTCATATTATCCAACAATAACTTTAGAGTCTCTTTTTTACCCTCCTGCTGAGGATTTCTTGAACGATTCTCATATTGGCCCCTTCCTTGATATGGTACTTGTTGCTATTGGCCCATACCGTTGAATCCACTTTGATAGTTTGAGTTGTAGCTCTGATTGCAGAAGTTATTACCAAAGTTGCGGCAAGGTCTATAATTCATAGCATTAAGATCGAGAACTTCCTCTTGAATCAATGGGCACTTATCATTAGGATGATTTGGATCTCTGCAGACTCCGCATGGTCTAGTCTGTTGTGATTGATTCAACTGCATAGCCCATCTTATTGACGATCTCAGTAAGCATATCTAAGTCATCTCTGCAATTGTCTCTAGAATTATCCAACTTATGTACTCCTTTTACTCCTTGGTGTTTCCCATATTGTTGCAAAGCATTGACTAAACCTTCAAAAATTTGCATTGCTTACTGAGGTGTTTTATCCAAAACATCTCCTCCACTAGTAGCATTGATAACACTCCTAGATATAGCACTAAATTGTCCTCGGGTATACCATGTTGTGGACAACTACCCTTAAGCCTCTTGAAGTTGAATCTCTCAACATACTCATAAAGACTCTCCATATGTGATTGCTCAATACTAGATAATTTCTTTTTGAGTTTGCTGAGGCGAGTAGCAGGAAAATACTTTTGAAGGAAAGCTTTCTTTAATTCAACCCAAGTAGTAATGCTTTCAGGAGAAAGGTAATATAAACAATCGCTAGCCGAATCTTTTAGGGTAAAGGGGAACACACTAAGCATTAATTGGTCATCGGTTAGGCCATGGGGTCTAAGTCTATCGCATACACTAGCAAAGTTTGCAAGGTGTTTGTTTGGTTCCTCCCCAGGCAATCCATGAAAATTAGGTAAAATAGTAGACCAATTAGATTTATATTCGAACCTAGAACCCTCAGGGAGAGCAGGAAGTCTAATTGCAAGCGGTTGTGCATTCAGATTAGGCTTCTTCAAGCTTCTCAAGGTCCGTCTTGGTGGATTTATGATGTTACAGCTATTGTTGTTGTTATTGTCTTCCATCTCTTTCTCTTGATAAAAATCAAGTCTCTTTTTCAACCTAAGAAGAGATCTTTCAATCTCATAATCAAAAGACAAAGGTGATGAATTAGTAGAGCGGGTTTATACCATACAGAGTAGGCCAAACCTAAAGGAAAACAAAAAATAAAGAAAAAGTAAAGATAAAAAGAAATCAACAAAAGAAAAATAAAGCGAATAAACTTCTCTTTGCTCCCCGGAAACGGCGCCAATAATTTGGTGCGAGGCGAACGTCGTTGGCTTTTTTCCCTTTCCCAAATAGTAATAATATCCTAACTCAATGTTCAATCAAAAGATTAGTATAGCAATCCGGAGTCGAACCCAGATGAGAAAAGGTTTCACTTATATAATTCTATCGATGATTTCTTATGACAATAGCAAGTAGATTGGGGCAATTTAATGAAATGGAAAAATAAAGTAAATAGAGTAATGATTGCAAAGTATTGATAATAAGCTAGAAAAGTGTTTCACGTGTAATTCTCGACAATGGTTGAGGTTCAAGATCCTAGGATTGATTTCAATATTATTTGTAGAGTTTATATTGACTAACTTACTATCGATTGTTCTGCAAAGATACAATCTCTTATTCAAGGTGGCATCACTCAAGAATATCATTAGCGATTCGAGTAATGAAGACCAATTGGCACATCAATTCAATGAAATTAGAAATCGAGGGAACAACCCACTCTGCCCTAACACATCTACTTGACATAGATCAATTGTTATCATCCACTACAAAGGCATATAAATATCACTAAATCAATGACTTTGTTTGCTATCGAGAAACCAACAACGGATTCATAGCATAATGCAATTCCTAACATGGTTATAAAGCACAGAAAGGAACACAAATACATATCAATAAGAACAAGATGATAAATAGACTCATAAATAACTAATTGAAATCGAATCCTCACAATTCATTCAACCATGTCTTCGAATCACATGTGAAATTATGAGTTTAGCAAGTCATAGCCAAAGGAACGCTCATCTCTCTCAATGGATCTCACGCCTCTCTCAACAATGAACCACTCAACAATAAGATGAAAATAACCTAAATAGAGTCATGCAAAACCCTACAGAATAAGATAATAATATAACGATGGAATAGAATCTTTGGAAATAATTCGGCAATTGCTGACACGGAAGACCGATGGGCGCCAGTGGAATATCGGCAAGCACCATTCCTTAGGCTCCACGATCATTCCTTAGCTTCGACGTTGTCCTTCCTTGCTCCCTTGATGCTCCTTCCTTAGCCTTTCTTATGCTCCAAAATCAATCATTTAAGCTCATCCAAGATCCCATCCAAGCTACGAACGTAAAACTGCGGAATAAACACTAAAAAGGTGTAGATTGCGAACTCGAGTATTTCAGAAGAAAGATATAGAAATAGACCAAAACATATGCAATACCAATACCTATAATGTCTGTCTAAAATACGCATTATTGGTTTCATTGAGGACAATGAAAAATTTAAGTGTGGGAGAGGGATTTAGTGTGTTTAGTTAGATCATGTTTCAATTTTTGCATGCATTTCATGTTTAATTTTAGCATTCTAGCACTTTAAAAAAATTGAATTAGCTTTTATATGCATTTAAAAATGAAAAAAAAATAGAAAAATATCTAAAAATATTATGCATTCCATATAGGTTTCAAACACCCACCTTGGTTAGCAAAACTCTACATTCTTAAGGCATGAACTTGTAAATTCCAAGATAAGTTTGAAATGCTTATCCCTATCACTTTAAAATAGTTTCTTACGCAACATGATTTTGTGATGTAATTGAGCATGTATGGTTAAGCTTGAGTATGACTGAAATCCTACAAAACATGATCCTTGTTAGAATGTTTTAGCCTCGTTGAAATCATCTATTTTTCCTTTTCCTTTTATTGTGTGATTATACTCTCCATATGCTTATTTTTCAAGATCGTATTGCACATGTTTGTTGCTTGTGAATTTCAAATGATTGAGGCATGTTTTCTTTAGCCATGTATACCGTTATCTACCCCTTACATTATCCTTTGCTTGAAGCCAGTCTGAGCGTTAATGCCTATTTTTATTAGCTCCGCAAAATATATCCTAGCCAATAATTAGCCTGACCCAATTCGGGAATTAGGAGGAGACTTGGTGAAAAATCTAGAAGATGTTGGAGTTGCTTTGAGTAGAGAATGTATGATTGGGTGGAATTTGAGCTTAATAGAGGTGACAAATTACTAGGGGCCTAAGGATGATAAAATTCACTTAGGAGTAAAAGTCTAGTAAACTGGAACCTAAGAAGGATAAAATTCACTCGGGGGTAAAACTCATGTAGCTTAGACCTAGGGAGGATAAAATTCACCTAGGGGCAAAAGTAAGCAGAAAAGAAAAAGAAAGAAAAAGTCATCATCAGAACCGAAAGAAATAAAGATTTGCATGGCTATTGAAATCATTGAAAGAGCTCATTGTATGTATTGGAGTTGATGTTATTAGAATGGTTTACGAATTATGAAAGTTTTGGTTGTTTATTATCGCTTTTCCCATATTTTTAGCACCACAAGCCAAAGTTTTTCCCATACCTTATGTTCCTACCAAAGCCCCATTACAACCCTATAAAACTCCTCATGATGTTGTTTGCAAGTAATGAGTTTACGGTAAATAGAGCATTTGGATTGAGTTGAGAGTTGTACGTTAAAGCCTAAACACATGAGAGCATGAGTGAAACACAAATTCCTGGTGAGGTTGGATGGTGTCTACTTATATGTTTTGATCGCTAAATACATCCTATGATATTTATTCAATTGATCTTGTATTCATTCAAATTGATGTTGCTTTTGATTGAGGCTTGCGTGAAGGATGAACTCATATGTATATGTTGCTTTTGTATGATTCGCTCGAGGACTAGCGAATCTTAAGTGTAGGGGAGTTTGATAATGCATATTTCAATAGGCATTATAGAATAGTTTTAGGTGCATTTCATTGTCACATATTCAAGATTCGTAGATCCTAGGTGAGGAGCACGAGGAACGGAGCTAAGAAGGCTAAGGAGAGACTTGGAAGATCTAAAGAACAAGTACTAAAGAGCAAGGAACAAGCCAAGGAAAGGTTAGAAGCTGAATCGGGAAGCTAAGGAACGAGTGGAAACGAAGAAAATAGAGAAATCTCTTATTTTAGCTTTTGAAGACTTTGAATCAGCTTCTAAGATTTCCATGAAAGTTGTATTCCTTGAAAATAGCTTTCCAACGCATATTCATACACGTCAATCGGGCGAACGACGACTCCAGAAAGAGCATTACAAGTGAAGTCTCAAATTATACACTTTTAGTGGCGAAGTTTGGATACTACAATGTTTTGGTTGATTTATGCAGATTCGTAGATCCTAGCTGAGGAGCACGTGGAACGGAGCTAAGAAGGCTAAGGAGAGACTAGGAAGAGCTAAAGAACAAGTCCTAAAGAGTAAGGAACAAGCCAAGGAAAGGTTAGAAGCTGAATCGGGAAGCTAAGGAACGAGTGGAAACGAAGAAAATAGAGAAATCTCTTATTTTAGCTTTTGAAGACTTTGAATCAGCTTCTAAGATTTCCACGAAAGTTGTATTCCTTGAAAATAGCTTTCGAACGCATATTCATACACGTCAATCGGGCGAACGACGACTCCAGAAAGAGCATTACAAGTGAAGTCTGTCGAAACTGTCAGTCTTATGGCTGCGTCGAAATTCCTGTCGCCGTCGCGAAATCCCTGTCGTCGTGGCGAAAACGTCACAAAATCCATATTTGGAAGGAAATCTCATCTATTTGGTTTGGAAACTCTATCAAGTCTGATCGATTATCTACTCCGGTTGGGTTAATATATTCAGATTTAGGATATTTTATTATTTAAATTAGGATTTAATATTTTTAGGATTTTTATTTATTATTTAGGATATTTTATATTATCTTTTTAGGGTAGAATCTAGGATTTTCGGGCCAATTTCTCCCTATAAATATCTAAGCCACGGAATTCCCTAGTATTCATTAAGATTTTACAGCAACTTCTGAACGTTTGACAATAGGTTTTAGTTGAGTCTTAGCGTTTTATCTTCCATTCAAGATAAGGAAGTTAGGTAAGCCATGCTTAGCTAATTTTCCATTGTTTTCACCAACACTTTCGAGACTTGAGTGGTTGTTTGTGAGTTTCTAATAAGTTAGTATTTCTCTCTATAATAGCCTTTAAATTTCCTTTTACATATTCTGATATTATTATGATTAGCTACCACGTAGTATCTTGCTAGGTTTTTGTTCCATCATATGTGAATGAATTCCGTAGTAGCATACTTAGGATTGTGAAAACCTATTTTAATCATGACTAAGTAGGAAATTTGACATATGTCTTAAACATCAGTTTACCATTCTTAACAATTGAGATGGAAGATTAGTCGTTTCATTTTGCTTTCCAATAAATGAGATGTCGTCACATTGAGGCATGACTTGGCTGGTGTCATTCCTGAGTCGGTTATAATCATATTTGTGAATTAAATCTTCCGGTTAACCACGTGACTAATAAATTGTACTGGGGTCCAACCACATCTGGTTGGTTCACCACCAAATCGACCACATCTTTAGTGCCTAATGGAGCAAAAGATCACAATCTTGAATTGCAAATGGATTTGGAAACTTGACAATCCACCGAAAGTTTGCCATTTTTATGGAAAATTGCGAAAGACGGCCTGTCATCCAAAGGGAGGTTGCAACGTTCACATATTGTTGTCCCTATGGGGTGCATTTTTTTTTTTTTATTGTTCGTATGAATCTACAAACCATATTTTTGTGGATTGCGTTATGACCAAACAATCGTTGTGTAATTTGAAAGGTTCCATTCATGAGTTGTCTAGTGTTAAGTTTGAGCAGAATAAGCATGGGGAGTTTCTACAATTAGGACAAGATATGACTTGGGTATTATGGCTGACATTGCACTTTATTGGTAGACATTATGGTTTCCCCGTAACTAACTAGCTTTTGGTAATTTATCAGCGGTCACGATACAAAATTTTTAGGGCTTCTTATTGACTATTAAACAAACTTGGACAAAAGCTAGGCGCTTCAACTTGGATACTGGCTCGTTTAGAGAGAACTGTGACAGTAGTTGGTTTGCCGGCTTGGGATGCATCGTTGTGAAAAAGGGTAAATGGAGAAAGAGTGTCATTGCGATAGATCTCCTCCAAATTCATTCGTGCTCAATTTTTGATGGTTCAAAATTGAGTTCGAGCATGGCATCTTACGGTTTCATTATTCAGGACCGATACTCGAATGTTGTTGTCTTGGGTAGGGGTACTTGTCATTTTAATTCTATTGTATATGTTGAAGCATTAGGCCTTCACAATGGGTTATACATGCAAAAGAATTGGGAATTTACAAACTTCTGATCGAAGGAGCCATTCCGAAATGACTCACTGGAAAGAACTTACAGGTAATACCCAAAGGTCACCAGTTCGAACTCCGAATATGACCGCTCTTTATTTACAAATTCAAGGGTAATAGGAAGTGTCTTGGAGTATTAAACTCCTACAATCAAATACCCAACTCATTATTCGTTATTTTAATTCAATTTATATTCATCATATTTTTAGGAAAGCTAATATTGTAGTAGATATAATTGTTAGCTCTACCGACTATGCTACACTCTAGGATGGAGCTACACTAGGTTGTGTTAGTTCAATTCTAATGTATTTTATTGTTTCAAAAAAAAAACCTTGTCTACACGAACCCTTTATTTGCTCGAACTATCCCATTTCAAGAACTGAGACGCATCCTGGCATCAAATTCAATCATCCGTTTATGGAACACATGGAAACAATACAGAAAAACTAGTTAAACTTCCGGAATTGCCCTGTCATGTTATCAGGTCCGAAAATTTTGGAACGACGAACTGACCGTTGTAACAATCCCAAGGAAGGCTAGAGGGCCTCTTTCCAAAAGCGCACAGAACGGTCAGTTCCACAAGTCATGAAAGCTGCCTCATTTGGTGAATGCTCTATCCAACGGAGCGGCCCAGCATGGTTGGAACGCAGTCTTGCTACTTCAGTTGTCAGCGCATCCCAGACGACAATCTGAAATGTTGAGCATGATATTTGTCATTAACTTCGTTTCTTTGTTTTTACAAACTTCAGAAGACACTTAACTCACCTCGTTTCTTTGTTCGTCTGCTGCTAAAACAAACTCTTCTGTGGCACTGAAAACAGCCTGAAAAAGTTGCAGTGTTGTTACTCTTCGCAGTTTCAGTAAGTCATTCTACAAAGCATAATTGATTTGAAGAACATCTTCTTCTTTTTTATCAGGCACTCTAAACTTTCAAGGAAGCATCTCATTAAGCACTCCAACGGGTCAGGTGCTGCATAACTGATGGAAGTCGGTCCGGACCCCTAAACTAAATGGACCCTCCAATGGATCTGATTTTGGTTGTTTTGTGGGGTTCATTTTGAAATTATATGGCAGAGTGAGCCTGACATCACAACTGTCAAGACCACAACAAGCACATACCTGACACCGCAACTCTCAAAACCACAACAAGCACATACCTGACACCGCAACTGTTTACGAGTGGCTCCCAAGTACTGCTTTACCATTCTTCCAGTGCCAACATCCCAAAGTTTTACGGTAGAATCCTTCCCAGAAGAAAGAATAAACCTACAGTTGCAGCATAATAATGATATTAGATGCAGCATCCCGCAATGAAAAAAACATAGCATCATCCATTTGAAACCAGATTTAGCAAGACAATAGAATTTGTCAAGAAAACAAAGTGGCAGCTCAGGAATGAATAGCATGATTCAAGCAAAGATCCGAAGGTATGCAAAAGAATCAAGATATAATTGCAGATTAATGTCGCATACTTTTCATCCTTTGTAAAGATTGCACTGGTAACCTCTGTTGTTCCATGTGCACTGACTATGGAGCGTAAACAATGCGCATTGATGCCATTCCACAACCGAATGACTCCATCTTTAGATGCCGTGACGTACAAAGCACCTGTAGCAGAGTACCTCACCTGCATGATGAAATAATTGCAACAATTCTCATATAACAGATGCTAGTAATATAACCGGATGAGACAGAGGCTAACCAAGATAAATGAGGGCCCGTATACCTGATTTATTGCAGAATTAGCTCCAACATCTTGAGCATTTTCCGATAGGTAACACTTGAAAGTATTGATATCGTATAGGTGTGGAATTGGATGATCAGTTCCTGCAGGTGTTCAGTGGAAAATCTCATACCGGGGATAGTTCAGGACAATAATTCGATTATTAAGAAAATCCTGTAATGACTTGGCCCTGATAAAAAAAAAAAGCTGATATGTTGGAATTTTAGGGAACCTTAAATCAACTTAACAGTGTCAAACAAATGCAGCATTATCTTCTACAGTCTTTCTAATGAAATAATGCTAATGATTTGTCCATAAATCCTTTTTGTTGAATAATATTTTCCTCACAATTTAATTTGACATTAGAATGGTAGTAAAATCCACAAATGTATAGAAATATTACAATCGTTCACATCAATTGATACCTGCCAAAAGGTAGTTTCCAGAAGGATGGAAAGATACAGAACGGACATTGTGAGTATCCTGCAACACATCATAACGGAATTAGTGGAGGAAAATAATTTGGTTAACGTTGAGAGAACACAAGCGAAAGAGAGACTTGTAGACTGTCAAATCAAGCACAGGAAACTAAGACCTGAATGACTCTAAAAGCTCTTTTTGCTGTTGCTTTTGAGAAGTCAAAGAATCTGAATGAACAAATTAAGGAGAAAGTAAGTGTTAGTTGAGCCCAATGCTCGGGGGGGGGCAAGAAGCGTAAAAAAAAATGCAAAAAAGGGGTAAGATGGAAGATAACGATAATTTGATTAAAATGATATCCCATACTTTATTGTCTGATCTTTGGCTGCGGATATCAGTATTGTGCTCTGAGGATGGAAATCTAAATCATTTACTGGCTGCAATTAAGGAAATGCTAGCATCAGGAATGGGAAAATCAATCCCAAGTTCTTGTTATCTTACTACTCTTACAAACAGATAAAGTTGGTTGATCTGAATTTTCCCAGATGAGGACGATAGTTCTTATGGGATATGGAAAGACCCCTTAGTAACAATAAAGAGGCAAGAATATTAAAGAATGTGAAAAATAAAGTTCAAAAGCTTATTTAAGTAATGAACCTACCAAGGGACTGTATAGTGAAACAACTAAACTAAAGCTGCATTATATCAATATACATCAATTTCGGCGAATAGTGACTATGTAGTTTGCGTTTGGTCAAACCTAGCATATGAGAGCATATCAAAACTATAACGTAGCATCACAGAAAGACTCCTGAAAATAAAATAAAAAAGAGGTTTACTTGTGAATGATCATAAAATGTTCGAATAACCGGTCGAACAGGTGTATCTTTAGAATCTGGCAGCATCATCTGCTTGATCTTTGCAACCTGCAACCAAAAATGACGTGCGTGCCCATTTGTAAGACAAATTGCTCAAATCTGATCTGAATCCCCATAAAAAGTAAAGTCACGCATGCCATCCATGAATAGCACACACCTCAAAGAGCTTAATAGACATGTCTGCACTCCCTGTTGCAACATACTTTCCATCAGGACTGAACCTGGAACATCTAGCAACATTCTTCGGAAAATTCAAGAAAACAAAATTAACAATCAGCCAAAACCTAACAATCAGAACACCGAAATTTCATTTCTTTTTAGATCAAGATACTACATAACATACTTTATGCTCCGAAATGCTCCGTGACTCGTGTTCCCTAAAGGTTTTAGACACTGCTCTAACATCCTGAGTGGCACTGTTTCATAACAACAAGAGCAACCAAATTGACATCATCTAGAGTCTAGACACATTCCAATCTCAAGCCAAAACATCATACTGAGCTTTGATTTCACAAAATCATTCACGTTGCTGGTTACAACAAAGCTGACTATTAGGACAAACATGCCTGAAATCAACGACAGCGGCCCGATGAGCAAGCATAGATCCACCCAAATCATGCAAAAGAGACGAACAAACTCCTCTTACTGGCTCACCTTTCTCTGCTGCAAGGCCCTGCTCACATCTTAGACTCGTTCCAGATAACAATGGAAGAAGTAAAAAAGAGGAGTTTACATAGACATAGGTGAACATAACCGGAAACAGAAGAGAGGAATGAACCTTGGCGACGAGATCAAGCAATCGATTGGGAGGCAATTTGACGTCCAGCGGCGTCATCGTCGCCATGGAAACAGCGTTGGCCGCCTGATTGAAGCTATTATCGCGCAGGTGAGCGACGATTAGCGCATTCACCTGGCGGTATAGCTCTCCTTCCAGCACTAACTGCTCCGAATTGTTATCGGTCCCCATCGCCTGAACTACACAAACCCTAATCGGCAAATCCCTTTTTCCAATCGCTTCAATTTCGACTTCACCCCCACACCAGTGGCGGGGATCCAAGATTTTTTACTGGGCTAATAATTTGTAAGAACAATAATAAAACACGATTTACCTTTAGCGCAGCTTAAATTTCCGTTTAGCGCATGGCTACTTGGTTGCAACGACCAAATGTCAATGGGTCATTGCGATCAATTTTTTTTTCGGTTTTGCTATATGCACGGTGAAAATATCGCCGGATGCACGGATTAGGCTTCGCAATCGCGTATTACAGATGCGCGATCGAAAAAGGAAAAAAGAAATCTCGCAACCGCGGACTGGGCATGTGCGGATACTGACATGTGGATGCGGACTGGGCATTTGCGGTTTCTGACAGCTGGGCATTTGCGTAGTTAATCATCGTCCAGCAGTGAAAGGCTTCGTCCAATTCAAACTTCAAAGGTGGTGGTAGTTCATTTGCTTCCCGTACTTAATTAATTTTGCCCGTAGTTCATAGGTAATTAGTTTGCTCGCAGTGCATAGTTAATTTGTTTTGCCCATAGTTCATTTGCGTAGTTCATTAATTTATTCATTCATTTTATTTTCTTCTTTGCCCGTAGTTCATCTTATTTTCATTTTTGTATTATCTTCATTTGGTTTGCATACAATTAATAAATTTTATGTTAATGATAATATTTGGTGAAAAACGAACAAGTTGCATGAAATATCTTTATCGATCCAAAACTGTTATCAACGAGATTTCGTCAAATATCGCAACCGAATTTTCAAATATCCGTAATCTGATTTAGAAAATAAATCTCAACCACATATTCAAATTGATAGCATTAACTTTATAATCTGAATTTTATTTTTTTTAAAATCAATCGCAACCGCGCATTGCGGAAATTAAAAAAAAAATTGCAATCACGGATTGCGAGTTTGCGGAAATCCGCAAACTCGCAATCCGCGATTTCTGACAGTGTATTAGGCGATATATTAACCGTGTGAATAGTAGCCCCCATTTTTTTTTTTTACAAAATATGAATGGTCGCAACGACTAAATGGGAGAATGGTCGCAACGACCATGTACGGTTTGGTCGTTGCGATCAATTTTTTTTTTTACAAAATATGAATGGTCGCAACGACCCGATGGGAGAATGGTCGCAACGACCATGTACGGTTGGGTCGCAGCGACCAGTTTTTTTTTTAGAAAAATTTTATCACGGTTCTGGTTTTTAACCGGGATAAAAAGTAAGACCTTTTAGCTCGGTTCTAGGATGAACCGTGCTAAACATTCATAGAGTCCCTCTGTCTTCTTCTTCGGTCCGTCCGAATTGGGTAACAAGGGTGTCGATTTATGTTTTTATGCTCTTGGCCTTGTGCGAGTGTGGAATGTGAAATCGCCAGTTAGGGTTTGGGATGAACGACGAGGGTGGCAATGTTTGGACTAGAAATTGGGATATGGAAGAGGTAGAAGACGATTGATTGAGGTTTGAGCCGTATTTGATTTGGTATTTAATTGTTTGAAAGTGAAATTGGGTGATAGGGGTTTCGAATCGAGTGACAGTGGTTTCGAATTGGGTGACAAGGGTGTCGATTTATGTTCTTATGCTCTTGGCCTTGTGATGGTGGTTTATGGCAATGGCGAGGGTGGTTTTGGGGATTGGGGTTGTGTGGCTGAGTGATTGAAAGATAAAGGGGCTAGGAACATGGGTGTGAGTGAGGCAAGGCCGGACCGAGTTCGGGAAAATGTGATGGGACCAGGGAAGCCTGGGAAGATAAGGTGGGGAAGACACTTGAACTGATGTTGGAGAGGCTGAGAACTATGTCAACATGGATGCCGAGTTTCGGGAAAATGTTTTGCCCCAATTATGAACATCATTGATGACAGGAGGAAATAGACTAGCGACACGGTATATTTAGTAGGTGACACGGGTAAATTTTCCCCCAATTACGAATAACATTGGCGAACCACCCCTCATTTATGTATTGTGTGGTTTAGATGAAGGTCATGGAATGTGTTGTGAATAGGATGCGAGATGCCCATTGGAATGCAGGAGGTGTGCAGACACTAATGAGAGATGTCCGTCGAGAAGATGAGGGGAAACTTGGGGAGGCTGAGAAGAACCACCAAAAGGCTGGGGGGACGGAGGGACCAACTAAGATGGATGACCAGCCACCAGAAGGACATGAGGAGGAGGTAAATCGGTTGTTAGTTCACATGGTATTTTCTCTCAATAGGTCAAGGGTTAATAAAAACTAGGATTGTCATATTTAAATATATTGTAGTCAAGTGACAAGGTAAGTTATGTTAAGCGACACAGATTACTTAGTTGGGTGACACGGGATTAAAAAAAATCTGGGAATGACGGTCCAAATATTCTAACCATTTGCTAGATCTCAAAGGCTACAAAAGCGGAGCCCATTCGAGGCAAGAAGAGTAAGAGGGATCCAGGAGGTGATGGAGAAGTAAATTCCCCCTCCCCCCTCCGAAGAAACAGCGGGGACGAAAAGGGAAGGACGTTGTCGAAGGCGCGGATGCGATTGAGCTGAGACTTGTATCCGTGCCCGACAACGATGGCTTCCTCCATTGGATGGCCATTGTTATGAACTTTGTTGTTATTGTAGTCGGTTGTTATGAACTTCGTTGTTATTGTCGTAGGTTGTTATGAACTTTGTTGCTCCAAACATATAGTTGTCAACGGTAGTTGACTAGGTTGTTATTGTAGTACGTTGCTATGAACTTTGTTGCTTTCTTTATAATGTTCGTTGGTCATATGTTGTAGAATGTTATGATATTTGTTGGCCGGTAGTTGACTATGTTTGATGCGGGACCATCTTCTACAGCTCCAGACACACCTATCATCTTAGGAGAATGACCTATGACTCGAGCTCGAGCTAAGAAGCTTTAGAGAGACTCATTCGCATTTGTGAGTCAGGCTTTATTCTCGAGCAAGGTTCAGCTCCCAGAGCCACCAATGAAGACATACATGTGCATAGGCATTGCTGATGGTCTCGATGCCGACACCAGGGGTATCGACGCCAACGTCTAAACACATGTTTAGACACTGAGGCCCTCGGCGCCAACACCAAGCCTCTCGGCGCCGACACCAACACGCCTAGAACATACATGGATCGGATTTTGGGCTTTCTTTTAAGTGTTATTTTAAGACCCTATTTACTTAAGTTATTTAGGAGTTATTTTAATTATTTCTTTTATCTTCTTTTATCTCTTTTATTAATTAAAATCGGCCAGCAGCTATTAGAGCCCTATATAAGCCGATTCCCCCTATTGTAATCAGTCGGAACATTATTGAATAGAATTTAGATCTCTCAAATTGTGTGAAACACATTGAGTGCTTGTTGATCAATTAGAGTCGTGCTCATTGATCACGAATTGGTAGGTTTGCTTTGTGTTCATCAACTTCGCAAGACTTGGTGATCCTAGTATCCACGAGCCCCCTCCTTGTGCCTCCAAGTTGTCCGCTTGGTTGTGTAGGGTTGTAGAGGCGGGTTATATAGTCATTGGTATTGGTTCTTACCCTCTGAGGAGGCCTGGGGTCTTTATCTTGTTCTATATAGATCGACTCAGTCATTATCGGTCGTGTCTTTCAATTCTTGTAATTAAATTTCGAGTCTTGCATCTTTCTTTAATCGAGTCTAGCTTGTTTTTAGTTCTTGTCGATTTCGAGTTCAGCCCCTGATCTTGAGATCTTGTCGAGTCTTGGTTCATTCTTGGTCGATCTTGGCTGTTCTTGATCGATTCTTGATAAGTTCTTGCTGTGTTTCTTTGAGTCTTTATTGTTTCTTGTTTAATTGTCAAAGATCGGGCCATCTCACGGCTAACCCCGTATCAATGTTGTTATGCTTGAAACTTTGGTTATTGACGTACCGTCGGATTCAAATAAGTGACACGATAAATAATTCAGATGATATGGGATTCCAAACAGGTGACAATGGTGATTTCCTTATCGAAGCAGCAGAAACGCTCATAAATGTAATCATCAAATTCACACAAGTGCCAATGGTGATTTCCTTATGCGACTAGCACAAACACTCAGATATGTAAACATCAATTGAAACAAGTGTCAAGGCAAGTATGCACATCAACCTTTCATGCGAATAATTGTCCATCCGAAAGTTTTGTCATGTAATCATCAAATTCACACAAGTGCCAAGGATTGTCTTCAATGGTCAACCTCTTCACAACAAACTCGAAGCACTTCTCCACCGCATTCAACTTAAGACGAGTCTGCACATCAGCCTTCGATGCGAATAATTGTCCCTCCGAAAGTTCTGTCATGTTGCGTCGTGGATCCTGGGTGCGAGGCGTTGCTCTCTCCACCATAGCTTGAACGTTCTCCATCGTAGTTGGGGATATGCTGGACCTCAGAACCCAATTTTCAAGTTCCCTCATCACCTCATCCTCAACTTCGTCCCTCTCCATCGACACCCTCATACCCGGGTCGTCCTCGACAACCTGCCACTGAAAATCATCTCAGACTTCTTCTCGCTTCACTCCGACGTCTTCGTCCTCATCCTCCTCCTGACTGCTTATGGATATGACCTCCAACCCCTGATACATGTCACCTTGGCAGTTTACCATGTCATCTGAGGAGTAGTCCGTGTCACACAATTGGATCACATCCAGACCCTTACCCTTGTCCCCTTTATACATATGCTTGTCACCAGTTCCAAAACCTCTGTCAATAATGTCTACCTCACCCAGATCCTTACTCTTCCTTATGGCCTCCATCACCTCACCCAAGTGGATCACCTCCTGACCCTTACCCTTGTCACCTACATACATATGCATGTCACCAGTTCCAACGACCATTGAAGACGAGTGTGACACATACTTTAGCGTTTTTCCCTGAAAATGAAAAGTGGGATCAACACTATGGTTCATGGGTATCTGCTTTTCGCAAAACATGAGGAGAAACAAGAGAGACGCCTACCCATTGCAACTGAGAATTAGGGTTTCTCATAAACCAAAGTGACACGGAAGTTTCTGAACACTAACACGAACAAGGAATGAGGCCGAAAAGTGCTCTGCAACTGGACCTTGAGGTCGCATATTTTCTTCAATGGTGGCCTTATTCTCCAGCCCTTTTGTCCAGGGGAGGAAGAAATTGAATGTCTTCTCCCCTCCTTTCTTTTTATACTTTGCAAATTGGAGGAAAACTCCCTATTACATCCCCCTTTTTTTCTTGTAAGAATTGGTGTCTTGTAACCTCTAGTTTTAGCGCCAAATTCCCCACCAAAAACTCCTCTCCCTCCTCCTCTCTCTCTTGCTCAGTCCTCTCTCTCATTCTCTCTCCTACCCATTTTTACCTTCGACCGGCTATTCCCTTTCTTTTTTTTGCACAAAATGACACCTATGCTACTTTTGCAATTTTCCCAAAAAAGTGACATTTTTGCAAGGTCACAAAAAAAAGCTGCTAGTTTTGCAAATCCCCCTAAAATTTATTAGGATCGGGGAAAATTTTCCACGAAAACCATATTAACATGTGCCAACCGAACCAACTAAATTGGTAACCAATTATATTAGTAATCAATTTAATTGTTAACCAATTTAATTGGTTCGGTATACCGAACAAATTGTCAGAAGTCGGTACGGTAATGGTAATCGAAACGGAAAAGTTGGGATTACTATTACCAACCGATTTGCAATTGATTGGTACGGTAATTATCAACCAACTGCTACCAATATACATTTAGGTTTTTTTAATTATATTTTAATTATTTGAAGATTACATTAAATTGGAGTATTTTTTTTTTCGGTTCTAAGACTTGCTGTTTGTTATTGGTGTTTGTTATTCAAGTTAATAAGTACTCCGTATTACCTATTTCTTTTTTATTTGTTATTTTGTTTTTGATACTAGTATTACCCATTAACTTGATTTCTTTTTATATTTGTTATTTTTATAAATTGTTTTTAATCAAGGGAGGAATACTAGTTCGGCTTCGGTTCAGACTAAAACCTAAATTTTATTCGAAAGCTAGTGGACATGTTATTTTGAATATTATCGGGACTATTTAAGTCTTTATATTGCTTTTGTGCTTAAATGTATGAACAATTTAAGTACTTATGTTGTTGCTACTTATAAATTTTAAAATTTATTTAAGTTGTATTGTCTTTGATTATTTGTATGCTTTTTTCATCAACACCCAAAACATGGTAAAATACCATTACCAATCAACTTAATTGGTAACCAATTAAGTGTACAACCCATTCGGTGGTTGGTAATGGTTTGGATTTTAGGATTACCAATTATAATTGGTTGGTACATGGTAATGACTAAAACTAATTGGTATTGCACCAATTCCACCCCTAAAATTTATTAAATTGCACAATAAGTCCTTTCTATTTCGAAACCCTAGCCTCCAAACAATCAACCTCCTCTTCAACCTCTATCTTCTTCTCTTGCACCGTACCTCACTCCATATCTCCTTCGCCTGCTCTTCTTCCAGCCATGACCATCTGCTCCCGCTCTTCTTCCAGCCATCACCATCTGCTATGTAAGATGTTTAATAATGGGGCATCACGACCGACATCACCATAATTGAGAGGTAAAATTAATTTAAATAACCCAAACTTTGGTAGGGTGTGCAAGTAGTACCATGAACTTTACAAAGTGACAAAAATAACCTAAATTGTTACTACTATGTGCTTATATCACCACCAGGCACCAATATCATTTTTAAAATAAAAAATACCACTTAACTTTTATTAATGAAAAATAAATTTTTTGACTTACGATAATTGAAAAAAATATCGCTAATTTATGTCATATTTAAAAAACCCAAAAGTTGGTTTGAACAAATGATAAAAGTTAGAAATATTTTTGTAAACTATTTCTTAAATGAATTTTTAATAAAAAATTACAAAAAAAATATAACTTTTTATATTCCCTTTAAATATTTCTCAAATTATATAGCTTTTTAGATTTTTCAAATAGGACCTAAACAATATTAAACTAGGTTTGTAATCAAAATGACATAAAATATACATTTTTTAAAATTAAAAATATAATTTCCTGCTTAAGATAATTGGAAAAAAAATTCGCTAATTTATTTCATATTTCAAAAACCCATAATTTGGTTAGAACAAATTGTATAAGTTAGAAATATTCTCAAGTGAATATATATTTTTAGTTTTTTGTATTTTTGTTAATTTATTATTTTTTAATTAAAGAATAAATTTAAAAATGCATTTGAGAAATATTTTTAAAAAATGTTTCTAACTTACATCATTTGTTCAAACCATATTTTGGGTTATTTTAATATGATAATAAATTAGCGATATTTTTTTCAACTATCTGAAGTAAAAAAAAAATCATTTAAATTTTATTTACCTTTTGTGTAATTTTGATTAAAAACCCTAGTTTTGTGATAAACCGTAAGAGGCGCAGAGAAAAGAGGAGAAACTGATGTGTTATTGGGGGTCTTCAGGACCCTTTATATAGGAGTTTACATAGGGAACTAGGGTTTACTAGTGTTTATCCATCCCTAATATAATAATATTATAACACTCCCCCTTGGATAAACATCCTTAAATACTACCTCATTACAAACCTCGCCTAGAAAACCCAATGGGATAAAACTAGGATCCAGAGAACAAATACATATGACATTTGATACGCTTTGGTGATCTGCCTCGTTAAAAACCATGTCAGGAAAACTCAGAGGGACAAAACCTGACCGAAGGGGAAAAGAGTGCAGTGAGTATACTCCCCCTGAATTCAACACCCTTCTTGTAGTCTTCTCATTCGGGTAGGCTCTTTAAACTTCTTGATGATGCTGATTGTATGAACTGCATACCCGGGTCTCAACATTTCCTTTGACGTGTATAAGTTAAGATGCCTTCATACATTACAATTGACTTCGAATGCTTGACTTCCATTTGCTGGCGTTGAACTGCTTTCAATGCACAAACATAAGGTACTTCAGGACCTAGTGTGCTTTTCAATGTTGATCAGGGGGATCTATTGTATTAAATGGTGCATAAGTTGCCTCGTTAAAAACCTTAACTTGGAAAAACCCAATGGGATAAAAACCAAGATCAAGGAAAAGAGTACAACATTGTATGGTACTTCGGGACCTAATGCAATGTCACCATTTTCACAATTATAGGTACTTCAGGTACTCTTATAAGGATCTTTAACCAATTGCATATGGCGGGACTTTGATATTAATGCTTCAAGCATTTTCAATCAATCTTTTTCATTTATATGCGTATGCAAGTAACACGTCTGTCATTTACAGTTAGATCCAAAATTATATTCACTTCTGGTGAATACATTCTCCATATACCCTTTAATTGGTCGGTTTTTGTACAATTAAGTTGGCTTTATATTTTATTTTGTATGAACACCCACTTAAAACCAAATGATGTTACACTTTCCGGTGTTGGAACTTCATGTCCAATGCTATCATGCTTAAAGAACCCATTCTTGCATGATTTTCGTTTTTATAGCTCTTTACTATCATTTCGATGTCGACATCCATTATTTATTTGATGATCATCATATTCTAAAAGGCTCTTTCCACTTCTGGGGAATCATATACAAAGAGCCTAGTGATCTCTAACACTTCTGGTGTACTTGAGAACCACTTGATATTCATTGAGTTGGAGTTACTTCTGGAACTTCCAAATGAGCTAGTATTTGTGACTTTATCACTTTCTTGGCCTTTAGTAAATGCTTTCAATGACATTTTTGCTAAATCTTATAATCATTTCATTTATTGAACTTCTGGTTCACTTGTATTTATCCGCGGATATGAAATGATAGAGAAGTTGCTTCCGTGCAATCTCTTTCTTAATATTTAGTCTCATTTCCTCTCCCCCTAAATACCGAGCATTTGATCACCATTATAAAGCTCTAGGTATTTGATATCAATAGGGACTCAAACCCCATGTATCATCCAACTTCTTTGTGGTCTCATTGTAGTTCATTTGGAGGAGGTACATTTCGGAACATATGTTGTTTATTCAAAACCTTTGAATGACGTACTCTCTTCTGGAGATAATTAGGGAGATGTTATTGTGTCAAATTCGAAATGCAAACATGCATGGGCCCATTTGACCAGCGACTCTTCTGGGTCGCCGTGAGCTACCGTATGCTCAACAATGTGGTTGATAACATTCTCTATCTTATGTTTCATATGACCAAAGTGTTGAGGCATCTGTAATCTTGGAATTACACTGGTCCATACAATAGTGTTCTGTAGTTGTCTCATTTAATCCATTCAAGAGATATTAGAGACTTTGCATTTACTTTGAATTTAGATGGTCTTGTTGTTGATTTGCCAAGATGACAGACCATATATGTTCGGTCACCCTTATAGAGGATCTTTGTAACGGCCCAGGATTATGATTCCCGGGTTACGTTTCGAGGGATAAAATCCCTCGTTAGGATCTTGCAATCCAGGTACGGGTCGAGGATCAAACTCATTTTTATGGTCAATAATAAAGAGGGATTTCGAACCCTGAAAATATCGTAGGGCCGTTGGGTACCCTTAACCTGTCCTAGGGACTAACTCGCGAAATTCATTTCAAACGGAAGCAAGACGGAAGCAAAATTCAGATACAAAGCGCCACGGCAGGGCCGGGTCAAACCAAAACATAAGTGTGTAATTACCATTTTACTAAATTAGGATATTAGCTAGATTCTTCGATTCGCCAAAAAGAAACCCCGTCATATAGACATCGAGCACTCAAATCTGCAGAGAATACCTTTAAAAAAAGAACGGGGAAAGGAATCAGATCGAGCCACTCATGCGGGACCGGCAGTCCTCGCTGAGGCCACATAGTATGTGCTATACCTAATAAAGATGCTCTAATGCAGTACGAAATTCAAACACACTAGCATGCTCCTAGTTCATAATAATGTGCAGAAATACTGTAAAGGGCCCAAGACAATGCCAAGTGGCATATCCCTCTCCTACCTCCACCCCTTCCGATAGGTGGAGACTGGCCAGCTCGTGAATGCATTCCATCATAATCGGGGGGCACGCATGCCTAACCCGCTCCACAATAAAGCCCGCAGGCATATCATTATATAAGGAAGTTCATGACTCGATTGACTCAGGGTACCCGATGAGGCTGGGCTACCCTATGACCCTAGCAAAGACTCTAGGACTATCACAGATAACAACCGTTCTGTTTCAAACGCATAAAGTAAACAGATGCTCAATCAATTAGTGCAACCTAAACATGATACTACATGGCATGCTTTTATGCATATGCAACACCTAACATAAAATGCAACAACAGGCATGAATGTCCAACCTGAGTAAGCCCCCTAGGGAACTTACCTGAGAATGCAGAACAGCAAGATAACACAAGCAAGGGCCCAAATGCAAGTCCAAAGCAATCCACACCTATCATTAAGTCATTGCCATAAGCTACCGGACCAACATTCATACACACGAAACTCAAGTTCCCAACATCCTCAAAACCAATCGAAGATAAAACCATTTTCCAAAACCTTTCCAATACGATCAACCTCAACCAAAATCATTTTCCCAATCAACTCTTTGATAAATCATACCAACAATATCTTTCAAACTCACTTCCCGAAGTTTTCCAAACTCTTAAATATCAAGTTAAGTCAACTCTTATTCAAAACATTTGCTCAAATCATAGTTGGCCAAAACCCATTTATAAACATTAAATCTTTAATCAACTTCTAAATTTATACCATTAAAATAATTCCGACATGTTTCTTATTTCGAAATCGTTATAAAATAAAGTCTGGCATCTAGTCACAAAATAATTCTATTCTCACAACCATATTTATAAATCAAAAACCCATATTTCAAATTTCCTAAAATCGTAAATTAAAACAACACTAAGTACTTATTCTAAATAATCCCCCCTTCTTAAACCATTTTATAATATAATAAAATTTCAGAATTTATTTTTAACACAAAATCTCAAGATATAATAATAACAGTCATAGTAATAATAATCCATTCAAAATACATATATAAAAACTATATGACAACATAAGGTATAGCACCTTTAACATAACATATAAAACATCACCCTCTAAATAAAACAATCCAACCCAATTCTCAAAGGCCCAAATTTCGGATGGAAAATAAGCCCAACCCGTTACAGGAACCGGATCCAACATGAGAGAATGAAAGAATGAGACCCGGATTTAGCCCCAACCCAAAAACCAAAACCGAAATAATATAACCCAAAATGAAGGTAGGGATCCGGCCCAACTCGGAAAATTAGGCCCAATCTAATACTCAAATCTGATTATGTTTTAAACCAAAACCGAACCGGACCAACCAATTAGAAGAACCGAACCCAACAAATTAAAAGGCGAGGACCGGACCCTCCTTCAACCTCCAGATCTGTTAAACGGGGAAAAACGACGGAAGAGGAGAAGAAGTAAGCAACTTGCTGGAGACCCTTCCAGGCCGACACTCATCCCCGGCTAATCGACACACTCTCTCGACAACAACCCACCCGGAAATGTTCAAACGCAGCCAAGAGAGAGAGGAAAACGAGGGCTCACCGAGGGGCTGAACCTTCACCGGAGAGGCTTGTCGGACTCGATTCGGATGCGCCAGTGGTGGAGGGAGATCCGAGGGGCCTGGGTTGGGCGGAATAAGTTATAAAGGTGTGCACTTAAGCACGAATCAAGCGAAAGGAGGGGGAATGGTGACTTACCGAGGGGATTAAATCAAAACGGGGAGAAGAAAGGCGTTGAGCTCAGCGGCTGCTTTTCCGGCAACTCCTGGTTTCCGACGACGAGATAGAAGCCTCCTGGGTGCTCCTGCGTTCGTCGAGGAAGGGAAGGAATGGAGGTTGTGATGCTCGGACCCTCGGTTTCGATAACAGAGGCGAGGCGGAAGGTTGTCGGCCTTGCTGGTTTGCTCGAAACGGTGGTGGCGCTCGGGGCTTTGTGGGCCGAGACAAGAGGAGGAGGCGAGAAGGAAGGCTGGAGGTTGGTGACCAGACGAGATTAACGGAGGAAGAATGGAGAGGGGAGTTTAGGGGATGTGAGGTGCTCGTGGGTGGTGTCGGCGGTCACTGCTCCGGCCAAAGAAGGGGAGGTGGAGCTGCTCCGGCCAAAGAGGAAGAAGAAGATAAGGGGGTATTGGGGATTGAATTGGGAGGGATGGATTTGGCGTGGGTTCTGTTCCATTTCAGGGACTGCTTGTTGCTACTAGACAAAGGGAAAGGGGGGAAAGGAGTTGGCAAACAGATAGAGGAAGAGGCCTACAAGTCTATAGAGTGGTCCCAAGACCCTAAATTCAAAATACCCAAAAACAAATCCCGAAACCCTCTCTCGATCTTATCCCGACTCGATCAAGATAACGCTTCAAAATTACAAGGATATCGACATTCCAAAGTTTATTTCAAATTCCGAGGCAAAACGATAGAATTGTCCTTCAAAGAAAAAAAAATTGGGTCGGAATTGGCTTTAAGAGTTTCAATTTCGATTTAGTAATTTAAAGACGAGTTTTCCTTAAAATATCTGAATTATTTTTTTATTTTTTATTTTTATTTTTTTTTCGACTTAAATCCATTTTATATTATTTGTTGAAATTTATTATTTAAAAATCCGGGCCTTTACAATCTTCGGGTCCTAGGATCTTCTGGTCCCTTTTAGTGGGTGTGTATGTGAATGGAAATGATCCCGCCCATCATCGTTTCACATGAATGACCGAATATCACAAAGAAAAACATTTTATCATTAACTAACTTCTGGTTAGTGATAAGTTTCAATGGGATAAATGAGTGTCAAATAAACCATATACATACATTCTCAGTTCTGTAAGACTTTCTTCTGGCTAGTCATATGAGATATTGGTGTTCAATACCATGTCAATTCATACATATGTGTCATTGTTACTTCAGGTAACAAGATCAATGCTCTTCTGGAGCTATATGGTATTTATCCTGATTTCCATTCAAGATTGTTTAAGAAAACTTCGGGTTTTCAAATTTGTTTGACACTTATAAAACCATAATATTCAACATCATTGAACTTTGTATATGGTGATCCATTTATTTAATTTAGATCCCATTGAATGAGTATTTTCAGAACTTTCGTTGATGTCATACTTCAGGTATGATTCATTTATAATGTTCTCCAAGACATTTAGAATTAACCGTATAACAGACCTAGCTATAACCCACAACAATAACTTTGGTCAAGCGCTTAACCATAACCTCTTTCACACCCTCTACCGGAGGGGCATGCTTCAGGCAATGCTTAGAGGATATTCAGGAAGTGACCTTCTTAACCGGATCGTGTTATGTGGTTACTTCTATTGGTTGTATCAACCAGACAAAAATAGTTCTGAATATGATAAAACCCACATTCCATGTACTTCTTCAGGAGTACAAATGATAAAATTAGGATCATATACTCTTCTGGAGTTTGTGAAATCCTTTACTCTTCTAGAGTTCATAAAATATTCTTTACTCTTCAAGAGTTAATAAAAATCCACCAGTAGAGTCTTCAGGCTCTTAGGTTGGTGTTGAAAAACTTCACAATCTACGGGATTGTGGTAAGCCTTTCTCCCAAATGTTCATTTGCCAAACAAAACTCTGCATTAGACACTCATGATAAGTAGTTTCTTCGGGAAACACTTTGAGCTTTGAATTACAATAAGTAAAATCATAATAATTTTATTCAATATAAAGCAATGAATAAAAAAACAAATAAATAAATAAAATAAAATTGTATTTGTCCACTTCAGGTGGAGCCATGGGAAAAACTTGTCAATTTATCATTTTCTTCAAGAAATGATTTTATTCATAAAATGATTCATTTGTCAACTTCGAGTGACAATTAGTCTCTATTATGTATATTTCGATCATATACTCCAAAAGATGATAAATTTCATTTAAAAAATATAGTAAGTTGTCATATAAACATTGACCATATTCTTCAAGAAATGGTATGATTGATTATTACTCAATTCAGGGAGAAGACAACTTGTATACATTCACTTTAATTTCTACACTTCTGGGTATTTGTGCAACTTTAAAATAAAACTCATACACTTCTGGGTATGATTTTAAATAATCTTTATGAGGATATACAATATATCTCTTATCATTCATTTACTTCAGGAAATGAATATTGTCACTTCAGGGACAAATCTGTATTGATGAGAGAGACACATTTTATGAATTTCCTTTTCATATACAACTCTTCAAGAGATGATTGTCGTTACTACAGGAACGATTTATGATTATGCGTCCATCCATTTCAAGGGATGCCTTTAGATATTTCAAGAAATAATGATAAGTAAATAAATAAATAGTTGATATAATTGATAAAAATATAAAAACATAAATAAATAAAATAAAATTAATATATTGTCAACTTCTGGTAACAAGAAATTAAACATCCCCACAAATACATGTTCGTCTACTTCTGGAGACTGTTGGAGATCGAAATCATCTACTACAGGAGATAAATTTCATCCTGATATATAAGCTAAAATATATTATCTTCTTCAGGAGATAGATAAGAATTTCATCTTCTTCAAGGAGATGTGATACATAAATTGTGCTTACTTTATCTACTTCAGGAGATAAATTACCACTATTGGGATGATATGCAAATTTAACAATTTATATCTACTTCGGGAGATAATGTTTGTCTACTTCTGGAGACAAGAAAATAAAATACAAATTGAAATGAATAATAAAACTGAAATAAATTAAATTAAATTAAATTAAATAAATAAGTTCATCATTACAGGGATGATTTTCAATCGTTCACACCTACTTCAGGAGATGAGATGATTAGTCCGTTAAGGTTTTATCAATTGTTCATCACTTCAGGGACGAGATTTAATTATCGGTTCATCGCTTCGGGGATGAGATTAATCCGATATCGCTTTTATCATACCATCACTACATGGATGAAATTTAATGGATATAAAGTAATCTATGTATACATCCTCTTCAAGGGATGTATTCAACCGATTCAACCACTTTAGGGATTGAAATTACTTATTCGATTGATTTAATCACTTCGGGGATTGCAATTTATTCAACTGATTCAACCACTTCGGGGATTGAAATTTGTTCGATTAGTTCAATCACTTTGGGGATTTAAATTTATTCGATTAATTCAACCGCTTCGGGAGTTGATATAATTTATTATACATCATCTTCGGGGATACATTTATACTTCACAGGGGCAAAGTATGCAGCCCTGAAAGTTATAGGTCACTTTCTGTAATTATATAAAATATACAGACCAATCTGTCATTTTAAAGAAATTCCGGGCCGATTTTGTAATTAATTAATATACCTTCGGCAAACCCTTCTTCCCCCTGGATCTGCCGAGGAGTCGACGGTGGCGCGGAACTAGCGGCAAAGGAGACGACTTCAACACGACATCAATTCGGCACCCACTTTGTAACGGCAACGAGATCGATTTCGACTCCGCCACTTTCACCGCCTCAACGGCTTCAGATTGGTTGTGCGATGCCAATCTGATAACGAGATCGGATAGAACGAGTGTCGACTTCTTCGTTGGTGGCAACGACACAAAACTTTCACCGCCTCCGCCGCTGCTCGACGGGATAAACAAGAGATTGAGCTCTGTGGTTCCGGTCGGCGACGATGTGTCTGGAGGTATCGGCTAGCCGGAGGGGAACGCAACATCAAGGACAACGAGCCATAGATGCAGGTTGGCGATGGCGATCGCGGCGGGTCAATGGTTGCGAGGAGGCGCTGCGGCTGGCCACTGCTCGCACCACCAGGGCTTCTCCGTCCTCGACTGGGATCGACCGAAATGAACGGTTAAATTCAATTGAAAACTCATAACTTTATAATCAATCAATAATCTTTCCTCCATTCTCTATGTTTAATTGGTATAATAATATTGATATGAATACAATCAAAGTAAATAACACTAGATTGAAAAGTTGAAATAAAAGTAATAGAAAACTCATCTTCGATGAGATTTTGAATTCTCTAGAGCAATTCGTGCTGATAACGTGTGATAAACCGTAAGAGGCGCAGAGAAAATAGGAGAAACTGATGTGTTATTGGGGGTCTTCAGGACCCTTTATATAGGAGTTTACATAGGGAACTAGGGTTTATTAGTGTTTATCCATCCCTAATATAATAATATTATAACAAGTTTAATATTGTTTCATATTCTATTTCAAAACTATAAAAGTTAGGTAGTATTTTTTATTTTAAAAAAGACATTGGTGGTGATATAAGCACATAGTAGTAAGAGTTTAGGTTATTTTTGTCACTTTGTAAAGTTCATGGTGCTACTTGCACACCTATAAAAGTTTGGGTTATTTGAATTAGTTTACCTAATTGAGATATACCCTATTTTTTGGTCCTATTAATTGGGATTTTGCTTTGCTTCTTCGTCGATATTTATCTATTATATACTCCCTCCGTCTAAAAAATTAAGTCGTTTTAGGATTTTTCACAAGTTTTAATAAAACACTCACCCCTCAATCAACATCATCATTCCACTAACTTTTTCATAAATTTTATTATTTTTTAATACCCACTACATTTTTTAACCAATCAAAATCTTTAAAAAAGTCAACAACACACAAATTGATACAAATCATTACTATCATCTACCTTGAAAAACCTAAAATGATCTATTTTGATACAAGAAGAAAGACCTAAAACGACCTAAATTTCGAGACGAAGGGAATATAATAAAGGAGAAGTTGTCTAAGACACATAGCGACTTTTCCTTAATCGTAATCATATGAAACAATCACAAATTTTTGAAATAATTAATATATGCATAAGATAAAATTTATTGTAACTCTATTTAATCAATATATATAGATATATAGATATATGCATAAGATAAAATGATAAGATAAAATTTTATTCTAACTCCATTTAATCAATATATCTATATATGCATGAGATAAAATTTGACCCAATTTGATTAGATATGGATATATTTTTAGAAGATATTAACTAATTTTAAAATATATGCACAAGATAAATTTTATTCTAACTCTATTTAATCAATATATCTATATAAGAATAAGTTAAAATTTGATCCAATTTGATTAGATATGGATATATTTTTAGAAGATATGAACTAATTTTAAAGACTATTATATAAGATAAGATTTTACCTATTTTCACTATATATGAACATATTTTTAGAAGACAATAGCTTTATCAATATATTACATGATCATACTAATTAAATAACTTTATCAATAACTTCATCAATATGAACATGTTTTTAGAAGATAAAAAGTTTTGACGAAATTGAAATAATACTAACTAGCATGGTCATAATAATTAAATAATTTTATCAATAACTTTACCAATATGAAGTAGATAAAAGGTTTTAGGTAAATTGAAATAATACTTAACCGTGTAAAGGTTATCAACTCATGGAATTCCATTTTTGTTAATATATTTTTCCCAATTATTTTATATATGGATATAATTTTGGAAGAGATCATAATTTTTTATGAAAGATCTATCGCTTTTGCGGATAAAGAAATAAAATTTTCTTATCTTGAAGGTATTGGTATATATATAGGGGTGCGCTCCGGTGAAAACCAAAATTAGGGTGAAAACCGTGAGGAACAATTTGATTGGTCCTTATATAACATGTGCCTCACTCTCCATTAACCGCGCGTTGCGCCAACAACTGGTAAAAATAATTAAAACGGCGGCAATCTGACGCGCGTTGCGCCAACTGGTAAAAATAATTAAAAACGCTAATTTGGAGCATTGTTGACAAAAATTAGCAATCGAACCCATCCCTTTCACATTAATGAATATTAATCCCAGTATCCCACCAACTGGGAAAGAGAGCATTTATGCTTTCAACTTACATATGTTTTTATTAATTCTAATTAAACTACGTATTCAAGTCTTAATATCTCTATTTTGTGATAAACTGAAGATAAATAGAAGAGAATAGAAGGGAGGAATCGATGTTCTCATTAGGGTTCCAAAGAACCCATTATATATGAGTATACAAAGGGAACTAGGGTTTCTAGTGTTTATCCATCCCAATATAATAATATTATAACACTCCCCCTTGGATAAACATCCAAAATATTACAAAACTGTCATATTAAAAACCTCGCCTAGAAAACCCAATGGGACCAAAACTAGGACCAAGGAAAAATACAAATGACATGTGATACGCTTTGGTGATACTGCCTCGTTAAAAACCTTGTCAGGAAAACCCAGTGGGACAAAACCTGATCGAAGGGAAAAAGAGTGCAGTCCGTATATACTCCCCCTGAAGTCAACATCCTTCTCGAAGTCTTCTCATTCTTCTTGATGGCACTGTCCAGCTTATTGTTGAATCTCAACATTGTCTTTGACCTGGAATTTCTTCATGATTGACTTGACGTGCTTGACTTCCATGTATTGGTGTTGAGCTGCTTTGAATGCACAAGCATAAGGTATTTCAGGACCTAGTGTGCTTTTCATTGTTGACCAAGGGGATCTAGTGTATTAAATGGTGCATAAGTTGCCTCATTAAAAACCTTAACTTGGAAAACCCCAATGGGATAAAAACCAAGATCAAGGAAAAGAGTACAACATTATATGGTACTTCGGGACCTAATGCAATGTCACTATTTTCATAATTATAGGTACTTCAGGTACTCTTATGAGGATCTTTAACCAATTGCATGTGACGGAACTTTGATATTAATGCTTCAGGCATTTTCAATCAATCTTTTTAATTTATATGTGTATGCAAGTAACACGTCCGTCATTTACATTTAGATCCAAAATTATATTCACTTCTGGTGAATACATTCTCCATATAACCTTTGATAGGTATTTGTGAAATCAACTTGGATTTATATTTTATTTTGTATGAACACCCACTTAAAAAACAATTGATGTTGTACTTTTCGGTGTTGGAACTACAAGTCCAATGCCATCATGCTTAAAGAATCCATCTTTGCATGACTTGCTTCTTTCTAGCTCTTTTACTATGATTTCGATGTCGACATCCATTATTTATTTGATGATCATCATATTCTCATAGGCTTTTTCCACTTTTGGGGAATCCTATACCAAGAGCCTGGTGATCTCCAACACTTTTGGTATACATGAGAACCACTTGATATTCATTGAGTTGGAGTTACTTCTGGAACTTCCAAATGAGCTAGTATATGTGACTTTGTCACTTTCTTGGCCTTTTAGCAAATGTTTTCAATGACATATTTGTTAAACCTTATAATCATTTCATTTATTGAACTTCTGGTTCACTTGTATTTGTCCGCGGATATGAAATGATAGAGAAGTTGCTTCCGAGCAATCTCTTTCTTAATGTTTAGTCTCATTTCCTCTCCCCCTAAATACCGAGCATCTTATCACCATTATAAAGCTCTAGGTATTTGATATCAATAGGGACTCAAATCCCATGTATCATCTAATATCTTTGTGGTCTCATTGTAGTTCATTTGGAGGAGGTACGTCTCGGAACATGTGTTGCTCATTCAAGACCTTTGAATGACATGCTCTCTTCTGGAGATCATTTGAGAGATGTTATTGTGTCAAATTCGAAATGCAAACTTGCATTGGCCCATTTGACGAACGACTCTTCTGGGTCGTCGTGAGCTACCTTATGCTCAACAATGTATTTAATAACATTCTCTACCTTATGTTTCATATGACCAAAGTGTTAAGGCATCTATAATATTGGAATTACACCAATCTATATGATAATGTTCCGTAGTTGGCTCATTGAATCCATTCAAGAGACATTAGAGACTTTGCATTTACTTTGAATTTAGATGGTCTTATTGTCGATTTTTCCAAGATGATAAATCATATATGTTCAGTCACCCTTATCGAGGATCTTCTGGTCCCTCTTAGTGGGTGTCTATGTGAATTTCAATGATCCCGCACATCATCGATTATTCGATTCACATGAGTGACCGGATGCCAAAAAGAAAAATTATTTTATCATTAACTAACTTCTGGTTAGTGATAAGTTTCAAAGGGATAAATGAGTGTCAAATAAACCATATATATGTACATTCTAATTTCTGTAAGACTTGCTTCTGGCTAGTCATATGAGATATTGGTTCAATACCATGCCAATTCATACATATGTGTCATTGTTACTTCAGGTAACAAGATCAATGCTCTTTTGGAGCTATATGGTATTTATCCTGGTTTTCCATTCAAGATTGTTTGAGAAAACTTCAGGTTTTCAAAATTGTTTGACACTTATAAAACCATAATATTCAACCGTTGAACCTTGTATATGGTGATCCATTTATTTAATTTAGATGCCACTGAATGGGTATTGTCAGAACTTTCGTTGATGTCATACTTCAGGTATGAGTCATTTATAATGTTCTCCAAAACATTTAGAATTAACCGTATAACACACCTAGCTATAAGCCACAACAATAACTTTGGTCAAGCGCTTAACCATAACCTCTTTCACACCCTCTACCGGAGGGGCATGCTTCAAGCAATGCTTAGAGGATAGTTAGGAAGTGGCCTTTTTACCCGGATTGTGTTATGTGATTACTTCTATTGGTTGTATCAACCAAACGAAAATAGTTCAGCATATGATAAAACCTACATTCCATGTACTTCTTCGAGAGTACAAATGATAAAATTAGGATCATATACTCTTCTGGAGTTTGTGAAATCCTTTACTCTTCTAGAGTTCATAAATTTCTTTACTCTTCAGGAGTTAATAAAAATCCATCAGTAGAGTCTTCAAACTCTTATGTAGATGATTAATCTCACAATTTGTTGGATTATTTAACCATTATATTTAGAGTCTTCGGGCTCTTATATAGGTGTTAAAAATTATCATAATCTACTGGATTATGATAAACCTTCCTCCCAAATTGTCATTTGCATGCTTGATAATAAAAAAACCTTCAGATTTTTCAAGATAGATCAACAAAAACAATCAAAACCAATCTAAAACAGTTCAAAAATAGTCCAAAAGTTTAATGCTAAAAATGTATGAAAGGATTATAATTAGTCTCTCTTATGTATAATTCATGTACTTCAAAAGATAATAAGTTGCATTCCAAAATATAGAAAGTTGTTCGTAAACTTTAACCATATTCTTTAAGAAATGGTACGATTGATTATTACTCACTTCAGGAAGAAGACAACTTGTATGCAACCACTTCAAGGGTTATATATATCTTTACTCACACATCGCTTCATGGATTATTTGTGCAACTTTAAAATAAAGCTCATACACTTCAGGGTATGATTTTAGTGCATCTTTCGGAAATTATACAAATTTATCATCAATTTAGCTCAAAGAAGGAATATTGTCACTCCAGGGACAAATATGTATTGATGAGATAGTGAGACATTTTATGAATTTCGTTTTCATATACAACTCTTCAGGAAATGATTGTCGTTACTGCAGGAACGATTTTGAAGGATAATGTGTTCATCCTCTTCAAGGGATGAGTTTATTTATTTTGAGAGATAATAATAAAAAAAAAAGATAGTTGATATAGGTAATAAAACTATTAAACCATAAATAAATGAAATAAAATTAGCATATTGTCAACTTCTGGTGACAAGAAATTAAACATCCCCACAAATACATGTTCGTATACTTCCAGAGACTGTTAGAGATCGAAACCATCTACTACCGGAGATAAATTTCATCATTATATATAAGCTAAAATATTTTATCTTCTTCAGGAGATAAATAAGAATTTCATCTTCTTCAAGAGATGTGATACTTAAATTGTGTTTACTTTATCTACTTTAGGAGATAAACTACCACTTTTGGGATGATATGCAAATTTAACAACTTATATCTACTTCGGGAGATAATGTTTGTCTACTTCTGGAGACAAAAAAAACAAATTGAAATGAATATAAATAAAACTGAAAATAAAAAAAATCATCACTACGGGGATGATTTTTAATCGTTCACATCTAGCTACTTCAGGAGATGTTCCGTTCATCTACATCGGGAGATGGGGATTAAACAAATATAATTTAAATAAATTAAATTAAATAACATACATATAAAATAAATAAGCATAAATAATAAATATAATTTCATCACTACAGGGATGAAATTTATCGGCTTGATCATCTTTGCGGGGATGTGATTTATCGTTTCATCGCTTCGGGGATGAGATCAATTTATCATTCATCTACTTCGGGAGATGTGCTCATTCATCTACTTCGGGAGATGCGCTCATTCATCTACTTCGGGAGATGCGCTCGTTCATCTACTTCGGGAGATGCGCTCGTTCATCTACTTCGGGAAATGATTTCGTTCATCCACTTCTGGAGATGATATATAAATTTAACAATTTTATCTACTTCAGGAGATAATTCATCTACTTCGGGAGATGAAAAATAAGTTAAATAAATAATTCATCACTACAGGGATGAAATTCGATCGTTTATCACTTCAGGGATATGATAAAATAACATCTACACGACCGGTTGATCCAATCGCTTCAGGGACTGAGATTACTTTATCCGCTTCGGGGATATTACAACTTAGATTGATTCAATCACTTCAGGGATTGAGATTACTTTATCCATGACAAGAGGAAAACCTGTCGTTGTTCTTGCCAAAGAATACTCAAACTCACAACTAGTATAGTGTGTAAGCAAGAGATCGATCCACATGGAAATCTATCCAATTCAAGTATAAATTCTAATCGCTAGTGAGAATATGGGGGTTTTGGTGTGAAAAGATCCGCCTTTTATCAAAGCAGAAGTAAGCAAACAAAGTAAATAGATTGTAGAATGCAGTGGAGAGAAATAGGTTCACCTACAATTTATCACTTCGATTGATGAATTCGATCCTTGTTTCAGCCTCTAGTTCTTGTCTTTTCCTATCAATGTCCTTGTCCAGATCTTAGGTAAATTACTAGTCTTACGAGTCCTAGCAACCCTTATCTCTAAATAACCCTAACACGGTTAAGATTTAACCTAGAGATAGCATTAAGAATACGAATTAACCAAGGTACATGCAATATCAAGCTACGAGTCGATATTTAACATATATTCAACTTCCTACACATCCAATTAGTCCTACGAGTCCTAAAGGGATATGATTGCCACTTGGGTTAAGGTTCGCTACGAGGAATCTGCAAAACCCTAGCAATTGAATGAATCTACTCTAACTAGTTGATCAGGCCAGAGAGAATAAAACACATTCAAGCAATTAAGCACAAAGAAGTCGAAACATTGAAATAGGAATAAGAACTAAATTAAGAAACTCACAATTCAACAATCAAAGATCCAAACTGTAGGCGGAACCTCGAGAGTTTAGTTCCTCATGCTCAACGACGCTCTAAAAAATGGAATAAAGTGCACAAGGTTAATGAAAGAATAACTAGAAAATCCTTAAATAGTCTTATGAAAGTCGGCCCAAAATAACTTAATAAAAATTCTAAGTAAAATCCAGAATATATCGATGTTCTTCACGGGCCGCGGGGCGGCCGGCGATCAGCGAACTCCTCCGTTTCTTCCTTCGAGCCGCGGGGCGGCCAGAGATCCTGCGGGGCGGCCTGCGATTCTTCCGAGCTTCTTCCTCTTTGTCTCCAGCAGCTCCTAAGTACTTCTTTAACTTGTTTCCGCTCTTTTCAATATCATTTCACCTCCAATCTACTTTTCCTGAAATAAACCATAAAATCATGTAGATTCCGCCTCTTCTAACTCAACAAGTGAAAATGCAAATTCAACTAAATAAATGCAATATTCACACCTAAATAATGCTAAATGCAATCTATTATGCACTACTAAATATGCTCTATCAAATTCCCCCACACTTGAACCTTTCCTTGTCCCCAAGCAATAGAAAACTCAACTCTGCAGCCCCACAGAATAGCAATTCATGTATCCACACCTCAATATTCTTTACGTGCATGAAAACTAGCAAACACAAAAGATTAATAACATCATAGCACATAATTGGAATAATCAATGACATCAGGCAACCATATCCATTCTAGACCTCACAAAGGAGATGTGTCTCACTCTCGCTCAAGTGTTTGGGTTTAAATGTTTACGCTCAAAACTCAATCTTCAAAAACTTAGCTACAAGAGCCTTGCACCAGTGTTCTAAATCTCCACCACTGGTGACTCTACACACAACAAAAATCATGCGGTCTTTCAATTGGGTTGTAATGGGGCCAAGGTAGAACATATAAGGTATGGAACAATTTTGGTCATGTGGTGCTCATAATCCGGGAACTAAGGAAGCTACCAAATCATAAAACCACTCATAAACTTCTCATACCACATCACTATAATGCCAAACAACACCAATCTCAAGCACAAAACTTTAGAAGCCATACTCAACTCATTCCTTTATTCCTCTTTTTTTTTTCTTTTCTTTTTTTCTTTTCTCTTTTTTTTTTCTTTTCTTTTTTTCCATTCATTCATGCTATATCAAATGATTTTCCTTGACTTTTACCCCTAAGTGAATTTTATCCTCCTTAGGTCCCAAGTAATAAATATGCTAGCAAGAATCAAACATCTCAATAATACACCTCCAACATACCATCCACCACTACAAACCATCATCCACACTATAGATATTCACCAACTATTTCTAAATTCCCGGATGGGGTCAGGCTATCATTGGCTATGGAAAAATCTTGTGCAGCTATAAACGAATAGGCAATTAGGCTCAAACTGGCTTCAAGCATAGGATAATATGTAAGGTGGGAATAGAGTCAAATAGGGCTAATAAAGGTGCCTCAATCATGTTTAAGTCATGTGCAAAAATCATAATATGCAGCCTTGAACAAGATATCTTAATGCAAGTCAAAGAGGAAGTAATTGAAGAGAGTACACACAACAAGCAAGAGGACTAAATAAAGTGTGGTCCTGAATAGGCCAAAATAAGCTCACCATGTCATGTCTAGAACTTCAAGATCACCCGAAAATTCAAGATTTTATGTGCTCAATTATTAATCAATCATGCCTACCAAATAGTATAGAAAACATATATCAAAGGCTTCAACAATCCAAGCACATCATGGGGCATAAATCTCAATAGAAAATATAGAGGACAAATGGCATCCATATGGGGAAATAAGACCTATTCCTAATAATGCCAGAACTAAAACTGTTTTTTTTTTTTCATTTTTTTCATTTTTTTTCATTTTTTTTTAGAATAAGAAATAATGGTAGAAATTAACTATGCATACAACCAATAGAAATAAACATGCAACCTTAAAACTTAAAATGCAGTGCAAATTAGAACCAAAATACAGAGAGTTTGCAAGTCTTCTCCCCCACACTTAGTTCTGACATTGTCCTCAATGTAGAAAAGAGAACAAAAACATCAAAATAAAAATAAGAGGGAAAAGAAAAGAAACAACTGGCATGCTCACTGATAAGGCGGAGGCGGCGACGGGTATGGTGGAAACTGTGGATAGGCGAATCGATAGAAGTCCTCCTGCATCTGCCATATCTGCTCCTGCATCCGTCGGATCGCTGCCTGGCTCTCAGAGACATCCTCCAGGTGAGAAGTCAAGCCACGGACATCCCGACGAATGTCGCCAATCTCCACATATATCTGCTGTTGCTGGTCCCACATCACATCCTGCCTTTGGGACATCCGCTGCTGGTTCTCCCACATTGCGTCCTGACGATGCGACATCATCTGCTGATGCTCCCACATAGTGTTCTGCTGGAGAAATAAATCGGCCATCTGCTGCTGTAGCGTGTAGTCTGGACCAGCACCAGCTGTGCCAGAAGGTCCAGCTCCACTGCCTCCAATATCCGTCTAAACTCTGGGAACATCCTCAGCATCTTCCTGCTCAGCATCAGGAACCTCCTCCTCCTCATCATCATCATCCTCATCAATCTCATCTCCCATATAAAAATCAACTGCTGTAGGGCCAAAAGGGAGATGACGGGCCAATCTCAACTGAATCCTCCCCTGATGGCCTGCCCTCCAGATCCACATCGGTGCCCTGCCCTCCAGGTGGCCAGCTTTCCTCAGCTGAGCCTCATCATACAGAAATGAGCCATGCTGAGCCTCATGGACAGCGCTCACATCGATGCATGTGCGAGCTATGAGGGTGATAAGACCCCCAAAGCTAATGGTTGCCTTGCTGCGCTTGTCCAAGATATCCTTGGAGTTCATCAGAAACAGATCTACCCAACCTAGAACCACTGGACTCTCTGGCGTCAGACACCACAGAAATGACATGTCCTTAAGCGAGATCTTGTTGACCTCCGCTTGAGCAAAGAAGGTGTTTGCCAGAACCTTGTGAATCAGTCGTAGTGCAGGATGGCGAATGCTAGAATTGTACTGGCCCTTCTTGGCCTCAAAAGGCACCCTAGTAGATGCCATCCAGAAAGCCACAGGGCCCTCTCCCTTGCAAACATCAAGCCAACCAGCAGTCGGCGCAGCAGTAACACCCAAAATCTGTGCCAATCTCTCCTTTGATAGTGTGAAATCTCTCCCAAGCAACCGAAAATCAATAGATGCACGGTTCACACTCAAAGTTGCTAAAAATTCTTTACATAAGTTTGGATAAGTAGGGGCACTTTTCCCTAAAAACTGCCCTAGGCCCCCATGCTCTAACAATTGCATCGTGCATACATCCATTTGTAACATTCTAAGCGTAGGTTCATGAAAGAATTTTGTTACAAAGAACTGTCTAGTGTTTAGAGCATTCCATCTCTCCTTCTGATTGCGACTCATTCCATGTGGGCGAGACATTATAAATCTGAGCGAAGAAAATTACCCAAAAGAATGAAAGTCAAGAAGAATTCACGAAATGGCAACGTCTACAGTGGCCGCGGGGCAGCCGAGGTGGGCGACGGGGCGGCCGGCGACGAGGATGGCCGCGGGGCGGCTGGTCAGGTGACGGGGCAGCCTAAGAATCGCCGGATCTAGAACTTCCGGTGTCGGATCTGCTCTCCGACGTTCCTAACTTCCTCCCTCCGTGGTGGATTTGAAGAAAAACTTGGAGGTTTCTTGGGAGAAGGTCGGTTTTTGTGTAGATCTAGAAGAGAGAAGCAATAAGGTGGATAGTGTGGGGGAAGAAGATGAGAAAAGAGAATTTATGTGGAGCTTTGGATGAAAGAAAGCTTGGAGAAAGTGTTTCAATGGAGTGTTAAGAGGATGAAGAAGGAAGAAGAAGAAGAGGAAGCAATGGCGAGCGGGCGGCTATGTGAGAAAAGGGAAGAAAAAGGAGTGGTTAGGGTTTATTTAGTTTGGTAAGTGGGGGCCCACACGGGCCCCTAAAAATTTTTCTATCCGGAATAGGTCGCGGGGCGGCCAGGGCAGGCGATAGGGCGGCCGACGATCTTCGCGAAGGGACTTCGCTGAGACTCGACCGCAGGGCGGCCTGGCTGGCGACGGGGCGGCCAGCGATTTTCCGTCCCTTTCCTTTGTCCTTTCTCCCTGCAGTGTTAGTATGCCCAAGCCAAAAACCAAAACTAAAAAAAAAAACGTAATGCACAAATAAAATAGAATCTAAATTACTTACCTTGGGTTGCCTCCCAAGCAGCGCCTTTGATTACCGTCGTTGGCTCGACGTTATATTCATCCACTCATTCAAGACTCAAGCGGACATCGACAACGCCCTCAAAAGCAAATCAAACTCTTGTGCCCAACCGATATTCGAATGCACACTGAAAATGAAACAATTGGTAATTAGAAATTCAGTAATGAGAACCATTACCAACTTACCCTTCATTTGAGCTTGATTCTCCCTCGAGGGTATGTAGAACCACCAACACAGTTCTGCTAGTGGTTTGTTGAAGTAGTGGCTCCATGGATCGACATATTCACCAAAATCTCCCAATTTGCAAAAAGTACCAGTTTCTTGTTCGGGAACCACAGAAATTAGTTCCAGACTTGGCTCCTTGATAGGCGAGTTGGGGATGATTTCTACGAATGAAGGGGGCATCGAAACATCCTCAATCTCTAGGGACGTCCCCTGAGATTTCGTGTCGATAACCTCTAGATGCTCTTCTTCATTATCAGAGAATTCATCGTTGCTTGCATCTTGGCTTTCATCAAGTTGAGGAATAGAATGCAGCTTAACTATCAACGTACTCTTTCAATGTTTGAGAGAGTCGGATAGTTGCTTGCATCGTGTCGATATGCATATCCCCAGTTTGATTCACTATCTCACGTAATTGCCCTATTTGCTCCATCAAGACAATGTTTGACTCCTCCATGGATGGGTCAGAGTAATCCATTGGTTGAAACGTCGAAGTGTAGGATTCTTCCCTCGCCGATTGGTCACCCATGTAGCAGAGAAGATCCCATAATCCCGACACTCCTAAACCAGCAAAGCTTCTATTGTTTATGGACCTGGCAAGTTCTCGGGTCTCATGAGACATGCCTTCAAAAACGCAAATCACCACATCTCGCAAACTATCTTGGAAAGCCCGTGAATAACGGATGTTAAATAAATTTTGCACTCTTGTGAGGTAATTGTGAAAATACTCTCCCTGAAACTGCCATAACTTCAACATCTAGAAATATTAGTAATAAGGTGTCGTGAACCGTAAGATAGGTCCACGACGGGGTTAGATGTAAATATATACAAAAGTTAGCGATTAAAAAAAAACACAAGAAATTGATAAGAAATCCCCAGCAACGGCGCCAAATTTGACAAGAGGAAAACCTGTCGTTGTTCTTGCCAAAGAATACTCAAACTCACAACTAGTATAGTGTGTAAGCAAGAGATCGATCCACATGGAAATATATCCAATTCAAGTATAAATTCTAATCGCTAGTGAGAATATGGGGGTTTTGGTGTGAAAAGATCCGCCTTTTATCAAAGCGGAAGTAAGCAAACAAAGTAAATAGATTGTAGAATGCAATGGAGAGAAATAGGTTCACCTACAATTTATCACTTCGATTGATGAATTCGATCCTTGTTTCAGCCTCTAGTTCTTGTCTTTTCCTATCAATGTCCTTGTCCAGATCTTAGGTAAATTACTAGTCTTACGAGTCCTAGCAACCCTTATCTCTAAATAACCCTAAAACGGTTAAGATTTAACCTAGAGATAGCATTAAGAATATGAATTAACCAAGGTACATGCAATATCAAGCTACGAGTCGATATTTAACATATATTCAACTTCCTACACATCCAATTAGTCCTACGAGTCCTAAAGGGATATGATTGCCACTTGGGTTAAGGTTCGCTACGAGGAATCTGCAAAACTCTAGCAATTGAATTAATCTACTCTAACTAGTTGATCAGGCCAGAGAGAATAAAACACATTCAAGCAATTAAGCACAAAGAAGTCGAAACATTGAAATAGGAATAAGAACTAAATTAAGAAACTCACAATTCAACAATCAAAGATCCAAACTGTAGGCGAAACCTCGAGAGTTTAGTTCCTCATGCTCAACGGCACTCTCAACAATGGAATAAAGTGCATAAGGTTAATGAAAGAATAACTAGAAAAGCCTTAAATAGTCTTATGAAAGTCGGCCCAAAATAACTTAATAAAAACCCTAAGTAAAATCCAGAATATATCGATGTTCTGCACGGGCCGCGGGGTGGCCGGCGATCAGCGAACTCCTCCGTTTCTTCCTTCGAGCCGCGGGGCGGCCAGAGATCCTGCGGGGCGGCCTGCGATTCTTCCGAGCTTCTTCCTCTTTGTCTCCAGCAGCTCCTAAGTACTTCTTTAACTTGTTTCTGCTCTTTTCAATATCATTTCACCTCCAATCTACTTTTCCTGAAATAAACCATAAATAAATGCAATATTCACACCTAAATAATGCTAAATGCAATCTATTATGCACTACTAAATATGCTCTATCAATCCGCTTCGCGGATACTACAAATTTGATTGATTCAACCACTTCGGGGGTTACACATCATCTTCGGGGATGTGTGAATACTTCACAGGGGCAAAATATGCAGCCCTGAAAGTTTTAGGCCGCTTCCTGTAATTATATAAAATGTACTGGCCAATCTGCAATTTTTAAGAAATTTCGGGCAGATTTTGTAATTCAAAAAACTTACAGACCTTTCTTCGTCTGCGGCCTCCTCTGTAGGCTACTGCCACGATCACCGCTACGGGGTCACAATCACCGCCTCCTCTGTAGGCTACTACGGCTCCTAGGCTGCAGATATGTATCACGAGCGCCGTTACGGGGTCGATCTCCGAGCGTCGGCGCTTGGGGTCAAAAACCGTCTTTGAACACCGGCGGATGGAGTCACACTCCGTATCCGAGCGTCGGCTCCTGGTCAATTTGCAGAGGAGCGTCAACCGTCGGCTTTGCTGAGAACTCTGGAAGTGGATCTGACTGGGGTGCCTGGCCGAGCCGCCAATCGAGCGTGCAGGCTGAAGTACATCGCGGAGAACGCGTACCCCTAGGGCTGGCTACTGTGCGCACCGACTTCGTCTTCCTCTCCGTTTGATTTGAAGGAGCGGCGCCACCTCCGTCGATCTCCCCAACTCCTCCCCTCGACGCCTACCGCCACCACCGTCGAGGCCATATAACCTGCAGCTCGCAACGGCCCGGACTCGGAACTGGTTGGGGATTTGAGGGTTCGATCTTTTCTAGGGGCACTCCGGCATGGATGCGGGTGGCGGCGACACAACACGGGTGGTGTTCGGGGCTGGCCATCTTCGAGTTACTTGAGTGCTTGGTAGTGTACGAGGCTATAGTTGCAAAGGAGCATGAGCACATACCACCCGTGGCGCACTCCACCGCCGCCGTCCATTCTTACCGTAGGCATGTTTTCAGGGATGGAGTAATGGATCTGGATGAGTGGGTGGCATATAGGAGGAAAGAAAAAAAATTTAGGGTTTTTAGCGTTTAGAAACTATCGTGCTGATAACGTGTGATAAACCGAAGATAAATAGAAGAGAATAGAAGATATGCAGAGAGAGAAGAGAGGAGGAATCGATGTTCTCATTAGGGTTCTAAAGGACCCATTATATAAGAGTATACAAAGGGAACTAGGGTATCTAGTGTTTATCCATCCAATATAATAATATTATAACATATTTTAAGTTTTTAACCCATTTTTATTTTTCCTAATTGGTTACAGTAAGCTTTGATAGATTTTTATTTCAATCTACTTTTATATTATATAAATAAAAAATTACTTAACATATTAATTAGACATGGATTGATTTTTTTATATATAACTATGGATTCAATGATTTTTTTTTTATAATGTGGGTTCAAGATTTAGCACTAGATATAATTATGAATTCAATATTTTATAATTATCATGATTTTATACAATTTTAGAACGATGAGTTCAAAATTGGTCCTACTTAATAAAATATTGAAATTGAGTTTAAGATTTTACAAATATGCGTTCAAAATTTTAAAATCTTGAATCTTTTTAATAAAATTTTGAGCTTATTCTTTTATAATTGTGGGTGCAGGATTTTAAAATATTGATCTTAATTAATAAAATTTGAACATATGTTTTATAATTTGGTGTTCAATAACCTGTTTAACAAAATTTTGAATCTAAAGTTTTTTTTTTTTGCATAATTGTGGGTTTAAGATTTTTTTATAATTGTTGGATCAAGATGTCACTTTAGGGCTATAATTGTTGGATCAACATGAGATGTAAGATTTTTTTTTTTTTTTTGTGATTATGGAGTGTCATGATTTTTTTTAGAACATGGATTCAAAATTATAGATTCAAGATTATGGGTTCAATAATTGTTATTTGATTAATTTATCAAGTAGATTCAAGTTTTTATGATGGTGTATTGCCTCCATTTAAAGTAGGTTCAAGATTTTAAAATCTTGAACCCATAGTTATATATGCCTTACATTTCATGTCGGTTTATTAAGTAGATTCAAGTTTTTTTAACGATGTATTGTCTCCGTTTAAAGTAGGTTCTAGATTTTAAAATCTTGAACCCTATAGTTATATATATATAGCCCTAAAGCAAAATCTTGATGCCTTACATTTTATATTGGTTTATTAAGTAATTCATGTTTTTTTCATGGTATATTGCCTTCATTAAAAAAAAGGTTCAACATTTTAAAATCTTGAACCCTTAGTTATATATAGTCCTAAAGTGACATCTTATCGTCTTACATTTCATGTCGGTTTATTAAGCTGGTTAAAGTTTTTATTATGATGTATTGCCTCCATTTAAAGTATATTCAAGATTTTGAAATCTTGAATTGAACCCTTAAAGTGACATCTTTGTGTCTTACATTTCATATCAGTTTATCAAGTAGGTTTGAGTTTTTATCGTGATTTATTGCCTCTATTTAAATTAGGTTCAAGATTTTTAAATCTTGAACCCATAGTTATATCTATATCTAATATAATACTAAAACATATGCTAAGGATGCCACATGGCGCCACCTCCTTAAACTAGGCTTACGTGGCAAGTTATCCTTTAATGTGGCCCCACCTAAATAATTAATTCAATTTAATCAATTATTAATTAAAATAAATCTAATATATTTTTTCCTGAATTAAAGTGATTTAAAATTTTTTAAATACCAATTGTAAAATATTTCACTTAAATTGATAATTTAAGTGAAACGCTCGAGATTTGTAATTAATTTAGATTGGCCGCATTAAAGGAGTAAAAATATATTAACAAAATCATCATAAATTTAAACGAAAAAAAGTATCATATCTCGACCTATATTCCTATAAATATCAATCTCCAAAACGTAATTGATCTCACCCATACGCACATGATTTTATTTCTACCTCTTCATACGTGATTTTATGTATAACTCTTCCTAATTGATTTTTGCAACTTTGTGTTTATTATCTAATATCTAATTCTAATATAATACTAAAACAGATGTGAAAGATACACGTGGCAACATCACCTTAAATCAAGGCTTACGTGGCAGTTTTTCATTAAGTGTGGTCCCACCTATATAACTAACAGAATTTAATCAATTATTAATTAAAATAAATTTAATGATAATTTAACAAATTTATTAGAATATTAATTTCTCCCAATTTTTTTTACCCGTTTGAATTAAAGATATTTAAATTTTTTTAATTAAATTAACCAATTAATTACTTTCTATTGTAAATTTTATTTATTTTTTCTCATTTATTTTGTGTTAAAACTTAATATCTTTTTTATTTAGAAGATCATTGCCCAAGTTGAATTGGAGGAAGCCTGACGTGTTCGAGACGAAGGCACGCTTCGAAAACAAAGTGCTCAAGAAACGGGGATCCAACATTGTAATCGACCACTTTTCAGACGCTAAGTTAGATTTGTTGTTGGGTGATGACAATAAGTTATCCATTGATGGAATCTTGCTTCTTGATGCACATCTATTTCTGTATTGACTTCTCTTGATGCATATGCCGATCCAGCATTGTAGTCGATCATTGCCCAAGTTGAATTGGAGCTCTATCTTGATGCATATGTAGGAACGTTGAATTGGTGTTCTTCACATCACTGTTAATCTCCCAAACATCAATAATTGTTAAATTATGTGGGTTTTACTATTTGATTCAAACATAGCAGTTGTTAAGATCCATGTTTTTTCTATTTACAGACAAAAACGATTGTAATATCATTTTACCCGTTTTTGGTAAGATTTTTACTTATCTCGAAAATTTGGTGGCATTTTTTCTACTAAATTATTTATAAAATGATTTTTTTAAATCTAAGATATTTAATTTTTTTTTAATTAAATTAACCAATTAATTACTTTCTATTGTAAATTTTATTTATTTTTTCTCATTTATTTTGTGTTAAAACTTAATATCTTTGTTATTTAGAAGATCATTACCCAAGTTGAATTGGAGGAAGCCTGACGTGTTCGAGACGAAGGCACGCTTCGAAAACAAATTGCTCAAGAAACGGGGATCCAACATTGTAATCGACCACTTTTCAGACGCTAAGTTATATTTGTTGCTGGGTGATGACAATAAGTTATCCATTGATTGAATATTGCTTCTTGATGCACATCTATTTCCGTAGTGACTTCTCTCGATGCATATGTCGATCCAGCATTGTAGTCGATCATTGCCCAGGTTGAATTGGAGCTCTATCTTGATGCATATGTAGGAACGCTGAATTGATGTTCTTCACATCACTGCTAAGCTCCCAAACATCAATGATTGTTGAATTATGTGGGTTTTACTATTTGATTCAAACATGGCGGTTGTTAAAATCCATTTTTTTCCTATTTACAGACAAAAAACGATTGTAATCTCATTTTACCCAATTTTGGTAAGATTTCTACTTATCTCGAAAAATTGGTGGGATTTTTTCTACTGAATTATTTATAAAATGATTTTTTAAATCTAATTTTTTTCCATTTACAAATAAAAAATACTGCAATCTCATTTTACCCGTATATGGTAGGATTTCTAATGATATCTAAAAAAATTTGGTGGGATATTTACTGCTGAATTATTTATACAATGATTTCTTAAAATACAATGTTATCTAATTACAAAAAAAAATTACAATCTCATTTTACCCGTATTTGGTAGGATTTCTACTATCTTAAAATTTTGGTGGTATTTTTATTGCTAAATTATTTATACAGTAATTTATTAAAATCCAATATTTATCCATTTACATATAAAAGAAGTTCATCATATATCTCAACTCACACTTGGTAGAGTTGATCTTATTGTGAAGAATGATAAGCAAGTTCATTTTTATATGCATTGATTTGTATATTTTGTTATTAGTTATTTGTTTTGCCACCTTTAATATTGAAATCTTTCACAAGAATCGTATATTAAAGTGACATGTTGGTTCGAAATTATTTAAACAACTATATATATACCCATCAATATGGAGCTGAATAGATACATCATTGATATATTTCAATTTCTTATATATTGTAAAAGATGTTGGACATAAGTTTCAAATCATATTTCTTATTTAACTATATTTATTGACATTATTTCTCAATATTACCAATAATTATAATTTCTAATAACCTTATTTCTCAATATTATCAATAATATATTATAATTTCTTTTATTTTACCTCGTGAACTTGCATTCTTTACTTTTATATGTTTAACTTTTGTTGTGTGTAGATGAGAGAATATTGTCAACTTTAATTTAGCCGATGTGACAAAGTTGTATGTAAATCCGATTTTTTTTCCGACACTAATGCATATCAAAGAAGATAATGCGCGCCTTATTTTACTTATTTGTTGTATCTATTATTACTTAATATACCATCTTAATATGAACTATATTTATTTTATAGGTTTCTTAAACCCGATAATACCTCCAAAATCAAAATTGTGCAATGACGCTGTGAATTCTCCAACATTATGGATTAATGAAGTTATCGTGATCTATATAGCACATTTTTAATTATTGATCGAAGACGTGAATCGAGTGAGCAAGACCAGTTTAGTATATTTATCATTTTGATGTTTGGATTTAATATTATTTTTCTATATCGTTTTCATATTATCATATTATTATTATTATTATTATTATTATTATTATTATTATTATTATTATTATTATTATTATTATTATTATTATTATTATTATTATTATTATTATTATTATAATGTAGATAAATTATGATAATATCTTTTAGAACAACATAATATATTTTACAAATCCCGTGCGTCACGCACGGGTACTATGCTAGTTATAATACTAAAGGAGAAGTCGCCTACGACATGTGGCGACTTCTCCTTTAAAGTAGGATTTGTTAGTTTTTTTTAAAGATTTTTTAATTAGTAGGATTTGTTAGCTTTTTTAATTAAGATTAATAATAAAAAAGAATTAGATTTAAAAATTAAATTACTAATTAACCTAATTGATATGCCATATCTAAATAACTAACTAACTAAAACGTAATCTTATTGTTTGGATGAGGATATATGCAAATCCAAAATCTAGAAACTTACGCAGATCTTATCACTTTGTTTTTTTTTATCACCGATCTTATCACTTTGTAATGTAATCTCTTATTGGATCTATTGCAATCTTATCACTAAAATAATTTTAAAAAAATCAGATTAGTCAATTCCAAGTTTCAGATTGTTATTAATCAGATTAGTCAATTTTTATTTTTATTTCCAATTATTTATTAATTCAAAGTAGATATCTAAAATCAATGATCTCTGATTTGGTTAAAATTTTGAATTTTGAAATTAGTTTTTTTGTTTTTCCAATTCTTTAGATCAACTAATCTGATTTGGTTACAATTTTGAATTTTGAAATTTAAAAAAAAATATTCACATCACCAAAATCGTAGTATACTACTGTTATAAATACTACCCTAACTCTTCCTGATTCAGTTGTTCCCATTTTTATATTCATTTGTTTTTGTGCTGCTGTGTTGCTTTTATATCTTAATCTAACATAATCATATTTGCAAATGCAGGTTATTGATTCTACCCTAATTTACCTGATTTTAATCCCACCCCAACTCCCCTTTCTTACTTTCCTTCTCAGTTTATTCGATTAATTACGATTCCATTGATTCTACTTGGAATTATGTCCAGTTGTGCTTAACTACTCGGAAAATTGATGTGAAATCGATCGACTTTGTGTTGCTACGTGGAATCCTTAGTCAAGATGTACGTGAAATCATTCAACGTAACACTAAATACTTCCAATGCAATTTGATTTGAAGTTATCTAATTAATCTTTTGGTTTCATCTTATAAATATAGGGGCAAGCTAATGCGGATTTCATTTATTTTATATATGGTTTTAGTTATCTGCATTCGTTCAAACATACTCCATATATTCTCATTCTCTCTGGTGTTTTTTTTTTCTTTCCTGATTGTCAATTATGATTATCGGTACACAAATCGGTGTGGTTTTGTTCAAACATACTTCGTATATTTCATTATCTAGATGAGTTACTACTACAAAAACTAAACAATAGATGAATCCGATGGAATATTATTGTTCACGTATTAAGAATATTAAGATCACTAAACTACAACGATCTTGAACAAGTTCAATTTGGTTGACAAGATTTTAATAGATGAAAAGTTAATTGTGTTTAACAATTGATTAGTTTGTTTACACAAAGTCGAACATATGAAAGAAGGGCTTATATTTTTATATTTTTATTTTTTTTAACTACTTAATAATACTTATAATAATTTTTAATTAGCTCAATTTGATTCCAATTATTAAAGTTTCTTATTATTTAGAATTTTTATATTTTTTCATTATTCAATGGGTTAGGGAATGCTTATTTGTTTGCTACTTAGTAATACTTATAATATTTATGTCAACAATGATAAATGAAATTATATAAACATATATTTTTAAACAAAGATCCGTGCAATGCACGGGGTACTAAGCTAGTATATCCCTAAAGTGACATCTTGATACCTTACATTTCATGTTGGTTTATTAAGTAGGTTCAAGTTTTTTTTCATAGTATACTGTCTTCATTTAATGTAGGTTCAAGATTTTAAAATCGTGAACCCATAGTTATATATAGTGCTAAAGTGACATTTTGATGTCTTACATTTCATGTCGATTTATTAAGTAGGTTCAAGTTTTTATTACGATGTATTGCCTCCATTTAAAGTAGGTTCAAGATTTTGAAATCTTGAACCTGTAGTTATATATAGACCTAAAGTGACATTTTTCTTTCTTACATTTCGTGCCGGTTTATTAGGTAGGTTAAATTTTTATTATGATATATTACCTCCATTTTAAAGCATTATCAAGATTTTTAAATCTTTAACCCATAGTTATATCTAGCCCTAAAATGACATCTTACTGTCTTATATTTCTTATTGGTTTATTAATTAGGTTCAAATTTTTTTCATGGTGTGTATTGCCTTGATTTAAAATGGGTTCAAGATTTATAAAATTTTAAACTTAGAGAGATAAAACTCTTGAACCTATATTTTTTTTATAACCATGGATTTTAAAATCTTCCACCCTTGTGGCTATACGCCATATACCGATATACGAACATTAAACAATTAGACAATGATGTTATTGTTAACTGATGTATCATCACGTAGAGGATAATTGGGATGGAATCTTGCAGCCTTAGGAAGTTATTATAAAATTTAAAGCATGATGCTGATATTCATATGAATATTACCCTTCCAAGTTCCACCAGCACTTTCCTCACCTAAAGCGTTCTCTAAAAATATTGACAAAAAGCAAATAAATTTCAATACTGAAATGATAAAACCTTGAATTGTTTAATTAAGAACATCCTATAAATACAATTTCTCCGAACTGTTCAAACATCAAAAAATGGCAGGTGACCTCCTCCGTGAAAATAAGTTTCAGGACATGTAGAAAACAACCATTTTTACTTGTTTTTGAAAATTTTGGTTCCTTGCATAGTCTGCCATTACAGTTATGTCCAGTACTGAAAGTATACAGATTGTAAAAGACAACCTGAAGACAGCCAGTGAAAAGGAGACTCGGAATTGCTCGTAATAACAGCATCACGTATCCAACGGTGTAAGCTTCATGACGAGAACTTATCTGTTCTCACTCTGCTTTCGGTTTGGAAGCGGACTCTGCCTGACATCTTTGTACCCTGAAGGTGTATCGTCCAATGAACTTTATGCCAATCTCGTAATAGTATCTCTTATCCTTAGTAGATGAAAAAGGAACAGTATCAGCCAAAAGAAACTGAATTTTAAACCCCTAATATCTAAACACATTTGGGGATGGGAGGAAACAAGGGAAAAAAACAGAACTAGTATATAATCTGGGTGTATAGTAAATTTTGGAGTTAGTTTTTAGTATTCAAGTTAGTTTTTAGTATCCAAAGAATCTGGGTGTATAGTAAATTTTGTGAATTTCCTTTCCTTTACTTCCTAATCAAAGAAAAAAAGGCTAAAAACCCAGATGGGGAAACATTACACAACTCACAAGGAGAGCTGCTAGCAAAACCAAAGAAGACCCTTTTGGGAATGAGATTGACCCATAAAGATGCAAGTTTTGGGGGTTGAAATTGAAGCACTTACTTAATAGCAAGAGTTGGTGAAAGGGCTCAAATCAAGCAAAAACCACGGGAAAGAGAAAACCCAGATGGGAAACTAGCACGTACTAGCTAGTTTGATGGCCAGTTACTGTCCTCCAGAGAGACTCATTTGAAATCTACACAAAGCCATTGAATGATCCAATTTGAGCTGCAATTTTTCCTTCCCTTTTTTTAATTATTAATGTAAAGCTCAAATAGAATAAAAGCTTCTTTTTTTTTATATATAACTTGTGTCAAATTGGCATCAGGAGCAAAAGCAAACAAACGCTCAAATTAAGTTAATTAACATCTAGAAGTTTTAGTGATGCTACAGGTGTCTCAAATTCCATCACTTTTTTGACATTTTCAAAAGTTAGCTAGACTCTAGTGATTGATAAAGTAATATCTGATACACAATACACAAATCCAAGGCTTTGAGCAAAAATTGGGGAAGTTGACAGTGACCAAGTCTTCGTTTAACTGTTTCAGAAGGGAAGTTGGGTGAAATTCCTGGGCAAAACGAACCGTTTTCAAATCTTGGACATTTTTACAAACACCTTTCAAGCATGAATTTAACCAACAACCAAAAATCAATATCTAATTCCGAATGTATCCAAATCCCCCATCAAATTCCTAATCAATAAATAATCTCCCTATTCCAATTCATCAAATATCAATTTCTAATTCAATTCAGACCTAATTCAAATAACATCTAACCAGATATATGAGCAATAAGAAGAAATTAGAGCATCTTTGCCCGTAGGCTAGAATAGCTAAGAGAAATAGGCTACCAAAAGAGAATATTCTATAGAATATTCTCTTTTGGCCTATTAAATGGTTTTGTTGTTCCAACCGTAGGCTAAATTTAGCAGGCAAATTTTCTATAAATACTCATGTAATTTAGAACTTTCACACTCATTTCCGTCACTCGATTCTATCGTTATCCTTTCGATTTGAATCAACAATGAATTCTTCTCAAATATCATCATCATCTCACTCTTCAAATGAAACTATTGAGATTTCTAATTCAATCTTTGATTCATTTCAACGGGATCAAAACGTCTTACATCGTATGTATGCTAATAATACTCATGGCGGAATATATCAACTATTATTTATTTTTTATTATAATTTTGATGAATCTATAATAAAAAAATATTAATGTCATTTTCTAAAAATATTATTTATGCAATAATAATTCAAATATGTCAAATATTATATTCATATCGAAGAACTCTTGAATATCTTAACAATACTACAAATTAGATTTTTAATTGTAAATCATAACTATATAATATATAGATTTATAATTGTATTATTTATAAATTTACTTCATATTATGGTTTTGACGTGTTTTGGGATTTTTTATTATTATTTTCAAATATATTAATTTATGCAACTCGATATTTATTTATGAGATATGATTTTGATGAGGATGAAATAATATAAAATGAATATTTTTTTCTAAAGATATTAATTATTTATGCAAATATAATCCAAACATATTAAATATTATAGTGATATCAAAGAACTCATCAATATCTTTACAAACTATAACTTTTAGTTTTGATAAAAATTATAATTAGATAGTTTATATACAATTAATTGTGTGATTTATAAATTTATATTAATAATGGACAATTAAAAATAAAAAAAATGGTGGAATTCACATTTGGCCTTCTAAAATTTCAAGCCAAATTTGGCCTTCATTTTAGAAATAGGCCAAAAAAAATTTGGCCAAAATGGGTTTTGGCCTATGATGGAAGAAAAAAAAGACTAAAACCCATTTTATAGCCTATGGTGGGAGATGTCCTTACGGGCAGAAAATTAGGGAATACCTTTTTAGTGTAGAGGTTGGAGAAAAAAAGCCCAAATCCGATCTAAAATGATGGATTACAGAGAGTTAATCCTACTATTAAAGTAAAACAAATCTTCATAGGGAGAGGCGCAACGTGGCGTGGCAAGGTCGATTGGAGTCGAGGAGAGGAGACTGCGAGAATAGAGGAGAGGCGAAGGCGCATCGTGGCGATTGGAGGCAAAGTCGACAATGGCGATTGGAGGCCAGGCCAGGTCGAGAGGAGAGGGATGAAGCAAGGTTGATGACGCGATAGGAGAGGGATGACAATTGAATAAACTGATGAAGTCGGACATGACTCACAGACTCACAGGAGGGAAGGTGAATAACGCAAAAAGACAGAAATGCCCCTCTTTTTTTTAAAGACCCGTCCACCCCTAACCAATCAAAATAGTCCTCACGGTTTTCACCCTAATTTGAGTTTTCACCAAAGTCGATCCGTATATATATATATATATATATATATATATATATATATATATATATATATATATATATATATATATATATATATATATATATATATATATATATATATATATATATATATATATATAGGTGTGGTTCCTATATTCACAAGCCTTACGGTGTACCTTGTATACAAATATGGATCATTGATCTAATAGAATGAAAGGCCATGATTTAAGTGCTTTTTTTTATTTTGGTGAAAAAAATTGTGGGACCCACATTAAAAAAATCACTCACTCTCTCCTTATATATATATATAGGGGGTATATCGTGTGCGAAGTTGAATACACAGTACGAGATGAGAAGATAAAATCTGACCCATTTATTTTGATCGAACGGCTTAAATTAAAGAACAACTTTTCAATGGCACGTACACAACTTCTTCTTCTTTTTCTCGGATCTTCTCTCTCCTCTTATTGGTCTTCTCTCTCCCATGTCAAATGAAACGGGTCCACAGCCCTCACCGCCCTCCTTATGGATCTCCTCCATTAATTAACTCCCTCAAATCTTAAACTCAATCTCTCGTTTGGTTTCTCGGTCCACGAAGAGACAGGCGATGGTGTTGCTCGCTGCCGGACCACATCGGAGATGGTCTAGCGACGATGGGAGCATCAATCTCCTCTTCATCTCGATTTCTCGGCACCTTAGGCTAATGATCGAGCTAGGGTACTTCTTAGTTTTTTTTCTTCGATTTGCAGACTTTCAAAGCCCCTTCATTCATGGAAGCAATAATTTCACTTGGATATTCCTCTTTCCACAGATCCTTGAATCTATCTTCTCCAAGAATCAAATCTGCAAGAGATTTTCAATCTACTCGCCTCTCACCTCCCACAGATCCCGTTCAGCCTCTGCTTCCCTTTTTGCCCCGTCTCTCTCATTGCCGATGCCTCCTTGCTGTCCCTGGCCAAGACTGGAGCTTCGAAGCTTGAAGACGACGAGTCCCCGCGCTCAATTGAGCCCTCGGCCACTCATGCTTGACCCTGCACACCACCTCCCTCACCACAATCCGAGCTTTGTTAGCCTTTGCGAAACGAGGCGGCGAGTCCACATACATCCTTCGATTCAACAACTCCAGGTTCAATCCCTCTCTTTTCCCTCTCCGCTCTATCTTCCTAGCGTCAAATGGAGTTGTTGTGCTCAATGTCTCCTGGAGCCGACCTTGTTCGAAACTAGCGATAGGGTTTCAATTTGGGGTAAAATTTTGATTGAATGTGTGTTTTATTACAGCTGAATGTATGCTTTCTGAATTCAGATTCATATATTAGGGGTTTTTCGAATTAGGGTTGTTAGGGAATTGAGTTTTTTCGACCTGAATTGGGGTATGATTTAGTGATATGTTGGGATTATCTCTTTGTATACTGTTGGGTTGTTTATTGCTGCTGTCTATTGTATCTTTTTGGTTGTTTTGGGTAGTTATTTGGAGCTGTTAGTATCTGTTTTAGGAGCTGCGTTCTGGATTGTAATGGGCATTGTTAGGCAGTTTTTTGTTGGTTTTGAAGGGCAGCAATGGTGGTAATACTGCTGGGTTTCTCTGCTGCTCCTAAGGATTATATTGGGAGTTGTTTTACTCTAGTTTGGGCTGCCTCCTGATGGTTTTTGTAATGGGAAGAGGCTTAATTTTCAGCATGTACAACTTTATGGTGTATAAAAGTTTGCATTTTTATAAAGCCTATTAGCTAAATAGGTAGAGCAATGTGCTCTTGCACAAAAATGTGGGTTCGACTCCCACATAGGCTAAAATAAAAACAGGCAGTAGAATTGACTTTGTTTTCATAGATTTGCTTTGTTGTTTTTGGCTTGGTCTATTGGTTTGCTGCTAGGTGGATGTTGCTTTCATAAAACTATGTAAAAACCCATTGGTCTAACCTATGACAGCAAAATGGTTTGTCCAATAAATTTACTAACTTGACAGCAAAATGGTTTGTCCAAAAAGCTGAGCAGCAAAGTATAGAAACAACACAATTACATTCAAAAGTGAAAGCTAATTAAGCTGATAAAGTCTTCCCAATTTTGAGCTTACAGCAACATCATAATAAGATTCAAAAGTGAAAGCAAATATATACAAACTTAACACTAAATACAACCTTACACGGCTAGCTTCACAACCCAAACAACTTGTCCAAAAAGCTTACAACAATAATGTGATGACATACAAAAGTGTAGCCAATATAGTTCATCCAAAATGCTTATAGAAGCTGAGCTTCACAAATTAATTCTGACAAAAGCCTCTTGATCCGAATGTGACATATTCGACCCTAGTAATTCAAGAACCGAAAATCAAATTATGAATTTTAAAGTATGTAAAAATTGACAGATCATAAATATGCAGTTGTAAGGATAATCCAATCACTTACCAATTCTTGCACAAGACTATTTTTATGGATCCTTTGTCGGACAATTCCGGCTAACGCACTTCACGCTCCTCTAATTGAGTTTTGGATTAGCTTTTCACTTTTTTGTTTTAATTCACGGGGACATGTGGCAACATCTTATCCCTCCATTTCATTTAGATCAAAGGTCCAAATTTGCGTATAAGGTACACCCTAAGACTTGTGAACAAAAGATCCATACTATATATATATATATATATATATATATATATATATATATATATATATATATATATATATATATATATATATATATATATATATATGGGAGGGTTTAAGTGAGAAGAAATTGATCCGGTAAGAAGGAAAGAACTGATTTTATTGGTCAAACTAAAATAAGCACTCACGCGCTTTTATTTGTGGGGTGATTACTAGGATGTCCTAATTTTTTTACCTTATTAGGAAAATGGCTCCCATCTCCTCCAAATTAGCAAAATGTCCACCGCCCTCCTTGGCCCCTGTGCCCCATGTGCCCCCCTCCCGCCTCATTATTATTATTTTTTTTTGTTTCCGCGTTTCCAAAGTTGCTGAAACGGAATTGCTGAAACTTCTGTTTCAGCACATACGGTTTCAGCAACCCCTGTTTCAGTTTTTTTGTTTTTTTTTTACCAATTTTTTTTTTCGCTTTGCTGAAACCGCATGTGTTGATGCTGAAACTCCTATTTCAACACATGCGGTTTCAGCAACCCCTGTTTCAGTTTATTTATTTATTTTTTTTATTTTACCGCATTGCTGAAACAGTGGTTTCAGCACATACGATTTCAACAACCCCTGTTTCAATGTTTTTTTTTTTATCGCGTTGCTGGCTGAAACGGAGTTGCTGAAACCCTTGTTTCAGCACATTCGGTTTCAGCAACCCCTGTTTTCAATGGTTTTTTTTACCGCGTTGCTGAAACAAGGGTTGTTGATGCTGAAACCCCGGTTTTAGATGCTGAAATTGTTGCTGAAACCGGAGTTAATTTTTTTTTTCCTTTTTTTCCCGGGTCACCACTTCTATACCAAAGTTGCTGAAACCGAAGGTGTTGAAACCGGAGTTGCTTTTTTTTTTCCGCGTCACCACTTCGACACCGGAGTTGCTAAAACCGGAGTTTGTTTTTTTTTCAAAAATGCTAAAATGCTGAAATGCTGAAATAGTACCTCATACAATTTTATAAGAATTAGTTTAAGCATACGAATTTTGCTAATAAAGAATTAATTTCAGCATTTCAGATCACAAAAAAAATCAAGAATCTAATAAGCTATCTAAAATTGCATAAACAACATTTGATATCCGACTTTGACCCCAACAGTGAATTAAGTTCAGCATTTCAGATCACAAAAAAATGTTGAAATGCTAAAATATATGCTTGTGTAGTTGTGTGTAATATATAGTAGCTCAAAGTAAGAATTAATTTCAGCATTCTACAAAAACTTTCGACAAGGCAAAAAAATTGCTGAAATTGTAAATATCCAAAACTATCAACAAAACAAACTCAAATCACATTAGCAAATTAACCATAAATTGCTGAAATTGTAAATCACATTAACAAACTCAAATTGCTGAAATTGTAAATATCCCGGCACCGGGGTTTCTTTTTTTAAGGTTATACTGTATTTTTGGTTCTTCAAGACGACACTTTACACAGCTTCTGTTTTTCCGTTTAGGTGATGAACAATTCACAATCAATATTTGAGCTTAGCTGCGTTTGAGCCACACATGGCGCGATGGTGGTGATTGTTAAACATTATCTTAGCCGAATTCAAGATCTTGTTATTGCTGAAAGTTTAAGGCAATTATAAAAAAAATGCAGTTAGAGGAGAGTCCATAAGCTCAGGAGAGCTTTGGATTACTTGAGAGGTTGGACTAGGCAAACTCACAAGCTAGAGCGCTTTACTGTAAGTTTTGTATAGAGTGGGGTTGTAATCTGTAACTCTCTTGTATTGGTATTAACTCGATCCATCTTTTCCTTTCATGTTGTTAGAATTATTTTATAATTCGGACATTATTTTATATATACGCCCAAAAGATATAAAAGCTTAATTTACGTAATTAGGTAAGTAATTCTTATTCGTTAAGAATTAAGTAATATTTGGATAAATAATATATATTCGTTATATATTAATTTATCTAATATATAAAAGAGATAAAAAGGAGAGACTTCTCTCTCCCTGATCTCTAACCCTAGAGGGAGAGTCTGTTCGTCAGACGCTCTTCTCACGTACAGAAACCCACGTAGAGTTCTCTCCTTCATGGAGAGAGTCTCCTTCCTCTCCAATGCTCTTCCATGGTGTGTAGGCTGTGAATCGTAGGTTCTCCCCTGCTCCCGAATCTCTAACGAGATTTAGGGCTATGGAGATCTACCCGGTGATCAAATTCGAAGGCAAGACGATCTAGATTCCGCTTCCGCTATTCGAGGTAATCCGTTTATCCCTCAAATTCTAACATTGGTATCAGAGTCAGGTTCAAATTGCCTTTGAATTTGTTAAATCGGATTCATAACAGCATGAATTAGGTTCCTAGAACTAAATTCGATCAAAAGGTCCAATTTTTGCCGTGTTCATGTTCAACTGGCCACTGCGTTTTTTCCTTGCTAAGGAAATTATATGCTTAATTTTTTTGTGTGTTGACCCGCACCTGTTTCTTTTATGAAAGAGGCTTCTTCTTCAACCTCGTGCTCTCCTCCTCTTTCTTGCCCTGTTCTCTCCACCATACTGGATTTCTCTCTATATATGCATACTTGTGTTGATTGGATTCTTATTTTCGATCTAATGTTGTGCTTATTCGAGTCAGAATCCAAGGCTTGGAATTGGGGCTTCGTGCTCCTCGATCGAGATCTCCTAGTCAGGCTTAGGGCTTGGTGGCGCCGGACTAGCAGCCGTGATCCTTACCGGAGAAACTGGATGCAGCGGCGCCACCGCCTATTGCTGTCGGCGGCAAGGAGTGAGGAGATCCTCTCCTGCTTCTCGATTTCGAGCAAAGGGTTCGCAGATCTGGTTGTTCGAGCTTTGTGTCTTGAATCCGAATCAATTGAGGCTCGATCTTGCTTGCTCTGATGGTGAGTGTGATCTATGAGGCTTCAATGGCGGACTTCATGGTCGATTTCATCGAATAAGGCCGGAATTTCAGGTTGTTTTTAAAGGGTTTTTTTTGTTCTTCGTGAATGACGAACCCTAGATCTGAAATTCGAAGTTTGTTTTGCTCGAATTGGACATGAAGACTGATGAATTTGGGAACGTGAACCTAGAATCAGTGAAAGGTCCATCTTCATTTTGGTTTGTCGATGGATTTTGGATTTGGGTTTCTGTTTTTTGTTCTTCTTCTTCGTGGCAGGGGACCTCGCCGGAGATCTGAGGCTCGGAGGCGCCTTGCACGCCACCGTGCTCCTCCGTAGGAGCACTAGGAGGCGGCGGCGTCATCGCCTTGGTCTCACCGGCGGGGAACCCTCCTGGGCAGTGGGAGGCTGAGGAGGCGGAGATGGAGGGAGCTTCGAGCTCGCAGTCATGGCCATGGGAGGCGTCCTTTGGCTTGTGCTCGCCGGAGATCGAAGGCTGGGCGGTTGTTGCTCGCCACCGTGCCCCTCGATGGAGCACCTGGAGGCGCCGGCACCGCAGCCTGTGTTGTCGACGGCTGGAGGCAGTGGAAGAAGCTTCGAAGGAGGCCGAGCTCGCTGCCATGGCGGCCTGGCTCATCGGGTCTCTTCGGGCTTGGCTTCGGGCCGAGCCGGGCTGCAGTGACCTAGGGTCACGGGCTTGGGCGGGCTTCGGGTCGCGCCTGGGCTGGACCATTTGTTGGTCTGTCCTTTGGGCCTAATTGGTTTGGGCCTAAATTTTTTTTTGGGCCCTAATTTTTGTAAAATTGGCTGAGCATATAATTTGGACTTTGCTGTTATATGTTGAACGTGACTGGTTTGTCCAGATTTGTTTTGGACGGTGACTTGTCGTGTTTGACCGAGCATTGGACTTGTCTTGGTCGGGTTCGGACCCGGACTGAGACATTGTGGGTTGCGTTTGATGAATTGGGTTTAGCCTGATTCGGTTCGAACGCGAATCATCGCTTTTATATGACCAAGTTGTGACTAAGTTATGTGAACTAGGTCCGTTGAAACAGCTTTTCAGTTATGTTTGCTCTCAAAAATTTTGATCGGACTATGTGTCTGTTTGAATTTTTGATAGAAGCGAACGAACTTTAAAGTTATATGATATAACGACCTACGTGGCTTTTTATCTAATAACGAGCGATGATGAGTCCTAATTATGTTGATACGTTCACATAAGGACTGAGCTCTCTAAAATTCTTTTTTCTAAGAATTTGTTTTTCAAGGATGTTTAACTTTGGTTGAATATCATTTTACTTGAAAATTGAGCGGATTTAAATAATTCAATCGTGAATTGTTTAAAATTATTTTAAGTTAACGGATAGTTATTGCGTATAACTAATTAACTTAAAATAGAAAATTGACTTTATGTAAGTTAATTAAAATCTGAGAAATAAATCTTTTATGTAAAGATTGTATTAGAGATAAGCATTCGGGATGCATCTCTGAACCTTGCGAATAATTTCTTGTTTTTACTACTAACGTGGTGATGTACTTGAAATTATGGAAAGACACTTAATTTGTTTGAGTGTGATTGCAAGGTAATCGAGCAAGTAATTCATTTGTTAAATGGATGGAAAATATTCAGTAATTATGAATAGCGTTTTTTTTAAACGTAGTTCTAAAAATATGAATAAACCCTTAAGGGGTAAGGACCTATATGTCTAGGATCCTGAAAGTCGATAGTCCTAATGAAGACATGGTATCTGACTTTGCTCGATTATACTAGATTTGTTCTAGTGTATATCCATACGTTGGACATACAAATAAAGTGAGCTGATGTTGAGTACTTCGGGTACGTCAACACTAAAACAGTTCCCTTGAAAATTAGAAAATGAGCAGATGGACTTGATGAGAGTTCGACTCTTGAGTCCTAGGCTTTAAAAATTATTTTCTAATTTGAAAAGCTCACTTTGAATTTTCTCAGATCAAGAGAGTTGTAAAACTGAATTTCATGGTTCTAGGGCATTTTCATGCTAAAGAAGATTGTCATTTAGTATACTCTGTTTCACTTAGGGACATGGTCCTAGTGGGAGCAAATCTTTAGACTGACTCGCACAGTTCAAAAGATAACCTTAAACATACGTTGTTTGGAAATCGTCAGACGGACGATTATGTCATCATGAATCTGTGTTCTAACGGAGTTGATTGCATGCTATCAGTATGTTTTTGCTTCGAAGGTCATGGTAAATGATGATATGTGTTGGTTTGTGCTTCGTGCATAAACGGTAACATGTTTCTGGTCAATGGTGATAGACGGGTAATATACTCATTTCACTGATCTGAATCAGAAGTTAGCAGAACTGAGGTTACATTGATTTATATCGTAGTAATAAAAGTTTAGCTTTCCTGAAATGTCAGGGGCTTCTGAAGTTTCCTTACAAAGACCATGTGATGTCATGATGCTAGTAATGGAGCATACCTTGAGATCTTATGGGATTTCGGTTCCAATGTTAAGATCAGAAGCTTACTGATTTTTGGTTCAGTAACAAGAGGTTAATTTGTCACTTTTGTGATAATGGTTGCAAATAAGATTTGTAGCTTATGCATAATCTGATCATCGGGAATAAGCAATTCGTTGCTAGGTCCAAATGATGAAGTTGCGATCTACTTGGTTCAAGTTGATCACTAGGCAACTAGATCAGATGATATACCCAAGGATTGGTGCCGAACTTAGAAGTTTAGCTGAAGCCAATCGTATAAGATAGTATCAATTTTAGATCTTGGTATTCTCTAATCCTCACTGAATTTTTGTAATTCATGAGAATTGTCACTATGGAAGCATAGTTTAACGACTTTGCAAAGTGATAAAGAGTAAATGAAATGCATACTCTAAAAAGGTATTCTACTAGCGAGTGGGAGAATAGGTTCAAAGGAACTTGAGAAAAGACAGAGTCGTCAGAAGAGGAAGTTTCCTTACCTGAAAATGATGTGACACACCTTGAGGTGTGTCTAGGATGATCATTGTGGGATTGTCCAAAGAGATTAGATGCTTATTGCGTTAAGCACTTCTCTTGAGGCTTCGAGGGTAATCTGTTACTTGTAACAGATCACTACATTTTTTGTAGATTGCGTTCTACAAAAAAATTTAGAAGCTCAAAGCACAAATTCTATTGTGCTATTTGAATTTCATGATCTCCTAAGATCAATATGGATCTAAGGGCGTATAAATGGATGTTGATATACAAGGTGAGCTTGTTGGTTAACATATATCCATGTTTTCTCTCACATTGAGTGATGGAGAAATCAGATGAAATTCAAAAGGTTTTTCTGTCTTAAATTCTTCTGTTGACTGAAATTGCCCGAAATGGTCAAATCCGAGCACCAAGCATTGGTTTCTGCTGAGTGCGCATAGTGCTGATTTAGGGAGTAGTTCATTTGTTGGACAATCCTTGGTCAGTTACTTCCTGGAGATGGCACAAGTGTCATGTTAAAGGCTAAAGACATAAGATGATCTCTGGGAGATGTACTTATGATTAAGGGTCACTTGGTGAACCTTAAAATGTAGAATAAGCTTAAGAGCTAGTTCTTGAAAATCTGTTTAGTTGCATCAAATCCATTTGGATAAAAGATAACATGTAGAATGTGTGTACTAGGCACGAGGCTAGGTACATGATCACATCCTTAAATCATCTTGGAAATGCGAACTTCTAAGGTTGATGAGAGCAATCTGATAAGGAAAATGAGTTTTCGTAGCTCAGGGATCCTTAAATCATGATTGTGAGACAGTTGTTAAGACAAATTAGGATGAGTTTTGATTGATGAAACCACATCATAGCATCTGGTAGTTCAATCATTACATCGTCCTATGATAGTTGTAATACAAGTCTAGCCACATTAACATTCAGGATATTCTGGATCAGTCGTGATCTAGTGTTCCTGAGAATGTTCAGAGCTAAAGAAGTTTCGTTCTTGGGTCACAACTTGTTGAACAAATGTGTTTCGAGTTCAGGATTTTCATCTAGAACAATTGTGAGCATATCGAAACCACTTTAGAGTGGGAGTTGTTTTGAACACGAGATATCTCAGAAACACATTAGATGTGGTTGCTCCGAAAGTATCCAAATGAGATAGCACTGATCACCACTGAGAGTCTGTGATCTGTTGGTAGATCTAAGACACAACCAGCGGATGGTGATGACAGATAATGAGTCCATGGAAGAAGCCTGTTTCGAACTGGTTTCTATCCTGCCTAGACATAAAGCAGTGAGATAATTGGGTTCTTAAAGCTTTATAGGCGAGTGATCCATTGAGAGTTATACCCTAGATCAAGAGAGTTAGGTTGGAACCTTCTCTCTACATGGTTAGATTGTGTTCAATCAGACCCATGAATGGCTACAAAAGCTTGTATCCGTTTACAAGTTGACCTAGATAGCAAAGTTTTTCCCAGTGGGAGGACTTCTGGAAATTCGTTTTCTAGATTAGTTTCTACGAAGGTTTTGAGAAAGACACTAGTCTTGTACTCATACCTATGTAAGCATTGAAACATGCATCTAGATGACAATGATAAGATGTTTTGTACTTTGAATCATTGTAAGTATGTTATATTGGAAAGTTTAACTTTCCGATGTTGCAGATGACACACTGATAGCCAACTATGTTGTGATTTTAACATGACAACTTTGATACAATTGTCAGGTGAATCTGTTACATAGAAATTGGGTAGTTGTCTATGAGGTTATTTCGTATAATCTTAATTAGGCATGTCATTCTCATATATGGAAATGTGTAAATGGACTTATATAGGAAGTGGATTAAGTGAGGAACACTTGAGAAACTGAGTGCAATCTCGCATTCTGTTGTATGCTGAGATGAGACAAGCAAACATGTGTTTGTTTACAAACTAATTCGAGTCTTATGCACCGAACACAGTAAATGATTGCGAAAGCACTCTTGTATACTGTGTATTGTGTTATGGTGGATGATATCTGTGTCCATGGTGGAACATAGATATGGATCTTAGTGATCTAAGGGAGGAGACACTGATGTATGTATCAACATCAGTCCGTAGGTCTTATCTCTAAGGAGAAGAGACGTTGATGTCTAGCAAGAAGTTGTCTTGCTTGTCCTTCCACCATGGAAGCTGAGGTTCTTACACATCAGTAGCTTCCGAGGAGATTATGAAAAAGGATTCTCCTGAAAACACAAAATTTGGTTGTGGCGAAATATGGTGAGCGGATGTCATGACTATGGGTTGTGACTGACCATTTTTGTCAATACCAGGATTTCCAAAGGATTTTGGAGATCAAATGATATTCAGATCAAACCCTGTCTAGTCAGAGAGACGTTGTTCAACGTTGTCATAATATGTTTGACTCTTGATGGTTATGCGAGCCACCTCTCTGATTTGAGTTTTTAGCAAGTGGGAGACTTTGGTCTTAACTCATATGCTGTGCCATTGACATGGTGAAAACTGGTGATGTAAATATGAAATATGTTACATGTCACTGAACCATAGTTTGTTCTCTCACACGAACAAACGTTCCTATAAGTGTTCGTCACTGTAGGTGTAAGGTATCTCAATTCTTATGGGAACGGAATGAGATGATAACCGCTTTGACTGTCTTTGGATGTCAAGATGAAGTCTCTCCGGTTGGGAAAGACTGAATGGGTAATTTGTAGTAAGTCATTCATATGACTTGTAACTATGCTCCTGCGCCCATTGGTTCAGACAAGCAAGGTGTTGTAGGGTAAGATGGTTCTCAAGTCTACGTGACTATGAGATGAACACCTTTACAGGTTGAGTGGACAACGCTTTAGAGAAGCGCTCCCTGTAGCACACTGTCATACTAGTGTGTGCTAGTCGACCCTATAAGGTGATAGATTGATCCCATCTCTATCACTGTGTGAGCTAAGATATGTACACATCGCAACCCTTAGTGACTAACGGCTTGGGTTACTGATTGTGGTGGTGATGCGCTACTTTGGTTGTGTTCCGATGGCCATGAGTGATGCGGTATAAGTGGGGCACTTCTGGGAAAGTGGTCATCATTTACATGAAAGTAATGCCAATGCGAAAGGAAGGTATTATGAGTAATCGTTGACGAAAATGGGATTTGCTGGATCCGACAGTTACGTACTGTTGTGAATCGCCATTACAGTTGAACAAAACTGAGAGGGATCCGGTTTTGTGTATCAACTAGTCCGATGATAGATAATCCTAGGGATGCAGCAATACTTTTCAACTAACGTTGTGACCTAGTCCCTAGCGGGATTTTCATGCAGGTGATATTGCCGGGTCGCACGGCCTATACACGACAAGTATGAGATTGAGTTTTGGAGGAACATAATCTTTTGTGCGAGTGGGAGATGTTAGAATTATTTTATAATTCGGACATTATTTTATATATACGCCCAAAAGATATAAAAGCTTAATTTACGTAATTAGGTAAGTAATTCTTATTCGTTAAGAATTAAGTAATATTTGGATAAATAATATATATTCGTTATATATTAATTTATCTAATATATAAAAGAGATAAAAAGGAGAGACTTCTCTCTCCCTGATCTCTAACCCTAGAGAGAGAGTCTGTTCGTCAGACGCTCTTCTCACGTACAGAAACCCACGTAGAGTTCTCTCCTTCGTGGAGAGAGTCTCCTTCCTCTCCAATGCTCTTCCATGGTGTGTAGGCTGTGAATCGTAGGTTCTCCCCTGCTCCCGAATCTCTAACGAGATTTAGGGCTATGGAGATCTACCCGGTGATCAAATTCGAAGGCAAGACGATCTAGATTCCGCTTCCGCTATTCGAGGTAATCCGTTTATCCCTCAAATTCTAACACATGTAATCGGAAGAAACACGGCAAAATTGAGGTTAACATGAAACGAGAGTTTTTATCAAATAGCATGAATCTTGCAGACATAGAAGGCAGAAAATAGATCTACACAGCAAAATTGATCAAAATTTGTGGGTACAACAGAGCACGCACATATACACGCCGATTTAAGATGACAATTACCTGGGAGATGGATCAGATCTGAGCGGACGAAGGTAAGGGATGATGAACAGTACCCCATAAGATCAGATCTGGCCGGCGATGAGTGCGACGGACGTAGGTGACGACGGGATCGAGAGAGTGACCGAAAAAGTGCGCCAGAGGAGAGAGTGGGTGGGGCGTCGGTGGATCCCGCGGCGTTTCGCTTGCAGCAAGAGGGCGTCGGTGGAAGACGAAGAGGCCAATCCGCCGACAGCAAGCCCAGAATTCGCCGGAATTCGACGATTGGTGGATGTGGAGAGATTGCGGGAGATGGAGGAGAGCTGCTCCGGCAATTCAACATCATCGATTGATCGACGAGGACGGGAGGCAGTGAGCAAGGAATCCGTCCGGTGAATTCGTCTCCTCTGGTTCCGGCGAACAACAGCTATTCATCGGCATCTGAATCTGAGCACAATCAACAAGAGGAATCCGAATCTGAGAACAACAGTTCTTCATCGGCATTGCGAGAGGAATCCGAATCTGATAGAGAACACAATCAACAAGACAAAGAGCAGATCTGAGAGAGGAGGACAGGGTCGCAGGAGGACGAGCGAGAGAGAGGAGACGTGAGATCTGAGAGAGAGAGGAGGAAGAGTGAGATTCCGACCGGCTGGCTGCTGCAAGCGAGTGTTTGATAAAGAGGGAGGCGGAGCAAGTAGGGGGCACAGATTTAAGTCGTGGAGTTTTAACAAATTTGTCCGTCTCCTACTCAATGTTCTAAATATCGGGTAACGGGGTCATATCGGTTAGGATTAAAAATAATATATCGGGGATATATTGGAGATATATCGGGATATATCGGATTTATCGATTTCGCTAATTTTTAATTATAAATATTATATTTATACTTCAAAATGTAAAAATACACATGAAAAATTAATATTTAAAATACAAAATTACCATGTAAACTTCACAAAATAAGAACAACTTAATTCATAAAGGCTAAAGTTACCTTATCAAAGTTGGCATTCTAAATATCGCCGATATTGATCCGATATATCGGGTTATAAAGGCTAAAGTTGCCTTATAAAAGCTGACAATTCTAAATATCCTCGATATATCACCGATATTGACCCGATATATCGGCGTTGATCCGATATATCGCCGATATTGACCTAATATATCACGTTGACCGATATTTTCACCCGATACGCCGATATCGTATCGGATTCTAAACATCCCCGATATATCGCCGATATATCGGCAGATATATCCGATATTTAGAACACTGCTCCTACTCCCTTTCACCTTCCCCTCCATGACTGCCTTCCATGGCTCTCCCTCACCTTCCCCTCCACTTCCCCCACTGCGCACCAGCCTCTGGAACACCGCCGACAGCCTCGCCGCACGTACTCCTCATCCTCGTTGTCGTACTCGTTGACCGCCTTCGCTGGCAACCACCGCGACGATCTCGCGCCTCTGCTCTTCTCAGATCTGCCCTCAATTTCTTCCTCCCAGCGCCGGATACGCCACAGTCCCCGCTCCCATCCTCCCGCAGTACACCGTCACTTGCATCGCATCGGGCGACGACGACAACGAGATCCACCGAAGCGATAGCCCATCGATGTGGAATCTGGCAGCGGAGGCGCAGGATCCGCCATTGAAGGTGAGCGCGATAGCCACCTGATTCCTTAATCTCCTCCCCCTAGCCTCCCTTAATCGATCCATTTGATTAATCTGTCGATTAATTTTAGTTGCTCCTCCATCTCTCTCTAATCTCTATGTAGCTATCTCCTCGGATTGATCTTCAACTTCAACGGAGCGGGGATGAATCCTCATCAACCACGGCGATTTCGGATTTTGATGTCCTCGAATTCGGCACCAATGACGCAGTCTCCCCTGCTTCATCGACCGTGACCGGAGTCCGACGGGCTGTTAGGAGGGTTGGTGCTGGTAAAGGGAATTGATAAGCTGGAGGATCACATGGACGATGAAGCAGCGGAGAGGGTGGAGGAGGATCAGACGGAGGTGTGACTAAATATAGAGGCGGATGGTGCAAATAAATTTGTTAATTGCAATTTTCTTCAAAAGGGAAATTACTCCAGGGAGGTTGCCGGCGACGCACTGGAGCCGCTCCTCAACGGTGGTGGCCGCTACGAGGAGAGTTATTCTGTTTTTGCTGCTATACTGCCGTGAGCTTTCTCCCTCTCTAAGAATTTGTCAAAATGCAAATATACAGAGACTCGCCACGTAGCTTCCTGGGCATTGAATGTTACATGATTTAATTTAAATCCAAGGGCAATGGAATGGCTTTGATTTGCTATCGAAGTGTATGTTGTACGTAGAAATAGAACCAACTAGTATTCGGTACCCGGCCGTTGTGCGGTTTCTTAATAAATTTTATTTTATTACATAAACCATTAAATTAATATTCCATATAAGGCAAATATATAATCTTCAATTACGTTTTAATGTAAATATATGTTTGTTTCTTAATTAATTATGCATGTTCTCTTGTTTAAAAAAAGGTTTAAAATCTATTTGTATATGCCTGTATGTCAAAAAAACTTAATACCCGATTTACTTTATTATTTATTAAAAAAGTTTCATAAATTAGAAAATATCACAATTGTACAATGTTTGTTTCATATATATATATATATATATATATATATATATATATATATATATAGGGGAGATATCTAATGAGAAGTAACATTTAAATGAGAAGATGAGAAGTAAGCCTTATACCCCTTAGATTAAAATAAATTTTTTTATATGGATATATAGGACATATCTAATGATAAATATATCAATGTTTTTTGAAAAAAATTATTTTTTACGCTATTTATCTAGAGGGTGATTTAAGGTTCATTTTAGGGTTTTTATGCTAATTTAAATTATCTTTTTCATTCATCATCTAAAAAAATAGCATAAAAAATAATTTTAAAAAAACATCGATATATTTATCATTAGATATGTCCCCTATATCCATATAAAAAAAATTATTTTAATCTAAAGGGTATAAGGTTTACTTCTCATCTTCTCATTTAAATGTTACTTCTCATTAGATATCTCCCCTATATATATATATATATATATATATATATATATAGGGAAGAGTTCTAGTGAAACGGATTATAGGGTGAAACGTGTAACAAAATAATATGCGTTGGATTAAATGAAATTAATGGATGAGATTTAAGTGTATTTACACACAACCATCATAGATTAGACAAATTAGGAAATCATATTAATTGTTAGTAATCACCATTAATTAAAATTAAAAGTGAAACTTCTTATAGATTTGAATTGTAAATCATGTAAGGCAACATCTTACATTATATATATTGTTTTAAATATTCATTTCAAACACTATAAATATTCATTTTAACAAAAATCTATGTTCATTTGATCACTGAACGTTTGCATTCATTACTATCATTTAAAAAAATTATACTTAATCTCCATTTTAACCTAAATAAATATTCATTTGATTATGTATTGTTGTATTCACTACTATGAGTTTCTTATCTATATATAATATAACCTTAATTTAGAAGACTTTGCTTACGTGTCAATCTTAGAGAAGTTTTAGGAATATTGACCAATTATGTTTTTTTCCTTGATTTTTTTATTTCTCCTTTTCTCTTTTTTTCCATTAATTTTTTTAATCCTCCATTCTCTTTTATTCTTAACATATTTACTAACAATCTATATATAACCTTAATTTAGAAGACTTTGTTTACGTGTCAATCTTAGAGAAGTTTTAGGAATATTGACCAATTATGTTTTTTTCCTTGATTTTTTTATTTTTCCTTTTCTCTTTTTTTCCATTAATTTTTTTTAATCCTCCATTCTCTTTTATTCTTAACATATTTACTAACAATTGGGCTAAATTCAAAACATTGAATTCAATCTAATATAACCATTAGGCTTAACTCACATTTATGTACTAACTATCTATATATATAACCTTAATTTAGAAGACTTTGCTTACGTGTCAATTTTAGAGAAGTTTTAGGAATATTGACCAATTATGTTTTTTTCCTTGATTTTTTTATTCTCCTTTTCTCTTTTTTTCCATTAATTTTTTTTAATCCTCCATTCTCTTTTATTCTTAACATATTTACTAACAATTATAACCTTAATTTAGAAGACTTTGCTTACGTGTCAATCTTAGAGAAGTTTTAGAAATATTGATCAATTATGTTTTTTTCCTTGATTTTTTTATTTCTCCTTTTCTCTTTTTTTCCATTATTTTTTGAGGGAATTAAAGGAAGTAACCCTTGACCCGAAAAACTTTGCTAGACTAACCCCTGCAAAAAAAAAATTGCAAAGGGTCATCACCTCTGCCGGTTAGAGACGGATTGTAGCCGGTGGAGAGAGAAAAAGCAAGAAGCATTTATTGCCCGTCCCTTTCAATCTCTGAAAATCCAAAACAGTCGACTTTCCCACATCTTCAGAGAAAGAAGAAGATGGAAGAAGGGTAGGCGGAATTGAAGAACAACTGGGGATCTCAAGCTTTTGCTGGCTCCGGCGAGGCTACAGGGGCGAAATTGAAGGACAACAACACCGCCAACAGACACCGGAGTTTCTATGAGCTCTTTTTCTCCGTCGTCTGGTGTCTCGCTTTCTTGTTCTACTTCGGCCTCTCTCTCACCGATAATCGCAATGGTGATTTGTTTCTTTTGTCTCTCTTGATTCCTTTTCTTTTCCAATCTAGGTTTCTTTTCTGTTATCTGATGAGTAACTAAATCAAGTAATGAGTTTTCTGGATTTCTTTCTTTTGACCTAAATTTAGTCACAATTGAACCTTTTTCTGCGCGATTGATCTTTCTCTGATCTTGATTCGCCGATGAATTCAGATTATCTGAGATGAATTTGATTGCTTATGACACAATTGATGGTTGATCGCTCAATTTGCTGATGAAATTTTGCAGATTATTCCTTCCCAGTTACTAACAGCTTATCCAACACGGATAACAATGGGAGTAATGTTATCAATGGCACTGCACAGCCTGCACAACCTGCAATCTTTTTCCACAATGTTATCCAACAAGGATAACATTGTGGAAAAAGAACAATTTCGCTGCGTGTTTTATATTGTGGTGCAATATTATCCTATTCCACTTTGTAATTCCGATTTCTCATTGCCCTTCATTTCTCTCCAGATATCACTCCTGTTCTCCATATTTTCTCGCGTTATAACTTATAATCTAATTGTTGAATCTACCTTCAACTTAACCTATTGTGGTTGTATCTTATTCAGATAAATTAATTTTCCAAGTAGCACAGTTTTCTAGATTTCTTAGATAGTTCATAAATAATGTTGAACCTCACTGTGGCTATTTTATGCACGTGTTCTCTTTGCAGGTTATTTTGCAAGCAGAGACAATTCAAGAATTGACAAAAACATCTGAAGCTTTGGCCTTACTTTAGGAGGAGTCACCCGAACTTAGAAAATTAGCTGATGCTTTCAAATCTGAGAATGTATGTGCTTATATTAGTGCACCCCTTTAAGAATCTTACTAATCTCTTCCCTCATAAAAAATTGTAAGAATTAGTTTTGAAAACTGGTGTTGGCCTTCTTAGTTTGAACCATTAACCATTATCCCTTAGAAACAAATCCAAGTGTTTTTCTTTTGTGACTTTAGGTACCTGACCCAACCTGAACCTTAGCTTGATCAGCCACTATGGATCGGAACATTATTGCACATTGAGTATGTTCGAGGTGTATGGAACCGATGCAATTGAAAGGATGCTTGAGGATCTCATGGTGTCAAAGCCTAGCCTGATTACAGTGGCAGATACTGACACAGGATCTCATTATATATAGTTGCTCTTCTACTATATGAATCTTATTTCATTACTGTAAGAAACTTCAATGTGGTGAAATACCACTGAACAAATGGTGTGAAAATTAAGTGTACCCAGCTCGTATATTTTTTGTTTGGGTTTTGTCTTCAGTTGCAATTCTAGTTTGAGCCGGCGGACGCCAATCCCCGTCTTCCACCTTTTCTTTCTTGTGACACTTTCAATTGACTGGTACAAAGATATCTTTAAAAAAAATAAAGACCGATATCATTTAACAAAATAATTGAGTTGTCTAAAATGATAGTCCATTTTAAAAAAAGATATCGATTGTGAAAAGCTTGTCTTACATCGATAAAGAACAAGGTCTATGATTGAAAAAAAATCTTGTAAAAAAAATACTGATATCTAATGGAAGTGGGTAAATCCCACACATGTCATGTAAAAAAACTCATCTGTCATGTAAAACAATTCACCTGTCAAGTAAATAATTGACGTGTTAAGTAAATAATTCACGTGTCAAGTAAAAAAATTCATGTGTCAAGTAAAATACATTATGTGTCATGTAAATCTGGTATGGGTGACATGCAAATTCAATATGGGTGACGGGTAATTATATGCTGATCCGGACCTTTCTAATTGACATACCTAATGTCTTGAATTCCTTCTGAATTGACATGCCTAATGTATTGAAAATCATGTTTGGATGAACTTTAGCATTGTGAAGCTGGGTATTTTATTGAATTTAGAATTTGGCTTAAGTTTTAGTAAAAGCGAATGATATAATGCTTAGATTTAGCCATTTTGTATTAGGTGATGAATTCAGATTAAAGGATGATGCATGAGTTCTTAGCATTAACCTTACCAACATATTTAGTGCATCTTTTCTATTGAACTCGTGTAATGAAAGTAACAAGGTTAACCGACTTTAAATAGGCGAACATTATGATGCTATTAATGAAAGAAAATAACATGACAGGTAATGCTATTAACATGACAGGTTATACTGTTTAACATGACTGGTCATAACCTTTAACATGACAGGTAATGCGAATCGATCATCTTTTCCTTAATGAAAGAAAATAACATGACAGGTAATGCTATTAACATGACAGGTTATACTGTTTAACATGACTGGTCATAACCTTTAACATGACAGGTAATGCGAATCGATCATCTTCTCCTTAATGAAAGAAAATAACATGACATGTAATGCTATTAACATGACAGGTTATACTGTTTAACATGACTAGTCATAACCTTTAACATGATAGGTAATGCGAATCGATCATCTTCTCCTTAATGAAAGAAAATAACATGACAGGTAATGCTATTAACATGACAGGTTATACTGTTTAACATGACTGGTCATAACCTTTACCATGACAGGTAATGCGAATCGATCATCTTCTCCTTAATGAAAAGAGAGGAAAAAGTGTTCGGTTTCGATAGAATACTGTGTAAATTCGTCAACAGGAAAAAGTGTTCGGTTTCATATGCAGATGAGGTTCATTCAATATTGTAATATAGTATGAATGATCAAAATTTGTTTTTATTACCACAAGTGTTATCGAATATATGATGCATGATCTTTGGCAATTTCGCATTTAACATGTTGTTTTACTAAAAAATGTACATTGTCTATGAATTACAAGTTCGAATTTCCCATAATTACAAAATGTGCGAACCACTTGACCAAAAAAAAAATGTGCGAACCACATACTCAATTCCTCGCTATGTACCATAAGCGTTTCCAAGTGCATCATAAGTGACACAAAAACGCACCGGTCAGTCGACCAAGATGCACATAGAGCACTGCCATGTCAAAACTATTAACTATCATGTCAAAGGTATTACTTGACAGGTTAAAAGCATTATATGTCATGTACATCGTCGTTGAATGACATGTTCGAATTTCCCATAAGTACAAAATTCGTTAACTACATATTGAATTACAAAAGCCGGAGCATAAGCGTCTCCAGGTGCATCATACTTGACACCAAATGTAACGGCCCAGAATTATGATTTCCGGGTTACGTTTCAAGGGATGAAACCCCTTGTTCGGATTTTGCAATCCAGGTACGGGTCGAGGTTTCAAACTCATTTTAAGATTAGTAAAAAGAGGGATTTCAAACCCAAAACACCTCGAAGGGCCGTTGGGTACCCTTAACCTGTCCTAAGACTATGTCGCGGAATCCATTTCAACAGAAGTAAAGCGGAAGCAAAGTAAAGACACAAATGCCACGGCAGAGCCGGGTCAAAACCAAATCATAAGCGAGTGATTACCATTTAACCAAGTTAGAATATTAGCTAGGTTCTTCGATTCGCCAAAGGGTTTCCCGTCACAGAGCAAGGAGCAAACAAAATCTGCAGAAAATACCTTAAAAAAAGAACGGGGAAAGGAGTCAGATCGAGCCACTCATGCGGGACCGGCAGTCCTCGCTGAGGCCACATAGTATGTGCTATACCTAATAAAGATGCTCTAATGCAGTACAAAAGTCAAACACACTAGTATGCTCCTAGTTATAATAATGTGAAGAAATACTGTAAAGGGCCCAAGACAATGCCAAATGGCATATCCCTCTCCTACCTCCACCCCCTTCCGATAGGGCGGAGGCTGGCCAGCTCGTGAATGCATTCCATCATAATCGGGGGGCACGCATGCCTAACCCGCTCCACAATAAAGCCCGCAGGCATCTCATAATATAAGGAAGTTCATGACTCGATTGACTCAGGGTACCCGATGAGGCTGGGCTACCCTATGACCCTAGCAAAGACTCTAGGACTATCACAGATAACGGCCGTTCTGTTTCAGACGCATAAAGTAAGCAGATGCTCATTCAATTAGTGCAACCTAAACATGATACTACATGGCATGCTTTTATGCATATGCAACACCTAACATAAAATGCAACTACAGGCATGAATGTCCAACCTGAGTAAGCCCCCTAGGGAACTTACCTGAAGATGCAGAACAGCAGGATAATACAAGTAAGGGCCCAAATGCAAGTCCAAAGCGGTCCAGAAGCAATACACACCTATCATCAAGCCATTTCTATAAGCTACCGGTCCATCATTCACACACACGAAACCCAAGTTCTCAACATACTCAAAACCAACCGATAGAGAAACCGTTTTCCAAAACCTTTCCGATACGATCGACATCAACCGAAATCATTTACTTCCAATCAAACCCATTGATAAAATCGTACCAACCATATTTCCACACTTTCTTCTCAAAACCAACATCATCAAACCAAGACAAAGAATCCCGACATTAAACACTTAAACCTTAAAACCAATATCTCAAATTCATATTATATAAATAACTCTGGCATTTTGGTTTTCAAATAATAAATCATTTAAGAGATATTTCCGGAAATTTGAAAACCCTCTTAAATAATACTTTATCAACAATATATAATTAACATAACGCCTTAAATTAAATCTATTTTTAAAATCCCTATTTAAATCCAAAACCCACAAGTCCTTTCCAAAATTCCCAACTTACATATTTAAATCATCCCAAATACATGTCCCAATAATATTATTTCCAAATACTCTCATAATCCATAAAATCCCAGAATTATAGATTTATTATAAACTCCAGAAATCACATAATAATAATAATAATAATAATAATAATAATAATAATAATAATAATAATAATAATAATAATAATAATAATAATATTCTAATAGAAATCATAACATATAACATAACATATAATATATAGGGATAAGTAATAATAAGATAAAACAACAACAACCCATCTCTCCCAATGTTATAACCCGACAAGAGAAACCCGGATCCACAAATTCTGAAGCCCAAACCCGGCCCAAGTCTTAGACTGAATAGAATTGAATCCCAGACCCGAGCCCACAAAGGAAAGAAAGAAAAGGGAAGAAAGAAGGGTCCGGCCCAAGATTTAACCCATACCCGGATCCAATATACCCAGCCCACACATGTGACCCGACACCCAGCCCAGACCCGAGGGAGAAAGAAAGGAAACGGGTCAATGACCCATCTTCCTCAACGCACAGAGCAGAGCTCTATTTTCCCCCGACGGAACGCTGCGGAAGAAGAAGAAGGAGAAGGGGAGGGGCTCCTCGCCGGAGACTCGCCCGCCGGAATCCTCACCCACTCCGACCACACTCACTCTCGCTTTCCCGACAACCAACTAACACAGAGCGAACAAGAAAGAAGGGATTGAAGATGCTCACCGAGGCTTGAATTCGCCACCGGAAAACGTTAGATTTGGCTCCTCCGATGTCGGATCCATGCCGTTCTTGGCCTGGGAGAATGTTGGGAGGTTAAAGGCGGACCTTTAATAGGTTTTGAGTCGGAATACGGAGATCGAAAGCTTATCGCGTCGATCGAATAAGAACGGCTGGGCTCCGACAGGGCTCCTGAGTCGTCTGGCTTCGTCGTCGGACGTCGGAGGGAAGGATTGGGGCTACTGTTGCCTGCTGCTGCTGCTCACAGGAATGTGAGGTAGGGGAGGACGAGCTGCGACCGTGGCGAATCGGTGACGACGAAGGTGGTGGTAGGGTCTCCAGGCTACTGGACGGAAAGAACGGCGAGGAGAAAAATGGAGTGGCTGCTGAACGGAGCGGAGGTGTGGAGATGGACGCTGATGGATCGGTGGGAGGTGGCTTGTGTCTAAGGCGGCAGAGGAAGTTTCCTAACTCCGAACACAAGGCTCAAATGGGGGGTATTGTTGCTGTTTTGGTATGAATGAAAAGGCAAAGGATGAGGGCTGAATTTGTAGATAAGTTGTAGGGTTTTCGGTGGAAATGCAGGTGTGAGAGAGAGGGTGAGGCAGAGGGATTTTGTGGTGAGATTTGGCACAAAACAACAAGAATGCAAGCTGTATATTTGCAGGCAAGGCAAGGGAATCTTCCCCCCAGTGAGGCAAAATGTCTGAAGCAACGAGAGGGAGAGAGAGAAACAAAATTAAGAATGCCTCCCAACAAAATAACAAATTTGAATTGATCCCAAAATGAAAAGGGGAAGGTGGGTTCTCTGCAATTTCTTCTGAATTGAATAAGGGAAGAGAGGAATTTCTTGGCTTCTTATTACTAGAAATGGGGGAGCATGAGATTGAGAGGAGGAAGGGAGGAGTTGCAGGAGAGTTGTTCTTATTGCTACCAATGGTCAAAGGTAGGGAGCTCCTTTTTCTTCCTGAATTCGGATGACAGTAACAAGACCCACAAGTGGTACCAAGGGAAAAAGAAGAGAAATTAAGGGTATTCGAACCAAAAATCTTAAACCCCGCTAGCTCGATCAAATCCCGACACAATCAACATAATTCTTAAATTTTCCAGACCGAATTCAATAATGAAATTCAGATATCATTTTTCCGAGTTTTGACATATGAAAGCGGAATAAAATCTACTTTGCATAAATTTTAAAATTTGACCGGGATCCGCTTTAAGAGTTTCGAGTTCGATTTGTTAAATTTAGGAAGAGTTTTTCCTTCAAATATCCGACTTAAATTTATTTTTCTGAAAATCAAGGTTTGAAAATCCGGGCCTTTACATCATCCACCTCTAAAAACAAGTCTCGTCCCCGAGACTAAATCACTTCAAAGTACGAGGAGGAAGTTTTAAACTGCGAGTCCAAGGACAATACCCAAGGATCTTGTAATCATCTCGGTTGCGTCTTCCGGGATTCTCACAACATTCTAGTCACGGTCGTGACGTCTCCAATTGGCCTTGACAAGTATGCAATAAGCACCCCTATCACATCCTCGCTTCGACTTTTCGGACGTACCACAACTCTAAAAGTTCTACAATAGCATCACTAGGTCTTAGCAAGCACCCTATAGGCGCCCCCATAAAATGCATGTATCCACTTCGTGAAATATCATAGAGTTGCCCGGGTTTGAAAAGTTTCTAAAGAGATTCCGCAATTGAAAATAAAGATTAGCCTCAAAATTGTTGAAATCCTCGGTAACGTTCATTCTTTTACAATCCAAGTTGGTCCTTTTTCAAAACCTTTCAAAATCTTCAAATCCAACGTCTAATCAAGCAACCTTACACCAAAACAAGTCAAATCCCTTCAAATCAAGATTTCGTCAAAATATTCCAACCACCAGATCAATTTCTCACATACCAACAATCAAATTCAGAAGATGGGAGGTGGAGTCATCCACCTCTAAGGGCTAATCCCATATCCTCTTCCTAGTTTCCATAATCAAAACGAGTTATCAGTCTCAATTCAAGCAAGCTTCACAAGCCATAAGAAATGCATAACCAAATAACCAACCAATCTCCAATCAGTACATCATATGACAAGTCTCAAACACATGCCAACACAGTGTCACAAGGTCACATCAACATCTCTACATCCTACTATGGGTTATAATACGCATCTCAACCACATAACAAAATCATAATAAACGTCTCGACATCACATCAGAAGTCATAAAAGTATTACCTCATCATAGAGTCAACGGACCAAAACTCATTGTCAACACATCAACACAACAAAATCATGCCATTAAGATTCAGCAAAAGGGGAGGTCAAGCAGAATATCAGTCATCGAATGTCAGCATACTCACCAGACATCATCTTAACTCATCACAATGCCATGTAGCGATCATTTAGTAATCAGACATCATTAGCTCATATATATAAATCATACTCATTTTGAAAGCCATATTCGTGATGTAACATATCCATAAGCATGCTTGCTAAACACATAATACAACATCATGTTTACTACCACATAATATAACATCGCACTTTCATAAAATAACACATCATTATCTCGTATATCATATCACAACACATCCTAACATGCTCCTAAAGCAACATAGCAGAGCAGCAATATATCATGATAACATTGGTCACTACCAACTAGATTTCAATATTCGTAACATGTAATATCATTCTGTATCAAATTCATCATAGTTGTTATCTAACATCATGCCATCAAATATAAATAAATCACATAATCAAGAAAATTCTCACGTCATACCAGTCGAAATAAAATACAATCCCCACTCGCCCTTCTCCACTCTCAAGCCAAGACTAATCCTCGTCTAGACTCGCCAACGTCAACCCAGACAAAAATTCTCCAAACAAATCCCAATTCACCTCGATGCTCAAATCTTACCCCTCCTTCCGCCAATCACTACCACACCATCCACCTCTAAGAACCCAACTCATATCTCTAACTGCACACCCAGGTACCCTCTAACACCATGTCCTCAATATTCACAAGCCCTCTCTTACACTCCTCGTACCACCCGAAGCATCACCAACATCACCTAGAAGCTCATTAGAACCACCAACATTGCTTCCCAAAAATCCCAAGGCTCACTCAGTCTTACTTAAGCCAGCATCTCTCTCTTGCGACTTATCTCATAACATCCCCGATCATCCTAACCACTCAAGCTCTTTCACCACTCTTCTACCACACTATCAATGACCTCACCCACAGGTTTAAGGAAAAAGCACCAACGAAAATCATCAAACCTAAGGTCTACAGCATATCAACTAGCATTCATAAACATAACATCATGGGTTCAATAGGTCTCAGTTTACCATCATGCTCAATATTCCTTGCAAACATCATATATGAACATAATGAAGTCGAGCTAACATGTTGCATTATAACCTCATCCGATACAATTCAGGCTTCTTAGCATATGTAGTTCACATTTTACAAGCAAAGGAATTCAAATCATGCTTAGCAACTTAGAGTAACAACAAGTCAAGACATCATGGTACATGAGATCTATAAGTCATCAAATCATATCGTCATAGACAACAAGCAATCAGGCAACGGTCATCATCAAGTCAGCACATCAACACATAAATCTCATCGTCAGGTTAGTGCAATATCATTGTCAATAAATTCAAAAGGGTTAGCAATTCGAACGGAGAACACTCCCGCTTGCGAGTTAAATCGTACTCAGTATCCGCAATTCTCGATGCGTGCTCATTTCGCCGACATCTTTGATCCTGAGGCCCGTGGGTTATGGGCCCACGCTTCAGTTGCACTGCTCTATTGCTATCTAACTTTTCGTTCCCTCTTCCATGCGGTCGCTCGTCGAATGTACCGCATAGGGTCCAAGTTAGCGGAGATAGGGGAGTGACAAGAGAAGACAACCCAAAGTTCTTCTCGAAAACAACCACATACCAACACTAAGACGATGACCAGAGACAAGACTTCAACCCAAGAATAACAATGATGCCCTTATGAAAATCTATTAGGTTGCAATTGTGGCAAGCAAACACAAATTCATCATGGGGCATATCAATCATATTAATCCACTCTAACATGTACCTATATCAAGGAGCACGACATACGTATTCATTCCAAAAGACATATTCGAGTGTTACACGGATGCATGCGGGACAAGATAACAGTCTATTATCCCATGAAAGTCGATATGCTTAGTAACTTAAGAAAGATATGCAAGATTTAATGGGTATCACAATTGTCACATATATGAACAATGCACGAGCTTGGTGTATGCATCATACGAGAACATATAAGAGTAACATAGTAACTATCTCATCTAACACAATGATCATATAATAGGTCAAGTATAACACGTAATCATATGACGAGATACATTTAGAAAGCATAGGTCCTACATGATTCTAGAGATACATAGCGTGATACAAGCATAATCATGAGCCGTTAAAAGGATTTCATCATGATATTTACGAAGCACGAGGCATTATCAAAAGTAAGAATGACATCAAGGGCGATAGATTATAGTCATACTAGGAACGAACCATCATAGATCATATATATGGTACAATAGTCATCACATCATAGAACAAGTACAACACGTGATCATTTAGCGAGTCATATTGGGAATCATAATTAAGCCCTACAGAACACTACTGGCACATATTGAACATGCACATAATCAAGATAACTCGACTAGATTCATTCTAAAATTCATGCGTCCTATGTATCTGAAGACATGATAAGCGTGGTGTGTGATTATGCGATGTGCCAAGTCATACATGTATACTAGCTTGAGAGGATATCATGGGACAATAGAGGAACACTACCGAGCGACAACATGTAAGCATGCTATGATTAACCATCACAGAAAGCCAATCGATCATCGAATTCAACACAAATTAACTTGCACGGGTAAGACATGTTATGGTAATAGAAAGAGGGAAGAACCACACTATCAGGAACCTAGCTTGAGAGAAAATCAACAACAACGTAGACAAGATACAAGTTCGCACAAGTCACAATCATGATCATACATGATGCTAAAAGCTCAATATAACGTACGATACATGCATGCAACTAATCATGATGACGGGTAAGAAATCACTCAATCATCTTCCACGATATAGAAGCATGAGAAAAGTTAAACGGTTCATAATACGAGTCTAAGTAATGGGCAATTTGATTAGAATACGGGGCATGAGTGCAGATCAACACATACTGAGATGAAACATGCATTTGCTAAGACTCAATTATACCACATATTCTCCATTCAACACAAGTAACACACAACAATATTATGTGCAAAATAATCAATAATAGCTAATCTGACAAACACAAAATAGATGGGCATGATATGGATTCTTGTCACAAAAAGGATAATAAGCATCGACATATCGGCATCCAACGTGCTAAGGCGATAATCTACAAGCATTCCTACAAAGAGGAGTTGATCACACTATCATGAACCTAATCCATAAGGAAATAACGATCATGTAGATTCATATTATATGCGCCATGCTTCCAATCATTCATACGATCAATAAGCCAAGTAAACATGCTATAACAACATACATTCAAGATAGAAGGCAAGACACAACATGAGACTTGAGCAATGTAACTAACCACATTATGAGCTTAAACAGTAAAATCATGACAGAAAGCAAGGCATAACTTGAGCATCTTTTACTAATGATCATTTGCAAGGTACATGCAGGAGATTACAGGATTATGTCATGCAATTCAGAGAGAGTCACCATTACAACCGAACAGAGATTCCTAAGGGCATCCACTGACTTTTCCCAACCCACTCATCACCCTTGCTTCCCGTGGGACTCTGCTATGACTCTTTGTGCCAAGAAAACACTGATTGATTGTCATAAGAATCAAGAAAGACAGCCCTAGAAACACGTTGCTTTTGACTCAAAATGACATCAAGAACTACCTTACAACACTCACTCAGACAACCTTCATATACACACATGATTCCGAGACAATGTATTTATAACAAACCCGATTCCCATGAAAGATACTGACATCCGGGAGAAGGACTCGATAAGACCCTCAAGGGTTTAGCATAGTGGAACGGGCTATTACCCATAACTGGGTTGACCATACAGAACAAGGGTACTCCCGCTATCCCGTTTGCACAGATTAGTCAATAAACCACTCATTGTTAGGCATACCAAATCAGATATCTTGCATAGCAAGCACTCAACATACAATCAGTTAATAACACTCATAATGATCTCCTTGAAGTTTCCCAACCCATCTGTAAAGAGCAAGCTAGTATTTTGCCTACCGTTCCCAACTACACCCAATAGGGGTGGTGTAACGCCTTTACTACCCACTCGTGTCCCCGTTTAGTCGGTTTTTCCTCTTTTATTACAAGTCGAGTTCATTAGTTAGTCCGATTTAAGTTAGGCATCTTAAGTTCATTTTGCCCCTTTTTAAAATCCTTTCAAATCCTTTGAATTTCATGGGCAGTTTTCCAAAACATACACTCGACCCTTGCGTACCCGAATTGCACAACCTCAGCTCTGATACCATCTTTGTAACGGCCCAGAATTATGATTTCCGGGTTACGTTTCAAGGGATGAAACCCCTTGTTCGGATCTTGCAATCCAGGTACGGGTCGAGGTTTCAAACTCATTTTAAGATTAGTAAAAAGAGGGATTTCAAACCCAAAACACCTCGAAGGGCCGTTGGGTACCCTTAACCTGTCCTAAGACTATGTCGCGGAATCCATTTCAACAGAAGTAAAGCGGAAGCAAAGTAAAGACACAAATGCCATGGCAGAGCCGGGTCAAAACCAAATCATAAGCGAGTGATTACCATTTAACCAAGTTAGAATATTAGCTAGGTTCTTCGATTCGCCAAAGGGTTTCCCGTCACAGAGCAAGGAGCAAACAAAATCTGCAGAAAATACCTTAAAAAAAGAACGGGGAAAGGAGTCAGATCGAGCCACTCATGCGGGACCGGCAGTCCTCGCTGAGGCCACATAGTATGTGCTATACCTAATAAAGATGCTCTAATGCAGTACAAAAGTCAAACACACTAGCATGCTCCTAGTATAATAATGTGCGGAAATACTGTAAAGGGCCCAAGACATGTGACCCGACACCCAGCCCAGACCCGAGGGAGAAAGAAAGGAAACGGGTCAATGACCCATCTTCCTCAACGCACAGTGCAGAGCTCTATTTTCCCCCGACGGAACGCTGCGGAAGAAGAAGAAGGAGAAGGGGAGGGGCTCCTCGCCGGAGACTCGCCCGCCGGAATCCTCACCCACTCCGACCACACTCACTCTCGCTTTCCCGACAACCAACTAACACAGAGCGAACAAGAAAGAAGGGATTGAAGATGCTCACCGAGGCTTGAATTCGCCACCGGAAAACGTCAGATTTGGCTCCTCCGATGTCGGATCCATGCCATTCTTGGCCTGGGAGAATGTTGGGAGGTTAAAGGCGGACCTTTAATAGGTTTTGAGTCGGAATACGGAGATCGAAAGCTTATCGCGTCGATCGAATAAGAACGGCTGGGCTCCGACAGGGCTCCTGAGTCGTCTGGCTTCGTCGTCGGACGTCGGAGGGAAGGATTGGGGCTACTGTTGCCTGCTGCTGCTGCTCACAGGAATGTGAGGTAGGGGAGGACGAGCTGCGACCGTGGCGAATCGGTGACGACGAAGGTGGTGGTAGGGTCTCCAGGCTACTGGACGGAAAGAACGGCGAGGAGAAAAATGGAGTGGCTGCTGAACGGAGCGGAGGTGTGGAGATGGACGCTGATGGATCGGTGGGAGGTGGCTTGTGTCTAAGGCGGCAGAGGAAGTTTCCTAACTCCGAACACAAGGCTCAAATGGGGGGTATTGTTGCTGTTTTGGTATGAATGAAAAGGCAAAGGATGAGGGCTGAATTTGTAGATAAGTTGTAGGGTTTTCGGTGGAAATGCAGGTGTGAGAGAGAGGGTGAGGCAGAGGGATTTTATGGTGAGATTTGGCACAAAACAACAAGAATGCAAGCTGTATATTTGCAGGCAAGGCAAGGGAATCTTCCCCCCCAGTGAGGCAAAATGTCTGAAGCAACGAGAGGGAGAGAGAGAAACAAAATTAAGAATGCCTCCCAACAAAATAACAAATTTGAATTGATCCCAAAATGAAAAGGGGAAGGTGGGTTCTCTGCAATTTCTTCTGAATTGAATAAGGGAAGAGAGGAATTTCTTGGCTTCTTATTACTAGAAATGGGGGAGCATGAGATTGAGAGGAGGAAGGGAGGAGTTGCAGGAGAGTTGTTCTTATTGCTACCAATGGTCAAAGGTAGGGAGCTCCTTTTTCTTCCTGAATTCGGATGACAGTAACAAGACCCACAAGTGGTACCAAGGGAAAAAGAAGAGAAATTAAGGGTACTCGAACCAAAAATCTTAAACCCCGCTAGCTCGATCAAATCCCGACACAATCAACATAATTCTTAAATTTTCCAAACCGAATTCAATAATGAAATTCAGATATCATTTTTCCGAGTTTTGACATATGAAAGCGGAATAAAATCTACTTTGCATAAATTTTAAAATTTGACCGGGATCCGCTTTAAGAGTTTCGAGTTCGATTTGTTAAATTTAGGAAGAGTTTTTCCTTCAAATATCCGACTTAAATTTATTTTTCTGAAAATCAAGGTTTGAAAATCCGGGCCTTTACACCAAAAGACACCGGTCATTCGACCAATACGGACATGGGTCATGAAGAACACACAAGGGGAGGTGAAGAGCTATTCACGCTGCACTTACCATTTTTTAGAGAGAAATTCATGGAGCGTATTTGCCCATTACACTAGCAAAGTAGCAAGATTGACAAAGATTATTCAATGGCACACACAGGATTCACGGGAAAGCCTAATTACACTAGCAACGTAGCAAGATTGACAAGTAAATATTAACTAGTGTCATGTACAAACGCTGAGGCTGGAATGTTGACATAAACGGGTGACATGTATAAAAGCTGATGGCAAAACGTGAGTTATTTTTTCTGAAAAAGTGGGTTGCTTTTTCTCTCTCTTTCTCTCAGCACTTTCTGAAAAAGTGGGTTGCTTTTTCTCTCTCATCCTCTAAGCACTCTCTCTCCTCTCATTAATTCTCTTTCTCACATGCTTTTCTTTTTCCTTTTTTCCTTTCCTCTCTCATCTCTCTCTGTCCCTGTCAGCTTTTTGTCCAGTTGTCTCCCACAACCTCACCTGTTACCGGCTACACTTGTAAGCGGATATCCGCTTTTAGCAAATTTTTTCCGGATGGGGTTAGGTGTGCAAAGGGTTTCACCCAAGAGGGTCATTTTAGCAAATTTGCCTTAATTTTTTTTAATCCTCCATTCTCTTTTATTCTTAACATATTTACTAACAATTGGGCTTAATTCAAAACATTGAATTCAATCTAATATAACCATTAGGCTTAACTCACATTTATGTACTAACTATTGAGCTCAATTCAAAACATTGAATATAATTATTAGTTGTGACACATCACATTTAAATGCATGATTCAGATTTCAAAATTTCTAAAAAAGTTACAATGATATTGATATTATTATTATAGGGTGATTTAAAATATCTACATTTATGTATTATACTTTAGACCAGATATAAAAAAAATTATTTCAGAATTATAAGAAACATTTATGGTAAAGTTTTTTTTATCTTAACTTTTATTAGTATTTTATAATATATATATATATATATTATTATTAATATTTTAGTTTTAAAAAACAGCGCCATGGCGCGGGAATTGTACTAGTTGATTTGAAATTAGAAAGTATACTTAATATTCATTTAAGAAAAAGTAAATATTCATCATCATCGTTTGTTGTATTCATGCATTTCAAATAAAGTAAATATTCATTAATTGATTAAACTTTTTGCATATTCAATATCTGATTATTTGATAAACGTAAATATTCACATCATCATTTGTTGTATTCATTTGAAATAAAGTAAATATTCATTCCTTACACTTTTTGCATATTCAATATCTAATTATTCGCTAGATGTTTGAACTTCTTTTATTTTTAAATCAATTTTTACCATGTTTTTTTAGAGAGACAAATTAGGGTTTGTAATTATTATGATCTAATTAAATTATAAAATCACCATAAGTGATATGTTTCATATTTCAAAGTATACATATATAGATACGTACACTTAATATTCATTTAAGTAAACGCAAATATTCATCATCATCATTTGTTGTATTCATTTCAAATAAATTAAATATTCATTTTCATTCGATTATTAAATTTTTTGTAAATTCAATAGTAGCTCATTATTCAATAAACATTTAAACTCCTTTTTTCAAATGAATTGTTAGCATATTTGTTAAGGAGAAAATTTAGGATTTGTAATTATTACGATCTAATTAAATTCTAAAATCACCATAAATGCTATGTTTCCTAGCTATTTCAAATCAATATCATCCATTGATTTGTTTTAAATCCAACGCCTATTATTCTGTTACACGTTTCACCCTATAATCCGTTTCACTAGAACTCTTCCCTATATATAAGGAGTGGTTCCAAAGTGCACACCCCTTAGGATATACCTTGTGCATAAATCCAGGTCGTTAATAGATATAGATGGATGGCCACGATTAAAAAGGATTATCTTAATTTTCCTTTGATTTCTTGTGGGGTCCACGGTACACTAAAGAATCCCTTCCCACCATTTCCTCCTCCATGAGCGTGTAAGTACCAGCCCAACTCCCACCTTTGCTTTTTTTTTCCTTTTTTTTAAATATATAAAATATATGTGAAAAAATGATTTTTTTTGTGAGAAATAAATGCTTTTTTTAAACCCACCTGATTTATTTCGTTTTAAATATTTGGCAATTTCACCGAATAATATTTCACATCCTACCGAATAATATTTTGTTATTTTTTTTCATCAAGTTCATATAAAAAATTACCAATTCCATTGAATAATTTGTCACATGCTACCAAATAATTTTTTATTTTTTTTTCAGATAAAATAAACCTCGAATCCCTAAACAATACTTACGATTCATACGAACAATGCTTCATATTTCAACGAATAATATTTTACATTTCAGCGAATAATTTTTAGTTGTGTATTCATACTCATGCGATGGAGGTTTTTTATGTTGTTTGTCAAACGAAGAGTCCATATACAGACGAATAATGAATCAGATATCACCGAATAATTGACAACTCATTACCACTCGTAAATAAAAATCGACACATTCGATTGAATAATTGACGAATAATTAATCAAATTATACATCTCAAAAACCATACACTAAATTCGACACATACATCTGAATAATTCTTCATTTTTCTCCGAATAAAGAGAGAAATTAAACAATAAATTTTAGCTTAACCCGGTTTTGCCGACTACCCCTAACACAAACATAACCACCCACCCTAACCCGATTAAGCAATAAATTAAGCAATAAATATATTACTGGAGAGGAGAACATGCTTTGTTAAATGTATACTGTAGATGGTGGTGGGTGATTGTGAAACCTACAAATATATATTTCATTCCCCTTGAACTAAAGTATATATCCAGTTAACAAAGCAATAAATATAGCAGGAATTCAAGTTGAAAGCTTGATCAATGTTCAACAGCTTCATGTATCCACAAGAAAGAACGACTAATGCTCATGCAGCTAACTCACCTTGACATTCTCGTTAAGACTTCCAATTAACCATCCTCCTCCCATAATCAACCGCAGCTGCTCGCTCAATCTCAATGGAACACATTGATTTGAAGGAGACACTGAAAACCCATCGCTTGGATAGTTGCCGATGTAATTGGGAAGGGCAACCACATCGGCTCATTCAACACCCTCAAACGCAGCGGCTCCTCAACCGCCATCCCACACATCCATTTGACGGGCGACCACAGCAGTTGTAAAGATCCTCGAAACGATCGGGAAGGCTGGTCGCGGTGTTGGGAGGCAAGTGGCGGCGATTGGCAGTGACGTCGAGGGCGAAGAGGAAAGACGGTTGCAGCAATTGGGAGGGCAGCGTGTCGAATCGATCGACGGCGGCGGCGGCGGTGAGATCCAGTTGAAAAAGATTGTCATTCGCCGCCGCTGATAGCCCAAAGCCGTCGACAACCTTTTCATCTGGATTCGATTCCGCCGGTGTTGTCGACCTTGCTTTTGCCATCCTTCGCCGTCGTGGAATCGCCTCTCCAGTTCCCACCGGTCGCCAGTTGTTCTCCTTGGATCCATATGATCGATGAAGAAGCACGATGAAGAAGACTCTAATTGAGGATTTAGGGTTTTATCCCCCACACGACCACACGCGCTACACAAGCTGCAATTTAGAATAGTTTTCAATATTTTTTTTTTAAATTTATGGAACACGTGTCACCATCTCACCCATCTATTTAATTGAAATCAAGGGTTCAGATCTGTGCACAAAGTACACCCTAAGAAGTGTGCACAAGTTACCCATTATATATATATATATATATATATATATATATATATATATATATATATATATATATATATATATATATGTATATGTATATGTATATATATATATATATATATATATATATATATATATATATATATATATATATACATATACATATACATATACATATACTAAAACCGATGCATTGTTGCCTACGTGGCGACGCGTGAGTGCATCTGCATACGTGGCAACGCGTGAGTGCATCTCGCAAAGCTTTCTCCTATAAAAAAGGAAATCTAATAAAAATAATTATTTTATTTTACCATTAACTCATATGATTGGATAGATGGAATATCTTATAAAAGAGTAAATATTATATAAGGAAAAAACTATATCAATATAATTAATACAATATTATAAATAATTTACATATTATATTTTAGTATATAATATAATATGCATCAATTGCCGCTTTTATATTTTAGTATATAAAAGAATTATTTATATCAAAATCAATCATTTAATAATTGTTATTTTATATATATCTATATTATTTTTTGAGGCCAAAATAAATAATTAAAATATTATATATCCATAATGTGTAGCCACAAGCCATCCATGCATAGATATTTTAGTAAACTAATGTAATAATGTAATAAATATATACTACATATTTAATAAAAAAAGAATTAAAATATTTTTTAAAATGAACTATCTAATTAAATTACATGAGATGTAATTAACCATAGAATAGAAAAAAAAATTTACCTTATAAATGTGAATTTTATTTATATTTTGAGATAATCTAAATAAAAGATATTTAAATTATATATAATCTGTCAAACTAATTTTATTTATGTCTATATTATATTTTGGAGAAAAAATAACGTATTCTCCGTACACGAGACGGGATCTACACTAGTATATATATATATATTACGTATATTAACGACTCACTTAGTAACAACTTGAAGAATGAAAAGATATACCATCATATTATGGATGACATGTATAAATAAAATGTGTTTTAAACATAAGCATGTATATTAAAAAAATTACATTAATTTAAAATTATATTTCCTTCTTCATTTCTTTCTTTCTAAAGATCTTTATTTCTGTGTAATATATAAAGATCATTTGTAAACACTTCTTACTTCTTAGTATAGAAAATTATCATAATTCATAAGCCATAATCTATCCATCAATATTTTAGTTAATTGAGTGATTGATAAAAATATAAATCAATATTATTTCATAGTCATCCTTACCAAAAATATTAATAGATAAATATTCGATAGGTGTTATTTTATTTATATATAGATTATTTTAGGGTGAAAATTTATTTATATCGAAATTAATTATTTGATAGCTTTTATTTTATGTATATATATATTTTTTGTAGAATGAATTATTTATATCTATATTAAACTTTATTTTATATTTTCATCATCTTGATTGTTATTAGTTTAATAAATAATTGATATAATTTTATAACATTTTGTTAATATGTTCTCTTACTACGTAGCATCATGTAAGCCGTGTTGCAATATCTTTGTAGAAAATTCTACACATTGTTCATTATTTTACCTTGAATGATCAATTAATTAGTTTAGTTTTTTTTTTTTTGGTCTAATTAATTAGTTTAGTTTACATGGAAGATATTTAACGTGATTTTTGTAACACATATGTTACTGTTTATTCTTATTTTCTATCCAATTGTTGAATTTTGTTATAAGATATTTATATAAATAGTTATCTAATTTCTCCCTAGCCGTGTTTTCAATTATACACATTGTTAATTAGGAATATTTATCTAATTAAGATAGATTATTAGGTATAATGTTATACTGGATATATTAAATGATTTAAAGGGATAAGTTTTTTTACCCTAACTATATATATTAGCTTATAAATTGATGTGACCCAAAAATATAATACCAATTTAATTCAAAATATGACATGTAAACAAAAATAATTACGTTTTAATCCAAAAAATTCCATGAATGCGAAATCGCACCAGATGCCGTTTCAGACCTCTATTTTAATATTATATATATATATATAGATTATATGAATATATTTTGATTACATTTTTATAAAATTTTACGTGAAGATAAAATAATTTGTTTGAAATCTTGTAATAAAAACATTCTATCAATCATAAATTCAATTAAGATCATGATCGATGAAATTTAATATATGAACTAAGATAAAAATCATTATTGTTTATAAAAAAATCTTGTAATTATTTAAAATCCAACCTACTATTTTTTTTATTAACCAAACTTACATTTTTTTTTCCAATTAACTCTCGAGAACTTTTAAAACTAATATATCGATGACTTTTAATTAATTATATTTATATAGATACGGGCTCGTGAAATGGGATGAATAAAATTCATATTACATAGGGTTGTTTTAATATAAATATATTTGACAAAATTTATCATCTCTTCAAGTTTAATTTTCTTGGAACAAATCCATTTTTTTCTTGTAGTTATTTAATATTTTCTTGGTACGTACAAATCCATTGTTTTTCCGAATTTTTTTTCGAAATATTCATAATTAATTAAATAATTACGTAAATATTCAATGTTTGAAACTAATTACAGAAATATTCATTTTTTGCAGGTGGGACAGAAAAACCTGGAGCCAGACCGCGTTTTATGTATACAGCATGAGAGAGAATTGGTGCCCTGGAGGAAGTTTGAAATTTACGAAAGAAACGCGGTCTGGGACCGCGTTTCTCTTTTAAAATAAAAGAAAATAATACAGAAATCTATGTGGCACTAGAAACGCGGTCCCAGACCGCGTTTCTTGTGTTGGATGGGGACCCACTCGTCAGCTATTGCTGACGGGGATGGGACAAATAGAGAAACGCGGTCTGGGACCGCGTTTCTCTTTTCAGTAAAAAAAAAAAAGCTGGTCAAAGGTTCTTTTAGGGCAATTCCAAATAAAACGCGGTCTAGCCCCGCGTTTTTCTGTTCCATAGCTCTCTGCTACGATCCCCCCCTACTAGGTTAGGGGAATCTGCCATAAAAGCGCGGAGGCAGTCCGCGTTTTTAGGTATATACATCACACACCCGGAACTTTCTCCCTTTCTATTCATCATCTCTTCCTCTTTGCTCTTGCTTCTCTCGCATGAAACTCTCAAAATAGTGCCGGTTGAAGATTTCATTAAGGTTAAGTAATACTTTCACCTTGTTGTCTGAAGATTTCATTAAGGTTAGTTTCACTCTCTTATTAGACTTATTTTCGATCTTAATTGAATGATTAATATGTTTGAAATCTTTAATATCTAGTCTCTCATGCTTGTGCTTTGGAGTGATTATGTGTTTTGATTCCTTAATAAAAAAATCGCAGGATTATGTAGTTATTATTGCGAGTATGATGTGTTTTGAATCTTTATAGTAATGATTTTATGGTTATTGGAGGATTATATTGATTTATATGAACTTGTCATTATTATTATGAATAAGTTGTTGAACTTGTAGGATTTTGAAGTTAATATTTGTTGATTAACTAACTTATTGTTAATAAAAATATAGGATGAATGAGCATAGCAACATACCTCAACAAGGGTTTGAACAACTGAGTGAGATCTATGTGGATGGTCTTGGTGTTGATCATGAAGATGACTTGGATAATTCTGAAGAGGACGATGATGCTACTAGGGAGGCTGCGATTAGGGGAGAGACCTCTAATCCGAACTGGAATATAGTTGAAGCTGATCCAATGACAGCAACTCCATGGCCAGGGTTAAATTTACACGTCCCATTAGATGACGGAAGACAGTTTTTTCGGGGACAGATGTTCAACTCGCTGGAGGAGCTGAAATGTGATTTGACCGAGTATTCTGTGCGTATGAGTAAGCCATACAGGACGAAGAAGGCGAGTCCAGAATGGTACACAGTTGTTTGTGACAGGAAGGACAGTTGTGGATGCACATGGCGACTATCTGCTCGTCGTGTTGATCGAACTGTTGATATGTGGATGGTCGTCAAATATAGTGGGCCTCATGCATCCAACTGTGTTGGAGAGGTTTTGCAAGACCATCAACACGTAACCCCAATATAACTGAAACATCTTGGAGGGTGATTGTGGCCTCCCCAACATTTAATTGGAAGGTGTGAGTCTCAGGTCTCCATCTTTCTATCAACGTCGTGATTAAGTCGTTGTCTAGCTCAAATCCAGATCCAAGCTTGTAGATGCATTCGAATCCTACCGCCTTTATGTAATGCATCACTCTAGGGTCTGGAGCTAGATCTCGCCCAAACTTACGCAAGTGCAGTCGATGTTGGATCACACCATTCGTCTACAAATATATAACTGATAAGCATAACCATCTGATATGTTTGAAACGTTTCATGTAATTGTATATGTCATTAAAAGAATATGTACTTACATATTCCTCCCGATTCCACACATCAGTTGACCTATGGAGATGCTGTCTATGGAGCACCTCATTCACCAGCGGACCGGGATTAATTTGCATTGCCATTTTTTCCTCCCTAAGACAAAGAACTTAATTTGTTCAGAACCACAAATAAATTACAGACTAAATCTATTTTTTTTTATCATGCATTTCAAAATCAATTAACCTACAATCACTTAACAATCAAAATCTATTATCTGCATCTTCTTCTCCCCTATATATTTATAACGTAATTAAATTCTACTCTTTTATAAAAAAAATTCTTATACATAATCTATTATTATCCTATTATTTTGTACTAAAAAAATTTTGTTCTCAGTTTAAAAGCTTCCTAATCTTTCCCATATTCATACAATCTAATTCTTTCGGGCCACTTAAAACATATTTTCCTCCCATATTCATACAATATATTTGTTTCAACATGCAATCATCCCACAATTTCGGGTCTAGAACTATCATAAGATTTCAGATATGTAATAATCACTGATTAATCAATATCCTCAAACATTCAACTATCCAACCACTCTTTAACCCCTAACATCTCATCTCCTAATCCATAATCCTTCAAACCAAAAAAAAATTTAATCAAGAATTCACACTTAACTCGAATTATTGTCCCAAACACACAACTATCACACCATTTAAACCAAGAACAACCCTTAACATCTCCTACCATATAACCGTTCATACCAAAAACAGGAAGAAAAAAGAAAAAAAAATTTCTAACTAACCTTGGATCGGCGGATCTGGGAATACAAGCAAAGATGGAGGGGATAACCTTTGAAGATGGAGGGGGATTACAAGAGACGATAGGGGAGCAAATCCGCCGCTGGGGCTTCGATCTTGGGGCGGATTTAGAACAGACGGAGGAAGAAGATGAAGTGGAGAGGGGCGGAGTCGGTTTTTTAGGGTTTGATAGAAAAACGCGGCTCCACCTCGCGTTTTATGGGCTAAGCGTCAACCACCTCATTGATTGCGGTTTGACCAGCTTTTTTTTTTTTACTGAAAAGAGAAACGCGGTCCGCTCTAATAGCTCCGAATAAATTAAATACATGCATTAAGATACGAAGGCTTCTTATTCCACAACAACGAAAGCACGTCTGGGCCCGTGTTTCTCTATTTGTCCCATCCCCGTCAGCAACAGCTGACGAGTGGGTCCCCGTCCAACACAAGAAACGCGGTCTGGGACCGCGTTTCTAGTGCCACATAGATTTCTGTATTATTTTCTTTAATTTTCTTTTATTTTAAAAGAGAAACGCGGTCCCAGGCCGCGTTTCTTTCGTAAATTTCAAACTTCCTCCAGGGCGCCAATTCTCTCTCATGCTGTATACATAAAACGCGGTCTGGCTCCGCGTTTTTCTGTCCCACCTGCATAAAATGAATATTTCTGTAATTAGTTTCAAACATTGAATATTTACTTAATTATTTAATTAATTATGAATATTTCGAAAAAAAATTCTGTTTTTCCCTAATAGTTACCTTATCCATCTTTTGAAAATAAAATATTTCAAGCAAAACTATTTTGTCATTAAAATTTTAAGAAAGATAAGTTTTCTACCTAATCTATATAAAGTTGAATATTTAAAAAATAACCTAATTAAGATATAAGGTTATATTGGATAGATTATTTGACTTAGAAAGATAAGTTTTTTACCTAACTATATTGCTTTATTAATTGATGTAGCCCAAAATTTAATACCGCTTTAATCCAGAAAATGACACGTAGGCAAAAATAATCCCGCTTTAATCCAGAAAATTCCGTGGCCACGAGGTCGCTCCATTGGCCTCTGTTTTAGTATTTTATATAGATGATAAGTGTTATTTATTTGAATTGATATTTTATCATTAATTTTATTGCAGTTGGTTTAGAACGTATAATTGAAAGTGGTTTAGTGACAAAATATATAGTGTCTCATGAAAGAAATACAAATGGTTCATTAATTTTGTTGCAATGGTTCAACACATATATAGAGAGTGGTTCAGTGGTCAAATAGAGTGGTTCAGTGACTAAATAGAGGTTGGTTCAGTGGTCAAATAGAGTGGTTTAGTGACTAAATAGAGATTGGTTCAATGACTAAATATGTTGGTTCAATGACTAAATCACTACAAAAAAAAATGAAATTTGCTTCGGCAAAAAACCGTGGCAAAAAGGCATTCAAGGGGTGGCAAAATGCATCTAGCTTCGGCTAAGCTACGACAATGGGGGGGGGGTGACGAATTCTGGGGTGGCAAAATTTGGTAGCTTCGGCAAATAGTCGTAGCAAAAACAATTGCGACGGCGAAGCGACGGCACAACGACGCCTATGAAAAACACGGAAATTTGCCACGGCAAATTGCCGTAGCTAAATTGTAGTTGGAAAAAAAAAAACCCTGCTTTTTAGTCCGGATTCTTCGGACCTGGCTAAAAAGTCCAATATTTATAAAAAAAAATATAAAATAATAGTACACAATTCACATATATAATAAAATTTCATTAATTATACAAAATTTAGATATATAATAAAATATCAAAATTACATAATTTATATATAATAAATATACATAATTTTAAAATTTACATACACAATAAAATGTCTAAAACTACATTTTAACCCAAAAAATAAGGTTAAAAAATGCATTTAAAAAAAATGCTTGCTCTCAGCATTCTCTTCATGGCAGTAATAGCAACAATTAGCCACACCTTCCATTTAAAAAAAAGGAATAAAAGAGGACAAATTAGCAACACCTGACGTGAATAATGTTGTGCACCTCTCTTCATGGCAGCCCTTTCAACTCTCATCTTTTATACTTCAGCCTGTAAACACAAATAATAAAGATAAAATTTTAGGTTCTAGCCAAAACAACAGCTAAAAACTCGATAAAATTTCAAAGCTAAAATAACTAGTTTCAAAGCTAAACTCAGTAAAACTTCTTCAAAGCTAAAAGTTTCTAAATCTAATACAACATTACAAATAAGTACACTGTTGAAGATAGATGATTTGCCAAACCGAACAAATATTATTTCAGCCAAACAACAAACATCGAATGCCACTAAAGGAATTATTTTTGGCCTCTACTATTTAATGGAAGAAAGAGAAGAGATTAGGTGTAAAGCCGTTAATGATTATTGAATAAGACTGTTTTTCATTTAATATTATTGTTAAACTAATTAATGATCTTCGATTATCACAATATCATAAATATCCGTTCCTAACTAATTTAAATAAATTCAGATTTACAAGCAACTGATTCAAAGCAATAATCTATACTCTAATCTAGTCCAATCTAATAATCCTTGGATTGAACTTGTACACCTTACCAATACTGACACCAAAATCGAAGATCATTCATGTCAACTCGGTTCTTCTCCATGGTTTTAAAGCATTTGAGTGCCAGATATGCATATCCCAGAATCATTCTGCAAAAGTGAACAAATTAATTGAGGAGAAAACGGAAAAGAATGCACTCCGTAAGAATGGTGAATCATTCAGAGGCGAGATTCGATTTAACTTACAAAAGCGATTTGCTGATGAATCCCCACACCATTTTCGATCTGATTTTAGAAAAACTAACACTCTTATAACTGGTACAATCAAATCTTTTGCAGGACAATTGACTGCAGATCAAAGGTTGTGAGGAGGCATCAAACAACGACCAAGTCTGAACCTGTAACCAGACAACCTAAAACAACAGTAGCAAAAACAATCACCACCCGTCAGCATTCAATATTGGAAAATTCCTAGTATAAATCACTAAACTCAAAAGTCGAAAATGAATTTCAATTACCGCGTTTAATATTCAACCAGGAGAACTCATAAATCAAATATCAAATATATCTCCTCAAAAGATCAATGCAAAAAGATCTCATAACAACCCAAATATATCTCCTCAAAAGTCATAACAGAATGTAAGCAAGTAAAGGTCAATTTTCCTGAGACCACTATTATTTTAAATCCTGAGTCTTGGTTGACCCATAAATCAATCACTACAGGAAAAGTGGTCTATTTTCGACGCTTTAGTTTCGACGATTTTTAAAAGCGTCGAAAATTTTCGACGTTATGAGCTGTCGAAATTTTTAGACAGCTACAGCTGTCGAAATTGACAAAAATATCGACATCCTAAAGCGTCGAGAATGGCTTAACTAAACAATTTAACCAAACGGAGAGGAGACGGCGTTTACTCATCACTCTTCAGTCTTCCCGACTCCCGTGTCCCTCTCTCTTGTATTCCATTAACTTTTATTTTGTGTTTTTATACCGTTATTAAATGACATATGTCTTCTCATGTTTAATTAATTTTTAATTTAATTGTACTACAAATGTGCATTTAGAAAAAACGGATAGTGTGGTAGTGTTGAGGAAATTCAATATAAAGTGGTACTCCGTATTACACAGTGAATATAGAGGGAGAATTAAAAGAATTGCAAGGAATTCCATATAGAGGGAGAATAAAAAGGGGAGTATTTAATATATTAATTTATTAGGAAAGAGATGTGGGACCTATCTCCTTTTTCTAATTGGGTAAATGGTATGGTATTGTGTCAGCCCAAGTATCATCTTCATGATACTCAATTGTAATAATTATCTTGGTTCTCACAAAAATTCTGACATTTACTTTTATTTTCTTTTAAAAAAAATTCTATAGTACTCAAAGTACCACTATTAAAGATGGTCTTAGCGGTCTTGTACATAGGAGATTAAAATGGATTCAGAACACTAGTTTTAAAGTAAAAATAAAAGATTGATGTAAGGGAATCCATTGGTTCTGAAGTTGGATTGAATTGTGCAGTTATAATCATTTGACTTCTAAGCCTCGCTAATAGTAGAACTGTGATTGTTCACCAAGGCGGCTTTGTGTATGCCTTTTTATTATAAAAATCTTAACACTTGCTCTTTTTTTAGTACATTTTTATATTTACTTTCAGCCAAACGAGGGTTTTATTTTATTTTTATTTTTAATCTCATTATTATTTGTACATCTTACAGGGTTCTGTGCTTTACAATGTTGATGAGCAAGCTGCCCATAGTCTAAATGGGTGTAGGGTTGCCGATCTGATTCTTAAACTTGTTCCAAATGTTGAGGTGAAATTGTTATTTTTCTCATTTTTACTCTCTTTATATCTTAATTGCTGAGCTGATTTTCAGTGAAGAGTTTCCCATAAAATTTTGTAGCATTTCCGCACAACTTTAAGATGTTTGAAATTTTGGGCCAAGCGATGTGGTGTATATTCAAATGTGAGTATGGGTATGGTTTTTGCAGTATTATTACTTTTGAGCAGTTGAGCTGCTTCCAAACCAGGCATTTATGTTGTTTGTTTTTAAAATGTAGGTCACTGGGTTTCTTGGTGGGGTCAATTGGGCTCTTTTGGTTGCTCGGGTATGCAGTTATATCCAAATGCCATCCCCAGCATGTTGGTTTCTCGCACTACTACATATATAAGCCTATAATGTAACACCATAAAACGTTACATTATCACTAAAATATGTTACATTAGGGGAAAAGGTAACACATTTTAGGGATTACATTTGCGACCGTTGCATTTGCTCTAATGTAACATTTTTTATTCCCTAAGGTAACATTCTTTCATTAGTGAAACTAAGTGTTACATTTGATAACAAAACTATTACATTTGATTTATATGTTACATTTTAGTATAAATGTTACCTTAGTAAGGATTGTTACCTTTAATTAAATATGTTACATATAACAAATAGTGTTACATTTAAATAACAATGTTACTCCTAAATTCAACTATTATATATTTAAATTAAATTTTTTACAAAAGAAATGTAGCTATTAATTATATTGCAATAACATACATATATATTATTTTATTAAGAATAAGATGGACTAAATATTTAAAGTAACAACATGTGTATATACACTATACGATGAAGAGAGAGTACATACTCCTCATTAACAAGTCCTATATGAAGCTAAGCTAAATACAAATGTAAAGACCTTTCTAAATACAAAAGTTGATTTCTATTCTACTAACTATCCAAAATGGTATATGTGATGAAGCTAGGCTACTAGCGCAACCTCATTCCTGAATTCTTGTGCAACTTGACCAGACCTTTAGAGCAACCTCTTCACACCTACTTGTTGTCCAATTGGTAAAGTACCTTGTATCTTGCCTTTAGAACACAGTAAAGCCAAAGGATTTTGAATGCGCACATAAATATGTCTACCTGAAATGAAATATAGATTCCCACCTTATAGACATTAATCCACCTTCTTTAATTTTATTTTCATAAGAGAAGTTTAGAGATGCAGCTTCAAGTATTTTAAACCCATATTCCAGCTTGATAAAAATATCTCTAGAATCTAGCCATAACTTACCTGATTGTCTTCTCTGATTCTTAATTTTGTCTGACTAGATTCAAAAGCCATTAACCTGAAATGAAAAGAAAGGGTGTGCAACAATAATGTCATGCACATGCTTCTTTTCAACAGAAGCATTAAACAAAAGTAAAATAGAATCAAGAGAGATTAATAAAACAAAATCCAAGGACATGGCCTTAAAAAGATCAAAATAAGAAAAAGTACCACAAATATCCATTTCTTTTCTTGGCATTCAATTTCATGAAGAACTCACTTTAAGGCCTATGAGAGGGCCTTGGACACCCTGCTAGTGAATGTTTCACCGTCAATTAAGTGCATTCAACTTTTTAGTCACCAAGAATGTGTATCTTACACTATCACTTCATAAAAAATTAACAAACATGTGGCCTGATATGTCATGGGGGGTTTTGTTTCAAATGTTCAGCCTAATGCAAAAGGCAGTAATAATTCAAGCCATATGTTTCCATAAGACAAATATTATAACTCTTCTCTGTCCTAATACCTCCATTTAGTACACAACACTATGATCAACCACATATCTTTAGAGACACATTTTCTTTAATCAGAACCTGTGAAATATCATCTATTTATATAGCAAGTTCAACGGTTGTTGTATCATCCACAATAATAAATGGACAAGCATTACCTGTGAGCACAAAGAATGATCTTAGCGCTTAATTTGCTGAATACGCAGCCTAAAAGGAAAGGTCACTATAATAAGTTGTATAACCATTTAAATTTATTTACATATAAATGAATATAAAAATCTATTTTAGCAAATATAAGTAAAAAAGTCGGAATTTGCCTGTCGTTAACAAGCTGCTCCTCTCCTCTCCTAACAGCATTTATAACTAGAGGTTTTGTAACATCATCAGACGTGAAATCAGAGTTTGGAGTTTCAACAATAAGTGAGACAGTTCCATCGTAATCCAAAAATATAGGGGGAGTTTCTTGCCCTTTGCAAACTCAAATATTTGTTCAAAAGAAGCCAGTGCTAATGGATATTTGAGTTGCATAATCAAACAAAGTTTTATAAGAGAAATAAATAATGACTTGAACTTCGAATAAATAGAAAATAGTAAAAATGCAACTACTAGCCATTTGTAATAAGCCAAGTCCACACTCATGAAACCCAGGAAAGCAATGGAAATGAAAAAGTTGGTCATCGTCAATATCAAGTAGGAATGCTGCTTCTACAAAGGGTTTCATATACCTTAGCACAAGCAACAGTCCCCATTGATCTCGAGTCTCGACGAAAGGTGTAAGGTCAATATCAATATCCGGTGGGCTGCGGATGAGCTATAGCAAGAATATCCTCCCAAACACAAAGGATAAACTTAATTCCAAATCCACAAACATCAGGTTTCTGCTGCTCAACTCATGAATCATCATGTTGCCGCTGTACAACCCGGATTGCTACTAGTGTTTCAACCAACCTTCTGTCAAAACAGCCCCTGGAAAATTCTGCAATTTCCCTTGTTAAATATAAGGGTTATTCTATGTGTAGACATGAGAATTACATGTGCCACCACATACAGTATATGATCATGATCATTTAGAATACAACACAAGAACTATGCTATCACATAATATATATTGCATATGCTGTTGCACCGATCATTATTAAATAAGAATTAAAAAAAAATTCAAATCTAATGAAATACTATGGCCCTCCAACTTGCTAGGTGTTTTTCAAGTCTAATGGAAACATGTTTATCATCTAAATATGATTGAAAGTCTAAGTTGTGGAGTTTATTCAACTTCCTTTTCCCTTCCTTTTCTACAGTGATTGGGCAATTCATTAGTTGAACATTTGACTCCTCAATAAGGATATCTTTAACCTACAAAATGATACAAAATGTTACCACTAAGAATGAAGTAACTTGTAGCATATGACATCACCACAAGACAGACACCTAACCATATAGCTTCTAAATATGACATTTTGCTTGTTTAATGAATTTTAACTTAGTTTTCTTTTTTGATTTTCAGTTATTGGTATATTTCTCTTATTGCCTTAGTGGGTGATCAGTTTCCTATTTTTATTCCTGTCAAGTGTAATTATTATTAGTTGGCTGAGTGGTAGCTTATTTTTAAGCTCCATAGTAGTTGTTTTCCTTTAATGGAGGAGCTTTCAACAACACATCGACGGGGAGAGGGGTTAGTTCAACCTAATCTTGATGATAGGATAGAAAAGGGAGAAAGAATATCATATGCATGACTGCTCGTGGAAGTGTCTGTTGGTGAAGCTGCTGCGAAATACATAAAGATTGAAGACATAAACCTCCTACCAAGAGTTAATTGTGTTTGAATGAATGCCTACTGTTTGCCAAAAATGTGTGAAGTTTGGGCACACTATTGAAAACTGCCATGAGCTTGCTAATGCAGTGATTCCAACCACAAAGAAGAGTAAGACAGTGAATGAGAGAAGGAAGAGTGTTGTTCTGTCGGATGCAATGCATTGCAAGTATGTGCAACAGGGATATATAAGCGATGATAGTGAGCTTTTAGGAGAAATGCTTTATTTTTTAGCTTTTTATGGTTCTATTAGAAAGAAAAAATATGCAAGAACTGATGAATAAAACATCAAGCAGAACATTTTTTCTTTACAAATTGAATCAGTGCAAACAAACTAAATTCTTATAAATAAATAAAAAATCAAGCAGAACGTTTTTTCTTTCGTCTGTCTCAAATAAAGCACAGACTGTGCAGCCCTAAAACTTACCAACTACAAAAAAAGGAGAAGCAATGAGGCCAAAACAGATGATCCGAAAATTGGGACAATAGTAATCTAAATTGCTAAAAATCAACCGAAGGTTTTTTTTTTAAAAAGTAAGCTCCCAGTTGAAAGGGGGAAAAGAACGTACCTGATTAACGCTGCCATCCCTTCCAATTGCCTTGGTCGGGACTCCATTGGCCCCCTTTTCAGATTCTCTAAACTCTAGAGTCGTTTGCCCCCTCTGTTGATTGCCCTAAACAAAATAAAGTCTCAATTTGCAAATCAACAAATTCCGCCCTAGTTAAATTTCGGAACCCAAATCGTCAAAATCAGCCTAAATTAAAGACAAATTAAGGGAAAAGAAAGAGAGGGAACATGTTTGTTCTTCAACTAGTAAAAGCTCCTGACCTTCGTTCTTTCAAAAAGCAACAGCGGATATTCCCCTTGGCCTTCGATGTCACCCGCTCCGCCTGAGAGTATTCAAGCCCAAACCCTTCAAAATGCCTCAGAGATTGGATTGTCTTCAATGGTGACCTCCGTTCTAGGAAGCACCATGGACAGAGGTTGAGCAAGAGGGGAAAACAAAAAATGTGCCATGAGAGGTGGAAAGAGGAAAGACGGAGTCTCGGATCTGGAGAAACGGGAGTGAGTGAGTGACTTCTAGAGAATGAGAGAGAGAGAGATTTAGGGTAGGATTGAGGGAGTGACTTTTAAATTTTCACTAAAATTTTGGGCGGAAAACATTTCCGCCAAATAAACATCCTACCGCCAAGTGCAAAACCTTCCCTATGATTTTTTTTAAGCGAAAAAAATTTGACTATAGGGAAAACCCTGTGAAGTTAAAATCATTTTAATGAATTTATTTTAAAATCATTTCAATGAATTTATTTAAAGTTTAATAATATTACGTTTGTCTTAATAGATGAGGTATAAAGCTATTCTTTTAGAATAGTGTAGAGTTATTTTATGTTTAATAAGTATGTTTTAAAAAATTTATTAAATTTTGTATTTACATATATTAGTGATATTATTAACAAAATATATAACATAATATGGAAAATATATTATTTTTACTAAATGTTAATAATATGATAATTTTATTTAATAAATAAATAGATAAAATAATGTAGAAAATATGTTACTTTCAATTTTTTAGATTATATATTACTTTCATACTTTTAAGTTTTTAGATTATATTTTACTTTACTAATGTGATAATTTTTATCTAATAAAAACAGATATATTAAGGTGAAAATATATTTATTTTTATATTATTAATTATTTTTAAAAAATTAATTATTTTTAAATTTATATTTTAATAAATATCTTTAAAATAAAAAATAAAAAAATTGATAAAATTATGAAATATTTATTAATTTCATGTTTTAAATTTATTGGTACTAATATATCAAATTGAATCTACAAATAAAATAATGAATACAATGTAATATATATATATATATATATATATATATATATATATATATATATATATATATATATATATATATATATATATATATAACTTTAAAGTCGTAGAATATACTAGTAAAATCAATTAATATTATATTTAAACATAATTTATTTTTCAAAATATATGAATAAAATATTGTCACGTGCATATTTTATTTTTTCCCCAAACATCCCAAATTACTTTTTTCTCAAATCTTCTTTAAATATTTTAGACATAAGGTAATCAATTAAACTCTTTGAGATAATAAATACAATTAGAATCTTCAACTCAAATTTATTTAAAATAAATTAAATAAAGTAAAAAAAATTGGCATAGACATCCGAAAAAAATAAATTCTATTTCATTTTAAATAACATTACATTAAAATGTAAAATGTGTTACATATACAAAAGTGTTACATTATTTTAAATAATGTTACATCCAGTGTAACATAATTTGTGCTAATGTAACACTTTGTTAATAAAGGTTAAAACGTGTTACAATAGATACCTATGGTAACGGTTTTTAAAAATGTTACATAATAAATGTTACATTAGGGCTTTATATGTAGTAGTGTCGGTTTTTTAGGGTTTATACACAATGGCGCTGGCCGAACCAGTGCTCTGAAATCATAGCTTATCACCTCACTTTTCATGGAGATCCTTTGTAAAAAAATTGACAAATTTTAGGCTATTGCTTAAATTGCTTTTTACCTGATGTTGTACTAAGCTTGTTAGGTCAAAGCTTGGTTCTTACCTTCACAATCCACTATGTTTTATGTTTTCATACATACTTTTAATTTGCACCTCATTGAGTTTGAAGTCAGTGTGTGTAGATTCATGTTGATTTTAACATGTAAAATGTTCTATTACTCTATCCTAATTTTTATCATCGTTGTAAAGGCTCGAAATTTTAAATCCAAATTTTCGGAAAAAGAAATTTAAAAATGAAATTAATTGAATTTAATTCGGATAATTCAAGGAAAACCCGTCCTAAATTTAATAAATCGAATTTGAAATTCCTAAAGCGAATTCCAGCCCAATTTTTAGCTTTAAAGATCGAATCCGTCTTTTTCTCGGGATTTGAAAATTCCTTCCTTCGGTGATATCCTATTCAAATTTTAATATGTAATCGTTTGAGAGAGCGGGATTTAAAATACGAATCGTCGGGAATTCAAATTCCCGACTCGGGACCGCGATTCCGTCATATTCTCTCATCCTTATCCAATCCAACTCATCCCTCTTATTTTGGGTAAAATTCTATCCTAAGCCTCTCTTCCTCTCTTTTTGGATTCCCCACACACTTTGACAAACAAACAACACCTTATCTCCTCAAAAATCAGACCACCAGTGACCCATTTCAAACCACACAAACCCACATATCCAAACACCTCCTTATCTTCTTGTTGTGGTTGCCGTGAGCCTCCATAGCAGCCACCGCCTCCTCTTTGCTTGGCTAGGCACCACCTTCTCACCACCACCTTCGCCCCTCTCCGCCATCGAAGCCGCGAGATCGTCGTTGTCGCCGCCGTGAATCAACCTCCCCTGCTCCGCCAAAAACAAACGAAGCCCATTCCTCCTTGCCCCCATCGAAGCAGCCGACGTCCGTCCCCTTTCAGGCAGCAGCAGCATCCTCCAGGCTTTCTCTTCCTCCGACGACAAGGCCGCAGCCAGGCACCTCGACGACGCCGCTGGAGCCACCATCGCCGCCGTGTATCGCTCCCTCTCCATCTCGCCCCGTTTTCCTTCCGAACACGGTAAAACGAATTCGATTCCTTGTTTTGCTTCGAACCTGGAAAAATTACTCCTTCACTCCCCTTTTCCCTTCCTTCCTAGGCCGTGGAAGATCATTCCGACGTCGAAGGAACCCCGATTGAACATTTTCCGGCGAATCCAATCGAGCGGCGACGTTTCCCGACGAGTTGAAATCTCGGTGAGAACCTCTCTCTCTCCCTTTCCTTTTCCGTGTGGGTCGTTTCTGTCAATTGGGGGTCGGGATTGCTTGTCGCCGGCGAAGCCGCTTCCTTCTCCTTCCTGTTCCGCCGTTTTCCCGTTCTGCCAGGCCCTCTGTCACAAGGTTGAAGAAGGAGTCCGGTTCGGCCTTTTCTTTCTTTCCCTGGTCCGGTTCGGGTATTTAAAAAGGGAGTCCGGTTCGGTTCTCTTCCAAAATCAGATTATAAAGAAAGGTGGAAAAGTGGGCCTATTTTGCTGGGCCAAATTTCTGGGTTCTTCTTCCTTCAGTTTCCGGGCTGGGCTTGGATCCGGTTTGGGTTTTCTTGGATGGGTTGTTGTATGCCAATGTTGTGTTATATTGTTATATTAGTTGTTTTATAAACTTTAGTCTAAATGTAAGATTGTCCATGTTAAGTTGTTATATATAAGGTATTTTATATATATATAACTCTGATTTTTGGAATAAATATAGATTTTCTGAAATTATTATTATATATTATGAAACTATTTTAAAGTGATTTATTGAGGTTAATTGATAAAGTAATTTATTGATATGTTTTATAAATGGGGATTACAAGGATGGACTTCTTTTAATGTTTATTTTAGATAAACCTTGTTGCTAAATTATTTAGAAAAGGCTTTAAGTCGTCAGAAAATGATTCTTAAATGGTTTGACGTGTTGAAACCAAAATGCAGGAATTATTTCTATAATATGATTTGAGAAATTATTTTAAAAATGTGTTGACTTAACCTGAGATTTAAGAGTTTGGAAAACTTTGGAAAATGAGTTTTGAAATATTATTTTTATACTCAATATTTAAGAAGGGATTTGACGGGACTTGAACTATTTGATCTTGGGCTTGAAATTATGTTAAAAGTGTCATTTCAAATGTCGGGATTTTGTTTTGGCTTGATGATGTTGGTGTTGAGAAGGAAATTAGAAGAATGATTTTGGTTGATGTTGATCATATCGAAAAGGTTTTGGAAAATGGTTTTACCATCGATTGGTTTTGAAGATGTTGAGCACTTGGGTTTCGTGTGTATGAATGTTGGTTCGGTAGCTTATGGAAATGTCTTGATGATAGGTATGTATTGCTTTTGGATTGCTTTGGACTTGCAATTTGGGCCCTTGCTTGTGTTATCTTGCTGTTCTGCATTTTCAGGTAAGTTCCCTAGGGGCTTACTCAGATTGGACATTCATGCCTGTTGTTGCATTTTATGTTAGGTGTTGCATATGCATAAAAGCATGCCATGTAGTATCATGTTTAGGTTGCACTAATTGATTGAGCATTTGTTTACTTTATGCGTTTGAAACAGAACGGCCGTTATCTGTGATAGTCCTAGAGTCTTTGCTAGGGTCATAGGGTAGCCCAGCCTCATCGGGTACCCTGAGTCAATCGAGTCATGAACTTCCTTGTATTATGAGATGCCTGCGGGCTTTATTGTGGAGCGGGTTAGGCATGCGTGCCGCCCTATTATGAATGAATGCATTCACGAGCTGGCCAGTCTCCACCTATCGGAAGGGGTGGAGGTAGGAGAGGGATATGCCACTTGGCATTGTCTTGGGCCCTTTACAGTATTTCTGCACATTATTATGAACTAGGAGCATGTTAGTGTGTTTGACTTTCGTACTGCATTAGAGCATTTTTATTAGGTATAGCACATACTATGTGGCCTCAGCGAGGACTGCCGGTCCCGCATGAGTGGCTCGATCTGACTCCTTTCCCCGTTCTTTTTTTTAAGGTATTCTCTGCAGATTTTGAATGCTCGATGTCTATATGACGGGGTTCCCTTTGGGCGAATCGAAGAATCTGACTAATACCTTGACTTAGTAAAATGGTAATTACTCACTCATGATTCGGTTTTGACCGGCTTTGCCGTGACACTTGTATATTTACTTTGCTTCCGCTTTATTTCCATTTGAAATGGATTCCGCGACATAGTTGTAGGACAGGTTAAGGGTATCCAACGACCCTTCGTGACTTTTAGGGTTTGAAATCCCACTTTCTATTAATTTTAAAATGAGTTGAAACCTCGACCCGTACCTGGATTGCAAGATCCGAACAAGGGTTTTCATCCCTTGAAACGTAACCCGGAAATCATAATTCTGGGCCGTTATAAAGATGGTATCAGAGCTGAGGTTGTGCAATTCGGGTACACAAGGGTCGAGTGTACGTTTTGGAAAACCGCCCATGGATTTCAAAGGATTTGAAGATGTTTTGAAGGGGCAAAATGAACTTAAGACGTCTAACCCCAAATTGGACTATGTAATGAACTTGACTTGTAATAAAAGAGGAAAACCGACTAAAGAGGGACCGAGTGGGAAGAAAGGCGTTAGACCATCCCTATTGGATGTAGTTGGGAATGGGTAGGCAAATATCAGCTTGTTCTTTACAGATGGGTTGGGAGACTCAAATGGGATCATTATGAGTTTTATTGACTGATTCTATGCTAAGTGCTTGATATGCTAAAGTCTGATTGGTATGCCTAACAATTAAATGTGTATTGACTGATCTGTGTAAACGGGATAGTGGGAGTACCCTTGTTTTGTATGGTCAAACCCAACTTGTGTGGAACAGCCCCTTCCACTATGTTAACCCCTTGACTGTTCTATCTAGCCTTTTCCGGGATGTCAGTGTCTTCCACGGAAAATTGGGTTGGTAAACAATTGTGTCGGAATCATGTATGGATATGAAGGTTCTCTGAGTGAGTATTAGAAGGTGGTTCTTGATTGCACTTTGAGTCAAAAGTAAGGTGTCATGGGGTTGTCCTCCTTGATTCATATGATGGTCAGCCTTTATTTTCTTACCACAAAGAGTCGTACCGAAGTCCCACGGGAAAGAGGGGTGATAAATGAGCCGGGAAAAGTCAATGGTTGCCCTTAAGGATCTCTGTCCGGTTGTAATGGTGACTCTCTCTGAATTACATGACATGATTTTGTAATCTCCCGCATGTAATTGCCAATGATCATTAGTAAGAAGTCGCTCATGTTATGTCTTGCCTTCTGTCATGGTTTTATTTTTTAAGCTCATGTTGTGGTTAGTTACCTTGCTCAAGTCTCGCATTGTGTCTTGCCGTATATCATGATTGTTTGTTGTTATAGCATGTTTACTTGGCCCATAGATCGTATGATTGATTGGAAGCATGAACCATATGATATTAACCTGCATGATCGTTATTTCCTCCTGTATTAGGTTAATGATAGTGTGATCTAATCCTCCCTGTATGAATGCTTGTACATGATCGCCTTAGCATGATTGATGTCGACGTGTCAATGCTTATTACTCCTTGTGACGAGAATATGTAGCATCCCCATCTATTTTGTATTCGTTAAATTGACTATTATTGATGATCTTGCAAGTTAATATTGTTGTATGATTACTTGCTTTGGATGGAGAGTATGTGGTATAATTTAGTCTTGGTGAATGCATGTTTCATCCTAGTATGTGTTGATCTGCACTCATGCCCTGTATTATAATCGTATTACCCATTACTTAGACTCGTATTATGCATCATTTAACTTTTCTCATGCTTCTATATCGTGGAATATGATTGAGTGATTTCTTACGCGTTGTCATGATTAGTTGCATGCATGTATCGTACGTTATATTGAGCTTTTAGCATCATGTAGGATCCCCGGTTGTGAGTTGTGCGAACTTGTATCTTGCCTAGGTTGTTGCTGATTTTCTCTTGAGCTAGGTCCCTGATGGTGTGATTCTCCTCTTTCATATCATCTTAGGTGTTTTACTCAGTATTAGACTGATGTTGAATTCGATGAGCGACTTGCTTTTCGTGATGGTTATCTTAGCATGCTTACATGTTACCTCTCGGTAGTGTTTCCCTATTACTCGGTTTTATCGTCTCGCACTTGCATGAATGTAAGACTTGACACATCGCATGATCACACACCACGCTATACCATGATTTTACATACGCATAACACTTGAATGTTAGGATGAATCTAATCGCATTATCTTGATTAATTGTATCCATGTTCGATATGTGTCGGTAGTGTCCTGTAGGGCTTATGATCCCCAATACGACTCACTAAATGATGATTTGCCATACTTATTTTATTACGTGAACATGCTTGTCCCATAATGTGATGATAGTTGTTATACCGTTTATGTGCACTATGATAGTTGTTCCTAGCATGCTTATAATCTTTCACTGGTAATGTCCTCTTGGTTACTCTCTGTAATGATGCCTCATGCTTTATGAATATTATGTTGAACTCTTTTAAATGACTCCTAACTATGATCATTGTTGTTAGATGTGATAATTGCCATGCCGCTCTTATGTATCCTCGTATGACATTGGTTTGATTGTTATAATGATGTACCTTGTCATGCTATATTTGACCTCATTTGTTGACGTGTATACCATGCTCGTTCATTGTTCATATACATGATACTTGCCATCCTCGTTAAACCCCGCATGACCATTACTAACTCCGCATAATTTGCTTGAAATCACTTGGCATATCTGCTTTCATGGAGTAATAAACTGCTAGCTCGTCTCACATGTATCAGTGTAGGACTTGATTGTGTCTTTTGGAATGAATACGCATGCTGTTCTCCCTTAGATAGGTACATGTTAGTGTGGATTAATGTGACGGATGTGTTCCATGGTGAATTCGTGTTTGCTTGTCGCGATTATAACCTAATAGACTCCCGTAGGGGCATCGTCACTATTCTCGAGTCGGAGTTTCATCTCTAGTTGTCGTCTTTAGTTGTGGTCCGTGTTTGTCCCCGAAAGAAATTTGGGTTGTCTTCTCTTGTCACTCCCCTATCTCTGCTAACTTAGACTCCTCTGCGATACTTGGACGAGCGACCGCATGGGAAAGAGAACGACAAGTTAGATGACGATAGAGCGGCATAGTAGAAGCGTGGGCCCATAACCCACGGGCCTCAGGATCAATGATGTCGGCGGAACAAGCACGTATCAAGGATTGCGGTCACTGAGTGCGATATGACTTGCGAGCGGGATTGTTCTCTGTTCGAATTGCTAACCCTTTTGAATTTGTTGACGACGATATTGCACTGACCTAGCGATGGGATTTATGTATTGATGTGTTGACTTGATAATGACCGTTGCCTGATTGCCTGCTGTCTATGATGTTTGCAATGATTATTGAGCACGATGGTAAACTGAGACTTGTTGAACTCATGATGTTATGTTTATAACTGCTAGTTGACATGTTGTAGACCTTATGTTTGATGATTTTCATTATTGCTTCTTCCTTAAACCTGTGGGTGAGGTCATTGGTAGCGTGGTAGAAGAGTGGTGAAAGAGCTTGAGTGATTAGGATGATCAGGGATGTTATGAGATAAGTCGCAAGAGAGATGTAGGCTTAGGAGAGACATAGTGAGTCTTGGGATTTATGAGAGGCAATGCTTGGGTGATTCTATTAAGCTTTTGGGTAAATCTTCGGTGGGGGTATGGTTAGCTGGGCATGATGTTTGAGATGTCTTGTGAAGTATGAGAGTGTAAGAAATGACCCTTGAGAGTATTCAGTACATAGTATAAGGGGGTACTCGGGCGTGAGGTTAGAGATAGGAGCGAGTTCTTAGAGGTGGATGGTGCGAGGTAGTGCTTGGTGGGATGAGAGGCGAGATTGGAGTATCAGAATGAATTGAGATTTCTTTAGGGAATTTTGTCGGCGTTGATGTTGGTGAGTCTAGAAGAAGGTTGGTCTTGGCTTGGGAATTGGAAGCGAGCGAGCGGGAATTGCGTTTTATTTGAGTGGTGATGATGTCACGATCTTCTTGCTTATGTGATTTCTTAATATATATGCTGGTATGATGTTAGATAGCAACCATGACAAATCTGATATGGAAAGATATTACATGTTGATATGCAATATTGAAATCTAGTTGGAAGTAACCAATGTTATCATGATATGTTGATGCGTCTCTATTCTGTTATGTTGTGTTAGAAGCATATTAGGACGTGTTCTGATATGATATATGAAGTAATGATGAGTATGAACTATGGGATAATGATGTGCTATTATGTGGAAGCATGATGTTTTATTATGTGGTAGTAAGCATGATATGTACTACATGGTTGACAAGCATGATTATTGGTTATGTAAATGATGAATATGACTTTAAGTATGATCATGATTAGTATATATGAGATAATGATGCATGATCTCTAAATGGTTGTTATATGGTTTTGTGACGAGTTAAGGTGATGTCTTTTAGGGCATATTGACGTTTGGTGGTGATATACTTCTTGATCTTCCCTTTTTTTTTATTGAATCTTAATAGCATGACCTTGACTGTATTGATGTGTTGATAAGTAGTTTTGTTCCGTTGACTTGTGATGAAATTTCGCTATGGCTAACCTTGCAAGTACCAATGATTGACGTGATAAAAATGTTATGCTAATGCGGGATAGAAATTGGATAGGATGACTATGTGGGTTTATGGGTTAAATGATATCCCTTGTTGTGACTGACCCTACTATGATTGCGATGATGATATGCGATAGTGAGATATCCTTTATGACTTTTGGTGTGATATCGAGCCATGTGTTATGATTTTGGCATATTGTTGAGATGTGTATTATGGCCTTTAGTATGTGGTGGAGACGTTGATGTGATCTTGTGGCAGTGTGCTGGCATATGTTTGAGACTTGTTATATGATGTACTCGTTGATGATCGATTGGTTATTTGGTTATGCATTTCTTATAGCTTGTGAAGCTTGTTTGAATTGAGACTGATAGCTTGTTTTGATTCTGGAAACTAGGCAGAGAATATGGGATTAGCCCTTAGAGGTGGATGATTCCACCTCCCAACTTCTGAATTTGATTGTTTGATATGCGAGAAACTAATCTGGTGGTTTGAAGATTTTGACGAAATCTAGATTTGAAAGGATTTGACTTATTTTGGTGTAAGGTTGCTTGATTAGACGTCTTATTTGAAGATTTTGAACGGTTTTGAAAAAAAAAAAAAAAAAAAAAAAAAAAAAGACCAACTTGGATTGTAAAAGAATGAACGTTATCGAGAATTTCAACAATTTTGAGGCTAATCTTTATTTTCAATTGCGGAATCTCTTTAGAAACTTTTCAAACCCGGGCAAGTCTATGATATTTCACGAAGTGGATACATGCATTTTATGGGGGCGCCTATAGGGTGCTTGCTAAGACCTAGTGATGCTATCGTAGAACTTTTGGAGTTGTGGTACGTCCGAAAAGTCGAAGCGAGTATGTGATAGGGGCGCTCATTGCATACTTGTCAAGGCCAATTGGAGGTGTCACGATCGTGACTAGGATGTTGTGAGAATCCCGGAAGACGCAACTGAGACAATTACAAGATCCTTGGACATGGTCCTTGGACTCATCAATTTCAAACTTCATTCCCTACTTTGTTTTTGGTTTTAGTCTCGGGGACGAGACTTGTTTTTAGAGGTGGATGATGTAAAGGCTCGGAATTTTAAATCCAAATTTTCGGAAAAAGAAATTTAAAAATGAAATTAATTGAATTTAATTCGGATAATTCAAGGAAAACCCGTCCTAAATTTAATAAATCGAATTTGAAATTCCTAAAGCGAATTCCAGCCCAATTTTTAGCTTTAAAGATCGAATCCGTCTTTTTCTCGGGATTTGAAAATTCCTTCCTTCGGTGATATCCTATTCAAATTTTAATATGTAATCGTTTGAGAGAGCGGGATTTAAAATACGAATCGTCGGGAATTCAAATTCCCGACTCGGGACCGCGATTCCGTCATATTCTCTCATCCTTATCCAATCCAACTCATCCCTCTTATTTTGGGTAAAATTCTATCCTAAGCCTCTCTTCCTCTCTTTTTGGATTCCCCACACACTTTGACAAACAAACAACACCTTATCTCCTCAAAAATCAGACCACCAGTGACCCATTTCAAACCACACAAACCCACATATCCAAACACCTCCTTATCTTCTTGTTGTGGTTGCCGTGAGCCTCCATAGCAGCCACCGCCTCCTCTTTGCTTGGCTAGGCACCACCTTCTCACCACCACCTTCGCCCCTCTCCGCCATCGAAGCCGCGAGATCGTCGTTGTCGCCGCCGTGAATCAACCTCCCCTGCTCCGCCAAAAACAAACGAAGCCCATTCCTCCTTGCCCCCATCGAAGCAGCCGACGTCCGTCCCCTTTCAGGCAGCAGCAGCATCCTCCAGGCTTTCTCTTCCTCCGACGACAAGGCCGCAGCCAGGCACCTCGACGACGCCGCTGGAGCCACCATCGCCGCCGTGTATCGCTCCCTCTCCATCTCGCCCCGTTTTCCTTCCGAACACGGTAAAACGAATTCGATTCCTTGTTTTGCTTCGAACCTGGAAAAATTACTCCTTCACTCCCCTTTTCCCTTCCTTCCTAGGCCGTGGAAGATCATTCCGACGTCGAAGGAACCCCGATTGAACATTTTCCGGCGAATCCAATCGAGCGGCGACGTTTCCCGACGAGTTGAAATCTCGGTGAGAACCTCTCTCTCTCCCTTTCCTTTTCCGTGTGGGTCGTTTCTGTCAATTGGGGGTCGGGATTGCTTGTCGCCGGCGAAGCCGCTTCCTTCTCCTTCCTGTTCCGCCGTTTTCCCGTTCCGCCAGGCCCTCTGTCACAAGGTTGAAGAAGGAGTCCGGTTCGGCCTTTTCTTTCTTTCCCTGGTCCGGTTCGGGTATTTAAAAAGGGAGTCCGGTTCGGTTCTCTTCCAAAATCAGATTATAAAGAAAGGTGGAAAAGTGGGCCTATTTTGCTGGGCCAAATTTCTGGGTTCTTCTTCCTTCAGTTTCCGGGCTGGGCTTGGATCCGGTTTGGGTTTTCTTGGATGGGTTGTTGTATGCCAATGTTGTGTTATATTGTTATATTAGTTGTTTTATAAACTTTAGTCTAAATGTAAGATTGTCCATGTTAAGTTGTTATATATAAGGTATTTTATATATATATAACTCTGATTTTTGGAATAAATATAGATTTTCTGAAATTATTATTATATATTATGAAACTATTTTAAAGTGATTTATTGAGGTTAATTGATAAAGTAATTTATTGATATGTTTTATAAATGGGGATTACAAGGATGGACTTCTTTTAATGTTTATTTTAGATAAACCTTGTTGCTAAATTATTTAGAAAAGGCTTTAAGTCGTCAGAAAATGATTCTTAAATGGTTTGACGTGTTGAAACCAAAATGCAGGAATTATTTCTATAATATGATTTGAGAAATTATTTTAAAAATGTGTTGACTTAACCTGAGATTTAAGAGTTTGGAAAACTTTGAAAAATGAGTTTTGAAATATTATTTTTATACTCAATATTAAAGAAGGGATTTGACGGGACTTGAACTATTTGATCTTGGGCTTGAAATTATGTTAAAAGTGTCATTTCAAATGTCGGGATTTTGTTTTGGCTTGATGATGTTGGTGTTGAGAAGGAAATTAGAAGAATGATTTTGGTTGATGTTGATCATATCGAAAAGGTTTTGGAAAATGGTTTTACCATCGATTGGTTTTGAAGATGTTGAGCACTTGGGTTTCGTGTGTATGAATGTTGGTTCGGTAGCTTATGGAAATGTCTTGATGATAGGTATGTATTGCTTTTGGATTGCTTTGGACTTGCAATTTGGGCCCTTGCTTGTGTTATCTTGCTGTTCTGCATTTTCAGGTAAGTTCCCTAGGGGCTTACTCAGATTGGACATTCATGCCTGTTGTTGCATTTTATGTTAGGTGTTGCATATGCATAAAAGCATGCCATGTAGTATCATGTTTAGGTTGCACTAATTGATTGAGCATCTGTTTACTTTATGCGTTTGAAACAGAACGGCCGTTATCTGTGATAGTCCTAGAGTCTTTGCTAGGGTCATAGGGTAGCCCAGCCTCATCGGGTACCCTGAGTCAATCGAGTCATGAACTTCCTTGTATTATGAGATGCCTGCGGGCTTTATTGTGGAGCGGGTTAGGCATGCGTGCCGCCCTATTATGAATGAATGCATTCACGAGCTGGCCAGTCTCCACCTATCGGAAGGGGTGGAGGTAGGAGAGGGATATGCCACTTGGCATTGTCTTGGGCCCTTTACAGTATTTCTGCACATTATTATGAACTAGGAGCATGTTAGTGTGTTTGACTTTCGTACTGCATTAGAGCATCTTTATTAGGTATAGCACATACTATGTGGCCTCAGCGAGGACTGCCGGTCCCGCATGAGTGGCTCGATCTGACTCCTTTCCCCGTTCTTTTTTTTAAGGTATTCTCTGCAGATTTTGAATGCTCGATGTCTATATGACGGGGTTCCCTTTGGGCGAATTGAAGAACCTGACTAATACCTTAACTTAGTAAAATGGTAATTACTCACTCATGATTCGGTTTTGACCGGCTTTGCCGTGACACTTGTATATTTACTTTGCTTCCGCTTTATTTCCATTTGAAATGGATTCCGCGACATAGTTGTAGGACAGGTTAAGGGTATCCAACGACCCTTCGTGACTTTTAGGGTTTGAAATCCCACTTTCTATTAATTTTAAAATGAGTTGAAACCTCGACCCGTACCTGGATTGCAAGATCCGAACAAGGGTTTTCATCCCTTGAAACGTAACCCGGAAATCATAATTCTGGGCCATTATAATCGTTTAGTGCCAATTGTTCTGTCTAATTTGTCCTTTTTCCCCTTCTCACCTTTTCCTTGGTAGTTTTATTGATGATTTTGTCGATCAATTTCATGCAATTTCTAAAGGTTCTGAAGCTTATGCAGAAATAAGATGTTCATGAGCAACTCAGTGGCTAATGGCTATGCTGATTTGAGGTTTCTGTTATGATATAGCAAGATGGTTCCTGAACTTGGTATATATTTTCTTGTTGTCATGTAACTTTCCCCTTGATAGAAGGTTTTCTTCTTTATACTTCTATTTGAAGTGAGATTTCAACCATGAAATATGGATTGACATTTTGTTGATTGCTTTTCCCTCCTCTTACAGGCTAATGACCCCACAATTGAGCGTATCATTACCCCACGTATTGCACTCACTACTGCTGAATATTTAGCATATGGATGTGGGAAGCATGTTCTTGTCATTCTGATAGACATGAGTTCGTATGCTGATGCACATCGTGAGGTATTGAATCTTCTAATTCTTTTGCTTAGTTGTTCTATTCTATCTATTTGCAGAAGTAAAAAATGTATAATGTTGACACCACCTAGGTATGTTTTTTTTTTTAGTATATGAACCTATTCGGAAGGTGTATTTATAAAGGATGACAGCTAACAAAAGCCTTAAGTAAGCTTAATAGATATTGGCAAAGCAAACAACATCAGTTCAGTCAACCTTGAAAGGTCAAACCACTGCTATTGTATATTTAGAAAATTTGGCCTTTCCTCTGTGCTTCCTTATTTATTAGCCTGTTCATTTTTCACTGATGGACTGCAGGATACAAAGGTTGGGGTTTGTTGCTTATTTTCACTGGTAAGTTAGTCTCGTTAGTGCCTTTATCAAGTGTAATGCTATTGGATATACACATAGTATGAGTTCTTTGTATCCCTTCATTGTTGGCAGGCAAGACCTGAGGCCGAAGCTAACAAACGGAACCATTGCATTATTAATAGCATCAACATGTAGTGCTTCCACATTTATATAATAAAATACAGGTCAAAATGTAGTGCTTTTATCCACAATTAGTAAATATTTGAATGACATTTGGATTTGAATCATTTTGAACGACATTAGGATTTGAATCATTAGGACGCACTGAAAATATGATAGATTTTTATTGCTTGGATTTTGTGATCCCATGAATTCTCACTTTCGGTTTAACTTATCTGCATTCTATAATTTCCCAGCTCCTGATTTTTCATTTAGCTTATCCGTGTGATGAATTGGTTAAACATATATCGTTAAGATTTAAAGAAACTAGAGAGCTTTCTTGATGACTTATTGATCTTTTCAAAGAAATTGAAACTTTCATCATCATTTCAAGGGGACAATTAAATTGTAAGACCCAGAAAAACACAAACATATTTTTTATCCTTGAGATTCAGGTTTTCAGTTTATGTCCATTCATTTCAAGGGAATCGGCTTTTTGTTTCCAAGATGTCATATTTGATTCAGAGAATGAAGTCTCAACCATCTCCGGGGTCTGGAGAGTGAAGATGTAGAGAAGGTGATTGATGTCGATTCAGATGCCTTGATAGTTGATACAAACACAACTGATCAGCAGTTCTAATTGAGAGTTGTAGATTACAGGTGGATCGGGAGACTGACTATATCGTATACCTTAGAATTCCTTTCTGTTCCGGGAAGATCTATGGCTATGAGGAATAAGCAACTTAGAAGCTCTACCATAAGGATTTTAGCTTCTTGCTGCCCTCCAAAGCCTCACTACTAATGCCTAATGGTATTGATTTCGCGTCGTCAACATATTGAATGAGCTCCCTCTCATCTCTTTACTGGCTTGGAAAGGATTTCCAAGCATTCCGAAGAACTAAAGAAGCGATGCAGGAGACTGCTGCTGCTGCTTCTGCCAGGTAGGTCCTTTCAACTTCCGCACTATCTCTCATTGCAAATAATAAAATCTTCGGTCAGTTAGTATGTTTCTTTAGTGGCAAACTCCTTGTTTCCATATCTTTGCTAGCTTTATGCAATTCAAACTTTTCAGGTGGAAAATGCACACCTAAATGCAGAACCGACTTGGGAATTATTAAAAGAGCGTCCTCAGCTGCTATCACTCTATAGACAACACAACCTTTTTTTGTGTAGTAGGAGCCTCTCATTCAGGATAAAGGTAGATTATCGGGATGATCTTGATAAAGAGATATACACATATGCAATGAGAGTTAGAGAGTGGTATGGTTGGCATGCATTTTTCAGAGCTTGCGAAGAAGAAGAAGCAGAAGCATGCTGAAACCGAGGAGGAGCTAGAACCGGCCAGCCAGAAAAAGGAAAAGAATAAGAAGAAGAGCGATGATTGATGCAATGTCCGAATCTGCGTATAGTATCCAATACATGAAATTCAGGCAAATTTTGTCTCCCCTGCAACGTGAGTTCCTCATGTGATGTTGATGTTGGGAGGTATGTTGCTGTACTATCCTTTAAGAGCACTGGAGAGTTTATTTTTGAGCAGTATTCTAATAACATTGCTCTTTGTTTAAGAGCACTGTAGTTATATGTTTAAGAGCACTGGAGAGTTTATCATCTTTTCGTGCTTGGATTTGTGTTAATATTTTTTTTTGTTAATTAAAGGATTTTAATTAATGTGTATTGAAAGGAGATGAATGTGGAAAAATACGTTTTGTTTTTTTTTTAAAAAAAATAAAATGCCAATTTCGACGCTTTAGGGTGTCGAAAATGGCATGTCATTTTCGATGCTCTATGACGTCGAAAATGAAATGCCATTTCCGACGCCCTAGGACGTCGAGATTGGTTGCGACAGAATTTTGCGTCGAAAATAGCATTTGCCATTTGTGACGCAAGAATTTTCGACGCTTTTTAAAAGCGTCGAAATTGTAATTTACAACGCTTTAAAGTGTCGAAATTGTAATTTACGACGCTTTAAAGTGTCGAAAATGGTCATAAAAAACGTCAAAATTAACACTGTTTTCTTGTAGTGAATACATGGGTTAGAATAAGACAGAACAAAAACAACCGCAAATAATTTAAGGGGACGACGGCGGTGGTGCGGGTGGCGGGGGTGATGGAAAGGCCGGCCTTCCTGCCGCTACTCCTTGGTGGTTTCTCTGCCCATGATTGAAATTGCGAAATCAATTGAAATTGATTTAAAAAAACCCAGGTATCTCTGGCTATGGCAGATCTTTAATTGGTATCCGGTGGTTAGGGTTTGTGGAAGATCTCGAATTAGGTTTTGTTCTTGATTTTACAGATTTTGTTTGTTGGATTTAGGATTTTTAGTTGTGATTTCTCGGTCAAGTTCTGCTTGCTCTGTTCTTGATTTTACAGATTAGGTTTTGCTCTGTTTGATTATTCCTCAGTCATGTCCTAAGCAAACTGGGTCTTTTGTGCTTAATTAAATTGGATTGTTGCACCAGGGATGTATCAATTTTGTTGATATCTTGTTTTTTGCATTCCAGTTTGTTTAGGACATATCGAATGTATCGATACCATCGAATAATCATGTGATATAATCGAATAATCCAGTGATATCGTTGAATAATTTTTAGTTATTTGTTACAATGACATAAAGTAATGGAACCATTGAATAATCAAGCGATATAATCGAATAATCAAGCGATACCATCGAATAATCAAACGATACCATCGAATAATTTTTGGTAAATAGTTTATGGCTTTTTCAGGTTGCTAGCCGATCAGAATAATCCATCAATACTATTGCATAATCCATTAATACGATCGAATAATACAGTGATATTATCGAATAATTCGAAGAAAAAAATAACCAACCATCATATGACAAGTGGATACGATCGCATAATCCAGATATAACATCGAATAATTTCAAGAGAGTGCATCACACACGCTCCCAATTCAGCAAGTGGACCTGAAAAAAACGTGGGTCCCACTGATTTTTAATAAAAAAAGTTAAAAATGCTTTTTAATCTCATCCATCCATCTCATCTAATCAACGGCCCAGATGTGTTCACATTATACACAATAAGCCTTCAGTACCCTTGAACCATCCTCTCTCTCTCTCTCTCTCTCTCTCTCTCTCTCTTATATATATATATATATATATATATATATATATATATATATATATATATATATATATATATATATATAGATGGTGGTTCCGGTGTAAACACCCCTTAGGATGTAAGTTGTAAACACATCTAGACCATTGAATCAAAAGAAATTAAGGTTCTAGATTAATTCTGATTTTCTTTTTTATTTAAAAAAAATAGATGGACCCCACCTGGTTACAATTCTCACACGCAGTAACCACCCCTCTTTGGAATCTATACAAACCTAAAAGCAGAAACAAACTTCTCCTACCTGGCTTCACCAAATGCTTGGAATCCACATGTCACAAGGAGAGAGCATCCCTTCCTTATTTCAACTATTAGTACCTCCATGTCACCCTCCAACAAATCAAATTTATGCTAACGTGGCTGGAAACTGCAAAACACGAAAGTGGGTTAGTGGCCATGTCATCCCCGCAACCTCCCATAACTGCGTATCGGCTGATAGCTTCTTGCTCTCCAGTCTCCACTCTCCCACCCACGTTCTTTCAGATTTCAGAGCGGGTACTACTTTTTCAGAAACTGTAATAGATTTGGCTCACAAACCCTAACCCGCTTTCTCCAGTAACAACTCATTCTGAGAGAGATGGGGAGCGACATGGAGATGGGGAAGGCAAGCGCTCCGGCAAGCTCCCCCGCAACCAGCGAGGTGCGCATCACCTGGCGCCGAGATTCCGCCTCTTCGACGGCGCCTACGCCCACGTAATCCTCTGTTTTTAAATCATCTCTCAAACCGAAAGAAAAAGGTCTCACCTTTGTCCAGTTTCGCACGTCGATTTGGTCGGTGGCTACTATGGCGTCGGTGTCAACGTCAAATTTGGCTTCCCGATGGCGTTCACGACGACAATTATGTCATGGAGCGTCATCGAATTTGACGGATTGATGAAGAGCGAGCTCCAGAATGCTATAAAAGTTGTCCGGTGGACCACCGACTACCTCCTCAAAGCCACCGCCCACCCCAACACCATCTACGTCCAGGTCGGCGAAGGTAACAGGCTAACAGCGACCACACCTGTTGGGAGAGGCCTGAGGATATGGACACCCCGAGACCGCTGCCTCTCTTGCTTCTGCTTCCATCATCTTCCGCCAGAGCGATCCCTACTCCCGCCTCCTCACCAGGGTAATTTCACATTTCATTTTAATTCATCTTTATTTCTTAGCGCATAAAAAAAACCACTTATAAGTTTTCATTTAGGTGTTTGAGTTTGTCGATACCTACACAGTACACAGTGATGCCAAACTCAGATCCATTGTTTAATCTCAGCCACGGTATTGATAAAAGCAACTTTACCTATCAAGCTATTTCATTTTAGGAGTCTAATTATGGTTTTGAAATGTCATTTAGTCCTGCACTCTACCTGTTTGATGAAATGTCGTGTAAGGTCTGTTTTTTGAATTTGCCTCAATTTTGAGTCTGTAACAAAGCTTCATTGCGCCATGTCTTTAGTATAATTTAGCTAATGAATGATTTTCCTATAGCTTAAGTAACAGATTGTGACCTAATAAAGCCTAATCAATAATCACAACCAGTCATTATAACAATTACCTTATCAAAGCTTAATGGTTTACTTTGCCTACCCTTGGGTCCTGCATCATCTGGATTGAGCCAGAAGGCTAGCATCTTCTCTTAAATTCTTCTCGGAGCATTCTTTTCCATAAGACATTCTAAAGTGGCGGTGTTGTTTATAAATCAAGTATTTATGGATCTTCATAAACCAGTGAGTCATATAGCTTATAAATTGAATATTATGCACTTCTGAGAAAGAACATGTGTTAATTGTTCAATACATAAATTTTGTCTTTATTTATGATTAAGTTCCATCATTTGTGATTTTCCCCTTATATTTCCCTGTTTATATTTGATATTGTTCAGGGACAAGATGGGGTAGACTTGGAAATGACTATGAATGGACATAGTTCAAATTTCAAAGATGAATTCAGTGATATGGTGCATGCAATTGACTGCTGAGTGAGCTCCATTATGTGAGATAGCATTGACATTTGGAGATCTAGTCATGGTCCTCGACATTGTGGGTTCAGGATTTTAACTGATTGTGTAATTGGAATGGATATGACTGCATATATGATATATGCACTAGGGCTACTAATGTCTTTTTTATATTGAATTTTCTACTAATTGGAGATATGGTAACTTGTTTTGAGCAGATTACAGGTAACAATGGTCTAAACTCTAAAGCCATCCATTGCATTCCGGAGGACAAGCACACTTACAATGCAGAGAAGGTCACTTCACTTGAGAATCCGTTGTGCTGTAAGTTTTCAATCATCTGTTTCTTTCTGTATATTGTACTTTATTTTGCATTCTAAGGAAATTGATTGTTTCAGTGAACTATATCATTATCGACTCATTTGATTTACTTGTAAATTATTTAATTATACAGCTCTTGTGCATCTATTTTGATGTGTTTGATAAGATCTAAAGATTAGAGGAATGAAAGCCTTTGAAATTTATGGTTTTGAAATGTCATTTAGTCATGCACTCAAACTGCTCGATGAAATGTCATACAAAGAAAGCCCTTGAAATTTATGGTTTTTTGGCTGTGTATCTCCTCATTTCCCTACTGAAATTTTTTGATGTTACGTAACTTATGTTGCTGATTTTGTTTTTGCTGAACATCTCCTTAGAATCTAGATAAAGAATGGTGTAAGGATTAATGTTTGGGCCAAATATTATATGCAAATCAGTCTCTAGAGGAGTGTTCTTGTCCAGCAATTCGGTTCGAGGGCTTGACAGCGGCATTGGTATCACCAAATCAGGTAATTCAAGCGCATCTGTTGTTGATTTCAATTTCAAAGTTACAGTTATAGGGTATGGGATTTTATTTGGGGTTTAGGTGCTTGATAAGATTCGGTTCGAGGGCTTGACGGACAAGAGCAAGCTCGATCTAAGGAAATATACCAGTCGGGCAAAATCTTTGGGTATGTTATCATGATTTCAATGTTTATCAATATGGAGTTGGTGATGGAATTTTGGATACTAATTTTGCTCTCTCCTTTTTTCTTTTTGTTTTTTTGTGTGTTTGTGAAGGATTTGCTTGCTGCAAAGATTTGCATATGCCGGAATCAATTACAGCTCTCCTACATTAGGAGCTTCCATTGGGCATCTGATTCCTGCCTTCACTTTTCTTTTTACAGCTAGGTTGCTTTGGGTATGTTTTAATGTTTCAAGTTTTGATCTTTGGATGCATTTCAAGTATTGAAATCGATACTTTAAACCTTGTACGTGGCAGTTGGTGATAGGTGATTTGGGTCATGTCTTAATGTGATTGATTAGGATGAAGATACTGCTTAACGTAAGAAGGTCTCAGAGAAAATTGCTTCACTTACTGGAGGCGTGGTTGTAATAAAGGTTTGTCTCCACTCAGCATCAGCAAACGACATTTTCCCTAACCATCAAACAGAGTTCACGTAGCTATATTCATCCAACTGAGATGTTCCATGTCTCATTGATCCTTTTGTTCTTAGCAGGGTGCAAGCTTGGATGTTAAGATTGGCAGCCATATGAAAATTTGCCCTATTGTGGTGGAAAATCTCAATATGAATGGCAAAATGCTAATAGAGGTATGTTTCTTCACCATATGCCATTTGCGAAAGAGAAGCCATCAAAGCTAAAGTGTACAATAAGTTCAATAAAAGTCTCAATAACTTACAAGTGAAGAAAAAGGACTCTTAATGGTGGTGATTTTTATTTACATTTGAAGGATTGGACTTGAAGGCTGTTTTAACTTGAAAGTAAATCCATGGATTTAGAAATTCTCACTTGCTCATTTCCGACCAATCTTTACAGATCTTATGCGAGGATTGTGATCATTTTCTTGAAGTAGTTGAATAAATCTGGGGCTTAGGCTTAATAATTCTAAAAGAGAGGATAGTTGTTCAGCTGTTCAAAGCAGTGATTTTCCTGTCAGCTCAAGAAACCAACGGTGATGAGATGCAATCTAATCCCCGATATTTGATCCCTTCGCTGTCATCTATAAGGTTTTCTCCCTCCTTTCATCAACTTTTAAATCTCAATTTTCATTTTGTTTGTAATATATATGTTGATCACCTTTTCTATAATTCTGTATAGAACTCTGGTCAATTTTGAACTGTATAGTTTGGAAAACTCAAAACGGACTCATTATCTTATTCTGCAGATACGGGGTCATTCTAGAGAATATTCAGAAGCAGGATCTTTTGTTGACGGGCAGAAATAAGGGCTGCATTGTAGATTCTTTCTTAACCTCCTGAAACAGAAGGGAAAGAGGAGGTTGTTGTTGCATTCTCACCTGCTCATTTTCTGACCAATCTCTGCAGATATTATGGTTGAGGTAAATTGGAGGAGTTTTCTGTAGAAACTAATATATTTTATTATCCTAATTAAATATTTTGAGGTAGGAAAAATGTAATAATACAACATCAAGTGGGTGAAAGCAGTAACCTTTGCTTCATGTAGGCTTAATATATGCTATTTTCTTTCTTTTATCCTTTTCAAAGATGAAAAGGGAGGATAGTACTGTTAGCTTATTTCTCATTTTTCTGCCTTTAGTATTCTTGGAGGTTTTCAATTTGTGAATTCTTTCTAAGTTTGAAGTCTGCTAACCAATAAGCAATAGAGAAAATGCTTTTCCCGCCATTTAAAAAAAGATCCAATGACATTAATATGAACTCCTGATTTTATTCTTGGAGTTTGAAGTCTGCTAACCAATAGGCAATAGAGAAAATGCTTTCTGCCTTTACATTTGCATGTGCATGTCAAAAGTCTACGTACGCTGGATGTCTCTAAGAAACTCATGCAGCTATTGCAAACAACATCTACCAGCTCATGGCCCTGCTGGATCTTTAAATCGTTTTATGTGAGTTACTTTCTTGTCATGTGGATTCACCTACTGGTGGTCGACCTCTTTGTTGCCATGCAGAGGTATTCAGGGAGTTATTTGCTTGGTGTAGCTGTTGAATTTGTGGATATTACTCACCACTGTATATAACTCTTTTTCCCTTTTTATTGAAATGAAATGTGATATGCTTAATTCCCTGACATGTAATGTAAATATAGATTATATGCAGTTTGCCTATGAATAGCATTTTCGTGTCTTTATATCTCATTATGAAGACACAGTATCTCTTATATATGCTTCTTTGTCTATGAAATTTATTGAAGGCAATCAGCATTCTCAGTTCAATTATTAGGTTACATCCCTTTCCTTTTTAAAGACTTTGAAGCCTATCTTCAATTATTGATCTGAAATTCCATTATCAAAATTGATGGTTGTTGCTCTCTCTGAGAAAAAGGAAAGGGATGCAATTTAAAGATTATCATTGATTCTTGAGCAAAATGCAATTTAAAGAGAAATATATATGAAATGTGTGGGTTTTAGGCACAAAACATTTCAATTCCATTATTGAGCCAACTTTTGATCGGTGGCAGGGGCTTCAAAAGTCAAAATGTAATCTGAATAAGATCATTTTAAATGCCTTTTGTGTAGCTTATTTCTTTGACTTCAAGACCTCATTTAGCTATAATATTATTGTAAAGAATAATAAAATATTAGGCTACATCTTTGCTTCACCTGTATGCAAATGGATCTATATAATATATTGATCTCTCAATTAATTTATCTCATGTGGTCTTTGAATTCAGGCAGCAGTGGAAGAATTGAAGCTTCTTAAGCTCAACAATAAATTCATCTTAGAACCATATGGTTATTGGTTTGTCTTACCGCAAATAAATTATAGCTTCTCTTTACTAATCACAACATATATCTCTAATTGTATACTAGATATGTATAGATTTTATCACATATAAGTTATAACTCTTGAATAATATTATCCGAAACGGTTATTTTAGGAGAGGATTTTGTTTATCACGAATGATTCGCACACTGCTGCTCTACCTTGCTCCTTCAAATGCATGTACAAACCTGGGGGAATCCACAAGGATGCAAAGGTACCAGTGGTTTATCTCTTTCCCTTTTTAGATGAATGTTGGCTATTTTTTTTTCTTTTCCTCTCATAATCTCCTTAAACTGATGCTTCCAATAGTTCTAAGTCCGACGACATTTTAGGGGACCAGAAAAAAAGCTGTTTGAGAGACAAATCAAGGAGCTCAAAGCCTTTTACCCAACAAGGCTAGAGGAGTGGCATCATGGCACACAATATCAATGCTGATGTTGATTTTATGTTGATCCCAAGTTATTTTGAGCCATGTGGACTCACCCAACTACACACTATGCTCTATGGAACGATATCGTATTCAAATCTCTATAAACTTTTGTTTTTGACACATCATCGAGTATACCTTTTCGGTTTTACTCACATCTAAGATTCATGTACGTGCCTCAACCAGTGGGATTGTGGATTGTGTCAAAGAAGGCATCATAGGGCTCCACATGGTGCACTTCAACGCTGAGGTATGCACACAACTAATTAGCATAGAAAACTTATCATTCCCTTTTTCTGCTTTACTCACTAAAGTGATTGAATCATGTTCTTTGTTTGATAGTGCAAGCTCTGGATCCTACTAACATAGCAGTTGTGATGAGAACCATGAGGAGGGTGATGGCCATATATATGGCACCCCAAGCATGTGAGAGATGATTATGAACTATACAGTATGTATCAAGAACTTTTAGAGAAGGCAAGTCGCAACAATTTGTTTTCATTTCCATTTTATTAGCCTATGAGATGGGATTACCGTAAAGGTCACACTCAAGCTCATCCGTAAAGACCTTTTCCATCGCTTACGAATACACAATTTCTCTTCTTGATCTTTGTTTTCGTGATGTTTTTGCAAATTTAATCTTCTCATTTATTAAACGCTTTTGTTTGAATTTGATTGTTGTAGTTGCTAGGCACAATTCCTACTGAAGTCAGTCTTCACCCATGGACGATTATATGTAGCTTTGTGTAGAGTTACTATGAAGATGTAGTATGTATAATATACAACCTTTTGATCTCATATTATTCCAGTGGTCATTTTCTATACAATAGTTATCAATTTTGATAATTTATCGTTATTTTCTCCTCATTCATATTTATCCCACATTTCTTATCTGTTGGGTTGAATTGTCGGTTGTTCTACTTTGTTTGAATATCCGACCTTTGATAAATATTAGAACATTTCATTTCAAAGGATCCAAGAAATATATAATAGACATCGTATAAGAAACGCTTTATATATATTCATATAACATTACATTAATATAGTATACCACCAAAAAGATTTCATACCTGTGCGAGGCACGGGCCTTACACTAGTTGGATTCAAGTTCAACCCCTGGCCATTACTCCTACGTATACATGTACTCGTACTTTTTTTTTTGTTTCGTTTTATTTTCGTTTTGCTTTTTTTTTTTAACATTTGTTTTCAACATAATTGTGATGAAATTCAATTATTCGTTAAATTAGAAATATTATTCACATTTAAGGGATAATTATTCGATTAAATTATATAGATTATTCGTGTATGACGATTGTTTACAAACTCATTAGTTTTTTTATTTTACATTTGCTACCAAGATAATGCAGTTGAAATTAAATTATTCGCCTGGGTCACCCTATATACACCGCAAACCCACGATTAGCGCTGATAATGAAACGTCGAATGTGACGTTGTAGAAACGTTGGATGTCACGTTGCAGCAACGTTGGTTTCGACGTTGTCATTTGTCCTACACAACGTTGTGAATTGAAGGAAGTTGGGCGGGTCGGACACTTTAGCAACGTCTAATCCGACTTTGCTAAAGTGGGCCTCGTCGGGCCAGACAACAACGTTCAATACAACATTGCAATATGAAGACAACGTTAAGTCTGACGTTTGTACCAGCAACACTTAGATCAACTTTGAAGTTCTATTATCTTTGTTTTTGTTGGGTAGGATGTTGGCGAAAACTTAGTGCGATGTCTACATCTTTTATTTTGTTGGGGCGTTTTGCCCCTCGCGGAGGGTTTTCAAATATGATTTGTGGTTATTTCAGGGAAAAACACGTTACATGAAAATGTTTAGACTGCCTCATTTTTCATATTAATGATAGAAGATTACAGCAAAAATAACTCAGAGGAAATCATTGTTGTTCTCTTCCTCTGATGGTGAAACATTCTCCGGCGGCACTACGACGACCCGGAAGCGAGCGTTGCCTAAGTAGCTAAACATCAAACCCGCGTCTACCCGCACGCCACGCGATCTCGCGAACGTATTCCATCCTTGTGCGAGCCAGAGTGCCCCGGAGCTGTTGCGCTCTACCCGGATGCTGGTGCCTCTCCTCCCTGGCCCATTAGTCAGCGTTATTCTTTCGACGCCCCCCAGCCCGTATTCTTCCTCGAAGTTGGAAGGCAGAGGCTGCAGATGTCAAGATCTACTTAGTGAGTTGGGACCGTTGTAAATCGGATGTGAGACCGAAGGGGGCTTACCAGTATTTGTGTGAGCGAGACGTCTTCTACCCACCAGAAAAATGAAGTCGACGTCACTTCTACTCGAGATCGAGGAACCTTCCAGAAGCCGCGTAACACGTTGTAAGCTGTCCCACTCGGATTAAGATTCCTTGGAGCCGAAGATTACCGAGTCTATCCGAGATCTATCAACACCTATCCACATGGAGATACTTTAGTCTTTAGATATAATTACCTTTTTTGGATTTAATTCCTTTATTTCATTTATTTATCTTTAAAGCTTTAGCTATAGATTTAGATATAGATAAGAGATTTCTATCCTTGAATAGCAAGGAGTAGAAGGTTATAAATAAAGCCCATGGGGCTGATTTAAGGGGCAATTCAATTCAGAAGTTAGAGAAGTAGTTCACAGAGACGGTTTAGGAGTTCGAAGGTTTTAGGCTTTTGGCGTTCAACGAGAGTTGGATTGCCGGGATTGTAAAGTCTTTGAATTTAGTTTAATGCAAGTTTCTTTTCATCAATCAATGTCTGAGGTTTCAATGAAGCGCGAGTAGTCCACCCACTTCTAGGGTTGGGGCGAACCCGACGATAGCCATGCATCTTTGAGGTAAAGATCTGACTTTTATCATGTTTTGAGCATCTACTACTTGTTATGTGTTTATTACCCATCTAATGGAGGTCCATGCTAACAACTTGGATCGTAAACATAAAATCAGTAGAGTCAATTAGGGTTTCTTGAAAGAGTTGTCTAATTGTTGGAAAAGGCGAAAGCTTATCCTTTGATGCGATTCACATGATTATCTGTTTTATCTCTGCCTTATGCATGCTTGGTTATCGTGGTTGCAAACCCCAATCTTAGAAGTCTTTTACAGTTTAGTTCAAAATCCCAAAGCACTTGTCTTTATTTTCTTTCGTTTCGTTTTAGTTTCTGCCCTTACTCGATCTCGAATTGCACTACTCGATCTCGAGTTACTGATTCTCGATCCAGCATCACCGTAGCTTCTGTGTGCAGGTGATCGACAAAGCCAACCCGACGTCGACGACCCTACTCGATCTCGAGTAATCCCTTTGTCGAGATCGACTAGAATTGCCGAGAGCTGCTGTGCTGTGTTCGACTGTCCGATCTTCTGTCGAGTAACTGTACTCGAGATCTAGGACCCCTATTGTCGACCACTTCTGTGAGATTATCCGCTGCCTAGGATCCACTAACACGCTTCCTCGTGGATCGATCCCGACTTCCCACTGCTGCATCGGGAGGAAGTCTTGTAATTATTTGCAAGGGACGGAATCTGGTTTGCTGTGATTTATTTATATTTTAATTTGCATACTCGATTTCATCCTTACAACAATGATCGAGTTTAGTTCACTTATAGTGAGTTAAATCACCGTCTCATGATTGGTAAAGGAAGATATTAAGCTCTAAAACCTTGGTGCAAAATTTGAGAGCTAGCCAAACTTCGGAACTCCAAAAATGACCTAGCTCTAATTTTGAGCTTGATTAGAGTTTTAGCTTCATTGAAGCTTTAGCTTAGTCATTTTAGCTGCATAGTAGCTACACCCAGCTTCGTATAAATGTCATGCACATTTCATATTTTATGAGTGACCTAGCTCCACCATGCTAGCTCCATCATGCTAGCTTGTCTTTAATTTGGCTGGTTCTTATTGAGCTTTTATTGGGCCTTTATTGGGCCAGCGGTTGGGGGTAGTTATTAGGGGGTAACCGCCCAACCACCATAACTACCCAAACCACCAATAACTACCAATAACTACCCATAACCGACCAAAAACTTCCACCCCATTTTGCATATAAAAGGCCTTTGCCATCTAGTTGGAAAGGCATGAGTTTTTCCAATATCTCTATCAATCGGAAGAACAAACACTTAAAACACAAACAAGGTATGTATATATGCAATAATGAAATGGGATGCCACCCTTTTATTGTATAGGAAACGTTTTATCCCACAACGTTATTGTAGTGCAACCCTCTGGCATATAGGGGCAATAAACGTTGAAGGAAAACTCAATTTATTTGAGTGACTTGTTTGCCATTATCCAAGCCATTTTATATATCTTTTCTAAAGGGCTTAAACACTTAGTTTTGCCGCTTATAAGAATTCGGTGGAGATTTCCTTTTTGGCCTACTCACTCGGGATTACCTTTCGAGGTCTACCCATGAAATTACCCTTTTGGGTCTACTCAAACTGTCTTGATTATCCGTAAGGATCTACAAGAACCGAATTTACCTTCAACCCATTAAAACAACATTACCTATAAACCTAACAATCTTCAACGTTTATTTATTGTTTGGTTTTGTTGATTTGAAACATGGTTGAAATGGCAAGAACGAAGGAGTTATCGATGGCGGACATAGCATCTAAATTCGCAAAACTCGAGAGGTTTGAAGGGCAAGACTTTCGTCGATGGCAAAAGAAGATGCATTTCATGCTTACTTTATTTAAGGTGGCATATGTGCTCTCAATGCTATGTCCCAAAGAGCCACCTCCGATTCCGGAAAAAGTCGACAGAGAGACCGAGGCTCAAATCGCCGAAAGGGAGGCTATAATGCTTCAACATAGATGCGTTGGGAAGTGGGAGAATGACGACTATATTTGTCGTGTGCACATCCTCAATGGCATGGCCAACTCCCTATTCGATGTGTATCAAAATCATGAGACATCTCGGATTTTGTGGGAAGCACTCGAAGCCACTATACTTGGGGGAAGATGCCTCTTCAAAGAAGTTTCTTGTGTCTAACTTCAACAACTACAAGATGGTTGAAAATAGACCGGTGATGGAGTAATACAACGAATTTCTCCTAGTATTGGGTCAACAGTTGGTAGGAGGAAATCGAGTATGAAATATAATGAAATAGATCAAACCAGATTCGTGCCCCAGCAAATAATTACAAGACTCCTCCCTATGCAGTGGTGGGAAGTCAGGATCGATCCACGAGGAAGCGTGTCAGCAGATCCTAGGTAGCTGTAAATCTCACAGAAAAGCAAACAGAAAGACAGAAAGAAAGAAACAAAAGTAGAAACAACAAACGAAAGTAGAAACAAAAGCAAACACAGAAGCTGCTCGATCTCGACAAAGCAGAACTCGAGATCGAAAAAAGACAGCGACGACAGAAACTTCAAAATCGATAACAGAAACTCGATCCAGACAACAGGTACTCGATCTTAACAAACCCTACTCGAGATCGACTAAGTTCTCCTCTAGATCGACAACAGTACCCGAGATCGAGTAAAAAGACAGAAATTTAAAGACGCAAACTTCGAACACAGAATCGCAAATTTCGGAAGAAATAAACTCAATATATAAAGAACTTCCAAAGGTAGGGTATCAACGCCACAACGATAACCATGCAAAGTAACACATAAAGGCATAGAAGATCATGCTTTCCATCAAAATAACTTTCGTTATTAACAAATAGGAATATAGAGGCTTTCGCATAAACCCTAATTGTTACTAACCCTTTTCGCATAATTAATCCAAATTGCATTAAGATCACTTTCGCTTCAATAACACAAACAAGGATCACCTTCAACTCTCTCAAAAGAATCATGCTCATAGGGATAGAAGACGAATCGCATCAAAAGATTGTACCTTTACCGCATTACCTCACATGGCCACCGTCGGGCTCACCCCAGCCCCAGAAGTGGGTGGACTACTCGCTCTTCATCGCAATGGAAGACATTGATGTATGAAAAGAAACTTGCATTAAACTAAATTCAATGTCTTTACAATCCCGACACTCCAACTTTCGCTGAATGCCAAAACCCTAAAACCTTCGAACTCCTAAACCGTCTCTGTGGAACTACTTCTCTAGCTTGTGAATTGAATTATTCCTAAAATCAGCCCCATGGGCTTTATTTATAGCCTTCTACTCCTTGCTATTCAAGGATAGAATATCTCTATCTTTATCTAAATCTATATCTAAAAGCTTAATGATAAATAAATGCAATTAAGGAATTAAATCTAAAAGGAAATTCTATCTAAAATAAGTAAATCTCTTCTTGTGTTGATAGGTCTTCTCTCCATAGATAGATATTGATAGATTTCGGCCAGACTAGGATTCCTTCGGCTTCAAGGACTCCCAAACCGCGTAGGACAGCAAATCGCGTAACGCAGCTTCGGACACGGTTTCCTCGATCTCGACAAACTCTACTCGAGATCGAGTAAGAGTGACGCCGACTTCGGCTTCGTTGGGCGTCTCGGGTTGCTGGTGCTCGATCAAGCTCGGACAGGCGCTGATGGGGTCCTCGATATCGACAAAAGGTCCTCGATATCGAGTAACCATGTCGACTTCTGTGTGGCCTGGTGTTGTCGAGGAACTTCTCCTCGGTTTTGGCTCGGACAAGTGGTGAAGATCTTGTCGATATCGACAACTCTTGTCGAGATCGAGTAAAGTGTGCTCGGCTCCAGGTCCTCGGCTTCTCGACTTGGCACATCTCCTCGACTCCGGACATGGCATCCGGGTTTGTCGATCTCGACTAGTGTACTAGAGATCGAGTAAGTCTCCGGAGTCGGGTTGCTGCTGGCTCTCAGTTTCTCGATCATGCTCTGCTCGACCAGGCTCAGCTCGGACACCTTTGTCGAGATCGAGTAATGTTACTCGAGATCGAGTAAAGCTGGGCTCCGACTTGATTCGTCCTGGTTCCTCTGCTTTTTGACCTTGGACTTCTGTAGTTGATTTCCGAGGTTTTACAACCTTTCTCAGAACTGTTGTAATTTGTCTCGAATTCTACGAAATTAAACAGAAACTGGTGTAGATTCCATAATTTGGCAAATAAGCATAAACTACATAGATTCTGTATTATCTTAGCCCAAATGCATGAAATGTATGCAAAAAATGATATAAAAGGTACTGTAAAACATGGCAGATTCAGCTCACAACTTCAACTAACCCAACATGGGATCACATTGGATGAGAACTTCGCCGTTTCATCCATAATCGATAAGTTACCTCACTCGTGGAAGGAGGCGAAACATCTCTTGAAGCATTCGAAGGATGACATGGACCTTGTTCAATTGGGTTCCCATCTACGTATAGAGGAGGAATTCAAGGCGAATGGCAAGGGAAAGAAAGGCGAAGATAAATCAGCCCACTCGATAAACACAATGGAGGCGGGCAACGACAAACGCACCGTGGGCGCAAAGGGCTCCAAGCGTCTCAAATCAGGAAACGACAGTAAACAAGGATCTAACAAGAAGGCTAAGGCCAAGGGAACTTGTTGGAAGTGTGAAAAGGCAGGCCACATGAAGAGGGACTGCAGGTCCAAGGGGTCAAAGGACAAAGGTCTCATGACACAGGCGTCGGGCTCGGGCACAAGCCCCGGGCAAGGTAAGGGCACTTCGGTGTCTTTATGTTACAAATGATTCATTATTCTTTGTATCTAACATTGATCAATGTCTTATTATGAAGGATGAAAAATTCCTTTGGTGGCTCGAATCGGGTGCCACCACCCACGTGTGCATGGAAAGGAAATGGTTCAAGCACATGAAGGATGTAGAAGACGGTTTAGTGTTTTACATGGGAAACGAGTCAACAACCCCGGTCCTAGGTAAAGGGGACGTACATCTCAACTTTACTAGTGGGAAGGAACTTGTATTACATAATGTATTGTATGCACCCGCCATCTGAAAAAATGTTGTAAGCGGTGGTGTGCTTAACAAGTTAGGTTATCGATTGGTTTTCGAAGTCGATCGATTAGTGATAATTAGGGCAGAAGTATTTGTAGGCTTCGACCATTATAAAAACAATATGTTCCTACTCATGTTATCAATAATAATAAAGTATTATTTGATTACATGGTTGTGTCTAATGATTCTTTATATGATCTTTGGCATACAAGGTTGGGACATGTACATATGAAACGTATGTTAGATATGGCTAAGTAAAATATAATTCTCGCCTTTGAACCAACAAATGAAAAGTGTAAAACTCGCTTGTTAACAAAAAAAACAAGGCTTCCTTTTAAGGCAATTGAAAGAGATGAAGGGGTCCTAGGCCTAGTCCATTCGGACCTAGGGGACTTACATGCAACCCCATCATTGGGTAAAAAACGTTACTACATAAAGTTCATCGATGATGTAACAAGGTTTTGCTATGTCTATTTAGTTCACTTGAAGAGTGAAGCACTAGATAGGTTTAAAGCATACAAGACCGAAGTTGAATTACAAACATGAAATAAAATTAAAAGGTTACGAACCGATCGTGGTGGTGATTACATGAACATGGAGTATTTCAAGTCTTATGGCATAAATCATGAGACGACGGCTCCATATACCCCACAACAAAATGGGGTTGCGGAGCGAAATAATCGTGTGCTTAAGGACATGGTTAATGCCATGTTGTCGTACTCCGAGTTAAAGAACTCGTTTTGGGGTGAGGCGATGCTATCGACCAACTATATCTTAAATATGGTGCCGAGCAAGAGAAATCGTCAATCACCATATGAGCTTTGGTTTAAAAGAAAATCAAATCTCCATTATCTTCGTATATGGGGTTGTCGTGCGGTTGTTAGACTAACGGACCCTAAGCGTAAAACCTTAGGAGATAGAGGTATTGAGTGCATATTCATTGGATATGCACATAACTCTAAGGCCTATAGGTTCTTCGCCATAGAACCAAATCACGCCATCTCGGTTAACACTGTGATAGAATCACGTGATGCCATATTCGATGAGACTAGGTTCACATTGAGCCCTAGGCCTAGGGAGATAGACCAAGAGGATGTCGACCCATCATCGGATCCAATGGAAACCGAGGAGCCGACGCCTGCACTTGGACCTAGGGTCACCAGGTCTATGACACGCACTAGCTTGCTGCAAGCACCAAGCATCAACGTCGCTGACCCAAAGCCACCGATCGACACTAGCGACGCTAGCGATGGTGAGGACATGCACTCGACTCATGCGAGCGAAGATGAGGTCGAAGCTCCTACTTCGACGTCCCACATACCCAAGCGACAACGAGTGCACTCCGCACTCTTAGTAGGATATACGTATCCTGAACCAATATTTCAAGCCTTCTTGATGGAGGGGTATAGGAATAAAGAATGTCAAATCATCTCATATCTACATATAGATGAGGATCCTAAGACCTTCACCAAGGCAATGAGTTCTCAAGATGTCGCATTTTGAAAAAAAGCAATCCAAGATGAGATGGACTCTATTGTTGGCAACAACACTTGGGAGTTGTCAGACCTTCCAACCGGGTGCAAACCTCTAGGTTGTAAATGCATCTTCAAAAGGAAAATGAAGGCCGATGGGTCCATTGACAAATTTAAAGCCCGATTCGTAATCCAAGGTTTTAAACAAAGAGAAGGAGTCGATTATTTCGACAGCTATGCCCCTGTGGCTAGAATCACCACTATAAGACTTTTAATTGCCTTAGCAAGCATTCATGGTCTAGTCATCCATCAAATGGACGTAAAAACGGCCTTCCTCAATGAAGATTTGGATGAAGAGGTTTACATGAAGCAACCCGAAGGCTTTATAGTAAAAGGTCAAGAACACAAAGTGTGTCAATTGATCAAGTCCGTCTATGGACTTAAACAAGCGCCAAAACAATGGCATCAAAAGTTTGATGAATTGATTTTGGGTGATGGCTTCAAAATCAACCAAGCAGATAAGTGTGTATATAGTAAGTTTAATAATTCATGTCAAGGAGTTATAATATGTCTATATGTAGATGACATGCTTATATTTGGCACAAACCAAATAGAAGTGGACAAAACTAAGGAGTTTTTGTCTACTAAGTTCTCCATGAAGGATCTAGGAGAAGCTGATGTAATCTTGGAAATTAAGATCAAGCGGGAAGGAAAGGGTTTAACCCTTACACAATCTCATTACATCGAAAAGGTGGTAAAATGTTTCCAATGTGATAAATCCACCCTGGTTAGTACACCTATGGATCCAAGTGAGAAACTTCGCCCTAACTTAGGAGAACCAATCTCACAACTTCTGTATTCTCAAGTGATAGGATGTCTAATGTATGACATGATGAGTACTCGCCCCGACATAGCATTTGTCGTAGGTAAGTTATGTCGATATACAAGTCGACCAAGCTCAAGTCATTGGAAAGCCCTTAGAAGAGTACTTAGGTACTTGAAAGGGACAATGACCTATGGAATTGCATATGTGGGTTCTCCCTCCACTTTAGAAGGATACATAGATGCAAGTTGGATCACCAATATGGAAGATCACTCTTCAACGAGTGGTTGGGTATTTTTATTAGGTGGTGGTGCGATTTCTTGGGCATCTAAGAAGCAATCGTGCATAACAACCTCGACGATGGAGTCGGATTTTGTTGCACTTGCCGCGGCCGGCAAGGAAGCGAAATGGCTTAGGAATCTCATACATGAGATACCGTTGTGGCCAAAGCCAATATCCCCTATTTCTATCTTTTGTGATAGCCAAAGTACTTTGGCAAAGGCCTATAGGCAAGTATATAACGGGAAGTCACGACATCTAGGTGTGAGGCATAGTTCCATCAGAGAACTAATCACACATGGAGTCATATCGGCTGTCTTTGTGCGAACACACAACAATATTGCCGATCACTTAACCAAGAGTTTAGCAAAAGAGTTGGTGTACAAAGCATCTCGAGGGATGTGGTTAAAATCCTAAATGAACCTATGACTTGGATGCCCAATTCCCCTTTACCGAAAGGTGAAGGGTAGAATTCAATGTGGTAGGCCAAGGACATAGAGTTTTAGAGCAATCAATAACCCATCAAGGTAACTTGCTCTAGTATACATGAAAAGAGAAGTTGAAACATAGTTTCTTAATGAATTTTGCAAAATGCATTTAGTAGGTGCAAATTAGAAATTCAACTAAGCATATGTGGAAGTGCAAGGCTTCTTCCAAGAGAGTTCAATGATGACTCGTCTCGAAGCATATGTGAAGGATAAGGGACATAAATGCTCAAAACGTCAAAGTTTGGTGTATATACATAATGTAACTTATGTTGTAATTTTTATTACGTGTGCTTAGACAAGTTGATGTGGTTCAACTCTTAGAACACCACCATTCTTTAGTACATGATTGTAATTTTTACAAGATATAAATTCAAATCCAATGGATATTTATGTCTATATAAAGAGTTTGTAAATTGTTTAAGGATTTATGACATTGTTCAAATGGGGGAGGAATGTTGGTGATTTGTGAAAAATCATCAATCCATTTGTCTAAAATCATAAATGTTAAGTGTGAGAATTACTAAGAGCATCACTCGGGCTTAGGGTGTGCGGGAGGCACGGCCCATGTGATCGGCCCTAAGTAATTCTAAGATTTCAGGGGGAAAGGAAATCATGAGGAAAGATCCAATCAATGATATCAACATTGACAAAGTCGGTCTTGAGCTTGTTCGGTTGCTTTCCATAAAAGTGAGCAATAGGGATATGCTCCGTATTCAATCTAATATGGTTATGATCGAGTTTTGTTCACTTATAGTGAGTTAAATCATTGTCTTATGATTTGTAAAGGAAGATATTAAGCTCTAAAGACTTGGTGCAAAATTTGAGAGCTAGTCGAGCTTCGGAACTCCAAAAATGACATAGCTCTAATTTTGAGCTTGATTAGGGTTTTAGCTTAATTGAAGCTTTAGCTTAGTCATTTTAGTTGCATGGTAGCTACACCCAGCTTTGTATAAATGTCATGCACATTTCATATTTTATGAGTAGCCCAGCTCCACCATCCTAGCTCCATCATGCTAGCTTGTCCTTAATTGGGCTGGTTCTTATTGGACTTTTATTGGGCATTTATTGGGCCAACAGTTGGGGGTAGTTATTGGGGGGTAACCGCCCAACCACCATAACTACCCATAACCACAAATAACTACCAATAACTACCCATAACCAACCAAAAACTTCCACCCCATTTTTCATATAAAAGACCTTTTCCATCCACTTGGAAAGGCATGAGTTTTTCCGATATCTCTCTCAATCGGAAGAAAAAACACTTAAAACACAAAAAAGGTATGTATATATGCAATAATGAAATGGGATGCCACCCTTTTATTGTATAGAAAACGTTTTATCCCACAACGTTATTGTAGTGCAACCCTTTAGCATATAGGGGCAATAAATGTTGAAGGAAAACTCGATTTATTTGAGTGACTCTTTTTCCATTATCCAAGCCATTTTATATATCTTTTCTAAAGGGCTTAAACACTTAGTTTTGTCGCTTATAAGAATTAGGTGGAGATTGCGTTTTTGGCCTACTCCCTCGGGATTACCTTTCGAGGTCTACCAATGAGATTACCCTTTTGAGTCTACTCAAATCGTCTTGATTATCCGTAAGGATCTACAAGAACCGAATTTACCTTCAACCCATTAAACCAACATTACCTATAAACCTAACACGGCCCACGGGCAAGCGACCCTCCATGCCAACAAGACCGGAATCAAGAGCCCCAAGATCAACAGAGGGGACCCCCACCATTTAATCGAGGAAGGGGCAGGGGACGGAGGTGGCATGGAGGGCGACACAACAGATTTTCCTGCCATGCAAGGGTCAGTCAACCAAGCACCAAGGAAACCAGAGGAAGCCAGAAGGCCGGAGGAGGACCGAATTACAAGTAGCTGGGGGAACCCTAAACATAATGATAGAGGGGAAACTCAAAGCACTTATCACAACATGGATAACTCATCTCGACCGGGGTCTGTTTGAGGCTAATCGAGTCCTGTCTTGGCTTAAGCGAGACCTGTTTGGTAATGTTCCCTCTGGGTGAGGGTTAGCCCATTCCTCATCAACCTCTTCTCCATCCACGTCTAATATACGGACACCTCCCCTGTGTAGGAGGGTCAAGGAAGAACCCACATTAATACTATGTAAATAGGGAAAATCGTTCCACCCATAATCCAGATAAGGAACTCCATAATCACCGTGGGCAACGTCTACAGGAAAATCCTGTAGGATTCGAGATGACAGGAGGACCCTCCCGGGGAGGTCCGGGTGGAATTCATCCTCAAAGCGCAATGGCAACGACTGTGTGAACACAAAAGAAAAAAAGTTTAGTAAATCGTAAACTCCCGGAGAAGGAGAAGGTCAACTTAAGAACTAAAAATTAACCAAATGATGCAATTGCTCCGGGAAGCGGAGGGGCTGGAAGAACACCCAGTTATCCTGACCAGGGGAAGATATATCGAAGAAATACGAAGCCAAGTAAGTGAAAGAACCCGGGGGCTCTCCATTTATGTGGGTCGCCCGAGCAATCTGCCAAAAATCACTCAGAGTCACGAGCGACTGGAAGGTATGCAACACAAGCCTAAATGATGATGTAAAAGATCCAAAATAACAAAAGAAAAAGACAGTCAACAGACCCAACATGAAAGACACGTGCCTAGCCATGCACAACTCTAAAAATCCAAGCGACTACTGTCTCGGGGAACGCGAAGACCGTGTCGATAGCAGAACTCCTCCCTAGAAGACAGAGAACCCGTGATCGAAGGAACCTAGACAAGATCAGGAGTAAGAAGGGATCTAGTTGATCGTCAAATCTTTCGCGGACGATCCTAGTCGATAATTCACCACGCCAAAATGAATCAGGTAAGGTTTACAAACGGAACGGTCACCTCGTCGCCTGCGAACCAACATAAGTTGGTAGGGATTAGTAGTGAGAGTTTAACTTTTTTCTTAAACTCTCGACTTTGATTTAAAGCCTCGCGTCAAAACTCCGAAAAACACCGCATAAGGACCGCAAAAAGAAGCAAAGTACACGAAAGCCCAAACGCATGAGGTAACAAGGACTGAAAATAGTCAAGGAAGTCTTTGGTTTTATTCTATTTTATAATCAAGACAAGACTAGTGGCCCAAACAAAGGTTCCGCTAAGGATAGAAACCGTTCGTGACCAGATCTTGGGAGGATGGTTCAGTACAGTTCACAATCCCCTCACCATCGTCTGAATCAATCACCTGGACTTCAAAATGTGTGTTGCCTTTTGATGTCCATGTTTTATGCCATGTTTTATATCTACTTTTATATCGATTTCTGCATGCATTTCATGCATTTGGGTTAGATTAATACAGAATCTATGTAGTTTACGCTTATTTGCCAAATTATGGAGTCTACACTAGTTTTTGTTTAATTTCGCAGAAATCGGACGCACTTTAGAGCTTAAAGGAAACTCATGAAGAAGCTAAGGATGGTGCAGCTAAAGAAAAGGCCATTTTTCGGCATCCATCATTCTCAGTCAAGTTCTGATGTCTTCATGAGAGTTGTAGCCCTCGAAAACAGCTTTCCAACGCATGCTCATATGCGTCAATCCGGCGAACGAGGACTCAGGAAAGTGCGTTTAAAGAACAGCGCAGAATGCTGAGAACTGAAGACAGGTCGATATCGACCTATGCTACTCGATATCGACTTGATTGTGGTCAAAATTCTCCATATCGACTCAAAATGACCAGCAGAGAAGACGACTACTCGATATCGACCTAACTTGGTCGATATCGACCAACATCCCACTCGATATTGCCCCAGGAAGCCGAGATCGAGTGACTGAGTGAAGCCGTGGAAGATGACTCGATATCGACCAGACTTGGTTGATATCGACCAACACACAGCGACAGGTTCGGGTCGCTTCCGGGCTTTACTTAAAGTTTTAGCCCGAATCCGATGGAGATATTTCCGAGAGAAGATTCCGACGCATGATGATTTTAGATTTTTATCTTTTTACTTATCCTAAGGGTTGAACAATTAATTACCCTAGGATTTATCTTGTTTTATCTTGTTTAGATTTAATTATTTCTAGTAGAATTATATCTTCTATAATAGATAGAGATATAGATAGAATTCCTTCCTTGATTAGCAAGGGTTGGAAGCCTATAAATAAAGCCCATGGGGCTAGTTTTTCATTCATTCAATTCCAGAGAAGTTTAGGAGTTCAAAGGTTTTAGGGTTTTGGCGTTCAACAAAAGTTGGAGTGCCGGGATTGTAAAGACTTTGAATATAGTTTATGCAAGTTTCTTTTCATTCAACAATGTCTGCAATTGCGATGAGGCGCGAGTAGTCCACCTACTTCTGGGGTTGGGGTGAGCCCAACGAGAGCCATGTTGGTGGATTAGCGATTGCAAAAGGAGGTATTTTATCGATATCTTATTCTATTCTATGTGCTTCATCTTTGAATGAGAAATTGAAGAACTCATGTTGTGAAACTTGGGTAGTAATTAGGATTTCTATTCGAAAGATTATAAATTCTAATTATGAAAAGGAATAGAAACAATTAGGGTTATTTATCGCGAGATTTATATTCCTACTTGTCGGATTAGGTGAAAGCATTCTCCTTTATCGATAAAGTCACCGCCTTTTATGATTTATATTCCGCTTTCATGGTAATCGTTGTTGCAAACCCCGATCTTGGAAGTTTTCTTTTACATAAAGTTTATTCTGAAATCTACCAAAGCTTTGTTCTTTATTTTTCCTACAATTTCCCTACTCGATATTGACCTCCTATAGGTTGATATCGACTTCTGACCTTCGATCAAGAAAGATCGCTGCTCGTTTCTGCTTCTGCACAACAGGTCGATTTCGAAGAGGAACTAGTCGATATTGATTGACCTAAGTCAATATCGAGTGACCTGAGCCAAAATCGACTGGATTGCTGAAAACTGCCCAAAATCGACCGAACTAGTCAATATTGACTGCTTCTAGTCGATATTGAGTTGTTCCCTGGAGTCAAAATCGAGTGAGATTCTTCTGCTGCCTAGGATCCGCTGACCAGCTTCCTCGAGGATCGAACCTGACTTCTTTTTGCTACATCGGGAGGAAGTCTTGAACATCATTTGCTCGGAACGAAATCAGTTTGCTTTACTTTATTTATATTTTATTTGCAATTTCGATTTCCTCTCCTACAAAAAATTGGCGCCGTTGTCGGGGAAGCAATCATTCGCGCCTTAGGTAGTTAAATCTCACGTTTGCTTTGAGTTACTTCACAGGTGTATGCGCCGTTCTGGTCAACCACTTGAGTTTGACGGCTTAGACGAACCGAAACGTCTTATACACATCCACGCTAAACTAAAAAGAGCCATGGCGGCCGCAGAAACTCAAGAACAGCTGATTGAGAGGCTTAGGAGAGAACTAGCCACCAAAGATACCGCTCTCACCACTGAGAGAGCAGGCAGGGGAACAAGAAGCTGAGCGAAGGAGGCAAGTGGAAGCTGAGCTTGCCCAATACCCAACCACTTCAGAGGATTACATGCACCCGACTCTCGTCGTGCCTGAATCGGCCATTCTAATCCCTCAGAATAATTTTGAAATTCGCACTCACTTCCTTATTGAACTTAAAAATAATGCTTTTCATGGAAGATTTAATGAATGCCCTCTTGAACATATTACCAATTTTCCTGACATGTGCCGTACTCTTGCTGAAGGTACTACTCTGGAATACGTCAAGATGAAGGCTTTTCGTTGGTCTCTCGCCGGTCCTGCATTGAAGTGGCTTGAAGGACTGAAACCAAGATCCATCACCACATGGGCTCAAGTGGAGCAGGAATTTGTCAATAAATTCTATCCTCATGCCAAGACAGCACTCCTCCGCCAGAAGATTACAGCTTTCAAACAGAAGCCTGGGGAACTGCTGGCAAAAGCATGGGAACGATATAAGGACCTGCTGCGATCTTGCCCTACTCATGGACAGCCACCATATGTCATTCCGGAGATATTCTTCAATTCTCTTGACCAGACCACTAAGGATAGGATCAACCAGTATACTCGTTATGAGTATCTGACGATGCCACCAACAGACGCATGGGGTATACTAGACAAGCTGACTAACTACGATAACAAGTATGGGGCTTCTACAAACTATGATGAGAATGCCTACGCCAGGCATGCCCAATCCATGCCTCTCTATGAGCCTTCTAAAGAGATTGACCCAGATGCCAGGGAGCAGTACTACAGAGATCAGAACCGCAAGCTTCTCAAGCAAGTCAAGTATTTCTCTGTCAACCAGCCTTGCATCGAATGCGGATCACAGCGGCACACCACTACTGAGTGCCCACAAACAGAGCAAGTCAGGATGGCAGAAACCCAAGAAGAGGTAGCTTATGCAGGGGGTCCAAATCGCTATATGGGGGATCAAAGGTTTCAACAACCACAATGGAACCAAGATGCCCCTAGGAACCCCCCGCCATATAGAGCTCCTGGACATCCAGAAAGGGATCAACGAAAGGACGATCTGCAACTTATCCTCGACGAAATGAGGAGAAATCAAGCACAAACCCAGCAGTCTACAAGCGCCATCAATAATCAGCTTCAGAGCATCACTACAAAATTTGGAGAGCTTGACCTCTGGAAGAGGAACATAGAGACACAGATGGGTCAATTCGCTGCACAAATTCCACGACCGACCGGACAATTCCCTGGGCAAACAGAACCAAATCCTAAGGGGAAGACCGGACACGTCGCTGCTGTAAAGCTACAGAGCGGTCACAAATTGCACGAACCAAAGAACGGAGAAGCTGATGGAACTACTGAACAACAGGTCGATTTCGACCATACCCAGGTCGATATCGACCACACAGTAGTCGATATTGAGCATGGACCAGTCGATATTGACTCTGCAGCACCAGCCACCTCGACTTCGACTCCACCAGTCAATATCGAGCATCACAAGGTCAATATCGACCCACTTGAACTCAATATCGAGTCCCCTCCAGTCAATATCGACTCATTTGAAGCACATCCAACATCTGTTCTGGCTCCGAAAAAGGCGCTTCTTTTTCCTTCCAAGGCGCTGAAAGATCCCACTGCAGGTAGGTTTAAAAGGTTTATTAAGATGCTTCAAGAATTGAATGTTTCAATTCCTTTTACAGAAGCTCTTCAAGAGATGCCTACATATGTCAAGTTCCTCAAGGAAATCCTTAGCAACAAGCGATCTATCTCGGAAATCGCCGGCGAGTGCAAAAGAATGGACTTCCCTGAGAAGAGATCTGACCCTGGTAAGTTCTCTATTACTGTGGGATTTGGACAGTATAAATATGAGTCCTTGTGTGATTTAGGATCAAGTGTGAGTATCATGCCCTTATCAATCTGGCGAAAGGTAAAGATAGGGTCCATAGAGCCTGTGGATGTCAAGCTATACATGGAAAACAATACGGTGGTTATCCCTACAGGTATGGTCGAGAATAGGGCTGATCAAAGGGCTAAAACCGATCCGAACCTGGCCAAACCGAACCGAACCTAAAACCGAAATTCTCAAAAATAAAAACCGAAAACCAAACCTAAACTAATAGGTTTTGTTCGGTTTTACGCCGGTTTGGTTTAGGTTCGGTTCGGTTATAACCTACTCGAACCGAAAAAAAAACACACAATCAAGAAAATAATTTCACACAACGTACTGCAGTTTTTGGTTTTTTTCATTTGTGCAGAACACTCTTGAAACCATAGCACAATAAGCACATGGAAACACACCCACATGGAAAGAAAGAAAAGATGGAAAGAAAGAAAAGATGGAAGATTAGATAGAGGACTTTTGACGAAAGGCGAACTGGGACTCAATGTGAGGCGAGGCACACTGCATAAGTGCACAGATCTAAACTTAAATGCGTAAGGAATTAATGGGATAAATCAAAATTAAAAAAACATCGGTTTTTGCCGGTTTAACCTAAACCGAATACAAACCGAACCTAAAATCGAAAATTAAAATTTTATGAACCGAAAACCTAAACCGAAATCCCTCGGTTCGGTTTGGTTCCGGTCATTTCAGTTCGGTTCGGCCGAAAAATTCGGTTTGAACCGATTTTGATCAGCCCTAGTCGAGAACGTCCCTGTCCAGGTTGGTAAGTTCTATATTCCCGCTGATTTCCTGATTATAGATTGTGCCGAAGATCCTACTAGCCCTATTATTCTTGGTAGACCATTCCTAGCTACTACAGATACTAAAATCAGCGTAAAGCAGCGATTGCTCACCTTCACAATAGGCGACGAGATCTTAGATTTCTCTTTTGGCCCTACGAAAGAGGAAACTTCATGGCTAGAGGTGAAGAGCATCAGTAACCACGGGGACGAGCAAATAACAACGAAGGAAAGCACCAAGACACAGCTCGATATCGACATCACCAACTCAATATCGACCCCCCTGGTCGATATTGACCTCCTTTACTGAATACACGACTTGCCAGAAGCCTGAGTATGGGGTCCCTTCACTCGATATTGACCCCTATCACTCGATATCGACTGACCCCAGCCCGAAGATTTCTGTTTTGGACCCGAAACGGTAAGTTCAGGTATGATTTCTACTCCTCCTCAGTCCATCGATAAATTTAATAAGTATTTAAGGGGAGGTAAGGCCCCATGGCGAGCTAATCTGCAAAGGATGAAAGCCGAAAAGAAGAAGAAAGGAAAGGGAGACTATGCAAGCAACCACCTATCAGCCGAGCTTGCATACTACATTCAGGACCTAGATGATCCAGGAGAAGGGCCAAGCACAAGAGGGGCCCACATCAACGGTCCTTGAGCATAAGCGAAGAAATCGACCTAGCGACTCTAAAATCTAGAGCATGTACATAAAACTTTTGGATTTTTTTTGGGACTTTGAAACTTTTGGTTTTGTTTTTTTTTTGTTTTTGACTTTGAATACTTCATGTGGAATCTTATCTTTTTGTGGGAAAAACTAACAAATTCTGCAGGTCGAAAAAAAAAAATTGGAGTCAAGCCAACCTGGTCAATATCGACCTAAATCAGTCAATATTGACCCCTGAGATAGAAATCGACCCAGCAACAGAAGAGACAGACCAGTCAATTTTGACCCAACTTACTCAATATCGAGTGAAGTCGGTCAATATCGACCTATCCACCCAATTTCGACCAGCTGCATACTTGGAATCGGGAATATTGCAGTCAATATCGATCTGCACCTAGTGGATATCGACCCCTGGCAACCTACAGCAGCCCTATTTCGACCCTACGGCGCGTTATTCGGTGAGTTCCTTCCTTTACTCTTGTTTTATTTGATTTTCATACAGTGGGGACACTGCATATTCTAAGTATTGGGTGGGGGAAGAGCTCATTATTATTATATATTTTATTCTTGTTTTTGGTTTTACATGGTGAATTTTGAGTAAAATTTTAAATTTTGTGCTTAATTACTAAACTCTAAGGTCTATGAGACATCTCCCAATACTTGTAAATTGTTCAAAAAAATAGTGCCATGGAAGCTTTATTGAACTCGACGATGGAAAATTGGATTCATTAGAGATATAGCATGAAATTGCCTAGTAAAGGGAAGTCACAATGAAGTGCATATTTTATTGAAAACCTTAGAAGGAGGTAAAATTTGAAGTTGCTTTTGACATGTTGCATGATAATAGGATAGAGGACTTTATATTTCCATACAATGCTCATTGTTTATATTCCTAGCCTTACCTATGCTTATGCATCACAAAAGCCATATATATGCCTTATTTCAGTCATTGCTCCACATGTTCTAAATATTGCCATTTTTTACCTTATTTCCTATCCGGGGATTATGTTGAGAATGATGTTACATTATGGAGATGTTATATGGTGTTTGTGTTGTTGTTATCATTATTTGGAGTTCGGAAGGAATGTTTGAAATATATGGAAAATTTAATGAGTGAGAAAAAATCCGGTCACCTCAGGAGATAAAGGTAGATCAACCCTGCTTACTGAGATAATAGTTCAGTGAGATGGGACACAGAGGTGAGGAGTCCAAAGCACTAAGTATCCGGGGCCATTCATGACACCCATGTTTGCGACTCGCGAAAAGGCAGTGCCGAGTTTAGAGAGGTAAAAGCATTATTGTTGATAAAAGCATTATGAAAGGTGAGAAATCTTATGAAGTAGGAATGTGGTATGAAAGTTGGAAAGTACTCCATTTCCCCGGATTATTAGCACCACATTGCCAAATATTACCCACCTTTAGGCTTTTATCAATCTACTCCTTATTGAACTTAATTAAAGTCCTCTTGATTATTAATGCTTCGTCACATGAATTGTTTTTGCATAACCCTCCTTTTATGAGTAGATGTTGCTTTTGTTTGCACTTGCATGGATTTGTGGCATAAGTACCTTTTCAATGATGGTAATTGATTGCAGGGTTATATGAGAATGAATCTATGATGTTGAGAGTTTTAAATTATTCCCCTGAACGACAATTAAAAGTATTGCTTGAGGAAAAGCAAGCTTAAGTATGAGGTGATTTGATGTCCATGTTTTATGCTATGTTTTATATCTACCTTTATAAAGATTTCTGCATGCATTTCATGCATTTGGGTTAGATTAATACAGAATCTATGTAGTTTACGCTTATTTGCCAAATTATGGACTCTACACTAGTTTTTGTTTAATTGCGAGTGAACTAGGTTTTGCTATTCCTTTTCTAGCTTTTTTTTTTCTTCGTTTGATGCCTACACTTGTTTCCTGAGTTCTAGCCAGGTCCTTTAGTCGCAACACCTTCCCTAGAATCACTAAGATTTTCCTTCCGCAGGCAAAGCTAAAAAGAATTCCACTAGCTCAATCGATTTCATTAAAAAAAATGATTGGGTTCCGTGCTTTTTTATCCACACGGGACTCCCCTTGATCGAATTACTTTAATTCGTCATTTACAAGGAATTACCCATTATTTTGACACCCGTGACAGCATTCCTTACCGACGGGTCTACCGGGCAATTCAGAATTTTTACTTATTCTCTGATTGGCTCTACCCTTTCTGGCATTAGTAAATCAAGGCCAGTACTTCTTGGTCGTGAATATCTGAATCAATAGGACGAACGACCCCGTGGATACCCTTGCTTTGGAACAAAATAATTTGGTCAACTGGAATGTGTATTATACCTAATTGGACGCACTTTAGAGCTTAAAGGAAACTCATGAAGAAGCTAAGGATGGTGCAGCTGAAGAAAAGGCCATTTTTCGGCATTCATCATTCTGAGTCAAGTTATGATGTCTTCATGAGAGTTGTAGCCCTTGAAAAGAGTTTTCCAACGCATGCTCATATGCGTCAATCCGACAAACGAGGACTCGGAAAAGTGCGTTTAAAGAACAGCGCAGAATGCTGAGAACTGAAGACAGGTCGATATCGACCTATGCTACTCGATATCGACTTGATTGTGGTCAAAATTCTCCATATCGACTCAAAATGACCAGCAGAGGAGACGACTACTCGATATCGACCTAACTTGGTCGATATTGACCAACATCCCACTCGATATTGCCCCAAGAAGCCGAGATCGAGTGACTGAGTGAAGCCGAGGAAGATGACTCGATGTCGACCAGACTTGGTCGATATCGACCAACTCACAGCGACGGGTTCGGGTCGATTCCGAGCTTTACTTAAAGTTTTAGCCCGAATCCGATGGAGATATTTTCGAGAGAAGATTCCGACACATGAAGATTTTAGATATTTATCTTTTTATCTTTTTACTTATCCTAAGGGCTGAACAATTAATTACCCTAGGATTTATCTTGTTTTATCTTGTTTAGATTTAATTATTTCTAGTAGAATTATATCTTCTATAATAGATAGAGATATAGAGAGAATTCCTTCCTTGATTAGCAAGGGTTGGAAGCCTATAAATAAAGCCCATGGGGCTAGTTTTTCATTCATTCAATTCCAGAGAAGTAGTTCCATAGAGAAGTTTAGGAGTTCGACGGTTTTAGGGTTTTGGCGTTCAACGAAAGTTGGAGTACCGGGATTGTAAAGACTTTGAATATAGTTTATACAAGTTTCTTTTCATTCAACAATGTCTGGAATTGCGATGAGGCGCGAGTAGTCCACCTACTTCTGAGGTTGGGGTGAGCCCAACGAGAGCCATGTTGGTGGATTAGCGATTGCAAAAGGAGGTATTTTATCGATATCTTATTCTATTCTATGTGCTTCATCATTGATTGAGAAATTGAAGAACTCATGTTGTGAAACTTGGGTAGTAATTAGGATTTCTTTTCGAAAGATTATAAATTCTAATTATGAAAAGGAATAGAAACAATTAGGGTTATTTATCGCGAGATTTATATTCCTACTTGTCGGATTAGGTGAAAGCCTTCTCCTTTATCGATAAAGTCACCTCCTTTAATGATTTATATTCCGCTTTCATGGTAATCGTTGTTGCAAACCCCGATCTTGCAAGTTTTCTTTTTCATAAAGTTTATTCCGAAATCTATCAAAGCTTTGTTCTTTATTTTTCCTACAGTTGCCCTACTCGATATTGACCTCCTATAGGTCGATATCGGCTTCTGACCTTCGATCCAGAAAGATCGCTGCTCGTTTCTGTTTCTGCACAACAGGTCGATTTCGAAGAGGAACTAGTCGATATTGACTGACCTAAGTCAATATCGAGTGACCTGAGCCAAAATCGACTGGCTTGCTGAAAACTGCCCAAAATCGACTGAACTAGTCGATATTGACTGCTTCTAGTCGATATTGAGTTGTTCCCTGGAGTCGAAATCGATTGAGATTCTTCTGCTGCCTAGGATCCGCTGACCAGCTTCCTTGAGGATCGAACCTGACTTCTTTTTGCTACATCGGGAGGAAGTCTTGAACATTATTTGCTCAGAACGGAATCGGTTTGCTTTACTTTATTTATATTTTATTTCCAATCTCGATTTCCTCTCCTACAACACCTTTATGAATAAAGACCATGGACGCGCCAATCTCGAAGCTGTGTGACTCAGCAAAGTCGTTCCATCCGCGGCCCAAATAAAGGAGGTCAAAATCTCGCCGCTCCACCAAGAATGGAAAGCCTCTTAGCAAATGAGAAGAAAGCAGCACTTGTTTCGGGATGGCACCCTCGTATTCTTCCTCAACTCTTAGTGGCAAAAGCTGTGAGGAAGTGAAGGTATAAGATTAAGATAGAAATGCGAAAGGAATAAAAATAAAAGAAAAGAGAGCCTTACCATGCGCTCCATTTGCTCGGGGTAATCGATTGCTTGGAAAAAAGCCCATCGTGCTTCCCTCGAAGGAGCCATGCCAGCTCTAAAGGTAAGCGGAGGGACGATAGTAGAGCATCGCATTTTGAAAGTTGGAAAGAACTAGGACCACTCACATTTTTGTCTTCTCATTCACGTGAAAGCAATAAATCCTTCACGTAAGGCGCATGCGTGACGCATGCCATCGTTTCAGAAAGGCAGAAGAAAAACACGTCCACCTCAAATAGTAAGACCTCCCGTTAGAAACGACAGATAGAAACGGCCAGGCTCTGCATGGGCCTCTGTCCAAAGGGAGGAATCTTCAAACAAAAAAATAGCCCGTGAAGCCACGCGGAGGGGCGAAAGCCAATACGTGGCTGAAAGCGATAAGAACTAAGTAAAAGCCACCATTGAAGAGTATAAAAACCGGAAGGATAAGGGTAATAAATATCCTCCAACAGAATGGACCCTGAAGAGCCACCCAAAGCCTTCTATCGAGTCATCATGAGGAAGGAACAGCTTCAAACCCTCCGACTCCCTCTAATGTATGTATTGTTCGAAGAGGATGCTCACATTTTGGCTAGACTATGGTCTCGCTCCAACTGGGAACATGAGGTCAAGGTGGAAAGAGATGAAGACGGTTTCTTCTGGTTAACCCAGGGATGGCCGGAATTCACGCAAGAAAACAAGGTCCGCGTCAGATCGGCCCTGATCTTCACCTATTGGGGAGACTCCATCTTCGAAGTCTATGTGGTGAACCCTGACATCGATGACAATGGTGAGATGGAACATCTCTAACGCTTTAAAAATTTATGTAGCCGCACAAACGACCCTTGTCTAAGGTACTGGCCTAGCACAGACAATATCCTCCGCGCGCCAAAACCTTTTGTTTGTAATGTCGAATAAAGAATCCCCTTGCTTGCAGCAGGGTTATCTTTCTCGTGAAAAACCTTTAGACGAAATAAGGATAATCAAAAAAGGGAAGTCATATTCTGATTAAGATTACACGTGGAGATATAAAAACTGAGAATAAGCTAGAACGCACTAACAACCAAAGTTAAGCTCGTCCATAGAAAGAAAGATTAGCAAGATCCATGTGATGAGGTCACTGAATGGTTTTCATCCGCGTCATTACCAACATCACGCCGTGGACAGACTTTGAAAGTAGCATTGTCCGTGTGAAAGAACATCATGGCACTCCCTACGCCAAAACCATTCAGGTTAACGAAGTCTTCACTCCAAGTTACCACTACTAGAAAATTTTAAACCAGATATGAGGTGATAGAGTCTATTTTAGTCTTATTTTAAGCATAGATTCGCATATTAATTTAGAGCATATTTTACAGTTAATTTATATCATTTACTTTTCGGAGTCTACACTAGTATTTTAATATATTTCAGACATTTTTGGGCTGGATCATATGAATTCAAAGATCGATCGTAATTTATGGGATTATTTCGCAAATTGGAAGTGAAGACGGGGCGGCTTGAATCGATAAATGGGCCTGATGCGTTACCTTTGTGCAATTGGAGTTCAAAAGCAGCTTAGGAGTATTGCTTATTATTGCTTTCCGTTATTTCATTAGATAGAGTAGTCAGATAGATTGAATTAGATAAATTAGCTAGATATATTAATATTATATAATTAGATTAGGAGATGACATACTATGGGTATGTATGGATGCACTTTTTAACTAGTTAAAAAAATAGTAGAATGAGTTGTTTATTTTTTTTAACTAGTTAAAGAGTGTATGGACACCCAAAAAATCATAAAAATGGTTAAAATTATGAGTTAAAAAAAAGCTATTTGAGGGAGCTTATTTGGGGTTTATTTTGTTTATTTGGTTTGAAAGTACCACAATAACCCTAATAACAACCAAATAAACTCCACTTTTTACAAATAAACTGTTTTTCGTCCCATACGGAGTTTATATTTTTTCATAAATTTTTAACTACTTTTACCAACAGTTTATAAAATTTTACCATCTTTATAATTTTAGTCAGTTTATTAACCCCGTCTCATACGAACCCTATATATACATGCCATACGGCAAAACACAAAAGGGAGGCCGAACATACGTGACCGGCCGTGACTGATTTTTATTCCTCTTAACCCTAATTGTCTTTTGTCTTATTTTTATGGAGACCTAAACTCTCCCGTTTCGTCTACAATTTGAAGCATTGTTTGGATTGATTGTGAGTTTCTAGTTCTTGTTCCTAATTTCCACTATTGAATGTGTTGACTTCTTTGTGCTTGAATGTTTGATTGTTTTATTCTATCTTGCCTGATCAACTTAGTAGAATCAATTCAATTGCTAGGGTTTTGTAGATTCCTAGTTGCGAACCTTAACCCAAGTGGCAAACTTGTTCCTTTAGGGCTGGTTTAACTAATTGAATGAGTAGGAAGTTGGATGTGTTGTTAAGTCCCTCTTTAGGAACTGCAAATACCTTGGTTAAGCTCTGAACTTAAAGCTATCAATTGGGCTAAATCCTTCTTTAGGGACTGTTTGATTGATAAGGGTTTCTAGGACTGGTTGGACTAGTAACTATATTAGGTCGAGACAAGGGCATTCATAGGAAACCTAAAAAGATAAGAAGAAGTTACAAGGATCGTTTCAACCAAATAAAGTGGATATTTGTAGATGAAACTATTTTATTAATCGTTATCTCCATCAATTTGTTTATAGTTTATTTTGTTTTCTTTTCAATCTCAATCAACCAAAATCCCCCTTTTTACTAATTGGTAAAAATACACATTGTTGAGAAATAATTGATTCTCTATGGGATCGACCTCTTACTTACTTGCTATACTAGTTTGTGGGTTTGAGTTTTATTTTGATATGGTTTACGCGACTAAAAATCGTTCATCAAATTGGCGCCTGATGTCCACATTTTTAGTCTTATTTTACATCATGTTTTCATTCCATCTAAGTCATTTTATTAGCTTTTGTGTTGGGAAGAACGTTGAGACCCAATTGGGTCAATTGGCGGCTCAAATTCCAAAACCAAGTGGCCAACTACCCAGCCAGAATGAAGCCAAACCCAAATTCCAACATATCGCAGCCATTCAAACAAGGAGTGGGAAGGTTCTACCGGAAAGGGAAGCCAAGGAGAAAGGAGAAAAAATCGGCCAACCCAACACATGCCTCGGTGCCGACACCTCTACCCTCGGTGCCGACACCCTGACAGTGAACAAACCTACTACATACGAACAGGCCCTCGACGCCGACACCCCTGACCTCGGCGTCGACACCTCTGAGGAAGCTACTGCACAGACCCTCGGCGCCAACCCCCCTGACCTCGGCGCCGATACCTCTGTAGACCAATCCGCACCCATACCCGACGTATTGACCACTCCAAATGCCAAACCCAAGCTCCCTTATCCCTCAAGAGCTCTCAAGGATCCCACCGAAGGGAAGTTTAGGAGATTTGGTAAAGATTCTCCAAGGCTTAAATGTAACTATCCCCTTTACCGAGGCCCTTCAAGAGATGCCGGCGTACATCAAATTCTTGAAAGAGATCTTGAGCAATAAGAGGTCTATGTCAGAGATTTCAGAGGATTGCAACGTCGTCAACTTCCCCGAAAAGAGAGCTGACCCGGGTAAGTTCACCATCACCATTGGCCTAGGCGAACATCGATATCAAGCTTTATGTGATCTTGGTGCAAGCGCAAGCCTTATGCCACTCTCCATATGGTCTAAGATTAACATGGGACCACTAGTACCCGTCAACATGCGGCTATATATGGCGGATAACTCCTCGGTGGAACCTACCGGTGTGATGGATGATGTACCGATAAAGGTAGGTAAGTTCTATGTTCCCACCGATTTCATAGTACTTGATATGCCTATAGATCCTGTTGTGCCTATTATCCTAGGGCGCCCTTTCTTGACCCCAATTTAAGGAAGATAAGAAAAACAGAGGTCAAGATGGTTTACACGGACATGGAGAGGACCTTGACTCATGAGAAGTCCATTTGTATTCCACCCACCGAAGAAGAGGAGAGCATCATTGAGGAGCTTTTGGCCACCCTTCAAGAGGATGAAAGCGATGAAAGTACAAAGGACACTGCTGACCCCTCGGCGTCGACACGCTCAGCATCGGCGCCGACCCCCCTGGAGGATATAATGCTTCTGCAGAATGCTGAAAAAGCTACAGATGCCTCGGCGCCGACACCCTCAGCCTCGGCATCGACACCTCCAGCAGCAGGACAACGTGAAGAAGATGGTTGTGCTACCATGGAAGGAAGATTTGACGAGAAAGGAAGGAGTTGGGCCGAAGACCACCATCCCGGTCCCTACAAGGTAAGTCAAGGTATGAATTTCACTTCCCCTATTTCCATTAAAAACTTATCTATTACGAATGGAAGAGGTATGCCTTGGTATGTGAGATTATGTAGGGGTTGCAATGAAGATCCAAAAGCTTATGAGGTAGGAGATACGGTGTACATCTCCAAGGTTAAGAGTCATTGGTTCCCGAGCAAATTCAAAGAGAGGAAGGTTGGGCCATTCGAAATTCACAAGATTCGACCCGGCGCAATGGAGTTAAAGGACAAGGAAGGAGTCCTATGCAAGGTCGAACTAGAGAGTCTGGAGGAGGAGGCCCGTGCCACATGGGCCTTGTGAATGCCCACATGAGCTTAAGAGAAGAAGTCGGCCTAGCGACTTAAAAGTCTAGAGCTTGTACATAGACCTATGATTATTTAGGATTTTTATTTTTGTTGGTTTTGGTTTTGGATTTTGTTTTAGTTTTGTTTAAAACTTTGTTTTTGGAGGCTTTGGTTTTTGATTGCTAACGAAGTGTTAGGTGCTAAGCATGACGAAAGGACAACCTTGGAGAAGAGAAGCCTGTCGATATCGACCACTCCATGTCAATGTTGACTCCTGGGCACGATAGTAGCACCTATTTCCGGTCGAAATGAGCTCCAATTCTATCTTGTAAGTCTTTGTTTACACCCATCTCTTATTTTTGAGCTTATACTTTGTGGACAAAGTAAATTTTTAAGTATGGGGTGGGGGTAACAACTTACTATTTGCTCATGGTTTGAGGTTTGTTTTTGGTGGTGTTGTTTTGCATTATTTTGCATTTTTATTGAGTCCAAAAAAAATACAAAAAAATTGAAAAATGTCTAAAAACAAAGCGAAAAAATGCATGTTTATTTTTTGTTTTAGCCTTTATTTAAGTTTTTAGTTTAGTTCTAAACACCTAACTTAGATGTCCTATGATGATGCCTAATAATCGACTTGATCATGTAAAACCCTATGATATGTTTGGATGGTTTAGCCTAAGTCTCCTGAAAAGTATTGATTTTTATGTGGTAATTTGACTTGCGATTATAATTGAGCACATATGATTCTAAGCAGAGGCGATTGAAATCCAAATCTATGTCCTAGTGAGATATTTTTTACCTTATAAGGAAAGTTCTTTATATATTTCCCTCTATTTTTTATGTGTGATTTACTCTCCTTATGTGATTACCTATTGACATTGATGTGGTTATCTATTTCTTGAGACCGATTATGAGATACTAGTTCATTGCTTATTAAAATTAGATGATGAAGGACTTATATTTTCTTAGCCACATTTTATCCATTCATTTACCTACCTTGCATATTTATCTTTCTTGAAGCCCTTTGAGCCTTGCCCTATTCTTTGTTAGCTCCACAAAATTGATTCCTAGCCGATTATAAGCTTGACCCTTTATCCGGGAATTAGGATTTAGAGTTGGTTGGAAATCTATTGAGTTGAGTTTGATGTAGAAGAAGCCAAGTTGTTGAGCTTTGTTGAGATGCTTTGAGTGAGATTATGTAAGGTTGTGCATTATTCCTCATATTGTTCTTATATTTTAGGGGCTCCGAAAATTTATATATATGTATTATTGCCGAAAAAAAGAATGAAAAAAAAAAGAAAATGTCAGCAGAAAAAAGAAGAGAAATGCAAAAGAAAAAAAGTGTTTATTAAGAGCCTAGTTTATTATATGTGAGAGTTGGATTAAATTGTTGATTTAGAAGTATTTTCATGGGTTGATGATCTTGATTGTTGACGAGCATTGGTTATGTGCTGAATTTTTAGATGAGTTGTTTGGTTGAGTTGAGTTGGAAGTTTAGGAGTCTTGATTCCCGGATTTTTAGCACCACTTTGCCTAAATAATTCCATACCATTTATTTCTTACCAAGCCCCATTACAACCCAGTCGAATGAAGTCTTCTTTGAAGTCTTTCATTGAGCCATAAGTCCTCTTGATGATTTTGATTGCTTTGACATCTCCGGTGGAGAGATTGGTGATATAAATAACAATGTGTATGTAGCTTTTTGCATTAAGGATTGAGTTGAGAAATGTTATTCAAAACCTAAACACATTGAGAGTTGAGTGAAACACATATATCCTTGTGACGTTGGATTTCGATTGCTTTTGCTAAGAGTTGCTTATATATGTGTGATGACGTTTGATTGCTTGATTCTTTTAGACCACTTGCGTTTATGATGTTGCTTTTTGGCGAAGGCGAAGACTTGAAGGATGTGTTGTAGGTAGTGGTTATTGTTTGGTTATTGCTTGAGGACAAGCAAGTCTAAGTATGGGGTGTTTTGATGTCCGCATTTTTAGTCTTGTTTTACATCATGTTTTCATTCCATCTAAGTCATTTTATTAGCTTTTGTGTTGGGAAAGTAAGGAAAATGTCTAGTTATGCTTAATATTGCAAGATATGGAGTCTACACAAGCTTTAGTGTGATTTTATAGGTTTTGGAGCTGATTTGGAAGAGTTTCGACGCACTTTGGAGCTTAATGAAAAATCATGAAAGCAATGGAGAAGCCAAGCAAAAGGAAAAAAAGTGGTGCAGCTAGAGAAAAGCCTTATTTTCGCCATCCATCACTTCGATTCAAGATCTGAAGCCTTCATGAGAGTTGTAGTCCTTGAAAAGAGCTTTCCAACGCATATTCATATGTGACAATCGGCTGAATGAAGACTCGGAAAAGTGCGATTGAAGACAGAGTCGAATAGCTGGAGAAAAACAGAGGTCATTGCGTTCGAACAGAGCCTCGGCATCGGCACCCAGAACCTCGGCGCCGATACCCTGCGCACCAGGAGAAGATTTTGTGGGTTGATTTAATTGCTTAATGGGCTTTTTAATTAGGGTTTTCATCTAAATCTCTTTTAGGATCTTTTATTTAGATAGACTTGAGATATTTTATCCTTCCTTAGATAGATTATATTATTTTCCTAAGATAAAATCTCTTTCCTTGGAGATTAAGTCTTAATTTTTTATCTTTAAATAAATCCAATTAGAGGCTAATTAGGATCATCACATCACATCTCATCTCACGGCTGAATTACAGCGGAAGGAACGCACGTTTTGGAGTTTTGGTTGAAGAATATTGAACGTTAATTTAAGGTTTGGTTTTATGCAATTTAAGATTATGAATTCTTCCATTGTTTTTGTGTTTTTCTTTGCAATGAGTGAGTAGTTCCCCCATCTTCTAGGGTTGGGGTGAACCCAACAATGAGCATGTGTGTGAATGAATGAATCTATGTTTATTTGATGTTTTTATCTACTTCTACCTATGTGCTTAACCCTTTGATGAAGGTTTAAGAGAATTTATTGTTGCAATTGAATTGAAAGAGGAGATTGTTAACATTGATAGTAATTAGGGATCTTTGACGAAAGTAAAAGGGATCTAATTAAAGAAAGATAGAAACAAATAGGTTTTATGTGATCACCTCTATTATCTATTTGTTGAGTATGCGAAAGCTATCTCTTTAAGATAAAAGCATGATTTCTCATATGATTCATTGATTTATACATGTGTTTGTTGTTGTGGTAAGCTCTAATCTTGGAAGTTCTTTCTCATATATTGCAATCACTTGTTACTTGAGCCGATTTAAGTGAATTTGTCATAAATTACAGCAGCCACTTTTGCCCATAATTCCCCTATTTTCGTCCATAAAAACAACTAGGACAGAACCGCTGACATACTCCCTTGGATCGACCTTGATTTCCACTATACTATAGAGGGATTCGAGCATAAATTTATTTGATTGGAGTGAGCATAGGCATCGATCTCCCCTCACGCACATCAGCGCCGTTGCCGGGGAATCAAGTTTATTTCTTTGTTTTGTGTATTTTTTTTTTGTGCATATGTCTAACCCGTTGTGAACCTATCCTACGGTTCACGGCGCCCTTGCTACTAAATTTTTAAGATGTTGAGATTGTTGCAGTACGAAGGTGATAACTTTGACCAATATTTCACTAGATTGCATCAGTATGTTAACGACCTTGGTTCACGGGGTTGTCAATATGGTGTGCGGGAGATGTGTATTTGCATATTTGATGGGATGAATGCTGAAACACGGATTCTTGCTGAGTCCATGAGTAATGGAGGCCTATTGGATATGGGACTCATTGAGATTTGGGATTTTTTCTGCAACATGAGTCGACAGGTTGAGCGGGAAGTATTAATCCGAACTCTCACACAAGTGTTGCAACAGTTGGAGGAAGAAAAAATGAGTCGACTTGAAAAATTGGAGAATCATACAAGCTAACTCATGCAAGAAGATGATGAATTGGTTGCAGACAACGATAATTTCTTCGACGATGGAGAAAAGGATCCAGTGCATCCTGACTTGAAATCTCATGAGTCGATGCATGAGGTTACATGTGATGTGTCCCCTACTCCATCTGCACCAGCGGAACTGTATTGGTGGTATCATATTCCTGCAGGAGAGAGTCATGCTAGACTCTTTGATAGATTGAAAGGGTTTTTGAATTCCATATTTTATGCTTTCAATTTATTTTACTATGATGTTCTTTGTAAGATGTGTGCACATGAATATGATAGACTATTAAGAGCTTTAACAATGTCTGAATCAATCTTAGAGATTGTGAGCCAACCAAGGTATTTTCTTTATTTCTTTTATTTTAAGTTAGGATTCATTTATACTAAATTTTTTTTTTATTTTGGTTAAAAAAAACAAAAAAAAGAAGAAGAAGGAAAACCCTCTTCCCGTCTCCCTCGTTCTTTCCCTTCTGCCCATCTCGTGGAGTGTCGCTCAGTGCCGCCCTTTACCTCTGCGTCCTCCTGTGATCGCCGGACTCCTGCCACCGATGGAAGAACACACCCCTCCACCAGACTATCTCCCATTCAATCGCCATATCTGCCGTCCGATAGCCTCTACAACTTCGCAGCAGCCTTCCCGCCCGCCTTCAACACCATCCCCATCTCCGGCTGAGTGCAATGGAGCCACTTCGGCCATCTGAAGCCATCGACCGCCACCACCGTCCCATTCGCCCTTGTCCCGACGGAACCCTAAACCAAGGGCCACTTGCTTTTCTCTCGCCGCTTCTACTCTCTACCGCCAGTCACGACACCTCCGCCTGGAGCCTCCTCCATATGAAATCCATCAATTTCGCAATTGGTAAGTGCAGGTATGGTATTTCTGACTTACCCAGTTGTGTGACTTGTGTTCTTGTGAAAATTATGGAACATAGGATTTGCATATCTAATTTTAGGTGAAGCATCAGTAGCTTGGTGGGACTGGAGTCCTTTGATCTTGGTGGTTTTTGGGTTGTTTACAGAGTTAGCTATGCAACATCGATTGAATTGTGCTAGAAATTTCCCTTGGAGCTGTGCAGTTGGCTGAGTTGTTATGGCTGGATTGCTTGTGGTTATTGCTGATCTTGTGCTCAGTTTGATTAGGGAGAGTACTTGCTATGATTTTTTTTGGCCTTTGAGCATTCTCCTGGACTACATTATGTGTACTTTGAGATTTTTCCTTTGAGTATGTCTACTCTTGTGTCAATTTACTATTGATTTTGTTGAGATGTCTTAATGTTGGTTTTAAAACTCCTTTTTGTTAACACCTCGGAGCTGATCGGTTTCTTCTTGTTATGTTTAAAATCAGCTGAGTTCTTTTAGCTACTCTCTAAACAATTGGGTTGTGCTTTACGTTGGCCTAGGTGATTTGTATGATTGGTGCTTGTCCCCTTGATTGTCTCATGCTCCTTGTATCCATCAAATTTTTCATGATTTTAATTCCGAAAGATGGATGAGTCTGAGCATCAAGGCTGATTTTTTTTTGGTTTGGATGGTCTTTGTTGTTCTTCATTTATGGATGGTATATTTTTCTTGGTGGTTGGAATGTGTTTGTTTGTGGTGCATTCTTTTTGTTTTGTGCATTGGCCAGGCGTTTTGCAAAGAGGATATCCCTACATTTATCCAACTCCAAGAAGGTTCACGAGTGTCAATTGCATCCAAGAATTGCTGAAAGTTTTTGCTGCACACCTGGGGCTGTAATTTCTACTCTTTTATCATGTTTTAAGGGTGTTAGTACCTAGGAATAGTCACTTATCTTGCTGAATTTTCTGCTTTTGATCTTCCTTTTCTACTGAATTGAATCTGCTACTGATTACTATTCTAGTTTTGCTTGTTTTTGCTATTGTGACCTGCTAGCCTGGTTCCTACGAGTTACTGCTGCATTTTCTGGTGAGATTTGCTGCTGAATTTCCCTAAGGATATCACTTGTTTTCTTAGTTATACTCTGATCAGCGGCAACATCACTACCTAGTCTTGAGCTGAATGAATGGCCTAGAATGCCTGGTTACTTGGTGAGTTTCCTCTACCTTTTTCATCCTTTTTCTTTACTTTGACGACAAAGTAAGATTTTAAGCATGGAGTGGGGAATTCAAGTGTAGCTCCGTATTTATATATATGTTAGTTTTGTTTTTTGTTTTTTTTGTTTTTTCAATTTTTGTTATGCATTTTATTTCATTATAGGTTGCATTATAGATATTTATATTTGATAATTATCCCATGCTCATATATAAGTCATTGAGTCTTTTTTTTTATTTGTTAGTTTTTTTTAGTTTTGTTAGGAAAGATATTTCAATGATTGGTATGACCTCGATGATTATATATGGTTTTTCATGGCTTAAGAGTTAATAAAATTGAATTTTACTTGAATAACGACACTTGTGGGATTCCCATAGATAATCTGGATTATGAGCTTTAGTTTTAACTTGATTATTGGTTGGATGTTCAATTTAGAGCAATCTTTAAAACTTTTATATGATTTCTATTGTACATGTCTAAACCCCTGATGAAAAGCACTAGTAAATTCGGTCATTTATTTGATGTGATTTAGTATATGTTTGATGTGTTTTGATATATGTATGTTGGGTTGATGAGTGTGAGGAGGATAAAATTCACTTACACCGCTTGAGGAGGATAAAATTCACTCGAGTGAAAAGAATCATCAATAAACCAATGTTCGAGGAGGATAAAATTCACTCGCACTCCTAAGAATTAAGAAAAAAAATACGGTTAGTAACCGATCCTGTTGGTGGAGGATAAAATTCATGCAAGGAGGAAAAAAAAAAGAGCTTTATTGTAATTCCGAAATAGAAAAGCCCTAGTAATCTATAGGTGTTTATGACTATTTTTTTAGTGTGATTAATGAATTTGATTGCTCAATACATTCTGAATGCAAACATCTCCTGAACCTAATCGGAGTTTAAAGCAATGAGTATGAAGGGTTTGATGTGGCTCTCATAGTGTCATAACTATTTTGAGCTAAACATAATAATACTCCTGAAGCCATGATAACTATACTGATGAGTGATCATTAATAGAAATTATTTGAGTCTTTGTTTTTCTCTTTGAGTTTATCTTTGTTTTGTGTTTAGTTTGCTCGGGGACGAGCAAAAGTCTAAGCATGGGGTAGTTTGATAGAGTCTATTTTAGTCTTATTTTAAGTATAGATTTGCATATTAATTTAGAGTATATTTTACATATTTTACAGTTAATTAATATCATTTAGTTTTCGGAGTCTACACTAGTATTTTTATATATTTCAGGCATTTTTGGGCTGGATCGTATGAATTCGAAGATCGATCATAATTTATGGGATTATTTCGCAAATTGGAAGTGAAGACGGGCCGACTCGAATCGATAAATGGGCCTGATGTCTTACCTTTGTGCAATTGGAGTTAAGAAGCAGCTTAGGAGTATTGCTTATTATTGCTTTCCGTTATTTCATTAGATAGAGTAGTCAGATAGATTGAATTAGATAAATTAGCTAGATACATTAATATTATATAATTAGATTAGGAGATGACATACTATATATACATGCCATACGGCAAAACACGAAACGGAGGCCGAACATACGTGACCGATCGTAACTGATTTTTATTCCTCTTAACCCTAATTGTCTTTTGTTTCATTTTTATGGAGATCTAAACTCTACCGTTTCGTCTACGATTTGAAGCTTTGTTTGGATTGATTGTGAGTTTCTAATTCTTGCTCCTTAATTCCGCCATTGAATGTTTCGACTTCTTTGTGCTTGAATGTTTGATTGTTTTATTCTATCTCGCCTGATCAACTTGGTAGAATCAATTCAATTGCTAGGGTTTTGTAGATTCCTGGTTTCGAACCTTAATCCAAGTGGCAAACTTGTTCCTTTAGGGCTGGTTAAACTAATTGAATGAGTAGGAAGTTGGATGTGTTGTTAAATACCTTTTTAGGGACTGCAAATACGTTGGTTAATCTCTGAACTTAAAGTTATCAATTGGGTTAAATCCTTCTTTAGGGACTGTTTGATTGATAAGGGTTTCTAGGACTGGTTGGACTAATATTAGGTCGGGACAAGGGCATTCATAGGAAACCTAAAAGGATGAGAAGAAGTTACAAGGATTGTTTCTACCAAATAAAGTGGATGTTTGTAGATGAAATTATTTTATTAATCGTTATCTCCATCAATTCGTTTGTTTTCTTTTTAATCTCAATCAACGAAAACCCCCATTTCTACTAATTGGTAAATACATATTGTTGAGAAATACTTGATTCTATGTGGGATCGACCTCTTACTTACTTGTTATACTAGTTTGTAGGTTAGAGTTTTATTTTGATACGGTTTACGCGACTAAAAATCGTTCATCATGGGGACAGGAAGACCCACTCTGGCGGCAGAGGCCCGTATTCGGCCTCGAACTGAGGGGACAAAACCTGCACGCGCTCAGACAAACGACAAAGAAATAGAAAGCTTAAGTTAGAGCTCGTTTTTACACCTGGAGTGAAGTCCCTCTACACTTGGGGCAGATACCGTAACACATGGGAAACCAATGCCTCCACACAAAATAACAAGAGCAAATAGAACGTTGGCAAAAACAGTAAGGTCAAATTAAGTGGCTAACAACGGCATCAAAAACTTTACAAGTGTGACTTTCAAACACGAGGGGCCATGACCAGCGCCCAGAGCAAGAGTTTGTTTTCCATTAAGATAAGAAGAGAAATAAATAAAAAAGATCAGTCGATCCGGGCTGGAGTCTCTTATTCATCAGCAATGTCTTCTTCTTCATCCTCAGCTTCAGATTCGTCCGTGGCCAGGTCTTCTCTGGAGAGTCCCCAGTCTTCGATCTCCATGCTAGGACTGAACTTCTCCAAGGGAACCCCAGGGTTAGAGGAAGAGCGGGTCATGCTCTGATTGATTTCCGCGGTCATCCCCTTTCGAAAGTACCGAAAGCATTTTTCCTTTAGAATCCCGTCACCCTCTGGAGTTTGGAGACAAGCTTTGGCCACTGATGATAGGAAAGAAGAGCCGACCTCTATTTTGACCCATTTCAAAGACAAATGCCTGGTCCGAATGAGATTGAGCCCCTTCCAAGTCTTGTTTCAGGATAGACTGCTCCTCGCGGAGGATTGAGTAATCCTCTTCCAGCTTGTGGACAGAGGCATGGCTCGTGCGAAGTTGCTCCAGCAATTGCTCAACCGTGGACCTGAGCTCATCCGTTTGAAAACGGGCATCACCTAGAGTAGACCTCGCATCGTCTCGTTCTTTGGTCAACACTGTCATTGTTTCCTTGACACCTGCAGCTCTTCGTGAAGATCCGCGGAGCATTTCCTAAACTTCTCAACAGAGGCGGGATCTCCAACAGTGTTCCCAACAATCCGCACCCAGTTAACCAGCTCCTTGATCTCAGTGTCCTTCTTCAGTATATCCTTCTCTTGACAAACCAGATGCCTTTTGGTGTTAGTTTGTATCGCCATTAGCTGCGAAAGAAACAAACGAAAAATGCATCAGGCAACAACAATATACTCAATCAATAAATAAGCATAGTACGACCTTAACTCACCCATTGAGTGATTCGGTTAAACTCCATCGAAAATCTGCGGGCATCCAAGCGCTTGATGTAGGCATGTTTGTTGCGCGCGAATTTTTCGTGAAGTTTGAGACTGATTTAGGCATGTTTGTTGTGCCAATTTTTCTTGTTGTCTCCCTCCAGAAAAAGGGACTGGTCTTTTTCCCCCGTGGTCGATGTACCGACAGCGCCGCTGACCTTCTTCTTCTTCCTAGAGGCAGATGGATCAGACGAACAGGCACACTTCTCGCGTGCTTCACGGGCTGCAGTAGTCCCCTCGACATCAATTTTCGCGCCCCTATCCGCGACAAGATCAACGACCATGGGCACAACTGAGGCCTGGGGAGGACCGCGAGCGGCTGAACTTTTCTTCCGACGCCCAGCCTTTGCTTTGTGGCGCTTTAAGAGGGATTCCAGGTCCATTTTATTTGAAAGAAGAATATGAGAAGAATAAGTCACCAACTAGTAAAAATAAAGGCATGAAAAGAGCAGATATGAATGAAGATTTCCTTGAAGAAGTAAAGAAAACAAAGAAAAAAGGTCGAACCTAAGGAAACACCTAGACGCGGATGAGGAAGGCTTAACCCATCCATCTCAAGTCGAAGAGCCGAGATCATTCCACGCCAAGGAAATTTTGGTTTGTGAGCAAATGATTCTTTGAATTTGGAAAAACCAGTGACCGCTGGCCTCTTCACGGCACTAAACCAACCAGGAACAGTTCGGCAGTTCAAACTCTTTCCAATCTTGTCGCGAACAAGAAACCATTTATGTTTCTAGTTCGACTTACTAGAAAGTCTTTTGACATAGCTGCAACTAGAATTACACTGGTAAAACCTCGAATCCTGGGGACCCTTCTTCGTGGAAAAAATGTTAAACGTCAACTCCACAGACGGGGAAACCCCGATTTCCAAACACCTCATGATGAATCTAGTGAAGAACATCTAGCAATTTGGAGCTATCTGTGTGGGGCTTAGGTTGTATCCTTTTAGAAACTCCGCGAAAAAATGGATGAAGAGGAAGGCGGAATCCTTGAGACAAACTTGCAGCATAAACGACCAAGCAATCCTCATACGCGTCAAGACAACCTCCACCTTCAACAGGAAGACAAAGTTCCAACTCAGCAGGCCATGGGAAAATCTGAGAGATCGCATCAAGATCAACCAGGTCCAGCAGAGTTGTACAACCCCGCAATTTCTCAACAGGAGATCGTCGCGGGTGAACTCTCTCAGCAATAATCAGAGGACGAGTCAGAGGGGCACAGATGGAAAAATCCCCACGAAAAGAACAAGTATCTAAGTCTAGAAGTTCATAGAGAGGGGTATCCAGATCACCCAGGTTTTCTTTAGAACGAATCATGAGAGGGATCACTGCAGTACCGATAGGGGATTCCGCATAAGGGACCCAAGGTAATTCAGGATCTCGAACAACAACCTATGGATGAAAAGTAGAGGAGGGGCCCGCGTCCTGAGAAGAGTGAAGTCTTGAATCCTCCGCACCCGTGGAAGCATCATCTCCCTCGCTTCCCTTCGAAGAAGAAGAAACCGTGTAAGGAGAAGAATAATAATCAGGGTCAGAGCGCTTCCTACGCCTTCTCACCTTGACAGGACTACCAGTAGGCCCCGTCCGAGCCGTGGTAGACTTGGTACAAGGAGTAGATGACTCCGATGATGATGATCCACTTGAATTAGAGGAAGAACTCTCAGAAGAAGAGGATGATGACCCTCAAACTTCAAGGTCAATACCCAGACGGGAAGCCGATGACGCGTCATCCCTCCATCCTTCCTCCCTCTCAATAGGGATGGCAATTTCACCCGCACCCGACGGATATCCGTCTCACCCGACCCGAAAAAGTGGGTGAAAATCCGAAATAAAGTGGATATTAAATGGGTGATGGGTGAACGGGTGATGGGTCGGGTCGGATTCGGGTGAAGACATTCCCCACCCGTCACCCGACCCATCACCCGATCCGTCACCCGACCCATCACCCGACTCATATTATATAATTACATTTTATATGTAAAATTACCAATATACCCCCTAATTTTTATAATGTCTTTTTTATTTCTAAGATTTCTAGGTTGAAGAGTTGAAAGTTGTGGATGTTTACATGTATTTGACCGAATTTGACTATATTTGGTACTTGTTTATTTGTCGATGTGTTCGACGTATATTTTTCAATAATTTTTTTCGATGAATTTGATGTCTTGTTTTTCACCCGAATTATCACCCGATCCACCCGATCACCCGGTGGGTTATGGGTGGACGGAGCGGGTGAAATATTTGGTGGGTGATGGATCGGGTAGGGTGAAGGGTTTTAGGTGGTGGGTCGGGTGACGGAAGTAGATCATCCACCCATCACCCGACCCATTGCCATCCCTACCTCTCAAACTCATCCAGCACGTCGTGTCCCCCCACTAGGATTAGCCATTCCCAAAAGCTAGAGAAAAACAGAGTGAAGAATTGTACACGTAGATCAAAGATCTCGGACAAAGAAAAAACAAATCTGACAAAGAAAACCAATCTTCGATCTAAAAAGAAGAAACCCTAAGGAAATCAAAGCAAGAAACAAGAAAGATTCAAGGAGTGCAAGAACAAAAACGAAGAACAAGAAGAAAAACCTTGATCTTGAAGAACACCGTCGGAAAGCTCAACTGGAAGAAGACCGCCAATGAAGGAATACCACCGGAAAGCGAAAAGCAGTAAAGCAAAAAATCCGAAAACCGATATAAGACAAATGAGAAGTAAAAATGGAACAAGGTAATTTATAGAAAAATTATCGACCGTTGAACTTCCCAATACCAGTGGGCCTAACGGGTCCTTCATGGGCCTCAATGGGAATTTCAACTCGTACCGTCCATAAGGCCCAAGAAAGGGAAAAACGTTCAAGCCTGGATATTTTCCGCGGAAGGTAAGCCGGCTCGCGTCAATTCCGTATGGAATAGACCCAACCCAAGGAGCTGTGATGAAACCGGCTGTAAAATATCTAAAAAGTAATGAAAATGTAGAAATAATAATAAACAATAAGAAAGGGGGTCAAAGAGAGGAAAACTCCAAAAGACCGTCCGCGACTTAAAGACAATGGACTCTCCTCTAGCGCGCCGTCCGCGGACAAAAAGGAGGCTACGTTTCACGCATGCCCTCATACCACGAGGGAGACACGTGTCATTTTAAAAGCGACACTTGTCAATAAGCAGGAGACCTTCTATCCCTATAAAAGGGGAAAGCTAAACAGTGAGAAGGGACTTCTGGCAGAAAGGAGAAAAGAAATAGAGAAGAGCGGATAAGAGTGGAGGAATAGATATATTCTCCGACAAAGACCGAGAAGCAAAACACATAACAGGAGAAGTGAAACCCGCTCCGCGGACGAAACAAGGCCACATCCACGTCCAACTAGAAGAGCTCCATTGAAATCCATAAGTTGGAGGAGAGGATTCATAAGGTCACGATCAATTCTTCAAATCGAACGATTAACGGCAGGTAAATGATGAATCTCCACCACGTTGATGAAGCTCCACAATAGGGAAGGCCCCGAAGGGCACCATCCTATTCATGACATATATTGGGCCGCGTCGAGATTATCGACGCGGGTCAGGTAAGCCCGTCAAAAGAACATTGGGTCCCCCGGGCTCAACCCTTGGGTCCCACCAAAAGTGGAAACTTGAAAAACGAGTTTCGCCAGTACCAAAAGAAGTGAAGCAGGCTCGAGTGCTCGACCAAACTTAAACCCTAGAAACCACTTGGCCGAGGGGTGCTAGAGTGAAGTCAGGATGAACAAGCCAGAAGCCACTCGACCGAGTGCATAAACCACTCGAGACCCACTCTGGTCGAGTGCGTTACAGGCAATATTGCTTTTTAGAATCCACTCGACCGAGTGCAGAAACCCCTCGACCGAGTGTTTCTTGTGTTCCGAATTAAATTCGTTTTCTTTTCTAAACACTTAAGGGGGATTCCAAAGGTTGGAGTTTTTTAGATCAGTTTGAGGCCAAAAATCTGACTTGGTTGGGGTGTTTTTGGAAGCTTTGGAGACTAGAGATTTTTGGGGGAAGAAAAACTTGTTCGATTAATCAAATTCCGGTAATTCCATTTCCATCTCCGTTGTTCTATGTTTGTCTTGCCGAATTTGATTGAATCAAGCATGTACTTTTCCATGAGTGGCTAGATCTCTTGTTCTAGGGTCGGGGTGATCCCGACGATGTGGAAATAAACTCATTCTTAGTATCGTTTGATTGATTTCTGATTTTATTTGGTGATTTAATCCTATTGCGCCAGCCCTAATCGATGAGAACTGGTTAGAACTGATTTTGGGTTTGAAATCGAAAGACTAAAACCCTAAATTGGAATTTAGCTGGTGAATTTAGGCCGAAAGGCTATTTTATCCATTGGAACCATAGGATTAAACCGGAAGTTTGGTTGATCGAAAGTGAAATTGAACTTCTTGAGAAATTATGGATTGTTATAGATATTCTAGATGATCGTTATATCAACTGAGACCGAAAGGCGAAGTTGATGTGATTTTCATTTAGAATTCTAGGCCCTTAAGGGTTCTAAATTGGTTGTTTGAAACCGAAAGGAGATCGTTAGCCAATTTAGACACATTCGCTTCGATTCCAAAAGAAGCTTTGCGATTACCTTAGACAATCTACCTTCACTTTTAAGTTAGAAATCATTCAAGCGATAATATATTTTGGTCTATTGACGATGCATCGTTGGTGAATCCTTAGCCCTAGAATATCTTCCATACATATATTTCTCATCTTATTTATCGGTGTTTGCTATTTTTTACATACGCATTTCCCCTCAATTCTGCTTGTTTATTCTGAACTTGGTCGAACTAGCTTGAAATTACAATCGATACTCCTCCAGTCCTTGTGGATATGACACTTGATTACTACAACTAAACCCCATACACTTGTGGGTGTAGGTTTTTAGCTTATCCGGCGATGAAAATGCCGGTTTTGATGTTGTGGATGAAGCTTTTATCCAAGAGGTGCAAGGGATGGAGGAAAACAATTATCGTACTCGCAAGGATGCTAAAATGTTGAAGGATGTTGATTGGGAGGAGGACCATAACCAAATAGAAGGGAACGATACCAGTAAAAAAAAGTAGTAACGGTTGGAGTGTATTTCAATTCAAATGAAGAGTTGAAGGATGCACTAAATGCCATGGCGCTGAGATGTGAAGAAATCCGATAAAAACACATATATGGTGGGGTGCATCATCAAGGACTGTACTTTCAAGTGTCGTGGACCAACCTTTCGGAAGACCAATCTGTTTCAAGTGAGACAGTTTGTCCCGCAACATAGTTATGGCATGGGAATAAAGCACAACCACCACAAACAAGCTAGCTCAACATTCATTGCCAATAAAATACTTCACAAGAAAGAGTTAATTTTTTCTCATTGGTTGAATATGTCTATGAATAATAATATAAACCATTGTTATGGGTGTTAGGTACCAACGTGGGGGTAAAGGGCCAAGAGCATCAGAAATACAAGAGTTGATGCAAGAAATGGGAGTCAAGACCAGCTACCACAAAGCTAACAGAGCACGGTTGAGGGAAGAAGATCTAGCTAGAGGTACAACAGAGGAAAGTTATGGTCACTTGTACACATACTTCTATATGCTTGAGAAATCAAATCCTGGATCCCAAACATGGATTGTGAGAGATTCTGACCAGAGATTCAAGTATGCCTTCTGGTCGTTGGGTGCATGGATAAGAGCACTCCCATAATTAAGAAAGGTACATGAGTATGCGTAAGACTTATCTGCATAATTTAATCATTAGGGGCATATTTTTTAATAGACAGGATACATAAGATTCATGACAGGATCTTACGATACTTTCGTATTAATGTACAATTTTTTTTTTGATAGGTGATATCAGTTGATGGAGCACACTTAAGTTCACGGTACAAAGGCGTTCTTCTTCAGGCGATGGTGCAAGATGGAAACGGCCAAATCTATCCCATCGCTTTTGGGGTAGTTGATAGTGAGAATGACGAATCTTGATCATTTTTCTTCAAAGAATTGAGTGCTATTATTGTAGATGAACCAGATGTAGTTATCGTCTCTGATCGACATGAAAGCATTGGAAGAGGTTTGAGGAAATCCTACTCTTTCACCAAGCATGGGTTTTGCACCTATCATCTGTATCAAAACTTTAGGAGCGTACACAAGAGGGGGGGACTTGTTCAACCTCTTTAGTCGGGTTACGAAGGAATACACCATTGAAGAGTTTAACCATCTATTTGCACAACTTTGTAGGGAGTCAGACAAGGTCGGTGCTTATCTACAAAATGCAGGATTTGACAAGTGGGCAAGAGCACACTTCTGCGCCAATAGGTTCAACATAATGATTTCAAACAATGTTGAAACCATGAATTCAAGATTTAAAGTGGAGGGTGGTTGGCCCATTGTTGCCATGTTTGACAAGATGATAGGCATCATTGCACATTGGTTTTTGAGCGACGAGAAAAGGCAGATAAATGGGTTACACTTGTTACATTTGATGTGCAAGCCAAGCTTGATAAAAGGTACTTGAGGTCCGTCGAAATGACGATACGTAGGCTAAGTCAATTTGAAGCTGAGGTGGTGGATGAAACGTTGAGATTTGCTGTTAATCTGCACAGTCGGACATACGATTGCAAGAGTTTCCAGATTGATCAGGTTCCTTGCACACATGCCATAGCCATAGCAGTGGATAGGGGGTGAATGTTGCTGAACTTGTCCATCCCATGTTCAGGAATGACCACTTGAAAGAAGTTTACAAGGAAAAACTGCATGCTGTTCCACCCGTTGATCGGTCATAGCATCCACTATATGTCTACCGCCTCTAGTAAGAAAGCGTGTTGGGAGACCCAATGTAAATAGATATTGTGCACCCTGGGAGAAGGATTGGTCGAAGATGCGTAAATGTGGTCGGTGCGGAACCAAGGGTCATAATCAGCGTAACTGTACTAGGCCCAATACATCAAGGGCAGGGTCCTAGCAACATGGTTTCCATACAACTCTCATATTGGTGGACTTTGTTTATATTTTTCTTCTCTTCGACTTTGTTTATGTTTTAGTTCTCGTCAACTTTGTTTATGTTGGTTGAATTGGTTTATTTTTTGCTTATCTTAAAATTTGTTTAGTTAGTTCATGGATTGTTATTCTGCTTTTTCTATAAAAACCTCTAGTAGACATTTTCTTTCATGAGATTGTTATTGTGTGGTGCGTGCTTACAATATCCTTGTTTGGTTTACATCCGGACAGTGTCATTATTGATCCTGTCATTACTGGAAAAAATGCATCAAGGATTTCTGATTTTCTCATACAGTTCAGCTGTAAAACTCCCCATACAATGGTTATAGGTTTTTTTACTAGAGTTGATGATTATCCTACTAACTAAACAAAGTCGCATCTCAACGGAAAGTAGAATCTTGAGCCTAACGGTGTTTTTCTTAATGTCAGATGATGCCTCATCAATATTGAACCTAAGTCTTTTATATGAGCATTGCTTGCCTTTTAAATCGATCTTCACATTCTCAAACTCGGCTCTTAAAACACATCAAGCCCGATCAGCAATTTTCAAAGCTTTGAAAGAGAATGAATTGTTTTCCATTGACCCTAAGTTTGAGATGACACAAGAACAATCCAAAGCAACCATAGTTGAGAGATTGATTTTCTGTACACTATAACTACTAAGCTAAACTACTCCAAAAACAGACAAACATAACCATAAGTATCCAAAACACCACCACAAGAATCCAAAAGTAAGTGTAGCATCGTACATGAACCTATTCATGTCGAACAAAAACAATAGATAATAGATAAAGTCTTAGGCTAAACGAAACAACTAAGTTTGAGCCATAATATTGTTAGCCCTTGTTCCACCTATAGTTGAAGATGTTATGCGCCAGCTCGTTCCTAAACAAGTCAACATTCTTGTCTGAAACATCCAAAAACTCCGTCTTCCTAGCAATTAGAAGTTCAATATATTTGAGTGTATACACCCCACAATCCCCCTTGAAAATTCATTGACACCATGAGTAATAAGGATTATAAGTTGAAATACTTAAAAAAAACACATCAAAAGGTTGGTAGATGCACTTGCACACGATCGTTTGTTTCCAAACCTTTCACTCGATTGACACTCAAAGGAGATCTACCAAACTGTGCATACTTCTTTGCCAGAGGCTCATATCTTTCCAACACCATCGGAAGCTTTTCAATAACCGGATTTAAAAGAGTTTTCACCTCCCTCTCCCGGTTAAGAGCAACATTTGAATTGTACACCCCCATCGTAATTATCAGGGAGCCTCCCATGTTTTTTCGCTCGAGGTATCTGCTGTGTAATGACTTCTTTCCCTGGATTTTCACTCTTTTTGGACCGAGTATAATACTTCCCTCATGCTTCTTATACGACATCTTGTGCGGGTTCTACTCCTTTTGCTTGAATTAGTTGTAATCCCTTATTATCACATCTGGGGGACACATGTTTGTTAGTGGCACCCCAATATCAAACCACATGAAAATTAGTTTTTATCAAACATCTATCGAACATCTATTTACATAGGTTACCTGGACTGGCTTCTCAACAACTAACTCTTTTCCATCCTCTTTTCAGCTGTCTGCAATGTACAGGTTTCCATCGGCGACCTCTACATTGCTGTCATCCCATTCGTAGTCCGAAGATGCATGCTAAATTGACAATCAATGTAAGTAAAAAAACTAGCTTTTTTGTTGTGAGTAACATATAAAACATGACTCTTAATCTTGAAAAATTGAACATCTAAAATTTCATAAACTTATAAATTTGAAGATGTCATACCTTGTTGTTTTCCCTGCCGGGCTCACCCCTTGTACTGTCAGTCACATCTTTCTTGGAAGAGTCACCATCATGAGTTGAATCACATGATGATTGCAAGGCTTTTCTCTTCGACAAGTAATTCTTTAGATTTGTGAAGTCTCTTTCAAGCCTCTGCATCCTCGTAGACAATTCATTTCCTTGCTTATCTACCTTATCGCACTACTAGAATACTGTAATTAGACATCATATAATTTAAGTCTGTCATCAAATCAACAAATTTTAAATTAATTTATGACATCAATAATTTTTTTTGTGATGTTTAAAACAGTTTACACAATGGTCAAATTTATAGACAGATGTAAAATTGTTAATTCGAAAAAAGGCAAAAAAGCGGGAAAGGGCGGGATTAAAACACTTAGAAATTTTTCATATCCCGGGTTTCCAAATTTTGAGGTACACTTCAAAAAAAAATTGAGTCTTCTCTCTCTCCTCACACCCTCTAACCATGTTCTACTCTCTTCTCTTCAGACCCGACCCCCAAAATCCCCAACTCTTCCTTCGATCATCTCTCTCCAGATCCTCCATGTTCGATCCTCTCTCTCCAGATCCGAGCTTTCTCTCCGGTAACCGTCCTCCTGGGTTCAGTGCTCCTCTTCGCTGCCGTCTTCCTCCCTCCAGATCTGAGATCTCCTACCACTTGCCGGCCACCCGCACAATCTCCTCACCTCCTCCTCGTCGCCGTCTCCCTCCCTCCAGATCCGAGATCTCCTCCTCCTCGCCGGCCACTGACATCATCTCTTCACCTCGTTCTCGCCGGCGTCTCCCTCCCTCCAGATCTGAAATCTTGCCCCCAGTCGAAACCCTAGCCAGGTCCGGTGGTTGTTTTCGTCGTATCTAGCAGTGCAATTTCTTCTTTGTTTATTTTGCCCAAATTTCATGGATTTCGTTCTAGGTTTGTATATGTGCTGAAGCTTTGGTGTTTGACATTTTTTCCCTGTACAATGAATTAGATGAGTTGAACTTATGTTCTCTCGCCTATGAAGAACTACTGAATTGGCGATTTGATTTCGCGAAACCTTCTAGTTTCACCAACTCTGAATTATTTTTCATTCTAAGAACTTTTTTTTCTTGAACTTCTGAAATCTGACTGCAAATATTTCTTATGTTTCATTATTTTGTGATGTAGGCATTGGAGATTTTGACCGGGTGCTATATCCTTGTCCAGGTGATTGCTAGGACTTTTATTTCATTGTTTTCAAGGAGTTGTAGGTGTTAATTATCTCTGATTCATGGTTGTAACATATAGCAAGGGCTTGCTTACTATAAATTCAGGTATTACGTTTGAGTAAGAAATCAATTTGGGCACATATCTGGTTGGAATAGAATTTCTATAGTTTGTTTGAGTAAGAAATCAATTTGGGCACATATCTGGTTGGAATAGAATTTCTATCGTTTGTGGTGGCTCCTTGTAAATCCCATTCCAAATCCTATTCTAGGAATCCTCTTCGTTCTTATTTCCCAACCCAATTCCTAAACCAGGTACCCTCGTACCAAATGAGCCCCCAAGAGTCTGAATGTGTTATTTTCCTTTCGAGATCCGAAAATCAGCTCCCTTATTTTACTATTTCATGCTCTGTATTTTGATGTCTTTCAAGAGTATCTCATACATACTGTATTGCTTTTTAGTTGGCCTAATTATCAACATTTTATTTGTCCTACTTGATAAGCTGAATGGCTTTTTTTTCTGTTTGCAGCACATGAATGAGGAGAAGATTTTGAATACTGTGAGCATCGAAAGGGATGTGGATGGCTTTCACCCACTAAACATTGATCGTCTTGCAATGAGAGGAAGAGAGCCCATGTTCGTACCTTGTACGCCTAAAGGATGCATTGAACTATTGCATAGATATGGAATCGAAATAAAGGGGAAAAGGGTTGTCGTCATAGGGAGGAGTAACATTGTCGGGATGCCTGCTGCACTTTTATTGCAAGTTAGTGCTTAAATGTTAACTACTCTATTTTTCGCAAATCTTACTACATGTTGTTAGCTGATCTTTTCTTTTCTGCCGAAATTCAAGAAGTATGGGACCAACCATTATTCTTCTTTAGAATCTGTGCAAACATCTTATCTCTGGCTAAAATAGTATTTTGAGTGTTCTGTTTGTTTAATGTCCAGGAAAAATGTTAAACAAAAGAAACCTAAGAGCAAGGAAAAGAAACCATACACACCATTCCACCCTCCACAACCATAAAGTACACCTCTACAGGTCCGGTGGTTGTTTTCGTCGTATCTAGTAGTGCAATTTCTTCTTTGTTTACTTTGCCCAAATTTCATGGATTTCGTTCTGGGTTTATATCTGTGCTAAAGCTTTGGTGTTTGACATTTTTTCCCTGTACAATCTCTGAATTAGATGAGTTGAACTTATGTTCTCTCGCCTATGAAGAACTACTGAATTGGCAATTTGATTTGGGGAAACCTTCCAGGTTCCCCAGCTCTGAATTATTTTTCATTCTAAGAACTTTTTTGTCTTGAACTTCTTAAATCTGACTGCAAATGTTTCTTATGTTTCATTATTTTGTGATGTAGGCATTGGAGATTTTGACCGGGTGCTATATCCTTGTCCAGGTGATTGCTAGGACTTTTTTTTTCCATTATTTTCAAGGAGTTGTAGGTGTTAATTATCTCTGATTCATGGTTTTAGCCTACAGCAAGGGCTTGCTTACTATAAATTCAGGTATTACGTTTGAGTAAGAAATCAATTTGGGCACATATCTGGTTGGAATAGAATTTCTATAGTTTGTTTGAGTAAGAAATCAATTTGGGCACATATCTGGTTGGAATAGTATTTCTATCGCTTATGGTGGCTCCTTGTAAATCCCATTCCCAATCCTATTCTAGGAATCCACTTCATTCTTATTTCCCAACCCAATTCCTAAACTAGATACCCTCGTACCAAATGAGCCCTAAAGAGTCTGAATGTGTTATTTTCCTTTCAAGTTCCGAAAATCAGCTCCCTTATTTTACTATTTCATGCACTGTATTTTGTTGTCTATCAAGAGTATCTCATACATACTGTATTGCTTTTTAGTTGGCCTAATTATCAACATTTTATTTGTCCTACTTGATAAGCTGAATGGCTTTTTTTTTCTGTTTGCAGCACATGAATGAGGAGAAGATTTTGAATGCTGTGAGCATCGAAAAGGATGTGGATGGCTTTCACCCACTAAACATTGATCGTCTTGCAATGAGAGGAAGAGAGCCCATGTTCGTACCTTGTACGCCTAAAGGATGCATTGAGCTGTTGCGTAGATATGCAATCGAAATAAAGGGGAAAAGGGTTGTCGTCATAGGGAGGAGTAACATTGTCGGGATGCCTGTTGCCCTTTTATTGCAAGTTAGTGCTTATATGTTAACTACTCTATTTTTCTCAAATCTTACAACATGTTGTTAGCTGATCTTTTCTTTTCTGCCGAAATTCAAGAAGTATGGGACCATCCATTATTCTTCTTTAGAATATGTGCAAACATCTTATCTCTGGCTAAAATAGTATTTTGAGTGTTCTGTTTGTTTAATGTCCAGGAAAAATGTTAAACAAAAGAAACCTAAGAGCAAGGAAAAGAAACCATACACACCATTCCACCCTCCACAACCGCCTTACTGGAGATTGGAGGATGTGATTTGTTAAATATTATGTTACTTGGAGATGCACATGTAAATATTAACAGGATTTTGTTACCCTACTGATTAATAGACCAACATCAAATTGATTCTATGTTACTTGGAGATGCACACACACACACACACACACACACACACACACACACACACACACACACACACACGCACGCACACACACACACATATTGCAGATTTCAACTAAGGAATGCCTTGGATTTGAAAATAAAGTGTATGGAGTTTATGATCTTGATCTCATTATGCTTGCTTTTTATACTCAAGTAGCATGGAATGAAACTAGTTTCTTTTGATAAGTGCAAGCTCAATATGTAAATGTGTAGGATATTCTTTGCTGCAGGGTTATTTTGGGCATCCAAATGGATGATTCTCACCTTGTTGCTTGAATCATGCTACCCCTTGTTCATAACTGCTCAATTTGTGAATGTAATTTCTTTTCTCTTGGAAGCTAATGCACCTTTAGTTGCACCTAATTCTCCAACATGCTCTGTCTTGCCTCAACAAGCAATTTCTCCACAAGCTTTATGTATGATATCAATCCTTAGGGTTATTGTACCACATTGCAGTCAAGATTGATCTTCTCCTTACTAATGTATCTTAGAATCCAAATTGGGATCTCTTCCAAAATTTTGCAACCATGTATGACCTTATATATATGTTGTTCATTTTGTATCATGCAGTTCATGCTTGTGCTCATGTGTTATTTCTTCAAACTGGTTATGGTTTATATAGCTCTTTCTTCAAACTGGTTATAGTTTAGTTTAATTTATTTGATGCTTTCATTTGATTCAGGCTTTTATTTTGATGATCTGCATTTCTTTATAGAATGTGTAGAAGATTTGAAGGCGATCAAATCATTGTCATGTGAGTTCTTACAGCCACCACCACAAAGTACACCTCTACAGGTCCTTGGAACCAAAAGATTGTTTCCACATTTCCAGGTATTTGAAATTATTATACCATCTCTTTATGTGCATTATTCTAATCTCATGTTTATTGGAATTGATATAATCTTTTCTTCACTCTATTGGGGTCATAGATTGCACACGCATGCCTGCTCATGTCCCTGTATTGGGGTCTAGCTTAGTCTTGCATTCTTATATTCAGTTATGCCTTTCTCATTGTCTCACTATGTGGTCAATTACTCAGTTCATTGACCAAAAGAATAATATCTTGGATCTTGGAACTGAGGTGGATTGTGATTAGCCATGGATAGCTTGGATTTGGATCAGTTTAGTTGGAAATGGAAATTGATGGTAAATCAGTGAGAATCAAAATGAAAAGGAAACAGTGTAATTTTTTCATTGATGGATTTCCACATCAAGTAAAACCGGATCTTGATATGGTAGCTCAAAGATTAAGATCACAGAGAACCTAGATCATAGATTAAGATCACTTGATTTGCTTGGAGTTGCAGGCAAAATGGAAGGTATTTTTTTTGTTAACGTTTATCGCCTTTTCCGCCTTTCCTTTCTTTCAGGTAAATAACAAACCATGGCACAAATCCCTACACCTTCTATGCAATGGCAGATGACAGTTAATAGAAGCTCAGCCATTGCGAGCCCAATGACCGCCAACAGGCTGAGCTGTATGTTGTTCAGAGACAACCGAAAGGGGTCACCGAAAAGCACTGGCAAGCTTAGAGTGCTAACTTTCAAGTCTGAGGAAAGCACTATTAATAGGGTTGAGCAGCTACTCAATCTGGATGTCACCCCATACGCTGACAAGATCATCGTCGAGCATATTTGAAAGTATTTTGTAAATGTTACAATATGATGCTAGTATTTATTTACATGTTTTCATTAAACTCCTATCATTTCGAAGAACAAACAAAATGCGATGTTCTGTTGACAAAAGCGTGTTGTGTATCCAAATAAAAGACGTCAGATTATATATGAAAATTGTAGTGTGTTCATATGTTTAACATCAGATTGGTTTATTGAAACAAATGTCAATATAATTATACACATTAGTTCATTCATCTAAATCAATGTGCAACACCAGCTTCAACATTAAAATGATATATAAACTGATATATATTAATCAAAATAACATCGTTATCTACCAAATAAATCGATGTGTCATTGCAGCAACAACATCATTTTATTTTGAAAAAACTGATATAAATGTGGAAAACGACATCAGTTATGCCTATATTTCATGTGGTCAGTTAAATTAAAACAATATAAAATCATAAATTATATATCGGACATGATTATAAACGTGATCACTAAAACAAAAATCGTTGTCTATCTTGTCTTATGACATTACTTATTTTATAAATAAAGATGTAAATGTCACTTTTTTGCTTTAGGAGGACATCTTCACATGTTTTCAAATGACAAATCATGGATATTCATCAACAAGTGAATATGTCATAACCAAAATTTAGGGGTTGTAATTAAGAAAAGACATATGCTTAAAACCGATGTGAAAAGTTTGGATCTTTTACTACACGCACAAAGAGATCGGAATTTTTTTTTGAAAGACATTTGTTGACAACAGATGTCTAATTGAAGTTTTCTAGTAGTGTCGGCTAACTCTTTTCCTTGCCTCAAAACAGTGTCAGCCAATGCCTTGAATGCGGACACGATCTCGCTTGATGCAACAATGTCTTTATTGATAGGGAATTGTTCATCTGCCTTCATTTGTTCCCTATCAACACTTCTTTTATGATTGTCCACCAGATTCTTCACAGGGTCATCAAGGTACTCATCAACTACTTCATCAGAGAAGTCGCACTCGTCTAACATATTCTCTTCACCTTCCTTCTCTAGAAGAATTGATTTGACTTCCATGTGCATTTGTAACAAAGAGCTAATCATAACATGGTCATGTGTAACATCAGAGTGCCAACGTAAAAACCGTGGAATGACACATTCATCAAGCCTAGCTGCACACTTGGAGCCAATGTCTGGGACCGCTTCAAATACCCAAATCTGCGTTCATATAAATGTCATGTGAGTTTATACATTTTCCTATGAACATTTACAAATTACTTCATGTATTTTGCCTCTACTCTAAATGCCCAACAACACAACACCACCAACTAGGCACATCTTGTACCCATCATAACAATATTATATTTGAAAAGAGCATACAACAGTGACATTATAACACCAAATTATCAAACAATCACATGTCAGTTCTATGATCATTAACAAATCACAAGAGCATTCAAAGAAAACGTTATTATATGCCAACATTTACCTAGAAAATGATAGGTAAACCTTTCATGGTGTACCCTGTTCGACAAGCTGAAGAACTAACTTGTGATTTTGCATTGGTTGCAAGTCGTCTACTTAGAGCATTCTTCAAACTGTCATGCAGCTCCAAATAAGCAATCCTACCCCATGAGAAATTATTGAATCCATCCATATCTTCAAGCAATTTCACATGTGCAGAGTTGACGAAGCGCTTTTTGTCGACAACTAGGATAACACCCTCCAAAATCAGCAAAAGGGCCAGCTTAAGTTTTCGGGTATTGTTCTCTTCAGCCTCTATGAACAGACTCGAAAGTTTAGCAATACTGATTTTGGTCCCTCTTAACAATGAAGTCATAGCACGATTGTCCTTTTCCAGTTCCTCATATTCGTGGCAATTCAACCTAGTAAGCAGCCTAAATTCTTTAAGGGAAAAACGACAAATTTTCCCATCCACACATGGTGCGACAGCTGAGATGATAGCTTCACTAACTTTATCATCTTCACAATTTTCCCGAATGGCCCATCTAAAAATAGTTGCGATATTCTAGGGGATAATTTGTCCTCAATTAGTCGAAGATATGCAAGCCTAGAGTATTGGTTTATTCTCCCATAAAACATACGTTCACTCTTATATTTCAATTTCACCTGCATGATGAAGTTCAGTTATAGACTAACTAAATAACTTAGAGAAATGATTTGAACTATATTAAAGATGAGTTGTACTAACTTGCACTTCCGGTTGAGGAGTAGATGTTTTAGGTTTCAACTTGCTTGTACTAGTACCCACATCTTCCATGCCATTTGAGTCATCTAACTCAAGGATCCCCTTCCTTTTACCCTTTGCCCCCGACGAACTTGCTTTCGCCGTCTTCCCTCCTCTTGTAATAGCCATAGAAGTTACTGAGTAGTTCTTCGGTAGTTCTTGTAGCCTTAACCCACAATGTTATAATCTATGGAATTCAAATTCAGATTGAAGAAATTAACAATCAATATGAAAAAAAAAACCTAAAGAAAATCCATCCAAATAACTAAATATTGATGGACAACCACAAAATTTAAGCAAAAGGGGGGAAAACCTAGAAATTGACCAAGCAAGAAGGAGGATTGTTTATTGGTGGTAATATACATACAAAAGCATATCATCAGTCAAACAACTACCAATCTGCAACTACTGCTAGTGAGAATACAAGGGCATGATCCAGAATTAGCAATATAAGGGGAACTCAAAACAGCAAAAAAGCCAACAGAAAAGGATGGATTTTGAGCTATGTTTGTGATTCTTGGACAAAGACCAGTTTCAGAACAAAACATTATTGTATTAGCAAAACCAAGCAATGGAAGTGGCCATTAAACACCAATTGAAGTTCTTAAAATGAAAATTAACTATAAGGTTACACCAAATCGGATGTCAGTTCCTCAACATTTCGGCATGGGAATACAATTCAAAGGCACATACTTTTCATCTCAAATCGGAGTACATTATTGAGTGAAACTATGAAGACGATATTTGCGACTTTAAGTGCTACATGTAACACAAATATCCATCAAAGAATGAAGAACTGAATTTTGTTTTCAAACAGTCTTTTTTACCTTCGGGAGGTCGCTCGAGAGAATTTCTGAGACTCGAGAGAGTTTCTAACCAGAAAAGTCGCAGGGTGGACTGATGGAGCTAGAGCCGGAGGGTTGGTCTGCTCTTGGGGTTGAGGCCGGAGCCGAAGACTGATTGCGTCGGAGTGCTCGCACAACGACAGAGGGTGAGGGCGGTGACGGTCGGGCTGCGATTGTTTTTTCTGGTTAGGGATTGGGATTGGGTCGTTCGGGGGCGGCGAAGTGTAGATGCAATGACGGAGTCGGAGACGCGAGCTATGTTCCGAGACCGGAGACCTGGGTTGGGGCCGACGAAGTCGGAGAGAGATGGCGTTGTGTGTTTTGGTTAAAGTTTTGATTGGGTTGGTCGGGTCTATCATTTAGTAGGAAAGGGGTTGAGAATTTATTTTTATTTTTTTTAATTCAAGATTTTTATTATTATTTAATTATTTAATATAATTTAAAAATATCAGAAAAATAAAAAATACCTAAAATATTTAACTTTTTTTTTCCTAATTTTTTGGGGTGGTGGGTAGTTTTGATAATTAAAAAGGTATTTTTTCAAATTTCCATATATTGATGCAATTGTTTTCAAACCTAGGTATTTTTGCAAACCAAATATCAAAGTGGGCTATTTAGTAGTAATTTCCCCAAATAAAATCTTATATTTATTTAATTTATAACTATATAATATTAAAATCAGAAGGTCCAATAAACTAAAAGATGAGTGGAAGATATGATTTTGCACTGCCAGGGTATGCTCTAATTACAGTAGTTAATGTTTGGAATTTGGAGTTTGAGATCTGAAACGGTAAGCGGAGGAGTACGTTGACAATGCATTCAAAAATCACGGTGAGTATATACACGGAAAATTATTGTTATTTTGGACGTATTTTAACATTAAATTGGACGATAAATAATGTTAGATTGGATGTTGTTAAGTATAGAAGTTGTCGAAGTTACTTGATGGCTAACGAAGGATTGGGTCGAGCCAGACAACAACGTTGAATTCGACGTTGCTAGTACAAACTGGATCGAACCTAACATATAATATTAAAAAAAAAGTGGAGTGAACAAAGTCCGTTTAAATCTTTTTTTCTTTCTTTGTGTGTGATTGTTACCTTAGCAACGTCCACCCAATCGACTAGGTCATCCAATCAAGCAACGTCGATAACTTTCTTCACTCAGCAACATACAATTCATTGATGTACAACATTCGTTTCAACATTAATTAAACATGTATTACAAAGCAAATTTACAGTGTATATAACAATAATCTACAAAATTCCAATTTTATGGAGAAAGAACGTGTTGCGTGTGCCCTCTCTTCTTTCCCTTTTGTTTCTTCGTTTCTTCTTCAACCTAGTTTGCTTCTCAATCTATGGTTGCCGAAAACTTCTTTCCTCTTCTTCTGCTGCCTCCATCGCCTCTTCCCAATCCTTTCCGCGTTCGATCGATCGCTCTCGCTGCCTCTTGGTGGACGGGTTCTTCTCGCTATTCTCCGTTGCTTTCTTTCTCTTCATTTGGAGCCCTTTTGGTTTACATCTGTTCTCGTCTCGGTTCTTGATTTGGCTTCCTTTTCTTGTGCTTTTGTTCTTCCTTCTTCCTTTTCCGCTCTTCTTCGTTGTTTCCCCATAATTTTTGTTTATCCCCTTTTTCTAGGGTTTCTCCGATTTTGGGCTTTCGGCTTTTGTTTCGTTTTATTCTTCCTTTGTGCAATTCTTGTTCCTTTTTTCTCCTCCCCGCCGCCTATTTTCGCTTTTTGTTGTGTTTTGTGCGATTCTTGTTCCTTTGTGCGGTTCTTGTGTTTTGTTAGTTCTCCATTTTCGGTTCTCTTTCATTTTTCTTGGCCTATTTTTGTTCTTGCGATTTCCTTGTCTTTCCGTCGCTTTGTGATTTGTTTGCTTGTGCTGTTTGTGATTTTCTTTTTGGTGTTTGTTTTTCCTTTTTGTTGTTGTGCTGTTCTTGCTAGTTGATTTTCGTTAATTTGCCCTTGTCGTCGTCGGTTCTGTCGTTCGTTTTCTCTTCTCTCTCTCCCTCTCTGTTTTCCTCTTATGGTTCTTTCTTGCTTAGTTTCGCCCGTTTCTTTTTCCTGTTTCTTTTTTTTTTGTGGAGGTCTGTTATTTTTTTTTTGGTTTTTGATTTTCGTTTTGCTGGTTCTTTTTTTTTGGGTTCGTTTTCCGCTTGGTTTTGTTTATGGCTTTTTCTCGTCCTCCTGCCTTCTTAACGCCTCCGCCTTCGTCCCTCCCCAGATTTCTTTCCCTCGCACATCCGCCATCCACCCTCCTTTCCCGCCCTTGCCTTAGCCTCCCTTGTTCGGAGCCCTCCCATCGGCTCTTTTCCTTTACCTCCTTCAATTCCTTGCCTTAGCCTCTATCTTTCGCTTATCCGTAACCCGAAACTCCTCCTTTGGGAACTGGTACCCTTCCCTAGGAGCCACTGTACCACCACTACCACTCATGTGGGAGTCATAACCCCTCCCTATGGGATCCACCAATACTCCTTCGAGAGTTAAAGCCCCTCCCTCGGGAACCGAAATTACTCCTTTTGGGAGCCGAAACTACTCTTTAGGGAGTTGTGACCCTCCTTCGAGAGCCGAAACCCCTTCTTCGGGAGCCGAAATTACTCCTTTTGGGAGCCGAAACTACTTCTTTGGGAGTTGCAACCCTCCTTCGAGAGTCGACACCCCTCTTTCGAAAGCAGAAAACCCCCACCTCATTTAGAAGTGGTAAAATATTAAAATTAAAATAATATAAATAAAACAAGATAAACATACAAATCCCCTTTTTGGGCGATAAACCCCTCTTGTTAAGGGTATAAATATGTAATTATATTAAAATAAAAATAAAAATATAAAACTTCGGACTTCAATTAAAATCTAATTGAGTACTACCTCTTTGGAGGCTAAAAATCTCCTTTTTGGAGGTCAAAAATCCACCTCGTCGACTCTTGAATCGAGTCTAGTACCCCCTCTCACCTCGATACCTGCCAATTCTCGGTTTTCCTTCCTCCTCCACCCTGAATCCCTTTCCTTTTGAGGCTAACCTCGCGGTGGTCGACTTCGGCTTCCTTTTTCTCTTAGAGTCTATTACTAGGGTTTGTGGCTGGTTCGGGGTCGGTAATCTTGCTTATTAACTCGTTTTTATACAATTTGACTCATTTGCTCTTGATTTCGGTTCTTGGGTGCTAAAATTCTGGCCTTTCTATATGGGCTCCTGAATCTCAAATATATATATATATATATATATATATATATATATATATATATATATATATATAACGTGATGGATGTCATATATAAATATGATTTCATATTCGGTTGGATTTATATATGTTGTTCCATCGTTGAGTGAACCCGCCCGTTTTGAGTGAAAATAAATCCTGTAAGGGTCTGATTAAATCCCGAAAAGGCTTCTTGGTGCTTCTTAGTTGGGTGGTTCTCGTCTGCATGTCTAGTTGTTCTTGGCGTTCCGCTTCTAGCTGGGGCTCTGGCGTCCGGTGTCGGGTCTAGCTGGGGTCGAGGCGGTGTGTATCGAGGCGACTCTGCGATACGGAAATTTCCTTGGAGGTTCGTCTTCACTGCCCACAGGGACTCCTGATGTACCGCTGGCCAGTGGTGTCACTGCTTGTGGTGCCTGGCGTTGGTTCTTTGTCTATGTTGTCCACTTGTCCCCGACTGTTCTGAGATTGGCTCGCCTGCTCGACTGTTTCTGTTTGTGTTCCACCATTTGTACTGTATTTTTTTTCCTGTTTTTTATGTTGTATGTTTTGACGATTCTCCGTTTGCCGATTCTATTGGCCTCTCGAGGTGTCGGGTCTGTCCGGCCCTCGAATTATTTCCTAATAAAAAAATCTTCAAAAATTGACATTAATTAGGGAAAATTAGTAAGATCATCCCCAACAACTCTTGTAAAATAGAGAAAAAGAGGCAATTTTAGAAGAAATATGAGTTTTGTAACCCCAACAGATCTGGTAAAACAATAATGAAAATAGATAAATGGGAGGAGAGAAAAAAATCTCTAAATTTAGAGGAATGATTAAAATCTTTAAATTAATTACATTCATTTTTTTAATGTATAAATACCTATTTGTTCATTTGTTGTTGTCTATTGATTTAATTAAGTTATTGATAATGCATATTTCATATAGGCATTATAAGTGTTTCTTATTGCTATTAGGTAATGATTTTGTTATGTTTTGAGTCTAGTTCCTTATATTACTTGTGGAGTATTCGAGTTCGGAATCTATGCGTTTTTAGTGTTTATTCTACATCTTTACATTCCGATCTTGAATGGACTTTGGGAAGAGCTTAAGAAGCATGTTTTGGAGCATATGGAGGCTAAGGAGGAGCTAAGGAAGAGAAAGGAGGCACGACATTGGAATCCGTTGAAGGAAATTGAGGAACGTCACACACTGCAGAGACGGCGCCCGCCGTGGCCCCAGATCCCGGAAACGCGGTTTTGGATCCGAAGGCTATTATTTTATATTATTTTCTAGTATTTCCTACTAGGGTTTTGCCGACCCTTGTGAGACTTATTTAAGTTATTTTCAGTTTATTTCGTTGTTTGTGTGGCTATTGTGTGAGAGGATGAACACCATTCGAGAGAGAGAGAATTGGCCTATGAGTTGCTAAACTCATAGTTTCACATGTGATTCGAAGACATGGTTGTTTGGATTGTGAGGATTTGATTCTATTTGATTATTCATGTTCTTAGTTATCCTCTTGTGCTTCATTTATAGTTGTGTTCCTTTCTATGCCTGATCAACATGTTAGGGATTGCATCTTTAGCTATGAATTCGTTGTTGTTTTCTCGATAGCAAACAAAGATATTGATGATAGTGATGTCTCTTTGTCTTTGTAGTAGATGATTTCAAATGATCAGTGTTGAGGATATGCGATTAGGGTTGAGTTCGGTATACGCCTATCTATCTTGATTGTGTAGAGTCAATGTGCCAATTGGTCTTGATTACTTGAGTTCTTTATGCTATTCTTTAGTGATATTGAATAAGATGAGTAAATCTCTGCGGATCTCTCAACTTTAGTCAAGTAGACCTAGGAATATGAATAATTGATAGATCAATCTGAGGACCATGAATTCCAACGGGTGAAATGTTCTTTCTACATTCATTACAAAAAAAAACATATTAGCCACGGATGGTAGCAACGACATGGATCTGTCGTGGCGATTGAGTGGACTTTTGACACAGCACAACAACTTTCAGAATAAAAAAAAAACACCATTATAATTCCAATCTATGTTTTCAATCTCTTTAACATCTCTCTTCGAGCCCTCTCTCTCAAACCAGACCACTCCAAATCGACACGACCTTCGCGCCGGAGCTGCTCGTCCTCGCGCCGTTGTGCCGCCGCTCGTCCCCATGCCATCGTGACACGGCTCATCCCCACGCCCCCGTGACACCATCGATTCCGTGACCCTGCCTGGCTAGGGTTGCTTGTTTGCGCTCGTCATATCTAGGACACCTTCGACAGCAGCGGGCGGATCTCAGGGGCCTTCCTCGCATCTCCGGCATCTCAGTTGTAGGTAATCTCTTCAAATCCCTTCAATTTTAATCGTGATTACTGTGTGTTAGGGTTTGATTTTGAACAAAAGTTGCCATTTGGTTAGGGTTTGATTACTTCAATTTCAATTCTGAAATATATATTAACTGACTGCTATTGATGTTCCTCGTATCTCTTGCTTATTTTATTGATAACATTCAGTTTAGTAAAATTTAACTGGACAACCTTGAGATGTGTGAGTTGATTTTCACAGGGAGTTGCTAGAGCAACAATCACATACCTGGGATACACTTCTGGACTCTTAATAGCAGGGTTGTTTGCATTTTGATTTTGTGGATTTAAGCTAACTTCTTGTTCGTGGGGTTATTGTTTATAATTGGAGGTAAGATTCGTCACTTCCACCCATAATTTTTTCTAAGCTGTAAGCATTTTTCCCCAGATCAAATAGCCTGTCATTGGTGTCATCTGAGTTGACTTTTTTGTATATGAAAATGTTTTGACATTTAATGTCTTCCAAGCCTGTGCTTCTGCTTGAAGAAAGGCCATAAATAAGGGTTTGTGTCGATATGTGACATGAGAACAAATAAGCTTTGTTGCATTACTACATTATCTATCCAGTTTCTATTCTTTGACTCTAATGTTAAGATTCACAACAGGGAAAATTTGTGGTGTTATTATTCGAACTTTTGAGCACATACATTAACATAATATACTGAAGATAATTCTCTTTCAGTTATCATGTTCTTTTTATCCATTTAGATCATTTAACATTTTAACCTCATTTGTATATGTTGATTGGCAATCTCATTGACCTTTCTACTTGAAAAGTTTAGTTTTCTTAAAAAAAAAATTTATTGAAGCTAAATTGTCTCTTTGAATGTAATAGGATGTTATAACTTGAACTTACAATCTTTCTGCAGTCAAGAGTAGTTCATCTGCCCAAGGGAGAAAGATCTTACCATATTTTTTTATCAACTCTGTAATGGAGCCTCTTCTGTCCTTAAGAGGTTGTGTTTTATTACATACGTTACTTGAGCTTCATGAGTTTGTGAGTTTCTATAGTGTGCATCTGATAGTTATGACTTATGCTTATATGAAAAATCAATGTATTCCTCATGCTCACTAGATATTCCTCTCTTTCCTTAGATAAATTGAATATCAAAATTGAAAGCGACTACTATTACCTTAACCAAGCTAACTGCCTCACAGTTGGTGGTGTTGATGATGTTGATGAATATAATAAATTAGTGGTAACTTATAACCGTAGTTGTTCCTGAGTAACATTCTATTAATATGCTTTATGCTTTATTCACACACACACACGTATATATATATAGGAGGCCTTCAAATAATTAAGGAAGAGCAGGAGAGTTGTTCCTGAGTAACATTCTAGTAATTAAGGAAGAGCAGGAGAGCTTTCTTTCAGTTCTTGCTCCTATTAATGGTTGGGTAACATAACATTTGAAGTAATTGACCGTGAAAAGTCCGTCAGAGACTAGTATAAATAATGAAGTTTGTTGGATAGTTTACTGTTCCCTTTTTACCTTTCCACCCGTTTTCTCTTTTGAATTAAAAAAAATCAACAATCCGTCAGCCTACCAATTCCAATTCATAGCTTGATCCAAAAATTTTAATCTTTTGATTGTCTGTTGTTTTTATGATCCTTTGGTGTCTTCAATTGGTTGGTCGATTGAAATTGGACTTGGGAGTCATTGACTCTGATGGTGAGTGGTGAGAGTTGAAACCATAATAATCTAATTATTCATTTATATGATAGATTAGTTAAATTATAAGTGGTAGATCATAGCACTATTTCTGTTGATGCTTGACATTACATCATCAAGTCTTTTGATGTATTTTTTTATGCTTATTTTGTCAATTATAAGTTATTAGGTAACCACTTTCTTGAATTCAGCTGTCAAATTCAAATAGGTATTCTCTGTTTTGCCCAAATCTTTTACTTTTTAATGTCTCTGGGATTTACCTATTCTGAGCTTTGTTATCTGGATGTTAGGTTTATGTCTTTTTTTTCGAAAAAAAAAAACTAGGAATCACCAAGTGTGTTGTTTTGTACTGATCGTTCTAGTTCTGAACTATCAAAGTTCATCTGTTCGGAATGAAATCTTTTTTTTCCTTCTGTTTTATTCCCTTCTTTTGGTGACTGTTGTGAATGACTGAATGGGGACTAATATAAATTGGCAGATCGCCCTTGGATTTCCGTTTATTAATGGTTTCGAATTTGCTTTAACGGATTGTGTTTTTGGTCTTATTTTCAAGTGAATGTAGCTCTTGGAATTAGTGCTTCTCCTTTCGAAGAGAATATGCGCTACTTCAATGTAATGGTCCTTTATCCCTTCTCACTCTCCTTATGAAGGTAAATCGGATTGCTTTTTGCTTTTTTCTGTTAAGTTTTGATCAGATTTTCTGCCAAGCTTAGCTTCATCTGTCTTAAGAGGGAATTACCACTTGAATTGTAGTTTGCCTTTGTTTTGGTCTAATGTGAGTTTTTACATATGATCATGTTGTCCATAAGGTGTTTTTAAGTTGGAGTTGTTTTTACCGAAAGAGGTACCTCATGGCCCCTCCTAAGGCATCTCAAGCTTCCTCCTATATCAACTGCTAAAATTCTGATTACGGATTAGGACATTGAATCTGATTTATTTTGTACCGAATTTTCGCTACACACTCATGATAAGAAAAAACACCCTATGTTATTCTGCATTTATTCTTAGATGGATCGTGTGTTGTTAATTGATTTTATACAATGATACTGATGCAATTCAATATTTCTTATTTCTCTCTCCAACCGAATGGAAAATTTGATCCATGTTATGTTTCATAAATTTCTCATACTTGTCTTATGATGCCATTTTTCAGAGGAACAGTTTTGAGCAACTTTGTATCAATTACACATTTGATTTTCCTTCAACGGAGGTTCATCAATAGGGGCAAGCCAACACTGAGCTAAAGATTAGTAGCAAAATCTGATCAGATTTTGACAATTCTCCAAGACAGATTAGAGGTAAACTTTCCTGTTCCTTTTTTATAGTTAAACAAGTTGTTGTTTTGATATACCAACACGGGCTCGCAATATGAATGAGCTGAAAATTGGATGGATGATAGAATGGAAAGCTAATTGAGTTGTGCATGCATTGGATTTGTTATGTTGTGAAGGAGTGTTCTATAGTTGACCTCAGGTAAACTTAGAGATGTGTAATTATAAGTTAATGCATTACTAGGCCTCCTAGCAATCTAGTCATTTTCTGAAATATATCGTAAAGGCCAGTGAGCCTCGTTTTGGCTCAGATTTTGACCAAGGGTTGTTGCCCTTTGGAGTGTTCAATGCTGGGTGGGTTGGTTTGAATCGACTTCATCTCCCATACACTAGACCCAAATGATTCCTGGATTTGATTGGGCAAGACTTGGATAAGTCCAACTGAATTATATACATCTTTTAGCATTTGTCTGTAATGAGTTTCTAGTCTGCATTATATTTTGTCCCATTATTCACTTACAACTGTTCTTTTGATTGCATTGGGATAGTCCTTGTGACCCTTGCTCAGAATTCTTCTCCTATCACCAACTAGAGTATTTGGTTTAGTAGAAACAAACGACACCTGCAGGCCTTATTCTTTTGAGTTTTAAAATGTCTTTTAGCTTCTTGAATAAAGGAAGGTGTGAACTATTACACTTGCATATGAGATATGGCCTGTAAGGATGCTAAATATGCACACAGATATGGGAATATCTTCGTATTGAATTCGAATTGACACAGATTTGCTAGTCTTGATTTCAAGTTGAAGTTTGTGGAGGTAATGAGCCCCTACGTCCTAATTTCTACTCTCTTATATCCTTCTGATACGTTTGGAATCCCCGATCCTTCGCCTGTGGGCTCAAGATCAAGAACCCCAAACTGTTGATGGCCCGATCTTGCAATATTCTTGCTATCCTTGATGTTTACAATTAATTACAATAAGGATTTGAACTATTGCGAAAGAAACAAATAAGAATAAGCAACAAAGTAACAAGAACCAACAAAGGAAACAGCGACGGAAGCAAAGCAGTAGCGACGGTCGCTTGGATGGCCGCGGGGCGGCCAAGGAAGCCGCGGGGCGGCCCGGACAGTAGCGACGGTTCTAACAGACTCAGCGACAGGAACTCTGGTTCAGCGACAGTTTCTCAGGATGGGTTTGTGTTTCTTGTGTTTGGATCTTGGTTGAATTGAGTAACAAGAACATTAAGGATAGTGAAGGCTTTTGGATTGGGATTTTGGATCGGAACAATAGAAAGTATAGGAACCGGTAACTTGAAGGTAGTAAAGAACCAAGGGTTTTGGATTGATAATCGAGAACCCTTTAATCCATAAAGGGGTTCTCAATTCTATTTCAATCTGCCTAATTGAAAGCTTACAATGTTGTTTAAATAGAAAAACATACCAATTCTATCTTTGCAAAAGATCGAGCTTTGGTTAGATAAAGATAAATAAAATATCTAAAGATAGCTAATTCTTTTCTAAGATAAGTAAAACTAACTAAGGATAGAAAATTAACAACTTGTTGGACAAGAATTATATCTAGAAGAGATATAATTATTTCCAAATTATTTTCCTAAATTCATAAAATAATTAAATCTAATTTAATTAAATAAAATCGAAAATAATTAAATAATTATGTAGAAATTCGTCCAAACAGTGACAGCTGTAAAGATGATGAATTTCGGCCATTCTCGAGGTCGATTCTGGAGAAACCTTCAACAACAAAGTTGTAGATCTTTTCGTCCTCGTTCTAACAAGGTATGGCACGACCTCATCCGATAAATATGGACTCCGAACGACCCGTTTTACTGAGACGTCGAAATGCTGTCAACCCATTAAGAACGAACCCAAATTTGAACATTAGCTCACCTTGCTCCTTTGGACCTTGTTCCATGGTGGAGCCTTCTTCCTCCTTTTGAGGATGACAATCTTCGCCATCAATAGCCCTCGAATCGGTCTTAAGAGCTCGCCTGGATCAAGATCATTGTTGGACCCACAAAAGGCCATCTTGATCTGCATTACCTTCTGTAAAAGATTACTAGGAATTCTGTATTGGTGAATTTCATGGGATTCAAGTTGTAACGTCTTCTTTTTCTCCACGCTCTCTCGGTCACTCAACTTTGCAGCACAACGTTCGGTTCCTTCAAGAAATTCTTCAGAACAGGATGTCCAACTTTTTGGAGTGGCTGATCATCATTTTGATTGGTGCTGAGATCTTGATTTCTCTTTACGACAGATTGCGTATATGTAAATTTGTATGTTTAGAATCAAATGACTGTTTTTTAGCACGGCCTGATGCACAAATAATTATTGGTGTATTTTATATATATATATATATTTTAAATATATGAGACTTTTTTAGCCCGGGCGTAAAGAATTTGGGCTAAAAGGAAGTGTTTTTTTTTTATTTCCCAGAAATAAGTTAACAATGGCAACTTGTCGTGGCTAGCACTTTAGCCACGGCTGTAGCCGTTGCTAGACTCTTTTGCCACCGAATGTTTCCCCACGGCTGGTTTCCCGTGGCTTTAGCCGTTGCTACTATCCTTTTGCCACAACAACTGGACTTTTAGCCACGATAAACAACCGTTGCTAAAATGGTTTTTTTTGTAGTATTTGATATCTATTTGCTTTGTGATTTGCAATCTGGTTACTTTCACATATTTGCTATTTATCAAGAATCGTTGCTTTGCTATAAGAGTGCTTGTTTAGAGTTATTGAATAGGAAATCGCTTCTCCATGTGGGTTCGACACTGGACTTTATCGCTATACTAGTAGTTATTTGGTTTATCAAGTGATTGATTGCCTAACCTATTGGTTGTGTGTTTAAGTTTGGATATTATTACTATTTAGTAAAGGGCGCAACGACGTTCGTCCCGCATCAGTTATTGAAAATTTATTTATTAAATTATGCATTTTCACATTTATTACAATGTATAATAAATATAAAAATTTATACAATACTTCATCGATCTGTTAATTAAAACTTGTTGTTTTAAGTAGTAAATATTGTTAAGAAAAACTTGTCATTTTAGGTTTTTCGTCATCTACTTTAAAAAATTACCCTTGTAATAATTAGATAGTTGTTAGTTGTAGTTTTTTAGAAAGTAAAAAAGTAGATGAATAATTAGAGGTATAGTTGTATTTTTGTTTATTTTCTTAATGAGTATGTAAATTTCGAAAATGACAAGTTTTAATTAACGGATAAAGTAGAAAAGTTATTGGAGTTATAATGTAATTTTTTTAGATTTTTTTATTATTTTATTTGTTTTTTAGAGGGACGTTTGGTTGGGATGGTAAGAGAATTTAAATATTGTAGCCCTGCAATTAAGGATGAAGTGGCTTTGAGTGATGTCGACTTAAGTCAATTTGTATGAATCGCCAACTCGTCTTTACTTTTTCTACGGGTGGTGGGTCCCATCAACCGGACGGGACATATGCGACGTGTTTCATACTCGGTGACCGCCGGTAACATTGACCGGCCAGCACCCTCTCGCCTCCTTCCGATGAAGATATAGTATATATTTTTTTTAATGAAGATATTGGGCGGGTAAGAGGATAGTCTTAGACTTTTAGTAGTTTAAACTACAAAAATAATAAAGAAGATATTTAGCTAAATATCCATTTTGCCAATCCATTTTTGCAAAATATCCACTTAAAATGAGTTTTAGTTAAATGTCCAAAAACATTTTGAAAACCCCGTTTTACCCTTTCATTACTCAACCTCGTTTAGATAGCCGCTTCACCTTATCCATGGCGTTCCCACAGATCTGAGGGAGAGAGGCGAGAAAGCGGAGGCTCGTCGTCGATGTCAGAGAGGGCGATCAAGATCGGAGACTTAATTTCCTCGTCTGATCACACAGCAAGCCATGGAATTCCCACGGATCTGAGGGATGGAGACGGAAAGCGAAGGCTCTCTTAGTCGTCGATGTCGGAGTGGGCGATCAAGAGCGGAGGCCTTCCTCGTCTGATTACACAGCAGCACCGTCAAGGACGAGGCCCCCGAGATCTACAATATCCAGAGGGGATTAGGCTTGCTCGCCTCCGATCGAGCGATGTAAGCCGATGCAAGGACAAGGCCTTCGTTGGCGAGTTCGCCGACGGCAAGAATGGCCAAAAGGCGTTCTTCGATGCGTTCACGGCGGTGATGCAGAAGCTCAGCGTGCTCGGAGTCAAGGCTGGGAGGCATGGATGACGAATTCGGTTCGATTCGACTTCGATCTCGCTCATATCCTGGTATTTATTAGGTTTTTGATCATTAGGTTTGTTGTTGTTTCAATTTCAATTCGACTTCGATATTGTCTTAGTTTCAATCCTTAAAAGGTTGTTATGTTAATTATTTGTTGTTCTTTCTGCTCAACGATTGACGAATTCGGAGCTCTTCGCCTTCGAAACCAAGCAGATGACAGTCCTCTTGGATTCCAACCATATCTAGGTTCGAGATTGCCTCTTCAATCCTATACTTTAGAGCAATTTGTTATAATTAGTCGAGTTTTCGTGTCTCTTGGTTACAATTAGGAAAAGGAAATTGTTTGATTTCTGAACAGGTAATATGAGTTTGTTAATGGGACAAGATGGAAGCTAGGTTGCTATGTGTGGGGAATTTATGAAATCAAGGCTCAAGGCAAACTTTTCCATGGCATTTACCGATAAAGATGAAATATTCCTTCCATATTGGTGTTCTGATGCTGATAAGTAAAGAGAATGTGCTACAAAAGAAAAGAGAATTGCTACAGTGCGGTTAAGTTGGGATTAATGGGGGCATTCGAAGGATAAGCTTGAGACCAGGAGTGGTTAGTTGTAAATAGTTTGGACAAATTGCAAGCTGATGTCTCTAGATACTCGTGAATTATTTTTTTTGGTGTTTAATTCATTCTTACGTACCCGTAAATATTTGATTACACTATATTTTTTGGTGATATTGTATTTGATTACACTATATTCTTTTTTAATAAAATTATGTATTCTTTTTTATTTTGGTCATATTGTGTTTGATTACACTTTTTTTCGTTGATATTATATGTTTTTTTTAATCTAATATTTAAAATGTCCCGATGATACTATTTTCGGTGATATTTAATGCGGTGGCAATTTAATGCGAAGTTGTCACAAAAAAAAGGAGTTTCATATGTGTCATCTGCAATGTCATCATTTATAAGTGTGGTGACACTAATCAATTGTACGAGTTCCAATTGTACGAGTTCTATTATAATGGCAATTGGTTTTAGAATAAACTTTAGTATGCTTATATGTTTTTTTGGAATATAAGCTCGTACACAAGTTTTAGAATAAAATGTGGGTTATTTCTATTATATTGGCAATTGCCAATATACTAATTTTCATCATTTAATGAAGAAAAAATTTGTGCCGAAGGCCCTAATTTGAGGTTTGTCCTAACTTTTATAAAAATTAATGAAATGTCCACTTTTCTAATTTCAGATGGTTAATTGACGATATTGCCCTTCCTTCTTATTCTACCGTTGTTCACCCAGAATCCCTAATTTGTGAATCTCGTCTCTCAATTCATCCTCCTCCTCGTTCCTCCATCAATGGCGACGTCGCTTCCCTCCACCGGCGCCACCACTGCCACCTCCTCCCAGCCACAGCAGTGGCCCCAATCGCAGATGCTTGAAGCCTTCCGGCGCCGAATCGCTACATGTACTTCGTCCGTTTGCAAGACATCGAGGAATAGTCCGTCGAAGTTGGAATGAAGAAGAAGCCCCTTCCCTCTCTGTCTCGGTATGAGCAAGTCTGTCATCTACTTATTTTTCTTGATTATCCTACTCGCCAACAGGTTTTTTTGCGACTTTTAGTTCTCGATCTTGCAATTTTTGCTTTGCGACTGGATTTTCACTCTTCTGAAGAGTGAAAATGAATTTATGCAAATTCAATTACTGGTGAAGGTTGTTTATGGCTTGATTGTTCGGTTCCCATTTGCAATTTTTGTATATCGGGTAGCGCTTTCTGGATTGAAATTTGGATTGATGATGTCCTTCTTTGCCCTTTTTCAGATTTCGATTTGTTCTCTCACCATATCCTACCCCAACAAATCTTTTTCTGAGGCGGCGCTTGAAGTGGGCTGACAAAGAAGAAATATCTAAACTTGATCAAATTGAAGTTTGCCCACAGGCGATGGAACTGACTGAATCAATTGCACAAAGAGTTAGTTCTGATGGGGTGGAGCTCACAATAGAGATTATGGGCTTAACGGAATAATTTCAGAGAGCCGTCAGGTGAAGCTTTTCCTGCACACTTCAGTTTTATTTTATTTTTCTGAAGATTTGTGGAGTTCAACCTTAGAAGCATCAGAGACAACCTTACCTACCATTACTGGCTAGTAAACTTGCAAAGCCTTTGACTTGGATAATTCTTGTAGTGTTACTATATGTTTTGTAACTCAGTTACTCATTTATTGGGAACAACTTTTTGTTTGCAGATTGAAATCAATACAGCTTTTCCATCTAGTTCACTTTCTGTTTGCGCTTCTAACCAATTTTGTTATCATATTATATTTGATGACCCAGGCAATTAGGAAGCACAAATTTGTGGATATCCTCGACGACCCGAGTTCTGCAGATCTAAGCGCTTATGTTGACTTTCCATCAATCCGTCACTCTCTGAAGAGGCTTCAGGTGCCTTCTAATATTGCTTATATCACTTTCTTTTTTATTTTTTCTTGGCATCACTCATCAGCCCTGCATGCAAAGGACTAGTAAGACATGGAGTCATGCTAAAGAAAACATGGACTCTGTTAGATAAAATAGCACTCAATAGTCAGACAACACAAGTAACAATAGTAGTGTATATGGATGATGTGATAGCCTTGTTTATTAAATATGCAGCATTATGAAAAAATTTGCACATGACTGGGGCCATTTTGTTTCGGCTTTTCTAAAATTTCTTTTTAGAGAGGGCAAAAAGACCAACTTCATTGTTGACATCTAAGAATTAGAACATTGCATCGGTTCGATTTCCTGCAATTTTGCATCTATTCGATTCCAAATATGAACTATTTCAAGTACTAAACATCTAGTTGTTGTATTTGTGAAGCTTAATCTCTCTTTTCGATGCTTAATTTATTTTTTTTTCCTGATTTTACTAGTGTTGCAAACATCTAGATGCTGTTGCAAACATCTAGCTGACATCTTCTGAAAATGTTTACATCTCCTTGAAATGTTGACATCTTCTGGAAATGCAAAATGTGTGTCTTGAAACTTAGCTTGTAAATGTTGATATCTTTTGAAAACTTTAGAAATTCATTAAATGGTGACATTTAGCTTAAATGTTGACATTTAGGTTAAATGTTGACATTTAGGTTAAATGTTGACATTTTAGCTTAAATGTTGACATTTAGTCTAAATGCCGACATCTTCCATGATGACATCTTCCATGATGACATCTTCAATGCTGACATCTTCTGAAATGGATGTTTCTAATAACTTGGGAATATTTAAAATGAAGCCTTTCCATTTCCCTTTTTTTTATAAGCCTCTTCTGGTGGTCGGCTGTCAGCCCCGGCTCCTCTTGCGCTTACTTAGGTCTGTCTTGTTCTCCTTTGTTTTAGTCTTTTAGATGTTTTCCCCAATTTGTTCGAATTGTGAATCTGTTGACAGCTCTTTTAGATGATTTTTTCATTCACTGAAAAAAAATCAAATACATTCTGATTCAACTAATTAAAGAAACTGAATTCCAGTTTTGGCCGCCTTCTTCTGTTGTGATAGAATCTTAACCGGTTTGGCCGCCTCTCGCAACCCAGTTTTGAGATTTGGCCTCCAATCAGCACTATAAGGTATTTCTTTTAATTAATTGAATTGCTGCTACTATGATTTGAATGTGAGGAATTGCTCCTATCTAGAATTAAATTGAATTCGGTCTAAATACTGCAGTAGTAATTCAACTAATTAAAGAAATATCTTATCTATTGAGCTGTTGATCTGTCATACTAGAGCTAACATTGAAGAAATAACTTCTGTATTGAGTATGATAATGATTCTACTGTCAGCAGGATGTGCATATCCTATTCCTTTGATATTGAGTTGTCTCTCAGTGTTCAATCTTAAGTGATATGGAGCCAATATGTGTTTTTACATGTTTTAAAGCTTCTTCTTTTTTTTTCATCATTTCACCCGAGGCATTTGTCACTCTCTTATATGCTGACATGTTCTCTTTTTTGTGCTGACATGTTCTCTTTTTGTGCTCGAACCTGCATATTTAGATCTGAATTTAGGGATTTGCTCGAATCTGAAGTTGATGGACTTGCAATTTGCTCGAATCTGAATTTAGGGATCTGAATATAGGCCTTTGCTCGAATTTGAAGTTTGCATACTCTTGATTGTTTTTGTCTAATGCAAGATAAAGTGTGTAGCTGTGATAAGGTACCTGCTGACATGTCTGATTTGAACTATTAACAAGTGCTTTTTTTCTTACTTATCATAATGAACTATGATCAATGCCTAAGGTTCTGATCCTTTAAGGTTTTGAATTTTCTAGGAGGTGATATGTTTTTTGTTAAAGCTAAAAATATCCTACCAAGTCTAAAGATGTGTACCAAGCTAAAAATATCCTACCAAGTCTATAATATGTCACCTGAGTAGATTTTTTCTTGTGTTGTTGATGGATGCCATTATTTTTGTTTTCTTCCCATTTAGTGCAAAGTGAATTTTGTGTCTTCAGTTGTTTGCATCCGTATTTATCATGACAGTTTTTGTTTCCTTCCCATGTTTACTATAACTAGATTATGTGGCTGGTAGACATCTTCAGAGCTGGAATTGTGGACACTTCAGAAAATTTCTTGACAATGGAGGCAAGTTATCTTTTCCCTTCAACATGGTTCACCTTAATATGCCACTATTTTAAAAATCTGATTTAATATAATGTCAGGTATGAATACATGATCTTGAAATGTGCTATTAGTTTTCATATTTGTGTAGTTGATGCTATTAACAGTCCTCTTTTAAAAATTAAGTTGAATGAGGTCGATTCTTGGACAATATTCTATATGGCAGCATATGTTCTTGGTACTTGCATATTCCAGACAGTTTAATACATCCAGGTTTTGTTTAAGTTATTTCTACTGCTGGATTCATTATATTTTGTCTGGGTTTATAGGTAACTGGGGACCCAGGAAAACTGGTTGCTCTTCATAGAAATGTTGACAAGTTTGGAATCAAAGAAATTGCAAGAACTGGAAAGGTTAGGTCTTTTGAATCACGGGTCATTCTGGCTCTTAAACGCATGTTGATAACTTAATTGCTGCTGCTGCCTTTTTAGATTGCTTTAAGGAGGGAAAGGATGGGTGAGTCAGCTCCTTTTTGGAGATTTTCTGCTTCACCATATCCAGATCTTGAAGTGAAAGAACCTGTCGTTCAAGTAGTTTGTCAGTTAATTCCTTTCATTGAGCTGATTATGAGGTATACTTACACACCTGGAACTCTGGAGCTATGATTGTGTAAATAATAAATAGGTACATTAGGTTCTGTGATGTAAATCACCAATCAGAAAAAGAGTGAGGTTGTTTTGCATGCTGTGTTTTAACTTGGATCATGACTGGATGTCATCATCCTACATTTCTTGTTAACGAACCAATGTTTTCCCGTCTTCTCTGCAAAACCGGTACCCGAATCTGCAATCTTTTTCATTGAAGATGGCAAGAAAGTTCCAGCAGCTTAAAACTCGACTAGGGGAGGCATTGCACTTGATCTTATGACAGCGGCTCTCGAACCCCAATCACCGATCATGGTTGCCCCGATTTTTATGCATAAGTTAGCTCACCCTCATGGTAAACTCAAGCTCTGATTTAAGACTGAGTAGCTTATTTTCGACTTCTTCAAATGACTCTCAGTGGCCCTTTTTTGGCTTTCTGTTCAGGAGAACTAGCAACAGCTAGAGCAGCAGCTTCCTGCAAAACGATTATGGTTAACCTCTTTACTTGAAAATGAATGACTTCTTTTGTTTTATTTTTGGGGTGCTTGTATATGTGTCTTGTTGGTAGGTTTTGTCCTTCACATCCACTTACATCATTGAAGAGGTTGCTGGTAGTTGTAGTTTTGTACGGTTTTTCCAGTTATATATAAGTCAGAAACTTCTGAATGAGTATTCAGGTTGTTTGATGGTTCATTTAGCTGCTAGCTTGTTGAATTTAGGGAGATCAGGCATAACGTTTGTCTTAGTATATGATGTGTCATTAGTAATTGGAAAGATACAACGTTAAATTGATGAAGCTAAACTGAGGAAGGATGCTGAAGATGCTTAGTAGTCGTGTGCAAGAGGCTGATTGTTGCTATGATGGAGCAACTAGAGCTGGTATTCATCGAAACATTTATTTCAAGTTTACGGCAAGAGAAACAGAATCTTCGGAAGCAGACTATGGAAGCTCATTTTTGGGTGGCAAAGTGGAGAAGCAGTAGGGAAGCAAGAAATACATCTCAAAATAGATACACTGGACTTAGGATGTGGAAACTGAACCTGTAACATTTTTTAGGACTCATTTTTTAGGATTCACTCTAAGGCCGAACTTCAGAATCCACAGGATCTCTTGCTGAAGTGGCCACTTCATTTTCTAACTCAATCACAGTAGCAACGATCTGAAGGCTTAGCTTTTCTGCGTCCAACACCTACTCAGCTTCACAAAATATATATATTAATTCCCTCTGAGCATAAGCATGAGGTTGAGCTTGAAAATATTGATATAAGCAATACTTTATAATAAAATTATACAACTTTGATTCACCAAATTACCTTACTGAATGGAAGTTACCAAATTTAAAATAACAAGTAACTAAAGTATTATAATAATGATAATTAAAGGGTACGTAAATATTTGCATATCATAATTATATATTTGCATATCACCAATTTATAATTGCATATCATACTTTTATATTTTTATATTTGCATAATATAATCATACATTTGCACAATATCAATTTTTATTTTCACAACTTATATTTATTTACTAAAAATTAAAATCTAAGTAATAGATATAAATAATCGTATATTTCCCCAACGTGAATTAATCTATGCATATTTTAATCTTATATTTGCATATCATTAATTTATAATTGCATATTATACTTTTACATTTGCACAACATCAATATATATTTGCATATTATAATCATACATTTTCACAACTTCAATTTGTATTTCCCCAACTTATTTTTATTTCCCCAACTTCTTCTTCTTATATTTGCACAACGTGAATTAATTTATGCATATTTTAATCTTATATTTGCATATCATCAATTTATATTTGCATATCATACTTTTACATTTGCACAACATCAATTTATATTTGCATATTATAATCATACATTTTGCACCACATCAATTTGTATTTTCCCAACTTATTTTTATTTATTAAAAATTAAAATTGAAGTATTAGATATCAATAATCTTATATTTGCACAACATGAATTAATTTATGCATATTTTAATCTTATATTTGCATATCGTCAATTTATAATTGCATATCATACTTTTACATTTGCACAACATCAATTTTTATTTGCATATTATAATCATACATTTTCACAACATCAATTTGTATTTCCCCAACTTATTTTTATTTACTAAAAATTAAAATCTAAGTATTAGATATCAATAATCTTATATATGTACAACCTGAATTAATTTATGCATATTTTAATCTTATGTTTGCATATCATCAATTTATAATTGCATAACATACTTTTACATTTGCACAACATCAATTTATATTTGCATATTATAATCATACATTTGCAAAACATCAATTTGTATTTTTCCAACTTATTTTTATTTATTAAAAATTAAAATCTAAGTATTAGATATCACGAATCTTATATTTGCACAACATGAATTAATTTATGCATATTTTAATCTTATATTTGCATATCATCAATTTATATTTGCATATCATACTTTTACAATTTACACAACATCAATTTATAAGATGCAAGAAATACTGATGTAAGATTAAAGAAAATATTGATGAGACAACAAAATATAAAAATTGTTCAAATTAAAATATAAAAGTCCTGTCGTAGGGTTATATTATTTATCTGAATGTTATGTTGTAATATAATTAAAAGCCTTTTAGCTCAATGGTAGAGCGATGTGCTTATGCGCAAATATATGAGTTCGAATCCCGCATAGGCTAAAGTTTATAATAATTATAGTAATTTACAAAAATTTCTAATAAATGTCAGTGTCAGCATCTCCGATATCAGCGTCAGCATCTCCGATGTTGACGTCAGCAACATCAACGTCAGTGTCAGAATCTCCGATGTCAGAGTCAGCATCTCCGATGTCGGCATCAGCAACATCAACGTTAGTGTTAGCATTTCCGATGTCGGTGTCAGCAATGTCAGCATTTTGGATGTCGGCGTCAGCAATGTTAGCGTCAGTGCTAACACGAAAAAAAGAAGCATTGACACGAAAAAAGCATCTTCGACTTCGGCGTCAAGCGTCCGCAGCATCGATGTCAGCGTCTGCAGCGTCAACATCTTCGATGTTGACGTCAGCAACATCAATATCAGTGTCAGCATCTCCGATTTCAACGTTAGTAGTGTCAGCATATTCGATGCTGACGTCAACATATTCGATGCTGACGTCAGCAACGTTAGCATCAATGTCAGCATCTTCGATGTCGGCATCAGCAATGTCAAGGTCAGTGTTGCTGACACGGAAAAAAGCATCTTCGACGTCGGCGTCAGCATCTCCGATGTCAGTGTCAACGGTGTCAGGAATGTCGGTGTCAGCAACATCTCAGATGTCAGCGTCAGCATCTCCGATGTTGACGTCAGCAACATCAATGTCAGTGTCAGCATCTCCGATGTCGACGTCAGCATCATCAGCATCTCAAATGTCGGAGTCAACAATGTCAGCGTCAGTGCTAACACGAAAAAAAGAAGCGTTGACACGAAAAAAACATCCCTAACGTCAGCGTCAGCAGCGTCGGCAGCATCGATATCGGCGCCAGCCGACATCTCTGATGTCAGCGTCAGCATCTCCGATGTTGACGTCGACAACGTCAACGTTAGTGTCAACATCTCTGATGCCGATATCAACAATGTCAACGTAAGTGCTCCTGACACGGAAAAAAACATCTTCGACGTCGGCGTCAACCGACATCAGCGTCAGCGCTGACACGAAAAATATTAGTGGTGTTCGCAATGTTAGTGGTGACAGTGTCAGCAGTGTCAACAATGTTAGTGTCAGCGGTGTCAGGAATGTCGATGTCAGCAACATCGACGTTGATATTAATGCAATTTCAAAAGCCTCTTAGGTCAATCAATGGTAGAGCGATGTGTTTATCTGTAAATAAGATATATTAATGCAATTTTAAAATACAAATGCATGTGCATATTCTTTCCATAAGGTTGTTTAAGCTTGCATAACATAATATTATATTTGAATAACATAATATTATATCTGAATAACATCGGGTTATATTTGCATAACAGAAAGTGCCGACATGTAATTTTTTTTTAAAAAAAACGAAAAAAGATAAAAAATAAAAATGACTTCAATATTCCATTGTGTACAAACAGACATCAATCTAGTCAAAGCATCCTTACAATTTGGGGTAATGTGGAAGCTGGACATAGGTGTCAGCATTAACACCCCCAATTCAATTATTATGAGTGGACAAATCAAGACCTTGAAAAGGATGAAAGCGAGCTAGATGATCCTCATCACCATTATAAGTGGCAAATTCTGGACACTAGGACATGTTAGCACAATAGGACCGCCTAATGATGCGAAACTCCAATGCATCTTGAAGACCATGTCAGCACAGAAACACACGATCCTTTAACAGACACACAACTCTCTTGCTCGGAATCAGCTGTGTGGTAATCCCTGGTTGCACCATTATTAGGTGTCCTAGGTCGCTTCAGAAGGGCAGCAGCTGAATCACAGTAGGGGAATATGACAATATGAACAGCTCAGAGTCACGAATTTGCACACTTCCAGAAGCAAGTGCCTGTTTAATCAACTCGTGTACGAATTCCCAAATATGTAGTTCCACTTACCTGAAAATTAGGATATCAAGTTCCATAGCAAATAAAATTCAATAGACTATGAGATATATGCGAAGTACATTTCTAGATAAAATGTGAAACGTCAAAGTAGAACTAAATAAAATTCAATAGGCGTTCACATAATATCAGCATCTGAAAAAGCAATCAAACTCCTAAATCATATCTCAATATTCCAACCTTAAAATAAGATTTTACCTTTACTAAATTTCGGCGGTTGGTATCTCTGGGAACTCAGCACAGTTGCAGCTCCATCTGCTGAATTTCTCTCCATGCTAAAGTTATTTGGAAACCCATTATTTGTTTCTACTGATTCCTGATCATGCAGATAACAAATTTAATCAATGACAGACTCAGAGGCACCCCGTAACAGTACTAATTGCCTTGTATTCTTGCCGAGTCACTGTATCAACTTTTTCCTCATTGACTCCCCATATTACGAAAACATGGTAACATTCAAACTCCCCACCGTTCACCCCCTTGACATCTCAGTTGCTTGACTTGAGCAACTAAAATCAGGGGCTGCTCAAAAGGAGGGATTTTGACATATAGCAAGGAAGAGAAAGAAAGAAATGGGGGCAGGCAAGGGTGGAGGTAATGCAGTAAGAAAGAGACACTATGGTTAGCAAACAAAATCTTAGGCAATTTTCGCCAAATCATGCTGATGCTTTAAATAAATGCAGGCATCGTACTTAATCTATGTCATAACCCAAGGCAGTAGTAACGTATACAGTAGATCACTGGTTTACTTACTTCCCATGAGCAGTTTCACCAGAAAGCATGACTGCATCAGCTCCTTCTCGAACTGCAATAGCAATGTCAGAAACTTCTGTCCTAGTAGGGGTAGGATGATCAATCATACTTTCAAGCATGTTAGTTGCCACAATCACTGGTTTCTGCATGCTGTGACATCGTCTAATGATTTCCTCCTGAGTGAATTACATGGACAAAACATGCCATTTAATTAGGGGAGAGAAACAAATTACTAGCTAAAAATACAACTAGAAATTTCAATCTACATCCCCATCTATGATGATGAGGACAAAAGTGTATTGCATAACATTTGAAGCTTGGGTCTCGGTGACCACCAATGCATATATAGTTGGCACTATAGACTGTATTTAGAGATTACATCAGAATAATATTTGCTTCCATTCAATACACAACCAAAAAGGAAGGTTAGGATCGAAGGAAAAAAGTACCCTGGTCGGACTTATTCATAATTCATCATAGTTGCATATATGGATCCCATTTCCTTAATGGTTATTTAATATTTATCCTTCACATGGAAAGGAAAATAGTAACGACAGAAGCAGAAATTAGAAATCAAATTACTTGCAGTAGGGGCACATCCTCAATGGGAAGCTCAGCTCCAAGATCACCACGTGCCACCATTGCCTGATACAGAAAAAAGGAAGAAAAAACACAATCAGCATGAGACAACCAATAACAGGAAGAAATACAGGATAAGCTCAGCTCCAAGATAGATTGAGAACTCAAAAAGTCACAGGGATCCGTGTAAGCACATATTCACTCCGTGTCAGCACCCTTAATTGTTGAATACTTGGAATCTGCATATGCTCAAACTGCTGTAATTTACGAAGGCAGAACTGCTCTTCAATGAGAAGGGATCGAGTTACACCGAAAGGGAGGCAAGATGGAGAGCATCAAGAGATCAGGCTTGAAATCCACAACACTAGTGATAGGAAGAACAAATTCAACTCTAAAACCTAAATTTCTAAAACGTGGAAGGGGAAATCAACAATGGAAAATTGAACTCAATTAAAAACCCAAAAGACAAAAAAATCAATTTCCTCAATCTCTTATAGCAATTTCTTCATCTTTTTTTTAAACCTCAAAAATTCAACTTCACTCACTTTGATGGTTACCCATTTGGCAGAGCTTAGATGGTGATCTCATAGACTGCATATCATCTCATCAGCAACCAGCTTTTGATCACCCTGAATTAAGAGGCCAAAAACAATTGGTACCCACAAATCTCCCATTCAATTCAAGCAATATATAAATATATTTTTATCTAATATCATCTGATTCAGAACAAGCAGAGATTCAGAAATTTGAAGCCAAACCTAAAATTGCAAACAGGTTCGCAAACTAGTTCTCGCCCTCCTTTCTCCTGCTGTAGGTTTTCTGAAAATTTGAAGCCAAACATAAAATTTGAAGCCAAACCTAAAATTGCAAACAGATTCAGAAAATTTGAAGCCAAACCTAAAATTGCAAACAAATTCTCGTCCTCCTTCCTCCTGATGTAGGTTTTCTGATGCGCAATCAGGTTCGGGCTCTTGGCAAGCAGAATCCGCAAACTGGTTCGGGCTGTCATCGCCGGAGAAGAGCTTCTCGCCGCTCCTCCTCCACTGTATCTCGCCGATGATGGCTGCGGCCGCAAGGTGCGAGGGCGAGCGGGAGAGAGAGGGCTTCAGGATGACGGGATCTGAGAGATGGGAAGGCTGCCATGGCCGGCGCAATTCCCAGGAGGAAGAAAGGGCTTCAACAGCTAGCAATACAAGGGAGACGAGAGCAGAGATCTCGAATTGGAGCGACGCGAGAACTCACAGGAGAGAGGGTGAACGCAGGAGGGAGGGATTCGAGGTCTCGAGGATTAGCCGGGCATCAAAACAAGGATGTCAGCAGCCTTCGGTTACGTTAGAAGAGAGTGGACAGTTTTGCACTTTTTTCAAATATATAGATACTCCACTAATTTAGTCAATTTCTATGGATATGGAGTACTATTATAAAATAAAGATGGATAAAAAAAATTATTATAAAACTAAATATAATACATATATTGCAATGATTATTTTACCTCCGATTATTTATTTACATTACTTTATATATATATAGAATCCAAACACTCCTAATTACTTCTTGTATTGACCTTAATTTTCTAAATGAAAGAGTCTTGTTCCACGCGTTACATTATTGACATTCCATATTTTTGTTACGGGTTACTATCCCATGATCTAAATCCACTAACTTAAAAATATGAATACCCAAATCAATCCCTCCGTATTAAAATAGAGAAAATTTAGTGTTTTTACCCCTTTTAAGATTTAATTAGCGGGGCAATTCGCGAAATAGCCACGAAATAGGGCCTAATTTGCGAAATATTCACGTTTTGGGACAATTTTGTGAAATGTCCTAAATATAAACCTCCACCCTCTCTCCCACGCGCATTTCTCTTTCCTCCGGCTCTCCCTCTCCGCACGCTCTCTCTTTCTCCCTCCCGAACTGCTCAACAACGATTGTGAGGATTTAGGGCCGATCATCTCTCCGATATCATCAAAACCATCGATTTCAGCGTCTCTTCTACGAAATCAGGTAAACAAAGCATTCGATTACAAGCTACAACAAACGCTATCTTGAATTCATGGAAAATTTGCGCCAAAGGCGCAAATTTTACTAGAATTTTGACGATTCTAAGTTGATTTTCAATTATGCTGAAGAATCACATAAAATTTGCGCCGAAGGCGCAAATTTCCTTCAATTTTTGACTTAAAGAAGACGATTGATTACTGCTTTGGATTACTGCTATGGATTACGTAAATTTTTCCTTCAATTTTTAACTTAAAGAAGACGACTTGAATCGAGTGATTACAGCTATATATTACGTCAAAATTTGCGCCTTTGGCGCAAATTTCGAATGATTTTTGAAGCATCAATTACTGATTATGCACGGTTTTTGCTATATGTGTGTGTTTTTCAAGTCTTCCATCGAATATGTGCTTATTTATGCTTATATATGCTATACATGTATGAAATATAGTTGAACCGAATGATTACTGCTATTGAATGCATCAAAATTTGCGCATTTGGCGAAAATTTTGATTCATTTTTTAAGCATCAAGTGATTAATGTTATGGAGTCACACATATAGTAGAATCAAATGATTAATGTTATGGAATGCGTCAAAATTTACGCCTTGGCGTAAATTTTGATTGATTTTTGAAGCATGAATTACTGATTATGATCATTTTTTGTTATATATGTGTAATTTTCAAGTTTCCAATCGAATCTGTGTATGTTTATGCTTATTTATGCTTGTTAATATTTTACATTGCTCAAGTCATCACTATGATTGCTTACACTGTGATTGCACTATGATTGTTCAAGTAATCACTACAGTTGAATCATAGAAATTTTGCAACGGAAGTGCAAGTTTTATAGATTTTTTTTCATAATAGCTGTATTGTATTCATCTAGTTGATTTATAGATATAGATTCCACACTGTTGCATCCAACATTGTGTTCATGTCATCCAATATTGTGTTCATGTCATCACTACACTTGAATATGGGCAATATAATGAGGTATCCATTCCTTATTAGACTTTGATTGCTCATGTCATCACTACACTTCCTTATTGCACTTTGATTGCGCCATGTCAGCACTGCACTTGACTCATAGAAAATTTGCACCGGAGGTGCAAATTTTGTTGAATTGTGTTTATAACTGTTGTATTTTGTCATTGTTGAATCAAATATTGCATTTGAACATATATAAGGAAGTGCCCATTCCTTATTACACTTGGATTGGTCATGTCATCACTAAAGTTGAATAATAGAAAATTTGCACCGAATGTGCAAATTTTGAAGGATTGTGTGCATAACTAGTGTATTGTATTCATCTAGTTGAGTTAATGATATGCATTTCTCACTGTTGCATCCATTATTGCATTTAACAATATAATGAACAACACGTTTTTTTATTAACATAGTAGGATTTTGTTCATAAGAGGTGTAATGTATTCATTTAGTTGATTTAATGATATAAATTCCTCACTGTTGAATCCATTATTGCATTTGACAATATAATGATGTATCCAATCCTATTACACTTTGAATGTTTCATGTCAGCACTGCATTTGAATCATAGAAAATTCGCACCGTAGGTGCAAATTTTGTAGGATTTTGTTCATAACAGGTGTATTCTATTCATCTAGTTGATTTAATGATATAAATTTCTCACCGTTGCATCCATTATTGCATTTGACAATATAATAAAGTATCTATTCCTCGTTATACTTTGATTGCTCATGTCATCACTACATTTCAATGATAGAAAATTTTCACCGTAAGTGCAAATTTTTTAGGATTGTGTTCGTAACTTGATGCCGCTCAATTATCGATGACTCCTGGTGACATTGAGGACAACATGAAAGTTCCATTTGATGGCCCTGTCACTCGTTCAAGGGCCAAGAAGATTCAAAGTGCAACTAAGGCCTTTCTTGTCCGTCACCATGGAACATTAGAGCAAGGGTTCAGGCCACCCTGGATCACTTGGCTCAAGGTTACACCGCCAGCACAAGAAGTGAGCTTGCGTCCACACTCGGAGCTCATGAAGACTCGGCTACATCCGCCTTAATCAAGACCAAGCCGAGTGGGCTTCATGCATGGGCCGAGATTACATTGTGCATGGGCCGAAAATTAGTTAGTTAATTATGTTATTATTTTATGCAATTAGATAAATAAGGTGGAAATTAATTATATCTCTTCTAGGTATATTACTTTCCCACCAAGTTATTATATTTCTATCTTCTTAGGATTTATTTATCTTTAAGTATTTCATTAATCTTAGATAGAATTAATCTATCCAAACCCCTTTCCTTTGCAAGGAAGGATTGGTTAGATTCCTCATTAGTTTACTATAAATTCATGTTATGTCTTTTGAATTTAATCAGATTGAATTAGAATTGAAGAAACCCTTAACGGATCTAGGGTTCTTCGATTATCAATCCCAAAAGCTATCCGGTTCGTTTGTTCTAAAAACTTCGGCTCCAATCATCATCATCACCCATCACGTTGTTCTTCATCTTCACCGACACAAATCACCATCCCCTTCCTGCTTTCCGTCGACATCGAGCACAGGCCAAACCATCGTCGAGAAGCGGTCGCAAGAAGGAGGCCAGCCCTTGGTTTCCTCCGCGAGGAGATCCACTCCAGCGAGCGCGGCGCCCCTGCATCGCAGCGCCGTGCCCTCGCTCCGCAGTCCCAGGCGCCCTCGCTCCGCACAGCCCAGGCTCTCGCGCTCGCTCTCGCCCCGGTCGCGCGATTCCCGCCGACGACCTCGTTCTTGTGCGCAGCGTCTCGCGTCGTCGCTGTCTCGATCTCGCGCAAGCTTGCCCTCGCAGCTCCCGGTCCAGTTTCGCGTCCGCACACCCTGAGGAGAGTACTCCTGTGTGCGCCGCCCTTCTTCCAGCGATCGTGACGGGCTTACCGGACTTCCGCGCTCGCGCCCTCAAGACCTCGCTTCTTGATTTCGTTATTCTATCGCTATTGTTTAATTAGTTTAACTTAGCTTAGTTAATTGCTGCCATTCTAATTAGTTAGTCGATAGCTGTTAGTTGTTTAATTTTCTTAGGTTATAAAAGTTATTGCTTTAGTTAGTATTACTTAATTCGTTTAATGTTGTTTACGTATAAGTTTAGTTAGGTTAGTTAGTTGCAATTTATTAAATTAAGATTGTGGTTTAATTAGTTTAATTCAATTGTCAATCAGGAGATATCGGAAGAGCATTGCAAGATCTTAGCAAATATACGGCGTGGTTCTTGATCTGAAGCCCACAGGCGAAGGATCGGGTATCCCAAACGTATCATAACTGCTGTATTATATTCATATAATTGATTAGATGATATAAATTCCTCACTGTTGCATCCAATATTGCATTTGACAACATATTGAAATTCCCCATTCCTTATTGTACTTTGATTGCTCATGTCATCATTATACTTTGATTACTCATGTCATCGTTTCAATCAGATTGGGTTTGTTACTACTGCAATGTATTTATCCTCTTAAATTCATACTCTACAGATACAACCTTTGTTGGAGACACTACTTCAGAGGTGTTTATGATTGGTGACTCAATAACACTACATGGTTTAACTGAAAAAGTGCACAACAGATTCAATGTAGACAGTGCATTTGAATTAGAATTCAATCATTTACACCCTTTCAAATTCTTGAGAGCTCCCCTTAATGTTGAATGTGATGCTGATTTGAAATTGTTTTTAAAGTTGTCCGTACTACAGGATGTTAAATTTGCTGTTGAGTTGTGTGTCAGCATTAAAACAGATAGTGAACAAGAAGATCAATAGGCATTCTCAGCTGACAGTTTATAGTTGGTGACATGCAATCATAACCGACATTGTCTCAGGGGAAAATAACATGACATTAATCGGTGACACCAGGATGAAGGGTGTATTGTTAGAAGATACTGGAGATGGCATGTATTTTGTAAACAGTGATACTGCAAGTGATGAAGATTCTGCAGCTGAAATATGGAGAACATTCTATTCTACACCACACATGAGAGAAACTACACTAGAAGATTGGGATGCTAATAGCTCTACTGTGCCTAGTCTGAATCTGAATTCAAAAAACTTGATGTGCATAGGCAAAAGCTTTGAATCAAGGAAAGCAGTTAAGAATGCTTTGGGAATCTTGTCAATATCTAGATATTTGGTTTTCGTGTGGGAAAATCAGATACAAAGTATTATAGGGTGCATTGTGTAGATCCTAACTGCAAATGGAAAGTGCATGTCAAAACTCTTGGTCCAACTTGGCATGAGGTTATAGTATATGTTGACATGCACACCTGCACGTGGGATTTCAGAACAAAACACTACAAACAGCCTTCATCCTCTGTGGTTTGAATATATTTAATCTTGCTTTTTAATATATTATTTATTCTAATTTGAATATAATTACACAATGTTGACGCTGGATACAAACCAGCACCGATAATGGATAAGATGAGAACAGAAAAAAGATGCCAATTACCTACTAGAGAGCATGGAAATCATCAAAAATTGTACACGCAATTGTTAAGGGGACACCAGAATCAAATTATGCAGATTTGCCATCATTTTGCCATACATGTCTCATTACTTGTTCCTCTCCTTTGGACAGTGCATCAGAGCATTCCCCCTCTTAAAGAAGGTATGTCTTAATTAATGTCAGCATTAAATCTGTTTTCATTGATTTTCATAAATTCAACATGATCAGTAATTTCATTTCTTTATCTACCAGGTTGTTGTTATTGATGACACATTCTTAACTGGACAATATAGAGGCACGTTGCTTGGAGCAGTTGCACAAGATGCAAACAGACATATTTTTCCGCTTGCCTTTGGTATTGTTGACTCCGAAAACAACAACTCTTGGGAATGGTTTTTGTATCGTCTGTTGAAGGTTGTGCCTCCCTCAAATGACTTAGTTTTTGTCTCTGATAGACATGCTATCATTTCAAGGGCTATATCTTTGGTTTACCCAACAGCTACATACTGCATATGTATGTGGCACTTGAAACAAAACATCAAAGCGACATTCAAGAAAAATGAACTGGGGAAAATGTTCAAAAAAGCAGCAGAGAGTTACACTATCCAAGAGTTCAACAACTACCTTGCACAAATAGAAGCAACCTGTCCAAAACTATCAGAATATCTGGTGTCAGCAGGTTTTGATAAATGGGCCAGAGCACATGCAAAGTGTAATAGATACAACATGATGACATCCAACAATGCTGAAAGCTTGAACTCCGTTTTTAAAGGGAAAAGGGATTATCCCATTGTGGCACTTATGGAGTTTGCTAGAGAAAAGCTCACATCATGGTTCCAGGAGAGAAGAGAGAAAGCACTAGAAAACCAAGACAGAATAACTCCTGAAATCCTTAAGGTGATAAGGAAATCACAAGAGCAAGTTGGATTATGCAGAGTAGAAAGGATGAATGCATCACAATTTGAGATCAAAGGTCACGGAGCTGTAGCTATAGTTGATCTATCAGCGAGGACATGTACGTGCAGGGTATTTGATGTCGAGAAAATAACGTGTGTACATGCTCTAGCAGCCATTACACACATAAAGGAAAATGTGTCTGATTTTGTTGCAAAATTTTACAGCAATGATTCTTGGTGTATGGCATATGCAGAAACAATATATCCATTGTTGGAAGAAGATCAAGGGAACATCCCTGATGTGATAAAATCTATTAAATGTTACCCTCCAGTAGTAAGAAAGAGAGCAGGAAGACCACCTTCAAATAGAAAGCTTTCAATGGGAGAGTTCAAGAAGAGGTTAAAGCATTCGAAATAAGGCTGTCAGCACAATTTCTGTCATTGGTATTATATAAAAGTAATGTTAGGAAATAATACAGCTTAGACATTGTGAATAACATTTATGTTTCAAAATAAAGATTAATTCAATATTATAGAAATTTTTTTTTAGATTTTATCATGTAATAATACAAGTTTGTATATTCTTTTCCATCTATGTCAGCGCAATTTCGCCATCGGTGCTCATGAAATTTCAAATTTATATCATTGTTGTTCATTCAAAAAACAATACAAAGTTGACAAAGTGTTGTTGTTGTGCAAATATAAACTATTGTTGAGCAAAAATAAGATGATGTTGAGCAAGTTTTCACCAATCATACGATGTTGTGCAATTTTATTATATTGATGAACAAAAATAAGACCATGTTGAGCAATAATCTATAGAGCAACTATGAGAACATAAATAGAGAAAATAAGATCTTGTTGCCAACAAAGTGTTGTTGTTGTGCAAATATAAACTATTGTTGAGCAAAAATAAGATGATGTTGAGCAAGTTTTCACCAATCATACGATGTTGTGCAGTTTTATTCTATTGATGAGCAAAAATAAGACCATGTTGAGCAATAATCTATTGAGCAACTATAAAAACATAAATAGAGAAAATAAGATCATGTTGCCAACAAAGTGTTGTTGTTGTGCAAATATAAACTATCGGTGAGCAAAAATAAGATGATGTTTAGCAAGTTTTCATCAATCATACGACGTTGTGCAATTTTATTCTATTGATGAGCAAAAATAAGACGATATTGAGCAATAATCAATTGAGCAACTATGAAAACATAAATAAAGAAAGTAAGATCATGTTGCTAACAAATTCATAAGTGTCGATTGTTGTTCAAATATAAACTATTGTTGAGCAAAAATAAAACGATGTTGAGTTTTCCCCCTACTGCACTTCAATGTTGTGCAATTTTATACGATTGATGAGGAAAAATATTACGATGTTGTGTAATAATCTATTGAGAAAGTATGTAAACATAAAGAGAGAAAATAAGATCATGTTACCAATAATTTCACAAGTCTCGATTGTTGTGCAAATATAAACTGTTGTTGAGCAAATATAATATGTTTTTGAGCAAATATCTACCAATAAACCATGTTGTGCAATAATATTCTATTGAAAAGTAAAGAATCATATTGTGAAAAAATAAATTTAAGGTATGGAATTATAAGTTAAATAAAAAGAAATAAATAAAGTATTACACAATTTCCGATTTTATACAAAAAAAAAGAAAAGAAAAACGTTTTTCCTAAAAATAAAATAAAAAGCAACCAATGTAAATGTCTAATACGCTTTTCTCATTCTAGAAGTTCTCCATCACCTTCGTTTTGTTCCATCCTCCAGCTAAATCTACTCTCTCTCTTTCTCTGCGAGATTTCTTTACGCTTGATTATAGGCTTGTGGAGACAAAATCTATCATATGCATCAACATGTCATCAGATCCGAAAGGTTTGATTTCGTCTATTCCGTATATATTATAGTTTAAATTAGAACGAATTATGTTTAGGGTTTAGTTTTCACGAAAATCAGGAAATGGCGCTTATTCAAGAGGTTTGAACGTTTATAATCAAGCAGTTATTCAGGCTTCCAAGAGCTACCATTGCTAATTCAATTACTTGCTCATTATAATTTGTAGTTAATATGATGGATTTATCATTTAATTTTGAATTTTATACGGTATAAACTGCCTTCTATTACAATGTCATTACTTTCAATATTTGTAGAAATTGATTGTAAGTGTTCATTCTATAGGTAAACATCCCCAAAGTTTAAGTAATTCACCTGTTCTACAAAGTCCAAATCAAATTTCAAAGAGATCAAAAAGATCTGGAGTTAAACCTTCAGTAGTTGATTTATCTAGAGATTCACCTCCCTTCAAAGATGAACTGTTTTATCATAATGAGCCTGGTGCAGCCTATGAAGCAGGGGACGGTTGTCGGTCGCTTGAACCAAATATTCTCAACCACTTGTTCGAAAAAACAGTAAGAAAGAAGTTCCCCTTGTGACTGCTCTTCATGTTAGCACTGTTGGTGTGGAAACCATTTGAATTGCAAGGTTGGATAACCATTCACCTAATGAGACAGTTGTTCAACATGTAAACCCAACTGTGCATATCATCACAGCTGATGAACAAATGGATCCCACCGACATACAACCTAACACAAAAAACAGGCAGATGATTGTGAGGAATGAGAGGAACACAAGACAAAAAAATCTCTCGGGTTTGAAGGCACGTTCTAGCCCACGCTTGCTGGTGTCATCATTGAAAAAAATGAATGACAAGCAGAAGAAATTCATTCAAGATATTGGGTTTGGATTTTTGTTCAACTTGGATATTGTTACCCTACCACTGCATCTTTCATATTGGTTAGTGGATCAGTTTGATGCTAACAAGTGTTGCTTGGTGCTGGCTAATGGAGGAGAACTTGAAATTGCAGAAATAGATGTGCATATCACAATGGGGTTCCCCATGGGAAAGATTTTAGTTGTAAGAAAAACAGTTAAAGAGAATTTCAGTCTTGTGCAAGATTGGAGAAGCACATTTGAGGTCCAGGATAATATAACAACAGCTATGGTGATGGATAAATTGATAGTTGACACTGAGTGTGGTGATCAATTCCTTGTGAACTTTATTGTTATATTAGACTCTATATTGGTTGATACTCTAAGAAACGGGTATGCCAACCATATTTTAATAAGAGTAGTTCCTGAATTGGGTGACATGAAAGACCTAAATTGGTGTGGTCTCGTGTTGGAAAGTTTGGTTGATGCAAAGAAAAGCTGGGAAAAAAACAAGATTGGCCATTTCAGAGGGCCTCTATTATTCTTGGTTGTAAGTATTTTTTTTAAACCTTTCCTCTGATGTTAACTTAATTTCTTTACAGTGTACGTACAATATTCTTCATGTCAGCATTCCCCCGCTCCATCATTATACTGATATATGTTTATCACCTTGGTGTTGCAATTGTTTTATATGGATAGGGTGAAACTATTTACAAGCACCACACTCAGAAGAATGAGTTGCTGTTTCCCAGTGTTTGTTGGCATGAATTACAAAATTTTGCGCAAACGAGAAACTGATGATATTAGGAGGCTTTGGCCGTGGCTTAGTCCAGGCTCGCCAAATTGTTCCTCCCCATCAAGACATACTGTCTACATCTTGTCCGCCCACTACTGCACAAAACGATGAAGGCACCAGTCACCCTGCTGATCCAGAAAAACAACCACCCCTAGTAGAGGTTTATATGAATTCTTTAAACCAATTCAATCTAATATTGGTGCAATTTAGCATGTTCTGATATTTACTGGTTATTTTTTATTCTTGTTTTTATGTGTTGTTATCTTCTAGAGTTGAATAAAGTTTTTTGCTCAAAAAACATCTGTGCTTGCATCTACTATATCCGATTTTGTTGAGTGGTCTACAAATGTACCGCCTGAACTACAACATGATGACAAGGTGAAAAGACTTCTACATGGGGCAAACCAGCTTCTAGGGATGGAAGATGTAACCCTTGAGCCTACTACAGATGCCGCTGATAGGTCTTATACGAATGACTCTCCAAACACACATTTTACCGACTCCCAAGAAAAATTATGGTCAGACCCTGCTTTCATATATTGCATTACTCAAATTGAGATGGCATATCAGAATAAGCAAAAATTGAAATCAAACATCAAAGTAGATGGGGAATTTTCCTTTGATATATTTTAAATGATCCTGTTTTTAAGAAAGATAAAGAGAAATCAAAGAACACTGGAGATGCAAACAACGATACTAATGAACCAAACCAGGCTCCTCCAGACGGCAATGTTCATCCGCCAATACACCAGGATGTTCAAGCTAAAACTGCAGACACATTATGCACAACTCCAAATCCCCTACCCACTCAATTTCAAACTGATATTCCACCAGGGAACCATTTGGGAGGCAGAAGAAAATGCAAGTCCCCTGCTGCATTGCCAACACGGAGATCACCGCGTGTGAACGCAGCTGATGTGAATGCTGCAGACTAACTAAATGACACAAAGAGAGAAGAAGCCGCAAGGAGAGCACATAAACCTTCTGCATGTTTGAGAAGCCCTTATTATTCACGTGTTGTTGATATTAATGATCCTATCTCTGAAATTGAGCGCACTGTTTCAGCCTATTTAGCAATGAAAACAACTCATAGCACGTAAGTTCATTTTAATCTTAATTTACTTAATGTATGTTCAGTTACAGGTAAAAGATTATTTTTACTAAATCCATCTTCATAATGATTCGCTTTGCAGTGAAGTTTTATTTAAACACAAGTCTGTTGAAATTGTTATGACATACATGGGTACACTTGAAGATGAAACCCACTTATCTAGTGTCATTATTGATGCATGGACAATTGTCCTCAACCACAAGGAACAATATAAAAGTGTCCAATCACCAGCAAGACTATTTGTCAATATCAACAAATCTGTAATATTTTTACAAGTTCATCCTTCAATTACACTCCATTGTTTGTCATTATTACAATGGGTCTGTTTTTTTTTACTAATTTCTATTCTTGATGCAGTTTAATGTGGAGAGTGTATCATCAGGAGCTTGTGATGAACAGTTTAAGAGGTTTAACCTCCACCTTGATACTATATTGTCTTTGTCACCACACATTTCTTTGAGAGATGTAGACATGATAGTCCCTCGCAATCACATAAATAAAGTTCTCTAAATACTGAATTTGAAATCAAAGTTAACAAGCTCAATCACTAATGTCTATCTGTTTTATATTATGTTGATTAGATTGTATTTGGGGTTCAACGAGAAGTGTTTTATGTCATGGTTGTCTTCAACTTTAAAAACAAAGTTGTCCAGATCGTTGATATCACCCCATCTTACACTGATGCAACTTGCAGCTTTCCATCACCCTTCGAATGTTTGGTAAGTTTTATTAATGATATCTAATATGTCTTGTATTAATTTCATTTAAATATCACCTCAGTTTACAATTAAAATTACATGCTTTATAATTCAATCCATGCAGGGGGATATGCTGATTGCTTATCTAACAAATAAAGGGCTTGGAGCAAAGGCAGAAATAGTGTCAACTGCACCAACATCAAATGTCCCCATCGCATGGGCTGGAGAAGAGAAAGTTATGCATTATGGGGTATGCCTCATGCGTCACATGGAGACCTTCTTTGGGGCAGAGAGAGGGTACAAGTGTGGATTGGAAAAGGGCAATTTCAAGAATATCTCAAAGCTACGGGTGAAGTACCTAACAGATATTGTTTGCTCAGAGCTGAATGAAGTGAACACAGAAGTTGTAAAGGCAGCGAAATCCCATGCAAAAATGACTTTAAGGGGGATTCAGGGCCAGAAACTAAATCTTGGTTGAATAACTACAACGCAATTTCATGTTTTTTTTGCAAACTTTGGAATGTATTTGGGTGTAGACAGTTGTGTACTCTGCTTCAGAACAGTTTTCTCGTAAACATTAAGACAGTTGTTTTCCCTGTGGTTTTAAGGTGGATAGTATTTGTCAAGATGCATACAAGTATAACTGCTTCTGAACAGTTGTGTGTTCTTTTCTATATGTCAGCACAATGCTCTCCCCTCGGTAATCAAATATGTGATTTGTGTTTATAACTGGTCTATTTTATTCATACAGTTGATTTGATGATATTCATTCGTTTGTTGTGCAAATATAAACTATTGTTTAGCAAAACTAAGATGATGTTGAGCAAATCACCAATAACATAAAACCTTAGTTAAATAGTGTCAACACTACTTTTACCAAAACAATCCACAAACTAATCAATGTGTCCGCAATATCACAAAAGATAGACGTAAAACTTCAGTAACACTTTATAATATCAAATATGAGGTGCGAAATTACAAAATAATCATATGATTATTATGATATTAATATGTTGCATCATATCATTAGCCTGGAACACATAGAAACTAAAAAAATACATTGAACATATAAATAAGTTCCAATATTATCAATTATTAATATAGTAGAACTACAGTCCTAAGAAGTCATCAATCTTCTTCCTCCTTTCCATTTCTGCATCTAAAACTTCTTTAATGCACTCCATGAGATTGTCATTTACCTCTTCCAACATCTGTCTTTGTTTGCCCGGTTCTCCTTCCATCTACATAAAACATAAAATACAAGAGTCAATACAAAATGGAAAAAAAAAATTACGGATAAAACTTCAAATATCACCTTTGATAGTGCTTCAGCGTCTTCATCTTTGGATGCACTCCGAATGTGATGTTGAGTTGCTATTATTGATCTTTGTAATTCCTCATATAATGTATAATGAACCACAACGGCTTCCACCAACTCGGCCCTACGAGCCTCTTTGTTAGTCTCACATGCCTCATCAACGAGAGTCATGTGATACCCCCGGTAAACAACACCATCAAGCTCATCCATCAGTTGATGGAATCTTGTGCAAAACTCAACAGTGTTTCCATAATTCATCTTTTTGGAGGGGAATGTGTTAGCAGTGTGATTAAAAGTTCTAGCATACTGATTTATGTTAAAATCAGTTTGCATACACCAATGGACAACAAAGAATTATTTATGGATATATATAGGCAATAATTATACAGTTTTCTTCCTTGTAACAATTATTTGGGTCCCTTCATTACAGAGTAACTATAAAAGAAACTGTAAAAACTGTAAAACTATACACTGAAAACGGATTACAGTTATTTGAGTTACATTTATCATTGTTGGACATTAACCCCTCGTGTCAGCACTACTTTCGACCTTATCAACCTAGTGTCACCACAAAAACTTCAATAACAGAAAACGTCACAACATACACTACAACATCAGACAAAATATAAGGATAGTGTCACCAATACTTCCAACTACTCTAACCAACAATGTAACAAACGACTTTGGGCCCTAGCCACCTCGTGCAACAACATACACTGCAAAATAATCAAAAAATACAAGGCTAGTGTCACAAGTAATTGTACCTAATATCAGTGTCAGCACTACTTTGGGACTTACCCACCTAGTGTCAACACATAAGCTTCACTAACAGAAAATGTCAACCCATACATTTCAATAACAGAAAATACGAGGGGTAGTGTCGCCACTACTTGTAACTAATATGATTGTTAAACATACTTTGGCCCTTAACCACCTAGTGTCACCACCACATAAACTTCGAAATCAAAAAATACAAGGCTACTGTCACCGCTACTTCAAACTACTCTAACCAACATTGTCAGCAATACTTTGGGCCTTAACCACCTAGTGTCACAACAAATGTCATACTTAAACATCAAAGATTACTATGATTGAATTGAAATCAGAAACAAATATGATCAAGAACAAACTTCATTCATAAATATACATTAGCTTACATTCAGTACCACAAAGAGTTACAAACTACACTGATATCATACAATGGAAATCAGATACAAAAAGGTACTAAATGATAAATACTTAGATTTTGCAATAGACCTACAACTAGATTTCTGATCGACAAAGAGGACAATTGCCTTGAACTCTAAGCCAAGATCGCAAACAACTTGGATGGAAGAAATGTTTGCATGGCGTTTCAAGAACGGGAATTGATGCCAACATCGGCTGCAGACATATTGTACATTCGTCTTCATCAAGATCAAGGTGATTTATCTCCCTTAATCCGTCAATATGCTCTGGAGGTGCTGGATGATGTGGTTGGTCAACCTCCATATGAATGTCAGGGTTTATGTCGAATTCAGAGCTTGAATCAGACGAAGAGTGAGCAAAGAAATGTACATTGAAAGTGATGTTCGGGCACATACCATACTCAATAAATCAGCGTCGGCCGGAAACCAACTTCTAGTATATTCCATTAAAAGTCGATTGGGTACCTACCTTCTAACCACACCAGTGACTCCTGCATCATGTAACACTTCATTGTAGCGGGCTAAACTCATTAACATACCATTCTAAGTAGAACCATGATAAAATGTTAAAGGAACGCTATCAGAATGGATGGACACGACGAGTTGACTCGGTCCATACCAATATGACTCAGTGGTTGATATTTCCACTTCATACGTACCAACACTGTAGTCATAATCTAGTTCAGTAAAAGTTGGAAATGCCATTGAAAGAGAGAAAACCTACACAGACAAAATCAAGATTCACTTATATATTAGACAATCACTTAAAAATAAAACATTACAGGAATATTAATAGGAAATAAACATTTCATAAAAACAAAGAAAAATAAAATTTCTGAAAAACTGGATCAACCCTAACTGATAACTTTTATTTACAGTAAGAAACAAACAACACCCACAGAAATAATGCAATACGAACTAAGCAAAACAAACAACAAAATATGGGTTTAATAGACTGCAAAGGTAATGGAAAGATAAACGAAAATCGCAAAATACAACAATCAAAAATTTGCTGAAACAGTACATCAAAATAACCGATCACCTTTTTTTTTCAGAGGAAGGAAACATGAAGGGATACATACTAGAACCGGAATCGCACCTTGAGAAGGGAAAATCTTAATGGGAAAGAGAGTGGATGAAGATGAACAACTGGAGGGAGATGAAAAGACTTGCAAATAACCTGAACTACGTTCAAACAACGTATAAATAAAAGAAAAATGGGTCGGGGCTCTCTAAACTAAGCCCAACAGATATGTTGAAGACAATTTCAAAAATCTCAATATTTGTGCAAAAATAATCTATTGTTAAGCAAAAATAAGATCATGTTTAGCAAATTTTCACCAATCGCCGGTGTTGTGAAATTTTAATCTAATGATGAGCAAAAATAATACCATGATGGGCAAACAAAATTATTGAAAAAGTATAAAATTATATTGACAAAAAATATAATCATGATGAGAATATTTCAAAAGGCTCGATTGTTGTGCAACTATATACTACTATTGAGCAAAAATAAGGTGATGTTGAGCAAAATTACACCAATCCCCCCACATGTTGTGCAACTTTATTCTATTAATGATAAAAATAAGACCATGTTGTGTAATACTCTATTGAGAAACTGTAAAATTATATTGAGAAACAAAATAGAATCATATTGGGCAAAATTTCACAAGTCTCAAGTGTGATGCAAAAATAAGATGATGTTGAGCAAGTTTCAACTAAGCCCCCCATGTGCAATTTTATTATAAGAGCACAAGTTTCTCAACATGATACGTTTGGGATAACCGATCTTTCGCCTGTGGGCTGAAGATCAAGAACCACGCCGTATATTTGTCCGATCTTGCAATGCTCTTCCAATATCTCCTGATTGAACAATTAAAGAAACTAATTAAGTAAACTAATTATAGTGACAGAAATAAATTAACTAAATTTAATAAACTAAAGCGACGACAAGTAGCAAGAGAAAGCGAGAGAGAAGCGAGGGAGTCGGGAGCGCTGGCGCTGGGGCTCGGCACACAGGACACAGGGTCCTCAGGGTGTGCGCGAGAGTCCGGGTGCGCAAGGGGCTTCTCTCGCTGGGAGCGAGAGTGCTGGCGAGCGAGACGCAGAGCGAAGACAAAGGCGAGGGCAAGCGGGTACACGAGAGCGGGAGCGATAGCGCTGCTGGGCAACCGCGAGTGCCTGCGCACACGGAGCTGGCTTCCGCGCTCGCTGGGAGCGAGCCTGGTAGCGACTGGCGCCAAGGCTGTTGTTCTCGTCTTCTTGCAGCGGTTTCGGAATTAGGGCTGGGTTTGGTTGATTGTTGCCGAAAAGTGATGGTGATGATTGTGATGGTGATGGCCGAAAATATTAAGAACACAAGAGCTTTTGGGATTGATAATCGAAGAACCATTAATCCATAAAGAGTTTCTCCAATTCTTTTCAATCTGCTTTAAATTCAAAGGGAACTACATTGTTTAAATAGAAAACCAACAACCAATTCTAATCGTGCAAGATAGAATTTAGGTTGATAAAGATAGATAAAAATAACCTAAAGATAAATAAATCTAACTAAGATAGAATTTAAATACTTAGTGGACAAGAATTACATCTAGAGCAGATATAATTAATTCCACCTTATTAAACTAAATTGTATAAAATAACAAACTAATTAATTAAGTGAACCGGCCCACACATCTAAGCTACTCGACATGGGCCTCAAGAGCACTCGGCATGGGCCAAGGCCCACTCGACATGCATCTTGAATCTTCTTCCATGGTGGCGCCTTCTTCTTCCTCTTGAGGACGAGACTCTTTGCCATCAGTGGCCCTCGAATCGGTCTTGAGAGCTCGCCTGGATCAAGATCATTGTTGGACCCACAGAAGGTCATCTTGATCCGCATCATTCTCCCCTTCTTATCTTCGATTCGTCCTCGAATCGAGTCATTGAAGAGCAGTAGGGAAGAAGCAACCACCAAAAAGTAACTTCCTTGACAATCAACTTGAGATGGTGCCAGCAGAATTTGAGGCAAATGAACCTCAAAAACAACACCTGTCATAGGTATCATCGAGCAATCAAAAGGAACAAAATCAAAAGGCTCAATAACCCTATGAACTCCAGAATTCTCAACATTAGAAACTTTCTCAAGAGGTACAATGGCTAACTCAAGAGATGTGTCCCCAACGTCCTCATCGTTGTCGTCAGAAGCAACCACATCATCTGGTGCAGCACTGCAGTCCACTTGCAGCGAAGATTCGGAGGTCTTAATGGAGAATTCCTGCAGCGTGTGACCTACTGATGGAAAGCTCGTTGAGTCAGCTTCGCAACAAGACTGAGTGGGCTTGTTTCTGATGTCGGAGTCAACGGGAATCTGCGAAACAAGTTCGACGCGCTGTGCTGAATCTGGGGCCACGATTTTGATCTCATCCTGGGCTGCGGGCATGACTGAATCAGGGGTGCCGGATGGTATGGCCGCGGGTGCAGCCTGATTGGTGTATGTGCCGCAGTGCGCTTCCCGTCTTGCCGCAACCTCCTTCTCGGCTTTGTATTGGCGCTGTCGTGCCTGTTCCTTCAAAACAGCTTGAGGCGAAAGGGGTAGGAGAGTAACTCTCCTCCCATCAAAGGTGAATGCATATGTATTCGCACGACCATCATAAATAACAAAACGATCATATAATCAAGGACGGCCTAGCAAGATATGACTACAATCCATTTGAGCAACATCACATAACACTGTATCATGATATGATCCAATAGAAAATGAAACTAAACATTGTTTGGTGACCATTATATCAGTTCCATCATCAGTTATGCCATTTAAGCCATAATGAGTAGCTCTAGGAGTAGTAGTTAAAAGGAGGAAATCTACTACCTTTTCATTGATGAGATTACAGCAACTCCCACCATCGATGATGACACTTAAGGTAGCCTCACTAACCACACACTTGGTGTGGAAGATGTTCTACCTTTGATCAGCCATGGGAGACTCCTGAATGTGTAGGACCAGTCGATTGACAAGGCAGAGAACGTCGTCGAACTCTGTAGTGTCGATCTCTCCAGCGTGTGGCGCAGGAGGGGTAGGGGAAGGGTTGGGGTTATTGTCGTTCGACATGTTCCTACAATATCAGAAGAGAAACAAGTAAACGGAGCAAAGACCAGAAACCAAGTAATGCAAGCCCTATTGATTCCTAAGAGTGATTCGGTTTTAGAAATCAAAGAGGCGAGAAAACAAGGCACTAAATTCAAGCAATTCCCCTAGACACAGAATTTCGCAATATTGAAGACAACAAGTAAAGATCAAAATTTCAAATTAAATCAGCCACAAGTCGGATATCAAGGATAGCAAGTATAAACAAGCGGCTAATGTGTCTAGAATAAGATATACAATGTGATGCTCGAAAAGTATGAATATGTAGCAATCGAAAATAGCAATCACAAGGGCAATCAAGTGCACACACTCCGTCAACTATTATCTGACGGTTGCAACACGGTTCAGAAAAAGAGGGGTGTGACCAAGGCTCCTGTGTCGGCACAGCACAAAATCACACAGAGTAGGGTTCTTTTGTAATGCTTAAAACCGATCAGATCATCTAACATGTAGGAAAGAAAAGAAATAACAAAGGAAGAGTTACTAACTCAACAATGTAAGGTATGCTATTCTTCTTCTTCTTTTTATTTTTGTCTTTTTTTTTTAATGATGCTCTCGGATTTTCTGATTTTTTTTTGTTTTTTTTTTTACTACTAACTAGCTATGACAATATGGCTGTAATGCGACAGAGTTGCCAAGAAAAGAACGAAAACAAAAATAAAATTACTCTACGATGATCTAAAAGTAAGCAAAAATAAGGAAAATAGGCTAGAAACTAGAAAAAATTAGGGTTCTTTAGTGGTGCAAGTTCATATAATGCTTTAATCCAAGAATCACAGTCATAGGCATGATATGTAGCAACAAGGAATAAAAGATCAAAACTTGCCATCAAGAACTCAATATCTTCCAAATCAAAGATCCAAACAAGAAATAACTAAAATAAAGTGCCAATTCTATGAGTGAATAATAAAGATTTAACTTTTATGCAGCGGGATGGTAAAAATATGGCGCGAAAAGAAATCACTCAATTAAAGAATCAAGAGAGTAAAGAGCTTGCATACACCTGAAATCCGATACCACTTGATACGTTTGGGATACCCGATCCTTCGCCTGTGGGCTCAAGATCAAGAACCAGGCCGTATATTTGCCCGATCTTGCAATGCTCTTCCAATATCTCCTGATAGAACAATTAAAGAAACTAATTAAGTAAACTAATTATAGCGACAGAAATAAATTAACTAAATTTAACAAACTAAAGCGACGACAAGTAGCAAGGGAAAGCGAGAGAGAAGCGAGGGAGTCAGGAGTGCTGGCGCTGGGGCTCGACACACAGGACACGGGGTCCTCAGGGTGTGCGCGGGAGTCCGGGTGTGCGAGGGGCTTCTCTCGCTGGGAGCGAGAGTGCTGGCGAGTGTTGTGAGCTGAATCTGCCATGTTTTACAGTAACTTTTATATCGATTTCTGTATACATTTCATGCATTCGGGCTAAGATAGTACAAAATCTGTATAGTTTATGTTTATTTGCCAAATTATGGAATCTACACCAGTTTCTGTTTAAATCGCAGAATTCGAGGCGTTTTACAGCAATTCTACAGAAGGTCAGGAAAGCTCGGAAATCGGCTACAGAAGTCCAAAGTCAAGGAAGCAGCGGAACCAGTCAAATCGAGCCAAGAACCCAGGCTACTCGATCTAGACTAGCCCTTACTCGATCTCGACAAAGGAAGCCGAGCAGCCTTGGTCGACAGAGCCTGATCGAGAAAGCCAGACCAACCCGACTTCCGGAGTCTACTCGATCTCGACAAGCCCTAGTCGAGATCGACGAAGCCCAGACACCACACCCGGAGTCGACGAGGAGAGAAGCTGACCGAGAAGCCGAGGACGAGAAGCCGATCACACCCTACTCGATCTCGACGAGCCCTTGTCGAGATCGACGAGCCCCTGAGTCCAGATCCGAGCCAGTCGAGTAGAGCCCCCCGAGGAGACCTAGTCGATGACCCACTCCTACTCGAGGTCGACTAGGGCTACTCGAGGTCGACGAGCACCAGGAGGCAAGTCCGAGCCACATCGAGCACCAGTTAGCCGAGACGACGAAAGCTACTCGAGGTCGACGAGCCCTTGTCGAGGTCGAGTAGACCCAGTTTCCAGAAACATGTCGAGTTGATCAGTCCTAGTCGAATTGGAGTTGCTTGGGCGTGAAGGAACTCGAGATGGCCGGGATCTATCCAAATCCATCAAATTTTATCCATGGAAGGGAATCTATCAAGACATGAAGACTTACCTTAGTTAGATTTATCTTTTCCTTAGTTGATTTATTTCCATTAAGCAATTTATTTATCTTTTAAAGCTTTAGATATAATTTTAGATATAGATAGAAGATTCTATCCTTGACTAGCAAGGACTAGAAGGCTATAAATAAAGCCCATGGGGCTCAGTTTTCATCATTCAAAATTTGAGAGACAATTAGTTAGTTCCACAGAGAAGTTTAGGAGTTTTAAGGTTTTTAAGGTTTTGGCTTTCTGCGAAAGTTGATTGCCAGGATTGTAAAGGCTTTGAATTTAGTTTTAATGCAAGTTTCTTTTCATCAATCAATGTCTGTTATTGCAATGAGGCGTGAGTAGTCCACCCACTTCTGGGGCTGGGGTGAGCCCGACGGTGGCCATGTGAGATGACGCAGTAAAGGTCAGATCTTTTTGTGCAATTCATCTTCTATCCCTATAAGCATGATTCTTTTGCGAGAGTTGAAGGTGATCCTTGTTTGTGTTATTGAAGCGAAAGTGATCTTAATGCAACTTGGATTAATTATGTGAAAAAGGGTTAGTAACAATTAGGGTTTATGCGAAAGCCTCTATATGCCTATTTGTTAATGACGAAAGTTATTTGATGGAAAGCATGATCTTTTATGCCTTTATGTGTTACTTTGCATGGTTATCGTTGTGGTGTTGAAACCCTGGCTTTGGAAGTCTTTTAGCATATTGATTTATTTCTGTCGAAATTCTGAGTTTTGTTCGAGATTCTGCAAATTTAAGTTTCTGTTTCCAGTCGACATAGAGTAGACCTTTGTCGAGATCGAGTACTGCCCTTGTCGATCTCGAGTAGGAGCTGGTCTAGGTCGAGTTGGTTTTCTTCTGTTTTCGTCGATTTTCACTTTTTGAGTTTCTGTTGTTCACAGCTGTGGTCGATCTCGAGTTGACTCTTGTCGAGATCGACAAGCCTCTGCCTTTGCTTTTAGTTTCTGCTTTGCTTTGTCTTTTCTGTTTTGCTTTGTTCTTTGCTTTTGTTTTTCTGCTTTTATTTCTGTTTCTTTTATGTGTTTCTGTCTTTCTGCTGCTTTGCCTGTGAGAATTTACAGCTACCTGAGAACTGCTGACGTGCTTCCTCGTGGATTCGATCCTGACTTTCTCTTACTGCATTGGAGGAGTCTTGTATTTATTTGCTGGGGCCTAAGTCTGGTTTGATCTATTTTCATTATATTTCATACTCGATTCACTCCTTACAACAAATTGGCGCCGTTGCCGGGGAAGCTATCAATCGCTCCTTAGGTAGTCAGTTGTCACTGTTTCTTTGAGTTACTTTGCAGGTGTATGCGTCGTTCTAGTCAAACTCCTGAGTTTGACGCCTTAGACGAACCGGAACGCCTTTTTCACATCAGAGCTAAACTACAAAGAGCCATGGCGGCCGCTGAAACACAGGAACAGCTGATCGCTAGGCTTACCAGGGAATTGGCCGCTAAAGATGCTGCTATCGCCGCTGAGAAAGCAGCAAGGGAACAAGCACAAGCTGAGCTTGCCCAATATCCAACCACGGCAGAGGACTACATGCACCCAACTCTCGTCGTGCCTGAATCGGCGATTCTTATCCCTGATAACTCTTTTGAAATTCGCACTAAATTTCTTATAGAGCTTAAAAATAATGCCTTTTATGGTAGATTTAATGAGTGTCCTCTTGAACATATTACAAACTTTGCTGACATGTGCCGTACTCTTGCTGAAGGTACAACTTTGGAATATGTCAAGATGAAATCTTTTCGCTGGTCTCTCGCTGGGCCTGCATTGAAATGGCTGGAAGGGCTGTAACCAAAATCACTCACAACCTGGGCCCAAGTAGAGCAAGAGTTCCTGAACAAATTCTTCCCACCCGCCAAAACAGCACATCTCCGCCAGAAAATCACCGCCTTCAGACAGAAGCAAGGGGAACCACTGGCAAAGGCATGGGAGCGCTACAAAGAACTTCTGCGATCTTGCCCTACTCATGGACAGCCACCCTACGTCATTCAGGAGATCTTCTTCAACTCTCTTGATCAAGTCACCAAGGACAGAATCAACCATTATACTCGCTATGAGTATCTGACAATGCCGCCAAGTGACGCGTGGGGTGTGCTAGAGAAGCTTACCACCTATGACAACAAGTATGGGTCTACTGCAACTTATGAAGAGAACCCATACGCCAGGCCAGCGCCATCCATGCCCCTATATGATCCACCTAAGGAGATTGATCCAGATGTTAGGGAGCAGTACTACAGAGACCAGAATAAGAAGCTCCTCAAACAAGTAAAGTATCTCTCTGTCAACCAGCCTTGTATTGAATGCGGATCGCAAAGGCACACCACTACTGAGTGCCCACACACAGAGCAAGTCAAGCTGGCAGAGCACCACGAGGAGATAGCTTACGCAGGGGGTCCCAATCGCTACATGGGGGACCAAAGGTTTCAGCAACCACAATGGAACCAAGGTGTCCCTAGGATTCCCCCGCCCTACAGAGCTCCAGGACATCCAGAAAGGGACCAGAAAAAGGATGATATACAGACAGTCCTGGAGGAAATACGGAGAAACCACTCAGAAACTAGGCAATCCTTCAACTCTGTCTATACTCAGATGCAAGGTGTCAACTCTAGGCTTGGGGAAATTGATATCTGGCGGAAATCAGTTGATACACAGATTGGTCAGCTAGCAGCAGGAATCCCCAGACAGTCGGGTGCGCTCCCTGGATCTTCAGAACCAAATCCTAAGGGAAAGACTGAACACATCGCTGCTGTAAAACTCAGAAGCGGCCATCAACTGCAAGAGCCAGAGGTCGGAAAGCAGCAGAACAGCGAGAAACAGCTAGTCGACGTCGACAAACCTCTGGTCGATCTCGACAAGGGCCTACTCGACCTCGAGGAGAACCTGCAAAAATCTTCGTCTGCACCACACAGCAACTCGACTGCGCCCAACCTGGTCGATGTCGACAAGACTGTAGTCGATGTCGAGGAGCCCCTAGTCGACATAGAGCAGCCTGCAGCACCTCCGACGTCTGTTCTGGCTCCGACTCAGAAAAAGAAGCTGCCTTTCCCCACAAAATCTCTAAAGGACCCAGCAGAAAAGAAGTTTCAGCGCTTCATCAAGATGCTTCAGAAGCTCAACGTCACCATCCCCTTCACAGAAGCTCTCAATGAAATGCCATCTTATGTCAAGTTCCTAAAGGAGATTCTGAGCAAAAAGTGATCAATGGCTGAGATTACAGAGGAGTGCAGCCATTTGGACATACTGGAGAAGAGGCCGGATCCAGGTAAGTTTGCTATAACTATTGGGTTTGGTCCATACAAAATTAATGCCCTATGTGATCTTGGAGCTAGTGTGAGTATAATGCCTTTAACGATTTGGTCCAAGATTAAGATAGGTGCCCTGGAGCCTGTGGATGCTAGATTTTATATGGCCAACAACACGGTGGTCATCCCAACAGGCATGGTGGACAATGTCCCAGTACAAGTAGGTAAATTCTTCGTCCCTGCTGATTTTCTAGTTGTTGATATGCAAGAAGATCCTGCTTGTCCAATTATTCTAGGAAGACCATTCTTGGCGACGGTGGATGCCAACATAAGCGTAAGGAAAGGAGTGCTCACCTTCAACATCAGCGATGAGGTAATTGAGTATTCCTTTAATAAAACTGAAAGGCATACAGGTCCAATGGAAGAGGTCAAATCTATCTCAGCTGGCTACATCACCCGCGGGGAACCCAAGGTCAGAAATATGACCCCTGAGGAGCTGGAAAAGAGGGACATGGAGACCCAGGTGGAGGAGATCATGGCAATCCTCAAAGAGAACACAGAAAATCCCATCGACATAGACCAAGGTAAGTCGTTGTGGATTCATTATTTTTCGGATGCCTTGACAGGGACTAAGTATGGGGTCAAGATCGACCAAAGCTCCTCGACATCGAGGAGAACCCTAGTCGATCTCGACCAGACCAAGGAGACTCCACCTGAACCAGCATCGTCGAGCAGCAACACTGAAGTGCCAGGCTCGTCGACATCGAGTAGCCTTGTCGAGATCGACAAGACTTGCCCTACGTCGACTTCGCCTTCCTCGACGCAGAGACCACCAGAGCCAGGATCGTCCTCGATCTCGACCACCCTTGTCGAGATCGACCACCAATCGGGGAGCCCAGATTCTTCTTCCTCGACACTGACTCCACCAGACGGACCAGCCTCGTCGATCTCGACCAGCCTTGTCGAGATCGACCACCACCCGTCGCCACCAGATCCGCCTTCCTCGATGAGCAAACCACCAGGAGCAGAACCCTCGTCGACATCGACCAAACTTGTCGAGATCGACCAGCCCCTGCCTTCATCGACTTCTGCATCTGCGAGCAGACCACCACCAGAACCTGCAGTCTCGTCGAGATCGACTAGCCCTAGTCGAGATCGACCAAACACTGTAGTCCCCGATTCCGTTTCTGCGAAGGTAAGCCAAGGTATGGATCTTTCTTCTCCTATTTCCATTAAAGATCTATCTATACATGGGAGAGGTTTGCCTTGGTATGTGCGCTTATGTAGGATATCCAATGATGAGCCTAAAGAATATGAAGTTGGAGACAAGCTCTATGTCTCTAAATCTAAGGATCATTGGTTTCCCAACAAATTCAACAAGAAGCGGATGGGACCGTTCGTGGTGAACAAGATCCATTCTGGAGGATTACAGCTGATGGACAAAAATGGAGTCCTATTTGAGGCCCAAGCTACATGGGCCCTGCAGATGCCACCTTAAGCTAAATGGAAAGTCGGCCTAGCGACTATAAAATCTAGAGCTTGTAAATAGACTTTTTAGGACGTTTTGAGACTTTGTTGCTTTTTGCTTTTGTTTTGAAACACTTTTAGTTTGCTATTATGGGTATATGTCTTCTACACTTTTCAGGACCATGGATAGAACCAAGAAAGTCATACTCGGCCAGGAGGTGCTCCATTCGATATTTAGAGAAATCTGCACATCTGTCTTGTGAGTTTCTTTCTTTACCCTTACCTTGTTTTTATACAGTGAGGACACTGTAATGTTTAAGTATGGGGTGGGGGAAGGGCTTACTTTGTGCATATTTGATCATATTTGACATTATGTGTGCATGTTTAAAATTTAGTTTTTTGAATTGCTACATGGCTATTTTGGAATGCATTATTTGACTTATGTGCATATATGCATGTTTTCCAAAATTTGAGAAAAATGATCCCCATTTAAAATTTTGAATAATGTCATGGAAGCTTATATTGAACTCGACGATGCAAAATTGGATTCATTAGAGATATAGCATGAAATTGCCTAGTAAAGGGAAGTCACAATGAAGTACATTATTTTATTGAAAACCATGAAAGGAGGTAAAATTTGAAATTGCTTTTGACATGTTGCATGATAAGATGATGGAGGACTTTATATTTCCATATAATGCTCATATTGTTATAATCCTAGCCTTACCCATGCTTATGCATCACAAAAGCCATTATATGCCTTGTTTCAAATATTGCTCCACATGATCTAAACATTTGCCATTCTTTACCCTATCCGGGGATTATGTTGAGAATGATGTTACATTATGGAGATTGTCATATGATGTTTGTGTGATTGTTATCATTATTGAAGTTTGGCGGAATTATTTGAAATATATGGAAAATTTAATGAGTGAAAGAAAATCCGATCAAAGATCGACCCTGCTCGCTGAGATAATAGTTTGGCGAGATGGGACACCAGGTGAGGAGTCCAAAGCACTAAGTATCCGGGGCCATTCATGACACCCATGTTTGTGACTCGCGAGAAGGCAGTGCTGAGGTTAGAGAGGTAAAAGCATTTATTATTGAGAAAAAGCATTATGAAAGGTGATGAATCTCAAAGAGAAGGAATGTGGAAATTCAGTTTGGGAATACTCCATTTCCCCGGATCATTAGCACCACATTGCCAAAAATTGCCCACCTTTAGCCTTTTACCAATCTACTCCTTATTGAGCCTAAATTAAAGTCCTCTTGATTATTGTTGCTTTGTCACATAAAAATTATTTGTGCATAACCCTCCTTTTGTGAGTAGATGTTGCTCTTGTATATTTACACATGCATGGATCTGTGACACTAGTACCTTTTCGAGGATGGTAATTGATTGCAGGGACATATAAAGAATGAATCTAAGATGTTGAGAGTTTTGATTTCTTCCCCTGAATGACAAATAAAGGTATTGCTTGAGGACAAGCAAGCTTAAGTATGGGGTGTTTGTTGTGAGCTGAATCTGCCATGTTTTACAGTAACTTTTATATCGATTTATGTATACATTTCATGCATTCGGGCTAAGATAGTACAGAATCTGTATAGCTTATGTTTATTTGCCAAATTATGGAATCTACACCAGTTTCTGTTTAAATCACAGAATTCGAGGCGTTTTACAGCAATTCTACAGAAGGTCAGGAAAGCTCGGAAATCGGCTACAGAAGTCCAAAGTCAAGGAAGCAGCGGAACCAGTCAAATCGAGCCAAGAACCCAGGCTACTCGATCTAGACTAGCCCTTACTCGATCTCGACAAAGGAAGCCGAGCAGCCTTGGTCGACAGAGCCTGATCGAGAAAGCCAGACCAACCCGACTTCCGGAGTCTACTCGATCTCGACAAGCCCTAGTCGAGATCGACGAAGCCCAGACACCACACCCGGAGTCGACGAGGAGAGAAGCTGACCGAGAAGCCGAGGACGAGAAGCCGATCACACCCTACTCGATCTCGACGAGCCCTTGTCGAGATCGACGAGCCCCTGAGTCCAGATCCGAGCCAGTCGAGTAGAGCCCCCCGAGGAGACCTAGTCGATGACCCACTCCTACTCGAGGTCGACTAGGGCTACTCGAGGTCGACGAGCACCAGGAGGCAAGTCCGAGCCACATCGAGCACCAGTTAGCCGAGACGACGAAAGCTACTCGAGGTCGACGAGCCCTTGTCGAGGTCGAGTAGACCCAGTTTCCAGAAACATGTCGAGTTGATCAGTCCTAGTCGAATTGGAGTTGCTTGGGCGTGAAGGAACTCGAGATGGCCGGGATCTATCCAAATCCATCAAATTTTATCCATGGAAGGGAATCTATCAAGACATGAAGACTTACCTTAGTTAGATTTATCTTTTCCTTAGTTGATTTATTTCCATTAAGCAATTTATTTATCTTTTAAAGCTTTAGATATAATTTTAGATATAGATAGAAGATTCTATCCTTGACTAGCAAGGACTAGAAGGCTATAAATAAAGCCCATGGGGCTCAGTTTTCATCATTCAAAATTTGAGAGACAATTAGTTAGTTCCACAGAGAAGTTTAGGAGTTTTAAGGTTTTTAAGGTTTTGGCTTTCTGCGAAAGTTGATTGCCAGGATTGTAAAGGCTTTGAATTTAGTTTTAATGCAAGTTTCTTTTCATCAATCAATGTCTGTTATTGCAATGAGGCGTGAGTAGTCCACCCACTTCTGGGGCTGGGGTGAGCCCGACGGTGGCCATGTGAGATGACGCAGTAAAGGTCAGATCTTTTTGTGCAATTCATCTTCTATCCCTATAAGCATGATTCTTTTGCGAGAGTTGAAGGTGATCCTTGTTTGTGTTATTGAAGCGAAAGTGATCTTAATGCAACTTGGATTAATTATGTGAAAAAGGGTTAGTAACAATTAGGGTTTATGCGAAAGCCTCTATATGCCTATTTGTTAATGACGAAAGTTATTTGATGGAAAGCATGATCTTTTATGCCTTTATGTGTTACTTTGCATGGTTATCGTTGTGGTGTTGAAACCCTGGCTTTGGAAGTCTTTTAGCATATTGATTTATTTCTGTCGAAATTCTGAGTTTTGTTCGAGATTCTGCAAATTTAAGTTTCTGTTTCCAGTCGACATAGAGTAGACCTTTGTCGAGATCGAGTACTGCCCTTGTCGATCTCGAGTAGGAGCTGGTCTAGGTCGAGTTGGTTTTCTTCTGTTTTCGTCGATTTTCACTTTTTGAGTTTCTGTTGTTCACAGCTGTGGTCGATCTCGAGTTGACTCTTGTCGAGATCGACAAGCCTCTGCCTTTGCTTTTAGTTTCTGCTTTGCTTTGTCTTTTCTGTTTTGCTTTGTTCTTTGCTTTTGTTTTTCTGCTTTTATTTCTGTTTCTTTTATGTGTTTCTGTCTTTCTGCTGCTTTGCCTGTGAGAATTTACAGCTACCTGAGAACTGCTGACGTGCTTCCTCGTGGATTCGATCCTGACTTTCTCTTACTGCATTGGAGGAGTCTTGTATTTATTTGCTGGGGCCTAAGTCTGGTTTGATCTATTTTCATTATATTTCATACTCGATTTACTCCTTACAACAGCGAGCGAGACGTAGCGCGAAGACGAAGGCGTGGGCGAGCGAGTACGCGGGAGCGGGAGCGATAGCGCTGCTGGGCAAGCGCGAGCGCCTACGCACACGGAGCTGGCTTCCGCGCTCGCTGGGAGCGAGCCTGGTAGCGACTGGCGCGAAGGCTGTTGTTCTCGTTTTCTCGCAGCGGTTTCATAACTAGGGCTGGGATTGGTTGATTGTTGCCGAAAGGTGATGGTGATGATTGTGATGGTGATGGCCGAAAATATTAAGAACACAAGATCTTTTGGGATTGATAATCGAAGAACCCTTAATCCATAAAGGGTTTCTCCAGTTCTTTTCAATCTGCTTTTAATTCAAAGGGAACTACATTGTTTAAATAGAAAACCAACAACCAATTCTAATCGTGCAAGATAGAATTTAGGTTGATAAAGATAGATAAAAATAACCTAAAGATAAATAAATCTAACTAAGATAGAATTTAAATACTTAGTGGACAAGAATTACATCTAGAGCAGATATAATTAATTCCACCTTATTAAACTAAATTGTATAAAATAACAAACTAATTAATTAAGTGAACCGGCCCACACATCTAAGCTACTCGACATGGGCCTCAAGAGCACTCGGCATGGACCAAGGCCCACTCGACATGCATCTTGAATCTTCTTCCATGGTGGCACCTTCTTCTTCCTCTTGAGGACGAGACTCTTTGCCATCAGTGGCCCTCGAATCGGTCTTGAGAGCTCGCCTGGATCAAGATCATTGTTGGACCCACAGAAGGTCATCTTGATCCGCATCATTCTCCCCTTCTTATCTTCGATTCGTCTTCGAATCGAGTCATTGAAGAGCAGTAGGGAAGGTGCAACCACCAAAAAGTAACTTCCTTGACAATCAACTTGAGATGGTGCCAGCAGAATTTGAGGCAAATGAACCTCAAAAACAACACCTGTCATAGGTATCATCAAGCAATCAAAATGAACAAAATCAAAAGGCTCAATAACCCTATGAACTCCAGAATTCTCATCATTAGAAACATTCTCAAGAACAACGTCCTCATCGTTGTCGTCAGAAGCAACCACATCATCTGGCGCAGCACTGCAGTCCACTTGCAGCGAAGATTCGGAGGTTATAATGGAGAATTCCTGCAGCGTGTGACCTACCGATGGAAAGCTCGTTGAGTCAGCTTCGCAACAAGACTGAGTGGGCTTGTTTACGATGTCGGAGTCAACGGGAATCTACGAAACACGTTCGACGCGCTGTGCTGAATCTGGGGCCATGATTTTGATCTCATCCGGGGCTGCGGGCGCGACTGAATCAGGTGTGCAGGATGGTATGGCCGCGGGTGCAGCCTGATTGGTGTATGTGCTGCAGTGCGCTTCCTGTCTTGCCGCAACCTCCTTCTCGGCTTTGTATTGGCCCTGTCGTGTTTGTTCCTTCAAAACAGCTTGAGGCGAAAGGGGTAGGAGAGTAACTCTCCTCCCATCAAAGGTGAAGGCATATGTATTCGCAGGACCATCATAAATAACAGAACGATCATATAACCAAGGACGGCCTAGCAAGATATGACTACAATCCATTCGAGCAACATCACATAACACTGTATCATGATATGATCCAATAGAAAATGAAACTAAACATTGTTTGGTGACCATTATATCAGATCAATCATCAGTTATGCCATTTAAGCCATAATGAGTAGCTCTAGGAGTAGTAGTTAAATGGAGGAAATCTACTACCTTTTCATTGATGAGATTACAGCAACTCCCACCATCGATGATGACACTTAAGGTAGCCTCACGAACCACACACTTGGTGTGGAAGATGTTCTCCCTTTGATCAGCCATGGGAGACTCCTGAATGTGTAGGACCCGTCGATTGACAAGGCAGAGAACGTCGTCGAACTCTGTAGTGTCGATCTCTCTAGTGTGTGGCGCAGGAGGGGTAGGGGAAGGGTTGGGGTTATTGTCGTTCGACATGTTCCTACAATATCAGAAGAGAAACAAGTAAATGGAGCAAAGACCAGAAACCAAGTAATACAAGCCCTATTGATTCCTAAGAGTGATTCGGTTTTAGAAATCAAAGAAGCGAGAAAACAAGGCACTAAATTCAAGCAATTCCCCTGGACAGAATTTTGCAATATTGAAGACAACAAGTAAAGATCAAAATTTCAAATTAAATCAGCCACAAGTCGGATATCAAGGGTAGCAAGTATAAACAAGCGTCACCGACTCTCTCTCTCAATAGTCCCCATGAGTCCAGTTGATTTCCCTTTGATTTAATTTATTCAGATATTTGGGGCCCTGCCCCTGTGTCTTCTTTCAATGGCAATTCCTATTTTCTTTTATTTGTGGATGATTGCACAAAATTTGTTTAGATCTACTTCCTCACTCACAAATCTCAAGTTACACATTATTTTCAGCAATTTCAAAAGATGATTGAAACTTATTTTTCAGCCAAAATTAAGCAATTTCAATCTGAAGGTGTAGGTGAATACCGACCTATTTCTAAATTGCTACACTCGCAGGGCATCATTCATCGTATATCTTGTCCTCACACTCAGTCGCAAAATGGTGCGGCTGAGCACCGTCATCGCACAATTGTTGAAAAGGGTCTTGCTCTCCTCTCTCACTCAAAATTACCCACAACCTTTTGGGAACATGCCTTTCATACTTCAGTTTACTTGCATAATCGCACCATTACTCCAATCTTACATCATAAATCCCCATTTGAAGTCTTCTATGGCAAATTTCTTGATTATAGTTTCTTAAAATCATTTGGGTGTTTATGCTATCCCTTTCTGAGGCCTTACAATTCCAACAAACTTGAGTACCGATCATTGCCCTGTGTCTTCATTGGTTATAGTTCTCGGCACAAAGGCTATCTCTGCCTTCATGTACCCACTCATAGAGTCTATATAGCGCGCCATGTCATATTTGATGAACCAACCTTCCCTTACCCTCACCACATATCACCGTCACCTTCCCCTTGTCCACTATCCTTACCCACCTTGTCTCTTCTACAGCAGGCAATCTCGCCCTGGTTACCCTCTCCGACGCCGCAGCCCCTACCCTCCTCCCCTACACCCGCTGCCTCCTCTATATCCGCTGCTTCTCCTTCCCCTATCCCGATGGCCACACATATACCCTCGTCGCCTGACGAATCACCCGAACCATCCTCGACAACCCCCTCACTGGCCTCGTCCCATGGTTCGGTCTCACGTTCTCTGGAGGGTGCTCTCTCGGCTGGCTCCTCGTCAGATGCAGGTAATTCACCTTCCCCTTCTCCTGAGCCTCCTTTGGCTCCCTCTTATTTTAGACCTACTTCTGACTCTAGACACACTATGACAACTCGTGCTAAAACCAATGACCTTAAACCCAAAGCTTTCACCACTAAACATCCTCTTCCCTCCACTGAGGATTCCTACAATGAACCCAAAACCTTCATTCAGGCTTCCAAATCCCTAGAATGGCAGCATGCCATGCAGGTTGAGTTTGATGCCCTTTTACGTAATGGGACATGTACTATTGTGCCTCGTCCTACTCATCCTAACATTGTTGGTTGTAAGTGGGTGTTTAGAATTAAGTGCAGGGCTGATGGGAAAATCGAACGTTACAAGGCCAGACTTGTGGCAAACGCCTTCAATCAAGAAGAAGGCATTGATTATTTTGATACATTCAGTCCAGTGATCAAACCCACTACTATCCGGATTGTTCTCTCGCTAGCTCTGACGCACTCTTGGTGTCTTCGTCAGATTGATATCAATAATGCTTTCTTAAATGGTGACTTGTCTGAACATGTCTATATGGCTCAGCCGCCTGGGTTCGTTGATACTTCTCGGCCTAATGATGCATGTCTCCTTCGCAAGGCATTATATGGCTTAAAACAGGCTCCAAGGGCTTGGTTCACCAAGCTCCATCTCTTTCTTCTTCAACGTGGTTTCGGCTCCTGTAAGTCTGACACCTCTCTGTTTGTCATACGTCATGCTCGCTCTGTCATCTATATCTTGGTTTATGTTGATGACCTGATTATTACAAGTTCTGATTCCTCTGAGATTGAGACCTTCATCCGTCTTCTCAATCAGGCATTCTCTTTGCATGACCTTGGTGACCTTCACTAGTTTCTCGGCATTGAGATGGCTCGCACCAACAACACCATCACCCTGACTAAACAGAAGTATATTCGAGATATCCTCCTGCGCAGCAAAATGCATGACGCCCGCCCGATCTCGTCGCCTGCTGAGCCTGCTTCGCGTCTGGTTCGTGACGGGGATCCATTCAGTGATCCTCATCTCTATATAAGTCTTGTTGGGGCTTTACAGTATGCAACCATTACCCGACCTCAGATCTCTTATGCAGTCAATCGCGTATGCCAGTTTATGCACTCTCCCACTGACACGCACTAGGCTGTTGTCATAAGGATTCTCAAGTACTTGAAAGGCACGCTATCCTTTGGCTTGATCATTCGCTCGTCCATTTATCACCGCCTAGTGGCTTTCTCCGATGCTAGTTGGGCATCTGATGGTGATGATTGTCGCTCACAGCATGGGTTAGCCATCTTCTATGGCGGTAATCTTGTCAGCTGGTCTTCAAAGAAACAGAATGTTGTGGCCAAATCCAGCTCTGAAGCTGAGTATCGTGACATTGCCTTCACATCCACATAATTGATCTGGATTCAGCAATTTGTTTCATGAACTGCGAGCACCTCTTGTTCACCCGCCGATCTTGTTGTGTGACAATCTCAGCGCTACTTACATATCTGCTAATCCTGTGTTTAATCAGCGCTCCAAACACATCAAGATTGACTACTACTTTGTTCGAGAGCAGGTTGAGGATGGCTCCTTGGTTGTTCATCATGTTCGCTCTCAGGATCAGATTGCCGACATTTACACTAAAGCTGTCGGCACCGCTCACTTCCTCGGTCTTCGTACCAAGATGCATGTCCGTGCCCCTCCATGAGCTTGTGGAGGGGGGTGTTAGGATTAGATATACCTTAGATAGAATTTACCTTCTAGGATATATCTTATCTTTATAGAATCTTTTATCTTCCATCTATATCTTGTATATTCTTGGAGAACAAGAATGTTGAATTTGTATAAGTACACATGAAATCAATGAAGTTAGCCATTAAGCCTTTTCACAAAACCCTTTCATAAGTTTACAATTGTTCACCTCCCTTACCTTTCACCTTCTAACTCCCTACCATTATGACACAAGTTATGTTTAGCCTATATATGGCCTTGTACTCTCCAAGATGGACACAAATGAATGAGAAGTCTCCTCTTTATTCCCTTGTTCTTCCATGAAAGAGCATTTCTCTGCTCTCTTATTCCCTATATTTCTAACACATTATCAGCATGAAACTCTACCCAAATAAAATCAACCAAAATTGGCTGCCACCATCGATCTCCCAAACCTCGGAATCAATCTCCCATCTATCCGAAGACTAGCAGAACCCTTGCTCTCATCGCTTTCTGTCGATCTCATAAATGTGCAAATTGTTTTTGTTAATGTTAACAACTCTATTGAGTTTGTAATTGTGATTTATGAGTAATTGGTGTTCGATTATTGTGTGCAGAATTCAAAATAAGGTGTATTCCTAATCCCTTGGAGGAAAGCAAACGGGAACTGATCGAAGACGACTCGAGGCTCATTGTTGACGCCTCCTCGGATCTGCGACCCCATGGAAATTGAAGCCTCCATGCGCGCGGTTTCCTCCTCCGTAGGTCTTTGATGTCGAGATCGGCCGGTGGTGAGCCCAGGAGAAGAGCAATTTTGTCTTCTCCTCGGAAACCGCCACCGCTGCGGGAGATCTAGTTCTGCCTCCGTGGACGCCGCCGCTGACCTTCGCGTAAAACCTCGCTCGAAATCGTAGCCCCGAACACCATCGAGCACCCCAGCAGCTTGAGGATGGCCAGCCCCGAACACCACCGTCTTGACGCCTCCTCAGATCTGCAACCCTGGATCCACCGATCAAAGGTTTGTTTGTTCGATCTCCTATAGATCGGAATCCATCAATCCACGTTCTATTGGCGTCAGAACGCCGATGATGGAGGAATAGTAGTCGCCCGCAAAGCCTAGTGAAGTATACAAACCGTTCCGCCGCCTCTGTGAATTCATAACGAGGAAAGAAGGAAGGTTGCGTTGCAGGTTATATTAATTAATTACAAAACCGGCCCAGAATTTTCAAAAACTGCATATTTGACAGTACCGTTTATATAATTATATAAAGAAGCTAAAAACAAAAGGGGTTGGATATTTTGCCCTTGTAAAGTATATGAACACATCCCCGAAGACGATGTGTAGACATAAGTCTTATGAACCCCCGAAGTGGTGAACTTTATTTCCTGAAGTGGATAAATCACTCAATGTGCTTAATAAATCTCATCTTCGCAAAGCTGTCGGCACCGCTCACTTCCTCGGTCTTCGTACCAAGCTGCATGTCCGTGCCTCTCGATGAGCTTGCGGGGGGTGTTAGGATTAGATATACCTTAGATAGAATTTACCTTCTAGGATATATCTTATCTTTATAGAATCTTTTCTCTTCCATCTATATCTTGTATAGTCTTGGAGAACAAGAATTGTGAATTTGTATAAGTACACATGAAATCAATGAAGTTAGGCACTAAGCCTTTTCAGAAAACCCTTTAATAAGTTTACAATTGTTCACCTCCCTTACCTTTCACCTTCTAACTCCCTACCATTATGACACAAGTTATGTTTGGCCTATATATGGCCTTGTACTCTCCAAGATGGACACACATGAATGAGAAGTCTCCTCTTTACTCCCTTGTTCTTCCATGGAAGAGCCTTTCTCTGCTCTTTTATTCCCTATATTTCTAACACATCATCAGCACGAAACTCTACCCAAATAAAATCAACCAAATTTGGTTGCCACCATCGATCTCCCATACCTCGGAATCAATCTCCCATCTATCCGAAGACTAGCAGAACCCTTGCTCTCATCGCTTTCCGTCGATCGAATAGATGTGCAAATTGTTTTTGTTAATGTTAACAACTCTATTGAGTTTGTAATTGTGATTTATGAGTAATTGGTGTTCGATTATTGTGTGTAGAATTCAAGATAAGGTGTATTCCTAATCCCTTGGAGGAAAGCAAACGGGAATTGATCGAAGACGACTCGAGGCTCATCGTTGACGCCTCCTCGGATCTGCGACCCCATGGAAATTGAAGCCTCCATGCGCGCGGTTTCCTCCTCCGTTGGTCTTCGATGTTGGGATCGGCCGGTGGTGAGCCCAGGAGAAGAGCAATTTTGTCTTCTCCTCGGAAACCGCCACCGCTGCGGGAGATCTAGTTCTGCCTTCGTGGACGCCGCCGCTGACTTTCGCGCAAAACCTCACTCGAAATCGTAGCCCCGAACACCATGATGTAGGATCTATGCTTTCCCAATGTATCTTGTCGTATGATTACATGCCGTTCTTAACCTATTATACGATCATTGTTGTCAGATGTGATAGTTACTATGTTGCTCTTATGTGTTCTTGTATTATGCTTAGCCTGATTGTTATGATATACCTTGCCATGTTGTATTGACCTCATTTGTTGATGTGTATACCATGATTACATTGTTCATATACATGATACTTATTATCCTCATTAAATCTCGCATGACCTCGAACCCTGCATGATCATTACTTTTTCCGCATAACTTGCTTAAATTGCTCGGCTTATCTGCTTTCATGGAAATAAAGACTATTAGCTTGTCTCACATGCATCCGTGTAGGATTCGATTGTGTCTTCTGGAATTAATACATATATCGTTCTCCTTGAGATAGGTACATGTTAGTATGTATTAGTGTGATTGATATGCTCCATAATGAATTCGTGTTGCTTGTCGCGATTATAACCTAAAAGACTTCTATAAGGGCATCGTTGCTATTCTCGGATCGTAGTCTTGTCTCTAGTCTTGTCGTCTTTAGCATTGGTCTACGTTTGTGTCTGAGAGGAACATTGGGTTGTCCGTCCCTATCACTCCCCTATCTCTGCAAACTTTAACTCCTACGCAATACATTGAACGAGCAACCGCATGGAGAAGGGGACGGGAAGTTAGATAGCGATAGAGCAGTGCAGCGAAAGCGTGGGCCCATAACCCACAGGCCTCAAGATCAACGATGTTAGTGAGACAAGCACGTTTCGATGATTGCGGTTACTGAGTACGATATGACTTGCAAGCGAGAGTGTCCTCCATTCGAATTGCTAATCCTTTCTGAAATAGTCGATGATGATATTACACTGACTTGACGATGAAATTTACATGTTAATGTGCTGACTTGGTAATGAATATTGCCTAGTTACCCATTGTCTATGAGGAATATGACTTATATATATGAGATAATGATGTGTGATTGCTAAATGATCATTATATGGCATTGTAATGAGTTGAGATGATGTCTTGTGAATATCCTGACATTTCAATGATTGATATACTGCTTGACCTCCCCTTTTGATGAATCTTAATAGCATGAGCTTGATGTGTTGACAAGTAGCTTTGGTTCGTTGACCTTATGATGAAATTCCGCTATGATTATCGTTACAATACAAATGTTTGGTGTGATAAATTTGTTATGATAATGCTGGATATAATTTGGATAGGATGACTATGTGAATTTATGCGTTAAATGAAATCCCTTTTTGTAACTGTTCATACTATGATTACGGTGTTGATTTGTGATAGTCCGATACCTTTTATGGCTTCTGGTGTGATGTTGAGACGTTTGTTATGATTTCGTATGTTGTTGAGATGCGTATCATGACTTGTTGTATTATGTGGAGATGCTTAATGTGACCTTGTGGCACTATGTTGATATGTGTTTTTAGACTTGTCGTATGATGTACAGGTTGGAGAATGGTTGGTTTATATGGTTATGCGTTTCTTATGGCTTACGAGTCTTGCTTGAATTGAGATTGATAGATTGATTTGATTATGGAAACTAGGAAGAGAATATGGGATTAGCCCTTAGAGGTGGATGATTCCACCTCTTCTGTTTGAAATTGCTTGACTAACGACGGATTGGAAGATTTTGAACGGTTTAAAAAAGACTAACTTTGATTTTAAAAGAATAAATGTTATCGAGAATTTTAAAGATTTCGAGGTCAATCCTTCAATTTACAAAATTCTTTTAAACTTTTCAGAACTGGATTTACATTTATATACTTGTTACGACCAATTGGGGATATCATTATCACGGCTAAGATACTATGAGGTGATGTGAGCCTATTTTGCCATGTTTTGCATTCACTTTTATATCGATTTTTGTATGCATTTCATATCATTGGGTTTGATTTATACATAATCTATGTAGTTTATGTTTATTTGCGAATTATGGAGGTCTACACTAGTTTCTGCTTAATTTCGCAAAAATCAAGACACATTACAAGCAATTCGGAGAAGGAAGAAAACCATGGAGGAGCTCGAGGTAGACTACAAAGAATCCAAGGTCAAATAGAAGTTGAAGCAGAACACATCAAGCAGAAGACAAGGAAGAAAGCACTCGATAGGACTAGTCAACGTCGATCAAACTGGTCATTGTCGAGTACTTTTGGTCGAAATCACCATCAGAGCACCCAGTCGAGCACAAAACCACTCGAGAGCACAGAGGTTACTTGATGTCGAGAACTCTACTCGATGTTGAGTACATGTCGAGTGCAATCAGAGCCGAGATCGAGGACAAATCCGAGGAGCAGACAAAGGCAACTCGATGTCGAGTACTTTACTTGATGTCGAGTACTACACAGAAGCTGAATCCGAGTCGAAATCCAGTGGAGATTCGGATAAGGGATTACCTACAAGACAAGGCACGAGATATTCTATCAAGTTGGAGGAAGATCTATCCACATTAGTAATTCCTATATTTACTTTAGGGAATTTTAATTGTTTTATTTGTTATATTTACCAAAGTTATATCTTAGGAAAGAAATAGTTAGATATAGATAGAGATAGAATTGTTCTTTCTTGGGATAGCGAGGATTGAACACTATAAATAAAGCCCTAGGGGCTGGTTTTTTATTCATTCCAATTTACACACATAATAGCGAGTTAGAGAGAGAGTTTTGGAGAGCTTTTTGGCCCAGTAAGGTGAAGGAGGCTAGAGTGGAACTGGCTTTGTTCGGTTGTAAGCTTTGTTTTGATTTAATGCAAGTAGTTCTTTTCATGAAATTATTGATGTTTGTTATGATGAAGAGCGAGTAGTCACCCAACTTATAGGGTCGGGGTGAGCCCGACGGTAGCCATGTAAGGTAATACATCAAAGGTACAACTTTTATTGCGTTTTCATCTTCTATCCCTGATTTACATGACTCTTCTGGGACAGTCGAAGGTGATCCTTATTTGTGTTATTGAAGCAAAAGTTATCTTAATGCAAACTTAGATTAGTTATATGAAAAGGGTTAGTAACAATTAGGGTTTATGTGAAAGTCTCTATCTTCTTATTTGTTAATGACGAAAGTTATTTGATGAAAATGCATGATCTTTTATACCGTTGGCATGATTCTTATATGGTTATCGTTGTGGCGTTGAAACCCCGATTCGAGGAGCTCTTAGTTTATTGATTTCAATCCATCAATTTCGTGTTCATTCTATCTTTTATTTTATTTTAAGAATACGGGTTTATTCTGCACTGACACTCGACATCGACTTATGTTCGTCGATATCGAGTAACTGAGTGGTCGACATCGAGTACTTTCGTTTTTTGTTGTGCAACTGCAAGTAAGGTCGACAAGTTTAGTCAATATCGAGTACTTCCACTCGACATCGAGTAACCTTCTGATCGATTTCGAGAGTGATTCGGAGCTTGAAGGGTGAGCGTTGACACGCTTCCTCATGGATACGATCCTAAATACCCTACCACTACAACGGGAGGGATTCTTGTATTTTATTTGCTTGGACAAGGAGTTGGTTTTGTTATTTATATTTGATATTTATTTTATAACTTGATTCCCCTCCACAACAAATTTTGGCACCGTTGTCGGGAAAGCAATCAATCTTGCCCTTTCTAGTTCCTTTTTACTTTTTATTTTTATTTTTTGTTTTACAGGTGCATGCGAAGAACTAATCACACACCCATCGATCCTATTCCCGAACCTGAACGATTCTTCCATCTTCAGCAAAGGCTAAGAAGAAGACTCATGTCGACTACTAAAAATGAGAATGAGGTTCAGCTCAAACCGGCGCATGAGCTTGAGCAACTTCGCAGACAAGTAGAAGAATTCACCACCAAGCAGACAGAATACGCCCAACGAGAGGCGGAATATCAAAAGAATCAACAATGGTGGGAGGCAAGGGTGGGTCGTGAAGACAATGCCAGAAAGGAGCTCGAGGAATAGATTCAGCATGTCCCTGCACCCTACTTTTGAAGTTCCAGAATCACAAATCGTTCTCCCGCGCGTTAACTTTGAAATCCGTCTTTTCTTTATTTATGAAATTAGGAGGAATAAGTTTCAGGGGAAACCCGGTGAATGCCCTTTAGAGCATGTTACTGTTTTTCTTGATTTATGTGAGGCCATTGCAAATGATGCCAATCTAGAATACCTAAAACTAAAGGTTTTTCGGCTGTCCCTTGCAGGAGTAGCTTCATAGTGGCTAGAGGATTTGCCTCAAAATCTATTCGCACGTGGAACGAACTAAGTGACATGTTTCTTAACAAGTTCTTTCCTCCAGCCAAGACGGCGCTGCTCAGACAACAGATCACGACTTTCAAACAGAGGTCAGGGGAACCACTTACCAAGGTCTGGGAGTGCTACAAGAGATTGTTGAAATCCTATCTTATGCATGGACAACCACCCTATGTAATCAAATAGATCATCTTCAACTGCCTGGATGCGCCAACTAAGAAGTGGATCAACAACTATACGGCTTACAAGTATCTCGAGTACACACCACGCCGTGCTTGAGAAACCTTTGAGACGTTGGCCAGCTATGACAACACATATGGGACTTTTGCGGCCTTTGAAGAAAGGTATGAAAGGCCTGCCCCATCTATTCCACTATATAAGCCACCTAAGGAAGTTGATCCGGATGTCAGGGACTAGTTTCACAACGTTCAAGTACGTCGTCTCACCAAGCAAGTTAAATTTCTATCTAAAAATCAACCTTGTTTGGAGTGTGGGCCTGTAAGGCACAACACTACTGCGTGCCCACATGCCGACCAAGTACAACTAGCAGAGACCCACGAACGGGCGCGTTATGCGGGGGGAAACTACTCAAGGCAGCATCAGCAACAGAATTGGAGCCATTATCGCCAGCCCCAGTACCAAAGAGACCCCCCGCCCTATAGAGCTCATGGTTACCTTGACAGGGAAGGTAAGAAAGATGACTAGCAGGTTATTCTTGAAGAGATGCGAAGAAATCACACAAAAAGCAAATAGTCCATCAATTCCATTCACACTCAACTACACGGTATCAACTCTAGACTTGGGGAGATTGACATCTGGCAGAAGACTTTGGAAACCCAAATTGGTCAACTAGCTACATCTATCCCCAAACAATCAGGTACGCTCCCTGGATCCTCTGAACCTAACCCTATGGGTAAATCTGCAGGACAGGTAGCTGCCATGAATCTAAGGAGTGGGCGACAGCTGCAAACACCCGAACAAGAAACAGAGGAAGAGGCTGATGAGATGTACTCGATGTCGAGCATAATCTACTCGACATTGAGGAACTTTTAGCCGATGTTGACCAGAACACTGCACTTGTCTAGAATTCGACTACTCCAGTCGATGTCGACCAACCAGTACTCGGCGTCAATCAGCCTGTAATCGACGTCGACCACACTCCAGCATCTTCGAAGAAGAAAACGTTGTCATTCCGAATTAAATCTTTGAAGGACCCTGATGGAAGGGGAAACGTCGTTAGATTTCACCTCGCCAAAGAAATAACTGAAACTAACAAACTAACTAGTAAACTAGTATAGCGGATAAGTAAGGGGTCGAACCCACTGAGAAACAAGTACTTCAATGCAACATGTGTTTATCAATTATGACACTAACAATGTACTAGGGATATGAATGAAGATAAATAATGCAACTAAACTCAGATAAAGATGTTAGCAACAGCGAATCAAAGATAGAAGAATAAAGCATATGGTATCGCATACAATTCGCAACATTGGTTGATTTACTTGATCCTTGATATGATCTCAATATGATTCCTAAGCCTATGCCGACTTGCCTAAGGTTGATTGATCTGCAAGGATACAATCATCTTATTCAATATCACTAAAGAATAGCATTAACTATTCGAGTACTTAAGACCAATTGGCATATCAATTCAATGTAAATAGGAAACAAAGGAACAACCCATTCGGACCCTAGAAACATCTACTTGACATAGATCAATTGTTATCATCACTTACAAAGGCATAGAAATATCACTAAATCAATGACTTCGTTTGCTATGGAGAAACCAACAACGGATTCATAGCATAGATGCGAATTCTAACTAGATTCGCAGTCATAGAAAGAATCACAAATATAAGCAATGAAGAACAAGATGATAAATAAACTCATGAATAAAATAGAAATCAAGTCTCACAATCAATCAAATAATTCTTGAATCATAGCAAAACCACAAGAATTCTAGGCAGGCATGTACCTTGAATCCCTAAACTTAAATCCTCTCATTGTAATGTGTTTATAGGGAATATGATGAATGAATTGTGTGAATGAAAGCTGCTGAAATATGTCTAATATAGGCCTCCTTTCGTCGACCAAAAACCCTAGGAAAAATAGATAAGAGTTCCCACAAAGATAGATTAGGCCGCGTATCGCAAATCTAGATCTGACGAGACGGCGGGCGCCGTCCGGATAGTGTTGACAGCTTCTGTAGACTGAACTTATAACGCACTTTCTCGAGCCATCCTTTGTCCGATTGACGCACATGAATATGCGTTAGAAAGCTCTTTCCAAGCACTACGAATCTCATGAAGACTTTAAAAGCTAATTCCAACTTATCAGAACATTAAAGATGGGATTTATCCATGTTCTCCATTTCCACTCTTGTTCCTTAGCTCTTCTTTGTCCATTTGCTCCATTCTTTCTCCACCTTTCGAGGCCCGATCTTATAACCTACAAATAAATACTTGAAACCGTATATTCTGCACTTCGAATACCAAATGACCAAAAATATGAATAAGTGTATTTACGACTCTCTAATGCACCTAAGACCTACCTATAATGTCTATATAAAATATGCATTATCAGATCCAGCGGAGAAGAAGTTCCAGTGTTTCGTGAAGATGCTTCAGAGACTCAACGTCATCATCCCCTTTACAGAAGCTCTTTATGAAATTCCCTCATATGTCTAGTTCCTTAAAGATATCTTGAGCAAGAAGTAATCAATGGTTGAGATTGCAGAGGAATGCAGCAAGATAGACCTACCAGAAAAACGGCCAGATCTAGGTAAGTTTTCTATAACAATTGGATTTGGTCAATATATATTCAATGCACTGTGTGACTTAGGAGACATCGTCAGCATCATGTCACTATCAATATGGTCTGAAGTCAAGATAGGAGCTTTAGAGCTTGTGGATGCCTGATTATATATGGCAAACAACACTGTAATCATCCCAACAGGCATGGTGGACGATGTACCTGTGCAAGTAGGTAAGTTCTTTGTCCTTACTGGTTTCTTAGTTATTGATATGACAGAGGATCCTTCTTGTCCAATTTTGCGAGGAATGCCTTTCTTAGCAATTGTGGATGCCAACATAAGCGTAAGGAAGGGAGTGCTCACTTTCAACATTATCGATGAGGTAATTGAGTATTCTTTCAATAAAACTGAAAGGCATACAGGTTCTATGGAGGTCAAATCAGTTTGAGCTAGGTACATCACTTGCAAGTAGCCTAGGGTAAGAAATATGACTCCCGAAGAGTTGTAGAAGAGAGATATATATGGAAGCCCAGGTGGAGGAAATCATGGCAATTCTGAACGAGGAAACCGAAGATCTACTCGACATCGACCAAGTTAAGTCAACGTAGACTAACTTTTTTTCAGAATCTTTGCCAGGTCATAAGTATGGGGTCGAGGTCGACCAGAAGTACTCGACGTTGAGTGCTCTACTCGACATCGAACAATCCCAGAAGCCCCCATCGACTTCTTCCTCCTCGAGCAACACACCAGAGCTCGACGTCGAGTAAACTACTCAACGTCAACCAAATCCACGGCAAATCGACTTCGCCTTCTCCATCGAGCAAGCCACCAAACTCAGAAAAGTACTCGACGTCAACTAGTCCTACTCGTCGTCGACTAGAATCTGAGGTCCCGAACGATGCAGATTCTGCGAAGGTAAGCCGAGGTAAGGACATCTCTTCCCCGATTTCAATTAAAGATCAATCTATACATGGAAGAGGTTTGCCTAGGTATGTGGGCACTACAGATGCCACCTTGAGCGGAAACAGAAGACGTCGGCCTAGCGACTGTAAAATCTAGAGCTTGTAACAAGACAATTCAATTTTTAGGATTTTTAGACACTGTTGGTTTTTGCTTTTAAACATTATTTTGGATTTTCTATTGTGGATTTTTTTGTCTAACGAATCTTGTAGGTACGAAAAGGTGCAAAAGGGTACTTGACGTCGAGTAATCTACTCAACGTCGACCACACACATGGAGAAAAGGAGCATGTGGTCGAGAAAAGGCCATTATGAGGCTTCAACATACTCGATATCGAGTAGTTTTGGTCGACATCGACTAGACTACTCGAGATCGACCACTCTGCAGAAAATCTTCAACACTCCATTCCGAGCTTCTGCACATCTGTCTAGTGAGTCTCTTTTCTTTACCCTTGTTTTTATACAGTGAGGACTTTGTAATGTTTAAGTATAGGGTGTGCGAAGGGCTTACTTTGTGCATATTTCTCGAATTGTTCATACATGTTATCTTTGGAATTATTATTCATATCTATATGCTTCATGTTGTTTTCCAAAGTTCATTAAAATCACCCCCATCAAAATTTTTGAATTAGTGTCATGGAAGTTTTAATTAAACTCAACGATGCAAAATTAGATTCATTAGAGATATATCATGAAATTGCCTAGTAAAAGAAAGTCACAATGAAGTGCATATTTTTATGAAAACCATGAAAAGAGGTAAAATTTGAAGTTGCTTTTGACATGTTGCATAATAAGATGATGGAGGACTTTATATTTTCCATAAAATTCTCATATTGTTTATATCCCTAGCCATACCTATGCTTATGCATCACAAAGCCATATTATGAGCCTTACGTGTCGTTAGATTATTATTGCTCCACATGATCTAAATATTGCTCATTTTCTACCTTATTTCCTTATCCGGGGATTATGTTGAGAATGGAAGTTACATTATGGAGATTGTTATACGGTGTTTTTGTGGTTGTTATTATCATTATATGGAGTTTGGCAGGAAAGTTTCAAAGTTTATGGAAAATTTAATGAGTGAAAGAAACTTCTGTCACCTCAGGAGATAAATGTAGATCGACCCTGCATGCGTTGAGATGTTAGTTCCGCAAGATGGGACACCAAGGTGAGAAGTCCGAAGCACTAAGTATCTGGGACCATTCATGACACCCATGTTTGTGACTCACGAGAAGGCAGTGCTTAGGTTAGAGAGGTAAAAGCATAGTATTGAAAAAAGCATTGAGCGAAAGGTGAGAAATCAAAAGAAGAAGGAATGTGGTACGAAAAGTTTGGAATTTACTCCATTTCCCTAGATCATTAGCACCACATGGCCAAATATTGCCCACCTTAATCCTTTTTACAAATCTACCTCTTATTGCGCTTAAATAAAGTCCTCTTGAGTATTGTTGCTTTGTCACGGGAAAAATTGTTTTGCATAACCCTCATTTTGTGTGCGAAGTTGCTTTTATTCACAGGCATGGATTTGTGGCACAAGTAACTTTTCGAGGATGGTAATTGACTGCACGGATATATAACAATGGATCTTTGATGTTAAGAGTTTAATTTCCTTCCTTTTATGACCATTAAAAGTATTGCTTGAGGACAAGCAAGCTTAAGTATGGTGTTTGATATGCGCCTATTTTGCCATGTTTTGCATTAACTTTTATATCGATTTTTGTATGCATTTCATATCATTGGGCTTGATTTATACATAATCTATGTAGTTTATATTTATTTGCCAATTATGGAGGTCTACACTAGTTTCTGTTTAATTTCGTAGAAATCGAGACACTTTACAAGCAATTCGGAGAAGGAAGAAAACTATGGAGGAGCTCGAGGTCGATTACAGAGAATCCAAGGTCAAACAGAAGTTGAAGCAGAACACATCGAGCAAAAGACAAGGAAGAAAGCACTCGACAGGATTAGTCGACGTCGACCAAACTGGTCGATGTCGAGTACTTTTGGTCGAAATCATCTTCAGAGCACCCAGTCGAGCACATAACCACTCGAGATCACAAAGGTTACTCGATGTCGAGTACTCTACTCAATGTCGAGTGCAATCCGAGCCGAGATCAAGGACAAATCCGAGGAGCAGATGAAGACTACTCGATGTCGAGTACTTTACTCGATGTCGAGTACTACCGAGAAGCTGAATCCGAGTCGAAATCGAGTGGAGATTCGGATAATAAATTACTTACAAGACAAGGCACGAGATATTCTATCAAGTTGGAGGAAGATCTATCCACATCAGTAATTCCCATATATACTTTAGGGAATTTTAATTGTTTTAATTGTTATATTTATCAAAGTTATATCTTAGGAAAGAGATAGTTATATATAGATAGAGATAGAATTATTCTTTTCTGGGATAGCGAGGATTGAACAATAAAGCCCTAGGGGATGGTTTTTTAATCATTCCAATTTACACACACAATAGCGAGTTAAAGAGAGAGAGTTTTGGAGAGCTTTTTGGCCGAGTAAGGTGAAGGAGGTGAGAGCGGAATTGGCTTTGTTCGGTTGTAAGGTTTGTTTTGATTTAATGCAAGTGGTTCTTTTCATGAAATTATTGATGTTTGTTATGATGAAGAGCGAGTAGTCACCCAACTTCTAGGGTCGGGGTGAGCCCGATGGTAACCATGTAAGGTAATGCATCAAAGGTACAACTTTTATTGCGATTTCATCTTCTATCCCTAATTTGCATGATTCTTCTACGACAGTCGAAGGTGATCATTATTTGTGTTATTGAAGCGAAAATGATCTTAATGCAAACTTGGATTAATTATTTGAAAAGGGTTATTAACAATAAGGGTTTATATGAAAGTCTCTATCTTCCTATTTGTCAATGACAAAAGTTATTTGATAAAAAGGCATGATCTTTTATACCGTTGGCATGATTCTTATATGGTTATCGTTGTGGCGTTGAAACCCCAATTCTAGGAGGTCTTAGTTTATTGATATCCATCAATTTCGTATTTCCTTCTGTCTTTTATTTTATTTTATTTTAAGATTATGAGTTTATTTTGCAATGACACTCGACATCGACTTATGTTGGTCGATATCGAGTAACTGAGTGGTCGACATCGAGTACCTTTTACTCGACGTCGAGTACTTTCGTCTTCTATTGTGCAGCTGCAGGTAAGGTTGACAGGTTTAGTCGATATCGAGTACTTCTACTCGACATCGAGTAACCTTATGGTCGATTTTGAGAGTGATTCGGAGCTTGAAAGGCGAGTGCTGACACGTTTCCTCGTGGATACAATCCTGAATACCCTACCACTACAACGAGAGTGATTCTTATATTTTTTTTGCATGGACAGGGAGTTGGTTTTGTTATTTATACTTGATATCTATTTTATAACTTGATTCCCCTCCACAACATGAGGGCTTCATAGGGGCACTTATGAGGTACTTATGAGATCAATGGTATGATCCTCAGACTCACCGATTTAAAACTTTTTCCCATTGCTTTAGAATGATTTCAGTCTCGGGGACGAGACTTGTTTTTAGAGGTGGATAAATGTAATGTCTGAAACATTAAAATAATATTATTTTAATTAAAAATATATTATTTTACATATGAGATATAAAGTTGGAGAAAATATCGTCATCGAGCACAATTTTCGATTTAAAATCATTATGAACGATTCCGGCATCGTTTTAAAATTCGATTCTCACAGATTTTATTTCCGCCTTCTTGCTTCGAGATTTAGAATTTATGTTGGGTTTCAATATTTTATTTCGGATGAATTTTGATTTGAAAATTTTTACGAGTGGGGATAACGTCAAAAAAGTGAGTTTCGGGTATTTCGAAATTGAGACTTGTGAGGTCCATTATTTTTTTTTCCTATTTTCTTTTTTGTTTCCCTTCTTTTTCCTCTCCTCTCCTGAACCCCTTGTCTTCTTCCCTGGTGTGTGATCAGACCCCACCAACACCATCCCTTCTCCCTCTCGGTTGCAGCTCAACACACATCTCTTTCCCATTATGGCTAAGCACTTATCTTCCCTCCTCCTTCCTCTACTACACACTGTTTCCCCTGAAATTGGCAAAGTGCCAAACTGACCTTTTGCCCTTCTCTTCTCTTATAGACATGCAGGAGCACTCCTCCTCCTTTTATTTTGAAACAGGGCAACAATCCCTCTCTTTGTCAAAATTCGAAACCCACATTGTTGTCTGATTTCCCAGATTCCCCATCAAGAAATTCCACCAAATCCACAAAAAAACTCTCTCCTCTGCTCCCTTTGCAATCGCCAGAAATAACCCACTCAGCCACCATCACCGAGTCACCTTGATCGTTTCAATCCTCCACCATCGCCATCCCTGTTCTTTGTCACCTTGTCGCCGATGTCGCCGCCAGCACCACTACCGATTCCACCCACCACCATCTCCCTGAGCACCTCCCGAGCCCCACCACCGCCTCACATTGCCTCTGCTGCGCTCCCACCGTTTCGTTCCAATTGTGAGCAGCACAACAACAACACTGTTGGAGATTTAGTGGTAATAAGAACTCGAGCACACAGCGGAAGAACGGAATCACAAAATAGAGAAAGTAAGGCAAGATAGAGCACTCAAAGATTTAACGTGGAAAACCCGAGTACCGAGAGGAAAACCCATGGGCGGCAATAGCCAACAAATCCACTATAGAATGAAAGAGTACAAGAGATCTTGTAGGATAATACAAGATAATGGAAGGACTCTTTGTACAAGTAGTGGATATGGAATGAGGGATGAAGGCTTTGTGTGTGTTGGAGGCTTGGATGGGTGAGCTTTTGTGGATGGTGAAAATGGATGAAAGGGATGCCTATTTATAGGCCTTGACCCTTGGAGGTTAAGAATTTGGATAAGGATTAAGAATCCTCTAGATCCTCTTATTTGGATTAGGCTTAAGGAATTCTGTAGATCCTCCTATTTGGATTAGGCTTAAGGAAGTCTCTAAAGGATTGGAGAGGTGAGGCAAGAAGATGAGAAGCTTCTAGCAAAGCTTAGACCTCATATGGATCAAATCCAATCTTAACCATACTTAGCCCATGTGAAGCAAGCCCACTTGAGGATGTGGATGCAACCCAACAAACTCCGCCTTGCATCGATATCCGAAAGAGCTCTCGTCGCATAAAGCCCCGAAGGGCGCTCAGTGCTGAGAAATACCAACCAAGTCCAAATAGTGTTTGAACTTGGCAATAGGAAGTGGCTTCGTTAGCATATCCGCAGGGTTGTCATTTGTATGAATCTTCTTCACAACAACCTCGCCGTCAGAGACAATATCCCGAATAAAGTGGTGCTTAACATCGATGTGCTTGGTCTTACTGTGATAGCCACTGTTCATCGTCAAATGAATAGCACTCTGATTATCACAAAAGACTGTAAGAACATCTTGAGATAAGCCCAACTCATTTATCAAACCACGGAGCCAAATAGCTTCTTTTACTCCTTCTGTGGCTGCAATGTACTCTGCTTCAGTACTTGATAGAGTTGTGACTGACTGGAGTGAAGCACACCAGCTAATAGAGGATCCACATAGAGAGAAGATATATCCTGAGATAGACTTTCTTCGATCCAAGTCACCACCATAATCAGCATCAACATAACCATCAACATGGTTAGACTTTAACCTCTTCCTATCAAAAGTCAGGCCAATATCAGTAGTACCTTTCAGATAGCGAAGTATCCACTTCACTGCATTCCAGTGCTCTCTTCCAGGATTGTGCATGTACCTGCTGACCAAACTCATAGCGTATGCCAAATCAGGCCTGGTGCAAACCATGGCATACATGAGACTTCCAACTGCGAAAGCATATGGAACGTTTGTCATCCGTTCCTTGTCCTCCTCTGATTTTGGGCACTGATCAGATGACAACTTAAAGTGTGCAGTAATAGGTGTGCTCACAGGCTTAGCGTCTCTCAGATTGAACTTGTCAAGCACTTTCTCAATATACTTCTGTTGACTTAGCATGAGCTTTCCAGCTTGACGATCCCTGTGAATCTCCATCCCAAGAATCTTCTTGGCCGCGCCCAAGTTCTTTATCTCGAACTTCTTGCTTAACTGGGTCTTTAGCTCATTGATGAGAGTAATGTCACGAGCTGCAATCAGCATATCATCGACATAAAGCAGCAAATATATAAAAGACCCATCGGGCGCCTTTTTTAAGTATACACAGTTGTCATATTGGCTCCTGGAATAGCCTTGACTCAACATGAATGAGTCAAACTTCTATACCATTGTCTCGGAGCTTGCTTGAGACCATAGAGAGACTTCTTTAGACGACATACGTGGTCCTCCTTTCCTGAGACCACAAAACCTTCCGGTTGTTGAATATAGATCTCTTCCTCCATATCGCCATGAAGGAAGGCAGTCTTGACATCAAGCTGCTCAAGCTCCAAATCATACAGAGCAACCAAGACAAGTAATATGCGAATAGAGGTATGACGAACGACAGGAGAGAAGATTTCATTGAAATCAACACCTTCTCTTTGATTAAAACCTCTAACAACATACCTTGCCTTGAACCTTGCATCTTCAACTCCGGGAATTCCATCTTTCTTCTTGTAGATCCACTTGCAGGTAATAACTCGTTTGCCCTTTGGCAATTTCACTAGATCCCAAGTGTCATTTTTGTGAAGGCTTTCAACCTCTTCCTGCATTGCAACTAGCCACTTAGAGGAGTTAGCACAGGAGATAGCTTCTGAATAGCTCTTGGGTTCGACAACTTCTTCAATCTCTTCGGCAACGGCCAGAGCATATTCAATAAAGTGGCTTTCATCGTCATAGCGAGCAGGTTTCCGAACATCATGTCTCCTTGGACGATCACGAGCAATACAATGCTCTTGTTGTGGATCCATGGCCTCAGGAGTGGTAACCGGTGTATCACCATATTGTGTGCCAGAGGAGGAAGCATCAGCTGACTTGGAACCAGAGGTTTCAATTTCCACTATCTCAGTGGCATCACTTTGATTGCCTGCAGAAGGAACAACAACAGATTCCTTTCTAGAAGATAACAATGCATTTTCATTAAAAGTGACATCTCGACTGTTGATGATCTTTTTAGAGTCTGGGCAAAACAGTCGATATCCTTTAACTCCATCAGGATAACCAATGAAAATGCATTTTATAGCTCTAGGGTTTAATTTACCATCATCAACCCGAGCATAAGCAGGACAACCAAAGATCCTTAAATTTGAGTAATCAACTGGTTTACCTGACCAGATTTCTTCTGGAACCTTCCCTTCAAGAGAAGCATGTGGAGAGCGATTGATAAGATAACAGGCTGCATGGGCAGCTTCTGCCTATAGGTTTTTAGCCAAGCCAGCATGAGAAAGCATACAACACACTTTCTCTAGAATGGTCCTATTCATGCGTTCTACAACCCCATTTTGTTGGGGTGTGCCCACAATAGTGTGGTGCCTAGCAATGCCTTCTTCGGCACAGAATTTGTCAAATTCATAATTGCAGAACTCAAGACCATTATCAGTACGGAGTGTTTTAACCTTCTTCCCAGTTTGATTTTCAATAAGAATTTTCCATTCCTTACACCTGGGAAAGACTTCATTCTTGTGGCGTAGAAAGAGAGCCCAGACTTTTCTTGAATAATCATCAATAATAGTGAGCATATAAGAACGCCCACCAAGAGAAGGAACATGAGAAGGACCCCATAAGTCAGAATGAATATAATCCAGGATACCTTTGGTTATGTGGCGGCCTTTAGCAAAGCTGACTCTTTTCTGTTTGCCAAAGACACAGTGCTCACAGAAGTTGATCTTGCAGCTAGTATGAGTACCCAGAAGACCTCTCTTTGAGAGCAAGTGCATGCCTTTTTCACTCATGTGGCCTAAGCGCATATGCCACAATTGAGTATCATCATGAAGAGAGGTAGAAGATGAGGCAACCGAAGCTGAGCCTGCAACAGTAGCACCTTGCAGGACATATAGACTACCAACACGAGTAGCTTTCATCAAGATTAGAGAGCCACGGGAAACTTTTAGAACTCCGCCTTCAGCTGCGTACCTGCACCCATGAGATTCTAGGGTGCCTAGAGAAATCAAGTTTCGTCTCATCTCCGGGATGTGTCTAACACCCGTTAGAGATCGAATAGTACCATCATGAGTTTTAATCTTGATAGTACCTTTCCCGGCAACCTTGCAAGGATTGTCATTTCCAAGCAAGACAGATCCACCATTGATTGGTTCATAGGAGGAAAACCAATCTTTATGTGGACAAATATGGAAGGTACATCCAGAATCAAGAATCCACTCATGTTTACTTTTATCATCAGTGTTAGAAGCTAAGAGAACATCCCCATTAGAGCAAGCATCAACAATAGCAGCTTCGGCGGATTTATCAGAATCATCAGATTGTTTCCCTTTACCCTTTTCCTTTCTGTTCTTCAATTTGTAGCATTCAGAAATAATATGCCCTGATTTCTTGCAGTAATTGCATGACTTTTTACTTCTAGACTTTGATCTAGGCCTAGAAGAATTACTGCTATTGCCTCTTTCAGGGCTACGTCCCCTAACCGTTAAACCTTCACCAGGTTTCTCAAAACGGTTATCAACATCATATTTTTCTTTAGCTAGTAAGTTAGCCTTAACATCTTCCAAGCACAGAGTGTCAGCATTATTTCCATATAGCATGATTTCTTTAAAGTGCTTATAAGAAGGGGGCAAAGAGACAATTAACAGAACAGCTTTATCCTCATCATCAATTTTAACATCCAAATTCTCAAGATCAACGAGGATAGAAGAGAACTCACTGAGATGAGTTTGAATTGGGGTACCTTCAGCCATGCGAAGAGTGCAGAGATGCTCCTTTAGCCTGAGCTTGTTGGCAAGACTCTTCGTCATATAAAGTGATTCAAGCTTCAACCACAACTCAGCAGCAGTGGTCTCATGAATCACCTCGTGCAAGACTTCGCGAGATAAGCAGAGTTGGATAGCTGACAAAGCTTTCTCGTCCAACTCGTCCCATTGCTCATCCGTCATAGTTGACGGCTTCTTGGATTTTCCATCCAAGGCTTTCTTCAAGCCGTTTTGAGTGAGAACGGCCTTCATCTGGACTCGCCAGATAGAGAAGCTAATCTTGCCATCAAATTTCTCAATATCGAACTTAGTGACGGTCGACATTGAGGATGTGATTCCAAGAATGATCTTAGAACGCTCTGATACCACTTGTTGGAGATTTAGTGGTAATAATAACACGAGCACACAACGGAAGAACGGAATCACAAAATAGAGAAAGTAAAGCAAGATAGAGCACTCAAAGATTTAACGTGGGAAACCCGAGTACCGGGAGGAAAACCCACGGGCGACAAGAGCCAACAAATCCACTATAGAATGAAAGAGTACAAGAGATCTTGTAGGATAATACAAGATAATGGAAGAACTCTTTGTACAAGTAGTGGATATGGAATGAGGGATGAAGGCTTTATGTGTGTTGGAGGCTTGGATGGGTGAGCTTTTGTGGATGGTGAAAATGGATGAAAGGGATGCCTATTTATAGGCCTTGACCCTTGGAGGTTAAGAATTTGGATAAGGATTAAGAATCCTCTAGATCCTCTTATTTGGATTAGGCTTAAGGAATTCTGTAGATCCTCCTATTTGGATTAGGCTTAAGGAAGTCTCTAGAGGATTGGAGAGGTGAGGCAAGAAGATGAGAAGCTTCTAGCAAAGCTTAGACCTCATTTAGATCAAATCCAATCTTAACCATACTTAGCCCATGTGAAGCAAGCCCACTTGAGGATGTGGATGCAACCCAACAAACACTTTCCTCCGAGCAGAAGTAGTATACCATCCTCGACGACGCTCAGGAGCAGCGGAGCCGAATCATCGAGCGCCATCCTCTCCCTCATTCCTCTGCCCCTCTCTTCCGATTCGCCAACAGTAAGCTCCAATTTCCCTTTCGTTCGACCTAAATCTATGTAAAGTCAGGCCTTTAACCGCCTTCCACTCTTCCTTGTCCAAGAGCAAGGAGGTTCCATCATCGTCAGAGTTGAATCGCACCAGTCGGCCCTCATTACCGGCGAAGCTTCCAACCTCGTTGAGATTCGTTCTCCTTTCTCCTTGCACTCATTTCTTTAAATCTGGGTGGAGCGTGGTCAAGGAGAGATTCTGATCAGTTAGGGGTGGGTTGAGTCGAGAACAAAGGTCGCCAGAGCCTGTGCTTCTTCCTTCTTCTTCCTCTTCCGTTTTCTCGTCCTGGCTGTTGTGCCCTGCTCAGACGAAGAGGATGGTTTCTCTTTCTTTTCTTTCATTTCTTTGGGCCACCGAGTTGGGCCGGACCCAAATCCTCCAAACTGGGTTATATCACATCCTAATATAAATGTATCCTTTTTTTCGGGTTGTAGGCTTGGGATTGGGTTCCTTTGCGTTAGTCCAAATTTCTTTTTGAGTTGGGGGTTACTATTTTTTGTTTTTATTTTGTATTATATGATACATTTATATTAGGATTGTGAGCGGTTAATTATTATTGTTATTATTATTATTATTATTATTATTATTATGTTATATTTTCTGTGTTGGTGAAAATAAATATTTCTGAAATTATTACTGTATATTATAAAATGGTTTAAAAGTGGCATTATTTGAAATATGTATTTAATTAATGATGTTTTAATTTGTGATTTTAGGAAATTTGAAATGAATTATGGGTTTTTATTTATAAATATGGTTGTGAAAATAGAATTATTTTGTGACTAAATGCCGGAATTATTTTAGTAGTATAAACTTGCAAGTTGATTTAAGATTCAAGGTTTTATAAATGGGTTTTGGCCAAATATGATTTAAGAAATCATTTTGAACATGAGTTGACTTGACTTGAGATTTAAGAGTTTTGAAAACTTTGAGAAAATGATTTACTTGATTTAACTCGGTGAATTTTTTGTTGAATCCTTCTTGAGAATTTCTTGAATTTTAAACATGATATCAAATGTTATATGATGAGGCAAGATGCGATGATGGATGAGACATTATATGTTGAGATGATATGAACATGATATGATATATGATATATGATGAGATAAGATGGAATGATCTAAAATATGTAAAGTTATGTATGATAGTCAGGGGCGCCTTGTGTGACTTAGATAGACTTATGCATATTTGTATATTTGTTAGGTGACTTGTGATATATTGGACGTTTCTTACTATTGGTGTTTATTGCTTGGATTCTGCGCGCCTCTAGGTAAGTATCCTACGGGAGCTTACTGAGCAACTCGGACCTCCTGCCTGATGTGTCATAATCATATAGTGTGTAAGTGTTGTATATACATAAAAGCATGTCATGTAGTATCATGCTTAGGATTTGCACTTATGAATGCGCATCCCTATTCTTCATGCGTTTGAAAAGAGAACGACCGTTATCTGTGAGTCTTAGAGTCTTTGCTAGGGTCATGAGGGCATTCGTGTTTTATACCGTTTCGGTCCCCGATTGAGTCGATGACCATGAATTGTATATATCTATGTATGGTTCGGCATAGACCGAGCGCCCTACCTAGGAGTGGGTACAGGAATATATCTGTTACGGTTCTGCTGAGGCCGAGCGCCCTACCTCGGAGTGGGTACGGGAAATACAGAGATATGGGGATATGCCACTTGGCATTCTTTGAGTGCCTTTACTGTATTTCTGCACTTATATTTATATATCCTGATAAGCATGACTTGCGTGTTTAAATTCCGTACTGCATTAGAACATCCTTTATTCTAGGTATAGACATGTTATATGGCCCTAGCGCGGTCTTTAGGGCCCACAGACGTCTCTGGGCCTGACTCGTGGATAGTCCTAGGTACTTGCTCCTTGCTTGCTCCATGCTTCTATGACGGGGAATCCTCCTGTGCGAAAGCGAACAACCGCACTGAGCCGCTAATTTGGCCTAAGTATTATTTGATTATGATTTCGGTTTTGACCCGGCTCCGCCGTGGTAAGTTGTACTTTACTTTCGTTTTTCCTCCCGTTTTTCTTAAACGAATTTCCGCGACTTAGACCTTAGGACTAGTTAAGGGTACCCTGCAGCCCTGTGATTGTTTTGGGGCTTGAAATCCCCGCTTAAATACTAATGTTTAAGAGGTTTGAAATCTCGACCCGTACCTGAATTTCAAGATCCGAACAAAGGTATCCGACCTTCAAAACGTAACCCGTGTATTTATATCCGAGCCGTTACAAAACTTAATTTACATTATGAAAATGCACATTTATTAAAAATAACCTTTATTGTATTATTTATTCACTTTCAGTTTTGTAATATCATATTTTTCACTTTTTGAAATAAAGACAAAAATGCGATGTAACATTCTTGTTGCATTTTGTAATCTTATATTTGCACCTTATAATATTAGTTGAAATAAAAAATACCGGTTAAAATTTTTAATTTTTATAATTGTAATAGGGCAATATTCGCAGGAATAGAAAATATGGGGAGGCGGTCACATTTACCTATAAAATTAGGCTCATTTACCTATTCACTCATAAAATTATGTCAATTTACTTATAAATTAGATCTATTTAGCCACAAGAAATTATTATATTTACACAACAAAAGTTATATTTGCAGAACATAATTTTATATGTGAACAACATCAAGTTATATTGCACCTTAAGAAATTTTATATGTTAAGACATTTTACATTTGATTAAATCCCATTACATATATAATAAAAAAGAATAGGAAAAATGGACGAAAATAATACCAAGTATCAACTTTTGGCTAAAAATAATACGAACTTTGAAATTGACCGTTTCATATATGAACTATCGCCCTATTAACCGAAAATAATATATATGTGTATTCCGGTGAACTTTTTGACCTAATACGCTACGTGGACGCCGGAAAATACACATGACATAAATTTTTGCCACGTCACCAAACTTGTAAGTTATGCCATGTCATAAATTTATTTTTCATTTTTTTTTAAAAAAAAAGAAAAATTAAACAAATAGGCAAATAACTACCGTACCTTTCGAAACAATGGAGGAGAGAACGAGCAGATAACATTAAGAAGAAAGTGAAGACGCCCACCCTCGATTCCATTGTTTCGAAAGGTACGGTAGATATTTGCCTATTTGTTTAATTTTTCTTTTTTAAAAAAAAAAACTGAAAAATAAATTTAGGACATGGCATAACTTACAAGTTTGGTGACGTGGCAAAAAATTTATGCCATGTGTGTTTTCCGGCGTCCACGTGGCGTATTTGGTCGGAAAGTTCACCGGAATACACATATGTATTATTTTCGGTTAATAGGGCGATAGTTCGTATATGAAGCGGTCAATTTCAAAGTTTGTATTATTTTTGGCCAAAAGTTGAGACTTGGTATTATTTTTGTCCATTTTTCCAAAAGAATATGAAAATATTTTTTTTTAAATCAATTATCAATTATGATAATGTATTAATGTAATATCTGTGCACGGGACGAAACCTACATTAAATAAATAATTTTTAGTGAATATTTTTTTAAAAAAAAATTCTAAAGTTTATCATTTTGTTTAGATCGGGTTTTTTCTTCCTCGATAAAAAAAGCTTAATCCACGCCCTTACAACATATTAGACCAACCAAAATAAGAAATACTCAAATCAAAGACAAACAACAAGGGTAAAAACCCTTTTAGTGGAAATGTACGCGCCATACGCGCCACTTCCAATTCTCCGTCCCCCAACTTTCCCCCAAAAGAACCCTTCAACTGAAAACCCTAGATCTGAAATTGAACTCTTCAAGGAACCTGCTTTCTGTCTAATCATCCTCAAACATGCCTTTTGGCGGATCAAAAAGTCCGCTCCAGCGATTTGCAAAGCATCTGTGTCTGAAATACTCCCTGTGGTGTGGGGAATTTGTACAGGGGTTATCGCCCCTTTGTTAAGCATCAGACCTGTGTCTGGGGACGGTGTTGTCTCTGTCATCCATGTCGGCGGCTGTCGCGAGCTTCTATCACAGAGAAGATCAAATCAAAAGGCGAAAAGCCTGGTCCGGGACGCTCGGCCTCCGCCTTGGCCCTCGTTAAAAGTTGCGTCTCTGCGCTTCCCCGACCTTCAGTTCGCCTGTGGTGTCCGGGGTGCTCAGAATTGGTCGTTTCAGACCCTGTGCCGATGTCCTTTCATTGTTGGTCGGCTTAGGCTGGGTAAGACTCTAAATCTTTCTCCAATCCTATCTCCTTTTCACAACTATAAGAACAATGGGGGTTGGTTGTCTTCAGCACCCATTCACAACATCCTCTCCTCTCTCACTTTCTGTAATTCCAATTGCCTTCTCTCTAATCTTCTCTTTTCTGTTTCAATCATGGCTTCCTCCTCAAAGGAGAAAGGGAAAAAACCAATGGGGGACGAGCCTCTTGTCCCCCTCCCAAAACCATCCCGAAAGGGCAAAAATCAGGTTATCATCAATGAGCACCTTGCAATGGAGGACTGCAACAAGGCGGATACTGAGGGAGGCGAGCAGAGCAAGAAGGAGAAGAAAGAAAGGGCTCCCAAGGTGAAACTGGAGAAACTGAAAGCAATCCAGAGCTGCATCCAGGCCAACATCTCAATGCTGAACACGTCCTCCTTCTACGCTACCATTGTTGGTGAGCCGGTGGAGGCCAAAGAAGTGCGTAAGAGGATCAGATTAGAGTGGAAATTCCTGACAGGCGGTTTCCAACTGGCTCCGGTGGCTAACAAGTGGTTCGAACTAAGGTTCGACCTCCCGGGAGACAGAGAAATGGTCTGGGAGCGACGACCATTCCATGTGGCTGGACAGCTCCTCATCCTCCGCCCTTGGAGCCTTTCCTTTGATCCATGGTCTGAATCGGTGACCAGAATGGATCTTTGGGTAAGGATCCCGGGGCTGCCAACCAAATTTGTAAGTGAAGCTATTCTGAAATCACTCATCGAAGACAACAAAATAGGTACGGTGCTCCGGGTAGCGGCTTTTAGTGCTAAGGGCGCTAGACTCCGCTATCCTCGTATCTGCATCTCGACTGATCTGGCGCTGATCCGAGCTAGAAAGGTCACGCTGATGAATGAGAAGGGAGAAATCGAGCACTTCCCGATATGGTTTGAGGATTTCCCGGAGGGATGCGGAAGTTGTGGGCTGCTTGACCATGTCTTTGAGGATTGCCCGCTTAGAAAGATTTGCAATGCCTTTGCTGGAGGCATTCTGGGGCAAGAACCTGGCGCTGAGGTGGGGGGGACGAGTGCTCCTCCTTCTGATGGAGGTGAGTGGGTGCGTACGGCGGCTCGTCGTGCTCCTCCTCCCACCTTTGGTCATTCAAAAGCCGATATATGGAGCTGTTTTGGGAAAAATGTGAGTACCTCATCTGACTCTTCCTCCTCCAACTCCTCTGCTATGTCTGATGGGGGGAAATCCCCTGATGATGAACCCTCTGAGATTGAAAATGAAGGTGAATCTCTGGCCCCTGTCATTGAGGTTCATGTCCCTGATGCTGCTGACAATCCCCCAGATGATGTACACTCTCCTCCTACTGAGTCTATCTTCCTCGACCCCGAGATGTATGTAACCGACGATGATGCTACTATGGATTATGAAGAGGAGGCCGGGTTTGTGGATGGCTTAGGAGGGATCCCAGCTGACATGACCCAGGCTGAATTTGACATCATGCTGGCCAATATCCCGGCATCTGAGGAGTTTGAGCTCCCGCCACTGAGCAACCCAACCCGGAAGGTTACAGCCAACCTCTCCTCTACTGCTGCTCCTTCTGTGACTACTATGGTGGTCCGGGAGTCGGAGCTGCAGCAGCTGGAGAGCTCCTCCAAGACTGAGTCGGGAAAACGCAAACTCGGGGACGAAGATGGTGACTCTGCCTGTTCCAAACTGATGGGTGGAGTCAGTAAGCGTGGGAAGAATGGTAAGTGACCAAACTACTTTTCCTCTTGCTTGTGATTCTGGTAGTTGGACTGCAAGCTTTAAGAGGTTGATGATGAAACTACCCTCATGGCAATCGTTTGGGCAAGGTACTTCTTTTTGGGTCGCCCCTTTTGTTGTTAACCTCATTAGAGGTAGTTCAATCATGAACTTTCTTATCTTTCTAGTAGGATATGTAAGAAAGCAGCTGAATGTCATGGTGAACTTGGTATGTTTTGATATGAATCTGTATGCTGCTTATGCTATAATCTTTGTTTCTCTTGAATCAACTATGTTTGGTAGGTTTTTTTATCAATGCTCAATGGCAAACAATGTGGTGTAGTCTGAGTAAAACGCAATCTTATGTAGCATCCGCAGTTTGGTTGGCCTATCCAACTGTTTGGTTTCAATTCAGCTTTAATACTTTCTCTAAATTGCATACTGCTGGTTGCTTGCAAAACTTCACCTTTGCCTCAAACATTCTGAGCAATAACCCTCTCCCTCATGTGCTGTTTGGGGTATTAATTGTAAAACATCCGAAGCTCAATCAATTAATCAGCTGGGACACAACCTCGTTCTGTCAAGCTGTTGTTGAGCACATCCTTTTCGACAGCATACCACATTACCATAAAATCAGGCTGTCTAAGATCACTATCATTAAAACCTACAGTAATAACAAACTTTCTAGACTACCTTTACTAATGAGACTCACATATGTGATGACCCAAAATGCTAACTATGTGGTGGAAGATAAAATCACTGTCCTAATTTGTGCTACCAATCGGATTAGGACTATTGTTTTTAGCAAATGTAAGACCATCTTTGCTCAAGGAAACTCAATGTTTAGCGCTCTTATAGCTTTTATCAGTTTCCTCAAACCTAAAAACATCATTAGTATTTGTAAAATAGAACTAAGCATAACTACCCCACTTGTAAACAAAAGTTGTCAAGTGGTTCTGTTTCTTCCGACAGCCTCTGTTGCTATTTGGAGCAACATGACAGTAAAAATCATAGGAATACAAACATCCTTGGGAATAAACCAGTACAAGCACGAGTATCACTTAAAGCTTAATCAAACAACCAACTGGGCTACAATCATGATCTGTCAAGCTACTACTGAGCACATCCCTTTTAAGGGCTTAGAACAATACCATAAAATCAAATTGCATAGGATCACTGTCAATAAAACCTGCAGAAATAACAAACTCGTTAGTTTATCTTTGTTAATGAGATGCACATATCTAATGACTCAAAGATTAAGCTTTGTGGTGAAGGATATAAGCACTATCCTAATTTGTAAGATCAGCATATATCAAGAACATTCAATCGATAGCACTCTCAAAGCTCACGTTAGATCTCTCGAAACTAAGAACATCATTAGGAATTGCAAAATAATATTATACATAAACTCCCCGCTTGCAAACATCCCTTGTCTCATGGTGGAGGTTACACCGATAGTATCTGTAGCCAAATGGCTACGTAACCCAGGGAAAACCATAGCTAAACAAAAACTTTCAAAATATTTGTGGGAATTACACCACGCACAAGTTATTTTATTAAGAAATCATAGGTGCTTAATTTTTAAAGACAATAACCTTTTAATTACCATTCTTTTATGGAGGATAAAACTTATTAAGATAATTAATGGTAGGGCTAATGCAAAAAATCTATTTAAATGGGTTCATCAATGTGAGTATATCCCCTGTAACACAAAACCATCAAGCAACAATTCCTTATTTATTACTAATTATTCCCTTTGGAGACTTATAAAGACAAATCACCGTACGACTAACCATCCCTCTAGTAAAGACATCTTTTTTAGGTACGGCAAAATATTGATTAACATTAAGAAAATGAGGAACATCTCAAAAAGAGTAAGATATAGGTATGGGAGGGCTCACCTATTGCTCGCCTGTGCAAAAACAAAGTGGTCATGATTATACGATATTGGAATTGTAGGGGAATTGGAAAAACAACCTTCTGGACTCACATGAATGAATGGCGCACCCTAGATCATATACAAATGCTAATCTTAGCAGAAACAAAGACCGAAACAGAACCAAAGGAATCTCTATGGAAAAATGCGGGATTCACAAACTTGTGCTGGTCCCCGGCTTCTGGACGGGCCGGGGGTATTGCTTTGTTCTGGAATGAAAACTCATTCATAGACGAAACCATCTCGGTAATTATTCACCTCCCAAGAATTATTGGTGTCAAATATGAGAACATAAAAGAGAACTTTGAGTGCTTAATGCTGTTTGTATACGCCCCCCCCCCCCCCCCCCTCCCCTCAGAAAAAGAGGACTTTTGGAGAAACCTATACGATCTGATTACCCAAAGCGACATTCCATGCTTAGTTATGGGAGACTTAAACGAAATAAGCCAACCTTCGGATAAGAGAGGAGGGGCAGAAACTCTACCGAATAGATTCTTGAGAATAGTGGAATTTAAAGATGCGTGTTCCTTGCTGGAGATCCCCTCGTATGGTAACCCATTTACTTGGAGGAAAAAACAATTCGGTCCAGATAACATATTGGAAAAACTTGACAGGGTGTTAGTCCATCATGAAATAATCGACATGTTCCCCGCCTTAGCAACTAAAAATGGAGCATTCTCTAACTCGGACCATTGTCCTATTTCAATCAACATCTCAAAAAGCACTAACTTTACACCACCCCCGTTTAAATTCAAAAATATTTGGTTGCAAAGAACAGATTTCCGAAATATTGTCAAACAATCATGGCGAACCTCATGTATAGGCTCTGCTATGTTCCGAATCACACACAAATCCAAGGTCCTCAAACAAAAAGCAAAAATTTGGAATAAGAAAACATTTGGAAACATCTTCCGCCAACTACAAGACATTGATGAGGCCCTAATCGAAATACAATCAAATCAACAAACTAATCAAAACTCGGAAACATACAAAAAAGAACAAACTCTCTTATCTAAAAGAGAAAAACTACTCATTTTCCATAAAACGTACTGGAACCAAAGAGCTAAATCTAAACACTTAAAGCTAGCAGATACCAACTCCTCCTTTTTCCATAGAGTAGCCACAGGAAGAAGAAATCGGAAGATAATCAGAACAATTACCTCAGCAGAAGGAACTAACATTATAGGCGAAAAAAATATTAAAAAGGAAATTCAAAGAGACTTTGAAACAAGATTTAGTCGGGAACAAAGGTATAATGCCCCCCAATTGGAAGAATACCTCTCAGAAATCAACCCAGCCATTACAGAAGAGGAAAACAAATTACTGATTCAACAACCAACAAATAGTGAAATAAAAAAAGCAGTCTTCTCACTAGGGAACAACAAATCCCCCGGGCCTGATGGAATGACGGCTGAGTTCTACAAAAAATATTGGAACATTGTTGGCACTGATATCATCAGGGCTACAAAAGCTTTCTTCCATTCTGGCAAACTGTTAAAACAAATAAATCACACATTTATCTCCCTCATACCAAAAAATGATAACCCCTCCATGACTACACACTACCGACCGATTAGCTTATGCTCCACCTTATATAAAATCATCTCAAAAATAATAACTGAACGACTAAAAATGGTAATAGGAAAACTTATACACCCACTACAAGGCGCCTTTGTCTCCGACAGAGCAATCCAAGATAATATCCTAATAGCACACGAGATATTCCATTCCTTTCGTACTAGAAAAGGTTCCAAGGGATGGACTGCAATAAAACTCGACATGGAAAAAGCATACGACAGAGTAGATTGGCAATTCACAAAATTAGTGCTCTAGAAATTCGGATTCAACCAAAGAATTGTGGATATAATTATGGAATGTGTAACCACAGTCTCCTTCTCTATTTTAGTAAACAATGGCCCTACAGACCTTTTCAAACCTTCTAGGGGTTTGAGGCAAGGGGACCCCCTCTCCCCATTTCTCTTCCTCCTTGGGGCAGAAGTCCTTGCTCGTAAACTCTCAAGGGAGGCAGAATCTAATCACAACAGCATCAGATTTAAATTTGGCCATTCGGGCCCCTGCATTCCGTTCCTAGCCTTCGCAGACGACATAATAATATTTTCAAAAGGAAGTAATTCTGCATGTATAAAAGTTAAAGAAATAATTGAAGACTACTGTAAATTCTCAGGGCAAAAAGTAAACTATCACAAGTCGTCCTTTCAAACTACCCCAGGTATTCCTAGATCAAGAGCCCGAGACCTAGAGGGAATACTGAACATTCCCCTAGAACGAAATCTGGAAAAGTACCTTGGTTGTCCCATCATAAATGAGCGGGTTACTAAGGAAACTTTTGGCGAACTAATATGTAAATCAAAAGACCAATTGAGCAAATGGCGTGCAAATACCCTATCACAACAAGGCAGAGCAACCTTAATAGTGTATAATCTATCATCAAAACCACTATACTCGATGCAGAGCTTTATGCTCCCGGTCGCGGTCCATAAACAATTAGATCAAATCAACAGGACTTTTTTCTGGAACAAAGACGCTCAGCATAGCCCATTAATCAGTTGGGACAAAATATGTAAATCAAAAGCGGGTGGAGGATTGGGAATTAGAAAAGCAAAAGACATGAATGAAGCTCTCCAGCTAAAACTTATTTGGAAAATTTTGGCTGAACCGGAGAATAACTGGGTCAAAATCATACAATACAAGTATCTAAAAGATAACCACATTCTTACCTACTCTAGAAAAGGCAATGCCTCCTGGCAATGGTCGAAACTGAGTGCTCTAATCCCGAAATTTAAAACGGGACTTATCTGGCAGGTGGGGGGATGGGAAATCAATTAAGTTCTGGGAAGACAATTGGGCTGCAACGACACCTGTAAAAAACAAAATAGATTCCCAACACAACATTAATCTACAGGATTCTGTGAGCGACTTCATTATAGGAGGACAATGGTGGAAGGAGAAACTTGAATCGGTGCTTCCGGAGCCCATAATAGAGGATATTATGAAAATACCCTTACCAATCACCCCCTTTGCAGACAGACTGTATTGGTGGCCAGCCAAAAAGGGCTGGTTTACAACGACAAGTGCTTACAACCTAATCTCATCCACATCACAAAGACAATCAGATGAATTTTCATGGATCTGGAAACTTGATGCCCCTCCAAAAGTTAAGAACTTCATATGGAAAATAAAACAAAAAGGCCTTGCCACGGCTACACGCCTAGCACAAAAAGGGGTATCGGTACCGAACACGTGTACCCTTTGCAATCAGTTCGCAGAAGATGATATTCACCTATTCATAGAGTGTCCTATCAACAATTTCCAACAACAATTCCAGGGACAAATATCTCAAAATATTAACACCCTTATTTCAGAAAACAGAGATATGTACCAAATTCTACAAATTTTAGGTACCACCCTCCCTATGAAGGAAAAACAACAGATGGCAATTAGATGGTGGACCATTTGGTTTATAAGAAATCAAACTATCTTCAGAAATAAAAACATCCCCTATGCAGAGGGCATTAAGAAAATGATCAAGGACAATATTGAAAATTGGAGAAGAGCTAGTAGATGGAATGAGATGGAGAATGACGGCCTACAGAAACAAAATCAGGGGAAATGCCTCACTAAGAACAAAAGCAAAACCTGCCGCTGGAGGAAACCTCCAGCTGGCAAATACAAGTTAAACTTTGATGGGTCATTTAAATCAACCTCAAACAGTTCAATTGGGTACATCATCCGAGATTGGAATGGTGAACCTATAAACATTGGGGGTAAAACTATAAGAGCACAATCACCTCTCATGGCGGAAGCTCTTGCCCTACGTATGGGGATACAAAAAACTAGAGAATTAAAGATAACCAATCTCATAATAGAAGGAGATTCAAAGATTATCACGGACTACCTAAATACACAAGTTGGGTGTCCTTGGGAAATAGAAATGGTTATGTCAGATATCCAAGCCCTTCTCCAAAAAATAAATAATGTAGAGGTATCTCATATTCCCCGCATTGGTAACCGGGTAGCGGATAAGGTTGCACACCTTAGCTATTCTACCAGGGGGTCAGAGCTATACCTAGATACAGGTCTTATCAACCTCATCCGCCAGGATGCTTTCGGATAGGGTTTTCCATCCGAATTTTTACCTAATCAAAAAAAAAAAAAAAAAAAAAAGAAATACTCAAATCAACTATTTTTTTTCTTTAATTTTGAAAAGATACTGATGAATCAATGCAATTGGATCAAAGTCAAAATTTTGTAGAAATCACAATCAAAATATATCAAAATAAAAACAAACCATGGAATTAGGGTTAAAAGTAAAATATTTTATCTCCATGAATTATTGAATCTTCTACTGTATGAGGTTTGAGACGTCCATAAATACAACACAACACCACCCCTCTTCTTCCGCGTTGACGATCTCGTAAACTCCCCCTTCCTCTTCTTCACAATCTATCTGACCAGATCTCTCCAATGGCGGCCCCGGCGACGCCCCTCCTCAAGGATGAGCTCGACATCGTCATCCCTACCATCCGAAACCTCGATTTCCTTGAGATGTGGAGGCCTTTCTTCCAGCCCTACCATCTCATCATCGTCCAAGACGGAGATCCCTCGAAGAAAATCAATGTCCCCGAGGGATTTGACTATGAGCTCTACAATCGCAACGATATCAACCGGATCCTTGGCCCCAAGGCCTCCTGCATCTCCTTCAAGGACTCCGCTTGCCGCTGCTTCGGCTACATGGTCTCCAAGAAGAAGTACATCTACACCATTGATGATGATTGCTTTGTAAGTCTTCGATTCCTTCTAGTTTGTTCGGATTTCGATTTTAGGGTTTACCTGGTCTCGGTGTTTGAGGTCTCTGGATTTTGGTTTGATTGTTAGATCTGATTTGGATTGGTGTTCTTTTCGTTGAATTTTGCCCTTTTTGGTGCTCTAATCTCAATTATTTGGTGGTTAGGATATTTGGAGTATCTGTTGTTACTAATTGGATCTCAAATCTGGCTTGATCCGAGCCTTTTTAGTACTGTACTAGATTGCTGTTTCCCTACTCTAGTGCTAATCTGCACTTTTGTGGTTGTTTTTGTCCCCATCAGACCATATCTATCTTGTGTTTGAAGGTTCTCTCTCTTTTTTTTTGAATTTGACCTGTGAATTTTGATCAAATCTGTGATCTTATTTTTTGAAACTAACCTGGTCAAATTCTTCATGAATACTCATTATGACATCTTTTAAAATATGTTCCTTGGGCCCCTTTTTGGATAATTTAATTGTGCTGTTAGTGATGGAAGTTCATACAAGTATATATCTTGTTGACCATGCATGAAACATAACTAAAATCTTGCATCTCTTTAAAGCTTCTGTAAAGTACTGTTGTTTGAGTGGTTTCCTTGCATTGAATTAATGAGGTAATCTTTTCAGAAAGGAATTTAACTTCTTCTGGTTGTTCTGGGAACAATTTGAGTACTGATCTCATATCTGTTTGTCTCAATGCGACTTCTTGCATCTTGGATTTTATTCTAGTTTGACTACTCTTTTTTTTTTGAGAAGAAGAAGTTTGACTACTCAACCTCACACTAATAGTGCTTTTTTTATGTGAACATATCTGATCCACTCTTTTAAACTCTGTTTTTGATAATGTATGAGATTGTTCTGTTCTTTTAACACTGTTTGTGATTCTAATTTTGAAATCTGATCAGGAATTGCTTGTTCTATGATTCCTGTATGATCTTGTTTATGCTTTTGATTGATTATTTGATCTGTCGGTATCTTTTACTTCTATTCTTATGCAGTACATCTTGCTGTTATGTTGTTACTGTATTCCAGATCTTATGGTTGTTTCTTCGCACATGTGTAGGTTGCTAAGGACCCATCTGGAAAGGATATCAATGCTCTTGAGCAGCACATCAAGAACCTCCTATCCCCATCCACTCCTCTTTTCTTCAACACCCTTTATGACCCATACAGAGAGGGAGCAGATTTCGTCCGTGGATATCCTTTCAGCCTCCGTGAAGGTGTTTCTACTGCTGTCTCCCATGGCCTTTGGATGAACATCCCTGACTATGATGCACCTACACAGCTTGTTAAGCCTCTTGAGAGGAACACCAGGTATATATAATGAAGGCCTCAGTTGACTTTTAATGACTGCACGCCTTCCCTTTACTTAAGAACTTTTTCTTAACAAGTTACATTTGTGTATATCAGGTATGTTGACGCTGTCATGACCATTCCCAAGGGAACCCTCTTCCCTATGTGTGGCATGAATCTGGCTTTCAGACGTGACCTCATTGGCCCAGCCATGTACTTCGGTCTGATGGGTGACGGTCAGCCTATTGGTCGTTACGACGACATGTGGGCAGGCTGGTGTATTAAGGTAACTATCCACATCAATACATCGTATATTTTAGTTTTTTGTCTATTCTTAAACTCTTATGCCTAATGAAACAAACTCTTGTTGCTTGTTGAATGATGCCAGGTTATCTGTGATCACCTTGGATTGGGGGTCAAGACCGGTCTTCCATACATCTGGCACAGCAAGGCTAGCAACCCATTTGTGAATCTCAAGAAGGAATACAAGGGCATCTTCTGGCAAGAAGAGGCGATCCCCTTCTTCCAAAACGCGACTCTCTCCAAGGAGTGCACCACCGTCCAGCAATGCTACATTGAACTCTCGAAGCAGGTGAAGGAGAAGCTCGGCAAGGTTGATGAGTACTTCATTAAGCTCGGTGATGCTATGGTCACATGGATTGAAGCATGGGATGAGCTCAACCCACCCTCCACCGTCGCCAATGGGGCTGCAAAGTGAGGATCTTCTCAGCTGATAACGGGTCCTCACCCATCGAATACAGCGAATTCGCTAAAATGGCTGGGCATTCTTTATCATCGTAGTTTTTACCTTTTGCAGATGAGGCTCTCGTCAGCATTCTATGTTATTGCTTTCGTTCAATTTCGCATCAAGTTGAGACACTAGTAAAGTTTTTAATCGAGTTTATGCATTCTACTTCAGCATTGCTTACCAGAGCTGAGAATTATTTATTTGATGGTGGTTCTGTACCCATCTGTTATTTATTCATTTCGTTGAAGCATCAGATTTTGCAGCTTTTGTTTTTGATGCCAAATTTCACACAAATGTGTGAACAGATCAACTTAGCTGACAGCTTGTAAAACATGAAATCGAACCAGTTTAAGGCAAAAAGAATAAAAACTTTGTTGGCTCGGACTTCTGAGTAGAGGTGGCAATCGGTTCAGTCAGTTGGGTTTGGATCGAATAGGATTTTGGGTTGGGTAAGTTCGGGTTAAATGGATTTCGGATTGGGTTTGGTTGAGACACTTTATTATAAAATAATGATACATTTTTGTTTAACTAAATCAGTAACTATAGAAGTTCATTAATTTAGTTATATTATGTCTCATTCCTTAGGTCTTTAAAAAGAAGAAAATTAAGAAAATTAAGCCCCAATCAGGGTGGCCCAATGGTGTGGACTGTGGAGCAAAAGGAGGGTAAAGAGATCCTGGTTCGATTCCTGCATCCTCCCCATTCCTTGGGTAAATTCCTTGGTTCGATCCATGCATCCTCCCCATTCATTGGGTGAAAAATCAAAGGTTTGTCTTCCTCCGATTTACCTAGTGCATGACTCTTGCCGACTCGGTCACGTGCTCGGAATTTACCACTAAATGGTAGATTTTTCTTATCATAAAAAGAAAAAGAAAATTAAAGTAATTATAAGAATGAGTCGTGTATTTTCGAGTTGGGTTGGTTTATGTTTGTGTCATTCGAATATTGAGTCAAAATGGGGCGGGCTCGGGTTCGAATTGTGCATGACACTAAATTTTCAGGTTTCGGTCGGTTCTGGGTTCGGACAGGCCGAGTCGGGTTCTTGAGTCAAATCAGATCTTTCCATCGGTAGTTTTGACTTTCAAATTTAAATTATCGTGGAGTATGCACGTGCCTGAGATTTACCACTAAATGGTGAGTTTTCCTCGTCTTCAAAAAAGGAAAATTAAAATAATTATAAGAACGAGTCCGGTATTATCGTGTCGGGTCAAGGACGGGTCGGGTTTATTTATGTTTGTTTCATTCGAATATTGGATCTAAATGGGGCGGGCTCGGGTTCGAATTGTGCATCACACTAGATTTTCAGGTTTTGGTCGGATTTGAGTTCGGACGGGTCGGGTCAGGTTCTCGAGTCGAGTCAGATTTTGCCACTGATAGTTCTGAGTTTCAGTTTAAATTATTATAGAGTGCGTACTGTAGTGAATTATCAGTACGATTGTTATTTTAGGCAAAGGCCAAAATCTAAAAAACCACCCCTTAAATAGACTATTTTGCACAAAATCACCCCTAAAATTGAAAATTTCAGAAAATCACTCTTTAAAAGCTAAGCGTTTGCAAAAGAGCACCCATCCTACCTTTTATATTAAGTTTTATGTTAAAAGTGAAAAAAATTACTATTTTGCTCTATATCATCATCAATATCTTAATTCATCTTTTGACAATTCTTCAGTGTTTCATCATTGATTTAGTTGGTTCAAAGTTGGTCATCCTTAATTTAATTGGTTCGAAGTTCTCACAGGTGTTCATCTTTCACTTCTCGGTTGTCTCCTCAAATGAAAAATAAAAGTCGTTGAATGGTGACACCTTTTTTATCCTTCAAATATATTAAAAGTACAAGGGTAAAATGGTAATTTTACACATTCAATGACAATCTTAATGGAAAAGTTGAAATATGTGGTATTTGCAAGCATCCAGCTTTTTAAGAGTAATTTTATGGAATTTTTCAATTTAAGGGATGATTATTTATTTATTTATTTATTTGCAAAATGGTATATTGAAAGGGTGGAATTTGACCTTAGACAAATCATATGCTCATAGTGGTATATGAAGGGATTGTGGAAGTGTCTGTCGGAGATCGAGATGCTGATCTCCAATGCTCTCCATCACTGTTGTGACTTTCAGTCCATTTTCTTCACTCACACTTTCCGTGAGAGGAATCGTGTTGGGAACTGTTTGACGCATTTGGGTCTTTCGGCGCCGCTACTGCTAGACCGTCCTCCTCATAAGATTGAAGATCTCGTCCGCAACAACGCCCTTGGGCGGTGGGTCAGGCGCAGCCAATCACCCTCAAAACCTCACATTGTATTAAAAAACATAAGAATATATACTCATAGTTGTATGGTTTGTGACTTTCCGACTTACTTGCTCATCATTCTTAGAAAATGTTAATGAGTAATTTATAATGCACAAGTTCACTTAGTCATCCATGATTTCTTTCGAGATTGATAAATACACCACTAATTTTTACTTGATACACTGTTAATTTATGCAACTTCTCCAAAACCATAACAACTCACACTTTAGCTCCATTCCTCCATAACACTCCAAATAGATATCCATAGCCCACTCAAAATCTTAAATTCCCCGGAAAGGGTAAGGCTTATCATCGGCTAGAAATAATAAATTTTTGTGGAGCTAACAAATAAAATAGGTTAAAGGCTCAAATTAGCTTCAAAGCAAGATATAACATGGGGTAGACATGGATAAAATGTGGCTAAAAGGTGCCTCTATCATTTGAACTTATCAAGCAATGATCATGTATATAATCGGCCTAAAAAATAGATAACTATGTCAATACTCAAAGATAAATGCATAGGAAGAGTAAATCACACAACAAAAGCAAAAGGGTTATAGATGGGTTATAGACGTAAACCCTTATAAGGCCAAAATTCTCACTAGGACAATTTTTTGTTGAATATCAAGCATGCTCACAAACTTAGATCATACATGCTGAATTATCTATGCCAATTGCCAAATCATATTCCACATAAAAAAAACAATTTTAAAGACAAGGGCAAATCATTCTAGAATTCCATGAGATATATAAGATCATGCTAGAATAAAGTTGACAGGACAAACTCAAACTAGATGGTTATTTTTAATAACACATATATGCAATGCATGAAAACTCTTTTTTTTTCCACAATTTTCGTCATTTTCTAATTTTTTTCGATTTTTGACATTTTATAATAAATAAACTAAACACGATGCGTGAATTACAACTAAAACTCAAACATAAATAAAATAAAACAAATACAAGCTATTGTGACGGATATTGAAATCCGACACCCTATAACAAAAAGGTAGCTTTGCAGGTAGGTATAGATGATTGATAATGCATATTTTAGATAAGCATTATAGGTAGGCCTTAGGTGCATTAAGTATTCATATTGCATGTTTAATAAGCTTATTCATATTCTTGATCATTTGATATTCAAAGTTCGGAATATGCGGTTTTTAGTGTTTATTTTTTAGGTCTTATGATTCAGACTCGAAAGGTGGAGGAAACATGGAGCAAATGAACAAAAGAAGAGATAAGGAACAAGAGCGGAAATAGAGAACATGGAGAAATTCCATCTTTGAGGTTATGAAAAGTTGGAATTGGCTTCTGAGGTATTCATGAGAATCGTAGTTCTTAGAAGAGCTTTCCAACGCAAATTCATATGCGTCAATCGGACGAACGATGACTCAGGAAAGTGCATTACAAGTTCAGTCTATCGATGCTGCCAAGCTGTACGGACGGCGCCCGCCGCCCTTTCTTCGGCGCCCGTCGTCCTCTCAGATCTGGATTTGCGATATGCGGCCCGAGTTTATTTTGATGGGAACTTTTATCTATCTTTTTCTAGGGTTTTCAAGGGCCGGTTTTAAGCCTAAATAGACTAATCTCTTTTGTATTCATTCATTCGACAACTATGGAGAGTAGAATGGAGGTTTTCTACTTTGGTATGATTTACTAAACCTCTATAGTTTCGCCTACAATTCAGAGACATGGTTGGTTGATTTGTGAGACTTGAATTCTATGTTATTCCAATGGTTAATTCATTACCTTTACACTGATTTTGTGTTGTTGATTCTATTTTGATTAGTTACCTTGATAGAATTGCATCGTGCTAGGATCAATTGTTTCGCGAGAGTAATTGTGCCTTTTGTAGCAACCACAAGCAAGTGATTCCGCGAGGATGACCTTGATTGTGTAGGGTAATGACAGTTTGGGCAACCATTATGCCTAGAACTTTGGGAATTTGTCCTATTTGTATGTTAAATCCTACAGGATTAGGGTTTTGTCTATAGATGTAAGGGATTGTCATCTTTGCAAAGAGTGTCAATGCATATAAACCAATGTCAGATTAATCCAAATAATTGGAATAACTAGAAAGAAAGCTAAGGATCAATAAACCAACCATTGTTGAGAATTTGTAGGTGAAACTCCTTCATCCCTATTGTTATCAATCAATCACAATCCCTACTTTTACTTTATTTGGTTACTTTAATCATCTCAGTTACCTTCAAATTCATTACTCTGATACCAATTTGAGTAAACAAGGAAGGTATTCTATCTGTGGGTTCGACCCCTTACTTATCTGCTATACTAGTTACTAGTTGGTTTATTGGTTTCGAAATCTTTATCTTTGGCGTGGTGAAACACACAACATTTCATCCCACCAAGTTTTTGGTGTCATTTCCGGGACTTTATTTTCTTTGTTTACTTTTATTTCTATCTATAGTGTGATTCACTTCGGTGGATCGCACTTCGATTACTAATCAATCTTTTTTGAAGTTCTTGATAGATAGCGATGTCTGAAATGGTTAATCCCCCTCTCAAGAGGACATTGAGAGAGTTAAAGGAACCTGCTTTGAATTCGCAAAGTCTTGCAATCATACTTCCTGAACTCCCTGAAGGCTCCAAACTAGGCTGCAAATCTGATTGGTTGTCACTCCTTCTAGTTTTATGTGGATTGTCTGGAGATGAACCCAATAAGCATCACATGGAGTTTATTAGTGTCTGTGACAGATACATACCTCAAGGATTTACCGATGATCGTTGAGACTGTTTCCGTTCACCCTGAAAGACACAACAAGCGATTGGCTTCACTACTTACCGGCAGGAAGCATCACTACATGGTTAGACCTAAAGAAGGTTTTCTGCAAAAATACTTCCCTGCTACGCATTTGAGCAAACTGAAGAAGCAATTGTCAAGCATAGAGCAATCCCCTAAAAAGAGTATGTATGACTACATTGTGAGATTTAGGAAACTTAAGGCGAGTTGTCCTCAACATGGTATACTAGAGGAGGATTTGATTCTCTATCTTTATGAAGGGCTACTTGATCATGAGTGTAGACACGGCCACGGGTCGGACCCGCCGGGTCGACAACCCGGGGAGGGTGACCCTAACCCTGACCCGTGGTTGGGACGGGTCGACGGGTTGGGTGACCCGGCGGGTCGGTGGGTCGGACTTCCGGGTCGGCCACGTGGCACCAAATCGGGTACCCAACGAGTTTTGCGGGTCGACCCGCCGGGTCAACCATTTTAAAAAAAAAATGTTTTAAACCCAAAATAAAACTCAACTCAAGTCTTTCACCACACTTTCGAAATGGAAAGATTTAAGGTTGACAAAACATGGTATGTGGGAAGATATATATAGATATCTTCGTTCCACTCCCATTATTTCATCACACTTTAGATGTGGGAAAGAAAAGGTTGGATTGTGGGAATGACAAGTAGGGTATGAGGATCTATATATAGAGAAAATAGAGGTATGTAGCCCACTTTCGATGTGGGACAGAAATATTAGATATGAAAGAAAATGTGAGAAATTGATATTTAAGTATATGATGTAAAATGTAATGTAATTAAAGTCTTTGGATTATATGGTGGAATATAATGTAATTTAAGTATTTGGATTATATGATGTAACATATAATAATATAATTAAAGTGTTTACCTCTTAAGATTTAATGAAATGAATAACACATGGTGATGAAACATCATGATACAATATACCAAGTTATGTTGGATTAATCTTTCTATTTAACTTAATTGATAGTTGTGTTGATCCATTAATCAATCATAAGTATTTTATTTTACTTGCATTATTATGTTAATTTCTTGATCAATGATTTCAAATCTAGGTTCTTCTTCATATAGATATGTTAAACTTTCTCGTTTAAAGTTGAATTAGCCACATGTTGTGTATACACTTAATGATGATGTTTATTAGAATTACATACTTGGGTTGCTTGTTATGACGTACATGAAAAGACACATTGAAAAAGTATTGCCAATATTATATTTCATTCTTGTGTTTGAAAATCCGAAGTTCTATATCATTTTGAAAATAAACGAAAACTCGACATTAAGGATACTATACAAGTGTAACGGCTTTATCAATAACAATATTTGTATTATTTGAAATTATATCATAAAGACTCCTAACTTAGTATCATATAGAATGATATAGAATGATTTATAAGTATGGATTGACATTAAAAACCGAATGGTAGAGATTGAAGACATGGTGTAGTTTCTAGTTTCTACCCTTGTTCTTGTCCCACATTGAAAACTAGAGGAAAAGGGGGGTGCTAAGTCTATAAAAGGAGAAGCATGGGGGTGTTAAGTCTGACATTGCCATTGCATATTACATTATGTAATATTATGAATTATTCTAATAATAATTTATATAATTTACATAATAATTATAAATTTATTTTATTAAAAATAAATTTTTCAAAAAAAAATATTTTAAAATGGCGGGCTGACCCGGCGGGTCGAACCGGGTCGGACCCGCCGAGTCAACCCGCCGGGTCACGGGTTATCTTTTCCCCGACCCTAACCCTGACCCTCAACCCGAGCTGACCCTTGGACCCGTGGACCCTGACTCGGCGGGTCACGGGTCGACCCGCCCGACCCGTGACCCGTGGCCATGTCTACATGAGCGCACCCTCATCAACGCTACTAGTGGAGGGAATATTCTAGACAAGACACCTAAAGAGGCTATGCAAATCTTTGATGGGTTACCTAATGCTTCTCAGCAATATAGAAAATCTCAAGGAATCGAGGAAATTCACAATCTGGATAACTCTGAAAGGGGCTACATGGAAGAAGTTATTAAGTTGACAAAGATTGTAAAGAACATGGCTACTCAGATATCTCAGTTGCAACCACTACTCAGAGATACAAAGGATGGAATTGTAGAGGTCAATGCTATAGGGAGCTCTATCTTAGAATTATCTCAAGAGTCCTCTCAAGAAAATTCACATAGAGATGAAACATTGAGATTGTTGTTGGACAAGATGAGTGTTCAAGAGAAGATGTTGGGTCAAATGGCTAAGGAGATTGGAGAATTGAAATTGAAAGATTCGGGGAAGTTGCCATCACAAGTGGTAGTCAATCTTGAAGGTTCGATAATGTATAACAAAGTAATATAAAGATACTCTAGAAGGAGGGGGGGGGGGTTGAATAGAGTATGCCAACTTTTCGCTGATAATCTCAAGAGTTTTGAAATACTTGCGAAACCCTTTGAGATTAGACTTAATTCTTTCCTATGGAAAACCTGAATCACAGAAGAGTTATACAATTCGAAACAAGTGCGGAAATATGGTAAAACAATAAGTAAAGGACGCAATGAATTGTTGACGATGTTCGGCACGAACTTGGCCTATGTCCCCACCTAGGGTTCTTCCACAACCCTAGGATTCAACCGGCTTTATTGATTCACAAGACTTAGGATCCTAATAGCTCACCGAGAAGCCTCTCTCCTATACAATTGCAATGTAGTCAACTCACGTTCCCTTGGAGTCCTAGACCAATCTAGAAGAGCCCCACATCTCTCAGCTATCTAGTACAATCCTCTTACACTTCGTGAATCAATCGCCTAGTGTCCACTTCCTGAGTTATAAACTCTCAAGTATAACACTCTCTCGAAATATATCCTATAAGCTCAATGTGTAACTCTCAAATGCTTTGAAACAAACGATACGACTCTTAACAACTAGCAGAGAGCACACGAAGAAGACAGATTGACTTGAAGGCTTGAGTGCGAATGAATGCGTGTGTTCAACAACTGTGTATCTGTCTTCCCTTCTTCATTTCCTTTATATTGAACAAATCGGCGCCTCTTTCAAAGAAGGATCTTCTCTTCAACGGCTAGAAAAGATCATGGCAATCTTCACAATCTTCTATTTAGGGAAACTCCGAAGCCATAATCTCCGATTTGATTCTTCTCGACTTCAAGCTTGAGGAAGGAGATTTCATTCGAAAATCTTGCTGCATATGTTAGTGCATAATATATAATAATATCTGGAAATATATTAAATAATAACATATAATAACATCCGGAAATAATATGCACATAATACAGGTTTTGTGTTTCATCAACACAACTGTAGCTTCAAGACCTTTGACACAAGCCATGTGTCAAAGCCTTTGAAAACATTTCCGATTTTCATCAAGGGAGTGGAGTTATCAATCTCCCTCTTGATGAAAGACAAAACCTGTGCATCCTTGTAACTTAGTCAAGCAAATATATTATAAGCAAGATCAGACTAAGTACCTGCATGAGTTAGACAAATGTTGGATCATAAGATTTTAAAGCCAAAGAGAAACATCCAACAAAGTAAAACAAAACAAGGTCTTTAAAGACCCTTGGTTCACAGCAGTTTCAAAGTCTAAACCATCAAACCATCTCCCCCTTTTTGTCTTTCAACAAAGGGAGGAGTAAGAAAACAGTTACCAAAACAATTTCAAAATTTAAACCAAGAGCCATTCGAATCTTAACGATTAAGGAAAGAGATGTTTATCGGATTTAAAAAATTTCCACAAATATAAATATAATCGGATAACATGCAATAAAAAGGATTTTCCCGAAAAGGTAACAATAAAGTAAAGATATTTAAAATTCCTTTAAAAAAAATATTTGATCAAATATCTAAAAAGATACCAACCAAATATATGATCCGTTATATGTGCTCTACTGTTCAGTTCACAACCTTTGAAATGAGGTTCAAGGATCTTGACACTGAGCAGAAATTTTCTTTCGTAAAGGGAAAGCTCCCCTTACGAAAGTGCATCCCTGTTAAGCATTCCGATCTCACGTCTAATGAAGGTGAACCTGTCCTCTGTCAAAGGTTTAGTAAAAATGTCAGCCCATTGATAATCAGTTGAAATAAAGGGTATGGACACATCACCTTTTTCGACATGGTCTCTAATGAAATGATGTCTTACATCAATATGTTTGGTCCTTAAATGCTGAACATGATTCTTTGTAATGGAGATGGCGCTTGTATTGTCATACTTAATGGGAATGCCTTTGAGGTTAATGCCAAGATCTCTCATTTGTTGAGATATCCAAAGGATTTGGGAGCAACATGCTCCAGCTGTTATGTATTCGACTTCGGTAGTGGATAGAGCAACTGAGTTTTGTTTCTTTGAGTGCCAACTAATCAAGGATGCTCCTAAGAATCAGCAACACCCTGACGTGCTCTTCCTATCCACCTTATAGCCTGCAAAGTCTGCATCAGAATACCCAATTAGTGAAAAATCTCTTTGCTTTGGGTACCAGAAGCCAAGCTCCTTAGTGCCATTGAGATATATCGAAAGATCCTCTTCACAGCTACGATGTGAGATTCTTTAGGGTCAACTTGAAACCTAGCACACATGCAAACACTAAACATGATGTCAGGTCTACTAGCAGTAAGATATAATAAAGATCCAATCATCCCTCGATACTCCTTTTGATTGACACTCTTCCCAATCTTGTCTTGATCTAGAGATAAGGTTGAGCTCATGGGTGTCTTGGCTGCTTTGGATTGATCCATCTTGAACTTCTTCAAGAGATCCTTAGTGTACTTGCTTTGATTGATAAAGATCCCTTTCTTAGATTGATGAACTTGTAATCCCAAAAAGAAGTTGAGTTCACCCATCAAGCTCATCTCAAATTCACTGCACATAATTTCAGAAAATTCCTTGCACAAAGATGTGTTAGTAGCCCCAAACAATATATCATCAACATAAATTTGAATAACCAAAATGTCCTTTCCTTTGGTCTTGATAAAAAGAGTCTTGTCGATCAACCCCCTTTTAAAATCATTTTCTAAAAGATATTTTGACAAGCGCTCATACCAAGCTCTTGGGGCTTGTTTCAAACCATATAGCGCTTTGTCTAGTTTGTATACATGATTAGGAAATTCCGAACTTTCAAAACTTGGGAGTTGAGCCACATAGACCTCTTCCTCTAAGAAACCATTAAGAAAAGCACATTTGACATCCTTTTGATATAACTTTAGGCCCATAAAAGATGCAAATGCTAATAGTATGCGAATGACTTCAAGCCTCGCTACGGGAGAAAAAGTCTCCTCGTAGTCAATACCTTCCTCTTGATTGTAGCCTTGAGCAACAAGCCTTGCTTTGTTCCTCACGATCTTACCATTCTCATCTAGCTTGTTCCGAAATACCCAACGTGTGCCAATTACTGACTGATGCTTTGGCCTAGGCTTCAAGGTCCAGACTTTGTTCCTTTCCAATTCGTTAAGCTCACTTTGCATAGCAATGATTCAGTCTGGCTCTTGAAGGGCATCATCTGCCTTCTTTGGTTCTATAAGAGAAACAAACGCGTGAAAAACACAAAGATCTTTATGTTTAGAACGAGTTTGAACACTAGATGTAAGGTCAGAGATGATATCCTTTAATGAGTGTGATGAAGAGTATTTGAACTTTCTCTTGCTAGTATCAGCTCCTCGATTCGTCACACCAACATGATTGATTTGTGGTACATCCGACTCCGTGGATCTGTTAGGTTCAGTTACAGCAGTTTCTGAAGTCTCAACACTTTTGGATTGGTCGCCAAGGGCTTTGGCCGGAGCTTCAACACCTTGGGCCAATTCTTCAGTGTTAAGAATCTGATCCTGCATGTTCCTCTTATCTGCGTTCTTAGTAGCAATATCATCACCATCCTCATTTTCTATATGGTTGTTAAGATCTAGATCTGCAACATTTTCACTTAAAGAACCGTCATTGCATTCATCAAATATAACATGTATACTTTCCTCAACCAACTTGGTCCTTTTGTTGAAGATTCTATATGCTTTGCTACTTGTGGAGTAGCCAAGAAATATACCTTCATCACTACGCGCATCAAATTTCCCAAGGTCATCTTTTCCATTGTTATGAACAAAACAAGTACAGCCAAAGGGTTTAAAATATGATATAAGGGGTTTGTGGCCTTTGAAAAGTTCTTAAGGAGTTTTCTTTAAGATGGAACGAATAAGACAACGATTCAAAATATAGTTAGCTGTGTTAACTGCTTCATCCCAATAGGTTTTAGGTAATGCATTTTCTAAAAGCATAGTCTTGGCCATGTCCTCTAGGGTGCGGTTCTTTCGTTCCACAATCCCATTTTGTTGAGGTGTCCTAGGAGCAGAAAAATTATGGGAGATGCCATATTTAGCACAAAACAAATCAAACTGAAGTTGATCAAACTCCCTACCATGATCACTTCGAATTGACACTATGGGCCCGTTTCTTAAAGCTTGCAACTCCTTACAAAGTTTTGAAAACTCAAACAAGGACTCTGATTTTTCTTTTAAAAATGCAACCCAAGTATATCTCGAAAAATCATCAACAACAACAAGCATGTACTTTTTACCATTGGGAGATTTGACTCGCATAGGACCACATAAATCCATATGTAAAAGTTCAAGGGGTCTAGAAGTACTTACAACCTTCTTGGGTTTGAAGGAGCTACGCGTTTGTTTACCTCGTGTGCATGCTTTGCACATATCATTACCTTTGAAGTCCATCTCAGGTAGTCCTCTTACAAGCACTTTGGACACAAGCTTCTGTAGTGTATGTAGGCTTACATGATCGAGTCTCCTGTGCCAAAACTTTGGATCGTTCGTCAAAGCCTTTAGACATGATAAGCTTTCTTGTGCCACTTGCTCAACATTCAAAGCATAGATTTTGTTATAGCGATAGGCAGTTAGAAATACTTCACTTGTATCTTCTCCATGCACTAGACATCTTTTATTGTTAAATCCAACTTTATTACCGCTATCACATAGTTGAGAAATACTAAGCAAATTATACTTCAAATCATTAACAAGATAAACATTTTTGATGCTATGGTTAGGATCACTCCCAACACTACCGATACCAACGATGTCACACTTTCTTTTGTCACCAAGAGTGATTGTTCCAGTGGATTGATTCTTTAGATCATGGAAGAGAGACCTCTTCCCACTCATATGTTTAGAGCATCCACTATCAATAATCCACTTTTGCTCTTTCACCTTGGTGATCTCCTACAAAACAAAAATCAACCTTTTTGGCTAGACCAGTGAGCAAATTTAGATCCTTTATTGGGATAAACCATATTTGGTAAAATAGTGCCTTTGGGGACCCAAACTTGCGTTATCCGTTCTTTTCTCAAGTGAACAGGAAATGTATTGCGAATAATATGAGGATCTTTTCTTCTATAGGGGCAGGTCTCTCTTACATGTCCATTTCTTACACAGTGGTGACATATAGGATAGGTTCTGCTTCCTTTTGCCTTCACAAAAGTGGTAATGTGTTGCTTCTTTAAAAACCTTGGATTGTAACCAATACCACTTTTGTTTAGAGAACTTTGTTGCTCACCCAACATCCTATCAAGAGTGCCTTTGGACTTGGTAAAACTTATGAGGGCCGTCTGTTGGTCTTGAATCTTCTTATTCAGGGAGATCTTCTCGTTCTCTAAATCATGATGTTCATTTCTTAGAGACGAGAGATCTTGCTTGAGTTCATATTTCTCTGAGTCAAGAGTCTTGACTTTAATGTCAAGATCTGAATAAGAGGTTTCAAGACTTTTGACCCTCATAGACAGTTCTTCAATAGTTCTTTCCTGGTCCACAGTTTTTCTTCATTGGCAATAATATTAGAATGGAATTCCGATAGTACCTCTTTTGGACTTGCCATGAGTTCTCTTACAGTTACCTCAAGTTTCTCATCGTGGGATTCATCTCCTGAGGCCATGAGATAATGGTTGGCCTTTTCATCATCGGAGTCTGTGTCAGAATCGCTCCAAGTTGCCACCATGGCTTTCTTTTTCCATCTATCACCTTTCTTGAACTGGCTCTTTGTCTTTTGAGGGCAGTCTTTCACAAGATGATCTGTTTCACCACATTCAAAACCAGACAAAGGTTTAGTCTTCTTGTCATATTTGTTGTATTGAGACTTACCTTGAATTTTAGAAGACTCTGATCCATCCTTGTTGTTGAATTGCTTCTTCGTTTTGAGGATTCGAGAAAGACCCCTTGTGATAAGAGCAAAGGGATCGTCCTCATCATCATTCTAATCTTCAGAATCAGACACATCTTTGGGCTCATCCTTCTTAGACTTGAGTGCCAAGTTCTTAGTGCTTGTTGGAAGTTCTCCATCTTCTTCATTGAGAATCATCTCATGTGTGATCAGCTTCCCAAGCAAATCATCAAGGGGTAGAGTGGTGAGATTCTGGGCTTCTTCTATGGCTATCACTTTCGGACCCCATTTGTCTTTTGGGAGGCACCTCAATATCTTTCTCACTTTCTCAACATTCTCAAAGGTCTTGCCGAGAGAGTCAAGGTTGTTTTTGATTTCTGTGAACCGTGTGAACATAGCCTTGATAGACTCATCTGGCTTCATTTTGAAGAGTTCATACTTTCGAAGGAAAATGCTGATCTTGGTGTCCTTCACTTGACTGGTTCCTTCGTAGGTGACAACCAGCTTGTCCCAAATCTCTTTAGCCGACCTACAAGATGAAATATGGTTCAACTCATCAGTGCTAAGACCATAATATAGTAAGTTAATGGCCTTGTAGTTCTTGGAGACGAGTTCAAGATCCGCTTGGATGAATTCAGCCTCGGTCTTCGCGACTTTGGTTCCATTTGGTCCGTCTTTCACTGGAACCTTCGGACCATTCTCTATAATGTTCCAAAGTTCCAGATCTTGATCTATAATGAACATTTTCATCAAGGACCTCCAGTGGACGAAGTTGTTTCCTAAAAAAAATGGTGGTCTACTGGTAGACCTTCCTTGTGCAAATCCTCCGCTTACTTCACTAGACATGATCAAAACTCACAAGATTGTTAGATCAAAAGCAGTTAGTAAGGCTTTGATACCAATTGAAGGTTCGATAATGTATAACAAAATAATATAAAGATACTCTAGAAGGGGGGTTGAATAGAGTATGCCAACTTTTCGCTGATAATCTCAAGAGTTTTGAAATACTTGCAAAACCCTTTGAGATTGGACTTAATTCTTTCATCTGGAAAAACTGAATCACAGAAGAGTTATACAATTCGAAACAAGTGCGGAAATATGGTAAAACAATAAGTAAAAGACGCAATGAATGGTTGACGAGGTTCGGCACGAACTTAGCCTACGTCCCCGCCTATTCCACAACCCTAGGATTCAACCGGCTTTATTGATTCACAAGACTTAGGATCCTAATATCTCACCGAGAAGCCTCTCTCCTATACAATTGCAATCTAGTCAACTCACGTTCCCTTGGAGTACTAGACCAATCTAGAAGAGCCCCAACTCTCTCAGCTATCTAGTACAATCCTCTTACACTTCGTGAATCAATCGCCTAGTGTCCACTTCATGAGTTACAAACTCTCGAGTATAACACTCTCTCGAAATATATCCTATAAGCTCACTGCGTAACTCTCAAATGCTTTGAAACAAACGATACGACTCTTAACAACTAGCAGAGAGCACACTAAGAAGACATATTGACTTGAAGGCTTGAGTGCGAATGAATGCTTGTGTTCAACAACTGTGTATCTGTCTTCCCTTCTTCATTTCCTTTATATTGAACAAATCGGCGCCTCTTTCAAAGAAGGATCTTCTCTTCAACGGCTGGAACAGATCATGGCAATCTTCACAATCTTCTATTTGGGGAAACTCTAAAGCAATAATCTCCGATTTGATTCTTCTCGACTTCAAGCTTAAGGAAGGAGATTTCATTCGAACATCTTGCTTATGTTAGTGCATAATATATAATAATATATGGAAATATATTAAATAATAACATATAATAACATCCGGAAATAATATGCACATAATACAGGTTTTGTGTTTCATCAACACAGCTGTAGCTTCAAGACCTTTGACACAAGCCATGTGTCAAAGCCTTTGAAACCATTTCCGATTTTCATCAAGGGAGTAGAGTTATCAAATCTGAAGAAGAATGAGAGCACCATGATCCTTAGAGGAGGTAAAACAAGTGAATGTGCCCACTGGGAATATTGAAGAGAGGCCTAAGGAGGTGATTGATGTGGGAGAAGAAGAGAAAAACGAGACGAAGGCTAACTGTGATAACGGCGCCCGCCGCCCCCTCCAGTGACGGAACCGATTTTTGACGTTGTTGAATCCCTAAGGAAATTATCCAAGGATTGGTCTTATGAGGTTTCAAGACCTGCACTACCCTTTCCTCATGCCTTAAAACTTGATCGTAAGTTGAAAAATGAGAAGGAAGTATTCGACACTTTCACTAAATGTCAGGTAAACATTCATCTCCTTAATCTAGTTGAATCCGTTCCTCATTATGCAAAAGTCCTTCGGGAAGTATGCACAACCAAACGAACACAACAGGAGAAAGAAAAAGAAGGTAAGGAACAACAAGAAAATTTGTTATTAGTTTTTCAAAAGTGATTGCCTGAAAAGTGCGGAGACCCAAGTATGTTTACTCTTCCTTGTACAATTGGTGAAGTTAAATTTGAAACTGCCATGCTTGATCTTGGTGCATCTATTAATGTGATATTGTACAAGTTATATGATGAGTTCGGACTAGGGCCTCTGAATGAAACTAGGGTTTTTATACAACTTGCTGATTGCTCTCAACTCCACCATAGGGGGGTAGTTGAAGATGTGTTGATTATGGTTGATGATTTGATTTTCCCTGCTGATTTTTATGTGATTGATATGAGCCTTGGTATACCCGAGACACCCATCATACTCGGTAGACCTTTCTTGCGAACTGCTAAACTGAAAATTGATTGTTTCGCTGGGTCTTTAACTATGGAAGTTGATGGGAAAAAGGATGAATATTTGATCCCTGATTGGAAATCTACTGCATATTCTCTGAATTTGGTTGATGTTGTTGATATTTGCACCAAGGATATCATGAGTATTGATCGTTCTGACCAACTACATGTTGTTTTGGAATCCCCTCTGGGGGAATTATCTCATGATTATGCTTTGTCTAACAACCTGCATGAATTGTCTGCTGCTATGGATGCAAATTCAGAGAATTAGTCCCCTTACTATAAAACTGAACCATTGAATCCTTCTTGTGAGAAACTTCTTCCGTCTGTCATTCAGGCGCTAGAAGTTGAAATGAAACCCCTCCCTGATCATTTAAAGTATGCATTTTTGGGGGAGGGTAATACACTTCCTGTGATTATTTCTAAAAAGCTTACTTTGACCAGGAACAAAGGTTAGTGGATGTCCTTAGGGAACATCGCACTGGCTTGGGATGGACCATTGCTGATATCAAAGGAATCAGTCCGACGTTGTTTATGCATCGCATACTCATGGAGGACGATTCGAAGCCGACAAGACAACCTCATCGACGACTGAATCCTCCGATGATGGAGGTCGTAAAAAAGGAAGTCTTAAAGCTCCTTTAAGTAGGTATAATTTATCCTATTTTTGATAGTCAATGGGTAAGTCCGACACAAGTAGTCCCTAAGAAGGGAGGTATCACAATATCTGAGACCCAGGAAGATGAGATGGTACCTATGAGGGTACAAACTGGTTGGAGAGTTTGCAGTGACTATCACAAACTCAATGTTGAGACACGTAAGGACCACTTTCCTTTGCCTTTTATTGATCAAATGCTTGAGAGCCTTGCTGGTCGGTCCTATTATTGCTTTTTGGATGGTTATTCTGGATACTTTCAAATTCCTATTGCACACGAGGACTAGGATAAACCACTTTTACGTGTCCTTTTGGTACTTTTGCTTATAGTAGAATGCCTTTTGGATTATGAAATGCGCCTGGTACATTTCAAAGATGCATGATAAGTATATTTTCGGAATACGTTGAGCATTTCATTGAAATGTTTATGGATACTTTCACTGTGCATGGGGATGATTTTGATTCGTGTCTGCATCATTTGTCTTTAGTGCTTAAGAGGTGTGTTGAAACCAATTTGGTCCTTAATTCTGAAAAGTGTAATTTTATGGTTGAACAAGGGATTGTTCTTGGTCACATTGTGTCGAAGAGAGACATTGAGGTAGATAAAGCTAAGATAGATCTGATTTAGTCTTTACCTTATCCTACTAATGTGCGTGAGATTCGTTCTTTTTCTCAGGCCATGCAGGATTTTATAGGAGGTTTATTAAGGAATTTTATAAGATAACCTCCCCATTATGTGAACTCCTTAAGAAAGATGTGTCCTTTGTGTTTGATGATAATTGTAAGAAAGCTTTTCATGAGTTGAGGAATCAGTTGACTTCAACACCTATTATTCAGGCTCCTATTTGGACTTTGCCTTTTGAGTTGATGTGTGATGCTAGTGATTATGCAGTTGGGGTTGTTTTAGGGCAAAAAGTTGAGAAAGCAACTCATGTGATCTATTATGCTTCTATGATGTTGAATACGACTCTGTGGAATTATACTACCATTGAGAAAGAATTGCTAGCTGTGGTTTTTGCTTTGGAGAAGTTTCGTCCTTATTTATTGGGTGCAAATGTAGTGGTTTATAGTGATTATGCGGTACTGCGCTAATTGATGACAAAGAAGGACGCAAAGCATTGGTTGATTCGATGGATTCTACTTCTGACGGGAGCAGAGAACCTGGTAGCTTACTATCTGAGTAGAATTTACAGAACTGATGTTGGGGGAGAGCAACCAAAGAGACTAGGAGAGTTTCCTGACGAAGGATTGCTGAGAATTTCGACCTATCGCCACTGCATAGACGGCGCCCGCCGCCCTGATGGTGTTTTGAGTTCCGAGTTGCTTGATGATGATAATGGGGATGAACCGCCTGCTTTGCTTTTGGGTATTCAAGCTAAGCGGCTTTAGTTTGCTGATATTGTTAATTACGTAGTGGCTGGAATCTTCCCTGCAAATTGTCCGAAAGCTAAGAAGGGCAAAATTCCGCACGATGCTCACTACTATGTTTGGGACGATCCTTTCCCGTGGAAGCACTATGCTGATAAAATTGTTCGTCGATGTCTTCCAGACAATGTGGTAACTTTTGTTTGAGATTCTATCATTCACATCCAAGCGGAGGACATTTTAGACCACAGAGGACAGCTAGGAAAGTCCTGGAAGCGGGATTCTGGTGGCCGTATATCTTTCGCGATGCTCATGCTTTATGCAGAACTTGTGATCGATGTCAGCGAACCGGAAATATCCCGGGCAGGAATGAGATGCCATCATCTTCGATCATGGTGTGTGAGATCTTTGATCTCTGGGGTATCGATTTCATGGGACCCTTCTCTAGTTCATTTGGAAATGTCTACGTCTTGCTTGCAATTGATTATGTGTCTAAGTGGGTTGAGGCAAAGGCGAAAAAGACTGATGATGCTCGCACAATTGCTAGTTTCTTGAAGAGTTTGTTTGCTAGATTTGGAATGCCTAGAGCTGTTATCAGTGACAGGGGAACTAATTTCTGCAACAAGATTATCAACGCTCTTTTAAGAAAGTACAAAATTACTCAGAAGGTCTCCACTGCCTATCATCCTCAAACCAATGGACATGCAGAATTGTCTAACAGGGAGGTCAAGAGAATTTTGGAGAAGACTGTTGCACCGAATAGGAAATACTGGAGTCTTAGATTGGAAGATGCAATGTGGGCTTACCATACTGCTTAGAAAACACCTATTAGGATGTCTCCATTTTGCTTGGTTTATGGAAAGCCTTGTCATTTACCAGTTAAGCTCGAGCACAAAGCATATTGGGCAGTCAAACAGGGCTACAGGAGAATTGAGAAAGCTTCAACTTCAGGAGTTGGAAGAGATCCGTTGGGATGCTTATGAGAATGCCATGATCTACAAGGACAAAACTAAGGCTTGGCATGATAAGCATGTCCTGGAAATGAGTTCCATCCAGGGGATAAGGTCCTATTGTATATATCGTGCCTTGTGCTCTTTCCAGGAAAGCTCCGCTCACGTTAGACAGGACCATACACGGTGGTCCATGTATATCCTGATAGAGAAGTGGATGTTCGAAATGACAAGGAGGATAAAGTATTCAAGGTAAATGACCATCGTCTCAAGAAGTACTACGAGAGTGTTTCTAGGCAAGTCTTGGAAGATATACGCCTAGAGGACCCAACTTAGAAGGCCTAGAAGCTTATTATGTTGAACCAAAGAGATAAAACAAAGGCGCTTCTTGAGAGGCAACCCAAGGTAAGTTCTTTAATTTTCATGTTTTTCAAAGTCTAATTAGGTCTTTAGTCTTTCAAATTAAATAAAAGGATAGAATTCCATATCAATAAGTGTTTTGGAGGAGTCTTGCGCTAACCAATGCAAAAGTACCTCGGATTCACGGTTCTGCACAAGCGGCGCCCGCTGCCTAACCCCTGGCGGCCGCCGCTACCCTCAGTACGCCAAAGCTTGTTTTGTCACACGATTGTATCCACCACCGCCACAATCAAGTAGGTTTCCTTTTTCCCTCCGTTGATTTTATGTTAATTTTTGTTGTTTTTATTTGATTTTCATTGAGGGCAATGAAAGATTTAAGTGTCGCGGAGGGGATAGTGAGTTAGGTCATATAGCGTGTTAGGTCATGTTTAAATTGAGTTTCATGTTTATTTTTCCGCTATTTTATTGCATTAAAAAAGAAAAAAATGATGAAAAATGTCAAAAATCCAAAATTTTCATGCATTGCATATATGTTGTTATCTAAACACCCACCTTAGTTAGCGAAACTCTACAATTTCTTATGGCATGAACTTGTAAATCCTACGATAAGTTTGAAGTGCTTAGCCTTATCGCCTTAAAATGTTTTTCTTTTGGAGCATGATTGGCGATGTAATTGAGCATGTATGATTAAGCATGAGTATTGTTTAGCCTACAAAACATGACCCTTGTGAGATTGTTTTTTTTAGCCTTGTTGGAATCATTTATAATTCCTTTTGCTTTGATGTGTGATTTACTCTCCATATGTTTCTACCTCCTGATATTGACTTCATTACTATTGTCATAGCCGACTCACATGTTTGTTGCTTGCGAAATTTATGCTTTTATGTTATACATTTGGCTTTAGTTGCTTTTGAGTGGAATAATGTGGCAATAGTTTGATACACTTAGTAACCAGGTCTACGCATGACACCCATGGGTATGATTCGCGCAAAACGGTGTCAAAAGCTATCCACTAAGAAAGAAAGCTTGATCATTGAGTAACCGGGTTCATTCACGACACACATGGTTGCAACCCTTGTCAAAAGATGTTCAAGTGGACTTGATTCAAGTAAGTTGAGGTGTTGAAAAATACCAAAGCCGAAAGAAACCATAGCAAGAAAAGAAAAGAAAATTCAAAAAAAAAGAGAAGCAAACAAAAGCTTAGACCTAGGGAGGATAAAATTCACCTAGGGGCAAAAGTAAGGTATGAAAAAAAAAGAGTGAAATTCTAGAGCTAAATTGTCTATTTTTATTGTTTTCCGCAAGTGATGGCATTTCGGTGAAGATTTGATTATATTATTGTCAATGTCTATGAGGTTAGTGCATTTTGGATTGAGTTGAGAGTTGAACTTAATTGCCTAAACACAAGAGAGCATGAGTGAAACACATTCCTTGTGAGGTTGGATGATTTATAATTCTATGCTTTGATCGCAAAATACATGCTATGATGTTTATTCGCTTGATCAAGTGTTCATTTCGAATTAATTTGCTTTTGGTTAAGGCTACTGCATGAATGATGAACTCGTAGGTATAGGTTGCTTTCTATTATTTTCCTTGAGGACAAGCAAGAGCTTAAGTGTGGGGGAGTTTGATAATGCGTATTTTAGATAGGCATTAGGTCTTAGGTGCATTAAGTATTCATATCGCATGTTTAATAAGCTTATTCAAATTCTTGATCATTTGGTATTCGAATTTCAGAATCTACGGGTTTTAGTATTTATTTGTAGGTCTTATGATTCGGAATCGAAAGGTGGAGAAAACATAGAGAAAATGGACAAAAGAAGAGCTAAGGAACAAGAGCGGAAATGAAGAACCTGGAGAAATCCCATCGTTGAGGTTCTGAGAAGTTGGAATTAGCTTCTGAAGTCTTCATGAAAACCATAGTGCTTGGAAAAGAGCTTTCGAACGCATATTCCTATGCATCAATCGGACAAACGATGACTCCGGAAAGTACGTTACAAGTTCAGTTTGTCGATGTTGTCAAGTTGTACGGACGGCGCCCGCCGCTCTTTCCACGGCGCCCGCCGTCCTCTCAGATCCGGATTTGCGATACGCGGCCCGAGTTTATTTTTATGGGAACTTTTATCTATCTTTTCCTAGGGTTTTCAAGGGGCCGGTTTTGAGCCTAAATAGACTATTCTCTTTAGTACTCATTCATTAGACAATTATGGAGAGAATAATGGAGGTTTTCTACTTTGGTATGATTCACTAAACCTCTAGTTTCACCTACAATTCAGAGACATGGTTGGTTGATTTGTGAGACTTGAATTCTATGTTATTCCAATGATTAATTCATTACCTTTGCACTGATTTTGTGTTATTGATTCTATTTTGATTAGCTACCTTGGTAGAATTGCAACGTGCTAGGGTCAGTTGTTTCACGAGAGTAATTGTGCCTTTTGTAACAACCACAAGCAAGTGATTCTGCGAGGATGACGTTGATTGTGTAGGGTAATGATAGTTTGGGCGACCATTCTACCTAGAACTTTGGAAATTTGTGCTATTTGTATGTTAAATTCTGCAGGGTTAGGATTTTGCCTATAGATGTAAGAGATTGTCATCTCTGTGAAGAGTGTCAATCAATATAAACCAAAGTCGGATTAATCCAAATAATTAGAATAACTAGAAAGAAAGCCAAGGATCAATAAACCAATCATTGTTGGGAATTTGTAGGTGAAACTTCTTCATCCCTATTGTTATCAATCAATCACCATTCCTACTTTTACTTTATTTGGTTGCTTTAATAATCTCAGTTACCTTCAATTTCATTACTTTGATAGCAATTTGAGTAGATAGGAAAGGTATTCTCTCTGTAGGTTCGACCCCTTACTTATTCTCTATACTAGTTTACTAGTTGGTGTATTAGTTTGGGAATGTTTATCTTTGGCGAGGTGAAACACACGACATTTCATCCCACCTATGATGCTCGTCGTTCTCTCTTGCAATCCATCTGAAACACTTCGTTCCATTTGGACGCTGGATAGCTACAGTGATGCCCCACCAGTTTAGGGCGGCAATATTGTAGACCTTCTCATGATCAAAAGGGCGTAAATCATCAAGACAAACTCCCAAATGTTGAGCAATTAGTGACACCAAACCTTCAAAGGCAATAGTACGTTCAGCTCTCACATGAGTAGCCCTAATCATCTCCGTACAACTCCCAAAAAATAATTGAACCCAATTAGGAATTTGCAATGTCCCAGGGGTCAAACAATAGATGTAGCTCTAGGATCTCATAAGTAATCAATGTAGTGTTCTTCACACCCAGGAAAGAACGACATAACACCAAATAACACAATCTCAAAGCGGGATGAGTAATCATGAAGTCATAATGGGAATCACCCAACTCATAAGATCGACCAGTAGCCTCTTTCCAAGTGTCATGCGGGTGTGGAGCAACCAGTTCAAATCCCCAAGCGTCAGCAGACATCTTGGTGACTCCCAAAGCTTTTGCAATAAGGTCCTTAGTCACCACGAACTCCCTACCTCTCAATTGGAAACGAATCTCCAAATCAGAATGATAATCTAGGGCAGCCAGAAATTCTCTCACCAACGCCAGAAAGGTGAGCATAGTAAGAACCATAAATTCACTCAAACCACCTTTCATAAGAAGCCGAGACACAAACTCAAATAATCCAAAATGGTGCAAGGTCGGTGGATGAAAGAACAACGTGGAGCAATATTCCCTCTTCCCAAGATTCAACCGACGCTCCTTCTGCTCCCACATAAAAAATAAAGGCATCTCCATAGCATGAACAAGTGATGTGATCCTAAATTGCCATGTTTTACACTTACTTTTATATCGATTTCTGCATGTATTTCATATATTTGGGTTAGAATAGTACATAATCTGTGTAGTTTATGCTTATTTTCCAATTATGGAGGTCCGCAATTTGGAGAAATCGAACGCACTTTGGATCTTAAAGGAAAGTCATGAAGAAGCTAAGGATGGTGGAGCTGGAGAAAAGCCCGCTTTTCGCCATTCATCCTTCTGAACCAAGTTTTGATGTCTTCATGAGAGTTGTAGCCCTCGAGAAGATCTTTCCAACGCATACTCATAAGATCGACCAATAGCCTCTTTCCAAGTGTCATGCGGGTGTGGAGCAACCAGTTCAAATCCCCAAGCGTCAGCAGACATCTTGGTGACTCCCAAAGCTTTTGCAATAAGGTCCTTAGTCACCACGAACTCCCTACCTCTCAATTGGAAACGAATCTCCAAATCAGAATGATAATCTAGGGCAGCCAGAAATTCTCTCACCAACGCTAGAAAGGTGAGCACAGTAAGATCCATAAATTCACTCAAACTACCTTTCATAAGAAGCCGAGAAACAGACTCAATTAATCCAAAACGGTGCAAGGTCGGTGGATGAAAGAACAACGTGGTGCAATATTCCCTCTTCCCAAGATTCAAGCGACGCTCCTTCTGCTCCCACATAAAAAATAAAGGCATCTCCATAGCATGAACAAGTGATGTGATCCTAAATTGCCATGTTTTACACTTACTTTTATATCGATTTCTGGATGCATTTCATATATTTGGGTTAGAATAGTACATAATCTATGTAGTTTATGCTTATTTTCCAATTATGGAGGTCCACACTTTGGAGAAATCGAACGCACTTTGGAGCTTAAAGGAAAGTCATGAAGAAGCTAAGGATGGTGGAGCTGGAGAAAAGCCCGCTTTTCGTCATTCATCCTTCTGAACCAAGTTTTGATGTCTTCATGAGAGTTGTAGCCCTCGAGAAGATCTTTCCAACGCATACTCATAAGATCGACCAGTAGCCTCTTTCCAAGTGTCATGCGGGTGTGGAGCAACCAGTTCAAATCCCCAAGCGTCAGCAGACATCTTGGTGACTCCCAAAGCTTTTGCAATAAGGTTCTTAGTCACCACGAACTCCCTACCTCTCAATTGGAAACGAATCTCCAAATCAGAATGATAATCTAGGGCAGCCAGAAATTCTCTCACCAACGCCAGAATGGTGAGCACAGTAAGATCCATAAATTCACTCAAACCACCTTTCATAAGAAGCCGAGAAACAGACTCAATTAATCCAAAACGGTGCAAGGTCGGTGGATGAAAGAACAACGTGGAGCAATATTCCCTCTTCCCAAGATTCAACCGACGCTCCTTCTGCTCCCACATAAAAAATAAAGGCATCTCCATAGCATGAACAAGTGATGTGATCCTAAATTGCCATGTTTTACACTTACTTTTATATCGATTTCTGCATGCATTTCATATATTTGGGTTAGAATAGTACATAATCTATGTAGTTTATGCTTATTTTCCAATTATGGAGGTCCACACTTTGGAGAAATCGAACGCACTTTGGAGCTTAAAGGAAAGTCATGAAGAAGCTAAGATGGTGGAGCTGGAGAAAAGCCCGCTTTTCACCATTCATCCTTCTGAACCAAGTTTTGATGTCTTCATGAGAGTTGTAGCCCTCGAGAAGATCTTTCCAACGCATACTCATAAGATCGACCAGTAGCCTCTTTCCAAGTGTCATGCGGGTGTGGAGCAACCAGTTCAAATCCCCAAGCGTCAGCAGACATCTTGGTGACTCCCAAAGCTTTTGCAATAAGGTCCTTAGTCACCACGAACTCCCTACCTCTCAATTGGAAACGAATCTCCAAATCAGAATGATAATCTAGGGCAGCCAGAAATTCTCTCACCAACGCCAGAAAGGTGAGCACAGTAAGATCCATAAATTCACTCAAACCACCTTTCATAAGAAGCCGAGAAACAGACTCAATTAATCCAAAACGGTGCAAGGTCGGTGGATGAAAGAACAACGTGGAGCAATATTCCCTCTTCCCAAGATTCAACCGACGCTCCTTCTGCTCCCACATAAAAAATAAAGGCATCTCCATAGCATTAACAAATGATGTGATCCTAAATTGCCATGTTTTACACTTACTTTTATATCGATTTCTGCATGCATTTCATATATTTGGGTTAGAATAGTACATAATCTATGTAGTTTATGCTTATTTTCCAATTACGGAGGTCCACACTTTGGAGAAATCGAACGCACTTTGGATCTTAAAGGAAAGTCATGAAGAAGCTAAGGATGGTGGAGCTGGAGAAAAGCCCGCTTTTCGCCATTCATCCTTCTAAACCAAGTTTTGATGTCTACATGAGAGTTGTAGCCATCGAGAAGATCTTTCCAACGCATTCTCATAAGATCGACCAGTAGCCTCTTTCCAAGTGTCATGCGGGTGTGGAGCAACCAGTTCAAATCCCCAAGCGTCAGCAGACATCTTGGTGACTCCCAATGCTTTTGCAATAAGGTCCTTAGTCACCACGAACTCCCTACCTCTCAATTGGAAACGAATCTCCAAATCAGAATGATAATCTAGGGCAGCTAGAAATTCTCTCACCAACGCCAGAAAGGTGAGCACAGTAAGATCCATAAATTCACTCAAACCACCTTTCATAAGAAGCCGAGAAACAGACTCAATTAATCCAAAACGGTGCAAGGTCGGTGGATGAAAGAACAACGTGGAGCAATATTCCCTCTTCCCAAGATTCAACCGACGCTCCTTCTGCTCCCACATAAAAAATAAAGGCATCTCCATAGCATGAACAAGTGATGTGATCCTAAATTGCCATGTTTTACACTTACTTTTATATCGATTTCTGCATGCATTTCATATATTTGGGTTAGAATAGTACATAATCTATGTAGTTTATGCTTATTTTCCAATTATGGAGGTCCACACTTTGGAGAAATCGAACGCACTTTGGAGCTTAAAGGAAAGTCATGAAGAAGCTAAGATGGTGGAGCTGGAGAAAAGCCCGCTTTTCACCATTCATCCTTCTGAACCAAGTTTTGATGTCTTCATGAGAGTTGTAGCCCTCGAGAAGATCTTTCCAACGCATACTCATAAGATCGACCAGTAGCCTCTTTCCAAGTGTCATGCGGGTGTGGAGCAACCAGTTCAAATCCCCAAGCGTCAGCAGACATCTTGGTGACTCCCAAAGCTTTTGCAATAAGGTCCTTAGTCACCACGAACTCCCTACCTCTCAATTGGAAACGAATCTCCAAATCAGAATGATAATCTAGGGCAGCCAGAAATTCTCTCACCAACGCCAGAAAGGTGAGCACAGTAAGATCCATAAATTCACTCAAACCACCTTTCATAAGAAGCCGAGAAACAGACTCAATTAATCCAAAACGGTGCAAGGTCGGTGGATGAAAGAACAACGTGGAGCAATATTCCCTCTTCCCAAGATTCAACCGACGCTCCTTCTGCTCCCACATAAAAAATAAAGGCATCTCCATAGCATTAACAAATGATGTGATCCTAAATTGCCATGTTTTACACTTACTTTTATATCGATTTCTGCATGCATTTCATATATTTGGGTTAGAATAGTACATAATCTATGTAGTTTATGCTTATTTTCCAATTACGGAGGTCCACACTTTGGAGAAATCGAACGCACTTTGGATCTTAAAGGAAAGTCATGAAGAAGCTAAGGATGGTGGAGCTGGAGAAAAGCCCGTTTTTCTCCATTCATCCTTCTGAACCAAGTTTTGATGTCTACATGAGAGTTGTAGCCATCGAGAAGATCTTTCCAACGCATTCTCATAAGATCGACCAGTAGCCTCTTTCCAAGTGTCATGCGGGTGTGGAGCAACCAGTTCAAATCCCCAAGCGTCAGCAGACATCTTGGTGACTCCCAAAGCTTTTGCAATAAGGTCCTTAGTCACCACGAACTCCCTACCTCTCAATTGAAAACGAATCTCCAAATCAGAATGATAATCGATGGCAGCCAGAAATTCTCTCACCAACGCCAGAAAGGTGAGCACAGTAAGATCCATAAATTCACTCAAACCACCTTTCATAAGAAGCCGAGAAACAGACTCAATTAATCCAAAACGGTGCAAGGTCGGTGGATGAAAGAACAACGTGGAGCAATATTCCCTCTTCCCAAGATTCAACCGACGCTCCTTCTGCTCCCACATAAAAAATAAAGGCATCTCCATAGCATGAACAAGTGATGTGATCCTAAATTGCCATGTTTTACACTTACTTTTATATCGATTTCTGCATGCATTTCATATATTTGGGTTAGAATAGTACATAATCTATGTAGTTTATTCTTATTTTCCAATTATGGAGGTCCACACTTTGGAGAAATCGAACGCACTTTGGAGCTTAAAGGAAAGTCATGAAGAAGCTAAGGATGGTGGAGCTGGAGAAAAGCCTGCTTTTCGCCATTCATCCTTCTGAACCAAGTTTTGATGTCTTCATGAGAGTTGTAGCCCTCGAGAAGATCTTTCCAACGCATACTCATAAGTTCGACCAGCAGCCTCTTTCCAAGTGTCATGCGGGTGTGGAGCAACCAGTTCAAATCCCCAAGCGTCAGTAGACATCTTGGTGACTCCCAAAGCTTTTGCAATAAGGTCCTTAGTCACCACGAACTCCCTACCTCTCAATTGGAAACGAATCTCCAAATCAGAATGATAATCTAGGGCAGCCAGAAATTCTCTCACCAACGCCAGAAAGGTGAGCACAGTAAGATCCATACATTCAGTCAAACCACCTTTCATAAGAAGCCGAGAAACAGACTCAATTAATCCAAAACGGTGCAAGGTCGGTGGATGAAAGAACAACGTGGAGCAATATTCCCTCTTCCCAAGATTCAACCGACGCTCCTTCTGCTCCCACATAAAAAATAAAGGCATCTCCATAGCATGAACAAGTGATGTGATCCTAAATTGCCATGTTTCACACTTACATTTATATCGATTTCTGCATGCATTTCATATATTTGGGTTAGAATAGTACATAATGTATGTAGTTTATGCTTATTTTCCAATTATGGAGGTCCACACTTTGGAGAAATCGAACGCACTTTGGAGCTTAAAGGAAAGTCATGATGAAGCTAAGGATGGTGGAGCTGGAGAAAAGCCCGCTTTTCGCCATTCATCCTTCTGAACCAAGTTTTGATGTCTTCATGAGAGTTGTAGCCCTCGAGAAGATCTTTCCAACGCATACTCATAAGATCGACCAGTAGCCTCTTTCCAAGTGTCATGCGGGTGTGGAGCAACCAGTTCAAATCCCCAAGCGTCAGCAGACATCTTGGTGACTCCCAAAGCTTTTGCAATAAGGTCCTTAGTCACCACGAACTCCCTACCTCTCAATTGGAAACGAATCTCCAAATCAAAATGATAATCTAGGGCAGCCAGAAATTCTCTCACCAACGCCAGAAAGGTGAGCACAGTAAGATCCATACATTAACTCAAACCACCTTTCATAAGAAGCCGAGAAAAAGACTCAATTAATCCAAAACGGTGCAAGGTCGGTGGATGAAAGAACAACGTGGAGCAATATTCCCTCTTCCGAAGATTCAACCAACGCTCCTTCTGCTCCCACATAAAAAATAAAGGCATCTCCATAGCATGAACAAGTGATGTGATCCTAAATTGCCATGTTTTACACTTACATTTATATCGATTTCTGCATGCATTTCATATATTTGGGTTAGAATAGTACATAATCTATGTAGTTTATGCTTATTTTCCAATTATGGAGGTCCACACTTTGGAGAAATCGAACGCACTTTGGAGCTTAAAGGAAAGTCATGATGAAGCTAAGGATGGTGGAGCTGGAGAAAAGCCCGCTTTTCGCCATTCATCCTTCTGAACCAAGTTTTGATGTCTTCATGAGAGTTGTAGCCCTCGAGAAGATCTTTCCAACGCATACTAATAAGTTCGACCAGTAGCCTCTTTCCAAGTGTCATGCGGGTGTGGAGCAACCAGTTCAAATCCCCAAGCGTCAGCAGACATCTTGGTGACTCCCAAAGCTTTTGCAATAAGGTCCTTAGTCACCACGAACTCCCTACCTCTCAATTGGAAACGAATCTCCAAATCAGAATGATAATCTAGGGCAGCCAGAAATTCTCTCACCAACGCCAGAAAGGTGAGCACAGTAAGATCCATATATTCAGTCAAACCACCTTTCATAAGAAGCCGAGAAACAGACTCAATTAATCCAAAACGGTGCAAGGTCGGTGGATGAAAGAACAACGTGGAGCAATATTCCCTCTTCCCAAGATTCAACCGACGCTCCTTCTGCTCCCACATAAAAAATAAAGGCATCTCCATAGCATGAACAAGTGATGTGATCCTAAATTGCCATGTTTCACACTTACATTTATATCGATTTCTGCATGCATTTCATATATTTGGGTTAGAATAGTACATAATCTATGTAGTTTATGCTTATTTTCCAATTATGGAGGTCCACACTTTGGAGAAATCGAACGCACTTTGGATCTTAAAGGAAAGTCATGATGAAGCTAAGGATGGTGGAGCTGGAGAAAAGCCCGCTTTTCGCCATTCATCCTTCTGAACCAAGTTTTGATGTCTTCATGAGAGTTGTAGCCCTCGAGAAGATCTTTCCAACGCATACTCATAAGATCGACCAGTAGCCTCTTTCCAAGTGTCATGCGGGTGTGGAGCAACCAGTTCAAATCCCCAAGCGTCAGCAGACATCTTGGTGACTCCCAAAGCTTTTGCAATAAGGTCCTTAGTCACCACGAACTCCCTACCTCTCAATTGGAAACGAATCTCCAAATCAAAATGATAATCTAGGGCAGCCAGAAATTCTCTCACTAACGCCAGAAAGGTGAGCACAGTAAGATCCATACATTAACTCAAACCACCTTTCATAAGAAGCCGAGAAACAGACTCAATTAATCCAAAACGGTGCAAGGTCGGTGGATGAAAGAACAACGTGGAGCAATATTCCCTCTTCCGAAGATTCAACCAACGCTCCTTCTGCTCCCACATAAAAAATAAAGGCATCTCCATAGCATGAACAAGTGATGTGATCCTAAATTGCCATGTTTTACACTTACATTTATATCGATTTCTGCATGCATTTCATATATTTGGGTTAGAATAGTACATAATCTATGTAGTTTATGCTTATTTTCCAATTATGGAGGTCCACACTTTGGAGAAATCGAACGCACTTTGGAGCTTGAAGGAAAGTCATGATGAAGCTAAGGATGGTGGAGCTGGAGAAAAGCCCGCTTTTCGCCATTCATCCTTCTGAACCAAGTTTTGATGTGTTCATGAGAGTTGTAGCCCTCGAGAAGATCTTTCCAACGCATACTCATAAGATCGACCAGTAGCCTCTTTCCAAGTGTCATGCGGGTGTGGAGCAACCAGTTCAAATCCCCAAGCGTCAGCAGACATCTTGGTGACTCCCAATGCTTTTGCAATAAGGTCCTTAGTCACCACGAACTCCCTACCTCTCAATTGGAAACGAATCTCCAAATCAGAATGATAATCTAGGGCAGCTAGAAATTCTCTCACCAACGCCAGAAAGGTGAGCACAGTAAGATCCATAAATTCACTCAAACCACCTTTCATAAGAAGCCGAGAAACAGACTCAATTAATCCAAAACGGTGCAAGGTCGGTGGATGAAAGAACAACGTGGAGCAATATTCCCTCTTCCCAAGATTCAACCGACGCTCCTTCTGCTCCCACATAAAAAATAAAGGCATCTCCATAGCATGAACAAGTGATGTGATCCTAAATTGCCATGTTTTACACTTACTTTTATATCGATTTCTGCATGCATTTCATATATTTGGGTTAGAATAGTACATAATCTATGTAGTTTATGCTTATTTTCCAATTACGGAGGTCCACACTTTGGAGAAATCGAACGCACATTGGATCTTAAAGGAAAGTCATGAAGAAGCTAAGGATGGTGGAGCTGGAGAAAAGCCCGCTTTTCGCCATTCATCCTTCTGAACCAAGTTTTGATGTCTTCATGAGAGTTGTAGCCCTCGAGAAGATCTTTCCAACGCATACTCATAAGATCGACCAGTAGCCTCTTTCCAAGTGTCATGCGGGTTTGGAGCAACCAGTTCAAATCCCAAAGCGTCAACAGACATCTTGGTGACTCCCAAAGCTTTTGCAATAAGGTCCTTAGTCACCACGAACTCCCTACCTCTCAATTGGAAACGAATCTCCAAATCAGAATGATAATCTAGGGCAGCCAGAAATTCTCTCACCAACGCCAGAAAGCTGAGCACAGTAAGATCCATAAATTCACTCAAACCACCTTTCATAAGAAGCCGAGAAACAGACTCAATTAATCCAAAACGGTGCAAGGTCGGTGGATGAAAGAACAACGTGGAGAAATATTCCCTCTTCCCAAGATTCAACCGACGCTCCTTCTGCTCCCACATAAAAAATAAAGGCATCTCCATAGCATTAACAAGTGATGTGATCCTAAATTGCCATGTTTTACACTTACTTTTATATCGATTTCTGCATGCATTTCATATATTTGGGTTAGAATAGTACATAATCTATGTAGTTTATGCTTATTTTCCAATTACGGAGGTCCACACTTTGGAGAAATCGAACGCACTTTGGATCTTAAAGGAAAGTCATGAAGAAGCTAAGGATGGTGGAGCTGGAGAAAAGCCCGCTTTTTGCCATTCATCCTTCTGAACCAAGTTTTGATGTCTTCATGAGAGTTGTAGCCCTCGAGAAGATCTTTCCAACGCATACTCATAAGATCGACCAGTAGCCTCTTTCCAAGTGTCATGCGGGTGTGGAGCAACCAGTTCAAATCCCCAAGCGTCAGCAGACATCTTGGTGACTCCCAAAGCTTTTGCAATAAGGTCCTTAGTCACCACGAACTCCCTACCTCTCAATTGGAAACGAATCTCCAAATCAAAATGATAATCTAGGGCAGCCAGAAATTCTCTCACCAACGCCAGAAAGGTGAGCACAGTAAGATCCATACATTAACTCAAACCACCTTTCATAAGAAGCCGAGAAACAGACTCAATTAATCCAAAACGGTGCAAGGTCGGTGGATGAAAGAACAACGTGGAGCAATATTCCCTCTTCCGAAGATTCAACCAACGCTCCTTCTGCTCCCACATAAAAAATAAAGGCATCTCCATAGCATGAACAAGTGATGTGATCCTAAATTGCCATGTTTTACACTTACATTTATATCGATTTCTGCATGCATTTCATATATTTGGGTTAGAATAGTACATAATCTATGTAGTTTATGCTTATTTTCCAATTATGGAGGTCCACACTTTGGAGAAATCGAACGCACTTTGGAGCTTGAAGGAAAGTCATGATGAAGCTAAGGATGGTGGAGCTGGAGAAAAGCCCGCTTTTCGCCATTCATCCTTCTGAACCAAGTTTTGATGTCTTCATGAGAGTTGTAGCCCTCGAGAAGATCTTTCCAACGCATACTCATAAGATCGACCAGTAGCCTCTTTCCAAGTGTCATGCGGGTGTGGAGCAACCAGTTCAAATCCCCAAGCGTCAGCAGACATCTTGGTGACTCCCAATGCTTTTGCAATAAGGTCCTTAGTCACCACGAACTCCCTACCTCTCAATTGGAAACGAATCTCCAAATCAGAATGATAATCTAGGGCAGCTAGAAATTCTCTCACCAACGCCAGAAAGGTGAGCACAGTAAGATCCATAAATTCACTCAAACCACCTTTCATAAGAAGCCGAGAAACAGACTCAATTAATCCAAAACGGTGCAAGGTCGGTGGATGAAAGAACAACGTGGAGCAATATTCCCTCTTCCCAAGATTCAACCGACGCTCCTTCTGCTCCCACATAAAAAATAAAGGCATCTCCATAGCATGAACAAGTGATGTGATCCTAAATTGCCATGTTTTACACTTACTTTTATATCGATTTCTGCATGCATTTCATATATTTGGGTTAGAATAGTACATAATCTATGTAGTTTATGCTTATTTTCCAATTACGGAGGTCCACACTTTGGAGAAATCGAACGCACTTTGGATCTTAAAGGAAAGTCATGAAGAAGCTAAGGATGGTGGAGCTGGAGAAAAGCCCGCTTTTCGCCATTCATCCTTCTGAACCAAGTTTTGATGTCTTCATGAGAGTTGTAGCCCTCGAGAAGATCTTTCCAACGCATACTCATAAGATCGACCAGTAGCCTCTTTCCAAGTGTCATGCGGGTTTGGAGCAACCAGTTCAAATCCCCAAGCGTCAGCAGACATCTTGGTGACTCCCAAAGCTTTTGCAATAAGGTCCTTAGTCCCCACGAACTCCCTACCTCTCAATTGGAAACGAATCTCCAAATCAGAATGATAATCTAGGGCAGCCAGAAATTCTCTCACCAACGCCAGAAAGCTGAGCACAGTAAGATCCATAAATTCACTCAAACCACCTTTCATAAGAAGCCGAGAAACAGACTCAATTAATCCAAAACGGTGCAAGGTCGGTGGATGAAAGAACAACGTGGAGAAATATTCCCTCTTCCCAAGATTCAACCGACGCTCCTTCTGCTCCCACATAAAAAATAAAGGCATCTCCATAGCATTAACAAGTGATGTGATCCTAAATTGCCATGTTTTACACTTACTTTTATATCGATTTCTGCATGCATTTCATATATTTGGGTTAGAATAGTACATAATCTATGTAGTTTATGCTTATTTTCCAATTACGGAGGTCCACACTTTGGAGAAATCGAACGCACTTTGGATCTTAAAGGAAAGTCATGAAGAAGCTAAGGATGGTGGAGCTGGAGAAAAGCCCGCTTTTTGCCATTCATCCTTCTGAACCAAGTTTTGATGTCTTCATGAGAGTTGTAGCCCTCGAGAAGATCTTTCCAACGCATACTCATAAGATCGACCAGTAGCCTCTTTCCAAGTGTCATGCGGGTGTGGAGCAACCAGTTCAAATCCCCAAGCGTCAGCAGACATCTTGGTGACTCCCAAAGCTTTTGCAATAAGGTCCTTAGTCACCACGAACACCCTACCTCTCAATTGGAAACGAATCTCCAAATCAGAATGATAATCTAGGGCAGCCAGAAATTCTCTCACCAACGCCAGAAAGGTGAGCACAGTAAGATCCATAAATTCACTCAAACCACCTTTCATAAGAAGCCGAGAAACAGACTCAATTAATCCAAAACGGTGCAAGGTCGGTGGATGAAAGAACAACGTGGAGAAATATTCCCTCTTCCTAAGATTCAACCGACGCTCCTTCTGCTCCCACTTAAAAAATAAAGGCATCTCCATAGCATGAACAAGTGATGTGATCCTAAATTGCCATGTTTTACACTTACTTTTATATCGATTTCTGCATGCATTTCGTATATTTGGGTTAGAATAGTGCATAATCTATGTAGTTTATGCTTATTTTCCAATTATGGAGGTCCACACTTTGGAGAAATCGAACGCACTTTGGAGCTTAAAGGAAAGTCATGATGAAGCTAAGGATGGTGGAGCTGGAGAAAAGCCCGCTTTTCGCCATTCATCCTTCTGAACCAAGTTTTGATGTCTTCATGAGAGTTGTAGCCCTCGAGAAGATCTTTCCAACGCATACTCATAAGATCGACCAGTAGCCTCTTTCCAAGTGTCATGCGGGTGTGGAGCAACCAGTTCAAATCCCCAAGCGTCAGCAGACATCTTGGTGACTCCCAAAGCTTTTGCAATAAGGTCCTTACTCACCACGAACTCCCTACCTCTCAATTGGAAACGAATCTCCAAATCAGAATGATAATCTAGGGCAGCCAGAAATTCTCTCAACAACGCCAGAAAGGTGAGCACAGTAAGATCCATACATTCACTCAAACCACCTTTCATAAGAAGCCGAGAAACAGACTCAATTAATCCAAAACGGTGCAAGGTCGGTGGATGAAAGAACAACGTGGAGCAATATTCCCTCTTCCCAAGATTCAACCGACGCTCCTTCTGCTCCCACATAAAAAATAAAGGCATCTCCATAGCATGAACAAGTGATGTGATCCTAAATTGCCATGTTTTACACTTACATTTATATCGATTTCTGCATGCATTTCATATATTTGAGTTAGAATAGTACATAATCTATGTATTTTATGCTTATTTTCCAATTATGGAGGTCCACACTTTGGAGAAATCCAACGCACTTTGGAGCTTAAAGGAAAGTCATGATGAAGCTAAGGATGGTGGAGCTGGAGAAAAGCCCGCTTTTCGCAATTCATCCTTCTGAACCATGTTTTGATGTCTTCATGAGAGTTGTATCCCTCGAGAAGATCTTTCCAACGCATACTCATAAGATCGACCAGTAGCCTCTTTCCAAGTGTCATGCGGGTGTGGAGCAACCAGTTCAAATCCCCAAGCGTCAGCAGACATCTTGGTGACTCCCAAAGCTTTTGCAATAAGGTCCTTAGTCACCACGAACTCCCTACCTCTCAATTGGAAACGAATCTCCAAATCAGAATGATAATCTAGGGCAGCCAGAAATTCTCTCACCAACGCCAGAAAGGTGAGCACAGTAAGATCCATAAATTCACTCAAACAACCTTTCATAAGAAGCCGAGAAACAGACTCAATTAATCCAAAACGGTGCAAGGTCGGTGGATGAAAGAACAACGTGGAGCAATATTCCCTCTTCCGAAGATTCAACCAACGCTCCTTCTGCTCCCACATAAAAAATAAAGGCATCTCCATAGCATGAACAAGTGATGTGATCCTAAATTGCCATGTTTTACACTTACTTTTATATCGATTTCTGCATGCATTTCATATATTTGGGTTAGAATAGTACATAATCTATGTAGTTTATGCTTATTTTCCAATTATGGAGGTCCACACTTTGGGGAAATCGAACGCACTTTGGAGCTTAAAGGAAAGTCATGAAGAAGCTAAGGATGGTGGAGCTGGAGAAAAGCCCGCTTTTCGCCATTCATCCTTCTGAACCAAGTTTTGATGTCTTCATGAGAGTTGTAGCCCTCGAGAAGATCTTTCCAACGCATACTCATAAGATCGACCAGTAGCCTCTTTCCAAGTGTCATGCGGGTGTGGAGCAACCAGTTCAAATCCCCAAGCGTCAGCAGACATCTTGGTGACTCCCAAAGCTTTTGCAATAAGGTCCTTAGTCACCACGAACTCCCTACCTCTCAATTGGAAACGAATCTCCAAATCAGAATGATAATCTAGGGCAGCCAGAAATTCTCTCACCAACGCTAGAAAGGTGAGCACAGTAAGATCCATACATTCACTCAAACCACCTTTCATAAGAAGCCGAGAAACAGACTCAATTAATCCAAAACGGTGCAAGGTCGGTGGATGAAGGAACAACGTGGAGCAATATTCCCTCTTCCCAAGATTCAACCGACGCTCCTTCTGCTCCCACATAAAAAATAAAGGCATCTCCATAGCATGAACAAGTGATGTGATCCTAAATTGCCATGTTTTACACTTACATTTATATCGATTTCTGCATGCATTTCATATATTTGGGTTAGAATAGTACATAATCTATGTAGTTTATGCTTATTTTCCAATTATGGAGGTCCACACTTTGGAGAAATCGAACGCACTTTGGAGCTTAAAGGAAAGTCATGATGAAGCTAAGGATGGTGGAGCTGGAGAAAAGCCCGCTTTTCGCCATTCATCCTTCTGAACCAAGTTTTGATGTCTTCATGAGAGTTGTAGCCCTCGATAAGATCTTTCCAACGCATACTCATAAGATCGACCAGTAGCCTCTTTCCAAGTGTCATGCGGGTGTGGAGCAACCAGTTCAAATCCCCAAGCGTCAGCAGACATCTTGGTGACTCCCAAAGCTTTTGCAATAAGGTCCTTAGTCACCACGAACTCCCTACCTCTCAATTGGAAACGAATCTCCAAATCAGAATGATAATCTAGGGCAGCCAGAAATTCTCTCACCAACGCCAGAAAGGTGAGCACAGTAAGATCCATACATTCACTCAAACCACCTTTCATAAAAAGTCGAGAAACAGACTCAATTAATCCAAAACGGTGCAAGGTCGGTGGATGAAAGAACAACGTGGAGCAATATTCCCTCTTCCCAAGATTCAACCGACGCTCCTTCTGCTCCCACATAAAAAATAAAGGCATCTTCATAGCATGAACAAGTGATGTGATCCTAAATTGCCATGTTTTACACTTACTTTTATATCGATTTCTGCATGCATTTCATATATTTGGGTTAGAATTGTACATAATCTATGTAGTTTATGCTTATTTTCCAATTATGGAGGTCCACACTTTGGAGAAATCGAACGCACTTTGGAGCTTAAAGGAAAGTTATGAAGAAGCTAAGGATGGTGGAGCTGGAGAAAAGCCCGCTTTTCGCCATTCATCCTTCTGAACCAAGTTTTGATGTCTTCATGAGAGTTGTAGCCCTCGAGAAGATCTTTCCAACGCATACTCATAAGATCGACCAGTAGCCTCTTTCCAAGTGTCATGCGGGTGTGGAGCAACCAGTTCAAATCCCCAAACGTCAGTAGACATCTTGGTGACTCCCAAAGCTTTTGCAATAAGGTCCTTAGTCACCACGAACTCCCTACCTCTCAATTGGAAACGAATCTCCAAATCAGAATGATAATCTAGGGCAGCCAGAAATTCTCTCACCAACGCCAGAAAGGTGAGCACAGTAAGATCCATACATTCACTCAAACCACCTTTCATAAGAAGCCGAGAAACAGGCTCAATTAATCCAAAACGGTGCAAGGTCGGTGGATGAAAGAACAACGTGGAGCAATATTCCCTCTTCCCAAGATTCAACCGACGCTCCTTCTGCTCCCACATAAAAAATAAAGGCATCTCCATAGCATGAACAAGTGATGTGATCCTAAATTGCCATGTTTTACACTTACATTTATATCGATTTCTGCATGCATTTCATATATTTGGGTTAGAATAGTACATAATCTATGTAGTTTATGCTTATTTTCCAATTATGGAGGTCCACACTTTGGAGAAATCGAACGCACTTTGGAGCTTAAAGGAAAGTCATGATGAAGCTAAGGATGGTGGAGCTGGAGAAAAGCCCGCTTTTCGTCATTCATCCTTCTGAACCAAGTTTTGATGTCTTCATGAGAGTTGTAGCCCTCGAGAAGATCTTTCCAACGCATACTCATAAGATCGACCAGTAGCCTCTTTCCAAATGTCATGCGGGTGTGGAGCAACCAGTTCAAATCCCCAAGCGTCAACAGACATCTTGGTGACTCCCAAAGCTTTTGCAATAAGGTCCTTAGTCACCACGAACTCCCTACCTCTCAATTGGAAACGAATCTCCAAATCAGAATGATAATCTAGGGCAGCCAAAAATTCTCTCACCAACGCCAGAAAGGTGAGCACAGTAAGATCCATACATTCACTCAAACCACCTTTCATAAGAAGCCGAGAAACAGACTCAATTAATCCAAAACGGTGCAAGGTCGGTGGATGAAAGAACAACGTGGAGCAATATTCCCTCTTCCCAAGATTCAACCGACGCTCCTTCTGCTCCCACATAAAAAATAAAGGCATCTCCATAGCATGAACAAGTGATGTGATCCTAAATTGCCATTTTTTACACTTACATTTATATCGATTTCTGCATGCATTTCATATATTTGGGTTAGAATAGTACATAATCTATGTAGTTTATGCTTATTTTCCAATTATGGAGGTCCACACTTTGGAGAAATCAACCGCACTTTGGAGCTTAAAGGAAAGTCATGAAGAAGCTAAGGATGGTGGAGCTGGAGAAAAGCCCGCTTTTCGCCATTCATCCTTCTGAACCAAGTTTTGATGTCTTCATGAGAGTTGTAGCCCTCGAGAAGATCTCTCCAACGCATAATCATAAGATCGACCAGTAGCCTCTTTCCAAGTGTCATGTGGGTGTGGAGCAACCAGTTCAAATCCCCAAGCGTCAGCAGACATCTTGGTGACTCCCAAAGCTTTTGCAATAAGGTCCTTAGTCACCACGAACTCCCTACCTCTCAATTGAAAACGAATCTCCAAATCAGAATGATAATCTAGGGCAGCCAGAAATTCTCTCACCAACGCCAGAAAGGTGAGCACAGTAAGATCCATAAATTCACTCAAACAATCTTTCATAAGAAGCCGAGAAACAGACTCAATTAATCCAAAACGGTGCAAGGTCGGTGGATTAAGGAACAACGTGGAGCAATATTCCCTCTTCCCAGGATTCAACCGACGCTCCTTCTGCTCCCACATAAAAAATAAAGGCATCTTCATAGCATGAACAAGTGATGTGATCCTAAATTGCCATGTTTTACACTTACTTTTATATCGATTTCTGCATGCATTTCATATATTTGGGTTAGAATAGTACATAATCTATGTAGTTTATGCTTATTTTCCAATTATGGAGGTCCACACTTTGGGGAAATCGAACGCACTTTGGAGCTTAAAGGAAAGTCATGAAGAAGCTAAGGATGGTGGAGCTGGAGAAAAGCCCGCTTTTCGTCATTCATCCTTCTGAACCAAGTTTTGATGTCTTCATGAGAGTTGTAGCCCTCGAGAAGATCTTTCCAACGCATACTCATAAGATCGACCAGTAGCCTCTTTCCAAGTGTCATGCGGGTGTGGAGCAACCAGTTCAAATCCCCAAGCGTCAACAGACATCTTGGTGACTCCCAAAGCTTTTGCAATAAGGTCCTTAGTCACCACGAACTCCCTACCTCTCAATTGGAAACGAATCTCCAAATCAGAATGATAATCTAGGGCAGCCAAAAATTCTCTCACCAACGCCAGAAAGGTGAGCACAGTAAGATCCATACATTCACTCAAACCACCTTTCATAAGAAGCCGAGAAACAGACTCAATTAATCCAAAACGGTGCAAGGTCGGTGGATGAAAGAACAACGTGGAGCAATATTCCCTCTTCCCAAGATTCAACCGACGCTCCTTCTGCTCCCACATAAAAAATAAAGGCATCTCCATAGCATGAACAAGTGATGTGATCCTAAATTGCCATTTTTTACACTTACATTTATATCGATTTCTGCATGCATTTCATATATTTGGGTTAGAATAGTACATAATCTATGTAGTTTATGCTTATTTTCCAATTATGGAGGTCCACACTTTGGAGAAATCGAACGCACTTTGGAGCTTAAAGGAAAGCCATGAAGAAGCTAAGGATGGTGGAGCTGGAGAAAAGCCCGCTTTTCGCCATTCATCCTTCTGAACCAAGTTTTGATGTCTTCATGAGAGTTGTAGCCCTCGAGAAGATCTCTCCAACGCATAATCATAAGATCGACCAGTAGCCTCTTTCCAAGTGTCATGTGGGTGTGGAGCAACCAGTTCAAATCCCCAAGCGTCAGCAGACATCTTGGTGACTCCCAAAGCTTTTGCAATAAGGTCCTTAGTCACCACGAACTCCCTACCTCTCAATTGAAAACGAATCTCCAAATCAGAATGATAATCTAGGGCAGCCAGAAATTCTCTCACCAACGCCAGAAAGGTGAGCACAGTAAGATCCATAAATTCACTCAAACAATCTTTCATAAGAAGCCGAGAAACAGACTCAATTAATCCAAAACGGTGCAAGGTCGGTGGATGAAGGAACAACGTGGAGCAATATTCCCTCATCCCAGGATTCAACCGACGCTCCTTCTGCTCCCACATAAAAAATAAAGGCATCTCCATAGCATGAACAAGTGATGTGATCCTAAATTGCCATGTTTTACACTTACTTTTATATCGATTTCTGCATGCATTTCATATATTTGGGTTAGAATAGTACATAATCTATGTAGTTTATGCTTATTTTCCAATTATGGAGGTCCACACTTTGGGGAAATCGAACGCACTTTGGAGCTTAAAGGAAAGTCATGAAGAAGCTAAGGATGGTGGAGCTGGAGAAAAGCCCGCTTTTCGCCATTCATCCTTCTGAACCAAGTTTTGATGTCTTCATGAGAGTTGTAGCCCTCGAGAAGATCTTTCCAACGCATACTCATAAGATCGACCAGTAGCCTCTTTCCAAGTGTCATGCGGGTGTGGAGCAACCAGTTCAAATCCCCAAGCGTCAGCAGACATCTTGGTGACTCCCAAAGCTTTTGCAATAAGGTCCTTAGTCACCACGAACTCCCTACCTCTCAATTGGAAACGAATCTCCAAATCAGAATGATAATCTAGGGCAGCCAGAAATTCTCTCACCAACGCCAGAAAGGTGAGCACAGTAACATCCATAAATTCACTCAAACCACCTTTCATAAGAAGCCGAGAAACAGACTCAATTAATCCAAAACGGTGCAAGGTCGGTGGATGAAAGAACAACGTGGAGCAATATTCCCTCTTCCCAAGATTCAACCGACGCTCCTTCTGCTCCCACATAAAAAATAAAGGCATCTCCATAGCATGAACAAGTGATGTGATCCTAAATTGCCATGTTTTACACTTACTTTTATATCGATTTCTGCATGCATTTCATATATTTGGGTTAGAATAGTACATAATCTATGTAGTTTATGCTTATTTTCCAATTATGGAGGTCCACACTTTGGAGAAATCAAACGCACTTTGGAGCTTAAAAGAAAGTCATGAAGAAGCTAAGGATGGTGGAGCTGGAGAAAAGCCCGCTTTTCGCCATTCATCCTTCTGAACCAAGTTTTGATGTCTTCATGAGAGTTGTAGCCCTCGAGAAGATCTTTCCAACGCATACTCATAAGATCGACCAGTAGCCTCTTTCCAAGTGTCATGCGGGTGTGGAGCAACCAGTTCAAATCCCCAAGCGTCAGCAGACATCTTGGTGACTCCCAAAGCTTTTGCAATAAGGTCCTTAGTCACCACGAACTCCCTACCTCTCAATTGGAAACGAATCTCCAAATCAGAATGATAATCTAGGGCAGCCAGAAATTCTCTCACCAACGCCAGAAAGGTGAGCACAGTAAGATCCATAAATTCACTCAAACCACCTTTCATAAGAAGCCGAGAAACAGACTCAATTAATCCAAAACGGTGCAAGGTCGGTGGATGAAGGAACAACGTGGAGCAATATTCCCTCTTCCCAAGATTCAACCGACGCTCCTTCTGCTCCCACATAAAAAATAAAGGCATCTCCATAGCATGAACAAGTGATGTGATCCTAAATTGCCATGTTTTACACTTACTTTTATATCGATTTCTGCATGCATTTCATATATTTGGGTTAGAATAGTACATAATCTATGTAGTTTATGCTTATTTTCCAATTATGGAGGTCCACACTTTGGAGAAATCGAACGCACTTTGGAGCTTAAAGGAAAGTCATGAAGAAGCTAAGGATGGTGGAGCTGGAGAAAAGCCCGCTTTTCGCCATTCATCCTTCTGAACCAAGTTTTGATGTCTCCATGAGAGGTGTAGCCCTCGAGAAGATCTTTCCAACGCATACTCATATGCATCAATCAGACAAACGAGAACTCAAGAAAGTGTGTTTTATGAACGGAGCAGAATGCTGAAAGGACTAGTCGACGTCGATCACTTTGGTCGATGTCGAGTACTTTGGACAAAAAAATCACACGAGATCGAGCAGCCAGTCACTGGAGAGCACAATTCTAGTCGACGTCGAGTAAACTACTCAAAGTTAAGTACCCATGTTGAGTCCAGAAGGTAGCCGAGCTCTAGTGCAATCCTAGGAGAAGAAGACCGTACTCGATGTCGAGTAACCTGGACGACCTCAAGTATTATCCAGAAGCAATCCGAGCTGAGATCTAGTAGGGTTGTGCATAACCGGGTATCCGACACGACACGACACGGTATGTCAGATACACGAAACCGATAAAACTGAAAAGGCCGATCCGAACACGACACGATAAGTACCGGGTATCCGACACGAAAACATGAAACAGTTTCGTATCGGATACACATATAACACGACACGAACCATTTAGGTAGGAGGAAAAATAGTTGAACAGGAAGAAAAAAAAAGGCCACACACAGTCAGTAATCACGCAGAATATGGATCTAGAAATCCCATAGACCTCAACCCCTATTCGAATCAATTAAGAAATCCCACAAAATTTTCAAACAAAGCCACACAACTTGATATGGAATTACACACAATATCTATTATCACGAAATTAAATTGAAAGAAAATAAAACGCTAGAAATTACAATTACACACATCATCAAAAATAAAAAAAACTGACCCACAAAACAAAAATTCAGCAACTAGAGACCCGATTACACTTAGTCTACAAATGCTTCATCTTCAATTTCTTCGAATACAAAAACCAGAAGGCGAGAGGAGACTCAAGAGAGGGTGAACACGAGGAGACTCAGGAGACGGCGAACAAGAAGAGACTCATGAGAGGGCAAGTCTGTCTGCGAGCGAGAGGAGAGGTTGAGTCGGTGAGAGGCTGTATGGCTGCGACCGAGGGTGAGTCGGCAAGAGGCATGGCTGGTTGCGAGAAAGAGAAGAGAGCGAGAGAACTGAGCGTGTCTAAGTGAAACGTGAGAGAGTGGAGAGGGCGAGAGAGGCTAGGGTTTGTTCGGGGCTTTTCACGGCTATCAGGCTATATATCTTTTAAAAAAAAGTAATGGGTAATAAAAAAAAGGGTTGAGAATCCGGAATCGAACCACTGACCATCTAGTAAGACCCAAAACAAAAGCAGCTCGATCAACCAACTGGGCAACTTGACTATCTTGCTACTTTAGGACAATTATTTTATTTCCACTATCAAAGACTACCAATATTTAAAAATAAAAAATAAAATTAACGTGTCGTGTCGGATACCCGATAAGAGAAATATGCCGATCCAAACACGAACCATTTATTGTCGTGTTTTACCGTTTCATGTAATAATCGTGTCGTATCTATATCATTTCGTGTTTTTTCGTGCTGTTTTGTTGCGGTCTCGTGTCGTGTCAACTGTGTCGTATTTTTCTGCACAACCCTAAGATCTAGTGTATTCCGAGACATGTGGATTACTTGCAAGCTAAGACACGAGATATTCTATCCATTGATGTGAAGATCTATCAAGAGAAGAAAGATTTATCCACTTTAGATATAATTTCCTTAGAGATTTATTTGTTTTATTTCCAAGTTTTATCTTAAGTCTTTAGATAGATAATTTTAGATATAGATAAAGTATTCTTTCCTTAGATAGCGGGGATTGAATACTGGCTGATTTTAGGAATCATCCAATCCAATCCTATCCAAGCCACAAGCAATTGTGTTCAACCATATTTAGAGAGCGTTTTCGAGAGAGCTTGAAGCCGATTTGAGTTGGAGTAGTCGAGAGACGTTTTGGCTTTGATCGGTTGTAAGTTTTGGTTTTGTTTAATTCAATTTAGTTCCCTTTTATTATTGATGAGTTTCTTGATGATGAAGAGCGAGTAGTCACCTAACTTCTAGGGTTGGGGTGAGCCCGACGGTAGCCATGTGAGGTAATGCGACAAAGGTACAATCTTTTAATGTTGTTTCGTCTTCTATCCCTACGAGCGTGATTCTTTTGCGACAACTGCAGGTGATCCTTGTTTGTGTTATTGAAGCGAAAGTGATCTTAATGAAACTTGGATTAATTATGTGAAAAGGGTTAATAACAATTAAAGTTTTTGCGAAAGCCTCTATCTTTCTACTTGTTAATAACGAAAGTTATTTGATGGAAAAACATGATCTTTTATACCTTTTGCATTATTTTATATGGATATCGTTGTGGCGTTGATACCTCGATTTTGGAAGTCTCTTAGTTTATTCAATTTCCCACAATTTCCGTGTTGCTTCTGTTCTATTTCTGTCTTGCAAAAGGTCACGTTTTTACATTCTGCACAACTCGACTTCGACTGAAATCTACTCGACGTCGAGTACTCTGGTCGACGTCGAGTACTCTATTCCACTCGACATTGCTTGCTTTTCATCTGCTTTTGCTTCTGTTCTTCTGTTTTGCAGTTTTACTCCACTGAGGTAGTCGACATCGAGTACTTTACTCGACATCGAGGAATCTGCTGGTCGAAATGAAAGGATTCTTGGACTGAAAAGGAGAGTGCTGACACGCTTCCTCGTGGATACGATGCTGATTCCCTTCTACTACAGCGGGTAGAAGTCTTGTAATTTATTTGAACAGTTCAGGGATTGGTTTGCATTTATTTTATAATTGTTTAATCAATTCTTCCTCATAAAAAATTTTGTCGTTGTTGCCGAGGAAGCAATTAATCTCACCCTTTTTAGTCCATTTTTAGTCTATTTTTTTTTCAGGTGTATGCGAAGAACTGATCGCACACCTATCGATCCTATTCTCGAGCCTGAACGCTTCTTCCACCTTCGACAAAGGTTAAGGAGGATGTCAGAAACTAACAATAACAATGAGAATGAGGTACAGCTCACTCCAGCGCAGGAGCTTGAACAACTTTGCTTACGAATTTAGGAGTTCACCCCCAGAGAAGCAGAGTACGCATGGCGAGAGGCGGAATATACACAAAATCAGCAATGTTAGGAAGCAAGGGTAGATCGCGAGGTCAACGCCAGAAGGGAACTTGAGGAGCAGATTGGGCATTTCCCAGCCAACGCAATGAAGTATCTGCATCCTACTCTGGAAGTTCCAGAATCACCGATCATTCTTCCCCCTGTTAATTATGAAATTCTTCCTTCTTTTATTATTGAAATTAGGAGGAGTCAATTTAGGGGAAGACCCAATGAATTCCCTCTAGAACATGTCACCACTTTTCTAGATTTATGTGAAGCTATTGGAGATAATGATAATCTAGAATATTTAAAACTAAAGGCTTTTAGTTGGTCCCTTGCAGGAATAGCATCGCAGTGGCTTGAGGGATTGCCTGCACGATCAATCCACACATGGAATAAACTGCAAGACTTGTTTCTTAACAAGTTCTTCCCTCCTGCCAAAACAGTTGCGCTCAAACAGCAGATAACGGCTTTCAGACAAAAGCCAGGGTAAACATTAGCACAGGTTTGGGAGCGCTACAATAGACTTCTAAAATCATGTCCTATGCATGGACAACAACCCTACGTGATGCAGGAGATCATCTTCAACTGCCTGGATGCACCAACTAAAGATAGGATCAACAACTACACCGCTTATAGGTATCTCGAGTACACCCCACGGCGTGCTTGGGAGACCTTTGAGACACTGGCAAACTATGACAATACTTATGGGACTTCTGCGGCCTCTGGTGATGAAGGATTTGAAAGGCCTGCCCCATCTATGCCTCTATATGTGCCACCAAAAGAGATTGATCCAGACGTCAGGGACCAGTTTCATAACGATCAGGTATGTCGTCTTACCAAACAAGTTAAATTCCTTTCTAAAGATAAACCTTTTTTGAAATGTGGGTCTATGAGGCACAACACCACTGCGTGCCCACACGCCGATCAAATATTAGTAGCTGAGACCCACGAAGAGGCGCGTTATGCGGGGGGAAACTACTCAGGGCAACATCAGCAACAAAACTGGAGCCACTATCACCAGCCCCAGTATCAAAGAGACCCCCCACTGTACAAAGCTCCTGGTCACCCTGACATGCATGTTATTATTGAGGAGATGCAGAGGAACTATTCAGACAGCAAGCAATCCATCAATTCCATCCACAGTCAACTGCATGGCATAAATTCTAGACTTGGGGAGATTGATATCTGGCAAAAATCAATGGAGACCCAAATGGGACAATTAGCTCAATCAAACCCCAAGAAATCAGGTACGCTTCCTGGATCCTCTGAACCTAATCCTAAAAATAAATCTACAGGAGAGGTAGCTGCAATGAATTTAAGGATTGATCGTTAGACATAAAGGGCCTGAGTAAAACACTAAGCAGAAGGACGCAGAAGAGTACTCAACGTCGAGTAAACCAATCGTCGACGACCAGATAGTCCTCGACATCAAGGATCCTGTACTCGAGATCGACTAGAACTCAGCTCCTGCACAGAAGTTGACTACTGTACTCGACGTAGACCAGCCCCCTGTCGATGTCGACTAGTCCTCGACGTCAACCAGCACCTCCGAAGAAGAAAACGTTGCCATTCCCAACAAAGTCTCAAAAGCACCCAGCAGAAAAGAAGTTTCAACGGTTCATGAAGATGCTTCAAAGGCTTAATGTCACCATTCTTTTCACAGAAGCTCTTCATGAGATGCCATCATATGTCAAGTTCCTCAAGAAGATTCTAAGCAAGAAGCGGTCGATGGCTGAGATCCCAGAGGAATGCAGTAAGATGGACGTTACAGAGAGGAGGCCAGATCCAGGTAAGTTTTCTATAACCATTGGATTTGGTCAATATAACTTTAATGATTTATGTGACTTAGGAGCCAGTGTAAGTATTATGCCTTTATCAATCCGGTCCAATGTGAAGATAGGTGCTTTAGAGCTCGTGGATGCTAAACTCTATATGGCAAACAACACTGTTGTCATCCCAATAGGCATGGTGGACGATGTGCCAGTACAGGTAGGTAAGTTCTTTGTCCCTGTTGATTTTCAAGTTATGTATATGGCAGAGAACCCTGCTTGTCCAATTATATTAGGAAGGCTCTTCATAGCGACGTCAGGGACCAGTTTCATAACGATCAGGTATGTCGTCTTACCAAACAAGTTAAATTCCTTTCTAAAGATAAACCTTGTTTGAAATGTGGGTCTATGAGGCACAACACCACTGCGTGCCCACACGCCGATCAAATATTAGTAGCTGAGACCCACGAAGAGGCGCCTTATTTGGGGGGAAACTACTCAGGGCAACATCAGCAACAAAACTGGAGCCACTATCACTAGCCCCAGTATCAAAGAGACCCCCGCTGTACAAAGCTCCTGGTCACCCTGACATGCATGTTATTATTGAGGAGATGCAGAGGAACTATTCAGACAGCAAGCAATCCATCAATTCCATCCACAGTCAACTGCATGGCATCAACTCTAGACTTGGGGAGATTGATAACTGGCAAAAATCAATGGAGACCCAAATGGGACAATTAGCTCAATCAAACCCCAAGAAATCAGGTACGCTTCCTGGATCCTCTGAACCTAATCCTAAAAATAAATCTAAAGGAGAGGTAGCTGCGATGAATTTAAGGATTGATCGTTAGACACAAACGCCTGAGTAAAACACTGAGCAGAAGGACGCAGAAGAGTACTCAACGTCGAGTAAACCAATCGCCGTCGACCAGATAGCCCTCGACGTCAAGGATCCTGTACTCGAGATCGACTAGAACTCAGTTCCTGCACAGAAGTTGACTACTGTACTCGACGTAGACCAGCCCCCTGTCGATGTCGACTAGTCCTCGACGTCGACCAGCACCTCCGAAGAAGAAAACGCTGCCATTCCCAACAAAGTCTCAAAAGCACCCAGCAGAAAAGAAGTTTCAACGGTTCATGAAGATGCTTCAAAGGCTTAATGTCACCATTCTTTTCACAGAAGCTCTTCATGAGATGCCATCATATGTCAAGTTCCTCAAGAAGATTCTAAGCAAGAAGCGGTCGATGGCTGAGATCCCAGAGGAATGCAGTAAGATGGACGTTACAGAGAGGAGGCCAGATCCAGGTAAGTTTTCTATAACCATTGGATTTGGTCAATATAACTTTAATGATTTATGTGACTTAGGAGCCAGTGTAAGTATTATGCCTTTATCAATCCGGTCCAATGTGAAGATAGGTGCTTTAGAGCTCGTGGATGCTAAACTCTATATGGCAAACAACACTGTTGTCATCCCAATAGGCATGGTGGACGATGTGCCAGTACAGGTAGGTAAGTTCTTTGTCCCTGTTGATTTTTAAGTTATGTATATGGCGGAGAACCCTGCTTGTCCAATTATATTAGGAAGGCTCTTCATAGCGACGTCAGGGACCAGTTTCATAACGATCAGGTATGTCGTCTTACCAAACAAGTTAAATTCCTTTCTAAAGATAAACCTTGTTTGAAATGTGGGTCTATGAGGCACAACACCACTGCGTGCCCACACGCCGATCAAATATTAGTAGCTGAGACCCACGAAGAGGCGCCTTATTTGGGGGGAAACTACTCAGGGCAACATCAGCAACAAAACTGGAGCCACTATCACTAGCCCCAGTATCAAAGAGACCCCCGCTGTACAAAGCTCCTGGTCACCCTGACATGCATGTTATTATTGAGGAGATGCAGAGGAACTATTCAGACAGCAAGCAATCCATCAATTCCATCCACAGTCAACTGCATGGCATCAACTCTAGACTTGGGGAGATTGATAACTGGCAAAAATCAATGGAGACCCAAATGGGACAATTAGCTCAATCAAACCCCAAGAAATCAGGTACGCTTCCTGGATCCTCTGAACCTAATCCTAAAAATAAATCTAAAGGAGAGGTAGCTGCGATGAATTTAAGGATTGATCGTTAGACACAAACGCCTGAGTAAAACACTGAGCAGAAGGACGCAGAAGAGTACTCAACGTCGAGTAAACCAATCGCCGTCGACCAGATAGCCCTCGACGTCAAGGATCCTGTACTCGAGATCGACTAGAACTCAGCTCCTGCACAGAAGTTGACTACTGTACTCGACGTAGACCAGCCCCCTGTCGATGTCGACTAGTCCTCGACGTCGACCAGCACCTCCGAAGAAGAAAACGCTGCCATTCCCAACAAAGTCTCAAAAGCACCCAGCAGAAAAGAAGTTTCAACGGTTCATGAAGATGCTTCAAAGGCTTAATGTCACCATTCTTTTCACAGAAGCTCTTCATGAGATGCCATCATATGTCAAGTTCCTCAAGGAGATTCTAAGCAAGAAGCGGTCGATGGCTGAGATCCCAGAGGAATGCAGTAAGATGGACGTTACAGAGAGGAGGCCAGATCCAGGTAAGTTTTCTATAACCATTGGATTTGGTCAATATAACTTTAATGATTTATGTGACTTAGGAGCCAGTGTAAGTATTATGCCTTTATCAATCCGGTCCAATGTGAAGATAGGTGCTTTAGAGCTCGTGGATGCTAAACTCTATATGGCAAACAACACTGTTGTCATCCCAATAGGCATGGTGGACGATGTGCCAGTACAGGTAGGTAAGTTCTTTGTCCCTGTTGATTTTCAAGTTATGTATATGGCAGAGAACCCTGCTTGTCCAATTATATTAGGAAGGCTCTTCATAGCGACGTCAGGGACCAGTTTCATAACGATCAGGTATGTCGTCTTACCAAACAAGTTAAATTCCTTTCTAAAGATAAACCTTGTTTGAAATGTGGGTCTATGAGGCACAACACCACTGCGTGCCCACACGCCGATCAAATATTAGTAGCTGAGACCCACGAAGAGGCGCCTTATTTGGGGGGAAACTACTCAGGGCAACATCAGCAACAAAACTGGAGCCACTATCACTAGCCCCAGTATCAAAGAGACCCCCGCTGTACAAAGCTCCTGGTCACCCTGACATGCATGTTATTATTGAGGAGATGCAGAGGAACTATTCAGACAGCAAGCAATCCATCAATTCCATCCACAGTCAACTGCATGGCATCAACTCTAGACTTGGGGAGATTGATAACTGGCAAAAATCAATGGAGACCCAAATGGGACAATTAGCTCAATCAAACCCCAAGAAATCAGGTACGCTTCCTGGATCCTCTGAACCTAATCCTAAAAATAAATCTAAAGGAGAGGTAGCTGCGATGAATTTAAGGATTGATCGTTAGACACAAACGCCTGAGTAAAACACTGAGCAGAAGGACGCAGAAGAGTACTCAACGTCGAGTAAACCAATCGCCGTCGACCAGATAGCCCTCGACGTCAAGGATCCTGTACTCGAGATCGACTAGAACTCAGCTCCTGCACAGAAGTTGACTACTGTACTCGACGTAGACCAGCCCCCTGTCGATGTCGACTAGTCCTCGACGTCGACCAGCACCTCCGAAGAAGAAAACGCTGCCATTCCCAACAAAGTCTCAAAAGCACCCAGCAGAAAAGAAGTTTCAACGGTTCATGAAGATGCTTCAAAGGCTTAATGTCACCATTCTTTTCACAGAAGCTCTTCATGAGATGCCATCATATGTCAAGTTCCTCAAGGAGATTCTAAGCAAGAAGCGGTCGATGGCTGAGATCCCAGAGGAATGCAGTAAGATGGACGTTACAGAGAGGAGGCCAGATCCAGGTAAGTTTTCTATAACCATTGGATTTGGTCAATATAACTTTAATGATTTATGTGACTTAGGAGCCAGTGTAAGTATTATGCCTTTATCAATCCGGTCCAATGTGAAGATAGGTGCTTTAGAGCTCGTGGATGCTAAACTCTATATGGCGAACAACACTGTTGTCATCCCAATAGGCATGGTGGACGATGTGCCAGTACAGGTAGGCAAGTTCTTTGTCCCTGTTGATTTTCAAGTTATGTATATGGCAGAGAACCCTGCTTGTCCAATTATATTAGGAAGGCTCTTCTTAGCGACGGTAGATGCCAACATAAGCGTAAGGAAGGGGGTGCTTACTTTCAACATCAACGATGAGGTAATTGAGTACTCTTTTAATAAAACTGAAAGGCATACATGTCCCATGGAAGAGGTCAAATCAATATCAGCTAGGTATATTACCTGTGGGGAGCCAAAGGTAAGAAATATGACTCCCGAGGAACTGGAAAAGAGGGACTTGGAGGCACAGATGGAGGAGATCCTGGCCATCCTAAACGAGGAGACAAAGAATCTACTCGACATCGACCAAGGTAAGTCGACGTCGACTAACTTTTTTTCGGATGCTTTATCAGGTCTTAAGTATGGGGTCGATGTCGACATAAAGTACTCGACGTCGAGTACTCTAGTCGACGTCGATCAGATCCAACCACCCCCATCGACTGCACCTTCATCGAGAAACCTACCCGAAAACGAGAAGTACCCGACGTCGAGTAGACTACTCGGTGTCAACCAGTCCTCCATGCACTTGACTTTTCCTTCCTCGACGAGCAACCCACCCGAGCCAGAGAAGTACTCGACATCGAGTAGACTACTAAACGTCGACCAGTCCATCCACTCGACTTCTCCACTTCATCAAGAAGGCCACCAGACGAAGCAACGTACTTGACGTCGAGTACTTTTACTCGACGTCGAGTAGATCCCGAGATCCCGAATTGCGAATCTGCGAAGGTAAGCCAATGTAAAGATATCTCTTCTCCTATTTCAATTAAAGATTTATCTATACATGGGAGAGGTTTGCTATGGTATGTGCGCTTATGCAGGGTTTCCAATGAGGGTCCTAAGTAATATGAAGTCGGAGACAAAGTCTATGTCTTCAAATCAAAGAATCATTGGTTTTCCAACAACTTCAAAGAGAAAAAGATGGGACCGTTCACGGTGCACAAGGTCCATTCCGGAGGTCTACAGACTACAGCTAATGGGTAAGAATGGAGTCTTGTTCGAAGCCAAGTCTACATGGGCACTGCAAATACCACCCTTAGCGTAAACGGAAGAAGTCGGCCTAGTGACTATAAAATCTAGAGCTTGTAACAAAATATTTTGTTTTTTTAGACATCTTTACTTTTGGTTTTTGGTTTTGAGACATTATTTTTGGATTTTTCTATTGTGGATTATTGTCTTCCTAACACGTCCTGCAGGTACGAAAGAGTTACAGAAGTACTCGATGTCGAGTAATCTACTCGACATCGACTACCCATATCGAGCAAAATGGCATGTGATCGACAAGGATCACCCTAGAGGCTTTCACTGTACTCGATGTCGAGTGACAGTAGTCGACATCGACTACTCTTCCTCGAGATCGACGACTTTTGCAACCAGATCAGCACTCGATTCCAACGTTCTGCACACCTGTCTAGTGAGTTTCTTTCTTTACCCCTTGTTTCTATACAATGAGGACCGTGTAATGTTTAAGTATGGGGTGAGGGAAGGGCTTACTTCATGCATATTTGACCATATTTGACATTATGTCCATATTTTTATGTTATTTCTCGAATTGCTTATGCACGACATCTTTGGATTTTATTATTTATCTATGAGCTTACATGTTGTTTTCCAAAGTTTATTTTTATCACCCCCATTGAAATTTTTTGATAAGTGTCATGGAAGCTTAAATTGAATTCGACGATGCAAAATTAGATTCATTAGATATATAGCATGAAATGGCCTAGTAAAGGGAAGTCAAATTGAAGTGCATTATTTAATGAAAACCATGAAAGGAGGTAAAATTTGATATTGCTTTTGACATGTTGCATGATAAGAGGATGGATGACTTTATGTTTTCCATATAATGCTCATGTTTATATTCCTAGCCTTACCTATGCTTATGCATCACAAAAGCCATATTAAGCCCTATTTCAATTATTGCTCCATATGATCTAAATATTGCCCATTCTTTATCTTATTTCCATTCGGAGATTGCGTTGAGAATGATGTCACATTATGAAGATTATTATATGGTGTTTGTGTTGTTGTTATCATATATTTGAAGATTGGCAGGAAATTGAAAATATATGGAAAATTTAATGAGAGAAAGAAAATCCAATCACCTCAGGAGATAAAGGTAGATCGACCCTGCCTGGGTTGAGACAATAGTTCCGCAGGGTGAGACACCATGGTGAGGAGTCCAAAGCACTAAGTATCCGGGGGCATTCATGACACCCATGTTTGCAACTCGCGAGAAGGCAGTGCTGATGTTAGCGAGGTAAAAACATATAAGCATTATAATGAAAAAAAGCAAAGAGTGATTCATGTGAGGATGAGTGATGTAGAAATTATGAAAGGATAAAGCGCAAGAAAGCAAGTTTGAAGAAATTCTCTCCGGATTTAGCACCACATTGCTCAAAATATAGCCCACCACTATACTTTTTACCTTTTATTCACTATGAGCTTAAATTAAAGTCCTCTTGATTATTAATGCTTTTTCACCAATGAATGTTTTTGCATAACCCACCTTTTGTGTGTAGATGTTGCTTTTATTCACATGCATGGATTTGTGACATAAGTATTTTTTTGAGGATTGTAATTGATTGCAGGGACATATGGAAATGGGTCCAAGATGTTGAGAGTTTGAATTCTTCCCCTGTATGACAATTAAAAATATTGCTTGAGGACAAGCAAGCTTAAGTATGGGGTGTTTGATACCGGCCAATTGAAAAAAGATGGAAAAAACCCTTTTTTCTGAGCAAATCAACGCGCCTTGCCCCCGGCACACGCGCCCCCAAACCCCACCTGGAGTATGCCTCTGCTCCTGCTCCTGGAAAAAAACCCTATCTCTCTCGCGAAATCCGACGAGTATGCCTCTGCTCCCGACCTCAAACCCCACCTGGATGTTGTTTCGAGTATCAACCTTGTAGTCATCTCTCTTCTGTCCTCACTTATTTTGTCTCTCTCTTACGTCCTCTGGGGGTTTCCCCTGGTTTATGAGATCGGCAATTGGAGCCTGGTAAACCACGAAATCAGGCGCTGACATGGAGACAAGGTTGGGAAAAACTTCAAAAAGAGGAAAAAAGTGGCTCGCCGGGTTGGGGGTTGGCGCTGCGCTGCCCTGTCGGGTGCTCTGTGGTGGTTTCTCGTCGGCGGCGTGTTACGCAGCTCTGGTGTGGCCTACTCCCTTTTTCTGTGTGGCCTAGCTTGTCTAGGGCCTTCCGTTGGTGCGTTCGTTGAGATTTCCCCTGGGATCGTGTGCTTAGGGTGTCGGACTCTTCGTTTTGATGGTGGGGTGCGGCTGTTGCTTCCCTTTACTGGCTTCCCTTGCTCGCTCGTTAGGTTCCTAACTCCTGATTGTGTTGTTTTGACTGTATTGCATTTCATCAGGTTTGTTCTTGCTCATACGGCTTTGCTCTCTCTTCTTAGCTCTATAAAACCCTTGATGAATCTTTTATTTCTAACAAATGCTCTTGTTAATTTGTTGTGTCTGATTCAACAAACCACCGTTTATTGGTGCCTCAACAAAACTGTGAAGGAGTCATGTGCTTCTTCACCCTCTACCTCCCGAAAGGTCCCTCTGAAATTGATGGTTTTTCAGATTCCTGATGGTTCCTCTAAGCCATCTAACTTTGCTTTGCTCCTCGTGGCATCGTCATTAGTTTCCGTGCGGACTGTAAAATTTATGTCATCTCGCCTGATAACAGATTTATTTCAGTGCAAATGGGGACTTCTTCGTCCTCCTCTACTCTTGTGGATCTTTCGCTGTTGTCCAAGTTTATCTATATAATCTCTCATTTGACTACAGGTAATTTAGTTATTCTGTCCAGGAAACTCACCACCTTTAGGTGGACGGAAAACCCGGTGTTAGAGGCTTATGTCTCTTCACTTCTTACCCCCGGATCTTCGGGCCTTGACAAATCTGTGGTGTTCGGAGCTGTTGTGGCTCCTTTCCCCAGTTTTAATGAATATTGGTTTATTAAAAATTATGGTGTGGCTAGCCTGTTCTTGGTCTCGGTTGTGGATATCATGTTAATACTCTCTGTCAAGTGTGTTTTTCTTCTATCGAGAACTCACCCCTACCACCCTTTTGATGCAATTCAAGGGCATAGGTGGTTTAGATTCTTACTGAGCTTTGTTTGCAATATTGGGTAGAAAGGAAAATGGTCCGAAATTGATGTTGGACAATTGCCTTATTGGTCTGTTAAAATACTTGGTAAAATTTCTTATGGAATTTTACTTTAGTACTCTCAAAATAGTCTTGCTGATTCGCGTTATATATCTATTGTTGCTCCTCATGCCTTCCGTATTTGGTTTCATGGGTTTGAGAAGCTAGGTATATACGATTGTTGTCCTTCCACTCCCCGGTATTGTAGCTATGATCTCTGTGAATGTCTTACCTTACCCCTGCTGAAGGGTTTGCGCACAATAATCTTTTCGATTGCCTCTTCGGATTTTCTCATCTTGATTGGCTGGAAGTGTTTGTATGCTAAAACTTGTTTTTGTTACCTAAGTTATATGATCTGTGTGACATTGGTTGTAAAGCCTGGTGGCAGCCCTTGTTTTTGCAGTGTCTCTTTGCTATCACGTTGTATATAACTGCTGATGTTGCTAGGTTCTGCATGGAGCTTGTGTTTAATTGTGACTTCTACACGGTTGTGTGGAATTATTAAGCCTGACCTCCAGTTGCTGTCCACTGGCCCCGTTCAATTTGTTTTGCTACACTGCCTTGGCGTCACTGTCGTTTTGACTGCTCTGGCTCTCGCTTGCTTGGTTGCTCCTTGCGTTTCACTCTTGGGTGTCCGTAAGTCTGAGCAGTAGGTGGTTAGGTTGTCGCCGAAACCTGAAGCATGCTGGTGTACTAGTATCTTAAGCAAAATCGTATCGTCATGGGTCATTTTGAAGGGAATGGTAAACAAACTATCATGGTGGTGTCCTCTCAAGGTCACCGATAAATCATCTTGTACATCTGATATGGTTAGTAGATGGAATATGGACATTCTTCTCTTGAGTGGCTTTCTTGTAATTTGTGATGTTAACTATTCTATCAATTTGCGAATATTGTTTATAATTCTTCCGATTACATTCTCTCTTTTTGTTACAAAAGCTTTACATGTGAGAGGCTACCCTCCTTACTCACACGACAAAAAAAGTTATCTATGAAAATATGCTATTGGAATTGTAGAGGAATTGGAAAAAGGACCTTCTGGACTGAAATCAATACGTTGTGTAACAATGAGCATATTCAACTAATTGGTCTATCCAAAACGAAATCTGAATCCATTCCGGACGACAAACTTTGGAAATTCGCTGGATTTGACGAGGCTATTTGGTCACCTGCGAGTGGGCGATCGGGCAGGTTAGGTGTTCTTTGGAAATCCCACCAATTAGCTAACGAAATAATTTCGGCTGATATCCATCTACCTCGTATTATAGGTCTCCGTTATGAAAACATTAGCGATAACTTTAAATTCCTCCTTCTAGTAGTGTATGCTCCTCCTCTTCTCAGGAGAAGGATCAATTTTGGGAAACCCTTTCCTCCATTGTTTCGAACTCTTGCCTCCCTTGCATTGTTATGGGAGACTTGAACGAAATTCTATGTAGCGAGGACAAGGCGGGAGGAGCGGAATCTCGCTCTTCTCGCTTCACTAGACTATTGCAATTCAAAAATGTCTGCTCTCTTATGGACATTCCAACATTCGGGAATTCATTCACATGGAGGAAGACTCCGGACGGTGACAATAATATATGGGAAAAACTAGACCGGGTCCTGGTTCGGCATCAACTTATTCAGAAGTTCCCCAACCTCACTACTTATAACGGAGCTTTCTCATCTTCTGATCACTGCCCCATATCAATTACACTGGAGAACAACACTGATTTCAAAGCACCTCCTTTCAAATTTGAGAATGCTTGGCTCCAACGCAAGGACTTTCGCAACATTGTCAAACAATCTTGGCGTGCATCCTACATAGGTTCCTCTATGTTCCAACTTCTTTTCAAATGAAAAATCTTTAAAAAGAAAGCAAAAGATTGGAATAGGCACACCTTCGGTAACATCTTCCGTCAGTTGAAGGAAGTGGAGAATGAATTAATCTCTATTTAGTCTTCCGCGGATGCAAATAATACATACAGAATCAGCAGTAAGGAGAGCCGTCTCATAAGGAAAAAAGAAAAACTTCTCCTATTCCATAAATCCTTCTGGAACTAAAGAGCAAAAACTAAGCACCTCAAGCTTTCTGACTCTAACACTGCGTATTTCCACCGAGTTGTCTTGGGCAGGAGACATAGGAAACATATTCGTAACATTACATAAATGACAGGAATGCTAATAATGGGAGAGGAGAATGTAAAAAATGAAATAAAATATGACTTTGAGAAAAGATTCAGAAACGAGCCCATCAATGAAAGGCTTCTCAACGAAATGTTGAACCTAATTCATTCTTCAATCACTTCCGAGGAAAATGATTTTCTGATTCGACACCCGTCTAATCACAAAATAAAATCAGATGTCTTCAGTTTGGGAAGGAATAAATCCCCGGGTCCTGATGGATTTACTGCTGAATTTTATAAAAAATATTGGGATATTGTGAGGGTATTTGTCATTAAAGCTGTCAAGGGCTTTTTCCATTCCGGGAAGATACTTAAACAAATTAACCACACGTTTATATCTCTTCTGCCTAAGAGAGACAATCCTACCACTACTAGCCACTACCGTCCAATTAGTTTATGTTCAAACTTATATAAAATCATATCTAAGATTCTGACAGAAAGACTCAAAAAGATTATCGGAAAATAAATCCATCCATTACAGGGGGCCTTTGTGTCAGACAGAGCCATTCAAGATAATGTGCTAATTGCACACGAAATCTTCCACTCCTTTCGGTTGCGAACTGGGCGTGAAGGGTGGCTTGCAATAAAGTTAGATATGGAAAAAGCTTATGACAGGGTTGACTCGAACTTCACGCGAAAGATCTTAGAAAAATTTGGATTCCACCAAACGTTCATCTCATGGATCATGGAGTGTGTTACGACCGTCTCGTTCTCTATCCTGGTTAACAATGGGCCTACAGAGTTGTTCCTCCCCTCTCGCGGACTTCGTCAGGGGGGACCCTTTATCTCCCTTTCTTTTCATACTGGGAGCCGAAATCTTAGCTAGGAAGCTCTCTTCGGAAACAAGGTTGGACAAAAGTCCAATCGGATTCACATTTGGTAGAGACGGCCCTAGGATTTCTTTCTCTCGTTTGCAGATGACATTATCATTTTCACTAAAGGCAGTATTGAAGCAGGACAAAAAATAAAAAGCATAATAGACAACTACAGAAGTCCGATGACATTATGCTTATTTGCCAAATTATGGAATCTAACCAATTTCTGTTTAATTTCGCAGAAATCGAAGCAAATTACAGCAGTTCTGAGAAAGGAGAAAAAGCTCGAAGACAACTACAGAAGTCCGAAGTCAAGGAGCAGCGGAACCAGGACAAATCAAACTAGAAAGAAGGAAATCTACTCGACAACACAGTGGTCGATATTGACTAAGCCTTGTCGATATCGAGTACATCATTCGATTTCCACCAAGGTTGATAAGAATCGAGCAGAGCTGAGGAAGTTAGTCGATATCGAGTTGTTGTACTCGATATCGAGTAACCCATATCGAGTCAAAGACCCAGGAATCGACGAAGCAAGCTAGAGTTGGAACATTCAAGTCGATATCGAGTTAACTTACTCGATATCGAGTAACAACCAAGTCGATTTTCACTTCCTGGAGCCGAGATCGACGAAGAAGCTGTAGACGGAGAAAAGTTGGTCGATATCGAGGAAACTACTCGATATCGAGTTGGACCTCAGAAGCCGAAATCGAGTAATCCGGATCTTGTTAATCTTTAGATATTTACCTACTTTAGATCTATCAACTGCTATCAAGAGGAAGAGATATTTACCTACTTTAGATATAATTCCTTTTAGATTTATTTATTTACTTCCATTGTTTTAATCTTTAGATAAAAGATAGATAGATATAGATTTAAATATAGTTTTCTTTCCTAATTAGAGAGGGAATGAAAGCTATAAATAAGGCCTTAGGGGCTGAGTTTTATTAATTCAATTTCAATTCAATTATAGAGAAGGAAAAGGGGTAGTAAGTAGAGAGAGAGAGAGAGAGAGAGAGAGAGAGAGAGAGAGAGAGAGAGCTTGTGGCGAGAGCTAGGTGGAAAGGCAAGAGCGGATTTGGCATGTTTTTTCCTTTTATTATTGATGAGTTTATTCATGATGAAGAGCGAGTAGTCCACCAACTTCTAGGGTTGGGGTGAGCCCGACGGTAGCCATGTGAAGTGATGCGGTAAAGGTTTGATCTTTTTATGCATTTCGTCTTCTATCCCTGAAAGCATGATTCTTTTGCGAAAGCTGAAGGTGATCCTTGTTTGTGTTATTGAAGCGAAAGTGATCTTAATACAACTTGGGTTAATTATGTGAAAAGAGTTAGTAACAATTAGGGTTTATGCGAAAGCTTCTATCTTCCTATTTGTTAATAACGAAAGTGATTTGATGAAAAACATGATCTTTTATGCCTTTAGTTTATTGAGTTAATTTCGTGTTTACATTCGTTTTCGTTCAAAAAGTTGCAAATTTAAGTTTCCACTGTTACTCGATTTCGAGGAGATTTGGTCGACATTGAGGTATCTGGTCGACGTCGAGTTATTTTGTCGAGGTCGAGTTGAGTTTGCTTGGTTTTGCTTTCTGTTGAGTCGATTTCGTGCATTGATGGTCGATTTGCTTAGTCGATATCGAGTAACAGTGGTCGATATCGACCAAAAGTTGTTGTCTTTACTTTCTTTTCTGCTTTTCTCTGTTATTTCTGTCTGTCTGTGAGATTTGCTGCTACCTGAGATCCGCTGACACGCTTCCTCGAGGATCGATCCTGACTTCCCGCTGCTACATCAGGAGGAGGTCTTGTAATCATTTGCGTGGGCATGAATCTAGTTTTATGTATTTCATTATATTTTAAACTCGATTTCCACCTACAACAAATTGGCGCCGTTGCCGGGGAAGCAATCATTCGCGCCTTAAGTAGTTAGATCTCACTTTTTCTTTACGTTTTGATTTTGCAGTGTATGCGCCGTTCTGGTCAATAACCCGAGTTTGACGCCTTGGTTGATCAGGAATGCCTTATACACGTCCACGCTAAATTGAAAAGAGCCATGGCAGCCGCAGAAACACAAGAGCAGCTGATACAGAGGCTTAAGAGGGAACTAGCCGCTAAGTATACTGCTCTCACCATTGAGAGAGCACGCACTAAGCAGGAAGCTGAGCGAAGGAGGCAAGCGGAGGCTGAGCTTGCCCAATACCCTACCACTGCAGAGGATTACATGCACCCGACTCTCGTCGTGCCTGAATCAGCAATTCTAATCCCTGAAAATAATTTTGAAATTCACACTCCTTTCCTGATTGAGATTAAAAATAATGCCTTCTATGGAAGGTTTAATAAATGTCCTCTTGAACATATTACCAATTTTTCTGACATGTGCCATACTCTTGTTGAAGGTACTACGCTGGAATATGTCAAGATGAAGGCTTTTCGATGGTCCCTCGCCGGTCCAGCACTGAAGTGGCTTGAAAGTCTCCCTCCACGATCCCTCACAACATGGGTTGCAGTAAGGCAGGAATTTCTCAACAAATTCTTTCCTCCTGCCAAGACAGCCCTCCTCCGCTAGAAGATTATAGGTTTCAAACAAAAGCATGGGGAGCTTCTAGCAAAAGCATTGGAACGCTATAAGGATCTACTGTGATCCTGCCTTACACATGGACAGCCACCCTATGTTGTTCAGGAGATCTTCTTCAATTCTCTTGATCTGGCCGCTAAGGATAGGATCAACCAGTATACCCATTATGAGTATCTGACTATGTCACCAGCTGACACATGGACCACCCTCGACAAGTTTACCAACTAAAACAATAAGTATGGGACTCCGACAAACTATGATGAGAATGCCTATGCCAGGCCAACCCCATCAATGCCCCTCTATGAGCCTTCTAAGGAGATTGACCCTGATGTCAAGGAGCAGTACTACAGAGATCAGAATCGCAAGCTCCTCAAGCAAGTCCAGTATTTTTCTATCAACCAGCCTTGCATCGAATGCCGCTCACAGCGGCACACCACTACTGAGTGCCCACGCACAGAGCAAGTCAGGATGGCAGAAACCCACGAAGAGGTAGCTTACGCAGGGGGTCCCAATCGCTATATGGGGGACCAAAGGTTTCAGCAACCCCAATGGAACCAAGGTGCCCCTAGGAACCCCCCGCCATACAGAGCTCCAGGACATCCAGAAAGAGATCAACAGAAAGATGATCTACAGATGATTCTCGATGAGATGCGCCGGAATCAGGCACAACAGCAGCAGTCTACAAGCGCCATCAACAATCAGCTCCAGAATCTCAATACAAGATTTGGAGAGATGGACATTTGGAAAAGGAACATAGAGACCCAGATGGGTCAATTCGCGGCACAAATTCCACGAACGACCGGGCAACTCCCTGGGCAAATAGAACCAAATCCTAAGGGAAAGACCAGACACGTCGCAGCCGTAAAACTCAGGAGTGGGTACCAACTACGCGATCCAGAGGTCGAAAAGTAGTAGGACGAAGCTGGAAAAAAACTCGATATCGACCAACAGCAACTCGATGTCGACCAAAATTTGGTCGATGTCGAGCAACATCAAGTCCAAATCGAGCAACAGCTTGGCCAAGATGCGGCTGCACAACACTCCAACTCGAAATTGACTACAGTGGTCGATGTCGAGCAACATCAACTCGACGTCGAGGAGAAACAAGTCGACATCGAGGACGTTGCAATACCATCGACAATTGTTCTGGCTCCGAAGCAGAAAAAGAAGTTGTGTTGTGAGCCTAATTTGCCATGTTTTATAGTTACTTTTATATCGTTTTCTGCATACATTTCATACATTTGGGCTAGAATAATACGTAATTTGTTTAGTTTATGTTTATTTGCAATATATGGAGGTCTACACAAGTTTTTGTTATATTTCGCAGAAATCGAACGCACTTTGGAGCTTAAAGGAAACTCATGAAGAAGCTAGGGATGATGCAGCTGGAGAAAATGCCATTTTTCGGTATACATCATTCTGAATCAGGCTTTGATGTCTTCATGAGAGTTTTAGCCCTCGAAAAGAGCTTTCTAACGCATGGTCATATGCGTCAATCCGACAAACGACGACTCGGGAAAGTGCGTTTCAAGAACAGAGCAGAATGCTGAAAGCCGACAGAGTTACTCGAAATCGACCAAATTCTACTCGACTTCTGCTTCAGAGGACGAGATCGAGCATGAGCTGAGCAGGAGCCACTCAAGGAGCCACACTTAGTCGACGTCGACCCAATTTGGTCGATGTCGAGGAAACTCGACGAGCCCAGATGATAGCCGAGATCGGGTACAATCTGAGCCGAGTACAAGGAGAAATCCAGAAAGTCCGAGTCGAGTACAAGGAGAAATCCGAGCCTAAGAGGTTACTTGCAAGCCAAGATTCGAGATATTCTATCAAGATACATCAAGTTCAATCAAGGAGAAGGAAGATCTATCCACTTTAGCTTTATTTCCTTTTAGATATAATTATTTATTTCCATATTTTATCTTTATGTAATTAGATAGATTTAGATATAGATAGAGTTTCTTTCCTAGATTATCTTGGAATGAAGCCTATAAATAAAGCCCTAGGGGGCTGATTTTCCTTCATTCAAGTCAAGTCGTCTTCGGGCGCAAGGAGAGCGAGGAGAGAGAGAGAGAGAGAGAGAGAGAGAGAGAGAGAGAGAGAGAGAGAGAGAGAGAGAGAGAGAGAGATAGAGGAGGAGGCGAAATAGAAGGAGAAGGAAAGAGACAAACAGTTGTAAGTTTTAGTTTATTTTATGTTAAAGTTCATTTCTTTTATTATGATTTGTTTCTAATTTCCTTCTTCTAGGGTTGGGGTGATCCCAACATAGATATGTTTGTTTGATTTATGAATTTATGAATTTGTATGTCTTTATCATCATCTACCTATGTGTTTAATCATTTGCGAGAGTTGTGGAAATTCCTTATTTGTGATATTGAAGCAAAAGTGAATTAATTATGAATTTGGATAGTAATTAGGCTTTCCTTGCGAAAGTTGGTTGATCCTAATTAAGAAAAGGGTAGTAACACTTAGGGTTTATCCGAAAACCTCTATATTCCTATTTGTTAATAACGAAAGTCGATTCTTTGATATAAAGCATGCATCTTTTTGTGATTTATGATCTGCACATTTTTTTATCGTTGTGGTGATCCCTAACCTTGGAAGTTTGCATCTTTATTTGTTTTATTTTATTATTTTTATTCGGCACATATTCTACTTGATATCAAACCACCATTCTCTCTCCATCCCTCGACATCAACCCCTCTATTCTTTGTCGATAGACACCCTCATCACCTTTTCCTGCTATCCCTGAACCCCAAAACACACTAAACCTATAACCGCTGACTTCTCTCTTGAGGACGAACCTGACTCCACTATCCTATAGCGGGATCTTGACTACAAATTTATTTGGTCGAGAAACCCTATCTTCAAATTGGCGACGCTGCTGGGGAAGCAATCATTCGCGCCTTAGGTAGTTAGATCTCACGTTTGCCTTTAAGTTTTGATTTTGCAGGTGTATGCGCTGTTCTAGTCAACTACCTGAGTTTGACGTCTTAGACGATCTGGAACGTCTTATACACATCCATTCTAGACTGAAAAGGATCATGGCGACTGCTGAAACACAAGCTGAAATGATTGAGAGGCTTCAGAGGGAACTAGCCACCAAGGATACTGCTCTCATCGCTGAGAGAGCACGCACTGCACAGGAAACGAAGCGAAGGAGGCAAGTGGAAGCTGAGCTTTCCCAGTACCCTACCACCGTAGAGGATTACATGCACCCGACTCTCGTCGTGCCTGAATCGGCTATTCTAATCCCTGAGAATAACTTTGAAACTCGCACTGCTTTCCTGATTGAAATTAAAAATAATGCTTTTTACGGAAGGTTTAATGAATATCACCATACCCTTCACAGAAGCTCTTAATGAAATGCCATCATATGTCAAGTTCCTTAAGGAGATTCTAAGCAAAAAGCGGTCAATGGCAGAGATCGCAGAGGAGTGCAGCCATATGGACATACTTGAGAAAAGGCCAGATCCAGGTAAGTTAGCTATAACCATTGGATTTGGTCAATATAAATTTAATACTTTATGCGATCTTGGAGCTAGTATAAGTATAATGCATCTGTCAATATGGTCCAAGACTAAGATAGGTGCCCTAGGGGTTGTGGATGCTAAGCTTTATATGGAAAACAACACGGTGGTCATCCCAACAGGCATGGTGGACAATGTGCTAGTACAAGTAGGTAAGTTTTTTGTCCCTACTGATTTCTTAGTTATTGATATGGCGGAGGACCCTGCTTGTCCAATTATTCTAGGAAGACCCTTCTTGGTGACGGTGGATGCCAACATAAGCGTAAGGAAGCGAGTACTCACTTTCAACATCAGCGATGAGGTAATTGAGTATTCTTTTAATAAAACTAGACGGCACACAGGCCCTATGGAAGAAGTAAAGTCTATACCGGCTAGTTACATTACTTGCGGGGAGCCTAAGGTAAGAAATATGACTCCTGAAGAGCTAGAAAAAAGGGATATAGAAGCCCAGGTGGAGAAGATCATGGCCATCCTGAAAGAAGAAGCAGAGAATCCACTCGACATGGATCAATGTACGTCGTTATGGACTAACTATTTTCCGGATGCTTTGCCAGGTCTTAAGTATGGGGTCAATATCGACCAGGAGAAATCGACAGAGCCACTGAACCACTCGATATCGAGTGCACCAGGTCGATATCGACCAATCCATACCGAGCTGAGTCCACCAGAAATCGAGCAGAGGGATATCGAGCAACACAACTCGATATCGACCAATCTTGGTCGATATCGACCAACCTCTACCGACTCGATTTCTCCTCCTGTCAAGCCAGAGCCAACCGACATCTAGCCAGGCAACTCGATATCGACCAACCTTGGTCGATATCGACCAGACCATGTCGAGCCATCCTTCTCCATATCGACTGATATTCCACCAGACGAGCTGATTTTCTCGACATCGAGCAAATTGCTCGATATCGACCAAAATACTTTTTCCTCGACTTCTCCCCCCTCGACCAGCAGTCCACCAGACAAGCCGACTTCCTAGATGTCGAGCAGTCTTACTCGAGATCGACCAAAACAGGAGGTCCCCGAATCCAATTCTACAAAGGTAAGCCAAGGTATGGATCTTTTGTTCTCCTATTTCAATTAAAGATTTATCTATACATGGGAGAGGTTTGCCTTGGTATGTGCGATTGTGTAGGATTTACAATGATGAGCCTAAAGAGTATGAAGTTGGAGACAAGCTCTATGTTTCCAAATCAAAGGATCATTGGTTTCCCAACAAATTCAACAAGAAAAAGATGGGGCCCTTCACAGTGAACAAGATCCATTCAGGAGGACTGCAGCTGATGGACAAGAATGGAGTCCTATTTGAAGCCCAAGCTACTTGGGCCCTGCAGATGCCACCTTGAGCTTCATGGAGAAAGTCGGCCTAGCGATTATAAAATCTAGAGCTTGTAAATAGACATTTATTTTTGGGACTTTTGGACATTGTCGCTTTTGTTTTTGGTTTTGAACTTTTATTTTTTCTATTGTGAGTATTTCTCTTCTACATTTTTCAGGTCCATGGGGATAGAAGCAGGCCCGTGCCTGAGCATGTGCAAGTGGCCCAACAGAACAGGGCCCCCAAAATTTTAGGGGCCCAATATTATAATTATAATGTATATATTTATAATTGTTCCAAAATGGAAATAAGTGCTTCCGTGGCCTAGTGGTAGTCCCTTGAGCGCATAAGGCATCTGGGCCCCCTTTTCCCTTCCACCCAGGTTCGACTCTCCATCTTTGCAACTCTTCTACTTTAATTTATACTAATCATTTCGATTTTCCTTTTTTTTTTCTTCATATTCTACTGCTTTTTTTTTTCTTCCTTTGTCTATTTTCCATTAACAACTTTTTTTTATTGCAACTAATTAGACAAATATACAAAATCATACATGCTTTTATTTTTTTAAGAAGCATCTACAACCTTTTTATCCTAAATGTATTTGAAAACATTTAATTACCACATTATTTCTAAATATTTAAATTAATTTAATCTAAATTTTGATAAATATATTAGTATTTAAATATTTTTCAACATTTTGCAAGTACAAAGAGTATTTTGGTCAATTTTTTGAAGAAATTTTTTTTGTGTTATTCATAATATTTAAAGTTGTTATTGATTTTTTAGATGTTTTTTTATCCAAATAATTGTGCTATTCCTCAATTTTTATTATTTAAATTTCAGTAGGATTAGGAAATAATTTTAAAATAATTTAATTTTATTCATATAATTTTTCTTTTAAAAAAAATGTACAGGGCCCCTAAAATGATTGGCACGGCCCTGGATAGAAGCAGCTGAAATCGACCAGGACTACAGCATAACACTCGATTTTTGGCATTCTGCACATCTATCTAGTGAGTTTCTTTCTTTACCCTTATTTTTTATACAGTGAGGACACTGTAATGTTTAAGTATGGGGTGGGGGAAGGGCTTACTTTATGCATATTTGATATATTTGACATTATGTGTGCATGTTTCAAAGTTTATTTCTTGAATTGCTTATACATGGCTATTTTGGAATTCATTATTGATTTATGTGCTTACATGCATGTTTTCCAAAGTTTGAAAAATGACCCCCATTGAAAAATTTAAATTAAAGTCATGGAAGCTTTATTGAACTCGACGATGCAAAATTGGATTCATTAGAGATATAGCATGAAATTGCCTAGTAAATGGAAGTCACAATGAAGTGCATTATTTTATTGAAAACCATGAAAGGAGGTAAAATTTGAAAGTGCTTTTGACATATTGCATGATAAGAGGATGGAGGACTTTATATTTCCATATAACGCTCATATTGTTATATTCCTAGCCTTACCTATGCTTATGCATCACAAAAAGCCATATTATGCCTTATTTCATATATTGCTCCACATGATCTAAATATTTTCCATTCTTTACCTTATTTCCTATCCGGGGATTATGTTTAGAATGATGCTACATTATGGAGGTTATCATATGGTGTTTGTGTTGTTATATATCATATATGGAGTTTGGAAGGAAATTGTTTGAAAAATATGGAAAATTTAATGAGTGAAAGAAAATCCGATCACCTCAGGAGATAAAGGTAGATCGACCCTGCTTACTGAGATAATAGTTCAATGAGATGGGATACACAGGTGAGAAGTCCAAAGCACTAAGTATCCGGGGCCATTCATGACACCCATGTTTGTGACTCGCGAGAAGGCAGTGCTGAGGTTAAAGAGGTAAAAGCATTATTATTGATAAAAGCATTATGAAAGGTGAGAGATCTTATGAAGAAGGAATGTGGTTGAGAAAGTTTGGAAATAATGCATTTACCCGGATTTAACACCACATGGCCAAAAATTGCCCACCTATAGCCTTTTACCAATCTACTCCTTATTGAGCTTAAATTAAAGTCCTCTTGATTATTAATGCTTTGTCACGAATGAATGTTTTGCATAACCCTCCTTTTGTGAGTAGATGTTGCTTTTTAATTGCACATGCATGGATTTGTGACACTAATACCTTTTCGAGGATGGTAATTAATTGCAGGGACATATGGCAATGAATCTAAGATGTTGAGAGTTTGATTTCTTCCCCTGAATGACAATTAAAAGTATTGCTTGAGGACAAGCAAGCTTAAGTATAGGGTGTTTGTTCTGAACCTAATTTGCCATGTTTTATAGTTACTTTTATATCGTTTTCTGCATACATTTCATACATTTAGGCTAGAATAATACATAATTTGTGTATTTTATGTTTATTTGCAATATATGGAGGTCTACACAGGTTTTTGTTATATTTCGCAGAAATCGGACGCACTTTGGAGCTTAAAGGAAACCCATGAAGAAGCTAAGGATGGTGCAGCTGGAGAAAAGGCCATTTTTCAATATTCATCATGCTGAATCAAGCTTTGATGTATCCATGAGAGTTGTATCCCTCGAAAAGATCTTTCCAACGCATGGTCATATGCGTCAATCCGACGAACGAGGACTCGGGAAAGTGCATTTCAAGAACGGAGCAGAATGCTGAAAGCCGACAGAGTTACTCGAAATCGACCAAACTGGTCGAAATCGACCAAATTCTACTCGACTTCTGCTCCAGTGGACGAGATCGAGCACGAGCTGAGCAAGAGCCACTCAAGGAGCCACACTTAGTCGACGTCGATCAAATTTGGTCGATGTCAAGGAAACTCGACGAGCCCAGACGATAGCCGAGATCGAGTACAATCCGAGAAGTGAAGACCTTACTCGACGTCGAGGAACTTACTCGATGTCGAGGAAAATTCCAGAAAGTCCGAGTCGAGTACGAGGAGAAATCCGAGCCTAAGAGGTTACTTGTAAGCCAAGATTCGAGATATTCTATCAAGATACATCAAGTTCTATCAAGGAGAAGGAAGATCTATCTACTTTAGCTTTATTTCCTTTTAGATATAATTATTTATTTCCATATTTTATCTTTATGTTATTCGATAGATTTAGATATAGATAGAGTTTCTTTACTAGATTAGCTTGGAATGAAGCCTATAAATAAAGCCCTAGGGGGCTGATTTTCATTCAATGAAGTCAAGTCGTCTTCGGACGCAAGGAGAGCGAGGAGAGAGAGAGAGAGAGAGAGGAGGAGGAGGCGAGAGAGAAGGAGAAGGAAAGAGACAAATGGTTGTAAGTTTTAGTTTATTTTATGTTAAAGTTAATTTCTTTTATTATGGTTTGTTTCTAATTTCCTTCTTCTAGGGTTGGGGTGATCCCAACATAGATATGTTTGTTTGATTTATGAATTTATGAATTTGTATGTCTTTATCATCATCTACCTATGTGCTTAATCCTTTGCGAGGGTTGTGGAAATTCCTTATTTGTGATATTGAAGCGAAAGTGAATTAATTATGAATTTGGATAGTAATTAGGCTTTGCTTGCGAATGTTGGTTGATCCTAATTAAGAAAAGGGTAATAACACTTAGGGTTTATGCGAAAGCCTCTATATTCCTATTTGTTAATAACGAAAGTCGATTCTTTGATATAAAGCATGCATCTTTATGTATTTATGATCTGCACATATGTTTATTGTTGTGGTGATCCCTAACCTTGGAAGTTTGCATCTTTATTTGTTTTATTTTATTATTTTTATTCGGCACATATTCTACTCGATATCAAACCACCATTCTCTCTCCATCCCTCAACATCGACCCCTCTATTCTTTGTCGACAGCCACCTCATCAACTTTTCTTGCTATCCCTGAACCCCAAAACACACTAAACCTAGAACCGCTGACTTCTCTCCTGAGGACGAACCTGACTCCACTATCCTATAGCGAGGTCTTGACTACAAATTTATTTGGTCGAGAAACCCTCTCGTCAAGCTGCCTTTCCCGACAAAATCTCCAAAGGATCCAGCAGAAAAGAAATTTCAGCGCTTCATCAAGATGCTTCAGAGGCTCAATGTCACCATACCCTTCACAGAAGCTCTTAATGAAATGCCATCATATGTCAAGTTCCTCAAGGAGATCCTAAGCAAAAAGCGGTCAATGGCTGAGATCGCAGAGGAGTGTAGCCATATGGACATACTTGAGAAAAGGTCAGATCCAGGTAAGTTTGCTATAACTATTGGATTTGGTCAATACAAATTTAATGCATTATGTGATCTTGGAGCCAATGTGAGTATAATTCCTCTATCAATATGGTCTAAGATTAAGATAGGTGCCCTAGAGCCTGTGGATGCTAAACTTTATATGGCAAACAACACGGTGGTCATCCCAATAAGCATGGTGGACAATGTGCCAGTACAAGTAGGTAAGTTCTTTGTCCCTGCTGATTTTCTAGTTATTGATATGGCGGAGGACCCTGCTTGTCCTATTATTCTAGGAAGACCCTTCTTGGCGACGGTGGATGCCAATATAAGCGTATGGAAGGGAGTGCTCACTTTCAACATCAGCGATGAGGTAATTGAGTATTCCTTTAATAAAACTGGAAGGCATATAGGTCCCATGGAAGTGGTAAAGTCTATATCAGCTGGTTACATTACTTGGGGGAGCCTAAGGTAAGAAATATGACTCCCGAAGAGCTAGAAAAGAGAGATATGGAAGCCCAGGTGGAAGAGATCATGGCCATTCTGAACGACGACACAGAGGATCTGCTCGACATCGACCAAGGTTAGTTGACGTCGAATAACTTCTTTTCGGATGCCTTGACAGGATTCAAGTATGGGTTCGAAGTCAACCAGAGTTACTCGATGTCGAGTAACTTGGTCGACGTCGACCAAAATCAGAGCACGCCACCAACAGCAGTAGCGTCGAGCAGAGAACTCGAACCCGAGGACAACTCGACATCGACCAAATTGGTCGAAGTTGACCAACATCCTTCTTCCTCGACTTCTCCTTCCTCGACCAGTAGTCCACCTTGAGCTTAAAAGAGAAGTCGGCCTAGCGACTATAAAATCTAGAGCTTGTAAATAGACATTTATTTTTGGGATTTTTGGACATTGTTGCTTTTGGTTTTTGGTTTTGGACATTGTTTTTAAGTTTTTCTATTATGGGTATTTCTCTTCTAACGAATCTTGCAGGAAGAAGAAGCTGCAGACTTACTCGACGTCGAGTAAGTTCCTCGACATCGACCAAAAACATCGAGCAAAAAGGGGCATGTGGTCAAGGAAAACCACCCTAGAGGCAACAAGTTACTCGATCTCGAGTAGCATTACACTCGATTTTTGACGTCCTGCATACCTGTCTAGTGAGTTTCTTTCTTTACCCTTATTTTTTATACAGTGAGGACACTGTAATGTTTAAGTAGGGGGTGGGGGAAGGGCTTACTTCATGCATATTTGATCTATTTGACATATATGTGCACATTTTAAAGTTCATTTCTTCAATTGCTTATACATGGCTATTTTGGAATTCATTATTGATCTATGTGCTTATATGCATGTTTTCCAAAATTTGAAAAAATGACCCCCATTGAAATTTTTTTATTAATGTCATGGAAGCTTATATTGAACTCGACGATGCAAAATTGGATTCATTAGAGATATAGCATGAAATTGCCTAGTAAGGAGAAGTGACAATAAAGTGCATTATTTTCTTGAAAACCATGAAAGGAGGTAAAATTTGATGTTGCTTTTGACATGTTGCATGATAAGAGGATGGAGGACTTTATATTTCCATATAATGCTCATATGTTTATATTCCTAGCCTTACCTATGCTTGTGCATCACAAAAGCTGTAATATGCCTTATTTCATATATTGCTCCACATGATCTAAATATGCCAATTCTTTACCTTATTTCCATCCGGGGATTATGTTGAGAATAATGTTACATTATGGAGATTATCATATGGTGTTTGTGTTGTGGTCATTATCATTGGAGTCTGGTAGGAAATTGTTTGAAATTATGCAAAATTTAATGAGTGAAAGAAAATCCGATCACCTCAGGAGATAAAGGTAGATCGACCCTACTGACTGAGATAATAGTTCTGTGAGATGGGACACGCAGGTGAGGAGTCCGAAGCACTAAGTATTCGGGGTCATTCCTGACACCCATGTTTGCGACTCGCGAGAAGGAAGTGCTGAGGTTAGAGAGGTAAAAGCATTATTAATGATAAAAGCATTGTGAAAGGCGAAGAATCTTATGAAGAAGGAATGTGGAAATTCAGTTTGGAAAGTACTCCATTTCCCCGGATTATTAGCACCACATGGCCAAAATTTGCCCACCTTTAGCCTTTTACCAAATCTACTCCTTATTGAGCTTAAATTAAAGTCCTCTTGATTATTAATGCTTTGTCAATTATGAATGTTTTTGCATAACCCTCTTTTTGTGAGTAGATGTTGCTTTTTAATTGCACGTGCATGGATTTGTGGCACAAGTACCTTTTCAAGGATGGTAATTGATTGTAGGGTTATATGAGAATGAATCTAATATGTTGAGAGTTTTTTATTTCTTCCCCTGAATAACAATTAAAAGTATTGCTTGAGGACAAGCAAGCTTAAGTATGGGGTGTTTGATGTGAGCTTAATTCGCCATGTTTTATAGTTACTTTTATATCGATTTCAGCATGCATTTCATACATTTGGGCTAGAATAGTACAGAATATATGTAGTTTATGCTTATTTGCCAAATTATGGAATCTACACCAGTTTTTGTTTAATTTCGCAGAAATCGAAGCAAATTATAGCAGTTCTGAGAAAGGAGAAAAATCTCGAAGACAACTACAGAAGTCCAAAGTCAAGGAGCAGCGGAACCAGGACAAATCAAACTTGAAAGAAGGAAATCTACTCGACAACACAGTGGTCGATATCGACTAAGCCTTGTCGATATCGAGTACATCAGTCGATTTCCACCAAGATTGACAAGAATCGAGCAGAGCTAAGAAAGTTAGTTGATATCGAGTTGTTGTACTCGATATCGAGTAACCCATATCGAGTCAAAGACCCAGGAATCGACGAAGCAAGCTGGATCTGGAACATTCAAGTCGATATCGAGTTAACTTACTCGATATCGAGTAACAACCAAGTCGATTTTCACTTCCTGGAGCCGAGATCGACGAAGAAGCTGAAGACGGAGAAAAGTTGGTCAATATCGAGGAAACTACTCGATATCAAGTTGGACCTCAAAAGCCGAAATCGAGTAATCCGATTCTTGTTAAGTTTCTATCTCGAATCCGATGGAGATTTTTTCGAGGGCAAATTCCATCAAGATCTATCAAGTGCTATCAAGAGGAAGAGATATTTACCTACTTTAGATATAATTCCTTTTAGATTTATTTATTTACTTCCATTGTTTTAATCTTTAGATAAGAGATAGATAGATATAGATTTAGATATAGTTTTCTTTTCTAATTAGAGAGGGAATGAAGGCTATAAATAAGGCCTTAGGGGCTGAGTTTTATTAATTCAATTCTAGAGAAGGAAAAGAGTTAGTAAGTAGAGAGAGAGAGCGCTTGTGGCGAGAGCAAGGTGGAAAGGCGAGAGCGGATTTGGCTTGTTCGGTTGTAAGCGTTCTTTTTAGTTTTATTTTAATGCAAAGTTATTTCTTTTTATTATTGATGAGTTTATTCATGATGAAGAGCGAGTAGTCCACCAACTTCTAGGGTCGGGGTGAGCCCGACGGTAGCCATGTGAAGTGATGCGGTAAAGGTTTGATCTTTTTATGCAATTTGTCTTCTATCCCTGAAAGCATGATTCTTTTGCGAAAGTTGAAGGTGATTCTTGTTTGTGTTATTGAAGCGAAAGTGATCTTAATACAACTTGGGTTAATTTTGTGAAATGGGTTAGTAACAATTAGGGTTTATACGAAAGCCTCTATCTTCCTATTTGTTAATAACCAAAGTTATTTCATGAAAAGCATGATCTTTTATGCCTTTATGTGTTATTTTGCATGGTTATCGTTGTGGTCTTGAAACCCTTATCTTGGAAGCCTTTAGTTTATTGAGTTAATTTCGTGTTTACATTCATTTTCGTTCGAAAAGTTGCAAATTTAAGTTTCCATTGTTACTCGATTTCAAGGAGATTTGGTGGACATCGAGGTATCTGGTCGATGTCGAGTTAATTTTTTGAGGTCGAGTTGAGTTTGCTTGGTTTTGCTTTCTGTTGAGTCGATTTCGTGCACTGTTGGTCGATTTGCTTAGTCGATATCGAGTAACAGCGGTCAATATCGACCAAAAGTTGCTGTCTTTACTTTCTTTTCTGCTTTTCTCTGTTATTTCTGTCTGTCTGTGAGATTTGCTGCTACCTGATCCGCTGATATGTTTCCTCGAGGATCGATCCTGACTTCTCGCTGCTACATCAGAAGGAGGTCTTGTAATCATTTGTGTGGGCACGAATATGGTTTTATCTATTTCATTATATTTTAAACTCGATTTCCTCCTACAACATAAACAAACAAACCTTTGAGAAAATTATTTATAAGTCCAAAGAACAACTAAGCAAATGGCGTGTTGATGCACTATCACAACAAGGTCGAGCAGTCCTAATCAACACCAATCTTTCTGCTAAACCTCTGTATACAATGCAAAATTTCATGCTACCTGCCTCTATTCACAAGGAACTTGATCAGATCAATAGGCAATTCTTCTGGAATAAAGATCTTCAACACCGGCCTCTTATCAGCTGGGATAGAATCTGTAGGCCAAAAAAGTGTGGAGGATTAGGGATCAGGAAATCTAAAGAGATGAATGAAGCTCTTCAGATGAAACTATTGTGGAAAATTCTGGCTGAACCAGACAATGTCTGGGTCATATTAATGCAGTACAAGTACCTACGCTCTGCTAAAATCCTAGAATACAAGAGAAGTGGGGCCCCCTCCTGGCAATGGGCCAAGCTCACTACCCTTAAAGTTAAGTTCAAAACGGGTCTTATCTGGTCAGTAGGAAATGGGAAATCCATCAAATTCTGGAAGGATAACTGGATTTCTACCTCCTTTCTGCAGGCTAGGGATGATTGTCCACAGATTAGAAATATTGATGACACCGCCAGTGCTTATATCCTGGGTGGGAGATGGTGGAAGGAAAAACTAGACATTGTCCTACCAGATAGCATAGTGCAAGAAATTCTGGACATTCCTCTTCCTATATCTGCTTTTGAGGATCGGTTATACTGGTGGCTGGATAGGGCGGGTTGGTTTACCATGTCTAGTGCGTATAAACTGATTACATCCCAATCATCGCTACACTCAGACGATAATGCATGGATATGGAAATTGGACATCCCACCGAAGATCAAAAACTTTCTTTGGAGAGTATGCCAGAATGGTCTTCCAACTGCTTCCAGGTTAGCAGCTCGAGGGACTCCTGTGCCTACCACCTGTAGTTTGTGCAATTGCGCGGCCGAAGATGAGGTACACTTGTTGTTTGAATGCGGCTATGTGCATTCACTACTCAATGTCCCTCCTACCACAAAGACGACAATATCTAATACGATTACTCTCTCCCGAGACATACAACCTATCTTTTCGGTCATTGGGAACAACCTCACTCCAGCTGCCAAGGCAGAACTTGCTTTCTTTTGGTGGTCAGTGTGGTACTCTCGGAACCAATTTGTGTCTCAACAAGTTCCCTTCCCCGTTAAAGACACTCTAGTCCACATTGTTAAAACCCATAGGGAAAACTGGAGAAAAACATCTCTAATGGACGAGTGTCTAGATGAGGTCCCCCCCTCACACACTCAAGGATCTAACCACACGAAGGCCAAACATATGGCCGTAAGGATTAAATGGCGTAAACAACCGATGGGCACCTTCAAACTAAACTTCAATGGATCCACGCTAACAAACTCTGTTAGCTCGGCCGGTGCCATTATCAGGGATTGGGAGGGCAGGCCAATCTGTATATGCTACAGTAAGCTGGGCAAGCAAAATCCCATAAACGCAGAAGCTCTTGCACTAAAACTGGGAATCTAAAATGCTATCCAACTCAGAATTGATAAGCTACATATTGAAGGCGATTCTAGTATAATCATTAATCACCTACTTCAAACAACGAAATGTCCTTGGGAGATCGAACTGATAATGTCGGATGTTAAAAGCCTTTTATCGACTTTGAATGAAGTATCCTTCTTTCATATCCCCCGCATGGGCAATAGAGTGGCGAATAAGGTTGCACACCTTTTCCACTCTGCACGGGGTGTCGATATTCATAACAATCTTGGTCTTTTAGACCTCATCCGTAAGGATGCTGTCGGGTAGAGCTCGCTCGCCCGAATTCTTTCCTAATAAAAAAAAAATGAAGTATGGGGTGTTTGATGTGAGCCTAAATTGCCATGTTTTACACATAATTTTATATCGATTTCTGCATGCATTTCATATATTTGGGTTATAATAGTACAGAATGTATGTAGTTTATGCTTCTTTGCCAATTATGGAGGTCCACACTAGTTTCTATTTAGTTTCGCAAAAATCGAACGCACTTTAGAGCCTAATGGAATGTCATGAAGAAGCTAAGGATGATGAAGCTAGAGAAAAACTGGCTTGTTCCATTCATCCTTCTGAATCAAGTTCTGATGTCTTCATGAGAGTTGTAGCCCTCAAGAAGAGCTTTCTAACACATACTCATATGCGTCAATTGGAAAAATGAGGACTCGAGAAAGTGCGTTTTAAGAATAGAGCAGAATGCTGAAAGGTGACAAGACTAGTCGACGTCGACCACTTTGGTCGATCTCGAGTACTTTGGACAACAAAATCACACGAGATCGAGCAGCTAGTCATTCGAGAGCACAATTCTAGTTGACGTCGAGTAAACTGCTCGAAGTCGAGTACCCATGTCGAGACCAGAAGGTAGCCGAGCTCGAGTGCAATCCGAGGAGAAGAAGATCGTACTCGATGTCGAGTAACCTGGTCGATGTCGAGCAATATCCAGAAGTAATCTGAGATGAGATCGGGTGTATTCCGAGCCATGTGGATTACTTGCAAGCTAAGACACGAGATATTTGATAATGCATATTTAGATAGGCATTATAGAGTAGTTTTAGGGTCATTTAGATGTATATACTGCATTTTAAGGGGTTAGTTTACTTGTTTGCTCATTTGGTACTTAAGCGCAGAATCTACACAAGTTTAGCGAGTAATTACAGATTTTGGATTCGAAAAATGGAGGAGGTCATTCATGAGAGTCATATGGATCATATGGAGGCAAGAACGAGCTAGAGAAGCCAAGTTGGAATGCACAAGGAAGAGGCAAAGGGCATACAAGAGAGAAAACGGCACCCGCGGCCAGAGGAACAAGGAAAGACAGAAAACCGCACCCGCGGCCATTACATTAGAACACCAATTCTGGGCAGCACCCGCGGCCTGGTCGCGGTTTTTCTGGGCCGGTTCAGCGCCGATTTTCTATCCATCTTAAGTTGGGCCTATCTTTGGGAAACACTTTCTAGGTTTTTATGACGGTATTCTTAGGTATTTAAAGACTTAAATTAGTTGTTTTTAGGTTATCTTTTATCCTTGGAAGAATTGAGAGACGACGTTTGTAAGCATGAGCAACTAAACTCATCTTGTTTTGCCTAAGATCAAGACTTGGTTTTGTTCAATTGTGAGTTTGGAATTCTAGTTGTTTTCTATTATCTACTTCAACTTCTTTGTGCTTTAATTGTTTGATGGTTTTGATTCTATCTTGATTCGCGACCTCGTTAGAATTGCATCATTGCTAGGGTTTTGATTCATACGTTTGTGAAACCTAATCCAAAGTAGCAAATACAATTAAGTGGATCTCATAGAAAATCTTGATTGTATAAGAAATTGACTATAGGTTAGATGTTAGTTCTTTAGGGAATTAATATTGCTTATAAGCTTAATATATCTTGAGACTTAGTGCTATTCCTAGGATTAAACCTTAATCCGTGTTAAGATTGCCTAGGAGTAAGGGATTATTAGGACTCATAGGACTAATAATCTATTTAAATCAAGATAAGAGTGAGTATAGAAAAGATACAACAGAAAGGAAGAACTATGATCAAGTAGACGAACCAAAGTTGAGCATCGTAGGTGAAACATCTCATTCATCATTGTTTACAACCATCACCATTATTTACTTCTTCAATTCGTTTCATCTTTATATTTCTACAACCCCCTTGTTTACTCTTGTTGGTGATTATAACTCATAAAGTAACGGTAGTTCCATGTGGATCGACTCCGGACTTACTCGCTATACTAGTTGGTTAGTTTGGATATTCTTTTGATAGGAACCCGACGATTTTGTCCTGTCAAAATTTGGCGCCGTTACCGGGGAACTATTATTTGTTTACTTTGTGTGTTTAATTACTAACCTTGGTGTGGACCACTTACATGGTTCGGACTCGTGCTACTGACCAATGTTGAAGATGAGGTTATTGCAGTTACATGGAGAGAGTTTTCATCAATACTTTACCAGATTCCAAGAGTACATTAATGATCTTTGTTCATGGGGTTATCAAGCTAGTATAAGGGAAGTGCTTCTATGCATCTTTGATGGTATGACTGCTGAGACACGGAGCCTTGCTGAGCACATGAGTGATGGAGGTTTATTAGATATGGGACTCTTGGAGATGTGAGATTTTTTCTGCTACATGGATTTTCAATGTGCGCAGAATGAGTCACTTCCCCAAGTATCTCAAATCGTTGAGACTTCTGTTTCTCCTATTGAGGTCATTGTGGGGAATCATACTGAGAAGATGGAGGAAGACAATACTCCATTTAACGAGATCACCCCTAGCTCGCCTGTTGATGAACCAAGTGTACAACCAACAACTGAGGCGGCTCAAGAGGTAATGAAGGTCAACTATTGCGATTGGGAAGGTAGTGGTGATTATGACGATCCATGGGAGCATTACTTCAATGCACCACCAACGGAACTGTGTTGGTGGACTTACATACCCTCGACTGAAAGTCAGGCTCAAGAATATGATGAGTTGGTAAGATTCTTGAACTCTATACTATTTTCTATCCACTTTTTCATATTTTGTATCCATTCATCTCTTGGATGGGCACGAGAGTTTGATTTACTTTTGAGGATGCTAAAAATGTCTGCTTAAGTCTTAAACGGACAACCAAAATGAGTCGAGCCAACGACATAAAACAAAGACGCTTCTCGGGAGGCAACCCGAGGTAAGTAGACTATAAGTTTTCTTTTCTCTATTAATTTTTTATTTTTCTTAGCATAATTAGAACTGTCGTAGCTTTTAGGAAGTTGTATTCCGCCATGTTAGACTAACATTTCAGGGGGATGAACGAAGAAGGTCGAAAAGGCAACGCTTCGGAGAGGTAGCGGTCGCGACAAATCTGGGCAAGAACACTGAAGCTGCACCCACGGCCCAGAAACCGCACCTGCGGCCAAAATTGGGGATGGTTCTGGGATAGCCGCACCCGCGGCCCAGGGGCAGCACCCGCGGCCTCAGCATGCAGCCTCCTCTTCGTTTGTTTTCGACGCTATTCCTTTCGTGCCCACCTCCACCTCCTCTATACCAGTGAGCACGTGAGTTTTACTTTTCTCCTCCCTTGTTCTTTCTCATTTTTGTTGTTTTAATTTCATTGGGACAATGAAAACTTCAAGTGTGGGGGAGGGGATTAGTATACATAGTAGGTTGCATTGCATATCGAGCATGTTTAAATTATTCTGCATAACATTCATATTTTAATGCTTTGCATCTTAGTTTTATTTTAAGAAAAATAAAAATAAAAAAAATTTAAAATAATGAAAAAGAAAAAAATCATGCATTTGCATAAAATATGTCATTGTCTAAACAACCACCTAGCCAAGTGAGTCCTCATAATTTTATTGAAATTATGATCATATAAGTCCCATGACATGTTTGAATTGTTTTAGCCTTATCCCACTTATTGTTTTTATGTGAAACATAGCTAGGTGAACATAATTGAGCTTGTATGATCTATGTTCCTAGCATGACTGAAATCCTATAAAAATTTAACCTTATGAGATTGATTTTTGGCCTTATTGGGACTGCACTTCATTGACTCCTTTTTGCTCTTGTTTCATGTGTGTGAATACTCTCGAATGCTTCTACCTCTTGGAATTGATTTTGTTATCTATGTCAAGGCTGTACTTATATGTTTGTTATTGGTGAATTTCACATGATTGAGGCACCTTCATTAGCCCTATTGGACTCTATTTCACCTTACATATGATCCTCTGCTTTAAGCTAATTTGAGCCTAATTGCCTATTCTTTTATAGGTCAACAAGAATTTCCATAGCCAATTATAGCCTGACCCTATCCGAGAATTAGGAATGGTTGGTGAATATTTGTATTGTGGATGATGGTTTTTAGTGGTGGATTGTATGTTTGATGTACCCTTATAAGATGTTTGATTAGTGCTAGTACATTCATTACTTGGGACCTAAGAAGGATAGAATTCACTTAGGGGTAAAAGTCAAGGAAAATCATTTGATATAGCATGGAAAAAAAAAGAAAAAAAAAAGAAAAGAAGAAGAAAAGAATAAAGGAATGATTTGAGTATGGTTTGTAAAGTTATATGCTTGAGATTGGAGTAGTATTACATTGTAGAGTTATGGTATGAGTTTATGAGTGGTATTGTGATTTGGTTGCTTCATTAGTTCCCGGATTATGAGCACCACATGGCCTAAATTGTTCCATACCTTATGTTTTCTACCTTGGCCCCATTACAACCCATTAAAAAGACCTCATGATGATATTTGTCGATAATGACATCCACGGTGGAGATTGTGATTCAATTTCAATTCTTATGTAGCTTAATTGCATTTTGGATAGAGTTTGAGTGGTCATTGATAAACCTAAACACTTGAGTGAGAGCGAAAACACTTTATTCCCGGTGAGGTTGGATGTGTAAGCATGCGGGTTACTTGATGACATAAATACTTGCTAGGACATTTGTTTGCCTTGTCTATATTTGCACTTTGATGAGATGTTGCTTTTGATGAGAATATTTCATGAAAGATTGTGTTTGCAGGATGAATGACTCATAAATGTTTTGTTTTGCTCGAGGACAACCAAAAGGCTAAGTGTGGGGAAGTTTGATAATGCATATTTAGATAGGCATTATAGAGTAGTTTTAGGGTCATTTAGATGTATATATTGCATTTTAAGGGGTTAGTTTACTTGTTTGCTCATTTGGTACTTAAGTGCGGAATCTACACAAGTTTAGCGAGTAATTGCAGATTTTGGATTCGAAGAATGGAGGAGGTCATTCATGAGAGTCATATGGATCATATGGAGGCAAGAACGAGCTAGAGAAGCCAAGTTGGAATGCACAAGGAAGAGGCAAAGGGCATACAAGAGAGAAAACGGCAGACGCGGCCAGAGGAACAAGGAAAGATAGAAAACCGCACCCGCGGCCGCACCCGCGGCCATTACAGCAGAACACCAATTCTGGGCAGCACCCGCGGCCTGTTCGCGGCCTGGTCGCGGTTTTTCTGGGCCGGTTCAGCGCCGATTTTCTATCCTTCTTAAGTTGGGCCTATCTTTGGGAAACACTTTCTAGGTTTTTATGACGGTATTCTTAGGTATTTAAATACTTAAATTAGTTGTTTTTAGGTTATCTTTTATCCTTGGAAGAATTGAGAGACGACGTTTGTAAGCATGAGCAACTAAACTCATCTTGTTTTGCCTACGATCAAGACTTGGTTTTGTTGAATTGTGAGTTTGGAATTCTAGTTGTTTTCTATTATCTACTTCAACTTCTTTAGGCTTTAATTGTTTGATGGTGTTTATTTTATCTTGATTCGTGACCTCGTTAGAATTGCATCATTGCTAGGGTTTTGATTCATACGTTTGTGAAACCTAATTCAAAGTAGCAAATACAATTAAGTGGATCTCATAGAAAAGCTTGATTGTATAAGAAATTGACTATAGGTTAAATGTTAGTTCTTTACGGAATTAATATTGCTTATAAGCTTAATATATCTTGCAGATTTAGTGATATTCCTAGGATTAAACCTTAATCCGTGTTAAGATTGCCTAGGAGTAAGGGATTATTAGGACTCATAGGACTAATAATCTATTTAAATCAAGATAAGAGTGACTATAGAAAAGATACAACTAAAAGGAAGAACTATGATCAAGTAGACGAACCAAAGTTGAGCATCGTAGGTGAAACATCTCATTCATCATTGTTTACAACCATCACCATTATTTACTTCTTCAATTCGTTTCATCTTTATATTTCTACAACCCCCTTGTTTACTCTTGTTTGTGATTATAACTCATAAAGTAACGGTAGTTCTATGTGGATCGACTCCGGACTTACTCGCTATACTAGTTGGTTAGTTTGGATATTCTTTTGATAGGAACCCGACGATTTTGTCCTGTCAAAATTATATTATATCCATTCAAGCGAAGATCTATCAAGAGAAGGAAGATTTATCAACTTTAGATATAATTTCCTTAGAGATTTATTTGTTTTATTTCCAAGTTTTATCTTAAGTCTTTAGATAGATAATTTTAGATATAGATAGAGTATTCTTTTCTTGGATAGCGGGGATTGAATACTATAAATAAGGCTTTAGGGGCTGATTTTAGGAATCATCCAATCCAATCCAATCCAAGCCACAAGCAATTGTGTTCCACCATAGTTAGAGAGAGTTTTCGAGAGAGCTCGGAGCCTATTTGAGTTGGAGTAGTCGAGAGGTGTTTTGGCTTTTATCGGTTGTAAGTTTTGGTTTTATTTAATGCAATTTAGTTCCCTTTTATTAGTGATGAGTTTCTTGATGATGAAGAGCGAATAGTCACCCAACTTCTAGGGTCGGGGTGAGCCCGATGGTAGCCATGTAAGGTAATGCGACAAAGGTACAATCTTTTAATGCGATTTCGTCTTCTATCCCTACGAGCATGATTCTTTTGCGACAGCCGCAGGTGATCCTTGTTTGTGTTATTGAAGCGAAAGTGATCTTAATGCAAATTGGATTAAATATGTGAAAAGGGTTAGTAACAATTAGGGTTTATGCGAAAGCCTCTATCTTCGTACTTGTTAATAACGAAAGTTATTTGATGGAAAAGCATGATATATTATACCTTTTGCATTATTTTATATGGTTATCGTTGTGGCGTCTATACCCCGATTCTGGAAGTCTCTTAGTTTATTGAATTTCCCACAATTTTCGTGTTGCTTCTATTCTATTTATGTCTTGCGATATGTCACATTTTTACATTCTGCACAACTCGACTTCGACTGAAATCTACTCGACGTCGAGTAGTCTGGTCGACGTCGAGTACTCTGTTCCACTCGACATTGCTTGCTTTTCGTCTACTTTTGCTTCTGTTCTTCTGTTTTGCAGTTTTACTCGACTGAGGTAGTCGACATCGAGTACTTTACTCGACGTCGAGGACTCTGCTGGTCGAAACGAGAGGATTCTTGGACTGAAAAGGCGAGCGCTGACACGGTTCCCCGTGGATACGATGCTGATTCCCTTCTACTACATCGGGAGGAAGTCTTGTAATTTATTTGAGCGGTTCAGGGATTGTTTTCATTTATTTTATAATTGTTTAATCAATTTTCCTCCTAACAACAAGCGACATGATTCACGAAACCAAGGAAGAACATGAAAGAACTCCACAAAAACGACAAAAATCCTCTTCGCTACAAGGACAACGGGACCGAGTATAGGGGCGGCGGGCGCCGGTGATGTAGGTGCATGAATCCGAGCAAAGACATTGAGTGATCAACGCCCAACTCCCTCCAAACTGAAATTTGATGAAAAAAACTTGGTTTCAAGGGCTTTCTTTTGTGGTAGGGATAGTATAGGTATGGAAAGAATTGAATTTTGATCGATGAAGGTAGTGATGAATTTGTTTGATGGGTAATGGCAAGAAAAGCTTTGATTGAAACACAAGGCTCCTTTGGTATTTGGAATGAATTCAAGTAGGAAATTAGGGTTTATGTTCTTTCTTGGAGACAAAGGCTTTGAATGCTCAAAATAGGGAATTGGGGAATATATGATTAGTGGAATTGGAAAGAGTCATCTATCAAAAAGAAAAAGAAATATTAGAAATAAAAGAAATAATATAAGATATATAATATAAATGGACAAATAAATTTCCTTATTCTAAGATGGATAGAAATAACTAAAGATAGATAGAATCCTATATGATATATATTAAGATAGATAAAAATAATATAAATAGATATATAAATAAATATAAAATATAATCCTAATATAGATAGATAGAAATATGATCATATATAATAGGAAAAATAACCTAAAATAATCACAACTATCATCATTCAACCAAAAATAATCTCATCTTCTAAAATAGCCAATTAATAGCCCAACTATTAACATATATACCAAAAACAATCCAACACAATTTCATCCTTTAATTTTAATTACAAAATAATTCAAACTTCTATAAATTCACACAAAATGCCCTCTCTGCCCCACTCTCCCCAAATTTTCTCTACAACCTTCAATCACAATTCTCAACCCTCTCAAATCAATGTATTATTCCATATCAAATTCAAATTCCCATCGGGATTGAGCTTGAAAGAGGGTTGGAGTGCCATAACACGGTGCCGGAGCCCTTCGCGAGGCGGAGGTCGCCGTCGGGGGAGAAGCTGAAAGAATCATCGGCGTCGGCGAGGGCAGTGTGTCCGCCTGCGATCCAGACGGGGATGTGTGCGGCGGAGGCGCTGTAGACGATGGCAAGGGAGTAAGCGGCGGAGGCGGGGATGAAACGGAGGGAGAAGGTGGTGTTTGGAGAGGACCCAGTTTGGTTAGGGTTTGAAGCGTAGAGGGCAGAACCTGGCAAGATATCGGCGAAGGCTGGAAGGGCGGGAACAAATGAGAGAGGAAGACGGCCAGGGGAAATTGATTCTCGGCGGCGAGTTTGTCGATGTAAGGGGATTCTTCTTCTTTTTCTCGCTATTGCTGGGTTGCTACTTTTGGGGCAGCTTCATCTCCTCCTCCATTGTAGTTGCAGAGGTAGCAGAGGACGAAATTTGGGGAGGGTGAGGGATGTGAAATCAGGGGATGGGTTTGGGCCATTTGGGGGCATTTTGAGGGAATTTATAAAAGTTTGGATTATTTTGGAATTAAAATTATGAATGAAATTGTGTTATATTATTTTTGGTATATAGGTTTATAGTTGGGCTATCAATGGGTTATTTTAAAAGATGGGATTATTTTTGGTAGAATGATGATAGTTGGTATTATTTTTGGTTGTTTTTCCTATATAATATAGATAGATAGATAGAAACTAACCTAAACCGAAACATAAGTATATAAAAATATAAGATAGAAAGATTCTCCCATTCCAAAGTTACCAAAAACCAAAACCATGTCCGAGCGCAGTAGCGGCGGGCGCCGGTTTTTAGGCGGCAGGCGCTGATCATGCAGAACAACAACTCAGTCATTCGATCATGCAAAATTCACCTACCAATAAGTTCTAACACAAAACTACTCCTATATACAGCAAATAGACTAGTCCTACTTTATTGAATGTAAAAACTAATGCCAAAAATGAAATAATATTACCTAGTTTACCTTGGGTTGCCTCCCAAGAAGCACCTTTGTTTCACGTCTTTGGCTCGACATGATGCATTTCTTGATCAACTTATCCCATCAAGATCCTCCACACTTGTCCTTTTCTTGACAAGAGGGGGAACCTTAGGAATTTCTCCAATGTGTGCATCCATTTCATCAATCAATCCTTATTGTCATTATGAATTCCCGGAGGTTGTAATGAAATTGCAAAAACCTCAATATTGTTAGGAATCAATTTCTCAGCTAGAAATATAAAATCATTAACCTTAACTAAGACATCTTGAACAACTCCTCTAGGTTTAATACTAGAGCGATTAACGAGTTATATAGTAACACCAGTTTCCGACAAAGCATTGAGACCCAAAAACATGAACAAATTATATGACATAACATTGATTGAAGCTCCTAAAACCAACACAGCCTTAGTGAATTTAGTATTACCTATTGCACATCGGATAGTGAATATACATGGATCTCCGCATTTTTTAGGCAATCTTTTCTGTAACATAGCGGAAACATTCTCATTCAAACTTACCTTTTCCTTCCTTCTCATCATTTTTTTCCGCTTCATAGTGCATAATTCTTTTTAAAACTTAGCATAGCGAGATACATTTTTAATTATAAAGTAAAGAGCGGAATATTTACCTCACAATGAGCAAAGGTGTCGTAAAGGATTTTTTCATCTTCCCCACTTACGATCAGGTCTTAAGGCTTGAGGAAGGGGTGGTGCAGGTCTTGGAACCTCAGAAGACCACTCCTTCGATGATTTCCTTGTAGGTGGATCAACGTCAAACTTCGGCTCAGGCTCAGCAGTAGGCGGCGGGCACTAGTCTTGGGGGTGGCGGGTGCCGTCTTTACAGAATGCAGACTCCGAATTGTTTTCAACTTCATCACTCATATCAATCACCTTCTTAGGCCTCTCTTCAACATTCATAGTGGGTAAACTTACTTCTTTTCCTCCTCTAAGGATCATGGCACTAACATTCTCTTTCAAGTTAACTACCACTTGCGGTGGCAACTTTCTTGAATCCATAGCTTTCAATTCTCCAATCTCCTTAGCCATTTGGCACTACAATTCTCCAATCTCCTTAGCCATTTGACACTACAATTTCTCCTTACCTTTCTCCAATCTTTAGCTTTCAATTCTCCAACAACCTTAAAGTTTCATCTTTGTCCTCCCGTTGAGTGTTTCTTTGGCGATTATCATATTGGCCTCTTCCTTGATAAGGAACTTGTTGTTGTTTTGAGTATTAAGGAAAGCGGGTGGTTAGAGAGAGAAGCTCTCAAGGAAGGTAAACCTTCTTGCCTTCCCCCTTGCCTTGAGCAAGCTACTCCCCATCGAACCTAGCTTTCCGGCGACATTAACGTCTCCGTGGAAGCTCAGTGGCCTCACTGTAGTGATATTTCCATCGACAACCTTAGTATCTCTTTAATTCTCTTGGCTTTCTGATTGGTGAAAATGATTACACCCACCCGAGATTTGAAGTAGGTCCAATGCATTAACTTCTCTTTTGCCTTGCTCATTAACTTCGCCACCGACCCTCTGTTAAATTCTCCTAAATCTGAATTTTCCTTTTTTTCTTTGTCTTCCCTAAATTCTCATCAAAAGGAGTCGTCCCAAGTAAGCTTTTCGCTGCTAGGCACCGGCGCTTCTGCGCCTGAGCTAGCTCTACAACCCGGTTTCTTTTTCCGAGCTCAATCTCCCTAGTCCTTACAATAGTGACAGTTATTCTCACTAACGATAACATTTAAAAAAAAATTTGACCGTTGCTTCTTCTGACTCCATTCCTGCTCTGAGAGAGAAAGCTCCCCTGAGCCTATCTTCGTTTCCGGAAATTACACTCCGGCCTCCTCTCCTACCTTCCTAATCGCTTTCTTCCTCCTCTTCTAAATCCCATACCCAAATTTCTCCCTTCACCAGAAATCGTGTAGCCTAATCTCCCTTCTCTACTCAACGGGAGATTCGACCTCCCCTTCCTCATCCCTCACCTAATTGAACTCCATTCCTCGCTCCTCTCATCTCTCTGGTTTCCTCCCCTTGAAAATCTGAGTTTTGGTGTCCCCTCTAGAAACAACCCTTGTAAGGTAGGGTTCTACTTCAGGTGAACAGTAACTATGGACATCATCTTCCACCGGGGTTAACAAAATCTCCTCCCTCTCATAAATTCACCCTCTCCCAACTTTCTTCTCGCCTCCTAGCTTTGTATCCTTGAGAATTAGAGATTTGGAGACCAAAATTTATAAATAGAAACTACTAAACAACATCTACTGATTACAATTTATATCTATATGACAGCAATTATCGAACCAACAAATGAAAATCAACTGAACTTATAAGCCATCGAACACCAACTAACAATCGACTAAAATTAGAACCAACTCAATATACCCAAATCGAATTGAACTTTCAAACCTGGACTAACGAGAGGCGTCTGAAGTGCTACAGTAGAGTCGCGGAAGATCGAAGTAGATGAGCGTAGATCCGCAAGCGTCGGAACTCAAGAATGCAACTGGACAACCGGTAGAAGAAGGGCGCAGGTAGGCGAAGGATAGAGAAGTTGAGATACGACTTCTCACGGGCGTTTCATTAATCCCTTTAATATGGGTGAGGGCAGTCAAAAAAATGTGGGATAATTTTTAACTTTACCGCCAAACTACGGATTTCAATTTTTTGTGGAATTTTGAATTTGACCTTAGTTTTACGAATATGATGCCTGCGGCCACGGGCTACATGTTTATGCTTCCATTTTTTTTAATGAAATATCGAATTTTGAAGTTTTTTTTAGGGGATATAGAATTATTTATTATTATTATTATTATTATTATTATTATTATTACTATTATTATTATTATTATTATTATTATTATTATAAAATTATTAAGATGAAAAAAGATTTACATAAAGTTAGTTGGAAGTCTCGTAATAAAGGAGAAGTCGTCTGAGACACATGACAGCTTCTCATTAATCGTAGTCTTATAAACCAATCACAAATTTTTGAAATAATCAATATAGGTATAAGATAAAGTTTTATTCTAACTTTATTTATTCAATATATCTGCATAGATATATTGATTAAATAGAGTTAGAATAAAAATTTATCCTATGCATATATTTGAAAATTAGTTAATATCTTCTAAAAATATATCCATATCTAATCAAATTGGGTCAAATTTTAAAAATTTGTGATTATTTCAAAAATTTTATCCTATGCATATACAGTTTTATCTTATGCATATATTGATTATTTCAAAAATTTGTGATTGATTCATATCACTATGATTAAGGAGAAGTCATCATGTGTCTCAAACTACTTCTCTTTTATTATATATAATAACAAATAATAGACGGATAGATAGATGATGGAAGAGAAGAGAAACTATGCTATGGGCCTGCGTGACCTTTTTACACAAGCCTCTCTTTGTTTGGAGCTTGTCATTTGTGTAACTATGTTACACCGTTTTAGGATGGAAGAGAAGAGAAATAATATATTTGTAAATATAAAATGTAGAGTTTTTAAAACCTTGAGATGAGATTTATCAATTTGAGAGAAGATCAACAATAATATCTAGATTTTATGTTATTCAAAACTATATAATAGAAAATCAAAAGTTTCAAATTACGAGCTATTAAATATGCCACACATGGTCTAAATGTTCAAGATTGATCCTGTTAAATGAAGAACAAGTGATTTTATTTCAATTTTATTTTGTGCAAAGAAAAATAACTTTTAAATTTGATAAAAACTTAAACTAAAATTATTTAAGATAAATGAGATCTAAAATTAATTTTAAAACATGTTAAAGTATGTTAGATTATTCAAACATAATTAATCTAATAAGATTTGGTTAATATATAGATTCAAAGAGATCGATTTGGGTGAAAATCAACATCAACATATTAGTAAAGTCCAATTAAAGTAAATTAAATTGGTTAATGTTAGATTGGTGAATACTTTGAAAAAGATGTGAATAAACAGATAGATTAATTAAAATACGATTATTATAAAATAAATTTAAAATATGATAAAAAAAAACTGAAAACGTTTATTTTATATAAATATAAATATAACACTATGGGTTCGTATGAGACGGAGTTAATAAACTGACTAAAATTATAAACAGGGTAAAATTTATAAACTGTTGGTAAAAAATAGTTAAAAATTTATGAAAAAATATAAACTCCGTATAGGGTGAAAAACAAACCAAATAAACTCCCAAAAAGCTATCACAAGTAGCTTATTTTACTAGTTTATTACCTACTAAAATGGCATCCATACACACCCTATCTCATCCCGCTTTAAGCTTTAAAGCATTCAATTTTTGTGTATATGCGCCCCCTATCTCAGCCCCATCTCTTCCCTCCTCCAAGCTTCTTCCCAAACCACTGCTCCTAATCCCTTCTTATTTTTCCTAATCCCTTCTTATTCTTCAAGGGCCAGAATCGTTACTCCTCCAAATTCCCTTATTGTTTCCTGTCATAGCTGATTTTTCTTTTTTCTTCCTGAAATTGGGCTTAATTGGATAGTGATTTCTTCCTCCTCTTGGAATGCCAAGCAACCGTTGAGTCAATTGAAGATGGGGTGAAGAGTGTCGAGAAGCTTATCGAGGAGAAGCGCCGAGCTGAGTTGTCTTCCCGGATTGCTTCCGGTGCATTCATTGTTCAACATCTAGGTTTTCCTACTTTACTTTGTCTCTCTCAATTTTTTGGAGTCTTTTTTATCATAAAATCTAAAGCAATTTCTTTTATTTCCTGGATTTGAGTTGTGCAAAATTGTGCTTCGATCTGAGTTTACTTTTGGGCTTTAATTGTACTGATCTAACAGCTACCTACTGAATTCAAGGAAATAATTTAAATTCAAGGCAGTGAGCGTTATACTGATCAAAGGGGGTGCCAATAATGCCCACTGATGGGGAATGGACTTTTTATTATATTACTGATCAGTAAAATGCTCTCTGATGCTTTTTTTTATTTATTAAATAGCTACCTACTGAATGCTCATTGATGCTTTTTTATTATACTGATTAAAAAAATCATCACGGAAAAAGCATTATATTGATCAAACATTAGCTAGCTGATTTGTGCATTTAGTTTTGTGAACTCGATTCAGTATGCTTGAGACCCTGGAGTGTATGTGTGAAAGAGCAGGGGAGATTTGATTGTTGTCACTGCTGATGGAAACAATCTTATTATTGTATTTTTTTGATAAGGAAATCCACATATTCAAGTGGGTAACAAATACTGATCGAGTTATATCAGAAGAACATTAAATTACTTTTCTCTCAGTTTGCACAGACGGAAAGCATTTTATAGTTAACCTTCATAGCCAATAAATCTCATTATGTTTGAACCTCTCATTGCAAAGCAGATACGTAAGGACAATTCTAAGGCGTACTCAAAGGTAGGGTAAAATGAAAATCCCTATTTCGCAACCAGCTGTCATGACAGCAACAATATCAATTTTAACTTTTAAAGGTAGGCGTACTCAAAGTAAATTTATCAAACAACTTAGCATTTGCTTGTGACTTTAATCTTTGGAAAGCGGAAGCGGATTTCCTAGTTAGATACAATGTTAGCTTCTCTAATTGGAAGGATAGAAGATGACCCTCATGCTTGAGCTAGGATAGTTCCTTAAATACTCCTCGTTTATCACCCGGATGAACTTCAACCCTCACTCTTGGGCAAGGATTTAATTGTGCACTTGTGCTCTTCTATATCGTTGCATGATCATAATTTTATTACTCTGTCCTTATACTTGTTTCTTGTATTGAAATATTTTAATGAAAGGTTAAACTGTGGAGTTGCTTCCTTGTTGGGTTTGCGTTGCTTCTTTGTTGAGATGTTTGCTTAACCTTGTTTTGTGGACGTGAAGAATATATTTGAAATTCCTTGCTTTTTGTCATTTATAAGCTTTCCATTTTCCAATTTAGAGGTGGTCCTCAGCCCTCTATTTCTGTTCCTTACTTACAAAGCTTAATGCGATTTGATTTTCTTGTTGCTGCCCAAAACTGTTTAGTTTGAAAAGGTGGTGCTTTCGCTGGTGAAATTAGGTAATGTTTGAACACAATTTATGCTATTTGGGCCTTTGCTCAGCTTGATGATGCCATGTTCTTACTAGAAAGGGATCGAGTACAACCTTAGGAAAGAACGTTACAGAGTATAAAGTATTAAGAAGCATCAGTCCATCACTACACATTCTAGAGCCTACAAAATGATGCGTCTTTATTCGGTGATGATGCTAAGTTATTGGATTTGGTTACTACTATGCTTTGTTAGTTTAGTTGTGGCAACTAGCAAGAGAAAAGAGATGGCAAATTTGATTTACGTTCTTTTCTCAAACATGTTAGTGAAAGATCCTCAAGACTTGTTTTTAGATCAGTAGCAACTAATCTCTTTTTTTCTTTAGTGTACAGCTTATGTACAACTTAGTTTCCCATTGTGCCTAATATTTGTTGCGGTGTCTCTATTTCTACAGATCTTGCTGCAAAAAAGGTTACTAATTAAGGTGAATCTTTAGCTTTTCTAAGAGCCAAGCACGAGGAAAGGGTGTGCACATCAACATCGAGTTTGTTTCATTTGCTAGATTTTCTTGTAGATTTGAGTTAATTTCCATTTCATTGTGTAATTTCAACTTCATGTTTGTACTGGAACAAACAAACTACCCCGTGGGTGTGCAGCTATTATATATAAAAGGGAACTTGATAGCCCAGGCCATTTTGCCTTGATATTAGACCAATTTTGTCCTAATGCCCCTTCCTTCCCTATTTCGCAGCCAACTCTCATGACAGCAGCAATATCCCGCATAGGCTATATTTCTGTTTGCTGTCACCCCGTCTATCACCTCGTCTATAATAGAATCCTTGCTCTCAGCAACAACGATAGCTTTATTTGTTTTCAAATTTCTGTTTGCTGTGATACTTGCTGAAGAGTTAATACTATGTTTTTCCTGCTCTAGAGTTCAATTATGGTTTCATGAAAACGAAAACATGGATTTCAAGCCTATTAGCTTTAAGTGGAAAAGCAATGTGAATAAGCACAAAGATGCAGGTTCAAATCCCACATAGGCTATATTTATATGTGTGTATAAGCCTTACAAGGAAGCGAAACATCATAGAAGAACTAGATTTTTGGTAGTTATAGTAGTGAAGGTTGAAGTCAAACAGATAAAAATTGAAAACATAGACGGCTGAAAATTCATGCAAAACTTTGTGTATGACTGTCCTTTCAACGGGAAATCGGCAAATGGGCAGAGGGATGAGTATAACAATGAAGGTGTTGTCTCTGTGCTTGCTGCTGATGAGGTTCAAATTATCATTAAAATACAAAATAGAGAGTAAAAAGGAAAATGTCAAGCTGAGAAATGTGGTGTGATGGTAAAATCTGGTGAGGATGTTGTTGTAGGAGGAAATCGAGTTTAAAATATAATGAAATATAAATCAAACCAGATTCGTGCCCACGCAAATAATTACAAGACCTCCTCCTGATGTAGCAGCGGGAAATCAGGATCGATCATCAAGGAAGCACGTCAGCAGATCTCAGGTAGCGGCAAATCTCACAGACAGAAAGACAGAAATAACAAAGAAAAGCGGAAAAGAAAACGAAAGCACAGAAACTGGTCGATATCGACTAAAGTTACTCGATATCGACTAAAAATAACGACCAACAGAAACAAAAACTCAGCAGACAACCCGGTCTCGACTAACTTTCCTCGATGTCGAGCAAATACCTCGATATCGACCAAAACTTCCCCGAGATCGAGTAAAACAGAAACTTAAATCGCAACCTTTCGCAACATAGAACACGAATTTCGATGAAATAAATCAATAAACTAAAGACTTCCAAGATCAGGGTTTCAACACCACGACGATAACCATGCAAAATAACAAATAAAGGCATAAAAGATCATGCTTTTCATCAAATAACTTTCGTTATTAACAAATAGGAATATAGAGGCTTTCGCATAAACCCTAATTGTTACTAACCCTTTTCATATAATTAATCCAAGTTGCATTAAGATCACTTTCGCTTCAATAACACAAACAAGGATCACCTTCAACTTTCACAAAAGAATCATGCTTGCAGGGATAGAAGACGAAATCACATAAGAAGATCAAACCTTTACCGCATCACCTCACATGGCTACCGTCGGGCTCACCCCGACCCTAGAAGTGTGTGGACTACTCGCTTTTCATCATCAAGAAACTCATCAAAGATTTCAGAAAAATAAATTGCATTAAAATAAACCCAAGAGAACTTACAACCGATCGAAGACAAACCGTTTCTCAACACTTTCTCTCCTCTCGCCACAAGCTCTCTCTCTCCTACTTACTTGATGTAATTGAAACTAGAATTGAATGAATGAAAATCGGCTCCTAAGGCTTTATTTATAGCCTTCATTCCAAGCTAATCTAGGAAAGAAATCTATATCTATATCTAATTCTATCTATCTTTTATCTAAAGATTAAATAATGAAAATAAATAATTAAATCAACTAGGACTATATCTAATGTGGATAAAATATCTTCTCTCTTGACTTGAAAGCACTTGATAGATCTTGATAGAATTTCATCTCGAAAATATCACCATTGGACTCGGGATAGAAACTTAACAAGTTCCGGATAGCTCGACGTCGGCCACCGGGATTTCCTCGATATCAAGTAGGATTGCTCGATATCGACTAGCACTTTTCTCGTCTTCTGCTCAGCAACTCGATTCCGGCTCTAGAACGGCACATTGACTTGGCTTTTCCTCGACATCGAGTAAATTTCCTTGACATCGAGTAACTTTGTTCAGCTCCCAGCCTCACTTGTCGACTCCTAGTGCTCAGCTTGACGATCTCGGCTCTAGAAGTGGAAATCGACTTGGGTTTTACTCGATATCGAGTAGATTCCTCGATATCGACTAAGCGGTTCTTCTTCTTCCTTAGCCTTGCTCGATTCTGGTAAACTTTGCTGGAAATCGAGTAGCTTTACTCGATCTTGACAAGGTTTAGTCGATATCGACCAACGTTTTGTCGAGTAGATTTCCTTGCTTTCAGCTTGATTTGTCCCTGTTCCGCTGCTCCTTGACCTTGGACTTCTGTAGTTGACTTCGAGCTTTTCTTCCTTTCTCTGAATTGCTGAAAATTGCTTCGATTTCAGCGAAATTAAACAGAAACTGGTGTAGGTTCCATAATTTGGAAAATAAGTGTAAACTACCTAGATTCTGTACTATTCTAGCCCAAATGCATGAAATGCATGCATAAATCGATATAAAAGTAGATATAAAACATGGTGAATTAGGCTTACAACAAACACCATATACTTAAGCTTATTTGTCCTCAAGCAATACTTTTAATTGTCATTCAGGGGAAGAAATAAAAAACTCTCAACATCATAGATTCATTCTCATATAACCCTGCAATCAATTACCATCATCGAAAAGGTACTAGTGTCACAAATCCATGTATGTGCAAATAAAAAGTAACATCTACTCACAAAAGGAGGGTTATGCAAAACATTCATAAGTGACAAAGCAACAATAATCAAGAGGACTTTAATTTAAGCTCAATAAGGAGTAGATTGGTAAAAGGCTAAAGGTGGGCAATGTTTGGCCATGTGATGCTAATAATCCGGGGAAATGGAGTATTTCCAAACTGAATTTCCACATTCCTTCTTCATAAGAATCGATCATCACCTTTCTCTCATCGCTTATTGCTTTTTTCAATATTATGCTTTTACCTCTCTAACCTCAGCACTGCCTTCTCGCGAGTCGCAAACATGGATGTCATGAATGGCCCCGGATACTTAGTGCTTTGGACTTCTCACCTGTGTGTCCCATCTCGCCAAACTATTATCTCAGCGAGCAGGGTCGATCTACCTTTATCTCCTGAGGTGACTAGATTTTTTCTCACTCATTAAATTTTCCATATATTTCAAACAATTTCCCACCAAACTCCAATAATGATAACCACAACACAAACACCATATGATAATCTCCATAATGTAACATCATTCTCAACATAATCCCTGGATAGGAAATAAGGTAAAGAATGGGCAATAATTAGATCATGTGGAGCAATAATTGAAAGAAGGCATAATATGACTTTTGTGATGCATAAGCATAGGTAAGGCTTGGAATTTAGACAATCAGCATATGGAAATATAAAGTCCTCCATCCTCTTATCATGCAACATGTCAAAAGCAACATCAAATTTTACCTCTTTTCATTATTTTCACGAAATAATGCACTTCATTGTGACTTCCCTTTACTAGGCAATTTCATGCTATATCTCTAATGAATCCAATTTTGCATCGTTGAGTTCAATAAAGCTTCCATGACATTAATCAAAAAATTTTAATGGGGGTCATTTTTATAAACTTTGGAAAACATGCATGTAAGCCCATAAATCAATAATGAATTCCAAAATGGCCATGTATAAGCAATTCAAGAAATAATGCACAAATATGGTCAAATAAATCAAATATGCACAAAGTAAGCCCTTCCCCCACCCCATACTTAAACATTACAGTGTCTTCATGTTGTAAGGAGGAAATCGAGAGTGCAAATAAAATACAAATAATGTAAAGCAAACCAATTGGATCCCAGCAAATAATGTTATGGACTCCCTCCCGATGTAGCAAGAGAAAGTCAGGTTCGATCCTCGAGCAAGCTGGTCAGCGGATCCTAGGCAGCGGAGGAATCTCACGGCAGAAGTCGACCACAGATTACCCGATCTCAACTAGATTTAGTCGACAGAAGATCAGACAAGTCGCAACAAGCAAGCAAAAACTCCCGGCTTTTGGTCGATATCGAGGAGATTTACTCGATATCGAGTAAATTTTGTCGACGTCGAGTACCTGCAGAGACCAACTGCTACGGCGATCTTGTTGATCGAATATCAGTAGTCGATGTTGACCAGTTTTGGTCAAAATCGAGGAAACAGAAACTTTAAACGAAATAAAATAAAGAACAAGGCTTTTCGAAATAAACTATGTATGAAGAAAACTTCTAAAATCCATGCATGTGCAAATAAAAAGTAACATCTACTCACAAAAGGAGGGTTATGCAAAACATTCATAAGTGATAAAGCAACAATAATCAAGAGGACTTTAATTTAAGCTCAATAAGGAGTAGATTGGTAAAAGGCTAAAGGTGGGCAATGTTTGGCCATGTGATGCTAATAATCCGGGGAAATGGAGTATTTCCAAACTGAATTTCCATATTCCTTCTTCATAAGAATCGATCATCACCTTTCTCTCATCGCTTATTGCTTTTTTCAATATTATGCTTTTACCTCTCTAACCTCAGCACTGCCTTCTCGCGAGTCGCAAACATGGATGTCATGAATGGCCCTGGATACTTAGTGCTTTGGACTTCTCACCTGTGTGTCCCATCTCGCCAAACTATTATCTCAGCGAGCAGGGTCGATCTACCTTTATCTCCTGAGGTGACCGGATTTTTTCTCACTCATTAAATTTTCCATATATTTCAAACAATTTCCCACCAAACTCCAATAATGATAACCACAACACAAACACCATATGATAATCTCCATAATGTAACATCATTCTCAACATAATCCCCGGATAGGAAATAAGGTAAAGAATGGGCAATAATTAGATCATGTGGAGCAATAATTGAAATAAGGCATAATATGACTTTTGTAATGCATAAGCATAGGTAAGGCTTGGAATTTAAACAATCAGCATATGGAAATATAAAGTCCTCCATCCTCTTATCATGCAACATGTCAAAAGCAACATCAAATTTTACCTCTTTTCATGGTTTTCACGAAATAATGCACTTCATTGTGACTTCCCTTTACTAGGCAATTTCATGCTATATCTCTAATGAATCCAATTTTGCATCGTTGAGTTCAATAAAGCTTCCATGACATTAATCAAAAATTTTTAATGGGGGTCATTTTTATAAACTTTGGAAAACATGCATATAAGCCCATAAATCAATAATGAATTCCAAAATGGCCACGTATAAGCAATTCAAGAAATAATGCACAAATATGGTCAAATAAATCAAATATGCACAAAGTAAGCCCTTCCCCCACCCCATACTTAAACATTATAGTGTCTTCATATTGTAAGGAGGAAATCGAGAGTGCAAATAAAATACAAATAATGTAAAGCAAACCGATTGGATCCCAGCAAATAATGTTCAAGACTCCCTCCCGATGTAGCAAGAGAAAGTCAGGTTCGATCCTCGAGCAAGCTGGTCAGCGGATCCTAGGCAGCGAAGGAATCTCACGGCAGAAGTCGACCACAGATTACCCGATCTCGACTAGATTTAGTCGACAGAAGATCAGACAAGTCGCAACAAGCAAGCAACAACTCCCAGCTTTTGGTCGATATCGAGGAGATTTACTCGATATCGAGTAAATTTTGTCGACGTCGAGTACCTGCAGAGACCAACTGCTACGGCGATCTTGTTGATCGAATATCAGTAGTCGATGTCGACCAGTTTTGGTCAAAATCGAGGAAACAGAAACTTTAAACAAAATAAAATAAAGAACAAGGCTTTTCGAAATAAACTATGTATGAAGAAAACTTCTAAGATTGGGGTTTGCAACGACGATAACCAAACATGCATAAGGCAAGATAAAGAAATAATCATGCAATTGCATCGAAGGATCAAACTTTCGCCTTTTCCAACAATTAAGAAACTCTTTCAAGAAATCCTAATTGTATCTACCGATTTTATGTTTACAATCCATGTTGTTAGCATGGATCTCCATTGATTGGGTAATAAACATATAACAGATAGTAGATGCTCAAAACACGACAAAGATCAAATCTTTACCTCAAACTTGCATGGCTATCGTCGGGCTCACCCCAACCCTAGAAGTAGGTGGACTACTCGTGCCTCATCGCAATCACAGACATCGTTGATTGAAAAGAAATAACTTGCATAAACTATATTCAATGTCTTTACAATCCCGGCTCTCCAACTTTCGTTGAATGCCAAAACCCTAAAACCTTTGAACTCCTAAACTTCTCTGTGGAACTACTTCTCTAAAATATCTTCATGTCTTCATGTGGTAGGTAAATCTTTCTTCCTTGGATAGATCTTGATAGATTTTGATAGATTCGGACTTCCTTTGAGCCCAAGCAAGCCATCTCGACTCGGATTAGCCCAACAGCGTCGCGGCCCAGAGAACGTTTGCTCGATATCGAGGAATTTCCTCGACATCGAGGAGTTTTGTCGTCGACTTGGCTTGTCTGGCTTTCTCAAGTGACTTCTTCCCGACTAGTACTCGGACAGCTGCCTTCGGTTTGGTCGATATCGAGGAATTTCCTCGATATCGAGTAAAATTGTCACTCGAGTTGGGTTCTTCGCTCAGCTTCTCGATCAGGCTTTGCTCGAGCAGGCTCTCCTCGGATCCTCGATCAGGTGTCGCTGCTAGGTTTAGTCGATATCGAGGAAATTCCTCGACATCGAGTAAGAACATTTCTCGAGTTGCCTTATCTCCTCAGTCTCTCGAGTAGGCTCTTGCTTCACAGTGTTGGTTGATATCGAGGAGTTTTCCTCGAAATCGAGTAAAATTCAGCTTCCGTCTTCTCTTCTTGGTTTTGTCCCGGAATGACTCCAAATTCTGTAATATTAAACCAAAACTTATGTAGACCTCTATTTCTTGCAAATAAGCATATATTACATAAATTCAACATATTCCCAGCCCGAAATATGCAAAGTATATAGAATATGGAGCTAAAATGTGCATAAAAACATGGCTATTTTAGTGGACATCAAATCACCCCATACTTAAGCTTGCTTGTCCCCAAGCAATAACTTGGATGGTCATTCAGGGGAAGAATTTAAACTCTCAACATCATAGATTCATTTTTATATAACCCTGCAATCAATTACCATCATCGAAAAGGTAATAATGCCACAAATCTATGCATGTGCAAACAAAAGCAACATCTACTCACAAAGGGAGGGTTATGCCAAAACGATTCATGTGACAAAGCATTAATAATCAAGAGGATTTTAATTTAAGCTCAATAAGGAGTAGATTGGTAAAAGGCTAAAGGTGGGCAATTTTTGGCAATGTGGTGCTAATAATCCGGGGAAATGGAGTATTTCCAAACTGAATTTCCACATTCCTTCTTCATAAGAATCATCACCTTTCTCTCATCGCTCATTTCTTTTATCAATAATAATGCTTTTACCTCTCTAACCTTAGCACTGCCTTCTCGCGAGTCGCAAACATGGGTGTCATGAATGGCCCCGGATACTTAGTGCTTTGGACTCCTCACCTTTGTGTCCCATCTCGCCGAACTATTATCTCAGCGAGCAGGGTCGATCTACCTTTATCTCCGGAGGTGATCGGATTTTTTCTCACTCATTAAATTTTCCATATTTTTCAAACAATTTCCTACCAAACTCCAAATATGATATATAACAACAACACAAACACCATATAATAATTTCCATAATGTAACATCATTCTCAACATAATCCCCGGATAGGAAATAAGGTAAAGAATGGGGCGCAATATTTAGAACATGTGGAGTAATATATGAAATAAGGCATAATATGGCTTTTGTGATGCATAAGCATAGGTAAGGCTAGGATATAAACATATGATCATTATATGGAAATATAAAGTCCTCCATCCTCTTATCATGCAACATGTCAAAAGCAATTTCAAATTTTACCTCCATTCATGGTTTTCATAAATAATGCACTTCATTGTGACTTCTCTTTTACTAGGCAATTTCATGTTATATCTCTAATGAATCCAATTTTGCATCGTCGAGTTCAATTAAAGCTTCCATGACACTATTTCTTTGAACAATTTACAAGCATTGGGAAATGTCTCATAGAACTTTGAGTTTAGCCTTATGCACAAAAATTTTAAATTTTACTCAAAATTCACCATGTAAAACCAAAAACAAGAATAAAACATATAATAATGATAATGAGCTCTTCCCCCACCCCATACTTAAAATATACAGTGTCCCCATTATATAAAATTAATATAAAACAAAGGTAAAGGAAGGAACTCACCGAATAATGCGTCGAGGAAGGTAAAACAGGGCCTGTCAAGGAAACTGCGCTGGTCGACATCGGGGAATTTGGTCGATATCGACCAACTTACTCGATATCGAGTAATATTGGTCGAAATCGAGTAGTTGCCTTTCCTCCTCCCCTAGTCGATTTCCACCTCAGGAGTCGATGTCGACTAAGGTTAGTCGATATCGACCAGGTTGGTCGACTCCAGTTTTCTTTGACCTGTAAATTTGTTAGTTTTTCCCCAAAAAAAGATTCCACATGAAGTATTCAAAAACAAAAACAAATAAAACAAAAACCAAAAGTTTTGAAGTCCCAAAATTCAAAAGTTTTATATACATGCTCTAGATTTTAGAGTCGCTAGGCCGACTTCTCCACTTGTGCTTTAAGTGCAGTCAATGTGGGCCCCCCTTGTGCTTGGCCCTTCTCCTGGATCATCTATGTCCTGATTGTAGTATGCAAGCTCAGCTGATAGGTGGTCGCTTGCATAATATCCCGTTTCTTCCTTCCTTTTCTTTCCAGCTCTCATCCTTCGCAGATTTGCTCGCCATGGGGCCTTACCTCCCCTTAAATTATTTATAATTTTCTTAATGGACTGAAGAGGAGTAGAACTCATACCTGAAGTTACCTTTTCGGGCCCAAAACAGAAATCTTTGGGCTTAGGGTTAGTCGATGTCAAGTAATACTGGTCGACGTCGAGTATAGGGACCCCATACTTAGGCTTTTGGCAAGTCTGGTGCTCAGTAGGGGAAGTCGATGTCGAGAAATCTTGGTGGACATCGAGGTGTTTGGTCGACATCGAGGAAGGCAAGTCGATGTCGAGTTGCTTTCTGGTGTTTTCCCATGTTGTTTGCTCATCCCCATGGTTGCTGATGCTCTTCACCTCTAGCCATGAAGTTTTCTCTTTCGTAGGGCCAAAAGAGAAATCTAAGATCTCGTCACCTATTGTGAAGGGGAGCAATCGCTGCTTTACGCTGATTTTAGCATCTGCAGTAGCTAGGAATGTTCTACCAAGAATAATAGGGCTAGTAGGATCTTTGGCACAATCTATAATCAGGAAATCAACGGGAATATAGAACATACCAACCTAGAAAGGGACATTCTCGACCATACCTGTAGGGATAACCACCGTATTGTTTGCCATGTATAGCTTGGCATCCACAGGCTCTATGGACCCTATCTTCACCTTTCGCCAGATTGATAAGGGCATGATACTCACACTTGCTCCTAAATCACACAAGGACTCATATTTATATTGTCCGAATCCCACACTAACAGAAAACTTACCAGGGTCAGGTCTCTTCTCAGGGAAGTGGATCACTTTGTATTCGCTGGCGATTTCTGAGATAGATCGCTTGTTGCTCAGGATTTCCTTAAGGAATTTGACATACGCAGGCATCTCTTGAAGAGCTTCTGTAAAAGGAATTGAGACATTCAGTTCTTGAAGCATATTAACAAAACGTTTAAACCTACCTGCAGTGGGATCTTTTAGCGCTTTGGAAGGGAAAGGCAGTGTCTTTTTTTGCTTCGGAGCCAGAACAGATGTTGGAGGTGTTGCAGAGTCCTCGACATCAACAATATTATTCTCGACATCGACAAGGTTTTCGTTGATATCGACCACTGTTGTCGACTTCGAGTTGTCGTGCTGTGCAGACGAGTCTGGGCTTGGATTCTCCTCGACGTCGAGTTGGTTTTTGTCGATATTGACCAAATTTTGGTCAACATCGAGTTGTTTTTGCTCGTTGTCGAGTTGCTTCTCTGGCTTGTCTTGCTACTTTCCGACCTCTGGCTGGCGTATTTGGTGCCCGCTTCTGAGCTTTACAGCTGCGACGTGTCCGGTCTTCCCCTTAGGATTTGGTTCTGTTTGCCCAGGGAGTTGCCCGGTTGGTTGTGGAATTTGTGCCACGAATCGACCCATATAGGTCTCTATGTTCCTCTTCCAGATATCAAGCTCTCCAAATCTTGTGTTGATGTTCTGGAGCTGATTATTGATGGCGCTCGTAGACTGCTGCTGCTGTGCCTGATTTCGGCGCATCTCATCAAGGATCATTTGTAGATCATCCTTCCGTTGATCTCTTTCTGGATGTCCTGGAGCTCTGTATGGTGGGGGGTTCCTAGGGGCACCTTGGTTCCATTGTGGTTGCTGAAACCTTTGGTCCCCTATATAGCGATTGGGACCCCATGTGTAAGCTACCTGTTCGTGGTTTTCTACCATCCTGACTTGCTCTGTGTGTGGGCACTCAGTAGTGGTGTGCCGTTGTGATCCGCATTCGATGTAGGTCTGGTTGACAGAAAGATACTTGACTTGCTTAAGGAGCTTGCGATTTTGATCTCTGTAGTACTGCTCCCTGACATCTGGGTCAATCTCCTTAGAAGGCTCATAGAGGGGCATGGATGGGGCTGGCCTGGCATAGGCATTCTCATCGTAGTTTATTGGAGTCCCATACTTGTTATCGTAGTTGGTCAGCTTGTCGAGGGCAGCCCATGCGTCAGCTGGCGGCATTGTCAGATACTCATAATGAGTATAGGTGTTGATCCTATCCTTAGCAGCCAAGTCAAGAGAATTGAAGAAGATCTCCTGAATGATGCAGGGTTGCTGTCCATGTGTAGGGTAGGATCGCAGTAGATCCTTATATCGTTCCCATGCCTTTGCTAGCGGCTCCCCAGGTTTTTGTTTGAAAGCTGTAATCTTCTGGCGAAGGAGCGCTGTCTTGGCAGGAGGAAAGAATTTGTTGAGAAATTCCTGCTTTACTTCAGCCCATGTTGTGAGGGATCGTGGACGGAGATCTTCAAGCCACTTCAATGCTGGACCAGCCAGAGACCAATGAAAAACCTTCATCAAGACATATTCCAAAGTGGTACCTTCAACAAGAGGACGACACATATCAGTAAAGTTGGTAATATGTTGAAGAGGACATTCATTAAATCTACCAAAGAAAGCATTATTTTTAATTTCAACCAGGAAAGGAGTGCGAATTTCAAAGTTGTTCTCAGGGATTAGAATAGCCGATTCAGGCACGACGAGAGTCGGGTGCATGTAATCCTCTGCGGTGGTTGGGTACTGGGCAAGCTCAGCTTCTGCTTGCCTCCTTCGCTCCGCCTCCTTTTCCCTTTGTGCTCTCTTAGTGGCGAGAGCAGTATCCTTGGTGGCTAGTTCTGTCCTAAGCCTCTGTATCAGCTGTTCTTGTGTTTCTGTGGCCGCCATGGCTCTTTTTAGTTTAGTGTGGACGTGTATAAGGCGTTCCGGATCGTCTAAGCCATCAAACTCAGGTGGTTGACTAGAACGGCGCATACACATGCAAAATCAAAACTTAAAGGCAAACGTTAGATCTAACTACCTAAGGCGCGAATTATTGCTTCCACGGCAACGGCGCCAATTTGTTGTAATGAGGAAATCGAGAGTGCAAATAAAATACGAATAAAGTAAAGCAAACCGATTGGATCCCAGCAAATAATGTTCAAGACTCCCTCTCGATGTAGCAAGAGAAAGTCAGGTTCGATCCTCGAGGAAGCTGGTCAGCGGATCCTAGGCAGCGGAGGAATCTCACAGCAGAAGTCGACCACAGATTACCCGATCTTGACTAAATTTAGTCGACAGAAGATCAGACAAGTCGCAACAAGCAAGCAGCAGCTCCCGGCTTTTGGTCGATATCGAGTAAACTTTGTTGACGTCGAGTACCTGCAGAGACCAACAGCTACGGCGATCTTGTTGATCGAATATCAGTAGTCGATGTCGACCAGTTTTGGTTGAAATCGAGGAAACAGAAACTTGAAACGAAATAAAATAAAGAACAAGGCTTTTCGAAATAAACTATGTATGAAGAAAACTTCCATGATTGGGGTTTGCAACAATGATAACCAAACATGCATAAGGCAAGATAAAGAAATAATCATACAATTGCATCGAATGATCAAGCTTTCGCCTTTTCCAACAATTAAGAAACTCTTTCAAGAAATCCTAATTGTATCTACCGATTTTATGTTTACAATCCAAGTTGTTAGCATGGATCTCCATTGAATGGGTAATAAACATATAACAGATAGTAGATGCTCAAAACACGACAAAGATCAAATCTTTACCTCAAACTTGCATGGCTATCGTCGGGCTCACCCAAACCCTAGAAGTAGGTGGACTACTCGTGCCTCATCGCAATCACAAACATCGTTGATTGAAAAGAAATAACTTGCATAAACTATATTCAAATTCTTTACAATCCCGGCTCTCTAACTTTCGTTGAATGCCAAAATCCTAAAACCTTTGAACTCTTAAACTTCTCTGTGGAACTACTTCTCTGTAATTGAATGAATAGAAAATCAGCCCGAAGGGCTTTATTTATAGGGCTTAATCATTGCTAATCAAGGAAAGCAATCTATATCTACTTACTAAAGATAAAATTAAATAAAGATAAAGCATTAAATCTAAAAGGGAATATCTAAAATATCTTCATGTCTTCATGTGGTTGTAGGTAAATCCTTCTTCCTTGGATAGATCTTGATAGATTTTGATAGATTCGGACTTCCTTTGAGCCCAAGCAAGCCAACTTGACTCGGATCAGCTCAACAGCGTCGCGGCCCAGAGAACTTTTGCTCGATATCGAGGAATTTCCTCGACATCGAGGAGTTTTGTCGTCGACTTGGCTTGTCTGGCTTTCTCGAGTGACTTCTTCCCGACTTGGACTCGGATAGCTGCCTTCGGTTTGGTCGATATCGAGGAATTTCCTCGATATCGAGTAAAATTGTCACTCGAGTTGGGTTCTTCGCTCAGCTTCTCGATCAGGCTTTGCTCGAGCAGGCTCTCCTCGGATCCTCGATCAGGTGTCGCTGCTAGGTTTAGTCAATATCGAGGAAATTCCTCAACATCGAGTAAGAACATTTCTCGAGTTGCCTTATCTCCTCAGTCTCTCGAGCAGCTTCTCTCGAGCAGACTCTTACTTCAATTTTACTCGATATCGAGGAGTTTTCCTCAAAATCGAGTAAAATTTAGCTTCCGACTTCTCTTCTTGGTTTTGTCCCGGAATGGCTCCAAATTCTGCAATATTAAACCAAAACTTATGTAGACCTCTATTTCTTGCAAATAAGCATATATTACATAAATTCAACATATTCCCAGCCCGAAATATGCAAAGTATATAGAATATGGAGCTAAAATGTGCATAAAAACATGGCTATTTTAGTGGACATCACCTCACTGTATAAAAAATAAGGGTAAAGAAAGAAACTCACTAGACAGATGTGCAGGACGTCGTAATCGAGTGCAAATGTTGCTGGGCCTAGTCCGAATTTAGCTTGCTTCTATCCCCATGGACCTGAAAGAATGTAGAAGAAAAAATACCCACAATAAAAAAACTAAAAGTTCAAAACCAAAAATAAAAGCAACAATGTCCAAAAATCCCAAAAATGAATGTCTATTTACAAGCTCTAGATTTTATAGTCGCTAGGTCGACTTCTCTTTTAGGCTCAAGGTGGCATTTGCAGGGCCCATGTAGTTTGGGCTTCAAACATGACTCCATTCTTGTCCATCAGCTGCAGTCCGCCTGAATGGATCTTATTTACCGTGAATGGCCCCATCTTCTTCTTGTTGAATTTGTTAGGAAACCAATGATCCTTTGATTTGGCGACATAGACTTTGTCTCCAACTTCATATTTGTTAGGCTCATCATTGGAAATCCTGCATAAGCACACATACCAAGGCAAACCTCTCCCATGTATAGATAAATCTTTAATTGAAATAGGAGAAGAAGGATCCATACCTTGGCTTACCTTCGCATAATCGGATTCGGGGACCTCAGTGTTTGGTCGATTTCGAGCAGATTTACTCGACATCGAGGAGTTCCCTTCTTCTGATGGGCTGCTGTTCGAGGGAGGTGTAGTCGAGGGAGGCAGTTTTTGATCGATGTCGACCAAATTGGTCGATGTCAAGGAAATCGGCTCATCTAGTGGACTGATGGTCGAGGGAGGAGAAGTCGAGGACGCAGACTTTTGGTCGATATCGAGTTATTCCAGGCTTCCAGTGTATTGCTTATCGAGGGAAGAGAAGTCGAGGACACAGTAGTGTTTTGGTCGATGTCGACCAATTTGGTCGATGTCGAGTTGTCCTCGGCTTTGACTGGATTGCTCGACGAAGCTGCTGCCGGTGGAGGCCTCTGAGTTTGGTCGATGTCGACCAAATTACTCGATGTGGAGTAACTCTGGTGGACTTCGACCCCATACTTGCATCCTGTCAAGGCATCCGAGAAATAATTAGTCGACGTCGACTTACCTTGGTCGATGTCGAGCAGATCATCTGTGTCGTCGTTTAGGATGACCATGATCTTCTCCACCTAGGCTTCCATATCCCTTTTTTCCAGCTCTTCAGGAGTCATATTTCTTACCTTAGGCTCCCCGCATGTAATGTAACCAGCTGATATAGATTTTACCTCTTCCATGGGACCTGTGTGCCTTCCAGTTTTATTAAAAGAATACTCACACTACTAGAATTATCTTCATAGACGTCGGTTAAAAACCGATGTAAAACAAAAAAAAAATTCAACGTGTTAGTGAGTGGTGTTAAAGATCCCAATTTTACAACATCGATTTTTAACCGATGTCTATAATAATTTATAACATTGTTTTTATGTTTGATAACGATTTAAATGCATTGATATAATTACGATTTGGTTGATGAACCTAATGTTCAATCATTGTTATTTTGCATTTCTAGATGTTTGAAACAGTGTAGGGCAATAAAACAATTGACATTAACATCGCTATATTTTTAATAAGAGATGTTTTATGTTGATATACACATCGGTTATACATGACTCATTTTGTGTACAATCTTTATTCATTTATAAGTTTATGATATTAATTTATATAAATATAATGTATCAAATGAAATATTTTGAAGTCGATGTCATTAGTATATTTTGAAATCGTTTTTCAGTTGGAAAACGATGTTTTGATGTTGTAAAACATCGTTTTATAATGGTTTAATGATGTTAGTGCTTCCTATTGACATCGAGTCGCATTGCAGTTTTGATATATTCAAGGGTTCCAAAATCATTTTGTATCTTTGCAATCGACGTATGCACAAAAATAGACATCATTTTTTTTTCCAGATGTCCGATGTCTTTTGGTTATTAGCTATATATGTCATACGTTAAAACACACCTATTACAACCAAAATACTATCCACTAACATGCATTCACCATACTCAATATATCTTCCACCAATATGCATTACCATATTCAATATACGTTCACCACTTATATAACAAATTTTTAGACATAAGCTTTGATAAATGAAGGGTACGAATTTATGGAGTTAATCCACCTCAAACAAAATCAGCTAGTGAGAGCAATAATAACATTACTTGGTAGTCCCATTCAGCAGCAATGAGACCCATATAACAGCTAGTGTGACTTAGTTTTCTTTTTGGTGCTCAGTTTTGTGCATTTCTTTCTCAGCACAAACACTTTTTCTACACTTGATCAGCATCAGCACATGGCATTTTCTCAGCAGCAATTACAACTTCAAATTGTTGTCTTTCAGCAGCCCTTACAACAGCTCTTTTTGGTGTGTTTCCAATTGCAACAGCACCTCCAAATTGTTGTCTTTCAAGTGCATGCCTCGGCCGGTTTTCATCAGCAACAACCTCTGTAGTTTGCTGACTCAAGGAAACCTCCAAGTGTTGTTGTGTAGCCCCAATAGCCTTTATTTCCAGCATGTTAGCAGCCTCAATAGCACCATTTTGATGCCCAGATGCTACACTTTTCAGCTTGACAGATACTTCACTTTCAGCAGCAAACAATTGCATTTTAGAGCCTTTTTCTGACTCAACAACAAGTAAGGAATTCAAATTCAGCAGGAAGGAATGACATCCTTGAATTCAAACTCAGTAGGTAAGGAATTCAAACTCAGTCAGATTTTCACTGCTAAACTGAATGACATCCTTGAAATTATCAAACTCAGCAGGTAAGGAATTCAACAAAAGAATAGCAAGATGAGAATCCTTGATTTTGTCATCACATCTCTGAAAAAGGGCAACCTATTTACAAGAGAAACTTTTATTAAATTCTAGGAATCCAAACCCAAGATGCACATTGTTTGGGTGTAAAAATTCATCTTTCGTTAAAAGTCACCATACACACTCGTGGGATTATTTTCGTGAAAACTTTCATGTGATAGTTCATATATCAAATGCGAGTACAAATTAGGTGACAATGGTTACAAACAAAGTAAAGTGTATGCGGGGTGCGATACCTATCAAATACGTCATTCTAGCATATTACAAGTTCATAAACCGGAGTATACAAATTCAATACAAAGGTCGAGCTTGTGGAGTGCCATGACAGATCGCCAGTTTCCGCTAACACCGCCCAATGAAATCGTAGAGTCAATGGCTTGATCGCTTCGCTCGAAATCCGGCAAGTGACTCAATCTTCCTCATTTAAGCTCTCATAGGGGAATTGTTTAAGCTGCAAAGTTAACCAATTCCAAATTCATGAGAAATTAAATACCACCAAGGAAGAATAGAAAATGAGAAAACAAGTAAAATATTTGAGCTAATTTGCCTTAAGGTGCAATTAAATAAGTGCTCGTAATTCACACAAAATAAATATGGGCCTAGCTCTATCTCATATGGGTCCAAAAGGAAGGCTAAAATGGCCCATACAATTGCTGAACATAAATAAATAGATCAGCAATAAACAAATAAATAAATCAAAGTTAGAATCTCTGCAAGAGAAAAGAGGAAAGAAATCCTCCAAAGCCACTAAATTGGCAGCACACGCATCTCATAAGAAAGGACAGAAAATAAGCTGAAAAAAAGGAAAATGAATCACCCGATTCAGCCCTTAATATACTGTAGGTAATCTCAGAAAAAAAAAGGAAAGGAGAAGTATTATGTACAGAAAAAAGAAGGAAAGTAGGGATCAACTCCCTACTGTTTTCCCCCTATAAATAGGGCCTGAATTGGGGCTGAGAGGAGGCCTGAACTCATACGGCTGCAAGAAAAAAAAAAGGCAGAGGGAAAGAAAGAAAAAGCCACCCTCAAAGCCACACAAATACACCAGCAGAAACATAAGAAAAAGAAAGCACAAGGTACAGCGCAGCAGAGCACACAAACCAAGCAGGAAGGAGAAAAGGAGGGCGAGCAAAGAGCTCTCTCTCTCCCTGCGTGGGGGTTCCGGTCGGCTCCCGAGACCCCGCCCTTGCAAAGTTGCGGCTTTCACTTGTGGCCTGGGTCTCGGAGTCAGACAACACCCTCAATCCAAGACGGAGCGCTGCCGAAATCGATTCTCGGAACCCCGCCCTTGCAAAGTTGCGGCTTTCGCTCGTGGCCTGGGTTTCGGAGTCGTCAAATCGCCTCAGACGAAGACGAAGGGCTGCTGAAATTGATTCTCGAAACCCCGCCCTTGCAAAGTTGCGGCTTTCACTCGTGGCCTGGGTTTCGGAGTCGCCGAATTGGCCTAAACAAGGTCGAAGTGCTGCTAAAATCAACTCCCGAAACCCCGCTCTTGCAAAGTCGCGGCTTTCGCTTGTGGCCTGGGTTTCGGAGTTAGCAAAAGCCCTCAAACAAGGAAGAAGCTCTGCCGAAATTGATTCTCAAAACCCCGTCCTTGCAAAGTCGCGGCTTTCGTTTGTGGCCTGGGTTTCGGAATCGTCAAATTTCCCTAAAAGAGGGCGAAACGCTGCTGGATTTTCCTAGCTAAATCAACTAATTCACGCAAGCCGGACAGATTTTCTAAATCAAATCAGTTCAGTTGCAAACAAGGCAAATTCATCAAGCTAGAAGTGGTTTCTATCCCAAATAAACCAAACAAATTAATGTCCTATTACACTAAGCAGCAAGCCCCTGTGAGAACACACCGGGTTCAACTCAAATTGAGGGCACCAAGTTACCTCTACAGGAGCCTAAACTTAATTAAAGAAGCACTGAGCAAGAAACAAAACCTACCAAATTGGTAAACTTAACAAATCAAAATCTGGAAGCAATTTGAAGAGGGCAAAGTCATGCCTAAACAAAGCAACCCTAAACAAAATCAGCCTTGGTTTTCCGAAACCCCAAGTCACTCAAATCGGATCAAACTCAAGGAAAAATTTGGGGGAAAAAAAGATACAAACCTGACTGATGGTCAAGCTGCTGAAGCCCTTGGACTCCAGGTCTCCAAAAGCCCTTTGCATCCTCTAATGGCTGTCCTAAATCCAAGAGTCTCCAAATAAAAAAGAATCACAAATCACAAATCGCCCAAAATCGGATCGAACCGAATCCAGAGGCAACTCACAAAGGAGGGATTGAAAACGAACCTGTCACGCCCTCTCTATGAAGGAGCTCGTTCGTTGTCGATTGGCGGCCACTCGTTCCACAGCCCCGCTCCACTCTCCTTCATTTTCACCCAAAATCGAAAGCCCCCAAATCGCACAAATCAGAAACCCTAAAATTGAGATGTGCAAACGAAAGCAGTTAGGGGGCGCTCAATTGAAAGGGGTTCAATTGGGAACGTGAGATTCGGATCAAGAATCGTGTCAAAATCAGATTCAACATGAAATTTAGGATGAAATCTGCGTTTTAAGAAAAAAATTAAGGTGCACCTGGTGCTTCGATTCATAGCGGCAAAGCGGCAGTCGCACCGCTCGTACGCCGCCCTCGCTCCGCCATCGCTCCGGCCTCGCTCCGTCGTCCTCCGTTTCGAATGACCAAGTCGAAGCCCCTAGCGAGCTGTCCGTGTGCCGTCATCGACGAAGGAGGAGAGCTGAGCTCGGTGGTTTTCTGAATTCCGTCAATGGGAATGGGAGAAAGAAAGAGGACATGGGCTTGTCAAAACGTGGGCTCGGTTTACTTTGTTGGACCCAATTAATTGGGAGGGCTATTAATCTCCATTTTGAGATTAGGCTACGGGACAAATGATTAAGGGAAAAAAAAAACATGCAAACCATATATTATACAACAGGAGGTTTGCTTTTGTTGTTTTAGGAAAAAAAAAAAAAGAAAGAAACTTTGCTTAATTGCAAAATCGGCCCACAAAAGATAAAAAATATATATATATATAATTGGCACAAATTGAAATCGGGTTTGACAAATTCATAAAGTTAAACTCGTAAAATTTCATCGCCAGTTTAATCTAGTGGATTGATCTCAAACTTGACTTCTAACCGAAAACGGAGTCGATGTCTCAAATCAAAATTCTCCAAATTCAAACGGTTCTACAAAAAGAACTACATAAAGACTTGACGCCTCTTACCGGCTACGTAGGTAACCCGATATTAAATCCTAAAAATATATCGGGCCCAGTCGTCAACCTCTAAATTCGCTTTTAAATGAATATGAGGTCAAAGTCCAACCAAATTAAATCATTTGTTCTCAAAAGAACTACGCCTGATTTGATTCCAAGTTGTCGGATACGTAAGCCACCAGACATAATGCTAAAGCTCGCCTGGTTCAATCGTCGAATAAAAAAAATCAAAGTAGTTCTAAAAAGAACTACGTGAAGACTTGATACTCTTTCATGAGTTACGTAGGAAATCCAATGTCAAAATTCAAATATACATTGGAGCCAGTCGCCTATCCCCTCTCAAATTAAATTTGTTCTCAAAAGAACTATATAAGGTTTGATTCCTGACACAAGGCTAAATCTCGTCAGGTTCAATCGTCAAATTCAAAATAAATTGGTTCGTTTAGAACTATGAATGATTTGATTCTCTTTTAAGAGATAAGCAGGACATTCGGTGCCAAGCCAAAACCCACCGAGTTCAATCACCACCCTCAAACGATCTCACGATCAAACCCAAATACAAAAAACCCATTTTTGTCCCGAACTACGATGACTTGATTCCGCCGTATAAGTGGATACGTAGGAAACTCGGTGTAAATCAAATTCTCACCGAGTCCAGTCACACCCAAGCATTTCATCAAGTCTCCTCAATTTCATTTGTCGACTTTAGTCGTTCCAAATACCAAATTTTCATCAAAGCCAAAGTGTCTACTCTAACTCGATATAAAGCTTTTGCTCGTCGAGTTTAGTCACACCCAAAAAATTCAAAAAAACCAAATTCCAATGTCCTCAAATTGACTTCTAAGTCAAAGAACAAGTCAAATCTCAAATTCGACTCCACCTCAAAGTCAAACCGTTTTCTATGCAAATGATAGGCGGGTTACTTGAGTTACCCTTCCGAGAAGGTGGGCTCAGGTTACTCGGGTGGAGTGTTGTTCGAGCTACCCTTCCTAGAATGTGGGTTTGAACTTCATCCTCTGATGCATACAGGAAAACAAAAACCAAATCCAAACTTATCCAAACAAAACCAAATCCAAACCAAACCAAACATAAGTTCCAAAACTCCAAATACTCTGAACTACGTAAGGCTTGATTCTTTTCCAAGGGATACGTAGGCAACCCGTTACAATTCGGGTGCAGCCCAAATCACCAAAACCACTTAAGTCTTGGTGTCGATACAACTTCGAATCAAGAGGATAACCAAAAGGGGTCGAACTCAAATTCTAAAAAATTAAATAAAATATGTTTTACAATTATTCGCGCATTTTTGTTCAACACACATTAAATAACAAACCACATGATCTATGTCACTCTATCATTCTCGTTTGCAACATTCATCTGCCACTAAAATGTTTTTTTTCATGGTGAGCTCTTTATGATTGTTAAAAAATAAAGAAAAGGCACGATTATCTTTCTTTTTGGCATTTAGGAACATGGTTGTCTATTCTTAAGAGAAGTTGATTGTGATAATCAGTTAAGATCTCCAACTTCATATTAGACGTGCTTGAGGAGCTTGCGATTCTGATCTCTGTAGTACTGCTCCATGACATCTGGGTCAATTTCCTTGGAAGGCTCATAGAGGGGCATGGATGGGGTTGGCCTGGCATAGGCATTCTCATCATAGTTTATTGGAGTCCCATATTTGTTGTCGTAGTTAGTCAGCTTGTCGAGGGTAGCCCATGCGTCAGCTGGCGGCATTGTCAGATACTCATAATGAGTATACGTGTTGATCCTATCCCTAGTGGCCAGGTCAAGAGAATTGAAGAAGATCTCCTGAACGATGCATGGTTGCTGTCCATGTGTAGGGCAGGATCGCAGTAGATCTTTATATCGTTCTCATGCTTTTGCTAGCGGCTCCCCAAGCTTCTGTTTGAACACTGTAATCTATTGGCGAAGGAGCGCTGTCTTGGCAGGAGGAAAGAATTTGTTGAGAAATTTCTGCCTTACTTCAGCCCATGTTGTGAGGGATCTTGGACAGAGACCTTCAAGCCACTTCAATGCTGGACCGGCCAGAGACCATCGAAAGGCCTTCATCATGACATATTCCAAAGTGGTACCTTCAGCAAGAGTACGGCACATATCAGTAATGTTGGTAATATGTTGAAGAGGACATTCATTAAATCTACCAAAGAAAGCATTATTTTTAATTTCAATCAGGAAAGGAGTTTGAATTTCATAATTATTTTCAGGGATTAGAATGCCGATTCAGGCACGACGAGAGTTGGGTGCATGTAATCCTCTGCGGTGGTAGGGTATTGGGCAAGCTCAGCTTCCACCTGCCTCCTTCGCTCCGTTTCCTGCGTAGTGTGTGCTCTCTCAGCGGTGAGAGTAGTATCCTTGGCGGCTAGTTCCCTCTGAAGCCTTTCAATCATCTAAGCTTGTGTTTCAGCAGTCGCCATGATCCTTTTCAATTTAGAATGGACGTGTACAAGGCGTTTCAGATCGTCTAGGTCGACTAAAGTTACTCAATATCGACTAAAAATATCGACCAACAGAAACAAAAACTCAGCTGACAACCCGATCTCGACTAACTTTCCTCGATGTCGAGCAAATACCTCGATATCGACCAAAACTTCCCTGAGATCGAATAAAACAGAAACTTAAATCGTTACCTTTCGCAACACACAATACGAATTTCGATGAAATAAATCAATAAACTAAAGACTTCCAAGATTAGGGTTTCAACACCACAACGATAACCATGCAAAATAACACATAAAGGCATAAAAGATCATGCTTTTCATCAAATAACTTTCGTTATTAACAAATAGGAATATAGAGGCTTTCGCATAAACCCTAATTGTTACTAACCCTTTTCACATAATTAATCCAAGTTGTATTTAGATCACTTTCTCAATAACACATACAAGGATCACCTTCAACTTTCGCAAAAGAATCATGCTCGCAGGGATAGAAGACGAAATCACATAAAAAGATCAAAACTTTACCGCATCACCTCACATGGCTACCGTCGGGCTCACCCCGACCCTAGAAGTGGGTGGACTACTCGCTCTTCTTCATCAAGAAACTCATCAAAGATTTCAGGAAAATAAATTGCATTAAAATAAACCCAAGAGAACTTACAACCGATCGAAGACAAACCGTTTTTCAACACCTTCTCTCCTCTCGCCACAAGCTCTCTCTCTCTATCCTACTTGCTTGATGTAATTGAAACTAGAATTCAATGAATGAAAATCAGCCCCTAGGGCTTTATTTATAGCCTTCATTCCAAGCTAATCTAGGAAAGAAAACTATATCTATATCTAATTCTATCTATCTTTTATCTAAAGATTAAATAATGGAAATAAGTAATTAAATCAACTAGGACTATATCTAATGTGGATAAAATATCTTCTCTCTTGACTTGATAGCACTTGATAGATCTTGATAGAATTTCATCTCGAAAATATCACCATTGGACTCGGGATAGAAACTTAACAAGATCCAGATAGCTCGACGTCGGCCACCGGGATTTCCTCGATATCGACTAGGATTGCTAGATATCGACTAGCACTTTTCTCGTCTTCTGCTCAGCAACTCAATTCCAGCTCCAAAACGGCACATCGACTTGGCTTTTCCTCGACATCGAGTTAATTTCCTCGACATCGAGTAACTTTGTTCAGCTCCTAGCTTCACTTGTCGACTCCTAGTGCTCAGCTTGACGATCTCGGCTCCAGAAATGGAAATCGACTTGGGTTTTACTCGATATCGAGTAGACTCCTCGATATCGACTAAGCGGTTCTTCTTCTTCCTTAGCCTTGCTCGATTCTGGTCAACTTTGCTGGAAATCGAGTAGCTTTACTCGATATCGACAAGGTTTAGTCGATATCGACCAATGTGTTGTCGAGTAGATTTCCTTGCTTTCAGCTTGATTTGTCCCTGTTCCGCTGCTCCTTGACCTTGGAATTCTGTAGTTGACTTCGAGCTTTTGTACCTTTCTCTGAATTGCTGTAAATTGCTTTGAAATCTGCGAAATTAAACAGAAACTGGTGTAGATTCCATAATTTGGCAAATAAGTGTAAACTACCTAGATTCTGTACTATTCTAGCCCAAATGCATGAAATGCATGAAGAAATCGATATAAAAGTAGATATAAAACATGGCGAATTAGGCTTACAACATATGTGTCAGAGGATAGTAAAAAAAAAAAAGAAGACTTGCGTAGGCACAAACTAAATTTATGAAGCAAATACTCTGAGTAATAGCCATAGGCAAGTGTTATTTTCTCATACCGGCGGCGACGAAAGTGATATTTCCTCACTAAATAGTTGATTCTAGGATAAAAATATTAATCGCAAAATATGAGGATATGACGTGGAATTTAAACTTTCCTTGTTAATGAATTTGACCTGTTTTCTCTATTTCACCCAAATCAATAATGACGAAAATGGAATTTTCTCGTTGATTGATACATTTACTGACAAATTTTTTCGTCGAGAAACACATACTTTTTACGAGTAATTACAATATTCGATGCTAATAAATTTGGCGGGTTCTAAATAATTCCCACCAAACATATAATGACAACATTAAAAATTCCTCATTGAATATATCATTAGCGATGAAAATATTCCTCAAAAAAAGCTCTAAATTCATCGTTATTTTTCATATGGTTTGTGTGACCACATTATAATAACAATTGGCGAGGAGTGAAAATTTTTGTCGTTAAATGCCAGTTTTAGAGAGAAAAATAGGTTTCTCACTAAAAGTTCACGTGCCCTTTTATGAATAGTGTGTATGATCATCGCAAAAGGCCATATTTACCAAGGAAAAATAATTCATCGCTAAAATTTTTGTCGCTAAAAAGCATTTCTGTTGTAGTGTGATTCATTATTCGTTATAACATGGGAACGATGATCGGCTACGGAGCGTCGCAACTTTGACACTGGCATGGTCGCCACTCATGGTAGAAGCTATGAGTTTAGAGTTAGGGATCGTGAAGGCAAAATGCCCTGTACTGTGAAAGATTCAAGTGAAAGGTGACAACTTGAGAATGATCAACGCCCTAAAAGGTGGCTGGTCATTCTCGTGGGAGATTGCGATTCTCATCACTAATATCCTATTTTCCCTTCAATTTTTTTTTAAAAATAGTGAGCTTCACTCATTGCTTTCGGGAGACCAATATATGTGTTGATTACATCTCATGACTCTTGCAAGCAGATACCTCTTCAGATATTAATGTATTCTTCGTGCACGAGGCTAACCTACACTAGTTCATACAATATTCACAATAGACATAATTGCTAGAGGAGAGGATGGAACAGAAGTGGGGAATGGATGAAACCCCTAACATAACAATAGCTAGATTATTAGATCATGAGAAAGCCACCAACTGGTGAGAAAAAAGGCTCCAACACATAAAAGCACACAGAAGCAATTAAGATGGCAATGTCAACATTACAAGATTCCCAAAAATAAACCATAGCATAATTAGCCAACAAAGGACATCCATATATACAAGAATAGAAACACAGCTCTTCGCCCATCATTTTTTTTTGACGCGGAATAAAGATTACGTTGGGTCGGCCGCTGTTGACAGAGGAAATCGAGAATTGTAAATAGAATTTAAATAAAATAAGCAAACCGATCCCGTTCCGAGCAAATAATGTTCAAGACTTCCTCCCGATGTAGCAAAAGGAAGTCAGGTTCGATCCCCGAGGAAGCTGGTCAGTGGATCCTAGGCAGCAGAAAAATCTCACTCGATTTCGACTCCAGGGAACAACTCAATATCGACTAGAGGCAGTCAATATCGAGTTCGTTCAGTCAATTTTGGGCTGTATTCAGCAAGGCAGTCGATTTTGGCTCAGGTCACTCGATATTGACTTAGGTCAGTCAATATCGACTAGTGTCTCCTCGAAATCGACCTGTTGTGCAAAACAAAAATGAGCAGCGATCTTTCTGGATCGAAGGTCAGAAGTCAATATCGACCTATAGGAGGTCAATATCGAGTAGGGCAACAGTAGGAAAAAATAAAGAACAAAGCTTTCGTAGATTTCGGAATTAACTTTATATAAAAGAAAACTTCCAAGATCTAGGTTTGCAACGACAATAACCAAGCATGCATAAGGCAAGATAAATAACGATAATCATGCAAATTGCATCGAAGGATCAAGCTTTCGCCTTTTCAAACAATTAGACAACTCTTTCAAGAAACCCTAATTGTATCTACCGATTTTATGTTTACAATCCAAGTTGTTAGCATGGATCTCCATTGAATGGGTAATAAACACATAAAAGGTAGTAGATGCTCAAAACACGACAAAGGTCGGATCTTTACCTCAAATACGCATGGCTATTGTCGGGCTCGCCCCGACCCTAGAAGTAGGTGGACTACTCGCGCCTCATCGCAATCGCAGACATTGATGAATGAAAAGAAACTTGCATTAAACTAAATTCAAAGTCTTTACAATCCCGGCACTCAACTTTCGTAGAATGCCAAAACCCTAAAACCTTTGAACTCCTAAAACGTCTCTGTGGAACTACTTCTCTGAAATTGAATGAATAAAAACTAGGCCCATGTGCTTTATTTATAGGCTTCCAATCCTTGCTAATCAAGGAAGGAAATTCTATCTATATCTCTATCTAACATAGAAGATATAATTCTACTAGAAATAATTATATCTAAATAAGTAAAACTAGATAAATCCTTAGGGTAATTAATTGTTCAACCCTTAGGATAAATAAAAAGATAAAAAGATAAATATCTAAAATCTTCATGTGTCGGAATCTTCTCTCGGAAATATCTCCATCGGATTCGGGATAAAACTTTAAGTAAAGCCCGGAATCGACCCGGACCCGTCGCTGTGAGTTGGTCGATATCGACCAAGTCTGTTCGATATCGAGTCATCTTCCTCGACTTCACTCAGTCACTCGATCTCGGCTTCTTGGGGCAATATCGAGTCGGATGTTGGTCGATATCGACCAAGTTAGGTCAATATCGAGTGGCCGTCTTCTCTTCTGGTCATTTTGAGTCGATATGGAGAATTTTGACCACAATCAAGTCGATATCGAGTAGCATAGGTCGATATCGACCTGTCTTCAGTTCTCAGCATTCTGCGCTGTTCTTTAAACGCACTTTCCCGAGTCCTCGTTCGTCGGATTGACACATATGAGAATGCGTTGGAAAGCTCTTTTCGAGGGCTACAACTCAGAATGATGAATGCCAAAAAATGGCCCTTTTCTGCAGCTGCACCATCCTTAGCTTCTTCATGAGTTTCCTTTAAGCTCTAAAGTGCGTCCGATTTCTGCGAAATCAAACAAAAACTAGTGTTGACTCCATAATTTGGCAAATAAGCGTAAACTACATAGATTCTGTATTAATCTAATCCAAATGCATGAAATGCATGCAGAAATCGATATAAAAGTAGATATAAACCATGGCATAAAACATGGACATCAGCCGCAGCAGAAGCCCTTCCTTGCGCATCCTTGCGGATGAGAGCACAAAGCTCTGGATCGTCGTCGTAGCTGTCATCGTCAGGGGATGCATGTGCACTGCGAGCGAGATAGTCAACCACTGCATTGGATTCCCTGAAAATATGACGGATAGCTGCATAAGAGAAGGATGAAGTATCTAAAAGAATATCAGATTGTAGTAGATCGATATTCTAGGGGCATTTCCAATCCCCTAGCAGAGCTTTAATAACTAGAAGGTTATCACCCTCGATCAGGAGGTTGCAAATATTCAATTGTTTAGCCCGTAGAATTCCCATTTTTGAGACCCAGGTTTTCAGCAAAAGCGACTGAGACATTGATACAAGTGTCTCTACCCATGGCCACCACCCTGCCACACTAGTCCCTAATAACGAAACCGTAAGAAGACAAAACTCCCTGCTTTACAGATTCGTCAAAATTAAGCTTGTAGCAATCCATAGGCGGTTTGGCCCACAACCCCATACGACGATGCCTCAAACCCACAACCGTAGCAGAGGGCGTGAGACAGGCAGAAAAGTTAGGAAGATTAACCTGAGACGGTAGAGAGGTCCCATTGGAGGACTCAACCTCTAGAATCTTCGACTGTTTCTAGCATTGAGTGAAAGTTGTATAACGAATTCCCATTTCTGTAATGAAGACTTTGTTTGTATGGTCAAAAGCCAGCTGGTTCCTAAAATACCAAATAGCCCACCAAGCACATGCCAAGGGACCGAAATGTTTCATCCCTACCGCCACCAAAACTTGATTTAGCGGAAAGGATGAACCCGAAGTTGCGGCGGCATGCGACAAACTCGGAATACGAATACGTAGTGTCCTAAGAAAGCGGATGGTCACGGGACACTTAAGGAAAAGATGAGTATCTGATTCATTGGTGTTGTCACAAAAATGGCACCCTGATGGTACAGACACATGAGACTTTTGAAGCCGTTCCGACGTAGGTAAGCCGTCACGAGAGATTTTCTAGAGAAAATGTCGAACTTTAGGCGGAACATCTAGATCCCAGATCCAAACACATTCAAAGTCTTGTAAGTCTTGTAACCCCCTATTAGTTGATAGCATGGTATTTGCCGAGCTTGTCGAAAACCACCCATTGGTGCTAGGACCCCAGTACAGATGATCCTTTATAGGGTTATTTGGCAAGATGATACCGAGGAGATGGTTTATGTCATCCAATGAAAGGATGTTGGTTAAGCTTGAATGGAGCAAATTCTTATTCCACTGTAAATTGGAGGTGATGAAATGAGAGACTTTTAACCCTAGAAGCTCGTTTAGGATCGGTTGTAAGGTCTTAGTATCTAGCGTATCGGAAAAGACCCATTTCTGAGACTATAAGTCAATAGAATTCCCATCACCAATAGACCAGTGAAGGGCACTCTGAAATAGGTGTCGGATAGACATCTGACGTCTCCATTGCCAATAAGTATTACTTTTCATTTGGTAAGATAGGATGTCCTGACCCTTTAGATATTTCTGAGAGATTATTCGAACCCATATATTATCCGGTTCAGATAGAATCTTCCATAAAAGTTTCATTTGTAATGCAATATTCATTTTTTCGGCTTTGTGAATACCCAACCCACCTTTCATGGTGTCAGCACAAATCTTGTCCCAACTAATCAGTGGTGAGGCTTTAGAAATTTTGTCCCAAAAAAATTATCTGTAACCTTATCGAGTTCCTGATGAATGTGAGATGGCAGTAAGAAAGCTTGCATAAGAAAGAGCGGTTTGGCACTTAGATTTTCCTTGATAAGTACCTTACAGCCTTCGGCAGAGAGGCTTGATGCCTTCCATTTTGTCAATTGCTGCTTGGTTTTGAGCACAACGTCATTGAAAGTATCTTTGTTAGTTCTACCATTAACGATGGGGAAACCCAGATATTTGTCAAAATTATTTGCTTAAGGAATGCCAAGTACAACAATCGTGGCGTTAATAGCTGCTGATGTTGTGTTAGGGGAAGCTTGGAAGCTAGATTTGTGTAAATTGACCTTTTGGCCCAAAATTAGGCAAAAGCGATAGAGAATCGACAGAACTGAAGAACAAGCCGACTGGGGGGCCTTACAAAAATGAAGATATCATCCGCGAATGCTAAAAAAGGGATTTTAATACCCGGTTTGCCAAATACTATACCCATAACTTTGTTTACAACACTCTCTTGATACAAAGTCCTTGCTAAGACCTCTAAGGCCATAATAAACAAAAAAGGGGATAGGGGGTCAACCTGCCTTAGTCCCCGTGAGGGCTCGATAAGTGTAGTTGGCTCATCATTGACCAGAACAGAGTATGAAACCGTAGTTACAATCTCTCTGATCCAACAAATAAATGTGTGATTAAAATCAAACCTGGAAATGACATAAAAAAGGAAAGACCATTCGACACGATCATATACCTTCTCCATATCTAGCTTTAAGGCAACCAAACCCGACTTACCCTTTTTAAGCCTGAAAGAGTGGAAAGCCTCATGGACTATCAAAATGTTATCCTGAATGGATCTCCCTTTCGAAAAACGCCTTGTAAAGGGTGTATAAAGTTTTCAAAAATCTTGGTTAGCCTGGCTGTAATAACCTTCGCGATAATCTTGTAAATTGTGGAGCACAAGCCAATTGGACGGTAGTGGTTTACAACTGAAGAGTCATCGCGTTTTGGTAGTAATATAATGAACGTATGGTTTGTTTGCCTTAAAAGTCTATCGCTAGAGATGAAAGCTTTAACAACTTTCATGCCAGAAGGGCCAACTGTTTTCCAAAATCTTTGGTAGAAACCTGCCGAGAACCCATATGGACCCGGCGCTTTATCCGGACTCAAGGAGAAAATGACCATTTTAATTTCAGTGTTAGAAACATGAGTTGTGAGCATGTCATTGTCTGCCTGGGTTAATTGTGAAGGGATGACCCCCAAATCCCCAGATATGTCCAGATCGCTCCTCGAGGAGGAGTGAAAACGAGATTTGAAATCTTTTTCGAATTCTTCTTGAATAATGTGAAAATCTACGGAGACTTCCCCACTTGGAAGGGTGATCGTTCTAATGAGTTTCCTTCCTCTCTTGGCCGAGGCAATTTTATGAAAATATCCTGAGTTGGAATCGTTTAACTTGGCGTGCTTTGCCTTTGCCCGTTGACTCCAGTATCTGCGATGGAAAATCGAGCATTCTTTCTCTTTTGTTAAGCAATTGCTTAAGTAATCTAAGGTCATTTTTATTGTAGTTTGAAATCAACGATGTCTGAAGTTGAAGTAATTTTTGGTCAGTCGTCTGAATTTGGTTGTTTATAATAAGAAAAGTTTTCTTATGCCAGTCCTTGGAGAGACGCTTTAAAAGTTTCATCCTTTGAACAAGGCGGAACATATAAGAACCCGAAGAGTCTAGTCGCCAAGCTTGAGAAACAAGATTTTTGTAATCTGCTCGGTTAGCCCAAGCTAATTCAAATTTGAAAGGTCTATTTTTAGGTTTAGCATTCCTACTGAAGTTTGTCGAGATTGGTGCATTATCAGATCTGGTGAAAGGGTGAATTTGAGTTCTTACGGAGCCGAAATTTGTGAGGACATTGATGTGGATGAGAAGACGATCTAGATTCTCAAAACAACTGTCAATTCCATCCTTTTTCCATTTCCAGGTGAATTGTCCCCCAAAGGAAGGGACCTCGCGTAAGGAAAACTTGTTCTTAAGGTCGGTTAGACGTGCAAATCTGCAATTATTCGGACAAGCACCCCCATCTTCTCAGACGGGGTGTAGATGTCGTTGAAATCCCCCATTATACAATACGGTATTAACAAGTTTTGGATGTAGAGAGCGATAGACTCCCACAAAACCTCTTTCCTTCTCTCATCTAGCGGAGCATAAATCATGATCATGGCAATTGTTGTATGAGACATATAGTCCGAGTAGTTGAAATGTATAAATCGGTTTTGAACTGAGATAAGTTCAATGGATCCTTGGGCCGAAGGCAAGTCTTTCCAAAGCAAACAGATGCCACCGGAAAACCCTAAGGCTGGGTCGAAAGCGACGTTAGTAAAGCCACACTTTCGCCAGTTGTTGTCGTTAGGAACCTTATCTATTTTGGTTTCCAAAAGAACTAATACATTTATATGATTCTTTTTACAAAAAATATCAATGTTAGTCTAGAAGTTCCTACTGCGTATCCCGCATGAATTCCAAGTGCAAATATTCATAGGAAACTTGTTTTTGTATCTGTTGGTACATTTATATATTGGTATTTGAGTAATCAATAGTATTCGAAAGGGAGCGGTAGAACAATCCAAATGATGTGAGACCCTGAGTAGTCGCCCAGACAAACGAACAAGGCGAACATGGCACATATGTGTAAAAGCCAACCAGAGGTCGAGCCAAGAAAGCCTACAACCCGTTGCTTCATCATTAACTTGGGATTCAAATGAGAGCCTTGTGTAGACAACATACCCAGTTCAATATAAGGATCAACTCGTTCGAAAGGTGTCACAATCGGGTTCAAGCTAACAATGGTAAAGCGATATAAGTCTGACGAAGACTTAGAATCAACCCAACCATAGCAGCACTGAGTAAGAGATACATGAAATGAGAGTAAAATACGATTGGTATCGTCCAAAGTCATTGTTGTTACACAAATTTTGAAAATCTTATGCTGGTAGCAACTTGAGTTTTGTATATAATATAATGATTGGGATTGTGAATCCAAAATTGTATACAAATCCATTTTTATCATGTTGCAGACCCAACAGAGAAGCGTCGAGCAGCGGGAAAAGACCCGCCGACGACGAAAGATAAGCCATAGCTGGTCACGAGCAAGTTGTTGCAACATCAAAAAATAGATTAAACACCTCCCAAGTTGTTTAGAAAACAGCCGAGACAGCCCCAACTGTATATGAAGAAACAAATGGTCCTGTAAAGACGATAGACAATGGCATCTGTTTGATTCAACGATATATTGGTATATCGTAATCAAAATAAAAAGCAAGGAATTCCAATCTTAAATGATAAAACAAAAGTAAGGAGGACTTAAGTTGTGTGATAATAGCACCCATTACGCTATGACTAAGCTGGTAGCAAATTATGAACACAAAATTAATGTATACCCAGTAGAAGGCCAAGTGGTACAAACACCAATAAAACAAAGATTTAAGCGAGAAGGAGTTAGAAGAAGACCACCCAGATAGGACCCAAAGCCCTGCGGTAGCACACACTAGTAAAAGCCAAACCCACAGCCGCAATGTTAGCACCGAAAAGAACCAACAGCAGCCCGAGTAGATGCCAAGCGCAGAAACAAAGAAACCGGAAGGGGAGTCCCAGTGCCAGCCACACCTGCACCAAGGAAGAACCAGCAGAGCCTTTCGCAAAACCAAAGGGAAAACATAGCAGAGGTAATTCTGAACATACAGGAAGTAATCCTCATAATAAAGAAAAGACTTGGAAGCCATGATCGAAAGTATGTAAACCAAATATAGGGTGTACTTTTTCACGACCAAGTTATCAAAACCAAAGAGTAATTTCAAGTAGCTATTAGCTAAAGCGCCTTGTGGAGGCTTTAGACAGGGCCATTCCATTGTTCCGAGGGGCCCTGTACTATTAGTTGTGCTAATTAAAAATAAAATGGTCCAAAAACTGAACTAGTGTGCAATGAGCGGGTGAAGCTTAACAACTTTGGAGCTTTTAAAGATCGCCCAAAAAAGACACAACACACAAACAGTCAATCACGCATAAGATGAAATTTCAGACAAAATCCCTAATTGAATCCCTAATAAAACAAAATCACCTAATTTTGGACAAAATTCCTAATTGAAGATGAAATTTAAGACAAATTTAGGAAAATATACTAGAGACTAAATTGAATGTTAATCCACTAGAATTATACCAAATTCAACTAATTTTCAGATAAACAAAGTAATAAATCTGGATGAATTGAAGATGTGCAGGAAGGTTATGGATGAATTGAAGAAGAGCCCCAAATTTATAGGTGGAGCGCTCTCATATTCCTGTTGGGATTTTTTTATTTAATTGAAAATCTTTGGAAAATCAACTAAATTGCACGATCTCACGCTTGCCATTAGTGAGTGATTGAGATATGGGAGATTGAGAGAAGAATAGAAGGTGAATCGTCGCCGATTTCAGACTTTGAGGGGATGAAGTGATGAAAGAGAGAGAGAACCGTGTTTTTTTTTAATTAGAGAGACAGAAGCGTGCTATTGACTGACTGTAACCAATAACCTCAAATGCAAATCAACACTCCCTCCATTCGGAAATATAAGTCCATTGACTTTTCAGCACGCTTTTTAAGGAGTTAAAAACTATATAAAATATAATTTTTTCATTAAATTTTTTACATAGTCTTATATATATTACTAATAAGTATATGGTTATGTAAAAAAATTAATAAATTTTTTTATTATTTTATATAGTTTTTAACTCATTAAAAAGCGTTCCAAAAAGTCAATGGACTTATATTTCCGAACGAAGGGAGTATGTAGTATTGATCTTTGCTTCATTGACTCGCAATCCACTCGGGCTCACTATAAATCCAAGAAAAGACACTTGATCATTACATAATTCACATTTCGTTAAATTTGCATACAAGTGTTCTAATCTTAGAGTAGAAAGTACTTCCCTTAAATGTGCTTCATGTTCCCTAGATGATTTGCTATAAATAAGAATGTCATCAAAATATACAACAACAAATTTACCTATGAAATTTCTAAGCACGTGATTCATTAATCTCATGAAAGTACTAGGAGCATTAGTTAAATCAAAGGGCATAACCAACCATTCATAGAGTCAAAATTTCGTTTGAAAGGCTGTTTTACATTCATCGCCTTCCTTCATCTTAATATGATGATAACCACTTTTTAAATCAATTTTAGAGAAAATGGAAGAACCATGCAACTCATCTAACATATCATCTATGCGGGGTATAGGATGGCGATATTTCACAGTTATGTTGTTAATGGCCCTACAGTCTACACACATTCTCCATGAACCATCTTTCTTAGGGACTAACAACATAGGCACATCACATGGACTCAGACTTTCCCTAATGTATCCCTTATCCAACAGTTCATCGACTTGGGATTGAACCTCTTGGGTTTCAGTGAGATTAATTCTATAAGCAGACCTATTAGGCAAAGAAGCCCCTGGAATGAGGTCAATTTGATGCTTAATTCCTCTAACAGGGGGTAGACCTGCTGGTATATCCTCGGGGAATACATCCTTATACTCTTCAATAAGAGATAGGATGTGCGGAGGGAGGGTAGCTCTAAGCTCCTCACTCAACATATTCAACCCTTTGCATAGGAGCATGAGGGGTGTTTCCCCATCTGCCAACTCGTCTAAAAATGTACTCTTGGAAGCCAAGAATACCTCTTTAGGTCGAGTAGGGGTAGACACATGGCTCGACTGAGCCTCCTTAACTAACTAACCTTTACTTACCTTGCGCTTCTCAATCTCGTCAGCCACCTGGGTTGGCATCATAGGCTTGAGAACTACGTTCTTTCCCTGAAAAGTAAAGGAATAGCGGTTAGTAAAGCCATCATGCAAGACCTTACGATCAAATTGCCAAGGACGGCCTAATAATATATGACAGGCTTGTATAGGTACAATATCACATAACACATCATCCTCATAGTGTCCTAGTTTGATATGCACTTTAACTTGCCTATTCACCTTTAAATTACCACAGTCATTCATCCAATGCAATCTATAAGGCCTAGGATGCTGAATTGTAGGAACCTGTGATTTGTCAATCATTTCCTGACTAGCTAAGTTACAAAAACTTCCTCCATTAATGATCACATTAACAACCTTACCCTTAACTAAGCATCTAGTATGAAACAGATTCTCACTTTGATTGTCATCACAAGGTGCAGGAACAACACTTAAGACTCTCCTAACAATCAATGATTCTCCATGTTCATAATCAATGCCATCATCATCTTCATCATAGTAAGAAGGTTAAGGTTTTAATCATTATCATTAGCATGCTCTTCATTTTCATCACAAGAGTTTTCAGATTCATATTCGCCTAAGTGATTAATCATGAGAGTTTTCTTATTAGGGCAATCCTTCATAACATGACCTCTACCTTGGCATTTAAAACACACAATATCCCTAGATCTAGTAGTAGAGGGGTTAGGATTACTCCCTTTGGGGCCAGTAGATACCTCAAATGAATCTCGTCCGTACAGTGGCGCCTTGCCTTTGTCGATGGGATGTTGGTTGCTTCGGCCATCACCTCTCCCTAGAGCTTGGTTTGGCTGAGAGTTATAGCCACCTTCAGGCCGCCCTTGGGGATGTTGTGGCCGGTTCTGGCGCCATGGTTGGGGCTACCCACTCAACATTCTTCCACCTTGGTTCCTGTATCTAGCTTCACGTTCAACTTTAATAGCTACATGCAATAATTTCTTAGGAGTAGAGTAAGGAAAATAATCTATTTCATGAGCTAAGGCGGGATGCAATATCCTAAGAAACCTAGCATTTGTATCTTCATAGGGTTCAACTACATTAGCCCTAGCCATAGTTTCTTGAATCGCATTAAAGGTTTCCTCAAAAGATTTGTTACCTTGCTTAAGGTTTTCTAAGCGTTGTCTAATCTCTCTAGCATAATGTTGAGGGACAAATCTACTTCTCATAAGTGCTTTCAATTGGTTCCAAGAAGCGATAGGCGCATCAAGGGTTCTTCTTCTTTCTTTAATCAGATTATCCCACCAAATTAATGCAAACCCTTGAAATTTTAAAGAAGCTAATTGCACCCTTTTATGTTCAGAGAAGTTGTGACAGTTCCAGATTTGATCCATTTTAGTTTCCCAGTCAATATATGCATCTGGATCTATCTTACCATCAAATTGAGGGATCTTTCCCTTGACCTTACCTATACCGTCCTGATCAGGATCTCTAGGCTCTCTGTATTGGTATGGACCTCCTCTATCGTTCCTCCGATGACGTTGCTCCTAATACTCCTCTTCTTGGAAGTCGTTTTCGCGCTCCGAATGGTAGTAGTCCTCCTACTGGGCTCGGCCTCTCCCCCTTCCTCAACTCTGTCCCTGCGCATTAGCAAATCCATTATTTCTACCATACATCTCCCCTCGTGGAGAGTCGTTTTCATCAAATAAAGGATTATTGAGGTTAGGATTAGGGTTAGGATTAACTACTTCCCTTTCATCGTGAGGCGCTTCATTGCGCTGTTGTTCACCTCGGCCTCCAATGGTGTTAGAACCACTCGGCCTAGACTCCAATGCCGCCACTTTTGCACTCAACGCAGCCAAGGTGTCTGTGACGGTAGCCATGTTGGCCATGTGGGCGTTCATGTTGTTCATCATAGTGTTGAACATCTCGGGAGTCACGATGGTGCTGGAGTTGGTGGCGTTATTGCCATTGTTGGCATTGTTGTTTCCTTGCTGAGACATAGCAAATAAAACGAACAAAGAACTATGTAAAAGGTTAGAAAAATATAAACAAGCTCGCAATGTGTTTCGCTCACACTCCTCTCTAATTGGTATGTCTATGATTGTTGTTTCAACCCGCCTTGGACAAATCAGCACTCAAGCAAAAACCTGACAATCAAGATAAGAGAATCAAGAGAATGAACAAAGAACACAAGCAAGGTACTCGACAGTAGCACATCTGCTCGACAACACCGAAAATATGCACTCGAAAAGGCTGTAAGTACTCGACACAATCAAAATAATAAGAGAGCACTCGATCGGAATAAGAGTACTCGACACACAACACAAAACACTCGGCAAGAGGCTGTATTGTTCGACACAAACTAAAACAAAGCAAGAGAACTCAAGGAGAGCACTCGATCAGCAAGACAAGCACTCGACAGTGGTTCAACAGTACTCGATATAGGCAAAAAAAGTACTCGACAAACAAGAGCAGTGCTCGACAATGAAGAAAAATAAAAGAAAATAAGGAAAAGAAAAGAAAACTTGGAACTTTTACCTCTTTTGATTCAACCCTTAGTAAGGATGTTGTAGTTGCAAGGTAGGGTTTCAAAAATTTGTGTTTTGTGGGAGGTAAAGTGTATAAGGGCTGTCGACTAGGCTAGAGCAAATTCACCAATATGGTCCTTTGAGGTTTCTTGCACTAGAACGACAATCTCTTCTTCTTCTTTTTTCTTTTTTTTGAAACTTACTTTTGCCCCTAGTGAATTTTATCCTCCTAGGTCAAAGTTTGAATGTCTCTTTTTTTTTTGAAGAAATTCGGCACTGATTTTTTTTTATCCTAATGCAAGAAAGCAACAATTGAATAAGAGGACTCGAAAATAGTATAAACAAGGTGAATTTAAAATAAAATTTGTAGCCCTTATGAAATATATATAGATGAAGTATGACTATCTTTGGTAAGTAGATCTATTAAAGCCTTTTATAATTTATGATAGATAAAAGCAACTATATCTACCACAAAAATCAGAAATTAAATAAGGCAATAAAATAGATAGATCTAGGATAGAACAAGATAGAAGCAAGCAACAAACTAGCTAGGGTTTGTGATAGGAGAGGGTGTGGCCGAATGGAGTTCTTCTTCAACCAAAGATGTCGACTACTCCAAGGAGAAAATCGGCTGCACTTGTTGAAGGGTCACGGCTAGGTATGTGTTTAGGGTTAGCAACCACAAATAATCACAAACAAAAGGTTAGTAATAATCAAAATTCAAGATTCAAGAAGTAAAGACCAAGAAACAAAGAAAAGACTCTATTTTTGTAGGGTTTTATGTTTATGTATAATAAAAGACACAATTGATGTCGGAAACCAAAGTTCTGATATCAATTTGATACGGGGTTAGCCGTAGGATGGCTCGATCTGCGACAATCAAACAAGAATTAACAAGAATGGAAGCAAAAGACTCAAGACTCAACAAGAAACCAAGAACTCGAACAAGAATGCTCAAGAACAACTCGATGTCGACCAAGAATAAGAGAAAACGCAGCAAGACTTGAACAAAGAAACAAGACTCGAATTCGACTAGAAAGAAAGGACTCGACAAAACAGTAAAGAGACCGATAGATTGGTGATTCGAACTAAGATAGAACGAGATAAAGACCCCAGGCCTCCTTAAAGGGTAGGAACCAAATATCAACGACTATAAAGCCCGCCTCTACAACCTTACACAACCAAGTGGACTACTTGGAGGCACAAGGAGGGGACTTGTGATTACCAGGATCACCAAGCTCTCGCGAGGTTGATGAACTCAAAGCAAACCAAGCAAGATCTATACCAATTGTGCAATTGATGTCCATGTTTTGTGCCATGTTTTATATTGACTTTTATATCGATTTCTGTATGCATTTCATGCATCTGGGTTAGAATAGTACAGAATCTATGTAGTTTATGCTTATTTGCCAAATTATGGAGTCTACACTAGTTTTTCTTTAATTTCGCAGAAATCAGACGCACTTTGGAGGTTAAAGGAAACTCATGGAGAAGCTAAGTATTGTGCAGCTGGAGAAAAGACTATATTTCGACATCCATTATTCTGAATCAAGCTTTAATGTCCTCATGAGAGTTGTAGCCCTCGAAAAGAGCTTTCCAACGCATGCTCATATGCATCAATCCGATGAACGAGGATTCGTGAAAGTGTGTTTCAAGAACTGAGCAGAATGCTAAGAGCTGACACAGCTACTCGACGTCGACCAGGTTCTACTCGAAGTCGACTACAACTGAAGCAGACTTGATCGAGGACAGAAGAAGAAGACAATCCGAGCACGAGCCGTAGTCGACGTCGACCACACCGTACTCGACGACCACACCTTACTCGAGGTCGACTAGAACTGGGCGGTTATCCGAACTCGACGAAGAGAAGCACCCGACAAGCTAAAGATTACCAGAAATCGAGTACACCCTACTCAATGTCGACCAGACTTGGTCGAAGTCGACTACCACAGTGCCCGAAATCGAGCTAGTCTGAGTCTTGTTAAGGTTCTATCCCGAATCCGATGGAGATATTTTCGAGACGAGATTTCCAACACATGAAGATTTAGATATTTTTATCTTTTTTATCTCTTTATTTATCCTAAGGGTTGAACAATTAATTACCCTAGGATCTATCTAGTTTTACTTATTTAGATAGATTTATTTCCAAGTAGAATTATATCTTCTATTTTAGATAGAGATATAGATAGAAATTCCTTCCTTGATTAGCAAGGATTGGAAGCCTATAAATAAAGTCCATAGGGCTGGTTTTTATTCAATTCAATCTTAGGAAGGGAAGTAGGAGAGAGAGGGAGAGAGAGAGTGGAGGCCAAGAGGAGTTTGTGAAGCGAGAGCGGAATTGGCTTCCTTTGGTTGTAAGCTCTGTTTGGTTTAATTTAATGCAAATTGTTTCTTTTTCATCAACGATGTCTGCGATTGCGATGAAGAGCGAGTAGTTCACCCACTTCTAGCGTCGGGGCGAGCCCGACGATAGCCATGCGTGTTTGAGGTAAAGATCCGACCTTTATCATGTTTTGAGCATCTACTACCTTTTATTTTTATTCTCTATTTAATAGAAATCCATGCTAACAACTTGGATTAATAAACTTAAAATCGGTAGATACAATTAGGGTTTCTTGAAAGAGTTGCCTAATTGTTGAAAAAGGCGAAAGCTTAATCCTTCGATGCAATTTGCATGATTATCGTTATTTATCTTGCCTTATGCATGTTTGGTTATCGTTGTTGCAAACCCTGATCTTGGAAGTTTTCTTTCACATAGTTTATTTCGAATTTCGCAAAGTTTTGTTCTTTTATTTTACTGTTCCTACTCGACTTCGACCACCCCTTGGTCGACGTCGACCACTGATTTCTCAATCGAGCAAGATCGTTGTTGCTTCTGTCTCTGCAGGAACCCGAAGTCGACCAGACGACGTCGAGTAAGCCTAGTCGGCGTCGACCACCATCCAGAGTCTTCTGTTGCTCGGAATCGACTGTACTGACCCCTATCGACTACCACCTAGTCGAGGTCGAGTACCCCTATAGTCGACGACCACTTGTGAGATTTTCCGCTGCCTAGGATCCGCTGACATGCTTCATCGAGGATCGATCCTGACTTCCCACTGCTACATCGGGAGGAAGTCTTGTAATCATTTGCGTGGGCACGAATCTGGTTTGATCTATTTTATTATATTTTAAACTCGATTTCCTCTCTACAAAAATTGGCGCCGTTGCCGGGGAAGTAATCATTCGCGTCTTAGGTAGTTAGATCTCACGTTTCCTTTGAAGTTTTCTTTTACAGGTGTATGCGATGGTCAACCACCTGAATTGAACTCTTTAAAATGCAAGGCTCATATGATATGGAGGCCAAAATAGCAGAGCTTTGCCAACAGATAACGGAAATAGACCGGGAGAAGGCGGAATTGACCCGTCAATGGGTTGCCGATGCCGCCGAAACCCGCCGGCTCGAGGAACAATTGGATGCCTGGCGTAGATGGGAGCATCACACTGAATCGCCCAAACCAACAATGACAAGTTGGTTCGACAATGTCCCCTTCTATGAGCCAGTCGACATCAACTACCTAAACTCGACATATACACATTCTGGAGGAACTGATCCAGAAACACCAGCCGAAATCGTCTGTACCACAGAAACCCAGGTATGTCCTTCCTCTATTTCGATATCTACTTCTCTATCTATCTTTGAAGAATCTTTGGAAGAATCCCAAGAAGAAGAAGAGCCACCAGCGCAGAAAGCGGACATTGTTGCCCAGAGTGTTACAAGATCGCTTTTACCTTACAAGGTGAAGGTCGTCCCCGACAATTTTGAGCAACCGATGTTCATATTCAAGTATGGGGTCCTAGCAAAGTGGCATGAAGCTCAGCATGATGAGGTGGAAATATCTCTTCCTACTCCACCGTTTTGCTGTGGTGGAGACGAGCAAACAAATCAACCAATGAAGCGGAATAGGCATAATGAGGAGGTATGTATATTTTCTTTATATCTTCCTTTATGCATGCCAGCTGGAGCCCAGGAAGATAAATGGGTGGAGTCATGGAGCATTCACTCAGGGAGATGTAAGCTTCTACACATGATGCCCCCGGATGACATCCCACGGTTCCCACCACCGGAGGAACCACCAGATCCACCTATACCTCCGGACAAAGATGAGCCAGGCTAATGCTTAAAGGAGAAGTCGGCCTAGCGACTATAAAATCTAGAGCTTGTAAATAGACATTTATTTTTGGGATTTTTGGACATTGTTGCTTTTGTTTTTGGTTTTGAACTTTTAGTTTTTCTATTGTGGGTATTTCTCTTCTACATTTTTCAGGTCCATGGGGATAGAAGCAAGCTAATTCCGGACTAGGCCCAACAACATTTTCACTTGATATTTTGAAGCCCTGCACACCTGTCCAGTGAGTTTCTTTCTTTACCCTTGTTTTTATATAGTGAGGACACTGTAATGTTTAAGTATGGGGTGGGGGAAGGGCTTACTTTGTGCATATTTGCCATATTTTACATTATTTGTGCATTATTTCTTGAATTGCATATACATGGCTATTTTGGAATTCATTATTGATTTATGGGCTTATATGCATGTTTTTCAAAAGTTTGAAAAATGACCCCCATTGAACATTTGAAAATTTGAATTAATGTCATGGAAGTTTTAATTGAACTCGACGATGCAAAATTGGATTCATTAGAGATATAGCATGAAATTGCCTAGTAAAGGAAAGTCACAATGAAGTGCATATTTTCTTGAAAACCATGAAAGGAGGTAAAATTTGATATTGCTTTTGACATGTTGCAGGATAAGAGAATAGAGGACTTTATATTTCCATATAATGCTCATATTGTTATATCCTAGCCATACATATGCTTATACATCACAAAAGCCATAATATGCCTTATTTCATATTTGCTCCACATGACCCAAATATTGCCATTCTTTACCTTTCCTATCCGGGGATTATGTTGAGAATGATGTCACATTATAGAGATTATTATATGGTTGTTGTGTTGTTATTGTTATTTTTGGAGTTTGGTAGGAAATTGTTTGAAATTTATGGAAAATTTAATGAGTGAGAAAAAATCCGATCACCTCAGGAGATAAAGGTAGATCGACCCTGCTTGCTGACATAATAGTTCAGTGAGATGGGACACACATGTGAGGAGTCCAAAGCACTAAGTATCCGGGGCCATTCATGACACCAATGTTTGCAACTCGCGAGAAGCCAGTGCTGAGGTTAGAGAGGTAAAACCAAAATTATTGGAAAAAGCATTGAGCGATTGAGAGAAAGGTGATGAATCTTATGAAGAAGGAATGTGGAAATTCAGTTTGGAAAGTACTCCATTTCCCCGGATTATTAGCACCACGTTGCCAAAAATTGCCCACCTTTAGCCTTTTACCAATCTACTTCTTATCAAGCTTAATTAAAGTCCTCTTGATTATTAATGATTTGTCACATAAATTGTTTTTGCATTACCCTCCTTTTGTGAGTAGATGTTTTTATTGCACATGCATGAATTTGTGGCACAAGTACCTTTTCGATGATGGTAATTGATTGCAGGGACATATAAGAATAAATCTATGATGTTGAAAGTTTTGAATTCTTCCTCTGAATGACCATCCAAGTTATTGCTTGAGGACAAGCAAGCTTAAGTATGGGGTGATTTCTGTATGCATTTCATGCATCTGGGTTAGAATAGTACAGAATCTATGTAGTTTATGCTTATTTGCCAAATTATGGAGTCTACACTAGTTTTGCTTAATTTCGCAGAAATCGGACGCACTTTGGAGGTTAAAGGAAACTCATGGAGAAGCTAAGTATTGTGCAGCTAGAGAAAAGACCATATTTCGACATCCATCATTCTGAATCAAGCTTTAATGTCTTCATGAGAGTTGTACCCCTCGAAAAGAGCTTGCCAACGCATGCTCATATGCATCAATCCGATGAACGAGGATTCAGGAAAGTGCGTTTCAAGAACTGAGCAGAATGCTGAGAGATGACACAGCTACTCGACGTCGACCAGGTTCTACTCGAAGTCGACTACAGCTAAAGCAGACTTGATCGAGGACAGAAGAAGAAGACAATCCGAGCACGAGCCGTAGTCGACGTCGACCACACCGTACTCGACGACCACACCTTACTCGAGGTCGACTAGAACTGGGCGGTTATCCGAACTCGACGAAGATAAACACTCGACAAGCTAAAGATTACCAAAAATCGAGTACACCCTACTCGACGTCGACCAGACTTGGTCGAAGTCGATTTCCACAGTGCCCGAAATCGAGCTAGTCCGAGTCTTGTTAAGGTTCTATCCCGAATCCGATGGAGATATTTTCGAGATGAGATTTTCAACACATGAAGATTTAGATATTTTTATCTTTTTATTTATCCTAAGGGTTGAACAATTAATTACCCTAGGATTTATCTAGTTTTACTTATTTAGATAGATTTATTTCCAAGTAGAATTATATCTTCTATTTTAGATAGAGATATAGATAGAAATTCCTTCCTTGATTAGCAAGGATTGGAAGCCTATAAATAAAGCCCATAGGGCTGGTTTTTATTCAATTCAATCTTAGGAAGGGAAGTAGGAGAGAGAGGGAGAGAGAGAGTGGAGGCCAAGAGGAGTTTGTGAAGCGAGAGCGGAATTGGCTTCCTTTGGTTGTAAGCTCTGTTTGGTTTAATTTAATGCAAATTGTTTCTTTTTCATCAACGATGTCTGCGATTGCGATGAAGAGCGAGTAGTCCACCCACTTCTAGGGTCGGGGCGAGCCCGACGATAGCCATGCGTGTTTGAGGTAATGATCCAACCTTTACCATGTTTTGAGCATCTACTACCTTTTATTTTTATTCTCTATTTAATAGAAATCCATGCTTACAACTTGGATTAATAAACTTAAAATTGGTAGATACAATTAGGGTTTCTTGAAAGAGTTGTCTAATTGTTGAAAAAGGCGAAAGCTTAATCCTTCGATTCAATTTGCATGATTATCGTTATTTATCTTGCCTTATGTATGTTTGGTTATCGTTGTTGCAAACCCTGATCTTGGAAGTTTTCTTTCACATAGTTTATTCCGAATTCCGCAAAGTTTTGTTCTTTATTTTACTGTTCCTACTCGACTTCGACCACCCCTTGGTCGACGTCGAACACTGATTTCTCGCTCGAGCAAGATCGATGTTGCTTTTGTCTCTGCAGGAACCCGAAGTCGACCAGACCGTACTCGATGTCGAGTAAGCCTAGTCGACGTCGACCACCATCCAGAGTCTTCTGTTGCTCGGAATCGACTGTACTAAACCCTGTCGACTACCACCTAGTCGAGGTCGAGTACCCCTGTAGTCGACGACCACTTGTGAGATTTTCCGCTGACACGCTTCCTCGATGATCGATCCTGACTTCCCACTGCTACATCGGGAGGAAGTCTTGTAATCATTTGCGTGGGCACGAATCTGGTTTGATCTATTTTATTATATTTTAAACTCGATTTCCTCTCTACAACAGCAATCGATGAGCAATGCTTCGAATCGATTGACTTTCTCACAGATGTGTTTCACACAATTGTGAGGAAGTCAGAATTAATAAAATGAGTTCTACAATGAGGATGGCCGACTATTTAAAACCCTAACAAGGAGAATTTTGGTCAGAATTAATAAAAATAATAAACTTAAAGAAATTATTAAAATAACCCTAAAAGTTTCCTAAAATATCTTAAGTAGAAAAGTTACTAAAATAGGAAATAAAACAATGTTCAAGACTTAGTAATTTCGGTTATACATGTGCCTAAGGTGGATCGGCAATCTTGGTTCCAATGCACATGTATGTCCTCAATGTAGGCTCGGGGAGTTGAGCCGTGCTCGAGAACAAGACATGACTCACAAACATGAATGAGTCGCGTTGAAGCTTCTTAGCTCGGGCTCGAGTCATTGGTCCTTCTCCGAGTATGATGGGCGTGTCTAGAGGTGTAGAAGATGGTCCCGCATCACAAAGTAATAAATCTGGATGAATTGAAGATGTGCAGGAAGGTTGTGGATGAATTGAAGAGGACCCCCAAATTTATAGGTGGAGCGCTCTCATATTCCTGTTGGGATTTTTTAATTTAATTGAAAATCTTTGGAAAATCAACTGAATTGCACGATCTCACGCTTGCCATAAGTGAGTGATTGAGATATGGGAGATTGAGAGAAGAATAGAAGGTGAATCGTCGCCGATTACAAACTTTGACGGAATGAAGTGATGAAAGAGAGAGAGAACCGCGTTTTTTTAATTAGAGAGAGAGAAGCGTGCTATTGACTGACTGTAACCAATAACCCCAAATGCAAATCAATACTCCCTCCGTTCGGAAATATAAGTCCACTGACTTTTCCGCACGCTTTTTAAGGAGTTAAAAACTATATAAAATAATTTTTTTTTTCATTAATTTTTTTACATAGTCTTATATATATATTACTAATAAGTATATGATTATGTAAAAAAATTAATAACTTTTTTATTATTTTATATAGTTTTTAACTCATTAAAAAACGTGTCAAAAAGTCAGTGGACTTATATTTCCGAACGGGGGGAGTATGTAGTATTAATTTTTTTCCACTTTATGTAATAAAGTATACTATATAAAAAAAATGGGCCCCAAAATTTTGGGGACCCCCCTATTGCACATGGTGAATAACGGGTCTGGCTTTAGATACCCAAATTGCTTGTAGGCAGAAGAAGTGATTGAGGGAAGATTAGGGAGAGATATGGAACTTACAAGGAGGGTTTAATTGCAGATTCGATGGAAACACGCAGCAGACAGACAAAGGAGAGCGAAACAGCAACCCACAGCACCGCGAGAAGTGACAGCTTCCGTCCGGCCATCCCAGGCCGATCCCATCCCACATTAAAGACCCGAAAAGGAGCCGAAGTATCCACTCTGATGACAGATCACACCATCAAAAGTACGAATCAGGGGGTACCACCTCCCCAAAGTGAACCTTTTGTAGGTTTAGGGAAGAGACATTTGGAGGGGAATTTGTGAAAATCCAATTCGACAAGGCTGGTGAGAGTGGAGATGAGGCAGGGCAAGTGGGTGTTGCGGCCATCGACGGTTGCAGATGAGCGGAGCGGAGCTCGCCATGGATGGTGATGGGTGGCTGGAAAGCCTGAGGAAGGGGGAAAGAGGGACGCGTCGGCGCGCATACTTGAAGCTCCATTTAGGGTTTTTTTTTTTACATTTCACCCATCATTTTCTTAACCTTCCTAGCAACCATTCTATCTAATATTTTTTTGTCCCCCTTCTACTCATTTATCAGTTTTTATTTTATTTTTTAAAAAATAAACAAAATTTGTCTGCATCCACTGACTTAGCGTGGGTGCTTAGCAATGGTCCTTGGAGCGTACATGGTTCAAAACCTCTTATCCTTAAATGCTGGGTTCCAGGTATGGCTATAGCGTGGAGCTCTTTTGATAAAATCCCTAGTTGGGTGTGCCTGTCGGATTTGGAGCCTACATTATTCACAAGCATAAATCTAGGTAGGCTAGGCAGTTCCATTAGAACCCCTATTTGCCTGGATGAACTTACAGCTAAGGGTGAGAGACTATCCTTTGCGAGGATGCTGGTCGAGGTCACGGTTAAGGAGGCAGCTCTCAAGTCTATTGAGATTGAAAAGGTTGATGGATCCAAGTACAACCAGCCCGTGATTTTTGAATGGCTTCCTGCAAGTTGCTCGTCTTGTGATAAGTTTGGCCATAGTGAAGAAAGGTGTTGGCATCGTAATGCTGGTGGGCAAGGCAACAAGCAGCCCTAGCATTTGGAGGATGCACCTAACCAACAGCAGATCTTAGGGAAGCATATGCCCTATGTGGCTAGTGGAGATGTCAAAGGTAAGGGGTTGTTTGTGGATGTTGCTAGATCAGCTCCCTCCTCAGGCCAGCAATCGCAAAAGGTTCCCGTCAACCCTGGCAGGAAATCAGGGATAAAGTTTGCTGCAAGCTTAAGTGGGAAGTCCTTTCTGAAGTATGTTCCTATAAAATCTGTCATGAAGAAATCTGAGAATATTATGAGAGCCAAGGATGATGCTTCTTCCAGTCTTGGTAAGCCGGGATCTGGGGTTAATGGCATGAACAAGGAGGCACATATCAGGGAAGATTGGCCCGTGTCAGTTCGCAAAAAGAGTTCTAGGAAGGCTGAGGCTTCCAAGGTTGATGAGCAGAGTTCTGATCAGACCCAACAGGGGTCCAGGTATCTTGTGCTTAGTGACAGTGTAGACGATGAAAGCTTCTTAGATGCTGAAAGCAAAGATGCAGATGCTGCAACAGGTGAGGGTAGCACTCACAAAGCGGTTCCTCATGTATAAGGTAAAATTAGCTGCTTGGAACATCGCGGGTCTAAAGGACCCGTTTAAGCATAATATTATTAATTCGTATTGTTTTGACAATGATATTGGTATGATTGGTCTGCTGGTGTTGGAATGTAAAATTTTACAAATTCATCATGTCCATAATTTTATAAAATTAAATTATACCTAAAGTCAAGAATGTTTGGCATGATTGGAGAAATGGGCTTTTGTGTGTTACGGTACTTGGGCCAGCTGTAGTAGTGCAAAAGTAGCCCAAACAAAACAAAAAAAAAATATAATTCAGATAAATCAGGAGAAAGGCTGGTTTACAGTTTTTGGAAGGGCTGTAACTGACAGAAAAGTGGGGAGGTGGCCTAGAGAACCGCTGGAAGGGGAGGTTACATGGGATAACTTCCTATTGCACGTAATATAAAAAGGGAGACAGATTCAAGGGCTATAGAAGTCTGGGAAACCCACAAGTTTACTAAAAGAAAAAGAAATCAAAGCATACAAAGAGAAAGAAAGAGAGGAAAGCTGCAGTGCAGGCACAACACGTAGAGTAATTCAAGAACAAGACAAGAAACATCCAAGGGTACACCCTTTAAACTGCTTTATTAGCTTCCTTGCAAAATTAATTGGTTTGTTCTTGTTCAAACAGGTTCAGTCTTCAATGGCAAATCGGTTATACATACTCTCGCCTAGTGTTGCATTTCTTAAGGGTTCGAAAGGTTTAACTTTCTTACCTGGAATGTACCACATAGTAGGTCGAGGGTATCCCGTAGTTGGCTTGAAAGTAAATACTTTCGCCTCTACACTCGAGCCCCTTGAGGATCGGCTTCTGGGGGCGGAGCTCTGCTGAATTTTCCACTCAAAAGCATCAATAGCAGGGAGAATTGATGAAGATTGAAACCAAATGACATTCTATCAACTGCTCATATGTCATTCTTGAAGCCTGGGAAGATAAAAACAAAAATCTAATGAACAAACACAAGCAGGGGTTCTCACAAGTAATTTGAAAGCTCCATGAAAAGAAACAATCGGGCTTTTAATTATGAGTTTGTAACAAGAGGCCTATCAAGGCTGAAATTGCAGAAGAAAAAAAAAATTTAAGTTCCTGAGAAAGTATCAAATTGAAAGAGCAGGATAATATACCATTGTCTTTGTTTTTCTACTCAAAACAAAACCAGAAGGAAAATTTGTAGGCTGACTGTGATCAGTTGGAAGGACCAAAATCTACCCCAGCTTTGTCACCTATAATTAAATTGGAAGTGCCTTCTCTAGGGATAGTCAAGTCTAGAATTGTCCAAATGCCAGCACATACGGATTCAAATCGAGATGGATCAAGTACAGTTTCATTCAAAATCAAATCCCAAATGGCTTTAAATTCGGCCCGATTGCAAATCGAGCTACAAAATTAAGAAAAAAAAAATGGTAAAGCTTAGGCGCTTACCTGGAGTTCACCGAGTTGATGCTTCATCAGTTTCTCTGAATGTTTAAGACATTGGCCTCAATTCTTCAGTTTAGCAGTGCCAATTGGGTGCAAATTTCTTTCCAATTTCCTGGATGTCCTGATCATTTTCCCTCACAATTTGTGATTGTCTGCCCAAAACCCAAAGGGGATTCCAATTAAAATCAAAATTGGTGATGGATGTGTGGGGAGATCCAAAAATTCAAACCTTCAAATATCAAAATATAACCCAAAGGAACCGATTCGGGGGTGAAATTCATCAAAAACACCAACCCAGAAACATACCTCGTTAGTGTGTCGGGCTTAAATTCGCCCAGACACGTTGGATTTTGGATCCCCGACGCCTTCTTCTCCCTTCTTCCCCAACCGACTGGTTCGACGGCCGACACCCGTATATGATGCGAATCAAGATGACCTTCTGTGGGTCCAACAATGATCTTGATCCAGGCGAGCTCTCAAGACCGATTCGAGGGTCACTGATGGCAAAGAGTCTCGTCCTCAAGAGGAAGAAGAAGGCGCCACCATGGAAGAAGATTCAAGATGTATATCGAGTGGGCCTTGGCCCATGCCGAGTGCTCTTGAGGCCCATGTCGAGTAGCTTGAATGTGTGGGCCGATTCTAGTCTTCAAATTAGTTTATTATTTTATTAATTATTATTTTATGCAATTTAGATAAATAAGGTGGAATTAATTATATCTCTTCTAGATATAATCCTTGGCCACCAAGTTATTAAACATTTATCTTTATTAGGAAATATTTATCTTAGGTTTATTTTATTTATCTCTAGATATAATAGATCTATCCAAACCCCTTTCCTTTGCAAGGAAGGATTGGTAAGATCTTCCATAGCTTTACTATATATTCATGTTTATGCACTTTGAATTAAGCAGATTGAATTAGAATTGAGAAACCCCTTTATGGATTAAAGGGTTCTCGATTATCAATCCCAAAGGCTATCCGGTTCATGTGTCAATTACCTTTCGACAACCAATCATCATCATCATCGTTCATCACCATCTTCAACCTCCGTCACCAGCCCTTTCGTTCTTCGTCATCATCATCACCGTCACCTTAGTTCAACAACACCGAACCCAGCCCCATCGCCACCAGGAGGCTAGGCGCTTGGCGGCAGCGATCCAGTCTCCCGCGCTAGGCGCTCGCGCTCCTGCGCTCGTGCCCGGCTCCGTCGATCGCGCGCCCTCGCTGTCCCGTTGCCTCGCTCGCGATCGCTTCCCGCATACGGCCTCGTTCTCGCGCACAGCGTCTCGCGCCGTCGCTCCTCGCTCTCACTCGTGAGCCTGCTTCTGTTTCCGAGGCTGCGCCCCGCGTCTGGTCTGCTGACCCCTGAGACGCCCGGCTCCCGCGCATCCCGGACCTGCCCTCGCGCGCTCGCAGACCTGCGCTTCTTTTACTTTCTTTACTTTCCGTTTGCTGTTACTTATTAATTTAGAACTTGTTAATTAACTTCCTTGGCTTTAGTTATGTTAGAATTTTCTTAAGATATAAACCTGTTGCTTTTAGTTAATAATTCATTAGTTTAGATTAAATTAATTATTTGCCGTAGCTTTTAGTTGTTGAAATTCTTAAGTTAAGAAGTATGGCTTAGTTAGTTTTAAGTTTGTTAAGTTATTTTATGTCGCTTTATTTAGTAGGCTAATTAGTTTAATTCAATTGTTAATCAGGAGATATCGGAAGAGCATTGTAAGATCGGGCAAATATACGGCGTGGTTCTTCATCTTGAGCCCACAGGCGAAGGATCAGGCATCCCAAACGTATCAAGTGGTATCGGATTTCAGGTTAATGCAAGTTCTTTACTCTCTTGATTTCTTTATTGAGTGATTTCTTTTTCGTGCCTTATTTTTCACCATAGCCGCTGCATAAAAGTTGAATCTTTATTATTCACCCATCAAAATTGGCACTTTATTTTTGTTATTCTTTGTTTGGATCTTTAATTTCGAAGATATTGAGTTCTTGACTGCAAGTTGTGATCTTTTATTCCTAGTTGCTACATATCATGCCTATGACTGTGATTCTTGGATTAAAAGCATTATATGAACTTGCACCACTAAAGAACCCTAATTTTTCCAGTTTCTAGCATATTTTCCCTATTTTCTTTATTTTTGCTTAATTTTGGATCATCGTAGCTTGTTATTTTTTTTTATTTTTTTGCTCTTATTTTTTTTCGGTTGCTGCCTTCCTATTACAGCAGCTTGTTCATAGTTAAAAAAAAAAAAAAAACAGAAAAGCCGAGCATAATTCAAAAAAAAAAAAAAAAAAAAAAAGAGCATTCTTTCATTACATTGTTGAGTTAGTAACTCTTCCTTGTTAGTTCTTTGATTGCTACATGTTAGATGATCTAAACGGTTTTAAGCATTACAAAAGAACCCCACTTGTGTGATTTTGTGCTGTGCCGACACTGGAGCCTTGGTCACACCCCACTTTCTCTGAACCGTGTTGCAACCGTCAGATAATAGTTGACGGAGTGTGTGCACTTGATTGCCCTTGTGATTGCTATTGTCGATTATTACACTTTCTTATTATTCAAGCATCACATTGTAGCTCTTATTCTTCCATATTTAAGCCGCTTGTTTATACTTGCTATCCTTGATATCCGACTTGTGGTTGATTTAAATTGCAATTTTCATTATTACTTGCTGTCTTCAATATTGCAAAATTCTGTGTCCAGGGGAATTGCTTGAATATTGTGCCTTGTTTTCTCGCTCTTTGGTTTCTAAAAACTTGAATCACTCTTAGGAATCAATAGGGCTTGCATTACTTGGTTTCTGGTCTTTGCTCCGTTTACTTGTTTCTCTTATGATATTGTAGGAACATGTCGAACGACAATAACCCCAACCCTTCCCCTTCCCCGCCTACTATCGCCGACGTTCGTTCTCTCTTTCAAGAAGAAATGGCCCAATGGACCAATCGCTTAGCCATTGAAAGGGCGCAAGAATGTGCTGATTTCACGGCCCTGTTCAACAAAACCAAACGACGTGTACTTCCATTTCAGGAAGCGCTGACGGCTGATCAAATGGAGCACACCTTTCACACCAAGTGTGTGGTTCAGACATCCACACTCTCGGTCATCGTCGATGAACAGAGCTCTTGTAACTTGATCAACGAAAAGGTGGTCGAGTACCTCCATCTAGCAACTGCACCTCCACTGCAACACGATAGTTATAACGGTATCACGGATGGTAACTCTGACCCTCTTGTTCCTAGACAATGCTTGGTTTCATTTCAAATGGGTAATTATTGTGATCAAGTGTTGTGTGATGTCGTTAAAATGGATTGTTGTCATATTCTTTTAGGCCAACCTTGGGTAAATGATCGACACGTTATTTATAATGGTCGCTTAAATACCTTTGCTTTTAAGTTTGCTGGGAGGAGCTTCACCCTCCTACCCCTATCTCCTCAAGCTGTTTTGAAGGAACAGGTACGACAACGCCAATACAAAGCCCAGAAGGAGGCTGCTGCAAGACGGGAAGCGCACTGCAGCACAGACACCAATCAGGCTGCACCCGCGGCCATCCCATCTATCCCTCCTGGTTCAGTCGCGCCCTCGGCCCATGATGTGATCACATTCGTGGGCCCAGATTCAGCACAGCGCGTCGAACTTGTTTCACAGATTCCCATTGACTCCAACCTTGGAATTGAGTCAACTCAGTCTTGTTGCGAAGCTGACTCAACGAGCTTTCCAACGGTGTCTCACACGCTAAAGGAATCTTCCATTAAGGCACCCGAAACTGCTCTGCAAGTGGACTGCAGTGCTGCGCATGATGTGTTGGGTGCTTCTGACGACAACGATGATGACGTTGGGGACACTTCTCTTGAGTTAGCTATTGTACCTCTTGAGAATGTTCCTAATGTTGATAATTCTGGAGTTCATAGGGTTATTGAGCCTTTTGATTTTGTTCCTTTTGACTGCTCAATGATCCCTATGACAGGTGTTGTTTTTGAGGTTCCTGTCCCTCAAATTCTGCTGGCACCACCTCAAATCGTTTGTCAAGGAAGTTACTTTTTGGTGGTTGCTCCTTCCCTACTGCTCTTCAATGACTCGATTCGAGGACGAATCGAAGATAAGAAGGGGAGAATGATGCGGATCAAGATGACCTTCTGTGGGTCCAACAATGATCTTGATCCAGGCGAGCTCTCAAGACCGATTCGAGGGTCACTGATGGCAAAGAGTCTCGTCCTCAAGAGGAAGAAGAAGGCGCCACCATGGAAGAAGATTCAAGATGTATATCGAGTGGGCCTTGGCCCATGCCGAGTGCTCTTGAGGCCCATGTCGAGTAGCTTGAATGTGTGGGCCGGTTCTAGTCTTCAAATTAGTTTATTATTTTATTAATTATTATTTTATGCAATTTAGATAAATAAGGTGGAATTAATTATATCTCTTCTAGATATAATCCTTGGCCACCAAGTTATTAAACATTTATCTTTATTAGGAAATATTTATCTTAGGTTTATTTTATTTATCTCTAGATATAATAGATCTATCCAAACCCCTTTCCTTTGCAAGGAAGGATTGGTAAGATCTTCCATAGCTTTACTATATATTCATGTTTATGCACTTTGAATTAAGCAGATTGAATTAGAATTGAGAAACCCCTTTATGGATTAAAGGGTTCTCGATTATCAATCCCAAAGGCTATCCGGTTCATGTGTCAATTACCTTTCGGCAACCAATCATCATCATCATCGTTCATCACCATCTTCAACCTCCGTCACCAGCCCTTTCGTTCTTCGTCATCATCATCACCGTCACCTTGGTTCAACAACACCGAACCCAGCCCCATCGCCACCAGGAGGCTAGGTGCTTGGCGGCAGCGATCCAGTCTCCCGCGCTAGGCGCTCGCGCTCCTGCGCTCGTGCCCGGCTCCGTCGATCGCGCGCCCTCGCTGTCCCGTTGCCTCGCTCGCGATCACTTCCCGCATACGGCCTCGTTCTCGCGCACAGCGTCTCGCGCCGTCGCTCCTCGCTCTCACTCGTGAGCCTGCTTCTGTTTCCGAGGCTGCGCCCCGCGTCTGGTCTGCTGACCCCTGAGACGCCCGGCTCCCGCGCATCTCGGACCTGCCCTCGCGCGCTCGCAGACCTGCGCTTCTTTTACTTTCTTTACTTTCCGTTTGCTATTACTTATTAATTTAGAACTTGTTAATTAACTTCCTTAGCTTTAGTTATGTTAGAATTTTCTTAAGATATAAACCTGTTGCTTTTAGTTAATAATTCATTAGTTTAGATTAAATTAATTATTTGCCGTAGCTTTTAGTTGTTGAAATTCTTAAGTTAAGAAGTATGGCTTAGTTAGTTTTAAGTTTGTTAAGTTATTTTATATCGCTTTATTTAGTAGGCTAATTAGTTTAATTCAATTGTTAATCAGGAGATATCGGAAGAGCATTGCAAGATCGGGCAAATATACGGCGTGGTTCTTGATCTTGAGCCCACAGGCGAAGGATCGGGCATCCCAAACGTATCATTGTAGGAACATGGCAGCCGAAGGAACTACCCCTACCCCCCTATCCCTATTTCTGATGAGGCCTTAGACCGTATTATTCAGGCCGCCACTAAAGCTGCTAGGGACGAACATAGGAAAGAACTCGAAGCTGCTAAGGAAGAGCATCGGAAAGAGCTCGAGGCTGCTGAGGCGCGTTGGAACAAGCGTTTCAATGATCAAGTAGTCCAATAGGCTAACCTGGTTACTACTCGGTCTATAAACGGTGTTTTGCGACACCTGGAGGAAAGGAAACAACAGGAGGCTTCTGGTTCTACACCCCAATATGGGATGCCGCCCCCTGCCGACCCTACACCTCCAGTCAACCCCACTCCCCAGACAGGTAACGTACCCCCTACAGGTAATACTTCTTATGCTGTTAAACCTCCTCCTTCTGGTCACTTATATATACCGCTTAAGTCTGCTACTCCTAATCCTTTCACTGGAGAAAACGACAACGACCATCTCGATGGCTTCAATGGCAACCAAGATCGTCGTGCGTATACACCACCACAGCATCAGCAGCAAGGGAGGTTCTATCAGCGTCAACAGCAACCGCCGCATGGCCGTGCTGACTGGGATGACAGCCGCAGCAATAATGATCTGTATGAGCACCCACATTTGGAGGATGCTTACCATGAGGTAAATCCTAACTTTGATGATTTACCCCCTCCTAATTTTGGTCGTCCTAGATTTGATAATGCTCAAGCTATCCAGAGACGAGATGTTAAGCTTAAATTAGAAACTTTTGATGGTAACACTGATCCTGAAGCTTATCTTGTTTGGGAAAATCATACTGACTATATGCTTGAACATTTACGCTATGAGGAAACAGAGAAGTTGGAAGTTGTTATATTACATTTAGTAGGTAAAGCTTGCACCTGGTGGTTCCGCACTCGTGAGATGCGCCGTCGTCAGGACAAGCAACCTGTTGAAACTTGGCCACAACTTCGCTATCTCCTGAAAAAGAGACATGTGCCTGAGGAATACACGGAGTCAATGAGGATGCAATTGGCGTCCTGCTGTCAAGGAACTCGCTCTCCTAATGACTACAGGGATGAGCTGGAATGACTCTCCCATCAGGCTAATGTTTTTCTTACTGAACGTGCTTTGTGTACTCAATTTCTTGCTAGTCTTAATATCTCTATTAAAAAAATCCTTTATCTATCCATTCCATTAAAGATATTAACACTTTAACTCATAAAGCACAGCTTCTGTATGAACAACAGCAGCAGCAGCTACGGCAGCAGAGGAGCCGATTTGACCAGACCTCTCAAGGTCGCAGGTTTGTTCCCTTTAACCCTTCTAGTCAATCTAAACCTTCTACTTCTAACCCTTCTATGCAGCAAAAGGGAGTTTCCAACTCACCTCAACAGGGTTATCAGGTTGAAACTAGATGAGTTGCTGCCCCTTCTACAGATCGCAACAAAGATATCCGCTGCTTCACTTGTGGAGGTTCTGGGCATGTCTCTCGCAATTGCCCACAGAAAAGGAAGGTTCTTCTCAATGATTTGGGAGACCATTACTATGAGGAGGAGACTGCTGAGGACCTGGTAGTTTCGAGTGAAGTGGAGGAGGACCAGTCGACTGAGCCTATTGAGGAGATCGATACTTCACAGTACGACAACGTGCTTTGCATTATCAATCGACGGGTCCTGCACATTCAGGAATCTCCCATGGCTGATCAAAGGGAGAACATATTCCACACAAGATGCTTGGTTAGTGAGGCTACCTTAACCCTTATCATCGACGGTGGGAGTTGCTGCAATCTCATCAGTGAAAAGGTAGTCAATTTCCTCCATTTACCTACTACTCCTAGAGCTACTCACTATGGTTTAAATGGCATTACTGATGATGGTTCTGATATATTGGTCACCAAACAATGTTTAGTTTCCCTTTCAATTGGAACATATCATGATAAAGTATTATGTGATGTTGCTCGCATGGATTGTAGTCATATATTGTTAGGGTGTCCTTGGTTATATGATCGTAATGTCCTTCATGATGGTCGTGCAAATACATATGCTTTCACCTATGACGGGAGGAGAGTTACTCTCCTACCCCTTTCGCCACAAATTATTCTGAAGGACCAGGTTCGCAAGCAGCAACAAAGGAACGCCGACAGAGAAGCTGAATGATTGGAGAAGCTCAAAGGGATCTCGGCTGCACCAGCCGCACCCGCGGCCCCAGCAGCAGCCCCCGCCGCCGCCCCTGCAGCCCCATTGCCGCCTTCTCCTTCCCATTCGACACCAACTCAGGCCCCTTCTGCTTCACTAAAGGGCTCTGTGGAACGTCGATCGTTGGTCTCTCACCCTCAGCAAGGGACCATCACCTGGAATGCTCATCGACCTCACATTCTTCTGGTCATGAAACAGGTATTACTTAATGTTGAATTGAGTCATATTCCTGCACCTATTGCTGCTCTTCTGCAGGATTACTTGGATGTGCTTCCAGCTGAACTTCCCCAAGGCTTGCCTCCTATTAGAGGTATTGAGCACCAGATTGACTTTGTGCCTGGAGCAGCCTTGCCTAATCGCGCCGCTTATAGAGCTAGTCCTGAGGAGACAAAGGAGCTGCAACGCCAAGTCACGGAGTTGATGGATAAAGGCTTTGTTCGTGAGAGCCTGTCTCCCTGTGCCGTGCCAGTCATATTGGTTCCAAAGAAGGATGGCTCCTGGCGTATGTGTGTTGATTGTCGCGCAATCAACCAAATAACGGTTAAGTATCGCCACCCTATTCCTCGTTTAGATGATATGCTTGATGAACTTCATGGTGCTGCTATTTTCTCTAAAATTGACCTTAGAAGTGGATATCATCAAATTAGGATGAAACAGGGTGATGAATGGAAAACGGCTTTTAAATCTAAGTATGGTTTATATGAATGGTTAGTAATGCCTTTTGGATTGACTAATGCACCTTCTACATTTATGAGGCTTATGAACCATGTGCTTAGAAAACACTTAGGAAAATTTGTCGTTGTCTATTTTGACGATATCTTAATCTACAGTAAGAATATGCATGATCACTTAAGTCACTTAAAATTGGTTTTTGATTGTCTAAGAAAAGAGAAGTTATATGCCAATTTAAAGAAGTGTTCTTTTGCATCCGAGTCTACCATTTTTCTTGGTTTTGTAGTGACTGCATCTGGATTAAAGGTGGATGAGGAGAAGATTCGTGCTATTCAGGAGTGGGCTAGGCCGACTACACCCACCCATGTCCGCTCATTCTTGGGCCTTGCTGGCTTCTATCGACGTTTTGTCAAAGATTTCAGCCTAATTGCCGCCCCCCTACATGAGCTGACCAAGAAAGATGTGACATTTCGCTGGACTGACTCACATCAAAAGGCTTTCGACGCCCTCAAGGACCGCCTGACACACGCCCCAGTGCTGCAGTTACCTGACTTTGCTCAACCTTTTGAGCTCGAGTGTGACGCTTCTGGCACTGGCATTGGAGGGGTCCTGCTGCAGAACAAGCGTCCCATCGCCTACTTCAGCGAAAAGTTGGGCACCGCTGAGCTCAACTATTCTACCTACGACAAGGAGCTATTTGCCCTGGTTCGCTGCTTACAGACTTGGCAACACTATCTCTGGCCTAAGGAGTTTGTGATTCATTCGGATCATGAAGCTCTCAAGTATCTCAAAGGACAAGCAGTGCTCAGCAGGCGACTTGCTCGATGGGTGGAGTTCATAGAGACCTTTTCCTATGTGGTTCACCACAAGAAGGGAAAGGATAATGTGGTAGCTGACGCGCTATCACGCAGGTATGTCCTCTTAAACCATATGGATGCACATGTTTTGGGATTTGCGTTAATAAAGGAACTATATGCTTCTGATAGTTTCTTTAAAACTATATATGCTCAATGTGTGTCCAAAGGTGAAGTTGATTCATTTTTTGTTGATAATGGGTATTTGTTTAAGATGGGCAAGCTTTGTATCCCATCTTCTTCTATTCGCCGTTTGTTAACACAAGAAATTCATGAATCTAGGGGACATGGAGGTTTCGAAAAAACTCTAGCTGGACTAAAGGAACATTACTTTTGGCCTAAAATGTCTAATTATGTGCTGAGATTTGTCAAAAGTTGTGTTACATGTGCTAAGGCCAAATCGAAATCTAATGCTAATGGTCTATACCAACCTTTGCCAATTGCTAATGCACCCTGGGAAGATGTTTCTATGGATTTTATTGTCGGATTGCCTAGAACTTCTAAGGGTCATGATTCCATATTTGTTGTTGTAGACAGATTTTCCAAAATGGCTCATTTTATCCCATGTCATAAAACTGATGATGCTATTCATGTTGCTCATTTATTCTTCAAAGATGTTGTTCGCTTACATGGATTGCCATTGTCTATAGTTTCTGACCGTGATCCTAAATTCTTAAGCTCTTTTTGGAAAACTCTATGGTCTAAATTGGGTACAAAATTGCTATTTTCTACTTCTTGTCACCCACAAACTGATGGCCAAACTGAGGTCACAAATAGAACTCTTGGGGCTCTCCTTAGAGTCATGCTACGTACTAACCTGCGGAGATGGGAAGACTGTCTACCATTTGTGGAGTTTGCATATAACAGGTCTAGGCACTCTGCAACAAAGATGACCCCCTTCGAGGTAGTGTATGGCCGAAACCCTTTAACTCCAGTAGACATGATGCCTCGGCCATATAAGGAGAAGGAGAGCGTGGATGCAGCTAAGCAAGTGGACTTCATCAAAAGCTTGCATGAGCGTACCAAAGCGCAGCTGGAGAGGAAGACTGCGCAATACAAGGCCGCGAAGGACAAGCATCGCAAGGATGTGCAGTTCAACGTTGGTGATCTGGTCTGGCTACATCTCAGGAAGGAAAGGTTTCCGCAACAACGGAAATCTAAGCTGGACCCCAGGGGAGATGGACCATTCAGAGTGGTTCAGAAGATGGGTTCTAATGCATACAAGCTGGATCTCCCTGCCGATAAGTACAGCGTCCATTCTACATTCAACGTCGCCGATCTATCCTTGTTCGTGCCTGACGATGACTCTGACAACGATTTGAGGACAAATCGAAGTCAAGTGGAGGAGAATGATGCGGTGCAATTATCGATGACTCCTGGTGACATTGAGGACAACATGAAGGTTCCATTTGATGGCCCTATCACTCGTGCAAGGGCCAAGAAGATTCAAAATGCAACTAAGGCCTTTCTTGTCCGTCACCATGGAACTTTAGAGCAAGGGTTCAGGCCACCCTGGATCACTTGGCTCAAGGTTACACCGCCAGCACAAGAAGTGAGCCTACGTCCACACACGGAGCTCATGAAGACTCGTCTGCACCCGCCATGATTCAATTGAACTCGGCATCACCAAGAAGCCACTCGGCCGAGTGGGCCATTGGTCTTGTCGAAGAGCATGGGCCGAGTCACACTTGTGTTGGGCCGGATTTAATTAATTTGTTATTTCATGCAATTAGATAAATAAGGTGGAATTTAATTATATCTCTTCTAGATATAATACTTGACCACCAAGTTATTAAATTTCTATCTCATTAGGATTTATTTATCTTATGTTATTTCATTTATCTTTAGATAGAATTAATCTATCCAAACCCCTTTCCTTTGCAAGGAAGGATTGGTTAGATCTCTTAGAAACTTTACTATAAATTCATGTTACGCACTTTGAATTATTCAGATTGAATTAGAATTGAAGAAACCCTTTATGGATTAAGGGTTCTTCGATTATCAATCCCAAAACTATTGTGTTCTATGTTATTTTCGGCAATCACACCAAACAAACCAAACCCTCACCTTGTTCTTGTCGAGATCAAGGAAGATCACCGAGCCGTCTACTCGACATCCGCAGCGCATCCGAGCCCTCCAGCGCTTGGCGGCATCCGCGAGCAAGGTCGCTCCCAGCGAGCGAGGCCATCCATGGCGCCTCGCCCTCGCTCCGCGTCTCCAGCGCCCAAGCTTCCAGGCGCCCTCGCTCCCGCTCTCAGTTGCTGACCCGCTCGCTCCCAGCGAGAGATCCCCCGCGCTCCCACCCGCTCGCACACCCTGAGGCCTAAGTGCCTGTGTGCCCAGCGACTTCCGCGCATCAGCCATCGTTTCCCTCGCTGTTCTTCGTTCTCTCTTTCTGTCGCTATTTCTCTGTTCTAAAGTTGCTGAAATTTCTAAGTGTTAATTCTGTCGCTAAATCAGAATTCTAATCACTTGTTTAAATTATTCCAAATCAGGAGATATCAAAGGGCATTGCAAGATCGAAGCAAATATACGGCGTGGTTCTTGATCCTGAACCCACAGGCGAAGGATCGGGTATCCCAAACGTATCAAGTGCTACGCATGTCTCCAGTGGTGCGCGAGTTTGCAGCTCGCCCGTACTCTCCTCCTTTGATTTATGTGGGCTTGTTTTTCCCATTGCTGAATCACTCACAAAGACGCCCCAATTTCGTACCTGGAAGTGTTGGCTCTCGAGTTGATTAGGCTGTCTTCACAAGCTTTGGCTATGGCCTTCTTACCGTTTGCTGTGTGAGGGTGGAGTTTGCAGAAGGGGAAAGTAAAATTGGACAAATAAAATGGGTGGTGATAATATCAATAAAAAAAAGTGAAAACAAAGATAGAAAACCTGCCTACTGTCTCCCATTTTGAGGGGTGAGGTCCACTAAAATTTAACCCACCAAATGTATTTACAGTGTTACTCCATATATATATACTATATAGCACAGTGTGTCAAGCTTCACTATGCATATTTATATGTATATATACACCGACACTACAAATGAATAAACTAAAGAAAAAAAAACAAGAGAGACCAAATCAACCAAATATACATATGTATAATGTATGTATATACGGCTCAGGTTCTTCCAATATATATGGAACCACACAATTCACCCACTAAAGTATACAAATTATAATTGACACAAATTATAAATCGGGTTTAACAAAAAATCATAAGGGTAAATTCGTAAAATTTCATCAACAATGTATTTTAGTGGGTCGAGTCTCAAATCGGCTTCTAAATAAAAAAAACGGAGTCAAAATCTTAAACCAAAACTAATTTCCCAAATTCAAATGGTAGGTAGAACTACGTAAAGACTTGACGCCGTTAAACGGCTACGTAGGTAACCCGATATTAAATCTCAAGAATATGTCGGGTACAGTCGCTGACCTCTAAATTCACCTTAAAAATGAAAACGGGGTTAAAATTAAATTTAAATTAAACAAACATGATTTTCCGTGTAAGTGATAGCCGTTGAGTTGGGAAACCCTTCCGAGAAGGTGTGCTCAATTTATTCGGGTGATACATGAGAAAATCTCATGCATATGATATTGTGATTTATGTTAGGGCTACCCTTCCGAGAAGGTGGGTCCTAATACGATCCAATGATGCATGAAAATCTTAAAGATGCTAAAACGCACAAACTCAAACACTCAAAACTAGGTGAGGCTTGATTCTCTTCCAAGAGATACGTAGGCAACCCGCTAAATGCGGGTGCAGCCCAAATCACCAAAACCATTCAAATCTTGGTATCGATACGACTTCGAATCAAGAGGATAACCAAAAAGGGTCGAACTCAAATATTAAAAATTAAATAAAATGTGTTGTACGATTATTGCACATTTTTGTTCAACATATTTTTGGCACGTCAAGTGGGACCCTTTTTGTCTTTTCATCTCTTAGTTTTATTCGATACTAATATTTATCTATTTTGGTTGCAAGGAAAATGGCACCAATCGCGACTGTGAACTTTGATGAGCTAGTGGCCACTTTCATGGTGAAGGGGGGTCGTTGGATCAAGAGACGGTCGTTCGAAGTTCGCTTTGAGGTTAGTAGGGATTCCATCACTGCGGAGATCCCAGTCAAGAATGTTTTCGAGGATCTGCCAGCTCCGGAGGATGAGAAAATCACTAACTCGGTGATTAGGTTTCCACAACCAGCCTCAAGCAAAGAAAGCATGAAGCTTAAAAGGTTCCCGAGTCACGGGGGCAAGAAAGCTAAGCCTGTGAAGCTTGATGAAAAGAAAGTTGAGAACCTATCAACCAGCAACAGACTTGTACTCCGTAAGGGTGCGAGCAATGTTGCCGGTCCGAGCGGTACAAAGCCTGGAGAAGGAGTTGTTTGAGGACCCATCATTCAAGTCATAAGAAAGAATGTTGGGGCGAATGTGATTCCGGCCGTGCAATCTGTACCCATGGCCAAGAGGGCAAGCAAGCCCAAGAGAAGGAGGGGGCGAAAATACGGCTCTTAGTGTGGGAAAACCGGGGCCCTTCGTAGGTTAGCCCAATCTCCCGCGTTGGAGCAAGCCAACGCCATTTCCTGGAAGGCCGCCAAAGACCTCCTTGAGGCAAACAAGACTAGCATCGCACCTCAATCCGCGAGCTTAAGCCATATTTTCTTTGGTTCAATTCCTTGGGATATGAACCAAGTCGAGCAAGTCATGGTTACCTCCTATTCGGAGGGAGAGGTCGAAGAAGGATCTGTAAAAAAAAGAGATCGGAAAGCCAAAGCTTCGAGGGTTAAAGTGTTGAAGCCTACGGAGCCTCAGAAGGATGTCCAAGCATCTTTTCAAGCTCAGGACAAAGGGAAGAGCATAGTGGTGCCAAGAAAAGCTACCTCACTCCCTATTTATATGGAGGGGTATGAGGGGCCAATGACAAGGTCAAGGTCTAAGACCACGTCATACGCCGGCACAGTTACTCGTTCTCCAAGTCCGCCAGCTATACCAAAATAGAAACAAAATTCTCCCTTATATGGAGATTTGGATTCGTTATTTCATGAAGATGAGTTTCCGATGGCAGTTGTTAGTGGTATCGGATCAAATGATGGGTCCGAGGAGGAAGTTGAAAGCATGTGAGTGCTAGTTACTGCAGCCTCAACCGTTGAAGAACAACTTCAGGATTTGCAGAAAAAGTTGGAGGAAAGAGATGCTCAAATACAACTCCTCATGGATCAAATGCAACAGCAAAATTCCGAAAACAGGCAAGAGCAAAGACGAGAGGAAAGTATCTCCTCTATCTCTCCCCAAGAGATAAAGGAGTTAATTGCTCAAGGGATTCGGGAATTTAAGATCTCCCAAAGTCCGCCAGTGATTGGCTATAGAAAGCCATACCCTGCGGATTATGATGCAATTCCTTTCCCTCCGCACTATCAAAGGCCGACTTTTGATAAATTTGACGGCATTCACGGTTCACCTCATGAGCATCTAGCTCATTTTTACTCCGCGTGCGGAGAAACTGCTTTAAGCGATCAATTGTTGATAAGGCAGTTTGTCCAATCGTTAAGAGGATCCGCGTTTACATGGTATACGCAGCTTCAGCCCGAGTCGATCTATACCTGGGATGACCTACAAAATGAGTTTTTGGCCCAATTTGTGAGCTCAAAGGCCAAAGTTTCCATCATGGATCTTGCAAATGCTCATCAAAGGCCAAATGAGTCTGCAAATGATTTCATTGCAAGGTGGAGAAGCTTGCGACTTCAATGTCCGGAAAAATTGAGTGAAGAAGCATGTGTGCAAATGTGCACTAACAACTTGATTCCCGAGCTAGCAGTGCACGTAGGCAGCGCGGAGCCTAAAGCTTTCGATGCTTTAGTGTCAAAGGCCTGCAATGTTGAGCGTCAATTGGCTCGGCGTAAAATCGGGGCGAGTCGGCCTCCAGCTAACGAGGTAAGAAAAGATGAGGGTAGGAAACCCGCGAAAAAAGGAGAATCGATGGCCACTTTCATTAAGTCCCAAGGAAAACCCTCCGGGAATACTTCTAGGGCACATGACAAGGGTCAGGCCAAAGAGACTACTAAAAGGCTAACTCTCAAGGAGAGGAAGCAAAAGAAATACCCCTTTGATGATGAAGATTTAAGAGGTATATTCAGCGAATTGATGAAGGAGAAAATGATATCTCTCCCGGAGTCAAAGAGGCCAAATGAAGTCAACAAAACGGGTGATCCGAGGTATTGCCCTTATCACCGTATTGTTAGTCATCCCTTCGTCGGAGGTTGTAAAAACCAAACTGCTTCATCAAATCCTAGTTCATTTGATGCAATTCCTTTCCCTCCGCACTATCAAAGGCTGACTTTTGATAAATTTGACGGCATTCACGGTTCACCTCATGAGCATCTAGCTCATTTTTACTCCGCGTGCGGAGAAACTGCTTTAAGCGATCAATTGTTGATAAGGCAGTTTGTCCAATCATTAAGAGGATCCGCGTTTACATGGTATACGCAGCTTCAGCTCGAGTCGATCCTTCTCCTCGTCGATAGCTTCGTTTTGATATATAATACGCCTTAATCTGACATCTGAGTAAAAAGTTATGAATATTTAAAGATCAAAAGCATATTAATCACTTTAATTTTATTTCAATAGGCTATAATGTTTTTATATTTGACTTAAATTAACATTCACATACTGTAATTTATCTCGAGAGCTTCGAAATGAGAGGTTATACTAATCATTCCGATAATTAGATAAGAACTTACGCAAGTTTAAAATTTTTATATCTGGTTATACATTATTATATGTTATGAATGCAACAAGTTATATATATTAACTAGGGTTTTTATTTGAGCCAAACAAGTCTAGTATTAATGTTTGATTATATTTAGCTCATTTAGAAACAAGTCAAGTTCGAGTCGAACCTATATTTGAAATTGAGCTCATACTCGACTTATCTAGTAAATAAATGAGCTTGAGTTGAGTGTTTTTTTTTTTGCAAGTATTATGCCACTTTACTTGCTCATGATATAATAACTTATTAGAAAATTTGCAAAATTCACAAAATATATGCTATTTGAGTTTCAATCGAGCCGAGCCGAACTTTGAGTCAACCATAAAAATGTGCTCATAATAAACTCATTTTGTAAATAATGCTCGAAACAAGCTTTTATTGAGCAAAACTCGAGCCAATTAAGCTCTAGCTACTTAGCTCATCTAACAACCATAATCTTAACTTATGTTTATTATATTTCATTTCCTATACTAATTTAGTTGATTTTTTTTTATATTTCATTTATATATTTATATTTTTTTTAGGCACGAAAAAATGTTAGCGTTTTATCATAAACCAGTGACATTTTATCTTAAAATAATATCATTAATTATCATATTATATATAATTCTTCATGTCAATTCCCTCCAAAACAATATCGTAGATTTATGATGGTGCCCCCCCTCCGAAAATTTTCTGGCTCCGCCACTGACTCCACCTATGAAGTTGGCAAATCTTAACCGTCAAAAAATTAACCGACGGTTAGATTTGGCCCCCTCCTTCACCCCACCCTTCATTTTGTGACCTATTGAAATAGGTAAATCAAATACCATCAATACAAGAAGTAGTCGATTTAACTGAAAAGTTACATGCTTCAATCAACAGTTACACCACTCTCCCTGCCAAAAGTAGGAGTCAATTGGGAGTTTGAAGTCTTTCTTTACAAATAAGATTCGACGTTCCATGAAAGCCTTTATACTCTTTGCCTCTTCCGTTGACAGTGGAACTAGTGGTGGTTTAAAGGCTTCCAAAGCCCAGGAGGATGGCAGCACTTAGCTTCTACATCATGGGAAAATCTTCCAAACATCTTCTCACACTCAAGATATGGTTTCACATAAATATTATAAAACTTAAGCCTAGTTGGTTTGATTATGTCTGTCAAAGGCACCTCAAAGCCAAGCCCACCTCTTGATCTCACGTGCTTGATAATGGACATTTCTAATGGGCATTATAGGGTAGTTTAGTTGCATTTACATTGTAGAACATGCATATTTTAGTGTTAATTTAGATTAAAATATTTTCGTGGCAAAGTTTGGAATCTACGCTATTTTGGTTGAATTGTGCAGAATCGTAGATCCGACATGGTGGAAAGCAAGGGAAAGTTGTTAAACATGTCCAAGTAAAGTCAAGAAATCAAGCTAAGAAGAGAAAGAAAGGAGGGAAGAAAGAACGAGAATTAAGTCTCTGGGCAGATTTCGCTGCTAGCGAGTGCTTCTTGCTGACAGCGAGTGGAACCAGGAGCGTCGCCCAGCAAGCATGCGAGAACAAAGGATGCCAGCGAGAGGATGCCAGCGAGAGGGAGCCATCGAGAGACGAAGAAGCCAGCGCGAGCGAGCAAGCGATATCCGCTGCTAGCGGCATGACTCGCTCCAGCGAGACATTCACTGCCGCGGAAATAGTCGCTGCCAGCGAAAAGCACCAGGACAACGAAGACTTGGCTACCCGCGGTTGCGAAAGGAAGAACAAGCTCCAGCGAGTTAGAACTCTCGCGGCAGCGGATTGGGTGTCTCGCGACAGCGGAATCAGGAGGTCGGAGGAGGATGGAAAAGTTTCTAAGGCATGGGAATTCGCTGACAGCGAGTGTGGTAGCGAGGTGGTAGCGAAAATCCAACAGTAGCTCGATCAAGGCCATTTGCTGCTAGCGAAATTTCTCGCTGCCAGCGGAATCCGACGCTGAACTAAATTTGGAAAGTCTATCTTTTATCTAGTTTGTTTAGGAAGTTTCTATCTTTTATCTATCTTTTACGGAAGACATTAGGCTTACAAATAGGATGTTCTAGGGTTAGCTTAATTAATTTTAAAGTGGAGCAATCACCATAGAAGAGAAGAGAGCTTAGGTAAGCCATGAGCGACTAATTTTCCTAGTGTTTCGGCTACGTTTTCGGAGACTTGGTTGGTGAATTGTGAGTTTTTAATTCAAGTTATCTTTCCTCTATTATAATTCCTTCAACTTCCTTGTGCTTATTGTTATGTTATTAATGTTAACTTGCTTGGCCAACTTGATAATATTGATTTCGTGCTAAGATTTAATGCTTTCGTATTTGCGTTATTTCTATAGTAGCATGCATAAGATTGCGGATTCCGTGTTTGAAGCATGATTATGTAGGAAGTTGACATATATCTTAAACATCAATTTACCGTGTTTAATTGGTGTTATTTATGTGCTCAAGTTCTTGGGATGTTGTGCTATCTCGTTGTTAAATCTTAACCGTGTTATGATTGCATTGAGGTGTAAGGGATTAATTGGACTCGTAGGAATTTTGATCTATATAAACCAAGACGAGAGGAATTTGTAGGAAAGTTAATAGCTTGAAAAGAATTCGATGATCGATAAGCCAACCAATGTCAAAGAATTCGTAGGTGGAACCGTTCTCTACTCTTGATTTTACAACAAAAATTAGGGGTGTGCATAACCGGGTAACCAACACGAACCGGTTAATTGTGTCGGGTACCCGGAACCGTTAAACCCAAATTCCCCGAACCGTATCCGAACCGTCTAAACCCGGGTACCCGACACGGTTAGGGTATTTGGTTCCGTGTCGGATACCCGGGTACCCGACACGAACCGCTTTTTTTTTTTTGTCTGTCCGTGTGTACTGTGTTCCTTCCCTAGTTCCCTTCACTGTAAGCTAAATCCAGAACCATTGTTGAATTGAGGAACCAGACCAAGAGGCTTCAACAACAATCACCCAAAATGAGAAGGGAGGAGGAGGAGAAACCGAAAATTGGAAAGAAATCAAGCGAGATCTGGCCAGATCTAAAGAGCTCCGGGTAGTTGTGAGGAAGAGAGAAGGGAGGAGGAGGAGAAACCGAAAATTGGAACGAAATCAAGCGAGATCAGGCCAGATCTGAAGAGCTCCGGGAAGTTGTGAGGAAGAGGATGACGTCTGGTGGTGGTGACGACTGGCGATAGCAGCATCCGGTGGGCGGTACGTGGCGGTAGGAACTTCTGGCCAGATCTGAAAAGATGAAGAGCAAGGGAATGACGGAGGAGGTGAAGGCCGGTTGTGATTCTCCGATTGAGAGCGTAGGGCGAGTCGAAAATGGAGCTTCTTTCATGGCGCCATGGCGGGGAGTAAAAGAGCAAGTGAGAAGGTGAGAGAGAGCACTGGAGCCTGGAGGCTGGAGGAAGGGCTTCTGACGGCTAGGGTTTTGTTATTTGAACAATGGAAACATAGAAATATTTATAAAAAAAAAAAAGAAAAAGCCGAGAACATTGTCTGGCAAAAAAGAATTAAAAACATAGAAATATTTAAAAAAAAAAGAAAAAGAGAAGGCCGAGAACGAGAATGGCACTGGCGAAAAAAATTAAAAACATAGAAATATTAAAAAAAAAGAAAAAGAGAAGGCCGAGAACGAGAATGGAAAAAAAAAACTAAAACGGAGGTGTGAGGATTCGAACCCACGCCTCTTTGAAAGAGGTAAGTACTTGCGCTTACATGGAACCAGTTGAGCTAGCAGAGTTTATTGATATTTAAAGGATTCTATTTATACTAGTATTATACTTCCCAACATAACATTAAAAAAAAAAATTTAAACGGTTCGTGTCGGGTACCCGACAAGGCGATTTGCCCGACCCGAACACGAACCGTTTACAACCGTGTTTTCTCGGTTCGTGTCATTATCGTGTCGTGTTTTTTTGGTTTCGGGTTTTTTCGTGTCGTGTTTTCGTGTCGTATTTTCGGTTTCGGGTTTTTCTGCACACCACTAACAAAAATTCCGTCTTTACATTACTTTACTTGCTCTTATTTAAAAGTTGCATCTTTTCCCACTTTTGTTACTTGTTGGTGATCAAATTGCATTGTGAAATCTTAAATCTCCCGAGGATTCGACCCCTTTCTTGCCAATTATACTAATTTGTGGGAGTGGGAACTATTTGATTGGGAATCAACGATTTTCATCCCGTCAAGTTTTTGGCGCCGTTACCGAGGAGATTTAATTCGATTTCTTTGTGTAGTTTAATCAACAACTTTTGTGTGGACCACTCGCATAGTCCACACCCGCTCTACTAATTCCAATCTCTCACCTTTTGATCCAGAAATTGAAAGAACAACTTCTAGGTTGCGAAGAGAGCACTCATCCAACCCGAAAAAAAGAAGAAGAGATGGACGACAACAACCAAAACAACAATCAACCGCCGCCAAACGGCAACAATGTGCTTGTGGTCCCACAACGATGCACTTTGAAGGAGCTAAAGGAGCCAAATTTACAAACACAACCATTGGCTATTAGGCTCCCACCACTCCCGGAGGGCACCAAGTTTGAATTCAAGTCACCATGGGTCCATCTTTTGTCAATGTTTCTTGGCATGAGTGGAGAGGACCCAAACAAGCACCTTGCGGAGTTTCACGAAATATGCGATCGTTTGAGACCTCACGGCATCACGGAGGATCAAATGATGCTAAGGGTCTTCCCATTCACCTTAAAGGATGCGGCCAACGATTGGCTCTATTATATACCCACGGAGAGCATTACTACATGGATGGAGATGAACAAGGCCTTCTTGCGCAAATACTTCCCCGACACATTATTTTTAAGAAGGAGATATCAAGCATTGAGCAATCGGCCACGGAGACTCTCTATGAATATGTGGAGAGATTCAAGAAGCTAAAAGCGAGTTGCACCTATCATGGCTTTTCGGAGGACGATTTGGTCCTATATCTTTATGAGGGGCTACTCGATCATCATCGTGGGATGGTTAACTCGGCTAGTGGAGGGAACATCCTCAACAAAACACCGGAGGAAGCTATGGAGATATTTGAGGAGCTTGCTAATGCTTCTCAACAATATCGACGGTCTCATAGAGCTAAAGGAGTCTTACACTTGGACTCCCCAACATCAAGCATGCAAAACGAGCTTAAGGAGATTAGAGAGGCCCTAAAGAATCTAACTTTGCAAAGGGGTCAACAACAACTCAAAACATGTGGGTTGTGTGAAGACCCATCCCATCCTATGGATCAATGTTCCGACGTGCAAGATGGAGCCATGGAGGTCAATGCTATGGGAGACTACGGTCCACGCCGCAACTATAGTAATAATCTCTATAATTCTAATTTTCAACAACAAGGTTATTGTGGCCGGTTCAATCAACAACAACAACCTCCCTATCAACAAGGAGGACCCCAATATAGAACACCCTATGATAATCGTCAAAGGGGGGCTCCTCAAGCTAATCAACACACAAGAGAAGATGATGGGCCAAATGGCTCAAGCAATTGGAGAATTACAAGCAAAGGACTCGGGCAAGCTACCACCACAAGTGGTGGTCAACCCAAGGGAGAACGTGAGCGCCATCACCCTAAGGAGCGGTAAGGAACTATTTGTTGCACCTAGGGGTGAGAAAGAAGCCTTAGAAGAGATCATGGAAGAAGGCTACAAAGAAAACAAGGAAGAGACAAGTTCTGTGCAAATTCCACTGACAGCGAAACCAGACTCGCTGACGGCGAATGGGGTGAATGCATCTGCTTAACCAGGTACGATCCCAGTCGCTGACAGTGGAACTCGACTCGCTGCCAGCGAACCTGACTCGCCACCAGCGAAAAACGATTCGCTGACAGCGGATTCTGCCCAGAAAGCTAACGTTGGTGACTCCGGACACGACGCTGCCGATTCCAAACCTTTTCTTAACGATTTTAAGCCGGTGGCACCCTTTCCGGAGGCTTTGAGGAATCCAAGGAGGCCGGAGAGCGACACCGAACTCTTTGAAACATTCGCCAAGTGTGAGGTAAACATCCCCCTACTCAACCTAGTTAAAGCTATTCCTCATTATGCAAAGTTTTTGAAGGAATTATGCACGGTCAAGAGGAATCAAAAGTTGAAGGGGAAGCAAAAATTTCAAGTAAGTGAACATGTCTTCGCTATGTTAGAAAGGCGTATGCCCGAAAAGAGTAGCGATCCGAGTATGTTTACTATTCCTTGCACAATTGGAGATGCTAAATTTAATCATGCTTTGCTAGATTTAGGAGCATCCATTAATGTTATCTCATACTCCCTCTATAAATCGCTTGGTCTTGGTGCTTTGCAAGAAACAAGAGTTGTGATCCAATTGGCAAATCGTTCTCAAATCTATCCTAGGGGGTTTGTAGAAGATGTTTTAGTTATGGTGGACAAGCTAATCTTTCCCACAGATTTCTTTATTTTGGACATGGAGCATGGAGTAGCGGAGGCGCCTATCCTCTTGGGTAGACCCTTCCTAAGGACCACCCGAACAAAGATTGATGTCTGTGCCGGTTCGCTTACTATGGAGTTCGATGGAGAAAAGGTAGAGTATTGCATATTTTATGCAATGAAATATCCTCATGATGAACACTCTCTATTTGCTATTGATACTATTGAACCTTGTGTAGAAGATGTTTTTGAGCTTAATGGGAAAGATAAATTGTAAGTAGCTTTAGAAACCCCTCTAGATGATCTTTCAATAGAATATTCTATTTCACCTTACTTGCATGAAGTTTTGGGAGCATTAGAGGCACAACATACTCACCAAAGAAATGATGCCTTAACACTAACCCTCCCAAGCGAGAGGCTTTTACCTTCTATTGTTCAGGCACCTATGATAGAGCTTAAACCATTGCCGAATCACCTCAAGTATGCCTTCTTGGGTGATGGAGATACCTTGCCGGTCATCATATCAAATAAGCTCACTCTTGAGCAAGAGGAGAGGTTGATAGCGGTGCTTAAGGAGCACAAGACGGCCCTTGGATGGACAATTGCGGACATCAAAGAAATAAGCCCAACTATGTGCATGCATTGCATACTCTTGGAGGAAGGAGCCAAACCATCAAGACAACCCCAAAGGACACTCAACCCACTAATGTTGGAGGTGGTCAAGATGGAAGTTCTAAAGCTATTACAAGCCGGTATGATCTATCCTATCTCCGATAGTAAATGGGTTAGTCCTACGCAGGTGGTTCCAAAGAAAAGAGGCATCACGGTCGTAGAGAACAAGGAAGGAGAGCTAGTGCCCATGCGAGTCCAAATCGGATGGAGAGTTTGCATTGACTATCGCAAATTGAACACGGAGACTCGCAAGGACCACTTTCCTCTCCTAGTTATTGACCAAATGGTGGAGCGCCTCGCCGGAAGAGCTTACTATTTTTTCTTGGATGGCTACTCGGGCTACTTTCAAATTGCCATCGCACCGGAGAACCAAGAGAAAACAACATTCACATGTCCTTTTGGCACTTTTGCATATCACCGAATGCCTTTTGGACTATGCAATGCTCCGGGTACATTCCAAAGGTGTATGGTAAGTATTTTCTCCGAGTATATTGAAACGTTCATCGAAGTTTTTATGGATGATTTCACCGTTCATGGCGATGACTTCAACTCTTGCTTAGACCATTTGGCATTGGTTTTAAAAAGATGTGTTGACACAAATTTGGTTTTGAATTCCGAAAAATGCCACTTTATGGTTGAATAAGGGATTGTTTTAGGTCACATCGTCTCCCGAAAGAGAATTGAGTTTGACAAGGCAAAGATTGACATCATTCAATCTTTTCCTTGCCCTACTAATGTGCGCGAAGTTCGCTCTTTCCTTGGTCATGCAGGATTTTATCGCCGATTCATCAAGGATTTCTCCAAGATCACCGCACCTCTTTGTGAACTCCTCAAGAAGGACACCACATTTGAGTTTGATGAGAAGTGTAAGGAGGCTTTCCACGAGTTGAGAAGTCGTCTTGTTACCGCACCAATCATTCAAGCCCTGGTGTGGACCCTTCCATTCGAGCTAATGTGTGATGCTAGCGACTACGCCGTCGGAGCGGTTCTTGGACAAAGGATTGACAAAGCCTCACATGTCATCTACTATGCTTCAATGATGCTAAATGGAGCCCAACGGAATTATACAACCACGGAAAAGGAGCTATTGGCCGTGGTGTTCGCCTTGGACAAGTTCCGCGCATACTTGCTAGGCGCAAAGGTAATAATTTACTCCGATCATGCATCCCTTAGGTACCTCATGAAGAAGAAGAACGCCAAACCAAGGCTTATTCGGTGGATCTTGCTCTTGAGCGAGTTCGACATCGAAATCAAAGACAAGAAAGGCACGAAAAACTATGTGGCCGATCACCTTAGCCGCATTGTGCACCCGAATAGTGTGGGGGAGAAGCTACAAGCACTTGGAGAATTTTCGGACGAAACTCTACACTTCGTTTCAAGTTCTGTTGAAGACTCGTTGACAGCGAACGCTCTTATTTGCCAGTGGACCCAACTCGCTGACAGCGAACCGAGTCCGCTGCTAGCGAGTCAAGTCACCAGCGAGCCTCTCCAGTCGCCGACACCAACTCACATTCTGACCCCATTCGCTGACAGCGAACCCAGCCCGCTACCAGCGAGTCAAGTCACCAGCGAGCCTCTCTAGTCGCCGGCACCAGCTCACATTCTGACCCCATTCGCTGACAGCGAAACTGACTCGCTGCCAGCGAATACTGCCCAAAAGGTATGTCCGGATTCACTTACACCCTTGTCTTTGATGGCAGCCAACGTTCCTTGGCCATGGTTTGCGGACACGGTCAATGGAAGCATTGTGCGATTCTATGTTTGGGACGATCCGTTTCTATGGAAGCATTGTGCGGATCAAATCATTCGGCGATGCCTTCCGAATAATGAGGTAATGTCCGTTCTTAGCTTTTTTCATTCTTATGCATCTGGGGGACACTTTGGACCGAACAAAACGGCTAAAAAGGTACTTGATTCGGGATTCTATTAGCCCACGATTTTTCGTGATGCATATGCTTTTTGTAAATCTTGTGATCGGTGCCAACACATGAGGAATATTGCACCTAGAAATGAGATGCCTCAAACTAGGATGATGTTTTGTGAAATTTTTTATGTTTGGGGGATTGATTTCATGGGGCCTTTTCCTAGTTCCTTTGGGAATCTTTATATCTTACTTGTGGTGGACTACGTCTCCAAATGGGTGGAGGCGAAAGCCACCAAAACTGACGATTCTAAAGTGGTTTCAGGATTCCTTAAGGACATGTTTACTAGATTTGGTATTCCACGTGCATTAATTAGTGATCGAGGTACCCACTTTTGCAACAAGACGGTGGCCGCTCTCTTGAGGAAATATCCACCGCCTATCATCGTCAAATCAATGGGCAAGCCGAAGTGTCAAATAGATAGATCAAGAGAATTTTGGAGAAGACGGTTGCACCAAACCGAAAAGATTGGAGCCAACGGTTAGATGATGCTCATTGGGCATATCGCACGGCCTACAAAACCCCAATAGGTATGTCTCTTTACCGCTTAGTTTATGGAAAATCATGTCATTATCCGGTAGAACTCCAACACAAGGCCTATTGGGCGGTGAAAGAATGCAACATGAGAGTAGATGAGGTTGGCGAGTTCCGCAAGCTCCAAATTCAAGAATTAGAGGAGATTCGTTGGGATGCATATGACAATGCCATCACTTACAAAGAAAAGACCAAAGCGTGGCATGACAAGCACATCTTGAGAAAGGACTTTAAGGTAGATGACAAGGTACTTCTCTATCAATCTCGCCTTAATCTTTTTCCAGGAAAGCTACGCTCAAGATGGAAAGGTCCCTACACCATCATGCACATATATCCACATGGAGCGGTAGAAATCAAGGATGAGGAGAATGCACACGTGTTCAAGGTAAATGGCCACCGGCTAAAGCGATACTATGATGGCTTCTCCAACAAAATCATGGAGGAGATGAACCTCCAAGAGCCCACCAAGGAGACCCATTGAGGGGTCATACCGTCGAGCCTACGACATAAAACAAGGGCGCTTCTCGGGAGGCAACCCGAGGTAGGTTTTTCGTCTTGCAATTTAAATTTCATAATTAGTTAATTAGTATTAGTTTATTTATTTATCTAATTTTGTTAGAAATTTCCTTATTATATTAGATAGATTTTTTCGGAAAAGTGTGGAGCTAACCTTGCAGGGTTAAGAGAAGGACTGGGCTGTTTTCGCTGGCAGCGAACCTAATTCGCTACCAGCGAGAGCAACCAGCAGCAAACAAGGAGAGCCGAGCCAAGCAGCCCGATTCGCTGCCATCGAACCCAACCCGCTGGCAGCGGGTTCTGATTCTCCGAAGACCACCCAGATTTCCAAAAAAAAAACAAACAAAAAGGGAATCAAATAGTGAAGATTTCATTTACCCCTTTTTACCCACTTACCTTTTTACCACTTTCCTTTTTATCCATTTTTTTTATTTTCATCATCCCCCCTTTCCATTTTTACCATCTCCTTCCTCCTTCGAAAAACCCCATCAAACCTCCATTGGAGCACCTCCAAGCTTCACACCTCCATAGCCACATCATCATCTCCGCCACCCCGAAACCAAATTCCGGCACCGAATTCCGACTCCCAACGAGCTGATCTACGCAACCACACCACATTCACCACATTCCGACAACCCATAAACCACCTCATCCCTTTCTTTCTTCCACCATTGCGTAGATCGGGTCGAATTGGGAAACTTTCGTGAAGAAATTTTGGAATTTCGACGTCCGGACAACGACGCCGGAGTTTCGGAAGCTCCGAATCACTCCCGCGGAATAGTTGCCGCCACCACAGCCATCGCCGGCGAAAGTCTACGCCACCAGCGAACCAGCAGCTCCGGAGGCCACCAGGTGATCCCAGTCGCTGCCAGCGAGCACCCTTTGCTGCCAGCGAGTCGCAACCATTACACAGCAGCTCCGGAGCCCATCGACTGATCCTATTCGCTGACAGTGAACGTATTCGCTTCCAGCGAGTCCTGCCGGTTCCACACCTTTGCGCGCAGCACCCTCGGCCTGAAACCATTCGCTGCCAGCGGGATTCCACTCGCTGCCAGCGAGAATCCTCCAGTGAGTCGCCTTCTTTGTGAGTCCTCGGTCTTCATCTATTGATTATAATTGTTATGGCTTCTCTACCAATGGTTAGGCCTAGGGGATTGACTAGAGCTCAAAGGACTAGGTGGGACGATCTTGATGCTCGTCGGTATATTTCGACGAAATTTTTTGATATCCCCACATTGAGATTATTGGGACTTGAGGAGAGTGTGCGGACGTTTATGGGCATTGGAGATATTGATGGTTTGGTAGACAAGTGTGTCCGCACTTATCCGTCTTTGGTTAGGGAGTTTTTGGCAACCTATACAACGGCTAGTGATGATGGTTTTACTTTTCGATTGGGTGGGGCGAATCAAGCCATGACGTTTGAAGAATTGAAAAATGTGCTCGGGGTCACGGGCAATCCCACCGCCCATTGGTCTGAATTGCCTCGTAGCTCCACCCCTCAACAACGATGGTTGCAAGTCGCACAAAAGGCCATGACCTCCGGCAATGACTACAACTCTAGCATCGTCCACCCTTCCCTTATACTTTGCCACAAGGTCTTGAACAACACTTTTTTCGGGCATGCCGAGATCAACAAGGTCTCAAAGGGAAGTTGGGCGTGGATGACTTGCTTGTTGCCAAAAGCACGTGAGATTTCGGATTGGGTAGAGCTTTTCTTTGCCGCTTGTGACGAGGCTACTAAGAAGCATTCAAGGAAGGAAGAGGTCAAGATTGGCTCTGGAGGCTTGATTACATTGATTCCGATGGAGCTTGATATTGATTTGAATGATTATGTCCCTTGCTCGGACAACTTTAGGCTTGATTTGGTTTCCCTAAAGAAGGCCAACATAGTGAGAGTGAATGATGATAGACGGAGCTTCATTTGGTATTCCGGGGTCAATAAGTCCCACACTTTGGTACTCCTTCGCCCACTACCCACCGGTCCCTCTCCCGCCGATTTATATATTCCATCCGACGCCCTACCATTGAGGCCACATCCGGTAGCCAACTAAGGGGACGCGTATAAGGAGGCTTATGAAGAACCTACGGAGATGGAGTATGAGACGGCGATGCAAGTGGAGACATTCTATCCACGAGAGTCTTATGGAAGGGGAGCTAGTTCTTCACATGGAGGGTTCCATGGAGAGTCTTATGATGACTTTCCCTCTCATGGTTATTTTGAGAGTGCCTTCCGTCAAATCACCGAGCGTCAAGATGCCACGGACCGATGAATTGAGGAGAACCATACCATTCTCATGGATCAACAACGAAGGAATCATGAGGAGATCATGGCCCAATTCAACGCTTGGGCACCCTTTGGGTGGCAAACCCAATTTTCACCACCACATTGAGCTCGTGAGTTTCCTTTTCCCTCACCTATTTCAATTGTTTAATTTTTGTTGTCTTTATTTCATTAGGGACAATGAAATATTCAAGTGTGGGGGAGGGGTTTAGTGTACATATTGCATTAGTTAGGTCATATTTAAAATTTTCACATGCACATCATGTTTATTTCTAGCATTTATATTGCATTAGAAAAAGAAAAAAAAATTGAAAAACTGCAAAACAAAATCCAAAAATATCATGCATTGCATTCATGTATTATTCAAATACCCGTTTTGCCTCACTTGTCCTCTATTTTATTTGAGTTTTTGAGCTTAACCTATAAATCCCATGATATATTTGAATTGGCTAATCTTGTCACATACTTGTGTTGATTTTCATTGGAGCATGACTTGTTAGTTGAATTGAGCAAGTATGATTCTTATTGGCATTATTGAAATCTAACAAAACTTGTCCTAGTGAGAAATTGTGGCCTTATAGGGATTTTCATCATATTTATTCCCTTTTGCTTTCTTGTGTGACATTATACCCTCCTTATGCACTTACCTCTTGAGATTGACATTGTTATCTATATCTGAGGCCGAATTTATATGTCTATTGCTTATGAGTTTCAAATGATAGAGGCATGATTTTCTTAGCCATATTATTATCCATATCCACCCTACATATGTGTCCTTTGCTTGTAACCAAATTTGAGCCTTAGTCTTTTCTTTGAAGCTCCACAAAATTTATCCTAGCCGATGATGAGCCTTACCCTATCCGGGAATTAGGATTAGAATTGGTGAATGATTGATTTGGTTGAGTGGAAAAGAGATTATTGTTGAGAAAGTTACAAGTTTGGATGAGTATGTAATTTTAGTTTTATTCCTCATATTGTGCATTATTGTTTTGGCTCTAAAAAAAATGAATGAATGAAAAAAAAAGAGGAAAAAAAAAAGAAGAAGAAAGAAAAAAGCATGAGTTTGAGCCTTTTATCTTCATTATAAATGTGAGAGTTGAAAATAATCTTTGGTTGAGAAATGAATGTTTTTTGTAAAGATGGTGTGAGAGCTTGAGTTTAAGATGACGTTTTTGAGAGAGTGGATGGTTGATGTTTGATTGTCTAGGATCTTGATTCCCGGATTTTGAGCACCACATGACCATAAATTCTCCTTGCCCTTAATTCCTTACCAAGCCCCATTACAACCTTGATAAAAGACCTCTTGATGTTGCTTGTGAGTGATGGCATCTGCGGTGGAGAATATGTGATATATGTGTCAATTTCTATGTAGCTTTTTGCATTTTGGATTGAGTTGAGATATATATTGTTAAAGCCTAAACAGAATGAGAGTGAGAGCAAACACATAATCCCGGTGAGGTTGGATGAGATGTGCCTTATTTTGAATCGTTCATATACTTGCTAGGATGTTACCTTTCATGTTCATTGCTCCTCCACTTTGATGTTGCGTTTGACAAGGTTAGTGCTTGAAGATTATATGTGTGGGATAATGGTTTTGATCTTCTTTATTTTGCATTGCTTGAGGACAAGCAAAAGGTTAAGTGTGGGGGAGTTGAATCTGTTTGTCAAAAGTAACCCGAAGATATTCTGGGACTTCAACTAAGCAACCAATGTCATATTTCATTGTCTGTAATAGAAACTCAATCTTCTTTTCGGCGTCCGCTATGTCATATTTTATAATTCTTGGTTCTCTCCTCAACACATTCAGCGCATCTCTGCAGATCAATCCATATATGCCCAACAAATCAACTCTTAATTTGATAGAGAACCCAACTTTTAATTCTCCCATGCTGAAAATCTCTTCTTTTGTTGATTCCCGACATTTCAACTTCTTCAACAAATCCAGATATCGTTGTAGTTCACCTAAATCAAGTGGGAGTCTTGGTTCACAAACAATCTCCTACCTCCATAAACGTCTTCCGAAACCCATTTGTGAAAGCTCATCAAGGAGTGTCCTCAATCTTTCCTCTATGCCAAATCCAAAAATTTCAGGAGATGAGAGAAAAATCCTATTAATATCACCTATTCCTAATCCCAGCGTCGATAAAACAGCTATACACTTCTTAGATTCAGCAATGTTCTAAAAGGCTAAGGCGTTAGGCAGGTGCCTAGGCGGACTTAGAACAAATGTGATTATTTCCTTATATTTTAACGTTTATCACATCTCAATCATTCATATAATGTAATAATAATCCATAATATCATTATAAACCCAAATTTGTGGTACTTAATTAACAATAAAGTAAATAAACGCAAAAGTATGCATCAGAATAGCGACTATAAACCTCATAAAATCCAAAATTATAGGTTTGACTAAAAAGCAAATGCGTCCCGACTTGGGCCATAAAAAATCCTTAAGTCGACTAATCACTTGACTAAATGCTAAAACTAAATAATCGTCAACCTAGACGGGTCTAGGTGGTACTTAGGCGGGTCTAGACATGCCCGTGATTGAGCCTGTTAAAGTGGCCCAACGTAACAGGATCCCGAAAAATTTAGGGCACAGTGTTATTTGAAAGGTAGGTATATAATATATACTCCCTCCGTCCAAAAATAAATGGACTTTTACTATTCATGCACGCTTTTTTAGGAGTTAAAAACTATATAAAATATTAACTTTTTTATTAATTTTTTTTAATAATTACAAACTTATTATCAATAAGTTTGTAATTATTAAAAAAAATTAATAAAAAAGTTAATATTTTATATAGTTTTTACCTTCTTAAAAAAGCGTGCGTGAATAGTAAAGGCAATGTATTTTTAGACGGAGGTAGTATATATATATATATATATATATATATCCTAGAGGATTTAGTTAAAACCGTTTGGATTACTGGCAAGGAGTTAGTGTGCGTTTTAAAAAAAACAAAAGGAAATAATCACTTGACTAAAATGCTAAAACCGTGTTCGATTCTCAATAGGCTCTTTTAAAAAAAAAAACAAACAGCTGATGTCATCATCTTCTTTGGCCCTTCTCGTTTCTCCCTTCTCCTCCAACGAGCTTCTATTTTGGGAATTTATTATTTAATTGTTGTTGTTACCTTTTTTATCCTAAAAAATTGATTAAAAATAACATATATAGTTTATTTATCTAGGACTCTCTCCATTAATTCAAACATATCATTTTACTATTCATTTGCATTTTTAAGAGCTAAAAATTGTATAAATATCAATTTTTCAAATATTTTTTATAATAATTTATTACTTACTAATAAGTATGAGTTTACAAAAAAAATAATTAAGTTGATATTTTATATAATTTTTATCATAAAAATGTCCGTAAATAGTAAATAATTAATATGTTTTTTTCCTAATGGAGGAAGTATAAGTATATAATTATATAATATCAAAATTCATAATTGATACAATAAATAAAGCCTAGCTAATTAAAAAAAATTAGCACAGGACCCTCGAAAAGATTGGCACGACCCTGGATCTAGACAGTGCTTATGCGGGTCTAGGCGGGGTCTAGGCAGCACCTATGTGGTGCCTAGGTGGATTTCCATCCAAAGACCGGCCTAGGTGGATTCACTCTCATCCACCGCCATCACATTTGGGCACTCACTTAGAATCCTACTTACTGTATCATCAGTTATCTGTAAACCCTTCAAAACCCAAATGCACCTCAGGAAATCTCCTGGTTCACTCTTAAATTCCAAGATGGCAGCTTCCCAATTCTTCAAAAATTGCAACCCAAAAATTCCAGGACAGCTACAAGTTAATGTGACGACGAGTTGCTGTGGAAGTTTGAATGAAAACAATAAAATTCCCAAACATTTTTCAACCTTTGATAACTAGGACTTCAGGAGGAAATGATTTTTGGAAAGCAAAAATGGGAGCTCAGAAATTGGAAAGTCGGACTTTTGTAATAGATTAGCAAGCAAAGTTTGTTTCCTGTACTGCGATTGGGAGGATGATAAATATAAGAACGGTGGGGTTTAGCTGAAATAACTAGATTGGGTTTGAAATCGATTTGGTGGTGAGATGAAATGGTTGGGGGGATAAACAAGGGCGCGCACTACCGGTCTTCTAGTCAAAACCCTTAAAGCCATTCAATTTCAAAAGCTCTAATCGGAAATTCTCCTAGTTTTCAAAAGATTCCTTCACCTTTATCTTCTCTTTGCTTCTTCCAACCCCGAAATTGAGAAGTAATTTGATTAGAAATTCAGTTGAATCGGATTAGAGCTTCAATCAGAAAACGCCAATTGTTCCTGGAGACTTGGCGTGTTTGCCGTGTGTTATTTTTTAAGGGGTGGAGATTATTTTTCACCCCATAATGGTAGAGATTATTGTATGGATTATGGGGATAGAAGAGGTTGAGATTTTTTTTTAAAAAAAAATAATTTCGATAGGGTGTTTGTTAGGTATAATGTTATTGATTTTTAAAAAGAATAAAATGAAGAAATTGCCCCCATCTATTGTCTTCCCCTACCTTCGTCCCCCACCTATCGTTGAAAGCGAATCATCCAGATCCCGAATCTCCTTGCGTCCATGGCGGCCCTTGCTCTCCCTCCGTCTCTCACCCAAATCCCGAATCAGGTGTCTCCCATGGCTCCGACTTCGAGCGTCCATGGCGGCCCCCTCAACCTTTACTTCCATGGCCGACGTTAAAGGGGCAAGGGGCATGATAGTCAGACACACGGTTGTTGGAGTCGAGAACCCCGACAATCTTGCCCAGCAAAGGTTGATTATTGGCTGAAAATAATCCCGAATAATCCTCACCTCCTAAATATAAACCGAAAACTGAACCGAAACTAATAGGTTTGGTTCAGTTTTTAGCCAGTTCGGTTCGGTTTTGAGCATAACTGAACCGAATTCAATCGAGCAATTTGAGTTTGTGGGAATTTCATCGGAATTAACCCAGCGAAAAAAGGGCAAAAAAAAAAACAAAAAAAATTGTGCAGTACTACAAATGAACTCCAGTGAAAACTGCAGAACAAATAGCACTATGAAAACTGCATAGCAAATTGCACAACACTACAAAAATTTGTAAACAGCACATCAAATAGCAAAAAAAAAAAAACACATGGCATGTGCAACCTTAAAGCATCACAACAAGAGGGTTATTAACATTAAAATATAAAATTTTAAAAAAAAACGGTTATTTTCCAGTTTAACCAAACCGAGTATAAACCGAACTGAAAACCAAATTAAAAATATCTTGAACTGAAAACCTAAAACGAAATATCTCGGTTCGGTTTAGGTCTCGATTATTCGGTTCGATTCGACTGAAAAAATCGGTTTGAATCTAATTATGAATAGCCCTAATACCCGGTCCGCCACCTTAGTGACCTTCCTCTTAATCCTAATCCTATATTTGCACTCCCTTATAATCATATAGGCACACTCATCTATACTCACATATTTCCTTTCTATTTCACCCATATTTCGCACTCTCCATATATAGTAGACAATTCCATTAATCATAAGGATTTTTGTTTGACTCTCAAGATTGGATCTTGTGCTATCTCCCACTAAACATCCCATCCACTATTCAAGTGTTTCCACAATCATGCTCATGTGCGCTCAGCTGAATACTCTAGCAGCAACGCTTCGGCTATAAGGGCAGCCAAACCATAGATGATTGACATCCTCTTCATGATAACCACACAATACACACGCAACTATATTCATGACCCCCAATCGCATCAATCTATTCCTCGTGTAGAGTCTGTTGTGTAAAGCTGGCTAGGAGATTAAACTCCACCTCCTGCATTGTATCCCTCTCTATAGTAAATTTCCCCAATCTTTTCTATTCCCTTTGGATCTTAGCACTTCATACACTCCCTTGGTGTTATTTCCATGGAGGTGTTAGACCCGAGGTCTTAAGAGGCACCAACCAATGCCACCTAGCCCTCTCAGGTCTGTTGTCCTCAATTTTAGCCTGGAAAAAAGAGCTCTTGTATCATGGGTAGGGCTTGAATCTCTTATAAATAGCTCCCAACATCCTTATGATATCCGATGTGAGACGGTGTGGTACAATCTCCCCCACTTAAAGCACGAATGACCCCGTCAGGCCCAAGGGACTGCCCCCCGGGTGGAGCGTATCTGAGCATATTGTCGATGCACCTCCGAGTCCGGAGTCAGCTCTGATACCATCTATAAGACCCGGGGTCTTAATAGACCCCAACCCATGCCACCTAGCCCTCTCAAGTCTGTTGTCCTCACCTGGAACCTGAAAAGGAAGAGCTCTTGTGTCATGGGTAGGGCTTGAATCACTTATAAATCACTCCCCACATCCTTATGATATCCGATGTGGGATGGGGTGTTATCAGAGTATGTTCTCCTTTGCCCATCGGACCCATATGAATTGCCTATCTAACAGTATATTTGCAGCCAGTTAGAGTTGCAGTTGCGGAAGACTCACCGACCACCTCTTCTTCCTATTGAAGAAGAGACTTGCATCCACCACAATGTTAAATATAGTGCTAATTAGAGTTGGCAATACCCGACCTAACCTGAGAAAACTGATCTGACTGATCCGACCCGAACCCGTCCGACCCTCGAATAATCCTACATAACTTTAAAGACAACTTCTATAGAGAATAGCTAGGCTATCCCCTCCTTTCTAACTCGTTTCTTCCGATCCTTCTTCTTTCTGATTCTTTCTAATTGAACAAAATCAACACCTTCTTCAAAAGAGCGGCCCCTCTTTTACCCATTTTCTACTTCTTTTATTTTGGACACAATTTGTCTTCTGGGCGGTTTCTTTCCTCCATAGCCACTTCCAGTTTCGAGAAGAGGATGTCCATGGCGGTAGGAGAAGAGGATGTCCATCAGCTTCAGCCACTTCCAGTTTGGAGAAAAGGGGTGCTCAAGAAGTGTTCACACAACCGTCATGGACGTCGAAGCCTGAATTCGAAGTCTGCAATTGAAAATCGCTTCTACTGCTACCCAATCTTTGTTTTCTCTTCCCCGTATCAGCATCTTATATTTGCAGTGGTAAGCGAAGAGAGGCGAGGATGATGTAGGCGGTGAATTGTGGAGCTTCTGTTGGTTTCTAGTGTCGAGTAGGAAGAATTCAGGTGCTCGAGACCAAGGACGACAATGTTCAAGTAGGAAGAATTCAGGTACGTGTACCAATTTGTGATAATTTGGTTTTTTCATATTCTGAAAATTAGGGTTTTCGGAAGAGAGGGAGAGAAGAGACCAAGGTGAAAGTGTTGTTGGGTTGAAGATTGATATTGTTGTTTAGGGTTTCATTAGAAACAAACAATAAACACATTTGTTTTATTTTTCTCTATTTGTGCTCAATTAGGAGTTAGAATTTTAGTGTTCTTCAAACCCAAAACCCCTGAATTCTTTCTAACCTTAAATTACAATAGTTCTCACAAGCCTTCCTTCCTTAATTTAGATTGTTGATTTTGAAGAAAAATTGCTTGAAATTTCTTGCATCTCCCACGTTCTAGATAGGTATAAAACTGCTTATGCTGACCTTGCTCGGGAATCGAGAAGGGTGCATTAGAATTTTCAGGGAAACAAATGAAGATCGAGTAAGGAAGTGTTTCTAGGCTTTAGGGGAGGTTGTGGAGGCTATGAGGGCATTCGCACCGGGAAGAAAAACCACTCCATTTGCTTGTGCATTTGGTGGGGTCCTATTCATTTGCTCAAGGAAAATCATTTCGGAGCTCGCACCAGTCTTGAATTGCTTGAGCAATCAAACATTTCCATTTGCTCCACCAATCACTTGAGCAAAATTTGCTCCATTTCTTTCTTGAACAATCACTTAATCCAGGCGGCAAGCCACCAGGTAGGCTCACCAAAGCCAATGAAGGATTGAGCACCCACTAATTACACAAATTGTGTAAGGAAAGTGATTTGAACCCTTGACCTCTTGCAAGGGCCACCTCTCCCGTAGGGGACTAGTCGATAACCTCGGAACCCCCACGTCACAAAAAAAAAAGTAGTGATATCTTTCCCTTCTTTTTTGTTTTTTGTTTTTTTTATTTATATAAATGAGTTTTAGACTTTTGTCACTGGTGTAATACACGTGCCTTGAAGGCACGAGATTTTGATTCATTTCAAATTGAACATCATTCTATATATCTATAAAATATTATATTAATATATACTTGTTTACAACAAAAATAATATGTATATAATATTTTTTTAATTTATAAACTAGTTGAAAAGAGATATAATATAATTTTTTAAAGGATTTAATAAGGTAAAGTAGTAATAAAACTCAAACACACCACCTATTATAATTTGAAGTACATGTATAATTATTATCATTAGGATAAACCTAAAAAGGAAAAGAAAATATTTGGGAAAATGTCCACTTTTGTGTATTAGTTTTGCTAATTGTCCATCTAAACTTACCATTTTGTTAAATGTCCAATTTTTTTTATGAAAACCCCATATTACCCCCGTTTTAATTAAATCCTAACCGCTTAATCTGATTTGGGAAAAGATGAGACCTCCGCTCCTCGTGCCTCCTCCATGGATCTGAAGCGCTTCAGTCTTCTTCGTATCTTCGATTGCGCCGCAGGAGGTAGTCGGCGAAGTATCTTCCTCTCCTCTCCAATCGACCTTCCTCTCATCCGACGAGCGTTCCCCGACATCCGATCGTTCTTCTCTCCCTCCTACCACGACCACAACGAGGAACAGATCGACGTAATGATCACACTGGCCGACTCGAACGGCGACGACCGCGTCAATTTCGAGGAGATCGACAACCATAGGCTTCTTCATCTCTCCCAATCTCTCAACCGAGCAGATGACATCATCGACGTCGGATTGTACGCGATCGCAAGTGGTGCAAGAATCTCTCAGCGCTTTTGGTGCGGAATCGAAGGCGGATTAGCAATATTGGCGTTATCACTCCGGCCAACTCCCGCGGCTGATTCCGATGCGGTCGTTTTTGATCCTATTGCTCTTCTGACAACCGAGGTTACTGTCGGCGGCAGGTGTTGTCCTATAGAGTGGCTAAGGCCAGTCGCAGCTACGAGCGGAGAGATCGATCCACATCGACAGAGAATCAAGATAGGTTCGATGAGTTCATATTGTCGTTTATCTCAATTTCTGAAATTTGGACCTTGAGTTAGATTGATGTGTTTGCATCTTAATTTGAATTCCATTGATGACAGATTGTGGATTGAAATTTTAATTCAATTTCTGAAATTCTGACCTTGAGTTATATTGATATGTTTGCATCTGAATTTGAATTCCATTGATGACAGATTGTAGATTAAAATTTTAATTGGTTGTTTCCTATTATGACAACAAACTACATTCGCCTAATTGAATCTCGTGTTTGAATAGATTGGGATTCTAATTAGTTGAATAGCTTCACTGTGTTGACAATTGAAATACATGAACATTTGATGTCATCATAGCATTTGATTGTACTTGATTGAATGTAAACTTCAAGTATGCATTGATTCTATAGAAATAAAGATGAGGACGTTTTGATAATACATCATCTATCATTGATTAGGTTTGTTTCCTTTATAGGCCGTCTTTCATAGTCTTATGAGGGATAAGGACATATATTGCTCGATAAATTGTCACATTTGATATTTTTGTGTTGGGTTTATCACTTGACTCCTTGATTACACTATATTTTTCGGTGATATTGTGCTTAATTACACTATATTTTTCATTAGATTATGTTTTTTTGGTCATATTGTGTTTCATTACACTACATTATTCGTTCATATTATATATTCTTTTTTAATCTGACGTACCGTTGAAAAAAAGTTGTCAACACATGTGTCACCACTCACCAATAATGTCAACTCTAATAAGGGTGTGACGTCAGTGGTGACAGTAATAAGGGTACGTGGTGACAGTGATCCCGCAAAAAAACTCTAAAAATAAATATGTCCCCAAAAAAAGTTGTTACCGCATGTGTCACCACCGACAATCTAACCACAATGATCTCGTAAAAAAAAACTCTAAAAACAAAGGTGTCACCACAGTGATAAGGGTGTTGATTGTGGTGACAACGATAGGGGTGGTGACAACGATAGGGTGGTGACAGTGACCTCGTAAAAAAAAACTACGACGTCACCAAAAAAAATTGACACCACATGTGATACAATCCGGGAAACATCAAATTGGCCAACAGCGAGACAACTAAGATTTATTCAAGGATTTGAAGTGATGAAGATTAATGATCTGTGATTGTATTATATTTTTATCGTTTGGTTAATTTTAGCATATCCTTTTATTTCATAAGTCTGAACATTTAATAAGTATTAGTTTTTATATTATTTCAGTTATATTATATTATTGATGGGCTTTAGGAATTTGTTAGAAAAGCCCATTAAGGTTTTTAGTTCATTAGGTTTTTTATTTGTTGCTATTTAAGTAAATTTATGATTAATGAAAAACAAGAGACCCTGAATTTTGAGAAAAAGAGCGTTTCATTAGAAACCCTAGAGAGCGAGAAGTTTTCAACCATTCGAGAGATTCGAACACTAAGGACCGTGAGAAGCGGCGCTGAGGATCTGTTCTTGTCGTGAGATTCGACAAGGATCGATACTCGTGGTTCCAACGGCGTTCGTGAGATTCGGGCGTATGCGAGATCGAATTCGACTACCTATCGAAAGATTTGGCCAACCTTTCTGCGAGAGATTCGCACCAACATGTGTCGCCACTATTAAAGGTGGTGACATTAATCTCGTAAAAACAATTGTTTATCACCATACATGTGTCACCAAAGTCATTGACCGATGTCACCACTAATAAAAGTAGTGACACTAATCTCATAAAAAAACTGTCACCAAAAAATTTGTTTATCACCATACATGTGTCACCAAAATTGTGTCACCAAATTCATTGACCGGTGTCACCACTAATAAAGGTGGTGACACTAATCTCGTAAAAAAAAATTTATCACCAAAAAATTTATTTATCACCATATATGTGTCACCAAAGTCATTGACCTTGACCGATCAATGGTCAAAATAAAAATGGAAAGGAAGGAAGGAAGACAAATTAAAAATGGGAAGGAAGGGCAAAAATGTCATAATAGACATTTTGCAAAAGGGAATATGAAAGTGGACATTTTGCAAAATGTCATATTAAAAATCGACACTTTGCAAAAAAAAATGCAAAGAAAAATATAAGCTATCATATAATGATTAAAAAAATCATAAGCACGTGATTGTGCGAATACTTTTGAAGTTATATAGATATACATAACTTATTCATTATTTTCATGAGAAAGATGGCTAGAAAGAGAGAGAAATAAATAGAGAAAATAAAGGTAAGATGGTAAAAAAAAGGTGATCTAAGGCGCCTCATCTAAGATGTAAAATAAGTAATGTTAGACTGTTAGTTGTAAGTCTTAATTAACTTTTAAAATAAGTAAATTGTAAAAAAAAAAATTTTGGCTCTAAGTGATTTTTATAATTAATTTTTGAAATTGAATATTCACAAATGAATTATTTTTACTAACTTTATAAAAAAAATTGTAGGTCTTAAAATATTAAAATTATAATAAGGGACATATAAATATAAATATAAAATATTCATTTTAGGGATATATATTTTGGGGAATTTGTAAAACTAACCCAAAAACCCGGTTGGGTTTGCACCCTCTATCCCCTATCCACATTAATTGCAAAAACTAACCCCTAACCCTTAAAAATTGCACCCCAACCGGTTACCATAGAGGGAGAGACCGACTGCATTTATGGAGGAGAGAGAGTGAGACGTGTGGATTGAAGGGGAATTGACAATTTTTTAAAAAATATGTCATCTCAACTGCCTATGAGAGAGGGTTAATTAAGGAGAAGGGGGAGGCCAAAGAGTTGCTAGCTCTCTCTCTCTCTCTCTCTCTCTCTCTCTCTCTCTCTCTCCCTCTCTCTCTCTCTTAAATTTGAAAACGGAAGGAAGAAGAGGAAGGAGTTCGAAGAAGAACAAGAGCAAGTGTGCAGAGGAGAAGAAGAAGCGGACATCGAACAAGCCACAAACACCGTATACAAGTGACGATATCAAGTAAGTAAACCCTAAATCCTAACGCCCCCAATTAGATACAGATCGCACAAAATGATAGGGCGAGAAATCGAGTGGAAGAACCAAATGTGTTTGTCATTGTTTAAAATTTGGTGAAGAACGAAATTTCTATTCCAGGTTCCCTCTGTCATGTAAGTAGCAACAATCGGCATGTAAAAGTCAAGGGATATAAAGTTTCCGAATGGGGGTTTTGATGAGAGGGATAGAAGGGAAATTTGGGGAAAATAACAGTTGGTCTCGAACATTGGCCAACAGCGAGACAACTAAGATTTATTCAAGGATTTGAAGTGATGAAGATTAATGATCCGTGATTGTATTATATTTTTTATCGTTTGGTTAATTTTAGCATATCCTTTTATTTAATAAGTCTGAATATTTAATAAGTATTAGTTTTTACATTATTTCAGTTATATTATATTATTGATGGGCTTTAGGAATTTGTTAGAAAATCCCATTAAGGTTTTTAGTTCATTAGGTTTTTTATTTGTTGCTATTTAAGTACGTTTATGATTAATGAAAAAACAAGAGACCCTGAATTTTGAGAAAAAGAGTATTTCATTAGAAACCCTAGAGAGCGAGAAGCTTTTAACCGTTCGAAATATTCGAACACTAAGGACCATGAGAAGCGGCGCTGAGGATCTGTTCATATCGTGAGATTCGACAAGGATCGATACTCGTGGTTCCAACGGCGTTTGTGAGATTCGGGCGTATGCGAGATCGAATTCGACTACCTATCGAAAGATTTGGCCAACCTTTCTGCGAGAGATTCGCACCAACATGTGTCGCCACTATTAAAGGTGGTGACATTAATCTCGTAAAAAAAATTGTTTATCACCATACATGTGTCACCAAAGTCATTGACCGGTGTCACCACTAATAAAAGTAGTGACACTAATCTCATAAAAAAACTGTCACCAAAAAATTTGTTTATCACCATACATGTGTCACCAAAATTGTGTCACCAAATTCATTGACCGGTGTCACCACTAATAAAGGTGGTGACACTAATCTCGTAAAAAAAAATTTATCACCAAAAAATTTATTTATCACCATATATGTGTCACCAAAGTCATTGACCTTGACCGATCAATGGTCAAAATAAAAATGGAAAGGAAGGAAGGAAGACAAATTAAAAATGGGAAGGAAGGGCAAAAATGTCATAATAGACATTTTGCAAAAGGGAATATGAAAGTGGACATTTTGCAAAATGTCATATTAAAAATCGACACTTTGCAAAAAAAAATGCAAAGAAAAATATAAGCTATCATATAATGATTAAAAAAATCATAAGCACGTGATTGTGCGAATACTTTTGAAGTTATATAGATATACATAACTTATTCATTATTTTCATGAGAAAGATGGCTAGAAAGAGAGAGAAATAAATAGAGAAAATAAAGGTAAGATGGTAAAAAAAAGGTGATCTAAGGCGCCTCATCTAAGATGTAAAATAAGTAATGTTAGACTGTTAGTTGTAAGTCTTAATTAACTTTTAAAATAAGTAAATTGTAAAAAAAAAAATTTTGGCTCTAAGTGATTTTTATAATTAATTTTTGAAATTGAATATTCACAAATGAATTATTTTTACTAACTTTATAAAAAAAATTGTAGGTCTTAAAATATTAAAATTATAATAAGGGACATATAAATATAAATATAAAATATTCATTTTAGGGATATATATTTTGGGGAATTTGTAAAACTAACCCAAAAACCCGGTTGGGTTTGCACCCTCTATCCCCTATCCACATTAATTGCAAAAACTAACCCCTAACCCTTAAAAATTGCACCCCAACCGGTTACCATAGAGGGAGAGACCGACTGCATTTATGGAGGAGAGAGAGTGAGACGTGTGGATTGAAGGGGAATTGACAGTTTTTAAAAAAAATATGTCATCTCAACTGCCTATGAGAGAGGGTTAATTAAGGGGAAGGGGGAGGCCAAAGAGTTGCTATTTCTCTCTCTCTCTCTCTCTCTCTCTCTCTCTCTCTCTCTCTCTCTCTCCCTCTCTCTCTCTTAAATTTGAAAACGGAAGGAAGAAGAGGAAGGAGTTCGAAGAAGAACAAGAGCAAGTGTGCAGAGGAGAAGAAGCGGACATCGAACAAGCCACAAACACCGTATACAAGTGACGATATCAAGTAAGTAAACCCTAAATCCTAACGCCCCCAATTAGATACCGATTGCACAAAATGATAGGGCGAGAAATTGAGTGGAAGAACCAAATGTGTTTGTCAATGTTTAAAATTTGGTGATGAACGAAATTTCTATTCCAGGTTCCCTCTGTCATGTAAGTAGCATCAATCGGCATGTAAAAGTCAAGGGATATAAAGTTTCCGAATGGGGGTTTTGATGAGAGGGATAGAAGGGAAATTTGGGGAAAATAACAGTTGGTCTCGAACATTGGGTAAAATTGGGGATGGCTGGGGTGAAATGGAGGAAAGTGGATATATTGGTTGTAGTTAGATGGGGAAATTGGGGGAATTGGAGACATTGGAGGAATTGGGGATTTTGGGGGAATCGGGGAAATTGGAGGAATTGGGGATTTTAGAGGAATTAGGGAAATTGAGGAACGGATATGTGGATTACGAAATACCAGGAGTAGGGCGAGTTGGAAATGTTTAATGTTGAGATACCTTCGAACCTTTAACGGATTTGCCGGCACTTTGATTTCTGTCATGTTTGTAGTAGTAAGATGTCATGTTTATAACTCTAACTATCATGTGTGTGGAGGGTCCTAAGGTTCTTTCCGCCATGTTAGACCCCGCGGTCATGGAGTCAAATCAGCATCAATAGTGTTAAGCATAACAGATTCCTAAAAAAATTGATAGTGGACGGGATCAGATCGTTGCCCACTTTGGCTCTGCATCCCGGCCCTTCGCACACATATATGCTATACCTAATAAAGATGCTTCTAGATGCAAGGCGGAATATTAACACACTAACATGCCCATAAGATCAAGTTCATAATAATAATAAGGCCTTAGCACGAAATACCAAGTGGTATATCCCTCTCCTACCTCCACCCCCTTCCGATAAGGCGGAGATTGACCAGCTCGTGAATGCTTTCCATAATAATCGGGCGGCACGGATGCCCAACCCGCCCCACAATAAAGCCCGCGTGCATCTTTCGCAATCATGCTCATAATATAAGTAAAGGAAGTTCCATATGACTCGATTGACTCAGGACCGAACTCAATGGGACTGGGTCATCCTAGGACCCTAGCAAAGACTCTAATTACTTCACAGATAACGGTCGTTCTATTTACATACGCATAAAAAAAATAGAATGCTCAATGGTCAATGCAACCTAGCATGGTACTACATGACCTGCTGATCATGAATGCAAGCACCTAATATATCATGCACCTAAAGCAGGGAATATCTCTATTTCAATCTGAGTAAGCTCCGAAGAGACTTACCTGGCTAGCATATCGGCAAAAGAAGAATCCAGTACACAATAGTCACGATCACATAGTATCACCTAAGTACATAACGAGAATACACTGAGTATATGTCTCTAGCCACTCTGAACACATATATCACACAATCGTACAAGCAGATAATTAACAACCTCGCATCAACCATACTTTCAATTCACCACGATCAACCATCTCTTATCTCATACTATTCATCATAATTTGCCAACTCATCAGCTTAAAATAACCCCTACATCATACTTAGTCAAATTTGCATATTACTATTTCATACTCATACATTTCATAAGTATATATATATATATATATATATATATATATATATATCATCATCATCATCATCATCGGTAACAAATATTTATCCCCTTATAATAAATCACTAAAAGTCATGCTATTAGTCACACATATCATGTCGTTAGTCAAACACTTATTTTATCATGCTAGTTAGTCATCGAGTAAATCTTATTCCCAAGTTAGTTTCAAAACCGTTTCAAATTCGAATTAAACAGTTAAGAATTCCGACCCTTGAAAATACTCGCTAAATTCCTTTTTAAATTTATTTATTAGATTACTTTTCAACCTTGAAATTCGTTTCCAACTTCTTTTTAAATCTTCATGCCCAAATAATATATTTTAAACCCCAAATAATATTATATGATATTTTAAATACTATATATATTTTTTTTAAACAGTTCCATGAAATATTTCCAAGTCCCTTAAAATTCCATCCATTTTTATTTAATAAAACCAACCCTTTATAAAATCTCCAAAATAATATTTTATATTTTAATCCTAAAAAATTATCATATAACATTTTAAATACCAATTGTTCAACCCTTTTATAAAATATATCCAAATCCTTTTTTTTTTAAACAAATCCCAACCAAAACCAAGATCCCCTTTAAAATCTGAACCGGACCAGCCCTATTTGCTCTAAAAGAAAATCAAACTGAACCCCTTTTAATAAAACAAAAAACCGAACCGGACCCATTTTAATAAAACAAAAACCAAACCGGACGAGCATTGTTCATCATCACCTTCACCCGTCAATGCTGCATTCGAAAATGGAGGTAAATGAAGGGAGATGGGAGGCTCGCCGGGGAGGCTGAGTTCCGACCACCCATTCCTGACACCTACACACACAAGGCAAGAAGGAATGGAAGAAGGAGGAAGGAGAAGCTCACCGAGGGGATCCGAAATCGTCGGGCTTCGATTCGACTCATCGGAGTTACAATTGGGGCCTGTCGAGGATGGGGAAAGCGTTGAGGACATGGGTCGGCGTAAATGGTTACAAAGGAGGCCCCTTTAAGTGATTTTAAGAGCGAGATGGAGTGAGGGTGAGCTTACCGGCCTGAAATAGAGAGAACAGGGGAAGAGGAGGAGGGAATGAGCTTGGCGGCGGCTCCTGGTTGCTGCTCAGCTGGCATGGGACATCGGAGGCCCCGGGAGATATCGAGGATGCTGCTACTGCTATCTCGGGGAAGAGGGAGGGAGCAAGGAGGAAGAGATGAGGCGTGGGAGCCCTCGACAAAGCAGGGGAAGAAAAGAGGCGGGGCTGTAGTGGTGATGACAACGGCGATGGAGAACGATGGTTTCAGTGGTGGTGAGGGCTGCTGGAATGGTGAATGAAGAACATGAGATGGTGATGGTGTGTAGGAGGGATGGTGGTGGCGTGGGAATGGAGAGAAGGAGACGGTGATAGTGATCAATGTGATGGGGGGGGGGGGGGGGGGGAGGGGGGAAGACGGTAATGGTGAATGGTACCGGTGAGGGTGACAGGGTAAGGGGTATTTGAAGGAGGTATGGTAAGGGTGGAGTGTGAATTTGGGTAAACAAATACCTGGAAAAAAATCCCGAATACGCGAATTTCGAATCCTAAAATTAGTTTCCCAATGTTAGTTTCCTCGAATTCCGCTTTACGAGTTTTAAATCCGATTTAAATTCATTATTAATTCTCTTTTTTTGAAAAATTAGGATTTGAAAATCCGAGCCTTTACAATGAGGTCTTGGAATTGATGTTTCAACTTGTCTCTTGTATGATTTGCTTGTTCTTGTTTTGAACCCGATGTTTAGATCTAAATGGGCAAACACATTGCTTGGATGGAAGCTGAAATGTTTCTTGTGATTATTTACACTTGTTCTTGCTTGAGGACAAGTAAGGTTTAAGCATGAGGTGATTTGATAACATCTATTTTAGACTAATTTTAGGGTTGCATTTGCATATTAGTTTAGGTCATTTTCATGCATATTTATCATATTTTATGCTTTATTTATTTTATTTTGCATTTTCGGAGTCTACACCTGGTTTTTATGTGTTTTGGGCATTTTGAGGCCAATATTGAGGAAATTCAATATTTAATACGGAGCAGCGAGCATTTTGGATTGAACCGAGGAGCTAATTGCAAAAGTTGTGGAATTTGGGGTTGTTTTGCGAAGTTAAATCTATAATTGGGGATTGGACCAGTTTTTAATTATTTAATTTTGTGGGATGAAAATGTGATTTTCCTAAAAGCCAAATCTATACTCCCATATGTTTATAACCCAAGAGGAGTTTTGCCGTACATGGCTTCGGCATGTCTCGTTTGCGATTGCCAGGGGCACCCACCATGTCTGTCGAGACAGGACTGGGTACAGAACATCCTAGTAGCAAGCACGACATGCCTCAACCTTGTAGAAGTCGTTGACAAGTGAGTGCACGTCCACCCCGCGTACTTGTGCAGCAGCTACTGCCTGCACACATGGTTATTGGTCGATGTTGAAGCGTTTGCAACTGCATAAACATCCAATGAGGTTAACAAGCCATGTGGACTAACTGAAGAGTCTATAAGGCGATGAATAATACTCTAGAATGGGGGGATGAATAGAGTATGAATGATTTTCGCAATAATAGAAATTCAGTGCAACTTGTCAAGACCTTGATACAGGCTATCAGGACTTGACAAGGTAAAATCGAATACGATAATGTAAATGCGGAATATAAAAGGTGAACACACGAATTGTTAACGAGGTTCAGCACCAACTTGGCCTACGTCCCCGCCTAGGGTTATCCAACCCGTAGGATTCAAACACTTCTTATTTCACTTCTCTTGAGCCTAGAACTTCTTAGAGAAACTACCCTTTCTCTATACAAAGCCTCACCGCTTCTATTCTAGCTCTCAACCTTACAAGTGAAATAAAAGCTCACACCACACACCAAGTGTGCTTTGATCGAGTATGAAATACTCTAAGTGTAAAATGAATGACTTGTACAATAAGTGCTAGTGTTTCTCTCAACTCTTAAACAATGATCAACACTTAGGCTTTTGGAGAATGTAAGAGAAACTTGAGATGACGAATGCTTTTAGGATGCTATGATTGCTTGAGTGCTTGCTTAGTTAGTTCCCATCCTTCTTGGCCTTTGTCTTTATATAGTCGGAACACTTGTAGAGCTTCTTGGAGGGAGAACCATTTGAATTTCAAATTCTTTCCAAGACATTTGAATTCTTTCCAGAAGTGATCCTTTGTGTGCCTTCCAAGATTGTTCCTTCAATTTTCTTCATGATCACGTATGATCAAATATGGATCGGTTCTTTCCATGTATGACAAATGAAATCCTAAAAGAACATACATAATGTATCTAGCACATAAAATGGGTTAGATGAGAAATATATATATAAATCGATTAAGACCAAATCACGTCTCATAGCCCAATACAAAGCCCATTATAATTTAGGCCCAACAAGGTTGGCCTCGGATTCTTTCCTGTGAGAGAACAAGTTAAAATAGAGAAATGCATAAGTGATCAAACATTTTAGTCTGGGTTTCAAGACCTTGAAACCCAGCCTTTTGTCTTTCATCATCCTTTAGATCACCTGCACGTTAGGTCTCAAGATCTTACAATCAAGGTGGAGTCCTCACTAACCATTGCGTACCTCGAACTCGTGGGGGCTGAGCGGCTTGGCCACCATAGAAAGGGACCGCGCGTAGTTGGCTTTGATTGTTTTAGCAACCCAATCGCTAGCAACTTTCCCCAGGGCGGAGCTGGTCTCTCTCCGCTTGACGAACCACTTACCAGTGGTCTCAAGAATGGCATCTATGAGCGCTGTGAGCGGCAAATCCCGGGGATACTTGAAAACCGAGTTCAAGCAGTCCGAGTTATTAGTTGTTGTGATGTTATACCTAGTACCCGGGTAGCACGCCCTTGCCCACTTGTCGAACCCAGCCTCCCTAAGGTATTGGCCTGCTGCGGGAGTCATCTCACAGAAGTCCTTATATAAGGACTGGAACTCGTCGTATGTGTATGCTTTGACCATCGAGAAGTATTGGTCCTGCATCGCGGCTGATTTTGTACCGAAACCGGACGTTCTGAAATAAGTGCCATGTGCATATGTCGTGCTTGGCGAAGACGTAGTTGTCACCTATTCCCTTCTCGATGCTAATATGGCGGTCAGATACCCACATCAGATCAGTCGTGTCTTCAACAACGTAGAACATCTGCCTGAAGAAGAACCCCTACGACCCATCATTCTCCCCGTCAACCACTGTGAATGCAATTGGGTATACGAAGTGGTCGGCATCCTGTGCAGAAGCAAACAACAGGCACCTTCGGAACTTCCCCTTCAAGAACCCCTCATCCAAAGAAATGACCTGGACATTCAACCAGCGCAATCGTTACCTATGTCATGTGTTATATAACTGTTGGCATGTTCTATGTAGTGTATGTCATGTTTAAGACCTGAGGTCGTCATGGAGAGTCATGCGTCGATGTAATGGTACTATTGATGTGTTGTAAGAGCATTGACAATGAAGGACATATGTGGTGGAGAGAATGAGGGACTGACCTTTCGTAGGTGGGGGACGGCCCTCCGCGACGCTCCAAGGCTCACGAATGCATGCTTGAATCGGCCCTCCTTGTTGCGTTCTATCCGGGTGTACGTGCCAGGGTTGGCCTGCTCCAGCATGTGCATGTACGAGTACATGCTGTGATAGCTTTCCTTGTCTGTCCCGTGGGTGGTGTCCCTTTTCCTCAACCGGGCTCGTCGTGCCTTTCAGTAGCTGCACGTGACCCCCATCTGCGACTTCGTGAGAGTCTACACTTGCTCCGGCACAAGGGCCTTCTTTAACCCAACGAAACTGCACAATTCCATTTACAAACGAGATGGGTGAGTTATCTTTACCATATGTCCAGTTTGAAAGCAGTAGATGTCAAGTTCAATTGAACCCGTGTTCAATTTCAAACATGTTGGTGTCCAGTTCAGTCGGTGAAGGCGAAGGACATACTTGTCCACTATCTACTGCCTCAGCTGTGTGTATGTCGCACGGCGCTTTTGTGTCATCATGTCATTTAGGTCGCACGTGTGCTCGTTCACAAGCTTCCGGATAATCCAAAACCGCGTTTTTGTGTATATGGAAACCCGACATGCCCAAACTGCACTTGGGAGCACAGCAACGCACAACATACAAACTCTTCTTCAACTTCTTCACCTTGGTCTAGACACGGTCACGAGTCACGGGTCGGGCGGGTAGACCCGTGACCCGCCGGGTCAAGGTCGAAGGGTCAAAGGGTTGGCTCGGGTTGAGGGTCAGGGTTAGGGTCGAGAGAAATAGAACCCGTGACCCAGCGGGTCCGATCCGGGTCGACCCGGCGGGCCAACCCCCCATTTCAAATATATTTTTTTGAAAAAATTATTTTTAATAAAATGAATTTATAATTATTATGTAAATTATATAAATCATTCTTAGAATAATTCATTCATAATATTACATAAACTAATATGCAATGGCAATGTGGGAGAAATGATCCCCCATTCTTCTCCTTTTATAGACTTGGAAGTCTTCCTTCAATCCCCTCATTTTCAATGTGGGAAAACAATACATCCCACTGTTGTGAGCCTAATTTGACATGTTTTATACCATCTTTTATATCGATTTCTGTCTGTATTTCATACATTTGGGTTAGAATAATACAGAATCTATATAGTTTATGTTTATTTGCAATATATGGAGGTCTACACAAGTTTTTGTTACATTTCGCAGAAATCGGACGCACTTTGGAGCTTAAAGAAAAGTCATGAAGAAGCTAAGGATGGTGCAGCCGGAGAAAAGGCCATTTTTCACCATTCATCATTCCGAATCAAGCTTTAATGTCTTCATGAGAGTTGTATCCCTCGAAAAGAGCTTTCCAACGCATATTCATATGCGTCAATCAGACAAACGGGGACTCGGGAAAGTGCGTTTCAAGAAGGAGCAGAATGCTGAGAACTGAAGAAGTGGTCGATATCGACCAGACTTCGCCGATATCGACCTGATTTTGGTCGAAATTCCTCCCGGGAGCCAATATCGAGTGACAGAAGCCGAATCCGAGAAGATAGCTCGATATCGACTAAACTTGGTCGATATCGACCAGTCCCTAGAGGCCGATTTCGAGCAATCCGAGTCCGAGTGCTGAGCTGGCTTTGTTCCACATAAAGCAAGAGATATTCTATCAATTCAAGAGGAGATTTATCAAGTTCTATCAAGAGATGAAGGATCTATCCACACTAATCCTAGTTTCCTTTTAGATATATTTGTTTTAATTCCAAATTTAATCTTTAAGTCTTTAGATAGATAAATTTAGATATAGATAGATGTTTCTTTCCTAGATTAGCTAGGGAATAAAGCCTATAAATAAAGCCTTAGGGGCTGAGTTTTAATCATTCAATTTCAGTTCCAATTAGTCACATAGAGAGATAGAGAGGGAGGGGGAGAGAGAGAGAGAGAGAGAGAGGGGGGGAGAGAGAGAGAGCTTGTGGCGAGAGAAGGTGGAGTGTTGAGAGACGATTTGGCTTCGATCGGTTGTAAGCTTTATTTTATTTTATTTAATGCAATTTAGTTCCTTTTTGTTATTGATGAGTTTCTTGATGATGAAGAGCGAGTAGTCACCCAACTTCTAGGGTCGGGGTGAGCCCGACGGTAGCCATGTGAGGTGATGCGGTAAAGGTACAATCTTTTGATGCGAATTCGTCTTCTATCCCTTTGAGCATGATTCTTTTTCGAAAGTTGAAGGTGATCCTTGTATGTGTTATTGAAGCGAAAGTGATCTTAATGCAACTTGGATTAATTATGTGAAAAAGGGTTAGTAACAATTAGGGTTTATGCGAAAGCCTCTATATTCCTATTTGTTAATAACGAAAGTTATTCGATGAAAAGCATGATCTTTTATGCCTTTATGCGTTATTTCACATGGTTATCGTTGTGGTGTTGAAACCCTGATCTTGGAAGTCTTTAGTTTATTTGATTTATTTCATCAGTTTTGAGATATGTCTTGCGAAAAGCTGCAAACTTCAGTTTATGTGTTGATCGAATTCAAGTACTGTTTGGTCGAGATTTTTGGTCGATATCGAGTAGGTAGGTCGATATCGACCAGTTTGAGTTTTTTGTCTGTTTCTTCTTGTTTCTGTGTTTTACAGTTTCTGTCGATAGTGTGGTCGATATCGAGTGGTAAGGTCGATATCGAGCGCTCTTCTGGTCGAAATCGAGCTGAGATCTGGGACTGAAAAGGCGGGCGCTCACACGCTTCCTCGTGGATCGATCCTGACTACCTTCTACTATAGCGAGAGGAAGTCTTGTAATTAATTTGCGGAGATCAGGGAGTCGAATTTGGAATTTATATTTCATACTTGATTTTCCTCCTAACAAATTTTTGCGCCGTTGTTGGGGAAGCCATCAATCGCGCCCTTTTTAGTTCTTTTTCTCTTCTTTATATTTGTTTTTGATTTTTAGTTTCTTTTTACTTGTTTCTTTTTGCTTTTGTCTTTCAGGTGCAGGCGAAGAACTGATCGCACACCCATAGACCCTATTCTCGAGCCAGAACGCTTTTTCCATCTTCAGCAAAGGCTTAGAAGGAGACTTATGACGACTCCACCCAACGAGAATTTGGGCCAGCTCACACCAGCACAAGAGCTTGAGCAACTCCGCCTACGGTTAGAGGAATTCACCACTAGAGAAGCAGAACACGCCCGATGAGAGGCGGAATATGCACAGAATCAACAACGGTGAGAGGCAAGGGTAGATCGCGAGATCAATGCAAGAAGGGAACTTAGGAGCGGATTGGGCATGTCCCAGCCAATGCTAAGGAGTATTTGCATTATACTCTGGAAGTTCTAGAATCGCCGATCGTTCTTCCCGCTATTAATTTTGAAATTCATCCTTCTTTTATTACTGAAATTAGGAGGAGTCAATTTAGGAGAAGAATCAATGAATGTACTTTAGAGCATGTTACTACTTTTCTAGATTTATGTGAAGCAATTGCTGATGGTGCTAATCTAGAATATTTAAAACTAAAGGCTTTTCGTTGGTCCCTTGCAGGAATAGCACAACAATGGCTGGAAGGATTGCCTGCACAATTAATTCGCACTTGGAACGAACTACAAGACCTGTTCCTCAACAAGTTCTTTCCTCCTGCAAAGACAGCTCCTCTCAAACAACAGATCACGGCGTTCAGACAAAAGTGAGGAGAGACACTAGCACAGGTTTGGGAGAGCTACAAGAGGCTTCTGAAATCATGTCCTACGCATGGACAATCACCCTACGTCATCCAGGAGATCATCTTCAATTGCCTGGATGCGCCTACTAAGGAACGGATCAACAACTACACCGCCTATGAGTATCTTGAATACACTCCACGTCGTGCTTGAGAGGTGTTTGAGATGCTGGCTAACTACGACAACACATATGGGACTTCTGCGGCCTCTTTGGAGAATTTCGACCTAAATCTGGTCGATATTGAGTGTGCTTGGTCGATATCGACCAGACTTCTCAGCACCCTGCTCTATTCTTTAAACGCACTTTACCGAGTCCTCGTTCGTCGGATGGACGCATATGAGCATGCGTTGGAAAGCTCTTTCCGAGTGCTACAACTCTCATGAAGATGTCAAAGCTTGATTCGAAATGATGAATGGCGAAAAGTGGGCTTTCCTCCAGCTACACCATTCTTAGCTTCTTCATGAGTTTTCCTTTAAGCTCCAAAATGCGTCCGATTTATGCGAAATTGAACAAAAACTAGTGTAGACCTCCATATATTGCAAATAAACATAAACTACACAAATTATGTATTATTCTAACCCAAATGTATGAAATGTATACAGAAATAGATATAAAAGTAGATGTAAAACATGGCGAATTAGGCTCACAACAAACACCCCATACTTAAGCTTGCTTGTCCTCAAGCAATACTTTTAATTGTCATTCAGGGGAAGAAATCAAAAACTCTCAACATCTTAGATTCATTCTTATATAACCCTGCAATCAATTACCATCATCGAAAAGGTACTTGTGCCACAAATCCATACATGTGCAAATAAAAGCAACATCTACTCACAAAAGGAGAGTTACAAAAACAACTCATGTGACAAAGCATTAATAATCAAGAGGACTTCAATTTAAGCTCAATAAGGAGTAGATTTAGTAAAAGGCTAAAGGTGGGCAATTTTTGGCAATGTGATGCTAATAATCCGGGGAAATGGAGTATTTCCAAACTTTCTTAACCACATCCCTTCTTCATAAGATTCATCACCTTCCATAATGCTTTTTTTTCAATAATAATGCTTTTACCTCTCTAACCTCAGCACTGCCTTCTCACTAGTCGCAAACATGGGTGTCATTAATGGCCCGGGATACTTAGTGCTTTGGACTCCTCACCTGTGTGTCCCATCTCGCCAAACTATTATCTTAGCGAGCAGGGTCGATCTACCTTTATCTCCTGAGGTGACCGGATTTTCTTTCACTCATTAAATTTTCCATATATTTCAAACAATTTCCTACCAAACTCCAATAATGATAACAACAACACAATCACCATATAACATCTCCATAATGTAACATCATTCTCAACATAATCCCCGGATAGGAAATAAGGTAAAGAATGGGCAGTATTTATATCATGTGGAGCATAATATGAAATAAGGCTCAATATGGCTTTTGTGATGCATAAGCATAGGTAAGGCTATGAATATAACAATATGAGCCTTATATGGAAATATAAAGTCCTTCATCCTCTTATTATGCAACATGTCAAAAGCAATTTCAAATTTTACCTCCTTTCATGGTTTTCAAGAAATAATGCGCTTCATTGTGACTTCCCTTTACTAGGCAATTTCATGCTATATTTCTAATGAATCCAATTTTGCATCGTTGAGTTCAATAAAGCTTCCATGACATTTATCAAAATTTTCAATGGGGGTCATTTTTTTAAATTTTGGAAATCATGCATATAAGCACATAAATTAATAATGAATTCCAAAATAGCCATGTATAAGCAATTCGAGAAATAAACTTTAAACATGCACACACAATGTCAAATATGTCAAATATGCACAAAGTAGCCCTTCTCCCACCCCATACTTAAACATTACAGTGTCCTCACTGTATAAAAAAATAGGAGTAAAGAAAGAAACTAACTAGACAGATGTGCAGGATGTCAAGAATCGAGTGCTTATGCTGTAAGGCCCTGGTCCGATTTTAGCTTCTTGTTTCTATCCCCATGGACCTGTAAAATGTAGAAGAGAAATACGCACAATAGAAAAACTAAAAGTTCAAAAACCAAAAACAAACAAAAGCAACAATGTCCAAAAGTCCAAAAATAAATGTCTATTTACAAGCTCTAGATTTTATAGTCGCTAGGCCGACTTTCTCCATTAAGCTCAAGGTGGCATTTGCAGGGCCCATGTAGCTTGGGCTTCAAATAGGACTCCATTCTTGTCCATCAGCTGCAATCCTCCTGAATGGATCTTGTTCACCGTGAAAGGCCCCATTTTCTTCTTGTTGAATTTGTTAGGAAACCAATGATCCTTTGATTTGAAAACATAGAGCTTGTCTCCAACTTCATACTCTTTAGGCTCATCATTGGAAATCCTACACAATCTCACATACCAAGGCAAACCTCTCCCATGTATAGATAGATATTTAATTGAAATAGGAGAGGAAAGATCCATACCTTGGCTTACCTTTGTAGAATCGGATGTCGGAAGCTCCTGAGGGTCTGGTCGATTTCGAGTAAGACTACTCGATAGCGAGTTGTGTTGCTCTTCAGGTGGACTCTCAGTTGATATGGAGGGAGATGGGTCGACTTTGTCAAGTCGATATTGAGTAAGGTCACTCGATATTGAGTTGACTGCCTCAATATTGACTGGCTTCTGCTCAACAGGAGGAATCGACTTGGCAGATGCAGGTCGATATCGACCAAAGGTGGTCGATATCGAGTCATTTTCCTCGACATTCCTCTGCTCGATATCTGGCGGGGCTGTCTCGGTATGGGAAGGTCGATATTGACCTGTGGTAGTCGATATTGAGTGCCTTTGTGGCTCTGTCGACTTCTCCGGGTTGATATTGACCCCATACTTAAGACCTGGCAAAGCATCCGAAAAATAGTTAGTCCAAATAGACGTACCTGGATCTATGTCGAGTGGATTCTCAGCTTCTTCGTTCAGGATGGCCATGATCTTCTCCATCTGGGCTTCCATATCCCTCTTTTCTAGCTCTTCGGGAGTCATATTTCTTACCTTAGGCTCCCCGCAAGTAATGTAACCAGATGATATAGACTTTACCTCTTCCATAGGACCTGTATGCCTTTCAGTTTTATTAAAGGAATACTCAATCACCTCATCGCTGATGTTGAAAGTGAGCACTCCCTTCCTTACGCTTATGTTGGCATCCACCGTCGCCAAGAAGGGTCTTCCTAGAATAATTGGACAAGCAGGGTCTTCCGCGATATCAATAACTAAGAAATTAGCAGGGACGAAGAACTTACCTACTTGCACTGGCACATTGTCTACCATGCCTGTTGGGATGACCACTGTGTTGTTTGCCATATAAAGCTTAGCATCCACATGCTCTAGGGCATCTATCTTAATCTTGGACCATATTGATAGAGGCATTATACTTACACTAGCTCCAAGATCACATAAAGCATTAAATTTATATTGACCAAGTCCTATGGTTATAGCGAACTTACCTGGATCTGGCCTTTTCTCAAGTATGTCCATATGGCTGCACTCCTCTGCGATCTCAGCCATTGATCGCTTTTTTCTTAGGATCTCCTTAAGGAACTTGACATATGATGGCATTTCATTAAGAGCTTCTGTGAAGGGTATGGTGACATTGAGCCTCTGAAGCATCTTGATGAAGCGCTGAAATTTCTTCTCTGTTGGATCCTTTGGAGATTTTATGGGGAAAGGCAGCTTCTTTTTCTGATTCGGAGCCAGAACAGATGTCGGAGTTGCTACAGACGGGTCAATATCGACTGGGGGTGACTTGATATCGACTTGAGACTGCTCGATATCGACTGGTGGAGTCGAAGTCGAGGTGGCTGGTGCTGCAGGGGCAATATCGACTGGTCCATGCTCAATACCGACTATTGTTTGGTCGATATCGACCTGGGTATGGTCGAAATCGACCTGCTGTTCAGTAGTTCCGTCTGCTTCTCCGTTCTCTGGCTCGTAAAGTTTGCGTCCGCTCCTGAGTTTTACTGCTGCGATGTGTCCGGTCTTCCCTTTGGGATTGGGCTTAGAAGATCCAGGGAGTGTACCTGACTGTCTGGGGACACCTGCTGCTAGCTGGCCAATCTGTGTATCAATTGATTTCCTCCAGACATCGATTTCTCCAAGTTTTGTATTGATGTTCTGGAACTGATTGCTGATGGTGCCCTGATTCCGGCGCATTTCGTCAAGGATAAGCTATAGGTAATCCTTCCGCTGGTCCCTTTTTGGATGTCCTAGAGCTCTGTAAGGCGAGGGGTTCCTAGGGGCACCTTGGTTCCATTGTGGTTGATAGAACCTTTGGTCCCCCATATAGCGATTGGGACCCCCTGCGTAAGCTACCTCTTTGTGGTTTCTGCCATCCTGACTAGCTCTGTGTGTGGGCACTCAGTAGTGGTGTGCCGTTGTGATCCGCATTCGATGCAGGGCTGGTTGACAGAAAGATACTTGACTTACTTGAGGAGCTTGCGATTCTGATCTCTGTAGTACTACTCCTTGACATCTGGGTCAATCTCCTTAGACGGTTCATAGAGGGGCATGGATGGGGCTGGCCTAGCATAGACATTCTCATCATAGTTGATTGGAGTCCCATACTTGTTGTCGTAATTGGTCAGCTTGTCGAGGGTAGCCCATGCTTCAGCTGGTGGCATTGTCAGATACTCATAATGAGTATACGTGTTGATCCTATCCTTAGTGGCCAGGTCAAGAGAATTGAAGAAGATCTCCTAAACGATGCAAGGTTGCTTTCCATGTGTAGGGCAGGATCGCAGTAGATCCTTATATCGTTCCCATGCTTTTGCTAGCGGCTCCCCAGGCTTCTATTTGAAAGCTGTAATCTTTTGGCGAAGGAGCGCTGTCTTGGCGGGAGGAAAGAATTTGTTGAGAAATTTCTGCCTTACTCCAGCCCATGTTGTGAGAGATCGCAGTTTCAGCCCTTCAAGCCACTTCAAAGCTGGACCGGGGAGAGACCAACGAAAAGCCTTCATCATGACATATTCCAAAGTGGTACCTTCAGCAAGAGTACGACACATGTCATAAAAGTTGGTAATATGTTGAAGAGGGCATTCATTAAATTTACCATAGAAAGCATTATTTTTAATCTCAAACAGGAAAGGAGTGCAAATTTCAAAATTATTTTCAGGGGTTAGAATGGCCGATTCAGGCACGACGAGAGTCGGATGCATGTAATCCTCTGCAGTGGTAGGGTATTAGGCAAGCTCAGCTTCCGCTTGCCTCCTTCGCTCTGCCTCCTGTTCCCTCTGTGCTCTCTCAGTGGCGAGAGCAGTATCCTTAGCGGCTAGTTCCGCTTGGAGCCTCTCTATCATCTCAGCTTGTGTTTCAACAGTCGCCATGATCCTTTTTAGTTTAGAATGGATGTGTATAAGGCATTCCGGATCGTCTAAGGCGTCAAACTCAGGTGTTTGACCAGAACGGCGCATACACCTGCAAAATCAAAACTTAAAGGAAAACTTGAGATCTAACTACCTAAGGCGCGAATGATTGCTTCCCCAGCAACGGCGCCAATTTGTTGTAAGGAGGAAAATCGAGACTTGCAATTCAAAATATAAGTAAAGTAAAGCAAACCAGATTCCGTCCCTTGCAAATGATTACAAGACTCCCTCCCGATGCAACAGTGGGAAGTCAGGATCGATCCTCGAGGAAGCGTGTCAGCGGATCTCAGGTAGCGGCAAATCTCACAGGCAGAAAATTAAACAGACAGACAGAAACAACAGAGAAAAGCATAAAAGAAAGCAAAGACAGCAAACTTGGTCGATATTGAGTGCTGTTACTCGATATTGAGTAGAAAAATTGACCACAGTGACTCAATATTGACCCAAAACAGAAACAGAACACAAGTGCAGAACCTTGGTCGATATTGACTGGAGATACTCAATATCGACTACAAAAATCGACAGAAGACAACTCACTATTGACCGCAGAAACTTGAAAACTCGGAACTTTGTGAAATAAATCAATGAACTAAAATACTTCCAAGATCGGGGTTTCAACACCACAACGATAATCATGTAAAATAACACATAAAGGCATAAAAGATCATGCTTTTCATCAAATAACTTTCATTATTAACAAATATAGGAATATAGAGGCTTTCGCATAAACCCTAATTGTTACTAACCCTTTTCACATAATTAACCCAAGTTGTATTAAGATCATTTTCGCTTCAATAACACAAACAAGGATCACCTTCAACTTTCGCAAAAGAATCATGCTCATGGGGATAGAAGATGAATTGCATAAAAAGATCGTACCTTTACCACATCACCTTACATGGCTACCATCAGGCTCACCCCAACCCCAGAAGTGGGGGGACTACTCGCTCTTCATCACAATCGCAGACATCATTGATGGAAAAGAAACTACTTGCATTAAACTTAACCAAAGTTTACAACCGATTGAAGCCAATTCCACTCTCGCTTCACAACTCCACTCGGCCACAAACTCTCTCTCTCTCTCTCTACTACTACTTCTTCTTCTGAAATTGAATTAATGAAAAACTAGCCCCATGGGCTTTATCTAAATCTATATCTATTTATCTACTTACTTCAGATAAAAACTTGGAAATAAAGAAAATAAATCAACTAGGACTATATCTAATGTAGGTAAATATCTTCTCTTGACTTGATAGATCTTGATAAAATTTGCTCTTGCGGATATCTCCATTGGATTCGGGATAGAATCTTAACAAGAACTCGGACTAGCACGATTTCGGCTTCTGTGGGTCAGTCGATATCGACTACAGCCACTCGATATCGACCTGGCATTTTCCGTCTTCAGCCTCAGACACTCAATATCGGCTCTCAGGGTCAAAATCGAGTTGGTTGTTACTCGATATCGAGTTGAGTTACTCGATATCGACTTGCTCCTTTCTTTGCTCAACTTCTTGACTCGATTCTAGGGTGTTGACTCGATATGGGGCACTCGATATCGACTTGGTTAAGTCGATATTGACCACTGTTCTTCAGCCTTGTTGATTCTGGCCAACTCTGAGTCGATTTGGAGAATTTTGACCTAAATCTGGTCGATATTGACTGTGCTTGGTCGATATCGACCAGTCTTCTCAGCATCCTGCTCTATTCTTTAAACGCACTTTCCCGAGTCCTCGTTCGTCGGATTGATGCATATGAGCATGCGTTGGAAAGCTCTTTTCCAGGGCTACAACTCTCATGAAGACTTCAAAGCTTGATTCGAAATGATGAATGGCAAAAAGTGGGCTTACCTCCAGCTACACCATTCTTAGCTTCTTCATGAGTTTTCCTTTAAGCTCCAAAATGCGTCCGATTTCTGCGAAATTGAACAAAAACTAGTGTAGACCTCCATATATTGTAAATAAACATAAACTACACAAATTCTGTATTATTCTAACCCAAATGTATGAAATGTATACAAAAATCGATATAAAAGTAGATGTAAAACATGGCGAATTAGGCTCACAACAGTTAACTCGAAATCGACCAGTCCTACAGAAGCAATGCCACTCGATTTCCAACGTTCTGCACGTCTGTCTAGTGAGTTTCTTTCTTTACCCTTATTTTTTATATAGTGAGGACACTGTAATGTTTAAGTATGGGGTGGGGGAAGGGCTTACTTTATGCATATTTGGTTTATTTGACAATATGTGTGCATATTTTTATGATATTTCTTGAATTGCTTATACATGGCTACTTTGGAATTCATATTTTATTTATGTGCTTATATGTTTGTTTTCAAAAAGTTTATTTCCATCACCCCCATTGAAAATTTTTATAAGTGTCATGGAAGCTTTAATTGAACTCGACGATGCAAAATTAGATTCATTAGAGATATAGCATGAAATTGTCTAGTAAAGGGAAGTAGCAATGAAGTGCATATTTTTATTAAAAACCATGAAATGAGGTAAATTTTGAGGTTGCTTTTGACATGTTGCATGATAAGAGGATGGAGGACTTTATATTTCCATACAATGCTCATATTGTTATATGTTAGCCATACCTATGCTTATGCATCACAAAATCCATATTGAGCCTTATTTCAATTATTGCTCCACATGACCTAAATATTGCCCATTTTCTACCTTATTTCCATTCGGGGATTATGTTGAGAATGATTTTACATTATGAAGATATTATATGGTGTTTGTGTTGTTGTTATTATCATATTTGGAGTTTGGTAGGAAAGTTTCAAATATTATGGAAAATTTAATGAGTGAAAGAAAATCCAGTCGCCTCAGGAGATAAAGGTAGATCGACCCTGCCTGTGTTGAGATGTTAGTTTCGCATGATGGGACACCAAGGTGGGGAGTCCGAAACACTAAGTGTCCGGGGCCATTCATGACATCCATGTTTGCAACTTGCGAGAAGGTAGTGTTGAGGTTAGAGAGGTAAAAGCATTATATTAAAAGAAAAAAAAAGCATTGAGCGATGAGAGAAAGGTGATGATTCTTATGAAGAAGGAATGTGATATGAAAGTTTGGAAACACTCCATTTCCCCGGATCATTCGCACCACATTGCCAAAAATTGCCCACCTTTAGCCTTTTACCAATCTACTCCTTATTGAGCTTAAATTAAAGTCCTCTTGATTATTAATGCTTTTTCACATTTGCATAACCCTCCTTTTATAAGTAGATATTGTTTTTTTTTTAATTGCACATGTATGGATTTGTGACATAAGTACCTTTTCAAGGATGGTAATTCATTGCAGGGATATATGGCAATGAATCTAAGATGTTAAGAGTTTTGAATTTCTTCCCCTGTGTGACCATTTAAAGTATTGCTTGAGGACAAGCAAGCTTAAGTATGGGGTGTTTTTTGTGAGCCTAATTTGTCATGTTTTATACCATCTTTTATATCGATTTCTGTCTGCATTTCATACTTTTGGGTTAGAATAATACAGAATCTGTGTAGTTTAAGTTTATTTGCAATATATTGAAGTCTACACAAGTTTTTATTACATTTCACAGAAATGGGATGCACTTTGGAGCTTAAAGAAAAGTCATGAAGAAGCTAAGGATGGTGCAGCTGGAGAAAAGGCCATTTTTCATCATGCATCATTATGAATCAAGCTTTTATGTTTTCATGAGAGTTGTAGCCCTCAAAACGAGCCTTCCAACGCATATTCATATGCGTCAATCGAACAAACGAGGACTCGGGAAAGTGCATTTCAAGACGGAGCAGAATGCTGAGAACTGAAGAAGTGGTCGATATCCACCAGACTTGGTCGATATGGACCTGATTTTGGTCGAAATTCCTCCCGGGAGCCAATATCGAGTGACAGAAGCCGAATCCGAGAAGATAGCTCGATATCGACCAAACTTGGTCGATATCGACCGGTCCCCAGAGGCCGATTTCGAGCAATCCGAGTCCGAGTGTTGAGTTGGCTTTCTTCCACATGAAGAAAGAGATATTCTATCAATTCAAGAGGAGATTTATCAAGTTCTATCAAGAGATGAAGGATCTATCCACACTAATCCTAGTTTCCTTTTAGATATATTTGTTTTAATTCCAAATTTAATCTTTAAGTCTTTAGATAGATAAATTCAGATATAGATAGATGTTTCTTTCCTAGATTAGCTAGGGAATGAAGCCTATAATAAAGCCTTAGGGGTTGAGTTTTAATCATTCAATTTCAGTTCCAATTAGTCAGATAGAGAGAAAAGGAGAGAGAGCTTGTGGCGAGAGAATGTGGAGTGTTGAGAGACGATTTGGCTTCGATCGGTTGTAAGCTTTATTTTATTTTATTTAATGCAATTTAGTTCCTTTTTGTTATAAATTTGCGGAGATCAGGGAGTCGAATTCTGAATTTATATTTCATACTTGATTTTCCTCCTAACACCCACATCGAAAATATGGAGTTAGAATGAGAAGCCATGAGGCTATATATATGTATCCCACATTTCCTAAATTGGAAATGAAGTTGGAAATTAAGTTTGAGAAAAAAAATATATCCTCATATTTTTTCCTCTTACAACCCAAATTGAAATCATTGTGGATGAAAGATTTGGTATGGAGATATAAAATCTTCCCACACATTTAACACTTTATATCAAAGTGATAAAATGTGTTGTGAAGATTTTATCTTCATATATCATTTATTTATTTATTTATTTTTAATAGTTAATTTTTTAAAAATTAATTTTAAAATAATGTGACATGTCGGGTCAACGGGTCGACCCGGCGGGTCGGCCTATTTCCACCATTCAATTCCATGTGGCCGACCCGAGAGTCCGACCCGCTGACCCGGTGGGTCGGACCCGTGGCCATGTCTACCTTGGTCATGAAGCACATAGCTACACCCGCCCACTTGATTGTCTGTTGGGTCTCCTCCATCGACCGAAACACTTTTCCCTCACGGAGCTGAATGATGTGTTGTCGGGGATCCAATGGGTTCATCGCCACCGGTGGTTCACTTTCCACAGGCTCTGGAGTCGATCCCGACTTCCCTTTTCTTTGTTCGTAAGCTTCCTCTATTTCCCTCACATCTTGCTCGGCCTCAAAATCCCATGACCGCGACTTCGTCGAAACTGCGCACCCGAGCTCCAGTTTCACCGCATTTGAGAGTACTTCATCGTCGAAGGAGCTGCCGATGTCAATGGGCACCCATCCATTCCAACTAGTTGGGATAACTTCATCGTCGGGGTCACTCCTCACAGAAATGACCTGCTTCCCATGTCTAATTTTCTCGGCTTTTTTGCCTTCTGCGCCAACTCCAACTCCTCATTTATCCCTAACTCGTCACTACTTTGATCTCACTAGACGCATTGCTTATCTAATTGGACGTCGTTTTGGTTTCCCTGGACACCTTCGGCTATCACGACTTCGTCTTCTTCACCACCAGCCAATCTAGGGCCCGTATGTGCGTGATCGTCTTGGGTCACCGGCGGCCCATTTAATGGTATTATAAATTCCTCACCTTCCGACGCAGAGATACCCACCCCGACTGAGCCACCCGTTCTCGATCCTTGTGTAGGTGCCACATCCCAAGCAAGCTTGCTTCGCAGGGAGATGATACGTAATCGACTCGGGTTGAGAGTACAACTCCCAATCGTCCGGTTGTCAATAGGTAAGTCGATTCGATCACCCGTATCCGGTAATAGGACGCCGTCTCGAATCGGTTGAGAGTGTACGAAACTTTACATCCGAGATCAAATTAATCTTACATTAATTGAAACCCATGAAACCACTTGAGACATCGTTGATTTCCACTGCAAAAGCCGAGGTTGACTCGCGAAGTCGGTGACCTTCAATGGTAATTGTGTGCGGGAGCAATTGCTAAGTTGCCGAATTAGCAAATGCTAATTAATTTCTTCAATCGCCGATCGTATTGCATCACACTCGGGGTTGACTTTTTCAATTCCAATAATCAAATCCGGAGGCAGGGAATTTCGGGTTTGGCTGGGCACACGGACAGTACGTGGGCGGTAGGAAGTGACGGACACAGCAGCGGGGCGGATACGGTGGGGTGGTGATCGGAGCAAGGTAATCTCTTCCAAACGAGGATGAGATTTCGATCTTCAATCAATTTCAGCGAGAACCTTTGATTGAAGATCCAACGAATTCAGCAGTAATCAGTAGCAAATTGAAAAGGTAGGGTTTGTGACGTCAGGGAGGAAAAGGGGGAGTTTTATCTCAACGCACTTCAATTCCTCTAAATTTGACGTAACAATAAATGACAACCTAATGGAGTATTTAAAGAGAATACTACTAAACCCTAATTACTAATGGACCTAAATAACTAATGGGTTGGGCTTCCTATGCAAAGGAAGTCCACACCTATCTATATCTAATATAATACTAAAACACTTGCATTTCTGGGACACGTGGCGGCCATACACTTAAAGTCCCAAATTTAGGATAATTCCACAATTACTTCTCAAATTGTTTAAAATTCTCACCTTAAAAATAGATCATCTAACCAATCATAATTTAGTTTTAATCAATTACTTTATTTTAATCTATCTAATCTAATTCAATTAATTCCTAATTTAATTTTCTTTTCTTTTTTGGTCATTTCCTAATTTAATTTTCTAATCACACTCATGTCCATCTTTTAATTAAAAATAATATCTATCTTAAATTTTTGGCTTAGATTTAAAATTTTCTCACTAATCAATTTTTTTTTTAAAATTTTTTTTTTTATATATACAAATTAAGGCCTAGCCATCTAATGAATTATTTCATCTATCTAGCATAAACCAATTCTTTACGAAAAAAAATGCAATGAATTATTTCATTTATCTAGCATAAACCAATTCTCATTAATGATTAATCAATGATATTTAATCAATCATCTATCTATCTATAATTTCTAAAACTTTATACTCCAAATAAAAAATTCACGATTAAATATTATTAATCAATTAAAAAACAAATCAAATCATTTATGTCAATATAAAATTTGAACGCAAAAGGCAAGATTAAACCAAAAAAAAATCTTTCGGATGCAACCTACGTAAATATGAACAGAAAAAGCAAGAATACTTATTTGAATTTTATTTAAAGTTCAAATGTTCAACTCTTTAATTTTTAAAGTTTGCCTGATAAATAAAATAGTTGTTATTTGTCTTTATCCATTTTTAAACAATTTTAATGTGTTTTGATTAGAAAATATCTTTGAAATAATTGTTTTCTATGTTTTTTTTTTGTGCACATATGAGTAAACTCTTTTTTAAATATATAAATCTTTAACACTTTTTTAACTCACGGTTAATCTACTTTGCAAGCTATAAACTCTAATTTTAGGTTTTTTATTTAGCTCTATTTACAACTACGGTGTCATTTTTAATTTATCTATTTGGCCATGTTTCGTTCTTTTGCACGAGTAGATAAGAAATCAATTTTCCCTTAAAATGATGAGTTTGTTTGGTTGTTATAATCTTAAGTAGATAACAATAAATTAATAAAAATATAAAACTAAAAAATGATTTAATCAATAATTACTTATCAATTTATATCATAAAAATTGTTGTTAATAAAAAAAATTCTTTTTTGGTCAGATAGAATCTTCTTATCTAACGGTTATGATTTGATACATTGTATACTTGATTTTTAATTATTTTCAAAGAAATGGATGTTAAATATTTATTTATTTTTTTAAAATGGTGTTTTTCGCACGACAATTGTGAAAGTTTTACTTGAATAAACTTGGTCTTTAGACCTATTTTATAATCCCAAACATATCGACATTAAAATGATGTGACAAATACTTTGAGAATTATAGACATGCATGTTTTTTTATAGCTTAAGTTAGAGTTGTGTAACAATTATGGGTAGAGTTAAAAAATTTATAAGCGCTAAAAAATATTTCCTTAAAAATAGGCTATGTGACAATTATTTCTTTTCCCTAATTGTCAAATATTCTTATTGTTTGAAAGTTATTTATGTGTTTGTTTAAATTAATCAATTATTGATAATGGTTAAACATTTAAAAATTTTAAAAATTTCTTTTCATTCTAATATTTGTTAAATTTGTTTAATCTTCCCTAAGAAGCTCTTCATCCAATGCGAATAGGTATTCTTACATTTTTTTAATCAAATAATTTATTTTATGAGCGTATTTGAAAAATAAATTTGACGTGTCTTTGAATTCCAATATAATTTAATTATAATGCATAAATGCTTTAATAGTGTTTGGTTAACAATTTTGACAATTTTTAAAATAATGTAAACTTTAAATTAAATACATAGTAAATTATATTTATATAATGTAATTAAAAAAATTTACACAATAGTGGTTGTTTGATTGACACAATTTATAAGATATTTTTATTTAAAAGCTATATCATTTTAAGCACATTATAAAATTTGATAACCAAATACTACTCAAGTATTTGTATTTATAAATAAATTATAATTAAAATGCAATCGGAATCCAAACACACCTTGATTATCACTTATTTATAGGACCAATATCAATGCCTTAATTATTTTTTAATGTTGTTAAAATATCATTTAAATCTAAACATATTTTGAGTATATAGTAAGATCCTTATTAATAAATTGCATGTAAAATATACATTCATTAGCAAATATATTCCGTTGAATCATGTATAGCATGTGAATCTTTAAAAATGTTCTTCTTGAATCTCCTTCGTAACTCTAAGTTATTTTATCACTTTTTAACATTTTTTCGTCCATATTTTATATAAAAAAAATTATTTTAGAGGTTTAATCTTGGTTCTTTAATATGCATGTTATTGTTTTCTTTCGAATTGTTTCCAATTACTAATCAATTTTTTTAAATTGTGACACCATTTAGATTTGGGTAAATCACTCTAAAAAAAGAAGGGGGTATATGTGAAGCTTTAACTCTTTTCTTTTGTACTGTGGGGGGTCCGAGGTTGTCGACTAATCCCCCACGGGCTCGAGAACTAGCCTGCAAATTACTTAAATCGGTAAGCCCGACGAGAAGCCACCAGACAGGCTCACCCAATCCAATGAAGGCTTGAGTGTCCACTAATTACACAAAGTGTAAGTGGTGAGATTTGAATCTTTGACCTCTTGCAAGAGCCACCTCTCCCCTACCATTAAAGCAAGGGGTCATTGGTTCGAAGCCTTAACTATTTGTCTTGAATCTCCCTCATAACTTTTGGTTATTTTTTCACTTTCAACTCTTTTTTCTTCCATATGTTTTTTTATTTTTATTTATTTTAAAGGTATAATCTTGATTATTTAATGCATGTTATTGTTTTCTTCTAAATTGTTTTCTGTAACTAATCAATTATTGTCGTAAGAAATTAATTTGCTTGGTGAGGCGCATTTGTATCAATATGCATCAACAACCAAGGGTGGTCTAGGTAAGTGGTTTTGAATTCCATGTTGATCATATATAATGATCAAAATTTATCATTTATCCATATATTTATAGAGAGGTTGCACCCGACCACATAATGATATACTTACGTTATATTTGATAGGAATGTAGTTTTGCATAATATATGTCAAAATAGGTTAAAATAGATTAAACTATAATTTTTTTTAAAATCATATGAAGAAAAAGATATTATAGGAAATATAAAAAAACTTCAAATACAAATACCAAATTAATTCAAAGTTAAAGATGAAAATAATTTTTAGTACTTTAACATATTATAATAAAATATTCATCTAATTAGATTTTAACATATATACCGTGCCTTCAAGGCACGGGAATTAAAATTTAAATCCAAGTTCAAGATTTTCATTATCAATAGGTTATGAGCTCGATTCCCAATTCCCACTTTGTTTAATGGTTTTCCTCCACTTCTTCTTCTTCTTTTTCTTTTACAAATGAATTGAAAGTACAAGCTTGAAATCCAAAAGATTTTCATTCATTTTTTTTATTTGTCATATGTTTTATGACACTAAGCTAACTATCCATGTTTTGGCCTAATATATAATAATAAAGCTTCTATTTAGACATTGTAAATCATATAACATGCTCAAATAAAACTAATAAAAAGATAATATTTTATAGAGTTTTTAGCTTCTTAAAAAACATATCAAAAAATTAAAAGGGCCTATATTTTGAGACGAAAGGATTTTTTTTACTTTTAAGTTTATTAATATAATATATCTTTTTTATGTGCTGTCCATCCCAAAGTTCTAAAAATTCCATTCGCTGACGTTTGTGAAATGTGTAGTACATATCTTCTATAAAAATATAATATACTTTACAAATCCTGTGCGTTACGCACGGGTACTACGCTAGTACATATACTAAAACCGATGCATTGAAGCCTGCGTGGCGGCATGTGAGTGAATCTGCCTACGTGACGGCGCGTGAGTGCGTCTCGCAAAACTTTCTCCCTTCAAAAAGGAAAGCTAATAAAAATAATAAGATAGTTCTAATCTATATAATTAAAAATAATTATTTTATTTTACCATTAATTCATATAATTGAATAGATGGAATATATTATACAAGAGTAAATATTATATAAGGAAATAATTATATCAATATAATTAAACACAATAATAGTAATAAATTTGGCATATACAGATATACAAATTGCCATAGAAGTATATCTTCATCTGGATTATAAATAATCTTTCCAATGACGGTATATATATAAATTTGGCATATGGACGGTTTATATATCGATTATTTAGTGTGGAAAGAATTATTTATATCAAAATTAATTATTTCATAGTTATTTTATTTATATCTATATTATTTTTTAGGAGAATGAATTATTTAGATCTAGATTAATTTTAATCTTATATTTCCACTTATTAGTTTAATTATCATAATGTAATTCATATTTATTTATTTTTATATTTATAATAGGATTTTTTTTATAGATAATAAGTGAAGTTTTATAATATTGTGTTAATATATTCCCGTGCAGGGAACGGGGCATACACTAGTTATTAATAATGATGCTTAAAATAGAAATATGTTTTTATAATAATAAATGCTTTATTAACACGACGTCGGAGTCGCATCCTACGGGGGATGAAACACACCAGGAGACATGGAGGTCGATAGGCCACAATCGTTCTCCAGTTAGACCGTTTACAAACTTAAAGGCCTGCAAGTCTTCGTCATCTCCTATTGCAACTGGCCTGCACCCCTCCTTGTTCAGCTTCACATATGCGAGCTCCACCTCGTGCCTTCTCCCATCAATGTTAAACTTTTCCATTATGTGTTTCTTCAGTGCGACGTAGTCAATACGTTCGTCCACCAGCACAGCCTTCTGGCTCCGTGACCCCTTGAAGACCCAACCTCTCCCTTCATAAGTCCACCATCCTCTAAACACCACAGTCACACATACGATTGGATTGTCACCTGCTCATAAAATTTAATGGAGAGACTACTTGCCCATTTTCTATCTGCAGGCGATGGCGAGTCTGTCTAGTCTATTCCAGTAGTTGTCACGTTGTTCATGTACGTTTTGTGAAATTGATATCTACTCACCTCTTGGGGATTTACATTATATAGGCAATATACAAATACAGATTTGGGAAACCAAATCACAAAAGATAAGATCATATAACTAACTACCTAAAATACAAATATTATGGACTAAGATTTCGGACTAGTATCTTTGACCAATACCCCCCGGCAAGCTGATGGACGCGGAGTGACCAGAAGCTTGGGACGTAAACTAGCGAAGGATCGACCAGTGAAAGCCTTAGTGAAGATGTCTGCGACCTCATCACTCGCAGGAATATGTTTGACGATCAAATCTTTGGAGGCAACCTGCTGACGAACAAAATGGTAGTCAAGCGGAATGTGCTTGGAGCGGGTAGTGATTGCTGGATTGTTGGCGAGAAATGTGGCTGACAAGTTGTCACAAAGTAAGACTGACGGTTGACGCAGAGGTATACGGAGCTCACACAACAACCGACTGAGCCAGACGAGCTCTATAGTAGCACATGAGAGTGCCCTGTACTCTGCCTCAGTGCTAGATCGGGCAAGGACCTTCTGCTTACGGTTGGACCAACTAATGAGGTTGCCACCATAGAACATCGCAAATCCATGTTGGGAGCGTAGGTCCGCGGGATCAGTGGCCCATTCTGAGTTAGAGTAGGCAACGAGGTTGGTGCTGGGAGAGGCGTTCAAAGTGAGACCAAAATCAAGAGAGCCCTTCAGGTAACGCAGAATTCTTTTGACATGCTTCCAATGTGAAATTAAGGGATTGTGCATATGCTGACAAGCTTTGTTGACGGTGAAGCTGATCTCAGGCCGAGTGATGAGGGCATACTGAAGGGTGCCAACCACATGGCGATAAGCACCAGGATCAGGATAAGAAGGATCAGGGCTGACCACAGACTTTGTGATCGATGGGTTAGCTGGTGACAAGATGGGCTGAGCTTCGAGCATATGGCAGCACTCAAGTAGATTATACAAATACTTATGCTGCGATAGATGAATAGAATTGCCAGAGTAAGTGATCTTAACTCCATGGAAGAAAGATAAGCGACCCAAGTCTTTGAGTGCAAATTTCTGATGGAGAACATGAATGAACCGGGTGATGACTGCAGAGTCAGAACCAGTGATGATAATATCATCCACATAGACAAGCACATGGGTGATAGCAGTAGAGGAATGTAAGACAAACAAAGATGTGTCGGAGAAACTGGCTTGGAATCCGCAGATCTGTAAATAAAGGTGCAACTTATTGAACCAGGAACGAGGAGCCTGTTTCAAACCATACAAGGCTTTATGCAACTTGCAAACATGATGAGGAAACCGATGATCAACAAAACCTTTGGGCGGTGACATGTAAACAATTTCATTCAAATCACCATTTAGAAATGCGTTGTTGATGTCGAGCTGCCGAATAGGCCAACCTTTGGACAGAGCAATGCAAAGGACCACTCGAATTGAGGTCGGCTTGATAACCGGGCTGAAGGTATCAAAGTAATCAATCCCTTCTTCTTGGTGAAAGCCCTTGGCAACAAAATGCGCTTTGTAGCGCTCAATACTCCCATCAGATTTCCTTTTGATGCGGAAGACCCATTTGTTTCCCACAACATTAGCATTAGGAGGACATGGTACCAAGGACCAAGTGCGATTAGTAGTAAGAGCAGTGATTTCAGATTGAATAGCAGACAACCACTGATGAGACTTAGCAGCAGAAGCAAAGGTTGCAGGCTCTGTTTCGGCGAGAAGACATACCGGGGCTGGATGGCGAGTTGCTGCAAAGGAGCGAGGTTTCAAGTTGCCAATTTGAGCACGAGTTGTCATGGAGTGACGGGACTCCTCAACCGGCCGAAGGAAGGCAAGAGCGGGTTGTTGAGTTGCTGGACCTGTAGGGGGCGAGACGGAGGCCTGAATGGCCGATGAAGGCGGGCTGGGTGTGGGTAACGACGTGGCTGGGGAGGGGCTGGCCAGTGCAGCGGGAGAGGGAGGTGTAGGCTGTGTAGCCAGAGAGACATCGACGGCAATCTGAAGGAGCCGAGAGGAGGTTGTACGTGGAGAGTGATGAGATGTAGGGAGCTGATATTAGGGAAGTGGCTGCATATCTTTGTAAGGAAAAGACTCTTCATTGAAGACAACATGTGCAGAGATATAAGTTTTGACACTAGGTAGATGCAAGCAAACATAACCTTTATATTTGGAATTATACCCAAGGAAAAGACAAGGTTGGGAGCGGAAGGCTAATTTGGTGGAAGTGTAAGGCTTAAGGTATGTATAACAAACACAACCAAATGTTTTGAGAAGTGAATAATCAGGATGTTTGTGGTAAAGCATATGAAATGGGGAGGTATTTTGTAAAAGCGGGGTGATGGTGCGATTAGATAGGTAGACCGCGGTTTGAAAAGCATTTTCCCAATATGGAAAGGGAAGAGAAGCATGGGCAAGTAAGGACAAGCCCTTTTCTTGAACAATCCGATGGTGGCGTTCAACCGCACCATTTTGAAAGGGGGTATGAGGTCAAGAAATTCGGTGAAGAATGCCATGTTGACTGAGATATGGTGAGAGAGCGAGAAATTCACCCCCGCCATCGGTTTGTAGGTGTTTGATGGTGGTGTGGAATTGGGTTTGTACCATTTTATGAAAGGTAATGAATGTTTGCAGCACCTGTGACTTAAGAGAAAGAAAATAGATCCAACAAAACTTGCTGTGATCATCAACAAATTGAACAAAATCCTTATTGCCATAAATTGAAGGAACAGACGCAGGTTACCAAACATCAGCATAAACTAAATCAAAAAGAGAAGTACTAGAAGTATGTTTGACAGACATAGGGAGACGGTGACTCTTGCCAAGTTGACAAGATTCACAAACACTTGGAAAATTATTATTCGACACAGGCAACTGGAATTTAGAAATAAGACTCTTTAAAGTAGTGACATTGGGATGGGCAAGTCTATTATGCCAGCCTTGAAGAGATGTTTTGTGGGAGAGAAGAGCACGGGGACGAGCAGTGGAGGATGGTGGTGTGGGTAGAAGCCGATAAAGCCCGTCTTCAATGGTTCCCTTCAGGAGCGTCCGACCCTACAAGTTCTTAACAAAGCAGCAATTAGCATGCAGTTCAATGAAGACCTCATTATCACGAGAAGAGATGTGGCACTCAACAAATTTTTAGCAATAGAGGGCACAACAAGCACATTTTGCAGAGATAAATTAGAATTGCCAAGTGAGGTAGAGCCAACATGTGTAATAGGGACTGTTTTCCCATCACCAAGAGCTAAGTTATCAATACTGTCATATTTCGAGCGGAGAGACAGATTTTTCAGATTGTTGTTGACGTGATAATTGGCGCCGGAGTCAACAAACCAGGACTGCTCGTTATGTGGGGTGAAGGATGCGCCAACAATGACATTGTTAGCTGATTTCTAGGGATAGGTGGGTGGAAATCGGTTAGCATCAAACCGATTGAAGCAGTTCTTTGCGGGGTGACCGACTGTAAAGGCCCGGATTTTTAAATAATAAATTTCAACAAATAATATAAAATGGATTTAAGTCGGAAAATAATAATAATAATAATAATAATAATAATAATAATTCGGATATTTTTAAGGGAAAACTCGTCCTTAAATTACTAAATCGAAATTGAAACTCTTAAAGCGAATTCCGACCCAATTTTTTTACTGTGAAGGACAATTCTATCGTCTTGCCTCGAGATTTGAAATAAATCTTGGGATGTTGATATCTTCATAATTTTGAAGCGTTATTTTAATAGAGTCGGATTTTGATTTGAGCGAACGGGTTTCAAGATATTTTATTCCGGGTATTCAAACTTTACCTTCGGGGCCACGATTTTGTCTTATTTCACTAATTCTTATCTAATTCCAACTTATCTCAAGGTTGTTTAATTGTAGCAAAATCTTATCACCTTGTTCTCAAGATGTACATTTTTTTTGGGCAAAATGCCAAACACAACACCTCCCTCCCTAGTTGTTTCAGAATTGCTGCACGCCTCCCTCTCCCTTCTTTGTCTGATTTCACATAGTGCAGTACACACTCACACCTCTCCTTTTGTTTTCAAACCCAAGCCCCTCAGCAGCTCTTCCGTCTGTCGTTGCCGCGAACCACCACCACCGCACCACCGAGCACCTCCTGAGCAGCTCCCATCTCTCCCTCCGTTTCTCGCTGTCCAAGGGGCCGAGGCACGCCGAGCACCATCGTCCCTTCTCTCTCTCGCTTCCGGTGAACAGCAGCAGCAACCCGCAGCCGAGCACGACGCCCAGGATCCCTGAGCCACCGCCGCCCAGCGCCGTCTTCCTCCTCCTTCCCTGTTTTCCGATCGAAGACCACCGGTGAGGGTTCCTCCTTCTCTTTCTATATTTAACACTCCAAATCGAGTAAAGGTGGACCTTTAATCCCCTCACACTCTTCATAGGCCACTTTCGGCTTGGTTACGTCTCCGGCGAGCATCGATTCGACTCCGACGACCTCGAAACCTTTCGACGAGGCGTCTTTGAGCTTTCCCGACGAGATTCCATTTCGGTGAGCTTCTTCTTTCTATTCTTCCCTTTCTTTCTCGATGTGTAGTCCTGGGTGCCCAATTGAGTGGCCGGAGCTCGGTATTGTCGCCGGAGAAGCCTTCTTCTCCTCTTCCCTTTCCGGATTTCGAACAGAGCTCTGTTCGCCTGTTTTTGGGGAAGAAGGGTCCAATGGACCGGGTTCCCTGTTTTTTTTTTCTTTTCTTGAACCGGTCCGGTTCTTTTAAAAATCAGATTGGGTTGGGTTTTGTTTGGGCTGGGCTCGTTCTCTTTTAAAAGAGTTTTGGGGCCTTTGTTGGGCCTTTTCTTCAAAAATCTGAATTTGGGTTAAATGGGATCCGGATTTTAATGGGTCTTGGGCCTAATCTTTGGACATGAATGTTGAGTTTTGAAATAGATTTTAAAACCTTAGGCACATTTTATGTAAATATTAAATAAATGGGGTGTAATATATTATGTAGTATTATTGTTGTGATCTAGAAATGGTAAAGTAATTTAGTAATGTTGTTTATAAATATGGGTTAATAAAGATGGATTTCTTTTGAAAATGTTTATCAGTGTCTTAAATTACTTGAAATATTAAAGTCAAGGTTTTGAAATAAAATGTCGGAAATATTTCTATGGTATGATTTTGAGAGATTGGTTTTAAGGTTTAAATGTTTAATGTCGGAATTTGACTAATTGTGGTTTTAAAAGAATTGTTGATTTTCTGAGTTGACTTGACTTGAGATTTAAGAGTTGGGAAATGAGTTTGGGAATATTATTGGTAAGATTTATCGATGGGTTTGATTGGAGATGAAATGGCTTGATGATAGGTGTGTATTGCTTTTGGATTGCTTTGGACTTGCATTTGGGCCCTTGCTTGCGTTATCTATTGTTGTTCTGCATCTTCAGGTAAGTTCCCTAGGGGGCTTACTCAGGTTGGACATTCATGCCTGTTGTTGCATTTTATGTTAGGTGTTGCATATGCATAAAAGCATGCCATGTAGTATCCTGTTTAGGTTGCACTAATTGAATGAGCATCTGCTTGCTCTATGCGTTTGAAACAGAACGGCCGTTATCCGTGATAGTCCTAGAGTCTTTGCTAGGGTCATAGGGTAGCCCAGCCTCATCGGGTACCCTGAGTCAATCGAGTCATGAACTACCTTATATTATGATATGCCTGCGGGCTTTATTGTGGAGCGGGTTAGGCATGCGTGCCCCCCGATTATGATGGAATGCATTCACGAGCTGGCCAGTCTCCACCTATCGGAAGGGGTGGAGGTAGGAGAGGGATATGCCACTTGACATTGTCTTGGGCCCTTTACAGTATTTCTGCACATTATTATGAACTAGGAGCATGCTAGTGTGTTTGAATTTCGTACTGCATTAGAGCATCTTTATTAGGTATAGCACATACTATGTGGCCTCAGCGAGAACTGCCGGTCCCGCATGAGTGGCTCGATCTGACTCCTTTCCCCGTTCTTTTTTTAAAGGTATTCTCTGCAGATTTGAGTGCTCGATGTCTATATGACGGGGTTTCTTTTTGGCGAATCGAAGAATCTAGCTAATATCCTAATTTAGTAAAATGGTAATTACACACTTATGTTTTGGTTTGACCCGGCCCTGCCGTGGCGCTTTGTATCTGAATTTTGCTTCCGTCTTGCTTCCGTTCGAAATGAATTTCGCGAGTTAGTCCCTAGGACAGGTTAAGGGTACCCAACGGCCCTACAATATTTTCAGGGTTCGAAATCCCTCTTTATTACTGACCATAAAAATGAGTTTGAAACCTCGACCCGTACCTGGATTGCAAGATCCTAACGAGGGGTTTTATCCCTCGAAACGTAACTCGGGAATCATAATCCTGGGCCGTTACACCGACACGGTCACAAACCTGACAGACCGGGCGAGAGGAGGATTGTTGGTGTTGCTGCTGATAGGAATCGGTTGAAGCATTATAAGAGCGGCCACGACCTCGACCGTGCCCACGATCACCATGCCCTCGACCACAGGAAGAGTCTAAGCGGCCATGGTTACCCGAGAGAACATTGTTGGCAACAGGCGGAGTGGGCTCAGAGGATGGTAGTGGTGGAGGGAGAAAAGTGGAGGCAGCAGCAGCAGTAGGGGAAGACTCAGCCAGGATACGCTCTTCCTCTTGAAGAAGAAGTCCGGTTAACTCGTCGGGCGTAATAAGGGAGGCAACAAAGTCATCATCTTGGATAAAGTACTGACACTCCGCCAAGGCATCGACGATAGACCGTTTCTTCTCAATGTAGTCCATCATGGACAACGATCCCTTTGTTAAGGTCTGCAGCTGGCCTTTGAGATTCATCAGACGAGCATGAGTCTGAGATTGGAACATAGAGGATATCATCTTCCAAATATCATAAGATGTGGAGGCCTTGGTAACATAGCTTAGCAACTTGTCGGAGAGAGTGGATCGCAACCAAACAGCAACAAAACGATCAGCTTTGCGCCAATTGATGTATGCTGGTGTTGGTTTAGAACCTGCATTCGGAGAAGGCTTGGGCTCCTGGATGACATAGGAGTCGAGATCATATGCCTCAAGAGTAGAGAGGACAACATTCTGCCAAGAATAGTAGTTGGAATGATCAAGTTTGATCGAAAGAGTGAGAAATTGCATTTGGGTGGACTTCCCTGTGGAGAGAAGGATTTGATTGTTTGTAAAGGCTCGGATTTTTAAAATATTAATTTTCGGAAAAAGAAAATCAAAATGAATTTAAAATAAATTTCGGCCCAAATTTTTAATTTAAAGATCGAATCCGTCTTTCATTTCGAGATTTGAAGGACCAATCAGCGGAAATTTAAATTCTCGACTCGAGACCCCAATTCCGTCATCTTTCTCACATCCTTATCCAAATTCAACCTTTGATCCCACAATTTGAGATTTAATTTTAAAATTTCCCATCTCTTTCAATCTTTCCCTAATTAACCCAACAAACACATACACTCCTCTTCTTACCTTGCTTGACTTACCAAGAATGGAGATGAGGCTCTCATGCTTTGTCCAATGGGTGCAATCAATGACTCAAGTAAACCCAAAAACTTGTCCATAAAATCTGAACTTGGACACATCTTTCCACACCCCACAGAAACACAAAACCAAACAGCCCCTTCTTTCTCTCTTGGAGGAAAGCGCCGAGAGCAAGACCCCTCCTTCCTCCATTGTCGCCGCCTCACCATCTCCATCACCACACCTCCGTCACCTGCACCACCGTCTCCCCACCAGTTTTCCCGTCGTCGACCGCCGCCGCCACCAGCAGCCGGAGCGCCGTCGTCACCTCCTTTGCGCCCTGTTTTCCGCCCTCACCTCGGTAAGCCTCGATTCCTCTCGACCTCTCCTCTTTCACCCTTTATCAGCCAAAGGCTTTGCCTTTAACACCCCGCACCTCTCCCAGGCTTCTTGCTCGAAGAAACAGCCACGGCGCGCCCGGAGATAGCCTCTCGGAGCTCTGCTTTCGGCATCGAATGCCCTCGGTGAGCCTTCTCCCTTCCTTCTTCTCCCCTTCCTTCTTGTCTCGTGCGTGTCTGTCGGGGTGGTCGGCGAGGCTGGGTGGCCGGATTTCCGGAGCGCCGCCGCCGGAGGTCCCCCATTTCCTCCTCCTTCCCGTCGGTTCTGGGCAACAAAAATGGAAGCTTGTTCTCCTGTTTCTTTCGAACAAAATGGGGAGGGAGAAGACTTGTGGGCCAGCCCGCCACATCAGTGCCACCTCACCTGGGCCCCATTCCTTTTTTTTAGAATCTCCAGCTCGGTTTGAATTGAAAGAAAGAAATGAATGTGGTGGCCCTTGGGCCTAATTTTTTTGGGCCGAGTTTGGTATTTTAAAAGGGGAATGTTGGACCTTTTTCCTTTTAAAACAAAACCGGATTTTGGGCCTAATTTTTGTCCAGAAAACTTGACTTGGGATTTAGCAAAAAGGATACTCGATTTTGGGTTTATTAAAATGAAAGGGCCGGTTTTGGGGATTTTTACCAAATAAGGGTGAGTTTTGGTAATTTAAAAGGGGATGTTTTGATTTAATGAAAACGATTGGGATTTTAAAGGATATATAAATATTTTATGAAAATGTTTAAAAGAAAATGGAATTTGAAATACTATATAATGTTATTGAGAAAAATATAAAATCTTATCTTGAGATTAAATAAAATATAATATTATGAGACTTGAAGATTTAAAAAGGGTTTTATCGGATTTAACTGGAAAAAGGGATTTGACGAATATTTTCCAAAGTCGAAATTTCTAACTAGTTGAATTGGATTTTAAGGCGGTTTCGGGACTAACTAGGGAATTATGTGATTGGTGACTAACTAGCGTGATTGATGTGAATGGTTGACTAATATCATGATTGGTGTGTACTAATGACATGATTGATTGAATAAAGGCATGATGAAGTGTTAGACTTGTGTATCGTTAATTTATGCTTTCGAGATATGATGAACTTGATGAACTTGATATATGTGATATGCGGATATAGTGTGGCGAATACATGAATGCGGCTTAATGGAATGATGAGAATGATATGGTCTCGTGGAATGTGGCAATATGATGAATGGTTGAACTTGACGTAATGATGACTGCGATATGGTTGCTATTCCCGTTGAATGATATGCTTGAGTGCTTGGATGATTAGACGTAGACTTATACATGTATGTTCTGATGTGTATCTAGGTGTTACTTTGTGATTATGAATGATGCATGCCGGATCTTCTATTATGCTGTTCTGCATATCCAGGTGAGTTCCTATATGAGCTCACTCAGATTCGAAAAGAGATCTCCCTGCTTGTAGCCATGTGCATACTAGGTGCTTACATTCATAATAAAGCATGCCATGTAGTATCCTGCTAGGATTGCACTCATGATTGAGCATTCGTTTACTCATTGCTTTTGTAAACAGAACGGCCGTTATCTGTGAAGTAACTAGAGTCATTGCTAGGGTTATAGGACGACCTAGCCTCATCGGGTCCCGTCCTGAGTCAATCGAGTCATGAACTTCCTTATTTTATGAGATGCCTGCGGGCTTTATTGTGGAGCGGGTTGGGCATGCGTGCTGATAGCATTTATTTTAGTCATATTTTAGGCATACATTTGCATATTAGTTTAGGTCATTTTCATGCATATTTATCATATTTTATACTTTATTTATTTTATTTTGCATTTTCGGAGTCTACACCTGGTTTTTATTTGTTTCAGGCATTTTGAGGTCAATATTGAGGAAAAAAAAGCCTTATTACGGAGCGTCGAACATATTGGATCGGAAGCGAGGAGCTAAAGAGCCAAGTGCGGATGTTGCTAAAATATGGGAGCTGTTTTGTGGAGTTGATTTATAATTGGGTGTTGGGATGCAATTTAGTTATTTAATTTTGTGGGCCAAAATTGTAATTTTTCTAAATAACATATATACTCCCGTGTGTTTACAATTGAGAGGGGGGAGTTCGGACTCGAGGTTCTGCCGACAACACAGGCTTCGGCCTTCCGAATCTTTTAGGTTTAGTTTTCGTTATTTGTTTGACGGTATAAGCTTTGGATCGAGGACGGAATTTCGGTTTGCATTCTATTCTAAACTTTGATCTATTTCTGTCTATAATCTAGTTCATTGTTTATTATATTATGTTTTTCTAATTTCTCCGTTCTAGGGTTTGGGTAATCCCGACGATGATTTGGTAGTGTTGAGATTGATATTCGTTTGTCTGATGATTTGTGATTTAATCCTATTGCGCCAACCCTAATTGATGAAAATTGGTTAGAATTAATTTAGGGTTTGAAATCGAAAGACTAAAGCCCTAAGTTAGAATTTAGATGGTGAATTTAGGCCGAAAAGCTATTGGATCCATCGGAACCATAAGATTAAACCTGAAGTTTGATTTATCGAAAGATAATCGAATTTCTTGAGGATTTATAGATTGTCATAGATATTTTAGATGATTTTGATATTGATCGAGACCGAAAGGCGACGTTAATGTGATTATCATCTAGAATTCTAAGAACTTAAAGGGTCTAAATTGGTTGCTTGAGTTCGAAAGGTGATTGTTAGCCAATTTTGACACATTCGCTTTGATTCCGAAAGGAGATTTGCGATTATCTTAGACAACCTACCTTCAACAAAGTCAGACAATGTGACACGAATATCGATATTAATCTACTAAACCATCGTTGTGGTGATCTTTACCCTAGATTTGCCTCGTATCCATTGTTTAATACCTATTTTTGCATAGTTGTTTCTCATTAGTTGGTTACTTTCTCCATCCATATAAACATTTCGCCTTTATTTTCTTGATTTAGTTAAATCAGTTTGAATTGATAATTGATACCACATAGTCCTTGTGGATACGACACTCGATAAACTACAACTGAACCTCATACACTTGTGGGTGTAGGTTTTAGCCTATCAAGTTTTTGGCGCCGTTTCCGGGGACTATTGTTTGTATTGGTTGTTTATTTAGATTGATTTTTCTAAGCCATTCTTTTTCTTTTGATTTCTTTTCTTTTTGTTTCTCTTTCACGGTTTGTGATATGGATTATGTTTATTATTGTGAGTTTTGTGGAGCTTTTGATCATGTAGCTAGTGATTGCCCGGTGTTGTTTGGGAATGAACAAGAGATGTACTACTCGTTGCATCCTCACCTTTCTTACGAGAGGGATATCACCGAGGGATACGCACCGCCTGGGTGTCGAGATCAAGCTTCAGAAAATTCACAAAAATCGTCCAAGTTGATTTATATGGAAGAGTACTTCACTTTCTTAGAAACCCACCTCTCAAAGATCCAAGTTGTTTTTGAGGATGAGATGTTGCGGATCCAAGAGACTCAACGGATGAATGTTTCAAGTATTTCTGAAATTTTCCATGTTCAAGATGAGATAAAGTTCAATGATGATTGGATTGTCGTTTCTCTTGACAGGAAAATTTTAGAAGATAATGAGGATTCGGAAGATGAGCTCGAGGGCAAAAATTTCATGGAGGGGTTTTCATTTGGATTTAGGGAAGACACAAAAGGACGATATGTTAAGAAGAGGATGGGCACATTCCTTATGAGCTTGAACTTCAACGAATTTCTACTATTCTGCTCCAAAAAAACTCTGCTTGATGGATGGGTCGAGCCATGGACCATCCATTCGGGAAGGTTCAAACGCTTTCGAGGTCAACCCGGGGTAAGTAGTAGGTAAATTTTCTTTATTTTGTCTTTTTTCATTCTAAATAATAAATCCAAGGATCTAGACTTCCACGAGTCGTAGGAGAGTCTCCGCGACTCGCGGTGGCCGTCCCAAGGCTTAGTGGCTTTCTCTGTAAAGCATCACGACTCGCGGGATGCTTCCACAACTCGTGACATCCTTGGCCAAAAAAAAAAAAAAACGCTTCAGTTTTTCATCGTTCTCCATCGTTCTCACTTCTCTTCGCCGAGCCACTTCCTGCCTCGCGCCATCTCCGTCCCACCGGAACCCTAAGCCGGCGCCACGCAACCAGCCCCTGCTCTCTCTTCCCCGATCCCTCTCTCGCGCAGCGCCGCCGGGCCACCAGCCTTCCGCCTCGCTCCCATCCTCTCCGTCTTCTCCTCGCCGCTCGATTCGTCTTCTCCTTGCCACCGATGTCTCACCCCTCGCCGGCGCCCTTCGCTGCACTACCTTCACCGGCGCCGCACAGCCTTCGCACCAGTCGCACCACGATTCCCTCTCTAGGCCCAGCTGCTACTCCGGGATGCAACTCGACTTCGAATCCGATTGTAAGTGCAGTCTGATGCTACTGAGGTTGGGGCTGCGACTCTTCCCGTGTTTCCGCTGCTGCTCGTTCATGCGCACCAACCGATTCAGCCCCGATTGTGACGCCCATAAAAAATTCAGTCTTTAATTTGACCAGGCAAGTCACTCAATTCCCCTATCTAATCGTGCTCTTGTGAAACTCTTGTGGAAACTGAAAACATAATCTGTCTGTTTTTGTGCTTAACTGATGTAGAATGGATTGAGTCATCAATTGAATCCTACTCGAGCTTGATTTCAGTTATCTTTCTTTGGCTGAATTCCTGATTTTGTTGCTAAATATGGGTATCAAATTTGCCATTCAACTTGCTGGTGTTGTGATTTATAGGGTGCTAGGAATTCTTCTATGCTGAATTTTGCTCTTGAAACAATTAAACAGCCTTCTGAATTTAGATTGTTGCATTTGCATAGGAGTTATTATCTTTTTAGGAGTTTCTTTTGATAAGCTTGATTGAGGCTAGGTTCTACACTTTCCATGCCTTTTGATCTCTCTGCTGGACATTTGTTTGGTATGTGCTGATTTCATAAAGTCTGTTTGATCTTAAGTGCTCATCACCTATTGTCGATTTTGTTCGGTGTGTTGTTTGAGTTGTTATAGTGCTGATTTTCATTGAATATTGGATCTTGGTTGCTGTGTGATATGGCTATACTTGTTAGGCTTGTATCTGCTGCTGTTTTTTTTGTGCATTGCGCAGGCCAAATTACAGGGGAGATGCTGCCAAAATTTTAAACACATATCATTGATGGGTCCATACAACTTGCACCACTACTTGCACCACTACCTCCTCGTGGGCTGATTTGAATAGTTGCTCAATAGTGCCTCATTCTTTGGTGAGTTTCCTCTACCTCTTATTCTTCATTTCTCTATTTGGGGACAAAGTAGATTTTAAGCATGGGGTACGGAACTTCTAGTGTAACTCCGTTTTTGCATATAATTTTTTCATTTTTTTTTCTTTTTCATGTGCATTTCATACATTGCATTTCATTTGCATATAGATGTTTTGAGATGAACCCTTTCTATAAAAATTCCTTGCTCTTCTTGAAGAACATGTCACTTCCTTGATTGAAATTGGTTGATGATATCCTCTAAGGCATGTTAAAAAGCTTGTGATGATCTAGATTGTTGGGTTATGCTATAATTCTTTCAAAACTAATCATTGTTTGAGACTTGTTGAGATTGAAATTCTGAGACAAAAGCATGTGAGCTTCTGAGCCTAGGACTGACATTCATGAGTCCTCTTTCTTTTTTGTGTGAATTGCTCATCTTGATTGCTCTATCTTCAGAACTTGCGTTAGAACCTCTTGAGACCACATATGACTTGTGTGCATTGCATAAACATGATTGAGGCAATTTTTGTTAGCCTATTATTCCCTTCCTACCCATATTTATATATTTTGCTTGAAGCTCGTTGAGCCTATTTGCCTATTAATTTGTAGCTCTACAAGATTATACTTAAGCCTATTTTAGCCTCGTTTACCCATCCGGGAATTAGGATGAAATAGATTTATGTGTCGTTTTGTGGACAAGAAAGAATACTTGGCTTTGAGTGATTATGTATTGAGTGGGGGATTTTGTGCTTCAATTGTAAGTTTCTTTTGATGAAGAAAAGAAAGAATGAAAAAAAAGGAAAAAATAGAAAAGAAAAAGAAAAAAAGAGAATAAATTCTTCTTCATCACTAGAGAATATTTTGTAAAAAGAGAATGGGTTATCAAAAGTTATGTGTTTGAGCTTATTTGATTATGTGATGTGGTTTTTGTAATGAAATTTGGTATGTGTGTTGAGAAAACAAGTTGAAATTGTGGTTGAAGTTTAGGAAGTAGTCCTATTTCCCGGACTTAGCACCACATAGCAAAAGAATTCCATACCTTATTTTTCTTACCTTGGCCTCATTACAACCTAAGAAAAGACCTCATGATTTGTGTTTATGTGCATAGTCCAAGTGGTGGAGAATTAGGACGCTAATGCAAGCCTATGATAGATGAGTTTTCAAGATATGAGTTTGAGCGGAATATTTAACCTTAAACACATGAGTGAGAGTGTTCCACAAAAATATGTCCAATGTGAGGTCTTGGAATTGATGTCTTGACTTGTCTCTTGTATGATTTGCTTATTCTTGTTTTGAATCCAATGTCTAGATCTAAATGGGCAAACACGTTGCTTGGATAGAAGCCGAAGTCTTTCTTGTGAATATTTACACTTGTTCTTGCTTGAGGAGAAGCAAGGTTCAAGCATGGGGTGATTTGATAGCATTTATTTTAGTCATATTTTAGGCATACATTTGCATATTAGTTTAGGCCATTTTCATGCATATTTATCATATTTTATACTTTATTTATTTTATTTTGCATTTTCGGAGTCTACACCTGGTTTTTATTTGTTTCAGGCATTTTGAGGTCAATATTGAGGAAAACAAAGCTTTATTACGGAGCGTCGAGCATATTGGATCGGAAGCGAGGAGCTAAAGAGCCAAGTGCGGAAGTTGCTAAAATATGGGAGCTGTTTTGTGGAGTTGATTTATAATTGGGTGTTGGGATGCAATTTAGTTATTTAATTTTGTGGGCTAAAATTGTAATTTTTCTAAATAACATATATACTCCCGTGTGTTTACAATTGAGAGGGGGGAGTTCGGACTCGAGGTTCTGCCGACAACACAGGCTTCGGCCTTCCGAATCTTTAGGTTTAGTTTTCGTTATTTGTTTGACGGTATAAGCTTTGGATCGAGGACGAAATTTCGGTTTGCATTCTATTCTAAACTTTGATCTATTTCTGTCTATAATCTAGTTCATTGTTTATTATATTATGTTTTTCTAATTTCTCCGTTCTAGGGTTTGGGTAATCCCGACGATGATTTGGTAGTGTTGAGATTGATATTCGTTTGTCTGATGATTTGTGATTTAATCCTATTGCGCCAGCCCTAATTGATGAAAATTGGTTAGAATTGATTTAGGGTTTGAAATCGAAAGACTAAAGCCCTAAGCTAGAATTTAGATGGTGAATTTAGGCCGAAAAGCTATTGGATCCATCGGAACCATAAGATTAAACCTGAAGTTTGATTTATCGAAAGATAATCGAATTTCTTGAGGATTTATAGATTGTCATAGATATTTTAGATGATTTTGATATTGATCGAGACCGAAAGGCGACGTTAATGTGATTATCATCTAGAATTCTAAGAACTTAAAGGGCCTAAATTGGTTGCTTGAGTTTGAAAGGTGATTGTTAGCCAATTTTGACACATTCGCTTTGATTCCGAAAGGAGATTTGCGATTATCTTAGACAACCTACCTTCAACAAAGTCAGACAATGTGACACGAATATCGATATTAATCTACTAAACCATCGTTGTGGTGATCTTTACCCTAGATTTGCCTCGTATCCATTGTTTAATACCTATTTTTGCATAGTTGTTTCTCATTAGTTGGTTACTTTCTCCATCCATATAAACATTTCGCTTTTATTTTCTTGACTTAGTTAAATCAGTTTGAATTGATAATTGATACCACATAGTCCTTGTGGATACGACACTCGATAAACTACAACTGAACCCCATACACTTGTGGGTGTAGGTTTTAGCCTATCACGTGCCGCCCGATTATGATGGAATGCATTCACGAGCTGGCCAGTCTCCGCCCTATCGGAAGGGGGTGGAGGTAGGAGAGGGATATACCACTTGGTATTCGGTGCTAAGGCCTTATTATATTCATGCACTTGATCTTAGGACCATGCTAGTGTGTTAATATTCCGCCTTGCATCTAGAAGCATCTTTATTAGGACTAGCGTGTGTATGTGTTTGCATGTTTGGGATTACATTGCGTAGGGCTTCGATCTGACACCGCCCCGCATACATTTTTTTTAGGTTTGTTTTGCAGCATGATTATTCCTTGCTTCTGTAACGTGGGAACTCTCTTGGGGCGATTGCAAAGAAATGGTCTAACCTTAGATTTCGATAAATACGGTTATTGATTTGGTTTTGACCCGGCTCTGCCGTGGCGCCCTCTTGTATTACACCTTGATTCTACTATTTTCATGACGGTTGGTTTCCTCACTTAGACTTATGATAGGTACAGGGGACTTCCCCGGGGATTCCAACGATCCCTTCGAATTTTGGGTATGAAATCCCGCTTAAAAACATTAGAGTAGAATTTTAAACCTTCAACCTGTACTCGGGGCGCAAGATCCTGACGAGGGGTTTCATCCCTCGAAACGTAACCTGGGAATCATAATTACGGGCCGTTACAAAGTTGGTATCAGAGCCAGGTTTTGCAAACCGAGTATGATAGGTTGAAGTGGTTTTGAAAATGGCCCAAGGTTTTCAAATGGTCTTTCAAAATGTTTTAGAAAGGGCAAAATGAATTTAATATGGCTAATTCAAACGGACTTAATATGAACTTGACTCAATAAATCCGGTAATCAAACAAAGGGAAAGGAAGGGGTAGTAATGGCGTTAGACCATCCCTATTGGATGTAGTTGGGAACGGGTAGGCAAAATACTAGCTTTCTTTTACAGATGGGGTTTGAAGACTCCAAGGAGCCTGAGGGTTGGAGTAGCTTGGGTTAGGGAGCCGTGAGTTATTTGCCCCTTCGGTCAGCCGTCCCTCGAAGGACGGCATAGATCGTCTCTGTGATTATATGTGTTATATCCAACTGGACCCGAGGGCGATCCTCCTTGAAGAGGATCATATTAATCCCGTTGATTGCTTTCATGCTGAGTGCTATTGTGATTAGGATAGAGAACTAATCAGTATGCCTTGACGTGAATCATGTATTGAATAACTGTGCAAACGGGATAGTGGGAGAATACCTTGTTCTTATGTCATTGGAACTCCAGTCTTGTCGGAATAGCTCTTCCATAATTCAAACCCCTGATGATTCTGACTCCGTCAACCGTCCCACCAAAACATTTAGGCATGTGGCAAGGGTCGAAGAGCATCCGCTCTCCCCATTTCGAGTCCTATTTTGTATCCCACCACCAATGCTTCTATCGAGTCTCGTACCTTAGGTTGGTATCTTCCACGGGAAAATTTGGGTCGGTAAACTAGCTACTTCCGGGGGTGTGTCGGATATGGGAAATTCATGAGTGTTTTAGCGAGGGTGATCAATGAAACAATTTCGAGTGGGAAGTGATTGTCTTTTGGAGTTATCCTTCTCGATTCTTATACTGGTCAACTGTGTCTTCTTACCATGAGAGTCTAAACACAAATTATACCCTCTCATCTCGAAAATAGTGTGAATGTCCTTGTGTCATACCAAGCGAGTCATACTAGCGTCCCACAGGGAAACAGGGTGATGAGTCGGTGATTTCCCTTAGAGAATCCTGTCTGGTTATAATAGTGGGCCCCCCCTCTTTTGATTGTATGACATGATGTGTTGGTATATTTCAGCATGACTTGTCTGATAACTTGCATGATTGCACTTATCAACGAATATATATGTGTCGAATCTATGAATTCTCATCATTGTTACTCCCCCTTGAATTAGGTCCATGATAGTGTGGTCAACCCTCTTTGTATGAGTGCCATGAGAAATGAATTTCTGAGTATGTTAAGTTAATCAAATTGAACCTCATTGACTATGTATTTTCTTAATGAGCGTTGATAGTATCATGTAGGATATACATCTCCTAATTATTGACCACCATGCATCTATGTGCCATACTTGTCATACTACATGTATATGGTTGTATTGGATGTGATAGTTGTTATGCCCAAATGACTTAACCATACTCCTTGACACGATTATTAGAGTGCATCTTAACATGCTTACCTGGAACCCACATTGTTTTGACCTACTTATGTGTACACTAAGTGAGTAATGAATCATACATGTGATATCCTATAATGCTCGCTATGTCATACATAACTTATGTTGCATATGTCTATTGTCGGTTTGTGCATACTCTATTGTCGGTTTGTGCATACATGATATTAATATGTCAAGCATGATTAGTGCATGAGATGATAAGTTTTAGCCTGTCCCGTGTGCATGTAAAGTTGATTATGTGAAATGTTATATGGATTCATAGGACGCTATTCCTTTAATAGGTACATGATAGTGTGGAATGATATTGAAATATTTTGTGATTGCCATGTGCACCTGTAACCTTATTTTGTGGTTGCCATGTGCACCTGTAACCTTATAGAATACCCTAAGGGGATTGTTGTAACTCTTGGGTCTGTGTCTTGTCTTGAGTCTCGTCATCTCTAGTCCTGGGTTGTGTCTGAATTCTTAAGAAAGTCGTTTTGTCCTCCCTTGCCCTTCCCTATCTCCATGACTTCTGACCTCTCGCGATCCCCTTGATGGACGTCGACATAGAAGAGAAAACGAGCGATCGAATGGCACCAGAGTGGCGCAATGGAAGTGTAGTGGGCCCATGGCCCATGGACCCTAGGATCGATGTCACCAAAGGAAGGACGCCTTTCGAAGATGGTGGTTGCAGACGTAATTCTCCTAAATGACTCAAGGAATGACATTCTTCATCCGAATTGTGATCTCTCCTATGCGATCTGGAATCAGTGTCGTGCGATGGGCTTGGAACTAACTAAATTGATGTGTGATGACTGATAAGCTGAGCTGGTAGTGGATGATTGCCTCACTAACTGTGCCTGTGATACCGTGCCTTGATGCTTTGAAATACTGATGTGCTAATAAGTAAGATGTAGGGTATATGTGGTTGATGGCGTTTCTCTCTCGTGTATGGGTTGTGAGGTCCTTCGGTAAGCTAGATCGAAAGTGGTAGGTATATTGGAGCCTTCAAGTTGGGTCATTGGTTGTGTGAGATGAGGTGTAGGAAGGATGCATCAGCTTGAAAAGAGCCGAGTGAGTTAGGACTTGTTGGGGATGGAGGTCAGTAAGTATAGTTGAGCTTTCAAGGAGGTTATCAGTGAGGAATAGAGTAGTATGACGAGATTTCGAGGGAAAGGTCTTCGTTAGAGGTAGTGTGGGGCAATATCGTGTGCGGGTAGTGTAGTTCTAGAGGTGGATGAGTGGGTGAAGAGTGGATCGGAGAGATTCTTGAGGGGGAGGTGTTGATAGACGGGTTAGTGTGCCAAAAGAGTGTCTAGATAGTGTAGGAACGAATCGTGGGCGGCGTCAAGGATGATCGTTTAAGGATGGTCTAAGGAATCATAGAATTCGGGACTAGGATGTATGTGTTGTGATTGGGAGCGATTTTTATAAAGGATGGGGTTGAGGAAGTGTTAAGGATGAGTAGTATGATGTTGTTTGGGAAATTACCGATCTTGGGTATTAGGTTGCTCATATCAAGGTTGTGCGTGTAATGAGTATTTGGGAATTGTAGAGATATGATTGGTAATGCTTGGAGAATCTATGAGTAACGGATTTTTAGATGCATTGTCAAAGGATTTTAGCATAGGGAATGAATCGGGATTTATGAGTTGAGGTTATCGTGGCGATTGAGGCATTCGAGGATGTGAGGTGAATTTTCGAGGAAGGACTGGTAGCTAGGAAAGAATGTCGTTGAGATTTTCTAGTAAGACCGTGGGCTTGAGGTTGAGAAAGGGAAGTTCTGAGCATGGATTTGAGATCTAGGCGGAGCATAAAAGTATTGAGAACACTAGGGGAAGAATGTTTTAGAGAGTTGGCTAAGTTGCGGTACTTGGGAAACTCGGATGAGGATGATCTAGGGATTATGCGGAAATGATTATCAGTAAAAGAGAGCCTTGGACGATAAGGTGTCATGGTTAAGAAGTAGAAGCTTGAGACAATTTAGGGATATGAAGAGATGAGGAACTAGAGTAGGACGACTTGAGAATTTTGAATGGTTAAGGTTTAGTAAGATTTGGAATGAGTAAATTTGGGAATATGCTGGGAAGAGGATCTAGGGTAGATCGGCTTGAGGGGTCATGAGTGGTACAGGTTTCGTGAGCGTCGGAATGGGATGAGTAGGTAGAATCCGTGGTTGGTCTTTGATGATAGGAGCTCGTGATGAGGCCTTGGTAATTCGGGATTGAGAGTAGTGCTACATTGGATTCTACGATAGAGTTGTCGAGGATTTGGATTGGAGTGTCAGGTGTGAAGTGGACGATATGAGCTAGGTTCTTAGAGGTGGATGTTTAGTGAGAGTGGTTAGTGGTGCGGGGAGTATGATCAGGTTAGCAAGGTGAGTTGAGATGTCCCTTTGGGAGATGATGGTCAAGCGGAGTATTGAGAGCCTAGGAAGAGTGAGCGAGATTGTTGAGAAGTGTCTTGATAGATCATGAGAGCGGTTTAGTAGAGGACTTGGGATTCTCTTAGAAAGTAAAGATGGGACTAGTGGAGGACCCCTAGGACGAGGGTGTGCTTTATAGAGAGTCTTGGCAGTTGGTCGAGGTGATGAGCTTGTCGGAATGGAGGAATTGTGCGATTTGAAACTCCGAGGTACGAGTTTAGATTGCTTGAGGGCATATGAGTTGGGGTACCTAGTAATTGATTTGGGATGTAAGCCTTGAATTGAGGATAGTTTTGAGGCTATAGAGATTGTATGCTAAGTTGAGTGCAATGGTATATAGAACTAGTATCAAATTTGAGTTGGTAGACTTATGTGAGGTTGATATTGATGCGAGAGAAAAAAAAAAGGGGTAGTGGTCGTGTTTTGTTATGGTTGGTAGTGATAGGCAGATTCTTTTGAGGATGTGACTTAGTGTTGTGCGTTACTTGGGGCCGAGTGTTGTGCGAATTCTATGCTATAGACAGTGTTGATTCCTGATGAATTGCCATAGACAATAATGAATTGTTAGTAGTAACATAGTTACCCCCTGAACTTGATGAAATGCTAGTGTACGGAAGTACTTATTTGCCTCTAATGCGATGACGCTTGGTGGTTAGAATGAGTATGATGTGCTTATCTGATTGACATGACGTGATTATCTTAATGATATGATGTGCAGCCTCTATGATGTGATGTGATGGACCCTACTATGAATGATACTATGCTCAATATGTTGTATTATGCGACTATCCTTGACATGTGTATGATATGTTCATAAACGAATGATATGATTTCTATATTGAACGATTGGTATGATATACAATGCCTTGATTGGAATTGTTAGGATGCTACAACCGAATTGATGAACTTTGATTCTGACTTGGAACCTAGGAAGAGAATATGGGATTAGCCTTTAGAGGTGGATCCGTGGATGTTATAAGGATTGGAAAGTTAGGAATGCCTTGTTTAACGTCGAATTAAAAAAAAAATCAATTGGTGATTTAAAAAGGAACCTAGATTTTGAGAAAACTATTCCAACCCGAGTTTTCATTATGACGCCCCACGAAGTGGATACAAGCATGTATGGAGGCACCTGTAGATCGCTTGCTAAGACCTAGCGCAGACGTCATGATGCTTTTCGAGTTATGGTATGCCCGAGGAGTCGGAGTGGGGATGTGGTAGGGGCCCCTACCACATCCTTACTACGATCGATTGGGAGTATTATGATCATGACGACGGTACTGTGAGATCTCATGGGGGAACTTATGACGTACTTACGGGATCGATGACGTGATCCTTGGACTCACCAATTTCAACTTCATCCCCTACTTTAGAATGATTTTAGTCTCGGGGATGAGACTTGTTTTTAGAGGTAGATGATGTAAAGGCTCGGATTTTTAAAATATTAATTTTCGGAAAAAGAAAATCAAAATGAATTTAAAACAAATTCCGGCCCAAATTTTTAATTTAAAGATCGAATCCGTCTTTCATTTCGAGATTTGAAGGACCAGTCAGCGAAAATTTAAATTCTCGACTCGAGACCCCAATTCCGTCATCTTTCTCACATCCTTATCCAAATTCAACCTTTGATCCCACAATTTGAGATTTAATTTTAAAATTTCTCATCTCTTTCAATCTTTCCCTAATTAACCCAACACACACATACACTCCTCTTCTTACCTTGCTTGACTTACCAAGAATGGAGATGAGGCTCTCATGCTTTGTCCAATGGGTGCAATCAAGGACTCAAGTAAACCCAAAAACTTGTCCATAAAATCTGAACTTGGACACATCTTTCCACACCCCACACAAACACAAAACCAAACAGCCCCTTCTTTCTCTCTTGGAGGAAAGCGTCGAGAGCAAGACCCCTCCTTCCTCCATTGTCGCCGCCTCACCATCTCCATCACCACACCTCCGTCACCTGCACCACCGTCTCCCCACCAGTTTTCCCGTCGTCGACCGCCGCCACCACCAGCAGTCGGAGCGCCGCCGTCACCTCCTTTGCGCTCTGTTTTCCGCCCTCACCTCGGTAAGCCTCGATTCCTCTCGACCTCTCCTCTTTCACCCTTTATCAGCCAAAGGCTCCGCCTTTAACACCCCGCACCTCTCCCAGGCTTCTTGCTCGAAGAAACAGCCCCGGCGCGCCCGGAGACAACCTCTCAGAGCTCCGCTTTCGGCATCAAATGCCCTCGGTGAGCCTTCTCCCTTCCTTCTTCTCCCCTTCCTTCTTGTCTCGTGCGTGTCTGTCGGGGTGGCCGGCGAGGCTGGGTGGCTGGATTTCCGGAGCGCCGCCGCCGGAGGTCCCCCATTTCCTCCTCCTTCCCGTCGGTTCTGGGCAACAAAAATAGAGGCTTGTTCTCCTGTTTCTTTAGAACAAAATGGGGAGGGAGAAGACTTGTGGGCCAGCTCGCCACATCAGCGCCACCTCACCTGGGCCCCATTCCTTTTTTTTAGAATCTCCAGCTCGGTTTGAATTGAAAGAAAGAAATGAATGTGGTGACCCTTGGGCCTAATTTTTTTGGGCCGAGTTTGGTATTTTAAAAGGGGAATGTTGGACCTTTTCCCTTTTAAAACACAACCAGATTTTGGGCCTAATTTTTGTCCAGAAAACTTGACTTGGGATTTAGCAAAAAGGATACTCGATTTTGGGTTTATTAAAATGAAAGGGCCGGTTTTGGGGATTTTTACAAAATAAGGGTGAGTTTTGGTAATTTAAAAGGGGATGTTTTGATTTAATGAAAACGATTGGGATTTTAAAGGATATATAAATATTTTATAAAAATGTTTAAAAGAAAATGGAATTTGAAATACTATAACATGTTATTGAGAAAATTATAAAATCTTATCTTGAGATTTAAATAAAATATAATATTATGAGACTTGAAGATTTAAAAAGGGTTTTATCGGATTTAACTGGAAAAAGGGATTTGACGAATATTTTCCAAAGTCGAAATTTCTAACTAGTTGAATCGGATTTTAAGGCGGTTTCGGGACTAACTCGGGAATTATGTGATTGGTGACTATCTAGCATGATTGATGTGAATGGTTGACTAATATCATGATTGGTGTGTACTAATGACATGATTGATTGAATAAAGGCATGATGAAGTGTTAGACTTGTGTATCGTTAATTTATGCTTTCGAGATATGATGAATATGATGAACTTGATATATGTGATATGCGGATATAGTGTGGCGAATACATGAATGTGGCTTAATGGAATGATGAGAATGATATGGTCTCGTGGAATGTGGCAATATGATGAATGGTTGAACTTGATCTAATGATGACTGCGATATGGTTGCTATTCCCGTTGAATGATATGCTTGAGTGCTTGGATGATTAGACATAGACTTATACATGTATGTTCTGATGTGTATCTAGGTGTTACTTTGTGATTATGAATGATGCATGCCGGATCTTCTATTATGCTGTTCTGCATAGCCAGGTGAGTTCCTATATGAGCTCACTCAGATTCGAAAAGAGATCTCCCTGTTTGTAGCCATGTGCATACTAGGTGCTTGCATTCTGATACGGGGTTAGCCGTAGGGTGGTCCGATCTTCGACAACAAGCAAGAAACTTCAAGAACTGAACAAGAAACACAAGAACTTAATCAAGAACGATCAAGAACAATAAAAGACGCAGCAAGACTCAACAAGAAAGATGAAAGACTCGACAAAGATTCCAAGAACAAAGGCTGCACTTGAAATCGACAATAACAAGAACAAGACTCGATTAAAGAAAGTTGCAAGAATTGAAAGACACGACCTGATATGGACTGAGTCGATCTATGCAGAACAAGATAAAGACCCCAGGTCTCCTCAGAGGGTAGGAACCAATACCAATGACTACACAACCCGCCTCTACAACCCTACACAATCAAGCGGACAACTTGAAGGCACAAGGAGGGGGCTTGTGGATACTAGATTCACCAAGTCTTGCGAAGTTGATGAACACAAAGCAAACCAAGCTGAGATAGATACCAATTCGTGATCAACGAGCACAGCTCTAGTTGGATCAACATCACTCAATGTGTTTCACACAAGTTTGAGAGAACTAATTCTATTCATTGAAAGCTTAATGTTTACAATGGAGGCAATCGAAATATACAGATGTCTATGCTAAGGCCTGATGGGCCGATTTAAGTGAATAAAAGAAACAACTAATTAAACACCTAAAAACATAAGTAAATAAGGTCTCCAAAAATAACATGTAGAAAAAGCCCATTTCGGCCCAATGGAATTCTAAAGATGTTCCAACACTTAGCCATATTCCATTCCCGTCAAAACAGTGACAGCTTGCAAAGATGTGCATTTTCGTCCAATCTCGAGGTCGAATCTGGAAAAACCTTCAACAGCAAAGTTGTAGATCTCTTCGTCCTCGTTCCAACAAGATATGGCACGCTCAATCCGATAAATATTGAATCCGTACAACCCATTTTACAGAGACGTCGAAAAGCTGTCAAGTATTCTGAACGAGTTTAAAACGTCATTTGCACCTTTGAATCTTCTCCCAAGGTGGAGCCTTCTTCTTCCTCTTGAGAATGACATCGTCCTCCCTTCCTTGAATCATAGGTCCATCCTCATGTAAGATAGGTGGTGTCTTGGATGGTCCCGCATCAATCTCCCTTTCTTGAAAAGGATTCGTCCTCGAATCCAAGTTCATATATGATTCCGCAAAGGCATCCACACGAGCTCCTGGATCGAATACCACATGTCCATGGAAACCCTTCTCAAGGCTGATTGGTGTAGGGATTGACCACTCCTCGATGGTTATTATCTCAGCTTCATCTACAAAATCAAGAAAAGAAACTTTATGAGTGCATAATTCATATTTTATATCATCATTATGTTCTAACGTAATATGCACTTTAGCTTGGTCAATAATCCCTAAGTTTCCATCCAAAACTAGCAAGTTTTCATCCTTTTCCAAGGCTGAATTTTCAATTAACTCAATGCTAGCAATAGTAGAAGAAGTTTCATCATCAATAATCATATTAGAAACTATGCCTTCTTCTAAGCATGTAGTTTGACACAAATCTTTGCTTTGACTATCAGCACAGGGTATAGGTTGAACACTTAAAACATTACTAACAATCAAAGAATCTTCATGCTCATAGTCAACGCAATTTTCATGATCATAAGCAAGTAAACTAACATCTTGATCATTACTAACAACATGCTCTACATTTTCAGCAATAAAAGAAGCATCTACGCTAGAAGAAACATTAAGTGGAGTAGAAATAGGATGAGTTTCTTCCCTTTCAATTGGTGGCACTTCATCTCTAGGTGCGACTCCTTGTCCAAACACCGTATTAGAGCCAAAACGATGAGGCTCTATTGTCGTAAAGCTTTTATCTATCTTAGCCATGTCATTATTGAACTTTACCAACATCTCATTCATGGCGTTCATGGTGATCATCAAGGTGTTGAATTGCTCAGGAGTTATAGTAGTGCTGGAGTTGTTCCCATTGTTGGGCTCATTGTTATCCTGAATATTAGACATGACAAAAAGAAGACAAACAAAGAACTATGTAAAAGTTAGAAAAATATAAACAACCTCACAATGTGTTTCGCTCACACTCCCTCTCTAATTGGTATGTCACGCTTGTTGGGGCAATCCGCTTTGGGCAAATCAACAACCAAGCAAAGAACAAAGCAATAAAGTATATGAATTCAAGAGAATGAACAAAATCACCAACAAGAGTACTCGACAGGAGGTTCAAGCACTCGACACAACAATAAGACACTCAAGTACGCGATCAAGATGAGAAGAGCACTCGACACACAAAAGAGTTCACTCGGCAGGGGCTGAGATCACTCGATACTCACACAATCAACTCGATCAACACAAGAGAGAACTCGACCAGGGGGAGATCTCTTCGACACACACACAATAGCACTCAATAGAAGAGAAAGTGCTCGACAACAGCCACAACTCAACTCGACAAGGCTGTATGAAAAGAGAAAATAAAGAAAACTTAAGAAAGAATGGAAATTTACCTCTTTTGATTGAAAACCTTAAGTTATGATGTTGTAGTTGCAAGGTAGGGTTTCAATTTTGTGGAGGTGTATGTGTTTGGGGAATAGGTATGTCGATTAGGGCTGAGAGAAGGGTTCACCAATTGGTCCTTGGGAGCTTTCTTGCACTAGATCAACAAACAACTAACAAACACTTCTCTTTTGTTTTGTAATTTTCGGACTAAATTTCTGTTTTTTTTTTTTTTTTTAAATCTAATGCAAGAAAGAACACTAATGAAGGGTCGAAAATCTGATGTAGATGGTGATAAAAGATAAAATAGATAGCCCTAAGATAAATAAATAGACAACCTTTGGATAAATATGGTAACAAGATCTATCTTATGCCTTAATAGATATTTGATAGATATAATGAATTTTATCCACCAAAAATCAGAATTTAAATAGGCAATTGATAATATAGGAATAGATATAGATAGATCAAAAGTTCCAAAGATAGAACAAAGCAACAAACTAGGGTTTCTTGTGGTAAGGGATTCGGCCAAGCTTGACTTATGGGGACACAAGGATGTACCGTCGGCAAGGTGTTGCACAGGGGTGCTTCACGGCTTGGTCGACTCCACTGGTCTCGGCTAGGCTTGTGTTTAGGCTATGCAACCACAAACAATCACAAACTTCAAGATTAGTGCAATAATCAAATAAAGAAACAAGAAGTAAAAGACCAAACAAGAAAAGACTCTATTTTTGTGGTTTTTGTGTTTAGGAAAAGAAAAGACTCAATCTTGATGTCGGAAACCAAAGCTCTGATACCAATTTGATACGGGGTTAGCCGTAGGGTGGTCCGATCTTCGACAACAAGCAAGAAACTTCAAGAACTGAACAAGAAACACAAAAACTTAATCAAGAACGATCAAGAACAATAAAAGACGCAGCAAGACTCAACAAGAAAGATGAAAGACTCGACAAAGATTCCAAGAACAAAGGCTGCACTTGAAATCGACAATAACAAGAACAAGACTCGATTAAAGAAAGTTGCAAGAATTGAAAGACACGACCTGATATGGACTGAGTCGATCTATGCAGAACAAGATAAAGACCCCAGGCCTCCTCAGAGGGTAGGAACCAATACCAATGACTACACAACCCGCCTCTACAACCCTACACAATCAAGCGGACAACTTGAAGGCACAAGGAGGGGGCTTGTGGATACTAGATTCACCAAGTCTTGCGAAGTTGATGAACACAAAGCAAACCAAGCTGAGATAGATACCAATTCGTGATCAACGAGCACAGCTCTAGTTGGATCAACATCACTCAATGTGTTTCACATAAGTTTGAGAGAACTAATTCTATTCATTGAAAGCTTAATGTTTACAATGGAGGCAATCGAAATATACAGATGTCTATGCTAAGGCCTGATGGGCCGATTTAAGTGAATAAAAGAAACAACTAATTAAACACCTAAAAACATAAGTAAATAAGGTCTCCAAAAATAACATGTATAAAAAGCCCATTTCGGCCCAATGGAATTCTAAAGATGTTCCAACACTTAGCCATATTCCATTCCCGTCAAAACAGTGACAGCTTGCAAAGATGTGCATTTTCGTCCAATCTCGAGGTCGAATCTGGAAACACCTTCAACAGCAAAGTTGTAGATCTCTTCGTCCTCGTTCCAACAAGATATGGCACGCCTCAATCCGATAAATATTGAATCCGTACAACCCATTTTACAGAGACGTCGAAAAGCTGTCAAGTATTCTGAACGAGTTTTAAACGTCATTTGCACCTTTGAATCTTCTCCCAAGGTGGAGCCTTCTTCTTCCTCTTGAGAATGACATCGTCCTCCCTTCCTTGAATCATAGGTCCATCCTCATGTAAGATAGGTGGTGTCTTGGATGGTCCCGCATCACATTCATAATAAAGCATGCCATGTAGTATCCTGCTAGGATTGCACTCATGATTGAGCATTCGTTTACTCATTGCTTTTGTAAACAGAACGGCCGTTATCTGTGAAGTAACTAGAGTCATTGCTAGGGTTATAGGACGACCTAGCCTCATCGGGTCCCGTCCTGAGTCAATCAAGTCATGAACTTCCTTATATTATGAGATGCCTGCGGGCTTTATTGTGGAGCGGGTTGGGCATGCGTGTCGCCCGATTATGATGGAATGCATTCACGAGCTGGCCAGTCTCCGCCCTATCGGAAGGGGGTGGAGGTAGGAGAGGGATATACCACTTGGTATTCGGTGCTAAGGCCTTATTATATTCATGCACTTGATCTTAGGACCATGCTAGTGTGTTAATATTCCGCCTTGCATCTAGAAGCATCTTTATTAGGACTAGCGTGTGTATGTGTCTGCTTGTTTGGGATTACATTGCGTAGGGCTTTGATCTGACACCGCCCCGCATACATTTTTTTAGGTTTGTTTTGCAGCATGATTATTCCTTGCTTCTGTAACGTGGGAACTCTCTTGGGGCGATTGCAAAGAAATGGTCTAACCTTAGATTTCGATAAATACGGTTATTGATTTGGTTTTGACCCGGCTCTGCCGTGGCGCCCTCTTGTATTACACCTTGATTCTACTATTTTCATGACGGTTGGTTTCCTCGCTTAGACTTATGACAGGTATAGGGGACTTCACCGGGGATTCCAACGATCTCTTCGAATTTTGGGTATGAAATCCCGCTTAAAAACTTTAGAGTAGAATTTTAAACCTTCAACCTGTACTCTGGGTGCAAGATCCTAACGAGGGGTTTAATCCCTCGAAACGTAACCTGGGAATCATAATTCCGGGCCGTTACATTGTTGGATTGTGAATTGGCCATGGTGAGCAGGAGAATGAGGATTGTGCACAAGGGAGACGATGGAAAAAAATTCCTATGGCTCTGGTACCATGTACATTTTGTGAAACTGATATCTGTTCACCTCTTGGGGATTTACATTATATAGGCAATATACAAATACAGATTTGGGAAACCAAATCACACTATAAGATCATATAACTAACTACCTAAAATACAAATATTATGGACTAAGATTTCGGACTAGTATCTTTGACCAATAGTTCACTCTCGGGTGTCCAATTAATATTAACTCGTAACACGTCAACTTTAAGATAAACTCCGGTCCACTAGCTTCTTCTACGATGACTTCTCTTTGAATCTTCAGATTTATTTCCACCTGGTACCCATTAAATGCCACACCCGTCATTCCCTCCCATATCCTTATATAGATCCCCACATCATTGGCCACCAACCCTCCTTCTTCAATCTTTGCCGGTGCTTCTCCTTCCTCTATTTAATGTTCCCCTTGTAGTGCATTAATGTGGATTAGACATCGGACTGAGGTGGAGTTTCAATGCTTATATACTCCCCCCCCCCCCCGGCCCTCCTCCCTCCCCTTCCTCTTCAGGCCTTTTTGGCGCTTCACTATTCACCCAGTCTGTGTCAAACTCCAAGCACTCTCTCTTTGTCTTATCCAAGTTGCCTTTTCTCTCCCTCTCTGCTTCTCTTCCTCTGAGGTAAGTCCGGCCTTTTCCCTTCTCTCTCTCTCTCTCTCTCCTCTGAGGTGTCACGCATTGCAAGGTTGCACCCCCTACCTGCTACCGGCTGCCAGGGTTCCCCAAATATCCGGTTTCACCCAACTAAAAACCGGGTTGGGTTAACCTTGCAATAAATATGTATTTTTGGGTTACTTTGTGCATTTCTCTCGTATATTTTTTTCTTTGATATTTGAAGCCAAACACCCAAAATTAATCATAAAAGAGTGTTTCTTTATTTATTTTTAAATGATAATATATGCAAATTTCACATTTTCTTTTCTCAAAATTCTTCAATTTTTGTTTGTAGATCTTAAAATGTTATTTTTTGTATTCCAAATAGTCATTTAAGATGTTTAAAATAAATGTAATTTTTCTCTAAAAAATCGTTTGGTAAAAATTTATATAGATGTCATGTAGAATGTGCAGAGTAAGTATAGATTTAAAATATTTATTTTGGATAATTATTTTTCTAAATTTTTTAAGGTTAACAGGTGCAAACATAATTTCTTTTTAAAATTAATGACGTTTTCTTTCTATCTCCAAAAATATTTAATAAAAACTTCAATAAAATTTTAAGATGTCTATATTGTATAATAAATGTAAATTTTAAAAAGAAATATTATTTTGACAATCATTATTTTTTATAGTTAATTTTTATTTTGACATTTGAATTAAATATTCTTATTAATTCTTGAGTTATCAAATTTCAATATATTAGTCAATTTATTTATATACATATATAAATATAAGATTATGTAAACATTTGATATTTGAAATATATTTTTTATTTTTAGATATTCTAACTAATTTTTTTTTAAAAAGGCTACATAACAAATTATGGATAAGACTTGCATAAATATGTGGACTAATTAATATATGGCTTCTGGTCATCATGATTAGAGTTGGCAAAATCTGACCCGACCCGAGAAACCCGACCGACTCACCCGAACCCAGACTCGACCGAAACCCGAAAATCTGGAATCATCCGTAACCCAAACTCGAGACCAATCCTGACTTGAATCTGACCTGACTCGAAATAGACCCGAACACAGACAAAACCGACCCGACCCAACCCAAACCCGATCCAACTCTCAACCAACCCGACATTCGGAACGATAGTATCCAAAATTGTGGCCCTAATAAATACTGTATATAATATTATTGATATGAATGAAATGTATAAAGAAAGTCATGATATTAATGAAATAATGATATAAAAGACCACACGGAATGATAATATTCAAAATTGTGGTCTGGCGTATATCAATGTACATAATCTTTTCTATGAAAAAAAGAAAATAAATATATTTAAAATAGATCACAAATTGATATAAGCATATCAATTTAAGTAATCTTCGTATGAAAAATAGTAAACAAATATATGTCAAATAGGAAACAAATAATTTCAGCAATAATATTAATCAATAAGAAAATACCATTTGAATAAAAAAAAATCAACTTTAATTATGGCCGTGACACGTCAGCAAAATGCTAGCAGAATTAGTAATATTAATCGATAGATAGATAGATTAATAGATAGATAAAATATCAATAATTTTATTAATTTACAAAAATAAAGGATAAAAACTAAATAAAATATTAATAATTTTATTAATTATGGGTGTGACACGTCAACAAAAAATTCTACTTTAATTATAGTTGTTATTTCAATTTTGGCATATTTTTATAAAGGATAAAAACTAAATAAAATATCAATAATTTTATTAATTTACAAAAATAATTTCATACTTAATACAATTATCTATAAAATTATTTAAAGAATTATTTAAAAAATTAATATTTTATAGAATTTTTTGCTTTTTAAAAAACGGATTTTTTTTTTGATAAGTTTTTATGTAATTCTTAGTTTTAGTATAAGTAAAAAAAAGCAGCCCGATGCCGGGAACCCCAAAACAACCTGAAAACCCTAGCCCCCAAATCAATCATCGCCAGCAATTTCAAGTCTTAAATCCTATCATCCCGAGGATCGATCGAAAGGTGGTGATATAGATCAACCTGAAAGAGTGCAGTGCCTCTCCAAAGATTCTCTCAGAGGCGATTTTGAGAGATGTTTGAAGAGCCATCAGAATTAGTGTGTTTCGGCTCTTCAAAGGCAAAATTCCTCCCTCTACTGCAATTGATTATGAATTGTGTGGGGAGTGGTGTCGAAAAGGTCAAATTTGTGAGAAAAGACGACCGAAATCGCAAGGTTGCTTGAAGCAAGATGTATGTTGGTGGCGTTTGGGCTGGTGTTTGGTCTGGGGTGGCGGCTTCTGGCTCATCTCCGTTGGGTTGCAAGTCCTTTTGTCCCATGTCCTAAGGGCGGTGGTTCTCTGTTCCGGTGTATCCTCGGCCACTGGTCGACCGGTATCTTGGTGGCAAGTCACATTTCCACAGGTCTCCCCCTATCTCAAACCTTCCTAATTGTGTTAATCCGAGCCTCTGTGGTTGTGATTTCCAAGATTTGAATAAAATAATCCTTAAATGCTTTATAATTTGCTTGATTATGCAAAGAGCCTTGTATGCATTCATTCGTATGACCATATTGATGAATAGAAATAAAAGCTATTGGAAATGCTACTTGGGACACGATAGATCTTTGGAGATAGGTATCTTTTTGAATGATATGAATTTTGTGGCGGACACTTCGGACTGTTATCGGTTTATCCATGAATTGGTGCGTATCACTGTGATCATTATGTATATACTCTTTCTAGGGACTTCTCGCTCTCTAGTCATAAATCGTTTTCCTATATTGAAATCCCTTATCAAACCATATGAGAAAAATTACAACTTATTACCGAGGACACCAGACCTCAAATACACCACGAAACCATTCCAGAGGTTCCTCTGGGAATCACCATACTCATCTTCTGCGTTGGATGAGGAAGAAAAAGGGAATAACAAGTCTCACATGAACAATCTTTCATCTGATGCATCTACTCTACAATTTAAGAATAAGGCAGATGCAAATGAGACAATCACTAACAAAATCTGGACAAGCACTCCTTTGAGGATTGAAGCTAGAAGGTATTACAAGATTCAGAGACGATTGTCTTTGATTTCCGAAAACCAGACTATGACTAAAATAAGACTAGTGCAACTAAGAACATGTATCTGGCGGTTCTTAGTTAATCAGAATAAGTTTAGAAGAGGATTTGCTCTTGGAATTGCAGGGGCATTGGTAAGCCCAATTTTTGGATAGCCCTTGAAGCCTTCTGTAAAGCAGAACATTATCAAATATGTGCGTTAATGGAAACTAAATCCCCAAGCATTCCTGATGAAGCTATATGGAGAGGGGCTGGTTTTGATCATGCAGTTTGGTCACCAGCTGTGGGTAGAACAGGTGGTATCGGGGTGCTTTGGAAAGACCGACATCTTATCGATGATAAGATCGAAATTGAAATCCAAGAAAATAGAATTATTATGCTCAAACACACCAATGCTGTGAGTAATAATACCAATATGTTGATATTTTGCTATGCTCCACCGCATGAAAAGGATAAGCCAGTGTTCTGGCTTCGCCTTACAGAAATCATTAATCAATGCCGGTTTCCGTGCATTATACTTGGCGATCTTAATGAAATTGGGGCAAGTAATGACAAACAAGGAGGGACTACTCCTAGAAGTAAAAGATTTAACAGACTGATTCAGTTTAAAGATGACTGCCAACTGGTAGACATTCCTACGACTGGCAATGAGTTTACATGGAGAAAAACACAACCAAATGATGAATGGATGTATGAGAAGCTTGATAGGGTGCTTGTTTCTCATGACATTCTCGGAAAATATCCGGAAATTCAAACAACAAATCATGCATTTACATCATCGGATCACTGTCCTATTGGGATAGAAATTGAGAACACAAAAGTGCACAAATCACCACCTTTCCGTATGAAAAACATGTGGTTTCAAAGAAAGGACTATAAAAATTTGGTCAAGCAATCTTGGAGACTCACGAATGGTGGTTCTGCCATGTTTCAACTAGTGCAAAAAACAAAAAATATAAAACAATTATCGAAGGAATGGAATAAGAAGACATTTGGGAACATTTTCCACCAACTAAAGAAAACAGATGACCTATTACTGCAATTACAGATGGACAAAGATAGGGGAAACAAACAAACAATATGGGAAAAGCAAATTAGACTAATTAAAAAGAAGGAAATTCTCCTAAAATTTCAGAAGACCTACTGGAGGCAGAGATCCAAGACACGACACCTGAAACTAAAAGACACAAATTCTGGTTACTTTCATAAAATTGCTTCAGGAAGAAGAAATAGGAAAGTGATTCGGGAAATCACAAAAGCAGATGGATTAAGTATTACAGGCCAAGAAAAGATCAAACAAGAAGTTAAAAATAAGTTTCATAAAAGATTTCAAGGAGAAAATCAAAATAGATCTGTTCACACTAATTTCTTAAATCTAATCTCAGAAGAAATCAACCATGAGGATAACGAAATCCTTATTAGCCCAGTATCTAACACAGAAATAAAAAAATGCGGTGTTCGCACTAGGAACAAATAAATCTCCAAGTCCGGATGGAATCACAGCTGAGTTCTTTAAGAATTTTTGGGACCTAGTCGGTCCATCAGTCATAAAGGCAGTTAAAGCATTTTTCGCATCTGGCCATATGCTGAGACAAATCAACCACACTTATATAACTCTACTACCAAAGTGTGAACAACCGAATACAACAAACCATTATAGACCAATTAGTCTCTGTAATACAAGCTACAAAATCATTTCTAGAATCCTTACAGAGCGGCTAAAGAAAGTAGTGGGAAAATTAATACATCCTTTGCAAGGTGCCTTTGTGGCTAATAGAGCAATTCAGGATAATATTCTTATATAGCACATGAAATTTTCCATTCCTTCCGAACTAGACGGGGTTCCGAAGGATGGGTAGCTATTAAGCTAGATATGGAAAAAGCTTATGATCGGGTTAGCTGGACGTTTTTATCAGAGGTTATGAACAAATTTGGATTCCATCCAAAATTCCTCAATTGGATTAATGAATGTATCCAAACAGTCTCGTATGCGGTTCTGGTAAACAATGAACCAACGGAAATCTTCCTTCCTCAATGGGGTTTGCGACAAGGTGACCCGTTATCACCGTTTCTGTTTATCCTTGGGGCGGAAGTACTAGCTCGGGCTCTCCAAATGGAGGCGATCCAAGACAAAAGCATCATTGGTTTCCAGTGTGCAAGAAACTCCCCGAGAATCCCTTTTCTGTCATTTGCGGATGATACGATGATTTTCTGTAAAGGTAGTGTGGAAGCATGTCAACGGGTTAAAAGAACTTAAAACCATTATTGATGATTACTGTGTCATATCGGGTCAGAAAATCAATTATTAAAAATCTGCCTTTCAAACCTCACCACGTATAACAGAACAAAGAAAGTTGGTCCTTCAAGGGATTTTGAATATTCCCAATTCAACAAATCTAGAAAAATACCTTGGCTGTCCTATTATTAATGGAAGAGTAAATAAGGAAACGTTTGAAGAAACCATAACCAATTCCAAACAACAACTCTCAAAATGGCGAGCTAATTCCCTGTCCCAAGAAGGGAGGGCTGTACTCATAAAATCAAATCTACTAGCCAAACTCAGCTACTTAATGCAGAGTTTCATGCTGCCTTCAACAATCCATAAAGAGCTAGATAGGATAAATAGAACCTTCTTTTGGAATAAGGATTTACAGCATAGCCCGGTTATTGGTTGGGATAAGATATGCAAACCAAAACGACTGGGTGGCATGGGAATCAACAAAATGAGCGATATTAACGTTGCCCTACAATTAAAACTACTATGGAAAAGGGACTGCATCATGGCAGTGGAGTAAACTATGTAAGCTCATTCCACTTTTTTGCAAAGGCCTGGTATGGAATATTAGCAATGGAGAATCGATTAAGTTTTGGCACGACCGGTGGTGTGGTTCTTCCTCTTTCAGTAGTAGAGGAATTTCACCGCCGGCCAACACAAAAAACTTCAAGGTGGCAAAATTTATTAGAAATGGCAAATGGGATTGTGAAGCTTTATCTACTTATGTACCACAACATATAGTTAATGAAATCATGGATGTCTATATATCATCACACCAAAGTACAGATCGGTTATATTGGGAATCTGACAAATCCGGATGGTTCACTACTGCTAGTGCTATGAGAATGATTACTGGAGGAGGAAATTGGAATAATGGATCGGAGGCCGGATGGATGTGGAACCTTGATATTCAACCAAAAATTAAAAACTTCATGTGGAGAATAAACCTTGATGGGCTTCCCACAAAAGATAGATTGGCAAGGAACAATATCCCGATTCCGAGAAGCTGCGTATTCTGCAATCATCACAATGAGGATGCATATCACTTGTTTGTTGAGTGTCCAATAATAACCTCAGAAATATTAAAAGATAAAAACGTACAGAGACATCATCTGAGATCACCTAATACAAGGGGTCAAATGCTACCCCTTATGAATCACATAATGACTTTACCTAAAGCCAACAAAACTCTTATTGCCATCAAATGGTGGTCGATTTGGTGGTTTAGGAATCAAATTCTATTTCAGAATCGAAAAATCCCATCGCCAGAAGAAAAAAATCAATTTGTTGTTCACCAACAAATGATATGGGAAAAAACTAAGGTATATGACAATGATACAAACGACACACAATCCGCAGTTTCCAAAACTGACAAGACTAAAAAAATGAAACCAAGGGTCGAGCTGTGGAGTAAGCCAAGAATGGGATGGTTCAAAATAAATGTAGATGCCTCAACCCCTACAACATGTCCTTCTTCTGTTGGTGTAATCTTAAGGGATCATATTGGGTTCCCTTTACTGGTTCATCAATAGTTCGTCGACCATCACACCCCTGTTGAAGCTGAAGCGAGGGCTGTTTTAATAGGGCTTAACATTGCAATCTCGGAAAATATAGAGAAATGTTCCATTGAGAGTGATTGTCTCTGTAACGGCCCGGGATTATGATTTCCGAGTTACGTTTCGAGGGATGAAACCCCTCGTTAGGACCTTGCGCCCCGAGTACAGGTTGAAGGTTTTAAAGCCTAATTTAAATGTTTTCAAAGTGGGATTTCATACCCAAATGCGAAGGGACCGTTGGAATCCCCGGGGAAGTCCCCTGTACCTATCGTAAGTCTAAGCGTGGAAATCAGTAGTCATGCAAATAGCGAAAACAAGTGTAATACAAGAGGGTGCCACGGCAGAGCCGGGTCAAAACGGAGTCTAAAGTGTAAATCCAAAAACATAATCTGAGTCTGGTGAAGTCGATAACTCCAGCGCTCACTCTCCGCCGAACAAAATGACCCGCGCAATAAGCAAACATCACCGATAGGATGAACATAAATAATACCTAAAAAAAATTGATATGGGGCGGGATCAGATCGATGCCCACTTTAGCTCTGCATCCCAACCCTAAGCAAACATATACGCTATACATAACAAAGATGCTTCTAGATGCATGGCGGAATATTAACACACTAACATGCTCCTAAGATCAAGTACATAATAATAATAAGGCCTTAGAACAGAATACCAAGTGGTATATCCCTCTCCTACCTCCACCCCCTTCCGATAGGGCGGAGACTGGCCAGCTCGTGAATGCATTCCATCATAATCGGGCGGCACGCATGCCTAACCCGCTCCACAATAAAGCCCGCAGGCATCTCATAATATAAGGAAGTGCATGACTCGATTGACTCAGGACGGGACCCGATGAGACTAGGTCGTCCTATAACCCTAGCAATGACTCTAGTTACTTCACAGATAACGGCCGTTCTGTTTACATACACATAAAGAAATAGAATGCTCAACAGTCGATGCAACCTAGCATGGTACTACATGACATGCTGATCATGAATGCAAGCACCTAGTATATCATGCACCTAAAGCAGGGAATAGCTCTATTCAATCTGAGTAAGCTCCGAAGAGACTTACCTGGTACCGCAGAACAGCAAAAGGCAATCAACCAGGCAATATGTAATCCAACACGTCACAGATGATCACCTAACAAGTATAAGTACATGAATGAGTCTATTTCTAAGGCACAAAAAGCATAGAATTGTCACACACACACAACTTTACAACTTAACACAATAACCATCTCATCACCGTTTCCATCATCTTAACTTTATCTCATAACATATTCATTATAATTATCCAATTCATCAACTTAAGATAATTCTAATTCATACTTAGCCAATTTGCATGCTATCATATCACAATCTTACTTAGCATATAATTGCATATCCTCATCATAATCATATAACATTTAACCACACATAATAAATCACCACAATATTATATCTTAAATCTCAACACAACATTTTATATTTTAATCTCAATAATATTACATAATATTTCTAACACCATTTTCTTTTAAACACTTTTATAAAATATTTTCTAATTCCTTAAAAGCTCAACCATTTTCATCTAATCAAAATATCCCTTTTTAAATTACCAAATCAACCTTACTTTATTTTAATTTACCAAAACCAATCCCTTATTTTGTAAAATCCCCAAAACCGGCCCTCTTGTTTTATAACACCCAAAACCGAGCTCCCTTTTTTTGTTAAACCCAAAGTCAAGCTTTCTGGACAAAAAAATTAGGCCCAAAACCCCTTTTAAAATACCAAAATCGGCCCAATTAAATTAGGCCCAAAGCCAACACATCCCTTTCTTTCTCAGATTGGCAAGCTGGAGTTTTTTTTTTTTTTTTAAAAGATTGGGTCCACTCGGCTGAGGTGGCAAATGAAAGGGAGGGAGGTCCCACGTCTCTTTCTTCTTCCCCAATGTCCAGGTGGAATGAAGAAAAGAACAGAGGCCTCGTGCTCGGAAAACCGAAGGAAGGGGAGGGCGGCGGTGGTGCTCCGGAACTCCGGCCATCCAGCCTCGCCGGCCACCCCGACACACACGCACGAGACAAGAAAGGAAAGGAAGAAGAAAGAGGGGGCTCACCAAGGGGCTTCGAAGCTTCGTCGGAGTTCGTCGGGATTTTGATGGGCTCGCCGGAGTCGGAATCACGCAGCTCGGCCTAGGGAGGGAGCAAGGAGAGTTAAAGATGGAAGCTTTGGGTTGATAAGAGGTGAAGAAGAGAGGTCGAGCGGAACCGAATCTTACCGAAGTGGAACAGGGAGAGCTTGGCGTCGGCGGTGGCTCCGGCTGCTGCTGGTGGTCGTCGAGGAAGGTGGTGGTCGATGTTGTTGCTGCTGTGCTAGCGTGGTGCTCATGGGGTGCTTGGGTGAGTCGGGAACAAGGCATAAGGTCTGAGCTGCGCTCGAGTGTGGCTCACGGAAAACAGGGGTGCTCCCTGCGGCTTGGTTTCGCTGGAGGCGGAGGGAGACGACGAAGGTGGTGATGGAGGAGCCGTGGTGGTAATTGGCGACGGGGAGGGTGGTGTGTGTGTGCTTGAAGCCGGCGAAACAAGGAGCTCAGGTGGCAACGACGACCTGGTGGTTGAGGGGTGGTGAGGTGGTGGTGTGGAGTGGCGGCAATCGGAGGATTTTGGGAGCAGCAGCTCTCGGCCAACAACGGGGCAAGATACGGGGTTGTTTGGAGGTTTGGGTTCTTTCCTTGAAGATGAAATGTGGTGAGAGCATTTGCAGGTGGTCTTGGGCAATTCAAAGAGAGGGCAGACTGTTGGGTTGTTTGTTTGTATGTGGGTGAGGGGAATCAAAATCTGAATCTGGAATCAATACAGCACAAAAGTTGTTTGACCCTTTGCCAAATTTGAATGAGATAAGTGTGGAGAGGTAAGGATAAGGGTTGTGGGTGTTTAGCTAGAATTGGGAGGCATAAGCTGTAAGAAAGAGAGAGGCAGTGGCGTGGGTAAGGGCTGAACCCATTTGGAAGAGGGAGAATGAAGACAAAAGGGAGAAAGTGGTCCAAACATCGAAATTCAATTTACCCGGAAAATAATCTGGTAATCCGCTCTCTCGATTTAATCCCAACCCGATCAAAATTAACGTTTTAAAATCATGAGGATATTGACGTCCGAAGCAAATTTCAAAATTTGTCCGAAATCCGCTTTAAGGATTTTAAAATACGAATTTTTTTTATTAAAGACGAGAATTTTCAAAATATCCGATTCAAATCCATTTTAAAATTTTTTTTTTCTCGAAATTTAGGATTAAAAATCCGAGCCTTTACATCATCCACCTCTAAAAACAAGTCTCGTCCTCGAGACTAAAATCAAAACAAAGTGGGGGATGAAGTTGGAAGTAGGTGAGTCCAAGGATCATTCCATTGATCCGGTAAGTGCCTCATAAGTGCCCCTATGAGATTCTCACAGTATCGTCGTCATGATCATAATATCCCCGATAGGTCGTAGCGAGAGTGTGATATGGGCCCTTACCACATCCTTACCCCGACTTCTCGGTTATATCATAACTCGAAAAGCACTATAGCATCTCCACTAGGTCTTAGCAAGCAATCTATAAGGGCCCCTATAAAATGCTTGTATCCACTTCGTGGAGCGTCATAATGAAAGCTCGGGTCGAAAAAGTTTCAAAAGAGTCCTTAGTTTGAAAAAGGTTGGTCTCAAAATCATTGAAATTCTCGATCACGTTCAATTTCTCAAAATCTCAGTTAGTTTCGTTTTAAACACTGTTCAAATCCATTAAAACCGACGTTAATCAAACAAGTTTCAAATCTCAGGAGGTGGAATCATCCACCTCTAAGGGCTAGTCTCATATTTTCTCCCTAGGTTCCAATTCAGAATCAGATTCCATCAATTCTGTTCTATCATACTAGCAATTCCAATTCAAGGCATCATATAACATGTCAATCGTATAACATAGCAATCATATCACGCGTTCATAAACAGATCACATTCATGTCAAGGATAGTCACATATAATAACAGATCTAGCATAGCATCGTACATAGTAGGATTCATCATATCATATCACCAAAAGTTGCAGCTCATATCAATCAGATAAGCATATCGTACTTATGCTAACTACCAGACATCATCACATTAGAGGCAAACATGTATTTCCACCCACTAGCATTTCATCAAGCTCAGGGATAACTATTGTTAGTACTAACAGCTAACTATTGTCTATGACGATACTTCAAGGAATTATCATCATATATAGCATAGAACTCGCACCAAACTCGGCCCCCAAGTAAAGCACACGTTAGATCACATCCTCAATAGAATCTGTCTATAACTACCAATCATGACAAGACACGACCACTACCCATCATCTGTTGCATTAAGATCGACTTCACCTAGGTCCACTAACTCAATCCAATACCAGTTTTAACTATCATTGCATCCCGCTCATACACAGACCCTCTAGCCTCCCAACAATCCGCAATCAAGGCCAATTATCCAATCCAACTACTAGGTATCTCAACCCTCATGCCATCAAGCCATCTAAGGATCACTCTGCTTCAATGCCCCAATCTCAAGTCCTAATCTTCACCTTCTAAGAGAAATCTCAAGTCCTCTATTGAACCGCTCTCACGATCAATCTAGACGCTTCTTAAAAATCTCGCTTACTCTTCATAGGCTCTCAAGCCTCTGCCTGACCATAATCTCCCCAAAGAGGCATCTCAAATCACCTCGCTAACCTGATCACACTTTCCGCACCACTAATCACTCTCACTAGCCATCCACCTCTAAGGACCCAACTCATACATATCATCTCACACATGATACTCTCGACCAACTCTCACACGGAAACCCATCTAGTGCTACTCCCAACCACGAATCACCAAGACCCTCATCATCCGCACCTATCCTCAATGACCAACCACTGATTCTATCTACGTACTTGTCCCATACCGAATCTCACAAACCCTAAACATCCATGACTCCTCAGCCGACCTATTCTAGATTCTCGTCTCGACATATTCCCAAATTTCCTCATCCTAAATCTTGATAAACCTTAACCTTTCGAAATCCTCAAGTCGTCCTACTCCAGTTTCTCATCTCTTCATATTCCAAAGTTGCCTCAAGCTCCTACTTCTTAACCATTCCACCTTACCGTCCCAAGCCCTCTTTTACCGATCATCATTTCCGTAGAGTCCCTAGATCATCCTCATCCGAGTTTCCCAATTATCGCAACTTAACCAACTCTCTAAAACATTCTTCCCCTAGTGTTCTCAATACTTATGATTTGCCAATTGCCCAATTTCATGCTCAAAATCTCCCTATCTCGACCTCAAACCCACAATCTTACGAGAAATCTCAACGACATTCTTGCCTAACTACCAGCCCTTCCTCGAGATTCATCTCACGCCCTCAAATACCTCAATAGCTACAATAACATCCACTCACAACTCTCGATTCATTCCCTATCCTAAAATCCTCCAACAACGCATCTAGAAATTCCTTCACTAACGAATTCTCCAAGCACTACCAATCGTATCGAAAAAATCCCCAAATACTCATCACGCGTACATCCTTGATATGAACAACCTAATACCCAAGATCGATAATTTCCCAAACAACCTTATACTACTCTTCCTTAGCGATTCCTCAACCTCAGCCTTTACCAAGATCGCTCCCAATCGCCACACATACAACCTAGTCCCAATTTCCACGATTTATTAGACATTCCTTAACCGATCATCCTCAACGCTGCCCACCTATAGAACTACACTGACTACCTATACTCACACCCACTCTCAAGGTCACCCAAATGAACTAGTCTAGACCTCAGCCAACCACCCTTCTATACCACGTGCTCACACCACACACCCACGACCTACCGACACATCTTGCTAGGACCTATCCCTCGAAATCTCGCCATGCTAACTCCACTCCTCACCTAAGACCTACCTGGAAGCTCAAATATACTCATTGACCACTATCTCCGACGAGTCATAACTCACTCGACTCTACCCAAGCTAACACATCCTTCATGCACTCCATCTCGCACAACCAATGACCAACTCGAAGACCTCAATCTACCTGCCATTTCCCGATCCGTCTCACCAAGGAATCACTCGACTCATACACAAGAAAGAAACACCACCACCTATATAACTCATAACCGATTTACTAGCAGGTCAGTGCGCGTAAGCATAAAGGCACATCATCATAGACACAAGTTAGTCAGACAATTATTCACTACCAGCTCAACATATCAGTCATCACACATTCATTTAGTCAGTTCCAAGCCTATCGCACGACACCAATTCCAATTCGCATAGGAGAGAACGTCACTTTTTGAGTCATCTAGGAGGATTACGTCTGCAACCGCCATCTTCGAAAGGCGCTCGTCCTTTGGTGACGTCGATTCTAGGGTCCATGGGCCCACCACGCTTCCGTTGCGCCACTCTGATGCCATTCGATCGCTTGTTTTCTCTTCTATGTCGATGTCCATCAAGGGGATCGCGAGGGGTTAGAAGTCACGTAGATAGGGGAGGGCAAGGGAGGACAACACGACTTCCTTAAGGATTTAGACCTAGACCAGGACTAGAGATGTCGAGACTCAAAACAAGATGCGAACTCGAGAGTTACAACAATGCCCTTAGGGTATTCTATGAGGTTACAAGTGCGTGAAGCAAACACGTAGCAATCACAAAATATCTCAATCGTATTATTCCCCACTAGCATGTACCTATTAACAGGAATAACATCTTATTCATTCATAACATGTTCACATAATCAACTTTACATGCACTCGTAACAGGCTAAAAACTTAACATCTCATGCACTAATCATGCTTGACATATTAAGATCATGTATGCACGAACCGACAATAGACATATGCAGCATAAGTTATATATGACATAATGAGCATTATAGGATATCACATACACGATTCATTACTCACTTTAAGTGTACACATAAGCATAATAAGATGCACTCTAATAATCATGTCAGGTGATATGGTGAAGTCATTTGGGCAAAGCAACTATCACATCAAATACAACCATGTACATGTAGTATGACAAGTATGACACATAATTGCACGATGATCCATAATTAGGAGATTTATATATATCCTAAATGATACTACCAACACTCATTAAGCAAGTACACAGTCAGTAAGGTTGGATTAGATTAATTCAGCATGCTAGGACAATTATCTCATATATTAAACATACGACGATGGTTGACCACACTATCATGGACCTAATTCATGGGAAGACAATGATCATGGAACTTCCATTCATATGGCACATACATATTCTCACAAGAGAAGCCATGCAAGATATCAGGCAAGTCATGCTGAAATACATCAATATACTATGTCATGAAATCACAAGAATGACTACTACTGTAACCGACAGAATTCTCTAAGAGCATTCACCGACTCATCACCCCATTTCCCAGTGGGACGCTAGCATGGCTCGCTCGATATGACACAAGGACATTCACACTGTTTCCGAGTAGAGAGGGTAGAATTTGTGTTTAGACTCTCGTGATAAAAGACACGGTTGACCGGTATATGAATCGAGAAGGATAGCTCCATAAGACAAATCATTTCTAACTCGGAATTGTTTCGTTGATCACCCTCCCTAAAATACTCATGAATTTCCCATATTCGACGCACCCTCGGAAGTAGATAGTTGACCGACCAAAATTTTCTCGTGGGAGACACCAACCTCAGGTACGAGACTCGATAGAAGCATAGATGGTGGGATATCAAGCAAGACTCGAAACAGGGAGAGCGGACGCTCCTCGACCCTTGCTAACATGCCTAAATGTTTTGGTGGGACGCTTAACGGAGTCAAAATCATCAGAGGTTTAAATTATGGAAGAGCTATTCCGACAAGACAGGAATTCCAATGACATAAGAACAAGGTATTCTCCCGCTATCCTGTTTGCACTGCTCCTGCGCAGCGACCGCACCGGCGCACCGGAGCCTGTGCCGCGAGCCTTCGCAGACCTGCGCTTACTTTGTTTTCCTTTGCTTTCGTAGATGTTACTTTGTTACTTTGCTAATTCATTAGTTTAGAAAGTTGTTGCTTTTAATTAGTAATCCATTAGTTAGGTTTAATTAGTATCTACCGTAGCTTGAGTTTGTGCAATTTCTTAAGTTAAGGATTCTTGTTTAGTTAGTTTTTGTTAAATCAAGAAGAAATTCAAAGAGCATAAGCAAGATCGACGCTTTCAGTTTAGCAATTGGCCGGCCTAGCAGATTGCTATACATCACTTGGAGTCTTCAAGTCCACCTATAAAAGAACAAGCTATATTTTGCCTACCCGTTCCCAACTACATCCAATAGGGATGGTCTAGCGCCTTTACTACCCATTCGTTTCCCTTTGTTTGATTACCGGATTTATTGAGTCAAGTTCATATTTAGTCCATTTGAGTTAGCCATATTAAATTCATTTTGCCCTTTCTAAAACCTTTGAAAACCATTTGAAAACCTTGGGCCATTTTCAAAACCACTTCAACCTATCATACTCGGTTTGCAAAACCTCAGCTCTGATACCCCTTTGTAACGGCCCGGGATTATGATTCCCGAGTTACGTTTCGAGGGATGAAACCCCTCGTTAGGACCTTGCGCCCCGAGTATAGGTTGAAGGTTTTAAAGCCTAATTTAAATGTTTTCAAAGTGGGATTTCATACCCAAATGCGAAGGGACCGTTGGAATCCCCTAGGAAGTCCCCTGTACTTGTCGTAAGTCTAAGCGTGGAAATCAGTAGTCATGCAAATAGCGAAAACAAGTGTAATACAAGAGGGTGCCACGGCAGAGCCGGGTCAAAACAGAGTCTAAAGTGTAAATCCAAAAACATAATCTGAGTCTGGTGAAGTCGATAACTCCAGCGCTCACTCTTCGCCGAACAAAAATGACCCGCGCAATAAGCAAACATCACCGATAGGATGAACATAAATAATACCTAAAAAAATTGATATGGGGCGGGATCAGATCGATGCCCACTTTAGCTCTGCATCCCAACCCTAAGCACACATATATGCTATACCTAACAAAGATGCTTCTAGATGCATGGCGGAATATTAACACACTAACATGCTCCTAAGATCAAGTACATAATAATAATAAGGCCTTAGCACAGAATACCAAGTGGTATATCCCTCTCCTACCTCCACCCCCTTCCGATAGGGCGGAGACTGGCCAGCTCGTGAATGCATTCCATCATAATCGGGCGGCACGCATGCCTAACCCGCTCCACAATAAAGCCCGCAGGCATCTCATAATATAAGGAAGTGCATGACTCGATTGACTCAGGACGGGACCCGATGAGACTAGGTCGTCCTATAACCCTAGCAATGACTCTAGTTACTTCACAGATAACGGTCGTTTTGTTTACATACACATAAAGAAATAGAATGCTCAACAGTCGATGCAACCTAGCATGGTACTACATGACATGCTGATCATGAATGCAAGCACCTAGTATATCATGCACCTAAAGCAGGGAATAGCTCTATTCAATCTGAGTAAGCTCCGAAGAGACTTACCTGGTACCGCAGAACAGCAAAAGGCAATCAACCAGGCAATATGTAATCCAACACGTCACAGATGATCACCTAACAAGTATAAGTACATGAATGAGTCTATTTCTAAGGCACAAAAAGCATAGAATTGTCACACACACAACTTTACAACTTAACACAATAACCATCTCATCACCGTTTCCACCATCTTAACTTTATCTCATAACATATTCATTATAATTATCCAATTCATCAACTTAAGATAATTCTAATTCATACTTAGCCAATTTGCATGCTATCATATCACAATCTTACTTAGCATATAATTGCATATCCTCATCATAATCATATAACATTTAACCACACATAATAAATCACCACAATGTTATATCTTAAATCTCAACACAACATTTTATATTTTAATCTCAATAATATTACATAATATTTCTAACACCATTTTCTTTTAAACACTTTTATAAAATATTTTCTAATTCCTTAAAAGCTCAACCATTTTCATCTAATCAAAATATCCCTTTTTAAATTACCAAATCAACCTTACTTTATTTTAATTTACCAAAACCAATCCCTTATTTTGTAAAATCCCCAAAACCGGCCCTCTTGTTTTATAACACCCAAAACCGAGCTCCCTTTTTTTGTTAAACCCAAAGTCAAGCTTTCTGGACAAAAAAATTAGGCCCAAAACCCCTTTTAAAATACCAAAATCGGCCCAATTAAATTAGGCCCAAAGCCAACACATCCCTTTCTTTCTCAGATTGGCAAGCTGGAGTTTTTTTTTTTTTTTTTAAAAGATTGGGTCCACTCGGCTGAGGTGGCAAATGAAAGGGAGGGAGGTCCCACGTCTCTTTCTTCTTCCCCAATGTCCAGGTGGAATGAAGAAAAGAACAGAGGCCTCGTGCTCGGAAAACCGAAGGAAGGGGAGGGCGGCGGTGGTGCTCCGGAACTCCGGCCATCCAGCCTCGCCGGCCACCCCGACACACACGCACGAGACAAGAAAGGAAAGGAAGAAGAAAGAGGGGGCTCACCAAGGGGCTTCGAAGCTTCGTCGGAGTTCGTCAGGATTTTGATGGGCTCGCCGGAGTCGGAATCACGCCGCTCGGCCTAGGGAGGGAGCAAGGAGAGTTAAAGATGGAAGCTTTAGGTTGATAAGAGGTGAAGAAGAGAGGTCGAGCGGAACCGAATCTTACCGAAGTGGAACAGGGAGAGCTTGGCGTCGGCGGTGGCTCCGGCTGCTGCTGGTGGTCGTCGAGGAAGGTGGTGGTCGATGTTGTTGCTGCTGTGCTAGCGTGGTGCTCATGGGGTGCTTGGGTGAGTCGGGAACAAGGCATAAGGTCTGAGCTGCGCTCGAGTGTGGCTCACGGAAAACAGGGGTGCTCCCTGCGGCTTGGTTTCGCTGGAGGCGGAGGGAGACGACGAAGGTGGTGATGGAGGAGCCGTGGTGGTAATTGGCGACGGGGAGGGTGGTGTGTGTGTGCTTGAAGCCGGCGAAACAAGGAGCTCAGGTGGCAACGACGACCTGGTGGTTGAGGGGTGGTGAGGTGGTGGTGTGGAGTGGCGGCAATCGGAGGATTTTGGGAGCAGCAGCTCTCGGCCAACAACGGGGCAAGATACGGGGTTGTTTGGAGGTTTGGGTTCTTTCCTTGAAAATGAAATGTGGTGAGAGCATTTGCAGGTGGTCTTGGGCAATTCAAAGAGAGGGCAGACTGTTGGGTTGTTTGTTTGTATGTGGGTGAGGGGAATCAAAATCTGAATCTGGAATCAATACAGCACAAAAGTTGTTTGACCCTTTGCCAAATTTGAATGAGATAAGTGTGGAGAGGTAAGGATAAGGGTTGTGGGTGTTTAGCTAGAATTGGGAGGCATAAGCTGTAAGAAAGAGAGAGGCAGTGGCGTGGGTAAGGGTTGAACCCATTTGGAAGAGGGAGAATGAAGACAAAAGGGAGAAAGTGGTCCAAACATCGAAATTCAATTTACCCGGAAAATAATCTGGTAATCCGCTCTCTCGATTTAATCCCAACCCGATCAAAATTAACGTTTTAAAATCACGAGGATATTGACGTCCGAAGCAAATTTCAAAATTTGTCCGAAATCCGCTTTAAGGATTTTAAAATACTAATTTTTATTATTAAAGACGAGAATTTTCAAAATATCCGATTCAAATCCATTTTAAAATTTTTTTTTCTCGAAATTTAGGATTAAAAATCCGAGCCTTTACAGTCTCTCAGTGGTTAACGCTATCAATGGAATATGGAAACCACCATGGCAAATAGAAACAATCATTTCAGACATTCAGACCTTACTCCTATCTCGGGGTGAGATCAAAATAAACCACATTGGGCGTCTTCGGAATAAAGTGGCGGACAAGGTCGCACACCTTGGCCACTATATTCCTGCCTCTCAAATAGCACAACATGAAGATCTTTGTGATCTCATCCGAAAGGATGCTCTCGGTTCGCCAGGTTTGTCCTGACCTACTGAATTCTTACTTAATCAAAAAAAAAAAAAAAAAAAAGTTTTAAAAAGCGTGATAATAACAAGTTTTGTGAGAGAGAGAGGGAGTAATTAAATAAAGTATCTCTCTTCCCCGCTTTTCTCTCTCATTGGCAAACGCTTCTTCTCTGAGTTCTCTCTGCCCTTTCCCTCTTCCAGATCTCTCTCTCTCCCCCACAGATTCCACCGTCGTCAACGTCTCTAGCGGAACCAAATCCCCCAGAGGTACGATCGATCCCCTCTCCCCCATTGCCGAATCCGTGCAGCTTAGAAACTCTAAAATGTATTTGAATTTGTTTCCAGTTAGACCAATTTCTTTTTGTTCTTGTATGTGGTATTTTGTTGGTTGATTTAGCTTCCGGATTTGCTTTTCACCTCTGCTGTTTACCGTTTTCTCTTTGGGATTGTCTAAATGTATTTGTTCTTGCTGGGGTTTGTTCAACTCTTTCCGTTTAGATCCTCGGGATTTCTAGGTTTTGTGCCCCCCTTTCTACGAAATCGCTGCGATATTCATTATTTTATCCGTTTTCCTTGCGTTTTGTGTATGGATTGAAAGAAATGGATTCAAGCTGCACCTTCGTATGTTATTGTTTGATGAATACCGCTGTTTTACTTTGTTTTTGCCCCATTCTCGACCTTATATTTTTGCTCACTTGATGGTCTTGTTTTCGAAATAGTGTTTTTGAAGCTGATACTTGTGTCAGTCGCATATGGTATTAAATTACTGTTACGCTAGCCGCCTGATTCTGTATTATTGAAGCCAACTGTATTTATCTAGAGCATGGATTTTTCTCAAATAATCTTTGAAGAATATGTTGTGGGGTGTTTTATATTTATTTATTATCTGCGAAATCCTTTGGCACTTATGGATTTGCTTGCATATGTAGAACTAGAGAATTAAGCATTCTTTTGAGAGAGTTGCAACAAACGGGTGAAATGGATTGAGACATTCAGCATTTATGTAGCCTGATCCTTAAGGCATATTGTTCTTTTGCCATTCTGTCTGAAGTTCTTTCTTGAGACTATATTTCAAAGGGTTAATGAGAAAATTGTTGCCTGCATTATATCTTTCTCACTCTATCCATTTTCTGCTCTATTATAGATAATTGTACATCAGGTATTGTATACGGCTATCTGTTTGACGAATACTGAGCTCTCCTACTTGATATATTCTCTTACATCCTCATGGCCTTTTTATAAGATTACTGTGCATCATTTGTTGCCAATGCTTGTTAATAAAAGAAAATCCATTATTTATTATTTTCTCAAAAGGATAATGGAACAAATAAACAGGAAAGAATGCATATCACACCCTTTTTTTACCCTCAAACATATTGCACATTTACATAACCCTGATAATTTAGTGGATTATTCTCTTACTCATGTTTAGATTGAATTTCAGATGGCAACGCAGGCAGATAGTCCTGCTGGTGCCCCAAGTGCACAAGTTGTTGGAAATGCCTTTGTGGAGCAGTATTACCAGATTCTTCACCAGTCCCCAGAGCTGGTTTACAGATTTTATCAAGATTCAAGCATGCTAAGCCGACCTGATGCACAGGGTATCATGACTTCTGTCACCACTATGAAGGTAATTTTAAACTGAAAAATGAAGTTTTTCAAACGGTTTGGAAATTTCAACTATAAGAGCTGTACTTATTTTTCATGCCAGGGCTTTTATATTTATGCATAATCCATGTAATATGTTTGTTAAAATTGGAATCTTTACTGACACCACGATTCTGAGTTACTGTGTTTTTTTTCCTTTTATTTTTAATCGTTATCCCCCAAAGAAAATGCAATCCGCTAGTGTTCTTAAGATCAGGTTCATTTTTTGTCTTCCTGTGGAGATCAGGTTCATTTTTGTCTTACTGTGTTTTTTTCCTTTTATTTTTAATCCTTATTTTTTCCTTTTTATTTTTAATCGTTATCCCCCAAAGAAAATGCAATCCGCTAGTGTTCTTAAGATCAGGTTCATTTTTGTCTTCCTGTGGAGATCTTTTGGCTCAATACATTTATTCATTCCACCCAGGAAGTTTTATGAAACAGTCGTTGAGTTACTTAATAGAGTTAATGGCATGCGAAGTTGGCATGTCCAATTCTTTACTCCCTCCGTTCCATAATATATGAGCTTTTAGCTATTGACACAAGTTTTAATAAACATTTCACTTTATGAAAAACATCATTATTCCAGTAACTTTTTCATAAATTTTATTATTTTTTTAATACCCACTACACATTTTAACCAATCAAAATCTCTTAAAAAGTCAACACACACAAATCAATATAAATCATTACAATTCCCTACCTAGAAAACATGAAAGTCCATCTATTTTGAAACAAAAACTATCTTCTAAAAACCATGTATTATGAAATAGAGGGAGTATTGTTTTTGGCATCTAAAGATGATTATTTTCCCTTTGATGATAATTTTGAGTAGTGTTTGTACTTGTTAGGCAAGCAATTTAGCTTTTCCATTATTGTTATTTGGATATGAATGATGACCCTTTTGCTGCTCGTTTGACCTTCAATGGTTTCTGCAAGATATAGTCTACAACTGGAAAAATGGAACACTCTAGTGGCTCCATTTTTTGTATTTTCTGAAATACCTAGTCTCTGAATTGCCTTTGAAACACCTCTGAACAGTTTCTTGAACTGGAAGCTATTCAAACTAGTTGAAAGCATCTTTGATTCTTTTGAAGTTTTTCAAACCAACAACAATCTGTAACTGTGGATATCCATCACTAAAAAGAGAGAGAAAACAGTTAATCGGTGAAGTAAGAATCACGATCCAGATCTGAAAATAAAGCATCAAAACTATGGAGCCCTTCCAGCCCTTGATAACAAACATGAGTGCCGTCCATGCCTTTTCCTTGACCTTTGTTGTTTCTCTCTGTCTCTTTAGCCTTCCATATCTTTTTACTTACATGATTTCCATCCCTCTTGCTCAAAAAGGAATATAAGCAACCGAAGCTGAAGAGTGTTAAAAAATGAAACTTTGTTGTTAGGGCGTATATTTGAAACTTTATTGATCTGGTTATGGGTTAAGTGTGAGCTATAGGGGTTTAAAATGCTTTAGTGCTTTAGTGTAGATTTGTTGATGAACTTATTAGTAATTTTTATAGTTTATAGTTTGAAAAGTTTAGAGTATAAATTTATTTACATTTTGTTAATGAAGAAAGTCACATTCATATACATACTATCCTAGTGTTCAGTGAATTACTCTTTTAGTAGTCTGTTTCTGCTCTTTGTTTCCTTTGCTTTTCATGACATTTACTGATTTACTTGTTTAGTTGACCAGTGATCGTCCAAAGCTATTTCGGTATTCTCCATTTATCGCAAATTGCACAGATAACATTTTATTTGATCTAGAAACTCTATAATACTAGTCAAATTTATGCTCAGTGCTTTTCTGCCAGCTGAAGATGACATTCTGTTAACTTATGGAGCAGGGAATTAATGAAAAGATTTTGTCCTTGAACTATAAGAATATTATGGCGGAGATCAAGACCGCGGATGCTCAGCCATCTTTTGGGGAAGGGGTGACTGTTCTGGTAACTGGTTGCTTAACTGGAAGCGACAATGTGAGGAAAAAATTTGCACAATCATTCTTTCTGGCACCACAGGAGAAGGGCTACTTTGTCTTAAATGATGTTTTTAGGTATGTTGAAGAAAATGAACAGGTGGAAAAAACTTCAGTTTCTGCCAGGGCACTTGTTGACAGTACACAAGCAACTGTTCCAGTGCCAGATCCAGGTGGATTATTCTAATTTATGTTAATGGTTTTGATTAGTTCCAATTTGCCATTGATGTTGAATCTTATTTTGAAATGGCCTTTGTTTTTGTTTCCAGCCCAGCCACCTCATGTTCCTGAAGATCCTGCATCAGTCCCTGAAACTTCAGAGGAGGATCCAAATGATGGTGCAGAAGTATGTGATCCTTCAGACAATGAAGGGTCAGTTGTTGAAGATGAGGTGGTGGCTGAGCCTGCAGCTTATTCAAGTCACAGTGAGAATATTACAGTAGAGTCAGTGTCTTCTGTTCCTGAAGGTGATGAACCCAAGAAATCCTATGCGTCAATTGTAAGTTGTCCCCTTAAATTGCTCATTTTAAAAAAAATAAATAAATAAATAAATTCAATGCATCTTGCTTGGAAAGTCTCTAATAGAAATTTCATACAGTTGAAGTACAGGAAAGCCACTCCAACACCTACAAAAGCACATTCTTCAACTAATGATATCAAGTCGGCTCCTTCAAACGGTGAGCAGCAATCACGTGAAGCTACAAAAGTTCCTTCTGTTCCTGAGCCAGTAGTTTCTACTGTCGAAAGACTCGAAACAGCACCAGAAAGCAACAATCTGCAAGACGAGCGTAAGAAATGCTTTTCTGACTATTCCCTATTGCTTTGAAGCTTATTTGCAAATGTGTGAGAAATTGAAAAGCCTTTCATATGCTTAAACTTGTCCTAGTAAAATTGATTTGAAGCATTGGGATTCAAAAGTTTCTTGTAGGCGCTTTAGGGCTTACTTTTTTAAATTGCTTATTTCTAGCAGAAGTTGTAAAGAATATGCTTTTTTTTTTTGTCTAGTTGAAGGCCACTCAATCTATGTGAGGAATCTGCCTTTAAATGCAACTGCTGAACATCTGGAGCAAGTTTTCAAAATGTTTGGAACTGTTAAGCAAGGTGGAGTGCAAGTGAGAAGTAACAAGGTATATCTATATTTTAACTCTGTCTAACTACAATCTGTTTCAGTTTATTTTATTTTTTTTGTATTGGCTGTGACTCTTCAATTTTTGGATTGCACCTTTTTCACCGTCAAGCAGCAAGGCTTTTGTTATGGCTTCGTTGAGTTTGAATCCCTGGGCTCTATGACGAATGCACTAGAGGTGAGTCACTGATTTTGAACATTTAAAAGATACTTTCTCTTCAGGTTCTTGTAGAGTTTAGTGCTCAAAAAGAAAGAAGTGTAATGCAATTTAATTTATCATGCTCATAAGCTATTGACTGATGATGAGGAATCAAGCTTGATTGCATCTGTGTTTGAGTGACTGAACTACACGGGTGCTTACTTGCTACTCCTTTTATCATGCTTTCTACCTTTATTGGTATTCGTTTTTATGGCATGATGTATTGAATTTGACTACCCAGGCTGAAATTCAGTTTTATTCCAATGCCGTTTCTTTTGATTCTCTTATATTGATAGTATTTATGTGGCTTTGTGCTTCATCCTGGCATTTAATGTGTACTAATAGCAACCATCTCTCTTAAATATACCTAAACCACATTTGAGGATTAGGACTGTACTAGTCGTGGTGTGTTCTAGTCTCTAGCAGAGGTTCATATTAGAGCATAATATAATGTGTCAATCATGACGTCGCAGCATGGTAATATTGAATCTGCCTAAACCATCATCATATACATTTTGCGACTTCCATTGGTATATTAGTCTCTTGGACTCCCTATGGAACTTGAGCTACACAAGGATTGCTGTTACATTCTAGATTCTTTAGTGACTTGGGATCTCTTCTTAATAAAGGAACATTTCCAGATCTTTGATTTTCCTTGCCAGAACACTACCATTGGATATAGCTATAATTTGAATTGCTGACTAGTTTGATAAGAGTTGAATCAGGACTACAATCTTTTGTCCTTTTGCATGTGTTTTGCGTGTCGCCGAGTGTTGTTTATTCATCTTGAAGAGAACAAACTGAATATAAGAACACCAACTTTTTAGCAAGTTTGTTGTCTGAATTCTAATTATGTTCGGATGTTAGTGTGGCATTAGGTAGCGTGTGGGTTCTCTGGGTTGATGTTAGTGTTGGTCCATACTTCACCTTCAACTTCTCGTACTCGTGCTTAACTTCGGTTGAGCTCCTGAAGGGATTTAGACTTTCTTGCACCCTTCTGGTTAAAGCAGCTTTGGAGGAAATAGTTTTCTTTTAGATATGGATTCTTGCTCATATTAAATGTTATTTTGTTTGGAATCATGTCGAACTCTTGGGTAAAAAGAGGAAATAATGTACAGAATCATCAACCTGATTGCAAGCTTAATTTTGTTCTGTCCAGGCCTCACCTGTTATGATCGGTAACCGTAAAGCTGTTGTCGAGGAGAAGAGAACAACAACTCGAGGCAAGTTCAAAGATCCAAAGTTCTCCCATTCCAAGTTGTCGTATTCATATACCGTTATTAATGTCTGTGCACACAGGTATAGCCTTAAAAAACAATTAGGCACCATCTAATTTCCCTGTCCTTGCAGTTGGACCAAACACAAACGGCGGCAGTGGAAGAGGGAGGTACCCTCCTGGGGGAAGAGGGGGTGGCTATAGAACCGACAACTTCAGAGGACGTGGTAGCTATGGTGGTGGAGGCCGTGGTTACACCCGAAGCAACCAGGGTGAGTACGTGGCCCGACACAGGCGGGGATCTGAGAGCTACCAACGGGTTGACCACAATGGTTCTGGAAGGGGTAGCGGAGGCAGCAGTGGTGGTAGTCATCAACAACAGGGTGGGCCAAAATAGTCCCAAGAACTCTTCTGCTAATTTCCCCCAAAAGACAAACAAAGTTGACAGGTTTTGTTTCCCTTGGTACTCCTATTAGGCTAATTAAACAGGTAGTTCTTTGCTGATTGTTTGGGAATATAGTTTTTGGTTTTTCGCCTATTTTTCAGCCCACGAATAAGTCGTTGCGCTCTTTTCACTTATCATTTGATTATCTGCCGTTTTGTTGTTGAGAATGTAGATGTAACTCAAGATCTTGATTGTAGCGCGTATCTAGAAATGTTGTCAATTCTTCCGGTTACATGTTTCTATGTCCTTATATTTTTCATGCTCTGGAATCGGATAAAGCATTGTTTTGAGTCGGGTCGTGAACTATGGTGCTGCAGCTATGCAAACCTTTACATTTGATTTTTCGAATTGAGTTCCGTAGGACGAGTATCTGAAACTGCTGGGAAGATCTGTTTCCGGATTTGTTTCTTGGACGCCTCGTTAGTTGAGCTTGAGCACAATCCTAACACATTCCTAACGCGGGATGCATAGAGCCGTGAGATGTAATTGGTAGGCTGCAACATTTTTAAAGGCGTAAAGCAGAATGGATTTATCAATCTAACTGGTGTAGGCCCTGGCCCGTGTACGGAGAATGCGTTAATCTAAATATAAATTATTTTTTATTTTAAAAAATAATATAAATAAAAATAGTTTGGCAGGTTATATATAATCTAAATATCTTTTAATTAGATTCTCTCAAAATATAAATAAAATTCACATTTATAAGGTACTACGTAAAAGTTTTTTTTTAATCTATTGTTAATTAAATCTCATGTAATTTAATTAAATAGTTGATCTTTAAAAATATTTTAAAAATATTTTTTATTAAATATTTAGTATTTATTTATTACATCAGTTTACTAAAATATCTATATACGGATAGATTGTGACTACATATATGGCTATATAATATTTTAATTATTTATTTTGGCCTCAAAAAATAATATAGATAGATATAAAATAACAATTATTAAATGATTGATTTATAAAGTACTATGGAAAAGTTTTTTTTTCTAATCTATGGTTAATTAAATCTCATATAATTTAATTAGATAGTTGATTTTTAAAAATATTTTAATATTCCTTTTTATTAAATATATATGTAGTATATATTTATTACATTAGTTTACTAAAATATCTATGTACGGATGGATTGTGGCTCCATATATGGCTATATAATATTTTAATTAATTATTTTGGCCTCAAAAAATAATATAGATAAATATAAAATATAAAATATTAAATGATTGATTTTGAAATAAATAATTATTTCCACCAAAAAATAATCTAAATATAAATAAAATAGCACATATCAAATATTACATATTTATCTATTAATATTTTTGGTAAGTATGACTATGAAAATTAGTTTTATTAATTATTTTTATTATTACTACTACTACGTTTAATTATATTGATATAGTTTTTTCCTTATATAATAGGGGCGTTTTGCAAAATAGCCACGAAATTGGACATAATTTGTGAAATAGTTACAATTTGGGACAATTTAGTGAAATAGACACAATATATACGCCCTTCCCTTTGTTTCACGCGCCTTTCTCTCTCCTCAGCCCTCTCCTCTCCGCACGCGCTCTCCTCCGCGCTTCTCCTTCTCCTTCTCCGATCTCCATCTTCCACTTCCCATCCCTCAGATCCACGCCTTACTCGGAGATCCGAGAGCGAGATCTGAAGAGGAGGCCGAGATCTTTGGCTTCGACGCCGGAGCGAGGTCGAGCGATGCCTGGAGGAGCCTGGAGGTTTCAGATCCGGTTGCGGCGGAGCGAGGGAGCGACGATTCGACGGCCTCCAGCGACGCCTGAGCAAGCGAGGGAGCCGAGGAAGGGAGCGCGAGCGAGGAGCGAGCGACAAAGTTCTCAATTCCGACCTGGAGTTCAAGCAAACGAGGCGGCGCGAGTGAGCGATTGCTCAGATCCGGCCTGGAGCGAGGTCGAGCGGCTGGAGATCGGCGCGGAGGCGGCGAGGCGCAGGCCGACGACGCGCGCGGAGGAGGCCTGGAGCGAAATCGAGCAGCCGGAGTCATGTCGAGCGAGCACCGTGGATCCGAGCGAGCCGGAGGCGGCGCCGATCGATGGATCTGGAGGAAGAAGAAGCACTTTTAATCCGTCCAATTGCTTCTCTTCGCATAAATCTGGAGGAAGAAGAAGCACTTTTGATTAATTTACAAAACTTACCCCATAATTATGGAAATTAAAAAAAACTATCTATATTTTATTATGTGATCCATAGTCTATATTTTTATTTTTATTTTTGCACAAAAAAATGTTATACTTGCACAACATATGATTATATTTGCACAAGCACAGCATACGGTTATATTTGCACGACAAAATGTAAAATAAAATTAAAAAAAAAACTAAACTCGGGTCATATTTGCACAACTTACGGATATATTTGCATAACATACTCTTATATTTGCACGACAAAATGTTAAAGAAATAAAAAAAATATAGATTATGGATCGCTTACAGTTTATTGAGAAAGTCTGAAATTATATTGAGATAAAATAAGATCATGTTGAGAATATTTCACAAGTCTCGATTGTCGTGCAACTCTTAAAACAGAGTCGTGCAACTCTTAAAACAGAGTCGTGCAACTCTTACAACAGAGTCGTGCAACTCTTAAAACAGAGTCGTGCAACTCTTAAAACAGAGTCGTGCAACTTTTACAACAGAGTCGTGCAAAAGTAACCTATAGTTGAGCAAAAATAACTTATAGTTGAGCAAAAATAAGATGACGTTGAGCAAAAATTCTCCAATCCCCCATGTTGTGCAATTATTGTCTATTGATGAGCAAAAATAAAATCATGTTGTGCAATAATTTATTGAGAAAGTATGAAATTATATTGAGAGTAAATAAAATCATGGTGAGAACAAATTCACAAGTCTCGATTGTTGTGCAAAAATAATTTATTGTTGAGCAAAAATAAGATGCTATTGTGCAATAATTTATTGAGAAAGTATGAAATTATATTGAGAAAAAATAAACTCATGGTGAGAACAATTTCTCAAGTCTCTATTGTTGTGCAAAAAATAACCTATTGTTGAGCAAAAATAACATGATGTTGAGCAAAATTTCACCAATCCCCCGTGCTATGCAAGTTTACTCTATTGATGAGCAAAAATAAAACCGTGTTATGCAATAATCTATTAAAAAGTATAAAATTATATTTACAAAAAATAAGATTATGTGGAGACACAATTTCACAAGTCTCGATTGTTGTGCAAAAATAAAGAATTGTTGAGCAACTCTTGCAACAGAGTCGTGCAACTCTTGCAACAGAGTCGTGCAACTCTTCAAACAGAGTCGTGCAATTCTTAATTACAACAGAGTCGTGCAATTCTTACAATAAAGTCGTGCAACTCTTAAAACAGAGTCGTGCAACTCTTACAACAGAGTCGTGCAACTCTTACAACAGAGTCGTGCAACTCTTAAAACACAGTCGTGCAACTCTTAAAACACAGTCGTGCAAATATAAATATATGTTGTGCAAATTACTAAAAAATGTAAACTAATTATCTAAGGAGTACATTGCTAATTCTATTTTTTTTTTTTTTGGATCAGTAAGCGGGCTAATGGCCAGTACATATTATTAAGAAATCAATTCCCCACTAAGGGGAGTCCAGCATGTTACAAATGCAACTAGAGGTGGGGTAGAAAATTTAGAGTAAGCACAAACTTGTCTATGACAGTAAAGCACATCAGGTAATTTCATAGACACATTTTTAGTTCATATTGTTCATAGTTTGAACTAGGATTTGAACAGTTGACAGAAATTTTAATGGTTATTTGCATTTCCTTCAGAGTCTTAATACATTTTTGTGATGATAATTGTATTGCAGATGATACCTGTAGCTGCAAATGATGTTGCTTTCTCAGTCCATGCTGTTCTGTTGACAGCATTTACCTTATTCCAAATTTGTATTTACGAAGTAGGTATCCACTAGAGGTGGGGTAGTTTGCAACTAGAAATTGGCAAGCACATCAGGTAATTCTATGACAGTAAAGCAAAGTGCAAACAACGCCATACGTACAAGCACCCTATAACAGACATTCAACCATAAAGTATTCGGAATTAACCACCAATCTCGCTTCCATAAACAAAGGCGACATCAAAGCATCTAACATTCTCCTACACCTCGACAAGCTTCCCGCTTCCTCGCAGCCACCACAAGAAGCTGCAGTCTCCTGCAAGCTCTGTGACTACAAGTGCAGCAAGTGTAAGATTTCCTATTGCTGTCACCCGCCTTGCACTCTTCATCAGTCACTGCAGTGTTGCTGATGATGCTTGTCTCTCTGAACTTCTATACACAGGTGGCTGTTAAGAATGATGATGTGCAGTTGCAATAATTTATTGAAGGGGAATATCTGAACGAGCAAGAAGATCCCAATCTATCAACATTTTGCAACCCAATCAACTCAAGGCAGCAATTGAAATCACAGTTAAAATCACCAATTCAGACCCCTCGTCCTCAACGTTTCCTGAGCAGCAATCCAAAATGCATCACAATCAAATTCCAGAGTTCACACTGCAATTCGGAAAGGAATAGTCTATGTTTGGATGCAATTCGGAAAGACACAGTAGGCCGTGGATCAAGATTTACCTTCACAATTTGTCGTGCAGCAAGTTCAGCAAGACAGAAAAGCACTGCACCATTTGATAGCCCTGGTCAACTGAGTTCCACCAGACCAACTATCTGCATTGCTTTTTGTTTTTCCCCCATACATAAAGAAAGTTCAAAAACCTTGCAATTGCCATGAATGAGCTTTAATCAAACACTACATACGGGGCCTAAAGCCATAGAAAGTTGCACAAAAAAGAATCATCAATGAAGAAAGAACACAGCCCAAAAACCACCAACTAGGAAGCGAATACAGCAAATCCAATCAGCTAAGGAATATTGTACAAAAACTACAATAAATAGCAAGGGATATCGACCTAGACTTTTGCTTTTGTCTAAAACTTGTTAAGATTTGTAACCCATGCTGGTTTCAAGAAGTGCAGCCAAAGTTACATAATAAGACCATCAAATGTTAAAAATAGCTCATAAGCGAACAGCAAACCATTTCTATTCCAGAAGATGATCATAATGTAGAGAAAGCATAAGATGTAAAACACCAACAGAAAGGGATATTATGGAAAGGTGGACATCAACAAAAGATAATAAAGTTTAATGTTAAAACAACTGTTACCACCAGACTTGTGAAGATGTCAGGCAGGGACATTAACCAATTTCGAAAACATAGATCAGTAAATGCAAAAATGAGAAGCAATGGCGAGGTTAGCAATAAAAGAAAGATGTCACCACATTTCTGAGTTTCCAACTAACCCAATGCTGTTAAATTATGTAGACGTTATTTTTTCTGACTATTCACCTAGGAAAGCATTGTGTGACTTGAAAGGTTGCAAGTTAGGAATAACTATCGAGCCTTTTGTTGATAGACAATATAAAGAAACAAATATCAAGTTAAGTCGAAGTGGCCAAAAAGTGTTCAGGCAAATACAAATCATGTCAAGGTTTGCATACCAATACCATTGAAATTAACAAATATAAGCATTTAGCTAATTTTTTACAGTGCAGATTCTGAAAATCCCAGTGATTATCTTAATGTGAAGCCTTGATAAAGCTCTGACATGTCAAAAATTAACAACAACATCCTAGCGAAATCCACCTAGGGCAGAGTCTAAATCAATGATAGTAAGTACTAACATTGAAAACTTCTTTCAACATATATTTGTGAGCAATCTGTAAGAGTCTAATTTCTAAATATACACGGAAATTCCCAACAAACAGGTAGGTTGAACAAAAACAATTTTTGTGATCAAGTTCATAAATGATCTATTCTTACAAGATGATGATACAGTGAATAAAACAAAAAAAATCCAAATTAGAACAACACAGAGCAAGCAAATAGAGATCAACACAATTGCTGCAAGCCAACACAAAGCAAGCAAATCGAGATCAACAGACCGAGATTGACAGACGAGAAGGCCATTGCAGGCCACATAAAATGGTTCTAACTAAGGGCAAAGCAATCAGACTTACCTCAATTCGAGACACAAGGCAGCAGCAACAACTAATTAGGGATGTCCATGATCTTGTCCTCGACCGGCTTCGAACAATCAGGAGGTTGAGGGAGCAGACAGAGACGATGATGGAGCGAGGAGCGAGGAGCGAGGAGCTCGGGCCTAGATCGCCTCTCTGCGAAGTGTTGCTCCTCGTCAGCGAATACGACTAGGAATGCGGTGCCATGGCCGGCGACGAGGGGAGCGGCGGCAGTGGCAGGTGGACACGCGGGATGGAGACAGCAAGAGAGAGCGCGATGGAAACGGAGAGAGAGAGCGCAATGGAGACGGCGAGAGAGAGGTAGGTTAGAGAGAGAAATTAACATTGAATTAGGGTTAAATAGTGACCATTTTGCAAAATTGTTCAAACACGCGTCTATTTCGCAAAAACGTCCATTTAATGTGCCTATTTCGCAAATTTTTTCTATATAATATTTACCTTTTATAAGATATTCCATCTATCCAATTATATGTGTTAATGGTAAAATAAAATAATTATTTTTATTAGATTTCCTTTTTGATGGGAGAAAGCTTTGCGAGACGCACTCTCGCGCTGCCACGTAGGCAGATTCACTCACGTGCCACCACGCAGGCACCAATGCATCGGTTTTAGTATATGTATATAGATAAGTTATATCAAAATATGGATTTATTTGTTGGGTGGATCTTGAGCCGGTTTTATTATCTTGGGGAAAAGCGATCAACTTGGGTATGGATGGACAGAGTGAAAACTCTCGCTCCTATGTGTGTGTGGGGCGAAATCTAGTTGTTAGGATAACTGATGGAAACATGTGAATAAAAAATCAAGCTTCGAAAAGCTTGAGTGAGTAATTGATGAAAAACGATGATTACAAAAGCTAATTAAATTAAAATCTAATATTTATTTCATTTAAAACCTCCATCGGGAGTCCTAAATCTCCTTCGAGGACCCCAATCCGCTCCCTTCAAGGTTAGCTCCGGTCCGTTCCTCCTCTCCTCTACACATCCGCCTCCTACTCGCCCGGGTTAGCTCCGGCGATGGAATATCGCCCTCTCTTGAGGGTGTCCAATCCCTCTCTGGGAGTGCAATCCTCCCTCTCCGGATTCTCTAATTTCATGGGGCTTTGGTTGATTCATGGTCAAGAATCTCTTTTCTTCCTTTGTTCTCAACAAATTCGAACAACAACGTCTTGATTTTCAGTTTTTGAGTTCGGTTTTCCGGGCTTCTGTAAACCCAATCTCCTACCTCATCCTCGTCAGAATCCGGCCTGGTATCGGTTCACCTCATTCAGGGTTTCTTTCCAGTACCATCCCCTCTCACAGCCCTGCCTTGGTCTCTACACAGTCGGCGCTTCCTTGCCCTGTTTGTAGATTGGCCTCCTTGTTTCCCTTTTGGGTTGTTGTCCGACGCTTCCGGCCTTCTCCTTTGGGGGCTTGGTCCCCTGGCCCAACTCTTTCTCCCCTAATCCAGTTCCCGGGGTTTCGGCGTCTCCGTCGCCGTCTCTATGTCGCCCAGCCTCCTTGCGCCCGTTTGAAGGTTATGGCCCTCTTCGTGTCTCTAGGCTCCAACACCATCACCAAAGAATTGATAAAATTAAAATCCTTGTCAAGGGTTTGAAGATCCACCGCCGGCGTGAGAATCCCTATTCCGTAGTGTGTCCAGATTGAGGAGAATTTTTTTGATAAAAAATAATTAAAAATTCCTATCCTTGCCATGCAAGGATGAGACGTGTGAGCAAATTAACCAGGTTTTTTCTTATATGGGAAAATCCTAAAGCAAATTAACCATACTTTCATCTCTCTCATACAAAAAAAGATAACCCGACGGCCACAAACAATTATCGCCCGATCAGCTTATGTTCCACAATCTACAATATCATATCTAAAATACTCACTGAAAGGATCAAAGCGATCATTGAAAAACTAATCCACCTGCTTTAGAGTGCTTTCGTATCGGATAGAGCTATACAAGATAACGTCCTTATAGGCCACGAAATTTTTCATTCTTTTAGATCTCAAAAGGGCCGAGTGGGCTGGCTTGCGATAAAACTTGACATGGAAAAAGATATGATAGAGTTGACTTGAATTTCACCAACAAAGTTCTCCAAAAGTTTGGGTTCCACCCGACTTTCATCTCATGGGTTATGGAGTGTGTCTCGAGTGTTTCGTTCTCGATATTGGTAAACAATGGCTCAACGGAAATGTTCTTTCCCACACGAGGCATCCGTCAGGGTGACCCCCTTTCCCTTTCCTTTTTATCCTTAGAGCGGAGATTCTAGCGCGAAGACTAACGGTAGAATCAAATTCCGAAAGAAGTCAAATAGGGTTCACATTTGGTCATGGTGGCCCCCGAATCCCGTTGCTTTCCTTTGCGGACGATATTATCATCTTCTCTGAAGGAAGTACTGAGACATGACACAATGTTAGAAAAATAATTGAATCATACTGTAAAGCTTCTGGTCAAAAGGTTAATTACCATAAATCTAGCTTCCAAGCAACCAAAGGAATTACAGACTCAAAGATTTCCGAGCTTAGTAAGTGTCTAAATATTTCAAATGTCTCCTCCTTGGAGAAATATCAAGGTTGCCCCATCATCAATGGTAGAGCAAGCAAAGCCACATTTGAGGGCATCATATGTAGATCCAAAGAACAATTAAGTAAATGGCGTGCTAATGGGCTATCACAACAAGGCCGCTCTATCCCGATAAACACAAATTTAGCATCCAAACCCCTATACACTATGCAAAACTTCCTGCCTCCAGCCTCGATACATAAAGAATTAGATCAAGTGAACAGATCATTTTTCTGGAATAAGGACCTTCAACACTGCCCACTTATGAGCTGGGATAGGATTTGTTGAACAAAACGAGCCGTTGGTCTCGGAATCCGGAAATCAAAAGATATGAATGAAGCCTTCCAAATGAAACTTTTATGGAAAATTCTAGCTGAACCATTAAACGTATGGGTCTACATTATTAGGTCAAGTGAACAGATCGTTTTTCTTGAATAAAGACCTTCAACACTGTCCACTTATCAGCTGGGATATGATTTGTTGAACAAAATGAGCCGATGGTCTTGGAATCCGGAAATCAAAAGATATGAATGAAGCCTTCCAATTGAAAATTTTATGAAAAATTCTAGCTGGACCATTAAACGTATGAGTCTCCATTATTAGGCACAAGTATCTCCGATCTTCTAATTTATTGGAATATAGGAAAAAAGGTGATTCATCTTGGCAATGGGCCAAACTAACAACCCTTATTGATTCTTTCAAAACCGGCTTGATTTGGTCGGTAGGAAATGGAAAAACGCTAAAATTTTGGTCAGATAACTGGGTCTCATGCCTCTCGTTAAAAGCCAGGGGAGAATGCCCTCCATTTGCTAATCTTGAGGAGACCGTTTGTGAATATATTATGGCCGGCAGATGGTGTCAGGTGCTTCCTTCAAACATTGTCAAAGAAATTCGGGATATTCCTTTGTCGTCTGCTCTTTTTGAGGACCGACTATACTGGTGGCCGGACAGGGAGGGTTGGTTCGCCACCTCGAGTGTGTATAAACTTATTTCAGGACGGTCATCTCAGTGTCATAATCCCAATTTCTGGATTTGGAACCTGGACATCCCACCAAAGGTCAAAAATTTCTTATGGAAAATAAGCCAGGATGGTCTTCCCACGTCCATTAGATTAGCACAAAGGGGCATTTCCGTGCCCCCACTTGTTGTTTGTGCAGTTGTGCGGTAGAAGATTATGCCCATTTTCTATTGGAATGCCAATATACGACCTCTCTCATCAGATTCCCAACCGACACCAATACAATTTTAGCGGCGATGCTTCAGCAGTCACGAGACATTAAACCAGTTATGGCCTACATTGGGAACAACATCAACAACAAATCCAAAGCTAAGCTAGCCTTCTGCTGGTGGACTGTATGGTTTTCTCAAAATCAGCATATTTTCAGGTCGATTCCAATTCCAAGTAGAGATACCACGCTCCACATCATTAAAACACACGAGTTAAATTGGAGCAAATCTTCCAATTTTAAGGACGGTCTCAGCGATGACCCCGACATACAGTCACGAACCAAACTTGATAGACGACAGAAAACGAAACGCACAAACATTAGATGGCATAAGTCTCCCAGAGGAACTCTCAAAATAAACTTTGACGGTTCTTCCCTCTTAGACATGGCCAGCACAATTGGGACTATTATTCGCGAGTGGGAAGGTCGACCAATCAACATAGGATATAAAAAACTCAGTAATCTAAGCCCATTAAAAGTTGAAGCTCTTGCTTTAAAACTCGGGGTACAGAACGCACTAAATTTATGAATTACCAAACTTCAAATTGAGGGGAACTCTAGAATAATTATTAATCATCTCAACGACAAAACAAAATGTCCATAGAAAATTGAACTTATTTTGTTAGACATTAATACTATGTTGACAAATCTGGAAAGAGTTTCTTTCCTTCATGTACCCCGAATAGGCAATAGAGTGTTTGATAAGGTTGCACACCTTTGCCACTCTGTCTGGCGTACTAATATTCAGAACAATCCTGGTCTTCTTGGCCTCATCCAAAAGGATGCCTTCGGGTAAAGTATTCTCCCCCGAATTTTTTCCTAATAAAAAAAAAGAGATGTGTGAGTGTTTTGCGCGCTCTTTGGGTAGAGCCCGGAAAATCCCTCTCCAGGGCCGGCCACCCACCGGTCATTGCCGCCTACAACTCTGGTGTAATCCATGTGCGTTTTGCGCGCCTCGACCACCCATTGATGGCAAAGCCCTCGATTGGGATCATATATCTCGCTTAGCGGGTCAAAACAACCACCACTACCAATCTCCCCCACCGGTGCCGGATTCCATATCGGTCATCATGTTTCATCTTTGCCACCCGACCTCCTCCTGGTTCGGGTTGATGGCTTAGAATCCCCTCTTCGGAGGTTGAAAACCCTCTCTTCGGAGGTCGAAAACCCGCTCATCTTCACTTAACCTTGTATACAGGTTCCCCAAATCAGCTCTCTAATCTTGTAGGTTCGAGAAACCCCCCAACTCCATAATTCTTGTCGGACACTACAAAAAAAAAAAATTCGCTTCGGCAAAAAGTCGTGGCAAAAGGGGTTCAAGGGGTGGCAAAAGGGGTTTAGCTACGGCAAATTTTTGGGGGGGGGGGGTGGGGTGGCAAATTTTGGGGTGACAAAATTTGGTAGCTTCGGCAAATAGTCGTAGCAAAAAAAATTAGCGACGGCTAAGCTACGGCTAAGCGACCCTATGAAAGACCCTACATATTTGCTACGACAAGCTGCCGTAGCTAATGCTTTTTAGCCCAGTTTCTTCATACCCGGGCTAAAAAGTCCAATATTTTAAATGTTCAATAAAACCTTATATTAACTACTAAATTCTTATTAGAATACTATAAGAGTATGTTTTGAGGAAAAATCATATAAGTAACTAACAAATGTTTAATAAAACCTTATATTAACTAAGAAATTGTTGTTAGAATACGATAAAAGTATGTTTTGAGGAAAACTCATGTAAGTAACTAATAAATGTTGAATAAAACCTTATATTAACTACTAAATTCATATTAAAATACTATAAGAGTATATTTTGAGGAAAAATCATATAAGTAACTAACAAATATTAAAAAAACCTTATATTAACTACTAAATTCATATTAGAATACTATAAGAGTATGTTTTGAGGAAAACTAATGTAAGTAACTAACAAATGTTGAATAAAACCTTATATTAACTACTAAATTCATATTAGAATACTATAAGAGTATGTTTTGAGGAACTATCATATAAGTAACTAACAAATGTTTAATAAAACCTTATATTAACTACTAAATTCATATTAGAATACTATATGAGTATGTTTTGAGGGAAAATCATAAAAGTAAATAACAAATGTTTAATAAAACCTTATATTAACTACTAAATTCTTATTAGAATTCTATAATAATATATTCTGAGGAAAAATTATATAAGTAACTAACAAATGTTTAATAAAACCTTATCCTAGGGATTAACTCGCGAAATTCATTTCAAACGGAAGCAAGACATTTTTATGGTCAGTAATAAAGAGGGATTTCGGATCTTGCAATCCATGTACGGGTCGAGGTTTCAAACTCATTTTTATGGTCAGTAATAAAGAGGGATTTCGAACCCTGAAAATATCGTAGGGTCGTTGGGTACCATTAACCTATCCTAGGGATTAACTCGCGAAATTCATTTCAAACGGAAGCAAGACGGAAGCAAAATTAAGATACAAAGCGCCACGGCAGAGCCGGGTCAAAACCAAGACATAAGTGGATGATTACCATTTATAATGAGTTAGAGATTTAGCCAGGTTCTTCGATTCGCAAAAGGGAACCCCGTCATATAGACATCGAGCAATCAAAATCTGCAGAAAATACCTTAAAAAAAGAACGGGAAAAGGAGTCAGATCGAGCCACTCATGCGGGACCGACAGTCCTCGTTGAGGCCACATAGTATGTGCTATACCTAATAAAGATGCTCTAATGCAGTACGAAAGTCAAACACACTAGCATGCTCCTAGTTATAATAATGTGTAAAAATACTGTAAAGGGCCCAAGACAATGCCAAGTGGCATATCCCTCTCCTACCTCCACCCCCTTCCGATAGGGCGGAGACTGGCCAGCTCGTGAATGCATTCCATCATAATCGGGCGGCACGCATGCCTAACCCGCTCCACAATAAAGCCCGCAGGCATCTCATAATATAAGGAAGTTCATGACTCGATTGACTCAGGGTACCCGATGAGGCTGGGCTACCCTATGACCCTAGCAAAGACTCTAGGACTATCACAAATAACGGCCGTTCTGTTTCAAACGCAATAAGTAAGCAGATGCTCATTCAATTAGTGCAACCTAAACAGGATACTACATGGCATGCTTTTATGCATATGCAACACCTAACATAAAATGCAACAACAGGCATGAATGTCCAACCTGAGTAAGCCCCCTAGGGAACTTACCTAAAGATGCAGAACAACAAAATAACGCAAGCAAGGGCCCAAATGCAAGTCCAAAGCAATCCAAAAGCAATACACCTATCATCAAACCATTTCCGATACGATCAACATCAACCAAAATCATTCTTCCCAAAACTCTCCAACTCTTAAATCTCAAGTTCAATCAACTCAGAAAATCAACAATTCCTTTAAAGTCATACTCAGCCAAATCCTAACATTAAACACTTAAACCTTAGAACAAATCTCTCAAAATCATATTATAGAAATAATTCCGGCATTTTATTTCAAAACCCTTATATAAATAAATTCTGATATTAAATCACCAAAACAATTCTATTTTAATAACCTACATTTATAAAACAACCAAACCAAATTACTTTACCATTTCTAAAATCTCATATTAAAACACCATAAAATACATATTCCAAGTAATACTATTATTTCCTTTTAAAAAACCATTTTATAATATATAATAATAATTTCAGAAGTATATATTCGCAAAACATAATATTATAGTAATAATAATAATAATAACTTCAACAATAATACAATTTATATAATTTAACCTATATTTAATTCACATAACATATGGATAAAACAAATGATTATAATAACAATCCATTCCCAACAGCCCAATCCCCCAACTCGGATGAAGCCCAACACTCAGACCTGAAACTCGGCCCACACAGAAAGGAAAGAAAAAGGGAAGCCGGATATCAATACCCATATCCGGCCCATCAAACCTGGACAGAAAGAGAAGGCCCGCCCAAGAAACCCAAACCGGATCCCACATCCCTTCCCAACTGAAGACCCGTCAGAAAATGATATAACCCGAAATGAGGAATCCGGGTTAAGCCCAACCAAATAGGCCCAAAACCAAAATAAGGAAAGAGGAACAGATCCTCGTATCTCCCAAATCTCCAGGACAGAGCTCTGCCACTTCGACGGGAAGACGGGAGAGAATAGGAGAAACCCAGGGCCGCCGAAATCGTCTCGATCTCACCCCCCTCTCTCTAAGGTTCACTCTCAGACAACCCAACCAAGATAAACCAAGGAAGAGAGAGGGGCCGAAGCTCACCGGAGGGGGAAATCGAAGGTCGTCGGAAAGCTCTTGTCGGAGTCGATGGTGCTCGCCGGAGTCGGAATCAGCGGCTTCTGGCCTAGGACGGAATAAAATCGTTTAAAGGTCGACCTTTATGGGATTTTTGGTTGGAAACAACGAAAGGAGGCCTTACCCGCCTCACACAAGTGAAAACAGGGAAGAGAGAGGGAGGAGAAGATGTTGCGGCGGCGCGCCGGCTCTCCGGGGTGATTCGGTCGACGGAGGAAGCCGATACTCGGCCGCGGGTTGCTGTTGCTGTTCACCGGAAGCGAGAGAGAGGAGGGACGAGGGTGTTCGGCGTTCTCCTCGGCAAGGCAGGGGAGCTACCGGGTTGCGCTTCTCCACCGACGGAGATGGTTGTGTCTGGTGGCTGAAAAAGGAAGGCGACGGGGTGGCTCGGTGAGTGACAACCGAAACGGAGGGAGAGGTGGTGTTGGGAGAGGTGGTGTTCTTGGCAAATTGTTTTCCTGTGGGGCTTCTTTTCTTTTCTGGCGGTTTAGTGCAGAGGACAGAAGGACGTGAGAAGGAGAGAGGATGGTCCTTTGACCTTTGGGTTTAGGAATTGGGAGAATGAGGGAGCAAGGGTGTTGTTATAGGGGAAACGTGATCCACAAGAGGACAATGGTGCAAGCTGGCCTGGTGGATCAGAATTGCAGGGGAAAGATGGTGGGAATCTCCTCAACCATTTGCTGCTGCTCGAGAGAGAGGGGAAGAAAAGGGGAAAGAAAATAAGAGAGAGTGGTCCCACAACAACAAATTTAAATCCCGAAGCCCGAAACTCAAAACCCGCTAATCTCGACTTTAACGAAATAAATTAAATTTTCTATCACGTTTTACCATTTATTTACAAATGATCAAAATCAAATTAAATTCTCAATTTCGAAGTTCATATGCGGAATTAAAATCTGTCAAACATCAAAACTCTAAAACGATGCCGGAAGGATTTTAAAATCAAAACTTGGTGCTCAAGGACGGGTTTTTATCCCATTTTTACAAATTAAATGGAATAATAATATATCTATTAAAATAATATTAAAATAATATAGAAAATATTTTCGGCCTTTACATAAGTAACTAACAAATGCCTAATAAAATCTTATATTAACAAAGAAATTGTTGTTAGAATACAATAAGAGTATGTTTTGAGGAAAATTCATGTAACTAACAAATCTTCAATAAAACCTTATATTAACTACTAAATTCTTATTAGAATACTATAAGAGTATGTTTTGAGGAAAAATCATATAAGTAACTAACAAATGTTTAATAAAACAATATATTAACTACTAAATTCATATTAGAATACTATAAGAGTATGTTTTAAGGAAAAATCATATATGTAACTAACAAATGTTTAATAAAACCTTATATTAACTACTAAATTCTTATTAGAATACTATAAGAGTATGTTTTGAGGAAAAATCATATAAATAACTAACAAATGTTTAATAAAACCTTATATTAACTAAGAAATTTTTGTTAGAATACGATAAAAGTATGGCTTCGGTGGTGCTCATCAAACCATGTGCATGATGCTAGCTGGTGGGATTCATCGCCTAGATTACACGATTCATGGCTGTGGAAATCGATGATGCAAGTGAAAAATGAGATCCGAGTATTGCTGCAGGACGAAGCTGGTCTCGTTCCACGGCTGGACAGCATCCTCAATGGCAGAGGGGGGCTCTCTTCGGCCAAACTGTATGATATTCTCCGGCATAGAGGTGAAGATGTTGAATGGGGAAGAGTGATTTGGGAGAGACCTCAAAACCGGAAATGGGCCTTCCTAACTTGGTTAGCTGCAAAGAAAAGAGTCCAGACGGGTAGTATTACTAAGCATTGGCTAGGAGAGGAGGTGGCTATCTGTCCATTGTGTAGGGGTCCCGAGGAAACTGTCGATCACCTATGGTTCGAATGCCCCATCATCCGTGAGGTGCAACAGATTGTGTTCTCCTGGAGTGGTATAGGATGCCGATTGGAATCAGTTGAAGAATGGCTAAAGTGGTTTGCTTGTGAGTCAAAGAGAACAAGGAAGAAGAAGATCTATCAGATGAAACTCTTTAGCTTTCAAGCTTTAATTTATTTTACTTGGTTAGCTAGAAACAAGTTTGTTTTTAATCAAGAACCTTTTGATGTACCTAGATGTGCTGCACATATTATTGCCTGCTGTCGATCCCGTCTCTCCAGGAGGATGCTATCCAATCCTATGGATAGACTGGATCGTAGAGGCGTGAGCTAGGTGGGGCGAAGTTCGCTTTGTGGGTTGGATGGGTTAGGACAGGATGCCTTTTGTGGGGTGTTGAAGGGGTTGAGCATAGGTGGGGGTGTTTTTTGTGGTTTTCGTTGCGGTTGTGCAGGGATTGTTGGAGTAGATGCGGTATAGAAGGGGTTGGGTATAGTTTTTTGTCTCCCTTCTTACGTAAGACCCTTTTGTTTGGTCTTATCTTTTGTAACTTGGTGTTTTCACCACATCTATATATTTACCTATTCAGAACTAACAAATGTTGAATAAAACCTTATATTAACTACTAAATTCATATTAAAATACTATAAGAGTATTTTTTGAGGAAAAATCATATAAGTAACTAACAAATATTTAATAAAACCTTATATAAACTACTAAATTCATATTAGAATACTATAAGAGTATGTTTTGAGGAAAAATCATATAAGTAACTAACAAATGTTTAATAAAACCTTATATTAACAAAGAAATTGTTGTTAGAATACAATAAGAGTATGTTTTGAGGAAAACTGATGTAAGTAACTAACAAATGTTCAATAAAACCTTATATTAACTACCAAATTCATATTAGAATACTATAAGACTATGTTTTAAGGAAATCTTATATAAGTAACTAACAAATGTTTAATAAAACTTTATATTATCTACTAAATTCTTATTAGAATACTATAAGAGTATGTTTTGAGGAAAAATCATATAAGTAACTAACAAATTTTTAATAAAACCTTATATGAACTAATAAATTGTTGTTAGAATACAATAAGAGTATGTTTGAGGAAAACTGATGTAAGTAACTATCAAATGTTCAATAAAACCTTATATTAACTACTAAATTCATATTAGAGTACTATAAGAGTATGTTTTGAGGAAAAATCATAAAAGTAACTAACAAATGTTTAATAAAATCTTCTATTAACTACTAAATTCATATTAGAATACTATAAGAGTGTGTTTTAAAAAAAATCTCATATAAGTAAATACAAATGTTTAATAAAACTTTATATTAACTACTAAATTCTTATTAGAATACTATAAGATTATGTTTTGAGGAAAAATCGTATAAATAACTAACAAATGTTTAATAAAACCTTATATTAACTAAGAAATTTTTGTTAGAATACGATAAAAGTATGTTTTGAGGAAAACTCATGTAAGTAACTAACAAATGTTGAATAAAACCTTATATTAACTACTAAATTCATATTAAAATACTATAAGAGTATTTTTTGAGGAAAAATCATATAAGTAACTAACAAATATTTAATAAAACCTTATATAAACTACTAAATTCATATTAGAATACTATAAGAGTATGTTTTGAGGAAAAATCATATAAGTAAATAACAAATGTTTAATAAAACCTCAATTAACTACTAAATTCTTATTAGAATACTATAAGAGTATGTTTTGAGGAAAACTCATGTAAGTAACTAACAAATGTTCACGCGACTTCACGACTCTTGGCTATGGAAAGCTGTCTTAACAGTTAAGACTGAGATAGGTGAGGCTCTGGGCAGCGCTCTTGGTATCCCTCCACAGCTGGATGGTGTGCTCCACGCGAATGGCGGTATTGCTTCGGCAAGACTGTACGACGTCCTTCGAAACAGAGGAGAACATGTACGGTGGGGGGAGCTGATTTGGGATAGGCCATATTGCAGAAAATGGGCATTCTTTACATGGCTAGCTGCTAGGGATCGCATTCAAACGGGTCACATTGCCAAGCACTGGATTGGAGAGGAAGCGGCGACTTGCCCGCTCTGCAAGGGTGCTGAGGAGACTGTCGGCCACCTCTGGTTCGCTTGTCCGGCCATCAGAGAGGTACAGGCCATTGTATTTGATTGGAGTGGGATCGGATGCAGACTTGACACAGTGCGGGAGTGGCTTGATTGGTTCGCAGGTGAGTCGAAGAGCATAAGAAGGAAGCCGGCATACGTTATGAAACTTCTAAGCTTCCAAGCGCTCATCTACTTTACTTGGTAAGCGAGAAACAAACTTGTTTTTGCCCAAGAACCCTTTAATGTTAATATGTGTGCTAATCTGGTTATTGCAAGCTGCCGAACCCGCCTATCCATGGTCAGAAAATCAAAAGCTGTGGATAGGTTGACTCGGCACACCCATAGATAGTCTGTAGGGGTGGTTTCTTATGTATGGGTTGAGAGTTTTGTTTTGTTGGGGGTGTCTCGTTACTAGGAACATTGGCAGGTTGTGGGCTGTTGTTCAAGGAGTGGATATGGTGGTTTGGAAGGGGCATTTTGGTTTTTGTTGCCGCCGTCCTTCTTTCGCAAGACCCCTTGGTTGGTCTTGCTCTTTTGTATATTGGTTTTTCAACCATAGCAATATATTTACCTGTTCAGAACTAACAAATGTTCAATAAAACCTTATATTAACTACTAAATTCTTATTAGAATACTATAAGAGTATGTTTTGAGGAAAAATCATATAAGTAAATAACGAATGTTCAATAAAACCTTATATTAACTACTAAATTCTTATTATAATACTATAAGAGTATGTTTTGAGGAAAAATCATATAAGTAACTAACAAATGTTTAATAAAACCTTATATTAACAAAGAAATTGTTGTTAGAATACAATAAGAGTATGTTTTGAGGAAAACTGATGTAAGTAACTAACAAATGTTCAACACCTTTCGCGTGAGTTCGGGGCTCCGCCACTGGCTTCACCCTCACGGTGGCCGTGCCGGCGGTGTGCTCGAAATGGGGAGGCAAGGTAGTTCGTCGAGGTTCGGTGTCCCGCTTACCCAGCCAAAGAGATTTGTTGGTGTGGGTGCGACAGGCACGAGGAAAGTGGAGTCGTCGAAGGTTCAGGGGACTTGTGGTTCTGAGCAGATGTCGGATCTGAAACAGATTGGTGACCAGGGCAAGGGGAGGGCAGTAGGAGAGACCGCCTCGAAGAATACTGTGGTGAATCCAGGCAACAAGGAACCCCTTGATTTTCTGAAGGCGTTCAAAAGAAGCTTTGCCCCAAAACCTAGATTCGAAATTCCTGCTGGTGCTGTCTCTGCGAGGAACAACCGTAATATTCAGAATGCGGAGAAGCTGTCAGTTTTTGAGGATGTGCAGCGAGGGAAACTCAAATTGCGACCTGAGGATGTTTTGGAATCCCGTCGGCTTTGGGATGCTACTCTGATTGGAATTCTAGCTGGGGGTCAGATCCCATATATGGCCTTGAAGGAGTTTGCTGAGACGGAATGGAGTATTGAGCAGCCTAAGATCCTTCAGAAAAATAATGGTGTGTATGTGTTTCGATTTCGTTCTACAGAGGATTTGGAATGGGTGCTCAGTCATGGTCCTTGGCACGTTCAGGGCACCAGGCCGCTGATTTTGAAGAAATGGGAACCAGGTATGCGCATAGATTGGAGCTCTTTTGACAAAATTCCCTGTTGGGTTTGCCTCCCGGACCTGGAACCCTATCTGTTCACCAACACTAATCTGAGCAGATTGGGATGTGCTATTGGGTCTCCTGTGTGTATCGATGAGAGAACGACATCAGGGGATAGGATCTCGTATGCCAGACTCCTGGTAGAGGTGTCTGTCGAGGAAGCTGGTTTGGAATTTGTTGAGATAGAAAATCTGGATGGCTCGAAGTATAATCAAAAAGTGGTCTTTGAATGGCTCCCTTCCATTTGCAGTCTATGTAAACAGTTTGGGCATACAGATAGCAGGTGCTCTAAGGGTTCGGCTCGTGTTCAGCAAGATGTTTATCGACAGAATCAGCAGTTCTTGCAGTCATACAGGAATAAGAGGAAATGGGAATGGAGGCCTAAATCGACAGGGCCTCTATGTTCTGAAGGGCCTAATCTTACAGCTGAACCTCAGGCAAAAGAAAACTCAGGATCTGGAGATGCTGCGGGGATTTCGGAATCTGATCTGAGAGCTAACTGTGGTCCGGTCCAGCTTGTTGATAATGTCAGTGATAAGGGTATGGCTAATACTTCTGAGAAGGCTGAAAATAAGGAGATTTGTAGCTCTGATGAGGGGGCTGATGGTAACAGATTGACTAACAAGGATGATCAGAGGAAGAGCTATGATGACTCCTCAGAGAAAGGGTGGTCTGATGTGCACAAGAAGAAATCTGCAAAAAACACCAGTCCGGGTAAATGCTGTCAAATGCACAAGGATGTGATAGTTTTGAGTTCTAGCTTTGATGCCCTTCAGGAGGAGCATGTATCTTCTGACTCTTGGGTAGCTGACAGTATGTGCTCGAGTTCTGATCAGATCTGTGGTGAGGGTAGCACTCACAAGAAGGGTTTTTATGGATAGATTGAAATTAGCAGCTTGGAATATATTCGGGATTAAAGACCCGATTAAGACTAGTTATATAACTAGTTACTGTTTTGATCACGACATTGGTTTGATTGGTCTGTTAGAAACGAAGCTGGTTCATAGCAATTTTGAGGATGTAAGGAGAAGACTGATGAAAGATTGGTTGTGTTGTGTTAATGGGAGTACCCATGTTAAGGGCCGAATATGGGTTACTTGGAATCCTTGTATGTATGAGGTTAATATTGAAAGGGTGCAAGAACAATATATACATTGCACTGTGAGCTCTAAGGATAAAAAATATTATTTTGCTGCTACCTTTATCTATGCACATAATCTGAAAGTGGATAGAGAACCTCTCTGGACTGATTTGAGAGAGATTGCTGCTAATATGGAAATCCCTTGGATTGTTCTAGGCGACCTGAATTGTACACTCAGTATTGAAGAGAAATGGCCAGCTGTTAAGGCACACAGGGATGAGTTTGGTGAACTGACAGCAGCTCTTGAAGACTGTGGCTTATCTGATCTTCAATTCACTGGAGCGCATATGACATGGAGTAACAAAAAAATGGGGGATGAAAGGATTGAGAGAAAGCTGGATAGAATCCTTGTTAATGATCTATGGATAGAACAGTTCACTGAATCTAGAGCTTTTTTCGATACCCCCGGTATCTCTGATCATTCTCCAGGGGTGGCTACGATTTTTGATCGAAATATTAGAAGAAGATATCCATTCAGGTCAAAAAAATTCTGGGGTAAAGAGGCTGAGTTTCAGTCGCTGGTTACTGCTGCTTGGTGCCAGGAATTTGTTGGATCGAGACAATACAAATTGGTCCAGAAACTGAGGAGGGTGAAAGATGCATTAAAGCCTTGGGATAAAGCACACTTCCCTGAACTACAAACCTAGATCAAGCTTCAGAAGGGTATTCTCCACGAGCTGCAGCTTAGAGCGAGAACGGAAAGGAGCAACCTTGGCCTCGCTGATCAGCTTGCTAAGGCAGAGAATGAGTTGAGAAAAAGCATAAGCCGTATGGTGAGTTTGACAACCCAACAGGCCAAGCTACACTGGTTGACAATGGGCGAGGAAACATCCTCGATGTTCTACAGAAATCTGAAAGAGAGATCTGCTAGAAATGCTATTTTGATGATGACTGACGAGCGTGGCAGAATTATGGATGAGGAGCCTGTTATAAAAGCTCATGTCCTGGGATTCTTCACTGAGTTATTGGCTACTGAACACACTGATCTTCTCCCGTTTCATGGAATGGCTGGACCGAGTCTTGATAGTAACAGACATGAGGATCTGTGCTTGCTTCCTAGCTATGATGAGATTCGAAAAATCATGTGGTCTGTTGGCATAAACAAATCACCGGGTCCGGATGGTTTTGGAAGCAAATTCTTTAAAGATGCTTGGAGTATTGTTGGAAAAGATACATGTGAAGCAATTCGAGAAGTCTTCAGAAATGAAAGGGTGTTAAAGCAGCTGAATTGCACTTTCATATCTCTAATCCCCAAGGTTTCGAATCCTAATTTGGTCACTCAGCTGAGACCAATATCTTGTTGCAACACAGTAATGAAGGTGATCACCAAGATTATTGCGAATCGACTCAAAGGAGATCTGTCGGATATCATTTCTGATTGTCAAGGGGCATTCATCCCGGGCCGTTCCTTGGCACATAATAGTGCAGTGGCGCTTGAGATTCTAAATGGGTATGGAACCAAAAGGGGGTCCCCAAGATGTACTATCAAGGTTGATCTTCAGAAGGCCTATGACTTTCTAAGCTGGGATTTCATCCGCGCTACTCTGGGTTGCCTGAACTTTCCTGATAAACTGGTGGATCTGATTATGGAGTGCATTTCTACACCTTCGTTTTCGGTTTTGATTAATGGTGAGCCAGAAGGTTTCTTTCAAGGGAGAAGGGGTCTCCGTCAGGGAGATCCGCTGTCGCCTTACATCTTTGTGTTATGTATGGAAATGTTGAGTCGAATGCTCCAACAAGCCGCTGATGATCCTTGTTTCTCATTCCATCCAAAGTGTAAAAGTGGGAAAATTGTTCATCTTGCCTTCGCAGACGATCTACTGATTTTTTGCAAAGCCGATATTCAATCTATTCGTATTATTAAGAGCTGCCTGGACAAGTTTTTTGTGATGTCTGGCCTGAGAGCCAACAATGAGAAGAGCACAATATTCATCGCTGGTGTGAATGCTGAAACTTCTAGAGAGATTGTGGAGCATCTCGGTTTTGTCTTAGGTGACTTTCCTGTCCGGTATCTTGGCTTACCTCTTCATCCACGTAAGATTAAAGTTCAAGAATATACCCAGCTTTATGAGAAAGTTGGGAAGCTCATCTCGTCTTGGACAGCAAGGAAACTTTCATATGCTGGCCGATTACAACTGCTAAAATCGGTTTTTGCTGGAGTCCACAACTTCTGGAGCCAGGTGCTGCTTCTTCCGAAGGGGGTTATAGCCATTATTGAAGGGATGTGCAAGCGCTTCTTATGGAATGGCACAGCTGATGGGAAGAAGCATCTTGTGGCTTGGAATCTGGTCTCTAAACCGTTTAAAGAAGGGGGTTTAGACATTCATGAATTGCTGGCCTGGAATAAGTCTATCCTTGCGAAACTGTTGGGAGATTTGGTGCAGAACAAACCCAGCATATGGGTCAGATGGTGCCGACATAATCACATTGGGAATGAGGATATTTGGGAGATAAGAATTAAAACTCATGATTCTTGGGTGTGGCGCAATCTGCTAGACGTCAGAGATGAACTCAAGGATGCTATGGGGGCTGATGGAGCTCTCGATCTGAGATTACAGCAATTCTGCCTTCCGAATGGTAAACTCTCATGTGCTAAGTTTTACCAGCTCCTACGTACTAAGACTGAAGAGGTGGATTGGGGAGGCTTGCTCTGGGGTCGTCTTCAATGCAACCGATGGTCTTTTATTGTATGGTTGGCTGCTCAGAAACGGCTGCACACGGGCCAGAAGATTAAACATTGGAGAGGTTTGGAAGCAGCTGATTGTATCCTATGCCGAAGGGAAGAGGAAACAGAAAACCATCTGTGGTTTGGTTGTTCGGAAATCAGAAAAGTGCAGGAGACCGTGTTTGACTGGGTCGGTATAGGTCGCAGGTTTGCCACCATGGACGAGTGTCTGGCATGGTTTGCAAGTGAGCCAGATTGTGTTCGGAAGACACAAATGTTTCAGGCCAAACTCCTTGTGTTTCAAGCGCTCATCTACTTTACATGGAAAGCGAGGAATAGAGTGATATTCAAGGAGGAAGCTTTTGCTCCTTCCGTTATCGCCTCAGAAATTATTGGCCATTGTCGTAGTAGAATATCCGCTAAATGGAAATGCAAGCGGATTGTAGATACGTGGGGTAGTAGGGGGAATAGATAGTCCCAGTGGGTGGATGATTGGTATAGCAGGGAGTAGAGAGATTTAGATGGGGTTAGAGAGATCATGAAAGTTGGTGATACAGTAGAGATTTGTTTTTTGAGAGTTTGGGTATTTTTGTTTTTGGGTACAGCGTAGGCATTGATGGCTCTAGGACCCCATTTTGTTGCTTGGGATCCTAGTTTCTCTTTTTGATTTTACGGGTAGAACCCCTTGTATGGTTTTACTCTTTTTGTATTTCTTGGTTTAACCACCACATCTATATATTTACCACTTCAGAACTAACAAATGTTCAATAAAACCTTATATTAACTACCAAATTCATATTAGAATACTATAAGACTATGTTTTAAGGAAATCTTATATAAGTAACTAACAAATGTTTAATAAAACTTTATATTATCTACTAAATTCTTATTAGAATACTATAAGAGTATGTTTTGAGGAAAAATCATATAAGTAACTAACAAATGTTTAATAAAACCTTATTTCAACAAAGAAATTGTTGTTAGAATACAATAAGAGTATGTTTTGAGTAAAACTCATGTAAGTAACTAACAAATGTTCAATAAAACCTTATATTAACTACTAAATTCTTATTAGAATACTATAAGAGTATGTTTTGAAGAAAAATCATATAAGTAACTAACAAATGTTTAATAAAACCTTATATTAACTAAGAAATTGTTGTTAGAATACGATAAAAGTATGTTTTGAGGAAAACTCATCTAAGTAACTAACAAATGTTGAATAAAACCTTATATTAACTACTAAATTCATATTAAAATACTATAAGAGTATATTTTGAGGAAAAATCATATAAGTAACTAACAAATGTTTAATAAAACCTTATATTAACTACTAAATTCATATTAGAATATTATAAGAGTACGTTTTGAGGAAAAATCATATAAGTAAATAACAACTGTTTAATAAAACCTTATATTAACTACTAAATTCTTATTAGAATACTAGTATGTTTTGAGAAAAAATCAAATAAGTAACTAACAAATGTTTAATAAAACCTTATATTAACTAAGAAATTGTTATTAGAATACGATAAAAGTATGTTTTTAGGAAAACTCAAGTAACTAACTAACAAATGTTAAATAAAACCTTATATTAACTACTAAATTCATATTAGAATACTATAAGAGTATGTTTTGAGGAACTATCATATATAAATCCCCGATTCTGCTGCCCAAGATGGTTGCATCATCTTGGGCAGCAGAATCGGGGATTTATGCCAATCTAGATGGTGAGTTTGAGATTAATGAATGCAAAACTCCGGACGGGTTAATGCGTTGGAAAATCAGGGATGGTGTTACGAGGGGTGTATATCGACTCCGGGGGACAAAGTCGCGTGTCTCGGGTGACCTCAAATTGTCGCTCACAATGGATTAATTATTCACAGTAATGTCGGGGATTATAGAATCTAGTAGTGGCGAGAGAGATGCTGAACTGTTTAATGAAGAGACCGACTTGGACGGGGGTGGTGACTAGTCCTCGGATGATGAAGCATATCATCCGGGTTGATTGTATTCTCCCATACGTCCTTTGCAGCTGCTATTTCGGTCTGTTTGTTGAGGATAGCTGTTGACTGGCTGGCTGATGTTCGATAGGAGGAGTTTGTTGGTTTGCTGTCATAGATTTTTTGGCGTTATCCAGGATTAGAGATAGGAGCTTTCTTTTTGATTTCTTAGGCCTTTTTTGCATGTGTTTAGGTTCGATCACCTTGGACATAGGGTGGCACACAATTAGATTGGGGCGGTATATTTTGGATGGGCTTCCTTATTTATATCACAAATATTCTACTTAACTAGGCAAGTCATGCCCGTGCTACGCACGGGACATATAAGTTTTGGCATTTTATAGGATTATTTAAGAAATTATTTTATGTCATATTGTTTCTTAATATAAACTATATGTTCATAACTGGTAAACCTTGGTTTTATATGCTTCATAACAATTTCGTTTAAGTTATTTATAAAATGTTTATTTTTTTTGCATGTTTGACATTTAATTTTAATAAATATTATTACGTAATTGTTATTGTCCTAGTTTGGTATCTTACATGAAATTCAACTCATAATTTTATTTGTTAATATTTTTTTGTTGATTATCCATATCCTCTTGTAAAAGTTAATTGTTTTATGATGGATTAAACTATTGATATTGTTTTCACTTCAAAACCAAAATATAAAATTGGTTGACTTGTGTATAGATATATCATATTTTTATACAGTCTTTAGGATACACGAAAACTATAAAACAATGTACAAATAGTAAATCTTGATTTTATATGTATCATACTTTGGTTTAAGTTATTTATAAAGAATATTTATATTTTTTGTATGTCTTACATTTTATTTTTTAAGAAAAATTATTATAGTTAATTGTTAATGGCAAATGTTATGGTATATTTAATGTCCTAGTTTGGTATCTTATACTTGCATGAAATTCAATTCACATTTTATTTTTTCAATATTGTCTCTATTGACTATCCATATCCTCTTCAAATGGTAAAAGTTAATTATTTTTTCTTGTATTAAATTGTCGATTTTTTTTACTTTTAAACTAAAATATAAAATTGATTGGCGTGACTATGAAAAGATTAGTACTTTGTATATACTATACTATTCAACTTTTTTATTTTTGATAAAATTGTACTATTCAATTTAATTACTAAGAAAATAGTTATAATTTTAAAATCAAACATTATATTTTTTTTCATAGATGTCATTATATATAGAATTTTGTAGATAGAATTAGGCAAATTTGCTAAAATAACCCCTTTGGGTGAAACCCTTGCACGTCTAACCCCATCCGGAAAAAATTTGCAGAATTTCGGATATCCGGTTTTTTGGTTCAACCGGTAGCCCGTTGCAAAGAGAAAGGGAAGAGAGAAGGGGATCTGAGGCGGGCAAAAGGAGGGAGAAGGAAGGGAATCGAGAGGCGGCGCAGGTGGAGGCGGAGGCGGAGGGCTCAGTGGGAGGGCTCCGGGCTCCAGGCTCAGTGGGAGGCGCCGCGATGATGCCCCGTCTCCCCTCTCGGGGCTCATCTGCCTCCTCTGTCTCCCTTCTCCTGATTTGAGAAATGGAGGCGCCGATCGGCACTGTGTTCCTGGATCCCCATCGCTCGCCCTCGCATCCTTCCGCGCTCAGCTCTGAACAGGTACGCATTTCTTCCCGCGATTCCATCTCTTCTCTCTTCACCTTCTTCAGGCAATGTCGACTCATCGATTCCAGGTACGCTATTCTTCTTCTCTGCTCCTGGATCCGAGATTTCGGGTTAGGGTTTCAGATTAGGGATTTTAATTGAATGTGTTGTTGATTTGTGATACGTAGTCGACTCGGATTAAGGATTTGCTTGAGGAATTGCAGCGAAATAGGGACAGTTGAGGCAGCGAGCGTCGAGTTAATCAGGCCGTTGTTCAGGAGTTGTTCTCAAGCATCCGCTCCATTGTTGATAGCTGGGACGACGAAGGTACACCGAAAAACTATAAATTCATTGGAGTTGTCATGTACAATCGAATAGACGTCATGTATATTCTACTGGGTGACAAGTAAAACAATTCATGTGTCGTATATTCTCTATTGTGTGCTTCGTATTTTTTTTCTTTATGCATTGAATTCCAGTCATGTTTACTTGAACTGGTTATGGTAATGTTCTTCTGGTTTTATACATCAGAAATTGAAAATTTTCTCAAGAAATTTATTGCTTCTATTTTTGTTACTTGATCTCTATTGATTCATTTGATTTGAAGATTGTATTTGACCAGGAATTGGGTTTCTCTACATCATATTTTCATTTGATTGTTCAAAAGATTTGGTTCTTAGGTATTTTAGATAGTGTGGATTTGAAGGGGTATTAAACCTTTATGGTGAACTCTCTGTCAAAAATTTGGTTCTTAGGTATTTTTGATATGGTTGATAAATAGATGTTGTGTTGGTACCTTACGGGCTTTAACAGAGTTTGCACTACATTGGATAGACGCTGTGTTGATAAATAGACACTATATTTATATGAAAAATAGATGTTGTGTTGGTACCTTACGGGCTGTGTTGATAGTGTGGATTTGAAGAGGTTGTTGGTCACTTCTCTTTCTGTTTTTTTTTTTAAATAGATTTGTATCAATAAGCCTTTGGCTTATATGTTTTCCTTGTTTCAGTTACATTGTGTGCAATTGAGATAACCCCAAAGATAGAGTTCGCACCTTGATTTACAATTATGGTTTTAGGCAGCAAATGTATTCAGTTGAGGCCTTTGGTGGAGAGATCGCACACTCAGCTTGTCTGAATCCCTACCAGAGATGTTGTTAACGAGGAAGATGGTGAGATGGATCTTATGGGTATGAGTGAGGAGTTGTGATCCTTCCTGGCTGTAAAGAGCTTGAATATCAGTGTTGCAGCCGGTGTGCTTCTGAATCACTTGATTGGAAGCAACTATAGAATGCGCAACCACGTCGCAGACATTCGACAATGTGAACGAGAAATCCCACACTAGAAAGACTTATTTTGCAATCCCAAGGTTGCTCGACAAGGCCAAGTTCTGGTCCTTGGATTTCTCCGGGAGCAGCCTCGAGGGGGACGCCTCGATCTTGTTCAGCAAGGATAAGACGGCCATGGGCTTCCTCGACCTCTCTGACAACTCTCTCTCGTTTGACATGACAAATGTGAGCATCGCGAACAAGATCCACGGGAGCTTGCCGGAAGTGCTGGCCCACCTGCAACACTTGAGCTCCTTCAACGTGAGCTACAACCAGCTTTTACCCACCGACCTTCGAGTCATGACAAAAACTCTGTTAGGAATGTAATCATTCATAACCTCATTTTGCCTTAGACCCTAATTGGATTATTACTATGAAAAGGAATTACTATAAATGGACTTCCAAAGTTACGCATTTGTCAAGCATGTAATTTGTTTTGAATTTATGTGAGTTAATATAGTTAAAGAATGATATGGGTTGTTTCTTTTTCTTTGTAAGCTGATTTTTAGGTGTCAAGTAATAAGGAATATAATATGTCTGAAATTCAGGTGTCAAGTACAAACATTCATGTGTCAAGTAAAATACATCATGTGTCATGTAAATCCGGTATGGGTGACATGTAAATTCAGTATGGGTTATCGGTTATCGGTTAGATTTCTTAACCCATAAAAGACAACGGAAAGAGATCGTACTGTCTCGAGAATGATTGGTGTGATAAACATTTTTTTTAACTAGTTTACTCTCGAGAGAAACCTTTTTGATCATCTGTTGTGGCATTACTTTTGTACTAGCAAGCTGCAAGCCTGCTAGTTATTCATGTTTGGCAAATTCGTAGCTCGGATGGTTTCTCAGGCCCCTCACAAATCGCCCGCCCTAGGGGTGGGCACAAATCCCGCAAATCCCGATCCCGTCCCGGTCCCGTCCCGATCCCGGTGGAATTTAGGACAAAATAGCGAATCCCGTCCCGATCCCGTCCCGCAAAAATTACGCGGGACGATCCCGGTGGGATCCCGCAAATCCCGTCCCGTCCCGCATATAATAATAATAATAATAATAATAATAATAATAATAATAATAATAATAATAATAATAATAATAATAATAATAATAATTTTTATAGTAATAATAATAATATTATAATATTATAGAACAATAATAATATATTATTAGTATTATCATTTTGAGCAAATATTATAATTGTAATTATAATCATAATCTTCCATTTATAATAATAATAATATTTGTTTATAATAATAATATTATAATTATTTGAGCAAATGTTATTTATAATTATAATAATAATTTTCAATTTATAATAATAATTGATTATAATAATAATAATATTATTATATATTATTATAATATCATTTAATAATAATATTACTTTATAATAAAATTATTATTTATTATTATATTATTATTATATCATATTATATTATATTTTTTTTTCTTGTAAAGTATCATTATTTTTTAATAATAAAAATAAGTAATATTATTATTATTATTATTATATCATATTATATTATATATTTTTTTCTTGTAAAGTATCATTATTTTTTAATAATAAAAATAAGTAATATTATTATTATTATTATTATAAAAATAAGTAATATTATTTTTTAATAATAAAAATAAGTATTATTATTATTATTATTATTATTATTATTATTATTATTATTATTATTATTATTATACTCATTTAGAGCTACAAGAGGCAAATAGCTAAATACGATATTCTTCCCAACTAACAATCGATAATGAGATAGTATCTGGTGAATCGCGTCTCAATCCCTTTCCGTCCCGATCGAGTAAGATAATGTAGCCAAATATGTTGAACATTATAATTAATTATACAATCATTGTATTAATTAATAATAGTATTATAATAATATTATTATTATTATTATTATTGAATAATATAGTTGAGAAGAATATTGTATTCAACATATTATACAAATTAATGAATTATGGAAGCATTTTTCACTTTGCAAATTTATATAATATTTTATTATTTTTATTTGCGGGACAAGGCCCGTCCCGTCCCGATCCCGTCCCGTCCAGACACCATCCCATCCCGATCCCGTCCCGAAAAAAAAGTGTCAATCCCGTCCCGATCCTGTCCCGTAAAAATTTCGCGGGACGAGTCCTGTCCCGGCTCAATCCCGTCCCGTCCCATCCCGTGCCCACCCCTAGCCCGCCCTCCTTCAATTTGTCGACGCTATGTGAATGGAAGGGGCATTGATAATGCTTTTGCTTCCTTTTGTTGAACTTTAGTTTTGATATTGATAAGTATAGTTTCGAAATGGGTTGAGAATTAAAATAAATTGCTGCAACTTTGTTGTCTGTCATGTCTGAATAAACAGGTGACATGTTGATCTGTGTAGGTGTCATGTAGTAAATGAAACTGTCGGAATGAACACAACATTCCAAGTAATGCTATTAACATGACAGGTTATAACCTTTTACCATGACAAGTTATACTCTTTCACATGACATGTAATTCGAATAACATGACGGGTAATGCGAATCGATCCTCTTCTCCTTAAGGAAAAAAACATGACAGGTAATGTTATTAACATGACAGGTTATACCCTTTAACATGACAGGTTATTTGCCGATCTGCAATCTATAAGCTAATTCGGTAATGGAGAGACATTGTCCAAGTTAAAGTAGGCAATGATTAAGATGGAAAGCAAGTCTCCCCAATTATTGTCATAGATTAGTACCCATGAATAAAATCTTGTAAAAAAATATATCGATATGTAATAGAAGTGGATAAGTCTTATACATCTCATGTAAAACAATTCACTCATACCGGATTTACATGACACGTATTGTATTTTACTTGACACATGATTGACCTTTTTTTATTCATACGGAGTATCTATGTTCAGACTGTTCAGTACCTATCCTTTGTGTAGCTGTTGAGCCATTTGCCTTCTTTATTTATTCCAATTATTCCTTCTTTATCTTATAGGCTATATCTTTATTTATTTGCCTTATATATAATCTTCATTTAAAAAAGATATTGATTGTAAAAAACTTGCCTTAAGGAAAGAAAATAACATGACAGGTAATGCTATTAACATGTCAGTTATACCCTTTAACATGACATGTAATCCGAATTACATGACAGGTAATGTGAATCGATCGATCCTCTTCTCCTTAATGAAAGAAAAAAACATGACAAGTAATGCTATTAACATGACGGTTATACCAGTTAACATGACAGGTAATAACCTTTAACATGACAGGTAATGCGAATCGATCATCTTCTCCTTAATGAAAGAAAATAACATGACAGGTAATGCTATTAACATGACAGGTCATACCCGTTAACATGACAAGTTATTTGCTGATCTGCAATCTATAAGCTTATTCGGTAAAAGAGAGACATTGTTCGAGTTAAAGTAGGCAATGACTAAGATGGAAAGCAAGTCTCATTTGAAGAGGGTTTTTAACCTCAAATTCATCTTCCTTGTGTGTTGAATTCATCATAAGATGTGTTTTTAACATGACAGGTAATAGGTTTGACACGTCACCTACGTCATTTGACATGACAGTAATGCAATCAATTAAAGATAAAACCAACTAAAAATCAGCTAACAAAGTAAAGACAATGATTAGATTGTACTAATCAGATCACCAGAACATAAATTCTGTTTAATCCCAGAGAGAATTATATACACTGTCAAAGTTCTGTCTTTATTATGTAAGAGAGCAACACAAGTTCCTGCTCTTCAAGCTGTACAGTCTAGGGCGTTCCTTATTGATGAAGAGCTTCTTCAAAAATATACATAGCATGTTTGCTGCCTCTCAATTGTTTGTTAATATCCATGCTTCCTCCCATTTACAAGTCAGAACTGCTCTCGAGACAAAACATTGAAAGATACATGAATCAACAAGTAGCTACAAGAATTCCACTCTGAGAGCACTCACAAAAGTCCGCTCATGCGCTTAAGGAACTCAAAGCCAAGGCCGTGCAAAAGTCCGCTCAGTTTGACTGTCCTGTGAAGTGACGTAGGTGACATGTCAAAGTTGTTACCTGTCATGTTAAAAACCCATCTTATGATGAATTCAACCAGAAAAATGAAGTATCTTGGCTTTCGATTTATTTTGATATGAAACTGCCTATAATTTGGTGATGTAGCAAGATTGACTTGTTCTAAACATAATTTGATAGTCGGCATTGATTCATGAATAATAAGCCTATGTGGGAATTGAACCCACATCTTTGTGTATGACCACAATGCTCTCCCATTGAGCTAATAGGCTATATGAGCATTTTTTAAACAAGGAAAACTACACGAATCTCACAAAAATTCTATGACATGAACTTGAGGACCTCCATGAACACGAGCTTTGTCAGTGAAGCATCCAACTTGTCTCCAATCAATGATATCCATGCCTATAACGGATGAAATGAAAGAGTATTAACCCTTAGGAAGATAGATAGCTTTGCTTCAGCATAACACGGTCAACAAAGGAACATAGCTTTGCTTTCAGAAATCATAAGTATTTCCCACTGATATCAGAAGATAGATATACTTCACATCTTTGGCCAAATCATGAAATAAAGCGTAAATTATTAATCCTCAATCTTGATACTTTTGGTTGCTACTTTCGGATATGCCCAACCTGATTGTGATATAGACCACCTATTCAAAACTTGGTTTGTGAAACAGGGCTGTTGTTCTTGCTACAGAAGACATATCAACTGATAGATATAATAAACTGTTATGTCTTGAGAAATAGCTCACTCTCTGATAAATTAGAAAATGCAGCAATGGTATAATCACTTCATATTTCTTATCCAGGAGTATTCCACATTAATCATTTATATAGGCAGTACTTTTTCGTTCATTCATGGTACTCACCTACACTAGTTATACATTATATGATTGCAGCCCAGATGGAATTCTAGAGTTGCAGCCTATGGAATTCTAGAGTTTTCTAAACTACTCCCCTTGGCCCTCATTCAGTAAGAACTTGTAACATCCATTCCAAGTTATAATAAGTTTCGTTTAGAATAACACCCCTCATTCGTTTTCCTATTACTCTGCAAGATTCCTAAGATTCACCAAGTTTCAAATAATTATTTCCGTTCACTTTGCAAGTAAGGTTAAACAAGCAAGCGGTATTTACTCTTATATGAATGTCAATATGTGGTTCTCACACACAACCAGTCGAAAGAACAAAAACACAACCTGATCAGCAGTAGTAAAACCTCTTATAGTGTCACCACCTATATGGCAATTCCTGCGTTCCCAAGTGGTCACCACCTATATAATGCTCCAGTTTATAAACAAGCAATTATTTTAGAATCTCATATGAACTGATTTCCAAAGAAGGTGCTGAGCAGAGGATTAAATGTATGATGTATCCTTTATTTGAACTGATTTCCTTTATCTGTGAGATAAGAATAACAAATTTACAATGTAGAAAGGATGGTTGCATGATCGATAAGAATAGAACTATACTTGAATTTGTTTCATGGTCAATCAGAAATGACCCATTTTATTTAACCAAAAAGAGCAGAAAACCCCTATCTATTTTCTTTTCTTTGGCTGCTATTTTGACCATATAAGTTATATAACCTATCCAAGCAACTTGTGATTGGGAATTAAGAACCTAATCTTGATGGTAGAGTAAAGGAATGGACAAAAGGAAAGATTTAAGTTGCTGTTTCACTTACCTTTATCATGTTTGTGGTGGAAACAAATCTTCAATCACATCTGCGAGGGCTTCATCCATCTGCAAGAAAGGACATAGAATTTGACAAATGCCTATCTTTGCTTCCTTGAACATAAGCGAATAAAAAGTGAATATATATCAATATTACAAGATTAATATTCCCTATGACAGACTGCAATCAGTGCTATACTATCATCCTCTTCATCCGTCTTCAATTCAGTTTGACATACCTCAGTTGCAATTCGAACCCTAAAAATTCGAACCCTAAAAAATTTTAAATAATCGGATTGGGAAAGGGAAAGAGGGGCAGACCTCAGTTGTAATGGGAGCGGAGATAAGGAGATCTCAGTTTGACAATCGAAGAGAGAAGGGACATGGAGATCTCAAATTCTTAGTTGTAATGGGAGACGGGGAGAGTTGGAGATATGAGAGCAGAGCGAGCAGTGGGAGGCGGGGAGTACCTGTGTAGCAATTGAACGAGCAGCTGCAAATCAATGGAGGAAAGAGCCGTTCAAGGCTCGGATCGACTGCGCCGCGCCGGAGCCTCCGCCTCTGCCTGCGCCGCGCCTCTGCCTGCGCCGGGCTCTCCCTCGCATCTGCACCGTCGAGCTCCAGCCTGCGCGCCTTCCTCCCCGTCCTTGTGGACTCGATCGGCCCTCATCTCTCTCTCCCTGATTTTCTGCTATCGATTTGGGGCAAGAGAGAGAAAGGAAAGGGAGGCACACCGGTTACTCCAGGTAATGTTTACCGCCTGGGGTGGAATTTTTTTAGGGAGGAGGGTTAGCCCTTGCAAATTGAAACGGATAGGGGGTTAGACGTGCAAACCAAACCGGGGCAAGAGTTACTTCCTTTAATTCCCTCATAGAATTATAGAGATTAAAATAAACAAAGTAGTAGATAACTATAATATTATGTCTTTATTTGCATCTTTAAATCAAACATTATATTTTTTTTGTTCATCTATATTTTAATTGTAAAATCAAAATCAAATGATTATTTTCCCAATAAAAAAACAGAAAGAAAATGATTATTGCTAAAGAAACAGAAAAAACAGTATTTTGCTTTTCAAATTAATCAAATGGTAATATTGATATTTAGTTCAAAAAAACAAAAAATTATATAGATATTTTAAAATTTCATATATAGCTAAATGAGCAATTATCAAATTATAAAATCAAATAAAAGGAAAAAAGAAAGAGCATTGAAGTAATCTTTGGTGGGAGAATTACATTAACATTGAGATTTGAGAGTTATGGGGTAGAGTCATGAGCATTCCCATGCGATGCACGGGACATGTTTTAGTTACGTTGCTTGCTCATTTAGCTATACTACAAATACAAAAGGTTATAAATATTAAAATTAATGTGATTAAAAAGAATAAGAATTAGCAAAGTCACGCTATCCACTCTGATAACACACAAACGAAATAAGAATTAGCAAAGTCATGAAATGATCGAAGATTCAAATGAAATAACAATGTAATTGAATTTCACATGGGATCATTTATATACATAATGTAAAGTCTTTTTCAGTCAATTTTTATTCTTATCATCATATGCTTTGCTGTCAAATTCATGTAATTAATCAAGCAATATGTTGTTAAAATTCAAACAACATACACACAAAACAATCAAACACAATAGTACAATACTATACATATCATCAATCTCTTTAATAAAAGAAGCCAAAAGTCTTATAAACTTTTAAATAAAAGGAATATATATTGGGTATGGGTAGAAAACAAAGTCGCCTTCTCGCAGTACGATTGAAGGAAGTTGACAGCCTCCGGGCCGGGGAGTAACCAAGAGCACCGACCATAGCAGGCCTATGCGCGTCGATGGTGGCAATGGCAAGGCAGCATGGCTTGTCCCTCAATCTCAGCTTGGCCATTGAGGAGGAATCCGATGATCTCGTTCGAGCATGACCTTTTGTTTGCAAGGGCGGTCCAGCATTCAGACTCTCCACCGCCGTCGTTTTGAAGCCTTGTCGCCGCTGAGAAGCCGCCTTTTGCAGCTCAGGCCACACTGCTTGTTGCAAGGAGCACTGTAAAGGCGATTGCCAGAGCGCGAAAGACGGGTGGTAGAGAAGCCATGAGTCAAAGAAGATTGATAGGTGAGGAGATGAGAAGGGTGTGGGGGTTTATATAGAGGCTGGATATGAGTAGATGGGAAGACAACCAAGAGTTAACATAGAGGGGGGTTACGTACGTTAAGAGGAAACATTATGATTAGAATTTGATGGGTTTATTATGGTTGATCGGTTTTGAATTTAGAAATTTCGAAGAGTCATTTTGGTTGATTAAGAACTGTTGGCATTTAATAGCCCTTTGCACGCCACATCTCCAATCGATTTTGAATATAGAAATTTTCAAGAGTGATTATGGTTGATTGTCATTAAGGACCCTAAGACCACAATTTTTATAGGTTTATAGATAGATTAGTGAATATTTGTTGATATATTTAAGGAAGCCATCGTGGGGGCATGGAGTTTACTTTTTGTTGATATATCAGGGGTATATTTTGTTGGGGTTTACCTTTTTACGCAAAACTCTTCGTATGATTTTGCTTTTTGTTACCCTTTAGCTTTGCCATCATCTATATATTTACCTATTCAGAACTAACAAATGTTTAATAAAACCTTATATTAACTACTAAATTCATATTAGAATACTATATGAGTATGTTTTGAGGGAAAAAAAATATAAGTAAATAACAAATGTTTAATAAAACCTTATATTAACTACTAAATTCTTATTAGAATACTATAATAGTATGTTTTGAGGAAAAATCATATAAGTAACTAACAAATGTTTAATAAAATCTTATATTAACAAAGAAATTGTTGTTAGAATACAATAAGAGTATGTTTTGAGGAAAACTCATATAAGTATAGATGGAGCAAGCAGAATCACATTGGTGATGGAGACATCTGGGCCTTGTCACCAAGTATACATGAAACATGGGTGTGGCGTAATCTTCTTGCTGTTAAGGATGAAATCAAGGAAGCTATGCGAGTGGAAGGGCTGTCTGATTACAGCTTGCTGGGCTTCTGTTTGCCGAATGGAAAGCTATCATGTGCAAGATTCTACCAGCTGCTCAGAATCAGATCAGATGAGGTAGACTGGGGAGGAATGTTATGGGGCCGACTACAGTGTAATAAATGGAGCTTTATTGTGTGGCTCGCTGCTCACAAGAGGCTGCGCACAGGTCAGAAAATGAAGCATTGGTTAGGTTTAGAAGCAGCAGATTGCTATCTATGCAGAAGTGAAGAGGAAACAGAGAATCATCTTTGGTTCGGTTGTCCAGAAATCAGGAAAGTACAGGACTTGCTGTTTGATTGGATTGGCATCGATTGTAGATTCTCTACAATGGATGAGTGGTTAGTTTGGTTCGCCAGTGAGCCGTGTGGTGTGCAGAAGACTCGGCTCTATCAAGCGAAGCTCCTTGTGTTCCAAGCTCTCATCTATTTCACTTGGAAAGCAAGGAATGGAGTTGTCTATCGAGAGGAAGTGTTTAATGAAGATAGGTGTGCAGCTGAGATTATCGGGCATTGCCGTAGTAGAATCTCGGCTAGATGGAAATGCAAAAGGATTGTAGATACTTGGGGAAATAGGGGGATCTAAATTATTCCTTGTTTATGTCAACTTGGTACGGGGGATGTTTATAACTGATGGAATAGAGTGGTTTGGGGTGGGTTTGATTGTTGCTAGTGGTTAGATGATTTGGGTGTGTGATGCCACGTATGGTGGAATGTTTGAAGGGTAGGATTACTTTTGGTATAGAATTGGGTATATTGGGTTTACATTATGGGAACCCATTTTGTGCTTGGGTTCCCATTGTTACCCCCTTTTCGATTTTGTTCTTACGAGTAATACCCTTTGTTTGGTTTTACTCTTATTTTGTATTTTCTTTGGTTTAACCACCACATCTATATATTTACCAATTCAGAACTAACAAATGTTCAATAAAACCTTATATTAACTACTAAATTCTTATTAGAATACTATAAGAGTGTGTTTTGAGAAAAAATCATATAAGTAACTAACAAATTTTTAATAAAACTTTATATTAACTAATAAATTGTTGTAAGAATACAATAAAAGTGTGTTTTGAGGAAAACTGATGTAAGTAACTAACAAATTTTCAATAAAACCTTATATTAACTACTAAATTCATATTAGAATACTATAAGAGAATGTTTTGAGAAAAAATCATATAAGTAACTAACAAATGTTTAATAAAACCTTATATTAACTACTAAATTCATATTAGAAAAATATAAGAGTATGTTTTGAGGAAAAATCATATATGTAACTAACAAATGTTTAATAAAACCTTATATCAACTACTAAATTCTTATTAGAATAACATGAGAGTATTTTTTTGAGGAAAAATCAAATAAGTTACTAACAAATGTTTAGTAAAACTATATATTAACTAAGAAATTGTTGTTAGAATACGATAAAAGTATGTTTTGAGGAAAACTCATGTAAGTAACTAACAAATGTTTAATAAAACCTTATATTAACTACTAAATTCATATTAAAATACTATAAGAGTATTTTTTTGAGGAAAAATCATATAAGTAACTAACAAATGTTTAATAAAACCTTATATAAACTAATAAATTCATATTAGAATACTATAAGAGTATGTTTTGAGGAAAAAAACATATAAGTAAATAACAAATGTTTAATAAAACCTTATATTAACTACTAAATTCTTATTATAATACTATAAGAGTATGTTTTGAGGAAAAATCATATAAGTAACTAACAAATGTTTAATAAAACCTTATATTAACAAAGAAATTGTTGTTAGAATACAATAAGAGTATGTTTTGAGTAAAACTCTTGTAAGTAACTAACAAATGTTCATTCGTAACAATTTCTTCTAATACATATTATTTTTTAACAATTTTTTGTCTACAATTTGTCTTAAATATATTGTGCATTAAAATTACATAAGGTTAACTTATCCGATTCATATGATAAACTTATTCGTTATAAAATTCAACAATTAAACAACAAAATAAAATGAAAAATTAAATAAAGTGAAACTAACCGATGGCGTACTCGTCAGGGGAGATACTTCCTGCGTTCGCCTCTTCTGGCCAGCACCGGCTCTCCTACCACCGCCACCACCCCCATCACCGGCGGTCCTCCCGGCGCCACCACCACCACGGCCACGACCACCACGACCCCCAGCAACCCGGTGCGAGATCCACCCACCCCTCGGCCACCAGCAGCCCCTGAGCCGCCATCGCCGCCTCGCCCCTCACCTCGGGCACGGCCTCCTGGCCCTATGCCCCCTCAGCCACCAGTAGCCCCTGAGCCGCCATCACCGCCGCGCCCCTCACCTCGGCCACGGCCTCCTGGCCCTCTGCCCCCATCACCGCCGCCTAATTCGAGATGACCTCGCCCAACACCTCCTCGGCCGCCTCCACCCACGGACACCATCTCCTCTCCCGCACCTCGCCCAGATCCGCCCTCGCCGGCGAATCCTTGGCCTCGTCCCCGGGATCTCACCATCGATCTCGCTTAGATCGGTCGCTCTCTCGCACCCTCGGCCGCTCTCTCGCTCTCTCGGAGGAATCGCTCTCTCTCCCGAATCGCTCGCGTGTGGAGGAAGAAGAAGCACAATGTCGGTTTCGATGTTGTGCTTTATATAATAAGCACAACAACGTCGGATTCGACGTTGTGCACAGCTGGACCCCTTCAACTGACAACGTCGGATTCGACGTTGTGCACAGCTGGACCCCTTTAACGTCGGTTTCGAGGTTGAACCCCTTCAACTTACAACGTCTATTTTGACGTTGTAATTCAAATTACAACGTCAATTTAGACGTTGTAGTTATCTTTTTTTTTTTTGTGAATTGAACTTTACGGATACAATCCCGACATACATCGGCGTAGAACATGTCCAGCATTTCCGTAATGACTCTGCCCATGTCAGATAGGTAGGCCTCTCGGTCGTTTCTATAAATCTCCGCGTCGTTGTGGCACCCGAACTCCCCCGGCACCGATCTCCTTGAGCCACTCTGACATGTGATGCGGAAAAGGCAGCATGGGAATGCCCCCTTGTACATCCGGTGTTGGCAGTTGCAGTCGCTGGCATCGGGTGGATAACGGTATTTCGTCCCTCTAATCTGATAGCTGATCCCCTCAGACGTTTCTGCGTCTTTTGTGAAGTAAGTGAGAAGTCTATGATTGGGAGTCGACATTAGGTAGTAATAGTGTGGAAGGGTTTGTGGTGGATGGATTGTGGGTGTGGGTGGCTTTTATAGGCACTTTAGCATACAACGTTCAATCTAACGTTGCATAAGGTTTTGCAACGTTGGAAGAAACGTTGCATCGGGGAACCCTAGGGGTGGGGTTTAGCAACGTTAGATTAAACATTGCATAGGGTTAGAAACGTTTGATTAAACGTTGTATGTGGTTAGCAACGTTGGATTTAACGTTGCATAGGGTTGCCCTATTTCAACCCTACGCGTAGGGTATATGCTAGGGTTGGAAGGGTTGATAGCAACGCTGGATTAAACGTTGCTAGGGTATATCAACGTTGTTTCCGACGTTGCAGGTTGACCTTATTCTTTTGTCGATGTCGAGTTAATTAAACCGATATCCAGTGATTTTGAAAGTGAATATGAATATATAGAGTTAATATTTCGATCTTCTTAGTAGGTTCCATTCAAGCGAAAATGAAAATGATTCATATGTTAATGTTTCGATCTTCCTAGTATTCTATTCAAGCGAATATGAAAATGATTCAAATGTTAATGTTTCGATCTTCGTAGTAAGTTCCATTCAAGCGAATATGAAAATGATTGATAGGTTAATGTTTCGATCTTCTTAGTATTCTATTCAAGCGAATATGAAAATGATTCAAATGTTAATGTTTCGATCTTCTTAGTAGGTTCTATTCAAGCGATTATGAAAATGATTCATATGTTAATGTTTCGAATTTTAATATCAAGGAGAGTACATAGAGTTCACATCGAATGCGCATTACCAAATATATAACTTATATAATAAATATAAAGTTGCCCCAAATTGAACGTTGAATACACAAAATCAATTGGATCAGTTGCTCCCAACAGACTCAGCAGGTCCTGCTGGTTTAATCTCAATCAGCGCTTGCTGGAACGCGTAAGTCTCCTTAGTTTGTTGGGCGGGCCGCGCTACTAAGTCAACCACGTACTCGGCAATGATGTGAATACGCACCCGACTCACATCGCAGTAAAGACTTTTGATGTTATCCTTTCACTACAAAAAAAATGAAATTTGCTTCGGCAAAAAGCCGTGGCAAAATGCCTTCAAAGGGTGGCAAAATGCCTTTAGCTTCGGCTAAGCTACGGTAAATGGGAGGGTGGCGAATTCTGGGGTGGCAAATTTTTGTAGCTTCGGCAAATAGCCGTAGCAAAAAAAATTAGCCACGGCCAAGCTACGGTAAGCAACCCCAAATGAAAGAAACACATTTGTCACGGCAAGGTGCCGTAGCTAAAGAGTGGGTGGAAAATAAAAAAAAAAACCTTACTTTATAGCCCGGATTCTTTAGACCCGGGCTAAAAAGTCCAATATTTATTAAAAAAAATAAAATAATACACATAATTTTACATATATAATAAATTTTCATTAATCATACAAAATTTATATATATAATAAAATGTCAAAAATACAAAATTTATATACAATAAATATACGTACATAATTATAAATTTTACATATACAATAAAATGTCCAAAATTACATTTTAACCAAAAAATGTCCAAAACTATATTAACAGAAATTCATTATCCATACACACCACTTCAATCCCAAATTGAACACTGCAATTTGCAACGGAAGAGAAAAATTGACAAAAATATTGACCAAAATATGAGACCAAAGAAAAAAGGAAGAACACACTGATAGATAGAGGGCTTAGTATCTGGTGGGAAGAGGAAGGAGGGTGTAGATGATGATGAATAACCTTCTGCCTGCTAATTGCTTTTTCCATTTTCAGACCAAATCCAGCAATACCCCTGATGCATTTACAAGATAGAATTAAAAAGTTAACTTTTGAATAAAGATCAGAGAACCCGAGTGTTTCACAAATCGGGATCATGGTTTATTGGGATAAACTAGTGAATTTAAAAGAAAGAATTAAAAAGCTACACAATCCCAAAAGAAGGAAATAAAGAAATCCAAAAAAATATAGATATTTCGGAAGAGAGAGTGATCTCTCTTTCTATGTTATATCTCTGATGCTCATTCCATCTTATTTCTTGATATTAGCTTTCCTAAAAAGGATACAAGAGGTGAACTACCATCCTAAACAAGCCACAGAGGAAATAATCAGACAGAAGATTAATAATAAAAACATAGCACCCATGCAAATAACAGGAAATGACTGGGGTACCAACTTGTTACTTGTGTTTGTGAAGTTATCAGCAACCAAGTCGCTACATTCAGAAACAAAAGAAATTAGAAAGTTAGTGCTGCTACCATCTGGACATATCGACAATATGAGAAAACATAATATATCTTCCATTCAATGAACAAAAGCCAAGTATGCCTTTCATGTTTCTAGGAATAAAGTTATAATTATGAAATTAAAATGTATTGTACCAAAAATTAGAAAAAGTAAGACAAAATTTCCTTTCTAGTATAGAAAATTGGGCACATATTATAAATGTAAACAGTACAGAACTTTATTTTTTTGTACATGGTATCAGTCTTAAGGCTAGGCTTCTGTCAGGGGAATAAACTAGGCAATCAAGATAGAAGCTACTCAAGCTAGTAATTAAGATGGAGAAATGGAGATTGAGCTGAAGATTTAACTTGCCCTGATGGATTGGAGATTGAGTAGTCAAGATTAAGTCCAAAAAAGGCAGATATTAGTTTCAAAGATTACTAAGGTATCATGGTCATATTGACTATCGCTCGTTTTAATTACGATCAGCGACAATGCTGATCAACATAACACGAGGAAAGCTGGAGGAATAAGCTAGGTAATAAGTACAAATAACATTCCAGTTCTTTCAGAGAATTTTGTTCAGTGTTAATACAATAAACATTACAACAATCATAGTTGTCAAATTAATGTGTGCCACAAAAATTGTGGAGATCCATTTGACTGTGACGAAACCCTCTTCAAATTAAAATGGACTAAATAGCATAACCAAACACATCAGCTAAATCACTAGAGGAGGGCATAGAATCATTTTTTTTATTTTCTTCTTACTTTTAAATAGAATCATAAGTTGAATAAGGTTATATCATAATAAATGTATGGAAACACATATGCTGGTTACTAAAATTGATCAAGGAATAATGTAAGTTCATGTGTAAACTTACAGCTGTGGATTACTAGTGACCCAAGAAGGAAGCTGTTTTTGGCTAACTTGAAAGTTCATGCTATTATCCACAATTGCCCTTGAAATTTAGGCTTTTTTAGTGCAACTTAAACAATATACAATTCCCTGAAACAAAAAACAGTGTCAATAATCAAAGCCTTTTTTCTGAAATCTTTTTCACCTAAACTATCAATCACTCACACAGTCACATTCAATTACCTAGATTAATTTGAAATATGAATTCAACATCATCAATGAAGTGAATGAAGCTATCATAATATGGATACAGGGATAGAGCCCAATGCAAGACACAAGCCACAACTTATCCAATTGAAACATGGGGCACTTCCAGAAGTTGTAAGGTTTTGTGAAGTTTAAGATAGATATTTTTGCTCAGGTACATCTCAAATATTTTATGCTTTAGGGATAAGGAGCTTTTTTCTTATAAAAGAAATAAATAAATGGTAATTGATCACTATCCTATAAGTAAATAACTAATTATATTTAGCTTTGAAAGACAACTGATGCAGGTTAATATCCTATGATTACTTATAAATTATAATTAGAGTTTTTATTAGCTAATGAATAGCTAATAAGTCAAAGTGTGGCAGTTTACTAACAAACCGATAGAACAATAGACTAGGGCTTTAAAACCTGAAGAGAGGCAGACCTATTTGGCCCTATTATTGATGAAAGAATATGCCTAAGCCTCCTCTATGATTTATACAAGAGATGATCTTTCATTATTACTTGGGAAATCTAGTAGCGACTTTGTTTAAATCAGCAAGTAAAAGTATCCAAATGCTTAAACCATTGAATGCAATTCTAAAGCAAATTCGATCAAGGTACTATGGATATTCACATTTCATAAATAGCATATATTTGAAGTTTATGTTTAACCAGAAGCTTTCACTCCATTCATATCACAAGAGACAAAACAGAGCTTTTAAAAGTATAATGGAAACAAGCTTGTTACCAAGATTCATGCCGCATTTTCACTTGGAAATGCAGCATGAATCTTGGTAGAAATAAGCCAATGAAGCATAATGAGCTCTGAAAGAAGAAATGAAGAATCTGCATACAAACTAAAAATAATGGAAACATGAATGATGATGGTATTTGTAAATTTAAAAGAAGACGAATTGAAACCCAAAATAAAATATATACCTCATCCTTGTCAAACAAGTGGTACTCATCACTGTCGAAAGCATTTTGGCCATCTCCTTCCTCTTCAATGCCACCCAACTCAACTTCTTCTGCAGTATTTTGACCGAAGAAGGTATAATGTGATGCATCAAATGAGGCATTACCTGTACCAAATTGACAAATAAAGGTCAAAACACATACTTGATGCCTAAATCCAACAAGTAGAACATACAATACTTAGCAATGACTAAATCCAACAAGCCAGGTCAGTATCCATGCTCATAAACCTTCACCCGACTTCCGTCCTTCTTTGTCTCAACACAACAACTAAAAGTTTGTCAAGAATCCTACAATGTCATTTAATATAATCCAATTGTGAGCTCTAGAATGTCAATCAGTTTGCATTAAAGTTTGCAGTGCATGACAACCGGTTTCAAAAACTCACAATAGACTATATAAGGCAATAAGGTCACCGCAAAAGAACATAGCCCACTCTTCCTCGTAGAAAAGGTCACTTGCCTCTTTGTGGTGTTGTCTATCCTCCTGATTTCGACCTTTCACCATCCCATTGTAATTCGCTCTAACGATCTTTCCCTGCAAAAATGCAGGATTCAAATGGATCAGCAGTCATCACAATTAAGTTACAACATGTTGAGCACCAACAAATTATTAAATAAAAATACAGAAAAATCAAAAGATGACAATTCAAGGGAAATGTACAAAATTATACTATGTTGCATGAGAAACCCTAAATTAGTTCTAAATAATCTTGAATGTGTGGTTCTAACTTTGAAGCTTGCAAAACGTGCGTTTTAAAGAGGGCAAATTTCAGAAAATCCCTTTTAAACCTAAATATGAAGTAACTGATAAATTAAAGAAAAAGGGCTAAGAGATCCCAAATGTTGTATGAGATGTATGGATCTGCAGAGATCCCAAGTGTTGTATGAGATGTATGGATCTGCATAGATCCAGTTTTGTTCGGGTTGTTTATATGCAGGAGAGATATAGGAAGCCAGGCAGCAGATAGAAGAGCACAAATTATCAAATTCCGTTTCATAGCTTCGTTTTTTCATATCTCTTCTCAGTTTCAGTTCATGTATTATCAATTTCGATTGGTCGAAGGATTGCCAAGGTACCAGATCTAGATGTAGGTAGAGAGCATACCTGGATTTATTAGGGTATGGGTCTATTTAACTCCAGATCGACCCTTTTCACTTGCATCTACCTTGAAACCATTGAGAATCCCAAGATCCCGCTACTGCTGCCAAGGAGGAGAGAGCAAAGATCTCCAATGCCGAAGAGAGACTTCCACCCGAGAGGACACTTTCGAGTATCCAACTGAGAGAAGTCGACGCCGCCAAGAGCAGGGAAAATCAACCATCCAACCTCCATTTGATTGATTTATGTGTTGTGAACAGATCTACTCTCGCAATTTGTGGGGTTTTTGTGCTTCGGTTTTGCTTTGGATTGATTTATGTGTTGAGTTGGAGGTCGGATCTGGTTTGGACGGTGTGGTGAAGGTCGGCGGCGGTGGTCTTCTCTTTGCTAGGGTTCCTCCTCTAAGAAGGTAAGTGGGGAATGACAATAGAGGATAAGGATACAAGGGTTTAAGATGTTTTTTTAACTTTTCCTAAAAATTGTACTTTTGCCACGACAAATATTTAGCCGTCGCAAAATTTATCTGGCAACCTCCTCACGTAGCGTGGCCATGGCAAAAAAAGCCTCATTAGCGACGGCAATCTTTGCCGAAGCTACCATTGGTGGCAAAAGGTATCAATTGCTACGGAAAGTCCTTGCCGAAGCTAGGTAGCGTGGCAAAAGGGTATCAATTGCCACGACACACATATGCCGAAGCTAGCAAGGGTGGCGAATTTCATTATTTTTTGTAGTGTTTGTATGGGCCAACACGCGAGTATAGTACGACTCAGGGTCTCGGTCGGACTCCATACAACGGAAATACACCTCCCTTAACATCTCAGACTGGCGATGACACTGCACAGAAAATAAACAACATGGAAATAAAATGCGATATTTCCTGTGCTTACAGTTGCAAATGTGACGTTCAGCCGGCACACTGTGCCTCGTCACTCTAATAGTGTAACGGGTGCCATCCGAGAACTCAACTGTCTTCAGGAAATTGTACGGAGTTGAAGGCATGGTAGAGGGCTTTTTGGGTGTTGGGTGTTTGGTGTGATAAAGTGGAGGGGGGACCAATGGGGCCTTATATGGTGGCCCCAATTACAATGTCTAAACGGACGTTGTAATTGGGAACGTTCCCTAATTACAACGTCCATTCCGACGTTGTAATTGGGAACGTTCCCTAATTACAACGTCCATTCCAACGTTGTAATTGGGGGATGTTCCCAATTACAACGTACATTCAGACGTTGTAATTGGGGAATGCTCCCAATTACCACGTCTGAATGGACGTTGTAATTGGGGAATGCTCCCAATTACAACGTCTGATGTGACGTTGTTACGACTAACACATAGAACGCGTAATTGACGTCATGTATGGTCCCCCTCTTATGCCCTTATATACCTCCATCATCAGACCGAATAAATGCATCCCTTTACCTCACAATTCAAGACAATAGTTAATATTTCATTCGTAGATTTGAAAATGTCATCCTCAGAAAGTGAAGAAGCGATGGAGGTGGTACGAGTCGCCCCCCCCCCCCCCCCCACGAGGAAGCAATGTCGTCCCATAGGTAAAATCCTATGGCTGTATTATCTGTCTCTATGTATTTTTCCATTATTTAACCCGAAGTAAATATATACCATTTAAGTAATATCAAGTGCATGTACGTTGTTATGCCTTTATCTAGTTTCGAGACTTTACATGTACGTTTACCGACACCCGTACTTGGCAATCCCGGAACGAAATGGTCGACCATTTCAAGCAACTCGGCTTGAAGAACAACATGGTCTTAGTAATCAAGCGATCGTGGTCGACCGCTTCAAATCGACCGGGTGGCATGTTGTTAGCGTGCGAGCAATATGGGGTGTTTCGCAGAAGGGGGAAGCAGATTCGCAGCACGCAGAGCAAACTAAGCAACTGCCCGTTCTCCTTACTCGGTCATGAGGGGGGGCCGAGTATGTGGACGATGACCGTGCAAAATGGAACGCACAACCATGGGCTCCCTCAACGATTGAAGGGTCATGCTTACGCGGGAAGAATGACATCAGGGGAGAAGAAAATGTGCAAGTGGATGAAAGACATAGGAACTCCGCCGAAGGCCATCTCGTACGGGCTACGACAAGCAGATGCGAATAGCGTCACCTCAGCGCGATCACTGGAGAACACCCTCAACAAGCTCGCCGCTGAAGAGAGAGGAAATCGAACGATGACCCAAGATACCGTCCATCGTCTCCGAGAAAGGGGCTACTACTACGAATTCAGGAGGAGCCCAGACGATGACAATGTATTGAATGACCTTTTTCTCGCACACCCGGATGGGATTCGTCTCTTGAACAAATACCCTTACGTCGTCGTCATGGATACTACGTACAAGACAAATGCGTAAGTACTATATCCTATGTCTTTGTACATTTCTTCCATATATAGTGATATGCTAATGTGCGTACGTTGCGGCACCGCGTCCACAGGTACAACGTCGCGCTGTGCGAGATAGTCGGCTTAACGCCAACGGGAAACAACTTTTGCATCGCATATGCCTTTATGGCTCACAAGGACACGGACACGTACACTTGGGTGCTCAACAACCTACGTATTATTTTTCAAGGTAAGGTGCCCGATTCGATCATGACAGATCGGGAGCTGGGCCTTCTGGCTGCACTTAGGGCCGTCTTCCCCGATGTGCAACATCTACTGTGCTGGTTACATGTAACTCGCAACTGTGAAGACACCGCTTTGAAGATTACAAAAAATCTGGAACTTTCAACTCTATTCAAGAATCAGGTGTGGGGTTTATTCTCGTCTTCGACGGAGGAGTCGTTCGAGAGGCGGCGTAGATATCTTCACGCCCAATGGCAGCCCTTTCCCGGTGTCATGGGGTATCTAGAAACAGTGTGGCTCATCCACCGGATGAGCCTTGTCAGATGTTACACCGACCACGTCCTGCACTTTGTAATGAGGACAACCAATAGGTACGCATATCGTTTTCATCGTTACCCTTGTCACTCCTCTAATACATTTCGACAGTCGTTCACCTCAAGCACATGATGCATCGTGTAGGGTTGAAGGCCAACATAAAGTGTTGAAGGAAGCATTACACTCGTCCACTGGTGATTTCTGTGTCGTGGTGGATGCCATTCATCGGGTGAATGAATGTCAGGTGCACGAGATCCAGACTGCGTTGGAGATAGATCATTTCAAGTGGCCAACTAACGCACACGAAGTCCCCTTATTCGATCAAATTAAGCACGTGGTTTCAAAGAAGTGTTTTGAACTTCTCTACGGTCATTGGAGGAAAGTTGTCGACAAAACAGTAGCTTCAGAGTGCGTCGACCGTCATGGGAGAATATGCTAAAAGATACCTTGTGTGCATGACGTTCAACGTTTTGTTGATGAAGGAGTTCAAATAACACCTGACGACATCCACCCATTTTGGATGGATCTGACGTGGGATGAATCAGACAATGCCATCTTACCCTATGCCAGGTCGGCTTCGTACACTGCATCTAATGAAGCTTGTGACCCTGATTTGCACCCACCGGAGCGGGGTAGCATACAGTCAAAGGGCAGACCTAGAGGGAGGAGGAACCCGTGTAGAACGAATCCCTTGCGATCTGAGCAAAATCGGGCGAATTTTGAAAGGGCGGAAGCCAGATCAGTTCGCCACGGTAGGGACCGACAGTCCGGACATCCGTCTAACGCACAGTATTGGGGCTTTAGCTGGGGAGACAACAATGTGGACCCTTTCATGTTCAGGCACATTGCGGCAGCCGTCAACACCGTGGGAGGTGGTCACTGCGGATATCGAGCTTTGGCGCAGCTGATGTTACGGCCAGGGGAGGCATGATTCGCAGATATGAAAGGGTTATTGTGCAACCATCTAGAGCATAACGATCACCTTTACGCTGGTTGTTACATTGGAGGGTATTCGGTCCGAGAGTTTGTTGACCTACAGAGTTACTCCGGCAGAGTGGGAGGTGACCGGAGATACTGGATCGAGTTGCCGATCATGGGTCTTGTGTTCGCAACCGTCTACCAGGTGCCCCTTGTCGTCTTATCATGGCACATGCCCTTCACATGCCTCCCTATGTACACCGAATAACCAAATGGCGCACCTCACGAGGCCATACTGGGCATGGCATGCATCGGGAACTAAGATCATTTCGCAGCGGTGAGTATGATCTCGCTCCAACCATAAATTAACTATCATTAATTACCCCACTTAACATTATAATATACTTTTTGCCCTTTTTGCAGATATGGTTACATCCCAACGCCCCTTTACCTCCTCCAACGCATGAATGGACGACATACCATCACCCGAGTGTCAACGGATGGGATACTCCCTTCCAAGACCAATTTGATAGATTTAGAGCATTGCGGATTCAGGAAGGTCGCCCTCTACACCATGTTTATGAGTCATGAAAGTTGGAATTATCCGTGTCGTATTTGTTTGTTTTCTTGTCTATGAAGTTCAGAGTTGAAAGTTGAATGTTTGTTGTTATGAAGACGTAGAAACAATATAAAAAAGCAATAATTCAACTAAAACAAACATCAGTTGGCCCCATATCAAAAATTACAAACGAGTTTTAATGTTACATTTCAACAAGGGTTGTTGTATTAAATGGAACAACTACCGACCGACTCTTCAGGAATGTTTGGGTATATACTAATCTGCACCTGCTGGAACGCATATGTCGTCATCAGATCTTGGGCAGGGCACACTACTGTATCAACTGCATACTCTGCTACTCCGCGACAGCGTGACGGAGACATGTCGTCGTACAAAACGATCAGGATATCCATTATCTGCTCAATTATCCGTGTATAGTACGATGTAGGGTCGTCGTAACACTCCTGACACCCGAACTGCAACTGTGTTGACATCTCCAGGATGCGGTAAACCTGCACAGAAAGTAGATTGCATCGAAAATAATGTGTATAGTTTATATGCTTGCAGTTGCAAGCATCCTCCTTAGGCGGACGAGGGTGTCTCCCCACTTCAACAACGAAACGGGTTCCATCATTGAACTTAGCATATTTGACAAAGGAATTTGGGCTTGATGCCATTACGTGTGTTTCATGTATGCCAATAACGCAAAATGTTGATGTATTTATAGATGGCCTAATTAGCAATGTCCAATTAAACGTTGTTATGGGAGTTCACATAACACAACGTTTAATGTGACGTTGTAACAACGTCCAATTAAACATTGCTGCAACGTTCAATGTAACGTTTTAACAACGTCATATTTTGCGTTGTAGTAAGGAAGCCTCACAAAAAACGAGAAAGGATTTCCCACTATAAATTACGCCATGCGAGGGTTGAAATTACAACATCTCGTTTGACGGAAGAAGAGATGGCGGCCGGTAACACACCAAGACCTTTCTTCTCGGTCACATGGAGCGGCCCTAGGGATTTTTTCTGGTGGGTAGAAGACGTCTCGCTCACACAAATACTGGTAAGCTCCCTTCGGTCTCACATCCGATTTACAACGGTCCCAACTCACTAAGTAGATCTTGACATCTGCAACCTCTGCCTTCCAACTTCGAGGAAGAATACGGCCTGGGGGCGTCGAAAGAATAACGCTGACTAATGGGCCAGAGAGGAGAGGCACCAGCATCCGGGTAGAGCGCAACAGCTCCGGGGCACTCTGGCTCGCACAAGGATGGAATACGTTCACGAGATCGCGTGGCGTGCGGGTAGGCGCGGGTTTGATGTTTAGCTACTTAGGCAACGCTCGCTTCCGGGTCGTCGTAGTGCCGCCGGAGAATGTTTCACCATCAGAGGAAGAGAACAACAATGATGTCCTCTGAGGTGGGACATTGCAGCGACCCAGAAAAACTTCTTAACTAAGTTATTTTTGCTGTAATCTTCTATCATTAATATGAAAACTGAGGCAGTCTAAACGTTTTCATGTAACGTGTTTTTCCCTGAAATAACCACAAATCATATTTGAAAACCCTCTGCGAGGGGCAAAACGCCCCAACAAAATAAAAGATGCAGACATCGCACTAAGTTTTCGCCAACATCCTACCCAACAAAAACAAAGAAAATAGAACTTCAAAGTTGATCCAAGGGTTGCTGTTAAAAATGTTAGACTTAACGTTGTGTTCATATTGCAACGTTGTATTGAACGTTGTTGTCTGGCCCGACGAGGCCCACTTTAACAACGTCGGATTAGACGTTGCTAAAGTGTCCGACCCGCCCAACTTCCTTCAATTCACAACGTTGTGTAGGACAAATGACAACGTCGAAACGAACGTTGCTGCAACGTGAAATCCAACGTTTCTACAACGTCACATTCAACGTTTCATTAACAGCGCTAATCGTGGATTTGCGGTGTATATAGGGTGACCCTATATTAACTACCAAATTCATATTAGAATACTATAAAAGTATGTTTTAAGGAAATCTCATATAAGTAACTAACAAATGTTTAATAAAACGTTATATTATCTACTAAATTCTTATTAGAATACTATAAGAGTATGTTTTGAGGAAAAATCATATAAGTAACTAACAAATGTTTAATAAAACCTTATATTAACAAAGAAATTGTTGTTAGAATACAATAAGAGTATGTTTTGAGTAAAACTCATGTAAGTAACTAACAAATGTTCGATAGATAGGAGGGATCGCCAGAACCGTTAATGGGTGGGGGGTGTCACTGGTTGGTGTTGTGGGTTGACTTAGAGGGTTCCATGGGTTAGAGTGGATAGCCGTCGTGGGGTGGCTACTAGCTTTAGGATACCGGTTGGTATAGAAGGGGCTTTGGGTATAGTTTTTTGTGACCCTTCTTACGTGAAACTCTCTGTTTGGTTTCACTTTTTGTACGCTGGTTTTTACAACCATAGCTATATATTCACCTCTTCAGAACTAACAAATGTTCAATAAAACCTTATATTAACTACTAAATTCTTATTAGAATACTATAAGAGTATGTTTTGAAGAAAAATCATATAAGTAACTAACAAATGTTTAATAAAACATTATATTAACTAAGAAATTGTTGTTAGAATACGATAAAAGTATGTTTTGAGGAAAACTCATGTAAGTAACTAACAAATGTTGAATAAAACCTTTTATTAACTACTAAATTCATATTAAAATACTATAAGAGTATATTTTGAGGAAAAATCATACAAGTAACTAACAAATGTTTAATAAAACCTTATATTAACTACTAAATTCATATTAGAATACTATAAGAGTATGTTTTGAGGAAAAATCATATAAGTAAATAACAACTGATTAATAAAACCTTATATTAACTACTAAATTCTTATTAGAATACTATAGGATTTTTTTGGTAACTGTCCATTTTAAATAGGTTGTTTTGCTAAATGTCCATTTTTATAATGGATTTTGCAAAATGTCCTAATATTACATTTTTACCCTTACTATAATCTACCCCCCTTTTCTTCCGTCCTGTCCGACTCCAAACGCCCAGCCTAGCTTGGAAAACGCCCAGCTTCGAGCTTCCCGTCTCCCTCACCCGCTTTTGGATTGCCACGTGTCTTGATTGTACGGATTACTGAATTACAAACATTTCACTAGCCTTGATTGACACGTGTACGGAGTTGCTATTGTCATTCTTCATTTTTTTTTATTGCAACTGTGTCCTAAAGCTAGTCTTCAATTTCAACTCATTCTTCATTTTTTAGCTGCTTTGTACGTAAGAAATATGGAGTAATTTGGATTTCTATTTTTTTTTAATAAGTTTAGTGTCACCACCCTTATTACTAGACCTGTCAAAACACAACCCGACTCGGTGACCCGACCCGACCGACCGAAATTTTTTGGGTCAAGACCCGGAAATTTTTTTCGACCCGAACCCGAAAATCCGGAAATTTTCCGGGTAATCTGGGTTTCGACCCGGTGACCCTATTGACCCGGTAATTTTGATCCGATTTACCCGGTTGACCCGGTTGATTTATAATTAAATATAATTAATTTTTTTTATATTTAATTAAAATTTATCGCAAAATTATCAATTTATGATTTTTTTAATTTAAAAAAGAAAAAATTGACAAACCCGAAATCGACCCGAACCCGCCCAAAACCCGGTCAAACCCGGGTTCTAGTCAACCCGAAAAACCCGGAACCCGTTTTACCCGGGACCCGTTTTACCCGAGACCCGGAGTGACCCGACCCGAACCCGACCGGAATGACCCGTTTGACAGGTCTACTTATTACACATGGTTGGTAACACGTGTGGTGACGACGTTTTTTTTTATTGACAAATTTTTTGGTGATGTTTTTCTTTACGAGATTAGTGTCACCACCTTTATCACTGGTAACACATGTGATGACAATTTTTTTTTTGTGACAACTTAGTTTTTAGAGTTTTTTTTACCGGGTCACTGTCAGCACCCTTATCGATGTCACCACTCTTATCATTGTCACCACCCTTATAGTTGTCACCACCCTTATCACTGTCACCACCCTTATCACTATCACCAACCTTATCAGTGGTCATTGTCACCACCTTTATCACTGTCACCACGCTTATCACTGTCACCACCATTATCGCTGTCACCACCCTTATCCCTATCACCACCCTTATTTTTATCACCATGCTTATCACTGTCACCACCCTTGTCACTGTCACCACCCTTGTTATTGTCACCACTCACCACCCTTATCAGTGGTCACTGTCACCACCCTTATAATTGACAACTTCTTTTGATGACAACTTTGTTTTTAGAGTTTTTTTTATGGGGTCACTGTCACCACTCACCACTATCATAATTGGTGACACATATGGTGACAACTTTTATTTTTAGTGACAACTTTGTTTTTAGAGTTTTTTTTACATGGTCACTGTCACCACCCTTATTAAAAAATGTATCAATTGCTATCACCAAAGGAAAACAGTACTCCGTTAAGAGATTAATGACTAAGTTTGTTAATAGAGGTGTCACCAACACAAAAACAGTGTCACCACGAGTGTACCAAGTGTTGTCACCACCAGTGTACCAAGAGAAACAATAGTCAAGTGTTATTAGTCGTGTCACCAAGTAAAAACAGTGTAATCACTACTGTCACCAAAGGAAAACTCTATGACAAGGGAAGCAAAAACACTAAGGGGCTTATCACTGTCACCACGCTTATCACTGTCACCACCACCCATATCGTTGTCACCACCCTTATTGTTGTCACCACCTCTATCGCTGTCACCGCCCTATCGTTGTCACCACTCCTATCACTATCACCACCACCCCTATCGCTGTCACCACTACCCCTATCACTGTCACCACCACCCCTATCGTTGTCACCACCCATATCGTTGTCACCACCCTTATCGCTCTCACCACTATCAACACCCTTATCACTATGGTGACACCTTTGTTTTTTTATGAGATGACTGTAGTGACACTGTCGTCTGTGACACATACAGTAGCAACTTTTTTTGGTGACAAATTTGTTGTTCGAGGTTTTTTTACGGAATCACTGTCACCACCATTATCACTGTCACCATTGATGTCACCACCCTTATTAGAGGGGACACTCTTGTTGATACATGTAATTTCATGAAAAATTAAAAAAAAAATAGTGTAATCAAACACCATACGAGAAAAATAAAAATTAAAAAAAATATATAATTTCATGGAAAATCTAATGTAATCAAACACAATATCACCATAAAAAAAAAATAGTGTAATCAGGTCATGGCATTCCAATCCAATGAATATATACATTTCTATTCTACACTCCCTTCTTCCCAATCTAAAATACAAGACTCTAAAAATCAGGTGGGCCAAACCATATGCCATCCAAATCATGACTGCATTGGCCACTCAGCACAAACCGAAGCAACATACTGTAACTTACATGGACCTCAGAAACATTTTATCAAACATTTGGTGTGCAACTCCCAGAAACACCAATGACCCAAATTTTCACAAGGCCAGAAAAATACAAATCCACATTGGAGCTCACCTGGTGACAGAAGAAGGCATTGTATTCAAGCCGGGTGAAGCTCGGCGCCGCCTACTCGGATTTATGAAGCCCGGCGCCGCCAACAAACGGCCTCGTCCTTGCATCGGCTTACATCGCCCGATCGGAGGCGAGCAAGCCTAATCCCCTCTAGATGTTCGTGGAGTAGACATAGTCGAACTTGTTGGGAGTGATGATGTCGTTGAACACAGGAATCATTGGATTTTGAGAGTAATCCTTTTAGGCGGACCTCAATCCCTGCACGACGGATCTGAGGGCTGGGAGCGGCTGTAATCGTAGATCTAAGGGGCGAACACCTTGCAGTGGGGAGAATCCGATGGTGTAAGCAAGGATGTAGAGCGACGGTGTCGCGATCGGTGAAGCCATGGGAGCTGCAGAGGAGTTGTGAGAAGGAGGAAGACCGGATCTCAGATCTGGAAGCGTTGAATTGGGACGAACAGAGAGGGAAGGAGGGACGAGACAGTAGAAACGGGTTAATTAATAGCAGGGGTAGTTTGGGGTTTCCAATTTTTTTTTGGACATTTAACAAAATGGTAGTTTAGGTGGACAATTAGCAAAACTAGTATACAAAAGTGGACTTTTAGCCAAATTTCTTCAATACTATAAGAGTATGTTTTCAGAAAAAATCATATAAGTAACTAACAAATGTTTAATAAAACCTTATTTTAACTAAGAAATTGTTGTTAGAATACGATAAAAGTATGTTTTGAGGAAAACTCAAGTAATTAACTAACAAGTGTTGAATAAAATCTTATATTAACTACTAAATTCATATTAGAAGACAATAAGAGTATGTTTTGAGGAACTATCATATAAGTAACTAACAAATGTTAAATAAAACCTTATATTAACTACTAAATTCATATTAGAATACTATATGAGTATGTTTTGAGAGAAAAAAATATAAGTAAATAACAAATGTTTAATAAAACCTTATATTAACTACTAAATTCTTATTAGAATACTACAATAGTATGTTTTGAGGAAAAATCATATGAGTAACTAACAAATGTTTAATAAAACCTTATATTAACAAAGAAATTGTTGTTACAATACAATAAGAGTATGTTTTGAGGAAAACTCATGTAAGTAACTAACAAATGTTCAATAAAACTTTATATTAACTACTAAATTCTTATTGGAATTCTATAAGAGTATGTTTTGAGGAAAAATCATATAAGTAACTAACAAATGTTTAATAAAACCTTGTATTAACTAATAAATTGTTGTTAGAATTCAATAAGAGTATGTTTTGAGGAAAACTGATGTAAGTAACTAACAAATGTTCAATAAAACCCTATATTAACTACAAAATTCATATTAGAATACTATAAGAGTATGTTTTAAGAAAAAATCATATATGTAACTAACAAATGTTTAATAAAACCTTATATGAACTACTAAATTCTTATTAGAAAACTATAAGACTATGTTTTGAGGAAATATCATATAAGTATCTAACAAATGTTTAATAAAACCTTATATTAACTAAGAAATTGTTTTTAGAATACGATAAAAGTATTTTTTGAGGAAAACTCATTTATGTAACTAACAAATGTTCTATAAAACCATATATTAACTACTAAATTCTTATTAGAATACTATAAGAGTATGTTTTGAGGAAAAATCATATAAGTAACTAACAAATGTTTAATAAAACCTTATAATAACTAATAAATTGTTGTTAAAATACAATAAGAGTATGTTTGAGGAAAACTGATGTAAGTAACTATCAAATTTTCAATAAAACCTTATATTAACTACTAAATTCATATTAGAATACTATAAGAGTATGTTTTGAGGAAAAATCATAAAAGTAACTAACAAATGTTTAATAAAACCATATATTAACTACTAAATTCATATTAGAATACTATTAGAGTGTGTTTTAAGGAAATCTCATATAAGTAACTACAAATGTTTAATAAAACTTTATATTAACTACTAAATTCTTATTAGAATACTATAAGATTATGTTTTGACGAAAAATCATATAAGTAACTAACAAATGTTTAATAAAACCTTATATTAACTACTAAATTCATATTAGAATACTATAAGAGTATGTTTTGAGGAAATCTCATATAAGTAACTAAAAAATGTTTAATAAAACATTATATTAACTACTAAATTCTTATTAGAATACTATAAGAGTATGTTTTGAGGAAAAATCATATAAGTAACTAACAAATGTTTAATAAAACCTTATATTAACAAAGAAATTGTTGTTAGAATACAATAAGAGTATGTTTTGAGGAAAACTCATGTAAGTAACTAACAAATATTCAATAAAACCTTATATTAATTACTAAATTTTTATTAAAATATTATAAGAGTATGTTGTGAGGAAAAATCATATAAGTAACTCACAAATGTTTGAGTTGAATAAAGCTCTCTTTTGAGGGGTGATTAGGGCGATTGTCTGAGGGTTTCCTGTGCCTTGAGTGGCGGCGGCGTCGCCGGCCTCCGGTGTCCGTTCCGGCCTCAGGTCATGGCCATGAAGAAAGGTAAGGTCAAAGGATCCACGTCGGGCTTGGATTTTGACGCAAAACATCATCTGGAAAAGGAGCTCCATGAGACTTTATTCATATCGGGAGGGAGGAAAACGATGGACTCAGATCTAAAGGGTAAACATCCGATTTCTGGGGCTTCGTCCTCGTCGGGGGTTCTGGGATCCTGTCAAGCTGGTCGGGAGGTGGGCAAAGGCGATACGACTGGCTCGAATCCGGATTCGGGCGGCGGTGACGCTGGCGGAAATTATGTGGGTGGTGACAGTCACCCGAACCAGGAGGGTTCCGATAAGGTTTTCCCGACCACGGCTGGCCACCTGAATGTTCAGCGTGTGGGTTTGGGTAAGCCTTCTTCCTATGCTACTGGTTCTGTTGGGGGTTTCCCTTCTTCCTCGAGAGGGGGTTCTGCTAGGGTTCCGCCTCCTGCCTGGACGGGTCAGTTTCGTTCCTTTGCCCGGGTTATTAGGGGGAATAGGAGAGCCGCCATTGTCGAACGGCTGCATCACGTCCTGGGCGTTAATGGCGACTGCATCTGCTACACTCAGGACGACGTAGCTGCTGAAGGGGTGGATTGGGCAGCATCTATGGTGGGCGCTGTCATGGGCCCTCCAATCCCAACTTGTGTTATTGCTAATTTCATTAAAAACCAGTGGAAGGTGAATTCTCCGAAATTATTTGTGAAGAAATCTGGGATTTTAATCTTCAAATTTCAGTGTGAAGAGGATCTAAGGTGGGTGGTCGAACATGGTCCCTGGTCGATCGGATCCTCACCTTTGCTGTTGAAACAATGGATTGTGGGTGAGACTATGGATTGGAGTACTTTCAAATCCATACTTGTTTGGACAAGAATTGTGGATATCCCTCCTATTTTTTTGTTCAAATAATATGCTCAGCATTATTGGGAGTGGCATTGGTAATCCTCTTAGCATAGATGAGTTTACTTCGAGCCAGGAAAGGCTTTCGTTTGCTCGTATGCTTATTGAGGTTAATGTGGAGCAGGTGCGGAGAAAACATGTGGTGTTGCGAAATGAAAATGGGATAGAATGTAAGCTTAAGGTGAACTTTGAGTGGCTCCCTTGGAGCTGTGGTAATTCCACGGACACAACGTGTCCGCTCTCAAGTAAGGCTACTGCTCTGGCTGATACTGTTGGTAGTGCTCCCCCTGTTTCCAATGGTACTGCTGTGTTGAAGAATCTGAACTCTCCGGGGGTCCAGACTGAGATTGCGCGCCCCTCAGAGGCTGTGAATCAGACAGATCTGAACAGTTTACATATTGAGGGTCCTGAGTCTCTGGGTGCAGCTGATTCTGTCTCCAGTGGTGTCCATTTGGAGAAGGAGGAAACTACTAAGGGTGAGCCTTTAGGTGGGAGGAGTGATGCTGTGGATCCAGATGGTAGCGCAGATTCGAAGGGGACTCCACCGGTTGAGGTGAATTGATACGTACTCGACTCGGGTGGAGCGAGTACAACTCCCAATCGTCCGGTTGTCAAAGGGATAAGTCGATCAATCACCTGTGCTCGTTACTAAGACTCGACTCGGTTGGACATTAATCACGTGACTTTTCATTCTGAAGTGAAAGCAGTGATCTCGGCTCGGCCTTGCACTATTCGAACCCAACACAACCACCTTTTGGAATGTACGTTGACTTCCGAATTTCAGTGGATGACGGCGCACTTACGTACTTTCAATTCCAATTGCAAATACTGGACTTTGATTCAAATATATATATAGCTATATAGCGAATAGCAATTGCCGATTTCCCCAAGTTAATTAGCAAGTGCTAATTAACTTATGTATTGAAGCGCAGATTTCCTCCACACAACTGTGCAGCGACAACGAAAGCGGAGGGCAGAAGCGGAGCGGTGAAAATGTTGGAGCAAGGTGAATCTCTTCCAAACGAGGACGAGACTCCGATCTTCAATCAATTCCAGCGAGAACCTTTGATTGAAGATCCAATTGAATTCAGCAGTAAATTAAGTAGCAAGAGAAATTAGGGTTTGACGTCAGGGAGGAAAGGGGGAGTCTCAACTCAACGCTCTGCAATCCTCTAATTTTGAGGTAAAGATGACAATTAACCCTAATAAGGTATTTATAGGAAAATACTAATAAACCTAATTAATTAACTAATGAACCTAATTAACTAACGGGCTGGACTTACTATGTAAAGTAAATCCACACCATTATTAATAAATAATGCTAAAAATAGAAATGAGTCTTAATAATAAATAGTTTATGTGAACGACGTCGGAAAGGTATCTGACGGAGGCTAAAACGCATCACACGGAGTGTCGGCGACAGATACTAATAAGCTCAATGATGGTGGTTGCTCCGGTTTAGAAGCGAAGCCTCGAGTGATAATGGACGCGGTAGCTCTTGCGATCGCCTTGGCTCTCGCTCTAGTCATTGGTCCGTGAGAACGGACACTCATGGCTTCCTCCTCTTCTTGTACGGTCAATAAGGGAGGTTGGGACATATCATCCTCCCCCCCTTGAGAGGGAAGCGTCCCCGCTTCCTCATCCAAGTACTCAGGATCCTCATATGGCGACAAGTCGGAGACGTTGAAGGTAGCATGGACTCCGTAAGAATCTGGCAACTCCAGCTTGTAGGTATTGTCACCAATGGCCTGAATAACTCTAAAGGGGCCGTCGCCTCTGTTGGACAGCTTCGACTTCCTCTTCGATGGGAAACGATCCTTCCTCAAGTGTAACCACACAAGATCACCAGGCTTGAACAACATCTTCCTGCGGCCTTTACTCCGCTGAGTCTCAATCTGTGTAGCACGGCGTTCCAGCTGCAGCCGTGTCCTCTCATGGAGTTCCTTGATCATCTGAGCGCGATTTCCAGCTTGCAAGTGGTCATCCTTCAATGGCTTAGGCGTCAAGTCCAATGGTGTCAAAGGATTCCTGCCGTAGACGACCTCAAAAGGAGACAAATTGGTCGCTGAATGCCTGCACCTGTTATAACAAAACTCCACGGTAGAAAGTAAGTCCTCCCAACGCCTGAGGTTGGCGTTGAGCATGGTCCGAAGTAATGCTCCCAATGTCCTATTGATCACTTATGTTTGGCCATCTGTTTGGGGATGATAGCTGGTTAAAAACAAGAGTTTTGTACCAAGCTTTCCCCATACAGTCCTCCAAAATTGTCCAACAAATTTAGAGTCTCTATCAGAGACGATGGTATGCGGTATCCCATGGACACGAACGACATTGTCAAAGAATATAGTTGCAATCTCAGAGGCACTATTTGTGGTCTTACAAGCCACAAAGTGGGCCATCTTTGAAAACCTATCAACAATGACAAATATGGCATCTCGTCCCCTGCGAGACATCGGCAAACCAACGACAAAGTCCATAGACAAGTCCTCCCACGGGCCTGATGGAATAGGCAATGGCTGGTAAAGGCCATGTGGCTGAGAACTTTCCTTGGCTCTGTGACAGGTGACGCAAGCTCGAACGTAGCGCGTTACCTGCCGTGCCATATGGGGCCAAAAGAAGTGTTCACGTAGAACACCAAGAGTCTTGGAAACACCAAAATGACCTCGGCCATCATGTGCTTCCCGGACCAAGAGTAAGCGAATAGAACATGATGGAATGCATAACTTACCAGCCTTAAACAGAAAACCATCATGCAAATAGAAACTAGCATGCTCCCTATTACTCAGGCAAATGTCTAGAATGGGCTTAAAGAATTCATCAGAAGCATATAAATCGCGAATTAAGCCAAATCCTAACACACATGACTGAACAGATGTAATGAGAACATACCTCCTACATAACGCATCAGCAATAACATTGTCTTTACCTTTCTTGTGTTGGACGACATAAGGAAAGGTCTCTAGAAATTCCACCCAACGAGCATGTCTCTTACTCAGCAGCGCCTGACTCTTCAGGCAACGTAAGGCGGCATGGTCGCTGTGGATCACAAACTCACGTGGCCAGAGGTAGTGTTGTCACGTTTTCAGCACTCGGATCAGGGCATACAACTCCTTGTCATATGTGGAGTAATTCAGCTGTGCACCTGTCAATTTCTCAGAAAAATATGCAATAGGTTGTCGGCCTTGGTGTAAAACACCTCCAATGCCTATGTTAGAAGCATCAACCTCTATCTCAAAAGTCCTAGAAAAATCAGGCAATTGCAGCAAAGGTGCATTACACAAAGCATCTTTCAACCTATTAAAAGCAGCATCTAATTTTGGGTTCCATTCAGCAACAGCATTACGTTTTGTTAAAGCATGCAAAGGGGCTGCAATAGTAGAAAAATCCTTAACAAAACGCCTATAAAAACCAGCTAACCCAAGGAAAGATCGAACATGTGTGGCCGTAGTAGGCTGAGGCCACTCACGAATAGCAGCAACCTTCGACTGGTCCATGTGTAAACCCTCTTTGGAGACTACAAACCCCAAGAAGATGGTGGACGGAGCACAGAAGCTACATTTGGCCAAATTGCCATATAGCTGCTCTTGTCGAAGTCTCTCTAACACCAGCCTGAGATGCTTAGTATGATCTGCAAGATTGGGAGAGTATACAAGAATATCATCAAAATAAACCACAAGAAACTTACCCAAATAGTCTCTGAAGACGTGATTCATTAGTCTCATAAAGGTCGAGGGGGCATTGGTGAGACCAAATGGCATGACAAGCCACTCATAGAGCCCATACTTGGTCTTGAATGCCGTCTTCCACTCGTCATCTTCTTGCATCCTGATCTGATGGTATCCGCTTCGCAGATCAATCTTAGTGAAGACGCATGCACCATATAGCTCATCCAGCATGTCATCTAATCTCGGAATGGGATGCCTGTACTTCACTGTAATCTGATTGATGGCTCTGCAGTCGACGCACATGCGCCAAGAACCATCCTTCTTAGGGACCAGGATGACCGGGACTGCGCAAGGGCTTCGGGATTCCCTCACATAGCCACGATCCAGCAAATCATGAACCTGTCGCTGAAGCTCCTTAGTTTCCTCTGGACCACCCTTGTAAGCAGGGCGATTAGGCAAGCTAGCTCTAGGCACCAAATCAATTTGATGCTCCATCCCTCGAAGTGGTGGTAGTCCAGAAGGGAGCTCATCAGGGAAAACATCAGCATAGTCTTCTAGCAGCTTTGCAATAGCCGGTGGCAAAGCAGTATCCCCGGCATTGCTCTCCTGAAGCGGCTGTGGAATCAACAAGAAACAAGGCGCCTTTCCCCGTAAAGGTGCCGTGATAGTGGAGGGTCTGGCAAGCATCAGACGGGGTTCCACTTTTCCTTGAAGTCCTGCAGGCGGGGGTGGTGTAGGGGAATGACTAGACGCCGCTGCAGTTCTATCTTGCTCTACCTGGTCCTGTAAAATCTCACTCGGGGAAAGTGGTAAGAGCTTGACGCGCTTCCCGTGGTAATTGAACACATAAGTGTTCAGAAAACCATCGTGAAGAACACGTCTGTCGAACTGCCATGGACGTCCTAACAGCAAGTGGGTGGCGTCCATAACAGCGACATCACAAACAACAGTGTCCTTGTCAGGACCAATAGCAAAAGAAATAGAACACTGTTCAGCAATAGGGGTACCTTGTTGAGATGATAACCATTGAAGACCATAAGGTTGAGGATGTTGCGTTGTAGGGATCTTTAGGTGATCAACAACCTTTCTGCTGACAAGGTTGCTGCAACTACCACTATCAATAATCACGGACAGCGCAAGAGACTCAACAAAGCATCTCGTGTGGAATAAGTTTTCCCTTTGAGACTCAGGATTGACCTCTTTCACTGTAAGCACCTTTCGATTTACCAATGACAACATGATGCCTTCATGAGTAGTTGGAGCATAACAAGCTTCTTCTTCCTCAACATGATCTTGGCTGTCATCCGCAACGAGCTCAGGTTGCTTGTCGTCATCCAAAGAAGCATAACCCACCTAGTCTATAAACATTACCCTTTTAGCATTAGGGCAATCTCTCTTCCAGTGTCCCTTGCTTCCACATCTGAAGCATTCCGCATCTTTAGACCTATCAGACGCGGAGGGAGCTGTGTTCTTGGCTAATGGCTGGCGAGGAACAGCTACACTAGCTTTCTGAGGAGTCGATCTAGTGTTGGAACCTATTCCTGCACTCGGCTGACGCACATTAGAACTAATAAATTGACCAGAGCTAGAAGCATACCTGGCAGCAGTTGCTGCTTTTCGTTTCACCTGGTTGTAAATCTGCATGGCTGTGTGGGTTAAGGTATTCATGTCGTGAATTGGAAGGATTTCCAATGGATCACGAATATTAGCATTTAACCCAGTCAAGAACCTCGTTCTCAAGGTAGAAGGACTCACTGAAATGTTAGCTTTGTAATACATATCCTCAAGCTTAGAAAAGAACTCTAAAGGAGTAAGGTTACCTTGAGAAGCCGTAGCTATCTGAAATCTCATCTGGTCTCTGTAGTTCTGAGGAACATACTTCTGCGTCATCACATAAGCTAGCTGATTCCATGCAGTAACTGGTGGCTTGTTCCTCCGTAAGCGGTCATCAACAAAGCGATGCCACCATACTCTCGCTGCTCCTCTAAAGTGCAAAGTAGCAGCTTGCACTTTCTCATTGTCAGGTATCCGACAGTAGCGAAGAGTGTACTCTGTCGCTTGTAACCACTCTAGAAAAACAGCAGGATCATATTCACCCAAAAATTCATCAATTTTAACCTTTACCTCATGGCGAGCGCGAGGTGCTTCGCCTACATGATGGCGATGCTCGCCGAAATTGGGTGATGGAGAACGCTGGTGTGGTACACGATGGCGACGTCGCGGGGGACGACGATGTTGGCGGTGAGGAGGCGTGGCATCATGCATAGGCTGGCGATGATCGTCCCTGTGGTTAGGACGATGGTCCCTGGGGTGATGGTCAACTCCGTGGCCATGGAAGCGATCATCAACATCAAATGGTTCCGCATTCGGTATCCAATCAGCTGGGTTGTGCTGCAACTCATAAGGGTCACCTAAAGGAGGAAATTGATGAGGATTAATCATACCTTGGTGAGGGAGCTCCTCAGCGTCATACTCCTCAAAGTCATCATAGTGGGGTGTCTGGGAGTAGTAACCAGCTTGGCCTGGCCTTGGAGTACGAGATAATGGATGATCTCGGCGTGTATCATACTCCGAAGGCAGGTCGTCATAGTGAGCAGGGCGCCTGGTACGACGATGGCGAGCATCTCTAGGCAAGGAATGACGGTTTCGGCCACCAGTGTGTGGCGTCCGTGGCTCATAGCGATCCGAGAAATGGATGGGGCGCTGCTGACGTCGTCCTGAGTCATACTCATCGTCATCAGATGGATCATCAAAGACAGGATTGTCTCTGTGAGTGTAACCAGGAGTAGCTAAATGCAGAATCTGGTGACTCTCAATGGTGCTGTGCATGCGCTGAAACTGAGCCTTGGATGTCGAAGGAGGAACTGTACCCTTACCCTTGTCAATGACAAGGTTAGTGCCACCCTGTCCACCTGGTTTCTGAGAAGTGTCATGAGAGGCATCTAATTTGGCTTGCAACTCAGTGACAAGCTGTCGCAGGGTCTGAATCTCATTTTGCTCTTGGGTCAACTGCGTCTCCTGAGGTGTGTCTTCGGTGACTCTAGGGAGAACAGTGGTGTTCCCTTGTCTATTGTCCCCTCCATTACCATCTCCCGTCATTGGGGTGTTGATATCACCTATGACAATACTGGACATGGCGAGTAAAATGCACAAAAGAAAGCAACAAGCACCGATATGCCAACGAACTTAATTGTTCAAAATAAAAATCGGTTAGTAGGCTATGCCGTGAGGGCGGCTTAAGGCTGTAGGCGAAGATGGTGTTTATAGCAACTAGTCCACAAACACTAACAAGAGCAAATCCCAAATCAAGCACAAATAGTGGCAATGAGAAGATGAAATGTGAAGTAGAGATGAGAGACAACAGAAGTGAACACGGTCCCGGGTTACCTTATTTTGGCTATGCCGAACCAAAGGTCCTGGGTTACCTTATTTTGGCTATGCCGAACCAAAAAGGGGAACGATTACCTTATTTAGGCTATGCGTCACTAAAATGCAATTTTTTTTTTTTGAAGGTGTTCTTCGAATCACCAAATATGAGGTTTTTTTTTTTGTTTTCAATGAGGTGTTCTTCGAATCACCAAACTTAACACTGCAAGAAAGCAAATGATGCAAAAGAACTAATAAAAAGCAATGGTGTATAGAAAAGATTCAATGCACGTTCAGAACAAGCAACAAGCTAATGCAACGAAACTAATCACTTCACACCACACAAATCGCAGGGTAAAAAAAAATTTCGGCCAAGTTGATGAACTTGTAGAAACCGATTAAGGACAATTTTTGCAAAACAAATAAGGATTAAGGGATGATGAACAATTGAAGATCGAAGGACTTACAAAACCGGCTTGGCTCTGATGCCAGTTGATACGTACTCGACTCGGGTGGAGCGAGTACAACTCCCAATCGTCCGGTTGTCAAAGGGATAAGTCGATCAATCACCCGTGCTCGTTACTAAGACTCGACTCGGTTGGACATTAATCACGTGACTTTTCATTCTGAAGTGAAAGCAGTGATCTCGGCTCGGCCTTGCACTATTCGAACCCAACACAACCACCTTTTGGAATGTACGTTGACTTCCGAATTTCAATGGATGACGGCGCACTTACGTACTTTCAATTCCAATTGCAAATACTGGACTTTGATTCAAATATATATATATATATATATATATATATATATATATATATATATATATAGCGAATAACGATTGCCGATTTTCCCAAGTTAATTAGCAAGTGCTAATTAACTTATGTATTGAAGCGCAGATTTCCTCCACACAACTGTGCAGCGACAATGAAAGCGGAGGGCAGAAGCGGAGCGGTGAAAATGTCGGAGCAAGGTGAATTTCTTCCAAACGAGGATGAGACTCCGATCTTCAATCAATTCCAGCGAGAACCTTTGATTGAAGATCCAATTGAATTCAGCAGTAAATTAAGTAGCAAGAGAAATTAGGGTTTGACGTCAGGGAGGAAAGGGGGAGTCTCAACTCAACGCTCTGCAATCCTCTAATTTTGACGTAAAGATGACAATTAACCCTAATAAGGTATTTATAGGAAAATAATAATAAACCTAATTAATTAATTAATGAACCTAATTAACTAAAGATGACAATTAATTAATTAATAAATAATGCTAAAAATAGAAATGAGTCTTAATAGTAAATAATTTATGTGAACGACGTCGGAAAGGTATCCGACGGAGGCTAAAACGCATCACACGGAGTGTCGGCGACAGATGCTAATAAGCTCAATGATGGTGGTTGCTCCGGTTTAGAAGCGAAGCCTCGAGTGATAATGGACGCGGTAGCTCTTGCGATCGCCTTGGCTCTCGCTCTAGTCATTGGTCCGTGAGAACGGACACTCATGGCTTCCTCCTCTTCTTGTACGGTCAATGAGGGAGGTTGGGACATATCATGAATGACAATCAGGCTGAAAATGGTGAATCAAACCGTGACAAATCCCTCGCGTGTGCTCGAATGGTCGCTTCATCTTGGGCAGCTAGCATTTTTATTACTTGGGACCTAAGGAGGATAAAATTCACTTAAGGGTAAAAGTCAAGAAAAATCAGTTGATATAGCATGAATGAAAAGAAAAAAAAAAGAATACAAAAAAAAGAAAAGAAAAAAAAAGAAAAAAAAAGAGAAGAATAAAGGAATGAGTTGAGTTGGTTTGTAAAGTTTTGTGCTTGAGATTGGCGTTGTTTGGCATTATAGAGATATGGTATGACATGTTTATGAGTGGTTGTACGATTTGGTTTCTTCCTTAGTTCCCGGATTATGAGCACCACATGACCAAAATTGTTCCATACTGTATATGTTCTACGTTGGCCCCATTACAACCCAATTGAAAGACCTCATGATTTTTGTTGTGTGTAGAGTCACCAGCGGTGGAGATTTAGAACACTGGTGCAAGGCTCTTGTAGCTAAGTTTTTGAAGATTGAGTTTTGAGCGTAAACATTTAAACCTAAACACTTGAGCGAGAGTGAAACACATCTCCTTTGTGAGGTCTAGAATGGATATGGTTGTCTGATTTCATTGATTATTCCAATTATGTGCTATGATGTTATTAATCTTTTGTGTTTGCTAGTTTTCATGCACTTAAAGAATATTGAGGTGTGGATACATGAATTGCTATTCTGTGGGGCTGCAGAGTTGAGTTTTATATTGCTTGAGGACAAGCAAAGGTTCAAGTGTGGGGGAATTTGATAGAGCATATTTAGTATTGCATAATATATTGCATTTAGCATAATTTAGGTGTGAATATTACATTTATTTAGTTGAATTTGCATTTTTACTTGTTGAGTTAGAAGAGGCGGAATCTACATGATTTTATGTTTTATTTCAGGAAAAGTAGATTGGAGGTGAAATGATATTGAAAAGAGCGGAAACAAGTTAAAGAAGTAGTTAGGAGCTGCTGGAGACGAAAAGGAAGCAGGTCGGAAGAATCGCAGGCTGCCCCGCGACATCGCAGGCCGCCCTGCGGCTCGAAGGAAGAAACGGAGAAGTTCGCTGATCGCCGGCCGCCCCGCGGCCCGTGCAGAGACTGATCGTCAATTTCGGATTTTACTTAGGGTTTTCATTAAGCTATTTTGGGCCGATTTTCTCTAGACTATTTAAGGCTTTTCTAGTTGTTCTTTCATTAACCTTATGCACTTTACACCATTGTTGAGAGTGCAGTTGAGCATGAGCAACTAAACTCTCGAGGTTTCGCCTACGATTTGGATCTTTGATTGTTGAATTGTGAGTTTCTTAATCTAGTTCTTATTCCTATTGCAATGTTTTGACTTCTTTGTGCTTAATTGCTTTAATGTGTTTTATTCTCTCTGGCCTGGCCGACTAGTTAGAGTAGATTCATTCAATTGCTAGGGTTTTGTAGATTCCTCGTAGCGAACCTTAACCCAAGTGGCAATCATATCTCTTTAGGGCTCGTAGGACTAATTAGATGTGTAGGAAGTTGAATATATGTTAAATATCGACTCGTAGCTTGATATTGCATGTACCTTGGTTAATTCATATTCTTAATGCTATCTCTAGGTTAAATCTTAACCGTGTTAGGGTTATTTAGAGATAAGGGTTGCTAGGACTCGTAGGACTAGTAATTTACATAAGATCTGGACAACGACATTGATAGGAACAGACAAGAACTAGAGGCTGAAACAAGGATCGAATTCATCAATCGAAGTGATAAATTGTAGGTGAACCTATTCCTTCCCACTGCATTCTTAAACCAATTCACTTTGTTTGCTTGCTTCTGCTTTGCTAAAAGGCAGATCTTTTCACACTAAAAACTCCCCCTTTTCTCTCTTAGCAATTAGAATTAGACTTGAATTTAATAGATTTCCCTGTGGATCGATCTCTTACTTATACGCTATACTAGTTAGTGAGTTTGAGTATTCTTTAACAAGAACAACGACAGGTTTTCCTCTTGTCAAATTTGGCGCCGTTGCCGGGGAACTTTCTGATTGAATTCTTGTGTTGTTTTAATTGCTAATTTTTGTGTGGACCACTTATATGGTCCACACTCGTGCTACTAACTCATCTCTATTGTCTTTAGATTCGGAGATTGAGAGGGCTCTCTCTAGATTGAGGCGAGAAGCTCGTGATCGCTTTCGCGAGTTACCTTTCAATCAAGGAGAAGAAGAGAGTGAAGAGATGGCTGCTAACGATGATAATCGAACGCTGAAGGAGATCACTACACCAAACTTAGCCCAACAACCATTGGCTATCGTGTTCCCTGAACTTGATGAAGGTGTCAATTTTGAGCTAAAGTCTGGGGTGGTTCATCTCTTACTCAAATTCCATGGGTTGAGTGGTGAGGACCCCCACAAGCACTTATCTGAGTTCCATACTGTTGTGGTGGGGATGAAACCCGGCAATGTCACGGAGGAGCAAATCAAGTTAAGGGCATTCCCCTTTTCGCTTAAGGACACTGCTAATGAGTGGTTCTACTACTTGCCACCAGGTAGTGCAACAACATGGATACAATTGAAGCGTCTCTTTTTGGAAAAGTACTTCCCTGCAACCAAGTTGAACAGTCTGAAGAAGGAAATCAGCAACATTGACCAGCAGGCTACAGAGACACTCTATGACTACTTTGAGCGCTTCAAGAAGCTTTGCTCTAGTTGCCCTCACCATGGGTTTTCAAAGAAGGATTTAGTGCTCTTTCTATTCAATGGATTGCTTGACGAGGAGCGCAAGATGGTGAACTCTGCCTGTGAAGGAAACATCTTGAACAAAACACCCAATGCTGCTTGGGAGGTGTTTTCAGAGCTTGCTGATGGCTCTAGACAATTCAGCAAGGGACTTCATTCTAGAGGGGTACTCGCCGTTGACTCCTCAACTTCTGCATTACATAGCGATGTGGCTGAATTGAAGGATATGATGAAAAGGTTCATGCTACAAGGAACCCCACAACAACTTAAGGCATGTGGCATTTGCGCTGATCTTTATCACCCAACAAACACTTGTCCAATGCTGCAGGAGCCAAATGTAGAGCTGAATGCCATGGGGAACTTTGTTCCTCAGCGACCCAGGTTTGGTAACTATGCTAATCCCAATCAATACAATAACAACTATAATGCAGGTTACCAGGGGTATGGCTATGGTAATAACCAAGCCCCTTTCAATCCACAAGGAGGACCCCATTTCAGACCTCAGCAACCATTTGATCAAAGACAGAGAGGACCTCCACCAACTGATAATCAATCCAATGAGGATCCTCTCAAAGCTCTCACAAAGATCGTCCTGGGTCAAGCTGAGCACCAAAAGATACAAGATGAGCACCAAAAGAATATGGAGAAGCAACTTAGCCAAATGGCTCAATCGCTGAGCGAACTACTGGCGAAGGACTCAGGACAGCTACCATCTCAAACGGTGGTGAATCCCAAGGAGAACGTCAGCGTTGTGACACTAAGAAGTGGTAAGGAACTGATTACCACTCCCCATAATGATACTAACCTTGATAATTTTGAAACAGGTGCGAACGAGGAAGAAGAAGGAGTTCGAAATCGCCAGCCGCCCCGCGGCACCCCTGAGCCGCCCCGCGGCCAAGGCGATTCGGAAGACGCGGAAAATCGCCGGCCGCCCCGCGGTCTCTCCAGTGACTCCACTGACAGGTATGTTCGACCTGATTTTCCCCCTCTTAATTCTTTTAAACCCGTTCCTCCCTTTCCTGAAGCACTCAGAGACACAAAAAGACCAGACAATGACAAAGAGATCTTTGAGACGTTCAGTAAGTGTGAGGTAAACATCCCTTTACTCAATCTGATTAAAAGTATTCCTCGTTATGCCAAATTTCTCAAGGAACTTTGCACAATAAAGAGGAATCAAAAGTTGAAAGGGAAGCAGAAAATTAAGGTAAGCGAACATGTGTCTGCTGTGTTTCAAAAGCGCCTGCCTAAGAAATGTAGCGACCCTGGCATGTTTACAATTCTATGTGTGATAGGTGAAACTAAGTTTGATAAAGCTTTGTTAGACTTGGGTGTATCTATTAATGTTTTACCTTATTCTCTGTATGAATCATTGGGTTTAGGACCTTTGCATGAGACTAGAGTGGTAATCCAACTAGCGGATCGATCAAATGCTTTTCCTAGAGGCATAGTTGAGGATGTTTTAGTTATGGTTGACAATTTGATCTTTCCTGCTGATTTCTTTGTCTTGGACATGGAGCATGGTAACCAAGAGGCTCCTATTCTGCTAGGAAGGCCCTTTTTAAAGACTGCTAGAACAAAAATTGATGTGTATTCTGGTTCTTTGACTATGGAATTTGATGGTGAGAAGGTTGAATACAATATATATGATGCTATGAAATTCCCTTCTGATGATCATTCCTTATGCTTTATGGATGCCATTGATACTTGTATGCAGGATACCTTTGATATGAGTTATGTAGATGACCTGCAGGTAGCTTTAGAAACTCCTATTGAGGAGTTCTCATTGAATTATGCTTTATCCACTAACCTGCAGGAGACCATGAGAGAATTGTCCTCCCTACCTATATACTCACAGGCAGATACCTTTATGGCATTGACCGTTCCCAATGAAAAGCTCTTACCTTCTATCGTCCAGGCACCTGAAGTTGAGCTCAAGCCTCTTCCTGAGCATCTGAAATATGCATTTGTGGGAGAGGGTGACACCTTGCCTGTCATCATCTCTAACAAGCTTACCAAAGAACAGGAAGATAGGTTGGTAGGAGTGCTCAAAGAGCATAGGACAGCTCTGGGATGGACCATAGCGGATATCAAGGGAATCAGCCCAGCTACTTGCATGCACAGGATCCTATTAGAAGAGGGAGCCAAACCTTCAAGGCAACCTCAACGGAGACTCAACCCACCTATGATGGAGGTAGTGAAGAAGGAGGTGCTCAAACTCCTTCAGGCAGGTATGATCTATCCCATCTCTGATAGTCAATGGGTTAGTCCAACGCAGGTAGTACCAAAGAAGGGTGGCATTACAGTGGTTGAGAATCAAGAAGGTGAGTTAGTCCCTACCAGAGTTCAAACAGGCTGGAGAGTTTGCATCGATTATCGTAAGCTGAATGCGGTAACTCGAAAAGATCACTTTCCCTTACCTTTCATTGATCAAATGCTTGAAAGACTTGCTGGTCGTCCATATTACTGCTTTTTAGATGGATATTCAGGGTACTTTCAGATAGCCATAGCACAAGAGGATCAAGAGAAGACAACATTCACTTGTCCGTTTGGCACTTTTGCATATCGCAGAATGCCTTTTGGCTTGTGCAATGCTCCTGGGACATTCCAACGTTGTATGGTAAGTATCTTCTCTGAATATATAGAGCAATTTATTGAGGTCTTTATGGATGATTTTACAGTCCATGGTGATAGTTTTGATGCTTGCCTCAACCATTTGGCGCTTGTGCTTAAAAGATGTGTTGACACTAATTTAGTGCTCAATTCAGAAAAGTGTCTTTTTATGGTTGAGGAAGGCATTGTTTTGGGTCACATTGTCTCCCATAAAGGGATTGAGGTTGATAAGGCAAAGATTGACATCATTCAATCATTGCCTTATCCTACTAATGTGCGTGAAGTTCGTTCCTTTTTAGGCCATGCAGGATTCTACCGCAGGTTCATTAAGGACTTCTCAAAGATCACCTCACCCTTGTGTGAGCTGCTGAAGAAGGAGGTTACATTTGCCTTTGATGAGAAGTGCAGGACGGCGTTTGATGAGTTAAAGACTTGTCTTACCAGTGCACCAATCATACAAGCACCAAATTGGTCTCAGCCGTTCGAATTGATGTGTGACGCTAGTGACTATGCTGTGGGAGCCGTGCTTGGACAAAAGGAAAGGAGAAGCTCTCATGTCATATACTATGCATCGATGACCCTGAATGGAGCTCAAAGAAATTACTCAACCACAGAAAAAGAACTTCTTGCTATAGTTTTTGCACTTGAGAAATTTAGATCTTATTTGCTTGGTACAAAAGTTATTGTTTACACTGATCATGCAGCACTTCGTTACCTTTTGACGAAGAAAGAGGCTAAACCAAGACTGATTAGATGGATCTTGCTTCTAAGCGAGTTTGACATTGAAATCAGGGACAAAAAGGGTGCTGAGAACCTGGTTGCTGACCATCTAAGTCGTATTGTGCAGGAGGAGAATGGACAAGATGGCATAGTGGGGAGCTTTCCTGACGAAGAGCTTCTACAGGTCTTCGCCATCGCCAGCCGCCCCGTCGCCACCCCAGGCTGCCCCGCGGCCGAGTCATCAGAGGTGGATTTCTCCGCAATCGCCGGCCGCCCCGTAGCCACCACAGGCCGCCCCGCGGCCGAATACTCGGAGAAAGTTTCCCTCGGAATCGCCGGCTGCCCCGTCGCCACCTCTGGCCGCCCCGCGGCCTCTGCAGACTCTGAACTCGAATCTCTCCTCAAGGTTAGTGCTCTTCCACGCCCTTGGTTTGCTAACTTGGTAAACTTTCTAGTGTCGGAAGAGTTTCCACCCAACTTTTTAAAGGCTCAAAAGGACAAGATACGTCACGATGCTCGTTTCTATGTTTGGGATGACCCCTACCTATGGAAGCATTGCGCAGATCAGGTGATACGTCGGTGTCTTCCCGACAATGAGGTACAATCTGTCCTTAATTTTTGTCATTCCCATGAATGTGGTGGACACTTTGGACCACAAAAGACAGCTAGGAAGGTACTTGATGCAGGATTCTTTTGGCCTCATATATTTCGTGATTCTTATGCTTTTTGCAAATCCTATGATCGCTGGCAGAGAATTGGGAATCTTTCTAAGAGGAATGAGATGCCACAAACTCGCATGATATTTTGTGAGATTTTTGATGTTTGGGGCATTGACTTCATGGGACCATTCCCTAACTCCTTTGGAAACCTATATATTTTGCTTGCGGTGGACTACGTCTCCAAGTGGGTGGAGGCGAAGGCCACCAGAACTGATGATTCAAAGGTAGTTGCAGGTTTCCTTAAGGAGCTATTCTCTAGATTTGGAGTCCCAAAAGCACTAATCAGTGATAAGGGGACCCATTTCTGCAACAAGACTGTGAGTGCCCTCTTAAAAAAGTATCATGTGACTCAAAGGGTGTCTACTGCATACCACCCCCAGACCAATGGGCAAGCTGAGGTGTCTAATCGCGAGATAAAGACTATCTTGGAGAAGACTGTTGCCCCAAACAGGAAAGATTGGAGTGTCAGACTTGATGATGCTCTATGGGCCTATCGAACGGCTTACAAGACTCCCATTGGGATGTCTCCATTTAGATTGGTCTATGGAAAGGCTTGCCATCTTCCTGTCGAGCTTGAACATAAAGCATATTGGGCGGTGAAGCAGTGCAACATGCAGATTGACGAAGTTGGGGAGTTCAGGAAACTACAGCTGCAGGAGTTGGAAGAGTTGAGATTGGATGCCTATGATAATTCTGTCACTTATAAGGAGAAGACAAAGGCATGGCACGATAAACATATCTTGCGAAAGGATCTCAAAGTTGGGGAAAAGGTCCTGCTATTTCAATCGCGCCTACAACTCCTCCCAGGTAAGCTTCGTTCTAGATGGACAGGACCATATGTGATTACTAATGTCTTTTCTCATGGTGCAGTAGAGTTACTAAATGAGAGGAATGGAGACATCTTCAAGGTCAATGGTCATCGAGTTAAACCCTATTATGAGAATTTTGTCAAACAGGACGGTGATGAGTTGGTTCTCACTGAACCAAATGCTGAGGATCAATAGGGTGTCATAACGTCGAGCCAACGACGTTAACTAAAGGCGCTGCTTGGGAGGCAACCCAAGGTAATAGTTTAGCTATTTTCTTTTTGCATTACGTTTTTTTTAGTTTATTTTTGTTTTGGTTGGACATACTAACACTGCAGGGAGAAAGAACAAAGGAAAAGGGCGAAAAAGATTCTGGCCGCCCCGTCGCCAGCCAGGCCGCCCCGCGGCTAGGTCACAGCGAAATCCCTTCGCAAAGATCGCCGGCCGCCCCGTCGCCTGCCCAGGCCGCCCCGCGGCCTAAGCCGGATAGGAAATTTTTTAGGGGCCCGTGTGGGCCCCCACTTTCTACCAAAATAAACCCTAGCCTCTATCTTCTTCCCATTCTATCTTCTAGCCGCCCCTGTCGCCTCTATCCCCTATCTTCTTCCTCCTTCTTCAAGCTCCCACAAATCCTCCATTACAACATTTCCCCAAGCTTTCTTTCCCCCAAATTTCCACAAAACTACTCTTTTCTCACATTCCCATCTTCCTTCCACATAAAAACTCCACCCCACCACCTCATTCTCCTAGATCCACACAAAAAATCGCTCCTCCCAAGTTTTTCTAGCGAATTTCCTTCGGATCCACTACAAAGAAGGACGGTTTTGGGACGTCGGAGAGCAGATCCGATGTCGGAGTACACAGATCCGGAAAGTCTTAGGCCACCCCGTCACCTGACCCGTCGCCCCGCGGCCACACCTGTTGCCGGCCGCCCCGTCGCCACCTTCGGCTGCCCCGCGACCCTTGCAGAGACTGATTTTCCGTGAGTTCTTCTTTGATTTCAATTCTTTTGGTAATATTTCTTAGCTCAGATTCACTATGTCGAGACCACATGGAATGAATAAAAATCAGAAGGAGAGATGGACTGCGTTAAACACTAGAAACTTCTTTGTAACGAAATTCTTTCATGAGCCTACCTTGAGATTATTACAGATGGATGCCTGCACTAGGCAACTATTAGAGCATGGGGGCCTAGGAGGGTTTTTAGAGAAGAATGCTCCTACTTATCCGAGTTTATGTAAGGAGTTTCTAGCCACTTTGAGTGTGGGACGTACATCCATTGAGTTTCGATTATTGGAAAGGGGTCATGAGCTATCAAAGGTGAGATTGGCAGAGATTCTGGGTGTTACTGCTGCGCCGACCGCTGGTTGGCTTGATGTCTGCAAGGGAGAGGGCCTTGTGGCTTTTTGGATGGCATCTACTAGGGTGCCTTTTGAGGCCAAGAAGGACCAGTACAACTCCAGCATTCGCCATCCTGCTTTACGACTGATTCACAAGGTTCTGGCGAACACCTTCTTCGCACAGGCTGAGGTCAACAAGATCTCGCTGAAGGACATGTCATTTCTGTGGTGTCTGACGCCAGAGAGCCCTGTGGTTCCAGGTTGGGTAGATCTGTTTCTAATGAACTGCAAGGATATCCTGGACAAGCGCGACAGGGTGACCATCAGTTTTGGGGGTCTTATCACCCTCATTGCTCGCGCATGCATCAATATGAGCGCTGTCCATGACATTCAGCATGGATCATTTCTTTATGATGAGGCCCAGTTGAGGAAAACTGGCCACATGGAGGGCAGAGCACCGATGTGGATCTGGAGGGCAGGCCATCAGGGGAGCATCCAGTTGAGATTGCCCCGTCATCTCCCATTTGGCCCTACAGCTGCTGATTTCTATATGGGGGATGAGATGGATGAGGATGATGATGAGGAGGAGGAGCAGGCTCCTGAAGCTGAGCGGGAAGATGCTGAGGATGTTCCCAGAGTTCAGACGGATATTGGGGGCAGTGGAGCTGGACCTTCTGGCACAGCTGGAAGTGCTGGTCCAGACTACTACGCGCTACAGCAGCAGATGGCCGATCTATATCTCCAGCAGAACACTATGTGGGAGCATCAGCAGATGATGTCGCGTCGTCAGGACGCAATGTGGGAGAACCAGCAGCGGATGTCCCAGAGGCAGGATGTGATGTGGGACCACCACCAGCAGCTGTATGTGGAGATTGGCGACATTCATCGGGATGTACGTGGCTTGACTTCTCACCTGGAGGATGTCTCTGAGGGCCAGGCATCGATCAGACGGATGCAGGAGCAGATATGGCAGAGGCAGGAGGACTTCTATCGATTCGCCTATCCACAGTTTCCACCATACCCGCCGCCGCCTCCACCTCAGCAGTGAGCATGTCAGTTGTTTCTTATCTTTTCCCTTTTATTTTTATTTTGATGTTTTTGTTCTCTTTTCTGCATTGAGGACAATGTCAGAACTAAGTGTGGGGGAGAAGACTTGCAAACTCTCTGTATTTTGGTTCTAAGTTGCACTGCATTTTAAATTTTAGGTTTGCATGTCTAGTTCTATTGGTTGTATGCATATTTAGTTTCTTCCATTATTTCTTATTCAGAAAAAATGAAAAAAAAAACAGTTTTAGTTATTGCATTATTAGGAATAGGTCTTATTTCCCCATGTGGATGCCGTTTGTCCTCTATATTTTCTATTGAGATTTATGCCCCATGATGTGCTTGGATTGTTGAAGCCTTCGATATATGTTTTCTACACTATTTGGTGGGCATGATTGATTGATAATTGAGCGCATAAAATCTTGAATTTTTGGGTGATCTTGGAGTTCTAGACATGTCCTGGTGAGCTTATTTTGGCCTATTCAGGACTACACTTTATTTAGTCCTCTTGCTTGTTGTGTGTACTCTCTTCGATTACTTCCTCTTTGACTTGCATTTAGATATCTTTTTCAAGGCTGCATATTATGATTTCTGCACATGACTTAAACATGATTGAGGCACCTTTATTAGCCCTATTTGACTCTATTCCCACCTTACATATTATCCTCTGCTTGAAGCCAGTTTGAGCCTAATTGCCTATTCTTTTATAGCTCCACAAGATGATTCCATAGCCAATTATAGCCTGACCCCATCCGGGAATTTAGGAATAGTTGGTGAATATCTATTGTGGATGATGGTTTGTAGTGGTGGATTGTATGTTGGAGGTGTATTTATGAGATGTTTGATTCTTGCTAGCATTTTTATTACTTGGGACCTAAGGAGGATAAAATTCACTTAGGGGTAAAAGTCAAGAAAAATCAGTTGATATAGCATGAATGAAAAGAAAAAAAAAGAATACAAAAAAAAGAATACAAAAAAAAAGAAAAAAAAAGAGAAGAATAAAGGAATGAGTTGAGTTGGTTTGTAAAGTTTTGTGCTTGAGATTGGCGTTGTTTGGCATTATAGAGATATGGTATGACATGTTTATGAGTGGTTGTACGATTTGGTTTCTTCCTTAGTTCCCGGATTATGAGCACCACATGACCAAAATTGTTCCATACTGTATATGTTCTACGTTGGCCCCATTACAACCCAATTGAAAGACCTCATGATTTTTGTTGTGTGTAGAGTCACCAGCGGTGGAGATTTAGAACACTGGTGCAAGGCTCTTGTAGCTAAGTTTTTGAAGATTGAGTTTTGAGCGTAAACATTTAAACCTAAACACTTGAGCGAGAGTGAAACACATCTCCTTTGTGAGGTCTAGAATGGATATGGTTGCCTGATTTCATTGATTATTCCAATTATGTGCTATGATGTTATTAATCTTTTGTGTTTGCTAGTTTTCATGCACTTAAAGAATATTGAGGTGTGGATACATGAATTGCTATTCTGTGGGGCTGCAGAGTTGAGTTTTATATTGCTTGAGGACAAGCAAAGGTTCAAGTGTGGGGGAATTTGATAGAGCATATTTAGTATTGCATAATATATTGCATTTAGCATAATTTAGGTGTGAATATTACATTTATTTAGTTGAATTTGCATTTTTACTTGTTGAGTTAGAAGAGGCGGAATCTACATGATTTTATGTTTTATTTCAGGAAAAGTAGATTGGAGGTGAAATGATATTGAAAAGAGCGGAAACAAGTTAAAGAAGTAGTTAGGAGCTGCTGGAGACGAAAAGGAAGCAGGTCGGAAGAATCGCAGGCTGCCCCGCGACATCGCAGGCCGCCCTGCGGCTCGAAGGAAGAAACGGAGAAGTTCGCTGATCGCCGGCCGCCCCGCGGCCCGTGCAGAGACTGATCGTCAATTTCGGATTTTACTTAGGGTTTTCATTAAGCTATTTTGGGCCGATTTTCTCTAGACTATTTAAGGCTTTTCTAGTTGTTCTTTCATTAACCTTATGCACTTTACACCATTGTTGAGAGTGCAGTTGAGCATGAGCAACTAAACTCTCGAGGTTTCGCCTACGATTTGGATCTTTGATTGTTGAATTGTGAGTTTCTTAATCTAGTTCTTATTCCTATTGCAATGTTTTGACTTCTTTGTGCTTAATTGCTTTAATGTGTTTTATTCTCTCTGGCCTGGCCGACTAGTTAGAGTAGATTCATTCAATTGCTAGGGTTTTGTAGATTCCTCGTAGCGAACCTTAACCCAAGTGGCAATCATATCTCTTTAGGGCTCGTAGGACTAATTGGATGTGTAGGAAGTTGAATATATGTTAAATATCGACTCGTAGCTTGAGATTGCATGTACCTTGGTTAATTCATATTCTTAATGCTATCTCTAGGTTAAATCTTAACCGTGTTAGGGTTATTTAGAGATAAGGGTTGCTAGGACTCGTAGGACTAGTAATTTACATAAGATCTGGACAACGACATTGATAGGAACAGACAAGAACTAGAGGCTGAAACAAGGATCGAATTCATCAATCGAAGTGATAAATTGTAGGTGAACCTATTCCTTCCCACTGCATTCTTAAACCAATTCACTTTGTTTGCTTGCTTCTGCTTTGCTAAAAGGCAGATCTTTTCACACTAAAAACTCCCTCTTTTCTCTCTTAGCAATTAGAATTAGACTTGAATTTAATAGATTTCCCTGTGGATCGATCTCTTACTTATACGCTATACTAGTTAGTGAGTTTGAGTATTCTTTAACAAGAACAACGACAGGTTTTCCTCTTGTCAAGTAGGTAAGGAGATTTGTGTGAGCATTAATGGTGGTAATGCTCAACCACCTCAGAGTACGGTTGATTTAAATTTCGTCCAAGCGCTGAAATGGAGTTTTGGTCCTACTCATTTCTTTCCTGGTCTCTCCTCTATTCCTTCGTCGAAGGGGAACCGAAATATTCATAATGTTGTGAAGCTAACTGTATTTCCAGATGTTGAGAAGGGAAAGCTGAAGATTCGGCCTGAAGATGTCAAAGAATCACATGAGCAGTGGAATGCTACCCTGATGGGTGTGGTCGCTGGTGGCCTGGTGTCGTATATGTCTATCAGGAACTTTGTGGATTCTGAATGGAAGATTGAAAGCCCGAAAGTGCTGCTCAAGAATAATGGCGTGCTTGTCTTTAGATTTTGCTCTGAAGAAGATCTGAACTGGGTGCTGAGCAATGGTCCGTGGCATGTCCAAGGTTCGAAACCCCTCATTCTGAAAAGATGGTGCCCTAGGATGCCGATTTCTTGGAGCGCCTTTGATTGTATCCTTTGCTGGGTCTGCCTTCCCGACCTGGAGCCTACGCTTTTTACCAGTACAAACCTCAGCAGGTTAGGGTGTTCGATTGGTACCCCGTTGTGCATTAATGAGAAAACTGCGTTGGGGGATAGAATTTCTTATGCAAGGCTGCTGATTGAAGTCTCGTTGAAGGAGTCGTTCCTGGAATCCATTGAAATTGAGAATCTTGACGGCTCTAAATACCACCAGAAAGTTGTGTTTGAGTGGACTCCCTTGAAATGTTTGTTCTGCAACTGCTCTGGCCACTCTGATGCCGGTTGCTTCAAACAGAGAAGTCATCAAAGGAAACAACCTCGTATGGAATGGAAGCCCAAGCTTGTTACCAGGGGTGAAGGGCAACAGGATGAGACTTGTGGAGTTCAGAGCACTGTTTGTAACATGGATGTGAGTAATGATGCCGGTGCAGGGATCGGTCTGGCCGCTGAGCCACTCTTGGGGGCGATTGCTGGTGAGATTGACAGAGGGGAGCAGTCCTGTGATGCTGCTACCAAGCTTGGTCTTACTGATGTTATTTCAGATGCCAGAACTATAGGTGCAAGTTTGGTGCTCAAGTCTTCTGAGTCTCCTCTTTGTTCAGCAAGTGCAGACAGATCTTCTGAGGAGTGTCGCATTGAGCTTGTGAGTAATCCAGAGTTGAGTTGGAGCGATGTGGTAAGTAAGAAATCTGGCAGATCTCCGGGAGCTGGTTCTAAGGGTTCGACAATCAGAAGCTCTGAGCAGAATCAGGGGGAATTTGTTATATCTAAATCTGCTTTTGACATCCTCAGCAAGGTGAATGTTGGTTCAGAAATTGACAGGTGCAGCACTATGCTTACTGATCCTAACTGTGAGAGTAGCACTCACATTTTGGGTTCTCATGGATTAAATTAAAATTGCAGCCTGGAATATTGCGGGTATCAAGGATCCCGTAAAAAATAATATTATTACTACTTATTGTTTCGATAATAATATTAATATGATTGGGTTATTGGAAACTAAACTTATTGACGAGAATTTTGAGGATGTGAAGCGCAGGCTCATGAAAGGCTGGAAGGTTTGTGTGAATGGTGGTAATGAAGTTAAGGGTAGGATTTGGCTGACATGGAATCCGGACGTCTTCAGTGTGGATATTCTGGGCATTACTGATCAATATATACACTGTCTGGTTGTATCTGCAGATCACAAATTCAAGTTTGCTGCTACTTTTGTTTATGCCCATAACAGCAAATCTGAGAGAGCCTCTTTATGGCATGATCTGAAGGGGTTTGCTGATCTTTTGACCCTTCCTTGGGTTGTTCTTGGAGATCTTAATTGTATCCTAAAAATTGAAGAAAAATGGCCTCAGCGGAAAGGCCAAGGGGATGAGTTTATTGAGCTGCAAACGGTGTTGAATGAGTGCTGCATTTTTTATCTTCCGTATACTGGGGCTGAGCTTACTTGGAGTAACAAACAGAAAGGGGAACACAGAATTGAGCGCAAACTTGACAGGATTCTTGTCAATGGTGAATGGATGGATATGTTTGAGAACACTAAGGCCATCTTCGACCCTCCCCTCGTTTCTGATCACTCTCCAGCTGTTGTTTTGCTTAGGAATGATGTGTGCAGACGTCGTTACCCGTTCAGATATAAGAACTTTTGGGGGAAAGAAAAGGAATTTGAGGCCATCGTTAGTGCAGCTTGGAATGAGGATATGATTGGATCTAAGCAATTTAAGCTTGCTAAGAAATTGAAGAACGTCAAGGAGGCTCTTAAGCCCTGGGACAAGGCCTGTTTTCCTGAACTTCAAACCGTCATCAAGCTGAATAAGAGCACCCTCACTGACCTGCAGATCAGGATTAGAACTGAGAAAGATAATGTTAGGCTAGTGGATGAGATTGCAGCAGCTGAAGGGGTCCTTAGACAGAATGTGGCCCGTCTGATGAGCCTCTCCACTCAAAGAGCTAAGCTTCATTGGTTGACGATGGGTGAAGAGACTTCATCCATTTTCTATCGCAGTGTGAAAGAAAGACGATCACGCAATGCCATCCTTTTTATGCGTGATAATGCAGGCAGGAGTTTAGAAGAGGAAGATGCTATTCGCTCTCATATTCTCGTGTTCTTCACTGAGCTGCTGTCTTCCCGTGCTAACTATAATGTTGGTTTGAATCTCCCTTCAGGGGCTGAGTTTACTAGTGAGCATTTTGATTCTTTGACCAGGTTGCCTTGCTACGATGAAATCAGGAAGAAGGTTTGGTCAATTGGTGCCAACAAATCCCCGGGTCCGGATGGGTTTGGGAGCCAATTCTTCAAAGATGCTTGGAGAATTGTAGGTGTGGACACATGTGAAGCTATACATGAGATTTTCAGGAATGGGCAGATCTTAAAACAATTTAATTCCACATTCATTTCCCTTCTCCCGAAAGTCTATAATCCTACTTTTGTGAAAGATTTGAGGCCTATATCGTGTTGTAACACGATCTTGAAAGTGGTTACCAAAATCATTGCTGGTAGGCTGAAGGGGCTGCTCAGTGATGATATCTCAGATTGTCAAGGAGCGTTTATTCATGGTCGATCCATAGCTCAGAATTCGGCTGTTGCTACAGAAATTGTTTATGGTTATGGAACGAAGCGGGGCTCGCCTAGATGCACTATAAAGGTGGATTTGCAGAAGGCTTATGACTACTTGAGTTGGGATTTTGTTAAGCAAACTCTTGTCTACCTTAAACTGCCTGAGAAACTTATTCATCTTATCATGGAGTGTGTTACCACTCCCACATACTCGATTCTTATTAATGGCGCTCCGGAAGGCTTCTTCCATGGTAAGAGAGGCCTTAGGCAGGGGGATCCCCTTTCCCCCTACCTTTTCGTATTGTGTATGGAGATCCTTAGTAGGAAGCTGCATCATGCCACTGATGTTCCGGGCTTCAAGTTCCATCCTAAATGCAAGAGCATACGCCTCACTCATCTTGCTTTTGCTGACGGCCTGCTGATATTTTGTCATGGAGATGTGCAGTCCGTTAGTATTATTAAGGACTGTCTAGATGACTTCTTTGTTGTTTCGGGTCTCAAGGCTAATGTCGATAAGAGTACGGTCTTCCTTGCGGGCTTCTCTGATGCTGTGGTTGATAGTATTGTAAATCGGCTTGGTTATGTCAGAGGCGACCTACCTGTGAAATACTTGGGTACTCCTCTCTGCTCAAGAAGGATTCAGATTCATGAGTATGGGGAACTGTACGGTCAGCTCAGCAAGGTTATTAACTCATGGGCTGTTCGGAAGTTATCCTATGTCGGGCGTTTACAACTTCTAAATTCTGTGTGCATGGGTATTAACAATTTCTGGAGCCAATCCCTCCTTTTGCCGTCTGGTCTGATCAATACCATTGAAGGTATGATTAGAAGCTTCCTATGGAGCGGTAAACTGGATGGTCGTCGTCATCTTGTGGCTTGGGATGAGGTGACTAAGCCGAAGAGCGAGGGTGGGCTTGGTATTCGTGACCTACAGTCCTGGAACAAATATTTGCTAAGCTATGCGAGGATATTGTGAGTCAGAAACCTGGGATATGGGTTCAGTGGTGTAATGCCAACCACCTGAATGGTGCTCAAGTATGGGATGTGAGCACTAGGCTGCACGACACATGGCTTTGGAAAGGAATTATGAAGGTGAAAGATGACATTAGACACGCTGTTTCCGAGCTTGACAGTGCCGGATTTCCTGATCTCACCGTGGTCTTAAATGACATGGGCAGCATCTCTTGCGCCAAGCTCTATGAAAGGCTGAGACCGAGGGGTCAAGAGGTGGACTGGGGCGGAATCATATGGGCTAAGCCGGTCAGCAGGAAGTGGAGTTTTGTGACTTGGCTAGCCATGAAGAAACGGTTACAAACTGGGCATATTACGAAACATTGGCTGGGCGACGAAGCTGCTGTTTGTGTGCTGTGTAAGAGAGAAGAAGAGACTACCGACCACTTGTGGTTTGGCTGCCCCGTCATTATTGTTGTCCAACATATTGTCTTCAACTGGGCTGGTATTGGGCGTTGCTTTGACACCGTCTCGAGCTTCCTTGAGTGGTTTGCAGCTGAACCGCCTAGGAATCGCAAGAAGAGAGTATTCCGTGCCAAGTTACTTTGCTTTCAAGCTCTTATTTATTTTACTTGGCTCGCTCGTAACAAGCTTGTATTTAACAATGAACCGTTTGATGGTGCTAGATGTGCTAACCATATCATAGCTAGTTGTCGATCCCGGCTATCCATTAAGCATAGGAATGCTAATGGGTAACCTGGCTCGATAGAGACTTGGTATTTTTTTGCGAGGTGTGGGTAGGTTTTTGTCGATATTGGTGCTGGGGTTAGGATTGGAGGTATAGAGGGGACTTTTGGTATAGTGTTTCTCCCTTCTTACGTAAGACCCCTTTGTATGGTCTTACCTTTTGTAAATCTTGGTGTTACCACCACAGCTATATATTTAACACTTCAGAACTAACAAATGTTGAATAAAACCTTATATTAACTACTAAATTAATATTAAAATACTATAAGAGTATATTTTGAGGAAAAATCATATAAGTAACTAACAAATGTTTAATAAAACCTTATATTAACTACTAAATTCATATTAGAATGCTATAAGAGTATGTTTTGAGGAAAATTGATATAAGTAAATAACAAATGTTTAATAAAACCTTATATTAACAGCTAAATTCTTATTAGAATACTATAAGAGTATGTTTTGAGGAAAAATCATATAAGTAACTAACAAATGTTTAATAAAACCTTATATTAACTAAGAAATTGTTGTTAGAATACGATAAAAGTATGTTTTGAGGAAAACTCATGTAAGTAACTAACAAATGTTGAATAAAACCTAATATTAACTAATAAATTCATATTAGAATACTATAAGAGTATGTTTTGAGGAACTATCATATAAGTAACTAACAAATGTTTAATAAAACCTTATATTAACTACTAAATTCATATTAGAGTACTATATGAGTATGTTTTGAGGGAAAATCATATAAGTAAATAACAAATTTTTAATAAAACCATATATTAACTACTAAATTCTTATTAGAATACTATAATAGTATGTTTTGTGGAAAAATCATATAAGTAACTAACAAATGTTTAATAAAACCTTATATTAACTACTAAATTCATATTAGAATACTATAAGAGTATGTTTTGAGGAAATCTCATATAAGTAACTAACAAATGTTTAATAAAACATTATATTAACTACTAAATTCTTATTAGAATACTATAAGAGTATCTTTTGAGGAAAAATCATATAAGTAACTAACAAATGTTTAATAAAACCTTATATAAACAAAGAAATTGTTGTTAGAATACAATAAGAGTATATTTTCAGGAAAACTCATGTAAGTAACTAACAAATGTTCAATAAAACCGTATATTAACTACTAAATTCTTATTAGAATACTATAAGAGTATGTTTTGAGAAAAAATCATATAAGTAACTAACAAATGTTTAATAAAACCTTATATTAATTAATAAATTGTTGTTAGAATACAATAAGAGTATGTTTTGAGGAAAACTGATGTAAGTAACTAACAAATTTTCAATAAAACCTTATATTAACTACTAAATTCATATTAGAATACTATAAGAGTATGTTTTGATTAATAATTATATAAGTAACTAACAAATGTTTAATAAAACATTATATTAACTACTAAATTCATATTAGAATACTATAAGAGTATGTTTTGAGGAAAAATCATATATGTAACCAACAAATGTTTAATAAAACCTTATATTAATTACTAAATTCTTATTAGAATACTATAAGAGTATGTTTTGAGGAAAAATCATATAAATAACTAACAAATGTTTAATAAAACCTTATATTAACTAAGAAATTGTTGTTAGAATACGATAAAAGTATGTTTTGAGGAAAACTCATGTAAGTAACTAACAAATGTTGAATAAAACCTAATATTGACTAATAAATTCATATTAGAATACTATAAGAGTATGTTTTGAGGAACTATCATATAAGTAACTGACAAATGTTTAATAAAACCTTATATTAACTACTAAATTCATATTAGAGTACTATATGAGTATGTTTTGAGGGAAAATCATATAAGTAAATAACAAATTTTTAATAAAACCATATATTAACTACTAAATTCTTATTAGAATACTATAATATTATTTTTTGTGGAAAAATCATATAATTAACTAACAAATGTTTAAAGTAACTAACAAATGTTTAGGTTTGAGAGCGTTTAGGGTTGGGCGAATTAGGAGATTTGTGGGATTCTACTGTCTCACCCTTTGCCTCCCGGCGGCGGCCGGATCTGGGTGGCTCCCGGCCTTGCCTCCTTTTGAATGGCAAGGGGTAAACGGGGGCGTGGCGGGCGAGGTGGGCGAGGTGGTTGCAGGCATGGTGGTGGTTCGGTGGAGCGTGAGGAGCTTGCCAGGGAGCTTCGTTCCTCCATCTTCCGTTCTAACTCGAAGTACGATCCTCGGCAAGATCCGAACGATTCGGATGGGGATGAGCATGGTAAGTCTCCGAGGATCCCCAATCTGGGTTCTCAGCCTCCTCCGTCGTCCTCGTCGGGGAAGGACCCTCCTTCGGGTGCTCGCGAAGATGGAAAAAACGTGGATTTGGGCAGTTCGAAAGGGGGTGATACTGATAAGGTGGGTGCTCCAGTCGGAGGATCGGGTTCTGGTCCGGGTGGAGACTCTCCCCGGCCGGGGTCGTCGTCGGGTGGATCCGAGAGGGTGGAGGGTAACATCTCCGATACCCTGAAGGTCATGGCAGACGGGCATACTTCTGGGACTAAAGAGGATGCCTCCTCTCACGAACCGGTGCCGGGATCTACTCATACTCAGTCCAATGCGGGTAGATCCCTTTCGTATGCCCAGGTAACTCGTGGACCTAACCAGGCTTCAAACTCATTCAGATTGGAGTTTATCCCAGGGGTAAGTGGAGATCGAATCATGTACTCCGACGACGATATTGCGGAATCTTCAAAAGTGTGGGAGGCCACTCTGTTAGGAGCAATTATGGGACCTGCAATCCCAACAAGAAAAATAGTTGAGTTCATACGTAGTGCTTGGAAGGTATCTCCGCTTACATTCTATGTCAAATCTAATGGTATCCTTGTGTTTCGTTTCTCGACCCTTGACGATCTCAACTGGGTGATGGAAAAGGGGCCCTGGTCTATTGGGGGTTCGCGTCCTATCCTTCTGAAACGGTGGATGGATGGGCAGCCCATGGATTGGCGCCTGTTCAGCTCGGTTCCGGTGTGGGTTCGATTGTCGGAACTCCCACAGTTGTTTAACTCGAATGGTATGCTGAGTCGTATTGGTAGTGGTATAGGGACACCCTTGTGTGTGGATGAATTCACTGAGAGCCATGAGTTGCTCGCGTATGCTAGACTACTGATTGAGGTGAATGTTGATCAATCTCGCCGCTCACACGTCAAGCTTGTGAATGCTCGTGGGATGGAGGTACTGCAGAAGGTCATATTCGAATGGCTTCCGTGGAGCTGCGTCAATTGCAAATGTTTCCGAAGCTATGTGCAAAATGATCAGACCGGACGCATCTCCCCCTCCTTTGACGCATGAAAAGCACCCGGGTACTGAGCACAAGGTAATGGGTGATGGAAATGAAAATCATGCTGATGTGAGGAACAAAGAAGTGGTTATGGATGAGCCTTCGTCTTCCCTAGTTCATTCGGAGACCCCTCTGGTTTGCAGCAGATGCCTCGGTGACAACCTCACTGCTGGCGGGGCTGTTGGGACTGTTGCATTTGCTGATGCTGGAGGAGATGATGGTGAGAAGAATGCAAGTAGAACAGGGGCTGGAAGTGTCATCCGGGCTTCAAATGGAACACAAACTGAGACTGTTGGAAATACAGTGGTTAATGATGATGTCTCCGACCATGAAACATCGCTCATTTGTGCTAGGATAGTTGCATCTTCATGGGCTGCGGCATCGGGTATTTTGACAAAGGAGGATGGGGGACTTGAAATCAATGAGAGCCAGACCCCGGAATTGATGAGGTGGAGAGTAAGGGATGGAGTAAAGAAGGGTACCTACCTTCTACGAGGAACTAAATCTTGTATTAACGGTGACATCAAGATGGCTTTAACCATGGACGAGCTCTTCAATGTTATGTCCGGTATTAAGGACCCAAACAGCGGGAAGGGAGACGCTGCATATTTTATGGATGAGTCGGATATCGAGAAGAGCCGAGACTCATCAGGTAACGATCAGACATACCAGCCGGGCTGACCAACAACAAGGGAGAGATGGGGATTGAGAGTAGGAGTAGGTAATGGGGATAGTATTTTGCTGTCATAGATTTATCCATGAGAGGGGGCACCACTGTCCGAGAATTTGATACATTATCAACATGAAGTTGCATTTTGCTGTCATACAAGTTAATACGTGAGAGAGGCTTTTGTGTTGGGTCTATTATTTGGGCCGGGCTAGCAATAGAATACGTGAGAGATTAGTGGATCATTTTAGTCTTCTACCCCTAATTCGGTTGTGGATGTACGGATAGTACACTCGGCATTAGTATATTTAATTATATATTGCTATATGCTATCATAGTAATATATAATTAAATATTTTATTGCTGCTTAGTCTTATTATTTGTCATGCTCAACGGTACGGGGTAGATAGTGGGGCGGAGAGTTTTTAACGAGGATTATCATTTTGTATTTTTTCAGTGAGACCCCTAGTATGGTCTTGCTTTTTTTATGTACTTCGGTTTAACCACCGCATCTATACATTTACCTATTCAGAACTAACAAATATTTAATAACACCTTATATTAACTACTAAATTCATATTAGAATACTATAAGAGTATGTTTTGAGGAAATCTCATATAAGTAACTAACAAATGTTTAATAAAACATTATATTAACTACTAAATTCTTATTAGAATACTATAAGAGTATCTTTTGAGGAAAAATCATATAAGCAACTAACAAATTTGTTAGTTCAGCAGCTTGTGTTTGATTGGAGCAGTATTAGCTGTCGGTTTGGTACCATTGCCGAGTGGCTAGGATGGTTTGCGGCTGAGCCATTGAAGATCTACAAGAAGAGGATTTATCAAACCAAGTTGTTAAGTTTCCAAGCACTCATCTACTTTACTTGGCTTGCTAGAAACAACCTTGTGTTCAACCATGAGCCATTTGATGTAAATCGTTGCGCTAATCTTATTATTGCTAGTTGTCGATCCCGATTATCCATAAAGTGGAGTGGCACTTGTGGGTAACTTGGATCGATGAGGGGTAGAGGTTTGGCAGTTATGGTAGGATCATTCTTTGAGAGATAGGCGGTTTTTTTTTGTCTAGGGGGAGGTATAGAGGGGACTCTTTGGATTTAGATTATATCCCTTCTTACGTAAGACCCAGTGTTTGGTCTTACACTTTTGTACATTTTGGGTTAATCACCAAAGCTATATATTTACCACTTCAGAACTAACAAATTTTTAATAAAACCTTATATTAACAAAGAAATTGTTGTTAGAATACAATAATAAAACCTTATGTTTTTAGGAAAACTGATGGGGTGTGTCCTATGTGGTGGTGGTGTTTCGTTTGTGGTGGGGGCTGCAGTTGGGAGGTGCTCTTCTCTCCTCTGCTGTCGGTTCTTCGCTACTGCCGGCGTTGGTACTGTACCGGGCGATGTTGCTTTCCTTTTCCCCCGTCTTTTTCCTCGGCCTGCACGATTTTTTCTGATCGGAGCTGAACAAGTTGTGGTGTTGGGGTTGTAGTTGTGGGAGCTGGGCGGCACGTGTGGTTCGGTGCCTGCTGTGCGCGTGGGTTCCTTCGGGTGTTGGCTTTGTGTTGGTTTGGTCTTCATTTCTTCCTTTACTTTTTAAAAGCTGTTTTTGCATCTTTTAACTTGTTTTTGGAAGATTTATTGACTTGTGCAGCACTTTGCCGTGTGATGGTGGTAATAATTTTCATTTTATGAGTTCCATAGTTTTTAGTGGAAATTTGTGAGTAATGAGGTCTGTGATGTGTGGTCACACGTGGGATGAGTTTTTGTGTGGGGCTTAGACTTGTGGTGATGTGTTATTAGTTGCCGTGTGTCCTGTCCGCTCGTTTGGTTGGGGTTGTGTTGATCGCCATTTCTATTATTCATTCACATTCCCATATCGGCAAGCAACACTAGATGATGAGCTTCAAAATTATGTTTGCCTTGGTATGGACTTAGATGTGGATGTGTGGTGGATTTGGTATTGAGGCAGCCCTTACTTTCATCGTGCGGACAGACAGCGGTATGAGCGGTAGTACTTTTGTGGTAATCTTCTAGTGGTATGGACGTTTGTGGGTATTATCTCCTTTTTTTCGTAAGACCCTTGGTATGGTCTTGCTTTATGTTACTCCATGGCTTTATGCCACTATCTATATATTTACCAATTCATAACTAACAAATTTCAATAAAACCTTATATTAACTACTAAATTCTTATTAGAATACTATAAGAGTATGTTTTGAGAAAAAATCATATAAGTAACTAACAGATGTTTAATAAAACCTTATATTAACTAATAAATTGTTGTTATAATACAATAAGAGTATGTTTTGAGGAAAACTCATGTAAGTATCTAACAAATGTTGAATAAAACCTTATATTAACTACTAAATTCATATTAGAATACTATAAGAGTATGTTTTGAGGAGAAATCATATAAGTAACTAACAAATGTTTAATAAAACCTTATATTAACTGCTAAATTCATATTAGAATACTATAAGAGTATGTTTTGAGGAAAAATCATATATGTAACCAACAAATGTTTAATAAAACCTTATATTAACTACTAAATTCTTATTAGAATACTATAAGAGTATGTTTTGAGAAAAAATCATATAAATAACTAACAAATGTTTAATAAAACCTTATATTAACTAAGAAATTGTTGTTAGAATACGATAAAAGTATGTTTTGAGGAAAACTCATCTAAGTAACTAACAAATGTTGAATAAAACCTTATATTAACTACTAAATTCATGTTAAAATACTATAAGAGTATTTTTTGAGGAAAAGGCATATAAGTAACTAACAAATGTTTAATAAAACCTTATATAAACTACTAAATTCATATTAGAATACTATAAGAGTATGTTTTGAGGAAAAATCATATAAGTAAATAAAAAATGTTTAATAAAACCTTATATTAACTACTAAATTCTTATTAGAATAGTATAAGAGTATGTTTTGAGGAAAACTCATGTAAGTAACTAACAAATGTTCAATGAAACCTTATATTAACTACTAAATTCTTATTAGAATATTATAAGAGTATGTTTTGAGGAAAAATCATATAAGTAACTAACAAATGTTTAATAAAACCTTATATTAACTACTAAATTCTTATTATAATACTATAACAGTATGTTTTGAGGAAAAATCATATAAGTAACTAACAAATGTTTAATAAAACCTTATATTAACAAAGAAATTGTTGTTAGAATACAATAAGAGTATGTTTTGAAGAAAACGGATGTAAGTAACTAACAAATGTTCAATAAAACCTTATATTAACTACCAAATTCATATTAGAATACTATAAGAGTATGTTTTAAGGAAATCTCATATAAGTAACTAACAAATGTTTAATAAAACTTTATATTATCTACTAAATTCTTATTAGAATACTATAAGAGTATGTTTTGAGGAAAAAATCATATAAGTAACTAACAAATGTTTAATAAAACCTTATATTAACAACTAAATTCATATTAGAATACTATAAGAGTATGTTTTGAGGAAAAATCATATAAGTAAATAACAACTGTTTAATAAAACCTTATATTAACTACTAAATTCTTATTAGAATACTATAAGAGTATGTTTTGAGAAAAAATCATATAAGTTGTAAAGGCCCGGATTTTTAAATCCTAATTCTCGTAAAAAGAAATTAAATATGAATTTAAATCGGGTTAACTAAAATCTCTTAAAATGAATTCCGGCATATAATTATTTTAAATGGACTTTCATTCAGATTTATTTTCGCTTTCGCTTGCTAAAATTTGAAAGTATAATATAATTTTATTATTTGATTCAGTTCGAGAATTCGATTTGAATTTGAAGTTTTAAGCTTTATATCTTTTGAGTCGGATAAGGTCGAGAGAGAGGGTTTCGAGGTATTTTATTTGGGTATTTGAAATATATATTTTTTTTTGACCACTTTAATTCCATTTCTTTCTTTTCTCTTTTCTCTCTCCCTCCCTCGTGATACTCTCCCTCCCCTTCCTGCAATATCCAGCTTGAAATTGTTGTTGTTATGTGGCAGAGGAATCTTTCCCCTCTATTCCAATTACTCCATGTGTAAACCCATGCCACCTCCTTCCTTTCCTGATCTATGCCCAGAAGTAAAACAAAGCAACCCAAACCCTTCTCCCCCACTTTTCATTTCGATTCAAAACAAACACTTTTACACTCCCATCTCCTATCCTCTTCTCTCTTTCAACCACAACGAACCCAACTCCATCTGCTTTTCCCCTCACAAACAGACCCTGGAACCAAGCCCAGAAAAAGGGCGGTTGCCCAGCCATAACCTCGAATGTCGACCACCACCTCCGAACTTCACTGGGCACCCCGAGCGCCTCTGTCAGTGACCCGAGCACCTCCGACGGCTACCTCCGCCTCCTTTTGAGTCCAAACAGCAGCAGCTCTCCCCGACGACCGCCAAGAGCCGCCATCAGCCTCCCGAGGGCCTCCGTCGAGCCACTTCCCCCCTCCTCTCCCCTGTTTCGCTTCCAGAACTTTGGTAAGGCTTGTCCTCCTTTCTTTCTCTCCTTCACGCCTCCAAATAACATAAAAGAGGAGCTTTGACCCCCTCCTACTCTCCCTAGGCCCTATCCGATGAGAATCCATCTCCGACGGAGCTCCGATGACGTTTCCGGCGGGTTCGAAGCCTCTCGGTGAGCATCCTAACCCCCTTTCGACTCCATTCTGTCTGAATTCTTGTGTTCGCTTCATCCTCTCTGTGATCTAACTGGCCGGGGAAAGGGAGAGGGGGAGATTCTCGGAGAGTGAGAACGTGTGAGCTTGAGAGTGCGTCAGAAAGAGTGCGAGCGAGCGAGGAGAGGGCGAGTAGCAAGCGAAGACGAGGGAACCATGGGCCGGGGTGTGAGCGAGCATAGAAGGTGAGAGAGAGAGAGAGAGAGAGAGAGAGAGAGAGAGAGAGAGAGAGAGGGGGGCACCGGCGGAACCCTTTCCGCCTTCTCCGATCGCTTCAGGCTGAAATCCAGGTTAGTCTGAGAGAGAGAGAGAGAGGAAGGGGATGGTCATGGGCCCCATCTTGCCTTCTTTTCTTCTGATTTCCGATATTGAAAGAAAGAAAGGATTTGGGCTGTGGGCTTTGGGCTTTCGGGTCAGGTATCTCTTTGTTGTCCGGGTTTTGGGCCGGGTGGGGGATCCGGGTCTGGGTGATGATTTGGGCCTTTCCTTTGTTTAGTAAGAATTACTCTTGGTTGATTTTATTTAATCAGTGTAAGGTTATTATCATTATTATGTTATTCAGCCTTTTTTGGGAGAAATATATTTCTGGAATTTATATATATTATGTAAGTGTTTGGACAATAATATTATTGGGAAAATGTATTTAGTGATGTTTTAAATTAATGAATTATGAGTGGTGATTTATAAATATGGTTGCGAAAATATAATTATTTTGTGACTAAATGTCGGAATTTATTATGTAATGATTTTGAAAATAATCATGCCGGAATTATTTCTATAATATGATTTTGAAAGATTGGTTTTAAGGTTTAAATGTTTAATGTCGGGATTCTTTGTCTTGGTTTGATGATGTTGGTTTTAAAAAGGAAATTGGGAAAATGATTTTGGTTGGTGTTGATAGTATCGGAGAAGTTTTGGAAAACGGTTTCACTATCAGTTGGTTTTGAGTATGTTGGGAACTTGGGTTTCGTATGTATGAATATCGGTCTGGTAGCTTATGGAATTGACTTGATGATAGGTGTGTATTGCTTTTGGACTTGCATTGGGCCCTTGCTTGTATTATCCTGCTGTTCTGCATCTTCAGGTAAGTTCCCTAGGGGGCTTACTCAGGTTGGACATTCATGCCTGTTGTTGCATTTTATGTTAGGTGTTGCATATGCATAAAAGCATGTCATGTAGTATCCTGTTTAGGTTGCCCTAATTGAATGAGCATCTACTTACTTTATGCGTTTGAAACAGAACGGTCGTTATCTGTGATAGTCCTAGAGTCTTTGCTAGGGTCATAGGGTAGCCCAGCCTCATCGGGTACCCTGAGTCAATCGAGTCATGAACTTCCTTATATTATGCATGCGGGCTTTATTGTGGAGCGGGTTAGGCATGCGTGCCGCCCGATTATGATGGAATGCATTCACGAGCTGGCCAGTCTCCGCCCTATCGGAAGGGGGTGGAGGTAGGAGAGGGATATGCCACTTGGCATTGTCTTGGGCCCTTTACAGTATTTTTACACATTATTATGACTAGGAGCATGTTAGTGTGTTTGACTTCCGTATTGCATTAGAGCATCTTTATTAGGTATAGCACATACTATGTGGCCTCAGCGAGGACTGCCGGTCCCGCATGAGTGGCTCGATCTGACTCCTTTCCCCGTTCTTCTTTTAAAGGTATTTCTGCAGATTTGAGTGCTCGATGTCTATATGACAGTGTTTCCTTTTGGCGAATCGAAGAATCTGGCTAATATCCTAATTTAGTAAAATGGTAATTACACACTCATGATTTGGTTTGACTGGTTCTGCCGTGACACTTTGTATCTTAACTTTGTTTCCCCTTTACTTTCATTTGAACTGAATTTCGCGGCATAGTCTTAGGACAGGTTAAGAGTACCCAATGGCCCTTCGAGGGTTTTAGGGTTTGAAATCCCTCTTTCTGCTAATCTTAAATGAGTTTGAAACCTCGACCCGTACCTGGATTGCAAGATCCGAACAAGGGGTTTTATCCCTTGAAACGTAACCCGGAAATCATAATTCTGGGCCGTTAAAAGATGGTATAAGAGCTGAGGTTGTGCAATTCGGGTACACAAGGGTCGAGTGTATGTTTTGGAAACCGCCCATGAATTTCAACGACTTTTGAAACGGATTTAAAGGGGCAAAATGAACTTAAGATGCCTAATCGAAATTGGACTAAGTATTGAACTTGACTTGTAATAAAAGAGGAAAACCGACCAAACGGGGACGCGAGTGGGTAGTAAAGGCACTAGACCACCCCTATTGGGTGTAGTTGGGAACGGTAGGCAAAATATCAGCTTGTTCTTTACAGATGGGTTTGGAGACTCCAAGGAGATCGTTATGAGTGTTATTAGCTGATTCTATGCTGAGTGCTTGATATGTTAAGGTCTGATCGGTATGCCTAACAATTAAATGTGTATTGACTGGTCTATGCAAACGAGATAGTGGGAGTACCCTTGTTTCTTTGTGGTCAAGCCCAGCTTGTGTGGAACATCCCCTTCCACTATGTTAACCCCTTGACGGCTCTATCTAGCCTTTCCCTGGATGTCAGTGTCTTTCACGGGGAATTGGGTTGGTAACCACATTGTGTCGGGAATAATGGTTGGATATGAAGATTGTGTGAGTGAATATTGGAAGGTAGTTCTTGATGTCATCTTGAGTCCAGAGTAAGGTGCTTCTGAGGTTGTCTTCTCAATCCTTATGATGATCAACCAGTGTCTCCTTGCCATAAAGAGTCGTACCAGAGTCCCACGGGAAAGAGAGGTAATGAGTCAGTTGGGAAAAGTCAATGATTGCCCTTAGGGATCTCTGTCCGGTTGTAATAGTGGCTCCCTTTGAATCGCATGACATAATTTTGAAATCTTTGGCATGTACCTTGCGAATGACCGTTAGTAAAAGATGCTCATGTTGTTGCATATATGATTAGTCACCCTGCTTAGATCTCGTATTATGCCTTACTCTCTGTCATGATTATATGTTGTCATAGCATGTCTACTTGACCTATCGTACTAACTTTGTTGATGATGGATTGGAAGCATGAGACACATGATATGAATCTATATGGTTGTTGCTTTCCCCTGAATTAGGTGCATGATAGTGTGATTAACTCTTCTTTATATGAATGCGCGTAAATAATCTCATTAGAATGCTAACTGATAAGGCCTTGATGATTATCATCCCTTTTGTGACAAATTTATAGCATGCTCGTCTAATTGTATTCATGAGGTAGACTATTGTTGGTTATTCTTCAATAAATGTTGTTGTGTGTTACTTGCGTTGAATGGAGAATATGTTGGTATAATTGAGGCTTGAAAGATGCATCTATTATCCCAATATGTGTTGATTTGAACTCATGTCCCCGTATCTAGTCACATTGCCCGTTACTTAGACTTGTATTATACCTCACTGCATTCCCTCCCATGCGTCTATAACATTGGAAAGTGATTGATTGAGCTCTTGCATATGGTCATGTAATCAATTAAAGACATGTATGTATCGTATGTATATTGAGCCATTAGTATCATGTAAGACCCTTGGTTGTGATTGGTGCGAGTTTATACCTTACCTACAATATTGCTAATTCCCTTTCGGGTTAGGTCCTTGATAGTGTGATTCTTCCCTCTTCTTAAAGTGTTTTACTCATCCTGATTAGACTGATGCTGAAATCGATGATTGACTTGCTTTTCGTGATGGTAAATCATAGCATGCTTACATGTCGTCGCTCGGTAGTGTTCCCCTATTGCTCTATGATATCCTCTTGTGCTTGCATAGATGTATGCTTTGGCACCTCGCATGGTCACACACCACGTTACATCGTAATTTCGCATACACATGACGCATGAATGTTAGAATGAATCTAGTCGAATTGCCTTGGTTGTAGTCACGTTTTGATATGTGCTAGTAGTATCTTGTAGGGCTTCTACTTTCCAATATGAGTCGTTAAATGATTACATGTTGTACTTGTTCCATAATGTGATAGTTATCGTTTTATATGCCTTACGATGGTTCATTCCTAGCATGATTATAATATGTCACCCATGATGCACTTCTCATTACTTTTGATAATGCCTCATGTTATTAAATATTATGTGAACCCCTTTTAATGACTCATGACCCTGTTTGTATCAGATCATGTGTCGTTAGTATCATGTAGGACTATGCCTTCCAAATGCATCTCGTCGTATGATTACATGCCATCCTTGAACTATCACATGATCATTGTTGCCATAGGTGATAGTTACTATAGTGTTCCTATGTGTTCTCGTACAACGCGTAATCTGGTTATACCTCGCCAGGCTATATTTGACCTCACTTGTTAGTGTCTATATCTTGCTCATGCATTGTCCGTATATGTGATACTTGCTCTGTTTTCTAAATCCTGCATATCTCGCTTAGGGCTACTAGACGTCATGGCGTTCATGGAATAATAGATTGCTATTTTGCTTCGCAAGCATCGGTGTAGGACTCAATCGTGTCTTTAGGAATGTGCATGTATGTCGTTGTTCCTTGAGATAGGTACATGTTAGTGTGGATTGATATGGTTGATTTGCTTGTGATGAACTCTTGCTACTTGTCACAAATTATAACCTCACCGACTTCCATTAGGGCATCGTTGCTATTCTCGGGTCAGAGTCTTGTCTCCAGTCTTGTCATCCTTTTAGCCTTGGTCTGTATTTCCGAAGTCAACATTGGGTTTCCCGTCCCTGTCACTCCCCTATCTCTGCTAATTTGGACTCCTCTGCGATACTTGGACAAGCGACCACGTGAAAAAGGAAACAAGAAGTTAGTTAGCGATGGAGAGCGCAAAGGAAGCGTGGGCCCATAACCCACGGACCTCAGGATCAACAATGTCGGCAGGACGAGCACGTTTTGTGGATTGCGGTTACCGAGTACGATATAACTTGTAGGCGGGAGTGTTCTTCGTTCGAATTGCTAATCCTTCTGAAATTGTTGATGATGATATTGTACTGACCTGACGATGAGATTTTCGTGTTGATATGCTGACTTGGTGATGATTTTCTTGATTATGTGATTTATTTATATCTGCTGGCATGATGTTAGATAACGACCATGATGAAACCTGATATGTAATGACATTACATGTGGTTATGCAATGCTGAAATCTAATTGGTAGTGACTAGTGTTATCATGATATATTGAAGCAATACTATCCTGTTATGCGTTTTAGAAGCATGTTACGATGTGTTATATGAATCATGAGATAATGACGTGTTGTTATGTGAAAACATGATATTATATTATGGGGTGATAAAGCATGATGTTAGGTTATATGATCGTTAAGCATGATTATTGGTATGTTAAATGATGAATATGACTTTGAGGATGAATATGATTTGTATATATGAGATAATGATACCAGATTTCTAAATGATCGTTATATGGCATTCTGTTGAGTTAAGATGATGTTTGTTGAATATGCTGACATCCGATGACTGATATACTGTTTGACCTCCCCTTTCACGGAATCTTAATAACATGACTTGTTGTGTTGATGTGTTGACAATGAGTTTGATTCGTTGACTTTATGATGAGGATGTACCTATTATGACCTTGGTGTGATATCGAGATGTGTGTTATGATTCTGGCATAGATGCATATTATGACCTTTAGTATGATGTGGAGATGTTGGTGTGATCTTGTGGAAATGTGCTGGCATATGTTTGAGACTTGTCATATGATATACTCGTTGAGGATAGATTGGTTATGTGGTTATGCATTGCTTATGGCTCGTGAATCTTGCTTGAATTGAGACTGATAGATTGATTTGAATCTGGAAACTAGGAAGAGAATATGGGATTAGCCCTTAGAGGTGGATGATTCCATCTCCCAGCTTCTGACATTTGATTGTTTAGTATGCGAGAAACTGATTTGGTTTTGGAGGATTTTGACGAAATTTTGGTCAAAAAGATTTTACTTGTTTTGGTGTAAAGTCGCTTGGTTAAACGTCTTATTTGAAGATTTTGAGCGGTTTGAAAAGGTCTTACTTGAAATTTTAAAGAATAAATGTTACCGAGAATTTCAACGATTTTGAGGCCAATCTTTTCCAATTGCGGAATCCCTTTTTGAGAATTTTCACACCCGGGCTTATATTATAACGCCTCACGAAGTGGATACAAGCATTTTATAGGGGCGCATATAGAATGCTTGCTAAGACCTAGTAGAGACGCTATGATTGCTTTTTGAGTTATAATGTGACCGAAAGGTCGGGGTAAGGGTGTGATAGGGGCCCATATCACATACTTGCTACGACCATTTGAGAATGTTATGATCACGTCAAGGGTGCTGTGAGGATCTCATACGGGCCCCTATGAGATGCTTACAGAATCAATGGCATGATCCTTGGACTCACCAATTTAAAACTTCATCCCCATGTTTTAGAGTGATTTTAGTCTCGAGGACGAGACTTATTTTTAGAGGTGGATGATGTAAAGGCCCGGATTTTTAAATCCTAATTCTCGTAAAAAGAAATTAAATATGAATTTAAATCGGGTTAACTAAAATCTCTTAAAATGAATTCCGGCATATAATTATTTTAAATGGACTTTCATTCAGATTTATTTTCGCTTTCGCTTGCTAAAATTTAAAAGTATAATATAATTTTATTATTTGATTCAGTTCGAGAATTCGATTTGAATTTGAAGTTTTAAGCTTTATATCTTTTGAGTCGGATAAGGTCGAGAGAGAGGGTTTCGAGGTATTTTATTTGGGTATTTGAAATATATTTTTTTTTGACCACTTTAATTCCATTTCTTTCTTTTCTCTCTCCCTCCCTCGTGATACTCTCCCTCCCCTTCCTGCAATATCCAGCTTGAAATTGTTGTTGTTATGTGGCAGAGGAATCTTTCCCCTCTCTTCCAATTACTCCATGTGTAAACTCATGCCACCTCCTTCCTTTCCTGTTCTATGCCCAGAAGTAAAACAAAGCAACCCAAACCCTTCTCCCCTTCTTTTCATTTCGATTCAAAACAAACACTTTTACACTCCCATCTCCTATCCTCTTCTCTCTTTCAACCACAATGAACCCATCTCCATCTGCTTTTCCCCTCACAAACAGACCCTGGAACCAAGCCCAGAAAAAGGGCGGTTTCCCAGCCATCACCTCGAATGTCGACCACCACCTCCGAACTTCACTGGGCACCCCGAGCGCCTCTATCAGTGACCCGAGCACCTCCGACGGCTACCTCCGCCTCCTTTTGAGTCCAAACAGCAGCATCTCTCCCCGACGACCGCCAAGAGCCGCCATCAGCCTCCCGAGGGCCTCCGTCGAGCCACTTCCCCCCTCCTCTCCCCTGTTTCGCTTCCAGAACTTTGGTAAGGCTTGTCCTCCTTCCTTTCTCTCCTTCACGCCTCCAAATAACATAAAAGAGGAGCTTTGACCCCCTCCTACTCTCCCTAGGCCCTATCCGACGAGAATCCATCTCCGACGGAGCTCCGATGACGTTTCCGGTGGGTTCGAAGCCTCTCGGTGAGCATCCTAACCCCCTTTCGACTCCATTCTGTCTGAATTCTTGTTTTCACTTCATCCTCTCTGTGATCTAACTGGCCGGGGAAAGGGAGAGGGAGAGATTCTCGGAGAGTGAGAACGTGTGAGCTTGAGAGCGCGTCGGAAAGAGTGCGAGCGAGCGAGGAGAGGGCGAGTAGCAAGCGAAGACGAGGGAACCATGGGCCGGGGTGTGAGCGAGCATAGAAGGTGAGAGAGAGAGAGAGAGAGAGAGAGAGAGAGAGAGAGAGAGGGGGGGCACCGGCGGAACCCTTTCCGCCTTCTCCGATCGCTTCAGGCTGAAATCCAGGTTAGTCTGAGAGAGAGAGAGAGAGGAAGGGGATGGTCATGGGCCCCATCTTGCCTTCTTTTCTTCTGATTTCCGATATTGAAAGAAAGAAAGGATTTGGGTTGTGGGCTTTGGGCTTTCGGGTCAGGTATCTCTTTGTTGTCCGGGTTTTGGGCCGGGTGGGGGATCCGGGTCTGGGTGATGATTTGGGCCTTTCCTTTGTTTAGTAAGAATTACTCTTGGTTGATTTTATTTAATCAGTGTAAGATTATTATCATTATTATGTTATTCAGCCTTTTTTTGGGAGAAATATATTTCTGGAATTTATATATATTATGTAAGTGTTTGGACAATAATATTATTGGGAAAATGTATTTAGTGATGTTTTAAATTAATGAATTATGAGTGGTGATTTATAAATATGGTTGCGAAAATATAATTATTTTGTGACTAAATGTCGGAATTTATTATGTAATGATTTTGAAAATAATCATGCCGGAATTATTTCTATAATATGATTTTGAAAGATTGGTTTTAAGGTTTAAATGTTTAATGTCGGGATTCTTTGTCTTGGTTTGATGATGTTGGTTTTAAAAAGGAAATTGGGAAAATGATTTTGGTTGGTGTTGATAGTATCGGAGAAGTTTTGGAAAACGGTTTCACTATCAGTTGGTTTTGAGTATGTTGGGAACTTGGGTTTCTTATGTATGAATATCGGTCTGGTAGCTTATGGAATTGACTTGATGATAGGTGCGTATTGCTTTTGGACTTGCATTGGGCCCTTGCTTGTATTATCCTGCTGTTCTGCATCTTCAGGTAAGTTCCCTAGGGGGCTTACTCAGGTTGGACATTCATGCCTGTTGTTGCATTTTATGTTAGGTGTTGCATATGCATAAAAGCATGTCATGTAGTATCCTGTTTAGGTTGCACTAATTGAATGAGCATCTGCTTACTTTATGCGTTTGAAACAGAACGGCCGTTATCTGTGATAGTCCTAGAGTCTTTGCTAGGGTCATAGGGTAGCCCAGCCTCATCGGGTACCCTGAGTCAATCGAGTCATGAACTTCCTTATATTATGCCTGCGGGCTTTATTGTGGAGCGGGTTAGGCATGCGTGCCGCCCGATTATGATGGAATGCATTCACGAGCTGGCCAGTCTCCGCCCTATCGGAAGAGGGTGGAGGTAGGAGAGGGATATGCCACTTGGCATTGTCTTGGGCCCTTTACAGTATTTTTACACATTATTATGACTAGGAGCATGTTAGTGTGTTTGACTTCCGTACTGCATTAGAGCATCTTTATTAGGTATAGCACATACTATGTGGCCTCGACGAGGACTGCCGGTCCCGCATGAGTGGCTCGATCTGACTCCTTTCCCCGTTCTTCTTTTAAAGGTATTTCTGCAGATTTGAGTGCTCGATGTCTATATGACAGTGTTTCCTTTTGGCGAATCGAAGAATCTGGCTAATATCCTAATTTAGTAAAATGGTAATTACACACTCATGATTTAGTTTGACTGGTTCTGACGTGACACTTTGTATCTTAACTTTGTTTCCCTTTTACTTTCATTTGAACTGAATTTCGCGGCATAGTCTTAGGACAGGTTAAGGGTACCCAATGGCCCTTCGAGGTTTTTAGGGTTTCAAATCCCTCTTTCTGCTAATCTTAAATGAGTTTGAAACCTCGACCCGTACCTGGATTGCAAGATCCAAACAAGGGGTTTTGTCCCTTGAAACGTAACCCGGAAATCATAATTCTGGGCCGTTACATAAGTAACTAACAAATGTTTAATAAAACCTTATATTAACTAAGAAATTGTTGTTAGAATACGATAAAAGTATGTTTTGAGGAAAACTCAAGTAAGTAACTAACAAATGTTGAATAAAACCTTATATTAACTACTAAATTCATATTAGAATACTATAAGTGTATAATTTGAGGAACTATTATATAAGTAACTAACAAATGTTTAATAAAACCTTATATTAACTACTGAATTCTTATTAGAATTCTATAATAGTATGTTTTGAGGAAAAATCATATAAGTAACAAACAAATGTTTAATAAAACCTTATATTATCAAAGAATTGTTGTTAGAATACAATAAGAGTATGTTTTGAGGAAAACTCATGTAAGTAACTAACAAATGTTCAATAAAAACTTATATTAACTACTAAATTCTTATTAGAATACTATAAGAGTATGGTTTGAGAAAAAATCATATAAGTAACTAACAAATGTTTAATAAAACCTTATATAAACTACTAAATTCATATTAGAATACTATAAGAGTATGTTTTGAGGAAAAAACATATAAGTAAATAACAAATGTTTAATAAAATCTTATATTAACTACTAAATTCTTATTAGAATTCTATAATAGTATGTTTTGAGGAAAAATCATATAAGTAACTAACAAATGTTTAATAAAACCTTATATTAACTACTAAATTCTTAATATAATACTATAAGAGTATGCTTTGAGGAAAAATCATATAAGTAACTAACAAATGTTTAATAAAACCTTATATTAACAAAGAAATTGTTGTTAGAATACAATAAGAATATGTTTTGAGGAAAACTCATGTAAGTATCTAACAAATGTTGAATAAAACCTTATATTAACTACTAAATTCTTATTAGAATTCTATAAGAGTATGTTTTGAGGAAAAATCATATAAGTAACTAACAAATGTTTAAGGGTTTGAGCGATTTTCTGGGCGATTTTGTTATCTTGCTTTGTGCCTCCCGGCGGCGGCCGGTTTCTGGGGGTTTCCCGTCCGGTTCCCCTTGGGAATGGCTAAAGGCAGGAGGGGGAGGGGGAGGGGGAGGGGTGGGAACAAACATGGGAGCAACGCTGAGGAGCGCGAGGAACTGGCGAGGGTACTTCGATCCTCCTTGTTTAGATCTAACATGGAACAGGACTACCAGTCGAATCAGTATGAATCGATTGTAGAAGAGGATGAGTTTGAGAAAGATGGGAAATCGACGGAGAGGGGTACCCCAACGAGATCTGAGGAAGATGGGAAATCGACGGACAATGGTGGAATTAGAATTGACGGGTCCGCTGTTTTGAGTGCTCCTAACGGGGATCTGAAATCCGACGGGGTGGGTGACTCTCACCGGACAGTGGAGACGTTTGGGGGTTCTGGGTGCGTGGGTGGGGCTGATTCCGGGCAAACAGCTGGGACGAAGGTTGATGTTCCCTCTGGTGGCTCGATGTCTAGCGCTCCCCACTCCAACGCCAGGACCTATGTGGGTCGTCCTGGCTCGTATGCACAGGCTGCTCGAGGTCCCAACAGTGTTGCCAAGTCGTTTAGACTGAATTTTATTCCTAATATATGTGGAGATTGCATCATGTACTCCGAAGAGGATATAGCAGACTCAAAGAAGGTGTGGGAGGCTACTTTGCTTGGTGCAATCATAGGGCCCGCGACCCCAACCAGAGTAATCGCTGAGTTCATTCGCAACAACTGGAAGGTGAGCTCTCTTAAGTTCTATGTTAAAGAAAATGGAATTCTAGTGTTTAGATTTTCGAATTTGGATGATCTGAATTGGGTTATGGAAAAGGGGCCCTGTTCCATTGGTGGGTCTCGCCCAATCCTGCTGAAACGGTGGATGGATGGTCTCCCCATGGACTGGAGGCTGTTTCGATCGGTTCCGGTGTGGGTTCGGTTGCCGGATCTTCCGCCTTTGTTTAATTCGAAAGATATGTTGAGTTGAATTGGTAGTGGTATAGGCACACCTTTGTGCGTGGATGAGTTTACAGCGAGTCATGAGCTGCTCGCTTATTCGAGATTATTGGTCGAAGTGGATGTGGATCAGGCTCGCCGATCACACGTTAAGCTTAGGAATGGACGTGGGGAGGAAGTGCCGCAGAAGGTAATTTTTGAATGGCTTCCGTGGAGCTGCACCCATTGCAAACACTTTGGCCACACCGAAGCGAAATGCACACTGAAAACACCAAACGCAGCGGCCTTCCCTGCATCACAGGATAAGCTTCCTGTTGGAGGGGGTGAGGAGAACAAACCGAAAGATGCAGCTGCTAATGTGCAGTCCATTGAGCAGTCGACAATTCCCCCGGTGAGCTGCAACAGCCTTGGATCGAACAACAACGCTGGTGGGTTTGTTTCAACACCCAAAACGGTGTGTTGTGCAGCAACGCAAACTGATATGGATGCTGGGGCTGAGGAAAACGATCAGAGGAGGGAAATTGATGGTGGTGTGGATTCAACAAGCTGCACACATGAGGGGAGTCATTCCAGGGCTTCAAACGGGACACCAACAGAGGACGCAGGCGATGCTGTGGAGAAAGATGAAGTACCCGACCATGAAACATCCCTTATATGTGCTAGGATGGTTGCATCCTCATGGGCTGCGGCGTCAGGTATCTTGACGACTAAAGAGGGGGAACTTGAATTAAATGAAGGCAAGACACCGGAATTGATGAGATGGAAGGTTAAGGATGGTGTAAGGAAGGGAACCTACCTCCTCCGAGGTACTAAATCCTGTATCGATGGAGACATCAAGATGGCCCTGACCATGGATGAGCTTTTCCAAGCTATGTCCAACATTAAAGATCCCAATTGTGGTAAGGAGGCCGCTGCTCACTTCATGTAGGAGTCGGAACTTGAGGAAAGTAAAGTTTCCTCGACGGATGATGAGAACTACCAACCGAGCAGATGATGGAGGCTTGCTCGGAGGAGTCGTTGCTGTTTGTGCTGGTTGCTGGTGCAGTGGTGAGTCCGGGAGCAGTGTTGTTCGGGTCTGCTGCCTTGGTTGCTGTCATAGAAAAATGGTATGGGTTTTATTTTGGTTGTGGGCTGGGTTATAGGGTCATCTTGGGCAAAGGCCGTATTTCTGTGAAATGTGTCCGGTTTAACTTAGGGATTGGATGGCATATATATTTTGTGGTGAGTAGGTAGTCTTGCGTGGCTTCTTAAATTATATTACATATATTCTTGTAAATATTATTACTATATTTACATGAATGTATGTTCTATATAATCTAAGAAGCCGTTTGGGGGTGGTAGTGGAAATTTTTTTTTTTTGGTAGTCTCTAATTTTTACGTAAGACCCTTTGTTTGGTCTTGCTTTTGTTACCTTCTGGCTTTGGCCATCATCTATATATTTACCTATTCAGAACTAACAAATGTTTAATAAAACTTTGTATTAACTAATAAATTGTTATTAGAATACAATAAGAGTATGTTTTGAGGAAAACTGATGTAAGTAACTAACAAATTTTCAATAAAACCTTATATTAACTACTAAATTCATATTAGAATACTCTAAGAGTATGTTTTGAGGAAAAATCATATAAGTAACTAACAAATGTTTAATAAAACATTATATTATCTACTAAATTCATATTAGAATACTATTAGAGTAGGTTTTGAAGAAAAATCATATATATGTAACTAACAAATGTTTAATAAAACCTTATATTAACTACTAAATTGTTATTAGAATACTATAAGACTATGTTTTGAGGAAATATCATATAAGTAACTAACAAACGTTTAATAAAACCTTATATTAACTAAGAAATTGTTTTTAGAATACGATAAAAGTATGTTTTGAGGAAAACTCATGTCAGTAACTAACAAATGGAGGTTGGGTGTTAGAGTGAGAAAGCTTGAGAGAGAAACTCTCTTTTGAGGGTTCCTCTTCTCTTGCTCTTCTCTTCTCGTTTTGGCCCTTCCTCATCCCACGGGTGTGAGATTTAGAGCTTCCATGGGGTTTTTGAGTGTTTCGACGCTGGATCTGGCTTGTGTTCAACGATTTTGGGCCGGATCTGAGGTAACTCTTCCAGATCTGCTTTCATCTTCTCCAGATCTAGCCGGTTATGTATGTTTTGGCCATGGAGTTTGCTTCGCTATCCCTCGGACCTGGATGGGGTTGTTCTTCCTAGTGCCGCTTTTTCCGCTTTGGGTTGCCCGGCTTATTGTGGGTGGTCTTGGGGATGGACCAGTGGTGACGGGGCTCTTGTGGTTGGGCTCGACCTGGTTCGATTTGACCATTGGTTTGCTGGGCGCTGCTTTGGGTGGTCTGGGGGTGTCGTTGGTGGAATTCTCCTGTTCAGATCTGAGTACATTGGGCGCTTTTCTCCTTCTCAGATCTTGCTGGTTCGATGGAGGTTGGGTGGTTGGCTCGGGCGTGGGGACCTGTGGGGTGGGAGCTGCTGCATCCGGGCTCCTCTGGGTCTTGCCGAGTTGCTCCCCGTCTTCATCTCTCTTGTTCCAGGTCCGGTTGGGGGGTGTGCTCGGATGGCTTGGTCGGCTTCATGTGTGTTCTTGAGGTTTGATGTTTAATGGTGGGCTGAAGGCCTTTGCTTGAGGTGTTGTTCTGATGAGCCCTTCCCCCTCTTCCCCTCCTTGGTTATTCATTGTGGAATCTGGGCTGAACGTGGCCAAGGTGTGGTGTTCATGGCGGTTTGTCTCATCTTATGGCTGCTCAGGCGAGGTGGTGACGATGGTGGCGCTCAGGTGCTCTTTGTGGTGGTGTTGTACGTGTCGGCTTGGTGGTGGTGGTCTTTCCTCCTCCCTGTTTCGGAGTGCACATCATTAGATGTCGGGCTGAACTCGTGCGTGTCCGGGTTCTGGGCGGGGGGTGAAGCTCCGGCACCGTCTTCCCGTGTGTACAGTCCCCCCTCAAATCTGCAGGCTGCGTGAGGGCCCGCTGCCATGGGGTTGTGCGTGTGCTTGGGTGTGGTGTTTGGCGCGTGAGGCTGGCTGGTCACGTTGGTGACGTTGCGTGTCCACTGGTGTGTGATGTTGCCGTGTGCACTTGGTCTTCTTTTAACTTTTGCTTAATTAAAAGTTGTTGCATGATTTGCCAGCTTTTAATTTTTGCTTTACTTGTTACTTGTTGACTAGGTGCTTTGCGCCTTTGCCGTGTCAAAGTGGTAAAACTTTTGTGGATTTAGGCCAAGAGCGGTTTTCACTTTTGTGGGAATTAGAAATTAGTGGTTTTAGCTTAGTGACGAGTCTTCTATGGGGTTTCAAATTGTGGGATAAGTTGTGAGTGCGGAAATTTGTGGAAATTTGTGTGGGCTTCGCCTTTTTTCGTAAGACCCGTGGTTTGGTCTTACGTCTCTTGTACTTCTTGCTTTTGCCACCGATCTATATATTTACCTATTCAGAATTAACAAATGTTCTATAAAACCATATATTAACTACTAAATTCTTATTAGAATACTATAAGAATATGTTTTGAGGAAAAATCATATAAGTACCTAACAAATGTTTAATAAAACCTTATATTAACTAATAAATTGTTGTTAGAATACAATATGAGTATGTTTGAGGAAAACTGATATAAGTAACTATCAAATGTTCAATAAAACCTTATATTAACTACTAAATTCATATTAGAATACTATAAGAGTATGGTTTGAGGAAAAATCATAAAAGTAACTAACAAATGTTTAATAAAATCTTATATTAACTACTAAATTCATATTAGAATACTATAAGAGTGTGTTTTAAAAAATCTCATATAAGTAAATACAAATGTTTAATAAAACTTTATATTAACTACTAAATTTTATTAGAATACTATAAGATTATATTTTGAGGAAAAATCGTATAAATAACTAACAAATTTTTAATAAAACGTTATATTAACTACTAAATTCATATTAGAATACTATAAGAGTATGTTTTGAGGAAATCTCATATAAGTAACTAACAAATGTTTAATAAAACATTATATTAACTACTAAATTCTTATTAGAATACGGTATGTTTTGAGGAAAAATTATATAAGTAACTAACAAATGTTTAATAAAACCTTATATTAACAAAGAAATTGTTGTTAGAATACAATAATGGTATGTTTTGAGGAAATCTCATATAAGTAACTAACAAATGTTTAATAAAACCTTATATAAACTACTAAATTTATATTAGAATACTATGAGAGTATGTTTTGAGGAAAAAACATATAAGTAAATTAAAAATGTTTAATAAAACCTTATATTAACTACTAAATTCTTATTAGAATACTATAAGTGTATGTTTTGAGGAAAACATATGTAAGTAACTAACAAATGTTCAATAAAAGCTTATATTAACTACTAAATTCATATTAGAATACTCTAAGAGTATGTTTTGAGGAAAAATCATATAAATAACTAACAAATGTTTAATAAAACCTTATATTATCTACTCAATTCATATTAGAATACTATTAGATTATGTTTTGAGGAAAAATCATATATATGTAACTAAAAAATGTTTAATAAAACCTTATATTAACTACTAAATTGTTATTAGAATACTATAAGACTATGTTTTGAGGAAATATCATATAAGTAACTAACAAACGTTTAATAAAACCTTATATGAATGATAAATTGTTGTTAGAATACAATAAGAATATGTTTGAGGAAAACTTATTTAAGTAACTATCAAATGTTCAATAAAACCTTATATTAACTACTAAATTCATATTAGAATACTATAAGAGTATGTTTTGAGGAAAAAATCATAAAAGTAACTAACAAATGTTTAATAAAATCTTATATTAACTACTAAATTCATATTAGAATACTATAAGAGTGTGTTTTAAAAAAATCTCATATAAAAAAATACAAATGTTTAATAAAACTTTATATTAATTACTAAATTCTTATTAGAATACTATAAGATTATGTTTTGAGGAAAAATCGTATAAGTGACTAACAACTGTTTGATAAAACCTTATATTAACTACTAATTTCATATTAGAATACTATAAGAGTATGTTTTGAGGAAATCTCATATAAGTAACTAACAAATGTTTAATAAAACATTATATTAACTACTAAATTCTTATTAGAATACTATAAGAGTATGTTTTGAGGAAAAAGCATATAAGTAACTAACAAATGTTTAATAAAACCTTATATTAACAAAGAAATTTTTGTTAAAATACAATAAGAGTATGTTTTGAGGAAATCTCATATAAGTAACTAACAAATGTTTATTAAAACCTTATATAAACTACTAAATTCATATTAGAACACTATAAGAGTATGATTTGAGGAAAAAACATATAAGTAAATAACAAATGTTTAAGAAATCCTCATATTAACTACTAAATTCTTATTAGAATACTATAAAGTATGTTTTGAGGATAACTTATGTAAGTAACTAACAAATGTTCAATAAAAGCTTATATTAACTACTAAATTCTTATTAGAATACTATAAGAGTATGTTTTGAGAAAAAATCATATAAGTAACTAACAAATGTTTAATAAAACCTTATATTAACTAATAAATTGTTGTTAGAATACAATAAGAGTGTGTTTTGAGGAAAACTGATGTAAGTAACTAAAAAATTTTCAATAAAACCTTATATTAACAACTAAATTCATATTAGAATACTATAAGAGTATGTTTTGAGGAAAAATCATATAAGTAACTTACAAATGTTTAATAAAACCTTATATTAACTAAGAAATTGTTTTTAGAATTCGATAAAAGTATATTTTGTGGAAAACTCATGTATATAACTAACAAATGTTGAATAAAACCTTATATTAACTACTAAATTCATATTAGAATACTATAAGAGTATGTTTTGAGGAAAAAACATATAAGTAAATAACAAATGTTTAACAAAATCTTATATTAACTACTAAATTCTTATTAGAATACTATAAGAGTATGTTTTGAGGAAAAAGCATATAAGTAACTAACAAATGTTTAATAAAACCTTATATTAACAAAGAAATTGTTGTTAAAATACAATAAGAGTATGTTTTGAGGAAATCTCATATAAGTAACTAACAAATGTTTAATAAAACCTTATATAAACTACTAAATTCATATTAGAACACTATAAGAGTTTGATTTGAGGAAAAAATATATAAGTAAATAACAAATGTTTAAGAAATCCTCATATTAACTACTAAATTCTTATTAGAATACTATAAAGTATGTTTTGAGGATAACTTATGTAAGTAACTAACAAATGTTCAATAAAAGCTTATATTAACTACTAAATTCTTATTAGAATACTATAAGAGTATGTTTTGAGAAAAAATCATATAAGTAACTAACAAATGTTTAATAAAACCTTATATTAACTAATAAATTGTTGTTAGAATACAATAAGAGTGTGTTTTGAGGAAAACTGATGTAAGTAACTAAAAAATTTTCAATAAAACCTTATATTAACAACTAAATTCATATTAGAATACTATAAGAGTATGTTTTGAGGAAAAATCATATAAGTAACTTACAAATGTTTAATAAAACCTTATATTAACTAAGAAATTGTTTTTAGAATTCGATAAAAGTATATTTTGTGGAAAACTCATGTAAATAACTAACAAATGTTGAATAAAACCTTATATTAACTACTAAATTCATATTAGAATACTATAAGAGTATGTTTTGAGGAAAAAACATATAAGTAAATAACAAATGTTTAACAAAATCTTATATTAACTACTAAATTCTTATTAGAATACTATAAGAGTATGTTTTTGAGGAAAACTCATGTAAGTAACTACCAAATGTTCAAAGTAATAACTCAATAGTAAGCTGTTTAGGCTCACCCTCTGAGGCGATTCTGAGGCGATTTGGTTCCCGTTCTTCTCGAGCAGGCCAGGCGGCCGTCACCGGCTCACCCTCTCGGTGGCTGTGCCGGCGGTCATCACGGTATGGGTAAGAAGGGAGTCAACCTGGGGAATCGCTCTTCTGGTGCGAAAAAGAAGGATGTGAATGGAGAGGCGAGCGTAACTGGAAAGCAGAAGGCGTCGACCAGCAAGGGTGAGGGAGCATTGAATGCGGGGCAGGGAAGTGGATCCACGGCTACGGATAGCGCTGAGGTTGCATCTAATGCTACTACAGGTGGAGTAAATGTTTCACTGAATGGGGTAGATACGGAAAGCAAGGTTGACCTAGATTTGATTAGAGCTTTCAAAAGAAGCTTTGCTCCTCGAAGGGTGCTCAAAGTGCCAACTCGGGTCACAGAGACGAGCAATAGGGACATCTCTAGGGCTGAGAAGCTCACTTTCTTCCCAGATGTAAAGAAGGGAAAGCTTAAAATTAGGGAAGAAGATGTTGTAGAGTCAAGAAAGGCCTGGTCTGCTACCCTGATAGGGGTTATCTCAGGTAATCGTGCTCCCTTTGCTATGGTTAAGGAATTTGTGGATGAGCAGTGGCAGGTTGAATCTCCGGAGGTCTTCCAAAAAGCAAATGGCGTCTTTCTTTTCAAGTTCAGATCTGAGGATGATCTTGGCTGGGTCCTTAGCAATGGGCCTTGGAACCTTAAGGGCTCCAGACCCCTCATTCTGAAGCGCTGGCAAGTAGGAATGCCTATTTCCTGGAGCGTTTTCGATCGAATCCCATGCTGGGTTTGTGTACCAGATTTGGACCCGACACTTTTCACAAATAAATCTCTAAGTCGGCTGGGTTGTTCGATTGGGACACCGGTTTGCATTGATGGCAGGACTGCTAGAGGGGATAGGCTCTCCTATGCTCGTATGCTGGTGGAAGTTACAGTCGAAGAGGCGAGCCTCACAGCAGTGGAGATTGAAGATACGGATGGTACAATGTATCAGCAGCAGATTGTCTTTGAATGGTTACCACCAAAATGTGAGCTTTGTAAGAAATTTGGACATCCTATTGAGGGGTGTGCGTTTAGGGCTGCACAGGAGAAATAGATGGGCAACTGGGTGAGGAGAAGCGTTCATGACAGGTTTCCGAAGCTGGGAATGAGTAATGACAGTCGCTATGGAAGATATGTGGATAAGAAAAGGGAGGAGCCTTCCTGGGTTCCGGTTGGCGTATCAGAATACACAATGCAGCTCTTGAAATCTATGAAGGAAGGGATGGAAGCCCCATCTACTGTCATGGAACAAGTTGTACTAGAGAATAGAAGTGTGAACCTGGATAATGAGAATGGGAATGCTAAGATGAGGAGATCAGACTGTGCTATGGACGGAATATCAGAACCAGAGAAATCAGATCAGGCTAATAGGGGGAATCCGTGGAGTGCAGTTGTGAATAAAAGATCTGGAAGATCCCCAAACAGGAATACTGACAAAGGCAAAGGAAAACAGATTGAAACAGAGGAACCTGTTGGGAAGGAGTCCCTTTTTTCGATCCTCATGGCTGAATGTGAAGAAGAAAATAGGAGAGCATATGAGCAGCACTTTCCTCCGGTTCGTGGGAGTAGCACCCATGTCTTCCAATCTGATGGATAGAATCAAAATTGCAGCCTGGAATACCGCGGGGCTATACGACCCCGTGAAGAATAGCTTGATTACAAGCTATTGTTTTGACAATGATATAAGCCTAATAGGGCTTCTAGAAACTAAATTGCTGCAGAAAAATTGTGAAGAGGTCAGGAATAGGTTGATGAAGGATTGGATGGTTTGTGAGAATGGGAATGATAATAGAAAGGGACGGATATGGGTTACTTGGAATCCAGCTGTGTTCACAGTGAAAATTCTTGCAATTAAAGATCAATATATCCACTGTGAAGTGGATTCAGTTGATAAAAAGCTTATGTTCGCTGCTACCTTCATTTATGCCCACAACCTAAAGGCAGACAGAACTGATTTGTGGGAGGATTTAAAAGAAATTGCTGCTCAAATGAATCGGCCTTGGGTTGTACTGGGTGATTTGAACTGCATTCTATCTATCGAGGATAAATGGCCACAGAGGAAGGCCGCGCGGAATGAATTTGAAGAGCTGGAAAATGTGCTTGAGGACTGTCAGATTGCTGAACTGCCATACACTGGTGCGAGGCTTACTTGGAGCAACAAGCGGAAAGGAGGAGAGAAACTTGAGCGCAAGCTTGACCGTGTCTTAGTGAATGATACCTGGATGGAAGAATTTGAGAATTCTAAGGCTTTCTTTGATGCTCCGGGTGTCTCTGACCACTCCCCTGCTGTGGTCATACTCCGGAATGAAACCAACCAACGAAAGTACCCCTTCAAATACAAGAACTTCTGGGGAAAAGAAGGGGAGTTTGAGTCTCTGATCAGGGCGGCTTGGACGCTTGATGCACCAGGTTCTAAACAGCATAAGCTTGTGATGAAGCTGAAAAGAGTAAAGGATGCTTTGAAGCCTTGGGATAAGGCTAGGTTTCCTGAGCTACAAACCCAGACAAAGCTTAAACAGGGGATTTTGCGTGAGCTGCAAATTAGACTTAGATATGAAAAGAATAATGATCAGTTGGATGAACAGATGGGGGCTGCTGCTACTGATCTCAGACAAACAGTGGCTCGGTTGATCAGTTTGACAACACAGAGAGCGAAGCTCCATTGGCTTACAATGGGTGAAGAAACTTCCTCCTTGTTCTATAGGAGTGTGAAGGAAAGGCAGTCTAGAAATGCTATTGTCCTGATGAACGACGATAATGGAAATGTAATTGAAGAAGAGAATGCAATAAGGGAGCACATATTACAGTTTTTCACACAGCTTCTGTCCACCAGTTACGAGAATACCGAAGAATGGAACCTGCCTGATGGTGCTGGGTTTGATGAGGAACAAGAGAGGGAGGTCACAGATCTGCCGAGCTATGATGAAGTAAGAAGAACCATGTGGTCCATTGGAGCGAATAAATCTCCAGGACCGGACGGGTTTGGTAGTCAATTCTTCAAAGACGCATGGAAGATTGTGGGTGTGGATACCTGTGAAGCTATAAGGGAAATCTTTCGACATGGGAAGGTATTAAAGCAACTTAATGCAACATTTATTTCTCTCATTCCAAAGGTCCCGAACCCCACTTTTGTGAAGGATCTCCGCCCTATCTCCTGCTGTAATACGGTGTTAAAGGTGGTAACTAAGATTGTGGCGAGAAGGATAAAAGGAATGCTCGGAGATATCATCTCTGATAGTCAGGGCGCTTTCATTCCTGGGAGATCCTTGGCTCATAATAGTGCGATAGCAACAGAAATTGTCAATGGGTACGGTACTAAACGAGTATCGCCGAGATGCACGATCAAAGTCGACCTCCAAAAGGCGTATGATTATCTCAGCTGGGATTTTATTAGAAAAGCGCTGGTGTATTTCAGATTTCCACCCAAGCTGGTAGAACTCATCATGGAGTGCGTGACCACAACGGCATTCTCAATCATAATCAATGGTTCCCCTGAGGGGTTCTTCCCTGGGCGGAGAGGATTGCGACAAGGCGATCCATTGTCTCCGTATCTATTCGTCCTTTGTATGGAGATTTTGAGCCGTATGCTACATAAAGCTGCTGACAGACCCGGTTTCAAATTCCACCCTAAGTGCAGGAGCATGAGACTGGTACACCTTGCCTTTGCCGACGATCTGCTCATATTCTGTCATGGGGATATTCGGTCTGTTGCTATTATTAAAGAGTGTCTGGAGGAGTTCTTTGCTATTTCTGGACTTAGGGCGAATGTTGCCAAGAGTACAGTGCATACAGCAGGGTGTTCTGATGTTCTAATTGATAGCATTCAGCAGCAGCTGGGGTTTGTGCAGGGATCCCTTCCAGTAAAATATCTAGGCACGCCTCTATGTTCAAGGAAAATCAAGGTTCACGAGTACACTGCGCTATATGACAAGATTGGAAATTTAGTACAATCGTGGGCTGTTAGAAAGCTGTCATACGCAGGTAGGCTTCAGCTCATCAAGGCTATGTGTACGGGGGTTCATACATTTTAGAGCCAGTCGATACTCCTCCCTATAGGGGTTATCGACAAGGTGGACGGAATGCTTAAACGATTTTTGTGGAACAGGAATCTGCAAGGAAAAAAGCACTTGGTAGCATGGGAAGAGGTGACGAAACCTTATCGAGAAGGGGGGTTGCAGGTCCGAGATCTTAAAACATGGAATAGAAGTGTGTTTGCTAAATTATGGGGGGATATAGCTCTTGAGAAGCCGAGTATATGGAGGAGGTGGTGCCTCCATAATCACAGCAGCGAGGGGTCTATCTGGGACATCAGGTTAAAACGTGACGATACGTGGCTATGGCGGGCTGTTATTCAAATCAGAGATGAGCTGCACATGAGGATGGGGGATGCTGGTGTTGTAGGCCACGATTTCAGCAGCTTCCTAAAGGAAAATGGTAATCTCTCTTGCTCTAAAATCTATCACTTGTTCAGGAGAAGGGGACAAGAGGTAGATTGGGGAGATATACTTTGGGGAAAAATTCAGAACAAGAAATGGGCATTTATTTCTTGGCTTGCTGTACGTAAAAGATTACAAACTGGGAACAAGCTGCGACATTGGATGGGTGAAGAGATTGCTATATGCTCCCTGTGTCGAAACGAAGTGGAGGATGAGGATCACCTCTGGTTCGAGTGTACAGCTATCAAAGGAGTCCAGCAGCGAGTATTCCCTTGGATTGGGATGTCTTGCCAGTTCGCAAATGTTCGAGATTGGCTATGCTGGTTTGCTCAGGAGCCGAGTAGCATCCGAAAGAAAGAGGTATTCCAAGCTAAGCTCCTCGTCTTTCAAGCAACAATTTACTTCACATGGTGTGCGAGAAACAAACAGAATTTTTGTAATGAGCCCTTTGTTATTGAAAAATGTGTTGAGTAGATCAAGACAAGCTGTCGATCCCGGCTTACCACTTTGTGTAAAGGCAAAACGCGAGTGGGAAGGCGGGATCGAAGGGGTGACTAAAGGACTCTAGGGCTGGTTTATTGCTTTTTAGTAGATTGGGTGTTTAGGGGCTGTTTTATTTGACCGATTGGAGGTGTGTAGTGGGACTGGGTTTTGGTTATAGGTATTGGGGGCGATATAGAGTGATAGAGGGATTGATGGTATAGTTTTTTGGTTCCCTTGCATTCTACGTAGGACTCGGTGTATGGTCCTACCTTTTTGTAACTATGGCTTTTGGCCACAACTATATATTTACCTATTCAGAACTACCAAATGTTCAATAAAAGCTTATATTAACTACTAAATTCTTATTAGAATACTATAAGAGTATGTTTTGAGGAAAAATCATATAAGTAACTAACAAATGTTTAATAAAACCTTATATTAACTACTAAATTCTTAATATAATACTATAAGAGTATGTTTTGAGGAAAAATGATATAAGTAACTAACAAATGTTTAATAAAACCTTATATTAACAAAGAAATTGTTGTTAGAATAAAATAAGAGTATGTTTTGAGGAAAACTCATATAAGTATCTAACAAATGTTGAATAAAACCTTATATTAACTACTAAATTCTTATTAGAATTCTATAAGAGTATGTTTTGAGGAAAAATCATATAAGTAACTAACAAATGTTTAATAAAACCTTGTATTAACTAATAAATTGTTATTAGAATACAATAAGAGTATGTTTTGAGGAAAACTGATGTAAGTAACTAACAAATTTTCAATAAAACCTTATATTAACTATTAAATTCATAATAGAATACTCTAAGAGTATGTTTTGAGGAAAAATCATATAAATAACTAACAAATGTTTAATAAAACCTTATATTATCTACTAAATTCATATTAGAATACTATTAGATTATGTTTTGAGGAAAAATCATATATATGTAACTAACAAATGTTTAATAAAACCTTATATTGACTACTAAATTGTTATTAGAATACTATAAGACTATGTTTTGAGGAAATATCATACGTGTCGGCTATATACACCGCAAATCCCCACGTCCTTAAGGACGTGCAAGTAGGGTGACAGCCACCTGAAGCAGGACGTGCTTGCATGTCTCTAAGGACGTGCAAAACTGCACGTCCCTAAGGACGTGCAAAACTGCACGTCTTTAAGGACGTGCAAGCTCGTCGTCTAAAAGGCGAAGAGGACGTGCCTCTTCGTCTTCATTCCGTCCGTCCAGAGAGAAATCGAGAGCGAGAGCGAGAGAGAGGTTGCCGGAGAGAAATCGAGAGCGAGAGAGAGATTGCCAGAGAGAGAGAGAGAGGTCGCCGGAGAGAGAGAAAGAGAAAGAGATCGAGACAGAGAGATGGAGCCGGAGAGAGAGGAGGTGATGGTGGCTGAGGAGGTTGGTGGAGGGGCGGTGGTGCATGATACGGGGTTAGCCGTAGGTTGGTCCGATCTTCGACAACAAGCAAGAACTAAACAAGAAACAAAGACGCAGCAATGAAAGACTCAAGAAACTCAAAGAAACTCGACAAGAATGTCAAGATTCGACCAAGACTAAGCAAGAACGCAGCAAGACTCAAACAAGAACACCAAGAACAACGTGTTACTCGATGTCGACAAAGGACGGATTGCAAGACTCGAATAAAGATGAATAAAGACTCGAAATTTAGATGCAAGAATTGAAAGACACGACATGATAAGGACTGAGTCGATCTATATAGAACAAGATAGAGACCCCAGGCTTCCGTAGAAGGTAGGAACCAATACCAATGACTATATAACCCGCCTCTACAACCCTACACAACCAAGCGGACAACTTGGAGGCACAAGGAGGGGGCTCGTGGATACTAGGATCACCAAGTCTTGCGAAGTTGATGAACACAAAGCAAACCAAGCTGAGATAGATACCAATTCGTGATCAACGAGCACAGCTCTAGATGGATCAACATCACTCAATGTGCTTCACACAAGTTTGAGAGAACTAATTATATTCATTGAAAGCTTAATGTTTACAATGTATGAAATCGAAATATATAAGCTATGTTAAGGCCTGATGGGCCGAGTTTAATGATAGAAAGATAATATCTAACATCTAATTAAAACACCTAAAATCATAAGTAAATAAGATCTCTAGAAATAACACTTAAAATAGCCCAAATTCGGCCCAATAGGAACACTAGGCGAAATGGGGTTCCAACACTTAGTAAAATCCCGTCAAAACAGTGACAGCTTGGAAAGATGTGCATTTTCGGCCAATTTCGAGGTTGAATCTGGAAAAACCTTCAACAGAAAAGTTGTAGATCTCTTCGTCCTCGTTCCAACAAGATATGGCACGCCTCAATCCGATAAATATTGAATCCGTACGACCCATTTTACAGAGACGTCGAAAAGCTGTCAAATGACTATGAACGAGCTAAACGTCAAGCTTCCACCTTTGGACCTTCTCCCATGGTGGAGCCTTCTTCTTCCTCTTGAGGATGACTTCATTCTCACGAGCTTGAATCATAGGTCCATCCCCAAGTATAGATGTGTCCGGAGGTGTCTTGGATGGTGTCTTGGATGGTCCTGCATCAATCTCCCTTTCTTGAAAAGGATTCGTCCTCGAATCCAAGCTCATATATGATTCCGCACATGCAGCCACACGAGCTCCTGGATCGAACACCATATGCCCATGGAAATCCATCTCAAGAACGATTGGTGTAGAGATTGACCACTCCTCGATGGTTATTGTCTCAGCTTCATCTACAAAATCAAGAAAAGAAACTTTATTAGTGCATAATTCATATTTCATGTCATCTCCATGATGTTCTAACTTAATATGCACTTGAGCTTGGTCATTAATCCCTAAGTTTCCATCCAAAACTAGCAAGTTTTCATCCTTTTGCAAGGCTGAATTTTCAATTAATTCTAGGCTAGCAATATTAGCACAATTTTCACCATCAATGATCATATTACTAACTATGCCTTTTGCTATGCACTTAGTATGACACAATTCTTCTCTTTGATTATCATCACAAGGCTTAAGTTGAACACTTAAAACCTTACTAACAATAAAAGAATCTTCATTCTCATATTCCATGCAAACATTATCATGATCATAGGCAAGTAAATTAAGATCTTGATCATTATTATCAATATGATTTACATTTTCAGCAATAAAAGAAGCATCTATGCTAGAAGAAACATGATTTTGAACAGCATTATTAGGAGGAATAGGATGAGTTTCTTCCCTTTTAATTGGTGGAACTTCATCTCTAGGTGGGACTCCTTGTCCAAACACCGTATTAGAACCAAAACGCTGAAGCTCTATTGCCGTCAAGCTTTTATCTATCTTAGCTAACTTCTCCATGACGGTATTGTACCAGTCGTTGCCCTGGTTATTAGACATTGTAACAAAGAGAAAAGAAACAAAGAACTATGTTAAAGGTTAGTAAAAAATATAAACAGCTCACAATTGTGTTTCGCTCACACTCCCTCTCTCATTGGTATATCACGCTTGCTAGGGCAATCCGCTTTGGGCAAATCAACAACCAAGCAAAGAACAAAGCAATCAAAGTATATGAATGAAACAACACAGAAGAATACTCAACAAGGGCTGTAGAGTACTCGACAGTAGCTTGTAAGCAATTGATTCAAGCAAAACAGATGGGCAATTGCAAGGAATCAACTCGACACAACAAGGAGATCACTCGGCAGGGGCTGAGATCACTCGACACAACAAGGAGATCACTCGACAAGGGCTGAGATCGCTCGACACAACAAGAGAGAACTCGCAAGGGCTGAGATCTACTCGACTCAAACAACTCAGCAACTCAATATGCAACAAAAGAGAACTCGACAAAGCTGAGCTCTACTCGACTCAAATACAGCAGCACTTGAACACACAAATAGTGCTCGACACAAGAGAAAAATAAGAAAAATAAAAGAAAGCTTGGAAATTCACCTCTTTTTGATTGAAAACCTTAAGTTATGATGTTGTAGTTGCAAGGTAGGGTTTCAATTTTGTGGAGGTGTATGTGTTTGGGGAATAGGTATGTCGATTAGAGCTGAGAGAAGGGTTCACCAATTGGTCCTTGGGAGCTTTCTTGCACTAGATCAACAATAACTAACAAACACATTTTTTTTCTTTTTTTTTTGAATTTTCGGACTGATTTTCTATTGTTGTTTTTTTTTTTTTTTTTTTTTTTAAATCTGAAACTAATGCAAGAAAAGACTCAAAATAAAGTGTAGGACTCAAAAATTTGAAGAAGAATGGTGAAAGGATAAAAATTCAGCCCTAATGCAAAGATATAGATAACAAATGGCTAATTTAGGTAATAAGATCTATCTTGTGCCTTTTTAGATAGTTGATAGATATAATGGAAATTAATATCCAACAACTTAATAAAATCTGATTTTAGGCAATGGATATAAGATAAATCAAAATTCCCAAAGATAGAATAGATAAACAAAAGGATAGAAAAGATAGAACAAACTAGGGTTTGTGTATGTGGAGGACTGATTTTCGGCCAAGCAAAGGCTATGGGGACAGCTTGCTGCCGTCGGCTCTAGGGTGTTCACAAGGGGTTGTGTGCACCTTTGGTCGACTCCACGGTCTCGGAAGCGGCGGACTATTGAGGTTTCGCCGGTCCCGACCCCACCGGTATGTTTTTTGATTTTTTCATTTTGTTTGATTTATTTTTATAGTTTTATATTATAGTTTAGATTTTAATATATAATGTAAATAATTAGTTTAGTATATAGTTTGATAGATAATATATAATTTGATAGATAGTTTTAGTATATAGTTTGAAAGATAGTATATAGTTTATATATTTTGATAGTTTTAAAGGAAAAAAAAACGAGTAATATATATTACAAGATATTAAAACTTATATTAAAAGACATTAAAATAAATGAAAATAAAAATATTAAAATTTAATAAAATAAATTAAAATAAATTCTAATTGAAAGACAATAAATACATTAAAATATAATAAAATACATAGAAATAAATTTAAATTTAAAGAAAATAAAAACATTAGAATATAATAAATTATAATAAAATACATAAAAATAAATTGAAATTTAAAGAAAATAAAAACATTTAAATATAATAAAATATAATAAAATACATAGAAATAAATTTAAATTTAAAGAAAATAAAAACATTAAAATATAATAAATTATAATAAAATACATGAAAATAAAATTAAATTTAAAGAAAATAAAAACATTAAAATATAATAACTTATAATAAAATACATGAAAATAAAATTAAATTTAAAGAAAATAAAAACATTAAAATATAATAACTTATAATAAAATACATAAAAATAAATTGAAATTGAAAGAAAATAAAAACATTAAAATATAATAAAATATAATAAAATACATAGAAATAAATTTATATTTAAAGAAAATAAAAACATTAAAATATAATAAAATACATAGAAATAAATATAAATTGAAAGAAAATAAAATCATTAAAATATATTAAATTATATTAAATTATAATATAATAAATTATAATAAAATACATTTCATAATAACAGGCAGGGAGGCTCATGAGGGGGGACGGTACCCTCCGGCCTGTTACGTTCGCCGACCGGGCAGCGGTCAGCCAGATTCCAGGGAGGACGGTACCCGACAGTTCGACAGCCACAGTCGACGATCTGCTCGCGTCTGCAGAGCGGTTCCAACAGTCGATGGGGACCCCCCCGGCCGACGAGAACGACACCTTCTGGTCGGGTATGCCACCTTGGGATCCTTCTGGCGATGCGATGATGGGGTTGCAGCCTTCTTTAGAGCCCCTTGAGGTTTTGAGTAGCTGCATCACCGACGTAGTCGCTGGGCGACGGGCCGACATGGGTAGACCTCCTACTCGTGTTCCACCCACCATCCCGGAGGCATCTTCTTCAGCCGCTCCGGAGACTTCTGCTTCAGCCGTGCCGCCGGAGGCTTCTACTTCAGTCGTGCCAGAGGCTTCTACATCCGGCACACACGAGCCCGAGCCTTCGACCTCCGCCACACCAGCGGCGATCTCCTTGGGCTCTGCAGATGATGTGATCCCTGACGTCGTTGAGGAGGTTGACGACGGTCAGGAGGGGCAGGCTCAGGGCCAGGGGGGCCCACAGGTACAGCCCGAGCCCATCCCTGCACAGGCTGCCGCACCGGCTGTGCAGGTCGACCCTTTATTGCCGCCGGGAGAGCTGCTTGTGTCTTACAGGCATCACCGTGCGTACCAGGTGTGGAGAGATCCTACGGTGGAGCTGCCGCTGCTGAAGTTCCACCACCGGGCGACTCACTTGCAGCCATTCGAGCCCTACATATTTGAGGGCCCGGGGACCTGGGTGCAGGATCTGCTCCCATCCGGCATCCCCCAGCTGAGGTCCCTCCACTGGCACTGTGTCGACGAGTTCACTTGCACGGGCTTTTTGGAGCATTGGCACCCGGAGACGAACTCCTTCCACTTTCCATGGGGCGAGATGACCATCACGCTCCACGATGTTGCGTGTCTGATGGAACTTCTGATTGATGGCCAGCCCTGCACGTCACATCTGCCCGCGGCAGCTTTGGTCCCCGCCATCGCGGAGTACTACCAGCTCACCCCTGCGACTCTGAAGTCGTACAGACACGCTGGCGGCCCTCCAGTGACTGGGTTTACTACCTTGTGGCAGCAGAGACACGGGCTTCTCGTCGACCCCGTCCCCGCCGATGACCCAGAGGCCGCGGCTGATCCTGAGCAGATTCGGCTGCGCACACATGTGGGAGGGGGGCAGCCCGTGGATGACCCTGCACAGCGTCTGTTTCTGCACAGGACTTACATGGCCATTGCTCTCGCCGCGACTTTGTTTGTGGACAAGTCGCAGAGCCGGATCCCATAGAAGGTATTGGGCCTTGTTTGGGACATCCCACGTACGGCCACCCTTGGATGGGCTGCTGGTGCCCTCGCATGTCTCTACAGGGGCCTAGGCGAGGCTACCCGCTCAGGCGCGAAGGGCATAGAAAGCTGCACGCCGATCCTACAGGTACGAAACCGTTGAATTAGAGTTTTAGTTTACAAATATTTAAATTATATGCTAACGACATACTTTTTTTGTGTCAAGGCTTGGATATGGGCGTACTTCCCTCGCTTCCGAGGTGACTTTTCCAGCGACCCGGCTAGGAGGGATGACCCTCGCTTCTACGCGAAGTTCATCGGTCCGAAGCAGCCACCGCGCATGAAGGACGACGCGAAGCTGAAGAAGATGCGGGAGTTGCGGGACGAGGTGGACCGTCTTACCGTCGATGATGTATGTATTCGAGACTCTATCTATATCACTTATAATTCTTAGCTGTGAATTAAATCTGATTTCTTTAATTGTAGGTCCGGTGGATGCCTTTTGGGTGTGATCTAGACTTCGACGGCCAGTACCGTCAGTCCACCTATCGGGGCACCATCACCTTCTGCGGGGAGGAGGAGCCGTATATGCCCGATAGGTGCCTCCGGCAGTTCGGACAGGTCCAGGGGATCCCGCAGGCCGTCATCGCGCCGGATCAGGTCTGCCGCGACACGACCCTGAAGAACGCGAGGTACATCGCCGTGTTCGCCCCGGGCCACAACAGGTGGACGGACCTGCATGACGAGGGTCGCTTCTACAGGCTGGCCGATCACAGGCGCACCAGCGAGGATTGCGAGGCCGGTGTCACTGCAGATTACTTGCCTTGGTACGCGTCGCAGAGCCGGCCGTACGTGCTGCCGACCACGCCACACCATCCCGACCCGTCGGCGCCCGTCCACCCGATCGGCATGGACCCATGGGTGGACCTCCCTCAGCCTCCCGTCATCCGTCCGGCGCTATTAGCCCGCTTTCGTGAGGTCGAGGGCTATTTGAGGGCCCTGGCTGGCGACCCTCGCATTGAGCAGCTAGTGGACGAGGTGACGGAGATTTTGGATCATGCTGTACGCCATCCACCTGACCAGTGATGTACTTTTGCAGTTTCTATATTGATATTATACTTTTATATTATGGATTTTGTATCTCTCTATATTTCTATTTCTATCTCCAGTAGACTCCTCTCATTTCTTCAGAGTCATACTGAACGTAAACATTAAAAATGAAAACGTTAATATGATAAGGTTGCCCGATAACGAAAACGTCATATCCTCAACAACTACCTTAAAGATTGGCTAGGGTTTAAGGGTTTGGCTAGGGTTTAAGGGTTTAAGGGTAAGATTGGCTAGGGTTTAAGGGTAAGGAAACTGCACGTCCTTAAGGACGTGCTGCACTTCGTTAATGACGTGCAATTTCCTTACCCTAAAACCGTAACCTACCCAAACCCTAAAACCCTAGCCAAACCCTAAACCCTAGCACGTCCTTAAGGACGTGCTAGGGTTCTGCTTACAATTAACGCAACATCACCTATTTGAAGTGATATGGGGTTAGCCGTGAGGTGGTCCGATCTTCGACAACAAGCAAGAAACTCAAGAACGACTCAAGAACTCAAACTGACGCAGCAAAGAAACTTATAGAATCGATCAAGAAACAAGCAAGATCGATCAAGACTCAACAAAAACGCAGCAAGACTTCAAGAACTCGACCAAGAATTGATCAAGAACTCCAAGAACGACGCAAGACAGCAACAAGAACAATAAAGACTCGATAAAGATAGATAAAGACTCGAAATTGAATGCAAGAATGGAAAGACACGACCTGATAACGATTGATTCGATCTATATAGAACAAGATAAAGACCCCAGGCTTCCGTAGAAGGTAGGAACCAATACCAATGACTATATAACCCGCCTCTACAACCCTACACAACCAAGCGGACAACTTGGATGCACAAGGAGGGGGCTCGTGGATGCTTGATAGCACCAATCCTGTGACGACAATTCGACACACACCATGCATGATGGATAGCACCAATCCTATGACGAGAATCGACACACACCAAACATGTGGTAGCACCAACCCACCAAAGAGGATCGACACACACAAGACAAACCAAGCTAAGAACAACACATCGAAACCTATCCCACGCAGGGGAACTCAGTTCCTCCCTAGGAGAACTCTCCAAATCTGACTTTTTGTCAAAAATTCAATTCTAACATCTGATTTTTATTGAATGAATAAAAGCGTCTTAAATAGAAAACATAATCCTAGATAAAATCAAACTACTTGGTGGCCAAGAAAATATCTTAAAGATAGATTTTCCCTTTTCCACTTTATTTATCCTATAAAATAAATATAAAAACTAATTAGATATAATATCAATTAATTGAAAAGTCAACTAATAGATATTATTCTAATTTACATTATTCCTAAATAAATATAAGGATAAAATAATAAATTAAATATGGAAAGATAAGTATTTTCGTCCAAACAGTGAACAGCTGCAAAGATGTAGAATTTCGGCCATGTTCTCGGTGGATTCTGGAAAAACCTTCAACAGCAAAGTTGTAGATCTCTTCCTCCTCGTTCCGACAAGGTATGGAACGATCCAATCCGATTAATATGGACTCCTAACGACCCATTTTATTGAGACGTCGCAAAGCTGTTAAATCTGTTGAACGAATCCAAACGTGTTGATAAGCACCACTTGTTTTCCCTTCATCATGAAGCGATGGAGGACATCTTCATTCCGCACTCCAAAAACAAAGTCCGACTTCTTTCGATATATTATTTCGCCGTTAGAATCGTTATGGCCGAGCCGCAAAGCAATCATCGTCTCCAAGTATCCCAGGTACGGATAGGTTTCGTAGAGTGAACATATTTCGTATTCCTTCCGTTTTGTTCATATTTCCAATTATGTGAATACAGTTTCGAGACTTTACGTCTGAGTTCTCGGACCCAAGGATTTGGAATGACCGTGACGAAATGGTTACGCATTTCAAGGACTTGGGTCGGAGACACTGCATGATTTTAGTAATCAAGCGGTCTTGGACGGGGGCGTCGAATCGTCCAGGCGGGGTTCTCCTTGCTTGCGAGCAGTTTGGGGAGTACCGACCACGCGGGAGGAAGCTCCGGAGCACGCAGTCGAAGATAAGTGGTTGTCCATTCTCTCTACACGGACACGAAGCTCCGCCGGGTCAGTGGCGCATGACGGTAACCCATGGTGTTCATAACCACGGGCTTTCCACGAGCTTGAAGGGTCACGCCATAGCCGGACAGATGACAGAGGGGGAAAAGAAGATGGCGAGGTGGATGAAGAAAGTTGGCACTCCTCCAAAATCCATTGGGTACGGATTGAGGCAGTTGGATGATACCAGCGTCACGTCAAGGAAGAGCCTTACCAACACGCTCGCCATGATGGTCGACGAAGAAAGAGGTAGTCGGACGATGACCTAGGATACCTTGCACCATCTGCGGGAAAGAAGGTACTACTACGACTTCAGACGACATCCGGATGACGACAACGTCTTGAGCGACCTCTTCCTGGCGCATCCCGACGGGATACGCCTTCTCCGAAGGTTCCATTACGTCATCATAATGGACAGCACATACAAAACAAATGCGTAAGTTACTTAATTACGATTACATTATTGCACATATAGCCAATTATAAAGTATTTTATATGTAACATATTTACACTTGCAGATATGGGATTCCTTTGTGCGAGGTGGTCGGGCTCACACCCTCAGGCAATACTTACTGCATCGCCTATGCCTTCATGTCGCAAGAGAACGAAGACACATACGCATGGATGTTGCGACAGCTTCAGATCTTGCTTGGGACGGTTCAGCCTCAAGCTATCATGACTGATCGAGAGCTACGTCTCTTGGCGGCGCTGAATGTTGTCTTCCCCGACGTCCAACATCTCCTTTGTTGGTTACACGTGACGAGAAGATGCGAGGAAGCAGCTCTGAAGATCACGAAGAATTTAAACCACGCTGGCATCTTTAAGGGCAACTGTTGGGGGTTGTTCGAATCGAGGTCGGAGGAATCATTCAACCGACGTCGTCGGGCGCTACGAGCTGCATGGCACCCATTCCCAGGTGTGGTGGCGTATTTGGAGTCGGTTTGGCTTCCATACAGCAGGAGCATAGTACGGTGCTACGTAGATAATGTCTTCCATCTCGGCACCCGTACGACAAACAGGTACAACCTTACTTCATATCTCCCATTACAATATGATATAATATCGAATATTTAGTGGTATGCACTTCAATGTGTACAAAGTTGAGGGTCAACACAAGGTTCTGAAGGAGGCACTTCACTCATCGACTGGTGACTTCCGCATCGTGATCGATGCAATCCATAGAGTCAACGATTGTCAACTGCATGAGCTGCAAACTGCTTTGGAGATCGACCGCTTCAAATGGCCAACAACGGCGTATAAAGTCAACCTTTTCGATGAGGTAAAGACTTTAATCTCCAAAAAGTGCTTCGATTATCTGTACAAGATGTGGCAGGACGTCGTGAACCAAAAGGTTCCTCCGGTATGCACGGACCGACATTGGAGGGTTTGTTACGGGATCCCTTGTGTCCATGAGATTCAGGCATACATCAACTTCGGTACTCCGATACCCGCCGAGGACATCCACCCGTTCTGGATGGATTTGACATGGACTGACCTCGACGACACCCCACTGCCGTATGAGCTGTAATCTTCATACACGGCTTCCAACGATGTATGCGAGGATGAGCTGCACCCACCCTCATCAGCAAGCGTCCGAAGGAAGGGGAGGCCTCGAGGGTCGAGGAATGCCTGCAGAATAAACCCGTTGCCATACGAGGAGGTAAGGGAAAGGTTTGAGAGAGAAGAAGCGCGTGCTGCTCGAAATGCTGCTCGTCCTCGTCCACAAGCGACCTCAGCTCGACGTGGACGTGATGATGTGTTCGGAGGGTTCAACTGGGGTCGAAACAACGTTGATCCCTTCATGCTCAGTCATATTCAAATGGTGAGGGACACTGTTGGAGATGGTCATTGTGGCTACCGTGCTTTGGCGGCTTTGACATCACCGATCGGCGAGACTGCTTTCCCGGAACTCAAAACGTTACTATGCAATCACTTGGAGGATCACGCCGATCTGTACGTCGGTTGTTATACGGGAGAGTACCCATTTCAGCAGTTCGTCGACTACCAGAGATGGGCCGGAGCCACACATGGTGATAGGAGACGGTGGATAGAGCTACCCATCATGGGTTTAGTATTTGCGACGGTATATCAGATTCCTCTCGTCGCCCTAGCCTGGCATCATCCGTTCACATGTCTCCCCATGATCTCGCCGACATCTGCTAACAACCCTCCCCAATCAGCAACTCTTGGTGTAGCCTGCATCGGAAACCAAGACCATTTTGCCGCGGTACGACTTCAAACGTCTTTTTTATTACCTATTCATGCTTTTCATACATATATCAATACTCTAACTCTAAATTTTTGTTCTCATAGATCTGGTTGCGTCCTAACGCTCCTCTTCCGCCGCCTCCACTAGAATGGGTCGAACATCATCATCCGAGCGTCGAAGGATGGCATGCTCCGTTTCAAGCTCAGATTGAGAGATTTAGAGCCTTGCGTGCTGAGTCCGGCCGTCCTTTACTATTTTCCTAGATTGTATTCCACAACTTTATTAAAATTATAAATTTAAACCTTTTTTCCGTTCCTTGTAACGTTATTCGCATATTATCCGAATGAAAACCTTAACAATTCTTGTGTTCTGTTTAATTTGACCCTAAATCCTTCAAATCCACTAGCTAAACACTTAAATTTTATCAATTAACATTACAAAACCGTCGGAAAACCTAAACCCTAACCCTAAACCCTAAACCCTAAACGCAAAACCCTAACTAGGGTTTGCACGTCCTTAACAACGTGCAAGTATTGCACGTCCTTAAGGACGTGCAAGACTTAAATAGTGGACGTGCACAGTCCCAGACTTGCACGTCCTTAAGAACGTGCAAGCACGTCCTTAAGGACATGCAAATCCTTAATCCGGATTTGCGGTGTATATAGTGACACCCAATATCATATAACTAACTAACAAACGTTTAATAAAACCTTATATTAACTAAGAAATTGTTTTTAGAATACGATAAAAGTATGTTTTGAGGAAAACTCATGTCAGTAACTAACAAATGTTCTATAAAACCATATATTAACTACTAAATTCTTATTAGAATACTATAAGAGTATGTTTTGAGGAAAAATCATACAAGTAACTAACAAATGTTTAATAAAACCTTATATGAACTAATAAATTGTTGTTAGAATACAATAAGAGTATGTTTGAGGAAAACTGATGTAAGTAACTATCAAATGTTCAATAAAACCTTATATTAACTACTAAATTCATATTAGAATACTATAAGAGTATGTTTTGAGGAAAAATCATAAAAGTAACTAACAAATGTTTAATAAAATCTTATATTAACTACTATATTCATATTAGAATAATATAAGAGTGTGTTTTAAAAAAATCTCATATAAGTAAATACAAATGTTAAATAAAACTTTATATTAACTACTAAATTCTTATTAGAATACTATAAGATTATGTTTTAAGGAAAAATCGTGTAAGTAACTAACAAATGTTTAATAAAACCTTATATTAACTACTAAATTCATATTAGAATACTATAAGAGTATGTTTTGAGGAAATCTCATATAAGTAACTAACAAATGTTTAATAAAACATTATATTAACTACTAAATTCTTATTAGAATACTATAAGAATATGTTTTGAGGAAAAATCATATTAGTAACTAACAAATGTTTAATAAAACCTTATATTAACAAAGAAATTGTTGTTAGAATACAATAAGAGTATGTTTTCAGGAAATCTCATATAAGTAACTAACAAATGTTTAATAAAACCTTATAAAAACTACTAAATTCGTAATAGAATACTATAAGAGTATGTTTTGAGAAAAAAACATATAAGTAAATAACAAATGTTTATAAAACCTTATATTAACTACTAAATTCTTATTAGAATACTATAAGAGTATGTTTTGAGGAAAACTCATGTAAGTAACTAACAAATATCCAATAAAAGCTTATATTAACTACTAAATTCTTATTAGAATGCTATAAGAGTATGTTTTGAGGAAAAATCATATAACTAACTAACAAATGTTTAATAAAACCTTATATTAACTACTAAATTCTTAATATAATACTATAAGAGTATGTTTTGAGGAAAAATCATATATGTAACTAACAAATGTTTAATAAAACCTTATATTAACTAAGAAATTGTTTTTAGAATACGCTAAAAGTATGTTTTGAGGAAAACTCATGTCAGTAACTAACAAATGTTCTATAAAACCATATATTAACTACTAAATTCTTATTAGAATACTATAAGAGTATGTTTTGAGGAAAAATCATATAAGTAACTAACAAATGTTTAATAAAACCTTATATTAACAAATAAATTGTTTTTAGAATACAATAAGAGTATGTTTGAGGAAAACTGATGTAAGTAACTATCAAATGTTCGATAAAACCTTATATTAATTACTAAATTCATATTAGAATACTATGAGAGTATGTTTTGAGGAAAATTCATAAAAGTAACTAAGAAATGTTTAATAAAACCTTATATTAACTACTAATTTCATATTAGAATACTATAAGAGTGTGTTTTAAGGAAATCTCATATAAGTAAATACAAATGTTTAATAAAACTTTATATTAACTACTAAATTCTGATTAGAATACTATAAGATTATGTTTTGAGGAAAAATCGTATAACTAACTAACAAATGTTTAATAAAACGTTATATTAACTACTAAATTCATATTAGAATACTATAAGAGTATGTTTTGAGGAAATCTCATATAAGTAACTAACAAATGTTGAATAAAACATTATATTAAGTACTAAATTTTTATTAGAATACTATAAGAGTATGTTTTGAGGAAAAATCATATAAGTAACTAACAAATGTTTAATAAAACCTTATATTAACAAAGAAATTGTTGTTAGAATACAATAAGAGTATGTTTTGAGGAAATCTCATATAAGTAACCAACAAATATTTAATAAAACCTTATATAAACTACTAAATTCATATTAGAATACTAGAAGAGTATGTTTTGGGGAAAAAACATATAAGTAAATAACAAATGTTTAATAAAACCTTATATTAACTACGAAATTCTTATTAGAATACTATAAGAATATGTTTTGAGGAAAATTTATGTAAGTAACTAACAAATCTTCAATAAAAGCTTATATTAACTACTAAATTCTTATTAGAATAATATGAGAGTATGTTTTGAGAAAAAGTTATATAAGTAACTAACAAATGTTTCATAAAACCTTATATTAACTAATAAATTGTTGTTAGAATACAATAAGAGTGTGTTTTGAGGAAAACTGATGTAAGTAACTAACAAATTTTCAATAAAACCTTACATTAACAACTAAATTCATATTAGAATACTATAAGAGTATGTTTTGAGGAAAAATCATATAAGTAACTTACAAATTTTTAATAAAACCTTATATTAACTAAGAAATTGTTGTTAGAATGCGATAAAAGTATATTTTGTGGAAAACTCATGTAAGTAACTAACAAATGTTGAATAAAACCTTATATTAACTACTAAATTCATATTAAAATACTGTAAGAGTATTTTTTTGAGGAAAAATCATATAAGTAACCAACAAATGTTTAATAAAACATTATATAAACTACTAAATTCATATTAGAATACTATAAGAGTATGTTTTGAGGAAAAAACATATAAGTAAATAACAAATGTTTAATAAAATTTTATATTAACTAATAAATTCTTATTAGAATACTATAAGAGTATGTTTTGAGGAAAAATCATATAAGTAACTAGCAAATGTTTAATAAAACCTTATATTCACTAATAAATTGTTGTTAGAATACAATAAGAGTATGTTTGAGGAAAACTGATGTAAGTAACTATCAAATGTTCAATAAAACCTTATATTAACTACTAAATTCATATTAGAATACTATAAGAGTGTGTTTTAAGGAAATCTCATATAAGTAAATACAAATGTTTAATAAAACTTTATAATAACTACTAAATTCTGATTATAATACTACAAGATTGTGTTTTGAGGAAAAATCGTATAAGTAACTAACAAATGTTTAATAAAACGTTATATTAATTACTAAATTCATATTAGAATACTATAAGAGTATGTTTTGAGGAAATCTTATATAAGTAACTAACAAATGTTTAATAAAACATTATATTAACTACTAAATTTTTATTAGAATACTATAAGAGTATGTTTTGAGGAAAAATCATATAAGTAACTAACAAATGTTTAATAAAACCTTATATTAACAAAGAAATTGTTGTTAGAACACAATAAGAGTATGTTTTGAGGAAATCTCATATAAGTAACCAACAAATGTTTAATAAAACCTTATATAAACTACTAAATTCATATTAGAATACTATAAGAGTATGTTTTGTGGAAAAAACATATAAGTAAATAACAAATGTTTAATAAAACCTTATATTAACTACGAAATTCTTATTAGAATACTATAAGAATATGTTTTGAGGAAAATTTATGTAAGTAACTAACAAATCTTCAATAAAAGCTTATATTAACTACTAAATTCTTATTAGAATAATATAAGAGTATGTTTTGAGAAAAAGTCATATAAGTAACTAACAAATGTTTCATAAAACCTTATATTAACTAATAAATTGTTGTTAGAATACAATAAGAGTGTGTTTTGAGGAAAACTGATGTGAGTAACTATCAAATTTTCAATAAAACCTTACATTAACAACTAAATTCATATTAGAATACTATAAGAGTATGCTTTGAGGAAAAATCATATAAGTAACTTACAAATGTTTAATAAAACCTTATATTAACTAAGAAATTGTTGTTAGAATGCGATAAAAGTATATTTTGTGGAAAACTCATGTAAGTAACTAACAAATGTTGAATAAAACCTTATATTAACTACTAAATTCATATTAAAATACTATTAGAGTATTTTTTTGAGGAAAAATCATATAAGTAACCAACAAATGTTTAATAAAACATTATATAAACTACTAAATTCATATTAGAATACTATAAGAGTATGTTTTGAGGAAAAAACATATAAGTAAATAACAAATGTTTAATAAAATCTTATATGAACTAATAAATTCTTATTAGAATACTATAAGAGTATGTTTTGAGGAAAAATTATATAAGTAACTAACAAATGTTTAATAAAACCTTATATTCACTAATAAATTGTTGTTAGAATACAATAAGAGTATGTTTGAGGAAAACTGATGTAAGTAACTATCAAATGTTCAATAAAACCTTATATTAACTACTAAATTCATATTAGAATACTATGAGAGTATGTTTTGAGGAAAAATCATAAAAGTAGCTAACAAATGTTTAATAAAACCTTATATTAACTACTAATTTCATATTAGAATATTATAAGAGTGTGTTTTAAGGAAATCTCATATAAGTAAATACAAATGTTTAATAAAACTTTATATTAACTACTAAATTCTGATTAGAATACTATAAGATTATGTTTTGAGGAAAAATCGTATAAGTAACTAACAAATGTTTAATAAAACGTTATATTAATTACTAAATTCATATTAAAATACTATAAGAGTATTTTTTTGAGGAAAAATCATATAAGTAACCAACAAATGTTTAATAAAACATTATATAAACTACTAAATTCATATTAGAATACTATAAGAGTATGTTTTGAGGAAAAATCATATAAGTAACTAACAAATGTTTAATAAAACCTTATATTAACTACTAAATTCTTAATATAATACTATAAGAGTATGTTTTGAGGAAAAATCATATAAGTAACTAACAAATGTTTAATAAAACCTTATATTAACAAAGAAATTGTTGTTAGAATACAATAAGAGTATGTTTTGAGGAAAACTCATGTAAGTATCTAACAAATGTTGAATAAAACCTTATATTAACTACTAAATTCTTATTAGAATTCTATAAGAGTATTTTGAGGAAAAATCATATAAGTAACTAACAAATGTTTAATAAAACCTTGTATTAACTAATAAATTGTTATTAGAATACAATAAGAGTATGTTTTGAGGAAAATTGATGTAAGTAACTAACAAATTTTCAATAAAACCTTATATTAACTATTAAATTCATATTAGAATACTCTAAGAGTATGTTTTGAGGAAAAATCATATAAATAACTAACAAATGTTTAATAAAACCTTATATTATCTACTAAATTAATATTAGAATACTATTAGATTATGTTTTGAGGAAAAATCATATATATGTAACTAACAAATGTTTAATAAAACCTTATATTAAATACTAAATTGTTATTAGAATACTATAAGACTATGTTTTGAGGAAATATCATATAAGTAACTAACAAATGTTTAATAAAACCTTATATTAACTAAGAAATTGATTTTAGAATACGATAAAAGTATGTTTTGAGGAAAACTCATGGCAGTAACTAACAAATGTTCTATAAAACCACATACTAACTACTAAATTCTTATTAGAATACTATAAGAGTATGTTTTGAGGAAAAATCATATTAGTAAATAACAAATGTTTAATAAAACCTCATATGAACTAATAAATTGTTGTTAGAATACAATAAGAGTATGTTTGAGGAAAACTGATGTAAGTAACTATCAAATATTCAATAAAACCTTATATTAACTACTAAATTCATATTAGAATACTATGAGAGTATGTTTTGAGGAAAAATCATAAAAGTAGCTAACAAATGTTTAATAAAACCTTATATTAACTACTAATTTCATATTAGAATACTATAAGAGTGTGTTTTAAGGAAATCTCATATAAGTAAATACAAATGTTTAATAAAACTTTATATTAACTACTAAATTCTGATTAAAATACTATAAGATTATGTTTTGAGGAAAAATCGTATAAGTAACTAACAAATGTTTAATAAAACCTTATATTAACAACTAAATTCATATTAGAATACTATAAGAGTATGTTTTGAGGAAAAAACATACAAGTAAATAACAAATGTTTAATAAAATCTTATATTAACTACTAAATTCTTATTAGAATGCTATAAGATTATGTTTTGAGGAAAAATCGTATAAGTAACTACCAAATGTTCAATAAAAGCTTATATTAACTACTAAATTCTTATTAGAATACTATAAGAGTATGTTTTGAGGAAAAAATCATATAAGTAACTAACAAATGTTTTATAAAACATTATATTAACTACTAAATTCTTAATATAATACTATAAGAGTATGTTTTGAGGAAAAATCATATAAGTAACTAACAAATGTTTAATAAAACCTTATATTAACAAAGAAATTGTTGTTAGAATACATTAAGAGTAAGTTTTGAGGAAAACTCATGTAAGTATCTAACAAATGTTGAATAAAACCTTATATTAACTACTAAATTCTTATTAGAATTCTATAAGAGTATGTTTTGAGGAAAAATCATATAAGTAACTAACAAATGTTTAATAAAACCTTATATTAACTAATAAATTGTTATTAGAATACAATAAGAGTATGTTTTGAGGAAAATTGATGTAAGTAACTAACAAATTTTCAATAAAACCTTATATTAACTATTAAATTCATATTAGAATACTCTAAGAGTATGTTTTTAGGAAAAATCATATAAATAACTAACAAATGTTTAATAAAACCTTATATTATCTACTAAATTAATATTAGAATACTATTAGATTATATTTTGAGGAAAAATCATATATATGTAACTAACAAATGTTTAATAAAACCTTATATTAACTAAGAAATTGTTTTTAGAATACGATAAAAGTATGTTTTGAGGAAAACTCATGGCAGTAACTAACAAATGTTCTATAAAACCATATACTAACTACTAAATTCTTATTAGAATACTATAAGAGTATGTTTTGAGGAAAAATCATATAAGTAAATAACAAATGTTTAATAAAACCTCATATGAACTAATAAATTGTTGTTAGAATACAATAAGAGTATGTTTGAGGAAAACTGATGTAAGTAACTGTCAAATGTTCAATAAAACGTTATATTAACTACTAAATTCATATTAGAATACTATAAGAGTATGTTTTGAGGAAAATTTATGTAAGTAACTAACAAATGTTCAATAAAAGCTTATATTAACTACTAAATTCTTATTAGAATACTATAAGAGTATGTTTTGAGAAAAAATCATATAAGTAACTAACAAATGTTTAATAAAATCTTATATTAACTAATTAATTGTTGATAGAATACAATAAGAGTGTGTTTTGAGGAAAACTGGTGTAAGTAACTAACAAATTTTCAATAAAACCTTATATTAACAACTAAATTCATATTAGAATACTATAAGAGTATGTTTTGAGGAAAAAACATATAAGTAAATAACAAATGTTTAATAAAATCTTATATTAACTACTAAATTCTTATTAGAATACTATAAGAGTATGTTTTGAGGAAAACTCATGTAAGTAACTACCAAATGTTCAATAAAAGCTTATATTAACTACTAAATTCTTATTAGAATACTATAAGAGTATGTTTTGAGGAAAAATCATATAAGTAACTAACAAATGTTTAATAAAACCTTATATTAACTACTAAATTCTTAATATAATACTATAAGAGTATGTTTTGAGGAAAAATCATATAAGTAACTAACAAATGTTTAATAAAACCTTATATTAACAAAGAAATTGTTGTTAGAATACAATAAGAGTATGTTTTTAGGAAAAATCATATAAATAACTAACAAATGTTTAATAAAACCTTATATTATCTACTAAATTAATATTAGAGTACTATTAGATTATGTTTTGAGGAAAAATCATATATAAGTAACTAACAAATGTTTAATAAAACCTTGTATTAACTAATAAATTGTTATTAGAATACAATAAGAGTATGTTTTGAGGAAAATTTATATAAGTAACTAACAAATTTTCAATAAAACCTTATATTAACTATTAAATTCATATTAGAATACTCTAAGAGTATGTTTTGAGGAAAAATCATATAAATAACTAACAAATGTTTAATAAAACCTTATATTATCTACTAAATTCATATTAGAATACTATTAGATTATGTTTTGAGGAAAAATCATATATATGTAACTAACAAATGTTTAATAAAACCTTATATTAACTACTAAATTGTTATTAGAATACTATAAGACTATGTTTTGAGGAAATATCATATAAGTAACTAACAAATGTTTAATAAAACCTTATATTAACTAAGAAATTGTTTTTAGAATACGATAAAAGTATGTTTTGAGGAAAACTCATGGCAGTAACTAACAAATGTTCTATAAAACCATATACTAACTACTAAATTCTTATTAGAATACTATAAGAGTATGTTTTGAGGAAAAATCATATAAGTAAATAACAAATGTTTAATAAAACCTCATATGAACTAATAAATTGTTGTTAGAATACAATAAGAGTATGTTTGAGGAAAACTGATGTAAGTAACTGTCAAATGTTCAATAAAACCTTATATTAACTACTAAATTCATATTAGAATACTATAAGAGTATGTTTTGAGGAAAATTTATGTAAGTAACTAACAAATGTTCAATAAAAGCTTATATTAACTACTAAATTCTTATTAGAATACTATAAGAGTATGTTTTGAGAAAAAATCATATAAGTAACTAACAAATGTTTAATAAAACCTTATATTAACTAATTAATTGTTGTCAGAATACAATAAGAGTGTGTTTTGAGGAAAATTGGTGTAAGTAACTAAAAAATTTTCAATAAAACCTTATATTAACAACTAAATTCATATTAGAATACTATAAGAGTATGTTTTGAGGAAAAATCATATAAGTAACTTACAAATGTTTAATAAAACCTTATATTAACTAAGAAATTGTTGTTAGAATACGATAAAAGTATGTTTTGTGGAAAACTCATGTAAATAACTAACAAATGTTGAATAAAACCTTATATTAACTACAAAATTAATATTAGAATACTATAAGAGTATGTTTTGAGGATAAAACATATAAGTAAATAACAAATGTTTAATAAAATCTTATATTAACTACTAAATTCTTATTAGAATGCTATAAGATTATGTTTTGAGGAAAATCGTATAAGTAACTACCAAATGTTCAATAAAAGCTTATATTAACTACTAAATTCTTATTAGAATACTATAAGAGTATGTTTTGAGGAAAAATCATATAAGTAACTAACAAATGTTTTATAAAACATTATATTAACTACTAAATTCTTAATATAATACTATAAGAGTATGTTTTGAGGAAAAATCATATAAGTAACTAACAAATGTTTAATAAAACCTTATATTAACAAAGAAATTGTTGTTAGAATACATTAAGAGTATGTTTTGAGGAAAACTCATGTAAGTATCTAACAAATGTTGAATAAAACCTTATATTAACTACTAAATTCTTATTAGAATTCTATAAGAGTATGTTTTGAGGAAAAATCATATAAGTAACTAACAAATGTTTAATAAAACCTTGTATTAACTAATAAATTTTTATTAGAATACAATAAGAGTATGTTTTGAGGAAAATTGATGTAAGTAACTAACAAATTTTCAATAAAACCTTATATTAACTATTAAATTCATATTAGAATACTCTAAGAGTATGTTTTTAGGAAAAATCATATAAATAACTAACAAATGTTTAATAAAACCTTATATTATCTACTAAATTAATATTAGAATACTATTAGATTATGTTTTGAGGAAAAATCATATATAAGTAACTAACAAATGTTTAATAAAACCTTGTATTAACTAATAAATTGTTATTAGAATACAATAAGAGTATGTTTTGAGGAAAATTTATATAAGTAACTAACAAATTTTCCATAAAACCTTATATTAACTATTAAATTCATATTAGAATACTCTAAGAGTATGTTTTGAGGAAAAATCATATAAATAACTAACAAATGTTTAATAAAACCTTATATTATCTACTAAATTCATATTAGAATACTATTAGATTATGTTTTGAGGAAAAATCATATATATGTAACTAACAAATGTTTAATAAAACCTTATATTAACTACTAAATTGTTATTAGAATACTATAAGACTATGTTTTGAGGAAATATCATATAAGTAACTAACAAATGTTTAATAAAACCTTATATTAACTAAGAAATTGTTTTTAGAATACGATAAAAGTATGTTTTGAGGAAAACTCATGGCAATAACTAACAAATGTTCTATAAAACCATATACTAACTACTAAATTCTTATTAGAATACTATAAGAGTATGTTTTGAGGAAAAATCATATAAGTAAATAACAAATGTTTAATAAAACCTCATATGAACTAATAAATTGTTGTTAGAATACAATAAGAGTATGTTTGAGGAAAACTGATGTAAGTAACTGTCAAATGTTCAATAAAACCTTATATTAACTACTAAATTCATATTAGAATACTATAAGAGTATGTTTTGAGGAAAATTTATGTAAGTAACTAACAAATGTTCAATAAAAGCTTATATTAACTACTAAATTCTTATTAGAATACTATAAGAGTATGTTTTGAGAAAAAATCATATAAGTAACTAACAAATGTTTAATAAAACCTTATATTAACTAATTAATTGTTGTCAGAATACAATAAGAGTGTGTTTTGAGGAAAATTGGTGTAAGTAACTAAAAAATTTTCAATAAAACCTTATATTAACAACTAAATTCATATTAGAATACTATAAGAGTATGTTTTGAGGAAAAATCATATAAGTAACTTACAAATGTTTAATAAAACCTTATATTAACTAAGAAATTGTTGTTAGAATACGATAAAAGTATGTTTTGTGGAAAACTCATGTAAATAACTAACAAATGTTGAATAAAACCTTATATTAACTACAAAATTAATATTAGAATACCATAAGAGTATGTTTTGAGGAAAAAACATATAAGTAAATAACAAATGTTTAATAAAATCTTATATTAACTACTAAATTCTTATTAGAATGCTATAAGATTATGTTTTGAGGAAAAATCGTATAAGTAACTACCAAATGTTCAATAAAAGCTTATATTAACTACTAAATTCTTATTAGAATACTATAAGAGTATGTTTTGAGGAAAAATCATATAAGTAACTAACAAATGTTTTATAAAACATTATATTAACTACTAAATTCTTAATATAATACTATAAGAGTATGTTTTGAGGAAAAATCATATAAGTAACTAACAAATGTTTAATAAAACCTTATATTAACAAAGAAATTGTTGTTAGAATACATTAAGAGTATGTTTTGAGGAAAACTCATGTAAGTATCTAACAAATGTTGAATAAAACCTTATATTAACTACTAAATTCTTATTAAAATTCTATAAGAGTATGTTTTGAGGAAAAATCATATAAGTAACTAACAAATGTTTAATAAAACCTTGTATTAACTAATAAATTGTTATTAGAATACAATAAGAGTATGTTTTGAGGAAAATTGATGTAAGTAACTAACAAATTTTCAATAAAACCTTATATTAACTATTAAATTCATATTAGAATACTCTAAGAGTATGTTTTTAGGAAAAATCATATAAATAACTAACAAATGTTTAATAAAACCTTATATTATCTACTAAATTAATATTAGAATACTATTAGATTATGTTTTGAGGAAAAATCATATATATGTAACTAACAAATGTTTAATAAAACCTTATATTAACTAAGAAATTGTTTTTAGAATACGATAAAAGTATGTTTTGAGGAAAACTCATGGCAGTAACTAACAAATGTTCTATAAAACCATATACTAACTACTAAATTCTTATTAGAATACTATAAGAGTATGTTTTGAGGAAAAATCATATAATTAAATAACAAATGTTTAATAAAACCTCATATGAACTAATAAATTGTTGTTAGAATACAATAAGAGTATGTTTGAGGAAAACTGATGTAAGTAACTGTCAAATGTTCAATAAAACGTTATATTAACTACTAAATTCATATTAGAATACTATAAGAGTATGTTTTGGAGGAAAATTTATGTAAGTAACTAACAAATGTTCAATAAAAGCTTATATTAACTACTAAATTCTTATTAGAATACTATAAGAGTATGTTTTGAGAAAAAATCATATAAGTAACTAACAAATGTTTAATAAAATCTTATATTAACTAATTAATTGTTGTTAGAATACAATAAGAGTGTGTTTTGAGGAAAACTGGTGTAAGTAACTAACAAATTTTCAATAAAACCTTATATTAACAACTAAATTCATATTAGAATACTATAAGAGTATGTTATGAGGAAAAAACATATAAGTAAATAACAAATGTTTAATAAAATCTTATATTAACTACTAAATTCTTATTAGAATACTATAAGAGTATGTTTTGAGGAAAACTCATGTAAGTAACTACCAAATGTTCAATAAAAGCTTATATTAACTACTAAATTCTTATTAGAATACTATAAGAGTATGTTTTGAGGAAAAATCATATAAGTAACTAACAAATGTTTAATAAAACCTTATATTAACTACTAAATTCTTAATATAATACTATAAGAGTATGTTTTGAGGAAAAATCATATAAGTAACTAACAAATGTTTAATAAAACCTTATATTAACAAAGAAATTGTTGTTAGAATACAATAAGAGTATGTTTTTAGGAAAAATCATATAAATAACTAACAAATGTTTAATAAAACCTTATATTATCTACTAAATTAATATTAGAATACTATTAGATTATGTTTTGAGGAAAAATCATATATAAGTAACTAACAAATGTTTAATAAAACCTTGTATTAACTAATAAATTGTTATTAGAATACAATAAGAGTATGTTTTGAGGAAAATTTATATAAGTAACTAACAAATTTTCAATAAAACCTTATATTAACTATTAAATTCATATTAGAATACTCTAAGAGTATGTTTTGAGGAAAAATCATATAAATAACTAACAAACGTTTAATAAAACCTTATATTATCTACTAAATTCATATTAGAATACTATTAGATTATGTTTTGAGGAAAAATCATATATATGTAACTAACAAATGTTTAATAAAACCTTATATTAACTACTAAATTGTTATTAGAATACTATAAGACTATGTTTTGAGGAAATATCATATAAGTAACTAACAAATGTTTAATAAAACCTTATATTAACTAAGAAATTGTTTTTAGAATACGATAAAAGTATGTTTTGAGGAAAACTCATGGCAGTAACTAACAAATGTTCTATAAAACCATATACTAACTACTAAATTCTTATTAGAATACTATAAGAGTATGTTTTGAGGAAAAATCATATAAGTAAATAACAAATGTTTAATAAAACCTCATATGAACTAATAAATTGTTGTTAGAATACAATAAGAGTATGTTTGAGGAAAACTGATGTAAGTAACTGTCAAATGTTCAATAAAACCTTATATTAACTACTAAATTCATATTAGAATACTATAAGAGTATGTTTTGAGGAAAATTTATGTAAGTAACTAACAAATGTTCAATAAAAGCTTATATTAACTACTAAATTCTTATTAGAATACTATAAGAGTATGTTTTGAGAAAAAATCATATAAGTAACTAACAAATGTTTAATAAAACCTTATATTAACTAATTAATTGTTGTCAGAATACAATAAGAGTGTGTTTTGAGGAAAATTGGTGTAAGTAACTAAAAAATTTTCAATAAAACCTTATATTAACAACTAAATTCATATTAGAATACTATAAGAGTATGTTTTGAGGAAAAATCATATAAGTAACTTACAAATGTTTAATAAAACCTTATATTAACTAAGAAATTGTTGTTAGAATACGATAAAAGTATGTTTTGTGGAAAACTCATGTAAATAACTAACAAATGTTGAATAAAACCTTATATTAACTACAAAATTAATATTAGAATACCATAAGAGTATGTTTTGAGGAAAAAACATATAAGTAAATAACAAATGTTTAATAAAATCTTATATTAACTACTAAATTCTTATTAGAATGCTATAAGATTATGTTTTGAGGAAAAATCGTATAAGTAACTACCAAATGTTCAATAAAAGCTTATATTAACTACTAAATTCTTATTAGAATACTATAAGAGTATGTTTTGAGGAAAAATCATATAAGTAACTAACAAATGTTTTATAAAACATTATATTAACTACTAAATTCTTAATATAATACTATAAGAGTATGTTTTGAGGAAAAATCATATAAGTAACTAACAAATGTTTAATAAAACCTTATATTAACAAAGAAATTGTTGTTAGAATACATTAAGAGTATGTTTTGAGGAAAACTCATGTAAGTATCTAACAAATGTTGAATAAAACCTTATATTAACTACTAAATTCTTATTAAAATTCTATAAGAGTATGTTTTGAGGAAAAATCATATAAGTAACTAACAAATGTTTAATAAAACCTTGTATTAACTCATAAATTGTTATTAGAATACAATAAGAGTATGTTTTGAGGAAAGTTGATGTAAGTAACTAACAAATTTTCAATAAAACCTTATATTAACTATTAAATTCATATTAGAATACTCTAAGAGTATGTTTTTAGGAAAAATCATATAAATAACTAACAAATGTTTAATAAAACCTTATATTATCTACTAAATTAATATTAGAATACTATTAGATTATGTTTTGAGAAAAAATCATATATATGTAACTAACAAATGTTTAATAAAACCTTATATTAACTAAGAAATTGTTTTTAGAATACGATAAAAGTATGTTTTGAGGAAAACTCATGGCAGTAACTAACAAATGTTCTATAAAACCACATACTAACTACTAAATTCTTATTAGAATACTATAAGAGTATGTTTTGAGGAAAAATCATATTAGTAAATAACAAATGTTTAATAAAACCTCATATGAACTAATAAATTGTTGTTAGAATACAATAAGAGTATGTTTGAGGAAAACTGATGTAAGTAACTATCAAATGTTCAATAAAACCTTATATTAACTACTAAATTCATATTAGAATACTATGAGAGTATGTTTTGAGGAAAAATCATAAAAGTAGCTAACAAATGTTTAATAAAACCTTATATTAACTACTAATTTCATATTAGAATACTATAAGAGTGTGTTTTAAGGAAATCTCATATAAGTAAATACAAATGTTTAATAAAACTTTATATTAACTACTAAATTCTGATTAGAATACTATAAGATTATGTTTTGAGGAAAAATCGTATAAGTAACTAACAAATGTTTAATAAAACCTTATATTAACAACTAAATTCATATTAGAATACTATAAGAGTATGTTTTGAGGAAAAAACATACAAGTAAATAACAAATGTTTAATAAAATCTTATATTAACTAATAAATTCTTATTAGAATGCTATAAGATTATGTTTTGAGGAAAAATCGTATAAGTAACTACCAAATGTTCAATAAAAGCTTATATTAACTACTAAATTCTTATTAGAATACTATAAGAGTATGTTTTGAGGAAAAAATCATATAAGTAACTAACAAATGTTTTATAAAACATTATATTAACTACTAAATTCTTAATATAATACTATAAGAGTATGTTTTGAGGAAAAATCATATAAGTAACTAACAAATGTTTAATAAAACCTTATATTAACAAAGAAATTGTTGTTAGAATACATTAAGAGTATGTTTTGAGGAAAACTCATGTAAGTATCTAACAAATGTTGAATAAAACCTTATATTAACTACTAAATTCTTATTAGAATTCTATAAGAGTATGTTTTGAGGAAAAATCATATAAGTAACTAACAAATGTTTAATAAAACCTTATATTAACTAATAAATTGTTATTAGAATACAATAAGAGTATGTTTTGAGGAAAATTGATGTAAGTAACTAACAAATTTTAAATAAAACCTTATATTAACTATTAAATTCATATTAGAATACTCTAAGAGTATGTTTTTAGGAAAAATCATATAAATAACTAACAAATGTTTAATAAAACCTTATATTATCTACTAAATTAATATTAGAATACTATTAGATTATATTTTGAGGAAAAATCATATATATGTAACTAACAAATGTTTAATAAAACCTTATATTAACTAAGAAATTGTTTTTAGAATACGATAAAAGTATGTTTTGAGGAAAACTCATGGCAGTAACTAACAAATGTTCTATAAAACCATATACTAACTACTAAATTCTTATTAGAATACCATAAGAGTATGTTTTGAGGAAAAATCATATAAGTAAATAACAAATGTTTAATAAAACCTCATATGAACTAATAAATTGTTGTTAGAATACAATAAGAGTATGTTTGAGGAAAACTGATGTAAGTAACTGTCAAATGTTCAATAAAACGTTATATTAACTACTAAATTCATATTAGAATACTATAAGAGTATGTTTTGAGGAAAATTTATGTAAGTAACTAACAAATGTTCAATAAAAGCTTATATTAACTACTAAATTCTTATTAGAATACTATAAGAGTATGTTTTGAGAAAAAATCATTTAAGTAACTAACAAATGTTTAATAAAATCTTATATTAACTAATTAATTGTTGATAGAATACAATAAGAGTGTGTTTTGAGGAAAACTGGTGTAAGTAACTAACAAATTTTCAATAAAACCTTATATTAACAACTAAATTCATATTAGAATACTATAAGAGTATGTTTTGAGGAAAAAACATATAAGTAAATAACAAATGTTTAATAAAATCTTATATTAACTACTAAATTCTTATTAGAATACTATAAGAGTATGTTTTGAGGAAAACTCATGTAAGTAACTACCAAATGTTCAATAAAAGCTTATATTAACTACTAAATTCTTATTAGAATACTATAAGAGTATGTTTTGAGGAAAAATAATATAAGTAACTAACAAATGTTTAATAAAACCTTATATTAACTACTAAATTCTTAATATAATACTATAAGAGTATGTTTTGAGGAAAAATCATATAAGTAACTAACAAATGTTTAATAAAACCTTATATTAACAAAGAAATTATTGTTAGAATACAATAAGAGTATGTTTTGAGTAAAACTCATGTAAGTATCTAACAAATGTTGAATAAAACCTTATATTAACTACTAAATTCTTATTAGAATTCTATAAGAGTATGTTTTGAGGAAAAATCATATAAGTAACTAACAAATGTTTAATAAAACCTTGTATTAACTAATAAATTGTTATTAGAATACAATAAGAGTATGTTTTGAGGAAAATTTATATAAGTAACTAACAAATTTTCAATAAAACCTTATATTAACTACTAAATTCATATTAGAATACTATAAGAGTATGTTTTGAGGAAAATTTATGTAAGTAACTAACAAATGTTCAATAAAAGCTTATATTAACTACTAAATTCTTATTAGAATACTATAAGAGTATGTTTTGAGAAAAAATCATTTAAGTAACTAACAAATGTTTAATAAAATCTTATATTAACTAATTAATTGTTGATAGAATACAATAAGAGTGTGTTTTGAGGAAAACTGGTGTAAGTAACTAACAAATTTTCAATAAAACCTTATATTAACAACTAAATTCATATTAGAATACTATAAGAGTATGTTTTGAGGAAAAAACATATAAGTAAATAACAAATGTTTAATAAAATCTTATATTAACTACTAAATTCTTATTAGAATACTATAAGAGTATGTTTTGAGGAAAACTCATGTAAGTAACTACCAAATGTTCAATAAAAGCTTATATTAACTACTAAATTCTTATTAGAATACTATAAGAGTATGTTTTGAGGAAAAATAATATAAGTAACTAACAAATGTTTAATAAAACCTTATATTAACTACTAAATTCTTAATATAATACTATAAGAGTATGTTTTGAGGAAAAATCATATAAGTAACTAACAAATGTTTAATAAAACCTTATATTAACAAAGAAATTGTTGTTAGAATACAATAAGAGTATGTTTTGAGTAAAACTCATGTAAGTATCTAACAAATGTTGAATAAAACCTTATATTAACTACTAAATTCTTATTAGAATTCTATAAGAGTATGTTTTGAGGAAAAATCATATAAGTAACTAACAAATGTTTAATAAAACCTTGTATTAACTAATAAATTGTTATTAGAATACAATAAGAGTATGTTTTGAGGAAAATTTATATAAGTAACTAACAAATTTTCAATAAAACCTTATATTAACTATTAAATTCATATTAGAATACTCTAAGAGTATGTTTTGAGGAAAAATCATATAAATAACTAACAAATGTTTAATAAAACCTTATATTATCTACTAAATTCATATTAGAATACTATTAGATTATGTTTTGAGGAAAAATCATATATATGTAACTAACAAATGTTTAATAAAACCTTATATTAACTACTAAATTGTTATTAGAATACTATAAGACTATGTTTTGAGGAAATATCATATAAGTAACTAACAAATGTTTAATAAAACCTTATATTAACTAAGAAATTGTTTTTAGAATACGATAAAAGTATGTTTTGAGGAAAACTCATGGCAGTAACTAACAAATGTTCTATAAAACCATATACTAACTACTAAATTCTTATTAGAATACTATAAGAGTATGTTTTGAGGAAAAATCATATAAGTAAATAACAAATGTTTAATAAAACCTCATATGAACTAATAAATTGTTGTTAGAATACAATAAGAGTATGTTTGAGGAAAACTGATGTAAGTAACTGTCAAATGTTCAATAAAACCTTATATTAACTACTAAATTCATATTAGAATACTATAAGAGTATGTTTTGAGGAAAATTTATGTAAGTAACTAACAAATGTTCAATAAAAGCTTATATTAACTACTAAATTCTTATTAGAATACTATAAGAGTATGTTTTGAGAAAAAATCATATAAGTAACTAACAAATGTTTAATAAAACCTTATATTAACTAATTAATTGTTGTCAGAATACAATAAGAGTGTGTTTTGAGGAAAATTGGTGTAAGTAACTAAAAAATTTTCAATAAAACCTTATATTAACAACTAAATTCATATTAGAATACTATAAGAGTATGTTTTGAGGAAAAATCATATAAGTAACTTACAAATGTTTAATAAAACCTTATATTAACTAAGAAATTGTTGTTAGAATACGATAAAAGTATGTTTTGTGGAAAACTCATGTAAATAACTAACAAATGTTGAATAAAACCTTATATTAACTACAAAATTAATATTAGAATACTATAAGAGTATGTTTTGAGGATAAAACATATAAGTAAATAACAAATGTTTAATAAAATCTTATATTAACTACTAAATTCTTATTAGAATGCTATAAGATTATGTTTTGAGGAAAATCGTATAAGTAACTACCAAATGTTCAATAAAAGCTTATATTAACTACTAAATTCTTATTAGAATACTATAAGAGTATGTTTTGAGGAAAAATCATATAAGTAACTAACAAATGTTTTATAAAACATTATATTAACTACTAAATTCTTAATATAATACTATAAGAGTATGTTTTGAGGAAAAATCATATAAGTAACTAACAAATGTTTAATAAAACCTTATATTAACAAAGAAATTGTTGTTAGAATACATTAAGAGTATGTTTTGAGGAAAACTCATGTAAGTATCTAACAAATGTTGAATAAAACCTTATATTAACTACTAAATTCTTATTAGAATTCTATAAGAGTATGTTTTGAGGAAAAATCATATAAGTAACTAACAAATGTTTAATAAAACCTTGTATTAACTAATAAATTTTTATTAGAATACAATAAGAGTATGTTTTGAGGAAAATTGATGTAAGTAACTAACAAATTTTCAATAAAACCTTATATTAACTATTAAATTCATATTAGAATACTCTAAGAGTATGTTTTTAGGAAAAATCATATAAATAACTAACAAATGTTTAATAAAACCTTATATTATCTACTAAATTAATATTAGAATACTATTAGATTATGTTTTGAGGAAAAATCATATATAAGTAACTAACAAATGTTTAATAAAACCTTGTATTAACTAATAAATTGTTATTAGAATACAATAAGAGTATGTTTTGAGGAAAATTTATATAAGTAACTAACAAATTTTCCATAAAACCTTATATTAACTATTAAATTCATATTAGAATACTCTAAGAGTATGTTTTGAGGAAAAATCATATAAATAACTAACAAATGTTTAATAAAACCTTATATTATCTACTAAATTCATATTAGAATACTATTAGATTATGTTTTGAGGAAAAATCATATATATGTAACTAACAAATGTTTAATAAAACCTTATATTAACTACTAAATTGTTATTAGAATACTATAAGACTATGTTTTGAGGAAATATCATATAAGTAACTAACAAATGTTTAATAAAACCTTATATTAACTAAGAAATTGTTTTTAGAATACGATAAAAGTATGTTTTGAGGAAAACTCATGGCAATAACTAACAAATGTTCTATAAAACCATATACTAACTACTAAATTCTTATTAGAATACTATAAGAGTATGTTTTGAGGAAAAATCATATAAGTAAATAACAAATGTTTAATAAAACCTCATATGAACTAATAAATTGTTGTTAGAATACAATAAGAGTATGTTTGAGGAAAACTGATGTAAGTAACTGTCAAATGTTCAATAAAACCTTATATTAACTACTAAATTCATATTAGAATACTATAAGAGTATGTTTTGAGGAAAATTTATGTAAGTAACTAACAAATGTTCAATAAAAGCTTATATTAACTACTAAATTCTTATTAGAATACTATAAGAGTATGTTTTGAGAAAAAATCATATAAGTAACTAACAAATGTTTAATAAAACCTTATATTAACTAATTAATTGTTGTCAGAATACAATAAGAGTGTGTTTTGAGGAAAATTGGTGTAAGTAACTAAAAAATTTTCAATAAAACCTTATATTAACAACTAAATTCATATTAGAATACTATAAGAGTATGTTTTGAGGAAAAATCATATAAGTAACTTACAAATGTTTAATAAAACCTTATATTAACTAAGAAATTGTTGTTAGAATACGATAAAAGTATGTTTTGTGGAAAACTCATGTAAATAACTAACAAATGTTGAATAAAACCTTATATTAACTACAAAATTAATATTAGAATACTATAAGAGTATGTTTTGAGGAAAAAACATATAAGTAAATAACAAATGTTTAATAAAATCTTATATTAACTACTAAATTCTTATTAGAATGCTATAAGATTATGTTTTGAGGAAAAATCGTATAAGTAACTACCAAATGTTCAATAAAAGCTTATATTAACTACTAAATTCTTATTAGAATACTATAAGAGTATGTTTTGAGGAAAAATCATATAAGTAACTAACAAATGTTTTATAAAACATTATATTAACTACTAAATTCTTAATATAATACTATAAGAGTATGTTTTGAGGAAAAATCATATAAGTAACTAACAAATGTTTAATAAAACCTTATATTAACAAAGAAATTGTTGTTAGAATACAATAAGAGTATGTTTTGAGTAAAACTCATGTAAGTATCTAACTAATGTTGAATAAAACCTTATATTAACTACTAAATTCTTATTAGAATTCTATAAGAGTATGTTTTGAGGAAAAATCATATAAGTAACTAACAAATGTTTAATAAAACCTTGTATTAACTAATAAATTGTTATTAGAATACAATAAGAGTATGTTTTGAGGAAAATTTATATAAGTAACTAACAAATTTTCAATAAAACCTTATATTAACTATTAAATTCATATTAGAATACTCTAAGAGTATGTTTTGAGGAAAAATCATATAAATAACTAACAAATGTTTAATAAAACCTTATATTATCTACTAAATTCATATTAGAATACTATTAGATTATGTTTTGAGGAAAAATCATATATATGTAACTAACAAATGTTTAATAAAACCTTATATTAACTACTAAATTGTTATTAGAATACTATAAGACTATGTTTTGAGGAAATATCATATAAGTAACTAACAAATGTTTAATAAAACCTTATATTAACTAAGAAATTGTTTTTAGAATACGATAAAAGTATGTTTTGAGGAAAACTCATGGCAGTAACTAACAAATGTTCTATAAAACCATATACTAACTACTAAATTCTTATTAGAATACTATAAGAGTATGTTTTGAGGAAAAATCATATAAGTAAATAACAAATGTTTAATAAAACCTCATATGAACTAATAAATTGTTGTTAGAATACAATAAGAGTATGTTTGAGGAAAACTGATGTAAGTAACTGTCAAATGTTCAATAAAACCTTATATTAACTACTAAATTCATATTAGAATACTATAAGAGTATGTTTTGAGGAAAATTTATGTAAGTAACTAACAAATGTTCAATAAAAGCTTATATTAACTACTAAATTCTTATTAGAATACTATAAGAGTATGTTTTGAGAAAAAATCATATAAGTAACTAACAAATGTTTAATAAAACCTTATATTAACTAATTAATTGTTGCCAGAATACAATAAGAGTGTGTTTTGAGGAAAATTGGTGTAAGTAACTAAAAAATTTTCAATAAAACCTTATATTAACAACTAAATTCATATTAGAATACTATAAGAGTATGTTTTGAGGAAAAATCATATAAGTAACTTACAAATGTTTAATAAAACCTTATATTAACTAAGAAATTGTTGTTAGAATACGATAAAAGTATGTTTTGTGGAAAACTCATGTAAATAACTAACAAATGTTGAATAAAACCTTATATTAACTACAAAATTAATATTAGAATACTATAAGAGTATGTTTTGAGGAAAAAACATATAAGTAAATAACAAATGTTTAATAAAATCTTATATTAACTACTAAATTCTTATTAGAATGCTATAAGATTATGTTTTGAGGAAAAATCGTATAAGTAACTACCAAATGTTCAATAAAAGCTTATATTAACTACTAAATTCTTATTAGAATACTATAAGAGTATGTTTTGAGGAAAAATCATATAAGTAACTAACAAATGTTTTATAAAACATTATATTAACTACTAAATTCTTAATATAATACTATAAGAGTATGTTTTGAGGAAAAATCATATAAGTAACTAACAAATGTTTAATAAAACCTTATATTAACAAAGAAATTGTTGTTAGAATACAATAAGAGTATGTTTTGAGTAAAACTCATGTAAGTATCTAACTAATGTTGAATAAAACCTTATATTAACTACTAAATTCTTATTAGAATTCTATAAGAGTATGTTTTGAGGAAAAATCATATAAGTAACTAACAAATGTTTAATAAAACCTTGTATTAACTAATAAATTGTTATTAGAATACAATAAGAGTATGTTTTGAGGAAAATTTATATAAGTAACTAACAAATTTTCAATAAAACCTTATATTAACTATTAAATTCATATTAGAATACTCTAAGAGTATGTTTTGAGGAAAAATCATATAAATAACTAACAAATGTTTAATAAAACCTTATATTATCTACTAAATTCATATTAGAATACTATTAGATTATGTTTTGAGGAAAAATCATATATATGTAACTAACAAATGTTTAATAAAACCTTATATTAACTACTAAATTGTTATTAGAATACTATAAGACTATGTTTTGAGGAAATATCATATAAGTAACTAACAAATGTTTAATAAAACCTTATATTAACTAAGAAATTGTTTTTAGAATACGATAAAAGTATGTTTTGAGGAAAACTCATGGCAGTAACTAACAAATGTTCTATAAAACCATATACTAACTACTAAATTCTTATTAGAATACTATAAGAGTATGTTTTGAGGAAAAATCATATAAGTAAATAACAAATGTTTAATAAAACCTCATATGAACTAATAAATTGTTGTTAGAATACAATAAGAGTATGTTTGAGGAAAACTGATGTAAGTAACTGTCAAATGTTCAATAAAACCTTATATTAACTACTAAATTCATATTAGAATACTATAAGAGTATGTTTTGAGGAAAATTTATGTAAGTAACTAACAAATGTTCAATAAAAGCTTATATTAACTACTAAATTCTTATTAGAATACTATAAGAGTATGTTTTGAGAAAAAATCATATAAGTAACTAACAAATGTTTAATAAAACCTTATATTAACTAATTAATTGTTGTCAGAATACAATAAGAGTGTGTTTTGAGGAAAATTGGTGTAAGTAACTAAAACATTTTCAATAAAACCTTATATTAACAACTAAATTCATATTAGAATACTATAAGAGTATGTTTTGAGGAAAAATCATATATGTAACTTACAAATGTTTAATAAAACCTTATATTAACTAAGAAATTGTTGTTAGAATACGATAAAAGTATGTTTTGTGGAAAACTCATGTAAATAACTAACAAATGTTGAATAAAACCTTATATTAACTACTAAATTAATATTAGAATACTATAAGAGTATGTTTTGAGGAAAAAACATATAAGTAAATAACAAATGTTTAATAAAATCATATATTAACTACTAAATTCTTATTAGAATACTATTAGAGTATTTTTTAAGGAAAACTCATGTAAGTAACTACCAAATGTTCAATAAAAGCTTATATTAACTACTAAATTCTTATTAGAATACTATAAGAGTATGTTTTGAGGAAAAATCATACAAGTAACTAACAAATTTTTAATAAAACCTTATATGAACTAATAAATTATTATTATTAGAATACAATAAGAGTATGTTTGAGGAAAACTGATGTAAGTAACTATCAAATGTTCAATAATACCTTATATTAACTACTAAATTCATATTAGAATACTATAAGAGTATGTTTTGAGGAAAAATTATAAAAGTAACTAACAAATGTTTAATAAAATCTTATATTAACTACTAAATTCATATTAGAATACTATAAGAGTGTGTTTTAAAAAAATCTCATATAAGTAAATACAAATGTTTAATAAAACTTTATATTAACTACTAAATTCTTATTAGAATACTATAAGATTATGTTTTGAGGAAAAATCGTATAAGTAACTAACAAATGTTTAATAAAACCTTATATTAACTACTAAATTCATATTAGAATACTATAAGAGTAGGTTTTGAGGAAATCTCATATAAGTAACTAACAAATGTTTAATAAAACATTATATTAACTACTAAATTCTTATTAGAATACTATAAGAGTATGTTTTGAGGAAAAATCATATAAGTAACTAACAAATGTTTAATAAAACCTTAAACAAAGAAATTGTTGTTAGAATACAATAAGAGTATGTTTTCAGGATATCTCATATAAGTAACTAACAAATGTTTAATAAAACCTTATATAAACTACTAAATTCATAATAGAATACTATAAGAGTATGTTTTGAGGAAAAAACATATAAGTAAATAACAAATGTTTATAAAACCTTATATTAACTACTAAATTCTTATTAGAATACTATAAGAGTATGTTTGAGGAAAACTGATGTAAGTAACTAACAAATGTCCAATAAAAGCTTATATTAACTACTAAATTCTTATTAGAATACTATAATATAAGAGTATGTTTTGAGGAAAAATCATATAACTAACTAACAAATGTTTAATAAAACCTTATATTAACTACTAAATTCTTAATATAATACTATAAGAGTATGTTTTGAGGAAAAATCATATATGTAACTAACAAATGTTTAATAAAACCTTATATTAACTAAGAAATTGTTTTTAGAATACGCTAAAAGTATGTTTTGAGGAAAACTCATGTCAGTAACTAACAAATGTTCTATAAAACCATATATTAACTACTAAATTCTTATTATAATACTGTAAGAGTATGCTTTGAGGAAAAATCATATAAGTAACTAACAAATGTTTAATAAAACCTTATATTAACTAATAAATTGTTGTTAGAATACAATAAGAGTATGTTTGAGGAAAACTGATGTAAGTAACTATCAAATGTTCAATAAAACCTTATATTAACTACTAAATTCATATTAGAATACTATTGTAAAGGCTCGGATTTTAAAAATCCTAAATTTCGGAAAAAGGGAAATTAAAAATGAATTTAAAACGAATTTAATCGGGCATTTCAAGTAAAACTCGTCCTAAATTTAATAAATCGAACTTGAAATTCTTAAAGCGAATTCTGTCACAATTTTGAGCTTTTAAACAACGATCCCGTCCTCTTTCACCAATTCTTATCTAATTCCAAAGGTTGTACAATTATGACAAATCTTATCCCCTTTCTCTCAAAATTTTGCTCCCCATTTTAGGCAAAGTGGTCAAAGCTACTTCTTCCCCTTTTTTTTTTTTTGGGTAGTAGCAGTAGTAGCATGAGCCCCCACCTCTCTTTAAATCTGACCTCAAAGGCTCAAACAAACCTGCAATTACCAGACCTTGCTTCTCTCTTCAAAAGCCTAAACCCCAGCCCTCATCCTCCTCGTTCAATTTCAAACCCCTCTTTTCCCTTGAGATTGCCGAGAGGAAGGAGCATTCTTCCTCCTACATTTCCATCCACCAGACCACCCTCCACCACTAAAACGCCGCCGAAATAGCAGCCCCGCCCCTCGTCTCTCGCCCTGTTTTGCCGAGAGGAGAACCCAACACCACCTCTTCCTCTTTGCTCTCTCCTCCCTATGCCGCCGGCGGTAGCCCGATGCCTCCTGGAGACACCAGCAACCAGCAGAAGCAGCCGGAGTGCCACCGAGAACCTCCTTCGCGCCCTGTTCTTCGTTTCGCCTCGGTAAGGTTCGATCCCGCTCGTTCCTCTTTCTTTTACCTTTTATCAACCAAAAGCTTCCACCTTTCACCTTCCCCATCTCTCCCAGGCACTTCTCGTTCGAAGAATTCACTCTGTCGAAGTCGAATCGTGCCTCCGACGGAGATTTTCCGGCGAAACCTTTGACACCCTCGGTGAGCCCCCTTCCGATTCTCCTCCTATCGGTTCATTCTCTTGGGCCCTTTATTGTTCTTGAGTGAGTGTGGTCGGAGGTCGAGAGCAAGGAAGCTCCGCCGAGCCCTCGGCCTCTCTTTCTTTCTCTTCCGCTTGTGCACAGTGAGAATCGGTGGGGAAGGAGATGAACAGTAGCCATTCCTCACCTTTTCTCACTTGTGGGTCCCATCTTCCATGTCAGCTTGCCACCTCAGCCGGCCCCATCTCCCTCTTTCTTCTCTTTTAATTCAGATTTACAGAATAAATGGGAGAATGGCCTTTTTGGGCCTATTGTTTTGTGGGCCGAGTCAAGACCTGGGCCTATTTAAATTGTTCCATTCGATATTGGGGGCTTAAGGAAAGAATTGCCCAATCTTGCTATTTGGTAAAGTAAATGGGTGTCCGGTTTTGTGTGATTTAAAACAAAGGCTCGGTTTTGGTACTTTATAAAATAAAGGGGTCGGTTTGGTAATATTAAAAAGGCTGATTTTATTAAATGGAAATGGTTGGGGTTTATAGGATTTAGAAATATTTTATGAAAGTGTTTAAAAGAAAATGGTATTATATCATATTATTTGAGTTTAAAATATAAAATATTATTATTAAGATTTAAAGATATAATATTACGGTGATTAAAAGAAATTATAATACCATGAGACTTAGAGATTTAAAAGTTTATTATCGGAATTAAATTGAAAAAGGAATTTGATGAGCGTTTTCAAGGATCGAAATTTCTAACTAGTTGATTCGGATTTTAAAGCGGTTTCGGAGCTAACTCGGGAATTATGTGATCGGTGACTAACTAGCATGATTGATGTGAATGGTTGACTAATATCATGATTGGTGTGTACTAATGGCATGATGGAGTGTTAGACTTGGGTATCGTTAAATTATGCTTTCGAGATATTATGAGATGCCTGCGGGCTTTATTGTGGAGCGGGTTGGGCATGCGTGCCGCCCGATTAAAAAGGAATGCATTCACGAGCTGGCCAGTCTCCGCCCTATCGGAAGGGGGTGGAGGTAGGAGAGGGATATACCACTTGGTATTCGGTGCTAAGGCCTTATTATATTTATTCACTTGATCTTAGGAGCATGTTAGTGTGTTAATATTCCGCCTTGCACCTAGAAGCATCTTTATTGATTTGGTTTTGACCAGGCTCTGCCGTGGCACCCTTTTGTATTACACATGGATTTCGCTATTTGCATGACTACTGCTTCTCCACGCTTAGACTTACGACAGGTACAGGGGACTTCCCCGGGGATTCCAACGGTCCCTTCGATTTTTGGGTATGAAATCCCACTTGAAAACGTTAGAGTAGAATTTCAAACCTACAACCTGTACTCGAGGCGCAAGATCCTAACGAGGGGTTTCATCCCTCGAAACGTAACTCGGGAATCATAATCCCGGGCCGTTACAAAGTGGTATCAGAGCTTAGGTTATGCAAACCGAGTATGATAGGTTGAAGTGGTTTTGAAAATGGCCCACGGTTTTCAAATGGTTTTCTTAAAATGTTTTAGAAAGGGCAAAATGAATTGAATATGACTAACTCAAATGGACCAAATATGAACTTGACTTGATAAATCCGGTAACTAATCAAAGGCAAACGAAGGGGTAGTAAAGGCGTTAGACCATCCCTATTGGATGTAGTTGGGAACAGGTAGGCAAAATATAGCTTGTTCTTTTACATGTGGACTTGAAGACTCCGACGAACCGAAGGTTGGAGTGACATGGGTTAGGAGACCGGAGGTATTTGCCCCTCCGGTCGGCTGTCCCTCGAAGGACGGCATAGATCGTTTCTGTGATTATATGCGTTATATCCAACTGGGCTCGAGGGCGATCCTCCACGAAGAGGATCATATTAATCCCGTTGATTGCTTCCATGCTGAGTGTTATTGTGCTTAGGATAGAGAACTAATCAGTATGCCTTGACTTGAATCATGTAATGAATGACTGTGCAAACGGGATAGCGGGAGAATACCTTGTTCTTATGTCATTGGAATTCTTGTCTTGTCAGAATAGTTCTTCCATAATTCAAACTCCTGATGATTTTGACTCCGTCAACCGTCCCACCAAACCATTTAGGCATGTTAGCAAGGGTCGAAGAGCATCCGCTCTCCCCATTTCGAGTCCTTGATATCCCATCATCTATGCTCCTATCGAGTCTCGTACCCGAGGCTTGTGTCTTTCACGAAAAAATTTGGGTTGCTCAACTAAACACCTTCGGAAATCGTGTCGGATGTGAGGAGTATGTTAGTGGGGTTGATAATTGAAGTAGTTTGAGTCAGAAGAGAGTTATCTCATGGAGTCATCCCTTTTGATCCCCGTAGTGGTCAACTATGTCTTCTTGCCGCAAAAGTCTACGCACGAGTTCTACCCCCACCTCCCGGAAACAGTGTGAATGTCCTTGTGCCCTACCAAGTGAGTCATATTAGTGCCCCACGAGGAAACAGGGTGATGAGTCAGTGATCGCCTTTAGAATATTTTGTCCGGTTATAATAGGAACCCTCCTTGTGATTGCATGACATGATGTGTTGGTATATTGCAGCATGACTTGCCTGATATCTTGTATGGTTACACTTATGAATGAATATAAATGCCAAATGTACGAATCCCCATGATAGTTACTCTCCATTGAATTAGGTCCATGATAGTGCACTCGACCTTTGTTGTATGATTAATATGTGAAATGAAGTTCTTAGCATGCTAATTTGATCTAATTGGGTCTTGTGATTGCGTACACGTTTAATGTGTGTTGCTAGTACGATGTAGAATATATATGCCTCCTAATTATAGGTCCTTGTGCGATTATATGCCATACTTGCCCCACTAAGTGAACATGTTTGTATCTAAAGAGACAATTTTTATGCCTATATGACCTGACCATATCCCCTAGCATGGTTAGTAGGGTGCATCTCAACATGCTTGCCTTGACCCACATTATTATGACCTGCTTATGTGTGTATCTAGGTGAGTCAATTCGTTCATGCATGTTCTTAGTGTGTTAAGCATGATTAGTGAATGAAATGATAGGTTATTAGTTGGTTCTGCACACATGTAAAGCTGATTATATGAACATGTTATGAATGCATATGTCGTTATTCCTTAAGATAGGTGCATGTTAGTGTGGAATGAGGTGATGATACTTTATGATTATTATTTGTTTGTGTGCCGCAATTATAACTTCATGGAATACCCTAAAGGCAGCGTTGTAACTCTCGGGTTGGGGATCTTATCCTTAGTCTCGTCGTCCCTAGTTCTAGTCCATGTCTGAATCCTCAAGGAAGTTGTGTTGTCCGCCCTTGTCTCTCCCCTATCTCTGTGACTTCTAACCCTTGCGATCCCTTGATGAGCGTCGACATGAAGGAAGAAGCTGACGATCAAGTGACACCGGAGTGGCGCAACGGAAGTGTGATGAGTCCACGACCCATAGACCCCCAGGACAGACGTTGCCAAAGGTATGCAAGGAACGAACACATTTCGAAAATGGTAGTTACGAACGTGATTTCCTTAGATGACTCGAGGAAGAGCATTCTTAATTCAAACCGTCTTATTAGTCGGAATTGATGTTGTGCGCTAGGTCTAGAACTGACATAACTAGAGGTGTGACGACTAATGTGCTGAAATGGTATTTAATGATTGCCTGACTTGTTCCATGATGATATGCTTTGATGCCCTAGTATACTGATGTGTTAGTAAGTAAGATGTAGGGTATATATGGTTGATGGCGTTTCTCTCTTGAGTATGAGTCGTGAGGTTCTTCAGTAAGCTAGATCGGGGAGTGATAGGTAGGTTTGAGGTCTTTGTATCTGGTCGTTGGTTGTGTGAGATGGAGTGCAGGAAGGATGTGTTAGCTTGGGTAGAGCCGAGTGAGTGAGACTTGCCATAGATAGTGGTCTATGAATAGAGTTGAGTTTCCAGGTAGGCCTTAGGTGAGTCGTGGAGTTAGTGTGGTAAGATTCTGAGGGAGAGGTCTTTCTTAGAGGTAGTGTGGGGAAATAGCGTTTGCGGGTAGTGTAGTTCTAGAGGTGGATGGGTGTGTTAAGAGTGGATCGGAAGGATTCTTGAGGGGATGTGTCGATAGACAGGTTAGTGTGCCAAGAGAGAATGTCTAGATAGTCTAGGAGCGAATCGTGGGCAGCTTTGAGGATGATCGATTAAGGAATCGTAGAATTTGGGACTAGGTTGTATGTGCGGTGATTGGGAGCGGATTTGGTAAAGGATGAGGTTGAGGAATCGCTAAGGAAGAGTAGTATGATCGAGGTTGCTTGGGAAATCATCGATCTTGGGGATTTGGTTGTTCATATGAGGATTGTACGTGGGATGAGTATTTGGGAATTGTTTGGATATAATTGGTAGTGATTGGAGAATTCATGAGTGAAGGATTTCTAGATGAGTTGTTGGAGGATTTTTAGCAGGGAATGGATTGGGATTTATGAGTGGAGGTTATTGGGGCTATTGAGATATTTGAGGAATTGAGATGAGTCTTCGAGGAAAGGTTGGTAGTTAGGTAAGGATGTCATTGAGATTTCTAGTAAGACTGTGGGCTTGAGGTTGAGATAGGAGATTCTGAGCTTGGAATTGGGAACTAGGTAGAGCAGAATGCATTGGGAACATTAGAGGATGAAGGATTTTAGAAGGTTGGCGAAATGGCGGTACTTAGGAAACTCGGATGAGGTCGATTTTGGGATCCTGCAGAAATGATGATTAGTAAAAGAGGGCTTTGGATGAGAAGGTGTCATGGGTAAGAAGTAGGAGCTTGAAGCAACTTCGGAATATGAAGAGATGAGGAACTGGAGAGGGACGACTTGAGGATTTCGAATGGTTAAGGTTTAGTAAGATTTGGAATGAGGAAATTTGGTAATATGCTGACATGAGGATCGAGAATAGGTCGGCTGAGGAGTCGTGGATGTTCAGGTTTCGTGAGATTTGGAATGGGACGAGTAGGTAGAATCAGTGGTTGGTCTTTGGGGATAGGCGCTGGTGATGAGGGTCTTCGTGATTCGTGGTTGGGAGTAGCACTAGACGGAAGTATGCGTTAGAGTTGGTCGGAAGTGTCAGGTGTGGGATGATCAGTATGAGTTGGGTTCTTAGAGGTGGATGGTTAGTGAGACTGGTTAGTGGTGCGAGGAGTATGAACAGGATAGCAAGGCGATTCGAGAGGTCACTTTGGGAGATGATGGCCAGACGGAGTCTTGAGAGCCTAGGAAGAGTAAGCGAGATTGTTGAGAAGCGTCTAGATCGACCGTGAGAGCGGTTCAGTAGAGGACTTGAGATTTCTCTTAGAAGGTGAAGATGAGACTGGTAGAGGACCTCTAGGACGAGGGTATGCCTTATAGAGAGTCTTGGTAGTCGGTCGAGTTGTTAAGCTTGCCGGAATAAGGGAATTGTGTGATTGGGAACTCCGAGATATGGTTTTAGGTGGTCGAGTAGGATTTGAGGTCGGGATGTTGAAGTAGGTTGGTTCTTAGATGGCTTGATGGCATATGGGTTACGGATGCTTAGTAGTGTCTATATATGAGCGGGACGAAATGTTGTTTAGAATTAGTATTTGATGGAGTTAGTAGACCTAGGTAAGAATGACCTTGATGCGATAGATAGGGACTAGTGGTCGTTCCTTGTTATGGTTGGTAGTTGTAGGCAGATTCTCTTGAGGATGTAACCTGATAAATGCTTTATTTGGGGCTGAATGTTGTGTGAATTCTATGCTTTAGACGGTGATGATTCCTTGATGTGTTTCCATAGGTGATAGTAGGTTATTAGTACTAACATAGTTATCCCCTGAACTCGATGAAATGCTAGTTTACGGAAGTACTTGTTTGCCTCCAATGCGATGACGCTTGGTAATTAGCACGAGTTTGATGTATTTATTTGATTGATATGACGTGCCTATGAAATTGATATGATGTGTAACTTATGTGAGGTGGTGTGATAAATCCTACCACGATGATACGGTGCTCGATATGTTATGATATGTGACTATCCTTGACACGAATATGATCTGTTTATGAAGACGTGATACGATTGCGATGTGAACGACTGCTATGTTATATGATGCCTTGAATTGGAACTGCTAGGGTGATAGAACCGGATTGATGAAATTTGATTCTGACTTGGAATCTAGGAAGGAAATATGGGATTAGCCCTTAGAGGTGGATGATTCCACCTCCTGAATTTGAAACTTGCTTGACTAACATCGGGTTAAGGGATTTTGAATGATGTTTAAAGAGAACTAACTTGGACTTTGGGAATTGAACGCGATCAAGAACTTCAATGATTTTGAAACCAAACCTTTTCGAATTGAAGAAACCTTTTGAAACTTTTCGAACCCGAGCTTGCATTATAACACCCCACGAAGTGGATACAGGCATTTTATAGGGGCCCTTATAGACTGCTTGCTAAGACCTAGTGGAGATGTCGTACTGCTTTTTGAGTTATGATATAACCCAGAAGTCGGGGTAAGAATGTGGTAAGGGCCCATATCACACTCTCGCTACGACCTATCGGGGATATTATGGCCATGACGACGATACTGCGAGAATCTCATAGGGGCACTTATGAGACACTTATGGAATCAATGGAATGGTCCCTTGGACTCACCTATTCCAACTTCATCCCCTACCTTGTTTTGGTTTTAGTCTCGGGGACGAGACTTGTTTTTAGAGGTGGATGATGTAAAGGCTCGGATATTAAAAATCCTAAATTTCGGAAAAAGGGAAATTAAAAATGAATTTAAAACGAATTTAATCGGACATTTCAAGTAAAACTCGTCCTAAATTTAATAAATCGAACTTGAAATTCTTAAAGCGAATTCCGTCACAATTTTGAGCTTTTAAACAACGATCCCGTCCTCTTTCACCAATTCTTATCTAATTCCAAAGGTTGTACAATTATGACAAATCTTATCCCCTTTCTCTCAAAATTTTGCTCCCCATTTTAGGCAAAGTGGTCAAAGCTACTTCTTCCCCCTTTTTTTTTTTTTGGGTAGTAGCAGTAGTAGCATGAGCCCCCACCTCTCTTTAAATCTGACCTCAAAGGCTCAAACAAACCTGCAATTACCAGACCTTGCTTCTCTCTTCAAAAGCCTAAACCCCAGCCCTCATCCTCCACGTTCAATTTCAAACCCCTCTTTTCCCTTGAGATTGCCGAGAGGAAGGAGCATTCTTCCTCCTACATTTCCATCCACCAGACCACCCTCCACCACTAAAACGCCGCCGAAATAGCAGCCCCGCCCCTCGTCTCTCGCCCTGTTTTGCCGAGAGGAGAACCCAACACCACCTCTTCCTCTTTGCTCTCTCCTCCCTATGCCGCCGGCGGTAGCCCGATGCCTCCTGGAGACACCAGCAACCAGCAGAAGCAGCCGGAGTGCCACCGAGAACCTCCTTCGCGCCCTGTTCTTCGTTTCGCCTCGGTAAGGTTCGATCCCGCTCGTTCCTCTTTCTTTTACCTTTTATCAACCAAAAACTTCCACCTTTCACCTTCCCCATCTCTCCCAGGCACTTCTCGTTCGAAGAATTCACTCTGTCGAAGTCGAATCGTGCCTCCGACGGAGATTTTCCGGCGAAACCTTTGACACCCTCGGTGAGCCCCCTTCCGATTCTCCTCCTATCGGTTCATTCTCTTGGGCCCTTTATTGTTCTTGAGTGAGTGTGGTCGGAGGTCGAGAGCAAGGAAGCTCCGCCGAGCCCTCGGCCTCTCTTTCTTTCTCTTCCGCTTGTGCACAGTGAGAATCGGTGGGGAAGGAGATGAACAGTAGCCATTCCTCACCTTTTCTCACTTGTGGGTCCCACCTTCCATGTCAGCTTGCCACCTCAGCCGGCCCCATCTCCCTCTTTCTTCTCTTTTAATTCAGATTTACAGAATAAATGGGAGAATGGCCTTTTTGGGCCTATTGTTTTGTGGGCCGAGTCAAGACCTGGGCCTATTTAAATTGTTCCATTCGATATTGGGGGCTTAAGGAAAGAATTGCCCAATCTTGCTATTTGGTAAAGTAAATGGGTGTCCGGTTTTGTGTGATTTAAAACAAAGGCTCGGTTTTGGTACTTTATAAAATAAAGGGGTCGGTTTGGTAATATTAAAAAGGCTGATTTTATTAAATGGAAATGGTTGGGGTTTATAGGATTTAGAAATATTTTATGAAAGTGTTTAAAAGAAAATGGTATTATATCATATTATTTGAGTTTAAAATATAAAATATTATTATTAAGATTTAAAGATATAATATTACGGTGATTAAAAGAAATTATAATACCATGAGACTTAGAGATTTAAAAGTTTATTATCGGAATTAAATTGAAAAAGGAATTTGATGAGCGTTTTCAAGGATCGGAATTTCTAACTAGTTGATTCGGATTTTAAAGCGGTTTCGGAGCTAACTCGGGAATTATGTGATCGGTGACTAACTAGCATGATTGATGTGAATGGTTGACTAATATCATGATTGGTGTGTACTAATGGCATGATGGAGTGTTAGACTTGGGTATCGTTAAATTATGCTTTCGAGATATTATGAGATGCCTGCGGGCTTTATTGTGGAGCGGGTTGGGCATGCGTGCCGCCCGATTAAAAAGGAATGCATTCACGAGCTGGCCAGTCTCCGCCCTATCGGAAGGGGGTGGAGGTAGGAGAGGGATATACCACTTGGTATTCGGTGCTAAGGCCTTATTATATTTATTCACTTGATCTTAGGAGCATGTTAGTGTGTTAATATTCCGCCTTGCACCTAGAAGCATCTTTATTGATTTGGTTTTGACCAGGCTCTGCCGTGGCACCCTTTTGTATTACACATGGATTTCGCTATTTGCATGACTACTGCTTCTCCACGCTTAGACTTACGACAGGTACAGGGGACTTCCCCGGGGATTCCAACGGTCCCTTCGATTTTTGGGTATGAAATCCCACTTGAAAACGTTAGAGTAGAATTTCAAACCTACAACCTGTACTCGAGGCGCAAGATCCTAACGAGGGGTTTCATCCCTCGAAACGTAACTCGGGAATCATAATCCCGGGCCGTTACAAAGTGGTATCAGAGCTTAGGTTATGCAAACCGAGTATGATAGGTTGAAGTGGTTTTGAAAATGGCCCACGGTTTTCAAATGGTTTTCTTAAAATGTTTTAGAAAGGGCAAAATGAATTGAATATGACTAACTCAAATGGACCAAATATGAACTTGACTTGATAAATCCGGTAACTAATCAAAGGCAAACGAAGGGGTAGTAAAGGCGTTAGACCATCCCTATTGGATGTAGTTGGGAACAGGTAGGCAAAATATAGCTTGTTCTTTTACATGTGGACTTGAAGACTCCGACGAACCGAAGGTTGGAGTGACATGGGTTAGGAGACCGGAGGTATTTGCCCCTCCGGTCGGCTGTCCCTCGAAGGACGGCATAGATCGTTTCTGTGATTATATGCGTTATATCCAACTGGGCTCGAGGGCGATCCTCCACGAAGAGGATCATATTAATCCCGTTGATTGCTTCCATGCTGAGTGTTATTGTGCTTAGGATAGAGAACTAATCAGTATGCCTTGACTTGAATCATGTAATGAATGACTGTGCAAACGGGATAGCGGGAGAATACCTTGTTCTTATGTCATTGGAATTCTTGTCTTGTCAGAATAGTTCTTCCATAATTCAAACTCCTGATGATTTTGACTCCGTCAACCGTCCCACCAAACCATTTAGGCATGTTAGCAAGGGTCGAAGAGCATCCGCTCTCCCCATTTCGAGTCCTTGATATCCCATCATCTATGCTCCTATCGAGTCTCGTACCCGAGGCTTGTGTCTTTCACGAAAAAATTTGGGTTGCCCAACTAAACACCTTCGGAAATCGTGTCGGATGTGAGGAGTATGTTAGTGGGGTTGATAATTGAAGTAGTTTGAGTCAGAAGAGAGTTATCTCATGGAGTCATCCCTTTTGATCCCCGTAGTGGTCAACTATGTCTTCTTGCCGCAAAAGTCTACGCACGAGTTCTACCCCCACCTCCCGGAAACAGTGTGAATGTCCTTGTGCCCTACCAAGTGAGTCATATTAGTGCCCCACGAGGAAACAGGGTGATGAGTCAATAATCGCCTTTAGAATATTTTGTCCGGTTATAATAGGAACCCTCCTTGTGATTGCATGACATGATGTGTTGGTATATTGCAGCATGACTTGCCTGATATCTTGTATGGTTACACTTATGAATGAATATAAATGCCAAATGTACGAATCCCCATGATAGTTACTCTCCATTGAATTAGGTCCATGATAGTGCGGTCGACCTTTGTTGTATGATTAATATGTGAAATGAAGTTCTTAGCATGCTAATTTGATCTAATTGGGTCTTGTGATTGCGTACACGTTTAATGTGTGTTGCTAGTACGATGTAGAATATATATGCCTCCTAATTATAGGTCCTTGTGCGATTATATGCCATACTTGCCCCACTAAGTGAACATGTTTGTATCTAAAGAGACAATTTTTATGCCTATATGACCTGACCATATCCCCTAGCATGGTTAGTAGGGTGCATCTCAACATGCTTGCCTTGACCCACATTATTATGACCTGCTTATGTGTGTATCTAGGTGAGTCAATTCGTTCATGCATGTTCTTAGTGTGTTAAGCATGATTAGTGAATGAAATGATAGGTTATTAGTTGGTTCTGCACACATGTAAAGCTGATTATATGAACATGTTATGAATGCATATGTCGTTATTCCTTAAGATAGGTGCATGTTAGTGTGGAATGAGGTGATGATACTTTATGATTATTATTTGTTTGTGTGCCGCAATTATAACTTCATGGAATACCCTAAAGGCAGCGTTGTAACTCTCGGGTTGGGGATCTTATCCTTAGTCTCGTCGTCCCTAGTTCTAGTCCATGTCTGAATCCTCAAGGAAGTTGTGTTGTCCGCCCTTGTCTCTCCCCTATCTCTGTGACTTCTAACCCTTGCGATCCCTTGATGAGCGTCGACATGAAGGAAGAAGCTGACGATCAAGTGACACCGGAGCGGCGCAACGGAAGTGTGATGAGTCCACGACCCATAGACCCCCAGGACAGACGTTGCCAAAGGTATGCAAGGAACGAACATATTTCGAAAATGGTAGTTACGAACGTGATTTCCTTAGATGACTCGAGGAAGAGCATTCTTAATTCAAACCGTCTTATTAGTCGGAATTGATGTTGTGCGCTAGGTCTAGAACTGACATAACTAGAGGTGTGATGACTAATGTGCTGAAATGGTATTTAATGATTGCCTGACTTGTGCCATGATGATATGCTTTGATGCCCTAGTATACTGATGTGTTAGTAAGTAAGATGTAGGGTATATATGGTTGATGGCGTTTCTCTCTTGAGTATGAGTCGTGAGGTTCTTCAGTAAGCTAGATCGGGGAGTGATAGGTAGGTTTGAGGTCTTTGTATCTGGTCGTTGGTTGTGTGAGATGGAGTGCAGGAAGGATGTGTTAGCTTGGGTAGAGCCGAGTGAGTGAGACTTGCCATAGATAGTGGTCTATGAATAGAGTTGAGTTTCCAGGTAGGCCTTAGGTGAGTCGTGGAGTTAGTGTGGTAAGATTCTGAGGGAGAGGTCTTTCTTAGAGGTAGTGTGGGGAAATAGCGTTTGCGGGTAGTGTAGTTCTAGAGGTGGATGGGTGTGTTAAGAGTGGATCGGAAGGATTCTTGAGGGGATGTGTCGATAGACAGGTTAGTGTGCCAAGAGAGAATGTCTAGATAGTCTAGGAGCGAATCGTGGGCAGCTTTGAGGATGATCGATTAAGGAATCGTAGAATTTGGGACTAGGTTGTATGTGCGGTGATTGGGAGCGGATTTGGTAAAGGATGAGGTTGAGGAATCGCTAAGGAAGAGTAGTATGATCGAGGTTGCTTGGGAAATCATCGATCTTGGGGATTTGGTTGTTCATATGAGGATTGTACGTGGGATGAGTATTTGGGAATTGTTTGGATATAATTGGTAGTGATTGGAGAATTCATGAGTGAAGGATTTCTAGATGAGTTGTTGGAGGATTTTTAGCAGGGAATGGATTGGGATTTATGAGTGGAGGTTATTGGGGCTATTGAGATATTTGAGGAATTGAGATGAGTCTTCGAGGAAAGGTTGGTAGTTAGGTAAGGATGTCATTGAGATTTCTAGTAAGACTGTGGGCTTGAGGTTGAGATAGGAGATTCTGAGCTTGGAATTGGGAACTAGGTAGAGCAGAATGCATTGGGAACATTAGAGGATGAAGGATTTTAGAAGGTTGGCGAAATGGCGGTACTTAGGAAACTCGGATGAGGTCGATTTTGGGATCCTGCAGAAATGATGATTAGTAAAAGAGGGCTTTGGATGAGAAGGTGTCATGGGTAAGAAGTAGGAGCTTGAAGCAACTTCGGAATATGAAGAGATGAGGAACTGGAGAGGGACGACTTGAGGATTTCGAATGGTTAAGGTTTAGTAAGATTTGGAATGAGGAAATTTGGTAATATGCTGACACGAGGATCGAGAATAGGTCGGCTGAGGAGTCGTGGATGTTCAGGTTTCGTGAGATTTGGAATGGGACGAGTAGGTAGAATCAGTGGTTGGTCTTTGGGGATAGGCGCTGGTGATGAGGGTCTTCGTGATTCGTGGTTGGGAGTAGCACTAGACGGAAGTATGCGTTAGAGTTGGTCAGAAGTGTCAGGTGTGGGATGATCAGTATGAGTTGGGTTCTTAGAGGTGGATGGTTAGTTAGACTGGTTAGTGGTGCGGGGAGTATGATCAGGATAGCAAGGCGATTCGAGAGGTCACTTTGGGAGATGATGGCCAGACGGAGTCTTGAGAGCCTAGGAAGAGTAAGCGAGATTGTTGAGAAGCGTCTAGATCGACCGTGAGAGCGGTTCAGTAGAGGACTTGAGATTTCTCTTAGAAGGTGAAGATGAGACTGGTAGAGGACCTCTAGGACGAGGGTATGCCTTATAGAGAGTCTTGGTAGTCGGTCGAGTTGTTAAGCTTGCCGGAATAAGGGAATTGTGTGATTGGGAACTCCGAGATATGGTTTTAGGTGGTCGAGTAGGATTTGAGGTCGGGATGTTGAAGTAGGTTGGTTCTTAGATGGCTTGATCTTAGGAGCATGTTAGTGTGTTATTATTCCGCCATGCATCTAGAAGCATCTTTGTTAGGTATAGCGTATATGTGTGCTTATGATTGGGATGCAGAGCTAAAGTGGGCATCGATCTGATCCCGCCCCATATCAATGTTTTTAGGTATTATTTATGTTCGTCCTATCGGTGCTGTTTGCTTATTGCGCGGGTCATTTTGTCGGCGGAGAGTGAGCGCTGGAGTTATAGACTTCACCAGACTCTGATCATATTTTTGGATTTACACTTTAGACTCCGTTTTGACCCGGCTCTGCCGTGGCACCCTCTTGTATTACACTTGTTTTCGCTAGTCGCATGATTTCTGATTTCCACGCTTAGACTTACGACAGGTACAGGGGACTTCCCCGGGGATTCCAACGATCCCTTCGATTTTGGGTATGAAATCCCCCTTTGAAAACATTAAAGTAGGTTTTGAAACCTTCAACCTGTACTCGGGGCGCAAGGTCCTAACGAGGGGTTTCATCCCTCGAAACGTAACTCGGGAATCATAATCCCGGGCCGTTACAATATTAACTACTAAATTCATATTAGAATACCCTAAGAGTATGTTTTGAGGAAATCTCATATAAGTAACTAACAAATGTTTAATAAAACATTATATAAACTACTAAATTCATATTAGAATACTATAAGAGTATGTTTTGAGGAAAAAACATATAAGTAAATAACAAATGTTTAATAAAATCTTATATTAATTACTAAATTCTTATTAGAATACTATAAGAGTATGTTTTGAGGAAAAATCATATAAGTAACTAACAAATGTTTAATAAAACCTTATATTAACTAATAAATTGTTGTTAGAATACAATAAGAATATTTTTGAGGAAAACTGATGTAAGTAACTATCAAATGTTCAATAAAACCTTATATTAACTACTAAATTCATATTAGAATACTATGAGAGTATGTTTTGAGGAAAAATCATAAAAGTAGCTAACAAATGTTTAATAAAACCTTATATTAACTACTAATTTCATATTAGAATACTATAAGTGTGTGTTTTAAGGAAATCTCATATAAGTAAATACAAATGTTTAATAAAACTTTATATTAACTACTAAATTCTTATTAGAATACTATAAGATTATGTTTTGAGGAAAAATCGTATAAGTAACTAACAAATGTTTAATAAAACCTTATATTAACTACTAAATTCATATTAGAATACTATAAGAGTATGTTTTGAGGAAATCTCATATAAGTAACTAACAAATGTTTAATAAAACATTATATTAACTACTAAATTCTTATTAGAATACTATAAGAGTATGTTTTGAGGAAAAATCATATAAGTAAATAACAAATGTTTAATAAAACCTTACATTAACTACTAAATTCATAATAGAATAATATAAGAGTATGTTTTGAGGAAAACTCATGTAAGTAACTACCAAATGTTCGATAAAGCTTATATTAACTACTAAATTCTTATTAGAATACTATAAGAGTATGTTTTGAGGAAAAATCATATAAGTAACTAACAAATGATTAATAAAACCTTATATTAACTACTAAATTCTTATTAGAATACTATGTTTTGAGGAAAACTCGTATAAGTAACTAACAAATGTCCAATAAAAGCTTATATTAACTACTAAATTCTTATTAGAATACTATAAGAGTATGTTTTGAGGAAAAATCATATAACTAACTAACAAATGTTTAATAAAACCTTATATTAACTACTAAATTCTTAATATAATACTATAAGAGTATGTTTTGAGGAAAAATCATATATGTAACTAAAAAATGTTTAATAAAACCTTATATTAACTAAGAAATTGTTTTTAGAATACGCTAAAAGTATGTTTTGAGGAAAACTCATGTTAGTAACTAACAAATGTTCTATAAAACCATATATTAACTACTAAATTCTTATTAGAATACTATAAGAGTATGTTTTGAGGAAAAATCATATAAGTAATTATAGCAAGCTGTCGATCCAGATTTTCCATGTTATGCGGAGACAATGCAAACATGGAAAGTTCGGATCGTCAGGGGGGTAGCTAGAGTTATACTTTTGTGTATTTGTAGATTTGGTGGTGTAAGTGTGTCACTAGGAGATGCATCTGACGTGTGTTGAATGTGGGTTTGGTTAGTTTGAGACTCGATGTTTGAGTTCTCTTAGAGTTTATTAGAGTTTTTGGAGGGCATAGGGGGGATTTTGGGTATACTCCTCTTACGTAAGACCCTTGGTTTGGTCTTACAACTTTTGTAACTCGTGGTTTTCTGGTGGTTTTCCAACCACCCCAGCTATATATTTACCTATTCAGAACTAACAAATGTTTAATAAAACCTTACATGAACTAATAAATTTTTGTTAGAATACAATGAGAGTATGATTGAGGAAAACTGATGTAAGTAACTATCAAATGTTCAATAAAACCTTATATTAACTACTAAATTCATATTAGAATACTATAAGAGTATGTTTTGAGGAAAAATCATAAAAGTAACTAACAAATGTTTAATAAAATCTTATATTAACTACTAAATTCATATTAGAATAATATAAGAGTGTGTTTTAAAAAAATCTCATATAAGTAAATACAAATGTCTAATAAAACTTTATATTAACTACTAAATTCTTATTAGAATACTATAAGATTATGTTTTGAGGAAAAATCGTATAAGTAACTAACAAATGTTTAATAAAACCTTATATTAACAACTAAATTCATATTAGAACACTATAAGAGTATGTTTTGAGGAAATCTCATATAAGTAACTAACAAATGTTTAATAAAACATTATATTAACTACTAAATTCTTATTAGAATACTATAAGAGTATGTTTTGAGGAAAAATCATATAAGTAACTAACAAATGTTTAATAAAACATTATATTAACTACTAAATTTTTATTGGAATACTATAAGAGTATGTTTTGAGGAAAAATCATATAAGTAAATAACAAATGTTTAATAAAACCTTATATTAACTACTAAATTCTTATTAGAATACTATAAGAGTATGTTTTGAGGAAAATTTATGTAAGTAACTAACAAATGTTCAATAAAAGCTTATATTAACTACTAAATTCTTATTAGAATACTATAAGAGTATGTTTTGAGAAAAAATAATATAAGTAACTAACAAATGTTTAATAAAACCTTGTATTAACTAATAAATTGTTGTTAGAATACAATAAGAGAGTGTTTTGAGGAAAGCTGATGTAAGTAACTAACAAATTTTCAATAAAACCTTATATTAACAACTAAATTCATATTAGAATACTATAAGAGTATGTTTTGAGGAAAAATCATATAAGTAACTTACAAATGTTTAATAAAACTCTATATTAACTAAGAAATTGTTGTTAGAATACGATAAAAGTATGTTTTGTGGAAAATTCATGTAAGTAACTAACAAATGTTGAATAAAACCTTATATTAACTACTAAATTCATATTAAAATACTATAAGAGTATTTTTTTGAGGAAAAATCATATAAGTAACCAACAAATGTTGTATAAAATATTATATAAACTACTAAATTCATATTAGAATACTATAAGAGTATGTTTTGAGGAAAAAACATATAAGTAAATAACAAACGTTTAATAAAATCTTATATTAACTACTAAATTCTTATTAGAATACTATAAGAGTATGTTTTGAGGAAAAATCATATAAGTAACTAACAAATGTTTAGTAAAACTTTATATTAACTAATAAATTGTTGTTAGAATATAATAAGAGTATGTTTGAGGAAAACTTATGTAAGTAACTATTAAATGTTCAATAAAACTTTATATTAAATACTAAATTCATATTAGAATACTATGAGAGTATGTTTTGAGGAAAAATCATAAAAGTAGCTAACAAATGTTTAATAAAACCTTATATTAACTACTAATTTCATATTAGAATACTATAAGAGTGTGTTTTAAGGAAATCTCATATAAGTAAATACAAATGTTTAATAAAACTTTATATTAACTACTAAATTCTGATTAGAATACTATAAGATTATGTTTTGAGGAAAAATCGTATAAGTAACTAACAAATGTTTAATAAAACGTTATATTAACTACTAAATACATATTAGAATACTATAAGAGTATGTTTTGAGGAAATCTCATATAAGTAACTAACAAATGTTTAATAAAACATTATATTAACTACTAAATTTTTATTAGAATACTATAAGAGTATGTTTTGAGGAAAAATCATATAAGTAAATAACAAATGTTTAATAAAACCTTATATTAACTACTAAATTCTTATTAGAGTACTATAAGAGTATGTTTTGAGGAAAATTTATGTAAGTAACTAACAAATGTTCAATAAAAGCTTATATTAACTACTAAATTCTTATTAGAATACTATAAGAGTATGTTTTGAGAAAAAATCATATAAGTAACTAACAAATGTTTAATAAAACCTTGTATTAACTAATAAATTGTTGTTCGAATACAATAAGAGTGTGTTTTGAGGAAAACTGATGTAAGTAACTAACAAATTTTCAATAAAACCTTATATTAACAACTAAATTCATATTAGAATACTATAAGAGTATGTTTTGAGGAAAAATCATATAAGTAACTTACAAATGTTTAATAAAACCCTATATTAACTAAGAAATTGTTGTTAGAATATGATAAAAGTATGTTTTGTGGAAAACTCATGTAAATAACTAACAAATGTTGAATAAAACCTTATATTAACTACAAAATTCATATTAGAATACTATAAGAGTATGTTTTGAGGAAAAAACGTATAAGTAAATAACAAATGTTTAATAAAATCTTATATTAACTACTAAATTCTTATTAGAATACTATAAGAGTATGTTTTGAGGAAAACTCATGTAAGTAACTACGAAATGTTCAATAAAAGCTTATATTAACTACTAAATTCTTATTAGAATACTATAAGAGTATGTTTTGAGGAAAAATCATATAAGTAACTAACAAATGTTTAATAAAACCTTATATTAACAAAGAAATTGTTGTTAGAATACAATAAGAGTATGTTTTGAGGAAAACTCATGTAAGTATCTAATAAATGTTGAATAAAACCTTATATTAACTACTAAATTCTTATTAGAATTCTATAAGAGTATGTTTTGAGGAAAAATCATATAAGTAACTAACAAATGTTTAATAAAACCTTATATTAACAAAGAAATTGTTGTTAGAATACAATAAGAGTAAGTTTTGAGGAAATCTCATATAAGTAACCAACAAATGTTTAATAAAACCTTATATAAACTACTAAATTCATATTAGAATACTATAAGAGTATGTTTTGAGGAAAACACATATAAGTAAATAACAAATGTTTAATAAAACCTTATATTAACTACTAAATTCTTATTAGAATACTATAAGATTATGTTTTGAGGAAAAATCGTATAAGTAACTAACAAATGTTTAATAAAACGTTATATTAACTACTAAATACATATTAGAATACTATAAGAGTATGTTTTGACGAAATCTCATATAAGTAACTAACAAATGTTTAATAAAACATTATATTAACTACTAAATTTTTATTAGAATACTATAAGAGTATGTTTTTAGGAAAAATCATATAAGTAAATAACAAATGTTTAATAAAACCTTATATTAACTACTAAATTCTTATTAGAGTACTATAAGAGTATGTTTTGAGGAAAATTTATGTAAGTAACTAACAAATGTTCAATAAAAGCTTATATTAACTACTAAATTTTTATTAGAATACTATAAGAGTATGTTTTGAGAAAAAATCATATAAGTAACTAACAAATGTTTAATAAAACCTTGTATTAACTAATAAATTGTTGTTCGAATACAAAAAGAGTGTGTTTTGAGGAAAACTGATGTAAGTAACTAACAAATTTTCAATAAAACCTTATATTAACAACTAAATTCATATTAGAATACTATAAGAGTATGTTTTGAGGAAAAATCATATAAGTAACTTACAAATGTTTACTAAAACCCTATATTAACTAAGAAATTGTTGTTAGAATACGATAAAAGTATGTTTTGTGGAAAACTCATATAAATAACTAACAAATGTTGAAACGAATGTTTAAGTGAGATGGAGGGCCGTCACCGGTTTCACCCTCACGGTGGCCGTGCCGGCTGTCCTCCGGGCCCGGGGAATAGGGGTTTCCCGGCGGGATCTAGGGTATGGATTCCTCAACCACAGAGATTCATAAAATTGGGAGAACGAGTGAATGTTGAAGGTGCGAACCCTAGGTTCGTATCAGGGTCGGGGGTACCTAATCTCAGAGGTGGAACTGCAGCAAAGGGTAATGGAGATCCTGGCGCTTCAATGAGGCCGGAGAAGGTGGATGCGAGCACAGACTTGAATGGCGAAGGGGGAAAGCGACCAGATCTCGTGAACTCAGAGGATTTGAACTTTGTGCAAGCGCTGAAGAGGAGTTTTGCGCCAAATCGACGTCTGTTTAGGACTGCACATGCTTCTCAGGTTAAGAGCAATAGAGAAATTCTGAGAGCGGAGAAGCTTACGTATTTTGCAGATGTCCAGAAAGGCAAATTGAAGATCAGGCCGGAGGATGTGCAAGAATCGAGGAAAGCTTGGGAGGCGACGTTGATTGGCGTAGTGACTGGAGGGAATGTCTCCTTTGCTGCTATTCAGGAATTTGTCGGCTCAGAATGGAAGGTTGAATGCTCTAAGGTTCTTCAGAAGAACAATGGTGTACTGGTGTTTCGGTTTTCCTCGGAGGAGGATTTGAACTGGGTGCTTAGCAGTGGCCCATGGCATGTACAGGGATCTAAACCTCTAATTCTAAAGCGCTGGTGCCCAGGTATGCAAATCTCATGGAGCTCTTTTGATCGTGTACCATGCTGGGTATGTCTGCCTGATTTGGAACCCCCTTTGTTCACGAATACTAATCTTAGCAGACTAGGCAGCTCCATTGGAACCCCTATTTGTATTGATGATAAATCCGCTTTGGGGGAGAGAATATCTTATGCGAGAATGTTAGTGGAAGTGTCTATGGAGGAAACTGGTATTGATTGTATTGATATTGAGAATGTGGATGGCTCGAGCTATAAGCAGCAGGTAGTATTTGAATGGCTACCACTGAAATGTTTGGGATGCAAGGAATTTGGACACTCAGACTCAAGCTGCGCAAGGAATAAAGCTGATCGAAAAGTACAGACTAGATTGGTTTGGAAACCCAAGGAGCTGGGTTCTATGGAACAAGGGCAGCAGCAGACTGAGCAGACAGATGTTGTTTTGGATGTAGGAAAGGATGTGGTAACCTCTAAACGGATTAACAGCAAGGCTGCTCAGTTCAGTGAGAAAGCTAAGGATTTTCAGAGTGGAGTTAATGCTAGTCATAGCCACAGCAAGGAAATTCTAGTAGAAGTTGTGCATATAGAAAAATCTGATATTGCATTGAATAATGATATAAATGTAAACTGTCAGAGAGCAGGTAAACAGCCAGTTAGGGAAGGTGGTAAATCGGTGAGGAATGAAAGCTGGTCTGATGTGTGCAAAAAGAAGACAGCTAGGTCCCCACGTTCTAATTCGAAACAGCAGAGCAACCAAAATTTTTTTATCCAGTCCTCGAGTTACTCAGTGTTAGCGGATGAAAATGCACAGGAGGATCACATGTCTTCTGGTAGCTGTGAATCGGTGCCGGTATGCAATATAAGTGAGGGTAGCACTCACGTTTCAGATTCTTATGGATAGACTGAGAATAGCAGCTTGGAACATAACCGGGATCAAAGACCCGGTTAAGGATAGCTTGATTACAAGCTATTGCTTTGATAATGATATAGGACTAATTGGTTTACTGGAGACTAAATTGCTACACAGAAATTTTGAGGAAGTGAGAATGAGACTGATGAAGGACTGGGGTTGCTGTGTAAATGGCAGTGAGACAGTTAAGGGGAGGATTTGGGTAGCTTGGAACCCAAATATTTTTAAAGTGGAAATTGTGATGATTCATGATCAATTTATTCAGTGTAAGGTTGCTTCTAAGGATGGAAAGTTTGTGTTTGCAGCAGCTTTTGTGTATGCTCAGAATACGAAAACAGAACGTGAACCTCTCTGGAATAGTCTGAAATACATTGCAGAGACTATGGATATGCCCTGGATTGTTTTAGGGGACGTCAATTGTATTCTTAGCATGAATGAAAAATGGCCTGTCAGGAAGGCTAATGGAGATGAGTTTGGAGAGTTAAAATCAGCAATGGAAGATTGTGGTTTGTCTGATTTGCCTTATACTGGTGCTGTTCTGACTTGGTATAATAGGCGCGCAGGAGCTGAAAGAATAGAAAGGAAATTAGACAGAATAATGGTGAATGATTTATGGATGGAAAATTATGGAAATGCCAAAGGGTTTTTTGACACGCCAGGTATTTCAGACCATTCTCCAGCAGTTGCAACGCTTTTTAACAGCAGCAAGAGAAGAAGATTTCCGTTTAAGTATAAAAAATTTTGGGGTAAGGAAGATGAATTCAAGGCTATTGTAAGTGCTGCTTGGAACCTGGACGTTGTAGGATCTAAGCAATATAAGTTAGTCCAGAGATTAAAAAACGTGAAAGAGGCGCTGAAGCCGTGGGATAAAGCGAGATTTCCTGAATTGCAAGCTCGGATCAAACTTCAAAAAGGAAAGCTTCATGAGTTGCAGTTACAGATCAGAGATGATATGGGGAATATTGTGCTTGCAAATCAGATTGTTCAGGCTGAGCAAGAACTGCGTTTAAGTGTCAGCCGGCTTGTCAGTATTACCTCTCAACAAGCTAAGCTACATTGGTTAACTATGGGAGAAGAGACGTCATCAATGTTCTATCGTACTCTAAAAGAAAGAAATGCCAGAAATGCGATTTTACAGATGCAGAATGACAGTGGTATCATGATGAATGATGAATCTGATATTAGAAACCATGTGGTTAAGTTCTTCACTGAGCTGCTGTCGACAGAATCTGGGGTGCTGAGTGGGTTCTCTGTACCTGGAGGGCCGGTTTTTGACAGCAGCAGGGGTGATGACTTAATTATGCTTCCAAGCTATGATGAGATTAGGAAGATTATGTGGTCTGTTGGCATCAATAAATCTCCAGGGCCAGATGGGTTTGGGAGTAAATTTTTCAAGGATGCATGGGAGATTGTAGGGAAAGACACATGTGAGGCGATTAGAGAAATTTTCCGTCATGGTAAAGTTCTGAAGCAACTTAACGCGACGTTCATTTCTCTTATCCCCAAGGTGGATAATCCATCCCTTGTGACTGAACTCAGACCGATATCCTGCTGTAATACTGTTATGAAAGTGGTGACGAAACTGATTGCGAGCAGATTTAAGGGAGTTTTGCCTGAGTTGATTTCTGATTGTCAAGGGGCATTTATCCCCGGGAGATCCCTTGCTCACAATAGTGTTGTGGCTATGGAAATTGTGAATGGGTATGGCACTAAACGTGGTTCACCGAGGTGTACGATCAAAGTGGATTTACAAAAAGCTTATGATTATCTCAGTTGGGACTTTGTGAGAGAAACATTACTTTATTTTGAATTCCCTAATAAGTTTGTTGATTTGATTATGGAGTGTGTGTCGACAGCTGCATTTTCAGTACTGATTAATGGTGAACCAGAGGGGTTTTTTCCTGGTAAGCGTGGACTCAGACAGGGGGATCCGCTTTCCCCTTACCTTTTTGTCCTGAGCATGGAAATGTTGAGCAGAATGTTGCAACAGGCTGCTGAGGACCCCCGTTTTAAATATCATCCAAAGTGCAAGGGGCCGAGACTGGTGCACTTAGCTTTCGCAGATGATTTGCTTGTTTTCTGTCGTGCAGATATGCAGTCAGTTGGTATAGTTAAAGATTGTTTGGACAGATTTTTTGCGTTATCAGGGCTAAAAGCCAACAGCTCCAAGAGTAGTGTCTATTTGGCAGGGGTAGCAAAGGATGTACAGAATGAGATTATCAGCCGGTTGGGGTTTGAGAAGGGTGAATTTCCAGTGAGGTATCTGGGGCTGCCACTTCAGGCCAGAAGTATCAGAATCCATGAGTATTCTCACTTGTATGACAAGCTTGGGAAGTTGATTGGGTCCTGGACAGCTAGACATCTTTCTTATGCGGGAAGACTACAGCTGATTAAATCTGTATTTGCTGGTATACAGAACTTCTGGGGACAAGTGCTGGTTCTGCCCAAAGGCGCCATTGCTAAGATAGAGAGTTTGTGCAAGAATTTCCTTTGGTCCGGAAAAGCAGAGGGGCATAAATTCCTAGTAGCATGGGATGATGTTACTAAACCCCATAGCGAAGGGGGTTTGGATATTCACGAGCTCCTTGCTTGGAATAGGAGCTTATTTGCTAAGCTCCTTGGTGAGCTTGTTGTGAGCAAGCCAAGTGTTTGGCTGCGATGGTGTCAACACAACCATATCGGCGAAGGAAATTTATGGGACTTGTCATACCGTACGCATGATACTTGGATTTGGCGGAATATTGTGCAAGTGAGAGATGTACTGAAAACTGAATTGGGAGATGATGGGGTTCATGCCAGCAGCCTGGAAGCGTATCTTACTCCCTCTGGTGGCTTGTCTTGTCCCAAGATATACCAATTACTCCGACATAAGGGAGTTGAGGTATCTTGGGGGGATGTGATTTGGGGGAGATTGCAGAGTCGGAAGTGGGCATTCATAGTGTGGTTAGCTGCTCGCAAGAGGCTACAGACGAGACAGAAGACTAAGCACTGGAGAGGTATGGACACTGCTGCTTGTGTCTTATGCAGAAATGAGGAGGAAACAGAAGACCATTTGTGGTTTAGCTGCCCTGCAATCCGAGATGTCATGGATATTGTCTTCCAATGGGTTGGAATCTCGAGGAGATTCTTATCTATTGAGGAGGGCCTGGCTTGGTTTGCTAGTGAGCCGACAGGAATACAGAAGAAGCAGCTATTCCAAGCAAAACTTTTGGCGTTTCAAGCCTTGGTGTATTACACCTGGAGGGCGAGAAATGGAGTAATATTTAGAGAGGAAGGATTCGAAGTAAGGGCATGTGCTGAAGTTGTGATAGTAAGTTGTAGGTCAAGGATCTCGGCTAAGTGGAAGAGTAAGCCACTAGTCAAGATGCTTGGCCGTAGGACGGATGTGTAGGGGATGCGGTCTGAACGATGGTATGGAGGAGTTAGTTTGTTGTGTAATGGTTATTTCTAGGTATGTTTTGGAGGGTACAGAGAGGGTAGATGCAAGTGGAAGAGTATAGTTGAGAGAGAAGTTGTTTCTCTTTGTGGTGGCTTGGGAAATTTTTTGGGTAGATCTTTCGGTATACCTCACTTTTGCGCAAGACTCTTCTGTATGGTCTTGCTTTTGTATCTTTGGGTTGATTCCCTTATCTATATATTTACCAGTTCAGAACTAACAAATGTTGAATAAAACCTTACATTAACTACAAAATTCATATTAGAATACTATAAGAGTATGTTTTGAGGAAAAAACGTATAAGTAAATAACAAATGTTTAATAAAATCTTATATTAACTACTAAATTCTTATTAGAATACTATAAGAGTATGTTTTGAGGAAAACTCATGTAAGTAACTACGAAATGTTCAATAAAAGCTTATATTAACTACTAAATTCTTATTAGAATACTATAAGAGTATGTTTTGAGGAAAAATCATATAAGTAACTAACAAATGTTTAATAAAACCTTATATTAACAAAGAAATTGTTGTTAGAATACAATAAGAGTATGTTTTGAGGAAAACTCATGTAAGTATCTAATAAATGTTGAATAAAACCTTATATTAACTACTAAATTCTTATTAGAATTCTATAAGAGTATGTTTTGAGGAAAAATCATATAAGTAACTAACAAATGTTTAATAAAACCTTATATTAACAAAGAAATTGTTGTTAGAATACAATAAGAGTATGTTTTGAGGAAATCTCATATAAGTAACAAACAAATGTTTAATAAAACCTTATATAAACTACTAAATTCATATTAGAATACTATAAGAGTATGTTTTGAGGAAAACACATATAAGTAAATAACAAATGTTTAATAAAACCATATATTAACTACTAAATTCTTATTAGAATACTATAAGAGTATGTTTTGAGAAAAATTTATGTAAGTAACTAACAAATGTTCAATAAATGCTTATATTAACTACTAAATTCTTATTAGAATACTATAAGAGTATGTTTTGAGAAAAAATCATATAAGTAACTAACAAATGTTTAATAAAACCTTGTATTAACTAATAAATTGTTGTTAGAATACAATAAGAGTGTGTTTTGAGGAAAACTGATGTAAGTAACTAACAAATTTTCAATAAAACCTTATATTAACAACTAAATTCATATTAGAATACTATAAGAGTATGTTTTGAAGAAAAATCATATAAGTAACTTACAAATGTTTAATAAAACCCTATATTAACTAAGAAATTGTTGTTAGAATACGATAAAAGTATGTTTTGTGGAAAACTCATTTAAATAACTAACAAATGTTGAATAAAACCTTATATTAACTACAAAATTCATATTAGAATACTATAAGAGTATGTTTTGAGGAAAAAACGTATAAGTAAATAACAAATGTTTAATAAAATCTTATATTAACTACTAAATTCTTATTAGAATACTATAAGAGTATGTTTTGAGGAAAACTCATGTAAGTAACTACCAAATGTTCAATAAAAGCGTATATTAACTACTAAATTCTTATTAGAATACTATAAGAGTATGTTTTGAGGAAAAATCATATAAGTAACTAACAAATGTTTAATAAAACCTTATATTAACAAAGAAATTGTTTTTAGAATACAATAAGAGTATGTTTTGAGGAAAACTCATGTAAGTATCTAACAAATGTTGAATAAAACCTTATATTAACTACTAAATTCTTATTAGAATTCTATAAGAGTATGTTTTGAGGAAAAATCATATAAGTAACTAACAAATGTTTAATAAAACCTTCTATTAACTAATAAATTTTTATTAGAATACAATAAGAGTATGTTTTGAGGAAAACTGATGTAAGTAACAAACAAATTTTCAATAAAACCTTATATTAACTATTAAATTCATATTAGAATACTCTAAGAGTATGTTTTGAGGAAAAATTATATAAATAACTAACAAATGTTTAATAAAACCTTATATTATCTACTAAATTCATATTAGAATACTATTAGATTATGTTTTGAGGAAAAATCATATATATGTAACTAACAAATGTTTAATAAAACCTTATATTAACTACTAAATTGTTATTAGAATACTATAAGACTATGTTTTGAGGAAATATCATATAAGTAACTAACAAATGTTTAATAAAACCTTATATTAAATAAGAAATTGTTTTTAGAATACGATAAAAGTATGTTTTGAGGAAAACTAATGTCAGTAACTAACAAATGTTCTATAAAACCATATATTAACTACTAAATTCTTATTAGAATACTATAAGAGTATCTTTTGAGGAAAAATTATATAAGTAACTAACAAATGTTTAATAAAACCTTATATGAACTAATAAATTGTTGTTAGAATACAATGAGAGTATGTTTGAGGAACACTGATGTAAGTAACTATCAAATGTTCAATAAAACCTTATATTAACTACTAAATTCATATTAGAATACTATAAGAGTATGTTTTGAGGAAAAATCATAAAAGTAACTAACAAATGTTTAATAAAATCTTATATTAACTACTAAATTCATATTAGAATACTATAATAGTGTGTTTTAAAAAAATCTCATATAAGTAAATACAAATGTTTAATAAAACTTTATATTAACTACTAAATTCTTATTAGAATACTATAAGAGTATGTTTTGAGGAAAAATCATATAAGTAACTAACAAATGTTTAATAAAACCTTATATTAACAAAGAAATTGTGGTTAGAATACAATAAGAGTATGTTTTCAGAAAATCTCATATAAGTAACTAACAAATGTTTAATAAAACCTTATATAAACTACTAAATTCATAATAGAATACTATAAGAGTATGTTTTGAGGAAAAAACATATAAGTAAATAACAAATGTTTATAAAACCTTATATTAACTACTAAATTCTTATTAGAATACTATAAGAGTATGTTTTGAGGAAAACTCATGTAAGTAACTAACAAATGTCCAATAAAAGCTTATATTAACTACTAAATTCTTATTAGAATACTATAATAGTATGTTTTGAGGAAAAATCATATAACTAACTAACAAATGTTTAATAAAACCTTATATAAACTACTAAATTCTTAATATAATCCTATAAGAGTATGTTTTGAGGAAAAATCATATATGTAACTAACAAATGTTTAATAAAACCTTATATTATCTAAGATATTGTTTTTAGAATACGCTAAAAGTATGTTTTGAGGAAAACTAATGTCAGTAACTAACAAATGTTCTATAAAACCATATATTAACTACTAAATTCTTATTAGAATACTATAAGAGTATGTTTTGAGGAAAAATCATATAAGTAACTAACAAATGTTTAATAAAACCTTGTATTAACTAATAAATTGTTGTTAGAATACAATAAGAGTGTGTTTTGAGGAAAACTAATGTAAGTAACTATCAAATGTTCAATAAAACCTTATATTAACTACTAAATTCATATTTGAATACTATGAGAGTATGTTTTGAGGAAAAATCATAAAAGTAACTAACAAATGTTTAATAATACCTTATATTACCTACTAATTTCATATTAGAATACTATAAGAGTGTGTTTTAAGGAAATCTCATATAAGTAAATACAAATGTTTAATAAAACTTTATATTAACTACTAAATTCTGATTAGAATACTATAAGATTATGTTTTGAGGAAAAATCGTATAAGTAACTAACAAATGTAACTAACAAATGTTTAACAAATAATTGCGTTTTGACTCTTAGGGTTTGAGCGATTTTCTGGGCGATTTTGTTATCTTGCTTTCTGCCTCCCGGCGGCGGCCGGTTTCTGGGGGTTTCCCGTCCGGTTCCCCTTGGGAATGGCTAGAGGGAGGAGGGGGAGGGGGAGGGGGAGGGGTGGGAACAAACATGGGAGCAACGCTGAGGAGCGCGACGAGGAACTGGCGAGGGTACTTCGATCCTCCATGTTTAGATCTAACATGGAACAGGACTACCAGTCGAATCAGTATGAATCGATTGTAGAAGAGGATGAGTTTGAGAAATCCAAGGGGTTCTCGCAGTCGTCGTCTTCGGTGGAGAGGGGTACCCCAACGAGATCTGAGGAAGATGGTAAATCGACGGACAATGGTGGAATTAGAATTGACGGGTCCGCTGTTTTGAGTGCTCCTAACGGGGATCTGAAATCAGGCGGGGTGGGTGACTCTCACCGGACAGTGGAGACGTCTGGGGGTTCTGGGTGCGTGGGTGGGGCTGATTCCGGGCAAACAGCTGGGACGAAGGTTGATGTTCCCTCTGGTGGCTCGATGTCTAGCGCTCCCCACTCCAACGCCAGGACCTATGTGGGTCGTCCTGGCTCATATGCACAGGCTGCTCGAGGTCCCAACAGTGTTGCCAAGTCGTTTAGACTGAATTTTATTCCTAATATATGTGGAGATTGCATCATGTACTCCGAAGAGGATATAGCTGACTCAAAGAAGGTGTGGGAGGCTACTTTGCTTGGTGCAATCATAGGGCCCGCGACCCCAACCAGAGTAATCGCTGAGTTCATACGCAACAACTGGAAGGTGAGCTCTCTTAAGTTCTATGTTAAAGAAAATGGAATTCTAGTGTTTAGATTTTCGAATTTGGATGATCTGAATTGGGTTATGGAAAAGGGGCCCTGGTCCATTGGTGGGTCTCGCCCAATCCTGCTGAAACGGTGGATGGATGGTCTCCCCGGCTGTTTCGATCGGTTCCGGTGTGGATTCGGTTGCCGGATCTTCCGCCTTTGTTTAATTCGAAAGATATGTTGAGTCGAATTGGTAGTGGTATAGGCACACCTTTGTGCGTGGATGAGTTTACAGCGAGTCATGAGCTGCTCGCTTATTCGAGATTATTGGTCGAAGTGGATGTGGATCAGGCTCGCCGATCACACGTTAAGCTTAGGAATGGACGTGGGGAGGAAGTGCTGCAGAAGGTAATTTTTGAATGGCTTCCGTGGAGCTGCACCCATTGCAAACACTTTGGCCACACCGAAGCGAAATGCACACTGAAAACACCAAACGCAGCGGCCTTCCCTGCATCGCAGGATAAGCTTCCTGTTGGCGGGGGTGAGGAGAACAAACCGAAAGATGCAGCTGCTAATGTGCAGTCCATTGAGCAGTCGACAATTCCCCCGGTGAGCTGCAACAGCCTTGGATCGAACAACAACGCTGGTGGGTTTGTTGCAACACCCAAACCGGTGTGTTGTGCAGCAACGCAAACTGATATGGCTGCTGGGGCTGAGGAAAACGATCAGAGGAGGGAAATTGATGGTGGTGTGGATTCAACAAGCTGCACAGATGAGGAGAGTCATTCCAGGGCTTCAAACGGGACACAAACAGAGGACGCAGGCGATGCTGTGGAGAAAGATGAAGTACCCGACCATGAAACATCCCTTATATGTGCTAGGATGGTTGCATCCTCATGGGCTGCGGCATCAGGTATCTTGACGACTAAAGAGGGGGAACTTGAATTAAATGAAGGCAAGACACCGGAATTGATGAGATGGAAGGTTAAGGATGGTGTAAGGAAGGGAACCTACCTCCTCCGAGGTACTAAATCCTGTATCGATGGAGACATCAAGATGGCCCTGACCATGGATGAGCTTTTCCAAGCTATGTCCAACATTAAAGATCCCAATTGTGGTAAGGAGGTCGCTGCTCACTTCATGGAGGAGTCGGAACTTGAGGAAAGTAAAGTTTCCTCGACAGATGATGAGAACTAACAACCGAGCAGATGATGGAGGCTTGCTCAGAGGAGTCGTTGCTGCTCGTGCTGGCTGCTGGTGCTGTGGTGAGTCCGGGAGCAGTCTTGTTCGGGTCTGCTGCCTTGGTTGCTGTCATAGAAAAAATGGTATGGGTTTTATTTTGGTTGTGGGCTGGGTTATAGGGTCATCTTGGGCAAAGGCCGTATTTCTGTGAAATTTGTCCGGTTTAGCTTAAGGATTGGATGGCATATATTTTGTGGTGAGTAGGTAGTCTTGCGTGGCTTATTAAATTATATTACATATATTCTTGTAAATATTATTACTATATTTACATGAATGTATGTTCTATATAATCTAAGAAGCCGTTTGGGGGGTGGTAGTGGAAATTTTTTTGTGGGTAGTCTCTAATTTTTACGTAAGACCCTTTGTTTGGTCTTGCTTTTGTTACCTTCTGGCTTTGGCCATCATCTATATATTTACCTATTCAGAACTAACAAATGTTTAATAAAACGTTATATTAACTACTAAATTCATATTAGAATACTATAAGAGTATGTTTTGAGGAAATCTCATATAAGTAACTGACAAATGTTTAACAAAACATTATATTAACTACTAAATTTTTATTAGAATACCATAAGAGTATGTTTTCAGGAAAAATCATATAAGTAACTAACAAATGTTTAATAAAAAGGCACCAAATCCTCAAATAATTAGAAGACATTAAACCTTATATAAACTACTAAATTCATATTAGAATAATATAAGAGTATGTTTTGAGGATAAAACATATAAGTAAATAACAAATGTTTAATAAAACCTTATATTAACGACTAAATTCTTATTAGAATACTATAAGAGTATGTTTTGAGGAAAATTTATGTAAGTAAATAACAAATGTTCAATAAAAGCTTATATTAACTACTAAATTCTTATTGGAATAATATAAGAGTATGTTTTGAGAAAAAGTCATATAAGTAACTAACAAATGTTTAATAAAACCTTATATTAACTAATAAATTGTTGTTAGAATACAAAAAAAGTGTGTTTTGAGGAAAACTGATGTAAGTAACTAACAAATTTTCAATAAAACCTTATATTAACAACTAAATTCATATTAGAATACTATAAGAGTATGTTTTGAGGAAAAATCATATAAGTAACTTACAAATGTTTAATAAAACCTTATATTAACTAACAAATGGAGATTTGTATATGGTTATCTTGGTGCATTATATAGATGGGGATTTGGTGAAACTCCTTTGGGTACGGTGTCGTATTTATTTTGCTGGGTTTGTTATGGTTTGGATGGTATAGAAGGGTTTGGGTATAGTTTTTTGGTCAACCTTCTTACGTAAGACCCGTTGTATGGTCTTACCCTTTTGTAACTGGTTACTCTAACCAAAGCTATATATTTACTTCTTCAGAACTAACAAATGTTGAATAAAACCTTATATTAACTACTAAATTCATATTAAAATACTATAAGAGTATTTTTTTGAGGAAAAATCATATAAGTAACCAACAAATGTTTAATAAAACATTATATAAACTATTAAATTAATATTAGAATACTATAAGGGTATGTTTTGAGGAAAAAACATATAAGTAAATAACAAATGTTTAATAAATTCTTATATTAACTACTAAATTCTTATTAGAATACTATAAGAGTATGTTTTGAGGAAAAATCATATAAGTAACTAACAAATGTTTAATAAAACCTTATATTAACTAATAAATTGTTGTTAGAATATAATAAGAATATGTTTGAGGAAAACTGATGTAAGTAACTATCAAATGTTCAATAAAACCTTATATTAACTACTAAATTCATATTAGAATACTATGAGAGTATGTTTTGAGGAAAAATCAAGTAACTAACAAATGTTTAATAAAACCTTATATTAACTACTAATTTCATATTAGAGTATTATAAGAGTGTGTTTTAAGAAAATCTCATATAAGTAAATACAAATGTTTAATAAAACTTTATATTAGCTACTAAATTCTGATTAGAGTACTATAAGATTATGTTTTGAGGAAAAATCGTGTAAGTAACTAACAAATGTTTAATAAAACGTTATATTAACTACTAAATTCATATTAGAATACTATAAGAGTATGTTCTGAAGAAATCTCATATAAGTAACTAACAAATGTTGAATAAAACATTATATTAACTACTAAATTTTTATTAGAATACTATAAGAGTATGTTTTGAGGAAAAATCATATAAGTAACTAACAAATGTTTAATAAAACCTTATATTAACAAAGAAATTGTTGTTAGAATACAATAAGAGTATGTTTTGAGGAAATCTCATATAAGTAACCAACAAATGTTTAATAAAACCTTATATAAACTACTAAATTCATATTAGAATACTATAAGAGTATGTTTTGAGGAAAAAACATATAAGTAAATAACAAATGTTTAATAAAACCTTATATTAACTACTAAATTCTTATTAGAATACTATAAGAGTATGTTTTGAGGAAAATTTATGTAAGTAACCAACAAATGTTCAATAAAAGCTTATATTAACTACTAAATTCTTATTAAAATACTATAAGAGTATGTTTTGAGAAAAAGTCATATAAGTAACTAACAAATGTTTAATAAAACCTTATATTAACTAATAAATTATTGTTAGAATACAATAAGAGTGTGTTTTGAGGAAAACTGATGTAAGTAACTCACTGTACGAGTGTTGATGGATAAGCTCAAAATCGCCTCATGGAATATAGCGGGAATTAATGATCCCGTAAAAAATAATATTATTACTACTTATTGTTTTGAGCAAGATATAAGTATGATAGGGCTACTGGAAACCAAACTTCTAGAGAAGAATTTTGAGGATGTCAGAAGTCGACTTATGCAGGGCTGGAAAGTGTGTGGTAATGGGAGCAGTAACGAAAAGGGGCGTATATGGGTGACCTGGAATCCTAGCGTGTTTACTGTGGACATTATTAGCATTAACAAGCAGTACATCCACTGTCTGGTTGAGTCTGCGGATCAGAAATTTAAGTTTGTTGTTACCTTTGTGTATGCGCATAATGTTAAATCAGATAGGGTTCCCTTGTGGACTGATTTGCGGAGTATAGCTGATCAGATCTGTGTACCGTGGGCTGTTATGGGAGATCTCAACTGTATTCTGACAATGGAGGAAAAGTGGCCTCAAAGGAAAGCACAGGGAGACGAATTCATAGAACTACAAACCGTCCTTGAAGAGTGCAGCATTTTCGATCTTCCATACACAGGAGCTGAACTTACATGGTCTAACAACCGGAAGGGAGATGAAAGAATAGAAAGGAAACTTGATAGAGTCTTGGTTAATGGGGAATGGATGGACAGCTTCGAGAACACCAAGGCCCTCTTTGATACTCCAATGTTCTCGGATCATTCGCCAGCAGTGGTCTTGCTAAGGAATAATGTATGTAAACGCCGATATCCATTCAAATACAAAAATTTTTGGGGGAAGGAGAAAGAGTTTGAAGCAATCGTACAGGCGGCCTGGACTGGGGAAATACTTGGCTCCAGACAGTATAAACTTGCCAAAAAATTAAAGAGTGTAAAAGAGGCACTTAAACCGTGGGACAAAGAAGATTTCCGGAGCTCCAGACTGAAATTAAACTGAACAAGGGCACCTTACATGAGCTGCAACTGAGGATCCGAAATGAAAAGAGTAATGCAGCGCTGGTGGAGGAAATCTCTGCTACAGAAAGAGTGTTAAGGCAGAACGTGGCTCGACTGATGAGTCTAACAGCACAGAGAGCCAAATTACATTGGTTAACAATGGGGGAGGAGACGTCATCTATGTTCTATAGAAGCGTCAAAGAGCGACAAGCGCGAAATGCTATTTTGTTTATGCGAGATGATTCAGGAAAAAGGATAGAAGAGGAGGATGATATCCGGGCGCATATTTTACATTACTTCACGGAGCTGCTGTCAACGCAGTCAGTATGTTCATCTGTGCTGAACTTACCTCCAGGGGCTGAGATTGAGAGCACGCTCGCTGATGGTCTATCGGGCTTACCCAGCTATGATGAAATTAGGAAGAAACTATGGGAGATTGGTGCAAACAAATCCCCGGGTCCGGATGGTTTTGGGAGCCAATTCTTCAAGGATGCGTGGAAGATTGTGGGTGTGGATACTTGTGAAGCTATCCGAGAAATTTTCAAGAATGGCAAGCTTCTAAAGCAGTTCAATGCTACATTCATATCGCTGATTCCTAAAGTCTCTAATCCTACACTTGTGAAAGACCTGAGGCCAATCTCTTGTTGTAACACAATTTTGAAAGTGGTCACCAAGATCATTTCCGGGAGGATTAAAAATCTGCTTGGGGATGTTATATCAGACAGTCAGGGAGCTTTCATTCCGGGGCGGTCCATAGCGCAGAACACGGCTGGTGCTACTGAGATTGTGTATGGATATGGCACCAAGCGCGGCTCACCTCGGTGTACAATTAAGGTGGATTTGCAAAAAGCTTATGATTATTTAAGTTGGGACTTCATCAAGCAAACGCTCGATTACTTAAAGTTCCCGGAGAAACTCACTCACCTGATCATGGAATGTGTTACTTCTCCCACGTTTTCCATTCTTATTAATGGAGCACCGGAAGGATTTTTCGAAGGTTGACAAGGGGATCCCCTTTCCCCCTACTTATTCGTCTTGTGTATGGAGATGCTCAGTCGAAAGCTGCACCTTGCAACCAACACGCCGGGCTTCAAATTTCATCCTAAATGCAAGAATATGCAGTTAACTCACCTTGCTTTCGCAGACGATCTGCTAATTTTCTGTCATGGCGATCTGATTTCGGTTAACATCATAAAGAAATGCCTGGAGGATTTCTTTAATGTATCGGGGCTGAGAATTAATGTGAGCAAGAGTACTGTGTTTGTGACTGGCTGCTCCACGGACGTGGCTGATAGTATTGTGGACAGCCTTGGGTATGAGCGTGGAGTGCTCCCGGTAAAATACTTGGGTACTCCTTTAAGCTCGAGGAAAATTTGGATTCATGAGTATGGGGAGCTGTACAATAAAATCAGCAAGGTGATCAATACATGGGCATCTCGAAAACTCTCCTATGCTGGTCGCCTACAGCTCATAAAGTCAATCTGTATGGGCATCAATACTTTTTGGAGCCAAACTCTTTTACTCCCTAAAGGTGTTGTCGACATTGTTGAAGGAATGATGAGGCGCTTTCTCTGGAGTGGGAAGCTGGAAGGTAAGAGACACCTAGTAGCATGGACTGAAGTCACTAAACCTATTCATGAGGGTGGGCTGGGTGTTCGAGACCTTCACACATGGAACAAATGTGTTTTTGCTAAGCTTTATGGGGAAATTGTGCAACAGAAACCAGGGATCTGGCTGCGATGGTGCAATGCAAATAATCTGCGTGGTATTCAGCCTTGGGAGATACGGCCTAGGAAGGATGAAACATGGTTATGGAAGGGTGTTATCAGAATCAAGGAGGAGATTCGGATTGCTGGGCTCCCGACGAACAGTGATGGTTCTCCTAATTTTGATGGGGTGCTAAATGACACTGGTGGCTTCTCATGTGCAAAACTCTATGAGCTATTGAGGCCAAGAGGTCAGGAAGTGGACTGGGGAGGAGTCCTCTGGATGCGCCCGGTGTGCAGAAAGTGGAGTTTCGTGACTTGGCTGGCCATGAAGAATCGGTTGCAGACGGGTCACATCACTAAGCATTGGCTTGGTGATTCTGCCGCTACTTGTGCACTTTGTAATGGCGCGGTAGAGACTGCCTCTCACTTGTGGTTTAGCTGTCCAGTGATTTCCGCCGTCCAGCAGGTTGTTTTTGACTGGGCTGGAATAGCTTGTCGGTTTGGTACGATTGACGAGTGGCTAAGGTGGTTCGCTTCGGAGCCTTTGAAGAATCGGAAGAAGCAAGTCTACAAGACTAAATTACTATGTCTCCAAGCTTTGATTTATTTTACTTGGCTCGCTCGAAATAGGCTTGTGTTTAGTCAAGAACCCTTTGATGTGAGTAGTTGTGCGAACCTCATTATAGCAAGCTGTCGATCCAGGTTATCCATCAAGCCGGGGGCGCGGGTGGGTAACTTGGATCGACTGGGTGGATAGACGTTTAGGAGGTGGTAGCAGTTTGTTGGCGTATGGGTCGGGATTAGAGGGTTAGAGGGGATTTTTTGGTATAGCGTTGTTTCCCTTCTTACGTAAGACCCTTTGTATGGTCTTACCTTTTGTATATCCTTTTGGTTCCACCACCATAGCTATATATTTACCGATTCAGAACTAACAAATTTTCAATAAAACCTTAATTTAACAACTAAATTCATATTAGAATACTATAAGAGTATGTTTTGAGGAAAAATCATATAAGTAACTTACAAATGTTTAATAAAACCTTATATTAACTAAGAAATTGTTGTTAGAATACGATAAAAGTATGTTTTGTGGAAAATTCATATAAGTAACTAACAAATGTTGAATAAAACCTTATATTAATTACTAAATTCATATTAAAATACTATAAGAGTATTTTTTTGAGGAAAAATCATATAAGTAACCAACAAATGTTGTATAAAACATTATATAAACTACTAAATTCATATTAGAATACTATAAGAGTATGTTTTGAGGAAAAAACATATAAGTAAATAACAAATGTTTAATAAAATCTTATATTAACTACTAAATTCTTATTAGAATACTATAAGAGTATGTTTTGAGGAAAAATCATATAAGTAACTAACAAATGTTTAATAAAACCTTATATTAACTAATAAATTGTTGTTAGAATACAATAAGAGTATGTTTGAGGAAAACTGATGTAAGTAACTATAAAATGTTCAATAAAACCTTATATTAAATACTAAATTCATATTAGAATACTATGAGAGTATGTTTTGAGGAAAAATCATAAAAGTAGCTAACAAATGTTTAATAAAACCTTATATTAACTACTAATTTCATATTAGAATACCATAAGAGTGTGTTTTAAGGAAATCTCATATAAGTAAATACAAATGTTTAATAAAACTTTATATTAACTACTAAATTCTGATTAGAATACTATAAGATTATGTTTTGAGGAAAAATCGTATAAGTAACTAACAAATGTTTAATAAAACGTTATATTAACTACTAAATTCATATTAGAATACTATAAGAGTATGTTTTGAGGAAATGTCATATAAGTAACTAACAAATGTTTAATAAAACATTATATTAACTACTAAATTTTTATTAGAATACTATAAGATTATGTTTTGAGGAAAAATCATATAAGTAACTAACAAATGTTTAATAAAACCTTATATTAACAAAGAAATTGTTGTTAGAATACAATAAGAGTATGTTTTGAGGAAATCTCATATAAGTAACCAACAAATGTTTAATAAAACCTTATATAAACTACTAAAATTCTTATTAGAATACTATAAGATTATGTTTTGAGGAAAAAACATATAAGTAAATAACAAATGTTTAATAAAACCTTATAATAACTACTAAATTCTTATTAGAATACTATAAGAGTATGTTTTAAGGAAAATTTATGTAAGTAACTAACAAATGTTCAATAAAAGCTTATATTAACTACTAAATTCTTATTAGAATACTATAAGAGTATGTTTTTAGAAAAAATCATATAAGTAACTAACAAATGTTTAATAAAACCTTATATTAACTAATAAATTGTTGTTAGAATACAATAAAAGTGTGTTTTGAGGAAAACTGATGTAAGTAACTAACAAATTTTCAATAAAACCTTATATTAACAACTAAATTCATATTAGAATACTATAAGAGTATGTTTTGAGGAAAAATCATATAAGTAACTTACAAATGTTTAATAAAACCCTATATTAACTAAGAAATTGTTGTTAGAATACGATAAAAGTATGTTTTGTGGAAAACTCATGTAAATAACTAACAAATGTTGAATAAAACCTTATATTAACTACAAAATTCATATTAGAAAACTATAAGAGTATGTTTTGAGGAAAAAACGTAAAAGTATATAACAAATTTTTAATAAAATCTTATATTAAGTACTAAATTCTTATTAGAATACTATAAGAGTATGTTTTGAGGAAAACTCATGTAAGTAACTACCAAAAGTTCAATAAAAGCTTATATTAACTACTAAATTCTTATTAGAATACTATAAGAGTATGTTTTGAGGAAAAATCATATAAGTAACTAACAAATGTTTAATAAAACCTTATATTAACAAAGAAATTATTGTTAGAATACAATAAGAGTATGTTTTGATGAAAACTCATGTAAGTATCTAACAAATGTTGAATAAAACCTTATATTAACTACTAAATTCTTATTAGAATTCTATAAGAGTATGTTTTGAGGAAAAATCATATAAGTAACTAACAAATGTTTAATAAAACCCTGTATTAACTAATAAATTTTTATTAGAATACAATAAGAGTATGTTTTGAGGAAAATTGATGTACGTAACAAACAAATTTTCAATAAAACCTTATATTAACTATTAAATTCATATTAGAATACTCTAAGAGTATGTTTTGAGGAAAAATCATATAAAAACTAACAAATGTTTAATAAAACCTTATATTATCTACTAAATTCATATTAGAATACTATTAGATTATGTTTTGAGGAAAAATAATATATATGTAACTAACAAATGTTCAATAAAACCTTATATTAACTACTAAATTGTTATTAGAATACTATAAGACTATGTTTTGAGGAAATATCATATAAGTAACTAACAAACGTTTAATAAAACCTTATATTAACTAAGAAATTGTTTTTAGAATACGATAAAAGTATGTTTTGAGGAAAACTCATGTCAGTAACTAACAAGTGTTCTATAAAACCATATATTAACTACTAAATTCTTATTAGAATACTATAAGAGTATGTTTTGAGGAAAAATCATATAAGTAACTAACAAATGTTTAATAAAACCTTATATTAACTAATAAATTGTTGTTAGAATACAATAAGAGTATGTTTGAGGAAAACTGATGTAAGTAACTATCAAATGTTCAATAAAACCTTATATTAAATACTAAATTCATATTAGAATACTATGAGAGTATGTTTTGAGGAAAAATCATAAAAGTAGCTAACAAATGTTTAATAAAACCTTATATTAACTACTAATTTCATATTAGAATACCATAAGAGTGTGTTTTAAGGAAATCTCATATAAGTAAATACAAATGTTTAATAAAACTTTATATTAACTACTAAATTCTGATTAAAATACTATAAGATTATGTTTTGAGGAAAAATCGTATAAGTAACTAACAAATGTTTAATAAAACGTTATATTAACTACTAAATTCATATTAGAATACTATACGAGTATGTTTTGAGGAAATGTCATATAAGTAACTAACAAATGTTTAATAAAACATTATATTAACTACTAAATTTTTATTAGAATACTATAAGATTATGTTTTGAGGAAAAATCATATAAGTAACTAACAAATGTTTAATAAAACCTTATATTAACAAAGAAATTGTTGTTAGAATACAATAAGAGTATGTTTTGAGGAAATCTCATATAAGTAACCAACAAATGTTTAATAAAACCTTATATAAACTACTAAAATTCTTATTAGAATACTATAAGATTATGTTTTGAGGAAAAAACATATAAGTAAATAACAAATGTTTAATAAAACCTTATAATAACTACTAAATTCTTATTAGAATACTATAAGAGTATGTTTTAAGGAAAATTTATGTAAGTAACTAACAAATGTTCAATAAAAGCTTATATTAACTACTAAATTCTTATTAGAATACTATAAGAGTATGTTTTTAGAAAAAATCATATAAGTAACTAACAAATGTTTAATAAAACCTTATATTAACTAATAAATTGTTGTTAGAATACAATAAAAGTGTGTTTTGAGGAAAACTGATGTAAGTAACTAACAAATTTTCAATAAAACCTTATATTAACAACTAAATTCATATTAGAATACTATAAGAGTATGTTTTGAGGAAAAATCATATAAGTAACTTACAAATGTTTAATAAAACCCTATATTAACTAAGAAATTGTTGTTAGAATACGATAAAAGTATGTTTTGTGGAAAACTCATGTAAATAACTAACAAATGTTGAATAAAACCTTATATTAACTACAAAATTCATATTAGAAAACTATAAGAGTATGTTTTGAGGAAAAAACGTAAAAGTTTATAACAAATTTTTAATAAAATCTTATATTAAGTACTAAATTCTTATTAGAATACTATAAGAGTATGTTTTGAGGAAAACTCATGTAAGTAACTACCAAAAGTTCAATAAAAGCTTATATTAACTACTAAATTCTTATTAGAATACTATAAGAGTATGTTTTGAGGAAAAATCATATAAGTAACTAACAAATGTTTAATAAAACCTTATATTAACAAAGAAATTATTGTTAGAATACAATAAGAGTATGTTTTGATGAAAACTCATGTAAGTATCTAACAAATGTTGAATAAAACCTTATATTAACTACTAAATTCTTATTAGAATTCTATAAGAGTATGTTTTGAGGAAAAATCATATAAGTAACTAACAAATGTTTAATAAAACCCTGTATTAACTAATAAATTTTTATTAGAATACAATAAGAGTATGTTTTGAGGAAAACTGATGTAAGTAATAAACAAATTTTCAATAAAACCTTATATTAACTATTAAATTCATATTAGAATACTCTAAGAGCATGTTTTGAGGAAAAATCATATAAAAACTAACAAATGTTTAATAAAACCTTATATTATCTACTAAATTCATATTAGAATACTATTAGATTATGTTTTGAGGAAAAATCATATATATGTAACTAACAAATGTTCAATAAAACCTTATATTAACTACTAAATTGTTATTAGAATACTATAAGACTATGTTTTGAGGAAATATCATATAAGTAACTAACAAACGTTTAATAAAACCTTATATTAACTAAGAAATTGTTTTTAGAATACGATAAAAGTATGTTTTGAGGAAAACTCATGTCAGTAACTAACAAGTGTTCTATAAAACCATATATTAACTACTAAATTCTTATTAGAATACTATAAGAGTATGTTTTGAGGAAAAATCATATAAGTAACTAACAAATGTTTAATAAAACCTTATATTAACTAATAAATTGTTGTTAGAATACAATAAGAGTATGTTTGAGGAAAACTGATGTAAGTAACTATCAAATGTTCAATAAAACCTTATATTAAATACTAAATTCATATTAGAATACTATGAGAGTATGTTTTGAGGAAAAATCATAAAAGTAGCTAACAAATGTTTAATAAAACCTTATATTAACTACTAATTTCATATTAGAATACCATAAGAGTGTGTTTTAAGGAAATCTCATATAAGTAAATACAAATGTTTAATAAAACTTTATATTAACTACTAAATTCTGATTAGAATACTATAAGATTATGTTTTGAGGAAAAATCGTATAAGTAACTAACAAATGTTTAATAAAACGTTATATTAACTACTAAATTCATATTAGAATACTATAAGAGTATGTTTTGAGGAAATGTCATATAAGTAACTAACAAATGTTTAATAAAACATTATATTAACTACTAAATTTTTATTAGAATACTATAAGATTATGTTTTGAGGAAAAATCATATAAGTAACTAACAAATGTTTAATAAAACCTTATATTAACAAAGAAATTGTTGTTAGAATACAATAAGAGTATGTTTTGAGGAAATCTCATATAAGTAACCAACAAATGTTTAATAAAACCTTATATAAACTACTAAAATTCTTATTAGAATACTATAAGATTATGTTTTGAGGAAAAAACATATAAGTAAATAACAAATGTTTAATAAAACCTTATAATAACTACTAAATTCTTATTAGAATACTATAAGAGTATGTTTTAAGGAAAATTTATGTAAGTAACTAACAAATGTTCAATAAAAGCTTATATTAACTACTAAATTCTTATTATAATACTATAAGAGTATGTTTTTAGAAAAAATCATATAAGTAACTAACAAATGTTTAATAAAACCTTATATTAACTAATAAATTGTTGTTAGAATACAATAAAAGTGTGTTTTGAGGAAAACTGATGTAAGTAACTAACAAATTTTCAATAAAACCTTATATTAACAACTAAATTCATATTAGAATACTATAAGAGTATGTTTTGAGGAAAAATCATATAAGTAACTTACAAATGTTTAATAAAACCCTATATTAACTAAGAAATTGTTGTTAGAATACGATAAAAGTATGTTTTGTGGAAAACTCATGTAAATAACTAACAAATGTTGAATAAAACCTTATATTAACTACAAAATTCATATTAGAAAACTATAAGAGTATGTTTTGAGGAAAACTCATGTAAGTAACTACCAAAAGTTCAATAAAAGCTTATATTAACTACTAAATTCTTATTAGAATACTATAAGAGTATGTTTTGAGGAAAAATCATATAAGTAACTAACAAATGTTTAATAAAACCTTATATTAACAAAGAAATTATTGTTAGAATACAATAAGAGTATGTTTTGATGAAAACTCATGTAAGTATCTAACAAATGTTGAATAAAACCTTATATTAACTACTAAATTCTTATTAGAATTCTATAAGAGTATGTTTTGAGGAAAAATCATATAAGTAACTAACAAATGTTTAATAAAACCCTGTATTAACTAATAAATTTTTATTAGAATACAATAAGAGTATGTTTTGAGGAAAACTGATGTAAGTAACAAACAAATTTTCAATAAAACCTTATATTAACTATTAAATTCATATTAGAATACTCTAAGAGCATGTTTTGAGGAAAAATCATATAAAAACTAACAAATGTTTAATAAAACCTTATATTATCTACTTAATTCATATTAGAATACTATTAGATTATGTTTTGAGGAAAAATCATATATATGTAACTAACAAATGTTCAATAAAACCTTATATTAACTACTAAATTCTTATTAGAATACTATAAGACTATGTTTTGAGGAAATATCATATAAGTAACTAACAAACGTTTAATAAAACCTTATATTAACTAAGAAATTGTTTTTAGAATACGATAAAAGTATGTTTTGAGGAAAACTCATGTCAGTAACTAACAAGTGTTCTATAAAACCATATATTAACTACTAAATTCTTATTAGAATACTATAAGAGTATGTTTTGAGGAAAAATCATATAAGTAACTAACAAATGTTTAATAAAACCTTATATTAACTAATAAATTGTTGTTAGAATACAATAAGAGTATGTTTGAGGAAAACTGATGTAAGTAACTATCAAATGTTCAATAAAACCTTATATTAAATACTAAATTCATATTAGAATACTATGAGAGTATGTTTTGAGGAAAAATCATAAAAGTAGCTAACAAATGTTTAATAAAACCTTATATTAACTACTAATTTCATATTAGAATACCATAAGAGTGTGTTTTAAGGAAATCTCATATAAGTAAATACAAATGTTTAATAAAACTTTATATTAACTACTAAATTCTGATTAGAATACTATAAGATTATGTTTTGAGGAAAAATCGTATAAGTAACTAACAAATGTTTAATAAAACGTTATATTAACTACTAAATTCATATTAGAATACTATAAGAGTATGTTTTGAGGAAATGTCATATAAGTAACTAACAAATGTTTAATAAAACATTATATTAACTACTAAATTTTTATTAGAATACTATAAGATTATGTTTTGAGGAAAAATCATATAAGTAACTAACAAATGTTTAATAAAACCTTATATTAACAAAGAAATTGTTGTTAGAATACAATAAGAGTATGTTTTGAGGAAATCTCATATAAGTAACCAACAAATGTTTAATAAAACCTTATATAAACTACTAAAATTCTTATTAGAATACTATAAGATTATGTTTTGAGGAAAAAACATATAAGTAAATAACAAATGTTTAATAAAACCTTATAATAACTACTAAATTCTTATTAGAATACTATAAGAGTATGTTTTACGGAAAATTTATGTAAGTAACTAACAAATGTTCAATAAAAGCTTATATTAACTACTAAATTCTTATTAGAATACTATAAGAGTATGTTTTTAGAAAAAATCATATAAGTAACTAACAAATGTTTAATAAAACCTTATATTAACTAATAAATTGTTGTTAGAATACAATAAAAGTGTGTTTTGAGGAAAACTGATGTAAGTAACTAACAAATTTTCAATAAAACCTTATATTAACAACTAAATTCATATTAGAATACTATAAGAGTATGTTTTGAGGAAAAATCATATAAGTAACTTACAAATGTAAGTGAGATGGAGGGCCGTCACCGGTTTCACCCTCACGGTGGCCGTGCCGGCTGTCCTCCGGGCCCGGGGAATAGGGGTTTCCCGGCGGGATCTAGGGTATGGATTCCTCAACCACAGAGATTCATAAAATTGGGAGAACGAGTGAATGTTGAAGGTGCGAACCCTAGGTTCGTATCGGGGTCGGGGGTACCTGATCTCAGAGGTGGAACTGCAGCAAAGGGTAATGGAGATCCTGGCGCTTCAATGAGGCCGGAGAAGGTGGATGCGAGCACAGATTTGAATGGCGAAGGGGGAAAGCGACCAGATCTCGTGAACTCAGAGGATTTGAACTTTGTGCAAGCGCTGAAGAGGAGTTTTGCGCCAAATCGACGTCTGTTTAGGACTGCACATGCTTCTCAGGTTAAGAGCAATAGAGAAATTCTGAGAGCGGAGAAGCTTACGTATTTTGCAGATGTCCAGAAAGGCAAATTGAAGATCAGGCCGGAGGATGTGCAAGAATCGAGGAAAGCTTGGGAGGCGACGTTGATTGGCGTAGTGACTGGAGGGTATGTCTCCTTTGCTGCTATTCAGGAATTTGTCGGCTCAGAATGGAAGGTTGAATGCTCTAAGGTTCTTCAGAAGAACAATGGTGTACTGGTGTTTCGGTTTTCCTCGGAGGAGGATTTGAACTGGGTGCTTAGCAGTGGCCCATGGCATGTACAGGGATCTAAACCTCTAATTCTAAAGCGCTGGTGCCCAGGTATGCAAATCTCATGGAGCTCTTTTGATCGTGTACCATGCTGGGTATGTCTGCCTGATTTGGAACCCCCTTTGTTCACGAATACTAATCTTAGCAGACTAAGCAGCTCCATTGGAACCCCTATTTGTATTGATGATAAAACCGCTTTGGGGGAGAGAATATCTTATGCGAGAATGTTAGTGGAAGTGTCTGTGGAGGAAACTGGTATTGATTGTATTGATATTGAGAATGTGGATGGCTCGAGCTATAAGCAGCAGGTAGTATTTGAATGGCTACCACTGAAATGTTTGGGATGCAAGGAATTTGGACACTCAGACTCAAGCTGCGCAAGGAATAAAGCTGATCGAAAAGTACAGACTAGATTGGTTTGGAAACCCAAGGAGCTGGGTTCTATGGAACAAGGGCAGCAGCAGACTGAGCAGACAGATGTTGTTTTGGATGTAGGAAAGGATGTGGTAACCTCTAAACGGATTAACAGCAAGGCTGCTCAGTTCAGTGAGAAAGCTAAGGATTTTCAGAGTGGAGTTAATGCTAGTCATAGCCACAGCAAGGAAATTCTAGTAGAAGTTGTGCATATAGAAAAATCTGATATTGCATTGAATAATGATATAAATGTAAACTGTCAGAGAGCAGGTAAACAGCCAGTTAGGGAAGGTGGTAAATCGGTGAGGAATGAAAGCTGGTCTGATGTGTGCAAAAAGAAGACAGCTAGGTCCCCACGTTCTAATTCGAAACAGCAGAGCAACCAAAATTTTTTTATCCAGTCCTCGAGTTACTCAGTGTTAGCGGATGAAAATGCACAGGAGGATCACATGTCTTCTGGTAGCTGTGAATCGGTGCCGGTATGCAATATAAGTGAGGGTAGCACTCACGTTTCAGATTCTTATGGATAGACTGAGAATAGCAGCTTGGAACATAACCGGGATCAAAGACCCGGTTAAGGATAGCTTGATTACAAGCTATTGCTTTGATAATGATATAGGACTAATTGGTTTACTGGAGACTAAATTGCTACACAGAAATTTTGAGGAAGTGAGAATGAGACTGATGAAGGACTGGGGTTGCTGTGTAAATGGCAGTGAGACAGTTAAGGGGAGGATTTGGGTAGCTTGGAACCCAAATATTTTTAAAGTGGAAATTGTGATGATTCATGATCAATTTATTCAGTGTAAGGTTGCTTCTAAGGATGGAAAGTTTGTGTTTGCAGCAGCTTTTGTGTATGCTCAGAATACGAAAACAGAACGTGAACCTCTCTGGAATAGTCTGAAATACATTGCAGAGACTATGGATATGCCCTGGATTGTTTTAGGGGACGTCAATTGTATTCTTAGCATGAATGAAAAATGGCCTGTCAGGAAGGCTAATGGAGATGAGTTTGGAGAGTTAAAATCAGCAATGGAAGATTGTGGTTTGTTTGATTTGCCTTATACTGGTGCTGTTCTGACTTGGTATAATAGGCGCGCAGGAGCTGAAAGAATAGAAAGGAAATTAGACAGAATAATGGTGAATGATTTATGGATGGAAAATTATGGAAATGCCAAAGGGTTTTTTGACACGCCAGGTATTTCAGACCATTCTCCAGCAGTTGCAACGCTTTTTAACAGCAGCAAGAGAAGAAGATTTCCGTTTAAGTATAAAAAATTTTGGGGTAAGGAAGATGAATTCAAGGCTATTGTAAGTGCTGCTTGGAACCTGGACGTTGTAGGATCTAAGCAATATAAGTTAGTCCAGAGATTAAAAAACGTGAAAGAGGCGCTGAAGCCGTGGGATAAAGCGAGATTTCCTGAATTGCAAGCTCGGATCAAACTTCAAAAAGGAAAGCTTCATGAGTTGCAGTTACAGATCAGAGATGATATGGGGAATATTGTGCTTGCAAATCAGATTGTTCAGGCTGAGCAAGAACTGCGTTTAAGTGTCAGCCGGCTTGTCAGTATTACCTCTCAACAAGCTAAGCTACATTGGTTAACTATGGGAGAAGAGACGTCATCAATGTTCTATCGTACTCTAAAAGAAAGAAATGCCAGAAATGCGATTTTACAGATGCAGAATGACAGTGGTATCATGATGAATGATGAATCTGATATTAGAAACCATGTGGTTAAGTTCTTCACTGAGCTGCTGTCGACAGAATCTGGGGTGCTGAGTGGGTTCTCTGTACCTGGAGGGCCGGTTTTTGACAGCAGCAGGGGTGATGACTTAATTATGCTTCCAAGCTATGATGAGATTAGGAAGATTATGTGGTCTGTTGGCATCAATAAATCTCCAGGGCCAGATGGGTTTGGGAGTAAATTTTTCAAGGATGCATGGGAGATTGTAGGGAAAGACACATGTGAGGCGATTAGAGAAATTTTCCGTCATGGTAAAGTTCTGAAGCAACTTAACGCGACGTTCATTTCTCTTATCCCCAAGGTGGATAATCCATCCCTTGTGACTGAACTCAGACCGATATCCTGCTGTAATACTGTTATGAAAGTGGTGACGAAACTGATTGCGAGCAGATTTAAGGGAGTTTTGCCTGAGTTGATTTCTGATTGTCAAGGGGCATTTATCCCCGGGAGATCCCTTGCTCACAATAGTGCTGTGGCTATGGAAATTGTGAATGGGTATGGCACTAAACGTGGTTCACCGAGGTGTACGATCAAAGTGGATTTACAAAAAGCTTATGATTATCTCAGTTGGGACTTTGTGAGAGAAACATTACTTTATTTTGAATTCCCTAATAAGTTTGTTGATTTGATTATGGAGTGTGTGTCGACAGCTGCATTTTCAGTACTGATTAATGGTGAACCAGAGGGGTTTTTTCCTGGTAAGCGTGGACTCAGACAGGGGGATCCGCTTTCCCCTTACCTTTTTGTCCTGAGCATGGAAATGTTGAGCAGAATGTTGCAACAGGCTGCTGAGGACCCCCGTTTTAAATATCATCCAAAGTGCAAGGGGCCGAGACTGGTGCACTTAGCTTTCGCAGATGATTTGCTTGTTTTCTGTCGTGCAGATATGCAGTCAGTTGGTATAGTTAAAGATTGTTTGGACAGATTTTTTGCGTTATCAGGGCTAAAAGCCAACAGCTCCAAGAGTAGTGTCTATTTGGCAGGGGTAGCAGAGGATGTACAGAATGAGATTATCAGCCGGTTGGGGTTTGAGAAGGGTGAATTTCCAGTGAGGTATCTGGGGCTGCCACTTCAGGCCAGAAGTATCAGAATCCATGAGTATTCTCACTTGTATGACAAGCTTGGGAAGTTGATTGGGTCCTGGACAGCTAGACATCTTTCTTATGCGGGAAGACTACAGCTGATTAAATCTGTATTTGCTGGTATACAGAACTTCTGGGGACAAGTGCTGGTTCTGCCCAAAGGCGCCATTGCTAAGATAGAGAGTTTGTGCAAGAATTTCCTTTGGTCCGGAAAAGCAGAGGGGCATAAATTCCTAGTAGCATGGGATGATGTTACTAAACCCCATAGCGAAGGGGGTTTGGATATTCACGAGCTCCTTGCTTGGAATAGGAGCTTATTTGCTAAGCTCCTTGGTGAGCTTGTTGTGAGCAAGCCAAGTGTTTGGCTGCGATGGTGTCAACACAACCATATCGGCGAAGGAAATTTATGGGACTTGTCATACCGTACGCATGATACTTGGATTTGGCGGAATATTGTGCAAGTGAGAGATGTACTGAAAACTGAATTGGGAGATGATGGGGTTCATGCCAGCAGCCTGGAAGCGTATCTTACTCCCTCTGGTGGCTTGTCTTGTCCCAAGATATACCAATTACTCCGACAGAAGGGAGTTGAGGTATCTTGGGGGGATGTGATTTGGGGGAGATTGCAGAGTCGGAAGTGGGCATTCATAGTGTGGTTAGCTGCTCGCAAGAGGCTACAGACGAGACAGAAGACTAAGCACTGGAGAGGTATGGACACTGCTGCTTGTGTCTTATGCAGAAATGAGGAGGAAACAGAAGACCATTTGTGGTTTAGCTGCCCTGCAATCCGAGATGTCATGGATATTGTCTTCCAATGGGTTGGAATCTCGAGGAGATTCTTATCTATTGAGGAGGGCCTGGCTTGGTTTGCTAGTGAGCCGACAGGAATACAGAAGAAGCAGCTATTCCAAGCAAAACTTTTGGCGTTTCAAGCCTTGGTGTATTACACCTGGAGGGCGAGAAATGGAGTAATATTTAGAGAGGAAGGATTCGAAGTAAGGGCATGTGCTGAAGTTGTGATAGTAAGTTGTAGGTCAAGGATCTCGGCTAAGTGGAAGAGTAAGCCACTAGTCAAGATGCTTGGCCGTAGGACGGATGTGTAGGGGATGCGGTCTGAACGATGGTATGGAGGAGTTAGTTTGTTGTGTAATGGTTATTTCTAGGTATGTTTTGGAGGGTACAGAGAGGGTAGATGCAAGTGGAAGAGTATAGTTGAGAGAGAAGTTGTTTCTCTTTGTGGTGGCTTGGGAAATTTTTTGGGTAGATCTTTCGGTATACCTCACTTTTGCGCAAGACTCTTCTGTATGGTCTTGCTTTTGTATCTTTGGGTTGATTCCCTTATCTATATATTTACCAGTTCAGAACTTACAAATGTTTAATAAAACCCTATATTAACTAAGAAATTGTTGTTAGAATACGATAAAAGTATGTTTTGTGGAAAACTCATGTAAATAACTAACAAATGTTGAATAAAACCTTATATTAACTACAAAATTCATATTAGAAAACTATAAGAGTATGTTTTGAGGAAAAAACGTAAAAGTATATAACAAATTTTTAATAAAATCTTATATTAAGTACTAAATTCTTATTAGAATACTATAAGAGTATGTTTTGAGGAAAACTCATGTAAGTAACTACCAAAAGTTCAATAAAAGCTTATATTAACTACTAAATTCTTATTAGAATACTATAAGAGTATGTTTTGAGGAAAAATCATATAAGTAACTAACAAATGTTTAATAAAACCTTATATTAACAAAGAAATTATTGTTAGAATACAATAAGAGTATGTTTTGATGAAAACTCATGTAAGTATCTAACAAATGTTGAATAAAACCTTATATTAACTACTAAATTCTTATTAGAATTCTATAAGAGTATGTTTTGAGGAAAAATCATATAAGTAACTAACAAATGTTTAATAAAACCCTGTATTAACTAATAAATTTTTATTAGAATACAATAAGAGTATGTTTTGAGGAAAACTGATGTAAGTAACAAACAAATTTTCAATAAAACCTTATATTAACTATTAAATTCATATTAGAATACTCTAAGAGCATGTTTTGAGGAAAAATCATATAAAAACTAACAAATGTTTAATAAAACCTTATATTATCTACTAAATTCATATTAGAATACTATTAGATTATGTTTTGAGGAAAAATCATATATATGTAACTAACAAATGTTCAATAAAACCTTATATTAACTACTAAATTGTTATTAGAATACTATAAGACTATGTTTTGAGGAAATATCATATAAGTAACTAACAAACGTTTAATAAAACCTTATATTAACTAAGAAATTGTTTTTAGAATACGATAAAAGTATGTTTTGAGGAAAACTCATGTCAGTAACTAACAAGTGTTCTATAAAACCATATATTAACTACTAAATTCTTATTAGAATACTATAAGAGTATGTTTTTAGGAAAAATCATATAAGTAACTAACAAATGTTTAATAAAACCTTATATGAACTAATAAATTGTTGTTAGAATACAATGAGAGTATGTTTGAGGAAAACTGATGTAAGTAACTATCAAATGTTCAATAAAACCTTATATTAACTACTAAATTCATATTAGAATACTATAAGAGTATGTTTTGAGGAAAAATCATAAAAGTAACTAACAAATGTTTAATAAAATCTTATATTAACTACTAAATTCATATTAGAATACTATAAGAGTTTGTTTTAAAAAAATCTCATATAAGTAAATACAAATGTTTAATAAAAACTTATATTAACTACTAAATTCTGATTAGAATACTATAAGATTATGTTTTGAGGAAAAATCGTATAAGTAACTAACAAATGTTTAATAAAACCTTATATTAACTACTAAATTCATATTAGAATACTATAAGAGTATGTTTTGAGGAAATCTCATATAAGTAACTAACAAATGTTTAATAAAACATTATATTAACTACTAAATTCTTATTAGAATACTATAAGAGTATGTTTTGAGGAAAAATCATATAAGTAACTAACAAATGTTTAATAAAACCTTATATTAACAAAGAAATTGTTGTTAGAATACAATAAGAGTATGTTTTCGGGAAATCTCATATAAGTAACTAACAAATGTTTAATAAAACCTTATATAAACTACTAAATTCATAATAGAATACTATAAGATTATGTTTTGAGGAAAAAACATATAAGTAACTAACAAATGTTTATAAAACCTTATATTAACTACTAAATTCTTATTAGAATACTATAAGAGTATGTTTTTGAGGAAAACTCATGTAAGTAACTAACAAATGTCGTCCGCTGTGTCTTGGGGCTGAGGAGACTACCGACCACCTGTGGTTTGCGTGCCCCGTTATCAGAGTTGTGCAGGATAAGGTTTTTGACTGGTGCGGCATAACATGCAGATTTAGCACCATCTCTGAGTGGCTTGAATGGTTTGCGTCGGAGCCTATGAAGAATCGAAGGAAGAAGGTCTACCAAACCAAACTTCTTGGTTTGCAATCTCTTATATACTTTACTTGGCTAGCGCGAAACAAACTTGTTTTTAGCCAAGAATCCTTTGACGTTAATTGTTGTGCAAACCTCATAATTGCTAGTTGTCGATCCCGGTTATCCATGATGTGGGATTGCACTCGTGGGTAGCCCGGATCGGTGAGGTTTAGAGAGCTTGAGTAGCCGTAGTTGGGGGAGAGGATTTGTTGGTTCTTTTTTGGATAGGTTGAGGTATAGAGGGGACTTTTGGGTATAGTGGTTTCCCTTCTTACGTAAGACCCCTTGTATGGTCTTACACTTTTGTACATCGTGGTTTACCCACCAGAGCTATATATTTACCGGTTCAGAACAAACAAATGTCCAATAAAAGCTTATATTAACTACTAAATTCTTATTAGAATACTATAAGAGTATGTTTTGAGGAAAAATCATATAACTAACTAACAAATGTTTAATAAAACCTTATATTAACTACTATATTCTTAATATAATCCTATAAGAGTATGTTTTGAGGAAAAATCATATATGTAACTAACAAAAGTTTAATAAAACCTTATATTAACTAAGAAATTGTTTTTAGAATACGCTAAAAATATGTTTTGAGAAAAACTCATGTCAGTAACTAACAAATGTTCTATCAAACCATATATTAACTACTAAATTCTTATTAGAATAGTATAAGAGTATGTTTTGAGGAAAAATCATATAAGTAACTAACAAATGTTTAATAAAACCTTATATTAACTAATAAATTGTTGTTAGAATACAATAAGAGTATGTTTGAGGAAAACTGATGTAAGTAACTATCAAATGTTCAATAAAACCTTATATTAACTACTAAATTCATATTAGAATACTATGAGAGTATGTTTTGAGGAAAAATCATAAAAGTAACTATCAAATGTTTAATAAAACCTTATATTAACTACTAATTTCATATTAGAATACTATAAAAGTGTGTTTTAAGGAAATCTCATATAAGTAAATACAAATGTTTAATAAAACTTTATATTAACAACTAAATTATGATTAGAATACTATAAGATTATGTTTTGAGGAAAAATCGTATATGTAACTAACAAATGTTTAATAAAACGTTATATTAACTACTAAATTCATATTAGAATACTATAAGAGTATGTTTTGAGGAAATCTCATATAAGTAACTGACAAATGTTTAATAAAACATTATATTAACTACTAAATTTTTATTAGAATACTATAAGAGTATGTTTTTAGGAAAAATCATATAAGTAACTAACAAATGTTTAATAAAACCTTATATTAACAAAGAAATTGTTGTTAGAATATAATAAGAATATGTTTGAGGAAATCTCATATAAGTAACCAACAAATGTTTAATAAAACCTTATATAAACTACTAAAGTCATATTAGAATAATATAAGAGTATGTTTTGAGGAAAAAACATATAAGTAAATAACAAATGTTTAATAAAACCTTATATTAACTACTAAATTCTTATTAGAATACTATAAGAGTATGTTTTGAGGAAAATTTATGTAAGTAACTAACAAATGTTCAATAAAAGCTTATATTAACTACTAAATTCTTATTAGAATAATATAAGAGTATGTTTTGAGAAAAAGTCATATAAGTAACTAACAAATGTTTAATAAAACCTTATATTAACTAATAAATTGTTATTAGAATACAATAAGAGTGTGTTTTGAGGAAAACTGATGTAAGTAACTAACAAATTTTCAATAAAACCTTATATTAACAACTAAATTCATATTAGAATACTATAAGAGTATGTTTTGAGGAAAAATCATATAAGTAACTTACAAATGTTTAATAAAACCTTATATTAACTAAGAAATTGTTGTTAGAATACGATAAAAGTATGTTTTGTGGAAAATTCATGTAAGTAACTAACAAATGTTGAATAAAACCTTATATTAATTACTAAATTCATATTAAAATACTATAAGAGTATTTTTTTGAGGAAAAATCATATAAGTAACCAACAAATGTTTAATAAAACATGATCTAAACTACTAAATTCATATCAGAATACTATAAGAGTATGTTTTGAGGTAAAAACATATAAGTAACTAACAAATGTTTAATAAAACCTTATATTAACTAAGAAATTGTTGTTAGAATATAATAAGAATATGTTTGAGGAAAACTGATGTAAGTAACTATCAAATGTTCAATAAAACCTTATATTAACTACTAATTTCATATTAGAGTATTATAAGAGTGTGTTTTAAGGAAATCTTATATAAGTAAATACAAATGTTTAATAAAACTTTATATTAACTACTAAATTCTGATTAGAATACTATAAGATTATGTTTTGAGGAAAAATCGTGTAAGTAACTAACAAATGTTTAATAAAACCTTATATTAACAAAGAAATTGTTGTTAGAATATAATAAGAATATGTTTGAGGAAATCTCATATAAGTAACCAACAAATGTTTAATAAAACCTTATATAAACTACTAAAGTCATATTAGAATAATATAAGAGTATGTTTTGAGGAAAAAACATATAAGTAAATAACAAATGTTTAATAAAACCTTATATTAACTACTAAATTCTTATTAGAATACTATAAGAATATGTTTTGAGGAAAATTTATGTAAGTAAATAACAAATGTTCAATAAAAGCTTATATTAACTACTAAATTCTTATTAGAATAATATAAGAGTATGTTTTGAGAAAAAGTCATATAAGTAACTAACAAATGTTTAATAAAACCTTATATTAACTAATAAATTGTTGTTAGAATACAATAAGAGTGTGTTTTGAGGAAAACTGATGTAAGTAACTAACAAATTTTCAATAAAACCTTATATTAACAACTAAATACATATTAGAATACTATAAGAGTATGTTTTGAGGAAAAATCATATAAGTAACTTACAAATGTTTAATAAAACCTTATATTAACTAAGAAATTGTTGTTAGAATACGATAAAAGTATGTTTTTTGGAAAACTCATGTAAGTAACTAACAAATGTTGAATAAAACCTTATATTAACTACTAAATTGGTATTAAAATACTATAAGAGTATTTTTTTGAGGAAAAATCATATAAGTAACCAACAAATGTTTAATAAAACATGATCTAAACTACTAAATTCATATCAGAATACTATAAGAGTATGTTTTGAGGTAAAAACATATAAGTAAATAACAAATGTTTAATAAAATCTTATATTAACTACTAAATTCTTATTAGAATACTATAAGAGTATGTTTTGAGGAAAAATCATATAAGTAACTAACAAATGTTTAATAAAACCTTATATTAACTAAGAAATTGTTGTTAGAATATAATAAGAATATGTTTGAGGAAAACTGATGTAAGTAACTATCAAATGTTCAATAAAACATTATATTAACTACTAAATTCATATTAGAATACTATGAGAGTATGTTTTGAGGAAAAATCATAAAAGTAAGTAACAAATATTTAATAAAACCTTATATTAACTACTAATTTCATATTAGAATATTATAAGAGTGTGTTTTAAGGAAATCTCATATAAGTAAATACAAATGTTTAATAAAACTTTATATTTACTACTAAATTCTGATTAGAATACTATAAGATTAAGTTTTGAGGAAAAATCGTGTAAGTAACTAACAAATGTTTAATAAAACGTTATATTAACTACTAAATTCATATTAGAATACTATAAGAGTATGTTTTGAGGAAATCTCATATAAGTAACTAACAAATATTTAATAAAACATTATATTAACTACTAAATTTTTATTAGAATACTATAAGAGTATGTTTTGAGGAAAAATCATATAAGTAACTAACAAATGTTTAATAAAACCTTATATTAACAAAGAAATTGTTGTTAGAATATAATAAGAATATGTTTGAGGAAATCTCATATAAGTAACCAACAAATGTTTAATAAAACCTTATATAAACTACTAAATTCATATTAGAATACAATAAGAGTATGTTTTGAGGAAAAAACATATAAGTAAATAACAAATGTTTAATAAAACCTTATATTAACTACTAAATTCTTATTAGAATACTATAAGAGTATGTTTTGATGAAAATTTATGTAAGTAACTAACAAATGTTCAATAAAAGCTTATATTAACTACTAAATTCTTATTAGAATAATATAAGAGTATGTTTTGAGAAAAAGTCATATAAGTAACTAACAAATGTTTAATAAAACCTTATATTAACTAATAAATTGTTGTTAGAATACAATAAGAGTGTGTTTTGAGGAAAACTGATGTAAGTAACTAACAAATTTTCAATAAAACCTTATATTAACAACTAAATTCATATTAGAATACTATAAGAGTATGTTTTGAGGAAAAATCATATAAGTAACTTACAAATGTTTAATAAAACCTTATATTAACTAAGAAATTGTTGTTAGAATACGATAAAAGTATGTTTTGTGGAAAATTCATGTAAGTAACTAACAAATGTTGAATAAAACCTTATATTAACTACTAATTTGGTATTAAAATACTATAAGAGTATTTTTTTGAGGAAAAATCATATAAGTAACCAACAAATGTTTAATAAAACATGATCTAAACTACTAAATTCATATCAGAATACTATAAGAGTATGTTTTGAGGTAAAAACATATAAGTAAATAACAAATGTTTAATAAAATCTTATATTAACTACTAAATTCTTATTAGAATACTATAAGAGCATGTTTTGAGGAAAAATCATATAAGTAACTAACAAATGTTTAATAAAACCTTATATTAACTAAGAAATTGTTGTTAGAATATAATAAGAATATGTTTGAGGAAAACTGATGTAAGTAACTATCAAATGTTCAATAAAACATTATATTAACTACTAAATTCATATTAGAATACTATGAGAGTATGTTTTGAGGAAAAATCATAAAAGTAACTAACAAATATTTAATAAAACCTTATATTAACTACTAATTTCATATTAGAATACTATAAGAGTGTGTTTTAAGGAAATCTCATATAAGTAAATACAAATGTTTAATAAAACTTTATATTTACTACTAAATTCTGATTAGAATACTATAAGATTAAGTTTTGAGGAAAAATCGTGTAAGTAACTAACAAATGTTTAATAAAACGTTATATTAACTACTAAATTCATATTAGAATACTATAAGAGTATGTTTTGAGGAAATCTCATATAAGTAACTAACAAATATTTAATAAAACATTATATTAACTACTAAATTTTTATTAGAATACTATAAGAGTATGTTTTGAGGAAAAATCATATAAGTAACTAACAACTGTTTAATAAAACCTTATATTAACAAAGAAATTGTTGTTAGAATATAATAAGAATATGTTTGAGGAAATCTCATATAAGTAACCAACAAATGTTTAATAAAACCTTATATAAACTACTAAATTCATATTAGAATACAATAAGAGTATGTTTTGAGGAAAAAACATATAAGTAAATAACAAATGTTTAATAAAACCTTATATTAACTACTAAATTCTTATTAGAATACTATAAGAGTATGTTTTGAGGAAAATTTATGTAAGTAACTAACAAATGTTCAATAAAAGCTTATATTAACTACTAAATTCTTATTAGAATAATATAAGAGTATGTTTTGAGAAAAAGTCATATAAGTAACTAACAAATGTTTAATAAAACCTTATATTAACTAATAAATTGTTGTTAGAATACAATAAGAGTGTGTTTTGAGGAAAACTGATGTAAGTAACTAACAAATTTTCAATAAAACCTTATATTAGCAACTAAATTCATATTAGAATACTATAAGAGTATGTTTTGAGGAAAAATCATATAAGTAACTTACAAATGTTTAATAAAACCTTATATTAACTAAGAAATTGTTGTTAGAATACGATAAAAGTATGTTTTGTGGAAAATTCATGTAAGTAACTAACAAATGTTGAATAAAACCTTATATTAACTACTAAATTGGTATTAAAATACTATAAGAGTATTTTTTTGAGGAAAAATCATATAAGTAACCAACAAATGTTTAATAAAACATGATCTAAACTACTAAATTCATATCAGAATACTATAAGAGTATGTTTTGAGGTAAAAACATATAAGTAAATAACAAATGTTTAATAAAATCTTATATTAACTACTAAATTCTTATTAGAATACTATAAGAGTATGTTTTGAGGAAAAATCATATAAGTAACTAACAAATGTTTAATAAAACCTTATATTAACTAAGAAATTGTTGTTAGAATATAATAAGAATATGTTTGAGGAAAACTGATGTAAGTAACTATCAAATGTTCAATAAAACATTATATTAACTACTAAATTCATATTAGAATACTATGAGAGTATGTTTTGAGGAAAAATCATAAAAGTAACTAACAAATATTTAATAAAACCTTATATTAACTACTAATTTCATATTAGAATACTATAAGAGTGTGTTTTAAGGAAATCTCATATAAGTAAATACAAATGTTTAATAAAACTTTATATTTACTACTAAATTCTGATTAGAATACTATAAGATTAAGTTTTGAGGAAAAATCGTGTAAGTAACTAACAAATGTTTAATAAAACGTTATATTAACTACTAAATTCATATTAGAATACTATAAGAGTATGTTTTGAGGAAATCTCATATAAGTAACTAACAAATATTTAATAAAACATTATATTAACTACTAAATTTTTATTAGAATACTATAAGAGTATGTTTTGAGGAAAAATCATATAAGTAACTAACAAATGTTTAATAAAACCTTATATTAACAAAGAAATTGTTGTTAGAATATAATAAGAATATGTTTGAGGAAATCTCATATAAGTAACCAACAAATGTTTAATAAAACCTTATATAAACTACTAAATTCATATTAGAATACAATAAGAGTATGTTTTGAGGAAAAAACATATAAGTAAATAACAAATGTTTAATAAAACCTTATATTAACTACTAAATTCTTATTAGAATACTATAAGAGTATGTTTTGAGGAAAATTTATGTAAGTAACTAACAAATGTTCAATAAAAGCTTATATTAACTACTAAATTCTTATTAGAATAATATAAGAGTATGTTTTGAGAAAAAGTCATATAAGTAACTAACAAATGTTTAATAAAACCTTATATTAACTAATAAATTGTTGTTAGAATACAATAAGAGTGTGTTTTGAGGAAAACTGATGTAAGTAACTAACAAATTTTCAATAAAACCTTATATTAACAACTAAATTCATATTAGAATACTATAAGAGTATGTTTTGAGGAAAAATCATATAAGTAACTTACAAATGTTTAATAAAACCTTATATTAACTAAGAAATTGTTGTTAGAATACGATAAAAGTATGTTTTGTGGAAAATTCATGTAAGTAACTAACAAATGTTGAATAAAACCTTATATTAATTACTAAATTCATATTAAAATACTATAAGAGTATTTTTTTGAGGAAAAATCATATAAGTAACCAACAAATGTTGTATAAAACATTATATAAACTACTAAATTCATATTAGAATACTATAAGAGTATGTTTTGAGGAAAAAACATATAAGTAAATAACAAATGTTTAATAAAATCTTATATTAACTACTAAATTCTTTTTAGAATACTATAAGAGTATGTTTTGAGGAAAAATCATATAAGTAACTTACAAATGTTTAATAAAACCTTATATTAACTAAGAAATTGTTGTTAGAATACGATAAAAGTATGTTTTTTGGAAAACTCATGTAAGTAACTAACAAATGTTGAATAAAACCTTATATTAACTACTAAATTCATATTAAAATACTATAAGAGTATTTTTTTGAGGAAAAATCATATAAGTAACCAACAAATGTTTAATAAACATTATATAAACTACTAAATTCATATTAGAATACTATAAGAGTATGTTTTGAGGAAAAAACATATAAGTAAATAACAAATGTTTAATAAAATCTTATATTAACTACTAAATTCTTATTAGAATACTATAAGAGTATGTTTTGGGGAAAAATCATATAAGTAACTAACAAATGTTTAATAAAACCTTATATTAACTAAGAAATTGTTGTTAGAATATAATAAGAATATGTTTGAGGAAAACTGATGTAAGTAACTATCAAATGTTCAATAAAACCTTATATTAACTACTAATTTCATATTAGAGTATTATAAGAGTGTGTTTTAAGGAAATCTCATATAAGTAAATACAAATGTTTAATAAAACTTTATATTAACTACTAAATTCTGATTAGAATACTATAAGATTATGTTTTGAGGAAAAATCGTGTAAGTAACTAACAAATGTTTAATAAAACGCTATATTAACTACTAAATTCATATTAGAATACTATAAGAGTATGTTCTGAAGAAATCTCATATAAGTAACTTACAAATGTTGAATAAAACATTATATTAACTACTAAATTTTTATTAGAATACTATAAGAGTATGTTTTGAGGAAAAATCATATAAGTAACTAACAAATGTTTAATAAAACCTTATATTAACAAAGAAATTGTTGTTAGAATATAATAAGAATATGTTTGAGGAAATCTCATATAAGTAACCAACAAATGTTTAATAAAACCTTATATAAACTACTAAAGTAATATTAGAATAATATAAGAGTATGTTTTGAGAAAAAAACATATAAGTAAATAACAAATGTTTAATAAAACCTTATATTAACTACTAAATTCTTATTAGAATACTATAAGACTATGTTTTGAGGAAAATTTATGTAAGTAAATAACAAATGTTCAATAAAAGCTTATATTAACTACTAAATTCTTATTAGAATAATATAAGAGTATGTTTTGAGAAAAAGTCATATAAGTAACTAACAAATGTTTAATAAAACCTTATATTAACTAATAAATTGTTGTTAGAATACAATAAGAGTGTGTTTTGAGGAAAACTGATGTAAGTAACTAACAAATTTTCAATAAAACCTTATATTAACAACTAAATACATATTAGAATACTATAAGAGTATGTTTTGAGGAAAAATCATATAAGTAACTTACAAATGTTTAATAAAACCTTATATTAACTAAGAAATTGTTGTTAGAATACGATAAAAGTATGTTTTTTGGAAAACTCATGTAAGTAACTAACAAATGTTGAATAAAACCTTATATTAACTACTAAATTGGTATTAAAATACTATAAGAGTATTTTTTTGAGGAAAAATCATATAAGTAACCAACAAATGTTTAATAAAACATGATCTAAACTACTAAATTCATATCAGAATACTATAAGAGTATGTTTTGAGGAAAAAACATATAAGTAAATAACAAATGTTTAATAAAATCTTATATTAACTACTAAATTCTTATTAGAATACTATAAGAGTATGTTTTGAGGAAAAATCATATAAGTAACTAACAAATGTTTAATAAAACCTTATATTAACTAAGAAATTGTTGTTAGAATATAATAAGAATATGTTTGAGGAAAACTGATGTAAGTAACTATCAAATGTTCAATAAAACATTATATTAACTACTAAATTCATATTAGAATACTATGAGAGTATGTTTTGAGGAAAAATCATAAAAGTAACTAACAAATATTTAATAAAACCTTATATTAACTACTAATTTCATATTAGAATACTATAAGAGTGTGTTTTAAGGAAATCTCATATAAGTAAATACAAATGTTTAATAAAACTTTATATTTACTACTAAATTCTGATTAGAATACTATAAGATTAAGTTTTGAGGAAAAATCGTGTAAGTAACTAACAAATGTTTAATAAAACGTTATATTAACTACTAAATTCATATTAGAATACTATAAGAGTATGTTTTGAGGAAATCTCATATAAGTAACTAACAAATATTTAATAAAACATTATATTAACTACTAAATTTTTATTAGAATACTATAAGAGTATGTTTTGAGGAAAAATCATATAAGTAACTAACAAATGTTTAATAAAACCTTATATTAACAAAGAAATTGTTGTTAGAATATAATAAGAATATGTTTGAGGAAAACTGATGTAAGTAACTATCAAATGTTCAATAAAACCTTATATTAACTACTAAATTCATATTAGAATACTATGAGAGTATGTTTTGAGGAATAATCATAAAAGTAACTAACAAATATTTAATAAAACCTTATATTAACTACTAATTTCATATTAGAATACTATAAGAGTGTGTGTTAAGGAAATCTCATATAAGTAAATACAAATGTTTAATAAAACTTTATATTAACTACTAATTTCTGATTAGAATACTATAAGATTATGTTTTGAGGAAAAATCGTATAAGTAACTAACAAATGTTTAATAAAACGTTATATTAACTACTAAATTCATATTAGAATACTATAAGAGTATGTTTTGAGGAAATCTCATATAAGTAACTAACAAATGTTTAATAAAACATTATATTAACTACTAAATTTTTATTAGAATACTATAAGAGTATGTTTTGAGGAAAAATCATATAAGTAACTAACAAATGTTTAATAAAACCTTATATTAACTAAGAAATTGTTGTTAGAATATAATAAGAATATGTTTGAGGAAAACTGATGTAAGTAACTATCAAATGTTCAATAAAACATTATATTAACTACTAAATTCATATTAGAATACTATGAGAGTATGTTTTGAGGAAAAATCATAAAAGTAACTAACAAATATTTAATAAAACCTTATATTAACTACTAATTTCATATTAGAATACTATAAGAGTGTGTTTTAAGGAAATCTCATATAAGTAAATACAAATGTTTAATAAAACTCTATATTTACTACTAAATTCTGATTAGAATACTATAAGATTAAGTTTTGAGGAAAAATCGTGTAAGTAACTAACAAATGTTTAATAAAACGTTATATTAACTACTAAATTCATATTAGAATACTATAAGAGTATGTTTTGAGGAAATCTCATATAAGTAACTAACAAATATTTAATAAAACATTATATTAACTACTAAATTTTTATTAGAATACTATAAGAGTATGTTTTGAGGAAAAATCATATAAGTAACTAACAAATGTTTAATAAAACCTTATATTAACAAAGAAATTGTTGTTAGAATATAATAAGAATATGTTTGAGGAAAACTGATGTAAGTAACTATCAAATGTTCAATAAAACCTTATATTAACTACTAAATTCATATTAGAATACTATGAGAGTATGTTTTGAGGAAAAATCATAAAAGTAACTAACAAATATTTAATAAAACCTTATATTAACTACTAATTTCATATTAGAATACTATAAGAGTGTGTGTTAAGGAAATCTCATATAAGTAAATACAAATGTTTAATAAAACTTTATATTAACTACTAATTTCTGATTAGAATACTATAAGATTATGTTTTGAGGAAAAATCGTATAAGTAACTAACAAATGTTTAATAAAACGTTATATTAACTACTAAATTCATATTAGAATACTATAAGAGTATGTTTTGAGGAAATCTCATATAAGTAACTAACAAATGTTTAATAAAACATTATATTAACTACTAAATTCTTATTAGAATACTATAAGAGTATGTTTTGAGGAAAAATCATATAAGTAACTTACAAATGTTTAATAAAACCTTATATTAACTAAGAAATTGTTGTTAGAATACGATAAAAGTATGTTTTTTGGAAAACTCATGTAAGTAACTAACAAATGTTTAATAAACATTATCTAAACTACTAAATTCATATTAGAATACTATAAGAGTATGTTTTGAGGAAAAAACATATAAGTAAATAACAAATGTTTAATAAAATCTTATATTAACTACTAAATTCTTATTAGAATACTATAAGAGTATGTTTTGAGGAAAAATCATATAAGTAACTAACAAATGTTTAATAAAACCTTATATTAACAAAGAAATTGTTGTTAGAATATAATAAGAATATGTTTGAGGAAAACTGATGTAAGTAACTATCAAATGTTCAATAAAACCTTATATTAACTACTAAATTCATATTAGAATACTATGAGAGTATGTTTTGAGGAAAAATCATAAAAGTAACTAACAAATATTTAATAAAACCTTATATTAACTACTAATTTCATATTAGAATACTATAAGAGTGTGTGTTAAGGAAATCTCATATAAGTAAATACAAATGTTTAATAAAACTTTATATTAACTACTAATTTCTGATTAGAATACTATAAGATTATGTTTTGAGGAAAAATCGTATAAGTAACTAACAAATGTTTAATAAAACGTTATATTAACTACTAAATTCATATTAGAATACTATAAGAGTATGTTTTGAGGAAATCTCATATAAGTAACTAACAAATGTTTAATAAAACATTATATTAACTACTAAATTTTTATTAGAATACTATAAGAGTATGTTTTGAGGAAAAATCATATAAGTAACTAACAAATGTTTAATAAAACCTTATATTAACTAAGAAATTGTTGTTAGAATATAATAAGAATATGTTTGAGGAAAACTGATGTAAGTAACTATCAAATGTTCAATAAAACATTATATTAACTACTAAATTCATATTAGAATACTATGAGAGTATGTTTTGAGGAAAAATCATAAAAGTAACTAACAAATATTTAATAAAACCTTATATTAACTACTAATTTCATATTAGAATACTATAAGAGTGTGTTTTAAGGAAATCTCATATAAGTAAATACAAATGTTTAATAAAACTTTATATTTACTACTAAATTCTGATTAGAATACTATAAGATTAAGTTTTGAGGAAAAATCGTGTAAGTAACTAACAAATGTTTAATAAAACGTTATATTAACTACTAAATTCATATTAGAATACTATAAGAGTATGTTTTGAGGAAATCTCATATAAGTAACTAACAAATATGTAATAAAACATTATATTAACTACTAAATTTTTATTAGAATACTATAAGAGTATGTTTTGAGGAAAAATCATATAAGTAACTAACAAATGTTTAATAAAACCTTATATTAACAAAGAAATTGTTGTTAGAATATAATAAGAATATGTTTGAGGAAAACTGATGTAAGTAACTATCAAATGTTCAATAAAACCTTATATTAACTACTAAATTCATATTAGAATACTATGAGAGTATGTTTTGAGGAAAAATCATAAAAGTAACTAACAAATATTTAATAAAACCTTATATTAACTACTAATTTCATATTAGAATACTATAAGAGTGTGTGTTAAGGAAATCTCATATAAGTAAATACAAATGTTTAATAAAACTTTATATTTACTACTAAATTCTGATTAGAATACTATAAGATTAAGTTTTGAGGAAAAATCGTGTAAGTAACTAACAAATGTTTAATAAAACGTTATATTAACTACTAAATTCATATTAGAATACTATAAGAGTATGTTTTGAGGAAATCTCATATAAGTAACTAACAAATATGTAATAAAACCTTATATTAACTACTAATTTCATATTAGAATACTATAAGAGTGTGTGTTAAGGAAATCTCATATAAGTAAATACAAATGTTTAATAAAACTTTATATTAACTACTAATTTCTGATTAGAATACTATAAGATTATGTTTTGAGGAAAAATCGTATAAGTAACTAACAAATGTTTAATAAAACGTTATATTAACTACTAAATTCATATTAGAATACTATAAGAGTATGTTTTGAGGAAATCTCATATAAGTAACTAACAAATGTTTAATAAAACATTATATTAACTACTAAATTTTTATTAGAATACTATAAGAGTATGTTTTGAGGAAAAATCATATAAGTAACTAACAAATGTTTAATAAAACCTTATATTAACTAAGAAATTGTTGTTAGAATATAATAAGAATATGTTTGAGGAAAACTGATGTAAGTAACTATCAAATGTTCAATAAAACATTATATTAACTACTAAATTCATATTAGAATACTATAAGAGTATGTTTTGAGGAAATCTCATATAAGTAACTAACAAATGTTTAATAAAACATTATATTAACTACTAAATTCTTATTAGAATACTATAAGAGTATGTTTTGAGGAAAAATCATATAAGTAACTAACAAATGTTTAATAAAACCTTATATTAACTAAGAAATTGTTGTTAGAATATAATAAGAATATGTTTGAGGAAAACTGATGTAAGTAACTATCAAATGTTCAATAAAACATTATATTAACTACTAAATTCATATTAGAATACTATGAGAGTATGTTTTGAGGAAAAATCATAAAAGTAACTAACAAATATTTAATAAAACCTTATATTAACTACTAATTTCATATTAGAATACTATAAGAGTGTGTTTTAAGGAAATCTCATATAAGTAAATACAAATGTTTAATAAAACTCTATATTTACTACTAAATTCTGATTAGAATACTATAAGATTAAGTTTTGAGGAAAAATCGTGTAAGTAACTAACAAATGTTTAATAAAACGTTATATTAACTACTAAATTCATATTAGAATACTATAAGAGTATGTTTTGAGGAAATCTCATATAAGTAACTAACAAATATTTAATAAAACATTATATTAACTACTAAATTTTTATTAGAATACTATAAGAGTATGTTTTGAGGAAAAATCATATAAGTAACTAACAAATGTTTAATAAAACCTTATATTAACAAAGAAATTGTTGTTAGAATATAATAAGAATATGTTTGAGGAAAACTGATGTAAGTAAATAACAAATGTTTAATAAAACCTTATATTAACTACTAAATTCTTATTAGAATACTATAAGAGTATGTTTTGAGGAAAATTTATGTAAGTAACTAACAAATGTTCAATAAAAGCTTATATTAACTACTAAATTCTTATTAGAATAATATAAGAGTATGTTTTGAGAAAAAGTCATATAAGTAACTAACAAATGTTTAATAAAACCTTATATTAACTAATAAATTGTTGTTAGAATACAATAAGAGTGTGTTTTGAGGAAAACTGATGTAAGTAACTAACAAATTTTCAATAAAACCTTATATTAACAACTAAATTCATATTAGAATACTATAAGAGTATGTTTTGAGGAAAAATCATATAAGTAACTTACAAATGTTTAATAAAACCTTATATTAACTAAGAAATTGTTGTTAGAATACGATAAAAGTATGTTTTGTGGAAAATTCATGTAAGTAACTAACAAATGTTGAATAAAACCTTATATTAATTACTAAATTCATATTAAAATACTATAAGAGTATTTTTTTGAGGAAAAATCATATAAGTAACCAACAAATGTTGTATAAAACATTATATAAACTACTAAATTCATATTAGAATACTATAAGAGTATGTTTTGAGGAAAAAACATATAAGTAAATAACAAATGTTTAATAAAATCTTATATTAACTACTAAATTCTTATTAGAATACTATAAGAGTATGTTTTGAGGAAAAATCATATAAGTAACTTACAAATGTTTAATAAAACCTTATATTAACTAAGAAATTGTTGTTAGAATACGATAAAAGTATGTTTTTTGGAAAACTCATGTAAGTAACTAACAAATGTTGAATAAAACCTTATATTAACTACTAAATTCATATTAAAATACTATAAGAGTATTTTTTTGAGGAAAAATCATATAAGTAACCAACAAATGTTTAATAAACATTATATAAACTACTAAATTCATATTAGAATACTATAAGAGTATGTTTTGAGGAAAAAACATATAAGTAAATAACAAATGTTTAATAAAATCTTATATTAACTACTAAATTCTTATTAGAATACTATAAGAGTATGTTTTGGGGAAAAATCATATAAGTAACTAACAAATGTTTAATAAAACCTTATATTAACTAAGAAATTGTTGTTAGAATATAATAAGAATATGTTTGAGGAAAACTGATGTAAGTAACTATCAAATGTTCAATAAAACCTTATATTAACTACTAATTTCATATTAGAGTATTATAAGAGTGTGTTTTAAGGAAATCTCATATAAGTAAATACAAATGTTTAATAAAACTTTATATTAACTACTAAATTCTGATTAGAATACTATAAGATTATGTTTTGAGGAAAAATCGTGTAAGTAACTAACAAATGTTTAATAAAACGCTATATTAACTACTAAATTCATATTAGAATACTATAAGAGTATGTTCTGAAGAAATCTCATATAAGTAACTTACAAATGTTGAATAAAACATTATATTAACTACTAAATTTTTATTAGAATACTATAAGAGTATGTTTTGAGGAAAAATCATATAAGTAACTAACAAATGTTTAATAAAACCTTATATTAACAAAGAAATTGTTGTTAGAATATAATAAGAATATGTTTGAGGAAATCTCATATAAGTAACCAACAAATGTTTAATAAAACCTTATATAAACTACTAAAGTAATATTAGAATAATATAAGAGTATGTTTTGAGAAAAAAACATATAAGTAAATAACAAATGTTTAATAAAACCTTATATTAACTACTAAATTTTTATTAGAATACTATAAGACTATGTTTTGAGGAAAATTTATGTAAGTAAATAACAAATGTTCAATAAAAGCTTATATTAACTACTAAATTCTTATTAGAATAATATAAGAGTATGTTTTGAGAAAAAGTCATATAAGTAACTAACAAATGTTTAATAAAACCTTATATTAACTAATAAATTGTTGTTAGAATACAATAAGAGTGTGTTTTGAGGAAAACTGATGTAAGTAACTAACAAATTTTCAATAAAACCTTATATTAACAACTAAATACATATTAGAATACTATAAGAGTATGTTTTGAGGAAAAATCATATAAGTAACTTACAAATGTTTAATAAAACCTTATATTAACTAAGAAATTGTTGTTAGAATACGATAAAAGTATGTTTTTTGGAAAACTCATGTAAGTAACTAACAAATGTTGAATAAAACCTTATATTAACTACTAAATTGGTATTAAAATACTATAAGAGTATTTTTTTGAGGAAAAATCATATAAGTAACCAACAAATGTTTAATAAAACATGATCTAAACTACTAAATTCATATCAGAATACTATAAGAGTATGTTTTGAGGAAAAAACATATAAGTAAATAACAAATGTTTAATAAAATCTTATATTAACTACTAAATTCTTATTAGAATACTATAAGAGTATGTTTTGAGGAAAAATCATATAAGTAACTAACAAATGTTTAATAAAACCTTATATTAACTAAGAAATTGTTGTTAGAATATAATAAGAATATGTTTGAGGAAAACTGATGTAAGTAACTATCAAATGTTCAATAAAACATTATATTAACTACTAAATTCATATTAGAATACTATGAGAGTATGTTTTGAGGAAAAATCATAAAAGTAACTAACAAATATTTAATAAAACCTTATATTAACTACTAATTTCATATTAGAATACTATAAGAGTGTGTTTTAAGGAAATCTCATATAAGTAAATACAAATGTTTAATAAAACTTTATATTTACTACTAAATTCTGATTAGAATACTATAAGATTAAGTTTTGAGGAAAAATCGTGTAAGTAACTAACAAATGTTTAATAAAACGTTATATTAACTACTAAATTCATATTAGAATACTATAAGAGTATGTTTTGAGGAAATCTCATATAAGTAACTAACAAATATTTAATAAAACATTATATTAACTACTAAATTTTTATTAGAATACTATAAGAGTATGTTTTGAGGAAAAATCATATAAGTAACTAACAAATGTTTAATAAAACCTTATATTAACAAAGAAATTGTTGTTAGAATATAATAAGAATATGTTTGAGGAAAACTGATGTAAGTAACTATCAAATGTTCAATAAAACCTTATATTAACTACTAAATTCATATTAGAATACTATGAGAGTATGTTTTGAGGAATAATCATAAAAGTAACTAACAAATATTTAATAAAACCTTATATTAACTACTAATTTCATATTAGAATACTATAAGAGTGTGTGTTAAGGAAATCTCATATAAGTAAATACAAATGTTTAATAAAACTTTATATTAACTACTAATTTCTGATTAGAATACTATAAGATTATGTTTTGAGGAAAAATCGTATAAGTAACTAACAAATGTTTAATAAAACGTTATATTAACTACTAAATTCATATTAGAATACTATAAGAGTATGTTTTGAGGAAATCTCATATAAGTAACTAACAAATGTTTAATAAAACATTATATTAACTACTAAATTTTTATTAGAATACTATAAGAGTATGTTTTGAGGAAAAATCATATAAGTAACTAACAAATGTTTAATAAAACCTTATATTAACTAAGAAATTGTTGTTAGAATATAATAAGAATATGTTTGAGGAAAACTGATGTAAGTAACTATCAAATGTTCAATAAAACATTATATTAACTACTAAATTCATATTAGAATACTATGAGAGTATGTTTTGAGGAAAAATCATAAAAGTAACTAACAAATATTTAATAAAACCTTATATTAACTACTAATTTCATATTAGAATACTATAAGAGTGTGTTTTAAGGAAATCTCATATAAGTAAATACAAATGTTTAATAAAACTCTATATTTACTACTAAATTCTGATTAGAATACTATAAGATTAAGTTTTGAGGAAAAATCGTGTAAGTAACTAACAAATGTTTAATAAAACGTTATATTAACTACTAAATTTATATTAGAATACTATAAGAGTATGTTTTGAGGAAATCTCATATAAGTAACTAACAAATATTTAATAAAACATTATATTAACTACTAAATTTTTATTAGAATACTATAAGAGTGTGTTTTGAGGAAAAATCATATAAGTAACTAACAAATGTTTAATAAAACCTTATATTAACAAAGAAATTGTTGTTAGAATATAATAAGAATATGTTTGAGGAAAACTGATGTAAGTAACTATCAAATGTTCAATAAAACCTTATATTAACTACTAAATTCATATTAGAATACTATGAGAGTATGTTTTGAGGAAAAATCATAAAAGTAACTAACAAATATTTAATAAAACCTTATATTAACTACTAATTTCATATTAGAATACTATAAGAGTGTGTGTTAAGGAAATCTCATATAAGTAAATACAAATGTTTAATAAAACTTTATATTAACTACTAATTTCTGATTAGAATACTATAAGATTATGTTTTGAGGAAAAATCGTATAAGTAACTAACAAATGTTTAATAAAACGTTATATTAACTACTAAATTCATATTAGAATACTATAAGAGTATGTTTTGAGGAAATCTCATATAAGTAACTAACAAATGTTTAATAAAACATTATATTAACTACTAAATTCTTATTAGAATACTATAAGAGTATGTTTTGAGGAAAAATCATATAAGTAACTTACAAATGTTTAATAAAACCTTATATTAACTAAGAAATTGTTGTTAGAATACGATAAAAGTATGTTTTTTGGAAAACTCATGTAAGTAACTAACAAATGTTTAATAAACATTATCTAAACTACTAAATTCATATTAGAATACTATAAGAGTATGTTTTGAGGAAAAAACATATAAGTAAATAACAAATGTTTAATAAAATCTTATATTAACTACTAAATTCTTATTAGAATACTATAAGAGTATGTTTTGAGGAAAAATCATATAAGTAACTAACAAATGTTTAATAAAACCTTATATTAACAAAGAAATTGTTGTTAGAATATAATAAGAATATGTTTGAGGAAAACTGATGTAAGTAACTATCAAATGTTCAATAAAACCTTATATTAACTACTAAATTCATATTAGAATACTATGAGAGTATGTTTTGAGGAAAAATCATAAAAGTAACTAACAAATATTTAATAAAACCTTATATTAACTACTAATTTCATATTAGAATACTATAAGAGTGTGTGTTAAGGAAATCTCATATAAGTAAATACAAATGTTTAATAAAACTTTATATTAACTACTAATTTCTGATTAGAATACTATAAGATTATGTTTTGAGGAAAAATCGTATAAGTAACTAACAAATGTTTAATAAAACGTTATATTAACTACTAAATTCATATTAGAATACTATAAGAGTATGTTTTGAGGAAATCTCATATAAGTAACTAACAAATGTTTAATAAAACATTATATTAACTACTAAATTTTTATTAGAATACTATAAGAGTATGTTTTGAGGAAAAATCATATAAGTAACTAACAAATGTTTAATAAAACCTTATATTAACTAAGAAATTGTTGTTAGAATATAATAAGAATATGTTTGAGGAAAACTGATGTAAGTAACTATCAAATGTTCAATAAAACATTATATTAACTACTAAATTCATATTAGAATACTATGAGAGTATGTTTTGAGGAAAAATCATAAAAGTAACTAACAAATATTTAATAAAACCTTATATTAACTACTAATTTCATATTAGAATACTATAAGAGTGTGTTTTAAGGAAATCTCATATAAGTAAATACAAATGTTTAATAAAACTCTATATTTACTACTAAATTCTGATTAGAATACTATAAGATTAAGTTTTCAGGAAAAATCGTGTAAGTAACTAACAAATGTTTAATAAAACGTTATATTAACTACTAAATTTATATTAGAATACTATAAGAGTATGTTTTGAGGAAATCTCATATAAGTAACTAACAAATATTTAATAAAACATTATATTAACTACTAAATTTTTATTAGAATACTATAAGAGTGTGTTTTGAGGAAAAATCATATAAGTAACTAACAAATGTTTAATAAAACCTTATATTAACAAAGAAATTGTTGTTAGAATATAATAAGAATATGTTTGAGGAAAACTGATGTAAGTAACTATCAAATGTTCAATAAAACCTTATATTAACTACTAAATTCATATTAGAATACTATGAGAGTATGTTTTGAGGAAAAATCATAAAAGTAACTAACAAATATTTAATAAAACCTTATATTAACTACTAATTTCATATTAGAATACTATAAGAGTGTGTGTTAAGGAAATCTCATATAAGTAAATACAAATGTTTAATAAAACTTTATATTAACTACTAATTTCTGATTAGAATACTATAAGATTATGTTTTGAGGAAAAATCGTATAAGTAACTAACAAATGTTTAATAAAACGTTATATTAACTACTAAATTCATATTAGAATACTATAAGAGTATGTTTTGAGGAAATCTCATATAAGTAACTAACAAATGTTTAATAAAACATTATATTAACTACTAAATTCTTATTAGAATACTATAAGAGTATGTTTTGAGGAAAAATCATATAAGTAACTTACAAATGTTTAATAAAACCTTATATTAACTAAGAAATTGTTGTTAGAATACGATAAAAGTATGTTTTTTGGAAAACTCATGTAAGTAACTAACAAATGTTTAATAAACATTATCTAAACTACTAAATTCATATTAGAATACTATAAGAGTATGTTTTGAGGAAAAAACATATAAGTAAATAACAAATGTTTAATAAAATCTTATATTAACTACTAAATTCTTATTAGAATACTATAAGAGTATGTTTTGAGGAAAAATCATATAAGTAACTAACAAATGTTTAATAAAACCTTATATTAACAAAGAAATTGTTGTTAGAATATAATAAGAATATGTTTGAGGAAAACTGATGTAAGTAACTATCAAATGTTCAATAAAACCTTATATTAACTACTAAATTCATATTAGAATACTATGAGAGTATGTTTTGAGGAAAAATCATAAAAGTAACTAACAAATATTTAATAAAACCTTATATTAACTACTAATTTCATATTAGAATACTATAAGAGTGTGTGTTAAGGAAATCTCATATAAGTAAATACAAATGTTTAATAAAACTTTATATTAACTACTAATTTCTGATTAGAATACTATAAGATTATGTTTTGAGGAAAAATCGTATAAGTAACTAACAAATGTTTAATAAAACGTTATATTAACTACTAAATTCATATTAGAATACTATAAGAGTATGTTTTGAGGAAATCTCATATAAGTAACTAACAAATGTTTAATAAAACATTATATTAACTACTAAATTTTTATTAGAATACTATAAGAGTATGTTTTGAGGAAAAATCATATAAGTAACTAACAAATGTTTAATAAAACCTTATATTAACTAAGAAATTGTTGTTAGAATATAATAAGAATATGTTTGAGGAAAACTGATGTAAGTAACTATCAAATGTTCAATAAAACATTATATTAACTACTAAATTCATATTAGAATACTATGAGAGTATGTTTTGAGGAAAAATCATAAAAGTAACTAACAAATATTTAATAAAACCTTATATTAACTACTAATTTCATATTAGAATACTATAAGAGTGTGTTTTAAGGAAATCTCATATAAGTAAATACAAATGTTTAATAAAACTTTATATTTACTACTAAATTCTGATTAGAATACTATAAGATTAAGTTTTGAGGAAAAATCGTGTAAGTAACTAACAAATGTTTAATAAAACGTTATATTAACTACTAAATTCATATTAGAATACTATAAGAGTATGTTTTGAGGAAATCTCATATAAGTAACTAACAAATATTTAATAAAACATTATATTAACTACTAAATTTTTATTAGAATACTATAAGAGTATGTTTTGAGGAAAAATCATATAAGTAACTAACAAATGTTTAATAAAACCTTATATTAACAAAGAAATTGTTGTTAGAATATAATAAGAATATGTTTGAGGAAAACTGATGTAAGTAACTATCAAATGTTCAATAAAACCTTATATTAACTACTAAATTCATATTAGAATACTATGAGAGTATGTTTTGAGGAATAATCATAAAAGTAACTAACAAATATTTAATAAAACCTTATATTAACTACTAATTTCATATTAGAATACTATAAGAGTGTGTGTTAAGGAAATCTCATATAAGTAAATACAAATGTTTAATAAAACTTTATATTAACTACTAATTTCTGATTAGAATACTATAAGATTATGTTTTGAGGAAAAATCGTATAAGTAACTAACAAATGTTTAATAAAACGTTATATTAACTACTAAATTCATATTAGAATACTATAAGAGTATGTTTTGAGGAAATCTCATATAAGTAACTAACAAATGTTTAATAAAACATTATATTAACTACTAAATTCTTATTAGAATACTATAAGAGTATGTTTTGAGGAAAAATCATATAAGTAACTTACAAATGTTTAATAAAACCTTATATTAACTAAGAAATTGTTGTTAGAATACGATAAAAGTATGTTTTTTGGAAAACTCATGTAAGTAACTAACAAATGTTTAATAAACATTATCTAAACTACTAAATTCATATTAGAATACTATAACATATAAGTAAATAACAAATGTTTAATAAAATCTTATATTAACTACTAAATTCTTATTAGAATACTATAAGAGTATGTTTTGGGGAAAAATCATATAAGTAACTAACAAATGTTTAATAAAACCTTATATTAACTAAGAAATTGTTGTTAGAATATAATAAGAATATGTTTGAGGAAAACTGATGTAAGTAACTATCAAATGTTCAATAAAACCTTATATTAACTACTAATTTCATATTAGAGTATTATAAGAGTGTGTTTTAAGGAAATCTCATATAAGTAAATACAAATGTTTAATAAAACTTTATATTAACTACTAAATTCTGATTAGAATACTATAAGATTATGTTTTGAGGAAAAATCGTGTAAGTAACTAACAAATGTTTAATAAAACGCTATATTAACTACTAAATTCATATTAGAATACTATAAGAGTATGTTCTGAAGAAATCTCATATAAGTAACTTACAAATGTTGAATAAAACATTATATTAACTACTAAATTTTTATTAGAATACTATAAGAGTATGTTTTGAGGAAAAATCATATAAGTAACTAACAAATGTTTAATAAAACCTTATATTAACAAAGAAATTGTTGTTAGAATATAATAAGAATATGTTTGAGGAAATCTCATATAAGTAACCAACAAATGTTTAATAAAACCTTATATAAACTACTAAAGTAATATTAGAATAATATAAGAGTATGTTTTGAGAAAAAAACATATAAGTAAATAACAAATGTTTAATAAAACCTTATATTAACTACTAAATTCTTATTAGAATACTATAAGACTATGTTTTGAGGAAAATTTATGTAAGTAAATAACAAATGTTCAATAAAAGCTTATATTAACTACTAAATTCTTATTAGAATAATATAAGAGTATGTTTTGAGAAAAAGTCATATAAGTAACTAACAAATGTTTAATAAAACCTTATATTAACTAATAAATTGTTGTTAGAATACAATAAGAGTGTGTTTTGAGGAAAACTGATGTAAGTAACTAACAAATTTTCAATAAAACCTTATATTAACAACTAAATACATATTAGAATACTATAAGAGTATGTTTTGAGGAAAAATCATATAAGTAACTTACAAATGTTTAATAAAACCTTATATTAACTAAGAAATTGTTGTTAGAATACGATAAAAGTATGTTTTTTGGAAAACTCATGTAAGTAACTAACAAATGTTGAATAAAACCTTATATTAACTACTAAATTGGTATTAAAATACTATAAGAGTATTTTTTTGAGGAAAAATCATATAAGTAACCAACAAATGTTTAATAAAACATGATCTAAACTACTAAATTCATATCAGAATACTATAAGAGTATGTTTTGAGGAAAAAACATATAAGTAAATAACAAATGTTTAATAAAATCTTATATTAACTACTAAATTCTTATTAGAATACTATAAGAGTATGTTTTGAGGAAAAATCATATAAGTAACTAACAAATGTTTAATAAAACCTTATATTAACTAAGAAATTGTTGTTAGAATATAATAAGAATATGTTTGAGGAAAACTGATGTAAGTAACTATCAAATGTTCAATAAAACATTATATTAACTACTAAATTCATATTAGAATACTATGAGAGTATGTTTTGAGGAAAAATAATAAAAGTAACTAACAAATATTTAATAAAACCTTATATTAACTACTAATTTCATATTAGAATACTATAAGAGTGTGTTTTAAGGAAATCTCATATAAGTAAATACAAATGTTTAATAAAACTCTATATTTACTACTAAATTCTGATTAGAATACTATAAGATTAAGTTTTGAGGAAAAATCGTGTAAGTAACTAACAAATGTTTAATAAAACGTTATATTAACTACTAAATTCATATTAGAATACTATAAGAGTATGTTTTGAGGAAATCTCATATAAGTAACTAACAAATATTTAATAAAACATTATATTAACTACTAAATTTTTATTAGAATACTATAAGAGTATGTTTTGAGGAAAAATCATATAAGTAACTAACAAATGTTTAATAAAACCTTATATTAACAAAGAAATTGTTGTTAGAATATAATAAGAATATGTTTGAGGAAAACTGATGTAAGTAACTATCAAATGTTCAATAAAACCTTATATTAACTACTAAATTCATATTAGAATACTATGAGAGTATGTTTTGAGGAAAAATCATAAAAGTAACTAACAAATATTTAATAAAACCTTATATTAACTACTAATTTCATATTAGAATACTATAAGAGTGTGTGTTAAGGAAATCTCATATAAGTAAATACAAATGTTTAATAAAACTTTATATTAACTACTAATTTCTGATTAGAATACTATAAGATTATGTTTTGAGGAAAAATCGTATAAGTAACTAACAAATGTTTAATAAAACGTTATATTAACTACTAAATTCATATTAGAATACTATAAGAGTATGTTTTGAGGAAATCTCATATAAGTAACTAACAAATGTTTAATAAAACATTATATTAACTACTAAATTTTTATTAGAATTCTATAAGAGTATGTTTTGAGGAAAAATCATATAAATAACTAACAAATGTTTAATAAAACCTTATATTAACAAAGAAATTGTTGTTAGAATATAATAAGAATATGTTTGAGGAAATCTCATATAAGTATCCAACAAATGTTTAATAAAACCTTATATAAACTACTAAATTCATATTAGAATACAATATGAGTATGTTTTGAGGAAAAAACATATAAGTAAATAACAAATGTTTAATAAAACCTTATATTAACTACTAAATTCTTATTAGAATACTATAAGAGTATGTTTTGAGGAAAATTTATGTAAGTAACTAACAAATGTTCAATAAAAGCTTATATTAACTACTAAATTCTTATTAGAATAATATAAGAGTATGTTTTGAGAAAAAGTCATATAAGTAACTAACAAATGTTTAATAAAACCTTATATTAACTAATAAATTGTTGTTAGAATACAATAAGAGTGTGTTTTGAGGAAAACTGATGTAAGTAACTAACAAATTTTCAATAAAACCTTATATTAACAACTAAATTCATATTAGAATACTATAAGAGTATGTTTTGAGGAAAAATCATATAAGTAACTTACAAATGTTTAATAAAACCTTATATTAACTAAGAAATTGTTGTTAGAATACGATAAAAGTATGTTTTGTGGAAAATTCATGTAAGTAACTAACAAATGTTGAATAAAACCTTATATTAATTACTAAATTCATATTAAAATACTATAAGAGTATTTTTTTGAGGAAAAATCATATAAGTAACCAACAAATGTTGTATAAAACATTATATAAACTACTAAATTCATATTAGAATACTATAAGAGTATGTTTTGAGGAAAAAACATATAAGTAAATAACAAATGTTTAATAAAATCTTATATTAACTACTAAATTCTTATTAGAATACTATAAGAGTATGTTTTGAGGAAAAATCATATAAGTAACTTACAAATGTTTAATAAAACCTTATATTAACTAAGAAATTGTTGTTAGAATACGATAAAAGTATGTTTTTTGGAAAACTCATGTAAGTAACTAACAAATGTTGAATAAAACCTTATATTAACTACTAAATTCATATTAAAATACTATAAGAGTATTTTTTTGAGGAAAAATCATATAAGTAACCAACAAATGTTTAATAAACATTATATAAACTACTAAATTCATATTAGAATACTATAAGAGTATGTTTTGAGGAAAAAACATATAAGTAAATAACAAATGTTTAATAAAATCTTATATTAACTACTAAATTCTTATTAGAATACTATAAGAGTATGTTTTGAGGAAAAATCATATAAGTAACTTACAAATGTTTAATAAAACCTTATATTAACTATGAAATTGTTGTTAGAATATAATAAGAATATGTTTGAGGAAAACTGATGTAAGTAACTATCAAATGTTCAATAAAACCTTATATTAACTACTAATTTCATATTAGAGTATTATAAGAGTGTGTTTTAAGGAAATCTCATATAAGTAAGTACAAATGTTTAATAAAACTTTATATTAACTACTAAATTCTGATTAGAATACTATAAGATTATGTTTTGAGGAAAAATCGTGTAAGTAACTAACAAATGTTTAATAAAACGTTATATTAACTACTAAATTCATATTAGAATACTATAAGAGTATGTTCTGAAGAAATCTCATATAAGTAACTAACAAATGTTGAATAAAACATTATATTAACTACTAAATTTTTATTAGAATACTATAAGAGTATGTTTTGAGGAAAAATCATATAAGTAACTAACAAATGTTTAATAAAACCTTATATTAACAAAGAAATTGTTGTTAGAATACAATAAGAGTATGTTTTGAGGAAATCTCATATAAGTAACCAACAAATGTTTAATAAAACCTTATATAAACTACTAAATTCATATTAGAATACAATAAGAGTATGTTTTGAGGAAAAAACATATAAGTAAATAACAAATGTTTAATAAAACCTTATATTAACTACTAAATTCTTATTAGAATACTATAAGAGTATGTTTTGAGGAAAATTTATGTAAGTAACTAACAAATGTTCAATAAAAGCTTATATTAACTACTAAATTCTTATTAGAATAATATAAGAGTATGTTTTGAGAAAAAGTCATATAAGTAACTAACAAATGTTTAATAAAACCTTATATTAACTAATAAATTGTTGTTAGAATACAATAAGAGTGTGTTTTGAGGAAAACTGATGTAAGTAACTAACAAATTTTCGGGAAGTTGTTGGCAGTTCTGGAGCAGCAGATCAGTTGGCAAAGAATGCCAATTTCCCGTCGATTGGCTAGGCTTCTGGAAACGTGCGAATACTATTTTTGTATATCTTGAAGTGGCGGTCGCGGATTGGGGCAGATCTTGTCAATCGGATGTCAGATGAATCGGGAAACTGAGTTTTACCGAGACGTCGCCTGTGCAGAGACGATTGCGAAATTAGGTTCGTTTGAGAGGTATTGAGGGCTGTTTTGGGAGTGACGTTTTGGGTAGGATTGAGGGTGATAATGGGGCTGTGGAAGGCCTTAGAATGGTGGTAAAGAAGGGGTATGGGGTTGAGGGATATGTGATGCAAGATCGCTCTCGGCCTCGCACTCCGAGCTCTCTCCAACACTCGATCTTCCACACTCTCGGCCTCGCACTCCAAGTGTTTCCGACCCTTTGATTCCGTCGTCTCTCACTAAGGAATCTCCTTCAGCCTCTCACCGAAGGTTTTGTTCCCGGCCTCTCACCTATGAACGAGATTCTTAACCCGAATCACAGGAAGCTAAAAGGCTCACTTTTTCTCAAAATTCAACTTTACACACATATAGGAGTTTATTTTCATCTCCATGTATTTGTAATTGATGTGGGATAAAGAAAAAGCTTCAAATTTCGTTCTGCTTATAGCTGCTGCAAAGAACGAGATTTAGGACCATCTTCGGAGTAAAATTGGTGGGAGACGTCTTCAACAATGTCATAGCCCTCGAAATCAGCTTTCCAACGAGTCCTCTTGCGTCTTCTTCGGACGAACACAACTCCAGTTAGAGCCAAAATAGCGAGCAGATGTCGGTTGAGCAAGTTATAAGACTTTGATGTCTTCTTCTTCTGGAAATATGATGTCATCCATGGTAAGAGCTTCCGAGGCTGCCTTGTCAAGGCTAGGATCACATGTTCATCCCTCCAAGATCCAGAAACGGTGTCATATTCTCCTCCAGGTTCATCGACCAAGCTACCATCGTCGAGAATCACATCATCCTCCCTCTCTTTAAAAGGATTCGACCTTGAATCCGGTGGGTCGCCTAGTAAACATGTACCTGCATGAATCCCAAGAAAACTCATCGAAGAAGTAGCAAAGAACACTTGACAAATCTAAACATCACTAAAAGAGTAAGAAACACCACTCCGCTGGGTAACTCTGCTAACATCCTGCAAACGAGTGACTAGTTGATTCCCAGGGTCCTTTGAGGGCCCTAAAACTAGCTTCAGGGGCTCTACAACCTTCCAAGCATTTTCCTTGTCTCGCATGTTGTATTCCCTAGCAACCAAATTAGCCATATAAGACGAGGACAACAAAAATAAATCACTAGGAAGCATAATAAGTACACAAACTTGACTCCCCTGTATAACATCTCGTCTGTCGCAAGAATCGTCGACCTTAGGTAAGAATTGTCTCCCTACGGGGGAATAAGTGTCCATCTTCCTCTTCCTTGTAGCTTCATATAACTCTCCAGCAAGGTGCGGTGTGATCTCTAGCCCATCCTCCTTTACAAGGGGGTCGATGGCCTCCAATTTTGAGCTAGGTGGGCGGTTCTCATAAACACCACTAGACTTGGGTCTAACAACATGTGTTGTAGGGATCGTTGTGGCCATAGGGACAAAATTCATAGCGGTAGCCAACAATGTCTTTGTTCGTTGTGAATTAAGGCCACAAGGTTGCTTGGTGGTACTATCTCGACTAGAGCAATGTCGAGAAGGAGGGGCCACGATAGTCTTCTTAAGAACTTTCTCAAAGACATGAGTAGCATGGTTCAAAGCATCAGTAACATGGGTATGACAAAAGCGCAAGACAAATTCTGCAACATCCGAATTAAGCCCTGCAAGAAACTTAGCAAGTATATAAGCCTCATCATACCTTGTCCCAGAACATTGCAGAAGAGGATGAAGATCTTTGTAGTAATCTTCAGGAGAGAGAAGACCCTGCCTTAGCATCTCAATCCGCAACAATGATGTCTGAATGTCAACCTCTTTTCCACGCCTAGCTCGGTGGTGCTCACTAGAAGGAGTCCTCTCAAAGCATGTAGACGACTCTTGACGAGGCTTATGGTACCCATGATGACTTCCACTATGTCCTTCTCGATCTCGTCCTAATTGATGAGGATCATCATGTATGTCGACATCTTTGACCTTGTTCTTTGGTGTAGGAGGAAGGCGTCATAGGATCTCAGCCACATCATCCTCCATCCGTCCAATTCGGGTTGCTAGAGCCTTGATCGTAGTACCTCCTCCACCATGCACCATACTAGGTTGGCCTAAATGATGCGACATCATACAAAACAAGCAAACACGTCAAGTTAGCAAAACAGAAACCTCTCTCTCACTTTAGTGGACGCTCACACTCTCTCAACCACTCCGCTCGTGTGTTTAAAGTGTTTGCCTCACTATAATGTACTACAGAAAAGGAAGAGACTCGAGAACCTGCAAAATGAGCAAACAACAGATATAATAGCAGTTAGTAGCAATAGATCTCCTCGGTGTTTGGCTCTCCGCTCCTTACTCTGGATGGTTCTCTCCTCTCACTCACCTTTTCCAACACTACTCAGTGTTGCTCTCACCTCTCCTTTTTCTGTTGCGGCAGACAACACTCTCAACTCTCCTTTTCCCAATGCAAGGGCACGACACTCAAGAACCTGAATAATCGCTAGCGGCAACTAGCACCAACAATAGCAAGCAAATAAGCTAAATGAGCAACCTTCGAGCACTCAACAAGGGCCTTTCGACGAGTATTTACCAAAACTCACTATGGTCTTTAGGCAATGCAAAACAAGTGATCTAGCCCGAATAAAAATTGAGATTGCAATGTAAAGATTGCATGGAAGCAAGTGTGTTCAATAACTCAAACGATGGAAATGTAACAACTAGGATATGTAACAAAATTACTTGCCAAACGATGGAAATAGAGCAACTAGAACATATAACCAAATGGCTTGCCAAAATTGTCGAACAGGAGACAATAAACAAACTCACTTTTCTCTTTGTTTTTTTTTTAATGAAACAAACTGCACTCTTTTTCTTTTTTTTTTTTGCCTCTTTTTTTTTTGCTTTTTTTTTTTGGCTTAAATGAACAAAACAAACAAAATAAAATAACAATCCCTCAAAACGTTGCTGCCTTCTTTAATTAAGTGGGAGAAGCTCAAAGATCTACCACATTACTTGATTTGTAACGTTCCATTAGGACACTGAAGCAACAAGCAATCGATCAACTAATTGATTCGGTTGGGGTCAATCGGTGGACAACAGGAGAGGACAATACAAATCTCAGATCTTTTAACTAGCAACAAGAGCACAATGCAGTCCGAACAAGCACACGAGACATATATGAATTGGGAGGACGAACAATTGCAATCTCTCAGGCCTAATCAAGCATGTTTTGCAAAAACTAAGGATTAAGCGAAGAGATAGTAATTCGTACCTCGAAAGCTTGAGGAACCCTTGTCGTTGATCTGATACCACTTGACGTGCTCGGACCCGGGCTCGAGCAAAAGGATCGGCGACAAAAGTTCCGAGAAGTCGGGAAGTTGTTGGCAGTTCTGGAGCAGCAGATCAGTCGGCAAAGAATGCCAATTTCCCGTCGATTGGCTAGGCTTCTGGAAAGGTGCGAATACTATTTTTGTAGATCTTGAAGTTGCGGTCGCGGATTGGGGCAGATCTCGTCAATCGGATGTCAGACGAATCGGGAAACTGAGTTTTAGTCAGACGAATCGGGAAACTGAGTTTTACCGAGACGTCGCCTGTGCAGAGATGATTGCGAAATTAGGTTCGTTTGAGAGGTATTGAGGGCTGTTTTGGGAGTGACGTTTTGGGTAGGATTGAGGGTGATAATGGGGTTGTGGAAGGCCTTAGAATGGTGGTAAAGAAGGGGTATGGGGTTGAGGGATATGTGATGCAAGATCGCTCTCGGCCTCGCACTCCGAGCTCTCTCCAACACTCGATCTTCCACACTCTCGGCCTCGCACTCCGAGTGTTTCCGACCCTTTGATTCCGTCGTCTCTCACTAAGGAATCTCCTTCAGCCTCTCACCGAAGGTTTTGTTCCCGGCCTCTCACCTAAGAACGAGATTCTTAACCCGAATCACAGGAAGCTAAAAGGCTCACTTTTTCTCAAAATTCAACTTGTTTTCAAATGAAAAGAGTTTACACACATATAGGTGTTTATTTTCATCTCCATGTATTTGTAATTGATGTGGGATAAAGAAAAAGTTTCAAATTTCGTTCAGCTTATAGCCGCTGCAAAGAACGAGATTTAGGACCATCTTCGGAGTAGAATTGGTGGGAGACGTCTTCAACAATGTCATAGCGGTAGCCAACAATGTCTTTGTTCGTTGTGAATTAAGGCCACAAGGTTGCTTGGTGGTAATATCTCGACTAGAGCAATGTCGAGAAGGAGGGGCCACGATAGTCTTCTTAAGAACTTTCTCATAGACATTAGTAGCATGGTTCAAAGCATCAATAACATGGGTATGACGAAAGCACAAGACAAATTCTGCAACATCCGAATTATGCCCTGCAAGAAACTTAGCAAGTATATAAGCCTCATCGTACCTTGTCCCAGAACATTGCAGAAGAGGATGAAGATCTTTGTAGTAATCATCAGGAGAGAGAAGACCCTGTCTTAGCATCTCAATCCGCAACAATGATGTCTGAATGTCAACCTCTTTTCCACGCCTAGCCCGGCTGATACGTTTGGGATACCCGATCCTTCGCTTGTGGGCTCAAGATCAAGAACCACGCCGTATATTTGCCCGATCTTGCAATGCTCTTCCGATATCTCCTGATTAACACAAATTAACTAAACTAGTTATTGAGTAATTAAGCTACGGTATAAACTTAACTAAATTAAAAATAACAAAAAAAGTAACAGGTTTGATAACTTAAGAATTCTAACAACTAATTATGCTGGAAATAAATTCACTAATTCAATTAATAAAACTTAAGCTAAAGTGATTAAAGAAGGAAAGCGAAGAAGCAGTGTGCGCGAGGTCTGTTAGCGCGCAGGAGCGGATCCGGAAAGCTCGGAGCAGGGGCGTCTTAGGGACCTTGCTCGCTGGGAGCAGAGGCCAGACGCTAGGAGTCAGGAGAACTCACTGACCACGAAGCCGATGATGATGCAGATCAAGAGGACCTTCTGTGGGTCCAATAATGATCTTGATCCAGGCGAGCTCTCAAGACCGATTCGAGGGCCATTGATGGCAAAGAGTCTCTTCCTCAAGAGGAAGAAGAAGGCGCCACCATGGAAGAAGATTCAAGATGTATGTCGAGTGCTCTTGAGGCCCATGTCGAGTAGCTTGAATTTGTGGGCCGGTTCTAGTCTTCAAATTAGTTTATTATTTTATTAATTATTATTTTATGCAATTAGATTAATAATGTACAAGATTATATCTCCTCTAGATATCTCTTGTTCCCTAAGTATTTAAATTCTATCTTAGTTAGGTTTATTTATCTTTAGGTTATTTTTAATCTATCTTTATCAACCTAAATTCTATCTTGCACGATTAGAATTGGTTGTTAGTTTTCTATTTAAACAATGTAGTTCTTTTTGAATTAAATCAGATTGAATATGATACGGGGTTAGCCGTAGGTTGGTCCGATCTTCGACAACAAGCAAGAAACAAAAGAAAGACTTAAAGAAATAGCAAGACTCAAACCGACGCAGCAAGGTAGCTTCAAGAATCGATCAAGAAATCTGCAAGATCAATCAAGAAGTTAAAGAACGGAAGCAAGAATGAATAAAGACTCAACAAGATCAGCAAGATTCGACCAAGAAGCAATCAAGATCGATCAAGATCCTCAAGAACGCAGCAAGACTCGAAATTAAAGAACAAGAATGGAAAGACACGACCTGATATGGACTGAGTCGATCTATGTAGAACAAGATAAAGACCCCAGGCCTCCTCAAAGGGTAGGAACCAATACCAATGACTACACAACCCGCCTCTACAACCCTACACAATCAAGCGGACAACTTGAAGGCACAAGGAGGGGGCTTGTGGATACTCGGATCACCAAGTCTTGCGAAGTTGATGAACGGCAAAGCAAACCAAGCTGAGATTATCAATCAATTCGAGATCACGAAGAGCACAGCTCAATCCGGCCTGATCTCTCTCTCTAAAGTGTTTCACACGTTTTGAGAAGAATAACTTGTATTATCAATGTTCCAATTGATTACAATGCTGGAATCGAAAATATATAGCCTTAAGGGCTGATGTTTGGCCGAAAATAGTAGATAGAATAGGATAGATCTAATACTAATGGGCTTAAAATAAACCTAAGAACATAAGTAAAATAAGGTCTTAAAACTAACAACTTAAATAAGCCCAATTCAGCCCAATAATGTTCATAAGCTGAAAATAAGCTCAACACTTAGTGAAATTCGGCCTAAGCTTAATCAAGGTGGCTCGGCCTCCATTTGTACTCCAATGCACATGTATGTCTTCAATGTAGGCTCGGGGAGTTGAACCTTGCTCGAGAACAAAGCATGACCCACAAAGTTGAATAAGTCTCTCTGAAGCTTCTTAGCTCTAGCTCGAGTCATTGGTCCTTCTCCAAGTATGATGGGTGTGTCTGGAGTTGTAGAAGATGGTCCCGCATCAACCTCCCCTTCTTGAAAAGGATTCGACTACGAATCCAAGTCCTCATCCACAGCGAAGTAAGGGATTAGATCCGCGACGTTGAATGTAGCGCTCACGCCCATGTCTCCAGGAAGCTCCAATTGGTAGGCATTGTCGCCCACTCTCTTCTTGATCCGAAATGGTCCATCACCACGAGGCGACAGCTTGTTCTTCCGGGCTTCTGGAAACCGCTCCTTCCTCAAATGCACCCATACAAGATCTCCAGGCTGAAATGTGACCAAGCGACGTCCCTTGTTGGCCTTGTGAGCATTGTATTCAGCCTTTAGCTTCAGCTTCTCTCGAGTTCGTTCATGCAGCTCCTTGATGAACTCGACATGGGTACCTGCCTCAAATGATTCTTTGTCTCTCATAGGATATGGAGTAAGATCAAAAGGGGTTAGTGGATTAACACCATACACACATTCAAATGGACTGATTTTAGTAGCCGAATGCATGGTTCTATTATAAGCAAATTCCACATGAGGTAAGGCTTCTTCCCAAAGTTTCAAATTCTTCCTAATAATGGCTCTTAGGACAGTAGCAAGGGTTCTATTAGTCACCTCAGTTTGGCCATCAGTTTGGGGGTGGCTAGAAGTAGAGAATAGCAATCTAGTTCCCAATTTATTCCATAAAGTGCGCCAAAAATGACTTAAGAATTTCAAATCCCTATCACTAACAATGGTTTTAGGCACGCCATGCAACCTAACTACTTCTCTAAAGAATAGATTAGCAACGTTGGTAGCATCATCAGTTTTATGACATGCAATGAAATGAGCCATTTTAGAGAACCTATCCACTACCACAAATATGGAATCTCTCCCCTTCTTAGTTCTAGGCAACCCAACAATAAAATCCATAGAAATGTCTTCCCAAGGGGCTGAGGGGGTCGGCAGTGGTGTATAAAGGCCATGAGGCATAAGCTTAGCTTTGGCTTTAATGCAATCTATGCATCTCTTAAGGCAATGTTCTACATCCCTAAGCATATGTGGCCAATAAAAATGTGATTTCAGTGTGTTATATGTTTTATCTCTACCAAAATGTCCCATTAATCCACCACTATGGGCTTCACTAACAAGTAATAATCGTAGAGAACATCTAGGAATGCACACTTGATCTTTTCGAAATAAGAATCCTTCATGTATATAAAAGCTGTCATTAGGACCCTTGTCTAAACATTTTCGAAAGATATCACCAAAATCCAAATCAGATTCATACAATTCCTTTATGTAAACAAAGCCTAAGACTCTAGAATCCAAAGTGGTTAAAAGAACATGTCTTCTAGATAATGCATCAGCTACCACATTGTCTTTGCCTTTCTTATACTTAATTACATAAGGAAATGTTTCAATAAACTCCATCCATCTACCATGTCTCCTATCAAGTTTATCTTGGTCGGACCGATAACTGGGGGTCGTGTGCACGGGCGCACATGCGCTAGTAGCCTAGCACACAAGCCGAGTGAGGTTCCATTCTAAAACCAATTGGCAATAGAAGGAGTAGCCCACCGACTCATATACTAGGGCTTGATATGTTCAACTTTTCGATGTGGGACACTTTGGTCTTATTCACATCTCTAACACGCCCCCGCAAGTCCAACTAAGAATGACCATCTAGTTGAGACTTGGACAACTGGGTAACCCAGACCAGGATCGACATGGGCCGTTAGGCTAACCGCTCTGATACCAATTTGATACGGGGTTAGCCGTAGGTTGGTCCGATCTTCGACAACAAGCAAGAAACAAAAGAAAGACTTAAAGAAATAGTAAGACTCAAACCGACGCAGCAAGGTAGCTTCAAGAATCGATCAAGAAATCTGCAAGATCAATCAAGAAGTTAAAGAACGGAAGCAAGATTGAATAAAGACTCAACAAGATCAGCAAGATTCGACCAAGAAGCAATCAAGATCGATCAAGATCCTCAAGAACGCAGCAAGACTCGAAATTAAAGAACAAGAATGGAAAGACACGACCTGATATGGACTGAGTCGATCTATGTAGAACAAGATAAAGACCCCAGGCCTCCTCAGAGGGTAGGAACCAATACCAATGACTACACAACCCGCCTCTACAACCCTACACAATCAAGCGGACAACTTGAAGGCACAAGGAGGGGGCTTGTGGATACTCGGATCACCAAGTCTTGCGAAGTTGATGAACGGCAAAGCAAACCAAGCTGAGATTATCAATCAATTCGAGATCACGAAGAGCACAGCTCAATCCGGCCTGATCTCTCTCTCTAAAGTGTTTCACACGTTTTGAGAAGAATAACTTGTATTATCAATGTTCCAATTGATTACAATGCTGGAATCGAAAATATATAGCCTTAAGGGCTGATGTTTGGCCGAAAATAGTAGATAGAATAGGATAGATCTAATACTAATGGGCTTAAAATAAACCTAAGAACATAAGTAAAATAAGGTCTTAAAACTAACAACTTAAATAAGCTCAATTCAGCCCAATAATGTTCATAAGCTGAAAATAAGCTCAACACTTAGTGAAATTCGGCCTAAGCTTAATCAAGGTGGCTCGGCCTCCATTTGTACTCCAATGCACATGTATGTCTTCAATGTAGGCTCGGGGAGTTGAACCTTGCTCGAGAACAAAGCATGACCCACAAAGTTGAATGAGTCTCTCTGAAGCTTCTTAGCTCTAGCTCGAGTCATTGGTCCTTCTCCAAGTATGATGGGTGTGTCTGGAGTTGTAGAAGATGGTCCCGCATCAGAATAGAATTGAGGAACCCCTTTATAGGATTAAAGGGTTCTCGATTATCAATCCCAAAGGCTTATGTTCTTCGGCATTCATCAATCACCGTCATTACCTTCGTCCATCCTTATCACCGAAACCAAACAGGACCTAAGGCCTAACCAGTCCGCCATTTCAAGGAAGAAGAAGAACACCGGCGTCTTGGTCTCGGCACCGGCTCCATAGGCTTCGGCGCCTAGCGCTCGGGCCGCGTCGTCCCTCGCCTCGCTCTCGTTCCAGCGCGCGGCATCGCTCGCAGGATCCATCGGCGCCTTCTCCCGCCTTCCCACTGAACCTCGGGATCGCTCGCGGCGCTCGCCTTCGTTCGCCAAGTCTGCGCTCGCGGATCATCTGATACGTTTGGGATACCCGATCCTTCGCCTGTGGGCTCAAGATCAAGAACCACGCCGTATATTTGCCCGATCTTGCAATGCTCTTCCGATATCTCCTGATTAACACAAATTAACTAAACTAGTTATTGACTAATTAAGCTACGGTATAAACTTAACAAAATTAAAACTAACAAAAGAAGTAACAGGTTTGATAACTTAAGAATTCTAACAACTAATTACGCAGGAAATAAATTCACTAATTCAATTAATAAAACTTAAGCTAAAGTGATTAAAGAAGGAAAGCGAAGAAGCAGTGTGCGCGAGGTCTGTTAGCGCGCAGGAGCGGATCCGGAAAGCTCGGAGCAGGGGCGTCTTAGGGACCTTGCTCGCTGGGAGCGGAGGCCAGACGCTAGGAGTCGGGAGAACTCACTGACCACGAAGCCGATGATCCACGAGCGCAGACTTGGCAAACGAAGGCGAGCACCGTGAGCGATCCCGAGGTTCGGTGGGAAGGCGGGAGAAGGCGCCGATGGATCCTGAGAGCGATGCCGCGCGCTGGAACGAGAGCGAGGCGAGGGACGACGCGGCCCGGGCGCCAGGCGCCGAAGCCTATGGAGCCGGTGCCGAGACCAAGACGCCGGTGTTCTTCTTCTTCCTTGAAACGGCGGACTGGTTAGGCCTTAGGTCCTGTTTGGTTTCGGTGGTAAAGAGGGACGAAGGTAATGACGGTGATTGATGAATGCCGAAGAACATAAGCCTTTGGGATTGATAACCGAGAACCCTTTAATCCTATAAAGGGGTTCCTCAATTATATTCAATCTGATTTAATTCAAAAAGAACTACATTGTTTAAATAGAAAACTAACAACCAATTCTAATCGTGCAAGATAGAATTTAGGTTGATAAAGATAGATTAAAAATAACCTAAAGATAAATAAACCTAACTAAGATAGAATTTAAATACTTAGGGAACAAGAGATATCTAGAGGAGATATAATCTTGTACATTATTAATCTAATTGCATAAAATAATAATTAATAAAATAATAAACTAATTTGAAGACTAGAACCGGCCCACACATCACTACAAAAAAAAATGAAATTTGCCACGCTACCTAGCTTCGGCAAAAGCTTACCGTGGCAATTAGTACCTTTTGCCACCGATGGTAGCTTCGGCAAGGGTTGCCGTAGCTATTAAGACGATTTTGCCACCATTTGTAGCAACGGCATATATTTTCCGTAGCTATTGGCTCAATTTTTACTACGGCATAGCTACTGCTCGTGTGTTCACTGAAATTTGCCACGATACGGCAATGCCGTCGCAAAAGTATATTTAAAAAAAAAAGAAATAAAAGAATGGAGTCGTGTAATGTCTTGACCTAACCCATGCCCATTGAGACCCACCAGCATCGCCGCCTCCTCATTCCTCAGATCTAGAGATGGGGAACTCGCCCTAGGCGCCTCTTCTCCATTGCGCTCGTCGGAGCCACACCCTTAAGCTGCCGGTGGGGAGCTTGTTCTCGGTCTTGTTTCCATCCATCTCCGTCGTTATCTTTCTCCTCTCCGACCCCCACTAGTGTCCTCTCCCTATGTAACCAGATCTAGACCGGGATCTAGGGTTTGTCGTTGTTTGCTACGATTTTGCAATGGGATGTGCATCCCAGTTTACCCTCCTTTCTTCTTCTGCCACTAGTGCCTTCCCCAACCTCAGATTTGAAAACCATGACCATGAATCCTCCTCGTCTGCTCCTCCCCCTTTCTATCGCGTCCCTCTCAAACCTCTCTCAATAATTGAAGGGTGGTGCCATCACCGTTGAACTCGTCGGAGCGAAGGTAGTAAGCCACCTATGTGCTCCCGGAATCCATGAGTCGAAGAAGATAGCCCTAATGTCGTGGGTCCGAGAAGGTGAGCTAGCTTTGGATCTAAGAGGGCTTCATCTTCATTGCACTGGATGGGCTCCTTGGCAACTGTCGTCTCCCCTACTGGCACCGGTAAGCACTAAACCTATCATCACTTTTAATTTGTTTTTTTTCCCTATAAACCTTAATCCCTAATTAACCATTTGAATTTGTTTGAAATTTTGGTTCATAGGTTGTTCCCTAATTAACTAACCATTTGAATTAGTTTAAAGCCCTCAAATGGATCAAGATAAAGAATATTTTCCCCCCATTTTGTTGGGGGGAAAAAGATCTGACTTTGATCTGAAATATGCCTTTTGTTTCTGTCTGTTCATCAATCTGATACAATGAAATCCAGGCTATGTAACTTTGGAATGTTGTTTCTGTAGCTGATGTTCTAAGCATGTGATGGTCTCTAGATTTAGACAGTTGTTGAATTACTAACAGCTGGGTCTTGTAAATTAGATTGAACAGACATTGTGGTATTTGCTCTACCCTAATCCTAAACTGATCCCGCTGAAAGCTTACAATTTGTCAAAATACATTGTCTAATCGACAACTCTATACTCTTAGTCTTGTACTATCTACCCACTCATATGGACAGTAATAGATTTTTGATAGCAACAGATGTTCATTTTCAGACAGTTACTGATATATTCAGGTGGATGTAATGCAATGCAATCTAATCTCCTTGTTATTTCCCAGCTATGAGCATGGACAAGAAGTACTTAATCATAGAAACCACAAGTCTGGCATCCCGCAGAGGAAATTGCAAGACTTCAAACACAACTATGGTGCTTTGGGCATGAATATATGTAGAGATTAAATATCATATTTACATGGAAACTATATTTTCTTAGTCTTAGATGGTTGCAACTTGGATAAGACTAGCTATAAGGAGGATGTTCACTGGTTGCCACCTGATAGTAATTTGATTGTTTTATTTTCTTTCAGTAAATGTCTTTATGAATGTGGAATGAAGTTCTCTTTTGTGCTGAGACATTTGGTTTATTTCAGTCTGGCGGATGTTTAAGATGAAATATGGTTTTTAAGCGACAAGTCTTAGTGCTGAATAGTTAAGATATATAAATAGTTCCACTTTTTTGTGATTATGTGAGCATATAAACTTAAGTGATATAATTTGATTTCTTCTATTTTTTTGTGATTTTATAGGTTTATATATGAACCCTTATTCATTACAAGGAATGTTTGTGGTATAATAAAAGTGGTTGATTCTGGGTACAAGACAAAGGCAAAGTGTGGTGTGCTGGATCTACATCCTTCTCACTGAGGTAAGCATTTCTTAGTTTGATGTGCTATTGCCAAAGTCTTGCTATATGAATTAAGTCATGGAGAGTGGAACTGATTTACTTGCTTAAGGGCTTCTTGTTATTGGTGAAAACACTTCAATGACATTACAAGCTACTAATGTGTTAACCTTTACGCAGGCATACATTTATCTTTTTTAATGTTGTTGCCTTCTCATGTATACTGTATGTGGGCTAGGCTCCTGTCTTTGACCACCCATGTGTTAACCTTTAATGTTGTTGCCTTCTCATGTATACATTTATCTTTTTAATGTTGTTATCTTTTTTAATGTTGTTGCCTTCTCATGTATACTGTATGTTGTTACAAGCTACTAATGTGTTAACCTTTGTGCAACACATCATAGAGAAACAAACCGGGTTGTGATAACGGACTGAATGTGGGCTAGGCTCCTGTCTTTGACCAACCAGCCCAGCTTCTTGTCGAAACCAAAGGACGCCTCTGAATGCAGCTTCTAAGCAGGTGTAGAAATTATCTTTTGTTTTCTGTTGTTAGTCCTTGTTCTTCTTAAGCTTACTTTTATAGCCTGTATTCAGTCTATGAATGGATGGGATTTCAGTTGGTGCTAGCCATTTAATATCTTACATATGTGCAGAAGTCCTATTGGCTGTTAGAATCTAGTTACTATTGGATGGAATTTAAATCCATTTCAGTCAAAGAGCTCATATAAATATTGATTCAGACTGCAGGATTTGATTAAAAAAATAGTTGCTGCTGAGTTTTATTATATCATATGTTGAATATAATACACTGGTACTTAAATTGAGATTACATACATATAAATCTCTGTTGTAATTTGTCCAGCGATGTGTGCAATGAGCTTTCAGGCATCATTCCTTCTTGGGTCACTAGTAATCCACAGCTGTATGTTTACACATGAACTTGCATTATTCCTTGTTCAATTTTAGTAACCAGCATATGTGTTTCCATACATTTATTATGATATAGCCTTATTCAACTTATCGTTCTATTTAAAAGTAAGAAGAAAATAAAAAAATGATTCTATGCCCTCCTCTAGTGATTTAGCTGATGTGTTTGGTTATGCTATTTAGTCCATTTTGATTTGAAGAGGGTTTCGTCACTGTCAAATGGATCTCCACAATTTTTGTGGCATACATTAATTTGACAACTATGATTGTTTTAATGTTTATTGTATTAACACTGAACAAAATTTTCTTAAAGAACTGGAATGTTATTTGTACTTATTACCCAGCTTTCCTCCTGTTGCGTAGCCTTAAGATTGTTACCATGTACAAAAAAATAAAGTTCTATACTGTTTACATATATAATATGTGCCCAATTTTCTATACTAGAAAGGAAATTTTGTCTTACATTTTCTAATTTTTGGTACAATACATTCTGATTTCATAATTATAACTTTATTCCTAGAAACATGAAAGGCATGGCTTTTGTTCCTAGAATGGAAGATACATTATGTTTTCTCATATTGTTGATCTGTCCAGATGGTAGCAGCACTGACTTTCTAATTTCTTTTGTTTCTGAATGCAACAACTTGGTTGCTAATAACTTCACAAACACAAGTAACAGGTAGATACCCTAGTCATTTTCTGTTAATTGCATGGGTGCTATGTTTTTATTATTAATCTTCTGTCTGATTATTTCCTCTGTGGCTTGTTTAGGATGGTGGTTCACCTCTTGTATCCTTTTTAGGAATGTTAATATCAAGAAATAAGATGGAATGAGCATAGACAGAAAGAGAGATCACTCTCTCTTCTGAAATATCTATATTTTTTTGGATTTCTTTGTTTCCTTCTTTTGGGATTGTGTAACTTTTTAATTCTTTCTTTTAAATGCATTAGTTTATCCCAATAAACCATGATCCCGATTTGTGAAACACTCGGATTTTCTTACCTTTATTCAAAAGTAACTTTTTAATTCTATCTTGCAAATGCATCAGGGGTATTGGTATTGCTGGATTTGGTCTGAAAATGGAGAAAGCAATTAGAAGGCAGAAGGTTATTCATCATCATCTCCACCCTCCTTCGTCTTCCCACCAGATAATAAGCCCTCTCTCTCAAGGAGTTCTTCCTTTTTCTATGGTCTCATATTTTGGTCAATATTTTTGCCAATTTTTCTCTTCTGTTGCAAATTGCAGTGTTTAATTTGGGATTGAAGTGGTGTGTATGGATAATGAATTTCTGTTAATATAGTTTTGGACATTTTTTGGTTAAAATGTAGTTTTGGACATTTTATTGTATATGTAAATTTTATATTTTGTACGTATATTTATTGTATATAAATATTGTATTTTTTGACATTTTATTATATATATAAATTTTGTATAATTAATGAAATTTTATTATATATGTTAAATTATGTGTATTATTTTTTTTTAATAAATATTGGACTTTTTAGCCCGGGTCTGAAGAATCCGGGCTAAAAAGTAAGGTTTTTTTTTTATTTTCCACCCACCCTTTAGCTACGGCACCTTGCCGTGGCAAATGTGGTGTTTCTTTCATTAGGGGTTGCTTATCGTAGCTTAGCCGTGGCTAATTTTTTTGCTACGGCTATTTGCCGAAGCTACAAAATTTTGCCACCCCAGAATTCGCCACCCCCCCATTTGCCGTAGCTTAGCCGAAGCTAAATGCCTTTTGCCACCCTTTGAAGGCCTTTTGCCACGGCTTTTTGCCGAAGCAAATTTCATTTTTTTTTGTAGTGCATTCAAGCTACTCGACATACATCTTGAATCTTCTTCCATGGTGGCGCCTTCTTCTTCCTCTTGAGGAAGAGACTCTTTGCCATCAATGGCCCTCGAATCGGTCTTGAGAGCTCGCCTGGATCAAGATCATTGTTGGACCCACAGAAGGTCCTCTTGATCTACATCATTCTCCCCTTCTTATCTTCGATTCGTCCTCGAATCGAGTCATTGAAGAGCAGTAGGGAAGGAGCAACCACCAAAAAGTAACTTCCTTGACAATCAACTTGAGATGGTGCCAGCAGAATTTGAGGCAAAGGAACCTCAAAAACAACACCTGTCATAGGGATCATCGAGCAATCAAAAGGAACAAAATCAAAAGGCTCAATAACCCTATGAATTCCATAATTCTCAACATTAGGAACATTCTCAAGAGGTACAATAGCTAACTCAAGAGAAGTGTCCCCAATGTCCTCATCGTTGTCGTCAGTAGCACCCAACACATCATGCGCAGCACTGCAGTCCACTTGCAGAGCAGTTTCAGATGCCTTAACGGAGGAGTCCTTGAGCGTGTGACACACCATTGGAAAGCTCGTTGAGTCAGCTTCGCAACAAGACTGAGTTGACTCAATACTGAGGTCGGAGTCAACGGGAATTGGTGAAACAAAATCGGCGCGCTGTGCTAAATCTAGGCCCACGACTTTGATCTCATCATGGGCTGAGGGCGCGACTGAATCAGGGGGGCAGATGGGATGGCCGTGGGTGCAGCCTCATTGGTGTCTGTGCCGCAGTGCGCTTCCCGTCTTGCAGCAGCCTCCTTCTGGGCTTTGTATTGGCGCTGTCGTACCTGTCCTTCAAAATAACTTGAGGAGATAAGGGTAGGAGAGTGAATCTCCTCCCAGCAAACTTAAAAGCAAAGGTATTTAAGCGACCATTATAAATAACTTGCCGATCATTTACCCAAGGTTGGCCTAAAAGAATATGACAACAATCCATTTTAACGACATCACACAACACTTGATCAAAATAATTACCCATTTGAAACGAAACCAAGCATTGTCTAGTAACAAGAGGGTCAGAGTTACCGTTCGTGATACCGTTATAACTACCGTGTTGCAGTGGAGGTGCAGTTGCTAGATGGAGGTACTCGACCACCTTTTCGTTGATCAAGTTTGATGAAGGGAAAACGAGTGGTGTTTATCAACAAGTTTAAATCGTTCAGCATATTTGACAGCTTTGCGACGTCTCTGTAAAACGGGTCGTTCGGAGTCAATATTGATCGTATTTGTTCGTGCCATACCTTGTTGGAACGAGAACGAAGAGATCTACAACTTTGCTGTTGAAGGTTTTTCCAGAATCCACCGGGAACATGGCCGAAAATCAACATCTTTGCAGCTGTTCATTTTTTGGACGAAAATAATTATCTTTTCCTATTTAATTTATCATTCTATCTTTATATTTATTTAGGCATAATGTAAATTAGAATAATATCTATTAGTTGACTTTTCAATTAATTGATATTATATCTAATTAGTTTTTATATTTATTTTCTAGGATAAATAAAGTGGAAAAGAAAAAATCTATCTTTAAGATATTTCCTTGGCCACCAAGTAGTTTGATTTTATCTAGGATTATGTTTTCTATTTAAGACATTTTTATTCATTCAATAAAATCAGATATTAGAATTGTATTTTTGACAAAAGTTAGATTTGGAGAGTTCTCCTAGGGAAGAACCGAGTTCCCCTGCGTGGGATAGGTTTCGATGTGTTGTTCTTAGCTTGGTTTGTCTTGTGTGTGTCGATCCTCTTTGGTGGGTTGGTGCTACCACATGTTTGGTGTGTGTCGATTCTCGTCATAGGATTGGTGCTATCCATCATGCATGGTGTGTGTCGATTGTCGTCATAGGATTGGTGCTATCAAGCATCCACGAGCCCCCTCCTTGTGCCTCCAAGTTGTCCGCTTGGTTTTGTAGGGTTGTAGAGGCGGGTTATATAGTCATTGGTATTGGTTTCTACCCTCTAAGGAGGCCTGGGGTCTTTATCTTGTTCTATATAGATCGACTCAGTCCTTATCGGTCGTGTCTTTCAATTCTTGCATTCAATTTCGAGTCTTTCTTTTACCTTCCATTGCTGCGTTGTTTCTTTCTTTATTGTTCATCGAGTCTTGAAAGATCTTGATCATCTTGATCGATTTCTTGCGTCTTCTTTATAGTTTCTGGCTGCGTTTCTTGAGTTCTTGATCGAGTCTTGTTTATTTCTTTAAGTTTCTTGCTTGTTGTCGAAGATCGGACCAACCTACGGCTAACCCCGTATCAAAGTTACAAGAGCTTTGTTCCTCGACGATGACCGAAAGTGTGGATGTCTGAACCACACACTTGGTGTGAAAAGTGTGCTCCATTTGATCAGCCGTCAGCGCTTCCTGAAATGGAAGTACACGCCGTTTGGTTTTGTTGAACAGGGCAAGGAAATCAGCACGTTCTTGCGCCCTTTCAATGGCTAAGCGATTGGTCCATTGGGCCATTTCCTCTTGAAAGAGGGAACGAACGTCGGCGATAGTAGGCGGGGAAGGGGAAGGGTTGGGGTTATTGTCGTTCGACATGTTCCTACAATATCAGAAGAGAACAAGTAAACGGAGCAAAGACCAGAAACCAAGTAATGCAAGCCCTATTGATTCCTAAGAGTGATTTCAGGTTTAGAAATCAAAAAGGCGAGAAAAACAAGTCGGATATCAAGGATAGCAAGTATAAACAAGCGGCTTAATATGTATAGAAAAAGAACTACAATGTGATGCTTGAAAAATATGAATAGGGAATAATCAACAATAGCAATCACAAGGGCAATCAAGTGCACACACTCCGTCAACTATTATCTGACGGTTGCAACACGGTTCAGAAAAAGAGGGGTGTGACCAAGGCTCCAGTGTCGGCACAACACAAAATCACACAAGTAGGGTTCTTTTGTAATGCTTAAAACCGATTAGATCATCTAACATGTAGCAAGCAAAGAACTAACAAGGAAGAGTTACTAACTCAACAATGTAAGATGAAAGAATGCTCTTTTTTTTTTTTGATTTATGCTCTCGGCTTTTCTGTTTTTTTTTTTGGCTACGAAATAGCTACTGTAAGGGCTGTAAGGTGCCCGAAATAAAGAGCAAAGAAAAAGAAAAAGAAAATAACAAAGCTACGATGATCTAAAAGTAAGCAAAAATAAAGGAAATAAGGAAAATAGGCTAGAAACTGGAGAAATTAGGGTTCTTTAGTGGTGCAAGTTCATATAATGCTTTTAATCCAAGAATCACAGTCATAGGCATGATATGTAGCAACTAGGAATAAAAGATCACAACTTGCAGTCAAGAACTCAATATCTTCGAAATTAAAGATCCAAACAAAGAATAACAAAAATAAAGTGTCAATTTTGATGAGTGAATGATAAAGATTTAACTTTTATGCAGCGGCTATGGTGAAAAATAGGCACGAAAAATAAATCACTCAAATAAGAAATCAAGAGAGTAAAGAACTTGCATTAACCTGAAATCCGATACCACTTGATACGTTTGGGATACCCGATCCTTCGCCTGTGGGCTCAAGATCAAGAACCACGCCGTATATTTGCCCGATCTTGCAATGCTCTTCCGATATCTCCTGATTAACACAAATTAACTAAACTAGTTATTGACTAATTAAGCTACGGTATAAACTTAACTAAATTAAAACTAACAAAAAAAGTAACAGGTTTGATAACTTAAGAATTCTAACAACTAATTACACAGGAAATAAATTCACTAATTCAATTAATAAAACTTAAGCTAAAGTGATTAAAGAAGGAAAGAGAAGAAGCAGTGTGCGCGAGGTCTGTTAGCGCGTAGGAGCGGATCCGGAAAGCTCGGAGTAGGGGCGTCTTAGGGACCTTGCTCGCTGGGAGCGGAGGCCAGACGCTAGGAGTCGGGAGAACTCACTGACCACGAAGCCGATGATCCGCGAGCGCAGACTTGGCGAACGAAGGCGAGCGCCGCGAGCGATCCCGAGGTTCGGTGGGAAGGCGGGAGAAGGCGCCGATGGATCCTGCGAGCGATGCCGCGCGCTGGAACGAGAGCGAGGCGAGGGACGACGCGGCCCGGGCACCAGGCGCCGAAGCCTATGGAGCCGGTGCCGAGACCAAGACGCCGATGTTCTTCTTCTTCCTTGAAACGGCGGACTGGTTAGGCCTTAGGTCCTGTTTGGTTTCGGTGGTAAGGAGGGACGAAGGTAATGACGGTGATTTATGAATGCCGAAGAACATAAGCCTTTGGGATTGATAACCGAGAACCCTTTAATCCTATAAAGGGGTTCCTCAATTCTATTCAATCTGATTTAATTCAAAAAGAACTACATTGTTTAAATAGAAAACTAACAACCAATTTTAATCGTGCAAGATAGAATTTAGGTTGATAAAGATAGATTAAAAATAACCTAAAGATAAATAAACCTAACTAAGATAGAATTTAAATACTTAGGGAACAAAAGATATCTAGAGGAGATATAATCTTGTACATTATTAATCTAATTGTATAAAATAATAATTAATAAAATAATAAACTAATTTGAAGACTAGAACCGGCCCACACATTCAAGCTACTCGACATGGGCCTCAAGAGCACTCGACGTACATCTTGAATCTTTTTCCATGGTGGCGCCTTCTTCTTCCTCTTGAGGAAGAGACTCTTTGCCATCAATGGCCCTCGAAACAATCTTGAGAGCTCGCCTGGATCAAGATCATTGTTGGACCCACAGAAGGTCCTCTTGATCTGCATCACCGGCGGTGCTCACTAGAAGGAGTCCTCTCAAAGCATGTAGACGACTCTTGACGAGGCTTATGGTACCCATGATGACTTCCACTATGTCCTTCTCGGTCTCGTCCTAATTGATGAGGATCATCATGTATGTCGACATCTTTGACCTTGTTCTTACAGGAGGAAGGCGTCGTAGGATCTCAGCCACATCATCCTCCATCCGTCCAATTCGGGTTGCTAGAGCCTTGATCGTAGTACCTCCTCCACCATGCACCATACTAGGTTGGCCTAAATGATGCGACATCATACAAAACAAGCAAACACGTCAAGTTAGCAAAACAGAAACCTCTCTCTCACTTTAGTGGACGCTCACACTCTCTCAACCACTCCGCTCATGTGTTTAAAGTGTTTGCCTCACTATAATGTACTCCAGAAAAGGAAGAGACTCGAGAACCTGCAAAATGAGCAAACAACAGATATAATAGCAGTTAGTAGCAATAGATCTCCTCGGTGTTTGGCTCTCCGCTCCTTACTCTGGATGGTTCTCTCCTCTCACTCACCTTTTCCAACACTACTCAGTGTTGCTCTCACCTCTCCTTTTTCTGTTGCGGCAGACAACACTCTCAACTCTCCTTTTCCCAATGCAAGGGCACGACACTCAAGAACCTGAATAATCGCTAGCGGCAACTAGCACCAACAATAGCAAGCAAATAAGCTAAATGAGCAACCTTCGAGCACTCAACAAGGGCCTTTCGACGAGTATTTACCAAAACTCACTATGGTCTTTAGGCAATGCAAAACAAGTGATCTAGCCCGAATAAAAATTGAGATTGCAATGTAAAGATTGCATGGAAGCAAGTGTGTTCAATAACTCAAACGATGGAAATGGAACAACTAGGATATGTAACAAAATTACTTGCCAAACGATGGAGATAGAGCAACTAGAACATGTAACCAAATGGCTTGCCAAAATTGTCGAACAGGAGACAATAAACAAACTCACTTTTCTCTTTGTTTTTTTTTTAATGAAACAAACTGCACTCTTTTTTTTTTGCCTCTTTTTTTTTTTGCTTTTTTTTTTGGCTTAAATGAACAAAACAAACAAAATAAAATAACAATCCCTCAAAACGGTGCTGCCTTCTTTAATTAAGTGGGAGAAGCTCAAAGATCTACCACATTACTTGATTTGTAACGTTCCATTAGGACACTGAAGCAACAAGCAATCGATCAACTAATTGATTCGGTTAGGGTCAATCGGTGGACAACAGGAGAGGACAATACAAATCTCTGATCTTTTAACTAGCAACAAGAGCACATGCAGTCCGAACAAGCACACGAGACATATATATGAATTGGGAGGACGAACAATTGCAATCTCTCGGGCCTAATCAAGCACGTTTTGCAAAAACTAAGGATTAAGCGAAGAGATAGTAATTCGTACCTCGAAAGCTTGAGGAACCCTTGTCGTTGCTCTGATACCACTTGACGTGCTCGGACCCGGGCTCGAGCAAAAGGACCGGCGATGAGAGTTCCGAGAAGTCGGGAAGTTGTTGGCAGTTCTGGAGCAGCAGATCAGTCGGAAAAGAATGCCGATTTTCCGTCGATTGGCTAGGCTTCTGGAAACGTGCGAATACTATTTTTGTAGATCTTGAAGTCGCGGTCGCGGATTGGGGCAGATCTCGTCAATCGGATGTGAGACAAATTGGGAAACTGAGTTTTACCGAGACGTCGCCTGTGCAGAGACGATTGCGAAATTAGGTTCGTTTGAGAGGTATTGAGGGCTGTTTTGGGAGTGACGTTTTGGGTAGGATTGAGGGTAATAATGGGGATGTGGAAGGCCTTAGAATGGTGGTAAAGAAGGGGTATGGGGTTGAGGGATATGTGATGCAAGATCGCTCTCGGCCTCGCACTCCGAGCTCTCTCCAACACTCGATCTTCCACACTCTCGGCCTCGCACTCCGAGTGTTTCCGACCCTTTGATTCCGTCGTCTCTCACTAAGGAATCTCCTTCAGCCTCTCACCGAAGGTTTTGTTCCCGGCCTCTCACCTAAGAACGAGATTCTTAACCCGAATCACAGGAAGCTAAAAGGCTCACTTTTTCTCAAAATTCAACTTGTTTTCAAATGAAAAGAGTTTACACACATATAGGAGTTTATTTTCATCTCCATGTATTTGTAATTGATGTGGGATAAAGAAAAAGCTTCAAATTTCGTTCAGCATATAGCTGCTGCAAAGAACGAGATTTAGGACCATCTTCGGAGTAGAATTGGTGGGACACGTCTTCAACAATGTCATAGCCCTCGAAATCAGCTTTCCAACGAGTCCTCTTGAGTCTTCTTCGGACGAACACAACTCCAGTTAGAGCCAAAATAGCGAGCAGATGTCGGTTGAGCAGCTTATAAGACTTTGATGTCTTCTTCTTCCGGAAATATGATGTCGTCCAAGGTAAGAGCTTCCGAGGCTGCCTTGTCAAGGCTAGGATCACATGTTAATCCCTTCAAGATCCAGAAACGGTGTCATATTCTCCTCCAGGTTCATCGACCAAGCTACCATCGTCGAGAATCACATCAGTAACTAACAAATTTTCAATAAAACCTTATATTAACTACTAAATTCATATTAGAATACTCTAAGAGTATTTTTTGAGGAAAAATCATATAAGTAACTAACAAATGTTTCATAAAACCTTATATTATCTACAAAATTCATATTAGAATACTATTAGATTATGTTTTGAGAAAAAATCATATATATGTAACTAACAAATGTTTAATAAAACCTTATATTAACTACTAAATTGTTATTAGAATACTATAAGACTATGTTTTGAGGAAATATCATATAAGTAACTAACAAACGTTTATTAAAACCTTATAATAACTAAGAAATTGTTTTTAGAATACGATAGAAGTATATTTTGAGGAAAACTCATGTCAGTAACTAACAAATGTTCTATAAAACCATATATTAAGTAACTAACAAATGTTTAATAAAACCATATATGAACTAATAAATTGTTGTTAGAATACAATAAGAGTATGTTTGAGGAAAACCGATGTAAGTAACTATCAAATGTTCAATAAAACCTTATATTAACTACTAAATTCATATTAGAATACTATAAGAGTATGTTTTGAGGAAATCTCATATAAGTAACTAACAAATGTTTAATAAAACATTATATTAACTACTAAATTCTTATTAGAATACTATAAGAGTATGTTTTGAGGAAAAATCATAAAAGTAAATAACAAATGTTTAATAAAACCTTATATTAACAAAGAAACTGTTGTTAGAATACAATAAGAGTATGTTTTCAGGAAATCTCATATAAGTAACTAACAAATGTTTAATAAAACCTTATATAAACTACTAAATTCATAATAGAATACTATAAGAGTATGTTTTGAGGAAAAAACATATAAGTAAATAACAAATGTTTGTAAAACCTTATATTAACTACTAAATTCTTATTAGAATACTATAAGAGTATGTTTTGAGGAAAACTCATGTAAGTAACTAACAAATGTCCAATAAAAGCTTATATTAACTACTAAATTCTTATTAGAATACTATAAGAGTATGTTTTGAGGAAAAATCATATAAGTAACTAACAAATGTTTAATAAAACCTTATATTAACTACTAAATTCTTAATATAATACTATAAGAGTATGTTTTGAGGAAAAATCATATATGTAACTAACAGACGTTTAATAAAACCTTATATTAACTAAGAAATTGTTTTTAGAATACGATAGAAGTATGTTTTGAGGAAAACTCATGTCAGTAACTAACAAATGTTCTATAAAACCATATATTAACTACTAAATTCATATTAGAATACTATAAGAGTGTGTTTTGAGGAAAAATCATATAAGTAACTAACAAATGTTTAATAAAACCTTATATGAACTAATAAAATGTTGTTAGAATACAATAAGAGTATGTTTGAGGAAAACTGATGTAAGTAACTATCAAATGTTCAATAAAACCTTATATTAACTACTAAATTCATATTAGAATACTATAAGAGTATGTTTTGAGGAAAAATCATAAAAGTAAATAACAAATGTTTAATAAAACCTTATATTAACTACTAAATTCTTAATATAATACTATAAGAGTATGTTTTGAGGAAAAATCATATATGTAACTAACAAATGTTTAATAAAACCTTATATTAACTAAGAAATTGTTTTTAGAATACGCTAAAAGTATGTTTTGAGGAAAACTCATGTCAGTAACTAACAAATGTTCTATAAAACCATATATTAACTACTAAATTCTTATTAGAATACTATAAGAGTATGTTTTGAGGAACAATCATATAAGTAACTAACAAATGCTTAATAAACCTTATATTAACTAATAAGTTGTTGTTAGAATACAATAAGAGTATGTTTGAGGAAAACTGATGTAAGTAACTGTCAAATGTTCAATAAGACCTTATATTAACTACTAAATTCATATTAGAATAATATAAGAGTATGTTTTGAGGAAAAATCATAAAAGTAACTAACAAATGTTTAATAAAACCTTATATTAACTACTAAATTCATATTAGAATACTATAAGAGTGTGTTTTAAGGAAATCTCATATAAGTAATTAGAAATGTTTAATAAAACTTTATATTAACAACTAAATTCTGATTAGAATACTATAAGATTATGTTTTGAGGAAAAATCGTATAAGTAACTAACAAATGTTTAATAAAACGTTATATTAACTACTAAATTCATATTAGAATACTATAAGAGTATGTTTTGAGAAAATCTCATATAAGTAACTAACAAATGTTTAATAAAACATTATATTAACTACTAAGTTCTTATTAGAATTATATAAGAGTATGTTTTGAGGAAAAATCATATAAGTAACTAACAAATGTTTAATAAAACCTTATATTAACAAAGAAATTGTTGTTAGAATACAATAAGAGTATGTTTTGAGGAAATCTCATATAAGTATCTAACTATTGTTTAATAAAACCTTATGTAAAATACTAAATTCATATAAGAATACTATAAGAGTATGTTTTGAGGAAAAACCATATAAGTAAATAACAAATGTTTAATAAAACCTTATATTAACTACTAAATTCTTATTAGAATACTATAAGACTATGTTTTGAGGAAATATCATATAAGTAACTAACAATTGTTTAATAAAACCTTATATTAACTAAGAAATTATTTTTAGATTACGATAAAAGTATGTTTTGAGGAAAACTCATGTTAGTAACTAACAAATGTTCTATAAACCATATATTAACTACTAAATTCTTATTAGAATACTATAAGAGTATGTTTTGAGGAAAAATCATATAAGTAACTAACAAATGTTCAATAAAAGCTTATATTAACTACTAAATTCTTATTAGAATACTATAAAAGTATGTTTTGAGGAAAAATCATATAAGTAACTAACAAATGTTTAATAAAACCTTATATTAACTTCTAAATTCTTAATATAATACTATAAGAGTATGTTTTGAGGAAAAATCATATAAGTAACTAACAAATGTTTAATAAAACCTTATATAAACAAAGAAATTGTTCTTAGAATACAGTAAGAGTATGTTTTCAGGAAAACTCATGTAAGTATCTAACAAATGTTGAATAAAACCTTAGATTAACTACTAAATTCTTATTAGAATTCTATAAGAGTATGTTTTGAGGAAAAATCATATAAGTAACTAACAAATGTTTAATATAACCTTGTATTAACTAATAAATTGTTATTAGAATACAATAAGAGTTTGTTTTGAGGAAAACTGATGTTAGTAACTAACAAATTTTCAATAAAACCTTATATTAACTATTAAATTCATATTAGAATACTCTAAGAGTATGTTTTGGGGAAAAATCATATAAGTAACTAACAAATGTTTAATAAAACCTTATATTATCTACTAAATTCATATTAGAATACTACTAGATTATGTTTTGAGGAAAAATCATATATATGTAACTAACAAACGTTTAATAAAACCTTATATTAACTACTAAATTGTTATTAGAATACTATAAGACTATGTTTTGAGGAAATATCATATAAGTAACTAACAAACGTTTAATAAAACCTTATATTAACTAAGAAATTATTTTTAGAATACGATAAAAGTATGTTTTGAGGAAAACTCATGTCAGTAACTAACAAATGTTTAATAAAACCTTCTATCAACTAATAAATTGTTGTTAGAATACAATAAGAGTATGTTTGAGGAAAAATGATGTAAGTAACTATCAAATGTTCAATAAAACCTTATATTAACTACTAAATTCATATTAGAATACTATAAGAGTATGTTTTGAGGAAAAATCATAAAAGTAACTAACAAATTTTAATAAAATCTTATATTAACTACTAAATTAATATTAGAATACTATAAGAGTGTGTTTTAAAAAAATCTCATATAAGTAAATACAAATGTTTAATAAAACTTTATATTAACTACTAAATTCTTATTAGAATACTATAAGATTATGTTTTGAGGAAAAATCGTATAAGTAACTAACAAATGTTTAATAAAACCTTATATTAACTACTAAATTCATATTAGAATACTATAAGAGTATGTGTTGAGGAAATCTCATATAAGTAACTAACAAATGTTTAATAAAACATTATATTAACTACTAAATTCTTATTAGAATACCATAAGAGTATGTTTTGAACAAAAATCATATAAGTAATTAACAAATGTTTAATAAAACCTTATATTAACAAAAAAATTGTTGTTAGAATACAATAAGAGTATGTTTTCAGGAAATCTCAAATAAGTAACTAACAAATGTTTAATAAAACCTTATATAAACTACTAAATTCATAATAGAATACTATAAGAGTATGTTTTGAGGAAAAAACATATAAGTAAATAAAAAATGTTTATAAAACCTTATATTAACTACTAAATTCTTATTAGAATACTATAAGAATATGTTTTGAGGAAAACTCATGTAAGTAACTAACAAATGTCCAATAAAAGCTTATATTAACTACTAAATTCTTATTAGAATACTATAAGAATATGTTTTGAGGAAAAATCATATAAGTAACTAACAAATATTTAATAAAACCTTATATTAACTACTAAATTCTTAATATAATACTATAAGAGTATGTTTTGAGGAAAAATCATATATGTAACTAACAAATGTTTAATAAAACCTTATATTAACTAAGAAATTGTTTTTAGAATACGCTAAAAGTATGTTTTGAGGAAAACTCATGTCAGTAACTAACAAATGTTCTATAAAACCATATATTAACTACTAAATTCTTATTAGAATACTATAAGAGTATGTTTTGAGGAACAATCATATAAGTAACTAACAAATGTTCAATAAACCTTATATTAACTAATAAGTTGTTGTTAGAATACAATAAGAGTATGTTTGAGGAAAACTGATGTAACTAACTGTCAAATGTTCAATAAAACCTTATATTAACTACTAAATTCATATTAGAATACTATAAGAGTATGTTTTGAGGAAAAATCATAAAAGTAACTAACAAATGTTTAATAAAACCTTATATTAACTACTAAATTCATATTAGAATACTATAAGAGTGTTTTAAGGAAATCTCATTTAAGTAATTAGAAATGTTTAATAAAACTTTATATTAACAACTAAATTCTGATTAGAATACTATAAGATTATGTTTTGAGGAAAAATCGTATAAGTAACTAACAAATGTTTAATAAAACGTTATATTAACTACTAAATTCATATTAGAATACTATAAGAGTATGTTTTGAGAAAATCTCATATAAGTAACTAACAAATGTTTAATAAAACATTATATTAACTACTAAGTTCTTATTAGAATAATATAAGAGTATGTTTTGAGGAAAAATCATATAAGTAACTAACAAATGTTTAATAAAACCTTATATTAACAAAGAAATTGTTGTTAGAATACAATAAGAGTATGTTTTGAGGAAATCTCATATAAGTATCTAACTATTGTTTAATAAAACCTTATATAAAATACTAAATTCATATAAGAATACTATAAGAGTATGTTTTGAGGAAAAACCATATAAATAAATAACAAATGTTTAATAAAACCTTATATTAACTACTAAATTCTTATTAGAATACTATAAGAGTATGTTTTGAGGAAAACTTATGTAAGTAACTAACAAATGTTCAATAAAAGCATATATTAACTACTAAATTCTTATTAGAATAATATAAGAGTATGTTTTGAGGAAAAATCATATAAGAAGTGGACTGGGGAGGTGTGATCTGGACTCGCCCGGTTTGTAGGAAATGGAGCTTTGTGACCTGGCTTGCAATGAAGAACCGGTTACAAACAGGCCACATTTCCAAGCATTGGTTGGGCGAGGCTGCTGCTACTTGTGCGCTATGTAAGGATGCGGAGGAGACGTCTGGACATCTATGGTTTATTTGCCCAGTTATTACCGCTGTCCAGAAAATTGTGTTTGAATGGGCTGGGATCTCTTGTCGATTTGTGACCATAGGCGAATGGCTTTCTTGGTTTGCATCGGAGCCTATGAAGAACCGGAAGAAACATGTCTACAAAGTTAAGCTCCTATGTTTTCAAGCATTAGTTTATTTTACTTGGCTCGCTAGAAACAAACTTGTTTATGGCCAAGAACCTTTTGATGTAACTAGATGTGCGAATGCTATTATTGCAAGTTGTCGATCCAGGCTATCCATCAAGCGCGTATGCGCTAGTGGATAACTTGGCTCGACTGGGCTGATTGCCGATTTAGGGGCTGATAGGGATATTGGAGTTGGGGGTTTCTTTGATTGTTTTTGAGATATAGAGGGGATTTGGGTATAGTTTTTTGTTTCCCTTCTTACGTAAGACTCCTTGTATGGTCTTACCTTTTGTACATCTTTTGGTTTCACCACCGCAGCTATATATTTACCGATTCAGAACTAACAAATGTTTAATAAAACCTTATATTAACTACTAAATTCTTAAAATAATACTATAAGAGTATGTTTTGAAGAAAAATCATATAAGTAACTAACAAATGTTTAATAAAATCTTATATTAACAAAGAAATTGTTGTTAGAATACAATAAGAGTTTGTTTTGAGGAAAACTCATGTAAGTATCTATCAAATATTAAATAAAACCTTATATTAACCATTAAATTCTTATTAGAATTCTATAAGAGTATGTTTTGAGGAAAAATCATATAGGTAACTAACAAATGTTTAATAAAACCTTGTATTAACTAATAAATTGTTATTAGAATACAATAAGAGTATGTTTTGAGGAAAACTGATGTAAATAACTAACAAATTTTCAATAAAACCTTATATTAACTACTAAATTCATATTAGAATACTCTAAGAGTATGTTTTGAGGAAAAATCATATAAGTAACTAACAAATGTTTAATAAAACCTTATATTATCTACTAAATTCATATTAGAATACTACTAGATTATGTTTTGAGGAAAAATCATATATATGTAACTAACAAACGTTTAATAAAACCTTATATTAACTACTAAATTGTTATTAGAATACTATAAGACTATGTTTTGAGGAAATATCATATAAGTAACTACCAAACGTTTAATAAAACCTTATATTAACTAAGAAATTATTTTTAGAATACGATAAAAGTATATTTTGAGGAAAACTCATGTCAGTAACTAACAAATGTTTAATAAAACCTTCTATCAACTAATAAATTGTTGTTAGAATACAATAAGAGTATGTTTGAGGAAAAATGATGTAAGTAACTATCAAATGTTCAATAAAACCTTATATTAACTACTAAATTCATATTAGAATACTATAAGAGTATGTTTTGAGGAAAAATCATAAAAGTAACTAACAAATGTTTAATAAAATCTTATATTAACTACTAAATTAATATTAGAATACTATAAGAGTGTGTTTAAAAAAAATCTCATATAAGTAAATACAAATGTTGAAAAAACTTTATATTAACTACTAAATTCTTATTAGAATACTATAAGATTATGTTTTGAGGAAAAATCATATATGTAACTAACAAATGTTTAATAAAACCTTATATTAACTAAGAAATTGTTTTTAGAATACGCTAAAAGTATGTTTTGAGGAAAACTCATGTCAGTAACTAACAAATGTTCTATAAAACCATATATTAACTTCTAAATTCTTATTAGAATACTATAAGAGTATGTTTTGAGGAACAATCATATAAGTAACTAACAAATGTTTAATAAACCTTATATTAACTAATAAGTTGTTGTTAGAATACAATAAGAGTATGTTTGAGGAAAACTGATGTAAGTAACTGTCAAATGTTCAATAAAACCTTATATTAACTACTAAATTCATATTAGAATACTAAAAGAGTATGTGTTGAGGAAATCTCATATAAGTAACTAACAAATGTTTAATAAAACATTATATTAACTACTAAATTCTTATTAGAATACCATAAGAGTATGTTTTGAACAAAAATCATATAAGTAATTAACAAATGTTTAATAAAACCTTATATTAACAAAAAAATTGTTGTTAGAATACAATAAGAGTATGTTTTCAGGAAATCTCAAATAATTAACTAACAAATGTTTAATAAAACCTTATATAAACTACTAATGTTATATAAAACCATATAAAACCATATAGTAACTACTAAATTCTTATTAGAATACTATAAGAGTATGTTTTGAGGAACAATCATATAAGTAACTAACAAATGTTCAATAAACCTTATATTAACTAATAAGTTGTTGTTAGAATACAATAAGAGTATGTTTGAGGAATACTGATGTAAGTAACTGTCAAATGTTCAATAAAACCTTATATTAACTACTAAATTCATATTAGAATACTATAAGAGTATGTTTTGAGGAAAAATCATAAAAGTAACTAACAAATGTTTAATAAAACCTTATATTAACTACTAAATTCATATTAGAATACTATAAGAGTGTGTTTTAAGGAAATCTCATATAAGTAATTAGAAATGTTTAATAAAACTTTATATTAACAACTAAATTCTGATTAGAATACTATAAGATTATGTTTTGAGGAAAAATCGTATAAGTAACTAACAAATGTTTAATAAAACGTTATATTAACTACTAAATTCATATTAGAATACTATAAGAGTATGTTTTGAGAAAATCTCATATAAGTAACTAACAAATGTTTAATAAAACATTATATTAACTACTAAGTTCTTATTAGAATAATATAAGAGTATGTTTTGAGGAAAAATCATATAAGTAACTAACAAATGTTTAATAAAACCTTATATTAACAAAGAAATTGTTGTTAGAATACAATAAGAGTATGTTTTGAGGAAATCTCATATAAGTATCTAACTATTGTTTAATAAAACCTTATATAAAATACTAAATTCATATAAGAATACTATAAGAGTATGTTTTGAGGAAAAACCATATAAATAAATAACAAATGTTTAATAAAACCTTATATTAACTACTAAATTCTTATTAGAATACTATAAGAGTATGTTTTGAGGAAAACTTATGTAAGTAACTAACAAATGTTCAATAAAAGCATATATTAACTACTAAATTCTTATTAGAATAATATAAGAGTATGTTTTGAGGAAAAATCATATAAGTAACTAACAAATGTTTAATAAAACCTTATATTAACTACTAAATTCTTAAAATAATACTATAAGATTATGTTTTGAGGAAAAATCATATAAGTAACTAACAAATGTTTAATAAAATCTTATATTAACAAAGAAATTGTTGTTAGAATACAATAAGAGTTTGTTTTGAGGAAAACTCATGTAAGTATCTATCAAATGTTCAATAAAACCTTATATTAACCATTAAATTCTTATTAGAATTCTATAAGAGTATGTTTTGAGGAAAAATCATATAAGTAACTAACAAATGTTTAATAAAACCTTGTATTAACTAATAAATTGTTATTAGAATACAATAAGAGTATGTTTTGAGGAAAACTGATGTAAATAACTAACAAATTTTCAATAAAACCTTATATTAACTACTAAATTCATATTAGAATACTCTAAGAGTATGTTTTGAGGAAAAATCATATAAGTAACTAACAAATGTGCAGACTTGGGTGTGCTATTGGAACGCCGGTGTGCGTCGATGAGAGAATAGCTTCAGGTGAGAGGATCTCTTATGCTAGACTTCTGGTGGAGGTATCTGTTGAAGAGGCAGGGCTGGACTCTATTTAGATAGAGAACCTGGATGGCTCAAAGTATAATCAGAGAGTGGTATTTGAATGGTTGCCTATGCGATGCTCGGCCTGTTTACAGTTTGGTCATGACCTCAGTTGCTGTCCGAAGATTAAGGGTGCGTCTACACTGCAAACTCTTGGGAAGATTGGTACCTCTGGTAGACATCCTCAGCAGCGTGAAAGGTTAATCTGGAGACCAAAACAAGTGATCAATCTTTGTACTGATGGCGATAATATTGATCAGGTGGGGGAGCAGTCATGTAAAGTTGGTAAAGATTCTGATTTGAGTAGGCAGTTGCCAGATGACTGTGTGGTTAATGGTGCTCAACGACAGACAGATTCGGCCAGTAATGGAATTTCCAATAGCCCAAGCATGAATGGAACAGATTGCACAGTAGCTGTTATAAACTTGGTTCCTAACAACTCCTCTTTGGGATCTGATGGCAAGTTGCCTGCTATTCAGACGAATCAGACAGATCAGACAGATCAGGAGGGGTTTACTGCTGGAGATCCTGGACATAGAGAGGAAGGATGGTCTGATGTTAATAAGAAGAAAGCTGCTAAAATGAACAGCCCGATTAAATTTGCTGAGAAAGATAATGGTGTTATTGTCTTATCCTCCAGTTTTGCTGTTTTGTCTGAGAACAGTGAGCCTGTTTTGGAGAGGGTGGTAGACAGTGTGGGTACTGAATCAATTTCGTCAATAGGTGAGCGTAGCACTCACGATCATCTTGTTAATGGATAGATTGAGAATAGCAGCATGGAATATTTTCGGGATTAAAGACCCGATTAAAACTAGTTTTATAACTAGTTATTGTTTTGATCACGATATTGGTTTGATGGGTTTGTTAGAGACTAAACTAAAGTACTGCAATTTTGAGGATGTTAAGAGAAGACTGATGACGGGCTGGGAATGCTGTATAAATGGGAGCGCAGCTGTCAAGGGCAGGATTTGGGTCACCTGGAATCCGGATATGTATAATGTGTCAATTGAGATGGTACATGAGCAATATATCCACTGTATAGTGCAGACTAGAGATCATAAATACCGGTTTGCTGCTACTTTCATATATGCTCACAACATTAAGGTGGATAGAGAACCACTCTGGGCTGATCTGAGGGGATTTGCTGAGAGCATGGATATTCCCTGGATTGTGCTTGGAGACCTCAACTGTACCTTAAGCATTGATGAGAAATGGCCGGCTGTTAAAGCTCATAGAGATGAGTTTGGAGAACTGACTTCTGTTCTTGACGACTGCGGGCTTGCTGATCTTAGGTTTACTGGTGCAGAGCTGACTTGGAGTAACCGAAAAATGGGTGAAGAAAGGATTGACAGAAAGCTGGATAGGATTCTTGTCAATGATTTGTGGATGGAACAGTACACAGATTCGAGAGCTTTCTTTGATACTCCGGGTATCTCAGACCACTCTCCGGGGGTGGCAACACTGTTTGACAGAAATATTAGAAGAAGATACCCGTTTCGGTACAAGAATTTCTGGGGAAATGAGGCTGAATTTCAGTCAATTATTCGTGCTGCTTGGTCTCAGGATGTGGTGGGTTCTAGACAGCTGAAACTGGTATAGAAACTAAAGTCAGTTAAGGAAGCTTTGAAGCCGTGGAACAAAGCTCGCTTCCCGGAACTGCAGACGCAGATCAAGCTTCAGAAAGGTATCCTTCATGAGCTTCAAGTTAGAGCGCGAACTGAAAGAAGCAACATTGCTCTTGGTGACCAATTAGTACATGCTGAGAATAATTTGAGACAGAGTATGAATCGCATTGTGAGCATTACGACACAGCAGGCTAAGTTACACTGGTTAACCATGGGCGAAGAAACGTCATCCATGTTTTACAGAAATCTTAAAGAAAGGTCTGCCAGAAACGCAATTTTGATGATGAATGATGATAGGGGTATGGTGATGGATGAAGAGGTAGATATAAAGCAACATGTACTGAAATTTTTTACTCAGCTACTCTCCACTAAACAATCTACCCTTCTTCCCTTTCATGGAGCTGATGGCCCTTGTTTGGACAGTAGCAGGCACGACCAGATGCTGTTGCTGCCTAGTTATGATGAGATTCGGAAGTGTTTGTGGTCTTTTGGGATTAACAAGTCACCGGGGCCGGATGGTTTTGGAAGCAAGTTCTTCAAAGATGCATGGAGTTTAGTTGGGAAGGACACATGTGAGGCTGTAAGGGAAGTATTCAGAAATTGCAAAGTTCTTAAGCAGATGAATACCACGTTTATATCCCTTATCCCTAAGGTCTCGAATCCCAATTTGGTCACCCAGTTGAGACCTATTTCTTGCTGCAATACTGTGATGAAAGTGATCAGCAAGATCATTGCTAACAGGATTAAGGGTGACTTGGCTGATGTTATATCGGACTGTCAAGGGGCTTTCATTCCGGGAAGATCACTGGCCCACAACAGTGCAGTGGCACTTGAGGTTGTGAATGGATATGGTACGGCAAGGGGTTCACCAAGATGTACTATAAAAGTTGATCTCCAGAAAGCATATGATTATCTTGAGTGGGATTTCATTCGTGAAACACTTGTTTTCCTCAACTTCCCAAATAAACTGGTGGAACTGATCATGGAATGTGTTACATCCTCTTCGTTCTCTGTTCTGATCAATGGCGAGCCTGAGGGATTCTTTGAAGGAAAACGTGGACTCCGTCAGGGAGATCCGTTATCGCCTTATATCTTTGTCTTTTGTATGGAGATGCTGAGTCGTATGTTACAGAAGGCTGCTGATAATCCCTTGTTCAAATACCATCCAAAGTGTGGTGAGTTGAAGCTGGTCCATCTCGCTTTTGCCGATGACCTTCTGATTTTCTATCATGCTGATATCCGGTCGATAGGGATTATAAAGGACTGTTTGGACAGCTTCTTCGCCATGTCTGGGCTCAGAGCTAATTATGATAAAAGTACCATATTTTTTGCTGGTGTTAAAGATGACATCTCAAGGGAAATTGTAAACCAAATGGGCTTTGAAATGGGGGCTTTCCCTGTAAAATACCTGGGCACCCCACTGCACCCACGGCGCATTAGAGTTCATGAATACACCGAGCTTTATGAGAAGGTGGGGAAGCTTGTTTCGACATGGACTACGAGGAAACTTTCCTATGCTGGTCGTCTACAGCTGCTGAAGTCTATTTTTGCTGGGATTCATAACTTCTGGAGTCAAGCACTTATTTTGCCTAAGGGTGTTATTGCTTATATTGAGGGGATTTGTAAGCGCTTCCTTTGGAGTGGTACAGCTGATGGTAAGAAATTCCTTGTGGCATGGGATGTTGTGACAAGACCAGTTACAGAAGGGGGGCTGGACTTACATGAGCTGTTGGCCTGGAACAAATCGATCTTTGCAAAGCTGTTAGGGGATATTGTACAGCAGAAACAGAGTATTTGGTACCGGTGGTGCCGAGCTAATCACCTCCGGAATGGAGATATGTGGACAGTAACGACCGGAACACACGATACGTGGGTTTGGCGCAATCTGCTAACAGTCAGGGACGAGATCAAGGCAGCAATGGTGACAAACGGTTCTCCGGATTTTGGTCTCTTGGGGTTCTGTCAACCAAATGGGAAGATCTCCTGTGCTAAGTTTTATCATCTTCTGCGTGTGAAATCTGATGAAGTTGATTGGGGAGGGTTACTTTGGGGCAGATTACAATGTAAAAAGTGGAGTTTCATAGTCTGGTTGGCTGCTCGCAAACGGCTGCGCACAGGTCAAAAAATGAAGCATTGGCGAGGGCTTGATGCTGCGGATTGCTCACTTTGTAGGAGCGAGGAAGAGACGGAAAACCACCTATGGTTTGGCTGCCCAGAAATCAGGAAAGTGCAGAATTTTGTGTTTGATTGGATCGGTATTGGATGCAGATTTGCCACGATGGATGAATGGCTACATTGGTTCGCCAGTGAGCCGGTAAGTGCTCAGAAAACACAGATATTTCAAGCTAAACTCCTTGTTTTCCAAGCACTTATATATTTCTCCTGGAAAGCAAGAAATGGTGTTGTGTATCGGGAAGAAACATTCGATGAAGATAGGTGTGCTGCTGAAATAATTGGGCACTGTCGGAGCCGAATTTCTTCTAAGTGGAAGTGTAAGGGGATCGTCGACCATTGGGGAAATAGGGGGATTTAGTCTATCCTAGGAGCTTGGTTGATGTATAGGGATGGGGTATAGTTTATTTGGAAGGTCCTTGCTTGAGAGATAGTTTGTTTGAAACTTTTTGGTTGGGATATAGATGGATTAGTAACACTTTTGGGTTTGACTTGGGTAGCCTGCCTTCTGCCCAAGATCGTTCTTTTTGTTCTTACGAGTTAAACCCGTTGTATGGTTTAACTCTTTTTTTTGTAAATTCTCTGGTTTAACCACCACATCTATATATTTACCAATTCAAAACTAACAAATGTTTAATAAAACCTTATATTATCTACTAAATTCATATTAGAATACTATAAGAGTATGTTTTGAGGAAAAATCATATATATGTAACTAACAAATGTTTAATAAAACCTTATATTAACTACTAAATTCTTATTAGAATACTATAAAACTATGTTTTGAGGAAATATCATATAAGTAACTAACAAATGTTTAATAAAACCTTATATTAACTAAGAAATTATTTTTAGATTACGATAAAAGTATGTTTTGAGGAAAACTCATGTTAGTAACTAACAAATGGGTTGGTGAAGGGAAAAGGCATTCAACTGGTGCTGGGAAATCGAATTCTGTCTGGGTTCCAGTGGGTATCTCAGAGCATGCAGTTCAGATTGTGAATCAGCTGAAACTCTTGACAGATCAGTGTCAATCTCCCCAAGAGCATCCGTTTCCTGGGGTACCTTCAATTGATTTGTCTTTGGGGATCAATGGACAGCACCATAGTGCTATGAATGCGATGGAAAATAATTTAAATGCTACGGTGACAGTTGGACATGTTTCTCCAGAAAATGAAGGCTCTTGGTGCAAGGTTGTTAAGAAAAATGGGAGATCCCCTTGTGCTGATTCCAGATCACCTTTGACGAAAGGTAAGGGGAAAATTCATGACACAAACTTTTCGGTTGATTCTCAGTTTGCTCCACTCCTGCAAACTGATTGTGAGGGAAACTTCAGTAAGGATGAGTTGCTGAATAGTATGGTTGTCTCAGGAGGCGAGAGTAGCACTCGCGTGGTGAGTGTTCATGGATAAAATAAAAATTGCTGCCTGGAATATAGCGGGGATTAAAGACCCCGTAAAAAATAGTATTATTACTAGTTATTGCTTTGATAATGATATTTGTTTGATTGGGCTCTTGGAGACAAAACTGATTCAGAAAAACTTTGAAGATGTTCGTAATAGACTGATGAAAGGTTGGATGGTCTGTGCTAATGGAAATGCTGAGGAGAAAGGGCGCATCTGGTTAACATGGAACCCAGCTATTTTGGATGTTGAGATAATCAGTGTAAAGGAGCAGTTCATCCATTGTATTGCTCAGTCCAAAGATAAAAAAGTCAGATTTGCTGCTACCATTATTTATGCTCATAATGAAAAAGCTGACCGAGTGCCACTGTGGGATGATATGGAGCTGCTTGCTAACAGTATGGACCTGCCTTGGGTTGCTATGGGAGACCTGAACTGTATCCTATCTATGGAAGATAAATGGCCAGCAAGAAAATCCCAGAGAGATGAATTTATTGAGCTCGAGACTGCTCTGGACAGCTGCAGATTAGAGGACTTATCTTACACAGGTGCTAGACTCACTTGGTCGAACAAACAGAAAGGGCAGGATAAGTTAGAGCGTAAACTGGACAGGGTACTAGTGAATGACTATTGGATGGATTCATTCAGTAATTCCAAGGCTCTCTTCGACACCCCTCTTATCTCTGACCACTCCCCGGGTGTTGTCCTTGTGATAGAGGATAGGTGTAGAAGAAAATACCCCTTCAAGTATAAAAATTTCTGGGGTAAGGAACAGGAGTTTGAGGCTTTGGTCAGGGCTGCATGGACACCAGATGTTGTGGGTTCGAAACAATTCAAGCTTGTTCAAAAACTGAAGAGTGTCAAGGATACTCTTAAGCCATGGGATAAGGCTCGCTTTCCCGAACTACAGACACAAATCAAGCTGAACAAGAATACTCTTCACGACCTACAGCTCTGTGCTCAAACAGATAAATGCAATCAGCTCCTTGAGGATCAGATAGCAGCTGCAGAGGCTGAGCTAAGGCAGAATGTTGCCCGCCTGGTGAGTCTTACTACACAAAGAGCAAAAATTCATTGGCTCACTATGGGAGAGGAAACTTCCTCCCTCTTTTACAGAAGTGTGAAGGAGAGACAAACTAGAAATGTTGTGGTTTTCATGAAAGATGCCGAAGGGAGAGAAATTGAATCAGAAGAGCAAATCCGTCATCACATCCTAAGCTACTTCATGGAACTGCTTGCTACTGACTCTCCGATGGTCTCTCCATTGGACATCGAACCTGGAGTGGGTTTCAATAGGGACCAGACGACAGCTGCTATGCGCTTGCCCTGCTATGATGAGATTCGTAAAACTGTCTGGTCCATAGGAGCAAACAAGTCCCCCGGGCCGGATGGGTTTGGAAGCCAATTCTTCAAAGATGCATGGCATATAGTGGGTGTGGACACTTGTGAAGCTGTCCGGGAGATATTCAGACATGGGAAACTGCTTAAACAATTGAATTCTACCTTTGTTTCTCTTGTCCCGAAAGTCAGCAACCCGACTTTTGTCAAGGACCTTAGGCCGATATCCTGCTGCAATACCATCCTCAAGGTGGTAACCAAGATCCTCGCTGGACGTATCAAACATATGCTCGGTGATATTATATCTGACAGTCAAGGGGCCTTCATTCCGGGGCGTTCGCTTGCCCACAACAGCGCTATTGCGACTGAAATTATCAATGGCTACGGAAATAAGCGGGGCTCGCCTAGATGTACACTCAAAGTGGATCTCCAAAAGGCCTACGACTATTTGAGCTGGGACTTCATAAGGGCTGCACTCAGGTACTTTGATTTCCCGCCATCTATGATTAACTTGATAATGGAATGTGTTACGACAACCACATTCTCCATTCTCATAAATGGTGCTCCGGAAGGGTTCTTTAAGGGCAAGAGAGGATTGAGGCAGGGCGATCCACTCTCGCCTTATCTTTTCGTACTTTGTATGGAAGTTCTGAGTCGCATGATCACTAAGGCTACTGATGAAGCTGGGTTTAAGTTCCATCCGAAATGCGGTGTATTGAAGCTTGCTCATCTCGCCTTCGCTGATGATTTACTCATATTCTGCCATGGGGATGTTCACTCGGTTAGGATCATAAAGAGGTGCCTGGATAGATTCTTTGATATGTCGGGGCTGCGAGCTAATGCTGACAAGAGCACTGTCTACCTAACATGCTGTAAGGATGAGATTGCAGCAGGTATAATGGATGTGCTGGGGTTTGCCCGTGGTACTCTCCCTGTTAAGTACCTCGGCACACCCTTATGCTCTAGGAAAATTCTTATTCATGAGTATGGTGCTCTTTATGACAAGATTGGGGGTCTGATTCAAGGCTGGACGGCAAGGCAATTGTCTTATGCTGGGAGATTGCAGCTCATACGTGCAGTTTGCTTGGGAGTTCAGACCTTTTGGAGTCAGACTATTTTGCTCCCAAAGGGAGTTATAGACAGGGTGGAGAGCATGCTGAAAAAGTTCCTCTGGAATGGTAATATCAATGGAAAAAAGCATCTGGTGGCTTGGCATACAGTCACTAAGCCATATGAAGAAGGGGGACTACAAATCCGGGACCTTCAAGCATGGAACAAAAGTGTCTTTGCTAAGCTCTGGGGCGATATTGTGTTGCAGAAACCGTCTATCTGGAATAGATGGTGTATGCAAAACCACCAGGGAGGAGATTTCAGAAGAGAGCTGAGTTTGAAGAAGGATGATACATGGCTATGGAAATCTGTCCTACTGATAAAGGAAGAGTTGTCGGCTTCCCTTGTTGAAGAGGGCTTCGATGCATATGAGCTCAGCACCTTGCTTGATCCAGGTGATAAAATTTCTTGCTCTAAGCTATATAATTTATTCCGAACGAAAGGGCAAGAGGTAGATTGGGGAGGATTGCTCTGGGGAAAATTGCAGAACAGAAAATGGGCTTTTATCACTTGGTTGGCTGTCAATAAACGGCTGCAGACAGGTCGACGACTCAAACACTGGATGCCTGCTGATGTTGCAGTCTGCTCTCTTTGTCGTGGGGAAGAGGAGAGCGAGGACCATCTCTGGTTTGGTTGTCCCATGATCTCGGCAGTACAGCAGGTGGTGTTCTCTTGGGTGGGGATTGCTGTCCGATTTGATACTATTGGGGAGTGGCTTCACTGGTTTGCTCGTGAACCACCAAATATACAAAAGTCAAGGATGTTCCAGCTAAAGCTCATGGCGCTGCAAGCTACCATCTACTTCACATGGGCTGCTCGAAACAGAGCCTTATTTTGTAATGAACCTTTTAATATCATGCACTGTGCTGAGTCGATTATAGCAAGATGTCGATCCAGGTTTTCCATGCTATGCGGAGATAAGGCTAACATGGAAAGGCTGGATCGGCGGGGGAGATAGTAGGAGTCAGATTTTATTTATGTGTAGTACGGTTGGTATTGGGTAATTAGGTTGTGGTTGTGACAGTGGTTACATTTGGTGGGATTTTGGTTAGGTTGTGACTCTTTTGAGCTATCATAGTTGTTCTTTGGTGGGCATAGGGGGGACTTTTGGGTATACACCCTCTTACGTAAGACCCATGGTTTGGTCTTACAACTTTTGTAACTCGTGTTTTGGTGGTTTTAAACCGCCCCAGCTATATATTTACCTATTCAGAACTAACAAATGTTTAGTTCGGGGTTGGTGTTAGAGTGAGATTCTAGAGAGAGAAACTCTCTTTGAGAGGTTCTTTTCTCTTGTTCATCTCTACTCGTTTTGGCCGCCCCCTACATCCACCCTCGGGCTCAAAGGTTTGGCCCCGCCGGCGGGTGTCCCCGGTAGCAGGCCGTTTAGTTCTGGTCGGGTTCTGGGCGGATCTGGTGGTCCTCCCTCTCCTCTTGCCGGATATGGTGGCTCTCCCTCTTTGTGGCTCTCCCTCAAAACATACTCTTATAGTATTCTAATATGAATTTAATAGTTAATATAAGGTTTTATTAAACATTTGTTAGTTACTTATATGATTTCACCTCAAAACATACTCTTATAGTATTCTAATACGATTTTAGTAGTTAATATATGGTTTTATTAAACATTTGTTAGTTACTTATATGATTTCTCCTCAAAACATACTCTTATAGTATTCTAATATGAATTTAGTAGTTAATATAAGGTTTTATTCAACATTTGTTAGTTACTTATATGATTTCTCCACAAAACATACTATTATAGTATTCTAATATGAATTTAGTAGTTAATATAACGTTTTATTAAACATTTGTTAGTTACTTACATGAGTTTTCCTCAAAACATACTTTTATCATATTCTAACAACAATTTATTGGTTAATATAAGGTTTTATTAAACATTTGTTAGTTCCTTATATGATTTTTCCTCAAAACATACTCTTATAGTATTCTAATAAGAATTTAGTAGTTAATATAAGGTTTTTTTAAACATTTGTTATTTACTTATATGATTTTTCCTCAAAACATACTCTTATAGTATTCTAACATGATTTTAGTAGTTAATATAAGGTTTTATTAAACATTTGTTAGTTACTTATATGATTTTTCCTCAAACATACTCTTATATTATTTTAATAAGAATTTAGTAGTTAATAAAAGGTTTTATTAAACATTTCTAATTTATTATATGATTTTTCCTCAAAACATACTCTTATAGTATTCTAATACGATTTTATTAGTTAATATATGGTTTTATTAAACATTTGTTAGTTACTTATATGATTTCTCCTCAAAACATACTCTTATAGTATTCTAATATGAATTTAATAGTTAATATAAGGTTTTATTAAACATTTGTTAGTTACTTATATGATTTCTCCTCAAAACATATTCTTATAGTATTCTAATATGAATTTAGTATTTAATATAAGGTTTTGTTAAACATTTGTTAGTTAATTATATGGTTTTTCCTCAAAACATACCCTTATAGTATTCTACTAAGAATTTAGTAGTTAATATAAGGTTTTATTAAACATTTTTTATTCACTTATACGATTTTTCCTCAAAACAAACTCATCTAGTATTCTAATATGAATTTAGTAGTTAATATAAGGTTTTATTAAACATTTGTTAGTTACTTATATGATATCTCCTCAAAATACACTCTTATAATATTCTAATATGAATTTAGTTGTTAATATAAGGTTTTATTAAATATTTTTTAGTTACTTATATGATTTTTCCTCAAAACATACTCTTATATTATTTTAATAAGAATTTAGTAGTTAATAAAAGGTTTTATTAAACATTTCTTATTTACTTATATGATTTTTTCCTCAAAACATACTCTTATAGTATTCTAATATGAATTTAGTAGTTAATATAAGGTTTTATTAAACATTTGTTAGTTACTTATATGATTTCTCCTCAAAACATACTCTTATAGTATTCTAATATGAATTTAGTAGTTAATATAAGGTTTTATTAAACATTTGTTAGTTACTTATATGATTTCTCCTCAAAACATACTCTTATCGTATTCTAATATGAATTTAGTAGTTAATATAAGGTTTTATTAAACATTTGTTAGTTACTTATATGATTTATCCTCAAAACATACTCTTATATAGTATTCTAATAAGAATTTAGTAGTTAATATAAGGTTTTGTTAAACATTTGTTAGTTAATTATATGGTTTTTCCTCAAAACATACTCTTATAGTATTCTACTAAGAATTTAGTAGTTAATATAAGGTTTTATTAAACATTTTTTATTCACTTATACGATTTTTCCTCAAAACATACTCATATAGTATTCTAATATGAATTTAGTAGTTAATATAAGGTTTTATTAAACATTTGTTAGTTACTTATATGATATCTCCTCAAAATACACTCTTATAATATTCTAATATGAATTTAGTAGTTAATATAAGGTTTTATTAAACATTTGTTAGTTACTTATATGATTTTTCCTCAAAACATACTCTTATATTATTTTAATAAGAATTTAGTAGTTAATAAAAGGTTTTATTAAACATTTCTTATTTACTTATATGATTTTTTCCTCAAAACATACTCTTATAGTATTCTAATATGAATTTTGTAGTTAATATAAGGTTTTATTAAACATTTGTTAGTTACTTATATGATTTCTCCTCAAAACATACTCTTATAGTATTCTAATATGAATTTAGTAGTTAATATAAGGTTTTATTAAACATTTGTTAGTTACTTATATGATTTCTCCTCAAAACATACTGTTATAGTATTCTAATATGAATTTAGTAGTTAATATAAGGTTTTATTAAACATTTGTTAGTTACTTATATGATTTATCCTCAAAACATACTCTTATAGTAATCTAATAAGAATTTAGTAGTTAATATAAGGTTTTGTTAAACATTTGTTAGTTAATTATATGGTTTTTCCGCAAAACATACTCTTATAGTATTCTACTAAGAATTTAGTAGTTAATATAAGGTTTTATTAAATATTTTTTATTCACTTATACGATTTTTCCTCAAAACATACTCATATAGTATTCTAATATGAATTTAGTAGTTAATATAAGGTTTTATTAAACATTTGTTAGTTACTTATATGATATCTCCTCAAAATACACTCTTATAATATTCTAATATGAATTTAGTAGTTAATATAAGGTTTTATTAAACATTTGTTAGTTACTTATATGATTTTTCCTCAAAACATACTCTTATATTATTTTAATAAGAATTTAGTAGTTAATAAAAGGTTTTATTAAACATTTCTTATTTACTTATATGATTTTTTCCTCAAAACATACTCTTATAGTATTCTAATAAGAATTTAGTAGTTAATATAAGGTTTTATTAAACATTTGTTATTTACTTATATGATTTTTTCCTCAAAACATACTCTTATAGTATTCTAATACGATTTTAGTAGTTAATATATGGTTTTATTAAACATTTGTTAGTTACTTATATGATTTCTCCTCAAAACATACTCTTATAGTATTCTAATATGAATTTAGTAGTTAATATAAGGTTTTATTCAACATTTGTTAGTTACTTATATGATTTCTCCACAAAACATACTATTATAGTATTCTAATATGAATTTAGTAGTTAATATAACGTTTTATTAAACATTTGTTAGTTCTGAATTGGTAAATATATAGATGTGGTGGTTAAACCAAAGAAAATACAAAAGAAGAGTACAACCAAACAAAGGGTTCTACTCGTAAGAACCAAACAAAAACGGGGCTAAACATGGGTGCCCAGAAGCAAAATGGGAACCCAGACTAAAATAACCAAATCTACCCCAATCTATACCAAAAGTATTCCTATCCCTCTATCCCTCATAAAGAGGACACCTAACGAAGCCAAACCTCTTTTAATCTCCACCAAGAGAAACCAACGACTCACAAATCCTTAATATCATCCCACCAAGCTATATACACCAAAAGTCCAAACAAGAGGAGATAGAACTAGTTCCGCCTATTTCCCCAAGTATCTACAATCCTCTTGCATTTCCATCTAGCTGATATGCGACTCCGGCAATGCCCAATGATTTCAGCCGCGCATCTTTCCTCATCGAAGGTTTCATTCCGATATACGACTCCATTCCTTGCTTTCCAAGTGAAATAAATGAGCGCTTGAAACACAAGGAGCTTTGCTTGGTATACCTGGCTTTTCTGCACACTACCCGGCTCGCGAGCAAACCAGGATAGCCAGTCATCCATCGTATTGAATCTGCAGCCGATTCCGAATCAATTGAGTACTCTATCCTGCACTTTCTGAATTACGGGGCAGCCAAACCAAAGATGGTTTTCTGTCTCTTCTTCACCCCTACAGAGATAACAATCTGCAGCCTCAAACATTTGTTAGTTACTTATATGATTTCTCCACAAACATACTCTTATAGTAGTCTAATATGAATTTAGTAGTTAATATAAGGTTTTATTCAATATTTGTTAGTTACTTACATGAGTTTTCCTCAAAACATACTTTTATCGTATTCTAACAACAATTTATTGGTTAATATAAGGTTTTATTAAACATTTGTTAGTTACTTATATGATTTTTCCTCGAAACATACTCTTATAGTATTCTAATAAGAATTTAGTAGTTAATATAAGGTTTTATTAAACATTTGTTAGTTACTTATTTGATTTCTCCTTAAAACATACTCTTATAGTACTCTAATATAAATTTAGTAGTTAATATAAGGTTTTATTAAATATTTGTTAGTTCTGAAGCGGTAAATATATAGCTGTGGTCGTAAAACCAAACGATGTACAAAAGGTAAGACCATACTAGGGGTCTTACGTAAGAAGGGAACCAAAAAACTATACCCAAATCCCCTCTCTATCTCAAAACAACCGAACCTCCCAAACTCCCATACTCTAACCAGCCCCTAAGAATCAAACAGCCCAGTCGATCCAAGTTACCCATTAGCGCATATGCGCTTAATGGATAACCTGGATCGACAGCTAGCGATAATGTCATTCACACATCTAGTTATATCAAAAGGTTCATGGCTATATACAAGTCTGTTCCGAGCAAGCCAAGTAAAATAAATAAGCGCTTGAAAGCAAAGGTGCTTAGCTTTGTAGACCCGCTTCTTCCGGTTCTTCATGGGCTCCGACGAAAACCATGCGAGCCACTCTCCTATTGTCCCAAAGCGACAAGAAATTCCAGCCCAATCAAAAGTAATTTTCTGGACAGCGATAATAACGGGGCAGTTGAACCATAGGTGTTCGGACGTCTCTTCCGCTTCCTTACACAGCGCACAAGTAGCAGCAGCATCACCCAACCAATGCTTAGAAATATGGCCAGTTTGCAACCGGTTCCTCATGGCAAGCCAGGTTACAAAACTCCATTTCCTGCATACAGGGCGAGCCCAGATGATGCCACCCCAGTCCACCTCCTGTCCACTCGGTCTCAACAAAACATTTGTTAGTTACTTACGTGAGTTTTCCTCAAAACATACTTTTATCGTATTCTAACAACAATTTCTTAGTTAATTTAAAGTTTTATTAAACATTTGTTAGTTCTGAATAGGTAAATATATAGCTATGGTTATAAAAACCAATTTACAAAAAGGCAAGACCAAACTAGGGGTCTTGCGAAAAGGGAGGCCATAACTAAACAAAAATGCCCCTCTCTATACCCACCAATCTCCAAGTCCTACTCAACACCAACTACCTACCACAAAGTAACACCCAAAAACAAAATATCTTCAATCAACCTAGTGGCCGAAACCTGTCCATCCTGATCACCTACTCATAGACAAAATAACCACTAGGTGTGCCGAGTCAACCTATTCACGGAGGAGGGTTTCCTGACCATGGATAGGCGGGTTCGGCAACTAGTAATAATAACCGACGCACATTTAGTTACATTAAAAGGCTCATGTCTAAACACTAGCCTGTTTCTCGCTTGCCATGTGAAATAAATCAGAGCTTGGAAGCTAAGTAACTTCATGATATATACCGGCTTCTTCCTTGAATTCCTGGGCTCTCTCGCGAACCAGTCGAGCCACTCCAGGACCGTGTGAAATCTGCAGCCAATACCGCTCCAAGTAAAGACGAGATTCTGCACCTCAACAATTACCGGACAAGAGAACCAGAGGTGTTCGACAGTTTCTTCAGCATTCCGGCATAGTGGACATGTAGCCGAGCCCGCACCCAGCCAGTGCTTAACTATATGCCCAGTTTGTATTCTGTTTCTCGCAGCCAACCATGTACAAAATGCCCATTTCCGACAGTGTGGACGATCCCAGATAAGCTCCCCCCACAGTATCTGTTCTCCCCGGTGACGAAGCACATCATACATCTTCCCCGACACCAAGGCTCCATCCTCATTGAGTACACTGTCCCGCTGTGGCTGGAGCCCCGCAGCATCAGCCAGAGATACACCAATCTCCGTCTTAACTGACAGAACAGCCCTCCAGAGCCAAGAATCATGAAGACGAGGAGCAGCCTCCCACCATCGATTATCTCGAACATGGTTTGAGGAGCACCATCGCAGCCAGATGCTCTCCCTTTGCTGTACTAAATCTCCCCAAAGCTTTGCAAAAATACTTTTGTTCCAGGCTTGCAATTGGCGTACACCCAAGCCCCCTTCAGAGGTCGGTTTAGTTACCTCTGACCAGGCCACGAGATGCCGTTTGCCATCGATGCTGCCATTCCAAAGAAAGCGTTTCATCATACCCTCCACTTTCTCAATTACACCTTTTGGGAGGAGGATGCTTTGGCTCCAAAACGTATTAATTCCAGCACATACAGACTTAATTAATTGAAGCCGACCCGCATACGACATTTTCCTCGCCGACCATGTATGAATGACCCCGCTGATCTTATCATACAGGCCATCATACTCATGTATACGTATCCTTCTGGAGCTCAGAGGAACACCCAAGTACTTGACCGGGAGTTCACCTCTCACAAAACCCAACTGCGAGGTGATACTATCAGCCACTTCCTCGCTGCAGCCTACGTAGACCGTGCTCTTATCGACATTAGCTCTCAGTCCTGACACAGCAAAGAATCGATCCAGGCAGTTTTTAATTACCTTGACAGATTGTAGATCCTCGTGACAGAAGATCAGCAAGTCATCGGCGAACGCAAGATGGACAAGCTGGATGTTTTTGCATCTTGGGTGATATTTGAATTCTGGACGTTGTGCTGCCGTATGGAGCATCCTAGACAGCACCTCCATACATAGGACGAAAAGGTAGGGGGAGAGGGGGTCCCCCTGCCTAAGTCCTCGTCGACCATGGAAGAAACCCTCCGGAGCACCGTTGATCAAAATCGAGAAGGTAGGGGAAGAAATACACTCCATGATCAGATTTATGAGAGTAGACGGCAAGTTTAGATAGATCAAGGTTTCCTTCACAAACTCCCAATTCAGAAAATCGTAAGCTTTCTGGAGATCGACCTTGATTGTACATCTCGGAGAGCCCCTTTTTGTCCCATATCCATAAACAATTTCACTGGCCACTGCCGTGTTATGAGCAAGGGATCGACCAGGTATGAATGCACCTTGGCAGTCCGATATCACCCCACTCAGCATATTCTTCAGCCTCCCCGCAATAATCTTTGTGACAACCTTAAGTACAGTGTTGCAACACGAGATGGGTCTCAGGTCCTTGACTAGCGTTGGATTTTTAACCTTAGGAATCAGGGATATAAAAGTCGAGTTGAATTGCTTAAGAAGTTTTCCATGTCTGAATATCTCCCGAATAGCTTCACAGGCATCAACTCCCACTATCCTCCAAGCATCCTTGAAGAATTGGCTTCCGAAGCCATCCGGCCCAGGTGACTTGTTGGGACCAATCGACCAGAACTTTTTCCTTACTTCATCATAGCAGGGCAATCTGCATAATTCAGCAGCTACAGAGTCATCAAACCTTGCAGCATGAGGAATATTGAGCGCTTCCCTTGGCTGATCAGTAGCTAACAGTTCTGTGAAGTACTCCAGGATATGCTGCCTTATCTGCTCCTCATTCTCTATCTCGACACCATTCTGGTCACACATGAACAGGATAGCATTCCTTGCTTGTCTTTCTTTAACACTACGATAAAACATGGATGAAGTCTCCTCTCCCATGGTCAGCCAGTGCATTTTGGCTTTCTGGGCTGTGAGACTCAACAACCGAGCCACATTTTGCCTTAGAGCAGTCTCAGCAGCTGCTATACTGTCCCCAAGAGCAGAATTATTTTTTTCAGTTTGCATTCTCAATTGTAGATCATGCAATGTTCTCTTGTTGAGTTTAATCACGGTTTGGAGCTCTGGGAATCTGGCTTTATCCCAAGGTCGAAGTGCATCTTTTACATTTTTCAGCTTCTTGGCAAGTATATACTGTTTAGACCCTATCACACCTTCCGTCCATGCAGCTCTAACCAAAGGCTCGAACTCTTTTTCCTTGCCCCAGAAATTTTTATATTTAAATGGATATCGACGGGTAGATACATCATTGCTTAGCAGAACTACCGCTGGAGAGTGGTCAGAGACGCCAGGCGTATCAAAGAAAGCTTTGGTATTTTCAAAGGTGTCCATCCAGACGTCGTTCACAAGCACTCGGTCTAGCTTCCTTTCTATCTTGCCCTCCCCCTTTTGTTTGTTGCTCCATGTTAGAAAAGCACCTGAATAGGGAAGGTCAAATATATCATAATTTTCCAGAACTGATTGTAGCTCAGCAAATTCATCCCCTTGACCCTTTCTACAAGGCCATTTTTCCTCCTGTTTTAGAATGCAATTCAGGTCCCCCAATACAACCCATGGTATGTTAATCTGATCAGCAAACAACCTCATTACATCCCATAAGGGACGTCTGTCAGTTCTGGCATTATGAGCGTAAACAAACGTAGCAGCAAACTTGAATTTCCTGTCCACAGATTCCACAATACACTGAATGAACTGATCTTGTATTGAAACTATATCAACAGCAAAAACATTCGGGTTCCACGTGACCTAGATGCGTCCTTTCTCAGTGCTACTGCCATTAATGCACACTTCCCAATCCTTCATCAGTCTGCCACGAACATCCTCAAAGTTCTTAAATTCTAATTTCGTTTCTAGTAGCCCTATTAGGCTTGTATCATTATCAAAGCAATAGCTAGTTATTAGACTATCTTTCACGGGATCGTTGATGCCCGCAATATTCCATGAGGCGATTTTGAGCTTATTCATGACAACCTTCCATGTGAGTGCTACCCTCACGACAGTTAAGACTGTAAGCGTTGCTGAAGCCCGAACCTCCCATCAGTTCCTCCTCATCTGTGTGGTTCAGAACAGCAAAATGCGAAGCAGAAATGAAAGGTGGATCAATTATGACCTGTTTTCCTTTATCCGGATGATTCTTGGGAGATTTCCCATTACTCCTGCTAACAACTTCACTCCAGCTAGCACCTGAATTACTTCCCACGGGGGTAAGGCAAGGCTTCAGATCACAGGCCTCAGGAGAAGGTGCTGAGGGAATAGTACATTCTTCAACCACCCTGGACAGAACCCTGTTAGTCTCAGCAGGCCCATTAATATCATTAACCACCACATTTAAAGCATCTTCCCCTCTCATATCCTTTAAGAACTGCACAGTGTGATCAGATATGCCCACTGGTTTCCAAATCTGGTGTTCTTTTCCTTTGTTCTGCCATTTCTCATGCTTTCTCCCCATCAGATTATTGGAGCTGCTACCCACAGCCATACTCCGACCATACCCATATGCGGGGATCTGGTCAGCAGGTTGTCTGGATCCACACCTGTCCTGTGAATGCCCAAACTGACGACACAATACGCACTTAGCAGGCAGCCATTCGAAAATTATCGGTTGTTGGTACGAGGATCCGTCAGTATTCTCAATCTCAATCGATTTCAGGCAGGCATCCTCTACCGAAACCTCAACTAGCAGACGGGCATAGGACATCCTTTCTCCCCAAGCTGTCCGTCCATCAACACAAATTGGATTTCCAATTGCACATCCCAGTCTGCTCAGTGTAGTGTTGTTGAGAAAAGTAGGATTCAAGTCCGGGACACTCACCCAGCAAGGAATCCGGTTGAAAGCTCCCCAGGATATCGGCATACCATCAGTCCAGCGTTTCAGAATAAGCGGCTTCGACCCAAGGATATTCCAGGGGCCGTTACCTAGAACCCAGTCTAGGTCACTCTCCGATTGGAATCTGAATACATAAACGCCATTAGTTTTCTGGAACATAGAGGGGCTTTCCACAGCCCAGTTCGCATCCACGTACTCCTTTACAATCCCATAAGGCACCTGCGCCCCCGCAACAATCCCGATCAGTGTAGCAACCCATCTCTTCCTCGAGTCTGCGACGTCCTCTTCCCTAATCTTTAGTTTCCCCTTCTGAACATCCGGGAAGAAGGATAGCTTCTCCGCTGTAGCAATGTCTCGATTCCCACTACCCTTAACAGAGTCCGAAAGGGGGAGCATCTGAAAGATCGATTTTTTCCTCAGTGCGATACTCCTTCTCAGGGCTTCAGCAAAGGAGACGTCATTACTCTTTGTGTTGTCAGCCGACGAAGACCCACTTTCCTTGTTCTCATCCTGAACCTTCTTATTATCCCCTCCAATGCCTGCATTCTCTGAATCCGCATCCTTCGAACCAGTGTCCAACGCCGCATCAGGATTTCCAGAGGAGCCCGTCCCAGGTGAGGGATTCCCATTACTCTTCGAACTGCTCTCCGCCTTTCGGCTCCCCGTACCCTTGCTTGCTTTCTTCGCCATACCCGGACGACCGCCGGGACGGACAGACCAAAAATTTGTTAGTTACTTAAACATTTAAAAACATTTGTTAGTTACTTATATGATTTTTCCTCAAAACATACTCTTATAGTATTCTAATAAGAATTTAGTACTTAATATAAGGTTTTTTTAAACATTTGTTATTTACTTTATGATATTTCCTCAAAACATACTCTTATAGTATTCTAATATGATTTTAGTAGTTAATATAAGGTTTTATTAAACATTTGTTAGTTACTTATATGATTTATCCTCAAAACATACTGTTATAGTATTCTAATAAGAATTTAGTAGTTAATATAAGGTTTTATTAAACATTTGTTAGTTACGTATATGATTTTTCCTCAAAACATACTCTTATAGTATTCTAATAAGAATTTAGTAGTTAATATAAGGTTTTATTAAACATTTGTTAGTTACTTATTTGATTTCTCCTTAAAACATACTCTTATAGTATGTAAAGCCCCGGATTTTTAAATCCTAATTCTCGGAAAAAGAAATTAAATATGAATTTAAATCGGGTTAACTAAAATCTCTTAAAATGAATTCCGGCATATAATTATTTTAAATGGGCTTTCATTCAGATTTATTTTCGCTTTCGCTTGCTAAAATTTGAAAGTATAATATAATTTTATTATTTGATTCAGTTCGAGAATTCGATTTCAATTTGAAGTTTTAAGCTTTATATCTTTTGAGTCGGGTTAAAGTCGAGTGAGCGGGTTTCATGATTTATTTTATTATATTCTATTTCGTTTTCGGGTATTTTCCTTGGGATCATATTCCTTATGTCTTCCACCTCAAATTTCTCGGTCTTTTATCCCTATTTCAATTTTAAAGTTATTATAATTGTGGTATGATTTGGATAAGAATAATTTTGGTGTTTGGGCAATTAGAGAAAATTTGACCACATAAATTTCTTTCTTCTCTCTCCCCCCTCTCTCTCTCTCTGTTGTTCTCAGAATTTCAATTTCGGAGGAGATTCCGCTACATTGCAATTCCCAGCTAATTGTTGTCTTCATTCAAACACCCAGCAAAACCCACAAACCCACAATTTTTATCAATCTCCTTTTCTTCCGCTTCTGCACCCCACAAAGGCTCCCCTTTTTGGTTCCCAGTTTCGCCGGACAGCCACCACAACAGTCACCACAATCCATCGACACCAGCAGGCCACCGTTCTTCCTCGCCGCGGCGCCGCCATGAGCCCAGGGAGCGTCCCCTGTTTTGCCGAGAAGCAGGGAGCCGAGCCGAGCCTCACCAAAGCTCCATTTCTCCTCCTCCTTTGCGAGCCGCGCCCAGCAATTCCCCTCTCTCTGACGTCGTTAGAAGAAACAGACGGAATCTCGCCAGAGCCATTCCGGGCGCAGCCTCGAGCACCTCTGAGCCTCCATTCCATTCGTCCTCCACCATCCTCCGAGATCCGGCGTCCGACGAACCGATCCAGGCAGGATCCCGGAGCCACTGATGTCGATGCCGCCGCGCCTCCCTCTTCTTTCCCCGGTTTTCCGTTCGGGAGGTTTGTTCTGTTTTATTTCCGTTTTCGATTCAAATCTCCTTCAAGCGTGCTCGTACTTAACCATATCCCTTCCTAGGCTCGAGAAACGCCCTTTCCCCCGCCGATTTGAAGCCGGAATCCGCCATTACCGCCGGAGAGTCCCCTCGAAGACGTCTCGGTAAATTCCTTCTCTCCTCCTTCTCTCGTGCTTTCGCGCTTCCTATGTGTGTGTGGGTGTGGTCGGAATTCCAATTCGATCGGGATGGGAGTGGTTTCGGGTTGAGAGGAAGCCCACCGGAGACCGAGCTCTTCTCCCTCCTTCCTCCGTCACTTTTCTGACTCAAGAGCTCTGTCCAATTTGAGAGGAAGGAGGCAGGATCCGTTCTTTCTTTTCTTCCTTGGGCTTGGGCCTATTTTTGTCCGGATCCGGGTTCTTCTTTAATTCCGGGTTGGATCTTCCCTTTCTTTTCTTTTGGATCCGGGCCTGATTGGATATTTCGGGCTGGGCCTATTTTTCGGGTTGGGCAGTGTGATATTGGGCTTAATGGGTTGTTTTATAAATTGTTAAATTGTTATTGTGTTATATAATGTTATGATTTATAATTAATTATTGTTAGTTTATTGGATTATTACTATTATATGTTATTCTGAATTTTGTGATAATATATTTTTTTCTGAAAATATTATATGTATTATGTTATTATTAGATGTTGTTAAAAGATGTGATTTTTGGGTTTTGATCTATAAATGGGGTTTATAAGATGGATCAAATTTGGTGATTATTTTAGACAAATATTATTGGTAATTTAATTAAAAAGGGGTTTTCAAGCTTTGGGAATTATCTCTTAAATGATTTATTATTTGAAAACCAAAATGCCGGGATTGTGTTAATAATATGATTTTGGGAAATTGGTTAAGGATTTCAATGTAAAATGCCGGAATTATTTCTATGTCATGATTTTGAGAGATTGGTCTTAAGGTTTAAATGTTTAATGTCGGGATTTGACTAAGTGCGATTTTGAAAGAATTATTTATTTTCTGAGTTGACTTAACTTGAGATTTAAGAGTTTGGAAAATATGGTTGGTACGATTTTATCAATGGGTTGATTGGAAGTAAATGATTTTGGTTGACGTTGATCGTATCGGAAAGGTTTTGGAAATGGTTTCACTATCTATTGATTTTGAGAATGTTGAGAACTTGGGTTTCGTGTGTGTGAATGTTGGCCCGGTAGCTTATGGAATGACTTGATGATAGGTGTGTATTGCTTTTGGATTGCTTTGGACTTGCATTTGGGCCCTTGCTTGTGTTATCTTGCTGTTCTGCATCTTCAGGTAAGTTCCCTAGGTGGCTTACTCAGGTTGGACATTCATGCCTGTTGTTGCATTTTATGTTAGGTGTTGCATTTGCATAAAAGCATGCCATGTAGTATCCTATTTAGGTTGCACTAATTGAATGAGCATCTGCTTACTTTATGCGTTTGAAATAGAACGGCCGTTATCTGTGATAGTCCTAGAGTCTTTGCTAGGGTCATAGGGTAGCCCAGCCTCATCGGGTACCCTGAGTCAATCGAGTCATGAACTTCCGTATATTATGATATGCCTGCGGGCTTTATTGTGGAGCGGGTTAGGCATGCGTGCCCCCCGATTATGATGGAATGCATTCATGAGCTGGCCAGTCTCCGCCCTATCGGATGGGGGTGGAGGTAGGAGAGGGATATGCCACTTGGCATTGTCTTGGGCCCTTTACAGTATTTCTGCACATTATTATACTTAGGGGCATGCTAGTGTGTTTGACTTTCGTACTGCATTAGAGCATCTTTATTAGGTATAACACATACTATGTGGCCTCAGCGAGGACTGCCGGTCCCGCATGAGTGGCTCGATCTGACTCCTTTCCCCGTTGATACGGGGTTAGCCGCAGGGTGGTCCGATCTTCGACAACAAGCAAGAACTAAACAAGAAGCAAGAACGCAGCAATGTAAGACTCAAGAAACACCAATAACTCGATCAAGAATTGATCAAGATCTTCAAGAAAGACACGAAACAGCAAGAACAAAAGGAAAGACTCGAAATTGTTATGAAAGAATGAAAAGACACGACCTGATAAGGACTGAGTCGATCTGTATAGAACAAGATAGAGACCCCAGGCCTCCTAAGAGGGTAGGAACCAATACCAATGACTACACAACCCGCCTCTACAACCCTACACAATCAAGCGGACAACTTGAAGGCACAAGGAGGGGGCTTGTGGATACTAGGATCACCAAGTCTTGCGAAGTTGATGAACACAAAGCAAACCAAGCTAAAACAAACCAATTCGATGATCAACGAGCACAGCTCTAGTTGGATCAACAAGACACTCCACGTGTTTCACACAATTTGAGAGATCTAAATTCTATTCATAATGTTCTAATTGAATTACAATAGGAGAACTCGGAATATATAGGCCACGCAGGGCTGTTGGGCCGAGTTAGATGATAAAATAAGATAAAACTAACATCTAATGGAAATAATAAAAATAACCTTAAAGTTTCCTAAAATAACTTAAGTAAAAGAAATACTAAAAATAGGAAATAAACATAATGTTCAAGACTTAATTAAAATCCCGTCAAAACAGTGACAGCTTGCAAAGATGTGCATTTTCGGCCAATTTCGAGGTTGAATCTGGAAAAACCTTCAACAGAAAAGTTGTAGATCTCTTCGTCCTCGTTCCAACAAGATATGGCACGCCTCAATCCGATAAATATTGAATCCGTACGACCCATTTTACAGAGACGTCGAAAAGCTGTCAAATGACTATGAATGAGCTAAACGTCAAGCTCCCACCTTTGGACCTTTTCCCATGGTGGAGCCTTCTTCTTCCTTTTTAGAAAGACATCATCCGAAGGTGTCTTGGATGGTCCCGCATCAATCTCCCTTTCTTGAAAAGGATTCGTCCTCGACTCCAAGGTCATATATGATTCCGCACATGCAGCCACACGAGCTCCTGGATCGAACACCATATGCCCATGGAAATCCATCTCAAGAACGATTGGTGTAGGGATTGACCACTCCTTGTTGGATATTGTCTCAGCTTCATCTACAAAATCAAGAAAAGAAACTTTATGAGTGCATAATTCAGATTCCAGATGAATGTCATGATGTTCTAACTTAATATGCACTTGAGCTTGGTCAATGATCCCTAAGTTTCCTTCCAAAACTAGCAAGTTTTCATCCTTTTCCAAGGCTGAATTTTCAATTAACTCAATGCTAGCAATAGTAGAAGAAGTTTCATCATCAATGATCATATTAGAAATTATGCCTTCTTCTAAGCATGTAGTTTGACACAAATCTTTGCTTTGATTATCAGCACAGGGTATAGGTTGAACACTTAAAACATTACTAACAATCAAAGAATCTTCATGCTCATAGTCAATGCAATTTTCATGATCATAGGCAAGTAAACTAACATCTTGATCATTACTAACAACATGCTCTACATTTTCAGCAATAAAAGAAGCATCTATGCTAGAAGAAACATGATGTTGAATAACATTATTAAGGGGAATAGGATGAGATTCTGCCCTTTCATTAGATGGCACTTCAGCTTTAGGTGGGACTCCTTGTCCGAACACCGTATTAGAGCCAAAACGCTGAAGCTCTATTGCCGTCAAGCTTTTATCTATCTTAGCTAACTTCTCCATGGCGGTATTGTACCAGTCGTTGCCCTGGTTAGTAGACATCACAAAGTAACAAGCAAAGAACTATGTAAAGGTTAGAGAAATATAAACAACCTCACAATGTGTTTCGCTCACACTCCCTCTCTAATTGGTATGTCACGCTTGTTGGGGCAATCCGCTTTGGGCAAATCAACAACCAAGCAAAGAACAAAGCAATCAAAGTATATGAATTCAAGAGAATGAACAAAATCACCAACAAGAGTACTCGACAGGAGGTTCAAGCACTCGACACAACAATAAGACACTCAAGTACTCGATCAAGATGAGAAGAGCACTCGACACACACAAGAGTTCACTCGGCAGGGGCTGAGATCACTCGACACTCACACAATCAACTCGATCAACACAAGAGAGAACTCGACCAGGGGGAGATCTCTTCGACACACACACAATAGCACTCAATAGAAGAGAAAGTGCTCGACAACAGCCACAACTCAACTCGACAAGGCTGTATGAAAAGAGAAAATAAAGAAAACTTAAGAAAGAATGGAAATTTACCTCTTTTGATTGAAAACCTTAAGTTATGATGTTGTAGTTGCAAGGTAGGGTTTCAATTTTGTGGAGGTGTATGTGTTTGGGGAATAGGTATGTCGATTAGGGCTGAGAGAAGGGTTCACCAATTGGTCCTTGGGAGCTTTCTTGCACTAGATCAACAATAACTAACAAACACTTTCTTCTTTTTTTTTTTTTGAATTTTCGGACTGATTTTCTACTGTTTTTTTTATATAAACTAATACAAGAAAGGCTTAAGATGTATGAAGGACTCGAAAATTCTGAATGAATGGTGATAGAAATAAAAATTTCAGCCCTAATGCAAAGATATAGATAGAATGGCTAATTTAGGTAATAAGATCTATCTTGTGCCTTTAGATAGTTGATAGATATAATGGAAATTAATATCCAACAACTTAATAAAATCTGATTTTAGGCAATGGATAAAAGATAAATCAAACTTCCCAAAGATAGAATAGATAAACAAAAGGATAGGAAAGATAGAACAAAGTAGGGTTTGCTCTTTGTGTGGTGGTAGAGTCGGCCAAGCAAGGACTTATGGGGACAGCTAGGGCTGCCGTCGGCGGTTAGAGTACACAACAGGGGCTGTGCACACTTGTGGCCGACTCCACTGGTCTTGGCTAGGCTTTGTGTTTAGGCTATGCAACCACAAACAATCACAAACTCAAGATTAGTGCAAGAATCAATAAAGAATTGCAAGAAGTAAATAACCAAAGCAAGAAAAGGACTCTTTTTTGTGGTTTTTGTGTTTATGAAAAGAAAAGACTCAATCTTGATGTCGGAAACCAAAGCTCTGATGCCAATTTGATACGGGGTTAGCCGCAGGGTGGTCCGATCTTCGACAACAAGCAAGAACTAAACAAGAAGCAAGAACGCAGCAATGTAAGACTCAAGAAACACCAATAACTCGATCAAGAATTGATCAAGATCTTCAAGAAAGACACGAAACAGCAAGAACAAAAGGAAAGACTCGAAATTGTTATGAAAGAATGAAAAGACACGACCTGATAAGGACTGAGTCGATCTGTATAGAACAAGATAGAGACCCCAGGCCTCCTAAGAGGGTAGGAACCAATACCAATGACTACACAACCCGCCTCTACAACCCTACACAATCAAGCGGACAACTTGAAGGCACAAGGAGGGGGCTTGTGGATACTAGGATCACCAAGTCTTGCGAAGTTGATGAACACAAAGCAAACCAAGCTAAAACAAACCAATTCGATGATCAACGAGCACAGCTCTAGTTGGATCAACAAGACACTCCACGTGTTTCACACAATTTGAGAGATCTAAATTCTATTCATAATGTTCTAATTGAATTACAATAGGAGAACTCGGAATATATAGGCCACGCAGGGCTGTTGGGCCGAGTTAGATGATAAAATAAGATAAAACTAACATCTAATGGAAATAATAAAAATAACCTTAAAGTTTCCTAAAATAACTTAAGTAAAAGAAATACTAAAAATAGGAAATAAACATAATGTTCAAGACTTAATTAAAATCCCGTCAAAACAGTGACAGCTTGCAAAGATGTGCATTTTCGGCCAATTTCGAGGTTGAATCTGGAAAAACCTTCAACAGAAAAGTTGTAGATCTCTTCGTCCTCGTTCCAACAAGATATGGCACGCCTCAATCCGATAAATATTGAATCCGTACGACCCATTTTACAGAGACGTCGAAAAGCTGTCAAATGACTATGATGCGGGGTTAGCCGCTGTTTTCCCGACCTTCTTGACGTTGTGGACTCGGACTCACAAGAACACAAAGAAATGGCACAAGTGAGACAAGAAAACGCAGCAAAGGGGGGATTAAACCTTGGGAGCAAGGCTGAATTCAAGTGAAAGGAGAAAACAGAACAAAATAGAGGAAAATGAAAGGGAAAGATAGGAGGAATCAACCTTAATGAACAACAAGAAGACCCATTGGGACAATGCACCAAGAACCAACTTGAATGACACCAAAACCAACCCTATACAACCTTACACAACCATGGCTGGCCATGGAAGTACAAGGAGGAGGTTCGTGCTCATCTCGGAATCACCAATCTTCGGGAAATTGACAAAACCAAGTACAACCGAACTAGATGCAACACACATGCACACAAGGCATGAAGCTCTCACCTTTGGAGAGTGAAACCAACTAGGTTTTCATTACAAGATTCAAAAGTGTCTTCAAATGAGAGTTTACAAGCCTTAAATAGGAGAGAAAATCAGCCCAAAAGCAAGGGCCCAAAAACACAAGTTCTACTAAACCCAAACAAAGGCCCAAAACTCTAAGTCCAAAACAAGGAAGCAAATGAAGGCTAAGTATGATTGGTGGCTGAATCACTCTTAGTCGAACCCGAGAATGGTTCAGTTTCAAGCAATGTGATGATGTCATCCTCGGGCTCCTTTGGTAGCACCAACTTCATATGGTGGATGATGAAAGCGTTAAGCTCCTCTCTTATCTTCTTAGCTCGTGACCTTGTGATAGGTCCATGTCCATCTCCGAAACAAGGTGCATTGGGTGGTTCTTGGGATGGTCCTCCATCATTCTCCCCTTTTTGGAAAGGATTCGACCTCGAATCCATGTCTTCATCCTCATCTAGGTAGGGGGTGAGATCGGCGACATTGAATGTTGCACTAACTCCATAGTCACCCGGTAGGTCAATCTGGTAGGCATTATCCCCGAATCGTTGCAATACCTTGAATGGACCATCTCCTCGAGGTGCGAGCTTAGACTTGCGCTTTTTTGGAAATCGCTCCTTTCGCAAATGCACCCAAACTAGATCACCGGGCTGGAAAATCAGCTTGCGACGCCCCTTGTTGGCTCGTTTGGCATTCTCTTCGGCCTTTTGAATTAGCCGGACACGAGTACGCTCATGAAGCTCCCGAATGAATGCCACCTGTTTTCCTGCATCAAAGTCTTCTTTCTCCCTCATGGGACATGGGGTAAGATCTAAAGGGGTTAGTGGGTTAGTACCATAAACACACTCAAATGGTGTAAGCTTAGTGGATGAATGCACAGTCCGGTTATAAGCAAACTCCACATGAGGTAAAGCATCCTCCCACAACCTCAAATTGTTCCTAATGATAGCCCTAAGGATGGTAGTAAGGGTCCTATTGGTTACCTCCGTTTGCCCATCGGTTTGTGGGTGACTAGAGGTGGAAAACAGCAATTTCGTCCCCATTTTACCCCAAAGAGTCCTCCAAAAGTGGCTAAGAAATTTCACATCCCGATCGCTCACTATAGTCTTAGGTACTCCATGAAGCCTAACAATCTCTCTAAAGAAAAGGTTAGCCACATTAGAGGCATCATCGGTCTTATGGCAAGCGATAAAGTGAGCCATCTTAGAGAAACGATCAACAACCACAAAGATCGAATCTCTCCCCTTCTTAGTCCTAGGTAACCCAACAATAAAGTCCATGGATATGTCCTCCCAAGGGGCTGCAGGAATGGGCAATGGACAATACAAGCCATGGGGTTGTAACCTAGACTTAGCCTTCAAACAATCAACACATCTCTTAACCAAATGTTCTACATCTCGAAGCATGCGAGGCCAAAAGAAATGTGTGTGTAGCATATGATAGGTCTTATCCCTCCCAAAATGGCCCATCAAGCCGCCTCTATGGGCTTCCTCAACCAACAAGAGCCTAAGTGAACAACGGGGAATACAAACCTTATCAATCTTGAAAAGAAATCCATCAAACAAGTAGTACTTATCTAAGGATCCTTTAGCCACACAATGATTGTAAATCTGTCCAAAATCAGGGTCATCTACATAAAGCTCCTTAATATATGCAAAGCCTAAGATCCTTGAGTCTAATGTAGACAACAACATGTATCTCCTCGAAAGGGCATCTGCCACAACATTATCTTTTCCTTTCTTATACTTAATGACATAAGGGAATGTTTCTATAAACTCCATCCAACGACCATGCCTCCTATCCAACTTGTCTTGGCTCTTAAAATGCTTTAAGGACTCATGATCAGTGTGCAAAATAAACTCCCTAGACCAAAGATAATGTTGCCATGTCTTAAGAACTCTAAATAAGGCATACAACTCTTTATCATAAGTAGGGTAATTAAGACAAGCTCCTTTCAATTTTTCTGAAAAATAGGCAATGGGCTTACCTTCTTGCATGAGAACTCCACCAATGCCTATGCCTGATGCATCACACTCCACTTCGAAGGGCCGGTTGAAATCTGGAAGTGCTAAGACCGGGGCCTGCGTGAGATGCTCCTTTAAGGCGTTGAACGCCTTCTCTTGGGCCTTTTCCCATGTGAATGGGTGATGCTTCTTGGTGATCTCGGTTAGAGGGGCTGCAATGGTGCTGAAATCCCTCACAAACCGACGATAGAAGCTAGCTAATCCAAGGAAGCTCCGAACATGGCCAATTGATGTAGGAGTAGGCCATTCTTGGATCACTTTGATCTTGCTCTCGTCCACCTTCAATCCATGTGAGCTGACCACAAAACCAAGAAAAGTAACACAATTAGTGCAAAGCTCACATTTCTCCAAATTAGCATAAAGGTGCTCATGACGAAGAGTAGATAGCACTTCTCGTAAGTGTAACTCATGCTCTTCTAGGGATCTACTATACACAAGTATATCATCAAAATAAACCACAACAAATTTCCCTATGAAATGCCTAAGAACATGATTCATAAGACGCATGAAAGTGCTAGGGGCGTTGGTAAGCCCAAAAGGCATAACCAACCACTCATAAAGACCAAACTTGGTCTTAAAGGCTGTTTTCCACTCATCCCCCTCCCTCATACGAATTTGATGGTATCCACTCTTTAGATCAATCTTAGAAAAGGTAGTGGCTCCATGTAACTCGTCTAACATGTCATCTAAGCGGGGTATTGGGTGGCGGTACTTCACCGTGATGTTGTTGATGGCTCGACAATCCACACACATCCTCCACGAACCATCCTTCTTTGGCACTAGAAGTACGGGAACAGCACATGGGCTAAGGCTCTCCCTCACATAACCCTTATCCAACAACTCTTGCACTTGGGATTGGATCTCTTGGGTTTCCTTAGGGTTCATCCTATAGGCTGGGCGGTTAGGTAAGGTGGCTCCCGGAACAAGGTCTATTTGGTGCTCAATGCCTCTAATAGGTGGTAGACCGGCTGGAATCTCATTGGGAAACACATCCTTAAACTCCTCAAGTAGCCCCAAAATCCTCTTAGGTAGGGTAGCCTTAAGATCATCACTCAACAAAGCAAGCTCCTTACATAACAACATAAGAGTGGTCTCGGGGTCAAGGTACTCCTTAAGGTCTTGCTTAGAGGCTAGAAGAACTCCCTTAGGTTGGCTCGGCTCAATGGACGATGATGGGTGTGGTGTGGTCTTGGGCTGCGGACACTCAGTTTCCTCCCGCCCTTTCTTCTCCTCCCTTCCCCGTTTCTTCTCATACTCATCGGCAACTTGGGTTGGGGTCATGGGCTTGAGGACAACATTCTTCCCCTTAAACACAAAAGAATGACGATTAGTTAAACCATCATGAATGACCTTCCTATCATATTGCCATGGACGACCCAAAAGAATATGACAAGCTTGCATAGGCACTACATCACATAAAACACTATCCTCATAATGTCCTAGTGTTATGGCAACCTTACCTTGCTTGTTCACTTTCAATTCACCACAATCATTCATCCAATGCAATTTGTAGGGTCTAGGGTGACTTATTGTTGGAAGTTGTAACTTTTGAACCATTTCAATGCTAGCAAGATTACAACAACTTCCTCCATCTATTATCATATTGCACACCTTTTTCTTAACGAGACAACGAGTATGGAACAAGTTTTCTCTTTGGTTATCATCACAAGAAGGCATAGCATGTAAAGCTCTTCTAACAATCAAAGATTCACCATGTTCAAACTCAATCCCATCATCATTATTATTATCACAAGCATGCAAATTCACATCATCATCACACACAACATTATCATCACAATCAGATTCAGATTCATATTGCCCTAAATGATTAATCATGAGAGTTTTCTTGTTAGGACAATCTTTCATCATATGACCTCTTCCTTGACACTTAAAGCACACAATATCTCTAGTTCTAGAAGAGGGGTTAGAGTTACTCCCTTGTGGGGCTGCAGAAACCCCATTTGATGGCCGAAATGATGATGAAGGTGCATTTGTAGGGTAGCCCTTGCGATGACCACCTTGCTCTCCTTGATGATTGAAATTGGCTCCCTTTTCTTTTCCTTGCACCGCTTCCCTCCCATAGGGCTGGTACCCTCGGCTTTGAGTTGGTGCTTTCCATGAGGTAGTAGGGTAGCCATTCGAGGTCCTTCCTCCTTGATTCCTAGCTTTGAGCTTTCTTTCCACTTTGATAGCTAGGTGTAGCAAATCTGTCATGGACTCATAAGGATAGCAATCTACTTCGTTAGCTAGGGAAGGGTTGAGAACTCTTAGATACCTCACCGTTGTGGCTTCATCGTCCTCAACCACATTGGCTCTTACCATTGCCACTTGCATGGCATTGTATGTTTCCTCCGCACTCATGGAGCCTTGCCTCAAATTTTCCAACCTTTGTCTTAGCTCCCGGGTGTGGTGTTGAGGAATGAATCGAGACCTCATCAAGGCCTTCATTTGGTCCCAAGTGACCACGGCTGGATCTAGAACTCGCCTCCTTTCTTTCACAAGAGTATCCCACAAAATTAGTGCATAACCGGTAAATTCAAGGGCTGCGAGTTGTACCTTTTTCTCTTCCGGGAAATTGTGGCAGCTCCAAATTTGCTCAATTTTTGTCTCCCAATCCAAATAAAGGTCGGCATCACACTTCCCTTCAAAAGCTGGAATTTTGACCTTTATTTTGCCTATTCCATCTTGCTCTTGTTCATGAACTCTCCGTTGTTGGTATCCAGGGCCTCGGGGTGGTTCCCAATCCTCCTCTTGCTCCTCAAAGTAGCCATATTGCCTTCTTGGAGGCCTGCGATAATCATGTAAAGGAGGATCATTGTTAGGACCAAAACGTCTACCTTCTCGTGGGGGAACCGTGCCTTGTTGAGGGCCAATTGGCGGGGTTGTGAAGGGTTGCTCCCGCTCTTGGTGGGGCTCGTTTGGCACATGTTGGGGTGGTGTACGTGTCTCCAAAGCCACCATTCGAGCCGTGAGCTGACCAATGTTGTCCGCCATGGTTTTAAGCATGTTGAACAACTCCGGGGATATTGGCTCGGACCCGCTTCCATTAGAATGGTCCGAAGGTGGAGGATCTGCGTTAGACATTCTCAAGTACACTAACAAACTTGTTAGGTTAGTGAAAGCAAAAATCAGCCTCACACGTGTTTCACTCCTCTTCGAATGTTGCAACCTAGCTTCAAATTGCCTTGGTAGAGTCAATAATCAACCACAAGATTAGCAAACTTTAAAGAGCACAACGACAACAAAGGCTGATTTAAATACCAAACACGCAGATTCTAGGTGCGGCTAGAGACTCAATGAATAGAATTATGGCTAAATAAACACCCGAAACAATTATGAACGATCGACACAATGAGCTCTTTTTTGACTAAGAATAAGTGTTTTACCAAGTTTTACAAGGTTCAACCCCTTATCTTATTCTCATGTATCAATATCGTGCAATGGCGCTCAAATATGCAAAGGGGGTGCAATTTAGGCTCGAAATTCAGTAGGTAGTGGCTGCAAAGGGTGGATGCAATGTGTTCAATGAATAGGTTTCCAACACAATGAGCAAGCTATCACAATACAAACAAGGTTTGATTTCAACAAGCAAGCACAACAAGCCAAAGTAAGCTTTGCTTTGTTTTTCCAAGCAACAATAAGATGAAATGCAAATGTTATAGTATGAATATAAACTAAAACACTTCAACAACATGCATAAGATGCATAAGATGTCACTCTTTTTTTTTTTTTTTCCAGAAAAACCGAATTTGATTTTTTTTTTAATTTTGGTTTTCCTTTTCTCTCTCAACACAAATATGAAAAGATAACTAATAAAATCTGAAAAGATAACCAAATGTCAATGCTTCTTGGAAAAGCACACTTTAGACAACTTTTTGGAGAAACAATAAAGTGGACAGCTTTATGGGGAACACAAGGTCTGATTTTTTTTTTTTTTTTGTGGAAGTTCCAAGGACAAGCTTCTTGAGGAAGCACAAATGAACAGCTGGGGGCTGAGATGGGGGCTGAGATGGGGGTTGTGGTGGTGCACCGGTGGGGCTGTGGTGGTGGTAGGGTGGCTGAAAATGAAAATTTGCATGCACAAGCGCCAATACCACAAAATCAACACAATAGAAAAAAGATCAAGACATTGAACAAGGAATTTCTTGTAAAACTTACCAAGAGAAAGTGATTCTTGGTTTGATCGTTCTTGTTTCAAACAACGCCAAGTGAACCTATGCTCTGATGCCAATTTGATGCGGGGTTAGCCGCTGTTTTCCCGACCTTCTTGACGTTGTGGACTCGGACTCACAAGAACACAAAGAAATGGCACAAGTGAGACAAGAAAACGCAGCAAAGGGGGGATTAAACCTTGGGAGCAAGGCTGAATTCAAGTGAAAGGAGAAAACAGAACAAAATAGAGGAAAATGAAAGGGAAAGATAGGAGGAATCAACCTTGATGAACAACAAGAAGACCCATTGGGACAATGCACCAAGAACCAACTTGAATGACACCAAAACCAACCCTATACAACCTTACACAACCATGGCTGGCCATGGAAGCACAAGGAGGAGGTTCGTGCTCATCTCGGAATCACCAATCTTCGGGAAATTGACAAAACCAAGTACAACCGAACTAGATGCAACACACATGCACACAAGGCATGAAGCTCTCACCTTTGGAGAGTGAAACCAACTAGGTTTTCATTACAAGATTCAAAAGTGTCTTCAAATGAGAGTTTACAAGCCTTAAATAGGAGAGAAAATCAGCCCAAAAGCAAGGGCCCAAAAACACAAGTTCTACTAAACCCAAACAAAGGCCCAAAACTCTAAGTCCAAAACAAGGAAGCAAATGAAGGCTAAGTATGAGTGGTGGCTGAATCACTCTTAGTCGAACCCGAGAATGGTTCAGTTTCAAGCAATGTGATGATGTCATCCTCGGGCTCCTTTGGTAGCACCAACTTCATATGGTGGATGATGAAAGCGTTAAGCTCCTCTCTTATCTTCTTAGCTCGTGACCTTGTGATAGGTCCATGTCCATCTCCGAAACAAGGTGCATTGGGTGGTTCTTGGGATGGTCCTCCATCAGACTATGAATGAGCTAAACGTCAAGCTCCCACCTTTGGACCTTTTCCCATGGTGGAGCCTTCTTCTTCCTTTTTAGAAAGACATCATCCGAAGGTGTCTTGGATGGTCCCGCATCACCCGTTCTTTTTTTAAGGTATTTTCTGCAGATATTGTTTGCTCCTTGCTTCTGTGACGGGAAACCCTTTGGCGAATCGAAGAACCTAGCTAATATTCTAACTTGGTAAAATGGTAATCACTCGCTTATGATTTGGTTTTGACCCGGCTTTGTCGTGGCATTTGTATCTTAACCTTGCTTCCTCTTTACTTTCATTTGAATTGAATTTTGCGACATAGTCTTAAGATAGGTTAAGGGTACCCAACGACCCTTCGTGACTTTTAGGGTTTGAAATCCCTCTTTCCACTAACCTTAAAATGAGTTTGAAACCTCGACCCGTACCTGGATTGCAAGATCCGAACAAGGGTTTTCATCCCTTGAAACGTAACCCGGAAATCATAATTCTGGGCCGTTACATAGTACTCTAATATAAATTTAGTAGTTAATATAAGGTTTTATTAAATATTTGTTAGTTACTTATATGATTTCTCCACAAAACATACTCTTATAGTATTCTAATATGAATTTAGTAGTTAATATAAGGTTTTATTAAACATTTGTTAGTTACTTACGTGAGTTTTCCTCAAAACATACTTTTATCATATTCTAACAACAATTTCTTAGTTAATTTAAAGTTTTATTAAACATTTGTTAGTTACTTATATGATTTTTCCTCAAAACATACTCTTATAGTATTCTAATAAGAATTTAGTACTTAATATAAGGTTTTTTTAAACATTTGTTATTTACTTATATGATATTTCCTCAAAACATACTCTTATAGTATTCTAATATGATTTTAGTAGTTAATATAAGGTTTTATTAAACATTTGTTAGTTACTTATATGATTTCTCCTCAAAACATACTCTTATAGTATTTTAATATGAATTTAGTAGTTAATATAAGGTTTTATTAAACATTTGTTAGTTACTTACGTGACTTTTCCTCAAAACATACTTTTATCGTATTCTAACAACAATTTATTGGTGAATATAGGGTTTTATTAAACATTTGTTAGTTACTTATATGATTTTTCCTCAAAACATACTCTTATAGTATTCTAATATGAACTAAGTAGTTAATATAAAGTTTTATTAAACATTTGTTATTTACTTATATGATTTTTCCTCAAAACATATTCTTATAGTATTCTAATATGAATTTAATAGTTAATATAAGGTTTTATTAAACATTTGTTAGTTACTTATATGATTTCTCCTCAAAATATACTCTTATAATATTCTAATATGAATTTAGTAGTTGATATAGGGTTTTATTCAACATTTGTTAGTTACTTATACGATTTTTCCTGAAAACATACTCATATAGTATTCTAATATGAATTTAGTAGTTAATATAAGGTTTTATTAAACATTTGTTAGTTACTTATATGATTTCTCCTCAAAACATACTCTTATAATATTCTAATATGAATTTAGTAGTTGATATAGGGTTTTATTCAACATTTGTTAGCTACTTACATGAGTTTTCCTCAAACATACTTTTATCGTATTCTAACAACAATTTCTTAGTTAATATAAGGTTTTATTAAACGTTTGTTAGTTACCAATATGATTTTTCCTCAAAACATACTCTTATAGTGTTCTAATAAGAAGTTATTAGTTAATATAAGGTTTTATTAAACATCTGTTATTTACTTATATGATTTTTCCTCAAAACATACTCATATAGTATTCTAATATGAATTTAGTAGTTAATATATGGTTTTATTAAACATTTGTTAGTTACTTGTATGATTTTTCCTCAAAACATACTCTAACAGTATTCCAATAAGAATTTAGTAATTAATAAAAGGTTTTATTGAACATTTGTTCGTTACTTACATGAGTTTTCCTCAAAACATACTCTTATTGTATTCTAACAACAATTTCTTTGTTAATATAAGGTTTTATTAAACATTTGTTAGTTACTTATATGATTTTTCCTCAAAACATACTCTTATAGTATTTTAATAAGAATTTAGTAGTTAATAAAAGATTTTATTAAACCTTTTTTTATTTACTTATATGAATTTTCCTCAAAACATACTCTTATAGTATTCTAATACGATTTTTGTTGTTAATATAAGGTTTTATTAAACATTTGTTAGTTACTTATATGATTTCTCCTCAAAACATACTCTTATAGTATTCTAATAAGAATTTAGTAGTTAATATAAGGTTTTATTAAACATTTGTTAGTTAATTATATGGTTTTTATTCACAACATACTCTTATAGTATTCTAATAAGAATTTAGTAGTTAATATAAAGTTTTATTAAACATTTGTTATTTACTTATACGATTTTTCCCCAAAACATACTAATATAGTATTCTAATATGAATTTAGTAGTTAATATAAGGTTTTATTAAACATTAGTTAGTTACTTATATGATTTCTCCTCAAAACATACTCTTATAATATTCTAATATGAATTTAGTAGTTAATATAAGGTTTTATTCAACATTTGTTAGTTACTTACATGAGTTTTCCTCAAAACATACTTTTATCGTATTCTAACAACAATTTCTTAGTTAATATAAGGTTTTACTAAACGTTTGTTAGTTACTTATATGATTTTTCCTCAAAACATACTCTTATAGTATTCTAATAAGAAGTTATTAGTTAATATAAGGTTTTATTAAACATTTGTTATTTACTTATATGATTTTTCCTCAAAACATACTCATATAGTATTCTAATATGAATTTAGTAGTTAATATAGGGTTTTATTAAACATTTGTTAGTTACTTATATGATTTTTCCTCAAAACATACTCTTATTGTATTCTAATAAGAATTTAGTAATTAATATAAAGTTTTATTAAAAATTCGTTAGTTACTTATGAGATTTCCTCAAAACATACTCTTATAGTATTCAAATATAAATTTAGTAGTTAATATTAGGTTTTATTAAACATTTGTTAGTTACTTATATGATTTTTCCTCAAAACATACTCTTATAGTATTCTAATAAGAATTTAGTAGTTAATAAAAGGTTTTATTAAACATACTCATATAGTATTCTAATATGATTTTAGTAGTTAATATAAGCTTTTATTAAACATTTGTTAGTTACTTATATGATTTCTCCTTAAAACATACTCTTATAGTATTCTAATATTAATTTAGTAGTTAATATAAGGTTTTATTAAACATTTGTTAGTTACTTATATGATTTCTCCACAAAACATACTCTTATAGTAGTCTAATATGAATTTAGTAGTTAATATAAGGATTTATTCAATATTTGTTAGTTACTTACATGAGTTTTCCACAAAACATACTTTTATCGTATTCTAACAACAATTTATCTGTTAATATAAGGTTTTATTAAACATTTGTTAGTTACTTATATGATTTTTCCTCAAAACATACTCTTATAGTATTCTAATAAGAATTTAGTAGTTAATATAAGGTTTTATTAAACATTTGTTAGTTACTTATTTGATTTCTCCTTAAAACATACTCTTATAGTACTCTAATATAAGTTTAGTTGTTAATATAAGGTTTTATTAAATATTTGTTAGTTAATATAAGGTTTTATTAAATATTTGTTAGTATTCTAATATGAATTTAGTAGTTAATATAAGGTTTTATTAAACATTTGTTAGTTACTTACGTGAGTTTTACTCAAAACATACTTTTATCGTATTCTAACAACAATTTATTGGTTTATATAGGGTTTTATTAAACATTTGTTATTTACTTATATGATTTTTCCTCAAAACATACTCTTATAGTATTCTAATAAGAATTTAGTAGTTAATATAAGGTTTTATTAAACATTTGTTATTTACTTATACGATTTTTCCTGAAAACATACTCATATAGTATTCTAATATGAATTTAGTAGTTAATATAAGGTTTTATTAAACATTTGTTAGTTACTTATATGATTTCTCCTCAAAACATACTCTTATAATATTCTAATATGAATTTAGTAGTTGATATAGGGTTTTATTCAACATTTGTTAGTTACTTACACGAGTTTTCCTCAAACATACTTTTATCGTATTCTAACAACAATTTCTTAGTTAATATAAGGTTTTATTAAACGTTTGTTAGTTACTAATATGATTTTTCCTCAAAACATACTCTTATAGTGTTCTAATAAGAAGTTATTAGTTAATATAAGGTTTTATTAAACATCTGTTATTTACTTATATGATTTTTCCTCAAAACATACTCATATAGTATTCTAATATGAATTTAGTAGTTAATATATGGTTTTATTAAACATTTGTTAGTTACTTGTATGATTTTTCCTCAAAACATACTCTAACAGTATTCCAATAAGAATTTAGTAATTAATAAAAGGTTTTATTGAACATTTGTTCGTTACTTACATGAGTTTTCCTCAAAAGATACTCTTATTGTATTCTAACAACAATTTCTTTGTTAATATAAAGTTTTATTAAACATTTGTTAGTTACTTATATGATTTTTCCTCAAAACATACTCTTATAGTATTTTAATAAGAATTTAGTAGTTAATAAAAGATTTTATTAAACCTTTTTTTATTTACTGATATGAATTTTCCTCAAAACATACTCTTATAGTATTCTAATACGATTTTTGTTGTTAATATAAGGTTTTATTAAACATTTGTTAGTTACTTATATGATTTCTCCTCAAAACATACTCTTATAGTATTCTAATAAGAATTTAGTAGTTAATATAAGGTTTTATTAAACATTTGTTAGTTACTTACGTGAGTTTTCCTCAAAACATACTTTTATCATATTCTAACAACAATTTCTTAGTTAATTTAAAGTTTTATTAAACATTTGTTAGTTACTTATATGATTTTTCCTCAAAACATACTCTTATAGTATTCTAATAAGAATTTAGTACTTAATATAAGGTTTTTTTAAACATTTGTTATTTACTTATATGATATTTCCTCAAAACATACTCTTATAGTATTCTAATATGATTTTAGTAGTTAATATAAGGTTTTATTAAACATTTGTTAGTTACTTATATGATTTCTCCTCAAAACATACTCTTATAGTATTTTAATATGAATTTAGTAGTTAATATAAGGTTTTATTAAACATTTGTTAGTTACTTACGTGACTTTTCCTCAAAACATACTTTTATCATATTCTAACAACAATTTATTGGTGAATATAGGGTTTTATTAAACATTTGTTAGTTACTTATATGATTTTTCCTCAAAACATACTCTTATAGTATTCTAATATGAACTAAGTAGTTAATATAAAGTTTTATTAAACATTTGTTATTTACTTATATGATTTTTCCTCAAAACATATTCTTATAGTATTCTAATATGAATTTAATAGTTAATATAAGGTTTTATTAAACATTTGTTAGTTACTTATATGATTTCTCCTCAAAATATACTCTTATAATATTCTAATATGAATTTAGTAGTTGATATAGGGTTTTATTCAACATTTGTTAGTTACTTATACGATTTTTCCTGAAAACATACTCATATAGTATTCTAATATGAATTTAGTAGTTAATATAAGGTTTTATTAAACATTTGTTAGTTACTTATATGATTTCTCCTCAAAACATACTCTTATAATATTCTAATATGAATTTAGTAGTTGATATAGGGTTTTATTCAACATTTGTTAGCTACTTACATGAGTTTTCCTCAAACATACTTTTATCGTATTCTAACAACAATTTCTTAGTTAATATAAGGTTTTATTAAACGTTTGTTAGTTACCAATATGATTTTTCCTCAAAACATACTCTTATAGTGTTCTAATAAGAAGTTATTAGTTAATATAAGGTTTTATTAAACATCTGTTATTTACTTATATGATTTTTCCTCAAAACATACTCATATAGTATTCTAATATGAATTTAGTAGTTAATATATGGTTTTATTAAACATTTGTTAGTTACTTGTGATGCGGGACCATCTTCTACAACTCCAGACACACCCATCATACTTGGAGAAGGACCAATGACTCGAGCTAGAGCTAAGAAGCTTCAGAGAGACTCATTCAACTTTGTGAGTCATGCTTTGTTCTCGAGCAAGGTTCAACTCCCCGAGCCTACATTGAAGACATATATGTGCATTGGAGCACAAATGGAGGCCGAGCCACCCTAACATCAGCTTGGTCGAAATTTCACTAAGTGTTGAGCTTATTTTCAGCTTATGAACATTATTGGGCTGAATTGGGCTTTTATTATTTATTCGTTTTAAAACCTTATTTACTTATGTTCTTAGGTTTATTTAATTAGGCCCATTAGTATTTAGATCTATCTTATTCTATCTTCTATCTCCTAAAACCGGCCAGAACAGCCTTGTAAGGCCTATATATGGCCGCACCTTTCATTGAATCAGATTGGAACTTTGATAATTACAATTCTCTCATTAAGAGTGTTTACACCTTCGAGTGTTTGTTGATTCAATTAGAGCTGTGCTCATTGATCAATCGATTGATACATATCTCAGCTTGGTTTGCTTTGCCGTTCATCAACTTCGCAAGACTTGGTGAATCTAGTATCCACAAGCCCCCTTCTGGTGCTTCAAGTTGTCCGCTTGATTGTGTCGGATTGTAGAGGCGGGTTGTGTAGGCATTGGTATTGGTTCCTACCCTCTGAGGAGGCCTGGGGTCTTTATCTTGCGCTGCATAGATCGACTCAGTCCATATCAGGTCGTGTCTTTCCATTCTTGCATTCAATTTCGAGTCTTTCTCTTTTGTTCTTACTGTTTTCGTGTCTTTCTTGAGTTCTTGATCAATTCTTGATCGAATTCTTGGAGTCTTACATTGCTGCGTTCTTGTTCTTGTTTAGTTCTTGCTTGTTGTCGAAGATCGGACCACCAAACGGCTAACCCCGTATCAAATTGGCATCAGAGCTTTGGTTTCCGACATCAAGATTGAGTCTTTTCTTTTCCTAAACACAAAAATCCAAAAAAAAGAGTCCTTTTCTTGTTTTGGTTATTTACTTCTTGCATTCTTTTGATTATTTTACTAATCTTGAGTTTGTGATTGTTTGTGGTTGCATAGCCTAAACACAAAGCCTAGCCGAGACCGTGGAGTCGACCAAAGGTGCACACAATCCCATTGTGAACACCCATAGCCGACGGCAGAATCTGTCCCCATAGCCTTGCTTTGGCCGAATCCATCAAACCACAAGGAACCCTAGTTTGTTATCTTTTCTATCCCTTGTTCTATCTTTGGAACTTTTATCTATCTTTTATCTATTTCCTTTATCTCTTGCCTATTTTAAATTCTGATTTTTGGTGGATAAAATCATTATATCTATCAAATATCTAATTAAGGCATAAGATAGATCCTATTACCTTAAATAGCCATTCTATCTATAAATTTGCATTAGGGCTGAACTTTTTTATCTTTTCACCACAATTCTCAGAATTTTCGAGTCCTATATTATTATTAGAGTTCTTTCTTGCATTAGTTTCATAAGTTAAAAAAAAAAAAAAAAAAAAAAAAAATCAGTTTCGAAATTTATTTTAAAACTTGGACCTAGGAGGATAAAATTCACTAGGGGCAAAAGTAAGTCAAAAAAAAAAAGAAGAGGAAAGTGTTTGTTTGATCTAGTGCAAGAAAGCTCCCAAGGACAATTGGTGAACCCTTTTTCTCAGCCCTAGTCGACATACCCTATCCCAAACACATACACCTCCACAAAAATTGAAACCCTACCCTGCAACTACAACGTCCTAACTTAAAGGTTTTCAATCAAAAGAGGTAAATTTCCAAATTTTCTTTTGCTTTCTTATCTTCTTTTGTGTCGAGTGCTCTTTCACTCCTTGATCGAGTGCTGCTGTGTGTTGTTTGTTGGTGTCGAGTGCTCCCTTGCTACTGTCGAGTACTCATTAGTCTATTTCGAGTTGATCCTTGTTGTGTCGAGTACTGATTTTGATTGATCAAGTGCTCTCCTTGTTGTGTCGAATTGAATTCTTGCAAATTCCCATCTGTTTTGCTTGAATTGAGTTGTTTGCTTACATCGAGTGCTCTACAGCCCTTGTTGAGTACTCTTCTGTGTTGTTTCATTCATTACATACCTTGATTGCCTTGTTTTTGCTTGGTAGTTGATTTGCCCAAAGTGGATTGCCCTAGCAAGCGTGATATATCAATCAGAGAGGGAGTGTGAGCGAAACACAATTGTGAGCTGTTTATAAGTTTTACTAACCTTAACATAGTTCTTTGTTTCTTTTTCTTTTGTTATAATGTCTAATAACCAGGGAAACAATGGTGGTAACAATACCACTAATTCAAGTGCTACTGTAACCCCCGAACAGTTCGCCATCATGATGAACAACATCACTACCATCATGAACACCATGGCTAACAAGGAGTCCGTAGCTGAACTAGCCGCCAAGGTGACAGCTTTGGAGAACTCTAGGCCGAGTGGTTCAAACACCATAGGAGGTCAGCAAGACCGAGTGGAGATACATCAAGACGAAAGAGAGGTCGTAAATCCTAACCCTATTCCTAATCCTAATCCTCATGTCAATATTAATTTAGATAATCCTTTATTCAATGAAAACAACTCTCCACGGGGTGGGAGAAATGATCGGAATAATGGGTTTGTTAATGTGCAAGGTCAAGGACAGGGAAGGGGAAGAGGTCGTGGCTATCAAGAGCAATTCTATTACTCGGAGCAAGATAACGACTTCCAAGAAGAGGAGTATTGGGAGCGACGCCCGAGACGGAATCAAAGGGGAAATCAGAACCGACCACCTAGGTTCAATGACGACGACGGTATAGGTAAGGTTAAGGTAAAGATTCCTCCTTTTGATGGTAAGACTGATCCAGATGCTTATATTGATTGGGAGATTAAAATGGAGCAAATCTGGAATTGTCATAATTTCTCAGAACCTAAGAAAGTACAACTAGCTTCCCTAGAGTTTCAAGGTTTTGCATTAATCTGGTGGGATAATCTTGTTAAGGAAAGAAGAAGATCCCTTGATGCACCTATTGCTTCTTGGGAACAATTAAAAGTGGTAATGAGAAATAGGTTTGTACCTCAACATTATGATAGAGAGCTATTAAACAGATTAGAAAACCTTAAACAAGGTAGTAAAACTGTTGAGGAAACATTTAATGTTATGCAAGAAGCTATGGCTCGAGCTAATGTGGTAGAAACTCACGATAAAACTAATGTTAGATACCTTAGGATCTTGCATCCCGCTTTAGCTCATGAAATTGATTATTTTCCCTACACTACCCCTACTGAATTATTACATCTAGCTATGAAAGTAGAAAAGGGACAACGTTACAAGAGCCAAGCTAATAGAGTGTCGAGTGGCCAGCAACAAGGGTGGCGTTCCAACAGGCCCCAACAGCCCCAAGGGCGCTCGGAGATGGGCTCTAGGGAGCGAGCTCAGCAGCCCCAATGGAGGAGTGAGGGCCGACAGCCCCAACAGCCCCTCGACAAGGGTAAAGGTCCATGGAATGGACGAGAATCGTCTGGGACATCTACTGGTCCCAAAGGGAGTAATCCTAACTCTTCTACCATTCGTTCTAGAGATATTGTATGCTTTAAATGCCAAGGTAGAGGACATTATATGAAGGATTGCCCTAATAAGAAAACTCTCATGGTTAATCAATTTGGAGAATATGAATCTGAAAACTCTTGTGATGAACATGATGAGAATGCTAATAATGACAATGATCAGAACTTAAACCTTGTTTGTTATGAAAATGATGATGATGAGGTTGAATATGAACATGGAGAATCTTTGATTGTTAGGAGAGTGTTAAGTGTTGTTCCTACACCATGTGAAGATAATCAAAGAGAAAACTTATTTCATACTCGTTGTCTTGTTAAAGGAAAGGTTGTAAATGTGATCATTGATGGAGGTAGTTGCTGTAATTTAGCTAGTCAAGAAATGGTTGACAAATTGCATTTACCTACTGTCCAACACCCTAGACCTTACAAATTGCATTGGATGAATGATTGTGGCTTATTAAAAGTTCATAGACAAGTTAAAGTGCATATTAAACTAGGACATTATGAAGATGATGTTTTATGTGATATTGTGCCTATGCAAGCTTGTCATATTCTATTAGGCCGTCCTTGGCAATCTGATCGTAAGGTTATTCATGATGGGTTTACTAATCGCTATACCTTTACTTTTCAGGGAAAGAATGTCATTCTCAAACCCATGACACCTACACAAGTAGCTGATGAGATTGAGAAGCGGAAGGTAAGTAAAGGTGAGTTAGATCAGGAGGCTCAATCGAGCCAAGTGGATCCTCAAACTCGAGCTAAGAGTGTGTTCTTGGTTTCCAAAAGCACATTCCTGGACGAATTTGCGGATGGTGGAACTATGCTTATGCGCCTTTGCAAGAGCTTGAGCATGTTGAGTGAAGAGCTTAAAGCTTCTCTTCCATCAAACATTCTCGCTCTTCTTGAGGAGTTTAAGGATGTGTTTCCCGATGACATACCACCAGGTCTACCCCCTATTCGTGGAATTGAGCATCAAATTGATCTTATTCCAGGGGCTGCATTACCTAATAGGCCTGCGTATCGTATGAATCCCACTGAGACCCAAGAGGTCCAAACCCAAGTCCAGGAACTGTTGGATAAGGGTTATATTAGAGAAAGCTTAAGTCCTAGTGCTGTACCTGTGTTATTAGTCCCTAAGAAAGATGGATCATGGAGAATGTGTGTAGATTGTAGGGCTATTAACAACATTACTATTAAATATCGTCACCCTATTCCTAGATTAGATGATATGTTAGATGAGTTACATGGAGCTTCTATATTTTCTAAAATTGATCTTAGAAGTGGTTATCATCAGATTAGAATGAAAAAGGGGGATGAATGGAAAACAGCCTTTAAGACTAAGCTTGGTTTATATGAGTGGTTGGTTATGCCTTTTGGTTTAACTAATGCTCCTAGCACTTTTATGCGTTTAATGAATCATGTGCTTCGAGATTTCATTGGAAGATTTGTTGTTGTTTATTTTGATGATATTCTGATTTATAGCAAATCTCTTAATGAACATGAATCACATCTTAGAGAAGTGCTTAAAACGCTGAGAATTGAACACTTGTATGCTAATTTAAAGAAGTGTGAATTATGTAATGAACAAGTGTCTTTTCTTGGATTTGTAGTGAGCTCTAATGGACTGCGTGTTGATGAATCAAAGATTAAAGCCATCCAAGAGTGGCCGACACCCACTAACATAGGACATGTACGCAGCTTCCAAGGACTTGCTAGCTTCTACCGACGATTTGTGCGAGACTTTAGTACAATCTCAGCCCCACTGACCGAGCTTACTAAGAAGAGAAGTGAGTTTACATGGGGAGCAGCTCAGGAGGAAGCATTCAACACACTTAAGGACAAGCTCACTCACGCACCCCTATTAGCGTTGCCGGACTTTACTCAGCCTTTTGAAGTAGAGTGTGATGCTAGCGGAGTCGGAATTGGTGGAGTCCTTATGCAGGGAGGTAAGCCTATTGCTTTCTTTTCTGAGAAATTGAAAGGTGCTTGTCTTAATTACTCTACCTATGATAAGGAATTGTATGCATTGTTTAGAGTACTTAAGACATGGTCTCACTATCTATGGCCTAGTGAGTTTATTCTTAGGACTGATCATGAGTCTTTAAAACACTTTAAGAGCCAAGATAAACTTGATAGGAGACATGGTAGATGGATGGAGTTTATTGAAACATTTCCTTATGTAATTAAGTATAAGAAAGGCAAAGACAATGTGGTAGCTGATGCATTATCTAGAAGACATGTTCTTTTAACCACTTTGGATTCTAGAGTCTTAGGCTTTGTTTACATAAAGGAATTGTATGAATCTGATTTGGATTTTGGTGATATCTTTCGAAAATGCTTAGAAAAGGGTCCTAATGACAGCTTTTATATACATGAAGGATTCTTATTTCGAAAAGATCAAGTGTGTATTCCTAGATGTTCTCTACGATTATTACTTGTTAGTGAAGCCCATAGTGGTGGATTAATGGGACATTTTGGGAGAGATAAGACCTATAACACCCTGAAATCACACTTTTATTGGCCACATATGCTTAGGGATGTAGAACATTGCCTTAAGAGATGCATAGATTGCATTAAAGCCAAAGCTAAGCTTATGCCTCATGGCCTTTATACACCACTACCGACCCCCTCAGCCCCTTGGGAAGACATTTCTATGGATTTTATAGTTGGGTTGCCTAGAACTAAGAAGGGGAGAGATTCTATATTTGTGGTAGTGGATAGGTTCTCTAAAATGGCTCATTTCATTGCATGCCACAAAACTGATGATGCTACCAATGTTGCTAATCTATTCTTTAAAGAAGTAGTTAGGTTGCATGGCGTGCCTAAAACCATTGTTAGTGATAGGGATGTGAAATTCTTAAGTCATTTTTGGCGCACTTTATGGAATAAATTGGGAACTAGATTGCTATTCTCTACTTCTAGCCACCCCCAAACTGATGGCCAAACTGAGGTGACTAATAGAACCCTTGCTACTGTCCTAAGAGCTATTATTAGGAAGAATTTGAAACTTTGGGAAGAAGCCTTACCTCATGTGGAATTTGCTTATAATAGAACCATGCATTCGGCTACTAAAATCAGTCCATTTGAATGTGTGTATGGTGTTAATCCACTAACCCCTTTTGATCTTACTCCATATCCTATGAGAGACAAAGAATCATTTGAGGCAGGTAAGCATGTCGAGTTCATTAAGGAGCTGCATGAACGAACTCGAGAGAAGCTGAAGCTAAAGGCTGAATACAATGCTAACAAGGCCAACAAGGGACGTCGCTTGGTCACATTTCAGCCTGGAGATCTTGTATGGGTGCACTTGAGGAAGGAGCGGTTTCCAGAAGCTCGGAAGAACAAGCTGTCGCCGCGTGGTGATGGGCCATTTCGGATCAAGAAGAGAGTGGGCGACAATGCCTACCAATTGGAGCTTCCTGGAGACATGGGCGTGAGCGCTACATTCAACGTCGCGGATCTAATCCCTTACTTCGCTGTGGATGAAGACTTGGATTCGTGGTCGAATCCTTTTCAAGAAGGGGAGGTTGATGCGGGACCATCTTCTACAACTCCAGACACACCCATCATACTTGGAGAAGGACCAATGACTCGAGCTAGAGCTAAGAAGCTTCAGAGAGACTCATTCAACTTTGTGAGTCATGCTTTGTTCTCGAGCAAGGTTCAACTCCCCGAGCCTACATTGAAGACATATATGTGCATTGGAGCACAAATGGAGGCCGAGCCACCCTAACATCAGCTTGGTCGAAATTTCACTAAGTGTTGAGCTTATTTTCCGCTTATGAACATTATTGGGCTGAATTGGGCTTTTATTATTTATTCGTTTTAAAACCTTATTTACTTATGTTCTTAGGTTTATTTAATTAGGCCCATTAGTATTTAGATCTATCTTATTCTATCTTCTATCTCCTAAAACCGGCCAGAACAGCCTTGTAAGGCCTATATATGGCCGCACCTTTCATTGAATCAGATTGGAACTTTGATAATTACAATTCTCTCATTAAGAGTGTTTACACCTTCGAGTGTTTGTTGATTCAATTAGAGCTGTGCTCATTGATCAATCGATTGATACATATCTCAGCTTGGTTTGCTTTGCCGTTCATCAACTTCGCAAGACTTGGTGAATCTAGTATCCACAAGCCCCCTTCTGGTGCTTCAAGTTGTCCGCTTGATTGTGTCGGATTGTAGAGGCGGGTTGTGTAGGCATTGGTATTGGTTCCTACCCTCTGAGGAGGCCTGGGGTCTTTATCTTGCGCTGCATAGATCGACTCAGTCCATATCAGGTCGTGTCTTTCCATTCTTGCATTCAATTTCGAGTCTTTCTCTTTTGTTCTTACTGTTTTCGTGTCTTTCTTGAGTTCTTGATCAATTCTTGATCGAATTCTTGGAGTCTTACATTGCTGCGTTCTTGTTCTTGTTTAGTTCTTGCTTGTTGTCGAAGATCGGACCACCAAACGGCTAACCCCGTATCAACTTGTATGATTTTTCCTCAAAACATACTCTAACAGTATTCCAATAAGAATTTAGTAATTAATAAAAGGTTTTATTGAACATTTGTTCGTTACTTACATGAGTTTTCCTCAAAACATACTCTTATTGTATTCTAACAACAATTTCTTTGTTAATATAAGGTTTTATTAAACATTTGTTAGTTACTTATATGATTTTTCCTCAAAACATACTCTTATAGTATTTTAATAAGAATTTAGTAGTTAATAAAAGATTTTATTAAACCTTTTTTTATTTACTTATATGAATTTTCCTCAAAACATACTCTTATAGTATTCTAATACGATTTTTGTTGTTAATATAAGGTTTTATTAAACATTTGTTAGTTACTTATATGATTTCTCCTCAAAACATACTCTTATAGTATTCTAATAAGAATTTAGTAGTTAATATAAGGTTTTATTAAACATTTGTTAGTTAATTATATGGTTTTTATTCACAACATACTCTTATAGTATTCTAATAAGAATTTAGTAGTTAATATAAAGTTTTATTAAACATTTGTTATTTACTTATACGATTTTTCCCCAAAACATACTAATATAGTATTCTAATATGAATTTAGTAGTTAATATAAGGTTTTATTAAACATTAGTTAGTTACTTATATGATTTCTCCTCAAAACATACTCTTATAATATTCTAATATGAATTTAGTAGTTAATATAAGGTTTTATTCAACATTTGTTAGTTACTTACATGAGTTTTCCTCAAAACATACTTTTATCGTATTCTAACAACAATTTCTTAGTTAATATAAGGTTTTACTAAACGTTTGTTAGTTACTTATATGATTTTTCCTCAAAACATACTCTTATAGTATTCTAATAAGAAGTTATTAGTTAATATAAGGTTTTATTAAACATTTGTTATTTACTTATATGATTTTTCCTCAAAACATACTCATATAGTATTCTAATATGAATTTAGTAGTTAATATAGGGTTTTATTAAACATTTGTTAGTTACTTATATGATTTTTCCTCAAAACATACTCTTATTGTATTCTAATAAGAATTTAGTAATTAATATAAAGTTTTATTAAAAATTCGTTAGTTACTTATGAGATTTCCTCAAAACATACTCTTATAGTATTCAAATATAAATTTAGTAGTTAATATTAGGTTTTATTAAACATTTGTTAGTTACTTATATGATTTTTCCTCAAAACATACTCTTATAGTATTCTAATAAGAATTTAGTAGTTAATAAAAGGTTTTATTAAACATACTCATATAGTATTCTAATATGATTTTAGTAGTTAATATAAGCTTTTATTAAACATTTGTTAGTTACTTATATGATTTCTCCTTAAAACATACTCTTATAGTATTCTAATATTAATTTAGTAGTTAATATAAGGTTTTATTAAACATTTGTTAGTTACTTATATGATTTCTCCACAAAACATACTCTTATAGTAGTCTAATATGAATTTAGTAGTTAATATAAGGATTTATTCAATATTTGTTAGTTACTTACATGAGGTTTCCACAAAACATACTTTTATCGTATTCTAACAACAATTTATCTGTTAATATAAGGTTTTATTAAACATTTGTTAGTTACTTATATGATTTTTCCTCAAAACATACTCTTATAGTATTCTAATAAGAATTTAGTAGTTAATATAAGGTTTTATTAAACATTTGTTAGTTACTTATTTGATTTCTCCTTAAAACATACTCTTATAGTACTCTAATATAAGTTTAGTTGTTAATATAAGGTTTTATTAAATATTTGTTAGTTAATATAAGGTTTTATTAAATATTTGTTAGTATTCTAATATGAATTTAGTAGTTAATATAAGGTTTTATTAAACATTTGTTAGTTACTTACGTGAGTTTTACTCAAAACATACTTTTATCGTATTCTAACAACAATTTATTGGTTTATATAGGGTTTTATTAAACATTTGTTATTTACTTATATGATTTTTCCTCAAAACATACTCTTATAGTATTCTAATAAGAATTTAGTAGTTAATATAAGGTTTTATTAAACATTTGTTATTTACTTATACGATTTTTCCTGAAAACATACTCATATAGTATTCTAATATGAATTTAGTAGTTAATATAAGGTTTTATTAAACATTTGTTAGTTACTTATATGATTTCTCCTCAAAACATACTCTTATAATATTCTAATATGAATTTAGTAGTTGATATAGGGTTTTATTCAACATTTGTTAGTTACTTACACGAGTTTTCCTCAAACATACTTTTATCGTATTCTAACAACAATTTCTTAGTTAATATAAGGTTTTATTAAACGTTTGTTAGTTACTAATATGATTTTTCCTCAAAACATACTCTTATAGTGTTCTAATAAGAAGTTATTAGTTAATATAAGGTTTTATTAAACATCTGTTATTTACTTATATGATTTTTCCTCAAAACATACTCATATAGTATTCTAATATGAATTTAGTAGTTAATATATGGTTTTATTAAACATTTGTTAGTTACTTGTATGATTTTTCCTCAAAACATACTCTAACAGTATTCCAATAAGAATTTAGTAATTAATAAAAGGTTTTATTGAACATTTGTTCGTTACTTACATGAGTTTTCCTCAAAAGATACTCTTATTGTATTCTAACAACAATTTCTTTGTTAATATAAAGTTTTATTAAACATTTGTTAGTTACTTATATGATTTTTCCTCAAAACATACTCTTATAGTATTTTAATAAGAATTTAGTAGTTAATAAAAGATTTTATTAAACCTTTTTTTATTTACTGATATGAATTTTCCTCAAAACATACTCTTATAGTATTCTAATACGATTTTTGTTGTTAATATAAGGTTTTATTAAACATTTGTTAGTTACTTATATGATTTCTCCTCAAAACATACTCTTATAGTATTCTAATAAGAATTTAGTAGTTAATATAAGGTTTTATTAAACATTTGTTAGTTAATTATATGGTTTTTATTCACAACATACTCTTATAGTATTCTAATAAGAATTTAGTAGTTAATATAAAGTTTTATTAAACATTTGTTATTTACTTATACGATTTTTCCTCAAAACATACTAATATAGTATTCTAATATGAATTTAGTAGTTAATATAAGGTTTTATTAAACATTAGTTAGTTACTTATATGATTTCTCCTCAAAACATACTCTTATAATATTCTAATATGAATTTAGTAGTTAATATAAGGTTTTATTCAACATTTGTTAGTTACTTACATTAGTTTTACTCAAAACATACTTTTATCGTATTCTAACAACAATTTCTTAGTTAATATAAGGTTTTACTAAACGTTTGTTAGTTACTTATATGATTTTTCCTCAAAACATACTCTTATACTATTCTAATAAGAAGTTATTAGTTAATATAAGGTTTTATTAAACATTTGTTATTTACTTATATGATTTTTCCTCAAAACATACTCTTATAGTATTCTAATATGATTTTAGTAGTTAATATAAGGTTTTATTAAACATTTGTTAGTTACTTATATGATTTATCCTCAAAACATACTGTTATAGTATTCTAATAAGAATTTAGTAGTTAATATAAGGTTTTATTAAACATTTGTTAGTTAATTATATGGTTTTTCCTCAAAACATACTCTTATAGTATTCTAATAAGAATTTAGTAGTTAATATAAGGTTTTATTAAACATTTGTTATTTACTTATACGATTTTTCCTGAAAACATACTCATATAGTATTCTAATATGAATTTAGTAGTTAATATAAGGTTTTATTAAACATTTGTTAGTTACTTATATGATTTCTCCTCAAAACATACTCTTATAATATTCTAATATGAATTTAGTAGTTAATATAGGGTTTTATTCAACATTTGTTAGTTAATTACATGAGTTTTCCTCAAAACATACTTTTATCGTATTCTAACAACAATTTCTTAGTTAATATAAGGTTTTATTAAACGTTTGTTAGTTACTTATATGATTTTTCCTCAAAACATACTCTTATAGTGTTCTAATAAGAAGTTATTAGTTAATATAAGGTTTTTTTTAAATTTGTTTTTTACTTAAATGATTTTCCCTCAAAACATACTCTTATAGTATTCTAATATGATTTTAGTAGTTAATATAAGGTTTTATTATACATTTGTTAGTTTCTTATATCTCCTTAAAACATACTGTTATAGTACTCTAATATGAATTTAGTAGTTAATATAAGGTTTTATTAAACATTTGTGAGTTACTTATATGATTTCTCCTCAAAACATACTCTTATAGTATTTTAATATGAATTTAGTAGTTAATATAAGGTTTTATTAAACATTTGTTAGTTACTTACGTGACTTTTCCTCAAAACATACTTTTATCGTATTCTAACAACAATTTATTGGTGAATATAGGGTTTTATTAAACATTTGTTAGTTACTTATATGATTTTTCCTCAAAACATACTCTTACAGTATTCTAATATGAACTAAGTAGTTAATATAAAGTTTTATTAAACATTTGTTATTTACTTATATGATTTTTCCTCAAAACATATTCTTATAGTATTCTAATATGAATTTAATAGTTAATATAAGGTTTTATTAAACATTTGTTAGTTACTTATATGATTTCTCCTCAAAATATACTCTTATAATATTCTAATATGAATTTAGTAGTTGATATAGGGTTTTATTCAACATTTGTTAGTTACTTATACGATTTTTCCTGAAAACATACTCATATAGTATTCTAATATGAATTTAGTAGTTAATATAAGGTTTTATTAAACATTTGTTAGTTACTTATATGATTTCTCCTCAAAACATACTCTTATAATATTCTAATATGAATTTAGTAGTTGATATAGGGTTTTATTCAACATTTGTTAGCTACTTACATGAGTTTTCCTCAAACATACTTTTATCGTATTCTAACAACAATTTCTTAGTTAATATAAGGTTTTATTAAACGTTTGTTAGTTACCAATATGATTTTTCCTCAAAACATACTCTTATAGTGTTCTAATAAGAAGTTATTAGTTAATATAAGGTTTTATTAAACATCTGTTATTTACTTATATGATTTTTCCTCAAAACATACTCATATAGTATTCTAATATGAATTTAGTAGTTAATATATGGTTTTATTAAACATTTGTTAGTTACTTGTATGATTTTTCCTCAAAACATACTCTAACAGTATTCCAATAAGAATTTAGTAATTAATAAAAGGTTTTATTGAACATTTGTTCGTTACTTACATGAGTTTTCCTCAAAACATACTCTTATTGTATTCTAACAACAATTTCTTTGTTAATATAAGGTTTTATTAAACATTTGTTAGTTACTTATATGATTTTTCCTCAAAACATACTCTTATAGTATTTTAATAAGAATTTAGTAGTTAATAAAAGATTTTATTAAACCTTTTTTTATTTACTTATATGAATTTTCCTCAAAACATACTCTTATAGTATTCTAATACGATTTTTGTTGTTAATATAAGGTTTTATTAAACATTTGTTAGTTACTTATATGATTTCTCCTCAAAACATACTCTTATAGTATTCTAATAAGAATTTAGTAGTTAATATAAGGTTTTATTAAACATTTGTTAGTTAATTATATGGTTTTTATTCACAACATACTCTTATAGTATTCTAATAAGAATTTAGTAGTTAATATAAAGTTTTATTAAACATTTGTTATTTACTTATACGATTTTTCCCCAAAACATACTAATATAGTATTCTAATATGAATTTAGTAGTTAATATAAGGTTTTATTAAACATTAGTTAGTTACTTATATGATTTCTCCTCAAAACATACTCTTATAATATTCTAATATGAATTTAGTAGTTAATATAAGGTTTTATTCAACATTTGTTAGTTACTTACATGAGTTTTCCTCAAAACATACTTTTATCGTATTCTAACAACAATTTCTTAGTTAATATAAGGTTTTACTAAACGTTTGTTAGTTACTTATATGATTTTTCCTCAAAACATACTCTTATAGTATTCTAATAAGAAGTTATTAGTTAATATAAGGTTTTATTAAACATTTGTTATTTACTTATATGATTTTTCCTCAAAACATACTCATATAGTATTCTAATATGAATTTAGTAGTTAATATAGGGTTTTATTAAACATTTGTTAGTTACTTATATGATTTTTCCTCAAAACATACTCTTATTGTATTCTAATAAGAATTTAGTAATTAATATAAAGTTTTATTAAAAATTCGTTAGTTACTTATGAGATTTCCTCAAAACATACTCTTATAGTATTCAAATATAAATTTAGTAGTTAATATTAGGTTTTATTAAACATTTGTTAGTTACTTATATGATTTTTCCTCAAAACATACTCTTATAGTATTCTAATAAGAATTTAGTAGTTAATAAAAGGTTTTATTAAACATACTCATATAGTATTCTAATATGATTTTAGTAGTTAATATAAGCTTTTATTAAACATTTGTTAGTTACTTATATGATTTCTCCTTAAAACATACTCTTATAGTATTCTAATATTAATTTAGTAGTTAATATAAGGTTTTATTAAACATTTGTTAGTTACATATATGATTTCTCCACAAAACATACTCTTATAGTAGTCTAATATGAATTTAGTAGTTAATATAAGGATTTATTCAATATTTGTTAGTTACTTACATGAGTTTTCCACAAAACATACTTTTATCGTATTCTAACAACAATTTATCTGTTAATATAAGGTTTTATTAAACATTTGTTAGTTACTTATATGATTTTTCCTCAAAACATACTCTTATAGTATTCTAATAAGAATTTAGTAGTTAATATAAGGTTTTATTAAACATTTGTTAGTTACTTATTTGATTTCTCCTTAAAACATACTCTTATAGTACTCTAATATAAGTTTAGTTGTTAATATAAGGTTTTATTAAATATTTGTTAGTTAATATAAGGTTTTATTAAATATTTGTTAGTATTCTAATATGAATTTAGTAGTTAATATAAGGTTTTATTAAACATTTGTTAGTTACTTACGTGAGTTTTACTCAAAACATACTTTTATCGTATTCTAACAACAATTTATTGGTTTATATAGGGTTTTATTAAACATTTGTTATTTACTTATATGATTTTTCCTCAAAACATACTCTTATAGTATTCTAATAAGAATTTAGTAGTTAATATAAGGTTTTATTAAACATTTGTTATTTACTTATACGATTTTTCCTGAAAACATACTCATATAGTATTCTAATATGAATTTAGTAGTTAATATAAGGTTTTATTAAACATTTGTTAGTTACTTATATGATTTCTCCTCAAAACATACTCTTATAATATTCTAATATGAATTTAGTAGTTGATATAGGGTTTTATTCAACATTTGTTAGTTACTTACACGAGTTTTCCTCAAACATACTTTTATCGTATTCTAACAACAATTTCTTAGTTAATATAAGGTTTTATTAAACGTTTGTTAGTTACTAATATGATTTTTCCTCAAAACATACTCTTATAGTGTTCTAATAAGAAGTTATTAGTTAATATAAGGTTTTATTAAACATCTGTTATTTACTTATATGATTTTTCCTCAAAACATACTCATATAGTATTCTAATATGAATTTAGTAGTTAATATATGGTTTTATTAAACATTTGTTAGTTACTTGTATGATTTTTCCTCAAAACATACTCTAACAGTATTCCAATAAGAATTTAGTAATTAATAAAAGGTTTTATTGAACATTTGTTCGTTACTTACATGAGTTTTCCTCAAAAGATACTCTTATTGTATTCTAACAACAATTTCTTTGTTAATATAAAGTTTTATTAAACATTTGTTAGTTACTTATATGATTTTTCCTCAAAACATACTCTTATAGTATTTTAATAAGAATTTAGTAGTTAATAAAAGATTTTATTAAACCTTTTTTTATTTACTGATATGAATTTTCCTCAAAACATACTCTTATAGTATTCTAATACGATTTTTGTTGTTAATATAAGGTTTTATTAAACATTTGTTAGTTACTTATATGATTTCTCCTCAAAACATACTCTTATAGTATTCTAATAAGAATTTAGTAGTTAATATAAGGTTTTATTAAACATTTGTTAGTTAATTATATGGTTTTTATTCACAACATACTCTTATAGTATTCTAATAAGAATTTAGTAGTTAATATAAAGTTTTATTAAACATTTGTTATTTACTTATACGATTTTTCCTCAAAACATACTAATATAGTATTCTAATATGAATTTAGTAGTTAATATAAGGTTTTATTAAACATTAGTTAGTTACTTATATGATTTCTCCTCAAAACATACTCTTATAATATTCTAATATGAATTTAGTAGTTAATATAAGGTTTTATTCAACATTTGTTAGTTACTTACATTAGTTTTACTCAAAACATACTTTTATCGTATTCTAACAACAATTTCTTAGTTAATATAAGGTTTTACTAAACGTTTGTTAGTTACTTATATGATTTTTCCTCAAAACATACTCTTATACTATTCTAATAAGAAGTTATTAGTTAATATAAGGTTTTATTAAACATTTGTTATTTACTTATATGATTTTTCCTCAAAACATACTCATATAGTATTCTAATATGAATTTAGTAGTTAATATAGGGTTTTATTATTAAACATTTGTTAGTTCTGAATCGGTAAATATATAGCTACGGTGGTGAAACCAAACGGTTACAAAAAGTAAGACCAAACCAACGGGTCTTACGTAAGACAGGGATGTAAACCTATACCCAAAAGCCCCCTCTTTACCCCACCAACGACAAATACTCAAAAAACCCCACACCTACACAAAAGAAACAACCCCTCGCAAACCCAACGACTAACCTGTATCAGCTCTAATCACCCAAGTAGAAATACTATGGTAATAAATAAATCTGCTACTCTCCCCCCCGATCCAACCTCACCATAGGTGCTTTGCCTTTGCACAATATGGTAATGCGGGATCGGCAGCTAGCTATAATAATAGAACTACATTTCAGAACATCAAAGGGTTCATTGAGGAACACTTGTCTGTTGCGGTGTAACCATGTGAAATAAATGGTAGCCTGGAGAACAAGGAGCTTAGATTGGAACATAGATGACTTACGGACATGCAGGGGTTCACTAGCAAACCAGTCAAGCCAGTTTGTGATCGAAGGGAAACGACATGAGACGCCAATCCAATCAAAGACCACCTGCTGCACTGCTTGTATGACCGGACAGGAGAACCATAGATGGGTTTCACTTTCCTCGGCACCTCGGCAAAGGGGGCATGTAGCAGCGTCATCTCCCAACCAATGCTTCGTGATTCTTCCCGTCTTCAACCTTTTCCTGGCCGCCAACCAAGTAATAAACGCCCATTTCTTGTTCTGTTTTTTACCCCACAACAGCTCACCCCAGCTACATCAGTGCCTTTTTTCCTGAACACATCATATAGTTTAGAGCACGAGAGATACCCTTTGTCCGTGAGAAACTCAGTGAGCTCGTATGCCGATCCACCAGCAGCTTCAAGCTGTGTGTTAAGTTCAGTTTTCACCTTCATAATCGTCCTCCATAGCCAAGAGTCGTCCTTCTTAGGACTGATATCACTGGAAGGATCACCATTCATGTGGTTTGAGAGGCACCAACGCTTCCATAAACTAGGCTTCTGACCCACTATATCACCCCAAAGTCTCGCAAACATACTCTTGTTCCAGGATAGCAGCTCACGGATCTCAAGCCCACCTTCAGCATAGGGTCGAGTTACCTCATCCCAAGATACAAGGAATTTTCCGCCACTTAAATTCCCATTCCATAAAAACCTCTTAAGCATGGCATCAATCTTCTCAACAACTCCCTTGGGGAATAAAATTACCTGGCTCCAGAAAGTGTTCACGCCTGTGCAAATAGCTTTGATAAGTTGAAGTCTTCCGGCGTATGAGAGATTTCTGGAAGTCCACGATTGAATGTACTTCCCAATTTTATCATATAGAGCGTTGTATTCATGGATTAGAATACGACGGGAGCTTAGCGGAGTGCCAAGGTACCTGACTGGTAGAGTACCTTTCTCGAAACCAAGTAGATTTACAATGCTGTCGGATACAGCTTCGGAACACCCAGCAGTATACACAGTGCTCTTACCAAGGTTAGCACGCAAACCCGAGACCAAGAAGAAGGAGTCCAAGCAGTGTTTCAGAATACCAACCGATTGAACATCGCCTTTGCAGAAAATCAGCAAATCGTCAGCAAATGCTAGATGAACAAGCCCTAAACCCTTACATCTCGGATGGAATCTGAAACCAGCAGACCCAGCTGCTCTGTGCAGCATTCGACTGAGAATTTCCATGCAAAGGACGAAGAGGTAAGGCGAGAGAGGATCCCCCTGGCGGAGTCCCCGCTTACCTGGAAAGAATCCTTCAGGAGATCCGTTAATGATGACAGAAAACGACGTTGTCGTGACACATTCCATGATCAGAGTTATCAACTGTGCCGGGAAATCAAAATACTTCAGAGCTGCCCGAATAAAATCCCATTCCAGATAATCGTAGGCTTTTTGTAAGTCGACCTTGAGAGTGCATCTAGGGGAGCCTCGGGCATTCCCATAGCCACTAACTATCTCAGTTGCAATGGCGCTGTTATGCGCAAGAGACCTCCCAGGAACGAAAGCCCCTTGACTGTCCGATATGATATCCCCAAGTATATCCTTGATCCGTCCCGCAATAATCTTGGTCACCACTTTTAGCACCGTATTACAGCAAGATATAGGCCTCAGATCCTTTACATAAGTGGGATTGGGAACCTTCGGCACAAGAGATATGAAAGTTGCATTGAGTTGCTTCAAGACTTTACCATGTCGAAATATTTCTCGAACAGCTTCACATGTGTCCACTCCTACCACCTTCCATGCATCCTTGAAAAATTGGCTACCGAAGCCGTCGGGCCCAGGAGATTTATTCGCTCCTATAGACCACACGGTTTTTCTGATCTCATCATAGCTAGGCAACCGGCAGATTGCATTTGATTGGCTCCTATCAAAACCATTACCAGCTTGAAGGTCAATGACGGGACTGCTAGGCGACGAGGACGACAACAACTCTGAGAAGAATTGGAGAATGTGCGCCCTAATAGCCTCCTCTGTTTCAATTGCTTTGTCATTAGCATCACTCATGTGAATAATTGCATTTCTAGACTGCCTCTCCTTTACATTTCGATAGAACAAGGATGAAGTTTCCTCGCGCCCATTGTGAGCCAATGCAGCTTTGCCTTTTGCGAGGTTAAACTGATAAGTCTAGCCACATTTTGCTTTAGAGCTGATGCAGCTGTAGCAATCTGATCCTCCAGGGTCCTACTCTGCTTGTCTGATTGAAGTTGTAGCTGCAGATCATGTAACTCCCTCTTATTCAGTTTAATTTGTGTTTGCAACTCCGGGAATCTTGCTTTATCCCAAGGCTTGATCGCCTCTTTAACGCTCTTGAGCTTCTTGACTAATTTAAATTGTCTGGAGCCAATTATCTCCTCAGACCAGGCAGCACGCACAATAGCTTCAAACTCAGCCTCTTTCCCCAAGAAATTCTTATATTTAAACGGATATTTACGGATCTGAACCTCATTTCGAAGGAACACAACAGCAGGAGAGTGGTCAGTGATGCTCGGTGTGTCAAAAAACGCTTTGGTATGGGAGAAATCTTCCATCCATATGTCATTTACAAGCACACGATCCAACTTCCTCTCAAGGCGACTATCACCTTTCTGGTTATTAGTCCAGGTTAGTCGAGCCCTCGTGTAAGCAAGTTCGGATAATTGACAGCTTTCCATGACAGATTCCAGTTCTGAGAACTCATCCCGAGCTGCCTTTTTTCTGAGGCCATTTGTCTTCAATAGATAATATGCAATTGAGATCACCCATGACCACCCAAGGGATAGTCATACGTTCAGCAAATCTTCCCAATTCCTCCCATAGCGAGACCCTATCAGTTTTCAGATTGTGTGCATACACAACAGTAGCAGCAAATGTGAATTTGTTATCCAGAGAACAGACATTGCAGTGTATAAATTGGTCCTGAACAGCTAGGATTTCCACATCAAACACTGCTGGATTCCAGGTAAGCCAAATTCTCCCTTTACTCTCAATACTTCCATTAATACAGATTTTCCATCCTTTCATAAGTCGAAGCCTGACTTCTTCAAAATTCTTCCTCAAAAGCTTGGTTTCTAATAGACCAATAAAACTTATTTCATTATCAAAACAGTAGCTAGTAATTATACTATCTTTAACGGGATCCTTTATGCCCGCTATGTTCCAGGATGCAATTTTTAGCCTATCCAATAATCCGCTTCAGGTGAGTGCTACACTCACGGCTGTATTCCAGATTTTCAGACATATAGATAAGTCTATCAATATCAGAAGCATCAGGATCCATATTCAGAATAGCAAACGAGGAGGGAGAGCCCACAGGGCCATCTTGCACAATTTTCTTACCCTTATCTGAACTTGAAGAAGGAGATTTCCTCTGATTTTTGCTTACCACATCTCTCCAGCTCATATTATCCACATTTTTAGGGTTGACAGAGACCATATGATTCGCTCCAGAGCTTTCATTTATGACAATAGCAGCATTTACTGAAGGGGTTTCCACAGTAGTTAATTTACCATCACTTCTAGTTTCACCAAATTGGTCACTGCTAGCTCCACCAACCACATTAAATGCATTATCTCCTCTCAACTGATTAACAATTTGCATAGAGTAGTCTGAGATACCGACAGGTACCCAAATCGCATTAGTTTTTACCTCTATCAATACAGACAGCCTGAGGTTTCTCCTGGATATGAGCAGTCCTCTGATTTCTATGAACAACCCGACCTACCTGCTTGCTCTGTAGATTTTCAACTCCTTTACGCTGCCAACACCCTGCATCAGAATGACCAAATTTCTTGCAGAATTCACATCTGAGGGGGAGCCATTCAAATATGATTTTTTGCTGATATGAGGACCCATCCGTATTGGTGATTTCCACCTCCTTAAGGCCTGCCTCTTGAACAGAAACTTCAACAAGCATACGAGCATACGATAGCCGTTCTCCTCTTGCTGTCCTGCCATCAAGGCATATCGGATTTCCAATAGAGCAACCTAGCCTACTTAGGTTGGTGTTGGTGAAGAGCGTCGGGTCAAGGTCAGGGATACACACCCAGCAAGGAATTCGGTCAAAAGAGCTCCACGATATAGGCATTCCAACTGTCCATCGTTTGAGAAGGAGAGGTTTGGAACCCTGTACACTCCAGGGTCCATTGTTGAGAACCCACGACAGGTCACACTCGGATCTGAATCTGAAAACAAAGACACCATTGGATTTCTGGAACATAACAGGGCTCTCCACTTTCCATTGAGAATCCACCATTTCCTTGACCAAGCTATACGAGACTTGATTTCCTGCAATGACTCCAATCAGAGTTGCTTCCCAAGTTTTCCTAGATTCAGCGACGTCTTCCTCTCTAATTTGCAATTTCCCTTTCTGGACATCCGGATGGAAAGAAAGCTTCTCAGCGTTGAAAATGTTTCGGTTGCTCTGAAGCTGGCTGTTACTCGAATCCACTATCTTTGCCATGGTTCTCGCGATGTTCCTCCTTAGGGTTTGAGCGAAAGACAGAGCATCCTCCGCCGAACCCTCAGCCGGGGGCTCATCACCCTTCTGACCCAGATCTTTGCTCAAGGAGTCACCATTGGGGACCAATTTCTCATCCGAGTTCGGATCTACGCTATCTGGAAACCTAGCACCTGACTTCTCCTCTTTCGAACTACTAGCTGTTCTCGAATTCGCTCCAGGAGAACTGTGACGAGGAGCAGAGTGCCGATTAGAACCCGAGGAACCCTTCCTCCCCATACCCAGTTCCGAGCAGCCGCCGGCACAGCCACCGAGAGGGTGAAACCGGTGGCTAAGCACGCACACGGAAAGCTAGGTCGACAATCGCCCAATCGCCTGTACGGACAACACTCTCAACATCCATTTGTTAGTTACTTATATGATTTTTCCTCAAAACATACTCTTATTGTATTCTAATAAGAATTTAGTAATTAATATAAAGTTTTATTAAAATTTTGTTAGTTACTTATGAGATTTCCTCAAAACATACTCTTATAGTATTCAAATATAAATTTAGTAGTTAATATTAGGTTTTATTAAACATTTGTTAGTTACTTATATGATTTTTCCTCAAAACATACTCTTATAGTATTCTAATAAGAATTTAGTAGTTAATAAAAGGTTTTATTAAACATACTCATATAGTATTCTAATATTAATTTAGTAGTTAATATAAGGTTTTATTAAACATTTGTTAGTTACTTATATGATTTCTCCACAAAACATACTCTTATAGTAGTCTAATATGAATTTAGTAGTTAATATAAGGTTTTATTCAATATTTGTTAGTTACTTACATGAGTTTTCCTCAAAACATACTTTTATCGTATTCTAACAACAATTTATCTGTTAATATAAGGTTTTATCAAACATTTGTTAGTTACTTATATGATTTTTCCTCAAAACATACTCTTATAGTATTCTAATAAGAATTTAGTAGTTAATATAAGGTTTTATTAAACATTTGTTAGTTACTTATTTGATTTCTCCTTAAAACATACTCTTATAGTACTCTAATATAAATTTAGTAGTTAATATAAGGTTTTATTAAATATTTGTTAGTTACTTATATGATTTCTCCACAAAACATACTCTTATAGTATTCTAATATGAATTTAGTAGTTAATATAAGGTTTTATTAAACATTTGTTAGTTACTTACGTGAGTTTTCCTCAAAACATACTTTTATCGTATTCTAACAACAATTTATTGGTTAATATAGGGTTTTATTAAACATTTTTTATTTACTTATATGATTTTTCCTCAAAACATACTCTTATAGTATTCTAATAAGAATTTAGTAGTTAATATAAGGTTTTATTAAACATTTGTTATTTACTTATACGATTTTTCCTGAAAACATACTCATATAGTATTCTAATATGAATTTAGTAGTTAATATAAGGTTTTATTAAACATTTGTTAGTTACTTATATGATTTCTCCTCAAAACATACTCTTATAATATTCTAATATGAATTTAGTAGTTGATATAGGGTTTTATAAGGTTTTATTCAACATTTGTTAGTTACTTACATGAGTTTTCCTCAAACATACTTTTATCGTATTCTAACAACAATTTCTTAGTTAATATAAGGTTTTATTAAACGTTTGTTAGTTACTAATATGATTTTTCCTCAAAACATACTCTTATAGTGTTCTAATAAGAAGTTATTAGTTAATATAAGGTTTTATTAAACATTTGTTATTTACTTATATGATTTTTCCTCAAAACATACTCATATAGTATTCTAATATGAATTTAGTAGTTAATATAGGGTTTTATTAAACATTTGTTAGTTACTTATATGGTTTTTCCTCAAAACATACTCTTATTGTATTCTAATAAGAATTTAGTAACAAATATAAAGTTTTATTAAAAATTAGTTAGTTACTTATACGAGATTTCCTCAAAACATACTCTTATAGTCTTCAAATATAAATTTAGTAGTTAATATAAGGTTTTATTAAACATTTGTTAGTTACTTATATGATTTTTCCTCAAAACATACTCTTATAGTATTCTAATAAGAATTTAGTAGTTAATATAAGGTTTTATTAAACATTTGTTAGTTAATTATATGATTATTTCTTCAAAACATACTCTTATAGTATTCTAATAAGAATTTAGTAGTTTATATATTATGATTTTTCCTCAAACATACTCTTATAGTATTCTAATAAGAATTTAGTAGTTAATAAAAGGTTCTTGCCATGTCTAAATATCTCTCTGATTGCTTCACATGTGTCTACCCCGACCAATTTCCAAGCATCTTTGTAGAACTGGCTACCAAATCCGTCCGGACCCGGAGATTTGTTCGCACCGATGGACCAAACAGTTCTCCTAATGTCCTCATAGCTGGGCAGACCGACGAGATGAGTATGCAGCGAGTCACAGATTTTATTTCCGGGAGGAAGATTCTGCACAGTTGAAGTACCAGCAGCTGTTGACAGTAAATCAGTGAAGGAGCTAACAATATGATCTCTGATTTTCTGCTCATCTTCCATCAGATTACCTTGTTCATCACACAACAAAAAGATTGCGTTCCTAGCTTGTCTCTCTTTAACACTACGATAGAACATTGAGGACGTTTCCTCCCCCATGGTCAGCCAGTGCAACTTCGCTTTCTGAGAGGTGACACTTATCAATCTTGCCACATTCTGTCTGAGCTTAGCTTCAGCAGCTGTAATCTGTTCCTCAAGAGCAAAGTTATTTTTTCCAGTTCGGCTTCTAACCTGAAGTTCATGGAGTATTCCCTTGTCTAGCTTTATTTGGGTTTGTAATTCCGGGAATCGAGCCTTATCCCAAGGCTTCAAAGCCTCCTTAACACTCTTAAGTTTCTTCACCAGTTTGTATTGCTTCGAGCCAATAACATCCTCATTCCATGCAGCTCTCACCAATGATTCAAATTCGCGCTCTTTCCCCCAGAAATTTTTGTATTTGAACGGGTATTTACGCCTTGAATTGTCATTTCTGAGCAGCACCACAGCGGGAGAATGATCTGAGATACCTGGTGTGTCAAAGAAAGCCTTGGTGTTATCAAACGATTCCATCCAGGCATCATTAACAAGAACTCTGTCTAGTTTCCTTTCCATTTTGTCTGCCCCCTTCTGTTTGTTAGACCAAGTGAGTCTGGCTCCCGTATATGGCAGATCAGCAACATGGCAGCTCTCAAATACCGATTCCAGCTCAGCAAATTCATCCCTTCTGCCTTTTTTTCTGGCCATTTATCCTCTATCGAGAGTATGCAGTTAAGATCCCCCAGCATAACCCAAGGAACATCCATCTGATCAGCATATCTGCTCATGTCTTCCCACAACGATATTCGCTCAGCCTTAGAATTATGAGCATAAATAAAAGTAGCAGCAAATCTGTATTTCATGTCCACGGATTGAACCAGGCAATGCACATACTGATCTTGTATATTTAAAATCGAAACATCAAACACAGCAGGGTTCCAAGTCAACCAGATACGTCCTTTCTCATCATCTCTGCCATTTACACACACTTTCCAATCCTTCATCAGTCTTCCCCTGACATCCTCGAAATTCTTCTTAAGTAGTTTAGTTTCTAGCAGTCCAATAAGACTTATGTCATTATCATAACAGTAACTAGTAATTAAAGTATCTTTAACGGGATCATAGATTCCCGCAATGTTCCAGGCAGCAAATTTGAGTTTATCCATCAAAACCCTTAGAGTGAGTGCTACCCTCACGGCCTGAGATATTTGCTCTGCTCCTGACATTGATAAAATTCACTGTTGCATCCTCTTTTTCTACCTCTAAAATAGCAAACTGAGATGCTGTCAAAATCGGACTCTCAATAATAATCTGTTTGCCCTTATCCTGGTTGCCCAACGGTGATTTGCTTGTTCTTTTCTTGACCACATTGCACCATTTCTTATCTCTGTCACCAGCATCTGCTACAACAGAACCGACAACCATAGCATTACTACTTTTCGCATTCACTACAGCAAGTCTGTCGGAGTTAACTGTCCGGACCAATTCAGATTCAAAAATCCCATCAGGGCTCAAATTCAAATCTGCACCTTGATCATTATTATCCCCTATCATCCCCTTGTGAAATTGTGCTGTGTGTAAAGAGATACCAACCGGTTTACCTCCACTGTTGCTCACAACATTTCTCATATTCAGATCTTTACCGCCTGCCTTAGTCAAAACAGAACCCACTCCCTCAGGTTTACTGTCATCCCTAACTGCTGTTGCTTTACTGTTAGGCAATTCTGCTATGACAGATTCACATCCATAACTTTCAACAATGTTTACAACATTATTCAATCTCAAATCAACATCAGGTTTGCAATTATCTCCTTTCAACTCCTGGAGTAGCTGTGCTGTATGCTCAGAAATTCCCACCGGCATCCACACGACATTTTCTTTTCTGTTATGCATCGCCAAGCTGGATCTGTTAACAATCTGTTGTGTAGCCGACCCCTGAACCTGATTACCAGTACCTGCCCATAGCTGCTTCTCACTCCAATTTCTTAGCTCACATCGCTGTTCAGAGTGCCCAAATTTCTTACACATACTACATTTCAGAGGAAGCCATTCAAAGTATATCTGTTGCATATACACAGATCCATCTGTATTCTCAATCTCAATCTCCTTCAAACATGACTCCTCTACACTAACCTCAACTAGCATACGAGCGTAAGACAGACGTTCTCCACGCGCAGTTCTCCCATCAATGCATACTGGTGTTCCAATCGAGCTGCCCAATCTACTTAAATTTGTATTTGTGAGGAGAGTAGGATCAATGTCTGGTATACATACCCAACATGGGATTCGATCGAAAGAACTCCAGGCAATGGGCATCCCCACAGCCCATCGCTTCAGAATGAGAGGCTTTGATCCTTGGATGTTCCAAGGACCATTGCTGAGCACCCAGCTTAAGTCTCCCTCACTTTTGAATTTGAATACGAAAACTCCATTCGATTTTTGGAACATGACAGGGCTCTCGATCTTCCAAAGAGAATCCACCATTTCCTTGACAGTACCATACTGAATCCGGCCACCAGAGACCACCCCAATCAGCGTCGCTGCCCAGTCCTGACGAGATTCTGCAACATCCTCCTCTCGTATCTTCAATTTCCCCTTTTGCACATCTGGGTGGAGCGAAAGCTTTTTAGCACAAGCAATGTCACGGTTACTCTTGAACGGAGACTCCTCAGAACTGACAACTGCAAAACGTTTGGGGGCGAAACTCCGACGGAGTGCTTGAGCGAAAGATAAATTCTCTTTTCTTTCCACGCTGTTAGGAGTGGCGCAATAAATCCTACCAGAAGCAACGACGGGGACAGTATCTCCATCAATTCCATCTCTTCCTGCCCCCTCAACCACTTTCTCTTTCAGATCTGACGCCGCAATAACTCTCTGTCCATTTGCTAGGGTTTCCGAACCCGAAGCCGAACCCACTAGCTGAGCCTTCTCGTCACTTACCTTACCACGAAACACAGATCCCTTGCTCGCGGAACTGGACCCTCTCTTTCCCATGCCGGGGAGACAACGCCGGACGGCCACCGTGAGGGTGAAACCGTTGGCCAAACTCAGAACCCCGAAGGAGGTACGGACTGTACGGACAGTCGCCCAAAATCGCCTACAAAAGAGAGTCGCCTCAACAATTGTTAGTTATTTACCTGAGTTTTCCGCAAAACATACTTTTATCGTATTCTAACAACAATTTCTTAGTTAATATAAAGTTTTATTAAACATTTGTTAGTTACTTATATGATTTTTCCTCAAAACATACTCTTATAGTATTCTAATAAGAATTTAGTAGTTAATAAAAGGTTTTATTAAACATTTGTTATTTACTTATATGATTTTTCCTCAAAACATACTCATATAGTATTCTAATATGAATTTAGTAGCTAATATAAGGTTTTATTAAACATTTGTTAGTTACTTATATGAGATTTCCTAAAAAACATACTCTTATAGTATTCTAATAAGAATTTAGTAATTAATATAAATTTTTATTAAACATTCGTTAGTTACTTATATGAGATTTCCTTAAAACACACTCTTATAGTATTCAAATATAAAGTTAGTAGTTAATATAAGGTTTTATTAAACGTTTGTTAGTTACTTATATGATTTTTGATACGGGGTTAGCCGTAGGTTGGTCCGATCTTCGACAACAAGCAAGAACTAAACAAGAAACAAAGACGCAGCAATGAAAGACTCAAGAAACTCAAAGAAACTCGACAAGAATGTCAAGATTCGACCAAGACTAAGCAAGAACGCAGCAAGACTCAAACAAGAACACCAAGAACAACGTGTTACTCGATGTCGACAAAGGACAGATTGCAAGACTCGAATAAAGATGAATAAAGACTCGAAATTTAGATGCAAGAATTGAAAGACACGACCTGATAAGGACTGAGTCGATCTATATAGAACAAGATAGAGACCCCAGGCTTCCGTAGAAGGTAGGAACCAATACCAATGACTATATAACCCGCCTCTACAACCCTACACAACCAAGCGGACAACTTGGAGGCACAAGGAGGGGGCTCGTGGATACTAGGATCACCAAGTCTTGCGAAGTTGATGAACACAAAGCAAACCAAGCTGAGATAGATACCAATTCGTGATCAACGAGCACAGCTCTAGTTGGATCAACATCACTCAATGTGCTTCACACAAGTTTGAGAGAACTAATTCTATTCATTGAAAGCTTAATGTTTACAATGTATGAAATCGAAATATATAAGCTATGCTAAGGCCTGATGGGCCGAGTTTAATGATAGAAAGATAATATCTGACATCTAATTAAAACACCTAAAATCATAAGTAAATAAGATCTCTAGAAATAACACTCAAAATAGCCCAATTTCGGCCCAATAGGAACACTAGGCGAAATGGGGTTCCAACACTTAGTAAAATCCCGTCAAAACAGTGACAGCTTGCAAAGATGTGCATTTTCGGCCAATTTCGAGGTTGAATCTGGAAAAACCTTCAACAGAAAAGTTGTAGATCTCTTCGTCCTCGTTCCAACAAGGTATGGCACGCCTCAATCCGATCAATATTGAATCCGTAAAACCCATTTTACAGAGACGTCGAAAAGCTGTCAAGTTGCTGAACGAATGTAAAAACGCCAAGCTTCCACTTTTGGACCTTCTCCCATGGTGGAGCCTTCTTCTTCCTCTTGATAAGGACATCATCCGAAGGTGTCTTTATTCGAGTCTTGCAATCTGTCCTTTGTCGACATCGAGTAACACGTTGTTCTTGGTGTTCTTGTTTGAGTCTTGCTGCGTTCTTGATTGCTTCTTGGTCGAATCTTGCTGATCTTGTTGAGTCTTTATTCATTCTTGCTTCCGTTCTTTAACTTCTTGATTGATCTTGCAGATTTCTTGATCGATTCTTGAAGCTACCTTGCTGCGTCGGTTTGAGTCTTGCTATTTCTTTAAGTCTTTCTTTTGTTTCTTGCTTGTTGCCGAAGATCGGACCAACCTACGGCTAACCCCGTATCAAATTGGCATCAGAGCTTTGGTTTCCGACATCAAGATTGAGTCTTTTTCTTTTCATAAACACAAAAACACAAAAATAGAGTCTTTTCTTTGTTTGGTTATTTACTTCTTGCATTCTTTATTGATTCTTGCACTAATCTTGAGTTTGTGATTGTTTGTGGTTGCATAGCCTAAACACAAAGCCTAGCCGAGACCGTGGAGTCGACCAAAGGTGCACACAACCCCTTGTGAACACCCTAGAGCCGACGGCAGCAAGCTGTCCCCATAGCCTTTGCTTGGCCGAAAATCAGTCCTCCACATACACAAACCCTAGTTTGTTCTATCTTTTCTATCCTTTTGTTTATCTATTCTATCTTTGGGAATTTTGATTTATCTTATATCCATTGCCTAAAATCAGATTTTATTAAGTTGTTGGATATTAATTTCCATTATATCTATCAACTATCTAAAAAGGCACAAGATAGATCTTATTACCTAAATTAGCCATTTGTTATCTATATCTTTGCATTAGGGCTGAATTTTTATCCTTTCACCATTCTTCTTCAAATTTTTGAGTCCTACACTTTATTTTGAGTCTTTTCTTGCATTAGTTTCAGATTTTAAAAAAAAAAAAAACAGTAGAAAATCAGTCCGAAAATTCAAAAAAAAAAGAAAAAAAAAGTGTTTGTTAGTTATTGTTGATCTAGTGCAAGAAAGCTCCCAAGGACCAATTGGTGAACCCTTCTCTCAGCTCTAATCGACATACCTATTCCCCAAACACATACACCTCCACAAAATTGAAACCCTACCTTGCAACTACAACATCATAACTTAAGGTTTTCAATCAAAAAGAGGTGAATTTCCAAGCTTTCTTTTATTTTTCTTATTTTTCTCTTGTGTCGAGCACTATTTGTGTGTTCAAGTGCTGCTCTATTTGAGTCGAGTAGAGCTCAGCTTTGTCGAGTTCTCTTTTGTTGCATATTGAGTTGCTGAGTTGTTTGAGTCGAGTAGATCTCAGCCCTTGCGAGTTCTCTCTTGTTGTGTCGAGTGATCTCAGCCCTTGCCGAGTGATCTCCTTGTTGTGTCGAGTGATCTCAGCCCCTGCCGAGTGATCTCCTTGTTGTGTCGAGTTGATTCCTTGCAATTGCCCATCTGTTTTGCTTGAATCAATTGCTTACAAGCTACTGTCGAGTACTCTACAGCCCTTGTTGAGTATTCTTCTGTGTTGTTTCATTCATATACTTTGATTGCTTTGTTCTTTGCTTGGTTGTTGATTTGCCCAAAGCGGATTGCCCTAGCAAGCGTGATATACCAATGAGAGAGGGAGTGTGAGCGAAACACAATTGTGAGCTGTTTATATTTTTTACTAACCTTTAACATAGTTCTTTGTTTCTTTTCTCTTTGTTACAATGTCTAATAACCAGGGCAACGACTGGTACAATACCGTCATGGAGAAGTTAGCTAAGATAGATAAAAGCTTGACGGCAATAGAGCTTCAGCGTTTTGGTTCTAATACGGTGTTTGGACAAGGAGTCCCACCTAGAGATGAAGTTCCACCAATTAAAAGGGAAGAAACTCATCCTATTCCTCCTAATAATGCTGTTCAAAATCATGTTTCTTCTAGCATAGATGCTTCTTTTATTGCTGAAAATGTAAATCATATTGATAATAATGATCAAGATCTTAATTTACTTGCCTATGATCATGATAATGTTTGCATGGAATATGAGAATGAAGATTCTTTTATTGTTAGTAAGGTTTTAAGTGTTCAACTTAAGCCTTGTGATGATAATCAAAGAGAAGAATTGTGTCATACTAAGTGCATAGCAAAAGGCATAGTTAGTAATATGATCATTGATGGTGAAAATTGTGCTAATATTGCTAGCCTAGAATTAATTGAAAATTCAGCCTTGCAAAAGGATGAAAACTTGCTAGTTTTGGATGGAAACTTAGGGATTAATGACCAAGCTCAAGTGCATATTAAGTTAGAACATCATGGAGATGACATGAAATATGAATTATGCACTAATAAAGTTTCTTTTCTTGATTTTGTAGATGAAGCTGAGACAATAACCATCGAGGAGTGGTCAATCTCTACACCAATCTGATGCGGGACCATCTTCTACAACTCCAGACACACCCATCATACTTGGAGAAGGACCAATGACTCGAGCTAGAGCTAAGAAGCTTCAGAGAGACTCATTCAACTTTGTGGGTCATGCTTTGTTCTCGAGCAAGGTTCAACTCCCCGAGCCTACATTGAAGACATACATGTGCATTGGAGCACAAATGGAGGCCGAGCCACCTTAGATTAGCTTAGGCCGAAATATTCTAAGTGTTGGAACCCATTTTCAGCTTAAGTGTTCTATTGGGCTGAATTGGGCTTTTCTAGTCATTCTTTTTAGAGACCTTATTTAATTCATGTCTTAAGGTGTTCTTTTTATTATTAGGCCCAATAAGTTAATTAGTTTATTTTATTAAATTATTTTCGGCCAGAACAGCCTTGTAAGGCCTTTATATGGCCGATCCTTACATTGAATTCAATTGGAACTTTTATGGACATAACTCTCTCATATTGAGTGTAAACACATCAAGTGTTTGTTGATTCAACTGGAGCAGTGCTCGTTGGTCATTGATTGATAATCTCAGCTTGGTTTGCTTTGTCGTTCATCAACTTCGCAAGACTTGGTGATCCCAGTATCCACAAGCCCCCTCCTTGTGCCTTCAAGTTGTCCGCTTGATTGTGTAGGGTTGTAGAGGCGGGTTGTGTAGTCATTGGTATTGGTTCCTACCTTCTACGGAAGCCTGGGGTCTCTATCTTGTTCTATACAGATCGACTCAGTCCTTATCAGGTCGTGTCTTTCATATCAATTTCGAGTCTTTATTCTTCTTGTTAGTGTCGACATCAATTACAGCCCTGTTCTTGGTGTTCTTGTTGCGTTCTTGATCGATCTTGATCTATCTTGGTCGAATCTTGAGAGTCTTGCTGCGTTTCTTTGCTTTTTTGTTGAGTCTTGCATAAATCTTGCATCTTTCTTGTTATTTCTTGCTGCGTTCTTTGAGTTCTTGATCCTTCTTGATTAAGTTCTTGAGTTTCTTTATTAGTTCTTGATTATCCTTGCTTGTTGTCGAAGATCGGACCAACCTGCGGCTAACCCCGTATCAAATTGGCATCAGAGCTTAGGTTTCCGACATCAAGATTGAGTCTTTTCTTTTCATAAACACAAAAACCCACAAAAAAGAGTCCTTTTCTTGTTTTGGTTATTTACTTCTTGCATTCTTTTTGATTAAGTTACTAATCTTGAGTTTGTGATTGTTTGTGGTTGCATAGCCTAAACACAAAGCCTAGCCGAGACCAGTGGAGTCGACCAAGCCGTGTGCACAACCCCTTGTGTTCACCCTAGAGCCGACGGCATACATATGTCCCCATAGATCTTGCTGGCCGATCCATCACATACCACAAAAGATAAAAACCTAGTTTCTTCTATCTTTCTATCTTTTCTATCTTTGGCATATTTGTTCTATCTTCTATCTAAATTCTATTTATTTATTGCCTTACAAAAATCTGATTTTTGGTAGATATAAATCATATTTATCTATCATTTATCTTTAAGGCTATAGATAGATCCACTTACCAAAGATAAACAAAAGCCTCACCTATAAATACATCTTTAGGGCTGAATTTCTATCTTTTATCACCATCCATATCATATTTTCGAGTCCTTTTCTCATTGTTGCTAGTTTCTTGCATTAGTTTCATATTTTTAAAAAAAAAAAAAAAAAAAAAGAAAGAAAACAGATCCGAAAATTACAAAAAAAAAAAAAAGAGAGAGAAAGTGTTTGGTTGTTGTTTGTTGATCTAGTGCAAGAAAACCTAAAGGACTCAACTTTTGGTGATCTCCATAGCCCTTGTTGACAGCCCTAAACCTAAACACATTACCTTACCTCCACAAAATTGAAACCCTACCTTGCAACTACAACATCATAACCTAAGGTTTTCAATCAAAAGAGGTAAATTTCCAAGTTTTCTTTTGTTTTCTCTTTGTGTTCAGCACTGATTTTCTTGTTCAAGTGCTGCTGTGTGTGTGTCGAAGAGATCTCCTCCTGGTCAAGTTCTCTCTTGTCTTGATCGAGTTGATTGTGTGAGTGTCGAGTGAGCTCAGCCCCTGCCGAGTGATCTCTTGTGTGTGTCGAGTGCTCTTCTCATCTTGATTGAGTACTTTGAGAGTCTTGCTGCGTTTCTTTGCTTTCTTGTTGAGTCTTGCATAAATCTTGCATCTTTCTTGTTATTTCTTGCTGCGTTCTTTGAGTTCTTGATCCTTCTTGATTAAGTTCTTGAGTTTCTTTATTAGTTCTTGATTATCCTTGCTTGTTGTCGAAGATCGGACCAACCTGCGGCTAACCCCGTATCACAATCGTTCTTGAGATGGATTTCCATGGGCATATGGTGTTCGATCCAGGAGCTCGTGTGGCTGCATGTGCGGAATCATATATGAGCTTGGATTCGAGGACGAATCCTTTTCAAGAAAGGGAGATTGATGCAGGACCATCCAAGACACCATTCAAGACACCTCCGGACACATCTATACTTGGGGATGGACCTATGATTCGAGCTCGTGAGAATGAAGTCATCCTCAAGAGGAAGAAGAAGGCTCCACCATGGGAGAAGGTCCAAAGGTGGAAGCTTGACGTTTAGCTCGTTCATAGTCATTTGACAGCTTTTCGACGTCTCTGTAAAATGGGTCGTACGGATTCAATATTTATCGGATTGAGGCGTGCCATATCTTGTTGGAACGAGGACGAAGAGATCTACAACTTTTCTGTTGAAGGTTTTTCCAGATTCAACCTCGAAATTGGCCGAAAATGCACAACTTTCCAAGCTGTCACTGTTTTGACGGGATTTTACTAAGTGTTGGAACCCCATTTCGCCTAGTGTTCCTATTGGGCCGAAATTGGGCTATTTTAAGTGTTATTTCTAGAGATCTTATTTACTTATGATTTTAGGTGTTTTAATTAGATGTTAGATAGTATCTTTCTATCATTAAACTCGGCCCATCAGGCCTTAGCATAGCTTATATATTTCGATTTCATACATTGTAAACATTCAGCTTTCAATGAATAGAATTAGTTCTCTCAAACTTGTGTGAAGCACATTGAGTGATGTTGATCCAACTAGAGCTGTGCTCGTTGATCACGAATTGGTATCTATCTCAGCTTGGTTTGCTTTGTGTTCATCAACTTCGCAAGACTTGGTGATCCTAGTATCCACGAGCCCCCTCCTTGTGCCTCCAAGTTGTCCGCTTGGTTGTGTAGGGTTGTAGAGGCGGGTTATATAGTCATTGGTATTGGTTCCTACCTTCTAGGGAAGCCTGGGGTCTCTATCTTGTTCTATATAGATCGACTCAGTCCTTATCAGGTCGTGTCTTTCAATTCTTGCATCTAAATTTCGAGTCTTTATTCATCTTTATTCGAGTCTTGCAATCTGTCCTTTGTCGACATCGAGTAACACGTTGTTCTTGGTGTTCTTGTTTGAGTCTTGCTGCGTTCTTGCTTAGTCTTGGTCGAATCTTGACATTCTTGTCGAGTTTCTTTGAGTTTCTTGAGTCTTTCATTGCTGCGTCTTTGTTTCTTGTTTAGTTCTTGCTTGTTGTCGAAGATCGGACCAACCTACGGCTAACCCCGTATCAAATTGGTATCAGAGCATGTCAAAACATGCTCTTATAGTATATGATTTTTCCTCAAAACATACTCTTATAGTATTCCAATATGAATTTAGTAGTTAATATAAAGTTTTATTAAACATTTGTTATTTACTTATATGATTTTTCCTCAAAACATGCTCTTATAGTATTCTAATAAGAATTTAGTAGTTAATAAAAGGTTTTATTAAACATTTGTTATTTACTTATATGATTTTTCCTCAAAACATACTCTTATAGTATTCTAATAAGAATTTAGTAGTTAATAAAAGGTTTTATTAAACATTTGTTATTTACTTATATGATTTTTCCTAAAAACATACTCATATAGTATTCTAATATGAATTTCGTAGTTAATATAAGGTTTTATTAAACATTTGTTAGTAACTTATATGAGATTTCCTCAAAAACATACTCTTATAGTATTCTAATAAGAATTTAGTAATTAATATAAAGTTTTATAAAACATTCGTTAGTTACTTATATGAGATTTCCTCAAAACATACTCTTATAGTATTCAAATATAAATTTAGTTGTTAATGTAAGGTTTTATTAAACAATTGTTATTTACTTATATGATTTTTCCTCAAGACATACTCTTATCGTATTCTAATAAGAATTTAGTAGTTAATAAAGGTTTTATTAAACATTTGTTATTTACTTATATGATTTTTCCTCAAAACATACTCTTATAGTATTCTAATAAGAATTTAGTAGTTAATAAAAGGTTTTATTAAACATTTGTTATTTACTTATATGATTTTTCCACAAAACATACTCATATAGTATTCTAATATGAATTTAGTAGTTAATATAAGGTTTTATTAAACATTTGTTAGTTACTTATATGATTTCTCCTCAAAACATACTCTTATAGCATTCTAATATGAATTTAGTAGTTAATATAAGATTTTATTAAACATTTGTTAGTTACTTATATGATTTATCCTCAAAACATACTCTTAGAGTATTCTAATAAGAATTTAGTAGTTAATATAAGGTTTTATTAAACATTTGTTAGTTAATTATATGATTTTTCCTCAAAACATACTCTTATAGTATTCTAATAAGAAGTTAGTAGTTAATATAAGGTTTTATTAAACATTTGTTATTTACTTATATGATTTTTCCTCAAAACATACTCTTATAGTATTCTAATATGAATTTAGTAGTTAATATAAGATTTTATTAAACATTTGTTAGTTACTTATTTAATTTCTCCTCAAAACATCCTCTTATAGTACTCTAATAAGAATTTAGTAGTTAATATAAGGTTTTATTAAACATTTGTTATTTACTTATATGATTTTTGCTCAAAACATACTTTGATCGTATTCTAACAACAATTTATTGGTTAATATAAGGTTTTATTAAATATTTGTTTGTTACTTATATCATTTTTCCTCAAAACATACTCTTATAGTATTCTAATAAGAATTTAGTAGTTAATAAAAGTTTTATTAAACATTTGTTATTTACTTATATGATTTTTCCTCAAAACATACTCTTAATGTATTCTAATATGAATTTAGTAGTTAATATAAGGTTTTATTAAACATTTTGTTAGTTATTTATATGAGATTTCCTCAGAAACATACTCTTATAGTATTCTAATAAGAATTTAGTAATTAATATAAAGTTTTATTAAACATTCGTTAGTTACTTATATGAGATTTCCTCAAAACATACTCTTATAGTATTCAAATATAAATTTAGTAGTTAATATAAGGTTTTATTAAACATTTGTTAATTACTTATATGATTTTTCCTCAAAACATACTCTTATAGTATTCTAATATGAATTTAGTAGTTAATATAATGTTTTATTAAACATTTGTTATTTACTTATATGATTTTTCCTCAAAACATACTCTTATAGTATTCTAATATGAATTTAGTAGTTAATATAAGGTTTTATTAAACATTTGTTAGTTACTTATATGAGATTTCCTCAAAAAACATACTCTTATAGTATTCTAATAAGAATTTAGTAACAAATATAGAGTTTTATTAAAAATTCGTTAGTTACTTATACGAGATTTCCTCAAAACATACTCTTATAGTATTCAAATATAAATTTAGTAGTTAATATAAGGTTTTATTAAACATTTGTTGGTTACTTATATGATTTTTCCTCAAAACATACTCTTATAGTATTCTAATAAGAATTTAGTAGTTAATATATTATGATTTTTCCTCAAAACATACTCTTATAGTATTCTAATAAGAATTTAGTAGTTAATAAAAGGTTTTATTAAACATTTGTTATTTACTTATATGATTTTTCCACAAAACATACTCATATAGTATTCTAATATAAATGTAGTAGTTAATATAAGGTTTTATTCAACATTTGTTAGTTACTTATATGATTTCTCCTCAAAACATACTCTTATAGAATTCTAATATGAATTTAGTAGTTAATATAAGGTTTTATTCAACATTTGTTAGTTACTTATATGATTTCTCCTCAAAACATACTCTTATAGTATTCTAATATGAATTTTGTAGTTAATATAAGGTTTTGTTCAACAATTGTTAGTTCTGAATGGGTAAATATATAGCTGTGGTGGTAACACCAAGATGTACAAAAGTGTAAGACCATACAACGGGTCTTACGTAAAACGGGGTATGACTACTATACCAAAAAGGGAAACCCCTCTACATCTCACCCTAACTCCACCTACTCCAGAAAGTATCTACTCCTCTAAACCCGCCCTATATCCATGTCGATCCAAGATTCCCAACAGCTCATAGACGCTTGATGGAAAGCCGGGATCGACAGCTAGAAATAATAAGGTTCGCAACTCAAAACATCGAAGGGTTCTTGATTGAATACAAGCTTGTTTCGAGCAAGCCAAGTAAAATAGATAATCGCATGGAAACTAAGCAACTTGGCTTTAAAAACTCTCTTCTTTCGAAATCTGCTGGGCGCCGATGCAAACCACTCAAGCCACCCGTCAATGGTCTCAAACCGACTGGAAATACCGACCCAATCACTCACCACTTGCTGGACAGCAGCGATGACGGGGCACCCAAACCAAAGGTGTGCAGTTGTTTCCTCAGGGCCTTTACACAGCGCACAAGCGGCCGCTTCACTCCCTAGCCAATGCTTTGTGATGTGTCCGGTTTGTAGCCGCCTTTTCATCGCAAGCCATGTCACAAAGCTCCACTTCCTGCTCACTGGTTTGCCCCAAATCAGCCCACCCCAATCAACCTCTTGTCCTCTCAGTCGAAGAATCTCATAAAGCTTAGAGCAGGAAATACCACCAACCTCGTTTAAAACCGGTGTGAGCGAAGGCAAATCATCACTGTCGGAGGTGACAGCAGCTTGGAGTATGTCCTTGGTCCTTACCACACCCTTCTATAGCCAAGTGTCGTGCAATTTGGGCCTCACATCCCAGATTTGCGCATTACCCAGGTGGTTAACGTTACACCAGCGAACCCAGATTCCCGGTTTTTGCAGAACAATGTCGCCACACAGCTTGGCAAATATGCAGCTGTTCCATGTTTGGAGGTCCCGGATACCCAGTCCACCTTCATGAATCGGCTTGGTCACCTCATCCCATGCAACCAGGTGTCTTCTTCCATCAAGATTGCCATTCCAAAGAAACCGTTTCATCATCCTTTCGATGGTATCTATGACACCCTGCGGTAGTAGTAGTGACTGACTCCAAAAAGTATTTATCCCCATGCACACAGATTTTATAAGTTGCAAGCGACCTGCATAGGAAAGCTTTCTAGATGCCCAGGAGTTTATTACTTTGCTGATTTTTCCAGTCAGATCATTATATTCATGCACCTTGATCTTACGTGAGCAAAGCGGCGTGCCCAAGTACTTGACTGGAAGAGTGCCCCTGGCGTACCCAAGCTGCTGGACAATGCCATCAGCCACTGCATCAGTACAACCGGCCATATATATGCTGCTTTTCTCTGCGTTAGCTCTGAGCCCAGAAACAGCAAAAAATTCCTCAAGACAACGCTTAATAATGCTAACCGAGTGAATATCCCCATGACAAAATAATAGCAAGTCATCCGCGAAGGCCAAGTGGGTAAGCTGCAGGCTTTTGCATTTCGGATGGAATTTGAACCCCGACGTACCAGATGCAAGACGCAGCTTCCTGCTCAGAATCTCCATACACAACACGAACAGATAAGGGGACAAAGGGTCCCCTTGTCTAAGTCCCCTGCCCCCTTGGAAGAAACCTTCCGGCGCTCCATTAATGAGTATCGAGAACGATGGGGTTGTGACACATTCCATGATAAGATGGATTAGCTTATCCGGAAACTTGAAATATTGAAGTGTTTGTTTCACAAAACTCCAACTCAAGAAGTCATACGCTTTCTGCAGATCCACCTTAATTGTACATCGAGGAGAGCCCCGTTTCGTACCATAGCCATAGACTATCTCGTTGGCGACGGCGGTGTTCTGAGCAAGGGATCGGCCAGGAATGAACGCTCCTTGGTTATCCGAAATCACTTCACCAAGCAGATCCTTGATCCTCCCCGCGATAATTTTTGTGACCACTTTCAGAATCGTATTGCAGCACGAAATAGGTCTCAAGTCTTTCACATAAGTGGGGTTGGCAACTTTCGGAAGAAGAGCTATAAAGGTGGCGTTGAACTGTTTTAAGATCTTACCATTCCGGAAGATCTCCCGTATAGCTTCACAGGTATCCACTCCGACAATCTTCCAAGCGTCCTTGAAAAATTGACTTCCAAACCCATCCGGTCCTGGCGACTTGTTTGCCCCGATCGCCCAAACCTTTTTCCGAATCTCGTCGTAACAAGGGACACTGATCAACCCTGCTGAAAGCTCTCCATCGATGCTCGGCCCAGGCAACAGATCAAGTGCATCTGTACTGTCGGCTGGTGTGGACAGCAACTCGGTGAAATATTTCAGGATGTGCGCTCGGATAGCTTCTTCACCTTCCAATTTCTTGCCTGTACTGTCCCGCATAAACAAGATGGCATTCCGGGCTTGCCTTTCTTTAACACTTCGATAGAAAATGGATGAGGTTTCCTCGCCCATTGTAAGCCAATCCATTTTCGCCCTCTGAGCTGTGAGACTCATCAGCCGGCCCACGTTCTGTCGGAGTGTTCTTTCAGCAGCTGCAATGTCCTCAACAAGCCTTACACTGTCTTTCTCATTTCTAATTCTGAGTTGCAGATCATGCAGCGTAGCCTTATTTAATTTAATTGTTGTCTGTAGCTCAGGAAATCTCGACTTGTCTCACGGTTTCAATGCCTCCTTGACGCTCTTCAGTTTCTTAGCAAGCTTGAGCTGTTTAGAACCCACAACATCCTCAGTCCAAGCAGCCCGGATAAGAGCATCAAATTCTTTCTCTTTCCCCCAGAAATTTTTATACTTGAACGGGTACCGACGTTTACAATCATCATTCCTGAGAAATACAACTGCTGGGCAGTGGTCAGATATAAGGGGAGTGTCAAAAACCGCCTTAGTGTTATCAAAATTGTCCATCCATTCCCCATTGACAAGCACTCTGTCCAATTTGCGTTCAATTCTGTTTGCACCTTGCCGTTTGTTTGACCATGTCAATTCAGCACCAGTAAACGGCAGGTCAAATATGTTGCATTCCTCCAGTACAGTTTGTAGTTCTAGGAATTCATCTCCCTGCCCTTTTCTTTGAGGCCATTTCTCTTCCATTGACACAATACAATTGAGATCGCCTAAGACAACCCACGGAATCACAGTCTGATCAGCAATCTGTTTCAGATCAGTCCACAGCTCAACTCTATCAGGTTTCTCATTGTGAGCATAAACAAACGTAGCAGCAAACCTGAAGACCTGATCAGCTGACTCCACCAGGCAGTGTATGTATTGTTCCTTGATGCAGATGATTTCCACTTTGAACACATTGGGGTTCCAGGTCACCCAAATTCTACCCTTTTCCTCACTGTTCCCATTCACACAGATCTCCCAGTCTTTCATCATTCTGAGCTTTACCTCATCAAAATTCTTCGCAACCAATTTAGTTTCTAGCAGCCCAATCATATTAATATTATTATCAAAACAATAACTAGTAATAATATTATTCTTAACGGCATCTTTAATACCCGCTATATTCCAAGAGGCTATCTTTAGCTTATCCATCCACACCTTGGCAGTGAGTGCTACCCTCACAAATAGGAACCGAAGAGCAGAAATAACCAGCAGATTGAGGATCGTCATCCTCTGTGCTAAGAATATCGAATACAGATTTGGCAATAGCAAAACCATCAGCATGATTAGCAGAAGCATGACCAGTCTGCGCTTTAGAACCCGAACCTAGAGATTTGATCGCCTTCTTGCCCATGACGTTACTCCAACCACCATCCTCATCAGTAGCAGACGATTCAACACAGGTAATTTCTGGTGGGGAATTTCCAATAGCAGGAGAATCACTCGGGATAACCACCCCAACAATAGCATCAGATCTGTCATTGATGACTGGGTTACCTGGCTCAGCCACACTACCGCCATCAGTGCCCAAGTTTGCATTGTTCTGAGACGATGTAGTTTCGGGGTAGCAAGAACTACCTGCCTGCTTGGACCCCTGAACAACAGCATCCCTGTAAAGCAATTTCGGACTGTCCCCATCTGCAATGACATCACCCATAGTCTCCTCATTACAGTTCACCAACTAAGGCCTCCATTCCAGTCTAGGTCGTCGTTGCAGCGCTCTCTTTTGCTTATGACAGCTAGTGTCCGAATGCCCAAAGCTCTTACAGAACAGACATCTCGATGGCAACCACTCGAAGACCACTTTCTGGTGGTATTTTGTGCCGTCCACATTCTCTATCTCGATGTGATCCATATCTGCTTCTTCAACAGAGACCTCCACCAGCAACCTGGCATAGGAAATTCGGTCCCCCAAGGTTGTTTTTTCATCAATGCAAATTGGAGTACCAATAGAGCAACCAAGCCTGCTAAGATTAGTGCTTGTAAACAGCGTAGGCTCTAGATCAGGAAGACAAACCCAGCATGGAATGCGAGCAAACGAACTCCAGGAAATCGGCATGCCAGGTCTCCACCTCTTGAGAATGAGCGGTTTCGAGCCATTAACATTCCAAGGACCGTTGCTGAGAACCCAGTTCAAATCCTCTTCCGAGCTGAACCTGAAGACAAGAACACCATTGTTCTTCTGCAGCACTTTAGGGCTCTCAACCTTCCACTCGGTATCCACAAAATTTCTAATTGCCGTATATGACACCACACCACCTGCAATCACTCCAATTAGCGTGGCATCCCATTGCAGATGCGACTCTCGCACATCTTCTGGCCGGATTTTAAGTTTGCCTTTCTCAACATCGGTGAAAACGGTGAGCTTGACTGCATTTTGGATATTTCTGTTGCTATTCGACGGGGAAAACACAGCACCCCTTGCAAAATACCTCTTGGGTCCGAAACTCCGTTTCAGAGCTTGTACGAAATTCAGATCCACCGAACCCGTTGTTGGGGAAGGCTTGCACTCATTAACTCCTTCATCTACCTGTTCACCAACCCCATTAACTCCCACAGTTGACCCTTTGTCCAAATCCACAGCCTTTCCCTTCAGATCTGACGCAGCATTCAATTTCTCTCCGCTAGGATTCCCAGTTCCAGATCTACTCGAATTTCGTCAAATCCCGTCAAAACAGTGACAGCTTGGAAAGATGTGCATTTTCGGCCAATTTCGAGGTTGAATCTGGAAAAACCTTCAACAGAAAAGTTGTAGATCTTTTCGTCCTCGTTCCAACAAGATATGGCACGCCTCAATCCGATAAATATTGAATCCGTACGACCCATTTTACAGAGACGTCGAAAAGCTGTCAAATGACTATGAACGAGCTAAACGTCAAGCTTCCACCTTTGGACCTTCTCCCATGGTGGAGCCTTCTTCTTCCTCTTGAGGATGACTTCATTCTCACGAGCTCGAATCATAGGTCCATCCCCAAGTATAGATGTGTCCGGAGGTGTCTTGGATGGTGTCTTGGATGGTCCTGCATCATGGCGGGAGCGGCTCGGGGTGGTGGCGACGGTGGTGGTTGTTACCGGCGGCTTCTGCAGGGGCAAAGATGGCCGAAGGGTGGCGGATTTGGCTCCGACGATAAGAAATGAAGCCTCTGGGTGCTCCTGCGTGCTCGAGGAAGACAATGGGAAGCTCGGCAATTCTTCGAAAGACAGGGGAAGCTTCGGCTATGGCGACGACGATGGTGACGGACAGGGGGCGGAAGAGCTTCTGGTGGTGGTGGAACCGAGATACAGCGAGGAGGAGGAAGGAGGAACTGTGGGATGCTACTACTGTCTGCTGATCGAAGAGAAGGGGTAAACAAAGAGGAGTTGAGGCTTGTTTGACAAGTGCAGTAGAGAGGGAAGGGGATTGTGTGGAACTGAAGGGAAAAGCTAATCCTCCCCCTTTTCTTTCTTCTGGTGATGCAGGACCATCCAAGACACCATCCAAGACACCTCCGGACACATCTATACTTGGGGATGGACCTATGATTCGAGCTCGTGAGAATGAAGTCATCCTCAAGAGGAAGAAGAAGGCTCCACCATGGGAGAAGGTCCAAAGGTGGAAGCTTGACGTTTAGCTCGTTCATAGTCATTTGACAGCTTTTCGACGTCTCTGTAAAATGGGTCGTACGGATTCAATATTTATCGGATTGAGGCGTGCCATATCTTGTTGGAACGAGGACGAAGAGATCTACAACTTTTCTGTTGAAGGTTTTTCCAGATTCAACCTCGAAATTGGCCGAAAATGCACATCTTTCCAAGCTGTCACTGTTTTGACGGGATTTTACTAAGTGTTGGAACCCCATTTCGCCTAGTGTTCCTATTGGGCCGAAATTGGGCTATTTTAAGTGTTATTTCTAGAGATCTTATTTACTTATGATTTTAGGTGTTTTAATTAGATGTTAGATATTATCTTTCTATCATTAAACTCGGCCCATCAGGCCTTAGCATAGCTTATATATTTTGATTTCATACATTGTAAACATTCAGCTTTCAATGAATAGAATTAGTTCTCTCAAACTTGTGTGAAGCACATTGAGTGATGTTGATCCAACTAGAGCTGTGCTCGTTGATCACGAATTGGTATCTATCTCAGCTTGGTTTGCTTTGTGTTCATCAACTTCGCAAGACTTGGTGATCCTAGTATCCACGAGCCCCCTCCTTGTGCCTCCAAGTTGTCCGCTTGGTTGTGTAGGGTTGTAGAGGCGGGTTATATAGTCATTGGTATTGGTTCCTACCTTCTACGGAAGCCTGGGGTCTCTATCTTGTTCTATACAGATCGACTCAGTCCTTATCAGGTCGTGTCTTTCATATCAATTTCGAGTCTTTATTCTTCTTGTTAGTGTCGACATCAATTACAGCCCTGTTCTTGGTGTTCTTGTTGCGTTCTTGATCGATCTTGATCTATCTTGGTCGAATCTTGAGAGTCTTGCTGCGTTTCTTTGCTTTCTTGTTGAGTCATGCATAAATCTTGCATCTTTCTTGTTATTTCTTGCTGCGTTCTTTGAGTTCTTGATCCTTCTTGATTAAGTTCTTGAGTTTCTTTATTAGTTCTTGATTATCCTTGCTTGTTGTCGAAGATCGGACCAACCTGCGGCTAACCCCGTATCACGCCATCCCTGTTTCGCAACCATCAAGCACCTGTCGAGCGCCGCACCTCTGTTCCCCGAGCCTCTCCCGAGCACACTGAGCACCACAGCGGACACTCGAGCACACCAGGAGTCGCCCCGAACTGCCCAGAGCCGCCGGGAGCCGTCGCAGGCGCCTCTCCTTCCCTATTTTCCGTCCAGAAATCCGGTAACCCCCGCTTCCACCTCCTTTCGCGCTAATAGGCCATAAAGGTCCACCTTTACTCACTCTCCCCTCATCCCAGGCCAAGAGCTACTCGTTCTGACCACCGGCGGAGCTATACGGAGCCAAATCGAGCCGAATCGGTCCTTGCTCCGGCGAACGTTTCAACCCCGGTGAGATGTCTTTTCCTCCTTCCTCCTTGCTATCGCTTCTTTCCTTTTGATTGGGTTGGGGTCGGAATTGGTTGTCGGCCTGTTGGGTGAGGTTTTGTTCGGAGAGGAGTCACCGTCGGCCGGCCTGGCATCTTCATTCTTCTCCCGTCTTTTTCCGTTCACAGAGCTCTGTTCAATTAATTTGGGGAAGAAGATGGGTTCAGTGCATTTGTTTTATTTTTGGTCCGGTTCAGCCATAATAATTATTAATTCCGGTTCGGTTCATTAATGGGAAAGGGATGGGTGAGTGTTGGGCCTATTTTCCGGGCCTCCTTCTTTCTTCAGCTTCCGGGCTTGGGCCTATTTTTAGGATCCGGATCCTTTCTTTCCGGGTTGGGATGGATCCGGTTTGCATTGGGCCTATTTTCTTCCGGGTATGGGCCGGATCCGAGTCTTGAGGGATTGGGCCTGTTTTGTGTTGTTGTTATGTTATTGTTAAGTTGTTGTTGAGTTATATATATTTGGGGGCAGAGGGATATATATTATATGTTATGTTTATATGTTGTGATTTCTATTATTGTTAGTCTATTACAATATTATTATTATTATGTGAATTCTGGATTTTTATAATAAATATATATTCTGAAAATTTTATGGATTATAAAAGTATTTGGAAATGATAATTTGGGATAAGCATTGTGTAATGATTTAGATATGTGATTTTTGGATTTTTGGAAATGAATTATTAATAAAGTAGTTGATGTAAATTAAATATATTGATGATAAATTATTTTAAAAGGAATTTTCAAGTTTCGGAATTGTATTTTATGGATTTGTGTGTGGGAAACCAAAATGTCGGAATTCTTTCTATACTATGATTTTGAGAGATTGGTTTCAAGGTAAATGTTTAATGTCGGAATTCAATTATGTAATAACTATGAAAATGAACATGCCGGAATTTTGTTAATAAAATGATGTTGGTTGATGTTGATCGAAGCGGAAAGGTTTTGGAAAATGGTTTTACTATCGATTGGTTTTGAGGATGTTTGGAACTTGGGTTTCGTGTGTATGAATGTTGGTCCGGTAGCTTATGAAAGTGGCTTGATGATAGGTGTGTATTGCTTTGGATTGCATTTGGGCCCTTGCTTGTATTATCCTGCTGTTCTGCATCTTCAGGTAAGTTCCCTAGGGGGCTTACTCAGGTTGGACATTCATGCCTGTTGTTGCATTTTATGTTAGGTGTTGCATATGCATAAAAGCATGTCATGTAGTATCCTGTTTAGGTTGCACTAATTGAATGAGCATCTGCTTACTTATTGCGTTTGGAACAGAACGGCCGTTATCTGTGATAGTCCTAGAGTCTTTGCTAGGGTCATAGGGTAGCCCAGCCTCATCGGGTACCCTGAGTCAATCGAGTCATGAACTTCCTTATATTATGAGATGCCTGCGGGCTTTATTGTGGAGCGGGTTAGGCATGCGTGCCCCCCCCCCCCCGATTATGATGGAATGCATTCACGAGCTGGCCAGTCTCCGCCCTATCGGAAGGGGGTGGAGGTAGGAGAGGGATATGCCACTTGGCATTGTCTTGGGCCCTTTACAGTATTTTACACATTATTATAACTAGGAGCATGCTAGTGTGTTTGACTTTCGTACTGCATTAGAGCATCTTTATTAGGTATATCACATACTATGTGGCCTCAGCGAGGACTGCCGGTCCCGCATGAGTGGCTCGATCTGACTCCTTTCCCCGTTCTTTTTTTTTTTGGTATTTTCTGCAGATTTTGATTGCTCGATGTCTATATGACGGGGTTCCCTTTTTGCGAATCGAAGAACCTGGCTAAATCTCTAACTCATTATAAATGGTAATCATCCACTTATGTTTTTGTTTTGACCCGGCTCTGCCGTGACGCTTGTATCTTAATTTTGCTTCCGTCTTGCTTCCGTTTGAGATTAATTTCATGAGTTAGTCCCAAGGACAGGTTAAGGGTACCCAACGGCCCTACGATATTTTTAGGGTTCGAAATCCCTCTTTATTACTGACTATAAAAAATGAGTTGGAAACCTCGACCCGTACCTGGATTGCAAGATCCGAACAAGGGGTTTTATCCCTTGAAACGTAACCCGGAAATCATAATTCTGGGCCGTTACAAAGATGGTATCAGAGCTGAGGTTGTGCAATTCGGGTACACCAGGGTCGAGTGTATGTTTTGGAAAACCGCCCATGAATTTCAAGGGATTTGAAAGTGTTTTAAAGGGGCAAAATGAACTTAAGATGTCTAACTTAAATTGGACTAAGTAATGAACTCGACTTGTAATAAAAGGGAAAAACCGACCAAACGGGGACACGAGTGGGTAAGTAAAGGCGCTAGACCACCCCATTGGGTGTAGTTGGGAACAGTATGCAAAATATTAGCTTGTTCTTTACAGATGGGTTGGGAGACTCCAATGAGATCATTATGAGTGTTATTAACTTATTTTGTGCTGAATGCTTGCTATGTTAGAGATCTGATTTGGATGCCTTAACTATTAAATGTGTCTTGACTGATATGTGTAAACGGGATAGTGGGAGTACCCTTGTTTCTGTACGGTCAACCCAGTTATGTGTAATAGCCCGTTTCACTATTCTAAACCCTTGAGGATCTTATCGAGTCTTCTCCCGGATGTCAGTATCTTTCACGGGAATCGGGGTGGTTATAAATACATTGTGTCGGAATCATGTGTGTATATGAAGGTTGTCTGAGTGAGTATTGTAAGGTAGTTCTTGGTGTCATTTTGAGTCAAAAGCAAGGTGTTTCTTGGCTGTCTTTCTTGATTTCTTATGATAATCAATCAGTGTTTTCTTGACACAAAGAGTCGTACCAAAATCCCACGGGAAAGAGGGGTGATGAGTCGGTTGGGAAAAGTCAATGGTTGCCCTTAGGGATCCCTATACGGTTGTAATGATGACTTTCTCTGAGTTGCATGACATGATCTAATAGCCTCCTGCATATACCTTACGAATGACCATTAGTATAGACTGCTGATGCTATTACATACGTGATTGATTATATTGCTCAAGTCTCGTATTGTGTCTTGCCTTATATCATGACTGTTTGTTGTTATAGCCTGTCTACTTGGCCTACTGATCGTATGATTGATTGGAAGTATGAACTATATGATATGAACATGCATGATCGTTACTTCCTCCTGGATTAGGTTCATGATAGTGTGATCAAACCCTCCCTATATGAATGCTTGTACATGATCGGCCTTAGCATGAGGGATGATAACGTGTCAATGCTTATTACTCCTTTGTGACGAGAATCTGTAGCATGCCCATCTATTTTGTGTTCGTTAGATTGACTATTGTTGATGATCTTGCAAGTTAATATTGGTGTATGATTACGTGCTTTGGATGGAGAGTACGTGGTATAATTGAGTCTTGATGAATGCATGCTTTATCATGTTATGTGTTGATTTGAACTCATGTCCCCGTATTCTAGCTATATTGTCCCATTACTAGGTTCGCATTATACACCGCTACACTTGCCCCCATGCTTCTATATCGTCGGAAAATGAGTGATTGATTTCTTGCGTACCGTTGTAATTATCAATTAAATGTTTATATGTATAACATGTCATGTTGAGCCATTAGTGTCGCGTAGGACCCTTGGTTGTGACTTGTGTGAATTTATATTTGCCTACAGTATTGCTAATTCCCTCTCGGTTTGGGTCCTTGATAGTGTGATTCTTCCCTCTTCATAAAGTGTTTTACTCATCCTGATTAGACTGATGCTGAAATCGATGATCGACTTTCTTTTCGTGATGGTAAATCATAGCATGCTTACATGTTGTCGCTCGGTAGTGTTCCCCTATTGCTCTATGATATCCTCTCGTGCTTGCATAGATGTATGCTTTGGCACCTCGCATGGTCACACACCACGTTACATCGTAATTTCGCATACACATGACGCATGAATGTTAGAATGAATATAGTCGAATTGCCTTGATTGTTGTCACGTTTTGATATGTGCTAGTAGTATCTTGTAGGGCGTCTACTTTCCAATATGAGTCGTTAAATGATTACATGTTGTACTTGTTCCATAATGTGATAGTTATCGTTCTATATGCCTTACGATGGTTCGTTCCTAGCATTATTATAATATGTCACTCATGATGCCCTTCTCATTACTTTTGATAATGCCTCATGTTCGTAAATATTAGGTGAACCCCTTTTAATGACTCATGACCCTGCTTGTATCACATCATGTGTCGTTAGTATCATGTAGGACTATGCCTTCTAAATGCATCTCGTCGTATGATTACATGCCATCCTTGAACTACCACATGATCATTGTTGCCATAGGTGATAAATACTATAATGTTCCTATGTGTTCTTGTACAACGTGTAATCTGGTTATACCTCGCCAGGCTATATTTGACCTCACTTGTTAGTGTCTATATCTTGTTCATGCATTGTCCGTATATGTGATACTTGCTCTGTTTTCTAAATCCTGCATATCTCGCTTAGGGCTACTAGACGTCATGGCGTTCATGGAATAATTGACTACTATTTTGCTTCGCAAGCATCGGTGTAGGACTTAATCGTGTCTTTAAGAATGTGCATGTATGTCGTTGTTCCTTGAGATAGGTACATGTTAGTGTGGATTGATATGGTTGATTTACTTGTGATGAACTCTTGCTACTTGTCACAAATTGTAACCTCACCGACTTCCATAAGGGCATCGTTGCTATTCTCGGGTCAGAGTCTTGTCTCCAGTCTTGTCATCCTTTTAGCCTTGGTCTGTATTTCCGAAGTGAACATTGGGTTTCCCGTCCCTGTCACTCCCTATCTCTGCTAACTTAGACTCCTCTGCGATATTTGGACGCGCGACCGCGTGAAAAAAGAAACAAGAAGTTAGTTAGCGATGGAGCAGCGTGAAGGAACTGTGGGCCCATAACCCACGGGCCTCAGGATCAACAATGTCGGCAGGACGAGCACGTTTTGTGGATTGCGGTTACCGAGTACGATAGAACTTGTAGGCGGGAGTGTCCTCCGTTCGAATTGTTAATCCTTCTGAATTTGTTGATGATATGACACTGACCTGGCGATGAGAATTACGTGTTTATGTGCTGTCTTGGTGATGATTGTTGTCTGATTGTCTGTTGTCTATGATGATATGATTTGATGCTTTATAGTTCTAATGTGTCATGATGCCTTGATGTGTTGATACTCTGAGTTGCGAAACATGATCTAAATTCCTTGCCTATAAAATGTGAACTGCAATTGCTGAGAACCTGAATTATTATCTGATAAGGTTATGATGAAACTTGCTAGATTGAATTGACTATGCTCGTATATGATGTTTTGCAATAATTATTAAGCATGCCGGTAAATTGAGACTTGTTGACATAGTTGCAATAATTGATGATGAACCCGTGATGCTATGTATGCTAGTTGATATGTTGTAGACCTTATGTGCGATGATTTTCATAACTACGTTTCCTTGATCATGTGGGTGAGGGTTCTCTTGTGGAGTGTTGATGAGTGGTGGAAGAAATTTGGATGGTTAGGATGATCGATGGTATTAGGAGGTGAGTCGCGAGAGAGGGATGTTGGCTTAGGTAAGACCGAGTGAGCTTTGAGATTTATGGTAGGCAATGTTGGTGGTTCTGATGAGTTTCTAGGTGATGTTGGTGATGCTTCGGGTAGTACGAGAAGTGTAAGGAAGTGCTCGTGAATATTGAGGACATGGTATTAGAGGTACTTGGGTGTGACGTTAGAGGTAGGAGTTGGATTCTTAGAGGTGGATGGTGTAGTAGTGCTTAGCGGAAGGAGGGGCGAGATTTGATCATCGAGATGAATTGGGATTCTCTGGGGAATTTTGTCTGGGTTGACGTTGGCGAGTTTAGAAGAGGATTAATCTTGACTTGAGAGTGGAGATGGGCGAGTGGGGATTCTGTTTTATTTTGACTGGTATGATGTGAGGATTTTCTTGATGATGTGATTTATTTATATTTGCTGGCATGATGTTAGATAATAACCATGATGCATCTGATATGGAATGATATTACATGTTGTTATGCAATACTGAAATCTAGTTGGTAGTGACAAATGTTATCATGATATATTGCTGCTCTGCTATGTTGTTTTAGAAGCATGATAGGATGTGTTGTGATATGATACATGAGATAATGCTGTGTTATTATATGGTTGGCAAGCATGATTATTGATATATTAAATGATGAATATGACTCAGAGCATGAATAGTGTATGTCTGCCTAATGACTAAATGATCGTTATATGGTGTTGTGACGAGTTGAGATGATATCTGGAGAGCATGCTGACATATTGATGTTGATATACTGCTTGATCTTCACTTTTGTTGAATCTTACTAGCATGACCTTGTTTGTATTGATGTGGTTATAATTAGTTTTGTTTCATTGACTTATGATGAAATCCCGCTGTGGCTATCCTTGCAAATACAAATGTTTGATGTGATAAATCTGTTATGATAATGCTGGATAGAAATTGGATAGGATGACTATGTGAATTAATGCGTTAAATGAGATCCCTTGTTGTGACTGACCCTACTATGATTGCGGTGTTGATATGCGATAGTGTGATACCTTTTATGATTTATGGTGTGATGTCGAGGCGTTGTTATGATTTTGATATGTTGATTGAGATGCACATTATAACCTTTAGTGTGATTTGGAGATGCTTGATGTGACCTTGTGGCACTGTGTGGGTACATGGTTGTGACTTGTCGTATGATGTGTTGGTTGGAGATTGATTGGTTTAAGTTGTTATGCATTTGTTATGGTGTATGAATCTTGCTTGAATGGAGATTGATGGATTGATTTGATTCTGGAAACTAGGAAGAGAATATGGGATTAGCCCTTAGAGGTGGATGATTCCACCTCCCAACTTCTGAATTTGATTGATTGATATGCGGGAAACTGATTGGGTTTTTGTGGATTTTGAGGAAATCTTGATTTGAAAGGATTTGACTTGTTTGGTGCAAAGTTCTTGGTTAAACGTCTTATTTGAAGATTTTGCGCGGTCTGAAAAGGTCTTACTTGAAAATTTAAAGAATAAATGTTATCGAGAATTTCAATGATTTTGAGGCCTTGCGGAATCTTTTTTTTTTTGAGAATTTTCACACCCGGGCTTATATTATAACGCCTTACGAAGTGGATACAAGCATTTTATAGGGGCGCATATAGAATGCTTGCTAAGACCTAGTAAGGACGCTATGATCGCTTTTTGAGTTATAATGTGACCGAAAGGTCGGGGTAAGGGTGTGATAGGGGCCCATATCACATACTTGCTACGACCAATTGAGAATGTTATGATCACGTCAAGGGTGCTGTGAGGGTCTCATACGGGCCCCTATGAGATGCTTACAGGACCAATGGCATGATCCTTGGACTCGCCAATTTGAAACTTCATCCCCATGTTTTAGAGTGATTTTAGTCTCGGGGACGAGACTTGTTTTTAGAGGTGGATAATGTAAAGACCGGGAAATTTTATAATGTTAAAATATTAAAATAGTGAATTATTATCTTTCCGATTTGTAAGATTTGAGAGGTTTGAAAATTCCATCCTCGATCAAATTATTTTATTCTAAATCTTTCGAAATAAGTTCCGACGTCGTTTTAAATTGGATATTCAAACGAATTTTATTCCGCTTTCACGTTATGAGACTTGGAATTTAGTTTGGGTGTTATCATTTTATTCGGTTTCAAAATCTTGAAATTAAATTTGAGTAGAGTCGAGATATGGTCAAATGAGCGGGTTCCGAGATTTATATTCCGGGTATCTTAAAATTCATATTGGGTCAAAATTGAAGCTCACCTCTTGTCTTTTTCCCCCTTCTTCTTATCCAAATGTCAAGAAACCAGCTCGATGTAAAGGCTCGGATTTTTAAATAATAAATTTTAATAAATAATTAAATAAAAAGGGATTTAGGTCAAAAAAAAAAAGAAAAAAATTCGGATATTTGAAAATCCTCATCTTCGCCTTAAAAATCGTATTTTAAAATCCTTCCGGCATCGTTTTAGAATTTTGATTTTTTGACGAATTTTGATTCCGCTTTCGAGTTGCGAGTCTGGATAGATTAATTTAATTCCGGTAATGATTTACAAATTCAATTAGAAAATTTCGGGTCGGGGTAGAATCGAGCAAATGGGTTTCGGGATTTCATTTCGTGTATTTGAAATTTATATTGGGACCACATTGCCTTGTCCTCTTCCTCCCACTTCTATCCGGTTTGCATTCAACCCAATTCCAACTCACTCCTTGTTCAACTCTTTCCTACTCAAGGTTGGCTCCAACTCACCCCTTCCTCCTCCCTTATCTATTGTTGCCTAAATTTGGCAAAGTGCCAAAACTGCACCCTCTTCTCCCACTGCTTGCGACACAGCCACGCCCGACACAACTCTTCCTGATGCGGGACCATCTTCTACAACTCCAGACACACCCATCATACTTGGAGAAGGACCAATGACTCGAGCTAGAGCTAAGAAGCTTCAGAGAGACTCATTCAACTTTGTGGGTCATGCTTTGTTCTCGAGCAAGGTTCAACTCCCCGAGCCTACATTGAAGACATACATGTGCATTGGAGCACAAATGGAGGCCGAGCCACCTTGATTAAGCTTAGGCCGAATTTTACTAAGTGTTGTGCTTATTTTCAGCTTATGAACATTATTGGGCTGAATTGGGCTTTATTTAAGTTGTTAGTTTTAAGACCTTATTTACTTATGGTCTTAAGTTTATTAGGCCCATTAGTTAGTAGATCTATCTTATTCTATCTTCTTAGAATCGGCCATCAGGCCTTAGGACTATATATTTTCGTTTCTTCCATGTAAACAATTCAGAACATTGAATATAGAACTTTTCTTCTCAAAACGTGTGTGAAACACTTGAGGGATTGTTGGCCGAATTAGAGCAGTGCTCATTCGCCTTCGAATTGATATTATCTCAGCTTGGTTTGCTTTGCCGTTCATCAACTTCGCAAGACTTGGTGAATCTAGTATCCACAAGCCCCCTCCTTGTGCTTCAAGTTGTCCGCTTGATTGTGTAGGGTTGTAGAGGCGGGTTGTGTAGTCATTGGTATTGGTTCCTACCCTCTGAGGAGGCCTGAGGTCTTTATCTTGTTCTACATAGATCGACTCAGTCCATATCAGGTCGTGTCTTTCCATTCTTGTTCTTTAATTTCGAGTCTTGCTGCGTTCTTGAGGATCTTGATCGATCTTGATTGCTTCTTGGTCGAATCTTGCTGATCTTGTTGAGTCTTTATTCATTCTTGCTTCCGTTCTTTAACTTCTTGATTGATCTTGCAGATTTCTTGATCGATTCTTGAAGCTACCTTGCTGCGTCGGTTTGAGTCTTGCTATTTCTTTAAGTCTTTCTTTTGTTTCTTGCTTGTTGTCGAAGATCGGACCAACCTACGACTAACCCCGTATCAAATTGGCATCAGAGCTTTGGTTTCCGACATCAAGATTGAGTCTTTTCTTTTCCATAAACACAAAAACCACAAAAAAGAGTCCTTTTCTTGTTTTGGTTATTTACTTCTTGCATTCTTTTTGATTATATTACTAATCTTGAGTTTGTGATTGTTTGTGGTTGCATAGCCTAAACACAAAGCCTAGCCGAGACCGTGGAGTCGACCAAAGGTGCACACAATCCCATTGTGAACACCCTAAGCCGGCGGCAGTTCTGTCCCCATAGTCCCCTTGGCCGATTCTACTACACCACACAAAGAGCAAACCCTAGTTTGTTATCTTTCTATCCTTTTGTTTATCTATTCTATCTTTGGAATTTTGATTTATATTTTATCTATTTCCATTTATCTATTGCCTATCAAAAATCAGATTTTTAAAGTTGTTAGATTTAATTCCATTATATCTATCAACTATCACAAAAAGACACAAGATAGATCCTATTACCTAAATTAGCCATTCTATCTATATCTTTGCATTAGGTCTGAATTTTTATCTTCTATCACCATAAATTTCAGATTTTCGAGTCCTATATACATTCTTAGAGTCTTTCTTGCATTAGTATAAAAAAAAAAAAAAAAAAAAAAAAAAAAAATCAGTTTCGAAATTTAATCTTAAAATTTTCTAGTGCAAGAAAGCTCCCAAGGACAATTGGTGAACCCTTTTCTCAGCCCTAGTCGACATACCCTATCCCAAACACATACACCTCCACAAAATTGAAACCCTACCCTGCAACTACAACGTCCTAACTTAAAGGTTTTCAATCAAAAGAGGTAAATTTCCAAGTTTTTCTTTTATTTCTTTTCTTTTTCTATTTGTGTCGAGTAGAGCTCTGTTTGGTCGAGTTCTCTCTTGTCTTGGTCGAGTACTGATTGTGTGCTCAAGTTGCTGTGTCGAGTGATCTCAACCTTGTCGAGTGATCTCTTGAGTGTGTCGAGTGCATTAGACCCCTGTCGAGTGCACCCTAGCTTGTGTCGAGTACTTCCCCACTTTGTCGAGTGCTCTTTGGTTTACTTTGAGTTGAATTCTTGCAAATTCCCATCTGTTTTGCTTGAATTGAGTTTGTTGCTTACATCGAGTTCTCTACAGCCCTTGTTGAGTACTCTTCTGCATTGTTTTACTCACTACATACTTTGATTGCCTAGTCTATTGCTTGGTTGTTGATTTACCCAAAGCAGATTGCCCTAGCAAGCGTGATATATCAATCAGAAAGGGAGTGTGAGCGAAACACAATTGTGAGCTGTTTTATAAGTTTTACTAACCTTTAACATATTTCTGTGTTTCTTTTGTCGTTGTTATCATGTCTAACAATCAGGGAAACAATGGTGGTAACAACCCTAACAATGAGGGTAACTCGAGTGCTACTGTGACACCCGAGCAATTCAACAACCTCACCAACACTTTGACAGCCATCTTAGATCGATTGACAGCCCTAGAAGCTAGGCCGAGTGGCTCTAATACAGTTGGTGGTCAAGGTAATCCAAGGCGTGAAGAGACGCCTAATGATGAAAGAGAGGTCATAAATCCTAACCCTAATCCTAATCCTCATGTCAATGTTAATTTAGATAATCCTTTATTCAATGAAAACAACTCTCCACGAGGTGGGAGAAATGATCGGAATAACGGGTTTGTTAATATGCAAGGACAAGGACAGGGAAGGGGAAGAGGACGAGGCTTCCAGGAGCAATTCTACTACTCGGAGCAAGATGATGACTTCCAAGAAGAGGAGTATTGGGAGCAGCGTCCGAGACGGAATCAAAGAGGAAATCAGAACCGACCACCTAGGTACAATGACGAGGACGGCATAGGTAAGGTCAAGGTAAAGATTCCTCCTTTTGAAGGTAAAACTGATCCAGATGCATACATTGATTGGGAAACTAAAATGGATCAGATTTGGAATTGTCATAATTTCTCTAATGCTAAAAAGGTGCAATTAGCTACTTTAGAATTTACAGGCTTTGCTTTAATTTGGTGGGATAACATAGTTAAAGAAAGAAGAAGAGCTCTTGATGCACCTATTGCTTCTTGGGATCAACTTAAAGCATTAATGAGAAATAGATTTGTACCTCAACATTATGCTAGAGAGCTTAGGCAAAGATTAGAAAATCTTAAACAAGGTAATAAAACTGTTGAGGAAACCTTTAATCTTATGCAAGAAACTATGGCTCGAGCTAATGTGAATGAACCTTATGAAGATACAAATGCTAGATATCTTAGGATATTGCATCCCGCTTTAGCTCATGAGATTGATTATTTTCCCTATACTACTCCTACTGATTTGTTACACTTAGCAATTAAAGTAGAAAAGGGACAACGTTACAAGAGCCAAGGAAGAATGTCGAGTGGCCAGCAACAAGGGTGGCGTCCCAATCGGCCTCAACAGCCCCAAGGGCGCTCGGAAATGGTGCCTAGAGACCGAGCTCAGCAGCCCCAAGGAAGAAGTGATGGTCGACAACCCCAACAGCCCCTCGACAAAGGAAAAGGCATCTGGAATGGACGTGAATCGTCTGGGACATCTACTGGTCCCAAAGGGAGTAATCCTAACTCTTCTACCCTTAGATCTAGAGATATTGTATGCTTTAAATGCAAAGGTAGAGGACATTATATGAAGGATTGCCCTAATAAGAAAACTCTCATGGTTAATCAATTTGGAGAATATGAATCTGAAAATTCTTGTGATGAACATGATGAGAATGCTAATAATGACGATGATCAGAACTTAAACCTTGTTTGCTATGAAAATGAAGATAATGAGGTTGAATATGAAAATGTAGAATCTTTGATTGTTAGAAGAGTTTTAAGTGTCGTTCCTACACCATGTGAAGATAATCAAAGAGAAAACTTATTTCATACTCGTTGTCTGGTTAAAGGAAAGGTTGTAAATGTGATCATTGATGGAGGTAGTTGTTGTAATTTAGCTAGTCAAGAAATGGTTGATAAATTGCATTTACCTACTGTCCAACACCCTAGACCTTACAAATTGCATTGGATGAATGACTGTGGTTTATTAAAGGTTCATAGACAAGTTAAAGTGCATATTAAACTAGGACATTATGAAGATGATGTTTTATGTGATATTGTGCCTATGCAAGCTTGTCATATTCTATTAGGCCGTCCTTGGCAATCTGATCGTAAGGTTATTCATGATGGGTTTACTAATCGTTATACCTTTACTTTTCAGGGAAAGAATGTCATTCTCAAACCCATGACACCTACGCAAGTAGCTGATGAGATTGAGAAGCGGAAGGTAAGTAAAGGTGAGTTAGATCAGGAGGCTCAGTCGAGCCAAGTGGATCCTCAAACTCGAGCTAAGAGTGTGTTTTTGGTTTCCAAAAGCACATTCCTGGATGAATTTGCGGATGGTGGAACTATGCTTATGCGCCTTTGCAAGAGTTTGAGCATGTTGAGTGAAGAGCTTAAAGCTTCTCTTCCATCGAACATTCTCGCTCTTCTGGAGGAGTTTAAGGATGTGTTTCCCGATGAAATACCACCAGGTCTACCCCCTATTCGTGGAATTGAGCATCAAATTGATCTTATTCCAGGGGCTGCATTGCCTAATCGACCTGCGTATCGTATGAATCCCACTGAGACCCAAGAGGTCCAAACCCAAGTCCAGGAACTGTTGGATAAGGGTTACATTCGAGAAAGCTTAAGTCCTAGTGCTGTACCTGTGTTATTAGTCCCTAAGAAAGATGGATCATGGAGAATGTGTGTAGATTGTAGGGCTATTAACAACATCACTATTAAATATCGTCACCCTATTCCTAGATTAGATGATATGCTAGATGAGTTACATGGAGCTTCTATATTTTCTAAAATTGATCTTAGAAGTGGCTATCATCAAATTAGAATGAAAAAGGGAGATGAATGGAAAACAGCCTTTAAGACTAAGCTTGGTTTATATGAGTGGTTGGTTATGCCTTTTGGTTTAACTAATGCTCCTAGCACTTTTATGCGTTTAATGAATCATGTGCTTCGAGATTTCATTGGAAGATTTGTTGTTGTTTATTTTGATGATATTCTGATTTATAGCAAATCTCTTAATGAACATGAATCACATCTTAGAGAAGTGCTTAAAACGCTGAGAATTGAACGCTTGTATGCTAATTTAAAGAAGTGTGAATTATGTAATGAACAAGTGTCTTTTCTTGGATTTGTAGTGAGCTCTAATGGACTGCGTGTTGATGAATCAAAGATTAAAGCCATCCAAGAGTGGCCGACCCCCACCAACATAGGCCATGTACGCAGCTTCCAAGATCTTGCGAGCTTCTACCGACGCTTTGTGCGAGATTTCGGCACCATCTCAGCCCCACTGACCGAGCTTACTAAGAAGAGAAGTGAGTTCACATGGGGAGCAGCTCAAGAGGAAGCATTCAACACACTTAAGGACAAGCTGACCCACGCACCTCTATTAGCTTTACCGGACTTTACTCAGCCTTTTGAAGTAGAGTGTGATGCTAGCGGAGTCGGAATTGGTGGAGTCCTTATGCAGGGAGGTAAGCCTATTGCTTCCTTTTCTGAGAAGTTGAAGGGTGCTTGTCTTAATTACTCTACCTATGATAAGGAATTGTATGCATTGTTTAGAGTACTTAAGACATGGTCTCACTATCTATGGCCTAGCGAGTTTATTCTTAGAACTGATCATGAGTCTTTAAAACACTTTAAAAGCCAAGATAAACTTGATAGGAGACATGGTAGATGGATGGAGTTTATTGAAACATTTCCTTATGTAATTAAGTATAAGAAAGGCAAAGACAATGTGGTAGCTGATGCATTATCTAGAAGACATGTTCTTTTAACCACTTTGGATTCTAGAGTCTTAGGCTTTGTTTACATAAAGGAATTGTACGAATCTGATTTGGATTTTGGTGATATCTTTCGAAAATGCTTAGAAAAGGGTCCTAATGACAGCTTTTATATACATGAAGGATTCTTATTTCGAAAAGATCAAGTGTGCATTCCTAGATGTTCTCTACGATTATTACTTGTTAGTGAAGCCCATAGTGGTGGATTAATGGGACATTTTGGTAGAGATAAGACCTATAACACACTGAAATCACACTTTTATTGGCCACATATGCTTAGGGATGTAGAACATTGCCTTAAGAGATGCATAGATTGCATTAAAGCCAAAGCTAAGCTTATGCCTCATGGCCTTTATACACCACTGCCGACCCCCTCAGCCCCTTGGGAAGACATTTCTATGGATTTTATTGTTGGGTTGCCTAGAACTAAGAAGGGGAGAGATTCTATATTTGTGGTAGTGGATAGGTTCTCTAAAATGGCTCATTTCATTGCATGTCATAAAACTGATGATGCTACCAACGTTGCTAATCTATTCTTTAGAGAAGTAGTTAGGTTGCATGGCGTGCCTAAAACCATTGTTAGTGATAGGGATGTGAAATTCTTAAGTCATTTTTGGCGCACTTTATGGAATAAATTGGGAACTAGATTGCTATTCTCTACTTCTAGCCACCCCCAAACTGATGGCCAAACTGAGGTGACTAATAGAACTCTTGCTACTGTCCTAAGAGCCATTATTAGGAAGAATTTGAAACTTTGGGAAGAAGCCTTACCTCATGTGGAATTTGCTTATAATAGAACCATGCATTCGGCTACTAAAATCAGTCCATTTGAATGTGTATATGGTGTTAATCCACTAACCCCTTTTGATCTTACTCCATATCCTATGAGAGACAAAGAATCATTTGAGGCAGGTAAGCATGTCGAGTTCATCAAGGAGCTGCATGAACGAACTCGAGAGAAGCTGAAGCTAAAGGCTGAATACAATGCTAACAAGGCCAACAAGGGACGTCGCTTGGTCACATTTCAGCCTGGAGATCTTGTATGGGTGCACTTGAGGAAGGAGCGGTTTCCAGAAGCACGGAATAACAAGCTGTCGCCTCGTGGTGATGGACCATTTCGGATCAAGAAGAGAGTGGGCGACAATGCCTACCAATTGGAGCTTCCTGGAGACATGGGCGTGAGCGCTACATTCAATGTCGCGGATCTAATCCCTTACTTCGCTGTGGATGAAGACTTGGATTAGTGGTCGAATCCTTTTCAAGAAGGGGAGGTTGATGCGGGACCATCTTCTACAACTCCAGACACACCCATCATACTTGGAGAAGGACCAATGACTCGAGCTAGAGCTAAGAAGCTTCAGAGAGACTCATTCAACTTTGTGGGTCATGCTTTGTTCTCGAGCAAGGTTCAACTCCCCGAGCCTACATTGAAGACATACATGTGCATTGGAGCAAAAATGGAGGCCGAGCCACCTTGATTAAGCTTAGGCCGAATTTTACTAAGTGTTGAGCTTATTTTCAGCTTATGAACATTATTGGGCTGAATTGGGCTTTATTTAAGTTGTTAGTTTTAAGACCTTATTTACTTATGGTCTTAAGTTTATTAGGCCCATTAGTTAGTAGATCTATCTTATTCTATCTTCTTAGAATCGGCCATCAGGCCTTAGGACTATATATTTTCGTTTCTTCCATGTAAACAATTCAGAACATTGAATATAGAACTTTTCTTCTCAAAACGTGTGTGAAACACTTGAGGGATTGTTGGCCGAATTAGAGCAGTGCTCATTCGCCTTCGAATTGATATTATCTCAGCTTGGTTTGCTTTGCCGTTCATCAACTTCGCAAGACTTGGTGAATCTAGTATCCACAAGCCCCCTCCTTGTGCTTCAAGTTGTCCGCTTGATTGTGTAGGGTTGTAGAGGCGGGTTGTGTAGTCATTGGTATTGGTTCCTACCCTCTGAGGAGGCCTGGGGTCTTTATCTTGTTCTACATAGATCGACTCAGTCCATATCAGGTCGTGTCTTTCCATTCTTGTTCTTTAATTTCGAGTCTTGCTGCGTTCTTGAGGATCTTGATCGATCTTGATTGCTTCTTGGTCGAATCTTGCTGATCTTGTTGAGTCTTTATTCATTCTTGCTTCCGTTCTTTAACTTCTTGATTGATCTTGCAGATTTCTTGATCGATTCTTGAAGCTACCTTGCTGCGTCGGTTTGAGTCTTGCTATTTCTTTAAGTCTTTCTTTTGTTTCTTGCTTGTTGTCGAAGATCGGACCAACCTACGGCTAACCCCGTATCACTTCCCCTCCCACGTGAGTCTGATCGGATGGCAAATTGGCAACATCTTTTCCCTCTTTTTTTTTAATTAAGTCCTGCAACCCCAATACCCACACAGCCCCATCTTCCCATTTCACTTTCAAAGTTCAAAACCCCACCCTCTTCCTTGTGAGGCTGCCGAGAGCAACAAGGGACCATTCCTCCCTCCTCCATTGCCGCCGGCGCTGCTGTTCTCCCTTCCTTCCTTTGGTTCTCTTCCTTCCGGTCGGCCGGGAGTGCTTCGATTCCATCTCCGACGGGTCCGAAGGAGGCCCGATTGAACACTTTCCGGCGAATCCAATCGAGCGGCGACGTTTCCGACGAGTTGAAATCTCGGTGAGCCTCTCCTTTCCCTCCTCCTTCTCGCGTCGTGTGTTCGATTTGGAGTGGGTAGTGGTCGGAGTTGCAGGTCGATGCTCCGGGTAGTAGTTGAGGCCGAGAGCTTGCTGGAGGCCGGAGATCTCTCTCTCCTTCTTGTCCGTCGTGTCTTCCGTCAGAGCAGCTCTGCTCCTTGTGGGGGAAGAAGCAGATGCGGTCCTTCCTTTCTTTTCCTTCCTTATTTTCTGGGCTTCAAACCGGGTTTGAGAATCGGGTTAAGGGTTTCGGGTTAAATTATTTGGGTTTCCTTTTGTTTTCTTTTTTTTGGACTCGGGTCGGGTCAGGAAACCGGGTTGGGCTGGGAGAGTTTAGCTCGGGCCGGATCCAGACCTGGGCCTTATCCCTCTTTCACTTTGGGCGGGTTGGGTCATTGGTCCGGGTTATGTGTTGGTGGGCTCTTTTTTTGTTGTTAAATGGTTATTTCTTACATCTATTATATATAGCTTATGTTTTATGCTAGTATTTATTTAATTATGTGTATATCATTGTTATTGCTATGATGATTCTTATTTATGAAAATAAATTTCTGAAATTATTATATATTATAAAATGGTTTAAAGAAGGCATTATTTGGAATATGTATTTAGTGATGGTTTAATTTGTGATTTAAGAAAATTTGAGATGAACTATGGGTTTTGATTTATTGTTATTAATATATATGAATAGTCTGGTGTTATTTTAAGTCATATATTGTAATAAAGTATTATTTAAGAGGGTTTCAATTTTCCGAAAATACCTCTCAAATGATTCATTGTTTGAAAACCAAAATACCGGAATATTTGATGAGACAAGACTTTGGGTTGACTTAGAAAATTTGATACTCCCTTTTTATCTGGTCAAATATGAATTTGAGAAATTGGTTTTAAGGTTTAAATGTTAATGTTGGGATTCTTTGTCTTGGTTTAATGATATTGGTTTTGAGAATGAAGTTGGAAATATGGTTGGTACGATTTTATCAATGAGTTGATTTGAAGAATGATTTTGGTTGATGTTGATCGTATCGGAAAGGTTTTGAGAGGATGTTAAGAATTTGGGTTCGTGTGTATGAATGTTAGTCCGGTGGCTTATGGCAATGGCTTGATGATAGGTGTGTATTGCTCTTGGATTGCTTGGACTTGCATTTGGGCCTTACTTGTATTATCCTGCTGTTCTGCATCTTCAGGTAAGTTCCCTAGGGGGCTTACTCAGGTTGGACATTCATGCCTGTTGTTGCATTTTATGTTAGGTGTTGCATATGCATAAAAGCATGCCATGTAGTATCCTATTTAGGTTGCACTAATTGAATGAGCATCTGCTTACTTATTGCGTTTGAAACAGAACGGCCGTTATCTATGATAGTCTTAGAGTCTTTGCTAGGGTCATAGGGTAGTCCAGCCTCATCGGGTACCCTGAGTCAATTGAGTCATGAACTTCCTTATATTATGAGATGCCTGCGGGCTTTATTGTGGAGCGGGTTAGGCATGCGTGCCGCCCGATTATGATGGAATGCATTCACGAGCTGGCCAGTCTCCGCCCTATCGGAAGGGGGTGGAGGTAGGAGAGGGATATGCCACTTGGCATTGTCTTGGGCCCTTTACTGTATTTTTACACATTATTATAACTAGGAGCATGCTAGTGTGTTTGACTGTCGTACTGCATTAGAGCATCTTTATTAGGTATAGCACATACTATGCGGCCTCAGCGAGGACTGCCGGTCCCGCATGAGTGGCTCGATCTGACTCCTTTCCCCGTTCTTTTTTTTTTAAGGTATTTTCTGCAGATCTTGTTTGCTCCTTGCTTCTGTGACGGGAAACCCTTTGACGAATCGAAGAACCTAGCTAATATTCTAACTTGGTAAAATGGTAATAACTTGCTTATGATTTGGTTTGACTCGGCTTTGTCGTGGCATTTGTATCCTAGTTTTGCTTTCGCTTTACTTTCGGTTGAATTGGAATTTGCGACATAGTCTTAGGACAGGAAATGGGTACCCAATGGCCCTTCGAGGTTTTTATGGTTTGAAATCCCTCATTCTACTAATCTTAAATGAGTTTGAAACCTCGACCCGTACCTGGATTGCAAGATCCGAACAAGGGGTTTTATCCCTTGAAACGTAACCCGAAAATTATAATTCTGGGCTGTTACAAAGATGGTATCAGAGCTGAGGTTGTGGATTTCGGGTACAAAAGGGTCGAGTGTATGTTTTGAAAATCGCCCACAAATTTCAAGGACTTTTAAAAAGAATTTAAAGGGGCAAAATGAACTTAAGATGCCTAACCCAAATCGGACTATGTAACGAACTTGGCCTGTTATAAAAGAGGAAAACCGACCAAACAGGGACACGAGTGGGTAGTAAAGGCGCTAGACCACCCCTATTGGGTGTAGTTGGGAACGGTAGGCAAAATATTAGCTTGTTCTTTACAGATGGGTTGGGAGACTCCAAGGAGATCATTATGAGTGTTATTAACTGATTATGTGCTGAATGCTTGCTGTGTTAGAGATCTGATTTGGATGCCTTAACTATGAAATGTGTACTGACTTACCTGTGCAAACGGGATAGCGGGAGTGCCTTTATTTCTACATTGTTAAACTCAGCTTGTGTGAAACAGCCCTCCACTATGTTTGTTAACCCTTTGATGGTACTATCGAGTCCTTCTCCCGGACATCAGTGTCTCCCACGGGGAATCAGGTTGCTAAGTGTCATGGGGTTGTCTTTCTTGATTCTTATGATGATCAACCAATGTCTTCTTGCCATGAAGAGTCGTACCGGAGTCCCACGGGAAAGAGGGGTGATGAGTCGGTTGGGGAAAGTTAATGGTTGCCCTTAGGAATCTCTGTTCGGTTGTAATGGTGGCTCTCTCTGAATTTCATGACATAATATGATTTGTTATATTGCTTAGGTCTAGTGTTATGTCTTACTTTCTATCATGATTACATGTTGTCATAACATGTCTACTTGGCCTATTGTGTTGACTTGATTAATGATTGAATGGAAGTGTGAGCTGCATGAAGTGAATCTGTCTCTACTAGGTTCATGATAGTGTGATTGATTAGAAGCATAAACCACATTATATGAACCTACATGATAGTTGTTTTCTCCTGGGTTAGGTCCATGATAGTGTGATAAAATCTTCTTCGTATGAATGCCTGTAAATGATCTCTTTATCATACTAGCTAATGACGCGTCGATGCTCCTTGTTCCTTTTGTGACAAGAACCTATAGCATGCCTATCTATTTTGTATTTGTCAGATTAACTGTTGCTGATTATTTTGCACTTGATATTGCTGTGCGTTACTTGTGTTGAAGAGAGAATATTTGGTATAATTGAGTCTTGAGAAATGCATGTTTTATCCTAGTATGTGTTGATTTGAGCTCATGCCCCGTATTCTAGCCATGTTGCCATTACTTAAACTCATGTTATACATCGTAAAACCTTCCTCATGTTTCTAGATTGTTGGAATGTGATTGAATTGATTTCTTACGTATCGCCATGATTAGTTGCATGTATGTATCGCGTGTTATGTTGAGTCATTAGTATCATGTAGGACCTTTGATCATGACTTGTGCGAATTATACCTTGCCTACACTACTGTTGATTCTCTCTCGAGCTAGGTCCCTGATAGTGTGTTTCTTCCCTCTTGTTGTCCTCATAAAATGTTTTACTCATCCTGATTGGATTAATGTTGAATTCGATGACTGTCTTGCTTAATTTCTGTGATGCTTGATCCTAGCATGCTTACATGCTTACATGTATGACTTGACACCTCGCATGATCACACACCACACTATATCATGATTTCGCATACGCATGACGAATAAATATTAGAATGGATCTTGTTGAATTGCCTTGATTGTATTCTTATTTGATATGTACTAATAGTATCATGTAGGGCTTATGTTTTCCAATATTACTCGCTAAATGATTACATGTCGTGCTTGTTCTATAATGTGATAGCTATTGGACCATTATGTGCCCTATAACAGTTCATTCCCAGCATGATTATACTCTATTGCTGGTGATGCCCTCTTTGTTACTCCCTGTAATGATGCCTTATCACGTATCGCTGGCATTGTGTAGGATCTATGCTTTCTAAATGTGTTCCGTTGTGTGATTACATGCCGTTTTCAACCTATTATGCGATCATTGTTGTCGGATGTGATAGTTATTATGCTGCTTTTATATGTTCTCGTATGACGCTTAGCCTGATCGTTATGCCATATCTCGCCATGCTATAGTTGACCTCCCCTGTTGCTGCATGCACTATGCTTGTAGATTCGTTCATATATATAACATTTTTCATCCTCATTAAATACCGTATGACTTTGAATCTTGCATGATCATTACTGGTTCCGCATATCTTGCTTGAAGTTGTTAAGCATCTCTGCTTCCATGGAATAATAGATCGTTAACCTGTCTCGCATGAATCCGTGTAAGACTCGATTATGTCTTTTGGAATGAATATACATTTTGTTCTCCTTGAGATAGGTACGTGTTAGTGTGGATGAATGTAACTAATGTGCTCCATGACGAATTCATTTTGCTCGTCACAATTGTAACCTAATAGACTTCCATAAGGGCGTTGTTGCTCTTCCCAGGTCAGAGTCTTGTCGTTAGTCTTGTCATCTTTAGTATTGATCTGTGTTTGTCTCTGAGGTGAACATTGGGTTGTCCGTCCCTGTCACTCCCCTATCTCCGCTAACTTGGACCCTACGCGATACATTCGACGAGCGACCGCATGGAAGAGGGAACGAAAAGTTAGATAGCGATAGAGCAGTGCAGCGGAAGCGTGGGCCCATAACCCACGGGCCTCAGGATCAATGATGTCGGCGGAACGAACACGCATCGAGATTAGCGAATACTGAGTACGACATGACTTGCTAGCGAGAGTGTCCTTTGTTCGAATTGCTAATTCTTCTGAATTTGCTGGTGACGATATTGCACTAACCTGACGATGAGATTTACATGTTGATGTGCTTGACTTGGTAATGATTGTTGTCTGATTGTCTGTTGTCTGTGATGGTATGATTTTACGCCTTATAGTTCTAATGTGCCATGAACCATGATGCCTTTATGTGCTGACTTGGTAATGATTGTTGTCTGATTGTCTGTTGTCTGTTGTTTGGAAGAAGATAAGGACATAAGAGCACATGTGTTGCACTTCTTTCGAAACCTCTTGTCGACGACTGTTGCTACTGCTAGTTTCCCTCGTCTTCAGCCTGGACAGAAGCTCAATCCAGTCTATGCAGATTCTCTGACTTGCATCCCTAGCTATGATGAAATTCGAAAAAGCATTTGGAGTATTGGTAACAATAAGTCACCGGGTCCGGATGGCTTTGGGAGCCAATTTTTTAAAGATGCTTGGTCAATTGTGGGGAAGGATACATGTGAGGCCATTCGAGAGATTTTTCGCAATGGGCGTGTATTGAAGCAACTCAATGCCACATTCATCTCCCTCCTTCCCAAGGTTCCGAATCCTACACTGGTTAAGGACCTAAGACCTATCTCCTGCTGTAATACAGTTATGAAGGCTGTATCTAAACTGATTGTTGGTAAGTTGAAGAATAAGCTGAATGATCTGGTGTCTGAATGTCAGGGAGCTTTTATTCCAGGCAGAGCTATGTCTCACAACTGTGCTGTAGCGTTGGAGGTTGTGAATGGGTATGGGACGAAAAGAATGTCACCCAGGTGCACTATCAAAGTTGATCTTCAGAAAGCTTATGATTACCTTAGCTGGGATTTTATTAGATCCACTCTGGTTTATTTGGATTTTCCAGGTAATCTGATTTCTCTCATCATGGAGTGTGTATCGACTCCTTCTTTCTTTGTACTGATTAATGGGGCGCCTGAAGGGTTCTTCCCTGGCAAGCGTGGTTTGCGTCAGGGTGACCCTCTGTCACCATATCTGTTTGTTTTGTGTATGGAAGTTTTGAGCAGAATGCTCTTGGAAGCTACAGCTGATCCATCTTTCAAGTACCATCCGAGATGCAAACAGTTAAAGCTTTCACATCTGGCTTTTGCAGACGATCTCCTACTGTTCTGTCATGCTGACTTGGGTTCTGTGAGGATACTTAAGAAGTGCTTAGATAATTTTTTTGATGTGTCTGGGCTGCATGCTAACAATGAAAAGAGCACTGTGTTCATCTCAGGGGTTGCAGAGAGTGTGTCTGATGCTATTGTACAGCAGCTTGGGTTTGTTAAGGGGGACTTGCCGATTAAATATTTAGGCATCCCACTTCATTCTAAAACAATAGCTATCCATGAGTATGGGGATCTCTTCAGCAAAATTGAGAAGCAGATAAGGACTTGGGCGGCAAAGAAGTTGTCCTATGCTGGTCGGTTACAGCTTGTCAGATCTGTTTGCATGGGTGTGTTCACTTTCTGGAGCCAAGTCCTTATTCTCCCCAAAGGAGTTGTGCATAAAGTAGAAAGCATGTGTAAACGCTTTTTGTGGAATGGTAATGATGAAGGAAGGAAGCATCTGGTGGCGTGGGAGTGTGTGACAAAGCCTCTTGCCGAGGGAGGTTTGGACATTAGAGAAGTTTTATCTTGGAACCGTAGTGTTCAAGCTAAGCTTCTAGGAGACTTGGCTCTCCACACGCCCAACATATGGCATAGTTGGTGTGTTCAGAACCACTTGAGGGGTGTTGAAGTCTGGGATTTAGATCCTAAGGTGGATGACAGCTGGTTATGGAAGAGTATTCTGCACACCCGGGATGATGTCAAGAGGGTAATCGAAGATGGTAACCATCCTAATTTCTCTCTTGACCCGATTCTGAATTCACATGGGGGTATCTCCTTCTCTAAAGTTTATGAGCTGCTGCGTGACAAGGGCATGCAAATTATGTGGGGGGAAATGATCTGGAAAAAGCTTCAGTGCAAGAAGTGGGCGTTCATCGTCTGGCTAGCTGCCAGAAACAGGCTTCAAACGGGTCATAGGGTCAAGCATTGGAAAGGTGCTGAAGCAGCTGTTTGCGTCCTGTGCAGTCAGGAGGAGGAAACGGTTGACCATCTCTGGTTCAGCTGTCCGGCTATTATACTTGTTCTAGAGCGAGTTATGAGCTGGGTGGGTACAGGGTGCAGATTTCAGACTCTCGGACAGTGGCTGGATTGGTTTGCTTGTGAGTCGAAGACGAAGCAGAAGACACTACAGTTTCAGGCGAAATTGCTAGTGCTTGAAGCTCTAGTTTATTATACTTGGTTAGCTAGAAACAAAGTGATTTTTGGAGATGAAAAATTTGATCCGAATGTATATGCTTCTCTCATTATAGATAGCTGCAAGTCCCGTATCTCTGCTTTGTGGAAGTGCAAGTCACGAGCAGATTATACGTGGAAGTGCAAGCTTGTTGGTACATAGTGCTTCTAGGTTGTGCAGTTTGTGGAGTTTGTGTTGTTGGGGTTCATGGGGTGCTAGAAGTAGTTTGATGTTTTTAGAGGTTTTTTGGAGGGTATAGGGGCCATTTTGGGTATACGGTTCCCTTTTACATGAGACCCTTGTTCTGGTCTCATCTTTTGTATTCTTGGTGTTTACCACCTTATCTCTATATTTACCTTTTCAGGCCTTTATGTGTTGATACTCTGAGTTGCTAAGCATGATCTAAATTACTGTACCTATAAAAGTATGAACTGCAAATGCTGAAAACCTGAATTGTTTATCTTCTGAGGTTATGATGCAACTTGCTATCTTGAATTGATTATGTGCATATATAATGATTTGTAATAATGATTGAGCATGATGGTAAATTGAGACTTGTTGACATAGTTGCAATAATTGATTATGAACCCATGATGTTATGTTTATGAATGCTAGTTTGCATGATGTAGACCTTATGTTTGATGATTTTCATGATTGCTTCTTCCTTAAACTTGTGGGTGAGGTCATTTGGTAGCGTGGTTGGAGAGTGCTGAAAGAATTTTGGGCGGTTGGGATGATCGATGGTACTAGAGGGTGAGTTGCGAGAGAGGGATGCTGGCTTAAGTAAGACTGAGTGAGCTTTGGGATTTTTGAGAGGCAATGTTGGTGGTTCTGATGAGCTTCTAGGTGATGTTGGTGATGCTTCGGGTAGTACGAGAAGTGTAAGGAAGGGCTCGTGAATATTGAGGACATGGTATTAGAGGTACTTGGGTGTGACGTTAGAGATAGGAGTTGAATTCTTAGAGGTGGATGGTGTGGTAGTGTTTAGCGGAAGGAGGGGCGAGATTTGAGCATCGAGGTGAATTGGGATTTGTTTGGGGAATTTTTGTCTGGGTTGACGTTGGCGAGTCTAGAAGAGGATTAGTCTAGGCTTGAGAGTGGAGATGGGCGAGTGGGGATTGTATTTTATTTTGACTGGTATGATATGAGGAATCTTCTTAATTTTGTGATTTATTTATATCTGCTGGCATGCTGTTAGATAACGACCATGATGAACCTCATATGGAATTACATGTTGATATCCAATACTAAAATCTAATTGGTAGTGACTAGTGTTATCATGATATATTGAAGCATTACTACTCTGTTATGCGTTTTAGAAGCATGTTATGATGTGTTATATGAATCATGAGATAATGACATGTTGCTATGTGAAAACATGATATTATATTAGGGGGGTGATAAAGCATGATGTTATGTTATATGATCGTTAAGCATGATTATGGATATGTTAAATGATGAATATGATTTGAAGTATGAATATGACTTGTATATATGAGGTAATGATGCGTGATTTCTAAATGGTCGCCATTTGGCATTGTGATGAGTCAAGATGATGTTTGATGAATATGCTGACATTCGATGACTGATATACCAGTTGACCCCCCTCACGCGGAATAGAATTTGGATAGGTTGATAAGATGATTAGGTGAGTTATGTGTTCATTAAGAGAAAAACCCCTATTATGACTAGTTCTACTGGTATTGCGATGGGAGAGGCAATCGTGAGATTTGACTTGAAGTGGCGTACTGACTCCATGACACCTAACCTCGTTGATCTCTTGACATGTGTGCTTGCGTGATAAGTTATGAGAATTTGATGATGCACTTGTGATGCCTTTTGTATGAGGTAGATATACTCTATGACTCGTGATATGATGTTGAGATTTTGTTATTGCTTTTGGCGTGATAGTATGATTTATGTTATGGGAAAACATGTTATGTTTTGAGATGTCGGATGGGTAAGATTATCATGATTGATGTTGAGATTGCCATATTGAGTTGAGAAAACATGCTTTTGGCTGATGATGTTATGAGTTGATGAGTTGATTTACTTATGTGCATATTGAGTTGAGAATGATGAGAAAATAATTTTGGAACCTAGGAAGAGAATATGGGATTAGCCCTTAGAGGTGGATGATTCCACCTCCGTGCTTCTGAATTTGATTGATGGTTATGCGAGAAACTAATCTGGTGGTTGGAAGATTTTGACGAAACCTTGATTTGAAAGGATTTGACTTGTTTTGGTGTAAGGTTGCTTGATTAGACGTTGGGTCTGAAGATTTTGAACGGTTTTGAAAAAGGACCAACTTTGATTGTGAAAGAATGAACGATATTGAGAATTTTGAGGCTAATCTTTATTTTCAATTGCGGAATCCCTTAGAAACTTTTCAAACCCGGGCAACTCTATGATACTTCACGAAGTGGATACATGCATTTTATGGGGGCGCCTATAGGGTGCTTGCTAAGACCTAGTGATGTTATTGTAGAACTTTTAGAGTTGTGGTACTTCCGAAAAGTCGAAGCGAGGATGTGATAGGGGCGCTTATCGCATACTTGTCAAGGCCAATTGGAGATGTCATGACCGTGACTAGGATGTTGTGAGAATCCCGGAAGACGCAACCTAGTTGATTACAAGATCTTCGGACATGGTCCTTGGACTCATCAATTTCAACTTCATCCACTACTTTATTTTGGGTTTAGTCTCGGGGACGAGATTTTTTTTTTAGAGGTGGATGATCTAAAGGCTCGGATTTTTAAATAATAAATTTTAATAAATAATTAAATAAAAAGGGATTTAGGTCAAAAAAAAAAGAAAAAAATTCGGATATTTGAAAATCCTCATCTTCGCCTTAAAAATCGTATTTTAAAATCCTTCTGGCATCGTTTTAGAATTTTGATTTTTTGACGAATTTTGATTCCGCTTTCGAGTTGCGAGTCTGGATAGATTAATTTAATTCCGGTAATGATTTACAAATTCAATTTGAAAATTTCGGGTCGGGGTAGAATCGAGCAAATGGGTTTCGGGATTTCATTTCGGGTATTTGAAATTTATATTGGGACCACATTGCCTTGTCCTCTTCCTCCCACTTCTATCCGGTTTGCATTCAACCCAATTCCAACTCACTCCTTGTTCAACTCTTTCCTACTCAAGGTTGGCTCCAACTCACCCCTTCCTCCTCCCTTATCTATTGTTGCCTAAATTTGGCAAAGTGCCAAAACTGCACCCTCTTCTCCCACTGCTTGCGACACAGCCACGCCCGACACAACTCTTCCCCTCCCACGTGAGTCTGATCGGATGGCAAATTGGCAACATCTTTTCCCTCTTTTTTTTTAATTAAGTCCTGCAACCCCAATACCCACACAGCCCCATCTTCCCATTTCACTTTCAAAGTTCAAAACCCCACCCTCTTCCTTGTGAGGCTGCCGAGAGCAACAAGGGACCATTCCTCCCTCCTCCATTGCCGCCGGCGCCATACCTCACCACCGCCTCTCCACTGCACCACCACAGCTCCCCTCTCGCCCTGTTTTGCCGACGAGCCGCCAGGAGAGCCCGAGGCACCCAGTAGAGTACCCCCGAGAGCCACCACCGTCGAGCCAGTAGCATTCACCGACCGCCGGCGCCGCTGTTCTCCCTTCCTTCCTCTGGTTCTCTTCCTTCCGGTCGGCCGGGAGTGCTTCGATTCCATCTCCGACGGGTCCGAAGGATGCCCGATTGAACACTTTCCAGCGAATCCAATCGAGCGGCGACGTTTCCGACGAGTTGAAATCTCGGTGAGCCTCTCCTTTCCCTCCTCCTTCTCGCGTCGTGTGTTCGATTTGGGGTGGGTAGTGGTCGGAGTTGCAGGTCGATGCTCCGGGTAGTAGTTGAGGCCGAGAGCTTGCTGGAGGCCGGAGATCTCTCTCTTCTTCTTGTCCGTCGTGTCTTCCGTCAGAGCAGCTCTGCTCCTTGTGGGGGAAGAAGCAGATGCGGTCCTTCCTTTCTTTTCCTTCCTTATTTTCTGGGCTTCAAACCGGGTTTGAGAATCGGGTTAAGGGTTTCGAGTTAAATTATTTGGGTTTCCTTTTGTTTTCTTTTTTCTGGACTCGGGTCGGGTCAGGAAACCGGGTTGGGCTGGGAGAGTTTAGCTCGGGCCGGATCCAGACCTGGGCCTTTTCCCTCTTTCACTTTGGGCGGGTTGGGTCATTGGTCCGGGTTATGCGCTGGTGGGCTCTTTTTTTGTTGTTAAATGGTTATTTCTTACATCTATTATATATAGCTTATGTTTTATGCTAGTATTTATTTAATTATGTGTATATCATTGTTATTGCTATGATGATTCTTATTTATGAAAATAAATTTCTGAAATTATTATATATTATAAAATGGTTTAAAGAAGGCATTATTTGGAATATGTATTTAGTGATGGTTTAATTTGTGATTTAAGAAAATTTGAGATGAACTATGGGTTTTGATTTATTGTTATTAATATATATGAATAGTCTGGTGTTATTTTAAGTCATATATTGTAATAAAGTATTATTTAAGAGGGTTTCAATTTTCCGAAAATACCTCTCAAATGATTCATTGTTTGAAAACCAAAATGCCGGAATATTTGATGAGACAAGACTTTGGGTTGACTTAGAAAATTTGATACTCCCTTTTTATCTGGTCAAATATGAATTTGAGAAATTGGTTTTAAGGTTTAAATGTTAATGTTGGGATTCTTTGTCTTGGTTTAATGATATTGGTTTTGAGAATGAAGTTGGAAATATGGTTGGTACGATTTTATCAATGAGTTGATTTGAAGAATGATTTTGGTTGATATTGATCGTATCGGAAAGGTTTTGGAAAATAATTTTACTATCGATTGGTTTGGAGGATGTTAAGAATTTGGGTTCGTGTGTATGAATGTTAGTCCGGTGGCTTATGGCAATGGCTTGATGATAGGTGTGTATTGCTCTTGGATTGCTTGGACTTGCATTTGGGCCTTACTTGTATTATCCTGTTGTTCTGCATCTTCAGGTAAGTTCCCTAGGGGGCTTACTCAGGTTGGACATTCATGCCTGTTGTTGCATTTTATGTTAGGTGTTGCATATGCATAAAAGCATGCCATGTAGTATCCTATTTAGGTTGCACTAATTGAATGAGCATCTGCTTACTTATTGCGTTTGAAATAGAACGGCCGTTATCTATGATAGTCTTAGAGTCTTTGCTAGGGTCATAGGGTAGCCCAGCCTCATCGGGTACCCTGAGTCAATCGAGTCATGAACTTCCTTATATTATGAGATGCCTGCGGGCTTTATTGTGGAGCGGGTTAGGCATGCGTGCCGCCCGATTATGATGGAATGCATTCACGAGCTGGCCAGTCTCCGCCCTATCGGAAGGGGGTGGAGGTAGGAGAGGGATATGCCACTTGGCATTGTCTTGGGCCCTTTACTGTATTTTTACACATTATTATAACTAGGAGCATGCTAGTGTGTTTGACTTTCGTACTGCATTAGAGCATCTTTATTAGGTATAGCACATACTATGTGGCCTCAGCGAGGACTGCCGGTCCCGCATGAGTGGCTCGATCTGACTCCTTTCCCCGTTCTTTTTTTTTTTAAGGTATTTTCTGCAGATCTTGTTTGCTCCTTGCTTCTGTGACGGGAAACCCTTTGACGAATCGAAGAACCTAGCTAATATTCTAACTTGGTAAAATGGTAATAACTTGCTTATGATTTGGTTTGACTCGGCTTTGTCGTGGCATTTGTATCCTAGTTTTGCTTTCGCTTTACTTTCGGTTGAATTGGAATTTGCGACATAGTCTTAGGACAGGAAAAGGGTACCCAATGGCCCTTCGAGGTTTTTATGGTTTGAAATCCCTCATTCTACTAATCTTAAATGAGTTTGAAACCTCGACCCGTACCTGGATTGCAAGATCCGAACAAGGGGTTTTATCCCTTGAAACGTAACCCGGAAATTATATTTCTGGGCCGTTACAAAGATGGTATCAGAGCTGAGGTTGTGCAATTCGGGTACAAAAGGGTCGAGTGTATGTTTTGAAAATCGCCCACAAATTTCAAGGACTTTTAAAAAGAATTTAAAGGGGCAAAATGAACTTAAGATGCCTAACCCAAATCGGACTATGTAACGAACTTGGCCTGTTATAAAAGAGGAAAACCGACCAAACGGGGACACGAGTGGGTAGTAAAGGCGCTAGACCACCCCTATTGGGTGTAGTTGGGAACGGTAGGCAAAATATTAGCTTGTTCCTTACAGATGGGTTGGGAGACTCCAAGGAGATCATTATGAGTGTTATTAACTGATTATGTGCTGAATGCTTGCTGTGTTAGAGATCTGATTTGGATGCCTTAACTATGAAATGTGTACTGACTTACCTGTGCAAACGGGATAGCGGGAGTGCCTTTATTTCTACATTGTTAAACTCAGCTTGTGTGAAACAACCCTCCACTATGTTTGTTAACCCTTTGATGGTACTATTGAGTCCTTCTCCTGGACATCAGTGTCTCCCACGGGGAATCAGGTTGGTAAGTGTCATGGGGTTGTCTTTCTTGATTCTTATGATGATCAACCAATGTCTTCTTGCCATGAAGAGTCGTACCGGAGTCCCACGGGAAAGAGGGGTGATGAGTCGGTTGGGGAAAGTTAATGGTTGCCCTTAGGAATCTCTGTTCGGTTGTAATGGTGGCTCTCTCTGAATTTCATGACATAATATGATTAGTTATATTGCTTAGGTCTAGTGTTATGTCTTACTTTCTATCATGATTACATGTTGTCATAACATGTCTACTTGGCCTATTGTGTTGACTTGATTAATGATTGAATGGAAGTGTGAGCTGCATGAAGTGAATCTGTCTCTACTAGGTTCATGATAGTGTGATTGATTAGAAGCATAAACCACATTATATGAACCTACATGATAGTTGTTTTCTCCTGGGTTAGGTCCATGATAGTGTGATAAAATCTTCTTCGTATGAATGCCTGTAAATGATCTCTTTATCATACTAGCTAATGACGCGTCGATGCTCCTTGTTCCTTTTGTGACAAGAACCTATAGCATGCCTATCTATTTTGTATTTGTCAGATTAACTGTTGCTGATTATTTTGCACTTGATATTGTTGTGCGTTACTTGTGTTGAAGAGAGAATATTTGGTATAATTGAGTCTTGAGAAATGCATGTTTTATCCTAGTATGTGTTGATTTGAGCTCATGCCCCGTATTCTAGCCATGTTGCCGTTACTTAAACTCATGTTATACATTGTAAAACCTTCCTCATGTTTCTAGATTGTTGGAATGTGATTGAATTGATTTCTTACGTATCGCCATGATTAGTTGCATGTATGTATCGCGTGTTATGTTGAGTCATTAGTATCATGTAGGACCTTTGATCATGACTTGTGCGAATTATACCTTGCCTACACTACTGTTGATTCACTCTCGAGCTAGGTCCCTGATAGTGTGTTTCTTCCCTCTTGTTGTCCTCATAAAATGTTTTACTCATCCTGATTGGATTAATGTTGAATTCGATGACTGTCTTGCTTAATTTCTGTGATGCTTGATCCTAGCATGCTTACATGCTTACATGTATGACTGGACACCTCGCATGATCACACACCACACTATATCATGATTTCGCATACGCATGACGAATAAATATTAGAATGGATCTTGTTGAATTGCCTTGATTGTATTCTTATTTGATATGTACTAATAGTATCATGTAGGGCTTATGTTTTCCAATATTACTCACTAAATGATTACATGTCGTGCTTGTTCTATAATGTGATAGCTATTTGACCATTATGTGCCCTATAACAGTTCATTCCCAGCATGATTATACTCTATTGCTGGTGATGCCCTCTTTGTTACTCCCTGTAATGATGCCTTATCACGTATCGCTGGCATTGTGTAGGATCTATGCTTTATAAATGTGTTCCGTTGTGTGATTACATGCCGTTTTCAACCTATTATGCGATCATTGTTGTCGGATGTGATAGTTATTATGCTGCTTTTATATGTTCTCGTATGACGCTTAGCCTGATCGTTATGCCATATCTCGCCATGCTATAGTTGACCTCCCCTGTTGCTGCATGCACTATGCTTGTACATTCGTTCATATATATAACATTTTTCATCCTCATTAAATACCGTATGACTTTGAATCTTGCATGATCATTACTGGTTCCGCATATCTTGCTTGAAGTTGTTAAGCATCTCTGCTTCCATGGAATAATAGATCGTTAACCTGTCTCGCATGAATCCGTGTAAGACTCGATTATGTCTTTTGGAATGAATATACATGTTGTTCTCCTTGAGATAGGTACGTGTTAGTGTGGATGAATGTAACTGATGTGCTCCATGACGAATTCATTTTGCTCGTCATAATTGTAACCTAATAGACTTCCATAAGGGCGTTGTTGCTCTTCCCAGGTCAGAGTCTTGTCGTTAGTCTTGTCATCTTTAGTATTGATCTGTGTTTGTCTCTGAGGTGAACATTGGGTTGTCCGTCCCTGTCACTCCCCTATCTCCGCTAACTTGGACCCTACGCGATACATTCGACGAGCGACCGCATGGAAGAGGGAACGAAAAGTTAGATAGCGATAGAGCAGTGCAGCGAAAGCGTGGGCCCATAACCCACGGGCCTCAGGATCAATGATGTCGGCGGAACGAGCACGCATCGAGATTAGCGGATACTGAGTACGACATGACTTGCTAGCGAGAGTGTCCTTTGTTCGAATTGCTAATTCTTCTGAATTTGCTGGTGACGATATTGCACTAACCTGACGATGAGATTTACATGTTGATGTGCTGACTTGGTAATGATTGTTGTCTGATTGTCTGTTGTCTGTGATGGTATGATTTTACGCCTTATAGTTCTAATCTGCCATGAACCATGATGCCTTTATGTGTTGATACTCTGAGTTGCTAAGCATGATCTAAATTACTGTACCTATAAAAGTATGAACTGCAAATGCTGAAAACCTAAATTGCAAATCTTCTGAGGTTATGATGCAACTTGCTATCTTGAATTGATTATGTGCATATATAATGATTTGTAATAATGATTGAGCATGATGGTAAATTGAGACTTGTTGACATAGTTGCAATAATTGATTATGAACCCATGATGTTATGTTTATGAATGCTAGTTTGCATGATGTAGACCTTATGTTTGATGATTTTCATGATTGCTTCTTCCTTAAACTTGTGGGTGAGGTCATTTGGTAGCGTGGTTGGAGAGTGCTGAAAGAATCTAGCCCATATACCTGGCTGTTGCATCACCAGATTACCGCACAGCTTCGCAAAGTTACTTTTATTCCAAGTGTGCAGCTCCCTTATGCCCAGCCCACCCTCATTGATCGGCTTTGTGACATCAGACCAGGCCACCAGGTTTCGCTTCCCATCAAGGTTCCCACTCCAAAGGAATCTTCTCATCATCCCCTCGATGTTGTCGATCACCCCTTTAGGTAGTAAGAGAGACTGACTCCAGAAAGTATTGATCCCCATGCAAACTGATTTGATGAGCTGAAGACGACCTGCATACGAGAGTTTACGTGCTGCCCATGTGTTAATAACCTTGTTGAATTTGTTGTACAGCTCTCCATACTCATGAATCCTTATCTTTCTCGAGCTCAACGGAGTTCCCAGATACTTAACCGGCAGGGTTCCTCTAGTATAGCCTAGCTGAGCAGCGATGTTACTGGCCACCTCATCCGAGCAGCCAGCAATGTACACGGTACTCTTGTCCATGTTGGCTCTCAACCCCGAAGCTGAAAAGAATTCCTCCAAACACCCCTTGACGATGCTTACTGAATGCACATCTCCATGACAAAAAATTAAAAGATCATCAGCAAAAGCTAAATGAGTAAGCTGCAAGCTCTTGCATTTCGGATGGAATTTAAAACCAGGCTTCGTGGTAGCTTTGTGCAACATACGGCTGAGTATTTCCATGCAGAGGACGAATAGATAGGGGGATAAGGGGTCCCCTTGCCTTAAACCTCTCCGGCCATGGAAGAACCCTTCAGGAGCACCATTGATGAGGATGGAAAAGGTTGGAGTTGTAACACATTCCATAATGAGTGCTGTTAGCTGATCTGGGAATTTAAAATACAGCAGCGTACTCCTTATAAATTCCCAGCTCAAGTAGTCGTATGCCTTTTGTAGGTCCACCTTGATGGTGCAACGAGGTGAGCCACGCTTGGTTCCATACCCATAAACGATCTCCGTTGCAACAGCTGTATTTTGGGCAATACAACGTCCAGGAATAAATGCCCCCTGGCTGTCCGATATAACTCCACCTAACAGATTTTTTATTCTCCCCGAAATGATTTTTGTAATAACTTTGAGAATCGTATTGCAACAAGAAATAGGCCGGAGGTCCTTAACAAGAGTGGGATTGCTAACCTTCGGGATCAGTGATATGAATGTCGAGTTGAATTGCTTTAGCATTTTTCCATTTCTGAAAATCTCCCGCACAGCTTCACATGTATCGACCCCAACAATTCCCCATGCATCCTTGAAGAATTGACTCCCAAAGCCGTCCGGACCCGGTGACTTATTGGCCCCTATAGACCACAATTTCCGGCGTATTTCATCGTATGAAGGCAACCTCACCAGTTCATCAGTTACAGCGCTGTCAATCTCAGCTCCCGGACTCAGATTCAGAGCATTAATACCAACAGAAGGAGTAGCCAGGAGCTCAGTAAAATAAGTCAGGATGTGAGTTCTAATGGCTTCATCACTCTCCAGCTCCTTCCCACAGTGGTCTCGCATATATAGTATAGCATTTCGGGCTTGCTTTTCCTTAACACTTCTATAAAACATGGATGAGGTCTCCTCACCCATTGTGAGCCAGTGCAGCTTAGCTCGCTGAGCGGTTAAGCTCATAAGTCTAGCAACATTCTGCCTAAGCGTGCTCTCAGCCACTGCAATCTCCTCCTCTAATCTTGTGTTACCCTTCTCTGTACGTATTCTGATCTGTAGCTGTCTCAGGGTATCCTTGTTTAGCTTGATAACAGTTTGGAGTTCCGGGAACCTAGCCTTGTCCCAAGGCTTAAGCGTGTCTTTGACACTCTTTAATTTTTTGGCCAGCTTAAACTGTCGGGAGCCAACAACTTCTTCGTTCCATGCCGCTCTGACCAAAGGTAAGAATTCCTTCTCCTTTCCCCAGAAATTTTTAAATTTAAATGGATATCTATGCTTACTAATCTGATCCCTGATGAGAACCACAGCTGGAGAGTGATCAGAAAAGAGAGGAGCATCAAACAAAGCCTGTGTGTTTTCAAAATCTTCCATCCACTCGCTGTTGACCAAAACTCTGTCCAGTTTTCGTTCCCTCCTAGCATCTCCCAGTTGCTTATTAGTCCAGGTCAGCTCTGCACCAGTGTAAGGGAGATCGAAAATACTACAATCCTCTAGGACTGTTTGCAGCTCACCAAATTCATTCCCTTGAGCCTTATATTGAGGCCATTTCTCCTCTATTTTTAGTATACAATTAAGATCTCCAAGCACCACCCAGGGGAGGGTATTCTGTTCAGCTATGCTCTTTAGATCAGACCACAAAACAGCTCTGTCAGATTTAGCATTATGAGCTGATACGGGGTTAGCCGTAGGTTGGTCCGATCTTCGACAACAAGCAAGAACTAAACAAGAAACAAAGACGCAGGAATGAAAGACTCAAGAAACTCAAAGAAACTCGACAAGAATGTCAAGATTCGACCAAGACTAAGCAAGAACACAGCAAGACTCAAACAAGAACACCAAGAACAACGTGTTACTCGATGTCGACAAAGGACAGATTGCAAGACTCGAATAAAGATGAATAAAGACTCGAAATTTAGATGCAAGAATTGAAAGACACGACCTGATAAGGACTGAGTCGATCTATATAGAACAAGATAGAGACCCCAGGCTTCCGTAGAAGGTAGGAACCAATACCAATGACTATATAACCCGCCTCTACAACCCTACACAACCAAGCGGACAACTTGGAGGCACAAGGAGGGGGCTCGTGGATACTAGGATCACCAAGTCTTGCGAAGTTGATGAACACAAAGCAAACTGATGCGGGACCATCTTCTACAACTCCAGACACACCCATCATACTTGGAGAAGGACCAATGACTCGAGCTAGAGCTAAGAAGCTTCAGAGAGACTCATTCAACTTTGTGAGTCATGCTTTGTTCTCGAGCAAGGTTCAACTCCCCGAGCCTACATTGAAGACATATATGTGCATTGGAGCACAAATGGAGGCCGAGCCACCCTAACATCAGCTTGGTCGAAATTTCACTAAGTGTTGAGCTTATTTTCAGCTTATGAACATTATTGGGCTGAATTGGGCTTTTATTATTTATTCGTTTTAAAACCTTATTTACTTATGTTCTTAGGTTTATTTAATTAGGCCCATTAGTATTTAGATCTATCTTATTCTATCTTCTATCTCCTAAAACCGGCCAGAACAGCCTTGTAAGGCCTATATATGGCCGCACCTTTCATTGAATCAGATTGGAACTTTGATAATTACAATTCTCTCATTAAGAGTGTTTACACCTTCGAGTGTTTGTTGATTCAATTAGAGCTGTGCTCATTGATCAATCGATTGATACATATCTCAGCTTGGTTTGCTTTGCCGTTCATCAACTTCGCAAGACTTGGTGAATCTAGTATCCACAAGCCCCCTTCTGGTGCTTCAAGTTGTCCGCTTGATTGTGTCGGATTGTAGAGGCGGGTTGTGTAGGCATTGGTATTGGTTCCTACCCTCTGAGGAGGCCTGGGGTCTTTATCTTGCGCTGCATAGATCGACTCAGTCCATATCAGGTCGTGTCTTTCCATTCTTGCATTCAATTTCGAGTCTTTCTCTTTTGTTCTTACTGTTTTCGTGTCTTTCTTGAGTTCTTGATCAATTCTTGATCGAATTCTTGGAGTCTTACATTGCTGCGTTCTTGTTCTTGTTTAGTTCTTGCTTGTTGTCGAAGATCGGACCACCAAACGGCTAACCCCGTATCAAATTGGCATCAGAGCTTTGGTTTCCGACATCAAGATTGAGTCTTTTCTTTTCCTAAACACAAAAATCCAAAAAAAAGAGTCCTTTTCTTGTTTTGGTTATTTACTTCTTGCATTCTTTTGATTATTTTACTAATCTTGAGTTTGTGATTGTTTGTGGTTGCATAGCCTAAACACAAAGCCTAGCCGAGACCGTGGAGTCGACCAAAGGTGCACACAATCCCATTGTGAACACCCATAGCCGACGGCAGAATCTGTCCCCATAGCCTTGCTTTGGCCGAATCCATCAAACCACAAGGAACCCTAGTTTGTTATCTTTTCTATCCCTTGTTCTATCTTTGGAACTTTTATCTATCTTTTATCTATTTCCTTTATCTCTTGCCTATTTTAAATTCTGATTTTTGGTGGATAAAATCATTATATCTATCAAATATCTAATTAAGGCATAAGATAGATCCTATTACCTTAAATAGCCATTCTATCTATAAATTTGCATTAGGGCTGAACTTTTTTATCTTTTCACCACAATTCTCAGAATTTTCGAGTTCTATATTATTATTAGAGTTCTTTCTTGCATTAGTTTCATAAGTTAAAAAAAAAAAAAAAAAAAAAAAAAAAAATCAGTTTCGAAATTTATTTTAAAACTTGGACCTAGGAGGATAAAATTCACTAGGGGCAAAAGTAAGTCAAAAAAAAAAAGAAGAGGAAAGTGTTTGTTTGATCTAGTGCAAGAAAGCTCCCAAGGACAATTGGTGAACCCTTTTTCTCAGCCCTAGTCGACATACCCTATCCCAAACACATACACCTCCACAAAAATTGAAACCCTACCCTGCAACTACAACGTCCTAACTTAAAGGTTTTCAATCAAAAGAGGTAAATTTCCAAATTTTCTTTTGCTTTCTTATCTTCTTTTGTGTCGAGTGCTCTTTCACTCCTTGATCGAGTGCTGCTGTGTGTTGTTTGTTGGTGTCGAGTGCTCCCTTGCTACTGTCGAGTACTCATTAGTCTATTTCGAGTTGATCCTTGTTGTGTCGAGTACTGATTTTGATTGATCAAGTGCTCTCCTTGTTGTGTCGAATTGAATTCTTGCAAATTCCCATCTGTTTTGCTTGAATTGAGTTGTTTGCTTACATCGAGTGCTCTACAGCCCTTGTTGAGTACTCTTCTGTGTTGTTTCATTCATTACATACCTTGATTGCCTTGTTTTTGCTTGGTAGTTGATTTGCCCAAAGTGGATTGCCCTAGCAAGCGTGATATATCAATCAGAGAGGGAGTGTGAGCGAAACACAATTGTGAGCTGTTTATAAGTTTTACTAACCTTAACATAGTTCTTTGTTTCTTTTTCTTTTGTTATAATGTCTAATAACCAGGGAAACAATGGTGGTAACAATACCACTAATTCAAGTGCTACTGTAACCCCCGAACAGTTCGCCATCATGATGAACAACATCACTACCATCATGAACACCATGGCTAACAAGGAGTCCGTAGCTGAACTAGCCGCCAAGGTGACAGCTTTGGAGAACTCTAGGCCGAGTGGTTCAAACACCATAGGAGGTCAGCAAGACCGAGTGGAGATACATCAAGACGAAAGAGAGGTCGTAAATCCTAACCCTATTCCTAATCCTAATCCTCATGTCAATATTAATTTAGATAATCCTTTATTCAATGAAAACAACTCTCCACGGGGTGGGAGAAATGATCGGAATAATGGGTTTGTTAATGTGCAAGGTCAAGGACAGGGAAGGGGAAGAGGTCGTGGCTATCAAGAGCAATTCTATTACTCGGAGCAAGATAACGACTTCCAAGAAGAGGAGTATTGGGAGCGACGCCCGAGACGGAATCAAAGGGGAAATCAGAACCGACCACCTAGGTTCAATGACGACGACGGTATAGGTAAGGTTAAGGTAAAGATTCCTCCTTTTGATGGTAAGACTGATCCAGATGCTTATATTGATTGGGAGATTAAAATGGAGCAAATCTGGAATTGTCATAATTTCTCAGAACCTAAGAAAGTACAACTAGCTTCCCTAGAGTTTCAAGGTTTTGCATTAATCTGGTGGGATAATCTTGTTAAGGAAAGAAGAAGATCCCTTGATGCACCTATTGCTTCTTGGGAACAATTAAAAGTGGTAATGAGAAATAGGTTTGTACCTCAACATTATGATAGAGAGCTATTAAACAGATTAGAAAACCTTAAACAAGGTAGTAAAACTGTTGAGGAAACATTTAATGTTATGCAAGAAGCTATGGCTCGAGCTAATGTGGTAGAAACTCACGATAAAACTAATGTTAGATACCTTAGGATCTTGCATCCCGCTTTAGCTCATGAAATTGATTATTTTCCCTACACTACCCCTACTGAATTATTACATCTAGCTATGAAAGTAGAAAAGGGACAACGTTACAAGAGCCAAGCTAATAGAGTGTCGAGTGGCCAGCAACAAGGGTGGCGTTCCAACAGGCCCCAACAGCCCCAAGGGCGCTCGGAGATGGGCTCTAGGGAGCGAGCTCAGCAGCCCCAATGGAGGAGTGAGGGCCGACAGCCCCAACAGCCCCTCGACAAGGGTAAAGGTCCATGGAATGGACGAGAATCGTCTGGGACATCTACTGGTCCCAAAGGGAGTAATCCTAACTCTTCTACCATTCGTTCTAGAGATATTGTATGCTTTAAATGCCAAGGTAGAGGACATTATATGAAGGATTGCCCTAATAAGAAAACTCTCATGGTTAATCAATTTGGAGAATATGAATCTGAAAACTCTTGTGATGAACATGATGAGAATGCTAATAATGACAATGATCAGAACTTAAACCTTGTTTGTTATGAAAATGATGATGATGAGGTTGAATATGAACATGGAGAATCTTTGATTGTTAGGAGAGTGTTAAGTGTTGTTCCTACACCATGTGAAGATAATCAAAGAGAAAACTTATTTCATACTCGTTGTCTTGTTAAAGGAAAGGTTGTAAATGTGATCATTGATGGAGGTAGTTGCTGTAATTTAGCTAGTCAAGAAATGGTTGACAAATTGCATTTACCTACTGTCCAACACCCTAGACCTTACAAATTGCATTGGATGAATGATTGTGGCTTATTAAAAGTTCATAGACAAGTTAAAGTGCATATTAAACTAGGACATTATGAAGATGATGTTTTATGTGATATTGTGCCTATGCAAGCTTGTCATATTCTATTAGGCCGTCCTTGGCAATCTGATCGTAAGGTTATTCATGATGGGTTTACTAATCGCTATACCTTTACTTTTCAGGGAAAGAATGTCATTCTCAAACCCATGACACCTACACAAGTAGCTGATGAGATTGAGAAGCGGAAGGTAAGTAAAGGTGAGTTAGATCAGGAGGCTCAATCGAGCCAAGTGGATCCTCAAACTCGAGCTAAGAGTGTGTTCTTGGTTTCCAAAAGCACATTCCTGGACGAATTTGCGGATGGTGGAACTATGCTTATGCGCCTTTGCAAGAGCTTGAGCATGTTGAGTGAAGAGCTTAAAGCTTCTCTTCCATCAAACATTCTCGCTCTTCTTGAGGAGTTTAAGGATGTGTTTCCCGATGACATACCACCAGGTCTACCCCCTATTCGTGGAATTGAGCATCAAATTGATCTTATTCCAGGGGCTGCATTACCTAATAGGCCTGCGTATCGTATGAATCCCACTGAGACCCAAGAGGTCCAAACCCAAGTCCAGGAACTGTTGGATAAGGGTTATATTAGAGAAAGCTTAAGTCCTAGTGCTGTACCTGTGTTATTAGTCCCTAAGAAAGATGGATCATGGAGAATGTGTGTAGATTGTAGGGCTATTAACAACATTACTATTAAATATCGTCACCCTATTCCTAGATTAGATGATATGTTAGATGAGTTACATGGAGCTTCTATATTTTCTAAAATTGATCTTAGAAGTGGTTATCATCAGATTAGAATGAAAAAGGGGGATGAATGGAAAACAGCCTTTAAGACTAAGCTTGGTTTATATGAGTGGTTGGTTATGCCTTTTGGTTTAACTAATGCTCCTAGCACTTTTATGCGTTTAATGAATCATGTGCTTCGAGATTTCATTGGAAGATTTGTTGTTGTTTATTTTGATGATATTCTGATTTATAGCAAATCTCTTAATGAACATGAATCACATCTTAGAGAAGTGCTTAAAACGCTGAGAATTGAACACTTGTATGCTAATTTAAAGAAGTGTGAATTATGTAATGAACAAGTGTCTTTTCTTGGATTTGTAGTGAGCTCTAATGGACTGCGTGTTGATGAATCAAAGATTAAAGCCATCCAAGAGTGGCCGACACCCACTAACATAGGACATGTACGCAGCTTCCAAGGACTTGCTAGCTTCTACCGACGATTTGTGCGAGACTTTAGTACAATCTCAGCCCCACTGACCGAGCTTACTAAGAAGAGAAGTGAGTTTACATGGGGAGCAGCTCAGGAGGAAGCATTCAACACACTTAAGGACAAGCTCACTCACGCACCCCTATTAGCGTTGCCGGACTTTACTCAGCCTTTTGAAGTAGAGTGTGATGCTAGCGGAGTCGGAATTGGTGGAGTCCTTATGCAGGGAGGTAAGCCTATTGCTTTCTTTTCTGAGAAATTGAAAGGTGCTTGTCTTAATTACTCTACCTATGATAAGGAATTGTATGCATTGTTTAGAGTACTTAAGACATGGTCTCACTATCTATGGCCTAGTGAGTTTATTCTTAGGACTGATCATGAGTCTTTAAAACACTTTAAGAGCCAAGATAAACTTGATAGGAGACATGGTAGATGGATGGAGTTTATTGAAACATTTCCTTATGTAATTAAGTATAAGAAAGGCAAAGACAATGTGGTAGCTGATGCATTATCTAGAAGACATGTTCTTTTAACCACTTTGGATTCTAGAGTCTTAGGCTTTGTTTACATAAAGGAATTGTATGAATCTGATTTGGATTTTGGTGATATCTTTCGAAAATGCTTAGAAAAGGGTCCTAATGACAGCTTTTATATACATGAAGGATTCTTATTTCGAAAAGATCAAGTGTGTATTCCTAGATGTTCTCTACGATTATTACTTGTTAGTGAAGCCCATAGTGGTGGATTAATGGGACATTTTGGGAGAGATAAGACCTATAACACCCTGAAATCACACTTTTATTGGCCACATATGCTTATGGATGTAGAACATTGCCTTAAGAGATGCATAGATTGCATTAAAGCCAAAGCTAAGCTTATGCCTCATGGCCTTTATACACCACTACCGACCCCCTCAGCCCCTTGGGAAGACATTTCTATGGATTTTATAGTTGGGTTGCCTAGAACTAAGAAGGGGAGAGATTCTATATTTGTGGTAGTGGATAGGTTCTCTAAAATGGCTCATTTCATTGCATGCCACAAAACTGATGATGCTACCAATGTTGCTAATCTATTCTTTAAAGAAGTAGTTAGGTTGCATGGCGTGCCTAAAACCATTGTTAGTGATAGGGATGTGAAATTCTTAAGTCATTTTTGGCACACTTTATGGAATAAATTGGGAACTAGATTGCTATTCTCTACTTCTAGCCACCCCCAAACTGATGGCCAAACTGAGGTGACTAATAGAACCCTTGCTACTGTCCTAAGAGCTATTATTAGGAAGAATTTGAAACTTTGGGAAGAAGCCTTACCTCATGTGGAATTTGCTTATAATAGAACCATGCATTCGGCTACTAAAATCAGTCCATTTGAATGTGTGTATGGTGTTAATCCACTAACCCCTTTTGATCTTACTCCATATCCTATGAGAGACAAAGAATCATTTGAGGCAGGTAAGCATGTCGAGTTCATTAAGGAGCTGCATGAACGAACTCGAGAGAAGCTGAAGCTAAAGGCTGAATACAATGCTAACAAGGCCAACAAGGGACGTCGCTTGGTCACATTTCAGCCTGGAGATCTTGTATGGGTGCACTTGAGGAAGGAGCGGTTTCCAGAAGCTCGGAAGAACAAGCTGTCGCCGCGTGGTGATGGGCCATTTCGGATCAAGAAGAGAGTGGGCGACAATGCCTACCAATTGGAGCTTCCTGGAGACATGGGCGTGAGCGCTACATTCAACGTCGCGGATCTAATCCCTTACTTCGCTGTGGATGAAGACTTGGATTCGTGGTCGAATCCTTTTCAAGAAGGGGAGGTTGATGCGGGACCATCTTCTACAACTCCAGACACACCCATCATACTTGGAGAAGGACCAATGACTCGAGCTAGAGCTAAGAAGCTTCAGAGAGACTCATTCAACTTTGTGAGTCATGCTTTGTTCTCGAGCAAGGTTCAACTCCCCGAGCCTACATTGAAGACATATATGTGCATTGGAGCACAAATGGAGGCCGAGCCACCCTAACATCAGCTTGGTCGAAATTTCACTAAGTGTTGAGCTTATTTTCAGCTTATGAACATTATTGGGCTGAATTGGGCTTTTATTATTTATTCGTTTTAAAACCTTATTTACTTATGTTCTTAGGTTTATTTAATTAGGCCCATTAGTATTTAGATCTATCTTATTCTATCTTCTATCTCCTAAAACCGGCCAGAACAGCCTTGTAAGGCCTATATATGGCCGCACCTTTCATTGAATCAGATTGGAACTTTGATAATTACAATTCTCTCATTAAGAGTGTTTACACCTTCGAGTGTTTGTTGATTCAATTAGAGCTGTGCTCATTGATCAATCGATTGATACATATCTCAGCTTGGTTTGCTTTGCCGTTCATCAACTTCGCAAGACTTGGTGAATCTAGTATCCACAAGCCCCCTTCTGGTGCTTCAAGTTGTCCGCTTGATTGTGTCGGATTGTAGAGGCGGGTTGTGTAGGCATTGGTATTGGTTCCTACCCTCTGAGGAGGCCTGGGGTCTTTATCTTGCGCTGCATAGATCGACTCAGTCCATATCAGGTCGTGTCTTTCCATTCTTGCATTCAATTTCGAGTCTTTCTCTTTTGTTCTTACTGTTTTCGTGTCTTTCTTGAGTTCTTGATCAATTCTTGATCGAATTCTTGGAGTCTTACATTGCTGCGTTCTTGTTCTTGTTTAGTTCTTGCTTGTTGTCGAAGATCGGACCACCAAACGGCTAACCCCGTATCACAAACCAAGCTGAGATAGATACCAATTCGTGATCAACGAGCACAGCTCTAGTTGGATCAACATCACTCAATGTGCTTCACACAAGTTTGAGAGAACTAATTCTATTCATTGAAAGCTTAATGTTTACAATGTATGAAATCGAAATATATAAGCTATGCTAAGGCCTGATGGGCCGAGTTTAATGATAGAAAGATAATATCTAACATCTAATTAAAACACCTAAAATCATAAGTAAATAAGATCTCTAGAAATAACACTTAAAATAGCCCAATTTCGGCCCAATAGGAACACTAGGCGAAATGGGGTTCCAACACTTAGTAAAATCCCGTCAAAACAGTGACAGCTTGGAAAGATGTGCATTTTCGGCCAATTTCGAGGTTGAATCTGGAAAAACCTTCAACAGAAAAGTTGTATATCTCTTCGTCCTCGTTCCAACAAGATATGGCACGCCTCAATCCGATAAATATTGAATCCGTACGACCCATTTTACAGAGACGTCGAAAAGCTGTCAAATGACTATGAACGAGCTAAACGTCAAGCTTCCACCTTTGGACCTTCTCCCATGGTGGAGCCATCTTCTTCCTCTTGAGGATGACTTCATTCTCACGAGCTCGAATCATAGGTCCATCCCCAAGTATAGATGTGTCCGGAGGTGTCTTGGATGGTGTCTTGGATGGTGTCTTGGATGGTCCTGCATCAATCTCCCTTTCTTGAAAAGGATTCGTCCTCGAATCCAAGCTCATATATGATTCCGCACATGCAGCCACACGAGCTCCTGGATCGAACACCATATGCCCATGGAAATCCATCTCAAGAACGATTGGTGTAGAGATTGACCACTCCTCGATGGTTATTGTCTCAGCTTCATCTACAAAATCAAGAAAAGAAACTTTATTAGTGCATAATTCATATTTCATGTCATCTCCATGATGTTCTAACTTAATATGCACTTGAGCTTGGTCATTAATCCCTAAGTTTCCATCCAAAACTAGCAAGTTTTCATCCTTTTGCAAGGCTGAATTTTCAATTAATTCTAGGCTAGCAATATTAGCACAATTTTCACCATCAATGGTCATATTACTAACTATGCCTTTTGCTATGCACTTAGTATGACACAATTCTTCTCTTTGATTATCATCACAAGGCTTAAGTTGAACACTTAAAACCTTACTAACAATAAAAAAATCTTCATTCTCATATTCAATGCAAACATTATCATGATCATAGGCAAGTAAATTAAGATCTTGATCATTATTATCAATATGATTTACATTTTCAGCAATAAAAGAAGCATCTATGCTAGAAGAAACATGATTTTGAACAGCATTATTAGGAGGAATAGGATGAGTTTCTTCCCTTTTAATTGGTGGAACTTCATCTCTAGGTGGGACTCCTTGTCCAAACACCGTATTAGAACCAAAACGCTGAAGCTCTATTGCCGTCAAGCTTTTATCTATCTTAGCTAACTTCTCCATGACGGTATTGTACCAGTCGTTGCCCTGGTTATTAGACATTGTAACAAAGAGAAAAGAAACAAAGAACTATGTTAAAGGTTAGTAAAAAATATAAACAGCTCACAATTGTGTTTCGCTCACACTCCCTCTCTCATTGGTATATCACGCTTGCTAGGGCAATCCGCTTTGGGCAAATCAACAACCAAGCAAAGAACAAAGCAATCAAAGTATATGAATGAAACAACACAGAAGAATACTCAACAAGGGCTGTAGAGTACTCGACAGTAGCTTGTAAGCAATTGATTCAAGCAAAACAGATGGGCAATTGCAAGGAATCAACTCGACACAACAAGGAGATCACTCGGCAGGGGCTGAGATCACTCGACACAACAAGGAGATCACTCAGCAAGGGCTGAGATCACTCGACACAACAAGAGAGAACTCGCAAGGGCTGAGATCTACTCGACTCAAACAACTCAGCAACTCAATCTGCAACAAAAGAGAACTCGACAAAGCTGAGCTCTACTCGACTCAAATACAGCAGCACTTGAACACACAAATAGTGCTCGACACAAGAGAAAAATAAGAAAAATAAAAGAAAGCTTGGAAATTCACCTCTTTTTGATTGAAAACCTTAAGTTATGATGTTGTAGTTGCAAGGTAGGGTTTCAATTTTGTGGAGGTGTATGTGTTTGGGGAATAGGTATGTCGATTAGAGCTGAGAGAAGGGTTCACCAATTGGTCCTTGGGAGCTTTCTTGCACTAGATCAACAATAACTAACAAACACTTTTTTTTTCTTTTTTTTTTGAATTTTCGGACTGATTTTCTACTATTTTTTTTTTTTGTTTTTTTTTTTTTTTAAATCTGAAACTAATGCTGATACGGGGTTAGCCGTGTGATGGTCCGATCTTCGACAACAAGCAAGAAACTCAAAGAACTGAACAAGAAACGAATGACGCAGCAAGCAAGCTTCAAGAAATCGACCAAGAAACAATCAAGATCGATCAAGAATCTCAAGAACGCAGCAAAGACTCAAAAGAAATAAACAAGACTCGAAATTGAATTGCAAGAATTGAAAGACACGACCTGATATGGACTGAGTCGATCTATATAGAACAAGATAAAGACCCCAGGCCTCCTAAGAGGGTAGGAACCAATACCAATGACTATATAACCCGCCTCTACAACCCTACACAACCAAGCGGACAACTTGGAGGCACAAGGAGGGGGCTTGTGGATACTCGGATCACCAAGTCTTGCGAAGTTGATGAACACAAAGCAAACCAAGCTGAGATAGATACCAATTCGTGATCAACGAGCACAGCTCTAGTTAGATCAACATCACTCAATGTGTTTCACACAAGTTTGAGAGAACTAATTCTATTCATTGAAAGCTTAATGTTTACAATGTATGAAATCGAAATATATAAGCTATGCTAAGGCCTGATGGGCCGAGTTTAATGATAGAAAGATAATATCTGACATCTAATTAAAACACCTAAAATCATAAGTAAATAAGATCTCTAGAAATAACACTTAAAATAGCCCAATTTCGGCCCAATAGGAACACTAGGCGAAATGGGGTTCCAACACTTAGTAAAATCCCGTCAAAACAGTGACAGCTTGGAAAGATGTGCATTTTCGGCCAATTTCGAGGTTGAATCTGGAAAAACCTTCAACAGAAAAGTTGTAGATCTCTTCGTCCTCGTTCCAACAAGATATGGCACGCCTCAATCCGATAAATATTGAATCCGTACGACCCATTTTACAGAGACGTCGAAAAGCTGTCAAATGACTATGAACGAGCTAAACGTCAAGCTTCCACCTTTGGACCTTCTCCCATGGTGGAGCCTTCTTCTTCCTCTTGAGGATGACTTCATTCTCACGAGCTCGAATCATAGGTCCATCCCCAAGTATAGATGTGTCCGGAGGTGTCTTGGATGGTGTCTTGGATGGTTCTGCATCAAATGCAAGAAAAGACTCAAAATAAAGTGTAGGACTCAAAAATTTGAAGAAGAATGGTGAAAGGATAAAAATTCAGCCCTAATGCAAAGATATAGATAACAAATGGCTAATTTAGGTAATAAGATCTATCTTGTGCCTTTTTAGATAGTTGATAGATATAATGGAAATAATATCCAACAACTTAATAAAATCTGATTTTAGGCAATGGATATAAGATAAATCAAAATTCCCAAAGATAGAATAGATAAACAAAAGGATAGAAAAGATAGAACAAACTAGGGTTTGTGTATGTGGAGGACTGATTTTCGGCCAAGCAAAGGCTATGGGGACAGCTTGCTGCCGTCGGCTCTAGGGTGTTCACAAGGGGTTGTGTGCACCTTTGGTCGACTCCACGGTCTCGGCTAGGCTTTGTGTTTAGGCTATGCAACCACAAACAATCACAAACTCAAGATTAGTGCAAGAATCAATAAAGAATGCAAGAAGTAAATAACCAAACAAAGAAAAAACTCTATTTTTGTGTTTTTGTGTTTATGAAAAGAAAAAGACTCAATCTTGATGTCGGAAACCAAAGCTCTGATGCCAATTTGATACGGGGTTAGCCGTAGGTTGGTTCGATCTTCGACAACAAGCAAGAACTAAACAAGAAACAAAGACGCAGCAATGAAAGACTCAAGAAACTCAAAGAAACTCGACAAGAATGTCAAGATTCGACCAAGACTAAGCAAGAACACAGCAAGACTCAAACAAGAACACCAAGAACAACGTGTTACTCGATGTCGACAAAGGACAGATTGCAAGACTCGAATAAAGATGAATAAAGACTCGAAATTTAGATGCAAGAATTGAAAGACACGACCTGATAAGGACTGAGTCGATCTATATAGAACAAGATAGAGACCCCAGGCTTCCGTAGAAGGTAGGAACCAATACCAATGACTATATAACCCGCCTCTACAACCCTACACAACCAAGCGGACAACTTGGAGGCACAAGGAGGGGGCTCGTGGATACTAGGATCACCAAGTCTTGCGAAGTTGATGAACACAAAGCAAACCAAGCTGAGATAGATACCAATTCGTGATCAACGAGCACAGCTCTAGTTGGATCAACATCACTCAATGTGCTTCACACAAGTTTGAGAGAACTAATTCTATTCATTGAAAGCTTAATGTTTACAATGTATGAAATCGAAATATATAAGCTATGCTAAGGCCTGATGGGCCGAGTTTAATGATAGAAAGATAATATCTAACATCTAATTAAAACACCTAAAATCATAAGTAAATAAGATCTCTAGAAATAACACTTAAAATAGCCCAATTTCGGCCCAATAGGAACACTAGGCGAAATGGGGTTCCAACACTTAGTAAAATCCCGTCAAAACAGTGACAGCTTGGAAAGATGTGCATTTTCGGCCAATTTCGAGGTTGAATCTGGAAAAACCTTCAACAGAAAAGTTGTATATCTCTTCGTCCTCGTTCCAACAAGATATGGCACGCCTCAATCCGATAAATATTGAATCCGTACGACCCATTTTACAGAGACGTCGAAAAGCTGTCAAATGACTATGAACGAGCTAAACGTCAAGCTTCCACCTTTGGACCTTCTCCCATGGTGGAGCCATCTTCTTCCTCTTGAGGATGACTTCATTCTCACGAGCTCGAATCATAGGTCCATCCCCAAGTATAGATGTGTCCGGAGGTGTCTTGGATGGTGTCTTGGATGGTGTCTTGGATGGTCCTGCATCAAAAACCTTATATTAACTATTAAATTCATATTAGAATACTATAAGAATATGTTTTGAGGAAAAATCATATAAGTAAATAACAAATGTTTAATAAAACTTTATATTAACTACTTAGTTCATATTAGAATACTATTAGAGTATGTTTTGAGGAAAAATCATATAAGTAACTAACAAATGTTTAATAAAACCTTATATTAACTACTAAATTTATATTTGAATACTATAAGAGTATGTTTTGAGGAAATCTCATATAAGTAACGAACGAATGTTTAATAAAACTTTATATTAATTACTAAATTCTTATTAGAATACTATAAGAGTATGTTTTTGAGGAAATCTCATATAAGTAACTAACAAATGTTTAATAAAACCTTATATTAACTACTAAATTCATATTAGAATACTATATGAGTATGTTTTGAGGAAAAATCATATAAGTAAATAACACATGTTTAATAAAACTTTATATTAACTAAGAAATTTTTGTTAGAATACGATAAAAGTATGTTTTGAGGAAAACTCACGTAAGTAACAAACAAATGTTGAATAAAACCTTATATTAACTAATAAATTCATATTAGAATACTATAAGAGTATGTTTTGAGGAAAAATCATATAAGTAAATAACAAATGTTTAATAAAACCTTATATTAACTAATAAATTTTTATTAGAATACAACAAGAGTATGTTTTGAGGAAAAATCATATAAGTAACTAACAAATGTTTAATAAAACCTTATATTAACTACTAAATTTATATTTGAATACTATAAGAGTATGTTTTGAGGAAAAATCATATAAGTAACTAACAAATGTATAATAAAACTTTATGTTAACTAAGAAATTGTTGTTAGAATACGATAAAAGTATGTTTTGAGGAAAACTCATTTAAGTAACTAGCAAATGTTGAATAAAACCTTATATTAACTACTAAATTCATATTAGAATACTATAAGAGTATGTTTTGAGGAGAAATCATATAAGTAACTAACAAATGTTGAATAAAACCTTATATTAACTACTAAATTCATATTAGAATACTATAAGAGTATGTTTTGAGGAGAAATCATATAATTAACTAACAAATGTTTAATAAAACCTTATATTAACTATTAAATTCATATTAGAATACTATAAGAATATGTTTTGAGGAAAAATCATATAAGTAAATAACAAATGTTTAATAAAATTTTATATTAACTACTTAGTTCATATTAGAATTGATGAAGGGAAAACAAGTGGTGCTTATCAACACGTTCGGATTCGTTCAGCAGATTTGACAGCTTTGCGACGTCTCAGTAAAATGGGTCGTTAGGAGTCCATATTAATCGGATTGGATCGTGCCATACCTTGTCGGAACGAGGACGAAGAGATCTACAACTTTGCTGTTGAAGGTTTTTCCAGACTCCACCGAGAACATGGCCGAAATTCTACATCTTTGCAGCTGTTCACTGTTTGGACGAAAATACTTATCTTTCCATATTTAATTTATTATTTTATCCTTATATTTATTTAGGAATAATGTAAATTAGAATAATATCTGTTAGTTGACTTTTCAATTAATTGATATTATATCTAATTAGTTTTTATATTTATTTGCTATGATAAATAAAGTGGAAAAGGGAAAATCTATCTTTAAGATATTTCCTTGGCCACCAAGTAGTTTGATTTTATCTAGGATTATGTTTTCTATTTAAGACGTTTTTATTCATTCAATAAAATCAGATATTAGATTTGAATTTTTGACAAAAGTCAGATTTGGAGAGTTCTCCTAGGGAGGAACCGAGTTCCCCTGCGTGGGATAGGTTTCGATGTGTTGTTCTTAGCTTGGTTTGTCTTCTGTGTGTCGATCCTCTTTGGTGGGTTGGTGCTACCACATGTTTGGTGTGTGTCGATTCTCGTCATAGGATTGGTGCTATCCATCATGCCTGGTGTGTGTCGATTGTCGTCATAGGATTGGTGCTATCAAGCATCCACGAGCCCCCTCCTTGTGCCTTCAAGTTGTCCGCTTGATTGTGTAGGGTTGTAGAGGCGGGTTATATAGTCATTGGTATTGGTTCCTACCCTCTGAGGAGGCCTGGGGTCTTTATCTTGTTCTATATAGATCGACTCGGTCCTTATCGGTCGTGTCTTTATTGCAATTTCGAGTCTTTCTTTCAATTCAGCCTTCGAGTCTTGTTTCTTGTTGAGTCTTTATTGTTTCTTTGAGTTTCTTGCTTGTTGTCGAAGATCGGACCACCCTGCGGCTAACCCCGTATCAAGAATACTATAAGAGTATGTTTTGAGGAAAAATCATATAAGTAACTAACAAATGTTTAATAAAACCTTATATTAACTACTAAATTTATATTTGAATACTATAAGAGTATGTTTTGAGGAAATCTCATATAAGTAACTAACGAATGTTTAATAAAACTTTATATTAATTACTAAATTCTTATTAGAATACTATAAGAGTATGTTTTTGAGGAAATCTCATATAAGTAACTAACAAATGTTTAATAAAACCTTATATTAACAACTAAATTCATATTAGAATACTATATGAGTATGTTTTGAGGAAAAATCATATAAGTAAATAACACATGTTTAATAAAACTTTATATTAACTAAAGTTTTTTGTTAGAATACGATAAAAGTATGTTTTGAGGAAAACTCACGTAAGTAACAAACAAATGTTGAATAAAACCTTATATTAACTACTAAATTCATATTAGAATACTATAAGAGTATGTTTTTAGGAGAAATCATATAAGTAACTAACAAATGTTTAATAAAACCTTATATTAACTACTAAATTCATATTAGAATACTATATGAGTATGTTTTGAAGAAAAATCATATAAGTAAATAAGAAATGTTTAATAAAACCTTATATTAACTACTAAATTCTTATTAGAATACTATAAAAGTATGTTTTGAGGAAAAATCATATAAGTAACTAACAAATATTTAAGTACCTTATATTAACTCATGTAAGTAGGTTGGGTGTTAGAGTGAGAAACCTAGTGAGAGAAACTCTCATTTGAGAGTTCCTCTCTTCTAGTGTTTCTTTCCTCGCTTTGGCCCTTCCTCCCTTCACCACCCATAGTTCTTCAATTCAATTGAGTTTGTCTTCAAACTTAATTATTGGGTGTCAATTTCGGGTAGTTATTGAGTAATTTGTTAGAGTTTCGACAGTGTTCTTGACGTTCTCGAGTAGTGTGGTTCTATTTTTATCGTCTTTGGCCGCTAGATCTGTTCTTTCTCTTTGTTACTGAGTCGGATCTGGGGTTGTTCCTTCAGATCTACGCTCTACCTTTTGGATCTGGCCGGCTTAAGGTGTTTGAGTGGCTCCTTGCCTCGCTATCCCTCAGATCTGGATGGGGTTTGCTCTCTCTCGCACCGTTTTGTCCGTGGAGGGTGGCCCGGCGGTGTGTGGGTGGTCTTGGGGTTTGGATCAGTGGTGACGGGGCTCCCGGAGTGGGCTCGACCTGGTCCGATTAGACCACTGCGCTGGCTGCTGCCCTTGTGGTTGAGGGGTGTTGGTTTGTTGTCATTCTCCTTTTCAGATTTGAGATGTGGGTGCCTCTCTCTTTCTCGGATCTAGCAGGTTCGATGGTTTGGGTTGTGTGTTTGGGCATGGGGACCTGTGGGGTGGGAGCTGCAGCATCGGGCTCCTCCGGGTCTTGCCGTGGCGCTCCCCGTCTCTCATCTTTCCTTGGTTTGGTCCGGCTGGAGGTTGCACTCGGATGGTGGCGTTGTGTACTTGGGTGTGATTGCGAAGTGGCTCGTGGTGGGCTGCTGTGTGATGGCTCGACTGGAGTGCGCTGCTCCCGTGGTGTCCGACTACTGATGGCTCGGTGTCCTCCTTTTGTGTCGCTGTGGTCTCCCCAATTTCTTGAACAGAGCTGAACGCGTGGCTGTCATGGTGGCTCGGGAGGTTGTTGGCGCGTGTGCTGTTCGTGGTTGGGCAGGCGCGTGAGGTTGATGAAGCTTGGGGTGTCCTCCTTGCTTCATTTGCATATGCTTTTGCTGAATTTCAGCTTTATTAAAGCTGCTTATTCACGTGAGATTTCAGCGTGGGTCTTGTTGCTATTGCGTGTGCTGTGCAGCGTGGGGCCCTCCATTGGCGTATTTGTCTCCCTTTCCCAGCAATTTGTTGGATGATGCAGATCCATTTTGCATTATTTTATTTGTTGTTTGGGTTGGTTGACTAGTGGTGTGGTCAAAGATTATTGGGGTTGTTTATTGTGTGATTTTAGGAATTTGTGGGTGGTAGCTTCTGAGTGGTATTGTGGGATTTTGATGTTGTCGTGCCCTGCATTTGTTGCAGTGCTAGCCTCTTCTGCATAGATTCCACATCCCCATATCGGCAAGCGACATTAGATTATGGGCTTAACAACTAAGCTTGTCCTGGTGTGGATTGGGATGTGGGATCGGGGTGGAGTTGGTCTAGTGCTTCTTACATCTTTTGCGGGTCGAGCGGGGTTAAGTGCTAATGTAATTTGCGGGTTAGACTTTTGTGCGTAGTATCATCTTTTGTCGTAAGACTCTTGGTTTGGTCTTACTTTATGTTACTCCTTGGCTTTGCCACTATCTATATATTTACCTATTCAGAACTAACAAATATTTAATAAAACATTATATTAACTAAGAATTTTTTGTTAGAATACGATAAAAGTATGTTTTGAGGAAAACTCATGTAAGTAACTAACAAATGTTGAATAAAACCTTATATTAACTACTAAATTCATATTAGAATACTATAAGAGTATGTTTTGAGGAGAAATCATATAAGTAACTAACAAATGTTGAATAAAACCTTATATTAACTACTAAATTAATATTAGAATACTATAAAAGTATGTTTTGAGGAGAAATCATATAAGTAACTAACAAATGTTGAATAAAACCTTATATTAACTACTAAATTCATATTAGAATACTATAAGAGTATGTTTTGAGGAGAAATCATATAAGTAACTAACAAATGTTGAATAAAACCTTATAGTAACTACTAAATTCATACTACCTCCTATCCAAAATGTAAGTCGTTTGACTTTTTAACACGTATTTTAAGGAGCTAAAAACTATATAATATATTAATTTTTTTATTATTATTTTTTTACAATTCAATACTTATTACCAACAAATATTAAGTTGTAAAAAAATAATTTTAAAAAAGTTGATATTTTATATAGTTTTGGGCTTCTTGAAATACGTGTTGAAAAGTCAAACGACTTATATTTTGGATCGGAGGGAGTATTAGAATATGATAAGAGTATGTTTTGAGGAGAAATCATATAAGTAACTAACAAATGTTTAATAAAACCTTATATTAACTACTAAATTCATATTAGAATACTGTAAGAGTATGTTATGAGGAAAAATCATATAAGTAAATAACAAATGTTTAATAAAACCTTATATTAACTACTAAATTCTTATTAGAATACTATAAGAGTATGTTTTGAGGAAAAATCATATAAGTAAATAACAAATGTTTAATAAAACCTTACATCAACTACTAAATTCATATTAAAATAATATACGAGTATGTTTTGAGGAAAAATCATATATGTAACTAACAGATGTTTAATAAAACTTTATATTAACTAAGAAATTCTTATTAGAATACTATAAGAGTATGTTTTGAGGAAAAATCATACAAGTAAATAACAAATGTTTAATAAAACCTTATATTAACTAATAAATTTTTATTAGAATACAACAAGAGTATGTTTTGAGGAAAAATCATATAAATAACTAACAAATGTTTAATAAAACCTTATATTAACTACTAAATTTATATTTGAATACTATAAGAGTATGTTTTGAGGAAAAATCATATAAGTAACTAACAAATGTATAATAAAACTTTATATTAACTAAGAAATTGTTGTTAGAATACGATAAAAGTATGTTTTGAGGAAAACTCATTTAAGTAACTAGCAAATGTTGAATAAAACCTTATATTAACTACTAAATTCATATTAGAATACTATAAGAGTATGTTTTGAGGAGAAATCATATAAGTAACTAACAAATGTTGAATAAAACCTTATATTAACTACTAAATTCATATTAGAATACTATAAGAGTATGTTTTGAGGAGAAATCATATAAGTAACTAACAAATGTTTAATAAAACCTTATATTAACTATTAAATTCATATTAGAATACTATAAGAATATGTTTTGAGGAAAAATCATATAAGTAAATAACAAATGTTTAATAAAACTTTATATTGACAACTTAGTTCATATTAGAATACTATAAGAGTATGTTTTGAGGAAAAATCATATAAGTAACTAACAAATGTTTAATAAAACCTTATATTAACTACTAAATTTATATTTGAATACTATAAGAGTATGTTTTGAGGAAATCTCATATAAGTAACGAACGAATGTTTAATAAAACTTTATATTAATTACTAAATTCTTATTAGAATATTATAAGAGTATGTTTTTGAGGAAATCTCATATAAGTAACTAACAAATGTTTAATAAAACCTTATATTAACTACTAAATTCATATTAGAATACTATATGAGTATGTTTTGAGGAAAAATCATATAAGTAAATAACACATGTTTAATAAAACTTTATATTAACTAAGAAATTTTTGTTAGAATACGATAAAAGTATGTTTTGAGGAAAAATCATATATGTAACCAACAGATGTTGAATAAAACAGATGTTGAATAAAACCTTATATTAACTACTAAATTCATATTAGAATACTATAAGAGTATGGTTTGAGGAAAAATCATATAAGTAAATAACAAATGTTTAATAAAACCTTATATTAACTAATAAATTTTTATTAGAATACAACAAGAGTATGTTTTGAGGAAAAATCATATAAGTAACTAACTAATGTTTAATAAAACCTTATATTAACTACTAAATTTACATTTGAATACGATAAGAGTATGTTTTGAGGAAAAATCATATAAGTAACTAACAAATGTATAATAAAACTTTATATTAGCTAAGAAATTGTTGTTAGAATACGATAAAAGTATGTTTTGAGGAAAACTCATTTAAGTAACTAGCAAATGTTGAATAAAACCTTATATTAACTACTAAATTCATATTAGAATACTATAAGAGTATGTTTTGAGGAGAAATCATATAAGTAACTAACAAATGTTGAATAAAACCTTATATTAACTACTAAATTCATATTAGAATACTATAAGAGTATGTTTTGAGGAGAAATCATATAAGTAACTAACAAATGTTTAATAAAACCTTATATTAACTATTAAATTCATATTAGAATACTATAAGAATATGTTTTGAGGAAAAATCATATAAGTAAATAACAAATGTTTAATAAAACTTTATATTAACTACTTAGTTCATATTAGAATACAACAAGAGTATGTTTTGAGGAAAAATCATATAAGTAACTAACAAATGTTTAATAAAACCTTATATTAACTACTAAATTTATATTTGAATACTATAAGAGTATGTTTTGAGGAAATCTCATATAAGTAACTAACGAATGTTTAATAAAACTTTCTATTAATTACTAAATTCTTATTAGAATACTATAAGAGTATGTTTTGAGGAAATCTCATATAAGTAACTAACGAATGTTTAATAAAACTTTCTATTAATTACTAAATTCTTATTAGAATACTATAAGAGTATGTTTTTGAGGAAATCTCATATAAGTAACTAACAAATGTTTAATAAAACCTTATATTAACTACTAAATTGATATTAGAATACTATATGAGTATGTTTTGAGGAAAAATCATATAAGTAAATAACACATGTTTAATAAAACTTTATATTAACTAAGAAATTTTTGTTAGAATACGATAAAAGTATGTTTTGAGGAAAACTCACGTAAGTAACAAACAAATGTTGAATAAAACCTTATATTAACTACTAAATTCATATTAGAATACAATAAGAGTATGTTTTGAGGAGAAATCATATAAGTAACTAACAAATGTTGAATAAAACCTTATATTAACTAGTAAATTCATATTAGAATACTATAAAAGTATGTTTTGAGGAAAAATCATATGAGTAAATAACAAATGTGGAATAAAACCTTATATTAACTACTAAATTCATATTAGAATACTATAAGAGTATGTTTTGAGGAGAAATCATATAAGTAACTAACAAATGTTTAATAAAACCTTATATTAACTATTAAATTCATATTAGAATACTATAAAATATGTTTTGAGGAAAAATCATATAAGTAAATAACAAATGTTTAATAAAACTTTATATTGACAACTTAGTTCATATTATAATACTATAAGAGTATGTTTTGAGGAAAAATCATATAAGTAACTAACAAATGTTTAATAAAACCTTATATTAACTACAAAATTTATATTTGAATACTATAAGAGTATGTTTGGAGGAAATCTCATATAAGTAACTAACGAATGTTGAATAAAACTTTATATTAATTACTAAATTCTTATTAGAATACTATAAGAGTATGTTTTTGAGGAAATCTCATATAAGTAACTAACAAATATTTAATAAAACCTTATATTAACTACTAAATTCATATTAGAATACTATATGAGTATGTTTTGAGGAAAAATCATATAAGTAAATAACACATGTTTAATAAAACTTTATATTAACTAAGAAATTTTTGTTAGAATACGATAAAAGTATGTTTTGAGGAAAACTCACGTAAGTAACAAACAAATTTTGAATAAAACCTTATATTAACTACTAAATTCATATTACAATACTATAAGAGTATGTTTTGAGTAGAAATCATATAAGTAACTAACAAATGTTTAATAAAACCTTATATTAACTACTAAATTCATATTAGAATACTATAAAAGTATGTTTTGAGTAAAAATCATATAAGTAAGTAACAAACGTTTAATAAAACCTTATATTAACTACTAAATTTATAATTGAATACTATAAGAGTATGTTTTGAGGAAAAATCATATAAGTAACTAACAAATATTTAATAAGACTTTATATTAACTAAGAAATTTTTGTTAGAATACGATAAAAGTATGTTTTGAGGAAAACTCATGTAAGTAACTAACAAATGTTGAATAAAACCTTATATTAACTACTAAACTCCTATTAGAATACTATAAGAGTATGTTTTGAGGAGAAATCATATAAGTAACTAACAAATGTTTAATAAAACCTTATATTAACTATTAAATTCATATTAGAATACTATAAGAATATGTTTTGAGGAAAAATCATATAAGTAAATAACAAATGTTTAATAAAACTTTATATTAACTACTTAGTTCATATTAGAATACTATAAGAGTATGTTTTGAGGAAAAATCATATAAGTAACTAACAAATGTTTAATAAAACCTTATATTAACTACTAAATTTATATTTGAATACTATAAGAGTATAGTTTGAGAAAATCTCATATAAGTAACGAACGAATGTTTAATAAAACTTTATATTAATTACTAAATTCTTATTAGAATACTATAAGAGTATGTTTTTGAGGAAATCTCATATAAGTAACTAACAAATGTTTAATAAAACCTTATATTAACTACTAAATTCATATTAGAATACTATATGAGTATGTTTTGAGGAAAAATCATATAAGTAAATAACACATGTTTAATAAAACTTTATATTAACTAAGAAATTTTTGTTAGAATACGATAAAAGTATGTTTTGAGGAAAAATCATATATGTAACCAACAGATGTTGAATAAAAAAGATGTTGAATAAAACCTTATATTAACTACTAAATTCATATTAGAATACTATAAGAGTATGTTTTGAGGAAAAATCATATAAGTAAATAACAAATGTTTAATAAAACCTTATATTAACTAATAAATTTTTATTAGAATACAACAAGAGTATGTTTTGAGGAAAAATCATATAAGTAACTAACTAATGTTTAATAAAACCTTATATTAACTACTAAATTTACATTTGAATACGATAAGAGTATGTTTTGAGGAAAAATCATATAAGTAAATAACACATGTTTAATAAAACTTTATATTAGCTAAGAAATTGTTGTTAGAATACGATAAAAGTATGTTTTGAGGAAAACTCATTTAAGTAACTAGCAAATGTTGAATAAAACCTTATATTAACTACTAAATTCATATTAGAATACTATAAGAGTATGTTTTGAGGAGAAATCATATAAGTAACTAACAAATGTTGAATAAAACCTTATATTAACTACTAAATTCATATTAGAATACTATAAGAGTATGTTTTGAGGAGAAATCATATAAGTAACTAACAAATGTTTAATAAAACCTTATATTAACTATTAAATTCATATTAGAATACTATAAGAATATGTTTTGAGGAAAAATCATATAAGTAAATAACAAATGTTTAATAAAACTTTATATTAACTACTTAGTTCATATTAGAATACAACAAGAGTATGTTTTGAGGAAAAATCATATAAGTAACTAACAAATGTTTAATAAAACCTTATATTAACTACTAAATTTATATTTGAATACTATAAGAGTATGTTTTGAGGAAATCTCATATAAGTAACTAACGAATGTTTAATAAAACTTTATATTAATTACTAAATTCTTATTAGAATACTATAAGAGTATGTTGTTGAGGAAATCTCATATAAGTAACTAACAAATGTCTAATAAAACCTTATATTAACTACTAAATTCATATTAGAATACTATATGAGTATGTTTTGAGGAAAAATCATATAAGTAAATAACACATGTTTAATAAAACTTTATATTAACTAAGAAATTTTTGTTAGAATACGATAAAAGTATGTTTTGAGGAAAACTCACGTAAGTAACAAACAAATGTTGAATAAAACCTTATATTAACTACTAAATTCATATTAGAATACTATAAGAGTATGTTTTGAGGAGAAATCATATAAGTAACTAACAAATGTTTAATAAAACCTTATATTAACAACTAAATTCATATTAGAATACTATATGAGTATGTTTTGAGGAAAAATCATATAAGTGAATAACAAATGTTTAATAAAACCTTATATTAACTACTAAATTCTTATTAGAATACTATAAAAGAATGTTTTGAGGAAAAATCATATAAGTAACTAACAAATATTTAATAAAACTTTATATTAACTAAGAAATTTTTGTTAGAATACGATAAAAGTATGTTTTGAGGAAAACTCATGTAAGTAACTAACAAATTTTGAATAAAACCTTATATTAACTACTAAATTCATATTAGAATACTATAAGAGTTTGTTTTGAGGAGAAATCATATAAGTAACTAACAAATGTTGAATAAAACCTTATATTAACTAGTAAATTCATATTAGAATACTATAAAAGTATGTTTTGAGGAAAAATCATATGAGTAAATAACAAATGTGGAATAAAACCTTATATTAACTACTAAATTCATATTAGAATATTATAAGAGTATGTTTTGAGTAAAAATCATATAAGTAAATAACAAATGTTTAATAAAACCTTATATTAACTACTAAATTCATATTAGAATACTATAAGAGTATGTTTTGAGGAAAAATCATATAAGTAAATAACAAATGTTTAATAAAACCTTATATTAACTACTAAATTCTTATTAGAATACTATATTTGTATGTTTTGAGGAAAAATCATATAAGTAAATAACACATGTTTAATAAAACTTTATATTAACTAAGAAATTTTTGTTAGAATACGATAAAAGTATGTTTTGAGGAAAACTCACGTAAGTAACAAACAAATTTTGAATAAAACCTTATATTAACTACTAAATTCATATTAGAATACTATAAGAGTATGTTTTGAGTAGAAATCATATAAGTAACTAACAAATGTTTAATAAAACCTTATATTAACTACTAAATTCATATTAGAATACTATATGAGTATGTTTTGAGGAAAAATCATATAAGTAAATAACAAATGTTTAATAAAACCTTATATTAACTACTAAATTCTTATTAGAATACTATAAAAGTATGTTTTGAGTAAAAATCATATAAGTAAGTAACAAACGTTTAATAAAACCTTATATTAACTACTAAATTTATAATTGAATACTATAAGAGTATGTTTTGAGGAAAAATCATATAAGTAACTAACAAATATTTAATAAGACTTTATATTAACTAAGAAATTTTTGTTAGAATACGATAAAAGTATGTTTTGAGGAAAACTCATGTAAGTAACTAACAAATGTTTAATAAAACTTTATATTAACTACTTAGTTCATATTAGAATACTATAAGAGTATGTTTTGAGGAAAAATCATATAAGTAACTAACAAATGTTTAATAAAACCTTATATTAACTACTAAATTTATATTTGAATACTATAAGAGTATAGTTTGAGGAAATCTCATATAAGTAACGAACGAATGTTTAATAAAACTTTATATTAATTACTAAATTCTTATTAGAATACTATAAGAGTATGTTTTTGAGGAAATCTCATATAAGTAACTAACAAATGTTTAATAAAACCTTATATTAACTACTAAATTCATATTAGAATACTATATGAGTATGTTTTGAGGAAAAATCATATAAGTAAATAACACATGTTTAATAAAACTTTATATTAACTAAGAATTTTTTGTTAGAATACGATAAAAGTATGTTTTGAGGAAAAATCATATATGTAACCAACAGATGTTGAATAAAAAAGATGTTGAATAAAACCTTATATTAACTACTAAATTCATATTAGAATACTATAAGAGTATGTTTTGAGGAAAAATCATATAAGTAAATAACAAATGTTTAATAAAACCTTATATTAACTAATAAATTTTTATTAGAATACAACAAGAGTATGTTTTGAGGAAAAATCATATAAGTAACTAACTAATGTTTAATAAAACCTTATATTAACTACTAAATTTACATTTGAATACGATAAGAGTATGTTTTGAGGAAAAATCATATAAGTAAATAACACATGTTTAATAAAACTTTATATTAGCTAAGAAATTGTTGTTAGAATACGATAAAAGTATGTTTTGAGGAAAACTCATTTAAGTAACTAGCAAATGTTGAATAAAACCTTATATTAACTACTAAATTCATATTAGAATACTATAAGAGTATGTTTTGAGGAGAAATCATATAAGTAACTAACAAATGTTGAATAAAACCTTATATTAACTACTAAATTCATATTAGAATACTATAAGAGTATGTTTTGAGGAGAAATCATATAAGTAACTAACAAATGTTTAATAAAACCTTATATTAACTATTAAATTCATATTAGAATACTATAAGAATATGTTTTGAGGAAAAATCATATAAGTAAATAACAAATGTTTAATAAAACTTTATATTAACTACTTAGTTCATATTAGAATACTATAAGAGTATGTTTTGAGGAAAAATCATATAAGTAACTAACAAATGTTTAATAAAACCTTATATTAACTACTAAATTTATATTTGAATACTATAAGAGTATAGTTTGAGGAAATCTCATATAAGTAACGAACGAATGTTTAATAAAACTTTATATTAATTACTAAATTCTTATTAGAATACTATAAGAGTATGTTTTTGAGGAAATCTCATATAAGTAACTAACAAATGTTGAATAAAACCTTATATTAACTACTAAATTCATATTAGAATACTATATGAGTATGTTTTGAGGAAAAATCATATAAGTAAATAACACATGTTTAATAAAACTTTATATTAACTAAGAAATTTTTGTTAGAATACGATAAAAGTATGTTTTGAGGAAAACTCACGTAAGTAACTAACAAATGTTGAATAAAACCTTATATTAACTACTAAACTCCTATTAGAATACTATAAGAGTATGTTTTGAGGAGAAATCATATAAGTAACTAAAAAATGTTTAATAAAACCTTATATTAACTATTAAATTCATATTAGAATACTATAAGAATATGTTTTGAGGAAAAATCATATAAGTAAATAACAAATGTTTAATAAAACTTTATATTAACTACTTAGTTCATATTAGAATACTATAAGAGTATGTTTTGAGGAAAAATCATATAAGTAACTAACAAATGTTTAATAAAACCTTATATTAACTACTAAATTTATATTTAATAAAACCTTATATTAGAATACTATATGAGTATGTTTTGAGGAAAAATCATATAAGTAAATAACAAATGTTTAATAAAACCTTATATTAACTACTAAATTCTTATTAGAATACTATAAAAGTATGTTTTGAGGAAAAATCATATAAGTAACTAACAAATATTTAATAAAACTTTATATTAACTAAGAAATTTTTGTTAGAATACGATAAAAGTATGTTTTGAGGAAAACTCATGTAAGTAACTAACAAATTTTGAATAAAACCTTATATTAACTACTAAATTCATATTAGAATACTATAAGAGTTTGTTTTGAGGAGAAATCATATAAGTAACTAACAAATGTTGAATAAAACCTTATATTAACTAGTAAATTCATATTAGAATACTATAAAAGTATGTTTTGAGGAAAAATCATATGAGTAAATAACAAATGTGGAATAAAACCTTATATTAACTACTAAATTCATATTAGAATACTATAAGAGTATGTTTTGAGGAAAAATCATATAAGTAAATAACAAATGTTTAATAAAACCTTATATTAACTACTAAATTCTTATTAGAATACTATAAAAGTATGTTTTGAGTAAAAATCATATAAGTAAGTAACAAACGTTTAATAAAACCTTATATTAACTACTAAATTTATAATTGAATACTATAAGAGTATGTTTTGAGGAAAAATCATATAAGTAACTAACAAATATTTAATAAGACTTTATATTAACTAAGAAATTTTTGTTAGAATACGATAAAAGTATGTTTTGAGGAAAACTCATGTAAGTAACTAACAAATGTTGAATAAAACCTTATATTAACTACTAAATTCCTATTAGAATACTATAAGAGTATGTTTTGAGGAGAAATCATATAAGTAACTAACAAATGTTTAATAAAACCTTATATTAACTATTAAATTCATATTAGAATACTATAAGAATATGTTTTGAGGAAACATCATATAAGTAAATAACAAATGTTTAATAAAACTTTATATTAACTACTTAGTTCATATTAGAATACTATAAGAGTATGTTTTGAGGAAAAATCATATAAGTAACTAACAAATGTTTAATAAAACCTTATATTAACTACAAAATTTATATTTGAATACTATAAGAGTATGTTTGGAGGAAATCTCATATAAGTAACTAACGAATGTTGAATAAAACTTTATATTAATTACTAAATTCTTATTAGAATACTATAAGAGTATGTTTTTGAGGAAATCTCATATAAGTAACTAACAAATATTTAATAAAACCTTATATTAACTACTAAATTCATATTAGAATACTATATGAGTATGTTTTGAGGAAAAATCATATAAGTAAATAACACATGTTTAATAAAACTTTATATTAACTAAGAAATTTTTGTTAGAATACGATAAAAGTATGTTTTGAGGAAAACTCACGTAAGTAACAAACAAATTTTGAATAAAACCTTATATTAACTACTAAATTCATATTAGAATACTATAAGAGTATGTTTTGAGTAGAAATCATATAAGTAACTAACAAATGTTTAATAAAACCTTATATTAACTACTAAATTCATATTAGAATACTATATGAGTATGTTTTGAGGAAAAATCATATAAGTAAATAACAAATGTTTAATAAAACCTTATATTAACTACTAAATTCTTATTAGAATACTATAAAAGTATGTTTTGAGTAAAAATCATATAAGTAAGTAACAAACGTTTAATAAAACCTTATATTAACTACTAAATTTATAATTGAATACTATAAGAGTATGTTTTGAGGAAAAATCATATAAGTAACTAACAAATATTTAATAAGACTTTATATTAACTAAGAAATTTTTGTTAGAATACGATAAAAGTATGTTTTGAGGAAAACTCATGTAAGTAACTAACAAATGTTGAATAAAACCTTATATTAACTACTAAACTCCTATTAGAATACTATAAGAGTATGTTTTGAGGAGAAATCATATAAGTAACTAACAAATGTTTAATAAAACCTTATATTAACTATTAAATTCATATTAGAATACTATAAGAATATGTTTTGAGGAAAAATCATATAAGTAAATAACAAATGTTTAATAAAACTTTATATTAACTACTTAGTTCATATTAGAATACTATAAGAGTATGTTTTGAGGAAAAATCATATAAGTAACTAACAAATGTTTAATAAAACCTTATATTAACTACTAAATTTATATTTGAATACTATAAGAGTATAGTTTGAGGAAATCTCATATAAGTAACGAACGAATGTTTAATAAAACTTTATATTAATTACTAAATTCTTATTAGAATACTATAAGAGTATGTTTTTGAGGAAATCTCATATAAGTAACTAACAAATGTTGAATAAAACCTTATATTAACTACTAAATTCATATTAGAATACTATATGAGTATGTTTTGAGGAAAAATCATATAAGTAAATAACACATGTTTAATAAAACTTTATATTAACTAAGAAATTTTTGTTAGAATACGATAAAAGTATGTTTTGAGGAAAACTCACGTAAGTAACAAACAAATTTTGAATAAAACCTTATATTAACTACTAAATTCATATTAGAATACTATAAGAGTATGTTTTGAGTAGAAATCATATAAGTAACTAACAAATGTTTAATAAAACCTTATATTAACTACTAAATTCATATTAGAATACTATATGAGTATGTTTTGAGGAAAAATCATATAAGTAAATAACAAATGTTTAATAAAACCTTATATTAACTACTAAATTCTTATTAGAATACTATAAAAGTATGTTTTGAGTAAAAATCATATAAGTAAGTAACAAACGTTTAATAAAACCTTATATTAACTACTAAATTTATAATTGAATACTATAAGAGTATGTTTTGAGGAAAAATCATATAAGTAACTAACAAATATTTAATAAGACTTTATATTAACTAAGAAATTTTTGTTAGAATACGATAAAAGTATGTTTTGAGGAAAACTCATGTAAGTAACTAACAAATGTTGAATAAAACCTTATATTAACTACTAAATTCATATTAGAATACTATAAGAGTATGTTTTGAGGAGAAATCATATAAGTAACTAACAAATGTTGAATAAAACCTTATATTAACTACTAAATTCATATTAGAATACTATAAGAGTATGTTTTGAGGAGAAATCATATAAGTAACTAACAAATGTTTAATAAAACCTTATATTAACTATTAAATTCATATTAGAATACTATAAGAATATGTTTTGAGGAAAAATCATATAAGTAAATAACAAATGTTTAATAAAACTTTATATTAACTACTTAGTTCATATTAGAATACAACAAGAGTATGTTTTGAGGAAAAATCATATAAGTAACTAACAAATGTTTTATAAAACCTTATATTAACTACTAAATTTATATTTGAATACTATAAGAGTATGTTTTGAGGAAATCTCATATAAGTTACTAACGAATGTTTAATAAAACTTTATATTAATTACTAAATTCTTATTAGAATACTATAAGAGTATGTTTTTGAGGAAATCTCATATAAGTAACTAACAAATGTTTAATAAAACCTTATATTAACTACTAAATTCATATTAGAATACTATATGAGTATGTTTTGAGGAAAAATCATATAAGTAAATAACACATGTTTAATAAAACTTTATATTAACTAAGAAATTTTTGTTAGAATACGATAAAAGTATGTTTTGAGGAAAACTCACGTAAGTAACAAACAAATGTTGAATAAAACCTTATATTAACTACTAAATTCATATTAGAATACTATAAGAGTATGTTTTGAGGAGAAATCATATAAGTAACTAACAAATGTTTAATAAAACCTTATATTAACAACTAAATTCATATTAGAATACTATATGAGTATGTTTTGAGGAAAAATCATATAAGTAAATAACAAATGTTTAATAAAACCTTATATTAACTACTAAATTCTTATTAGAATACTATAAAAGTATGTTTTGAGGAAAAATCATATAAGTAACTAACAAATATTTAATAAAACTTTATATTAACTAAGAAATTTTTGTTAGAATACGATAAAAGTATGTTTTGAGGAAAACTCATGTAAGTAACTAACAAATTTTGAATAAAACCTTATATTAACTACTAAATTCATATTAGAATACTATAAGAGTTTGTTTTGAGGAGAAATCATATAAGTAACTAACAAATGTTGAATAAAACCTTATATTAACTAGTAAATTCATATTAGAATACTATAAAAGTATGTTTTGAGGAAAAATCATATGAGTAAATAACAAATGTGGAATAAAACCTTATATTAACTACTAAATTCATATTAGAATACTATAAGAGTATGTTTTGAGGAAAAATCATATAAGTAAATAACAAATGTTTAATAAAACCTTATATTAACTACTAAATTCTTATTAGAATACTATAAAAGTATGTTTTGAGTAAAAATCATATAAGTAAGTAACAAACGTTTAATAAAACCTTATATTAACTACTAAATTTATAATTGAATACTATAAGAGTATGTTTTGAGGAAAAATCATATAAGTAACTAACAAATATTTAATAAGACTTTATATTAACTAAGAAATTTTTGTTAGAATACGATAAAAGTATGTTTTGAGGAAAACTCATGTAAGTAACTAACAAATGTTGAATAAAACCTTATATTAACTACTAAATTCCTATTAGAATACTATAAGAGTATGTTTTGAGGAGAAATCATATAAGTAACTAACAAATGTTTAATAAAACCTTATATTAACTATTAAATTCATATTAGAATACTATAAGAATATGTTTTGAGGAAACATCATATAAGTAAATAACAAATGTTTAATAAAACTTTATATTAACTACTTAGTTCATATTAGAATACTATAAGAGTATGTTTTGAGGAAAAATCATATAAGTAACTAACAAATGTTTAATAAAACCTTATATTAACTACAAAATTTATATTTGAATACTATAAGAGTATGTTTGGAGGAAATCTCATATAAGTAACTAACGAATGTTGAATAAAACTTTATATTAATTACTAAATTCTTATTAGAATACTATAAGAGTATGTTTTTGAGGAAATCTCATATAAGTAACTAACAAATATTTAATAAAACCTTATATTAACTACTAAATTCATATTAGAATACTATATGAGTATGTTTTGAGGAAAAATCATATAAGTAAATAACACATGTTTAATAAAACTTTATATTAACTAAGAAATTTTTGTTAGAATACGATAAAAGTATGTTTTGAGGAAAACTCACGTAAGTAACAAACAAATTTTGAATAAAACCTTATATTAACTACTAAATTCATATTAGAATACTATAAGAGTATGTTTTGAGTAGAAATCATATAAGTAACTAACAAATGTTTAATAAAACCTTATATTAACTACTAAATTCATATTAGAATACTATATGAGTATGTTTTGAGGAAAAATCATATAAGTAAATAACAAATGTTTAATAAAACATTATATTAACTACTAAATTCTTATTAGAATACTATAAAAGTATGTTTTGAGTAAAAATCATATAAGTAAGTAACAAACGTTTAATAAAACCTTATATTAACTACTAAATTTATAATTGAATACTATAAGAGTATGTTTTGAGGAAAAATCATATAAGTAACTAACAAATATTTAATAAGACTTTATATTAACTAAGAAATTTTTGTTAGAATACGATAAAAGTATGTTTTGAGGAAAACTCATGTAAGTAACTAACAAATGTTGAATAAAACCTTATATTAACTACTAAACTCCTATTAGAATACTATAAGAGTATGTTTTGAGGAGAAATCATATAAGTAACTAACAAATGTTTAATAAAACCTTATATTAACTATTAAATTCATATTAGAATACTATAAGAATATGTTTTGAGGAAAAATCATATAAGTAAATAACAAATGTTTAATAAAACTTTATATTAACTACTTAGTTCATATTAGAATACTATAAGAGTATGTTTTGAGGAAAAATCATATAAGTAACTAACAAATGTTTAATAAAACCTTATATTAACTACTAAATTTATATTTGAATACTATAAGAGTATAGTTTGAGGAAATCTCATATAAGTAACGAACGAATGTTTAATAAAACTTTATATTAATTACTAAATTCTTATTAGAATACTATAAGAGTATGTTTTTGAGGAAATCTCATATAAGTAACTAACAAATGTTTAATAAAACCTTATATTAACTACTAAATTCATATTAGAATACTATATGAGTATGTTTTGAGGAAAAATCATATAAGTAAATAACACATGTTTAATAAAACTTTATATTAACTAAGAAATTTTTGTTAGAATACGATAAAAGTATGTTTTGAGGAAAAATCATATATGTAACCAACAGATGTTGAATAAAAAAGATGTTAAATAAAACCTTATATTAACTACTAAATTCATATTAGAATACTATAAGAGTATGTTTTGAGGAAAAATCATATAAGTAAATAACAAATGTTTAATAAAACCTTATATTAACTAATAAATTTTTATTAGAATACAACAAGAGTATGTTTTGAGGAAAAATCATATAAGTAACTAACTAATGTTTAATAAAACCTTATATTAACTACTAAATTTACATTTGAATACGATAAGAGTATGTTTTGAGGAAAAATCATATAAGTAAATAACACATGTTTAATAAAACTTTATATTAGCTAAGAAATTGTTGTTAGAATACGATAAAAGTATGTTTTGAGGAAAACTCATTTAAGTAACTAGCAAATGTTGAATAAAACCTTATATTAACTACTAAATTCATATTAGAATACTATAAGAGTATGTTTTGAGGAGAAATCATATAAGTAACTAACAAATGTTGAATAAAACCTTATATTAACTACTAAATTCATATTAGAATACTATAAGAGTATGTTTTGAGGAGAAATCATATAAGTAACTAACAAATGTTTAATAAAACCTTATATTAACTATTAAATTCATATTAGAATACTATAAGAATATGTTTTGAGGAAAAATCATATAAGTAAATAACAAATGTTTAATAAAACTTTATATTAACTACTTAGTTCATATTAGAATACAACAAGAGTATGTTTTGAGGAAAAATCATATAAGTAACTAACAAATGTTTAATAAAACCTTATATTAACTACTAAATTTATATTTGAATACTATAAGAGTATGTTTTGAGGAAATCTCATATAAGTAACTAACGAATGTTTAATAAAACTTTATATTAATTACTAAATTCTTATTAGAATACTATAAGAGTATGTTTTTGAGGAAATCTCATATAAGTAACTAACAAATGTTTAATAAAACCTTATATTAACTACTAAATTAATATTAGAATACTATATGAGTATGTTTTGAGGAAAAATCATATAAGTAAATAACACATGTTTAATAAAACTTTATATTAACTAAGAAATTTTTGTTAGAATACGATAAAAGTATGTTTTGAGGAAAACTCACGTAAGTAACAAACAAATGTTGAATAAAACCTTATATTAACTACTAAATTCATATTAGAATACTATAAGAGTATGTTTTGAGGAGAAATCATATAAGTAACTAACAAATGTTTAATAAAACCTTATATTAACAACTAAATTCATATTAGAATACTATATGAGTATGTTTTGAGGAAAAATCATATAAGTAAATAACAAATGTTTAATAAAACCTTATATTAACTACTAAATTCTTATTAGAATACTATAAAAGTATGTTTTGAGGAAAAATCATATAAGTAACTAACAAATATTTAATAAAACTTTATATTAACTAAGAAATTTTTGTTAGAATACGATAAAAGTATGTTTTGAGGAAAACTCATGTAAGTAACTAACAAATTTTGAATAAAACCTTATATTAACTACTAAATTCATATTGGAATACTATAAGAGTTTGTTTTGAGGAAAAATCATATAAGTAACTAACAAATGTTTAATAAAACCTTATATTAACTACAAAATTTATATTTGAATACTATAAGAGTATGTTTGGAGGAAATCTCATATAAGTAACTAACGAATGTTGAATAAAACTTTATATTAATTACTAAATTCTTATTAGAATACTATAAGAGTATGTTTTTGAGGAAATCTCATATAAGTAACTAACAAATATTTAATAAAACCTTATATTAACTACTAAATTCATATTAGAATACTATATGAGTATGTTTTGAGGAGAAATCATATAAGTAACTAACAAATGTTGAATAAAACCTTATATTAACTACTAAATTCATACTCCCTCCGTTCAACAAAACTTGTCGTTTACTATTCACGCACGCTTTTTTAGAATTATAAAAACTATATAAAATATTCATTTTTTTATAAAAATTTTTTAACAAGTTTGTACTTATTAATAATAACTACAAAATTGTTTAAAAAAAATATTTAAAAAGTCGATATTTTATATAGTTTTTAGCTACTAAAAAAGCGTGCATGAATAGTAAAACGTCAAGTTTTGTTGAACGGAGGGAGTATTAGAATACTATAAGAGTATGTTTTGAGGAGAAATCATATAAGTAACTAACAAATGTTTAATAAAACCTTATATTAACTATTAAATTCATATTAGAAAATCCATAAGAATATGTTTTGAGGAAAAATCATATAAGTAAATAACAAATGTTTAATAAAACTTTATATTAACTAAGAAATTTTTGTTAGAATACGATAAAAGTATGTTTTGAGGAAAACTCATGTAAGTAACTAACAAATTTTGAATAAAACCTTATATTAACTACTAAATTCATATTAGAATACTATAAGAGTTTGTTTTGAGGAGAAATCATATAAGTAACTAACAAATGTTGAATAAAACCTTATATTAACTAGTAAATTCATATTAGAATACTATAAAAGTATGTTTTGAGGAAAAATCATATGAGTAAATAACAAATGTGGAATAAAACCTTATATTAACTACTAAATTCATATTAGAATACTATAAGAGTATGTTTTGAGGAGAAATCATATAAGTAACTAACAAATGTTTAATAAAACCTTATATTAACAACTAAATTCATATTAGAATACTATATGAGTATGTTTTGAGGAAAAATCATATAAGTAAATAACAAATGTTTAATAAAACCTTATATTAACTACTAAATTCTTATTAGAATACTATAAAAGTATGTTTTGAGGAAAAATCATATAAGTAACTAACAAATATTTAATAAAACTTTATATTAACTAAGAAATTTTTGTTAGAATACGATAAAAGTATGTTTTGAGGAAAACTCATGTAAGTAACTAACAAATTTTGAATAAAACCTTATATTAACTACTAAATTCATATTAGAATACTATAAGAGTTTGTTTTGAGGAGAAATCATATAAGTAACTAACAAATGTTGAATAAAACCTTATATTAACTAGTAAATTCATATTAGAATACTATAAAAGTATGTTTTGAGGAAAAATCATATGAGTAAATAACAAATGTGGAATAAAACCTTATATTAACTACTAAATTCATATTAGAATACTATAAGAGTATGTTTTGAGGAAAAATCATATAAGTAAATAACAAATGTTTAATAAAACCTTATATTAACTACTAAATTCATATTAGAATACTATAAAAGTATGTTTTGAGTAAAAATCATATAAGTAAGTAACAAACGTTTAATAAAACCTTATATTAACTACTAAATTTATAATTGAATACTATAAGAGTATGTTTTGAGGAAAAATCATATAAGTAACTAACAAATATTTAATAAGACTTTATATTAACTAAGAAATTTTTGTTAGAATACGATAAAAGTATGTTTTGAGGAAAACTCATGTAAGTAACTAACAAATGTTGAATAAAACCTTATATTAACTACTAAATTCCTATTAGAATACTATAAGAGTATGTTTTGAGGAGAAATCATATAAGTAACTAACAAATGTTTAATAAAACCTTATATTAACTATTAAATTCATATTAGAATACTATAAGAATATGTTTTGAGGAAACATCATATAAGTAAATAACAAATGTTTAATAAAACTTTATATTAACTACTTAGTTCATATTAGAATACTATAAGAGTATGTTTTGAGGAAAAATCATATAAGTAACTAACAAATGTTTAATAAAACCTTATATTAACTACAAAATTTATATTTGAATACTATAAGAGTATGTTTGGAGGAAATCTCATATAAGTAACTAACGAATGTTGAATAAAACTTTATATTAATTACTAAATTCTTATTAGAATACTATAAGAGTATGTTTTTGAGGAAATCTCATATAAGTAACTAACAAATATTTAATAAAACCTTATATTAACTACTAAATTCATATTAGAATACTATATGAGTATGTTTTGAGGAAAAATCATATAAGTAAATAACACATGTTTAATAAAACTTTATATTAACTAAGAAATTTTTGTTAGAATACGATAAAAGTATGTTTTGAGGAAAACTCACGTAAGTAACAAACAAATTTTGAATAAAACCTTATATTAACTACTAAATTCATATTAGAATACTATAAGAGTATGTTTTGAGTAGAAATCATATAAGTAACTAACAAATGTTTAATAAAACCTTATATTAACTACTAAATTCATATTAGAATACTATATGAGTATGTTTTGAGGAAAAATCATATAAGTAAATAACAAATGTTTAATAAAACCTTATATTAACTACTAAATTCTTATTAGAATACTATAAAAGTATGTTTTGAGTAAAAATCATATAAGTAAGTAACAAACGTTTAATAAAACCTTATATTAACTACTAAATTTATAATTGAATACTATAAGAGTATGTTTTGAGGAAAAATCATATAAGTAACTAACAAATATTTAATAAGACTTTATATTAACTAAGAAATTTTTGTTAGAATACGATAAAAGTATGTTTTGAGGAAAACTCATGTAAGTAACTAACAAATGTTGAATAAAACCTTATATTAACTACTAAATTCATATTAGAATACTATAAGAGTATGTTTTGAGGAGAAATCATATAAGTAACTAACAAATGTTGAATAAAACCTTATATTAACTACTAAATTCATATTAGAATACTATAAGAGTATGTTTTGAGGAGAAATCATATAAGTAACTAACAAATGTTTAATAAAACCTTATATTAACTATTAAATTCATATTAGAATACTATAAGAATATGTTTTGAGGAAAAATCATATAAGTAAATAACAAATGTTTAATAAAACTTTATATTAACTACTTAGTTCATATTAGAATACAACAAGAGTATGTTTTGAGGAAAAATCATATAAGTAACTAACAAATGTTTTATAAAACCTTATATTAACTACTAAATTTATATTTGAATACTATAAGAGTATGTTTTGAGGAAATCTCATATAAGTTACTAACGAATGTTTAATAAAACTTTATATTAATTACTAAATTCTTATTAGAATACTATAAGAGTATGTTTTTGAGGAAATCTCATATAAGTAACTAACAAATGTTTAATAAAACCTTATATTAACTACTAAATTCATATTAGAATACTATATGAGTATGTTTTGAGGAAAAATCATATAAGTAAATAACACATGTTTAATAAAACTTTATATTAACTAAGAAATTTTTGTTAGAATACGATAAAAGTATGTTTTGAGGAAAACTCACGTAAGTAACAAACAAATGTTGAATAAAACCTTATATTAACTACTAAATTCATATTAGAATACTATAAGAGTATGTTTTGAGGAGAAATCATATAAGTAACTAACAAATGTTTAATAAAACCTTATATTAACAACTAAATTCATATTAGAATACTATATGAGTATGTTTTGAGGAAAAATCATATAAGTAAATAACAAATGTTTAATAAAACCTTATATTAACTACTAAATTCTTATTAGAATACTATAAAAGTATGTTTTGAGGAAAAATCATATAAGTAACTAACAAATATTTAATAAAACTTTATATTAACTAAGAAATTTTTGTTAGAATACGATAAAAGTATGTTTTGAGGAAAACTCATGTAAGTAACTAACAAATTTTGAATAAAACCTTATATTAACTACTAAATTCATATTAGAATACTATAAGAGTTTGTTTTGAGGAGAAATCATATAAGTAACTAACAAATGTTGAATAAAACCTTATATTAACTAGTAAATTCATATTAGAATACTATAAAAGTATGTTTTGAGGAAAAATCATATGAGTAAATAACAAATGTGGAATAAAACCTTATATTAACTACTAAATTCATATTAGAATACTATAAGAGTATGTTTTGAGGAAAAATCATATAAGTAAATAACAAATGTTTAATAAAACCTTATATTAACTACTAAATTCTTATTAGAATACTATAAAAGTATGTTTTGAGTAAAAATCATATAAGTAAGTAACAAACGTTTAATAAAACCTTATATTAACTACTAAATTTATAATTGAATACTATAAGAGTATGTTTTGAGGAAAAATCATATAAGTAACTAACAAATATTTAATAAGACTTTATATTAACTAAGAAATTTTTGTTAGAATACGATAAAAGTATGTTTTGAGGAAAACTCATGTAAGTAACTAACAAATGTTGAATAAAACCTTATATTAACTACTAAATTCCTATTAGAATACTATAAGAGTATGTTTTGAGGAGAAATCATATAAGTAACTAACAAATGTTTAATAAAACCTTATATTAACTATTAAATTCATATTAGAATACTATAAGAATATGTTTTGAGGAAACATCATATAAGTAAATAACAAATGTTTAATAAAACTTTATATTAACTACTTAGTTCATATTAGAATACTATAAGAGTATGTTTTGAGGAAAAATCATATAAGTAACTAACAAATGTTTAATAAAACCTTATATTAACTACAAAATTTATATTTGAATACTATAAGAGTATGTTTGGAGGAAATCTCATATAAGTAACTAACGAATGTTGAATAAAACTTTATATTAATTACTAAATTCTTATTAGAATACTATAAGAGTATGTTTTTGAGGAAATCTCATATAAGTAACTAACAAATATTTAATAAAACCTTATATTAACTACTAAATTCATATTAGAATACTATATGAGTATGTTTTGAGGAAAAATCATATAAGTAAATAACACATGTTTAATAAAACTTTATATTAACTAAGAAATTTTTGTTAGAATACGATAAAAGTATGTTTTGAGGAAAACTCACGTAAGTAACAAACAAATTTTGAATAAAACCTTATATTAACTACTAAATTCATATTAGAATACTATAAGAGTATGTTTTGAGTAGAAATCATATAAGTAACTAACAAATGTTTAATAAAACCTTATATTAACTACTAAATTCATATTAGAATACTATATGAGTATGTTTTGAGGAAAAATCATATAAGTAAATAACAAATGTTTAATAAAACCTTATATTAACTACTAAATTCTTATTAGAATACTATAAAAGTATGTTTTGAGTAAAAATCATATAAGTAAGTAACAAACGTTTAATAAAACCTTATATTAACTACTAAATTTATAATTGAATACTATAAGAGTATGTTTTGAGGAAAAATCATATAAGTAACTAACAAATATTTAATAAGACTTTATATTAACTAAGAAATTTTTGTTAGAATACGATAAAAGTATGTTTTGAGGAAAACTCATGTAAGTAACTAACAAATGTTGAATAAAACCTTATATTAACTACTAAACTCCTATTAGAATACTATAAGAGTATGTTTTGAGGAGAAATCATATAAGTAACTAACAAATGTTTAATAAAACCTTATATTAACTATTAAATTCATATTAGAATACTATAAGAATATGTTTTGAGGAAAAATCATATAAGTAAATAACAAATGTTTAATAAAACTTTATATTAACTACTTAGTTCATATTAGAATACTATAAGAGTATGTTTTGAGGAAAAATCATATAAGTAACTAACAAATGTTTAATAAAACCTTATATTAACTACTAAATTTATATTTGAATACTATAAGAGTATAGTTTGAGGAAATCTCATATAAGTAACGAACGAATGTTTAATAAAACTTTATATTAATTACTAAATTCTTATTAGAATACTATAAGAGTATGTTTTTGAGGAAATCTCATATAAGTAACTAACAAATGTTTAATAAAACCTTATATTAACTACTAAATTCATATTAGAATACTATATGAGTATGTTTTGAGGAAAAATCATATAAGTAAATAACACATGTTTAATAAAACTTTATATTAACTAAGAAATTTTTGTTAGAATACGATAAAAGTATGTTTTGAGGAAAAATCATATATGTAACCAACAGATGTTGAATAAAAAAGATGTTAAATAAAACCTTATATTAACTACTAAATTCATATTAGAATACTATAAGAGTATGTTTTGAGGAAAAATCATATAAGTAAATAACAAATGTTTAATAAAACCTTATATTAACTAATAAATTTTTATTAGAATACAACAAGAGTATGTTTTGAGGAAAAATCATATAAGTAACTAACTAATGTTTAATAAAACCTTATATTAACTACTAAATTTACATTTGAATACGATAAGAGTATGTTTTGAGGAAAAATCATATAAGTAAATAACACATGTTTAATAAAACTTTATATTAGCTAAGAAATTGTTGTTAGAATACGATAAAAGTATGTTTTGAGGAAAACTCATTTAAGTAACTAGCAAATGTTGAATAAAACCTTATATTAACTACTAAATTCATATTAGAATACTATAAGAGTATGTTTTGAGGAGAAATCATATAAGTAACTAACAAATGTTGAATAAAACCTTATATTAACTACTAAATTCATATTAGAATACTATAAGAGTATGTTTTGAGGAGAAATCATATAAGTAACTAACAAATGTTTAATAAAACCTTATATTAACTATTAAATTCATATTAGAATACTATAAGAATATGTTTTGAGGAAAAATCATATAAGTAAATAACAAATGTTTAATAAAACTTTATATTAACTACTTAGTTCATATTAGAATACAACAAGAGTATGTTTTGAGGAAAAATCATATAAGTAACTAACAAATGTTTAATAAAACCTTATATTAACTACTAAATTTATATTTGAATACTATAAGAGTATGTTTTGAGGAAATCTCATATAAGTAACTAACGAATGTTTAATAAAACTTTATATTAATTACTAAATTCTTATTAGAATACTATAAGAGTATGTTTTTGAGGAAATCTCATATAAGTAACTAACAAATGTTTAATAAAACCTTATATTAACTACTAAATTAATATTAGAATACTATATGAGTATGTTTTGAGGAAAAATCATATAAGTAAATAACACATGTTTAATAAAACTTTATATTAACTAAGAAATTTTTGTTAGAATACGATAAAAGTATGTTTTGAGGAAAACTCACGTAAGTAACAAACAAATGTTGAATAAAACCTTATATTAACTACTAAATTCATATTAGAATACTATAAGAGTATGTTTTGAGGAGAAATCATATAAGTAACTAACAAATGTTTAATAAAACCTTATATTAACAACTAAATTCATATTAGAATACTATATGAGTATGTTTTGAGGAAAAATCATATAAGTAAATAACAAATGTTTAATAAAACCTTATATTAACTACTAAATTCTTATTAGAATACTATAAAAGTATGTTTTGAGGAAAAATCATATAAGTAACTAACAAATATTTAATAAAACTTTATATTAACTAAGAAATTTTTGTTAGAATACGATAAAAGTATGTTTTGAGGAAAACTCATGTAAGTAACTAACAAATTTTGAATAAAACCTTATATTAACTACTAAATTCATATTGGAATACTATAAGAGTTTGTTTTGAGGAAAAATCATATAAGTAACTAACAAATGTTTAATAAAACCTTATATTAACTACAAAATTTATATTTGAATACTATAAGAGTATGTTTGGAGGAAATCTCATATAAGTAACTAACGAATGTTGAATAAAACTTTATATTAATTACTAAATTCTTATTAGAATACTATAAGAGTATGTTTTTGAGGAAATCTCATATAAGTAACTAACAAATATTTAATAAAACCTTATATTAACTACTAAATTCATATTAGAATACTATATGAGTATGTTTTGAGGAGAAATCATATAAGTAACTAACAAATGTTGAATAAAACCTTATATTAACTACTAAATTCATACTCCCTCCGTTCAACAAAACTTGTCGTTTACTATTCACGCACGCTTTTTTAGAATTATAAAAACTATATAAAATATTCATTTTTTTATAAAAATTTTTTAACAAGTTTGTACTTATTAATAATAACTAGAAAATTGTTTAAAAAAAATATTTAAAAAGTCGATATTTTATATAGTTTTTAGCTCCTAAAAAAGTGTGCATGAATAGTAAAACGTCAAGTTTTGTTGAACGGAGGGAGTATTAGAATACTATAAGAGTATGTTTTGAGGAGAAATCATATAAGTAACTAACAAATGTTTAATAAAACCTTATATTAACTATTAAATTCATATTAGAATACCATAAGAATATGTTTTGAGGAAAAATCATATAAGTAAATAACAAATGTTTAATAAAACTTTATATTAACTACTTAGTTCATATTAGAATACTATAAGAGAATGTTTTGAGGAAAAATCATATAAGTAATTAACAAATGTTTAATAAAACCTTATATTAACTACTAAATTTATATTTGAATACCATAAGAGTATGTTTTTAGGAAATCTCATATAAGTAACTAACGAATGTTTAATAAAACTTTATATTAATTACTAAATTCTTATTAGAATACTATAAGAGTATGTTTTTGAGGAAATCTCATATAAGTAACTAACAAATGTTTAATAAAACCTTATATTAACTACTAAATTCATATTAGAATACTATATGAGTATGTTTTGAGGAAAAATCATATAAGTAAATAACACATGTTTAATAAAACTTTATATTAACTAAGAAATTTTTGTTAGAATACGATAAAAGTATGTTTTGAGGAAAAATGATATATGTAACCAACAGATGTTGAATAAAAAAGATGTTAAATAAAACCTTATATTAACTACTAAATTCATATTAGAATACTATAAGAGTATGTTTTGAGGAAAAATCATATAAGTAAATAACAAATGTTTAATAAAACCTTATATTAACTAATAAATTTTTATTAGAATACAACAAGAGTATGTTTTGAGGAAAAATCATATAAGTAACTAACTAATGTTTAATAAAACCTTATATTAACTACTAAATTTACATTTGAATACGATAAGAGTATGTTTTGAGGAAAAATCATATAAGTAAATAACACATGTTTAATAAAACTTTATATTAGCTAAGAAATTGTTGTTAGAATACGATAAAAGTATGTTTTGAGGAAAACTCATTTAAGTAACTAGCAAATGTTGAATAAAACCTTATATTAACTACTAAATTCATATTAGAATACTATAAGAGTATGTTTTGAGGAGAAATCATATAAGTAACTAACAAATGTTGAATAAAACCTTATATTAACTACTAAATTCATATTAGAATACTATAAGAGTATGTTTTGAGGAGAAATCATATAAGTAACTAACAAATGTTTAATAAAACCTTATATTAACTATTAAATTCATATTAGAATACTATAAGAATATGTTTTGAGGAAAAATCATATAAGTAAATAACAAATGTTTAATAAAACTTTATATTAACTACTTAGTTCATATTAGAATACAACAAGAGTATGTTTTGAGGAAAAATCATATAAGTAACTAACAAATGTTTAATAAAACCTTATATTAACAAAGAAAAATCATATAAGTAACTAACAAATGTTTAATAAAACCTTATATTAACTACTAAATTTATATTTGAATACTATAAGAGTATGTTTTGAGGAAATCTCATATAAGTAACTAACGAATGTTTAATAAAACTTTATATTAATTACTAAATTCTTATTAGAATACTATAAGAGTATGTTTTTGAGGAAATCTCATATAAGTAACTAACAAATGTTTAATAAAACCTTATATTAACTACTAAATTCATATTAGAATACTATATGAGTATGTTTTGAGGAAAAATCATATAAGTAAATAACACATGTTTAATAAAACTTTATATTAACTAAGAAATTTTTGTTAGAATACGATAAAAGTATGTTTTGAGGAAAATTCACGTAAGTAACAAACAAATGTTGAATAAAACCTTATATTAACTACTAAATTCATATTAGAATACTATAAGAGTATGTTTTGAGGAGAAATCATATAAGTAACTAACAAATGTTTAATAAAACCTTATATTAACAACTAAATTCATATTAGAATACTATATGAGTATGTTTTGAGGAAAAATCATATAAGTAAATAACAAATGTTTAATAAAACCTTATATTAACTACTAAATTCTTATTAGAATACTATAAAAGTATGTTTTGAGGAAAAATCATATAAGTAACTAACAAATATTTAATAAAACTTTATATTAACTAAGAAATTTTTGTTAGAATACGATAAAAGTATGTTTTGTGGAAAACTCATGTAAGTAACTAACAAATTTTGAATAAAACCTTATATTAACTACTAAATTCATATTAGAATACTACAAGAGTTTGTTTTGAGGAAAAATCATATAAGTAACTAACAAATGTTTAATAAAACCTTATATTAACTACAAAATTTATATTTGAATACTATAAGAGTATGTTTGGAGGAAATCTCATATAAGTAACTAACGAATGTTGAATAAAACTTTATATTAATTACTAAATTCTTATTAGAATACTATAAGAGTATGTTTTTGAGGAAATCTCATATAAGTAACTAACAAATATTTAATAAAACCTTATATTAACTACTAAATTCATATTAGAATACTATATGAGTATGTTTTGAGGAAAAATCATATAAGTAAATAACACATGTTTAATAAAACTTTATATTAACTAAGAAATTTTTGTTAGAATACGATAAAAGTATGTTTTGAGGAAAACTCACGTAAGTAACAAACAAATTTTGAATAAAACCTTATATTAACTACTAAATTCATATTAGAATACTATAAGAGTATGTTTTGAGTAGAAATCATATAAGTAACTAACAAATGTTTAATAAAACCTTATATTAACTACTAAATTCATATTAGAATACTATATGAGTATGTTTTGAGGAAAAATCATATAAGTAAATAACAAATGTTTAATAAAACCTTATATTAACTACTAAATTCTTATTAGAATACTATAAAAGTATGTTTTGAGTAAAAATCATATAAGTAAGTAACAAACGTTTAATAAAACCTTATATTAACTACTAAATTTATAATTGAATACTATAAGAGTATGTTTTGAGGAAAAATCATATAAGTAACTAACAAATATTTAATAAGACTTTATATTAACTAAGAAATTTTTGTTAGAATACGATAAAAGTATGTTTTGAGGAAAACTCATGTAAGTAACTAACAAATGTTGAATAAAACCTTATATTAACTACTAAACTCCTATTAGAATACTATAAGAGTATGTTTTGAGGAGAAATCATATAAGTAAGTAACAAATGTTTAATAAAACCTTATATTAACTATTAAATTCATATTAGAATACTATAAGAATATGTTTTGAGGAAAAATCATATAAGTAAATAACAAATGTTTAATAAAACTTTATATTAACTACTTAGTTCATATTAGAATACTATAAGAGTATGTTTTGAGGAAAAATCATATAAGTAACTAACAAATGTTTAATAAAACCATATATTAACTACTAAATTTATATTTGAATACTATAAGAGTATAGTTTGAGGAAATCTCATATAAGTAACGAACGAATGTTTAATAAAACTTTATATTAATTACTAAATTCTTATTAGAATACTATAAGAGTATGTTTTTGAGGAAATCTCATATAAGTAACTAACAAATGTTTAATAAAACCTTATATTAACTACTAAATTCATATTAGAATACTATATGAGTATGTTTTGAGGAAAAATCATATAAGTAAATAACACATGTTTAATAAAACTTTATATTAACTAAGAAATTTTTGTTAGAATACGATAAAAGTATGTTTTGAGGAAAAATCATATATGTAACCAACAGATGTTGAATAAAAAAGATGTTGAATAAAACCTTATATTAACTACTAAATTCATATTAGAATACTATAAGAGTATGTTTTGAGGAAAAATCATATAAGTAAATAACAAATGTTTAATAAAACCTTATATTAACTAATAAATTTTTATTAGAATACAACAAGAGTATGTTTTGAGGAAAAATCATATAAGTAACTAACTAATGTTTAATAAAACCTTATATTAACTACTAAATTTACATTTGAATACGATAAGAGTATGTTTTGAGGAAAAATCATATAAGTAAATAACACATGTTTAATAAAACTTTATATTAGCTAAGAAATTGTTGTTAGAATATGATAAAAGTATGTTTTGAGGAAAACTCATTTAAGTAACTAGCAAATGTTGAATAAAACCTTATATTAACTACTAAATTCATATTAGAATACTATAAGAGTATGTTTTGAGGAGAAATCATATAAGTAACTAACAAATGTTGAATAAAACCTTATATTAACTACTAAATTCATATTAGAATACTATAAGAGTATGTTTTGAGGAGAAATCATATAAGTAACTAACAAATGTTTAATAAAACCTTATATTAACTATTAAATTCATATTAGAATACTATAAGAATATGTTTTGAGGAAAAATCATATAAGTAAATAACAAATGTTTAATAAAACTTTATATTAACTACTTAGTTCATATTAGAATACAACAAGAGTATGTTTTGAGGAAAAATCATATAAGTAACTAACAAATGTTTAATAAAACCTTATATTAACTACTAAATTTATATTTGAATACTATAAGAGTATGTTTTGAGGAAATCTCATATAAGTAAATAACGAATGTTTAATAAAACTTTATATTAATTACTAAATTCTTATTAGAATACTATAAGAGTATGTTTTTGAGGAAATCTCATATAAGTAACTAACAAATGTTTAATAAAACCTTATATTAACTACTAAATTCATATTAGAATACTATATGAGTATGTTTTGAGGAAAAATCATATAAGTAAATAACACATGTTTAATAAAACTTTATATTAACTAAGAAATTTTTGTTAGAATACGATAAAAGTATGTTTTGAGGAAAACTCACGTAAGTAACAAACAAATGTTGAATAAAACCTTATATTAACTACTAAATTCATATTAGAATACTATAAGAGTATGTTTTGAGGAGAAATCATATAAGTAACTAACAAATGTTTAATAAAACCTTATATTAACAACTAAATTCATATTAGAATACTATATGAGTATGTTTTGAGGAAAAATCATATAAGTAAATAACAAATGTTTAATAAAACCTTATATTAACTACTAAACTCCTATTAGAATACTATAAGAGTATGTTTTGAGGAGAAATCATATAAGTAACTAACAAATGTTTAATAAAACCTTATATTAACTATTAAATTCATATTAGAATACTATAAGAATATGTTTTGAGGAAAAATCATATAAGTAAATAACAAATGTTTAATAAAACTTTATATTAACTACTTAGTTCATATTAGAATACTATAAGAGTATGTTTTGAGGAAAAATCATATAAGTAACTAACAAATGTTTAATAAAACCTTATATTAACTACTAAATTTATATTTGAATACTATAAGAGTATAGTTTGAGGAAATCTCATATAAGTAACGAACGAATGTTTAATAAAACTTTATATTAATTACTAAATTCTTATTAGAATACTATAAGAGTATGTTTTTGAGGAAATCTCATATAAGTAACTAACAAATGTTTAATAAAACCTTATATTAACTACTAAATTCATATTAGAATACTATATGAGTATGTTTTGAGGAAAAATCATATAAGTAAATAACACATGTTTAATAAAACTTTATATTAACTAAGAAATTTTTGTTAGAATACGATAAAAGTATGTTTTGAGGAAAAATCATATATGTAACCAACAGATGTTGAATAAAAAAGATGTTGAATAAAACCTTATATTAACTACTAAATTCATATTAGAATACTATAAGAGTATGTTTTGAGGAAAAATCATATAAGTAAATAACAAATGTTTAATAAAACCTTATATTAACTAATAAATTTTTATTAGAATACAACAAGAGTATGTTTTGAGGAAAAATCATATAAGTAACTAACTAATGTTTAATAAAACCTTATATTAACTACTAAATTTACATTTGAATACGATAAGAGTATGTTTTGAGGAAAAATCATATAAGTAAATAACACATGTTTAATAAAACTTTATATTAGCTAAGAAATTGTTGTTAGAATATGATAAAAGTATGTTTTGAGGAAAACTCATTTAAGTAACTAGCAAATGTTGAATAAAACCTTATATTAACTACTAAATTCATATTAGAATACTATAAGAGTATGTTTTGAGGAGAAATCATATAAGTAACTAACAAATGTTGAATAAAACCTTATATTAACTACTAAATTCATATTAGAATACTATAAGAGTATGTTTTGAGGAGAAATCATATAAGTAACTAACAAATGTTTAATAAAACCTTATATTAACTATTAAATTCATATTAGAATACTATAAGAATATGTTTTGAGGAAAAATCATATAAGTAAATAACAAATGTTTAATAAAACTTTATATTAACTACTTAGTTCATATTAGAATACAACAAGAGTATGTTTTGAGGAAAAATCATATAAGTAACTAACAAATGTTTAATAAAACCTTATATTAACTACTAAATTTATATTTGAATACTATAAGAGTATGTTTTGAGGAAATCTCATATAAGTAAATAACGAATGTTTAATAAAACTTTATATTAATTACTAAATTCTTATTAGAATACTATAAGAGTATGTTTTTGAGGAAATCTCATATAAGTAACTAACAAATGTTTAATAAAACCTTATATTAACTACTAAATTCATATTAGAATACTATATGAGTATGTTTTGAGGAAAAATCATATAAGTAAATAACACATGTTTAATAAAACTTTATATTAACTAAGAAATTTTTGTTAGAATACGATAAAAGTATGTTTTGAGGAAAACTCACGTAAGTAACAAACAAATGTTGAATAAAACCTTATATTAACTACTAAATTCATATTAGAATACTATAAGAGTATGTTTTGAGGAGAAATCATATAAGTAACTAACAAATGTTTAATAAAACCTTATATTAACAACTAAATTCATATTAGAATACTATATGAGTATGTTTTGAGGAAAAATCATATAAGTAAATAACAAATGTTTAATAAAACCTTATATTAACTACTAAACTCCTATTAGAATACTATAAGAGTATGTTTTGAGGAGAAATCATATAAGTAACTAACAAATGTTTAATAAAACCTTATATTAACTATTAAATTCATATTAGAATACTATAAGAATATGTTTTGAGGAAAAATCATATAAGTAAATAACAAATGTTTAATAAAACTTTATATTAACTACTTAGTTCATATTAGAATACTATAAGAGTATGTTTTGAGGAAAAATCATATAAGTAACTAACAAATGTTTAATAAAACCTTATATTAACTACTAAATTTATATTTGAATACTATAAGAGTATAGTTTGAGGAAATCTCATATAAGTAACGAACGAATGTTTAATAAAACTTTATATTAATTACTAAATTCTTATTAGAATACTATAAGAGTATGTTTTTGAGGAAATCTCATATAAGTAACTAACAAATGTTTAATAAAACCTTATATTAACTACTAAATTCATATTAGAATACTATATGAGTATGTTTTGAGGAAAAATCATATAAGTAAATAACACATGTTTAATAAAACTTTATATTAACTAAGAAATTTTTGTTAGAATACGATAAAAGTATGTTTTGAGGAAAAATCATATATGTAACCAACAGATGTTGAATAAAAAAGATGTTGAATAAAACCTTATATTAACTACTAAATTCATATTAGAATACTATAAGAGTATGTTTTGAGGAAAAATCATATAAGTAAATAACAAATGTTTAATAAAACCTTATATTAACTAATAAATTTTTATTAGAATACAACAAGAGTATGTTTTGAGGAAAAATCATATAAGTAACTAACTAATGTTTAATAAAACCTTATATTAACTACTAAATTTACATTTGAATACGATAAGAGTATGTTTTGAGGAAAAATCATATAAGTAAATAACACATGTTTAATAAAACTTTATATTAGCTAAGAAATTGTTGTTAGAATATGATAAAAGTATGTTTTGAGGAAAACTCATTTAAGTAACTAGCAAATGTTGAATAAAACCTTATATTAACTACTAAATTCATATTAGAATACTATAAGAGTATGTTTTGAGGAGAAATCATATAAGTAACTAACAAATGTTGAATAAAACCTTATATTAACTACTAAATTCATATTAGAATACTATAAGAGTATGTTTTGAGGAGAAATCATATAAGTAACTAACAAATGTTTAATAAAACCTTATATTAACTATTAAATTCATATTAGAATACTATAAGAATATGTTTTGAGGAAAAATCATATAAGTAAATAACAAATGTTTAATAAAACTTTAGATTAACTACTTAGTTCATATTAGAATACAACAAGAGTATGTTTTGAGGAAAAATCATATAAGTAACTAACAAATGTTTAATAAAACCTTATATTAACTACTAAATTTATATTTGAATACTATAAGAGTATGTTTTGAGGAAATCTCATATAAGTAAATAACGAATGTTTAATAAAACTTTATATTAATTACTAAATTCTTATTAGAATACTATAAGAGTATGTTTTTGAGGAAATCTCATATAAGTAACTAACAAATGTTTAATAAAACCTTATATTAACTACTAAATTCATATTAGAATACTTTATGAGTATGTTTTGAGGAAAAATCATATAAGTAAATAACACATGTTTAATAAAACTTTATATTAACTAAGAAATTTTTGTTAGAATACGATAAAAGTATGTTTTGAGGAAAACTCACGTAAGTAACAAACAAATGTTGAATAAAACCTTATATTAACTACTAAATTCATATTAGAATACTATAAGAGTATGTTTTGAGGAGAAATCATATAAGTAACTAACAAATGTTTAATAAAACCTTATATTAACAACTAAATTCATATTAGAATACTATATGAGTATGTTTTGAGGAAAAATCATATAAGTAAATAACAAATGTTTAATAAAACCTTATATTAACTACTAAACTCCTATTAGAATACTATAAGAGTATGTTTTGAGGAGAAATCATATAAGTAACTAACAAATGTTTAATAAAACCTTATATTAACTATTAAATTCATATTAGAATACTATAAGAATATGTTTTGAGGAAAAATCATATAAGTAAATAACAAATGTTTAATAAAACTTTATATTAACTACTTAGTTCATATTAGAATACTATAAGAGTATGTTTTGAGGAAAAATCATATAAGTAACTAACAAATGTTTAATAAAACCTTATATTAACTACTAAATTTATATTTGAATACTATAAGAGTATAGTTTGAGGAAATCTCATATAAGTAACGAACGAATGTTTAATAAAACTTTATATTAATTACTAAATTCTTATTAGAATACTATAAGAGTATGTTTTTGAGGAAATCTCATATAAGTAACTAACAAATGTTTAATAAAACCTTATATTAACTACTAAATTCATATTAGAATACTATATGAGTATGTTTTGAGGAAAAATCATATAAGTAAATAACACATGTTTAATAAAACTTTATATTAACTAAGAAATTTTTGTTAGAATACGATAAAAGTATGTTTTGAGGAAAAATCATATATGTAACCAACAGATGTTGAATAAAAAAGATGTTGAATAAAACCTTATATTAACTACTAAATTCATATTAGAATACTATAAGAGTATGTTTTGAGGAAAAATCATATAAGTAAATAACAAATGTTTAATAAAACCTTATATTAACTAATAAATTTTTATTAGAATACAACAAGAGTATGTTTTGAGGAAAAATCATATAAGTAACTAACAAATGTTTAATAAAACCTTATATTAACTACTAAATTTATATTTGAATACGATAAGAGTATGTTTTGAGGAAAAATCATATAAGTAACTAACAAATGTATAATAAAACTTTATATTAGCTAAGAAATTGTTGTTAGAATACGATAAAAGTAAGTTTTGAGGAAAACTCATTTAAGTAACTAGCAAATGTTGAATAAAACCTTATATTAACTACTAAATTCATATTAGAATACTATAAGAGTATGTTTTGAGGAGAAATCATATAAGTAACTAACAAATGTTGAATAAAACCTTATATTAACTACTAAATTCATACTCCCTCCGTTCAACAAAACTTGTCGTTTACTATTCACGCACGCTTTTTTAGAATGATAAAAACTATATAAAATATTCATTTTTTTATAAAAAATTTTTAACAAGTTTGTACTTATTAATAATAACTACAAAATTGTTTAAAAAAAATATTTAAAAAGTCAATATTTTATATAGTTTTTAGCTCCTAAAAAAGCGTGCATAAATAGTAAAACGTCAAGTTTTGTTGAACGGAGGGAGTATTAGAATACTATAAGAGTATGTTTTGAGGAGAAATCATATAAGTAACTAACAAATGTTTAATAAAACCTTATATTAACTATTAAATTCATATTAAAATACTATAAGAATATGTTTTGAGGAAAAATCATATAAGTAAATAACAAATGTTTAATAAAACTTTATATTAACTACTTAGTTCATATTAGAATACTATAAGAGTATGTTTTGAGGAAAAATCATATAAGTAACTAACAAATGTTTAATAAAACCTTATATTAACTACTAAATTTATATTTGAATACTATAAGAGTATAGTTTGAGGAAATCTCATATAAGTAACGAACGAATGTTTAATAAAACTTTATATTAATTACTAAATTCTTATTAGAATACTATAAGAGTATGTTTTTGAGGAAATCTCATATAAGTAACTAACAAATGTTTAATAAAACCTTATATTAACTACTAAATTCATATTAGAATACTATATGAGTATGTTTTGAGGAAAAATCATATAAGTAAATAACACATGTTTAATAAAACTTTATATTAACTAAGAAATTTTTGTTAGAATACGATAAAAGTATGTTTTGAGGAAAAATCATATATGTAACCAACAGATGTTGAATAAAAAAGATGATGCGGGACCATCCAAGACACCACCTGCGGACGCACATATCTTACATGAGGATGGACCTATGATTCAAGGAAGGGAGGACGATGTCATTCTCAAGAGGAAGAAGAAGGCTCCACCTTGGGAGAAGATCCAAAGTGCAAATGACGTTTTACATTCGTTCAACAGTTTGACAGCTTTTCGACGTCTCTGTAAAATGGGTCGTACGGATTCAATATTGATCGGATTGAGGCGTGCCATACCTTATTGGAACGAGGACGAAGAGATCTACAACTTTTCTGTTGAAGGTTTTTCCAGATTCGTCCTAGAGTTTGGTCGAAACTCAACATCTTTGCAGCTGTACTGTTGGGAACGAAAATCAGCTCTTTTAAGATACTATTTTTAGTATTATTTTTACTTAAGTTATTTTAGGAAACTTTAGATGTTATTTTATTAATTCCATAAGTTGTTAGTTTATTTAGTTCTTTTATTATTTTCGGCCCAACAGGCATATGTGATGGCTATATAAGTCGATCACCCTCATGTAGAACAATTCAGATTATAATGAATTAGAATTCTCTCTTTTTGTGTGAAACACAATGAGTGTTTGTCGATTGAATAGAGCTGTGCTCTTCAATTGAAACTATTGGTATTGATCTAGCTTGGTTTGCTTTGCCGTTCATCAACTTCGCAAGACTTGGTGAATCTAGTATCCACAAGCCCCCTTCTGGTGCTTCAAGTTGTCCGCTTGATTGTGTCGGATTGTAGAGGCGGGTTGTGTAGGCATTGGTATTGGTTCCTACCCTCTGAGGAGGCCTGGGGTCTTTATCTTGCGCTGCATAGATCGACTCAGTCCATATCAGGTCGTGTCTTTCCATTCTTGCATTCAATTTCGAGTCTTTCTCTTTTGTTCTTACTGTTTTCGTGTCTTTCTTGAGTTCTTGATCAATTCTTGATCGAATTCTTGGAGTCTTACATTGCTGCGTTCTTGTTCTTGTTTAGTTCTTGCTTGTTGTCGAAGATCGGACCACCAAACGGCTAACCCCGTATCAAATTGGCATCAGAGCTTTGGTTTCCGACATCAAGATTGAGTCTTTTCTTTTCCTAAACACAAAAATCCAAAAAAAAAGAGTCCTTTTCTTGTTTTGGTTATTTACTTCTTGCATTCTTTTGATTATTTTACTAATCTTGAGTTTGTGATTGTTTGTGGTTGCATAGCCTAAACACAAAGCCTAGCCGAGACCGTGGAGTCGACCAAAGGTGCACACAATCCCATTGTGAACACCCATAGCCGACGGCAGAATCTGTCCCCATAGCCTTGCTTTGGCCGAATCCATCAAACCACAAGGAACCCTAGTTTGTTATCTTTTCTATCCCTTGTTCTATCTTTGGAACTTTTATCTATCTTTTATCTATTTCCTTTATCTCTTGCCTATTTTAAATTCTGATTTTTGGTGGATAAAATCATTATATCTATCAAATATCTAATTAAGGCATAAGATAGATCCTATTACCTTAAATAGCCATTCTATCTATAAATTTGCATTAGGGCTGAACTTTTTTATCTTTTCACCACAATTCTCAGAATTTTCGAGTCCTATATTATTATTAGAGTTCTTTCTTGCATTAGTTTCATAAGTTAAAAAAAAAAAAAAAAAAAAAAAAAATCAGTTTCGAAATTTATTTTAAAACTTGGACCTAGGAGGATAAAATTCACTAGGGGCAAAAGTAAGTCAAAAAAAAAAAAGAAGAGGAAAGTGTTTGTTTGATCTAGTGCAAGAAAGCTCCCAAGGACAATTGGTGAACCCTTTTTCTCAGCCCTAGTCGACATACCCTATCCCAAACACATACACCTCCACAAAAATTGAAACCCTACCCTGCAACTACAACATCCTTACTTGGGGTTACAATCAAAAGAGGTAAATTTCCATACTTTCCTTGTATTTCTTTCTTCTTTTGTTTCTGTTGAGTACTGATTTTGTTGATCAAGTGCTCATAGTTGCTGTGTCGAGCAATTTCTCTTCTATTGAGTTGTTTACTTTGATTGAGTCGAGTGATCTCAGCCCTTGCCGAGTTCTCTCTTGTATTGTGTCGAGTGATCTCAGCCCTTGCCGAGTGATCTCTTTGTTGTGTCGAATTGATTCATTGCAATTACCCATCTGTTTTGCTTGAATCTATTGTTTACAGCTGCTGTCGAGTGCTCTTTGCCTTTATCGAGTGCTTTGTTGTTCGTTTCAGTCACTACATACCTTGATTTGTTTAGTCTTTGCTTGGTAGTTGATTTGCCCAAAGCGGATTGCCCCAACAAGCGTGACATACCAATTAGAGAGGGAGTGTGAGCGAAACACAATTGTGAGCTGTTTATAGTTTTACTAACCTTTAACATAGTTCCTTGTTACTTTTCTCTTTGTTATAATGTCTAATAGCCAGGGCAATGACTGGTTCAGTACTATCATGGAGAAGTTAGCTAAGATCCAAGAGAATATGGTGACCAATGAAGAATTGGTTAAGTTGGATAACAGTTTGACGGCACTAGAGCTTAAGCGTTTTGGCTCCAATATGGTGTTTGGACAAGGAGTCCCACCTAGAGATGACGTGCCACCAATTGAAAGGGAAGAAACTCATCCTATTCCTACTCAACTTAATGTTTCTTCTAGCATAGATAATTCTCTTATTGCTGAAAATGTAGAGCATGTTGATAATAGTGATCAAGATCTTAATTTAATTGCCTATGATGATAATGTTTGCATTGAATATGAGCATGATGATTCTTTGATTGATAGTAAAATTTTAAGTGTTCAACCTAGTCCTTGTGAGGATAATCAAAGAGAGTATTTGTGCTTAGAAATAGGCAAAGTGTCTAATTTGATCATTGATGGTGAAAATTCTTCTACTATTGCTAGCATCGAGTTAATTGAAAATTCAGCCTTGAAAAAGGAAGAAAACTTGCTAGCATTGGATGAAAACTTAGGGATTATTGACCAAGCTAAAGTGCATATTACGTTAGAACATAATGATGATATGAAATTTGAATTATGCACTCATAAAGTTTCTTTTATTGATTTTGTAGATGAAGCTGAGATAATACCTAACAAGGAGTGGTCAATCCCTACACCAATCGTTCTTGAGATGGATTTCCATGGGCATATGGTGTTCGATCCAGGAGCTCGTGTGGCTGGATGTGCGGAATCATATACGACCTTGGATTCGAGGACGAATCCTTTTCAAGAAAGGGAGATTGATGCGGGACCATCCAAGACACCACCTGCGGACGCACATATCTTACATGAGGATGGACCTATGATTCAAGGAAGGGAGGACGATGTCATTCTCAAGAGGAAGAAGAAGGCTCCACCTTGGGAGAAGATCCAAAGTGCAAATGACGTTTTACATTCGTTCAACAGTTTGACAGCTTTTCGACGTCTCTGTAAAATGGGTCGTACGGATTCAATATTGATCGGATTGAGGCGTGCCATACCTTATTGGAACGAGGACGAAGAGATCTACAACTTTTCTGTTGAAGGTTTTTCCAGATTCGTCCTAGAGTTTGGTCGAAACTCAACATCTTTGCAGCTGTACTGTTGGGAACGAAAATCAGCTCTTTTAAGATACTATTTTTAGTATTATTTTTACTTAAGTTATTTTAGGAAACTTTAGATGTTATTTTATTAATTCCATAAGTTGTTAGTTTATTTAGTTCTTTTATTATTTTCGGCCCAACAGGCATATGTGATGGCTATATAAGTCGATCACCCTCATGTAGAACAATTCAGATTATAATGAATTAGAATTCTCTCTTTTTGTGTGAAACACAATGAGTGTTTGTCGATTGAATAGAGCTGTGCTCTTCAATTGAAACTATTGGTATTGATCTAGCTTGGTTTGCTTTGCCGTTCATCAACTTCGCAAGACTTGGTGAATCTAGTATCCACAAGCCCCCTTCTGGTGCTTCAAGTTGTCCGCTTGATTGTGTCGGATTGTAGAGGCGGGTTGTGTAGGCATTGGTATTGGTTCCTACCCTCTGAGGAGGCCTGGGGTCTTTATCTTGCGCTGCATAGATCGACTCAGTCCATATCAGGTCGTGTCTTTCCATTCTTGCATTCAATTTCGAGTCTTTCTCTTTTGTTCTTACTGTTTTCGTGTCTTTCTTGAGTTCTTGATCAATTCTTGATCGAATTCTTGGAGTCTTACATTGCTGCGTTCTTGTTCTTGTTTAGTTCTTGCTTGTTGTCGAAGATCGGACCACCAAACGGCTAACCCCGTATCAAAAGATGTTGAATAAAACCTTATATTAACTACTAAATTCATATTAGAATACTATAAGAGTATGTTTTGAGGAAAAATCATATAAGTAAATAACAAATGTTTAATAAAACCTTATATTAACTAATAAATTTTTATTAGAATACAACAAGAGTATGTTTTGAGGAAATATCATATAAGTAACTAACTAATGTTTAATAAAACCTTATATTAACTACTAAATTTACATTTGAATACGATAAGAGTATGTTTTGAGGAAAAATCATATAAGTAAATAACACATGTTTAATAAAACTTTATATTAGCTAAGAAATTGTTGTTAGAATACGATAAAAGTATGTTTTGAGGAAAACTCATTTAAGTAACTAGCAAATGTTGAATAAAACCTTATATTAACTACTAAATTCATATTAGAATACTATAAGAGTTTGTTTTGAGGAGAAATCATATAAGTAACTAACAAATGTTGAATAAAACCTTATATTAACTAGTAAATTCATATTAGAATACTATAAAAGTATGTTTTGAGGAAAAATCATATGAGTAAATAACAAATGTGGAATAAAACCTTATATTAACTACTAAATTCATATTAGAATACTATAAGAGTATATTTTGAGGAAAAATCATATAAGTAAATAACAAATGTTTAATAAAACCTTATATTAACTACTAAATTCATATTAGAATACTATAAGAGTATGTTTTGAGGAAAAATCATATAAGTAAATAACAAATGTTTAATAAAACCTTATATTAACTACTAAATTCTTATTAGAATACTATAAAAGTATGTTTTGAGTAAAAATCATATAAGTAAGTAACAAACGTTTAATAAAACCTTATATTAACTACTAAATTTATAATTGAATACTATAAGAGTATGTTTTGAGGAAAAATCATATAAGTAACTAACAAATATTTAATAAGACTTTATATTAACTAAGAAATTTTTGTTAGAATACGATAAAAGTATGTTTTGAGGAAAACTCATGTAAGTAACTAACAAATGTTGAATAAAACCTTATATTAACTACTAAATTCCTATTAGAATACTATAAGAGTATGTTTTGAGGAGAAATCATATAAGTAACTAACAAATGTTTAATAAAACCTTATATTAACTATTAAATTCATATTAGAATACTATAAGAATATGTTTTGAGGAAACATCATATAAGTAAATAACAAATGTTTAATAAAACTTTATATTAACTACTTAGTTCATATTAGAATACTATAAGAGTATGTTTTGAGGAAAAATCATATAAGTAACTAACAAATGTTTAATAAAACCTTATATTAACTACTAAATTTATATTTGAATACTATAAGAGTATGTTTTGAGGAAATCTCATATAAGTAACGAACGAATGTTTAATAAAACTTTATATTAATTACTAAATTCTTATTAGAATACTATAAGAGTATGTTTTTGAGGAAATCTCTTATAAGTAACTAACAAATGTTTAATAAAACCTTATATTAACTACTAAATTCATATTAGAATACTATATGAGTATGTTTTGAGGAAAAATCATATAAGTAAATAACACATGTTTAGTAAAACTTTATATTAACTAAGAAATTTTTGTTAGAATACGATAAAAGTATGTTTTGAGGAAAAATCATATATGTAACCAACAGATGTTGAATAAGACAGATGTTGAATAAATCCTTATATTAACTACTAAATTCATATTAGAATAATATAAGAGTATGTTTTGAGGAAAAATCATATAAGTAAATAACAAATGTTTAATAAAACCTTATATTAACTAATAAATTTTTATTAGAATACAACAAGAGTATGTTTTGAGGAAAAATCATATAAGTAACTAACAAATGTTTAATAAAACCTTATATTAACTACTAAATTTATATTTGAATACGATAAGAGTATGTTTTGAGGAAAAATCATATAAGTAACTTACAAATGTATAATAAAACTTTATATTAGCTAAGAAATTGTTGTTAGAATACGATAAAAGTATGTTTTGAGGAAAACTCATTTAAGTAACTAGCAAATGTTGAATAAAACCTTATATTAACTACTAAATTCATATTAGAATACTATAAGAGTATGTTTTGAGGAGAAATCATATAAGTAACTAACAAATGTTGAATAAAACCTTATATTAACTACTAAATTCATACTCCCTCCGTTCAACAAAACTTGTCGTTTACTATTCACGCACGCTTTTTTAGAATGATAAAAACTATATAAAATATTCATTTTTTTATAAAAATTTTTTAACAAGTTTGTACTTATTAATAATAACTACGAAATTGTTTAAAAAAAATATTTAAAAAGTCAATATTTTATATAGTTTTTAGCTCCTAAAAAAGCGTGCATGAATAGTAAAACGTCAAGTTTTGTTGAACGGAGGGAGTATTAGAATACTATAAGAGTATGTTTTGAGGAGAAATCATATAAGTAACTAACAAATGTTTAATAAAACCTTATATTAACTACTAAATTTATATTTGAATACTATATGAGTATGTTTTGAGGAAAAATCATATAAGTAAATAACACATGTTTAATAAAACTTTATATTAACTAAGAAATTTTTGTTAGAATACGATAAAAGTATGTTTTGAGGAAAACTCACGTAAGTAACAAACAAATGTTGAATAAAACCTTATATTAACTACTAAATTCATATTAGAATACTATAAGAGTATGTTTTGAGGAGAAATCATATAAGTAACTAACACATGTTTAATAAAACCTTATATTAACAACTAAATTCATATTAGAATACTATATGAGTATGTTTTGAGGAAAAATCATATAAGTAAATAACAAATGTTTAATAAAACCTTATATTAACTACTAAATTCTTATTAGAATACTATAAAAGTATGTTTTGAGGAAAAATCATATAAGTAACTAACAAATATTTAATAAAACTTTATATTAACTAAGAAATTTTTGTTAGAATACGATAAAAGTATGTTTTGAGGAAAACTCATGTAAGTAACTAACAAATGTGGAATAAAACCTTATATTAACTACTAAATTCATATTAGAATACTATAAGAGTATGTTTTGAGGAGAAATCATATAAGTAACTAACAAATGTTGAATAAAACCTTATATTAACTACTAAATTCATATTAGAATACTATAAGAGTATGTTTTGAGGAGAAATCATATAAGTAACTAACAAATGTTTAATAAAACCTTATATTAACTACTAAATTCATATTAGAATACTATAAGAGTATGTTTGAAGGAAAAATCATATAAGTAAATAACAAATGTTTAATAAAACCTTATATTAATTACTAAATTCTTATTAGAATACTATAAGAGTATGTTTTGAGGAAAAATCATATAAGTAAATAACAAATGTTTAATAAAACCATACATTAACTACTAAATTCATATTAAAATAATATAACAGTATGTTTTGAGGAAAAATCATATATGTAACTAACAGATGTTTAATAAAACTTTATATTAACTAAGAAATTCTTGTTACAATACTATAAGAGTATGTTTTGAGGAAAAATCATATAAGTAAATAACAAATGTTTAATAAAACCTTATATTAACTACTAAATTCTTATTAGAATACTATAAAAGTATGTTTTGAGGAAAAATCATATAAGTAACTAACAAATATTTAATAAAACTTTATATTAACTAAGAAATTTTTGTTAGAATACGATAAAAGTATTTTTTTAGGAAAACTCATGTAAGTAACTAACAAATGTTGAATAAAACCTTATATTAACTACTAAATTCATATTAGAATACTATAAGAGTTTGTTTTGAGGAGAAATCATATAAGTAACTAACAAATGTTGAATAAAACCTTATATTAACTAGTAAATTCATATTAGAATACTATAAAAGTATGTTTTAAGGAAAAATCATATGAGTAAATAACAAATGTGGAATAAAACCTTATATTAACTACTAAATTCATATTAGAATACTATAAGAGTATGTTTTGAGGAGAAATCATATAAGTAACTAACAAATGTTGAATAAAACCTTATATTAACTACTAAATTCATATTAGAATACTAAAAGAGTATGTTTTGAGGAGAAATCATATAAGTAACTAACAAATGTTTAATAAAACCTTATATTAACTACTAAATTCATATTAGAATACTATAAGAGTATGTTTGAAGGAAAAATCATATAAGTAAATAACAAATGTTTAATAAAACCTTATATTAATTACTAAATTCTTATTAGAATACTATAAGAGTATGTTTTGAGGAAAAATCATATAAGTAAATAACAAATGTTTAATAAAACCATACATTAACTACTAAATTCATATTAAAATAATATAAGAGTATGTTTTGAGGAAAAATCATATATGTAACTAACAGATGTTTAATAAAACTTTATATTAACTAAGAAATTCTTGTTACAATACTATAAGAGTATGTTTTGAGGAAAAATCATATAAGTAAATAACAAATGTTTAATAAAACCTTATATTAACTACTAAATTCTTATTAGAATACTATAAAAGTATGTTTTGAGGAAAAATCATATAAGTAACTAACAAATATTTAATAAAACTTTATATTAACTAAGAAATTTTTGTTAGAATACGATAAAAGTATTTTTTTAGGAAAACTCATGTAAGTAACTAACAAATGTTGAATAAAACCTTATATTAACTACTAAATTCATATTAGAATACTATAAGAGTTTGTTTTGAGGAGAAATCATATAAGTAACTAACAAATGTTGAATAAAACCTTATATTAACTAGTAAATTCATATTAGAATACTATAAAAGTATGTTTTAAGGAAAAATCATATGAGTAAATAACAAATGTGGAATAAAACCTTATATTAACTACTAAATTCATATTAGAATACTATAAGAGTATGTTTTGAGGAGAAATCATATAAGTAACTAACAAATGTTTAATAAAACCTTATATTAACTATTAAATTCATATTTGAATACTATAAGAATATGTTTTGAGGAAAAATCATATAAGTAAATAACAAATGTTTAATAAAACTTTATATTGACAACTTAGTTCATATTAGAATACTATAAGAGTATGTTTTGAGGAAAAATCATATAAGTAACTAACAAATGTTTAATAAAACCTTATATTAACTACTAAATTTATATTTGAATACGATAAGAGTATGTTTTGAGGAAAAATCATATAAGTAACTTACAAATGTATAATAAAACTTTATATTAGCTAAGAAATTGTTGTTAGAATACGATAAAAGTATGTTTTGAGGAAAACTCATTTAAGTAACTAGCAAATGTTGAATAAAACCTTATATTAACTACTAAATTCATATTAGAATACTATAAGAGTATGTTTTGAGGAGAAATCATATAAGTAACTAACAAATGTTGAATAAAACCTTATATTAACTACTAAATTCATACTCCCTCCGTTCAACAAAACTTGTCGTTTACTATTCACGCACGCTTTTTTAGAATGATAAAAACTATATAAAATATTCATTTTTTTATAAAAATTTTTTAACAAGTTTGTACTTATTAATAATAACTACGAAATTGTTTAAAAAAAATATTTAAAAAGTCAATATTTTATATAGTTTTTAGCTCCTAAAAAAGCGTGCATGAATAGTAAAACGTCAAGTTTTGTTGAACGGAGGGAGTATTAGAATACTATAAGAGTATGTTTTGAGGAGAAATCATATAAGTAACTAACAAATGTTTAATAAAACCTTATATTAACTACTAAATTTATATTTGAATACTATATGAGTATGTTTTGAGGAAAAATCATATAAGTAAATAACACATGTTTAATAAAACTTTATATTAACTAAGAAATTTTTGTTAGAATACGATAAAAGTATGTTTTGAGGAAAACTCACGTAAGTAACAAACAAATGTTGAATAAAACCTTATATTAACTACTAAATTCATATTAGAATACTATAAGAGTATGTTTTGAGGAGAAATCATATAAGTAACTAACACATGTTTAATAAAACCTTATATTAACAACTAAATTCATATTAGAATACTATATGAGTATGTTTTGAGGAAAAATCATATAAGTAAATAACAAATGTTTAATAAAACCTTATATTAACTACTAAATTCTTATTAGAATACTATAAAAGTATGTTTTGAGGAAAAATCATATAAGTAACTAACAAATATTTAATAAAACTTTATATTAACTAAGAAATTTTTGTTAGAATACGATAAAAGTATGTTTTGAGGAAAACTCATGTAAGTAACTAACAAATGTGGAATAAAACCTTATATTAACTACTAAATTCATATTAGAATACTATAAGAGTATGTTTTGAGGAGAAATCATATAAGTAACTAACAAATGTTGAATAAAACCTTATATTAACTACTAAATTCATATTAGAATACTATAAGAGTATGTTTTGAGGAGAAATCATATAAGTAACTAACAAATGTTTAATAAAACCTTATATTAACTACTAAATTCATATTAGAATACTATAAGAGTATGTTTGAAGGAAAAATCATATAAGTAAATAACAAATGTTTAATAAAACCTTATATTAATTACTAAATTCTTATTAGAATACTATAAGAGTATGTTTTGAGGAAAAATCATATAAGTAAATAACAAATGTTTAATAAAACCATACATTAACTACTAAATTCATATTAAAATAATATAAGAGTATGTTTTGAGGAAAAATCATATATGTAACTAACAGATGTTTAATAAAACTTTATATTAACTAAGAAATTCTTGTTACAATACTATAAGAGTATGTTTTGAGGAAAAATCATATAAGTAAATAACAAATGTTTAATAAAACCTTATATTAACTACTAAATTCTTATTAGAATACTATAAAAGTATGTTTTGAGGAAAAATCATATAAGTAACTAACAAATATTTAATAAAACTTTATATTAACTAAGAAATTTTTGTTAGAATACGATAAAAGTATTTTTTTAGGAAAACTCATGTAAGTAACTAACAAATGTTGAATAAAACCTTATATTAACTACTAAATTCATATTAGAATACTATAAGAGTTTGTTTTGAGGAGAAATCATATAAGTAACTAACAAATGTTGAATAAAACCTTATATTAACTAGTAAATTCATATTAGAATACTATAAAAGTATGTTTTAAGGAAAAATCATATGAGTAAATAACAAATGTGGAATAAAACCTTATATTAACTACTAAATTCATATTAGAATACTATAAGAGTATGTTTTGAGGAGAAATCATATAAGTAACTAACAAATGTTGAATAAAACCTTATATTAACTACTAAATTCATATTAGAATACTAAAAGAGTATGTTTTGAGGAGAAATCATATAAGTAACTAACAAATGTTTAATAAAACCTTATATTAACTACTAAATTCATATTAGAATACTATAAGAGTATGTTTGAAGGAAAAATCATATAAGTAAATAACAAATGTTTAATAAAACCTTATATTAATTACTAAATTCTTATTAGAATACTATAAGAGTATGTTTTGAGGAAAAATCATATAAGTAAATAACAAATGTTTAATAAAACCATACATTAACTACTAAATTCATATTAAAATAATATAAGAGTATGTTTTGAGGAAAAATCATATATGTAACTAACAGATGTTTAATAAAACTTTATATTAACTAAGAAATTCTTGTTACAATACTATAAGAGTATGTTTTGAGGAAAAATCATATAAGTAAATAACAAATGTTTAATAAAACCTTATATTAACTACTAAATTCTTATTAGAATACTATAAAAGTATGTTTTGAGGAAAAATCATATAAGTAACTAACAAATATTTAATAAAACTTTATATTAACTAAGAAATTTTTGTTAGAATACGATAAAAGTATTTTTTTAGGAAAACTCATGTAAGTAACTAACAAATGTTGAATAAAACCTTATATTAACTACTAAATTCATATTAGAATACTATAAGAGTTTGTTTTGAGGAGAAATCATATAAGTAACTAACAAATGTTGAATAAAACCTTATATTAACTAGTAAATTCATATTAGAATACTATAAAAGTATGTTTTAAGGAAAAATCATATGAGTAAATAACAAATGTGGAATAAAACCTTATATTAACTACTAAATTCATATTAGAATACTATAAGAGTATGTTTTGAGGAGAAATCATATAAGTAACTAACAAATGTTTAATAAAACCTTATATTAACTATTAAATTCATATTTGAATACTATAAGAATATGTTTTGAGGAAAAATCATATAAGTAAATAACAAATGTTTAATAAAACTTTATATTGACAACTTAGTTCATATTAGAATACTATAAGAGTATGTTTTGAGGAAAAATCATATAAGTAACTAACAAATGTTTAATAAAACCTTATATTAACTACTAAATTTATATTTGAATACTATAAGAGTATGTTTGGAGGAAATCTCATATAAGTAACTAACGAATGTTGAATAAAACTTTATATTAATTACTAAATTCTTATTAGAATACTATAAGAGTATGTTTTTGAGGAAATCTCATATAAGTAACTAACAAATGTTTAATAAAACCTTATATTAACTACTAAATTCATATTAGAATAATATATGAGTATGTTTTGAGGAAAAATCATATAAGCAAATAACACATGTTTAATAAAACTTTATATTAACTAAGAAATTTTTGTTAGAATACGATAAAAGTATGTTTTGAGGAAAACTCACGTAAGTAACAAACAAATTTTGAATAAAACCTTATATTAACTACTAAATTCATATTAGAATACTATAAGAGTATGTTTTGAGGAGAAATCATATAAGTAACTAACAAATGTTTAATAAAACCTTATATTAACTACTAAATTCATATTAGAATACTATATGAGTATGTTTTGAGGAAAAATCATATAAGTAAATAACAAATGTTTAATAAAACCCTATATTAACTACTAAATTCTTATTAGAATACTATAAAAGTATGTTTTGAGTAAAAATCATATAAGTAAGTAACAAACGTTTAATAAAACCTTATATTAACTACTAAATTTATAATTGAATACTATAAGAGTATGTTTTGAGGAAAAATCATATAAGTAACTAACAAATATTTAATAAGACTTTATATTAACTAAGAAATTTTTGTTAGAATACGATAAAAGTATGTTTTGAGGAAAACTCATTTAAGTAACTAACAAATGTTGAATAAAACCTTATATTAACTACTAAACTCCTATTAGAATACTATAAGAGTATGTTTTGAGGAGAAATCATATAAGTAACTAACAAATGTTTAATAAAACCTTATATTAACTATTAAATTCATATTAGAATACTATAAGAATATGTTTTGAGGAAAAATCATATAAGTAAATAACAAATGTTTAATAAAACTTTATATTAACTACTTAGTTCATATTAGAATACTATAAGAGTATGTTTTGAGGTAAAATCATATAAGTAACTAACAAATGTTTAATAAAACCTTATATTAACTACTAAATTTATATTTGAATACTATAAGAGTATGTTTTGGGGAAATCTCATATAAGTAACGAACGAATGTTTAATAAAACTTTATATTAATTACTAAATTCTTATTAGAATACTATAAGAGTATGTTTTTGAGGAAATCTCATATAAGTAACTAACAAATGTTTAATAAAACCTTATATTAACTACTAAATTCATATTAGAATACTATATGAGTATGTTTTGAGGAAAAATCATATAAGTAAATAACACATGTTTAATAAAACTTTATATTAACTAAGAAATTTTTGTTAGAATACGATAAAAGTATGTTTTGAGGAAAAATCATATATGTAACCAACAGATGTTGAATAAAACAGATGTTGAATAAAACCTTATATTAACTACTAAATTCATATTAGAATACTATAAGAGTATGTTTTGAGGAAAAATCATATAAGTAAATAACAAATGTTTAATAAAACCTTATATTAACTAATAAATTTTTATTAGAATACAACAAGAGTATGTTTTGAGGAAAAATCATATAAGTAACTAACAAATGTTTAATAAAACCTTATATTAACTACTAAATTTATATTCGAATACGATAAGAGTATGTTTTGAGGAAAAATCATATAAGTAACTAACAAATGTATAATAAAACTTTATATTAGCTAAGAAATTGTTGTTAGAATACGATAAAAGTATGTTTTGAGAAAAACTCATTTAAGTAACTAGCAAATGTTGAATAAAACCTTATATTAACTACTAAATTCATATTAGAATACTATAAGAGTATGTTTTGAGGAGAAATCATATAAGTAACTAACAAATGTTGAATAAAACCTAATATTAACTACTAAATTCATATTAGAATACTATAAGAGTATGTTTTGAGGAGAAATCATATAAGTAACTAACAAATGTTTAATAAAACCTTATATTAACTATTAAATTCATATTAGAATTCTATAAGAATATGTTTTGAGGAAAAATCATATAAGTAAATAACAAATGTTTAATAAAACTTTATATTAACTACTTAGTTCATATTAGAATACTATAAGAGTATGTTTTGAGGAAAAATCATATAAGTAACTAACAAATGTTTAATAAAACCTTATATTAACTACTAAATTTATATTTGAATACTATAAGAGTATGTTTTGAGGAAATCTCATATAAGTAACTAACGAATGTTTAATAAAACTTTTTATTAATTACTAAATTCTTTAGAATACTATAAGAGTATGTTTTTGAGGAAATCTCATATAAGTAACTAACAAATGTTTAATAAAACCTTATATTAACTACTAAATTCATATTAGAATACTATATGAGTATGTTTTGAGGAAAAATCATATAAGTAAATAACACATGTTTAATAAAACTTTATATTAACTAAGAAATTTTTGTTAGAATATGATAAAAGTATGTTTTGAGGAAAACTCACGTAAGTAACAAACAAATTTTGAATAAAACCTTATATTAACTACTAAATTCATATTAGAATACTATAAGAGTATGTTTTGAGGAGAAATCATATAAGTAACTAACAAATGTTGAATAAAACCTTATATTAACTACTAAATTCATATTAGAATACTATAAGAGTATGTTTTGAGGAGAAATCATATAAGTAACTAACAAATGTTTAATAAAACCTTATATTAACTATTAAATTCATATTAGAATACTATAAGAATATGTTTTGAGGAAAAATCATATAAGTAACTAACAAATGTTTAATAAAACCTCATATTAACAACTAAATTCATATTAGAATACTATATGAGTATGTTTTGAGGAAAAATCATATAAGTAAATAACAAATGTTTAATAAAACCTTATATTAACTACTAAATTCTTATTAGAATACTATAAAAGTATGTTTTGAGGAAAACTCATGTAAGTAACTAACAAATGTTGAATAAAACCTTATATTAACTACTAAATTCATATTAGAATACTATAAGAGTTTGTTTTGAGGAGAAATCATATAAGTAACTAACAAATGTTGAATAAAACCTTATATTAACTAGTAAATTCATATTAGAATACTATAAAAGTATGTTTTGAGGAAAAATCATATTAGTAAATAACAAATGTGGAATAAAACCTTATATTAACTACTAAATTCATATTAGAATACTATAAGAGTATGTTTTGAGGAAAAATCATATAAGTAAATAACAAATGTTTAATAAAACCTTATATTAACTACTAAATTCATATTAGAATACTATAAGAGTATGTTTTGAGGAAAAATCATATAAGTAAATAACAAATGTTTAATAAAACCTTATATTAACTAATAAATTCTTATTAGAATACAACAAGAGTATGTTTTGAGGAAAAATCATATAAGTAACTAACAAATGTTTAATAAAAGCTTATATTAACAACTAAATTCATATTAGAATACTATAAGAGTATGTTTTGAGGAAAAATCATATAAGTAAATAACAAATGTTTAATAAAACCTTATATTAACTAATAAATTTTTATTAGAATACAACAAGAGTATGTTTTGAGGAAAAATCATATAAGTAACTAACAAATGTTTAATAAAACCTTATATTAACTACTAAATTTATATTTATATACGATAAGAGTATGTTTTGAGGAAAAATCATATAAGTAACTAACAAATGTATAATAAAACTTTATATTAGCTAAGAAATTGTTGTTAGAATACGATAAAAGTATGTTTTGAGGAAAACTCATTTAAGTAACTAGCAAATGTTGAATAAAACCTTATATTAACTACTAAATTCATATTAGAATACTATAAGAGTATGTTTTGAGGAGAAATCATATAAGTAATGATACGGGGTTAGCCGTAGGATGGCCCGATCTTCGACAACAAGCAAGAAACTAAAGAAATAAGCAAGAACTGAACAAGAACTAAAGACGCAGCAAAGAAAGCTTCAAGAAACGAACAAGAAAGCAAAGATCTTGGACAAGATTGACCAAGAACGACTCAAGAACAAGAATATGCAGCAAGAATTAAAGAAAGACTCGAAATTGATGCAAAGACACGACCGATAAGGACTGAGTCGATCTATATAGAACAAGATAATGACCCCAGGCCTCCTCAGAGGGTAGGAACCAATACCAATGACTATATAACCCGCCTCTACAACCCTACACAACCAAGCGGACAACTTGGAGGCACAAGGAGGGGGCTTGTGGATACTAGATTCACCAAGTCTTGCGAAGTTGATGAACGGCAAAGCAAACCAAGCTAGATCAATACCAATAGTTTCAATTGAAGAGCACAGCTCTATTCAATCGACAAACACTCATTGTGTTTCACACAAAAAGAGAGAATTCTAATTCATTATAATCTGAATTGTTCTACATGAGGGTGATCGACTTATATAGCCATCACATATGCCTGTTGGGCCGAAAATAATAAAAGAACTAAATAAACTAACAACTTATGGAATTAATAAAATAACATCTAAAGTTTCCTAAAATAACTTAAGTAAAAATAATACTAAAAATAGTATCTTAAAAGAGCTGATTTTCGTTCCCAACAGTACAGCTGCAAAGATGTTGAGTTTCGACCAAACTCTAGGACGAATCTGGAAAAACCTTCAACAGAAAAGTTGTAGATCTCTTCGTCCTCGTTCCAATAAGGTATGGCACGCCTCAATCCGATCAATATTGAATCCGTACGACCCATTTTACAGAGACGTCGAAAAGCTGTCAAACTGTTGAACGAATGTAAAACGTCATTTGCACTTTGGATCTTCTCCCAAGGTGGAGCCTTCTTCTTCCTCTTGAGAATGACATCGTCCTCCCTTCCTTGAATCATAGGTCCATCCTCATGTAAGATATGTGCGTCCGCAGGTGGTGTCTTGGATGGTCCCGCATCAATCTCCCTTTCTTGAAAAGGATTCGTCCTCGAATCCAAGGTCGTATATGATTCCGCACATCCAGCCACACGAGCTCCTGGATCGAACACCATATGCCCATGGAAATCCATCTCAAGAACGATTGGTGTAGGGATTGACCACTCCTTGTTAGGTATTATCTCAGCTTCATCTACAAAATCAATAAAAGAAACTTTATGAGTGCATAATTCAAATTTCATATCATCATTATGTTCTAACGTAATATGCACTTTAGCTTGGTCAATAATCCCTAAGTTTTCATCCAATGCTAGCAAGTTTTCTTCCTTTTTCAAGGCTGAATTTTCAATTAACTCGATGCTAGCAATAGTAGAAGAATTTTCACCATCAATGATCAAATTAGACACTTTGCCTATTTCTAAGCACAAATACTCTCTTTGATTATCCTCACAAGGACTAGGTTGAACACTTAAAATTTTACTATCAATCAAAGAATCATCATGCTCATATTCAATGCAAACATTATCATCATAGGCAATTAAATTAAGATCTTGATCACTATTATCAACATGCTCTACATTTTCAGCAATAAGAGAATTATCTATGCTAGAAGAAACATTAAGTTGAGTAGGAATAGGATGAGTTTCTTCCCTTTCAATTGGTGGCACGTCATCTCTAGGTGGGACTCCTTGTCCAAACACCATATTGGAGCCAAAACGCTTAAGCTCTAGTGCCGTCAAACTGTTATCCAACTTAACCAATTCTTCATTGGTCACCATATTCTCTTGGATCTTAGCTAACTTCTCCATGATAGTACTGAACCAGTCATTGCCCTGGCTATTAGACATTATAACAAAGAGAAAAGTAACAAGGAACTATGTTAAAGGTTAGTAAAACTATAAACAGCTCACAATTGTGTTTCGCTCACACTCCCTCTCTAATTGGTATGTCACGCTTGTTGGGGCAATCCGCTTTGGGCAAATCAACTACCAAGCAAAGACTAAACAAATCAAGGTATGTAGTGACTGAAACGAACAACAAAGCACTCGATAAAGGCAAAGAGCACTCGACAGCAGCTGTAAACAATAGATTCAAGCAAAACAGATGGGTAATTGCAATGAATCAATTCGACACAACAAAGAGATCACTCGGCAAGGGCTGAGATCACTCGACACAATACAAGAGAGAACTCGGCAAGGGCTGAGATCACTCGACTCAATCAAAGTAAACAACTCAATAGAAGAGAAATTGCTCGACACAGCAACTATGAGCACTTGATCAACAAAATCAGTACTCAACAGAAACAAAAGAAGAAAGAAATACAAGGAAAGTATGGAAATTTACCTCTTTTGATTGTAACCCCAAGTAAGGATGTTGTAGTTGCAAGGGTAGGGTTTAAAGATTGTGTTTAGGAGGTAATGGGATTGGTCTAGGGCTGATTTCAACACCAATGTAGTCCCTTGATGATTCCTTACAAAAGATGAACAAAGAGCTCCAAAGAACACAAATCAAACAACTTTCTTTCTTTCTTTTTTTTTTTTTTTTTTTGGTATTTTCGGATCTGATTTTTCTCTCTCTTTTTTTTTTTTTTTTTTTTTTTTTTTTTTTTTTTTTTTACAGCAGCTCTATATGCACGAAAATTAAATAAAATGCAAGGGAAATTCGAAAATTTGGTGAATAAAATAAAATTCAGCCCTAGAATGGTAGAAATAGGTGAGGTTTTGTTATCTTTGGTAAGTGGATCTATCTTATGCCTTTAGATATACTTGATAGATATAATTGAATTATTCCACCAAATAAAATCTGATTTCTCAATAAGGCAAGAAAATAGATAGAATTAAAATATCTCAAAGATAAAATAAATAACCCAAAGATAGAAAATGATAGAAAAGATAAACAAACTAGGGTTTGCTCTTTGTGTGGTGGTAGAGTCGGCCAAGCAAGGACTTATGGGGACAGCTAGGGCTGCCGTCGGCGGTTAGAGTACACAACAGGGGCTGTGCACACTTGTGGTCGACTCCACTGGTCTCGGCTAGGCTTTGTGTTTAGGCTATGCAACCACAAACAATCACAAACTCAAGATTAGTGCAATAATCAATTCAAGAACAAGAAGTAAAAGACCAAAACAAGAAAAGGACTCTTTTTGTGGGTTTTTGTGTTTATGAAAAGAAAAGACTCAATCTTGATGTCGGAAACCAAAGCTCTGATACCAATTTGATACGGGGTTAGCCGTAGGATGGCCCGATCTTCGACAACAAGCAAGAAACTAAAGAAATAAGCAAGAACTGAACAAGAACTAAAGACGCAGCAAAGAAAGCTTCAAGAAACGAACAAGAAAGCAAAGATCTTGGACAAGATTGACCAAGAACGACTCAAGAACAAGAATATGCAGCAAGAATTAAAGAAAGACTCGAAATTGATGCAAAGACACGACCGATAAGGACTGAGTCGATCTATATAGAACAAGATAATGACCCCAGGCCTCCTCAGAGGGTAGGAACCAATACCAATGACTATATAACCCGCCTCTACAACCCTACACAACCAAGCGGACAACTTGGAGGCACAAGGAGGGGGCTTGTGGATACTAGATTCACCAAGTCTTGCGAAGTTGATGAACGGCAAAGCAAACCAAGCTAGATCAATACCAATAGTTTCAATTGAAGAGCACAGCTCTATTCAATCGACAAACACTCATTGTGTTTCACACAAAAAGAGAGAATTCTAATTCATTATAATCTGAATTGTTCTACATGAGGGTGATCGACTTATATAGCCATCACATATGCCTGTTGGGCCGAAAATAATAAAAGAACTAAATAAACTAACAACTTATGGAATTAATAAAATAACATCTAAAGTTTCCTAAAATAACTTAAGTAAAAATAATACTAAAAATAGTATCTTAAAAGAGCTGATTTTCGTTCCCAACAGTACAGCTGCAAAGATGTTGAGTTTCGACCAAACTCTAGGACGAATCTGGAAAAACCTTCAACAGAAAAGTTGTAGATCTCTTCGTCCTCGTTCCAATAAGGTATGGCACGCCTCAATCCGATCAATATTGAATCCGTACGACCCATTTTACAGAGACGTCGAAAAGCTGTCAAACTGTTGAACGAATGTAAAACGTCATTTGCACTTTGGATCTTCTCCCAAGGTGGAGCCTTCTTCTTCCTCTTGAGAATGACATCGTCCTCCCTTCCTTGAATCATAGGTCCATCCTCATGTAAGATATGTGCGTCCGCAGGTGGTGTCTTGGATGGTCCCGCATCAAGTAACTAACAAATGTTGAATAAAACCTTATATTAACTACTAAATTCATACTCCCTCCGTTCAACAAAACTTGTCGTTTACTATTCACGCACGCTTTTTTAGAATGATAAAAACTATATAAAATATTCATTTTTTTATAAAAATTTTTTAACAAGTTTGTACTTATTAATAATAACTACAAAATTGTTTTAAAAAAAGTATTTAAAAAGTCGATATTTTATATAGTTTTTAGCTCCTAAAAAAGCGTGCATGAATAGTAAAACGTCAAGTTTTGTTGAACGGAGGGAGTATTAGAATACTATAAGAATATGTTTTGAGGAGAAATCATATAAGTAACTAACAAATGTTTAATAAAACCTTATATTAACTATTAAATTCATATTAGAATACCATAAGAATATGTTTTGAGGAAAAATCATATAAGTAAATAACAAATGTTTAATAAAACTTTATATTAACTACTTAGTTCATATTAGAATACTATAAGAGAATGTTTTGAGGAAAAATCATATAAGTAATTAACAAATGTTTAATAAAACCTTATATTAACTACTAAATTTATATTTGAATACCATAAGAGTATGTTTTTAGGAAATCTCATATAAGTAACTAACGAATGTTTAATAAAACTTTATATTAATTACTAAATTCTTATTAGAATACTATAAGAGTATGTTTTTGAGGAAATCTCATATAAGTAACTAACAAATGTTTAATAAAACCTTATATTAACTACTAAATTCATATTAGAATACTATATGAGTATGTTTTGAGGAAAAATCATATAAGTAAATAACACATGTTTAATAAAACTTTATATTAACTAAGAAATTTTTGTTAGAATACGATAAAAGTATGTTTTGAGGAAAACTCACGTAAGTAACAAACAAATGTTGAATAAAACCTTATATTAACTACTAAATTCATATTAGAATACTATAAGAGTATGTTTTGAGGAGAAATCATATAAGTAACTAACAAATGGTTAATAAAACCTTATATTAACAACTAAATTCATATTAGAATACTATATGAGTATGTTTTGAGGAAAAATCATATAAGTAAATAACAAATGTTTAATAAAACCTTATATTAACTACTAAATTCTTATTAGAATACTATAAAAGTATGTTTTGAGGAAAAATCATATAAGTAACTAACAAATATTTAATAAAACTTTATATTAACTAAGAAATTTTTGTTAGAATACGATAAAAGTATGTTTTGAGGAAAACTCATGTAAGTAACTAACAAATGTGGAATAAAACCTTATATTAACTACTAAATTCATATTAGAATACTATAAGAGTATGTTTTGAGGAGAAATCATATAAGTAACTAACAAATGTTTAATAAAACCTCATATTAACAACTAAATTCATATTAGAATACTATATGAGTATGTTTTGAGGAAAAATCATATAAGTAAATAACAAATGTTTAATAAAACCTTATATTAACTACTAAATTCTTATTAGAATACTATAAAAGTATGTTTTGAGGAAAAATCATATAAGTAACTAACAAATATTTAATAAAACTTTATATTAACTAAGAAATTTTTGTTAGAATACGATAAAAGTATGTTTTGAGGAAAACTCATGTAAGTAACTAACAAATGTTGAATAAAACCTTATATTAACTACTAAATTCATATTAGAATACTATAAGAGTTTGTTTTGAGGAGAAATCATATAAGTAACTAACAAATGTTGAATAAAACCTTATATTAACTAGTAAATTCATATTAGAATACTATAAAAGTATGTTTTGAGGAAAAATCATATGAGTAAATAACAAATGTGGAATAAAACCTTATATTAACTACTAAATTCATATTAGAATACTATAAGAGTATGTTTTGAGGAAAAATCATATAAGTAAATAACAAATGTTTAATAAAACCTTATATTAACTACTAAATTCATATTAGAATACTATAAGAGTATGTTTTGAGGAAAAATCATATAAGTAAATAACAAATGTTTAATAAAACCTTATATTAACTACTAAATTCTTATTAGAATACTATAAAAGTATGTTTTGAGTAAAAATCATATAAGTAAGTAACAAACGTTTAATAAAACCTTATATTAACTACTAAATTTATAATTGAATACTATAAGAGTATGTTTTGAGGAAAAATCATATAAGTCACTAACAAATATTTAATAAGACTTTATATTAACTAAGAAATTTTTGTTAGAATACGATAAAAGTATGTTTTGAGGAAAACTCATGTAAGTAACTAACAAATGTTGAATAAAACCTTATATTAACTACTAAATTCCTATTAGAATACTATAAGAGTATGTTTTGAGGAGAAATCACATAAGTAACTAACAAATGTTTAATAAAACCTTATATTAACTATTAAATTCATATTAGAATACTATAAGAATATGTTTTGAGGAAACATCATATAAGTAAATAACAAATGTTTAATAAAACTTTATATTAACTACTTAGTTCATATTAGAATACTATAAGAGTATGTTTTGAGGAAAAATCATATAAGTAACTAACAAATGTTTAATAAAACCTTATATTAACTACTAAATTTATATTTGAATACTATAAGAGTATGTTTTGAGGAAATCTCATATAAGTAACGAACGAATGTTTAATAAAACTTTATATTAATTACTAAATTCTTATTAGAATACTATAAGAGTATGTTTTTGAGGAAATCTCTTATAAGTAACTAACAAATGTTTAATAAAACCTTATATTAACTACTAAATTCATATTAGAATACTATATGAGTATGTTTTGAGGAAAAATCATATAAGTAAATAACACATGTTTAATAAAACTTTATATTAACTAAGAAATTTTTGTTAGAATACGATAAAAGTATGTTTTGAGGAAAAATCATATATGTAACCAACAGATGTTGAATAAAACAGATGTTGAATAAAACCTTATATTAACTACTAAATTCATATTAGAATACTATAAGAGTATGTTTTGAGGAAAAATCATATAAGTAAATAACAAATGTTTAATAAAACCTTATATTAACTAATAAATTTTTATTAGAATACAACAAGAGTATGTTTTGAGGAAAAATCATATAAGTAACTAACAAATGTTTAATAAAAGCTTATATTAACAACTAAATTCATATTAGAATACTATAAGAGTATGTTTTGAGGAAAAATCATATAAGTAAATAACAAATGTTTAATAAAACCTTATATTAACTAATAAATTTTTATTAGAATACAACAAGAGTATGTTTTGAGGAAAAATCATATAAGTAACTAACAAATGTTTAATAAAACCTTATATTAACTACTAAATTTATATTTGAATACGATAAGAGTATGTTTTGAGGAAAAATCATATAAGTAACTAACAAATGTATAATAAAACTTTATATTAGCTAAGAAATTGTTGTTAGAATACGATAAAAGTATGTTTTGAGGAAAACTCATTTAAGTAACTAGCAAATGTTGAATAAAACCTTATATTAACTACTAAATTCATATTAGAATACTATAAGAGTATGTTTTGAGGAGAAATCATATAAGTAACTAACAAATGTTGAATAAAACCTTATATTAACTACTAAATTCATACTCCCTCCGTTCAACAAAACTTGTCGTTTACTATTCACGCACGCTTTTTTAGAATGATAAAAACTATATAAAATATTCATTTTTTTATAAAAATTTTTTAACAAGTTTGTACTTATTAATAATAACTACAAAATTGTTTAAAAAAAATATTTAAAAAGTCGATATTTTATATAGTTTTTAGCTCCTAAAAAAGCGTGCATGAATAGTAAAACGTCAAGTTTTGTTGAACGGAGGGAGTATTAGAATACTATAAGAGTATGTTTTGAGGAGAAATCATATAAGTAACTAACAAATGTTTAATAAAACCTTATACTAACTATTAAATTCATATTAGAATACCATAAGAATATGTTTTGAGGAAAAATCATATAAGTAAATAACAAATGTTTAATAAAACTTTATATTAACTACTTAGTTCATATTAGAATACTATAAGAGAATGTTTTGAGGAAAAATCATATAAGTAATTAACAAATGTTTAATAAAACCTTATATTAACTACTAAATTTATATTTGAATACCATAAGAGTATGTTTTTAGGAAATCTCATATAAGTTACTAACGAATGTTTAATAAAACTTTATATTAATTACTAAATTCTTATTAGAATACTATAAGAGTATGTTTTTGAGGAAATCTCATATAAGTAACTAACAAATGTTTAATAAAACCTTATATTAACTACTAAATTCATATTAGAATACTATATGAGTATGTTTTGAGGAAAAATCATATAAGTAAATAACACATGTTTAATAAAACTTTATATTAACTAAGAAATTTTTGTTAGAATACGATAAAAGTATGTTTTGAGGAAAACTCACGTAAGTAACAAACAAATGTTGAATAAAACCTTATATTAACTACTAAATTCATATTAGAATACTATAAGAGTATGTTTTGAGGAGAAATCATATAAGTAACTAACAAATGTTTAATAAAACCTTATATTAACAACTAAATTCATATTAGAATACTATAAGAGTATGTTTTGAGGAGAAATCATATAAGTAACTAACAAATGTTGAATAAAACCTTATATTAACTAGTAAATTCATATTAGAATACTATAAAAGTATGTTTTGAGGAAAAATCATATGAGTAAATAACAAATGTGGAATAAAACCTTATATTAACTACTAAATTCATATTAGAATACTATAAGAGTATGTTTTGAGGAAAAATCATATAAGTAAATAACAAATGTTTAATAAAACCTTATATTAACTACTAAATTCATATTAGAATACTATAAGAGTTTGTTTTGAGGAGAAATCATATAAGTAACTAACAAATGTGGAATAAAACCTTATATTAACTACTAAATTCATATTAGAATACTATAAGAGTATGTTTTGAGGAGAAATCATATAAGTAACTAACAAATGTTGAATAAAACCTTATATTAACTACTAAATTCATATTAGAATACTATAAGAGTATGTTTTGAGGAGAAATCATATAAGTAACTAACAAATGTTTAATAAAACCTTATATTAACTACTAAATTCATATTAGAATACTATAAGAGTATGTTTGGAGGAAAAATCATATAAGTAAATAACAAATGTTTAATAAAACCTTATATTAATTACTAAATTCTTATTAGAATACTATAAGAGTATGTTTTGAGGAAAAATCATATAAGTAAATAACAAATGTTTAATAAAACCATACATTAACTACTAAATTCATATTAAAATAATATAAGAGTATGTTTTGAGGAAAAATCATATATGTAACTAACAGATGTTTAATAAAACTTTATATTAACTAAGAAATTCTTGTAAGAATACTATAAGAGTATGTTTTGAGGAAAAATCATATAAGTAAATAACAAATGTTTAATAAAACCTTATATTAACTACTAAATTCTTATTAGAATACTAGAAAAGTATGTTTTGAGGAAAAATCATATAAGTAACTAACAAATATTTAATAAAATTTTATATTAACTAAGAAATTTTTGTTAGAATACGATAAAAGTATGTTTTGAGGAAAACTCATATAAGTAACTAACAAATGTTGAATAAAACCTTATATTAACTAGTAAATTCATATTAGAATACTATAAGAATATGTTTTGAGGAAAAATCATATAAGTAAATAACAAATGTTTAATAAAACTTTATATTGACAACTTAGTTCATATTAGAATACTATAAGAGTATGTTTTGAGGAAAAATCATATAAGTAACTAACAAATGTTTAATAAAACCTTATATTAACTACTAAATTTATATTTGAATACTATAAGAGTATGTTTGGAGGAAATCTCATATAAGTAACTAACGAATGTTGAATAAAACTTTATATTAATTACTAAATTCTTATTAGAATACTATAAGAGTATGTTTTTGAGGAAATCTCATATAAGTAACTAACAAATGTTTAATAAAACCTTATATTAACTACTAAATTCATATTAGAATACTATATGAGTATGTTTTGAGGAAAAATCATATAAGCAAATAACACATGTTTAATAAAACTTTATATTAACTAAGAAATTTTTGTTAGAATACGATAAAAGTATGTTTTGAGGAAAACTCACGTAAGTAACAAACAAATTTTGAATAAAACCTTATATTAACTACTAAATTCATATTAGAATACAATAAGAGTATGTTTTGAGGAGAAATCATATAAGTAACTAACAAATGTTTAATAAAACCTTATATTAACTACTAAATTCATATTAGAATACTATATGAGTATGTTTTGAGGAAAAATCATATAAGTAAATAACAAATGTTTAATAAAACCTTATATTAACTACTAAATTCTTATTAGAATACTATAAAAGTATGTTTTGAGTAAAAATCATATAAGTAAGTAACAAACGTTTAATAAAACCTTATATTAACTACTAAATTTATAATTGAATACTATAAGAGTATGTTTTGAGGAAAAATCATATAAGTAACTAACAAATATTTAATAAGACTTTATATTAACTAAGAAATTTTTGTTACAATCCGATAAAAGTATGTTTTGAGGAAAACTCACGTAAGTAACAAACAAATGTTGAATAAAACCTTATATTAACTACTAAATTCATATTAGAATACTATAAGAGTATGTTTTGAGGAGAAATCATATAAGTAACTAACAAATGTTTAATAAAACCTCATATTAACAACTAAATTCATATTAGAATACTATATGAGTATGTTTTGAGGAAAAATCATATAAGTAAATAACAAATGTTTAATAAAACCTTATATTAACTACTAAATTCTTATTAGAATACTATAAAAGTATGTTTTGAGGAAAACTCATGTAAGTAACTAACAAATGTTGAATAAAACCTTATATTAACTACTAAATTCATATTAGAATACTATAAGAGTTTGTTTTGAGGAGAAATCATATAAGTAACTAACAAATGTTGAATAAAACCTTATATTAACTAGTAAATTCATATTAGAATACTATAAAAGTATGTTTTGAGGAAAAATCATATTAGTAAATAACAAATGTGGAATAAAACCTTATATTAACTACTAAATTCATATTAGAATACTATAAGAGTATGTTTTGAGGAAAAATCATATAAGTAAATAACAAATGTTTAATAAAACCTTATATTAACTACTAAATTCATATTAGAATACTATAAGAGTATGTTTTGAGGAAAAATCATATAAGTAAATAACAAATGTTTAATAAAACCTTATATTAACTACTAAATTCTTATTAGAATACTATAAAAGTATGTTTTGAGTAAAAATCATATAAGTAAGTAACAAACGTTTAATAAAACCTTATATTAACTACTAAATTTATAATTGAATACTATAAGAGTATGTTTTGAGGAAAAATCATATAAGTCACTAACAAATATTTAATAAGACTTTATATTAACTAAGAAATTTTTGTTAGAATACGATAAAAGTATGTTTTGAGGAAAACTCATGTAAGTAACTAACAAATGTTGAATAAAACCTTATATTAACTACTAAATTCCTATTAGAATACTATAAGAGTATGTTTTGAGGAGAAATCACATAAGTAACTAACAAATGTTTAATAAAACCTTATATTAACTATTAAATTCATATTAGAATACTATAAGAATATGTTTTGAGGAAACATCATATAAGTAAATAACAAATGTTTAATAAAACTTTATATTAACTACTTAGTTCATATTAGAATACTATAAGAGTATGTTTTGAGGAAAAATCATATGAGTAACTAACAAATGTTTAATAAAACCTTATATTAACTACTAAATTTATATTTGAATACTATAAGAGTATGTTTTGAGGAAATCTCATATAAGTAACGAACGAATGTTTAATAAAACTTTATATTAATTACTAAATTCTTATTAGAATACTATAAGAGTATGTTTTTGAGGAAATCTCTTATAAGTAACTAACAAATGTTTAATAAAACCTTATATTAACTACTAAATTCATATTAGATACTATATGAGTATGTTTTGAGGAAAAATCATATAAGTAAATAACACATGTTTAATAAAACTTTATATTAACTAAGAAATTTTTGTTAGAATACGATAAAAGTATGTTTTGAGGAAAAATCATATATGTAACCAACAGATGTTGAATAAAACAGATGTTGAATAAAACCTTATATTAACTACTAAATTCATATTAGAATACTATAAGAGTATGTTTTGAGGAAAAATCATATAAGTAAATAACAAATGTTTAATAAAACCTTATATTAACTAATAAATTTTTATTAGAATACAACAAGAGTATGTTTTGAGGAAAAATCATATAAGTAACTAACAAATGTTTAATAAAAGCTTATATTAACAACTAAATTCATATTAGAATACTATAAGAGTATGTTTTGAGGAAAAATCATATAAGTAAATAACAAATGTTTAATAAAACCTTATATTAACTAATAAATTTTTATTAGAATACAACAAGAGTATGTTTTGAGGAAAAATCATATAAGTAACTAACAAATGTTTAATAAAACCTTATATTAACTACTAAATTTATATTTATATACGATAAGAGTATGTTTTGAGGAAAAATCATATAAGTAACTAACAAATGTATAATAAAACTTTATATTAGCTAAGAAATTGTTGTTAGAATACGATAAAAGTATGTTTTGAGGAAAACTCATTTAAGTAACTAGCAAATGTTGAATAAAACCTTATATTAACTACTAAATTCATATTAGAATACTATAAGAGTATGTTTTGAGGAGAAATCATATAAGTAACTAACAAATGTTGAATAAAACCTTATATTAACTACTAAATTCATACTCCCTCCGTTCAACAAAACTTGTCGTTTACTATTCACGCACGCTTTTTTAGAATGATAAAAACTATATAAAATATTCATTTTTTTATAAAAATTTTTTAACAAGTTTGTACTTATTAATAATAACTACAAAATTGTTTTAAAAAAAGTATTTAAAAAGTCGATATTTTATATAGTTTTTAGCTCCTAAAAAAGCGTGCATGAATAGTAAAACGTCAAGTTTTGTTGAACGGAGGGAGTATTAGAATACTATAAGAATATGTTTTGAGGAGAAATCATATAAGTAACTAACAAATGTTTAATAAAACCTTATATTAACTATTAAATTCATATTAGAATACCATAAGAATATGTTTTGAGGAAAAATCATATAAGTAAATAACAAATGTTTAATAAAACTTTATATTAACTACTTAGTTCATATTAGAATACTATAAGAGAATGTTTTGAGGAAAAATCATATAAGTAATTAACAAATGTTTAATAAAACCTTATATTAACTACTAAATTTATATTTGAATACCATAAGAGTATGTTTTTAGGAAATCTCATATAAGTAACTAACGAATGTTTAATAAAACTTTATATTAATTACTAAATTCTTATTAGAATACTATAAGAGTATGTTTTTGAGGAAATCTCATATAAGTAACTAACAAATGTTTAATAAAACCTTATATTAACTACTAAATTCATATTAGAATACTATATGAGTATGTTTTGAGGAAAAATCATATAAGTAAATAACACATGTTTAATAAAACTTTATATTAACTAAGAAATTTTTGTTAGAATACGATAAAAGTATGTTTTGAGGAAAACTCACGTAAGTAACAAACAAATGTTGAATAAAACCTTATATTAACTACTAAATTCATATTAGAATACTATAAGAGTATGTTTTGAGGAGAAATCATATAAGTAACTAACAAATGTTTAATAAAACCTTATATTAACAACTAAATTCATATTAGAATACTATATGAGTATGTTTTGAGGAAAAATCATATAAGTAAATAACAAATGTTTAATAAAACCTTATATTAACTACTAAATTCTTATTAGAATACTATAAAAGTATGTTTTGAGGAAAAATCATATAAGTAACTAACAAATATTTAATAAAACTTTATATTAACTAAGAAATTTTTGTTAGAATACGATAAAAGTATGTTTTGAGGAAAACTCATGTAAGTAACTAACAAATGTGGAATAAAACCTTATATTAACTACTAAATTCATATTAGAATACTATAAGAGTATGTTTTGAGGAGAAATCATATAAGTAACTAACAAATGTTTAATAAAACCTCATATTAACAACTAAATTCATATTAGAATACTATATGAGTATGTTTTGAGGAAAAATCATATAAGTAAATAACAAATGTTTAATAAAACCTTATATTAACTACTAAATTCTTATTAGAATACTATAAAAGTATGTTTTGAGGAAAAATCATATAAGTAACTAACAAATATTTAATAAAACTTTATATTAACTAAGAAATTTTTGTTAGAATACGATAAAAGTATGTTTTGAGGAAAACTCATGTAAGTAACTAACAAATGTTGAATAAAACCTTATATTAACTACTAAATTCATATTAGAATACTATAAGAGTTTGTTTTGAGGAGAAATCATATAAGTAACTAACAAATGTTGAATAAAACCTTATATTAACTAGTAAATTCATATTAGAATACTATAAAAGTATGTTTTGAGGAAAAATCATATGAGTAAATAACAAATGTGGAATAAAACCTTATATTAACTACTAAATTCATATTAGAATACTATAAGAGTATGTTTTGAGGAAAAATCATATAAGTAAATAACAAATGTTTAATAAAACCTTATATTAACTACTAAATTCATATTAGAATACTATAAGAGTATGTTTTGAGGAAAAATCATATAAGTAAATAACAAATGTTTAATAAAACCTTATATTAACTACTAAATTCTTATTAGAATACTATAAAAGTATGTTTTGAGTAAAAATCATATAAGTAAGTAACAAACGTTTAATAAAACCTTATATTAACTACTAAATTTATAATTGAATACTATAAGAGTATGTTTTGAGGAAAAATCATATAAGTCACTAACAAATATTTAATAAGACTTTATATTAACTAAGAAATTTTTGTTAGAATACGATAAAAGTATGTTTTGAGGAAAACTCATGTAAGTAACTAACAAATGTTGAATAAAACCTTATATTAACTACTAAATTCCTATTAGAATACTATAAGAGTATGTTTTGAGGAGAAATCACATAAGTAACTAACAAATGTTTAATAAAACCTTATATTAACTATTAAATTCATATTAGAATACTATAAGAATATGTTTTGAGGAAACATCATATAAGTAAATAACAAATGTTTAATAAAACTTTATATTAACTACTTAGTTCATATTAGAATACTATAAGAGTATGTTTTGAGGAAAAATCATATAAGTAACTAACAAATGTTTAATAAAACCTTATATTAACTACTAAATTTATATTTGAATACTATAAGAGTATGTTTTGAGGAAATCTCATATAAGTAACGAACGAATGTTTAATAAAACTTTATATTAATTACTAAATTCTTATTAGAATACTATAAGAGTATGTTTTTGAGGAAATCTCATATAAGTAACTAACAAATGTTTAATAAAACCTTATATTAACTACTAAATTCATATTAGAATACTATATGAGTATGTTTTGAGGAGAAATCATATAAGTAACTAACAAATGTTTATTAAAACCTTATATTAACTATTAAATTCATATTAGAATACTATAAGAATATGTTTTGAGGAAAAATCATATAAGTAAATAACAAATGTTTAATAAAACTTTATATTAACTACTTAGTTCATATTAGAATACTATAAGAGTATGTTTTGAGGAAAAATCATATAAGTAACTAACAAATGTTTAATAAAACCTTATATTAACTACTAAATTTATATTTGAATACTATAAGAGTATGTTTTGAGGAAATCTCATATAAGTAACGAACGAATGTTTAATAAAACTTTATATTAATTACTAAATTCTTATTAGAATACTATAAGAGTATGTTTTTGAGGAAATCTCATATAAGTAACTAACAAATGTTTAATAAAACCTTATATTAACTACTAAATTCATATTAGAATACTATATGAGTATGTTTTGAGGAAAAATCATATAAGTAAATAACACATGTTTAATAAAACTTTATATTAACTAAGAAATTTTTGTTAGAATACGATAAAAGTATGTTTTGAGGAAAAATCATATATGTAACCAACAGATGTTGATTAAAACAGATGTTGAATAAAACCTTATATTAACTACTAAATTCATATTAGAATACTATAAGAGTATGTTTTGAGGAAAAATCATATATGTAACCAACAGATGTTGATTAAAACAGATGTTGAATAAAACCTTATATTAACTACTAAATTCATATTAGAATACTATAAGAGTATGTTTTGAGGAAAAATCATATAAGTAACTAACAAATGTTTAATAAAACCATATATTAACTACTAAATTCATATTAGAATACTATATGAGTATGCTTTGAGGAAAAATCATATAAGCAAATAACACATGTTTAATAAAACTTTATATTAACTAAGAAATTTTTGTTAGAATACGATAAAAGTATGTTTTGAGGAAAACTCACGTAAGTAACAAACAAATTTTGAATAAAACCTTATATTAACTACTAAATTCATATTAGAATACTATAAGAGTATGTTTTGAGGAGAAATCATATAAGTAACTAACAAATGTTTAATAAAACCTTATATTAACTACTAAATTCATATTAGAATACTATATGAGTATGTTTTGAGGAAAAATCATATAAGTAAATAACAAATGTTTAATAAAACCTTATATTAACTACTAAATTCTTATTAGAATACTATAAAAGTATGTTTTGAGTAAAAATCATATAAGTAAGTAACAAACGTTTAATAAAACCTTATATTAACTACTAAATTTATAATTGAATACTATAAGAGTATGTTTTGAAGAAAAATCATATAAGTAACTAACAAATATTTAATAAGACTTTATATTAACTAAGAAATTTTTGTTAGAATACGATAAAAGTATGTTTTGAGGAAAACTCATGTAAGTAACTAACAAATGTTGAATAAAACCTTATATTAACTACTAAACTCCTATTAGAATACTATAAGAGTATGTTTTGAGGAGAAATCATATAAGTAACTAACAAATGTTTAATAAAACCTTATATTAACTATTAAATTCATATTAGAATACTATAAGAATATGTTTTGAGGAAAAATCATATAAGTAACTAACAAATGTTTAATAAAACCTTATATTAACTACTAAATTTATATTTGAATACTATAAGAGTATGTTTTGAGGAAATCTCATATAAGTAACGAACGAATGTTTAATAAAACTTTATATTAATTACTAAATTCTTATTAGAATACTATAAGAGTATGTTTTTGAGGAAATCTCATATAAGTAACTAACAAATGTTTAATAAAACCTTATATTAACTACTAAATTCATATTAGAATACTATATCAGTATGTTTTGAGGAAAAATCATATAAGTAAATAACACATGTTTAATAAAACTTTATATTAACTAAGAAATTTTTGTTAGAATACGATAAAAGTATGTTTTGAGGAAAAATCATATATGTAACCAACAGATGTTGATTAAAACAGATGTTGAATAAAACCTTATATTAACTACTAAATTAATATTAGAATACTATAAGAGTATGTTTTGAGGAAAAATCATATAAGTAACTAACAAATGTTTAATAAAACCTTATATTAACTACTAAATTTATATTCGAATACGATAAGAGTATGTTTTGATGAAAAATCATATAAGTAACTAACAAATGTATAATAAAACTTTATATTAGCTAAGAAATTGTTGTTAGAATACGATAAAAGTATGTTTTGAGGAAAACTCATTTAAGTAACTAGCAAATGTTGAATAAAACCTTATATTAACTACTAAATTCATATTAGAATACTATAAGAGTATGTTTTGAGGAGAAATCATATAAGTAACTAACAAATGTTGAATAAAACCTAATATTAACTACTAAATTCATATTAGAATACTATAAGAGTATGTTTTGAGGAGAAATCATATAAGTAACTAACAAATGTTTAATAAAACCTAATATTAACTATTAAATTCATATTAGAATACTATAAGAATATGTTTTGAGGAAAAATCATATAAGTAAATAACAAATGTTTAATAAAACTTTATATTAACTACTTAGTTCATATTAGAATACTATAAGAGTATGTTTTGAGGAAAAATCATATAAGTAACTAACAAATGTTTAATAAAACCTTATATTAACTACTAAATTTATATTTGAATACTATAAGAGTATGTTTTGAGGAAATCTCATATAAGTAACTAACGAATGTTTAATAAAACTTTATATTAATTACTAAATTCTTTAGAATACTATAAGAGTATGTTTTTGAGGAAATCTCATATAACTAACTAACAAATGTTTAATAAAACCTTATATTAACTACTAAATTCATATTAGAATACTATATGAGTATGTTTTGAGGAAAAATCATATAAGTAAATAACACATGTTTAATAAAACTTTATATTAACTAAGAAATTTTTGTTAGAATATGATAAAAGTATGTTTTGAGGAAAACTCACGTAAGTAACAAACAAATTTTGAATAAAACCTTATATTAACTACTAAATTCATATTAGAATACTATAAGAGTATGTTTTGAGGAGAAATCATATAAGTAACTAACAAATGTTTAATAAAACCTTATATTAACTACTAAATTCATATTAGAATACTATATGAGTATGTTTTGAGGAAAAATCATATAAGTAAATAACAAATGTTTAATAAAACCTTATATTAACTACTAAATTCTTATTAGAATACTATAAAAGTATGTTTTGAGTAAAAATTATATAAGTAAGTAACAAACGTTTAATAAAACCTTATATTAACTACTAAATTTATAATTGAATACTATAAGAGTATGTTTTGAGGAAAAATCATATAAGTAACTAACAAATATTTAATAAGACTTTATATTAACTAAGAAATTTTTGTTAGAATACGATAAAAGTATGTTTTGAGGAAAACTAATGTAAGTAACTAACAAATGTTGAATAAAACCTTATATTAACTACTAAATTCCTATTAGAATACTATAAGAGTATTTTTTGAGGAGAAATCATATAAGTAACTAACAAATGTTTAATAAAACCTTATATTAACTATTAAATTCATATTAGAATACTATAAGAATATGTTTTGAGGAAAAATCATATAAGTAAATAACAAATGTTTAATAAAACTTTATATTAACTACTTAGTTCATATTAGAATACTATAAGAGTATGTTTTGAGGAAAAATCATATAAGTAACTAACAAATGTTTAATAAAACCTTATATTAACTACTAAATTTATATTTGAATACTATAAGAGTATGTTTTGAGGAAATCTCATATAAGTAACGAACGAATGTTTAATAAAACTTTATATTAATTACTAAATTCTTATTAGAATACTATAAGAGTATGTTTTTGAGGAAATCTCATATAAGTAACTAACAAATGTTTAATAAAACCTTATATTAACTACTAAATTCATATTAGAATACTATATGAGTATGTTTTGAGGAAAAATCATATAAGTAAATAACACATGTTTAATAAAACTTTATATTAACTAAGAAATTTTTGTTAGAATACGATAAAAGTATGTTTTGAAGAAAAATCATATATGTAACCAACAGATGTTGATTAAAACAGATGTTGAATAAAACCTTATATTAACTACTAAATTCATATTAGAATACTATAAGAGTATGTTTTGAGGAAAAATCATATATGTAACCAACAGATGTTGATTAAAACAGATGTTGAATAAAACCTTATATTAACTACTAAATTCATATTAGAATACTATAAGAGTATGTTTTGAGGAAAAATCATATAAGTAACTAACAAATGTTTAATAAAACCTTATATTAACTACTAAATTCATATTAGAATACTATATGAGTATGCTTTGAGGAAAAATCATATAAGCAAATAACACATGTTTAATAAAACTTTATATTAACTAAGAAATTTTTGTTAGAATACGATAAAAGTATGTTTTGAGGAAAACTCACGTAAGTAACAAACAAATTTTGAATAAAACCTTATATTAACTACTAAATTCATATTAGAATACTATAAGAGTATGTTTTGAGGAGAAATCATATAAGTAACTAACAAATGTTTAATAAAACCTTATATTAACTACTAAATTCATATTAGAATACTATATGAGTATGTTTTGAGGAAAAATCATATAAGTAAATAACAAATGTTTAATAAAACCTTATATTAACTACTAAATTCTTATTAGAATACTATAAAAGTATGTTTTGAGTAAAAATCATATAAGTAAGTAACAAACGTTTAATAAAACCTTATATTAACTACTAAATTTATAATTGAATACTATAAGAGTATGTTTTGAAGAAAAATCATATAAGTAACTAACAAATATTTAATAAGACTTTATATTAACTAAGAAATTTTTGTTAGAATACGATAAAAGTATGTTTTGAGGAAAACTCATGTAAGTAACTAACAAATGTTGAATAAAACCTTATATTAACTACTAAACTCCTATTAGAATACTATAAGAGTATGTTTTGAGGAGAAATCATATAAGTAACTAACAAATGTTTAATAAAACCTTATATTAACTATTAAATTCATATTAGAATACTATAAGAATATGTTTTGAGGAAAAATCATATAAGTAACTAACAAATGTTTAATAAAACCTTATATTAACTACTAAATTTATATTTGAATACTATAAGAGTATGTTTTGAGGAAATCTCATATAAGTAACGAACGAATGTTTAATAAAACTTTATATTAATTACTAAATTCTTATTAGAATACTATAAGAGTATGTTTTTGAGGAAATCTCATATAAGTAACTAACAAATGTTTAATAAAACCTTATATTAACTACTAAATTCATATTAGAATACTATATCAGTATGTTTTGAGGAAAAATCATATAAGTAAATAACACATGTTTAATAAAACTTTATATTAACTAAGAAATTTTTGTTAGAATACGATAAAAGTATGTTTTGAGGAAAAATCATATATGTAACCAACAGATGTTGATTAAAACAGATGTTGAATAAAACCTTATATTAACTACTAAATTAATATTAGAATACTATAAGAGTATGTTTTGAGGAAAAATCATATAAGTAACTAACAAATGTTTAATAAAACCTTATATTAACTACTAAATTTATATTCGAATACGATAAGAGTATGTTTTGATGAAAAATCATATAAGTAACTAACAAATGTATAATAAAACTTTATATTAGCTAAGAAATTGTTGTTAGAATACGATAAAAGTATGTTTTGAGGAAAACTCATTTAAGTAACTAGCAAATGTTGAATAAAACCTTATATTAACTACTAAATTCATATTAGAATACTATAAGAGTATGTTTTGAGGAGAAATCATATAAGTAACTAACAAATGTTGAATAAAACCTAATATTAACTACTAAATTCATATTAGAATACTATAAGAGTATGTTTTGAGGAGAAATCATATAAGTAACTAACAAATGTTTAATAAAACCTAATATTAACTATTAAATTCATATTAGAATACTATAAGAATATGTTTTGAGGAAAAATCATATAAGTAAATAACAAATGTTTAATAAAACTTTATATTAACTACTTAGTTCATATTAGAATACTATAAGAGTATGTTTTGAGGAAAAATCATATAAGTAACTAACAAATGTTTAATAAAACCTTATATTAACTACTAAATTTATATTTGAATACTATAAGAGTATGTTTTGAGGAAATCTCATATAAGTAACTAACGAATGTTTAATAAAACTTTATATTAATTACTAAATTCTTTAGAATACTATAAGAGTATGTTTTTGAGGAAATCTCATATAACTAACTAACAAATGTTTAATAAAACCTTATATTAACTACTAAATTCATATTAGAATACTATATGAGTATGTTTTGAGGAAAAATCATATAAGTAAATAACACATGTTTAATAAAACTTTATATTAACTAAGAAATTTTTGTTAGAATATGATAAAAGTATGTTTTGAGGAAAACTCACGTAAGTAACAAACAAATTTTGAATAAAACCTTATATTAACTACTAAATTCATATTAGAATACTATAAGAGTATGTTTTGAGGAGAAATCATATAAGTAACTAACAAATGTTTAATAAAACCTTATATTAACTACTAAATTCATATTAGAATACTATATGAGTATGTTTTGAGGAAAAATCATATAAGTAAATAACAAATGTTTAATAAAACCTTATATTAACTACTAAATTCTTATTAGAATACTATAAAAGTATGTTTTGAGTAAAAATTATATAAGTAAGTAACAAACGTTTAATAAAACCTTATATTAACTACTAAATTTATAATTGAATACTATAAGAGTATGTTTTGAGGAAAAATCATATAAGTAACTAACAAATATTTAATAAGACTTTATATTAACTAAGAAATTTTTGTTAGAATACGATAAAAGTATGTTTTGAGGAAAACTCATGTAAGTAACTAACAAATGTTGAATAAAACCTTATATTAACTACTAAATTCCTATTAGAATACTATAAGAGTATTTTTTGAGGAGAAATCATATAAGTAACTAACAAATGTTTAATAAAACCTTATATTAACTATTAAATTCATATTAGAATACTATAAGAATATGTTTTGAGGAAAAATCATATAAGTAAATAACAAATGTTTAATAAAACTTTATATTAACTACTTAGTTCATATTAGAATACTATAAGAGTATGTTTTGAGGAAAAATCATATAAGTAACTAACAAATGTTTAATAAAACCTTATATTAACTACTAAATTTATATTTGAATACTATAAGAGTATGTTTTGAGGAAATCTCATATAAGTAACGAACGAATGTTTAATAAAACTTTATATTAATTACTAAATTCTTATTAGAATACTATAAGAGTATGTTTTTGAGGAAATCTCATATAAGTAACTAACAAATGTTTAATAAAACCTTATATTAACTACTAAATTCATATTAGAATACTATATCAGTATGTTTTGAGGAAAAATCATATAAGTAAATAACACATGTTTAATAAAACTTTATATTAACTAAGAAATTTTTGTTAGAATACGATAAAAGTATGTTTTGAGGAAAAATCATATATGTAACCAACAGATGTTGATTAAAACAGATGTTGAATAAAACCTTATATTAACTACTAAATTCATATTAGAATACTATAAGAGTATGTTTTGAGGAAAAATCATATATGTAACCAACAGATGTTGATTAAAACAGATGTTGAATAAAACCTTATATTAACTACTAAATTCATATTAGAATACTATAAGAGTATGTTTTGAGGAAAAATCATATAAGTAACTAACAAATGTTTAATAAAACCTTATATTAACTACTAAATTTATATTCGAATACGATAAGAGTATGTTTTGATGAAAAATCATATAAGTAACTAACAAATGTATAATAAAACTTTATATTAGCTAAGAAATTGTTGTTAGAATACGATAAAAGTATGTTTTGAGGAAAACTCATTTAAGTAACTAGCAAATGTTGAATAAAACCTTATATTAACTATTAAATTCATATTAGAATACTATAAGAATATGTTTTGAGGAAAAATCATATAAGTAAATAACAAATGTTTAATAAAACTTTATATTAACTACTTAGTTCATATTAGAATACTATAAGAGTATGTTTTGAGGAAAAATCATATAAGTAACTAACAAATGTTTAATAAAACCTTATATTAACTACTAAATTTATATTTGAATACTATAAGAGTATGTTTTGAGGAAATCTCATATAAGTAACTAACGAATGTTTAATAAAACTTTATATTAATTACTAAATTCTTTAGAATACTATAAGAGTATGTTTTTGAGGAAATCTCATATAACTAACTAACAAATGTTTAATAAAACCTTATATTAACTACTAAATTCATATTAGAATACTATATGAGTATGTTTTGAGGAAAAATCATATAAGTAAATAACACATGTTTAATAAAACTTTATATTAACTAAGAAATTTTTGTTAGAATATGATAAAAGTATGTTTTGAGGAAAACTCACGTAAGTAACAAACAAATTTTGAATAAAACCTTATATTAACTACTAAATTCATATTAGAATACTATAAGAGTATGTTTTGAGGAGAAATCATATAAGTAACTAACAAATGTTTAATAAAACCTTATATTAACTACTAAATTCATATTAGAATACTATATGAGTATGTTTTGAGGAAAAATCATATAAGTAAATAACAAATGTTTAATAAAACCTTATATTAACTACTAAATTCTTATTAGAATACTATAAAAGTATGTTTTGAGTAAAAATTATATAAGTAAGTAACAAACGTTTAATAAAACCTTATATTAACTACTAAATTTATAATTGAATACTATAAGAGTATGTTTTGAGGAAAAATCATATAAGTAACTAACAAATATTTAATAAGACTTTATATTAACTAAGAAATTTTTGTTAGAATACGATAAAAGTATGTTTTGAGGAAAACTCATGTAAGTAACTAACAAATGTTGAATAAAACCTTATATTAACTACTAAATTCCTATTAGAATACTATAAGAGTATTTTTTGAGGAGAAATCATATAAGTAACTAAAAAATGTTTAATAAAACCTTATATTAACTATTAAATTCATATTAGAATACTATAAGAATATGTTTTGAGGAAACATCATATAAGTAAATAACAAATGTTTAATAAAACTTTATATTAACTACTTAGTTCATATTAGAATACTATAAGAGTATGTTTTGAGGAAAAATCATATAAGTAACTAACAAATGTTTAATAAAACCTTATATTAACTACTAAATTTATATTTGAATACTATAAGAGTATGTTTTGAGGAAATCTCATATAAGTAACGAACGAATGTTTAATAAAACTTTGTATTAATTACTAAATTCTTATTAGAATACTATAAGAGTATGTTTTTGAGGAAATCTCTTATAAGTAACTAACAAATGTTTAATAAAACCTTATATTAACTACTAAATTCATATTAGAATACTATATGAGTATGTTTTGAGGAAAAATCATATAAGTAAATAACACATGTTTAATAAAACTTTATATTAACTAAGAAATTTTTGTTAGAATACGATAAAAGTATGTTTTGAGGAAAAATCATATATGTAACCAACAGATGTTGAATAAAACAGATGTTGAATAAAACCTTATATTAACAACTAAATTCATATTAGAATACTATAAGAGTATGTTTTGAGGAAAAATCATATACGTAAATAACAAATGTTTAATAAAACCTTATATTAACTAATAAATTTTTATTAGAATACAACAAGAGTATGTTTTGAGGAAAAATCATATAAGTAACTAACAAATGTTTAATAAAACCTTATATTAACTACTAAATTTATATTTGAATACGATAAGAGTATGTTTTGAGGAAAAATCATATAAGTAACTAACAAATGTATAATAAAACTTTATATTAGCTAAGAAATTGTTGTTAGAATACGATAAAAGTATGTTTTGAGGAAAACTCATTTAAGTAACTAGCAAATGTTGAATAAAACCTTATATTAACTACTAAATTCATATTAGAATACTATAAGAGTATGTTTTGAGGAGAAATCATATAAGTAACTAACAAATGTTGAATAAAACCTTATATTAACTACTAAATTCATAGTCCCTCCGTTCAACAAAACTTGTCGTTTACTATTCACGCACGCTTTTTTAGAATGATAAAAACTATATAAAATATTCATTTTTTTATAAAAATTTTTTAACAAGTTTGTACTTATTAATAATAACTACGAAATTGTTTAAAAAAAATATTTAAAAAGTCGATATTTAATATAGTTTTTAGCTCCTAAAAAAGCGTGCATGAATAGTAAAACGTCAAGTTTTGTTGAACGGAGGGAGTATTAGAATACTATAAGAGTATGTTTTGAGGAGAAATCATATAAGTAACTAACAAATGTTTAATAAAACCTTATATTAACTACTAAATTTATATTTGAATACCATAAGAGTATGTTTTTAGGAAATCTCATATAAGTAACTAACGAATGTTTAAAAAAACTTTATATTAATTACTAAATTCTTATTAGAATACTATAAGAGTATGTTTTTGAGGAAATCTCATATAAGTAACTAACAAATGTTTAATAAAACCTTATATTAACTACTAAATTCATATTAGAATACTATATGAGTATGTTTTGAGGAAAAATCATATAAGTAAATAACACATGTTTAATAAAACTTTATATTAACTAAGAAATTTTTGTTAGAATACGATAAAAGTATGTTTTGAGGAAAACTCACGTAAGTAACAAAAAAATGTTGAATAAAACCTTATATTAACTACTAAATTCATATTAGAATACTATAAGAGTATGTTTTGAGGAGAAATCATATAAGTAACTAACAAATGTTTAATAAAACCTTATATTAACAACTAAATTCATATTAGAATACTATATGAGTATGTTTTGAGGAAAAATCATATAAGTAAATAACAAATGTTTAATAAAACCTTATATTAACTACTAAATTCTTATTAGAATACTATAAAAGTATGTTTTGAGGAAAAATCATATAAGTAACTAACAAATATTTAATAAAACTTTATATTAACTAAGAAATTTTTGTTAGAATACGATAAAAGTATGTTTTGAGGAAAACTCATGTAAGTAACTAACAAATGTGGAATAAAACCTTATATTAACTACTAAATTCATATTAGAATACTATAAGAGTATGTTTTGAGGAGAAATCATATAAGTAACTAACAAATGTTGAATAAAACCTTATATTAACTACTAAATTCATATTAGAATACTATAAGAGTATGTTTTGAGGAGAAATCATATAAGTAACTAACAAATGTTTAATAAAACCTTATATTAACTACTAAATTCATATTAGAATACTATAAGAGTATGTTTGAAGGAAAAATCATATAAGTAAATAACAAATTTTTAATAAAACCTTATATTAATTACTAAATTCTTATTAGAATACTATAAGAGTATGTTTTGAGGAAAAATCATATAAGTAAATAACAAATGTTTAATAAAACCATACATTAACTACTAAATTCATATTAAAATACTATAAGAGTATGTTTTGAGGAGAAATCATATAAGTAACTAACAAATGTTTAATAAAACCTTATATTAACTATTAAATTCATATTAGAATACTATAAGAATATGTTTTGAGGAAAAATCATATAAGTAAATAACAAATGTTTAATAAAACTTTATATTGACAACTTAGTTCATATTAGAATACTATAAGAGTATGTTTTGAGGAAAAATCATATAAGTAACTAACAAATGTTTAATAAAACCTTATATTAACTACTAAATTTATATTTGAATACTATAAGAGTATGTTTGGAGGAAATCTCATATAAGTAACTAACGAATGTTGAATAAAACTTTATATTAATTACTAAATTCTTATTAGAATACTATAATAGTATGTTTTTGAGGAAATCTCATATAAGTAACTAACAAATGTTTAATAAAACCTTATATTAACTACTAAATTCATATTAGAATACTATATGAGTATGTTTTGAGGAAAAATCATATAAGCAAATAACACATGTTTAATAAAACTTTATATTAACTAAGAAATTTTTGTTAGAATACGATAAAAGTATGTTTTGAGGAAAACTCACGTAAGTAACAAACAAATTTTGAATAAAACCTTATATTAACTACTAAATTCATATTAGAATACTATAAGAGTATGTTTTGGGGAGAAATCATATAAGTAACTAACAAATGTTTAATAAAACCTTATATTAACTACTAAATTCATATTAGAATACTATATGAGTATGTTTTGAGGAAAAATCATATAAGTAAATAACAAATGTTTAATAAAACCTTATATTAACTACTAAATTCTTATTAGAATACTATAAAAGTATGTTTTGAGTAAAAATCATATCAGTAAGTAACAAACGTTTAATAAAACCTTATATTAACTACTAAATTTATAATTGAATACTATAAGAGTATGTTTTGAGGAAAAATCATATAAGTAACTAACAAATATTTAATAAGACTTTATATTAACTAAGAAATTTTTGTTAGAATACGATAAAAGTATGTTTTGAGGAAAACTCATGTAAGTAACTAACAAATGTTGAATAAAACCTTATATTAACTACTAAACTCCTATTAGAATACTATAAGAGTATGTTTTGAGGAGAAATCATATAAGTAACTAACAAATGTTTAATAAAACCTTATATTAACTATTAAATTCATATTAGAATACTATAAGAATATGTTTTGATGAAAAATCATATAAGTAAATAACAAATGTTTAATAAAACTTTATATTAACTACTTAGTTCATATTAGAATACTATAAGAGTATGTTTTGAGGTAAAATCATATAAGTAACTAACAAATGTTTAATAAAACCTTATATTAACTACTAAATTTATATTTGAATACTATAAGAGTATGTTTTGAGGAAATCTCATATAAGTAACGAACGAATGTTTAAAAAAACTTTATATTAATTACTAAATTCTTATTAGAATACTATAAGAGTATGTTTTTGAGGAAATCTCATATAAGTAACTAACAAATGTTTAATAAAACCTTATATTAACTACTAAATTCATATTAGAATACTATATGAGTATGTTTTGAGGAAAAATCATATAAGTAAATAACACATGTTTAATAAAACTTTATATTAACTAAGAAATTTTTGTTAGAATACGATAAAAGTATGTTTTGAGGAAAAATCATATATGTAACCAACAGATGTTGAATAAAACCTTATATTAACTACTAAATTCATATTAGAATACTATAAGAGTATGTTTTGAGGAAAAATCATATAAGTAAATAACAAATGTTTAATAAAACCTTATATTAACTAATAAATTTTTATTAGAATACAACAAGAGTATGTTTTGAGGAAAAATCATATAACTAACTAACAAATGTTTAATAAAACCTTATTATAACTACTAAATTTATATTCAAATACGATAAGAGTATGTTTTGAGGAAAAATCATATAAGTAACTAACAAATTTATAATAAAACTTTATATTAGCTAAGAAATTGTTGTTAGAATACGATAAAAGTATGTTTTGAGGAAAACTCATTTAAGTAACTAGCAAATGTTGAATAAAACCTTATATTAACTACTAAATTCATATTAGAATACTATAAGAGTATGTTTTGAGGAGAAATCATATAAGTAACTAACAAATGTTGAATAAAACCTAATATTAACTACTAAATTCATATTAGAATACTATAAGAGTATGTTTTGAGGAGAAATCATATAAGTAACTAACAAATGTTTAATAAAACCTTATATTAACTATTAAATTCATATTAGAATTCTATAAGAATATGTTTTGAGGAAAAATCATATAAGTAAATAACAAATGTTTAATAAAACTTTATATTAACTACTTAGTTCATATTAGAATACTATAAGAGTATGTTTTGAGGAAAAATCATATAAGTAACTAACAAATGTTTAATAAAACCTTATATTAACAACTAAATTTATATTTGAATACTATAAGAGTATGTTTTGAGGAAATTTCATATAAGTAACTAACGAATGTTTAATAAAACTTTATATTAATTACTAAATTCTTTAGAATACTATAAGAGTATGTTTTTGAGGAAATCTCATATAAGTAACTAACAAATGTTTAATAAAACCTTATATTAACTACTAAATTCGTATTAGAATACTATATGAGTATGTTTTGAGGAAAAATCATATAAGTAAATAACACATGTTTAATAAAACTTTATATTAACTAAGAAATTTTTGTTAGAATATGATAAAAGTATGTTTTGAGGAAAACTCACGTAAGTAACAAACAAATTTTGAATAAAACCTTATATTAACTAGTAAATTCATATTAGAATACTATAAGAGTATGTTTTGAGGAGAAATCATATAAGTAACTAACAAATGTTGAATAAAACCTTATATTAACTACTAAATTCATATTAGAATACTATAAGAGTATGTTTTGAGGAGAAATCATATAAGTAACTAACAAATGTTTAATAAAACCTTATATTAACTATTAAATTCATATTAGAATACTATAAGAATATGTTTTGAGGAAAAATCATATAAGTAAATAACAAATGTTTAATAAAACTTTATATTAACTACTTAGTTCATATTAGAATACAACAAGAGTATGTTTTGAGGAAAAATCATATAAGTAACTAACAAATGTTTAATAAAACCTTATATTAACTACTAAATTTATATTTGAATACTATAAGACGTTTTGAGGAAATCTCATATAAGTAACTAACGAATGTTTAATAAAACTTTATATTAATTACTAAATTCTTATTAGAATACTATTAGAGTATGTTTTTGAGGAAATCTCATATAAGTAACTAACAAATGTTTAATAAAACCTTATATTAACTACTAAATTCATATTAGAATACTATATGAGTATGTTTTGAGGAAAAATCATATAAGTAAATAGCACATGTTTAATAAAACTTTATATTAACTAAGAAATTTTTGTTAGAATACGATAAAAGTATGTTTTGAGGAAAACTCACGTAAGTAACAAACAAATGTTGAATAAAACCTTATATTAACTACTAAATTCATATTAGAATACTATAAGAGTATGTTTTGAGGAGAAATCATATAAGTAACTAACAAATGTTTAATAAAACCTCATATTAACAACTAAATTCATATTAGAATACTATATGAGTATGTTTTGAGGAAAAATCATATAAGTAAATAACAAATGTTTAATAAAACCTTATATTAACTACTAAATTCTTATTAGAATACTATAAAAGTATGTTTTGAGGAAAAATCATATAAGTAACTAACAAATATTTAATAAAACTTTATATTAACTAAGAAATTTTTGTTAGAATACGATAAAAGTATGTTTTGAGGAAAACTCATGTAAGTAACTAACAAATGTTGAATAAAACCTTATATTAACTACTAAACTCCTATTAGAATACTATAAGAGTATGTTTTGAGGAGAAATCATATAAGTAACTAACAAATGTTTAATAAAACCTTATATATTAACTACTAAATTTATATTCGAATACGATAAGAGTATGTTTTGATGAAAAATCATATAAGTAACTAACAAATGTATAATAAAACTTTATATTAGCTAAGAAATTGTTGTTAGAATACGATAAAAGTATGTTTTGAGGAAAACTCATTTAAGTAACTAGCAAATGTTGAATAAAACCTTATATTAACTACTAAATTCATATTAGAATACTATAAGAGTATGTTTTGAGGAGAAATCATATAAGTAACTAACAAATGTTGAATAAAACCTAATATTAACTACTAAATTCATATTAGAATACTATAAGAGTATGTTTTGAGGAGAAATCATATAAGTAACTAACAAATGTTTAATAAAACCTTATATTAACTATTAAATTCATATTAGAATACTATAAGAATATGTTTTGAGGAAAAATCATATAAGTAAATAACAAATGTTTAATAAAACCTTATATTAACTACTAAATTTATATTTGAATACTATAAGAGTATGTTTTGAGGAAATCTCATATAAGTAACGAACGAATGTTTAATAAAACTTTGTATTAATTACTAAATTCTTATTAGAATACTATAAGAGTATGTTTTTGAGGAAATCTCTTATAAGTAACTAACAAATGTTTAATAAAACCTTATATTAACTACTAAATTCATATTAGAATACTATATGAGTATGTTTTGAGGAAAAATCATATAAGTAAATAACACATGTTTAATAAAACTTTATATTAACTAAGAAATTTTTGTTAGAATACGATAAAAGTATGTTTTGAGGAAAAATCATATATGTAACCAACAGATGTTGAATAAAACAGATGTTGAATAAAACCTTATATTAACAACTAAATTCATATTAGAATACTATAAGAGTATGTTTTGAGGAAAAATCATATAAGTAAATAACAAATGTTTAATAAAACCTTATATTAACTAATAAATTTTTATTAGAATACAACAAGAGTATGTTTTGAGGAAAAATCATATAAGTAACTAACAAATGTTTAATAAAACCTTATATTAACTACTAAATTTATATTTGAATACGATAAGAGTATGTTTTGAGGAAAAATCATATAAGTAACTAACAAATGTATAATAAAACTTTATATTAGCTAAGAAATTGTTGTTAGAATACGATAAAAGTATGTTTTGAGGAAAACTCATTTAAGTAACTAGCAAATGTTGAATAAAACCTTATATTAACTACTAAATTCATATTAGAATACTATAAGAGTATGTTTTGAGGAGAAATCATATAAGTAACTAACAAATGTTGAATAAAACCTTATATTAACTACTAAATTCATAGTCCCTCCGTTCAACAAAACTTGTCGTTTACTATTCACGCACGCTTTTTTAGAATGATAAAAACTATATAAAATATTCATTTTTTTATAAAAATTTTTTAACAAATTTGTACTTATTAATAATAACTACGAAATTGTTTAAAAAAAATATTTAAAAAGTCGATATTTAATATAGTTTTTAGCTCCTAAAAAAGCGTGCATCAATAGTAAAACGTCAAGTTTTGTTGAACGGAGGGAGTATTAGAATACTATAAGAGTATGTTTTGAGGAGAAATCATATAAGTAACTAACAAATGTTTAATAAAACCTTATATTAACTACTAAATTTATATTTGAATACTATAAGAGTATGTTTTGAGGAAATCTCATATAAGTAACGAACGAATGTTTAAAAAAACTTTATATTAATTACTAAATTCTTATTAGAATACTATAAGAGTATGTTTTTGAGGAAATCTCATATAAGTAACTAACAAATGTTTAATAAAACCTTATATTAACTACTAAATTCATATTAGAATACTATATGAGTATGTTTTGAGGAAAAATCATATAAGTAAATAACACATGTTTAATAAAACTTTATATTAACTAAGAAATTTTTGTTAGAATACGATAAAAGTATGTTTTGAGGAAAAATCATATATGTAACCAACAGATGTTGAATAAAACAGATGTTGAATAAAACCTTATATTAACTACTAAATTCATATTAGAATACTATAAGAGTATGTTTTGAGGAAAAATCATATAAGTAAATAACAAATGTTTAATAAAACCTTATATTAACTAATAAATTTTTATTAGAATACAACAAGAGTATGTTTTGAGGAAAAATCATATAAGTAACTAACAAATGTTTAATAAAACCTTATATTAACTACTAAATTTATATTCGAATACGATAAGAGTATGTTTTGAGGAAAAATCATATAAGTAACTAACAAATGTATAATAAAACTTTATATTAGCTAAGAAATTGTTGTTAGAATACGATAAAAGTATGTTTTGAGGAAAACTCATTTAAGTAACTAGAAAATGTTGAATAAAACCTTATATTAACTACTAAATTCATATTAGAATACTATAAGAGTATGTTTTGAGGAGAAATCATATAAGTAACTAACAAATGTTGAATAAAACCTAATATTAACTACTAAATTCATATTAGAATACTATAAGAGTATGTTTTGAGGAGAAATCATATAAGTAACTAACAAATGTTTAATAAAACCTTATATTAACTATTAAATTCATATTAGAATTCTATAAGAATATGTTTTGAGGAAAAATCATATAAGTAAATAACAAATGTTTAATAAAACTTTATATTAACTACTTAGTTCATATTAGAATACTATAAGAGTATGTTTTGAGGAAAAATCATATAAGTAACTAACAAATGTTTAATAAAACCTTATATTAACTACTAAATTTATATTTGAATACTATAAGAGTATGTTTTGAGGAAATCTCATATAAGTAACGAACGAATGTTTAATAAAACTTTATATTAATTACTAAATTCTTATTAGAATACTATAAGAGTATGTTTTTGAGGAAATCTCATATAAGTAACTAACAAATGTTTAATAAAACCTTATATTAACTACTAAATTCATATTAGAATACTATATGAGTATGTTTTGAGGAAAAATCATATAAGCAAATAACACATGTTTAATAAAACTTTATATTAACTAAGAAATTTTTGTTAGAATACGATAAAAGTATGTTTTGAGGAAAACTCACGTAAGTAACAAACAAATTTTGAATAAAACCTTATATTAACTACTAAATTCATATTAGAATACTATAAGAGTATGTTTTGAGGAGAAATCATATAAGTAACTAACAAATGTTTAATAAAACCTTATATTAACTACTAAATTCATATTAGAATACTATATGAGTATGTTTTGAGGAAAAATCATATAAGTAAATAACAAATGTTTAATAAAACCTTATATTAACTACTAAATTCTTATTAGAATACTATAAAAGTATGTTTTGAGTAAAAATCATATAAGTAAGTAACAAACGTTTAATAAAACCTTATATTAACTACTAAATTTATAATTGAATACTATAAGAGTATGTTTTGAGGAAAAATCATATAAGTAACTAACAAATATTTAATAAGACTTTATATTAACTAAGAAATTTTTGTTAGAATACGATAAAAGTATGTTTTGAGGAAAACTCATGTAAGTAACTAACAAATGTTGAATAAAACCTTATATTAACTACTAAACTCCTATTAGAATACTATAAGAGTATGTTTTGAGGAGAAATCATATAAGTAACTAACAAATGTTAAATAAAACCTTATATTAACTATTAAATTCATATTAGAATACTATAAGAATATGTTTTGAGGAAAAATCATATAAGTAAATAACAAATGTTTAATAAAACTTTATATTAACTACTTAGTTCATATTAGAATACTATAAGAGTATGTTTTGAGGAAAAATCATATAAGTAACTAACAAATGTTTAATAAAACCTTATATTAACTACTAAATTTATATATGAATACTATAAGAGTATGTTTTGAGGAAATCTCATATAAGTAACGAACGAATGTTTAATAAAACTTTATATTAATTACTAAATTCTTATTAGAATACTATAAGAGTATGTTTTTGAGGAAATCTCATATAAGTAACTAACAAATGTTTAATAAAACCTTATATTAACTACTAAATTCATATTAGAATACTATATGAGTATGTTTTGAGGAAAAATCATATAAGTAACTAACAAATGTTTAATAAAACCTTATATTAACTATTAAATTCATATTAGAATACTATAAGAATATGTTTTGAGGAAAAATCATATAAGTAAATAACAAATGTTTAATAAAACTTTATATTAACTACTTAGTTCATATTAGAATACAACAAGAGTATGTTTTGAGGAAAAATCATATAAGTAACTAACAAATGTTTAATAAAACCTTATATTAACTACTAAATTTATATTTGAATACTATAAGACGTTTTGAGGAAATCTCATATAAGTAACTAACGAATGTTTAATAAAACTTTATATTAATTACTAAATTCTTATTAGAATACTATAAGAGTATGTTTTTGAGGAAATCTCATATAAGTAACTAACAAATGTTTAATAAAACCTTATATTAACTACTAAATTCATATTAGAATACTATATGAGTATGTTTTGAGGAAAAATCATATAAGTAAATAGCACATGTTTAATAAAACTTTATATTAACTAAGAAATTTTTGTTAGAATACGATAAAAGTATGTTTTGAGGAAAATTCACGTAAGTAACAAACAAATGTTGAATAAAACCTTATATTAACTACTAAATTCATATTAGAATACTATAAGAGTATGTTTTGAGGAGAAATCATATAAGTAACTAACAAATGTTTAATAAAACCTCATATTAACAACTAAATTCTTATTAGAATACTATAAGAGTATGTTTTGAGGAAAAATCATATAAGTAAATAACAAATGTTTAATAAAACTTTATATTGACAACTTAGTTCATATTAGAATACTATAAGAGTATGTTTTGAGGAAAAATCATATAAGTAACTAACAAATGATTAATAAAACCTTATATTAACTACTAAATTTATATTTGAATACTATAAGAGTATGTTTGGAGGAAATCTCATATAAGTAACTAACGAATGTTGAATAAAACTTTATATTAATTACTAAATTCTTATTAGAATACTATAAGAGTATGTTTTTGAGGTAATCTCATATAAGTAACTAACAAATGTTTAATAAAACCTTATATTAACTACTAAATTCATATTAGAATACTATATGAGTATGTTTTGAGGAAAAATCATATAAGCAAATAACACATGTTTAATAAAACTTTATATTAACTAAGAAATTTTTGTTAGAATACGATAAAAGTATGTTTTGAGGAAAACTCACGTAAGTAACAAACAAATTTTGAATAAAACCTTATATTAACTACTAAATTCATATTAGAATACTATAAGAGTATGTTTTGAGGAGAAATCATATAAGTAACTAACAAATGTTTAATAAAACCTTATATTAACTACTAAATTCATATTAGAATACTATATGAGTATGTTTTGAGGAAAAATCATATAAGTAAATAACAAATGTTTAATAAAACCTTATATTAACTACTAAATTCTTATTAGAATACTATAAAAGTATGTTTTGAGTAAAAATCATATAAGTAAGTAACAAACGTTTAATAAAACCTTATATTAACTACTAAATTTATAATTGAATACTATAAGAGTATGTTTTGAGGAAAAATCATATAAGTAACTAACAAATATTTAATAAGACTTTATATTAACTAAGAAATTTTTGTTAGAATACGATAAAAGTATGTTTTGAGGAAAACTCATGTAAGTAACTAACAAATGTTGAATAAAACCTTATATTAACTACTAAACTCCTATTAGAATACTATAAGAGTATGTTTTGAGGAGAAATCATATAAGTAACTAACAAATGTTAAATAAAACCTTATATTAACTATTAAATTCATATTAGAATACTATAAGAATATGTTTTGAGGAAAAATCATATAAGTAAATAACAAATGTTTAATAAAACTTTATATTAACTACTTAGTTCATATTAGAATACTATAAGAGTATGTTTTGAGGAAAAATCATATAAGTAACTAACAAATGTTTAATAAAACCTTATATTAACTACTAAATTTATATATGAATACTATAAGAGTATGTTTTGAGGAAATCTCATATAAGTAACGAACGAATGTTTAATAAAACTTTATATTAATTACTAAATTCTTATTAGAATACTATAAGAGTATGTTTTTGAGGAAATCTCATATAAGTAACTAACAAATGTTTAATAAAACCTTATATTAACTACTAAATTCATATTAGAATACTATATGAGTATGTTTTGAGGAAAAATCATATAAGTAAATAACACATGTTTAATAAAACTTTATATTAACTAAGAAATTTTTGTTAGAATACGATAAAAGTATGTTTTGAGGAAAAATCATATATGTAACCAACAGATGTTGAATAAAACAGATGTTGAATGAAACCTTATATTAACTACTAAATTCATATTAGAATACTATAAGAGTATGTTTTGAGGAAAAATCATATAAGTAACTAACAAATGTTTAATAAAACCTTATATTAACTACTAAATTTATATTCGAATACGATAAGAGTATGTTTTGATGAAAAATCATATAAGTAACTAACAAATGTATAATAAAACTTTATATTAGCTAAGAAATTGTTGTTAGAATACGATAAAAGTATGTTTTGAGGAAAACTCATTTAAGTAACTAGCAAATGTTGAATAAAACCTTATATTAACTACTAAATTCATATTAGAATACTATAAGAGTATGTTTTGAGGAGAAATCATATAAGTAACTAACAAATGTTGAATAAAACCTAATATTAACTACTAAATTCAAATTAGAATACTATAAGAGTATGTTTTGAGGAGAAATCATATAAGTAACTAACAAATGTTTAATAAAACCCTATATTAACTATTAAATTCATATTAGAATACTATAAGAATATGTTTTGAGGAAAAATCATATAAATAAATAACAAATGTTTAATAAAACTTTATATTAACTACTTAGTTCATATTAGAATACTATAAGAGTATGTTTTGAGGAAAAATCATATAAGTAACTAACAAATGTTTAATAAAACCTTATATTAACTACTAAATTTATATTTGAATACCATAAGAGTATGTTTTGAGGAAATCTCATATAAGTAACTAACGAATGTTTAATAAAACTTTATATTAATTACTAAATTCTTTAGAATACTATAAGAGTATGTTTTTGAGGAAATCTCATATAACTAACTAACAAATGTTTAATAAAACCTTATATTAACTACTAAATTCATATTAGAATACTATATGAGTATGTTTTGAGGAAAAATCATATAAGTAAATAACACATGTTTAATAAAACTTTATATTAACTAAGAAATTTTTGTTAGAATATGATAAAAGTATGTTTTGAGGAAAACTCACGTAAGTAACAAACAAATTTTGAATAAAACCTTATATTAACTACTAAATTCATATTAGAATACTATAAGAGTATGTTTTGAGGAGAAATCATATAAGTAACTAACAAATGTTTAATAAAACCTTATATTAACTACTAAATTCATATTAGAATACTATATGAGTATGTTTTGAGGAAAAATCATATAAGTAAATAACAAATGTTTAATAAAACCTTATATTAACTACTAAATTCTTATTAGAATACTATAAAAGTATGTTTTGAGTAAAAATCATATAAGTAAGTAACAAACGTTTAATAAAACCTTATATTAACTACTAAATTTATAATTGAATACTATAAGAGTATGTTTTGAGGAAAAATCATATAAGTAACTAACAAATATTTAATAAGACTTTATATTAACTAAGAAATTTTTGTTAGAATACGATAAAAGTATGTTTTGAGGAAAACTCATGTAAGTAACTAACAAATGTTGAATAAAACCTTATATTAACTACTAAATTCCTATTAGAATACTATAAGAGTATGTTTTGAGGAGAAATCATATAAGTAACTAACAAATGTTTAATAAAACCTTATATTAACTATTAAATTCATATTAGAATACTATAAGAATATGTTTTGAGGAAACATCATATAAGTAAATAACAAATGTTTAATAAAACTTTATATTAACTACTTAGTTCATATTAGAATACTATAAGAGTATGTTTTGAGGAAAAATCATATAAGTAACTAACAAATGTTTAATAAAACCTTATATTAACTACTAAATTTATATTTGAATACTATAAGAGTATGTTTTGAGGAAATCTCATATAAGTAACGAACGAATGTTTAATAAAACTTTATATTAATTACTAAATTCTTATTAGAATACTATAAGAGTATGTTTTTGAGGAAATCTCTTATAAGTAACTAACAAATGTTTAATAAAACCTTATATTAACTACTAAATTCATATTAGAATACTATATGAGTATGTTTTGAGGAAAAATCATATAAGTAAATAACACATGTTTAATAAAACTTTATATTAACTAAGAAATTTTTGTTAGAATACGATAAAAGTATGTTTTGAGGAAAAATCATATATGTAACCAACAGATGTTGAATAAAACAGATGTTGAATAAAACCTTATATTAACTACTAAATTCATATTAGAATACTATAAGAGTATGTTTTGATGAAAAATCATATAAGTAAATAACAAATGTTTAATAAAACCTTATATTAACTAATAAATTTTTATTAGAATACAACAAGAGTATGTTTTGAGGAAAAATCATATAAGTAACTAACAAATGTTTAATAAAACCTTATATTAACTACTAAATTTATATTTGAATACGATAAGAGTATGTTTTGAGGAAAAATCATATAAATAACTAACAAATGTATAATAAAACTTTTTATTAGCTAAGAAATTGTTGTTAGAATACGATAAAAGTATGTTTTGAGGAAAACTCATTTAAGTAACTAGCAAATGTTGAATAAAACCTTATATTAACTACTAAATTCATATTAGAATACTATAAGAGTATGTTTTGAGGAGAAATCATATAAGTAACTAACAAATGTTGAATAAAACCTTATATTAACTACTAAATTCATATTAGAATACTATAAGAGTATGTTTTGAGGAGAAATCATATAAGTAACTAACAAATGTTTAATAAAACCTTATATTAACTATTAAATTCATATTAGAATACTATAAGAATATGTTTTGAGGAAAAATCATATAAGTAAATAACAAATGTTTAATAAAACTTTATATTTACTACTTAGTTCATATTAGAATACTATAAGAGTATGTTTTGAGGAAAAATCATATAAGTAACTAACAAATGTTTAATAAAACCTTATATTAACTACTAAATTTATATTTGAATACCATAAGAGTATGTTTTGAGGAAATCTCATATAAGTAACTAACGAATGTTTAATAAAACTTTATATTAATTACTAAATTCTTATTAGAATACTATAAGAGTATGTTTTTGAGGAAAACTCATATAAGTAACTAACAAATGTTTAATAAAACCTTATATTAACTACTAAATTCATATTAGAATACTATATGAGTATGTTTTGAGGAAAAATCATATAAGTAAATAACACATGTTTAATAAAACTTTATATTAACTAAGAAATTTTTGTTAGAATACGATAAAAGTATGTTTTGAGGAAAACTCACGTAAGTAACAAACAAATGTTGAATAAAACCTTATATTAACTACTAAATTCATATTAGAATACTATAAGAGTATGTTTTGAGGAGAAATCATATAAGTAACTAACAAATGTTTAATAAAACCTTATATTAACAACTAAATTCATATTAGAATACTATATGAGTATGTTTTGAGGAAAAATCATATAAGTAAATAACAAATGTTTAATAAAACAATATATTAACTACTAAATTCTTATTAGAATACTATAAAAGTATGTTTTGAGGAAAAATCATATAAGTAACTAAAAAATATTTAATAAAACTTTATATTAACTAAGAAATTTTTGTTAGAATACGATAAAAGTATGTTTTGAGGAAAACTCATGTAAGTAACTAACAAATGTTGAATAAAACCTTATATTAACTACTAAATTCATATTAGAATACTATAAGAGTTTGTTTTGAGGAGAAATCATATAAGTAACTAACAAATGTTGAATAAAACCTTATATTAACTAGTAAATTCATATTAGAATACTATAAAAGTATGTTTTGAGGAAAAATCATATGAGTAACTAACAAATGTGGAATAAAACCTTATATTAACTACTAAATTCATATTAGAATACTATAAGAGTATGTTTTGATGAGAAATCATATAAGTAACTAACAAATGTTGAATATAACCTTATATTAACTACTAAATTCATATTAGAATACTATAAGAGTATGTTTTGAGGAGAAATCATATAAGTAACTAACAAATGTTTAATAAAACCTTATATTAACTACTAAATTCATATTAGAATACTATAAGAGTATGTTTGGAGGAAAAATCATATAAGTAAATAACAAATGTTTAATAAAACCTTATATTAATTACTAAATTCTTATTAGAATACTATAAGAGTATCTTTTGAGGAAAAATCATATAAGTAAATAACAAATGTTTAATAAAACCATACATTAACTACTAAATTCATATTAAAATAATATAAGAGTATCTTTTGAGGAAAAATCATATATGTAACTAACAGATGTTTAATAAAACTTTATATTAACTAAGAAATTCTTATTAGAATACTATAAGAGTATGTTTTGAGGAAAAATCATATAAGTAAATAACAAATGTTTAATAAAACCTTATATTAACTAATAAATTTTTATTAGAATACAACAAGAGTATAATTTGAGGAATAATCATATAAGTAACTAACAAATGTTTAATAAAACCTTATATTAACTACTAAATTTATATTTGAGTACTATAAGAGTATGTTTTGAGGAAAAATCATATAAGTAACTAACAAATGTATAGTAAAACTTTATATTAACTAAGATTTTGTTGTTAGAATACGATAAAAGTATGTTTTTGAGGAAAACTCATATAATAAAACTTGGGTTTGGACCTCTTGGGTCTCAGTGGGATTCATACGATACGCAGGTCGATTAGGCAATGCAGCCCCTGGAATAAGATCAATTTGATGCTCAATTCCACGAATAGGGGGTAGACCTGGTGGTATTTCATCGGGGAACACATCCTTAAACTCCTCAAGAAGAGCGAGAATGTTCGATGGAAGAGAAGCTTTAAGCTCTTCACTCAACATGCTCAAGCTCTTGCAAAGGCGCATAAGCATAGTTCCACCATCCGCAAATTCGTCCAGGAATGTGCTTTTGGAAACCAAAAACACACTCTTAGCTCGAGTTTGAGGATCCACTTGGCTCGACTGAGCCTCCTGATCTAACTCACCTTTACTTACCTTCCGCTTCTCAATCTCATCAGCTACTTGCGTAGGTGTCATGGGTTTGAGAATGACATTCTTTCCCTGAAAAGTAAAGGTATAACGATTAGTAAACCCATCATGAATAACCTTACGATCAGATTGCCAAGGACGGCCTAATAGTATATGACAAGCTTGCATAGGTACAATATCACATAAAACATCATCTTCATAATGTCCTAGTTTAATATGCACTTTAACTTGTCTATGAACTTTTAATAAGCCACAATCATTCATCCAATGCAATTTGTAAGGTCTAGGGTGTTGTACAGTAGGTAAATGCAATTTGTCAACCATTTCTTGACTAGCTAAATTACAGCAACTACCTCCATCAATGATCACATTTACAACCTTTCCTTTAACTAGACAACGAGTATGAAATAAGTTTTCTCTTTGATTATCTTCACATGGTGTAGGAACAACACTTAAAACTCTTCTAACAATCAAAGATTCTCCATGTTCATATTCAACCTCATTATCATCATTTTCATAGCAAACAAGGTTTAAGTTCTGATCATTGTCATTATTAGCATTCTCATCAGGTTCATCACAAGAGTTTTCAGATTCATATTCTCCAAATTGATTAACCATGAGAGTTTTCTTATTAGGGCAATCCTTCATATAATGTCCTCTACCTTGGCATTTAAAGCATACAATATCTCTAGATCTAAGGGTAGAAGAGTTAGGATTACTCCCTTTGGGACCAGTAGATGTCCCAGACGATTCACGTCCATTCCAGACGCCTTTTCCTTTGTCGAGGGGCTGTTGGGGTTGTCGACCATCACCTCTTCCTTGGGGCTGCTGAGCTCGGTCTCTAGGCACCATTTCCGAGCGCCCTTGGGGCTGTTGAGGCCGATTGGGACGCCACCCTTGTTGCTGGCCACTCGACATTCTTCCTTGGCTCTTGTAACGTTGTCCCTTTTCTACTTTAATTGCTAAGTGCAACAATTCAGTAGGAGTAGTATAGGGAAAGTAATCAATCTCATGAGCTAAAGCGGGATGCAATATCCTAAGATATCTAGCATTTGTATCTTCATAAGGTTCATTCACATTATCTCGAGCCATAGTTTCTTGCATAAGATTAAAGGTTTCCTCAACAGTTTTATTACCTTGCTTAAGATTTTCTAATCTTTGCCTAAGCTCTCTAGCATAATGTTGAGGTACAAATCTATTTCTCATTAATGCTTTAAGTTGATCCCAAGAAGCAATAGGTGCATCAAGAGCTCTTCTTCTTTCTTTAACTAGGTTATCCCACCAAATTAAAGCAAAGCCTGTAAATTCTAGAGTAGCTAATTGCACCTTTTTAGCATTTGAGAAATTATGACAATTCCAAATCTGATCCATTTTAGTTTCCCAATCAATGTATGCATCTGGATCAGTTTTACCTTCGAAAGGAGGAATCTTTACCTTGACCTTACCTATGCCGTCCTCGTCATTGTACCTAGGTGGTCGGTTCTGATTTCCTCTTTGATTCCGTCTCGGACGCTGCTCCCAATACTCCTCTTCTTGGAAGTCATCATCTTGCTCCGAGTAGTAGAATTGCTCCTGGAAGCCTCGACCTCTTCCCCTTCCCTGTCCTTGTCCTTGCATATTAACAAACCCGTTATTCCGATCATTTCTCCCACCTCGTGGAGAGTTGTTTTCATTGAATAAAGGATTATCTAAATTAACATTGACATGAGGATTAGGATTAGGGTTAGGATTTATGACCTCTCTTTCATCATTAGGCGTCTCTTCACGCCTTGGGTTACCTTGACCACCCACTGTATTAGAGCCACTCGGCCTAGCTTCTAGGGCTGTCAATCGATCTAAGATGGCTGTCAAAGTGTTGGTGAGGTTGTTGAATTGCTCGGGTGTCACAGTAGCACTCGAGTTACCCTCATTGTTAGGGTTGTTACCATCATTGTTTCCCTGATTGTTAGACATGATAACAAAGACAAAAGAAACACAGAAATATGTTAAAGGTTAGTAAAACTTATAAACACCTCACAATTGTGTTTCTCTCACACTCCCTCTCTGATTGATATATCACGCTTGCTAGGGCAATCCGCTTTGGGCAAATCAACTACCAAGCAAAAACTAAGCAATCAAAGTATGCAAATAAGAGAATGAATGAAACAACAATCAATAAGTACTCGTCAAGAGAGAAAGAGTACTCAACAGCAGCTATAACACTTGATTCAAGCAAAACAGATGGGTAATTGCAAGAAATCAGTTCGACACTCAAAGAGATCACTCGGCAGGGGCTGAGATCACTCGACACACACAAGAGAGAACTCGGCAAGGGCTGAGATCACTCGACTCAATCAAAGCAAACACACAACAGCACTCGATCAAGGAGAGAAAGAGTACTCGACACAAAAGAAGATAAGAAAGCAAAAGAAAACTTGGAAATTTACCTCTTTTGATTGAAAACCTTTAAGTTAGGACGTTGTAGTTGCAGGGTAGGGTTTCAATTTTGTGGAGGTGTATGTGTTTGGGATAGGGTATGTCGACTAGGGCTGAGAAAAGGGGTTCACCAATTGTCCTTGGGAGCTTTCTTGCACTAGATCAAACAAACACTTTCCTTTCTCTTTTTTTTTTTTAACTTACTTTTACCCCTAGTGAATTTTATCCTCCTAGGTCCAAGTTTAAGATTAAATTTCGAAACTGATTTTTTTTTTTTTTTTTATACTAATGCAAGAAAGACTCTAAGAATGTATATAGGACTCGAAAATCTGAAATTTATGGTGATAGAAGATAAAAATTCAGCCCTAATGCAAAGATATAGATAGAATGGCTAATTTAGGTAATAGGATCTATCTTGTGCCTTTTTGTGATAGTTGATAGATATAATGGAATTAAATCTAACAACTTTAAAAATCTGATTTTTGATAGGCAATAGATAAATGGAATTAGATAAAAGATAAATCAAAATTCCAAAGATAGAATAGATAAACAAAAGGGTAGAAAGATAACAAACTAGGGTTTGCTCTTTGTGTGGTGTAGTAGAATCGGCCAAGGGGACTATGGGGACAGAACTGCCGCCGGCTTAGGGTGTTCACAATGGGATTGTGTGCACCTTTGGTCGACTCCACGGTCTCGGCTAGGCTTTGTGTTTAGGCTATGCAACCACAAACAATCACAAACTCAAGATTAGTAATATAATCAAAAAGAATGCAAGAAGTAAATAACCAAAACAAGAAAAGGACTCTTTTTTGTGGTTTGTGTGTTTATGAAAAAGAAAAGACTCAATCTTGATGTCGGAAACCAAGCTCTGATGCCAATTTGATACGGGGTTAGCCGTAGGTTGGTCCGATCTTCGACAACAAGCAAGAAACAAAAGAAAGACTCAAAGAAATAGCAAGACTCAAACCGACGCAGCAAGGTAGCTTCAAGAATCGATCAAGAAATCTGCAAGATCAATTACGAAGTTAAAGAACGGGAGCAAGAATGAATAAAGACTCAACAAGATCAGCAAGATTCGACCAAGAAGCAATCAAGATCGATCAAGATTCTCAAGAATGCAGCAAGACTCGAAATTAAAGAACAAGAATGGAAAGACACGACCTGATATGGACTGAGTCGATCTATGTAGAACAAGATAAAGACCCCAGGCCTCCTCAGAGGGTAGGAACCAATACCAATGACTACACAACCCGCCTCTACAACCCTACACAATCAAGCGGACAACTTGAAGCACAAGGAGGGGGCTTGTGGATACTAGATTCACCAAGTCTTGCAAAGTTGATGAACGGCAAAGCAAACCAAGCTGAGATTATCAATCGGGGCGAGATCCTGAAGAGCACTGCTCAATTCGATCAGATCTCTCTCTCTAAGTGTTTCACACATTTGAGAAGAATAACTTTGTATTATCAATGTTCCCATTGATTACAATGCTGGAATCGAAAATATATAGCCTTAAGGGCTGATGTTTGGCCGAAAATAATAGATAGAATAGGATAGATCTAATACTAATGGGCTTAAAATAAACCTAAGAACATAAGTAAAATAAGGTCTTAAAACTAACAACTTAAATAAGCCCAATTCAGCCCAATAATGTTCATAAGCTGAAAATAAGCTCAATACTTAGTGAAATTCGGCCTAAGCTTAATCAAGGTGGCTCGGCCTCCATTTGCACTCCAATGCACATGTATGTCTTCAATGTAGGCTCGGGGAGTTGAACCTTGCTCAAGAACAAAGCATGACCCACAAAGTTGAATGAGTCTCTCTGAAGCTTCTTAGCTCTAGCTCGAGTCATTGGTCCTTCTCCAAGTATGATGGGTGTGTCTGGAGTTGTAGAAGATGGTCCCGCATCAAGCACCCTTCGAAGATTGCGGTTATCGAGTATGATAGGACTTACAGGTGGGAGTGTTCTCCGTTCGAATTGCTAACCCTTTTGAATTGTTGACGATGATATTGCACTGACCTGACAATGGGATTTACGTGTTGATGTGCTGACCTGGTGATGACTGTTACTTGATTGCCTGTTGTCTATGATGATATGATTTGATGGCTTATAGATCTCATATACCATGATGTCTTGACTTGTTGCTACGCTGAGTTGCTAAGCATGATTTGAATTCCCTTGCCTGTAAAATGTGAACTACATATGCTAAGAAACCTGAATTGTTATCTTCTGAGGTTATGATGCAACTTGCTATCTTGAATTGATTATGTGCATATATGATGATTTGTAATAATGATTGAGCATGATGGTAAATTGGGACTTGTTGAACCCATGATGTTATGTTTATAAATGTTACTTGACATGACGTAGACCTTGTGTTTGATAATCTTAATTATTGCTTCTTCCTTAAACATGTGGGTGAGGTCGTTGGTAGCGTGGTAGAAGAGTGGCGAAAGAGCTTGAGTGGTTAGGATGATCGGGGATGTTATGAGATAAGTTGCAAGAGAGAGTTGTTGGTCTAGGTAAGACTGAGTGAGCTTTAGGAATTTTGCAAGGCATGATGTTGGTGATATCTTGGGAAGTGTGGGAAGTGTAAGAAATGGCCTTAAGAGAAGTGAGGATATAGTATGAGAGGGTACTCGGGTGTGGAGTTAGAGATAGGAGTTGAATTCTTAGAGGTGGATGGTGTGGTAGTGTTTGGCGGAATGTGGGGCGAGATTTGAGCGTCGAGATGAATTGGGATTTCTTTGGAGAATTTTTGTTTGAGTTGACGTTGGCGAGTCTAGAAGAGGATTAGTTTGGGCTTGAGAGTGGAGATGGGCGAGTGGGGATTCTGTTTTTTTATTTTGACTGGTATGATGTGATGATTTCTTGATTTTTGTGATTTATTTATATCTTCTGGCATGATGTTAGGTAACGACCATGATAAAACCTGACATGGAATGACATTATATGTTGATGCACAATGTTGAAATCTAATTGACAGTGACAAGTACTATCATGATATATTGATGCTTTGCTATCCTGTTATATTATTTTAGGAGCATGATAGGATGTGTTGTGATGTATACATGAGATTATAATGTGTTATTATCTGAAAGAATGATGTTATATTATGTGGTGGTACTCATGATGTTGTATTATATGGTTGACAGCATGATTATTGATATGTTAACTAATGAATATGACTTTGAGGATGAATATGATTTGTATATATGAGATAATAATACCAGATTTCTAAATGATCGTTATATGTCATTGTGATGAGTTAAGATGATGTTTGGTGAAAATGCTGACATTCGATGACTGATATACTGTTTCACCTCCCTTTCGCGGAATCTTAATAACATAACTGGTTGTGTTGACGTGTTGACAATGAGTTTGATTCGTTGACCTTATGATGAGGATGTACCTGTTATGACCTTGGTGTGATATCAAGATGTATGTTATGATTCTGTCATAGATAAATATTATGACCGTTAGTATGATGTGGAGACGTTGATGTGATCTTGTGGCAGTGTGCTGGCATATGTTTGAGAATTGTCATATTATGATGTACTCGTTGAGGATCGATTGGTTATGTGGTTATGCATTGCTTATGACTTGTGAATCTTGCTTGAATTGAGACTGATAGGTTGACTTGATTCTGGAAACTAGGGAGAAAATATGGGATTAGCCCTTAGAGGTGGATGATTCCACCTCCGAGCTTCTGAATTTCATTGATTGTTATGCGGGAAACTGATTGGGTTGTTGGAAGATTTTGACGGAATCTTGATTTGAAATGATTTGACTGGTTTCGGTGTAAAGTTACGTGATTAAACGTTGGATTTGGAGAGTTGAACGATTTCAAAAAGGGTTAGATTTGATTTGTAAGGAATAAAATTACCGAGAGTTTTAACAATTTTGAGGCCAATCTTTTTCAATTGTCAAACCCGGGCAACTTTATGATACTTCACGAAGTGGATACAAGCATTTTATGAGGGCGCTTGTAGGGTGCTTGCTAAGACCTAGTGATGACATTGTACAACTTTTAGAGTTGTGGTACTTCCGAAAAGTCGAAGCGAGTATGTGATAGGGGCGCTTATCGCATACTTGTCAAGGCCAATTGGAAATGTCACGACTGTGACTAGAATGTTGTGAGAATCCCGGAAGACGCAACCGAGATGATTACAAGGTTCTTGGGCATGGTCCTTGGACTCTTCAATTTCAACTTCATCCCCTACTTTATTTTGGTTTTAGTCTCGGGGACGAGACTTATTTTTAGAGGTGGATGATGTAAAGGCTCAGATTTTTAAATAATAAATTTTAATAATTAATAAAATAAAAGGGATTTATGTCAAAATTTCGGATATTTGAAAATCCTCATATTCGCCTTAAAAATCGTATTTTTAAAATCCTTCCGGCATCGTTTTAAAATTTTGATTTTGACGGAATTTGATTTCCACTTTCGAGTTGCGAGTCTTGATAGATTAATTAAATTCCGGTAATGATTTACAAGTTCGATTTAAATTTCGATAGAGTCGGGATTAGCGGGTTCGAATTTAATTGTCGGGTATATTCTCCTTGCGTTTTATGAATTGGGACCACGCAAATTCTTTCTTTTCCTTTCTTTCTCTCTCTCTCTCCCGGTCTGAATTGCAGAAACCCCCCAAAATCAACTAGACATCCTCCCCTCCCCTCCCTCTTCCATCACTCCTGCCCTCCTTTCTTTGGCAAAGTGCCAACCAACCCTCCACGCCAAATTCAGGCCATCTCCACGCCGATTGCAGGAGGATAGGATTCCCCATTTCCCTTTCCCTTTTATCTTGAATCGATGCTCCAAAGTCCAAACACAATAGCATCATCTCTCTTCCTCTCTACCTTATCCCTTCTGAAAATTAAAACTCAAAACCTCCCCTTTCTGGTTTTCTCGTAGCACTGCACACCACCACAAGACCCCCTTTCCGCCACCCAAACACTCTCCTCCCCCTCTTCTTTGTTCACCATCGCCATCCCCTTTCCTCTCGGTACGTCTCCCTTGTCCGAAACTCCGAGAAGCCGAGAGCACAGCAGCAACAATGGCGCAGCGAACCACCAATCTCCGAGCAATAGCAGTAGCATCCGGGAGCCTTGACGGAGCCCAGACGCCGAACCCAGGAGCCTCGAAGCCGCATCACCACCGCTGGCACGGAACCTCTCCATTTTCCCTTGTTTCCCGATTGGAATCCGGCCATGATCGCGGCGAAGCCAAAATCGGCGAAGAAATCTGTTGCGAAGGCGGTTTCTAAGACGACGGAGAAGCCGAAAGCGAAGTCAAAGGCCAAGATCAACTCGAATCCACCTTCGTCGTAGTCGAATCGATCCGAATCGGACCTCTTTTCGGCGAAACCCGAACCACTGTGAGCATCTTTTCCTCTGATGCGGGAACATCCAAGACACCTTCGGATGATGTCTTTCTAAAAAGGAAGAAGAAGGCTCCACCATGGGAAAAGGTCCAAAGGTGGGAGCTTGACGTTTAGCTCGTTCATAGTCATTTGACAGCTTTTCGACGTCTCTGTAAAATGGGTCGTACGGATTCAATATTTATCGGATTGAGGCGTGCCATACCTTGTTGGAACGAGGACGAAGAGATCTACAACTTTGCTGCTGAAGGTTTTTCCAGATTCGTCCTATAGCTTGGCCGAAATCCACATTCTTTGAGCTGGTCCTGGTTTTGACGGGATTTTGTTAAGTTTTGGAACATTATGTTTATTTCCTATTTTTAGGATTTCTTTTACTTAAGTTATTGTAGGAAACTTTAAGGTTATTTTTATTATTTCCATTAGATGTTAGTTTTATCTTATTTTATCATCTAACTCGGCCCAACAGCCCTGCGTGGCCTATATATTCCGAGTTCTCCTATTGTAATTCAATTAGAACATTATGAATAGAATTTAGATCTCTCAAATTGTGTGAAACACATGGAGTGTCTTGTTGATCCAACTAGAGCTGTGCTCGTTGATCACGAATTGGTATCTATCTCAGCTTGGTTTGCTTTGTGTTCATCAACTTCGCAAGACTTGGTGATCCGAGTATCCACAAGCCCCCTCCTTGTGCCTTCAAGTTGTCCGCTTGATTGTGTAGGGTTGTAGAGGCGGGTTGTGTAGTCATTGGTATTGGTTCCTACCCTCTGAGGAGGCCTGGGGTCTTTATCTTGTTCTACATAGATCGTTTCAGTCCTTATCAGGTCGTGTCGTTTCATTCTTTCTTATAAATTTCGAGTCTTTCATTACTGTTTTCGAGTCTTGTTGAGTTCTTGATCATTCTTGATTGTTTCGTGCAGATCTTGAATCATCTTGTTGAGTCTTGCTAGAGTCGACATCAACAGCCCTTGGTTCTTGGTGTTTCTTGCGTTTCTTGCTTTAATCTTGCTGCGTTTCTTGAGTCCTTCTTTAGTTCTTGCTTGTTGTCGAAGATCGGACCAACCTACGGCTAACCCCGTATCATCCTCCCTCCTTTCTCTGTCCTTTTGATTGTTTTGGTGTCGCTTGGGGGTCGGGGAAGACGGTAGATTGGTCGGCGAGGGTTGGGCGAGCAATGGAGTCCCGGCGGGCCTGGGTCTCCTTCTCCCGTTTCCATCGTCGCTGATCCTTCAGCTCAGGAGCTCTGCTTCTTCTTTGGGGAAGAAGACGGTTCACTTTCTTTCTCTTTCTTTTTCTATTGAACCGGGTTCTCTTATATTGACCGGTTCATTAAACTCCCTCCTCAGATGCGGGTTTGGGCTTAAAGATTGGACCCGGGTCTTTCTTTCATTCGAGTATGGGCTGGGCCAGATTCTTTTTTTTTTTTTCAGATTGAGAGGCCTGGGTGTTGGGCTACTGGGTTTTGTTTATAAATGGCTATTGTTATTCGTGTTGTTATTTCGTGTTACACTATACATTTATATTAGGATTGGTATTGTTAGTATTATTATTATGTTATATTTTCTGTATTGGTGAAAATAAATAATTATGAAATTACTATACATTATAAATTATTTGAAAGTAATATTATGTACGTGTAAAATATTATTATAAGATGTATTTTATGCGATTTTGGAATTTGTAAAACGATTTGTTGATTTTGCTTTTGATAAGGTTTGTGAAGAGAGATTTATTTTGGAAATGTTTATCGTTATTACTTGAAACATTAAAGTCAAGGTTTTGAAATAAAATGCCGGAATTATTTCTGTAACATGATTGTGAGAGGTTGGTTTTAGGGATTAAATGTTTAATGTCGGATTTGACTAAGTACGATTTCAAAAGAATTGTTTTGGATATGAGTTGGCGTGACTTGAGATTTAAGAGTTTGGAAATATTGTTGGTACGATTTTATCAATGTGGTTGATTGGAGGTAAATGGTTTTGATTGATGTTAATAGTATCGGAAGGGTTTTGAAAACGGTTTTACTATTGTTGGATTTTGAGTATATTGAGGACTTGGGTTCGTGTGTATGTGTATGAATGATGGATCGATAGCTTATGGGAATGACTTGATGATAGGTGTATATTGCTTTTGGATTGCTTTGGACTTGCATTTGGGCCCTTGCTTGTATTATCCTGCTGTTCTGCATTTTCAGGTAAGTTCCCTAGGGGGCTTACTCAGGTTGGACATTCATGCCTGTTGTTGCATTTTATGTTAGGTGTTGCATATGCATAAAAGCATGCCATGTAGTATCATGTTTAGGTTGCACTAATTGATTGAGCATCTGTTTACTTTATGCGTTTGAAACAGAACGGCCGTTATCTGTGATAGTCCTAGAGTCTTTGCTAGGGTCATAGGGTAGCCCAGCCTCATCGGGTACCCTGAGTCAATCGAGTCATGAACTTCCTTATATTATGATATGCCTGCGGGCTTTATTGTGGAGCGGGTTAGGCATGCGTGCCCCCCGATTATGATGGAATGCATTCACGAGCTGGCCAGTCTCCACCTATCGGAAGGGGTGGAGGTAGGAGAGGGATATGCCACTTGATGCGGGACCATCCAAGACACCATCCAAGTCACCTTCGGACACTTCTATACTTGGGGATGGACCTATGATTCGAGCTCATGAGAATGTTGTCATCCTCAAGAGGAAGAAGAAGGCTCCACCTTGGGAGACGATCCAAAGTGCAAATGACGTTTTACATTCGTTCAACAGTTTGACAGCTTTTCGACGTCTCTGTAAAATGGGTCGTACGGATTCAATATTGATCGGATTGAGGCGTGCCATACCTTGTTGGAACGAGGACGAAGAGATCTACAACTTTGCTGTTGAAGGTTTTTCCAGATTTGTCCTAGAGTTTGGTCGAAACTCAACATCTTTGCAGCTGTACTGTAGGGAACGAAAATCAGCTCTTTTAAGATACTATTTTTAGGATTATTTTTACTTAAGTTATTTTAGGAAACTTTAGATGTTATTTTATTAATTCCATAAGTTGTTAGTTTATTTAGTTCTTTTATTATTTTCGGCCCAACAGGCCTATGTGATGGCTATATAAGTCGATCACCCTCATGTAGGCAATTCAGATTATAATGAATTAGAATTCTCTCTTTTTGTATGAAACACAATGAGTGTTTGTCGATTGAATAGAGCTGTGCTCTTCAATTGAAACTATTGGTATTGATCTAGCTTGGTTTGCTTTGCCGTTCATCAACTTCGCAAGACTTGGTGAATCTAGTATCCACAAGCCCCCTCCTTGTGCCTTCAAGTTGTCCGCTTGATTGTGTAGGGTTGTAGAGGCGGGTTGTGTAGTCATTGGTATTGGTTCCTACCCTCTGAGGAGGCCTGGGGTCTTTATCTTGTTCTACATAGATCGACTCAGTCCTTATCGGTCGTGTCTTTACTATCAATTTCGAGTCTTTGTTATTGTTCTTGAGTCTTTTGCTTCCGTTCTTGTCTTTGAGTTTTGATTGTCGAAGATCGGGCCACCCTACGGCTAACCCCGTATCAAATTGGCATCAGAGCTTTGGTTTCCGACATCAAGATTGAGTCTTTTCTTTTCCTAAACACAAAAATCCAAAAAAAGAGTCCTTTTCTTGTTTTGGTTATTTACTTCTTGCATTCTTTATTGATTATTGCACTAATCTTTTGTTTGTGATTGTTTGTGGTTGCATAGCCTAAACACAAGCCTACCCGAGACCGTGGAGTCGACCAGCTCAGTGCGCACACCCCTTGTGTTCACTCCCCTAGCCGACGGCAAGAACCTTGTCCCCATAGTCGAGTAGAGCTTTGGTCGACAGCCCACATTCATCAAACACAAGAAACCCTAGTTTGTTCTATCCTTTTCTATCTTTGGAATATTTGTCTATCTATTTTTCTTGCCTAACACAAACTGATTTTTGATAGAATTAAATCCATTAAATCTATCATATATCTCTTTAAGGCTAAGATAGACCTACTTACCATATTTATCCAAAGTTGTTTATAAATACATCTTTAAGGGCTGAATTTCTATCATCTATCACCAACCTATCATAATTTCGAGTCCTTTTCTCATTGTTGTTAGTTTCTTGCATTAGTTTCATATTTAAAAAAAAAAAAAAAAAAAAGAAAGAAAACAGATCCGAAAATTACAAAAAAAAAAGAGAGAAAGTGTTTGGTTGTTGTTTGTTGATCTAATGCAAGAAAACCTAAAGGACTCAACTTTTTGGTGATCTCCATAGCCCTTGTCGACAGCCCTAAACCTAAACACATTACCTTACCTCCACAAAATTGAAACCCTACCTTGCAACTACAACATCATAACCTAAGGTTCTCAATCAAAAGAGGTAAATTTCCATTCTTTCTTGAGTTTTTCTATTCTTTCTCTTTGTTTACAGCTTTGTCGAAGTTGTTTGCTAGCTGTGTCGAGTACTTCTATTCTCTTGAAGTGCTATTGTGTGTGTGTCGAAGAGATCTCCCCCTGGTCGAGTTCTCTTTTGTTTGAGTCGAGTGCTTGTTTTGCTGTTCGAGTACTCATTGGTCTATTTCGAGTTGATTCTTGCTGATTGTTGCTTGGATCGAATTGATTATTGCTGTTATTGAGTTGTGTTTGCTTGAGTCGAGTGATCTTGACCCCTGTCGAGTTCTCTCTTGAGTTTGTCGAGTACTACAGCCCCTTGTTGAGTACTCTTGTTTGTTGTTTCATCCATTACATACTTTGATTGCTTTGTTCTTTGCTTGGTAGTTGATTTGCCCAAAGCGGATTGTCCCAACAAGCGTGACATACCAATTAGAGAGGGAGTGTGAGCGAAACACATTGTGAGGTTGTTTATATTTTTCTAACCTTTCACATAGTTCTTTGTTTGTCTTTATTTGCGATGTCTAATAGCCAGGGCAATGACTGGTACAATACCGTCATGGAGAACATAGCTAAGATGAATGCCAGCATAGCTAAGATGGAAAACAGCCTTGCGACAATAGAGTTTCAGCGTTTTGGCTCTAATACGGTGTTTGTACAAGGAGCCTCACCTAGAGATGACGTGCCACCAATTGAAAGGGAAGAAACTCATCCTATTTCTACTCAACTTAATGTTTCTTCTAGCATAGCTAATTCTCTTATTTCTGAAAATATAGAGCATGTTGATAATAGTGATCAAGATCTTAATTTAATTGCCTATGATGATAATGTTTGCATTGAATATGAGCATGATGATTCTTTGATTGATAGTAAAGTTTTAAGTGTTCAACCTAGTCCTTGTGAGGATAATCAAAGAGAGTATTTGTGCTTAGAAATAGGCAAAGTGTCTAATTTGATCATTGTTGGTGAAAATTCTTCTACTATTGCTAGCATCGAGTTAATTGAAAATTCAGCCTTGAAAAAGGAAGAAAACTTGCTAGCATTGGATGAAAACTTAGGGATTATTGACCAAGCTAAAGTGCATATTACGTTAGAACATAATGATGATATGCAATTTGAATTATGCACTCATAAAGTTTCTTTTATTGATTTTGTAGCTGAAGCTGAGATAATACCTAACAAGGAGTGGTCAATCCCTACACCAATCGTTCTTGAGATGGATTTCCATGGGCATATGGTGTTCGATCCAGGAGCTCGTGTGGCTGGATGTGCGGAATCATATACGACCTTGGATTCGAGGACGAATCCTTTTCAAGAAAGGGAGATTGATGCGGGACCATCCAAGACACCATCCAAGTCACCTTCGGACACTTCTATACTTGGGGATGGACCTATGATTCGAGCTCATGAGAATGTTGTCATCCTCAAGAGGAAGAAGAAGGCTCCACCTTGGGAGAAGATCCAAAGTGCAAATGACGTTTTACATTCGTTCAACAGTTTGACAGCTTTTCGACGTCTCTGTAAAATGGGTCGTACGGATTCAATATTGATCGGATTGAGGCGTGCCATACCTTGTTGGAACGAGGACGAAGAGATCTACAACTTTGCTGTTGAAGGTTTTTCCAGATTTGTCCTAGAGTTTGGTCGAAACTCAACATCTTTGCAGCTGTACTGTTGGGAACGAAAATCAGCTCTTTTAAGATACTATTTTTAGTATTATTTTTACTTAAGTTATTTTAGGAAACTTTAGATGTTATTTTATTAATTCCATAAGTTGTTAGTTTATTTAGTTCTTTTATTATTTTCGGCCCAACAGGCCTATGTGATGGCTATATAAGTCGATCACCCTCATGTAGGCAATTCAGATTATAATGAATTAGAATTCTCTCTTTTTGTGTGAAACACAATGAGTGTTTGTCGATTGAATAGAGCTGTGCTCTTCAATTGAAACTATTGGTATTGATCTAGCTTGGTTTGCTTTGCCGTTCATCAACTTCGCAAGACTTGGTGAATCTAGTATCCACAAGCCCCCTCCTTGTGCATTCAATTTGTCCGCTTGATTGTGTAGGGTTGTAGAGGCGGGTTGTGTAGTCATTGGTATTGGTTCCTACCCTCTGAGGAGGCCTGGGGTCTTTATCTTGTTCTACATAGATCGACTCAGTCCTTATCGGTCGTGTCTTTACTATCAATTTCGAGTCTTTGTTATTGTTCTTGAGTCTTTTGCTTCCGTTCTTGTCTTTGAGTTTTGATTGTCGAAGATCGGGCCACCCTACGGCTAACCCCGTATCACCACTTGGCATTGTCTTGGGCCCTTTACAGTATTTCTGCACATTATTATGAACTAGGAGCATGCTAGTGTGTTTGAATTTCGTACTGCATTAGAGCATCTTTATTAGGTATAGCGCATACTATGTGGCCTCAGCGAGGACTGCCGGTCCCGCATGAGTGGCTCGATCTGATTCCTTTCCCCGTTCTTTTTTTAAAGGTATTCTCTGCAGATTTGAGTGCTCGATGTCTATATGACGGGTTTCCTTTTGGCGAATCGAAGAATCTAGCTAATATCCTAATTTAGTAAAATGGTAATTACCCACTCATGATTTGGTTTTGACCGGCTTTGCCGTGACACTTGTATATTTACTTTGCTTCCGCTTTACTTCCATTTGAAATGGATTCCGCGACATAGTTGTAGGACAGGTTAAGGGTACCCAACGGCCCTTCGAGGTTTTTAGCGTTTGAAATCCCTCCTTATGCTAATCTTAAAAGAGTTTAAAACCTCGACCCGTACCTGGATTGCAAGATCCGAACAAGGGGTTTTATCCCTTGAAACGTAACCCGGAAATCATAATTCTGGGCTGTTACAAAGATGGTATCAGAGCTGAGGTTGTGCAATTCGGGTACAAAAGGGTCGAGTGTATGTTTTGGAAAACCGCCCATGAATTTCAAATGATTTGAAAGTGTTTTAAAAAGGGCAAAATGAACTTAAGATGCCTAACTGAAATTGGACTAAGTAATGAACTCGACTTGTAATAAAAGAGGAAAACCGACCAAACGGGGACACGAGTGGGTAGTAAAAGCGCTAGACCACCCCTATTGGGTATAGTTGGGAACGATAGGCAAATACTAGCTTGCTCTTTACAGATTGGTCTGGAACTTTTCAAGGAGATCGTTATGAGTGTCATTTACTGATTCTATGCTAAGTGTTTGATATGCTAAAGTCTGATTGGTATGCCTAACAATGAAATGTGTATTGATTGATCCATGCGAATGAGATAGTGGGAGTACCCTTGTTTCTGTGTGGTCAAACCCAGCTTGTGTGGAACAACCCCTTCCGCTATGTTAACCACTTTTTCGGTTCTATCGAATCTTTTCCCGTATGTCATTATCTTTCATGGGAAATTGGGTTGATAAACACATTGTGTCGGGGATCATGGTTGGATATTAAGTTGTCTGAGTGAGTGTTGGAAGTTTTGATGTCACTTTGAGTCAGAAGTAAGGTGTTTTTGTGGATGTGTTTCCTTATTCTTATGATGATTAACCAGTGTCATCTTGCCTTAAAGAGTCATACCAAAGTCCCACGGGAAAGAGGGTGATGAGTCGGTTGGGAAAAGTCAATGGTTGCCCTCAGAGATCTCTGTCCGGTTGTAATTGTGACTCTCTCTGAATTGCATGACATAATTTTGTAATCTTTGGCATGTACCCTGTGAATGCCCATTGGTAAAAAGCTACTCATGTTGTTGCATCTATGATTGGGTACCTTGCTTAGGTCTTGTGTTATGTCTTGGCTTCTACCATGATTATATGTTGTTATAGCATGTTTACTTGGCCTATTGATCGTATGATTGAATGGATGTGTGAGTTGCATGAAATGAATCTGCCCGAAGAAGACAGGGCTGCTGCTTGAAAAGGTAAATATAGAGATGTGGTGGTAAACACCAGATTACAAAAGATGAGACTAAACCAAGAGTCTCATGTAAAAGGAACCGTATAACCCAAAATGGCCCCTCTATGCCCTCCAACAAAGCAAATATATCAAACTGTACCCAAAAAACATCAACTCTCTAGCTGTCAGCTAACCTCTATACCACTATACCACCCTACCACTCGTAGCTCTCAAACACTTAACCTCCTATCCAAGTACCTACTTTTCCAATTCCTTTCCATGAGTGACTTGCACTTTCACTTCACGGAAATTCGGTTTTTACAATTTTCTATTATAAGCCTAGCATAAACTCTCGAGTCAAAGCCTTCGTCGCTGAACACCACCTTGTTCCTCGCCATCCAGGTGAAGTAGATCAGTGCTTGGAAAGCCAAGAGCTTGGCCTGGAAGGGAAGGGATCTCTGAACAGAACTGGGCTCTGAAGCAAACCAGTGCAACCAATCTGCTATAGTCAGGAACCGACAGCCTATTCCTACCCAATCCAGCACAAACGTCTGCACTTCCACCACTGCTGGGCAGGAGAACCAGAGGTGGTACTCACTCTCCTCATGCTGCTTACATAGAACACATAGAGCTGCATCCTCCCCTTTCCAGTGTTTAACGCGTCTGCCCGTCTGAAGCCGATTCCTGGCAGCAAGCCAGACAATAAAGGACCACTTTCTGCATTGCAATTTCCTCCATATCATCCCACCCCAGTCTGTATCTGGGCCTCTCGTACGAATCAGCTCGTAGACCTTGGCACAAGAGAGATTACCTCCATGATTCAGCAGATGATCCAACCGATAAGGTGTAGAGCTCCCGGGAAGCAAGGCACCTTTCAGCTCATCCCTTGTTTCCAAGAGGCTCTTCCACACCCAGCAATCATCCACTTTGCGTTCTACATCCCAGATGTCACACCCTCTCAGATGATTCTGTAAGCACCATCGCTGCCAAATACTGGGTTTCTGTAAGGCTAAATCCCCAATAAGCTTCATCTGTACACTTCTGTTCCAAGCAAGCAATTCCTTGATGTCCAACCCACCTTCTGCAAATGGTTTAGCAACATTGTCCCATGCTACTAAGTATTTGTGCCCCTCATTGCTTCCATTCCAAAGGAACCTTTTACACATCCCTTCAATTTTATGGACAACCCCTTTAGGCAAAATTAGTACCTGACACCAGAATGTGTTGATACCATTACACACGGCCTTAAGGAGCTGTAATCTCCCAGCATATGACATTTTCCGAGTCACCCAAGAGCTCATCAGTTTCTGGTATTTCCCAAACAGATCGCCATACTCATGAATAGCCACTGATTTCGAATGCAGAGGGATGCCAAGGTATTTGATGGGAAGACTACCCCTGACGTACCCCAGCTGCTGTACTAAAGTGTCTGCCACATTATCGGTAACTCCCGAAATAAACACGGTGCTTTTCTCATTATTAGCCCTCAAACCAGATATCTCAAAGAAATTCTCAAGACAGGACTTGAGAATCTGGATTGACACTGAATCCGCATGACAGAACAGAAGCAGGTCATCCGCAAAAGCAAGATGTGTGAGTTTCATACCTTTACATCTCGGATGGTATTTGAATCCTTGCTCAGCGGTCGCTTCCTGTATCATTCTACTCAGAACTTCCATACACAAAACAAACAAATACGGCGACAATGGATCCCCCTGTCTGAGCCCCCTCTTACCTTCGAAAAAACCTTCTGGCGAACCATTAATAAGTACAGAGAAAGCTGTGGTGGTAACACACTCCATGATAAGCTCGATCAGCTTTCTGGGGAAATTCATATACTCTAATGTAGCTCTAATGAAATCCCAATTCAGATAGTCATAAGCCTTTTGCAAATCGACTTTAATTGTGCATCTAGGAGAAACTCGCTTCGTGCCATACCCATTGACTACTTCGAGTGCAACAGCACTATTATGCGCAATTGAACGTCCCGGAATAAAGGCACCTTGACAATCAGAAATCAGTCCTGGCAGCTTGCTCTTTAGCCGAGCCACTATGATTTTTGTTACCGCCTTCATGATAGTATTACAGCAAGAAATGGGGCGGAGTTCTCTGACTGTCGACGGGTTAGGCACCTTAGGAAGTAGGGAGATAAAGGTAGTGTTCAACTGTTTTAGAACCTTACCATTACGGAAGATTTCTCGAATGGCTTCACAAGTATCCTTCCCTACTATGGACCAAGCGTCCTTAAAAAACTGACTACCAAAGCCGTCTGGACCCGGGGACTTGTTCGCACCAATGCTCCAAATGGATTTCCTAATTTCATCAAAACTGGGTATCGCAGTCAGCAAACCCAGCTGATCATCCTCTAGTTGTTGTCCAACAGAAATACGTGGGAAAGGAGCAGCAGAGTTTGAGGTAGACAAGAGGTTTTTGAAAAACCTCACCACATGAGCGCGTATGTCCCCTTCCTCCTCCATAGTTCTTCCCCTGTCATCTTTCATAATGACGATAGCATTCACCGCTCTCCTCTCTTTAACACTTCTGTAAAACATCGAAGATGTTTCTTCTCCCATGGTAAGCCAGTGTAATTTAGCCTTTTGTGTCGTTAGACTTATGAGTCTTGCAACATTCTTCTTCAATGTGTCCTCTGCTTCTTTTACTCTGTGCAGCAGCTGTACATTTCCCAGATCAGATTGCAACTGAAGCTGTATCTCATGGAGAGCCCTTTTGTTCAGATCAATCTGCGTTTGCAGTTCTGGAAAATGAGCTTTGTCCCATGGCTTGAGAGTGTCTTTCACACTCTCAAGACAGGGCTGCTGCTGCTCGTGTATCGGAAGCGGATTGGAGGCGGTTGTGGAAGCTCGGCGCATCTCGGCGCTTTGGACAGCGAGAATAGAGAGAGGTGGGAGTTACTCAGGAGGTGATCGATCGGGAAAACAACGGGAGGAGGCTCGGCCGCGTCGGAGGTTCCGAGGGCTGACTCTGGGAGGTTCGGCACGTCTAGGACGTTGGAGAAAGGAGCTGGGACCAAAATGAAAGAGAAGAGGTGGAAGATTTCTGAATTTGAAAATGAAATGGAGTGAAATGAGGCTGCGTGCTTGAAATGGAAGATATGACTTGGGAGATGGTCTGAAATTACAGAAAAGGGAGGTCCTTGGCAGGGCTATTTGGCACTTTGCCAAAATGAAAGAGGGAGGGAAGATGCTTTTTCTGAAACAATCAGACCAAAGGAGAAGAAGGAGTGGTCAAAAAGTTTTCTTTAATTGTCCAAGCACAACCCAATTCTTATCCATATCATACCCCAAATAACAATTAACTTAAAATTTGAATAGGGAATGGAAGGAGACAAGGGGAAGAAACGAGGAATGTGGTTCCAAGGAAATACCCGGAAAATAAGTGTCGGAATTAGTTCTTGACGTTAGCCTATCAAATTCCTGCTCTCTCGATCAATTAGGTTTTCAAAAATCACAGTCGTCATTTCGAGTTAGTTTTCAAAATTATTATTTTAGGTTGGAAATCCGCTTTACGAGATCAACGTACGAGTTTAAGAATTTTTCGCTAAATTCCGCTTTAAAATTCATTTTTAATTTCCTTTTTCTGAAAATTAGGATTTAAGAAATCCGAGCCTTTACATCATCCACCTCTAAAAATAAGTCTCGTCCCCGAGACTAAAACCAAAACAAGGTAGGGGATGAAGTTGGAATAGGTGAGTCCAAAGATCATTCCATTGATCCCGTAAGTACCTCATAAGTGCCCCTATGAGATTCTCACAGTACCGTCGTCATGATCATAATATCCCCGATAGGTCGTAGCGAGAGTGTGATATGGGCCCTTACCACATCCTTACCCCAACTTCTCGGTTATATCATAACTCGAAAAGCATTACAACATCTCCACTAGGTCTTAGCAAACAATCTATAAGGGCCCCTATAAAATGCTTGTATCCACTTCGTAGGCGTCATAATGCAAGCTCGGTCAGAAAATTTAAAAAGGGGTCCTTTAGTTTGGGAAGGATTAGTCTCAAAATCATTGGAATTCTCGATCGTGTTCGATTTCTCAAAATTCAAGTTAGTCCTTTTTAAACACAATTCAAAATCCCTTAACCCGACGTTAATTAAGCAAGTTTCAGATTTCAGGAGGTGGAATCATCCACCTCTAAGGCTAATCCCAATTTCCTTCCTAGGTTCCAGGTCATAATCAAAATTCATCAATTCAACTTATCCTTCTACAATTCCAATTCAAGACATCATGTAACATAGCAATCGTTCAACATAGCAATCGCATCACGCATTCATAATCAGATCATATTCACGTCAAGAATAGCCATATATCATAACAGATCTAGCATAGTATCGCACGTGGTAGGATTCATCATATCACAGAAGTTGCACATCATATCAATCAGATAAGCACATCTTACTTACGATAATTACCAAAGCATCATCACATTAGAGGCAACAGGTACTTCTGTACAATAGCATTTCATCGAGTTCAGGGGGGGCAACTCTGTTAGTACTAACAATTCACTATTGTCTATGGAAACTCATCAGGGAATCGACATCGTCTATAGCATAGAATTCACACAACACTCGGCCCCAAGTAAAGCATACACTAGATCACATCCTCAAGAGAACCTGCCTATAACCAATAATCACAATAAGACACGACCATTACTCATCATCTCTCGTATCAAGATCAACCTCACAAAGGTCTACCAACTCAATCCAATACTAGTTCTAATTATCATTGCACCTCACTCGTATACAAACTCTCTAGCTTCATAACCATCCGCAATCAAGGCCAAATACCCAACCCCACTACTAGGCATTCCACTCTCATGTCATCAAGCCATCTAAGAAAAAATCTCAAGTCCTTTACTGAACCGCTCTCACAATCGAACTAGACGCTTCTTAACAATCTCGCTTACTCTTCCTAGGCTCTCAAGACTCCGCCTGACCATCATCTCCCAAAAAAAAGACATCTCAAATCACATTGCTAACCTGATCACACCTTCCGCGCCAATAGCCATTCTCACTAACCATCCACCTCTAAGCACCCAGCTCATACTAATCATCTCACACCTGTCATTCCCGACTAACTCTAACGCAGAAAACCGTCTAGTGCTAACTCATAACCATTAATCATCGAGTTCCTCATCACCCACGTCTATCCTCAATGACCAATCGCAATTTCTACCTACCTGCCCCTTTCCGAATATCACGAAACCTGAACATCCACGACTCCTCAGCCGACCTATTCTAGACCCTCGTCTCGGCATATTCCCAAATTTCCTCATTCCAAATCTTACTAAACCTTACCCATTCGAAATCCTCAAGTCGTCCTACTCCAGTTCCTCCTCTCTTCAAATTCCTAAATTGCCTCAAATTCCTACTTCTTACCCATGACACCTTACCGTCCAAGGCTCTGCTTTACTGATAATCATTTCCGCATAATCCCTAATTTGTCCTCATCCGAGTTTCCCAAGTACTGTCCTTTCGCCACCCTTCTAAAATCCTTCATCCTTTAACATCCCCAATACATTCCGCTCTACCTAGTTCCCAAGTCCATGCTCCGAATCTCTCTATTTCATTCTCAAGCCCACAGTCTTACTAGAAATCTTAACGACATCCTTGCCTAGCTAGCAGTCTTTCCTCGAAGACTCATCTCACATCCTCAAATACCTCATTAGCTACAATTACCTCCACTCATAACTCTCGATCAATTCCCTATGCTGAAATCCTCCAACAACGCATCTAGAAATTTCTTTACTCACGAATTCTTGAAGCACTACCAATCCCATCTAACAATCCCCAAATACTCGTCACACGTACGTCCCTGATATGAACAACCTAATATCCAAGATCGATAATTTCCCAAGCAGCCTCATACTATTCTTCCTTAGCGATTCCTTAACCTCATCCTTTACCAAGGTCACTCCCAATCACCGCATATACCACCTAGTCCCATATTTCTACGATTCCTTAGACATTCCCTAACCGATCATCCTCAATGCCGCCCACGATTCGCTCCTAAACTACCCAGATACTCTCTCTTGGCACACTAACCCGTCTATCGACACATCCCCTCAAGAATCCTTCCGATCCACTCTTAACTCACCCAAGCTAACACATCCTTCCTGCACTTCATCCCACACAACCAACGACGAGATACCAAGACCTCAAACCTACCTATCACGCTCCGATCTAGCTCACTGAAGAACCTCACGACTCATACTTAAGAGAGAAACGTCATCAACCATATGTACCCTACATCTTACTTACTAGCACATCAATATACTAGAGCATCAAAGCATATCATCATAGGCACAAGCCAGTCAGGCAATCAGTAAATACCATTTCAGCACATTAGTTGCCACACCTCCAATTATGTTAGTTCTAGGTCTATTGCACAGCATTAATTCCGATTATTATAGAAGGATCCGCGACTTGAATTAAGAATGCTCTTCCTCGAGTCAGCTGGGAGAATCCTGTTCACGATTGCCGTCTTTGAAGCATATCCGTCCTTTTTGCCATCGGTGACATCGTCCTCGGAGTCTATGGGTCATGGACCCACCACGCTTCCATTGCGCCGTTTCGGTGCCACTTGGTCGTCAGCTCTTCCTTTTGTGTTGACGTTCATCAGGGAATCGTAAGGGTTAGAACTTACGGAGATAGGGGAGAGACAAGGGGAGACAACACACACCCTCAAGGATTTCAGACATGCACCAAGACTAGGGACGACGAGATCGAAAATAGAATCCCAACCCGCGAATTACAACGATGCCCTTAGGGTATTCCATGAGGTTATAATTATGGCACAAAAACACATAAAAATCACGAATATCTCAACAACATTATTCCACACTATTATGTACCTATCTCAAGGGATAGCGATCTATACATTCATAATATATTCATATAATCCACTTTTCATGCATGCAGAACAAGCTAGCAACCTATCGTCTCATTCACTAATCATGCTCGATATATTTTAAGATCATATATGCACAAACCAACAATAGACATATACAGGATGATTTATGTACGACATAGCAGGCATTATAAAATTTTACAGGTATGATTCATCACTCATATTAGGAACACACATAAGCAGATCGAGACAATGCGAAGTCAATTACGAGCATGTTGAGATGCACCCTAATAATCATGCTAGAGGATATGGTAAGGTCATATGGGCATAGTAACTATCACATCAAATACTACCATGTTCATGTAACAAGACAAGATGGCACACAATCATGCGAGGACCTATGATTAAAAGGCATACGTCCTGCATGGTACTAGAAACACTCACTAAGCATGTACACAGTCAACGAGGTTCAATATGATTAACTTAGCATGCTAAGAATTTATTTCATATGTTAATCATTCAACGAGGTTTGACCACACTATCATGGACCTAATTCAAGGGAGAGCAACAATCATGGAAATTCATACATACGGCACATATACTCATTCACAATGGCAAAAATGCAAGATATCAGACAAGTCATACTGAAATATATCAATGAATTATGTCATGCAATTAGAAGGAGGGTTACTATTATAACCGGACATAATTCTCCAAGGACAATCACCGACTCATTACCCCGTTTCCCGTGGGACACTAGTATGACTCGATCGGTAGGACTCAAGGACATTCAAGCTATTCCCGAGAGGTGAGAGTAGAACTCGTGTTTAGACTCTTGTGGAAAGAAGGCATGGCTGACCATTACGAGGATCAAAGGGATGACTCCATGAGACAACTCACTCCTAACTCGAAACTACCTCAGTCATCACTCCCACTAACATACTCAAGTAACCCTCACACCCGACACGATTTCCAAGGTAATTAGTTAACCAACCAAAATTTCTCGTGGTAGACACCAACCTCTAGTACAAGACTCGATAGAAGCATAGATGGTGGGATACCAAACAGGACTCGAAACAGGGGGGGGGGGGCAGATGCTCTTTTACCTTTGCTAACATGCCTAAATGTTTTGATGTGACGGATGACGAAGTCAGAATCATCAAGGGTTTGAATTAAGGAAGTTCCATTCCGACAAGATAGAAATTTCCAATGACATAAGAACGAGGTACTCTCCCGCTATCCCGTTTGCACAGTTATTCAATACATGATTCAAGTCAAGACATACTGATTAGTTCTATATCCTAAGCACAACAGCACTCAACATGAGAGCAATCAACGGGGTTAATATGATCCTCTTCGAGGAGGATCGCCCTCGGGCCCATTTAGATATATTGCATACAATGACAGAGACGATCTATACCATCCTTCAAGAGACAACCGACCAGAGGGGAAAATACCTCACGGTCTCCTAGCCCATGCTACTCCAACCTTCGGGTTCCTTGGAGTCTTTAAACCCATCTGTAAAAGAAAGCTAGTATTTTGCCTACCAGTTCCAACCTACATCCAATAGGGATGCCTATCGCATGGTCTCTTCCCCACGAGATTGCCATTCATAATTGATTAATCTATGCTTATGTCCAATTAAATTCATTTTGCCCCTTGAAAACAATTTGAAAATCACTTGAAAGCAATTGAAAACCTTGGGCCATTTTCAAAACCACTTCAACCTATCATACTTGGATTGCAAAACCTCAGCTCTGATACCCCTTTGTAACGGCCCGGAATTATGATTCCCGAGTTACGTTTCGAGGGATGAAACCCCTCGTTAGGACCTTGCGCCCCGAGTACAGGTTGAAGGTTTCAAAACCTACTTTAATGTTTTCAAAGGGGGATTTCATACCCAAAATCGAAGGGATCGTTGGAATCCCCGGGGAAGTCCCCTGTACCTGTCGTAAGTCTAAGCGTGGAAATCAGAAATCATGCGACTAGCGAAAACAAGTGTAATATACAAGAGGGTGTCACGGTAGAGCCGGGTCAAAACGGAGTCTAAAGTGAAAATCCAAAAAATATAATCAGAGTCTGGTGAAGTCGATAACTCCAGCGCTCACTCTCCGCCGAAAAAATGACCAGCGCAATAAGCAAACAGCACCGATAGGATGAACATAAATAATACCTAAAAAAAATTGATATGGGGCGGGATCAGATCGATGCCCACTTTAGCTCTGCATCCCAACCATAAGCACACATATACGCTATACCTAACAAAGATGCTTCTAGATGCATGGCGGAATATTAACACACTAACATGCTCCTAAGATCAAGTACATAATAATAATAAGGCCTTAGCACAGAATACCAAGTGGTATATCCCTCTCCTACCTCCACCCCCTTCCGATAGGGCGGAGACTGGCCAGCTCGTGAATGCATTCCATCATAATCGGGCGGCACGCATGCCTAACCCGCTCCACAATAAAGCCCGCAGGCATCTCATAATATAAGGAAGTGCATGACTCGATTGACTCAGGACGGGACCCGATGAGACTAGGTCGTCCTATAACCCTAGCAATGACTCTAGTTACTTCACAGATAACGGCCGTTCTGTTTACATACGCATAAAGAAATAGAATGCTCAACAGTCGATGCAACCTAGCATGGTACTACATGATATGCTGATCATGAATGCAAGCACCTAGTATATCATGCACCTAAAGCAGGGAATAGCTCTATTCAATCTGAGTAAGCTCCGAAGAGACTTACCTGGCGGTGCAGAACAGCAAGGTAGAAATCATACATTTTAAGATCACCTAGTAATCATAATGAGAATATAAGCCTATCTATTCAACATACAAGCACACACATTCCCATATAAGTTAACGCAATGAGTATTCCATCATCATGCTTTCAGCTCATCCCATATTTCATCGTAAGGTCTCAGTAAAACTCATCAAGTACCATCTCAACTCATCAGCTTAAGACAATTCCGATTCATACTTAGCCAATTAATTTGCATGCTATCATCTCATATTCTTACTTAGCATATAGTTGCATATCCTCATCATGATCATTTAACATTTAACCTCATATATAAATCACCACAAATCATGTTATTAGTCAATCAACCATGCCATTAGTTCACACAAATCATGGTGTTAGACAATCATTCACATCAATCATGCTAGTTAGTCATCGGGCACATAACTTGATACGGGGTTAGCCGCAGGTTGGTCCGATCTTCGACAACAAGCAAGGATAATCAAGAACTAATAAAGAAACTCAAGAACTTAATCAAGAAGGATCAAGAACTCAAAGAACGCAGCAAGAAATAACAAGAAAGATGCAAGATTTATGCAAGACTCAACAAGAAAGCAAAGAAACGCAGCAAGACTCTCAAGATTCGACCAAGATAGATCAAGATCGATCAAGAACGCAACAAGAACACCAAGAACAGGGCTGTAATTGATGTCGACACTAACAAGAAGAATAAAGACTCGAAATTGATATGAAAGACACGACCTGATAAGGACTGAGTCGATCTATATAGAACAAGAAAGAGACCCCAGGCTTCCGTAGAAGGTAGGAACCAATACCAATGACTATATAACCCGCCTCTACAACCCTACACAACCAAGCGGACAACTTGAAGGCACAAGGAGGGGGCTCGTGGATACTAGGATCACCAAGTCTTGCGAAGTTGATGAACACAAAGCAAACCAAGCTGAGATAGATACCAATTCGTGATCAACGAGCACAGCTCTAGTTGGATCAACATCACTCAATGTGTTTCACACAAGTTTGAGAGAACTAATTCTATTCATTGAAAGCTTAATGTTTACAATGTATGAAATCGAAATATATAAGCTATGCTAAGGCCTGATGGGCCGAGTTTAATGATAGAAAGATAATATCTGACATCTAATTAAAACACCTAAAATCATAAGTAAATAAGATCTCTAGAAATAACACTTAAAATAGCCCAATTTCGGCCCAATAGGAACACTAGGCGAAATGGGGTTCCAACACTTAGTAAAATCCCGTCTTCAGTGACAGCTTGCAAAGATGTGCATTTTCGGCCAATTTCGAGGTTGAATCTGGAAAAACCTTCAACAGAAAAGTTGTAGATCTCTTCGTCCTCGTTCCAACAAGGTATGGCACGCCTCAATCCGATCAATATTGAATCCGTACGACCCATTTTACAGAGACGTCGAAAAGCTGTCAAGTTGCTGAACGAATGTAAAAACGCCAAGCTTCCACTTTTGGACCTTCTCCCATGGTGGAGCCTTCTTCTTCCTCTTGATAAGGACATCATCCGAAGGTGTCTTGGATGGTCCCGCATCATAACTCCCAAGTTAACCCCGAAAACCATTTCAAAATCCGAATCAACTAGTTAGAAATTCTACCCTTTTGAAAATGCTCGAAACATCCCTTTTTCGATTTAAATCCAATAATACCTTTCTAAATAATCAAGTCTCATAATATTATATTTGTTTTAAAACACCCTAATATTCTATCTTTAATCTCAAGATAATATCTTTATATTTTAATCTCTCATAATATTTTATAATATTTCAAATACCATTTTCTTTTAAACACTTTCATAAAATATTTCTAAACTCCCAACCATTTTTAGTGAATAAAATCAGTCATTCTTTAAATTACCAAACTGACCCCTTTGTTTATAAAACTTCGAAATCGAATACATTTCATAGGCCCGAAATTCATTTGTTTTGTTTCGTGAATATAACAGGCCCAACAATCCTTCTTTGTTTTAAAATGGAATGAGTCAACAGCCCAACAATTAGGCCCAAAATCCACTCTTTCTTCCATCTGATGTTGAATGCAGCAGCTAAAAAAAAGGAAGGGTCCCACGCTGACTGGGCAGCGGAGGTGGAAGGGACGGGCCCGCGTGCAAGGGGAAATGGGGGAGAGAAAGGAGCACTGTTCACCTTCATCTCCAGTCCCCATCTCCTGCGTTCGACGGAAGGAAGAACGAAGAGGAGGGGAGCTCGCCGGCGGGGCTGAGTTCCGACCACCCATTCCCGACACCGACACACACACAAGTCAGGAAAGAAGGGAAGAAGGAGGAGAGAGGAGCTCACCGAGGGGAATCGAAAGCGAGGCTCATCGGAGGTTCGTCGGAGGTCGATTCGGTTCGTCGAAGACTCGAGCCAGAGCTTGCTTGTCCTAGGACGAGAATAGGAGGTTAAAGGTGACCCCTTTACCATGTTTTGAGGAGGAAGGAAGTGGAAAGAACCTTACCCGGCGGTTCTTGAGTGAAGCAGGGGAGGAAGACGCTCGGGGCTGGCCTCGGATCCGGTGCTCGGCCTCCTGGGCTCGGCGGTCGGAAGATAAAAACGCAGCGGTGGCGAGGCTTAGCTCTCGACCTCTGCCCGAAGAAGACAGGGCTGCTGCTGCTCGTGTATCGGAAGCGGATTGGAGGCGGTTGTGGAAGCTCGGCGCGTCTCGGCGCTTTGGACAGCGAGAACAGAGAGAGGTGGGAGCTACTCAGGAGGTGATCGATCGGGAAAACAACGGGAGGAGGCTCGGCCGCGTCGGAGGTTCCGAGGGCTGACTCTGGGAGGTTCGGCGCGTCTAGGACGTCGGAGAAAGGAGCTGGGACCAAAATGAAAGAGAAGAGGTGGGAGATTTCTGAATTTGAAAATGAAATGGAGTGAAATGGGGCTGCGTGCTTGAAATGGAAGATATGGCTTGGGAGATGGTCTGAAATTACAGAAAAGGGAGGTCCTTGGCAGGGCTATTTGGCACTTTGCCAAAATGAAAGAGGGAGGGAAGATGCTTTTTCTGAAACAATCAGACCAAAGGAGAAGAAGGAGTGGTCAAAAAGTTTTCTTTAATTGTCCAAGCACAACCCAATTCTTATCCATATCATACCCCAAATAACAATTAACTTAAAATTTGAATAGGGAATGGAAGGAGACAAGGGGAAGAAACGAGGAATGTGGTTCCAAGGAAATACCCGGAAAATAAGTGTCGGAATTAGTTCTTGACGTTAGCCTATCAAATTCCTGCTCTCTCGATCAATTAGGTTTTCAAAAATCACAGTCGTCATTTCGAGTTAGTTTTCAAAATTATTATTTTAGGTTGGAAATCCGCTTTACGAGATCAACGTACGAGTTTAAGAATTTTTCGCTAAATTCCGCTTTAAAATTCATTTTTAATTTCCTTTTTCTGAAAATTAGGATTTAAGAAATCCGAGCCTTTACATCATCCACCTCTAAAAATAAGTCTTGTCCCCGAGACTAAAACCAAAACAAGGTAGGGGATGAAGTTGGAATAGGTGAGTCCAAAGATCATTCCATTGATCCCGTAAGTACCTCATAAGTGCCCCTATGAGATTCTCATAGTACCGTCGTCATGATCATAATATCCCCGATAGGTCGTAGCGAGAGTGTGATATGGGCCCTTACCACATCCTTACCCCAACTTCTCGGTTATATCATAACTCGAAAAGCATTACAACATCTCCACTAGGTCTTAGCAAACAATCTATAAGGGCCCCTATAAAATGCTTGTATCCACTTCGTAGGCGTCATAATGCAAGCTCGGTCAGAAAATTTAAAAAGGGGTCCTTTAGTTTGGGAAGGATTAGTCTCAAAATCATTGGAATTCTCGATCGTGTTCGATTTCTCAAAATTCAAGTTAGTCCTTTTTAAACACAATTCAAAATCCCTTAACCCGACGTTAATTAAGCAAGTTTCAGATTTCAGGAGGTGGAATCATCCACCTCTAAGGCTATTCCCAATTTCCTTCCTAGGTTCCAGGTCATAATCAAAATTCATCAATTCAACTTATCCTTCTACAATTCCAATTCAAGACATCATGTAACATAGCAATCGTTCAACATAGCAATCGCATCACGCATTCATAATCAGATCATATTCACGTCAAGAATAGCCATATATCATAACAGATCTAGCATAGTATCGCACGTGGTAGGATTCATCATATCACAGAAGTTGCACATCATATCAATCAGATAAGCACATCTTACTTACGATAATTACCAAAGCATCATCACATTAGAGGCAACAGGTACTTCTGTACAATAGCATTTCATCGAGTTCAGGGGGGGCAACTCTGTTAGTACTAACAATTCACTATTGTCTATGGCAACTCATCAGGGAATCGACATCGTCTATAGCATAGAATTCACACAACACTCGGCCCCAAGTAAAGCATACACTAGATCACATCCTCAAGAGAACCTGCCTATAACCAATAATCACAATAAGACACGACCATTACTCATCATCTCTCGTATCAAGATCAACCTCACAAAGGTCTACCAACTCAATCCAATACTAGTTCTAATTATCATTGCACCTCACTCGTATACAAACTCTCTAGCTTCATAACCATCCGCAATCAAGGCCAAATACCCAACCCCACTACTAGGCATTCCACTCTCATGTCATCAAGCCATCTAAGAAAAAATCTCAAGTCCTTTACTGAACCGCTCTCACAATCGAACTAGACGCTTCTTAACAATCTCGCTTACTCTTCCTAGGCTCTCAAGACTCCGCCTGACCATCATCTCCCAAAAAAAAGACATCTCAAATCACATTGCTAACCTGATCACACTTTCCGCGCCAATAGCCATTCTCACTAACCATCCACCTCTAAGCACCCAGCTCATACTAATCATCTCACACCTGTCATTCCCGACTAACTCTAACGCAGAAAACCGTCTAGTGCTAACTCATAACCATTAATCATCGAGTTCCTCATCACCCACGTCTATCCTCAATGACCAATCGCAATTTCTACCTACCTGCCCCTTTCCGAATATCACGAAACCTGAACATCCACGACTCCTCAGCCGACCTATTCTAGACCCTCGTCTCAGCATATTCCCAAATTTCCTCATTCCAAATCTTACAAAAGCAACGAGTAAACGAATGCTCAATCACGAGTGCAATCCTAACATGATACTACATGACATGCTTTATTATGAATGCAAGCACCTAGTATGCACATGGCTACAAGCAGGGAGATCTCTTTTCGAATCTGAGTGAGCTCATATAGGAACTCACCTGGAAGTGCAGAACGGCAAAAGACAACAACTAGGTATACAGAAAGCCAACATGTCACAGATGATCACCTAACACTTATATAAGTAATATAAATAAGTCTACTTCTAATGTTACTTAAAGCATATACTATCACACAAGTCATCAAATTTATTCCTCATTTTCCCAAGATTTCCCAAAACTCTTATAAAACCTCAAGTTAGATCAAATCACCATTCAAAATGCTTTATCAAATATTCCAAAAATCCATTTACAACCATTACTCTTTAAATCACTTATCTCATTACTATTTCACAACAAATACGACAAGTTAGGATATTTCTCAAATCCACTTTTTAATCTATTAAATCAATTCCCGGCTTTTGAAAATATTTTCCAAATTCCTTTTCCAATTCAACTCCAATAATTTATTTTAAAGCTCCATATATTTCAAGGTCATAATATATATATTCTTAAATACCCTTAATAATCATTTATAAAGATAAACCCAACCATTTTTATTTAATAAAAATTGCCCCTTATTATTTAACCCCAAAATCGGATCTTTTGACAAGTCACAAAACCAAATCCTTTTATTACCCCCAACATAAAACAGGCCCAAAACCCTCATAGAAGGACCGGCCCAATCTGCCCCAAGCCCAACTCTCAAACACTCAGAATTTTAGAGGAAATAAAAGGGGGATGGGCCCCGGCGCTGAGCTGGCTCCGACGTGGCAAGGGCCCGCCATGGTCTCCCTCTTCCTCTTTCTCTTGGACTCCCTCCGTTGCCCAGAAACAGATCCCGCCGGCTTCAACCTTCCTCCTCCGCTCTCCTCCCCTCGGCTCTTCCTTCTTCCTCTTTCCCGCCCGGCTTGCCTCGCTTCTCCTCTCACGTCTTAGCACTCTCGCACAGCCCCACCCCGACTCTCCTCGCCGGACCTCTCTCTCGACCTCCTCGGCCTCACCGGAACGCTCGTCGGAAATCCATCGCTCCCACCCTCAGCCACTCGCTAGCTCACTGGCGCTATTCCCCGACCACTTATGAACACGAAAGGATTCGAAATGACATACGAGAGAGAAGGAGAGAGGATCGAAGCTCACCGAGGGGCGTCGACTCGCCGGACTTCGTCGGAGGCTCGGAACAGCGATTCTCGGCCCTGGGTCGAAGGAGGGAGGTCAAAAGGGGGAACCTTTACAAGGTTTTAGGTCGGAAAAGGGAAAGTAGATCTTACCGGGGCTGTTGGATCGAAAACAGGGTAAGGCGGAGGGGGAGCTCGGCGTCGGTGGGTCAGAGCTGCTCCTGGGCGGCTCGGACGTCGGTCTTGCTCGAAATTCTGGATGCAGGGGACGGAGGAGAGGTGGGAGTACCCACTGCTGCTGCTCGGAGTAAGTTGGAGGTGCTCGGTGGTGGCTGCGAGATCCGGACCGCCGAACCGGTGGGTGAGGTGTTTTGGTGGGTTATTGTTTGTCTCCAAGGGCCAAAAGGAAGGGAAGAGAACAAGGAAAGGGATGAAGAGGAGGAATGAGAGAGATTAGATGCTTGGAATAAAATATTGAGGGGAGATGGGTTTGAAGACAATGGACAAGAGGAGTTACTTTTGAATTGGTCAAAGGCATGCTGCTACTGCGTATAGAAACCAGAAGGGAGTAGGTAGTGTTTGGCATCTTGTCATTTTTGGTGAAGCAACACATGAGGGAGGAGGTGAGGGTGGATAATATTTAGCCAACATTGGGTGGAGTGAGTTGTTGCACAAGAGATAGGGACAACAATTTTCAGATTTGAGAAGAGGAGCAAGTAACATGTGGTTCCAATGGAAATTTCAAAATACCCGAGAATATACTCTGAAACCCGCTCGGTCGATCCTATCTCAACTTGATCGGATTAACGTTTTAAATTTTCCAATTCGAATTTAATAATGAAATCCAAACATCATTTTCTGAATTTTTGACGTATGAAAGCGGAATAAAATCTACTTTGTATAAATTTAAAATTTGGGCCGGGATTCGCTCTAAGAATTTCAAGTTAGATTTATTAAATTTATGATGAGTTTTCCTTAAAATATCCAAATTAAATTCATTTTATTTTATTTATTTTTAAATGGTTATTTTAAAAATCCGGGTCTTTACATCATCCACCTCTAAAAACAAGTCTCGTCCCCGAGACTAAAACCAAAATAAGGTAGGTGTGAAGTTTGAAATGGATGAGTCCAAGGGCCATGTCCAAGGATCTTGTAATCCTCTCGGTTGCGTCTTCCGGGATTCTCACAACATCCTAGTCACGGTCGTGACATCTCCAATTGGCCTTGACAAGTATGCGATAAGCGCCCCTACCACATCCTCGCTTCGACTTTTCGGAAGTACCACAACTCTAAAAGTTCTATAATATCATCACTAGGTCTTAGGAAACACCCTACAGGCGCCCCCATAAAATGCATGTATCCACTTCGTGAAGTATTATAGAGTTACCCGGGTTTGAAAAGTTTCAAAGGGGATTCCGCAATTGAAAAAGATTGGCCTCAAAATCGTGGAAATTCTCGATCGTGTTGGGTCTTCCCAAATCCAAGTTAGTCCTTTTCAAAACAAGCAAAACCTCTCGACTTCAAAACCACCCAAAGCTTTTCAAATCCGAGTTAGTCGTTTCCAAGCTCTTTCAAAATCTTTTAAATCCCAAGTTGATCAAACAAATTCAGAACTCTTAGAGGTGGAATCATCCACCTCTAAGGGCTAATCCCATATTCTCTTCCTAGGTTCCAATCTCAAAAACAATTCCAATTTACGAATCTCTAGCCATTATCAGAATCGATATAACCAAGACATGCCACCTCATAAACAACCAACCATCGAGATTGACCGTACCAAAACCATAACATGGATAGCCATTATCAACATTGTCGCACACCAATATATATTGAAACGTCACACTCAACATTAGTATTTCATGTTCTAGGTGTCAACAAATAAGAATGCATCAAGCAAGAATGTCATTTTTGAAATGGCAACACACAAACACATCAAGACTCAACCTTAGTAGATCACATCAGCATGGTTTCCTACTTACCACTACCAACACAACAGAACCTTTTCATAATAGGGGGTTTCAGTCTAATAGGAAGGCAACAAGTCAGCGCAACAAAGTCCATTTCAACACGAATGAGCAAGCCAAGATATTCACCATTTTCATAGCCAAGGGTTTAGCCGGAAATCAATTTTGAAATATCAATGCATAGAGGCATCACCACAATCACGTACATTTCAGCAATTTAAGTTCAAGCCGGCAACATAGAATCGGTCATGCTTTCATGGTTCAACAATAGCAAAGTCTAACAACATAGCAAGCACAAAATATAATCACGGCAACATTTAACTTAACATGACATCGCATATCATTATATTAGGATAACATGCACCCTTATACCATGGACCCTTCATTCTACTATCACTTAATTCCCAAGTATTTCATATCAGCATATAACATGATTTCACACTAGGTTTATACATCATTATCTCTCAATACCTCAAATAGTCTCATGTCATGAATCCTAATATACTATCATGCTTGGCAAGTATTGCAGAATATTAGGTATCGACATAGCAAAACAAGTTACCACATAACCTCATGCTAATAATAATTCGAGCAAAGGTAATATCAGGCCAGAATCACAATAACATATTGTCACATATAAACGGGGCACATAATATCATGATTACAAAACACAAGGTCAGGATCTCAGCAGGTATAGTTCACGTTCCACAATTAATAGAAACAAGCAAGTCTTACCAACACAGAACATCAATCATATCATAAGGTCAGTCACATAGGAACACCAAAGCACTAAAATCCATCATCATAAGTAGAAATTAACAAGGTAACATCCAATACCAGTTCATCATTCAAGAATCAATATGTTAGTTCTGGGACCTGGGGTTATGGGTCCACCGTGCTTCCGTTGTGCCGCTCCCGTGCTATATGGCTAAACGGTCTCTTCTCTACACCATCGTTCGTCAAAGTATTGCAAGCAATTTTTTTTTTGTTAGCGGAGATAGGGGAGAGACAAGGACAACCCGGACTCCCCACGGAATCGAACACAAACCAACTGATGATGACACGAGGAAAAGAAGAAAAAAAACAAGATCCCAACCCAAGAAGGAGTAAGGTGCCCTTATGGAACTCTACGAGGTCACAAGTGCATCAAGCAAGACACATACCAATCATGGAGTAAACTAGTCACATCACTGAACACTAACACGCACCTACCTTGAAGAATGATGTTAACAAATAGGGGCAACCAAAAACATGATCGGGTTCTGCAGGGGGCATAAGAGACTAGCTAGCATTTTTTTTTCATTTCATATATCAGACAAACTTGATATGTATAAGAAACATTATACACGGATGAACAATAGATTGGTGGCACATAGCTTATGTAGAACCTAGTAAACATTACAGAGCATTACAGGTAGGGTAAATTACTCATACCAAGTACACATGGGCAGGTCATATAAAAGAGATACACTAATCACATCTAGTAGCAATGACTTCTCATAATGACAGGGTAAGCATGGGATGTCATCACACAAGGAACTATGGGGAAAGTAAGTCCTTCATGATCTTAGTAATATATATTTAAGGAAAAAGCGCAATCAAAGGTAGTCATTGAGGAACAATTTAACACCAAAATCACATGTCGTGCATGTGTGCATCTATCCTGTCGTAGGGTATAACACGCAATGGGGCACTCAAATGCTTGTTTACACACATCTCACAAAAGTATAAATTGATCCAGATAAGTGTCGGAAGGCATCATGTGATAAGAACAACAATTCAGATGAGAACACATAGGCATGACACTAGTCATACTCAGCATGAGACAACTCTGTTGAGGCATAGTATTATAACTGGACTAATAATATCTAACATGATTGTGCAGTCATAAGATCATCTAGAGAGAGTACAGCAAGGCTATCACAACCTATGACAAGAGTGGCTACATGAGATGCAAGTTTGAGCATGCGATCACACAAGTCATATCTCTGCTGGCATAGATTTTACAAGGTACTACATGATAGTCACATATGTATATGAATAAGATGCATCAAGCAACTCCAAATAATAGTGGGACGAGTCATAAAAGTTTAAGCAGGACTACTATTGTACCCAAACATTAGCACATATAAAAGGAATATAAGCGATTGTGATGAAGGAGTCATGCGCATATAGTAATGTGAACACGACAATGCTCCTAAGATATCATGCTTTAAAAGGGCAATATGCTACATTATATAGGCAAGGGTAATCATGCGAGTGCCTTACAGCTATTGTGATGTGTGTGTGTGGTCATGCGAGGTGCCATATTATTCATTTGCAGAAGCCTAAAGAATGTCAGGGGCATGCAGAGACAACATCGAGTGATGAGATGATAGGCACACATTGATATTCACCTAATGCTTAACATGCGTCAAAAATAGGCACTAACTCTACAACTGAGTCTATCAATTCCTAAATAGTTAAAGAGATCGCACATTAGAGATGTTGGAAAGAATACAAGACTTTGCGAAGTCTATTCCACGAAAGTGCAAATCATAATGCAAGTATGGCATGAATATACACAAGCCATAATTCATGGGTCCCAAAAAAATATTGTAACATGACAAGATGCATGGCTATGCAGCATAGGTTACATGTTCATTTGGCAACTAGCACGGATGCATTTAAGGGATCAACCAATCGTAACCTGACCATATAAGGACAAGGGGGGGATATGGCGAAAACGGCAACATGGGCTTAAGATAGCACGACTTCACATGAAGATAAAGCATGCAAGTACACAGATATAGATTAACAGTATACAACCAGGGCATGTATTTAACATAAGGATATATCAAGTCACATCGTGACCCTACATGATGCTAGCAATACATGGTAAGGCATGGGTATCTTTACAAAGTGAACAAGAGAACATCACGGACGATAAATTATAAATCATGCTAGGAATTAATGAACCGCCATAGGAGCACATGGAATGGTATAGTACTATCACAATATGGAACAATCATATTCACGTGATGAAGCAAGCCTGACAATTTACCACTCAGCGAGTCATATTGGAATTCATAAGCCCTATAGGATACTACCGGCACATATCGAACATGAATACAATCAAGATACTTCGACTAGACTCACCCTAGTATTCATGTGTCATTTATATGTGAAAACATAATACTAACTCATTCGTACATACATTCATTCGATTAGCACAACAGTTTGCAAATAGCTAAATAAGCTACACCGTAACGACCTAGAAGCATGACATGCATATAGCGAAGTATAACCTGGGTCTAAAGCAATATAGCTAGACATGGATAGGATCATAGACAGTAATAGGTCCGTGCAAGTATTTAAATGGTACATGCACAAAATATTAGGTCATATATCGAAGGAACCACGAGAGGATACCACAAAGCAGAAGAAAACATCACGAGAATCAAACGATGAGCATGCTATGGTTTAGTGGCCATACATGATGAGTAGCGAGAGTAAATCTGTCATGCTAAGGGTCACACTATCATGAACCTAAACCAGAATAGAGACTGACCATCATGCGAGTTCGTAACTTGCGACATATGCATTTAATCAATCATTAGTATGACGATGCTAGAAACCAATGAAATCAGGTTGTGCATGCATAGGGGGTATGCCATGAATACAACGAAGTATGACCTAAGACCTAAACAAGGTGGCCAAGCATGGATACATAATGGCATACAACCACAATCCACATCAAGGATCATTATCACAATATATGTTGGGAATACCACATCATGTCGAGTCATGCATATACGAAACCAAGAATTATAGTGGTGTGTGCTCGTGCAGTGTGTCAGATCATATATTCATGAAAGTATGAGAGAAACATGGAGATCATCATGGCATGACAGTTAGATAAGCATGCCAGAAATTAGGCATCATACGAGGCAGGTTGGACATCAATTTGTAACACGCATTCATCAAGTAAAGAATTCATCCTATCAAGATATCAAAATGGAATGATCATACTACCATGGGCCTATGTGCAGGGGGAACATCAATCATGCAGTTTCCTACGTATGACACATACATTCATGCACTAATGATACGGGGTTAGCCGTAGGTTGGTCCGATCTTCGACAACAAGCAAGAACTAAACAAGAAACAAAGACGCAGCAATGAAAGACTCAAGAAACTCAAAGAAACTCGACAAGAATGTCAAGATTCGACCAAGACTAAGCAAGAACGCAGCAAGACTCAAACAAGAACACCAAGAACAACGTGTTACTCGATGTCGACAAAGGACAGATTGCAAGACTCGAATAAAGATGAATAAAGACTCGAAATTTAGATGCAAGAATTGAAAGACACGACCTGATAAGGACTGAGTCGATCTATATAGAACAAGATAGAGACCCCAGGCTTCCGTAGAAGGTAGGAACCAATACCAATGACTATATAACCCGCCTCTACAACCCTACACAACCAAGCGGACAACTTGGAGGCACAAGGAGGGGGCTCGTGGATACTAGGATCACCAAGTCTTGCGAAGTTGATGAACACAAAGCAAACCAAGCTGAGATAGATACCAATTCGTGATCAACGAGCACAGCTCTAGTGGGATCAACATCACTCAATGTGCTACACAAGTTTGAGAGAACTAATTCTATTCATTGAAAGCTGAATGTTTACAATGTATGAAATTGAAATATATAAGCTATGCTAAGGCCTAATGGGCCGAGTTTAATGATAGAAAGATAATATCTAACATCTAATTAAAACACCTAAAATCATAAGTAAATAAGATCTCTATAAATAACACTTAAAATAGCCCAATTTCGGCCCAATAGGAACACTAGGCGAAATGGGGTTCCAACACTTAGTAAAATCCCGTCAAAACAGTAACAGCTTGGAAAGATGTGCATTTTCGGCCAATTTCGAGGTTGAATCTGGAAAAACCTTCAACAGAAAAGTTGTAGATCTCTTCGTCCTCGTTCCAACAAGATATGGCACGCCTCAATCCGATAAATATTGAATCCGTACGACCCATTTTACAGAGACGTCGAAAAGCTGTCAAATGACTATGAACGAGCTAAACGTCAAGCTTCCACCTTTGGACCTTCTCCCATGGTGGAGCCTTCTTCTTCCTCTTGAGGATGACTTCATTCTCACGAACTCGAATCATAGGTCCATCCCCAAGTATAGATGTGTCCGGAGGTGTCTTGGATGGTGTCTTGGATGGTCCTGCATCAATCTCCCTTTCTTGAAAAGGATTCGTCCTCGAATCCAAGCTCATATATGATTCCGCACATGCAGCCACACGAGCTCCTGGATCGAACACCATATGCCCATGGAAATCCATCTCAAGAACGATTGGTGTAGAGATTGACCACTCCTCGATGGTTATTGTCTCAGCTTCATCTACAAAATCAAGAAAAGAAACTTTATTAGTGCATAATTCATATTTCATGTCATCTCCATGATGTTCTAACTTAATATGCACTTGAGCTTGGTCATTAATCCCTAAGTTTCCATCCAAAATTAGCAAGTTTTCATCCTTTTGCAAGGCTGAATTTTCAATTAATTCTAGGCTAGCAATATTAGCACAATTTTCACCATCAATGATCATATTACTAACTATACCTTTTGCTATGCACTTAGTATGACACAATTCTTCTCTTTGATTATCATCACAAGGCTTAAGTTGAACACTTAAAACCTTACTAACAATAAAAGAATCTTCATTCTCATATTCAATGCAAACATTATCATGATCATAGGCAAGTAAATTAAGATCTTGATCATTATTATCAATATGATTTACATTTTCAGCAATAAAAGAAGCATCTATGCTAGAAGAAACATGATTTTGAACAACATTATTAGGAGGAATAGGATGAGTTTCTTCCCTTTTAATTGGTGGAACTTCATCTCTAGGTGGGACTCCTTGTCCAAACACCGTATTAGAACCAAAACGCTGAAGCTCTATTGCCGTCAAGCTTTTATCTATCTTAGCTAACTTCTCCATGACGGTATTGTACCAGTCGTTGCCCTGGTTATTAGACATTGTAACAAAGAGAAAAGAAACAAAGAACTATGTTAAAGGTTAGTAAAAAATATAAACAGCTCACAATTGTGTTTCGCTCACACTCCCTCTCTCATTGGTATATCACGCTTGCTAGGGCAATCCGCTTTGGGCAAATCAACAACCAAGCAAAGAACAAAGCAATCAAAGTATATGAATGAAACAACACAGAAGAATACTCAACAAGGGCTGTAGAGTACTCGACAGTAGCTTGTAAGCAATTGATTCAAGCAAAACAGATGGGCAATTGCAAGGAATCAACTCGACACAACAAGGAGATCACTCGGCAGGGGCTGAGATCACTCGACACAACAAGGAGATCACTCGGCAAGGGCTGAGATCACTCGACACAACAAGAGAGAACTCGCAAGGGCTGAGATCTACTCGACTCAAACAACTCAGCAACTCAATATGCAACAAAAGAGAACTCGACAAAGCTGAGCTCTACTCGACTCAAATACAGCAGCACTTGAACACACAAATAGTGCTCGACACAAGAGAAAAATAAGAAAAATAAAAGAAAGTTTGGAAATTCACCTCTTTTTGATTGAAAACCTTAAGTTATGATGTTGTAGTTGCAAGGTAGGGTTTCAATTTTGTGGAGGTGTATGTGTTTGGGGAATAGGTATGTCGATTAGAGCTGAGAGAAGGGTTCACCAATTGGTCCTTGGGAGCTTTCTTGCACTAGATCAACAATAACTAACAAACACTTTTTTTTTCTTTTTTTTTTGAATTTTCGGACTGATTTTCTACTGTTTTTTTTTTTAAAAAAAATCTGAAACTAATGCAAGAAAAGACTCAAAATAAAGTGTAGGACTCAAAAATTTGAAGAAGAATGGTGAAAGGATAAAAATTCAGCCCTAATGCAAAGATATAGATAACAAATGGCTAATTTAGGTAATAAGATCTATCTTGTGCCTTTTTAGATAGTTGATAGATATAATGGAAATTAATATCCAACAACTTAATAAAATCTGATTTTAGGCAATGGATATAAGATAAATCAAAATTCCCAAAGATAGAATAGACAAACAAAAGGATAGAAAAGATAGAACAAACTAGGGTTTGTGTATGTGGAGGACTGATTTTCGGCCAAGCAAAGGCTATGGGGACAGCTTGCTGCCGTCGGCTCTAGGGTGTTCACAAGGGGTTGTGTGCACCTTTGGTCGACTCCACGGTCTCGGCTAGGCTTTGTGTTTAGGCTATGCAACCACAAACAATCACAAACTCAAGATTAGTGCAATAATCAATTAAAGAACAAGAAGTAAATAACCAAAACAAGAAAAGGACTCTTTTTGTGGATATTTGTGTTTAGGAAAAGAAAAGACTCAATCTTGATGTCGGAAACCAAAGCTCTGATGCCAATTTGATACGGGGTTAGCCGCAGGTTGGTCCGATCTTCGACAACAAGCAAGGATAATCAAGAACTAATAAAGAAACTCAAGAACTTAATCAAGAAGGATCAAGAACTCAAAGAACGCAGCAAGAAATAACAAGAAAGATGCAAGATTTATGCAAGACTCAACAAGAAAGCAAAGAAACGCAGCAAGACTCTCAAGATTCGACCAAGATAGATCAAGATCGATCAAGAACGCAACAAGAACACCAAGAACAGGGCTGTAATTGATGTCGACACTAACAAGAAGAATAAAGACTCGAAATTGATATGAAAGACACGACCTGATAAGGACTGAGTCGATCTATACCAATGACTATATAACCCGCCTCTACAACCCTACACAACCAAGCGGACAACTTGGAGGCACAAGGAGGGGGCTCGTGGATACTAGGATCACCAAGTCTTGCGAAGTTGATGAACACAAAGCAAACCAAGCTGAGATAGATACCAATTCGTGATCAACGAGCACAGCTCTAGTTGGATCAACATCACTCAATGTGTTTCACACAAGTTTGAGAGAACTAATTCTATTCATTGAAAGCTTAATGTTTACAATGTATGAAATCGAAATATATAAGCTATGCTAAGGCCTGATGGGCCGAGTTTAATGATAGAAAGATAATATCTGACATCTAATTAAAACACCTAAAATCATAAGTAAATAAGATCTCTAGAAATAACACTTAAAATAGCCCAATTTCGGCCCAATAGGAACACTAGGCGAAATGGGGTTCCAACACTTAGTAAAATCCCGTCAAAACAGTGACAGCTTGCAAAGATGTGCATTTTCGGCCAATTTCGAGGTTGAATCTGGAACAACCTTCAACAGAAAAGTTGTAGATCTCTTCGTCCTCGTTCCAACAAGGTATGGCACGCCTCAATCCGATCAATATTGAATCCGTACGACCCGTTTTACAGAGACGTCGAAAAGCTGTCAAGTTGCTGAACGAATGTAAAAACGCCAAGCTTCCACTTTTGGACCTTCTCCCATGGTGGAGCCTTCTTCTTCCTCTTGATAAGGACATCATCCGAAGGTGTCTTGGATGGTCCCGCATCATAACTCCCAAGTTAACCCCGAAAACCATTTCAAAATCCGAATCAACTAGTTAGAAATTCTACCCTTTTGAAAATGCTCGAAACATCCCTTTTTCGATTTAAATCCAATAATACCTTTCTAAAAAATCAAGTCTCATAATATTATATTTGTTTTAAAACACCCTAATATTCTATCTTTAATCTCAAGATAATATCTTTATATTTTAATCTCTCATAATATTTTATAATATTTCAAATACCATTTTCTTTTAAACACTTTCATAAAATATTTCTAAACTCCCAACCATTTTTAGTGAATAAAATCAGTCATTCTTTAAATTACCAAACTGACCCCTTTGTTTATAAAACTTCGAAATCGAATACATTTCATAGGCCCGAAATTCATTTGTATTGTTTCGTGAATATAACAGGCCCAACAATCCTTCTTTGTTTTAAAATGGAATGAGTCAACAGCCCAACAATTAGGCCCAAAATCCACTCTTTCTTCCATCTGATGTTGAATGCAGCAGCTAAAAAAAAGGAAGGGTCCCACGCTGACTGGGCAGCGGAGGTGGAAGGGACGGGCCCGCGTGCAAGGGGAAATGGGGGAGAGAAAGGAGCACTGTTCACCTTCATCTCCAGTCCCCATCTCCTGCGTTCGACGGAAGGAAGAACGAAGAGGAGGGGAGCTCGCCGGCGGGGCTGAGTTCCGACCACCCATTCCCGACACCGACACACACACAAGTCAGGAAAGAAGGGAAGAAGGAGGAGAGAGGAGCTCACCGAGGGGAATCGAAAGCGAGGCTCATCGGAGGTTCGTCGGAGGTCGATTCGGTTCGTCGAAGACTCGAGCCAGAGCTTGCTTGTCCTAGGACGAGAATAGGAGGTTAAAGGTGACCCCTTTACCATGTTTTGAGGAGGAAGGAAGTGGAAAGAACCTTACCCGGCGGTTCTTGAGTGAAGCAGGGGAGGAAGACGCTCGGGGCTGGCCTCGGATCCGGTGCTCGGCCTCCTGGGCTCGGCGGTCGGAAGACGAAAACGCAGCGGTGGCGAGGCTTAGCTCTCGACCTCTGCCCGAAGAAGACAGGGCTGCTGCTGCTCGTGTATCGGAAGCGGATTGGAGGCGGTTGTGGAAGCTCGGCGCGTCTCGGCGCTTTGGACAGCGAGAACAGAGAGAGGTGGGAGCTACTCAGGAGGTGATCGATCGGGAAAACAACGGGAGGAGGCTCGGCCGCGTCGGAGGTTCCGAGGGCTGACTCTGGGAGGTTCGGCGCGTCTAGGACGTCGGAGAAAGGAGCTGGGACCAAAATGAAAGAGAAGAGGTGGGAGATTTCTGAATTTGAAAATGAAATGGAGTGAAATGGGGCTGCGTGCTTGAAATGGAAAGATATGGCTTGGGAGATGGTCTGAAATTACAGAAAAGGGAGGTCCTTGGCAGGGCTATTTGGCACTTTGCCAAAATGAAAGAGGGAGGGAAGATGCTTTTTCTGAAACAATCAGACCAAAGGAGAAGAAGGAGTGGTCAAAAAGTTTTCTTTAATTGTCCAAGCACAACCCAATTCTTATCCATATCATACCCCAAATAACAATTAACTTAAAATTTGAATAGGGAATGGAAGGAGACAAGGGGAAGAAACGAGGAATGTGGTTCCAAGGAAATACCCGGAAAATAAGTGTCGGAATTAGTTCTTGACGTTAGCCTATCAAATTCCTGCTCTCTCGATCAATTAGGTTTTCAAAAATCATAGTCGTCATTTCGAGTTAGTTTTCAAAATTATTATTTTAGGTTGGAAATCCGCTTTACGAGATCAACGTACGAGTTTAAGAATTTTTCGCTAAATTCCGCTTTAAAATTCATTTTTAATTTCCTTTTTCTGAAAATTAGGATTTAAGAAATCCGAGCCTTTACATCATCCACCTCTAAAAATAAGTCTCGTCCCCGAGACTAAAACCAAAACAAGGTAGGGGATGAAGTTGGAATAGGTGAGTCCAAAGATCATTCCATTGATCCCGTAAGTACCTCATAAGTGCCCCTATGAGATTCTCATAGTACCGTCGTCATGATCATAATATCCCCGATAGGTCGTAGCGAGAGTGTGATATGGGCCCTTACCACATCCTTACCCCAACTTCTCGGTTATATCATAACTCGAAAAGCATTACAACATCTCCACTAGGTCTTAGCAAACAATCTATAAGGGCCCCTATAAAATGCTTGTATCCACTTCGTAGGCGTCATAATGCAAGCTCGGTCAGAAAATTTAAAAAGGGGTCCTTTAGTTTGGGAAGGATTAGTCTCAAAATCATTGGAATTCTCGATCGTGTTCGATTTCTCAAAATTCAAGTTAGTCCTTTTTAAACACAATTCAAAATCCCTTAACCCGACGTTAATTAAGCAAGTTTCAGATTTCAGGAGGTGGAATCATCCACCTCTAAGGTTATTCCCAATTTCCTTCCTATGTTCCAGGTCATAATCAAAATTCATCAATTCAACTTATCCTTCTACAATTCCAATTCAAGACATCATGTAACATAGCAATCGTTCAACATAGCAATCGCATCACGCATTCATAATCAGATCATATTCACGTCAAGAATAGCCATATATCATAACAGATCTAGCATAGTATCGCACGTGGTAGGATTCATCATATCACAGAAGTTGCACATCATATCAATCAGATAAGCACATCTTACTTACGATAATTACCAAAGCATCATCACATTAGAGGCAACAGGTACTTCTGTACAATAGCATTTCATCGAGTTCAGGGGGGGCAACTCTGTTAGTACTAACAATTCACTATTGTCTATGGCAACTCATCAGGGAATCGACATCATCTATAGCATAGAATTCACACAACACTCGGCCCCAAGTAAAGCATACACTAGATCACATCCTCAAGAGAACCTGCCTATAACCAATAATCACAATAAGACACGACCATTACTCATCATCTCTCGTATCAAGATCAACCTCACAAAGGTCTACCAACTCAATCCAATACTAGTTCTAATTATCATTGCACCTCACTCGTATACAAACTCTCTAGCTTCATAACCATCCGCAATCAAGGCCAAATACCCAACCCCACTACTAGGCATTCCACTCTCATGTCATCAAGCCATCTAAGAAAAAATCTCAAGTCCTTTACTGAACCGCTCTCACAATCGAACTAGACGCTTCTTAACAATCTCGCTTACTCTTCCTAGGCTCTCAAGACTCCGCCTGACCATCATCTCCCAAAAAAAAGACATCTCAAATCACATTGCTAACCTGATCACACCTTCCGCGCCAATAGCCATTCTCACTAACCATCCACCTCTAAGCACCCAGCTCATACTAATCATCTCACACCTGTCATTCCCGACTAACTCTAACGCAGAAAACCGTCTAGTGCTAACTCATAACCATTAATCATCGAGTTCCTCATCACCCACGTCTATCCTCAATGACCAATCGCAATTTCTACCTGCCTGCCCCTTTCCGAATATCACGAAACCTGAACATCCACGACTCCTCAGCCGACCTATTCTAGACCCTCGTCTCAGCATATTCCCAAATTTCCTCATTCCAAATCTTACAAAAGCAACGAGTAAACGAATGCTCAATCACGAGTGCAATCCTAACATGATACTACATGACATGCTTTATTATGAATGCAAGCACCTAGTATGCACATGGCTACAAGCAGGGAGATCTCTTTTCGAATCTGAGTGAGCTCATATAGGAACTCACCTGGAAGTGCAGAACGGCAAAAGACAACAACTAGGTATACAGAAAGCCAACATGTCACAGATGATCACCTAACACATATGTAAGTAATATAAATAAGTCTACTTCTAATGTTACTTAAAGCATATACTATCACACAAGTCATCAAATTTATTCCTCATTTTCCCAAGATTTCCCAAAACTCTTATAAAACCTCAAGTTAGATCAAATCACCATTCAAAATGCTTTCTCAAATATTCCAAAAATCCATTTACAACCATTACTCTTTAAATCACTTATCTCATTACTATTTCACAACAAATACGACAAGTTAGGATATTTCTCAAATCCACTTTTTAATCTATTAAATCAATTCCCGGCTTTTGAAAATATTTTCCAAATTCCTTTTCCAATTCAACTCCAATAATTTATTTTAAAGCTCCATATATTTCAAGGTCATAATATATATATTCTTAAATACCCTTAATAATCATTTATAAAGATAAACCCAACCATTTTTATTTAATAAAAATTGCCCCTTATTATTTAACCCCAAAATCGGATCTTTTGACAAGTCACAAAACCAAATCCTTTTATTACCCCCCAACATAAAACAGGCCCAAAACCCTCATAGAAGGACCGGCCCAATCTGCCCCAAGCCCAACTCTCAAACACTCAGAATTTTAGAGGAAATAAAAGGGGGATGGGCCCCGGCGCTGAGCTGGCTCCGACGTGGCAAGGGCCCGCCATGGTCTCCCTCTTCCTCTTTCTCTCGGACTGATACGGGGTTAGCCGCAGGTTGGTCCGATCTTCGACAACAAGCAAGGATAATCAAGAACTAATAAAGAAACTCAAGAACTTAATCAAGAAGGATCAAGAACTCAAAGAACGCAGCAAGAAATAACAAGAAAGATGCAAGATTTATGCAAGACTCAACAAGAAAGCAAAGAAACGCAGCAAGACTCTCAAGATTCGACCAAGATAGATCAAGATCGATCAAGAACGCAACAAGAACACCAAGAACAGGGCTGTAATTGATGTCGACACTAACAAGAAGAATAAAGACTCGAAATTGATATGAAAGACACGACCTGATAAGGACTGAGTCGATCTGTATAGAACAAGATAGAGACCCCAGGCTTCCGTAGAAGGTAGGAACCAATACCAATGACTACACAACCCGCCTCTACAACCCTACACAATCAAGCGGACAACTTGAAGGCACAAGGAGGGGGCTTGTGGATACTAGGATCACCAAATCTTGCGAAGTTGATGAACGGCAAAACACGCATTCATCAAGTAAAGAATTCATCCTATCAAGATATCAAAATGGAATGATCATACTACCATGGGCCTATGTGCAGGGGGAACATCAATCATGCAGTTTCCTACATATGACACATACATTCATGCACTAATGATACGGGGTTAGCCGTAGGTTGGTCCGATCTTCGACAACAAGCAAGAACTAAACAAGAAACAAAGACGCAGCAATGAAAGACTCAAGAAACTCAAAGAAACTCGACAAGAATGTCAAGATTCGACCAAGACTAAGCAAGAACGCAGCAAGACTCAAACAAGAACACCAAGAACAACGTGTTACTCGATGTCGACAAAGGACAGATTGCAAGACTCGAATAAAGATGAATAAAGACTCGAAATTTAGATGCAAGAATTGAAAGACACGACCTGATAGGACTGAGTCGATCTATATAGAACAAGATAGAGACCCCAGGCTTCCGTAGAAGGTAGGAACCAATACCAATGACTATATAACCCGCCTCTACAACCCTACACAACCAAGCGGACAACTTGGAGGCACAAGGAGGGGGCTCGTGGATACTAGGATCACCAAGTCTTGCGAAGTTGATGAACACAAAGCAAACCAAGCTGAGATAGATACCAATTCGTGATCAACGAGCACAGCTCTAGTTGGATCAACATCACTCAATGTGTTTCACACAAGTTTGAGAGAACTAATTCTATTCATTGAAAGCTGAATGTTTACAATGTATGAAATCGAAATATATAAGCTATGCTAAGGCCTGATGGGCCGAGTTTAATGATAGAAAGATAATATCTAACATCTAATTAAAACACCTAAAATCATAAGTAAATAAGATCTCTATAAATAACACTTAAAATAGCCCAATTTCGGCCCAATAGGAACACTAGGCGAAATGGGGTTCCAACACTTAGTAAAATCCCGTCAAAACAGTGACAGCTTGGAAAGATGTGCATTTTCGGCCAATTTCGAGGTTGAATCTGGAAAAACCTTCAACAGAAAAGTTGTAGATCTCTTCGTCCTCGTTCCAACAAGATATGGCACGCCTCAATCCGATAAATATTGAATCCGTACGACCCATTTTACAGAGACGTCGAAAAGCTGTCAAATGACTATGAACGAGCTAAACGTCAAGCTTCCACCTTTGGACCTTCTCCCATGGTGGAGCCTTCTTCTTCCTCTTGAGGATGACTTCATTCTCACGAGCTCGAATCATAGGTCCATCCCCAAGTATAGATGTGTCCGGAGGTGTCTTGGATGGTGTCTTGGATGGTCCTGCATCAATATTTTAAGTGTTATTTCTAGAGATCTTATTTACTTATGATTTTAGGTGTTTTAATTAGATGTTAGATATTATCTTTCTATCATTAAACTCGGCCCATCAGGAACACTAGGCGAAATGGGGTTCCAACACTTAGTAAAATCCCGTCAAAACACTGACAGCTTGGAAAGATGTGCATTTTCGGCCAATTTCGAGGTTGAATCTGGAAAAACCTTCAACAGAAAAGTTGTAGATCTCTTCGTCCTCGTTCCAACAAGATATGGCACGCCTCAATCCGATAAATATTGAATCCGTACGACCCATTTTACAGAGACGTCGAAAAGCTGTCAAATGACTATGAACGAGCTAAACGTCAAGCTTCCACCTTTGGACCTTCTCCCATGGTGGAGCCTTCTTCTTCCTCTTGAGGATGACTTCATTCTCACGAGCTCGAATCATAGGTCCATCCCCAAGTATAGATGTGTCCGGAGGTGTCTTGGATGGTGTCTTGGATGGTCCTGCATCAACTAATATGACAATACGATATACCACATAGATTATGCTGAGATGATATAGACATAAAATGTAACGCGAACCTAAGCAATGTCTAAACATGGACATCCCGATATGTAGGCATAATTTCACACTATGGATCAATATGCAAGTCTATGGGGTAGTACATGTAGGATCATACAATCATGGATGAAGAAACTGAGATAACCCGACAGAGATCTACAAGGACGACTCTGACTCACTTCCATGAACCCCATGACTTGTTTCCCGTGAAATATTCGTGTAACTCTCAAGTAGGGTAGAAAAGGGTTGAGGTAGTAGCGTACTCCAATACAACCTCAAATGCGGTTACCCGTATATCACACCGACATCGCAAGAAAAGCTCAATAAAGACGTTTAGTAAGGTCGGGAAAAGAAGGCCGAAGAAGGGAGTAGTCAAGCTTAAGAGGTCAAAGGTAATCCCACAAGGACTAGAATCCCGACTCTATAATGGTAGAAGGTCTCCCCCGCTATTCCATTCACAAAGGCATTTAACACATAATTCGTAATCAAGAATATCAACCAAGTCTCCAATTTAAGCATACAACACTCAGCACATAACAATCAACAATCAAGCTATCCTAAGGCCACCCTTCAAGGGGCGACTGACCGGAGGGGCAAAACCTCATGGTCTCTACCTAACTCGCCACTCCAGCCACTACAGCGCAATCTCGTGGAGTCTGGTAAGCCCATCTGTAAAGAACAAGCTATATTTCGCCTACCCGTTCCCAGCTACATCCAATAGGGATGGTCTAGCGTCTTCACTACCCCTTCGTTTCCCTTTGTTTGATTACCGGATTTATTGAGTCATGTTCATATTTAATCCATTTGAGTTAGCCATATTAAATTCATTTTGCCCTTTCTAAAACATTTTGAAAAACCATTTGAAAACCTTGGGCCATTTTCAAAACCACTTCAACCTATCATACTCGGTTTGCATAACCTGAGCTCTGATACCATCTTTGTAACGGCCCGGGATTATGATTCCCGGGTTACGTTTCGAGGGATGAAACCCCTCGTTAGGATCTTGCTCCCCCAGTACAGGTTGAAGGTTTGAAATTCTATCCTAACATTTTGAAGTGGGATTTCATACCCAAAATTCGAAGGGATCGTTGGAATCCCCGGGGAAGTCCCCTGTACCTGTCATAAGTCTAAGCGTAGAAAACCAACAGTCATGCAGATAGTAGACTCAAGGTGCAATACAAGAGGGTGCCATGGCCGAGCCGGGTCAAAACAAAATCAATAAGTGTATATATCAAAATCTAAGGTTAGACCATTTCCTTGCAATCGCCCAAGAGAGTTCCCACGTCACATAAGCAAGGAACAATAATGCTGCAAAACAAACCTAAAAAAAAATGTATGCGGGGCGGTGTCAGATCGAAGCCCTACGCAATAGTCCCAAACAAGCAGACACATACACACGCTAGTCCTGATAAAGATGCTTCTAGATGCAAGGCGGAATGTTAACACACTAACATGCCCCTAAGATCAACTGCGTAAATATAATAAGGCCTTAGCACCGAATACCAAGTGGTATATCCCTCTCCTACCTCCACCCCCTTCCGATAGGGCGGAGACTGGCCAGCTCGTGAATGCATTCATTCATAATCGGGCGGCACGCATGCCCAACCCGCTCCACAATAAAGCTCGCAGGCATCTCATAATATAAGGAAGTTCATGACTCGATTGACTCAGGACGGGACCCGATGAGACTAGGTCGTCCTATAACCCTAGCAATGACTCTAGTTACTTCACAGATTACGGCCGTTCTGTTTACAAAAGCAACGAGTAAACGAATGCTCAATCACGAGTGCAATCCTAACATGATACTACATGACATGCTTTATTATGAATGCAAGCACCTAGTATGCACATGGCTACAAGCAGGGAGATCTCTTTTCAAATCTGAGTGAGCTCATATAGGAACTCACCTGGAAGTGCAGAACGGCAAAAGACAACAACTAGGTATATAGAAAGCCAACATGTCACAGATGATCACCTAACACATATATAAGTAATATAAATAAGTCTACTTCTAATGTTACTTAAAGCATATACTATCACACAAGTCATCAAATTTATTCCTCATTTTCCCAAGATTTCCCAAAACTCTTATAAAACCTCAAGTTAGATCAAATCACCATTCAAAATGCTTTCTCAAATATTCCAAAAATCCATTTACAACCATTACTCTTTAAATCACTTATCTCATTACTATTTCACAACAAATACGACAAGTTAGGATATTTCTCAAATCCACTTTTTAATCTATTAAATCAATTCCCGGCTTTTGAAAATATTTTCCAAATTCCTTTTCCAATTCAACTCCAATAATTTATTTTAAAGCACCATATATTTCAAGGTCATAATATATGTATTCTTAAATACCCTTAATAATCATTTATAAAGATAAACCCAACCATTTTTATTTAATAAAAATTGCCCCTTATTATTTAACCCCAAAATCGGATCTTTTGACAAGTCACAAAACCAAATCCTTTTATTACCCCCCAACATAAAACAGGCCCAAAACCCTCATAGAAGGACCGGCCCAATCTGCCCCAAGCCCAACTCTCAAACACTCAGAATTTTAGAGGAAATAAAAGGGGGATGGGCCCCGGCGCTGAGCTGGCTCCGACGTGGCAAGGGCCCGCCATGGTCTCCCTCTTCCTCTTTCTCTCGGACTGATACGGGGTTAGCCGCAGGTTGGTCCGATCTTCGACAACAAGCAAGGATAATCAAGAACTAATAAAGAAACTCAAGAACTTAATCAAGAAGGATCAAGAACTCAAAGAACGCAGCAAGAAATAACAAGAAAGATGCAAGATTTATGCAAGACTCAACAAGAAAGCAAAGAAACGCAGCAAGACTCTCAAGATGCGACCAAGATAGATCAAGATCGATCAAGAACGCAACAAGAACACCAAGAACAGGGCTGTAATTGATGTCGACACTAACAAGAAGAATAAAGACTCGAAATTGATATGAAAGACACAACCTGATAAGGACTGAGTCGATCTGTATAGAACAAGATAGAGACCCTAGGCTTCCGTAGAAGGTAGGAACCAATACCAATGACTACACAACCCGCCTCTACAACCCTACACAATCAAGCGGACAACTTGAAGGCACAAGGAGGGGGCTTGTGGATACTAGGATCACCAAGTCTTGCGAAGTTGATGAACGGCAAAGCAAACCAAGCTGAGATTATCAATCAATGACCAACGAGCACTGCTCCAGTTGAATCAACAAACACTCGATGTGTTTACACTCAATATGAGAGAGTTATGTTCATAAAAGTTCCAATTGAATTCAATGCAAGGATCGGCCATATAAAGGCCTTACAAGGCTGTTCTGGCCGAAAATAATTTAATAAAATAAACTAATTAACTTATTGGGCCTAATAATAAAAAGAACACCTTAAGACATGAATTAAATAAGGTCTCTAAAAAGAATGACTAGAAAAGCCCAATTCAGCCCAATAGAACACTTAAGCTGAAAATGGGTTCCAACACTTAGAATATTTCGGCCTAAGCTAATCTAAGGTGGCTCGGCCTCCATTTGTGCTCCAATGCACATGTATGTCTTCAATGTAGGCTCGGGGAGTTGAACCTTGCTCGAGAACAAAGCATGACCCACAAAGTTGAATGAGTCTCTCTGAAGCTTCTTAGCTCTAGCTCGAGTCATTGGTCCTTCTCCAAGTATGATGGGTGTGTCTGGAGTTGTCGAAGATGGTCCCGCATCACGAGTACAGGTTGAAGGTTTCAAAACCTACTTTAATGTTTTCAAAGGGGGATTTCATACCCAAAATCGAAGGGATCGTTGGAATCCCCGGGGAAGTCCCCTGTACCTGTCGTAAGTCTAAGCGTGGAAATCAGAAATCATGCGACTAGCGAAAACAAGTGTAATACAAGAGGGTGCCACGGCAGAGCCGGGTCAAAACGGAGTCTAAAGTGAAAATCCAAAAAATATAATCAGAGTCTGGTGAAGTCGATAACTCCAGCGCTCACTCTCCGCCGACAAAATGACCAGCGCAATAAGCAAACAGCACCGATAGGATGAACATAAATAATACCTAAAAAAAATTGATATGGGGCGGGATCAGATCGATGCCCACTTTAGCTCTGCATCCCAACCATAAGCACACATATACGCTATACCTAACAAAGATGCTTCTAGATGCATGGCGGAATATTAACACACTAACATGCTCCTAAGACCAAGTGGTATATCCCTCTCCTACCTCCACCCCCTTCCGATAGGGCGGAGACTGGCCAGCTCGTGAATGCATTCCATCATAATCGGGCGGCACGCATGCCTAACCCGCTCCACAATAAAGCCCGCAGGCATCTCATAATATAAGGAAGTGCATGACTCGATTGACTCAGGACGGGACCCGATGAGACTAGGTCGTCCTATAACCCTAGCAATGACTCTAGTTACTTCACAGATAACGGCCGTTCTGTTTACATACGCATAAAGAAATAGAATGCTCAACAGTCCATGCAACCTAGCATGGTACTACATGATATGCTGATCATGAATGCAAGCACCTAGTATATCATGCACCTAAAGCAGGGAATAGCTCTATTCAATCTGAGTAAGCTCCGAAGAGACTTACCTGGCGGTGCAGAACAGCAAGGTAGAAATCATACATTTTAAGATCACCTAGTAATCATAATGAGAATATAAGTCTATCTATTCAACATACAAGCACACACATTCCCATATAAGTTAACGCAATGAGTATTCCATCATCATGCTTTCAGCTCATCCCATATTTCATCGTAAGGTCTCAGTAAAACTCATCAAGTACCATCTCAACTCATCAGCTTAAGACAATTCCGATTCATACTTAGCCAATTAATTTGCATGCTATCATCTCATATTCTTACTTAGCATATAGTTGCATATCCTCATCATGATCATTTAACATTTAACCTCATATATAAATCACCACAAATCATGTTATTAGTCAATCAACCATGCCATTAGTTCACACAAATCATGGTGTTAGACAATCATTCACATCAATCATGCTAGTTAGTCATCGGGCACATAACTCCCAAGTTAACCCCGAAAACCATTTCAAAATCCGAAACAACTAGTTAGAAATTCTACCCTTTTGAAAATGCTCGAAACATCCCTTTTTCGATTTAAATCCAATAATACCTTTCTAAATAATCAAGTCTCATAATATTATATTTGTTTTAAAACACCCTAATATTCTATCTTTAATCTCAAGATAATATCTTTATATTTTAATCTCTCATAATATTTTATAATATTTCAAATACCATTTTCTTTTAAACACTTTCATAAAATATTTCTAAACTCCCAACCATTTTTAGTGAATAAAATCAGATATTCTTTAAATTACCAAACTGACCCCTTTGTTTATAAAACTTCGAAATCGAATACGTTTCATAGGCCCGAAATTCATTTGTTTTGTTTCGTGAATATAACAGGCCCAACAATCCTTCTTTGTTTTAAAATGGAATGAGTCAACAGCCCAACAATTAGGCCCAAAATCCACTCTTTCTTCCATCTGATGTCGAATGCAGCAGCTAAAAAAAAGGAAGGGTACCACGCTGACTGGGCAGCTGAGATGGAAGGGACGGGCCCGCGTGCAAGGGGAAATGGGGAAGAAGCACTGTTCACCTTCATCTCCAGTCCCCATCTCCTGCGTTCGACGGAAGGAAGAACGAAGAGGAGGGGAGCTCGCCGGTGGGGCTGAGTTCCGACCACCCATTCCCGACACCGACACACACACAAGTCAGGAAAGAAGGGAAGAAGGAGGAGAGAGGAGCTCACCGAGGGGAATCGAAAGCGAGGCTCATCGGAGGTTCGTCGGAGGTCGATTCGGTTCGTCGAAGACTCGAGCCAGAGCTTGCTTGTCCTAGGACGAGAATAGGAGGTTAAAGGTGACCCCTTTACCATGTTTTGAGGAGGAAGGAAGTGGAAAGAACCTTACCCGGCGGTTCTTGAGTGAAACAGGGGAGGAAGACGCTCGGGGTTGGCCTCGGATCCGGTGCTCGGCCTCCTGGGCTCGGCGGTCGGAAGACGAAAACGCAGCGGTGGCGAGGCTTAGCTCTCGACCTCTGCCCGAAGAAGACGGGGCTGCTGCTGCTCGTGTATCGGAAGCGGATTGGAGGCGGTTGTGGAAGCTCGGCGCGTCTCGGCGCTTTGGACAGCGAGAACAGAGAGAGGTGGGAGCTACTCAGGAGGTGATCGATCGGGAAAACAACGGGAGGAGGCTCGGCCACGTCGGAGGTTCCGAGGGCTGACTCTGGGAGGTTCGGCGCGTCTAGGACGTCGGAGAAAGGAGCTGGGACCAAAATGAAAGAGAAGAGGTGGGAGATTTCTGAATTTGAAAATGAAATGGAGTGAAATGGGGCTGCGTGCTTGAAATGGAAGATATGGCTTGGGAGATGGTCTGAAATTACAGAAAAGGGAGGTCCTTGGCAGGGCTATTTGGCACTTTGCCAAAATGAAAGAGGGAGGGAAGATGCTTTTTCTGAAACAATCAGACCAAAGGAAAAGAAGGAGTGGTCAAAAAGTTTTCTTTAATTGTCCAAGCACAACCCAATTCTTATCCATATCATACCCCAAATAACAATTAACTTAAAATTTGAATAGGGAATGGAAGGAGACAAGGGGAAGAAACGAGGAATGTGGTTCCAAGGAAATACCCGGAAAATAAGTGTCGGAATTAGTTCTTGACGTTAGCCTCTCAAATTCCCGCTCTCTCGATTAATTAGGTTTTCAAAAATCACAGTCGTCATTTCGAGTTAGTTTTCAAAATTATTATTTTAGGTTGGAAATCCGCTTTACGAGATCAAAGTACGAGTTTAAGAATTTTTCGCTAAATTCCGCTTTAAAATTCATTTTTAATTTCCTTTTTCTGAAAATTAGGATTTAAGAAATCCGAGCCTTTACATCATCCACCTCTAAAAATAAGTCTCGTCCCCGAGACTAAAACCAAAACAAGGTAGGGGATGAAGTTGGAATAGGTGAGTCCAAAGATCATTCCATTGATCCCGTAAGTACCTCATAAGTGCCCCTATGAGATTCTCACAGTACCGTCGTCATGATCATAATATCCCCGATAGGTCGTAGCGAGAGTGTGATATGGCCCTTACCACATCCTTACCCCAAATTCTCGGTTATATCATAACTCGAAAAGCATTACAACATCTCCACTAGGTCTTAGCAAACAATCTATAAGGCCCCCTATAAAATGCTTGTATCCACTTCGTAGGCGTCATAATGCAAGCTCGGTCAGAAAATTTAAAAAGGGGTCCTTTAGTTTGGGAAGGATTAGTCTCAAAATCATTGGAATTCTCGATCGTGTTCGATTTCTCAAAATTCAAGTTAGTCCTTTTTAAACACAATTCAAAATCCCTTAACCCGACGTTAATTAAGCAAGTTTCAGATTTCAGGAGGTGGAATCATCCACCTCTAAGGCTAATCCCAATTTCCTTCCTAGGTTCCAGGTCATAATCAAAATTCATCAATTCAACTTATCCTTCTACAATTCCAATTCAAGACATCATGTAACATAGCAATCGTTCAACATAGCAATCGCATCACGCATTCATAATCAGATCATATTCACGTCAAGAATAGCCATATATCATAACAGATCTAGCATAGTATCGCACGTGGTAGGATTCATCATATCACAGAAGTTGCACATCATATCAATCAGATAAGCACATCTTACTTACGATAATTACCAAAGCATCATCACATTAGAGGCAACAGGTACTTCTGTACAATAGCATTTCATCGAGTTCAGGGGGGGCAACTCTGTTAGTACTAACAATTCACTATTGTCTATGGCAACTCATCAGGGAATCGACATCGTCTATAGCATAGAATTCACACAACACTCGGCCCCAAGTAAAGCATACACTAGATCACATCCTCAAGAGAACCTGCCTATAACCAATAATCACAATAAGACACGACCATTACTCATCATCTCTCGTATCAAGATCAACCTCACAAAGGTCTACCAACTCAATCCAATACTAGTTCTAATTATCATTGCACCTCACTCGTATACAAACTCTCTAGCTTCATAACCATCCGCAATCAAGGCCAAATACCCAACTCCACTACTAGGCATTCCACTCTCATGTCATCAAGCCATCTAAGAAAAAATCTCAAGTCCTTTACTGAACCGCTCTCACAATCGAACTAGACGCTTCTTAACAATCTCGCTTACTCTTCCTAGGCTCTCAAGACTCCGCCTGACCATCATCTCCCAAAAAAAAGACATCTCAAATCACATTGCTAACCTGATCACACCTTCCGCGCCAATAGCCATTCTCACTAACCATCCACCTCTAAGCACCCAGCTCATACTAATCATCTCACACCTGTCATTCCCGACTAACTCTAACGCAGAAAACCGTCTAGTGCTAACTCATAACCATTAATCATCGAGTTCCTCATCACCCACGTCTATCCTCAATGACCAATCGCAATTTCTACCTACCTGCCCCTTTCCGAATATCACGAAACCTGAACATCCACGACTCCTTAGCCGACCTTTTCTAGACCCTCGTCTCAGCATATATCCAAATTTCCTCATTCCAAATCTTACTAAACCTTACCCATTCGAAATCCTCAAGTCGTCCTACTCCAGTTCCTCCTCTCTTCAAATTCCTAAATTGCCTCAAATTCCTACTTCTTACCCATGACACCTTACCGTCCAAGGCTCTGCTTTACTGATAATCATTTCCGCATAATCCCTAATTTGTCCTCATCCGAGTTTCCCAAGTACTGTCCTTTCACCACCCTTCTAAAATCCTTCATCCTTTAACATCCCCAATACATTCCGCTCTACCTAGTTCCCAAGTCCATGCTCCGAATCTCTCTATTTCATTCTCAAGCCCACAGTCTTACTAGAAATCTTAACGACATCCTTGCCTAGCTAGCAGTCTTTCCTCGAAGACTCATCTCACATCCTCAAATACCTCATTAGCTACAATCACCTCCACTCATAACTCTCAATCATCTTTTCCGCCTTTAATTCGTTATTAAATTGTTGTTGTTTTATGCCTATAAAATGGCTAAACCTTTGCCATGAGAAATAAGATTAGAGTTGAGAATTTTTGGAAAAAAAGTGTGTGTGTTTGGTTGATTTGGTGAGATGCCATTTTGACACCCCATTCCGGAGTGAGAGGCCGAGGAATGGTCCCGTTTGTGTAACTCTTTCCGGTGAGATGCTTGTTAGAGTTGTTCAAACAAAGGCTTGATTGCTCGGGAGTGAGATGCCGACGAGTGAGAGAGTGAGTTTGGTAAGTCTATGGGTGAGATGCTCATAGATTTAGCCATCCATATCTTGTTTTTATTTTCCCATAAATCTAGAAAAATCCAAATAAAAGAGTCGTGTGTATCAAATTTTGTTCTCGTGCTCGGTTGAAGCTTTGAAACTTGTTGGTTCGATCCTTCGGGTCTTATCATTTCGATCCTTCGGGTCGCATCATTTGGTATCAGAGCTAATCCATCAAGTTCACAAAGCTTTTAATCACTTTCATCCACATCCCTCTTCAGAGCCGTCGCGGTTGCAACCATTGAAGTGCACTACGCAGATCCAACGTACAGGGGCGTATCGTACCTTTTTGGAAAAGCAACGCAGATTTGAGAGTCTTCGCGGGATCAACCATCAAGATATTTTACGCAGATCCAACGTACAGGGGTGTAATATTTCTTTTTGGAAGGACAACGCAAGATTCGAGGACAAATCTTTTTCAAAGGAGAGGAGGATGATGTGATCCGGGCTCTTCTGACGCATGCTCGGTGTTTTAGTCATAACAGGATCTATATTTGTCCGATGAAGGTCTATGAGTACTTGTTGGAAAGCTGATTCGAAGGGCTACATCTTTCATGAAGACTAAAGTGCCGAAATCCTCCAAGAGCAGGTTCGAAATTGGCAATAGTTCAGCAGTCCGAAATCTAGACAGTTTTCCGGATGCATTGAATGAAGTCGGAATTGATGAGATGTATTGAAGGGTCTTCATTCAATGGAACTTGATGATTTTCGACACTTTATGAGGAACGCCAACCCTTCATTTTCCATCATGAGGCTGGCCAAATTTCTCCATCAATTTCCGAGAAGCTTTTCATCTTTTCCGTCTTTAATTTGTTCTTAAATTGTTGTTGTTTTATGCCTATAAAATGGCTAAACCTTTGCCATGAGAAATAAGATTGAGTTGAGAATTTTTGGAAAAAAGTGTGTGTGTTTGGTTGATTTGGTGAGATGCCATTTTGACACCCCATTCCGGAGTGAGAGGCCGAGGAATGGTCCCGTTTGTGTAACTCTTTCCGGTGAGATGCTTGTTAGAGTTGTTCAAACAAAGGCTCGATTGCTCGGGAGTGAGATGCCGACGAGTGAGAGAGTGAGTTTGGTAAGTCTATGGGTGAGATGCTCATAGATTTAGCCATCCATATCTTGTTTTTATTTTCCCATAAATCTAGAAAAATCCAAATAAAAGAGTCGTGTGTATCAAATTTTGTTCTCGTGCTCGGTTGAAGCTTTGAAACTTGTTGGTTCGATCCTTCGGGTCTTATCATTTGGACAGCCTCATGTCGGAAAATGAAGGGTCGGTTGTCCTCATAAAGTGTAGAAAACCATCAATTCCCATTGGATGAAGACCCTTCGATACATCTCATCTATTCCGACGTCATTCAATGCATCGGGAAAGCTGTCCAGATTTCGGAATGCTGATTTATTGCCAATTTCGGACCTGTTCTTGGATGATTTCAGTACTTTGGTCTTCATAAAAGATGTAGCCCTTCGAATTATCTTTCCAAAAAGTACTCACACACCTCAATCGGACATATATAGCTCCTGTTATGACCAAAACACCGAGCATGTGTCGAAAGAGCTCGGATCACATTATCCTCCCCTCCTTTGAAAAAGATTCGTCCTCGAATCTTGCATAGACCTTCCAAAAAGAAACATTACGCCCCTGTACGTTGGATCTGCGTAAGATATCTTGATGGTTGATCCCGCGACGACTCTCAAATCTGCGTTGCCTTTCCAAAAAGGTACGATACGCCCCTGTACGTTGGATCTGCGTAGTGCACTTCAATGGTTGCAATCGCGACGGCTCTGAAGAGGGATGTGGCTGAAAGTGATTGAATAACATAAAGCTTTGTGAACTTGATGGATTAGCTCTGATACCAAATGATGCGATCCAAAGGATCGATCCAACAAGTTTCAAAGCTTCAAACGAGCACGAGAACAAAATTTGACACACATGACTCTTTTATTTGGATTTTTCTAGATTTTGGGAAAATAAAAACAAGATATGGATGGCTAAATCTATGAGCATCTCACCCATCGACTTACCAAACTCGCCCTCTCACTCGTCGGCATCTCACTCCCGAGCAATCAAGCCTTTGTTTGAACAACTCTAACAAGCATCTCACCGGAAAGAGTTACGCAAACGGGACCATTCCTCGGCCTCTCACTCCGGAATGGGGTGTCAAAATGGCATCTCACCAAATCAACCAAACACACACACTTTTTCCGAAAATTCTCAACTCTCAATCTTATTTCTCATGGCAAAGGTTTAGCCATTTTATAGGCATAAAACAACAACAATTTAGTAACGAATTAAAGGCGGAAAAGATGAAAAGTTTCTCGGAAATTGATGGAGAAATTTGGCCAGCCTAATGGTGGAAAATAAAGGGTTGGTTGTCCTCATAAATTGTAGAAAATCATCAAGTTCCCTTGAATGAAGACCCTTCGATACATCTCATCTATTCCGACATCATTCAATGCCCCGGGAAAACTGTCCAGATTTCGGACTGTTGAACTATTGCTGATTTCGGACCTTTTCTTGGATGATTTCGGCACTTTGGTCTTCATAAAAGATGTAGCCCTTCGAATTAGCTTTCCAACAAGTACTCATTGACCTCCATCGGACTAATATAGCCCATTTTATGACTGAAACATTGAGCATGCGTCGGAAGAGCTCGGATCACATCACAATCCCCAAATACTCGTCACACGTACGTCCCTGATATGAACAAACTAATATCCAAGATCGATAATTTCCCAAGCAGCCTCATACTATTCTTCCTTAGCGATTCCTTAACCTCATCCTTTACCAAGGTCACTCCCAATCACCGCACATACCACCTAGTCCCATATTTCTACGATTCCTTAGACATTCCCTAACCGATCATCCTCAATGCCGCCCACGATTCGCTCCTAAACTACCCAGATACTCTCTCTTGGCACACTAACCCGTCTATCGACACATCCCCTCAAGAATCCTTCCGATCCACTCTTAACTTACCCAAGCTAACACATCCTTCCTGCACTTCATCCCACACAACCAACGACGAGATACCAAGACCTCAAACCTACCTATCACGCTCCGATCTAGCTCACTGAAGAACCTCACGACTCATACTTAAGAGAGAAACGTCATCAACCATATGCACCCTACATCTTACTTACTAGCACATCAATATACTAGAGCATCAAAGCATATCATCATAGGCACAAGCCAGTCAGGCAATCAGTAAATACCATTTCAGCACATTAGTTGCCACACCTCCAATTATGTTAGTTCTAGGTCTATTGCACAGCATTAATTCCGATTATTATAGAAGGATCCGCGACTTGAATTACGAATGCTCTTCCTCGAGTCAGCTGGGAGAATCCTGTTCACGATTGCCGTCTTTGAAGCATATCCGTCCTTTTTGCCATCGGTGACATCGTCCTCGGAGTCTATGGATCATGGACCCACCACGCTTCCATTGCGTCGTTTCGGTGCCACTTGGTCGTCAGCTCTTCCTTTTGTGTTGACGTTCATCAGGGAATCGTAAGGGTTAGAACTTACGGAGATAGGGGAGAGACAAGGGGAGACAACACACACCCTCAAGGATTTCAGACATGCACCAAGACTAGGGACGACGAGATCGAAAATAGAATCCCAACCCGCGAATTACAACGATGCCCTTAGGGTATTCCATGAGGTTATAATTATGGCACAAAAACACATAAAAATCACGAATATATCAACAACATTATTCTACACTATTATGTACCTATCTCAAGGGATAGCGATCTATACATTCATAATATATTCATATAATCCACTTTTCATGCATGCAGAACAAGCTAGCAACCTATCGTCTCATTCACTAATCATGCTCGATATATTTTAAGATCATATATGCACAAACCAACAATAGACATATACAGGATGATTTATGTACGACATAGCAGGCATTATAAAATTTTACAGGTATGATTCATCGCTCATTTTAGGAACACACATAAGCAGATCGAGACAATGCGAAGTCAATTACGAGCATGTTGAGATGCACCCTAATAATCATGCTAGAGGATATGGTAAGGTCATATGGGCATAGTAACTATCACATCAAATACTACCATGTTCATGTAACAAGACAAGATGGCACACAATCATGCGAGGACCTATGATTAAAAGGCATATGTCCTGCATGGTACTAGAAACACTCACTAAGCATGTACACAGTCAACGAGGTTCAATATGATTAACTTAACATGCTAAGAATTTATTTCATATGTTAATCATTCAACGAGGTTTGACCACACTATCATGGACCTAATTCAAGGGAGAGCAACAATCATGGAAATTCATACATACGGCACATATACTCATTCACAATGGCAATAATGCAAGATATCAGACAAGTCATACTGAAATATATCAATGAATTATGTCATGCAATTAGAAGGAGGGTTACTATTATAACCGGACATAATTCTCCAAGGACAATCACCGACTCATTACCCCGTTTCCCGTGGGACACTAGTATGACTCGATCGGTAGGACTCAAGGACATTCAAGCTATTCCCGAGAGGTGAGAGTAGAACTCGTGTTTAGACTCTTGTGGAAAGAAGGCATGGCTGACCATTACGAGGATCAAAGGGATGACTCCATGAGACAACTCACTCCTAACTCGAAACTACCTCAGTCATCACTCCCACTAACATACTCAAGTAACCCTCACACCCGACACGATTTCCAAGGTAATTAGTTAACCAACCAAAATTTCTCGTGGAAGACACCAACCTCTAGTACAAGACTCGATAGAAGCATAGATGGTGGGATACCAAACAGGACTCGAAACAGGGGGGGGCAGATGCTCTTTGACCCTTGCTAACATGCCTAAATGTTTTGATGTGACGGATGACGAAGTCAGAATCATCAAGGGTTTGAATTAAGGAAGTTCCATTCCGACAAGATAGAAATTTCCAATGACATAAGAACGAGGTACTCTCCCGCTATCCCGTTTGCACAGTTATTCAATACATGATTCAAGTCAAGACATACTGATTAGTTCTCTATCCTAAGCACAACAGCACTCAACATGAGAGCAATCAACGGGGTTAATATGATCCTCTTCGAGGAGGATCGCCCTCGGGCCCATTTAGATATATTGCATACAATCACAGAGACGATCTATACCATCCTTCAAGAGACGACCGACCGGAGGGGAAAATACCTCACGGTCTCCTAGCCCATGCTACTCCAACCTTCGGGTTCCTTGGAGTCTTTAAACCCATCTGTAAAAGAAAGCTAGTATTTTGCCTACCAGTTCCAACCTACATCCAATAGGGATACCTATCGCATGGTCTCTTCCCCACGAGATTGCCATTCATAATTGATTAATCTATGCTTATGTCCAATTAAATTCATTTTGCCCCTTGAAAACAATTTGAAAATCACTTGAAAGCAATTGAAAACCTTGGGCCATTTTCAAAACCACTTCAACCTATCATACTCGGATTGCAAAACCTCAGCTCTGATACCCCTTTGTAACGGCCCGGAATTATGATTCCCGAGTTACGTTTCGAGGGATGAAACCCCTCGTTAGGACCTTGCGCCCCGAGTTGATACGGGGTTAGCCGCAGGTTGGTCAGATCTTCGACAACAAGCAAGGATAATCAAGAACTAATAAAGAAACTCAAGAACTTAATCAAGAAGGATCAAGAACTCAAAGAACGCAGCAAGAAATAACAAGAAAGATGCAAGATTTATGCAAGACTCAACAAGAAAGCAAAGAAATGCAGCAAGACTCTCAAGATTCGACCAAGATAGATCAAGATCGATCAAGAACGCAACAAGAACACCAAGAACAGGGCTGTAATTGATGTCGACACTAACAAGAAGAATAAAGACTCGAAATTGATATGAAAGACACGACCTGATAAGGACTGAGTCGATCTGTATAGAACAAGATAGAGACCCCAGGCTTCCGTAGAAGGTAGGAACCAATACCAATGACTACACAACCCGCCTCTACAACCCTACACAATCGAGCGGACAACTTGAAGGCACAAGGAGGGGGCTTGTGGATACTAGGATCACCAAGTCTTGCGAAGTTGATGAACGGCAAAGCAAACCAAGCTGAGATTATCAATCAATGACCAACGAGCACTGCTCCAGTTGAATCAACAAACACTCGATGTGTTTACACTCAATATGAGAGAGTTATGTTCATAAAAGTTCCAATTGAATTCAATGCAAGGATCGGCCATATAAAGGCCTTACAAGGCTGTTCTGGCCGAAAATAATTTAATAAAATAAACTAATTAACTTATTGGGCCTAATAATAAAAAGAACACCTTAAGACATGAATTAAATAAGGTCTCTAAAAAGAATGACTAGAAAAGCCCAATTCAGCCCAATAGAACACTTAAGCTGAAAATGGGTTCCAACACTTAGAATATTTCGGCCTAAGCTAATCTAAGGTGGCTCGGCCTCCATTTGTGCTCCAATGCACATGTATGTCTTCAATGTAGGCTCGGGGAGTTGAACCTTGCTCGAGAACAAAGCATGACCCACAAAGTTGAATGAGTCTCTCTGAAGCTTCTTAGCTCTAGCTCGAGTCATTGGTCCTTCTCCAAGTATGATGGGTGTGTCTGGAGTTGTAGAAGATGGTCCCGCATCAACCTCCCCTTCTTGAAAAGGATTCGACCACGAATCCAAGTCTTCATCCACAGCGAAGTAAGGGATTAGATCCGCGACGTTGAATGTAGCGCTCACGCCCATGTCTCCAGGTAGCTCCAATTGGTAGGCATTGTCGCCCACTCTCTTCTTGATCCGAAATGGTCCATCACCACGCGGTGACAGCTTGTTCTTCCGAGCTTCTGGAAACCGCTCCTTCCTCAAATGCACCCATACAAGATCTCCAGGCTGAAATGTGACCAAGCGACGTCCCTTGTTGGCCTTGTTAGCATTGTATTCAGCCTTTAGCTTCAGCTTCTCTCGAGTTCGTTCATGCAGCTCCTTGATGAACTCAACATGCTTACCTGCCTCAAATGATTCTTTGTCTCTCATAGGATATGGAGTAAGATCAAAAGGGGTTAGTGGATTAACACCATACACACATTCAAATGGACTGATTTTAGTAGCCGAATGCATGGTTCTATTATAAGCAAATTCCACATGAGGTAAGGCTTCTTCCCAAAGTTTCAAATTCTTCCTAATAATGGCTCTTAGGACAGTAGCAAGAGTTCTATTAGTCACCTCAGTTTGGGGGTGGCTAGAAGTAGAGAATAGCAATCTAGTTCCCAATTTATTCCATAAAGTAAGCCAAAAATGACTTAAGAATTTCACATCCCTATCACTAACAATGGTTTTAGGCACACCATGCAACCTAACTACTTCTCTAAAGAATAGATTAGCAACATTAGTAGCATCATCAGTTTTGTGGCATGCAATGAAATGAGCCATTTTAGAGAACCTATCCACTACCACAAATATAGAATCTCTCCCCTTCTTAGTTCTAGGCAACCCAACTATGAAATCCATGGATATGTCTTCCCAAGGGGCTGATGGGGTTGGTAGTGGGGTATAAAGGCCATGGGGCATAAGCTTAGCTTTGGCTTTAATGCAATCTATGCATCTCTTAAGGCAATGTTCTACATCCCTAAGCATATGTGGCCAATAAAAATGTGATTTCAGTGTGTTATATGTTTTATCCCTACCAAAATGTCCCATTAATCCACCACTATGGGCTTCACTAACAAGTAATATTCGTAGAGAACATCTAGGAATGCACACTTGATCTTTTCGAAATAAGAATCCTTCATGTATATAAAAGCTGTTATTAGGACCCTTTTCTAAGCATTTTCGAAAGATATCACCAAAATCCAAATCGGATTCATACAATTCCTTTATGTAAACAAAGCCTAAGACTCTAGAATCCAAAGTGGTTAAAAGAACATGTCTCCTAGATAATGCATCAGCTACCACATTGTCTTTGCCTTTCTTATACTTAATTACATAAGGAAATGTTTCAATAAACTCCATCCATCTACCATGTCTCCTATCAAGTTTATCTTGGCTTTTAAAGTGTTTTAAAGACTCATGATCAGTCCTAAGAATAAACTCGCTAGGCCATAGATAGTGAGACCATGTCTTAAGTACTCTAAATAATGCATACAATTCCTTATCATAGGTAGAGTAATTAAGACAAGCACCTTTCAATTTCTCAGAAAAGAAAGCAATAGGCTTACCTCCCTGCATAAGGACTCCACCAATTCCGACTCCGCTAGCATCACACTCTACTTCAAAAGGCTGAGTAAAGTCCGGTAAAGCTAATAGAGGTGCGTGAGTGAGCTTGTCCTTAAGTGTGTTGAATGCTTCCTCCTGAGCTGCTCCCCATGTGAACTCACTTCTCTTCTTAGTAAGCTCGGTCAGTGGGGCTGAGATGGTGCTGAAATCTCGCACAAAGCGTCGGTAGAAGCTCGCAAGACCTTGGAAGCTGCGTACGTGGCCTATGTTGGTAGGGGTCGGCCACTCTTGTATGGCTTTAATCTTTGATTCATCAACACGCAGTCCATTGGAGCTCACTACAAATCCAAGAAAAGACACTTGTTCATGACATAGTTCACACTTCTTTAAATTAGCATACAAGCGTTCATTTCTCAGTGTTTTAAGTACTTCTCGAAGATGTAATTCATGCTCATTAAGAGATTTGCTATAAATCAGAATATCATCAAAATAAACAACAACAAATCTTCCTATAAAGTTTCTAAGAACATGATTCATTAATCTCATGAAAGTACTAGGAGCATTAGTTAAACCAAATGGCATAACCAACCACTCATATAAACCAAGCTTAGTCTTAAAGGCTGTTTTCCATTCATCACCCTCTTTCATTCTAATTTGATGATAGCCACTCCTAAGATCAACTTTAGAAAATATAGAAGCTCCATGTAACTCATCTAGCATATCATCTAGTCTAGGAATAGGATGACGATATTTAATAGTAATGTTGTTAATAGCCCTACAATCTACACACATTCGCCATGATCCATCTTTCTTAGGGACTAATAACACAGGCACAGCACTAGGACTTAAGCTTTCTCTAATATAACCCTTATCCAACAGTTCCTGGACTTGGGTTTCGACCTCTTGGGTCTCAGTGGGATTCATACGATACGCAGGCCTATTAGGCAATGCAGCCCCTGGAATAAGATCAATTTGATGCTCAATTCCACGAATAGGGGGTAGGCCTGGTGGTATGTCATCGGGAAACACATCTTTATACTCCTCAAGTAAAGCGAGTATGTTTGATGGAAGAGAAGCTTTAAGCTCTTCACTCAACATGCTCAAGCTTTTAATAAGGTGCATAAGGGTGGTTTCTCCATCCGCAAATTCGTCTAAATATGTACTCTTGGAGGTCAAGAGGACACCTTTAGGCCGAGTTTGAGGATCCACTTGGCTCGACTGAGCCGCCTTATCTAACTCACCTTTACTTACCTTGCGCTTCTCAATCTCATCAGCCACTTGTGTAGGCGTCATAGGCTTGAGAACGACGTTCTTTCCCTGAAATGTAAAGGCATATCGGTTAGAATGACCATCATGTTGGACCTTACGATCAAATTGCCAAGGACGACCTAATAGAATATGACAAGCTTGCATAGGCACAATATCACATAAAACATCATCTTCATAATGTCCTAGCTTAATATGCACTTTAACTTGCTTGTTAACTTTCAGATTTCCACAATCATTCATCCAATGCAATTTATAAGGTCTAGGATGTTGGACAGTAGAAAGATGCAATTTGTCAACCATTTCTTGACTAGCTAAATTACAACAACTACCTCCATCAATGATCACATTAACCACCTTTCCCTTGACTAAACAGCGAGTATGAAACAAGTTTTCCCTTTGATTATCATCACATGGTGTAGGAACAACACTTAAGACTCTCCTAACAATCAAAGATTCTCCATGTTCATATTCGACCTCATCATCATCATTATCATAGCAAACAAGGTTTAGGTTCTGATCATTTTCATTATTAGCATTCTCATCATGTTCATCACAAGAGTTTTCAGATTCATATTCTCCAAATTGATTAACCATGAGAGTTTTCTTATTAGGGCAATCCTTCATATAATGACCTCTACCTTGGCATTTAAAGCATACTATATCTCTAGAACGAATGGTAGAAGGGTTAGGATTACTCCCTTTGGGACCAGTAGATGTCCCAGACGATTCTCGTCCACTCCATGGGCCTTTACCCTTGTCGAGGGGCTGTTGGGGCTGTCGGCCTTCACTCCTCCATTGGGGCTGCTGAGCTCGCTCCCTAGAGCCCATCTCCGAGCGCCCTTGGGGCTGTTGGGGCCGAGATTGGCGCCACCCTTGTTGCTGGCCACTCGACACTCTATTGCCTTGGCTTTTGTAGCGTTGTCCCTTTTCTACTTTCATAGCTAGATGCAAAAGTTCAGTAGGAGTAGTATAGGGAAAGTAATCAATTTCATGAGCTAAAGCAGGATGTAAGATTCTAAGATATCTAACATTAGTTTTCTCATGAGTTTCTACTATATTAGCTCTAGCCATGGCTTCTTGCATAACATTAAATGTTTCCTCAACAGTTTTACTACCTTGTTTAAGGTTTTCTAATCTATTTAATAGCTCTCGATCATAGTGTTGAGGTACAAACCTATTTCTCATTACCACTTTTAATTGTTCCTAAGAAGCAATAGGTGCATCAAGGGATCTTCTTCTTTCCTTAACAAGATTATCCCACCAGATTAATGCAAAACCTTGAAACTCTAGGGAAGCTAGTTGTACTTTCTTAGGCTCTGAGAAATTATGACAATTCCAGATTTGCTCCATTTTAATATCCCAATCAATATAAGCATCTGGATCAGTTTTACCATCAAAAGGATGAATCTTTACCTTAACCTTACCTATACCGTCGTCGTCATTGAACCTAGGTGGTCGGTTCTGATTTCCCCTTTGATTACGTCTCGGGCGTTGCTCCCAATACTCCTCTTCTTGGAAGTCATCATCTTGCTCCGAGTAATAGAAACGCTCTTGATAACCACGTCCTCTTCCCCTTCCCTGTCCTTGACCTTGCACATTAACAAACCCATTATTCCGATCATTTCTCCCACCTCGTGGAGAGTTGTTTTCATTGAATAAAGGATTCTGGAAATTAACATTATCATGAGGATTAGGAATAGGGTTAGGATTAACGACCTCTCTTTCTTCTTAAGGTATCTCAACTCGCTCTTGTTGACCTCCTATGGTGTTCGAACCACTAGGCCTAGAGCTTTCCCAAGCCACCATCTTGGCTTGCATTGCAGCCATTGTATCCGTCAAGGTGGTTATATTGGCGGCCAAGGTGTTGAACTGCTCGGGTGTTACAGTGGTACTCGAGGTACCCTCATTGTTGGGGTTGTTACCACCATTGTTTCCCTGATTGTTAGACATGATAACAAAGACAAAAGAAACACAGAACTATGTTAAGGATTAGTGAAAAATATAAACACCTCACAATTGTGTTTCGCTCACACTCCCTCTCTGATTGATATATCACGCTTGCTAGGGCAATCCGCTTTGGGCAAATCAACTACCAAGCAAAGAACAAAGCAATCAAAGTATGTAATTCAAGAGAATGAATGAAACAATTCAACAAAGTACTCAATAAAAGGGATAGAGTACTCGACAGCAGCTGTAAGCAATTGATTCAAGCAAAACAGATGGGTAATTGCAAAGAATCAACTCGACACAACAAGGAGATCACTCGGCAGGGGCTGAGATCACTCGACACACACAAGAGAGAACTCAGCAAGGGCTGAGATCACTCGACACAACTCAAACAAGCAAGCAAGGCACTCGATATGGTGTATAAGTGCTCGACAGTAGCTTAAAACAACTCAAAATCAGTAGTACAGCACTCAACAATAGTGGGTAGTGCTTGACAAAAACTGAAAAGAAAAGAAACAAAGGAAAGTAAGGAAATTTACCTCTTTTGATTGAAAACCTTAAGTTATGATGTTGTAGTTGCAAGGTAGGGTTTCAATTTAGAATTTTGTGGAGGTAATGTGTTTGGGGAATAGGGCTGTCGATTTAGGGCTAGGGAATCACCAAAAAGGTTAGTCCTTGGAGCTTTCTTGCACTAGATCAAACAACTAACAAATACTTTCTCTTTCTTTTGAATTTTCGGATCTTAATTTACTGTTTTTTTTTTTTTTATATGAAACTAATGCAAGAAAACTAACAACAATGAGAAAGGACTCGAAAATATGATGGTGGTGGTGAAAGGATAACAAAATTCAGCCCTAAAGATAAATTTATAGGTGAGGCTTTTGCTATCTTTGGTAAGTGGATCTATCTATAGCTTTAAAGATAAATGATAGATAAATAGGGATTATATCTACCAAAAATCAGATTTATAATGAAAGCAATAGATAAATAGAATTTAGATAAAAGATATATCAAAATTCCCAAAGATAGAACAAAGGATAGAAAGGATAACAAACTAGGGTTTGTCCTTGTGTGGAGGCTGATTTTCGGCCAAGCTAGACTTATGGGGACAAGGATTGCCGTCGGCTCTAGGGTGAACACAAGGGCTGTGCACACGGCTTGGTCGACTCCACTGGTCGCTAGGCTTTGTGTTTAGGCTATCCAACCACAAACAATCACAAACTCAAGATTAGTGCAATAATCAATTCAAGAATGCAAGAAGTAAATAACCAAACAAAAGACTGACTCTATTTTTGTGTTTTTGTGTTTATGAAAAGAAAAGACTCAATCTTGATGTCGGAAACCAAAGCTCTGATGCCAATTTGATACGGGGTTAGCCGCAGGTTGGTCCGATCTTCGACAACAAGCAAGGATAATCAAGAACTAATAAAGAAACTCAAGAACTTAATCAAGAAGGATCAAGAACTCAAAGAACGCAGCAAGAAATAACAAGAAAGATGATTTATGCAAGACTCAACAAGAAAGCAAAGAAACGCAGCAAGACTCTCAAGATTCGACCAAGATAGATCAAGATCGATCAAGAACGCAACAAGAACACCAAGAACAGGGCTGTAATTGATGTCGACACTAACAAGAAGAATAAAGACTCGAAATTGATATGAAAGACACGACCTGATAAGGACTGAGTCGATCTGTATAGAACAAGATAGAGACCCCAGGCTTCCGTAGAAGGTAGGAACCAATACCAATGACTACACAACCCGCCTCTACAACCCTACACAATCAAGCGGACAACTTGAAGGCACAAGGAGGGGGCTTGTGGATACTAGGATCACCAAGTCTTGCGAAGTTGATGAACGGCAAAGCAAACCAAGCTGAGATTATCAATCAATGACCAACGAGCACTGCTCCAGTTGAATCAACAAACACTCGATGTGTTTACACTCAATATGAGAGAGTTATGTTCATAAAAGTTCCAATTGAATTCAATGCAAGGATCGGCCATATAAAGGCCTTACAAGGCTGTTCTGGCCGAAAATAATTTAATAAAATAAACTAATTAACTTATTGGGCCTAATAATAAAAAGAACACCTTAAGACATGAATTAAATAAGGTCTCTAAAAAGAATGACTAGAAAAGCCCAATTCAGCCCAATAGAACACTTAAGCTGAAAATGGGTTCCAACACTTAGAATATTTCGGCCTAAGCTAATCTAAGGTGGCTCGGCCTCCATTTGTGCTCCAATGCACATGTATGTCTTCAATGTAGGCTCGGGGAGTTGAACCTTGCTCGAGAACAAAGCATGACCCACAAAGTTGAATGAGTCTCTCTGAAGCTTCTTAGCTCTAGCTCGAGTCATTGGTCCTTCTCCAAGTATGATGGGTGTGTCTGGAGTTGTCGAAGATGGTCCCGCATCACGAGTACAGGTTGAAGGTTTCAAAACCTACTTTAATGTTTTCAAAGGGGGATTTCATACCCAAAATCGAAGGGATCGTTGGAATCCCCGGGGAAGTCCCCTGTACCTGTCGTAAGTCTAAGCGTGGAAATCAGAAATCATGCGACTAGGGAAAACAAGTGTAATACAAGAGGGTGCCACGGCAGAGCCGTGTCAAAACGGAGTCTAAAATGAAAATCCAAAAAATATAATCAGAGTCTGGTGAAGTCGATAACTCCAGCGCTCACTCTCCGCCGACAAAATGACCAGCGCAATAAGCAAACAACACCGATAGGATGAACATAAATAATACCTAAAAAAAATTGATATGGGGCGGGATCAGATCGATGCCCACTTTAGCTCTGCATCCCAACCATAAGCACACATATACGCTATACCTAACAAAGATGCTTCTAGATGCATGGCGGAATATTAACACACTAACATTCTCCTAAGATCAAGTACATAATAATAATAAGGTCTTAGCATAGAATACCAAGTGGTATATCCCTCTCCTACCTCCACCCCCTTCCGATAGGGCGGAGACTGGCCAGCTCCTGAATGCATTCCATCATAATCGGGCGGCACGCATGCCTAACCCGCTCCACAATAAAGCCCGCAGGCATCTCATAATATAAGGAAGTGCATGACTCGATTGACTCAGGACGGGACCCGATGAGACTAGGTCGTCCTATAACCCTAGCAATGACTCTAGTTACTTCACAGATAACGGCCGTTCTGTTTACATACGCATAAAGAAATAGAATGCTCAACAGTCCATGCAACCTAGCATGGTACTACATGATATGCTGATCATGAATGCAAGCACCTAGTATATCATGCACCTAAAGCAGGGAATAGCTCTATTCAATCTGAGTAAGCTCCGAAGAGACTTACCTGGCGGTGCAGAACAGCAAGGTAGAAATCATACATTTTAAGATCACCTAGTAATCATAATGAGAATATAAGTCTATCTATTCAACATACAAGCACACACATTCCCATATAAGTTAACGCAATGAGTATTCCATCATCATGCTTTCAGCTCATCCCATATTTCATCGTAAGGTCTCAGTAAAACTCATCAAGTACCATCTCAACTCATCAGCTTAAGACAATTCCGATTCATACTTAGCCAATTAATTTGCATGCTATCATCTCATATTCTTACTTAGCATATAGTTGCATATCCTCATCATGATCATTTAACATTTAACCTCATATATAAATCACCACAAATCATGTTATTAGTCAATCAACCATGCCATTAGTTCACACAAATCATGGTGTTAGACAATCATTCACATCAATCATGCTAGTTAGTCATCGGGCACATAACTCCCAAGTTAACCCCGAAAACCATTTCAAAATCCGAATCAACTAGTTAGAAATTCTACCCTTTTGAAAATGCTCGAAACATCCCTTTTTCGATTTAAATCCAATAATACCTTTCTAAATAATCAAGTCTCATAATATTATATTTGTTTTAAAACACCCTAATATTCTATCTTTAATCTCAAGATAATATCTTTATATTTTAATCTCTCATAATATTTTATAATATTTCAAATACCATTTTCTTTTAAACACTTTCATAAAATATTTCTAAACTCCCAACCATTTTTAGTGAATAAAATCAGATATTCTTTAAATTACCAAACTGACCCCTTTGTTTATAAAACTTCGAAATCGAATACATTTCATAGGCCCGAAATTCATTTGTTTTGTTTCGTGAATATAACAGGCCCAACAATCCTTCTTTGTTTTAAAATGGAATGAGTCAACAGCCCAACAATTAGGCCCAAAATCCACTCTTTCTTCCATCTGATGTCGAATGCAGCAGCTAAAAAAAAGGAAGGGTACCACGCTGACTGGGCAGCTGAGATGGAAGGGACGGGCCCGCGTGCAAGGGGAAATGGGGAAGAAGCACTGTTCACCTTCATCTCCAGTCCCCATCTCCTGCGTTCGACGGAAGGAAGAACGAAGAGGAGGGGAGCTCGCCGGCGGGGCTGAGTTCCGACCACCCATTCCCGACACCGACACACACACAAGTCAGGAAAGAAGGGAAGAAGGAGGAGAGAGGAGCTCACCGAGGGGAATCGAAAGCGAGGCTCATCGGAGGTTCGTCGGAGGTCGATTCGGTTCGTCGAAGACTCGAGCCAGAGCTTGCTTGTCCTAGGACGAGAATAGGAGGTTAAAGGTGACCCCTTTACCATGTTTTGAGGAGGAAGGAAGTGGAAAGAACCTTACCCGGCGGTTCTTGAGTGAAACAGGGGAGGAAGACGCTCGGGGTTGGCCTCGGATCCGGTGCTCGGCCTCCTGGGCTCGGCGGTCGGAAGACGAAAACGCAGCGGTGGCGAGGCTTAGCTCTCGACCTCTGCCCGAAGAAGACGGGGCTGCTGCTGCTCGTGTATCGGAAGCGGATTGGAGGCGGTTGTGGAAGCTCGGCGCGTCTCGGCGCTTTGGACAGCGAGAACAGAGAGAGGTGGGAGCTACTCAGGAGGTGATCGATCGGGAAAACAACGGGAGGAGGCTCGGCCACGTCGGAGGTTCCGAGGGCTGACTCTGGGAGGTTCGGCGCGTCTAGGACGTCGGAGAAAGGAGCTGGGACCAAAATGAAAGAGAAGAGGTGGGAGATTTCTGAATTTGAAAATGAAATGGAGTGAAATGGGGCTGCGTGCTTGAAATGGAAGATATGGCTTGGGAGATGGTCTGAAATTACAGAAAAGGGAGGTCCTTGGCAGGGCTATTTGGCACTTTGCCAAAATGAAAGAGGGAGGGAAGATGCTTTTTCTGAAACAATCAGACCAAAGGAAAAGAAGGAGTGGTCAAAAAGTTTTCTTTAATTGTCCAAGCACAACCCAATTCTTATCCATATCATACCCCAAATAACAATTAACTTAAAATTTGAATAGGGAATGGAAGGAGACAAGGGGAAGAAACGAGGAATGTGGTTCCAAGGAAATACCCGGAAAATAAGTGTCGGAATTAGTTCTTGACGTTAGCCTCTCAAATTCCCGCTCTCTCGATCAATTAGGTTTTCAAAAATCACAGTCGTCATTTCGAGTTAGTTTTCAAAATTATTATTTTAGGTTGGAAATCCGCTTTACGAGATCAAAGTACGAGTTTAAGAATTTTTCGCTAAATTCCGCTTTAAAATTCATTTTTAATTTCCTTTTTCTGAAAATTAGGATTTAAGAAATCCGAGCCTTTACATCATCCACCTCTAAAAATAAGTCTCGTCCCCGAGACTAAAACCAAAACAAGGTAGGGGATGAAGTTGGAATAGGTGAGTCCAAAGATCATTCCATTGATCCCGTAAGTACCTCATAAGTGCCCCTATGAGATTCTCACAGTACCGTCGTCATGATCATAATATCCCCGATAGGTCGTAGCGAGAGTGTGATATGGCCCTTACCACATCCTTACCCCAAATTCTCGGTTATATCATAACTCGAAAAGCATTACAACATCTCCACTAGGTCTTAGCAAACAATCTATAAGGCCCCCTATAAAATGCTTGTATCCACTTCGTAGGCGTCATAATGCAAGCTAGGGCAATCCGCTTTGGGCAAATCAACAACCAAGCAAAGAACAAAGCAATCAAAGTATATGAATGAAACAACACAGAAGAATACTCAACAAGGGCTGTAGAGTACTCGACAGTAGCTTGTAAGCAATTGATTCAAGCAAAACAGATGGGCAATTGCAAGGAATCAACTCGACACAACAAGGAGATCACTCGGCAGGGGCTGAGATCACTCGACACAACAAGGAGATCACTCGGCAAGGGCTGAGATCACTCGACACAACAAGAGAGAACTCGCAAGGGCTGAGATCTACTCGACTCAAACAACTCAGCAACTCAATATGCAACAAAAGAGAACTCGACATAGCTGAGCTCTACTCGACTCAAATACAGCAGCACTTGAACACACAAATAGTGCTCGACACAAGAGAAAAATAAGAAAAATAAAAGAAAGCTTGGAAATTCACCTCTTTTTGATTGAAAACCTTAAGTTATGATGTTGTAGTTGCAAGGTAGGGTTTTAATTTTGTGGAGGCGTATGTGTTTGGGGAATAGGTATGTCGATTAGAGCTGAGAGAAGGGTTCACCAATTGGTCCTTGGGAGCTTTCTTGCACTAGATCAACAATAACTAACAAACACTTTTTTTTTTCTTTTTTTTTTGAATTTTCGGACTGATTTTCTACTGTTTTTTTTTTTTTTTTTTTAAAAAAAAATCTGAAACTAATGCAAGAAAAGACTCAAAATAAAGTGTAGGACTCAAAAATTTGAAGAAGAATGGTGAAAGGATAAAAATTCAGCCCTAATGCAAAGATATAGATAACAAATGGCTAATTTAGGTAATAAGATCTATCTTGTGCCTTTTTAGATAGTTGATAGATATAATGGAAATTAATATCCAACAACTTAATAAAATCTGATTTTAGGCAATGGATATAAGATAAATCAAAATTCCCAAAGATAGAATAGATAAACAAAAGGATAGAAAAGATAGAACAAACTAGGGTTTGTGTATGTGGAGGACTGATTTTCGGCCAAGCAAAGGCTATGGGGACAGCTTGCTGCCGTCGGCTCTAGGGTGTTCACAAGGGGTTGTGTGCACCTTTGGTCGACTCCACGGTCTCGGCTAGGCTTTGTGTTTAGGCTATGCAACCACAAACAATCACAGACTCAAAATTAGTGCAATAATCAATTAAAGAACAAGAAGTAAATAACCAAAACAAGAAAAGGACTCTTTTTGTGGATTTTTGTGTTTAGGAAAAGAAAAGACTCAATCTTGATGTCGGAAACCAAAGCTCTGATACAAATTTGATACGGGGTTAGCCGTAGGTTGGTCCGATCTTCGACAACAAGCAAGAACTAAAGAAAGACTCAAGAAACGCAGCAAGATTGAAGCAAGAAATGCAAGAAACACCAAGAACCAAAGGGTTGTTGATGTCGACACTAGCAAGACTCAACAAGATGATTCAAGATCTGCAAGAAACAATCAAGAATGATCAAGAATTCAACAAGAATAGCAAGATTCGACCAAGAAACGATAAAGACTCGAAATTTGATAGAAAGAATTGAAAAGACACGACCTGATATGGACTGAGTCGATCTATGCAGAACAAGATAAAGACCCCAGGCCTCCTCAGAGGGTAGGAACCAATACCAATGACTATATAACCCGCCTCTACAACCCTACACAACCAAGCGGACAACTTGGAGGCACAAGGAGGGGGCTCGTGGATACTAGGATCACCAAGTCTTGCGAAGTTGATGAACACAAAGCAAACCAAGCTGAGATAGATACCAATTCGTGATCAACGAGCACAACTCTAGTTAGATCAACATCACTCAATGTGTTTCACACAAGTTTGAGAGAACTAATTCTATTCATTGAAAGCTTAATGTTTACAATGTATGAAGTCGAAATATATAAGCTATGTTAAGGCCTGATGGGCCGAGTTTAATGATAGAAAAATAATATCTGAGATCTAATTAAAACACCTAAAATCATAAGTAAATAAGATCTCTAGAAATAACACTTAAAATAGCCCAATTTCGGCCCAATAGGAACACTAGGCGAAATGGGGTTCCAACACTTAGTAAAATCCCGTCAAAACAGTGACAGCTTGGAAAGATGTGCATTTTCGGCCAATTTCGAGGTTGAATCTGGAAAAACCTTCAACAGAAAAGTTGTAGATCTCTTCGTCCTCGTTCCAACAAGATATGGCACGCCTCAATCCGATAAATATTGAATCCGTACGACCCATTTTACAGAGACGTCGAAAAGCTGTCAAATGACTATGAACCAGCTAAACGTCAAGCTTCCACCTTTGGACCTTCTCCCATGGTGGAGCCTTCTTCTTCCTCTTGAGGATGACTTCATTCTCACGAGCTCGAATCATAGGTCCATCCCCAAGTATAGATGTGTCCGGAGGTGTCTTGGATGGTGTCTTGGATGGTCCTGCATCAATAATTTGATACGAGGTTAGCCGCAGGTTGGTCCGATCTTCGACAACAAGCAAGAACTAAACAAGAAACAAAGACGCAGCAATGAAAGACTCAAGAAACTCAAAGAAACTCGACAAGAATGTCAAGATTCGACCAAGACTAAGCAAGAACGCAGCAAGACTCAAACAAGAACACCAAGAACAACGTGTTACTCGATGTCGACAAAGGACAGATTGCAAGACTCGAATAAAGATGAATAAAGACTCGAAATTTAGATGCAAGAATTGAAAAGACACGACCTGATATGGACTGAGTCGATCTATGCAGAACAAGATAAAGACCCCAGGCCTCCTCAGAGGGTAGGAACCAATACCAATGACTATATAACCCGCCTCTACAACCCTACACAACCAAGCGGACAACTTGGAGGCACAAGGAGGGGGCTCGTGGATACTAGGATCACCAAGTCTTGCGAAGTTGATGAACACAAAGCAAACCAAGCTGAGATAGATACCAATTCGTGATCAACGAGCACAGCTCTAGTTAGATCAACATCACTCAATGTGTTTCACACAAGTTTGAGAGAACTAATTCTATTCATTGAAAGCTTAATGTTTACAATGTATGAAGTCGAAATATATAAGCTATGCTAAGGCCTGATGGGCCGAGTTTAATGATAGAAAAATAATATCTGACATCTAATTAAAACACCTAAAATCATAAGTAAATAAGAACTCTAGAAATAACACTTAAAATAGCCCAATTTCGGCCCAATAGGAACACTAGGCGAAATGGGGTTCCAACACTTAGTAAAATCCCGTCAAAACAGTGACAGCTTGGAAAGATGTGCATTTTCGGCCAATTTCGAGGTTGAATCTGGAAAAACCTTCAACAGAAAAGTTGTAGATCTCTTCGTCCTCGTTCCAACAAGATATGGCACGCCTCAATCCGATAAATATTGAATCCGTACGACCCATTTTACAGAGACGTCGAAAAGCTGTCAAATGACTTCATTCTCACGGTGGAGCCTTCTTCTTCCTCTTGAGGATGACTTCATTCTCACGAGCTCGAATCATAGGTCCATCCCCAAGTATAGATGTGTCCGGAGGTGTCTTGGATGGTGTCTTGGATGGTCCTGCATCAGTTGGCCTCGGATCCGGTGCTCGGCCTCCTGGGCTCGGCGGTCGGAAGACGAAAACGCAGCGGTGGCGAGGCTTAGCTCTCGACCTCTGCCCGAAGAAGACAGGGCTGCTGCTGCTCGTGTATCGGAAGCGGATTGGAGGCGGTTGTGGAAGCTCGGCGCGTCTCGGCGCTTTGGACAGCGAGAACAGAGAGAGGTGGGAGCTACTCAGGAGGTGATCGATCGGGAAAACAACGGGAGGAGGCTCGGCCACGTCGGAGGTTCCGAGGGCTGACTCTGGGAGGTTCGGCGCGTCTAGGACGTCGGAGAAAGGAGCTGGGACCAAAATGAAAGAGAAGAGGTGGGAGATTTCTGAATTTGAAAATGAAATGGAGTGAAATGGGGCTGCGTGCTTGAAATGGAAGATATGGCTTGGGAGATGGTCTGAAATTACAGAAAAGGGAGGTCCTTGGCAGGGCTATTTGGCACTTTGCCAAAATGAAAGAGGGAGGGAAGATGCTTTTTCTGAAACAATCAGACCAAAGGAAAAGAAGGAGTGGTCAAAAAGTTTTCTTTAATTGTCCAAGCACAACCCAATTCTTATCCATATCATACCCCAAATAACAATTAACTTAAAATTTGAATAGGGAATGGAAGGAGACAAGGGGAAGAAACGAGGAATGTGGTTCCAAGGAAATACCCGGAAAATAAGTGTCGGAATTAGTTCTTGACGTTAGCCTCTCAAATTCCCGCTCTCTCGATCAATTAGGTTTTCAAAAATCACAGTCGTCATTTCGAGTTAGTTTTCAAAATTATTATTTTAGGTTGGAAATCCGCTTTACGAGATCAAAGTACGAGTTTAAGAATTTTTCGCTAAATTCCGCTTTAAAATTCATTTTTAATTTCCTTTTTCTGAAAATTAGGATTTAAGAAATCCGAGCCTTTACATCATCCACCTCTAAAAATAAGTCTCGTCCCCGAGACTAAAACCAAAACAAGGTAGGGGATGAAGTTGGAATAGGTGAGTCCAAAGATCATTCCATTGATCCCGTAAGTACCTCATAAGTGCCCCTATGAGATTCTCACAGTACCGTCGTCATGATCATAATATCCCCGATAGGTCGTAGCGAGAGTGTGATATGGCCCTTACCACATCCTTACCCCAAATTCTCGGTTATATCATAACTCGAAAAGCATTACAACATCTCCACTAGGTCTTAGCAAACAATCTATAAGGGCCCCTATAAAATGCTTGTATCCACTTCGTAGGCGTCATAATGCAAGCTCGGTCAGAAAATTTAAAAAGGGGTCCTTTAGTTTGGGAAGGATTAGTCTCAAAATCATTGGAATTCTCGATCGTGTTCGATTTCTCAAAATTCAAGTTAGTCCTTTTTAAACACAATTCAAAATCCCTTAACCCGACGTTAATTAAGCAAGTTTCAGATTTCAGGAGGTGGAATCATCCACCTCTAAGGCTAATCCCAATTTCCTTCCTAGGTTCCAGGTCATAATCAAAATTCATCAATTCAACTTATCCTTCTACAATTCCAATTCAAGACATCATGTAACATAGCAATCGTTCAACATAGCAATCGCATCACGCATTCATAATCAAATCATATTCACGTCAAGAATAGCCATATATCATAACAGATCTAGCATAGTATCGCACGTGGTAGGATTCATCATATCACAGAAGTTGCACATCATATCAATCAGATAAGCACATCTTACTTACGATAATTACCAAAGCATCATCACATTAGAGGCAACAGGTACTTCTGTACAATAGCATTTCATCGAGTTCAGGGGGGGCAACTCTGTTAGTACTAACAATTCACTATTGTCTATGGCAACTCATCAGGGAATCGACATCGTCTATAGCATAGAATTCACACAACACTCGGCCCCAAGTAAAGCATACACTAGATCACATCCTCAAGAGAACCTGCCTATAACCAATAATCACAATAAGACACGACCATTACTCATCATCTCTCGTATCAAGATCAACCTCACAAAGGTCTACCAACTCAATCCAATACTAGTTCTAATTATCATTGCACCTCACTCGTATACAAACTCTCTAGCTTCATAACCATCCGCAATCAAGGCCAAATACCCAACTCCACTACTAGGCATTCCACTCTCATGTCATCAAGCCATCTAAGAAAAAATCTCAAGTCCTTTACTGAACCGCTCTCACAATCGAACTAGACGCTTCTTAACAATCTCGCTTACTCTTCCTAGGCTCTCAAGACTCCGCCTGACCATCAAATCACATTGCTAACCTGATCACACCTTCCGCGCCAATAGCCATTCTCACTAACCATCCACCTCTAAGCACCCAGCTCATACTAATCATCTCACACCTGTCATTCCCGACTAACTCTAACGCAGAAAACCGTCTAGTGCTAACTCATAACCATTAATCATCGAGTTCCTCATCACCCACGTCTATCCTCAATGACCAATCGCAATTTCTACCTACCTGCCCCTTTCCGAATATCACGAAACCTGAACATCCACGACTCCTTAGCCGACCTATTCTAGACCCTCGTCTCAGCATATTCCCAAATTTCCTCATTCCAAATCTTACTAAACCTTACCCATTCGAAATCCTCAAGTCGTCCTACTCCAGTTCCTCCTCTCTTCAAATTCCTAAATTGCCTCAAATTCCTACTTCTTACCCATGACACCTTACCGTCCAAGGCTCTGCTTTACTGATAATCATTTCCGCATAATCCCTAATTTGTCCTCATCCGAGTTTCCCAAGTACTGTCCTTTCGCCACCCTTCTAAAATCCTTCATCCTTTAACATCCCCAATACATTCCGCTCTACCTAGTTCCCAAGTCCATGCTCCGAATCTCTCTATTTCATTCTCAAGCCCACAGTCTTACTAGAAATCTTAACGACATCCTTGCCTAGCTAGCAGTCTTTCACTCATCTCACATCCTCAAATACCTCATTAGCTACAATCACCTCCACTCATAACTCTCAATCATCTTTTCCGCCTTTAATTCGTTATTAAATTGTTGTTGTTTTATGCCTATAAAATGGCTAAACCTTTGCCATGAGAAATAAGATTAGAGTTGAGAATTTTTGGAAAAAAAGTGTGTGTGTTTGGTTGATTTGGTGAGATGCCATTTTGACACCCCATTCCGGAGTGAGAGGCCGAGGAATGGTCCCGTTTGTGTAACTCTTTCCGGTGAGATGCTTGTTAGAGTTGTTCAAACAAAGGCTTGATTGCTCGGGAGTGAGATGCCGACGAGTGAGAGAGTGAGTTTGGTAAGTCTATGGGTGAGATGCTCATAGATTTAGCCATCCATATCTTATTTTTATTTTCCCATAAATCTAGAAAAATCCAAATAAAAGAGTCGTGTGTATCAAATTTTGTTCTCGTGCTCGGTTGAAGCTTTGAAACTTGTTGGTTCGATCCTTCGGGTCTTATCATTTCGATCCTTCGGGTCGCATCATTTGGTATCAGAGCTAATCCATCAAGTTCACAAAGCTTTTAATCACTTTCATCCACATCCCTCTTCAGAGCCGTCGCGGTTGCAACCATTGAAGTGCACTACGCAGATCCAACGTACAGGGGCGTATCGTACCTTTTTGGAAAAGCAACGCAGATTTGAGAGTCTTCGCGGGATCAACCATCAAGATATTTTACGCAGATCCAACGTACAGGGGCGTAATATTTCTTTTTGGAAGGACAACGCAAGATTCGAGGACGAATCTTTTTCAAAGGAGAGGAGGATGATGTGATCCGGGCTCTTCTGACGCATGCTCGGTGTTTTAGTCATAACAGGATCTATATTTGTCCGATGAAGGTCTATGAGTACTTGTTGGAAAGCTGATTCGAAGGGCTACATCTTTCATGAAGACTAAAGTGCCGAAATCCTCCAAGAGCAGGTTCGAAATTGGCAATAGTTCAGCAGTCCGAAATCTAGACAGTTTTCCGGATGCATTGAATGAAGTCGGAATTGATGAGATGTATTGAAGGGTCTTCATTCAATGGAACTTGATGATTTTCGACACTTTATGAGGAACGCCAACCCTTCATTTTCCATCATGAGGCTGGCCAAATTTCTCCATCAATTTCCGAGAAGCTTTTCATCTTTTCCGTCTTTAATTTGTTCTTAAATTGTTGTTGTTTTATGCCTATAAAATGGCTAAACCTTTGCCATGAGAAATAAGATTGAGTTGAGAATTTTTGGAAAAAAGTGTGTGTGTTTGGTTGATTTGGTGAGATGCCATTTTGACACCCCATTCCGGAGTGAGAGGCCGAGGAATGGTCCCGTTTGTGTAACTCTTTCCGGTGAGATGCTTGTTAGAGTTGTTCAAACAAAGGCTTGATTGCTCGGGAGTGAGATGCCGACGAGTGAGAGAGTGAGTTTGGTAAGTCTATGGGTGAGATGCTCATAGATTTAGCCATCCATATCTTGTTTTTATTTTCCCATAAATCTAGAAAAATCCAAATAAAAGAGTCGTGTGTATCAAATTTTGTTCTCGTGCTCGGTTGAAGCTTTGAAACTTGTTGGTTCGATCCTTCGGGTCTTATCATTTGGACAGCCTCATGTCGGAAAATGAAGGGTCGGTTGTCCTCATAAAGTGTAGAAAACCATCAATTCCCATTGGATGAAGACCCTTCGATACATCTCATCTATTCCGACGTCATTCAATGCATCGGGAAAGCTGACCAGATTTCGGAATGCTGATTTATTGCCAATTTCGGACCTGTTCTTGGATGATTTCAGTACTTTGGTCTTCATAAAAGATGTAGCCCTTCGAATTATCTTTCCAAAAAGTACTCACACACCTCAATCGGACATATATAGCTCCTGTTATGACCAAAACACCGAGCATGTGTCGAAAGAGCTCGGATCACATTATCCTCCCCTCCTTTGAAAAAGATTCGTCCTCGAATCTTGCATAGACCTTCCAAAAAGAAACATTACGCCCCTGTACGTTGGATCTGCGTAAGATATCTTGATGGTTGATCCCGCGACGACTCTCAAATCTGCGTTGCCTTTCCAAAAAGGCAACGCATCACATTAACATTTTGATGTTGATATACTGCTTGATCTTCCCTTTTGTTGAATCTTACTAGCATGACCTTGTTTGTATTGATGTGGTTATAATTAGTTTTGTTTCATTGACTTATGATGACATTCCGATGTGGCTAACCTTGCAAATACAAATGTTTGATGTGATAAATCTGTTATGATAATGCTGGATAGAAATTGGATAGGATGATTATGTGAATCTATGCGCTGAATGAGATCCCTTGTTGTGACTGACCCTACTATGATTGCGGTGTTGATATGCGATAGTGAGATACCTTTTATGATTTATGGTGTGATGTCGAGACGTTGTTATGATTTTGATATGTTGTTGAGATGCACATTATAACCTTTAGTATGATTTGGAGATGCTTGATGTGACCTTGTGGCACTGTGTGGGTACATGGTTGAGACTTGACGTATGATGTGATGGTTGGAGATTGATTGGTTTAAGCTGTTATGCATTTGTTATGGCGTATGAATCTTGTTTGAATGGAGATTGATGGATTGATTTGATTATGGAAACTAGGAAGAGAATATGGGATTAGCCCTTAGAGGTGGATGATTCCACCTCCTGATTTCTGAATCTGATTGATTGTCATGCGGTAAACTGATTTGGTTTTGGAGGATTTTGACGAAATCTTGATTTGAAAGGATTTGACTTGTTTTGGTGGAAGGTTGCTTGATTAGACGTTGGATTTGAAGATTTTGAACGATTTTGAAAAAGGACCAACTTGGATTGTAAAAGAATGAACGATACCGAGAATTTCAACGATTTTGAGGTTAATCTTTATCTTCAATTATGGATTCCCTTTAGAAACTTTTCAAACCCGGGCAACTCTATGATACTTCACGAAGTGGATACATGCACTTTATGGGGGCGCCTATAGGGTGTTTGCTAAGACCTAGTGATGATATTGTAGAACTTTTAGAGTTGTGGTACCTCCAAAAAGTTGAAGCGAGAATGTGATAGGGGCGCTTATTGCATACTTGTCAAGACTAATTGGACATGTCACGACCGTGACCAGGATGTTGCGAGAATCTCGGAAGACGCAACCGAGATGATTACAAGATCCTTGGACTCATCAATTTCAAACTTCATCCCCTATTTTGTCGTGGTTTTAGTCTCGGGGACGAGATTTGTTTTTAGAGGTGGATGATGTAAAGGCCCGGATTTTTTTTAAATAATAAATTTCAACAAATAATATAAAATGGATTTAAGTCGAAAATAATAATAATAATAATTCGGATATTTTAAGGAAAACTCGTCCTCGAGCACATGTTCGATTTTAAAATCCTTCCGGCATCGTTTTAGAATTTTAATTTTTACGGAAATTGATCCCGCTTTCGAGTTGCGAGTCTTGAAAAATTAATTTACTTCCGATTGTCTCGAAATTGATTCGAAAATTTATCTTAATTTTATAGCGTCGGGGTAGATTTGAGAGAGCGGGATTCGGGATTTATTTTGTCCGGCTATTTTTTTTTGGGGATCACACTCTTTATTACTCCCTTCCCTTCTTCCGAGAGTAGAGCAGCTCACCTCTTTTGTCTCCTTCCCTTCTTCTTATCCAACAGCTCAGCAACAATTGGAGCAACACTAAACCACCCCTTGTCTTTTTCCTCTCCACCTTATCCAAATTCAGAAGCTCTAATCTGCTCCATTTGATTTCATTTTGTACCAAACCCCCCCTACAATGCTCTCCCACCTCCATCTCCATTTTTACGCAGCTCTCTCCTCCCCTTCAGTTTAAATCCAGACAAAGCAACCCCTCTTCCATCTCAATCGAACTCACCTCCTCCTTGTTTCTCCCTCGCGGCAAATCGGCGAGCAAACTGGCGCCCCACGCTTCCTCTTCTATGGTACTCAGGGTCGACCTGCTGCCGACGCCGCCGGAAGACCGCCTCCACCGCCTCCCAGCGCCGTCACCGTCTTCCTTCGCCCCTGTTTTCCGTTCTCGTCGATCTCGGTAAGTTCGGTTCCACTCCTTCTCCTCCTTTCACTCAAAGACATCGCAAGGCCCCTCCTTTAAGCTCCCTCTCTCCGTCCTAGGTCGAGCAAGCGCGGATTGAGCCTCCGGCGAGCCACATCGATTTCCGACGACGATTCCCGGCGAGTCAAGGACCCCTTGGTGAGCACTCTCCCCTCTTCTCCTTCCTTCTTGTTTCGTTATGGGGATGTCGGAAAGGCTAGAAAGAGAGAGCGGGATGGTGGTCATAAGTCCGGCGAGCCCAAACCTCTTCCTTCCCTCTTTCCGGATTTCGCGCAGGGGCTCCTGAAAGAGGCGATGAACAGTGGCCGGTCGGGTCTGGTTTTCCTTTTGTTTAGGGTCCGGTTCATTTTTTTTTTATATAAATCCGGTTCGGTTTGCAAATAAACCTTCAGATTTTTAGGTGGGAAATGGGCCTAATCATTGGATCCGGGTTCTATCCTCTTTCTTTCGGGTTGGGGCTTTTGAGGGGTAACCGGGCCGGGTTCCAGATTTGGGCCTTCATGTCTGTTTGTTTGGGCTGGAACCTAGGGGTGTTTTAATTGTTATTAACTTCATATTGTGTTTTAAGAAATGTGGGTTATTATGTTATATATTACGAGATGTGTATTTATTTTTGTGGTTATTATTATTATCACTATAAAATATTCTGATTTATTTACTGAAATAATTATTTCTGAAATTATGCTATGTTACGAAATTATTTTAAAATGATATTATTTTAGAAATGAGTTTTAGAATATTATTTAATATTCAATATTAAAGAAGGGAGTTGACGGAACTTGAACTATTTGATTTGAGCTTGAAGTTATGTTAAGAGTGTCATTTCAAATGTCGGGATTGATGCGGGACCATCTTCTACAACTCCAGACACACCCATCATACTTGGAGAAGGACCAATGACTCGAGCTAGAGCTAAGAAGCTTCAGAGAGACTCATTCAACTTTGTGAGTCATGCTTTGTTCTCGAGCAAGGTTCAACTCCCCGAGCCTACATTGAAGACATATATGTGCATTGGAGCACAAATGGAGGCCGAGCCACCCTAACATCAGCTTGGTCGAAATTTCACTAAGTGTTGAGCTTATTTTCAGCTTATGAACATTATTGGGCTGAATTGGGCTTTTATTATTTATTCGTTTTAAAACCTTATTTACTTATGTTCTTAGGTTTATTTAATTAGGCCCATTAGTATTTAGATCTATCTTATTCTATCTTCTATCTCCTAAAACCGGCCAGAACAGCCTTGTAAGGCCTATATATGGCCGCACCTTTCATTGAATCAGATTGGAACTTTGATAATTACAATTCTCTCATTAAGAGTGTTTACACCTTCGAGTGTTTGTTGATTCAATTAGAGCTGTGCTCATTGATCAATCGATTGATACATATCTCAGCTTGGTTTGCTTTGCCGTTCATCAACTTCGCAAGACTTGGTGAATCTAGTATCCACAAGCCCCCTTCTGGTGCTTCAAGTTGTCCGCTTGATTGTGTCGGATTGTAGAGGCGGGTTGTGTAGGCATTGGTATTGGTTCCTACCCTCTGAGGAGGCCTGGGGTCTTTATCTTGCGCTGCATAGATCGACTCAGTCCATATCAGGTCGTGTCTTTCCATTCTTGCATTCAATTTCGAGTCTTTCTCTTTTGTTCTTACTGTTTTCGTGTCTTTCTTGAGTTCTTGATCAATTCTTGATCGAATTCTTGGAGTCTTACATTGCTGCGTTCTTGTTCTTGTTTAGTTCTTGCTTGTTGTCGAAGATCGGACCACCAAACGGCTAACCCCGTATCAAATTGGCATCAGAGCTTTGGTTTCCGACATCAAGATTGAGTCTTTTCTTTTCCTAAACACAAAAATCCAAAAAAAAGAGTCCTTTTCTTGTTTTGGTTATTTACTTCTTGCATTCTTTTGATTATTTTACTAATCTTGAGTTTGTGATTGTTTGTGGTTGCATAGCCTAAACACAAAGCCTAGCCGAGACCGTGGAGTCGACCAAAGGTGCACACAATCCCATTGTGAACACCCATAGCCGACGGCAGAATCTGTCCCCATAGCCTTGCTTTGGCCGAATCCATCAAACCACAAGGAACCCTAGTTTGTTATCTTTTCTATCCCTTGTTCTATCTTTGGAACTTTTATCTATCTTTTATCTATTTCCTTTATCTCTTGCCTATTTTAAATTCTGATTTTTGGTGGATAAAATCATTATATCTATCAAATATCTAATTAAGGCATAAGATAGATCCTATTACCTTAAATAGCCATTCTATCTATAAATTTGCATTAGGGCTGAACTTTTTTATCTTTTCACCACAATTCTCAGAATTTTCGAGTCCTATATTATTATTAGAGTTCTTTCTTGCATTAGTTTCATAAGTTAAAAAAAAAAAAAAAAAAAAAAAAAAAATCAGTTTCGAAATTTATTTTAAAACTTGGACCTAGGAGGATAAAATTCACTAGGGGCAAAAGTAAGTCAAAAAAAAAAAGAAGAGGAAAGTGTTTGTTTGATCTAGTGCAAGAAAGCTCCCAAGGACAATTGGTGAACCCTTTTTCTCAGCCCTAGTCGACATACCCTATCCCAAACACATACACCTCCACAAAAATTGAAACCCTACCCTGCAACTACAACGTCCTAACTTAAAGGTTTTCAATCAAAAGAGGTAAATTTCCAAATTTTCTTTTGCTTTCTTATCTTCTTTTGTGTCGAGTGCTCTTTCACTCCTTGATCGAGTGCTGCTGTGTGTTGTTTGTTGGTGTCGAGTGCTCCCTTGCTACTGTCGAGTACTCATTAGTCTATTTCGAGTTGATCCTTGTTGTGTCGAGTACTGATTTTGATTGATCAAGTGCTCTCCTTGTTGTGTCGAATTGAATTCTTGCAAATTCCCATCTGTTTTGCTTGAATTGAGTTGTTTGCTTACATCGAGTGCTCTACAGCCCTTGTTGAGTACTCTTCTGTGTTGTTTCATTCATTACATACCTTGATTGCCTTGTTTTTGCTTGGTAGTTGATTTGCCCAAAGTGGATTGCCCTAGCAAGCGTGATATATCAATCAGAGAGGGAGTGTGAGCGAAACACAATTGTGAGCTGTTTATAAGTTTTACTAACCTTAACATAGTTCTTTGTTTCTTTTTCTTTTGTTATAATGTCTAATAACCAGGGAAACAATGGTGGTAACAATACCACTAATTCAAGTGCTACTGTAACCCCCGAACAGTTCGCCATCATGATGAACAACATCACTACCATCATGAACACCATGGCTAACAAGGAGTCCGTAGCTGAACTAGCCGCCAAGGTGACAGCTTTGGAGAACTCTAGGCCGAGTGGTTCAAACACCATAGGAGGTCAGCAAGACCGAGTGGAGATACATCAAGACGAAAGAGAGGTCGTAAATCCTAACCCTATTCCTAATCCTAATCCTCATGTCAATATTAATTTAGATAATCCTTTATTCAATGAAAACAACTCTCCACGGGGTGGGAGAAATGATCGGAATAATGGGTTTGTTAATGTGCAAGGTCAAGGACAGGGAAGGGGAAGAGGTCGTGGCTATCAAGAGCAATTCTATTACTCGGAGCAAGATAACGACTTCCAAGAAGAGGAGTATTGGGAGCGACGCCCGAGACGGAATCAAAGGGGAAATCAGAACCGACCACCTAGGTTCAATGACGACGACGGTATAGGTAAGGTTAAGGTAAAGATTCCTCCTTTTGATGGTAAGACTGATCCAGATGCTTATATTGATTGGGAGATTAAAATGGAGCAAATCTGGAATTGTCATAATTTCTCAGAACCTAAGAAAGTACAACTAGCTTCCCTAGAGTTTCAAGGTTTTGCATTAATCTGGTGGGATAATCTTGTTAAGGAAAGAAGAAGATCCCTTGATGCACCTATTGCTTCTTGGGAACAATTAAAAGTGGTAATGAGAAATAGGTTTGTACCTCAACATTATGATAGAGAGCTATTAAACAGATTAGAAAACCTTAAACAAGGTAGTAAAACTGTTGAGGAAACATTTAATGTTATGCAAGAAGCTATGGCTCGAGCTAATGTGGTAGAAACTCACGATAAAACTAATGTTAGATACCTTAGGATCTTGCATCCCGCTTTAGCTCATGAAATTGATTATTTTCCCTACACTACCCCTACTGAATTATTACATCTAGCTATGAAAGTAGAAAAGGGACAACGTTACAAGAGCCAAGCTAATAGAGTGTCGAGTGGCCAGCAACAAGGGTGGCGTTCCAACAGGCCCCAACAGTCCCAAGGGCGCTCGGAGATGGGCTCTAGGGAGCGAGCTCAGCAGCCCCAATGGAGGAGTGAGGGCCGACAGCCCCAACAGCCCCTCGACAAGGGTAAAGGTCCATGGAATGGACGAGAATCGTCTGGGACATCTACTGGTCCCAAAGGGAGTAATCCTAACTCTTCTACCATTCGTTCTAGAGATATTGTATGCTTTAAATGCCAAGGTAGAGGACATTATATGAAGGATTGCCCTAATAAGAAAACTCTCATGGTTAATCAATTTGGAGAATATGAATCTGAAAACTCTTGTGATGAACATGATGAGAATGCTAATAATGACAATGATCAGAACTTAAACCTTGTTTGTTATGAAAATGATGATGATGAGGTTGAATATGAACATGGAGAATCTTTGATTGTTAGGAGAGTGTTAAGTGTTGTTCCTACACCATGTGAAGATAATCAAAGAGAAAACTTATTTCATACTCGTTGTCTTGTTAAAGGAAAGGTTGTAAATGTGATCATTGATGGAGGTAGTTGCTGTAATTTAGCTAGTCAAGAAATGGTTGACAAATTGCATTTACCTACTGTCCAACACCCTAGACCTTACAAATTGCATTGGATGAATGATTGTGGCTTATTAAAAGTTCATAGACAAGTTAAAGTGCATATTAAACTAGGACATTATGAAGATGATGTTTTATGTGATATTGTGCCTATGCAAGCTTGTCATATTCTATTAGGCCGTCCTTGGCAATCTGATCGTAAGGTTATTCATGATGGGTTTACTAATCGCTATACCTTTACTTTTCAGGGAAAGAATGTCATTCTCAAACCCATGACACCTACACAAGTAGCTGATGAGATTGAGAAGCGGAAGGTAAGTAAAGGTGAGTTAGATCAGGAGGCTCAATCGAGCCAAGTGGATCCTCAAACTCGAGCTAAGAGTGTGTTCTTGGTTTCCAAAAGCACATTCCTGGACGAATTTGCGGATGGTGGAACTATGCTTATGCGCCTTTGCAAGAGCTTGAGCATGTTGAGTGAAGAGCTTAAAGCTTCTCTTCCATCAAACATTCTCGCTCTTCTTGAGGAGTTTAAGGATGTGTTTCCCGATGACATACCACCAGGTCTACCCCCTATTCGTGGAATTGAGCATCAAATTGATCTTATTCCAGGGGCTGCATTACCTAATAGGCCTGCGTATCGTATGAATCCCACTGAGACCCAAGAGGTCCAAACCCAAGTCCAGGAACTGTTGGATAAGGGTTATATTAGAGAAAGCTTAAGTCCTAGTGCTGTACCTGTGTTATTAGTCCCTAAGAAAGATGGATCATGGAGAATGTGTGTAGATTGTAGGGCTATTAACAACATTACTATTAAATATCGTCACCCTATTCCTAGATTAGATGATATGTTAGATGAGTTACATGGAGCTTCTATATTTTCTAAAATTGATCTTAGAAGTGGTTATCATCAGATTAGAATGAAAAAGGGGGATGAATGGAAAACAGCCTTTAAGACTAAGCTTGGTTTATATGAGTGGTTGGTTATGCCTTTTGGTTTAACTAATGCTCCTAGCACTTTTATGCGTTTAATGAATCATGTGCTTCGAGATTTCATTGGAAGATTTGTTGTTGTTTATTTTGATGATATTCTGATTTATAGCAAATCTCTTAATGAACATGAATCACATCTTAGAGAAGTGCTTAAAACGCTGAGAATTGAACACTTGTATGCTAATTTAAAGAAGTGTGAATTATGTAATGAACAAGTGTCTTTTCTTGGATTTGTAGTGAGCTCTAATGGACTGCGTGTTGATGAATCAAAGATTAAAGCCATCCAAGAGTGGCCGACACCCACTAACATAGGACATGTACGCAGCTTCCAAGGACTTGCTAGCTTCTACCGACGATTTGTGCGAGACTTTAGTACAATCTCAGCCCCACTGACCGAGCTTACTAAGAAGAGAAGTGAGTTTACATGGGGAGCAGCTCAGGAGGAAGCATTCAACACACTTAAGGACAAGCTCACTCACGCACCCCTATTAGCGTTGCCGGACTTTACTCAGCCTTTTGAAGTAGAGTGTGATGCTAGCGGAGTCGGAATTGGTGGAGTCCTTATGCAGGGAGGTAAGCCTATTGCTTTCTTTTCTGAGAAATTGAAAGGTGCTTGTCTTAATTACTCTACCTATGATAAGGAATTGTATGCATTGTTTAGAGTACTTAAGACATGGTCTCACTATCTATGGCCTAGTGAGTTTATTCTTAGGACTGATCATGAGTCTTTAAAACACTTTAAGAGCCAAGATAAACTTGATAGGAGACATGGTAGATGGATGGAGTTTATTGAAACATTTCCTTATGTAATTAAGTATAAGAAAGGCAAAGACAATGTGGTAGCTGATGCATTATCTAGAAGACATGTTCTTTTAACCACTTTGGATTCTAGAGTCTTAGGCTTTGTTTACATAAAGGAATTGTATGAATCTGATTTGGATTTTGGTGATATCTTTCGAAAATGCTTAGAAAAGGGTCCTAATGACAGCTTTTATATACATGAAGGATTCTTATTTCGAAAAGATCAAGTGTGTATTCCTAGATGTTCTCTACGATTATTACTTGTTAGTGAAGCCCATAGTGGTGGATTAATGGGACATTTTGGGAGAGATAAGACCTATAACACCCTGAAATCACACTTTTATTGGCCACATATGCTTAGGGATGTAGAACATTGCCTTAAGAGATGCATAGATTGCATTAAAGCCAAAGCTAAGCTTATGCCTCATGGCCTTTATACACCACTACCGACCCCCTCAGCCCCTTGGGAAGACATTTCTATGGATTTTATAGTTGGGTTGCCTAGAACTAAGAAGGGGAGAGATTCTATATTTGTGGTAGTGGATAGGTTCTCTAAAATGGCTCATTTCATTGCATGCCACAAAACTGATGATGCTACCAATGTTGCTAATCTATTCTTTAAAGAAGTAGTTAGGTTGCATGGCGTGCCTAAAACCATTGTTAGTGATAGGGATGTGAAATTCTTAAGTCATTTTTGGCGCACTTTATGGAATAAATTGGGAACTAGATTGCTATTCTCTACTTCTAGCCACCCCCAAACTGATGGCCAAACTGAGGTGACTAATAGAACCCTTGCTACTGTCCTAAGAGCTATTATTAGGAAGAATTTGAAACTTTGGGAAGAAGCCTTACCTCATGTGGAATTTGCTTATAATAGAACCATGCATTCGGCTACTAAAATCAGTCCATTTGAATGTGTGTATGGTGTTAATCCACTAACCCCTTTTGATCTTACTCCATATCCTATGAGAGACAAAGAATCATTTGAGGCAGGTAAGCATGTCGAGTTCATTAAGGAGCTGCATGAACGAACTCGAGAGAAGCTGAAGCTAAAGGCTGAATACAATGCTAACAAGGCCAACAAGGGACGTCGCTTGGTCACATTTCAGCCTGGAGATCTTGTATGGGTGCACTTGAGGAAGGAGCGGTTTCCAGAAGCTCGGAAGAACAAGCTGTCGCCGCGTGGTGATGGGCCATTTCGGATCAAGAAGAGAGTGGGCGACAATGCCTACCAATTGGAGCTTCCTGGAGACATGGGCGTGAGCGCTACATTCAACGTCGCGGATCTAATCCCTTACTTCGCTGTGGATGAAGACTTGGATTCGTGGTCGAATCCTTTTCAAGAAGGGGAGGTTGATGCGGGACCATCTTCTACAACTCCAGACACACCCATCATACTTGGAGAAGGACCAATGACTCGAGCTAGAGCTAAGAAGCTTCAGAGAGACTCATTCAACTTTGTGAGTCATGCTTTGTTCTCGAGCAAGGTTCAACTCCCCGAGCCTACATTGAAGACATATATGTGCATTGGAGCACAAATGGAGGCCGAGCCACCCTAACATCAGCTTGGTCGAAATTTCACTAAGTGTTGAGCTTATTTTCAGCTTATGAACATTATTGGGCTGAATTGGGCTTTTATTATTTATTCGTTTTAAAACCTTATTTACTTATGTTCTTAGGTTTATTTAATTAGGCCCATTAGTATTTAGATCTATCTTATTCTATCTTCTATCTCCTAAAACCGGCCAGAACAGCCTTGTAAGGCCTATATATGGCCGCACCTTTCATTGAATCAGATTGGAACTTTGATAATTACAATTCTCTCATTAAGAGTGTTTACACCTTCGAGTGTTTGTTGATTCAATTAGAGCTGTGCTCATTGATCAATCGATTGATACATATCTCAGCTTGGTTTGCTTTGCCGTTCATCAACTTCGCAAGACTTGGTGAATCTAGTATCCACAAGCCCCCTTCTGGTGCTTCAAGTTGTCCGCTTGATTGTGTCGGATTGTAGAGGCGGGTTGTGTAGGCATTGGTATTGGTTCCTACCCTCTGAGGAGGCCTGGGGTCTTTATCTTGCGCTGCATAGATCGACTCAGTCCATATCAGGTCGTGTCTTTCCATTCTTGCATTCAATTTCGAGTCTTTCTCTTTTGTTCTTACTGTTTTCGTGTCTTTCTTGAGTTCTTGATCAATTCTTGATCGAATTCTTGGAGTCTTACATTGCTGCGTTCTTGTTCTTGTTTAGTTCTTGCTTGTTGTCGAAGATCGGACCACCAAACGGCTAACCCCGTATCAGGGATCCTTGCCTTGGCTTGATGATGTTGGTTTTGAGAAGGAAATTGGAAGAATGATTTTGGTCAATGTTGATCGTATCGGAAAGGTTTTGAAAAATGGTTTTACTATCGATTGGTTTTGAGAATATTGGGAACTAGGGTTCTGTGTATATGAATGTTAGCCCGATAGCTTATGGAAATGGCTTGATGATAGGTGTGTATTGCTTTTGGATCGTTTTGGACTTGCACTTGGGCCCTTGCTTGCGTTATTTTGCTGTTCTGCGTCTTCAGGTAAGTTCCCTAGGGGGCTTACTCAGGTTGGACATTCATGCCTGTTGTTGCATTTTATGTTAGGTGTTGCATATGCATAAAAGCATGCCATGTAGTATCATGTTTAGGTTGCACAAATTGATTGAGCATCTGTTTACTTTATGCGTTTGAAACAGAACGGCCGTTATCTGTGATAGTCCTAGAGTCTTTGCTAGGGTCATAGGGTAGCCCAGCCTCATCGGGTACCCTGAGTCAATCGAGTCATGACTTCCTTATATTATGATATGCCTGCGGGCTTTATTGTGGAGCGGGTTAGGCATGCGTGCTGCCCTATTATGAATGAATGCATTCACGAGCTGGCCAGTCTCCACCTATCGGAAGGGGTGGAGGTAGGAGAGGGATATGCCACTTGGCATTGTCTTGGGCCCCTTTACAGTATTTCTGCACATTATTATGAACTAGGAGCATGCTAGTGTGTTTAAATTTCGTACTGCATTAGAGCATCTTTATTAGGTATAGCACATACTATGTGGCCTCAGCGAGGACTGCCGGTCCCGCATGAGTGGCTCGATCTGACTCCTTTCCCCGTTCTTCTTTTAAAGGTATTTCTGCAGATCTTGTTTGCTCCATGCTTATGTGGCGGGAAACCCTTGGGCGAATCAAAGAACCTGACTAATATTCTAACTTGGCAAATGGTAATCACTTGTTTATGATTTGGTTTTGACCCGATTCTGTTGTGTCATTTGTATCTTAACTTTGCTTCCGCTTTATTTCATTTGAATTGGATTTCACGACATAGTCTTAGGACATGTTAAGGGTACCCAACGGCCCTACGATACTTTAGGGTTTGAAACCCCTCTTTATTACTGACCTTTGAAATGAGTTTGAAACCTCGACCCGTACCTGGATTGCAAGATCCGAACAAGGGTTTTCATCCCTTGAAACGTAACCCAGAAATCAAAATTCTGGGCCGTTACAATTTGTTAGTTACTTATATGATTTTTCCTCAAAACATACTCTTATAGTATTCAAATATAAATTTAGTAGTTAATATAAGGTTTTATTGAACGTTTGTTAGTTACTTATATGATTTTTCCTCAAAACATACTTTTATAGTATTCTAATAAGAATTTAGTAGTTAATATAAGGTTTTATTAAACATTTAATATTTACTTATATGATTTTTCCTCAAAACATACTCATATAGTATTCTAATATGAATTTAGTAGTTAATATAAGGTTTTATTAAACATTTGTTATTTACTTATATGATTTCTCCTCAAAACATACTCTTATAGTATTCTAATATGAATTTAGTAGATAATATAAGGTTTTATTCAACATTTGTTTGTTACTTACGTGAGTTTTCCTCAAAACATACTTTTATCGTATTCTAACAAAAATTTCTTAGTTAATATAAAGTTTTATTAAACATTTGTTATTTACTTATATGATTTCTCCTCAAAACATACTCTTATAGTATTCTAATATGAATTTAGTAGTTAATATAAGGTTTTATTAAATATTTCTTATTACTTATATGATTTTTCCTCAAAACATACTCTTATAGTATTCTAATATGAATTTGGTAGGTAATATAAGGTTTTATTAAACATTTGTTAGTTACTTATATGATTTCTCCTCAAAACATACTCTTATAGTAATCTAATATGAATTTAGTAATTAATATAAGGTTTTATTCAATATTTGTTAGTTACTTATATGATTTCACCTCAAAACATACTCTTATAGTATTCTAATATGAATTTAGTAGTTAATATAAGGTTTTATTCAACATTTGTTAGTTACTTACATGAGTTTTCCTCAAAACATACTTTTATCGTATTCTAACAACAATTTCTTAGTTAATATAAAGTTATATTAAACATTTGTTAGTTACTTATATGATTTTTCCTCAAAACATACTCTTATAGTATTCTAATAAGAATTTAGTAGTTTATATAAGGTTTTATTAAACATTTGTTATTTACTTATATGATTTCTCCTCAAAACATACTCTTATAGTATTCTAATATGAATTTAGTAGTTAATATAAGGTTTTATTAAACATTTGTTAGTTACTTATATGATTTTTCCTCAAAACATACTCTTATAGTATTCTAATATGAATTTAGTAGTTAATATAAGGTTTTATTCAACATTTGTTAGTTGCTTATAAGATTTCTCCTCAAAACATACTCTTATAGTATTCTAATATGAATTTAGTAGTTAATATAAGGTTTTATTCAACATTTGTTAGTTACTTATATGATTTCTCCTCAAAACATACTCTTATAGTATTCTAATATGAATTTAATAGTTAATATAAGGTTTTATTCAACATTTGTTAGTTACTTATATGATTTCTCCTCAAAACATACTCTTATAGTATTCTAATATGAATTTAGTAGTTAATATAAGGTTTTATTCAACATTTGTTAGTTACTTATATGATTTCTCCTCAAAACATACTCTTATAGTATTCTAATATGAATTTAGTAGTTAATATAAGGTTTTATTCAACATTTGTTAGTTACTTATATGATTTCTCCTCAAAACATACTCTTATAGTATTCTAATATGAATTTAGTAGATAATATAAGGTTTTATTCAACATTTGTTAGTTACTTACATGAGTTTTCCTCAAAACATACTTTCATCGTATTCTAACAAAAATTTCTTAGTTAATATAAAGTTTTATTAAACATTTGTTAGTTACTTATATGATTTTTCCTCAAAACATACTCTTATTGTATTCTAATATGAATTTAGTAGTTAATATAAGGTTTTATTCAACATTTGTTAGTTACTTATATGATTTCTCCTCAAAACATACTCTTATAGTATTCCAATATGAATTTAGTAGTTAATATAAGGTTTTATTGAACGTTTGTTAGTTACTTATATGATTTTTCCTCAAAACATACTTTTATAGTATTCTAATAAGAATTTAGTAGTTAATATAAGGTTTTATTAAACATTTGTTAGTTACATATATGATTTTTCCTCAAAACATACTCATATAGTATTCTAATATGAATTTAGTAGTTAATGTAAGGTTTTATTAAACATTTGTTATTTACTTATATTTTTTTTCCTCAAAACAAACTCTTATAGTATTCTAATAAGAATTTAGTAGTTTATATAAGGTTTTATTAAACATTTGTTATTTACTTATATGATTTTTCCTCAAAACATACTCTTATAGTATTCTAATATGAATTTAGTAGTTAATATAAGGTTTTATTAAACATTTGTTAGTTACTTATATGATTTCTCCTCAAAACATACTCTTATAGTATTCTAATATGAATTTAGTAGTTAATATAAGGTTTTATTCAACATTTGTTAGTTACTTATATGATTTCTCCTCGAAACATACTCTTATAGTATTCTAATATGAATTTAGTAGTTAATATAAGGTTTTATTCAACATTTGTTAGTTACTTATATGATTTCCCCTCAAAACATACTCTTATAGTATTCTAATATAAATTTAGTAGTTAATATAAGGTTTTATTCAACATTTGTTAGTTACTTACATGAGTTTTCCTCAAAACATACTTTTATAGTATTCTAATAAGAATTTAGTAGTTAATATAAGGTTTTATTGAACATTTGTTATTTACTTATATGATTTTCCCTCAAAACATACTCATATAGTATTCTAATATGAATTTAGTAGTTAATATAAGGTTTTATTCAACATTTGTTAGTTACTTATATGATTTCTCCTCAAAACATACTCTTATAGTATTCTAATATGAATTTAGTAGTTAATATAAGGGTTTATTCAACATTTGTTAATTACTTATATGATTTCTCCTCAAAACATACTCTTATAGTATTCTAATATGAATTTTGTAGTTAATATAAGGTTTTATTCAACATTTGTTAGTTCTGAATAGGTAAATATATAGCTGGGGCGGTTTAAAACTACCAAAACACGAGTTACAAAAGTTGTAAGACCAAACCATGGGTCTTACGTAAGAGGGTGTATACCCAAAAGTCCCCCCTATGCCCACCAAAGAACAACTATGATAGCTTAAAAGAGTCACAACCTAACCAAAATCCCACCAAATGTAACCACTGTCACAACCACAACCTAATTACCCAATACCAACCGTACTACACATAAATAAAATCTGACTCCTACTATCTCCCCCGCCGATCCAGCCTTTCAATGTTAGCCTTATCTCCGCATAGCATGGAAAACCTGGATCGACATCTTGCTATAATCGACTCAGCACAGTGCATGATATTAAAAGGTTCATTACAAAATAAGGCTCTGTTTCGAGCAGCCCATGTGAAGTAGATGGTAGCTTGCAGCGCCATGAGCTTTAGCTGGAACATCCTTGACTTTTGTATATTTGGTGGTTCACGAGCAAACCAGTGAAGCCACTCCCCAATAGTATCAAATCGGACAGCAATCCCCACCCAAGAGAACACCACCTGCTGTACTGCCGAGATCATGGGACAACCAAACCAGAGATGGTCCTCGCTCTCCTCTTCCCCACGACAAAGAGAGCAGACTGCAACATCAGCAGGCATCCAGTGTTTGAGTCGTCGACCTGTCTGCAGCCGTTTATTGACAGCCAACCAAGTGATAAAAGCCCATTTTCTGTTCTGCAATTTTCCCCAGAGCAATCCTCCCCAATCTACCTCTTGCCCTTTCGTTCGGAATAAATTATATAGCTTAGAGCAAGAAATTTTATCACCTGGATCAAGCAAGGTGCTGAGCTCATATGCATCGAAGCCCTCTTCAACAAGGGAAGCCGACAGCTCTTCCTTTATCAGTAGGACAGATTTCCATAGCCATGTATCATCCTTCTTCAAACTCAGCTCTCTTCTGAAATCTCCTCCCAGGTGGTTTTGCATACACCATCTATTCCAGATAGACGGTTTCTGCAACACAATATCGCCCCAGAGCTTAGCAAAGACACTTTTGTTCCATGCTTGAAGGTCCCGGATTTGTAGTCCCCCTTCTTCATATGGCTTAGTGACTGTATGCCAAGCCACCAGATGCTTTTTTCCATTGATATTACCATTCCAGAGGAACTTTTTCAGCATGCTCTCCACCCTGTCTATAACTCCCTTTGGGAGCAAAATAGTCTGACTCCAAAAGGTCTGAACTCCCAAGCAAACCGCACGTATGAGCTGCAATCTCCCAGCATAAGACAATTGCCTTGCCGTCCAGCCTTGAATCAGACCCCCAATCTTGTCATAAAGAGCACCATACTCATGAATAAGAATTTTCCTAGAGCATAAGGGTGTGCCGAGGTACTTAACAGGGAGAGTACCACGGGCAAACCCCAGCACATCCATTATACCTGTTGCAATCCCATCCTTACAGCATGTTAGGTAGACAGTGCTCTTGTCAGCATTAGCTCGCAGCCCCGACATATCAAAGAATCTATCCAGGCACCTCTTTATGATCATAACCGAGTGAACATCCCCATGGCAGAATATGAGTAAATCATCAGCGAAGGCGAGATGAGCAAGCTTCAATACACCGCATTTCGGATGGAACTTAAACCCAGCTTCATCAGTAGCCTTAAAAATGCGACTCAGAACTTCCATACAAAGTACGAAAAGATAAGGCGAGAGTGGATCGCCCTGCCTCAATCCTCTCTTGCCCTTAAAGAACCCTTCCGGAGCACCATTTATGAGAATGGAGAATGTGGTTGTCGTAACACATTCCATTATCAAGTTAATCATAGATGGCGGGAAATCAAAGTACCTGAGTGCAGCCCTTATGAAGTCCCAGCTCAAATAGTCGTAGGCCTTTTGGAGATCCACTTTGAATGTACATCTAGGCGAGCCCCGCTTATTTCCGTAGCCATTGATAATTTCAGTCGCAATAGCGCTGTTGTGGGCAAGCGAACGCCCCGGAATGAAGGCCCCTTGACTGTCAGATATAATATCACCGAGCATATGTTTGATACGTCCAGCGAGGATCTTGGTTACCACCTTGAGGATGGTATTGCAGCAGGATATCGGCCTAAGGTCCTTGACAAAAGTCGGGTTGCTGACTTTCGGGACAAGAGAAACAAAGGTAGAATTCAATTGTTTAAGCAGTTTCCCATGTCTGAATATCTCCCGGACAGCTTCACAAGTGTCCACACCCACTATATGCCATGCATCTTTGAAGAATTGGCTTCCAAACCCATCCGGCCCGGGGGACTTGTTTGCTCCTATGGACCAGACAGTTTTACGAATCTCATCATAGCAGGGCAAGCGCATAGCAGCTGTCGTCTGGTCCCTATTGAAACCCACTCCAGGTTCGATGTCCAATGGAGAGACCATCGGAGAGTCAGTAGCAAGCAGTTCCATGAAGTAGCTTAGGATGTGATGACGGATTTGCTCTTCTGATTCAATTTCTCTCCCTTCGGCATCTTTCATGAAAACCACAGCATTTCTAGTTTGTCTCTCCTTCACACTTCTGTAAAAGAGGGAGGAAGTTTCCTCTCCCATAGTGAGCCAATGAATTTTTGCTCTTTGTGTAGTAAGACTCACCAGGCGGGCAACATTCTGCCTTAGCTCAGCCTCTGCAACTGCTATCTGATCCTCAAGGAGCTGATTGCATTTATCTGTTTGAGCACAGAGCTGTAGGTCGTGAAGAGTATTCTTGTTCAGCTTGATTTGTGTCTGCAGTTCGGGAAAGCGAGCCTTATCCCATGGCTTAAGAGTATCCTTGACACTCTTCAGTTTTTGAACAAGCTTGAATTGTTTCGAACCCAAAACATCTGGTGTCCATGCAGCCCTGACCAAAGCTTCAAACTCCTGTTCCTTACCCCGGAAATTTTTATACTTGAAGGGGTATTTTCTTCTACACCTATCCTCTCTCACAAGGACAACACCCGGGGAGTGGTCAGAGATAAGAGGGGTGTCGAAGAGAGCCTTGGAATTACTGAATGAATCCATCCAATAGTCATTCACTAGTACCCTGTCCAGTTTACGCTCTAACTTATCCTGCCCTTTCTGTTTGTTCGACCAAGTGAGTCTAGCACCTGTGTAAGATAAGTCCTCTAATCTGCAGCTGTCCAGAGCAGTCTCGAGCACAATAAATTCATCTCTCTGGGATTTTCTTACTGGCCATTTATCTTCCATAGATAGGATACAGTTCAGGTCTCCCATAGCAACCCAAGGCAGGTCCATACTGTTAGCAAGCAGCTCCATATCATCCCACAGTGGCACTCGGTCAGCCATTGAAGATCTGCAAGAAGAGGATTTATCAAACCAAGTTGTTAAGTTTCCAAGCACTCATCTACTTTACTTGGCTTGCTAGAAACAACCTTGTGTTCGGTTATGAGCCATTTGATGTAAATCGTTGCGCTAATCTTATTATTGCTAGTTGTCGATCCCGATTATCCATAAAGTGGAGTGGCACTTGTGGGTAACATGGATCGATGAGGGGTAGAGGTTTGGCAGTTATGGTAGGATCATTCTTTGAGAGATAGGTGGTTTTTTTGTCTGGGGGAGGTATAGAGGGGACTCTTTGGATTTAGATTATATCCCTTCTTACATAAGACCCAGTGTTTGGTCTTACACTTTTGTACATTTTGGGTTAACCACCAAAGCTATATATTTACCACTTCAGAACTAACAAATGTTGAATAAAACCTTATATTAACTACTAAATTCATATTAGAATACTATAAGAGTATGTTTTGAGGAGAAATCATATAAGTAACTAACAAATGTTTAATAAAACCTTATATTAACTACTAAATTCATATTGGAATACTATAAGAGTATGTTTTGAGGAGAAATCATATAAGTAACTAACAAATGTTGAATAAAACCTTATATTAACTACTAAATTCATATTAGAATACTATAAGAGTATGTTTTGAGGAAAAATCATATAAGTAACTAACAAATGTTTAATAAAACTTTATATTAACTACTAAATTCATATTGGAATACTATAAGAGTATGTTTTGAGGAGAAATCATATAAGTAACTAACAAATGTTGAATAAAACCTTATATTAACTACTAAATTCATATTAGAATACTATAAGAGTATGTTTTGAGGAAAAATCATATAAGTAACTAACAAATGTTTAATAAAACTTTATATTAACTAAGAAATTTTTGTTAGAATACGATAAAAGTATGTTTTTAGGAAAACTCATGTAAGTAACTAACAAATGTTGAATAAAACCTTATATTAACTACTAAATTCATATTAGAATACTATAAGAGTATGTTTTGAGGAGAAATCATATAAGTAACTAACAAATGTTGAATAAAACCCTATATTAACTACTAAATTCATATTAGAATACTATAAGAGTATGTTTTGAAGAGAAATCATATAAGTAACTAACAAATGTTTAATAAAACTTTATATTAACTAAGAAATTTTTGTTAGAATACGATAAAAGTATGTTTTGAGGAAAACTCATGTAAGTAACTAACAAAAGTATGTTTTGAGACTGATGAAGGACTGGGGTTGCTGTGTAAATGGCAGTGAGACAGTTAAGGGGAGGATTTGGGTAGCTTGGAACCCAAATATTTTTAAAGTGGAAATTGTGATGATTCATGATCAATTTATTCAGTGTAAGGTTACTTCTAAGGATGGAAAGTTTGTGTTTGCAGCAGCTTTTGTGTATGCTCAGAATACGAAAACAGAACGTGAACCTCTCTGGAATAGTCTGAAATACATTGCAGAGACTATGGATATGCCCTGGATTGTTTTAGGGGACGTCAATTGTATTCTTAGCATGAATGAAAAATGGCCTGTCAGGAAGGCTAATGGAGATGAGTTTGGAGAGTTAAAATCAGCAATGGAAGATTGTGGTTTGTCTGATTTGCCTTATACTGGTGCTGTTCTGACTTGGTATAATAGGCGCGCAGGAGCTGAAAGAATAGAAAGGAAATTAGACAGAATAATGGTGAATGATTTATGGATGGAAAATTATGGAAATGCCAAAGGGTTTTTTGACACGCCAGGTATTTCAGACCATTCTCCAGCAGTTGCAACGCTTTTTAACAGCAGCAAGAGAAGAAGATTTCCGTTTAAGTATAAAAATTTTTGGGGTAAGGAAGATGAATTCAAGGCTATTGTAAGTGCTGCTTGGAACCTGGACGTTGTAGGATCTAAGCAATATAAGTTAGTCCAGAGATTAAAAAACGTGAAAGAGGCGCTGAAGCCGTGGGATAAAGCGAGATTTCCTGAATTGCAAGCTCGGATCAAACTTCAAAAAGGAAAGCTTCATGAGTTGCAGTTACAGATCAGAGATGATATGGGGAATATTGTGCTTGCAAATCAGATTGTTCAGGCTGAGCAAGAACTGCGTTTAAGTGTCAGCCGGCTTGTCAGTATTACCTCTCAACAAGCTAAGCTACATTGGTTAACTATGGGAGAAGAGACGTCATCAATGTTCTATCGTACTCTAAAAGAAAGAAATGCCAGAAATGCGATTTTACAGATGCAGAATGACAGTGGTATCATGATGAATGATGAATCTGATATTAGAAACCATGTGGTTAAGTTCTTCACTGAGCTGCTGTCGACAGAATCTGGGGAGCTGAGTGGGTTCTCTGTACCTGGAGGGCCGGTTTTTGACAGCAGCAGGGGTGATGACTTAATTATGCTTCCAAGCTATGATGAGATTAGGAAGATTATGTGGTCTGTTGGCATCAATAAATCTCCAGGGCCAGATGGGTTTGGGAGTAAATTTTTCAAGGATGCATGGGAGATTGTAGGGAAAGACACCTGTGAGGCGATTAGAGAAATTTTCCGTCATGGTAAAGTTCTGAAGCAACTTAACGCGACGTTCATTTCTCTTATCCCCAAGGTGGATAATCCATCCCTTGTGACTAAACTCAGACCGATATCCTGCTGTAATACTGTTATGAAAGTGGTGACGAAACTGATTGCGAGCAGATTTAAGGGAGTTTTGCCTGAGTTGATTTCTGATTGTCAAGGGGCATTTATCCCCGGGAGATCCCTTGCTCACAATAGTGCTGTGGCTATGGAAATTGTGAATGGGTATGGCACTAAACGTGGTTCACCGAGGTGTACGATCAAAGTGGATTTACAAAAAGCTTATGATTATCTCAGTTGGGACTTTGTGAGAGAAACATTACTTTATTTTGAATTCCCTAATAAGTTTGTTGATTTGATTATGGAGTGTGTGTCGACAGCTGCATTTTCAGTACTGATTAATGGTGAACCAGAGGGGTTTTTTCCTGGTAAGCGTGGACTCAGACAGGGGGATCCGCTTTCCCCTTACCTTTTTGTCCTGAGCATGGAAATGTTGAGCAGAATGTTGCAACAGGCTGCTGAGGACCCCCGTTTTAAATATCATCCAAAGTGCAAGGGGCCGAGACTGGTGCACTTAGCTTTCGCAGATGATTTGCTTGTTTTCTGTCGTGCAGATATGCAGTCAGTTGGTATAGTTAAAGATTGTTTGGACAGATTTTTTGCGTTATCAGGGCTAAAAGCCAACAGCTCCAAGAGTAGTGTCTATTTGGCAGGGGTAGCAGAGGATGTACAGAATGAGATTATCAGCCGGTTGGGGTTTGAGAAGGGTGAATTTCCAGTGAGGTATCTGGGGCTGCCACTTCAGGCCAGAAGTATCAGAATCCATGAGTATTCTCACTTGTATGACAAGCTTGGGAAGTTGATTGGGTCCTGGACAGCTAGACATCTTTCTTATGCGGGAAGACTACAGCTGATTAAATCTGTATTTGCTGGTATACAGAACTTCTGGGGACAAGTGCTGGTTCTGCCCAAAGGCGCCATTGCTAAGATAGAGAGTTTGTGCAAGAATTTCCTTTGGTCCGGAAAAGCAGAGGGGCATAAATTCCTAGTAGCATGGGATGATGTTACTAAACCCCATAGCGAAGGGGGTTTGGATATTCACGAGCTCCTTGCTTGGAATAAGAGCTTATTTGCTAAGCTCCTTGGTGAGCTTGTTGTGAGCAAGCCAAGTGTTTGGCTGCGATGGTGTCAACACAACCATATCGGCGAAGGAAATTTATGGGACTTGTCATACCGTACGCATGATACTTGGATTTGGCGGAATATTGTGCAAGTGAGAGATGTACTGAAAACTGAATTGGGAGATGATGGGGTTCATGCCAGCAGCCTGGAAGCGTATCTTACTCCCTCTGGTGGCTTGTCTTGTCCCAAGATATACCAATTACTCCGACAGAAGGGAGTTGAGGTATCTTGGGGGGATGTGATTTGGGGGAGATTGCAGAGTCGGAAGTGGGCATTCATAGTGTGGTTAGCTGCTCGCAAGAGGCTACAGACGAGACAGAAGACTAAGCACTGGAGAGGTATGGACACTGCTGCTTGTGTCTTATGCAGAAATGAGGAGGAAACAGAAGACCATTTGTGGTTTAGCTGCCCTGCAATCCGAGATGTCATGGATATTGTCTTCCAATGGGTTGGAATCTCGAGGAGATTCTTATCTATTGAGGAGGGCCTGGCTTGGTTTGCTAGTGAGCCGACAGGAATACAGAAGAAGCAGCTATTCCAAGCAAAACTTTTGGCGTTTCAAGCCTTGGTGTATTACACCTGGAGGGCGAGAAATGGAGTAATATTTAGAGAGGAAGGATTCGAAGTAAGGGCATGTGCTGAAGTTGTGATAGTAAGTTGTAGGTCAAGGATCTCGGCTAAGTGGAAGAGTAAGCCACTAGTCAAGATGCTTGGCCGTAGGACGGATGTGTAGGGGATGCGGTCTGAACGATGGTATGGAGGAGTTAGTTTGTTGTGTAATGGTTATTTCTAGGTATGTTTTGGAGGGTACAGAGAGGGTAGATGCAAGTGGAAGAGTATAGTTGAGAGAGAAGTTGTTTCTCTTTGTGGTGGCTTGGGAAATTTTTTGGGTAGATCTTTCGGTATACCTCACTTTTGCGCAAGACTCTTCTGTATGGTCTTGCTTTTGTATCTTTGGGTTGATTCCCTTATCTATATATTTACCAGTTCAGAACTAACAAATGTTGAATAAAACCATATATTAACTACTAAATTCATATTAGAATACTATAAGAGTATGTTTTGAGGAGAAATCATATAAGTAACTAACAAATGTTGAATAAAACCTTATATTAACTACTAAATTCATATTAGAATACTATAAGAGTATGTTTTGAGGAGAAATCATATAAGTAACTAACAAATGTTGATTAAAACCTTATATTAACTACTAAATTCATATTAGAATACTATAAGAATATGTTTTGAGGAGAAATCATATAAGTAACTAAAAAATGTTTAATAAAACCTTATATTAACTACTAAATTCATATTAGAATACTATATGAGTATGTTTTGAGGAAAAATCATATAAGTAATAACAAATGTTTAATAAAACTTTATGTTAACTACTAAATTCTTATTAGAATACTATAAGAGTATGTTTTGAGGAAAAATCATATAAGTAAATAACAAATGTTTAATAAAACCTTACATTAACTACTAAATTCATATTAAAATAATATAAGAGTATGTTTTGAGGAAAAATCGTATAAGTAACTAATAGATGTTTAATAAAACTTTATATTAACTAAGAAATTGTTGTTAGAATACGATAAAAGTATGTTTTGATGAAAACTCATGTAAGTAACTAACAAATTTTGAATAAAACTTTATATTAACTACTAAATTCATATTAGAATACTATAAGAGTATGTTTTGAGGAAAAATCATATAAGTAAATAAAAAATGTTTAATAAAATCTTATATTAACTACTAAATTTTTATTAGAATACAACAAGAGTATGTTTTGAGGAAAAATCATATAAGTAACTAACAAATGTTTAATAAAACCTTATATTAACTACTAAATTTAAATTCGAATACTATAAGAGTATGTTTTGAGGAAAAATCATATAAGTAACCAACAAATGTTTAATAAAACTTTATATTAACTAAGAAATTTTTGTTAGAATACGATAAAAGTATGTTTTGAGGAAAACTCATGTAAGTAACTCACAAATGTTGAATAAAACCTTATATTAACTACTAAATTCATATTAGAATACTATAAGAGTATGTTTTGAGGAGAAATCATATAAGTAACGAACAAATGTTTAAAAAAACCTTATATTAACTATTAAATTCATATTAGAATACTATAAGAGTATGTTTTGAGGAGAAATCATATAAGTAACTAACAAATGTTGAATAAAACCCTATATTAACTACTAAATTCATATTAGAATACTATAAGAGTATGTTTTGAGGAAAAATCTTATAAGTAACTAACAAATGTTTAATAAAACTTTATATTAACTAAGAAATTTTTGTTAGAATACGATAAAAGTAGGTTTTGATGAAAACTCATGTAAGTAACTTACAAATGTTGAATAAAACCTTATATTAACTACTAAATTCATATTAGAATACTATAAGAGTATGTTTTGAGGAAAAATCATATAAGTAAATAAAAAATGTTGAATAAAACCCTATATTAACTACTAAATTCATATTAGAATAATATAAGAGTATGTTTTGAAGAGAAATCATATAAGTAACTAACAAATGTTTAATAAAACTTTATATTAACTAAGAAATTTTTGTTAGAATACGATAAAAGTATGTTTTGATGAAAACTCATGTAAGTAACTTACAAATGTTGATTAAAACCTTATATTAACTACTAAATTCATATTAGAATACTATAAGAATATGTTTTGAGGAGAAATCATATAAGTAACTAAAAAATGTTTAATAAAACCTTATATTAACTACTAAATTAATATTAGAATACTATATGAGTATGTTTTGAGGAAAAATCATATAAGTAATAACAAATGTTTAATAAAACTTTATGTTAACTACTAAATTCTTATTAGAATACTATAAGAGTATGTTTTGAGGAAAAATCATATATGTAAATAACAAATGTTTAATAAAACCTTACATTAACTACTAAATTCATATTAAAATAATATAAGAGTATGTTTTGAGGAAAAATCGTATAAGTAACTAATAGATGTTTAATAAAACTTTATATTAACTAAGAAATTGTTGTTAGAATACGATAAAAGTATGTTTTGATGAAAACTCATGTAAGTAACTAACAAATTTTGAAAAAAACTTTATATTAACTACTAAATTCATATTAGAATACTATAAGAGTATGTTTTGAGGAAAAATCATATAAGTAAATAAAAAATGTTTAATAAAATCTTATATTAACTACTAAATTTTTATTAGAATACAACAAGAGTATGTTTTGAGGAAAAATCATATAAGTAACTAACAAATGTTTAATAAAACCTTATATTAACTACTAAATTTAAATTTGAATACTATAAGAGTATGTTTTGAGGAAAAATCATATAAGTAACCAACAAATGTTTAATAAAACTTTATATTAACTAAGAAATTTTTGTTAGAATACGATAAAAGTATGTTTTGAGGAAAACTCATGTAAGTAACTAACAAATGTTGAATAAAACCTTATATTAACTACTAAATTCATATTAGAATACTATAAGAGTATGTTTTGAGGAGAAATCATATAAGTAACTAACAAATGTTTAAAAAAACCTTATATTAACTATTAAATTCATATTAGAATACTATAAGAGTATGTTTTGAGGAGAAATCATATAAGTAACTAACAAATGTTGAATAAAACCCTATATTAACTACTAAATTCATATTAGAATACTATAAGAGTATGTTTTGAGGAAAAATCTTATAAGTAACTAACAAATGTTTAATAAAACTTTATATTAACTAAGAAATTTTTGTTAGAATACGATAAAAGTAGGTTTTGATGAAAACTCATGTAAGTAACTTACAAATGTTGAATAAAACCTTATATTAACTACTAAATTCATATTAGAATACTATAAGAGTATGTTTTGAGGAAAAATCATATAAGTAACTAACAAATGTTTAATAAAACCTTATATTAACTACTAAATTTAAATTTGAATACTACAAGAGTATGTTTTGAGGAAAAATCATATAAGTAACCAACAAATGTTTAATAAAACTTTATATTAACCAAGAAATTGTTGTTAGAATACGATAAAGGTATGTTTTGAGGAAAACTCATTTAAGTAACTAACAAATGTTGATTAAAACCTTATATTAACTACTAAATTCATATTAGATTACTATAAGAGTATGTTTTGAGGAGAAATCATATAAGTAACTAAAAAATGTTTAATAAAACCTTATATTAACTACTAAATTAATATTAGAATACTATATGAGTATGTTTTGAGGAAAAATCATATAAGTAATAACAAATGTTTAATAAAACTTTATGTTAACTACTAAATTCTTATTAGAATACTATAAGAGTATGTTTTGAGGAAAAATCATATATGTAAATAACAAATGTTTAATAAAACCTTACATTAACTACTAAATTTAAATTTGAATACTACAAGAGTATGTTTTGAGGAAAAATCATATAAGTAACCAACAAATGTTTAATAAAACTTTATATTAACCAAGAAATTGTTGTTAGAATACGATAAAGGTATGTTTTGAGGAAAACTCATTTAAGTAACTAACAAATGTTGATTAAAACCTTATATTAACTACTAAATTCATATTAGATTACTATAAGAGTATGTTTTGAGGAGAAATCATATAAGTAACTAAAAAATATTTAATAAAACCTTATATTAACTACTAAATTAATATTAGAATACTATATGAGTATGTTTTGAGGAAAAATCATATAAGTAATAACAAATGTTTAATAAAACTTTATGTTAACTACTAAATTCTTATTAGAATACTATAAGAGTATGTTTTGAGGAAAAATCATATATGTAAATAACAAATGTTTAATAAAACCTTACATTAACTACTAAATTCATATTAAAATAATATAAGAGTATGTTTTGAGGAAAAATCGTATAAGTAACTAATAGATGTTTAATAAAACTTTATATTAACTAAGAAATTGTTGTTAGAATACGATAAAAGTATGTTTTGATGAAAACTCATGTAAGTAACTAACAAATTTTGAATAAAACTTTATATTAACTACTAAATTCATATTAGAATACTATAAGAGTATGTTTTGAGGAAAAATCATATAAATAAATAAAAAATGTTTAATAAAATCTTATATTAACTACTAAATTTTTATTAGAATACAACAAGAGTATGTTTTGAGGAAAAATCATATAAGTAACTAACAAATGTTTAATAAAACCTTATATTAACTACTAAATTTAAATTTGAATACTATAAGAGTATGTTTTGAGGAAAAATCATATAAGTAACCAACAAATGTTTAATAAAACTTTATATTAACTAAGAAATTTTTGTTAGAATACGATAAAAGTATGTTTTGAGGAAAACTCATGTAAGTAACTAACAAATGTTGAATAAAACCTTATATTAACTACTAAATTCATATTAGAATACTATAAGAGTATGTTTTGAGGAGAAATCATATAAGTAACTAACAAATGTTTAAAAAAACCTTATATTAACTATTAAATTCATATTAGAATACTATAAGAGTATGTTTTGAGGAGAAATCATATAAGTAACTAACAAATGTTGAATAAAACCCTATATTAACTACTAAATTCATATTAGAATACTATAAGAGTATGTTTTGAGGAAAAATCTTATAAGTAACTAACAAATGTTTAATAAAACTTTATATTAACTAAGAAATTTTTGTTAGAATACGATAAAAGTATGTTTTGATGAAAACTCATGTAAGTAACTTACAAATGTTGAATAAAACCTTATATTAACTACTAAATTCATATTAGAATACTATAAGAGTATGTTTTGAGGAAAAATCATATAAGTAACTAACAAATGTTTAATAAAACCTTATATTAACTACTAAATTTAAATTTGAATACTACAAGAGTATGTTTTGAGGAAAAATCATATAAGTAACCAACAAATGTTTAATAAAACTTTATATTAACCAAGAAATTGTTGTTAGAATACGATAAAGGTATGTTTTGAGGAAAACTCATTTAAGTAACTAACATATGTTGAATAAAACCTTATATTAACTACTAAATTCATATTAGATTACTATAAGAGTATGTTTTGAGGAAAAATCATATAAGTAAATAAAAAATGTTTAATAAAACCTTATATTAACTACTAAATTCTTATTAGAATACTATAAGAGTATGTTTTGAGGAAAAATCATATAAGTAATAACAAATATTTAATAAAACCTTATATTAACAACTAAATTCATATTAGAATACTATAAGAGTATGTTTTGAGGAGAAATCATATAAGTAACTAACAAATGTTTAATAAAACCTTTATATTAACTACTAAATTCTTATTAGAATACTATAAGAGTATGTTTTGAGGAAAAATCATATAAGTAAATAACAAATAATTAATAAAACCTTACATTAACTACTAAATTCATATTAAAATATTATAAGAGTATGTTTTGAGGAAAAATCGTATAAGTAACTAATAGATGTTTAATAAAACTTTATATTAACTAAGAAATTGTTGATAGAATACGATAAAAGTATGTTTTGATGAAAACTCATGTAAGTAACTAACAAATGTTGAATAAAACCTTATATTAACTACTAAATTCATATTAGAATACTATAAGAGTATGTTTTGAGGAAAAATCATATAAGTAAATAAAAAATGTTTAATAAAATCTTATATTAACTACTAAATTTTTATTAGAATACTATAAGAGTATGTTTTGAGGAAAAATCATATAAGTAACTAACAAATGTTTAATAAAACTTTATATTAACTAAGAAATTTTTGTTAGAATACGATAAAAGTATGTTTTTAGGAAAACTCATGTAAGTAACTAACAAATGTTGAATAAAACCATATGTTTTGAAGAGAAATCATATAAGTAACTAACAAATGTTTAATAAAACCTTATATTAACTACTAAATTTAAATTTGAATACTATAAGAGTATGTTTTGAGGAAAAATCATATAAGTAACCAACAAATGTTTAATAAAACTTTATATTAACTACTAAATTCATATTGGAATACTATAAGAGTATGTTTTGAGGAGAAATCATATAAGTAACTAACAAATGTTGAATAAAACCTTATATTAACTACTAAATTCATATTAGAATACTATAAGAGTATGTTTTGAGGAAAAATCATATAAGTAACTAACAAATGTTTAATAAAACTTTATATTAACTAAGAAATTTTTGTTAGAATACGATAAAAGTATGTTTTTAAAACTCATGTAAGTAACTAACAAATGTTGAATAAAACCTTATATTAACTACTAAATTCATATTAGAATACTATAAGAGTATGTTTTGAGGAGAAATCATATAAGTAACTAACAAATGTTGAATAAAACCCTATATTAACTACTAAATTCATATTAGAATACTATAAGAGTATGTTTTGAAGAGAAATCATATAAGTAACTAACAAATGTTTAATAAAACTTTATATTAACTAAGAAATTTTTGTTAGAATACGATAAAAGTATGTTTTGAGGAAAACTCATGTAAGTAACTAACAAATGTTGAATAAAACCATATATTAACTACTAAATTCATATTAGAATACTATAAGAGTATGTTTTGAGGAGAAATCATATAAGTAACTAACAAATGTTGAATAAAACCTTATATTAACTACTAAATTCATATTAGAATACTATAAGAGTATGTTTTGAGGAGAAATCATATAAGTAACTAACAAATGTTGATTAAAACCTTATATTAACTACTAAATTCATATTAGAATACTATAAGAATATGTTTTGAGGAGAAATCATATAAGTAACTAAAAAATGTTTAATAAAACCTTATATTAACTACTAAATTCATATTAGAATACTATATGAGTATGTTTTGAGGAAAAATCATATAAGTAATAACAAATGTTTAATAAAACTTTATGTTAACTACTAAATTCTTATTAGAATACTATAAGAGTATGTTTTGAGGAAAAATCATATAAGTAAATAACAAATGTTTAATAAAACCTTACATTAACTACTAAATTCATATTAAAATAATATAAGAGTATGTTTTGAGGAAAAATCGTATAAGTAACTAATAGATGTTTAATAAAACTTTATATTAACTAAGAAATTGTTGTTAGAATACGATTAAAGTATGTTTTGATGAAAACTCATGTAAGTAACTAACAAATGTTGAATAAAACTTTATATTAACTACTAAATTCATATTAGAATACTATAAGAGTATGTTTTGAGGAAAAATTATATAAGTAAATAAAAAATGTTTAATAAAATCTTATATTAACTACTAAATTTTTATTAGAATACAACAAGAGTATGTTTTGAGGAAAAATCATATAAGTAACTAACAAATGTTTAATAAAACCTTATATTAACTACTAAATTTAAATTTGAATACTATAAGAGTATGTTTTGAGGAAAAATCATATAAGTAACCAACAAATGTTTAATAAAACTTTATATTAACTAAGAAATTTTTGTTAGAATACGATAAAAGTATGTTTTGAGGAAAACTCATGTAAGTAACTAACAAATGTTGAATAAAACCTTATATTAACTACTAAATTCATATTAGAATACTATAAGAGTATGTTTTGAGGAGAAATCATATAAGTAACTAACAAATGTTTAAAAAAACCTTATATTAACTATTAAATTCATATTAGAATACTATAAGAGTATGTTTTGAGGAGAAATCATATAAGTAACTAACAAATGTTGAATAAAACCCTATATTAACTACTAAATTCATATTAGAATACTATAAGAGTATGTTTTGAGGAAAAATCTTATAAGTAACTAATAAATGTTTAATAAAACTTTATATTAACTAAGAAATTTTTGTTAGAATACGATAAAAGTATGTTTTGATGAAAACTCATGTAAGTAACTTACAAATGTTGAATAAAACCTTATATTAACTACTAAATTCATATTAGAATACTATAAGAGTATGTTTTGAGGAAAAATCATATAAGTAAATAAAAAATGTTGAATAAAACCCTATATTAACTACTAAATTCATATTAGAATACTATAAGAGTATGTTTTGAAGAGAAATCATATAAGTAACTAACAAATGTTTAATAAAACTTTATATTAACTAAGAAATTTTTGTTAGAATACGATAAAAGTATGTTTTGATGAAAACTCATGTAAGTAACTTACAAATGTTGATTAAAACCTTATATTAACTACTAAATTCATATTAGAATACTATAAGAATATGTTTTGAGGAGAAATCATATAAGTAACTAAAAAATGTTTAATAAAACCTTATATTAACTACTAAATTCATATTAGAATACTATATGAGTATGTTTTGAGGAAAAATCATATAAGTAATAACAAATGTTTAATAAAACTTTATGTTAACTACTAAATTCTTATTAGAATACTATAAGAGTATGTTTTGAGGAAAAATCATATAAGTAAATAACAAATGTTTAATAAAACCTTACATTAACTACTAAATTCATATTAAAATAATATAAGAGTATGTTTTGAGGAAAAATCCTATAAGTAACTAATAGATGTTTATGAGTCATGGGTATGGCGTAACCTGGTACATGTAAAAAATGAACTCAAAGATGCTATGGAGGCCGACGGTTCCCTGGATTTCAGCTTACAGCAGTTCTGTCTGCCGAACGGAAAACTCTCTTGCGCTAAGCTTTACCAGCTCCTTCGTACTAAGACTGAGGAGGTGGATTGGGGAGGAATTCTCTGGGGCCGTCTCCAATGTAATAGATGGTCATTCATTGTATGGTTGGCTGCGCAGAAGCGTTTGTATACGGGCCAGAAGATAAAGCACTGGAGAGGATTGGAAGCAGCAGATTGTGTCCTTTGTAAAAGGGAAGAGGAAACCGAAAATCATTTGTGGTTTGGGTGCTCGGAAATCAGAAAAGTGCAGGAGATAGTCTTTGACTGGGTCGGCATCGGATGCAGCTTTGCTACCATGGATGACTACCTCGCTTGGTTTGCGAGAGAGTCTGACCGAGTGCGGAAGTGCCAAATGTTCCAAGCCAAACTCCTTGTCTTTCAAGCTCTTATCTATTTCACATGGAAAGCAAGGAATGGAGTGCTTTTCCGTGAGGGGAACCTTTGTTCCTTCCACTATTGCAGCTGAAATTATTGGCCATTGTAGAAGCAGAATTTCCGCCAAATGGAAATGTAAGCGGATTGTAGATACGTGGGGTAGTAGGGGGAATCGTTAGTCCCTGTTTGGAAGTTGGATGGTATAGCTGGGGAAGGAGTGAAGTAGGCTTAGATGGGATAAGAAAGGATATGTTAGTGATACTTACAGTAGAGTTTGTTGGAGAGATTGGGTATTCTTTTTTGGGTACAGATTAGTTGTCGATGTTGTTGGGATCCCATTTTGTTGCTTGGGTTCCTGATTTACTTTTTTTTTGTTTTTACGAGTACAACCCCCTTGTATGGTTTACTCTTTTTTGTATTTTCTTGGTTTAACCACCACATCTATATATTTACCACTTCAGAACTAATAGATGTTTAATAAAACTTTATATTAACTAAGAAATTGTTGTTAGAATACGATAAAAGTATGTTTTGATGAAAACTCATGTAAGTAACTAACAAATTTTGAATAAAACTTTATATTAACTACTAAATTCATATTAGAATACTATAAGAGTATGTTTTGAGGAAAAATCATATAAGTAAATAAAAAATGTTTAATAAAATCTTATATTAACTACTAAATTTTTATTAGAATACAACAAGAGTATGTTTTGAGGAAAAATCATATAAGTAACTAACAAATGTTTAATAAAACCTTATATTAACTACTAAATTTAAATTTGAATACTATAAGAGTATGTTTTGAGGAAAAATCATATAAGTAACCAACAAATGTTTAATAAAACTTTATATTAACTAAGAAATTTTTGTTAGAATACGATAAAAGTATGTTTTGAGGAAAACTCATGTAAGTAACTAACAAATGTTGAATAAAACCTTATATTAACTACTAAATTCATATTAGAATACTATAAGAGTATGTTTTGAGGAGAAATCATATAAGTAACTAACAAATTTAAAAAAACCTTATATTAACTATTAAATTCATATTAGAATACTATAAGAGTATGTTTTGAGGAGAAATCATATAAGTAACTAACAAATGTTGAATAAAACCCTATATTAACTACTAAATTCATATTAGAAAACTATAAGAGTATGTTTTGAGGAAAAATCTTATAAGTAACTAACAAATGTTTAATAAAACTTTATATTAACTAAGAAATTTTTGTTAGAATACGATAAAAGTATGTTTTGATGAAAACTCATGTAAGTAACTTACAAATGTTGAATAAAACCTTATATTAACTACTAAATTCATATTAGAATACTATAAGAGTATGTTTTTAGGAAAAATCATATAAGTAAATAAAAAATGTTTAATAAAACTTTATATTAACTACTAAATTTTTATTAGAATACAACAAGAGTATGTTTTGAGGAAAAATCATATAAGTAACTAACAAATGTTTAATAAAACTTTATATTAACTACTAAATTTAAATTTGAATACTATAAGAGTATGTTTTGAGGAAAAATCATATAAGTAACCAACAAATGTTTAATAAAACGTTATATTAACCAAGAAATTGTTGTTAGAATACGATAAAGGTATGTTTTGAGGAAAACTCATTTAAGTAACTAAGAAATTTTGAATAAAACCTTATATTAACTACTAAATTCATATTAGATTACTATAAGAGTATGTTTTGAGGAAAAATCATATAAGTAAATAAAAAATGTTTAATAAAACCTTATATTAACTACTAAATTCATATTAGAATACTATAAGAGTATGTTTTGAGGAAAAATCATATAAGTAATAACAAATATTTAATAAAACCTTATATTAACTACTAAATTCATATTAGAATACTATAAGAGTATGTTTTGAGGAGAAATCATATAAGTAACTAACAAATGTTTAATAAAACCTTTATATTAACTACTAAATTCTTATTAGAATACTATAAGAGTATGTTTTGAGGAAAAATCATATAAGTAAATAACAAATAATTAATAAAACCTTACATTAACTACTAAATTCATATTAAAATATTATAAGAGTATGTTTTGAGGAAAAATCGTATAAGTAACTAATAGATGTTTAATAAAACTTTATATTAACTAAGAAATTGTTGTTAGAATACGATAAAAGTATGTTTTGATGAAAACTCATGTAAGTAACTAACAAATGTTGAATAAAACCTTATATTAACTACTAAATTCATATTAGAATACTATAAGAATATGTTTTGAGGAGAAATCATATAAGTAACTAAAAAATGTTTAATAAAACCTTATATTAACTACTAAATTCATATTAGAATACTATATGAGTATGTTTTGAGGAAAAATCATATAAGTAATAACAAATGTTTAATAAAACCTTATGTTAACCACTAAATTCTTATTAGAATACTATAAGAGTATGTTTTGAGGAAAAATCATATAAGTAAATAACAAATGTTTAATAAAACCTTACATTAACAACTAAATTCATATTAAAATAATATAAGAGTATGTTTTGAGGAAAAATCGTATAAGTAACTAATAGATGTTTAATAAAACTTTATATTAACTAAGAAATTGTTGTTAGAATACGATAAAAGTATGTTTTGATGAAAACTCATGTAAGTAACTAACAAATGTTGAATAAAACTTTATATTAACTACTAAATTCATATTAGAATACTATAAGAGTATGTTTTGAGGAAAAATCATATAAGTAAATGAAAAATGTTTAATAAAATCTAATATTAACTACTAAATTTTTATTAGAATACAACAAGAGTATGTTTTGAGGAAAAATCATATAAGTAACTAACAAATGTTTAATAAAACCTTATATTAACTACTAAATTTAAATTTGAATACTATAAGAGTATGTTTTGAGGAAAAATCATATAAGTAACCAACAAATGTTTAATAAAACTTTATATTAACTAAGAAATTGTTGTTAGAATACGATAAAGGTATGTTTTGAGGAAAACTCATTTAAGTAACTAACAAATGTTGAATAAAACCTTATATTAACTACTAAATTCATATTAGAATACTATAAGAGTATGTTTTGAGGAAAAATCATATAAGTAAATAAAAAATGTTTAATAAAACCTTATATTAACTACTAAATTTTTATTAGAATACAACAAGAGTATGTTTTGAGGAAAAATCATATTAGTAACTAGCAAATGTTTAATAAAACCTTATATTAACTACTAAATTTAAATTTGAATACTATAAGAGTATGTTTTGTGGAAAAATCATATAAGTAACCAACAAATGTTTAATAAAACTTTATATTAACTAAGAAATTGTTGTTAGAATACGATAAAGGTATGTTTTGAGGAAAACTAATTTAAGTAACTAACAAATGTTGAATAAAACCTTATATTAACTACAAAATTCATATTAGAATACTATAAGAGTATGTTTTGAGGAAAAATCATATAAGTAAATAAAAAATGTTTAATAAAACCTTATATTAACTACTAAATTTTTATTAGAATACAACAAGAGTATGTTTTGAGGAAAAATCATATAAGTGACTATCAAATGTTTAATAAAACCTTATATTAACTACTAAATTTAAATTTGAATACTATAAGAGTATGTTTTGAGGAAAAATCATATAAGTAACCAACAAATGTTTAATAAAACTTTATATTAACTAAGAAATTGTTGTTAGAATACGATAAAGGTATGTTTTGAGGAAAACTCATTTAAGTAACTAACAAATGTTGAATAAAACCTTATATTAACTACTAAATTCTTATTAGAATACTATAAGAGTATGTTTTGGGGAAAAATCATATAAGTAAATAACAAATGTTTAATAAAACCTTAAATTAACTACTAAATTCATATTAGAATACTATAAGAGTATGTTTTGAGGAAAACTCATTTAAGTAACTAACAAATGTTGAATAAAACCTTATATTAACTACTAAATTCATATTAGAATACTATAAGAGTATGTTTTGAGGAGAAATCATATAAGTAACTAACAAATGTTGAATAAAACCTTATATTAACTACTAAATTCATATTAGAATACTATAAGAGTATGTTTTGAGGAGAAATCATATAAGTAACTAACAAATGTTGATTAAAACCTTATATTAACTACTAAATTCATATTAGAATACTATAAGAGTATGTTTTGAGGAGAAATCATATAAGTAACTAAAAAATGTTTAATAAAACCTTATATTAACTACTAAATTCATATTAGAATACTATATGAGTATGTTTTGAGGAAAAATCATATAAGTAATAACAAATGTTTAATAAAACCTTATGTTAACTACTAAATTCTTATTAGAATACTATAAGAGTATGTTTTGAGGAAAAATCATATAAGTAAATAACAAATGTTTAATAAAACCTTACATTAACTACTAAATTCATATTAAAATAATATAAGAGTATGTTTTGAGGAAAAATCGTATAAGTAACTAATAGATGTTTAATAAAACTTTCTATTAACTAAGAAATTGTTGTTAGAATACGATAAAAGTATGTTTTGATGAAAACTCATGTAAGTAACTAACAAATGTTGAATAAAACCTTATATTAACTACTAAATTCATATTAGAATACTATAAGAGTATGTTTTGAGGAAAAATCATATAAGTAAATAAAAAATGTTTAATAAAACCTTATATTAACTACTAAATTTTTATTAGAATACAACAAGAGTATGTTTTGAGGAAAAATCATATAAGTAACTAACAAATGTTTAAAAAAACCCTATATTAACTACTAAATTTAAATTTGAATACTATAAGAGTATGTTTTGAGGAAAAATCATATAAGTAACCAACAAATGTTTAATAAAACTTTATATTAACTAAGAAATTGTTGTTAGAATACGATAAAGGTATGTTTTGAGGAAAACTCATTTAAGTAACTAACAAATGTTGAATTAAACCTTATATTAACTACTAAATTCATATTAGAATACTATAAGAGTATGTTTTGAGGAAAAATCATATAAGTAAATAAAAAATGTTTAATAAAACCTTATATTAACTACTAAATTTTTATTAGAATACAACAAGAGTATGTTTTGAGGAAAAATCATATTAGTAACTAGCAAATGTTTAATAAAACCTTATATTAACTACTAAATTTAAATTTGAATACTATAAGAGTATGTTTTGTGGAAAAATCATATAAGTAACCAACAAATGTTTAATAAAACTTTATATTAACTAAGAAATTGTTGTTAGAATACGATAAAGGTATGTTTTGAGGAAAACTAATTTAAGTAACTAACAAATGTTGAATAAAACCTTATATTAACTACAAAATTCATATTAGAATACTATAAGAGTATGTTTTGAGGAAAAATCATATAAGTAAATAAAAAATGTTTAATAAAACCTTATATTAACTACTAAATTTTTATTAGAATACAACAAGAGTATGTTTTGAGGAAAAATCATATAAGTGACTATCAAATGTTTAATAAAACCTTATATTAACTACTAAATTTAAATTTGAATACTATAAGAGTATGTTTTGAGGAAAAATCATATAAGTAACCAACAAATGTTTAATAAAACTTTATATTAACTAAGAAATTGTTGTTAGAATACGATAAAGGTATGTTTTGAGGAAAACTCATTTAAGTAACTAACAAATGTTGAATAAAACCTTATATTAACTACTAAATTCTTATTAGAATACTATAAGAGTATGTTTTGGGGAAAAATCATATAAGTAAATAACAAATGTTTAATAAAACCTTAAATTAACTACTAAATTCATATTAGAATACTATAAGAGTATGTTTTGAGGAAAACTCATTTAAGTAACTAACAAATGTTGAATAAAACCTTATATTAACTACTAAATTCATATTAGAATACTATAAGAGTATGTTTTGAGGAGAAATCATATAAGTAACTAACAAATGTTGAATAAAACCTTATATTAACTACTAAATTCATATTAGAATACTATAAGAGTATGTTTTGAGGAGAAATCATATAAGTAACTAACAAATGTTGATTAAAACCTTATATTAACTACTAAATTCATATTAGAATACTATAAGAGTATGTTTTGAGGAGAAATCATATAAGTAACTAAAAAATGTTTAATAAAACCTTATATTAACTACTAAATTCATATTAGAATACTATATGAGTATGTTTTGAGGAAAAATCATATAAGTAATAACAAATGTTTAATAAAACCTTATGTTAACTACTAAATTCTTATTAGAATACTATAAGAGTATGTTTTGAGGAAAAATCATATAAGTAAATAACAAATGTTTAATAAAACCTTACATTAACTACTAAATTCATATTAAAATAATATAAGAGTATGTTTTGAGGAAAAATCGTATAAGTAACTAATAGATGTTTAATAAAACTTTCTATTAACTAAGAAATTGTTGTTAGAATACGATAAAAGTATGTTTTGATGAAAACTCATGTAAGTAACTAACAAATGTTGAATAAAACCTTATATTAACTACTAAATTCATATTAGAATACTATAAGAGTATGTTTTGAGGAAAAATCATATAAGTAAATAATAAATGTTTAATAAAACCTTATATTAACTACTAAATTTTTATTAGAATACAACAAGAGTATGTTTTGAGGAAAAATCATATCAGTAACTAACAAATGTTTAAAAAAACCCTATATTAACTACTAAATTTAAATTTGAATACTATAAGAGTATGTTTTGAGGAAAAATCATATAAGTAACCAACAAATGTTTAATAAAACTTTATATTAACTAAGAAATTGTTGTTAGAATACGATAAAGGTATGTTTTGAGGAAAACTCATTTAAGTAACTAACAAATGTTGAATTAAACCTTATATTAACTACTAAATTCATATTAGAATACTATAAGAGTATGTTTTGAGGAAAAATCATATAAGTAAATAAAAAATGTTTAATAAAACCTTATATTAACTACTAAATTTTTATTAGAATACAAAAAGAGTATGTTTTGAGGAAAAATCATATAAGTAACTAACAAATGTTTAATAAAACCTTAAATTAACTACTAAATTTAAATTTGAATACTATAAGAGTATGTTTTGAGGAAAATTCATATAAGTAACCAACAAATGTTTAATAAAACTTTATATTAACTAAGAAATTGTTGTTAGAACACGATAAAGGTATGTTTTGAGGAAAACTCATTTAAGTAACTAACAAATGTTGAATAAAACCTTATATTAACTACTAAATTCTTATTAGAATACTATAAGAGTATGTTTTGAGGAGAAATCATATAAGTAACTAACAAATGTTGAATAAAACCTTATATTAACTACTAAATTCATATTAGAATACTATAAGAGTATGTTTTGAGGAGAAATCATATAAGTAACTAACAAATGTTGAATAAAACCCTATATTAAATACTAAATTCATATTAGAATACTATAAGAGTATGTTTTGAGGAGAAATCTTATAAGTAACTAACAAATGTTTAATAAAACTTTATATTAACTAAGAAATTTTTGTTAGAATACGATAAAAGTATGTTTTGAGGAAAACTCATGTAAGTAACTAACAAATGTTGAATAAAACCTTATATTAACTACTAAATTCATATTAGAATACTATAAGAGTATGTTTTGAGGAGAAATCATATAAGTAACTAACAAATGTTGAATAAAACCTTATATTAACTACTAAATTCATATTAGAATACTATAAGAGTATGTTTTGAGGAGAAATCATATAAGTAACTAACAAATGTTGATTAAAACCTTATATTAACTACTAAATTTATATTAGAATACTATAAGAGTATGTTTTGAGCAGAAATCATATAAATAACTAAAAAATGTTTAATAAAACCTTATATTAACTACTAAATTTAAATTTGAATACTATAAGAGTATGTTTTGAGGAAAATTCATATAAGTAACCAACAAATGTTTAATAAAACTTTATATTAACTAAGAAATTGTTGTTAGAACACGATAAAGGTATGTTTTGAGGAAAACTCATTTAAGTAACTAACAAATGTTGAATAAAACCTTATATTAACTACTAAATTCATATTAGAATACTATAAGAGTATGTTTTGAGGAAAAATCATATAAGTAAATAAAAAATGTTTAATAAAACCTTATATTAACTACTAAATTTTTATTAGAATACAACAAGAGTATGTTTTGAGGAAAAATCATATAAGTAACTAACAAATGTTTAAAAAAACCTTATATTAACTACTAAATTTAAATTTGAATACTATAAGAGTATATTTTGAGGAAAAATCATATAAGTAACCAACAAATGTTTAATAAAACTTTATATTAACTAAGAAATTGTTGTTAGAATACGATAAAGGTATGTTTTGAGGAAAACTCATTTAAGTAACTAACAAATGTTGAATTAAACCTTATATTAACTACTAAATTCATATTAGAATACTATAAGAGTATGTTTTGAGGAAAAATCATATAAGTAAATAAAAAATGTTTAATAAAACCTTATATTAACTACTAAATTTTTATTAGAATACAACAAGAGTATGTTTTGAGGAAAAATCATATAAGTAACTAACAAATGTTTAATAAAACCTTATATTAACTACTAAATTTAAATTTGAATACTATAAGAGTATGTTTTGAGGAAAAATCATATAAGTAACCAACAAATGTTTAATAAAACTTTATATTAACTAAGAAATTGTTGTTAGAACACGATAAAGGTATGTTTTGAGGAAAACTCATTTAAGTAACTAACAAATGTTGAATAAAACCTTATATTAACTACTAAATTCTTATTAGAATACTATAAGAGTATGTTTTGAGGAGAAATCATATAAGTAACTAACAAATGTTGAATAAAACCTTATATTAACTACTAAATTTATATTAGAATACTATAAGAGTATGTTTTGAGCAGAAATCATATAAATAACTAAAAAATGTTTAATAAAACCTTATATTAACTACTAAATTCATATTAGAATACTATATGAGTATGTTTTGAGGAAAAATCATATAAGTAATAACAAATGTTTAATAAAACCTTATGTTAACTACTAAATTCTTATTAGAAGAATACTATAAGAGTATGTTTTGAGGAAAAATCATATAAGTAAATAACAAATGTTTAATAAAACCTTACATTAACTACTAAATTCATATTAAAATAATATAAGAGTATGTTTTGAGGAAAAATCGTATAAGTAACTAATAGATGTTTAATAAAACTTTATATTAACTAAGAAATTGTTGTTAGAATACGATAAAAGTATGTTTTGATGAAAACTCATGTAAGTAACTAACAAATGTTGAATAAAACCTTATATTAACTACTAAATTCATATTAGAATACTATAAGAGTATGTTTTGAGGAAAAATCATATAAGTAAATAAAAAATGTTTAATAAAACCTTATATTAACTACTAAATTTTTATTAGAATACAACAAGAGTATGTTTTGAGGAAAAATCATATAAGTAACTAACAAATGTTTAAAAAAACCTTATATTAACTACTAAATTTAAATTTGAATACTATAAGAGTATATTTTGAGGAAAAATCATATAAGTAACCAACAAATGTTTAATAAAACTTTATATTAACTAAGAAATTGTTGTTAGAATACGATAAAGGTATGTTTTGAGGAAAACTCATTTAAGTAACTAACAAATGTTGAATTAAACCTTATATTAACTACTAAATTCATATTAGAATACTATAAGAGTATGTTTTGAGGAAAAATCATATAAGTAAATAAAAAATGTTTAATAAAACCTTATATTAACTACTAAATTTTTATTAGAATACAACAAGAGTATGTTTTGAGGAAAAATCATATAAGTAACTAACAAATGTTTAATAAAACCTTATATTAACTACTAAATTTAAATTTGAATACTATAAGAGTATGTTTTGAGGAAAAATCATATAAGTAACCAACAAATGTTTAATAAAACTTTATATTAACTAAGAAATTGTTGTTAGAACACGATAAAGGTATGTTTTGAGGAAAACTCATTTAAGTAACTAACAAATGTTGAATAAAACCTTATATTAACTACTAAATTCTTATTAGAATACTATAAGAGTATGTTTTGAGGAGAAATCATATAAGTAACTAACAAATGTTGAATAAAACCTTATATTAACTACTAAATTTATATTAGAATACTATAAGAGTATGTTTTGAGCAGAAATCATATAAATAACTAAAAAATGTTTAATAAAACCTTATATTAACTACTAAATTCATATTAGAATACTATATGAGTATGTTTTGAGGAAAAATCATATAAGTAATAACAAATGTTTAATAAAACCTTATGTTAACTACTAAATTCTTATTAGAAGAATACTATAAGAGTATGTTTTGAGGAAAAATCATATAAGTAAATAACAAATGTTTAATAAAACCTTACATTAACTACTAAATTCATATTAAAATAATATAAGAGTATGTTTTGAGGAAAAATCGTATAAGTAACTAATAGATGTTTAATAAAACTTTATATTAACTAAGAAATTGTTGTTAGAATACGATAAAAGTATGTTTTGATGAAAACTCATGTAAGTAACTAACAAATGTTGAATAAAACCTTATATTAACTACTAAATTCTTATTAGAATACTATAAGAGTATGTTTTGGGGAAAAATCATATAAGTAAATAACAAATGTTTAATAAAACCTTAAATTAACTACTAAATTCATATTAGAATACTATAAGAGTATGTTTTGAGGAAAACTCATTTAAGTAACTAACAAATGTTGAATAAAACCTTATATTAACTACTAAATTCATATTAGAATACTATAAGAGTATGTTTTGAGGAGAAATCATATAAGTAACTAACAAATGTTGAATAAAACCTTATATTAACTACTAAATTCATATTAGAATACTATAAGAGTATGTTTTGAGGAGAAATCATATAAGTAACTAACAAATGTTGATTAAAACCTTATATTAACTACTAAATTCATATTAGAATACTATAAGAGTATGTTTTGAGGAGAAATCATATAAGTAACTAAAAAATGTTTAATAAAACCTTATATTAACTACTAAATTCATATTAGAATACTATATGAGTATGTTTTGAGGAAAAATCATATAAGTAATAACAAATGTTTAATAAAACCTTATGTTAACTACTAAATTCTTATTAGAATACTATAAGAGTATGTTTTGAGGAAAAATCATATAAGTAAATAACAAATGTTTAATAAAACCTTACATTAACTACTAAATTCATATTAAAATAATATAAGAGTATGTTTTGAGGAAAAATCGTATAAGTAACTAATAGATGTTTAATAAAACTTTCTATTAACTAAGAAATTGTTGTTAGAATACGATAAAAGTATGTTTTGATGAAAACTCATGTAAGTAACTAACAAATGTTGAATAAAACCTTATATTAACTACTAAATTCATATTAGAATACTATAAGAGTATGTTTTGAGGAAAAATCATATAAGTAAATAATAAATGTTTAATAAAACCTTATATTAACTACTAAATTTTTATTAGAATACAACAAGAGTATGTTTTGAGGAAAAATCATATCAGTAACTAACAAATGTTTAAAAAAACCCTATATTAACTACTAAATTTAAATTTGAATACTATAAGAGTATGTTTTGAGGAAAAATCATATAAGTAACCAACAAATGTTTAATAAAACTTTATATTAACTAAGAAATTGTTGTTAGAATACGATAAAGGTATGTTTTGAGGAAAACTCATTTAAGTAACTAACAAATGTTGAATTAAACCTTATATTAACTACTAAATTCATATTAGAATACTATAAGAGTATGTTTTGAGGAAAAATCATATAAGTAAATAAAAAATGTTTAATAAAACCTTATATTAACTACTAAATTTTTATTAGAATACAAAAAGAGTATGTTTTGAGGAAAAATCATATAAGTAACTAACAAATGTTTAATAAAACCTTAAATTAACTACTAAATTTAAATTTGAATACTATAAGAGTATGTTTTGAGGAAAATTCATATAAGTAACCAACAAATGTTTAATAAAACTTTATATTAACTAAGAAATTGTTGTTAGAACACGATAAAGGTATGTTTTGAGGAAAACTCATTTAAGTAACTAACAAATGTTGAATAAAACCTTATATTAACTACTAAATTCTTATTAGAATACTATAAGAGTATGTTTTGAGGAGAAATCATATAAGTAACTAACAAATGTTGAATAAAACCTTATATTAACTACTAAATTCATATTAGAATACTATAAGAGTATGTTTTGAGGAAAACTCATGTAAGTAACTAACAAATGTTGAATAAAACCTTATATTAACTACTAAATTCATATTAGAATACTATAAGAGTATGTTTTGAGGAAAAATCATATAAGTAAATAAAAAATGTTTAATAAAACCTTATATTAACTACTAAATTTTTATTAGAATACAACAAGAGTATGTTTTGAGGAAAAATCATATAAGTAACTAACAAATGTTTAAAAAAACCTTATATTAACTACTAAATTTAAATTTGAATACTATAAGAGTATATTTTGAGGAAAAATCATATAAGTAACCAACAAATGTTTAATAAAACTTTATATTAACTAAGAAATTGTTGTTAGAATACGATAAAGGTATGTTTTGAGGAAAACTCATTTAAGTAACTAACAAATGTTGAATTAAACCTTATATTAACTACTAAATTCATATTAGAATACTATAAGAGTATGTTTTGAGGAAAAATCATATAAGTAAATAAAAAATGTTTAATAAAACCTTATATTAACTACTAAATTTTTATTAGAATACAACAAGAGTATGTTTTGAGGAAAAATCATATAAGTAACTAACAAATGTTTAATAAAACCTTATATTAACTACTAAATTTAAATTTGAATACTATAAGAGTATGTTTTGAGGAAAAATCATATAAGTAACCAACAAATGTTTAATAAAACTTTATATTAACTAAGAAATTGTTGTTAGAACACGATAAAGGTATGTTTTGAGGAAAACTCATTTAAGTAACTAACAAATGTTGAATAAAACCTTATATTAACTACTAAATTCTTATTAGAATACTATAAGAGTATGTTTTGAGGAGAAATCATATAAGTAACTAACAAATGTTGAATAAAACCTTATATTAACTACTAAATTTATATTAGAATACTATAAGAGTATGTTTTGAGCAGAAATCATATAAATAACTAAAAAATGTTTAATAAAACCTTATATTAACTACTAAATTCATATTAGAATACTATATGAGTATGTTTTGAGGAAAAATCATATAAGTAATAACAAATGTTTAATAAAACCTTATGTTAACTACTAAATTCTTATTAGAAGAATACTATAAGAGTATGTTTTGAGGAAAAATCATATAAGTAAATAACAAATGTTTAATAAAACCTTACATTAACTACTAAATTCATATTAAAATAATATAAGAGTATGTTTTGAGGAAAAATCGTATAAGTAACTAATAGATGTTTAATAAAACTTTATATTAACTAAGAAATTGTTGTTAGAATACGATAAAAGTATGTTTTGATGAAAACTCATGTAAGTAACTAACAAATGTTGAATAAAACCTTATATTAACTACTAAATTCTTATTAGAATACTATAAGAGTATGTTTTGGGGAAAAATCATATAAGTAAATAACAAATGTTTAATAAAACCTTAAATTAACTACTAAATTCATATTAGAATACTATAAGAGTATGTTTTGAGGAAAACTCATTTAAGTAACTAACAAATGTTGAATAAAACCTTATATTAACTACTAAATTCATATTAGAATACTATAAGAGTATGTTTTGAGGAGAAATCATATAAGTAACTAACAAATGTTGAATAAAACCTTATATTAACTACTAAATTCATATTAGAATACTATAAGAGTATGTTTTGAGGAGAAATCATATAAGTAACTAACAAATGTTGATTAAAACCTTATATTAACTACTAAATTCATATTAGAATACTATAAGAGTATGTTTTGAGGAGAAATCATATAAGTAACTAAAAAATGTTTAATAAAACCTTATATTAACTACTAAATTCATATTAGAATACTATATGAGTATGTTTTGAGGAAAAATCATATAAGTAATAACAAATGTTTAATAAAACCTTATGTTAACTACTAAATTCTTATTAGAATACTATAAGAGTATGTTTTGAGGAAAAATCATATAAGTAAATAACAAATGTTTAATAAAACCTTACATTAACTACTAAATTCATATTAAAATAATATAAGAGTATGTTTTGAGGAAAAATCGTATAAGTAACTAATAGATGTTTAATAAAACTTTCTATTAACTAAGAAATTGTTGTTAGAATACGATAAAAGTATGTTTTGATGAAAACTCATGTAAGTAACTAACAAATGTTGAATAAAACCTTATATTAACTACTAAATTCATATTAGAATACTATAAGAGTATGTTTTGAGGAAAAATCATATAAGTAAATAATAAATGTTTAATAAAACCTTATATTAACTACTAAATTTTTATTAGAATACAACAAGAGTATGTTTTGAGGAAAAATCATATCAGTAACTAACAAATGTTTAAAAAAACCCTATATTAACTACTAAATTTAAATTTGAATACTATAAGAGTATGTTTTGAGGAAAAATCATATAAGTAACCAACAAATGTTTAATAAAACTTTATATTAACTAAGAAATTGTTGTTAGAATACGATAAAGGTATGTTTTGAGGAAAACTCATTTAAGTAACTAACAAATGTTGAATTAAACCTTATATTAACTACTAAATTCATATTAGAATACTATAAGAGTATGTTTTGAGGAAAAATCATATAAGTAAATAAAAAATGTTTAATAAAACCTTATATTAACTACTAAATTTTTATTAGAATACAAAAAGAGTATGTTTTGAGGAAAAATCATATAAGTAACTAACAAATGTTTAATAAAACCTTAAATTAACTACTAAATTTAAATTTGAATACTATAAGAGTATGTTTTGAGGAAAATTCATATAAGTAACCAACAAATGTTTAATAAAACTTTATATTAACTAAGAAATTGTTGTTAGAACACGATAAAGGTATGTTTTGAGGAAAACTCATTTAAGTAACTAACAAATGTTGAATAAAACCTTATATTAACTACTAAATTCTTATTAGAATACTATAAGAGTATGTTTTGAGGAGAAATCATATAAGTAACTAACAAATGTTGAATAAAACCTTATATTAACTACTAAATTCATATTAGAATACTATAAGAGTATGTTTTGAGGAGAAATCATATAAGTAACTAACAAATGTTGAATAAAACCCTATATTAAATACTAAATTCATATTAGAATACTATAAGAGTATGTTTTGAGGAGAAATCTTATAAGTAACTAACAAATGTTTAATAAAACTTTATATTAACTAAGAAATTTTTGTTAGAATACGATAAAAGTATGTTTTGAGGAAAACTCATGTAAGTAACTAACAAATGTTGAATAAAACCTTATATTAACTACTAAATTCATATTAGAATACTATAAGAGTATGTTTTGAGGAGAAATCATATAAGTAACTAACAAATGTTGAATAAAACCTTATATTAACTACTAAATTCATATTAGAATACTATAAGAGTATGTTTTGAGGAGAAATCATATAAGTAACTAACAAATGTTGATTAAAACCTTATATTAACTACTAAATTTATATTAGAATACTATAAGAGTATGTTTTGAGCAGAAATCATATAAATAACTAAAAAATGTTTAATAAAACCTTATATTAACTACTAAATTTAAATTTGAATACTATAAGAGTATGTTTTGAGGAAAATTCATATAAGTAACCAACAAATGTTTAATAAAACTTTATATTAACTAAGAAATTGTTGTTAGAACACGATAAAGGTATGTTTTGAGGAAAACTCATTTAAGTAACTAACAAATGTTGAATAAAACCTTATATTAACTACTAAATTCATATTAGAATACTATAAGAGTATGTTTTGAGGAAAAATCATATAAGTAAATAAAAAATGTTTAATAAAACCTTATATTAACTACTAAATTTTTATTAGAATACAACAAGAGTATGTTTTGAGGAAAAATCATATAAGTAACTAACAAATGTTTAAAAAAACCTTATATTAACTACTAAATTTAAATTTGAATACTATAAGAGTATATTTTGAGGAAAAATCATATAAGTAACCAACAAATGTTTAATAAAACTTTATATTAACTAAGAAATTGTTGTTAGAATACGATAAAGGTATGTTTTGAGGAAAACTCATTTAAGTAACTAACAAATGTTGAATTAAACCTTATATTAACTACTAAATTCATATTAGAATACTATAAGAGTATGTTTTGAGGAAAAATCATATAAGTAAATAAAAAATGTTTAATAAAACCTTATATTAACTACTAAATTTTTATTAGAATACAACAAGAGTATGTTTTGAGGAAAAATCATATAAGTAACTAACAAATGTTTAATAAAACCTTATATTAACTACTAAATTTAAATTTGAATACTATAAGAGTATGTTTTGAGGAAAAATCATATAAGTAACCAACAAATGTTTAATAAAACTTTATATTAACTAAGAAATTGTTGTTAGAACACGATAAAGGTATGTTTTGAGGAAAACTCATTTAAGTAACTAACAAATGTTGAATAAAACCTTATATTAACTACTAAATTCTTATTAGAATACTATAAGAGTATGTTTTGAGGAGAAATCATATAAGTAACTAACAAATGTTGAATAAAACCTTATATTAACTACTAAATTTATATTAGAATACTATAAGAGTATGTTTTGAGCAGAAATCATATAAATAACTAAAAAATGTTTAATAAAACCTTATATTAACTACTAAATTCATATTAGAATACTATATGAGTATGTTTTGAGGAAAAATCATATAAGTAATAACAAATGTTTAATAAAACCTTATGTTAACTACTAAATTCTTATTAGAAGAATACTATAAGAGTATGTTTTGAGGAAAAATCATATAAGTAAATAACAAATGTTTAATAAAACCTTACATTAACTACTAAATTCATATTAAAATAATATAAGAGTATGTTTTGAGGAAAAATCGTATAAGTAACTAATAGATGTTTAATAAAACTTTATATTAACTAAGAAATTGTTGTTAGAATACGATAAAAGTATGTTTTGATGAAAACTCATGTAAGTAACTAACAAATGTTGAATAAAACCTTATATTAACTACTAAATTCATATTAGAATTCTATAAGAATATGTTTTGAGGAGAAATCATATAAGTAACTAAAAAATGTTTAATAAAACCTTATATTAACTACTAAATTCATATTAGAATACTATATGAGTATGTTTTGAGGAAAAATCATATAAGTAATAACAAATGTTTAATAAAACCTTATGTTAACCACTAAATTCTTATTAGAATACTATAAGAGTATGTTTTGAGGAAAAATCATATAAGTAAATAACAAATGTTTAATAAAACCTTACATTAACAACTAAATTCATATTAAAATAATATAAGAGTATGTTTTGAGGGAAAATCGTATAAGTAACTAATAGATGTTTAATAAAACTTTATATTAACTAAGAAATTGTTGTTAGAATACGATAAAAGTATGTTTTGATGAAAACTCATGTAAGTAACTAACAAATGTTGAATAAAACTTTATATTAACTACTAAATTCATATTAGAATACTATAAGAGTATGTTTTGAGGAAAAATCATATAAGTAAATAAAAAATGTTTAATAAAATCTAATATTAACTACTAAATTTTTATTAGAATACAACAAGAGTATGTTTTGAGGAAAAATCATATAAGTAACTAACAAATGTTTAATAAAACCTTATATTAACTACTAAATTTAAATTTGAATACTATAAGAGTATGTTTTGAGGAAAAATCATATAAGTAACCAACAAATGTTTAATAAAACTTTATATTAACTAAGAAATTGTTGTTAGAATACGATAAAGGTATGTTTTGAGGAAAACTCATTTAAGTAACTAACAAATGTTGAATAAAACCTTATATTAACTACTAAATTCATATTAGAATACTATAAGAGTATGTTTTGAGGAAAAATCATATAAGTAAATAAAAAATGTTTAATAAAACCTTATATTAACTACTAAATTTTTATTAGAATATAACAAGAGTATGTTCTGAGGAAAAATCATATTAGTAACTAGCAAATGTTTAATAAAACCTTATATTAACTACTAAATTTAAATTTGAATACTAAAAGAGTATGTTTTGTGGAAAAATCATATAAGTAACCAACAAATGTTTAATAAAACTTTATATTAACTAAGAAATTGTTGTTAGAATACGATAAAGGTATGTTTTGAGGAAAACTAATTTAAGTAACTAACAAATGTTGAATAAAACCTTATATTAACTACAAAATGCATATTATAATACTATAAGAGTATGTTTTGAGGAAAAATCATATAAGTAAATAAAAAATGTTTAATAAAATCTAATATTAACTACTAAATTTTTATTAGAATACAACAAGAGTATGTTTTGAGGAAAAATCATATAAGTAACTAACAAATGTTTAATAAAACCTTATATTAACTACTAAATTTAAATTTGAATACTATAAGAGTTTGTTTTGAGGAAAAATCATATAAGTAACCAACAAATGTTTAATAAAACTTTATATTAACTAAGAAATTGTTGTTAGAATACGATAAAGGTATGTTTTGAGGAAAACTCATTTAAGTAACTAACAAATGTTGAATAAAACTTTATATTAACTACTAAATTCATATTAGAATACTATAAGAGTATGTTTTGAGGAAAAATCATATAAGTAAATAAAAAATGTTTAATAAAATCTAATATTAACTACTAAATTTTTATTAGAATACAACAAGAGTATGTTTTGAGGAAAAATCATATAAGTAACTAACAAATGTTTAATAAAACCTTATATTAACTACTAAATTTAAATTTGAATACTATAAGAGTATGTTTTGAGGAAAAATCATATAAGTAACCAACAAATGTTTAATAAAACTTTATATTAACTAAGAAATTGTTGTTAGAATACGATAAAGGTATGTTTTGAGGAAAACTCATGTAAGTAACTAACAAATGTTGAATAAAACCTTATATTAACTACTAAATTCATATTAGAATACTATAAGAGTATGTTTTGAGGAAAAATCATATAAGTAAATAAAAAATGTTTAATAAAACCTTATATTAACTACTAAATTTTTATTAGAATACAACAAGAGTATGTTTTGAGGAAAAATCATATAAGTAACTAACAAATGTTTAAAAAAACCCTATATTAACTACTAAATTTAAATTTGAATACTATAAGAGTATGTTTTGAGGAAAAATCATATAAGTAACCAACAAATGTTTAATAAAACTTTATATTAACTAAGAAATTGTTGTTAGAATACGATAAAGGTATGTTTTGAGGAAAACTCATTTAAGTAACTAACAAATGTTGAATTAAACCTTATATTAACTACTAAATTCATATTAGAATACTATAAGAGTATGTTTTGAGGAAAAATCATATAAGTAAATAAAAAATGTTTAATAAAACCTTATATTAACTACTAAATTTTTATTAGAATACAACAAGAGTATGTTTTGAGGAAAAATCATATTAGTAACTAGCAAATGTTTAATAAAACCTTATATTAACTACTAAATTTAAATTTGAATACTATAAGAGTATGTTTTGTGGAAAAATCATATAAGTAACCAACAAATGTTTAATAAAACTTTATATTAACTAAGAAATTGTTGTTAGAATACGATAAAGGTATGTTTTGAGGAAAACTAATTTAAGTAACTAACAAATGTTGAATAAAACCTTATATTAACTACAAAATTCATATTAGAATACTATAAGAGTATGTTTTGAGGAAAAATCATATAAGTAAATAAAAAATGTTTAATAAAACCTTATATTAACTACTAAATTTTTATTAGAATACAACAAGAGTATGTTTTGAGGAAAAATCATATAAGTGACTATCAAATGTTTAATAAAACCTTATATTAACTACTAAATTTAAATTTGAATACTATAAGAGTATGTTTTGAGGAAAAATCATATAAGTAACCAACAAATGTTTAATAAAACTTTATATTAACTAAGAAATTGTTGTTAGAATACGATAAAGGTATGTTTTGAGGAAAACTCATTTAAGTAACTAACAAATGTTGAATAAAACCTTATATTAACTACTAAATTCTTATTAGAATACTATAAGAGTATGTTTTGGGGAAAAATCATATAAGTAAATAACAAATGTTTAATAAAACCTTAAATTAACTACTAAATTCATATTAGAATACTATAAGAGTATGTTTTGAGGAAAACTCATTTAAGTAACTAACAAATGTTGAATAAAACCTTATATTAACTACTAAATTCATATTAGAATACTATAAGAGTATGTTTTGAGGAGAAATCATATAAGTAACTAACAAATGTTGAATAAAACCTTATATTAACTACTAAATTCATATTAGAATACTATAAGAGTATGTTTTGAGGAGAAATCATATAAGTAACTAACAAATGTTGATTAAAACCTTATATTAACTACTAAATTCATATTAGAATACTATAAGAGTATGTTTTGAGGAGAAATCATATAAGTAACTAAAAAATGTTTAATAAAACCTTATATTAACTACTAAATTCATATTAGAATACTATATGAGTATGTTTTGAGGAAAAATCATATAAGTAATAACAAATGTTTAATAAAACCTTATGTTAACTACTAAATTCTTATTAGAATACTATAAGAGTATGTTTTGAGGAAAAATCATATAAGTAAATAACAAATGTTTAATAAAACCTTACATTAACTACTAAATTCATATTAAAATAATATAAGAGTATGTTTTGAGGAAAAATCGTATAAGTAACTAATAGATGTTTAATAAAACTTTCTATTAACTAAGAAATTGTTGTTAGAATACGATAAAAGTATGTTTTGATGAAAACTCATGTAAGTAACTAACAAATGTTGAATAAAACCTTATATTAACTACTAAATTCATATTAGAATACTATAAGAGTATGTTTTGAGGAAAAATCATATAAGTAAATAATAAATGTTTAATAAAACCTTATATTAACTACTAAATTTTTATTAGAATACAACAAGAGTATGTTTTGAGGAAAAATCATATCAGTAACTAACAAATGTTTAAAAAAACCCTATATTAACTACTAAATTTAAATTTGAATACTATAAGAGTATGTTTTGAGGAAAAATCATATAAGTAACCAACAAATGTTTAATAAAACTTTATATTAACTAAGAAATTGTTGTTAGAATACGATAAAGGTATGTTTTGAGGAAAACTCATTTAAGTAACTAACAAATGTTGAATTAAACCTTATATTAACTACTAAATTCATATTAGAATACTATAAGAGTATGTTTTGAGGAAAAATCATATAAGTAAATAAAAAATGTTTAATAAAACCTTATATTAACTACTAAATTTTTATTAGAATACAAAAAGAGTATGTTTTGAGGAAAAATCATATAAGTAACTAACAAATGTTTAATAAAACCTTAAATTAACTACTAAATTTAAATTTGAATACTATAAGAGTATGTTTTGAGGAAAATTCATATAAGTAACCAACAAATGTTTAATAAAACTTTATATTAACTAAGAAATTGTTGTTAGAACACGATAAAGGTATGTTTTGAGGAAAACTCATTTAAGTAACTAACAAATGTTGAATAAAACCTTATATTAACTACTAAATTCTTATTAGAATACTATAGGAGTATGTTTTGAGGAGAAATCATATAAGTAACTAACAAATGTTGAATAAAACCTTATATTAACTACTAAATTCATATTAGAATACTATAAGAGTATGTTTTGAGGAGAAATCATATAAGTAACTAACAAATGTTGAATAAAACCCTATATTAAATACTAAATTCATATTAGAATACTATAAGAGTATGTTTTGAGGAGAAATCTTATAAGTAACTAACAAATGTTTAATAAAACTTTATATTAACTAAGAAATTTTTGTTAGAATACGATAAAAGTATGTTTTGAGGAAAACTCATGTAAGTAACTAACAAATGTTGAATAAAACCTTATATTAACTACTAAATTCATATTAGAATACTATAAGAGTATGTTTTGAGGAGAAATCATATAAGTAACTAACAAATGTTGAATAAAACCTTATATTAACTACTAAATTCATATTAGAATACTATAAGAGTATGTTTTGAGGAGAAATCATATAAGTAACTAACAAATGTTGATTAAAACCTTATATTAACTACTAAATTTATATTAGAATACTATAAGAGTATGTTTTGAGCAGAAATCATATAAATAACTAAAAAATGTTTAATAAAACCTTATATTAACTACTAAATTTAAATTTGAATACTATAAGAGTATGTTTTGAGGAAAATTCATATAAGTAACCAACAAATGTTTAATAAAACTTTATATTAACTAAGAAATTGTTGTTAGAACACGATAAAGGTATGTTTTGAGGAAAACTCATTTAAGTAACTAACAAATGTTGAATAAAACCTTATATTAACTACTAAATTCATATTAGAATACTATAAGAGTATGTTTTGAGGAAAAATCATATAAGTAAATAAAAAATGTTTAATAAAACCTTATATTAACTACTAAATTTTTATTAGAATACAACAAGAGTATGTTTTGAGGAAAAATCATATAAGTAACTAACAAATGTTTAAAAAAACCTTATATTAACTACTAAATTTAAATTTGAATACTATAAGAGTATATTTTGAGGAAAAATCATATAAGTAACCAACAAATGTTTAATAAAACTTTATATTAACTAAGAAATTGTTGTTAGAATACGATAAAGGTATGTTTTGAGGAAAACTCATTTAAGTAACTAACAAATGTTGAATTAAACCTTATATTAACTACTAAATTCATATTAGAATACTATAAGAGTATGTTTTGAGGAAAAATCATATAAGTAAATAAAAAATGTTTAATAAAACCTTATATTAACTACTAAATTTTTATTAGAATACAACAAGAGTATGTTTTGAGGAAAAATCATATAAGTAACTAACAAATGTTTAATAAAACCTTATATTAACTACTAAATTTAAATTTGAATACTATAAGAGTATGTTTTGAGGAAAAATCATATAAGTAACCAACAAATGTTTAATAAAACTTTATATTAACTAAGAAATTGTTGTTAGAACACGATAAAGGTATGTTTTGAGGAAAACTCATTTAAGTAACTAACAAATGTTGAATAAAACCTTATATTAACTACTAAATTCTTATTAGAATACTATAAGAGTATGTTTTGAGGAGAAATCATATAAGTAACTAACAAATGTTGAATAAAACCTTATATTAACTACTAAATTTATATTAGAATACTATAAGAGTATGTTTTGAGCAGAAATCATATAAATAACTAAAAAATGTTTAATAAAACCTTATATTAACTACTAAATTCATATTAGAATACTATATGAGTATGTTTTGAGGAAAAATCATATAAGTAATAACAAATGTTTAATAAAACCTTATGTTAACTACTAAATTCTTATTAGAAGAATACTATAAGAGTATGTTTTGAGGAAAAATCATATAAGTAAATAACAAATGTTTAATAAAACCTTACATTAACTACTAAATTCATATTAAAATAATATAAGAGTATGTTTTGAGGAAAAATCGTATAAGTAACTAATAGATGTTTAATAAAACTTTATATTAACTAAGAAATTGTTGTTAGAATACGATAAAAGTATGTTTTGATGAAAACTCATGTAAGTAACTAACAAATGTTGAATAAAACCTTATATTAACTACTAAATTCATATTAGAATTCTATAAGAATATGTTTTGAGGAGAAATCATATAAGTAACTAAAAAATGTTTAATAAAACCTTATATTAACTACTAAATTCATATTAGAATACTATATGAGTATGTTTTGAGGAAAAATCATATAAGTAATAACAAATGTTTAATAAAACCTTATGTTAACCACTAAATTCTTATTAGAATACTATAAGAGTATGTTTTGAGGAAAAATCATATAAGTAAATAACAAATGTTTAATAAAACCTTACATTAACAACTAAATTCATATTAAAATAATATAAGAGTATGTTTTGAGGGAAAATCGTATAAGTAACTAATAGATGTTTAATAAAACTTTATATTAACTAAGAAATTGTTGTTAGAATACGATAAAAGTATGTTTTGATGAAAACTCATGTAAGTAACTAACAAATGTTGAATAAAACTTTATATTAACTACTAAATTCATATTAGAATACTATAAGAGTATGTTTTGAGGAAAAATCATATAAGTAAATAAAAAATGTTTAATAAAATCTAATATTAACTACTAAATTTTTATTAGAATACAACAAGAGTATGTTTTGAGGAAAAATCATATAAGTAACTAACAAATGTTTAATAAAACCTTATATTAACTACTAAATTTAAATTTGAATACTATAAGAGTATGTTTTGAGGAAAAATCATATAAGTAACCAACAAATGTTTAATAAAACTTTATATTAACTAAGAAATTGTTGTTAGAATACGATAAAGGTATGTTTTGAGGAAAACTCATTTAAGTAACTAACAAATGTTGAATAAAACCTTATATTAACTACTAAATTCATATTAGAATACTATAAGAGTATGTTTTGAGGAAAAATCATATAAGTAAATAAAAAATGTTTAATAAAACCTTATATTAACTACTAAATTTTTATTAGAATATAACAAGAGTATGTTCTGAGGAAAAATCATATTAGTAACTAGCAAATGTTTAATAAAACCTTATATTAACTACTAAATTTAAATTTGAATACTAAAAGAGTATGTTTTGTGGAAAAATCATATAAGTAACCAACAAATGTTTAATAAAACTTTATATTAACTAAGAAATTGTTGTTAGAATACGATAAAGGTATGTTTTGAGGAAAACTAATTTAAGTAACTAACAAATGTTGAATAAAACCTTATATTAACTACAAAATGCATATTATAATACTATAAGAGTATGTTTTGAGGAAAAATCATATAAGTAAATAAAAAATGTTTAATAAAATCTAATATTAACTACTAAATTTTTATTAGAATACAACAAGAGTATGTTTTGAGGAAAAATCATATAAGTAACTAACAAATGTTTAATAAAACCTTATATTAACTACTAAATTTAAATTTGAATACTATAAGAGTATGTTTTGAGGAAAAATCATATAAGTAACCAACAAATGTTTAATAAAACTTTATATTAACTAAGAAATTGTTGTTAGAATACGATAAAGGTATGTTTTGAGGAAAACTCATTTAAGTAACTAACAAATGTTGAATAAAACTTTATATTAACTACTAAATTCATATTAGAATACTATAAGAGTATGTTTTGAGGAAAAATCATATAAGTAAATAAAAAATGTTTAATAAAATCTAATATTAACTACTAAATTTTTATTAGAATACAACAAGAGTATGTTTTGAGGAAAAATCATATAAGTAACTAACAAATGTTTAATAAAACCTTATATTAACTACTAAATTTAAATTTGAATACTATAAGAGTATGTTTTGAGGAAAAATCATATAAGTAACCAACAAATGTTTAATAAAACTTTATATTAACTAAGAAATTGTTGTTAGAATACGATAAAGGTATGTTTTGAGGAAAACTCATTTAAGTAACTAACAAATGTTGAATAAAACCTTATATTAACTACTAAATTCATATTAGAATACTATAAGAGTATGTTTTGAGGAAAAATCATATAAGTAAATAAAAAATGTTTAATAAAATCTAATATTAACTACTAAATTTTTATTAGAATACAACAAGAGTATGTTTTGAGGAAAAATCATATAAGTAACTAACAAATGTTTAATAAAACCTTATATTAACTACTAAATTTAAATTTGAATACTATAAGAGTATGTTTTGAGGAAAAATCATATAAGTAACCAACAAATGTTTAATAAAACTTTATATTAACTAAGAAATTGTTGTTAGAATACGATAAAGGTATGTTTTGAGGAAAACTCATTTAAGTAACTAACAAATGTTGAATAAAACCTTATATTAACTACTAAATTCATATTAGAATACTATAAGAGTATGTTTTGAGGAAAAATCATATAAGTAATAACAAATGTTTAATAAAACCTTATGTTAACTACTAAATTCTTATTAGAATACTATAAGAGTATGTTTTGAGGAAAAATCATATAAGTAAATAACAAATGTTTAATAAAACCTTACATTAACTACTAAATTCATATTAAAATAATATAAGAGTATGTTTTGAGGAAAAATCGTATAAGTAACTAATAGATGTTTAATAAAACTTTATATTAACTAAGAAATTGTTGTTAGAATACGATAAAAGTATGTTTTGATGAAAACTCATGTAAGTAACTAACAAATGTTGAATAAAACCCTATATTAAATACTAAATTCATATTAGAATACTATAAGAGTATGTTTTGAGGAGAAATCTTATAAGTAACTAACAAATGTTGATTAAAACCTTATATTAACTACTAAATTTATATTAGAATACTATAAGAGTATGTTTTGAGCAGAAATCATATAAATAACTAAAAAATGTTTAATAAAACCTTATATTAACTACAAAATTCATATTAGAATACTATATGAGTATGTTTTGAGGAAAAATCATATAAGTAATAACAAATGTTTAATAAAACCTTATGTTAACTACTAAATTCTTATTAGAAGAATACTATAAGAGTATGTTTTGAGGAAAAATCATATAAGTTAATAACAAATGTTTAATAAAACCTTACATTAACTACTAAATTCATATTAAAATAATATAAGAGTATGTTTTGAGGAAAAATCGTATAAGTAACTAATAGATGTTTAATAAAACTTTATATTAACTAAGAAATTGTTGTTAGAATACGATAAAAGTATGTTTTGATGAAAACTCATGTAAGTAACTAACAAATGTTGAATAAAACCTTATATTAACTACTAAATTCATATTAGAATACTATAAGAGTATGTTTTGAGGAAAAATCATATAAGTAAATAAAAAATGTTTAATAAAACCTTATATTAACTACTAAATTTTTATTAGAATACAACAAGAGTATGTTTTGGGGCAAAATCATATTAGTAACTAACAAATGTTTAAAAAAACCATATATTAACTACTAAATTTAAATTTGAATACTATAAGAGTATGTTTTGAGGAAAAATCATATAAGTAACCAACAAATGTTTAATAAAACTTTATATTAACTAAGAAATTGTTGTTAGAATACGATAAAGGTATGTTTTGAGGAAAACTAATTTAAGTAACTAACAAATGTTGAATAAAACCTTATATTAACTACAAAATTAATATTAGAATACTATAAGAGTATGTTTTGAGGAAAAATCATATAAGTAAATAAAAAATGTTTAATAAAACCTTATATTAACTACTAAATTTTTATTAGAATACAACAAGAGTATGTTTTGTGGAAAAATCATATAAGTGACTAACAAATGTTTAATAAAACCTTATATTAACTACTAAATTTAAATTTGAATACTATAAGAGTATGTTTTGAGGAAAAATCATATAAGTAACCAACAAATGTTTAATAAAACTTTATATTAACTAAGAAATTGTTGTTAGAATACGATAAAGGTATGTTTTGAGGAAAACTCATTTAAGTAACTAACAAATGTTGAATAAAACCTTATATTAACTACTAAATTCTTATTAGAATACTATAAGAGTATGTTTTGGGGAAAAATCATATAAGTAAATAACAAATGTTTAATAAAACCTTAAATTAACTACTAAATTCATATTAGAATACTATAAGAGTATGTTTTGAGGAAAACTCATTTAAGTAACTAACAAATGTTGAATAAAACCTTATATTAACTACTAAATTCATATTAGAATACTATAAGAGTATGTTTTGAGGAGAAATCATATAAGTAACTAACAAATGTTGATTAAAACCTTATATTAACTACTAAATTCATATTAGAATACTATAAGAGTATGTTTTGAGGAGAAATCATATAAGTAACTAAAAAATGTTTAATAAAACCTTATATTAACTACTAAATTCATATTAGAATACTATATGAGTATGTTTTGAGGAAAAATCATATAAGTAATAACAAATGTTTAATAAAACCTTATATTAACTACTAAATTTTTATTAGAATACAACAAGAGTATGTTTTGAGGAAAAATCATATAAGTAACTAACAAATGTTTAAAAAAACCTTATATTAACTACTAAATTTAAATTTGAATACTATAAGAGTATGTTTTGAGGAAAAATCATATAAGTAACCAACAAATGTTTAATAAAACTTTATATTAACTAAGAAATTGTTGTTAGAATACGATAAAGGTATGTTTTGAGGAAAACTCATTTAAGTAACTAACAAATGTTGAATTAAACCTTATATTAACTACTAAATTCATATTAGAATACTATAAGAGTATGTTTTGAGGAAAAATCATATAAGTAAATAAAAAATGTTTAATAAAACCTTATATTAACTACTAAATTTTTATTAGAATACAAAAAGAGTATGTTTTGAGGAAAAATCATATAAGTAACTAACAAATGTTTAATAAAACCTTAAATTAACTACTAAATTTAAATTTGAATACTATAAGAGTATGTTTTGAGGAAAAATCATATAAGTAACCAACAAATGTTTAATAAAACTTTATATTAACTAAGAAATTGTTGTTAGAACACGATAAAGGTATGTTTTGAGGAAAACTCATTTAAGTAACTAACAAATGTTGAATAAAACCTTATATTAACTACTAAATTCTTATTAGAATACTATAAGAGTATGTTTTGAGGAGAAATCATATAAGTAACTAACAAATGTTGAATAAAACCTTATATTAACTACTAAATTCATATTAGAATACTATAAGAGTATGTTTTGAGGAGAAATCATATAAGTAACTAACAAATGTTGAATAAAACCTTTTATTAAATACTAAATTCATATTAGAATACTATAAGAGTATGTTTTGAGGAGAAATCTTATAAGTAACTAACAAATGTTTAATAAAACTTTATATTAACTAAGAAATTTTTGTTAGAATACGATAAAAGTATGTTTTGAGGAAAACTCATGTAAGTAACTAACAAATGTTGAATAAAACCTTATATTAACTACTAAATTCATATTAGAATACTATAAGAGTATGTTTTGAGGAGAAATCATATAAGTAACTAACAAATGTTGAATAAAACCTTATATTAACTACTAAATTCATATTAGAATACTATAAGAGTATGTTTTGAGGAGAAATCATATAAGTAACTAACAAATGTTGATTAAAACCTTATATTAACTACTAAATTTATATTAGAATACTATAAGAGTATGTTTTGAGCAGAAATCATATAAATAACTAAAAAATGTTTAATAAAACCTTATATTAACTACTAAATTCATATTAGAATACTATATGAGTATGTTTTGAGGAAAAATCATATAAGTAATAACAAATGTTTAATAAAACCTTATGTTAACTACTAAATTCTTATTAGAAGAATACTATAAGAGTATGTTTTGAGGAAAAATCATATAAGTAAATAACAAATGTTTAATAAAACCTTACATTAACTACTAAATTCATATTAAAATAATATAAGAGTATGTTTTGAGGAAAAATCGTATAAGTAACTAATAGATGTTTAATAAAACTTTATATTAACTAAGAAATTGTTGTTAGAATACGATAAAAGTATGTTTTGATGAAAACTCATGTAAGTAACTAACAAATGTTGAATAAAACCTTATATTAACTACTAAATTCATATTAGAATACTATAAGAGTATGTTTTGAGGAAAAATCATATAAGTAAATAAAAAATGTTTAATAAAACCTTATATTAACTACTAAATTTTTATTAGAATACAACAAGAGTATGTTTTGAGGCAAAATCATATAAGTAACTAACAAATGTTTAAAAAAACCTTATATTAACTACTAAATTTAAATTTGAATACTATAAGAGTATGTTTTGAGGAAAAATCATATAAGTAACCAACAAATGTTTAATAAAACTTTATATTAACTAAGAAATTGTTGTTAGAATACGATAAAGGTATGTTTTGAGGAAAACTCATTTAAGTAACTAACAAATGTTGAATTAAACCTTATATTAAGTACTAAATTCATATTAGAATACTATAAGAGTATGTTTTGAGGAAAAATCATATAAGTAAATAAAAAATGTTTAATAAAACCTTATATTAACTACTAAATTTTTATTAGAATACAACAAGAGTATGTTTTGAGGAAAAATCATATAAGTAACTAACAAATGTTTAATAAAACCTTATATTAACTACTAAATTTAAATTTGAATACTATAAGAGTATGTTTTGAGGAAAAATCATATAAGTAACCAACAAATGTTTAATAAAACTTTATATTAACTAAGAAATTGTTGTTAGAACACGATAAAGGTATGTTTTGAGAAAACTCATTTAAGTAACTAACAAATGTTGAATAAAACCTTATATTAACTACTAAATTCTTATTAGAATACTATAAGAGTATGTTTTGAGGAGAAATCATATAAGTAACTAACAAATGTTGAATAAAACCTTATATTAACTACTAAATTCATATTAGAATACTATAAGAGTATGTTTTGAGGAGAAATCATATAAGTAACTAACAAATGTTGATTAAAACCTTATATTAACAACTAAATTTATATTAGAATACTATAAGAGTATGTTTTGAGCAGAAATCATATAAATAACTAAAAAATGTTTAATAAAACCTTATATTAACTACTAAATTCATATTAGAATACTATATGAGTATGTTTTGAGGAAAAATCATATAAGTAATAACAAATGTTTAATAAAACCTTATGTTAACTACTAAATTCTTATTAGAAGAATACTATAAGAGTATGTTTTGAGGAAAAATCATATAAGTAAATAACAAATGTTTAATAAAACCTTACATTAACTACTAAATTCATATTAAAATAATATAAGAGTATGTTTTGAGGAAAAATCGTATAAGTAACTAATAGATGTTTAATAAAACTTTATATTAACTAAGAAATTGTTGTTAGAATACGATAAAAGTATGTTTTGATGAAAACTCATGTAAGTAACTAACAAATGTTGAATAAAACCTTATATTAACTACTAAATTCATATTAGAATACTATAAGAGTATGTTTTGAGGAAAAATCATATAAGTAAATAAAAAATGTTTAATAAAACCTTATATTAACTACTAAATTTTTATTAGAATACAACAAGAGTATGTTTTGAGGCAAAATCATATAAGTAACTAACAAATGTTTAAAAAAACCTTATATTAACTACTAAATTTAAATTTGAATACTATAAGAGTATGTTTTGAGGAAAAATCATATAAGTAACCAACAAATGTTTAATAAAACTTTATATTAACTAAGAAATTGTTGTTAGAATACGATAAAGGTATGTTTTGAGGAAAACTCATTTAAGTAACTAACAAATGTTGAATTAAACCTTATATTAACTACTAAATTCATATTAGAATACTATAAGAGTATGTTTTGAGGAAAAATCATATAAGTAAATAAAAAATGTTTAATAAAACCTTATATTAACTACTAAATTTTTATTAGAATACAACAAGAGTATGTTTTGAGGAAAAATCATATAAGTAACTAACAAATGTTTAATAAAACCTTATATTAACTACTAAATTTAAATTTGAATACTATAAGAGTATGTTTTGAGGAAAATCATATAAGTAACCAACAAATGTTTAATAAAACTTTATATTAACTAAGAAATTGTTGTTAGAACACGATAAAGGTATGTTTTGAGGAAAACTCATTTAAGTAACTAACAAATGTTGAATAAAACCTTATATTAACTACTAAATTCTTATTAGAATACTATAAGAGTATGTTTTGAGGAGAAATCATATAAGTAACTAACAAATGTTGAATAAAACCTTATATTAACTACTAAATTCATATTAGAATACTATAAGAGTATGTTTTGAGGAGAAATCATATAAGTAACTAACAAATGTTGATTAAAACCTTATATTAACTACTAAATTATATTAGAATACTATAAGACTATGTTTTGAGCAGAAATCATATAAATAACTAAAAAATGTTTAATAAAACCTTATATTAATTACTAAATTCATATTAGAATACTATATGAGTATGTTTTGAGGAAAAATCATATAAGTAATTACAAATGTTTAATAAAACCTTATGTTAACTACTAAATTCTTATTAGAAGAATACTATAAGAGTATGTTTTGAGGAAAAATCATATAAGTAAATAACAAATGTTTAATAAAACCTTACATTAACTACTAAATTCATATTAAAATAATATAAGAGTATGTTTTGAGGAAAAATGGTATAAGTAACTAATAGATGTTTAATCAAACTTTATATTAACTAAGAAATTGTTGTTAGAATACGATAAAAGTATGTTTTGATGAAAACTCATGTAAGTAACTAACAAATGTTGAATAAAACCTTATATTAACTACTAAATTCATATTAGAATACTATAAGAGTATGTTTTGAGGAAAAATCATATAAGTAAATAAAAAATGTTTAATAAAACCTTATATTAACTACTAAATTTTTATTAGAATACAACAAGAGTATGTTTTGAGGCAAAATCATATAAGTAACTAACAAATGTTTAAAAAAACCTTATATTAACTACTAAATTTAAATTTGAATACTATAAGAGTATGTTTTGAGGAAAAATCATATAAGTAACCAACAAATGTTTAATAAAACTTTATATTAACTAAGAAATTGTTGTTAGAATACGATAAAGGTATGTTTTGAGGAAAACTCATTTAAGTAACTAACAAATGTTGAATTAAACCTTATATTAACTACTAAATTCATATTAGAATACTATAAGAGTATGTTTTGAGGAAAAATCATATAAGTAAATAAAAAATGTTTAATAAAACCTTATATTAACTACTAAATTTTTATTAGAATACAACAAGAGTATGTTTTGAGGAAAAATCATATAAGTAACTAACAAATGTTTAATAAAACCTTATATTAACTACTAAATTTAAATTTGAATACTATAAGAGTATGTTTTGAGGAAAAATCATATAAGTAACCAACAAATGTTTAATAAAACTTTATATTAACTAAGAAATTGTTGTTAGAACACGATAAAGGTATGTTTTGAGGAAAACTCATTTAAGTAACTAACAAATGTTGAATAAAACCTTATATTAACTACTAAATTCTTATTAGAATACTATAAGAGTATGTTTTGAGGAGAAATCATATAAGTAACTAACAAATGTTGAATAAAACCTTATATTAACTACTAAATTCATATTAGAATACTATAAGAGTATGTTTTGAGGAGAATCATATAAGTAACTAACAAATGTTAAATAAAACCCTATATTAAATACTAAATTCATATTAGAATACTATAAGAGTATGTTTTGAGGAGAAATCTTATAAGTAACTAACAAATGTTTAATAAAACTTTATATTAACTAAGAAATTTTTGTTAGAATACGATAAAAGTATGTTTTGAGGAAAACTCATGTAAGTAACTAACAAATGTTGAATAAAACTTTATATTAACTACTAAATTCATATTAGAATACTATAAGAGTATGTTTTGAGGAGAAATCATATAAGTAACTAACAAATGTTGAATAAAACCTTATATTAACTACTAAATTCATATTAGAATACTATAAGAGTATGTTTTGAGGAGAAATCATATAAGTAACTAACAAATGTTGATTAAAACCTTATATTGACTACTAAATTCATATTAGAATACTATAAGAGTATGTTTTGAGCAGAAATCATATAAATAACTAAAAAATGTTTAATAAAACCTTATATTAACTACTAAATTGATATTAGAATACTATATGAGTATGTTTTGAGGAAAAATCATATAAGTAATAACAAATGTTTAATAAAACCTTATGTTAACTACTAAATTCTTATTAGAAGAATACTATAAGAGTATGTTTTGAGGAAAAATCATATAAGTAAATAACAAATGTTTAATAAAACCTTACATTAACTACTAAATTCATATTAAAATAATATAAGAGTATGTTTTGAGGAAAAATCGTATAAGTAAATAATAGATGTTTAATAAAACTTTATATTAACTAAGAAATTGTTGTTAGAATACGATAAAAGTATGTTTTGATGAAAACTCATGTAAGTAACTAACAAATGTTGAATAAAACCTTATATTAACTACTAAATTCATATTAGAATACTATAAGAGTATGTTTTGAGGAAAAATCATATAAGTAAATAAAAAATGTTTAATAAAACCTTATATTAACTACTAAATTTTTATTAGAATACAACAAGAGTATGTTTTGAGGAAAAATCATATAAGTAACTAACAAATGTTTAAAAAAACCTTATATTAACTACTAAATTTAAATTTGAATACTATAAGAGTATGTTTTGAGGAAAAATCATATAAGTAACCAACAAATGTTTAATAAAACTTTATATTAACTAAGAAATTGTTGTTAGAACACGATAAAGGTATGTTTTGAGGAAAACTCATTTAAGTAACTAACAAATGTTGAATAAAACCTTATATTAACTACTAAATTCTTATTAGAATATTATAAGAGTATGTTTTGAGGAGAAATCATATAAGTAACTAACAAATGTTGAATAAAACCTTATATTAACTACTAAATTCATATTAGAATACTATAAGAGTATGTTTTGAGGAGAAATCATATAAGTAACTAACAAATGTTGAATAAAACCCTATATTAAATACTAAATTCATATTAGAATACTATAAGAGTATGTTTTGAGGAGAAATCTTATAAGTAACTAACAAATGTTTAATAAAACTTTATATTAACTAAGAAATTTTTGTTAGAATACGATAAAAGTATGTTTTGAGGAAAACTCATGTAAGTAACTAACAAATGTTGAATAAAACCTTATATTAACTACTAAATTCATATTAGAATACTATAAGAGTATGTTTTGAGGAGAAATCATATAAGTAACTAACAAATGTTGAATAAAACCTTATATTAACTACTAAATTCATATTAGAATACTATAAGAGTATGTTTTGAGGAGAAATCATATAAGTAACTAACAAATGTTGATTAAAACCTTATATTAACTACTAAATTCATATTAGAATACTATAAGAGTATGTTTTGAGCAGAAATCATATAAATCACTAAAAAATGTTTAATAAAACCTTATATTAACTACTAAATTGATATTAGAATACTATATGAGTATGTTTTGAGGAAAAATCATATAAGTAATAACAAATGTTTAATAAAACCTTATGTTAACTACTAAATTCTTATTAGAAGAATACTATAAGAGTATGTTTTGAGGAAAAATCATATAAGTAAATAACAAATGTTTAATAACAAATGTTAGAAGAATACTATAAGAGTATGTTTTGAGGAAAAATCATATAAGTAAATAACAAATGTTTAATAAAACCTTACATTAACTACTAAATTCATATTAAAATAATATAAGAGTATGTTTTGAGGAAAAATCGTATAAGTAACTAATAGATGTTTAATAAAACTTTATATTAACTAAGAAATTGTTGTTAGAATACGATAAAAGTATGTTTTGATGAAAACTCATGTAAGTAACTAACAAATGTTGAATAAAACCTTATATTAACTACCAAATTCATATTAGAATACTATAAGAGTATGTTTTGAGGAAAAATCATATAAGTAAATAAAAAATGTTTAATAAAACCTTATATTAACTACTAAATTTTTATTAGAATACAACAAGAGTATGTTTTGAGGAAAAATCATATAAGTAACTAACAAATGTTTAAAAAAACCTTATATTAACTACTAAATTTAAATTTGAATACTATAAGAGTATGTTTTGAGGAAAAATCATATAAGTAACCAACAAATGTTTAATAAAACTTTATATTAACTAAGAAATTGTTGTTAGAATACGATAAAGGTATGTTTTGAGGAAAACTCATTTAAGTAACTAACAAATGTTGAATTAAACCTTATATTAACTACTAAATTCATATTAGAATACTATAAGAGTATGTTTTGAGGAAAAATCATATAAGTAAATAAAAAATGTTTAATAAAACCTTATATTAACTACTAAATTTTTATTAGAATACAACAAGAGTATGTTTTGAGGAAAAATCATATAAGTAACTAACAAATGTTTAATAAAACCTTATATTAACTACTAAATTTAAATTTGAATACTATAAGAGTATGTTTTGAGGAAAAATCATATAAGTAACCAACAAATGTTTAATAAAACTTTATATTAACTAAGAAATTGTTGTTAGAACACGATAAAGGTATGTTTTGAGGAAAACTCATTTAAGTAACTAACAAATGTTGAATAAAACCTTATATTAACTACTAAATTCTTATTAGAATACTATAAGAGTATGTTTTGAGGAGAAATCATATAAGTAACTAACAAATGTTGAATAAAACCTTATATTAACTACTAAATTCATATTAGAATACTATAAGAGTATGTTTTGAGGAAAAATCATATAAGTAAATAAAAAATGTTTAATAAAACCTTATATTAACTACTAAATTTTTATTAGAATACAACAAGAGTATGTTTTGAGGAAAAATCATATAAGTAACTAACAAATGTTTAAAAAAACCTTATATTAACTACTAAATTTAAATTTGAATACTATAAGAGTATGTTTTGAGGAAAAATCATATAAGTAACCAACAAATGTTTAATAAAACTTTATATTAACTAAGAAATTGTTGTTAGAATACGATAAAGGTATGTTTTGAGGAAAACTCATTTAAGTAACTAACAAATGTTGAATTAAACCTTATATTAACTACTAAATTCATATTAGAATACTATAAGAGTATGTTTTGAGGAAAAATCATATAAGCAAATAAAAAATGTTTAATAAAACCTTATATTAACTACTAAATTTTTATTAGAATACAACAAGATTATGTTTTGAGGAAAAATCATATAAGTAACTAACAAATGTTTAATAAAACCTTATATTAACTACTAAATTTAAATTTGAATACTATAAGAGTATGTTTTGAGGAAAAATCATATAAGTAACCAACAAATGTTTAATAAAACTTTATATTAACTAAGAAATTGTTGTTAGAACACGATAAAGGTATGTTTTGAGAAAACTCATTTAACTAACTAACAAATGTTGAATAAAACCTTATATTAACTACTAAATTCTTATTAGAATACTATAAGAGTATGTTTTGAGGAGAAATCATATAAGTAACTAACAAATGTTGAATAAAACCTTATATTAACTACTAAATTCATATTAGAATACTATAAGAGTATGTTTTGAGGAGAAATCATATAAGTAACTAACATATGTTGATTAAAACCTTATATTAACAACTAAATTTATATTAGAATACTATAAGAGTATGTTTTGAGCAGAAATCATATAAATAACTAAAAAATGTTTAATAAAACCGTATGTTAACTACTAAATTCTTATTAGAAGAATACTATAAGAGTATGTTTTGAGGAAAAATCATATAAGTAAATAACAAATGTTTAATAAAACCTTACATTAACTACTAAATTCATATTAAAATAATATAAGAGTATGTTTTGAGGAAAAATCGTATAAGTAACTAATAGATGTTTAATAAAACTTTATATTAACTAAGAAATTGTTGTTAGAATACGATAAAAGTATGTTTTGATGAAAACTCATGTAAGTAACTAACAAATGTTGAATAAAACCTTATATTAACTACTAAATTCATATTAGAATACTATAAGAGTATGTTTTGAGGAAAAATCATATAAGTAAATAAAAAATGTTTAATAAAACCTTATATTAACTACTAAATTTTTATTAGAATACAACAAGAGTATGTTTTGAGGCAAAATCATATAAGTAACTAACAAATGTTTAAAAAAACCTTATATTAACTACTAAATTTAAATTTGAATACTATAAGAGTATGTTTTGAGGAAAAATCATATAAGTAACCAACAAATGTTTAATAAAACTTTATATTAACTAAGAAATTGTTGTTAGAATACGATAAAGGTATGTTTTGATGAAAACTCATTTAAGTAACTAACAAATGTTGAATTAAACCTTATGTTAACTACTAAATTCTTATTAGAATACTATAAGAGTATGTTTTGAGGAAAAATCATATAAGTAAATAAAAAATGTTTAATAAAACCTTATATTAACTACTAAATTTTTATTAGAATACAACAAGAGTATGTTTTGAGGAAAAATCATATAAGTAACTAACAAATGTTTATCAGATGAGGCAGAGGAGACGACTGAACACCTGTGGTTTGGTTGCTCCGTGATCAAAGCTGTGCAACGAGTTGTATTCGATTGGGCTGGCATCTCTTGCCGCTTTGAGACTGTCGCTGACTGGCTTCACTGGTTTGCTCTTGTGCCAGTGAAGAACCGCAAAAGGAAGGTTTACCACACTAAGCTACTTTGTTTCCAAGCACTTATTTACTTTACATGGCTTGCACGAAACAAACTTATTTTTTGCCAGGAAGTTTTTGATGTAACTAGATGTGCTAATCTCATTATTGCCAGTTGCCGATCCCGGCTTTCCATAAAGCACGGTTGTGCTGGTGGAGATTCTGGATCGACAAGGGCATAGGTTAGGGAGTTAAGAGGTTGGGAGTTTAGAAGATATGGAGGTTGTCTTGAGGACATTGGGGTATAGAGGGGACTTTTGGGTATAGCTTTTTGCTTCCCTTCTTACGTAAGACTCCTTGTTTGGTCTTACACTTTTGTATATGTTTGGTTTCTCCACCACAGCTATATATTTACCGCTTCAGAACTAACAAATGTTTAATAAAACCTTATATTAACTACTAAATTTAAATTTGAATACTATAAGAGTATGTTTTGAGGAAAAATCATATAAGTAACCAACAAATGTTTAATAAAACTTTATATTAACTAAGAAATTGTTGTTAGAACACGATAAAGGTATGTTTTGAGGAAAACTCATTTAAGTAACTAACAAATGTTGAATAAAACCTTATATTAACTACTAAATTCTTATTAGAATACTATAAGAGTATGTTTTGAGGAGAAATCATATAAGTAACTAACAAATGTTGAATAAAACCTTATATTAACTACTAAATTCATATTAGAATACTATAAGAGTATGTTTTGAGGAGAAATCATATAAGTAACTAACAAATGTTGATTAAAACCTTATATTGACTACTAAATTCATATTAGAATACTATAAGAGTATGTTTTGAGCAGAAATCATATAAATAACTAAAAAATGTTTAATAAAACCTTATATTAACTACTAAATTGATATTAGAATACTATATGAGTATGTTTTGAGGAAAAATCATATAAGTAATAACAAATGTTTAATAAAACCTTATGTTAACTACTAAATTCTTATTAGAAGAATACTATAAGAGTATGTTTTGAGGAAAAATCATATAAGTAAATAACAAATGTTTAATAAAACCTTACATTAACTACTAAATTCATATTAAAATAATATAAGAGTATGTTTTGAGGAAAAATCGTATAAGTAACTAATAGATGTTTAATAAAACTTTATATTAACTAAGAAATTGTTGTTAGAATACGATAAAAGTATGTTTTGATGAAAACTCATGTAAGTAACTAACAAATGTTGAATAAAACCTTATATTAACTACTAAATTCATATTAGAATACTATAAGAGTATGTTTTGAGGAAAAATCATATAAGTAAATAAAAAATGTTTAATAAAACCTTATATTAACTACTAAATTTTTATTAGAATACAACAAGAGTATGTTTTGAGGAAAAATCATATAAGTAACTAACAAATGTTTAAAAAAACCTTATATTAACTACTAAATTTAAATTTGAATACTATAAGAGTATGTTTTGAGGAAAAATCATATAAGTAACCAACAAATGTTTAATAAAACTTTATATTAACTAAGAAATTGTTGTTAGAATACGATAAAGGTATGTTTTGAGGAAAACTCATTTAAGTAACTAACAAATGTTGAATTAAACCTTATATTAACTACTAAATTCATATTAGAATACTATAAGAGTATGTTTTGAGGAAAAATCATATAAGTAAATAAAAAATGTTTAATAAAACCTTATATTAACTACTAAATTTTTATTAGAATACAAAAAGAAAATGTTTTGAGGAAAAATCATATAAGTAACTAACAAATGTTTAATAAAACCTTAAATTAACTACTAAATTTAAATTTGAATACTATAAGAGTATGTTTTGAGGAAAAATCATATAAGTAACCAACAAATGTTTAATAAAACTTTATATTAACTAAGAAATTGTTGTTAGAACACGATAAAGGTATGTTTTGAGGAAAACTCATTTAAGTAACTAACAAATGTTGAATAAAACCTTATATTAACTACTAAATTCTTATTAGAATATTATAAGAGTATGTTTTGAGGAGAAATCATATAAGTAACTAACAAATGTTGAATAAAACCTTATATTAACTACTAAATTCATATTAGAATACTATAAGAGTATGTTTTGAGGAGAAATCATATAAGTAACTAACAAATGTTGAATAAAACCCTATATTAAATACTAAATTCATATTAGAATACTATAAGAGTATGTTTTGAGGAGAAATCTTATAAGTAACTAACAAATGTTTAATAAAACTTTATATTAACTAAGAAATTTTTGTTAGAATACGATAAAAGTATGTTTTGAGGAAAACTCATGTAAGTAACTAACAAATGTTGAATAAAACCTTATATTAACTACTAAATTCATATTAGAATACTATAAGAGTATGTTTTGAGGAGAAATCATATAAGTAACTAACAAATGTTGAATAAAACCTTATATTAACTACTAAATTCATATTAGAATACTATAAGAGTATGTTTTGAGGAGAAATCATATAAGTAACTAACAAATGTTGATTAAAACCTTATATTAACTACTAAATTCACATTAGAATACTATAAGAGTATGTTTTGAGCAGAAATCATATAAATCACTAAAAAATGTTTAATAAAACCTTATATTAACTACTAAATTGATATTAGAATACTATATGAGTATGTTTTGAGGAAAAATCATATAAGTAATAACAAATGTTTAATAAAACCTTATGTTAACTACTAAATTCTTATTAGAAGAATACTATAAGAGTATGTTTTGAGGAAAAATCATATAAGTAAATAACAAATGTTTAATAACAAATGTTAGAAGAATACTATAAGAGTATGTTTTGAGGAAAAATCATATAAGTAAATAACAAATGTTTAATAAAACCTTACATTAACTACTAAATTCATATTAAAATAATATAAGAGTATGTTTTGAGGAAAAATCGTATAAGTAACTAATAGATGTTTAATAAAACTTTATATTAACTAAGAAATTGTTGTTAGAATACGATAAAAGTATGTTTTGATGAAAACTCATGTAAGTAACTAACAAATGTTGAATAAAACCTTATATTAACTACCAAATTCATATTAGAATACTATAAGAGTATGTTTTGAGGAAAAATCATATAAGTAAATAAAAAATGTTTAATAAAACCTTATATTAACTACTAAATTTTTATTAGAATACAACAAGAGTATGTTTTGAGGAAAAATCATATAAGTAACTAACAAATGTTTAAAAAAACCTTATATTAACTACTAAATTTAAATTTGAATACTATAAGAGTATGTTTTGAGGAAAAATCATATAAGTAACCAACAAATGTTTAATAAAACTTTATATTAACTAAGAAATTGTTGTTAGAATACGATAAAGGTATGTTTTGAGGAAAACTCATTTAAGTAACTAACAAATGTTGAATTAAACCTTATATTAACTACTAAATTCATATTAGAATACTATAAGAGTATGTTTTGAGGAAAAATCATATAAGTAAATAAAAAATGTTTAATAAAACCTTATATTAACTACTAAATTTTTATTAGAATACAACAAGAGTATGTTTTGAGGAAAAATCATATAAGTAACTAACAAATGTTTAATAAAACCTTATATTAACTACTAAATTTAAATTTGAATACTATAAGAGTATGTTTTGAGGAAAAATCATATAAGTAACCAACAAATGTTTAATAAAACTTTATATTAACTAAGAAATTGTTGTTAGAACACGATAAAGGTATGTTTTGAGGAAAACTCATTTAAGTAACTAACAAATGTTGAATAAAACCTTATATTAACTACTAAATTCTTATTAGAATACTATAAGAGTATGTTTTGAGGAGAAATCATATAAGTAACTAACAAATGTTGAATAAAACCTTATATTAACTACTAAATTCATATTAGAATACTATAAGAGTATGTTTTGAGGAAAAATCATATAAGTAAATAAAAAATGTTTAATAAAACCTTATATTAACTACTAAATTTTTATTAGAATACAACAAGAGTATGTTTTGAGGAAAAATCATATAAGTAACTAACAAATGTTTAAAAAAACCTTATATTAACTACTAAATTTAAATTTGAATACTATAAGAGTATGTTTTGAGGAAAAATCATATAAGTAACCAACAAATGTTTAATAAAACTTTATATTAACTAAGAAATTGTTGTTAGAATACGATAAAGGTATGTTTTGAGGAAAACTCATTTAAGTAACTAACAAATGTTGAATTAAACCTTATATTAACTACTAAATTCATATTAGAATACTATAAGAGTATGTTTTGAGGAAAAATCATATAAGCAAATAAAAAATGTTTAATAAAACCTTATATTAACTACTAAATTTTTATTAGAATACAACAAGATTATGTTTTGAGGAAAAATCATATAAGTAACTAACAAATGTTTAATAAAACCTTATATTAACTACTAAATTTAAATTTGAATACTATAAGAGTATGTTTTGAGGAAAAATCATATAAGTAACCAACAAATGTTTAATAAAACTTTATATTAACTAAGAAATTGTTGTTAGAACACGATAAAGGTATGTTTTGAGAAAACTCATTTAACTAACTAACAAATGTTGAATAAAACCTTATATTAACTACTAAATTCTTATTAGAATACTATAAGAGTATGTTTTGAGGAGAAATCAAATAAGTAACTAACAAATGTTGAATAAAACCTTATATTAACTACTAAATTCATATTAGAATACTATAAGAGTATGTTTTGAGGAGAAATCATATAAGTAACTAACATATGTTGATTAAAACCTTATATTAACAACTAAATTTATATTAGAATACTATAAGAGTATGTTTTGAGCAGAAATCATATAAATAACTAAAAAATGTTTAATAAAACCTTATGTTAACTACTAAATTCTTATTAGAAGAATACTATAAGAGTATGTTTTGAGGAAAAATCATATAAGTAAATAACAAATGTTTAATAAAACCTTACATTAACTACTAAATTCATATTAAAATAATATAAGAGTATGTTTTGAGGAAAAATCGTATAAGTAACTAATAGATGTTTAATAAAACTTTATATTAACTAAGAAATTGTTGTTAGAATACGATAAAAGTATGTTTTGATGAAAACTCATGTAAGTAACTAACAAATGTTGAATAAAACCTTATATTAACTACTAAATTCATATTAGAATACTATAAGAGTATGTTTTGAGGAAAAATCATATAAGTAAATAAAAAATGTTTAATAAAACCTTATATTAACTACTAAATTTTTATTAGAATACAACAAGAGTATGTTTTGAGGCAAAATCATATAAGTAACTAACAAATGTTTAAAAAAACCTTATATTAACTACTAAATTTAAATTTGAATACTATAAGAGTATGTTTTGAGGAAAAATCATATAAGTAACCAACAAATGTTTAATAAAACTTTATATTAACTAAGAAATTGTTGTTAGAATACGATAAAGGTATGTTTTGATGAAAACTCATTTAAGTAACTAACAAATGTTGAATTAAACCTTATGTTAACTACTAAATTCTTATTAGAATACTATAAGAGTATGTTTTGAGGAAAAATCATATAAGTAAATAAAAAATGTTTAATAAAACCTTATATTAACTACTAAATTTTTATTAGAATACAACAAGAGTATGTTTTGAGGAAAAATCATATAAGTAACTAACAAATGTTTAATAAAACCTTATATTAACTACTAAATTTAAATTTGAATACTATAAGAGTATGTTTTGAGGAAAAATCATATAAGTAACCAACAAATGTTTAATAAAACTTTATATTAACTAAGAAATTGTTGTTAGAACACGATAAAGGTATGTTTTGAGGAAAACTCATTTAAGTAACTAACAAATGTTGAATAAAACCTTATATTAACTACTAAATTCTTATTAGAATACTATAAGAGTATGTTTTGAGGAGAAATCATATAAGTAACTAACAAATGTTGAATAAAACCTTATATTAACTACTAAATTCATATTAGAATACTATAAGAGTATGTTTTGAGGAGAAATCTTATAAGTAACTAACAAATGTTTAATAAAACTTTATATTAACTAAGAAATTTTTGTTAGAATACGATAAAAGTATGTTTTGAGGAAAACTCATGTAAGTAACTAACAAATGTTGAATAAAACTTTATATTAACTACTAAATTCATATTAGAATACTATAAGAGTATGTTTTGAGGAAAAATCATATAAGTAACTAACAAATGTTGAATAAAACCTTATATTAACTACTAAATTCATATTAGAATACTATAAGAGTATGTTTTGAGGAGAAATCATATAAGTAACTAACAAATGTTGATTAAAACCTTATATTGACTACTAAATTCATATTAGAATACTATAAGAGTATGTTTTGAGCAGAAATCATATAAATAACTAAAAAATGTTTAATAAAACCTTATATTAACTACTAAATTGATATTAGAATACTATATGAGTATGTTTTGAGGAAAAATCATATAAGTAATAACAAATGTTTAATAAAACCTTATGTTAACTACTAAATTCTTATTAGAAGAATACTATAAGAGTATGTTTTGAGGAAAAATCATATAAGTAAATAACAAATGTTTAATAAAACCTTACATTAACTACTAAATTCATATTAAAATAATATAAGAGTATGTTTTGAGGAGAAATCATATAAGTAACTAACAAATGTTGAATAAAACCTTATATTAACTACTAAATTCATATTAGAATACTATAAGAGTATGTTTTGAGGAGAAATCATATAAGTAACTAACATATGTTGATTAAAACCTTATATTAACAACTAAATTTATATTAGAATACTATAAGAGTATGTTTTGAGCAGAAATCATATAAATAACTAAAAAATGTTTAATAAAACCTTATGTTAACTACTAAATTCTTATTAGAAGAATACTATAAGAGTATGTTTTGAGGAAAAATCATATAAGTAAATAACAAATGTTTAATAAAACCTTACATTAACTACTAAATTCATATTAAAATAATATAAGAGTATGTTTTGAGGAAAAATCGTATAAGTAACTAATAGATGTTTAATAAAACTTTATATTAACTAAGAAATTGTTGTTAGAATACGATAAAAGTATGTTTTGATGAAAACTCATGTAAGTAACTAACAAATGTTGAATAAAACCTTATATTAACTACTAAATTCATATTAGAATACTATAAGAGTATGTTTTGAGGAAAAATCATATAAGTAAATAAAAAATGTTTAATAAAACCTTATATTAACTACTAAATTTTTATTAGAATACAACAAGAGTATGTTTTGAGGCAAAATCATATAAGTAACTAACAAATGTTTAAAAAAACCTTATATTAACTACTAAATTTAAATTTGAATACTATAAGAGTATGTTTTGAGGAAAAATCATATAAGTAACCAACAAATGTTTAATAAAACTTTATATTAACTAAGAAATTGTTGTTAGAATACGATAAAGGTATGTTTTGATGAAAACTCATTTAAGTAACTAACAAATGTTGAATTAAACCTTATGTTAACTACTAAATTCTTATTAGAATACTATAAGAGTATGTTTTGAGGAAAAATCATATAAGTAAATAAAAAATGTTTAATAAAACCTTATATTAACTACTAAATTTTTATTAGAATACAACAAGAGTATGTTTTGAGGAAAAATCATATAAGTAACTAACAAATGTTTAATAAAACCTTATATTAACTACTAAATTTAAATTTGAATACTATAAGAGTATGTTTTGAGGAAAAATCATATAAGTAACCAACAAATGTTTAATAAAACTTTATATTAACTAAGAAATTGTTGTTAGAACACGATAAAGGTATGTTTTGAGGAAAACTCATTTAAGTAACTAACAAATGTTGAATAAAACCTTATATTAACTACTAAATTCTTATTAGAATACTATAAGAGTATGTTTTGAGGAGAAATCATATAAGTAACTAACAAATGTTGAATAAAACCTTATATTAACTACTAAATTCATATTAGAATACTATAAGAGTATGTTTTGAGGAGAAATCTTATAAGTAACTAACAAATGTTTAATAAAACTTTATATTAACTAAGAAATTTTTGTTAGAATACGATAAAAGTATGTTTTGAGGAAAACTCATGTAAGTAACTAACAAATGTTGAATAAAACTTTATATTAACTACTAAATTCATATTAGAATACTATAAGAGTATGTTTTGAGGAGAAATCATATAAGTAACTAACAAATGTTGAATAAAACCTTATATTAACTACTAAATTCATATTAGAATACTATAAGAGTATGTTTTGAGGAGAAATCATATAAGTAACTAACAAATGTTGATTAAAACCTTATATTGACTACTAAATTCATATTAGAATACTATAAGAGTATGTTTTGAGCAGAAATCATATAAATAACTAAAAAATGTTTAATAAAACCTTATATTAACTACTAAATTGATATTAGAATACTATATGAGTATGTTTTGAGGAAAAATCATATAAGTAATAACAAATGTTTAATAAAACCTTATGTTAACTACTAAATTCTTATTAGAAGAATACTATAAGAGTATGTTTTGAGGAAAAATCATATAAGTAAATAACAAATGTTTAATAAAACCTTACATTAACTACTAAATTCATATTAAAATAATATAAGAGTATGTTTTGAGGAAAAATCGTATAAGTAACTAATAGATGTTTAATAAAACTTTATATTAACTAAGAAATTGTTGTTAGAATACGATAAAAGTATGTTTTGATGAAAACTCATGTAAGTAACTAACAAATGTTGAATAAAACCTTATATTAACTACTAAATTCATATTAGAATACTATAAGAGTATGTTTTGAGGAAAAATCATATAAGTAAATAAAAAATGTTTAATAAAACCTTATATTAACTACTAAATTTTTATTAGAATACAACAAGAGTATGTTTTGAGGAAAAATCATATAAGTAACTAACAAATGTTTAAAAAAACCTTATATTAACTACTAAATTTAAATTTGAATACTATAAGAGTATGTTTTGAGGAAAAATCATATAAGTAACCAACAAATGTTTAATAAAACTTTATATTAACTAAGAAATTGTTGTTAGAATACGATAAAGGTATGTTTTGAGGAAAACTCATTTAAGTAACTAACAAATGTTGAATTAAACCTTATATTAACTACTAAATTCATATTAGAATACTATAAGAGTATGTTTTGAGGAAAAATCATATAAGTAAATAAAAAATGTTTAATAAAACCTTATATTAACTACTAAATTTTTATTAGAATACAAAAAGAGTATGTTTTGAGGAAAAATCATATAAGTAACTAACAAATGTTTAATAAAACCTTAAATTAACTACTAAATTTAAATTTGAATACTATAAGAGTATGTTTTGAGGAAAAATCATATAAGTAACCAACAAATGTTTAATAAAACTTTATATTAACTAAGAAATTGTTGTTAGAACACGATAAAGGTATGTTTTGAGGAAAACTCATTTAAGTAACTAACAAATGTTGAATAAAACCTTATATTAACTACTAAATTCTTATTAGAATATTATAAGAGTATGTTTTGAGGAGAAATCATATAAGTAACTAACAAATGTTGAATAAAACCTTATATTAACTACTAAATTCATATTAGAATACTATAAGAGTATGTTTTGAGGAGAAATCATATAAGTAACTAACAAATGTTGAATAAAACCCTATATTAAATACTAAATTCATATTAGAATACTATAAGAGTATGTTTTGAGGAGAAATCTTATAAGTAACTAACAAATGTTTAATAAAACTTTATATTAACTAAGAAATTTTTGTTAGAATACGATAAAAGTATGTTTTGAGGAAAACTCATGTAAGTAACTAACAAATGTTGAATAAAACCTTATATTAACTACTAAATTCATATTAGAATACTATAAGAGTATGTTTTGAGGAGAAATCATATAAGTAACTAACAAATGTTGAATAAAACCTTATATTAACTACTAAATTCATATTAGAATACTATAAGAGTATGTTTTGAGGAGAAATCATATAAGTAACTAACAAATGTTGATTAAAACCTTATATTAACTACTAAATTCATATTAGAATACTATAAGAGTATGTTTTGAGCAGAAATCATATAAATAACTAAAAAATGTTTAATAAAACCTTATATTAACTACTAAATTGATATTAGAATACTATATGAGTATGTTTTGAGGAAAAATCATATAAGTAATAACAAATGTTTAATAAAACCTTATGTTAACTACTAAATTCTTATTAGAAGAATACTATAAGAGTATGTTTTGAGGAAAAATCATATAAGTAAATAACAAATGTTTAATAAAACCTTACATTAACTACTAAATTCATATTAAAATAATATAAGACTATGTTTTGAGGAAAAATCGTATAAGTAACTAATAGATGTTTAATAAAACTTTATATTAACTAAGAAATTGTTGTTAGAATACGATAAAAGTATGTTTTGATGAAAACTCATGTAAGTAACTAACAAATGTTGAATAAAACCTTATATTAACTACTAAATTCATATTAGAATACTATAAGAGTATGTTTTGAGGAAAAATCATATAAGTAAATAAAAAATGTTTAATAAAACCTTATATTAACTACTAAATTTTTATTAGAATACAACAAGAGTATGTTTTGAGGAAAAATCATATAAGTAACTAACAAATGTTTAAAAAAACCTTATATTAACTACTAAATTTAAATTTGAATACTATAAGAGTATGTTTTGAGGAAAAATCATATAAGTAACCAACAAATGTTTAATAAAACTTTATATTAACTAAGAAATTGTTGTTAGAATACGATAAAGGTATGTTTTGAGGAAAACTCATTTAAGTAACTAACAAATGTTGAATTAAACCTTATATTAACTACTAAATTCATATTAGAATACTATAAGAGTATGTTTTGAGGAAAAATCATATAAGTAAATAAAAAATGTTTAATAAAACCTTATATTAACTACTAAATTTTTATTAGAATACAAAAAGAGTATGTTTTGAGGAAAAATCATATAAGTAACTAACAAATGTTTAATAAAACCTTAAATTAACTACTAAATTTAAATTTGAATACTATAAGAGTATGTTTTGAGGAAAAATCATATAAGTAACCAACAAATGTTTAATAAAACTTTATATTAACTAAGAAATTGTTGTTAGAACACGATAAAGGTATGTTTTGAGGAAAACTCATTTAAGTAACTAACAAATGTTGAATAAAACCTTATATTAACTACTAAATTCTTATTAGAATATTATAAGAGTATGTTTTGAGGAGAAATCATATAAGTAACTAACAAATGTTGAATAAAACCTTATATTAACTACTAAATTCATATTAGAATACTATAAGAGTATGTTTTGAGGAGAAATCATATAAGTAACTAACAAATGTTGAATAAAACCCTATATTAAATACTAAATTCTTATTAGAATACTATAAGAGTATGTTTTGAGGAGAAATCTTATAAGTAACTAACAAATGTTTAATAAAACTTTATATTAACTAAGAAATTTTTGTTAGAATACGATAAAAGTATGTTTTGAGGAAAAATCATGTAAGTAACTAACAAATGTTGAATAAAACCTTATATTAACTACTAAATTCATATTAGAATACTATAAGAGTATGTTTTGAGGAGAAATCATATAAGTAACTAACAAATGTTGAATAAAACCTTATATTAACTACTAAATTCATATTAGAATACTATAAGAGTATGTTTTGAGGAGAAATCATATAAGTAACTAACAAATGTTGATTAAAACCTTATATTAACTACTAAATTCATATTAGAATACTATAAGAGTATGTTTTGAGCAGAAATCATATAAATCACTAAAAAATGTTTAATAAAACCTTATATTAACTACTAAATTGATATTAGAATACTATATGAGTATGTTTTGAGGAAAAATCATATAAGTAATAACAAATGTTTAATAAAACCTTATGTTAACTACTAAATTCTTATTAGAAGAATACTATAAGAGTATGTTTTGAGGAAAAATCATATAAGTAAATAACAAATGTTTAATAAAACCTTACATTAACTACTAAATTCATATTAAAATAATATAAGACTATGTTTTGAGAAAAATCGTATAAGTAACTAATAGATGTTTAATAAAACTTTATATTAACTAAGAAATTGTTGTTAGAATACGATAAAAGTATGTTTTGATGAAAACTCATGTAAGTAACTAACAAATGTTGAATAAAACCTTATATTAACTACTAAATTCATATTAGAATACTATAAGAGTATGTTTTGAGGAAAAATCATATAAGTAAATAAAAAATGTTTAATAAAACCTTATATTAACTACTAAATTTTTATTAGAATACAACAAGAGTATGTTTTGAGGAAAAATCATATAAGTAACTAACAAATGTTTAAAAAAACCTTATATTAACTACTAAATTTAAATTTGAATACTATAAGAGTATGTTTTGAGGAAAAATCATATAAGTAACAAACAAATGTTTAATAAAACTTTATATTAACTAAGAAATTGTTGTTAGAATACGATAAAGGTATGTTTTGAGGAAAACTCATTTAAGTAACTAACAAATGTTGAATTAAACCTTATATTAACTACTAAATTCATATTAGAATACTATAAGAGTATGTTTTGAGGAAAAATCATATAAGTAAATAAAAAATGTTTAATAAAACCTTATATTAACTACTAAATTTTTATTAGTATACAAAAAGAGTATGTTTTGAGGAAAAATCATATAAGTAACTAACAAATGTTTAATAAAACCTTAAATTAACTACTAAATTTAAATTTGAATACTATAAGAGTATGTTTTGAGGAAAAATCATATAAGTAACCAACAAATGTTTAATAAAACTTTATATTAACTAAGAAATTGTTGTTAGAACACGATAAAGGTATGTTTTGAGGAAAACTCATTTAAGTAACTAACAAATGTTGAATAAAACCTTATATTAACTACTAAATTCTTATTAGAATATTATAAGAGTATGTTTTGAGGAGAAATCATATAAGTAACTAACAAATGTTGAATAAAACCTTATATTAACTACTAAATTCATATTAGAATACTATAAGAGTATGTTTTGAGGAGAAATCATATAAGTAACTAACAAATGTTGAATAAAACCCTATATTAAATACTAAATTCATATTAGAATACTATAAGAGTATGTTTTGAGGAGAAATCTTATAAGTAACTAACAAATGTTTAATAAAACTTTATATTAACTAAAAATTTTTTGTTAGAATACGATAAAAGTATGTTTTGAGGAAAACTCATGTAAGTAACTAACAAATGTTGAATAAAACCTTATATTAACTACTAAATTCATATTAGAATACTATAAGAGTATGTTTTGAGGAGAAATCATATAAGTAACTAACAAATGTTGAATAAAACCTTATATTAACTACTAAATTCATATTAGAATACTATAAGAGTATGTTTTGAGGAGAAATCATATAAGTAACTAACAAATGTTGATTAAAACCTTATATTAACTACTAAATTTATATTAGAATACTATAAGAGTATGTTTTGAGCAGAAATCATATAAATAACTAAAAAATGTTTAATAAAACCTTATATTAACTACTAAATTCATATTAGAATACTATATGAGTATGTTTTGAGGAAAAATCATATAAGTAATATCAAATGTTTAATAAAACCTTATGTTAACTACTAAATTCTTATTAGAAGAATACTATAAGAGTATGTTTTGAGGAAAAATCATATAAGTAAATAACAAATGTTTAATAAAACCTTACATTAACTACTAAATTCATATTAAAATAATATAAGAGTATGTTTTGAGGAAAAATCGTATAAGTAACTAATAGATGTTTAATAAAACTTTATATTAACTAAGAAATTGTTGTTAGAATACGATAAACGTATGTTTTGATGAAAACTCATGTAAGTAACTAACAAATGTTGAATAAAACCTTATATTAACTACCAAATTCATATTAGAATACTATAAGAGTATGTTTTGAGGAAAAATCATATAAGTAAATAAAAAATGTTTAATAAAACCTTATATTAACTACTAAATTTTTATTAGAATACAACAAGAGTATGTTTTGAGGAAAAATCATATAAGTAACTAACAAATGTTTAAAAAAACCTTATATTAACTACTAAATTTAAATTTGAATACTATAAGAGTATGTTTTGAGGAAAAATCATATAAGTAACCAACAAATGTTTAATAAAACTTTATATTAACTAAGAAATTGTTGTTAGAATACGATAAAGGTATGTTTTGAGGAAAACTCATTTAAGTAACTAACAAATGTTGAATTAAACCTTATATTAACTACTAAATTCATATTAGAATACTATAAGAGTATGTTTTGAGGAAAAATCATATAAGTAAATAAAAAATGTTTAATAAAACCTTATATTAACTACTAAATTTTTATTAGAATACAACAAGAGTATGTTTTGAGGAAAAATCATATAAGTAACTAACAAATGTTTAATAAAACCTTATATTAACTACTAAATTTAAATTTGAATACTATAAGAGTATGTTTTGAGGAAAAATCATATAAGTAACCAACAAATGTTTAATAAAACTTTATATTAACTAAGAAATTGTTGTTAGAACACGATAAAGGTATGTTTTGAGGAAAACTCATTTAAGTAACTAACAAATGTTGAATAAAACCTTATATTAACTACTAAATTCTTATTAGAATACTATAAGAGTATGTTTTGAGGAGAAATCATATAAGTAACTAACAAATGTTGAATAAAACCTTATATTAACTACTAAATTCATATTAGAATACTATAAGAGTATGTTTTGAGGAAAAATCATATACGTAAATAAAAAATGTTTAATAAAACCTTATATTAACTACTAAATTTTTATTAGAATACAACAAGAGTATGTTTTGAGGAAAAATCATATAAGTAACTAACAAATGTTTAAAAAAACCTTATATTAACTACTAAATTTAAATTTGAATACTATAAGAGTATGTTTTGAGGAAAAATCATATAAGTAACCAACAAATGTTTAATAAAACTTTATATTAACTAAGAAATTGTTGTTAGAATACGATAAAGGTATGTTTTGAGGAAAACTCATTTAAGTAACTAACAAATGTTGAATTAAACCTTATATTAACTACTAAATTCATATTAGAATACTATAAGAGTATGTTTTGAGGAAAAATCATATAAGTAAATAAAAAATGTTTAATAAAACCTTATATTAACTACTAAATTTTTATTAGAATACAACAAGAGTATGTTTTGAGGAAAAATCATATAAGTAACTAACAAATGTTTAATAAAACCTTATATTAACTACTAAATTTAAATTTGAATACTATAAGAGTATGTTTTGAGGAAAAATCATATAAGTAACCAACAAATGTTTAATAAAACTTTATATTAACTAAGAAATTGTTGTTAGAACACGATAAAGGTATGTTTTGAGGAAAACTCATTTAAGTAACTAACAAATGTTGAATAAAACCTTATATTAACTACTAAATTCTTATTAGAATACTATAAGAGTATGTTTTGAGGAGAAATCATATAAGTAACTAACAAATGTTGAATAAAACCTTATATTAACTACTAAATTCATATTAGAATACTATAAGAGTATGTTTTGAGGAGAAATCATATAAGTAACTAACAAATGTTGAATAAAACCTTTTATTAACTACTAAATTCATATTAGAATACTATAAGAGTATGTTTTGAGGAGAAATCATATAAGTAACTAACAAATGTTGAATAAAACCTTATATTAACTACTAAATTCATATTAGAATACTATAAGAGTATGTTTTGAGGAGAAATCATATAAGTAACTAACAAATGTTGATTAAAACCTTATATTAACTACTAAATTCATATTAGAATACTATAAGAGTATGTTTTGAGCAGAAATCATATAAATAACTAAAAAATGTTTAATAAAACCTTATATTAACTACTAAATTGATATTAGTATACTATATGAGTATGTTTTGAGGAAAAATCATATAAGTAATAACAAATGTTTAATAAAACCTTATGTTAACTACTAAATTCTTATTAGAAGAATACTATAAGAGTATGTTTTGAGGAAAAATCATATAAGTAAATAACAAATGTTTAATAAAACCTTACATTAACTACTAAATTCATATTAAAATAATATAAGAGTATGTTTTGAGGAAAAATCGTATAAGTAACTAATAGATGTTTAATAAAACTTTATATTAACTAAGAAATTGTTGTTAGAATACGATAAAAGTATGTTTTGATGAAAACTCATGTAAGTAACTAACAAATGTTGAATAAAACCTTATATTAACTACTAAATTCATATTAGAATACTATAAGAGTATGTTTTGAGGAAAAATCATATAAGTAAATAAAAAATCTTTAATAAAACCTTATATTAACTACTAAATTTTTATTAGAATACAACAAGAGTATGTTTTGAGGAAAAATCATATAAGTAACTAACAAATGTTTAAAAAAACCTTATATTAACTACTAAATTTAAATTTGAATACTATAAGAGTATGTTTTGAGGAAAAATCATATAAGTAACCAACAAATGTTTAATAATAAAACTTTATATTAACTAAGAAATTGTTGTTAGAATACGATAAAGGTATGTTTTCAGGAAAACTCATTTAAGTAACTAACAAATGTTGAATTAAACCTTATATTAACTACTAAATTCATATTAGAATACTATAAGAGTATGTTTTGAGGAAAAATCATATAAGTAAATAAAAAATGTTTAATAAAACCTTATATTAACTACTAAATTTTTATTAGAATACAACAAGAGTATGTTTTGAGGAAAAATCATATAAGTAACTAACAAATGTTTAATAAAACCTTATATTAACTACTAAATTTAAATTTGAATACTATAAGAGTATGTTTTGAGGAAAAATCATATAAGTAACCAACAAATGTTTAATAAAACTTTATATTAACTAAGAAATTGTTGTTAGAACACGATAAAGGTATGTTTTGAGGAAAACTCATTTAAGTAACTAACAAATGTTGAATAAAACCTTATATTAACTACTAAATTCTTATTAGAATATTATAAGAGTATGTTTTGAGGAGAAATCATATAACTAACTAACAAATGTTGAATAAAACCTTATATTAACTACTAAATTCATATTAGAATACTATAAGAGTATGTTTTGAGGAGAAATCATATAAGTAACTAACAAATGTTGAATAAAACCCTATATTAAATACTAAATTCATATTAGAATACTATAAGAGTATGTTTTGAGGAGAAATCTTATAAGTAACTAACAAATGTTTAATAAAACTTTATATTAACTAAGAAATTTTTGTTAGAATACGATAAAAGTATGTTTTGAGGAAAACTCATGTAAGTAACTAACAAATGTTTAATAAAACCTTATATTAACTACTAAATTTAAATTTGAATACTATAAGAGTATGTTTTGAGGAAAAATCATATAAGTAACCAACAAATGTTTAATAAAACTTTATATTAACTAAGAAATTGTTGTTAGTAACTAACAAATGTTGAATAAAACCCTATATTAAATACTAAATTCATATTAGAATACTATAAGAGTATGTTTTGAGGAGAAATCATATAAGTAACTAACAAATGTTGAATAAAACCTTATATTAACTACTAAATTCATATTAGAATACTATAAGAGTATGTTTTGAGGAGAAATCATATAAGTAACTAACAAATGTTGATTAAAACCTTATATTAACTACTAAATTTATATTAGAATACTATAAGAGTATGTTTTGAGCAGAAATCATATAAATAACTAAAAAATGTTTAATAAAATCTTATATTAACTACTAAATTGATATTAGAATACTATATGAGTATGTTTTGAGGAAAAATCATATAAGTAATAACAAATGTTTAATAAAACCTTATGTTAACTACTAAATTCTTATTAGAAGAATACTATAAGAGTATGTTTTGAGGAAAAATCATATAAGTAAATAACAAATGTTTAATAAAACCTTACATTAACTACTAAATTCATTTTAAAATAATATAAGAGTATGTTTTGAGGAAAAATCGTATAAGTAACTAATAGATGTTTAATAAAACTTTATATTAACTAAGAAATTGTTGTTAGAATACGATAAAAGTATGTTTTGATGAAAACTCATGTAAGTAACTAACAAATGTTGAATAAAACCTTATATTAACTACTAAATTCATATTAGAATACTATAAGAGTATGTTTTGAGGAAAAATCATATAAGTAAATAAAAAATGTTTAATAAAACCTTATATTAACTACTAAATTTTTATTAGAATACAACAAGAGTATGTTTTGAGGAAAAATCATATAAGTAACTAACAAATGTTTAAAAAAACCTTATATTAACTACTAAATTTAAATTTGAATACTATAAGAGTATGTTTTGAGGAAAAATCATATAAGTAACCAACAAATGTTTAATAAAACTTTATATTAACTAAGAAATTGTTGTTAGAATACGATAAAGGTATGTTTTGAGGAAAACTCATTTAAGTAACTAACAAATGTTGAATTAAACCTTATATTAATTACTAAATTCATATTAGAATACTATAAGAGTATGTTTTGAGGAAAAATCATATAAGTAAATAAAAAATGTTTAATAAAACCTTATATTAACTACTAAATTTTTATTAGAATACAAAAAGAGTATGTTTTGAGGAAAAATCATATAAGTAACTAACAAATGTTTAATAAAACCTTAAATTAACTACTAAATTTAAATTTGAATACTATAAGAGTATGTTTTGAGGAAAAATCATATAAGTAACCAACAAATGTTTAATAAAACTTTATATTAACTAAGAAATTGTTGTTAGAACACGATAAAGGTATGTTTTGAGGAAAACTCATTTAAGTAACTAACAAATGTTGAATAAAACCTTATATTAACTACTAAATTCTTATTAGAATATTATAAGAGTATGTTTTGAGGAGAAATCATATAAGTAACTAACAAATGTTCAATAAAACCTTATATTAACTACTAAATTCATATTAGAATACTATAAGAGTATGTTTTGAGGAGAAATCATATAAGTAACTAACAAATGTTGAATAAAACCCTATATTAAATACTAAATTCATATTAGAATACTATAAGAGTATGTTTTGAGGAGAAATCTTATAAGTAACTAACAAATGTTTAATAAAACTTTATATTAACTAAGAAATTTTTGTTAGAATACGATAAAAGTATGTTTTGAGGAAAACTCATGTAAGTAACTAACAAATGTTGAATAAAACCTTATATTAACTACTAAATTCATATTAGAATACTATAAGAGTATGTTTTGAGGAGAAATCATATAAGTAACTAACAAATGTTGAATAAAACCTTATATTAACTACTAAATTCATATTAGAATACTATAAGAGTATGTTTTGAGGAGAAATCATATAAGTAACTAACAAATGTTGAATAAAACCTTATATTAACTACTAAATTCATATTAGAATACTATAAGAGTATGTTTTGAGGAGAAATCATATAAGTAACTAACAAATGTTGATTAAAACCTTATATTAACTACTAAATTCATATTAGAATACTATAAGAGTATGTTTTGAGCAGAAATCATATAAATCACTAAAAAATGTTTAATAAAACCTTATATTAACTACTAAATTGATATTAGAATACTATATGAGTATGTTTTGAGGAAAAATCATATAAGTAATAACAAATGTTTAATAAAACCTTATGTTAACTACTAAATTCTTATTAGAAGAATACTATAAGAGTATGTTTTGAGGAAAAATCATATAAGTAAATAACAAATGTTTAATAAAACCTTACATTAACTACTAAATTCATATTAAAATAATATAAGACTATGTTTTGAGGAAAAATCGTATAAGTAACTAATAGATGTTTAATAAAACTTTATATTAACTAAGAAATTGTTGTTAGAATACGATAAAAGTATGTTTTGATGAAAACTCATGTAAGTAACTAACAAATGTTGAATAAAACCTTATATTAACTACTAAATTCATATTAGAATACTATAAGAGTATGTTTTGAGGAAAAATCATATAAGTAAATAAAAAATGTTTAATAAAACCTTATATTAACTACTAAATTTTTATTAGAATACAACAAGAGTATGTTTTGAGGAAAAATCATATAAGTAACTAACAAATGTTTAAAAAAACCTTATATTAACTACTAAATTTAAATTTGAATACTATAAGAGTATGTTTTGAGGAAAAATCATATAAGTAACAAACAAATGTTTAATAAAACTTTATATTAACTAAGAAATTGTTGTTAGAATACGATAAAGGTATGTTTTGAGGAAAACTCATTTAAGTAACTAACAAATGTTGAATTAAACCTTATATTAACTACTAAATTCATATTAGAATACTATAAGAGTATGTTTTGAGGAAAAATCATATAAGTAAATAAAAAATGTTTAATAAAACCTTATATTAACTACTAAATTTTTATTAGAATACAAAAAGAGTATGTTTTGAGGAAAAATCATATAAGTAACTAACAAATGTTTAATAAAACCTTAAATTAACTACTAAATTTAAATTTGAATACTATAAGAGTATGTTTTGAGGAAAAATCATATAAGTAACCAACAAATGTTTAATAAAACTTTATATTAACTAAGAAATTGTTGTTAGAACACGATAAAGGTATGTTTTGAGGAAAACTCATTTAAGTAACTAACAAATGTTGAATAAAACCTTATATTAACTACTAAATTCTTATTAGAATATTATAAGAGTATGTTTTGAGGAGAAATCATATAAGTAACTAACAAATGTTGAATAAAACCTTATATTAACTACTAAATTCATATTAGAATACTATAAGAGTATGTTTTGAGGAGAAATCATATAAGTAACTAACAAATGTTGAATAAAACCCTATATTAAATACTAAATTCATATTAGAATACTATAAGAGTATGTTTTGAGGAGAAATCTTATAAGTAACTAACAAATGTTTAATAAAACTTTATATTAACTAAAAATTTTTTGTTAGAATACGATAAAAGTATGTTTTGAGGAAAACTCATGTAAGTAACTAACAAATGTTGAATAAAACCTTATATTAACTACTAAATTCATATTAGAATACTATAAGAGTATGTTTTGAGGAGAAATCATATAAGTAACTAACAAATGTTGAATAAAACCTTATATTAACTACTAAATTCATATTAGAATACTATAAGAGTATGTTTTGAGGAGAAATCATATAAGTAACTAACAAATGTTGATTAAAACCTTATATTAACTACTAAATTTATATTAGAATACTATAAGAGTATGTTTTGAGCAGAAATCATATAAATCACTAAAAAATGTTTAATAAAACCTTATATTAACTACTAAATTGATATTAGAATACTATATGAGTATGTTTTGAGGAAAAATCATATAAGTAATAACAAATGTTTAATAAAACCTTATGTTAACTACTAAATTCTTATTAGAAGAATACTATAAGAGTATGTTTTGAGGAAAAATCATATAAGTAAATAACAAATGTTTAATAAAACCTTACATTAACTACTAAATTCATATTAAAATAATATAAGACTATGTTTTGAGGAAAAATCGTATAAGTAACTAATAGATGTTTAATAAAACTTTATATTAACTAAGAAATTGTTGTTAGAATACGATAAAAGTATGTTTTGATGAAAACTCATGTAAGTAACTAACAAATGTTGAATAAAACCTTATATTAACTACTAAATTCATATTAGAATACTATAAGAGTATGTTTTGAGGAAAAATCATATAAGTAAATAAAAAATGTTTAATAAAACCTTATATTAACTACTAAATTTTTATTAGAATACAACAAGAGTATGTTTTGAGGAAAAATCATATAAGTAACTAACAAATGTTTAAAAAAACCTTATATTAACTACTAAATTTAAATTTGAATACTATAAGAGTATGTTTTGAGGAAAAATCATATAAGTAACCAACAAATGTTTAATAAAACTTTATATTAACTAAGAAATTGTTGTTAGAATACGATAAAGGTATGTTTTGAGGAAAACTCATTTAAGTAACTAACAAATGTTGAATTAAACCTTATATTAACTACTAAATTCATATTAGAATACTATAAGAGTATGTTTTGAGGAAAAATCATATAAGTAAATAAAAAATGTTTAATAAAACCTTATATTAACTACTAAATTTTTATTAGAATACAACAAGAGTATGTTTTGAGGAAAAATCATATAAGTAACTAACAAATGTTTAATAAAACCTTATATTAACTACTAAATTTAAATTTGAATACTATAAGAGTATGTTTTGAGGAAAAATCATATAAGTAACCAACAAATGTTTAATAAAACTTTATATTAACTAAGAAATTGTTGTTAGAACACGATAAAGGTATGTTTTGAGGAAAACTCATTTAAGTAACTAACAAATGTTGAATAAAACCTTATATTAACTACTAAATTCTTATTAGAATACTATAAGAGTATGTTTTGAGGAGAAATCATATAAGTAACTAACAAATGTTGAATAAAACCTTATATTAACTACTAAATTCATATTAGAATACTATAAGAGTATGTTTTGAGGAAAAATCATATACGTAAATAAAAAATGTTTAATAAAACCTTATATTAACTACTAAATTTTTATTAGAATACAACAAGAGTATGTTTTGAGGAAAAATCATATAAGTAACTAACAAATGTTTAAAAAAACCTTATATTAACTACTAAATTTAAATTTGAATACTATAAGAGTATGTTTTGAGGAAAAATCATATAAGTAACCAACAAATGTTTAATAAAACTTTATATTAACTAAGAAATTGTTGTTAGAATACGATAAAGGTATGTTTTGAGGAAAACTCATTTAAGTAACTAACAAATGTTGAATTAAACCTTATATTAACTACTAAATTCATATTAGAATACTATAAGAGTATGTTTTGAGGAAAAATCATATAAGTAAATAAAAAATGTTTAATAAAACCTTATATTAACTACTAAATTTTTATTAGAATACAACAAGAGTATGTTTTGAGGAAAAATCATATAAGTAACTAACAAATGTTTAATAAAACCTTATATTAACTACTAAATTTAAATTTGAATACTATAAGAGTATGTTTTGAGGAAAAATCATATAAGTAACCAACAAATGTTTAATAAAACTTTATATTAACTAAGAAATTGTTGTTAGAACACGATAAAGGTATGTTTTGAGGAAAACTCATTTAAGTAACTAACAAATGTTGAATAAAACCTTATATTAACTACTAAATTCTTATTAGAATACTATAAGAGTATGTTTTGAGGAGAAATCATATAAGTAACTAACAAATGTTGAATAAAACCTTATATTAACTACTAAATTCATATTAGAATACTATAAGAGTATGTTTTGAGGAAAAATCATATACGTAAATAAAAAATGTTTAATAAAACCTTATATTAACTACTAAATTTTTATTAGAATACAACAAGAGTATGTTTTGAGGAAAAATCATATAAGTAACTAACAAATGTTTAAAAAAACCTTATATTAACTACTAAATTTAAATTTGAATACTATAAGAGTATGTTTTGAGGAAAAATCATATAAGTAACCAACAAATGTTTAATAAAACTTTATATTAACTAAGAAATTGTTGTTAGAATACGATAAAGGTATGTTTTGAGGAAAACTCATTTAAGTAACTAACAAATGTTGAATTAAACCTTATATTAACTACTAAATTCATATTAGAATACTATAAGAGTATGTTTTGAGGAAAAATCATATAAGTAAATAAAAAATGTTTAATAAAACCTTATATTAACTACTAAATTTTTATTAGAATACAACAAGAGTATGTTTTGAGGAAAAATCATATAAGTAACTAACAAATGTTTAATAAAACCTTATATTAACTACTAAATTTAAATTTGAATACTATAAGAGTATGTTTTGAGGAAAAATCATATAAGTAACCAACAAATGTTTAATAAAACTTTATATTAACTAAGAAATTGTTGTTAGAACACGATAAAGGTATGTTTTGAGGAAAACTCATTTAAGTAACTAACAAATGTTGAATAAAACCTTATATTAACTACTAAATTCTTATTAGAATACTATAAGAGTATGTTTTGAGGAGAAATCATATAAGTAACTAACAAATGTTGAATAAAACCTTATATTAACTACTAAATTCATATTAGAATACTATAAGAGTATGTTTTGAGGAGAAATCATATAAGTAACTAACAAATGTTGAATAAAACCTTTTATTAACTACTAAATTCATATTAGAATACTATAAGAGTATGTTTTGAGGAGAAATCATATAAGTAACTAACAAATGTTGAATAAAACCTTATATTAACTACTAAATTCATATTAGAATACTATAAGAGTATGTTTTGAGGAGAAATCATATAAGTAACTAACAAATGTTGATTAAAACCTTATATTAACTACTAAATTCATATTAGAATACTATAAGAGTATGTTTTGAGCAGAAATCATATAAATAACTAAAAAATGTTTAATAAAACCTTATATTAACTACTAAATTGATATTAGTATACTATATGAGTATGTTTTGAGGAAAAATCATATAAGTAATAACAAATGTTTAATAAAACCTTATGTTAACTACTAAATTCTTATTAGAAGAATACTATAAGAGTATGTTTTGAGGAAAAATCATATAAGTAAATAACAAATGTTTAATAAAACCTTACATTAACTACTAAATTCATATTAAAATAATATAAGAGTATGTTTTGAGGAAAAATCGTATAAGTAACTAATAGATGTTTAATAAAACTTTATATTAACTAAGAAATTGTTGTTAGAATACGATAAAAGTATGTTTTGATGAAAACTCATGTAAGTAACTAACAAATGTTGAATAAAACCTTATATTAACTACTAAATTCATATTAGAATACTATAAGAGTATGTTTTGAGGAAAAATCATATAAGTAAATAAAAAATCTTTAATAAAACCTTATATTAACTACTAAATTTTTATTAGAATACAACAAGAGTATGTTTTGAGGAAAAATCATATAAGTAACTAACAAATGTTTAAAAAAACCTTATATTAACTACTAAATTTAAATTTGAATACTATAAGAGTATGTTTTGAGGAAAAATCATATAAGTAACCAACAAATGTTTAATAATAAAACTTTATATTAACTAAGAAATTGTTGTTAGAATACGATAAAGGTATGTTTTCAGGAAAACTCATTTAAGTAACTAACAAATATTGAATTAAACCTTATATTAACTACTAAATTCATATTAGAATACTATAAGAGTATGTTTTGAGGAAAAATCATATAAGTAAATAAAAAATGCTTAATAAAACCTTATATTAACTACTAAATTTTTATTAGAATACAACAAGAGTATGTTTTGAGGAAAAATCATATAAGTAACTAACAAATGTTTAATAAAACCTTATATTAACTACTAAATTTAAATTTGAATACTATAAGAGTATGTTTTGAGGAAAAATCATATAAGTAACCAACAAATGTTTAATAAAACTTTATATTAACTAAGAAATTGTTGTTAGAACACGATAAAGGTATGTTTTGAGGAAAACTCATTTAAGTAACTAACAAATGTTGAATAAAACCTTATATTAACTACTAAATTCTTATTAGAATATTATAAGAGTATGTTTTGAGGAGAAATCATATAAGTAACTAACAAATGTTGAATAAAACCTTATATTAACTACTAAATTCATATTAGAATACTATAAGAGTATGTTTTGAGGAGAAATCATATAAGTAACTAACAAATGTTGAATAAAACCCTATATTAAATACTAAATTCATATTAGAATACTATAAGAGTATGTTTTGAGGAGAAATCTTATAAGTAACTAACAAATGTTTAATAAAACTTTATATTAACTAAGAAATTTTTGTTAGAATACGATAAAAGTATGTTTTGAGGAAAACTCATGTAAGTAACTAACAAATGTTTAATAAAACCTTATATTAACTACTAAATTTAAATTTGAATACTATAAGAGTATGTTTTGAGGAAAAATCATATAAGTAACCAACAAATGTTTAATAAAACTTTATATTAACTAAGAAATTGTTGTTAGTAACTAACAAATGTTGAATAAAACCCTATATTAAATACTAAATTCATATTAGAATACTATAAGAGTATGTTTTGAGGAGAAATCATATAAGTAACTAACAAATGTTGAATAAAACCTTATATTAACTACTAAATTCATATTAGAATACTATAAGAGTATGTTTTGAGGAGAAATCATATAAGTAACTAACAAATGTTGATTAAAACCTTATATTAACTACTAAATTCATATTAGAATACTATAAGAGTATGTTTTGAGCAGAAATCATATAAATAACTAAAAAATGTTTAATAAAACCTTATATTAACTACTAAATTGATATTAGAATACTATATGAGTATGTTTTGAGGAAAAATCATATAAGTAATAACAAATGTTTAATAAAACCTTATGTTAACTACTAAATTCTTATTAGAAGAATACTATAAGAGTATGTTTTGAGGAAAAATCATATAAGTAAATAACAAATGTTTAATAAAACCTTACATTAACTACTAAATTCATTTTAAAATAATATAAGAGTATGTTTTGAGGAAAAATCGTATAAGTCACTAATAGATGTTTAATAAAACTTTATATTAACTAAGAAATTGTTGTTAGAATACGATAAAAGTATGTTTTGATGAAAACTCATGTAAGTAACTAACAAATGTTGAATAAAACCTTATATTAACTACTAAATTCATATTAGAATACTATAAGAGTATGTTTTGAGGAAAAATCATATAAGTAACTAACAAATGTTGAATAAAACCTTATATTAACTACTAAATTCATATTAGAATACTATAAGAGTATGTTTTGAGGAAAAATCATATAAGTAAATAAAAAATGTTTAATAAAACCTTATATTAACTACTAAATTTTTATTAGAATACAACAAGAGTATGTTTTGAGGAAAAATCATATAAGTAACTAACAAATGTTTAAAAAAACCTTATATTAACTACTAAATTTAAATTTGAATACTATAAGAGTATGTTTTGAGGAAAAATCATATAAGTAACCAACAAATGTTTAATAATAAAACTTTATATTAACTAAGAAATTGTTGTTAGAATACGATAAAGGTATGTTTTGAGGAAAACTCATTTAAGTAACTAACAAATGTTGAATTAAACCTTATATTAACTACTAAATTCATATTAGAATACTATAAGAGTATGTTTTGAGGAAAAATCATATAAGTAAATAAAAAATGTTTAATAAAACCTTATATTAACTACTAAATTTTTATTAGAATACAAAAAGAGTATGTTTTGAGGAAAAATCATATAAGTAACTAACAAATGTTTAATAAAACCTTAAATTAACTACTAAATTTAAATTTGAATACTATAAGAGTATGTTTTGAGGAAAAATCATATAAGTAACCAACAAATGTTTAATAAAACTTTATATTAACTAAGAAATTGTTGTTAGAACACGATAAAGGTATGTTTTGAGGAAAACTCATTTAAGTAACTAACAAATGTTGAATAAAACCTTATATTAACTACTAAATTCTTATTAGAATACTATAAGAGTATGTTTTGAGGAGAAATCATATAAGTAACTAACAAATGTTGAATAAAACCTTATATTAACTACTAAATTCATATTAGAATACTATAAGAGTATGTTTTGAGGAGAAATCATATAAGTAACTAACAAATGTTGAATAAAACCTTTTATTAACTACTAAATTCATATTAGAATACTATAAGAGTATGTTTTGAGGAGAAATCATATAAGTAACTAACAAATGTTGAATAAAACCTTATATTAACTACTAAATTCATATTAGAATACTATAAGAGTATGTTTTGAGGAGAAATCATATAAGTAACTAACAAATGTTGATTAAAACCTTATATTAACTACTAAATTCATATTAGAATACTATAAGAGTATGTTTTGAGCAGAAATCATATAAATAACTAAAAAATGTTTAATAAAACCTTATATTAACTACTAAATTGATATTAGAATACTATATGAGTATGTTTTGAGGAAAAATCATATAAGTAATAACAAATGTTTAATAAAACCTTATGTTAACTACTAAATTCTTATTAGAAGAATACTATAAGAGTATGTTTTGAGGAAAAATCATATAAGTAAATAACAAATGTTTAATAAAACCTTACATTAACTACTAAATTCATATTAAAATAATATAAGAGTATGTTTTGAGGAAAAATCGTATAAGTAACTAATAGATGTTTAATAAAACTTTATATTAACTAAGAAATTGTTATTAGAATACGATAAAAGTATGTTTTGATGAAAACTCATGTAAGTAACTAACAAATGTTGAATAAAACCTTATATTAACTACTAAATTCATATTAGAATACTATAAGAGTATGTTTTGAGGAAAAATCATATAAGTAAATAAAAAATCTTTAATAAAACCTTATATTAACTACTAAATTTTTATTAGAATACAACAAGAGTATGTTTTGAGGAAAAATCATATAAGTAACTAACAAATGTTTAAAAAAACCTTATATTAACTACTAAATTTAAATTTGAATACTATAAGAGTATGTTTTGAGGAAAAATCATATAAGTAACCAACAAATGTTTAATAATAAAACTTTATATTAACTAAGAAATTGTTGTTAGAATACGATAAAGGTATGTTTTGAGGAAAACTCATTTATGTAACTAACAAATGTTGAATTAAACCTTATATTAACTACTAAATTCATATTAGAATACTATAAGAGTATGTTTTGAGGAAAAATCATATAAGTAAATAAAAAATGTTTAATAAAACCTTATATTAACTACTAAATTTTTATTAGAATACAAAAAGAGTATGTTTTGAGGAAAAATCATATAAGTAACTAACAAATGTTTAATAAAACCTTAAATTAACTACTAAATTTAAATTTGAATACTATAAGAGTATGTTTTGAGGAAAAATCATATAAGTAACCAACAAATGTTTAATAAAACTTTATATTAACTAAGAAATTGTTGTTAGAACACGATAAAGGTATGTTTTGAGGAAAACTCATTTAAGTAACTAACAAATGTTGAATAAAACCTTATATTAACTACTAAATTCTTATTAGAATACTATAAGAGTATGTTTTGAGGAGAAATCATATAAGTAACTAACAAATGTTGAATAAAACCTTATATTAACTACTAAATTCATATTAGAATACTATAAGAGTATGTTTTGAGGAGAAATCATATAAGTAACTAACAAATGTTGAATAAAACCTTTTATTAACTACTAAATTCATATTAGAATACTATAAGAGTATGTTTTGAGGAGAAATCATATAAGTAACTAACAAATGTTGAATAAAACCTTATATTAACTACTAAATTCATATTAGAATACTATAAGAGTATGTTTTGAGGAGAAATCATATAAGTAACTAACAAATGTTGATTAAAACCTTATATTAACTACTAAATTCATATTAGAATACTATAAGAGTATGTTTTGAGCAGAAATCATATAAATAACTAAAAAATGTTTAATAAAACCTTATATTAACTACTAAATTGATATTAGAATACTATATGAGTATGTTTTGAGGAAAAATCATATAAGTAATAACAAATGTTTAATAAAACCTTATGTTAACTACTAAATTCTTATTAGAAGAATACTATAAGAGTATGTTTTGAGGAAAAATCATATAAGTAAATAACAAATGTTTAATAAAACCTTACATTAACTACTAAATTCATATTAAAATAATATAAGAGTATGTTTTGAGGAAAAATCGTATAAGTAACTAATAGATGTTTAATAAAACTTTATATTAACTAAGAAATTGTTGTTAGAATACGATAAAAGTATGTTTTGATGAAAACTCATGTAAGTAACTAACAAATGTTGAATAAAACCTTATATTAACTACTAAATTCATATTAGAATACTATAAGAGTATGTTTTGAGGAAAAATCATATAAGTAAATAAAAAATCTTTAATAAAACCTTATATTAACTACTAAATTTTTATTAGAATACAACAAGAGTATGTTTTGAGGAAAAATCATATAAGTAACTAACAAATGTTTAAAAAAACCTTATATTAACTACTAAATTTAAATTTGAATACTATAAGAGTATGTTTTGAGGAAAAATCATATAAGTAACCAACAAATGTTTAATAAAACTTTATATTAACTAAGAAATTGTTGTTAGAACACGATAAAGGTATGTTTTGAGGAAAACTCATTTAAGTAACTAACAAATGTTGAATAAAACCTTATATTAACTACTAAATTCTTATTAGAATACTATAAGAGTATGTTTTGAGGAGAAATCATATAAGTAACTAACAAATGTTGAATAAAACCTTATATTAACTACTAAATTCATATTAGAATACTATAAGAGTATGTTTTGAGGAGAAATCATATAAGTAACTAACAAATGTTAAATAAAACCCTATATTAAATACTAAATTCATATTAGAATACTATAAGAGTATGTTTTGAAGAGAAATCTTATAAGTAACTAACAAATGTTTAATAAAACTTTATATTAACTAAGAAATTTTTGTTAGAATACGATAAAAGTATGTTTTGAGGAAAACTCATGTAAGTAACTAACAAATGTTGAATAAAACCTTATATTAACTACTAAATTCATATTAGAATACTATAAGAGTATGTTTTGAGGAGAAATCATATAAGTAAATAAAAAATGTTTAATAAAACCTTATATTAACTACTAAATTTTTATTAGAATACAACAAGAGTATGTTTTGAGGAAAAATCATATAAGTAACTAACAAATGTTTAATAAAACCTTATATTAACTACTAAATTTAAATTTGAATACTATAAGAGTATGTTTTGAGGAAAAATCATATAAGTAACCAACAAATGTTTAATAAAACTTTATATTAACTAAGAAATTGTTGTTAGAACACGATAAAGGTATGTTTTGAGGAAAACTCATTTAAGTAACTAACAAATGTTGAATAAAACCTTATATTAACTACTAAATTCTTATTAGAATATTATAAGAGTATGTTTTGAGGAGAAATCATATAAGTAACTAACAAATGTTGAATAAAACCTTATATTAACTACTAAATTCATATTAGAATACTATAAGAGTATGTTTTGAGGAGAAATCATATAAGTAACTAACAAATGTTGAATAAAACCCTATATTAAATACTAAATTCATATTAGAATACTATAAGAGTATGTTTTGAGGAGAAATCTTATAAGTAACTAACAAATGTTTAATAAAACTTTATATTAACTAAGAAATTTTTGTTAGAATACGATAAAAGTATGTTTTGAGGAAAACTCATGTAAGTAACTAACAAATGTTTAATAAAACCTTATATTAACTACTAAATTTAAATTTGAATACTATAAGAGTATGTTTTGAGGAAAAATCATATAAGTAACCAACAAATGTTTAATAAAACTTTATATTAACTAAGAAATTGTTGTTAGTAACTAACAAATGTTGAATAAAACCCTATATTAAATACTAAATTCATATTAGAATACTATAAGAGTATGTTTTGAGGAGAAATCATATAAGTAACTAACAAATGTTGAATAAAACCTTATATTAACTACTAAATTCATATTAGAATACTATAAGAGTATGTTTTGAGGAGAAATCATATAAGTAACTAACAAATGTTGATTAAAACCTTATATTAACTACTAAATTTATATTAGAATACTATAAGAGTATGTTTTGAGCAGAAATCATATAAATAACTAAAAAATGTTTAATAAAACCTTATATTAACTACTTAATTCATATTAGAATACTATATGAGTATGTTTTGAGGAAAAATCATATAAGTAATAACAAATGTTTAATAAAACCTTATGTTAACTACTAAATTCTTATTAGAAGAATACTATAAGAGTATGTTTTGAGGAAAAATCATATAAGTAAATAACAAATGTTTAATAAAACCTTACATTAACTACTAAATTCATATTAAAATAATATAAGAGTATGTTTTGAGGAAAAATCGTATAAGTAACTAATAGATGTTTAATAAAACTTTATATTAACTAAGAAATTGTTGTTAGAATACGATAAAAGTATGTTTTGATGAAAACTCATGTAAGTAACTAACAAATGTTGAATAAAACCTTATATTAACTACTAAATTCATATTAGAATACTATAAGAGTATGTTTTGAGGAAAAATCATATAAGTAAATAAAAAATGTTTAATAAAACCTTATATTAACTACTAAATTTTTATTAGAATACAACAAGAGTATGTTTTGAGGAAAAATCATATAAGTAACTAACAAATGTTTAAAAAAACCTTATATTAACTACTAAATTTAAATTTGAATACTATAAGAGTATGTTTTGAGGAAAAATCATATAAGTAACCAACAAATGTTTAATAAAACTTTATATTAACTAAGAAATTGTTGTTAGAATACGATAAAGGTATGTTTTGAGGAAAACTCATTTAAGTAACTAACAAATGTTGAATTAAACCTTATATTAACTACTAAATTCATATTAGAATACTATAAGAGTATGTTTTGAGGAAAAATCATATAAGTAAATAAAAAATGTTTAATAAAACCTTATATTAACTACTAAATTTTTATTAGAATACAACAAGAGTATGTTTTGAGGAAAAATCATATAAGTAACTAACAAATGTTTAATAAAACCTTATATTAACTACTAAATTTAAATTTGAATACTATAAGAGTATGTTTTGAGGAAAAATCATATAAGTAACCAACAAATGTTTAATAAAACTTTATATTAACTAAGAAATTGTTGTTAGAACACGATAAAGGTATGTTTTGAGGAAAACTCATTTAAGTAACTAACAAATGTTGAATAAAACCTTATATTAACTACTAAATTCTTATTAGAATACTATAAGAGTATGTTTTGAGGAGAAATCATATAAGTAACTAACAAATGTTGAATAAAACCTTATATTAACTACTAAATTCATATTAGAATACTATAAGAGTATGTTTTGAGGAGAAATCATATAAGTAACTAACAAATGTTGAATAAAACCTTTTATTAACTACTAAATTCATATTAGAATACTATAAGAGTATGTTTTGAGGAGAAATCATATAAGTAACTAACAAATGTTGAATAAAACCTTATATTAACTACTAAATTTATCGTATTCTAACAACAATTTATTGGTTAATATAAGGTTTTATTAAACATTTGTTAGTTATTGATATAATTTTTCCTCAAAACATACTCTTATAGTATTCTGATAAGAATTTAGTAGTTAATATAAGGTTTATTGAACATTTGTTAGTTAATTACATGAGTTTTCCTCAAAACATACTCTTATTGTATTCTAACAACAATATCTTTGTTAATATAAGGTTTTATTAAACATTTGTTAGTTACTTATATGATTTATCCTCAAAACATACTCCTATAGTATTCTAATAAGAATTTAGTAGTTAATATAAGGTTTTATTGAACATTTGTTAGTTACTTACATTAGTTTTTCTCAAAACATACTTTTATCGTATTCTAACAACAATTTCTTAGTTATTATAAGGTTTTATTAAACATTTGTTAGTTTCTTATATGATATTTCCTCAAAACATAGTCTAATAGTATTCTAATAAGAATTTAGTAGTTAATATAAGGTTTTATTAAACATTTGTTAGTTACATATATGATTTTTCCTCAAAACATACTGTTATAGTATTCTAATATGAATTTTGTAGTTAATATAAGGTTTTATTAAACATTTTTTAGTTACTTACATGATTTTTCCTGAAAACATACTCTTATAGTATTCTAATAAGAATTTAGTAGTTAATATAAGGTTTTATTGAACATTTTTTAGTTACTTACGTGAGTTTTCCTCAAAACATAGTTTTATCGTATTCTAACAACAATTTCTTAGTTAATATAAGGTTTTATTAAACATTTGTTAGTTACTTATATGATTTTTCCTCAAAACATACTCTTATAGTATTCTAATATGAATTTAGTAGTTAATATAAGGTTTTATTAAACATTTGTTATTTACTTATTTGATTTCTCCTCAAAAAATACTCTTATAGTATTCTAATATGAATTTGGTAGTTAATATAAGGTTTTATTGAACATTTTTTAGTTACTTACGTGAGTTTTCCTCAAAACATAGTTTTATCGTATTCTAACAACAATTTCTTAGTTAATATAAGGTTTTATTAAACATTTGTTAGTTACTTATATGATTTTTCCTCAAAACATACTCTTATAGTATTCTAATATGAATTTAGTAGTTAATATAAGGTTTTATTAAAAATTTGTTATTTACTTATATGATTTCTCTTCAAAAAATATTCTTATAGTATTCTAATATGAATTTAGTAGTTAATATAAGGTTTTATTGAACATTTTTTAGTTACTTACGTGAGTTTTCCTCAAAACATAGTTTTATCGTATTCTAACAACAATTTCTTAGTTAATATAAGGTTTTATTAAACATTTGTTAGTTACTTATATGATTTTTCCTCAAAACATACTCTTATAGTATTCTAATATGAATTTAGTAGTTAATATAAGGTTTTATTAAACATTTGTTATTTACTTATATGATTTCTCCTCAAAAAATACTCTTATAGTATTCTAATATGAATTTAGTAGTTAATATAAGGTTTTATTCAACATTTGTTAGTTACTTATATGATTTTTCCTCCAAACATACTCTTATAGTACTCTAATATGAATTTAGTAGTTAATATAAGGTTTTATTCAACATTTGTTAGTTACTTACATGAGTTTTCCTCAAAACATACTTTTATCGTATTCTATCAACAATTTATTGGTTAATATAAGGTTTTATTAAACATTTGTTAGTTATTGATATGATTTTTCCTCAAAACATACTCTTATATATAGTATTCTAATAAGAATTTAGTAGTTAATATAAGGTTTATTGAACATTTGTTAGTTACTTACATGAGTTTTCCTCAAAACATACTCTTATTGTATTCTAACAACAATTTCTTTGTTAATATAAGGTTTTATTAAACATTTGTTAGTTACTTATATGATTTATCCTCAAAACATACTCTTATAGTATTCTAATAAGAATTTAGTAGTTAATATAAAGTTTTATTGAACATTTGTTAGTTACTTACATTAGTTTTCCTCAAAACATACTTTTATCGTATTCTAACAACAATTTCTTAGTTAATATAAGGTTTTATTAAACATTTGTTAGTTTCTTATATGATATTTCCTCAAAACATAGTCTAATAGTATTCTAATAAGAATTTAGTACTTAATATAAGGTTTTATTAAACATTTGTTAGTTACATATATGATTTTTCCTCAAAACATACTGTTATAGTATTCTAGTATGAATTTAGTAGTTAATATAAGGTTTTATTAAACATTTGTTAGTTACTTACATGATTTTTCCTCAAAACATACTCTTATAGTATTCTAATAAGAATTTAGTAGTTAATATAAGGTTTTATTAAACATTTGTTATTTACTTATATGATTTTTCCTCAAAACATACTCTTATAGTATTCTAACATGAATTTAGTAGTTAATATAAGATTTTATTCAACATTTGTTTGTACTTATATGTTTTTTCCTCCAAACATACTCTTATAGAACTCTAATATGAATTTAGTAGTTAATATAAGGTTTTATTCAACTTTTGTTAGTTACTTATATGATTTTTCCTCCAAACATACTCTTATAGAACTCTAATATGAATTTAGTAGTTAATATAAGGTTTTATTCAACATTTGTTAGTTACTTACATGAGTTTTCCTCAAAAAATACTTTTATCGTATTCTAACAACAATTTATTGGTTAATATAAGGTTTTATTAAACATTTGTTAGTTATTGATATAATTTTTCCTCAAAACATACTCTTATAGTATTCTAATAAGAATTTAGTAGTTAATATAAGGTTTATTGAACATTTGTTAGTTAATTACATGAGTTTTCCTCAAAACATACTCTTATTGTATTCTAACAACAATTTCTTTGTTAATATAAGGTTTTATTAAACATTAGTTAGTTAGTTATATGATTTATCCTCAAAACATACTCTTATAGTATTCTAATAAGAATTTAGTAGTTAATATAAGGTTTTATTAAACATTTGTTAGTTACATATATGATTTTTCCTCAAAACATACTGTTATAGTATTCTAATATGAATTTTGTAGTTAATATAAGGTTTTATTAAACATTTTTTAGTTACTTACATGATTTTTCCTCAAAACATACTCTTATAGTATTCTAATAAGAATTTAGTAGTTAATATAAGGTTTTATTGAACATTTTTTAGTTACTTACGTGAGTTTTCCTCAAAACATAGTTTTATCGTATTCTAACAACAATTTCTTAGTTAATATAAGGTTTTATTAAACATTTGTTAGTTACTTATATGATTTTTCCTCAAAACATACTCTTATAGTATTCTAATATGAATTTAGTAGTTAATATAAGGTTTTATTAAACATTTGTTATTTACTTATATGATTTCGCCTCAAAAAATACTCTTATAGTATTCTAATATGAATTTAGTAGTTAATATAAGGTTTTATTCAACATTTGTTAGTTACTTATATGATTTTTCCTCCAAACATACTCTTATAGTACTCTAATATGAATTTAGTAGTTAATATAAGGTTTTATTCAACATTTGTTAGTTACTTACATGAGTTTTCCTCAAAACATACTTTTATCGTATTCTAACAACAATTTATTGGTTAATATAAGGTTTTATTAAACATTTGTTAGTTATTGATATGATTTTTCCTCAAAACATAATCTTATATATAGTATTCTAATAAGAATTTAGTAGTTAATATAAGGTTTATTGAACATTTGTTAGTTACTTACATGAGTTTTTCTCAAAACATACTCTTATTGTATTCTAACAACAATTTCTTTGTTAATATAAGGTTTTATTAAACATTTGTTAGTTACTTATATGATTTATCCTCAAAACATACTCTTATAGTATTCTAATAAGAATTTAGTAGTTAATATAAGGTTTTATTGAACATTTGTTAGTTACTGACATTAGTTTTCCTCAAAACATACTTTTATCGTATTCTAACAACAATTTCTTAGTTAATATAAGGTTTTATTAAACATTTGTTAGTTCCTTATATAATATTTCCTCAAAACATACTGTTTTTTCCTCCAAACATATTCTTATAGAACTCTAATATGAATTTAGTAGTTAATATAAGGTTTTATTCAACATTTGTTAGTTACTTATATGATTTTTCCTCCAAACATACTCTTATAGAACTCTAATATGAATTTAGTAGTTAATATAAGGTTTTATTCAACATTTGTTAGTTACTTACATGAGTTTTCCTCAAAAAATACTTTTATCATATTCTAACAACAATTTATTGGTTAATATAAGGTTTTATTAAACATTTGTTAGTTATTGATATAATTTTTCCTCAAAACATACTCTTATAGTATTCTAATAAGAATTTAGTAGTTAATATAAGGTTTATTGAACATTTGTTAGTTAATTACATGAGTTTTCCTCAAAACATACTCTTATTGTATTCTAACAACAATTTCTTTGTTAATATAAGGTTTTATTAAACATTTGTTAGTTACTTATATGATTTATCCTCAAAACATACTCTTATAGTATTCTAATAAGAATTTAGTAGTTAATATAAGGTTTTATTGAACATTTGTTAGTTACTTACATTAGTTTTTCTCAAAACATACTTTTATCGTATTCTAACAACAATTTCTTAGTTATTATAAGGTTTTATTAAACATTTGTTAGTTTCTTATATGATATTTCCTCAAAACATAGTCTAATAGTATTCTAATAAGAATTTAGTAGTTAATATAAGGTTTTATTAAACATTTGTTAGTTACATATATGATTTTTCCTCAAAACATACTGTTATAGTATTCTAATATGAATTTTGTAGTTAATATAAGGTTTTATTAAACATTTTTTAGTTACTTACATGATTTTTCCTCAAAACATACTCTTATTGTATTCTAATAAGAATTTAGTAGTTAATATAAGGTTTTATTGAACATTTTTTAGTTACTTACATGAGTTTTCCTCAAAACATAGTTTTATCGTATTCTAACAACAATTTCTTAGTTAATATAAGGTTTTATTAAACATTTGTTAGTTACTTATATGATTTTTCCTCAAAACATACTATTATAGTATTCTAATATGAATTTAGTAGTTAATATAAGGTTTTATTCAACATTTGTTAGTTACTTACATGAGTTTTCATCAAAACATACTTTTATCGTATTCTAACAACAATTTCTTAGTTAATATAAAGTTTTATTAAACATCTATTAGTTACTTATAGGATTTTTCCTCAAAACATACTCTTATATTATTTTAATATGAATTTAGTAGTTAATGTAAGGTTTTATTAAACATTTGTTATTTACTTATATGATTTTTCCTCAAAACATACTCTTATAGTATTCTAATAAGAATTTAGTAGTTAACATAAAGTTTTATTAAACATTTGTTATTACTTATATGATTTTTCCTCAAAACATACTCATATAGTATTCTAATATGAATTTAGTAGTTAATATAAGGTTTTATTAAACATTTTTTAGTTACTTATATGATTTCTCCTCAAAACATATTCTTATAGTATTCTAATATGAATTTAGTAGTTAATATAAGGTTTTAATCAACATTTGTAAGTTACTTACATGAGTTTTCATCAAAACATACTTTTATCGTATTCTAACAAAAATTTCTTAGTTAATATAAAGTTTTATTAAACATTTGTTAGTTACTTATATGATTTCTCTTCAAAACATACTCTTATAGTATTCTAATATGAATTTAGTAGTTAATATAGGGTTTTATTCAACATTTTTTATTTACTTATATGATTTTTCCTCAAAACATACTCTTATAGTATTCTAATATGAATTTAGTAGTTAATATAAGGTTTTATTCAACATTTGTAAGTTACTTACATGAGTTTTCATCAAAACATACTTTTATCGTATTCTAACAAAAATTTCTTAGTTAATATAAAGTTTTATTAAACATTTATTAGTTACTTATAAGATTTTTCCTCAAAACATACTCTTATAGTATTCTAATATGAATTTAGTAGTTAATATAGGGTTTTATTCAACATTTGTTAGTTACTTATATGATTTCTCCTCAAAACATACTCTTATAGTATTCTAATATGAATTTAATAGTTAATATAAGGTTTTTTTAAACATTTGTTAGTTACTTATATGATTTCTCCTCAAAACATACTCTTATAGTATTCTAATATGAATTTAGTAGTTAATATAAGGTTTTATTCAACATTTGTTAGTTACTTACATGAGTTTTCCTCAAAACATACTTTTATCGTATTCTAACAAAAATTTCTTAGTTAATATAAAGTTTTATTAAACATTTGTTGGTTACTTATATGATTTTTCCTCAAAACATACTCTTATAGTATTCAAATTTAAATTTAGTAGTTAATATAAGGTTTTATTAAACATTTGTTAGTTACTTATATGATTTTTCCTCAAAACATACTCTTGTTGTATTCTAATAAAAATTTAGTAGTTAATATAAGATTTTATTAAACATTTTTTATTTACTTATATAATTTTTCCTCAAAACATACTCTTATAGTATTCTAATATGAATTTAGTAGTTAATATAAAGTTTTATTCAACATTTGTTAGTTACTTACATGAGTTTTCATCAAAACATACTTTAATCGTATTCTAACAACAATTTCTTAGTTAATATAAAGTTTTATTAAACATCTATTAGTTACTTATACGATTTTTCCTCAAAACATACTCTTATATTATTTTAATATGAATTTAGTAGTTAATGTAAGGTTTTATTAAACATTTGTTATTTACTTATATGATTTTTCCTCAAAACATACTCTTATAGTATTCTAATAAGAATTTAGTAGTTAACATAAAGTTTTATTAAACATTTGTTATTACTTATATGATTTTTCCTCAAAACATACTCATATAGTATTCTAATATGAATTTAGTAGTTAATATAAGGTTTTATTAAACATTTTTTAGTTACTTATATGATTTCTCCTCAAAACATATTCTTATAGTATTCTAATATGAATTTAGTAGTTAATATAAGGTTTTAATCAACATTTGTTAGTTACTTATATGATTTCTCCTCAAAACATACTCTTATAGTATTCTAATATGAATTTAGTAGTTAATATAAGGTTTTATTCAACATTTGTTAGTTACTTATATGATTTCTCCTCAAAACATACTCTTATAGTATTCTAATATGAATTTAGTAGTTAATATATGGTTTTATTCAACATTTGTTAGTTACTTACATGAGTTTTCCTCAAAACATACTTTTATCGTATTCTAACAAAAATTTCTTAGTTAATATAAAGTTTTATTAAACATTTGTTAGTTACTTATATGATTTCTCTTCAAAACATACTCTTATAGTATTCTAATATGAATTTAGTAGTTAATATAGGGTTTTATTCAACATTTGTTAGTTACTTATATGATTTCTCCTCAAAACATACTCTTATAGTATTCTAATATGAATTTAGTAGTTAATATAAGGTTTTATTCAACATTTGTTAGTTACTTACATGAGTTTTAAAAACATACTTTTATCGTATTCTAACAAAAATTTCTTAGTTAATATAAAGTTTTATTAAACATTTGTTAGTTACTTATATGATTTTTCCTCAAAACATACTCTTATAGTATTCTAATATGAATTTAGTAGTTAATATAAGGTTTTATTCAACATTTGTTAGTTACTTATATGATTTCTCCTCAAAACATACTCTTATAGTATTCCAATATGAATTTAGTAGTTAATATAAAGTTTTATTAAACATTTGTTGGTTACTTATATGATTTTTCCTCAAAACATACTCTTATAATTATATTAACTACTAAATTCATGTTAGAATACTATAAGAGTATGTTTTGAGGAAAAATCATATAAGTAAATAACAAATGTTTAATAAAACCTTATATTAACTACTAAATTCTTATTAGAATACTATAAGAGTATGTTTTGCGGAAAAATCATGTAAGTAACTAACAAATGTTTAATAAAACCTTATATTAACTACTAAATTCATACTAGAATACTATAACAGTATGTTTTGAGGAAAAATCATATATGTAACTAACAAATGTTTAATAAAACCTTATATTAAGTACTAAATTCTTATTAGAATACTATTAGACTATGTTTTGAGGAAATATCATATAAGAAACTAACAAATGTTTAATAAAACCTTATATTAACTAAGAAATTGTTGTTAGAATACGATAAAAGTATGTTTTGAGGAAAACTAATGTAAGTAACTAACAAATGTTCAATAAAACCTTATATTAACTAACAAATGTTTAATAAAACCTTATATTAAGTACTAAGAGTATGTTTTAAGGAGAAATCATATAAGTAACTAACAAATGTTTAATAAAACCTTATATTAACTACTAAATTCATATTAGAATACTATAGAGTATGTTTTGAGACGAAATCATATAAGTAACAAACAAATGTTTAATAAAACCTTATATTAACAACTAAATTCATATTAGAATATTATAAGAGTATGTTTTGAGGAAAAATCATACAAGTAACTAACAAATGTTGAATAAAACCTTATATTAACTACTAAATTCATATTAGAATACTATAAGAGTATGTTTTGAGGAGAAATCATATAAGTAACTAACAAATGTTTAATAAAACCATATATTAACTACTAAATTCATATTAGAATACTATAAGTGTATGTTTTGAGGAAAAATCATATAAGTAAATAACAAATGTTTAATAAAACCTTACATTAACTACTAAATTCGTATTAGAATACTATAAGAGTATGTTTTGAGGAAAAATCATATAAGTAACTAACAAATGTTTAATAAAACCTTATATTAACTACTAAATTTATATTTGAATACTATAAGAGTATGTTTTGAGGAAATCTCATATAAGTAACTAACGAATGTTTAGTAAAACTTTATATTAATTCCTAAATTCTTATTAGAATACTATAAGAGTATGTTTTTGAGGAAATCTCATATAAGTAACTAACAAATGTTTAATAAAACCTTATATTAACTACTAAATTCATATTAGAATATTATATGAGTATGTTTTGAGGAAAAATCATATAAGTAAATAACCAATGTTTAATAAAACCTTTTATTAACTACTAAATTCTTATTATAATACTATAAGAGTATGTTTTGAGGAAAAATCATATAAGTAACTAACAAATGTTTAATAAAACTGTATATTAACTAAGAAATTGTTGTTAGAATACGATAAAACTATGTTTTGAGGAAAACTCACGTAAGTAACTAAAAAATTTTCAATAAAACCTTATATTAACTACTAAATTCTTATTAGAATACTATAAGAGTATGTTTTGAGGAAAAATCATGTAAGTAACTAACAAATGTTTAATAAAACCTTATATTAACTACTAAATTCATACTAGAATACTATAACAGTATGTTTTGAGGAAAAATCATATATGTAACTAACAAATGTTTAATAAAACCTTATATTAAGTACTAAATTCTTATTAGAATACTATTAGACTATGTTTTGAGGAAATATCATATAAGAAACTAACAAATGTTTAATAAAAGCTTATATTAACTAAGAAATTGTTGTTAGAATACGATAAAAGTAAGTTTTGAGGAAAACTAATGTAAGTAACTAACAAATGTTCAATAAAACCTTATATTAACTACTAAATTCTTATTAGAATACTATAAGAGTATGTTTTGAGGATAAATCATATAAGTAACTAACAAATGTTTAATAAAACCTTATATTAACAAAGAAATTGTTGTTAGAATACAATAAGAGTATGTTTTGAGGAAAACTCATGTAAGTAACTAACAAATGTTCAATAAACCTTATATTAACTACTAAATTCTTATTAGAATACTATATATAAGAGTATGTTTTGAGGAAAAATCATATCAATAACTAACAAATGTTTAATAAAACCTTATATTAACCAATAAATTGTTGTTAGAATACGATAAAAGTAAGTTTTGAGGAAAACTCATGTAAGTAACTAACAAATGTTGAATAAAACCTTATATTAACTACTAAATTCATATTAGAGTACTATAAGAGTATGTTTGGAGGAAAAATCATATAAGTAAATAACAAATGTTTAATAAAACCTTATATTAACTACTAAATTCATATTAGAATACTATAAGAGTATTTTTTGAGGAGAAATCATATAAGTAAATAACAAATGTTTAATAAAACCTTATATTAACTATTAAATTCATATTAGAATACTATAAGAGTATTTTTTGAGGAGAAATCATATAAGTAAATAACAAATGTTTAATAAAACCTTATATTAACTATTAAATTCATATTAGAATACTATAAGAGTATGTTTTGAGGAAAAATCATATAAGTAACTAACAAATGTTTAATAAGTAACAATTTCTTAGTTAATATAAGGTTTTATTAAACATTTGTTAGTTATTGATATGATTTTTCCTCAAAACATACTCTTATATATAGTATTCTAATAAGAATTTAGTAGTTAATATAAGGTTTATTGAACATTTGTTAGTTACTTACATGAGTTTTCCTCAAAACATACTCTTATTGTATTCTAACAACAATCATATAAGGTTTTATTGAACATTTGTTAGTTACTTACATTAGTTTTCCTCAAAACATACTTTTATCGTATTCTAACAACAATTTCTTAGTTAATATAAGGTTTTATTAAACATTTGTTAGTTACTTATATGATTTTTCCTCAAAACATACTCTTATAGTATTCTAATATGAATTTAATAGTTAATATAAGGTTTTATTAAACATTTGTTATTTACTTATATGATTTCTCCTCAAAAAATACTCTTATAGTATTCTAATATGAATTTAGTAGTTAATATAAGGTTTTATTAAACATTTGTTATTTACTTATATGATTTTTCCTCCAAACATACTCTTATAGTACTCTAATATGAATTTAGTAGTTAATATAAGGTTTTATTCAACATTTGTTAGTTACTTACATGAGTTTTCCTCAAAACTTACTTTTATCGTATTCTAACAACAATTTATTGGTTAATATAAGGTTTTATTAAACATTTGTTAGTTATTGATATGATTTTTCCTCAAAACATACTCTTATATATAGTATTCTAATAAGAATTTAGTAGTTAATATAAGGTTTATTGAACATTTGTTAGTTACTTACATGAGTTTTCCTCAAAACATACTCTTATTGTATTCTAACAACAATTTCTTTGTTAATATAAGGTTTTATTAAACATTTGTTAGTTACTTATATGATTTATCCTCAAAACATACTCTTATAGTATTCTAATAAGAATTTAGTAGTTAATATAAGGTTTTATTGAACATTTGTTAGTTACTTACATTAGTTTTCCTCAAAACTTACTTTTATCGTATTCTAACAACAATTTCTTAGTTAATATAAGCTTTTATTAAACATTTGTTAGTTTCTTATATGATATTTCCTCAAAACATAGTCTAATAGTATTCTAATAAGAATTTAGTACTTAATATAAGGTTTTATTAAACATTTGTTAGTTACATATATGATTTTTCCTCAAAACATACTGTTATAGTATTCTAGTATGAATTTAGTAGTTAATATAAGGTTTTATTAAACATTTGTTAGTTACTTACATGATTTTTCCTCAAAACATACTCTTATAGTATTCTAATAAGAATTTAGTAGTTAATATAAGGTTTTATTGAAAATTTTTTAGTTACTTACGTGAGTTTTCCTCAAAACATAGTTTTATCGTATTCTAACAACAATTTCTTAGTTAATATACAGTTTTATTAAACATTTGTTAGTTACTTATATGATTTTTCCTCAAAACATACTCTTATAGTATTATAATAAGAATTTAGTAGTTAATAAAAGGTTTTATTAAACATTGGTTATTTACTTATATGATTTTTCCTCAAAACATACTCATATAATATTCTAATATGAATTTAGTAGTTAATATAAGGTTTTATTAAACATTTGTTAGTTACTTATATGAGATTTCCTCAAAAACATACTCTTATAGTATTCTAATAAGAATTTAGGAATTAATATAAAGTTTTACTAAACATTCGTTAGTTACTTATATGAGATTTCCTCAAAACATACTCTTATAGTATTCAAATATAAATTTAGTAGTTAATATAAGGTTTTATTAAACATTTGTTAGTTACTTATATGATTTTTCCTCAAAACATACTCTTATAGTATTCTAATACGAATTTAGTAGTTAATGTAAGGTTTTATTAAACATTTGTTATTTACTTATATGATTTTTCCTCAAAACATACACTTATAGTATTCTAATATGAATTTAGTAGTTAATATATGGTTTTATTAAACATTTGTTAGTTACTTATATGATTTCTCCTCAAAACATACTCTTATAGTATTCTAATATGAATTTAGTAGTTAATATAAGGTTTTATTCAACATTTGTTAGTTACTTGTATGATTTTTCCTCAAAACATACTCTTATAATATTCTAATATGAATTTAGTTGTTAATATAAGGTTTTATTAAACATTTGTTTGTTACTTATATGATTTCGTCTCAAAACATACTCTATAGTATTCTAATATGAATTTAGTAGTTAATATAAGGTTTTATTAAACATTTGTTAGTTACTTATATGATTTCTCCTTAAAACATACTCTTAGTACTTAATATAAGGTTTTATTAAACATTTGTTAGTTAATATAAGGTTTTATTGAACATTTGTTAGTTACTTACATTAGTTTTCCTCAAAACATACTTTTATCGTATTCTAACAACAATTTCTTAGTTAATATAAGGTTTTATTAAACATTTGTTAGTTTCTTATATGATATTTCCTCAAAACATAGTCTAATAGTATTCTAATAAGAATTTAGTACTTAATATAAGGTTTTATTAAACATTTGTTAGTTACATATATGATTTTTCCTCAAAACATACTGTTATAGTATTCTAGTATGAATTTAGTAGTTAATATAAGGTTTTATTAAACATTTGTTAGTTACTTACATGATTTTTCCGCAAAACATACTCTTATAGTATTCTAATAAGAATTTAGTAGTTAATATAAGGTTTTATTAAACATTTGTTATTTACTTATATGATTTTTCCTCAAAACATACTCTTATAGTATTCTAACATGAATTTAGTAGTTAATATAATTATAAGAGTATGTTTTGAGGAAAAATCATATAAGTAACCAACAAATGTTTAATAAAACTTTATATTAACTACTAAATTCATATTGGAATACTATAAGAGTATGTTTTGAGGAGAAATCATATAAGTAACTAACAAATGTTGAATAAAACCTTATATTAACTACTAAATTCATATTAGAATACTATAAGAGTATGTTTTGAGGAAAAATCATATAAGTAACTAACAAATGTTTAATAAAACTTTATATTAACTAAGAAATTTTTGTTAGAATACGATAAAAGTATGTTTTTAAAACTCATGTAAGTAACTAACAAATGTTGAATAAAACCTTATATTAACTACTAAATTCATATTAGAATACTATAAGAGTATGTTTTGAGGAGAAATCATATAAGTAACTAACAAATGTTGAATAAAACCCTATATTAACTACTAAATTCATATTAGAATACTATAAGAGTATGTTTTGAAGAGAAATCATATAAGTAACTAACAAATGTTTAATAAAACTTTATATTAACTAAGAAATTTTTGTTAGAATACGATAAAAGTATGTTTTGAGGAAAACTCATGTAAGTAACTAACAAATGTTGAATAAAACCATATATTAACTACTAAATTCATATTAGAATACTATAAGAGTATGTTTTGAGGAGAAATCATATAAGTAACTAACAAATGTTGAATAAAACCTTATATTAACTACTAAATTCATATTAGAATACTATAAGAGTATGTTTTGAGGAGAAATCATATAAGTAACTAACAAATGTTGATTAAAACCTTATATTAACTACTAAATTCATATTAGAATACTATAAGAATATGTTTTGAGGAGAAATCATATAAGTAACTAAAAAATGTTTAATAAAACCTTATATTAACTACTAAATTCATATTAGAATACTATATGAGTATGTTTTGAGGAAAAATCATATAAGTAATAACAAATGTTTAATAAAACTTTATGTTAACTACTAAATTCTTATTAGAATACTATAAGAGTATGTTTTGAGGAAAAATCATATAAGTAAATAACAAATGTTTAATAAAACCTTACATTAACTACTAAATTCATATTAAAATAATATAAGAGTATGTTTTGAGGAAAAATCGTATAAGTAACTAATAGATGTTTAATAAAACTTTATATTAACTAAGAAATTGTTGTTAGAATACGATTAAAGTATGTTTTGATGAAAACTCATGTAAGTAACTAACAAATGTTGAATAAAACTTTATATTAACTACTAAATTCATATTAGAATACTATAAGAGTATGTTTTGAGGAAAAATTATATAAGTAAATAAAAAATGTTTAATAAAATCTTATATTAACTACTAAATTTTTATTAGAATACAACAAGAGTATGTTTTGAGGAAAAATCATATAAGTAACTAACAAATGTTTAATAAAACCTTATATTAACTACTAAATTTAAATTTGAATACTATAAGAGTATGTTTTGAGGAAAAATCATATAAGTAACCAACAAATGTTTAATAAAACTTTATATTAACTAAGAAATTTTTGTTAGAATACGATAAAAGTATGTTTTGAGGAAAACTCATGTAAGTAACTAACAAATGTTGAATAAAACCTTATATTAACTACTAAATTCATATTAGAATACTATAAGAGTATGTTTTGAGGAGAAATCATATAAGTAACTAACAAATGTTTAAAAAAACCTTATATTAACTATTAAATTCATATTAGAATACTATAAGAGTATGTTTTGAGGAGAAATCATATAAGTAACTAACAAATGTTGAATAAAACCCTATATTAACTACTAAATTCATATTAGAATACTATAAGAGTATGTTTTGAGGAAAAATCTTATAAGTAACTAATAAATGTTTAATAAAACTTTATATTAACTAAGAAATTTTTGTTAGAATACGATAAAAGTATGTTTTGATGAAAACTCATGTAAGTAACTTACAAATGTTGAATAAAACCTTATATTAACTACTAAATTCATATTAGAATACTATAAGAGTATGTTTTGAGGAAAAATCATATAAGTAAATAAAAAATGTTGAATAAAACCCTATATTAACTACTAAATTCATATTAGAATACTATAAGAGTATGTTTTGAAGAGAAATCATATAAGTAACTAACAAATGTTTAATAAAACTTTATATTAACTAAGAAATTTTTGTTAGAATACGATAAAAGTATGTTTTGATGAAAACTCATGTAAGTAACTTACAAATGTTGATTAAAACCTTATATTAACTACTAAATTCATATTAGAATACTATAAGAATATGTTTTGAGGAGAAATCATATAAGTAACTAAAAAATGTTTAATAAAACCTTATATTAACTACTAAATTCATATTAGAATACTATATGAGTATGTTTTGAGGAAAAATCATATAAGTAATAACAAATGTTTAATAAAACTTTATGTTAACTACTAAATTCTTATTAGAATACTATAAGAGTATGTTTTGAGGAAAAATCATATAAGTAAATAACAAATGTTTAATAAAACCTTACATTAACTACTAAATTCATATTAAAATAATATAAGAGTATGTTTTGAGGAAAAATCCTATAAGTAACTAATAGATGTTTATGAGTCATGGGTATGGCGTAACCTGGTACATGTAAAAAATGAACTCAAAGATGCTATGGAGGCCGACGGTTCCCTGGATTTCAGCTTACAGCAGTTCTGTCTGCCGAACGGAAAACTCTCTTGCGCTAAGCTTTACCAGCTCCTTCGTACTAAGACTGAGGAGGTGGATTGGGGAGGAATTCTCTGGGGCCGTCTCCAATGTAATAGATGGTCATTCATTGTATGGTTGGCTGCGCAGAAGCGTTTGTATACGGGCCAGAAGATAAAGCACTGGAGAGGATTGGAAGCAGCAGATTGTGTCCTTTGTAAAAGGGAAGAGGAAACCGAAAATCATTTGTGGTTTGGGTGCTCGGAAATCAGAAAAGTGCAGGAGATAGTCTTTGACTGGGTCGGCATCGGATGCAGCTTTGCTACCATGGATGACTACCTCGCTTGGTTTGCGAGAGAGTCTGACCGAGTGCGGAAGTGCCAAATGTTCCAAGCCAAACTCCTTGTCTTTCAAGCTCTTATCTATTTCACATGGAAAGCAAGGAATGGAGTGCTTTTCCGTGAGGGGAACCTTTGTTCCTTCCACTATTGCAGCTGAAATTATTGGCCATTGTAGAAGCAGAATTTCCGCCAAATGGAAATGTAAGCGGATTGTAGATACGTGGGGTAGTAGGGGGAATCGTTAGTCCCTGTTTGGAAGTTGGATGGTATAGCTGGGGAAGGAGTGAAGTAGGCTTAGATGGGATAAGAAAGGATATGTTAGTGATACTTACAGTAGAGTTTGTTGGAGAGATTGGGTATTCTTTTTTGGGTACAGATTAGTTGTCGATGTTGTTGGGATCCCATTTTGTTGCTTGGGTTCCTGATTTACTTTTTTTTTGTTTTTACGAGTACAACCCCCTTGTATGGTTTACTCTTTTTTGTATTTTCTTGGTTTAACCACCACATCTATATATTTACCACTTCAGAACTAATAGATGTTTAATAAAACTTTATATTAACTAAGAAATTGTTGTTAGAATACGATAAAAGTATGTTTTGATGAAAACTCATGTAAGTAACTAACAAATTTTGAATAAAACTTTATATTAACTACTAAATTCATATTAGAATACTATAAGAGTATGTTTTGAGGAAAAATCATATAAGTAAATAAAAAATGTTTAATAAAATCTTATATTAACTACTAAATTTTTATTAGAATACAACAAGAGTATGTTTTGAGGAAAAATCATATAAGTAACTAACAAATGTTTAATAAAACCTTATATTAACTACTAAATTTAAATTTGAATACTATAAGAGTATGTTTTGAGGAAAAATCATATAAGTAACCAACAAATGTTTAATAAAACTTTATATTAACTAAGAAATTTTTGTTAGAATACGATAAAAGTATGTTTTGAGGAAAACTCATGTAAGTAACTAACAAATGTTGAATAAAACCTTATATTAACTACTAAATTCATATTAGAATACTATAAGAGTATGTTTTGAGGAGAAATCATATAAGTAACTAACAAATTTAAAAAAACCTTATATTAACTATTAAATTCATATTAGAATACTATAAGAGTATGTTTTGAGGAGAAATCATATAAGTAACTAACAAATGTTGAATAAAACCCTATATTAACTACTAAATTCATATTAGAAAACTATAAGAGTATGTTTTGAGGAAAAATCTTATAAGTAACTAACAAATGTTTAATAAAACTTTATATTAACTAAGAAATTTTTGTTAGAATACGATAAAAGTATGTTTTGATGAAAACTCATGTAAGTAACTTACAAATGTTGAATAAAACCTTATATTAACTACTAAATTCATATTAGAATACTATAAGAGTATGTTTTTAGGAAAAATCATATAAGTAAATAAAAAATGTTTAATAAAACTTTATATTAACTACTAAATTTTTATTAGAATACAACAAGAGTATGTTTTGAGGAAAAATCATATAAGTAACTAACAAATGTTTAATAAAACTTTATATTAACTACTAAATTTAAATTTGAATACTATAAGAGTATGTTTTGAGGAAAAATCATATAAGTAACCAACAAATGTTTAATAAAACGTTATATTAACCAAGAAATTGTTGTTAGAATACGATAAAGGTATGTTTTGAGGAAAACTCATTTAAGTAACTAAGAAATTTTGAATAAAACCTTATATTAACTACTAAATTCATATTAGATTACTATAAGAGTATGTTTTGAGGAAAAATCATATAAGTAAATAAAAAATGTTTAATAAAACCTTATATTAACTACTAAATTCATATTAGAATACTATAAGAGTATGTTTTGAGGAAAAATCATATAAGTAATAACAAATATTTAATAAAACCTTATATTAACTACTAAATTCATATTAGAATACTATAAGAGTATGTTTTGAGGAGAAATCATATAAGTAACTAACAAATGTTTAATAAAACCTTTATATTAACTACTAAATTCTTATTAGAATACTATAAGAGTATGTTTTGAGGAAAAATCATATAAGTAAATAACAAATAATTAATAAAACCTTACATTAACTACTAAATTCATATTAAAATATTATAAGAGTATGTTTTGAGGAAAAATCGTATAAGTAACTAATAGATGTTTAATAAAACTTTATATTAACTAAGAAATTGTTGTTAGAATACGATAAAAGTATGTTTTGATGAAAACTCATGTAAGTAACTAACAAATGTTGAATAAAACCTTATATTAACTACTAAATTCATATTAGAATACTATAAGAATATGTTTTGAGGAGAAATCATATAAGTAACTAAAAAATGTTTAATAAAACCTTATATTAACTACTAAATTCATATTAGAATACTATATGAGTATGTTTTGAGGAAAAATCATATAAGTAATAACAAATGTTTAATAAAACCTTATGTTAACCACTAAATTCTTATTAGAATACTATAAGAGTATGTTTTGAGGAAAAATCATATAAGTAAATAACAAATGTTTAATAAAACCTTACATTAACAACTAAATTCATATTAAAATAATATAAGAGTATGTTTTGAGGAAAAATCGTATAAGTAACTAATAGATGTTTAATAAAACTTTATATTAACTAAGAAATTGTTGTTAGAATACGATAAAAGTATGTTTTGATGAAAACTCATGTAAGTAACTAACAAATGTTGAATAAAACTTTATATTAACTACTAAATTCATATTAGAATACTATAAGAGTATGTTTTGAGGAAAAATCATATAAGTAAATGAAAAATGTTTAATAAAATCTAATATTAACTACTAAATTTTTATTAGAATACAACAAGAGTATGTTTTGAGGAAAAATCATATAAGTAACTAACAAATGTTTAATAAAACCTTATATTAACTACTAAATTTAAATTTGAATACTATAAGAGTATGTTTTGAGGAAAAATCATATAAGTAACCAACAAATGTTTAATAAAACTTTATATTAACTAAGAAATTGTTGTTAGAATACGATAAAGGTATGTTTTGAGGAAAACTCATTTAAGTAACTAACAAATGTTGAATAAAACCTTATATTAACTACTAAATTCATATTAGAATACTATAAGAGTATGTTTTGAGGAAAAATCATATAAGTAAATAAAAAATGTTTAATAAAACCTTATATTAACTACTAAATTTTTATTAGAATACAACAAGAGTATGTTTTGAGGAAAAATCATATTAGTAACTAGCAAATGTTTAATAAAACCTTATATTAACTACTAAATTTAAATTTGAATACTATAAGAGTATGTTTTGTGGAAAAATCATATAAGTAACCAACAAATGTTTAATAAAACTTTATATTAACTAAGAAATTGTTGTTAGAATACGATAAAGGTATGTTTTGAGGAAAACTAATTTAAGTAACTAACAAATGTTGAATAAAACCTTATATTAACTACAAAATTCATATTAGAATACTATAAGAGTATGTTTTGAGGAAAAATCATATAAGTAAATAAAAAATGTTTAATAAAACCTTATATTAACTACTAAATTTTTATTAGAATACAACAAGAGTATGTTTTGAGGAAAAATCATATAAGTGACTATCAAATGTTTAATAAAACCTTATATTAACTACTAAATTTAAATTTGAATACTATAAGAGTATGTTTTGAGGAAAAATCATATAAGTAACCAACAAATGTTTAATAAAACTTTATATTAACTAAGAAATTGTTGTTAGAATACGATAAAGGTATGTTTTGAGGAAAACTCATTTAAGTAACTAACAAATGTTGAATAAAACCTTATATTAACTACTAAATTCTTATTAGAATACTATAAGAGTATGTTTTGGGGAAAAATCATATAAGTAAATAACAAATGTTTAATAAAACCTTAAATTAACTACTAAATTCATATTAGAATACTATAAGAGTATGTTTTGAGGAAAACTCATTTAAGTAACTAACAAATGTTGAATAAAACCTTATATTAACTACTAAATTCATATTAGAATACTATAAGAGTATGTTTTGAGGAGAAATCATATAAGTAACTAACAAATGTTGAATAAAACCTTATATTAACTACTAAATTCATATTAGAATACTATAAGAGTATGTTTTGAGGAGAAATCATATAAGTAACTAACAAATGTTGATTAAAACCTTATATTAACTACTAAATTCATATTAGAATACTATAAGAGTATGTTTTGAGGAGAAATCATATAAGTAACTAAAAAATGTTTAATAAAACCTTATATTAACTACTAAATTCATATTAGAATACTATATGAGTATGTTTTGAGGAAAAATCATATAAGTAATAACAAATGTTTAATAAAACCTTATGTTAACTACTAAATTCTTATTAGAATACTATAAGAGTATGTTTTGAGGAAAAATCATATAAGTAAATAACAAATGTTTAATAAAACCTTACATTAACTACTAAATTCATATTAAAATAATATAAGAGTATGTTTTGAGGAAAAATCGTATAAGTAACTAATAGATGTTTAATAAAACTTTCTATTAACTAAGAAATTGTTGTTAGAATACGATAAAAGTATGTTTTGATGAAAACTCATGTAAGTAACTAACAAATGTTGAATAAAACCTTATATTAACTACTAAATTCATATTAGAATACTATAAGAGTATGTTTTGAGGAAAAATCATATAAGTAAATAAAAAATGTTTAATAAAACCTTATATTAACTACTAAATTTTTATTAGAATACAACAAGAGTATGTTTTGAGGAAAAATCATATAAGTAACTAACAAATGTTTAAAAAAACCCTATATTAACTACTAAATTTAAATTTGAATACTATAAGAGTATGTTTTGAGGAAAAATCATATAAGTAACCAACAAATGTTTAATAAAACTTTATATTAACTAAGAAATTGTTGTTAGAATACGATAAAGGTATGTTTTGAGGAAAACTCATTTAAGTAACTAACAAATGTTGAATTAAACCTTATATTAACTACTAAATTCATATTAGAATACTATAAGAGTATGTTTTGAGGAAAAATCATATAAGTAAATAAAAAATGTTTAATAAAACCTTATATTAACTACTAAATTTTTATTAGAATACAACAAGAGTATGTTTTGAGGAAAAATCATATTAGTAACTAGCAAATGTTTAATAAAACCTTATATTAACTACTAAATTTAAATTTGAATACTATAAGAGTATGTTTTGTGGAAAAATCATATAAGTAACCAACAAATGTTTAATAAAACTTTATATTAACTAAGAAATTGTTGTTAGAATACGATAAAGGTATGTTTTGAGGAAAACTAATTTAAGTAACTAACAAATGTTGAATAAAACCTTATATTAACTACAAAATTCATATTAGAATACTATAAGAGTATGTTTTGAGGAAAAATCATATAAGTAAATAAAAAATGTTTAATAAAACCTTATATTAACTACTAAATTTTTATTAGAATACAACAAGAGTATGTTTTGAGGAAAAATCATATAAGTGACTATCAAATGTTTAATAAAACCTTATATTAACTACTAAATTTAAATTTGAATACTATAAGAGTATGTTTTGAGGAAAAATCATATAAGTAACCAACAAATGTTTAATAAAACTTTATATTAACTAAGAAATTGTTGTTAGAATACGATAAAGGTATGTTTTGAGGAAAACTCATTTAAGTAACTAACAAATGTTGAATAAAACCTTATATTAACTACTAAATTCTTATTAGAATACTATAAGAGTATGTTTTGGGGAAAAATCATATAAGTAAATAACAAATGTTTAATAAAACCTTAAATTAACTACTAAATTCATATTAGAATACTATAAGAGTATGTTTTGAGGAAAACTCATTTAAGTAACTAACAAATGTTGAATAAAACCTTATATTAACTACTAAATTCATATTAGAATACTATAAGAGTATGTTTTGAGGAGAAATCATATAAGTAACTAACAAATGTTGAATAAAACCTTATATTAACTACTAAATTCATATTAGAATACTATAAGAGTATGTTTTGAGGAGAAATCATATAAGTAACTAACAAATGTTGATTAAAACCTTATATTAACTACTAAATTCATATTAGAATACTATAAGAGTATGTTTTGAGGAGAAATCATATAAGTAACTAAAAAATGTTTAATAAAACCTTATATTAACTACTAAATTCATATTAGAATACTATATGAGTATGTTTTGAGGAAAAATCATATAAGTAATAACAAATGTTTAATAAAACCTTATGTTAACTACTAAATTCTTATTAGAATACTATAAGAGTATGTTTTGAGGAAAAATCATATAAGTAAATAACAAATGTTTAATAAAACCTTACATTAACTACTAAATTCATATTAAAATAATATAAGAGTATGTTTTGAGGAAAAATCGTATAAGTAACTAATAGATGTTTAATAAAACTTTCTATTAACTAAGAAATTGTTGTTAGAATACGATAAAAGTATGTTTTGATGAAAACTCATGTAAGTAACTAACAAATGTTGAATAAAACCTTATATTAACTACTAAATTCATATTAGAATACTATAAGAGTATGTTTTGAGGAAAAATCATATAAGTAAATAATAAATGTTTAATAAAACCTTATATTAACTACTAAATTTTTATTAGAATACAACAAGAGTATGTTTTGAGGAAAAATCATATCAGTAACTAACAAATGTTTAAAAAAACCCTATATTAACTACTAAATTTAAATTTGAATACTATAAGAGTATGTTTTGAGGAAAAATCATATAAGTAACCAACAAATGTTTAATAAAACTTTATATTAACTAAGAAATTGTTGTTAGAATACGATAAAGGTATGTTTTGAGGAAAACTCATTTAAGTAACTAACAAATGTTGAATTAAACCTTATATTAACTACTAAATTCATATTAGAATACTATAAGAGTATGTTTTGAGGAAAAATCATATAAGTAAATAAAAAATGTTTAATAAAACCTTATATTAACTACTAAATTTTTATTAGAATACAAAAAGAGTATGTTTTGAGGAAAAATCATATAAGTAACTAACAAATGTTTAATAAAACCTTAAATTAACTACTAAATTTAAATTTGAATACTATAAGAGTATGTTTTGAGGAAAATTCATATAAGTAACCAACAAATGTTTAATAAAACTTTATATTAACTAAGAAATTGTTGTTAGAACACGATAAAGGTATGTTTTGAGGAAAACTCATTTAAGTAACTAACAAATGTTGAATAAAACCTTATATTAACTACTAAATTCTTATTAGAATACTATAAGAGTATGTTTTGAGGAGAAATCATATAAGTAACTAACAAATGTTGAATAAAACCTTATATTAACTACTAAATTCATATTAGAATACTATAAGAGTATGTTTTGAGGAGAAATCATATAAGTAACTAACAAATGTTGAATAAAACCCTATATTAAATACTAAATTCATATTAGAATACTATAAGAGTATGTTTTGAGGAGAAATCTTATAAGTAACTAACAAATGTTTAATAAAACTTTATATTAACTAAGAAATTTTTGTTAGAATACGATAAAAGTATGTTTTGAGGAAAACTCATGTAAGTAACTAACAAATGTTGAATAAAACCTTATATTAACTACTAAATTCATATTAGAATACTATAAGAGTATGTTTTGAGGAGAAATCATATAAGTAACTAACAAATGTTGAATAAAACCCTATATTAAATACTAAATTCATATTAGAATACTATAAGAGTATGTTTTGAGGAGAAATCTTATAAGTAACTAACAAATGTTTAATAAAACTTTATATTAACTAAGAAATTTTTGTTAGAATACGATAAAAGTATGTTTTGAGGAAAACTCATGTAAGTAACTAACAAATGTTGAATAAAACCTTATATTAACTACTAAATTCATATTAGAATACTATAAGAGTATGTTTTGAGGAGAAATCATATAAGTAACTAACAAATGTTGAATAAAACCTTATATTAACTACTAAATTCATATTAGAATACTATAAGAGTATGTTTTGAGGAGAAATCATATAAGTAACTAACAAATGTTGATTAAAACCTTATATTAACTACTAAATTTATATTAGAATACTATAAGAGTATGTTTTGAGCAGAAATCATATAAATAACTAAAAAATGTTTAATAAAACCTTATATTAACTACTAAATTTAAATTTGAATACTATAAGAGTATGTTTTGAGGAAAATTCATATAAGTAACCAACAAATGTTTAATAAAACTTTATATTAACTAAGAAATTGTTGTTAGAACACGATAAAGGTATGTTTTGAGGAAAACTCATTTAAGTAACTAACAAATGTTGAATAAAACCTTATATTAACTACTAAATTCATATTAGAATACTATAAGAGTATGTTTTGAGGAAAAATCATATAAGTAAATAAAAAATGTTTAATAAAACCTTATATTAACTACTAAATTTTTATTAGAATACAACAAGAGTATGTTTTGAGGAAAAATCATATAAGTAACTAACAAATGTTTAAAAAAACCTTATATTAACTACTAAATTTAAATTTGAATACTATAAGAGTATATTTTGAGGAAAAATCATATAAGTAACCAACAAATGTTTAATAAAACTTTATATTAACTAAGAAATTGTTGTTAGAATACGATAAAGGTATGTTTTGAGGAAAACTCATTTAAGTAACTAACAAATGTTGAATTAAACCTTATATTAACTACTAAATTCATATTAGAATACTATAAGAGTATGTTTTGAGGAAAAATCATATAAGTAAATAAAAAATGTTTAATAAAACCTTATATTAACTACTAAATTTTTATTAGAATACAACAAGAGTATGTTTTGAGGAAAAATCATATAAGTAACTAACAAATGTTTAATAAAACCTTATATTAACTACTAAATTTAAATTTGAATACTATAAGAGTATGTTTTGAGGAAAAATCATATAAGTAACCAACAAATGTTTAATAAAACTTTATATTAACTAAGAAATTGTTGTTAGAACACGATAAAGGTATGTTTTGAGGAAAACTCATTTAAGTAACTAACAAATGTTGAATAAAACCTTATATTAACTACTAAATTCTTATTAGAATACTATAAGAGTATGTTTTGAGGAGAAATCATATAAGTAACTAACAAATGTTGAATAAAACCTTATATTAACTACTAAATTTATATTAGAATACTATAAGAGTATGTTTTGAGCAGAAATCATATAAATAACTAAAAAATGTTTAATAAAACCTTATATTAACTACTAAATTCATATTAGAATACTATATGAGTATGTTTTGAGGAAAAATCATATAAGTAATAACAAATGTTTAATAAAACCTTATGTTAACTACTAAATTCTTATTAGAAGAATACTATAAGAGTATGTTTTGAGGAAAAATCATATAAGTAAATAACAAATGTTTAATAAAACCTTACATTAACTACTAAATTCATATTAAAATAATATAAGAGTATGTTTTGAGGAAAAATCGTATAAGTAACTAATAGATGTTTAATAAAACTTTATATTAACTAAGAAATTGTTGTTAGAATACGATAAAAGTATGTTTTGATGAAAACTCATGTAAGTAACTAACAAATGTTGAATAAAACCTTATATTAACTACTAAATTCTTATTAGAATACTATAAGAGTATGTTTTGGGGAAAAATCATATAAGTAAATAACAAATGTTTAATAAAACCTTAAATTAACTACTAAATTCATATTAGAATACTATAAGAGTATGTTTTGAGGAAAACTCATTTAAGTAACTAACAAATGTTGAATAAAACCTTATATTAACTACTAAATTCATATTAGAATACTATAAGAGTATGTTTTGAGGAGAAATCATATAAGTAACTAACAAATGTTGAATAAAACCTTATATTAACTACTAAATTCATATTAGAATACTATAAGAGTATGTTTTGAGGAGAAATCATATAAGTAACTAACAAATGTTGATTAAAACCTTATATTAACTACTAAATTCATATTAGAATACTATAAGAGTATGTTTTGAGGAGAAATCATATAAGTAACTAAAAAATGTTTAATAAAACCTTATATTAACTACTAAATTCATATTAGAATACTATATGAGTATGTTTTGAGGAAAAATCATATAAGTAATAACAAATGTTTAATAAAACCTTATGTTAACTACTAAATTCTTATTAGAATACTATAAGAGTATGTTTTGAGGAAAAATCATATAAGTAAATAACAAATGTTTAATAAAACCTTACATTAACTACTAAATTCATATTAAAATAATATAAGAGTATGTTTTGAGGAAAAATCGTATAAGTAACTAATAGATGTTTAATAAAACTTTCTATTAACTAAGAAATTGTTGTTAGAATACGATAAAAGTATGTTTTGATGAAAACTCATGTAAGTAACTAACAAATGTTGAATAAAACCTTATATTAACTACTAAATTCATATTAGAATACTATAAGAGTATGTTTTGAGGAAAAATCATATAAGTAAATAATAAATGTTTAATAAAACCTTATATTAACTACTAAATTTTTATTAGAATACAACAAGAGTATGTTTTGAGGAAAAATCATATCAGTAACTAACAAATGTTTAAAAAAACCCTATATTAACTACTAAATTTAAATTTGAATACTATAAGAGTATGTTTTGAGGAAAAATCATATAAGTAACCAACAAATGTTTAATAAAACTTTATATTAACTAAGAAATTGTTGTTAGAATACGATAAAGGTATGTTTTGAGGAAAACTCATTTAAGTAACTAACAAATGTTGAATTAAACCTTATATTAACTACTAAATTCATATTAGAATACTATAAGAGTATGTTTTGAGGAAAAATCATATAAGTAAATAAAAAATGTTTAATAAAACCTTATATTAACTACTAAATTTTTATTAGAATACAAAAAGAGTATGTTTTGAGGAAAAATCATATAAGTAACTAACAAATGTTTAATAAAACCTTAAATTAACTACTAAATTTAAATTTGAATACTATAAGAGTATGTTTTGAGGAAAATTCATATAAGTAACCAACAAATGTTTAATAAAACTTTATATTAACTAAGAAATTGTTGTTAGAACACGATAAAGGTATGTTTTGAGGAAAACTCATTTAAGTAACTAACAAATGTTGAATAAAACCTTATATTAACTACTAAATTCTTATTAGAATACTATAAGAGTATGTTTTGAGGAGAAATCATATAAGTAACTAACAAATGTTGAATAAAACCTTATATTAACTACTAAATTCATATTAGAATACTATAAGAGTATGTTTTGAGGAGAAATCATATAAGTAACTAACAAATGTTGAATAAAACCCTATATTAAATACTAAATTCATATTAGAATACTATAAGAGTATGTTTTGAGGAGAAATCTTATAAGTAACTAACAAATGTTTAATAAAACTTTATATTAACTAAGAAATTTTTGTTAGAATACGATAAAAGTATGTTTTGAGGAAAACTCATGTAAGTAACTAACAAATGTTGAATAAAACCTTATATTAACTACTAAATTCATATTAGAATACTATAAGAGTATGTTTTGAGGAGAAATCATATAAGTAACTAACAAATGTTGAATAAAACCTTATATTAACTACTAAATTCATATTAGAATACTATAAGAGTATGTTTTGAGGAGAAATCATATAAGTAACTAACAAATGTTGATTAAAACCTTATATTAACTACTAAATTTATATTAGAATACTATAAGAGTATGTTTTGAGCAGAAATCATATAAATAACTAAAAAATGTTTAATAAAACCTTATATTAACTACTAAATTTAAATTTGAATACTATAAGAGTATGTTTTGAGGAAAATTCATATAAGTAACCAACAAATGTTTAATAAAACTTTATATTAACTAAGAAATTGTTGTTAGAACACGATAAAGGTATGTTTTGAGGAAAACTCATTTAAGTAACTAACAAATGTTGAATAAAACCTTATATTAACTACTAAATTCATATTAGAATACTATAAGAGTATGTTTTGAGGAAAAATCATATAAGTAAATAAAAAATGTTTAATAAAACCTTATATTAACTACTAAATTTTTATTAGAATACAACAAGAGTATGTTTTGAGGAAAAATCATATAAGTAACTAACAAATGTTTAAAAAAACCTTATATTAACTACTAAATTTAAATTTGAATACTATAAGAGTATATTTTGAGGAAAAATCATATAAGTAACCAACAAATGTTTAATAAAACTTTATATTAACTAAGAAATTGTTGTTAGAATACGATAAAGGTATGTTTTGAGGAAAACTCATTTAAGTAACTAACAAATGTTGAATTAAACCTTATATTAACTACTAAATTCATATTAGAATACTATAAGAGTATGTTTTGAGGAAAAATCATATAAGTAAATAAAAAATGTTTAATAAAACCTTATATTAACTACTAAATTTTTATTAGAATACAACAAGAGTATGTTTTGAGGAAAAATCATATAAGTAACTAACAAATGTTTAATAAAACCTTATATTAACTACTAAATTTAAATTTGAATACTATAAGAGTATGTTTTGAGGAAAAATCATATAAGTAACCAACAAATGTTTAATAAAACTTTATATTAACTAAGAAATTGTTGTTAGAACACGATAAAGGTATGTTTTGAGGAAAACTCATTTAAGTAACTAACAAATGTTGAATAAAACCTTATATTAACTACTAAATTCTTATTAGAATACTATAAGAGTATGTTTTGAGGAGAAATCATATAAGTAACTAACAAATGTTGAATAAAACCTTATATTAACTACTAAATTTATATTAGAATACTATAAGAGTATGTTTTGAGCAGAAATCATATAAATAACTAAAAAATGTTTAATAAAACCTTATATTAACTACTAAATTCATATTAGAATACTATATGAGTATGTTTTGAGGAAAAATCATATAAGTAATAACAAATGTTTAATAAAACCTTATGTTAACTACTAAATTCTTATTAGAAGAATACTATAAGAGTATGTTTTGAGGAAAAATCATATAAGTAAATAACAAATGTTTAATAAAACCTTACATTAACTACTAAATTCATATTAAAATAATATAAGAGTATGTTTTGAGGAAAAATCGTATAAGTAACTAATAGATGTTTAATAAAACTTTATATTAACTAAGAAATTGTTGTTAGAATACGATAAAAGTATGTTTTGATGAAAACTCATGTAAGTAACTAACAAATGTTGAATAAAACCTTATATTAACTACTAAATTCATATTAGAATTCTATAAGAATATGTTTTGAGGAGAAATCATATAAGTAACTAAAAAATGTTTAATAAAACCTTATATTAACTACTAAATTCATATTAGAATACTATATGAGTATGTTTTGAGGAAAAATCATATAAGTAATAACAAATGTTTAATAAAACCTTATGTTAACCACTAAATTCTTATTAGAATACTATAAGAGTATGTTTTGAGGAAAAATCATATAAGTAAATAACAAATGTTTAATAAAACCTTACATTAACAACTAAATTCATATTAAAATAATATAAGAGTATGTTTTGAGGGAAAATCGTATAAGTAACTAATAGATGTTTAATAAAACTTTATATTAACTAAGAAATTGTTGTTAGAATACGATAAAAGTATGTTTTGATGAAAACTCATGTAAGTAACTAACAAATGTTGAATAAAACTTTATATTAACTACTAAATTCATATTAGAATACTATAAGAGTATGTTTTGAGGAAAAATCATATAAGTAAATAAAAAATGTTTAATAAAATCTAATATTAACTACTAAATTTTTATTAGAATACAACAAGAGTATGTTTTGAGGAAAAATCATATAAGTAACTAACAAATGTTTAATAAAACCTTATATTAACTACTAAATTTAAATTTGAATACTATAAGAGTATGTTTTGAGGAAAAATCATATAAGTAACCAACAAATGTTTAATAAAACTTTATATTAACTAAGAAATTGTTGTTAGAATACGATAAAGGTATGTTTTGAGGAAAACTCATTTAAGTAACTAACAAATGTTGAATAAAACCTTATATTAACTACTAAATTCATATTAGAATACTATAAGAGTATGTTTTGAGGAAAAATCATATAAGTAAATAAAAAATGTTTAATAAAACCTTATATTAACTACTAAATTTTTATTAGAATATAACAAGAGTATGTTCTGAGGAAAAATCATATTAGTAACTAGCAAATGTTTAATAAAACCTTATATTAACTACTAAATTTAAATTTGAATACTAAAAGAGTATGTTTTGTGGAAAAATCATATAAGTAACCAACAAATGTTTAATAAAACTTTATATTAACTAAGAAATTGTTGTTAGAATACGATAAAGGTATGTTTTGAGGAAAACTAATTTAAGTAACTAACAAATGTTGAATAAAACCTTATATTAACTACAAAATGCATATTATAATACTATAAGAGTATGTTTTGAGGAAAAATCATATAAGTAAATAAAAAATGTTTAATAAAATCTAATATTAACTACTAAATTTTTATTAGAATACAACAAGAGTATGTTTTGAGGAAAAATCATATAAGTAACTAACAAATGTTTAATAAAACCTTATATTAACTACTAAATTTAAATTTGAATACTATAAGAGTATGTTTTGAGGAAAAATCATATAAGTAACCAACAAATGTTTAATAAAACTTTATATTAACTAAGAAATTGTTGTTAGAATACGATAAAGGTATGTTTTGAGGAAAACTCATTTAAGTAACTAACAAATGTTGAATAAAACTTTATATTAACTACTAAATTCATATTAGAATACTATAAGAGTATGTTTTGAGGAAAAATCATATAAGTAAATAAAAAATGTTTAATAAAATCTAATATTAACTACTAAATTTTTATTAGAATACAACAAGAGTATGTTTTGAGGAAAAATCATATAAGTAACTAACAAATGTTTAATAAAACCTTATATTAACTACTAAATTTAAATTTGAATACTATAAGAGTATGTTTTGAGGAAAAATCATATAAGTAACCAACAAATGTTTAATAAAACTTTATATTAACTAAGAAATTGTTGTTAGAATACGATAAAGGTATGTTTTGAGGAAAACTCATGTAAGTAACTAACAAATGTTGAATAAAACCTTATATTAACTACTAAATTCATATTAGAATACTATAAGAGTATGTTTTGAGGAAAAATCATATAAGTAAATAAAAAATGTTTAATAAAACCTTATATTAACTACTAAATTTTTATTAGAATACAACAAGAGTATGTTTTGAGGAAAAATCATATAAGTAACTAACAAATGTTTAAAAAAACCCTATATTAACTACTAAATTTAAATTTGAATACTATAAGAGTATGTTTTGAGGAAAAATCATATAAGTAACCAACAAATGTTTAATAAAACTTTATATTAACTAAGAAATTGTTGTTAGAATACGATAAAGGTATGTTTTGAGGAAAACTCATTTAAGTAACTAACAAATGTTGAATTAAACCTTATATTAACTACTAAATTCATATTAGAATACTATAAGAGTATGTTTTGAGGAAAAATCATATAAGTAAATAAAAAATGTTTAATAAAACCTTATATTAACTACTAAATTTTTATTAGAATACAACAAGAGTATGTTTTGAGGAAAAATCATATTAGTAACTAGCAAATGTTTAATAAAACCTTATATTAACTACTAAATTTAAATTTGAATACTATAAGAGTATGTTTTGTGGAAAAATCATATAAGTAACCAACAAATGTTTAATAAAACTTTATATTAACTAAGAAATTGTTGTTAGAATACGATAAAGGTATGTTTTGAGGAAAACTAATTTAAGTAACTAACAAATGTTGAATAAAACCTTATATTAACTACAAAATTCATATTAGAATACTATAAGAGTATGTTTTGAGGAAAAATCATATAAGTAAATAAAAAATGTTTAATAAAACCTTATATTAACTACTAAATTTTTATTAGAATACAACAAGAGTATGTTTTGAGGAAAAATCATATAAGTGACTATCAAATGTTTAATAAAACCTTATATTAACTACTAAATTTAAATTTGAATACTATAAGAGTATGTTTTGAGGAAAAATCATATAAGTAACCAACAAATGTTTAATAAAACTTTATATTAACTAAGAAATTGTTGTTAGAATACGATAAAGGTATGTTTTGAGGAAAACTCATTTAAGTAACTAACAAATGTTGAATAAAACCTTATATTAACTACTAAATTCTTATTAGAATACTATAAGAGTATGTTTTGGGGAAAAATCATATAAGTAAATAACAAATGTTTAATAAAACCTTAAATTAACTACTAAATTCATATTAGAATACTATAAGAGTATGTTTTGAGGAAAACTCATTTAAGTAACTAACAAATGTTGAATAAAACCTTATATTAACTACTAAATTCATATTAGAATACTATAAGAGTATGTTTTGAGGAGAAATCATATAAGTAACTAACAAATGTTGAATAAAACCTTATATTAACTACTAAATTCATATTAGAATACTATAAGAGTATGTTTTGAGGAGAAATCATATAAGTAACTAACAAATGTTGATTAAAACCTTATATTAACTACTAAATTCATATTAGAATACTATAAGAGTATGTTTTGAGGAGAAATCATATAAGTAACTAAAAAATGTTTAATAAAACCTTATATTAACTACTAAATTCATATTAGAATACTATATGAGTATGTTTTGAGGAAAAATCATATAAGTAATAACAAATGTTTAATAAAACCTTATGTTAACTACTAAATTCTTATTAGAATACTATAAGAGTATGTTTTGAGGAAAAATCATATAAGTAAATAACAAATGTTTAATAAAACCTTACATTAACTACTAAATTCATATTAAAATAATATAAGAGTATGTTTTGAGGAAAAATCGTATAAGTAACTAATAGATGTTTAATAAAACTTTCTATTAACTAAGAAATTGTTGTTAGAATACGATAAAAGTATGTTTTGATGAAAACTCATGTAAGTAACTAACAAATGTTGAATAAAACCTTATATTAACTACTAAATTCATATTAGAATACTATAAGAGTATGTTTTGAGGAAAAATCATATAAGTAAATAATAAATGTTTAATAAAACCTTATATTAACTACTAAATTTTTATTAGAATACAACAAGAGTATGTTTTGAGGAAAAATCATATCAGTAACTAACAAATGTTTAAAAAAACCCTATATTAACTACTAAATTTAAATTTGAATACTATAAGAGTATGTTTTGAGGAAAAATCATATAAGTAACCAACAAATGTTTAATAAAACTTTATATTAACTAAGAAATTGTTGTTAGAATACGATAAAGGTATGTTTTGAGGAAAACTCATTTAAGTAACTAACAAATGTTGAATTAAACCTTATATTAACTACTAAATTCATATTAGAATACTATAAGAGTATGTTTTGAGGAAAAATCATATAAGTAAATAAAAAATGTTTAATAAAACCTTATATTAACTACTAAATTTTTATTAGAATACAAAAAGAGTATGTTTTGAGGAAAAATCATATAAGTAACTAACAAATGTTTAATAAAACCTTAAATTAACTACTAAATTTAAATTTGAATACTATAAGAGTATGTTTTGAGGAAAATTCATATAAGTAACCAACAAATGTTTAATAAAACTTTATATTAACTAAGAAATTGTTGTTAGAACACGATAAAGGTATGTTTTGAGGAAAACTCATTTAAGTAACTAACAAATGTTGAATAAAACCTTATATTAACTACTAAATTCTTATTAGAATACTATAAGAGTATGTTTTGAGGAGAAATCATATAAGTAACTAACAAATGTTGAATAAAACCTTATATTAACTACTAAATTCATATTAGAATACTATAAGAGTATGTTTTGAGGAGAAATCATATAAGTAACTAACAAATGTTGAATAAAACCCTATATTAAATACTAAATTCATATTAGAATACTATAAGAGTATGTTTTGAGGAGAAATCTTATAAGTAACTAACAAATGTTTAATAAAACTTTATATTAACTAAGAAATTTTTGTTAGAATACGATAAAAGTATGTTTTGAGGAAAACTCATGTAAGTAACTAACAAATGTTGAATAAAACCTTATATTAACTACTAAATTCATATTAGAATACTATAAGAGTATGTTTTGAGGAGAAATCATATAAGTAACTAACAAATGTTGAATAAAACCTTATATTAACTACTAAATTCATATTAGAATACTATAAGAGTATGTTTTGAGGAGAAATCATATAAGTAACTAACAAATGTTGATTAAAACCTTATATTAACTACTAAATTTATATTAGAATACTATAAGAGTATGTTTTGAGCAGAAATCATATAAATAACTAAAAAATGTTTAATAAAACCTTATATTAACTACTAAATTTAAATTTGAATACTATAAGAGTATGTTTTGAGGAAAATTCATATAAGTAACCAACAAATGTTTAATAAAACTTTATATTAACTAAGAAATTGTTGTTAGAACACGATAAAGGTATGTTTTGAGGAAAACTCATTTAAGTAACTAACAAATGTTGAATAAAACCTTATATTAACTACTAAATTCATATTAGAATACTATAAGAGTATGTTTTGAGGAAAAATCATATAAGTAAATAAAAAATGTTTAATAAAACCTTATATTAACTACTAAATTTTTATTAGAATACAACAAGAGTATGTTTTGAGGAAAAATCATATAAGTAACTAACAAATGTTTAAAAAAACCTTATATTAACTACTAAATTTAAATTTGAATACTATAAGAGTATATTTTGAGGAAAAATCATATAAGTAACCAACAAATGTTTAATAAAACTTTATATTAACTAAGAAATTGTTGTTAGAATACGATAAAGGTATGTTTTGAGGAAAACTCATTTAAGTAACTAACAAATGTTGAATTAAACCTTATATTAACTACTAAATTCATATTAGAATACTATAAGAGTATGTTTTGAGGAAAAATCATATAAGTAAATAAAAAATGTTTAATAAAACCTTATATTAACTACTAAATTTTTATTAGAATACAACAAGAGTATGTTTTGAGGAAAAATCATATAAGTAACTAACAAATGTTTAATAAAACCTTATATTAACTACTAAATTTAAATTTGAATACTATAAGAGTATGTTTTGAGGAAAAATCATATAAGTAACCAACAAATGTTTAATAAAACTTTATATTAACTAAGAAATTGTTGTTAGAACACGATAAAGGTATGTTTTGAGGAAAACTCATTTAAGTAACTAACAAATGTTGAATAAAACCTTATATTAACTACTAAATTCTTATTAGAATACTATAAGAGTATGTTTTGAGGAGAAATCATATAAGTAACTAACAAATGTTGAATAAAACCTTATATTAACTACTAAATTTATATTAGAATACTATAAGAGTATGTTTTGAGCAGAAATCATATAAATAACTAAAAAATGTTTAATAAAACCTTATATTAACTACTAAATTCATATTAGAATACTATATGAGTATGTTTTGAGGAAAAATCATATAAGTAATAACAAATGTTTAATAAAACCTTATGTTAACTACTAAATTCTTATTAGAAGAATACTATAAGAGTATGTTTTGAGGAAAAATCATATAAGTAAATAACAAATGTTTAATAAAACCTTACATTAACTACTAAATTCATATTAAAATAATATAAGAGTATGTTTTGAGGAAAAATCGTATAAGTAACTAATAGATGTTTAATAAAACTTTATATTAACTAAGAAATTGTTGTTAGAATACGATAAAAGTATGTTTTGATGAAAACTCATGTAAGTAACTAACAAATGTTGAATAAAACCTTATATTAACTACTAAATTCATATTAGAATTCTATAAGAATATGTTTTGAGGAGAAATCATATAAGTAACTAAAAAATGTTTAATAAAACCTTATATTAACTACTAAATTCATATTAGAATACTATATGAGTATGTTTTGAGGAAAAATCATATAAGTAATAACAAATGTTTAATAAAACCTTATGTTAACCACTAAATTCTTATTAGAATACTATAAGAGTATGTTTTGAGGAAAAATCATATAAGTAAATAACAAATGTTTAATAAAACCTTACATTAACAACTAAATTCATATTAAAATAATATAAGAGTATGTTTTGAGGGAAAATCGTATAAGTAACTAATAGATGTTTAATAAAACTTTATATTAACTAAGAAATTGTTGTTAGAATACGATAAAAGTATGTTTTGATGAAAACTCATGTAAGTAACTAACAAATGTTGAATAAAACTTTATATTAACTACTAAATTCATATTAGAATACTATAAGAGTATGTTTTGAGGAAAAATCATATAAGTAAATAAAAAATGTTTAATAAAATCTAATATTAACTACTAAATTTTTATTAGAATACAACAAGAGTATGTTTTGAGGAAAAATCATATAAGTAACTAACAAATGTTTAATAAAACCTTATATTAACTACTAAATTTAAATTTGAATACTATAAGAGTATGTTTTGAGGAAAAATCATATAAGTAACCAACAAATGTTTAATAAAACTTTATATTAACTAAGAAATTGTTGTTAGAATACGATAAAGGTATGTTTTGAGGAAAACTCATTTAAGTAACTAACAAATGTTGAATAAAACCTTATATTAACTACTAAATTCATATTAGAATACTATAAGAGTATGTTTTGAGGAAAAATCATATAAGTAAATAAAAAATGTTTAATAAAACCTTATATTAACTACTAAATTTTTATTAGAATATAACAAGAGTATGTTCTGAGGAAAAATCATATTAGTAACTAGCAAATGTTTAATAAAACCTTATATTAACTACTAAATTTAAATTTGAATACTAAAAGAGTATGTTTTGTGGAAAAATCATATAAGTAACCAACAAATGTTTAATAAAACTTTATATTAACTAAGAAATTGTTGTTAGAATACGATAAAGGTATGTTTTGAGGAAAACTAATTTAAGTAACTAACAAATGTTGAATAAAACCTTATATTAACTACAAAATGCATATTATAATACTATAAGAGTATGTTTTGAGGAAAAATCATATAAGTAAATAAAAAATGTTTAATAAAATCTAATATTAACTACTAAATTTTTATTAGAATACAACAAGAGTATGTTTTGAGGAAAAATCATATAAGTAACTAACAAATGTTTAATAAAACCTTATATTAACTACTAAATTTAAATTTGAATACTATAAGAGTATGTTTTGAGGAAAAATCATATAAGTAACCAACAAATGTTTAATAAAACTTTATATTAACTAAGAAATTGTTGTTAGAATACGATAAAGGTATGTTTTGAGGAAAACTCATTTAAGTAACTAACAAATGTTGAATAAAACTTTATATTAACTACTAAATTCATATTAGAATACTATAAGAGTATGTTTTGAGGAAAAATCATATAAGTAAATAAAAAATGTTTAATAAAATCTAATATTAACTACTAAATTTTTATTAGAATACAACAAGAGTATGTTTTGAGGAAAAATCATATAAGTAACTAACAAATGTTTAATAAAACCTTATATTAACTACTAAATTTAAATTTGAATACTATAAGAGTATGTTTTGAGGAAAAATCATATAAGTAACCAACAAATGTTTAATAAAACTTTATATTAACTAAGAAATTGTTGTTAGAATACGATAAAGGTATGTTTTGAGGAAAACTCATTTAAGTAACTAACAAATGTTGAATAAAACCTTATATTAACTACTAAATTCATATTAGAATACTATAAGAGTATGTTTTGAGGAAAAATCATATAAGTAAATAAAAAATGTTTAATAAAATCTAATATTAACTACTAAATTTTTATTAGAATACAACAAGAGTATGTTTTGAGGAAAAATCATATAAGTAACTAACAAATGTTTAATAAAACCTTATATTAACTACTAAATTTAAATTTGAATACTATAAGAGTATGTTTTGAGGAAAAATCATATAAGTAACCAACAAATGTTTAATAAAACTTTATATTAACTAAGAAATTGTTGTTAGAATACGATAAAGGTATGTTTTGAGGAAAACTCATTTAAGTAACTAACAAATGTTGAATAAAACCTTATATTAACTACTAAATTCATATTAGAATACTATAAGAGTATGTTTTGAGGAAAAATCATATAAGTAAATAAAAAATGTTTAATAAAACCTTATATTAACTACTAAATTTTTATTAGAATATAACAAGAGTATGTTCTGAGGAAAAATCATATTAGTAACTAGCAAATGTTTAATAAAACCTTATATTAACTACTAAATTTAAATTTGAATACTATAAGAGTATGTTTTGTGGAAAAATCATATAAGTAATCAACAAATGTTTAATAAAACTTTATATTAACTAAGAAATTGTTGTTAGAATACGATAAAGGTATGTTTTGAGGAAAACTAATTTAAGTAACTAACAAATGTTGAATAAAACCTTATATTAACTACAAAATTCATATTAGAATACTATAAGAGTATGTTTTGAGGAAAAATCATATAAGTAAATAAAAAATGTTTAATAAAACCTTATATTAACTACTAAATTTTTATTAGAATACAACAAGAGTATGTTTTGAGGAAAAATCATATAAGTGACTAACAAATGTTTAATAAAACCTTATATTAACTACTAAATTTAAATTTGAATACTATAAGAGTATGTTTTGAGGAAAAATCATATAAGTAACCAACAAATGTTTAATAAAACTTTATATTAACTAAGAAATTGTTGTTAGAATACGATAAAGGTATGTTTTGAGGAAAACTCATTTAAGTAACTAACAAATGTTGAATAAAACCTTATATTAACTACTAAATTCTTATTAGAATACTATAAGAGTATGTTTTGGGGAAAAATCATATAAGTAAATAACAAATGTTTAATAAAACCTTAAATTAACTACTAAATTCATATTAGAATACTATAAGAGTATGTTTTGAGGAAAACTCATTTAAGTAACTAACAAATGTTGAATAAAACCTTATATTAACTACTAAATTCATATTAGAATACTATAAGAGTATGTTTTGAGGAGAAATCATATAAGTAACTAACAAATGTTGAATAAAACCTTATATTAACTACTAAATTCATATTAGAATACTATAAGAGTATGTTTTGAGGAGAAATCATATAAGTAACTAACAAATGTTGATTAAAACCTTATATTAACTACTAAATTCATATTAGAATACTATAAGAGTATGTTTTGAGGAGAAATCATATAAGTAACTAAAAAATGTTTAATAAAACCTTATATTAACTACTAAATTCATATTAGAATACTATATGAGTATGTTTTGAGGAAAAATCATATAAGTAATAACAAATGTTTAATAAAACCTTATGTTAACTACTAAATTCTTATTAGAATACTATAAGAGTATGTTTTGAGGAAAAATCATATAAGTAAATAACAAATGTTTAATAAAACCTTACATTAACTACTAAATTCATATTAAAATAATATAAGAGTATGTTTTGAGGAAAAATCGTATAAGTAACTAATAGATGTTTAATAAAACTTTATATTAACTAAGAAATTGTTGTTAGAATACGATAAAAGTATGTTTTGATGAAAACTCATGTAAGTAACTAACAAATGTTGAATAAAACTTTATATTAACTACTAAATTCATATTAGAATACTATAAGAGTATGTTTTGAGGAAAAATCATATAAGTAAATAAAAAATGTTTAATAAAATCTAATATTAACTACTAAATTTTTATTAGAATACAACAAGAGTATGTTTTGAGGAAAAATCATATAAGTAACTAACAAATGTTTAATAAAACCTTATATTAACTACTAAATTTAAATTTGAATACTATAAGACTATGTTTTGAGGAAAAATCATATAAGTAACCAACAAATGTTTAATAAAACTTTATATTAACTAAGAAATTGTTGTTAGAATACGATAAAGGTATGTTTTGAGGAAAACTCATTTAAGTAACTAACAAATGTTGAATAAAACCTTATATTAACTACTAAATTCATATTAGAATACTATAAGAGTATGTTTTGAGGAAAAATCATATAAGTAAATAAAAAATGTTTAATAAAACCTTATATTAACTACTAAATTTTTATTAAAATATAACAAGAGTATGTTCTGAGGAAAAATCATATTAGTAACTAGCAAATGTTTAATAAAACCTTATATTAACTACTAAATTTAAATTTGAATACTATAAGAGTATGTTTTGTGGAAAAATCATATAAGTAACCAACAAATGTTTAATAAAACTTTATATTAACTAAGAAATTGTTGTTAGAATACGATAAAGGTATGTTTTGAGGAAAACTAATTTAAGTAACTAACAAATGTTGAATAAAACCTTATATTAACTACAAAATGCATATTATAATACTATAAGAGTATGTTTTGAGGAAAAATCATATAAGTAAATAAAAAATGTTTAATAAAATCTAATATTAACTACTAAATTTTTATTAGAATACAACAAGAGTATGTTTTGAGGAAAAATCATATAAGTAACTAACAAATGTTTAATAAAACCTTATATTAACTACTAAATTTAAATTTGAATACTATAAGAGTATGTTTTGAGGAAAAATCATATAAGTAACCAACAAATGTTTAATAAAACTTTATATTAACTAAGAAATTGTTGTTAGAATACGATAAAGGTATGTTTTGAGGAAAACTCATTTAAGTAACTAACAAATGTTGAATAAAACCTTATATTAACTACTAAATTCATATTAGAATACTATAAGAGTATGTTTTGAGGAAAAATCATATAAGTAAATAAAAAATGTTTAATAAAACCTTATATTAACTACTAAATTTTTATTAGAATATAACAAGAGTATGTTCTGAGGAAAAATCATATTAGTAACTAGCAAATGTTTAATAAAACCTTATATTAACTACTAAATTTAAATTTGAATACTATAAGAGTATGTTTTGTGGAAAAATCATATAAGTAATCAACAAATGTTTAATAAAACTTTATATTAACTAAGAAATTGTTGTTAGAATACGATAAAGGTATGTTTTGAGGAAAACTAATTTAAGTAACTAACAAATGTTGAATAAAACCTTATATTAACTACAAAATTCATATTAGAATACTATAAGAGTATGTTTTGAGGAAAAATCATATAAGTAAATAAAAAATGTTTAATAAAACCTTATATTAACTACTAAATTTTTATTAGAATACAACAAGAGTATGTTTTGAGGAAAAATCATATAAGTGACTAACAAATGTTTAATAAAACCTTATATTAACTACTAAATTTAAATTTGAATACTATAAGAGTATGTTTTGAGGAAAAATCATATAAGTAACCAACAAATGTTTAATAAAACTTTATATTAACTAAGAAATTGTTGTTAGAATACGATAAAGGTATGTTTTGAGGAAAACTCATTTAAGTAACTAACAAATGTTGAATAAAACCTTATATTAACTACTAAATTCTTATTAGAATACTATAAGAGTATGTTTTGGGGAAAAATCATATAAGTAAATAACAAATGTTTAATAAAACCTTAAATTAACTACTAAATTCATATTAGAATACTATAAGAGTATGTTTTGAGGAAAACTCATTTAAGTAACTAACAAATGTTGAATAAAACCTTATATTAACTACTAAATTCATATTAGAATACTATAAGAGTATGTTTTGAGGAGAAATCATATAAGTAACTAACAAATGTTGAATAAAACCTTATATTAACTACTAAATTCATATTAGAATACTATAAGAGTATGTTTTGAGGAGAAATCATATAAGTAACTAACAAATGTTGATTAAAACCTTATATTAACTACTAAATTCATATTAGAATACTATAAGAGTATGTTTTGAGGAGAAATCATATAAGTAACTAAAAAATGTTTAATAAAACCTTATATTAACTACTAAATTCATATTAGAATACTATATGAGTATGTTTTGAGGAAAAATCATATAAGTAATAACAAATGTTTAATAAAACCTTATGTTAACTACTAAATTCTTATTAGAATACTATAAGAGTATGTTTTGAGGAAAAATCATATAAGTAAATAACAAATGTTTAATAAAACCTTACATTAACTACTAAATTCATATTAAAATAATATAAGAGTATGTTTTGAGGAAAAATCGTATAAGTAACTAATAGATGTTTAATAAAACTTTATATTAACTAAGAAATTGTTGTTAGAATACGATAAAAGTATGTTTTGATGAAAACTCATGTAAGTAACTAACAAATGTTGAATAAAACTTTATATTAACTACTAAATTCATATTAGAATACTATAAGAGTATGTTTTGAGGAAAAATCATATAAGTAAATAAAAAATGTTTAATAAAATCTAATATTAACTACTAAATTTTTATTAGAATACAACAAGAGTATGTTTTGAGGAAAAATCATATAAGTAACTAACAAATGTTTAATAAAACCTTATATTAACTACTAAATTTAAATTTGAATACTATAAGACTATGTTTTGAGGAAAAATCATATAAGTAACCAACAAATGTTTAATAAAACTTTATATTAACTAAGAAATTGTTGTTAGAATACGATAAAGGTATGTTTTGAGGAAAACTCATTTAAGTAACTAACAAATGTTGAATAAAACCTTATATTAACTACTAAATTCATATTAGAATACTATAAGAGTATGTTTTGAGGAAAAATCATATAAGTAAATAAAAAATGTTTAATAAAACCTTATATTAACTACTAAATTTTTATTAAAATATAACAAGAGTATGTTCTGAGGAAAAATCATATTAGTAACTAGCAAATGTTTAATAAAACCTTATATTAACTACTAAATTTAAATTTGAATACTATAAGAGTATGTTTTGTGGAAAAATCATATAAGTAACCAACAAATGTTTAATAAAACTTTATATTAACTAAGAAATTGTTGTTAGAATACGATAAAGGTATGTTTTGAGGAAAACTAATTTAAGTAACTAACAAATGTTGAATAAAACCTTATATTAACTACAAAATGCATATTATAATACTATAAGAGTATGTTTTGAGGAAAAATCATATAAGTAAATAAAAAATGTTTAATAAAATCTAATATTAACTACTAAATTTTTATTAGAATACAACAAGAGTATGTTTTGAGGAAAAATCATATAAGTAACTAACAAATGTTTAATAAAACCTTATATTAACTACTAAATTTAAATTTGAATACTATAAGAGTATGTTTTGAGGAAAAATCATATAAGTAACCAACAAATGTTTAATAAAACTTTATATTAACTAAGAAATTGTTGTTAGAATACGATAAAGGTATGTTTTGAGGAAAACTCATTTAAGTAACTAACAAATGTTGAATAAAACTTTATATTAACTACTAAATTCATATTAGAATACTATAAGAGTATGTTTTGAGGAAAAATCATATAAGTAAATAAAAAATGTTTAATAAAATCTAATATTAACTACTAAATTTTTATTAGAATACAACAAGAGTATGTTTTGAGGAAAAATCATATAAGTAACTAACAAATGTTTAATAAAACCTTATATTAACTACTAAATTTAAATTTGAATACTATAAGAGTATGTTTTGAGGAAAAATCATATAAGTAACCAACAAATGTTTAATAAAACTTTATATTAACTAAGAAATTGTTGTTAGAATACGATAAAGGTATGTTTTGAGGAAAACTCATTTAAGTAACTAACAAATGTTGAATAAAACCTTATATTAACTACTAAATTCATATTAGAATACTATAAGAGTATGTTTTGAGGAAAAATCATATAAGTAAATAAAAAATGTTTAATAAAATCTAATATTAACTACTAAATTTTTATTAGAATACAACAAGAGTATGTTTTGAGGAAAAATCATATAAGTAACTAACAAATGTTTAATAAAACCTTATATTAACTACTAAATTTAAATTTGAATACTATAAGAGTATGTTTTGAGGAAAAATCATATAAGTAACCAACAAATGTTTAATAAAACTTTATATTAACTAAGAAATTGTTGTTAGAATACGATAAAGGTATGTTTTGAGGAAAACTCATTTAAGTAACTAACAAATGTTGAATAAAACCTTATATTAACTACTAAATTCATATTAGAATACTATAAGAGTATGTTTTGAGGAAAAATCATATAAGTAATAACAAATGTTTAATAAAACCTTATGTTAACTACTAAATTCTTATTAGAATACTATAAGAGTATGTTTTGAGGAAAAATCATATAAGTAAATAACAAATGTTTAATAAAACCTTACATTAACTACTAAATTCATATTAAAATAATATAAGAGTATGTTTTGAGGAAAAATCGTATAAGTAACTAATAGATGTTTAATAAAACTTTATATTAACTAAGAAATTGTTGTTAGAATACGATAAAAGTATGTTTTGATGAAAACTCATGTAAGTAACTAACAAATGTTGAATAAAACCCTATATTAAATACTAAATTCATATTAGAATACTATAAGAGTATGTTTTGAGGAGAAATCTTATAAGTAACTAACAAATGTTGATTAAAACCTTATATTAACTACTAAATTTATATTAGAATACTATAAGAGTATGTTTTGAGCAGAAATCATATAAATAACTAAAAAATGTTTAATAAAACCTTATATTAACTACAAAATTCATATTAGAATACTATATGAGTATGTTTTGAGGAAAAATCATATAAGTAATAACAAATGTTTAATAAAACCTTATGTTAACTACTAAATTCTTATTAGAAGAATACTATAAGAGTATGTTTTGAGGAAAAATCATATAAGTTAATAACAAATGTTTAATAAAACCTTACATTAACTACTAAATTCATATTAAAATAATATAAGAGTATGTTTTGAGGAAAAATCGTATAAGTAACTAATAGATGTTTAATAAAACTTTATATTAACTAAGAAATTGTTGTTAGAATACGATAAAAGTATGTTTTGATGAAAACTCATGTAAGTAACTAACAAATGTTGAATAAAACCTTATATTAACTACTAAATTCATATTAGAATACTATAAGAGTATGTTTTGAGGAAAAATCATATAAGTAAATAAAAAATGTTTAATAAAACCTTATATTAACTACTAAATTTTTATTAGAATACAACAAGAGTATGTTTTGGGGCAAAATCATATTAGTAACTAACAAATGTTTAAAAAAACCATATATTAACTACTAAATTTAAATTTGAATACTATAAGAGTATGTTTTGAGGAAAAATCATATAAGTAACCAACAAATGTTTAATAAAACTTTATATTAACTAAGAAATTGTTGTTAGAATACGATAAAGGTATGTTTTGAGGAAAACTAATTTAAGTAACTAACAAATGTTGAATAAAACCTTATATTAACTACAAAATTAATATTAGAATACTATAAGAGTATGTTTTGAGGAAAAATCATATAAGTAAATAAAAAATGTTTAATAAAACCTTATATTAACTACTAAATTTTTATTAGAATACAACAAGAGTATGTTTTGTGGAAAAATCATATAAGTGACTAACAAATGTTTAATAAAACCTTATATTAACTACTAAATTTAAATTTGAATACTATAAGAGTATGTTTTGAGGAAAAATCATATAAGTAACCAACAAATGTTTAATAAAACTTTATATTAACTAAGAAATTGTTGTTAGAATACGATAAAGGTATGTTTTGAGGAAAACTCATTTAAGTAACTAACAAATGTTGAATAAAACCTTATATTAACTACTAAATTCTTATTAGAATACTATAAGAGTATGTTTTGGGGAAAAATCATATAAGTAAATAACAAATGTTTAATAAAACCTTAAATTAACTACTAAATTCATATTAGAATACTATAAGAGTATGTTTTGAGGAAAACTCATTTAAGTAACTAACAAATGTTGAATAAAACCTTATATTAACTACTAAATTCATATTAGAATACTATAAGAGTATGTTTTGAGGAGAAATCATATAAGTAACTAACAAATGTTGATTAAAACCTTATATTAACTACTAAATTCATATTAGAATACTATAAGAGTATGTTTTGAGGAGAAATCATATAAGTAACTAAAAAATGTTTAATAAAACCTTATATTAACTACTAAATTCATATTAGAATACTATATGAGTATGTTTTGAGGAAAAATCATATAAGTAATAACAAATGTTTAATAAAACCTTATATTAACTACTAAATTTTTATTAGAATACAACAAGAGTATGTTTTGAGGAAAAATCATATAAGTAACTAACAAATGTTTAAAAAAACCTTATATTAACTACTAAATTTAAATTTGAATACTATAAGAGTATGTTTTGAGGAAAAATCATATAAGTAACCAACAAATGTTTAATAAAACTTTATATTAACTAAGAAATTGTTGTTAGAATACGATAAAGGTATGTTTTGAGGAAAACTCATTTAAGTAACTAACAAATGTTGAATTAAACCTTATATTAACTACTAAATTCATATTAGAATACTATAAGAGTATGTTTTGAGGAAAAATCATATAAGTAAATAAAAAATGTTTAATAAAACCTTATATTAACTACTAAATTTTTATTAGAATACAAAAAGAGTATGTTTTGAGGAAAAATCATATAAGTAACTAACAAATGTTTAATAAAACCTTAAATTAACTACTAAATTTAAATTTGAATACTATAAGAGTATGTTTTGAGGAAAAATCATATAAGTAACCAACAAATGTTTAATAAAACTTTATATTAACTAAGAAATTGTTGTTAGAACACGATAAAGGTATGTTTTGAGGAAAACTCATTTAAGTAACTAACAAATGTTGAATAAAACCTTATATTAACTACTAAATTCTTATTAGAATACTATAAGAGTATGTTTTGAGGAGAAATCATATAAGTAACTAACAAATGTTGAATAAAACCTTATATTAACTACTAAATTCATATTAGAATACTATAAGAGTATGTTTTGAGGAGAAATCATATAAGTAACTAACAAATGTTGAATAAAACCTTTTATTAAATACTAAATTCATATTAGAATACTATAAGAGTATGTTTTGAGGAGAAATCTTATAAGTAACTAACAAATGTTTAATAAAACTTTATATTAACTAAGAAATTTTTGTTAGAATACGATAAAAGTATGTTTTGAGGAAAACTCATGTAAGTAACTAACAAATGTTGAATAAAACCTTATATTAACTACTAAATTCATATTAGAATACTATAAGAGTATGTTTTGAGGAGAAATCATATAAGTAACTAACAAATGTTGAATAAAACCTTATATTAACTACTAAATTCATATTAGAATACTATAAGAGTATGTTTTGAGGAGAAATCATATAAGTAACTAACAAATGTTGATTAAAACCTTATATTAACTACTAAATTTATATTAGAATACTATAAGAGTATGTTTTGAGCAGAAATCATATAAATAACTAAAAAATGTTTAATAAAACCTTATATTAACTACTAAATTCATATTAGAATACTATATGAGTATGTTTTGAGGAAAAATCATATAAGTAATAACAAATGTTTAATAAAACCTTATGTTAACTACTAAATTCTTATTAGAAGAATACTATAAGAGTATGTTTTGAGGAAAAATCATATAAGTAAATAACAAATGTTTAATAAAACCTTACATTAACTACTAAATTCATATTAAAATAATATAAGAGTATGTTTTGAGGAAAAATCGTATAAGTAACTAATAGATGTTTAATAAAACTTTATATTAACTAAGAAATTGTTGTTAGAATACGATAAAAGTATGTTTTGATGAAAACTCATGTAAGTAACTAACAAATGTTGAATAAAACCTTATATTAACTACTAAATTCATATTAGAATACTATAAGAGTATGTTTTGAGGAAAAATCATATAAGTAAATAAAAAATGTTTAATAAAACCTTATATTAACTACTAAATTTTTATTAGAATACAACAAGAGTATGTTTTGAGGCAAAATCATATAAGTAACTAACAAATGTTTAAAAAAACCTTATATTAACTACTAAATTTAAATTTGAATACTATAAGAGTATGTTTTGAGGAAAAATCATATAAGTAACCAACAAATGTTTAATAAAACTTTATATTAACTAAGAAATTGTTGTTAGAATACGATAAAGGTATGTTTTGAGGAAAACTCATTTAAGTAACTAACAAATGTTGAATTAAACCTTATATTAAGTACTAAATTCATATTAGAATACTATAAGAGTATGTTTTGAGGAAAAATCATATAAGTAAATAAAAAATGTTTAATAAAACCTTATATTAACTACTAAATTTTTATTAGAATACAACAAGAGTATGTTTTGAGGAAAAATCATATAAGTAACTAACAAATGTTTAATAAAACCTTATATTAACTACTAAATTTAAATTTGAATACTATAAGAGTATGTTTTGAGGAAAAATCATATAAGTAACCAACAAATGTTTAATAAAACTTTATATTAACTAAGAAATTGTTGTTAGAACACGATAAAGGTATGTTTTGAGAAAACTCATTTAAGTAACTAACAAATGTTGAATAAAACCTTATATTAACTACTAAATTCTTATTAGAATACTATAAGAGTATGTTTTGAGGAGAAATCATATAAGTAACTAACAAATGTTGAATAAAACCTTATATTAACTACTAAATTCATATTAGAATACTATAAGAGTATGTTTTGAGGAGAAATCATATAAGTAACTAACAAATGTTGATTAAAACCTTATATTAACAACTAAATTTATATTAGAATACTATAAGAGTATGTTTTGAGCAGAAATCATATAAATAACTAAAAAATGTTTAATAAAACCTTATATTAACTACTAAATTCATATTAGAATACTATATGAGTATGTTTTGAGGAAAAATCATATAAGTAATAACAAATGTTTAATAAAACCTTATGTTAACTACTAAATTCTTATTAGAAGAATACTATAAGAGTATGTTTTGAGGAAAAATCATATAAGTAAATAACAAATGTTTAATAAAACCTTACATTAACTACTAAATTCATATTAAAATAATATAAGAGTATGTTTTGAGGAAAAATCGTATAAGTAACTAATAGATGTTTAATAAAACTTTATATTAACTAAGAAATTGTTGTTAGAATACGATAAAAGTATGTTTTGATGAAAACTCATGTAAGTAACTAACAAATGTTGAATAAAACCTTATATTAACTACTAAATTCATATTAGAATACTATAAGAGTATGTTTTGAGGAAAAATCATATAAGTAAATAAAAAATGTTTAATAAAACCTTATATTAACTACTAAATTTTTATTAGAATACAACAAGAGTATGTTTTGAGGCAAAATCATATAAGTAACTAACAAATGTTTAAAAAAACCTTATATTAACTACTAAATTTAAATTTGAATACTATAAGAGTATGTTTTGAGGAAAAATCATATAAGTAACCAACAAATGTTTAATAAAACTTTATATTAACTAAGAAATTGTTGTTAGAATACGATAAAGGTATGTTTTGAGGAAAACTCATTTAAGTAACTAACAAATGTTGAATTAAACCTTATATTAACTACTAAATTCATATTAGAATACTATAAGAGTATGTTTTGAGGAAAAATCATATAAGTAAATAAAAAATGTTTAATAAAACCTTATATTAACTACTAAATTTTTATTAGAATACAACAAGAGTATGTTTTGAGGAAAAATCATATAAGTAACTAACAAATGTTTAATAAAACCTTATATTAACTACTAAATTTAAATTTGAATACTATAAGAGTATGTTTTGAGGAAAATCATATAAGTAACCAACAAATGTTTAATAAAACTTTATATTAACTAAGAAATTGTTGTTAGAACACGATAAAGGTATGTTTTGAGGAAAACTCATTTAAGTAACTAACAAATGTTGAATAAAACCTTATATTAACTACTAAATTCTTATTAGAATACTATAAGAGTATGTTTTGAGGAGAAATCATATAAGTAACTAACAAATGTTGAATAAAACCTTATATTAACTACTAAATTCATATTAGAATACTATAAGAGTATGTTTTGAGGAGAAATCATATAAGTAACTAACAAATGTTGATTAAAACCTTATATTAACTACTAAATTATATTAGAATACTATAAGACTATGTTTTGAGCAGAAATCATATAAATAACTAAAAAATGTTTAATAAAACCTTATATTAATTACTAAATTCATATTAGAATACTATATGAGTATGTTTTGAGGAAAAATCATATAAGTAATTACAAATGTTTAATAAAACCTTATGTTAACTACTAAATTCTTATTAGAAGAATACTATAAGAGTATGTTTTGAGGAAAAATCATATAAGTAAATAACAAATGTTTAATAAAACCTTACATTAACTACTAAATTCATATTAAAATAATATAAGAGTATGTTTTGAGGAAAAATGGTATAAGTAACTAATAGATGTTTAATCAAACTTTATATTAACTAAGAAATTGTTGTTAGAATACGATAAAAGTATGTTTTGATGAAAACTCATGTAAGTAACTAACAAATGTTGAATAAAACCTTATATTAACTACTAAATTCATATTAGAATACTATAAGAGTATGTTTTGAGGAAAAATCATATAAGTAAATAAAAAATGTTTAATAAAACCTTATATTAACTACTAAATTTTTATTAGAATACAACAAGAGTATGTTTTGAGGCAAAATCATATAAGTAACTAACAAATGTTTAAAAAAACCTTATATTAACTACTAAATTTAAATTTGAATACTATAAGAGTATGTTTTGAGGAAAAATCATATAAGTAACCAACAAATGTTTAATAAAACTTTATATTAACTAAGAAATTGTTGTTAGAATACGATAAAGGTATGTTTTGAGGAAAACTCATTTAAGTAACTAACAAATGTTGAATTAAACCTTATATTAACTACTAAATTCATATTAGAATACTATAAGAGTATGTTTTGAGGAAAAATCATATAAGTAAATAAAAAATGTTTAATAAAACCTTATATTAACTACTAAATTTTTATTAGAATACAACAAGAGTATGTTTTGAGGAAAAATCATATAAGTAACTAACAAATGTTTAATAAAACCTTATATTAACTACTAAATTTAAATTTGAATACTATAAGAGTATGTTTTGAGGAAAAATCATATAAGTAACCAACAAATGTTTAATAAAACTTTATATTAACTAAGAAATTGTTGTTAGAACACGATAAAGGTATGTTTTGAGGAAAACTCATTTAAGTAACTAACAAATGTTGAATAAAACCTTATATTAACTACTAAATTCTTATTAGAATACTATAAGAGTATGTTTTGAGGAGAAATCATATAAGTAACTAACAAATGTTGAATAAAACCTTATATTAACTACTAAATTCATATTAGAATACTATAAGAGTATGTTTTGAGGAGAATCATATAAGTAACTAACAAATGTTAAATAAAACCCTATATTAAATACTAAATTCATATTAGAATACTATAAGAGTATGTTTTGAGGAGAAATCTTATAAGTAACTAACAAATGTTTAATAAAACTTTATATTAACTAAGAAATTTTTGTTAGAATACGATAAAAGTATGTTTTGAGGAAAACTCATGTAAGTAACTAACAAATGTTGAATAAAACTTTATATTAACTACTAAATTCATATTAGAATACTATAAGAGTATGTTTTGAGGAGAAATCATATAAGTAACTAACAAATGTTGAATAAAACCTTATATTAACTACTAAATTCATATTAGAATACTATAAGAGTATGTTTTGAGGAGAAATCATATAAGTAACTAACAAATGTTGATTAAAACCTTATATTGACTACTAAATTCATATTAGAATACTATAAGAGTATGTTTTGAGCAGAAATCATATAAATAACTAAAAAATGTTTAATAAAACCTTATATTAACTACTAAATTGATATTAGAATACTATATGAGTATGTTTTGAGGAAAAATCATATAAGTAATAACAAATGTTTAATAAAACCTTATGTTAACTACTAAATTCTTATTAGAAGAATACTATAAGAGTATGTTTTGAGGAAAAATCATATAAGTAAATAACAAATGTTTAATAAAACCTTACATTAACTACTAAATTCATATTAAAATAATATAAGAGTATGTTTTGAGGAAAAATCGTATAAGTAAATAATAGATGTTTAATAAAACTTTATATTAACTAAGAAATTGTTGTTAGAATACGATAAAAGTATGTTTTGATGAAAACTCATGTAAGTAACTAACAAATGTTGAATAAAACCTTATATTAACTACTAAATTCATATTAGAATACTATAAGAGTATGTTTTGAGGAAAAATCATATAAGTAAATAAAAAATGTTTAATAAAACCTTATATTAACTACTAAATTTTTATTAGAATACAACAAGAGTATGTTTTGAGGAAAAATCATATAAGTAACTAACAAATGTTTAAAAAAACCTTATATTAACTACTAAATTTAAATTTGAATACTATAAGAGTATGTTTTGAGGAAAAATCATATAAGTAACCAACAAATGTTTAATAAAACTTTATATTAACTAAGAAATTGTTGTTAGAACACGATAAAGGTATGTTTTGAGGAAAACTCATTTAAGTAACTAACAAATGTTGAATAAAACCTTATATTAACTACTAAATTCTTATTAGAATATTATAAGAGTATGTTTTGAGGAGAAATCATATAAGTAACTAACAAATGTTGAATAAAACCTTATATTAACTACTAAATTCATATTAGAATACTATAAGAGTATGTTTTGAGGAGAAATCATATAAGTAACTAACAAATGTTGAATAAAACCCTATATTAAATACTAAATTCATATTAGAATACTATAAGAGTATGTTTTGAGGAGAAATCTTATAAGTAACTAACAAATGTTTAATAAAACTTTATATTAACTAAGAAATTTTTGTTAGAATACGATAAAAGTATGTTTTGAGGAAAACTCATGTAAGTAACTAACAAATGTTGAATAAAACCTTATATTAACTACTAAATTCATATTAGAATACTATAAGAGTATGTTTTGAGGAGAAATCATATAAGTAACTAACAAATGTTGAATAAAACCTTATATTAACTACTAAATTCATATTAGAATACTATAAGAGTATGTTTTGAGGAGAAATCATATAAGTAACTAACAAATGTTGATTAAAACCTTATATTAACTACTAAATTCATATTAGAATACTATAAGAGTATGTTTTGAGCAGAAATCATATAAATCACTAAAAAATGTTTAATAAAACCTTATATTAACTACTAAATTGATATTAGAATACTATATGAGTATGTTTTGAGGAAAAATCATATAAGTAATAACAAATGTTTAATAAAACCTTATGTTAACTACTAAATTCTTATTAGAAGAATACTATAAGAGTATGTTTTGAGGAAAAATCATATAAGTAAATAACAAATGTTTAATAACAAATGTTAGAAGAATACTATAAGAGTATGTTTTGAGGAAAAATCATATAAGTAAATAACAAATGTTTAATAAAACCTTACATTAACTACTAAATTCATATTAAAATAATATAAGAGTATGTTTTGAGGAAAAATCGTATAAGTAACTAATAGATGTTTAATAAAACTTTATATTAACTAAGAAATTGTTGTTAGAATACGATAAAAGTATGTTTTGATGAAAACTCATGTAAGTAACTAACAAATGTTGAATAAAACCTTATATTAACTACCAAATTCATATTAGAATACTATAAGAGTATGTTTTGAGGAAAAATCATATAAGTAAATAAAAAATGTTTAATAAAACCTTATATTAACTACTAAATTTTTATTAGAATACAACAAGAGTATGTTTTGAGGAAAAATCATATAAGTAACTAACAAATGTTTAAAAAAACCTTATATTAACTACTAAATTTAAATTTGAATACTATAAGAGTATGTTTTGAGGAAAAATCATATAAGTAACCAACAAATGTTTAATAAAACTTTATATTAACTAAGAAATTGTTGTTAGAATACGATAAAGGTATGTTTTGAGGAAAACTCATTTAAGTAACTAACAAATGTTGAATTAAACCTTATATTAACTACTAAATTCATATTAGAATACTATAAGAGTATGTTTTGAGGAAAAATCATATAAGTAAATAAAAAATGTTTAATAAAACCTTATATTAACTACTAAATTTTTATTAGAATACAACAAGAGTATGTTTTGAGGAAAAATCATATAAGTAACTAACAAATGTTTAATAAAACCTTATATTAACTACTAAATTTAAATTTGAATACTATAAGAGTATGTTTTGAGGAAAAATCATATAAGTAACCAACAAATGTTTAATAAAACTTTATATTAACTAAGAAATTGTTGTTAGAACACGATAAAGGTATGTTTTGAGGAAAACTCATTTAAGTAACTAACAAATGTTGAATAAAACCTTATATTAACTACTAAATTCTTATTAGAATACTATAAGAGTATGTTTTGAGGAGAAATCATATAAGTAACTAACAAATGTTGAATAAAACCTTATATTAACTACTAAATTCATATTAGAATACTATAAGAGTATGTTTTGAGGAAAAATCATATAAGTAAATAAAAAATGTTTAATAAAACCTTATATTAACTACTAAATTTTTATTAGAATACAACAAGAGTATGTTTTGAGGAAAAATCATATAAGTAACTAACAAATGTTTAAAAAAACCTTATATTAACTACTAAATTTAAATTTGAATACTATAAGAGTATGTTTTGAGGAAAAATCATATAAGTAACCAACAAATGTTTAATAAAACTTTATATTAACTAAGAAATTGTTGTTAGAATACGATAAAGGTATGTTTTGAGGAAAACTCATTTAAGTAACTAACAAATGTTGAATTAAACCTTATATTAACTACTAAATTCATATTAGAATACTATAAGAGTATGTTTTGAGGAAAAATCATATAAGCAAATAAAAAATGTTTAATAAAACCTTATATTAACTACTAAATTTTTATTAGAATACAACAAGATTATGTTTTGAGGAAAAATCATATAAGTAACTAACAAATGTTTAATAAAACCTTATATTAACTACTAAATTTAAATTTGAATACTATAAGAGTATGTTTTGAGGAAAAATCATATAAGTAACCAACAAATGTTTAATAAAACTTTATATTAACTAAGAAATTGTTGTTAGAACACGATAAAGGTATGTTTTGAGAAAACTCATTTAACTAACTAACAAATGTTGAATAAAACCTTATATTAACTACTAAATTCTTATTAGAATACTATAAGAGTATGTTTTGAGGAGAAATCATATAAGTAACTAACAAATGTTGAATAAAACCTTATATTAACTACTAAATTCATATTAGAATACTATAAGAGTATGTTTTGAGGAGAAATCATATAAGTAACTAACATATGTTGATTAAAACCTTATATTAACAACTAAATTTATATTAGAATACTATAAGAGTATGTTTTGAGCAGAAATCATATAAATAACTAAAAAATGTTTAATAAAACCGTATGTTAACTACTAAATTCTTATTAGAAGAATACTATAAGAGTATGTTTTGAGGAAAAATCATATAAGTAAATAACAAATGTTTAATAAAACCTTACATTAACTACTAAATTCATATTAAAATAATATAAGAGTATGTTTTGAGGAAAAATCGTATAAGTAACTAATAGATGTTTAATAAAACTTTATATTAACTAAGAAATTGTTGTTAGAATACGATAAAAGTATGTTTTGATGAAAACTCATGTAAGTAACTAACAAATGTTGAATAAAACCTTATATTAACTACTAAATTCATATTAGAATACTATAAGAGTATGTTTTGAGGAAAAATCATATAAGTAAATAAAAAATGTTTAATAAAACCTTATATTAACTACTAAATTTTTATTAGAATACAACAAGAGTATGTTTTGAGGCAAAATCATATAAGTAACTAACAAATGTTTAAAAAAACCTTATATTAACTACTAAATTTAAATTTGAATACTATAAGAGTATGTTTTGAGGAAAAATCATATAAGTAACCAACAAATGTTTAATAAAACTTTATATTAACTAAGAAATTGTTGTTAGAATACGATAAAGGTATGTTTTGATGAAAACTCATTTAAGTAACTAACAAATGTTGAATTAAACCTTATGTTAACTACTAAATTCTTATTAGAATACTATAAGAGTATGTTTTGAGGAAAAATCATATAAGTAAATAAAAAATGTTTAATAAAACCTTATATTAACTACTAAATTTTTATTAGAATACAACAAGAGTATGTTTTGAGGAAAAATCATATAAGTAACTAACAAATGTTTATCAGATGAGGCAGAGGAGACGACTGAACACCTGTGGTTTGGTTGCTCCGTGATCAAAGCTGTGCAACGAGTTGTATTCGATTGGGCTGGCATCTCTTGCCGCTTTGAGACTGTCGCTGACTGGCTTCACTGGTTTGCTCTTGTGCCAGTGAAGAACCGCAAAAGGAAGGTTTACCACACTAAGCTACTTTGTTTCCAAGCACTTATTTACTTTACATGGCTTGCACGAAACAAACTTATTTTTTGCCAGGAAGTTTTTGATGTAACTAGATGTGCTAATCTCATTATTGCCAGTTGCCGATCCCGGCTTTCCATAAAGCACGGTTGTGCTGGTGGAGATTCTGGATCGACAAGGGCATAGGTTAGGGAGTTAAGAGGTTGGGAGTTTAGAAGATATGGAGGTTGTCTTGAGGACATTGGGGTATAGAGGGGACTTTTGGGTATAGCTTTTTGCTTCCCTTCTTACGTAAGACTCCTTGTTTGGTCTTACACTTTTGTATATGTTTGGTTTCTCCACCACAGCTATATATTTACCGCTTCAGAACTAACAAATGTTTAATAAAACCTTATATTAACTACTAAATTTAAATTTGAATACTATAAGAGTATGTTTTGAGGAAAAATCATATAAGTAACCAACAAATGTTTAATAAAACTTTATATTAACTAAGAAATTGTTGTTAGAACACGATAAAGGTATGTTTTGAGGAAAACTCATTTAAGTAACTAACAAATGTTGAATAAAACCTTATATTAACTACTAAATTCTTATTAGAATACTATAAGAGTATGTTTTGAGGAGAAATCATATAAGTAACTAACAAATGTTGAATAAAACCTTATATTAACTACTAAATTCATATTAGAATACTATAAGAGTATGTTTTGAGGAGAAATCATATAAGTAACTAACAAATGTTGATTAAAACCTTATATTGACTACTAAATTCATATTAGAATACTATAAGAGTATGTTTTGAGCAGAAATCATATAAATAACTAAAAAATGTTTAATAAAACCTTATATTAACTACTAAATTGATATTAGAATACTATATGAGTATGTTTTGAGGAAAAATCATATAAGTAATAACAAATGTTTAATAAAACCTTATGTTAACTACTAAATTCTTATTAGAAGAATACTATAAGAGTATGTTTTGAGGAAAAATCATATAAGTAAATAACAAATGTTTAATAAAACCTTACATTAACTACTAAATTCATATTAAAATAATATAAGAGTATGTTTTGAGGAAAAATCGTATAAGTAACTAATAGATGTTTAATAAAACTTTATATTAACTAAGAAATTGTTGTTAGAATACGATAAAAGTATGTTTTGATGAAAACTCATGTAAGTAACTAACAAATGTTGAATAAAACCTTATATTAACTACTAAATTCATATTAGAATACTATAAGAGTATGTTTTGAGGAAAAATCATATAAGTAAATAAAAAATGTTTAATAAAACCTTATATTAACTACTAAATTTTTATTAGAATACAACAAGAGTATGTTTTGAGGAAAAATCATATAAGTAACTAACAAATGTTTAAAAAAACCTTATATTAACTACTAAATTTAAATTTGAATACTATAAGAGTATGTTTTGAGGAAAAATCATATAAGTAACCAACAAATGTTTAATAAAACTTTATATTAACTAAGAAATTGTTGTTAGAATACGATAAAGGTATGTTTTGAGGAAAACTCATTTAAGTAACTAACAAATGTTGAATTAAACCTTATATTAACTACTAAATTCATATTAGAATACTATAAGAGTATGTTTTGAGGAAAAATCATATAAGTAAATAAAAAATGTTTAATAAAACCTTATATTAACTACTAAATTTTTATTAGAATACAAAAAGAAAATGTTTTGAGGAAAAATCATATAAGTAACTAACAAATGTTTAATAAAACCTTAAATTAACTACTAAATTTAAATTTGAATACTATAAGAGTATGTTTTGAGGAAAAATCATATAAGTAACCAACAAATGTTTAATAAAACTTTATATTAACTAAGAAATTGTTGTTAGAACACGATAAAGGTATGTTTTGAGGAAAACTCATTTAAGTAACTAACAAATGTTGAATAAAACCTTATATTAACTACTAAATTCTTATTAGAATATTATAAGAGTATGTTTTGAGGAGAAATCATATAAGTAACTAACAAATGTTGAATAAAACCTTATATTAACTACTAAATTCATATTAGAATACTATAAGAGTATGTTTTGAGGAGAAATCATATAAGTAACTAACAAATGTTGAATAAAACCCTATATTAAATACTAAATTCATATTAGAATACTATAAGAGTATGTTTTGAGGAGAAATCTTATAAGTAACTAACAAATGTTTAATAAAACTTTATATTAACTAAGAAATTTTTGTTAGAAAACGATAAAAGTATGTTTTGAGGAAAACTCATGTAAGTAACTAACAAATGTTGAATAAAACCTTATATTAACTACTAAATTCATATTAGAATACTATAAGAGTATGTTTTGAGGAGAAATCATATAAGTAACTAACAAATGTTGAATAAAACCTTATATTAACTACTAAATTCATATTAGAATACTATAAGAGTATGTTTTGAGGAGAAATCATATAAGTAACTAACAAATGTTGATTAAAACCTTATATTAACTACTAAATTCACATTAGAATACTATAAGAGTATGTTTTGAGCAGAAATCATATAAATCACTAAAAAATGTTTAATAAAACCTTATATTAACTACTAAATTGATATTAGAATACTATATGAGTATGTTTTGAGGAAAAATCATATAAGTAATAACAAATGTTTAATAAAACCTTATGTTAACTACTAAATTCTTATTAGAAGAATACTATAAGAGTATGTTTTGAGGAAAAATCATATAAGTAAATAACAAATGTTTAATAACAAATGTTAGAAGAATACTATAAGAGTATGTTTTGAGGAAAAATCATATAAGTAAATAACAAATGTTTAATAAAACCTTACATTAACTACTAAATTCATATTAAAATAATATAAGAGTATGTTTTGAGGAAAAATCGTATAAGTAACTAATAGATGTTTAATAAAACTTTATATTAACTAAGAAATTGTTGTTAGAATACGATAAAAGTATGTTTTGATGAAAACTCATGTAAGTAACTAACAAATGTTGAATAAAACCTTATATTAACTACCAAATTCATATTAGAATACTATAAGAGTATGTTTTGAGGAAAAATCATATAAGTAAATAAAAAATGTTTAATAAAACCTTATATTAACTACTAAATTTTTATTAGAATACAACAAGAGTATGTTTTGAGGAAAAATCATATAAGTAACTAACAAATGTTTAAAAAAACCTTATATTAACTACTAAATTTAAATTTGAATACTATAAGAGTATGTTTTGAGGAAAAATCATATAAGTAACCAACAAATGTTTAATAAAACTTTATATTAACTAAGAAATTGTTGTTAGAATACGATAAAGGTATGTTTTGAGGAAAACTCATTTAAGTAACTAACAAATGTTGAATTAAACCTTATATTAACTACTAAATTCATATTAGAATACTATAAGAGTATGTTTTGAGGAAAAATCATATAAGTAAATAAAAAATGTTTAATAAAACCTTATATTAACTACTAAATTTTTATTAGAATACAAAAAGAAAATGTTTTGAGGAAAAATCATATAAGTAACTAACAAATGTTTAATAAAACCTTAAATTAACTACTAAATTTAAATTTGAATACTATAAGAGTATGTTTTGAGGAAAAATCATATAAGTAACCAACAAATGTTTAATAAAACTTTATATTAACTAAGAAATTGTTGTTAGAACACGATAAAGGTATGTTTTGAGGAAAACTCATTTAAGTAACTAACAAATGTTGAATAAAACCTTATATTAACTACTAAATTCTTATTAGAATATTATAAGAGTATGTTTTGAGGAGAAATCATATAAGTAACTAACAAATGTTGAATAAAACCTTATATTAACTACTAAATTCATATTAGAATACTATAAGAGTATGTTTTGAGGAGAAATCATATAAGTAACTAACAAATGTTGAATAAAACCCTATATTAAATACTAAATTCATATTAGAATACTATAAGAGTATGTTTTGAGGAGAAATCTTATAAGTAACTAACAAATGTTTAATAAAACTTTATATTAACTAAGAAATTTTTGTTAGAATACGATAAAAGTATGTTTTGAGGAAAACTCATGTAAGTAACTAACAAATGTTGAATAAAACCTTATATTAACTACTAAATTCATATTAGAATACTATAAGAGTATGTTTTGAGGAGAAATCATATAAGTAACTAACAAATGTTGAATAAAACCTTATATTAACTACTAAATTCATATTAGAATACTATAAGAGTATGTTTTGAGGAGAAATCATATAAGTAACTAACAAATGTTGATTAAAACCTTATATTAACTACTAAATTCACATTAGAATACTATAAGAGTATGTTTTGAGCAGAAATCATATAAATCACTAAAAAATGTTTAATAAAACCTTATATTAACTACTAAATTGATATTAGAATACTATATGAGTATGTTTTGAGGAAAAATCATATAAGTAATAACAAATGTTTAATAAAACCTTATGTTAACTACTAAATTCTTATTAGAAGAATACTATAAGAGTATGTTTTGAGGAAAAATCATATAAGTAAATAACAAATGTTTAATAACAAATGTTAGAAGAATACTATAAGAGTATGTTTTGAGGAAAAATCATATAAGTAAATAACAAATGTTTAATAAAACCTTACATTAACTACTAAATTCATATTAAAATAATATAAGAGTATGTTTTGAGGAAAAATCGTATAAGTAACTAATAGATGTTTAATAAAACTTTATATTAACTAAGAAATTGTTGTTAGAATACGATAAAAGTATGTTTTGATGAAAACTCATGTAAGTAACTAACAAATGTTGAATAAAACCTTATATTAACTACCAAATTCATATTAGAATACTATAAGAGTATGTTTTGAGGAAAAATCATATAAGTAAATAAAAAATGTTTAATAAAACCTTATATTAACTACTAAATTTTTATTAGAATACAACAAGAGTATGTTTTGAGGAAAAATCATATAAGTAACTAACAAATGTTTAAAAAAACCTTATATTAACTACTAAATTTAAATTTGAATACTATAAGAGTATGTTTTGAGGAAAAATCATATAAGTAACCAACAAATGTTTAATAAAACTTTATATTAACTAAGAAATTGTTGTTAGAATACGATAAAGGTATGTTTTGAGGAAAACTCATTTAAGTAACTAACAAATGTTGAATTAAACCTTATATTAACTACTAAATTCATATTAGAATACTATAAGAGTATGTTTTGAGGAAAAATCATATAAGTAAATAAAAAATGTTTAATAAAACCTTATATTAACTACTAAATTTTTATTAGAATACAACAAGAGTATGTTTTGAGGAAAAATCATATAAGTAACTAACAAATGTTTAATAAAACCTTATATTAACTACTAAATTTAAATTTGAATACTATAAGAGTATGTTTTGAGGAAAAATCATATAAGTAACCAACAAATGTTTAATAAAACTTTATATTAACTAAGAAATTGTTGTTAGAACACGATAAAGGTATGTTTTGAGGAAAACTCATTTAAGTAACTAACAAATGTTGAATAAAACCTTATATTAACTACTAAATTCTTATTAGAATACTATAAGAGTATGTTTTGAGGAGAAATCATATAAGTAACTAACAAATGTTGAATAAAACCTTATATTAACTACTAAATTCATATTAGAATACTATAAGAGTATGTTTTGAGGAAAAATCATATAAGTAAATAAAAAATGTTTAATAAAACCTTATATTAACTACTAAATTTTTATTAGAATACAACAAGAGTATGTTTTGAGGAAAAATCATATAAGTAACTAACAAATGTTTAAAAAAACCTTATATTAACTACTAAATTTAAATTTGAATACTATAAGAGTATGTTTTGAGGAAAAATCATATAAGTAACCAACAAATGTTTAATAAAACTTTATATTAACTAAGAAATTGTTGTTAGAATACGATAAAGGTATGTTTTGAGGAAAACTCATTTAAGTAACTAACAAATGTTGAATTAAACCTTATATTAACTACTAAATTCATATTAGAATACTATAAGAGTATGTTTTGAGGAAAAATCATATAAGCAAATAAAAAATGTTTAATAAAACCTTATATTAACTACTAAATTTTTATTAGAATACAACAAGATTATGTTTTGAGGAAAAATCATATAAGTAACTAACAAATGTTTAATAAAACCTTATATTAACTACTAAATTTAAATTTGAATACTATAAGAGTATGTTTTGAGGAAAAATCATATAAGTAACCAACAAATGTTTAATAAAACTTTATATTAACTAAGAAATTGTTGTTAGAACACGATAAAGGTATGTTTTGAGAAAACTCATTTAACTAACTAACAAATGTTGAATAAAACCTTATATTAACTACTAAATTCTTATTAGAATACTATAAGAGTATGTTTTGAGGAGAAATCAAATAAGTAACTAACAAATGTTGAATAAAACCTTATATTAACTACTAAATTCATATTAGAATACTATAAGAGTATGTTTTGAGGAGAAATCATATAAGTAACTAACATATGTTGATTAAAACCTTATATTAACAACTAAATTTATATTAGAATACTATAAGAGTATGTTTTGAGCAGAAATCATATAAATAACTAAAAAATGTTTAATAAAACCTTATGTTAACTACTAAATTCTTATTAGAAGAATACTATAAGAGTATGTTTTGAGGAAAAATCATATAAGTAAATAACAAATGTTTAATAAAACCTTACATTAACTACTAAATTCATATTAAAATAATATAAGAGTATGTTTTGAGGAAAAATCGTATAAGTAACTAATAGATGTTTAATAAAACTTTATATTAACTAAGAAATTGTTGTTAGAATACGATAAAAGTATGTTTTGATGAAAACTCATGTAAGTAACTAACAAATGTTGAATAAAACCTTATATTAACTACTAAATTCATATTAGAATACTATAAGAGTATGTTTTGAGGAAAAATCATATAAGTAAATAAAAAATGTTTAATAAAACCTTATATTAACTACTAAATTTTTATTAGAATACAACAAGAGTATGTTTTGAGGCAAAATCATATAAGTAACTAACAAATGTTTAAAAAAACCTTATATTAACTACTAAATTTAAATTTGAATACTATAAGAGTATGTTTTGAGGAAAAATCATATAAGTAACCAACAAATGTTTAATAAAACTTTATATTAACTAAGAAATTGTTGTTAGAATACGATAAAGGTATGTTTTGATGAAAACTCATTTAAGTAACTAACAAATGTTGAATTAAACCTTATGTTAACTACTAAATTCTTATTAGAATACTATAAGAGTATGTTTTGAGGAAAAATCATATAAGTAAATAAAAAATGTTTAATAAAACCTTATATTAACTACTAAATTTTTATTAGAATACAACAAGAGTATGTTTTGAGGAAAAATCATATAAGTAACTAACAAATGTTTAATAAAACCTTATATTAACTACTAAATTTAAATTTGAATACTATAAGAGTATGTTTTGAGGAAAAATCATATAAGTAACCAACAAATGTTTAATAAAACTTTATATTAACTAAGAAATTGTTGTTAGAACACGATAAAGGTATGTTTTGAGGAAAACTCATTTAAGTAACTAACAAATGTTGAATAAAACCTTATATTAACTACTAAATTCTTATTAGAATACTATAAGAGTATGTTTTGAGGAGAAATCATATAAGTAACTAACAAATGTTGAATAAAACCTTATATTAACTACTAAATTCATATTAGAATACTATAAGAGTATGTTTTGAGGAGAAATCTTATAAGTAACTAACAAATGTTTAATAAAACTTTATATTAACTAAGAAATTTTTGTTAGAATACGATAAAAGTATGTTTTGAGGAAAACTCATGTAAGTAACTAACAAATGTTGAATAAAACTTTATATTAACTACTAAATTCATATTAGAATACTATAAGAGTATGTTTTGAGGAAAAATCATATAAGTAACTAACAAATGTTGAATAAAACCTTATATTAACTACTAAATTCATATTAGAATACTATAAGAGTATGTTTTGAGGAGAAATCATATAAGTAACTAACAAATGTTGATTAAAACCTTATATTGACTACTAAATTCATATTAGAATACTATAAGAGTATGTTTTGAGCAGAAATCATATAAATAACTAAAAAATGTTTAATAAAACCTTATATTAACTACTAAATTGATATTAGAATACTATATGAGTATGTTTTGAGGAAAAATCATATAAGTAATAACAAATGTTTAATAAAACCTTATGTTAACTACTAAATTCTTATTAGAAGAATACTATAAGAGTATGTTTTGAGGAAAAATCATATAAGTAAATAACAAATGTTTAATAAAACCTTACATTAACTACTAAATTCATATTAAAATAATATAAGAGTATGTTTTGAGGAGAAATCATATAAGTAACTAACAAATGTTGAATAAAACCTTATATTAACTACTAAATTCATATTAGAATACTATAAGAGTATGTTTTGAGGAGAAATCATATAAGTAACTAACATATGTTGATTAAAACCTTATATTAACAACTAAATTTATATTAGAATACTATAAGAGTATGTTTTGAGCAGAAATCATATAAATAACTAAAAAATGTTTAATAAAACCTTATGTTAACTACTAAATTCTTATTAGAAGAATACTATAAAGGTATGTTTTGAGGAAAACTCATTTAAGTAAATAACAAATGTTTAATAAAACCTTACATTAACTACTAAATTCATATTAAAATAATATAAGAGTATGTTTTGAGGAAAAATCGTATAAGTAACTAATAGATGTTTAATAAAACTTTATATTAACTAAGAAATTGTTGTTAGAATACGATAAAAGTATGTTTTGATGAAAACTCATGTAAGTAACTAACAAATGTTGAATAAAACCTTATATTAACTACTAAATTCATATTAGAATACTATAAGAGTATGTTTTGAGGAAAAATCATATAAGTAAATAAAAAATGTTTAATAAAACCTTATATTAACTACTAAATTTTTATTAGAATACAACAAGAGTATGTTTTGAGGAAAAATCATATAAGTAACTAACAAATGTTTAAAAAAACCTTATATTAACTACTAAATTTAAATTTGAATACTATAAGAGTATGTTTTGAGGAAAAATCATATAAGTAACCAACAAATGTTTAATAATAAAACTTTATATTAACTAAGAAATTGTTGTTAGAATACGATAAAGGTATGTTTTGAGGAAAACTCATTTAAGTAACTAACAAATGTTGAATTAAACCTTATATTAACTACTAAATTCATATTAGAATACTATAAGAGTATGTTTTGAGGAAAAATCATATAAGTAAATAAAAAATGTTTAATAAAACCTTATATTAACTACTAAATTTTTATTAGAATACAAAAAGAGTATGTTTTGAGGAAAAATCATATAAGTAACTAACAAATGTTTAATAAAACCTTAAATTAACTACTAAATTTAAATTTGAATACTATAAGAGTATGTTTTGAGGAAAAATCATATAAGTAACCAACAAATGTTTAATAAAACTTTATATTAACTAAGAAATTGTTGTTAGAACACGATAAAGGTATGTTTTGAGGAAAACTCATTTAAGTAACTAACAAATGTTGAATAAAACCTTATATTAACTACTAAATTCTTATTAGAATACTATAAGAGTATGTTTTGAGGAGAAATCATATAAGTAACTAACAAATGTTGAATAAAACCTTATATTAACTACTAAATTCATATTAGAATACTATAAGAGTATGTTTTGAGGAGAAATCATATAAGTAACTAACAAATGTTGAATAAAACCTTTTATTAACTACTAAATTCATATTAGAATACTATAAGAGTATGTTTTGAGGAGAAATCATATAAGTAACTAACAAATGTTGAATAAAACCTTATATTAACTACTAAATTCATATTAGAATACTATAAGAGTATGTTTTGAGGAGAAATCATATAAGTAACTAACAAATGTTGATTAAAACCTTATATTAACTACTAAATTCATATTAGAATACTATAAGAGTATGTTTTGAGCAGAAATCATATAAATAACTAAAAAATGTTTAATAAAACCTTATATTAACTACTAAATTGATATTAGAATACTATATGAGTATGTTTTGAGGAAAAATCATATAAGTAATAACAAATGTTTAATAAAACCTTATGTTAACTACTAAATTCTTATTAGAAGAATACTATAAGAGTATGTTTTGAGGAAAAATCATATAAGTAAATAACAAATGTTTAATAAAACCTTACATTAACTACTAAATTCATATTAAAATAATATAAGAGTATGTTTTGAGGAAAAATCGTATAAGTAACTAATAGATGTTTAATAAAACTTTATATTAACTAAGAAATTGTTATTAGAATACTAAGCAATGTTCAGTTCTCGAAAACTCATTTATGTAACTAACAAATGTTGAATTAAACCTTATATTAACTACTAAATTCATATTAGAATACTATAAGAGTATGTTTTGAGGAAAAATCATATAAGTAAATAAAAAATGTTTAATAAAACCTTATATTAACTACTAAATTTTTATTAGAATACAAAAAGAGTATGTTTTGAGGAAAAATCATATAAGTAACTAACAAATGTTTAATAAAACCTTAAATTAACTACTAAATTTAAATTTGAATACTATAAGAGTATGTTTTGAGGAAAAATCATATAAGTAACCAACAAATGTTTAATAAAACTTTATATTAACTAAGAAATTGTTGTTAGAACACGATAAAGGTATGTTTTGAGGAAAACTCATTTAAGTAACTAACAAATGTTGAATAAAACCTTATATTAACTACTAAATTCTTATTAGAATACTATAAGAGTATGTTTTGAGGAGAAATCATATAAGTAACTAACAAATGTTGAATAAAACCTTATATTAACTACTAAATTCATATTAGAATACTATAAGAGTATGTTTTGAGGAGAAATCATATAAGTAACTAACAAATGTTGAATAAAACCTTTTATTAACTACTAAATTCATATTAGAATACTATAAGAGTATGTTTTGAGGAGAAATCATATAAGTAACTAACAAATGTTGAATAAAACCTTATATTAACTACTAAATTCATATTAGAATACTATAAGAGTATGTTTTGAGGAGAAATCATATAAGTAACTAACAAATGTTGATTAAAACCTTATATTAACTACTAAATTCATATTAGAATACTATAAGAGTATGTTTTGAGCAGAAATCATATAAATAACTAAAAAATGTTTAATAAAACCTTATATTAACTACTAAATTGATATTAGAATACTATATGAGTATGTTTTGAGGAAAAATCATATAAGTAATAACAAATGTTTAATAAAACCTTATGTTAACTACTAAATTCTTATTAGAAGAATACTATAAGAGTATGTTTTGAGGAAAAATCATATAAGTAAATAACAAATGTTTAATAAAACCTTACATTAACTACTAAATTCATATTAAAATAATATAAGAGTATGTTTTGAGGAAAAATCGTATAAGTAACTAATAGATGTTTAATAAAACTTTATATTAACTAAGAAATTGTTGTTAGAATACGATAAAAGTATGTTTTGATGAAAACTCATGTAAGTAACTAACAAATGTTGAATAAAACCTTATATTAACTACTAAATTCATATTAGAATACTATAAGAGTATGTTTTGAGGAAAAATCATATAAGTAAATAAAAAATCTTTAATAAAACCTTATATTAACTACTAAATTTTTATTAGAATACAACAAGAGTATGTTTTGAGGAAAAATCATATAAGTAACTAACAAATGTTTAAAAAAACCTTATATTAACTACTAAATTTAAATTTGAATACTATAAGAGTATGTTTTGAGGAAAAATCATATAAGTAACCAACAAATGTTTAATAAAACTTTATATTAACTAAGAAATTGTTGTTAGAACACGATAAAGGTATGTTTTGAGGAAAACTCATTTAAGTAACTAACAAATGTTGAATAAAACCTTATATTAACTACTAAATTCTTATTAGAATACTATAAGAGTATGTTTTGAGGAGAAATCATATAAGTAACTAACAAATGTTGAATAAAACCTTATATTAACTACTAAATTCATATTAGAATACTATAAGAGTATGTTTTGAGGAGAAATCATATAAGTAACTAACAAATGTTAAATAAAACCCTATATTAAATACTAAATTCATATTAGAATACTATAAGAGTATGTTTTGAAGAGAAATCTTATAAGTAACTAACAAATGTTTAATAAAACTTTATATTAACTAAGAAATTTTTGTTAGAATACGATAAAAGTATGTTTTGAGGAAAACTCATGTAAGTAACTAACAAATGTTGAATAAAACCTTATATTAACTACTAAATTCATATTAGAATACTATAAGAGTATGTTTTGAGGAGAAATCATATAAGTAAATAAAAAATGTTTAATAAAACCTTATATTAACTACTAAATTTTTATTAGAATACAACAAGAGTATGTTTTGAGGAAAAATCATATAAGTAACTAACAAATGTTTAATAAAACCTTATATTAACTACTAAATTTAAATTTGAATACTATAAGAGTATGTTTTGAGGAAAAATCATATAAGTAACCAACAAATGTTTAATAAAACTTTATATTAACTAAGAAATTGTTGTTAGAACACGATAAAGGTATGTTTTGAGGAAAACTCATTTAAGTAACTAACAAATGTTGAATAAAACCTTATATTAACTACTAAATTCTTATTAGAATATTATAAGAGTATGTTTTGAGGAGAAATCATATAAGTAACTAACAAATGTTGAATAAAACCTTATATTAACTACTAAATTCATATTAGAATACTATAAGAGTATGTTTTGAGGAGAAATCATATAAGTAACTAACAAATGTTGAATAAAACCCTATATTAAATACTAAATTCATATTAGAATACTATAAGAGTATGTTTTGAGGAGAAATCTTATAAGTAACTAACAAATGTTTAATAAAACTTTATATTAACTAAGAAATTTTTGTTAGAATACGATAAAAGTATGTTTTGAGGAAAACTCATGTAAGTAACTAACAAATGTTTAATAAAACCTTATATTAACTACTAAATTTAAATTTGAATACTATAAGAGTATGTTTTGAGGAAAAATCATATAAGTAACCAACAAATGTTTAATAAAACTTTATATTAACTAAGAAATTGTTGTTAGTAACTAACAAATGTTGAATAAAACCCTATATTAAATACTAAATTCATATTAGAATACTATAAGAGTATGTTTTGAGGAGAAATCATATAAGTAACTAACAAATGTTGAATAAAACCTTATATTAACTACTAAATTCATATTAGAATACTATAAGAGTATGTTTTGAGGAGAAATCATATAAGTAACTAACAAATGTTGATTAAAACCTTATATTAACTACTAAATTTATATTAGAATACTATAAGAGTATGTTTTGAGCAGAAATCATATAAATAACTAAAAAATGTTTAATAAAACCTTATATTAACTACTTAATTCATATTAGAATACTATATGAGTATGTTTTGAGGAAAAATCATATAAGTAATAACAAATGTTTAATAAAACCTTATGTTAACTACTAAATTCTTATTAGAAGAATACTATAAGAGTATGTTTTGAGGAAAAATCATATAAGTAAATAACAAATGTTTAATAAAACCTTACATTAACTACTAAATTCATATTAAAATAATATAAGAGTATGTTTTGAGGAAAAATCGTATAAGTAACTAATAGATGTTTAATAAAACTTTATATTAACTAAGAAATTGTTGTTAGAATACGATAAAAGTATGTTTTGATGAAAACTCATGTAAGTAACTAACAAATGTTGAATAAAACCTTATATTAACTACTAAATTCATATTAGAATACTATAAGAGTATGTTTTGAGGAAAAATCATATAAGTAAATAAAAAATGTTTAATAAAACCTTATATTAACTACTAAATTTTTATTAGAATACAACAAGAGTATGTTTTGAGGAAAAATCATATAAGTAACTAACAAATGTTTAAAAAAACCTTATATTAACTACTAAATTTAAATTTGAATACTATAAGAGTATGTTTTGAGGAAAAATCATATAAGTAACCAACAAATGTTTAATAAAACTTTATATTAACTAAGAAATTGTTGTTAGAATACGATAAAGGTATGTTTTGAGGAAAACTCATTTAAGTAACTAACAAATGTTGAATTAAACCTTATATTAACTACTAAATTCATATTAGAATACTATAAGAGTATGTTTTGAGGAAAAATCATATAAGTAAATAAAAAATGTTTAATAAAACCTTATATTAACTACTAAATTTTTATTAGAATACAACAAGAGTATGTTTTGAGGAAAAATCATATAAGTAACTAACAAATGTTTAATAAAACCTTATATTAACTACTAAATTTAAATTTGAATACTATAAGAGTATGTTTTGAGGAAAAATCATATAAGTAACCAACAAATGTTTAATAAAACTTTATATTAACTAAGAAATTGTTGTTAGAACACGATAAAGGTATGTTTTGAGGAAAACTCATTTAAGTAACTAACAAATGTTGAATAAAACCTTATATTAACTACTAAATTCTTATTAGAATACTATAAGAGTATGTTTTGAGGAGAAATCATATAAGTAACTAACAAATGTTGAATAAAACCTTATATTAACTACTAAATTCATATTAGAATACTATAAGAGTATGTTTTGAGGAGAAATCATATAAGTAACTAACAAATGTTGAATAAAACCTTTTATTAACTACTAAATTCATATTAGAATACTATAAGAGTATGTTTTGAGGAGAAATCATATAAGTAACTAACAAATGTTGAATAAAACCTTATATTAACTACTAAATTTATCGTATTCTAACAACAATTTATTGGTTAATATAAGGTTTTATTAAACATTTGTTAGTTATTGATATAATTTTTCCTCAAAACATACTCTTATAGTATTCTGATAAGAATTTAGTAGTTAATATAAGGTTTATTGAACATTTGTTAGTTAATTACATGAGTTTTCCTCAAAACATACTCTTATTGTATTCTAACAACAATATCTTTGTTAATATAAGGTTTTATTAAACATTTGTTAGTTACTTATATGATTTATCCTCAAAACATACTCCTATAGTATTCTAATAAGAATTTAGTAGTTAATATAAGGTTTTATTGAACATTTGTTAGTTACTTACATTAGTTTTTCTCAAAACATACTTTTATCGTATTCTAACAACAATTTCTTAGTTATTATAAGGTTTTATTAAACATTTGTTAGTTTCTTATATGATATTTCCTCAAAACATAGTCTAATAGTATTCTAATAAGAATTTAGTAGTTAATATAAGGTTTTATTAAACATTTGTTAGTTACATATATGATTTTTCCTCAAAACATACTGTTATAGTATTCTAATATGAATTTTGTAGTTAATATAAGGTTTTATTAAACATTTTTTAGTTACTTACATGATTTTTCCTGAAAACATACTCTTATAGTATTCTAATAAGAATTTAGTAGTTAATATAAGGTTTTATTGAACATTTTTTAGTTACTTACGTGACTTTTCCTCAAAACATAGTTTTATCGTATTCTAACAACAATTTCTTAGTTAATATAAGGTTTTATTAAACATTTGTTAGTTACTTATATGATTTTTCCTCAAAACATACTCTTATAGTATTCTAATATGAATTTAGTAGTTAATATAAGGTTTTATTAAACATTTGTTATTTACTTATTTGATTTCTCCTCAAAAAATACTCTTATAGTATTCTAATATGAATTTGGTAGTTAATATAAGGTTTTATTGAACATTTTTTAGTTACTTACGTGAGTTTTCCTCAAAACATAGTTTTATCGTATTCTAACAACAATTTCTTAGTTAATATAAGGTTTTATTAAACATTTGTTAGTTACTTATATGATTTTTCCTCAAAACATACTCTTATAGTATTCTAATATGAATTTAGTAGTTAATATAAGGTTTTATTAAAAATTTGTTATTTACTTATATGATTTCTCTTCAAAAAATATTCTTATAGTATTCTAATATGAATTTAGTAGTTAATATAAGGTTTTATTGAACATTTTTTAGTTACTTACGTGAGTTTTCCTCAAAACATAGTTTTATCGTATTCTAACAACAATTTCTTAGTTAATATAAGGTTTTATTAAACATTTGTTAGTTACTTATATGATTTTTCCTCAAAACATACTCTTATAGTATTCTAATATGAATTTAGTAGTTAATATAAGGTTTTATTAAACATTTGTTATTTACTTATATGATTTCTCCTCAAAAAATACTCTTATAGTATTCTAATATGAATTTAGTAGTTAATATAAGGTTTTATTCAACATTTGTTAGTTACTTATATGATTTTTCCTCCAAACATACTCTTATAGTACTCTAATATGAATTTAGTAGTTAATATAAGGTTTTATTCAACATTTGTTAGTTACTTACATGAGTTTTCCTCAAAACATACTTTTATCGTATTCTATCAACAATTTATTGGTTAATATAAGGTTTTATTAAACATTTGTTAGTTATTGATATGATTTTTCCTCAAAACATACTCTTATATATAGTATTCTAATAAGAATTTAGTAGTTAATATAAGGTTTATTGAACATTTGTTAGTTACTTACATGAGTTTTCCTCAAAACATACTCTTATTGTATTCTAACAACAATTTCTTTGTTAATATAAGGTTTTATTAAACATTTGTTAGTTACTTATATGATTTATCCTCAAAACATACTCTTATAGTATTCTAATAAGAATTTAGTAGTTAATATAAAGTTTTATTGAACATTTGTTAGTTACTTACATTAGTTTTCCTCAAAACATACTTTTATCGTATTCTAACAACAATTTCTTAGTTAATATAAGGTTTTATTAAACATTTGTTAGTTTCTTATATGATATTTCCTCAAAACATAGTCTAATAGTATTCTAATAAGAATTTAGTACTTAATATAAGGTTTTATTAAACATTTGTTAGTTACATATATGATTTTTCCTCAAAACATACTGTTATAGTATTCTAGTATGAATTTAGTAGTTAATATAAGGTTTTATTAAACATTTGTTAGTTACTTACATGATTTTTCCTCAAAACATACTCTTATAGTATTCTAATAAGAATTTAGTAGTTAATATAAGGTTTTATTAAACATTTGTTATTTACTTATATGATTTTTCCTCAAAACATACTCTTATAGTATTCTAACATGAATTTAGTAGTTAATATAAGATTTTATTCAACATTTGTTTGTACTTATATGTTTTTTCCTCCAAACATACTCTTATAGAACTCTAATATGAATTTAGTAGTTAATATAAGGTTTTATTCAACTTTTGTTAGTTACTTATATGATTTTTCCTCCAAACATACTCTTATAGAACTCTAATATGAATTTAGTAGTTAATATAAGGTTTTATTCAACATTTGTTAGTTACTTACATGAGTTTTCCTCAAAAAATACTTTTATCGTATTCTAACAACAATTTATTGGTTAATATAAGGTTTTATTAAACATTTGTTAGTTATTGATATAATTTTTCCTCAAAACATACTCTTATAGTATTCTAATAAGAATTTAGTAGTTAATATAAGGTTTATTGAACATTTGTTAGTTAATTACATGAGTTTTCCTCAAAACATACTCTTATTGTATTCTAACAACAATTTCTTTGTTAATATAAGGTTTTATTAAACATTAGTTAGTTAGTTATATGATTTATCCTCAAAACATACTCTTATAGTATTCTAATAAGAATTTAGTAGTTAATATAAGGTTTTATTAAACATTTGTTAGTTACATATATGATTTTTCCTCAAAACATACTGTTATAGTATTCTAATATGAATTTTGTAGTTAATATAAGGTTTTATTAAACATTTTTTAGTTACTTACATGATTTTTCCTCAAAACATACTCTTATAGTATTCTAATAAGAATTTAGTAGTTAATATAAGGTTTTATTGAACATTTTTTAGTTACTTACGTGAGTTTTCCTCAAAACATAGTTTTATCGTATTCTAACAACAATTTCTTAGTTAATATAAGGTTTTATTAAACATTTGTTAGTTACTTATATGATTTTTCCTCAAAACATACTCTTATAGTATTCTAATATGAATTTAGTAGTTAATATAAGGTTTTATTAAACATTTGTTATTTACTTATATGATTTCGCCTCAAAAAATACTCTTATAGTATTCTAATATGAATTTAGTAGTTAATATAAGGTTTTATTCAACATTTGTTAGTTACTTATATGATTTTTCCTCCAAACATACTCTTATAGTACTCTAATATGAATTTAGTAGTTAATATAAGGTTTTATTCAACATTTGTTAGTTACTTACATGAGTTTTCCTCAAAACATACTTTTATCGTATTCTAACAACAATTTATTGGTTAATATAAGGTTTTATTAAACATTTGTTAGTTATTGATATGATTTTTCCTCAAAACATAATCTTATATATAGTATTCTAATAAGAATTTAGTAGTTAATATAAGGTTTATTGAACATTTGTTAGTTACTTACATGAGTTTTTCTCAAAACATACTCTTATTGTATTCTAACAACAATTTCTTTGTTAATATAAGGTTTTATTAAACATTTGTTAGTTACTTATATGATTTATCCTCAAAACATACTCTTATAGTATTCTAATAAGAATTTAGTAGTTAATATAAGGTTTTATTGAACATTTGTTAGTTACTGACATTAGTTTTCCTCAAAACATACTTTTATCGTATTCTAACAACAATTTCTTAGTTAATATAAGGTTTTATTAAACATTTGTTAGTTCCTTATATAATATTTCCTCAAAACATACTGTTTTTTCCTCCAAACATATTCTTATAGAACTCTAATATGAATTTAGTAGTTAATATAAGGTTTTATTCAACATTTGTTAGTTACTTATATGATTTTTCCTCCAAACATACTCTTATAGAACTCTAATATGAATTTAGTAGTTAATATAAGGTTTTATTCAACATTTGTTAGTTACTTACATGAGTTTTCCTCAAAAAATACTTTTATCATATTCTAACAACAATTTATTGGTTAATATAAGGTTTTATTAAACATTTGTTAGTTATTGATATAATTTTTCCTCAAAACATACTCTTATAGTATTCTAATAAGAATTTAGTAGTTAATATAAGGTTTATTGAACATTTGTTAGTTAATTACATGAGTTTTCCTCAAAACATACTCTTATTGTATTCTAACAACAATTTCTTTGTTAATATAAGGTTTTATTAAACATTTGTTAGTTACTTATATGATTTATCCTCAAAACATACTCTTATAGTATTCTAATAAGAATTTAGTAGTTAATATAAGGTTTTATTGAACATTTGTTAGTTACTTACATTAGTTTTTCTCAAAACATACTTTTATCGTATTCTAACAACAATTTCTTAGTTATTATAAGGTTTTATTAAACATTTGTTAGTTTCTTATATGATATTTCCTCAAAACATAGTCTAATAGTATTCTAATAAGAATTTAGTAGTTAATATAAGGTTTTATTAAACATTTGTTAGTTACATATATGATTTTTCCTCAAAACATACTGTTATAGTATTCTAATATGAATTTTGTAGTTAATATAAGGTTTTATTAAACATTTTTTAGTTACTTACATGATTTTTCCTCAAAACATACTCTTATTGTATTCTAATAAGAATTTAGTAGTTAATATAAGGTTTTATTGAACATTTTTTAGTTACTTACATGAGTTTTCCTCAAAACATAGTTTTATCGTATTCTAACAACAATTTCTTAGTTAATATAAGGTTTTATTAAACATTTGTTAGTTACTTATATGATTTTTCCTCAAAACATACTATTATAGTATTCTAATATGAATTTAGTAGTTAATATAAGATTTTATTAAACATTTGTTAGTTACTTATATGATTTCTCCTCAAAACATACCCTTATAGTATTCTAATATGAATTTAGTAGTTAATATAAGCTTTTATTGAACATTTTTTAGTTACTTACGTGAGTTTTCCTCAAAACATAGTTTTATCGTATTCTAACAACAATTTCTTAGTTAATATAAGGTTTTATTAAACATTTGTTAGTTACTTATATGATTTTTCCTCAAAACATACTCTTATAGTATTCTAATATGAATTTAGTAGTTAATATAAGGTTTTATTAAACATTTGTTATTTACTTATATGATTTCTCCTCAAAAAATACTCTTATAGTATTCTAATATGAATTTAGTAGTTAATATAAGGTTTTATTGAACATTTTTTAGTTACTTACGTGAGTTTTCCTCAAAACATAGTTTTATCGTATTCTAACAACAATTTCTTAGTTAATATAAGGTTTTATTAAACATTTGTTAGTTACTTATATGATTTTTCCTCAAAACATACTCTTATAGTATTCTAATATGAATTTAATAGTTAATATAAGGTTTTATTAAACATTTGTTATTTACTTATATGATTTCTCCTCAAAAAATACTCTTATAGTATTCTAATATGAATTTAGTAGTTAATATAAGGTTTTATTAAACATTTGTTATTTACTTATATGATTTTTCCTCCAAACATACTCTTATAGTACTCTAATATGAATTTAGTAGTTAATATAAGGTTTTATTCAACATTTGTTAGTTACTTACATGAGTTTTCCTCAAAACTTACTTTTATCGTATTCTAACAACAATTTATTGGTTAATATAAGGTTTTATTAAACATTTGTTAGTTATTGATATGATTTTTCCTCAAAACATACTCTTATATATAGTATTCTAATAAGAATTTAGTAGTTAATATAAGGTTTATTGAACATTTGTTAGTTACTTACATGAGTTTTCCTCAAAACATACTCTTATTGTATTCTAACAACAATTTCTTTGTTAATATAAGGTTTTATTAAACATTTGTTAGTTACTTATATGATTTATCCTCAAAACATACTCTTATAGTATTCTAATAAGAATTTAGTAGTTAATATAAGGTTTTATTGAACATTTGTTAGTTACTTACATTAGTTTTCCTCAAAACTTACTTTTATCGTATTCTAACAACAATTTCTTAGTTAATATAAGCTTTTATTAAACATTTGTTAGTTTCTTATATGATATTTCCTCAAAACATAGTCTAATAGTATTCTAATAAGAATTTAGTACTTAATATAAGGTTTTATTAAACATTTGTTAGTTACATATATGATTTTTCCTCAAAACATACTGTTATAGTATTCTAGTATGAATTTAGTAGTTAATATAAGGTTTTATTAAACATTTGTTAGTTACTTACATGATTTTTCCTCAAAACATACTCTTATAGTATTCTAATAAGAATTTAGTAGTTAATATAAGGTTTTATTGAAAATTTTTTAGTTACTTACGTGAGTTTTCCTCAAAACATAGTTTTATCGTATTCTAACAACAATTTCTTAGTTAATATACAGTTTTATTAAACATTTGTTAGTTACTTATATGATTTTTCCTCAAAACATACTCTTATAGTATTATAATAAGAATTTAGTAGTTAATAAAAGGTTTTATTAAACATTGGTTATTTACTTATATGATTTTTCCTCAAAACATACTCATATAATATTCTAATATGAATTTAGTAGTTAATATAAGGTTTTATTAAACATTTGTTAGTTACTTATATGAGATTTCCTCAAAAACATACTCTTATAGTATTCTAATAAGAATTTAGGAATTAATATAAAGTTTTACTAAACATTCGTTAGTTACTTATATGAGATTTCCTCAAAACATACTCTTATAGTATTCAAATATAAATTTAGTAGTTAATATAAGGTTTTATTAAACATTTGTTAGTTACTTATATGATTTTTCCTCAAAACATACTCTTATAGTATTCTAATACGAATTTAGTAGTTAATGTAAGGTTTTATTAAACATTTGTTATTTACTTATATGATTTTTCCTCAAAACATACACTTATAGTATTCTAATATGAATTTAGTAGTTAATATATGGTTTTATTAAACATTTGTTAGTTACTTATATGATTTCTCCTCAAAACATACTCTTATAGTATTCTAATATGAATTTAGTAGTTAATATAAGGTTTTATTCAACATTTGTTAGTTACTTGTATGATTTTTCCTCAAAACATACTCTTATAATATTCTAATATGAATTTAGTTGTTAATATAAGGTTTTATTAAACATTTGTTTGTTACTTATATGATTTCGTCTCAAAACATACTCTATAGTATTCTAATATGAATTTAGTAGTTAATATAAGGTTTTATTAAACATTTGTTAGTTACTTATATGATTTCTCCTTAAAACATACTCTTAGTACTTAATATAAGGTTTTATTAAACATTTGTTAGTTAATATAAGGTTTTATTGAACATTTGTTAGTTACTTACATTAGTTTTCCTCAAAACATACTTTTATCGTATTCTAACAACAATTTCTTAGTTAATATAAGGTTTTATTAAACATTTGTTAGTTTCTTATATGATATTTCCTCAAAACATAGTCTAATAGTATTCTAATAAGAATTTAGTACTTAATATAAGGTTTTATTAAACATTTGTTAGTTACATATATGATTTTTCCTCAAAACATACTGTTATAGTATTCTAGTATGAATTTAGTAGTTAATATAAGGTTTTATTAAACATTTGTTAGTTACTTACATGATTTTTCCGCAAAACATACTCTTATAGTATTCTAATAAGAATTTAGTAGTTAATATAAGGTTTTATTAAACATTTGTTATTTACTTATATGATTTTTCCTCAAAACATACTCTTATAGTATTCTAACATGAATTTAGTAGTTAATATAAGGTTTTATTCAACATTTGTTTGTACTTATATGTTTTTTCCTCCAAACATACTCTTATAGAACTCTAATATGAATTTAGTAGTTAATATAAGGTTTTATTCAACATTTGTTAGTTACTTATATGATTTTTCCTCCAAACATACTCTTATAGAACTCTAATATGAATTTAGTAGTTAATATAAGGTTTTATTCAACATTTGTTAGTTACTTACATGAGTTTTCCTCAAAAAATACTTTTATCGTATTCTAACAACAATTTATTGGTTAATATAAGGTTTTATTAAACATTTGTTAGTTATTGATATAATTTTTCCTCAAAACATACTCTTATAGTATTCTAATAAGAATTTAGTAGTTAATATAAGGTTTATTGAACATTTGTTAGTTAATTACATGAGTTTTCCTCAAAACATACTCTTATTGTATTCTAACAACAATTTCTTTGTTAATATAAGGTTTTATTAAACATTTGTTAGTTACTTATATGATTTATCCTCAAAACATACTCTTATAGTATTCTAATAAGAATTTAGTAGTTAATATAAGGTTTTATTGAACATTTGTTAGTTACTTACATTAGTTTTTCTCAAAACATACTTTTATCGTATTCTAACAACAATTTCTTAGTTATTATAAGGTTTTATTAAACATTTGTTAGTTTCTTATATGATATTTCCTCAAAACATAGTCTAATAGTATTCTAATAAGAATTTAGTAGTTAATATAAGGTTTTATTGAACATTTTTTAGTTACTTACGTGAGTTTTCCTCAAAACATAGTTTTATCGTATTCTAACAACAATTTCTTAGTTAATATAAGGTTTTATTAAACATTTGTTAGTTACTTATATGATTTTTCCTCAAAACATACTCTTATAGTATTCTAATATGAATTTAGTAGTTAATATAAGGTTTTATTAAACATTTGTTATTTACTTATATGATTTCTCCTCAAAAAATACTCTTATAGTATTCTAATATGAATTTAGTAGTTAATATAAGGTTTTATTGAACATTTTTTAGTTACTTACGTGAGTTTTCCTCAAAACATAGTTTTATCGTATTCTAACAACAATTTCTTAGTTAATATAAGGTTTTATTAAACATTTGTTAGTTACTTATATGATTTTTCCTCAAAACATACTCTTATAGTATTCTAATATGAATTTAATAGTTAATATAAGGTTTTATTAAACATTTGTTATTTACTTATATGATTTCTCCTCAAAAAATACTCTTATAGTATTCTAATATGAATTTAGTAGTTAATATAAGGTTTTATTAAACATTTGTTATTTACTTATATGATTTTTCCTCCAAACATACTCTTATAGTACTCTAATATGAATTTAGTAGTTAATATAAGGTTTTATTCAACATTTGTTAGTTACTTACATGAGTTTTCCTCAAAACTTACTTTTATCGTATTCTAACAACAATTTATTGGTTAATATAAGGTTTTATTAAACATTTGTTAGTTATTGATATGATTTTTCCTCAAAACATACTCTTATATATAGTATTCTAATAAGAATTTAGTAGTTAATATAAGGTTTATTGAACATTTGTTAGTTACTTACATGAGTTTTCCTCAAAACATACTCTTATTGTATTCTAACAACAATTTCTTTGTTAATATAAGGTTTTATTAAACATTTGTTAGTTACTTATATGATTTATCCTCAAAACATACTCTTATAGTATTCTAATAAGAATTTAGTAGTTAATATAAGGTTTTATTGAACATTTGTTAGTTACTTACATTAGTTTTCCTCAAAACTTACTTTTATCGTATTCTAACAACAATTTCTTAGTTAATATAAGCTTTTATTAAACATTTGTTAGTTTCTTATATGATATTTCCTCAAAACATAGTCTAATAGTATTCTAATAAGAATTTAGTACTTAATATAAGGTTTTATTAAACATTTGTTAGTTACATATATGATTTTTCCTCAAAACATACTGTTATAGTATTCTAGTATGAATTTAGTAGTTAATATAAGGTTTTATTAAACATTTGTTAGTTACTTACATGATTTTTCCTCAAAACATACTCTTATAGTATTCTAATAAGAATTTAGTAGTTAATATAAGGTTTTATTGAAAATTTTTTAGTTACTTACGTGAGTTTTCCTCAAAACATAGTTTTATCGTATTCTAACAACAATTTCTTAGTTAATATACAGTTTTATTAAACATTTGTTAGTTACTTATATGATTTTTCCTCAAAACATACTCTTATAGTATTATAATAAGAATTTAGTAGTTAATAAAAGGTTTTATTAAACATTGGTTATTTACTTATATGATTTTTCCTCAAAACATACTCATATAGTATTCTAATATGAATTTAGTAGTTAATATAAGGTTTTATTAAACATTTGTTAGTTACTTATATGAGATTTCCTCAAAAACATACTCTTATAGTATTCTAATAAGAATTTAGGAATTAATATAAAGTTTTACTAAACATTCGTTAGTTACTTATATGAGATTTCCTCAAAACATACTCTTATAGTATTCAAATATAAATTTAGTAGTTAATATAAGGTTTTATTAAACATTTGTTAGTTACTTATATGATTTTTCCTCAAAACATACTCTTATAGTATTCTAATACGAATTTAGTAGTTAATGTAAGGTTTTATTAAACATTTGTTATTTACTTATATGATTTTTCCTCAAAACATACACTTATAGTATTCTAATATGAATTTAGTAGTTAATATATGGTTTTATTAAACATTTGTTAGTTACTTATATGATTTCTCCTCATAACATACTCTTATAGTATTCTAATATGAATTTAGTAGTTAATATAAGGTTTTATTCAACATTTGTTAGTTACTTGTATGATTTTTCCTCAAAACATACTCTTATAATATTCTAATATGAATTTAGTTGTTAATATAAGGTTTTATTAAACATTTGTTTGTTACTTATATGATTTCGTCTCAAAACATACTCTATAGTATTCTAATATGAATTTAGTAGTTAATATAAGGTTTTATTAAACATTTGTTAGTTACTTATATGATTTCTCCTTAAAACATACTCTTAGTACTTAATATAAGGTTTTATTAAACATTTGTTAGTTAATATAAGGTTTTATTGAACATTTGTTAGTTACTTACATTAGTTTTCCTCAAAACATACTTTTATCGTATTCTAACAACAATTTCTTAGTTAATATAAGGTTTTATTAAACATTTGTTAGTTTCTTATATGATATTTCCTCAAAACATAGTCTAATAGTATTCTAATAAGAATTTAGTACTTAATATAAGGTTTTATTAAACATTTGTTAGTTACATATATGATTTTTCCTCAAAACATACTGTTATAGTATTCTAGTATGAATTTAGTAGTTAATATAAGGTTTTATTAAACATTTGTTAGTTACTTACATGATTTTTCCTCAAAACATACTCTTATAGTATTCTAATAAGAATTTAGTAGTTAATATAAGGTTTTATTAAACATTTGTTATTTACTTATATGATTTTTCCTCAAAACATACTCTTATAGTATTCTAACATGAATTTAGTAGTTAATATAAGGTTTTATTCAACATTTGTTTGTACTTATATGTTTTTTCCTCCAAACATACTCTTATAGAACTCTAATATGAATTTAGTAGTTAATATAAGGTTTTATTCAACATTTGTTAGTTACTTATATGATTTTTCCTCCAAACATACTCTTATAGAACTCTAATATGAATTTAGTAGTTAATATAAGGTTTTATTCAACATTTGTTAGTTACTTACATGAGTTTTCCTCAAAAAATACTTTTATCGTATTCTAACAACAATTTATTGGTTAATATAAGGTTTTATTAAACATTTGTTAGTTATTGATATAATTTTTCCTCAAAACATACTCTTATAGTATTCTAATAAGAATTTAGTAGTTAATATAAGGTTTATTGAACATTTGTTAGTTAATTACATGAGTTTTCCTCAAAACATACTCTTATTGTATTCTAACAACAATTTCTTTGTTAATATAAGGTTTTATTAAACATTTGTTAGTTACTTATATGATTTATCCTCAAAACATACTCTTATAGTATTCTAATAAGAATTTAGTAGTTAATATAAGGTTTTATTGAACATTTGTTAGTTACTTACATTAGTTTTTCTCAAAACATACTTTTATCGTATTCTAACAACAATTTCTTAGTTATTATAAGGTTTTATTAAACATTTGTTAGTTTCTTATATGATATTTCCTCAAAACATAGTCTAATAGTATTCTAATAAGAATTTAGTAGTTAATATAAGGTTTTATTGAACATTTTTTAGTTACTTACGTGAGTTTTCCTCAAAACATAGTTTTATCGTATTCTAACAACAATTTCTTAGTTAATATAAGGTTTTATTAAACATTTGTTAGTTACTTATATGATTTTTCCTCAAAACATACTCTTATAGTATTCTAATATGAATTTAGTAGTTAATATAAGGTTTTATTAAACATTTGTTATTTACTTATATGATTTCTCCTCAAAAAATACTCTTATAGTATTCTAATATGAATTTAGTAGTTAATATAAGGTTTTATTGAACATTTTTTAGTTACTTACGTGAGTTTTCCTCAAAACATAGTTTTATCGTATTCTAACAACAATTTCTTAGTTAATATAAGGTTTTATTAAACATTTGTTAGTTACTTATATGATTTTTCCTCAAAACATACTCTTATAGTATTCTAATATGAATTTAATAGTTAATATAAGGTTTTATTAAACATTTGTTATTTACTTATATGATTTCTCCTCAAAAAATACTCTTATAGTATTCTAATATGAATTTAGTAGTTAATATAAGGTTTTATTAAACATTTGTTATTTACTTATATGATTTTTCCTCCAAACATACTCTTATAGTACTCTAATATGAATTTAGTAGTTAATATAAGGTTTTATTCAACATTTGTTAGTTACTTACATGAGTTTTCCTCAAAACTTACTTTTATCGTATTCTAACAACAATTTATTGGTTAATATAAGGTTTTATTAAACATTTGTTAGTTATTGATATGATTTTTCCTCAAAACATACTCTTATATATAGTATTCTAATAAGAATTTAGTAGTTAATATAAGGTTTATTGAACATTTGTTAGTTACTTACATGAGTTTTCCTCAAAACATACTCTTATTGTATTCTAACAACAATTTCTTTATTAATATAAGGTTTTATTAAACATTTGTTAGTTACTTATATGATTTATCCTCAAAACATACTCTTATAGTATTCTAATAAGAATTTAGTAGTTAATATAAGGTTTTATTGAACATTTGTTAGTTACTTACATTAGTTTTCCTCAAAACTTACTTTTATCGTATTCTAACAACAATTTCTTAGTTAATATAAGCTTTTATTAAACATTTGTTAGTTTCTTATATGATATTTCCTCAAAACATAGTCTAATAGTATTCTAATAAGAATTTAGTACTTAATATAAGGTTTTATTAAACATTTGTTAGTTACATATATGATTTTTCCTCAAAACATACTGTTATAGTATTCTAGTATGAATTTAGTAGTTAATATAAGGTTTTATTAAACATTTGTTAGTTACTTACATGATTTTTCCTCAAAACATACTCTTATAGTATTCTAATAAGAATTTAGTAGTTAATATAAGGTTTTATTGAAAATATTTTAGTTACTTACGTGAGTTTTCCTCAAAACATAGTTTTATCGTATTCTAACAACAATTTCTTAGTTAATATACAGTTTTATTAAACATTTGTTAGTTACTTATATGATTTTTCCTCAAAACATACTCTTATAGTATTATAATAAGAATTTAGTAGTTAATAAAAGGTTTTATTAAACATTGGTTATTTACTTATATGATTTTTCCTCAAAACATACTCATATAGTATTCTAATATGAATTTAGTAGTTAATATAAGGTTTTATTAAACATTTGTTAGTTACTTATATGAGATTTCCTCAAAAACATACTCTTATAGTATTCTAATAAGAATTTAGGAATTAATATAAAGTTTTACTAAACATTCGTTAGTTACTTATATGAGATTTCCTCAAAACATACTCTTATAGTATTCAAATATAAATTTAGTAGTTAATATAAGGTTTTATTAAACATTTGTTAGTTACTTATATGATTTTTCCTCAAAACATACTCTTATAGTATTCTAATACGAATTTAGTAGTTAATGTAAGGTTTTATTAAACATTTGTTATTTACTTATATGATTTTTCCTCAAAACATACACTTATAGTATTCTAATATGAATTTAGTAGTTAATATATGGTTTTATTAAACATTTGTTAGTTACTTATATGATTTCTCCTCATAACATACTCTTATAGTATTCTAATATGAATTTAGTAGTTAATATAAGGTTTTATTCAACATTTGTTAGTTACTTGTATGATTTTTCCTCAAAACATACTCTTATAATATTCTAATATGAATTTAGTTGTTAATATAAGGTTTTATTAAACATTTGTTTGTTACTTATATGATTTCGTCTCAAAACATACTCTATAGTATTCTAATATGAATTTAGTAGTTAATATAAGGTTTTATTAAACATTTGTTAGTTACTTATATGATTTCTCCTTAAAACATACTCTTAGTACTTAATATAAGGTTTTATTAAACATTTGTTAGTTAATATAAGGTTTTATTGAACATTTGTTAGTTACTTACATTAGTTTTCCTCAAAACATACTTTTATCGTATTCTAACAACAATTTCTTAGTTAATATAAGGTTTTATTAAACATTTGTTAGTTTCTTATATGATATTTCCTCAAAACATAGTCTAATAGTATTCTAATAAGAATTTAGTACTTAATATAAGGTTTTATTAAACATTTGTTAGTTACATATATGATTTTTCCTCAAAACATACTGTTATAGTATTCTAGTATGAATTTAGTAGTTAATATAAGGTTTTATTAAACATTTGTTAGTTACTTACATGATTTTTCCTCAAAACATACTCTTATAGTATTCTAATAAGAATTTAGTAGTTAATATAAGGTTTTATTAAACATTTGTTATTTACTTATATGATTTTTCCTCAAAACATACTCTTATAGTATTCTAACATGAATTTAGTAGTTAATATAAGGTTTTATTCAACATTTGTTTGTACTTATATGTTTTTTCCTCCAAACATACTCTTATAGAACTCTAATATGAATTTAGTAGTTAATATAAGGTTTTATTCAACATTTGTTAGTTACTTATATGATTTTTCCTCCAAACATACTCTTATAGAACTCTAATATGAATTTAGTAGTTAATATAAGGTTTTATTCAACATTTGTTAGTTACTTACATGAGTTTTCCTCAAAAAATACTTTTATCGTATTCTAACAACAATTTATTGGTTAATATAAGGTTTTATTAAACATTTGTTAGTTATTGATATAATTTTTCCTCAAAACATACTCTTATAGTATTCTAATAAGAATTTAGTAGTTAATATAAGGTTTATTGAACATTTGTTAGTTAATTACATGAGTTTTCCTCAAAACATACTCTTATTGTATTCTAACAACAATTTCTTTGTTAATATAAGGTTTTATTAAACATTTGTTAGTTACTTATATGATTTATCCTCAAAACATACTCTTATAGTATTCTAATAAGAATTTAGTAGTTAATATAAGGTTTTATTGAACATTTGTTAGTTACTTACATTAGTTTTTCTCAAAACATACTTTTATCGTATTCTAACAACAATTTCTTAGTTATTATAAGGTTTTATTAAACATTTGTTAGTTTCTTATATGATATTTCCTCAAAACATAGTCTAATAGTATTCTAATAAGAATTTAGTAGTTAATATAAGGTTTTATTGAACATTTTTTAGTTACTTACGTGAGTTTTCCTCAAAACATAGTTTTATCGTATTCTAACAACAATTTCTTAGTTAATATAAGGTTTTATTAAACATTTGTTAGTTACTTATATGATTTTTCCTCAAAACATACTCTTATAGTATTCTAATATGAATTTAGTAGTTAATATAAGGTTTTATTAAACATTTGTTATTTACTTATATGATTTCTCCTCAAAAAATACTCTTATAGTATTCTAATATGAATTTAGTAGTTAATATAAGGTTTTATTGAACATTTTTTAGTTACTTACGTGAGTTTTCCTCAAAACATAGTTTTATCGTATTCTAACAACAATTTCTTAGTTAATATAAGGTTTTATTAAACATTTGTTAGTTACTTATATGATTTTTCCTCAAAACATACTCTTATAGTATTCTAATATGAATTTAATAGTTAATATAAGGTTTTATTAAACATTTGTTATTTACTTATATGATTTCTCCTCAAAAAATACTCTTATAGTATTCTAATATGAATTTAGTAGTTAATATAAGGTTTTATTAAACATTTGTTATTTACTTATATGATTTTTCCTCCAAACATACTCTTATAGTACTCTAATATGAATTTAGTAGTTAATATAAGGTTTTATTCAACATTTGTTAGTTACTTACATGAGTTTTCCTCAAAACTTACTTTTATCGTATTCTAACAACAATTTATTGGTTAATATAAGGTTTTATTAAACATTTGTTAGTTATTGATATGATTTTTCCTCAAAACATACTCTTATATATAGTATTCTAATAAGAATTTAGTAGTTAATATAAGGTTTATTGAACATTTGTTAGTTACTTACATGAGTTTTCCTCAAAACATACTCTTATTGTATTCTAACAACAATTTCTTTGTTAATATAAGGTTTTATTAAACATTTGTTAGTTACTTATATGATTTATCCTCAAAACATACTCTTATAGTATTCTAATAAGAATTTAGTAGTTAATATAAGGTTTTATTGAACATTTGTTAGTTACTTACATTAGTTTTCCTCAAAACTTACTTTTATCGTATTCTAACAACAATTTCTTAGTTAATATAAGCTTTTATTAAACATTTGTTAGTTTCTTATATGATATTTCCTCAAAACATAGTCTAATAGTATTCTAATAAGAATTTAGTACTTAATATAAGGTTTTATTAAACATTTGTTAGTTACATATATGATTTTTCCTCAAAACATACTGTTATAGTATTCTAGTATGAATTTAGTAGTTAATATAAGGTTTTATTAAACATTTGTTAGTTACTTACATGATTTTTCCTCAAAACATACTCTTATAGTATTCTAATAAGAATTTAGTAGTTAATATAAGGTTTTATTGAAAATATTTTAGTTACTTACGTGAGTTTTCCTCAAAACATAGTTTTATCGTATTCTAACAACAATTTCTTAGTTAATATACAGTTTTATTAAACATTTGTTAGTTACTTATATGATTTTTCCTCAAAACATACTCTTATAGTATTATAATAAGAATTTAGTAGTTAATAAAAGGTTTTATTAAACATTGGTTATTTACTTATATGATTTTTCCTCAAAACATACTCATATAGTATTCTAATATGAATTTAGTAGTTAATATAAGGTTTTATTAAACATTTGTTAGTTACTTATATGAGATTTCCTCAAAAACATACTCTTATAGTATTCTAATAAGAATTTAGGAATTAATATAAAGTTTTACTAAACATTCGTTAGTTACTTATATGAGATTTCCTCAAAACATACTCTTATAGTATTCAAATATAAATTTAGTAGTTAATATAAGGTTTTATTAAACATTTGTTAGTTACTTATATGATTTTTCCTCAAAACATACTCTTATAGTATTCTAATACGAATTTAGTAGTTAATGTAAGGTTTTATTAAACATTTGTTATTTACTTATATGATTTTTCCTCAAAACATACACTTATAGTATTCTAATATGAATTTAGTAGTTAATATATGGTTTTATTAAACATTTGTTAGTTACTTATATGATTTCTCCTCATAACATACTCTTATAGTATTCTAATATGAATTTAGTAGTTAATATAAGGTTTTATTCAACATTTGTTAGTTACTTGTATGATTTTTCCTCAAAACATACTCTTATAATATTCTAATATGAATTTAGTTGTTAATATAAGGTTTTATTAAACATTTGTTTGTTACTTATATGATTTCGTCTCAAAACATACTCTATAGTATTCTAATATGAATTTAGTAGTTAATATAAGGTTTTATTAAACATTTGTTAGTTACTTATATGATTTCTCCTTAAAACATACTCTTAGTACTTAATATAAGGTTTTATTAAACATTTGTTAGTTAATATAAGGTTTTATTGAACATTTGTTAGTTACTTACATTAGTTTTCCTCAAAACATACTTTTATCGTATTCTAACAACAATTTCTTAGTTAATATAAGGTTTTATTAAACATTTGTTAGTTTCTTATATGATATTTCCTCAAAACATAGTCTAATAGTATTCTAATAAGAATTTAGTACTTAATATAAGGTTTTATTAAACATTTGTTAGTTACATATATGATTTTTCCTCAAAACATACTGTTATAGTATTCTAGTATGAATTTAGTAGTTAATATAAGGTTTTATTAAACATTTGTTAGTTACTTACATGATTTTTCCTCAAAACATACTCTTATAGTATTCTAATAAGAATTTAGTAGTTAATATAAGGTTTTATTAAACATTTGTTATTTACTTATATGATTTTTCCTCAAAACATACTCTTATAGTATTCTAACATGAATTTAGTAGTTAATATAAGGTTTTATTCAACATTTGTTTGTACTTATATGTTTTTTCCTCCAAACATACTCTTATAGAACTCTAATATGAATTTAGTAGTTAATATAAGGTTTTATTCAACATTTGTTAGTTACTTATATGATTTTTCCTCCAAACATACTCTTATAGAACTCTAATATGAATTTAGTAGTTAATATAAGGTTTTATTCAACATTTGTTAGTTACTTACATGAGTTTTCCTCAAAAAATACTTTTATCGTATTCTAACAACAATTTATTGGTTAATATAAGGTTTTATTAAACATTTGTTAGTTATTGATATAATTTTTCCTCAAAACATACTCTTATAGTATTCTAATAAGAATTTAGTAGTTAATATAAGGTTTATTGAACATTTGTTAGTTAATTACATGAGTTTTCCTCAAAACATACTCTTATTGTATTCTAACAACAATTTCTTTGTTAATATAAGGTTTTATTAAACATTTGTTAGTTACTTATATGATTTATCCTCAAAACATACTCTTATAGTATTCTAATAAGAATTTAGTAGTTAATATAAGGTTTTATTGAACATTTGTTAGTTACTTACATTAGTTTTTCTCAAAACATACTTTTATCGTATTCTAACAACAATTTCTTAGTTATTATAAGGTTTTATTAAACATTTGTTAGTTTCTTATATGATATTTCCTCAAAACATAGTCTAATAGTATTCTAATAAGAATTTAGTAGTTAATATAAGGTTTTATTGAACATTTTTTAGTTACTTACGTGAGTTTTCCTCAAAACATAGTTTTATCGTATTCTAACAACAATTTCTTAGTTAATATAAGGTTTTATTAAACATTTGTTAGTTACTTATATGATTTTTCCTCAAAACATACTCTTATAGTATTCTAATATGAATTTAGTAGTTAATATAAGGTTTTATTAAACATTTGTTATTTACTTATATGATTTCTCCTCAAAAAATACTCTTATAGTATTCTAATATGAATTTAGTAGTTAATATAAGGTTTTATTGAACATTTTTTAGTTACTTACGTGAGTTTTCCTCAAAACATAGTTTTATCGTATTCTAACAACAATTTCTTAGTTAATATAAGGTTTTATTAAACATTTGTTAGTTACTTATATGATTTTTCCTCAAAACATACTCTTATAGTATTCTAATATGAATTTAATAGTTAATATAAGGTTTTATTAAACATTTGTTATTTACTTATATGATTTCTCCTCAAAAAATACTCTTATAGTATTCTAATATGAATTTAGTAGTTAATATAAGGTTTTATTAAACATTTGTTATTTACTTATATGATTTTTCCTCCAAACATACTCTTATAGTACTCTAATATGAATTTAGTAGTTAATATAAGGTTTTATTCAACATTTGTTAGTTACTTACATGAGTTTTCCTCAAAACTTACTTTTATCGTATTCTAACAACAATTTATTGGTTAATATAAGGTTTTATTAAACATTTGTTAGTTATTGATATGATTTTTCCTCAAAACATACTCTTATATATAGTATTCTAATAAGAATTTAGTAGTTAATATAAGGTTTATTGAACATTTGTTAGTTACTTACATGAGTTTTCCTCAAAACATACTCTTATTGTATTCTAACAACAATTTCTTTGTTAATATAAGGTTTTATTAAACATTTGTTAGTTACTTATATGATTTATCCTCAAAACATACTCTTATAGTATTCTAATAAGAATTTAGTAGTTAATATAAGGTTTTATTGAACATTTGTTAGTTACTTACATTAGTTTTCCTCAAAACTTACTTTTATCGTATTCTAACAACAATTTCTTAGTTAATATAAGCTTTTATTAAACATTTGTTAGTTTCTTATATGATATTTCCTCAAAACATAGTCTAATAGTATTCTAATAAGAATTTAGTACTTAATATAAGGTTTTATTAAACATTTGTTAGTTACATATATGATTTTTCCTCAAAACATACTGTTATAGTATTCTAGTATGAATTTAGTAGTTAATATAAGGTTTTATTAAACATTTGTTAGTTACTTACATGATTTTTCCTCAAAACATACTCTTATAGTATTCTAATAAGAATTTAGTAGTTAATATAAGGTTTTATTGAAAATATTTTAGTTACTTACGTGAGTTTTCCTCAAAACATAGTTTTATCGTATTCTAACAACAATTTCTTAGTTAATATACAGTTTTATTAAACATTTGTTAGTTACTTATATGATTTTTCCTCAAAACATACTCTTATAGTATTATAATAAGAATTTAGTAGTTAATAAAAGGTTTTATTAAACATTGGTTATTTACTTATATGATTTTTCCTCAAAACATACTCATATAGTATTCTAATATGAATTTAGTAGTTAATATAAGGTTTTATTAAACATTTGTTAGTTACTTATATGAGATTTCCTCAAAAACATACTCTTATAGTATTCTAATAAGAATTTAGGAATTAATATAAAGTTTTACTAAACATTCGTTAGTTACTTATATGAGATTTCCTCAAAACATACTCTTATAGTATTCAAATATAAATTTAGTAGTTAATATAAGGTTTTATTAAACATTTGTTAGTTACTTATATGATTTTTCCTCAAAACATACTCTTATAGTATTCTAATACGAATTTAGTAGTTAATGTAAGGTTTTATTAAACATTTGTTATTTACTTATATGATTTTTCCTCAAAACATACACTTATAGTATTCTAATATGAATTTAGTAGTTAATATATGGTTTTATTAAACATTTGTTAGTTACTTATATGATTTCTCCTCATAACATACTCTTATAGTATTCTAATATGAATTTAGTAGTTAATATAAGGTTTTATTCAACATTTGTTAGTTACTTGTATGATTTTTCCTCAAAACATACTCTTATAATATTCTAATATGAATTTAGTTGTTAATATAAGGTTTTATTAAACATTTGTTTGTTACTTATATGATTTCGTCTCAAAACATACTCTATAGTATTCTAATATGAATTTAGTAGTTAATATAAGGTTTTATTAAACATTTGTTAGTTACTTATATGATTTCTCCTTAAAACATACTCTTAGTACTTAATATAAGGTTTTATTAAACATTTGTTAGTTAATATAAGGTTTTATTGAACATTTGTTAGTTACTTACATTAGTTTTCCTCAAAACATACTTTTATCGTATTCTAACAACAATTTCTTAGTTAATATAAGGTTTTATTAAACATTTGTTAGTTTCTTATATGATATTTCCTCAAAACATAGTCTAATAGTATTCTAATAAGAATTTAGTACTTAATATAAGGTTTTATTAAACATTTGTTAGTTACATATATGATTTTTCCTCAAAACATACTGTTATAGTATTCTAGTATGAATTTAGTAGTTAATATAAGGTTTTATTAAACATTTGTTAGTTACTTACATGATTTTTCCTCAAAACATACTCTTATAGTATTCTAATAAGAATTTAGTAGTTAATATAAGGTTTTATTAAACATTTGTTATTTACTTATATGATTTTTCCTCAAAACATACTCTTATAGTATTCTAACATGAATTTAGTAGTTAATATAAGGTTTTATTCAACATTTGTTTGTACTTATATGTTTTTTCCTCCAAACATACTCTTATAGAACTCTAATATGAATTTAGTAGTTAATATAAGGTTTTATTCAACATTTGTTAGTTACTTATATGATTTTTCCTCCAAACATACTCTTATAGAACTCTAATATGAATTTAGTAGTTAATATAAGGTTTTATTCAACATTTGTTAGTTACTTACATGAGTTTTCCTCAAAAAATACTTTTATCGTATTCTAACAACAATTTATTGGTTAATATAAGGTTTTATTAAACATTTGTTAGTTATTGATATAATTTTTCCTCAAAACATACTCTTATAGTATTCTAATAAGAATTTAGTAGTTAATATAAGGTTTATTGAACATTTGTTAGTTAATTACATGAGTTTTCCTCAAAACATACTCTTATTGTATTCTAACAACAATTTCTTTGTTAATATAAGGTTTTATTAAACATTTGTTAGTTACTTATATGATTTATCCTCAAAACATACTCTTATAGTATTCTAATAAGAATTTAGTAGTTAATATAAGGTTTTATTGAACATTTGTTAGTTACTTACATTAGTTTTTCTCAAAACATACTTTTATCGTATTCTAACAACAATTTCTTAGTTATTATAAGGTTTTATTAAACATTTGTTAGTTTCTTATATGATATTTCCTCAAAACATAGTCTAATAGTATTCTAATAACAATTTAGTAGTTAATATAAGGTTTTATTGAACATTTTTTAGTTACTTACGTGAGTTTTCCTCAAAACATAGTTTTATCGTATTCTAACAACAATTTCTTAGTTAATATAAGGTTTTATTAAACATTTGTTAGTTACTTATATGATTTTTCCTCAAAACATACTCTTATAGTATTCTAATATGAATTTAGTAGTTAATATAAGGTTTTATTAAACATTTGTTATTTACTTATATGATTTCTCCTCAAAAAATACTCTTATAGTATTCTAATATGAATTTAGTAGTTAATATAAGGTTTTATTGAACATTTTTTAGTTACTTACGTGAGTTTTCCTCAAAACATAGTTTTATCGTATTCTAACAACAATTTCTTAGTTAATATAAGGTTTTATTAAACATTTGTTAGTTACTTATATGATTTTTCCTCAAAACATACTCTTATAGTATTCTAATATGAATTTAATAGTTAATATAAGGTTTTATTAAACATTTGTTATTTACTTATATGATTTCTCCTCAAAAAATACTCTTATAGTATTCTAATATGAATTTAGTAGTTAATATAAGGTTTTATTAAACATTTGTTATTTACTTATATGATTTTTCCTCCAAACATACTCTTATAGTACTCTAATATGAATTTAGTAGTTAATATAAGGTTTTATTCAACATTTGTTAGTTACTTACATGAGTTTTCCTCAAAACTTACTTTTATCGTATTCTAACAACAATTTATTGGTTAATATAAGGTTTTATTAAACATTTGTTAGTTATTGATATGATTTTTCCTCAAAACATACTCTTATATATAGTATTCTAATAAGAATTTAGTAGTTAATATAAGGTTTATTGAACATTTGTTAGTTACTTACATGAGTTTTCCTCAAAACATACTCTTATTGTATTCTAACAACAATTTCTTTGTTAATATAAGGTTTTATTAAACATTTGTTAGTTACTTATATGATTTATCCTCAAAACATACTCTTATAGTATTCTAATAAGAATTTAGTAGTTAATATAAGGTTTTATTGAACATTTGTTAGTTACTTACATTAGTTTTCCTCAAAACTTACTTTTATCGTATTCTAACAACAATTTCTTAGTTAATATAAGCTTTTATTAAACATTTGTTAGTTTCTTATATGATATTTCCTCAAAACATAGTCTAATAGTATTCTAATAAGAATTTAGTACTTAATATAAGGTTTTATTAAACATTTGTTAGTTACATATATGATTTTTCCTCAAAACATACTGTTATAGTATTCTAGTATGAATTTAGTAGTTAATATAAGGTTTTATTAAACATTTGTTAGTTACTTACATGATTTTTCCTCAAAACATACTCTTATAGTATTCTAATAAGAATTTAGTAGTTAATATAAGGTTTTATTGAAAATATTTTAGTTACTTACGTGAGTTTTCCTCAAAACATAGTTTTATCGTATTCTAACAACAATTTCTTAGTTAATATACAGTTTTATTAAACATTTGTTAGTTACTTATATGATTTTTCCTCAAAACATACTCTTATAGTATTATAATAAGAATTTAGTAGTTAATAAAAGGTTTTATTAAACATTGGTTATTTACTTATATGATTTTTCCTCAAAACATACTCATATAGTATTCTAATATGAATTTAGTAGTTAATATAAGGTTTTATTAAACATTTGTTAGTTACTTATATGAGATTTCCTCAAAAACATACTCTTATAGTATTCTAATAAGAATTTAGGAATTAATATAAAGTTTTACTAAACATTCGTTAGTTACTTATATGAGATTTCCTCAAAACATACTCTTATAGTATTCAAATATAAATTTAGTAGTTAATATAAGGTTTTATTAAACATTTGTTAGTTACTTATATGATTTTTCCTCAAAACATACTCTTATAGTATTCTAATACGAATTTAGTAGTTAATGTAAGGTTTTATTAAACATTTGTTATTTACTTATATGATTTTTCCTCAAAACATACACTTATAGTATTCTAATATGAATTTAGTAGTTAATATATGGTTTTATTAAACATTTGTTAGTTACTTATATGATTTCTCCTCAAAACATACTCTTATAGTATTCTAATATGAATTTAGTAGTTAATATAAGGTTTTATTCAACATTTGTTAGTTACTTGTATGATTTTTCCTCAAAACATACTCTTATAATATTCTAATATGAATTTAGTTGTTAATATAAGGTTTTATTAAACATTTGTTTGTTACTTATATGATTTCGTCTCAAAACATACTCTATAGTATTCTAATATGAATTTAGTAGTTAATATAAGGTTTTATTAAACATTTGTTAGTTACTTATATGATTTCTCCTTAAAACATACTCTTAGTACTTAATATAAGGTTTTATTAAACATTTGTTAGTTAATATAAGGTTTTATTGAACATTTGTTAGTTACTTACATTAGTTTTCCTCAAAACATACTTTTATCGTATTCTAACAACAATTTCTTAGTTAATATAAGGTTTTATTAAACATTTGTTAGTTTCTTATATGATATTTCCTCAAAACATAGTCTAAATGTATTCTAATAAGAATTTAGTACTTAATATAAGGTTTTATTAAACATTTGTTAGTTACATATATGATTTTTCCTCAAAACATACTGTTATAGTATTCTAGTATGAATTTAGTAGTTAATATAAGGTTTTATTAAACATTTGTTATTTACTTATATGATTTTTCCTCAAAACATACTCTTATAGTATTCTAACATGAATTTAGTAGTTAATATAAGGTTTTATTCAACATTTGTTTGTACTTATATGTTTTTTCCTCCAAACATACTCTTATAGAACTCTAATATGAATTTAGTAGTTAATATAAGGTTTTATTCAACATTTGTTAGTTACTTATATGATTTTTCCTCCAAACATACTCTTATAGAACTCTAATATGAATTTAGTAGTTAATATAAGGTTTTATTCAACATTTGTTAGTTACTTACATGAGTTTTCCTCAAAAAATACTTTTATCGTATTCTAACAACAATTTATTGGTTAATATAAGGTTTTATTAAACATTTGTTAGTTATTGATATAATTTTTCCTCAAAACAGACTCTTATAGTATTCTAATAAGAATTTAGTAGTTAATATAAGGTTTATTGAACATTTGTTAGTTAATTACATGAGTTTTCCTCAAAACATACTCTTATTGTATTCTAACAACAATTTCTTTGTTAATATAAGGTTTTATTAAACATTTGTTAGTTACTTATATGATTTATCCTCAAAACATACTCTTATAGTATTCTAATAAGAATTTAGTAGTTAATATAAGGTTTTATTGAACATTTGTTAGTTACTTACATTAGTTTTTCTCAAAACATACTTTTATCGTATTCTAACAACAATTTCTTAGTTATTATAAGGTTTTATTAAACATTTGTTAGTTTCTTATATGATATTTCCTCAAAACATAGTCTAATAGTATTCTAATAAGAATTTAGTAGTTAATATAAGGTTTTATTAAACATTTGTTAGTTACATATATGATTTTTGCTCAAAACATACTGTTATAGTATTCTAATATGAATTTTGTAGTTAATATAAGGTTTTATTAAACATTTTTTAGTTACTTACATGATTTTTCCTCAAAACATACTCTTATTGTATTCTAATAAGAATTTAGTAGTTAATATATGGTTTTATTGAACATTTGTTAGTTACTTACATTAGTTTTCCTCAAAACATACTCTTATTGTATTCTAACAACAATTTCTTTGTTAATATAAGGTTTTATTAAACATTTGTTAGTTACTTATATGATTTATCCTCAAAACATACTCTTATAGTATTCTAATAAGAATTTAGTAGTTAATATAAGGTTTTATTGAACATTTGTTAGTTACTTACATTAGTTTTTCTCAAAACATACTTTTATCGTATTCTAACAACAATTTCTTAGTTATTATAAGGTTTTATTAAACATTTGTTAGTTTCTTATATGATATTTCCTCAAAACATAGTCTAATAGTATTCTAATAAGAATTTAGTACTTAATATAAGGTTTTATTAAACATTTGTTAGTTACATATATGATTTTTCCTCAAAACATACTGTTATAGTATTCTAGTATGAATTTAGTAGTTAATATAAGGTTTTATTAAACATTTGTTAGTTACTTACATGATTTTTCCTCAAAACATACTCTTATAGTATTCTAATAAGAATTTAGTAGTTAATATAAGGTTTTATTAAACATTTGTTATTTACTTATATGATTTTTCCTCAAAACATACTCTTATAGTATTCTAACATGAATTTAGTAGTTAATATAAGGTTTTATTCAACATTTGTTTGTACTTATATGTTTTTTCCTCCAAACATACTCTTATAGAACTCTAATATGAATTTAGTAGTTAATATAAGGTTTTATTCAACATTTGTTAGTTACTTATATGATTTTTCCTCCAAACATACTCTTATAGAACTCTAATATGAATTTAGTAGTTAATATAAGGTTTATTGAACATTTGTTAGTTAATTACATGAGTTTTCCTCAAAACATACTCTTATTGTATTCTAACAACAATTTCTTTGTTAATATAAGGTTTTATTAAACATTTGTTAGTTACTTATATGATTTATCCTCAAAACATACTCTTATAGTATTCTAATAAGAATTTAGTAGTTAATATAAGGTTTATTGAACATTTGTTAGTTAATTACATGAGTTTTCCTCAAAACATACTCTTATTGTATTCTAACAACAATTTCTTTGTTAATATAAGGTTTTATTAAACATTTGTTAGTTACTTATATGATTTATCCTCAAAACATACTCTTATAGTATTCTAATAAGAATTTAGTAGTTAATATAAGGTTTTATTGAACATTTGTTAGTTACTTACATTAGTTTTTCTCAAAACATACTTTTATCGTATTCTAACAACAATTTCTTAGTTATTATAAGGTTTTATTAAACATTTGTTAGTTTCTTATATGATATTTCCTCAAAACATAGTCTAATAGTATTCTAATAAGAATTTAGTAGTTAATATAAGGTTTTATTAAACATTTGTTAGTTACATATATGATTTTTGCTCAAAACATACTGTTATAGTATTCTAATATGAATTTAGTAGTTAATATAAGATTTTATTAAACATTTGTTAGTTACTTATTTGATTTCTCCTCAAAACATACTCTTATAGTATTCTAATATGAATTTAGTAGTTAATATAAGGTTTTATTGAACATTTTTTAGTTACTTACGTGAGTTTTCCTCAAAACATAGTTTTATCGTATTCTAACAACAATTTCTTAGTTAATATAAGGTTTTATTAAACATTTGTTAGTTACTTATATGATTTTTCCTCAAAACATACTCTTATAGTATTCTAATATGAATTTAGTAGTTAATATAAGGTTTTATTAAACATTTGTTATTTACTTATATGGTTTCTCCTCAAAAAATACTCTTATAGTATTGTAATATGAATTTAGTAGTTAATATAAAGTTTTATTGAACATTTTTTAGTTACTTACGTGAGTTTTCCTCAAAACATAGTTTTATCGTATTCTAACAACAATTTCTTAGTTAATATAAGGTTTTATTAAACATTTGTTAGTTACTTATATGATTTTTCCTCAAAACATACTCTTATAGTATTCTAATATGAATTTAATAGTTAATATAAGGTTTTATTAAACATTTGTTATTTACTTATATGATTTCTCCTCAAAAAATACTCTTATAGTATTCTAATATGAATTTAGTAGTTAATATAAGGTTTTATTAAACATTTGTTATTTACTTATATGATTTTTCCTCCAAACATACTCTTATAGTACTCTAATATGAATTTAGTAGTTAATATAAGGTTTTATTCAACATTTGTTAGTTACTTACATGAGTTTTCCTCAAAACTTACTTTTATCGTATTCTAACAACAATTTATTGGTTAATATAAGGTTTTATTAAACATTTGTTAGTTATTGATATGATTTTTCCTCAAAACATACTCTTATATATAGTATTCTAATAAGAATTTAGTAGTTAATATAAGGTTTATTGAACATTTGTTAGTTACTTACATGAGTTTTCCTCAAAACATACTCTTATTGTATTCTAACAACAATTTCTTTGTTAATATAAGGTTTTATTAAACATTTGTTAGTTACTTATATGATTTATCCTCAAAACATACTCTTATAGTATTCTAATAAGAATTTAGTAGTTAATATAAGGTTTTATTGAACATTTGTTAGTTACTTACATTAGTTTTTCTCAAAACATACTTTTATCGTATTCTAACAACAATTTCTTAGTTATTATAAGGTTTTATTAAACATTTGTTAGTTTCTTATATGATATTTCCTCAAAACATAGTCTAATAGTATTCTAATAAGAATTTAGTAGTTAATATAAGGTTTTATTAAACATTTGTTAGTTACATATATGATTTTTGCTCAAAACATACTGTTATAGTATTCTAATATGAATTTTGTAGTTAATATAAGGTTTTATTAAACATTTTTTAGTTACTTACATGATTTTTCCTCAAAACATACTCTTATTGTATTCTAATAAGAATTTAGTAGTTAATATAAGGTTTTATTGAACATTTTTTAGTTACTTACGTGAGCTTTCCTCAAAACATAGTTTTATCGTATTCTAACAACAATTTCTTAGTTAATATAAGGTTTTATTAAACATTTGTTAGTTACTTATATGATTTTTCCTCAAAACATACTATTATAGTATTCTAATATGAATTTAGTAGTTAATATAAGATTTTATTAAACATTTGTTAGTTACTTATTTGATTTCTCCTCAAAACATACTCTTATAGTATTCTAATATGAATTTAGTAGTTAATATAAGATTTTATTAAACATTTGTTAGTTACTTATTTGATTTCTCCTCAAAACATACTCTTATAGTATTCTAATATGAATTTAGTAGTTAATATAAGGTTTTATTGAAAATTTTTTAGTTACTTACGTGAGTTTTCCTCAAAACATAGTTTTATCGTATTCTAACAACAATTTCTTAGTTAATATACAGTTTTATTAAACATTTGTTAGTTACTTATATGATTTTTCCTCAAAACATACTCTTATAGTATTATAATAAGAATTTAGTAGTTAATAAAAGGTTTTATTAAACATTGGTTATTTACTTATATGATTTTTCCTCAAAACATACTCATATAGTATTCTAATATGAATTTAGTAGTTAATATAAGGTTTTATTAAACATTTGTTAGTTACTTATATGAGATTTCCTCAAAAACATACTCTTATAGTATTCTAATAAGAATTTAGGAATTAATATAAAGTTTTACTAAACATTCGTTAGTTACTTATATGAGATTTCCTCAAAACATACTCTTATAGTATTCAAATATAAATTTAGTAGTTAATATAAGGTTTTATTAAACATTTGTTAGTTACTTATATGATTTTTCCTCAAAACATACTCTTATATTATTCTAATACGAATTTAGTAGTTAATGTAAGGTTTTATTAAACATTTGTTATTTACTTATATGATTTTTCCTCAAAACATACTCTTATAGTATTCTAATATGAATTTAGTAGTTAATATATGGTTTTATTAAACATTTGTTAGTTACTTATATGATTTCTCCTCAAAACTTACTCTTATAGTATTCTAATATGAATTTAGTAGTTAATATAAGGTTTTATTCAACATTTGTTAGTTACTTGTATGATTTTTCCTCAAAACATACTATTATAATATTCTAATATGAATTTAGTTGTTAATATAAGGTTTTATTAAACATTTGTTTGTTACTTATATGATTTCGTCTCAAAACATACTCTATAGTATTCTAATATGAATTTAGTAGTTAATATAAGGTTTTATTAAACATTTGTTAGTTACTTATATGATTTCTCCTTAAAACATACTCTTAGTACTTAATATAAGGTTTTATTAAACATTTGTTAGTTAATATAAGGTTTTATTGAACATTTGTTAGTTACTTACATTAGTTTTCCTCAAAACATACTTTTATCGTATTCTAACAACAATTTCTTAGTTAATATAAGGTTTTATTAAACATTTGTTAGTTTCTTATATGATATTTCCTCAAAACATAGTCTAATAGTATTCTAATAAGAATTTAGTACTTAATATACGGTTTTATTAAACATTTGTTAGTTACATATATGATTTTTCCTCAAAACATACTGTTATAGTATTCTAGTATGAATTTAGTAGTTAATATAAGGTTTTATTAAACATTTGTTAGTTACTTACATGATTTTTCCTCAAAACATACTCTTATAGTATTCTAATAAGAATTTAGTAGTTAATATAAGGTTTTATTAAACATTTGTTATTTACTTATATGATTTTTCCTCAAAACATACTCTTATAGTATTCTAACATGAATTTAGTAGTTAATATAAGGTTTTATTCAACATTTGTTTGTACTTATATGTTTTTTCCTCCAAACATACTCTTATAGAACTCTAATATGAATTTAGTAGTTAATATAAGGTTTTATTCAACATTTGTTAGTTACTTATATGATTTTTCCTCCAAACATACTCTTATAGAACTCTAATATGAATTTAGTAGTTAATATAAGGTTTTATTCAACATTTGTTAGTTACTTACATGAGTTTTCCTCAAAAAATACTTTTATCGTATTCTAACAACAATTTATTGGTTAATATAGGGTTTTATTAAACATTTGTTAGTTATTGATATAATTTTTCCTCAAAACACACTCTTATAGTATTCTAATAAGAATTTAGTAGTTAATATAAGGTTTATTGAACATTTGTTAGTTAATTACATGAGTTTTCTTCAAAACATACTCTTATTGTATTCTAACAACAATTTCTTTGTTAATATAAGGTTTTATTAAACATTTGTTAGTTACTTATATGATTTATCCTCAAAACATACTCTTATAGTATTCTAATAAGAATTTAGTAGTTAATATAAGGTTTTATTGAACATTTGTTAGTTACTTACATTAGTTTTTCTCAAAACATACTTTTATCGTATTCTAACAACAATTTCTTAGTTATTATAAGGTTTTATTAAACATTTGTTAGTTTCTTATATGATATTTCCTCAAAACATAGTCTAATAGTATTCTAATAAGAATTTAGTAGTTAATATAAGGTTTTATTAAACATTTGTTAGTTACATATATGATTTTTGCTCAAAACATACTGTTATAGTATTCTAATATGAATTTTGTAGTTAATATAAGGTTTTATTAAACATTTTTTAGTTACTTACATGATTTTTCCTCAAAACATACTCTTATTGTATTCTAATAAGAATTTAGTAGTTAATATAAGGTTTTATTGAACATTTTTTAGTTACTTACGTGAGCTTTCCTCAAAACATAGTTTTATCGTATTCTAACAACAATTTCTTAGTTAATATAAGGTTTTATTAAACATTTGTTAGTTACTTATATGATTTTTCCTCAAAACATACTATTATAGTATTCTAATATGAATTTAGTAGTTAATATAAGATTTTATTAAACATTTGTTAGTTACTTATTTGATTTCTCCTCAAAACATACTCTTATAGTATTCTAATATGAATTTAGTAGTTAATATAAGATTTTATTAAACATTTGTTAGTTACTTATTTGATTTCTCCTCAAAACATACTCTTATAGTATTCTAATATGAATTTAGTAGTTAATATAAGGTTTTATTGAAAATTTTTTAGTTACTTACGTGAGTTTTCCTCAAAACATAGTTTTATCGTATTCTAACAACAATTTCTTAGTTAATATACAGTTTTATTAAACATTTGTTAGTTACTTATATGATTTTTCCTCAAAACATACTCTTATAGTATTATAATAAGAATTTAGTAGTTAATAAAAGGTTTTATTAAACATTGGTTATTTACTTATATGATTTTTCCTCAAAACATACTCATATAGTATTCTAATATGAATTTAGTAGTTAATATAAGGTTTTATTAAACATTTGTTAGTTACTTATATGAGATTTCCTCAAAAACATACTCTTATAGTATTCTAATAAGAATTTAGGAATTAATATAAAGTTTTACTAAACATTCGTTAGTTACTTATATGAGATTTCCTCAAAACATACTCTTATAGTATTCAAATATAAATTTAGTAGTTAATATAAGGTTTTATTAAACATTTGTTAGTTACTTATATGATTTTTCCTCAAAACATACTCTTATATTATTCTAATACGAATTTAGTAGTTAATGTAAGGTTTTATTAAACATTTGTTATTTACTTATATGATTTTTCCTCAAAACATACTCTTATAGTATTCTAATATGAATTTAGTAGTTAATATATGGTTTTATTAAACATTTGTTAGTTACTTATATGATTTCTCCTCAAAACATACTCTTATAGTATTCTAATATGAATTTAGTAGTTAATATAAGGTTTTATTCAACATTTGTTAGTTACTTGTATGATTTTTCCTCAAAACATACTATTATAATATTCTAATATGAATTTAGTTGTTAATATAAGGTTTTATTAAACATTTGTTTGTTACTTATATGATTTCGTCTCAAAACATACTCTATAGTATTCTAATATGAATTTAGTAGTTAATATAAGGTTTTATTAAACATTTGTTAGTTACTTATATGATTTCTCCTTAAAACATACTCTTAGTACTTAATATAAGGTTTTATTAAACATTTGTTAGTTAATATAAGGTTTTATTGAACATTTGTTAGTTACTTACATTAGTTTTCCTCAAAACATACTTTTATCGTATTCTAACAACAATTTCTTAGTTAATATAAGGTTTTATTAAACATTTGTTAGTTTCTTATATGATATTTCCTCAAAACATAGTCTAATAGTATTCTAATAAGAATTTAGTACTTAATATACGGTTTTATTAAACATTTGTTAGTTACATATATGATTTTTCCTCAAAACATACTGTTATAGTATTCTAGTATGAATTTAGTAGTTAATATAAGGTTTTATTAAACATTTGTTAGTTACTTACATGATTTTTCCTCAAAACATACTCTTATAGTATTCTAATAAGAATTTAGTAGTTAATATAAGGTTTTATTAAACATTTGTTATTTACTTATATGATTTTTCCTCAAAACATACTCTTATAGTATTCTAACATGAATTTAGTAGTTAATATAAGGTTTTATTCAACATTTGTTTGTACTTATATGTTTTTTCCTCCAAACATACTCTTATAGAACTCTAATATGAATTTAGTAGTTAATATAAGGTTTTATTCAACATTTGTTAGTTACTTATATGATTTTTCCTCCAAACATACTCTTATAGAACTCTAATATGAATTTAGTAGTTAATATAAGGTTTTATTCAACATTTGTTAGTTACTTACATGAGTTTTCCTCAAAAAATACTTTTATCGTATTCTAACAACAATTTATTGGTTAATATAGGGTTTTATTAAACATTTGTTAGTTATTGATATAATTTTTCCTCAAAACACACTCTTATAGTATTCTAATAAGAATTTAGTAGTTAATATAAGGTTTATTGAACATTTGTTAGTTAATTACATGAGTTTTCTTCAAAACATACTCTTATTGTATTCTAACAACAATTTCTTTGTTAATATAAGGTTTTATTAAACATTTGTTAGTTACTTATATGATTTATCCTCAAAACATACTCTTATAGTATTCTAATAAGAATTTAGTAGTTAATATAAGGTTTTATTGAACATTTGTTAGTTACTTACATTAGTTTTTCTCAAAACATACTTTTATCGTATTCTAACAACAATTTCTTAGTTATTATAAGGTTTTATTAAACATTTGTTAGTTTCTTATATGATATTTCCTCAAAACATAGTCTAATAGTATTCTAATAAGAATTTAGTAGTTAATATAAGGTTTTATTAAACATTTGTTAGTTACATATATGATTTTTGCTCAAAACATACTGTTATAGTATTCTAATATGAATTTTGTAGTTAATATAAGGTTTTATTAAACATTTTTTAGTTACTTACATGATTTTTCCTCAAAACATACTCTTATTGTATTCTAATAAGAATTTAGTAGTTAATATAAGGTTTTATTGAACATTTTTTAGTTACTTACGTGAGCTTTCCTCAAAACATAGTTTTATCGTATTCTAACAACAATTTCTTAGTTAATATAAGGTTTTATTAAACATTTGTTAGTTACTTATATGATTTTTCCTCAAAACATACTCTTATAGTATTCTAATATGAATTTAGTAGTTAATATAAGGTTTTATTAAACATTTGTTATTTACTTATATGGTTTCTCCTCAAAAAATACTCTTATAGTATTCTAATATGAATTTAGTAGTTAATATAAGGTTTTATTGAACATTTTTTAGTTACTTACGTGAGTTTTCCTCAAAACATAGTTTTATCGTATTCTAACAACAATTTCTTAGTTAATATAAGGTTTTATTAAACATTTGTTAGTTACTTATATGATTTTTCCTCAAAACATACTCTTATAGTATTCTAATATGAATTTAATAGTTAATATAAGGTTTTATTAAACATTTGTTATTTACTTATATGATTTCTCCTCAAAAAATACTCTTATAGTATTCTAATATGAATTTAGTAGTTAATATAAGGTTTTATTAAACATTTGTTATTTACTTATATGATTTTTCCTCCAAACATACTCTTATAGTACTCTAATATGAATTTAGTAGTTAATATAAGGTTTTATTCAACATTTGTTAGTTACTTACATGAGTTTTCCTCAAAACTTACTTTTATCGTATTCTAACAACAATTTATTGGTTAATATAAGGTTTTATTAAACATTTGTTAGTTATTGATATGATTTTTCCTCAAAACATACTCTTATATATAGTATTCTAATAAGAATTTAGTAGTTAATATAAGGTTTATTGAACATTTGTTAGTTACTTACATGAGTTTTCCTCAAAACATACTCTTATTGTATTCTAACAACAATTTCTTTGTTAATATAAGGTTTTATTAAACATTTGTTAGTTACTTATATGATTTATCCTCAAAACATACTCTTATAGTATTCTAATAAGAATTTAGTAGTTAATATAAGGTTTTATTGAACATTTGTTAGTTACTTACATTAGTTTTTCTCAAAACATACTTTTATCGTATTCTAACAACAATTTCTTAGTTATTATAAGGTTTTATTAAACATTTGTTAGTTTCTTATATGATATTTCCTCAAAACATAGTCTAATAGTATTCTAATAAGAATTTAGTAGTTAATATAAGGTTTTATTAAACATTTGTTAGTTACATATATGATTTTTGCTCAAAACATACTGTTATAGTATTCTAATATGAATTTTGTAGTTAATATAAGGTTTTATTAAACATTTTTTAGTTACTTACATGATTTTTCCTCAAAACATACTCTTATTGTATTCTAATAAGAATTTAGTAGTTAATATAAGGTTTTATTGAACATTTTTTAGTTACTTACGTGAGCTTTCCTCAAAACATAGTTTTATCGTATTCTAACAACAATTTCTTAGTTAATATAAGGTTTTATTAAACATTTGTTAGTTACTTATATGATTTTTCCTCAAAACATACTATTATAGTATTCTAATATGAATTTAGTAGTTAATATAAGATTTTATTAAACATTTGTTAGTTACTTATTTGATTTCTCCTCAAAACATACTCTTATAGTATTCTAATATGAATTTAGTAGTTAATATAAGATTTTATTAAACATTTGTTAGTTACTTATTTGATTTCTCCTCAAAACATACTCTTATAGTATTCTAATATGAATTTAGTAGTTAATATAAGGTTTTATTGAAAATTTTTTAGTTACTTACGTGAGTTTTCCTCAAAACATAGTTTTATCGTATTCTAACAACAATTTCTTAGTTAATATACAGTTTTATTAAACATTTGTTAGTTACTTATATGATTTTTCCTCAAAACATACTCTTATAGTATTATAATAAGAATTTAGTAGTTAATAAAAGGTTTTATTAAACATTGGTTATTTACTTATATGATTTTTCCTCAAAACATACTCATATAGTATTCTAATATGAATTTAGTAGTTAATATAAGGTTTTATTAAACATTTGTTAGTTACTTATATGAGATTTCCTCAAAAACATACTCTTATAGTATTCTAATAAGAATTTAGGAATTAATATAAAGTTTTACTAAACATTCGTTAGTTACTTATATGAGATTTCCTCAAAACATACTCTTATAGTATTCAAATATAAATTTAGTAGTTAATATAAGGTTTTATTAAACATTTGTTAGTTACTTATATGATTTTTCCTCAAAACATACTCTTATATTATTCTAATACGAATTTAGTAGTTAATGTAAGGTTTTATTAAACATTTGTTATTTACTTATATGATTTTTCCTCAAAACATACTCTTATAGTATTCTAATATGAATTTAGTAGTTAATATATGGTTTTATTAAACATTTGTTAGTTACTTATATGATTTCTCCTCAAAACATACTCTTATAGTATTCTAATATGAATTTAGTAGTTAATATAAGGTTTTATTCAACATTTGTTAGTTACTTGTATGATTTTTCCTCAAAACATACTATTATAATATTCTAATATGAATTTAGTTGTTAATATAAGGTTTTATTAAACATTTGTTTGTTACTTATATGATTTCGTCTCAAAACATACTCTATAGTATTCTAATATGAATTTAGTAGTTAATATAAGGTTTTATTAAACATTTGTTAGTTACTTATATGATTTCTCCTTAAAACATACTCTTAGTACTTAATATAAGGTTTTATTAAACATTTGTTAGTTAATATAAGGTTTTATTGAACATTTGTTAGTTACTTACATTAGTTTTCCTCAAAACATACTTTTATCGTATTCTAACAACAATTTCTTAGTTAATATAAGGTTTTATTAAACATTTGTTAGTTTCTTATATGATATTTCCTCAAAACATAGTCTAATAGTATTCTAATAAGAATTTAGTACTTAATATACGTTTTTATTAAACATTTGTTAGTTACATATATGATTTTTCCTCAAAACATACTGTTATAGTATTCTAGTATGAATTTAGTAGTTAATATAAGGTTTTATTAAACATTTGTTAGTTACTTACATGATTTTTCCTCAAAACATACTCTTATAGTATTCTAATAAGAATTTAGTAGTTAATATAAGGTTTTATTAAACATTTGTTATTTACTTATATGATTTTTCCTCAAAACATACTCTTATAGTATTCTAACATGAATTTAGTAGTTAATATAAGGTTTTATTCAACATTTGTTTGTACTTATATGTTTTTTCCTCCAAACATACTCTTATAGAACTCTAATATGAAGTTAGTAGTTAATATAAGGTTTTATTCAACATTTGTTAGTTACTTATATGATTTTTCCTCCAAACATACTCTTATAGAACTCTAATATGAATTTAGTAGTTAATATAAGGTTTTATTCAACATTTGTTAGTTACTTACATGAGTTTTCCTCAAAAAATACTTTTATCGTATTCTAACAACAATTTATTGGTTAATATAGGGTTTTATTAAACATTTGTTAGTTATTGATATAATTTTTCCTCAAAACACACTCTTATAGTATTCTAATAAGAATTTAGTAGTTAATATAAGGTTTATTGAACATTTGTTAGTTAATTACATGAGTTTTCTTCAAAACATACTCTTATTGTATTCTAACAACAATTTCTTTGTTAATATAAGGTTTTATTAAACATTTGTTAGTTACTTATATGATTTATCCTCAAAACATACTCTTATAGTATTCTAATAAGAATTTAGTAGTTAATATAAGGTTTTATTGAACATTTGTTAGTTACTTACATTAGTTTTTCTCAAAACATACTTTTATCGTATTCTAACAACAATTTCTTAGTTATTATAAGGTTTTATTAAACATTTGTTAGTTTCTTATATGATATTTCCTCAAAACATAGTCTAATAGTATTCTAATAAGAATTTAGTAGTTAATATAAGGTTTTATTAAACATTTGTTAGTTACATATATGATTTTTGCTCAAAACATACTGTTATAGTATTCTAATATGAATTTTGTAGTTAATATAAGGTTTTATTAAACATTTTTTAGTTACTTACATGATTTTTCCTCAAAACATACTCTTATTGTATTCTAATAAGAATTTAGTAGTTAATATAAGGTTTTATTGAACATTTTTTAGTTACTTACGTGAGCTTTCCTCAAAACATAGTTTTATCGTATTCTAACAACAATTTCTTAGTTAATATAAGGTTTTATTAAACATTTGTTAGTTACTTATATGATTTTTCCTCAAAACATACTATTATAGTATTCTAATATGAATTTAGTAGTTAATATAAGATTTTATTAAACATTTGTTAGTTACTTATTTGATTTCTCCTCAAAACATACTCTTATAGTATTCTAATATGAATTTAGTAGTTAATATAAGATTTTATTAAACATTTGTTAGTTACTTATTTGATTTCTCCTCAAAACATACTCTTATAGTATTCTAATATGAATTTAGTAGTTAATATAAGGTTTTATTGAAAATTTTTTAGTTACTTACGTGAGTTTTCCTCAAAACATAGTTTTATCGTATTCTAACAACAATTTCTTAGTTAATATACAGTTTTATTAAACATTTGTTAGTTACTTATATGATTTTTCCTCAAAACATACTCTTATAGTATTATAATAAGAATTTAGTAGTTAATAAAAGGTTTTATTAAACATTCTTTATTTACTTATATGATTTTTCCTCAAAACATACTCATATAGTATTCTAATATGAATTTAGTAGTTAATATAAGGTTTTATTAAACATTTGTTAGTTACTTATATGAGATTTCCTCAAAAACATACTCTTATAGTATTCTAATAAGAATTTAGGAATTAATATAAAGTTTTACTAAACATTCGTTAGTTACTTATATGAGATTTCCTCAAAACATACTCTTATAGTATTCAAATATAAATTTAGTAGTTAATATAAGGTTTTATTAAACATTTGTTAGTTACTTATATGATTTTTCCTCAAAACATACTCTTATATTATTCTAATACGAATTTAGTAGTTAATGTAAGGTTTTATTAAACATTTGTTATTTACTTATATGATTTTTCCTCAAAACATACTCTTATAGTATTCTAATATGAATTTAGTAGTTAATATATGGTTTTATTAAACATTTGTTAGTTACTTATATGATTTCTCCTCAAAACATACTCTTATAGTATTCTAATATGAATTTAGTAGTTAATATAAGGTTTTATTCAACATTTGTTAGTTACTTGTATGATTTTTCCTCAAAACATACTATTATAATATTCTAATATGAATTTAGTTGTTAATATAAGGTTTTATTAAACATTTGTTTGTTACTTATATGATTTCGTCTCAAAACATACTCTATAGTATTCTAATATGAATTTAGTAGTTAATATAAGGTTTTATTAAACATTTGTTAGTTACTTATATGATTTCTCCTTAAAACATACTCTTAGTACTTAATATAAGGTTTTATTAAACATTTGTTAGTTAATATAAGGTTTTATTGAACATTTGTTAGTTACTTACATTAGTTTTCCTCAAAACATACTTTTATCGTATTCTAACAACAATTTCTTAGTTAATATAAGGTTTTATTAAACATTTGTTAGTTTCTTATATGATATTTCCTCAAAACATAGTCTAATAGTATTCTAATAAGAATTTAGTACTTAATATACGGTTTTATTAAACATTTGTTAGTTACATATATGATTTTTCCTCAAAACATACTGTTATAGTATTCTAGTATGAATTTAGTAGTTAATATAAGGTTTTATTAAACATTTGTTAGTTACTTACATGATTTTTCCTCAAAACATACTCTTATAGTATTCTAATAAGAATTTAGTAGTTAATATAAGGTTTTATTAAACATTTGTTATTTACTTATATGATTTTTCCTCAAAACATACTCTTATAGTATTCTAACATGAATTTAGTAGTTAATATAAGGTTTTATTCAACATTTGTTTGTACTTATATGTTTTTTCCTCCAAACATACTCTTATAGAACTCTAATATGAATTTAGTAGTTAATATAAGGTTTTATTCAACATTTGTTAGTTACTTATATGATTTTTCCTCCAAACATACTCTTATAGAACTCTAATATGAATTTAGTAGTTAATATAAGGTTTTATTCAACATTTGTTAGTTACTTACATGAGTTTTCCTCAAAAAATACTTTTATCGTATTCTAACAACAATTTATTGGTTAATATAGGGTTTTATTAAACATTTGTTAGTTATTGATATAATTTTTCCTCAAAACACACTCTTATAGTATTCTAATAAGAATTTAGTAGTTAATATAAGGTTTATTGAACATTTGTTAGTTAATTAGATGAGTTTTCTTCAAAACATACTCTTATTGTATTCTAACAACAATTTCTTTGTTAATATAAGGTTTTATTAAACATTTGTTAGTTACTTATATGATTTATCCTCAAAACATACTCTTATAGTATTCTAATAAGAATTTAGTAGTTAATATAAGGTTTTATTGAACATTTGTTAGTTACTTACATTAGTTTTTCTCAAAACATACTTTTATCGTATTCTAACAACAATTTCTTAGTTATTATAAGGTTTTATTAAACATTTGTTAGTTTCTTATATGATATTTCCTCAAAACATAGTCTAATAGTATTCTAATAAGAATTTAGTAGTTAATATAAGGTTTTATTAAACATTTGTTAGTTACATATATGATTTTTGCTCAAAACATACTGTTATAGTATTCTAATATGAATTTTGTAGTTAATATAAGGTTTTATTAAACATTTTTTAGTTACTTACATGATTTTTCCTCAAAACATACTCTTATTGTATTCTAATAAGAATTTAGTAGTTAATATAAGGTTTTATTGAACATTTTTTAGTTACTTACGTGAGCTTTCCTCAAAACATAGTTTTATCGTATTCTAACAACAATTTCTTAGTTAATATAAGGTTTTATTAAACATTTGTTAGTTACTTATATGATTTTTCCTCAAAACATACTATTATAGTATTCTAATATGAATTTAGTAGTTAATATAAGATTTTATTAAACATTTGTTAGTTACTTATTTGATTTCTCCTCAAAACATACTCTTATAGTATTCTAATATGAATTTAGTAGTTAATATAAGATTTTATTAAACATTTGTTAGTTACTTATTTGATTTCTCCTCAAAACATACTCTTATAGTATTCTAATATGAATTTAGTAGTTAATATAAGGTTTTATTGAAAATTTTTTAGTTACTTACGTGAGTTTTCCTCAAAACATAGTTTTATCGTATTCTAACAACAATTTCTTAGTTAATATACAGTTTTATTAAACATTTGTTAGTTACTTATATGATTTTTCCTCAAAACATACTCTTATAGTATTATAATAAGAATTTAGTAGTTAATAAAAGGTTTTATTAAACATTCGTTATTTACTTATATGATTTTTCCTCAAAACATACTCATATAGTATTCTAATATGAATTTAGTAGTTAATATAAGGTTTTATTAAACATTTGTTAGTTACTTATATGAGATTTCCTCAAAAACATACTCTTATAGTATTCTAATAAGAATTTAGGAATTAATATAAAGTTTTACTAAACATTCGTTAGTTACTTATATGAGATTTCCTCAAAACATACTCTTATAGTATTCAAATATAAATTTAGTAGTTAATATAAGGTTTTATTAAACATTTGTTAGTTACTTATATGATTTTTCCTCAAAACATACTCTTATATTATTCTAATACGAATTTAGTAGTTAATGTAAGGTTTTATTAAACATTTGTTATTTACTTATATGATTTTTCCTCAAAACATACTCTTATAGTATTCTAATATGAATTTAGTAGTTAATATATGGTTTTATTAAACATTTGTTAGTTACTTATATGATTTCTCCTCAAAACATACTCTTATAGTATTCTAATATGAATTTAGTAGTTAATATAAGGTTTTATTCAACATTTGTTAGTTACTTGTATGATTTTTCCTCAAAACATACTATTATAATATTCTAATATGAATTTAGTTGTTAATATAAGGTTTTATTAAACATTTGTTTGTTACTTATATGATTTCGTCTCAAAACATACTCTATAGTATTCTAATATGAATTTAGTAGTTAATATAAGGTTTTATTAAACATTTGTTAGTTACTTATATGATTTCTCCTTAAAACATACTCTTAGTACTTAATATAAGGTTTTATTAAACATTTGTTAGTTAATATAAGGTTTTATTGAACATTTGTTAGTTACTTACATTAGTTTTCCTCAAAACATACTTTTATCGTATTCTAACAACAATTTCTTAGTTAATATAAGGTTTTATTAAACATTTGTTAGTTTCTTATATGATATTTCCTCAAAACATAGTCTAATAGTATTCTAATAAGAATTTAGTACTTAATATACGGTTTTATTAAACATTTGTTAGTTACATATATGATTTTTCCTCAAAACATACTGTTATAGTATTCTAGTATGAATTTAGTAGTTAATATAAGGTTTTATTAAACATTTGTTAGTTACTTACATGATTTTTCCTCAAAACATACTCTTATAGTATTCTAATAAGAATTTAGTAGTTAATATAAGGTTTTATTAAACATTTGTTATTTACTTATATGATTTTTCCTCAAAACATACTCTTATAGTATTCTAACATGAATTTAGTAGTTAATATAAGGTTTTATTCAACATTTGTTTGTACTTATATGTTTTTTCCTCCAAACATACTCTTATAGAACTCTAATATGAATTTAGTAGTTAATATAAGGTTTTATTCAACATTTGTTAGTTACTTATATGATTTTTCCTCCAAACATACTCTTATAGAACTCTAATATGAATTTAGTAGTTAATATAAGGTTTTATTCAACATTTGTTAGTTACTTACATGAGTTTTCCTCAAAAAATACTTTTATCGTATTCTAACAACAATTTATTGGTTAATATAGGGTTTTATTAAACATTTGTTAGTTATTGATATAATTTTTCCTCAAAACACACTCTTATAGTATTCTAATAAGAATTTAGTAGTTAATATAAGGTTTATTGAACATTTGTTAGTTAATTAGATGAGTTTTCTTCAAAACATACTCTTATTGTATTCTAACAACAATTTCTTTGTTAATATAAGGTTTTATTAAACATTTGTTAGTTACTTATATGATTTATCCTCAAAACATACTCTTATAGTATTCTAATAAGAATTTAGTAGTTAATATAAGGTTTTATTGAACATTTGTTAGTTACTTACATTAGTTTTTCTCAAAACATACTTTTATCGTATTCTAACAACAATTTCTTAGTTATTATAAGGTTTTATTAAACATTTGTTAGTTTCTTATATGATATTTCCTCAAAACATAGTCTAATAGTATTCTAATAAGAATTTAGTAGTTAATATAAGGTTTTATTAAACATTTGTTAGTTACATATATGATTTTTGCTCAAAACATACTGTTATAGTATTCTAATATGAATTTTGTAGTTAATATAAGGTTTTATTAAACATTTTTTAGTTACTTACATGATTTTTCCTCAAAACATACTCTTATTGTATTCTAATAAGAATTTAGTAGTTAATATAAGGTTTTATTGAACATTTTTTAGTTACTTACGTGAGCTTTCCTCAAAACATAGTTTTATCGTATTCTAACAACAATTTCTTAGTTAATATAAGGTTTTATTAAACATTTGTTAGTTACTTATATGATTTTTCCTCAAAACATACTATTATAGTATTCTAATATGAATTTAGTAGTTAATATAAGATTTTATTAAACATTTGTTAGTTACTTATTTGATTTCTCCTCAAAACATACTCTTATAGTATTCTAATATGAATTTAGTAGTTAATATAAGATTTTATTAAACATTTGTTAGTTACTTATTTGATTTCTCCTCAAAACATACTCTTATAGTATTCTAATATGAATTTAGTAGTTAATATAAGGTTTTATTGAAAATTTTTTAGTTACTTACGTGAGTTTTCCTCAAAACATAGTTTTATCGTATTCTAACAACAATTTCTTAGTTAATATACAGTTTTATTAAACATTTGTTAGTTACTTATATGATTTTTCCTCAAAACATACTCTTATAGTATTATAATAAGAATTTAGTAGTTAATAAAAGGTTTTATTAAACATTCGTTATTTACTTATATGATTTTTCCTCAAAACATACTCATATAGTATTCTAATATGAATTTAGTAGTTAATATAAGGTTTTATTAAACATTTGTTAGTTACTTATATGAGATTTCCTCAAAAACATACTCTTATAGTATTCTAATAAGAATTTAGGAATTAATATAAAGTTTTACTAAACATTCGTTAGTTACTTATATGAGATTTCCTCAAAACATACTCTTATAGTATTCAAATATAAATTTAGTAGTTAATATAAGGTTTTATTAAACATTTGTTAGTTACTTATATGATTTTTCCTCAAAACATACTCTTATAGTATTCTAATACGAATTTAGTAGTTAATGTAAGGTTTTATTAAACATTTGTTATTTACTTATATGATTTTTCCTCAAAACATACTCTTATAGTATTCTAATATGAATTTAGTAGTTAATATATGGTTTTATTAAACATTTGTTAGTTACTTATATGATTTCTCCTCAAAACATACTCTTATAGTATTCTAATATGAATTTAGTAGTTAATATAAGGTTTTATTCAACATTTGTTAGTTACTTGTATGATTTTTCCTCAAAACATACTCTTATAATATTCTAATATGAATTTAGTTGTTAATATAAGGTTTTATTAAACATTTGTTAGTTACTTATATGATTTCGTCTCAAAACATACTCTATAGTATTCTAATATGAATTTAGTAGTTAATATAAGGTTTTATTAAACATTTGTTAGTTACTTATATGATTTCTCCTTAAAACATACTCTTATAGTATTCTAATAAAAATTTAGTAGTTAATATAAGGTTTTATTAAACATTTTTTAGTTAATTATATGGTTTTTCCTCAAAACATATTCTTATAGTAATCTAATAAGAATTTAGTAGTTAATATAAAGTTTTATTAAACATTTGTTATTTACTTATACGATTTTTTCTCAAAACATACTCAAATAGTATTCTAATATGAGTTTAGTAGTTAATATAAGGTTTTATTAAACATTTGTTAGTTACTTATATGATTTCTCCTCAAAACATACTCTATAGTATTCTAACATGAATTTAGTAGTTAATATAAGGTTTTATTCAACATTTGTTAGTTACTTACATGAGTTTTCCTCAAAACATTCTTTTATCGTATTCTAACAACAACTTCTTAGTTAATATATGGTTTTATTAAACGTTTGTTAGTTACTTATATGAATTTTCCTCAAAACATACTCTTATAGTATTCTAATATGAATTTAGTTGTTAATATAAGGTTTTATTAACCATTTGTTAGTTACTTATATGATTTCTCCTCAAAAAAACTCTTATAGTATTCTAATATGAATTTAGTAGTTAATATAAGGTTTTATTCAACATTTGTTAGTTACTTATATGATTTTTCCTCCAAACATACTCTTATAGTATTCTACTAAGAATTTAGTAGTTAATATAAGGGTTTATTGAACATTTTTTAGTTACTTACGTGAGTTTTCCTCAAAACATAGTTTTATCGTATTCTAACAACAATTTCTTAGTTAATATAAGGTTTTATTAAACGTTTGTTAGTTACTTATATGATTTTTCCTCAAAACATACTTTTATGGTATTATAATAAGAATTTAGTAGTTAATATAAGGTTTTATTAAACATTTGTTATTTACTTATATGATTTTTCCTCAAAACATACTCATATAGTATTCTAATATGAATTTAGTAGTTAATATAAGGTTTTATTAAACGTTTGTTAGTTACTTATATGATTTCTCCTCAAAACATAATCTTATAGTATTCTAATTAGAATTTAGTAGTTAATATAAGGTTTTATTCAACATTTGTTAGTTACTTACGTGAGTTTTCCTCAAAACATTCTTTTATCGTATTCTAACTACAATTTCTTAGTTAATATAAGGTTTTATTAAACATTTGTTAGTTACTTATATGATTTTTCCTCAAAACATACACTTATAGTATTCTAATATGAATTTAGTAGTTAATATAAGGTTTTATTAAACATTTGTTATTTACTTATATGATTTTTCCTCCAAACATACTCTTATAGTACTCTAATATGAATTTAGTAGTTAATATAAGGTTTTATTCAACATTTGTTAGTTACTTACATGAGTTTTCCTCAAAACATACTTTTATCGTATTCTAACAACAATTTCTTAGTTAATATAAGGTTTTATTAAACATTTGTTAGTTTCTTATATGATATTTCCTCAAAACATAGTCTAATAGTATTCTAATAAGAATTTAGTACTTAATATAAGGTTTTATTAAACATTTGTTAGTTACATATATGATTTTTCCTCAAAACATACTGTTATAGTATTCTAGTATGAATTTAGTAGTTAATATAAGGTTTTATTAAACATTTGTTAGTTACTTACATGATTTTTCCTCAAAACATACTCTTATAGTATTCTAATAAGAATTTAGTAGTTAATATAAGGTTTTATTAAACATTTGTTATTTACTTATATGATTTTTCCTCAAAACATACTCTTATAGTATTCTAACAAGAATTTAGTAGTTAATATAAGGTTTTATTCAACATTTGTTTGTACTTATATGTTTTTTCCTCCAAACATACTCTTATAGAACTCTAATATGAATTTAGTAGTTAATATAAGGTTTTATTCAACATTTGTTAGTTACTTATATGATTTTTCCTCCAAACATACTCTTATAGAACTCTAATATGAATTTAGTTGTTAATATAAGGTTTTATTCAACATTTGTTAGTTACTTACATGAGTTTTCCTCAAAAAATACTTTTATCGTATTCTAACAACAATTTATTGGTTAATATAAGGTTTTATTAAACATTTGTTAGTTATTGATATAATTTTTCCTCAAAACATACTCTTATAGTATTCTAATAAGAATTTAGTAGTTAATATAAGGTTTATTGAACATTTGTTAGTTAATTACATGAGTTTTCCTTAAAACATACTCTTATTGTATTCTAACAACAATTTCTTTGTTAATATAAGGTTTTATTAAACATTTGTTAGTTACTTATATGATTTATCCTCAAAACATACTCTTATAGTATTATAATAAGAATTTAGTAGTTAATATAAGGTTTTATTGAACATTTGTTAGTTACTTACATTAGTTTTTCTCAAAACATACTTTTATCGTATTCTAACAACAATTTCTTAGTTATTATAAGGTTTTATTAAACATTTGTTAGTTTCTTTTATGATATTTCCTCAAAACATAGTCTAATAGTATTCTAATAAGAATTTAGTAGTTAATATAAGGTTTTATTAAACATTTGTTAGTTACATATATGATTTTTGCTCAAAACATACTGTTATAGTATTCTAATATGAATTTTGTAGTTAATATAAGGTTTTATTAAACATTTTTTAGTTACTTACATGATTTTTCCTCAAAACATACTCTTATTGTATTCTAATAAGAATTTAGTAGTTAATATAAGGTTTTATTGAACATTTTTTAGTTACTTACGTGAGCTTTCCTCAAAACATAGTTTTATCGTATTCTAACAACAATTTCTTAGTTAATATAAGGTTTTATTAAACATTTGTTAGTTACTTATATGATTTTTCCTCAAAACATACTATTATAGTATTCTAATATGAATTTAGTAGTTAATATAAGATTTTATTAAACATTTGTTAGTTACTTATTTGATTTCTCCTCAAAACATACTCTTATAGTATTCTAATATGAATTTAGTAGTTAATATAAGATTTTATTAAACATTTGTTAGTTACTTATTTGATTTCTCCTCAAAACATACTCTTATAGTATTCTAATATGAATTTAGTAGTTAATATAAGGTTTTATTGAAAATTTTTTAGTTACTTACGTGAGTTTTCCTCAAAACATAGTTTTATCGTATTCTAACAACAATTTCTTAGTTAATATACAGTTTTATTAAACATTTGTTAGTTACTTATATGATTTTTCCTCAAAACATACTCTTATAGTATTATAATAAGAATTTAGTAGTTAATAAAAGGTTTTATTAAACATTCGTCATTTACTTATATGATTTTTCCTCAAAACATACTCATATAGTATTCTAATATGAATTTAGTAGTTAATATAAGGTTTTATTAAACATTTGTTAGTTACTTATATGAGATTTCTTCAAAAACATACTCTTATAGTATTCTAATAAGAATTTAGGAATTAATATAAAGTTTTACTAAACATTCGTTAGTTACTTATATGAGATTTCCTCAAAACATACTCTTATAGTATTCAAATATAAATTTAGTAGTTAATATAAGGTTTTATTAAACATTTGTTAGTTACTTATATGATTTTTCCTCAAAACATACTCTTATAGTATTCTAATACGAATTTAGTAGTTAATGTAAGGTTTTATTAAACATTTGTTATTTACTTATATGATTTTTCCTCAAAACATACTCTTATAGTATTCTAATATGAATTTAGTAGTTAATATATGGTTTTATTAAACATTTGTTAGTTACTTATATGATTTCTCCTCAAAACATACTCTTATAGTATTCTAATATGAATTTAGTAGTTAATATAAGGTTTTATTCAACATTTGTTAGTTACTTGTATGATTTTTCCTCAAAACATACTCTTATAATATTCTAATATGAATTTAGTTGTTAATATAAGGTTTTATTAAACATTTGTTAGTTACTTATATGATTTCGTCTCAAAACATACTCTATAGTATTCTAATATGAATTTAGTAGTTAATATAAGGTTTTATTAAACATTTGTTAGTTACTTATATGATTTCTCCTTAAAACATACTCTTATAGTATTCTAATAAAAATTTAGTAGTTAATATAAGGTTTTATTAAACATTTTTTAGTTAATTATATGGTTTTTCCTCAAAACATATTCTTATAGTAATCTAATAAGAATTTAGTAGTTAATATAAAGTTTTATTAAACATTTGTTATTTACTTATACGATTTTTTCTCAAAACATACTCAAATAGTATTCTAATATGAGTTTAGTAGTTAATATAAGGTTTTATTAAACATTTGTTAGTTACTTATATGATTTCTCCTCAAAACATACTCTATAGTATTCTAACATGAATTTAGTAGTTAATATAAGGTTTTATTCAACATTTGTTAGTTACTTACATGAGTTTTCCTCAAAACATTCTTTTATCGTATTCTAACAACAACTTCTTAGTTAATATATGGTTTTATTAAACGTTTGTTAGTTACTTATATGAATTTTCCTCAAAACATACTCTTATAGTATTCTAATATGAATTTAGTTGTTAATATAAGGTTTTATTAACCATTTGTTAGTTACTTATATGATTTCTCCTCAAAAAAACTCTTATAGTATTCTAATATGAATTTAGTAGTTAATATAAGGTTTTATTCAACATTTGTTAGTTACTTATATGATTTTTCCTCCAAACATACTCTTATAGTATTCTACTAAGAATTTAGTAGTTAATATAAGGGTTTATTGAACATTTTTTAGTTACTTACGTGAGTTTTCCTCAAAACATAGTTTTATCGTATTCTAACAACAATTTCTTAGTTAATATAAGGTTTTATTAAACGTTTGTTAGTTACTTATATGATTTTTCCTCAAAACATACTTTTATGGTATTATAATAAGAATTTAGTAGTTAATATAAGGTTTTATTAAACATTTGTTATTTACTTATATGATTTTTCCTCAAAACATACTCATATAGTATTCTAATATGAATTTAGTAGTTAATATAAGGTTTTATTAAACGTTTGTTAGTTACTTATATGATTTCTCCTCAAAACATAATCTTATAGTATTCTAATTAGAATTTAGTAGTTAATATAAGGTTTTATTCAACATTTGTTAGTTACTTACGTGAGTTTTCCTCAAAACATTCTTTTATCGTATTCTAACTACAATTTCTTAGTTAATATAAGGTTTTATTAAACATTTGTTAGTTACTTATATGATTTTTCCTCAAAACATACACTTATAGTATTCTAATATGAATTTAGTAGTTAATATAAGGTTTTATTAAACATTTGTTATTTACTTATATGATTTTTCCTCCAAACATACTCTTATAGTACTCTAATATGAATTTAGTAGTTAATATAAGGTTTTATTCAACATTTGTTAGTTACTTACATGAGTTTTCCTCAAAACATACTTTTATCGTATTCTAACAACAATTTCTTAGTTAATATAAGGTTTTATTAAACATTTGTTAGTTTCTTATATGATATTTCCTCAAAACATAGTCTAATAGTATTCTAATAAGAATTTAGTACTTAATATAAGGTTTTATTAAACATTTGTTAGTTACATATATGATTTTTCCTCAAAACATACTGTTATAGTATTCTAGTATGAATTTAGTAGTTAATATAAGGTTTTATTAAACATTTGTTAGTTACTTACATGATTTTTCCTCAAAACATACTCTTATAGTATTCTAATAAGAATTTAGTAGTTAATATAAGGTTTTATTAAACATTTGTTATTTACTTATATGATTTTTCCTCAAAACATACTCTTATAGTATTCTAACAAGAATTTAGTAGTTAATATAAGGTTTTATTCAACATTTGTTTGTACTTATATGTTTTTTCCTCCAAACATACTCTTATAGAACTCTAATATGAATTTAGTAGTTAATATAAGGTTTTATTCAACATTTGTTAGTTACTTATATGATTTTTCCTCCAAACATACTCTTATAGAACTCTAATATGAATTTAGTTGTTAATATAAGGTTTTATTCAACATTTGTTAGTTACTTACATGAGTTTTCCTCAAAAAATACTTTTATCGTATTCTAACAACAATTTATTGGTTAATATAAGGTTTTATTAAACATTTGTTAGTTATTGATATAATTTTTCCTCAAAACATACTCTTATAGTATTCTAATAAGAATTTAGTAGTTAATATAAGGTTTATTGAACATTTGTTAGTTAATTACATGAGTTTTCCTTAAAACATACTCTTATTGTATTCTAACAACAATTTCTTTGTTAATATAAGGTTTTATTAAACATTTGTTAGTTACTTATATGATTTATCCTCAAAACATACTCTTATAGTATTATAATAAGAATTTAGTAGTTAATATAAGGTTTTATTGAACATTTGTTAGTTACTTACATTAGTTTTTCTCAAAACATACTTTTATCGTATTCTAACAACAATTTCTTAGTTATTATAAGGTTTTATTAAACATTTGTTAGTTTCTTTTATGATATTTCCTCAAAACATAGTCTAATAGTATTCTAATAAGAATTTAGTAGTTAATATAAGGTTTTATTAAACATTTGTTAGTTACATATATGATTTTTGCTCAAAACATACTGTTACAGTATTCTAATATGAATTTTGTAGTTAATATAAGGTTTTATTAAACATTTTTTAGTTACTTACATGATTTTTCCTCAAAACATACTCTTATTGTATTCTAATAAGAATTTAGTAGTTAATATAAGGTTTTATTGAACATTTTTTAGTTACTTACGTGAGCTTTCCTCAAAACATAGTTTTATCGTATTCTAACAACAATTTCTTAGTTAATATAAGGTTTTATTAAACATTTGTTAGTTACTTATATGATTTTTCCTCAAAACATACTATTATAGTATTCTAATATGAATTTAGTAGTTAATATAAGATTTTATTAAACATTTGTTAGTTACTTATTTGATTTCTCCTCAAAACATACTCTTATAGTATTCTAATATGAATTTAGTAGTTAATATAAGATTTTATTAAACATTTGTTAGTTACTTATTTGATTTCTCCTCAAAACATACTCTTATAGTATTCTAATATGAATTTAGTAGTTAATATAAGGTTTTATTGAAAATTTTTTAGTTACTTACGTGAGTTTTCCTCAAAACATAGTTTTATCGTATTCTAACAACAATTTCTTAGTTAATATACAGTTTTATTAAACATTTGTTAGTTACTTATATGATTTTTCCTCAAAACATACTCTTATAGTATTATAATAAGAATTTAGTAGTTAATAAAAGGTTTTATTAAACATTCGTCATTTACTTATATGATTTTTCCTCAAAACATACTCATATAGTATTCTAATATGAATTTAGTAGTTAATATAAGGTTTTATTAAACATTTGTTAGTTACTTATATGAGATTTCTTCAAAAACATACTCTTATAGTATTCTAATAAGAATTTAGGAATTAATATAAAGTTTTACTAAACATTCGTTAGTTACTTATATGAGATTTCCTCAAAACATACTCTTATAGTATTCAAATATAAATTTAGTAGTTAATATAAGGTTTTATTAAACATTTGTTAGTTACTTATATGATTTTTCCTCAAAACATACTCTTATAGTATTCTAATACGAATTTAGTAGTTAATGTAAGGTTTTATTAAACATTTGTTATTTACTTATATGATTTTTCCTCAAAACATACTCTTATAGTATTCTAATATGAATTTAGTAGTTAATATATGGTTTTATTAAACATTTGTTAGTTACTTATATGATTTCTCCTCAAAACATACTCTTATAGTATTCTAATATGAATTTAGTAGTTAATATAAGGTTTTATTCAACATTTGTTAGTTACTTGTATGATTTTTCCTCAAAACATACTCTTATAATATTCTAATATGAATTTAGTTGTTAATATAAGGTTTTATTAAACATTTGTTAGTTACTTATATGATTTCGTCTCAAAACATACTCTATAGTATTCTAATATGAATTTAGTAGTTAATATAAGGTTTTATTAAACATTTGTTAGTTACTTATATGATTTCTCCTTAAAACATACTCTTATAGTATTCTAATAAAAATTTAGTAGTTAATATAAGGTTTTATTAAACATTTTTTAGTTAATTATATGGTTTTTCCTCAAAACATATTCTTATAGTAATCTAATAAGAATTTAGTAGTTAATATAAAGTTTTATTAAACATTTGTTATTTACTTATACGATTTTTTCTCAAAACATACTCAAATAGTATTCTAATATGAGTTTAGTAGTTAATATAAGGTTTTATTAAACATTTGTTAGTTACTTATATGATTTCTCCTCAAAACATACTCTATAGTATTCTAACATGAATTTAGTAGTTAATATAAGGTTTTATTCAACATTTGTTAGTTACTTACATGAGTTTTCCTCAAAACATTCTTTTATCGTATTCTAACAACAACTTCTTAGTTAATATATGGTTTTATTAAACGTTTGTTAGTTACTTATATGAATTTTCCTCAAAACATACTCTTATAGTATTCTAATATGAATTTAGTTGTTAATATAAGGTTTTATTAACCATTTGTTAGTTACTTATATGATTTCTCCTCAAAAAAACTCTTATAGTATTCTAATATGAATTTAGTAGTTAATATAAGGTTTTATTCAACATTTGTTAGTTACTTATATGATTTTTCCTCCAAACATACTCTTATAGTATTCTACTAAGAATTTAGTAGTTAATATAAGGGTTTATTGAACATTTTTTAGTTACTTACGTGAGTTTTCCTCAAAACATAGTTTTATCGTATTCTAACAACAATTTCTTAGTTAATATAAGGTTTTATTAAACGTTTGTTAGTTACTTATATGATTTTTCCTCAAAACATACTTTTATGGTATTATAATAAGAATTTAGTAGTTAATATAAGGTTTTATTAAACATTTGTTATTTACTTATATGATTTTTCCTCAAAACATACTCATATAGTATTCTAATATGAATTTAGTAGTTAATATAAGGTTTTATTAAACGTTTGTTAGTTACTTATATGATTTCTCCTCAAAACATAATCTTATAGTATTCTAATTAGAATTTAGTAGTTAATATAAGGTTTTATTCAACATTTGTTAGTTACTTACGTGAGTTTTCCTCAAAACATTCTTTTATCGTATTCTAACTACAATTTCTTAGTTAATATAAGGTTTTATTAAACATTTGTTAGTTACTTATATGATTTTTCCTCAAAACATACACTTATAGTATTCTAATATGAATTTAGTAGTTAATATAAGGTTTTATTAAACATTTGTTATTTACTTATATGATTTTTCCTCCAAACATACTCTTATAGTACTCTAATATGAATTTAGTAGTTAATATAAGGTTTTATTCAACATTTGTTAGTTACTTACATGAGTTTTCCTCAAAACATACTTTTATCGTATTCTAACAACAATTTCTTAGTTAATATAAGGTTTTATTAAACATTTGTTAGTTTCTTATATGATATTTCCTCAAAACATAGTCTAATAGTATTCTAATAAGAATTTAGTACTTAATATAAGGTTTTATTAAACATTTGTTAGTTACATATATGATTTTTCCTCAAAACATACTGTTATAGTATTCTAGTATGAATTTAGTAGTTAATATAAGGTTTTATTAAACATTTGTTAGTTACTTACATGATTTTTCCTCAAAACATACTCTTATAGTATTCTAATAAGAATTTAGTAGTTAATATAAGGTTTTATTAAACATTTGTTATTTACTTATATGATTTTTCCTCAAAACATACTCTTATAGTATTCTAACAAGAATTTAGTAGTTAATATAAGGTTTTATTCAACATTTGTTTGTACTTATATGTTTTTTCCTCCAAACATACTCTTATAGAACTCTAATATGAATTTAGTAGTTAATATAAGGTTTTATTCAACATTTGTTAGTTACTTATATGATTTTTCCTCCAAACATACTCTTATAGAACTCTAATATGAATTTAGTTGTTAATATAAGGTTTTATTCAACATTTGTTAGTTACTTACATGAGTTTTCCTCAAAAAATACTTTTATCGTATTCTAACAACAATTTATTGGTTAATATAAGGTTTTATTAAACATTTGTTAGTTATTGATATAATTTTTCCTCAAAACATACTCTTATAGTATTCTAATAAGAATTTAGTAGTTAATATAAGGTTTATTGAACATTTGTTAGTTAATTACATGAGTTTTCCTTAAAACATACTCTTATTGTATTCTAACAACAATTTCTTTGTTAATATAAGGTTTTATTAAACATTTGTTAGTTACTTATATGATTTATCCTCAAAACATACTCTTATAGTATTATAATAAGAATTTAGTAGTTAATATAAGGTTTTATTGAACATTTGTTAGTTACTTACATTAGTTTTTCTCAAAACATACTTTTATCGTATTCTAACAACAATTTCTTAGTTATTATAAGGTTTTATTAAACATTTGTTAGTTTCTTTTATGATATTTCCTCAAAACATAGTCTAATAGTATTCTAATAAGAATTTAGTAGTTAATATAAGGTTTTATTAAACATTTGTTAGTTACATATATGATTTTTGCTCAAAACATACTGTTATAGTATTCTAATATGAATTTTGTAGTTAATATAAGGTTTTATTAAACATTTTTTAGTTACTTACATGATTTTTCCTCAAAACATACTCTTATTGTATTCTAATAAGAATTTAGTAGTTAATATAAGGTTTTATTGAACATTTTTTAGTTACTTACGTGAGCTTTCCTCAAAACATAGTTTTATCGTATTCTAACAACAATTTCTTAGTTAATATAAGGTTTTATTAAACATTTGTTAGTTACTTATATGATTTTTCCTCAAAACATACTATTATAGTATTCTAATATGAATTTAGTAGTTAATATAAGATTTTATTAAACATTTGTTAGTTACTTATTTGATTTCTCCTCAAAACATACTCTTATAGTATTCTAATATGAATTTAGTAGTTAATATAAGATTTTATTAAACATTTGTTAGTTACTTATTTGATTTCTCCTCAAAACATACTCTTATAGTATTCTAATATGAATTTAGTAGTTAATATAAGGTTTTATTGAAAATTTTTTAGTTACTTACGTGAGTTTTCCTCAAAACATAGTTTTATCGTATTCTAACAACAATTTCTTAGTTAATATACAGTTTTATTAAACATTTGTTAGTTACTTATATGATTTTTCCTCAAAACATACTCTTATAGTATTATAATAAGAATTTAGTAGTTAATAAAAGGTTTTATTAAACATTCGTCATTTACTTATATGATTTTTCCTCAAAACATACTCATATAGTATTCTAATATGAATTTAGTAGTTAATATAAGGTTTTATTAAACATTTGTTAGTTACTTATATGAGATTTCCTCAAAAACATACTCTTATAGTATTCTAATAAGAATTTAGGAATTAATATAAAGTTTTACTAAACATTCGTTAGTTACTTATATGAGATTTCCTCAAAACATACTCTTATAGTATTCAAATATAAATTTAGTAGTTAATATAAGGTTTTATTAAACATTTGTTAGTTACTTATATGATTTTTCCTCAAAACATACTCTTATAGTATTCTAATACGAATTTAGTAGTTAATGTAAGGTTTTATTAAACATTTGTTATTTACTTATATGATTTTTCCTCAAAACATACTCTTATAGTATTCTAATATGAATTTAGTAGTTAATATATGGTTTTATTAAACATTTGTTAGTTACTTATATGATTTCTCCTCAAAACATACTCTTATAGTATTCTAATATGAATTTAGTAGTTAATATAAGGTTTTATTCAACATTTGTTAGTTACTTGTATGATTTTTCCTCAAAACATACTCTTATAATATTCTAATATGAATTTAGTTGTTAATATAAGGTTTTATTAAACATTTGTTAGTTACTTATATGATTTCGTCTCAAAACATACTCTATAGTATTCTAATATGAATTTAGTAGTTAATATAAGGTTTTATTAAACATTTGTTAGTTACTTATATGATTTCTCCTTAAAACATACTCTTATAGTATTCTAATAAAAATTTAGTAGTTAATATAAGGTTTTATTAAACATTTTTTAGTTAATTATATGGTTTTTCCTCAAAACATATTCTTATAGTAATCTAATAAGAATTTAGTAGTTAATATAAAGTTTTATTAAACATTTGTTATTTACTTATACGATTTTTTCTCAAAACATACTCAAATAGTATTCTAATATGAGTTTAGTAGTTAATATAAGGTTTTATTAAACATTTGTTAGTTACTTATATGATTTCTCCTCAAAACATACTCTATAGTATTCTAACATGAATTTAGTAGTTAATATAAGGTTTTATTCAACATTTGTTAGTTACTTACATGAGTTTTCCTCAAAACATTCTTTTATCGTATTCTAACAACAACTTCTTAGTTAATATATGGTTTTATTAAACGTTTGTTAGTTACTTATATGAATTTTCCTCAAAACATACTCTTATAGTATTCTAATATGAATTTAGTTGTTAATATAAGGTTTTATTAAACATTTGTTAATTACTTATATGATTTCTCCTCAAAAAAACTCTTATAGTATTCTAATATGAATTTAGTAGTTAATATAAGGTTTTATTCAACATTTGTTAGTTACTTATATGATTTTTCCTCCAAACATACTCTTATAGTATTCTACTAAGAATTTAGTAGTTAATATAAGGGTTTATTGAACATTTTTTAGTTACTTACGTGAGTTTTCCTCAAAACATAGTTTTATCGTATTCTAACAACAATTTCTTAGTTAATATAAGGTTTTATTAAACGTTTGTTAGTTACTTATATGATTTTTCCTCAAAACATACTTTTATGGTATTATAATAAGAATTTAGTAGTTAATATAAGGTTTTATTAAACATTTGTTATTTACTTATATGATTTTTCCTCAAAACATACTCATATAGTATTCTAATATGAATTTAGTAGTTAATATAAGGTTTTATTAAACGTTTGTTAGTTACTTATATGATTTCTCCTCAAAACATAATCTTATAGTATTCTAATTAGAATTTAGTAGTTAATATAAGGTTTTATTCAACATTTGTTAGTTACTTACGTGAGTTTTCCTCAAAACATTCTTTTATCGTATTCTAACTACAATTTCTTAGTTAATATAAGGTTTTATTAAACATTTGTTAGTTACTTATATGATTTTTCCTCAAAACATACACTTATAGTATTCTAATATGAATTTAGTAGTTAATATAAGGTTTTATTAAACATTTGTTATTTACTTATATGATTTTTCCTCCAAACATACTCTTATAGTACTCTAATATGAATTTAGTAGTTAATATAAGGTTTTATTCAACATTTGTTAGTTACTTACATGAGTTTTCCTCAAAACATACTTTTATCGTATTCTAACAACAATTTCTTAGTTAATATAAGGTTTTATTAAACATTTGTTAGTTTCTTATATGATATTTCCTCAAAACATAGTCTAATAGTATTCTAATAAGAATTTAGTACTTAATATAAGGTTTTATTAAACATTTGTTAGTTACATATATGATTTTTCCTCAAAACATACTGTTATAGTATTCTAGTATGAATTTAGTAGTTAATATAAGGTTTTATTAAACATTTGTTAGTTACTTACATGATTTTTCCTCAAAACATACTCTTATAGTATTCTAATAAGAATTTAGTAGTTAATATAAGGTTTTATTAAACATTTGTTATTTACTTATATGATTTTTCCTCAAAACATACTCTTATAGTATTCTAACAAGAATTTAGTAGTTAATATAAGGTTTTATTCAACATTTGTTTGTACTTATATGTTTTTTCCTCCAAACATACTCTTATAGAACTCTAATATGAATTTAGTAGTTAATATAAGGTTTTATTCAACATTTGTTAGTTACTTATATGATTTTTCCTCCAAACATACTCTTATAGAACTCTAATATGAATTTAGTTGTTAATATAAGGTTTTATTCAACATTTGTTAGTTACTTACATGAGTTTTCCTCAAAAAATACTTTTATCGTATTCTAACAACAATTTATTGGTTAATATAAGGTTTTATTAAACATTTGTTAGTTATTGATATAATTTTTCCTCAAAACATACTCTTATAGTATTCTAATAAGAATTTAGTAGTTAATATAAGGTTTATTGAACATTTGTTAGTTAATTACATGAGTTTTCCTTAAAACATACTCTTATTGTATTCTAACAACAATTTCTTTGTTAATATAAGGTTTTATTAAACATTTGTTAGTTACTTATATGATTTATCCTCAAAACATACTCTTATAGTATTATAATAAGAATTTAGTAGTTAATATAAGGTTTTATTGAACATTTGTTAGTTACTTACATTAGTTTTTCTCAAAACATACTTTTATCGTATTCTAACAACAATTTCTTAGTTATTATAAGGTTTTATTAAACATTTGTTAGTTTCTTTTATGATATTTCCTCAAAACATAGTCTAATAGTATTCTAATAAGAATTTAGTAGTTAATATAAGGTTTTATTAAACATTTGTTAGTTACATATATGATTTTTGCTCAAAACATACTGTTATAGTATTCTAATATGAATTTTGTAGTTAATATAAGGTTTTATTAAACATTTTTTAGTTACTTACATGATTTTTCCTCAAAACATACTCTTATTGTATTCTAATAAGAATTTAGTAGTTAATATAAGGTTTTATTGAACATTTTTTAGTTACTTACGTGAGCTTTCCTCAAAACATAGTTTTATCGTATTCTAACAACAATTTCTTAGTTAATATAAGGTTTTATTAAACATTTGTTAGTTACTTATATGATTTTTCCTCAAAACATACTATTATAGTATTCTAATATGAATTTAGTAGTTAATATAAGATTTTATTAAACATTTGTTAGTTACTTATTTGATTTCTCCTCAAAACATACTCTTATAGTATTCTAATATGAATTTAGTAGTTAATATAAGATTTTATTAAACATTTGTTAGTTACTTATTTGATTTCTCCTCAAAACATACTCTTATAGTATTCTAATATGAATTTAGTAGTTAATATAAGGTTTTATTGAAAATTTTTTAGTTACTTACGTGAGTTTTCCTCAAAACATAGTTTTATCGTATTCTAACAACAATTTCTTAGTTAATATACAGTTTTATTAAACATTTGTTAGTTACTTATATGATTTTTCCTCAAAACATACTCTTATAGTATTATAATAAGAATTTAGTAGTTAATAAAAGGTTTTATTAAACATTCGTCATTTACTTATATGATTTTTCCTCAAAACATACTCATATAGTATTCTAATATGAATTTAGTAGTTAATATAAGGTTTTATTAAACATTTGTTAGTTACTTATATGAGATTTCCTCAAAAACATACTCTTATAGTATTCTAATAAGAATTTAGGAATTAATATAAAGTTTTACTAAACATTCGTTAGTTACTTATATGAGATTTCCTCAAAACATACTCTTATAGTATTCAAATATAAATTTAGTAGTTAATATAAGGTTTTATTAAACATTTGTTAGTTACTTATATGATTTTTCCTCAAAACATACTCTTATAGTATTCTAATACGAATTTAGTAGTTAATGTAAGGTTTTATTAAACATTTGTTATTTACTTATATGATTTTTCCTCAAAACATACTCTTATAGTATTCTAATATGAATTTAGTAGTTAATATATGGTTTTATTAAACATTTGTTAGTTACTTATATGATTTCTCCTCAAAACATACTCTTATAGTATTCTAATATGAATTTAGTAGTTAATATAAGGTTTTATTCAACATTTGTTAGTTACTTGTATGATTTTTCCTCAAAACATACTCTTATAATATTCTAATATGAATTTAGTTGTTAATATAAGGTTTTATTAAACATTTGTTAGTTACTTATATGATTTCGTCTCAAAACATACTCTATAGTATTCTAATATGAATTTAGTAGTTAATATAAGGTTTTATTAAACATTTGTTAGTTACTTATATGATTTCTCCTTAAAACATACTCTTATAGTATTCTAATAAAAATTTAGTAGTTAATATAAGGTTTTATTAAACATTTTTTAGTTAATTATATGGTTTTTCCTCAAAACATATTCTTATAGTAATCTAATAAGAATTTAGTAGTTAATATAAAGTTTTATTAAACATTTGTTATTTACTTATACGATTTTTTCTCAAAACATACTCAAATAGTATTCTAATATGAGTTTAGTAGTTAATATAAGGTTTTATTAAACATTTGTTAGTTACTTATATGATTTCTCCTCAAAACATACTCTATAGTATTCTAACATGAATTTAGTAGTTAATATAAGGTTTTATTCAACATTTGTTAGTTACTTACATGAGTTTTCCTCAAAACATTCTTTTATCGTATTCTAACAACAACTTCTTAGTTAATATATGGTTTTATTAAACGTTTGTTAGTTACTTATATGAATTTTCCTCAAAACATACTCTTATAGTATTCTAATATGAATTTAGTTGTTAATATAAGGTTTTATTAAACATTTGTTAATTACTTATATGATTTCTCCTCAAAAAAACTCTTATAGTATTCTAATATGAATTTAGTAGTTAATATAAGGTTTTATTCAACATTTGTTAGTTACTTATATGATTTTTCCTCCAAACATACTCTTATAGTATTCTACTAAGAATTTAGTAGTTAATATAAGGGTTTATTGAACATTTTTTAGTTACTTACGTGAGTTTTCCTCAAAACATAGTTTTATCGTATTCTAACAACAATTTCTTAGTTAATATAAGGTTTTATTAAACGTTTGTTAGTTACTTATATGATTTTTCCTCAAAACATACTTTTATGGTATTATAATAAGAATTTAGTAGTTAATATAAGGTTTTATTAAACATTTGTTATTTACTTATATGATTTTTCCTCAAAACATACTCATATAGTATTCTAATATGAATTTAGTAGTTAATATAAGGTTTTATTAAACGTTTGTTAGTTACTTATATGATTTCTCCTCAAAACATAATCTTATAGTATTCTAATTAGAATTTAGTAGTTAATATAAGGTTTTATTCAACATTTGTTAGTTACTTACGTGAGTTTTCCTCAAAACATTCTTTTATCGTATTCTAACTACAATTTCTTAGTTAATATAAGGTTTTATTAAACATTTGTTAGTTACTTATATGATTTTTCCTCAAAACATACACTTATAGTATTCTAATATGAATTTAGTAGTTAATATAAGGTTTTATTAAACATTTGTTATTTACTTATATGATTTTTCCTCCAAACATACTCTTATAGTACTCTAATATGAATTTAGTAGTTAATATAAGGTTTTATTCAACATTTGTTAGTTACTTACATGAGTTTTCCTCAAAACATACTTTTATCGTATTCTAACAACAATTTCTTAGTTAATATAAGGTTTTATTAAACATTTGTTAGTTTCTTATATGATATTTCCTCAAAACATAGTCTAATAGTATTCTAATAAGAATTTAGTACTTAATATAAGGTTTTATTAAACATTTGTTAGTTACATATATGATTTTTCCTCAAAACATACTGTTATAGTATTCTAATATGAATTTAGTTGTTAATATAAGGTTTTATTAAACATTTGTTAGTTACTTATATGATTTCGTCTCAAAACATACTCTATAGTATTCTAATATGAATTTAGTAGTTAATATAAGGTTTTATTAAACATTTGTTAGTTACTTATATGATTTCTCCTTAAAACATACTCTTATAGTATTCTAATAAAAATTTAGTAGTTAATATAAGGTTTTATTAAACATTTTTTAGTTAATTATATGGTTTTTCCTCAAAACATATTCTTATAGTAATCTAATAAGAATTTAGTAGTTAATATAAAGTTTTATTAAACATTTGTTATTTACTTATACGATTTTTTCTCAAAACATACTCAAATAGTATTCTAATATGAGTTTAGTAGTTAATATAAGGTTTTATTAAACATTTGTTAGTTACTTATATGATTTCTCCTCAAAACATACTCTATAGTATTCTAACATGAATTTAGTAGTTAATATAAGGTTTTATTCAACATTTGTTAGTTACTTACATGAGTTTTCCTCAAAACATTCTTTTATCGTATTCTAACAACAACTTCTTAGTTAATATATGGTTTTATTAAACGTTTGTTAGTTACTTATATGAATTTTCCTCAAAACATACTCTTATAGTATTCTAATATGAATTTAGTTGTTAATATAAGGTTTTATTAAACATTTGTTAATTACTTATATGATTTCTCCTCAAAAAAACTCTTATAGTATTCTAATATGAATTTAGTAGTTAATATAAGGTTTTATTCAACATTTGTTAGTTACTTATATGATTTTTCCTCCAAACATACTCTTATAGTATTCTACTAAGAATTTAGTAGTTAATATAAGGGTTTATTGAACATTTTTTAGTTACTTACGTGAGTTTTCCTCAAAACATAGTTTTATCGTATTCTAACAACAATTTCTTAGTTAATATAAGGTTTTATTAAACGTTTGTTAGTTACTTATATGATTTTTCCTCAAAACATACTTTTATGGTATTATAATAAGAATTTAGTAGTTAATATAAGGTTTTATTAAACATTTGTTATTTACTTATATGATTTTTCCTCAAAACATACTCATATAGTATTCTAATATGAATTTAGTAGTTAATATAAGGTTTTATTAAACGTTTGTTAGTTACTTATATGATTTCTCCTCAAAACATAATCTTATAGTATTCTAATTAGAATTTAGTAGTTAATATAAGGTTTTATTCAACATTTGTTAGTTACTTACGTGAGTTTTCCTCAAAACATTCTTTTATCGTATTCTAACTACAATTTCTTAGTTAATATAAGGTTTTATTAAACATTTGTTAGTTACTTATATGATTTTTCCTCAAAACATACACTTATAGTATTCTAATATGAATTTAGTAGTTAATATAAGGTTTTATTAAACATTTGTTATTTACTTATATGATTTTTCCTCCAAACATACTCTTATAGTACTCTAATATGAATTTAGTAGTTAATATAAGGTTTTATTCAACATTTGTTAGTTACTTACATGAGTTTTCCTCAAAACATACTTTTATCGTATTCTAACAACAATTTCTTAGTTAATATAAGGTTTTATTAAACATTTGTTAGTTTCTTATATGATATTTCCTCAAAACATAGTCTAATAGTATTCTAATAAGAATTTAGTACTTAATATAAGGTTTTATTAAACATTTGTTAGTTACATATATGATTTTTCCTCAAAACATACTGTTATAGTATTCTAGTATGAATTTAGTAGTTAATATAAGGTTTTATTAAACATTTGTTAGTTACTTACATGATTTTTCCTCAAAACATACTCTTATAGTATTCTAATAAGAATTTAGTAGTTAATATAAGGTTTTATTAAACATTTGTTATTTACTTATATGATTTTTCCTCAAAACATACTCTTATAGTATTCTAACAAGAATTTAGTAGTTAATATAAGGTTTTATTCAACATTTGTTTGTACTTATATGTTTTTTCCTCCAAACATACTCTTATAGAACTCTAATATGAATTTAGTAGTTAATATAAGGTTTTATTCAACATTTGTTAGTTACTTATATGATTTTTCCTCCAAACATACTCTTATAGAACTCTAATATGAATTTAGTTGTTAATATAAGGTTTTATTCAACATTTGTTAGTTACTTACATGAGTTTTCCTCAAAAAATACTTTTATCGTATTCTAACAACAATTTATTGGTTAATATAAGGTTTTATTAAACATTTGTTAGTTATTGATATAATTTTTCCTCAAAACATACTCTTATAGTATTCTAATAAGAATTTAGTAGTTAATATAAGGTTTATTGAACATTTGTTAGTTAATTACATGAGTTTTCCTTAAAACATACTCTTATTGTATTCTAACAACAATTTCTTTGTTAATATAAGGTTTTATTAAACATTTGTTAGTTACTTATATGATTTATCCTCAAAACATACTCTTATAGTATTATAATAAGAATTTAGTAGTTAATATAAGGTTTTATTGAACATTTGTTAGTTACTTACATTAGTTTTTCTCAAAACATACTTTTATCGTATTCTAACAACAATTTCTTAGTTATTATAAGGTTTTATTAAACATTTGTTAGTTTCTTTTATGATATTTCCTCAAAACATAGTCTAATAGTATTCTAATAAGAATTTAGTAGTTAATATAAGGTTTTATTAAACATTTGTTAGTTACATATATGATTTTTGCTCAAAACATACTGTTATAGTATTCTAATATGAATTTTGTAGTTAATAAAACATACTCTTATAGTATTCTAACATGAATTTAGTAGTTAATATAAGGTTTTATTCAACATTTGTTAGTTACTTACATGAGTTTTCCTCAAAACATACTTTTATCGTATTCTAACAACAACTTCTTAGTTCATATATGGTTTTATTAAACGTTTGATAGTTACTTATATGAATTTTCCTCAAAACATACTCTTATAGTATTCTAATATAAATTTAGTTGTTAATATAAGGTTTTATTAAACATTTGTTAGTTACTTATATGATTTCTCCTCAAAAAATACTCTTATAGTATTCTAATATGAATTTAGTAGTTAATATAAGGTTTTATTGAACATTTGTTAGTTACTTACATTAGTTTTTCTCAAAACATACTTTTATCGTATTCTAACAACAATTTCTTAGTTACTATAAGGTTTTACTAAACATTTGTTAGTTTCTTATATGATATTTCCTCAAAACATAGTCTAATAGTATTCTAATAAGAATTTAGTAGTTAATATAAGGTTTTATTAAACATTTGTTAGTTACATATATGATTTTTCCTTAAAACATACTGTTATAGTATTCTAATATGAATTTTGTAGTTAATATAAGGTTTTATTAAACATTTGTTAGTTACTTACATGATTTTTCCTCAAAACATACTCTTATAGTATTCTAATAAGAATTTAGTAGTTAATATAAGTTTTTATTGAACATTTTTTAGTTACTTACGTGAGTTTTCCTCAAAACATAGTTTTATCGTATTCTAACAACTATTTCTTAGTTAATATAAGGTTTTATTGAACATTTGTTAGTTACTTATATGACTTTTCCTCAAAACATACTCTTATAGTATTCTAATATGAAGTTAGTAGTTAATATAAAGTTTTATTAATCATTTGTTATTTAGTTATATGATTTTTCCTCAAAACATATTCTTATAGTATTCTAATATGAATTTAGTAGTTAATATAAGGTTTTATTAAACATTTGTTAGTTACTTATATGATTTCTCCTCAAAACATACTCTTATAGTATTCTAATATGAATTTAGTAGTTAATATAAGGTTTTATTCAACATTTGTTAGTTACTTATATGATTTCTCCTCAAAAAATACTCTTATAGTATTCTAATATGAATTAGTAGTTAATATAAGGTTTTATTCAACATTTGTTAGTTACTTATATGATTTTTCCTCAAAACATACTCTTATAGTATTCTAATATGAATTTAGTTGTTAATATAAGGTTTTATTAAACATTTGTTAGTTACTTATATTATTTCTTCTCATAACATACTCTTGTAGTATTCTAATATGAATTTAGTAGTTAATATAAGGTTTTATTAAACATTTTTTAGTTACTTATATGATTTCTCCTTAAAACATATTCGTATAGTATTCTAATAAAAATTTAGTAGTTAATATAAGGTTTTATTAAACATTTTTTAGTTAATTATATGGTTTTTCCTCAAAACATATTCTTATAGTAATCTAATAAGAATTTAGTAGTTAATATAAGGTTTTATTAAACATTTGTTATTTACTTATACGATTTTTTCTCAAAACATACTCAAATAGTATTCTAATTTGAGTTTAGTAGTTAATATAAGGTTTTATTAAACATTTGTTAGTTACTTATATGATTTTTCCTCAAAACATACTCTTATAGTATTCTAACATGAATTTAGTAGTTAATATAAGGTTTTATTCAACATTTGTTTGTACTTATATGTTTTTTCCTCCAAACATACTCTTATAGAACTCTAATATGAATTTAGTAGTTAATATAAGGTTTTATTCAACATTTGTTAGTTACTTATATGATTTTTCCTCCAAACATACTCTTATAGAACTCTAATATGAATTTAGTAGTTAATATAAGGTTTTATTCAAAATTTGTTAGTTACTTACATGAGTTTTCCTCAAAACATACTTTTATCGTGTTCTAACAACAATTTATTGGTTAATATAGGGTTTTATTAAACATTTGTTAGTTATTGATATAATTTTTCCTCATAACACACTCTTATAGTATTCTAATAAGAATTTAGTAGTTAATATAAGGTTCATTGAACATTTGTTAGTTAATTACATGAGTTTTCTTCAAAACATACTCTTATTATATTCTAACAACAATTTCTTTTTTAATATAAGGTTTAATTAAACATTTGTTAGTTACTTATATGATTTATCCTCAAAACATACTCTTATAGTATTCTAATAAGAATTTAGTAGTTAATATAAGGTTTTATTGAACATTTGTTAGTTACTTACATTAGTTTTCCTCAAAACATACTTTTATCGTATTCTAACAACAATTTCTTAGTTAATATAAGGTTTTATTAAACATTTGTTAGTTACTTATATGATTTTTCCTCAAAACATACTCTTATAGTATTCTAATATGAATTTAGTAGTTAATATAAGGTTTTATTAAACATTTGTTATTTACTTATATGATTTTTCCTCCAAACATACTCTTATAGTACTCTAATATGAATTTAGTAGTTAATATAAGGTTTTATTCAACATTTGTTAGTTACTTACATGAGTTTTCCTCAAAACATACTCTTATTGTATTCTAACAACAATTTCTTTGTTAATATAAGGTTTTATTAAACATTTGTTAGTTACATATATGATTTATCCTCAAAACATACTCTTATAGTATTCTAATAAGAATTTAGCAGTTAATATAAGGTTTTATTGAACATTTGTTAGTTACTTACATTAGTTTTCCTCAAAACTTACTTTTATCGTATTTTAACAACAATTTCTTAGTTAATATAAGGTTTTATTAAACATTTGTTAGTTTCTTATATGATATTTCCTCAAAACATAGTCTAATAGTATTCTAATAAGAATTTAGTACTTAATATAAGGTTTTATTAAACATTTGTTAGTTACATATATGATTTTTCCTCAAAACATACTGTTATAGTATTCTAGTATGAATTTAGTAGTTAATATAAGGTTTTATTAAACATTTGTTAGTTACTTACATGATTTTTCCTCAAAACATACTCTTATAGTATTCTAATAAGAATTTAGTAGTTAATATAAGGTTTTATTGAAAATTTTTTAGTTACTTACGTGAGTTTTCCTCAAAACATAGTTTTATCGTATTCTAACAACAATTTCTTAGTTAATATACAGTTTTATTAAACATTTGTTAGTTACTTATATGATTTTTCCTCAAAACATACTCTTATAGTATTATAATAAGAATTTAGTAGTTAATAAAAGGTTTTATTAAACATTCGTTATTTACTTATATGATTTTTCCTCAAAACATACTCATATAGTATTCTAATATGAATTTAGTAGTTAATATAAGGTTTTATTAAACATTTGTTAGTTACGTATATGAGATTTCCTCAAAAACATACTCTTATAGTATTCTAATAAGAATTTAGGAATTAATATTAAGTTTTACTAAACATTCGTTAGTTACTTATATGAGATTTCCTCAAAACATACTCTTATAATATTCAAATATAAATTTAGTAGTTAATATAAGGTTTTATTAAACATTTGTTAGTTACTTATATGATTTTTCCTCAAAACATACTCTTATAGTATTCTAATACGAATTTAGTAGTTAATGTAAGGTTTTATTAAACATTTGTTATTTACTTATATGATTTTTCCTCAAAACATACTCTTATAGTATTCTAATATGAATTTAGTAGTTAATATATGGTTTTATTAAACATTTGTTAGTTTTTTATTTGATTTCTCCTCAAAACATACTCTTATAGTATTCTAATATGAATTTAGTAGTTAATATAAGGTTTTATTCAACATTTGTTAGTTACTTATATGATTTTTCCTCAAAACATACTCTTATAGTATTCTAATATGAATTTAGTTGTTAATATAAGGTTTTATTAAACATTTGTTAGTTACTTATATGATTTCTCCTTAAAACATACTCGTATAGTATTCTAATAAAAATTTAGAAGTTAATATAAGGTTTTATTAAACATTTTTTAGTTAATTATATGGTTTTTCCTCAAAACATATTCTTATAGTAATCTAATAAGAATTTAGTAGTTAATATAAGGTTTTATTAAACATTTGTTATTTACTTATACGATTTTTTCTCAAAACATACTCAAATAGTATTCTAATTTGAGTTTAGTAGTTAATATAAGGTTTTATTAAACATTTGTTAGTTACTTATATGATTTCTCCTCAAAACATACTCTTATAGTATTCTAACATGAATTTAGTAGTTAATATAAGGTTTTATTCAACATTTGTTAGTTACTTACATGAGTTTTCCTCAAAACATACTTTTATCGTATTCTAACAACAACTTCTTAGTTCATATATGGTTTTATTAAACGTTTGATAGTTACTTATAAGAATTTTCCTCAAAACATACTCTTACAGTATTCTAATATAAATTTAGTTGTTAATATAAGGTTTTATTAAACATTTGTTAGTTACTTATATGATTTCTCCTCAAAAAATACTCTTATAGTATTCTAATATGAATTTCGTATTTAATATAAGGTTTTATTCAACATTTGTTAGTTACTTATATGATTTTTCCTCCAAACATACTCTTATAGAACTCTAATATGAATTTAGTAGTTAATATAAGGTTTTATTCAACATTGTTAGTTACTTACATGAGTTTTCCTCAAAACATACTTTTATCGTGTTCTAACAACAAGTTATTGGTTAATATAAGGTTTTATTAAACATTTGTTAGTTATTGATATAATTTTTCCTAAAAACATACTCTTATAGTATTCTAATAAGAATTTAGTAGTTAATATAAGGTTTATTGAATATTTGTTAGTTAATTACATGAGTTTTCCTCAAAACATACTCTTATTGTATTCTAACAACAATTTCTTTGTTAATATAAGGTTTTATTAAACATTTGTTAGTTACTTATATGATTTATCCTCAAAACATACTCTTATAGTATTCTAATAAGAATTTAGTAGTTAATATAAGGTTTTATTGAACATTTGTTATTTACTTACATTAGTTTTTCTCAAAACATACTTTTATCGTATTCTAACAACAATTTCTTAGTTACTATAAGGTTTTACTAAACATTTGTTAGTTTCATAATAATATTTCCTCAAAACATAGTCTAATAGTATTCTAATAAGAATTTAGTAGTTAATATAAGGTTTTATTAAACATTTGTTAGTTACATATATGATTTTTCCTCAAAACATACTGTTATAGTATTCTAATATGAATTTTGTAGCTAATATAAGGTTTTATTAAACATTTGTTAGTTACTTACATGATTTTTCCTCAAAACATACTCTTATAGTATTCTAATAAGAATTTAGTAGTTAATATAAGGTTTTATTGAACATTTTTTAGTTACTTACGTGAGTTTTCCTCAAAACATAGTTTTATCGTATTCTAACAACAATTTCTTAGTTAATATAAGGTTTTATTAATCATTTGTTAGTTACTTATATGATTTTTCCTCAAAACATACTGTTATAGTATTCTAATATGAATTTTGTAGTTAATATAAGGTTTTATTAAATATTTGATAGTTACTTATATGATTTCTCCTTAAAACATACTCGTATAGTATTCTAATAAAAATTTAGTAGTTAATATAAGGTTTTATTAAACATTTTTTAGTTAATTATATGGTTTTTCCTCAAAACATATTCTTATAGTAATCTAATAAGAATTTAGTAGTTAATATAAGGTTTTATTAAACATTTGTTATTTACTTATACGATTTTTTCTCAAAACATACTCAAATAGTATTCTAATTTGAGTTTAGTAGTTAATATAAGGTTTTATTAAACATTTGTTAGTTACTTATATGATTTCTCCTCAAAACATACTCTTATAGTATTCTAACATGAATTTAGTAGTTAATATAAGGTTTTATTCAACATTTGTTAGTTACTTACATGAGTTTTCCTCAAAACATACTTTTATCGTATTCTAACAACAACTTCTTAGTTCATATATGGTTTTATTAAACGTTTGATAGTTACTTATATGAATTTTCCTCAAAACATACTCTTATAGTATTCTAATATAAATTTAGTTGTTAATATAAGGTTTTATTAAACATTTGTTAGTTACTTATATGATTTCTCCTCAAAAAATACTCTTATAGTATTCTAATATGAATTTAGTAGTTAATATAAGGTTTTATTGAACATTTGTTAGTTACTTACATTAGTTTTTCTCAAAACATACTTTTATCGTATTCTAACAACAATTTCTTAGTTACTATAAGGTTTTACTAAACATTTGTTAGTTTCTTATATGATATTTCCTCAAAACATAGTCTAATAGTATTCTAATAAGAATTTAGTAGTTAATATAAGGTTTTATTAAACATTTGTTAGTTACATATATGATTTTTCCTTAAAACATACTGTTATAGTATTCTAATATGAATTTTGTAGTTAATATAAGGTTTTATTAAACATTTGTTAGTTACTTACATGATTTTTCCTCAAAACATACTCTTATAGTATTCTAATAAGAATTTAGTAGTTAATATAAGTTTTTATTGAACATTTTTTAGTTACTTACGTGAGTTTTCCTCAAAACATAGTTTTATCGTATTCTAACAACTATTTCTTAGTTAATATAAGGTTTTATTGAACATTTGTTAGTTACTTATATGACTTTTCCTCAAAACATACTCTTATAGTATTCTAATATGAAGTTAGTAGTTAATATAAAGTTTTATTAAACATTTGTTATTTAGTTATATGATTTTTCCTCAAAACATATTCTTATAGTATTCTAATATGAATTTAGTAGTTAATATAAGGTTTTATTAAACATTTGTTAGTTACTTATATGATTTCTCCTCAAAACATACTCTTATAGTATTCTAATATGAATTTAGTAGTTAATATAAGGTTTTATTCAACATTTGTTAGTTACTTATATGATTTCTCCTCAAAAAATACTCTTATAGTATTCTAATATGAATTAGTAGTTAATATAAGGTTTTATTCAACATTTGTTAGTTACTTATATGATTTTTCCTCAAAACATACTCTTATAGTATTCTAATATGAATTTAGTTGTTAATATAAGGTTTTATTAAACATTTGTTAGTTACTTATATTATTTCTTCTCATAACATACTCTTGTAGTATTCTAATATGAATTTAGTAGTTAATATAAGGTTTTATTAAACATTTTTTAGTTACTTATATGATTTCTCCTTAAAACATATTCGTATAGTATTCTAATAAAAATTTAGTAGTTAATATAAGGTTTTATTAAACATTTTTTAGTTAATTATATGGTTTTTCCTCAAAACATATTCTTATAGTAATCTAATAAGAATTTAGTAGTTAATATAAGGTTTTATTAAACATTTGTTATTTACTTATACGATTTTTTCTCAAAACATACTCAAATAGTATTCTAATTTGAGTTTAGTAGTTAATATAAGGTTTTATTAAACATTTGTTAGTTACTTATATGATTTTTCCTCAAAACATACTCTTATAGTATTCTAACATGAATTTAGTAGTTAATATAAGGTTTTATTCAACATTTGTTTGTACTTATATGTTTTTTCCTCCAAACATACTCTTATAGAACTCTAATATGAATTTAGTAGTTAATATAAGGTTTTATTCAACATTTGTTAGTTACTTATATGATTTTTCCTCCAAACATACTCTTATAGAACTCTAATATGAATTTAGTAGTTAATATAAGGTTTTATTCAAAATTTGTTAGTTACTTACATGAGTTTTCCTCAAAACATACTTTTATCGTGTTCTAACAACAATTTATTGGTTAATATAGGGTTTTATTAAACATTTGTTAGTTATTGATAAAATTTTTCCTCATAACACACTCTTATAGTATTCTAATAAGAATTTAGTAGTTAATATAAGGTTCATTGAACATTTGTTAGTTAATTACATGAGTTTTCTTCAAAACATACTCTTATTGTATTCTAACAACAATTTCTTTTTTAATATAAGGTTTTATTAAACATTTGTTAGTTACTTATATGATTTATCCTCAAAACATACTCTTATAGTATTCTAATAAGAATTTAGTAGTTAATATAAGGTTTTATTGAACATTTGTTAGTTACTTACATTAGTTTTTCTCAAAACATACTTTTATCGTATTCTAACAACAATTTCTTATTTACTATAAGGTTTTACTAAACATTTGTTAGTTTCATAATAATATTTCCTCAAAACATAGTCTAATAGTATTCTAATAAGAATTTAGTAGTTAATATAAGGTTTTATTAAACATTTGTTAGTTACATATATGATTTTTCCTCAAAACATACTGTTATAGTATTCTAATATGAATTTTGTAGCTAATTTAAGGTTTTATTAAACATTTGTTAGTTACTTACATGATTTTTCCTAAAAACATACTCTTATAGTATTCTAATAAGAATTTAGTAGTTAATATAAGGTTTTATTGAACATTTTTTAGTTACTTACGTGAGTTTTCCTCAAAACATAGTTTTATCGTATTCTAACAACAATTTCTTAGTTAATATAAGGTTTTATTAAACATTTGTTAGTTACTTATATGATTTTTCCTCAAAACATACTCTTATAGTATTCTAATATGAATTTAGTAGTTAATATAAGGTTTTATTAAACATTTGTTAGTTACTTATATGATTTCTCCTCAAAACATACTCTTATAGTATTCTAATATGAATTTAGTAGTTAATATAAGGTTTTATTCAACATTTGTTAGTTACTTATATGATTTCTCCTCAAAAAATACTCTTATAGTATTCTAATATGAATTTAGTAGTTAATATAATGTTTTATTCAACATTTGTTAGTTACTTACATGAGTTTTCCTCAAAACATACTTTTATCATATTCTAACAACAATTTCTTAGTTGATATAAAGTTTTATTAAACATTTGTTAGTTACTTATATGATTTTTCCTCAAAACATACTCTTATAGTATTCAAATATAACTTTAGTAGTTAATATAAGGTTTTATTAAACGTTTGTTAGTTACTTATATGATTTTTCTTCAAAACATACTTTTATAGTATTCTAATAAGAATTTAGTAGTTAATATAAGGTTTTATTAAACATTTGTTATTTACTTATATGATTTTTCCTCAAAACATACTCTTATAGTATTCTAATATGAATTTAGTTGTTAATATAAGGTTTTATTAAACATTTGTTAGTTACTTATATGATTTCTTCTCAAAACATAATTTTATAGTATTCTAATATGAATTTAGTAGTTAATATAGGGTTTTAGTAAACATTTGTTAGGTACTTATATGATTTCTCCTTAAAACATACTCTTATAGTATTCTAATAAAAATTTAGTAGTTAATATATGGTTTTATTAAACATTTTTTAGTTAATTATATAGTTTTTCCTCAAAACATATTCTTATAGTAATCTAATAAGAATTTAGTAGTTAATATAAGGTTTTATTAAAGATTTGTTATTTACTTATACGATTTTTTCTCAAAACATACAAAAATAGTATTCTAATATGAGTTTAGTAGTTAATATAAGGTTTTATTAAACATTTGTTAGTTACTTATATGATTTTTCCTCAAAACATACTCTTATAGTATTCTAACATGAATTTAGTAGTTAATATAAGGTTTTATTCAATATTTGTTAGTTCTGAACTGGTAAATATATAGATGGAGGGATTCAACATTTGTTAGTTACTTACACGAGTTTTCCTTAAAACATACTTTTATCGTATTCTAACAACAACTTCTTAGTTAATATATGGTTTTATGAAACGTTTGTTAGTTACTTATATGAATTTTCCTCAAAACATACTCTTATTGTATTCTAATAAGAATTTAGTAGTTAATATAAGGTTTCATTAAACATTTGTTATTTACTTATATAATTTTTCCTCAAAACATACTCATATAGTATTCTAATATGAATTTTGTAGTTAATATAAAGTTTTATTAAACATTTGTTATTTACTTATATGATTTCTCCTCAAAAAATACTCTTATAGTATTCTAATATGAATTTAGTAGTTAATATAAGGTTTTATTCAACATTTGTTAGTTACTTATATGATTTTTCCTCCAAACATACTCTTATAGTACTCTAATATGAATTTAGTAATTAATATAAGGTTTTATTCAACATTTGTTAGTTACTTACATGAGTTTTCCTCAAAACATACTTTTATCGTATTCTAACAACAATTTATTGGTTAATATAAGGTTTTATTAAACATTTGTTAGTTATTGATATGATTTTTCCTCAAAACATACTCTTATAGTATTCTAATAAGAATTTAGTGGTTAATATAAGGTTTATTGAACATTTGTTAGTTACTTACATGAGTATTCCTCAAAACATACTCTTATTGTATTCTAACAACAATTTCTTTGTTAATATAAGGTTTTATTAAACATTTGTTAGTTACTTATATGATTTATCCTCAAAACATACTCTTATAGTATTCTAATAAGAATTTAGTAGTTAATATAAGGTTTTATTGAACATTTGTTAGTTACTTACATTAGTTTTCCTCAAAACATACTTTTATCGTATTCTAACAACAATTTCTTAGTTAATATAAGGTTTTATTAAACATTTGTTAGTTACTTATATGATTTTTCCTCAAAACATACTCTTATAGTATTCTAATATGAATTTAGTAGTTAATATAAGGTTTTATTAAACATTTGTTATTTACTTATATGATTTTTCCTCCAAACATACTCTTATAGTACTCTAATATGAATTTAGTAGTTAATATAAGGTTTTATTCAACATTTGTTAGTTACTTACATGAGTTTTCCTCAAAACATACTCTTATTGTATTCTAACAACAATTTCTTTGTTAATATAAGGTTTTATTAAACATTTGTTAGTTACATATATGATTTATCCTCAAAACATACTCTTATAGTATTCTAATAAGAATTTAGCAGTTAATATAAGGTTTTATTGAACATTTGTTAGTTACTTACATTAGTTTTCCTCAAAACTTACTTTTATCGTATTCTAACAACAATTTCTTAGTTAATATAAGGTTTTATTAAACATTTGTTAGTTTCTTATATGATATTTCCTCAAAACATAGTCTAATAGTATTCTAATAAGAATTTAGTACTTAATATAAGGTTTTATTAAACATTTGTTAGTTACATATATGATTTTTCCTCAAAACATACTGTTATAGTATTCTAGTATGAATTTAGTAGTTAATATAAGGTTTTATTAAACATTTGTTAGTTACTTACATGATTTTTCCTCAAAACATACTCTTATAGTATTCTTATAAGAATTTAGTAGTTAATATAAGGTTTTATTGAAAATTTTTTAGTTACTTACGTGAGTTTTCCTCAAAACATAGTTTTATCGTATTCTAACAACAATTTCTTAGTTAATATACAGTTTTATTAAACATTTGTTAGTTACTTATATGATTTTTCCTCAAAACATACTCTTATAGTATTATAATAAGAATTTAGTAGTTAATAAAAGGTTTTATTAAACATTCGTTATTTACTTATATGATTTTTCCTCAAAACATACTCATATAGTATTCTAATATGAATTTAGTAGTTAATATAAGGTTTTATTAAACATTTGTTAGTTACGTATATGAGATTTCCTCAAAAACATACTCTTATAGTATTCTAATAAGAATTTAGGAATTAATATTAAGTTTTACTAAACATTCGTTAGTTACTTATATGAGATTTCCTCAAAACATACTCTTATAATATTCAAATATAAATTTAGTAGTTAATATAAGGTTTTATTAAACATTTGTTAGTTACTTATATGATTTTTCCTCAAAACATACTCTTATAGTATTCTAATACGAATTTAGTAGTTAATGTAAGGTTTTATTAAACATTTGTTATTTACTTATATGATTTTTCCTCAAAACATACTCTTATAGTATTCTAATATGAATTTAGTAGTTAATATATGGTTTTATTAAACATTTGTTAGTTTTTTATATGATTTCTCCTCAAAACATACTCTTATAGTATTCTAATATGAATTTAGTAGTTAATATAAGGTTTTATTCAACATTTGTTAGTTACTTATATGATTTTTCCTCAAAACATACTCTTATAGTATTCTAATATGAATTTAGTTGTTAATATAAGGTTTTATTAAACATTTGTTAGTTACTTATATGATTTCTCCTTAAAACATACTCGTATAGTATTCTAATAAAAATTTAGTAGTTAATATAAGGTTTTATTAAACATTTTTTAGTTAATTATATGGTTTTTCCTCAAAACATATTCTTATAGTAATCTAATAAGAATTTAGTAGTTAATATAAGGTTTTATTAAACATTTGTTATTTACTTATACGATTTTTTCTCAAAACATACTCAAATAGTATTCTAATTTGAGTTTAGTAGTTAATATAAGGTTTTATTAAACATTTTTTAGTTACTTATATGATTTCTCCTCAATACTCTTATAGTATTCTAACATGAATTTAGTAGTTAATATAAGGTTTTATTCAACATTTGTTAGTTACTTACATGAGTTTTCCTCAAAACATACTTTTATCGTATTCTAACAACAACTTCTTAGTTCATATATGGTTTTATTAAACGTTTGATAGTTACTTATAAAAATTTTCCTCAAAACATACTCTTACAGTATTCTAATATAAATTTAGTTGTTAATATAAGGTTTTATTAAACATTTGTTAGTTACTTATATGATTTCTCCTCAAAAAATACTCTTATAGTATTCTAATATGAATTTAGTATTTAATATAAGGTTTTATTCAACATTTGTTAGTTACTTATATGATTTTCCTCCAAACATACTCTTATAGAACTCTAATATGAATTTAGTAGTTAATATAAGGTTTTATTCAACATTTGTTAGTTACTTACATGAGTTTTCCTCAAAACATACTTTTATCGTGTTCTAACAACAAGTTATTGGTTAATATAAGGTTTTATTAAACATTTGTTAGTTATTGATATAATTTTTCCTAAAAACATACTCTTATAGTAGTTAATATAAGGTTTATTGAATATTTGTTAGTTAATTACATGAGTTTTCCTCAAAACATACTCTTATTGTATTCTAACAACAATTTCTTTGTTAATATAAGGTTTTATTAAACATTTGTTAGTTACTTATATGATTTATCCTCAAAACATACTCTTATAGTATTCTAATAAGAATTTAGTAGTTAATATAAGGTTTTATTGAACATTTGTTAGTTACTTACATTAGTTTTTCTCAAAACATACTTTTATCCTATTCTAACAACAATTTCTTAGTTACTATAAGGTTTTACTAAACATTTGTTAGTTTCTTATATGATATTTCTTCAAAATATAGTCTAATAGTATTCTAATAAGAATTTAGTAGTTAATATAAGGTTTTATTAAACATTTGTTAGTTACATATATGATTTTTCCTCAAAACATACTTTTATAGTATTCTAATATGATTTTTGTAGTTAATATAAGGTTTTATTAAACATTTGTTAGTAACTTACATGATTTTTCCTCAAAACATACTCTTATAGTATTCTAATAAGAATTTAGTAGTTAATATAAGGTTTTATTGAACATTTTTTCGTTACTTACGTGAGTTTTCCTCAAAACATAGTTTTATCGTATTCTAACAACAATTTCTTAGTTAATATAAGGTTTTATTAATCATTTGTTAGTTACTTATATGATTTCTCCTTAAAACATACTCTTATAGTATTCTAATAAAAATTTAGTAGTTAATATATGGTTTTATTAAACATTTTTTAGTTAATTATATGGTTTTTCCTCAAAACATATTCTTATAGTAATCTAATGAGAATTTAGTAGTTAATATAAGGTTTTATTAAAGATTTGTTATTTACTTATACGATTTTTTCTCAAAACATACAAAAATAGTATTCTAATATGAGTTTAGTAGTTAATATAAGGTTTTATTAAACATTTGTTTGTTACTTATATGATTTCTCCTCAAAACATACTCTTATAGTATTCTAACATGAATTTAGTAGTTAATATAAGGTTTTATTCAACATTTGTTAGTTCTGAACTGGTAAATATATAGATGGAGGGATTCAACATTTGTTAGTTCTCAACATTTGTTAGTTACTTACACGAGTTTTCCTCAAAACATACTTTTATCGTATTCTAACAACAACTTCTTAGTTAATATATGGTTTTATTAAACGTTTGTTAGTTACTTATATGAATTTTCCTCAAAACATACTCTTATTGTATTCTAATAAGAATTTAGTAGTTAATATAAAGTTTTATTAAACATTTGTTATTTACTTATATAATTTTTCCTCAAAACATACTCATATAGTATTCTAATATGAATTTAGTAGTTAATATAAAGTTTTATTAAACATTTGTTATTTACTTATATGATTTCTCCTCAAAAAATACTCTTATAGTATTCTAATATGAAATTAGTAGTTAATATAAGGTTTTATTCAACATTTGTTAGTTACTTATATGATTTTTCCTCCAAACATACTCTTATAGTACTCTAATATGAATTTAGTAGTTAATATAAGGTTTTATTCAACATTTGTTAGTTACTTACATGAGTTTTCCTCAAAACATACTTTTATCGTATTCTAACAACAATTTATTGGTTAATATAAGGTTTTATTAAACATTTGTTAGTTATTGATATAATTTTTCCTCAAAACATACTCTTATAGTATTCTAATATGAATTTAGTAGTTAATATAAGGTTTATTGAACATTTGTTAGTTACTTACATGAGTTTTCCTCAAAACATACTCTTATTGTATTCTAACAACAATTTCTTTGTTAATATAAGGTTTTATTAAACATTTGTTAGTTACTTATATGATTTATCCTCAAAACATACTCTTATAGTATTCTAATAAGAATTTAGTAGTTAATATAAGGTTTTATTGAACATTTGTTAGTTACTTACATTATTTTTCGTCAAAACATACTTTTATCGTATTCTAACAACAATTTCATAGTTAATATAAGGTTTTATTAAACATTTGTTAGTTTATTATATGATATTTCCTCAAAACATAGTGTAATAGTATTCTAATAAGAATTTAGTAGTTAATATAAGGTTTTATTAAACATTTGTTAGTTACATATATGATTTTTCCTCAAAACATACTGTTATAGTATTCTAATAAGAATTTAGTAGTTAATATAAGGTTTTATTCAACATTTGTTAGTTACTTACGTGAGTTTTCCTCAAAACATTCTTTTATCGTATTCTAACAACAATTTCTTAGTTAATATACAGTTTTATTAAACATTTGTTAGTTACTTATATGAATTTTCCTCAAAACATACTCTTATTGTATTCTAATAAGAATTTAGTAGTTAATATAAGGTTTTATTAAACATTTGTTATTTACTTATATAATTTTTCCTCAAAACATACTCATATAGTATTCTAATATGAATTTAGTAGTTAATATAAAGTTTTATTAAACATTTGTTATTTACTTATATGATTTCTCCTCAAAAAATACTCTTATAGTATTCTAATATGAATTTAGTAGTTAATATAAGGTTTTATTCAACATTTGTTAGTTACTTATATGATTTTTCCTCCAAACATACTCTTATAGAACTCTAATATGAATTTAGTAGTTAATATAAGGTTTTATTCAACATTTGTTAGTTACTTACATGAGTTTTCCTCAAAACATACTTTTATCATGTTCTAACAACAATTTATTGGTTAATATAAGGTTTTATTAAAATTTGTTAGTTATTGATATAATTTTTCCTCAAAACATACTCTTATAGTATTCTAATATGAATTTAGTAGTTAATATAAGGTTTATTGAACATTTGTTAGTTAATTACATGAGTTTTCCTCAAAACATACTCTTATTGTATTCTAACAACAATTTCTTTGTTAATATAAGGTTTTATTAAACATTTGTTTGTTACTTATATGATTTATCCTCAAAACATACTCTTATAGTATTCTAATAAGAATTTAGTAGTTAATATAAGGTTTTATTGAACATTTGTTAGTTACTTACATTAGTTTTTCTCAAAACATACTTTTATCGTATTCTAACAACAATTTCTTAGTTACTATAAGGTTTTACTAAACATTTGTTAGTTTCTTATATGATATTTCTTCAAAACATAGTCTAATAGTATTCTAATAAGAATTTAGTAGTTAATATAAGGTTTTATTAAACATTTGTTAGTTACATATATGATTTTTCCTCAAAACATACTTTTATAGTATTCTAATATGATTTTTGTAGTTAATATAAGGTTTTATTAAACATTTGTTAGTAACTTACATGATTTTTCCTCAAAACATACTCTTATAGTATTCTAATAAGAATTTAGTAGTTAATATAAGGTTTTATTGAACATTTTTTCGTTACTTACGTGAGTTTTCCTCAAAACATAGTTTTATCGTATTCTAACAACAATTTCTTAGTTAATATAAGGTTTTATTAATCATTTGTTAGTTACTTATATGATTTTTCCTCAAAACATACTCTTATAGTATTCTAATATGAATTTAGTAGTTAATATAAAGTTTTATTAAACATTTGTTATTTAGTTATATGATTTTTCCTCAAAACATATTCTTATAGTATTCTAATATGAATTTAGTAGTTAATATAAGGTTTTATTAAACATTTGTTAGTTACTTATATGATTTCTCCTCAAAACATACTCTTATAGTATTCTAATATGAATTTAGTAGTTAATATAAGGTTTTATTCAACATTTGTTAGTTACTTATATTATTTCTCCTCAAAAAATACTCTTATAGTATTCTAATATGAATTTAGTAGTTAATATAATGTTTTATTCAACATTTGTTAGTTACTTACATGAGTTTTCCTCAAAACATACTTATATGATTTTTCCTCAAAACATACTCTTATAGTATTCAAATATAACTTTAGTAGTTAATATAAGGTTTTATTAAACGTTTGTTAGTTACTTATATGATTTTTCCTCAAAACATACTTTTATAATATTCCAATAAGAATTTAGTAGTTAATATAAGGTTTTATTAAACATTTGTTATTTACTTATATGATTTTTCCTCAAAACATACTCTTATAGTATTCTAATATGAATTTAGTTGTTAATACAAGGTTTTATTAAACATTTGTTAGTTACTTATATGATTTCTTCTCCAAACATGATTTTATAGTATTCTAATATGAATTTAGTAGTTAATATAAGGTTTTATTAAACATTTGTTAGTTACTTATATGATTTCTCTTTAAAACATACTCTTATAGTATTCTAATAAAAATTTAGTAGTTAATATATGGTTTTATTAAACATTTTTTAGTTAATTATATGGTTTTTCCTCAAAACATATTCTTATAGTAATCTAATAAGAATTTAGTAGTTAATATAAGGTTTTATTAAAGATTTGTTATTTACTTATACGATTTTTTCTCAAAACATACAAAAATAGTATTCTAATATGAGTTTAGTAGTTAATATAAGGTTTTATTAAACATTTGTTTGTTACTTATATGATTTCTCCTCAAAACATACTCTTATAGTATTCTAACATGAATTTAGTAGTTAATATAAGGTTTTATTCAACATTTGTTAGTTCTGAACTGGTAAATATATAGATGGAGGGATTCAACATTTGTTAGTTCTCAACATTTGTTAGTTACTTACACGAGTTTTCCTCAAAACATACTTTTATCGTATTCTAACAACAACTTCTTAGTTAATATATGGTTTTATTAAACGTTTGTTAGTTACTTATATGAATTTTCCTCAAAACATACTCTTATTGTATTCTAATAAGAATTTAGTAGTTAATATAAAGTTTTATTAAACATTTGTTATTTACTTATATAATTTTTCCTCAAAACATACTCATATATTATTCTAATATGAATTTAGTAGTTAATATAAAGTTTTATTAAACATTTGTTATTTACTTATATGATTTCTCCTCAAAAAATACTCTTATAGTAGTCTAATATGAAATTAGTAGTTAATATAAGGTTTTATTCAACATTTTTTAGTTACTTATATGATTTTTCCTCCAAACATACTCTTATAGTACTCTAATATGAATTTAGTAGTTAATATAAGGTTTTATTCAACATTTGTTAGTTACTTACATGAGTTTTCCTCAAAACATACTTTTATCGTATTCTAACAACAATTTATTGGTTAATATAAGGTTTTATTAAACATTTGTTAGTTATTGATATGATTTTTCCTCAAAATATACTCTTATAGTATTCTAATAAGAATTTAGCAGTTAATATAAGATTTATTGAACATTTGTTAGTTACTTAGATGAGTTTTCCTCAAAACATACTCTTATTGTATTCTAACAACAATTTCTTTGTTAATATAAGGTTTTATTAAACATTTGTTAGTTACTTATATGATTTATCCTCAAAACATACTCTTATAGTATTCTAATAAGAATTTAGTAGTTAATATAAGGTTTTATTGAACATTTGTTAGTTACTTACATTAGTTTTCCTCAAAACATACTTTTATCGTATTCTAACAACAATTTCTTAATTAATATAAGGTTTTATTAAACATTTGTTAGTTTATTATATGATATTTCCTCAAAACATAGTGTAATAGTATTCTAATAAGAATTTAGTAGTTAATATAAGGTTTTATTAAATATTTGTTAGTTACATATATGATTTTTCCTCAAAACATACTGTTATAGTATTCTAATAAGAATTTAGTAGTTAATATAAGGTTTTATTCAACATTTGTTAGTTACTTACGTGAGTTTTCCTCAAAACATTCTTTTATCGTATTCTAACAATAATTTCTTAGTTAATATACAGTTTTATTAAACATTTGTTAGTTACTTATATGAATTTTCCTCAAAACATACTCTTATTGTATTCTAATAAGAATTTAGTAGTTAATATAAGGTTTTATTAAACATTTGTTATTTACTTATATAATTTTTCCTCAAAACATACTCATATAGTATTCTAATATGAATTTAGCAGTTAATATAAAGTTTTATTAAACATATGTTATTTACTTATATGATTTCTCCTCAAAAAATACTCTTATAGTATTCTAATATGAATTTAGTAGTTAATATAAGGTTTTATTCAACATTTGTTAGTTACTTATATGATTTTTCCTCCAAACATACTCTTATAGTACTCTAATATGAATTTAGTAGTTAATATAAGGTTTTATTCAACATTTGTTAGTTACTTACATGAGTTTTCCCCAAAACATACTTTTATCGTATTCTAACAACAATTTATTAGTTAATATAAGGTTTTATTAAACATTTGTTAGTTATTGATATGATTTTTCCTCAAAACATACTCTTATAGTATTCTAATAAGAATTTAGTAGTTAATATAAGCTTTATTGAACATTTGTTAGTTACTTAAATGAGTTTTCCTCAAAACATACTCTTATTGTATTCTAACAACAATTTCTTTGTTAATATAAGGTTTTATTAAACATTTGTTAGTTACTTATATGATTTATCCTCAAAACATACTCTTATAGTATTCTAATAAGAATTTAGTAGTTAATATAAGGTTTTATTGAACATTTGTTAGTTACTTACATTAGTTTTCCTCAAAACATACTTTTATCGTATTCTAACAACAATTTCTTAGTTAATATAAGGTTTTATTAAACATTTGTTAGTTTATTATATGATATTTCCTCAAAACATAGTGTAATAGTATTCTAATAAGAATTTAGTAGTTAATATAAGGTTTTATTAAACATTTGTTAGTTACATATATGATTTTTCCTCAAAACATACTGTTATAGTATTCTAATAAGAATTTATTAGTTAATATAAGGTTTTATTCAACATTTGTTAGTTACTTACGTGAGTTTTCCTCAAAACATTCTTTTATCGTATTCTAACAACAATTTCTTAGTTAATATACAGTTTTATTAAACATTTGTTAGTTACTTATATGATTTTTCCTCAAAACATACTCCTATAGTATTCTAATAAGAATTTAGTAGTTAATAAAAGGTTTTATTAAACATTCGTTATTTACTTATATGATTTTTCCTCAAAACATACTCATATAGTATTCTAATATTAATTTAGTAGTTAATATAAGGTTTTATTAAATATTTGTTAGTTACTTATATGAGATTTCCTCAAAAACATACTCTTATAGTATTCTAATAAGAATTTAGGAATTAATATAAAGTTTTACTAAATATTCGTTAGTTACTTATATGACATTTCCTCAAAACATACTCAATTTCCTTCGTTCTTGGCTTGAATCTGAGCAAAGGCAATCTTTTACATCATCTCCTATCGCCCTAGGCCCTGATAAAGGCTCTCCCCTCGCCGATCGAAGCCAGACGCCGCCCTGAGCACCCCCGTCGGAGCTACCCTTCGGAATCGGTAAATCCTCCTCCTCTTCCTTCTTGCCCTCGCTTCATTCTTTCTGTGATGAGTGTGGTCGGGATCTCCTTGTGGATCGCTGGGTGAAATTCCGAGCCAAACGGCCACCGGCGGCCTGAGCTCTTCCCCTTTCCTTCTTCCGTTTTCCGTTGTTGTCCGGTGGTTCTTCCTCCTGTTCTGTCGATTTGGGGAAGAAGACAGATCGGGTCTTCCTTTCTTTTCTTTTGGGCTTTTGGGCCTATTCCTTCCGGGTTTGGGCTTCTTCAGTTGGGCTTGGTTATTTTTTTTAAAAGAGTTGAGTCTTATGAGTCATGTTATATGTTATGATTATAATTGTGGATAGGTGTTTTGAGATTTTTATTATTATTATTATTATTATTATTATTATTATTATTATTATTATTATTATTATTATTATTATTATTATTATTATTATTATTATTATTATTATTATTATTATTATTTTACGTTATTTCTGAGTTCGTGAAAATATAAATTCTGAAACTTTACTATATTATAAAATGGTTTAAAGGAGGCATTGTTTGGGATATGTATTTAATGTTGTTTTAAATTGTGATTTTAGGAATTTGAAATGAATTATGAGTTGTGATTTATAAAAATGATTGTGTAAATAGATTTATTTTGTGACTAAATGTCAGAATTTATTATGTAATGATTCTGAAAATAAACATGCCGGGATTGTGTTAATACTATGATTTTAGGAAATTGTTAAGGATTTAAATGATAAATGTCGGAATTTGGCCAAGTATGATTTGAGAAATTAATTTGAATGTGTTGACTTAATTTGGGATTTAAGAGTTCGGAAAATATGGTTGATACGATTTTATCAATGAGTTTGATTGGAAGAATGATTTTGGTCGATGTTGATCAAATCGGAAAGGTTTTGGAAAACGGTTTGACTATCGGTTGATTTTGAATATGTTGAGAACTTGGAGTTCATGTGTGTAAATGATGGACCGGTAGCTTATGAAAATGGTTTGATGATAGGTGTGTATTGCTTTGGACTTGCATTTGGGCCCTTGCTTGTGTTATTTTGCTGTTCTGCCTCTTCAGGTAAGTTCCCTAGGGGGCTTACTCAGGTTGGACATTCATGCCTGTTGTTGCATTTTATGTTAGGTGTTGCATATGCATAAAAGCATGCCATGTAGTATCCTGTTTAGGTTGCACTAATTGAATGAGCATCTGCTTACTTTATGCGTTTGAAACAGAACGGCCGTTATCTGTGATAGTCCTAGAGTCTTTGCTAGGGTCATAGGGTAGCCCAGCCTCATCGGGTACCCTGAGTCAATCGAGTCATGAACTTCCTTATATTATGAGATGCCTGCGGGCTTTATTGTGGAGCGGGTTAGGCATGCGTGCCCCCCGATTATGATGGAATGCATTCACGAGCTGGCCAGTCTCCGCCCTATCGGAAGGGGGTGGAGGTAGGAGAGGGATATGCCATTTGGCATTGTCTTGGGCCCTTTACAGTATTTCTGCACATTATCATAATTAGGAGCATGCTAGTGTGTTTGACTTTCGTACTGCATTAGAGCATCTTTATTAGGTATAGCACATACTATATGGCCTTAGCGAGGACTGCCGGTCCCGCATGAGTGGCTCGATCTGACTCCTTTCCCCGTTCTTTTTTTAAAGGTATTTTCTGCAGATCTTGTTTGCTCCTTGCTTATGTGACGGGAAACCCTTTGGCGAATCGAAAAACCTAGCTAATATTCTAACTTGGTAAAATGGTAATCACTTGCTTATGATTTGATTTGACCCGGCTTTGCCGTGGCATTTGTATCCTAGTTTTGCTTCCGCTTTACTTTCGGTTGAATTGGATTTTTCGATATAGTCTTAGGACAGGTAAAGGGTACCCAATGGCCCTTCGTGATTTTTTTAGGGTTGAAATCCCTCTTTCCACTAATCTTAAATGAGTTTGAAACCTCGACCCGTACCTGGATTGCAAGATCCGAACAAGGGGTTTTATCCCTTGAAACGTAACCCGGAAATCATAATTCTGGGTCGTTACAAAGATGGTATCAGAGCTGAGGTTGTGCAATTTGGGTACGCAAGGGTCGAGTGTATGTTTTGGAAAACCGCCCATGAATTTCAAAGGATTTGAAAGGATTTTAAGAAGGGCAAAATGAACTTAAGATGCCTAATCGAAATTGGACTAAGTAATTAACTCAACTTGTAACAAAAGAGGAAAACCGACTAAAGAGGGACCGAGTGGGTAGAAAGGCGTTAGACCATCCTTATTGGATGTAGTTGGGAATGGGTAGGCAAATATCAGCTTGTTCTTTACAGATGGGTTGAGAGACTCAAAGGAGATCATTATGAGTGTTATTAACTGATTCTGTGTTGAATGCTTGCTATGCTAGAGATCTGATTTGGTATGCCTAACAATGAGTTGTGTATTGACCGATCTGTGCAAACGGGATAGCGGGAGTACCCTTGTTTCTGTATGGTCAACCCAGTTATGTGTAATAGCCCGTTCCACTATGTTAAACCCTTGAGGATCTTATCGAGTCCTTCTCCCGGATGTCAGTATCTTTCATGGGAATCGGGTTGGTGATAAATACATTGTGTCGGAATCATGTGTGTATATGAAGGTTATCTGAGTGAGTGTTGTAAGGTAGTTCTTGATGTCACTTTGAGTCAAAAGCAAGGTGTTTTAGGGCTGTCTTTCCTTATTCTTATGATGATCAACCACTGTCTTCTTGCAACAAAGAGTTGTACTAGAGTCCCACGGGAAAGAGGGGTGATGAGTCGGTTGGGGAAAAGTCAATGATTGCCCTTAGGAATCTCCGTCGGATTGTCATAATTGCTCTTTCCATGATTGTGTGATACTGTGTGTGCTACTTCTTGACTTACGGATCAATCCTTAGTGTGAACCTGTGCTTACGTGCTTTGATATTCATGATGACCATTGTATGGATTCGAGCTACAATTGTTATATCCATATCATCCCGACATGATCTATTTAGTATATTACATTATCATACTAGGGCACGAATATATATGTCATATGCTAGGAAGTTGTGTAATTGATGTTCTCCCTGTGAATAGGTTAATGATAGTGTGATCGTTAAATTTTGTTATCTTGATGAAGCAAGTTTCCTACGTGATACGTGTTACAACTTGATGTCAACATGCCCTATATGATACGTAGTTCCCAATAGATGTTATGATGATGATCTTTAATGTAAAATTCGTGGTTGTTGTAACACCCCCTTTTAAATCCCAAGGGGATGTTACAGCGCCAGTGAATCCGCAGACTTTAATGTCTTTGAATTCACCTGAGGCTTATAGGGACATGCAACCATGCTCCCATAAACAAGATGATAATTTAAATACAATAGAATATGCGGAAGTGAATAAAATTCTTTAGTTTAAATATCTGATAATAATAATAATAAGAGTACCAAAAACATAAGGCATGAGTAACTTCCCAAAATAACTGAAATGAAAGTAGTGATGCGGAAACTTTTAGAGGTTCAAACTTGTAGTAAAAATATTTAATAAATGATAGTCTGCTCTTTAACTCTCTCCTGCTCCGCTGCTTGCACTAGACCTGTGGAATATGGTCTGGTGTTTCGTGAGAACGAAGGACACCAACCATCCAATAAATATGATGGTTAGTACAATAAAGACTAGCAAATGATAGGGAAAATGTTCAGACTTTAACCTTACAGTAACCATAAAACGGTATGTCTCAGGTTAAGGGAATGACACGAATATTTATGGTAGAAACTGAATGAAAATGATAAAAATTCATGACATGACTCGGATGATCATATCGATCGATTATAAGATAAGAAATGGAATTATACTCGAGGCAGATAAGTATAATAACTAAAATGATCACCTATTTAACAGTCGATAATAAAGATAATGATAATAATAATAATAATAATAATACGTGGTACCAGTCGGGCCTTTAACAAGGACCACGACCTACATCAGATCGTTGTTTTATCATCCCGCAGAGAATGCATTCCGGAATGGTGTTTCATGAAACCTTTTGAGGCGGTGGCTTAACGAACCACAACCTGCAAGTCAGTCTACTGCATAACTTGCCAAAGGCATAAAGCCACTCGCATCACGTGGTGCGCATTTTAACATATCACAACTAAGCATCACATGGTGCCTATCTTATCATATATAAACAATTTATACTAGGTGATCATAATAACGACATCAAACCAACAAGGACGTACAAGCACGGATATTTCAAAGGATCTTAATATCGCATGCTATTAATTTGCATGAAAGAAACAAGCAGAATTTCATGCAATTAGGAAGAGGAAAATGGGCAATTTTCACTTATGTCGAGTTATAACAAATAACACATTTAATACACGTATCACTATAATTAAATTAAGAATTGCCCATTAATTTATACTCATGCCAATTTATGATTAAAAAGATAAATTACATCAAGCAGACGGGTATGCAATTTATCGAAATTGGCAAGGAAATTGGCCACAGGGCCGCATTCGACACGTAAGAATTTAAAAGGCACGTCAAAGGAAAATCACGAAACATGCAAAAGGCATTGAACGAAATCACTTGCCTTGATTCCCGATGATCAGCTGATGACAACCAGGCGGTATTTTAGCACCTATCGAATCCAACGGAAAAAGAAATATTAATATTGATATTTTTACGACATTAACTTTACTTAATTCAATTTGAAATTGAATTAATTCTATAAAGTTAAATAGTATATATACCAATATGAATTCCTCGGGGAGCGGGATCCGGCGTGAGTGCTTCGAGATTTCTTGGTGTCGCTGAAATGGGCAAGAATTGAATAAATTAGAAATATTGGCCACTTTACTTAATAAATAATTAATTAAGGGCCAAAAACGAAAATTGGAATAAAAACAGGGGAGATTCTGCAATTTAATCAAAAGAGATTAAAAAGCCCCAATTCATCGTCTTCTTCAACTCACGTACACAGGAGGCGAGGACGAACGACGACGGGACCAACGGAGCTCCTCGGTGGCGATTGCTCCCGACAGGGCCGGTCGTCGGCAATCGGCGGTTCTGGGCAGCGGTGGCTCGCGGCAATGGTGGCGGAAATCCGAGACGGGCCGGACTGCGATGGGTTTCGGAGCAATCGAAGATGAAGGTGGCGCGGCTAGTCTGTACGACGATGGGTTTTGGGGCAAGGGCAGTGGCTCGACGGCGTCGGGAGGCTGCCCAGTTGCTGGCGGAGGTGGACTACGACAATCGAAACCGGCTCGATCGATCGGCTGTTCACAGTTGCGCTTCCGGCGAGGCTCCGACTGCAGTGGTGCAATCAGCGGTGGTGGCCTGCAATACCGGTTGCCGGCGGGCTTGGGCAGGGAGCGAAGACAGAGGAGGTCGGGGCTGCTGGTGATTGAGATTGGACCGCCGTCGGTGATGGCTCACGGGAGAGTTGGGAGAGGAGAGGGAATTGTTGTTTGAATGTGAAACTGACGAGGGGATCCTCCTCTATTTATACTGGTTGACTGGAATCAGATTAGGAGGAAGAGGTTGATCCAAAGCTGAGATCTCGGACTGGCGGGTGAGATTGAGGATAACTTGATCTTGAGGGAAAGGATAGAACTTGGAGAGGAAGAAAAGAGGTAAAAGAATTTCTATCCTCCTTCTGTGTTTTTTTTTTTTTCACCGTGGCCAAACCAACAGAGACAAAAGGAAACGGGCCAATCCATTGGGCTGAATTTTTGGGTTGAAGAGTGGGTCAATTTCTATTGGGCTTCCTCTTGAAAGAAATAAAATAGGTATGGTTTCGACTAGTATAATATTATTTAAGGAAATATCCCAAAATTAATTTGGGGTATTTCAGTTGTATGTCATTATTTATCCATGTTGGTCACATTGCTTAGGTCTCCTATTGCATCTCGCTTCTTATCATGATTGTGTAGTCTCTGACACGTGTCTTATGAATAACCATTGGTACCAAGTTGTTGTGTTATTACATGTGCGACTAGTTACATTGCTTAAGTCTCGTGTTATGTATTGCCTTCTATCATGATTGTATGTTGGTTATAGTATGCCTACTTGACATATTGTATTAATTGCGCTAATGATCAATTGGAAGCATGGACCACATGATATGAACCTATATGCTTGTTGTTTTGCCTGGGTTAGGTCCATGATAGTGTTTAAACTTCTCTGTACAAACACTACTACAGAAAAGGAAATATAACCCGGATATTTGACCCTTTATAACCCGGATATGGTCCGGGTTAATGGTCAGCGGGTTATATTCTCAGTAGACTATATAACCCGGATCCTATATCCGGGTTATTTTATCCGCCGGGTAAACCGGATATCCGCACGGTATATACACCATCCGGTCCGGGTTATTTGGGTTGATAATATACCCCGGATATGCTAATATCCGGGTTATTTTATCCGAGTAAGCCGGTTATCCACATGGCATATAACCCAACCGCTCCGGGTTATTTGGGGATCCGGTCCGGGTTATATGAGGTGTTGATATAACCCGGACATTATAATATCCGGGTTATAAAGGGCCTATGAAATAACCCGGATATTTAAAGTTCGGGTTATTATATAGTGTCATATTTTTCATTTGCGTGGAGCATATACACCGGTCGGTGCAAATCCGGGTTATATACTCTCTCTTTTTTCACGGTGAAATCGAGAAGAAATAACCCGGGGATTTCAAGATCCGGGTTATATAATATGTATTGTTTTAATATAATATTTTCGTATTTCATCCAATCCACCTGTATAAATGCATAATCTGTGCGTGCTTTAATACATACACCACTCAGAACATCTTAACGAATATAATTACAAAAGCAGAAATAGATTTACCAAAATATAATAATCCCATCATAAAGAGTACATTAACACTATCGAAAATATAATAATCCTGTCATAAACAGTATGAATCCATTATCTAAGGAGGAAAACATATAAGTATGTTTGAAGATCCTAATCAAAAAAATATATATAAGCTTGAAGATCATGACTACCTCATCATCAATCAATCAACCTGAAAAGACAATTGTAGGCAAGTTAGTGATGACAATGAAATTGTCTCCATGTACAAGAACAAGACATTGTAGTTATTGAATCTTGCTACATTAATGTTATGCATTTCATACCTAAAATAAGACACGGATCAGATACTCCAGGAACTCCTTTCGAACGTCATCAATATCTTGTTCTGAGAACATTTTCTGTTTTCCATACCACTGAACATATTTGAATAAAATTAATTGGATTTTTTTTATTATCAACAACAATATAATTTAATTTAATTAAAAGATTGAATGTCATACCACTTTAGGGACCATTGCACTTCTTCGACAAACTATCTCTCGCATAAACTTCAACATATAATATCCAGACTTGATTGGATTCAATTGTGAAGGACACTACAAAGAAACATACGAGCAATTTCAGAACTTGACATCATATAATTAATATGGATGTAAAAGAACACGCTCAAATCTAAAGATAATTAACCTGTACTTGAGTCCACAATGTTTGCTTTCGAGGCTTGTTCTTGTCCAAACTAGTAAACGTAAAAGCATAACTCCTATATATATATATATATATATATATATATATATATATATATATATATATATATATATATATATATATATATATATATATATATATATATATATATATATATATATAGGATATAATGATAGTTTAGTAAGAAAACAAAATACAACACCTAATATCCACCAAAGAAAAGCTGAAGCAAAAAATAAGGGGAACATCACATCAAACATGCACTTTGATAACAACAAAAAATATTAAATAAATCCTAAGCCAAAATTAAACAAATTTTATAAAAGACAATAAATCAATACTTACAAGTCAACTAAAACTCTTGCATCATTTTGTATTGGCTCAGACAAGGAATCAATCCAATATGCATAACCCATTTCAGGCTGCAACACCAACAATACCCAACGATTCCTACATCCATACAAATGTAAGTAAAAAAATATGATTGTAAATATATGAGACAAGTACAAAATGGATATAGTACTTACTGAAAACTATAAGGTGCAAAATAGATTCGATCCTTGATATTCTTTTTCATGACATTGGATATATAAGTAGCCCACTCTTGTAACGTCCCTCCATGTTGAGGGGAGACTAAACTTGGAGAAAGAAAGCCAAACCTGGCTTCAACACCTTCGCAACGGGTTTCAAACAAATAACTACAACACAAAAATTTGAATTAATTTGAATTAAAAACATTTATTCATGAAATAAAAACCTGTAAACAAATAACTAACCTCATGTATATAGACACATGGGCACATTTTATCTCATTCATGTCAAACCATGTTTGAATTATTTCCTTCCCAACTGAGATATCAAGATGGTTCGAGCCAAGCAAATCTTTAGGAATTTTGACAACTTGCGACTCAGATAATTCGTCCAACAACCATCGAAAATCCTCCACAATACTTGGAACTGAATCCACATCCATTACGTCAATGTTAGATTCTTTGGTTGATGTCTTGACAATAATATTATCCTTGGATGGCTTGTTGATCGAACTCCCATTTTCCTTCATAATTGATTAAATACATAAACTCTTGAGGTTTTGAATAATTACTGTAAATAAATTATTAAAAGTCAACAACTTACCACGATGGGCAATACCAGATGAGCAGGCCATGCAATAAAGTGACCAACAGCCTCAGATACGAGAGAAACCTCATTAGTAGGAAATGGCAATTTTACATCACCTTGTATAGGAGTAACTATCTCAACCTTCAATTGATTACTCTCCAAGGGCTTATGGTGTAGCATGACGGTTGTTGAAGATGAGCAATACACACGTCCTTTTGCCACCTCCTTCTCGATGTTGGTGACAAATAAATTGCATCCACTCCATCCCTATATTTATATAAAAAAAATTTTTCAAACATTCAATCTATGTTTGAGATAGTTACAATAACATGTTTTAACATGACTTCAATCTATAAGAGTACTCACATCTTCTTTTGGTGTACCAATTGAGTTACCTCCAATGATAGAACAAGGTGCTTTACCACTTGGCCCAATAGTATCTTGAACCGTGCTAATTGGGTTTAAAGGCATGTCTGGGAGTGGTTTATCAGGGATGTATTGCTTTCTTTCCTCCAATAATTGCTGGATGAAGTGTGTCATTTCTTGTCTCTCTCGTCTCTCGGTCTCAAGCAATGAATCAATTTCAGCCTTCATGCTCGCTTTCAATTTCTTGATGGCCTCTGCAATCAAAGCCTCTTGAGCATCCCCTTGGGATGATGACGCTTTACGAGAAGCATGACCAAAGTAGTCACTAACATTTACATTTTGCCCAACCCCTCTAACACGTCCTGGGTGGTCTTCCTTTCCTAAGACTGTTGACAACGCATCTTTCCGTCCACTAGAAACAAACTCCCCCGTGGCTTCTTGTTCCAAATGAAGATCCTATACACAAACATTGTACATATAACACTTGGAAATAATAAACATACTTGCAAAGACAATTATACATATTCAGATTTGAAATTTCTATTATACTTACTATCTTTTCAATCACTTCTCGTGATTTTTCACAATACTCGCCATCTTTGGTTTTTCTTGCCTCCTTCCATGGAATTGCTCGTGATATAGTGGATGAGGCATCAATTCCATGTTTAACTTTCTACAATAATCATTTGTACCAGATAAAAGATAAAATGGGTGATACAAATAAAAATAAAAGGTCCACAAGTTGCTGAAATTTACCCTAAATAAAATACTTACATAGTTATCTTCAATACCGGCATATCCTGTCTTTGACCCTCTATAAGTATATTCATTCATGAGTGAAAGGTTTCGAAACTTTTCACTTTTCTCCTAGTTACACATGGAAACTATTAAACACCATATACATATAAAACAAACTGCACACCCACTTAAATATGAAGAGGACAAATTGCAAGAGGAGAATCAAGAATCAATTGAAATCAGACAATCTAAACATGCTAAAACATATATAAATAATAAATAATAGTGCTTGTGAAGATTGGGCTGAACGAAAAAGTACCTGAAATTCATTAGATTGGGCTGTTTTCACAAATTGGGTCCATTGTTCTTGAGTGATGTATGAGTCATACATTTCAGGGGGATTATTTACAACAGCCTTTGTTTTCTTGTCATGCAAGTGGTATCGTCTCAAGTCTGTTTTGAAAGTCCTCCACAAATCTCTAGCTTTCTTCACTGTCCAATCTTCCAAATCATCCGGAAGTTTGAAACAGACCTGCGAGGTTTTTATAATATATTATGCAATACAGACAATATATATTTAAGAAGAAGACAATATAGCATTTGTATAATTAGATTATATGCCTAACCAAAACATCCTTCTAAATCTGATCTTTGTAATCATTAGGAACAAGCTTCCAATTGTCTATGGTGATTGGCACTATTTTCTTCACTACAGTCCCGATGAAGGTGGACAATTTCGCCACATTTTCCCCTATAGGTTGGCGACGAGGATTCAATCGTATTTCTAGTTGCTTTCCCTCGGCTATGGGCTTAGTGAAATCCTTTAGCAATGAAGCCCCTCTAGTCCTAGTAGTATTTTCTTGTGGCTTGGGCGGCGGAGCTGGATGCTCAACTTCAGTGGGTTGAGAGTCTTTTTCAGAAGGTCTGTTTTTACGCTTTTTGCGACCCATCTGCATACATAAAAGTATAAGAGATAACAAACACATTGAATTAAGATAATTGTTTGAGATGAATAAACATGGGTCGCTTTCAAGCTCCATAGTGAATGTGAAAAGGATATTCGTTTCGCGATAATGACACGCATTTACACACATGGGCACTTTTAGAATCAAATTCTTAATTTGGATTAAAAGTAAAATTCAGCAACAAAAGAAAATCAGCAACAGTAGAAATCATATACATGAGCAATTAACGTTTGTTCTTATATTTTCAAGTGGAGTTTTAGTGCATTGAAACAGTGAGTGCAGCAGCAACAAAAGTAAAAATCAGCCACAAAAGTAAAAATCATATATGCCGTCACCATGATCATCTCATACATAAATCTTGATGCGGGACCATCTTCTACAACTCCAGACACACCCATCATTCTTGGAGAAGGACCCATGACTCGAGCTAGAGCAAAGAAGCTTCAGAGAGACTCATTCCTATTCGTCACTCACGCTTTGTTCTCGAGCAAGGTTCAACTCCCCGAGCCTACATTGAAGACATACATGTGCATTGGAGCACAAATGGAGGCCGAGCCACCTTAGATTAGCTTAGGCCGAAATATTCTAAGTGTTGGAACCCATTTTCAGCTTAAGTGTTCTATTGGGCTGAATTGGGCTTTTCTAGTCATTCTTTTTAGAGACCTTATTTAATTCATGTCTTTAGATGTTATTTTATTAATTCCATAAGTTGTTAGTTTATTTAGTTCTTTTATTATTTTCGGCCCAACAGGCCTATGTGATGGCTATATAAGTCGATCACCCTCATGTAGAACAATTCAGATTATAATGAATTAGAATTCTCTCTTTTTGTGTGAAACACAATGAGTGTTTGTCGATTGAATAGAGCTGTGCTCTTCAATTGAAACTATTGGTATTGATCTAGCTTGGTTTGCTTTGCCGTTCATCAACTTCGCAAGACTTGGTGAATCTAGTATCCACAAGCCCCCTCCTTGTGCCTTCAAGTTGTCCGCTTGATTGTGTAGGGTTGTAGAGGCGGGTTGTGTAGTCATTGGTATTGGTTCCTACCCTCTGAGGAGGCCTGGGGTCTTTATCTTGTTCTGCATAGATCGACTCAGTCCATATCAGGTCGTGTCTTTCAATTCTTGTTATCAAATTTCGAGTCTTTATCTTTCTTATTCAGTCTTGCATCGAGTCTTGTCCATTCTTTTAGTGTCGCCATCAATTACAACCTGTTCTTGGTGTTCTTGTCGAGTTCTTGATTGATCTTGCATGTTCTTGATCGAATCTTGAGAGTCTTGCATTGTTCTTGTTTATTCTTGCTGCGTTTCTTGAGTTCTTGTTGGAATCTTGATCATTCTTGATTGTTTCTTGCAGATCTTGAACCGTCTTCTTGAGTCTTTCTTTTAGTTCTTGCTTGTTGTCGAAGATCGGACCACCAAACGGCTAACCCCGTATCAAATCTCCTCTTCGGTTCCACATTCCTCGGAGAATAGCATTTGTTTAGAGCCACTACTCTCGACATATAAATCTTCCACTTCTTCGACATTATTTCTCTTAGGTGTGAACATCACAATAGACCATCTCGAGTCAACAAGGTCTGGCACATAAAACACTTGAGTAGCTTGTGATGCCAATATGAATGGATCATTGGTAGGTACCGCCTTATCCAGAGCAACTGAAATAAATCCCATCTCATCAACTCGGACTCCACTATTTATATCAACCCATTTACAACAAAACACTGGAATTTTCAAGTCTTTCGAGTATATTAACACCCAAATGTGCTCAATGACACCATAATAGGACATGCTAGCATAAACAGGATTCTTGTCTTTTGCACCTGCAACATGCATTGCATGTGCTTCCAACGTCACCCCACTGTTTTGAGTTGCACTTAATTCTATCATCTTGATTCTTGGTGTAGAAAGTGCAATTATTGATGACAAACCCGGAGTAGCTCATTACTTGGAACCTAGGCCCACGGTGCAAAGATATCAAATTTGCTGAGACTTCCTCTCCATACTTCAATTGCATACTAACTCGGTCTTGAAACCACTGAATGAATGTGTCGTTATGTTCAGTCGTAATCCACTTCTCGCTTTTATTAGGATTTTTGCTCCGTACGTTGGCCATGTGTTCATCTACATATGGTTGAACTTCTTCTATGTTATGTAGGACATATAGGTGTGCTATTTTCCACTGCATCTCACGTTTAATGGTTACCATTTGGTATCCTAATGTACCTTTCCAATCCAATTCTCCCATCTGCGGACACTTTGGGAGACCAATGGATTCAACATGAGATAAGTAATCACCACAAAATTCAATTGCTTCTTCAACTATATATCGTTCAACAATGCAACCTTCAGGATATTGTCGATTCATGACATAGCTTTTCAAAATTTTCATATATCTCTCAAATGGATACATCCATCGCAGATACACCGGTCCACAAATCTCAACCTCTCTAACTAAGTGGATGGCTAAATGAACCATGATGTCAAAGAATGAAAATGGAAAGTACATCTCCATTCGACATAGGACATCACTGATCTCACTTTGCAGATATCCCAACTCATCACGATCTATGACCTTGCTACATAGTTTCTTGAAGAAGAAACAAAACCTTATTATGGTAAATCTCACATGTTTAGGCAAGATTGAGCGGATAGCCACCGGTATTAACTGTTGCATTAGTACGTGACAATCATGAGTTTTCAGCCCTACTAACCTCAAGTCTTTCATTGACACAAGGTTGCTAATATTTGACGAGTACCCATCTGGAACTTTGATGCCACGAAGAAACTTACAGAAGCTAGTAATCTCCATCTTGGAAAGAGTGTAACATGCAGGAGGCAAATACGTACGAGACCCTCTCTTCTGCGGTAGCAATTCTGGTCTAACACCCATCACCTCATAATCTTCTCTGGCTTTGATGCCGTCCTTTGTCTTTCCAGGAATATTCAACAATGTACCAATGAGACTATCACAGATATTTTTCTCAATGTGCATTACATCAAGACAATGTCGAACAGAGAGATCTTTCCAATAAGGAAGATCAAAAAAAATTGATTTCTTTTTCCACCCATCTCGTTGATCTTTATTCTCCGTGTTTTTCCCAAATCTCACATCTATTCCATCCACAATAGCAAGCACTTCCTCTCCAGTTAATGGAATCGGGGCACTACCTTCTTCGGTTGAACCATCAAAAGCCTTACGCAACCTTCTATAATGATGGTCCTTATTTATGAACCTTCTGTGCCCAAGATAAGCAATCTTATGACTTTTTTCCAAACGACATGCGTAGGTATTCTTTTCACAAATCGGGCATGCAATGTACCCTTTGGTTTGATGTCCCGAGAGATTGCCATAAGCAGGATAATCATTTATAGTGCAGAATAGCATGGCACGCAGACGGAAATTTTCTTTACGATGAGCATCGAACACATCAATTCCATCTTCCCACATGTCTTTCAAATCTTCAAGAAGGGGTGCTAAGTAAACATCAATCTCAAATCCAGGCTGTTTTGGCCCCGAAATCAACAAAGACAGCATCATATACTTGCGTTTCATACACAACCATGGAGGAAGGTTGTAGATCACCAATACTACAGGCCATGTACTATGAATCGTACTGAGATTGCCGAAAGGGTTCATCCAATCAGTTGACAATGCAAGACGCAGGTTTCTTTCTTCACTCTTAAAATGAGGGTACTTGTTATCAATTGTCTCCCACTACTTAGAATCTGCAGGGTGACGAATTTTCCCATCTTTTACTCTTCCATTCGCATGCCAAGTTAGTTTGTTTGCATCTTCTGGATTCGCAAACAAACGGCGAAACCGTGACTTTATAGGGAAATACCATAGAACTTTCGCAGGGACATCTTTCTTCTTGTATCGAGGTTGAAGACAATCAGGATTTGGGCATTTATCCAAACAAGCATATTCATTTCGATACAAAACACAATCATTGGGACAAGCATGTATTCTCTCATACTTCATGCCCATGGAGCAAAGAATCTTCTTGGCTTCATATGTACTAATAGGAAGACAGTTACCCTCCGGAAGCATTTCCTTGAGTAGCTCAAGTATCGCAGTGAAGCTTGCATCACTCCATCCGTATCTCGCTTTCAAGTGATATAGTTTTAATAAAGCAGACATCTTCGTAAATCTAATGCAACCCTCATATAGTGGCAATTGTGCATCATTTAATAAGTCTTGTAACCTATCAGGATCTTCAGCAAAATTGTCCTCCACATCATGTATCATATCATCTAATCGATCATCTTCCTCTATAGTGTCAAATGGAGTCTCACAACTACTATCGTGCCTAGCCGTTTTCTCTCCGTGCCATATCCACCGTGTGTAATCAGGAATAATTCCGTATATAACAAGATGGTCTCTTATATCATCAACTTTAATCTTCCTTGAATAATAGCAATCTTTGCAAGGACATATCATTTTATCAGCATCAGCACCATTCTCGAGGGCAAATGTAATGAATTGTTCAATTCCTTCTTCATATTCTTTCGATAAACGACTTTTTGACATCCATGACCGATCCATCATTCTAGAGAAGACAGATACACAAAGTATGAAAAAAGGAGGGGCATAGTTAACCAAGGAAAGCAAACAAAAGTTGTTTAATGTGGGCTAAGTGAGAATACCACAAGAAAGATGAAACAAAAAGATGAGAATACCACAACAAGACACTTGAAATGGATGGAGGCAAAATAAGTGAATGAGCATAAGAAACTTGTTGTGATGATGGGTGCATTGAAGTAAGAACAAAGGGTTCCATAAGGCCACTGTGGCTCTTTAGAACTACTAGAAGAAGAGTTGTATAGGAAACCTAGATCAATGGAACGAGCTAGAGAATCCCGTAGTCACTAGGAAGTACCAACAAAAGTAGGAAGAGACTATGGTATAGTTTGGTTGGCAATGGTTGTGGTTAAGAGTACAAGACTTATGCATGTGAAGAATCGGTCTCTGAACTTCTCGAGATAGAGAGCAAGGTATAGCTTCTTATATGTTTGTCTTTATTTTATTTTTCTTCTCATCTCAGAACACATTGGTGCTTGTTTCATTATTATTATAGTTATGAACTTACTACTACCTTCAGCTTCAACTTCTTAATTTCATTTGCAAGGCCAGTGAGGAACGGTGAGTCTTGAGGAAGGAGAGTGCTAAACGAGCTACAACTAATGCATCACATTAGTGAACGAGCTACAACTAGCTGATAATCTATATTTTTTGGGGGTTTTTTCTGCAATATATTGAGATTTTGGATCCAATAATGCTGCAGCATGAAGTAATTTATTTCTGTTTTTTTCTTGCTTGTAAGACTTGTTTCTGCTACAATTTGTAATGTTGCAAGCGAGCAGATTTGTTTAGGTTAGATTTCTGTTTTTTTTTTTTACTTGGATGAAAAATATCAAAGAGCATCTACCTATGGGATATCAAGGCTAACCTAAAAATCCGAACTCATCACAAATACACTTGTATCAGCACAAATTCACTAATTTCAGCACAGATTCATCCCCAAATTAACCAAAATTTCAACTAAATATGAACACAATAGAGTAAGAAAAGTATTAAGAACATACCTTGTGACTTTTGTATTCTCGATTCAACAAAAATGGGGGTGCAGTTTGTCCGGGCAGCAACAGATCTGATGACCGAGAGAGTTGGATAAACATCAGAGAGCGGGATGACATCAAGAATAGAGAAAGAGATAGAAAATTTGGATCACCCACCCCAATTCAACACCAACCTACTTACTAATTTGGAAAAGTTGTTCAATTCATAAGTTCATCACTAGCAAAGTTTTGTGGCAAATTGTGGGTGCAATTGGTGGCTACAGTGGCATTATAAATTTATGACCTCAGTTATGGTGAATTGGTGATTGAAGGGAGAAGATGCAATGATTTTGTTATTTTCATTTGACGAGCAGAAGCTATCAATAAAAGTTGAAGAGCATTTATCTTTTTTTTTTGCTTTTGTTCATCTTCAGTATATTATTCCCTAGAAATTTGTTCTCATGAAGGAACTTAATTGAATGGAGAAGTAGTATTTTTTTAGTCTAAAACCTTTCGATAGTAGCTTTTAATTGGTGAATCATAATAACCAACTTCATCAGGTTATGCTGAAGAAATAAATTTATGACTGGTACCCACTGCTATGCAATTGTGAAAGGTTTTTTTTTTTGCACTTTCTGTACAGGTTTGTGGCACTGCAGTGTTGCTGTTGGGCTGGGCATTTGCATTTTTTTTTCTCATTGTGTTACTTGGATGAAAATGACCTCCCAAAACCTCACAATCAAAGTGCTTAAATTAATCCGATGTTCTTGAGCAGTACAAGGTGATGGGTTTTTTTTTGCTACCTGAATTATATATGTTCTGATTACTTTTTTTCCCCAACGTTCATAATCTATGGTAATTTTTGTATTTGCATTAACAGTTTTTTTGCATATTTTAAGTATACTTGATTTGGAAATTGTTCCCTACATTTAAATAGGAAAAACCTATAAAATAAATTTCAAAGACCTTGTAGTAGAAGTTATAGAAAATATTTCCAAATAAATACTCATACACCTTTCTATTACCATTTTTCTGTTGAATACATTTTGTTTCCTAATAGAAGTTCTGTTGTAGATTATGAGGGAAACGCTCATATATCTCTCACACCTTGATCACGAAGACACTGAAAAGCAGGTATTGATTTATTGGTTTCTTAATTTAGTAAATGCAGTTCCGACCTTGCTTGATTATCGGCATAGTGGTATTTTCGTTTTCTGCATGTGAATCAAAATGCATTCATCTGCTGCTGGCTCTGTACTAGGTTTTATTTGCTTGTATTCGTAGTCAACTCCTTAATTATAATTTAGAAATGTTCTACTGGTTAAGATATTTCTTGTCACCAAATGTGAATTGTGAAAGTCAGGTTGATTACCTTAAAATGAACCTTCAACCTAGATCATGCTTACAGGCAAGGGATTGCAAACCTGTCAATTTTGTTTATGAAATAATGAAGTCCATATTCAAGCATTTGTTCACAGTTTCCTTGTTGCTTACTCTCTGGGTTTGATTTAGAGTTCTCAGTTACAATCAAATCTAGTCAATAATTTTATAGTTGGGATTGTTAAAGGACATTGCAGAAATATGATGTGTGTTCCTGTTATGTAATTGCATTGAAGACAGTATAAAGTGATGCATTTATGATTTGATTTTTTCTTTCAGTGAGTCTCTTAGCTGCATGATTAATAATTGTTCTATTCAGAATTGAAGAGTGTGGATAAATTGAATCACTATGCAGTTTAAAAAAAAAAGAATTTATAGGCCTTTTGTTTGATATTAGATTCAATATTCATTAAAATTGGCATTTTAGTGATTAATAGATTTCATATTGAGTAAAAGGAATTCTTTTTTAGTTATCATGAAAGAGGTTATTTAATATATTAAAAGTGACATGTTCTCTTATATATATCAGATGTTGAAAAAGTTGAACAAGCAGCTAAATGGTGAGGATTGGTCATGGAATAATTTGAATACATTGTGCTGGGCAATAGGTTCTATCTCTGGGTCGATGGTTGAGGAGCAGGTACATTTTCTCAAGTGTATTTTCCTTTACAAACATTCAGTTAGATGTTAACAAGTTTTCCTCATTCAGTTCAATCATTGTTGTTCTTGGGGCATGCAGCTTTCTCATAGTACTAAATTGCTGTCATTTTATGTTAAACAACAACCCAATGTATCCCTAACTAATATCAATCCTAAATTGCTGTCTGACCAGTCGATCGTTGGTGGGAAGAGCTACTGTCATGGCTTTTGCTGTCAAAAGTGGGATTTGAATTATGAGAATATACGAATTTGTTAGGATTGATATTAGTTAGGACTGAATTAGAATAGGATTTACAAATAGGCCGGGTTTTATTTTGTGGATCGGTCCAGTTTTTTGGGAAGCTTAGAGTTTAGGTTGAGTTAACATGGGGCATATTAGTGGTTCTTGGCCCTCTCAATTCATTGCTGGAGATTGCTAGTTTGGACACGTACCTATTTTTTAAACATATATTTATAGTTGATTATGAATATATGTTTTAAAAAATATGGATGGTTGTGTTCATTCTCGGTTATCTCCCATGGGTTGAGGGGGTATTGGGACAAACCGATGTAGGGCAGTGCATATGGGAAGCTCTGATTTTATGTAAATATGTAAAATTGTCTATTGGATTTCTGATTTTTTTTTATCTGATTTATTACAGACCTTGTTATGGTTCAGTTGTTAATGTATTTGGTAGTGATCATTATAAGATTTCTTCTTCTTCTGATCTTATAGTTATGAACCCCTGTATGAAATAAAAAATGTGTTGTAGCCTTGTAGGTACCTATGTGACACTTATGGTTTTCATATATAGTCTTAGTAAATGTTTTAAAGGCATAACTAGGCAAATAAGGTCCTATAGCGTAGGCATATGGTGCACGCCGCTCAACTCACCATAGTGTGGCATAAAATGTCATTATGAGTTGCTCCAAATATCTCATATTGAACATCAACTTAGCAAATTTGAGAAATTTATAATCTAATACAGAAATTAATATCATAAAAAAAAACACCACAACCCAGAACCTCACAATCAAAGTGCTTAAATTAATCCGGTTCACTTAGGTTATAACCGAATCGAACCTAAATTCACAAATTTCAGCACAACTTTATCTCAAATTAACCAAAATTTCAACTAAATCTGAATGCAATAGAGTAAGGAAAGCTTAAAAAAACATACCTTTTGTTCAATTGAGACAACAATTTAACAAAGATGGGGTGAAAGGCACTTCGTCCAACAAATCTACACAGAACGTACAGTTTGATGTTCATCAAACGTCAATATGACAGTAGCAATAGAGACTCAAGAAAGTAGCAGCAACGAACCTTACAGTCGAGCACCGAACGCCGGGATGTTTCTTCGTGAAAGAGAGGGACAAGGTTGTGAACCGCAAACAGCGAATTACCATTTTAGGGTTGTGAACCGCGAATGCTGGGAAGAACAGACCAAGGGCGGCCGGAGGGAATAGGAAGCCATCGGCGATATCGGTTCAATGTTGCGAAAGGTGAGCGGTGGGAAGCGGAATCCAGAGGCGACCGGCGGGAAGAGGAGCCAACCGGAGAGTGACGGGCAATGGCGAGGGCGAAGAGAGGAAGGCGGAGAACGTACTGGTTAGGGTATCGGGTTTACCTTTTCCTTTATCTATTCTATCTTTTTTTATAAATAAGGTCAAATAACCCGGGTTAAGGGATTTTCTTTTTTTACAATACAACCCGGGCGCTTATCTTCAGAGTTATTTTCTTAAAAATTGCTCTTTTATACACCGGGTGGTATCATAACCGGTATATAAAGGTCACCTAAATATATTTTTTCCGATTTCACCACTTTATACACCACGAATGGCACGCCCGGGTTATATGTTATGGATTATTTGCCCAATTTTGTAGTAGTGAAATGCCTGTAAATGATCTCCTAGCATGCTAGATGATGACACGTTGATGTTCCTTGTTCCTTGAATCTATCGCAGGCCCATCCATTTTGTATTCGTCAAATTGAATAGTGTTGATGATTTTGCAAGTTAATATTGTTGTGTGTTACTTGCGTGGAATGGAGAATATGAGGTTTAATTGAGTCTTGGGAAATGCATGTTTCATCCTAGTATGTGCTGATTTGAATTCATGTCCTCGTATTCTAGTCATACTGACCATTACTTAGACTTGTGTTATACATCGTTAAACTTTCCTCATGCTTCTATACCGTCAGAACATGATTGAATTGATTTCTTACATATCATCATGATTAGTTGCATGCGTGTATCGTATGTTAAGTTGAGTTTTTAGCATCATGTAGGGTCCTTGGTTGTGACTTGTGGGAATTTATATCTTGCCAACGGTATTGCTGACCTCCTCTTGAGCTAGGTCCCTGATAGTGTGGTTCTTCCCCTTTTTCTATAATCCTAAATTGTTGTACTCATCCTGATTAGTTACTGTCGAATTCGATGATTGACTTGCTTTCCGTAATGAGTAATCCTAGCATGCTTACATGTTATCGCTCGGTAGTGTTCCCTATCACTTTATGACATCCTCTCGTACTTGCATAGATGTATGACTTAGCACCTTGCATGATCACACACCACGCTATATCATGATTCCGCATATGCATGACACCTAAATGTTGGAATGAATCTATTCGAATTACCTTGGTTGTAGTCATGTTTTAATATGTGCTAGTAGTATCATGTATGGCTTTATGCTCCCCGATAAGACTCGCTAAATGATGATTTACCATACTTATTCTATTACGTGAACATGCTTGTCCCATAATGTGATAGTTGTTATACCGTTTTATGTGCACTGTGACAGCTGTTCCTAGCATGCTTTAATCTATCACTGGTGATGTCCTCTTGGTTACTCTCTGTAATGATGCCTCATGCTTTATGAACATTATGTTGAACTCTTTTAAATGACTCTTGACTATGCCCACGCCTTGTCATGAAATGCTAGTACTGTTCAGGACCTATGCCTCCTAAATGTATCTCGTCGTATGATTACATGTTGTTCTTAACCTACTATATGATCATTGTTGTCAGATGTGATAGTTACTATGCTGCTTTTATGTGTGCTCGTATGACGCTTCGTCTGATTGTTATGATATACCTCGTTATGCTATATTTGAACTCAATTGTTGATGAGTATACCATGTTCGTCCATCGTTCATGTACATGATACTTGTTATTCTCATTAAATCCCGCATGACTTCGAATCTTGCATGATCATTACTGGTTCTGCATATCTTGCTTTAAGTTGCTAGGCATCTCTGCTTCCATAGAATAATAGACTGCTAGTTGTCTCACAAGCATCAGTGTAGGAATCGATTGTACCTTTGGAATGAATATGCATGTCGTTCTCCTTGCGATAGGTACATGTTAGTGTGGATTAATATGACTAATGTGCTCCATGATGATTCCATTTTGCTCGTCACAATTGTAACCTAATAGACTTCCATAAGGGCATCGTTGCTATTCTCGGGTCGGGGTTTCGTCTCTAGTTGTTGTTTTTAATTGTGGTCCGTTTTTGTCCCCGAAAGGAATTTGGGTTGTCCGCTCTTGTCACTCCCCTATCACCACTAACTTGGACTCTTGCGCGATACATTAGACGATCGACCGCATGGGAAAAGAGAATGAGGAGTTGGATAGCGATAGAACAGCGCAACGAAAGTGTGGGCCCATAACCCACGGGCCTTAGGATCGATGATGTCGGCGGAACGGGCACGCATCAAGAATTATGGTTACTTAGTAAGATATGACTTGTCAGCGAGAGTGTTCTCCGTTCGAATTGCTAACCCTTTGAAACTTGTTTGTTGACAATGATATTGCACTAACTTGGCGATGAGATTTACGTGTGATGTGCTGACTTGATGATGATCGTTGTCTGATTGCTTGTTGTCTATGATGATATGCTTTGATGACTTATAGATCTCATGTACCATGATGTCTTGACTTGTTGTTACTCTAAGTTGCTAAGCATGATTTGAATTCCTTTGCTTGTAAAATGTGAACTACATATGCTAAGAAGCCTGAATTGTATCGGATAAGGTTATAATGCAACATGTTAGCTTGACTTCATTATGTTCATATATGATGTTTGCAAGGATTATTGAGCATGACGGAAAACTGAGACTTGTTGAACCCATGATGTTATGTTTATAAATGCTAGTTGATATGATGTGGTCCTTATGTGTAATAATGTCCATGATGTATTATTCTTTGAACTTGTGGGTGAGGGTTCTCTTGTGGAGTGGTTGATGAGTGGTAAAAGAATTCTAGGCGGTTAGGATGATCGATGGTATTTCGAGGTAAGATGCGAGAGAGGGATCCATGTGGTTAGCAGGGTATGATGCTTCTGATGTCTTGAGTAGTATATGAAGTGTGGGGAATGACTTTTGAGAGTATTGAGGATATAGTGTGAGAGGGTTCTCGGATGTGAAGTTAGAGATAGGAGTTGGGTTCTTAGAGGTGGATGGTGTGTGAGAGTGCTTGATGGAATGAGGGGTGAGATTGGAGTATCGAAATGAATTGGGATTTCTTCAAGGGATTTTGTCGGATTTAGTGTTGTTGAGTCTAGAAGAGGATTAATCTTGGCTTGAGAGTGGAGATGGGTGAGTGAGAATTGTGTTTTATTTTGACTGGCATGATGCGAGGAATTTTCTTGATTTTGTGATTTATTTATATCTGTTGGCATGATGTTAGATAACGTCCATGATAAAACCTGATATGGAATGACATTACATGTTGTTATGCAATATTGAAATCTAGTTGGTAGTGACAAATGTTATCATGATATATTGCTGCTCTGCTATGTTGTTTTAGGAGCATGTTAGGATGTGTTGTGATATGGTATACGAGATAATGGTGTGTTATTATGTGAAAGTGTGATGTTATGTTATGGGGTGAAAGCATGATGTTATATTATGTGGTAGTAAACATGATGTTGTATTATATGTTTAGCAAGCATGCTTATGGATATGTTACATCACAAATATGGCTTTCAAAATGAATATGATTTATATATATGAGATAATGATGTCTGATTACTAAATGATCGCTACATGGCGTTGTGATGAGTTAAGATGATGTCTGGTGAGTGTGCTGACATTCGCTGATTGATATGCTGCTTGATCTCCCCTTTCGCTGAATCTTAATGGCATGATTTTGTTGTGTTGATGTGTTGACAATGAGTTTTGTTTCGTTGACTCTATGATGAGGTGATACTTTTATGACTTCTAGTGTGATGTCGAGACGTTTATTGTGATTTTGTATGTGGTTGAGATATGTATTATGACCCGCAGTAGGATGTAGAGATGTTGATGTGACCTTGTGGCACTGTGTTGGCATATGTTTGAGACTTGTCATATGATGTACTGATTGGAGATTGGTTGGTTATTTGGTTATGCATTTCTTATAGCTTGTGAAGCTTGCTTGAATTGAGACTGATAGCTTGTTTTGATTCTGGAAACTAGGAAGAGAATATGGGATTAGCCCTTAGAGGTGGATGATTCCACCTCCGAACTTCTGAATTTGATTGATTATCATGTGGGAAACTGATTGGTTTTGGAGGATTTTGACGAAATTTGATCGAAAGGATTTTACTGTTTTGGTGTAAGGTTGCTTGGTTAAATGTCTTATTTGAAGATTTGAGCGGTTTGAAAAGAAATTACTTGGAGTTTTAAAGAATAAACGTTAACGAGAATTTCAACGATTTTGAGGCCAATCTTTTCCAATGGCGGAATCCGTTTTTCTTGAGAATTTTAAGACCCGGTTTTAAATTATAACGACTCACGAAGTGGATACAAGCATTTTATAGGGGCGCATATAGAATGCTTGCTAAGACCTAGTAGACACGTTATGATTGCTTTTCGAGTTATGATATAACCGAAAAGTCGGAGTAAGAGTGTGATAAGGGCCCATATCACATACTTGCTACGACCAATTGGGAATGTTATGATCACGTCAAGGGTGTTGTGAGGATCTCATACGGGCCCTATGAGATGCTTACAGAATCAATGACATGATCCTTGGACTCACCAATTTAAAACTTCATCCCCGTGTTTTAGAGTGATTTTAGTCTCGGGGACGAGACTTGTTTTTAGAGGTGGATGATGTAAAGACCGGGAAATTTTAGAATATTAAATTATTAAAATAGTGATTAATATTCATTCCGATTTCTAAGATTTGGGAGGTTTGGAATTTCCGTCATTGAGCTATTGGTTTTATTTTAAATATTTCAAAACGAGTTCCGGCATTATTTAATTGGAAATTTAATATATGTTATACTCTGCTTTTATATACCGAAAATTGAAAAATAATGTTTGGATTTCGTTATTTAATTCGGAGTTAGAAATATAATTTGGATTTTATTTGTTACTCGGTTTTGAGGGTTCGATTTAAATTTTAATTTAGTCGGATTGGATCGAGTGAGCGGGTTTAAGGTTTATATTCCGGGTATTTGAAATTTGGAGTTTTGGGAGCATCTTAATTTATATTCTTTTTCCTTTCTACCTTTCATTTCTACAAGCAACCAAAAATCTGTCCTGTCCTCCTTGTCTTCTTGCCTACACCTCTCACGCCAATCTGCATCCCCTCTCTTGCCACTTTGTGACCAGCCAGATTATAGCTCATCCGTTCTTGTCTCTTTCCCTTCTTCTTATCCAAAGGATTCAGGAGCCAACCCCCTCTCTGGCATAAATCGTTTGTTTCCCAAGGACAGCAACATACCAGCAGCTCTTCTTCCTCCCGGTCACTCTCCTCTGCCTCACTCTTTCTCTCGCACCAGTACCTTCCAACAAAAAAAAACCCAGAGGTAGCCTTCTTTCTCTCTCTCATTTTCCCTTCTCTGCAGAAATCAGGAAACCACCACCAAGCTTCCCAATTTCACCTCCAAACCACCATCACCGATTCACCACCGTCGTTGTCGTTACTCAGCCACCTCTCCACCACCTGAGCGCCTCCGTCCTCGTCGACAACCGAGCACTACCCAAAGGCTTGGCCTGTTTCCAGAATCCAGGGGCGAGACCTCCCAAGCCTCCACTTCCCCTTTCCTTTTCGGCGAGCAATCAGCAGCAACACCTTCCTCCGAGAAGCAGCAGCCCGAGCCTCGACGAACCCAGATCCGCCAAGGAGTAGCCGGCGCCGCCGAGCCGCCACCTTCTTCCTCTCGCACTGGTTCCGAATAGGTAAATCCTCAATTTCCTTCGTTCTTGGCTTGAATCTGAGCAAAGGCAATCTTTTACATCATCTCCTATCGCCCTAGGCCCTGATAAAGGCTTTCCCCTCGCCGATCGAAGCCAGACGCCGCCCTGAGCACCCCCGTCGGAGCTACCCTTCGGAATCGGTAAATCCTCCTCCTCTTCCTTCTTGCCCTCGCTTCATTCTTTCTGTGATGAGTGTGGTCGGGATCTCCTTGTGGATCGCTGGGTGAAATTCCGAGCCAAACGGCCACCGGCGGCCTGAGCTCTTCCCCTTTCCTTCTTCCGTTTTCCGTTGTTGTCCGGTGGTTCTTCCTCCTGTTCTGTCGATTTGGGGAAGAAGACAGATCGGGTCTTCCTTTCTTTTCTTTTGGGCTTTTGGGCCTATTCCTTCCGGGTTTGGGCTTCTTCAGTTGGGCTTGGTTATTTTATTTAAAAGAGTTGAGTCTTATGAGTCATGTTATATGTTATGATTATAATTGTGGATAGGTGTTTTGAGATTTTTATTATTATTATTATTATTATTATTATTATTATTTTACGTTATTTCTGAGTTCGTGAAAATATAAATTCTGAAACTTTACTATATTATAAAATGGTTTAAAGGAGGCATTGTTTGGGATATGTATTTAATGTTGTTTTAAATTGTGATTTTAGGAATTTGAAATGAATTATGAGTTGTGATTTATAAAAATGATTGTGTAAATAGATTTATTTTGTGACTAAATGTCAGAATTTATTATGTAATGATTCTGAAAATAAACATGCCGGGATTGTGTTAATACTATGATTTTAGGAAATTGTTAAGGATTTAAATGATAAATGTCGGAATTTGGCCAAGTATGATTTGAGAAATTAATTTGAATGTGTTGACTTAATTTGGGATTTAAGAGTTCGGAAAATATGGTTGATACGATTTTATCAATGAGTTTGATTGGAAGAATGATTTTGGTCGATGTTGATCAAATCGGAAAGGTTTTGGAAAACGGTTTGACTATCGGTTGATTTTGAATATGTTGAGAACTTGGAGTTCATGTGTGTAAATGATGGACCGGTAGATTATGAAAATGGTTTGATGATAGGTGTGTATTGCTTTGGACTTGCATTTGGGCCCTTGCTTGTGTTATTTTGCTGTTCTGCCTCTTCAGGTAAGTTCCCTAGGGGGCTTACTCAGGTTGGACATTCATGCCTGTTGTTGCATTTTATGTTAGGTGTTGCATATGCATAAAAGCATGCCATGTAGTATCCTGTTTAGGTTGCACTAATTGAATGAGCATCTGCTTACTTTATGCGTTTGAAACAGAACGGCCGTTATCTGTGATAGTCCTAGAGTCTTTGCTAGGGTCATAGGGTAGCCCAGCCTCATCGGGTACCCTGAGTCAATCGAGTCATGAACTTCCTTATATTATGAGATGCCTGCGGGCTTTATTGTGGAGCGGGTTAGGCATGCGTGCCCCCCGATTATGATGGAATGCATTCACGAGCTGGCCAGTCTCCGCCCTATCGGAAGGGGGTGGAGGTAGGAGAGGGATATGCCATTTGGCATTGTCTTGGGCCCTTTACAGTATTTCTGCACATTATCATAACTAGGAGCATGCTAGTGTGTTTGACTTTCGTACTGCATTAGAGCATCTTTATTAGGTATAGCACATACTATGTGGCCTCAGCGAGGACTGCCGGTCACGCATGAGTGGCTCGATCTGACTCCTTTCCCCGTTCTTTTTTTAAAGGTATTTTCTGCAGATCTTGTTTGCTCCTTGCTTCTGTGACGGGAAACCCTTTGGCGAATCGAAAAACCTAGCTAATATTCTAACTTGGTAAAATGGTAATCACTTGCTTATGATTTGGTTTGACCCGGCTTTGCCGTGGCATTTGTATCCTAGTTTTGCTTCCGCTTTACTTTCGGTTGAATTGGATTTTTCGATATAGTCTTAGGACAGGTAAAGGGTACCCAATGGCCCTTCGTGATTTTTTTTAGGGTTGAAATCCCTCTTTCCACTAATCTTAAATGAGTTTGAAACCTCGACCCGTACCTGGATTGCAAGATCCGAACAAGGGGTTTTATCCCTTGAAACGTAACCCGGAAATCATAATTCTGGGCCGTTACACAAACATACTCTTATAGAACTCTAATATGAATTTAGTAGTTAATATAAGGTTTTATTCAACATTTGTTAGTTACTTACACGAGTTTTCCTCAAAACATACTTTTATCGTATTCTAACAACAACTTCTTAGTTAATATATGGTTTTATTAAACGTTTGTTAGTTACTTATATGAATTTTCCTCAAAACATACTCTTATTGTATTCTAATAAGAATTTAGTAGTTAATATACGGTTTTATTAAACATTTGTTATTTACTTATACGATTTTTTCTCAAAACATACTCATATAGTATTCTAATATGAATTTACTAGTTAATATAAGGTTTTATTAAACATTTGTTAGTTACTTATATGATTTTTCCTCAAAACATACTCTTATAGTATTCTAATAAGAATTTAGTAGTTAATATAAGGTTTATTGAACATTTGTTAGTAAATTACATGAGTTTTCCTCAAAACATACTCTTATTGTATTCTAACAACAATTTCTTTGTTAATATAAGGTTTTATTAAACATTTGTTAGTTACTTTTATGATTTATCCTCAAAATATACTCTTATAGTATTCTAATAAGAATTTAGTAGTTAATATAAGGTTTTATTGAACATTTGTTAGTTACTTACATTAGTTTTTCTCAAAACATACTTTTATCGTATTCTAACAACAATTTCTTAGTTAATATAAGGTTTTATTAAACATTTGTTAGTTTCTTATATGATATTTCCTCAAAACATAGTCTAATAGTATTCTAATAAGAATTTAGTAGTTAATATAAGGTTTTATTAAACATTTGTTAGTTACATATATGATTTTTCCTCAAAACATACTGTTATAGTATTCTAATATGAATTTTGTAGTTAATATAAAGTTTTATTAAACATTTGTTAGCTACTTACATGATTTTTCCTCAAAACATACTCTTATAGTATTCTAATAAGAATTCAGTAGTTAATATAAGGTTTTATTGAACATTTTTTAGTTACTTACGTGAGTTTTCCTCAAAACATAGTTTTATCGTATTCTAACAACAATTTCTTAGTTAATATACAGTTTTATTAAACATTTGTTAGTTACTTATATGATTTTTCCTCAAAACATACTCTTATAGTATTATAATAAGAATATAGTAGTTAATAAAAGGTTTTATTAAACATTCGTTATTTACTTATATGATTTTTCCTCAAAACATACTCATATAGTATTCTAATATGAATTTAGTAGTTAATATAAGGTTTTATTAAACATTTGTTAGTTACTTATATGAGATTTCCTCAAAAACATAATCTTATAGTATTCTAATAAGAATTTAGGAATTAATATAAAGATTTACTAAACATTCGTTGGTTACTTATATGAGATTTCCTCAAAACATACTCTTATAGTATTCAAATATAAATTTAGTAGTTAATATAAGGTTTTATTAAACATTTGTTAGTTACTTATATGATTTCTCCTCAAAACATACTCTTATAGTATTCTAATATGAATTTAGTAGTTAATATAAGGTTTTATTCAACATTTGTTAGTTACTTATATGATTTTTCCTCAAAACATACTCTTATAGTATTCTAATATGAATTTAGTTGTTAGTATAAGGTTTTATTAAACATTTGTTAGTTACTTATATGATTTCTTCTCAAAACATACTCTTATAGTATTCTAATATGAATTTAGTAGTTAATATAAGGTTTTATTAAACATTTGTTAGTTACTTATATGATTTCTCCTTAAAACATACTCTTATAGTATTCTAATAAAAATTTAGTAGTTAATATAAGGTTTTATTAAACATTTTTTAGTTAATTATATGGTTTTTCCTCAAAACATATTCTTATAGTAATCTCATAAGAATTTAGTAGTTAATATAAGGTTTTATTAAACATTTGTTATTTACTTATACGATTTTTTCTCAAAACATACTCAAATAGTATTCTAATATGAGTTTAGTAGTTAATATAAGGTTTTATTAAACATTTGTTAGTTACTTATATGATTTCTCCTCAAAACATACTCTTATAGTATTCTAACATGAATTTAGTAGTTAATATAAGGTTTTATTCAACATTTGTTAGTTACTTACATGAGTTTTCCTCAAAACATACTTTTATCGTATTCTAAAAACAATTTATTGGTTAATATAAGATTTTATTAAACATTTGTTAGTTATTGATATAATTTTTCCTCAAAACATACTCTTATAGTATTCTAATAAGAATTTAGTAGTTAATATAAGGTTTATTGAACATTTGTTAGTTAATTACATGAGTTTTCCTCAAAACATACTCTTATTGTATTCTAACAACAATTTCTTTGTTAATATAAGGTTTTATTAAACATTTGTTAGTTACTTATATGATTTACCCTCAAAACATACTCTTATAGTATTCTAATAAGAATTTAGTAGTTAATATAAGGTTTTATTGAACATTTGTTAGTTACTTACATTAGTTTTTCTCAAAACATACTTTTATCGTATTCTAACAACAATTTCTTAGTTAATATAAGGTTTTATTAAACATTTGTTAGTTTCTTATATGATATTTCCTCAAAACATAGTCTAATATTATTCTAATAAGAATTTAGTAGTTAATATAAGGTTTTATTAAACATTTGTTAGTTACATATATGATTTTTCCTCAAAACATACTGTTATAGTATTCTATTATGAATTTTGTAGTTAATATAAGGTTTTATTAAACATTTGTTAGTTACTTACATGATTTTTCCTCAAAACATACTCTTATAGTATTCTAATAAGAATTTAGTAGTTAATATAAGGTTTTATTGAACATTTTTTAGTTACTTACGTGAGTTTTCCTCAAAACATAGTTTTATCTTATTCTAACAACAATTTCTTAGTTAATATAAGGTTTTATTAAACATTTGTTAGTTACTTATATGATTTTTCCTCAAAACATACTCTTATAGTATTCTAATATGAATTTAGTAGTTAATATAAAGTTTTATTAAACATTTGTTATTTAGTTATATGATTTTTCCTCAAAACATATTCTTATAGTATTCTAATATGAATTTAGTAGTTAATATAAGGTTTTATTAAACATTTGTTAGTTACTTATATGATTTCTCCTCAAAACATACTCTTATAGTATTCTAATATGAATTTAGTAGTTAATATAAGGTTTTATTAAACATTTGTTAGTTACTTATATGATTTCTCCTTAAAACATACTCTTATAGTATTCTAATAAAAATTTAGTAGTTAATATAAGGTTTTATTAAACATTTTTTAGTTAATTATATGGTTTTTCCTCAAAACATATTCTTATAGTAATCTAATAAGAATTTAGTAGTTAATATAAGGTTTTATTAAACATTTGTTATTTACTTATACGATTTTTTCTCAAAACATACTCAAATAGTATTCTAATATGAGTTTAGTAGTTAATATAAGGTTTTATTAAACATTTGTTAGTTACTTATATGATTTCTCCTCAAAACATACTCTTATAGTATTCTAACATGAATTTAGTAGTTAATATAAGGTTTTATTCAACATTTGTTAGTTACTTACATGAGTTTTCCTCAAAACATACTTTTATCGTATTCTAACAACAATTTATTGGTTAATATAAGATTTTATTAAACATTTGTTAGTTATTGATATAATTTTTCCTCAAAACATACTCTTATAGTATTCTAATAAGAATTTAGTAGTTAATATAAGGTTTATTGAACATTTGTTAGTTAATTAAATGAGTTTTCCTCAAAACATACTCTTATTGTATTCTAACAACAATTTCTTTGTTAATATAAGGTTTTATTAAACATTTGTTAGTTACTTTTATGATTTATCCTCAAAACATACTCTTATAGTATTCTAATAAGAATTTAGTAGTTAATATAAGGTTTTATTGAACATTTGTTAGTTACTTACATTAGTTTTTCTCAAAACATACTTTTATCGTATTCTAACAACAATTTCTTAGTTAATATAAGGTTTTATTAAACATTTGTTAGTTTCTTATATGATATTTTCTCAAAACATAGTCTAATAGTATTCTAATAAGAATTTAGTAGTTAATATAAGGTTTTATTAAACATTTGTTAGTTACATATATGATTTTTCCTCAAAACATAATGTTATAGTATTCTAATATGAATTTTGTAGTTAATATAAGGTTTTATTAAATATTTGTTAGGTACTTACATGATTTTTCCTCAAAACATACTCTTATAGTATTCTAATAAGAATTTAGTAGTTAATATAAGGTTTTATTGAACATTTTTTAGTTACTTACGTGAGTTTTCCTCAAAACATAGTTTTATCTTATTCTAATAACAATTTCTTAGTTAATATACGGTTTTATTAAACATTTGTTAGTTACTTATATGATTTTTCCTCAAAACATACTCTTATAGTATTCTAATATGAATTTAGTAGTTAATATAAAGTTTTATTAAACATTTGTTATTTAGTTATATGATTTTTCCTCAAAACATATTCTTATAGTATTCTAATATGAATTTAGTAGTTAATATAAGGTTTTATTAAACATTTGTTAGTTACTTATATGATTTCTCCTCAAAACATACTCTTATAGTATTCTAATATGAATTTAGTAGTTAATATAAGGTTTTATTCAACATTTGTTAGTTACTTATATGATTTCTCCTCAAAAAATACTCTTATTGTAAAGGCCCGGATTTTTAAATCCTAATCCTCGGAAAAAGAAATTTAAATATGAATTTAAATCGGGTTAACTAAAATCTCTTAAAATGAATTCCGGCATATAATTATTTTAAATGGGCTTTCATTCAGATTTATTTTCGCTTTCGCTTGCTAAAATTTGAAAGTATAATATAATTTTATTATTTGATTCAGTACGAGAATTCGATTTCAATTTGAAGTTTTAAGCTTTATATCTTTTGAGTCGGGTTAAAGTCGAGTGAGCGGGTTTCATGATTTATTTTATTATATTCTACTTCTTTTTCGGGATTTATTTTGTTCGGGTATTTTATTGGGGATCACACATTTTATTACTCCTTTCCCTTCTTCCGAAAGTAGAGCAGCTCAGCTCTTTTGTCTCCTTCCCTTCTTCTTATCCAACAACTCAGCAACAATGGCAGCAACACTGAACCTCCCCTTGCATTGTCTGATTTCTGCCTGCAGATCACCACGCCAAAATCAGTACATCACCACGCCTCTTTTCTTGCTCCAAGCCAGCTAGCCCTTACCATTCAAAACAACCAGATTCTGGATCTGTGCTCTCCTGAAATCCAAGCCCCTTTCACCCCAAACACTTCTCCCATCTCCCATTTTCACTTTCAAACACAAAACTCTCTCCCCTCAACCTCCAACACTCCTCCTCCGATTTCAGTCACTACCACTGCGCCGCCCAGCAGACGTCGTAGACCACCAGAAACTCCTTGCCGCCGTCTGAGCCATCAACAACCGCCAGCAACACCCCGTCATCGTCGCCAACAGCCGCCGAGGTTCCCCGTTTTCAACAAGGAGGCGACGATTTCCCAGGCATTCCCCGTCCTCCTCCCATTCGAGCAGAAACCCCTACAATTCCTCCTCATTCTCGTCGTTGTCGCAGACAAGCGCCCGGGATGCCAGCCACCTGAAGCCGCCGAGCCGCGTTCGTCCCCTGATTTCAGTTCGAAGGTCGGCAATGGTTTTTCCTTCGATTCCGACCAATTTCCCCTTAAGAGTCCTTCTTTCTGATCAATACTATTTCATAGGAGCATTCCGAAGCTTCTTCCCCCGTCGACGAAGCCGAATCGCGTCCGGCGAGCACCTCCGGTGACGATTTTACCTCTCGGTGAGCCTCTTCTTTCCCCCTTTCTTCTTCGCGTCGTTTGATCGATATGGGGCGGGTCTTGGTCGGATTTTTCTACTCGATCTCATGGTTCACTTCCGAGTCTGAACGAGCCACCATAGCCTGGGAAATTCCGTCTTCTTCCTCCCGTCATTCGTCCGACGTCGTTGCTCAGGTTTTGTTGAGGGAGACGGCTCCCTGGTTCTTTTCTTTCCTTGAATTGGGCTTTGGTTTGGGCCTGACCCGGATCCCTGCAAACGGGTTATATCATTTTGTTGTTGGGTATCCTGTGTTGGGGAGAGAGATGGGATCCAGATTTTACGGGTTGAAGAAAAAAAGGGCCGGATCTCTTCCTTCTTTTCTTCTTTCTTGGTCCGGGCTTGGGGAGTGAATTCGGGTTTGGGCTGGGCATCCGTTTGGGCTCGTTATGTCAAGCTGTTGTTGTTGGTTTTTTTAATATTGTAAGTTGTTGTTAAGCTATGTTATTATTATTATGTGATTTTGAGTTTTATGATATAAGTATATATTTTAAATTATGTTAAAACGTGTTATTATATGGGATATATATATTTTTGGGAGGATTTAAATATGTAAAATTTTAGAATTATGAAAAGACTTGTTGGCTTGGATTTATTTTGGTGTTTATATCAGATAAATATTGTTGGTTGAATTATTTAAGGAGGGTTTTAGGTTTTGAAATGAAAAATGTCGGAATTGCTTTTGTAATATGGTTTTGAGAAGTTCGTTAAGGGTTTAAATGATAAATGTCGGAATTATTTTAATGGTATGAAATTGTAAGTTGATTAAAGATTTAATGTTTATAAAGGGGTTTTGGCCAGACGTGATTTGAGAATTGTTTTGAATAGGAGTTGATTTAATTTGGGATTTAAGAGTTGGAAAATATGGTTGATACGATTTTATCGATGGGTTTTGATTGGAAATGAAATCATTTTGGTTGAAGTTGATCATATCGGAAAGGTTTTGGAAAACGGTTTCACTATCGGTTGGTTTTGAGTATGTTGTGAACTTGGGTTTCGTATGTATGAATATCGGTCTGGTAGCTTATGGAATTGACTTGATGATAGGTGTGTATTGCTTTTGGACTTGCATTTGGGCCCTTGCTTGTATTATCCTGCTGTTCTGCATCTTCAGGTAAGTTCCCTAGGGGGCTTACTCAGGTTGGACATTCATGCCTGCTGTTGCATTTTATTTTAGGTGTTGCAAATGCATAAAAGCATGCCATGTAGTATCATGTTTAGGTTGCACTAATTGATTGAGCATCTGTTTACTTTATGCGTTTGAAACAGAACGGCCGTTATCTGTGATAGTCCTAGAGTCTTTGCTAGGGTCATAGGGTAGCCCAGCCTCATCGGGTACCCTGAGTCAATCGAGTCATGAACTTCCTTATATTATGATATGCCTGCGGGCTTTATTGTGGAACGGGTTAGGCATGCGTGCCGCCCGATTATGATGGAATGCATTCACGAGCTGGCCAGTCTCCGCCCTATCGGAAGGGGGTGGAGGTAGGAGAGGGATATGCCACTTGGCATTGTCTTGGGCCCTTTACAGTATTTCTGCACATTATTATACCTAGGGGCATGCTAGTGTGTTTGACTTTCGTACTGCATTAGTGTAACGGCCCAGAATTATGATTTCCGGGTTACGTTTCAAGGGATAAAACCCCTTGTTCGAATCTTGCAATCCAGGTACGGGTCGAGGTTTCAAACTCATTTTAAGATTAGTAGAAAGAGGGATTTCAAACCCTAAAAACCTCGAAGGGCCATTGGGTACCCTTAACCTGTCCTAAGACTATGTCGCGGAATCCAATTCAAACGAAAGTAAAGCGGAAGCAAAGTTAAGATACAAAATATCACGGCAGAGCCGGGTCAAAACCCAAACGTAAGCATATGGTTACCATTTATACCAAGTTAGAGAATTAGCCATGTTCTTCAATTCGCCAAAAGGAAACCCCGTCATATAGACATCGAGCACTCAGAATCTGCAGAAAATACCTTTAAAAAAAGAACGGGGAAAGGAGTCAGATCGAGCCACTCATGCGGGACCGGCAGTCCTCGCTGAGGCCACATAGTATGTGCTATACCTAATAAAGATGCTCTAATGCAGTACGAAAGTCAAACACACTAGCATGCCCCTAAGTATAATAATGTGCAGAAATACTGTAAAGGGCCCAAGACAATGTCAAGTGGCATATCCCTCTCCTACCTCCACCCCCTTCCGATAGGGCGGAGACTGGCCAGCTCGTGAATGCATTCCATCATAATCGGGGGGCACGCATGCCTAACCCGCTCCACAATAAAGCCCGCAGGCATATCATAATATAAGGAAGTTCATGACTCGATTGACTCAGGGTACCCGATGAGGCTGGGCTACCCTATGACCCTAGCAAAGACTCTAGGACTATCACAGATAACGGCCGTTCTGTTTCAAACGCATAAAGTAAACAGATGCTCAATCAATTAGTGCAACCTAAACATGATACTACATGGCATGCTTTTATGCATATGCAACACCTAACATAAAATGCAACAACAGGCATGAATGTCCAACCTGAGTAAGCCCCCTAGGGAACTTACCTGAAAATGCAGAACAACAAGATAATACAAGCAAGGGCCCAAATGCAAGTCCAAAGCAATCCAAAGCAATATACACCTATCATCAAGCCATTTCCATAAGCTACCGGACCAACATTCATACGCACGAAACCCAAGCTCTCAACATATTCAAAACCAACCGATAGTGAAACCGTTTTCCAAAACCTTTTCAATATGATCCCATCAACCAAAATCGTTCTTCTAATTTCATTCTCAAAATCAATCTCATTAAACCAAGACAAAGAATCTCGACAATTAACATTTAAACCTGAAAATCAATCTCTCAAAATCATGTTATAGAATTAATTCCGGCATTTCGGTTTCCACACATCAAATCCTTTAAGAATCATTTGCGGACGACTTAAAACCTTTCTAAATAATTTAGCAACAACATCTATCTTAAATAACCAGTAAAATAAATCCATCTTTATAGTCCCCTTTTATAAAACATATTAACTAAATTACCTTCTCAATTAACCTCAATAAATCACTTTAAAAATTCCGAATCACATATTAAAACATCATAAATTAAATATTCCAAATAATATCACCTTTAAAATAATTTATAATATATCATAATTTCAGAATTATATTTTCATAAAATCCGGGTTACAGAACAATAAAATTATTAATAATAATAATAAGAAGTAACATAACATATATTTATCATTATCAAATACAAATAACCAAGACAATGAAATGAAATAACCAATCCCACAAGCCCAGTCCCTTACCCGGATTCTTGAGCCCAACCCGAATCCAAATCTGGCCCAAATCTGAAAATAGGTTTAATGAACCGGTTAAATAACCCAGACCGGCCGGTTCGATAAAAGAAAAGAAGGGAACCCGCCCCAATGGACCCGCCTCCCTCAACGAACAGGTCCTGCACACGACGGAAAGAAAAGACGGGAGGAAGAAGAAGGAAGGCTCGGCCTGCCGGCGGCCATTCCAACCCGAGACTCTCCCCACCTGATCGACAACGGATTCCGACCAGGCCCGACCCCCACAGAACCAAAACGAGATGAAGAGGAAGGAGGAAGAGGAAACTCACCGAGGGGAGTACTTCGCCGGAAATTCACTCGGAACGGCTGCGCCGGGGTCGATTCTTGCCTTGTTCGGCCTGGGGAGAGTGGGAGGGAGTTAAAAGAGGAGCTTTTGGATGTGTTTAGACTCGAAAATCGAACGGAATCGAAAACCGACCTTGGGAATGGAAGAACAGAGAACGACGATGGCGTTCTGGCCTTCGGCGGACGTCAGGGATCCGACGAGGCTCCGGAATGGCCTATGAGTGTGCTCGGGCTTCGAGGGAGCTCACAGCTGCTGCTGCGGTTGCTTGGAAGGGGCGAATTACGGCTGCTCCGATGGGGACAAGGAGGGGGTGCGCTCAACGGTTTCCTGGCGAGAATAGGGAAGCTCGGACTCGGCGGCGCCCTGGTGGCTACTGGCGGCCGGAGACAGGGGGGGTGGTGGTGCTCTTTCTGGGTTGATTTGGTGAAAGAAAAGGAGGGAAAGGAGAGGGATTTTGGTGTTGCAATGTTTGTGGGTTTCTCCTGGTGATTCCTCTGCAGAATGGGTTCTAATTGAAAGAAGACAAGGAGAGTCTTGGCAGGGCTGCAGATTGGCGTGGGAGGTGCAGCACAAAAGCATGAGGTTGTTTGGCCTTTTTGTCAAGAATGGTGAAACAATGGTGGTGTGATGAGGAGAAAGGGAATGTGAGGTTTTGCCCAAATTTGCTCATGACAGGCTAGAGGGGAGCTGTTGCCCTGATCGACAGTGGAGAAGAGAAATGGGGGGGAAGAAGAAGACAAGGGTATGTGGTCCCAACCCTCAAAAATCAAATACCTGAAAATTTAAATCCTGAGACCCGCTCTCTCAACCTTATCCGATTCGACTCAAAAAGATTTTCAAATTTTCAATTCCGAAATAAATAATGAACACCAAATAATAAAATTAATCATACTTTCAAATTATATATTTAAGACTATCGAAATCGAATTAAATTCTCAATTCATAGCTCGAAAGCGTAATCAAATTCCGTCAAAATCCAAATTCTAAATCGATGCCGGAAGGATTTTAAAATCAAAACTGATGCTCAAGGACGAGTTTTTTCCAAACCTCCCAAATCTTAGAAATCATGATGATTATAAATCACTATTTTAATGATTTAATATTCTAAAATTTCCCGGTCTTTACAATTAGAGCATCTTTATTAGGTATAGCACATACTATGTGGCCTCAGCGAGGACTGCCGGTCCCGCATGAGTGGCTCGATCTGACTCCTTTCCCCGTTCTTCTTTTAAAGGTATTTCTGCAGATTTGAGTGCTCGATGTCTATATGACGGGGTTTCCTTTTGGCGAATCGAAGAACCTGGCTAATTCTATAACTCGTTATAAACGGTAATCACCCACTTATGATTTGGTTTTGACCCGGCTCTGCCGTGGCGCTTGTATCTTTACCTTGCTTCCGCTTTACTTCCGTTTGAAATGGATTTCACGACGTAGTCTTAGGACAGGTTAAGGGTACCCAATGGCCCTTCGAGGTTTTTAGGGTTTGAAATCCCTCTTTTTACTAATTTTAAATGAGTTTGAAACCTCGACCCGTACCTGGATTGCAAGATCCGAACAAGGGGTTTTATCCCTTGAAACGTAACCCGGAAATCATAATTCTGGGCCGTTACAAAGATGGTATCAGAGCTGAGGTTGTGCAATTCGGGTACGCAAGGGTCGAGTGTATGTTTTGGAAAACCGCCCATGAATTTCAAAGGATTTGAAAGGATTTTAAAAAGGGGCAAAATGAACTTAAGATGCCTAACTTAAATCGGACTAAGTAATGAACTCGACTTGTAAAAAAGGAGGAAAACCGACCAAATGGGGACACGAGTGGGTAGTAAAGGCGCTAGACCACCCCTATTGGGTGTAGTTGGGAACGATAGGCGAAATTTCGGCTTGTTCTTTACAGATGGGTTGGGAGACTCAAAGGAGATCGTAATGAGTGTTATTAACTTATTCCGTGCTGAATGCTTGCTATGCTAGAGATTTTATTTAGGTGTCTTAACTATGAAATGTGTATTGACTGATCTGTGCAAACGGGATAGTGGGAGTACCCTTGTTTCTGTATGGTCAACCCAGTTATGTGTAATAGCCCGTTACACTATGCTAAACCCTTGAGGATCTTATTGAGTCTTTCTCCCGGATGTCAGTATCTTTCACGGGAATCGGGTTGGTTATAAACACATTGTGTCGGAATCATGTGTGAATATGAGGGTTGTTTGAGTGATTATTGGAATATGGTCCTTGGCGTAATTCCGAGTTAAAGAGTAAGGTGTTTATGGGGTTGTCCTTCTCTATTCTTATGATGATCAACCAGTGCCTCCTTTCCACAAAGAGTCATACCAGAGTCCCACGGGAAAGAGGGGTGATAAGTCAGTCGGGAAAAGTCAATGGCTGCCCTTAGGGACATCTGTCCGGCTGTAATGGTGACTCTCTCTGAATTGCATGACATGATTTTATAATCCTCCGCATGTACCTTGCCAATGATCATTAGTAAGAAGTTTCTCATGTTATGCCTTGCCTTCTGTCATGGTTTTATTGTTTAAGTTCATGTTGTGGATAGTTATCTTGCTCAAGTCTCGTGTTGTGTCTTGCCTTATATCATGGCTGTTTGTTGTTATAGCCTGTTCACCTGGCTTGTTGACCGTATGATCGATTGGAAACATGAACCACATGATATGAACCTACATGATCGTTATCTCCTCTTGAATTAGGTTCATGATAGTGTGATCAATTCCTCTTTGTATGAATGTTGATAGATGATCAACTTAGCATGTTGGATGATGACGTGTCAATGCCTATTATTCCTTTTGTGACAAGAATCAATAGCATGCCCGTTTGTTATGTATACACCAGGTTAATTATTGTTGCTTACTCTGCAATTTATACTGTTGTGTGATACTTGCACTGAATTGGGATGATGTTGGTGTGAATGAGTCTTGATAAATGCATGTTTTATCCCAGTATGTGTTGGTTTGAACTCATGTTCTCATGTTCCAGCTATATTGCCCTGTTGTTAAACTCGTAGTATACATCGTAAAACCTTCCTCATGCTTCTACGTTGTTGGAATGTGATTGAATTGATTTCTTACATGATGTCATGATTAGTTGCATGCATGTATCGTATGTTATGTTGAAACCTTTAGTATCATGTAGGATCCTTGGTGGTGACTTGTGTGAATTGTATATTGCCTGCATTATTGCTGATTCTCTCTCGAGCTAGGTTCCTGATAGTGTGGTTCTTCCCTCTTTCTATTACCATAACATGTCTAACTAATGCAAGATAATTGATGTTAAATTCGATGATTGATTTGCTTTCCGTTATGGTTAATCGTAGCATGCTTACATGTTGTCGCTCGGTAGTCTTCCTCTATTGCTCCATGAAATCCTCTCGTGCTTGCATACATGCATGACTTGGCAGCTCGCATGATCACACATCACGCTATATCATGTCTTCACATACGTAGGACGCATGAATGTTAGAATGAATCTAGTCGAATTACCTTGACTGTATTTATGCTCGATATGTGTTACTAGTATCATGTAGGCCTTATGATTTCCAATATGACTCGCTAAATAATTACCTGTCGTACTTGTTCTGTAGTGTGATAGTTATTGTATTGTTTTATGTGCCCTATGACTGCTCATCCCTAACATGATTATGATCTATCGCCCATGATGCTCTCCTTGTTAGTCTATGGTGATCTCTCTTGCTTTCATGAACACTAGGTTGAACTCATTAAATGGCTCTTGACTATGCCCCTGCCCTGTCGTGTATCGCTAGTATTGTTCAGGACCTATGCCTTTTAAATGCATCTCGTCGTGTGACTGCATGCCATCCTTGACACATCACATGATCATTGTTGCCATAGGTGATAATTGTTGTGTTGTTCCTATGTGTTCTCGTACAGCACATAATTTGGTTACACCTCGCCATGCTATATCTTCCCTCACTTGTTCATGCTTGTACATTATTCATATACATGATACTTGTTATCTTCATTAAATCCCGCATGACTTCGAAACATACATGATTATGGATGGTTCCGCATAGCTTGCTTGAAGTTGATGGGCATATATGCTTTCATGGGATAATAGACTACTATCTTGTCTCGCATGCATCCGTGTGGCACTCGAATATGTCTTTTAGGAATGAATATGTATGTCGTGCTCCTCGAGATAGGTACATGTTAGTGTGGATTAATATGATTGATAGGCCCCATGATGAATTTTTGTCTGCTTGTCACAATTGCAACTTAATAGACCTCCATAAGGGCGTTGTTGCTATTCTCGGGTCAGAGTCTTGCCTCTAGTATTTTCGTCTTTAGTTGTGGTCCGTGTTTGTCCCCGAAGGGAGTTTGGGTTGTCTTCTCTCATCACTCCCCTATCTTGGACTCTTGCGCGATATACTAGACGAGCGATCGCATGGAAGAAGGAATGGAAAGTTGGATAGCGATAGAGCAACGGAAGTGCGGGCCCATAACCCACGGGCCTCAGGATCAATGATGTCGGCGGAACGGGCACGCATCGAGAAATACGGTTACTGAGTACGATATGACTTACAAGCAGGGGTGTTCCCCGTTCGAATTGCTAACCCTTTGAATTTGTTGACGACGATATTGCACTGACCTAGCGATGAGATTATGTGCTAATGTGCTGACTTGATGATGATTGTTGCCTGATTGCTTGCTGTCTATGATGATATGATTTAATGACTTATAGATCAAATGTACCATGATGTCTTGACGTGTTGCTACTCTAAGTTGCTAAGCATGATTTGAATTCCTTTGCCTGTAAAATGTGAACTACATATGCTAAGAGACCTGAATTGTATCTGATAAGGTTATAGTGCAACATGTTAGCTTGACTTCAGTATGTTCATATATGATGTTTGCAATGATTATTGAGCATGATGATAAACTGAGACTTGTTGAACCCATGATTTTATGTTTATAAATGCTAGTTGACATGATGTAGACCTTATGTTTGATGATTTTAATTATTGCTTCTTCCTTAAACCTGTGGGTGAGGTCGTTGGTAGCGTGGTAGAAGAATGGTGGAAGAGCTTGAGTGGTTAGGATGATCGGGGATGTTATAAGATAAGTCGCAAGAGAGAGATGTTGGTTTAGGAAAGACTGAGTGAGCTTTAGGAATTTTGCAAGGCATGATGCTGGTGATATCTTGGGAAGTGTGGGAAGTGTGAGAAATGGCCTTAAGACAAGTGAGGATATAGTGTGAGAGGGTACTCGGGTGTGGAGTTAGAGATAGGAGTTGGATTCTTAGAGGTGGATGGTGTGTGTGAGAGTTTGGTGGAATGAGGGCGAGATTTGAGCATCGAGATGAATTGGGATTTCTTTGGAGAATTGTTGTCTGAGTTGACGTTGTTGAGTCTAGAAGAGGATTAATCTTGGCTTGCGAGTGGGGATTGTAATTTATTTTGATTGGTATGACGTGAGAATTTTCTTGATTATGTGATTTATTTATAATTGCTGGCATGATGTTAGATAGCAACTATGATGAATCTGATACAGAATGATATTACATGTTGTTATGCAATATTGAAATTTAGTTGGTAGTGACAAATTTTATCATGATATATTGATGCTCTATTATGTTGTTTTAAGAGCACGTTAGGATCTGTTGTGATATGATATACGAGATAATGATGTGTTATTATGTGAAAGTGTGATGTTATGCTATGGGCTGAAAGCATGATGTTGTATTATATGGTTAGCAAGCATGCTTATGGATATGTTACATCACAAATATGGCTTTCAAAATGAATATGATTTATATATATGAGATAATGATGTCTAGTGAGTATGCTAACATTCGATGATTGATATCTGCTTGACCTCCCCTTTTGTTGAATCTTAATGGCATGATTTTGTTGTGTTGATGTGCTGACAATGCGTTTTGGTTCGTTGACTCTACGATGAGGTGATACTTTTATGACTTATGATGGGATGTCGAGACGTTTATTATGATTTTGTTATGTGGTTGAGACGCGTATTATGACCCATAGTATGATGTAGAGATGTTGATGTTACCTTGCGACACTGCGTTGTCATATGTTGAGACTTGTCATATGATGTACTGATTAGAGATTGGTTGGTTATCTGGTTATGCATTTCTTATGGCTTGTGAAGATTGCTTGAATTGAGACTGATAGCTTGTTTTGATTCTGGAAACTAGGAAGAGAATATGAGATTAGCCCTTAGAGGTGGATGATTCCACCTCCGAGCTTCTGAATTTGATTGATTGTTATGCGGGAAACGGATTTGGTTTTGGAAGATTTTGACGAAATTTTGATCGAAAGGATTTTACTTGTTTTGGTGTAAAGTTTCTTGGTTAAATGCCTTCTTTGAAGATTTTGAGCGGTTTGAAAAGGAATTACTTGGAATTTTAAAGAATAAACGTTACTGAGAATTTCAATGATTTTGAGACCAATCTTTTCCAATTGCGGAATCCCTTTTTGAGAATTTTCACTCCCGGGCTTATATTATAACGCCTCACAAAGTGGATACAAGCATTTTATAGGGGCGCATATAGAATGCTTGCTAAGACCTAGTAAGGACGCTATGATCGCTTTTTGAGTTATAATGTGATCGAAAGGTCGGGGTAAGGGTGTGATAGGGGCCCATATCACATACTTGCTACGACCAATTGAGAATGTTATGATCACGTCAAGGGTGCTGTGAGGGTCTCATACGGGCCCCTATGAGATGCTTACAGAACCAATGGCATGATCCTTGGACTCACCAATTTGAAACTTCATCCCCATGTTTTAGAGCGATTTTAGTCTCGAGGACGAGACTTATTTTTAGAGGTGGATGATGTAAAGGCATTTTTAAATCCTAATCCTCGGAAAAAGAAATTTAAATATGAATTTAAATCGGGTTAACTAAAATCTCTTAAAATGAATTCCGGCATATAATTATTTTAAATGGGCTTTCATTCAGATTTATTTTCGCTTTCGCTTGCTAAAATTTGAAAGTATAATATAATTTTATTATTTGATTCAGTGCGAGAATTCGATTTCAATTTGAAGTTTTAAGCTTTATATCTTTTGAGTCGGGTTAAAGTCGAGTGAGCGGGTTTCATGATTTATTTTATTATATTCTACTTCTTTTTCGGGATTTATTTTGTTCGGGTATTTTATTGGGGATCACACATTTTATTACTCCCTTCCCTTCTTCCGAAAGTAGAGCAGCTCAGCTCTTTTGTCTCCTTCCCTTCTTCTTATCCAACAGCTCAGCAACAATGGCAGCAACACTGAACCTCCCCTTGCATTGTCTGATTTCTGCCTGCAGATCACCACGCCAAAATCAGTACATCACCACGCCTCTTTTCTTGCTCCAAGCCAGCTAGCCCTTACCATTCAAAACAACCAGATTCTGGATCTGTGCTCTCCTGAAATCCAAGCCCCTTTCACCCCAAACACTTCTCCCATCTCCCATTTTCACTTTCAAACACAAAACTCTCTCCCCTCAACCTCCAACACTCCTCCTCCGATTTCAGTCACTACCACTGCGCCGCCCAGCAGACGCCGGAGACCACCAGAAACTCCTTGCCGCCGTCTGAGCCATCAGCAACCGTCAGCAACACCCCGTCATCGTCGCCAACAGCCGCCGAGGTTCCCCGTTTTCAACAAGGAGGCGACAATTTCCCAGGCATTCCCCGTCCTCCTCCCATTCGAGCAGAAACCCCTACAATTCCTCCTCATTCTCGTCGTTGTCGCAGACAAGCGCCCGGGATGCCAGCCACCTGAAGTCGCCGAGCCGCGTTCGTCCCCTGATTTCAGTTCGAAGGTCGGCAATGGTTTTTCCTTCGATTCCGACCAATTTCCCCTTAAGAGTCCTTCTTTCTGATCAATACTATTTCATAGGAGCATTCCGAAGCTTCTTCCCCCGTCGACGAAGCCGAATCGCGTCCGGCGAGCACCTCCGGTGACGATTTTACCTCTCGGTGAGCCTCTTCTTTCCCCCTTTCTTCTTCGCGTTGTTTGATCGATATGGGGCGGGTCTTGGTCGGATTTTTCTACTCGATCTCATGGTTCACTTCCGAGTCTGAACGAGCCACCATAGCCTGGGAAATTCCGTCTTCTTCCTCCCGTCATTCGTCCGACGTCGTTGCTCAGGTTTTGTTGAGGGAGACGGCTCCCTGGTTCTTTTCTTTCCTTGAATTGGGCTTTGGTTTGGGCCTGACCCGGATCCCTGCAAACGGGTTATATCATTTTGTTGTTGGGTATCCTGTGCTGGGGAGAGAGATGGGATCCGGATTTTCCGGGTTGAAGAAAAAAAGGGCCGGATCTCTTCCTTCTTTTCTTCTTTCTTGGTCCGGGCTTGGGGAGTGAATTCAGGTTTGGGCTGGGCATCCGATTGGGCTCGTTATGTCAAGCTGTTGTTGTTGGTTTTTTTAATATTGTAAGTTGTTGTTATGCTATGTTATTATTATTATGTGATTTTGAGTTTTATGATATAAGTATATATTTTAAATTATGTTAAAACGTGTTATTATATGGGATATATATATTTTTGGGAGGATTTAAATATGTAAAATTTTAGAATTATGAAAAGACTTGTTGGCTTGGATTTATTTTGGTGTTTATATCGGATAAATATTGTTGGTTGAATTATTTAAGGAGGGTTTTAGGTTTTGAAATGAAAAATGTCGGAATTGCTTTTGTAATATGGTTTTGAGAAGTTCGTTAAGGGTTTAAATGATAAATGTCGGAATTATTTTAATGGTATGAAATTGTAAGTTGATTAAAGATTTAATATTTATAAAGGGGTTTTGGCCAGACGTGATTTGAGAATTGTTTTGAATAGGAGTTGACTTAATTTGGGATTTAAGAGTTGGAAAATATGGTTGGTACGATTTTATCGATGTGTTTTGATTGGAAATGAAATGATTTTGGTTGAAGTTGATCATATTGGAAAGGTTTTGGAAAACGGTTTCACTATCGGTTGGTTTTGAGTATGTTGTGAACTTGGGTTTCGTATGTATGAATATCGGTCTGGTAGCTTATGGAATTGACTTGATGATAGGTGTGTATTGCTTTTGGACTTGCATTTGGGCCCTTGCTTGTATTATCCTGCTGTTCTGCATCTTCAGGTAAGTTCCCTAGGGGGCTTACTCAGGTTGGACATTCATGCATGTTGTTGCATTTTATGTTAGGTGTTGCATATGCATAAAAGCATGCCATGTAGTATCCTGTTTAGGTTGCACTAATTGATTGAGCATCTGTTTACTTTATGCGTTTGAAACAGAACGGCCGTTATCTGTGACAGTCCTAGAGTTAGGAGAACGGCCCTTGCTTGTATTATCCTGCTGTTCTGCATCTTCAGGGTCATAGGGTAGCCCAGCCTCATCGGGTACCCTGAGTCAATCGAGTCATGAACTTCCTTATATTATGATATGCCTGCGGGCTTTATTGTGGAACGGGTTAGGCATGCGTGCCGCCCGATTATGATGGAATGCATTCACGAGCTGGCCAGTCTCCGACCTATCGGAAAGGGGTGGAGGTAGGAGAGGGATATGCCACTTGGCATTGTCTTGGGCCCTTTACAGTATTTCTGCACATTATTATACCTAGGGGCATGCTAGTGTGTTTGACTTTCGTACTGCATTAGAGCATCTTTATTAGGTATAGCACATACTATGTGGCCTCAGCGAGGACTGCCGGTCCCGCATGAGTGGCTCGATCTGACTCCTTTCCCCGTTCTTCTTTTAAAGGTATTTCTGCAGATTTGAGTGCTCGATGTCTATATGACGTGGTTTCCTTTTGGCGAATCGAAGAACCTGGCTAATTCTACAACTCGTTATAAATGGTAATCACCCACATATGATTTGGTTTTGACCCGGCTCTGTCGTGGCGCTTGTATCTTTACCTTGCTTCCGCTTTACTTCCATTTGAAATGGATTTCACGACGTAGTCTTAGGACAGGTTAAGGGTACCCAATGGCCCTTCGAGGTTTTTAGGTTTGAAATCCCTCTTTTTACTAATTTTAAATGAGTTTGAAACCTCGACCCGTACCTGGATTGCAAGATCCGAACAAGGGGTTTTATCCCTTGAAACGTAACCCGGAAATCATAATTCTGGGCCGTTACACTTATAGTATTCTAATATGAATTTAGTAGTTAATATAATGTTTTATTCAACATTTGTTAGTTACTTACATGAGTATTCCTCAAAACATACTTTTATCATATTCTTACAACAATTTCTTAGTTGATATAAAGTTTTATTAAACATTTGTTAGTTACTTATACGATTTTTCCTCAAAACATACTCTTATAGTATTCAAATATAACTTTAGTAGTTAATATAAGGTTTTATTAAACGTTTGTTACTTACTTATATGATTTTTCCTCAAAACATACTTTTATAGTATTCTAATAAGAATTTAGTAGTTAATATAAGGTTTTATTAAACATTTGTTATTTACTTATATGATTTTTCCTCAAAACATACTCTTATAGTATTCTAATATGAATTTAGTTGTTAATATAAGGTTTTATTAAACATTTGTTAGTTACTTATCTGATTTCTCCTCAAAACATACTCTTATAGTATTCTAATATGAATTTAGTAGTTAATATAAGGTTTTATTAAACATTTGTTAGTTACTTATATGATTTCTCCTCAAAACATACTCTTATAGTATTTTAATAAAAATTTAGTAGTTAATATAAGGTTTTATTAAACATTTTTTAGTTAATTATATGGTTTTTCATCAAAACATATTCTTATAGTAATCTAATAAGAATTTAGTAGTTAATATAAGGTTTTATTAAACATTTGTTATTTACTTATACGATTTTTTCTCAAAACATACTCAAATAGTATTCTAATATGAGTTTAGTAGTTAATATAAGGTTTTATTAAACATTTGTTAGTTACTTATATGATTTCTCCTCAAAACATACTCTTATAGTATTCTAACATGAATTTAGTAGTTAATATATGGTTTTATTCAACATTTGTTAGTTACTTACACGAGTTTTCCTCAAAACATACTTTTATCGTATTCTAACAACAACTTCTTAGTTAATATATGGTTTTATTAAACGTTTGTTAGTTACTTATATGAATTTTCCTCAAAACATACTCTTATTGTATTCTAATAAGAATTTAGTAGTTAATATAAGGTTTTATTAAACATTTGTTATTTACTTATATAATTTTTCCTCAAAACATACTCATATAGTATTCTAATATGAATTTAGTAGTTAATATAAGGTTTTATTAAACATTTGTTAGTTACTTATATGATTTCTCCTCAAAAAATACTCTTATAGTATTCTAAGATGAATTTAGTAGTTAATATAAGGTTTTATTCAACATTTGTTAGTTACTTATATGATTTTTCCTCCAAACATACTCTTATAGTACTCTAATATGAATTTAGTAGTTAATATAAGGTTTTATTCAACATTTGTTAGTTACTTACATGAGTTTTCCTCAAAACATACTTTTATCGTATTCTAACAACAATTTATTGGTTAATATAAGGTTTTATTAAACATTTGTTAGTTATTGATATGATTTTTCCTCAAAACATACTCTTATAGTATTCTAATAAGAATTTAGTAGTTAATATAAGGTTTATTGAACATTTGTTAGTTACTTACATGAGTTTTCCTCAAAACATACTCTTATTGTATTCTAACAACAATTTCTTTGTTAATATAAGGTTTTATTAAACATTTGTTAGTTACTTATATGATTTATCCTCAAAACATACTCTTATAGTATTCTAATAAGAATTTAGTAGTTAATATAAGGTTTTATTGAACATTTGTTAGTTCTGAACATTTGTTAGTTACTTAAATTAGTTTTCCTCAAAACATACTTTTATCGTATTCTAACAACAATTTCATAGTTAATATAAGGTTTTATTGAACATTTGTTAGTTACTTATATCATATTTCCTAAAAACATAGTCTAATAGTATTCTAATAAGAATTTAGTAGTTAATATAAGGTTTTATTAAACATTTGTTAGTTACATATATGATTTTTCCTCAAAACATACTCTTATAGTATTCTAATATGAATTTAGTAGTTAATATAAGGTTTTATTCAACATTTGTTAGTTACTTATATGATATTTCCTAAAAACATAGTCTAATAGTATTCTAATAAGAATTTTGTAGTTAATATAAGGTTTTATTAAACATTTGTTAGTTACTTATATGATTTCTCCTCAAAACATACTCTTATAGTATTCTAATATGAATTTAGTAGTTAATATAAGGTTTTATTCAACATTTGTTAGTTACTTATATGATTTCTCCTCAAAACATACTCTTATAGTATTCTAATATGAATTTAGTAGTTAATATAAGGTTTTATTAAACATTTGTTAGTTACTTATATGATTTCTCCTCAAAACATACTTTTATCGTATTCTAACAACAATTTCATAGTTAATATAAGGTTTTATTGAACATTTGTTAGTTACTTATATGATATTTCCTAAAAACATAGTCTAATAGTATTCTAATACGAATTTAGTAGTTACTGTAAGGTTTTATTAAACATTTGTTATTTACTTATATGATTTTTCCTCAAAACATACTCTTATAGTATTCTAATATGAATTTAGTAGTTAATATATGGTTTTATTAAACATTTGTTAGTTACTTATATGATTTCTCCTCAAAACATACTCTTACAGTATTCTAATATGAATTTAGTAGTTAATATAAGGTTTTATTCAACATTTGTTAGTTACTTATATGATTTCTCCTCAAAACATACTCTTATAGTATTCTAATATGAATTTAGTAGTTAATATAAGGTTTTATTAAACATTTGTTAGTTACTTATGTGATTTCTCCTCAAAACATACCCTTATAGTATTCTAATAAGAATTTATTAGTTAATATAAGGTTTTATTCAACATTTGTTAGTTACTTACGTGAGTTTTCCTCAAAACATACTTTAATCGTATTCTAACAACAATTTCTTAGTTAATATACAGTTTTATTAAACATTTGTTAGTTACTTATATGATTTTTCCTTAAAACATACTCTTATAGTATTCTAATAAGAATTTAGTAGTTAATAAAAGGTTTTATTAAACATTCGTTATTTACTTATATGATTTTTCCTCAAAACATACTCGTATAGTATTCTAATATGAATTTAGTAGTTAATATAAGGTTTTATTAAACATTTGTTAGTTACTTATATGAGATTTCCTCAAAAACATACTCTTATAGTATTCTAATAAGAATTTAGTAATTAATATAAAGTTTTACTAAACATTCGTTAGTTACTTATATGAGATTTCCTCAAAACATACTCTTATAGTATTCAAATATAAATTTAGTAGTTAATATAAGGTTTTATTAAACATTTGTTAGTTACTTATATGATTTTTCCTAAAAACATACTCCTATAGTATTCTAATACGAATTTAGTAGTTAATGTAAGGTTTTATTAAACATTTGTTATTTACTTATATGATTTTTCCTCAAAACATACTCTTATAGTATTCTAATATGAATTTAGTAGTTAATATATGGTTTTATTAAACATTTGTTAGTTACTTATATGATTTCTCCTCAAAACATACTCTTATAGTATTCTAATATGAATTTAGTAGTTAATATAAGGTTTTATTCAACATTTGTTAGTTACTTATATGATTTCTCCTCAAAACATACTCTTATAGTATTTTAATATGAATTTAGTAGTTAATATAAGGTTTTATTCAACATTTGTTAGTTACTTACATGAGTTTTCCTCAAAACATACTTTGATCGTATTCTAACAACAACTTCTTAGTTAATATATGGTTTTATTAAACGTTTGTTAGTTACTTATATGAATTTTTCTCAAAACATACTTTTATTGTATTCTAACAACAATTTAGTAGGTAATATAAGGTTTTATTAAACATTTGTTAGTTACTTATATGATATTTCCTCAAAACATAATCTAATAGTATTCTAATAAGAATTTAGTAGTTAATATAGGGTTTTATTAAACATTTGTTAGTTACATATATGATTTTTCCTCAAAAGATACTGGTATAGTATTCTAATATGAATTTTGTAGTTAATATAAGGTTTTATCAAACATTTGTTAGTTACTTACATGATTTTTCCTCAAAACATACTCTTATAGTATTCCTATAAGAATTTAGTAGTTAAAATAGGGTTTTATTGAACATTTGTTAGTTACTTACATGAGTTTTCCTCAAAACATAGTTTTATCGTATTCTAACAACAATTTCTTAGTTAATATAAGATTTTATTAAACATTTGTTAGTTACTTATATGATTTATCCTCAAAACATACTTTTATAGTATTCTAATAAGAATTTAGCAGTTAATATAAGGTTTTATTGAACATTTGTTAGTTACTTACATTAGTTTTCCTCAAAACATACTTTTATCGTATTCTAACAACAATTTCATAGTTAATATAAGGTTTTATTAAACATTTGTTAGTTACTTATATGATATTTCCTAAAAACATAGTCTAATAGTATTCTAATAAGAATTTAGTAGTTAATATAGGGTTTTATTAAACATTTGTTAGTTACATATATGATTTTTCCTCAAAACATACTGTTATAGTATTCTAATATGAATTTTGTAGTTAATATAGGGTTTTATTAAACATTTGTTTGTTTCTTACATGATTTTTCCTCAAAACATACTCTTATAGTATTCTAATAAGAATTTAGTAGTTAATGTAAGGTTTTATTGAACATTTGTTAGTTACTTACATGAGTTTCCCTCAAAACATAGTTTTATCGTATTCTAACAACAATTTCTTAGTTAATATAAGGTTTTATTAAACATTTGTTATTTACTTATATGATTTTTCCTCAAAACATACTCTTATAGTATTCTAATATGAATTTAGTTGTTAATATAAGGTTTTATTAAACATTTGTTAGTTACTTATCTGATTTCTCCTCAAAACATACTTTTATAGTATTCTAATAAAAATTTAGTAGTTAATATAAGGTTTTATTAAACATTTGTTAGTTACTTATATGATTTCTCCTCAAAAAATACTCTTATTGTATTCTAAGATGAATTTAGTAGTTAATATAAGGTTTTATTCAACATTTGTTAGTTACTTATATGATTTTTCCTCCAAACATACTCTTATAGTACTCTAATATGAATTTAGTAGTTAATATAAGGTTTTATTCAACATTTGTTAGTTACTTACATGAGTTTTCCTCAAAACATACTTTTATCGTATTCTAACAACAATTTATTGGTTAATATAAGGTTTTATTAAACATTTGTTAGTTATTGATATGATTTTTCCTCAAAACATACTCTTATAGTATTCTAATAAGAATTTAGTAGTTAATATAAGGTTTTATTGAACATTTGTTAGTTACTTACATTAGTTTTCCTCAAAACATACTTTTATCGTATTCTAACAACAATTTCATAGTTAATATAAGGTTTTATTGAACATTTGTTAGTTACTTATATGATATTTCCTAAAAACATAGTCTAATAGTATTCTAATAAGAATTTAGTAGTTAATATAAGGTTTTATTAAACATTTGTTAGTCACATATATGATTTTTCCTCAAAACATACTCTTATAGTATTCTAATATGAATTTAGTAGTTAATATAAGGTTTTATTCAAAATTTGTTAGTTACTTATATGATATTTCCTAAAAACATAGTCTAATAGTATTCTAATAAGAATTTAGTAGTTAATATAAGGTTTTATTAAACATTTGTTAGTTACTTATATGATTTCTCCTCAAAACATACTCTTATAGTATTCTAATATGAATTTAGTAGTTAATATAAGGTTTTATTCAACATTTGTTAGTTACTTATATGATTTCTCCTCAAAACATACTCTTATAGTATTCTAATATGAATTTAGTAGTTAATATAAGGTTTTATTCAACATTTGTTAGTTACTTATATGATTTCTCCTCAAAACATACTCTTATAGTATTCTAATAAGAATTTAGCAGTTAATATAAGGTTTTATTGAACATTTGTTAGTTACTTACATTAGTTTTCCTCAAAACATACTTTTATCGTATTCTAACAACAATTTCATAGTTAATATAAGGTTTTATTAAACATTTGTTAGTTACTTATATGATATTTCCTAAAAACATAGTCTAATAGTATTCTAATAAGAATTTAGTAGTTAATATAGGGTTTTATTAAACATTTGTTAGTTACATATATGATTTTTCCTCAAAACATACTGTTATAGTATTCTAATATGAATTTTGTAGTTAATATAGGGTTTTATTAAACATTTGTTTGTTTCTTACATGATTTTTCCTCAAAACATACTCTTATAGTATTCTAATAAGAATTTAGTAGTTAATATAAGGTTTTATTGAACATTTGTTAGTTACTTACATGAGTTTCCCTCAAAACATAGTTTTATCGTATTCTAACAACAATTTCTTAGTTAATATAAGGTTTTATTAAACATTTGTTATTTACTTATATGATTTTTCCTCAAAACATACTCTTATAGTATTCTAATATGAATTTAGTTGTTAATATAAGGTTTTATTAAACATTTGTTAGTTACTTATCTGATTTCTCCTCAAAACATACTTTTATAGTATTCTAATAAAAATTTAGTAGTTAATATAAGGTTTTATTAAACATTTGTTAGTTACTTATATGATTTCTCCTCAAAAAATACTCTTATTGTATTCTAAGATGAATTTAGTAGTTAATATAAGGTTTTATTCAACATTTGTTAGTTACTTATATGATTTTTCCTCCAAACATACTCTTATAGTACTCTAATATGAATTTAGTAGTTAATATAAGGTTTTATTCAACATTTGTTAGTTACTTACATGAGTTTTCCTCAAAACATACTTTTATCGTATTCTAACAACAATTTATTGGTTAATATAAGGTTTTATTAAACATTTGTTAGTTATTGATATGATTTTTCCTCAAAACATACTCTTATAGTATTCTAATAAGAATTTAGTAGTTAATATAAGGTTTTATTGAACATTTGTTAGTTACTTACATTAGTTTTCCTCAAAACATACTTTTATCGTATTCTAACAACAATTTCATAGTTAATATAAGGTTTTATTGAACATTTGTTAGTTACTTATATGATATTTCCTAAAAACATAGTCTAATAGTATTCTAATAAGAATTTAGTAGTTAATATAAGGTTTTATTAAACATTTGTTAGTCACATATATGATTTTTCCTCAAAACATACTCTTATAGTATTCTAATATGAATTTAGTAGTTAATATAAGGTTTTATTCAAAATTTGTTAGTTACTTATATGATATTTACTAAAAACATAGTCTAATAGTATTCTAATAAGAATTTAGTAGTTAATATAAGGTTTTATTAAACATTTGTTAGTTACTTATATGATTTCTCCTCAAAACATACTCTTATAGTATTCTAATATGAATTTAGTAGTTAATATAAGGTTTTATTCAACATTTGTTAGTTACTTATATGATTTCTCCTCAAAACATACTCTTATAGTATTCTAATATGAATTTAGTAGTTAATATAAGGTTTTATTCAACATTTGTTAGTTACTTATATGATTTCTCCTCAAAACATACTCTTATAGTATTCTAATATGAATTTAGTAGTTAATATAAGGTTTTATTAAACATTTGTTAGTTACTTACATTAGTTTTCCTCAAAACATACTTTTATCGTATTCTAACAACAATTTCATAGTTAATATAAGGTTTTATTGAACATTTGTTAGTTACTTATATGATATTTCCTAAAAACATAGTCTAATAGTATTCTAATACGAATTTAGTAGTTAATGTAAGGTTTTATTAAACATTTGTTATTTACTTATATGATTTTTCCTCAAAACATACTCTTATAGTATTCTAATATGAATTTAGTAGTTAATATATGGTTTTATTAAACATTTGTTAGTTACTTATATGATTTCTCCTCAAAACATACTCTTACAGTATTCTAATATGAATTTAGTAGTTAATATAAGGTTTTATTCAACATTTGTTAGTTACTTATATGATTTCTCCTCAAAACATACTCTTATAGTATTCTAATATGAATTTAGTAGTTAATATAAGGTTTTATTAAACATTTGTTAGTTACTTATATGATTTCTCCTCAAAACATACCCTTATAGTATTCTAATAAGAATTTAGTAGTTAATATAAGGTTTTATTCAACATTTGTTAGTTACTTACGTGAGTTTTCCTCAAAACATACTTTAATCGTATTCTAACAACAATTTCTTAGTTAATATACAGTTTTATTAAACATTTGTTAGTTACTTATATGATTTTTCCTTAAAACATACTCTTATAGTATTCTAATAAGAATTTAGTAGTTAATAAAAGGTTTTATTAAACATTCGTTATTTACTTATATGATTTTTCCTCAAAACATACTCATATAGTATTCTAATATGAATTTAGTAGTTAATATAAGGTTTTATTAAACATTTGTTAGTTACTTATATGAGATTTCCTCAAAAACATACTCTTATAGTATTCTAATAAGAATTTAGTAATTAATATAAAGTTTTACTAAACATTCGTTAGTTACTTATATGAGATTTCCTCAAAACATACTCTTATAGTATTCAAATATAAATTTAGTAGTTAATATAAGGTTTTATTAAACATTTGTTAGTTACTTATATGATTTCTCCTCAAAACATACTCTTATAGTATTCTAATATGAATTTAGTAGTTAATATAAGGTTTTATTCAACATTTGTTAGTTACTTATATGATTTCTTCTCAAAACATACTCTTATAGTATTTTAATATGAATTTAGTAGTTAATATAAGGTTTTATTCAACATTTGTTAGTTACTTACATGAGTTTTCCTCAAAACATACTTTGATCGTATTCTAATAACAATTTATTGGTTAATATAAGGTTTTATTAAACATTTGTTAGTTACTTATATGATTTCTCCTCAAAACATACTCTTATAGTATTCTAATAAGAATTTAGTAGTTAATATAAGGTTTTATTAAACATTTGTTAGTTAATTATATGGTTTTTCCTCAAAACATACTCTTATAGTATTCTAATAAGAATTTAGTAGTTAATATAAGGTTTTATTAAACATTTGTTATTTACTTATACGATTTTTTCTCAAAACATACTCATATAGTATTCTAATATGAATTTAGTAATTAATATAAGGTTTTATTAAACATTACTTAGTTACTTATTTGATTTCTCCTCAAAACATACTCTTATAGTATTCTAATATGAATTTAGTTGTTAATATAAGGTTTTATTAAACATTTGTTAGTTACTTATATGATTTCTCCTCAAAACATACTCTTATAGTATTCTAATATGAATTTAGTAGTTAATATAAGGTTTTATTAAACATTTGTTAGTTACTTATATGATTTCTCCAAAAACATACTCTTATAGTATTCTAATAAAAATTTAGTAGTTAATATAAGGTTTTATAAAACATTTTTTAGTTAATTATATGGTTTTTCCTCAAAACATACTCTTATAGTATTCTAAGAAGAATTTAGTAGTTAATATAAGGTTTTATTAAACATTTGTTATTTACTTATACGATTTTTTCTCAAAACATACTCAAATAGTATTCTAATACGAGTTTAGTAGTTAATATAAGGTTTTATTAAATATTTGTTAGTTACTTATATGATTTCTCCTCAAAACATACTCTTATAGTATTCTAACATGAATTTAATAGTTAATTTAAGGTTTTATTCAACATTTGTTAGTTACTTACATGAGTTTTCCTCAAAACATACTTTTATCGTATTCTAACAACAATTTCATAGTTAATATAAGGTTTTATTAAACATTTGTTAGTTACTTATATGATATTTCCTAAAAACATAGTCTAATAGTATTCTAATAAGAATTTAGTAGTTAATATAGGGTTTTATTAAACATTTGTTAGTTACATATATGATTTTTCCTCAAAACATACTATTATAGTATTCTAATATGAATTTTGTAGTTAATATAGGGTTTTATTAAACATTTGTTTGTTTCTTACATGATTTTTCCTCAAAACATACTCTTATAGTATTCTAATAAGAATTTAGTAGTTAATATAAGGTTTTATTGAACATTTGTTAGTTACTTACATGAGTTTCCCTCAAAACATAGTTTTATCGTATTCTAACAACAATTTCTTAGTTAATATAAGGTTTTATTAAACATTTGTTATTTACTTATATGATTTTTCCTCAAAACATACTCTTATAGTATTCTAATATGAATTTAGTTGTTAATATAAGGTTTTATTAAACATTTGTTAGTTACTTATCTGATTTCTCCTCCAAACATACTTTTATAGTATTCTAATAAAAATTTAGTAGTTAATATAAGGTTTTATTAAACATTTGTTAGTTACTTATATGATTTCTCCTCAAAAAATACTCTTATTGTATTCTAAGATGAATTTAGTAGTTAATATAAGGTTTTATTCAACATTTGTTAGTTACTTATATGATTTTTCCTCCAAACATACTCTTATAGTACTCTAATATGAATTTAGTAGTTAATATAAGGTTTTATTCAACATTTGTTAGTTACTTACATGAGTTTTCCTCAAAACATACTTTTATCGTATTCTAACAACAATTTATTGGTTAATATAAGGTTTTATTAAACATTTGTTAGTTACTTAAATGAGTTTTCCTCAAAACGTACTCTTATAGTATTCTAACAACAACTTCTTAGTTAATATATGGTTTTATTAAACGTTTGTTAGTTACTTACATTAGTTTTCCTCAAAACATACTTTTATCGTATTCTAACAACAATTTAGTAGGTAATATAAGGTTTTATTAAACATTTGTTAGTTACTTATATGATATTTCCTCAAAACATAGTCTAATAGTATTCTAATAAGAATTTAGTAGTTAACATAAGGTTTTATTAAACATTTGTTAGTTACATATATGATTTTTCCTCAAAAGATACTCTTATAGTATTCTAATATGAATTTTGTAGTTAATATAAGGTTTTATCAAACATTTGTTAGTTACTTACATGATTTTTCCTCAAAACATACTCTTATAGTATTCCAATAAGAATTTAGTAGTTAAAATAGGGTTTTATTGAACATTTGTTAGTTACTTACATGAGTTTTCCTCAAAACATAGTTTTATCGTATTCTAACAACAATTTCTTAGTTAATATAAGATTTTATGAAACATTTGTTAGTTACTTATATGATTTATCCTCAAAACATACTTTTATAGTATTCTAATAAGAATTTAGTAGTTAATATAAGGTTTTATTGAACATTTGTTAGTTACTTACATTAGTTTTCCTCAAAACATACTTTTATCGTATTCTAACAACAATTTCATAGTTAATATAAGGTTTTATTAAACATTTGTTAGTTACTTATATGATATTTCCTAAAAACATAGTCTAATAGTATTCTAATAAGAATTTAGTAGTTAATATAGGGTTTTATTAAACATTTGTTAGTTACATATATGATTTTTCCTCAAAACATACTGTTATAGTATTCTAATATGAATTTTGTAGTTAATATAGGGTTTTATTAAACATTTGTTTGTTTCTTACATGATTTTTCCTCAAAACATACTCTTATAGTATTCTAATAAGAATTTAGTAGTTAATATAAGGTTTTATTGAACATTTGTTAGTTACTTACATGAGTTTTCCTCAAAACATAGTTTTATCGTATTCTAACAACAATTTCTTAGTTAATATAAGGTTTTATTAAACATTTGTTATTTACTTATATGATTTTTCCTCAAAACATACTCTTATAGTATTCTAATATGAATTTAGTTGTTAATATAAGGTTTTATTAAACATTTGTTAGTTACTTATCTGATTTCTCCTCAAAACATACTTTTATAGTATTCTAATAAAAATTTAGTAGTTAATATAAGGTTTTATTAAACATTTGTTAGTTACTTATATGATTTCTCCTCAAAAAATACTCTTATAGTATTCTAAGATGAATTTAGTAGTTAATATAAGGTTTTGTTCAACATTTGTTAGTTACTTATATGATTTTTCCTCCAAACATACTCTTATAGTACTCTAATATGAATTTAGTAGTTAATATAAGGTTTTATTCAACATTTGTTAGTTACTTACATGAGTTTTCCTCAAAACATACTTTTATCGTATTCTAACAACAATTTATTGGTTAATATAAGGTTTTATTAAACATTTGTTAGTTATTGATATGATTTTTTATCAAAACATACTCTTATAGTATTCTAATAAGAATTTAGTAGTTAATATAAGGTTTATTGAACATTTGTTAGTAACTTACATGAGTTTTCCTCAAAACAAACTCTTATTGTATTCTAACAACAATTTCTTTGTTAATATAAGGTTTTATTAAACATTTGTTAGTTACTTATATGATTTATCCTCAAAACATACTCTTATAGTATGCTAATAAGAATTTAGTAGTTAATATAAGGTTTTATTGAACATTTGTTATTTACTTACATTAGTTTTCCTCAAAACATACTTTTATCGTATTCTAACAACAATTTCATAGTTAATATAAGGTTTTATTGAACATTTGTTAGTTACTTATATGATATTTCCTAAAAACATAGTCTAATAGTATTCTAATAAGAATTTAGTAGTTAATATAAGGTTTTATTAAACATTTGTTAGTCACATATATGATTTTTCCTCAAAACATACTCTTATAGTATTCTAATATGAATTTAGTAGTTAATATAAGGTTTTATTCAAAATTTGTTAGTTACTTATATGATATTTCCTAAAAACATAGTCTAATAGTATTCTAATAAGAATTTAGTAGTTAATATAAGGTTTTATTAAACATTTGTTAGTTACTTATATGATTTCTCCTCAAAACATACTCTTATAGTTTTCTAATATGAATTTAGTAGTTAATATAAGGTTTTATTCAACATTTGTTAGTTACTTATATGATTTCTCCTCAAAACATACTCTTATAGTATTCTAATATGAATTTAGTAGTTAATATAAGGTTTTATTAAACATTTGTTAGTTACTTATATGATTTCTCCTCAAAACATACCCTTATAGTATTCTAATAAGAATTTAGTAGTTAATATAAGGTTTTATTCAACATTTGTTAGTTACTTACGTGAGTTTTCCTCAAAACATACTTTAATCGTATTCTAACAACAATTTCTTAGTTAATATACAGTTTTATTAAACATTTGTTAGTTACTTATATGATTTTTCCTTAAAACATACTCTTATAGTATTCTAATAAGAATTTAGTAGTTAATAAAAGGTTTTATTAAACATTCGTTATTTACTTATATGATTTTTCCTCAAAACATACTCATATAGTATTCTAATATGAATTTAGTAGTTAATATAAGGTTTTATTAAACATTTGTTAGTTACTTATATGAGATTTCCTCAAAAACATACTCTTATAGTATTCTAATAAGAATTTAGTAATTAATATAAAGTTTTACTAAACATTCGTTAGTTACTTATATGAGATTTCCTCAAAACATACTCTTATAGTATTCAAATATAAATTTAGTAGTTAATATAAGGTTTTATTAAACATTTGTTAGTTACTTATATGATTTTTCCTAAAAACATACTCCTATAGTATTCTAATACCAATTTAGTAGTTAATGTAAGGTTTTATTAAACATTTGTTATTTACTTATATGATTTTTCCTCAAAACATACTCTTATAGTATTCTAATATGAATTTAGTAGTTAATATATGGTTTTATTAAACATTTGTTAGTTACTTATATGATTTCTCCTCAAAACATACTCTTATAGTATTCTAATATGAATTTAGTAGTTAATATAAGGTTTTATTCAACATTTGTTAGTTACTTATATGATTTCTCCTCAAAACATACTCTTATAGTATTTTAATATGAATTTAGTAGTTAATATAAGGTTTTATTCAACATTTGTTAGTTACTTACATGAGTTTTCCTCAAAACATACTTTGATCGTATTCTAACAACAATTTATTGGTTAATATAAGGTTTTATTAAACATTTGTTAGTTACTTATATGATTTCTCCTCAAAACATACTCTTATAGTATTCTAATAAGAATTTAGTAGTTAATATAAGGTTTTATTAAACATTTGTTAGTTAATTATATGGTTTTTCCTCAAAACATACTCTTATAGTATTCTAATAAGAATTTAGTAGTTAATATAAGGTTTTATTAAACATTTGTTATTTACTTATACGATTTTTTCTCAAAACATACTCATATAGTATTCTAATATGAATTTAGTAATTAATATAAGGTTTTATTAAACATTAGTTAGTTACTTATTTGATTTCTCCTCAAAACATACTCTTATAGTATTCTAATATGAATTTAGTTGTTAATATAAGGTTTTATTAAACATTTGTTAGTTACTTATATGATTTCTCCTCAAAACATACTCTTATAGTATTCTAATATGAATTTAGTAGTTAATATAAGGTTTTATTAAACATTTATTAGTTACTTATATGATTTCTCCAAAAACATACTCTTATAGTATTCTAATAAAAATTTAGTAGTTAATATAAGGTTTTATTAAACATTTTTTAGTTAATTATATGGTTTTTCCTCAAAACATACTCTTATAGTATTCTAATAAGAATTTAGTAGTTAATATAAGGTTTTATTAAACATTTGTTATTTACTTATACGATTTTTTCTCAAAACATACTCAAATAATATTCTAATACGAGTTTAGTAGTTAATATAAGGTTTTATTAAATATTTGTTAGTTACTTATATGATTTCTCCTCAAAACATACTCTTATAGTATTCTAACATGAATTTAGTAGTTAATTTAAGGTTTTATTCAACATTTGTTAGTTACTTACATGAGTTTTCCTCAAAACATACTTTTATCGTATTCTAACAACAACTTCTTAGTTAATATATGGTTTTTTTAAACGTTTGTTAGTTACTTATATGAATTTTTCTCAAAACATACTTTTATTGTATTCTAACAACAATTTAGTAGGTAATATAAGGTTTTATTAAACATTTGTTAGTTACTTATATGATATTTCCTCAAAACATAGTCTAATAGTATTCTAATAAGAATTTAGTAGTTAATATAAGGTTTTATTAAACATTTGTTAGTTACATATATGATTTTTCCTCAAAAGATACTGGTATAGTATTCTAATATGAATTTTGTAGTTAATATAAGGTTTTATCAAACATTTGTTAGTTACTTACATGATTTTTCCTCAAAACATACTCTTATAGTATTCCAATAAGAATTTAGTAGTTAAAATAGGGTTTTATTGGACATTTGTTAGTTACTTACATGAGTTTTCCTCAAAACATACTTTTATCGTATTCTAACAACAATTTATTGGTTAATATAAGGTTTTATTAAACATTTGTTAGTTACTTATATGATTTATACTCAAAACATACTTTTATAGTATTCTAATAAGAATTTAGTAGTTAATATAAGGTTTTATTGAACATTTGTTAGTTACTTACATTAGTTTTCCTCAAAACATACTTTTATCGTATTCTAACAACAATTTCATAGTTAATATAAGGTTTTATTAAACATTTGTTAGTTACTGATATGATATTTCCTAAAAACATAGTCTAATAGTATTCTAATAAGAATTTAGTAGTTAATATAGGGTTTTATTAAACATTTGTTAGTTACATATATGATTTTTCCTCAAAACATACTGTTATAGTATTCTAATATGAATTTTGTAGTTAATATAGGGTTTTATTAAACATTTGTTTGTTTCTTACATGATTTTTCCTCAAAACATACTCTTATAGTATTCTAATAAGAATTTAGTAGTTAATATAAGGTTTTATTGAACATTTGTTAGTTACTTACATGAGTTTCCCTCAAAACATAGTTTTATCGTATTCTAACAACAATTTCTTAGTTAATATAAGGTTTTATTAAACATTTGTTATTTACTTATATGATTTTTCCTCAAAACATACTCTTATAGTATTCTAATATGAATTTAGTTGTTAATATAAGGTTTTATTAAACATTTGTTAGTTACTTATCTGATTTCTCCTCAAAACATACTTTTATAGTATTCTAATAAAAATTTAGTAGTTAATATAAGGTTTTATTAAACATTTGTTAGTTACTTATATGATTTCTCCTCAAAAAATACTCTTATTGTATTCTAAGATGAATTTAGTAGTTAATATAAGGTTTTATTCAACATTTGTTAGTTACTTATATGATTTTTCCTCCAAACATACTCTTATAGTACTCTAATATGAATTTAGTAGTTAATATAAGGTTTTATTCAACATTTGTTAGTTACTTACATGAGTTTTCCTCAAAACATACTTTTATCGTATTCTAACAACAATTTATTGGTTAATTTAAGGTTTTATTAAACATTTGTTAGTTACTTAAATGAGTTTTCCTCAAAACATACTCTTATAGTATTCTAACAACAACTTCTTAGTTAATATATGGTTTTATTAAACGTTTGTTAGTTACTTACATTAGTTTTCCTCAAAACATACTTTTATCGTATTCTAACAACAATTTAGTAGGTAATATAAGGTTTTATTAAACATTTGTTAGTTACTTATATGATATTTCCTCAAAACATAGTCTAATAGTATTCTAATAAGAATTTAGTAGTTAACATAAGGTTTTATTAAACATTTGTTAGTTACATATATGATTTTTCCTCAAAAGATACTCTTATAGTATTCTAATATGAATTTTGTAGTTAATATAAGGTTTTATCAAACATTTGTTAGTTACTTACATGATTTTTCCTCAAAACATACTCTTATAGTATTCATCCTCAATGGATAGGATACAATTCAGATCACCCAGCACGACCCAAGGCCGGTCCATCTGATCAGCAATGCCTTTTAAATCTTCCCATAGATCAACTCTGTCAGCTTTTGAATTGTGAGCATATATGAATGTAGCTGCGAACTTGAGCTTTCTGTCTACTGATTCCACTTCACAGTGGATGTACTGATCTTTCACGGCTTGTATGTTCACATTAAAAACAGCCGGATTCCAGGTTACCCAAATGCGCCCTTTGCTACTGCTACTCCCATTAACACAGACCTCCTATCCATACATCAATCGTCTCCTCACCTATTCAAAGTTTTTCTGTAATAATTTGGTTTCTAGTAGCCCTATTAGGCTTATATCATTATCAAAACAATAGCTTGTAATCAAGCTATTCTTCACGGGGTCATAAATCACCGTGGTATTCCATGCTGCAATTTTAATTCTATCCATCAGACTTCAGGACGTGGGTGCTACTCCCACAAACTGGCGGAAACTGCTGGTCATACATCCTCAGATTTTCTTCCTCACATTCAGCAATTAAGATAGAGAATAAAGAGTCCTTACCAAGCGGAGCAACTGCATCAATCTGTTTCCCTTTATCTGAACTCCAATTCGGGGATCTCCCGAGTTTTCTGTTCACCACTGTACTCCAAGAGTGCCCCAAATCAACCTGGCCAGAGCAGCTCGGCATCACAGTGCCACCATTCCCAGCAGAAGGTACCACTGAACCCCTATCCTTACCATTCTCATTACCAACTCCCTGATTTAAGCAACTGGTCTCAGAGGAAACCATTCCCAAAGAAACAGACGGGCCTTCCATCCCTTCTTTCATAGCTTGCAGCAACTGCAAAGTGTGTTCAGAAATGCCAACCGGAACCCAGGACCCCTCTTTTTTTCTTATCTGTTAGCACTCCCTGGTTGCTGCCATATCTAAACCCCTACACATGCATACTCTCAGGCGCTCTATTTCTAACCCAGCTTCCCATCTGTCTCTCTTGAAGAGGCCTTAGACCACACGCTTCCAAAGTGTGCCCAAATTTTTTGCAATGAAAACACTTCGGCGGTAGCCATTCAAACACAATCTATTGTTGATAAGAAGTAGCATCAGTATTTTCGATTTCCACAGCTGAGAGGCTCGCCTCCTCAACTGATACATCCACCAGCAATCTAGCATAAGAGAGCCTCTCTCCTCTAGCCGTTCTGCCATCGATGCAAATCGGTGTCCCAATTGAACTCCCCAGACGGCTAAGATTTGTGTTTGTGAACAAGGTGGGATCCAGATCCGGAACACTAACCCAGCAAGGGATGCGATCAAATACACTCCATGAAATCGGCATCCCCGCATACCATCGTTTCAGTATTAGGGGTCTAGAGCCATTTAAGTTCCACGGCCCATTGCTCAGAACCCAGGCAAGGTCCTCCTCAGCTCTGAATTTAAATATGAAGACGCCATTTGCTTTCTGGAAAACTTCTGGGCTTTCAATCTGCCATTTCTCATCAACAAATGCCTTAACCACAGCAAAAGGAATTCGGTCACCTGAGATAACCCCAATCAGGGTAGCAGACCAGGCTTTCCTCGAATCCACCACATCCTCTTCCCTAATTTTGAGCTTTCCTTTCTTGACATCTGTAACGGCCCAGAATTATGATTTCCGGGTTACGTTTCAAGGGATGAAACCCCTTGTTCGGATCTTGCAATCCAGGTACGGGTCGAGGTTTCAAACTCATTTTAGGATTAGTAGAAAGGGGGATTTCAAACCCTAAAAGCCACGAAGGGTCGTTGGGTACCCTCAACCTGTCTTAAGACTATGTCGCGAAATTCAGTTCAAATGAAAGGAAAGCGGAAGCAAAGTTAAGGTACAAAGTGTCACGGCAGAGCCGGGTCAAAAACCAAAACGTACGCGAATGATTACCCTTTATACCAAGTTAGAGAATTAGCCAGATTCTTCAATTCGCTAAAAGGAAACCCCGTCATACAGACATCGAGCACTCAAAATCTGCAGAAAATACCTTAAAAAAAGAACGGGGAAAGGAGTCAGATCGAGCCACTCATGCGGGACCGGCAGTCCTCGCTGAGGCCACATAGTATGTGCTATACCTAATAAAGATGCTTCTAGGTGCAAGGCGGAATATTAACACACTAACATGCTCCTAAGATCAAGTGCATAAATATAATAAGGCCTTAGCACCGAATACCAAGTGGTATATCCCTCTTCTACCTCCACCCCCTTCCGATAGGGCGGAGACTGGCCAGCTCGTGAATGCATTCCATCATAATCGGGTGGCACGCATGCCCAACCCGCTCCACAATAAAGCCCGCAGGCGTCTCATAATATAAGGAAGTTCATGACTCGATCGACTCAGGACGGGACCCGATGAGACTAGGTCGTCCTATAACCCTAGCAATGACTCTAGTTACTTCACAGATAACGGCCGTTCTATTTCAAACGCATAGAGTGAGCAGATGCTCATTCAATTAGTGCAACCTAAACAGGATACTACATGGCATGCTTTTATGCATATGCAACACCTAACATAAAATGCAACAACAGGCATGAATGTCCAACCTGAGTAAGCCCCCTAGGGAACTTACCTGAAGTCTTCACATCCAATTAACCAGCAAACAAGCCACTTAGATAATCATCCATCGGTCCACAAGCCACTCAGAGAATCATCCAATCACACTAGCAAGTAATAAGCAAGGAACAACTCATCAATACATACTTAATTAACACACAAGTAGGCTTTCCAGTCAACACAGGATTCAACAATATTTCATTCAAATAATCTGGCATTCTCATCATTCTCCATTAACCTTGTTCCAATCAAGTACGAAGCCTAGTCCAAAGCCTTACAAAGGCCGTCATTCAAAACATCTTACTTCATATAAAACTCAGGTTTTACTTAACCATTTTCTCAAGTAAACCATCACTTATCAAATCCTCAAATACTCAACAAAACCATACATCCCCAAAACATCATAAGAAACCAACCATTATCGTGTATGAATCTTTATGTAATTAGTCATCAACTATTCATTTTCCCACTAAATATTTATGCGTCAAGTGGTCATACAATATCATTCATATTCAAAGAGTAAACAAGGATAAGCCCACTTATAGAAAAACCACTTCAAGAAAGGTCGACTCATAAAGACAAAAGATCACTTACAAGTTACAAGTTCTTAAGATGCCTTTTATATCTCATACACTTGATCACATCTTACTACTCGTATTTTACTAATCAAGAACATTAATCATATGACATTCAATAAGCCACTCCTACTTAAAAGTATGTCTCTATAAGAAAAATCCTATCATATTTTATATACAAGGAATCAAGTGAGTGGATCTTTATCTCAATCACATAAATTATATCATTAAGCAGTTAAATGGAAACTTATTGGATTTCTATAAAACAATTTACCGTTTGAACATAACCGATGCGAAAGTCATTTCTTCCAAAACCAAATTGGGTTAGTTCTCTTTATAAATACAGTATGTGAAAGAACGCATTTTTCCATGCTTAAATATGGCCAATGACAGGAACAAGAACAAAACCCAATTCAATAGAAGGTGACAGTCAAAACCAAATCAATTAATTCATTACCCAGATTTAAAAGTTAAATTTCAACTAAGGTCCAAGCCCAAGGAATATACCCTTGATTCAATAGAAATGAGGGAGGGAAATGGTGGAATCGGGGCTGTCTTATAGCTCGTCAGTGGTGGAGTGGCATCGACTTCAAGGGCTCAGGGAAGGCTGCTCGGGCCTCGAGATGCTTGGTGGCCCTCGGCTAGTTGGCTTCGGAGTTCAGCGACAGGGCTATATGAGAAGGAGAAGGAGATTCGTCGTCATCCGGCCTCGTCGACGTCAGGAGCGAGCGGGGAAAGCTCGAGAGGACATCAGGCAAGAGAACAGAGGTAGAGAGAGAAGTGAGATCGTCGTCGAAGGCTCAGAGGTAGAGAGAGAAGTGAGATCGTCATCGAAGGCTCGCTGTCAGGGCTCGTTTGCGTCGACCTTCGTCTTAGCTGTGTGGACGGAGGCGTGTTGGTGTTCGGTGTGTAGTAGCAGTCAACCGGGGAGGAATGAGGGGGAGGAGCCTCGGTCTTAGTGTCTCCGATAGTGAGTCCGAAGGAGTGAGAGGAGAGGAGCGTGAGATTCACCAATGGCGATGGAGGTAGCAGGACTGGCCAGCCCCGACGGCGGGCGTAGGTGCGAAGGGGATAAATGGGCGGCCATGGTCGGCGCTGTCACTCCTCCATGGCGGCTGCTGCATTCGACGGAAGGAGGGAATGAGGTTGACGAAGTGGTGACGGCGTGGGTTGAACAGGGGCAGCGCCGGCTACGAGCGAGGAAGGCGGAGGCGGGGACAGCCATGGAAGATCGATCTGCGAACGGGAGGGAAGCGAGAGAGCAAGAGAGTGAGAGCGCAAGAGGGAGAGAGAGCGAGGTCGCAAGAGAGAGCGGCTCCGGGAGAGGAGGAGAGGGAGCCATGGGTGAGGCTTGAAGCTTGGAGGAGGAAGAAAGGTGCGGCTGCTCTCCACATTTGAGAATGACAGTTGAGCAATGAAGGTAAGAGAGTTTTATACCCGGCCAATTAGGGTTAGATGTGGTCATGTTACTTCTCAAAATTAACCCACTCTTTTTAGTTTGTAAAATTTCTACCCCATTGAATCAATAATCTAATAATAATTGGAATTACAAAAACATTCTCAAGTTCCGAGGTGAGAAGGCGGGAATAAGTCAATTCTTAATCAAATTCAAAATCATGCCAGGATCTGCTTAAAAGATTTGAATAAAATAATCGCTCAAGGATGGAATTTTCAAACCTCTCAAATCTTAGAATCGGAATGATTATAAATCACTATTTTAATAATTTAATATTATAAAATTTCCCGGTCTTTACATCATCCACCTCTAAAAACAAGTCTCATCCCCGAGACTAAAATCATTCTAAAACAAGGGGATGAAGTTTGAAATTGGTGAGTCCAAGGATCATGTCATTGGCCCCCTAAGCCCCTCATAAGGGCCCGTATGAGGTTCTCACAGTACCCATGACGTGATCATAATATTCCCAATTGGTCGTAGCAAGTATGCAATATGGGCCTTTACCACACCTTTACCTTGACCTTTCGGTTATATCATAACTCGAAAGCAACTATAGCGCCCCTACTAGGTCTTAGCAAGCATTCTATATGCGCCCCTATAAGATGCATGTATCCACTTCGTGAGACGTTATAGTATAAGCCCGGGTTGAAAAGTTTCAGAAGGGATTCCGCAATTGAAAAAGATTAATCTCAAAATCGTTGAAATCCTCGGTAACGTTTATTCTTTAAAATTCCAAGTAATTCCTTTTCAAACCGCTCAAAATCTTCAAATAAGACGTTTAACCAAGCAATTTTACACCAAAACAAGTAAAATCCATTTGATCGGAATTTCGTCAAAATCCTCCAAACCCAAATCAGTTTCCCGCATAACAGTCAATCAAATTCAGAAGCTCGGAGGTGGAATCATCTACCTCTAAGGGCTAATCCCATATTCTCTTCCTAGTTTCCAGATCATGCAATATCATTCACAACTCAACAAGTACCATAACCAAAAGTCACATCAACTCTTATATAAGCATAATATCATGAGTCATCTCACACATGGCAGGTCCCACATCATATCATAGTCACAAACCATCACATAACCGTCTGACATAAACATAAACATGCCAACAAGTCTCAAGTACCAAAGAAACAACAAGCCTCAACATACTACGAATCATAAGATATAGCTTATATCATATTGAAGGCATCACAAGTGCATAATCGAATGTTCATCACTTATCACGTAAGCACACATGTCCAAAAATCAAGGGGTTAGATGTTATGGGGTTAGTACGTCAGTACACATCAATCTCACTATCGAATATCGATATTGCAACACAAGTAGAACAGATTCATCACGTTAACATATCAACACAACAAAGTCATGCATGCTATTAAGATTCAGAAAAAGGAAGATCAAGCAGTATATAAATCATCAAAATGTCAGCATGCTCTGAAAGACATCACCTTAACTCATCACAATATCGAATGACAATCATTTAGAAATCATGCACCATTATCTCATATATACTAATCATGATCATACTTCAAGTCATATTCATCATTTACATAACCAATAATCATGCGTGTCAACCATATAGTACACATCATGCTTACTACCACATAATAAAACATCATGCTTCCACATAATAGCACATCATTATCCCATATTTCATACTCATCATTACTTCATATGTCATATCACAGCACGTCCTAACATGCTTCTAAACTAATATAACAGGATATCAAAGTATTAATATATCATGGTAACACTTGTCACTACCAACTAGATTTTAATATTGCATATCAACATGTAATTCCATATCAGGTTCATCATGGTCGTTATCTAACATCATGCCAGCAGATATAAATAAATCACAAAATCAAGAAAATTCCTCACATCATACCAGTCAAAATAAAACACAATCCCCACTCACCCATCTCCACTCTCAAGCCAAGATTAATCCTCTTCTAGACTGAATAACACTAACTCCGACAAAATCCCCTAAAGAAATCCCAATTCATTTCGATACTCTAATCTCACCCCTCATTCCATCAACCACTCCCACACACCATCCACCTCTAAGAACCCAACTCCTATCTCTAACTTCACACCCGAAAACCCTCTCATACTATATCATCAATACTCTCAAAAGTCATTCCCCACACTTCATATACTACTCAAGACATCACAAGCATCATACCCTGCTAACCACATGGATCCCTCTCTCGCGTCTTACCTCGTAATACCATCGATCATCCCAACCACCTAGAAGTCTTTTACCACTCATCAACCACCCCACAAGAGAACCCTCACCCACAAGTTCAAAGAAGAAGCAATCATGGACATTATTACAGATAATGACCACATCATATCAACTAGCATTTATATCAATAGCATCATTAGTTCAGCATTAAATATTGCAACTGCGTCGATAAATCTCAATTTACCGTCATGCTCAATCATTATTACAAATCATCATATATGCACATAATCAAGTCAAGCTAGCAAGTTTCATCATAACCTTATCTAATAGACAGTTCAGGTTTCTCAGCATTTGCAATTCACATTTTATAGGTAACGAATTTAGATCATGCTTAGCAACTCAAGCATCAACGCATCAAGACATCATCTACATTAGAACTGTAAGGCACCGAATCATATCATCGTAAACAATAGACAATCAGACAACAATTATTACCAAGTCAGCACATGAACACATAAATGTCACCATCAAAGCAGTGCAACATAGTTATCAACATATTCAGGAAGGTTAGCAATTCAAACAGAGGACATTCCCGCCTGCAAGTCATATCCTATTCGATAGCCGCAATCCTCGAAACATACCTGTCCCACCAACACCGTCGATCATGAGGCTTGTGGGTTATGGGCCCACGCTTCCGTCACACTGCTCTATCGCTATGCAACTTCTTTTCTCTTTCAAGCAGTCGCTCACCCAATGTATCGCACATGACTCCAAGTTAGCAAAGATAAGGGAGTGACAACAGCGTGCAACCCAATGTTCCTTTCGGAACCAAACATAGACCAAGGCTAAGAACGACAAGACTAAAGACTAGACTTCGACCCGGGAATAACAACGATGCCCTTATGAAAGTCTATTAGGTTATAATCGCGACAAGTGACACGAATTCATCATGGAACGTATCAATTGCACTAGTCCACACTAACATGTACCTATCTCAAAGGGGACAACGTTCGTATTCACTTTCAAAGGCACAATCGAGTACTACAACATGCATGTGAGACAAGCTAGTAGCATATTATTCCACGAAACGGATAGGCTTAGCAACTTCAAACAAGTTATGCGAAGCTAGTAATGATCATACATGGTCTGAGTTCATGTGAAATTTAATGAGAATGACAAGTGTTATATATATGAACGAATGCACAAGCATGGTATACATATCAACATGTGAGGTCAAGCATGGCAAGGTATATCATAATAGTGAGACTAAACGTCATAGAGGAACACATAAGAAGGGCATAGTAATTATCACATCTGACACTATGATCATATAATAGGTTAAGAATGGTACGTAATCATGTGTCGAGACATATTTAGAAAGTGTAGGTCCTACATGATGCTAGCGATACATGATGTGATACAAGCATGGTCATGAGTCATTTAAAGAGTTCAACATAATATTTGGGATAGCAAGAGGAAAATCACAGAGTAACAAGAATGACATCACGAGCGAAAAATCATAATCATGCTAGGAATGAACCATCATAGGACACATGTAATGATACGATAGTTATCACATCATAGAACAAGTACAACACGTGATTATTTAGCGGGTCATTTTGGAAATCATAAGCCCTACAGGACACTACTAGCACATATCTAACATGAACACAATCAAAGTAACTCGACTAAATTCATTCCAGCATTCATGCATCATGCGTATGCAAAATCATGATATAGTGTGGTGTGTGATCATGCGAGGTGCCAAGTCATACATTCATACAAGCATGAGAGGTTATCATAGCGCAATATGAAAATATTACCGAGCGACTACATGGTAAGCATGCTAGGACTAACCATTATGGAAAGCAAGTAAATAATTGAATCTAACATCAATCTAATCAGGATAAACTCAACATTTTAAGAGAATAGCGGGAGGGGAGAGTCACACTATCAGAGACCTATCTCAAGAGAGAATCGGCAATAAGATAGGCAAAGTACATATGGTCCACATAGGTCGCAACCAAGGGTCCTACATGATGCTAAAAGCTCAATATAACGTATGATACATGCATGCAACTAATCATGACGACGCGTAAGAAATCACTCAATCATATTCCACGATATAGAAGCATGAGAAAAGTTAAATGATGCATAATACGAGTCTAAGTAATGGGCAATATGATTAGAATACGGGGCATGAGTGCAGATCAACACATACCGGGATGAAACATGCATTTTTCAAGACTCAATTATACCACATATTCTCCATTCAACACAAGTAACACACAACAATATTATGTGCAAAATAATCACCAATAGCTAATCTGGCAAATACAAAATAGATAGGCATGATATGGATTCTTGTCACAAAAAGGATAATAAGCATCGACATGTCGTCATCCAATCATGCTAAAGCGATAACCTACAAGCATTCCTGCAAAGAGTAGTTGATCACACTATCATAAACCTAATCCAGGAGGAAATAACGATCATCTAGGTTCATATCATATGGTCCATGCTTCCAATCATTCATACGATCAATAAGCCAAGTAAACATGCTATAACAACATACAGTCATGATAGAATGCAAGACATAACACGAGACTTGAGCAAGGTAACTAACCACAACATGAACTGAAACAATAAAACCATGACAGAAGGCAAGGCATAACATGAGAAGCTTCTTACTAATGATCATTGGCAAGGTACATGCGGGGGATTATAAAATCATGTCATATAATTCAGAGAGAGTCACCATTACAACCGGACAGAGATCCCTAAGGGCAACCATTGACTTTTCCCGACTGACTTCTCACCCCTCTTTCCTGTGGGACTCTGATATGACTCTTTCTGGCAAGAAGACACGGGTTGATCGTCACAAGAATCAAGAAATACAGCCCAGAAACGCCTTACTTTTGACTTAAAGGGACATAAGGAACCACCTTCCAATATTCGCTCAGACAACCTTCACATCCATACATGATTCCCGACACAATGTGTTTACCAACCCAATTCCCCGTGGAAGACACTGACATCTGGGAGAAAGGCTCGATAGACGAGTCAGGGGTTAACGACATAGTGGAAGGGGTTGTTTCACACAAGCTGGGCTTGACCATAGGGAAATAAGGGTACTCCCGCTATCCCGTTTATACAGATCAGTCAATACACAACTCATTGTTAGGCATACCAAATCAGATCTCTAGCATAGCAAGCACTCAGCACAGAATCAGTTAATAACACTCAATAGTTAAGGCATCCAAATCAGATCCCAACCCATCTGTAAAGAACAAGCTGATATTTTGCCTACCGTTCCCAACTACACCCAATAGGGGTGGTCTAGCGCCTTTACTACCCACTCGCGTCCCCGTTTGGTCGGTTTTCCTCTTTTATTACAAGTCAAGTTCATTACTTAGTCCAATTTCGGTTAGGCATCTTAACTCATTTTGCCCTTCTTAAAATCCTTTTAAATCCTTTGAAATTCATGGGAGGTTTTCCAAAACATACACTCGACCCTTGCGTACCCGAATTGAACAACCTCAGCTCTGATACCATCTTTGTAACGGCCCAGAATTATGATTTCCGGGTTACGTTTCAAGGGATGAAACCCCTTGTTCGGATCTTGCAATCCAGGTACGGGTCGAGGTTTCAAACTCATTTTAGGATTAGTAGAAAGGGGGATTTCAAACCCTAAAAGCCACGAAGGGTCGTTGGGTACCCTCAACCTGTCTTAAGACTATGTCGCGAAATTCAGTTCAAATGAAAGTAAAGCGGAAGCAAAGTTAAGGTACAAAGTGTCACGGCAGAGCCGGGTCAAAAACCAAAACGTACGCGAATGATTACCATTTATACCAAGTTAGAGAATTAGCCAGGTTCTTCAATTCACCAAAAAGAAACCCCGTCATACAGACATCGAGTACTCAAAATCTGTAGAAAATACCTTAAAAAAAGAACGGGGAAAGGAGTCAGATCGAGCCACTCATGCGGGACCTGCAGTCCTCGTTGAGGCCACAAAGTATGTGCTATACCTAATAAAGATGCTTCTGGGTGCAAGGCGGAATATTAACACACTAACATGCTCCTAAGATCAAGTGCATAAATATAATAAGGCCTTAGCACCGAATACCAAGTGGTATATCCCTCTCCTACCTCCACCCCCTTCCGATAGGGCGGAGACTGGCCAGCTCGTGAATGCATTCCATCATAATCGGGCGGCACGCATGCCCAACCCGCTCCACAATAAAGCCCGCAGACATCTCATAATATAAGGAAGTTCATGACTCGATTGACTCAGGACGGGACCCGATGAGACTAGGTCGTCCTATAACCCTAGCAATGACTCTAGTTACTTCACAGATAACGGCCGTTCTGTTTCAAACGCATAAAGTAAGCAAATGCTCATTCAATTAGTGCAACCTAAACATGATACTACATGGCATGCTTTTATGCATATGCAACACCTAACATAAAATGCAACAACAGGCATGAATGTCCAACCTGAGTAAGCCCCCTAGGGAACTTACCTGAAGTCTTCACATCCAATTAACCAGCAAACAAGCCAATCAGATAATCATCCATCGGTCCACAAGCCACTCAGAAAATCATCCAATCACACTAGCAAGTAATAAGCAAGGAACAACTCATCAATACATACTTAATTAACACACAAGTAGGCTTTCCAGTCAACACAGGATTCAACAATATTTCATTCAAATAATCTGGCATTCTCATCATTCTCCATTAACCTTGTTCCAATCAAGTACGAAGCCTAGTCCAAAGCCTTACAAAGGCCGTCATTCAAAACATCTTACTTCACATAAAACTCAGGTTTTACTTAACCATTTTCTCAAGTAAACCATCACTTATCAAATCCTCAAATACTCAACAAAACCATACATCCCCAAAACATCATAAGAAACCAACCATTATCTTGTATGAATCTTTATGTAATTAGTCATCAGCTATTCATCTTCCCACTAAATATTTATGCGTCAAGTGGTCATACAATATCATTCATATTCAAAGAGTAAACAAGGATAAGCCCACTTATAGCAAAACCACTTCAAGAAAGGTCGACTCATAAAGACAAAAGATCACTTACAAGTTACAAGTTCTTAAGATGCCTTTTATATCTCATACACTTGATCACATCTTACTACTCGTATTTTACTAATCAAGAACATTAATCATATGACATTCAATAAGCCACTCCTACTTAAAAGTATGTCTCTATACGAAAAATCCTATCATATTTTATATACAAGGAATCAAGTGAGTGGATCTTTATCTCAATCACATAAATTATAGCATTAAGCAGTTAAGTGGAAACTTATTGGATTTCTATAAAACAATTTACCGTTTGACCATAACCGATGCGAAAGTCATTTCTTCCAAAACCAAATTGGGTTAGTTCTCTTTATAAATACAGTATGTGAAAGAACGCATTTTTCCATGCTTAAATATGGCCAATGACAGGAACAAGAACAAAACCCAATTCAATAGAAGGTGACAGTCAAAACCAAATCAATTAATTCATTACCCAGATTTAAAAGTTAAATTTCAACTAAGGTCCAAGCCCAATGAATATACCCTTGATTCAATAGAAATGAGGGAGGGAAATGGTGGAATCGGGGCTGTCTCATACCTCGTCAGTGGTGGAGTGGCATCGGCTTCAAGGGCTCAGGGAAGGCTGCTCGGGCCTCGAGATGCTTGGTGGCCCTCGGCTAGTTGGCTTCGGAGTTCAGCGACAAAGCTATATGAGAAGGAGAAGGAGATTCGTCGTCGTCCGGCCTCGTCGACGTCAGGAGCGAGCGGGGAAAGCTCGAGAGGGCATCAGGCAAGAGAACAGAGGTAGAGAGAGAAGTGAGATCGTCGTCGAAGGCTCGCTGTCAGGGCTCGTTTGGGCCGACCTTCGTCTTAGCTGAGTGGACGGAGGCGTGTTGGTGTTCGGTCTGTAGTAGCAGTCAACCGGGGAGGAATGAGGGGGAAGAGCCTCGGTCTTAGTGTCCGGTCTTTACATCATCCACCTCTAAAAACAAGTCTCGTCCCCGAGACTAAAATCATTCTAAAACAAGGGGATGAAGTTTGAAATTGGTGAGTCCAAGGATCATGTCATTGGCCCCATAAGCCCCTCATAAGGGCCCTTATGAGGTTCTCACAGTACCCATGACGTGATCATAATATTCCCAATTGGTCGTAGCAAGTATGCAATATGGGCCCTTACCACACCCTTACCTTGACCTTTCGGTTATATCATAACTCGAAAGCAACTATAGCGCCCCTACTAGGTCTTAGCAAGCATTCTATATGCGCCCCTATAAGATGCATGTATCCACTTCGTGAGACGTTATAGTATAAGCCCGGGTTGAAAAGTTTCAAAAGGGATTCCGCAATTGAAAAAGATTAACCTTAAAATCGTTGAAATCCTCGGTAACGTTTATTCTTTAAAATTCCAAGTTATTCATTTTCAAACCGCTCAAAATCTTCAAATAAGACGTTTAACCAAGCAACTTTACACCAAAACAAGTAAAATCCATTTGATCGGAATTTCGTCAAAATCCTCCAAACCCAAATCAGTTTCCCGCATAACAATCAATCAAATTCAGAAGCTCGGAGATGGAATCATCCACCTCTAAGGGCTAATCCCATATTCTCTTCCTAGTTTTCAGATCATGCAATATCATTCACAACTCAACAAGTACCATAACCATATAAGTCACATCAACTCTTATATAAGCATAATATCATGAGTCATCTCACACATGGCAGGTCCCACATCATATCATAGTCACAAACCATCACATAACCGTCTAACATAAACATAAACATGCCAACAAGTCTCAAGTACCAAAGAAACAACAAGCCTCAACATACTACGAATCATAAGATATAGCTTATATCATATTGAAGGCATCACAAGTGCATAATCGAATGTTCATCAATCATCATGTAAGCACACATGTCCAAAAATCAAGGGGTTAGATGTTATGGGGTTAGTACGTCAGTACACATCAATCTCACTATCGAATATCGATATTGCAACACAAGTAGAACAGATTCATCACGTTAACATATCAACACAACAAAGTCATGCATGCTATTAAGATTCAGAAAAAGGAAGATCAAGCAGTATATAAATCATCAAAATGTCAGCATGCTCTGAAAGACATCACCTTAACTCATCACAATATCGAATGACAATCATTTAGAAATCATGCACCATTATCTCATACTACCTCCGTTGCAAAATATAAGGGCTTTTGCTTTTTGGCACGTTTTTTAATGAGCTAAAAACTCTATTAAATATTAAATTTTTTTACATAGTATTATACATATTATTAATATGTATAATACTATGTAAAAAAATTTAATAAAAAATTAATATTTCATGGAGTTTTTAGCTCATTAAAAAACGTGCCAAAAAGCAAAAGCCCTTATATTTTGCAACGGAGGGAGTATATACTAATCATGATCATACTTCAAGTCATATTCATCATTTACATAACCAATAATCATGCGTGTCAACCATATAGTACACATCATGCTTACTACCACATAATAAAACATCATGCTTCCACATAATAGCACATCATTATCCCATATTTCATACTCATCATTACTTCATATGTCATATCACAGCACGTCCTAACATGCTTCTAAACTAATATAACAGGATATCAAAGTATTAATATATCATGGTAACACTTGTCACTACCAACTAGATTTTAATATTGCATATCAAGATGTAATTCCATATCAGGTTCATCATGGTCGTTATCTAACATCATGCCAGCAGATATAAATAAATCACAAAATCAAGAAAATTCCTCACATCATACCAGTCAAAATAAAACACAATCCCCACTCACCTATCTCCACTCTCAAGCCAAGATTAATCCTCTTCTAGACTGAATAACACTAACTCCGACAAAATCCCCTGAAAAAATCCCAATTCATTTCGATACTCTAATCTCACCCCTCATTCCATCAAGCACTCCCACAGACCATCCACCTCTAAGAACCCAACTCCTATCTCTAACTTCACACCCGAAAACCCTCTCATACTATATCATCAATACTCTCAAAAGTCATTCCCCACACTTCATATACTACTCAAGACATCACAAGCATCATACCCTGCTAACCACATGGATCCCTCTCTCGCGTCTTACCTCGTAATACCATCGATCATCCCAACCACCTAGAAGTCTTTTACCACTCATCAACCACCCCACAAGAGAACCCTCACCCACAAGTTCAAAGAAGAAGCAATCATGGACATTATTACACATAATGACCACATCATATCAACTAGCATTTATATCAATAGCATCATTAGTTCAGCATTAAATATTGCAACTGCGTCGATAAATCTCAATTTACCGTCATGCTCAATCATTATTACAAATCCTCATATATGCACATAATCAAGTCAAGCTAGGAAGTTTCAACATAACCTTATCTAATAGACGGTTCAGGTTTCTCAGCATTTGCAATTCACATTTTATAGGTAACGATTTAGATCATGCTTAGCAACTCAAGCATCAACGCATCAAGACATCATCTACATTAGAACTGTAAGGCACCAAATCATATCATCGTAAACAATAGACAATCAGACAACAATTATTTGCAAGTCAGCACATGAACACATAAATGTCACCATCAAAGCAGTGCAACATAGTTATCAACATATTCAGGAAGGTTAGCAATTCAAACAGAGGACATTCCCGCCTGCAAGTCATATCCTATTCGATAGCCGCAATCCTCGAAACATACCTGTCCCACCAACACCGTCAATCATGAGGCTTGTGGGTTATGGGCCCACGCTTCCGTCACACTGCTCTATCACTATGCAACTTCCTTTCTCTTTCAAGCAGTCGCTCACCCAATGTATCACACATGACTCCAAGTTAGCAAAGATAGGGGAGTGACAAGAGCGGGCAACCCAATGTTCCTTTCAGAACCAAACATAGACCAAGGCTAAGAACGACAAGACTAAGACTAGACTTCGACCCGGGAATAACAACGATGCCCTTATGAAAGTCTATTAGGTTATAATCGCGACAAGTGACACGAATTCATCATGGAACGTATCAATTGCACTAGTCCACACTAACATGTACCTATCTCAAAGGGGACAACGTTCGTATTCACTTTCAAAGGCACAATCGAGTACTACAACATGCATGTGAGACAAGCTAGTAGCATATTATTCCACGAAGCGAATAGGCTTAGCAACTTCAAACAAGTTATGCGAAGCTAGTAATGATCATACATGGTCTGAGTTCATGTGAAATTTAATGAGAATGACAAGTGTTATATATATGAACGAATGCACAAGCATGGTATACGTATCAACATGTGAGGTCAAGCATGGCAAGGTATATCATAATAGTGAGACTAAACGTCATAGAGGAACACATTAGAAAGTACAGGTCCTACATGATGCTAGCCATACATGATGTGATACAAGCATGGTCATGAGTCATTTAAGGAGCGAGCGGGGAAAGCTTGAGAGGGCGTCAGGCAAGAGAACAGAGGTAGAGAGAGAAGTGAGCTCGTCGTCGAAGGCTCGCTGTCAGGGCTCGTTTGCGCCGACCTTCGTCTTAGCTGGGTGGACGGAATGAGGGGGAGGAGCCTCGGTCTTAGTGTCTCTAATAGTGAGTCTGAAGGAGTGAGAGGAGAGGAGCGTGAGATTCACCAATGGCGATGGAGGTAGCAGGACTGGCCGGCCCCGACGGCGGGCGTAGGTGCGAAGGGGATACATGGGCGGCCATGGTCGGCGCTGTCACTCGTCCATGGCGGCTGCTGCATTCGACGGAAGGAGGGAATGAGGTTGACGAAGTGGTGACGGCGTGGGTTGAATAGGGGCGGCGCCAGCTACGAGCGAGGAAGGCGGAGGCGGGGCAGCCATGGAAGATCGATCTGCGAACGGGAGGGAAGCGAGAGAGCAAGAGAGTGAGAGCGCAAGAGGGAGAGAGAGCGGCTCCGGGAGAGGAGGAGAGGGAGCCATGGGTGAGGCTTGAAGCTTGGAGGAGGAAGAAAGGTGCGGCTACTCTCCACATTTGAGAGTGACGGCTGAGCAATGAAGGTAAGAGAGTTTTATACCCGGCCAATTAGGGTTAGATGTGGTCATGTTACTTCTCAAAATTAACCCACTCTTTTTAGTTTGTAAAATTTCTACCCCATTGAATCAATATTCTAATAATAATTGGAATTACAAAAACATTCTCAAGTTCCGAGGTGAGAAGGCGGGAATAAGTCAATTCTTAATCAAATTCAAAATCATGCCAGGATCTGCTTAAAAGATTTGAATAAAATAATCGCTCAAGGACGGAATTTTCAAACCTCCCAAATCTTAGAATCGGAATGATTATAAATCACTATTTTAATAATTTAATATTATAAAATTTCCCGGTCTTTACAACATCTGGGAAAAAAGTAAGCTTTTCCGCACTAGCAATATCCCTGTTGCTGAGTTCCGACACTCGAATCGATTCTAGTAGAACCCTGCGGGGGGCGAAGCTCCTTTTGAAGGCTTTGATAACATCTAGGTCAACCTTGTTCTCCTCATCTGCCGCATTCAATGGTTCTTTGACACCTAAATTAGCAGCATTAGATGCCTCCCAGAGCTGTCCGAACTCACAGTACCAACCCCCTTCCCAGCATTCAATGCTCCCTCGCCATTTAAATCCGTCATCACCTTCTTACCTGTAGAGCCAGCCTCACTCTTAGCTTCCTTCCTTTTCGCTCTAGATGATCGATTACCATGGTTACAGCCCTTCTTACCCATACCGCGATGACGGCCGGCCAGGCCACCGAGAGGGTGAGCCGGTGGCGCCGCCTAGCCTGACAAAGAGGAACGAAACCCTAATCGCCCTAGAATCGCCCTAGAGAAAGAGAGCTCTTATTGTTCAACATTTTTAGAACATTTGTTAGTTACTTTAAACGTTTGTTAGTTACTTATATGAATTTTCCTCAAAACATACTATTATAGTATTCTAATAAGAATTTAGTAGTTAATATAAGGTTTTATTAAACATTTGTTATTTACTTATATAATTTTTCCTCAAAACATACTCATATAGTATTCTAATATGAATTTAGTAGTTAATATAAGGTTTTATTAAACATTTGTTAGTTTTCCTCAAAACGTACTCTTATTTTATTTTAACAACAATTTAGTTGTTAATACAAGGTTTTATTTAAATTTGTTAGTTACTTATATGATTTTTCCTCAAAACATACTCTTATAGTATTCTAATAAGAATTTAGTAGTTAATATAAGGTTTTATTGAACATTTGTTAGTTACTTACATTAGTTTTCCTCAAAACATACTTTTATCGTATTTTAACAACAATATCTTAGTTAATATAAGGTTTTATTAAACGGTTGTTAGTTACTTATATGATTTTTCCTCAAAACATACTCTTATAATATTCTAATAAGAATTTAGTAGTTAATATACAGTTTTATTAAACATTTGTAGTTACTTATATGAGATTTCCTCCAAACATACTCTTATAGTATTCTAATATGAATTTAGTAGTTAATATAAGGTTTTATTAAACATTTGTTAGTTACTTATATGATTTTTCCTAAAAACATACTCTTATAGTATTCTAATATGATTTTAGTAGTTAATATAAGGTTTTATTGAAAATTTGTTAGTTACTTACATCAATTTTCCTCAAAACATACTTTTATTGTATTCTAACAACAATTTATTAGTTAATATAAGGTTTTATTAAACATTTGTTAGTTACTTATATGATTTTTCCTCAAAACTTACTCTTATATTATTATAATAAGAATTTAGTAGTTAATATAAGATTTTATTGAACATTTGTTAGTTACTTACTTTAGTTTTCTTCAAAACATACTTTTATCGTATTTTAACAACAATTTCTTAGTTAATATAAGGTTTTATTAAACATTTGTTAGTTACTTATATGATATTTCCTCAAAACATAGTCTTATAGTATTCTAATAAGAATTTAGTAGTTAATATAAGGTTTTATTAAACATTTGTTAGTTACATATATGATTTTTCCTCAAAACATACTATTATAGTATTCTAATAAGAATTTAGTAGTTAATATAAGGTTTTATTAAACATTTGTTATTTACTTATATAATTTTTCCTCAAAACATACTCATATAGTATTCTAATATGAATTTAGTAGTTAATATAAGGTTTTATTAAACATTTGTTAGTTTTCCTCAAAACGTACTCTTATTTTATTTTAACAACAATTTAGTTGTTAATACAAGGTTTTATTTAAATTTGTTAGTTACTTATATGATTTTTCCTCAAAACATACTCTTATAGTATTCTAATAAGAATTTAGTAGTTAATATAAGGTTTTATTGAACATTTGTTAGTTACTTACATTAGTTTTCCTCAAAACATACTTTTATCGTATTTTAACAACAATATCTTAGTTAATATAAGGTTTTATTAAACGGTTGTTAGTTACTTATATGATTTTTCCTCAAAACATACTCTTATAATATTCTAATAAGAATTTAGTAGTTAATATAAAGTTTTATTAAACATTTGTAGTTACTTATATGAGATTTCCTCTAAACATACTCTTATAGTATTCTAATATAAATTTAGTAGTTGATATAAGGTTTTATTAAACATTTGTTAGTTACTTATATGATTTTTCCTAAAAACATAGTCTTATAGTATTCTAATATGATTTTAGTAGTTAATATAAGGTTTTATTGAAAATTTGTTAGTTCTGAATTGGTAAATATAGAGATGAGGCAAAAGCCAAAGGGTAACAAAAGACGCAAGACCATATTAAGGATCTCACGGTAAAAAAATATATCTGTCAAATGATCCCACTCTACCCACCACCTACCCCGCCACCTCTCCATTCAAGCCCAAGTTCAACCCCACGCATAGAGATACCAAAGAGCGACAGGGGGCCTAATTTTACTAATTCATATATTCTTAATTAATAGCAATATATGATAAAGTAAAACAAGGCCGGGTCCTCTTAAGTAAATCAAGGCATACAGGGGTAGAATGTAGGCAAAAAGGAAATGCCCACATCGATTATAAATTAGGCCCAAAGTAAATTGGATTCCATTACTGAATCGGCCCACACAAAAACATACCCATTCTCTTACTGGCCCTCACCCTAAACCGGTCCATCTATTAACAGCACCTTACAAACAAGCCCTCTTTATGACAGTAAACAACCAAAGAAGACAGTGGACGGTCTATGACAGCACACCCAATATGACAGCAGAGACGAACTATGACAGCAAACAACACCAGGCCGCTCATCTGACTATCCCTCACGTCATCAACCGTTACAAGGCATATGCCTCGCCCCCGTCATCTGCTCGGTTGGTAAGTTTCGTCACCCGTCGAGGAGTCTTTACTCTCCTCAAGTTCGGACTCATCCATGAAGTGAGCAGCAGCCTCCTTACCGCAATTAGGATCTTTGATATTGGACATGGCATGGAATAGCTCATCCATAGTCAGAGCCATCTTGATGTCTCCATCTATACATGATTTAGTACCACGAAGGAGGTAAGTTCCCTTCTTAACACCATCCTTGACTTTCCATCTCATCAGCTCCCACTACCAAAAACACAAGAAATAGCCACGGTCAAATAGCCACGAATTGGCTACGAATTTCCGTGGCTAAACGGTTTAGCCACGGGCATAGCCATGAATTTGACGTTCGTCGCCATTCGAGGCTATATGCCTCGACGCTAACAGCCACCGACACAATATCCGTGGCTAATAGCCACGATCTGACAGTCCCGTGGCTATGTCCGTGGCCGGTTCGGAAAGGTGTCATCCGTGGCTGTAGCCAGGAATACAGCGACGAATTGTGTCGTGGCTAAAGTCGTGGCCACCCAGGGGACATCCCTTGGTAGGTCATTGCTAGTGTCGTGGCTAATGCCCGTGGCTACAGACGTGGCCATAATGCCCGTGGCTATGAACGTGGCCATGTGGCATAATAACCGTGGCTATGTTCGTGGCTAATTCGTGGCTACATTCGTGGCTATATATTATTAATTGTATTGTGAGCTCGGTAATTAATATAATCTAATTATTTATTATAGCTGGGCACAAACACATACAAAACTAACACATACCACTGCCATCATTTGTTCATCCAAAACACATCCACAACTATCCAAAACACAACCAGAAGTTCAACCATACACAACACAATCAAAATAAACCCGCGAGTTCAACAGCACACATACGTGGGAACCCAAAACAGAAACACAACTTACTTTGATTTGCCTTTGCCCTGACAGAACTGCATCATGGTGCTAAGGAGCTTCTCCTGCTAAGATTCATTGGCCTTCTTAGTCTCGTGACTCTCGTCCATTAGTTGCTCCCCAATAGCTACCATGTCTTGTCGGACACTTGAGCTGAATTGTTCCTGCACTTGTTCATTTACATGCAACCTTCAATCAGCAAACAACTTGTACACTAAAACAAGAATCCTAGCCTCAGTTTAATAGAGCATCAATAATGCAGCTTGCTAGATCTATTAAAACGTGAACTTTATAAAGGATAACTGAATTTGATTACCTTGTGACAACAGAAACCCCAAAGGAAAAAAAGTAGGAGGTGCAATCATTTAAAATTGGGATCATTCAAAGATGTACATTTAACAAAGAAAAAGAAAGTTACAAGAAAAAAAATAAACAACCGAACAAAAGCTTAACTAAACTACTCTATAAGAATTCTCTATTGACCAAAATGAATCTCTCATTTGATCACTTGTTTATTTGTTGAGCTTTTCTAATGGATTGAAGCAAAAAGGAGAATATGAAAGACTAATTCAACAATAATAGACATAAATATGGTAAAAACAACCTTTAATTTCCCATTTGAGACTTTGTTGAGAAACTCGGTCAGTGGCTTCACATATTGTGAAAGACTTGTTATTCCATTTGTGTCAAACCATGGTGTTGCTTTTAGGATTCATGACAACATGTGTTCTCATTTTTGATAGATTTCATTGGAGGAGACTGTCCAGAATAATGATAATTTGATGGTAGGATTAATTAGAAAAAAATTCTGACACAAGTAACTGTTGATTATAACAATATAAATTTAAGCTACCTCTTAAACTCTTTGTTAGTTCAACCTGCCAAGTAAGAAAGATTAGAATTGATACCTTGTTTAAATCCAACGACAAAGCTACACCTGCTGAAATCTATCTCCTCCAGGTTTTGGGCTGCATCATCGACCTTGGCCTGTGATCATTAAGAACATGCACTGCAATAATCTATAATGTGAGCTACATATTGGAAAGTGGAGGGCTAATATATCATTTGTATGTGAACACTTCCACACCATGAAAGATAAAGAAAATTACCAAAAGAATCACCATGACTGTGACAGAACGAGAATGACTATCCATCTTTATCCATCAACCATAAGTTCATCTTGACCTGACTCTTTACATAAATAAAAATGTAAGCCGATAGCTGTTTTTGTAATGTAGTTTTTTGTACAATATAGAATGTCATACTAAACATTTAGACAAGTGATGTAATGTAACATTGAAATTTTATATTCAATTTTACACCTTGAATTTAAATGTGGCTTATGAGGATGGAATTCAATAGAGCTATGTAAATTGTTGTCTAAGAACTTGTCTGTGATACATATATTAGCTAATTCATAACATTCAACTAGCATTTTTAATTGGCCCTGATTCTGGATGTACAGAAGAGATGAATTTGAAACAACAAACTTCCTGGACTGATTTCCAAACATCTTTCAATATTTCAATACCATCACACAATTCATGACATACCAAAAAATAAATAAAAAATCACACAATTCATGTGCTAATCAATAATTATTCAAACAAGACACGACATAACAGGGCAACAAACAGTTTGAGTTCTCAAATCTAAACTGCATCAAAAGAGAACACACAGGGATTCAAAATAAGCACTGAATAAGCAAAATTGGGAGCCAAATTTTCTTCCATTAACAAAGTAAGACCATAATCAAAACTCGGCGCCAACTAATTCCTTCTGATTCAGACCCACCGATTCACAAACCCTAATGAGGTTGTGCAAGTCGGGGAACAAGGAATAGGAGAAACGGGAAAACAAAGAAGAAGATGTCACCTGCAGACCTGCCCGCGCCCGCGTGCTGCTCGATTTCGGAGGAGGAGGAAGATATCGCTGCGGCTGTACGAGTCGATGGAGAAGATGTCGCCTGCGGCTGTGCGAGTCGACGGAGAAGATGACGCCTGCAGACTTACCCACGCCCACCTGCTACTCGATTTCGGAGGAGGAGGAAGATATCGTTGCGGCTGTGCGAGTCGATGGAGAAGATGCCGCCTGCGGCTGTGCGAGTCGACGGAGAAGATGACGCTTGCGCCTGCCAGCCTGAGTCCGAGCCCTTAGAGCTGTGTTGTGCCGCTGTGTTGTGTGCCTGTCGGCGTTGATCTCCGGTGGAGGATCGGAGGACAAGAGTGGACGTGAGATGGGGAGGATGAGAGAGATCTGAAATTTTTTGGGAGAGAGAAATATGGAATGAGGATGGAGCGGCCAGACAGGAGGAAGAGGCGGTGCTCCCAAATTAGGGTTGCTCCCAAATGTTTGAGTGCGGGAAACTTACCGCTCAAAATTTTGTTGGGCGGTAAACAAAAAAATTCGGAGACCGATGAATTGCTTTTTTATTTGCATTCAAAATTTACATCAAATAAACCCATGAATACAAATAAAAAAATATATATTTTAAATAACAAAGAAATGGTAAAAATAATAATAGTAATAAAAATATAATATAATAGTTATTGTTATCATTTAAAACAAAAATTAAAAAATACGTAGTATATATTAAATAATAAAATAATAACAACAACAACAACAACAATAATAATATTAATAATAATAAGGTTAATATAAGATTTTATACAAGGTTAATATACTCTTATAATATTCTAATAAGAGTAAAATAATATTTTATTAAACATTTATTCATTACTTATACGAGTTTCCCTTCAAACATACTCTTATAGTATTCTAATAAGAATTTATTAGTCAATGTAATGTTTTATTAAACATTTGGTCGTTACTTATACGAGTTTGCCTAAAAACATACTCTTATAATATTCTCATAAGAATTTATTAGTCAATATAAAGTTTATTAAACATTTGTTCATTACTTATATGAGATTTCCTCAAAACGTATTCTTATTGTATTCTAATAAGAATTTATTAGTCAATATAAGGTTTTATTAAGCATTTGTTCGTTACTTATAAGAGTTTTCCTCAAAACATACTCTTATAATATTCTAATAACAATTTATTAGTCAATATAATGTTTTATTAAACATTTATTCGTTACTTATATGAGTTTTCCTCAAAACATACTCTTATTGTATTCTAATAAGAATTTATTAGTCAATATAAGGTTTTATTAAGCATTTGTTCATTACTTATATGAGTTTTCCTCAAAACATACTTTTATAGTATTCTAATAAGAATTTAGTAGTTAATATAAGGTTTTATTAAACATTTGTTCATTAGTTATATGAGTTTTCCTAAAAAAAACTACTCTTATAGTATTTTATTAAGAATTTAGTAGTCGAAATAAGGTTTTAATAAACATTTGTTCGTTACTTATACGAGATTTTCTCAAAGCATATTCTTATATATAGTATTCTAATAAGAATATAATAGTTAATATAAGGTTTTATTGAACATTTGTTAGTTACTTATATGAGTTTTCCTCAACATATACTATATATAGTATCCTAACAAGAATTTATTAGTCAACATAAGGTTTTATTAAGCATTTGTTCATTACTTATATGAGATTTCCTCAAAACATATTCTTATTGTATTCTAATAAGAATTTATTAGTCAATATAAGGTTTATTAAGCATTTGTTCATTACTTATACGAGTTTTCCTCAAAACATACTCTTATAGTATTCTAATAAGAATTTAGTAGTTAATATAAGGTTTTATTAAACATTTGTTCATTAGTTATATGAGTTTTCCTAAAAAAAACTAATGTTATAGTATTCTATTAAGAATTTAGTAGTCGAAATAAGGTTTTATTAAACATTTGTTAGTTACTTATACGAGTTTTTCTCAAAGCATATTCTTATATATAGTATTCTAATAAGAATATAATAGTTAATATAAGGTCTTATTGAACATTTATTAGTTACTTATATGAGTTTTCCTCAACACATACTATATATAGTATCCTAATAAGAATTTATTAGTCAACATAAGGTTTTATTAAACATTTGTTAATTACTTATATGAGATTTCCTCAAAACATACTCTTATTGTATTCTAATAAGAATTTATTAGTCAATATAAGGTTTTATTAAGCATTTGTTCATTACTTATATGAGTTTTCCTCAAAACATACTCTTATAGTATTCTAATAAAAATTTAGTAGTTAATATAAGGTTTTATTAAACATTTGTTCATTAGTTATATGAGTTTTCCTAAAAAAAAAACTATTGTTATAGTATTCTATTAAGAATTTAGTAGTCGAAATAAGGTTTTATTAAACATTTGTTAGTTACTTATACGAGTTTTTCTCAAAGCATATTCTTATAATATTATAATAAGAATTTAGTAGTTAAAATAAGGTTTTATTAAACATTTATTGTATTCTAATAAGAATTTATTAGTCAATATAAGGTTTTATTAAGCATTTGTTCGTTACTTATATTAGTTTTCCTCAAAACATACTCTTATAATATTATAATAAGAATTTAGTAGTTAAAATAAGGTTTTATTAAACATTTACTCCTTAATTATACGATTTTCCCTCAAAACACTCACTTAGATTATTCGAATAAGAATTTATTGCATAATATGAAGTTCTATTCCACAATTATTAGCTACTTATATGATTTGTTTCTCAAGATAAACTCTCATAATATTCTCATATGAATTTATTAGTTAATATAATTAAGGTTTTATTCAACGATTATTAGTTACTTATATGATTTTTTCCCTCAAAACACATTTTATTTAACAATTATTAGTTTTGTTTATATTCTAGTATTTATTTAGATATAAATACATATACCATTAATGGGCCTATTGGCAAAAATTATAACCGTATTTGGGCCCATAATAAATTAAAGCCCATTATAAATTAAAGTTGTCATTTGAGGTTAACAGTAAATAGCCACGGCATTAGCCACAGATATGACCGTGGCTATTAATTGGGCTTCTTAATACGTCGAGAGTTATTAATTGGGCTTACATATTCATTGGGCTTTGACTAATACTAATGGGCTTGACCTTTTTTGGGCTTTGACTCTCTAAAATTGGGTTTGACCATCTTTAGGCCCTACCTTTTTTTTGGTGAGATTTTGGGCTTAAAAATTAATATTTTCTTTCAAATTAATTTGCTTTAATTTGTGAATTTCCTCAATTCGGATACACCAAAGTGATAATGGGCGTCTCCATGTTAGCGTCGAATACAGCCACGGATAATCCAACCGTGGCTAAATTCGTGGCTGTTCACCTCAAACTCGGGTCATATATTGCTAATTGCCTCACATTCTTAGCCATGAGTACAGCAACGGATATTATTCGTGGCTAAATTCGTGGCTACACTGACATGTCGGGTAAGACTCGCCAAAAATGGCGTCGAAATCGGCCACGGAAAGGGTGACTGTGGCCAAAGTAGTGGCTAATAGCCATGATACCAGCCACGACACTTATATTCGTGGCTAAAAACCCCGAAATTCCGGACACGAAATTATTTCTTCATCCCTAGCCACGGGCTTTGCCACGAATATTTTCATTCGACGCTATTATAGCTACGGCTTGTCAGGCCGTAGCTATAGTCGTGGCTATCAGCTACGGATTTGGCAACGACTGTACGACGTGGCTAAAATTCCGTGGCTATTTCCTGTGTTTTTGGTAGTGTCCGGCTTCTTGCAATCATTAATTTCAAGCTCCCCCTCTTTAGTCGCCAAGATGCCTGACCCCGCAGCCCAAGAAGCTGCAACCATCCTAGCACATATGAGGGATGTTTCATGGTCGGATACCTCGTCGTTCTCCACAACACCTCCTGCACTCTCGGTTTGCGTCCCATTTGAAGTCCTGGAAGGACTCTTCTCCCGCGCGCAGCCTGTTGTATCCACACCTCCATTAAGTTCTCTCCCCTAGTCGTTATCTGCATCCTCAGCAGCCAAATCGGTTTGTGTTGCTGAACAGCACACCGATTTAGATGCAGCAACAAACCCACCATACTCTTATTGTATTCTAACAATAATTTATTAGTTAATATAAGGTTTTATTAAACATTTGTTAGTTACTTAAATGATTTTTCCTCAAAACTTACTCTTACAGTATTCTAATAAGAATTTAGTAGTTAATATAAGGTTTTATTGAATATTTGATAGTTACTTACATTAGTTTTCCTAAAAACATACTTTTATCGTATTCTAACAACAATTTCTTAGTCAATATAAGGTTTTATTAAACATTTGTTAGTTACTTATATGATATTTCCTCAAAACATAGTCTTATAGTATTCTAATAAGAATTTAGTAGTTAATATAAGGTTTTATTAAACATTTGTTAGTTACATACATGATTTTTCCTCAAAACATACTGTTATAGTATTCTAATATGAATTTTGTAGTTAATATAAGGTTTTATTAAACATTTGTTAGTTACTCACATGATTTTTCCTCAAAACATACTCTTATAGTATTCCAATATGAATTTAGTAGTTAATATAAGGTTTTATTGTGTAAAAGCTCGGATTTTTAAATCCTAATTTTTTGGAAAAAGAAAATCAAAATGAATTTAAAAGTGAAATTTAACGGAAAACTCCATAAATCGGATTTTAAAACTCATGGAATGAAATTCCGACCTAAAATAAAAATTTTAAAAATCAACTTGATATGGTGACATCTTCCTCGGAAATTCAAAATTTATTTTGAACGAGTCGAGATAATATCGAGAGAGTGGGTTTATAAAGTTGTTTCCGGGTATTGTGAGACTGGATTTTGGGACCACATATACTTGCTCCCTTTCATGTTGTCTTTTTCCCATCCAATTCAAGCTCGCAAATACACACACTTTCCCATATCTATCCCCCATTTGAGGCAATGCTAAAAACAAACACATGCCAACTCTACATGTGATTCAGGGTTGAAAAAGGAAGACCAAAAGCAGTACCCTTTCCTTCTCCCTCTCTGCACTCCTTTCCTATTTCATACAAAGAAAACAAAATCCCCCAAAGCGCCTTTTTGACTTTGAACAGAGCTCCCTTCAAAAGCTCACCTCCATAGCCTTTTTACTTATACGAGCAGCAACCACAGAACCCCATCCCCACCTCTGATTTCAATTGCTCAGCAACACAACCCCCTTTTTCAATTTCCCATTCAAACCCAAGCAACACCACCTTGTTCCCCTTCCAAACACAGGTTGGAACACCCTCCTCCACCTCTCCGGTTTTGGATCTCGGCCACCAGCACCTCCTCTCTTCTCCTCGTCGTTCACCACACCAGCATCCTTCACCGGCGTCGTCTCCGTGAGCGCCGGTCGAGCACCTTTCGCCTTTCGAAAGCGCAGAGCACTCCACCAAGCTTCGCCTTCTTCCTTCATCGACGACAAGCTGCAGGAGCGCTCCTCCATCCTCTCGACACCCCCAGGCATCCAAACGAGCCCAGGACCTCCCCGGAGCCGAGCGCAGTCCCTACCTCGCTTCTTCTGTTCGGTTTTCGGAAGGTACGGACTGGATTCTCGCTCTTCCTCTCTTTCACCTTCAAATCGAGCAAAGCTCCCGCATTTAACCCTTCCCATCCCTTCCTAGGCAGTTTCCGATCGAAGAACCACCTTCGACGCGCCTCTCCGAGCTTTCGACGAGTAGATTCGAGCTTCCGGCGATCATCGAACCGCGCCTTGGGTGAGCTTCTTCCTTCCTCCCTCTTCTTTCCTTTCCTGTGCCCGTGAGTGTGTGTCGGTGTCGGTATTTGGGATGTGTGGTCAGAGTCGGAATCACCGGCCAACTGGCCAAGCCTCCCCTCTTTCTCACGCCGGTTCGAACGCCAGAGGAGCTCTGCTCCCTCTGTTTGATTTTCGAACACAAGGAAGGAAGAAGATGGGTTGTGGGGGCCACTTTTACCATCTCAGCTGCCACATCATCCTGGGGCCCCTTCTTTTTTTTTACATATCCAGCTCGGTTTTAAATGGAAGAAATGGGTTAGCTTTGGGCCTAATTTTTTTGGGCTAAATTGTTGTCTCAAAAGTAAAGGTATTGGGCCTAATTTTCTGAAATGTGAATTGGGGCCTATTTTATACAATGAGCTTGGTTTGAAGTTTTTACAAAAGGGAAGGGCCGGATTTGGAATTTTACAACTATTAGGGTGAGTTTTGGTAATTTAAAGAGGTTGATTGGATTAAGTAAAAATGGTTGAGATTTTTAAAGGAATTGGAAATATTTTATGAAAGTGTTTAAAAGAAAATGGTATTTAAAATATTATATAATATTATTGAGATTAAAATATTATTTTGAGATTAAGAATATAGTATTATGGTGATTTAAAGGTATAATATTATGAGACTTGGAGATTTAAAGAGGTATTATTGGGTTTAAAAAGGGATTTGACGAGTATTTTCCAATGACGGAGTTTCTAACTAGCCAACTCGGTTTTTCAAAACGGTTTTCGGGATTAACTCGGGAATTATGTGCTCGATGCCTAACTAGCATGATTGATGTGAATGGTTGTATAATATCATGATTTGTGTGGACTAATGACATGATTGGTTGACTAATAGCATGATGAAATGTTAAGATTATGTATCGTTAACTTATGTGTTGAGATATGATGAATATGATGCACTTGAGCTATGTGATATCCGAATATATGGTCATGAATATATGAATGTGGCCTAATGGAATGATGAGAACAATATGGTATTGTGGAATGTGGCACCATGATGAGTGGTTGAACTTGATGTGATGATGATTGCGATATGATTGTTATTCTTGTTAAATGACGTGTGCTTGAATCCTTGAATGATTAGACGTAGACTTATATATATGTTCTGATATGTATCTAGGTAATACCTTGTGATTATGAATGATGTATGCTGGATCCTCTATTATGCTGGTCTGCATAGCCAGGTGAGTTCCTATATGAGCTCACATAGATTCGAAAAGAGATCTTCCTGCTTGTAGCCATGTGCATACTAGGTGCTTGCATTCATAATAAAGCATGCCATGTAGTATCCTGCTAGGATTGCACTCATGATTGAGCATTCGTTTACTCATTGCTTTTGTAAACAGAACGACCGTTATCTGTGAAGTAACTAGAGTCATTGCTAGGGTTATAGGACGACCTAGTCTCATCGGGTCCCGTCCTGAGTCAATCGAGTCATGAACTTCCTTATATTATGAGATGCCTACGGGCTTTATTGTGGATACGGGTTGGGCATGCGTGCCACCCGATTATATGGAATGCATTCACGAGTTGGCCAGTCTCCGCCCTATCGGAAGGGGGTGGAGGTAGGAGAGGGATATACCACTTGGTATTCGGTGCTAAGGCCTTATTATATTTATGCACTTGATCTTAGGAGCATGTTAGTGTGTTAATATTCCGCTTTGCACCTAGAAGCATCTTTATTAGGATTAGCGTGTGTATGTGTCTACTGGTTTGGGATTACTTTGCGTAGGGCTTCGATCTGACACTGCCCCGCATACATATTTTTTTAGGTTTGTCTTGCAGCATGATTATTCTTTGCTTCTGTGACGTCGACACTCTCTTAGGCGATTGCAAAGAAATGGTCTAACCTTGCATTGTGATAAATACACTTATTGATTTGGTTTTGACCCGGCTCTGCCGTGGCACCCTCTTGTATTGCACCTTGATTCTGCTATTTGCATGTTTGCTAGTTTTCCACGCTTAGACTTATGATAGGTACAGGGAACTTCCCCGGGGATTCCAACGATCTCTTCGAATTTTGGGTATGAAATCCCATTTCAAAATGTTATGATAGAATTTCAAACCTTCAACCTATACTCGGGGCGCAAGATTCGAACGAGGGGTCTCGTCCCTCGAAACGTAACCCAAGAATCATAATCCCGGGCCGTTACAAAGATGGTATCAGGGGAAGGTTTTACAAACCGAGTATGATAGGTTGAAGTGGTTTTGGAAATAGCCCAAGGTTTTCCAATGGCTTTTCAAAATGTTTAGAAAGGGCAAAATGAATTTAATATGGCTAACTCAAATGGACTAAATATGAACTCAACTTAATAAATCCGGTAATCAAACAAAGGGAAACGAAAGGGTAGTAAAGGCGCTAGACCATCCCTATTGGATGTAGTTGGGAATGGGTAGGCAAAATATAGCTTGTTCTATTACAGGTGGACTTGAAGACTCCAAGGACCCCGATGGTTGGAGTGACATGGGTTAGGATGCCGTGAGGTATTTGCCCCTCCGGTCGGCCGTCCCTCGAAGCACGACATAGATTGTCATTGTGATTGTGTGCATTATATCCGATTGGGCCCGAGGGCGATCCTCCTCGAAGGGGATCATATTAATCCCGTCGATTGCTTCCATGCTGAGTGTTATTGTGCTTATGATAGAGAACTAATGAGTATGCCTTAATTTGAATGTGTGAACGGGATAGTGGGAGGAAACCTTGTCTTTATGTTGTCGGAATTCCCATCTTGTCAGGATGGCCCTTCCCTGATGCAAGCCCCTTAATGATTTTGTCTCCGTCATGTGCCCCATCAAAACATCTAGACATGTTAGCAAGGGTCGAGAAGTGTCTGCCATCCTGCTTTCGAGTCCTATTTGGTATTTCACTATCTATTCTTCTACCGAGTCTTGTACCGGAGGTTGGTGTCTTCCACGAGAAATTTGGGTTGGTTAACTAATTACCTTCAGAAATCGTGGAGGATGTGAGGGTTACTTGAGTATGTTAGTGGGAGTGATGACTGAAGTAGTTTCGAGTTAGGAGTGAGTTTGTCTCATGGAGTCACCCCTTTGATCCTCGTAAATGTCAACCATGTCTTCTTTCCACAAGAGTCTAAACACGAGTTTACCCTCCCCTCTCGGGAACAGCGTGAATGTTATTGTGTCCTACCGAGCGAGTCATACTAGTGTCCCACGGGAAATGGGGTGATGAGTTAGTGATTGCCCTTAGAGATTTCTGTTTGATTATAATGATAGCCTCCTTTATGACTTCATGACATGATATGTTGGTGTATTTTAGTAGGACTTGCCTGATAACTTGCATGGTTGCTTCTATGAGGAGATATTTGTGCCATATGTATGAAACTTCAAGGATTATTATCTTTCCATGAATTAGGTTCATGATAGTGTGATCAACCCTTGTTGTATGTTTAATATGAGAAATGAATGTCTTAGAATGCTAAAATGACTTAATTGGACCTCGTTGACTATGTATATGTTTAATGAGTATTGTTAGTATCAGGTAGGACATATCCCTCCCAAATTTGGACCCTCGTATGATTATTTATCGTACCCGTCTTACTATGTGAATATGAATGTATGTGATATGATAGTTGATGTACTGCCCATGTAGGACTTGACTATACTTGTAGTAGGATTATTAGAATGCATTTTCACATGCTTGCATTGGTCCCATATTATCTTGATATGCTTATGTGTGTACCTAAGGTGAGTGATTAATCATACATGTTATATTATGTGATGCTCGCTAGATCTTGCATAACTTGTGTTGCATATGTCCATTGTCGGTCCATGTATAAATGATCTTAATATGTCAGGCATGACTGGTAAATGAAATGATAGGGTACTTGCTTGTTCCGCATGCATGAAGAAATTGATTAGATGAACGTGTTGTGAACTCATAGATCGTTATTCCTTGAGATAGGTACATGCTAGTGTTGAATAATGTTGTTGAGATACTTCGTGATTGCTATGTGTTGCTTGCGGCAAATATAACCTCATAGAATGACCTAAGGGCATTGTTGTAACTCTCGGGTTGAGATCTTATCTCTAGTCTCACCGTTTAGTCCTGGTCCATGTCTGAATCATTAAGGAAGTCGTGTTGTCCCCCCTTGTCTCTCCCCTATCTCCGTAACTCCTAATCCTTGCGATCCTTCGATGAGCACTAACATGAAAGGAAGAAGCGACGACCAAGTGGCACCGGAACGGTGCAGCGGAAGCGTGGTGGGTCCATGACCCATAGACTCCAAGGACGACGTCACCGATGGCAAAAAGAATGGATATGCTTCAAGGATGGCAGACGTGAGCAGGATCCTCCCAACTGACTCGAGGAAGAGCATTCTTAATTCAAACCACGGATTTTCTTATTTGTCGGAATTGATGGTGTGTGATAGGCCTAGAACTGACATGATGAGATTGGTAGTGGCGGATATGTCAAACCAGTAGTGAATGGTGACCTGACTAACTTGTGCTTGCGACGATGTATCTTGATGCTTGAGTGTACTGACCTGCTAGTAAATCGATTATGAGTTATATATGTAGTGGTGTTTTCTTCTTGGGCATGAGTCGAGTGATTCCTTGGTGAGACGGATCGGGAAATGGAGGGTAGATTGAGGTCTTCGAGTTGGTCATTGGTTGTGTGAGATGGGGTACAGGAAAGATGTGTCAGCAAGGGTAGAACCGAGTGAGTTGGGACTTGTTAGAAATAGTAGTCGGCGAGTATAGTTAAGTTTTCAGGTAGGTCTTAGGTGACGAGTGGAGTTAGTGTGGTGAGATTCCGAGAGAGAGGTCTTCGTTAGAGGTAGAGTAAGGCGATAGCGTGTGCAGGTAGTGTAGTTCTAGAGGTGGATGGGTGAGCTAGGGGTGGATCGAGTTAATGTGCCCAGGGGAGAATGTCTAGGTAGTCCAAGAGCGGATAGTAGGCAGCACTACCGATGAGCAATTGAGGAATGTCTAAGGAATCATAGAATTCAGGACTAGGTTGTAAGTGCGGGATCGGGAGCGGTTTTGGTAAAGGATGAGTTTGATGAAATGCTAAGGATGAGTAGTATAGGGTTGCTTGAATTGGGAAATCGTCGATCTTGGGGATTAGATTGTTCATGTCAGGACTGTACGTGTGATGAGTATTTGGGGTTGTTAGATGGGATTGGTAATGCTCGACGAAGTCATTAGTGAAGGATTTCTAGATGCGTTGTTGGAGGATTTTAGTATAGGGAAGAAATCGAAAACGATGCGTAAAAATTGTTATCAAGGTATTTGAGAAGGTAGAGTGAATCTTCAAGGAAAGGCTGGTAGCTAGGCAAAAGTGTTGTTGAGATTCTAGTAAGACCGTGGGCTTAAGGTTGAATAGAGAGATTCTGAGCATGAAATTTGGGAACTAGGCAAAGAGGAAGATATTGGGAGCACTGGAAGATAAGGGATTTTAGAAGGCCTGGCGATGTTGCGACTCTTGGGCCATTCTGATGAGGAGGTCATAGTAATTCTGTGGAGCTAATGATCGGTATATAAGGGCTTAAGTGGTATAGATTTTGAGGTTCGAGGGGGCGTAATCTAAGGCAATTTGGGAATGTGCGAAAATGAGGAAATTTGGGAATATACCGAGAAGAGGATCTAGAGTAGGACGGCTTGAGTAGTCGTGATTGGTTCTAGTTTCGTGAGATTCAAAATGGAATGAGTATGTAGAATCAGTAGTTGGTCTTTGAGGATAGGCGCTCGTAATGAGGGACTTGGTGATTCGGGGTTGGGAGTAGTGCTAGGTTGGTTGTCTGCGTTAGAGTTGTCGAGAGTAGACGGATGAGTGGATTCTAGCAAGGTAAGATGCTTGTGCTGGTTGGGGTACGAGAGTGGCTTAAGAAGTGAACCCTGCTGGTAATGTCTAGGATTGGATGGGAGTGACAAGTGTGAGATGATCAGTATGAGTTGGGTTCTTTGAGGTGGATGGCTAGTGAGAGAGGTTAGTGATGCGGGAAGAGTGATTAGGTTAGCAAGGTGATTAGAGATGTCTCCTTGAGGGATAATAGTCAGATGGAGTATTGAGAGCCTAGGAAGAGTAAGCGAGATTGTTAAGGAGCAACTAGATCGATCGTGAAGACGGTTCAGTTGAGGACTTGAGATTTCTCTTAGAGGGTAAAGATGGGACTAGTAGGAAACCCCTAGGACAAGGGTGTGCTTGTAGGGAGCCTTGGTAGTTACTCGAGATGTTAAGCTTGTCGGAATAAGGAATTGTGTGATTGGGAACTCCGGGATATATTTTTAGATGGTCGAGTGGAAGGTAGGATTTGATCACTTGGGATGTCGAAGTGGATTGGTTCTTAGATTGCTTGATGGCATATGAGCGGGATGCAATGATGTCTAGAACTGGTATTGAATTGAGTTGGTAGACCTAGGTGAGGATGATCTTGATGCGAGAGATAAGAAGTAGTAGTCATGTCTTGTTATGATTGAAAGTTGTAGGCAGATTATCTTGAGGATGTGATCTAGTGTATGCTTTAATTGGGGCTGAGTATGGTGCGAATTATATGCTTTCGACGATGATGATTCCTTGATGAAATGCTAGTGTGTGAATGTACTTGTTTACCTCTAATATGGTGATGCTTGGTAGTTAGCGTAAGTATGATGTGCTTATCTGATTGATATAATGTGCAACTTCTCATATGATATGATGAATCCTACTATGTACGATGCTATCCTAGATCTGTTATGATATGTGAATATCCTTGACATGAGTATGATGTATTTATGAATGTGCGATACGATTGCTATATTATATGATGTCTTGAATTGGAATTGCTAGGATGATAGAACCGAATTGATGAAATTTGATTCTGACTTGGAACCTAGGAAGGAAATATGGAAATAGCCCTTAGAGGTGGATGATTCCACCACCTGAGATTGAAACTTGCTTGGCTAACATCGGGTTAAGGGATTTCGAATGATGATTAAAAATGACTAAACTTGGATTTTGAAAAACCAAACGCGATCAAGAATTTCAATGATCTGAGACCAACCCTTTTCAAATTGAGGAACCCTTTTGAAACTTTTCCGACCCGAGCCTGCATTATAACGCCCCACGAAGTGGATACAAGCATTTATAGGGGCCCTTATAGATTGCTTGCTAAGACCTAGTGGAGATGCTATAGTGCTTTTCGAGTTATGATATAACCGAGAAGTCGAAGTAAGGATGTGGTAAGGGCCCATATCACACTCTCGCTACGACCTATTGGGGATATTATGATCATGACAACGATACTGTGAGAATCTCATAGGGGTACTTATGAGGCGCTTGCGGGATCATTGGCATGATCCTTAGACTCACCTATTTCAAACGTCATCCCCTTCCTTTGAAATGATTTTAGTCTCGGGGACGAGACTTGTTTTTAGAGGTGGATGATGTAAAGGCTCGGATTTTTAAATCCTAATTTTTCGGAAAAAGAAAATCAAAATGAATTTAAAAGTGAAATTTAATGAAAAACTCCATAAATCGGATTTTAAAACTCATGGAATGAAATTCCAACCTAAAATAAAAATTTTAAAAATCAACTTGATATGGTGACATCTTCCTCGGAAATTCAAAATTTATTTTGAACGAGTCGAGATAATATCGAGAGAGTGGGTTTATAAAGTTGTTTCCGGGTATTGTGAGACTGGATTTTGGGACCACATATACTTGCTCCCTTTCATGTTGTCTTCTTCCCATCCAATTCAAGCTCGCAAATACACACACTCTCCCATATCTATCCCCCATTTGAGGCAATGCTAAAAACAAACACATGCCAACTCTACATGTGATTCAGGGTTGAAAAAGGAAGACCAAAAGCAGTACCCTTTCCTTCTCCCTCTCTGCACTCCTTTCCTATTTCATACAAAGAAAACCAAATCCCCCAAAGCACCTTTTTGACTTTGAACAGAGCTCCCTTCAAAAGCTCACCTCCCTAGCCTTTTTACTTATACGAGCAGCAACCACAGAACCCCATCCCCACCTCTGATTTCAATTGTTCAGCAACACAACCCCCTTTTTCAATTCCCCATTCAAACCCAAGCAACACCACCTTGTTCCCCTTCCAAACCCAGGTTGGAACACCCTCCTCCACCTCTCCGGTTTTGGATCTCGGCCACCAGCACCTCCTCTCTTCTCCTCGTCGTTCACCACACCAGCATCCTTCACCGTCGTCGTCTCCGTGAGCGCTGGCCGAGCACCTTTCGCCTTTCGAAAGCGCAGAGCACTCCACCAAGCTTCGCCTCCTTCCTTCATCGACGACAAGCTGCAGGAGCGCTCCTCCATCCTCTCGACACCCCCAGGCATCCAGACGAGCCCAGGACCTCCCCGGAGCCGAGCGCAGCCCCTACCTCGCTTGCCCTGTTCGGTTTTCGGAAGGTACAGACTCGATTCTCGCTCTTCCTCTCTTTCACCTTCAAATCGAGCAAAGCTCCCGCATTTAACCCTTCCCATCCCTTCCTAGGCAGTTTCTGATCGAAGAACCACCTCCGACGCGCCTCCCCGAGCTTCCGACGAGCAGATTCGAGCTTTCGGCGATCATCGAACCGCGCCTTGGGTGAGCTTCTTCCTTCCTCCCTCTTCTTTCCTTTCCTGTACCCGTGAGTGTGTGTCGGTGTCGGTATTTGGGATGGGTGGTCAGAGTCGGAATCACCGGCCAACTGGCCAAGCCTCCCCTCTTTCTCCCGCCGGTTAGAACGCCAGAGGAGCTCTGCTCCCTCTGTTTGATTTCCGAACACAAGGAAGGAAGAAGATGGGTTGTGGGGGCCACTCTTACCATCTCAGCTGCCACATCACCCTGGGGCCCCTTCTTGTTTTTACATATCCAGCTCGGTTTTAAATGGAAGAAATGGGTTAGCTTTGGGCCTAATTTTTTTGGGCTAAATTGTTGTCTCAAAAGTAAAGGTATTGGGCCTAATTTTCTGAAATGTGAATTGGGGCCTATTTTATACAATGAGCTCGGTTTGAATTTTTTACAAAAGGGAAGGGCCGGTTTTGGAATTTTACAACTATTAGGGTGAGTTTTGGTAATTTAAAGAGGTTGATTGGATTAAGTAAAAATGGTTGAGATTTTTAAAGGAATTGGAAATATTTTATGAAAGTGTTTAAAAGAAAATGGTATTTAAAATATTATATAATATTATTGAGATTAAAATATTATTTTGAGATTAAGAATATAGTATTATGGTGATTTAAAGGTATAATATTACGAGACTTGGAGATTTAAAGAGGTATTATCGGGTTTAAAAAGGGATTTGACGAGTATTTTCCAATGACGGAGTTTCTAACTAGCCAACTCGGTTTTTCAAAACGGTTTTCGGGATTAACTCGGGAATTATGTGCTCGATGATTAACTAGCATGATTGATGTGAATGGTTGTCTAATATCATGATTTGTGTGGACTAATGACATGATTGGTTGACTAATAGCATGATGAAATGTTAGATTATGTATCGTTAACTTATGTGTTGAGATATGATGAATATGATGCACTTGAGCTATGTGATATCCGAATATATGGTCATGAATATATGAATGTGGCCTAATGGAATGATGAGAACAATATGGTATTGTGGAATGTGGCACCATGATGAGTGGTTGAACTTGATGTGATGATGATTGCGATATGATTGTTATTCTTGTTAAATGACGTGTGCTTGAATCCTTGAATGATTAGACGTAGACTTATATATATGTTCTGATATGTATCTAGGTAATACCTTGTGATTATGAATGATGTATGCTGGATCCTCTATTATGTTGTTCTGCATAGCCAGGTGAGTTCCTATATGAGCTCACTCAGATTCGAAAAGAGATCTACCTGCTTGTAGCCATGTGCATACTAGGTGCTTGCATTCATAATAAAGCATGTCATGTAGTATCCTGCTAGGATTGCACTCATGATTGAGCATTCGTTTACTCATTGCTTTTGTAAACAGAACGACCGTTATCTGTGAAGTAACTAGAGTCATTGCTAGGGTTATAGGACGACCTAGTCTCATCGGGTCCCGTCCTGAGTCAATCGAGTCATGAACTTCCTTATATTATGAGATGCATGCGGGCTTTATTGTGGATACGGGTTGGGCATGCGTGCCACCCGATTATATGGAATGCATTCACGAGCTGGCCAGTCTCCGCCCTATCGGAAGGGGGTGGAGGTAGGAGAGGGATATACCACTTGGTATTCGGTGCTAAGGCCTTATATATTTATGCACTTGATCTTAGGAGCATGTTAGTGTGTTAATATTCCGCTTTGCACCTAGAAGCATCTTTATTAGGATTAGCGTGTGTATGTGTCTGCTGGTTTGGGATTACTTTGCGTAGGGCTTCGATCTGACACTGCCCCGCATACATATTTTTTTAGGTTTGTCTTGCAGCATGATTATTCTTTGCTTCTGTGACGTCGACACTCTCTTAGGCGATTGCAAAGAAATGGTCTAACCTTACATTGAGATAAATACACTTATTGATTTGGTTTTGACCCGGCTCTGCCGTGGCACCCTCTTGTATTACACCTTGATTCTGCTATTTGCATGTTTGCTGGTTTTCCACGGGGATTCCAACGATCTCTTCGAATTTTGGGTATGAAATCCCATTTCAAAATGTTATGATAGAATTTCAAACCTTCAACCTGTACTCGGGGCGCAAGATCCGAACGAGGGGTTTCATCCCTCGAAACGTAACCCGAGAATCATAATCCCGGGCCGTTACATATTGAACATTTGTTAGTTACTTACAGCAGTTTTCCTCAAAACATACTCTTATTTTATTTTAACAACAATTTAGTTGTTAATACAAGGTTTTATTTAAATTTGTTAGTTACTTATATGATTTTTCCTCAAAACATACTCATATAGTATTCTAATAAGAATTTAGTAGTTAATATAAGGTTTTATTGAACATTTGTTAGTTACTAACATGAGATTTCCTCAAAACATACTTTTATCGTATTCTAACAACAATTTCTTAGTTAATATAAGGTTTTATTAAGCGTTTGTTAGTTACTTATATGATTTTTCCTCAAAACATACTCTTATAGTATTCTAATAAGAATTTAGTAGTTAATATAACGTTTTATTAAACATTTGTAGTTACTTATATGAGATTTCCTCCAAACATACTCTTATTGTATTCTAATATGAATTTAGTAGTTAATATAAGGTTTTATTAAACATTTGTTAGTTACTTATATGATTTTTTCTAAAAACATACTCTTATAGTATTCTAATATGATTTTAGTAGTTAATATAAGGTTTTATTGAACATTTGTTAGTTACTTACATCAGTTTTCCTCAAAACATACTTTTATTGTATTCTAACAACAATTTATTAGTTAATATAAGGTTTTATTAAACATTTGTTAGTTACTTATATAATTTTTCCTCAAAACATACTCTTATAGTATTCTAATAAGAATTTAGTAGTTAATATAAGGTTTTATTGAACATTTGTTAGTTACTTACATTAGTTTTCCTCAAAACATACTTTTATCGTATTCTAACAACAATTTCTTAGTTAATATAAGGTTTTATTAAACATTTTTTAGTTACTTATATGATATTTCATCAAAAACATACTCTTATAGTATTCTAATAAGAATTTAGTAGTTAATATAAGGTTTTATTAAATATTTGTTAGTTACATATATGATTTTTCCTCAAAACATACTGTTATAGTATTCTAATATGAATTTTGTAGTTAATATAAGGTTTTATTAAATATTTGTTAGTTACTTACATGATTTTTCCTCAAAACATACTCTTATAGTATTCTAATATGAATTAGTAATTAATATAAAGTTTTATTGAACATTTGTTAGTTACTTACATCAGTTTTCCTCAAAACTTATTTTATTTTAACAACAATTTAGTTGTTAATACAAGGTTTTATTTAATTTGTTAGTTACTTATATGATTTTTCCTCAAAACATACTTTTACAGTATTATAATAAGAATTTAGTAGTTAATATAAGGTTTTATTAAACATTTGTTATTTACTTATATGATTTTTCCTCAAAACATACTCATATAGTATTCTAATATGAATTTAGTAGTTAATATAGGGTTTTATTAAACATATGTTAGTTACTTATATGATTTTTCCTCAAAACATACTCTTATAGTATTCTAATAAGAATTTAGTAGTTAATATATGGTTTTATTAAACATTTGTTATTTACATATATGAATTTTCCTCAAAACATACTCTTATAGTATTTTAATATGAATTTAGTAGTTAATATAAGTTTTTATTAAACATTTCTTAGTTCTGAAGGAGTAAATATATAGCTTTGGTTAGAAAACCAGTTACAAAAGGTAAGACCATACAACGGGTCTTACGTAAGAAGGGTGACCAAAAAACTATACCCAAACCCTTCTATACCTCCCAAAAAACTCCAAGAAACAAAGTAATCTCCACACCACACTCGACAAGACACTATCCCATGTACTAAATCCACTGACCCAAACAAACACAGCCCCATAGAACCCATACATCTAGCTACGGTTTCCTCGATCCAACCTCTCCATAGGGCTTACTTTCTTACCTATGGAGAGCCTGGATCGACAGCTTTGGATAATCTGTGCAGCACATCTTGGTGCCTCAAACTCCTCTTGGCGAAAGACAAGTTTGTTTCGAGCAATCCAAGTGAAGTAGATCAGCGCTTGGAAGCTAAGGAGCTTCATCTGAAATACCCTCCTCCCTCTCGCCTTCTTAGGTGTTCCAGCAAACCACCCGAGCCACTCGGGGATAGAACCAAACCGGCACCCAATCCCACTCCAATCAAACACAATTTTCTGGACTTCACGAATCACTGGGCAGGCAAACCATAGATGTTCAACTGTTTCAGCAGCCCCTTTACACAGAGCACAGGTCGCTACAGCGTCTCCCATCCAGTGCCTAGCCACATTCCCAGTTTGTATACGATTCTTCGCCGCTAGCCAAGTAAAGAACGCCCATTTCCTGGACTGTGGGCGCTCCCAGATCATCTCACCCCAGCACATTTCAGGACCTCGATGTCTTAGAATATCATACAACTTGGCAGCAGAAATCTTACCATTATCTCCAGCAATTCGGGTCAGTTGCGGCGTTTGATCTTCACCACCCAGTATTGAGCAATAGATCTCCTCTTTGACATTTAGGACAGCCTTCCATAACCAGGTGTCATGCAGTTTTGGTGTCGCCTCCCACCATCGGTTGTCTCGTACATGGTTAGAGGAACACCACCTCATCCATATGCTCGGTCGCTGAAGGATTAAATCTCCCCAAAGCTTGGCAAAGATGCTCTTATTCCAAGCATGGAGCTCCCGGATCCCAAGACCCCCCTCAGCAGCCGGACGTGTGCAGTCATTCCAGGCAACCAGATGCTTCTTCCCCTCTAGATTACCATTCCATAGGAACCGTTTCATCATGGAATCGATGTGCTCGACTACCCCCTTCGGAAGTAGAATGCTCTGGCTCCAAAAAGTATTGATGCCAGTACACACAGATTTTATCAGTTGGAGTCTACCCGCGTATGACAGTTTCCTCGACGCCCATGTGTGTATAACCCCACTAAATTTGTCATACAGCCCTAAACATTTCTTAGTTACTTATATGATTTTTCCTCAAAACATACTCTTATAGTATTCTAACAAGAATTTAGTAGTTAATATAAGGTTTTAATGAACATTTGTTAGTTACTTACATGAGTTTTCCTCAAAACATACTTTTATTGTATTCTAACAACAATTTCTTTGTTAATATAAGGTTTTATTAAACATTTGTTAGTTACTTATATGATTTTTCCTCAAAACATAGTCTTATAGTATTCTAATAAGAATTTAGTAGTTAATATAAAGTTTTATTAAACATTTGTAGTTACTTATATGAGATTTCCTCCAAACATACTCTTATAGTATTCTAATATGAATTTAGTAGATAATATAAGGTTTTATTAAACATTTGTTCGTTACTTATATGATTTTTCCTAAACACATACTCTTATAGTATTCTAATATGATTTTAGTAGTTAATATAAGGTTTTATTGAACATTTGTTAGTTACTTACATCAGTTTTCTTCAAAACATACACTTATTGTATTCTAACAACAATTTATTAGTTAATATAAGGTTTTATTAAACATTTCTTAGTTACTTATATGATTTTTCCTCAAAACATACCCTTATAATATTCTAATAAGAATTTAGTAGTTAATATAAGGTTTTATTGAACATTTGTTAGTTACTTACATTAGTTTTCCTCCAAACATACTTTTATCGTATTCTAACAACAATTTCTTTGTTAATATAAGGTTTTATTAAACATTTCTAAGTTACTTATATGATATTTCCTCAAAACATAGTCTTATAGTATTCTAATAAGAATTTAGTAGTTAATATAAGGTTTTATTAAACATTTTTTAGTTATATATATGATTTTTTCTCAAAACATACTTTTATAATATTCTAATATGAATTTTGTAGTTAATATAAGGTTTTATTAAACATTTGTTAGTTACTTATATGATTTTTCCTCAAAACATACTCTTATATTATTCTAATATGAATTTAGTAGTTAATATAAGGTTTTATTGAACATTTGTTAGTTACTTACATCAGTTTTCCTCAAAACATACTCTTATTTTATTTTAACAACAATTTAGTAGTTAATACAAGGTTTTATTAAAATTTGTTAGTTACTTATGTGATTTTTCCTCAAAACATACTCTTATAATATTCTAATAAGAATTTAGTAGTTAATATAAGGTTTTATTGAACATTTGTTAGTTACTTACATGTGTTTTCCTCCAAACATACTTTTGTCGTATTCTAACAACAATTTCTTTGTTAATATAAGGTTTTATTAAACATTTCTAAGTTACTTATATGATATTTCCTCAAAACATAGTCTTATAGTATTCTAATAAGAATTTAGTAGTTAATATAAGGTTTTATTACACATTTGTTAGTTACATATATGATTTTTTCTCAAAACATACTGTTATAGTATTCTAATATGAATTTTGTAGTTAATATAAGGTTTTATTAAACATTTGTTAGTTACTTATATGATTTTTCCTCAAAACATACTCTTATAGTATTCTAATATGAATTTAGTAGTTAATATAAGGTTTTATTGAACATTTGTTAGTTACTTACATCAGTTTTTCTCAAAACATACTCTTATTTTATTTTAACAACAATTTAGTAGTTAATACAAGGTTTTATTAAAATTTGTTAGTTACTTATATGATTTTTCCTCAAAACATACTCTTATAATATTCTAATAAAATTTAGTAGTTAATATAAGGTTTTATTGAACATTTGTTAGTTACTTACATGTGTTTTCCTCCAAACATACTTTTATCGTATTCTAACAACAATTTCTTTGTTAATATAAGGTTTTATTAAACATTTCTAAGTTACTTATATGATATTTCCTCAAAACATAGTCTTATAGTATTCTAATAAGAATTTAGTAGTTAATATAAGGTTTTATTACACATTTGTTAGTTACATATATGATTTTTTCTCAAAACATACTGTTATAGTATTCTAATATGAATTTTGTAGTTAATATAAGGTTTTATTAAACATTTGTTAGTTACTTATATGATTTTTCCTCAAAACATACTCTTATAGTATTCTAATATGAATTTAGTAGTTAATATAAGGTTTTATTGAACATTTGTTAGTTACTTACATCAGTTTTCCTCAAAACATACTCTTATTTTATTTTAACAACAATTTAGTAGTTAATACAAGGTTTTATTAAAATTTGTTAGTTACTTATATGATTTTTCCTCAAAACATACTTTTATAATATTCTAATAAGAATTTAGTAGTTAATATAAGGTTTTATTGAACATTTGTTAGTTACTTACATGTGTTTTCCTTAAAACATACTTTTATCGTATTCTAACAACAATTTCTTAGTTAATATAAGGTTTTATTAAACGTTTGTTAATTACTTATATGATTTTTCCTTAAAACATACTTTTATAGTATTCTAATAAGAATTTAGTAGTTAATATAAGGTTTTATTAAACATTTGTTAATTACTTATATGATTTTTCCTCAAAACATACTCGTATAGTATTCTAATATAAATTTAGTAGTTATTATAAGGTTTTATTAAACATTTGTTAATTACTTATATGATTTCTCCTCAAAAAATACTCTTATAGTATTCTAATATGAATTTAATAGTTAATATAAGGTTTTATTCAACATTTGTTAGTTACTTATATGATTTCGTCTCAAAACATACTCTTATAGTATTCTAATATGAATTTAGTAGTTAATATAAGGTTTTATTCAACATTTGTTAGTTCTGAACCGGTAAATATGTATAAAAGGGTGTAAGCAAGTTACAAATCAACATTTGTTAGTTATTTACATGAGTTTTCCTCAAAACATACTTTTATCGTATTCTAACAACAATTTTTTGGTTAATATAAGGTTTTATTAAACATTTGTTAGTTATTTATATGATTTTTCCTCAAAGCATACTCTTATAGTATTCTAATAAGAATTTAGTAGTTAATATAAGGTTTTATTGAACATTTGTTAGTTACTTACATGAGTTTTCCTCAAAGCATACTCTTATTGTATTCTAACAACAATTTCTTTGTTAATATAAGGTTTTACTAAACATTTGTTAGTTACTTATATGATTTTTCCTCAAAACATACTCTTATAGTATTCTAATAAGAATTTAGTAGTTAATAATAAGTTTTATTAAACATTCGTTAGTTACTTATATGAGATTTCCTCAAAACATACTCTTATAGTATCGGATAACATACGTTTCTGATTGGTATTCACTAGATATGTATCGGAGAACATATTCTGTTGATTATATCTCTATGCTAGATGAAGAGCAATGGTGTGATGAACAATTGGGTGAAACCAACCTTCCAAAAATCAAGCCTCCGCCAATGAAAAGAGGAATAGGAAGACTTGAAAGAAACCGTAGAAGAGAGGAAGGTGAAAAACCTAAGGGGAAGAGGACCAATCTAATGCGATGTGGAAAATGCAAGGTGTTCCCACATGATATGTTTTCAAGCTTGTGTAAAAAATCAGCTTAGTGTAAATACATTACGGCTGCTTAACTATATCTAAACATAAAGCATGAACTCATTCATAGTAGGGATTGGACCTAAAATAGACCACAATCAAGTGCTTGCTGTGCTTACAGGATTATGATTTTGAGTGAATCTCCGTCACTTCCTGTTTCCCGAGTAGACCTCAACAAAATGTATACCGTACAACAAAGTTGCATTTACAGGTATATTGCAATCACCTGCAGAAAATATAGCCCCATGACAATAATTTTAACATATGCTATATCAACAATATCAGTATACACATAACAAATTTTTTGATAAGCTATGAGTAGTGCAAAGAAATCACGCACAGCCTGCGTTTAAACATGGGCTGCAAGGATACATTATTCAGTAGCAACTGAGGAACAAGGGAAAGGATACCAGAAAAGCAACCAGCTGGTTCAGGTCCATATGCCAACTCTGGAGGGATCCGGAGCTTGCGCTTTCCACCTGCTCAGGATTTCCAATTCCAAGTTAAGGACTACAAGATCATACAAAGATTGATGACGTGATGCTGTGAAAACTAGTGATGCCATAATCTTACCAACTTGCATAGGAGGTACTCCATCACCTTCAAATATCCCTTGATCCAATCCTCTTATAACCTGAAACAATCAAGTCTAAATCATTCAAGTGGCTGATTCCGTAAAAGGCATTATCAACTGTGGCATGAACGGGAATGCAAACAGACCTTTCCAACACCAATACGCATCGTTGGAGGCCTCCCGCGTTTATAGCTGCTATCAAAGACTATTTCATCTGCAAACCTTGCTGTGTAGTGGATCTGAGTCAGGAAAACAAGCAACTTATCAAAAGTCTAATCTTCTTATCATCTGTGTTCCTATTCCAACCACAATCAATCATACATATACATTGGTGATTTGGGTCCCAAATCCCGACAGAGTTAAACAATGTCATCTTCTCGTTCGTGAAGGGACCTCTTTTAGGCCAACCACAATCAATCATACATATACATTGAGGTGTAAAAATCACAGTAAGATGAAATCAAATTACTCGGATTCGGAGAAGAAACGGACATTGATAAGCTCATTGTAAGGAGCGGAGATGCCAGAGCCGGGACGGATGTCGCAGTAACCCAAACTAGATCGGACAAAATTGAGCTCACAAGGTGATGCGGGACCATCTTCTACAACTCCAGACACACCCATCATACTTGGAGAAGGACCAATGACTCGAGCTAGAGCTAAGAAGCTTCAGAGAGACTCATTCAACTTTGTGGGTCATGCTTTGTTCTCGAGCAAGGTTCAACTCCCCGAGCCTACATTGAAGACATATATGTGCATTGGAGCACAAATGGAGGCCGAGCCACCCTAACATCAGCTTGGTCGAAATTTCACTAAGTGTTGAGCTTATTTTCAGCTTATGAACATTATTGGGCTGAATTGGGCTTTTATTATTTATTCGTTTTAAAACCTTATTTACTTATGTTCTTAGGTTTATTTAATTAGGCCCATTAGTATTTAGATCTATCTTATTCTATCTTCTATCTCCTAAAACCGGCCAGAACAGCCTTGTAAGGCCTATATATGGCCGCACCTTTCATTGAATCAGATTGGAACTTTGATAATTACAATTCTCTCATTAAGAGTGTTTACACCTTCGAGTGTTTGTTGATTCAATTAGAGCTGTGCTCATTGATCAATCGATTGATACATATCTCAGCTTGGTTTGCTTTGCCGTTCATCAACTTCGCAAGACTTGGTGAATCTAGTATCCACAAGCCCCCTTCTGGTGCTTCAAGTTGTCCGCTTGATTGTGTCGGATTGTAGAGGCGGGTTGTGTAGGCATTGGTATTGGTTCCTACCCTCTGAGGAGGCCTGGGGTCTTTATCTTGCGCTGCATAGATCGACTCAGTCCATATCAGGTCGTGTCTTTCCATTCTTGCATTCAATTTCGAGTCTTTCTCTTTTGTTCTTACTGTTTTCGTGTCTTTCTTGAGTTCTTGATCAATTCTTGATCGAGTTCTTGGAGTCTTACATTGTTGCGTTCTTGTTCTTGTTTAGTTCTTGCTTGTTGTCGAAGATCGGACCACCAAACGGCTAACCCCGTATCAAATTGGCATCAGAGCTTTGGTTTCCGACATCAAGATTGAGTCTTTTCTTTTCCTAAACACAAAAATCCAAAAAACAGAGTCCTTTTCTTGTTTTGGTTATTTACTTCTTGCATTCTTTTGATTATTTTACTAATCTTGAGTTTGTGATTGTTTGTGGTTGCATAGCCTAAACACAAAGCCTAGCCGAGACCGTGGAGTCGACCAAAGGTGCACACAATCCCATTGTGAACACCCATAGCCGACGGCAGAATCTGTCCCCATAGCCTTGCTTTGGCCGAATCCATCAAACCACAAGGAACCCTAGTTTGTTATCTTTTCTATCCCTTGTTCTATCTTTGGAACTTTTATCTATCTTTTATCTATTTCCTTTATCTCTTGCCTATTTTAAATTCTGATTTTTGGTGGATAAAATCATTATATCTATCAAATATCTAATTAAGGCATAAGATAGATCCGATTACCTTAAATAGCCATTCTATCTATAAATTTGCATTAGGGCTGAACTTTTTTATCTTTTCACCACAATTCTCAGAATTTTCGAGTCCTATATTATTATTAGAGTTCTTTCTTGCATTAGTTTCATAAGTTAAAAAAAAAAAAAAAAAAAAAAAAAAAAATCAGTTTCGAAATTTATTTTAAAACTTGGACCTAGGAGGATAAAATTCACTAGGGGCAAAAGTAAGTCAAAAAAAAAAAAAGAGGAAAGTGTTTGTTTGATCTAGTGCAAGAAAGCTCCCAAGGACAATTGGTGAACCCTTTTTCTCAGCCCTAGTCGACATACCCTATCCCAAACACATACACCTCCACAAAAATTGAAACCCTACCCTGCAACTACAACGTCCTAACTTAAAGGTTTTCAATCAAAAGAGGTAAACTTCCAAATTTTCTTTTGCTTTCTTATCTTCTTTTGTGTCGAGTGCTCTTTCACTCCTTGATCGAGTGCTGCTGTGTGTTGTTTGTTGGTGTCGAGTGCTCCCTTGCTACTGTCGAGTACTCATTAGTCTATTTCGAGTTGATCCTTGTTGTGTCGAGTACTGATTTTGATTGATCAAGTGCTCTCCTTGTTGTGTCGAATTGAATTCTTGCAAATTCCCATCTGTTTTGCTTGAATTGAGTTGTTTGCTTACATCGAGTGCTCTACAGCCCTTGTTGAGTACTCTTCTGTGTTGTTTCATTCATTACATACCTTGATTGCCTTGTTTTTGCTTGGTAGTTGATTTGCCCAAAGTGGATTGCCCTAGCAAGCGTGATATATCAATCAGAGAGGGAGTGTGAGCGAAACACAACTGTGAGCTGTTTATAAGTTTTACTAACCTTAACATAGTTCTTTGTTTCTTTTTCTTTTGTTATAATGTCTAATAACCAGGGAAACAATGGTGGTAACAATACCACTAATTCAAGTGCTACTGTAACCCCCGAACAGTTCGCCATCATGATGAACAACATCACTACCATCATGAACACCATGGCTAACAAGGAGTCCGTAGCTGAACTAGCCGCCAAGGTGACAGCTTTGGAGAACTCTAGGCCGAGTGGTTCAAACACCATAGGAGGTCAGCAAGACCGAGTGGAGATACATCAAGACGAAAGAGAGGTCGTAAATCCTAACCCTATTCCTAATCCTAATCCTCATGTCAATATTAATTTAGATAATCCTTTATTCAATGAAAACAACTCTCCACGGGGTGGGAGAAATGATCGGAATAATGGGTTTGTTAATGTGCAAGGTCAAGGACAGGGAAGGGGAAGAGGTCGTGGCTATCAAGAGCAATTCTATTACTCGGAGCAAGATAACGACTTCCAAGAAGAGGAGTATTGGGAGCGACGCCCGAGACGGAATCAAAGGGGAAATCAGAACCGACCACCTAGGTTCAATGACGACGACGGTATAGGTAAGGTTAAGGTAAAGATTCCTCCTTTTGATGGTAAGACTGATCCAGATGCTTATATTGATTGGGAGATTAAAATGGAGCAAATCTGGAATTGTCATAATTTCTCAGAACCTAAGAAAGTACAACTAGCTTCCCTAGAGTTTCAAGGTTTTGCATTAATCTGGTGGGATAATCTTGTTAAGGAAAGAAGAAGATCCCTTGATGCACCTATTGCTTCTTGGGAACAATTAAAAGTGGTAATGAGAAATAGGTTTGTACCTCAACATTATGATAGAGAGCTATTAAACAGATTAGAAAACCTTAAACAAGGTAGTAAAACTGTTGAGGAAACATTTAATGTTATGCAAGAAGCTATGGCTCGAGCTAATGTGGTAGAAACTCACGATAAAACTAATGTTAGATACCTTAGGATCTTGCATCCCGCTTTAGCTCATGAAATTGATTATTTTCCCTACACTACCCCTACTGAATTATTACATCTAGCTATGAAAGTAGAAAAGGGACAACGTTACAAGAGCCAAGCTAATAGAGTGTCGAGTGGCCAGCAACAAGGGTGGCGTTCCAACAGGCCCCAACAGCCCCAAGGGCGCTCGGAGATGGGCTCTAGGGAGCGAGCTCAGCAGCCCCAATGGAGGAGTGAGGGCCGACAGCCCCAACAGCCCCTCGACAAGGGTAAAGGTCCATGGAATGGACGAGAATCGTCTGGGACATCTACTGGTCCCAAAGGGAGTAATCCTAACTCTTCTACCATTCGTTCTAGAGATATTGTATGCTTTAAATGCCAAGGTAGAGGACATTATATGAAGGATTGCCCTAATAAGAAAACTCTCATGGTTAATCAATTTGGAGAATATGAATCTGAAAACTCTTGTGATGAACATGATGAGAATGCTAATAATGACAATGATCAGAACTTAAACCTTGTTTGTTATGAAAATGATGATGATGAGGTTGAATATGAACATGGAGAATCTTTGATTGTTAGGAGAGTGTTAAGTGTTGTTCCTACACCATGTGAAGATAATCAAAGAGAAAACTTATTTCATACTCGTTGTCTTGTTAAAGGAAAGGTTGTAAATGTGATCATTGATGGAGGTAGTTGCTGTAATTTAGCTAGTCAAGAAATGGTTGACAAATTGCATTTACCTACTGTCCAACACCCTAGACCTTACAAATTGCATTGGATGAATGATTGTGGCTTATTAAAAGTTCATAGACAAGTTAAAGTGCATATTAAACTAGGACATTATGAAGATGATGTTTTATGTGATATTGTGCCTATGCAAGCTTGTCATATTCTATTAGGCCGTCCTTGGCAATCTGATCGTAAGGTTATTCATGATGGGTTTACTAATCGCTATACCTTTACTTTTCAGGGAAAGAATGTCATTCTCAAACCCATGACACCTACACAAGTAGCTGATGAGATTGAGAAGCGGAAGGTAAGTAAAGGTGAGTTAGATCAGGAGGCTCAATCGAGCCAAGTGGATCCTCAAACTCGAGCTAAGAGTGTGTTCTTGGTTTCCAAAAGCACATTCCTGGACGAATTTGCGGATGGTGGAACTATGCTTATGCGCCTTTGCAAGAGCTTGAGCATGTTGAGTGAAGAGCTTAAAGCTTCTCTTCCATCAAACATTCTCGCTCTTCTTGAGGAGTTTAAGGATGTGTTTCCCGATGACATACCACCAGGTCTACCCCCTATTCGTGGAATTGAGCATCAAATTGATCTTATTCCAGGGGCTGCATTACCTAATAGGCCTGCGTATCGTATGAATCCCACTGAGACCCAAGAGGTCCAAACCCAAGTCCAGGAACTGTTGGATAAGGGTTATATTAGAGAAAGCTTAAGTCCTAGTGCTGTACCTGTGTTATTAGTCCCTAAGAAAGATGGATCATGGAGAATGTGTGTAGATTGTAGGGCTATTAACAACATTACTATTAAATATCGTCACCCTATTCCTAGATTAGATGATATGTTAGATGAGTTACATGGAGCTTCTATATTTTCTAAAATTGATCTTAGAAGTGGTTATCATCAGATTAGAATGAAAAAGGGGGATGAATGGAAAACAGCCTTTAAGACTAAGCTTGGTTTATATGAGTGGTTGGTTATGCCTTTTGGTTTAACTAATGCTCCTAGCACTTTTATGCGTTTAATGAATCATGTGCTTCGAGATTTCATTGGAAGATTTGTTGTTGTTTATTTTGATGATATTCTGATTTATAGCAAATCTCTTAATGAACATGAATCACATCTTAGAGAAGTGCTTAAAACGCTGAGAATTGAACACTTGTATGCTAATTTAAAGAAGTGTGAATTATGTAATGAACAAGTGTCTTTTCTTGGATTTGTAGTGAGCTCTAATGGACTGCGTGTTGATGAATCAAAGATTAAAGCCATCCAAGAGTGGCCGACACCCACTAACATAGGACATGTACGCAGCTTCCAAGGACTTGCTAGCTTCTACCGACGATTTGTGCGAGACTTTAGTACAATCTCAGCCCCACTGACCGAGCTTACTAAGAAGAGAAGTGAGTTTACATGGGGAGCAGCTCAGGAGGAAGCATTCAACACACTTAAGGACAGGCTCACTCACGCACCCCTATTAGCGTGGCCGGACTTTACTCAGCCTTTTGAAGTAGAGTGTGATGCTAGCGGAGTCGGAATTGGTGGAGTCCTTATGCAGGGAGGTAAGCCTATTGCTTTCTTTTCTGAGAAATTGAAAGGTGCTTGTCTTAATTACTCTACCTATGATAAGGAATTGTATGCATTGTTTAGAGTACTTAAGACATGGTCTCACTATCTATGGCCTAGTGAGTTTATTCTTAGGACTGATCATGAGTCTTTAAAACACTTTAAAAGCCAAGATAAACTTGATAGGAGACATGGTAGATGGATGGAGTTTATTGAAACATTTCCTTATGTAATTAAGTATAAGAAAGGCAAAGACAATGTGGTAGCTGATGCATTATCTAGGAGACATGTTCTTTTAACCACTTTGGATTCTAGAGTCTTAGGCTTTGTTTACATAACGGAATTGTATGAATCTGATTTGGATTTTGGTGATATCTTTCGAAAATGCTTAGAAAAGGGTCCTAATGACAGCTTTTATATACATGAAGGATTCTTATTTCGAAAAGATCAAGTGTGTATTCCTAGATGTTCTCTACGATTATTACTTGTTAGTGAAGCCCATAGTGGTGGATTAATGGGACATTTTGGGAGAGATAAGACCTATAACACCCTGAAATCACACTTTTATTGGCCACATATGCTTAGGGATGTAGAACATTGCCTTAAGAAATGCATAGATTGCATTAAAGCCAAAGCTAAGCTTATGCCTCATGGCCTTTATACACCACTACCGACCCCCTCAGCCCCTTGGGAAGACATTTCTATGGATTTTATAGTTGGGTTGCCTAGAACTAAGAAGGGGAGAGATTCTATATTTGTGGTAGTGGATAGGTTCTCTAAAATGGCTCATTTCATTGCATGCCACAAAACTGATGATGCTACCAATGTTGCTAATCTATTCTTTAAAGAAGTAGTTAGGTTGCATGGCGTGCCTAAAACCATTGTTAGTGATAGGGATGTGAAATTCTTAAGTCATTTTTGGCGCACTTTATGGAATAAATTGGGAACTAGATTGCTATTCTCTACTTCTAGCCACCCCCAAACTGATGGCCAAACTGAGGTGACTAATAGAACCCTTGCTACTGTCCTAAGAGCTATTATTAGGAAGAATTTGAAACTTTGGGAAGAAGCCTTACCTCATGTGGAATTTGCTTATAATAGAACCATGCATTCGGCTACTAAAATCAGTCCATTTGAATGTGTGTATGGTGTTAATCCACTAACCCCTTTTGATCTTACTCCATATCCTATGAGAGACAAAGAATCATTTGAGGCAGGTAAGCATGTCGAGTTCATTAAGGAGCTGCATGAACGAACTCGAGAGAAGCTGAAGCTAAAGGCTGAATACAATGCTAACAAGGCCAACAAGGGACGTCGCTTGGTCACATTTCAGCCTGGAGATCTTGTATGGGTGCACTTGAGGAAGGAGCGGTTTCCAGAAGCTCGGAAGAACAAGCTGTCGCCGCGTGGTGATGGGCCATTTCGGATCAAGAAGAGAGTGGGCGACAATGCCTACCAATTGGAGCTTCCTGGAGACATGGGCGTGAGCGCTACATTCAACGTCGCGGATCTAATCCCTTACTTCGCTGTGGATGAAGACTTGGATTCGTGGTCGAATCCTTTTCAAGAAGGGGAGGTTGATGCGGGACCATCTTCTACAACTCCAGACACACCCATCATACTTGGAGAAGGACCAATGACTCGAGCTAGAGCTAAGAAGCTTCAGAGAGACTCATTCAACTTTGTGGGTCATGCTTTGTTCTCGAGCAAGGTTCAACTCCCCGAGCCTACATTGAAGACATATATGTGCATTGGAGCACAAATGGAGGCCGAGCCACCCTAACATCAGCTTGGTCGAAATTTCACTAAGTGTTGAGCTTATTTTCAGCTTATGAACATTATTGGGCTGAATTGGGCTTTTATTATTTATTCGTTTTAAAACCTTATTTACTTATGTTCTTAGGTTTATTTAATTAGGCCCATTAGTATTTAGATCTATCTTATTCTATCTTCTATCTCCTAAAACCGGCCAGAACAGCCTTGTAAGGCCTATATATGGCCGCACCTTTCATTGAATCAGATTGGAACTTTGATAATTACAATTCTCTCATTAAGAGTGTTTACACCTTCGAGTGTTTGTTGATTCAATTAGAGCTGTGCTCATTGATCAATCGATTGATACATATCTCAGCTTGGTTTGCTTTGCCGTTCATCAACTTCGCAAGACTTGGTGAATCTAGTATCCACAAGCCCCCTTCTGGTGCTTCAAGTTGTCCGCTTGATTGTGTCGGATTGTAGAGGCGGGTTGTGTAGGCATTGGTATTGGTTCCTACCCTCTGAGGAGGCCTGGGGTCTTTATCTTGCGCTGCATAGATCGACTCAGTCCATATCAGGTCGTGTCTTTCCATTCTTGCATTCAATTTCGAGTCTTTCTCTTTTGTTCTTACTGTTTTCGTGTCTTTCTTGAGTTCTTGATCAATTCTTGATCGAGTTCTTGGAGTCTTACATTGTTGCGTTCTTGTTCTTGTTTAGTTCTTGCTTGTTGTCGAAGATCGGACCACCAAACGGCTAACCCCGTATCACAAGGGGGATCTTCCACAATGGCGTAATATTCGATTCGGGGGGCGTTTGCCTCAAATGGGGTAAACCCTACAACCGAAGCTGCCAACAAGCCAAGCACGCCGAGATCAATGGCTCGCTTCTTCGCCTTTTCAGACGATTTAAGGCCGGGGAAATTCGACCTCGTGCTTCCATCTGAAGATGAAGAAGGAGAACAACAACAAGGGTTGAGGGGTTTAATGGAGGGGGTATTGATTTGGGTTTGGAGATAGGATTAGGAAAAGGGTTGAGGCCGGCAACGGCTAGCGAGGACATTGCCATTTTGTTTGATGGGAGTTATTTCTGCTTCTGCCTTATCTTACACCAAAACCCCCAAATGATGGATTTGATTTCAGTGGCTTTTAGGCCTCCGCCTCATCCGCGCCAAAATCATACTGAAAAAAGGGTTAGCTAGATGTGCCTTTGCAAATCTGTGCACCACCCGTGGTTCGGGATCCACCCGTCGCACCACCACCCCATTACAGTCCTCACCGACCCCCACCCAGAGACATGCGAGGCACTCCGAAAGCTAGATCCTCGTCAAACAGAGTTACGCACTCTACCAGGGACAACCAAAACCCACCTCTGTCCAATGGATGTATTAACACTATCACATGCGGAACATCCTCCTCAGGACCATGATGAACGATTTTTAGTCGCGTAAACCGTATCAAAAAAAAACTCAAACCTACAAACTAGTATAGCAAGTAAGTAAGAGGTCGATCCCACAGAGAATCAAGTATTTCTCAGCAATGTGTATTTACCAATTAGTAGAAAGGGGGGTTTTGGTTGATTGAAATAACAAAGAAAACAAAATAAACTATAATATAAAAAAATAATACACAATTAACATATAATAAATTTTCATTAATTATACAAAATTTACATGTAAAAAACTAAAAATTTATATACATAATTATAAAATTTACATATACAATAAAATGTCCAAAACTATATTTTAACCCAAAAATTGTCTAAAACTACATAATTTACATCAAATTGAACAAGCTAATAAAGAAAGAAAGAAATCAATCTCATAATAAAAAGCAGAAATGCACAGCAGCTGATAAATCCACAGTTAAGAGGCATTTGGTTAACATTCTGTCATCACACCTGATGAAAAGCAAGCAATTAAGTTAATTTTTAATGAAATATATACCATGGAAACTAAAAACTAATATATGCTCAATCTAACTCACAAAGAAGATAAAACTTTCAAGAAATTAAATTCTGCTCAATTAACATAGGACTAACTTTGTTGATACATAATCATAATGAGGAACTGCTAGAAAGCGTCAAAATGCTACCCACAACAACCTAATCTTCTCCATTTGAGAAATCAATTGCAACTTTTCCATCTCAGACGGGCATAACACATAACCTTTCAGAAACTAATCTGCAGATATCATTAAGCATATCTGATTATTTTTTCCACCTACTTATAAAATTAGCCAGCAATAGTACAACAAAAGGGTTCTGCAATGACAACCTGCTGAAATTTAGCTTTAGATATCCTTTATGGAAGTGGACAAAGGTAAGCAATTCAAATAATGTCCAGCGCTAGCCAATGGGTAGTCTGGATAGTATTTTTTAACTATAAGGTAGAAACAAGGAATTTTAACTTACATTTGTGTAAGAAATAATAAAAGAGAGGCAATCATCATATAAAAATGGAATAGACAAAGAGTCACAGCAAATACGAACGATATACCAAAATATTACACGATCCACCACAATTCCACAAACAAGAAGACACTAAGATTGCAAAATGAAATAACAAAACAGGTAAGAGTATTTAGTACTCTTTACAAACCATGAAGTATTTGTACTTGAGGGGGAAGCCCACCAGTTTTCCTTAAGCATCAACGGGTAGAGTATCTAACAGGAGCCAAGTCCTTAGTGTGCCTGCAGGGAACAAGAAATATCTAAGAACTCAAAATATAGAAATTCAATCAATACTAGAGATTTGTTTCCAGCAGACTCGTTATCACAAGTAATCAAGGGTTCCCATAAATTTAGAGGGGTAAGATATCACCAAGGGTACTAAATACTCTTACCACAAGTAATCAGGAAGATGATCTCTAGTATTGGAGTTTGCCTGACCAATCTAGCAAACTCGTTGCTTAGTTATGATAACACACTCATTTGTGCTTGGTACTTATTGTTACTGATAAAGTGCTTATAAGATCTTATAATGTATAAAAAGCTTAGTTCACCAAATGAACCCCAATATAATATCCTGCTCTAGTTTGTAAAGAAAGCTTAAGCTCTGTACGAGTCCAATCCTTAGGACTACTTATAAATTCATCAAGCATTTTAGTTACCATTGAATGTTTAAATTAGCACGAGGAAGCAAAGTAAGCCAAAAAGGGAGAATGATACAGTTAAACAGAAGAAAACACAAATAAACCAAATGTGTTCAGACATTCACTGAAATTTCATTTCTTCAAAAGAACAAAACACAAATAAGCCAAACTCTGACCACATTCTCAAAGTACTTGTGCATCACTCATGATCAAACATGAAAAGAAAGATGGAACAAGTGAAACAGAAGACATAGTTCTTCTAGTCCATGGTTTGATATCAGCGCCTATAATCAATTTATTTCATGCACAAAACCTGATGACTTGATGAGAAAAGGAAAAACAAAAGACTTGCTTAACTAGACATGTTAGGTTGTTGAAATAAAAATCTGCACATTCAGGGTTTCTACCGAGGTTCAGAAACAATTAGGTCCCTGCCTCATTCTCACCAAAGAGGAAAGAAGTACTACTGACTCCCATGTTTCAAATTTCTTACTCTTTTTTTCCCTACTGGTAAGTAACACATTAAAATCCCTGCATTTGGGTCTGATTGATACACACAAAATTGAAAGCAACACATCAAATTTCTTACTCTTTGACAATCCAATGCAAGTTTAAACATTAGATTAGAATTGGTAAAACACTAGAGCTATTGAACACTAATCTCTCAATTAAAAGTAACAGAAGATAACACTAAAGAAGGGAAGAAAAATAATCACCTGTTTCCCTAATTTCCGAAAAGAAAAATAAAGACTGCATCTTTCTCTAATCTCTGATCGGTATCACCTGTTTTTGCAGCTGCATCAAATAAGCTATTAGGACGAATTGTGAGAACTAAAGAAGAGCTAAATAAGTTTAGAAGATACAATAACATCCTTCTCCTTCACACCAACCATGAAACGTAAAGAAAGATAGCTAGTAACCGTGCATTCTATATCTCTTCTCAAAAGATGCCGTTGGAGTTCAATCAATATTAGCTACTTATCAGAAAGGATAGCTTTGCACAAGGAAAACATCAACCTTTAAAATGATATCCCTTGTTCATGGATTCCAGATGATTACATATTATGGGGTTTCTACAAATAACACAAAGGAATTAAGCAATTACAAACAGTTTGAGAATTGAGGGGTTCAAAGAAAAAAGAAACCTAGAAACATGGTGTTTGGTGGGAAGTGTAAGAGGGGGTGCGGGAGGTGTAGGTAGAGTTTTTTTTCCAGCAAAATGGAACCTTGGAGGGGAAAAGTTTAAGAGGTTTTTTTTTAGGAAAAATGACCAATAATAATATCAACTATCACTCGTGAACCAAAAATAATACGAACTTTAAAAATGACTAATTGGTATACAAACTATACCCATTTAAACCGATTTTGATACCATGACCAAATTTATAAAAGAAAAAAATAATATAAACTAAAAATATAATTAACAATAAGTTTGGGAACATTTTGTAAAATCGGGATAAATTAGATGAACATTCCTCATCTTCTTCCTATTATTCATCGCCATTGTCGGGGGCAGGGGCTGCGGCCGGAGGAGGAGTGGCGGGAGCCGGCGGAGGAGTCGCTGGAGCGGGACTAGGCGGGGGAGTGGCCAGAGCAGGCAGGGGGTCGCCGGCGTAGAGGGAGATGGGGTGTCGACACCGGAGGACGGGGATCTCCATCACCGGCGGAGAGGGAGGTCGGAGGAGATTGGGTGGCCGACGGAGAGGGAGGTCGAACAAATTCAGACTTAATCTAGGATTTCTGATTTGATTAGCAAAATCAAACACAAATTCAGACTTAATCTGGGATTTCTGGTAAAACCCAACACAAATTCTCACAGATCAAACTCCAATTAATCCAACCAAATTCAAACTGGAGCCAATGATTGAGGGATCAATCCAATTAATCCTCCAATCCAACCACCACGCATCCCTAAATTGAAACACATACCGTCGGCGCCGGCGTCGTCCTCCCTTGCTCTGTCGGATGTTCCTAGGCCCCAGTCTCCTCACCGGTCCCGCCTTCGTCGTGTTCCCACCAGTCGCCCCGATCGTCTTCCTCTCTTCGCTTCTCAGCCGCCAGTGAGTAGTTACTATTAGCGTGAATAATAGGGGGGTCGCCGGCAGAGAGGGAGGTCGGAGAAGATTGGGTGGCCGGTCACGAGGAGGACGGAGATTGGGTGGCCGGCGGCGAGGAGGACGGGGATCTCCATTGCCTTACCTTCTAGCTCGTACACTACAATCCCCCTCCACCGGCGACCACCCGCCTGCTCCGGCCACTCCCCTGCCTAGTCCCGCTCCAGCGACTCCTCCGCCGGCTCCCGCCACTCCTCCTCCGGCCGCAGCCCCTGCCCCCGACAATGGCGATGAATAACAGGAAGAAGATGAGGAAGGTTCATCTAATTTATCCCGATTTTACAAAATGTTCCCAAACTTATTGTTAATTATATTTTTAGTTTATATTATTTTTTCTTTTATAAATTTGGTCATGATATCAAAATCGGTTTAATTGGGTATAGTTTGTATACCAATTAGTCATTTTTAAAGTTCGTATTATTTTTTATTCACGAGTGATAGTTGGTATTATTTTGGGTCATTTTTCCTTTTTTTTATGGAGAGATAAGGAGAGAGATGAGGGGCATTTTAGTGAGGGCAATTTTGTTATTTTTACCACAAAAACACCTTCCAAACCTTATAAACACCAAACACCATTCAAATGTTTTACAAAAAAAAAATATCCACCTTCTACATCTCCATAATCTATAAAATAAACCTCACCTCCAAAAAAAACCTCTACCTCCCAAAAAACCCCGTTGTTGCCAAACGCATCCTTAACCCCGTTCGTTTGAGCATGTACTATATTCCGTTAGGATTGATTACATACCAATAGGTTTTCTGTGTGCTTTTTACTCGGACGATCTACGTCTCTGCTAGCGGGGCTTGGCGATCTTCTCCTTTGATTTGGTTCTGGCTGTCGGAGTCGGGGTGGGTTGGGGTCGTGGTAGTGTGTATTGTGGCGTCTCCACTATTCGGGTTGAATGCTTCCCTCAAGTTTCGTCCTCACTAGCCACAGGATGATCGGGTGCTGATGTACCGTTGGCATACAATTCTGCTTCAGGGTGAGGCTTGACTTCATCCGTCATCTTCGTCCACTTTTTGTTTGGTCTAGGTCTGCCTATTGTCTTTGTTTGTAGAGTTCGTTTGCCTGAGTTTGCACCATTGTATTGTTGTATGTCTATTTTAGGCGGTTTTCCTGTCTGTCGGCTTAGTCGGCCATCTGAACTCAAAATCTTACCTAATAAAAGCAAAAAAAAAGACGTGTGAGCGTGTCACGTACCATATTGCCTTGTTGATCATGGACCAAAAAAATAAAAAAATTTATATCAATTTTATATTTTGAAAGAGATCGGCTGAAGTGTTGTTTATTGCAACTCTTGCCTTGGGCCATGATTTTTCTTTGGGGTTAGGTTTTGGCTTAGGCCTAAGTTTCCCTTTGATGGAAAAAATAAAAATAAATTATATATATATATATATATTTGTTGCTTTTATAAATACGGTTTTTCTATTTAAGGGCATAGGATAAGACACTAAATTGAGAAAGATTTCCTATTAAAAAGGCAAGCGACCCTAAAAATCTAATTTAAAAAAAGACTAAACTAATTAAAAGTTTTTAAAAAATTCTAAATTTAGGGTCTTATAGGACATATGATAGAAAAATCGTTATAAATAAATAAATCCCGGTTGAGTTTGCTTATCTCCCGCTAGGATTTCTGGTGCTTTCGATTTCAGGCGGCATGGTGCTTTACGCTTGGGGAGACTAGACTTTCTTCTCTGATTGATGAGGTTCTGGTTGTTTGGATTCGGGACAGACTGGGGTTGTGGTAGTGTGTATCGAGACGTTTCCTTTAATCTGGAAGGTTATTTCCTTGGAGGTTCGTCTTCACCGCCCACATGTGACTCCTGATGTACCGCTTACCTGCGGTGCTGCTTTTGGGTAGTGCTTGGCTCCATTCGTCGTCTATGTCCTCATCTTCTTTGGTTTAGTTGTGTGCAGTTTCGCTTTGTAGAGTGCTAGTGCATGTAATCTGCACCATCTTTGTATTTTTGTTTTTTTATGGCGGTTATCCGTCTGCCGACTTGTCGGCCTTTGATGTTCATGTTTGTCTGACCTCGAATTTTTACCTAATAATAATAAAAAATCTCCGAAAAGCTGCTTTGCGTGCCAAACAAATAATCTAGTTGATGCTGAAATTGTGAAATAAATCAATAATATAAACATTATATGGAGTTGAAAATAGTTTATTTGTAAAAAATTGATTATCAAGGGTAATATTAACTTCAAGAATGACAAGATCTTGAAGTAGCTGAACGCCACTTTCATTCCCAACTTCGTGAAAGACAACCAAATTCATGTTGTAATACAGTGATGAAGGTTGTCAAGAAAATTATTATTGCTAGAATGAAGCCGCTCCTATTTGATCTGATTTGTGACAGCCAAGACGCCTATATTTCGGGGAAATTGATTGCACATAAAAGTGATGTGGCTTTAGAGATTGGAGGGGACTATGGTACGAAAAGATTATCGCACAGATGTACGATCAAAGTGAACTTGAAAAATGCATATGGCTTCCTCCTATGGGAGTACGTTTATTCGGTTTGCTGTTCAACAATTTGTTTGTCCTGAAAAACTACGGGGCACCAGAGGGATTTTCTGAGGGGAAAAGAGCTAGGTCTCTTTGTTGTGTGTGTATATATATTTTGAAATGACGTGAAAGTTTCGAGGTTATCGACTGATTTTCTATGGGTTCGAGAAATAGCATGCAAAGTGTAAAGACTCAGAATTTCAAATCCTAAATTTCTGGAAAAAAAGAAATTAAAAATGAACTTAAATTGAATTTAAAACTCATTTAGCGGATTCCGACCGAAATATAAAATTTGGCGAATAATTTCCATTGTTTTACCTCGAAAATTCAAAATAATTATTGGATGGCGATATCCTCTTATGTTTTAAAAATCTAATTGATCGAGAAAGCAAGAATCGGAAAAACTAACATTCGGAAACCTATTTTCGGATTCGAAATTCGCGTATTCATTATTTATTTCCGGACATTTGATTACCCATTTCCACACTCCACCCTCACCCACTCCCATCACCTCACCTTACCTTCAAATGGAACCATCCCCTTCACCTACTCCCCATCACCCGTCGACATCCCCGTCTTCTCTTCACCTTCACCATTCCCTCACCATCACCATCACACTTCATCACCAGATTCAGCTCCATCTCTCCATCTCCATCTTCATCACCACCATCGGCGTCACCATCTTCGATCATCATCTCCATTGCCACCACTGATTCCTCTGCACTCGCAATCGAAGAGATGAAGTCAATCAGGAACTCAGAACAATTTCACATGGAGCATGAGAGAGAGCATGGAAAAATTGTCTGTCTCCAAAAAACCCTAAAGGGTCTGCTTTAAGATGAGGAGAACGTGTGTTCTTCTCCCACTCTCCCACCCACCTGCTTAATTGAGAGAAACCCTCAAAAAACAGTTAAAAATGTTTTTCCCTTTTATTTTTAATATGGATAAGATTGTGGAAATTAAAACCCTTTATAAAACCTTTATTTAAGCATTATTCCAACAATCCCCCACAAATGCGAGAAAAATGGGTTTTAAAGCAACTTCAAAAACGATATTCTGAGCTGGTTTTATGGAGGAGATACTTAAATGTTGATGAACGAGTCTTGAACCAACACATAGTGAAGTTGAGTGCCTCCCTCGTCATAGAAGTGAAACAAGTCTTGAACAACTAGACTTGAGAGGTGATCTCAACAGCACATACCTCAATCATGATCCTGGTGATTCCGCGATAAGATCCTCAAATATGTATGTGGTCATCTCATACCTTGGGTGCTGAAGAGTGCTCTAGAAAGACAACCCTAGTCTTCCATAGAAGGTGACCAACCCCTTCACACTCTCGTAGGTAGCTCCATTAAGTCTATCTCACATAGACCACCCTTATTAAGGCTATGGAACCATTAAGAGCATTATGCTCATCCTCTTTCATATTCGGTGAATCCATCAAGTCCTTCTCAATAGGACCACCCAACTTTGGGCTATGCACTCATTAAGAGTACATGACTCAACCTTCCTCAATACACCTGTCATGGGAATGAGAAGTGGTGTATCTCACCTCATATGGGTTTGAATCTCATTCCCTTAGACAACTCAAGGGCTAGTATCTCATTAAGTCCTTTTGTCAACAGACCATCAAGTTCCTCTCGGACCTCACATTCTCCAAATAGATGACACTATTCGCAATCAACTATCTCATAGCTTCATGTCAAATCTACGTGTGTCTCTTTTTGCAAATTTATGTATTGCTACTAGCTACACAAAAAGCAAATGTGAGTCACAATGTAGAGAATTAGATAGAGCTTCATGCCCCCACAAAGGTAATTAAACCAGTAACATTATCAACCACTCAATCTCTTGTCGAGCTAAATCTAAAACTATGATCTCATATACGTTTCATAGTCGATCTAGCAAACATGACAATTTTGATGTTTTTCACAATATAGCACCACCATATAATGTCAAAACAAAACCACTAGTGGAGCTATAACATCATCATAATTTGAATGTTCGATCATACTGGCACAACGATAAAGTTATCAAACCTTTTCAACATTTCTGTACATAATGGAATGAAGCAATTTCATTTTTCTAGTTTATTTAACACTTAGAAACACATCAACTTCACCCATATTTTTCATTGTGAGAGGAAACAAATGTTTGGTTTCATTATGCATGTTAGTGCCAAATATCATCATCTCATTTACATATAAATGCATGTAACCAATATAATACACCTTGGGAATAAAAACATGCATTATATACACAAAACCAAAAAACTTCAACATAGTTCAGAGCATTTCTAATCTGCTTGGTTAAAGCCACATATTGATTTCTTAAGTGAACATAAAATTCTCTTTTCTTGAAACCACATGCCCGTAGGCTGTTCCACGTATCTCTTTCTCTAGATCGTCATTTAAAATAAAGTTTAACATCCATTGATGCACTGTTAATTTATAATTAAATGCTAAAGCAAATAATAAATGTAAATGACAATCATAATCATTTGAGAATATGCATTAACGAAATCAATTTCATATTTGTATGAATTCTTTAACCACTAGTCTTGCCTTAAACCTTATAATAGAACCATCTGTTCTAAAATTCCTTTTAGAGATCCATTTACACTTAATGGTTTTGATACCTCTAGGCAAGTCAACTAGTTCCCAAGAAGGGATACACATAATAGATTCCAATTCATTGTCTATAGCATCTTTTGGAAGAAACTAGTATAGGTTGAACTCATAACCTCTTTATGTGTTCTAAATCATCTTCTAACAAAAGAACATAAACATTAAACAAGAGGTGAATCACTTTCAGTCACATCAACGAGTTTATCCAACAAAGTTGTCTCAAACTTAAGCTCACATCTAGTTTCCCTTATATCTATCTCATTTACTCCTTCTAGACTTACTAGATTCAAGCTCAACATTTGAATCAAGTAAAGATAAAGATGCAGACGTGAGCACATAGACATGAATACTATTATGATTTTACTTAAAATAAACATCTCTAAAAACTCAGCGTCATGATATTCACACAACTTATATCATACAAGCACATAAGCAATACAATTGTTCTCATAATAACCAACAAGAATAACATCGACCATATTAGATCCAACATCATCTCACTTAAAGGAAAGTATAACCACTTTAGTCAAACACCCCCACATTTCTCACATACACTAGATAGACTCTAAGTCATTTCAACATCTTATATGGGGTTTTGCTTAACTTCTCTTGTGGCATCTTATTTCCAACCTCTATCGAATCTAAATCACTATCAGTGTCCAAAGATATATGATGGAATGAAAGTACCTTATATAAAAGTCAAGACCAACTTTATATATAACACTTAGTAAGTCAAGACTCTATATAATTAAATAGCTCGTACAATTCTACAATGTGCTTGTAGTTAATTAGCATGCAGGTCCGATTCAATCATATGGAAATTACTCAACAATATTCACTTCAGTATATATAATAAATCCATTGATATATAATCCCATCACATGCATGACTATATGTTAATGCTGCCAGATTGCCAATTACCAACATGGACAACTATAATGTAGTCACCATGAAAATGCACTCAACGTACTAAACATATATGCATTTGTCAACTGGCAAAATTAATTAATCAAAGTATTAGTTGCTAACCTCAGTACAAGCTTACCGGCCAGCTCGTGAGTTCTGCGTTCCCAATTTTGTGAAAATCTTCACTTAACCTTAATCAGGTCCAATTGATGAATAACTCAACATGAATCGATTAGTTTAGACCAGTCCCTTTTCCCGAAACCCGTCATAGCGTCCACAAGAACTAGATCGGACAATGTAACCGGTTCAACGCCATGACGTATTGATTGTCGTATCATTCCTCAATCAGCCCTAGCAATTTAACCAGCTTCCGCAAATGACGTCCTGATACGACTCCATCCCAATCGATATTGATAGGTCCGGTTGACTCCAAATGTCCCAAACGGGCAATAACTATCACAAATTCTCAAGCTTTCCATTGCACCGGTATCTCCTGAAATGGTAAATATATAGATGTGGTAATTAACCTGATTACAAAAGACAGAAGACCATACAAAGGGTCCTCTGTAAAAGGGATCGTATATCAAACAAAAAGGATCCCCTAAACCTACCCAAAAGCCCAATATGTCCAACAACCATCTCTAACCCGAGCTCTCCCATAGTTGCTCTAATTAACGCTATCCTATTCCCAGCTGTGTTTTCGTTCCAAGCTTTTCACTAGTGGTTTGCACTTCCACTTAGCTGAAAAGCGTGAACGACAACTCGCAACAATATGTCTAGCACACACAACAGGGTTAAACTGTTCACCACTAAATAATAGCTTGTTTCTGTACATCCAAGTAAAATAAATAAGTGCTTGAAACACCTGCAGTTTAGCCTGGTACAACTGCGTCCTTTGCACCTTCACCGGTTCATTGCCAAACCATTCAAGCCAATCTGTTACTGTTGGGAGTCTAATCGAAATCCCAACCCATCCAAGTACGAGATTCTGCACTTCCCTTATAATAGGACATCGAAACCACAAGTGATCCTCACATTCTTCCTCTGTTGTGCACATCATACAGACGGCTGCTTCTTCTCCTTTCCAATGCTTCACCCTCCTGCCCGTGTTGAGTCTTTTGATGGATGCTAGCCACACTACGAATGCCCACCGACGACATTGCAGTCTTCCCCAAATCAGCTCGCCCCAACGACATTCTTCATTTCTTTCTCTGAGCAGATTATAAACCTTAGAGCTGGAAATGTTCCCATTAGCACCAAGGACCATGTCCAAAGATGGAAGAGCATCTCCATCATCTGTATTCAGTACAGCAAGCATGTCATCCCGGGTAGCCAGCAGCGACTTCCACAGCCAGCTGTCGTTCACCTTCCTCTGTACAGCCCAGATGGCCTCCCCACGGAGATGATTGTGCATACACCAGCTGGTCCAGATACTCGGTTTAGCTTGGGCTAACTCTCCAACTAGCTTGGCTTGGATGCTTCGATTCCATGAGAGTAACTCTTTAATGTCTAACCCCCCTTCCTTGAAGGGTTTAGTAACATCCCTCCATTTCACCATATTTTTCCTCCCCGCATCATGACCATTCCAAAGGAATCTCCTACACATTCCCTCCACACGATCTATGACTCCCATGGGTAGCGCCACTACCTGGCTCCAAAACGAAGTGACACCACCGCATACAGATTTCAGGAAACCACATCATGAAACCACAAAAGTTACACTAGAGTTATGATTGTAACATGAGTGTAATTTAGAAATCTACATTAAATTACTCAAATTAAGAATTCATTTCATTTCTGAATTCATCGCACTTTCAATTCAACATGTACTTAACTAATTGAAACAAAAGTTAGTGACAATTAATTAAGTCATGATAGACCTGATATCGCATCGGCTTAGGACTGATCAAGTGGTTGCGTTTTGGCCATGTGGTGGTCGACGTCGGCAGTCAGTGCCGGCCCTGGGCATGTGTAAGGTGGGCGATTGCACCGGGCCTCCGATTTTACGGGGCTTCAATTAAAAATTCTTCTAGTACTACGTAAGTACCTATGAATATTCTCCGTAATTAAGATGTTTGCAAAAATTTCACTTATTTCCACTTGGCACGCTGGTAATTGCGTCCGTGAGAAGAAGCGCCCCTTTTGCTGCCCACCCAAGTTCGAGACTCATTAAAGGCTAGGGGTGTGCAGAAAAATCCGACACGACTGACCCGACACGACGATACGACATGAAAAAACACGAACCGAAAATGACACGACACGAAAATGACATGAACCGGTAAAACACGAAAATAAATGGTTCGTGTTCGGATCGGGCAAATCCCGTTGTCGGATACCCGACACGAACCGTTTATATTTTTTTTAAATTTAAATATATAATTTTTATAGGATTAGTAGAATATATTTTTCAAAGAGGTAATAAAGCTCAAGTTGGCACAACGGTAAGAGTGCGTACACAGAGGCAGGTGGTCAGGGGTTCGATTCCCTGTTTTTTAAATAAGTCTCTAATTTTACTTTTCTTCATTAATGGCAACTGGCAGAAACGAAATATAAAGAATTTAATGTCCAGTTGTGACAAGAAAAGGGTTGTCTTGAGTAAAAGTGGAAAAGTAATTGTAGCATGTTTGAGGGTTCGATTCTCCCTCATACCACTCCAATAATTATTTTTCTAAAATAAAATAAAAAAACGAAATTGATATTTAATTTCTACCGGGTATCCGACACGAACCGGGTTAACCGTGTCGGGTACCCGATACGGTTATACTCTGACCGATTCGTGTTCGGATCGGCTATTTGGGGTAATTTCTTATCGGGTACCCGACACGATTAACCGTGTCGTGTCGGATACCCGGTTATGAACACCCCTATTAAAGGCTAGGCTACCCTCCCCATTTTTTGAACTTTTTTCCAAAAAACTGTAGGCCTTCCAAATGAGGCTTTATTTCTTTATTTGGTAACAATGTAACATCTTCTCACAATTTTCTTGAAATATAATCTTTATTTATTTATTTATTTATTCTACTCAAAACAAGTTTGTTGATAAATCTTTTTAGGTTAATTTATAGTCAAACAACTATTTTTAACTTTTTTTACTAGATAAATTCATTTTTATCTCAATTACTTCTTGTTTTAAAACGTTTAAAACATGATCTGTTATCAAAATTTTATTATTGTATAGAATCTTATTAACTATTCTCAACATTGGTGCGCTACCGGGGCAGTGCACCGGGTATGACTTATCGATCCGGCATCGACGTGCGCTGGACCACTCTTGTCACTGGCTAGTAGAGTCCACCATAGGTAGGGTAAGATTAAGAAGCACATCTCAACCAGGCAGTCCCACAAACATGGTGAAGGCGCTAGACAGACACAATCACAACTGATACATCAAAATTCAGTCCATTGTAAGTAATGTGGTCATGTCAATTATGCACTAGACAATTAATTAATTTAGAAATTAAAATTAATTAAGTCACCAATACTGAACTCCATAGAGAACATATTGGGAGTACTAGTGTGCATGATGGTGAAGAGAAGCAAGGACCAACTATCCAATCTAATCCAACCCACACATTAATTAATAAATCAACATATTAAGGAAAGAAGTTATGACCTCTTTAATTTGATGTTTACATTGCTACTCGTCTGTTGACTTTGATATCCCTTCGACTCCTCACGGTAGGATCGCAACCGAGATGCTTACTTCACTTGATCTTGTCGACTATGAAGCCAAATGGCTTTTCCACCGACTTTTGGTTTCTTAATTCGATCACCACCCTCGGCCTATCCTTGATCCAAGAATCAAACGATTCCAATAGACAACGTGTCCTCAGACATTGTGTGGAACAACTTTTGAGCAGGGCAGATACTACATCGCTGGCCGCATCTACTGTACACATCCATCAGCCCCAAGAACACCGCCCCAAGCTCGCATCTGTCATCCTGGTCTCTGACTCTCCGTTTCTCCTTCTCGTCGGCGGAGGTATATATGATCGCATCATCCGTCATCAGGCCTTGGAGCCTCAATGATTTTGGCGCAATCTCTGGCGCTCGTCGCTCTTTGTGTGGGAACAACGGCGCCGATCTCCTTGGGCGGAGATTCCCCTGCCTCTGCGCTTTATCGTCGGCAGCCGCGTTCGTCGTTGTGAGGCTCCGAAGCCGTAGCAAGACGGGCTAGCTTCGGGTTGATCCACAGACGATTCGTGCTTGTACAACAAGTCAAGGCGACTGTCTCCGTGATCTCAAAAACGCCTCCAGTGGCAACCGACGAACTAGGAAAGCAGAGATTTTTGAGGAGGAGAGATCAAATCAACCAGATTCATTGGGAAGGAGAATCCGAGTGCACCATTAGCATTTTTGGTCATCCTCTAAATCTCGCTCTCCTACAGCACCCATTATTCGCCTTGGATCGGCGATAGATGTGGGGCGATGGCCAGAAACCCGTCGTCGTCCCTTGGAAGTGTAACGGCCCAGGATTATGATTCCCGAGTTACGTTTCGAGGGATAAAACCCCTCGTTAGGATCTTGCGCTCCGAGTACAGGTTGGAGGTTTGAAACCGAAGATTTGTAGTTTAAAGCGGGATTTCGCACCCAAATCCTGAAAATCCGTTGGAGACCCCGGGGTAAACCCCTGTACCTGTCCTAAGTCTACAACGCAAAAAACATTTTATTATGCAAAGGACATAAGTGCTGAAAACAATCCAACCAGTTCCGCGGCAAGGCCGGGTCAAACAGAGTATAAGTAGGAAGAAATCCCAAAAAGTGTAAATCTGGTGAAGTCATAGTTCAACACTCACTCTCCGCCATATGAATGGACCCCGTCATAACAACACGAAATCAAGGAGTGAAATGGGTACCTGAATCTAAAAAAAAGAGGGGGATCTGAGTCAATCATCAGGTCACTCATGCGCGTGTGTAACCACACTCTAAGAGGCATATAATAAGCATCCTATCCCTAAGATGAAATGTGTAATGCAGTGCGGAAATTAAATCACACACATATATATATAATTTAATATAATGCAGGAAGCGATAAATGGATCCACACCAAATGCCAGGTGGCATGTCCCTCTCCTACCTCCACCCCCTTTCGATAGGGCGGAAACTGGCCAGCTCGTGAATGCATTCCATAATAATCGGGCGGCACGCATGCCCAACCCGCCCCATAAGAAATAATAAAACCCGCAGGCAGCTTTCGCAATCATGCTCATAATATAAGTAAATGAACTTCCATGACTCGATTGGCTCAGGACGGGACCCGATGGGACTGGGTCGTCCTATGACCCTAGCAAAGACTCTAGTTACTTCACAGATAACGGTCGTTCTCTTGCAAGGACATATAGCAATCATATGATTTTCATTTTAGCTCCTAAGCGTGATTCTAGGTCGTATGGTGCATGGACACTAGCCTACTATATAACACCCAGTGCATAGAGCGCCCATCATGAGTAAGTTCAAAGAACTTACCTGGAGAAGTGTAGAATCCAAACAATGATCAGCAATGGCAAGCAATCCAACATATCAGAGATCACCTAGTAATCCCATAAATAACATAATAAGTCTAAGTCTAATTTACACAAAGCACACAAGTCACATATGAAACATGTAAGATACACACATATGATAACTCAACCATCTTGTCATTATTAACATTATCATCTCATCTTCAATTCTCATATTGTCTCATCATATCTCGTAAATTAACATCTTTCTCAATTCGATCATAACATCATCCTTATCAGCTCATGATAACCTCCATATCATACTTAGCCAATTTCACATATTACCGTTTCATACTCACACTTGGCATACATATATATATATACATCAACATCATAATATCTAACATTTAATCTCATATAGTAAATCACCGCAAGTCATGCTATTAGTCACACATATCATGTCGTTAGTCAAACACTCATATTATCATGCTAGTTAATCATCGAATAAGTCTTATTCCCAAGTTTAGATTCAAATCTGTGTCAAATCCGCGTTAGAATCCCGACCCTTGAAAGTGTTAGCAAAATTCCCTTTTTCTATTATTTATTAAATCATTTTCCGACCTTGAAATTCTTTTCCAATTTCTCTTTTTAAATCTCCTGAAATAATATTTTATCTCTTAAGACCTCAAATAATATTGTATATATATAATACTTTTAATTCCTTTAATTAGTTAAATAAATAAACGGATAACCCGAACCGAATCGAACCGAACCGAACCGAACCCATTATATAATCCCAACCCGGTTAACTAAATAACAATTACATATATATATATATATATATATATATATATATATATATATATATATATATATATATATATATATTAGTAGGGGGACCCACAAGGCCACTACATCTTCCTCAACCCGAATTCAAACGAGACTCCCGCCCTGTTCGAGACTCGTCCCCGCCGGCGACGTCCTGGACTCACGCCCAGCCGCGGCGCACTGGCTCCGGCTCCATGGTCCCGCCCCGTCCTCAGTTTGGCTCCCAGAGATCTCGCGCGCACCCGCTCTTGCCCGCTCGGAGTATTGCTCCCTCGCTCACGCTCTCTCCTGGCGCTCTCGGCTCGACGTTGCTCGCTCAAGCCTCTCTCGAGCTCACCGGAGCTCTCGAGCCAACCCAATCATCCCGCACTAAGCTCTCACTCATTCCCAACTAATCTAAACATTGAATAAAGCACCAATTCGAATCGAGGAAGGAAGGAAACGACGGAAGCTCACCGAGGTGATTTCGCGACTTCGGAGCTCTCGATCGGAGTCTCGGGCATCGTCGGACGCTCTCGATGGCTCGTCGGACCTGCATCGGAGATGGGTGAGCGTGATGGTAGGGCTCGAGAGTGGTTTGGATCGGAAACGAAGGAGAACGGCTTACCGGAACGTTATACACGCTCGAATAGGGGAGGTGAGTGTCGATGGCGCTTCGGCTGCTCCCGGTGGCGGCTTCGCTGCTGCTGGTGGCTCAGAGGAGTGTCGAAGGGCTGCTGTACTTGGTGCTCTGGAGAAAAGTGGTGCGTGGTGGGGTTTGGCGACGTGAACAGGGGATGGTGGTGGTGCCGGTGAAGAACACAGTGATGATGGTGGTACCGAAAATGAAGTGGGGGAATAAGGTTTGAAAATGAAATGGTTGGGATGGGGCTAGATTGAAAAAGAAAGAGTAGGAGAGGGTGATGGCGAGATCATCAGAAATAGGGATGGAGGGAGAGGATGGATTTGAAAGGGTATGGTGAGGTGAGGGAGTAGGTGACGATTGAGTGTTGAATTGGGTAACCAACATCCGGAAATAAATCCCGAATACGCGAACTTTGAATCCCAAAATTAGTTTTCAAATGTTAGTTTTCCCGACTATTGTTCTCTCGATCAATTAGATTTTTTTAAAATCGACAAGGATATCGCTATCTGATAATTATTTTGAATTTTCGAGGAAAAAGGATGGAAATTATTCGTCAAATTTTATATCCCGGTCGGAATCCGCTAAACGAGTTTTAAATTCAGTTTTAGTTCATTTTTAAATTCCTTTTTCCTGAAATTAGGATTTGAAAATCCGAGCCTTTACATCATCCACCTCTAAAAACAAGTCTCGTCCCCGAGACTAAAATTATCTTAAAACAGGGGATGAAGTTTAGAATTGGTGAGTTCAAGGATCATGCCATTGATCCCGTAAGCACCTCATAAGTGCCCCTATGAGATCCTCACCACATCCTTACTCCGACTTCTCGGCTATATCATAACTCGAAAAATATTACAACATCTCCACTAGGTCTTAGCAAGCAGTCTATAAGGGCCCCTATAAAATGCATGTATCCACTTCGTGGGGCGTCATAATGCAAGCTCGGTTAGAAAATTTCAAGAGAGTTCTTAGTTTGAAAATGTTTGGTCTCAAATTTTTTTTTTTTACACCATTCAAAATTCCCTAACCCGACGTTAATCAAGCAATTTTCAAATCTCAAGAGGTGGAATCATCCACCTCTAAGGGCTAATCTCATATTTCCTTCCTAGGTTCAAGTCGGAATCAAATCTCATCAATTCGGTTCTATAATCCTAGCAATTCCAATTCAAGGCATCATATATCATAGCAATTATCCAACATAGCCAGTCATACTCATGTCATGAATAGTCACACACCATAACATATCTAGCATCGTATCGTTCATGGAAGGATTTATCATATCATCTCACAGAAGTTATACACCATATCAATCAGATAAGCACGTCATATCAAACACATAAGCACATCTTACTCATGCTACTGCCAAGCGTCATCACATTAGAGGGAAATAAGTACTTCCGTACACTAGCATTCCATCGAGTTCAGCTATGTTAGTACTAACAGTTCACTATTATCAATGACAATACATCATAGAATCAACATTGTCTATAGCATAAAATTCGCACCACATTCGGCCCCAAGTAAAGCATACGCTAGATCACATCATCCAGAGAACCTGCCTATAACTACCAATCATGACAAAACACGGCCACTACCCATCAGCTCTTGCATTAATTAAGATTAAATTCACCGAGTTCTACCAACTCAAACCACTTCGACATCCCGATCTAAAGTCATACCTTCCATTCGACCATTTAAAACTATCTCTCGGGGTTCCCAAATCACAACATTCCCTCATTCCGACAAGCTTAACAACTCGATCTACTATCAAGACTCCATATATAATACGTCCTTGCCCTAGGGGTCCTCTATTAGTCCCATCTTTACCCCCTAAGAGAAATTCCATATCCTCAACTAAACCGCTCTCACGATTGATCTAGACACCTCTTAAGAATCTCGAAAGCTCTTTCTAGGCTCTCAAGACTCCGCCTGAACATCATCCCCCAAAGAGATATCTCGAATCACCTTGCTAACCTGATCATATTCCACGCACCACTGACCACTCTCACCAATCATCCACCTCTAAGAATCCAACTCATACTAATCATCTTACACCTGTCACTCTCGACCAACTCTAATGCAGAAATCCATCTCGTGCTACTCCCAACCACGAATTACCAAGACCCTCATCTCCAACTCCTATCCTCAAAGACCAACCAATGATTTTACCTACTCATCCCATTCCAAAACTCACGAAACCTGAACCACTCAAGTTACCACTCCTTCACCAACCTTCTAAAATCTCTTATCCTCTAGCATCCTCAATACCTTCTGCTTTGCCTAATTCCCAAATCCATACTCATAATCTCCCTATCTCAACCTTAAACCCACAATCTTACTATGAATCTCAACTACATCCTTGCCTAACTACCAGCCTTTCCTCGAAGATACATTTCACATCCTAAAATACCTCAATAGTCACAATAACCTCCACTCATAAACCCCGATTCATTCCCTATGCCAAAATCCTCCAACAACGATCTAGAAATCTTTCACTCATAATTTCCCCAAGCATTACCAATCCTATCTAAACAACCCCAAATACTCATCATACGAACAACCCTGAAGTGAACAACCTAATATCCTCGATCGATAATTTCCCAAGCAACCTCAAACTACTCTTCCTTGGCAATTCCTCAACCTCACTCCTTACCGAAATCGCTTCCACACACAGCACACATCACCTAGACCCATTTTTCTACGATTCCTCAGACGTTCCTTAATCGATCATCCTCGACACCGCCCACGATCCGCTCCTAGACTATCTAGACACCCTCCTTAGTGCACCAATCTGTCTCACAACACCTCCCCTCAAAAATCCCCTGATCAACTCCTAGCTCGCCCATCCACCTCTAGAACTATCCTAACTACCTATACTCACACCCACTCTTAAGGTCACCCTCATGGAACTAGTCTAGACTTCAACCATTACCCTCCTAGCCTAAACGCTCACATCGCGCACCCACTACCTATCGACACTTCTAGGTAGGACATCTCCCTCAAAATCTCAACATACTAGCCTCACTCCCCACCTAAGACCTACCTGGAAGCTCATCTATACTCACGGACCACTATCTTCAACACATCCCAACTCACTCGGCTCTACTCAAACTAACGCATCATTCCCGCACCCTATCTCACACAACCAAAGACCCAATCTGAAGACCTCAATCCACCTGCCACTTTTCGACCTAGCTTACCGAAGAATCTCTCGACTCATGCATGCCCAAGAAAAAGCACCACCACACATATAACCCATAACCTACTCATCAACAAGTAAGTATACCAAGCACCAAGGCACATCATCATAGAAACAAGTTAGTCAGGCAATCATTGCTACTAGTTCAGCACATCCGTCATCACACATTCAATTATGTAAGTTCTTGGCCTATCACACAACATCAATTCCGATTAGTATAGAAGAATCCACGATTTGAATTAAGAATGCTCTTTCTCGTGTCAGCTGGGAGGGTACTGTTCACAACCACCGTCTTTGGAGCACATTCGTCTTTATTGCCATCGGTGACGCCGTCCAAGAAGTCTATGGGTCATGGACCCACCACGCTACCACTGTGTCGTTCCGGTGCCACTTGGTTGTTAGTTCTTTCTTTCATGTCGGCGCTCATCAAAGGATCACAAGGACTAAGAGTTACGGAGATAGGGGAGAGACAAAGGCGGACAACACGCCTTCCTTAAGGATTCAGACACGGACCAGGACTAGGGTCGACGAGACCAAGATAGAATCCCCACCCGAGGATTAAAACGATGCCCTTAGGGTATCCCATGAGGTTGTAATTGTTGCACACAAACACATAATAATCACAATATCGTCACATCATTCCACACTGACATGCACCTATCTAGAGGAATAGTGACCCATGCATTCATAACATGTTCATATAATCAACTCTACATGTGCACAGTACAAGCTAGCAAATCTGTCATCTCATTCACTAATCATGCCCGACATACTAAGGGCATACATGCACGAATCGACATGGGACACATGCGGGATAAGTTGTGTGAGATCTAGCAAACATCACAAGATATCACATGTACAATGTATTACTCACTCAGGTACGCACATACGCAGGTCAGGACAACATGGTGTCAATGCGAGCATGTTAAGTTACACCCTACTAGTCATGCTAAGGGATATGGGGAGATCATATAGGGGTAGCAACCATCACATCGTATACATCCATATTCGCATAGTAAGACAATGATGACATATAATCATACGAGGGCCTATAATGGGGAGGTGTATGTCCTACATGATACTAGCAACACTCATCAAGCAGGTACACAGTTAACGAGGTCCAATTAGATCAATTTAGCATGCTAAGACATTCATTTCTCGTAGTAACATACAACGAGGGTTGACCACACTATCATGGACCTAATTCATGGGAAGACGATAATCATGGAGTTCCACACATATCGCACATATATTTCCTCATAAAAGCAATAATGCAAGATATCATGCTGAAATACATCAATGTACTAGGTCATAGAATCACAAGAATGGCTACTACTATAATCGACAGAATTCTCCAAGGGCAATCACCGACTCATTACCCCGTTTCCCCGTGGGACGCTAGTATGACTCGCTCGGTATGACACAAGGACATTCACACTGTTTTCGAGAGAAGATGGTAGAATTCATGTTTAGACTCTTGCGGCAAGAAGACATGGTCGACCATTACAATGATCGAAAGGGATGACTCCATGAGGTAACTCGCTCTAACTAGAAACTACTTCAATCATCTCCCCCACTAACGTACTAGGTAACCCTCACACCCGACACAATTTCTGAAGGTATTCAGTTGACCGACCCAAATTTCCCGTGGAAGACACCAACCTCATGTACGAGACTCGATAGAAGCATAGATAGTAGGGACCCAACAGGACTCGAAACAGGGAGAGCAGAAGCTTCTCAACCCTTGCTAACATGCCTATATGCTTTGGTGGGACGGATGACGGAATCGAAAACATCAGTGGGGGTTGAGTTATGGAAGGGCTATTCTGACAAGACAGGTATTCCGATTACACAAGGTCAAGGTTTCCTCCTGCTATTCCGTTGACACATTCAATACATGATCAAGTTAAGGCATACTGATTAGTTCGCTATCCTAAGCACAATAGCACTCAACACGGAAGCAATCAACGGAATTAATATGATCCTCTTCAAGGAGGATTGCCCTCGGGCTCGGTTGAATATAATGCATACGATCATAGAGACGATCTATGTCGTCCTTCCACGGATGGCTGGCCGGAGGGGCAAATACCTCACAGCCTCCTAACTCGACACTCCAACCTTCGTGGTGCTCCTTGGAGTCTTCTAGACTCATCTGTAAATAAAAGCTAGTATTTTGTCTACCGTATCCCGAGTTCTACATCCATAAGGGATGTCTATCGCTTTGGTCTCTACCCACGAGATTGTTTCCCTTTTATACATTTTAGGTTTAATTCCAATTAAATTCATTTTGCCCTTATAAAACATTTTTCAAAACCATTTGAAAACATTGGGCGATTTTCAAAACCATCTTCAACCTATTGTACTCGGATTGCAAAACCTCAGCTCTGATACCACCTTTGTAACGGCCCAGGATTATGATTCCCGAGTTACGTTTCGAGGGATAAAACCCCTCGTTAAGATCTTGCGCTCCGAGTACGGGTTGAAGGTTTGAAACCGAAGATTTGTAGTTTAAAGCGGGATTTCGCACCCAAATCCTGAAAGTCCGTTGGAGACCCCGGGGTAAACCCCTGTACCTGTCCTAAGTCTACAACGCATAAAACATTTTATCATGCAAAGGACATAAGTGTTGAAAACAATCAAACCAGTTCCGCGGCAAGGCCGGGTCAAACAGAGTATAAGTAGGAAGAAATCCCAAAAAGTGTAAATCTGGTGAAGTCATAGTTCAACACTCACTCTCCGCCATATGAATGGACCCCGTCATAACAACACGAAATCAAGGAGTGAAACGGGTACCTGAATCTAAAAGAAAAGAGGGGGATCTGGGTCAATCATCAGGTCACTCATGCGCGTGTGTAACCACACTCTAAGAGGCATATAATAAGCATCCTATCCCTAAGATGAAATGTGTAATGCAGTGCGGAAATTAAATCACATATATATATACAATTTAATATAATGCAGGAAGCGATAAATGGATCCACACCGAATGCCAGGTGGCATGTCCCTCTCCTACCTCCACCCCCTTCCGATAAGGCGGAAACTGGCCAGCTCGTGAATGCATTCCATAATAATCGGGCGGTACGCATGCCCAACCCGCCCCATAAGAAATAATAAAGCCCACAGGTAGCTTTCGCAATCATGCTCATAATATAAGTAAAAGAACTTCCATGACTCGATTGACTCAGGACGGGACCCGATGGGACTGAGTCGTCCTATGACCGTAGCAAAGACTCTAGTTACTACACAGATAACGGCCGTTCTCTTGCAAGGACATATAGCAATCATATGATTTTCATTTTAGCTCCTTAGCGTGATTCTAGGTCGTATGGTGCATGGACACTAGCCTACTATATAACACCCAGTGCATAGAGCGCCCATCATGAGTAAGTTCAAAGAACTTACCTGGAGAAGCGCAGAATCCAAACAATGATCAGCAATGGCAAGCAATCCAACATATCAGAGATCACCTAGTAATCCCATAAATAACATAATAAGTCTAAGTCTAATTTACACAAAGCACACATGTCACATATGAAACATGTAAGATACACACATATGATAACTCAACCATCTTGTCATTATTAACATTATCATCTCATCTTCAATTCTCATATTGTCTCATCATATCTCATAAATTAACATCTTTCTCAATTCGATCATAACATCATCCTTATCAGCTCATGACAACCTCCATATCATACGTAGCCAATTTCACATATTACCGTTTCATACTTACACTTGGCATACAGATATATATATCAACATCATAATATCTAACATTTAATCTCATATAGTAAATCACCGCAAGTCATGCTATTAGTCACACATATCATGTCGTTAGTCAAACACTCATATTATCATGCTAGTTAATCATCGAATAAGTCTTATTCCTAAGTTTAGATTCAAATCTGTGTCAAATCCGCGTTAGAATCCCGACCCTTGAAAGTGTTAGCAAAATTCCCCTTTTCTATTATTTATTAAATCATTTTCCGACCTTGAAATTCTTTTCCAAATTCTCTTTTTAAATCGACGAGTCTTAATAATTTATTTCTAAATCCCAATGATTTTATGTTATATTTTAAAACACCATTAAATAAAACACCCTTATAAAGTATTTCTAAATCCTTTATGAAATAATTCCAACCCGTTTGTATTCGATAAAACCAATCCTTTATAAATCTCCTGAAATAATATTTTATCTCTTAAGACCTCAAATAATATTGTATATATATAATACTTTTAATTCCTTTAATTAGTTAAATAAATAAACAGATAACCCGAACCGAATCGAACCGACCGAACCGAACCGAACCCATTATATAATCCCAACCCGGTTAACTAAATAACAATTACATATATATATATTAGTAGGGGGACCCACAAGGCCACTGCATCTTCCTCAACCCGAATTCAAACGAGACTCCCGCCCTGTTCGAGACTCGTCCCCGCCGGCGACGTCCTGGACTCACGCCCAGCTGCGGCGCACTGGCTCTAGCTCCATGGTCCCGCCCCGCCCTCAGTTTGGCTCCCAGAGATCTCGCGCGCACCCGCTCTTGCCCGCTCGGAGTACTGCTCACTCGCTCACGCTCTCTCGTGGCGCTCTCGGCTCGACGTTGCTCGCTCAAGCCTCTCTCGACCTCACCGGAGCTCTCGAGCTAACCCAATCATCCCGCACTAAGCTCTCACTCACTCCCAACCAATCTAAACATTGAATAAAGCACCAATTCGAATCGAGGAAGGAAGGAAACGGCGGAAGCTCACCGAGGTGATTGCGCGACTTCGGAGCTCTCGATCGGAGTCTCGGGCATCGTCGGACGCTCTCGATGGCTCGTTGGACCTGCATCGGAGATGGGTGAGCGTGATGGTAGGGCTCGAGAGTGGTTTGGATCGGAAACGAAGGAGAACGGCTTACCGGAACGTTATACACGCTCGAATAGGGGAGGTGAGTGTCGATGGCGCTTCGGCTGCTCCCGGTGGCGGCTTCGCTACTGCTGGTGGCTCAGAGGAGTGTCGAAGGGCTGCTGTACTTGGTGCTTTGGAGAAAGGTGGTGTGTGGTGGCGTCTGGCGACGTGAACAGGGGATGGTGGTGGTGCCGGTGAAGAACACAGTGATGATGGTGGTACCGAAAATGAAGTAGGGGAATAAGGTTTGAAAATGAAATGGTTGGGATGGGGCTAGATTGAAAAAGAAAGAGTAGGAGAGGGTGATGGAGAGATCATCAGAAATAGGGATGGAGGGGGAGGATGGATTTGAAAGGGTATGGTGAGGTGAGGGAGTAGGTGAAGATTGAGTGTTGAATTGGGTAACCAACATCCGGAAATAAATCCCGAATACGCGAATTTTGAATTCCAAAATTAGTTTTCAAATGTTAGTTTTCCCGACTATTGTTCTCTCGATCAATTAGATTTTTTTAAAATCGACAAGGATATCGCTATCCGATAATTATTTTGAATTTTCGAGGAAAAAGGATGGAAATTATTCGTCAAATTTTATATCCCGGTCGGAATCCGCTAAACGAGTTTTAAATTCAGTTTTAGTTCATTTTTAATTTCCTTTTTCCTGAAATTAGGATTTGAAAATTCGAGCCTTTATAGGAAGAAACCCCTTACCGTCTTACTGTTCTCCCACAGTCCAAATTCTGTTCATCTGATCAACAACGGGTAATTACTGTTGTGACGGGAAGCAGGGGACGTCAAACACACCCATTTAACACACACGAATCGGGATGGACAAGAACTGTAAACCAGAGGGCCAAACTCAAGCAACTCAAACCAACAATCAGACACAAACAGAAGATAAAATAATCAAGCACAAAGAACCAGATTTACGTGGAAACCCCCAAAACGGGGAAAAAACCATGGGAGCCAGAAAATTCCACTATCAACAATAACAAGTGGGTACAATCTTCCCTAGACAAAGCTAGAGGCATACAACATCATCAAGCATCAACAAGCTTGGCCAAATCTCCAAATTTCATCACCAAATTGGTGGAAATCAACAAAACCCAAGAGAGGACACTAGCAAAGGGGATATAAGATTGGAGGCTCAAAACGACGATCCAACCCATACAAAATGAAGCTTATGATGAGCTGAATAACATACCAGAAAATCGTCACAATCGGAGGTTGTTTGGCCGTCGATCGGGGCACTTCAAAATTGGTCGAACAATGGCATACGAAAATTTCCAAGCTCTCTCTTTTTCTCCCTTTACATCCCCTTTTATAAAGGAGGAGGGTAAAACTTCACATGGTAAAAACCATATGGTAAATAGTTCATTGGACTCTTCCCCCATATAAGAGGGAAACCCAACAATTACTAACATAAAAATCGCTTCTAAATTGTTAGTATAAACCATCAAGTGATTCCTAAAGTTGATCAAACACATTCAAAACAAAGTAGAAAAACTTATCTAAAAAACACAAATTATTGTGGCGTGGTAAATATCCGAACCCACTGCCTTAGAAGCGATTTCGCCCCGACCACGGTGCAAGTCGGCCTCTTGGCATCGCTCCCCAAGATTACACAGCGCCCTTCAAAAGCGTGCACTCGCAATCGAAGAGATGAAATCAACCAGGAACTCAGAACAATTTCACATGGAGTAGGGGAAAGAGCAGGGAAAAATTGTCTGTCTCCAAAAAAACCCTAAAGGGTCTGCTTTAAGATGAGGAGAACGTGTGTTATTCTCCCACTCTCCCACCCACCTGCTTAATTGAGAGAAACCCTCAAAAAACAGTTAAAAACATTTTTCCCTTTTATTTTAAATATGGATAAGATTGTGGAAATTAAAACCCTTAATAAAACTTTTATTTAAGCATTATTCCAACATGACAAGCTATCGTGAGTCTCCGACGACGCCCAGACCTCCGATCGAGAGCTCCGAAGTCTCGAACCCGTCGGTAAGCTCCCGAGCTTTCTATTCCTTCTCGATTCGAATTCTTGAATCCTTTCGATGCTTAGACTGACTGGGGGGGTGAGCGAGAGCTGAGTTTGGGAAGTCGAGTGGGCTCGTGAGCCCGGCGAGAGCTCCGGCGTCGTCGGGAGTGCGAAACGCGTGCGAGGCGCGGATGAGAGACGAGGCGATGCGAGTAACAGTGAGAGAGAGAGAGAGAGAGAGAGCAGCGTGCAAGGTTGAGCCGAGGAGGAGGCGAGCAGCGAGCGCCGGTGAGCGAGGAAGCTAGGGACGGGAGGCTGAGGAGGAGCGAACCGGCGGCGCGGAAGCTGCACTGGCGCAGGCGCGGGTGATGGCTTCCTTCATTTGAATTGGGAGGATGATGAAGCTGACATGGCGTGTGGGCCCCCTTTTAATTAAAATATATAATTATTATTTATTTAAACTGGTTTGGGGATTAACTAACTTGGTTCGGTTTGGTTCAGGTTGATCCGTTTATTATTTAAATAATTAGCGGTATTTAAATTATTATATTATATTTGAGGATTTAAAAGATAAAATATTATTTCAGGAGATTTATAAAGGGTTGGTTTCATCGAATACAAATGGGTTGGAATTATTTCATAAAGGATTTAGAAATACTCTATAAAAGTGTTGATAAAATGGTGTTTAAAATATCCATAAAACCATTTGGGATTTAAATAAACTATTCGGATTTGTCGATTTAAAAAGGGAAGTTGGGAAAATGAATTTCAAGCTAGGAAATGATGTATTAAATAATTAAAAAAGGGTTTTGCTAACATTTTAAGGAATTGGGATTTCTAACCGTTTGACTCGGATTTTGAAACGGCTTGGGACTAACTTGGGGATATGACTTATTCCATGACTAACTAGCATGATGATATGATCAGTTGACTAACGGCATGATATGTGTGACTAATAGGAAGACTTGTGGTGATTTATTATAAGAGGTTAAAAGGTTATATAATTGTGACGAGTTAGTAGGATATTATCGAACAAATTATGCTTTATGATTGTGATGAACGGTTGGGATATATGCGGATATGATGAGTATGAGCATGCAGATTTGGTTGATGATTTATGGTGAGCGATGCGACTTTATGGAACGTGCGATACGATGACATTTACAATATGTTACTTGTTCTATTGATTGGTGTGTGTGCTTGAGTGCTTCATAGTTAGACATAGACTTATATATATTCTCATTATGTAATTAGGTGATACTTTGTGATTATGAACGATGTATGCTGGATCTTCTATTATGCTGTTCTGCATAGCCAAGTAAGTCTTTTCGGAGCTTACTCAGATTGAACTAGAGATATTCCCTGCTTTAGGTGTATGATATACTAGGTGCTTGCATTCATGATCAGCATGCCATGTAGTACCATGCTAGGTTGCATTGACCGTTGAGCATTCTATTTCTTTATGCGTATGTAAACAGAACGGCCGTTATCTGTGAAGTAACTAGAGTCTTTGCTAGGGTCTTAGTACGACCCAGTCCCATCGGGTCCCGTCCTAAGTCAATCGAGTCATATTGAACTTCCTTTACTTATAGTATGAGCACGATTGCGAAAGCTGCCTGCGGGCTTTATTGTGGGGCGGGTTGGGCATGCGTGCCGCCCGATTATTATGGAATGCATTCACGAGCTGGCAAGTCTCCGCCCTATCGGAAGGGGGTGTGTTAGGTTTAAAGGTAATGTTGTTTTAATAGGTTGAAGGTAAATTCGGTTCTTGTAGATCCTTTCGGATAATCAAGACAATTTGAGTAGACCCAAAAAAGGTAATCTCATGGGTAGACCTCGAAAGGTAATCCCGAGGGAGTAGGCCAAAAAGGCAATCTCCACCGAATTCTTTTAGGCGACAAAACTAAGTGTTTAAGCCCTTTAGAAAAGATATATAAAATGGCTTGGATAATGGCAAACGAGTCACTCAAATAAATCGAGTTTTCCTTCAACGTTTATTGCCCCTATATGCCAAAGGGTTGCACTACAATAACGTTGTGGGATAAAACATTTCCTATACAATAAAAGGGTGGCATCCCATTTCATTATTGCATATATACATACCTTGTTTGTGTTTTAAGTGTTTGTTCTTCCGATTGAGAGAGATATCGGAAAAACTCATGCCTTTCCAAGTGGATGGCAAAGGCCTTTTATAGGCAAAATGGGGTGGAAGTTTTTGGGTGGTTATGGGTAGTTATTGGTAGTTATTGGTGGTTATGGGTAGTTATGGTGGTTGGGCGGTTACCCCCCAATAACTACCCCCAACCGCCGGCCCAATAAAGGCTCAATAAAGGCCCAATAAGAACCAGGCCAATTAAGGACAAGCTAGCATGACGGAGCTAGCATGGTGGAGCTAGGTCACTCATAAAATATAAAATGTGCATGACATTTATACGAAGCTGGGTGTAGCTACCATGCAGCTAAAATGACTAAGCTAAAGCTTCAATGAAGCTAAAACCCTAATCAAGCTCAAAATTAGAGCTAGGTCATTTTTGGAGTTCCGAAGCTCGGCTAGCTCTCAAATTTTGCACCAAGACATTAGAGCTTAATATCTTCCTTTACAAATCATGAGACGGTGATTTAACTTACTATAAGTGAACAAAACTCGATCATAACCATATTAGATCGAATACCGAACATATCCCTATTGCTCACTTTTATGGAAAACATCCAAACAAGCTCAAGACCGATTTTCTCAATGTTGATATCATTGCATGGGTCTTTCCTCATGATTTCCTTTCCCCTTAAAATCTTAGAATTACTTAGGGCCGATCACATGGGCCGTGCCTCCCGCACACCCTAAGCCCGAGTGATGCTCTTTGTAATTCTCACACTTGACATTTATGATTTCAGACAAATGGATTGATGACTTTTCACAAATCACCAACATTCCTCCCCCATTTGAGCAATGTCATAAATCCTTGAACAATTTACAAACTCTTTGTATAGACATAAATATCCATTGGATTTGAATTTATATCTTGTAAAAATTACAATCATGTACTAAAGAATCGTGGTGTTCTAAGACTTGAACCACATCAACTTGTCTAAGCACACGTAATAAAAATTACAACATGAGTTACATAATGTATATACACTAAACTTTGACGTTTTGAGGCTTTACGTCCCTTATCCTTCACATATGCTTCGAGACGAGTCATCCTTGAACTCTCTTGGAAGAAGCCTTGCACTTCCACATATGCTTAGTTGAATTTCTAATTTGCACCTACAAAATGCATTTTCCAAAATTCATTAAGAAACTATGTTTCAACTTTTCTTTTCATGTAGACTAGAGCAGATTACCTTGATGGGTTGTTGATTGCTCCAAAACTCTACGTCCTTGGCCTACCACATTGAATTCTACCCTACACCTTTCGGTAAGGGGGAATTGGGCGTCCAAGTCATAGGTTTATTTAGGATTTTAACCCCATCCCTCGAGATGCTTTGTACACAAACTCTTTTGCCAAACTCTTGGTTAAGTGATCGGCAAGATTGTTGTGTGTTCGCACAAAGACAACCGATATGACTCCATGTGTGATTAGTTCTCGGATGGAACTATGCCTCACACCTAGATGTCGTGACTTCCCGTTATATACTTGGCTATAGGCCTTTGCCAAAGTACTTTGGCAATCACAAAAGATAGCAATAGGGGATATTGGTTTTGGCCACAAAGGTATCTCATGTATGAGATTCCTAAGCCATTCCGCTTCCTTGCCGGCCGCGGCAAGTGCAACAAACTCCGACTCCATCGTCGAGGTTGTTATGCATGATTGCTTCTTAGATGCCCAAGAAATCGCACCACCACCTAATAGGAATACCCAACCACTCGTTGAAGAGTGATCTTCCATATTGGTGATCCATCTTGCATCGGTGTATCCTTCCAAAGTAGAGGGAGAACCCACATATGCAATTCCATAGGTCATTGTCCCTTTCAAGTACCTAAGTACTCTTCTAAGGGCTTTCCAATGACTTGAGCTTGGTCGACTTGTATATCGACTTAACTTACCCACGGCAAATGCTATGTCGGGTCGAGTACTTGTCATGGCATACATTAGACATCCTATTACTTGAGAATACTCAAGTTGTGAGATTGGTTCTCCTAATTAAGGACAAGCTAGCATGACGGAGCTAGCATGGTGGAGCTAGGTCACTCATAAAATATAAAATGTGCATGACATTTATACGAAGCTCGGTGTAGCTACCATGCAGCTAAAATGACTAAGCTAAAGCTTCAATGAAGCTAAAACCCTAATCAAGCTCAAAATTAGAGCTAGGTCATTTTTGGAGTTCCGAAGCTCGGCTAGCTCTCAAATTTTGCACCAAGACTTTAGAGCTTAATATCTTCCTTTACAAATCATGAGACGGTGATTTAACTTACTATAAGTGAACAAAACTCGATCATAACCATATTAGATCGAATACCGAACATATCCCTATTGCTCACTTTTATGGAAAACATCCAAACAAGCTCAAGACCGATTTTCTCAATGTTGATATCATTGCATGGGTCTTTCCTCGTGATTTCCTTTCCCCTTAAAATCTTAGAATTACTTAGGGCCGATCACATGGGTCGTGCCTCCCGCACACCCTAAGCCCGAGTGATGCTCTTTGTAATTCTCACACTTGACATTTATGATTTCAGACAAATGGATTGATGACTTTTCACAATTCACCAACAGGGTGGAGGTAGGAGAGGGATATACCACTTGGTATTTTGTGCTAAGGGCTTATTATTATTATGCACTTGATCTTAGGAGCATGTTAGTGTGTTAATATTCCGTCATGCATCTAGAAGCATCTTTATTAGGTATAGCGTATATGTGTGCTTAGGGTCGGGATGCAGAGCCAAAGTGGGCATCGATCTGATCCCTCTCACTATCAATTTTTTTAGGTATCCGTTATGCTTACTACTATCGATGATTATTTGACTCCATGACCGCTGGGTCTATCATGGCGGAAAGAGAGAGTTGAGATTCCGACTTCACCAATTTAATTACGGCTCGGATTTGAATGGTTGATCATGTTTTGACACGGCTCTGCTGTGGCACCCCCCCCCCCTTTTGTATTATGCTTTACTTCCGCTATTTGTGTGACCATTGGTTTTCCACGCTTATACTTAAGACAGGTACATGGGACTCCCCCGGGGATTCCAACGATCCCTTCGAAGTTCGAACATGGGTATGAAATCTCATTTTGAAAATGTTAGTTTGGAATTTCAAACCTTCAACCTGTACTCGGGGCGCAAGATCCTAACGAGGGGTTTTATCCATTGAAACATAACCCGAGAATCATAATCTCGGGCCGTTACACAAAGTGCTTGAATCGGAAAAGCCAAGTGACACGTCGCTAGACAAGCCAAAATATTAGTACCCATCTTAACACCATACAGTATTATTTAGGAAAAATAGTTTATTTATTTGTCTTCTTAACATAGACGAACACCCAAAATATTACTCTTTAATATTGATGAATAATTTCGTATAAAAATAAAAATACTCCATCTGTCTCAAAATATAGGCGAAAATGCATAAAACCACCCTTTATTCAGGGTTGCTTGCAAATAACCACATCTTATTCAAAAATGTGCAAATAACCACCCATTATATACAAATTTGTTGCAACTAACCACCCATATCCACTTTTCTAGTTAAACCTCACTTAATTTAATAGGAAAATACAATTATACTAGACCAGTCAATCATGTCATTCGGGTCGGGTCGTTTCAGATTTCGGGTAAAATGGGTTCCGGGTAAAACGTGTCCCAGGTTGATTCGGACTCGGGTTTCACTCGGTTTCTGGTCAAATCGGGTCGATTTTGGTTTCGCCAATTTTTGATTTTTTTTAAATAAAAAAATCATGATTTGGTAATTTTGCAATAATTTTAAAATGCTAAAATTAAAGACTTGGTTCATAAGTTCTAGCGTTTGTAATTATATAATATATCGAACTAAAATATTTTATTTTTATTATATCTCATAATTTTTAACAAAAATTAAAATATATAAAATATCAAAATTTTAAATAATTTTAAACATAATTTCATTCAATTAGTAATAAGCATAGAATTATTTTAATATTTTTTAGAGTTTTTTTATCTTCTTAAAAAGTGTGATGAAAAATAAAAAATCAAATACTATCGATCGGAAGGAGTATTACACAATACAAATAAATATAAAAGTTGATTTGAAAATGAAAAATCAAGTGATTTTTAATTATAAAATGTAATAAATTGGAATCTCCATAAAAAAATTAATCATATATAATTATAAATCAATTTGGTGACTGGGTTAATTGGGTCATCCGGTCCAAACCCAAATCACCCAGGAAATTACCGGGTTTTCGGGTTCGGGTCGAAAAAAATTTCCTGGTTAAAAGTTTCGAGTCTTGACCCAAAATTTTTCGGGCGCTCGGGTTGAGTCGTATTTTGACAGGTCTAAATTATACCCATAACTTTTTAATGTTTTACATATTTCTTTATAGTAGTCTCAACCAAATCAAATTTCCAATCTAATTAACCAAATAGAGGTCCCAAAATAAGACCCAATGAACACCAAGAGGCCAAGAGGTTGTCATTACTGGGGGTGATGAACAGCGGGATACTCTAGACATTCATCACCTTTTTTGTTTAGAATTGGAGAAAACTTAATTAGATTTAACAAGAAATGTGGGCATGGGTGGTTAGTTGCAACCAATTTGTATATAGTGAGTGGTTATTTGCAAGTTTTTTTTTAATAAGAGGTGGTTATTTGCAAACAATCTTGAATAAAGGGTGGTTTTATGCATTTTCGCCCAAAATATAAGTCGCTTTAATTTTTAACACATTTTTGTAAGGAGTTAAAAAAACGCTATATAATACTACGTATTACTTTTTCTTTTAAAATCTTAAAAATAATACTATACTTATTTTTTTTAATAAGTATAAAATTATTTTGAAAAATTAATTATGAAACAATATTTTATAAATTTTTTAACTCTTAAAAACATGTCAAAACGTGTAAAAAAAATAAATTGTGATAATAGATAGAATAGAGAAGAGAGGCGCAGAGAAGAGAGGAGAAAACTCATGTCTTATTGGGGGTCTTCAGGACCCTTTATATAGGAGTTTACATAGGGAACTAGGGTTTACTAGTATTTATCCATCCCTAATATAATAATATTATAACACTCCCCTTTGGATAAACATCCCTAAATATTACAGAACTGTCATATCAAAAACCTTGCCTAGAAAATCCAATGGGACCAAAACTAGGACCAAGGAAAAATACAAATGATATACGATACGCTTTGGTGATACTGCCTCGTTAAAAACATTGTCAGGAAAACCCAGTGCGACAAAACCTAATCGAAGGGAAAAAAAGTACAGTGCGTATACTCCCCCTGGACTCAACACCCTTCTTGTAGTCTTCGCATTCGGGTAAGCTCTTTGATCTTCTTGTTGATGCCGACTGCATGAGCTACATAGCCGAGTCTCAACATTTCCTTTGACGTGTATAAGTTGAGATGCCTTCATACATTACAATTGACTTCGAATGCTTGACTTTCATTTGCTGGCGTTGAGCTGCTTTCAATGCACAAACATAAGGTACATCAGGATCAATGTGCTTTTCATCGTTGATCAGGGGGATCTGTTGTCTTAAATGGTGCATAAGTTGCCTCGTTAAAAACCTTAAATTTGAAAAACCCAATGGGATAAAAACCAAGATCAAGGAAAAGAGTACAACATTGTATGGTACTTCGGGACCTAATGCAATGTCACCATTTTCACAATTATAGGTACTTCAGGTACTCTTATAAGGATCTTTAACCAATTGCATGTGATGGGACTTTGATATTAATGCTTCAAGCATTTTCAATCGATCTTTTTCATTTATATGCGCATGCAAGTAACACGTCCGTCATTTACAGTTAGATCCAAAATTATATTCACTTCTTGTGAATACATTCTCCATATAACCTTTGATAGGTCAGCTTTTGTACAATCAAGTTGGCTTTATATTTTATTTTGTATGAACACCCACTTAAAACCAAATGATGTTACACTTTCCGGTGTTGGAACTACAGGTCCAATGCCATCATGCTTAAAGAACCCATTCTTGTATGAATTTCCTTTTTCTAGCTCTTTACTATCATTTTGATGTTGACATCCATTATTTATTTGATGATCATCATATTCTCACTCTTTCCACTTCTGGGGAATCGTATACCAAGAGCCTAGTGATCTCCAACACTTCTGGTGTACTTGAGAACCACTTGATATTCATTGAGTTGGAGTTACTTCTGGAACTTCCAAATGAGCTAGTATCTGTGACTTTGTCCCTTTCTTGGCCTTTAGTAAATGCTTTCAATGACATATTTGCTGAACCTTATAATCATTTCATTTATTGAATTTCTATCTCACTTGTATTTATCCGCGGATATGAAAGGATAGAGAAGTTGCTTCCGTGCAATCTCTTTCTTAATTGTCTCATTTCCTCTCCCCCTAAATACCGAGCATTTTATCACCATTATTAAGCTCTAGGTATTTGATATCAATAGGAACTCAAACCTCATGTATCATCCAACTTCTTTGTGGTCTCATTGTAGTTCATTTGGAGGAGGGACATCTCGGAACATATGCTGCTTATTCAAAACCTTTGACTGACATGCTCTCTTCTGGAGATAATTAGGGAGATGTTATTCTGTCAAATTCGAAATGCAAACATGCATGGGCCCATTTGACCAACGACTCTTCTAGGTCGTCGTGAGCTACCGTATGCTCAACAATGTTTTTGATAACATTCTCTACCTTATGTTTCATATGACCAAAGTGTTGAGGCATCTGTAATATTGGAATTACACTGGTCTATATGATAATGTTCCGTAGCTATCTCATTGAATCCAATCAAGAGACATTAGAGACTTTGCATTTACTTTGAATTTAGATGGTCTTGTTGTTGATTTGCCAAGATGACAGATCATATATGTTCGGTCACCCTTATAGAGGATCTTTGGGTCCTAGGATCTTTTGGTCCCTTTTAGTGGGTGTGTATGTGAATGTCAATGATCCCTCACATCATCGATTCACATGAGTGACCGTATGCCACAAAGAAAAAATATTTTATCATTAACTAACTTCTGGTTAGTGATAAGTTTCAATGGGATAAATGAGTGTCAAATAAACCATATATATACCTTCTCATTTCTGTAAGACTTACTTCTGGCTAGTCATATGAGATATTGGTGTTCAATACCATGTCAATTCATACATATGTGTCATTGTTACTTCAGGTAACAAGATGAATGCTCTTCTGGAGCTATATGGTATTTATCCTGGTTTTTCCATTCATGATTGTTTGAGAAAACTTCAGGTTTTCAAAATTGTTTGACACTTATAAAACCATAATATTCAACCATTGAACCTTGTATATGGTGATCTATTTAATTTAGATGCCATTGAATGGGTATTGTCAGAACTTTCGTTGGTGTCGTAATTCAGGTATGAGTCATTTATAATGTTCTTCAAGACATTTAGAATTAACCGTATAACAGACCTAGCTATAAGCCACAACAATAACTTTGGTCAAGCGCTTAACCATAACCTCTTTCACACCCTCTACCGGAGGGGCATGCTTTAGGCAATGCTTAGAGGATAGTCAGGAAGTGGCCTTCTTAACCGGATCGTGTTATGTGGTTACTTTTATTGGTTGTATCAACTAGACAAAAATAGTTCTGAATATGATAAAACCCACATTCCATATACTTCTTCAGAAGAGTACAAGTGATAAAATTAGGATCATATACTCTTATGGAGTTTGTGAAATCCTTTACTCTTCTAGAGTTCATAAAATATTCTTTGCTCTTCAGAAGTTAATAAAAATCCACTAGTGGAGTCTTCAGGCTCTTAGGTTGGGGTTGAATAACTTCACAATCTACGGGATTGTGGTAAACCTTTCTCTCAAATGTTCATTTGCCAAACAAAACTCCGCATTAGACACTCATGATAAGTAGTTTCTTCGGGAAACACTTTGAGCTTTGAATTACAATGAGTAAAATCATAATAATTTTATTCAATATAAAGCAATGAAAAATAAAAAAAAACAAATAAATAAAATAAAATTGTATTTGTCCACTTCAGGTGAACCCATGAGAAAAACTTGTCAATTTATCATTTTCTTCAAGAAATGATTTTATTCATAAAATGATTCATTTGTCAACTTCGAGTGACAATTAGTCTCTATTATGTATATTTCGATCATACACTTCAAAAGATGATAAGTTGCAATTCAAAAATATAGTAAGTTGTCATATAAACATTGTCCATATTCTTCAAGAAATGGTATGATCGATTATTACTCACTTCAGGGAGAAGATAACTTATATACATTTTAATTTCTACACTTCTGGATATTTGTGCAACTTTAAAATAAAACTCATACACTTCTGGGTATGATTTTAAATAATCTTTATAAGGATATATAATATATATATATATATCTCTTATCATTCATTTACTTCAGGAAATGAATATTGTCACTTCAGGGACAAATTTGTATTAATGAGAGAGAGACATTTTATGAATTTCCTTTTCATATACAACTCTTCAGGAGATGATTGTCGTTACTACATGAACGATTTATGATTATGTGTCCATCCACTTCAGGGGATGCCTTTATATATTCAAGAGATAATGATAAATAAATAAATAAATAATTGATAAAACTATAAAAACATAAATAAATGAAATAAAATTAATATATTGTCAACTTCTGGTGACAAGAAATTAAACATCCCCACAAATACATGTTCGTCTACTTCTGTAGACTGTTGGAGATCGAAACCATCTACTACAGGAGATAAATTTCATCATGATATATAAGCTAAAATATATTATCTTCTTCTGGAGATAAATAAGAATTTAAATTTTATATCTTCTTCAGGAGATAAATAAAAATTTCATCTTCTTCAAGAGATTTAATATATAAGTTGTGTTTGCTTTATCTACTTCAGGAGATAAACTATCACTTTTGGGACGATATGCAAATTTAACAATTTATATCTACTTCGGGAGATAATATTTGTCTACTTCTGGAGACAAAAAAAAAAACAATACAAATTGAAATGGATAATAAAACTGAAATAAATAAATTAAATAAAATAAAAAGTTCATCACTACGAGGATGATTTTCAATCGTTCACATCTACTTCAGGAGATGGTCCGTTCATCTACTTAGTGTAACGACCCAGAATTATGATTTCCGGGTTACGTTTCAAGGGATAAAACCCCTTGTTCGGATCTTGCAATCCAGGTACGGGTCGAGGTTTCAAACTCATTTAATATTAGTAGAAGGAGGGATTTCAAACCCTAAAAACCTCGAAGGGCCATTAGGTACCCTTTACCTGTCCTAAGACTATGTCGCAAAATCCAATTCAATCGAAAGTAAAGCGGAAGCAAAACTAGGATACAAATGCCACGACAAAGCCGGGTCAGACCAGATCATAAGCAAGTGATTACCATTTTACCAAGTTAGAATATTAGCTAGGTTCTTCGTTTCGCCAAAGGGTTTCCCGTCACAGAAGCAAGGAGCAAACAAGATCTGCAGAAAATACCTTAAAAAAAAAGAACGGGGAAAGGAGTTAGATCGAGCCACTCATGCGGGACCGGCAGTCCTCGCTGAGGCCACATAGTATGTGCTATACCTAATAAAGATGCTCTAATGCAGTACGAAAGTCAAACACACTAGCATGCTCCTGGTTATAATAATGTGTAAAAATACTATAAAGGGCCCAAGACAATGCCAAGTGGCATATCCCTCTCCTACCTCCACCCCCTTCCGATAGGGCGGAGACTGGCCAGCTCGTGAATGCATTCCATCATAATCGGGCGGCACGCATGCCTAACCCGCTCCACAATAAAGCCCGCAGACATATCATAATATAAGGAAGTTCATGACTCGATTGACTCAGGGTACCCGATGAGGCTGGGCCACCCTATGACCCTAGCAAAGACTCTAGGACTATCACAGATAACGGCCGTTCTGTTTCAAACGCATAAAGTAAGCAGATGCTCATTCAATTAGTGCAACCTAAACAGGATACTACATGGCATGCTTTTATGCATATGCAACACCTAACATAAAATGCAACAACAGGCATGAATGTCCAACCTGAGTAAGCCCCTAGGGAACTTACCTGAAGTCTTCACATCCAATTAACCAGCAAACAAGTCACTAGATACTCGTCCATCGGCCAACAAGCCACTCAGAGAATCATCCAATCACACTAGCAAGTAATAAGCAAAGAACAACTCATCAATACATATTTTCTCAACACACAAGCATGCTTTCAGGTCAACACTAGACCAAACAATATTTTATTCGATTAACCTCGCATTCTCAATTAACCTTATTCTCATCAAGTATGAAGCTTAGCTGAAGCATTACCAAGATCATTACTCAAAGCATCTTACTTTAGTTCAAGCTTAGATTTTCTTTAAACATTTGCTCAAGTCATTCGTCAATTATTAATCCTCAAATACTCAACAAAATCATAAGTTCTCAAAGCCAGGGATTAAGAGGTCTTATTTATCACAACTCATATAATAACCATGCTCAACGAGTAAACCAAGGTAAGTTAATATTTCAAGAAATCATTTATAGAATCAATTATAAGAACTACTCAATTATAAGAACTACAATCGAATTTTGAAGCGCATTAGTATTATAATTTATGGAACATCTTTTATATAGTCTTACTAGCTAAATTCATAACTCAAAAAGTACAATTACAAGCTTACAAGTTCTCAAGAATATAAAATCCCCATAGAGGTCATATTTGTCGAGTCAATTCACTAGGAAATATAATCAATCATTTTTAAGTTATAAGCCAAGTTGAATCTAAAGCCATATAAGAAATCCTTCTCCTCTTATTAACTTAGACAAAGCCACCTAAGCAAGTTGCATAATTTATTCATTGACCTTTTAGTTGACAAGGCTAAACTATACAAAGCCTAGTTAATCATCAGTTAAATGTTAATACCAGATTAACCGATTTTATAACTCATAATATAACTTTAAATACATAATTTTCAATTCTGATCACACCTTTGAAATAAATAGGTCAAAGGAATTTAACAAACAACTCCACATCTAAATTAATCAAACTCACTGTCAAAGCAATTCATGATAGTTCCAATTGCCAAATATCAACCAAATTCAACTCATTCTTTAATAACTCCACCAAAACCAAGTTTGTCAAAACCATATCAGTTAAATTCCAAACTCAAGGTCCGAAATATCTAAAGAGGGAACCCAGAGTGTATACCCAAATCCCGAGTAGGCCGAGGAGGGTTCAGATCAAGGCTCGTCGGAGTCAGCTTCAAGGGAAATTCGGGGATGCCTTCGGTGGGTTCGAGCGCACAGAGCTTCGACGGGAGGGGTCTGAACGAGGAAGGAGCCAGGGATCGGAGGCGTGGTGCTAGTTAGCCGCGTCAATGGCCTTCTACAGCTTCAGTCGGCCATCATGTCGAGATCGAGAGGGGTTGGCGGAAGACTCAGGTGCAAATCCAGTAAGGAGGGGGGAAGGAAGGGGAGATCTGATGAAGCAGCAGCAGCACACAGCAACAATGGCGGTGGCGGAGCTCTATTAGGCTTCCGTGGCCTCGCCACTGCCTCGGCGATAAAGAAGTGAACGAGACAGAGAGCGACGGCTCTGGCGAACTTGGCTCCTCGTCAGTGATGCACGGGCCCCGGCGGAACGGAGGCGGCGCGAGATCCGGCTCCAGATCTAGCGCTGTCGGAGAGGGTCTGCCATGGAAGAAGATCGAGGTGGGCTCGAGGGCTTGGAATCGCCATTAGTTCCCCAAGCTCGGGTCGCCGCCGGTCGGTTGGGGTTCCTCTACATCAATCTTCACCAGTGCAGCAGAAGAGATGAGGACAGGGATGTACGAGAGAGGGCGAGGGAGTAGCGAGGCAGCCATGGAAGGCTTCTGAGCGAGAGAGAAAGGCAGAAGATGAAGGAGCTCACAGAGAAAGGAAGAACGACGAGGAGGGGAGAACGAAGCAAGAGACTCTCAGATCTGAAATGAAGTAGAGGAGGAAGAGGATAGCGGCTGATTTGGGTTTCAAGGCTGTGTGTACCCATTCCATTAGGGTTAGATAATATTATGAGAAATTACAAAAACCAGCCCGTTATTTCTGTTTTGTAATAGTTATACCACAATTAAATTATAAAATCCCACTATTAAATTCTAACTACGTTAAAATGTCGGAATTTGCTTCGAATAAAATAAAATCATTTTGATCGAGGACGGAGGTTTTAAAAATTGGTGAAATCCCACAATTTTAATATTGAAGTTAAATTATAATTTATAAAATAATATTTTTAAATATCAAGCCTTTACATCATCCACCTCTAAAAATAAGTCTCGTCCTCGAGACTAAAATCCTCCTAAAAGCAACAAGCATCTTGAAAACTCAAGTCAGCTCTTCCTATGTCAGTCAACCAGATTTTCAAAGATTCAAGATACTGCTTATCAACCTCTAAGGGCTAATCACATATTCCACTTCCTAAGTTCATTTCTAATGATCAGTTTCAACATAAACCCAAATATTAACATATCCAAAATATCAGAATAGCAAAAGCCATCATTAACAGATCATATGATCACATAAATCTGCATTCTACTGTCAACCAGAAAAGAACACAATCATCATACTCACACATCATCACCAACCTAAGAAGGCATATTCAGCATCATGAAGAGCATAGTACAACTAGACAACGAAAGGCACAACTCACGGACCAAAAGACATCTAGAGTACACTCACTATCAAGCTCATGAGTTATCTAGCACAATATCAAGGCACGGAAAACAAATATAATCATAAATAATCTATGCACTCAGAAGGGAAAACATAATTCAGTATCTTAAAAGGTCAACATGTTGGCCCCCCCATGCTTTCGCTACACCACTCATCATCAATCCAGACGGCCCACTCTTGATCACACTATAGACAATTACACAAGGATGACACATGGCCTAATTCCTAACCGAAGGAAAGCGACACTAAGAGATAATTCGACTAACTCTTGACACGAAGATAGACTTGGATAGTATCTGGTCAACTCAACACGAGAATTTCGCCGATTCCCATGAGAAACTTGTAAGGTTACGTTCGCATCACTCAAACCATCATGTAACTCATCAAGTCTTAAAACACACAACGTAATAATCTTCACACTAACATGAACCTATCTCAAGAGGCAATGGTAATACGATTCCAGTGTGAGTGTCATAACGTGTGGTAAGGTACAAGGTAAACAACCTAACATGATCAGAGCAATATCAACACACAATACTATCAACCAATCCTCGCTAGCAAGGGGTCTTCACATATAATGGTCAGAAAATGCTATTAAGGTACAACATTCATACATACATACGATAGATCTAACAATATGTCACCCAAATATAACTAACCAGATTCAATGCACGCTTGAGGGAATCCTATATGCCACTATGGTGGGAGGGAAACTAAATATAACATGTAAGGAACAACATCAGCATGTCAAAAAAAAAAAATCATAAAGGAATATCATATAGTTCACCGGGAAAAGATAAGTGTAAGTGGGTGCTTCATGCATTTGTGTCACCAAGGCACACATCAACACATATTTCATACCACTATAATCTCAACATGGTAGATAGTATAGCATCAACAAATCTTAAGCAAAAGGGTAGTGCGTAGACATGTAAATGCAATTTAAGCTATACGGATGGACGTATGAGCACATGAGCTTAAAACTAACAATGCATAACGAGTATAGAAAGACATCATATGGCAAGTAAAAGTGAGCGTGAACAATATTATGGTCTACGCATGGGACTACTCATATTAAATAGAGTATGATGGGGTCAAAAGCTAACAAAATAGCTCTAACGATGATATTCAAAATGCGTAGACACACACAATTTCATAACATCACATAACAAGGGTAATTATGCAAGATGGGTATGCTACCCAACCCTATTACATGAGTCATCATATAGATAACGTAAATAGTGCAAAGAATCACATAACATATCGTTGATGCAAACTTTCTACATATTATCGATAACACACGACGGTGAGTAAGTACACGAAAATATACTTTAACAACAACAAGATGATACACAATAAGCCAACCCGTCCATATACAGACTCTCTAGCCTCACAACTGTCCGAAATCAAGGCCAATTACCCAACCAACTACTAAGCACCCCAACTCATATGCCATCAAGCCATCTAAGAACTAGTTTACTTCAATATCCCGACCTCAAATCCTACTCGACCACATAAAACCATATATCGGAGATCCCAATCGCACAATTCCCTTATTCCGACAAGCTCAACAACTCCACCGACTATCAAAACTCTCTATAAGCACACCCTCATCCTAGGGTCCTCTACCAGTCCCATCTTTACCTTCTAATAGAAATCCCAAGTCCTAGACTGAACCGCTCTCACGCTCGATCTAGACGCTACGTAACAATCTCGCTGACTCTTCCTAGGCTCTCAAGACTCCGCCTAATCATCATCCCAAAGAGACATCTCAATCACCTTGCTAACGTAATCACACTTCCCGTACCACTGGTCATTCTCACTAACCATCCACCTCTAAGCACCCAGCTCATACTAATCATCTCACACCTGACACTCGCATCCTTATCCTCGACATTACCAACACAAGCATCCTACCTTGCTAGAATCCCCTCAACCGCCTACTCTCGACAACTCTAACGCAGAAAACCGTCTAGTGCTAACTCATAACCACAAATCACCGAGTTCCTCATCATCCGCGTCTATCCTCAACGACCAATAACAGATTCTACCTACTTATCCCATTCTAAATCTCACGAAACCTGAACATCCACAACTCCTTAGCCGACATATTCTAGATCCTCGTCCCAGCATATTCTCAAATTTCCTTGTTCCAAATCTTACTGTACCTTAATCATTCGAAATCCTCAAGTCGTCCTACTCCAATTCCTCATCTCTTCATATTCCTAAATTGCCTCAAGCTTCTACTTCTTAACCATGACACCTTACCGTCCAAGACCCTCTTTTACCGATCATCATTTCCACAGAATCCCTAAATCGTCCTCATCCGAGTTTCTCAAGTACCACATCTTCACCAAACCTTTTAAAATCCTTCTTGCTCTAGCGTTCCCCATACCTTCCACCTTGCCTAGTTCCCAAATCCATGCTCAGAATCTCCCGTCTCAACCTCAAGTGAACAATCTTACCAGAATTCTCAACGAAATACTTAGCCAGTTGCCAACCCTTCCTCGAAAGCTCATCCCACATCCTTAAATACCTCAATAGCCACAATAACCTCCACTCAGAAATTCCGATTCATTCCCTATACTAAAATCCTCCAACAACGCATCTAGAAATCCTTCACTCGTGAATTCTCAAAGAACTACCAATTCTGTCCAAACAATTCCTAAATACTCATTACACGTACAGTTCTGATATGAACAACATAATATTCAAGATCGATGATTTTCCAAGCAACCCTATACTGCTCATCCTTAGCAATTCCTCAACTTCATCCTTTAACAAAGCCGCTCCTAATCACAGCACATACAACCTAGTCCCAATCTCTACGATTCCTTGGACATTCCTTAACCGATCATCCTCAATGTCGCCCATGATCCGCTTCTAGACTATCTATACACTCTCTCTTGGCACACTAACTCGTCTATCACACATCCCTCAAGAATATCCCGATCCACTCTTGACTCACTCATCCACCCCTAGAACCACACTACTCGCAACACTATTGCCCCACACTACCTATAACGAAGATCTCTCCCTCGAAATCTTACCACACTAACTCCACCACTTATCTAAGGCCTACTTGGAAACTCAACTCTATTCACCGACCACTATCTCTGACAAGTCATGACTCACTCGACTCTACCCAAGGTAACACATCCTTCCTGCACTTCATCTCGCACAACCAACGACCCACTCGAAGACCTCAATCTACCTGTCATTTCCCGATCTGTCTCACAAAGGAATCACTCAACTCCTACCCAAGAAGGAAACACCACCACCTATATAACTCATACCCAATTTACTAGCAGGTCAGTACACGTAAGCATAAGGGCACATCATCACAGACACAAGTTAGTAAGGAAATCATTCACTACCAGCTCAGCACATCAGTCCTCACATAACCTCAAAAGGCAAGACATATCAAGGAGGACACATGGAGCACAAAAGACATCATCATATAGGCCGGGTTGTATAATATCTTTCCATAACCAAGTAAACAAGCAAGAATAACATTATCTTATCGGAATAAGGGACATGTAAGGTATCAATTGTACCAGTCAGACAATTATAGGATATCGAGTAGTCATATAAGCAAAACATCATAAACAGTTATCATCGTCCATACAAACAAGGTAAAGGTGCACAACATAACTTCACAAAATCTCATACAGTCACAACATATATACGATAACACGTCGAGAGTAGGAAACACAACGTCATATCAATTACATAGGTCCTATTTTATGAATAAGCAAGTTATGTCTATTCATTGATTCACACACCTTTTAGTCGAGTTGCATACACATGATCATCTTTTGAGTATCAATTGTACCAGTCAGACAATTATAGGATATCGAGTAGTCATATAAGCAAAACATCATAAACAGTTATCATCGTCCATACAAACAAGGTAAAGGTGCACAACATAACTTCACAAAATCTCATACAGTCACAACATATATACGATAACACGTCGAGAGTAGGAAACACAACGTCATATCAATTACATAGGTCCTATTTTATGAATAAGCAAGTTATGTCTATTCATTGATTCACACACCTTTTAGTCGAGTTGCATACACATGATCATCTTTTGAACGAATTTCACACAGGAGAGCAATATCATTAAAATACATCATATAAAGCATGTAAGGCATCGGCTAAATAGATTATGGGATAATATCATGTCAAAACATCTCAATTAAGCACATAGACGATGCATTTTGTGATCTCTACAAGTATTCCATAAGCGTCCCCATGAAATACTTGTATAAGTATCACAAAATCATCACAATGTTCTCACTAGATCCGACCAAGTACTTTACAAGCGTCCTTGTAAAATACTTGTGTCGGCTCTATGAAGACATTATCATGTGAGCAAGAATCAGCAATTTATATCAAGATTTTAAATTCCATAAATATTTCTTAACAACTCAACCATGGAGTCTCATAGTCAGAATATCATGACTCTCAAATCAACAAACACAATTTCTCAATCCTCAAATCATAAGTTCTCCCATCAACTAGAGTAAGGTTCTCAAACCTTAGCTCATAAGCTCTCAACAACCCAATACAAAACCTTGCATACAACCATGTAAATTCCCATAATATCATCTCATATCCTCATCAAACCAAGTGTTAGAAGGCACCCAATAATTGTCATCATAGGCGATATAAGTAACAAAACAAGTATGCATAAGTCAATCACATTTAGAATTATAGTAATTGTCTCACACAAGTCATCAAGTTCCACAATTATAAGCCCACAATAAGATCTAAGCATCATATAAGAATCACGTCAGATATCATAATGAGAGAAGCTCATGTAAACAAATATCGTACTAAGTCATTAAGAGCAACACACATGAATCTTCAACTTCTCCCCCAAATTTATCTATCTCTATAATCAAGTTTACGAGTTACCCCAACAAAATTTTACATATGCACGTTATGCCCATAAAGTATAATACACATCTAAAAGACATATTAGACAAGTAGCTAAATCAAGAAGAACAACACATAGACAATTACACAATCTCCCCCCAAAACTCCATCTGTCGCGGTGCATCTCCTTGGGGTCTTTCATTCCCATCGGTAAGGAACAAGCTGATATTTTGCCTACCGTTCCCAACTACACCCAATAGGGGTGGTCTAGCGCCCTTGCTACCCACTCGCGTACCCGTTTGGTCGGTTTTTCTCTTTTATTATAAGTCAAGTTCATTACTTAGTCCAATTTCGGTTAGGCATTTTAAGTTCATTTTGCCCTTTTTAAAATCCTTTCAAATCCTTTGAAATTTATGGGCGGTTTCCCAAAACATACACTCGACCCTTTTTGTACCCGAATTGCACAACCTCAGCTCTGATACCATCTTTGTAACGGCCCAGAATTATGATTTCCGGGTTACGTTTCAAGGGATAAAACCCCTTGTTCGGATCTTGCAATCCAGGTACGGGTCGAGGTTTCAAACTCATTTAATATTAGTAGAAGGAGGGATTTCAAACCCTAAAAACCTCGAAGGGCCATTAGGTACCCTTTACCTGTCCTAAGACTATGTCGCAAAATCCAATTCAATCGAAAGTAAAGCGGAAGCAAAACTAGGATACAAATGCCACGACAAAGCCGGGTCAGACCAGATCATAAGCAAGTGATTACCATTTTACCAAGTTAGAATATTAGCTAGGTTCTTCGTTTCGCCAAAGGGTTTCCCGTCACAGAAGCAAGGAGCAAACAAGATCTGCAGAAAATACCTTAAAAAAAAGAACGGGGAAAGGAGTTAGATCGAGCCACTCATGCGGGACCGGCAGTCCTCGCTGAGGCCACATAGTATGTGCTATACCTAATAAAGATGCTCTAATGCAGTACGAAAGTCAAACACACTAGCATGCTCCTGGTTATAATAATGTGTAAAAATACTATAAAGGGCCCAAGACAATGCCAAGTGGCATATCCCTCTCCTACCTCCACCCCCTTCCGATAGGGCGGAGACTGGCCAGCTCGTGAATGCATTCCATCATAATCGGGCGGCACGCATGCCTAACCCGCTCCACAATAAAGCCCGCAGACATATCATAATATAAGGAAGTTCATGACTCGATTGACTCAGGGTACCCGATGAGGCTGGGCCACCCTATGACCCTAGCAAAGACTCTAGGACTATCACAGATAACGGCCGTTCTGTTTCAAACGCATAAAGTAAGCAGATGCTCATTCAATTAGTGCAACCTAAACAGGATACTACATGGCATGCTTTTATGCATATGCAACACCTAACATAAAATGCAACAACAGGCATGAATGTCCAACCTGAGTAAGCCCCTAGGGAACTTACCTGAAGTCTTCACATCCAATTAACCAGCAAACAAGTCACTAGATACTCGTCCATCGGCCAACAAGCCACTCAGAGAATCATCCAATCACACTAGCAAGTAATAAGCAAAGAACAACTCATCAATACATATTTTCTCAACACACAAGCATGCTTTCAGGTCAACACTAGACCAAACAATATTTTATTCGATTAACCTCGCATTCTCAATTAACCTTATTCTCATCAAGTATGAAGCTTAGCTGAAGCATTACCAAGATCATTACTCAAAGCATCTTACTTTAGTTCAAGCTTAGATTTTCTTTAAACATTTGCTCAAGTCATTCGTCAATTATTAATCCTCAAATACTCAACAAAATCATAAGTTCTCAAAGCCAGGGATTAAGAGGTCTTATTTATCACAACTCATATAATAACCATGCTGAACGAGTAAACCAAGGTAAGTTAATATTTCAAGAAATCATTTATAGAATCAATTATAAGAACTACTCAATTATAAGAACTACAATCGAATTTTGAAGCGCATTAGTATTATAATTTATGGAACATCTTTTATAGAGTCTTACTAGCTAAATTCATAACTCAAAAAGTACAATTACAAGCTTACAAGTTCTCAAGAATATAAAATCCCCATAGAGGTCATATTTGTCGAGTCAATTCACTAGGAAATATAATCAATCATTTTTAAGTTATAAGCCAAGTTGAATCTAAAGCCATATAAGAAATCCTTCTCCTCTTATTAACTTAGACAAAGCCACCTAAGCAAGTTGCATAATTTATTCATTGACCTTTTAGTTGACAAGGCTAAACTATACAAAGCCTAGTTAATCATCAGTTAAATGTTAATACCAGATTAACCGATTTTATAACTCATAATATAACTTTAAATACATAATTTTCAATTCTGATCACACCTTTGAAATAAATAGGTCAAAGGAATTTAACAAACAACTCCACATCTAAATTAATCAAACTCACTGTCAAAGCAATTCATGATAGTTCCAATTGCCAAATATCAACCAAATTCAACTCATTCTTTAATAACTCCACCAAAACCAAGTTTGTCAAAACCATATCAGTTAAATTCCAAACTCAAGGTCCGAAATATCTAAAGAGGGAACCCAGAGTGTATACCCAAATCCCGAGTAGGCCGAGGAGGGTTCAGATCAAGGCTCGTCGGAGTCAGCTTCAAGGGAAATTCGGGGATGCCTTCGGTGGGTTCGAGCGCACAGAGCTTCGACGGGAGGGGTCTGAACGAGGAAGGAGCCAGGGATCGGAGGCGTGGTGCTAGTTAGCCGCGTCAATGGCCTTCTACAGCTTCAGTCGGCCACCATGTCGAGATCGAGAGGGGTTGGCGGAAGACTCAGGTGCAAATCCAGTAAGGAGGGGGGAAGGAAGGGGAGATCTGATGAAGCAGCAGCAGCACACAGCAACAATGGCGGTGGCGGAGCTCTATTAGGCTTCCGTGGCCTCGCCACTGCCTCGGCGATAAAGAAGTGAACGAGACAGAGAGCGACGGCTCTGGCGAACTTGGCTCCTCGTCAGTGATGCACGGGCCCCGGCGGAACGGAGGCGGCGCGAGATCCGGCTCCAGATCTAGCGCTGTCGGAGAGGGTCTGCCATGGAAGAAGATCGAGGTGGGGTCGAGGGCTTGGAATCGCCATTAGTTCCCCAAGCTCGGGTCGCCGCCGGTCGGTTGGGGTTCCTCTACATCAATCTTCACCAGTGCAGCAGAAGAGATGAGGACAGGGATGTACGAGAGAGGGCGAGGGAGTAGCGAGGCAGCCATGGAAGGCTTCTGAGCGAGAGAGAAAGGCAGAAGATGAAGGAGCTCACAGAGAAAGGAAGAACGACGAGGAGGGGAGAACGAAGCAGGAGACTCTCAGATCTGAAATGAAGTAGAGGAGGAAGAGGATAGCGGCTGATTTGGGTTTCAAGGCTGTGTGTACCCATTCCATTAGGGTTAGATAATATTATGAGAAATTACAAAAACCAGCTCGTTATTTCTGTTTTGTAATAGTTATACCACAATTAAATTATAAAATCCCACTATTAAATTCTATCTACGTTAAAATGTCGGAATTTGCTTCGAATAAAATAAAATCATTTTGATCGAGGACGGAGGTTTTAAAAATTGGTGAAATCCCACAATTTTAATATTGAAGTTAAATTATAATTTATAAAATAATATTTTTAAATATCAAGCCTTTACACTTAGGGAGATGAGATGATTAGTCCGTTTGAGACTGGTACATTCATCTACTTCTAGAGATGAGATGAGTCCATATTCATCGGCTTCGGGAGATGAGAATCTACTCTGGGACATACTTCGGGAGATAGATGATTAGTCCGTTAATCTACTCTGGGAGATAAGGATTTATCGATTGTTTATCACTTCGGGGACGAGATTTAATTTATCGGTTCATCGCTTCGGGGATGAGATTAATCTGATCATCGCTTTTATCATATCATCACTACAGGGATGAAATTTAATGGATATAAAATAATCTATGTATACATCCTCTTCAGGGGATGTATTCAATTAATTCAACCACTTCAGGGATTGAAATTACTTATTCGATTCATTCAAACACTTCGGGGATTGAAATTTATTCGATTGATTCAATCACTTCGGGGATTGAAATTTGTTCGATTAATTCAACCATTTCGGGAATTGATATAATTTATGCTTACATCATCTTCGGGGATGCGTTTATACTTCACATAGGCAAAATATGCAGCCCTGCGTTTATACTTCATAGGGGCAAAATATGCATCCCTGAAAGTTATAGGTCACTTTATGTAGTTATATAAAATATCCAGGCCAATCTTGTAAAGACCGGGAAATTTTAGAATATTAAATTATTAAAATAGTGATTTATAATCATTTCGATTTCTAAGATTTGGGAGGTTTGGAATTTCCGTCCTTGAGCTATTGGTTTTATTCTAAATATTTCAAAACGAGTTCCGGCATTATTTAATTGAAAATTTAAAATATGTTATACTCTACTTTTATATGCCGAAAATTTAAAAATAATGTTCAGATTCCATCTATTAAATTCCGATTTAGAAAATTGAGGAGTATTTTAAACGTGTGGGATAAAGTCGGGTAGCGGAAATTCAAATTGATATTTTGTGGGGTTCTAATTCTAATTCTTTCTTTTCTTTTCCTTCCTTCCCTCGTGCCAGCCTGTGGCTCTTGTCCTCTTTCCCACTCCTCTGATTCTCTCCCCCTTTCTTTGTCTTTGCTTGTCTGCAGAACCAACTAGTCACCTCTACTTGTATTCATCCTCAATTAAGCCCAACCTCCACAACTCCACTCCTCACCTCCCCCATGCCATCTTACCACTTTCGGGTGTGGATTCAAACATAAGCCCTACCTCCCCTGCCTTTGCTCAGCCTTGTTTGATTCCCTTGCAGGACATAGGGGCAGCAGTAAACAACTACACACAAGAACCATGCCCACCTCTCTTCGCTGTGCCTCCGCCTCCGGCAGGCCACGCCACCATCGGTTTGCCTCCATCCTTCTTCCTCCTCTGCAGTACCCAGAACCACCGGACAAACCCCTCCACCGTTGCCGTTCAGCCCCAAACAACACCACCATCTCCTCTGTTTTCCGACGAAGGGCCGAGAAGCTCGCTTTCTCCACCAGCCTCTCTCCTCCTCGTCCGTCTTTGCCATCGTCGTGCCGTCGTCATGAGCACCCAGAAGCATCTCCCTCGTCGTCGGATCCAGTCGGAGCCGCTGAGCGTTCTGCCGTCTCCCCTGTTTCACTTTGAAGTCACCGGTAAGGATTCTTCTTTCGTGTTCCAATCTAACCCCAAAGCTCCACCTTTATAAGCCCTTCTTTCGTCCTAGGCCGAGATCGATCTATTCCGACAGCGGCAAGGCCATTACGAGCTCTAATCGAGCCTCGGCGAGTTTTCCGGCGAACCTTCGAAACTTCGGTGAGCTCATCCCCTTTCCTCTTTTCCTTGATGTCGTTGAATCTTTCTATGCTCCTTGGGGTCGAGAGAGGTCAGTGAGGGTGTTTGTTGGTGAGGTCGAGAGATTCCGACGAAGCCCTGCTCCTTTCTCTCTCTCTTCTTTTCTCTGATTTTCGAGCAATGGCCGTTTTTTATGACGATGAACAGTAGCCCTGGGTTCGGTTTTATTTGTTTTGTTTTCTTGGTTCGGTTCGGTTTTCTTTTGATTTGTCCTTGGTCCGGTTCGGTTCCTTTGGGAAAAAAAAATCAGATTTGAACATGGGTTGGGCTTTGGACCTGGGCCGGATCCGAGCTCCTTCCGAGTTGGGCCTAATCCTCATTCTTGGGCCTTCCCTTCCTTGTTGTGGGCTGTTCCTTTGGGTTGTGGGTTAGGCTTTTGTGACCAAGGGTTAATTTATGTTATTGGCTTTATGTTATTTTATACATTATGGTTATATTATATGATTGTATTTATTGTTATAGTTAGAGTTATTGTTACTTATAATATTCTGTTTTGAGGAAATATATTTCTGAAATTTTTATTATATATTATAAAATGGTTTAAAAGATAAATTAATTAGAATATGCCTCTAGTGATGTTTTAAATTGTGATTTTTCGAAAATTTGACATGAAGTACGGATTTTGATTTATAAATATGGTTGTGAAAATAAAATTATTGTGGTGACTAAATATCGAGCTTTGTTATGTAATGATTTTGAAATAAAATGTCGAAATTGTTTCTATAATATGATTTTGAAGTATTGGTCTTAAGGTTTAAATGTTAATGTCGGGATTCTTGTCTTAGTTTGATGATGTTGGTTTTGAGAAGAAAGTTTGGAAATATGGTTGGCACGATTTTATCAATGGGTTTGATTAGAAGTAAATAATTTCGGTTGATGTTGATCATATCGGAAAGGTTTTGGAAAATGGTTTTACTATCGATTGGTTTTGAATATGTTGAGAACTTGGAGTTCGTCTGTATGAATAATGGACCGGTAGCTTATGGAAATGGCTTGATGATAGGTGTGTAATGCTTTTGGATTGCATTGGACTTGCATTTGGGCCCTTACTTGTATTATCCTGCTGTTCTGCATCTTCAGGTAAGTTCCCTAGGGGGCTTACTCAGGTTGGACATTCATGCCTGTTGTTGCATTTTATGTTAGGTGTTGCATATGCATAAAAGCATGCCATGTAGTATCATGTTTAGGTTGTACTAATTGATTGAGCATCTGTTTACTTTATGCGTTTGAAACAGAACGGCCGTTATCTGTGATAGTCCTAGAGTCTTTGCTAGGGTCATAGGGTAGCCTAGCCTCATCGGGTACCCTGAGTCAATCGAGTCATGAACTTCCTTATATTATGCCTGCGGGCTTTATTGTGGAGCGGGTTAGGCATGCGTGCCGCCCGATTATGATGGAATGCATTCACGAGCTGGCCAGTCTCCGCTTATCGGAAGGGGTGGAGGTAGGAGAGGGATATTCCGTTTGGCATTGTCTTGGGCCCCTTTACAGTATTTCTGCACATTATTATGAATTAGGAGCATGCTAGTGTGTTTGACTTTCGTACTGCATTAGAGCATCTTTATTAGGTATAGCACATACTATGTGGCCTCAACGAGGACTGCCGGTCCCGCATGAGTGGCTCGATCTGACTCCTTTCCCCGTTCTTCTTTTAAAGGTATTTTCTGCAGATCTTGAGTGCTCAATGTCTATATGACGGGGTTTTCTTTTGGCGAATCGAAGAATCTGGCTAATACCCTAACTTAGTAAAATGGTAATTCTCCACTCACGATTTTGTTTTGACCCGGCTCTGCCGTGGCACTTGTGTCTTTACTTTACTTCCGCTTTATTCCGATTTGAAATGGATTCCACGACATAGTCTTAGGACAGATTAAGGGTACCCAATGGCCCTTCGAGGTTTTTAGGGTTTGAAATCCCTCTTTATAATAATCTTAAATGAGTTTGAAACCTCGACCCGTACCTGGATTGCAAGATCCGAACAAGGGATTTTATCCCTTGAAACGTAACCCGGAAATCATAATTCTGGGCCGTTACAAAGATGGTATCAGAGCCGAGGTTGTGCAATTCGGGTACACAAGGGTCGAGTGTATGTTTTGGAAAACCGCCCATGAATTTCAAAGGATTTGAAAGTGTTTTAAAGGGGCAAAATGAACTTAAGATGTCTAACATAAATTGGACTAAGTAATGAACTCGACTTGTAATAAAAGAGAAAAAAACCGACCAAACGGTGACACGAGTGGGTAGTAAAGGCGATAGACCACCCCTATTGGGTGTAGTTGGGAACGGTAGACGAAATATCAGCTTGTTCTTTACAGATGGGTTGGGAGAATCAAATGAGATCATTATGAGTGTTATTAACTGATTCGGTGCTGAGTGCTTGCTATGCTAGAGATCTGATCTGGTATGCCTAACAATGAGTTGTGTACTGACTGACCTGTGCAAACGAGATAGCGGGAGTGCCTTTATTTCAACATTGTCAAACCCAGCTTGTGTAAAACAACCCCTTCCACTATGTTAACCCCTTGACGATTCTATCTAGCCTTTTCCTGGTTGTCAGTGTCTTCCACGGGGAATTGGGTTGGTAACCACTTTGTGTCGGGAATCATGTATGGATATGAAGGTTGTGTGAGTGCGTATTGGAAGGTGGTTCTTGATGGCCTTTTGAGTCAAAAGTAAGGAGTTTATGGGGTTGTCTTTTTCAATTATTATGATGAGCAACCAGTGTCTTCTTACCATAAAGAGTCGTACTAGAGTCTCACGGGAAAGAGAGGGTGATGAGTCAATTGGGGAAGAGTCAATTGATGCCCTTAGGGATCTTTGTCCGGTTGAAATGGTGACCCTCTCTGAATTGCACGACATGATTTTGTAGTCTGTAACACATGACCTTATTTTGTAGTCTCTGACACATGCCTTATGAATAACCATTGGTACCTTCTGTTGTGTTATTATATATGTGATCTGCTCTCCCCTATATAAGTGCTTGTACATGGTCTCCTTAGGATGCTAGATGATGACGTGTTAATGCTTATTACTGGTTTTGTGATCGGAATCTACAACATGCCCATCTATTCTGTATTCGTCAGATTAACGACTGTTGGTTGTTTGCAATTGATATTGTTGTGTGATTACTTGCGTTGGATGGGGAATATGTTGTATGATTGAGTCTTGATAAATGCATGATTTGATGTTCATGATGACCATTGTGTGATTCCCAGTTACACATGTTATGTCCCTATCATTCCAATATGCCTGACTCAGTATGTTGCATCGTCATACTAGTGCGTGAATGTAAATGTCATGTGTTAGAAAGCTGCATGATTAATGTTCTTCCTATAAATAGGTTCATGATAGTGTGATCGTTCAGTTTTGATATCATGATAGAGTGAGTTCCTTACTTGATGGATACGTGTTACAACTTGATGTCCACATGTCTCATATGATACGTAATTCCCAGTACATGTTAAGATGATGATCCTTAATTTAAATTCGTGGTTGTATGACATTCTGTACCCATGCTTGCCCTATTGCTTAGGTCCCGTGTTTCACCTTGTTTCCTGTCATGATTATATGTCGCCTTCGCATGATTAATTGACATGTTGTATTGGTCGTACTAACGACTGATTTGAAGCATGAATTGCATGATAGGAGTCTGTATATAGTGTTGCCTTCTCCTAGATTAGGCCCATGATAGTGTGCTACACTTCTCTTGTATGAATGTCGTAAGAAGATTCCCTCTGTATGATTAGTCGATGTTACCCGTGACTTGTTGGCTAACCTAGTAGTTCAATTGTGATCATGCTACTTGACGTGATGTCTTGGTAAATGCATGCCTTATTCAAATAGTTGTTGACTTGGAACACATACCTTGCTTGCATTATTACTTATTCTCTCTAGAGCTAGGTCCCTGATAGTGTGATCCTTCCCTCTTTCTATCATCTTGAAATGTCTTACTCAGGCAAATTAGATTGATGTTGAATTCGATGATCGATTGCTTTCAGTGATGGTTTATCATAGCATGCTTACATGTTATTACTCGGTAGTGTTTCCCTATTATGTTATGAATTCCTCTTGTCCTGGCATAGATGTATGACTTGGCGCCTCGCATGATCACACACCACGTTATATCATTTCGCATATGCATGACGCATGAGTGTTAGAATGGCTTTAGTCGAGTTACCTTGATTGTGGTCATGATTCGATATGTGCTAGTAGTATCCTGTAGGGCTTATGATTTCCAATATGACTCGCTAAATGATTACATGTTATACTTGTTCTATGATGTGATAACTATTGTACATTTATATGTTTCCTATGATGGTTCGTTCTTAGCATGATTATAATCTATTGCCATGATGTCCTTCTTGCTACTTTTGATGATGCCTCATGATTCGTGAACATCCTGTTAAACCCTTTTTAATGACCCTTGACCGTGCTTGTATCACATAATGTGTTGCTAGTATCATGTAGGACCCATGCTTTCTAAATGTATCCTGTCATGTGATTACGTGTCATTTTTAACCTATTATATGATCCTTGTTGTTAGATGTGATGATTACTATGCCGCCCTTATGTATTCTCATATGGAGTTTAGTTTGATTATTATGATATACCTCGCTATGCTATATTCGATCTCATTTGTGATGTGTATACCATGCTCGTTCATTTTTCATATACATGATACTTGTCATCCCCGTTAAACCCCGCATGACCATTACTGGCTTCGTATAATCTGCTTGAAATTAGTAGGCATCTCTGCTTTCATGGAATAATAAACTGTTAGCTCGTCTCACATGCCTCAATGTAGAACTTGATTGTGTCTTTTGGAATGATACGCATGTTGTTCTCCTTGAGATAGGTACCTGATAGTGTGGGCTATTGTAATTGATATGCTCCATGATGAATTTGTGTTACTTGTCGCAATTATAATCCAATAAACTTTCATAAGGGCATCATCGCTATTCCTGGGTCAAAGTCTTGTCTCTAGTCTTGTCGTTCTTTAGCCTTGGTCTATGTTTGGTTCCGAAGTGAACATTGGGTTGCCCGTCCTTGTCACTCCCCTACCTCTACTAACTTAGACTCCTCTGCGATATTTGGTGAGCGACTGCTTGAAAGAGAAAGGAAGTTGCATAACGATAGAGCTGTGTGGCGGAAGCGTGGGCCCATAACCCACAAGCCTCATGATCGACGGTGTTGGTGGGACAAGTATGTTTTGAGGATTGCGACTATCGAGTACGATATGACTTGCAGGCGGGAGTGTCCTCCGTTCGAATTGCTAACTTTTCTGAATATGTTGATAACCATGTTGCAATGCTTTGATGGTGACGTTTATGTGTTGATGTGCTGACTTGGTAATAACTGTTGTCTGATTGTCTGTTGTTTATGATGATGTGATTCGGTGCCTTACAGTTCTAATGTACATGATGTCTTGATGCATTGATGCTTGAGTTGCTAAGCATGATCTAAATTCGTTACATATAAAATGTGTACTGCAAATGCTGAGAAACTTGAATTGTTTATTTGATAAGGTTTTGATGGAACTTGCTAGCCTAATTTGATGATGTTCATATATGATATTGCTATAAATATTGAGCATGATAGTAAATTGAGACTTCTTGATAAGATTGTAATGATTGAGGATGTATTAACGATGCTATTATAAATGCTAGCTAAAATGATGCATGCCTTAGGTGTTATAATTTTGATAACTGTTTTTTTTACATGTGGGGGAGATTCTCTTGTAGAGTAGTCTGAGGGCAGTGGAAGAGTTTGAGTCATTAGGATGTTCGATGGTGGTGTGAGGTAGAGTTGATGTAAGGATTGTAAGCTTAGGTGAGACAGAGTGAGTCTTGAGATTTATGAGAGGCAATGCTTGGGTGATTCCATTAAGCCTTTGGGTGAATCTTCGGTGGGGGTATGGTTAGCTGGGCATGATGTTGAGATGTCTTGTGAAGTGTGAGAGTGTAAGAAATGACCCTTGAGAGTATTCAGGACACAGTATAAGAGGGTACTCTGGCGTGAGGTTAGAGATAGGAGTGGGTTCTTAGAGGTGGATTGCTAGTGAGAGTGCTTGGTGGAATAAGGGGCGAGATTGGAGTATCGGGATGAATTGGGATTCCTTAGGGAATTTTGTCTGAGTTGACGTTGGCGAGTCTAGAAGAGGTTAGTCTTGGCTTGAGAGTAGAGATGGGCGAGTGGGGATTGTGTTTTATTTATTTATTTATTTATTTTTATAATGGTATGATGTGAGGATTTCCTTGATTATATCTGCTGGCATGATGTTAGATGGTGACCATGATAAAACCTGATGTGGAATAACATTACCTGTTGAAACGCAATGTCAAAATCTAATTGGTAGTGACTAGTGTTATCATGATATATTGATGTTTTGCTATCCTGTTATGTTGTTTTAGAAGCATGTTAGGATGTGTTGTGATATGATAATATATGAGATCATGGTGTGTTATTATGTGGAAGCATGATATCTTATTATGAGTGGTAAGCATGATATTATATTATATGGTCGGTAAGCATGATTATGCATATGTAAATGATGAATATGGCATGGGGCATGAATATGATTGGGTTATATATGAAATAATGGTGTCTGATGGCTAAATGATCGTTATATGGTGTTGTGACGAGTTAAGGTGGTGTCTTTTAGGGCATATTGAAATTTTGATGATATATATATATTGCTTGATCTTTCTTTTTCTAAATCTTAATAGCATGCCCTTGTGGTGTTGATATGTTAACGTGATGAATATGCTCTAATTGTGTTGCGATATCGATATGCGATTGTGAGATCGATGTGTACTGACGTACTAACCCCATAACACCTAACCCGTTGATTTTTGGACATGTGTGCTTACGTGATGAGTGATGAACATTTGATTCTTCACTTGTGATGCCTTCAGTACGATATAGATATACCTTATTATTCTTAGAATGTCGAGGCTTGTTGTTTCTTTGGTATTTGTTGAGTTGTGAATGATGTTGCATGATCTGGAAACTAGGAAGAGAATATGGGATTAGCCCTTAGAGGTGGATGATTCCACCTCCGAGCTTTTGAATTTGATTGATTGTTATGTGGGAAACTGTTTTGGTTTTGGAGGATTTTGACGAAATTTTGGTTGAAAGGATTTGACTTGTTTTGGTGTAAAGTTGCTTGGTAAAAAGTCGTATTTGAAGATTGTGAGCGGTTTTGAATAGAATCAGTTTGGATTGTAAAAGAATGAACGATATCGAGAATTTTGAGGCTAATCTTTATTTTCAATTGCGGAATCTTTTTAGAAACTTTTCAAACCCGGGCAACTCTATGATACTTCACGAAGTGGATACAAGCATTCTATGAGGGCGCTTGTGGAGTGCTTGCTAAGACCTAGTGATGATATTGTAGAGAGTTGTGGTACTTTCGAAAAGTCGAAGCGAGTATGTGATAGGGGCGCTTATCGCATACTTGTCAAGGCCAATTGGAGATGTCACGACCGTGACTAGAATGTTATGAGAATCCCGGAAGACGCAACCGAGATGATTACAAGATTCTTGGACATGGTCCTAGGACTCATCAATTTCAAACTTCATCCCCTACTTTATTTTGGTTTTAGTCTCGGGGACGAGACTTGTTTTTAGAGGTGGATGATGTAAAGACCGGGAAATTTTAGAATATTAAATTATTAAAATAGTGATTTATAATCATTTCGATTTCTAAGATTTGGGAGGTTTGGAATTTCCGTCATTGAGCTATTGGTTTTATTCTAAATATTTCAAAACGAGTTCCGGCATTATTTAATTGAAAATTTAAAATATGTTATACTCTACTTTTATATGCCGAAAATTTAAAAATAATGTTCAGATTCCATCTATTAAATTCTGATTTAGAAAATTGAGGAGTATTTTAAACGTGTGGGATAAAGTCGGGTAGCGGAAATTCAAATTGATATTTTGTGGGGTTCTAATTCTAATTCTTTCTTTTCTTTTCCTTCCTTCTCTCGTGCCAGCCTGTGGCTCTTGTCCTCTTTCCCACTCCTCTGATTCTCTCCCCCTTTCTTTGTCTTTGCTTGTCTGCAGAACCAACTAGTCACCTCTACTTGTATTCATCCTCAATTAAGCCCAACCTCCACAACTCCACTCCTCACCTCCCCCATGCCATCTTACCACTTTCGGGTGTGGATTCAAACATAAGCCCTACCTCCCCTGCCTTTGCTCAGCCGATAGGAATAGGAGCCTTGTTTGATTCCCTTGCAGGACATAGGGGCAGCAGTAAACAACTACACACAAGAACCATGCCCACCTCTCTTCGCTGCGCCTCCGCCTCCGGCAGGCCACGCCACCATCGGTTTGCCTCCATCCTTCTTCCTCCTTTGCAGTACCCAGAACCACCGGACAAACCCCTCCACCGTTGCCGTTCAGCCCCAAACAACACCACCATCTCCTCTGTTTTCCGACGAAGGGCCGAGAAGCTCGCTTCCTCCACCAGCCTCTCTCCTCCTCGTCCGTCCTTGCCATCGCCGTGCCGTCGTCATGAGCACCCAGAAGCATCTCCCTCGTCGTCGGATCCAGTCGGAGCCGCTGAGCGTTCCGCCGTCTCCCCTGTTTCACTTTGAAGTCACCGGTAAGGATTCTTCTTTCGTGTTCCAATCTAACCCCAAAGCTCCACCTTTATAAGCCCTTCTTTCGTCCTAGGCCGAGATCGATCTATTCCGACAGCGGCAAGGCCATTACGAGCTCCAATCGAGCCTCGGCGAGTTTTCCGGCGAACCTTCGAAACTTCGGTGAGCTCATCCCCTTTCCTCTTTTCCTTGATGTCGTTGAATCTTTCTATGCTCCTTGGGGTCGGGAGAGGTCAGTGAGGGTGTTTGTTGGTGAGGTCGAGAGATTCCGACGAAGCCCTGCTCCTTTCTCTCTCCCTTCTTTTCTCTGATTTTCGAGCAGTGGCCGTTTTTGATGACGATGAACAGTAGCCCTGGGTTCGGTTTTATTTGTTTTGTTTTCTTGGTTCGGTTCGGTTTTCTTTTGATTTGTCCTTGGTCCGGTTCGGTTCCTTTGGGAAAAAAAAATCAGATTTGAACATGGGTTGGGCTTTGGACCTGGGCCGGATCCGAGCTCCTTCCGAGTTGGGCCTAATCCTCATTCCTGGGCCTTCCCTTCCTTGTTGTGGGCTGTTCCTTTGGGTTGTGGGTTAGGCTTTTGTGACCAAGGGTTAATTTATGTTATTGGCTTTATGTTATTTTATACATTATGGTTATATTATATGATTGTATTTATTGTTATAGTTAGAGTTATTGTTACTTATAATATTCTGTTTTGAGGAAATATATTTCTGAAATTTTTATTATATATTATAAAATGGTTTAAAAGATAAATTAATTAGAATATGCCTCTAGTGATGTTTTAAATTGTGATTTTTCGGAAATTTGACACGAAGTACGGATTTTGATTTATAAATATGGTTGTGAAAATAAAATTATTGTGGTGACTAAATATCGGGCTTTGTTATGTAATGATTTTGAAATAAAATATCGAAATTGTTTCTATAATATGATTTTGAAGTATTGGTCTTAAGGTTTAAATTTTAATGTCGGGATTCTTGTCTTAGTTTGATGATGTTGATTTTGAGAAGAAAGTTTGGAAATATGGTTGGCACGATTTTATCAATGGGTTTGATTAGAAGTAAATAATTTCGGTTGATGTTGATCATATCGGAAAGGTTTTGGAAAATGGTTTTACTATCGATTGGTTTTGAATATGTTGAGAACTTGGAGTTCGTCTGTATGAATAATGGACCGGTAGCTTATGGAAATGGCTTGATGATAGGTGTGTAATGCTTTTGGATTGCTTTGGACTTGCATTTGGGCCCTTACTTGTATTATCCTGCTGTTCTGCATCTTCAGGTAAGTTCCCTAGGGGGCTTACTCAGGTTGGACATTCATACCTGTTGTTGCATTTTATGTTAGGTGTTGCATATGCATAAAAGCATGCCATGTAGTATCATGTTTAGGTTGCACTAATTGATTGAGCATCTGTTTACTTTATGCGTTTGAAACAGAACGGCCGTTATCTGTGATAGTCCTAGAGTCTTTGCTAGGGTCTTAGGGTAGCCCAGTCTCATCGGGTACCCTGAGTCAATCGAGTCATGAACTTCCTTATATTATGCCTGCGGGCTTTATTGTGGAGCGGGTTAGACATGCGTGCCGCCCGATTATGATGGAATGCATTCACGAGCTGGCCAGTCTCCGCCTATCGGAAGGGGTGGAGGTAGGAGAGGGATATTCCGTTTGGCATTGTCTTGGGCCCCTTTACAGTATTTCTGCACATTATTATGAATTAGGAGCATGCTAGTGTGTTTGACTTTCGTACTGCATTAGAGTATCTTTATTAGGTATAGCACATACTATGTGGCCTCAACGAGGACTGCCGGTCCCGCATGAGTGGCTCGATCTGACTCCTTTCCCCGTTCTTCTTTTAAAGGTATTTTCTGCAGATCTTGAGTGCTCAATGTCTATATGACGGGGTTTTCTTTTGGCGAATCGAAGAATCTGGCTAATACCCTAACTTAGTAAAATGGTAATTCTCCACTCACGATTTTGTTTTGACCCGGCTCTGCCGTGGCACTTGTGTCTTTACTTTACTTCCGCTTTATTCCGATTTGAAATGGATTCCACGACATAGTCTTAGGACAGATTAAGGGTACCCAATGGCCCTTCGAGGTTTTTAGGGTTTGAAATCCCTCTTTATAATAATCTTAAATGAGTTTGAAACCTCGACCCGTACCTGGATTGCAAGATCCGAACAAGGGATTTTATCCCTTGAAACGTAACCCGGAAATCATAATTCTGGGCCGTTACAAATCGGTAATTTTACAGAAATCCGGGCCGATTTTGTAATTAATTAATATACCTTCGCCAAACCTTTCTTTTTCGTTGAGATTTCGCAGAGGCAGAGGCGGTGATCGACTGTCGGCGACATCGCCCATGGAGTGCAGAACTGGATCCCCGCAACGGGGCAATTTTCGAGCCTCTTCTCACCATCGACAGATCTGGCATCGAAGACCTGCGGAGGAGGAACCCGACGCGCAGGGAGGCTTCAATGTCCATGGGGTCGCAGATCCGAGGAGGCGCCGACGATAAGCCTCGAGAGTTTCCCGTTTGCTTTCCTCGAAGAGATTAGGGATAAGAATCCCTTGAATAATAATCGATTGTTGTATCCGAAGCCACCGCCGCCACGACCATCTTCTGATTCATCAATTCGCCTTCCTCGTCGTTGTTCAGAGACACCATTTGAAAGGCAAAGCACCCAACATCCTCGATCGGTTTCCGAGGGAGCGCATAGGTGCCGTGTAGAGGCGACGACGTGGCTGGAGACGACGACGAGCCGGAGGAGGACGGAGGAGATGGAGGGCGTGTCGCTGGCGGTGCAGCACGCGACTTCGGTGCCCTCAAGGGCGGCCATCTGACGGGCGAGATTGAGCGCAGTCGGGTTGAAGTGGTAGCTTTGATTAGATGAAGAAATCGTTGGGGCCGAGGTCCTCAAAAGAGAGCCGCACCATCGTCTCCAACTTCATCACGATCAGCGCAGAGATTTACATGTTTGAGTGGGTTTGGGCGGCGTGGGTGGAGATCGGTGGTAATTTTGTAGAGAGGGTTTTGAGATCGAGATTGGTTCGATCTTACTGTAACTTTTAATATTTCGGAGCATCGTGCTGATAACGTGTGATAATAGATAGAATAGAGAAGAGATGCGCAGAGAAGAGAGGAGAAAACTCATGTCTTATTATCCTTTATATAGGAGTTTATATAAGGAACTAGGGTTTACTAGTATTTATCCATCCCTAATATAATAATATTATAATATTCTATATTTTGAGACGAGGTAGATTATTGAATAATGAATACTCCGTAAAACCTCTGAGTTCGGCCTGGTATAAGTAAAACGCTAGAATAGAAAGCAAAAGCCCTCATCGGCATCGCTCCCTTTTTGCCAAACCCTAAACCCTCTTCCGAACCACCAGCAGCAGCAGCAGCCATGGCCGACACTGTGATTTCACTGGAGAAGCTGAAGAACTTCTGGCACTCTCAGGTCCACGACGAAGAGAAGTGGGCTATGAACATGGTAATACTAAAACCCTTGTTCTCTTCCTTTTCCTTCTTCGTTGCAAACCTCCTCGTGTTGATTCAATCTTCCGATTTCCACTCCTTTTCTGTTAAATTCTACACATCGGGATTTCGTCACTGTTGGTTTAATTTCTGCGATCTCGTTCCCAGTTGTCGTCTTTGATCCATTCCCGTACTGTAAATACAGCCTTTGCTTAGAGTGCGGGATGCAATTTGTGTATGAGAAAATGTTTCCATGAAGAAATTTGAAATTCTTGGTCATCGCTTTTTTCATGTGATTCGGACAAACAGAAAAAGTTGCATCCTTGAGTTTCCTTGAAGGTATACGAAAGAGGGATATTGGATAAGCTAGGGCTTATAAGCAGAAATAAAAGCATATAGAGCTAGTATGGGCTGTAGGAGTCAAAGATATGATACATGGATCAATTAATTTTAAGAAGCTATATGGTTATCCCTATCCTGCCTGACTTTGTTATAGCCTTATATGAAACCAGTTTGCCTGGAATCCTTATCCCTCAGTAATGAAGTTCAAACTGGATCTCATGCTTGTGACTCCTGCTATGAAGACCTTAACCACCTACTATGGGACTGACCTATCACTAGGGAAACCCTTATTGCGAATAACCCGGGTGCCTTTAGGAAAATTCTGGGCTGTTTCGACAAAGGGGAACACCTAAACGCTACAATCTGGGATATCAAAAATACAATCGGGGCAAAATGTTTTGAGGATCTTGCCTTTGTTTGGTGGGGAATTTGGTATTTCAGAAACAAAACGATCTTTGAAAATATAAACCCAGATATAAGGCGTATCTTATCATTTGTAAAGGAACAAATATTTATCTGGAAAACAGCTTATTCGGGAACCCAAGATCACTATACAAACGACAAAAAACTTTATAAAAATGACGACCAAACCAGATTGAAATCGAAAAGAAAAATAACAAAATGGGAACCTCCTACTACTGGAACTTACAAACTAAATTTTGACGGTTCTCTCGCCCCTGATGGTAGGGGCACGTATGGCTTCATCATCCGGGATTCCATTGGTGCTCCTATTTTCAGTGGCTCAGGAACCTCACCAATCACCTCGGTTTGTGGATGCGAACGTATGGGCCTTTGGAAGGGCCTGCAAGCCGCAAAAGAACTAAAACTCATTAACCTAATTGTTGAAGGAGATAACTTAACGATTATCAAAAGTCTAAAAGGTATGGGGAAGCCTACTGGAGACTCTGAAATGATTGTCTCGGACAGTCTAGTCTCGCTGGACTTCTTTGGTTCTGTTGAGATTCGTCATGTCTTCCGTGAGGCAAATCAAGTGGCTGACCGCTTGTCACGTATTGTCTCTACTTCAAACGGATCAATGACTCCTGATGATTCTCTGTTGCGTAGTCTCATCCGCAAGGATGCCCTTGGCTGATAGAGCTTAGCTCTGTGGCCAAATTCTTTCCGTTTCAAAAAAAAAAAAAAAAAAAAGAAATTGGATCTCATGCTTCAGTTGTGCTTTTCTTTTTGCCCTAGATGATTCTGATACTTAAATCAAGTTTGCTGCAATGAAGTAGTAAAATATTTGACAGAAATATAAATGTTTGTAATTGCATCATATGATGAAATAAATCTAGCCTGATTGGAGGGGACTTGCCCTATATTTTAGCTGGATAGTGGTCAATCATTTAACTCCAAACCTAAGGGTGATATCGCTGCTTGGTATGCATCAGCATCATAGTGCGACATTTTATAATTAGGAAGGGGGTGTGACTTTAGGACAAAATAACTTGTATTGGCATTGACCCTTGAAGTTGTAATTGAGGATACACCTGGGATTTTGTGGCTTAGTATGAGAATTGAGAAGTTTTTATCATCTGATTAGCATTACTGTTTAGATTTGCAACTTGTTAAGTGATATGGAGCATTCTTTTGATATTTTCCTTTAATCTAAACGAGTCTTGTTAAGGAAATAGGAAAGTAGGAAATCATTTACCAAATCTTGTAGTTTGGTACACCTTGCAATTAAACTTACCATTTGACTGATTATTTGAACTCAGAAGTTGTATTCTCGTCTCGTTTCTTAGTGTGTTTGCATTAATATGGGGTTGCATATTGTTTATAGTGAATGTGCAAATTTTCTGCCTTGCAATAACCAAATCCTCATATGATTCATTCTATGCAGAAACTGCTCCGAGCCGGTGGACTTTTTCTGGGCTCCATCTTTATTATGCGCAACTTTGGTGAAAACATGGCTGTGTGAAGACCTTTGACTTGAACTCAGTTGATCTTTATCTTATGTATGTCTCCTTAGCATCAACTCCTGATGCTACACTTTAAAATAGCAGATACATCATAAAGTTTCTCTTTTATTAACGTTGTGTGATTCTTTTTTATTGTCTCAACGATGATATATTATCCTGGTGTTTGAGCCACCAGATTTGGGATCCCCTAATCTATCTCATCTAAGTTTTCTTCATCTTTCAGAAGTTTCGTTGTGAGTGAGAGTGACATTAGTCTTTGAGAAGTTCATAGGGATTCCATCCCCTAGACGACTGAAGTTCAGGTTTGGTGTATGTTTAGCAGAGGTGTTTGGAGAGCTTTTGTCTTCGAGAAAGGAAAAATCTCAATTCTTTGTTTCTCATATGAGTCAAGTTCAGGTTTAATTCGTGTGTCACACACTTGTGCTATAAAAATACGCACTTGTGCTATAACAATGCCTAATAAAGGTTGCGCAATCCTTTCTTTAAGGCTGATTTTGCCTGTCTTATGGCATATATGTGATAATGTGTTGCACCCAATAAATTCCTCCAAGATGGATCATAATACATGTGATGGGAAGTTGTTCTGCATGGTCATTCTGTGTATGCCTTTGAGAAATGTCAAGTTACGTACGTGAAAAGACATTTAAACAGGAATCACAAAAAATAAAAATTGATTTTTTTAATAATAAGAATACTACTGTATATCAGTAATTTGCAAATATTCGTAAAAATCAAATTTCCGATTTATTTAGCAGGACGAACCTACATAGCAAGTGTTTGAGAGCATATTTATCAGTGAGCCCCGTCCCGGACTCACTACTTACTCCAAATTATTAGTGAGTTCTTTTTTTTTCTTCAAATATACAAAGTTATTATTATTATTATTCATAACGTCATATTTTAGTAATAATAAATTTGTAGGGAAAAAATGGGATAAAAATAAAATTTTAATGGATAAGAAGTGGAATATGAGTATTTAATCTTTGAATTTTTTTTATAAAAAAAAAACATATGCAAAATGGGTGTGTATGGGTAGATAAAAATAATTTATATTCAAAACTATTTTTTTTATATTTTTTTTATGAAATAAGCCTAAAAGTCGGTTTTTATAAATCAAATAAACAACACTGCCACGTGGCGTGTTGTAAGTCGCCCACGTGGCAGCGTCTGCCCTCCCTTCCGCATGGTGCAAAACTCAGCATATGGGACAAATTCGAAAAGGCGCCGTTTTAAGCCTTGCTTTTCCAAAAAAAAAAATTAAATTGTGGGACCGACCCACTTTCTGACACAATGGGCCGGCTCATCTGCGAGATGTAATTTTCCGGGCTCACGTATAGCTCATCCCCTTTCTCCTTTTTTATTTTTTATTTTTGCTGATGTGGTTTATTTGTGAGCCCGAAGGCTCACCAATAAACGTGGTCTGACATTACATGAAAACTCTTATAAAAAACCCCCTTTCGAGGGATAGAGTACGCGCCTCTCTTCTTCATCGTCTGAAACCTTTTCTTCCGAAACTTCGTATCCCAATCCATCTTATGTGCGTCTGGTCCGATTCACGAGACCTTTGTCGGCGGGTGCCCCTCTGGTCACCTTCCGCTCCAGAATTGGCCCGAATTTGAACAATTCAGCTTGCTCTCTGGTGGCGAGGTTCTCGCTCTTTGCGGTTTTTCATCTGAAACTTTTGTGCCCGAATCTCTCTTCGGTGAGCCTGATTTCGCCCTGTAAGACAAGTTCTTTATCGATGGAAGCCTATCTGGTTCCCAAACTCTCTTTAATCGGCCAGTTTTGGCTCAAATCATTGCCCCCCCCCCCCCCCGCGATGAGCGTTGAAACCATATCCTTTTCCTGGTCTTGGTGCGTGCTAGATCAAATTCCTCTAAATCTGAAGTCGAAATGGATGTTTGCTGATCCCGTGAGAAGAAATTACAAGAAAAGACGGAAGAAAGTGGTTTGTTGGGGGCGCTTCTGGCGTGTCTGGTTGGGACTTGGCGGTTTGTCAAGTCGGGAATGTGTTACTAGGTATGCTGTCGGGTTTGAGGAGTCTCTATCTTCGTTAGTTCGTCTCTTTCTCTCTCTTGAGTTGGGTTGGGGTTCATGTTGAAGCACCATATGTTACACTGCTTTTTTTTGGGTTCTATATGGTTACCCTTTTCGACCGTTCCCACCTTTGCTTTGTATATTTTCAAATGTGAAAACGGTTGAAGAGATAACCTTTGTGGATGATTTCCTTCATCCACAACCTACCCCCGGAAGGGGCTTGCTGACTAACTTAAAAGAGCAAATCTTTGAAGGGGTTTTATCCCCTTAGGAGGTTCACAACAAGCTGTATCAAACTTTGTTGGCTAGTAAGTTCGTTCCTTCTGTTGTTCATCAATACTCTTACTTGGAGCTTATTTCTGTCATAAATATGATTACTTACAACTCCTACGGAAAGTGATGAAAATGGAGAAATCTTTGGCTCCAAACAACTCCCGAAAGGACACAAATCCTCTCAACGAGGCAAATCATTCGGAAGGGAGCATGCTCTCGGATGAGAGTTGGCAGCTTGTCTGTCATCCTAAAATTCATCTTTGTAAAATTCATCTTCGTTTTCCCGACATGTTTATATTCGTTGCCCCTTCTCTTTACCAACCCTCGTTCAGGCTACACTTGTCGTTAGGCTGGTTAGTGCGGTAATAACACCACTATACATCTACTAGGAAATATAACAGTCATACAATTATTCGAATGGATAATGCTAAGATTAATACTCTTCTGTTTACATTATATATCAAACAGTGACTTCTAGTCACACTTACCCCCCTTTTGAGGGCCCAAAAAATGTCGTGAGTCCATCCATGACAATCGAAATCCCACTTTGCAAAAACTCGTATTCCCACATGATCAAGTTGTGTTTAATATTTTTAATCCTAGCAATTGCATACACTGTCTTTGATACCAAGCAACTATATGGGAGATGCCTCCTTCCCTGCTCCCACGATAGAAAAGGTTATTTATGAAAGTCAGCTAATGGAATTGTAGGGGTATAGAAAAAATAACATTTTGGACTAATATCAAAACATGGTGTAAAAACGATCATATCCAACTACTTTCTCTAGTGGAGACAAAAATTGAAAGTATTCCAAATGAAACTGTATGGAAGAATGCAGGTTTTGACAATGCTATCTATTCACCTGCCCAAGGCAAATCTGGCGGATTGTGTATCATTTGGAAGACAAACCACCTATTTAATGAGTCAATTTCGATAGAAATCCAACTTCCTATAATAATTGGTATTAAATACAACAACTCGCAAAATGATTCCTCTCTAATGTTCTTCGTTGTTTATGCCCTTCCGAGTTTGAGGGAAAGAGACGAATTATGGAGAAATCTGACTGAACTTGTTGACAACTCAACCCTTCCGTGTATTGTGAGGGGGATCTTAATGAAATTTATTGTAGCCCAGACAAAATTGGTGGGGCAGAAATCAATACTCATAGATTCCAAAGACTTGCTAATTTTAAAAGCGAATGTGTGATGATTGATCTTCCCACTTTGGGGAACCACTTCACTTGGAGGAAAAAACCTGAGGGGGGTGACAACATTATCGAGAAACTGGATAGAGTACTTGTTCAACATCAAATTCTCCAATTTTTTTCGGAACTAATTACAAAAAATGGCGCTTTTTCATCATCGGATCATTGCCCCATTACAATAAACTTAGATAATGGAGTAATTCATAAAGCAGCTCCGTTCAAGTTTGAGAATATTTGGCTTCAAAGGAAGGATTTCCGCAACATTGTTAAACAAGCTTGGCGAGCGTCGTGTACGGGTTCCTCTATGTTTCAAGTTATACACAAAACTAAACTGCTTAAACAAAAAGCAAAGGAGTGGAATAAGAAAACATTCGGTAATATCTTCCGTCAACTCCAAGAAGTCGAAAGCAGCATGCTGGAGATACAATCACTAATGACTCATCAGAATTGGCTGGATTATAGAGTCAAAGAAAGGAACCTCCTACAAAAGAAAGAGAAGGTTCTTCTGTTTCAGAAAAAGTATTGGAACCAAAGGGCCAAAACGAAACATCTAAAACTGGCAGATTCAAACACATCCTACCTCCATAGGGTAGCAACTGATAGAACGAAAAGAATAGTCATTCGATCAATTACTTCCAGCAAAGGTACATATAATGAGGGTGACGAAAACATAAAAAATGAAATCCGTAAAGATTTTGAGAAAAGGTTTAAATAGGAAATGATAAATGAAAATCTCTTAAGGGAGTACTTAAATCTTGTCACCCCGACAATAACCAATGAGGATAATAGTTTTCTTACCAAGCATCTGAGCAATGGTGAAATAAAAAGGGCGGTGTTTAGCCTTGGCAATAATAAATTACCAGGCCCTGCCGAAATGTCAGTAGAGTTCTACAAAACATAATGGGACATTATTGGAGGATCGATCATCAAAGCGGTTAAAGGATTCTTCCTTTCGGGAAGAATTCTTCTTCAAATAAACCACACATTCATTTCACTTCTACCAAAATGCGATAATCCCTCTACGACTGCACATTACAGACGAATTAGCCTATGCTCCACAATTTATAAAATTATTTCCAAAATTCTTACGGAGAGACTATTCAGGACAATATCTTAATAGCCCATGAGGTTTTTCATTCATTTCGTAGCAGAAAAGGTAAAGAAGGATGGATGTCAATTAAACTAGATATGGAAAAAGCTTATGATAGAGTAGTAGATTGGAGCTTTATAAAGGCAGTTATGGAGAAATTTGGTTTCCATCTGACATTTGTTAAATGGATTATGAAATGTATATCTATGGTTTCATTCTCCGTTCTCGTTAACAATGGTCCAACGGAATTATTTAGACCAACTAGAGGCCTTCGACAAGGTGACCCTCTCTCCCCTTTTCTTTTCATCTTGGGGGTTGAGGTTCTGGCGAGAAAACTCTCGCTTGAAGCAAATATGAGAAATAGCCTTATCAGATTCAGTTTTGGGAAGGATGATCTACGTATCCCTTTCCTTGCTTTTGCTGATGATATGATTATCTTCACAAAAGGTAGCACCTCAGCTTGCTTAAAAGCGAAAACAATTGTAGATGAATATTGCAGCATCTCAGGAAAAAAGCTAATTATCACAAATCAGCTTTTCAAACAACAAAAGGAATCCCTAGATCCAGAATTGAAGAGCTTGAAAGACACATGGGAATTTCAAATGAAATAATGATTGAAAAATATCTTGGTTGCCTTATTATAAATGGGCATGTAAATAGACATATTTTTGAGGAAGTTGTGTGTAAATCAAAAGAGCAACTCAGTAAATGGCGTGTTAATGCCCTATCGCAGCAGGGTCGTACTGTCCTTATTGACACAAACCTAGCATCAAAACCTTTATACACAATGCAAAACTTCATGCTCCCGAGTACAATCCATAAGGAATTAGACCAAATAAATAGATCTTTCTTCTGGAACAAAGATCTCCAATATCGACCTTTGATAAGTTGGGATAGAATATGTAGACCAAAAGGTAAGGGAGGACTAGGCATCCGAAAATCTAAAGATATGAATGAGGCACTCCAAATGAAACTCTTTTGGAAAATTCTTGCAGAACCAGATAATATATGGGTAAAATTAATTCAGTACAAATATTTGAAAATAACGCATATATTAAATTATAAGAAAAGTGGGGGTTCATTTTGGCAATGGTCAAAACTAACTCCTCTTATTGAAAATTTTAAAGAGGGTCTAATTTGGTCGGTGGGCAATGGGAAATCTATCAAATTCTAGCCTGACAATTGGATTAAAACTTCACCAATAATCAAAAGGGACGACTAGCCTACCTTTCAAAATGAGAATGAAACAGTAAGTGACTATTAGGAGGAAAATGGTGGGAAGAAAAATTGTTAAACGCAGTCCCTAAAAGTATAACAAAAGAAATTTTGGACATCCCCCTCTTTATGAATACATTTGAAGACAGACTTTATTGGTGGCCTGATAGAGAGGGATGGTTTACAACAGCTAGCGCCTACAAAATGATAACAAAAAATAACAACCAAAATGAAGACAACAACTCTTGGACTTGGAAAATTGACACATCACCAAAAATTAAGAATTTCATTTGGAAGCTCGGACAGAAGGGTGTTCCAACGGCTACACATTTATCCTAAAAAGGAGTTTCTGTACCAACAACTTGTGTACTTTGGAATAGTGCGATCGAAGATGAAACACATCTATTTCTGGAATGCAAGTTTTCTAAAAGCCATCTTCCATCTACTTTAGGTACAAATCAGGATGTAGTCAGCATGATTGCAAATTCGAGAGATTTCCCCCTATCTTGTCACTGATCAGAAGCATTCTCACAAAAACAAAAATAGAAAAATTAGTAGTTACATGGTGGACAATATGGTACATAAGGAATCAAACGATATTTAGAAATGAATTAATTTCAAACCAGGAATCCGTAAAACATATCATCACTACTCATTTGGAGAATTTGAAAAAAAACCTCTTTATATGACAAGGAGGATGATATTTGATATACTCATAATACTAATGTTACAAATCTCTCACGACCAAGAATTCGGCAGAAAAATATTAAATGGAAAAAACCACCTATTGGCCATGCTTAAAATAAATTTCGACTGATCCACACCCAATAACAAAGGTAGCTCAATTGGCTACATCATTCGTGACTGGGAAAGGAGAACGATTCAAATTGGCTATGACAAATTTGGTAACAAGTCCCCGTAAAAAACAGAGGCATTGGCACTAAGACATGGTCTAATCCGAATCCAACTACTGGGTATAAACATGTGACAAAAAGAAGGAGACTTCTTTATAATCATTAATCATCTAAAAACAAATTCTGGATGCCCATGGGAAATTGAATTGGTGATGTTTGATATTAAAACATTGTTGTCGAGTGTGAGAGAAGTCTCTTTCTCCCACGTGCATGGTAATGGCAACAAAGTAGCTGATAAGGTTGCACACCTTTGCCTCTCTACCAGGGACCTTGACAGTTACTCTGATTCAGGTCTTCAACACCTCATCCGCAAGGATACTCTCGGGTAAGATTATTCCTCCTGAATTATTACCTGATAAAAAAAACATAGCAAGTGTTTGCCGATACCCATATGTTTGTGCAAAACCCTTCTAACTGACAGTGAATTCATAAAATGGCCTTTTAAGAGGAAAATATTTTTTTTTATTAAGTAAGAATTTGAGATAAGATATGCATAAATCTCGATCGGGACTTTTGTGCAAAATTGATTTGGGACTTTTGTGATTTGTCAACTAATTTTGAGCCTTCATCGACGGTCTCTTGGTGGTTGCCGGGCTATTTTTGGTCGTCCTTGTTGGTCGGTTCTGGTCGCCGCCCTTCCTCGCTGTGCCGTCAGTGCTCCGTTGGCAGGTTGTTGTGGCCTGGTGGTGGTGTTGGCCTTGCCTCTGGCCGTTGCCAGAATTCTTGGCGTGCAAGGTGCGGTTTCGACCTTGCACACCAAGCATTATATTTTTTTTTAAAAGGTATATATATATATAAGGGTGGTCATGTGTATATAGCTCTTAATGTGTTTTGTGTTAACAGATCTTAGCCATAGATTGAGTGAAAATAGATGGATGAGATTATTCCCCATTATTAATTAATTAAAATATTAAAATTGGAAAAAAAACCCATTAACCCTTTTGCACGGGCGCGTGTAATCACTCATAAAAATCCATTTTCTTGAAAACCTCGTATCGGTGTGAGCCCTACCACAAACCTTGTGAAAACTGCCACCGTCTTCTCTGGCAAAAATCGTCCCTACGAGCGGCGTAACAAGTTTTTTCGGCTATGGAAGGCGGCATGGCTTGAAGTAGACCCTCTTGCGACGCGGCAGCTGGTGGATTTGAAGGCCGCGCACCATCGAATTTGCTCGGGTTAGGGATGAACGCGAATTTTCATTAGAGAGGGGTTGGAAGGGGATTTTGATGAATATTTGTTGTCTTGATATGAATACTGTGGAAATTTGAGTCACTGGTACGAAACAGTTCCTGTTTCATACCCTGGAGGCGTGATATGAATATTGGTGAAACGATTCTTGTCTTTGATGAATAATTGTGTTAATGTGATGAATATTTCTTAAATTTGCCAAATATTGATGAATATTTGGGAAATTCTAATGAATATTGCCAAGGTTGATGATAACGAATCCTAAACTTTGATGAATCTTTGCTTAATACTCTTTGCAATAGTATGACTGATATTCGAAGATATTGTTGTAGGTATTCATGGTTTTGATGAATAACTGAGTTAAAGTGATGAATATTTAATGAAATTTGCCGAATATTGATGACAACTTAGAAAATTGTGAAGATAAAAAACTTTGACGAATCTTTGATGAATAATTGTGAGATTGTGATGAATATTTCTTGAGTTTTGCCAAATACTGATGAATACTTTGAATATTGCGATTACTTTGTGATGAATATTTCTTGAATTTCGCTAATGTTGATGATAATGTTTCAAATTTAAGTCAAAATTAGGGGATCGATAATTGGAAATTGATGAATAATTGAGTTAAAGTGATGAATTTCTTGAGTTTCTTACATTTTGCCAAAAATTGATGAATAATTGGAATTTTTTTCGAATGTTGCTAAGGATGATGATAATGGATGATAAACTTTGATGAATAATCTTTGCAAAAGTATGACTTATATTCAGATCTATTCGAATATATTGTTGCAATTATTCATGGTTTTGATTAATCATTTAGTGGTTGTGGTGAATATTTCATAATTTTTGCCGAATATTGATGAATAATTGTAAAATTTTGAAGGATATTGATGAATAATTATAATGTCCATCTTGTTATGATGAATGATCTTGATTTGTATAACCAAAAATATTTAAAAAAGGAAATTGGTGAAAATTAGCATATAAAAAAATCAACGCTTCTCATGATTTGCTCCCATCGGGATTTGAGCAATTATCTGGCTGAGTTGCATCACACGCTCTACCATTGTGAGAGTGGAGAAGTTATATGGCTGGGTCCCACTTTTTTAATAAAAATAAATTATTAAAATCCTTGATTAATCACAACCTTCCATCTTCATTCAATCAACGACCATTATTTGTTAACACAAAACATATTAAGAGTTGATCCGTATTATATATATATATATATATATATATATATATATATATATATATATATATATAGACACACACACACACAAACACACACACATAGGGTGTGGTTTAGGTGTACACATCTTTTAGGGTGTACCTTGTACACAATTATAGACCATTGATTGAAAAAATAGATGGTGGAGATTAATATAGATTTTCTAAAATATTTTAATTAGAAAATAGTGGGCCCCGCATCAATATTACACACACTCTCCCTTTCCTTGATTCGTGGGTTCACACAAACCTTTCAATCTCACACCTCTTTTGGCTCTTTGGATCGTGCGTAGTTTTTTTTTCTTTTTCCGGATTGGATGAGTTTGTAATTTTTTTCCCTTTTCTATACACATATTCCATTGAATAATTATTTAGAATTCAATGAATAATATCGAAAACCTCATATCTCAATCGCACATTTATTTCGAATTACAAAATAATCGAAGTTTTGAATTATCTTACACATTTTAACGAATAATGTTGGACATGTTGTTCTTAAACATCAATTTCTTATTATAAAATACACACGTTTCATTGAATAATTATTTGGAATTTAACGAATAATATCGAAAACCTCAAAACATAATCACACATTGATTTCTAATTACAAAATACACATTCCATTGAATAAGTACTCAGAATTCAACGAATAATATGGATTGACAATCTCAAATCTCAATCACACATTTATTTCGATTTAAAAAATACACACATTCCACTGAATAATTATTCAGAATTTAATGAATAATATCGACAATCTCTATCTCAATAACAAAATACACACATCTCATTGTATACTTACTAGAGATTCACCGAATAATATTTGTATTCCATTGAATAAATCTCATATCTCAATCACAAAATACAAACATTCCATTGAATAATCACTAGAGATTCACTGAATAATATTTGTATTCCACGTTCATATCGACATGATATCTAAACCATGATTTGCGACGTATTTAATTTCCGCGATATATTTATTTATGTACCTAATCCATAGGTGAAGGAAATTCCAATGAGAAGAAAGAGGTCATGGTTGAGACCTCCAAGGTGGTGTCCGGTGACGCCTTGCCACCGATCAACCCAAATGTCAAGAAGATGAAGGTTGCAACCGTAAAAAAAGGCGACACATTCATCAGCACCCCCAAACACATCCCAGATCCTATTGCAGCGGGATGTAGATCTAATGGTATGATCATGAAAGGGTTTCTACAGAACAACACTATCGTGTGCTTGTGCCATGGCCAGAATCAAACCCCGGAGGAGTTCGTCAAGCATGTGGGCACACCCTTTAACGGTGGCGACACCTGTAAGTCCAAGTGCTTCAGTACCTTTTCGTGTGGCAACTTTATTGACGTTCCTACTTAAGGTGTGGTCGAGTTCCTCTACTTCACTATGCGCTGACACTGTTTATAACACTTTCATCTAACCGTTAGTAAGATTGATGGCTAGACGATAATTGTTGTAGAGTATTGCAAGAAGTGTAGTAGAGTGGGCGATGCTGATCGTGGTGGTGGTGACAAATTAAGGCCGAATAAATAGAGGTTTTCGATGAGAGAGCAAATATTCAATGGGAGAGCAATCCATTTGGTTTTTAGTTGAAGAGTATATTTCTCCAAATGTAAATTGACTGCAAATCTTTAATGCACAAGTAGACAACATTTTGAACATGATCTACTTAATTAGCACTCATCTCGATCTTGAATCACGACCTTTAATTAATTGGTTAAAAAAGTAATTGTCTACATTCTGGTCATAATTAACTACTAATCCACCATCCTGTTTTTTATTGATTAAATGTCCATCGGTCACCCCTAAACTGTCGCCCGCTTCCTTCACTCCATCCCTCTAACTAAATTTTTATGCTGACAACATATTCTAAGTTAAAATTTCTATGTTGACAACCGATTCAAAGTTGAAATTTCTATGCTGACAACGGATTCTAAGTTGAAATTTTATGTTGACAATTGAAAATTTTATGCATTCTATAAGTTGATAAGTATTATGATAAGATTTGGCTACAAAATTTATAAAGTTTATAAAACTTAACAACATCCAAATTGACTATAAAATGAGTTGACAATTAAAATGCCTTCGAAAATATATTACCCCTGAAAATGCCATCGAATTCAATACCAAGACTCACTTCGAGGTGTAGAGAAGGGAGGTCAAATGTGGTCTCGAATATAAACATGAGAATATTTTTTTGAGGGCACGATAGCCTCTAAATATTTTGGAGGTTATTTTCATGGTTAACATGAAGGTTAATTTATTTTACTCTGCACTTAAATTATTTTGAGGCTATAAATTGATTCTATTTAGTCTCGAAGTTTACACCATCGAAAATACCTACCAATTTTATTTGAAGGCAATTTTAAGGCTAAATAGCATTAAATTTAGTTTCGAAATAGTTCGATACTATTGATCTCGAAATTACCCTCGAAAACAAAAGGTCGAGGTTAATATTCAAGGCAACATTTAACCTTATTAGATACTCCCTCCGATTTTTAATATAAGACATTGGGATTTTGTGCACGTAGTATAAGGAGCTTAAAACTATATAAAATATTAATGCTTTAACGCCTTCTTTTTTCTTCCCGTCGAGGTAATAAGTATTATAATGTAAAAAAATTAATAAAAAACATTAATATTTTATATAATTTTAGAGAAAATAGCATCCAATATACCAAATATTTGGGCCCTTTGCAAAAATGACATTCCTCTCCAAAATTTGCAAAAGTAACAAATAAGCTAAAAAGTTGGCAGAAATAACCGGTGCTCATACCCCCTTTCATAGGTTACCCTTCCTGTTGAACCGAACCGTCACTGCCCCGCCTCCTTCTTCTCTCCGGTCGTTCCCCGCCCTCTACGAGCCACCTCTGGCCACCCAACCACTGGCGTTCGAACCCTCTCTCTCCGACGCACCCACTTAGCCCAGAACCCATCCGGTTCGTGCTCACCCAACCACCACCGGCATGGCTCGCTCGGTTGCCTTAATCGTTGTCGTTCCGATGGGAGGGACGCTGAACGAGAACCAGCGGCTGTTGGACCAGACCTCCGCGACGCTCACCCTGCCCGAGCCATTTGATTTTTCCGGTGTCGATCCACGACTGACTCCTCAGTCCTCCTCCTCGTTAGCAATTGAACCCATCCCGACAGTTCACGAGAGAGCAGGCCGACAGTTCACGATTGAGAAGGTTAGTGTTTTTTGTACCTTATAACTTATCTTTGTCAATTTGTGCTCCAATTTGTGCTCTAAGTTATATATATGAGATTCAATTTAGATGTAAGATTTCATAATTCTCAATTCTCTGACATGCGAATTTAGGGTTTAGTTCATATTTCAATTTCAATTCTGATTTGTGCTATTTCAATTTCAATTATCTTTGTCAATTTGTGCTCCAATTTGTGCTCTAAGTTATCTTTGTCAATTTGTGCTCCAGTTTGTTTGAATTTAGGGTTTTTAGGATATCCATATTTGAAATACTGATTTAGTGTTGTCTGTGCTATGATGGTTTTAAAGTGAATGAATAATTCTCAATTATCTGACATACGAATTCAGGGTTTGGTTCATATTTCGATGTGAGTCCGAAGATTGTTATCTAGGGATTTTAGCTTTCCTAGTCTTGTAATGTTGCAATCTTGATACTCGTATTTTAAGTTTTCGATTTTGATCAACTATAACATTGTGCGAGTGCTCGCAGGATTTGATAGAAAAACTTCTGGCTTCAGGCATTTAGGTCATTGTTCATTTGTGTTTTGCAAGCATTGTCTTTATTGGGAATTTTAGTGGCTGAGACCCCTTGCTAGTTTTTTAGATTTCAACAATGACTTCCTGAACCCATATTCATGTATCTCTTCCCCTATTATTCTGCAAGGTTGTTAAGTTAAAGCCATTTGAGATTGATGTGAGCATTTTCTTTCTTCTTTCATTGCAGCACAAGAAGTATTCATCTTGATGGATAATAAACAGTTGAACTTTAACCAACCCCTTTTTTTCGATTACACATGGCGGCTTGTTGTAGGGAGGGAATCGAGTTCAAAATATAGAAATATAGATCAAACCAGATTCGTGCCCACGCAAATAATTACAAGACCTCCTTATGATGCAGCAACGGGAAGTCAGGATCGATCCTCGAGAAAGCGTGTCAGCGGATCTCAGGTAGCGGATGAATGTCACAGACAGACAGAAATAACAGAGAAAAGCAGAAAAGAAAGCAAAGCACAGAAAACTGGGCGATATCAACCACTGTTACTCGATATCGACTAAGGAAATCGACCAACAGTGCACGAAATCGACTGACAGAAAGCAAAACCAAGCAAAGCAACTCGACATCGACTAATTACCTCGACGTCGACCAAATTTCCTCGAGATCGAGTAACTCAGAAACTAAAATTGCAACTTTTTCGAACGAAAACGAATGTAAACACGAAATTAACTCAATAAACTAAAGACTTCCAAGATCAGGGTTTCAACACCACAACGATAACCATGCAAAATAACACATAAAGGGATAAAAGATCATGCTTTTCATCAAATAACTTTCTTTATTAACAAATAGGAACATAGAGGCTTTCACATAAACCCTAATTGTTACTAACCCTTTTCACATAATTAACCCAAGTTGTATTAAGATCACTTTCGCTTCAATAACACAAACAAGGATCACCTTCAACTTTCGCAAAAGAATCATGCTTTCAGGGAGAGAAGACGAATTGCATAAAAAGATCAAACATTTACCGCATCACTTCACATGGCTACCGTCGGGCTCACCCCGACCCTAGAAGTGGGTGGACTACTCGCTCTTCATCATGAATAAAGACATCAATAATAAAAGGGAATAACTTTGCATTAAAAATAAACTAAAAAGAAAGCTTACAACCGAACAAGCCAAATCCGCTCTCGCCTTTCCACCTTGCTCTCGCCACAAGCTCTCTCCTCTACTCTCTCTATGTAACTACTTACTTCTCCTTCTGAAATTGAATGAATCGAAATCAGCCCCTAAGGCTTTATTTATAGGCTTCCAATCCTTGCTAATCAAGGAAGGAAAGTATATCTATATCCAATTCTATCAATCTTTTATCTCAAGATTTAAAACATGGAAATAAATAAATAAATCCAAAAAGGAATTATATCTAAAGTAGGTAAATATCTTCTCCTCTTGATAGCACTTGATAGAATCTGATAGAACTTGATGGAATTTGATCTCGAAAATATCTCCATCGGATTCGGGATAGAATCTTAACAAGATCCGGACTACTCGACGTCGGCTTCTGGGGGTCAACTCGATATCGAGTAGTTTACTCGATATCGACCAACATTTCTCCGTCTTCAGCTTCTTCGTCGATCTCGGCTCCAGGAAGTGAATGTCGACTTGGTTTTACCTCGATATCGGGTAAGTTTCCTCGATATCGACTTGAATCTTCTTGGCTCAGCATCCTTGTCGATTTCTGGGACTCCAGCTCGATTTGGGCTTGGTCGACTTCGACCAATTTGGTCGATGTCGAGCAAATGTGACAGCTCTCAGCTTTCGGCTCTGTTCTTGAAACACACTTTCCCGAGTCCTCGTTCGTCGGATTGACGCATATGACCATGCGTTGGAAAGCTCTTTTTGAGGGCTACAACTCTCATGACGACTTCAAAGCTTGATTCGAAATGATGAACGGTGAAAAAAATACTTTTTCTCCAGTTGCACCATTCTTAGCTTCTCCATGACTTTCCTTTAAGCTCCAAAGTGCGTTCGATTTCTACGAAATATAACAAAAACTTGTGTAGACATCCATATATTGCAAATAAACATAAACTACACAAATTATGTATTATTCTAACCCAAATGTATGAAATCCATGCAGAAATCGATATAAAAGTAACTATAAAACATGGCGAATTAGGCTCACATCAAACACCCCATACTTAAGCTTGCTTGTCCTCAAGCAATACTTTTAATTGTCATTCAGGGGAAGAAATCAAAACTCTCAACATCTTAGATTCATTGTCATATGTCCCTGCAATCAATCACCATCCTCCAAAAGGTACTAATGTCACAAATCCATGCATGTGCAATAAAAAAGCAACATCTACTCACAAAAGAAGGGTTATGGAAAACAATTCATATGACAAAGCATTAATAATGAAGAGGACTTTAATTTAAGCTCATGAAGGAGTAGATTGGTAAAGGGCTAAAGGTGGGCAATTTTTGGCCATGTGGTGTTAAATCCGGGAAAATGGAGTACTTTCCAAACTTTAATACTACATTCCTTCTTTATAAGAATCATCATCTTTCTCTCATTACTCATTGCTTTTTTTCAATATTATGTGTAAAGGCTCGGATTTTTAAATAATAAATTTTAATAAATAATAAAATAAAAGAGATTTAGGTCCAAAAAAAAATCGGATATTTGAAAATCCTCATCTCCGCCTTAAAAAAAAATCGTATTTTAAAATCATTCAAGCGGAATCCGGCTTACTTTTGAAGCGTTATTTTGATCGAGTCGGAATAAGATCGAGAGAGCGGGTTGCGGGTTTTGAATTCCGGGTAATTGGAAATTGGGCACCACATCATCTCTTTCCCTAATCTGAGTTTTGTAACTTTCCCAATCTCTTTGGCAAACTTGCAGAGCACTGCCATCTCTGTTCTAATCGGCCTCCCATCTCTGTTTGGCGCCAAAGGGAAGAAGCCAAATTGCAGAGATTCCCTCCTCTTTCCTCATTTTACTTTTCAACCCACACAAATCACACCCTCCATTCTTTTTCATTTATAGGGAAACAAATGCCCAACTTCTCCCTAACCTTCTTCTTTTGATTCAATCCACACAAAGTCATCCTCTCCCCTGTGTTGTTCAGACCGAACACCTCGTTGCTCCTCCTTTCCTTTCCGTCGAAGCCAGCGACTGTCCGCGTTTGAGGCCACCTTTCCAGACGTCTGGAGACACAGCTAGGCCACCCAGCAACGGCCGGAGCAGCTGACGCCGCCCTCCTTCTCTTCCGCCCTGTTTCCGAGATCGGAGAATGGTAAGACTCTAGTATAAATATGGTTGTGAAAATAAAATTATTTTGGTGATTTAATGTCAAAAATTATTCCATAATGATTACGAAATAAGAAATATGCCGGAATTATTTTAATGGTATAAATTTACAAGTTGATTAAAGATTTAACGTTTGTAAATGGGTTTTGGCCAATTATGATTTGGGAAAATGTTTTGAATATGAGTTGACTTAACTAGATATTTAAGAGTTTAAAAACTTCGGGAAATGAGTTTGGAAATATTATTGGTAAGATTTATCGATGAGTTTGATTGGAAATGAAATGATTTTGGTTGATGTTGATCATATCGGAAAGGTTTTGGGAAAACGGTTTCACTATCGGTTGGTTTTGAGTATGTTGATGTTGGTAGGAGGAAATCGAGAATGCAAATATAAAATATAACTAAAGTCACAGCAAACCAGATTCCGTCCCTTACAAATAATTACAAGACCTCCTCCTGATGTAGGAGTGGGAAGTCAGGATCGATCCACGAGGAAGCGTGTCAGCGGATCCTAGGCAGGGGTGAAATCTCACGGACAGAAGTCGACAACAGGGTCCTAGATCTCGAGTACAGCTACTCGACAGAAGATCGGACAGTCGAACACAGCGCAGCAGCTCGGCAAAGGGTGGTCGATCTCGACTGGGGTCTACTCGAGATCGAGTACGGTCTGTCGAAGTCGAGTTGGTCTTCGTCGATTCCTGCACAAGTAAGCTACGGCGACTCTAGGTCGAAGATCAGTAGTCGAGGTCGACCAGGGGCTGGTCGAGATCGACGAGGGCAGGGAGTAAAACGAAATAAAAGAAAGTAAAAACAAATGCTTTGGGGGATTCGACTAAACTTAATGTAAAAGGACTTCCAAGATTGGGGTTTGCAACGACGATAACCAAGCATGCATAAGGTAGAACCAATCAGATAATCATATAATTCGCAATAAAGGACTAAGCTTTCGCCTTTTCCAACAATTAGATAACTCTCTCAAGAAACCCTAATTGTCTCTACCGATTTTATGTTTATAATCCAAGTTGTTAGCATGGATCTCCATTAGATGGGCAATAAACACATCAACAAGTAGGAAAACGCTCAAAACATGATAAAGGTCGGATCTTTACCTCAAGTATGCATGGCTATCGTCGGGCTCGCCTCAACCCTAGAAGTGGGTGGACTACTCGCGCTTCATCATAATTAAAGACATTAATAATAAAAGGGAATAAACTTGCATTAATAAAATAAAATAGAGCTTACAACCAAAGGAAGTCAATTCCGCTCTCGCTTCGCAAAACTCCTCTTGGCCACTCACTCTCTCTCTCTCCTACTACTTCTCCTACTGAAATTGAATTGTGTGTGAATTGGAATGAATGAAAAACCAGCCCCTAGGGCTTTATTTATAGCCTTCTAATCCTTGCTACTCAAGGATAGAATATCTATATCTATATCTAAAACTATATCTAAAAGCTTTAAAGATAAATAAATTGTTTAAAGGAAATAAATCTAAAAGGAAATATATCTAAAGTGTCTTCAATGGATAGAACTTTTCTTCTTCATGGTAGATCTTGATATTTTCGGATAGAATCAGCAATCTTCACGCCCAAGCAATCCCAAGTCGAGTAGGATTCGTCGAACCGAGTAACGCGGCTCTGCAGGTCTACTCGATCTCGACAAGGGTCTGGTCGATCTCGAGTAGGGTTGACTGGCTCGGCTTCGTCGTCTCGGCTAGCTGGCGCTCGATAGACTCGGACTTGGTTCACGGTGCTCGTCGATGTCGACAAGGGCTCGTCGAGGTCGAGTAGACTGGCTATGTCGACTGGGTCTTCTCGGGTGGCTCTACTCGACAGGCTCGGATCTGGACTCGGGGCTCGTCGATCTCGACTAGGGCTCCTCGAGATCGACTAGGGTGTGGTCTTCTCTGGTCGAGCAGCTTCTTCTCGGCAAGGACTCGGACAGGCGCTGGTTGTCTCGTCGATCTCGACAAGGTCTCGTCGAGGTCGAGTAGGATTGTTCTCGGCGTCTTCGTCCTCGGCTTCTCGATCAGCTTTCTTTCTCGACTCCGGGTGTGGCGCTGAGGCGTCGTCGATCTCGACAAGTGGTACTCGAGATCGAGTAGGCTCCGGAACTCGGGTTGGTCTGGCTCAGCTCTCTCGACCAGGCTGCTCGGACTTTCTACTCGAGATCGAGTAAAGTCCACTCGAGATCGAGTAGCCTAGGCTTCAGCTTGGTTCTGTATTCTCGGATCCTGGACTTCTGTAGTTGCTTTCCGAGCTTTTCTGACCTTCTTTAGAGTTGCTGTAAAATGCTCCGAATTCTGCGAAATTAAACAGAAACTGGTGTAGATTCCACAATTTGGCAAATAAACATAAACCACATAGATTCTGTACTATCTTAGCCCGAATGAATGAAATGCATGCAGAAATTGATATAAAAGTCACAGTAAAACATGGCAGATTAGGCTCACAACAAACACCCCATACTTAAGCTTGCTTGTCCTCAAGCAATACTTTTAATTGTCATTCAGGGGAAGAAATCAAACTCTCAACATCTTAGATTCATTCTCATATAACCCTGCAATCAATTACCATCCTCGAAAAGGTACTAGTGTCACAGATCTATGCATGTACAATTATACAAAAGCAACATCTACTCACAAAAGGAGGGTTATGCAAAAACAAGTTTTATATGACAAAGCATTAATAATCAAGAGGACTTTAATTTAAGCTCAAATAAGGAGTAGATTGGTAAAAGGCTAAAAGGTGGGCAATTCTGGCAATGTGGTGCTAATGATCCGGGGAAATGGATTATTTCCAAACTGAATTTCCACATTCCTTCTCCCTTTGACTCATCACCTTTCATATTGCTTTTATCAGTAATGATGCTTTTACCTCTCTGACCTCAGCACTGCCTTCTCGCGAGTCGCAAACATGGGTGTCATGAATGGCCCCGGATACTTAGTGCTTTGGACTCCTCACAATGTGTCCCATCTCTCCAAACTATTATCTTAGAGAGCAGGGTCGATCTTTGATCGGATTTTCTTTCACTCATTAAATTTTCCATAATTTCAAACAATTCCGCCAAACTCCAATAATGATAATAATAACACAAACACCATATAACATCTCCATAATGTAACATCATTCTCAACATAATCCCCGGATAGGGTAAAGAATGGTAAATATTTGGATCACGTGGAGCAATAATTGAAATAAGGCATAATATGGCTTTTGTGATGCATAAGCATAGGTAAGGCTAGGATTATAACAATATGAGCATTATATGGAAATATAAAGTCCTCCATCATTTTATCATGCAACATGTCAAAAGCAACTTCAAATTTTACTCCTTTCATGGTTTTCAATAAAATAATGCACTTCATTGTGACTTCCCTTTACTAGGCAATTTCATGCTATATCTCTAATGAATCCAATTTTGCATCGTCGAGTTCAATAAAGCTTCCATGACATTAATCAAAATTTTCAATGGGGGTCATTTTTCTCAAATTTTGGAAAATAAGCACATAAATCAATAATGCATTCCAAAATAGCCATGTAGCAATTCAAAGAAATAATGCACATATATGTCAAAATATGATTAAATAAATCCAATATGCACAAAGTAAGCCCTTCCCCCACCCCATACTTAAACATTACAGTGTCCCCACTGTATAAAATCAAATAAAAACAAGAGTAAAGGAAGGAACTCACAGGATAATGCATCGAGGAGGCTGAATCACACTACTAGAATTGTGTTAATAGACATCGGATCTTTTATATCGGTAAAAAAAATGCATGATGTTAAAAATATTTAAAACATCAGTTTAAAAATTATTGATGTTATTGAGATTAGATACATCAACTTCACTTAGCGGACAATTTTAAAACTTTGTTTTAAAAAAAATTTCAGATGCGCGCGGGTGAAATTTTAAGTAAAAGAGACCAACTGTGAACCATTTGCCAAAATAAAATTAATGCGGGTAAAAGACCGCCATATCAAAACACTTGGCCACTTGGGCCAAAAATTTTGAAATTTGTATTTTCACCTAAAAGCAAAAATAAAATCCCAACACTTAACAAACAATTCCCGAATTCCCCATTTTCCAATTTAGGTCATCTCTTTCATCTCACCGGGGGAAAGTGAGCAAGCTTAGACCTCGACGATGTCGGCGATTCTTAAGGCTGCTCACCGACTAGCTTAGCCCTCTCGGCGGTAACCTTGGTGGCTCCTCCGCCCTGGGTCGTAGGGGGTACGTTATTCTTCATCCATCCATCAATCCCTCTAGCTCTCTCTAGATCTGTTGAAGAACCCTAAACAATCTCCCCTATCTCTCTTTCTCCCTCTCTCTTTCCAGATCTGTTTCTTTCCTAACCGTCTCCAATTACAGATTCTAGATCTATTTCTCAAATCATGTCCTGTTTCTATTTCTATATCTATGGTTTCTCGTCTCCTTTACCAATCGACCCTATGTCACTCCATCTATTCATACGAGATAGAAAGTACAAGGTATGTACTAAGAGAGAGGATAGGCTCTAAATCTAGGGTTTTTCATCCAATTGAGAGATCGAGAAAGGCAGTAGTGGAAACGATTGAAGGCGTTCATCCAATGTTTGTTCTCCTTCTCACTATGTTTCAACCAATGGTTTGAATATTCTTCTACTTAATCCCTTTACTGTTTTGTACACTTTTAGTTTGTCTCATTCGAGTTTATTATCATTGTTGATTTAAGAAATTCCTTCATGATTCTTTTACACCGAGTTTCCTCAAGTTTTAGTATTATGTTAGGAATACGAGTATTATGTTAGGAACAACTTAGTTGAGATGGATGAATTTAAAAATAAAAACAGAATTGAGATTCTAAGGGGCATATAGATGAAGTTGAAACTTAACATTGTAGTTTCTTAAGGAAAGAAGATTTCTCTAGTTTTTATTAAAATTCAGATTCTGAGGGGCATATAGCTAATCTAATTGCTGAATTTATTAAACTTTAGGAGTCTCATTGATGTTAATTCTTGCTGGAAATTGAATGTTTCAGATCTCAAATGAAGACATGCATGTATCCAAGGAACCACAATAAGACTGAAAGCTAAATGGTAAGAGGTTTTGTTCTTTTCCTACATTGGATTGAAGGTTTGTTTGTTATTCTTATTAGTAATTAATTATAGTACTATCTTTCAAATTTGAAGAAAGGTTTTATGTGCTTGTGCAGATCGAATCAATCTCTTCTTGGTATGGCCACAAAATTAGCTCATCCAGGTAAAAAATATCACTTATCCCTTCATCCTTTGCTTGGCTTGGGCTTTGGCTAGTAATTAATCGACAGACTGATGAAATTCAACAGCAACTGCTCCTCTCCTAATTACCTGATTATGAATTGAACTGATATATCCAAGTCTCAATTCCGTTTCAATTTCACTTGTGCATTGGATGATTCCAAAATGTGGATCATAAACCTTCATCAAAGTATATGTGCTTCTTCTGTCATCTTTCTCTGTATAGCTAAGCAATTTTTCAAGTGTTTAATCTATTTATCGTAAAAAGTTATGTTGTAAATTCAAGCATTTGGTTTCTATGTTCTCGAGCATAGTAAGCCTTAGATACTGTCATGTTAGCTTGTTCTTGCTCAATCAATTCCTGCCTTGTTATTGTGGATGTCAAGCACATGTTTCATTCTTGGGTGTATGCAAACAAATATATAGTATATAACTTTAGTGCAACTTGTTCTAGCTAAGCTGTTTTATGTTACTTATTTGTTTTTATCTTCTGTGATCTTTAAAGCGTGCTGATGATAATATGGTGTATCTACTTAGATGATTGCATCACTATGCTCTTTTAAGCTTTGATTTTTTATTAGATATGGGATTATTAATCTATTTTTTCCCAGGAACACATTCTATTTCATTGAGATTATGTATGTTCTGGATGCCATTCATCTTTTTTGGTAGCTTTGGTTTTGTGTGTTGGTATTGTCATGTCCAGTATTTCGTCAAAGACATTTTGTGCCTTATGATTTGCACATTAGTTTAATCAATTACTAGTCAATCTATCAACTATGGACACCATTCGTTGTTTTAACTTCTCAGGGTGGTATTTGTTAACCAATTATATATAGGACGCTTAGATTCAGAATGATATAGCTGGTCATATTGAGAGAATGTTCGGAAAGTGAGCCTTCAGTTTGATAAATTTAGACGTGGGTCTGAAATTTTATTTTCCCTAATTATATCTTCTATTTCTTGTCATTATGGAATTATTTAGTGATATTTATGACTCCTCGTAGAATTCTAATCTTGTCTCTACCAAGGATGACAATATATGAAATTGCATTTCACTGTGTCTATTCTCAAAAATGTATGGCTTGATAGCTACTTGAATAGGATTTTCATATCGTAAATATGAATTTGCACCCGATGCCTCTAATTAAAGAACGAATATGAATTTTCAGTTGTGAAATAAAAATATATTGCTGAATTAGTTTATGTAATAAAGCGCTTTATTACAATCTCTGATGAGTTTGTCTTTCTTGGGACTTTCTTTAGTATTTCAGAACCGAAATAATTGCTAAGGAGCATCAAGCTGATCAATTGGCACTTAAGATTAAGTTCAAATATAGAGATTGGTGTTTGCTGAGTTTTAGGTGATATGGGAGTAAGTGACGTCTTAATCAACCTTGGGTTCTAGATTAGGTTTAGTAATGTAGATGAATTTGTCCCGAGTATTTGGATCGTCCATTTTGGCCTGATTGCTTTTTTTTTTCTGTAATTGGCAAAATATGGGGCTGCACATTATGTGCTTTGTTTGACAGTTGAGAGAAAGAATGTCCTGCTTGATTATTTTTTACAAGAACTTAATTAGTTTGTTTGTGTAATTGAACTGATTAATTTGTTTGTGTAATTGAATTGATTTAATTAGTGCAACAATCTGTTTCTTTTCTTTAATTTCAATTTCATTATTCGCACGTCTGGCTGCAGTGATTTTTATAAAGGCTTTGGAACAAGATCATAAACGCTGGAACATATGTTGTCTCTTGGAGTGACAAAAGATCATAAAAGCTCTGCAACAATATTTGAACATGTTGTAGGTGCACAAGTGATCTCCCAAATGGGAACTTCAAAATTGAAGAAGAAACATCCTACAGGGTTGTCAGGTTAGTAACTGTTCTAATGCAATAATTGTGGGAATTAAAAAATAAATAGTCCTGTGATTAATAGAGCCTAGTGGGACCTTATAATGTATGTTGAATTTGATCTGGCCCTATTTGAAGTTATTTCTACTTTAAATTTGAATTCGTTCTGATGAGAATTTGTGATAATTGATAAATGTGAACACACATGCATCTGGTAATAAGACATCTGGTAATAGATGCATCTGATGAGAATTTGTGATAATTGAAGTTATTTCTCTCCTCTCTTGTTCTTTTTGTTTCGTGGGTATTGGGTTCTTAAGCTTTGTTTCGAGTCCATGCCCAACCCACCTTGCTCCTCTCCGGGTCTATTCTATGATAGCTTCCCTGCTGTTATTCTTTATAATTGCTGCTGCTGCACTACTTGACCCTTCAATGGGGAGTATACTATATGTTGTTAGTTTGGTGGAGTTTCAGGGTGTTTTAGGAGGCCCGACGGGGTGCTTGTAGCTGGGTTGTAGCTACTGCGGCTCATGGACACTTAATTATGTTGTCGGGACACGTTGCTCCTTGGGTGATGGTTACCTTTTTCTTTGGAGGTTTCGCTTGCACTCATGCCTTCTTCTCCTGTCAAATTTCGTGAGCTGCTTCATTGTACACTCGCTAGTACAATTGAAGCAGTTTAGTCTACTGCTTGCCTGAGTGAACATAGGATAACGCTGGTGGGTATGGCTTCAAAATGATTTGAGGTGTTGTCCAATTGAGGTTAGGCTGATGAAGTATGGGTTGTTTGGTGTCTCTTGCAGAGATGCGGTTCTATGTCTACCATAGGCTGGGTGTTTGGGCATTAAGCTGATGCGGCAGGAAACGAAGTGGACCTTGATGGCTTTATTTATGGCTTCCTATCTTTGTGGCTGAAACTTTAATTTTATTAATTGTGCCAACATTTGTGTACTAGAAATCTTAAATGCTTTATGAATAAAATGGATGTGCATTGTGAATGTATTCTAGATGTGTGAATGTATGTTTGTGGACCTTGATGGCTTTATTTAATGCATGTGTTGGTCTTTCAGAATGTTTAAGTTTCTATTAGCCAAAACAGGATCACATTATAGATCAACAGGGGTATTGGATGATTAGTGTATTCGATGAAAAATATCAGACTCCAGAGAGAAAAAACGATGTCTATCTTTATGGATACGTCGATCATAGGTATACAAATCGATTTCTAAAACCCCGTATATGTCAAAATTGTAATATAAAACGATGTGATAAAATACCAAAACATCGTTTTTCATATAAAAAATGATTTGAAAATATATAAATAACATCGACTTTTAAAATATTAAATGTGGTTCAATATATTTATATAAAATAATATAAAAAATTAAACATGAAAAAAGATTATGCACAAATTGAATAATTCCTAACCGATGTGTTTATTATTGTAAAACATCATCTTTATAAAAAATAGCGATGTTGATGTGATGTTTTGGGTTTTCCTACGAACCTTCAAATGGCTAGAAATGCAAAATAATAATGGTTTAACATTAGGTTCATCAACCAAAACGTCATTATATCAACGTACTTAAATCGTTATCAACAATAAAAACAATGTTATAAATCATTATAGACATCGGTTATAAACCGATGTGGTAAAGTTTGGATTTTTAACACCACCCACTAACACGTTGAATTTTTTTTTTGATTAACATCGGTTTATACCCGATGTCTATGAACAGAATTCTAGTAGTGTCAGTGTATGTCGAGTAAGTGTTCTTGTCGATATCGAGTACTCCTTACTCGATATCGAGCAGCTTCGTCTGCGTCTGGTGGTTTTCTGAAGTCGAGGAGCATCTGGGCTTGTCGATGTCGAGTACGTCTACTCGAGGTCGAGTGACTTCTGGGCTTCTCCTCCTTGTCATCGTCGACTTGGCCTTCGTCGATTCTGACTGTTTTTCAGGGACTTCTTCTTTCCACCTTTCGCGATCCTTATATTCTTGCTAACCTAAAAGTGTTAGAAAAGAACAAGACTATCCACATGAAGTATTCTAAAAGACCTAAAGCCAAAACCAAAAACCACAAACCAAAAACCAAAAAGTTCAAAAGGTCCCAAAAGTTCATAAAGTTTATATACATGCTCTAGATTTTAGAGTCGCTAGGCCGACTTCTCCGTTTGCACATTAGCCTGGCTCATCTTTGTCCGGAGGTATGGGTGGGTCTGGTGGTTCCTCCGGTGGTGGGAAGCGTGGGATATCATACGGGGGCATCATGTGAAGAAGCTTAAACCTCCCTGAGTGAATGCTCTATGGCTTCATCCATTCATCCTCCTGGGCTCCAGCTGGCATGCATAAAGGAATATATAAAGGAAATTTGCATACCTCATCATCATACCTCTTCCGCTTCATTGGTTGATTTGTTTGCACATCTCCACCATAGCAAAATGGTGGAGTGGGAAGAGATATTTCCACCTCATCTTGTGGAGCTTCATGCCACTTTGCAAGGACCCCATACTTAAATATGAACATCGGTTGCTCAAAATCATCGGGGATAGCCTTCACCTTGTAAGGTAAAAGCGATCTTGTAATACTCTGGGCACCAATGTCCACTTTCTGTGTTTCTGTGGTACAGACGATTTCGGCTGGTGTTTCTGGATCAGTTCCTCCAGAATGTGTATATGTCGAGTTCAGGTAGTCGATGTCGACTAGCTCATAGAAGGGAACATTGTCGAACCAACTTGTCATTGTTGGTTTGGGCGATTCAGTGTGATGCTCCCATCTACGCCAGGCATCCAATTGTTCCTCGAGCCGGCGGGTTTTGGCGGCATCGGCAACCCGCTGACGGGTTAATTCTGCTATCTCATGTTCTCTCTTCGCTATCTGTTGGCGAAGCTCCGCTATCTTAGCCTCCATATCATATTCGCCTTGCATTCCAGAACATCGCATATACCTACAAGGTAACTTAAAAGAAACGTGAGATCTAACTACCTAGGGCGCAAATGATAGCCTCCCCGGCAACAGCGCCAATTTGTTGGTAGGAGGAAATTGAGAATGCAAATATAAAATATAACTAAAGTCACAGCAAACCAGATTCCGTCCCTTGCAAATAATTACAAGACCTCCTCCTGATGTAGCAGTGGGAAGTCAGGATCGATCCACGAGGAAGCGTGTCAGCGGATCCTAGGCAGGGGTGAAATCTCACGGACAGAAGTCGACAACAGGGTCCTAGATCTCGAGTACAGCTACTCGACAGAAGATCGGACAGTCGAACACAGCGCAGCAACTCGGCAAAGGGTGGTCGATCTCGACTGGGGTCTACTCGAGATCGAGTACTGTCTGTCGAAGTCGAGTTGGTCTTCGTCGATTCCTGCACAAGTAAGCTACGGCGACTCTAGGTCGAAGATCAGTAGTCGAGGTCGACCAGGGGCTGGTCGAGATCGACGAGGGCAGGGAGTAAAACGAAATAAAAGAAAGTAAAAACAAATGCTTTGGGGGATTCGACTAAACTTAATGTAAAAGGACTTCCAAGATTGGGGTTTGCAACGACGATAACCAAGCATGCATAAGGTAGAACCAATCAGATAATCATATAATTCGCAATAAAGGACTAAGCTTTCGCCTTTTCCAACAATTAGATAACTCTCTCAAGAAACCCTAATTGTCTCTACCGATTTTATGTTTATAATCCAAGTTGTTAGCATGGATCTCCATTAGATGGGCAATAAACATATCAACAAGTAGGAAAACGCTCAAAACATGATAAAGGTCGGATCTTTACCTCAAGTATGCATGGCTATCGTCGGGCTCGCCTCAACCCTAGAAGTGGGTGGACTACTCGCGCTTCATCATAATTAAAGACATTAATAATAAAAGGGAATAAACTTGCATTAATAAAATAAAATAGAGCTTACAACCAAAGGAAGTCAATTCCGCTCTCGCTTCGCAAAACTCCTCTTGGCCACTCACTCTCTCTCTCTCCTACTACTTCTCCTACTGAAATTGAATTGTGTGTGAATTGGAATGAATGAAAAACCAGCCCCTAGGGCTTTATTTATAGCCTTCTAATCCTTGCTACTCAAGGATAGAATATCTATATCTATATCTAAAACTATATCTAAAAGCTTTAAAGATAAATAAATTGTTTAAAGGAAATAAATCTAAAAGGAAATATATCTAAAGTGTCTTCAATGGATAGAACTTTTCTTCTTCATGGTAGATCTTGATATTTTCGGATAGAATCAGCAATCTTCACGCCCAAGCAATCCCAAGTCGAGTAGGATTCGTCGAACCGAGTAACGCGGCTCTGCAGGTCTACTCGATCTCGACAAGGGTCTGGTCGATCTCGAGTAGGGTTGACTGGCTCGGCTTCGTCGTCTCGGCTAGCTGGCGCTCGATAGACTCGGACTTGGTTCACGGTGCTCGTCGATGTCGACAAGGGCTCGTCGAGGTCGAGTAGACTGGCTATGTCGACTGGGTCTTCTCGGGTGGCTCTACTCGACAGGCTCGGATCTGGACTCGGGGCTCGTCGATCTCGACTAGGGCTCCTCGAGATCGACTAGGGTGTGGTCTTCTCTGGTCGAGCAGCTTCTTCTCGGCAAGGACTCGGACAGGCGCTGGTTGTCTCGTCGATCTCGACAAGGTCTCGTCGAGGTCGAGTAGGATTGTTCTCGGCGTCTTCGTCCTCGGCTTCTCGATCAGCTTTCTTTCTCGACTCCGGGTGTGGCGCTGAGGCGTCGTCGATCTCGACAAGTGGTACTCGAGATCGAGTAGGCTCCGGAAGTCGGGTTGGTCTGGCTCAGCTCTCTCGACCAGGCTTTGTCGACCAGGCTGCTCGGACTTTCTACTCGAGATCGAGTAAAGTCCACTCGAGATCGAGTAGCCTGGGCTTCAGCTTGGTTCTGTATTCTCGGATCCTGGACTTCTGTAGTTGCTTTCCGAGCTTTTCTGACCTTCTTTAGAGTTGCTGTAAAATGCTCCGAATTCTGCGAAATTAAACAGAAACTGGTGTAGATTCCACAATTTGGCAAATAAACATAAACCACATAGATTCTGTACTATCTTAGCCCGAATGAATGAAATGCATGCAGAAATCGATATAAAAGTCACAGTAAAACATGGCAGATTAGGCTCACAACAAACACCCCATACTTAAGCTTGCTTGTCCTCAAGCAATACTTTTAATTGTCATTCAGGGGAAGAAATCAAACTCTCAACATCTTAGATTCATTCTCATATAACCCTGCAATCAATTACCATCCTCGAAAAGGTACTAGTGTCACAGATCCATGCATGTGCAATTATACAAAAGCAACATCTACTCACAAAAGGAGGGTTATGCAAAAACAATTTTTATGTGACAAAGCATTAATAATCAAGAGGACTTTAATTTAAGCTCAAATAAGGAGTAGATTGGTAAAAGGCTAAAAGGTGGGCAATGTCTGGCAATGTGGTGCTAATGATCCGGGGAAATGGAGTATTTCCAAACTGAATTTCCACATTCCTTCTCCCTTTGACTCATCACCTTTCATATTGCTTTTATCAGTAATGATGCTTTTACCTCTCTGACCTCAGCACTGCCTTCTCGCGAGTCGCAAACATGGGTGTCATGAATGGCCCCGGATACTTAGTGCTTTGGACTCCTCACAATGTGTCCCATCTCTCCAAACTATTATCTTAGAGAGCAGGGTCGATCTTTGATCGGATTTTCTTTCACTCATTAAATTTTCCATAATTTCAAACAATTCCGCCAAACTCCAATAATGATAATAATAACACAAACACCATATAACATCTCCATAATGTAACATCATTCTCAACATAATCCCCGGATAGGGTAAAGAATGGTAAATATTTGGATCACGTGGAGCAATAATTGAAATAAGGCATAATATGGCTTTTGTGATGCATAAGCATAGGTAAGGCTAGGATTATAACAATATGAGCATTATATGGAAATATAAAGTCCTCCATCATTTTATCATGCAACATGTCAAAAGCAACTTCAAATTTTACTCCTTTCATGGTTTTCAATAAAATAATGCACTTCATTGTGACTTCCCTTTACTAGGCAATTTCATGCTATATCTCTAATGAATCCAATTTTGCATCGTCGAGTTCAATAAAGCTTCCATGACATTAATCAAAATTTTCAATGGGGGTCATTTTTCTCAAATTTTGGAAAATAAGCACATAAATCAATAATGCATTCCAAAATAGCCATGTAGCAATTCAAAGAAATAATGCACATATATGTCAAAATATGATTAAATAAATCCAATATGCACAAAGTAAGCCCTTCCCCCACCCCATACTTAAACATTACAGTGTCCCCACTGTATAAAATCAAATAAAAACAAGAGTAAAGGAAGGAACTCACAGGATAATGCATCGAGGAGGCTGAATCAGTGTATGTCGAGTAAGTGTTCTTGTCGATATCGAGTACTCCTTACTCGATATCGAGCAGCTTCGTCTGCGTCTGGTGGTTTTCTGAAGTCGGGGAGCATCTGGGCTTGTCGATGTCGAGTACGTCTACTCGAGGTCGAGTGACTTCTGGGCTTCTCCTCCTTGTCGTCGTCGACTTGGCCTTCGTCGATTCTGACTGTTTTTCAGGGACTTCTTCTTTCCACCTTTCACGATCCTTATATTCTTGCCGACCTAAAAGTGTTAGAAAAGAACAAGACTATCCACATGAAGTATTCTAAAAGACCTAAATCCAAAACCAAAAACCACAAACCAAAAACCAAAAAGTTCAAAAGGTCCCAAAAGTTCATAAAGTTTATATACATGCTCTAGATTTTAGAGTCGCTAGGCCGACTTCTCCGTTTGCACATTAGCCTGACTCATCTTTGTCCGGAGGTATGGGTGGGTCTGGTGGTTCCTCCGGTGGTGGGAAGCGTGGGATATCATACGGGGGCATCATGTGAAGAAGCTTAAACCTCCCTGAGTGAATGCTCCATGGCTTCATCCATTCATCCTCCTGGGCTCCAGCTGGCATGCATAAAGGAATATATAAAGGAAATTTGCATACCTCATCATCATACCTCTTCCGCTTCATTGGTTGATTTGTTTGCACATCTCCACCATAGCAAAATGGTGGAGTGGGAAGAGATATTTCCACCTCATCTTGTGGAGCTTCATGCCACTTTGCAAGGACCCCATACTTAAATATGAACATCGGTTGCTCAAAATCATCGGGGATAGCCTTCACCTTGTAAGGTAAAAGCGATCTTGTAATACTCTGGGCACCAATGTCCACTTTCTGTGTTTCTGTGGTACAGATGATTTCGGCTGGTGTTTCTGGATCAGTTCCTCCAGAATGTGTATATGTCGAGTTCAGGTAGTCGATGTCGACTAGCTCATAGAAGGGAACATTGTCGAACCAACTTGTCATTGTTGGTTTGGGCGATTCAGTGTGATGCTCCCATCTACGCCAGGCATCCAATTGTTCCTCGAGCCGGCGGGTTTTGGCGGCATCGGCAACTCGCTGACGGGTTAATTCTGCTATCTCATGTTCTCTCTCCGCTATCTGTTGGCGAAGCTCCGCTATCTTAGCCTCCATATCATATTCGCCTTGCATTCCAGAACATCGCATATACCTGCAAGGTAACTTAAAAGAAACGTGAGATCTAACTACCTAGGGCGCAAATGATAGCCTCCCCGGCAACGGCGCCAATTTGTTGGTAGGAGGAAATCGAGAATGCAAATATAAAATATAACTAAAGTCACAGCAAACCAGATTCCGTCCCTTGCAAATAATTACAAGACCTCCTCCTGATGTAGCAGTGGGAAGTCAGGATCGATCCACGAGGAAGCGTGTCAGCGGATCCTAGGCAGGGGTGAAATCTCACGGACAGAAGTCGACAACAGGGTCCTAGATCTCGAGTACAGCTACTCGACAGAAGATCGGACAGTCGAACACAGCGCAGCAGCTCGGCAAAGAGTGGTCGATCTCGACTGGGGTCTACTCGAGATCGAGTACGGTCTGTCGAAGTCGAGTTGGTCTTCGTCGATTCCTGCACAAGTAAGCTACGACGACTCTAGGTCGAAGATCAGTAGTCGAGGTCGACCAGGGGCTGGTCGAGATCGACGAGGGCAGGGAGTAAAACGAAATAAAAGAAAGTAAAAACAAATGCTTTGGGGGATTCGACTAAACTTAATGTAAAAGGACTTCCAAGATTGGGGTTTGCAACGACGATAACCAAGCATGCATAAGGTAGAACCAATCAGATAATCATATAATTCGCATTAAAGGACTAAGCTTTCGCCTTTTCCAACAATTAGATAACTCTCTCAAGAAACCCTAATTGTCTCTACCGATTTTATGTTTATAATCCAAGTTGTTAGCATGGATCTCCATTAGATGGGCAATAAACATATCAACAAGTAGGAAAACGCTCAAAACATGATAAAGGTCGGATCTTTACCTCAAGTATGCATGGCTATCGTCGGGCTCGCCTCAACCCTAGAAGTGGGTGGACTACTCGCGCTTCATCATAATTAAAGACATTAATAATAAAAGGGAATAAACTTGCATTAATAAAATAAAATAGAGCTTACAACCAAAGGAAGTCAATTCCGATCTCGCTTCGCAAAACTCCTCTTGGCCACTCACTCTCTCTCTCTCCTACTACTTCTCCTACTGAAATTGAATTGTGTGTGAATTGGAATGAATGAAAAACCAGCCCCTAGGGCTTTATTTATAGCCTTCTAATCCTTGCTACTCAAGGATAGAATATCTATATCTATATCTAAAACTATATCTAAAAGCTTTAAAGATAAATAAATTGTTTAAAGGAAATAAATCTAAAAGGAAATATATCTAAAGTGTCTTCAATGGATAGAACTTTTCTTCTTCATGGTAGATCTTGATATTTTCGGATAGAATCAGCAATCTTCACGCCCAAGCAATCCCAAGTCGAGTAGGATTCGTCGAACCGAGTAACGCGACTCTGGAGGTCTACTCGATCTCGACAAGGGTCTGGTCGATCTCGAGTAGGGTTGACTGGCTCGGCTTCGTCGTCTCGGCTAGCTGGCGCTCGATAGGCTCGGACTTGGTTCACGGTGCTCGTCGATGTCGACAAGGGCTCGTCGAGGTCGAGTAGACTGGCTATGTCGACTGGGTCTTCTCGGGTGGCTCTACTCGACAGGCTTGGATCTGGACTCGGGGCTCGTCGATCTCGACTAGGGCTCCTCGAGATCGACTCGGGTGTGGTCTTCTCTGGTCGAGCAGCTTCTTCTCGGCAAGGACTCGGACAGGCGCTGGTTGTCTTGTCGATCTCGACAAGGTCTCGTCGAGGTCGAGTAGGATTGTGCTCGGCGTCTTCGTCCTCGGCTTCTCGATCAGCTTTCTTTCTCGACTCCGGGTGTGGCGCTGAGGCGTCGTCGATCTCGACAAGTGGTACTCGAGATCGAGTAGGCTCCGGAAGTCGGGTGGGTCTGGCTCAGCTCTCTCGACCAGGCTTTGTCGACAAGTGGTGCTCGGACTTTCTACTCGAGATCGAGTAAAGTCCACTCGAGATCGAGTAGCCTGGGCTTCAGCTTGGTTCTGTATTCTCGGATCCTGGACTTCTGTAGTTGCTTTCCGAGCTTTTCTGACCTTCTTTAGAGTTGCTGTAAAATGCTCCGAATTCTGCGAAATTAAACAGAAACTGGTGTAGATTCCACAATTTGGCAAATAAACATAAACCACATAGATTCTGTACTATCTTAGCCCGAATGAATGAAATGCATGCAGAAATCGATATAAAAGTCACAGTAAAACATGGCAGATTAGGCTCACAACAAACACCCCATACTTAAGCTTGCTTGTCCTCAAGCAATACTTTTAATTGTCATTCAGGGGGAGAAATCAAACTCTCAACATCTTAGATTCATTCTCATATAACCCTGCAATCAATTACCATCCTCGAAAAGGTACTAGTGTCACAGATCCATGCATGTGCAATTATACAAAAGCAACATCTACTCACAAAAGGAGGGTTATGCAAAAACAATTTTTATGTGACAAAGCATTAATAACCAAGAATACTTTAATTTAAGCTCAAATAAGTAGTAGATTGGTAAAAGGCTAAAAGGTGGGCAATTTCTGGCAATGTGGTGCTAATGATCCGGGGAAATGGAGTATTTCCAAACTGAATTTCCACATTCCTTCTCCCTTTGACTCATCACCTTTCATATTAGTGTGTTTTGGGGTTCAGGGATAGCAGGAAGAGGTGATGAGGGTGGCTGTCGACAAAGAATAGAGGGGTCGATGTCGAGGGATGGAGAGGGAATGGTGGCTGCGCATATATTTATTGTTGTGGTGATCCCTAAACTTCCAAGTTTAGGGATCACCATAACAATAAATATATGCGCAGATCATAAATCACATAAAGATGCATGCTTTATATCAAAGAATCGACTTTCGCAAATTCCAACAATTTAGGTGATAGAGGCTCTCGCATAAAAACCTAATTTGTTTCTACCTTTTCTTAATTAGGATTAGTCGGTTCTCGCAAATAAACCCTAATTACTATCCAATTCATAATAAGATCACTTTCGCTTCAATATCATGAATAAGGAATTTCCTCAACTCTCGCAAAGGATTAAGCACATAGGTAGATGATGATAAAGACATGTAAATTCATGGATTTATAAATCAAACACACATATCTATGTTGGGATCACCCCAACCCTAGAAGAAGGAAATTAGAAACAAAACATAATAAAAGAAACTAACTTTAACATTCAAAATAAAACTTAAACTTACACAACCTTCCAAACGTTCTTCCTTCTTCTCTCTCGCCTCCTCCTCCTCCTCCTCTCTCTCTCTCTCTCTCTCTCTCTCTCTCTCTCTCTCTCCTCATCCTCTCTCTCTCTCCTCCTCCTCATCTCTCTCTCCTTGTGCCCTAAGAGGGCTTTGCTTGAATGAATGAAAATCAGCCCCCTAGGGCTTTATTTATATGCTTCCAATCCTTGCTAATCAAGGAAAGAATAATATATCTATATCTAATTCTATTTATCTAATAACATAAATATAAAACATGGAAATAAATAATTATATCTAAAAGGAAATAAGACTAATGTGGATAAATATTTTCTCTCTTGACTTGATAGATCTTGATGGAACTTGATAGGATTTGATCTCGAAAATATCTCCATTGGACTTTGGATAGAATCTTAACAAGAATTCGGATTGCTCGACGTCGGCTTCTGGGGATTTCCTCGATATCGAGTAATTTCCTCGATATCGACCAAAGTTTGGTCCGTCTTCAGCTTCTTCGTCGATCTCGGACACGGACATCTTCTGGAATCTCCTTGACGTAGACCAATTTCCTCGATGTCGAGTAGATTTATTCAACTCGAGTGGTCTTGTGCTCAGCTCGTGCTCGATTTTGTCTTCTGGAGCAGTTATCGAGTAGAATTTGGTTGATTTCGACTAATTTCGTCGACTTCGAGTAACTCTGTCGCTTTCAGCATTCTGCTCCGTTCTTGAAACGCACTTTCCCGAGTCCTCGTTTGTCGGATTGACGCAAATGAGCATGTGTTGGAAAGCTCTTTTCGAGGGATACAACTCTCATGAAGACATCAAAGCTTGATTCAGAATGATGAATACCGAAAAAGGGCCTTTTCTACACCTGCACCATCCTTAGCTTCTTCATGGGTTTCCTTTAAGCTCAAAAATGCGCCTGATTTCTGCGAAATATAACAAAAACTTGTGTAGACCTCCATATATTGCAAATAAACATAAAATACGCAAATTATGTATTTTTCTAACCCAAATATATGAAATGCATGTAGAAATCGTTATAAAAGTAAGTGTAAAACATGGCAAATTATGCTCACAACAAACACCCCATACTTAAGCTTGCTTGTCCTCAAGCAGTACTTTTAATTGTCATACAGGGGAAGAAATCAAAACTCTCAAAATATTATCTCAGCGAGCAGGGTCGATCTGCCTTTATCTCATGAGGTGATCGGATTTTCTTTCACTCATTAAATTTTCCATATATTTTTTTCAATTTCCTGCCAAACTCCAACAATGATAACAACAACAACACAAACACCATATAAAAATCTCCATAATGTGACATCATTCTCAACATAATCCCCGGATAGGAAATAAGGTAAAGAATGGGCAATATTTAGAATATGTGGAGCATAATACTCCCTCCGATTTTTAATATAAGGCATTGGGAATCTTTGCACGTAGTTTAAGGAGCTTAAAACTATATAAAATATTAATGTTTTTTGTTAATTTTTTTTACATTATAATACTTCTTACTAATAAGTATTATAATGTAAAAAAAATTAATAAAAAACATTAATATTTTATATAGTTTTAAGCTCCTTAAACTACGTGCAAAGATTCCCAATGCCTTATATTAAAAATCGGAGGGAGTATGAAATAAGGCTCAATATGGCTTTTGTGATGCATAAGCATAGGTATGGCTAGGATATAACAATATTAGCATATATGGAAATATAAAGTCCTCCATCCTTTTATCATGTAACATGTCAAAAAGCAAAATCAAATTTTACCTCCTTTCATGGTTTTCATCAAAATATGCACTTCATTGTGACTTCCCTTTACTAGGCAATTTCATGCTATATCTCTAATGAATCCAATTTTGCATCGTCGAGTTCAATAAAGCTTCCATGACGTTTATCAAAATTTTAAATGGGGGTCATTTTTCAAAACTTTGGAAAACATGCATATAAGCACATAAATCAATAATGAATTCCAAAATAGCCATGTATAAGCAATTCAAGAAATATACCTTAAAAATGCACACATAATGTCAAATAAAACCAAATATGCACAAAGTAAGCCCTTCCCCCACCCCATACTTAAACATTACAGTGTCCTCACTGTATAAAAAATAAGGGTAACGAAAGAAACTCACTAGACAGATGTGCAGGACGTCGTAATTGAGTGCAAATGTTGCTGTTGTCCTGGTCGACATCGACAAGGGGCTAGTCAATTTCGAGAAGATTGGTCGATGTCTACCAAGGTTACTCGAGATCGAGTAACTTGTTGCCTCCAAGGTGGCCTTTTCGACCACAGGCTCCTTTCTGCTCGATATGCGTGGTCGATGTCGAGGAGTTCTACTCGACGTCAAGTAGATCTGCAGCTTTTTCTTCCCTACAAGATTCGTTAGAAAAGAAATACCCACAATAGAAAAACTTAAAAACAACGTCCAAAACAAAAAACAAAAGCAACAATGTCCAAAAATCACAAAAATAAATGTCTATTTACAAGCTCTAGATTTTATAGTCGCTAGGCCGACTTCTTCATTAAGCATTAGTCTGGCTCATCTTTGTCCGGAGGTATAGGTGGATCTGATGGTTCCTCTGGTGGTGGGAAGCGTGGGATGTCATCCGGGGGCATTATGTGAAGAAGCTTAAACCTCCCCGAGTGGACGCTCCATGGCTCCACCCATTCATCTTCCCTGGCTCGAGCTAGCATGTATAAGGGAAGATATAAAGAAAATATACATACCTCATCATCATACCTCTTCCGCTTCATAGGTTGACTTGGTTGTGTATCTCCACCACAGCAGAACGGTGGAGAGAGAAGAGATATTTCCTCCTCATCCTGCGGAGCTTCATGCCACTTTGCTGGGACCCCATACTTGAATATGAACATCGGTTGCTCAAAATCATCGGGGATAGCCTTCACCTTGTAAGGTAAAAGCGATCTTGGAATGCCCTAGTCAACAATGTCCAACTTCTTCTCTTCTAGTGCTATTTCGCCTTGGGATCCTTCATATGATTCATCAAGAATAGGTAGCAAAGTAGGAATGAAATTCGAGGAAGGACATACCTGGTTGTCGACATCGAGTGGGTCAATTGGCTCGTCGGGAGGAGGGCATGGTCCTTTAGACTGAATGAAAGCCTTAAGCCTTCGGATTTCGTCTTCCAGCCAAGCTATTTCCCTTAATCATAACTCCTCCACTGCGATCCTATTTCTCCGTCTCAAATCTCGAGACCATTCTTCCCAAGCAGGATTCCCTTCGACAAAGTCTTCCATCTTTGTACCTAAGCTTTGAAATCACAATCAAGAACACAAATTGGTGGAAAAGGCTTGGCACCCAGTTGGTACCGGTGAGGTAGGTGGTGGTAGGGTATGTGATAGGGTAAGAAAAAGGGATGGGCTATTCTGAACCTTAAACACAATTAAACTAGGCGCGATTGATATCTCCCCGACAACGACGCCAATTTGATGAGAGGGTTTCTCGACCAAATAAATTTGTAGTCAAGACCCCGCTATAGGATAGTGGAGTCAGGTTCGTCTTCTGGAAAGAAGTCAGCGGTTCTAGGTTTAGTGTGTTTTGGGGTTCAGGGATAGCGGGAAGAGGTGATGAGGGTGGCTGTCGACAAAGAATAGAGGGGTGGATGTCGAGGGATGGAGAGGGAATTGTGGTTTGATATCGAGTAGAATATGTGCTAAATAAAAATAATAAAATAAAACAAATAAAGATGCAAACTTCCAAGGTTAGGGATCACCACAACAATAAACATATGCGCAGATCTTAAATCACATAAAGATGCATGCTTTATATCAAAGAATCGACTTTTGCAAATTCCAACAATTTAGGTGATAGAGGCTCTTGCATAAAAACCTAACTTTTTTCTACCTTTTCTTAATTAGGATTAGTCGGCTCTCGCAAATAAACCCTAATTACTATCCAATTAATAATAAGATCACTTTCGCTTCAATATCATGAATAAGGAATTTCCTCAACTCTCGCAAAGGATTAAGCACATAGGTAGATGATGATAAAGACATATAAATTCATGGATTTATAAATCAAACACACATATCTATGCTGGGATCATCCTAACCCTAGAAGAAGGAAATTAGAAACAAAACAAAATAAAAGAGACTAACTTTAACATTCAAAATAAAACTTAAACTTACACAACCTTCCAAACGTTCTTCCTTCTTCTCTCTCGCCTCCTCCTCTCTCTCTCTCTCTCTCTCTCTCTCTCTCTCTCTCTCTCTCTCTCTCTCTCTCTCTCTCTCTCTCTCTTTGCGCCCTAAGACGGCTTTGCTTGAATGAATGAAAATCAGCCCCCTAGGGCTTTATTTATAGGCTTCCAATCCTTGCTAATCAAGGAAAGAATAATATATCTATATCTAATTATATTTATCTAATAACATAAAGATAAAACATGGAAATAAATAATTATATCTAAAAGGAAATAAGACTAATGTGGATAAATATCTTCTCCCTTGACTTGATAGATCTTGATGGAACTTGATAGGATTTGATCTCGAAAATATCTCCATTGGACTTTGGATAGAATCTTAACAAGAATCCGGATTGCTCGACGTCGGCTTCTGGGGATTTCCTCGATATCGAGTAATTTCCTCGATATCGACCAAAGTTTGGTCCTTCTTTAGCTTCTCCGTCGATCTTGGACACGGACAACTTCTTGAATCTCCTCGACGTCGACCAATTTCCTCGATGTCGAGTAGATTTCTTCAACTCGAGTGGTCTTGTGCTCAGCTCGTGCTCGATTTCATCTTTTGGAGCAGTTGTCGAGTAGAATTTGGTCGATTTCGACCAATTTGGTCGACTTTGAGTAACTCTGTCGCTTTCAGCATTCTGCTCCGTTCTTGAAACGCACTATCCCGAGTCCTCGTTTATCGGATTGACGCATATGAGCATGCGTTGGAAAGATCTTTTCGAGGGATACAACTCTCATCAAGACATCAAAGCTTGATTCAGAATGATGAATACCGAACAATGGACTTTTCTCCAGCTGCACCATCCTTAGCTTCTTCATGGGTTTCCTTTAAGCTCAAAAATGCGCCCGATTTCTGCGAAATATAACAAAAACTTGTGTAGACCTCCATATATTGCAAATAAACATAAAATACGCAAATCATGTATTATTCTAACCCAAATGTATGAAATGCATGTAGAAATCATTATAAAAGTAAGTGTAAAACATGGCAAATTAGGCTCACAACAGTGTTGCATATGCATAAAAGCATGCCATGTAGTATCCTGTTTAGGTTGCACTAATTGAATGAGCATCTGCTTACTTTATGCGTTTGAAACAGAACGTCCGTTATTTGTGATAGTCCTAGAGTCTTTACTAGGGTCATAGGGTAGCCCAGTCTCATCAGGCGCCCTGAGTCAATCGAGTCGATATGAGCATGATATGAGCCCAGCACCATCGGGCAAGCGATGAGATGTTATGATATGATTATGCCGTGGTTTGTGCACCACCACGAGGAAATTGCTATGCTATAGCACCGAACTGGCCAGTCTCTGCACTAACGGGAAGGGGTGCAGAGGTAGGAGAGGGATATGCCACTTGGCATTGTCTTGGGCCCTTTACAGTATTTTTACGCATTATTATAACTAGGAGCATGCTAGTGTGTTTCACTTTCGTACTGCATTAGAGCATCCTTATTAGGTATAGCACATACTATGTGGCCTCAGCGAGGACTGCCGGTCCCGCATGAGTGGCTCAATCTGACTCCTTTCCCCGTTCTTCTTTTAAAGGTATTTTCTGCAAATTTTGAGTGCTCGATGTCTATATGAAGGGGTTCCCTTTTTGCGAATCGAAGAACCTGATCAATTCTCTAACTCGTTATAAATGGTAATCACCCACTTATGATTTGGTTTTGACCCGGGTTTGTCGTGGCACCTTGTCTCTTAATTTTGTTTCCGCCTTACTTCCGTTTGAATTGATTTTCGCGACATAGTCCCTAGGATAGGTTAAGGGTACCCAATGGCCCTACGACACTCTTAGGGTTCGAAATCCCTATTTAATACTGACCTAAAAAAATGAGTTTGAAACCTCGACCCGTACCTGGATTGCAAGATCCGAACAAGGGGTTTCATCCCTTGAAACGTAACCCGAAAATCATAATTCTGGGCTGTTACAAAGTTGGTATCAGAGCTCAGGTTGTGCAATTCGGGTACGCAAGGGTCGAGTGTATGTTTTGGAAAACGGCCCATGAATTTTAAAGGGTTTGGAAGGATTTTAAAAAGGGAAAAATGAACTTAAGATGCCTAACCGAAATTGTACTAAGTAATTAACTCGACTTGTAATAAAAGAAGAAAACCGAACAAACGGGGACACGAGTGGGTAGTAAAGGCGCTAGACCACCCCTATTGGGTGTAGTTGAGAACGGTAGGTAAAATACTAGCTTTCTCTTTACAGAGGGTCCGGATGACTCAAGGAGATTGCACCAAGGTGGTTGGAGTGGCGAGTTAGGTAGGATCGCGATGTTTTTGCCCCTCTGGTCGGTCGCTCCTCGAAGAGCGACATTAGATAGCTTGATGTGCTTTATATATTGAGCGTGAGTACGATCTCCCTTGAAGGAGCTCATTATAATTGTAATTGTCTGATTTTATGTTGAGTATTTGATATGCTAAAGCCTGATTGGTATGCCTAACAATTAAATGTGTATTGAATGATCTGTGCAAACGGGATAGTGGGAGTATCCTTATTTCTGTGTAGTCAAATTCAGCTTGTGTGGAACAGCCCCTTTCACTATGCTAACCCCTTGACGGTTCTATCGAGCCTTTCTTCTAGATGTCACTGTCTCCCACGGGGAATTGGGTTGTAAACACATTATCTCCGGGAGATATATGTGGATATGAGGGTTGCCTGATTGATTATTGGAATATGGTCCTTGACGTAATTCCGAGTTAAAGAGTAAGGTGTGTACGGGGCTGTCATTCTCGATCCTTATGATGACCAACCAGTGTCTTCTTGCCACAAAGAGTCATGCCAGAGTCACACGGGAAATAGGGTGATGAGTCAATTGGGAAAAGTCAATGATTGCCCTTAGAGATCTCTATCGGGTTATCTTAATTGCTCTGTCTGGGATCGTGCGATTCTATATGTACTACTCTTTGACCTACAGATTGATCTTTAACATGAATTTGTGCTTACATTTTTGATGTTCATGATGACCACTGTATGGGTCCGAGCTACAATTGTTACATCCCTATCATCCCAACATGTTTTACTTAGTATGTTGCATCGTCATACAAGTGCATAAATGTAAATGTCATATATTGGAAAGTTGCATAATTGATGTCGTCCATGTGAACAGGTTCATGATAGTGTGATCGTTCAGTTCTGATATCATGATAGACTGAGTTCCTTACTTGATGGATACGTGTTACAACTGGATGTCAACATGCCTTATGTGATATGTAATTCTCAGTACATGTTATGATGATGATCTTTAGTGTAAATTCGTGGTTGTATGACATTCTGTACCAATGCTTGCCCCATTGCTTAGGTCTCGTGTTGCATCTTCATTCTTGTCTTGATTATATGTTGCCTTCGCAAGTCTAATTGACCTGTTGTATTAGTTGTACTAATGACTGATTAGAAGCATGAATGGCACGATATGAGTTTATATAATTGTTGCCTTATCCTGGATTAGGTCCATGATAGTGTGAGAAGGTTGCCCTTGGCTTTGTTTGGTTAAATTTGTAGCTCCATCTGTGACCTTGCTATCGAAGTAATGTCTTGATAAATGTGTGTCTCATTTAGTATTATTGAATTGGAACACATGCCTCTGTATTCTACTTATATGGCCCCGTTATATAGGCTTGCATTACGCGCTGCTACATTCCTCCCATGCTCTGTATCGATGGACTATGGTAATGCGGTCTCTTGCGTATTGTTGTGTTGATCAATCAAGTTTATGTATGTATCAAATGTTATGATATGTCATTAGTAGCATGTAGGACTCTTGGTTGCGACCTGTGTGGACCATATATACTTTGCCTACCATATTGTTGATTCTCTCTTGAGATAGGTCCCTGATAGTGTGGTTCTCATCTCTTTCTATCATCTTAAATTGTTGTACTCATCCGATTAGTTAATTTTAAATTCGATGATTGACTTGCTTTCCGTAACGGGTAATCCTAGCATGCTTACATGTTATCGCTGGGCAGTGTTCCCCCATTACTCTATGATATCCTCTCGTGCTTGCATATATGTTTGACTTGACACGTCACATGATCACACACCACGCTATGTTATGATTTTGCATACGCATGACACCTAAACGTTGGAATGAATCTATTCGAATTACCTTGGTTGTAGTCACGCTTTAATATGTGCTTGTAGTACTCTGTAGGGCTTTATGCTCCCCAATAAGACTGGCTAAATGGTGACTTGCCATACTTATTGTATTACGTGAACATGCTTGTCCTATGATGTGATAGTTGTATACCGTTTTATGTGCACTATGACAGTTGTTCCTAGCATGCTTATAATCTATCACTGGTGATGTCCTCTTGGTTGCTCTCTGTAATGATGCCTCATGCCTTATGAAAATTATGTTGAACTCTTTTAAATGACTCTTGACTATGCCCATGCCTTATCATGTATCGCTAGCATTATGTAGGATCTATGCTTTCTAAATGTGTTCCATTGTATGATTACATGCCGTTTTCAACCTATTATATGATCGTTGTGTCAGATGAGATAGTTACTATGTTGCTCTTATATGTCCTCGTATGCTGCATACACCTAGCTCGTGCATTGTTCATATATGTGATAGTTGTGATGCCCATTAGATCCCGCATATCTTGCTTAAGTTACTAGGCATATCTGCTTTCATGGGATAATAGACTGCTACCTTGCCTCGCATGCATCCGTGTAGCACTCGAATATGTCTTTTTGGAATGAATGCGTATGTCGTGCTCCTTGAGATAGGTACATGTTAGTGTGGATTAATATGATTGATATGCCCATGATGAATTTGTGTCTGCTTGTCACTATTGCAACCTAATAGACCTTCATAAGGGCGTTATTGCTATCCTCGGGTTAGAGTCTAGTCTCCGGTATTGTCGTCTTTAGTCGTGGTCCGTGTTTGTCCCCAAAAGGAATTTGGGTTGTTTTATCTTGTCACTCCCCTATCTCCGCTAACTTGAAATCCTACGCGATACGTTTGACGAGCGACCGCATGAAAAAGGAAACAAGAAGTTAGATAGTGATAGAGCCGCGCAGAGGAAGCGTGGGCCCATAACCCACGGGCCTCAGGATCAACAATGTCAGCAGGACGAGCACGTTCCGAGGACTGCGGTTACCGAGTATGATAGGACTTGCAGGCAGGAGTGCCCTCCATTCTAATTGCTAATCCTTCTGAATTTTTTGATGGTGATACTGCACTGACCTGGCGATGGGATTTATGTGTTGATGTGTTGATCGACTTGGTGATGATTGTTGCCTGATTGTTTGTAGTCTATGATGATATGATTTGATGCCTTATAGCTCTAATGTGCCATGATCACTTGATGTGTTGATACTCTGAGTTGCTAAGCATGATCCAAATTCCTGTGCCTATAAAAATATGAACTGCGAATGCTGAGAAACCTAAATTGTTATTTGATAAGTGTTGTTGCAGGAGGATGGTCAAGTATGAAATAAATATAAAGTATAGATCAGAGGGACTTTCCTGTCTTAGCAAATGAATACAAGACTTCCTCCCGTTGTAGTAAGAGAAAATCAGGATCGAATCCACGAGGAAGCACGTCAGCAGTTCTCAGGTAGCAACAGATCTCACAGACAGCAGCAGAAAAGACAGAAACGCAGAAACAAAAGTGGAAAATAACAAAAAAAAAGCAAAGAACAAAGCAAAACAGGAAATAAAGCAAAGACAAAGGCTCGTCGATCTCGACAACAGCTACTCAAGATCGACCACAACAGTCTACAGAAACAGAAAATTGACAACAGAAGCAGAAGTTCAACTCGACCTAGACCAGTCCCTACTCGAGATCGACAAGGGCAGTACTCGATCTCGACCAAACTCTCCTCTATGTCGACAAGAAACAGAAACTTTAAATTGCAAATTCGAATGCAGAATTCAGATTTTCGACAGAAATAAACACAATATGCTAAAAGACTTCCAAAGCCAGGGTTTCAACACCACAACGATAACCATGCAAAGTAACACATAAAGGCACAAAAAATCATGCTTTCCATCAAATAACTTTCGTTATTAAAAAATAGGCAAATAGAGGCTTTCGCATAAACCCTAATTGTTACTAACCCTTTTTCACATAATTAATCCAAGTTGCATTAAGATCACTTTCGCTTCAATAACACAAACAAGGATCACCTTCAACTCTCGCAAAAGAATCATGCTCATAGGGATAGAAGATGCATTGCATAAAAAGATCTGACCTTTATTGCATCGCCTCACATGGCCACCGTCGGGCTCACCCCAGCCCCAGAAGTGGGTGGACTACTCGCTCTTCATCATCAAGAAAGACATCAAATAACAAACGAAAATAACTTGCATTAAATTAAATAAAGAAAGCTTACAACCGACAAGACAAATCCGCTTTCGCCTCTCCACCTTGCTTGCTACAAACTCTCTCTCTCTCTATCCTACTTACTTGAATTGATTGTGTCTTCGAATCGGAATGGAATTAATGAAAAACCAGCCCCTAGGGCTTTATTTATAGCGTTCTAGTCCTTGCTAGTCAAGGATAGAATCTCCTATCTTTATCTAAAATTATATCTAAAGCTTTAAAAGATAAATAAATGCCATAATGGAAATAAATCTATAAGGAAAAGATAATTCTAAACTAGGTAAGTCTTCATGATGTTGATAGATTTTCCTCCATGGATAGATGATGATGGAATCGGATAGATCTTCGGCCAGCTCGACTTCCTTCGTGCCCAAGGATTCCCAATTATACTCGGACAGCACTTCGTCGACGTGTTTCTGGAAACTGGGCTACTCGACCTCGACAAGGGCTCGTCGACCTCGAGTAGGATTCATCGTCGACTGGACTTCCCGGCTAGCTCTGCTCGATGTGGCTCGGACTTGGTTCACGATGCTCGTCGACCTCGAGTAGCCCTAGTCGACCTCGAGTAGGCTTGATCCGTCGACTAGGTCTCCTCGGGTAGGTGTACTCGACCAGCTCGGATCTGGGCTCTGGCCTTCATCGATCTCGACAAGGGTTCATCGAGATCGAGTAGGGTTGCTCGGCTTCTCGGGCAGCTTCTCGCCTCGTCGACTCCGGGTGTGGCGCTGAGGCGTAGTCGATCTCGACCAAGGTCTTGTCGAGATCGAGTTGGGTCCGGAGCTGGGTTGGTCTGGCTCTCGATCAGGCTCTGTCGACAAGGCTGTGCTCGGACATACTTGTCGAAATCGAGTAAGGTCTACTCGAGATCGAGTAGCCTTGACTCTCAGATTGATTCGACTGGTTCCGCTGCTTCCTTGACCTTGGACTTCTGTAGTTGCTTTCCGAGCTTTTCTGACCTTCTTTAGAGTTGCTGTAAAATGCTCCGAATTCTGCGAAATTAAACAGAAACTGGTGTAGATTCCACAATTTGGCAAATAAACATAAACCACATAGATTCTGTACTATCTTAGCCCGAATGAATGAAATGCATGCAGAAATCGATATAAAAGTCACAGTAAAACATGGCAGATTAGGCTCACAACAAACACCCCATACTTAAGCTTGCTTGTCCTCAAGCAATACTTTTAATTGTCATTCAGGGGAAGAAATCAAACTCTCAACATCTTAGATTCATTCTCATATAACCCTGCAATCAATTACCATCCTCGAAAAGGTACTAGTGTCACAGATCCATGCATGTGCAATTATACAAAAGCAACATCTACTCACAAAAGGAGGGTTATGCAAAAACAATTTTTATGTGACAAAGCATTAATAATCAAGAGGACTTTAATTTAAGCTCAATAAGGAGTAGATTGGTAAAAGGCTAAAGGTGGGCAATTTTTGGCAATGTGGTGCTTTTGATCCGGGGAAATGGAGTATTTCCAAATTGAATTTCCACATTCCTTCTCCATAAGATTCATCACCTTTCATAATGCTTTTATCAATAATAATGCTTTTACCTCTCTGACCTCAGCACTGCCTTCTCGCGAGTCGCAAACATGGGTGTCATGAATGGCCCCGGATACTTAGTGCGTTGGACTCCTCACCATATGTCCCATCTCTCCAAACTATTATCTTAGAGAGCAGGGTCGATCTTTGATCGGATTTTCTTTCACTCATTAAATTTTCCATATATTTCAAACAATTTCCCGCCAAACTCCAATAATGATAACAACACAAACACCATATAACAATCCCCATAATGTAACATCATTCTCAACATAATCCCCGGATAAGGTAAAGAATGGCAAATATTTAGATCATGTGGAGCAATATTTGAAATAAGGCATATTATGGCTTTTGTGTAATGCATAAGCATAGGTAAGGCTAGGATTTCAAAATATGAGCATTATATGGAAATATAAAGTCCTCCATCATCTTATTATGCAACATGTCAAAAGCAACTTCAAAATTTACCTCCTTTCATGGTTTTTAATAAAATATGCACTTCATTGAGACTTCCCTTTACTAGGCAATTTCATGCTATATCTCTAATGAATCCAATTTTGCATCGTCGAGTTCAATTCAAGCTTCCATGACATTAATCAAAAATTTTCAAATGGGGGTCATTTTTCAAACTTTGGAAAACATGCATATAAGCCCATAAATCAATAATGCATTCCAAAATAGCCATGTAGCAATTTAAAGAAATAAGTTCTAAATATGCACAAATAATGTCAAATATGATCAAATATGCACAAAGTAAGCCCTTCCCCCATCCCATACTTAAACATTACAGTGTCCTCACTGTATAAAAACAAGGGTAAAGAAAGAAACTCACTAGACAGGTGTGCAGGGCCTCTCAATTTTCGAGTGTAAGAATTGCCTGGGCCGAGTCCGTTTTTAGCTTGCATCTATCCATGGACCTGTAGAAGACATATACCAACAATAGAAACAACAAAAACCAAAGAAATGTTCAAAACCAAAAAACAAAAACAAAGTTTCAAATGTCCTAAAAAAGTCTATGTACAAGCTCTAGATTTTATAGTCGCTAGGCCGACTTTCCATTTAGCTCAAGGTGGCATCTGCAAGGCCCATGTAGCTTGGGCTTCAAATAAAACTCCATTCTTGTCCATCAGCTGCAATCCTCCAAAATGGATCTTGTTCACCACGAACGGTCCCATCCGCTTCTTGTTGAATTTATTGGGGAACCAATGATCCTTTGATTTAGAGACATAGAGCTTGTCTCCAACTTCATACTCCTTGGGCTCATCATTGGATATCCTGCGTAAGCGCACATACCAAGGCAGACCTCTCCCTTGTATAGATAAATCTTTAATGGAAATAGGAGAAGAAAGATCCATACCTTGGCTTACCTTTGCAGAGACGGAATCGGGGACCACTGTATTTGGTCGATCTCGACTAGGGCTAGTCGATCTTGACAAGCCTGCAGTTTCTGGTGGTGGTCTGCTCGAGGATGCGGAAGTCGACGAAGGACAGGGCTTGTCGATCTCGACAAGGCTGGTCGACCTCGAGTAGGCTTCTGCTCCTGGTGGCTTGCTCATCGAGGAAGGTGGATCTGGTGGAGCCGGATGGTGGTCGATCTCGACAAGTTTAGTCGAGATCGACGAGGATGGTCCGTCTGGTGGTCTCAGCGCTGAGGAAGCAGGAACTGGGCTCCCCGAGTGGTGGTCGACATCGACAAGCCTAGTCGATATCGACGAGTCCTCGCAGTCTGGTGGAGTCCGTGTCGAGGAAGTCGGTGCCCGAGGATGCTGAAGTTGGTCGACATCGAGTAGCGTACTCGAGATCGACAAGGGCTCTAGTGCTGGAGTCATCAGCGTCGAGAAGGGCGAAGTCGGGTTGGCCGAGTGGTGGTCGACCTCGACAAGGGTGGTCGAGATCGACGAGCCTGGTTTGTCTGGTTCGCTGCTCGATGCTGCTGGTGCTGGTGGAGGCTCCTTGGTTTGGTTGAGATCGACTAGGGTCTGGTCGATCTTGACCCCATACTTAGCTCCTGTCAAGGCATCCGAAAAATAATTAATCCACAACGACTTACCTTGGTCCGTGTCGATTGGATTCTCTGTGTTCTCCTTGAGGATTGCCATGATCTCCTCCACCTGGGCCTCCATGTCCCTCTTTTCTATCTCCTCAGGGGTCATATTTCTGACCTTGGGTTCCCCGCAGGTGATGTAGCCAGCTGAGATAGATTTGACCTCTTCCATTGGACCTGTATGCCTTTCAGTTTTATTAAAGGAATACTCAATTACCTCATCGCTGATGTTGAAGGTGAGCACTCCTTTCCTTACGCTTATGTTGGCATCCACCGTCGCCAAGAAGGGTCTTCCTAGAATAATTGGACAAGCAGGATCTTCTTGCATATCAACAACTAGAAAATCAGCAGGGACGAAGAATTTACCTACTTGTACTGGGACATTAGCCACCATGCCTGTTGGGATGACCACCGTGTTGTTGGCCATGTAAAGTCTAGCATCCACAGGCTCAAGGGCACCTATCTTAATCTTGGACCAAATTGTTAAAGGCATTATACTCACACTAGCTCCAAGATCACATAAGGCATTAATTTTGTATGGACCAAATCCAATAGTTATAGCAAACTTACCTGGATCCGGCCTCTTCTCCAATATGTCCAGATGGCTGCACTCCTCTGTAATTTCAGCCATCGACCGCTTTTTGCTCAGAATCTCCTTCAGGAACTTGACATAAGATGGCCTTTCATTGAGAGCTTCTGTGAAGGGGATGGTGACGTTGAGTTTCTGAAGCATCTTGATGAAGCGCTGGAATTTCTTTTCTGCCGGGTCCTTTAGAGATTTTGTGGGGAAAGGCAGCTTCTTTTTCTGATTTGGAGCCAGAACAGACGTCGGAGGTGCTGCAGGTTGCTCTATGTCGACCAGGGGCTCCTCGACATCGACTACAGTCTTGTCGACATCGACCAGGTGGGGCGTAGTCGAGTTGCTGTGCGGTGCAGACGAAGATCTTTGCAGGTTCTCCTCGAGATCGAGTAGGCCCTTGTCGAGATCGACCAGAGGTTTGTTGACATCGACTAGCTGTTCCTCGCTGTTCTGCTGCTTTCCGACCTCGAGCTCTTGCAGTTGATGGCTGCTTCTGAGTTTTACAGCAGCGATGTGTCCAGTCTTTCCCTTAGGATTTGGTTCTGAAGATCCAGGGAGCGCACCTGACTGTCTGGGAATTCCTGCTGCCAGCTGACCAATCTGTGTATCAACTGATTTCCGCCAGATATCAATTTCCCCAAGCCTAGAGTTGACACCTTGTATCTGAGTATAGACGGAGTTGAAGGATTGCCTAGTTTCTGAGTGGTTTCTCCGTATTTCCTCCAGGACTGTCTGTATATCATCCTTTTTCTGCTCCCTTTCCGGATGTCCTGGAGCTCTGTAGGGCGGGGGGTTCCTAGGGACACCTTGGTTCCATTGTGGTTCCTGAAACCTTTGGTCCCCCATGTAGCGATTGGGACCCCCTACGTAAGCTACCTCCTCTTGGTGCTCTGCCAGCCTGACTTGCTCGGTGTGTGGGCACTCAGTAGTGGTGTGCCTCTGTGATCCGCATTCAATACAAGGCTGGTTGACAGAGAGATACTTTACTTGCTTAATGAGCTTTTTGTTCTGGTCCCTGTAGTACTGCTCCCTAACATCAGGATCAATCTCCTTAGGTGGATCATATAGGGGCATGGATGGTGCTGGCCTGGCGTATGGGTTCTCTTCATAAGTTGCAGTAGACCCATACTTGTTGTCGTAGGTAGTGAGCTTCTCTAGCACACCCCATGCGTCACTTGGCGGTATTGTCAGATACTCATAGCGAGTATAATGGTTGATTCTGTCCTTAGTGACTTGATCAAGAGAGTTGAAGAAGATCTCCTGAATGACGTACGGTGGCTGTCCATGAGTAGGGCAAGATCGCAGAAGTTCTTTGTAGCGCTCCCATGCCTTTGCCAGCGGTTCCCCTTGCTTCTGTCTGAAGGCGGTGATTTTCTTGCGGAGATGTGCTGTTTTGGCGGGTGGGAAGAATTTGTTCAGAAACTCTTGCTCTACTTGGGCCCAGGTTGTGAGTGATTTTGGTTTCAGCCCTTCCAGCCATTTCAGTGCAGGCCCAGCGAGAGACCAGCGAAAAGCTTTCATCTTGACATATTCCAAAGTTGTACCTTCAGCAAGAGTACGGCACATGTCAGCAAAGTTTGTAATATGTTCAAGAGGACACTCATTAAATCTACCATAAAAGGCATTATTTTTAAGCTCTATAAGAAATTGAGTGCGAATTTCAAAAGAGTTGTTAGGGATAAGAATCGCCGATTCAGGCACGACGAGAGTTGGGTGCATATAGTCCTCTGCCGTGGTTGGATATTGGGCAAGCTCAGCCTGTGCTTGTTCCCTTGCTGCTTTCTCAGCGGCGATAGGAGCATCTTTAGCGGCCAATTCCCTGGTAAGCCTAGCGATTAGCTGTTCCTGTGTTTCAGCGGCCGCCATGGCTCTTTGTAGTTTAGCTCTGATGTGAAAAAGGCGTTCTGGTTCGTCTAAGGCGTCAAACTCAGGTGTTTGACCAGAACGACGCATACACCTGCAAAGTAACTCAAAGAAACAGTGAGAAATGACTACCTAAGGCGCGATTGATAGCTTCCCCGGCAACGGCGCCAATTTGTTGTTGCAGGAGGATGGTTAAGTATGAAATAAATATAAAGTATAGATCAGACGAACTTCCCTGTCTCAGCAAATGAATACAAGACTTCCTCCCGTTGTAGTAAGAGAAAATCAGGATCGAATCCACGAGGAAGCACGTCAGCAGTTCTCAGGTAGCAACAGATCTCACAGAGAGCAGCAGAAAAGACAGAAACGCAGAAACAAAAGTGGAAAATAACAAAAAAAAAGCAAAGAACAAAGCAAAACAGGAAATAAAGCAAAGACAAAGGCTCGTCGATCTCGACAACAGCTACTCGAGATCGACCACAGCAGTCTACAGAAATAGAAAATCGACAACAGAAGCAGAAGTTCAACTCGACCTAGACCAGTCCCTACTCGAGATCGACAAGGGCAGTACTCGATCTCGACCAAACTCTCCCCTATGTCGACAAGAAACAGAAACTTTAAATTGCAAATTCGAATGCAGAATTCAGATTTTCGACAGAAATAAACTCAATATGCTAAAAGACTTCCAAAGCCAGGGTTTCAACACCACAACGATAACCATGCAAAGTAACACATAAAGGCACAAAAAATCATGCTTTCCATCAAATAACTTTCGTTATTAACAAATAGGCAAATAGAGGCTTTCGCATAAACCCTAATTGTTACTAACCCTTTTTCACATAATTAATCCAAGTTGCATTAAGATCACTTTCGCTTCAATAACACAAACAAGGATCACCTTCAACTCTCGCAAAAGAATCATGCTCATAGGGATAGAAGATGCATTGCACAAAAAGATCTGACCTTTATTGCATCGCCTCACATGGCCACCGTCGGGCTCACCCCAGCCCCAGAAGTGGGTGGACTACTCGCTCTTCATCATCAAGAAAGACATCAAATAACAAAAGAAAATAACTTGCATTAAATTAAATAAAGAAAGCTTACAACCGACAAGACAAATCCGCTTTCGCCTCTCCACCTTGCTTGCTACAAACTCTCTCTCTCTATCCTACTTACTTGAATTGATTGTGTCTTCGAATCGGAATGGAATTAATGAAAAACCAGCCCTTAGGGCTTTATTTATAGCCTTCTAGTCCTTGCTAGTCAAGGATAGAATCTCCTATCTTTATCTAAAATTATATCTAAAGCTTTAAAAGATAAATAAAGGCCATAATGGAAATAAATCTATAAGGAAAAGATAATTCTAAACTAGGTAAGTCTTCATGATGTTGATAGATTTTCCTCCATGGATAGATGATGATGGAATCGGACAGATCTTCGGCCAGCTCGACTTCCTTCGTGCCCAAGGATTCCCAATTCTACTCGCACAGCACTTCGTTGACGTGTTTCTAGAAACTGGGCTACTCGACCTCGACAAGGGCTCGTCGACCTCGAGTAGAATTCATCGTCGACTGGACTTCCCGGCTAGCTTTGCTCGATGTGGCTCGGACTTGGTTCACGATGCTCGTCGACCTCGAGTAGCCCTAGTCGACCTCGAGTAGGCTTGATCCGTCGACTAGGTCTCTTCGGGTAGGTGTACTCGACCAGCTCGGATCTGGGCTCTGGCCTTCGTCGATCTCGACAAGGGTTCATCGAGATCGAGTAGGGTTGCTCGGCTTCTCGTCCTCGGCTTCTCGGGCAGCTTCTCGCCTCGTCGACTCCGGGTGTGGCGCTGAGGCGTAGTCGATCTCGACCAAGGTCTTGTCGAGATCGAGTTGGGTCCGGAGCTGGGTTGGTCTGGCTCTCGATCAGGCTCTGTCGACAAGGCTGTGCTCGGACATACTTGTCGAAATCGAGTAAGGTCTACTCGAGATCGAGCAGCCTTGACTCTCAGATTGATTCGACTGGTTCCGCTGCTTCCTTGACCTTGGACTTCTGTAGCTGATTTCCGAGCTTTTCTGACCTTCTATAGAATTGCTGTAAAAATGCCTCGATTTCTGCGAATTAAACAAAAACTGGTGTAGATTCCATAATTTGGCAAATAAACATAAACTACATAGATTCTGTACTATCTAAGCCCAAATGAATGCAATGTATGCAGAAATCGATATAAAAGTTACTGTAAAACATGGCAGAATTAGTTCACAACAATAAGGTTATTATTAAACTTGCTAGCTTGAATTGACTATGTTCATATATGATGATCTGTAATAACTATTGAGCCTTAAAAGAGATTGAGATTTATTGTTGCAGTTGCAATGTTTAATGATAAACTAATGATGCTGTTGATATGAATGCTAGTTGATATGATGTAGCCCTTATGTGTAGTAGTGTCTCTGATTGCTTCTTCTTGAACGCGTGGGTGATGATTATCGTGATTATGTTGTTATTTAAAATATACTAGCATGATGTTAGATAGTGACCATGATGAACCTGATATGGACTGATATTACATGTTGTTATGAAATACTGAAATCTAATTGGTAGTGACTAGTGTTATCATGGTATATTGAAGCATTACTACTCTGTTATGCGCTTTAGAAGCATGTTACGATGTATTATATGAATCATGAGATAATGACATGTTGCTATGTGAAAACATGATATTATACAATGGGGTGATAAAGCATGATGTTATGTTATATGATCGTTAAGCATGATTATGGATATGTTAATGATGAATATGATTTGAAGTATGAACATGACTTGTATATATGAGGTAATGATGCGTGATTTCTAAATGATCGCCATTGGCATTGTGATGAGTCAAGATGATGTTTGGTTAATATACTGACATTCGATGACTGATAGTTTGATATACTGTTTGACCTCCCCTTACGCGGAATAGAATTCGGATAGGTTGATAAGATGATTAGGTGAGTTATTTGTTTATTACGAGAAAAACCCCTGTTATGACTGGTTCTACTGGTATTGCGATGAGAGATGCGATCGTGAGATTTGACTTGTAGTGGCATACTGACTCCATGACACCTAACCTCTTTGATCTCTTGATATGTGTGCTTGTGTGATAAGTTATGAGAATTCGATAATGCACTTGTGATGCCTTCTGTATGAGGTAGATATACTCTATGACTCGTGATATGATGTTGAGATTTTGTTATTGCTTTTGGTGTGATAGTATGATTTATGTTATGAGAAAACATGCTTTTGGCTGATGATGTTATGAGTTGATGAGTTGATTTACTTATGTGCATATTGAGTTGAGAATGATGAGAAAATAATTGAGGTGGATGATTCCACCTCCGTGCTTCTGAATTTGATTGATGGTTATGCGAGAAACTGATATGGTGGTTGGAAGATTTTGACGAAATCTTGATTTGAAAGGATTTGACTTGTTTTTGGTGTAAGGTTGCTTGATTAGACGTTGGATTTAAAGATATTTAACGATTTTGAAAAAGGACCAACTTGGATTGTAAAAGAATGAACGTTACCGACAATTTCAACGATTTTGAGGCTAATCTTTATTTTCAATTGTGGAATCCCTTTAGAAACTTTTCAAACCCGGGCAACTCTATGATACTTCACGAAGTGGATACTTGCCTTTTATGGGGGCGCCTATAGGGTGCTTGCTAAGACCTAGTGATGCTATTGTAGAACTTTTAGAGTTGTGGTACTTCCGAAAAGTCAAAACGAGGATGTGATGGGGGCGCTTATCACATACTTGTCAAGGCCAATTGGAGATGTCACGACCGTGACTAGGATGTTGTGAGAATCCCGGAAGACGCAACTGAGATGATTACAAGATCCTTGGACATGGTCCTTGGACTCGTCAATTTCAACTTCATCCCCTACTTTATTTTGATTTTAGTCTCGGGGACGAGACTTGTTTTTAGAGGTGGATGATGTAAAGCCTCGGATTTTTAAATAATAAATTTTAATAAATAATAAAATAAAAGAGATTTAGGTAAAAAAAATCGGATATTTGAAAATCCTCATCTTTGCCTTAAAAAAATCGTATTTTAAAATCATTCAAGCGGATTCCGGCCTAATTTTGAAGTGTTATTTTGGTCAAGTCGGAATAAGATCGAGAGAGCGGGTTGCGGGTTTTGAATTTCGGGTAATTGGAAATTGGGTACCACATCCCCTCTTTTCCTAATCTGAGTTTTGTAACTTTCCCAATCTCTTTGGCAAACTTGCAGAGCACTGCCATCTCTGTTCTAATCGGCCTCCCACCTCTGTTTGGCAAGGGCATCACCCACGCCAAAGGGAAGAAGCCAAATTACAGAGATTCCCTCCTCTTCCTTCATTTTACTTTTCAACCCACACAAATCACAACCTCCATTCTTTTTCAATTAAAGGGAAAGAAATGCCCAGCTTCTCCCTAACCTTCTTCTTTTGATTCAATCCACACAAAGTCGTCCTCTCCCCTGTGTTGTTCAGACCGAACACCTCGTTGCTCCTCCTTTCCTTTCCATCGAAGCCAGTGACTGTCCGCGCTTGAGGCCACCTTTCCAGACGTCTGGAGATGCAGCTAGGCCACCCAGCAACGGCCGGAGTAGCCGACGCCGCCCTCCTTCTCTTCCGCCCTGTGTCCGAGATCGGAGAACGGTAAGACTCCGGTTGCTCGATCTTCCTTCTTTCACCTCCTATCAGCATAAAGCTCCTCTTTTAACCTTCCTCTAAGCTTCCTAGGCGGATCCCGGCGAAGAACCATCTCCGATGCGCACGAGCTCCTTTTCTGGCGAAATCGATCGACCTCTCCGAGCTCTTCCTTCCCTCTCTGATTCCTCCGGTGCTCCAAGTCGCCAGGTGCCGAGACTTCTCCTTTCTCCTCCGAATCCAAGCAACAAAAACAGATCTCCGACGAATGGGACAAGGCCGAGTCCAGGAGCTCCGCAGAGCACCACCAACGAGCCGCTCGCATCCCTGTCTTCCGTCAAGGTTTAGTTTCGTTTTTATGCCGATTTCGATTCAAGTGACCTTCAATCCGATTTTTGCTCATTCCTCGTCCCTTCCTAGACTCAAGCTGAGGTTTCCCTCCCGTGTTGCAGCCGGAGTTCCCCTCGGAATCGGAATCGCGCCGCGCCTCGGTAATCCCTCTTTTCTTCCTCTCCTTCCCTTGCGTTTGAATCTGTGTGAGTGGGTTGGGGTCGAAATTTCCTTTCGGTCGGGATTAGGTGAGTATGGGGTCGGAAGGGAGCCGCCGGTGGCCTGAGTTCTCTCCCCCTTCCCTTCGCTCCTCGTCGTCGCTCTGTCTTGTCTATAAGGAGATGGTCTCCAGATCCCTCATGTTCTCTCTTTGTTGGGCTTGGGCCTATTTTATTTCGAATTCGGGTCATATCTCATTTCATGGGTTTTCAGTTGGGGAGAGTCAAAGACCCGGGTATGAGTTCGGGCCGGGTCTTCCCTCTTTTTTCTGTTGGTCCGAGTTCTGGGTTGGGGATCCGGTTTTGAGGTTCCGAGTTGGGCCTTTCCTTTGGGCTTGGTTTCAGGTTAAATGGTTGGGCTTGCTGATTTTGAGTTGTGTTAGTTGTTGTTTTACTATATACCTAATGTTATATGATTATTACGTGTTTTAGTATATTATTATATAATTCGGTTTTTGGAAATATTATTTATGAAATTATTATATATATAATTGAAGTTGTTTCAAAATATTATTAATTGGTAAAGGTTATATGATTTAGATATGTGATTTTGGAAATTTTGAGATGTTTTGTTGATGTATAAATATGGTTGTGAAAATAAAATTGTTTTGGTGATTTAATGTCAGAAATTATTCCATAATGATTACGAAATAAGAAATATGCCGGAATTATTTTAATGGTATAAATTTACAAGTTGATTAAAGATTTAACGTTTGTAAATGGGTTTTGGCCAATTATGATTTGGGAAAATGTTTTGAATATGAGTTGACTTAACTTGATATTTTAGAGTTTGAAAAACTTCGGGAAGTGAGTTTGGAAATATTATTGGTAAGATTTATCGATGAGTTTGATTGGAAATGAAATGATTTTGGTTGATGTTGATCATATCGGAAAGGTTTTGGGAAAACGGTTTCACTATCGGTTGGTTTTGAGTATGCTGAGAACTTGGGTTTCGTGTGTATGAATGTTGAATAGGTAGCTTATGGCAATGACTTGATGATAGGTGTGTATTGCTTTTGGATTGCTTTGGACTTGCATTTGGGCCCTTGCTTGTATTATCCTGCTGTTCTGCATCTTCAGGTAAGTTCCCTAGGGGGCTTACTCAGGTTGGACATTCATGCCTGTTGTTGCATTTTATGTTAGGTGTTGCATATGCATAAAAGCATGCCATGTAGTATCCTGTTTAGATTGCACTAATTGAATGAGCATCTGCTTACTTTATGCGTTTGAAACAGAACGACCGATAGTCCTAGAGTCTTTACTAGGGTCATAGGGTAGCCCAGTCTCATCGGGCGCCCTGAGTCAATCGAGTCGATATGAGCATGATATGATAGCCCAGCACCATCGGGCAAGCGATCAGATGATATGATATGATTATTCCGTGGTTTGTGTCCCACCACGAGGAAATTGCTACGCTATAGCACCGAACTGGCCAGTCTCTACACTAACGGGAAGGGGTGCGGAGGTAGGAGAGGGATATGCCACTTGGCATTGTCTTTGGCCCTTTACAGTATTTTTACACATTATTATAACTAGAAGCATGCTAGTTTGTTTGACTTTCATACTGCATTAGAGCATCTTTATTAGGTATAACACATACTATGTGGCCTCAGCGAGGACTGCCGGTTCCGCATGAGTGGCTCGATCTGAATCCTTTCCCCGTTCTTCTTTTAAAGGTATTTTTTTTGCAGATTTTGAGTGCTCGATGTCTATATGACAGGGTTCCCTTTTTGCGAATCGAAGAACCTGATCAATTCTTTAACTCGTTATAAATGGTAATCACCCACTTATGATTTGGTTTTGACCCGACTCTGCCGTGGCACCTTATCTCTTAATTTTTTTTTCCGCCTTACTTCCGTTTGAATTGATTTTTGCGACATAGTTCCTAGGACAGGTTAAGGGTACCCAACGGCCCTACGATACTCTTAGGGTTCGAAATCCCTCTTTATTACTGACTTAAAAAAATGAGTTTGAAACCTCGACCCGTACCTGGATTGCAATATCTGAACAAGGGGTTTCATCCCTTGAAACGTAACCCGGAATTTATAACTCTGGGCCGTTACATTATTCTTTTACCTCTCTAACCTCAGCACTGCCTTCTCGCGAGTCGCAAACATGGGTGTCATGAATGGCCCCGGATACTTAGTGCTTCGGACTCCTCACCTGTGTGTCCCATCTCACTGAACTATTATCTCAGCAAGCAGGGTCGATCTACCTTTATCTCCTGAGGTGACCGGATTTTTTTTCACTCATTAAATTTTCCATATATTTCAAACAATTTCCTACCAAACTCCAAATATGATAAACACAACAACCATATAATAATCTCCATCATGTAACATCATTCTCAACATAATCTCCGGATAGGAAATAAGGTAAAGAAATGGGCAATATTTAGAACATGTGGAGCAATAATTGAAATAAGGCATATTATGGCTTTTGTGATGCATAAGCATAGGTAAGACTAGGATATAACAATGAGCATTATATGGAAATATAAAGTCCTCCATCCTCTTATAATGCAACATGTCAAAAACAATATCAAATTTTACCTTCTTTCATGGTTTCCAATAAAATATGCACTTCATTGTAACTTTCCTTTACTAGGTAATTTCATGCTATATCTCTAATGAATCCAATTTTGCATCGTCGAGTTCAATAAAGCTTCCATGACATTAATCAAAAATTTCAATGGGGGTCATTTTTCAAACTTTGGAAAACATGCATATAAGCACATAAATCAATAATGAATTCCAAAATAGCCATGTATAAGCAATTCATGAAATAAACTTTAAAAATGCACACATAATGTCAAATATATCAAATATGCACAAAGTAAGCCCTTCCCCCACCCCATACTTAAACATTACAGTGTCCTCACTGTAGAAAAACAAGGGTAAAGAAAGAAACTCACTAGACAGGTGTGCAGGATGCCAAAAATCGAATGCTATGATGTAGTCCTGGTCGATTTTAGCTTGCTTCTATCCCTCATGGACCTGAAACAATATAGAAGAGAAATACCCACAATAGAAAACTAAAAGTTCAAAACCAAAAAAAAAACAAAGTCCAAAAGTCTCAAAAAAATAAATGTCTATTTACAAGCTCTAGATTTTATAGTCGCTAGGCCGACTTCTCTTTTAAGCTCAAGGTGGCATCTGCAGGGCCCATGTAGCTTGGGCTTCAAACATGACTCCATTCTTGTCCATCAGCTGTAGTCCGCCTGAATGGATCTTGTTCACACTGAAAGGCCCCATCTTCTTCTTGTTGAATTTGTTAGGAAACCAATGATCCTTTGATTTGGCGACATAGACTTTGTCTCCAACTTCATACTTATTGGGCTCATCATTGGAAATCCTACATAATCGCACATACCAAGGCAAACCTCTCTCATGTATAGATAAATCTTTAATGGAAATAGGAGAAGAAAGATCCATACCTTGGCCTACCTTTGTAGAATCGGACTCTGGGACCTCAGTGTTTGGTCGATTTCGAGTAATAGTACTCGATATTGAGGAGTTGGGCTCTTCTGGTGAACTGCTGGTCGAAGAAGGTGGAGTCGAGGAAGGAGGTTTTTGGTCGACATCGACCAGCTTGCTTGATGTCGAGGAATTTTGCTCGTCTGGTGGACTCTTGATCGAGGAAGGAGCAGTCGAAGAAGAAGGGATTTGGTCGACGTCAACCAACTTGGTCGATGTCGAGTTCTGCTTGGCTTCGGGTTGGTTGCGCGAAGAAGCTGCTGCTGGTGGAGGGTTTTGATTTTGGTCGACGTCGACCAAGTTACTCGATGTCGAGTAACTCTGGTCGACTTCGACCCCATACTTGAATCCTGTCAAGGCATCCGTAAAATAGTTAGTCCAAATTGACGTACCTTGGTCTATGTCGAGTGGATTCTTAGCTTCTTCGTTCAGGATGGCCATGATCTCCTCCACCTGGGCTTCCATATCCCTTTTTTCTAGCTCTTCAGGAGTCATATTTCTTACCTTAGGCTCCCCACAAGTAAAGGAATACTCAATTACCTCCTTGCTGATGTTGAAAGTGAGCACTCCCTTCCTTACGCTTATGTTGGCATCCACCGTCGCCAAGAAGGGTCTTCCTAGAATGATTGGACAAGCAGGGTCCTCCGCCATATCAATAACTAGAAAATCAGCAGGGACGAAGAACTTACCTACTTGTACTGGCACATTGTCCACCATGCCTGTTGGGATGACCACCATGTTGTTGTCCATATAAAGCTTTGCATCCATAGGTTCTAGGGCACCTGGATCCGACCTTTTCTCAAGTATGTCCATATGGCTGCACTCTTCTGCGATCTCAGCCATTGATCGCTTTTTGCTTAGGATCTCTTTGAGGGGTATGGTGACATTGAGCTTCTGTGAAGGGTATGGTGACATTGAGCCTCTGAAGCATCTTCATGTAGCGCTGAAACTTCTTCTCTGCTGGATCCTTTGGAGATTTTGTGGGGAAAGGCAGTTTCTTTTTCTTGTTCGGAGCCAGAAAAGATGTCGGAGGTGTTGCAGCGTCCTCGATGTCGACTTGATGTTGCTCGACATCGACCTGATTCTCCTCGATATCGACCAGTTTCCTCGATGCCGAGTTGAAGTGTTGTGCAGACGAATCTTGGCCAAGTTGTTGCTCGATTTCAACTTGATGTTGCTCGACATCGACCAAATGTTGGTCGACATCGAGTTGCTGTTGGTCGATGTTGAGTTGTTTCTCAGCTTCGTCCTGCTGCTTTCCGACCTCTGGCTCGCGTAGTTGGTACCCGCTTCTGAGCTTTACAGCTGCGATGTGTCCGGTCTTCCCATTAGGATTTGGTTTTGAAGATCCAGGGAGCGTACCTGACTGTTTGGGGACGCCTACTGCTAGCTGGCCAATCTGTGTATCAATCGATTTCCTCCAGTCATCGATTTCTCCAAGCCTAGTGTTGACACCATGCATCTGAGTGTAGACGGAATTGAAGGACTGCTCGGTGTCTGAATAGTTCCTCCGTATTTCCTCAAGGATGGTCTGTAGGTCATCCTTCTTCTGGTCCCTTTCCGGATGTCCTGGAGCTCGGTATGGCGGGGGGTTCCTAGGGGCACCTTGGTTCCATTGTGGTTGATAGAACCTTTGGTCCCTCATATAGCGATTGTGACCCCCTGCGTAAGCTACCTCTTCGGGGGTTTCTGCCATCCTGACTTGCTCTGTGTGTGGGCACTCAGTAGTGGTGTGCCGCTGTGATTCGCATTCGATGTAGGGCTGGTTGACAGAAAGATACTTGACTTGCTTGAGGAGCTTGCGATTCTGATCTCTGTAGTATTGCTCCTTGACATCTGCGTCAATCTCCTTAGAAGGCTCATAGAGGGGCATGGATGGGGATGGCCTGGCATAGATATTTTCATCATAGTTTATCGGAGTCCCATACTTATTGTTGTAGTTGGTAAGCTTGTCGAGGGTAGCCCATGCGTCAGCTGGTGGCATCGTCAGATACTTATAATGAGTATACTGGTTGATCCTATCCTTAGCGGCCAGGTCAAGAGAATTGAAGAAGATCTCCTGAACGACATATGGTGGATGTCCATGTGTAGGGTAGGATCGCAGTAGATCCATATAGCGTTCCCATACTTTTGATAGCGGCTCCACAGGCTTCTGTTTGAAAGCTGTAATCTTTTGGCGGAGGAACGCTGTCTTGGCAGGAGGGAAGAATTTGTTGAGAAACTCCTGCTTTACTTCAGCCCATGTGGTTATGGATCGTGGAGGGAGACCTTCAAGCCACTTCAGTGCTGGACCGGCGAGAGACCATCGAAAAGCCTTCATCTTGACATATTCCAGCGTAGTACCTTCAGCAAGCTAGAGTATGGCACATGTCAGAAAAATTGGTAATATGTTCAAGAGGACATTCATTAAACCTTCCATAGAAGGCATTATTTTTAATTTCAATCAGGAAAGGAGTGCGAATTTCAAAATTATTTTCAGGGATTAGAATGGCCGATTCAGGCACGACGAGAGTCGGGTGCATGTAATCCTCTGCATTGGTAGGATATTGGGCAAGCTCAGCTTCCGCTTGCCTCCTTCGCTCAGCTTCCTGTGTAGTGCGTGCTCTCTCAGCAGTGAGAGCAGTATCCTTGGCGGCTAGTTCTGTCCTAAGCCTATGTATCAGCTGTTCCTGTGTTTCTGCAGCCGCCATTGCTCTTTTCAATTTAGCGTGGACGTGTATATGGCGTTCCGGGTCGTCCAAGGCGTCAAACTCAGGCTGTTGACCAGAACAGCGCATAGACTGCAAAATCAAAACTTAAAGAAAAAGTGAGATCTAACTACCTAAGGCGCGAATGATTGCTTCCCCGGCAACGGCGCCAATTTGTTGTAGGGAGGAAATCGAGTTCAAAATATAGAAATATAGATCAACCCAGATTCGTGCCCACGCAAATAATTACAAGACCTCCTCCTGATGCAGCAGCGACAAGTCAGGATCGATTCTCGAGGAAGCGTGTCAGCGGATCTCAGGTAGCGGATGAATGTCATAGACAAACAATCAATCAACCAGACAGAAATAACAGAGAAAAGCAGAAAAGAAAGCAAAGCACAAAAAACTGGTCGATATCGACCACTGTTACTCGATATCGACTAAGGAAATCGACCAATAGTGCACGAAATCGACTAACAGAAAGCAAAACCAAGCAAAGCAACTCGACATCGACTAATTACCTCGACGTCGACCAAATTTGCTCGAGATCGAGTAACTCAGAAACTAAAATTGCAACTTTTTCGAACGAAAACGAATGTAAACACGAAATTAACTCAATAAACTAAAGACTTCCAAGATCAGGGTTTCAACACCACAACGATAACCATGCAAAATAACACATAAAAGCATAAAAGATCATGCTTTTCATCAAATAACTTTTGTTATTAACAAATAGGAACATAGAGGCTTTCGCATAAACCCTAATTGTTACTAACTCTTTTCACATAATTAACCCAAGTTGTATTAAGATCACTTTCCCTTTAATAACACAAACAAGGATCACCTTCAACTTTCGCAAAAAGAATCATGCTTTCAGGGATAGAAGACGAATTGCATAAAAAGATCAAACCTTTACCGCATCACTTCACATGGCTACCGTCGGGCTCACCCCGACCCGAGAAGTGGGTGGACTACTCGCTCTTCATCATGAATAAATACATCAATAATAAAAGAGAATAACGTTGCATTAAAAATAAACTAAAAAGAAAGCTTACAACCGAACAAGCCAAATCCGCTCTAGCCTTTCCACCTTGCTCTCGCCACAAGCTCTCTCCTCTCCTCTCTCTATGTAACTACTTACTTCTCCTTCTGAAATTGAATGAATTGAAATCAGCCCCTAAGGCTTTATTTATAGGCTTCCAATCTTTGCTAATCAAGGAAGGAAAGTATATCTATATCTAATTCTATCTATCTTTTATCTAACGATTTAAAACATGAAAATAAATAAATAAATCCAAAAAGAAATTATATCTAAAGTAGGTAAATATCTTCTCCTCTTGATAGCACTTGATAGAAACTGATAGAACTTGATGGAATTTGATCTCGAAAATATCTCCATCGGATTCGGGATAGAATCTTAACAAGACTCGGACTACTCGACCTCGGCTTCTGGGGGTCAACTCCATATCGAGTAGTTTACTCGATATCGACCAACTTTTCTCTTTCTTCAGCTTTTTCGTCGATCTCGGCTCCAGGAAGTGAATGTCGACTTGGTTTTTACTCGATATCGGGTAAGTTTCCTCGATATCGACTTGAATCTTCTTGGCTCAGCATCCTTGTCGATTTCTGGGACTCCAGCTCGATTTGGGCTTGGTCGACTTCGACCAATTTGTTCGATGTCGAGCAAATGTGACAGCTCTCAACTTTCTGCTCTGTTCTTGAAACGCACTTTCCCGTATCCTCGTTCGTCGGATTGACGCATATGACCATGTGTTGGAAAGCTCTTTTCGAGGGATACAACTCTCATGAAGACTTGAAAGCTTGATTCGAAATGATGAATGGTGAAAAATGGCTTTTTCTCCAGCTACACCATTCTTAGCTTCTCCATGACCTTCCTTTAAGCTCCAAAGTGCGTCCGATTTCTGCGAAATATAAAAAACACTTGTGTAGACCTCCATATATTGCAAATAAACATAAACTACACAAATTATGTATTATTCTAACCCAAATGTATGAAATGCATGCAGAAATCGATATAAAAGTAAATATAAAACATGGCGAATTAGGCTCACATCACGGCTCATCAACTGCTCATCTAGAGGTTGATAGGAGGAAAACTGCTTTTATCTTACAAGAAGGAAGAAGGGGCATCGAGAGAGGAGGAATCCGGCGAAGTTCTTGAGGTAGACGAGATCCGGAAGGGGTTACTCCGATATTGGCTAACACATCGTTGTCACTGGCTAGATAATAGTATTTGCTGGCTAGCAAGCATAGATCGCAAATATTCGGGCTTCGCATCCGACATGATTGTATTGGTTAAGAACTTTAGTACTTCGTAGTGTTTGGTTTAGATCTTAATTGTTTGATCGCAAATATGTGTTAGATTTTATCATCTTGAGAGCTCCAGCAGGGGTTACTTCTACATTGGCTAAGACATCATTGTCACTGGCTAGATAATAGTATTTACTGGCTAGTAAGCATACATCACAATGGGTTATACTTATACATCGTTGTAAATTTCTTCCTATGTGTTGAAGTGTGTTGTGATTGAAACCATTAATGTTACACTGGACGATGTCATTTGAGAGTAATATAGGTTTGTTTCTAGGATCAGTTATGTACATTCAAAACCACCAAAACCCCAAAGTGTTAGTGAGTTAGAAGCAAACTAACAAAATACTACATTCGACTACACAAAAGAAGAGTTATCCCACTAGACATCGATTTCTTCACCTTACCATCACACGCTTGCTTATGTCCTCCGACGCTTCCGGCGAAGGAACTATCCTCGAGACGGGTACCTGCTTGTCTCCATTATCTTGCTCCTGATGGACCCAAACGACATGCTCTCCTCTATGAGCATTACCTTTCATCTCCGGAGAAACGATTGTCGGTTCTGCACAGGTTTTCTGGTTTATCTTGCCAGTTGTGTGAATTTCCGTACCAGCTAAATTGTTATCTATGCCATCCAAATGGTTATTCATGTCATACTCCAAATTGAGATCAAGAAACGATGTACACCCAACTTTAGTTCGAAATATTTTTTTTCATAAACATATATAAAGTGGGTGTCCATAGATAGATAAAATTAAATTAAGTTCAAAAATAATTTTTTTTATTATTTTAACAAATAAAAATGGCTGAAAATTAGTTTAAAACAATTTAGACTTAAGTTTTGCCACTTGTAACCATCCCATTTGCCCTCTCTCTCCACAAATCTTTTTGTATTTTTTGGCCAAGTGACCTGCTACCGGGTGAGGAAAATTTGCAAAACTAACATTTTGACACTCCCTTGCAATTTATACACTCCATTGACATTTTTGCAAAGTTGGTATTTTTTTGGTATATTAGTGCAAATCATCCATAATTTTAAGCTCCTTAAACTACGTGCACAAAATCCCAATGCCTTATATATCCAATCGGAGAGAGTAAAACCTAATATATGTAAGATAAAATCAAATCTCTTTAGATAGATAGATAGTTAGTTAGGATAAAGATTTATCTTGAGATTAATCTATCTTAGCTCAAGATAAGATTTGCATGTGTATTATATATTGTAATCATATCAAGGGATAAAATACAAGTCAAGTTATACAATCTTACAAGGAATCAGAGCGGGTTTCGATCTTGGCACTTCCACTGTCTTACCTTATCCTATCCATATATGTTTTTTTTACCGTCTAATTGAACGTCGCCGACTCCATTTGCCACGGCTGAGCACCTATTCTCTACCCTTTTAACCCTATCGGTTCTCCTTTACCTGTCTATACATTTTCTGATTCTAGGGGCATTGTTCGCCTTTTTTTTTTACCGGTTGACATGGTATCTAGAGCTTATGTTTTTTTTTTCTCTCTTCAACAAGCCATTCAGCCCTCAGCATTGCTCATCCGCCTTTGTCTGTCACCATGTTCACTTCTCAGTACAACACCACCATTCTTCTGTCTACCGGTAGCTCCACAAATATGCAATTCCCTAACCTTTTCATCAAACTTGATCGCTCCAATTACTACTAATGGAGGAGCATTGTCCTTTCCATTCTTGAAGCCTATGACCTTGAGCCTTATGTTCTCTAAGAACCCATGGCTGCTCCTGCAACCGGTGCTGCTCCCACCCTGGAGTACACGACATTCCGCAAAGACGATCACTTTGTCCTTGTCTCGTTGCACTCCACCCTGTCAGAAAAACTCCTATGCTATGTTGCCAAGGCGACCACCTCCTATGCCGCCTGAACCATGATCTCCTCAATGTTTCAGTCCCAAACACTTGCTCGTCTCATGAATCTTAAAGGCTAACTTCAGAACCTGTCGAAGGTCTCTCTATCTATGATGGATTATATTGAGAAAAAACGATCCATTACTGACGCCCTCGCTAAATGCTAGTACTTTGAACAAGACGACGTTCTCGTCGCCTCTCTTCTTCATGCCCTGGATGCTTTCTATGGAGCGTTCAAGGCTGTTGTTAATGTTCGTGTCGAAGCAGTCATTCCTGATGAGTTAACCGACCTGCTGCTCCATGAAGAGGAACGCCTACAACACGAGTCGAGCCCCTCGGCTGGTGCTAGCACTATTGCAGTTCCTTCACCAGTAACCGCTGACTCTCTTGCACCGCTGACGTCCAACTCCGTATCCAGCACATCTCAGCCTCGATCAGACGCTTCTACTCGTGGTTGTGGTCATGGTGATTGTGGTCGAGGCTGAGGCCGAGGTAGGGTTCGTTCGTTTAATTACTCCTCATATGCCAAATCCTCTTCCCAATGGTCTTCTCGTCCCATTTGTCAGATTTGCGATCGTCCTGGCCACCCCGTTAGGAATTGCTTCAATAGGCTTGATGCCACTCGGTTTCCGTCCATAAATGTTCCCAAATCGGCTAATCGCGCAGCCATGGGGTCATTTGTTGATCCATCGTGGTATGTGGATGTCACTAACAGCTTGAGAAATCTCTCCCTTTGATCCGAATATGACGGTACTGATCACCTTGCTCTTGGAGATGGTAAAACCATCCCTATTACTCATACTGGCTCCTCTATTGGTCATTCTTTATCTCTACGCAATGTACTTGTTGTTCCCACAATTGCCAAAAATTTACTTGCAACATCCCTTACCAGAGACAATGATTTTTTTATTGAGCTTCATCATAACCATTGTTTTGTGAAAGATTTGCAGGGTCGGATGCTCCTGAAGGGAACAATTGAAGACGGATTTCATCCGTCCCCAAATCTAGTTCTGCTTGTTTTGATTTAGTTTATGCTTACGTTTGGGGTCATGCGTCAGTACCTTCAATTTATGGAAATAAATACTTTGTTCAATTCGTTGATGATCGTAGTAAATTTTGTTGGATTTATTTCTTGTCTCTCAAATCCCAAGTGTTGCAAACATTCGAAATATTACATAAAATGGTTCAAACCCAATTTCAATCTTCCATTAAGTAACTCTAAATAGATGGTGGTGGTGAGTTTATGGCCTTTGTAACGGCCCGGGATTATGATTTCCGAGTTACGTTTCGAGGGATGAAACCCCTCGTTGGAATCTTGCGCCCCGAGTACAGGTTGAAAGTTGGAAACCGAAGATTTGTAGTTTAAAGTGGGATTTCGCACCCAAATCCGGAAGGTCCGTTGGAGACCCCGGGGTAAAGCCCTGTACCTGTCCTAAGTTTACAACGCGGAAAACCCTTTTACATTACAAAGGACATAAGTTCTGAAAAAGATACAATCAGTGCCACGGCAAAGCCGGGTCAAAATAGAGTGTAAGTGGGAACAAATCCCAAAAGCATGAATATGGTGAAGTCAGGTTTTAAACACTCACTCTCCGCCATATGAATGGACCCCGTCATAATAGCATCAAAATCAAGCAGTATATCGGGTACCTGAAACTATACCACCAAGTCAGGGCAAGAGTCCGCCCGCGGGTCCTCTGACCGCTCTGAGGACATATAATACGCCTATACCTAAAATAAAGGATGCTATAATGCAGTGCTTGAATTCAACTCACACAAGCATGCTGACAAATTATATATATATGTAGAAAACGATTAAATGGATTAACGGAGGGAAAACCTGTCGTTGATCCGCCAAAGAAAACTCAAACCTATAGCACGTATAGCAATAAGCAAGAGGTCGATCCACAGGGAAAGTTATAATTCAATTTTGATTCAAGTGTCAATCAAAGTAACCAATTTGGGGGGTTTTTGTGTGTGAAAGTTCCGCCTTTTATCAAAGCGGAGTAAAGAAAGCAAAGTAAATGAATTTGTTTTAGACAATTAGGAGAAACAGTTCTACCTACAATTTTCCACTTTATTTGGTTGAAGCGATCCTTGTAACTTCTTTTTGTCCTATTAAGTTTCCTATGAATGCCCTTGTCCCGACCTAATATAGTTACTAGTCCAATCAGTCCTAGAAACCCTTATCAATCGAACAGTCCCTAAAGAAGGATTTAACCCAATTGATAGCTTTAAGTTCAGAGATTAGCCAAGGTATTTACAGTCCCTAAAGAGGGATTTAACAACACATTCAACTTCCTACTCATTCAATTAGTTCAATCAGCCTTAAAGGAACAAGTTTGCAACTTAGGTTAAGGTTCACAATCAGGAATCTACAAAACCTTAGCAATTGAATTGATTCTAACTAGTTGCGCGGGCTAGATAGAATAAAACAATAGACAATCAAGCACAAAGAAGTTGAAGCATTCAAATATAGGAAACAATGAACAACGAGAATTAGAAACTCACAATCAATCCAAATAATGCTTCAAATTGCAGGCAGAATAGATGAGTTTAGTTCCTCATGGAAGACATCGCTCAAAATCTCTAAAGTGTCTGATAAAAGAATAGAATAAAAGCAATGGAAAATAAACTAAAATTGGCCTTATAAAAGATCCAAAGTCGGCCACCAAACAACTAGAATAAAACTAGGGTTTTTATTAAATTAAAACGCAGAGTTCACTCGCTGACGCCAAATGCTGCGTCTGCAGCATGGATGTTGCGGCTGCGACATCAGTCGTTCTCCCATATCCCGCTGCAGTGGCCCTAGCGGCGGCCGCGTCATGCATGCTGCGGCCGCGGCATCTTATCTTTCACGGAAAATCTGTTTCGAATTTGCTCTTCTTGTCAAAAAGAAAGTTGTAGTTCTCTAAAAGAGCTTTCCAACGCATGGTCAAAATAGTCAATCGGACAACCGAGGCCTCCATAAAGTGCAAAACAAGTTCAGCATGTCTAGCGACAACTTCTGCAGACTTGTTCTTCGTTTAGGTCCGCTTCTTCTTCTCAGGACCTCTTGAGATCTTCATGTAAGCTTCTCCGATCAACTAGACATTCTCATCTAATGCGTCACCAACCCATGTCTCATCCTCGGATCCACAGTTGCCTGAAATAACCAATAAAAGTGTGTAGATTTCGACTCCACCAACATAAAGAGCAAATATGCAAATTGTACTTAAACCATGCATGATATGCATCATAAGTAAACTAAATGCAACCTATTATGACCTTCTAAATGCATGCTATCAAACTCCCCCACACTTAAGCTTTTGCTTGTCCTCAAGCAATGAAAAACAAAGATAGAATTGATCATCCCACAAATAAGATCTTCATGCTATAGTTTTAGAAAAACAACATCAAGCCATAGGAGACATGAATGAGAGAACAAATATCCTAGCGAATATATGAGCGATCCAATAGTAACGGAAAATTTAATCCAACCTCACCCGGATAATGTGTTTCACTCAAGCTCTCATGTGTTTAGGCTTTAAAGTCCAACTCTCAACTCAATTCAAAATGCTCTATACACCGTGAAAGTTATCACTTGCAAACAACATCATGAGGACTTTTATAGGGTTGTAATGGGGCTTTGGTAGGAACATAAGGCATGAGAAATATTTAGGCTTGTGGTGCTAAAAATCCGGGAAAAAGGAACAACAACCAACCAGAACAACACCAAAACTTCCATACTTCGCAAACCATTCCAATAACATAAACTCCAATACACATCAATAAGCACTCTTCGATTTCAATAGCCATACAACTTATGCAATTTTTCCATTTGGAAGATGACTTCTTTTCTTTTCTTTTATGCTTACTTTTGCCCCTAGGTGAATTTTATCCTCCCTAGGTCTAAACTTACTAGACTTTTACTTCTAAGTGAATTTTATCCTCCTTAGGCCCCTAGTGACAAGTCATCTCTATTATGCAAGAAGGGTTACCTTATTTCGGCTATGCCTCTCGCAATACACAACCATACATACATCATCTCCACTCAAAGCAACTCCAACATATAGATTTTTCACCAATTCTCCTCCTAATTCCCGGATAGGGTTAGGCTAATCATTGGCTATGATATATTTTTGTGGAGCTATATAAAAAAAAATAGGCTTTAAGGGTCAAATGGGCTTCAAGCAAAGGATAATGCAAAGGGTAGATAAGGTATAATATGGCTAAAGAAAACATGCCTCAATCATTTGAAATTCACAAGCAACAAACATGTGCAATACGGTCATGAAAAACAAGCATATGAAGAGTATAATCACACAATAAAAGCAAAATGGAATAATATGTAAAGTCTCTATAAGGCCAAAATCAAACTCACAAGGGTTATATTATTTTTTAGATTTCAATTTAACCTCAACTATGAACCATACTTGCTCAATTATATTCTCAAATCATGCTCCAAAAATCATTTTCAAGCAATTCAATCAAATCATGGGATTTATGCAATAAGATCATAAAAATAAATTAGAGGACAAACTAAACCAAGATGGGTATCTTTAATAACACCTAAATGCAATGCATGATATTTTTGTGAATTTTTTTTAATGTGATATATGAATAAAAATAAATATGAAGACATAAATCAACATGATAACATACATAAACATGATATGCAAACTCTATCTATATGCAATGCAATCCCTCCCGTACACTTAAACCTTTCATTGTCCTCAATGAAACATAAAAGACAACAAAAAAAATAAAAACATAGAGGAAGAGATGAATGAAATACTCACAATGTGGTGGATGTTTCTCTATAGGTCGGATCTGAGCATTGCGGTGGGTTAAAGGCGGCGACCTTTCCTGAAAGGTTACTCTATCCGAAAACTAAAAACAACTATTTAATGCCTAATGGAAAACCTAATTTATTGAGGAATTGAAATAACTAAAACTTACCTCGGGTTGCCTCCCGAGAAGCGCCTTTCTTTAATGTCATTGGCTTTACTTATTCTCAATCTCAAGACCTTATCTCTCAGACATTGTCAAGGCCCTCAGTAGCCTATCATATTCCTGTGCACACATCTTACAAGGCACATCATAGCACAATAAATTGAAAGCATAAAATGTGGAACTCAAGAACCCTTTCAATCTAACAAAGAGTCTAGCATGACTCTTTGCAGAAGGAATATGATACCACCAACACAGTTCTGCTGGTGGCTTCTAAAAATAGCAATCAAAAGAATAAACATAATCACCATTACCTTCAAAATTGCAAAAGTTTACCTTGATTACCTCTTGAGCCTCAGCCGATGGCTCTAGACCTGGTTCATCAATGGGCGAGCTCAGAATGGATGTTGCAGATGGAGTAGGAGACACATCACATGTAACCTCATGAGTCGACTCATGAGATTCCAAGTTAGGAAGCACTAGACCCTCTCCTCCATCGTCGAAGACACTATCGTTGTCTGCAACCAATTCCTCCTCTTCTTCTTCGAAGCTCCTTTCTTTCTCACCTTTTGCACTTAGAATTTGAATGAGTTGGCTCATCTGATTCTCCAATTTTTTACAACGGCTCGTTTGTTCCTCCATGTTTCCAATTCGGCTCATTTCTCCTTCCTCTAACTCCTGCACCACTTGAGTAAGAGTGTGCAATGGATCCTCCAGGTGTTTGACAGAGTCCTCCATTGGCGGATAAGACGTAGCGAGCAAGACTTCTTGTGAAACATGGTAATCCATATAAAAGAAAAAATCCTACAACCTCGACAATCCTCCTAGCCGCTTCAGGCCTCCGTTACTCAGGTGCTCAGCAAGCGCTCGTGTCTCAACAGTCATCCCATCAATTGTGCACATAATCATATCTTGGATGCTGAATTGTTAACCCCATGAACCAAGGTCGTCAACATACTCATGCAATCTAGTGAAGTATTGGTGAAAGTTCTCACCTTCAAACTGCGCTAATCTCAACATCTTAAAAAGTTAGTAGCAAGGGCGTTGTGAACCGTAAGATTGGTTCACAACGGGTTAGATATATGCACAAAAATCAATAAATACACAAAACAAAGAAATAAACAACTTAGAGAAGATCGATCTTCTCTAAATTGTTTTGCACCAATCTGTTTATAGTTTATTTTGCTTTCTTTCTTGTTTCAATCACCAAAACCCCCCTTTCTACTAATTGGTAAATACACATTGTGGAGAAATACTTGATTCTCTGTGGGATCTACCTCTTAATTACTTGCTATACTAGTTTGTAGGTTTGAGTTTTATTTTGATACGATTTACGCGACTAAAAATCGTCCATCATGGATCCACATATAATGCCAAGTGGCATGTCCCAGATCTCCAACTACATCATACATGTCCGTACCACAACCGAGGTAGGACGCCAGTCATGCCGAACCAGGTATAATCAACCATTCATGCCCATACCACAACCGAGGTAGGACGCTCGGTCGTGCCGCACCATAAATATATAAATCAATCAGACTCTAACAGGAAAACCCGATGATGCTGGGTTGTCCTATGACCCTAGCAAAGACTCTACGACTCACAGATAACGGCCGTTCTGTATTCAAACGCATACATAATAAGAATGCTCATTCATAAGTGCAAGTCCTAAGCATGACACTACATGGAATGCTTTTATGCATATGCAACACCTACATACTATATGACACATCAGCCAGGAGGTACTGGTTACTGAGTAAGCCCCGGAGGTACTTACCTGGCTAGAAGATCAGCAAAAGAAGGATCCAGCACACAATAGTCACGATCACAGAGTATCACCTAAGTACATAACGATAATACACTGAGTATACGTCTCTAGCCACTCTGAACACATATATATCACACATTCATACAAGCAGATAATTAACAAGCTCGCATCCACCATACTTTCAGTTCATCACGATCAATCATCTCTTATCTCATACTATTCATCATAACTTGTCAAATTATCAGCTTAAAATAACCTCCCTATCATACTTAGCCAAATTCGCATATTACTATTTCATACTCATACTTTCCATAAGGATATATATAACATTATCATCATAAGTATCGATCATTTAATTTCTTCTAAAAATCACCACAATATCATGCTATTAGCCATACATATCATGTCGTTAGTCAAACGATCATATTATCATGCTAGTTAGTCATCGAATAAGTCTTATTCCCATGTTAGTTTCAAATCCCAGTTAAATATGTAAGTATTCCGACCCTTGAAAATACTCGCTAAATTCTTTTTCAAATTTATTATATTAGATATAATATTTTAAAATACCATTTAATAAAACATCCTTAGAGAGTATTTTTAAATCTTTTATGAAATAATTCCAACCCATTTGTATTCGATAAAACCAACCCTTTATAAATCTCCCGATATAATATTTTATCTTTTAAATCCTCAAATAATATTATAATATATATTAATTACCGTTAATTAGTTAAATAATAAACGGATAACCTGAACCGGGCTCGTAATAACGAACTCCCAACCGGTTCAATTTTAACGCACGCGCACACACACACACACACACACACACACACACACACACACACAAGTTAGCAGAATGAGGGACCACAAGAGCCACGCGCCGACCATGGCTCACCTATGGCTCGACGTCGCTCGCCGGCCACCGCGCCCAACTGCGCCCTCAGCTCCGCCTAGTCTCACTACTGAAGTCCGTTGGGACTCGGGATCGGGGGTCATCTGCATACGTGCGCCCTTTCGCTAATAGCCCAGCACATAAGCCGAACAGGGTTCCATCCTAAAACCAATTGGCCATAGGAGGAGTAACCCACTAGCTAATATACTATGGCTTCTTTGTTTATATAATCAATGTGGGACTTTTTGTCTCTTTACATTCTCAACACGCCCCAGCAAGTGCAACTAGGGTTGTCTTTCACCTCTAGTTGACACTTAGACAATGGGTCTATCATCTCATTCTCTTTTTAGCTAGCCTAGGATCGAGAGTCGGGCCCGTTTGGCTTTTCCGCTCTTATACCATACTGAAGTCCGTTAGGACTCAGGATCGGGGGTTGTGTGCATACGTGCTCCCTTGCGCTAATAGCCTAGCACATAAGCCGAGCGGGGTTCCATCCTAAAACCAATTGGCAATTGGAGGAGTAACACACTAGCTTATATACTATGGCTTCTTTGTTTATATAATCAATGTGGGACTTTTTATCTCTTCACATTCTAAACACGTCATCGTCCTCATTCCATCCTCGTCTTCCCAGCTCGCTCTTCTCCGCTCACACACGATGCTCGTTCGCCCCCTCGCTCGCCTCGCCTCGCGCTCGCTCACGCCTCTCCCGAGCTCGCCGGAGCTCTCGATCTCACCGGAGCCCTCGACCTTGCCCCAGCATCCCACACTCAGCTCTCACTCTCTCTTCCTGACCAATAAGAAAGAAGGAATGAACGGTATAAGGAAGGGAAGAAACGAAGCTCACAGAGGTGATTTCGCGACTTCGGAGCTCTCGATCGGAATTCTAGGCTTCGTCGGTGGCTTGCGATGGCTCGTCGAACCTGCTCCGGACATGGGTGAGTCTGATGGAGGAGCTCGGGGGTGATTTGGATCGGAAACGAAGGAAAACGGCTTGTCGGAAGATTGTTCGCGCTCGAACGGGGCGATGGAGTTCCGGTGGCTTGCGACGGCGCTAGGAGCTTCTAGGCTGCTCCGGCTGCTGGCGGTGGCTCCGAGGGGTGCGTGGATCCTTCCGCTGGCAGCTCCTGGTGGGAGGAGGGAAGAAGGAGGAGAAGACGGTGGTGTGTGTGGTGGTTGAAGCTGCGACAACGATGATGGAGCGATGGTTATGGTGAAACGATGATGGAGTGCAGCAGAAGAGTTGGGAGGAGCTCAAGAATTTGAAGAAGGGAGAGATTTGAAGTGATTGGGGAGATGGCGTACAGAAGAAGGGAACGGAGTAGCTGGCTCCGGGTTGCAGAGGGTAGGGGAGGGGCTGATTTGACGGGAACCGGTGGGGTATTGGACCGGTAATAAATGCGGCATCAGTCAAATCACATACCCGGTAAAATAATCCTGAATACGTGAATTTCGAAACCCAAAATTAGTTTCCGAATATTAGTTTTCCGAATCCCTCTTTCTCGATCAATTAGATTTTTAAAATCGAAAAGGATATCGCCATCCGATAATTATTTTAAATTCGCGAGGTAATATGACAGAATCGTTCAGCAAAATTTTAAATTCGAGTCGGAATCCGTTAAACGAGCTTTTAATTCAATTTAAATTCATTTTAGTTCTCTTTTTCAGAACAATTAGGATTTTGAAAATCCGAGACTAAAATTATTTTAAAACTGGGGATGAAGTTTGAAATTGGTGAGTCCAAGGATCATACTATTGATCCCGTAAGCATCTCATAAGTGCCCCTACGAGATCCTCACAGTACCGTTGCCGTGATCATAATATCCCCAATAGACCATAGCAAGAATGTAATATGGGCCCCTACCACATCCTTACTCCGACTCCTCGGTCATATCATAACTCAAAACATAACAACGTCCTCTTTAAAACACCATTCAAAACTTCAAGTTCGGCATTAGTCAAAAGCATTTCTAACCTCTCCATTCATCCTACCATCCACCTCTAAAGGCAAATCACATATTCCCTTCCTAGGTTCCATGTTAGAATCCAATCTCATCAATTCGATTCTGTCATCCTAGTAATTCCAATTCAAGGCATCATATATCATAACAATTGTATCACACATTCATAACCATGTCATACTCATGTCACGGACAGTCACATAGAATAACATATCTAGCATCGTATCATTCATGTTAGGATTTATCACATCATCTCACATAAGTTACACACCATATCAATGAGATAAGAACGTCATGTGAATCAAATAAGCATATCATATCAATCAGCTAAGCACGTCATACTCATGCTACTGCCAAGTGTCATCGCATTCGAGGCCAACAAGTACTTCCTTACATTAGCATCCCATCGAGTTCAGGGAATAACTATGTTAGTTCTAACAGTTCACTATTGTCAACGACCATACATCATAGAATCAACATCGTCTATAGCATAGAATTCACACCACATTTGGCCCCAAGTAAAGGATACGCTAGATCACATCCTCAAGAGAACCTGCCTATAACTACCAATCATGACAAGACACGGCCATTACCCATCAGCTCTTACATTACGATCAAATTCACCGAGGTCTACCAACCCAAATCACTACTAGTTCTAGACACCATTGCATCCCGCTCACATACAACCTTTCTAGCCTCATAACTACCCGCAATCAAGGCCAATTACCTAACCCCACTACTAGTTATTCCAACTCATATGCCATCAAGTCATCTAAGGGTCAATCCACTTCGACATCCCGATGTCCTACCTTTCATTCGACTACTTAAAACTATCTCTCGGAGTTCCCAAATCACAAGATTCCCTCATTTCGACAAGCTGAACTACTCGATCTACTACCAAGACTCCATATATAACACGTCCTTGCCCTAGGGGTCCCATATGAGTCCCATCTTTACCCTCTAAGAGAAATTCCAAGTCCTTAACTAAACCGCTCTCACGATTGATCTAGACACCTCTTAATAATCCAACTCATACTAGCCATCTCACACCTACCACTCTCGACCAACTCTTACGCAGAAATTCATCTCGTGCTACTCCCAACCACAAATTTCCAAGACCCTCATCACCAGCGCCTATCCTCAAAATTCAACCACTGATTTTACCTACTCATCCCCTGGGCATACTAACCCGCCTCACAACACTTCCCCTCAACAATCCTCCCGATCAACACCTAACTTGCCCATCCACCTCTAGAACTACGCCAACTGCCTATACTCACACCCACTCGTAAGGTCACCCTCATGCAACTAGTCTAGACCTCAATTGCTACCCACCTATCCTAAACGCTCACACTGCGCACCCACTACTTACCGACACTCCTAGCTAGGATATCTTCCTCAAAATTTCAACATACTAGCCCCACTCCCCACCTAAGACTTACCTAGAAGCTCATCTATACTCACGAACCACTATCTTCGACACATCCCAATGCACTCGGCTCTACTCAAGCTAACGTATCATTCCTGCACCCCATCTCACACAACCAAAGACCCAATCCGAAGACCTCAATCCGCCTGCCACTTTTTGACCCGTCTCACCGAAGAATCTCATGACTTAAGTTCAAGAAGAAAGCACTACCAAACATATAACCCATAACCTACTCACCAGCAAGTCAGTATACCAAGCACCAAGGCACATCATCATAGAAATAAGTTAGTCAGGCAATCATTGCTACCAGTTCAGAACATCCGTCATCACACATTCAATTATGTCAGTTCTAGGCCTATCACACAACATCAAGTCCGATTAGTATAGAAGAATCCACGATTTGAATTAAGAATGCTCTTCCTCGTGTCAGCTGGGAGGAGCCTGTTCACAACTGTCATCTTTGAAGCATATTCGTCCTTTTTGCCATCGGTGACGTTGTTCCTAGGGCCTAGGGGTCATATGTCCATCACACTTCCACTGCGTCGCTTCGGTGCCATTCACTCGTTCGCCCGTTCTTCCATGTCGTCATTCATCAGGGGATTGCGAGGGGTTACAGGTTACAGAGATAGGGGAGGGACAAGGGGGGACAACACGACTTCCATAAGCATTCAGACATGGTCCACAACTAGAGACGACAAGATCAGAGACCAGATCCCACCCCGAGAGTTACAACGATGCCCTTAGGGTATTCCATGAAGTTATAATTGTGGTACGTAGATACATAATAATCACGAATATCATCACATCATTACACACTAACATGCACCTATCTCAAGGAGTAGCGATCTATGCATTCATAACATGTTCATCTCATCCACTTTACACGTTCACAAGAGAAGCTAGCAACCTATCATTTCATTCATTAATCATACTTGACATACTAAGAACATACATGTACGAACGAATATGGGACATGCGTGGAATAAGTTGCATTAGTTTTAACAACATCAAAGGACATTATATACATGACTTATCACTCAGTTAGATACACATAAGCAGGTCGTAATATCATGGGGCCAAGGCAAGCACGCTAGGATGTACCTATCACATCATATACATCTATATTCACATAGTATGACAAGGACGACACATGATCATACGAGGGCCTATAATTGGGAGACATAGGTCCTACATGATACTAGAAATGTTCATTAAACAATACACAATCAACATGGTCTAATTAGATTAATTCAGCATGCTAGGATAGTCATCTCATATATTAATCATATACATGACACAACGAGGGTTGACCACACTATCATGGGCCTAATTCATGGGAAGACAATAATCATGGAAGTTCCATACATATGACACATACATCGCCTCATAAGAACCACCGTGCAAGATATCAGGCAAGTCATGCTGAAATACATCAATATACTATGTCATGTAACCACAAGAATGACTACTACTATAACCAACAGAATTCTCCAAGGCCATTCACCGACTCATCACCCCGTTTCCCCATGAGGCGCTAGTATCACTCGCTGGGTTAGGACATTCACGCTGTTTCCGAGAGGTGAGGGTAGAACTTGTGTTTAGCCTCTTGTGGCAAGAAGACATGGTTGGCCATTACGAGGATCGAAAGGGATGACTCCATAAGACAACTCACTTCTATCTCGAAACGATTTAAATCCTCACTCCCACTAACATACTCAGGTAACCCTCTCATCCGACATGATTTCCGAAGGTATTTAGTTGACCGACCTAAATTTCTCGGGAAAGACCCCAACCATAGGTACGAGACTCGATAGAAGCATCGATGGTGGGATCCGAAAAAAGACTTGAAACAGGGAGAGCGGATGCTTCTCGACCCTTGCTAACATGCCTAGATGTTTTGGTGGGGGCAGAAGACGGAGTTAGAACCAACAGGGTGTTTGAATTATTGCAAGGCTATTCTGACAAGACATGAATTCAGATTACATAAGAACAAGGTTTTCTCCCACTATCCCGTTTGCACAGTTATTCAACACATGATTCAAGTTAGGGCATATCGATTAGTTCTCTAGCCTAAGCATAATAGCATTCAACACGAAAGCAATCAATGGGATAATATGATCCACTTCAAGGAGGATCGCCCTCAGACCCAATTTATAAAGCACAGAGATGATCTATGCTACCCTTCGAGGGGCAGCTGACCGGAGGGGCAAAAACCTCACGACCTCCTAACTCAATACTCCAACCTCTTTGGTGTTCCTTGGAGTCTTCTAGGCCCATCTGTAAATAAAAGCTAGTATTTTGCCTACCGTTCTCCGAGTTCTACATCCATAAGGGATGTCTATCGCCTTTGTCTCTACCCCCGAGATTGTTTCCTTTTATTTATTTATGTTTAATTCCAATTAAATTCATTTTGCTCTTTATAAAAAAAAACTCAAAACCATTTCAAAACATTGGGCGATTTTTAAAACCTCTTCAACCTATTGTACTCGGATTGCAAAACCTGGCTCTGATAACACCTTTGTAACGGCCCGAGATTATGATTTCCGAGTTACGTTTCAAGGGATGAAACCCCTCGTTGGAATCTTGCGCCCCGAGTACAGGTTGCAGGTTTGAAACTGAAGATTTGGAGTTTAAAGTGGGATTTCGCACCCAAATCGGGAAGGTCCGTTGGAGACCCCGGGGTAAACCCCTGTACCTATCCTAAGTCTACAACGCGGAAAACCCTTTTACATTACAAAGGACATAAGTTCTGAAAAAAGATACTATCAGTGCCACGGCAGAGCCGGGTCAAAATAGAGTGTAAGTAGGAAGAAATCCCAAATGCATGAATCTGGTGAAGTCAGGTTTTAAACACTCACTCTCCGCCATATGAATGGACCCCGTCATAACAGGATCAAAATCAAGCAGTGTATCGGGTACCTGAAATTATACCACCAAGTCAGGCCAAGAGTCCGCCCGCGGGTCCTCTGACCGCGCTGAGGACATATAATACGCATATACCTAGAATAAAGGATGCTCTAATGCAATGCTCGAATTTAACTCACACAAGCCTGCTGACAGTTTATATATATATATGCAGAAAATGATTAAATGGATCCACATATAATGCCAAGTGGCATGTCCCAGATCTCCAACTACATCATACATGTCCGTACCACAACCGAGGTAGAACGCACGGTCATGCCGAACCAGGTATAATCAACCATTCATACCCATACCACAGCCGAGGTAGGACGCTCGGTCGTGCCGCACCATAAATATATAAATCAATCAGACTCTAACAGGAAAACCCGATGATGCTGGGTTGTCCTATTACCCTAGCAAAGACACTACGACTCACAGATAATGACCGTTCTGTATTCAAATGCATACATAATAAGAATGCTCATTCATAAGTGCAAGTCCTAAGCATGATACTACATGGAATGCTTTTATGCATATGCAACACTTACATACTATATGACACATCAGGCAAGAGGTACTGGTTACTGAGTAAGCCCCGGAGGTACTTACACTGAGTATACGTCTCTAGCCACTCTGAACACATATATATCACACATTCATACAAGCAGATAATTAACAAGCTCGCATCCACCATACTTTCAGTTCATCACGATCAATCATCTCTTATCTCATACTATTCATCATAACTTGTCAAATCATCAGCTTAAAATAACCTCCCTATCATACTTAGCCAAATTCGCATATTACTATTTCATACTCATACTTTCCATAAGGATATATATAACATTATCATCATAAGTATCGGTCATTTAATTTCTTCTAAAAATCACCACAATATCATGCTATTAGCCATACATATCATGTCGTTAGTCAAACGATCATATTATCATGCTAGTTAGTCATCGAATAAGTCTTATTCCCAAGTTAGTTTCAAATCCCAGTTAAATATGTAAGTATTCCGACCCTTGAAAATACTCGCTAAATTCTTTTTAAAATTTATTATATTAGATATAATATTTTATAATACCATTTAATAAAACATCGTTAGAGAGTATTTCTAAATCTTTTATGAAATAATTCCAACCCATTTGTATTCGATAAAACCAACCCTTTAAAAACCTATATAATATTTTATCTTTTAAATCCTCAAATAATATTATAATATATATTAATTACCGTTAATTAGTTAAATAATAAACGGATAACCCGAACCAGGCCCGTAATAACAAACTCCCAACCGGTTCAATTTTCACACACACACACACACACACACACACACACACACACACACACACACACACACACACACACACACACACACACACACACACACACACACACACACACACACACACACACACACACACACACACACACACACACACACACACACACACACATTATCCGTACCAGGCCCGTAATAACAAACTCCCAACCGGTTCAATTTTAACACACACACACACACACACACACACACACACACACACACACACACACACACACACACACACACACACACACACACACACACACACACACACACACACACACACACACACACACACACACACACACACACACACACACACACACACACACACACACACACACACACACACACACACACACACACACACACACACACACACAAGTTAGTAGAATGGGGGACCACAAGAGCCACGCTGGCCATGTTCCTCCAAATCACGATGGAACTCCCGCTGGCCATGGCTCACCTACGGCTCGAAGTCGCCCGCCGGCCACCGCGCCCAACTGCGCCCTCTGCTCCGCCTAGCTTGTATACTATGGCTTCTTTGTTTATATAATCAATGTGGGACTTTTTGTCTCTTCACATTCTCAACACGCCCCAACAAGTGCAACTAGAGTTGTCTTTCACCTCTAGTTGACACTTGGACAACGGGTCTAGCATCTCATTCTCTTTTTAGCTAGCCTAGGTTCGAGAGTCGGGCCCGTTTGGCTTTTCCGCTTTGATACCATACTGAGGTCCGTTAGGACTCGAGATCGGGGGTCGTGTGCATACGTGCGCCCTTGCGCTAATAGCCTAGTACATAAGCCGAGCGGGGTTCCATCCTAAAACCAATTGGCAATAGAAGGAGTAACACACTAGCTTATATACTATGGCTTCTTTGTTTATATAATCAATGTGGGACTTTTTGTCCCTTCACATTCTAAACACATCCTCGTCCTCGTTCCATCCTCGTCTTCCCAGCTCGCTCTTCTCCGCTCGCGCACGACGCTCATTCACCCCCTCGCTCCCCTCGCCTCGCGCTCGTTCACGCCTCTCCCGAGCTGGCCGGAGCTCTCGATCGCACCGGAGCCCTCGACCTCGCCCCAGCCTCCCACACTCAGCTCTCACTCTCTCTTCCCGACCAATAAGAAAGAAGGAATTAACGGTATAAGGAAGGGAAGGAACGAAGCTCACCGAGGTGATTTCGCGACTTCGGAGCTCTCGATTGGAATTCTGGGCTTCGTCTGTGGCTCGCGATGGCTCGTCGAACCTGTGCCGGACATGGGTGAGTGTGATGGAGGAGCTCGGGGGTGATTTGGATCGAAAACGAAAGAGAACGGCTTACTGGAAGATTGTTCGCGCTCGAACGGGGCGATGGAGTTCCGGTGGCTTGCGGCGGCGCTAGGAGCTTCTGGGCTACTTCGGCTGCTGACGGTGGCTCCGAGGGGTGCGTGGATCCTTCTGCTGGCAGCTCCAGGTGGGAGGAGGGAAGAAGGATGAGAAGACGGTGGTGTGCGTGGTGGTTGAAGCTGCGGCGATGATGATGGAGCGATGGTTATGGTGAAACGGTGATGGAGTGCAACAGAAGAGTTGGGAGGAGCTCAAGAATTTGAAGAAGGGAGAGGTGTGAAGTGATGGGGGAGATGGCGTATAGAAGAAGGGAACGGAGTAGCTGGTTCGGGGTTGCAGAGGGTAGGGGAAGGGCTGATTTGACGGGAACCAGTGGGGGATTGGACCGGTAATAAATGCGGCATCAGTCAAATCACATACCCAGTAAAATAATACTAAATACGTGAATTTTGAAAACCAAAATTAGTTTCCGAATATTAGTTTCCCGAATCCCTCTTTCTCGATCAATTAGATTTTTAAAATCGAAAAGGATATCGTCATCCGATAATTATTTTAAATTCGTGAGGTAATAGGACAGAATCGTTCATCAAAATTTTAAATTCGGGTCGGAATCCGTTAAACGAGCTTTTAATTCGATTTAAATTGATTTAGTTCTCTTTTTCAGAACAATTAGGATTTTGAAAATCCGAGCCTTTACAATAACCTCATACCTACAACATCATGGCATCCACCACCGCATCTTCTGCCCCCATACCCCATCTCAGAATTGCGCTGTTGAGCGTCGTTATCGCATAGTCCAAGAAAAAGGCCTCTCCCTCCTCACTCATGCTGGTCTACCCTTCGTATATTGGGAACAAGCCTTTCACACTGCCTTATACTTGTCCAATCACATTATCACCCCTCTCCTAAACAACACCTCTCTGTTTCAAAGGCTATACAAAAAGTCTCTGGATTATATACTTCTAAAGATCTTTGGGTGCCTTTGTTATCCTTACCTCAAACCCTATAACTCCACCAAATTGGCCTATCGATCCCAAATTTGCTTGTTCCTTGGGTACCTAAACACAATGGATATGTTTGTTTGCATATATCAACTGGGAGAGTATATATCTCCGCTCATGTGGTCTTCAATGAGGACAAGTTTCCCTACAAACACCTTGTCATTCCTCCTGTTCATCGCCCTTCATCACCTCCTACTGCTCCCTCTACCTCCTCTCGATTTCTTCGGCTCACCGCAGACCCTGCATCCCCTAGTCCAGCTTCATCCCCACCATCATCATCCATCACCGCCACCTTCTCAACCGATCCTTCGTCACCCTCACCGTCTCCCCCGCCCTCCGACCCCAGTCCCACATCCTCTGCCACTACCGTTGCATCCCCGTCATCTTCCTCTACATTCTCTCTCCCCTCCACTGTCCCTAGTTTGTCTTCCTCCGGCTATTCAGAGGGTGAGTCGCCCCCTGCTCCTCCGTGCTTGAGCATCTTTAGGTGCGTTTCTTACGGCCAGCAGACGACTCCCTCCATCCCATGGCTACTAGGGCTTGAACGGGTGATCTCAAACCGCGTACCTTCCCTAGCACGCGTCACCCCACTCTTGTTTGCTTCTTCACTGAGAAAAAGATTGCTACCTTTGTTGCGGTTGCGAAAACTGAGCATTGGCAAGCTGCAATGCAATCTGAAACTGATGCTCTTCAGGCTAATCAGATTTGCTCTCTTGTTCTATGTTCTCCTGGTGCTAATGTTGTCAGCAACAAATGGGTCTTTCGCATTACACGGAAGTCTGGCGGCATCAATGAACGATACAAAGCCCAATTGGTTGTAAAAGGCTTCCATCAAGAAGAAGGTGTGGACTATTTTGACACTTTCAGCCTTTATTTCTCGGTTCATCGCCTCTTTACATCAAAGGTTTGCTCATAAGGAGATTGGTGGCATGTCATTCTTCCTTGGATTTGAGATCATCTACTGGTCAATCATATTCCCGCAAATCATCAGGTCGTCGACATCTTTACAAAAGCACTCACAGGCAGGAACTTCATGATGATTCGTCCCAAGCTTCCTGTCACTCTCCATCCTTCAGCTTGCAGGGCATTTTAGATAAAACCTAATCTATGTTAGATAAAATCAAATCTACTTAGATATATAGATAGATAGTTAGGATAAAGATTTATCTTGAGATTAATCTATCTTAGTCCAAGATAAGATTTAAAGTGTATTAAATATTGTAATCATATCAAGGGAGAAAATATAAATCAGGTTATACAATGTTACAAACCTCCATCCTCTACGCCTTGAAATGTGTCTTGAGGTCGAATTCAATGGTATTTTCAAGGGTAATGTTAGGAGGAAGTCGAGTCTAATAAATATGAAATATAAATCAAACCAAATCCTAGTCCGCGCAAATAAAATACAAGACTTCCTCCCGTTGTAGTGGTAGGAAATCAGGTTCGATCCACGAGGAAGCGTGTCAATGGATCCAAAGCATCCAAATCCACGTTCTGAATCGATTCGGGAGACCACTCGATATCGAATTGTTCAGTCGATGTAGAGTCAAGTCTGTCGATTTCAAGTAAAGTACCTGCAAAGACAAAAATAGTAGTCAACGTTGCATGGATGAGTCGATGTCGAGTGGTCAGCAGCAGAGGGGAACTGGCTTAGAAGACTGCCAATCAATCCAAGTGACTCGATGTCGACTGTAACCAGTCGATGTCGAGTGAAATAACATTAATCTGTATGCCCCGGAAAAGATGGTCGGATAATAAAAGGATGGCGAAGAAAGATGATCATAAATAACAAGAGTGTTGAGTTTTTCGAGGACCCAACGAACGACAGTAATTCGAATGTAAACAATATAAAACCAATCTTCCAATGCTATTGTTTACCACAACGACAACCATGCAAGTGAAATCATAAATCACAAAAGACAAGAAATTTATCGATAAGGGACAAAGCTTTCACCAAATCCGGCAAATAGGAATATAAAACTTTCGATATATAACCCTAATTGCGTCTATCCTTTTCATAAATAGAGTTTAAAAACTTCCTAATAGAAACCCTAATCACTACCCAAGTTTCACAACATGAGTTCCTTAACCTTTCAACTAAAGATGAAGCACAAGATAGAGCGAGATAAAGTACCTTTCTTTCGCTACTTATCAGTCCACCGGCATGGCTATCATCGGGCTCACCCCGACCCTAAAAGAAGGGCGACTACTTGCTTATGGTAACCGAAGACATGATTGAAAGAAATAAATTTTGCATAACACTGCAAAAAAAAAAATAGCTTCGGCAAAAAGCCGTGGAAAAAGGCCCTTCTGTGGTGGCAAAAGGCATGTAGCTTCGGCTAATAGAGGTGTGGCGAATTCGGCCGTGGCAAAATTTGGTAGCTTCGGCTAATAGCCGTGGCAAGAAACTTAGCCACGCGATTAAGTGACGGCAAGCTACCGTTGCTATTTTTTTATGAAACATAAAAAAACCCTTCTTTTTAGCCCGGATTATACCCGGCCCGGGCTAAAAAGTCTTATATATTTTTAAAAAAAATATATAATACACAGATATCCATCTGTGTATTATATATTCCTTTGTCCCGAGCTACTGCACAAATACATAAGATATGCTCCATAAATGTCTTAAAAATACTGTTCAAATGAAATTCAAAATTTGTTTATCTGTCACAAACTAAAACTAAAAAGAAAGAAACCTTCAAAGAAATGAAAAAAATTGCTTCCATGAACAAGTAGAGAATATCTAAACTACCTAACAGAAGGATCTAAGAGTCTAAGTCTAGGATTTCCAATTATTATAAATAGAGTGGAGGTGAAACTAATTAAGGGGGGGCATCTACACTGTACTTAGATCAACTTGTGAGGCTTTTCTGCCTCTTTCTCCCTCTCCTTTGGTGTTGAACCACGGTACCAGCAGTACATGCCAAGCTTCAGAAAACCCAGAAATCCTCCCACACTATTTCCAATCTGCATTACAAAACAAACCAAAAAGACAAAATATAAGATCTATCAGTACTCCTGATACCGAGATTAAGATTATGAACAATTGAATCGATTCACAATGAGAGGAAAGGGGAGGTAGCAGGACGTAAAGATCGAATTCAAGGAGAGCACACGGCCCAGCAAGCACCGTTCAAGAAGCTAACAAGTGAAAGGTAGAAATGCATGTACTTAACACTCTTTCTCGCGACCCCCTTCCGCTATTATGATTGAATACATTAAAACATAAAACAATCGGTAGGATACACTTCAATTTATTATTTATCAGGTGCCAAAATATGTTCAGACATTATAATATGTTACAATCTGTTATGAAACAGCAGCCTTCTATTCACCTTAGAACTTAAAAGATACAGAGATACGAGTATATCTTGTTCAAGTGTGGTCGTTCAACCTTCTATTCATCGGGAACCTACACTATAGTTTCAAGAGCATGTGCATAAAAATGGGAAGCTATCATTTTGAGCATATAAATGAGAAGTTATCATCAATCACAACTTTTTCACATTCTCGACTTAAAAAAAAGGTTGAGATATAGGCAAGGAGCTTTACGCCTTTACCCTCGCACGTTTGTAGTACCGACTTGTTCCACCTTGCGTATAAACCAATCAAATTGGTAGTAAAGGAGGAGTTGCGAATGCCAATCTGAACACGTGTAGTAGATTCTTGAAATCACTAACCTACAACTCAAGAGTAAGAAGGATAATTAAAGAAGCTACAGTTAAGGCCTCTATTTTTCTGAACAAAATAACTGGCTAGTCCAACATAATTCACAATATTCTTGAAGTAACATCTTGATTAAATACTTTTTCAGCCTAAAAGATCCATCCTGACATTTTGTATTTTTAATCAGAAAAATAATAGTATCTCCTATTGTTGAACATATAAATAATCAGAACTGATATATGCTTATATCTAAGACAGAACAGACACACGATCACACTTTGTAAAGGCGATGTAGATAAGTATATTCTAAAATATTATTCTCTTACCTCTTAACCAAACAAAAATTGTTTCACTCCCTGTAAAAAAAGGTATTTACCCACACAGATCATATCTCCTTTCTTCACATTCTGGAGTAAAAAACAAAAGTTCATTATAATGCAGCTACCAAACAATTTAAAACTTGAGTCTTTATCATCTATCAAAGAGAAAAACAAAGCATGGCAGTAACATATTTATAAACAAAATTTTAAGCATATTTTAAAACAAACTTGAATGAAAATTGGGTTTAAATATTCAATGTGATAATTATTTATACATACAAAATGTTAGTGGTTACTCCTTGGGGGTGAACACTGATATGCATGTGTTGTAAGAGGAAATCAAGTTTAAAAAATAGAAATATAAAACAAACAAGATTCGTGCCCACGCAAATAATTACAAGACCTCTTCCTGATGTAGCAGCGGGAAGTCAAGATCGATCCTCGAGGAAGCACGTCAGCGGATCTCAGGTAGCTGTAAATCTCTCAGACAGAAAAGCAAACAGAAAGACAGAAATAACAAATAAAAGCAGAACAGAAAGCAAAGCACAGAAACTACTCGATATCGACAACAGTTACTCGATATCGAGTAACAATATCGACGAACAGTAGCAGAAATCGAAGAACAGAAAGCAAACTCAGACACCGTAACTCGATCTCGACAAACTCTTCCTCGATATCGACAAAGCAGTCCTCGATATCGACTAAAACTCCTCGGGATCGAGTAAAGACAGAAACTTAGAATCGCAACCGCAGAACACAGATTTTGATGAATTAATTCAATAAAATAAAAGACTTCCAAGGCCAGGGTATCAACACCACAACGATAACCATGCAAAGTAACACATGGTCATAATAGCTCTCTGAAAGAGCTTTCCAACGCATGGTCATAATAGTCAATCGGACAACCGAGGCCTCAAGAAAGTGCAAAACAAGTTCAGCATGTCTGGCGACAACTTCTGCAGACTTGTTCTTCGTTTAGGCTCGCTTCTTCTTCTCAAGACCTCTTGAGATCTTCATGTAAGCTTCTTCGTTCAACTAGACATTCTCATCTAATGCGTCATCAACCCATACCTCATCCTCGGATCCACAGTTACCTGAAATAATCAATAAAAGTGTGTAGATTCCGACTCCACCAATGTAGAGAGCAAATATGCAGATTGTACTTAATCCATCCATGAAATGCATCTTAACTAAGCTAAATGCAACCAGTTATGCCTACCTAAATGCATGCTATCAAACTCCCCCACACTTAACCTTTGCTTGTCCTCAAGCAATGATAGCAGGCGAAAACATAAACCAAGCAAACAAACGTCATAGCATGTATTTCAGTGATCAAAGCTTAGAAGTAGACATTATCCAACCTCACTAGAAATATGTGTTTCACTCATTTGTTTAGGCTTTAAGATACAACTCTCAACTCAAACCAATCATGCACCAAGCTCATAGACATTGACCACCATATCACCAATTCTCTACCGAAATGTCATTACTTGCGGGACACAATAAAGAAGATAAAATGCGACACTCTTTTTTTTTCTTTTTTTTTCTTTTGTTTTCTTTTCTATTTTTTTTCTTTTTCTTTTTCTTGTCTTGGTGCTTTCCTTACGCGAAGCGCAAACATGGGTGTCATGAATGGCTTTTAACACCTTTTTGCGCGAATCATACCAATGGGTGTCATGCGAAATCCGGTTACTAAGTACATCAACCATTGCCGCCTTATTCACTAAATATGCATAAATTAAAAAAAAAGACTCAAAATATAAGCATAAACTCAGCAAGCAACAAACATGTGAGTCGGTCTTTAAAAATAGATACTGCAGGCAATGCCAAGAGGTAGCAACACAAGGAGAGTAATTCACACAATTGAGAAAAAGAATTCAAACAAGGCTAAACATTCTCACAAGGTCATGTTTTGAGGACTTCAATCATACTTTAGCTCAATCATACATGCTCAATTATATTCGTTAGCTCATGTTCCACAAAAATCAAATAAAGACAAAACCAAAACATCCAGAACTCCATGGGATTTTTAAGAACATGCTTGAAATTTAAATTAGAGGACAATCTAAGCCAGGTGGGATTTTTTTTATATACGAAAATAAACAAAATTAATAAAAATATGATTACAGAAATTAAACATGATGCAGAAATTGAAATATGATCTCCTATATGCATCTATGTATAGAATTCATCTCCCCCCCCCCCCCCCCACTTAAAGTTTTCATTGTCCTCAATGAAACAGTAAAGACAACAAAAGTGAATCAAATATAATCAGGGTGAAGGAAAAGGGAAAGGAAAAAAAAGAAAAACTTACCTCGGGTTGCCTCCCGAGAAGCGCCTTTCTTTAATGTCATTGGCTTGACTTATTCTTAATCTCAAGACCTTATCTCTCAGACATCGTCAAGGCCCTCAGTAGCATATCATATTCCTGTGCACACATCTTACAAAGAACATCATAGCACAATAGATTGAAAGCATAAAATGTGGAACTCAAGAACCCTTTCAATCTATCAAAGAGTCTAGCATGACTCTCTGCAAAAGGAATATGATACCACCAGCATAGTTCTGCTGGTGGCTGTTCAAAATAGCAATCAAAAGGATTAAAACAATCGCCATTATCTTCAAAATTGCAAAAGTTTACCTTTATTACTTCTTGAGGCTCAGCTGATGGCTCTAGACCTGGTTCATCAATGGGCGAGATCAGAATGGATGTTGCAGATGGAGTAGGAGACCCATCACATGTAACCTCATGCGTCGACTCATGAGATTCCAAGTCAAGAAGCACTAGATCATCTCCTCCATCATCTAAGAAAATATCGTTGTCTGCAACCAATTCCTCCTCATTCGGCATGTCATTGTCATGTTGAAATCACATAGGAGGGAATGAACTAAGTGTAATGACTTCGATAGGATCTTCCACTCTTGCATCCTTTAAAGCCTCAAGGGGTGGTGGGGTGGGTTTCTCAAAATCAAGAGAAGAAGACGTCGATGAGGGCTCATTAGTAGCAGTGCGGCGGTCGCCGCCCTCCTGCGGCGGTTGCCACTTCTCAGAATTTTCACCCTCCGTTACGACTTCAACTCCTTCTTCTAAGTCCCTTTCCTTCTCACCTTTTGCACTTAAAATTTGAATGAGTTTATTCATCTGATTCTCCAAGTTCTTACTGCTCTCAGCTTGCTCTTGCAACTTCTGTGTAAGGCTATGGAATGGATCCTCCATGTATGTGACAGAGTTCTCCATTGGCGGAGGAGACATGGTGAGCAATTCTTCTTGTGCAACATGGTAATCCATATAACAGAAAAAATCCCACAACCCCGACAATCCTCCTAACCGCTTCAGGCCTCCGTTACTCAGGTGCTCAGCAAGCGCTCGTGTCTCAACAGTCATCCCATCAATTATGCACATAATCATATCTCGGATGCTGAATTGATAACCCCATGAACGAAGGTCGTCAACATACTCATGCAATCTACTGAAGTATTGGTGAAAGTTCTCACCTTCAAACTGCGCTAATCTCAACATCTTGAAAAAGTTAGTAGCAAGGGTGTTGTGAACCGTAAGATAGGTTCACAACAAAGTTAGATATATAAACAAAAATTAATAAATACACAAAACAAAGAAATAAACTTGATTCCCTGGCAACGGCGCCAATTTGATGGACGGTTTTTAGTCGCATAAACTGTATCAAAATAAAACTCAAACCTACAAACTAGTATAGCAAGCAAGTAAGAGGTCGATCCCACAGAGAATCGAGTATTTCTCAGCAATGTGTATTTACCAATTAGTAGAAAGGGGGGTTTTGGTTGATTGAGATTGAAAAGAAAACAAAATAAAATAAAAACAAATAATGCAAAATAATTTAGAGAAGATCGCTCTACCTACAACTATCCACTTTATTTGGTTGAATTGATATTGTAACTTCCTCTTGTCCTTTTAGGTTTCCTATGAATGCCCTTGTCCCGACCTAATATAGTTACTAGTCCAACCAGTCCTAGCAACCCTTATATATCGAACAGTCCCTAAAGAGGGATTTAACCCAATTGATAGCTTTAAGTTTAGAGATTAGCCAAGGTATTTGCAGTCCCTAAAGAGGGATTTAACCACACATTCAACTTCCTACTCATTCAATTAGTTCAACCAGCCCTAAAGGAACAAGTTTGCCACTTAGGTTAAGGTTCACAACCAGGAATCTACAAAACCCTAGCAATTGAATTGATCTTACTAGTTGGCCAGACAAGATAGAACAAAACAATAAACAATCAAGCACAAAGAAGTTGAAGCATCCAATATAGGAAATAAGGAACAAGATTCAGAAACTTACAATCAATCCAAATAAAGCTTCAAATTGCAAGTAGAACGAAGAGAGTTTATTCGCCCATGACGAACATCGCTCTCTCTCTAATTGTCTGATGAAAAGTAGAATAGAATAGAAGTCCGAAAATAACATAAAACTTGGCCTTTTAAAACATCCAAAGTCGGCCACAAAATAAACAAATAGATCTAGGGTTTTTCATTAATCAAAACGCAGCGCATAATCACTGACGGCAAATGCGGCGGACGCCGCATGGATGCTGCGGCCGCAGCATCAGCATCTCCTCGCAGCCATGCTGCATCGGCCCTGGCGGCGGCCGCGGCATACATGCTGCGGCCGCTGCATCGGTTTTTCCCGAAAAATCCATCTCGAATTTGCTCTTATTCTCAACAGGAAAGTTGTAGCTGTCTGAAATAGCTTTCCAACGCATGGTCATAATAGTTAATCGGACAACCGAGGCCTCCAGAAAGTGCAAAACAGATTCAGCATGTCTGGCGACAACTTCTGCAGACTTGTTCTTCATTTAGGCTCGCTTCTTCTTCTCAAGACCTCTTGAGATCTTCATGTAAGCTTCTTCAATCAACTAGACATTCTCATCTAATGCGTCATCAACCCATGCCTCATCCTCGGATCCACAGTTACCTGAAATAATCAATAAAAGTGTGTAGATTCCGACTCCACCAATGTAGAGAGCAAATATGCAAATTGTACTTAATCCATCCATTAAATGCATCTTAACTAAGCTAAATGCAACCTATTATGCCTACCTAAATGCATGCTATCAATGGATTTAGCTGAGTTCAACTCGATACTTGGATTTCCTAATGAGGGAGCAAGGACTGTTAACTCCAATGGTAGGTTTTGGCCAACTTATTTCTAGAAGAATGTGACGGGGGAGAGTTTTGAGTTTAAAACGACTGCACGTGCCTCCTATTTGAGCAATCCTTGCTTCAAATATGTGCATAGGCTTTTGGCCAACACCATGTTTGTAACTTAACATATATACTATTGGTGAGGTTACGAGCTAACTTGAAATGCCTAAAAGGGAGACATTTGATGTTTGATAAGTGTGTGTAAATGTATTCTCAATTGGCTATGTGCATGCAAGGTTCATTGCTGTTCTCTTTTGACTATATATGCACAACAAGGGCATTTTATTTTTCTAAGTACGTAACACGTAATATTTTTTAAAAATAATTAAAATTGCTTACTCAAACCTCGGCTTCAGAGTGTTTGGTCGATGGCTATGGTCTTATTTTTATAGTCCTGTAAATGAGGTAAAGTGTAAAGTGGAAACTAAGGATATCAACGAATATAAAGATGGTACACAACCCTTGAGTTATAAGTGTACAATGTGTCTTAGACTCTTAGGTCATAAATGAAGAACAATTAACCAATTTAAGAGATGTAACTTCGTTCTTATTTAAATGTAATGGATAGCATGACAACAATTCAAATGAAATGAAATATATTCGTAGTATGAGGGAGAACTAAAACGGTAAATTTCAATAAAAATATTCACTCGTACAAGGTACGGGAAAAGTACTAGTTTAATTAGTTTTGGTAGACTTCATCCAAATAGTGGTCAATGGTCAACTCGATCAATGTTGACCAACCCATTTTATTTTTTTTAGTGATGCCATTTTTTGTGATGTCATATTTTACCGTTTTGATGCCAAAATTTTATTATATTTCATTTTCACTTTGATGCTACTTTTCTAATTAAATGATTGGATGACACTTTTTTTAAACCTTGATGACATTTTTTGTTTACTGTGATGCCACTTTTTTATGTCAATTTTTGTGATGATATTTTTTTTTACCGTGATGCCAAATTTCTTTACAGTAGTGTTTTGATGATATTTTTTCTTTAATATGATGCCACTTTTTAAAGTAGTGTTTTGATGACATTGTTCTATTGTAATTATTTGATGCCATTTTTTTTATCAAATCATTTGATGCCACTTTTTTTTTAATTTAATCAATTGTATATCGATATATTTCCATTGATTCTACTTTTATTCACCGATTACACATCTATGATTACACGTCATTGATGCAATCATTTTTTGTTACATTTTTATTACATTTTTATATAATTGATGACATAAGGGCATAAAATGTGATTAAACTTCATTGATGTCATCTTTTTAATGATGACTTTTATTTATTGATGATATTTGTGATGATACCTCATTGATCTCAATCATTTATGTTGACATTGCTTGTTGGTGACATTTTTATTTATACAATTGGTAACATATGAGCAAAAAATTTGATAATGTTTCATTGATGACACATTTGCGATGACATTTAAGAATTTAATCAACTGTATATCGATATATTTTCATCGATTCTACTTTTATTCACCGATGATACATTTGTGATTACACTTCATTAATGCAATCACTTGTGGTAGCATGTTTATTACATTTTTATTCATTGATGACATTTGTGATCACACTTCATTAATCGCAACTGTTTATGGTGACAATTTTATATAATTGATGACATATGAGCTTAAAACGGGGAATCAAAATATTGCCGCCTTATTGCACATATAAAACACAAGGTTTTTGAAGCTACGACATTAATATTGGTTGTATACGTAAAAAAACATCTATTATAACATGTCACCAACTAAAAAAAATGCATCATTATCAGTAATATAATGTGGAATCAATGAAATGAATACAAGGTGACATAACCATCCAAGAATTATATACAACATTTCTAAAGATTCCAAGCACTCGGATTTCTCTCAACCATCAAACTGATCATGGAAGATATAAGAATTTATTTACACTAAAAACAAAGTCAATTCATCTAGGCATTTCATTGAACACCTTGGAAGCAGCTCTTACCTCAATGTCTATCTTCATCAATCCAAACGTAGTGGCACATTTTTCGTCCATTGGGAGAGCAACCACAGTGATATCGGCATCTGCTTGTCCATGAGCTTGAAAAAATCTTTCATAATCCATTCGCTAGAAGTAAAAAAATTCGCAAGACATTTCATTGAATAGATATCAAGCAAAACAAGATCGATAGTTCATACCTTCTAAATCTCAACAAATTTCCAGGTCCGACCGATCATAAACCTCAATCGAAGAAGTTGGTCGTGGTATGAAGATAGCTGGCAAAGTCGATGTAACGGCCCAGAATTATGATTTCTGGGTTACGTTTCAAGGGATGAAACCCCTTGTTCGGATCTTGCAATCCAGGTACGGGTCGAGGTTTCAAACTCATTTTTAAGATTAGTATAAAGAGGGATTTCAAACCCTAAAACCTCGAAGGGCCGTTGGGTACCCTTAACCTGTCCTACAACTATGTTGCGGAATCCATTTCAAATGGAAGTAAAGCGGAAGCAAAGTAAATATACAAGTGTGACGGTAAAGCCGGTCAAAACCAAATCATGAGTGGGTAATTACCATTTTACTAAATTAGGATATTAGCTAGATTCTTCGATTCTCCAAAAGGAAACCCCGTCATATAGACATCGAGCACTCAAATCTGCAGAGAATACCTTTAAAAAAAGAACGGGGAAAGGAATCAGATCGAGCCACTCATGCGGGACCGGCAGTCCTCGCTGAGGCCACATAGTATGTGCTATACCTAATAAAGGTGCTCTAATGCAGTACGAAATTCAAACACACTAGCATGCTCCTAGTTCATAATAATGTGCAGAAATACTGTAAAGGGCCCAAGACAATGCCAAGTGGCATATCCCTCTCCTACCTCCACCACTTCCGATAGGTGGAGACTGGCCAGCTCGTGAATGCATTCCATCATAATCGGGGGGCACGCATGCCTAACCCGCTCCACAATAAAGTCCGCAGGCATATCATAATATAAGGAAGTTCATGACTCGATTGACTCAGGGTACCCGATGAGGCTGGGCTACCCTATGACCCTAGCAAAGACTCTAGGACTATCACAGATAACGGCCGTTCTGTTTCAAACGCATAAAGTAAACAGATGCTCAATCAATTAGTGCAACCTAAACATGATACTACATGGCATGCTTTTATGCATATGCAACACCTAACATAAAATGCAACAACAGGCATGAATGTCCAACCTGAGTAAGCCCCCTAGGGAACTTACCTGAAGATGCAGAACAGCAGGATAATACAAGCAAGGGCCCAAATGCAAGTCCAAAGCAATCCAAAAGCAATACACACCTATCATCAAGCCATTTCCATAAGCCACCGAACCAACATTCATTCATACGAAACTCAAGTGCTCGACATCCTTAAACCAATCAGTAGAAAAATCATTTTTTTTTCCAAAACCTTCCCGCTACGATCAACATCGAGTAAAAATCATTTACTTCCCATCGAACCCATTGATAAAATCGTACCAACCATATTTTCCAAACTCTTAAATATCAAGTTAAGTCAACTCGTTTTCAAAACAATTTCTCAAATCATACTTGGCCAAATTCCAACATTAGACATTTAAACCTTAAAACCTAATCTCTCAAAATCATATCATAGAAATAATTCCGGCATTTTATTTCAAAACCTAAAACCCTTTTTAGATAATTTAACAAACAATATTTATCTAAAATGAATACCAAATAAATAAATTTTCTTTTTATAACACCATTTATAAATCAGAACCGACAATTCGCGTTAAAATTCCTAAATTCATATTTTCAAAGCAACCTTTAAAATACCATACCCCAAATGGTAATACTATAAAATAATTTATAACATATTAATATTTCCAGGAAATATAATACCTTAAAATCATAATGGTATAATAACATGATAATTTACTAGTAACAATCATATACTATACATCGTTATAAAATAACATGTAGTATAACATTAACATAGATAACATATAACATTCATAAAACAATGTGACCCAAAAGAAAACACTCTGCCCGGCCCAACCGAAACCCAACCCAGGAAAGAATATAGGCCCAAGAGAAGAGAGGCCCAAGATCCTTCTAAATTTCGGATCCCATTCAAGGCCCAACCCAAAATCTCTCATTAAAACAACACCCATGAACCGGTTCTCAAATAAATGGCTTGAACCAGACCGGAAAATAATGAAAAAGCTTAACCGACCCGCCTCCTTCTCCCCCAAATACCCGGCGACGCAGAAACGGAAGAAGAAAAGGGAAGAGCTCAGGCCACCGGCGGCCGCCTTTCCGATTCACCCACACAACCTCTCCCCGAGATCAAGCAACGAAAAACTCAATCAGAACGACACCGAAGGAAGGGAAGAAGACGCTCACCGAGGAACACGCCGGAGGTTCTTCGAGGCTCGTCGGAAGCGCTCGTCGGAAATAATTCGGGCACCGTCGGAGATCGATTAGGCTTGTTCTTGGCCTAGGACGTGAATAGAAGGTCAAAAGCTGGATTTTTGGGACATTTCAAAGTGAAAGGGGGAGAAGGAAGGCTTACCGAGCCCGTTCTCGCGAAGACAGGGAAAGGAAGGAGGAAAAGGACGCCGCGGCGGCGCTGGGAATCTTCGGACGTCGGAGGTGTGGAGGAGCTGCCGCTGGGCTCGACGGAGAGGAGGAATGGAGTTATGCTCCCTTGGCTTGGCTCGGTCTCATCCGGGAACGTCGGAGAACCGTGGCTAGGTGGTGGTGACTCGGCAATGGTGCTGGGGTATGGTGGTCTGGGCTTGGAATTGAAAAGCTAGGGTATGGTTTCCTGGCTTCCGCATAGAGGGGAATGGGAAAGAGAGAGGAAATGCTCCATTTGTGAATTTGTGGGCTGCTTCCTTGTGAATTGCAGGAAATGAAGAGGGGAGGGCAGGGGTGATTGCAGAGATGCAGGCAAGAAGACAAGGAGAGGAGAATCAAAGTGGTCAAAAGCAAATTTCAAATACCCAAATAAAATATCTCGAAACCCGACTTCTCGACCTTATCCCAAATCAAAATTCCTATTCAATTTTTCAAAACCGAATTAATTAATCCGATAAAATCTCGCTCGTATTCCAAAATCTCAAGTCAAAATAGCGGAATTGAAATCCGTCGGAAAAATCCGTTAAAATCATGCCGGAATTCATTTTAAGAGGCTTTAAATAATCCAATTGAAATTCATTTTTAATTTCTTTTCACGAAATTTAGGATTTAAAATCCGGGCCTTTACATCATCCACCTCTAAAACAAGTCTCGTCCCCGAGACTAAAATCATTATAAAACAAGGGGATGAAGTTTGAAATTGGTGAGTCCAAGGATCATGTCATTGATTCTGTAAGCATCTCATAGGGGCCCGTATGAGATCCTCACAGCACCATTGACGTGATCATAACATTCCCAATTGGCCGTAGCAAGTATGTGATATGGGCCCCTATCACACCCTTACCCCGACCTTTCGGTCACATCATAACTCGAAGAAACAATCATAGCGTCTCTACTGGGTCTTAGCAAGCATTCTATATGCGCCCCTATAAAATGCTTGTATCCACTTCGTGAGGCGTTATAATATAAGCCCGGGTGTGAAAATTCTCAAAAAGGGATTTCCGCAATTGGAAAATATTGGCCTCAAAATCGTTGAAATTCTCGGTAACGTTTATTCCTTAAAAGTTCATGTAATTCCTTTTTAAACCGCTCAAAATCTTCAATTAAGACGTTTAACCAAACAACTTTACACCAAAACAAGTAAAATCATTTCGATCAAAATTTTGTCAAAATCCTCCAAAACCAACTCAGTTTCCCGCATAACAATCAATCAAATTCAGAAGCGCGGAGGTGGAATCATCCACCTCTAAGGGCTAATCCCATATTCTCTTCCTAGTTTCCATAATCAATCAATCCATCAATCTCCATTCAAGCAAGATTCATACGCCATAACAAATGCATACCAGCTTAAACCAATCAATCTCCAACCAACACATCATACGACAAGTCTCAACTATGTACCCACACAGTGCCACAAGGTCACATCAAGCATCTCCAAATCAGACTAAAGGTTATAATGTGCATCTCAATCAACATATCAAAATCATAACAACGCCTCGACATCACACCATAAATCATAAAAGGTATCGCACTATCGCATATCAACACCCCAATCATAGTAGGGTCAGTCACAACAAGGGATCTCATTTAACGCATTAATTCACATAGTCATCCTATCCAATTTCTATCCAGCATTAGCATAACATTTTTAACACGTCAATCATTGGTACTCGCAAGGTTAGCCATAGCGAAATTTCATCATAAGTCAACGGAACAAAACTACTTATCAACACATCAATACAGTCAAGGTCGTGCTATTAAGATTCAATAAAAAGGGAAGATCAAGAAGTATCTCACCATCAAAATGTTAATATGCCCTAAAAGACATCACCTTAACTCGTCACAACACCATATAACGATCATTTAGCCATCAGACACCATTATTTCATATATAGCCAATCATATTCATGCCCCAAGCCATATTCATCATTTACATATTCATAATCATGCTTACCGGCCATATAATATAATATCATGCTTACTACTTCATAATAAGACATCATGCTTCCACATAATAACACATCATGATCTCATATATTATCATATCACAACACATCCTAACATGCTTCTAGACAACATAACAGGATAGCAAAACACCAATATATCATGATAACACTAATCACTACCAACCAGATTTTAACATTGCGTTTCAACAGGGAATGTTATTCCATATCAGGTTTTATCATGGTCACTATCTAACATCATGCCAGCAGATATAAATAAATCACATAATCAAGAAAATCCTCACATCATACCAGTCAAAATAAAACACAATCTCCACTCGCCCATCTCCACTCTTAAACCAAGACAAATCCTCTTCTAGACCCGCCAACCTCATCTTAGACAAAATTTCCCAAAGAAATCTCAATTCATCCCGATGCTCAAATCTCGCCCTCATTCAACCAAACTCTCACACACATCATCCACCTCTAAGAATCCAACTCCTATATCTGACTTCACACTCAAGTACCCTCTCACACTATGTCCTCAATACTCTCAAAAGCCATTCCCCACACTTCTCATACTACTCAAGACATCACAAGCATCCTACCCTGCCAACATTTCTCTCTCGTGATTTGCCTAATAAACCATCGGTCATCCTAATCGCTCAAATTCTTTCACCACTCTCCAACCACACCACCAAATGATCTCACCCACAGGTTTAAAGGAGAAACAATCATGGAATCATCACACATAAGATCTTCATCAGGTCAACCAACATTTATAACATAGCATCATGGGTTCAGAATCAATTATTGCAACTATGTCAACAAGTCTCAATTTACCATCATGCTCAATCATTATTACAAATCATCATATATGCACATAATCAATTCAAGATAGCAAGTTGCATCATAACCTCAGAAGATAAACAATTCAGGTTTCTTAGCATATGTAGTTCACATTTTTCAGGCAAAGGAATTCAAATCATGCTTAGCAACTCAGCGTAGCAACAAGTCAAGACATCATGGTATATGAGATCTATAAGCCATCAAATCATATCATCATAGACAACATGCAATCAAGTAACAGTCATCACCAGGTCAGCACATCAACACGTAAATCCCATTGTCTGGTCGGTGCAATATCATCGTCAACAAATTCAAAAGGTTTAGCAATTCGAACGGGGAACACTCCCGCCTGTAAGTCCTATCATACTCGATAACCGCAATCTTCGAAAGGTGCTCATCCTGCCGATATCGTTGATCCTGAGGCCCGTGGGTTATGGGCCCACGCTTCCGTCACGTTGCTCTATAACTATCCAACTTCCTTTCTCTTTACCGTGCGGTCACTCGTTCAATGCATCGCGGGGAAGTCCAAGTTAGCGGAGATAGGGGAGTGACAAGGACAGACAACCCAATGTTAACTTCGGGACCAAACATAGACCAAGGCTAAAGGACGACAAGACTAGGGACAAGACTCAGACCCGAGAATAGCAACGATGCCCTTATGAAAGTCTATTAGGTTATAATCGCGACAAGTAATTCGAATTCATCAAGGAGCATATCCATCGCACTAATTCACACTAACATGTACCTATCTCAAGGAGTACAACGTTCGTATTCATTTTCAAGGGCACGATCGAGTACTACAAGATGCATGTGAGACAAGCTAGTAGCATACTATTCCACGAAACGGATAGGCTTGGCAACTTCAAACAAGTTATGCGAAGCTAGTAATGATCATACAGGGTCCGAGATCATGTGGAATTTAATGAGAATGACAAGTGTTATGTATATGAACGAATGCACAAGCATGGTATACGCATCGACATGTGAGGTTAAGTATGGCAAGGTACATCATAATAGTGAGACTAAACGTCATACAGGAACACATAAGAGGGGCATAGTAATTATCACATCTCACACAATGATCATATAATAGGTTAAGAATGACATTTAATCGTATGTCGAGATACATTTAGAAGGTATAGGTCCTACATGATGTTAGTGATACATGATGTGATACAAGCATAGTCATGAGTCATTTAAAGAGTTCAACATAATATTCATGAAACATGAGGCACCATCAAAGATAACAAGAAAGGCATCATGGGCGACATATTATAATCATGCTAAGAACGAACCATCATAGAGCGCATATATGGTACAATAGTCATCACATCATAGAACAAGTACAACACGTGATCCTTTGGCGAGTCATTTTGGGAATCATAAGTCCTACAGGACACTACTGACACATATCGAATATGCACACAATCAAGATAACTCGACTAGATTCATTTTAACATTCATGCGTCCTACGTATATGAAGACATGATAAGCGTGGTGTGTGATTATGCGATGTGCCAGGTCATACATGTATACTAGCATGAGAGGATATCATGGAGCAATAGAGGAACACTACCGAGCGACAACATGTAAGCATGCTATGATTAACCATCACAGAAAGCAAATCGATCATCGAATTTAACATCATCTAGCCAGGATGAGTAAGACATGTTATGAAAGAGGGAAGAACCACACTATCAGGAACCTAGCTCGAGAGAGAATCAGCAATAATGCAGGCAAGATATAATTCACACGAGTCACAACCAAGGATCCTACATGATACTACAAGCTCTACATAACATACGATACATGCGTGCAACTAATCATGGCGACACGTAAGAAATCAATTCAATCACATCCCAACAATATAGAAACATAAGGAAGGTTTTACGATGTATACTGCGAGTTTAAGCAACGGGGCAATATAGCTGGAATACGGGAACATGAGTTCAAACCAACACATACTGGGATAAAACATGCATTTATCAAGACTCATTTACACCAACATAATCCAAATTCAGTGCAAGTATCACACAACAGTATAAGTTGCAGAGTAAGCAACAATAATTAACCTGATGTATACATAACAAACAAGCATGCTATTGATTCTTGTCACAAAAGGGATAATAGGCATTGACACGTCATCATCCAACATGCTAAGATGACCATCTATCAACATTCATACAAAGAGGAATTGATCACACTATCATGGGCCTAATCCAGGGAAAGCAACATTCATATAGACCCATATCATGCCCTTCATGTTTCTAACCAATCAGTAGTACGATCATTACAACAGGTCAATTAGACACGCGAAACCAAACATAATCATGACAGAAAGCGAGATACAACACGAGATCTAAACAATGTGACTAGCATGGATACGGAATGTTATACAATCACGAATTTACATGAAGGATCATCACAATAACATGTACTGGAAATTACGTATCATATAAGGCATGGTGACATCAAGTTGTAGCACGTATCAAATAAGGAACTTGCTTCATCAGGGTATCAAAATTTAATGATCACACTACCATGAACCTAGTAGAGTAAAATCTTGCAGATTCATTTCATGCAACTCACACATCCATTCAATCATACGATCAATAGGCCAAGTAAACATGCTATAACAACATATAATCATGGTAGAAGCCAAGACATAACACAAGACCTAAGCAAGGTACCCAATCATAGATGAAACAACATGAGTAGCTTTTTACCAATGGGCATTCACAGGGTACATGCCAAAGATTACAAAATTATGTCATGCAATTCAGAGAGAGTCACGATTACAACCGGACAGAGATCCCTAAGGGCAACCATTGACTTTTCCCAACCGACTCATCACCCCTCTTTCCCGTGTGACTCTGGTACGACTCTTTATGGCAAGGACACTCTAGTTGATCGTCATGAGGGTTGAGAAGGACAGCCTCAGAAACACTTCACTCTTGACTCAAAATGACACCAAGAGTTATCTACCAATACTCACTCAAACCACCTTCATGTACATACATGAGTTTCCGACACAATGTGTTTACCAACCCGATTCCCCGTGAAAGACACTCACAGCCAGGAGAGAGATTTGGTAGGACCGGAAAGGGTTTAACATACTGGAAGAGGCCGTTCCACACAAGATGGGCTTGACCACACAGAAACAAGGGTACTCTCACTATCCCGTTTTCACAGATCAGTCAATACACATTTAATTGTTAGGCATACCAATCAGATATCTAGCATAGCCAGCACTCAGCACAGAATCAGTTAATAACACCCATAGTGATCTCCTTTGAGTCTCCCAACCCATTTGTAAGGAACAAGCTGATATTTCGCCTACCGTTCCCAACTACACCCAATAGGGGTGGTCTAGCGCCTTTACTACCCACTCGTGTCCCCGTTTGGTCGGTTTTTCTCTTTTATTACTAGTCGAGTTCATTACTTAGTCCAATTTCAGTTAGGCATCTTAAGTTCATTTTGCCCTTTTTAAAACACTTTCAAATCATTTGAAATTCATGGGCGGTTTTCCAAAACATACACTCGACCCTTTTTGTACCCGAATTGCACAACCTCAGCTCTGATACCATCTTTGTAACGGCCCAGAATTATGATTTATGGGTTACGTTTCAAGGGATGAAACCCCTTGTTCGGATCTTGCAATCCAGGTACGGGTCGAGGTTTCAAACTTATTTTTAAGATTAGTATAAAGAGGGATTTCAAACCCTAAAACCTCGAAGGGCCGTTGGGTACCCTTAACCTGTCCTACAACTATGTCGCGGAATCCATTTCAAATGGAAGTAAAGCGGAAGCAAAGTAAATATACAAGTGGTAATACTATGTCGCGGAATCCATTTCAATTCGCGTTAAAATTCCTAAATTCATATTTTCAAAGCAACCTTTAAAATACCATACCCCAAATGGTAATACTATAAAACAATTTATAACATATTAATATTTCCAGGAAATATAATACCTTAAAATCATAATGGTATAATAACATGATAATTTACTAGTAACAATCATATACTATACATCGTTATAAAATAACATGTAGTATAACATTAACATAGATAACATATAACATTCATAAAACAATGTGACCCAAAAGAAAACACTCTGCCCGGCCCAACCGAAACCCAACCCAGGAAAGAATATAGGCCCAAGAGAAGAGAGGCCCAAGATCCTTCTAAATTTCGGATCCCATTCAAGGCCCAACCCAAAATCTCTCATTAAAACAACACCCATGAACCGGTTCTCAAATAAATGGCTTGAACCAGACCGGAAAATAATGAAAAAGCTTAACCGACCCGCCTCCTTCTCCCCCAAATACCCGGCGACGCAGAAACGGAAGAAGAAAAGGGAAGAGCTCAGGCCACCGGCGGCCGCCTTTCCGATTCACCCACACAACCTCTCCCCGAGATCAAGCAACGAAAAACTCAATCAGAACAACACCGAAGGAAGGGAAGAAGACGCTCACCGAGGAACACGCCGGAGGTTCTTCGAGGCTCGTCGGAAGCGCTCGTCGGAAATAATTCGGGCACCGTCGGAGATCGATTAGGCTTGTTCTTGGCCTAGGACGTGAATAGAAGGTCAAAAGCTGGATTTTTGGGACATTTCAAAGTGAAAGGGGGAGAAGGAAGGCTTACCGAGCCCGTTCTCGCGAAGACAGGGAAAGGAAGGAGGAAAAGGACGTCGCGGCGGCGCTGGGAATCTTCGGACGTCGGAGGTGTGAAGGAGCTGCCGCTGGGCTCGACGGAGAGGAGGAATGGAGTTGTGCTCCCTTGGCTTGGCTCGGTCTCATTCGGGAACGTCGGAGAACCGTGGCTAGGTGGTGGTGACTCGGCAATGGTGCTGGGGTATGGTGGTCTGGGCTTGGAATTGAAAAGCTAGGGTATGGTTTCCTGGCTTCCGCATAGAGGGGAATGGGAAAGAGAGAGGAAATGCTCCATTTGTGAATTTGTGGGCTGCTTCCTTGTGAATTGCAGGAAATGAAGAGGGGAGGGCAGGGGTGATTGCAGAGATGCAGGCAAGAAGACAAGGAGAGGAGAATCAAAGTGGTCAAAAGCAAATTTCAAATACCCAAATAAAATATCTCGAAACCCGACTTCTCGACCTTATCCCGAATCAAAATTCCTATTAAATTTTTCAAAACCGAATTAATTAATCCGATAAAATCTCGCTCGTATTCCAAAATCTCAAGTCAAAATAGCGGAATTGAAATCCGTCGGAAAAATCCGTTAAAATCATGCTGGAATTCATTTTAAGAGGCTTTAAATAATCCGATTGAAATTCATTTTTAATTTCTTTTCACGAAATTTAGGATTTAAAATCCGGGCCTTTACAGTCGAAGTAGGAGAGGGTGGCCAAGGAGCTTGGAGCCAACAGTGAGGAAATCGGAGATTGGGGCGGCCACGGCGGATTGTGGCGAGCGAGTTGCTGGTGGGAACAGGAGGAGAAGTGGTGGTGATCCTCTAGCTTCGCCATCGCCACCTGAACCTCGGTCTTCGCCCAATCCATGGCCGCCTTGTTCGTCCGAAACCGCAGATCCTCTGCCAATTGTGAGGTTGAGAAGATTGGGAGGAAGCGGGACGCACAGAAGGGAGAGGTTAAAAAGGGTACAGTCGCCTAATTAATTTTCAAAGTGGTCTAGGACGGCTAATTAATATTTTAGGAGGTCTAAATACCTAATAACCTTTTCAAAAAGGTCTATTCTACCAAATTCCCTCTTTTAATTATAACATATTAATTTTTAATGATTTTATAGAATATTAAATTTTAATGGTTTTAAGAAAAAAAAACTTTTATTTATAGAATATTAATTTTTAACGATTTTAATTATAACATAGGTTACGAAAAAAAACCTTTATTTATACAAAATTATTTTTAATGATTTTTTTTTTATAACATGGGTGTTATAAGTTTATTAACTAATTTCTCACAAGTCTGATTAGTAACACATAATTAAAACGTACACTCGAATCGAATAAACCCAACGACAAATTGTAAGATATATATAGGCTCAGGGACGAAGCCAGAAATTTATCGAAGGGGGGGCGAAGTTTTATACAAGTTGTTGATTCACTCTTCACTAGATTTTTTTCATAGGACGTTTAGCAAACCAAAACTATGATATTTTAAATTAAACGATGATATTTTAGTTTAAACAAAGTATTTTTAGTTCTTATTAAAAAAAAAAGTATTTTTAGTTCAAAACACAATGTTTTTTTGTTCGAAACGGCGGTGATTAATTTAAAATTGTGTCAGTAGTTGTTATATATATTTTTCTCTTTAAATGAAAAAATTAAGTCATTTTAATCAATAACAATATTTTTTCGTCTAAAAATATATCGTTTGAAACCTATAAAGTCAATAGGCAATTTGTTGTTCTATTAGCATGCAATAACGTGTAACAAGATATACAAACTTTAAACTTGCATAATTTCTTATATAATTATCGAATGTAATAATATAACCTCTTGTTTTGAAGTTTTTTGTTTGAATTATATTGCCGAAATATCAAATTAGGTAAAATATAAAAGAATCGTGCTTTACTAAAAGACATTTGAAATAATTAATCTGTGTTTAACTTTCAAACGGTCATAACTTTTTACTCATTTATCGGATTCAGGCTTATAATATATCAAAACGAAGCTATCGACGCGTACAACAAATATAGGTGATTCGTCGGATGAAAGGGGGGGCGTATGCTCCCGCTTGCCCCCGCCTAAATCCGTCTATGGGTTATGAATGGCATGAACTTGAAACCCACCGTTGTTTTTGCAAAACTACGCACTCACTTTCTCATTTTTGATTTTTAAAACCCCAAGTTATAAATAGAAGACAAAAATGTTTGGGTGGATCTAGCCAAACCCCTACTATCGGGTGATTTTATGGTCCCGGATAGGACGGATGGTAGCTGGCCATACCGCCCAGTAGGCCATCCAATTCTTTTTTTTCCAATCTCTCTTTCTCGTTTTGATCTACATATCAATTCACTGCTTTTATAATTATTTATGTTCAAGTCGAGGAATAGATTCATCAAAGCAGATCGATATAGTACCCGATCCAACTCAAGATATGACAACACCGTACTCGACTTAAGATAATCGATCAGTTAAACTCGACCAAAATGCAAATTATTGAAAAAAATAGTTTGGACACAAAGCCGACCGACTAATTCAATAATTCCAATTAATTAAAACTCGAAATCAACCGGAAATCCGAAATCATCTGAATGCGATTATATCCGAAACCCAAGACAACCTTTAGTATATTGCCTAAAATGTCGCATATAATATCTGAAATATAAAATATTAATAATGGACATTAATATTATTATGCATGTAGTATAATTAAATATTATATTTGACTGATTAGGAATGAATAAATATTAGTTTATTCTATATAAAGATAACTATCTAAATATATATAAAAAGATAAATATTATATCTACATATTTGATTGATTAGGAATGGATAAATATTATATCTAAATATATATAAAAAGATAACTATCTAAATAATGGACATTAATATAATTTTGGACATTGATTAGGAATGGATAAATATTACATAAAAGGATAACTATCTAAATATAAATATTAGTAAAAAAATCAAATCTAAACTTATAATCCAAATTTTAAAATCAAATTGAAATTTCAATCAAATCAATCAAAGTTTTGTTTGCCTAAAAATTTAATTTGATTTATCTAATTAATGTGATTTATATATTTTTGATTTAACTAAAATCGGATCATATTGAAACCCAATTCAAATGAACCCGATTTGATCAAAATTCAAAATCGTCCAACCAAATTGAACCTAAAAACCACTACAAGAAAAAAAGTCTTTCGCAACGACAAAAGTCGTTGCGATACATGGCTTGTCGTTGCAATAGATACATTTCGCGACGACAATTGTCGTTGTGGTGTCGTTGCGGGTCAAGCTGTAGCTAAAGACTATTGCAACGACATTGGTCGTTGCGAAAAATATATCTTTTGCAACGACAAAATGTTGTTGCAATACATTTGTCGTTGCTAAACACTTTCATCTCGGAAAATACTGACTTGTTTTAGCAACAAAAAATGTTGTTGCAAAAGGTTCTGTCTTTGGCAACGACAAAAGTCATTGCAAAAAGGGTTTATGGTAACAATATTTGTCGTTGCAATAGGGGTGTATTAGAATAAATAAGGTCTTTCGCAACGACAAAATCGTTGCGAAAAAAGGTTGTGTTTGGAGACAATTTTTTTTTTTTTTTTTTGCAATTCCCTATTTCAAAATGCATAGATTCTGCATTTTTCTCAAAACTATTTGTAACATTGCACACAGATACACATGACTTCCTTCAAGTCAACTATATACATAGATTGTTCAAAAACTCATACAAAATGTGCGTGTTTCAAACACATAACTTCATCTTTACACTTAGTACATCATCCCGCAAAATAGAAACCTGTACTTCCATAGGCAATTAACTAACAAGCAAAATATATTTCCAATCCCTTCTCATAGCTAGACAAGCCACATATATCAAAGTTCATGTATAAAGCAAAATGTAGATATAAATTCTTCCATATCTAAACTAACCAGCAAAAACTAGCATCCATCATCCTCGCTCATTTTTCCAAATCCTGTAAAATAGCCCAAAAATATGCTACAATCAAAGTGAAAACCTCAATCTTTAAGTACAAAAATCCAAGGAAATTTTCTTCAATAAAGATGAAATCCTAAGTCACTAAAAATGCACACCCATAGACCTTATCATGGTATCTAAGATTAAATTATATTTATATATATATGTATATATATATGTATATATATATATATATATATATATTTACTCTTTTCCTCTAAAATATAGTGTTATGAGTTGTGTGATGGATCATATAAGCAAGATGAAATTGAGAGATTATGTTTAATAGAGATGTATATACTGAGATAACCATAAACATAGTGTAAATAATAAAAGCATCATCTAAATAGTATACGGGGACAATTACCTAATATTCATGATACTAGACATTTCTATTAGTGAATGTCTGTTACTTGAAAGCTTCCATTGCGGTTGCTCTGCTTTATATTCTTCCAATTCCCTTTGTTGTGTTTGTTTGGTTTCTTTCTATCAAGAACAAATTGAAACCAATGGCACAAGCTAGAGCATCACAACCTGCAAGACAATACCGAGCACATCAATACTTTTTAAGGACTACAACAGACTTGAAGAATTAGTCCGCTACACTTGTTTCCCATCAACATCATCAAAGTTCTAACAGATAGTATCACTTTGTATAAGTACATCTTGATCATAAAGTGGGGTAAGGATAAAAACCAGATAGACAATGCAGTGCACTACTCAATTCCTCCTTGTTCAAGAAATAATCAATACAACTTTCATTTGCATAACCCTAAGATGCCCATGTATAAACTAGAAGGAGTGCACACCTAGAATACATTTTGCCAAGGTATAAAATACAAACCCAAGAAGGGCAGAAACTGTTGTACAACAGCAATTTCTACAAGAAGAAAAGTGCAATAATATACAAAGTCAATAAGAATGGAAATATCCAGAGTCGACTTTTTTTAACACGGAAATGTAAAAAAATATACAAGGCAATCAGGGAAATAAATGCATTTACCAAGAAAGCACATGCAACAACACTAGATAAAAGGAATGGGAATAACCTGGTATAGAAAAAGGAGTAATCTATGCACAAAATGCACCCATCTTGGAGGTGGTGACTCCAGCTGAGGTGTGAGTATATATGAGAGTAAGACATGATTAAGATCTTCTAGAAGAAAGAGAAAACAACTTACCAATAGATATTGAAGTTATATGTGAGATAAAGATAGCTCCTCGCTGTGCAGCATCCATCAATAAAAGAATTAAGATGAATAAGGGAGACATATCCCATGAATATTCCAATTGAAAATGTAAGAAGGGAAACACATAATCTCAAATAAGCATGAACACTTGAATGCTCATCCTTAAAAATTGCATGCTTGAAGGGTATGCACAATGGGAAAACTCGTCATTCTAAAATTTCACTTTCATGAGGCAGTTATCAATTCATTGGCAATGAAAATTCAGCTGGTTCTTCATTTTATTGATGTATTGATCAATCATCAAACAGAGCAAATATTTAGTAGTACATCACTTTGTAGTGTAAATTTGCAAAGGAATCGTGATCGGTTTAGCAATGAAGTAAAGCAATGTTTTGTATAAACAATTTTCAATCAGGGAGTTTTTGGAACTCAAAGATAATAAATATAGTCAGGAAATTTAAAAAAAAAACCTTATCTGGCGAATCAAGTGATCAAAACCTAGAATTAGATAAGAGAAATGCCACTATAATCTGATTCAAACACACAACATCTGATCCTTCATTAATTACAAATTTAAGGAAGTTTGACCCCCTCCTCCCAAAACGCACCCAGAATATTCCAATCATCCAAAAAAATTCAACATCAATCATATGAGATTGAATTCAGACAACAAAAGGGAAGATCTGAGGCAACCCTATAACACATCAGTTGTATTTAGAAACACACAAGATGTATAAATAACTAAATAAAATACAGTAAAAGCTTAGCCATTGACTTCAGTTGTTATGGCAAACTCCATCGAATTATATTCATTGAAAGAGAAACAATCAACCAGACGCAATCATAATTTTGCTTATCATTTGCAGAACCATCCCTTTTCTTTACGCACTTATTTATCTCCATGGCATTCAAGATAAGCCCCAAAGTAGAATTAGATGTTTTGTTGACCCAAAAGACAGTATAAGGAAAGATTATGTTCGGTATTCACGCTCAAAAGTTAAGGCAACCTAGAGCTGCAATCAGAGGATATCGAGGCCATTCCACCAAGTTATCGGCAAAGCAATCAACTCGGTCACTAAACTATAATACTTAAACAGAGTTGTGCCTTATCAAAGACCATATACCTCAATAGGAAGAAAGAATAGCAACCTTTATCAATAATTACACTTGAGCTATTCATTAAAATTAGAATCAAAATTCCAGTCAAAAAAAATAATTCCAATTGACCTGTTTATATGCCAAGTATCAAAATTATACTATGACCTGCCTTTAAATTAGGGTTTGTTGCAAATCGAAATTGAATAGAGAAAGGGGGCAAAAAAGTAGAACTAAAATCCCTTACCAAAAGAACGTGAAAGCAAAGAGATTGGTGAAGGTGGAGAGATGGAACCTGGAAGAGCCCAACCTGTTAACAAAAGAAAGTGAACATCAGTGATTTTGAAAAGCAAACCATAAGATCGAATCAAATGCAAAGGATACAAATCTCACCCTGAGATCGAAGTTCATCGCCTTGAGATTCTCATGGAAGGAGCAAGCATCGAATGAAATGCAAATCGAGGAAGAAGATGGAACTCGAACACACTGGTACTGAACCCATCGTATGACCATCTAGTGCGAACCTGCTGCCCGGCCACCGTAACAATTTGTAAGCTGCGAATAGGTTTTCCAACAGTGCAAATCCGACAGCACTTGGTAGCTGCCGCTGGTTAGTGCTTAATACCCAGTTTTCCCTAGATTGGGTCATCTCGTTTTTTTTTTTTGTCATCAACAGACCTTGTATCACAAAATCAAAATCCTAGAATTTAACATTCTATAGCCTAAGAGTGAAATCAATCGCACAAAACAAATATTGCGCATCAACAAACCCTATATTATGAAATCAAACCCAATCTTTGGTAAAATTAAACAAGAAAACAAGAAACGAAAAGGGATTCGAGAGACTTGAGGGTTAGATTTTAGAGAGGGGGAGAGAGACAGAGAAAGATAGAGAGGGAAGCTTACCGCCTACCAGCAAGGCTTTCCTAATTAGGACGGTGTGGACGCCGGTGAGACTGGCCGGAAGGGGTGGCGCAGTCGGAAAGGTCGTCGGGTCTGATGGGAGAGCGGAGAGCAGAGAGCGAGTTTTTGAGGGGATAGAGAGAAAGATAGAGAGAGGGAAGCTTACCGGCAAGGCTTTCCTATTTGGGGAGGTGGCGACGCCGGTGAGACTGGCCGGAAGGGGTGGTGCAGTCAGGGGCGGCGGGTCTGGCGGGAGAGCGGAGAGTGGAGAGGAGTTATTGGGGAAGATAAGGATCTAGATCTGGTAGATGATTTATTTAGGGGAAAATAAAATCGTTATTAAATATTTTTATTTATTTATTATATCATATTAGATTTTGCAACGACAATTTGTTGCCGTATTGTTATTTAACTTTTAACAACGCAAATTGTCATCGTATTGTTATTTAACTTTTAACAACGCAAATTGTCATTGCAAAAAATAGCCTAGTCTATAGCAACGACCAAATTCTCGTTGTGTTATTTATGAGAATTCTATTGTAACAATTGTGTTGTTGCTAAAAATAGAGTCCAAATTTTCAATCAACCCGCCAATACTTATGGGAGCGCCAAATGAAATTTTTTATTATTGCAACAACCTTTTGCAACGACATTTTTTAGTCGTTGTGGAAAACACATCTTTTGCAACGAAAATAAAATGTCGTTGCCAAAAGTCGTTGCGATAAGCTATTTTTCTTGTAGTGAACCCAATTCTATCCAATAAAATAAATACTTGATCGAATACATTTTATCTAATTCTAGCCAGTGGCAGATCCTGAACCTTTTCTTTGATGATGTCGTCAATATTATAAATACAAAACTCGAAGAAACCCATAAATTGTGTATAGTTTATTCTATGGTTAATTATAAATTGTTTCAATATAACCTACTATTTCGAAACTCTCAATTTTAATTATACAAGAGTAGTATAAAGTTTAGCAAAAGGTATAACCATCCCAACTTGACAAATTATATGCTTAACTTTTTACTCGGGTGTCTAATCTGATTCCATCTGAATTGTCATCATACCCAATATCAACTCGATTCTAATTTAACCTGAAAAAAAAAATACCCAACCTGACCCCGACCAAACTAGCCCAATATATTACCACCTCCAAAAACATAATTATGTTTTAGTAACCGGAGGAGTAAGTGTTTTGTAACGAGAACGATAACAGAAAAGAAAGACACAGAGATTTAACGTGGTTCGGCAACAACGCGTTACCTACATCCATGAGTAGAGAACCATATTTGTATTAGAGGAAGCAAAACAGATTAGTGTTACAAGGAGTCGGCGTTTCATGAGTACATGAAGACACTCATGAAACCCTAAACAGACAATGGACTGAAACCCTAAAACATACACCGCCGGGGTGCTCCGCCCCCGGACCCCCGATGCGTCGCCACACACAAACGATGTGTTACCTACGTCCACAAGCAGAGAAATAGATATCTTTATTATGGAGGCAAATAAGAAACTACCATTACAAATTGCTAGGTTTCATTAGTATATATGTAGGGCCTCATGAAACCCTAGTCAAACTATCGGCCTAAACCCAAAACAGAAAATAAGCTCAAATTTTAGGCATATTAACAAGTAGAATAATAATATGTATCAACTACTATATATGTAGAGATCAGATAGTATATATATTAATTAAATTATTATAGTAAAGGCAGGTTTATTCCAAAAATGTCCCGCCTAATTATATAATATAGTGTGTATATAATAATTTCACGAAACCAAATAACCCTACATCATATGTAAATTAAAATTAAATAATAATAATGTAAAACCTAGATCCAACTAGAAATCGGTTTTGATAAGCGGAAGCGAATAAGATCTAAACGATATACAAAAGATCAAACGAGAATCACATGCAAGAGAACACACAAAGCGATTTTACGTGGTTCGGTATAATACCTACATCCACGGGGCCTCAAGAGTGGGCCGAATCCACTATAAGAGAGTTCATACAAGGGATGATACAAGCAATGAAAGCAAGCAACCCTAAACTAGCATGCATGTGAATCAGAGGTACAAGGAAGAAGAAGAAATCCCTCTGTATGGGATAAAACCAGAAGATCGATGAAGAAATCGATCTCTAGAACCCTAGATCTCAGAAGACGAGGAGAGCGGCCACCCAGGAGGACGCCGGAGCTCGATCCACTTTCCAGAGGAGCCACCAGCAACCTTTCTTCTCCGAGCGCTCAAGAACCGACAACAAGAGAAGGAGAAAAAACTCCAAACCCTAGAAACCCTAGCGGAGAAAGCGTTTGTGAGGAGAGAGAAAGACGAAAGCTGAAGTGTGGAGCTCCAGAGCCAGGAAGCGACGCTTTATAGCTAGGTCAAGAGCCAAGCACCAAAACGCAGCGCTTCAAGTAAAGAGGTAGGGCAAGCTCCGCATCTCTGGGCTACCAGCTCGTCCATCGCCGAGATCCAATGTGTCGAGTAATGGGCTGAAGCCCAATACCAGGTGACGTTTCTTCTTCCCAATCATACCTTATACAAATAACATATATAGTATAGTTTATGCATATATGTTAACCCCGCTATAGTTATGGTCTCGTTAGAGGATCAAGCCTAAATAGACTCAATACGACTCAGTCGAGACACACTCTATAGTGCATCATATATGTATAACACATACTATAAGTTACCTGTATAATCATCATACACACATACATGTCCAAGCATACATAAAACAATATTACATGCCAAAGGAAAAGCTTAGGAAAGTAAACACATAACATTACAAACACCCCTCTACTTTTCTAAGTCTTGCACTGGGCAGACTCAGACTCAACAGATAAGTGGATTCTTCATGGCCAGGTCCGTCCTCAGCCCAAGCATACATCACACACAAAGATCACTCAAGTTCCTCCAAGTGAAGGAAGTTCCTGCAAAACACAAATTTATCATGAGGGACAATTTTAGTGCCAAAATCTGCAGGATTAAATCTACCATCGATTTTCTTAACATGAATGATGTTATCTTCAACTTTTTCACGAATGAAATGATATCTAACATCAATACGTTTAGTACGCTCATGGTACATAGGATCTCTACACAAATATAGAGCACTTTGGCTATCTATATGCAGCACAGATGTATAATGCTTCAGTTCCACTTCTTTCAAAATACCTTGCAGCCAGATAGCTTCTTTACAAGCTTCTGTATCAGCAATGTATTCTGCTTCAGTGGAAGACAATGCAACTATAGGCTGTTGTTGGGACTTCCAGGAAATACAATTACTTGCCCATGTATAAACACATGAAGTAATTGATTTCCTAGTGTCCTTGTTACTAGCATAGTCAGCATCAACAAAGCCAGGTAATTCAGATACAGAAGTATGCTCAGAATATAACAATGACAGATTAACAGATCCAAGCAAGTATTTCATGGATAACCATTGCTTCTAAGAAGGATTAGACATAAATCTACTTAGAGTACTGATAGCAAATGCCAAATCAGGCCTAGTACAGATCATAGAGTACATAACAGACCCAACAGCAGCATCATATGGTATAGACTTCATATTTTTCATCTCAATAGCAGACAAAACATCCTTAGACTTAGTCAAATCAAGATGAGGACCTAAAGGAATGTTATTCACTTTGTCACCTGAAATATGAAACCTGTCAAGCACCTTATTAATGTAATCACATTGATGCAACCATAACTTTTTATGCTTTCTATCTCTAAGAATGGACATCCCCAAGATTTTCTTAGCAACACCCAAATCTTTCATGTCAAAGTGCTTCTGCAAGTTCCTTTTAATGTCAAAAATGCAATCTTTAGATTTAGAAATCAACAGAATATCATCAACATATAAAAGCACATAAGCAGCAGGACCATGTCTTTTAACACCTTTAAAATACAAGCATGTATCAAACTTACTTCTTTTAAACCCTAGACTGAATCTCATACATCTATCAAACTTAATGTTCCACTGTCGTGGATACTGTTTAAGACCATAGATAGATTTATTCAGCAGGCAAGCATAGTTAGGATGCACAGAATCAACAAAGCCCTTAGGCTGTCTCATGTATATAGTTTCATCTAAATCACCATGCAAGAAAGCAGTCTTAACATCCATTTGCTCAAGTTCAAAATCATGCACATCAGTCATAGCAAGTAAGAGTCTAAGAGTCTTATACTTAACCACAGGAGCAAAGATTTCATTATAGTCTTCACCCTCTTTTTGGGTGAATCCTTTAGCAACCACCCTGGCTTTATATCTCGGTGGATCAGTTTTAGACACACCATCTTTAAGCTTAAAAATCCATTTGCAATCAATAAGTCTTGCATTTTCAGGTTTAGCAACTAAAGACCAGGTTTGGTTAATCCTCATAGACTCAATCTCTTCATCCATAGCCCTTTTCCAATTCATATAGTGAGCATACTTTAAAGCCTGTTCATAAGTCTCAGGTGTAAAAGATTTAACCACATCAGACGGAAGGCAAGCAAACTCAACAATGTTGTTTATGAACCTTTTATTTGGAATGACAGTCCTAGGACTCCTATCCCTAGTCAACTGCTAATCAGTGAGATCATGCCTCTCAGCAACTGAAGAACTAGAGGAACCAAAACCAGAAGTAGGCACAGACTCAACAATAACATCCTCATTCACAGAAATAGGAGAAACAGAAGAGGAAGGCAAAGCAGGTTCAACAACGGGTTCATTAGCTTCCCCACCCAATTGGTGAGGTTGCACAATCACAGAATCAGAAGGGGTAGAAGAAACAGAAGAGAGAGTAAGAGGAGGGGAGGGAGAATAACCAGTATCAAACTCATCATCAGAATCAATTTCATTGTTCTTAGGAACATAGAACTGATCACCATTGTGTACCTGCAGGTTAGGATCATGCACAGTAGGAACAGAATTCATTTTAAAGTGAAATTTATTCTCATTAAAGATGACATTCCTACTAACAATAGTTTTATAAGCTCCAGGTTGAACAAGTAACAGTTTATAGCATTTAACACCTTGAGGATATCCCAATAGGACACACTTTTGTGACCTGGGATTCAACTTACCTTGATTAATGTATGAATATATAGTGCAACCAAATGGTTTAAGATGATCAATGTGAGGCTTTCTTTTATACCACAATTCATAAGGAGTCTTAAAATCAATCACAGAAGAGGGGGTTCTATTTATCAAATATGCAGCAGTCATAACAGCTTCACCCCACCGAGAATGCTTCAAACCAGAGGAAATTAGCATGCATCTAGCCTTTTCAAGAAGGGTCTTGTTCATCCTCTCAGCAGTAGCATTCTGCTGGGGAGTTCCAGGAATTGTCAAGTGTCTTTTAATGCCATTTTGTTTACAATATGCATCAAATAAGGAATTACAAAACTCAAGACCATTGTCAGTTTTTAAGCACTTAACAAATAAGCCAGTTTCCTTTTCAACCATAGACTTCCAATGTTTAAAAGTTTCAAAAGCCTCATCTTTAGTTTTCAACAGAAACAACCAAACTTTTCTACTATAATGATCAATTAAGGACATGAAATATCTCTTTAGACAAACAGTAGAGACTTGGGCAGGGCCCCAAAGATCAGAATGAACATAATCCAAGGGAGCAGTAGAAACATATGCAGATGATTTGAAACTTTTCCTAGTATGCTTACCTAGAACACAGTTTTCACATAAGTCAATGGAGCATGGTTTAGCAGGAATAACACCAGACTTGTACAAGTTCTCAAGACCTTTATTACCAATATGACCTAACCTAACATGCCGTAACATAGAATCATGCATAGACATAGGCTTGTCAATGGCAGTAAAAGCAGCATCAGAGGAATTCACAATAGGAGTGGCAATCAGTTCATATAAACCAGCTTTTCTTAAGCATTTAATCACAGCTTTACTATCCTTAGTAACAATCTTCACACCATCAGAACTGTACACGTCATATTTCAATTCCTCAAGAGCACTTTCAGACAACAAATTTCTTCTTAAATCATGCACCCATTTAGCATCCTTTATAACTCTAACAACATTGTCAAACATTCTCAAAGAAACTGAACCAACACCTTTTATTTTAAGCCAGAATGTTCACCTAGCATGACAGTACCAACATCACAACATTTAAGGTCAGAAAACAAAGACTTATGAAAGGTAGCATGCATGGTACATCCAGAATCTAAAATCCAAGCATTGGAGTCACCAGAATTGAACAAAGCAAGCACTTCATGAGTATAATAAGGATGAGATTCAAGCACAGCAGAGACATTAGGCTTTTTACCAGCAAGCCTTTCATCTTTCTTCCTCTTAAAGCAGTGTTTCTCAATGTGACCAGATTTAGAGCAGTAAGAACACATAAGGTGAGATTTATCAGGTTTACCACTTTGATGAGTATCAGTCTTACTGGAATCTTTCTGAGGTGGTTTATTGTTGTTATTGTTGTTATTATTCTTATTGCCTTTAAACCTACCTCTAGCAACAAGCACTTCATTCTTATTGTCAGGTTTATGGTCAATTTTGAGCTCATATTTGTTTTTAAAGACTTTCAAAGCATCATTTTTCTGAATAATGGACTCAAGAATAACTTTCTTTTCCAGTTTATCAGTACTGTATTGCACAACATCTTTAAAAGTATCAAATTGAGTAGGCAAAGAATTTAACAACAAAACACATTGCTGAGTTTCCTCTACTTTGTCACAACATATTTGCAAATCTTGAATAATAGTAAGAAACTTATCAAGATTTTCAGACAAGGGGCAGGAAACATCCATTTTGAAATTGAACAGCTTATTAAACAAATTAACACGAGAAGGGAGAGATTTTACCAAATACAAACCTTCCAGACCTTCCCAAAGCTTCTCAGCAGTGTCAAAATTCAATACCTGTCTAGCAACTTCGTCACTTAAGCGAATCATAACTTCACTGTGAGCCTGTTGATCAGTTTCAAGGATTTTTTCCTTAGCTGACCCATCTGAAAACTTGTTGGTTATTGCAATCCAACATTTTTCTTTGATGAGAATTGCCTTCATCTTTAGTTGCCACATAGCAAAGTCAGTGTGGTCATTGAAGGGCTTTAGATATGTGCCTTTATCACCCATAGCTGTTGTATTGTACCTGTAACACAACTAAATAGTTAGTAAATGACTTAAAGAACACAAATAATGATTCAAGATAGTATGAATCAAACAGTGCAACTACAGATCCTATCAAGCCAAGCAAAAACAAGAACACTTGAAGATCAGAAGCACTAGAAAGCACAGGATCTAAGCACAGAAGACCTAGATCTAGCAAGTAAGGTATGGTACGTCACGCGGGGGGGGGGGGGGGGGTGCGGCACCATTGATGTCGCCTTTTTAGGTCCGCCTGAGGCCCTACGTCCAATCCCTATCCCTAGAACTCAAGAATGAGCCAGGAAATCAAGATCAGGACACTCAAGCTCTGATACCACGTTGTAAAACCTAGATCCAACTAGAAATCGGTTTTGATATGCGGAAGCGAATAAGATCTAAACGAGAATCACATGCAAGAGAACACACAAAGCGATTTTACGTGGTTCGGTATAATACCGACATCCACGGGGCCTCAAGAGTTGGCCGAATCTACTATAAGAGAGTTCGTACAAGGGATGATACAAGCAATGAAAGCAAGCAACCCTAAACTAGCATGCATGTGAATCAGAGGTACAAGGAAGAAGAAGAAATCCCCCTGTATGGGATAAAACCAGAAGATCGATGAAGAAATCGATCTCTAGAACCCTAGATCTCAGAAGACGAGGAGAACGGCCACCCAGGAGGACGTCGGAGCTCGATCCACCTTCTAGAGGAGCCACCAGCAACCTTTCTTCTCCGAGCGCTCAAGAACCGACGGCAAGAGAAGGAGAAAAAACTCCAAACCCTAGAAACCCTAGCGGAGAGAGCGTTTGTGAGGAGAGAGAAAGACGAAAGTTGAAGTGTGGAGCTCCAGAGCCAGGAAGCGACACTTTATAGCTAGGTCAAGAGCCAAGCACCAAAACGCAGCGCTTCAAGTAAAGAGTTATAGGGCAAGCTCCGCATCTCTGGGCTACCAGCTCGTCCATCGCTGAGATCCAATGGGCCGATTAATGGGCTGAAGCCAAATACCAGGTAACGTTACTTCTTCCCAATTATACCTTATACAAATAACATATATAGTATAGTTTATGCATATATGTTAACCCTGCTATAGTTATGGTCTCGTTAGAGGATCAAGCCTAAATAGGCTCAATACGACTCAGTCGAGACACACTCTATAGTGCATCATATATGTATAACACATACTATAAGTTACCTGTATAATCATCATACACACATACATGTCCAAGCATATATAAAACAATATTACATGCCAAAGGAAAAGCTTAGAAAAGTAAACACATAACATTACAAATAATAATAATAATACTGGATCAATTCGTTGGCTAATTCAGAAAACGCCAATTAAATACAGCCAATAGTGATTTACACACCGGAATAAAACCGCAAAAAGATTTCTGGTTTGTCGGTATTGGTTAATCTTTAATATTTTAAATCAGTTCATTCCTTCAAAAACCTTTGTATCATGCTTGCTATGCTTTGTAGATATTGGTTAATTTGTAGGCGTTCTTTACTCTAATGAAACCGCGATTAATGTTTTTCAATATTTAAATCCGTTGCTGGTTTTTCCGTCCTTAATTTCGTTATTATTTTTAAAAACATCCCATAATATATATATATATATATATATGTTTCTAATTTGACATATATAAACTCTCCTTCTACTCCTTCATATTTATTTCTATAAAAATGATGTATCGAATTCAGAGATCGATCTGTCCATATTGCAGGTCACCTCCGATCTACACAGTACGTAGCTACAAATTAACTAAAATCCAAGATCCAAGTGTCCAACCAATACCAATGTATATCTTAATTTACACACCACCGGAAGTACGTGTTTTTTTATTTTTAAAAAAAATTAATAATTAAAAACCAATAACGAGTTCACGGACTGAATTCAAAGAAATATAAATCGAAAAACTCCAAATTGTATGTATAATTGCAGTGAAGAAAATTGATCAAATTGCCAGCTCTTTCTTCCCTGTACGTTGTCACATGGCTGGATCTTCGTAATTACACATCTAACATCTCCACTATAAAACCCTAATCAATCCTCCCCAATTTCTCATCCCAAACCCCCAATCTCAAATTCCCCTTTTCACATTTTGCCCTAATCCTGAAATAATAATGGCTTTCTCCAAGTCCATGGCTGCATCTGCCCTCTTTCTAAGCTTCAACCTCTTCTTCTTCGCAGTGAGCTCGAGCTACGTGCCATGCCCACCCCCACCATCAAAGGGCCACAAGCACCACCACAAAAGCCCTCCTTCATCGCCGACACCTAGCTGCCCTAGGGACGCCCTCAAATTGGGGGCTTGTGCCGACGTGTTGGGGTTAGTTAGCATCGTTGTTGGCACTCCACCCAAGACCCCTTGCTGCGCCCTCCTCGATGGACTAGTTGATCTTGAGGCTGCGGCTTGCCTATGCACCGCCATTAAGGCTAACATCTTGGGGCTTAACCTGAACGTGCCGGTGTCGTTGAGCTTGATCCTTAACTACTGTGGCAAGGGCGTGCCCTCTGGCTTCCAGTGCGCTTAGTCAACTCATGCTCTCCATCATCCCGCGTCGTCATGTGATATAACTTATCCGTGGCAGCTTGAATTGGTCCCAACTTTGGACCTACGTCTTTGAATTTTTTTTTTTTTTTGAAAAAATAAATAAAGCATTACTGTTTTCCTTGGTCGATCGGATTTGTTATTTTTGTGATTTCCAATATATATATTCATTTGTGTCGATCCATTGTCATCTTGATGATTGATCGATCCTAATATTGGTGTTCTATTTGTAGGAAACTTTGTTGCTGTACTTGAATTGGTGGTATACGTTGCGAATTATATATGGTTTTGTATAATAAATTGATAAGCTGTACGTTTTGAGGTATTTAATGATATGTTGTTACTCTTCCATCTCGTGCGTTTATTTTCAGGCAAGTTATGCATTGGTTCCTAGCTTTTCATATAACTAGGGTCGCATGTATGAGACATTGTTTATATCAAATCTGATTGAATTGAATCTATAAATTGGTGAAAAAAAAAATATGATCTTTCATGTATTTATGATCATAGATGATGGAAAAAACCCACCTGACAATAAAGTAGCCACTAACGAAATTTGAAAGCGCTTATTATCTTAAATTAGTATTGTCATCATCAATATATAACAAATGATTTAATCCATTGGATATCCTTGTAGCAACTCATTTAGTTTGGATTTCATCCAATTCCATGTTGATGTGCTACTCATTTAGTTTGAATTTCATCTAATTCCATGTTGATTTTCCATAATGAAATATGTGTCAACAATTGAGGTCCTTCAAATTTTCTATGGAGGGTAAAACTGGAGTGAGAATTCATACTATACTTGCTAATGCAATATCGACAAACATTTTTTTTTTATAAAAAAAATTTAGAGTTCAATGAGTAAATCGTGTGCAATAAACTTCTTGCATATGTCAAGAAGATTGTCTTTTGTTATATATTAGATAGATCTTTTCCTTTGCTCAAACCTAATTGTTAAAACTATCTTTTTGTTTACTAAGATGTAATTAAGCAAATGACTTGCTTACAAAATTGCGTACATGCATATGCTAGGGTGGCAGACCCTTGCTACGTACGCACGAGACATTTTTTGTATAAAATATCACAAACATACCCTCCTTGTATCTCTCAAGAGGATTGAAGCTTAAGGATCGTTAAACCATCTTCTTCCCCCTTTTTATGGTTTAGTTTCCCTGAAGAATGAACATATACAGTCAATGAAAATGTGACACCAAATTGAGAAACATCACTAGGCCAAAAAAGGTATTTTACAACACTAAATAGACATCGGTTCCATGTCTATTTGTTGTATTAAAACACGTTTTGCTTTTATACATCAATTACTTATTATAACCGGTGTAACATGTGTTCTTAAAATATATATAACTGATGTGTAAAGTATATACATTGGATGCTAAATAAACCGATGTAAAATGAATGGTGTATAAAGTTTTTATTTTTATTTTTACGGAAAATAAGTCTGAAAAATGGGCTGAAGGGTTTGAGATCAGTGAAAAACTAGGTGAGTAGGAATCTCCAGTTCCACCAAACCCTAGACTTGTGAGAGGCGATTGTTCCTTCTCCAGTCGCCCCTGCTCAGCCCGCTTCATCCCCGGCTGACGACTGCCCCTTCTTCATCTCCGACACTTGAACAATCAATCCACCTACGCGCCACCACTGTAAAGACCGGGAAATTTTATAATATTAAATTATTAAAATAATGATTTATAATCATCTCGCTTTCTAAGATTCGGGAAGTTTCGAAAATATATGTCCTCGAGCAAATATATTTTATTTAAAAACATTCGAAGTAAATGCCGGCATAATTCTAAATTGGATTTTTGGAGGGATTTTATTCCGCTTTTATGTTCCGAGGTTGGAAAACATTACTTATTAAAAATTTATTAATTTATTTCGGTTCCAAGATTTCGATTTAAAATTTACATGAATCGGAATTGGGTCAAGTGAGCGGATTGCGAGGTTTATATTCCGGGTATTCGACATTTGGAGTTTTGAGACCATCTTAAGTTGTATTATTCTCCTCCCTACCTTCAATTTCTACAACAGTAAAACAATCAAAGATCACCCCTTTTGTCTCCTTGCCTGCACGCCAGCTGTACCTCTGCCACCCTTGTTTTGCTTGCTCAGAAGCACCTCCTCTGTACCTTTTGATTCCAAAAGAGCTGCAATCCATCTGTGCTTCAGAATCACACGACAGCTCCCACGCCAACTGATTCTAACCCCAATTTCAAAAGCAAATTCAGGGAAGTCAAAATCCCTACACAGGCACCTACATACTCTACTCCCCCTCCATCTCTCTTCTCTTTCAAAGGCCCCCAAACATCACCAATTTCCCTGTTCTTTTGGCCTGTTGTCACCACCGACGAGTCGGGCAGCAGCCCTGTTTCTGAGCAACCAAGCCCAGCAGCCACTCCTCTTTCCGATGGCCAAGGACGACGAAGACAGGCCGCCAGGACCACCACCATCTGAGCCAGAAACAGCAGCCCGGAGGTCCCCGGAGAACCGAGCTCAGCTGCCGACGACGAGCACCCTTCCCCGCTTGTTCTGTTTCCGATCGAGGCCCTCGAACCGCTTCCCCTCGAGTTCTTGCAGCCGGATCCGCCCTCGAAGCATCCCGGCGTCGGAGAATCGCGCAGCGGTAACACCCCTCTCCTCTCTGTTTCGCTCTCAAACCCGATAAAGGTCGCGCCTTTAAGCCTCCTCTTCCCTTCCTAGGTCATCTCCGGCGACAAACCGGCTCCGACGAGGCCAAAGCAACTTCGAGCGGACTTTTTCCGGCGAGAGCTTCGACCTCGGTGAGGGTTCTCTTCCCTCCTCTCCTTTTTGTTCTTTGTGAGTCGTATGCGTATTCGAGGTCGGGACTGGGCTTGTGAGGGTGGTCGGGGTGAGAGTCGCCGGCGAGGAAGCCCTCCTCCTCCTTCTCTCTTCTCCTTCGTTTCCGCCGGAGCCCTGGGGTTCCTTCCTCCTCCTCCGTTTTCTTTTCCGCAGAGAGCAAAGGTGGGAGACGGCTCAACCCTTATTTCCTCTTCTGGGCTTCGAACCGGGTCTGGGGCTGGGAGAATTGAGCTTTGGCCGGATCCTCCTTCCTCTCTTTCTTTTACTGGATTCGGGTTTGGGCTTGTTATTCCGGGTTACATCTTGGGCTGTGAGATTGGGCTTTTGAGAGCATTGGTTATTTTATACTATTGAGTTATATTAAGGTGATGTTATATGATTATAATTATTGTTATGATTATTATTATTATTACTATAATATTCTGTTTTGAGGAAATATATTTATGAAATTATTATTATATATATTATAAAATAGTTTCAAAGAGACATTATTGGAATATGTTTTTAGTGATGATTTAAATATGTTATTTTAGAGAATTTGAAATGAATTATGGGTTGTGATTTATAAATATGGTTGTAAAAATAGAATTATTTTGTGACTAAGTGTCAGAATTTATTTATGTAATGATTTTGAAAATAAACATGCCGGTATTTTGTTAATAATATGATTTTGAGAATTTGTTGAGGACTTAAATGATAAATGTCGGAATTTGGCCAAGTATGATTTGAGAAATTATTTTGAATATGAGTTGACTTAAATTGGGATTTAAGAGTTGAGAAAAATTGTTGGTGAGATTTATCAATGATTTTGATTAAATGGTTTTGGTTGATGTCGATCATATCGGAAAGGTTTTGGAAAAATGATTTTACCGTCGATTGGTTTTAAGGATGTTGAGAACTTGGGTTTCGTGTGTGTGAATGTTAGTCTGGTAGCTTACGGAAGTGGCTTGATGATAGGTGTGTATCGCTTTTGGATTGCTTTGGACTTGCATTTGGGCCCTTGTTTGTATTATCCTGCTGTTCTGCATCTTCAGGTAAGTTCCCTAGGGGGCTTACTCAGGTTGGACATTCATGCCTGTTGTTGCATTTTATGTTAGGTGTTGCATATGCATAAAAGCATGCCATGTAGTATCATGTTTAGGTTGCACTAATTGAATGAGCATCTGCTTACTTTATGCGTTTGAAACAGAACGACCGTTATCTGTGATAGTCCTAGAGTCTTTGCTAGGGTCATAGGGTAGCCCAACCTCATCGGGTACCCTGAGTCAATCGAGTCATGAACTTCCTTATATTATGATATGCCTGCGGGCTTTATTGTGGAGCGGGTTAGGCATGCGTGCCGCCCGATTATGATGGAATGCATTCACGAGCTGGCCAGTCTCCGCCCTATCGGAAGGGGGTGGAGGTAGGAGAGGGATATGCCACTTGGCATTGTCTTGGGCCCTTTACAGTATTTTTACACATTATTATAACTAGGAGCATGCTAGTGTGTTGACTTTCGTACTGCATTAGAGCATCTTTATTAGGTATAGCACATACTATGTGGCCTCAGCGAGGACTGCGGATCCCGCATGAGTGGCTCGATCTGACTCCTTTCCCCGTTCTTCTTTTAAAGGTATTTTCTGCAGATCTTGTTTGCTCCCTGCTTTCGTGACGGGAAACCCTTTGGCGAATCAAAGAACCTAGCTAATATTCTAACTTGGTATAAATGGTAATCATTCGCTTACGTTTGGTTTGATCCGGCTCTGCCGTGACACTTTGTATCTTAACTTTGTTTCCGCTTTACTTTCATTTAAACTGAATTTCGCGACATAGTCCTAGGACAGGTTAAGGGTACCCAATGGCTCTTCGAGGTTTTTAGGGTTTGAAATCCCTCCTTCTACTAATCTTAAATGAGTTTGAAACCTCGACCCGTACCTGGATTGCAAGATCCGAACAAGGGGTTTTATCCCTTGAAACGTAACCCAGGAATCATAATTCTGGGCCGTTACAACCACCGTCGTTGCTACTTCTTCGGTCGCCTCTACATCTTCTCCGATGTCGCTACACGCCGCCACCGTCGTTGTCACAGCTCGTCGGCTCACACATGACACCCTCGCACAACCCCTTCCTCGCTGTTAATCCACCATCACGGCTCCATTCATCTCCATCGTCCTTTCTCTTCACATCTCTATGAGGTACGTCCTTTCTCTTTCTCCTGAAATCAATCGAAGTTTGTACTTGAAGCTAGTCGACTACCAATTAGGGCTAATCGTGTCTTGCGTTCAAAACATATGCTTTTTATATTTCTATCCGTGTTTTTCCTGAACTGTGCTAGACCAATTGATGATTCCTTAATTCATCGTATGCTGGGTGCATCTATGAAATTATGTATGTAATTTGAACAATTCGAAATTTTTGTTTGCTGTTGGCTGGATTTAAAGTTCAGGAACTACAATTATGTATGTAATTTGAACTCTTGTTGATTTTGCATTGTTGGACAATTCAAAATTGTTTGTAGAGAGAATGTGTCTATGAAATTGGTGTTGCTCATTTTACATTTCAAAATAATTCGAGGAAAATGCTCAAGTAACACTTCAAGGTCTAGTGCAAATAGCACTTTATTAACCAGTGTATCAATTTTTTATGGACTGAAGATATATTTCAACTCAAGATTATGTCAATAGATATTGATATAGCTTATTTTGATCGTGCTTCTGAGCTCAAATTGGCTTTCCTATTCCTCGATATGTTGGTTTTGAATCTATTGGTTTTGAATGATGCAGGCAAGGATCATAACTTTTGAGCATTTGTACATTCAACGCAGCTTAGCTTTATATATGTAAGTACAGTTACCTAGTCAGTTGGATTTAATCATAATCAATGCCTCTAGCTACTTACTTTCATATGGTCAGGGAAGACTAGGAAATTGTAGACCAGAAGAAGTATCTCGAGGAAGTGTCTAACTAGTTCTGCTTATCAGGTGAATCTCACTATGGTAGTGTACACTTATACTAACTATGGTAGTGTAAGTGTCTAACTAGTTATGCTTATACTTGTAAAGGCCCGGATTTTTAAATAATAATGTAAAGGCCCGGATTTTTAAATAATAAATTTCAAAAAAAATAAAAAATAAATAAATACTAATTCGGATATTTCAAGGAAAACTCGTCCTTGTGTATCGGTTTTGATTTTAAAATCCTTCCGACGTCGTTTTAGAATTTTGATTTTAACGGAATTTGATTCCGCTTCCGAGTTGCAAGCCTTGATAAATAAATTAAATTTCGATAATGATTTACCAGTTCGATTTAAATTTGATAGAGTCAGAATTAGCGGGTTCGAATTTAAATATCGGGTATATTTTATTTGCATTTACGAGTTGGGACCACACTATTTTTTTTTCTTTCTTTTCTTTCTTCCTTTCACCTCTCTCGTTTCAGAAGCAGAGAGGAGAATCCCCTGTTGCTTTGCCATGTACAGTTCATCAACTCTTATCTTCTTCCTTCTTTATTAACAAAGGGTTCAGAAGCAAGCCCCCCCTCTTTGTCTAGCATACCACAACCTCCTCCTCCTCCTCTTCTTTTTCTTCAATTTCAAGAACCCACAAATCCCCTTTTCATCTGTTGCACTTGAGGCAACACGCAGCCTCTTCCTCCTCTCTCCGTCAAGCAGCAGGAGCTGCCTTCCCCGGCGTTCCAGGCGAGACCGAGCAGCTCGGAGCAACAGCCGAGCCGGGTTACTCCTCCTCCCCTGTCCTCCTCCATTTCGACCGGCGATCCCTTCCTCCCGAGTCGGCGGCGCCAGAAGTGGGCAGCAGCCGGGCAGCAGCCTTCCGGGGACTAACGCAGCAGCAGCGCCGCCAGGAGTTCCCCGAGCGCCGCCCGTGTGTTCCGTTCCGCTCCGGTAGGCTCCGGCGGAAACCCATCTCCGACGCGCCTCCCCCGAGACTCCGGCGAGCCCAATCGGAATTCGGGCGAACCGAATCGAAGCCGACGATTTTGAATCCACTCGGTGAGCTCCCCTTTCCTCCTCCTTCCCTTCCTTCTTGCCTTGTGGGTGCGTGTGTCGATGTCGGGAAGAGGTGGCCGGAGCCCCGCGCCATCGCCGGCGGCCCTTCCTCCTCACCTTCCTTTTTCTCGGTTTTCTTTCCTGGCAGAGGAGCGTCCAGACGATGGACTGTAGCTCTGGCGGGCCCGGTTCTTTTTTTTTTTTACCTGGTTCGGTTCGGTTTTATTTAAAAAAGGGGTCCGGTTCGGTTTTGAAGGAAATTAGGGTTTTGAAGAATTGGGCCTATTTTCTTGGGCTGGGTATTGGGCCCGGGTTGGGCCTTTTGATTTGGAATTCGGTTTGGGCTTTGGACTTATGGGCTTGTGGGTTATTTGGTGTTATTTGGTGTTGTTGTTGTGTCATTATGTTGGAGTATATTAGAGTAATGTCGAATATGTATATGTTATGATTTTTTTTTTTTTTTTATTATTATTATTATTATTATTATTATTATTATTATTATTATTATTATTATTATTATTATGAGATTTTAGAAATGGTTTAAAAAGTGACCTTATTGGAATAATTATTTATTGTTGTTTTAATTTGTGATTTTAGGAAAAGTGAAATATGAGTTTTGATTTATAAATATAGTTGTGAAAATAGAATTATTTTGTGGCTAAATGCCGGACTCTATTCTATAATGATTTCGAAATAAGAAACATGCCGGAATTATTTTAATGGTATAAAGTTACAAGTTGATTAAAGGTTTAATGTTTATAAATGGGTTTTGGCCAGTTATGATTTGAGATAACGTTTTGAATACGAGTTGACTTAACTTGATATTTAAGAGTTGGAAAACTTCGGGAAACAAGGTTGGAACTATTGTTGGAAGATTTATCAGTGTGTGGATTTGAAATGAAAGGATTTTGGTTGATGTTTTGATCATATCGGAAAGGTTTTGGAAAACGGTTTTACTATCGATTGGTTTTGAGCATGTGGAGAACTTGGGTTCAGGTGTGTAAGAATGTGGTTCGGTAGCTTATGGAAATGTCTTGATGATAGGTGTGTTTGCTTTTGGATTGCTTTGGACTTGCATTTGGGCCCTTGCTTATATTATTCTGCTGTTCTGCATCTTCAGATAAGTTCCCTAGGGGGCTTACTCAGGTTAGACATTCATGCCTGTTGTTGCATTTTATGTTAGGTGTTGCATATGCATAAAAGCATGCCATGTAGTGTCATGTTTAGGTTGCACTAATTGATTGAGCATCTGTTTACTTTATGCGTTTGAAACAGAACGGCCGTTATCTGTGATAGTCCTAGAGTCTTTGCTAGGGTCATAGGGTAGCCCAGCCTCATCGGGTACCCTGAGTCAATCGAGTCATGAACTTCCTTATATTATGAGATGCCTGCGGGCTTTATTGTGGATATGGGTTGGGCATGCGTGCCACCCGATTATATGGAATGCATTCACGAGCTGGCCAGTCTCCACCTATCGGAAGGGGTGGAGGTAGGAGAGGGATATGCCGTTGGCATTGTCTTGGGCCCTTTACAGTATTTCTGCACATTATTATGAATTAGGAGCATGCTAGTGTGTTTGACTTTCGTATTGCATTAGAGCATCTTTATTAGGTATAGCACATACTATGTGGCCTCAGCGAGGACTACCGGTCCCGCATGAGTGGCTCGATCTGACTCCTTTCCCCGTTCTTTTTTTTTAAAGGTATTCTCTGCAGATTTGAGTGCTCGATGTCTATATGACGGGGTTTCTTTTTGGCGAATCGAAGAATCTAGCTAATATCCTAATTTAGTAAAATGGTAATTACACACTTATGTTTTGGTTTGACCCGGCCCTGCCGTGGCGCTTTGTATCTGAATTTTGCTTCCGTCTTGCTTCCGTTTGAAATGAATTTCGCGAGTTAGTCCCTAGGACAGGTTAAGGGTACCCAACGGCCCTACGATATTTTCAGGGTTCGAAATCCCTCTTTATTACTGACCATAAAAATGAGTTTGAAACCTCGACCCGTACCTGGATTGCAAGATCCTAACGAGGGGTTTTATCCCTCGAAACGTAACCCGGGAATCATAATCCTGGGCCGTTACAATACTCACTATCGCAGTGTAAGTGTCTAACTAGTTATGCTTGCCTACAACCCTGTCTATATATATAACGCTATCTCATTTGGTTGTTTATTTTTTGTAAAAAAAAAGTATTTCATAATTTCATTGTTTGATTTGAGGAATATATGGAGAAAATTACATATTTATGGACTTTGGATGATTAGACATTCTTGTTTTAACTTAGATGTGGCTTATATGATGAATTGATTGTGAATTATCACAAGTCTACAAGACTATCGGTAAATTTGAGAAGCTCTGACTTATCAAGGAACGCTCTTCGTATCAACGAAGTAGCAATTTAGGTCACGTATTAGTGTTCGACAACTACAATGTGATCGAACTTGTGAATGCTAAGTTCATAGAATATGAACTCTTGTCAATATGTATTGTTAGTTTAGTTTTTTTTACCTCTTATGTACACTATGCTAGTTTGACTGACTAATTTGTAAGACGTGTTTTATGTAGCTATGCTTCAATTGTAATTTAAATAATAATAATAATCATGTATGTTTTCTAGTTTAGAATAAATCTTTTTCGTTTTTTCATTTTCGGAAGTTTTTTTATTTGTAATTTTTCAATTTTGGTAGACAATGAATTATATGTGCGGTGCCTTTTTTTTTTTTAATTAAAAAAGCAATTTTATACACCGGTTATTAAACCGGTGTATTAAGCTTGTCACGTTCCACCTGAAAGCTTATACATCGGGTCTAATTGGTTTTATACATCGGGTCATAAACCGATGTAAAAAGTTTTATACATCGGTTCCAATTTATTACGGCAGTGATCCGTACACCGGTTGAAAACCGATGTATATCTTAAATATTATCCGGTGTAAAACACTATTTTTTGGCCTAGTGCATGCAACCTTATTCTACATGATAGACTTTTATCATATAAAAATATAATAATTTCATGTACATACTTAAATAAAATGCAAGGTTAGATCTAATTTGTGACGGCCTTGAATGTTAATTAATTGATCTGTTAAATCCTCGATTAATTTAGAATGAATTTAGTGTTGGTTATCATGTATACCTAAATCATTTAAATTAAAATTAATCAAATTATTTATTCTCCTTTTCAATTTAATTTGATTCTCCGATCCTTTGCATGGGTACTATATCTATGAGGAAAAAAATATATAAAATTTTTGCCAAACAGTCACTTTTTTTGACAAATTGGTGAAATGTCCAAGGTTTGGGACAAATTAGTGGAGTGTCCACCTTAAATAACATAATCTCTTCCCATCTGTGCCCAATTCCTCTTTTGTTCATCACTGATCATTCCTCCCCGCTCATAGTCTCCGATGCCACCAGATCTCGCTCCTTCCCGGCTCCTCAGATCTCTCTTCCTGCGGCCACCAGATCACCCCTTCCCGACTCCTCAGATCTCTCTTCCTCCGGCCACCAGATCCACCGAGATCCGATGCCACCTCCGATTCCAGATCCGAGATCTCGAAATCAATCCAGATTGCGCGGCCACCAGATCGCTCCTTGGACGTTTTGAAATCGATCCAGATCGCGCGGCCACCAGATCTCGAAATCGATCCAGATCCGAGATGGATCCAGATCCACCAAGATCCGATGCCACCTCCGGCCACCAGTTCACTCCTTGTCGTCGCCGCCGCTCCTCCTATGGTCGCCGGAGTTCGCGCGGGATCTCTCCTCTGAGATCCGAGATCTCCTCGATCTGAGATCTCTCCTCTCCTCCTTACGCTGAGCGCTGCCGATTGCGATTGAGAGTGGTCTCCGGAGAGTGGTCGCCGGAGATCCCCCTCCTCCTCGGATCTGAGTTCTTCTCTTGTGTTCAGCGGTTTACAGAGGAAGATGGTTGGAGAAGAAACAATATTTGTTAAATTACAAAAAACACCCTATAAATATGAGAAATTAAAAAAAAACTATTTATATTTTATTATGTGATCCATAATTTATATTTTTATTTTTATTTTTGCACAACAAAATGTTATATTTGCACAACATATGGTTATATTTGCACAAGCACAACATACGGTTATATTTTCACGCCAAAATGTATTGACACGAAAAAAAAACTAGACTTGGGTTATATTTGCACGACATACGGTTATATTTGCACAACGTACTCTTATATTTGCACGACAAAATGTAAAACAAAAAAAACTAGACTTGGGTCATATTTGCACAACTTACATATTTGCACAACGCACTCTTATGTTTGCACAACGTACTCTTATATTTGCATGACAAAATGTTAAAAAAAACTAGACTTGGGTCATATTTGCACAAACTTACGGTTATATTTGCACAACGTACTCTTATATTTGCACAACAAAATGTAAAAAAAAAAAACTAGACTTGGGTCATATTTGCACAACTTACGGTTAAATTTGCACAACGTACTCTTATATTTGCACGACAAAATGTGAAAAAAACTATACTTAGGTCATATTTGCACAACTTACGGTTATATTTGCAGATCATACTCTTATATTTGCACGACAAAATGAAAAAAAAAATTAGAATTGGGTCATATTTGCACAACATACGGTTATATTTGCACATGCACAACATACTCTTATTTTTGCACGACAAAATATAAAAAAAAACATCTTTTTATCATGAAATGAGAAGGAGTATATATTTGCTTGTAATTTGTAAGAATTAATATCGAAAAGAAAAAACATCTACGCTCTTCCTACAAAAAAAAAACTGTATTTTCGAAATAAATAATTAGTTTTTTTTTCCAATAATATTGTAGCCTTTTTTTTTGAAGCAAGGTAAGAAATTCAGTTCTCTAGACAAGCCTAGAGAAACCGAGAGACCGGACAAGCCGGTGGATGGACTAACCATTATGTACAACAGAAGCAAATAACTGAAGCAAATGACAGAAATAAATGACAGAAAATAAAAATAAGGAACGTATAAGTCATCCTACACTGCGCAACACAAGCTAAAGAAGAACGAAACGATCGGCCAAAGGGACAACGCACACAACGAACTCTGGGGACCAGCGAACACCTCAGATTGTGGACTCGGAGAGCCTTCAGATGTCAATCGCACGTCCACTACGTCATCGAACATGACACATCAATCAACGCTCACAAGAAGCCTGCAACACAGCAAGAATAGCACAGTACACTAACCCGCAATACAACCACAAACCACACCAAAGCACAATCTAACCCCAAGACCTCGTCTCAACCCTCAAGGACGATAATAAAATCGTGGGCAGGTTACCACAAGGATAAGCCTAAAAGAGGTGATACAAAACAAGACAAGGAAGAGAAACCGGGCAGAGATGAACCAGAAAGTGACTGAAAGAGCGGACTATAACAAACAAAAAGGTTGGTGGCACAAGAGGATCAAAAGGAAGGGATAAAGGAGCTCGATGGAGATGCGGAGGATCCCGATAGGCATAGAGATGATGGGCACGTGGGGGAGGTGCGGCAACCGAGGAGGAAGGAGAACCCCGGAGCCGAAGGAATCAGCGACGGAGCTCAAAGCGGAGGACCGAGGTGATCAGTGGAGCACCGGTGGAAGGCAACGGAGGCGGTGGCTACGGCGGCTGTAAGCCGAGGCGGAAGGAGTTGAAATCCTTGGATTGAGGGCGAGGTGAGCCGAGCACTGGCAATGAGGCAGGGAGGCGGTAAAGGGAAGCCATGGTGATGGTGGCGGCGGCGGTAAACGGTAAACCGCTGGCGATGAGGCGGGATGGTGATGAAAGGAAGCCATGGTGATGGCGGCAGCGGTAAGCAACCTCCCAAGGGTGGGAGGCGGCGGAGGCTGGACTGGTGAGAGGCTGAGAAGGAGGTGGCCAAGGCGGTGGGCACCCGAGACGCCATTAGAGGCGCTTTTGAGGTATGCGAGAAGCGGCAAACGGCGGCCGCGAAAGTGTCGGTGAACAACCGGACGAAGCAGAGTAGACTGGGGAGGAGTCGGACGAAAGCGGTCAGGGAAGGGCTGTTGGGCTCAGATCTGGTGGTGGAAGGGTGCTGGTGACCCAGACCGTGGCAGCGGCGGCGAAATCACTTGGGAGCTAGGTCAAACGCTTGGGACTGTTTGGCTAATGTTATAGAGAATTCTTCCAAAAAATCAGTTGGTAATAATATTGTAGCCCTTTGATTAAGGAGAATGCATCACCAAAAGATTAAAGTACACTGTATTAAATAACTCTTATTCTTATCTGAAAAAGCGTTATTTCTAAGGTATGAACCTTTTATTTTAGAAATTATTCTCCTACCATAAAATATATAACTTAAAATGTTATTTTAAAAATTTATAAATAAATAATTAAACTTGTATGAAAAATATTTTAAACCTAAACCTACTTCTATGAAAAATACAATAATTATTAACTTATAATTTAAGTTTAAAACTTGTATGAAAATATAACGAATATTTATAATTTATTCTACATTATTTTGTTTTAGATATATATACAATGCAGTTTGATATTTTCTAAATTTCAAATTATAAGATTATAATTTGTACCCTAGTCATTAAACAAATATATGTACACCATATTACTTGATTTTACGTATAACATCTCAAAACCTTTTGCATGAATGACTTCATTGAAAAGGAAGAAGGCAACCTTTACTGAAATTTCAAAGTTTAACTACGTACGTACACCTCTTTTAAGTTCTGCTTGGCCATAGTACATATATAAATAAGTCATGCACAAATATGAAAAATAAGAATATAATTAATATAATTGGAGTCATATGAACACAGTGCCGTCCAATCAATTTTGGAGGCCCGGTTCATAATTTCAATAATTATACATTTTAAATGTAATTTTTTAAAATATATACTAAGGAGGAGTATGTTAAAAAAATTTGGATTATTTTTCTTTGTATTCAAGGAAAACTAATACAATTCTTGCGTCATGGAGCGATTTTATATAATTAAAATATAAAATAAAGTAATAAAATTAATATTATAAAGTATAAATAAATGTTAAGAAAAAAATCATAAAAATCTTTAAAATAAAAAAGAACATACATAAATATAGATATTTTAAATCACTCAATAAAAATAATTATAATAATATCATTGTGAGTATATAGATAGATACATATAGATTATAGAAAACTAATTTTAAAAGAATATTTTTTTAGACAATCATAAATAAAAATGCATATTAAAAATTTCATGCAAAAGGTTTTAATCCATAGTACAGATTTTATCAATTTTTTGCTTTATAAAATTTATACAATACTCCGTATTAAAAATAATTTATATACTGCATGTTTAAATTTGTGTTATTTATTTTTATACACAATTCCCTAGTATTTTTCTTTATATATTATAATTCCCTATAATTTTTTTTTCATAATAATATTCTAAAACTCCTTGAAATACGTTATTAATTAAAGGCAAAACTAATTAAAATAACCCAACCTTTGGAGGGGTGTTAAAAAAATATCCCCACCTTTCAATAGTAAGAAAAATAACCCGACCTTTGGGGGAGATGGTAACAAAATATCCCAATTGTTTTTACGACTATAAATATGAGCAAAAATTATGACATATAATTGACGAAATTAAGATTTTGGTTAATTTTGAATGATATTGACTTATTTTAATGAGAATGAGATCATTTAACCAATTTTATGTCATTGTTTTGACTCAATTTATGGTCTAAAAAATGACTCGGGATATTTTGTAACATCTCCTCGAAAGGTCGGGTTATTTTTCTTACAGTTGAAAGGTGGGGATATTTTTTTAACACCCCTCCAAAGGTTGGGTTATTTTAATTAGTTTCACCTTAAAGAAAATAGTCCCAAGTTATTTCATTCACTTCAATTAATATAAATATAGTTATGACCATGTGAATCATTTTTTCTTAAATGTTTATGTTAATTAAACTAATATTGTTCCTGAATAAAATAATTAAACTAAAACCAAAAATACCTTTGAGGCCCTCAACTGATACAAAAAAAGGGAAAAGACGGAAGTTGGGCTTCGAACCCATGACTAGACGAAAACACGCGTACCCGTGAGACGTTCAGCGACCACCAAGCCAATACACTATTATGTGTTTTTGAAAAATGTTTTATTATATATACCAAAATTAGTAAAATGAGGTCCCGAAAAATCGGAGGCCCAGTGCAGTCGCCCACCTTGCACTTGCCCAGGGCCGGGCCTCTATGAACATGACAAATTGAAAGTGATTATGGTTTTCTAGTATAAAAAAATGAAACTAATCTAAAGATTAATTATAGTTAAAACTTGTTCTGAAAACAATTGATGAATGATCGCCAAGCTCACTTTTTACACGATGAATAGATATTTACCAATCTAAAAAAATTGACAAATTGAAACTTCATCAATATTTACCCATCTCACTTTTTACACGATGAATAGATACAATTGATGAATGATCGCCAAGCTCTGAAAACATGTTCTCGATTTGCAAATTCCAAAAAAAAGTAAGTTATTTGTTTTAAAAAAATCTAGAGATTTTCTACTTGGATAGAGTCAAAAGGAAATTGAAAATTAAACAAATTATTATAGAGATTGAAAACAGAGGGAGGGAGGTTGGTTCGCTAGGGACAACGGTCTTCGTGTTGTTGCGTCCGTGATAATCTTCAATTATAAAAGGGGCTTTTGTTTTGGGACCATCGTGTTGGAGCATGAAGATTAATGGAGTTTTCGTGAGTCACTTGGTTTAGGAGCATGTTCTTTTCTTTTCAGAGTATTGGATGTAATGAATAAAACTTATTGAAGCATGCTCGTATGCCTTGATTGTTTGGCCCTCTTTTTATCATGAAATGAGAAGACGTGTGCTTAAGTGTTGTTTTTTCAATTGTTTGCGTTTTTATCTTGTTGGGGAGGTGTTTCTCGTTTTCACGAATGTTAAATTTATGGTCATTAGAGGCTTGTATGCGTATCCGTGTACGGAAGACACGTGATTGCTAAATTTTATTTTCCTTAGAGACTTTTATGCACATCTGTGCTCGAATGGCACGCGATTGCTAAATTTTATTCTCCTTAAAGGCTTGTGTACACACATCTGTGCTCGAAAGGCACACGGTTGCTAAATTTTATTCTTCTTAGAGGTTTATATACACATCCGTGCTCGAAAGGCATGTAATTGCTAAATTTTATTCTCCTTAGAGGCTTGTATGCACATCTGTGCTCGAAAAGCACGTGATTGCTAAATTTTATTCTCCTTAGAGGCTTGTATGCACATCTGTGCTCGAAAAGCACGTGATTGCTAAATTTTATTCTCCTTAGAGGCTTGTATGCACATCTGTGTTCGAAATGCACGTGATCGCTAAATTTTATTCTCCTTAGAGGCTTGTATGCACATCCGTGCTTGAAAGGCACATGATTGCTAAATTTTATTCTCCTTAGAGGCTTGTATCCACATTCGTGCTCGAAAGACACGCGATTGCAAAATTTTATTCTCTTAGAGGCTTGTATGCACATCTGTGCTCGAAAGACATGCGATTACTAAATTTTATTTTCCTTAGAGGCTTGTATGCACATCTGTGCTCGAAAGGCACGCGATTGCTAAATTTTATTCTTCTGAGAGGCTTGTTTCATACCTACTAGGTCGATCCCGACTGTTGTAGTATGAATATAGAGTGTCGATCTAGGCTACTCATTTTACGCGATCTGAATTTCGAATGCCGAATTTGACTTTTTGCAAGCATTAAGTGTGTGGATTTCGACTGTCGTGATGCGTTCCAGATTCCAAGTGCCGAATCTGACTGCTTGGGTACACGATTAAAGATAGAGTGTCAATTCAGACTACTCAAATACGCTTTTAAAATGACAAGTGTCGAATCCGATCGATTACATGAATACGCGATTTTTAAATGTCTTTAGTATGTTTATGGGGTTTTCCTTTGCATTTATCAGGACAAGTATGATTAATTTGGGTATGAAACTTTCATTTATACTCATGAAGAGGTCTACCCATTCGAGATCCATGTGAATCCTATACATAGAAAATTAGGTCATCATGTTTCCAAAAAGTTTAAGAGATAAGCTATGTGAAGCAGGCTTTGAGATGTTTAGTATTCCATGCTCTCGCGAATAACTTCACAATTGAATTGTGGGCCGTGATATGTAATGATGACTCGCGGAACCCCAAAATGACATATCATGTTTTTCCACAGAAACTTTCTCACCTTATCAGCGATGATCAGGGCCATGGCTTCCGCTTCGACCCATTTTGTGAAATATTCAACCATTACATGGATGAATCGAAGCTGGCCTGGTGCCCGTGGAAATGGGGCAAGAATATCCATTCCCCACCGCAAATGGATATGGAGCAGAGATACACTTTAGTGGATGGGGAGGTTGATGCTTGAGAGATGCATGCCACTGGCATGGGTCGCAAATGCGAATAGTTAATTTGGTATCAGATCCCATAAAGAGCCAGTAATACCATAGTCGTGATATTTTAGATGTAACAGTCCTCCATCCTTGATGATTTCTACAGACACCAGCATGAAGTTCGCAGATAATAGTGTAACCTTCATTTTTGGATACAGAAGATCAGGGAGGTGAAATCTCCTTTTGTATAGGCGGCTATCCCTAACGCGAAAGCGAGATGCTTGTTTTCTAATGTCTTGATTGGTCTCCCCGCAAGGTTCTCCTATTTCCCCATATTTGATGTACCTTAGAAAAGGTTCTCACCAATGTGAATCCCACGAGCATGTTTTCATTCAATTATGATGCGATCTCCCAGATCAAAGGGTAGGTTTGCCCCCATTCGGGCCAGGACTTTAGCCTGTACATTCTATTCGTGGGGGACAGAAGAAATAGAGAAATTGCCAAAAGCTGCTGTCAGTGTTTGCACCCAAGAAAGGTATTCGGGTAGTATCCCAATTTTAGCCTCATATACCCTTTTGATTTGTTGAGCAAATACCTTTGAATCCGTGAAAATTTGGACTTGTCGGGCACCATTCACCAGTGCTTTTTCTATTCCTACAATCAAGGCTTCATACTCGGCTTCATTGTTGGTAACCTTGAAGAGGATTTGGAAAGATAGGTCAGTAATTTCACCAGTTGGGCTAGAGATCGTGACTCCTGCTCCGCAGCCAGCATCTGACACAGAGCCATCAACATTGATCACCCAGTTCTCTCATTCATGATCCTGAGATTCCGTGAATGTTGCCTTTACCACAAAGTCGGCTTGTAGAAGTTTATCAACCTCCTGCTTGGCCGCTTCGACTCTTTCCGCAACCATTTTTCTTTTTCTCTGACACAATGGTTTTGCATCATGATCGAGCCCGGGGGAACGATCCGCGATCTGTCGTTGGAGGCCCTTTAAAACTTGAGGTGACCATGCGAATATCTCTCGTTAATTCCTCAGGATTTCCTTGACGCGTGAAGGTTCGATAATGTATAACAAAGTAATATAAAGATACTCTAGAAGGGGGGTTGAATAGAGTATGCCAGATTTTCGCAGATAATCTTAAGACATTTGAAGCACTTGCAAAACCCTTTGAGATTAGACGTAATTCTTTCTTCTGGCAAACCTGAATCGCAGCAGAGTTATACAATTCGAAACAAGTGAGGAAATATGGTAAAGCAATAAGTAAAGGACTCAATGAATTGTTTATGAGGTTCGGCACGAACTTGGCCTACGTCCCCGTCTAGGGTTCTTCCACAACCCTAGGATTCAACCAGCTTTTATTGATTCACAAGACTTAGGATCCTAATAGCTCACCGAGAAGCCTCTCTCCTATACAATTGCAATCTAGTCAACTCACGTTCCCTTGGAGTCCTAGACCAATCTAGAAGAGCCCCACCTCTCTAAGCTATCTAGTACAATCCTCTTACACTTAGAGAATCGGTCGCCTAGTGTCCACTTCCTGAGTTACAAACTCTCGAGTATAACACTCTCTTAGAATATATCCTATAAGCTCACTGTGTAACTCTCAAATGATTTGAAACAAAATAAATGACTCTTAAGAACTAACAGAGAGCACACGAGGAAGACAAATTGACTTGAAGGCTTGAGTGTATGAATGCTTGTGTTCAACGAATGTGTGTCTGTCTTTCCTTCTTCCTTTCCTTTATATAGAACAAATCGACGCCTCCAACAAAGAAGGATCTTCTCTTTAACGGCTAGTCTGATCATGGCTATCTTTGTAATCTTCTATTCTTGGAAACTCTAAAGCCATGATCTCCGATTTTACTCTTCACGTTTATTCAGCCCAAGGAAGGAGATATAATTCGAAAAGCTTCCCGAAATGTTAGTTCATATATAATAATATCTGGAAGCATATAATAACATATAATAATATTCGAACATAATATAATAACGTGCAGGTTTTGTGTTTCATCAACACAGATGTATTGTCAAGACCTTTGACACAAATTGTGTGTCAAAGCCTTTGAAACCATTTCCGATTTTCATCAAGGGAGTGGAGTATCAATCTCCCCCTTGATGAAAGACAAAACCTGTGCATCCCTGCAACTTAGTCAAGCAGATATAACAAAAGCAAAATCAGACTAAGTACCTACATGGTGTTAGATAAATGTTGGATCATAGTTTTAAAGTAAGCAAAAGACATCCAACCAAAAACAAAACAAGGTCTTCCAAGACCTTTGGTTAACAGCAATTTTAAAGTTTTAAAGTCTAAACCATGAGCAGATCATCTCCCCCTTTTTGTCTTTCAACAAAGGGAGGAGGGTAAAGCAGTAACCAAATGTTTTAAAGCAATGTACTAAAACCAGTAGTGTTTAGATTGAGGGTTAGGATAGGGCAGGGTAGGGTTTAAGATTCATCTTCGGGAGCACCATCCGTGAACAGCACCCTCAGCTCGTGCAACAGCTTAGACACCCCGCTCATCTTCAGCGAAAACTCTCTATGCAGCTCCTTGATGTCTAGGCAAACTTCCTCCAATCCCAACTCCAGGTTGTCCATGCGCTCATCAATGGCAGAGGCAGTGGGAAGAGTTTTTGAGGGAGAGGCAAGACTCCAAGTCCCTTGGGGAGACTGAGTGATGCCAATCTTCTCAAAGCTCTTGGAGTCAAATTTACCCATATGATGTTGTTGTTCTTCATTTTTGAAGTCGATTTCAGAAGCTTTGAAGATATGGGTCAAAAGGTTGGCAAAGGGGAGGGGAGTTCCTTTTTTGGCTTTGTGAGTGTGAGCCATGGATCCTAGGATTGTGTTGGCCAGATCAAGATCGAGACCATTCAAAATTCGGTATAGAAGGACCATAGCATTATCAGTTAGGAGGGAGCCAGAGTTTATTCGGGGTAAGAGGCATCTCACAATGATGTTGAAGATGATTTTTGCCTCGAGAGTAAGAGACGAGTGGGTAAGCTGTTTTGCGGTGCTGTTGGATGCTTCGGGGAGAAGGTATTTGGATCGGGCAAGGCAATGCACTGTTCTTTTGTGGGGTTTTCAGGAGAGGGTGGACAAGGTCTAGGAAGGCCAAGGAAATCAGCGAAGTCAATGGAGTTGAAAGTGATTCTAACTCCCTTGACGACTGATTCGAAAGACCAACCATCAGCATTGTGTTTGGCTTTTAGGTTTATCTAGAATAGGCGGGTGAGTTGGGGGTAATACACAGATTTAAGGTTCAGGAGGGTCCAGGCAGAGGATTGTTTGAGGAGAGAGATGCAGGGTAGGTTCAAAGCTTCCAAAAACTCAAGATCAATGAAATCAGAACAACATATCTTACGAGTTCTAAACTCATCTACTCACTTTCCAGCCATCTCAGCATTTTCAAACCAGGAGGAGGGCAAGAATTGGTTTATTTGGATAAGTGCAGGTGGATAGGCGTTCTTTCTGCGAGCCTTTGTGGGAGCAGTCCTCTTGACAGGTGCGTCAAGGCTTCTGAGAGTGTCTTTCCTTGTACGCTTGGGAGATGGAGGCTTTGTTGCAGGGGCTTTGCGCTTCTTTGGAGACGGGGGAGGAGGAGGAGGAGAAGGAGAGGGAACAAGTTCTGGCTCCTCATCCTCAGACCCCGAGTCCTCAGCGGATCCTTCAGCATCGTCTCCCTCAGCCTCCTCGTCATCTGCAGTCTCGTCGTCCTCCTCTTCCTCTTCTTCTAGTTCCTCTTCAGTGGGAACCTCCTTCTCTGCAGCTCTTAGGGCCTCTTCCTTGGCCTCCTTTCTGGCTTTCTCAGCCTCCTCCTCGGCTATTTTCCTTGCTTGCTCAGCCTCTTCCTCGACCTTTTTCTTTCTCTGGGCCTCTTCCTCGGCCTCCTTTGCAGCATCTCGTTCCGAAATCTCATCAAGATCCTCCTCTTCCTCCTCTTCCTCTACTTCCTCAGCAATGATTTTCTTTTTCCCTTTTTGCTTAGCACCGAGAGATTTATTCGTAGGGCGCTTTAGGGACCGCTTGATTTCTGCAATTGTGCTCTCAGGGACGGTTCTCTGTACAGTATCTGGGACAATGGCTTGAGGAGTAGGTTCGGGTTGAGGGGAAGTAACAATCGCCTGGCGTCCCTTGGGGGTGGCGCCAAGGCATTTAGGTGTGGAGGTCTTCTTGGATTTGGGTGCCATGGAAGAGATTCGGCTAGGGTTCCAGAAAAAGGTTAAGAGGTTGAAGAAGAAGTATAAGAGAGGGTTTAGGTGAATCTGGAGAGGTGAGTTATTCGGGTAAGGTTTGTGGTTTAAAAAGGGTGAGAGGGTTAAGGTGATGGGACGGGTTTATGGTTCCAAGGATGGTAATCATCACACTGCCATTTTGAAAAAAAATTGATTTCCAAAACAATTCAAATTTCAAACCATCTTGTCACACTTCAATTTAAGAGGGAATAATTCCGAAAATATATTTTCCATAAATAAAAAATACTCGGATATAAGATTTTCCGAAAATAAGACGTGTAATGTATAAAGAAGGTTAAAAATCATAAAAACTATATTTGATCAAATATCTAATAAGATATTAACCAAATATATGATCCGTTATATGTGCTCTACCATTCAGCTCACAATCTTTGACATAGTTCTCAAAGGTCTTGACACTGAGTAGAATTTATCTTTCGTAAAGGGAAAGCTCCCCCTACGAAAGTGCATCCCTATTAAGCATTCCAATCTCTCGTCTAATGAAGGTGAACCTGTCCTCTGCCAAAGGCTTAGTAAAGATGTCAGCCCATTGATAATCAGTTGAGATAAAAGATATGGACACATCACCTTTTTCGACATGGTCTCTAATGAAGTGATACCTTACATCAATATGTTTGGTCCTTGAATGCTGAACAGTATTCTTTGTAATTGATATCGCACTTGTATTGTCACACTTGATTGGAATGCCTTTGAGGTTGATGCCAAGATCTCTCATTTGTTGAGCTATCCAAAGGATTTGGGAGCAACATGCTCCAGCTGCTATGTATTCGGCTTCGGCAGTGGATAGAGCAACTGAGTTTTGTTTCTTTGAGTGCCAACTGATCAAGGATGCTCCTAAGAATTGGCAACATCCTGACGTGCTCTTCCTATCCACCTTATAGCCTGCAAAATCTGCATCAGAATACCCGATTAATGTAAAATCTTTTTGCTTTGGGTACCATAAGCCAAGCTCCTTAGTGCCATTGAGATATCGAAAGATCCTCTTCACAGCCACGAGGTGATATTCTTTAGGGTCAGCTTGAAACCTAGCACACATGCAAACACTAAGCATGATGTCAGGTCTACTAGCCGTAAGATATAATAAAGATCCAATCATCCCTCGATACTCCTTTTGATTGACACTCTTTTCGGTCTTGTCTTGATCTAGAGACAAGGTTGAGCTCATGGGTATCTTGGCTGCTTTGGATTGATCCATCTTGAACTTCTTCAAGAGATCCTTAGTGTACTTGCTTTGGTTAACAAAGATCCCTTTCTTGGATTGATGAACTTGTAATCCCAAAAAGAAGTTGAGTTCTCCCATCAAGCTCATCTCAAATTCATTGCACATGATGTCAGAAAATTCCTCACACAAAGATGTGTTAGTAGCTCTAAACAATATATCATCAACATATATTTAAATAACAAAAATGTCCTTTCCTTTGGTCTTGATAAAAAGAGTCTTGTCGATCAACCCCCTTTTAAAATCATTTTCTAAAAGATATTTTGACAAACGCTCATACCACGCTCTTGGGGCTTGTTTCAAAACATATAGCGCTTTGTCTAGCTTGTAAACATGATTAGGAAATTCCGAACTTTCAAAACCTGGGGGTTGAGCCACATAGACTTCTTCCTCTAAGAAACCATTAAGAAAAGCATACTTGACATCCATTTGATATAACTTTATGCCCATAAAAGATGCAAATGGTAATAAAATGCGAATGGCTTCAAGCCTGGCTAGGGGAGCAAAAGTCTTCTCGTAGTCAATACCTTCCTCTTGATTGTAGCCTTGAGCAACAAGCCTTGCTTTGTTCCTCACGATCTTACCATTCTCATCTAGCTTGTTTCGAAATACCCAACGTGTGCCAATAACTGATTGATGCTTTGGCCTATGCTTCAAGGTCCAGACTTTGTTCCTTTCAAATTCGTTAAGCTCACTTTGCATGGCAATGATCCAGTCTGGCTCTTGAAGGGCCTCATCTACCTTCTTTGGTTCTATAAGAGAAACAAACGCGTGAAAAGCGCAAAGATCTTTAAGTTTAGAACGAGTTTGAACACTAGATGTATGGTCAGAGATGATATCCTTTAATGAGTGTGATGAGGAGTATTTGAATTTTCGTTTGCTAGTCTCAACTCCTTGATTCGTCACACCAGCAGGATTGATTTGTGGTACATCTGACTCTGTGGATCTGTTAGGTTCAGTTACAGCAGTTTCTGACGCTTCAACACTTTTGGATTGGTCACCAATGGCTTTGGACGAATCTTCAACACCTTGGCCCAATTCTTCAGTGTTGAGAATCTGATCCTGCATGTTCCTCCTTTTTGTGTTCTTGATAGGAGCATCATCACCATCCTCGTTCTCTGTATGGATGTTAAGATCTAAATCTCGTGTGCATGCTTTGCACATATCAATACCTTTGAAGTCCATCTCAGGTAATCCTCTTACAAGCCCTTTGGACACAAGCTTCTGTAGTGTATGTGGGCTCACATGACCGAGTCTCTTGTATCTTCTCTGCGCACTAGACATCTTTTCTTGTTAAATCCAACATCATTACCACTATCACATAATTGAGAGACATTAAGCAAATTATACTTCAAACCATTAACAAGATAAACATTTTTAATACTATGGTTAGGATCACTCCCAACACTACCAATACCAACGATATCATACTTTCCTTTGTCACCAAGAGTGATTGTTTCGGTGGATTGCTTCTTTAGATCATGAAAGAGAGAACTCTTCCCATTCATATGTCTCGAGCATCCACTATCAATAATCCATTTTTGCTCCTTCACCTTGGTGATCTCCTGCAAAACAAACATCAACCTTTGTGGCTAGACTAATAAGTAAATTTAGATCCATTATTGGGATAAACCATATTTGGTAAAATAGTGCCTTTGGGGACCCAAACTTGCATTATCCGTTCTTTTCTCAAATGAACAGAAAATGTATTGCGAATGATATGTGGATCCTTTCTTCTCTAGGGGCAGGTCTCTTTTACATATCCCTTTCTCGCACAGTGGTGACATATAGGAGAGGTTCTGGTTCCTTTTGCCTTTACAAAAGTGGTATTGTGCTGCTTCTTTAAAAACCTTGGATTGTAACCAATAGCCCTTTTGTTTAGAGAGCTTTGTTGCTCACCCAACATCTTATCAAGAGTGCCTTTGGATTTGGTAAAACTTATGAGGGCTGTCTGTTGGTCTTGAATCTTATTATTCAGGGAGATCTTCTCGTTCTCTAAGTCATGATGTTCACTTCTTAGAGAGGAGAGATCTTGCCTGAGTTCAGATTTCTCTGAGTCAAGAGTCTTGACTTTAATGTCAAGACCTGAATAAGAAGTTTCAAGACTTTTGACCCTCATAGACAGATCCTCAATAGTTCTTTCCTGGTCCACAGTTTTCTTAATAAGAGTGTTAGTTTGGGCAATACATTTCTCTTCATTGGCAATCATATTAGAAAGGAATTCTGATAATACCTCTTTTGGACTTGTCATAAGCTCTCTTACAGTTACCTCAAGCTTCTCATCGTGGGATTCATCTCCTGAGGCCATAAGACAAACATTGGCCTTCACATCATCGGAGTCTGAGTCAGAATCACTCCAAGTTGCCACCATGGCTTTCTTTTTCCATCTATCACCTTTCTTGGACTGGCTCTTCGTCTTTTGAGGGCAGTCTTTCACAAGATGATCTGTTTCACCACATTCAAAACAAGACAAAGGTTTAGTCTTCTTGTCATATTTGTTGTATTGAGACTTACCTCGAAATGTAGAAGACTCTGATCCATCCTTGTTGTTGAATTGCTTCTTCATTTTGAGGATTCGAGAAAGGCCTCTTGTGATAAGAGCAAAAGGATCATCCTCATCGTCATCCTCATCTTCAGAATCAAACACATCTTTGGGCTCATCCTTCTTAGACTTGAGCGCTAAGTTCTTAGTGCTTGCTGGGAGTTCTCCATCGTCTTCATTGAGAATCATCTCATGTGTGATCAGCTTCCCAAGCAAGTCATCAAGAGATTTCTCTGAGTCAAGAGTCTTGACTTTAATGTCAAGACCTGAATAAGAAGTTTCAAGACTTTTGACCCTCATAGACAGATCCTCAATAGTTCTTTCCTGGTCCACAGTTTTCTTAATAAGAGTGTTAGTTTGGGCAATAAGTTTCTCTTCATTGGCAATCATATTAGAAAGGAATTTCGATAATACCTCTTTTGGACTTGCCATAAGCTCTCTTACAGTTACCTCAAGCTTCTCATCGTGGGATTCATCTCCTGAGGCCATAAGACAAACATTGGCCTTCTCATCATCGGAGTCTGAGTCAGAATCACTCCAAGTTGCCACCATGGCTTTCTTCTTCCATCTATCACCTTTCTTTGGCTGGCTCTTCGTCTTTTGAGGGCAGTCTTTCACAAGATGTTCTGTTTCACCACATTCAAAACAAGACAAAAGTTTAGTCTTCTTGTCATATTTGTTGTATTGAGACTTACCTCGAAATGTAGAAGACTCTGATCCATCCTTATTGTTGAATTGCTTCTTCATTTTGAGGATTCGAGAAAGGCCTCTTGTGATAAGAGCAAAAGGATCATCCTCATCGTCATCCTCATCTTCAGAATCAGACACATCTTTGGGCTCAGCCTTCTTAGACTTGAGCGCTAAGTTCTTAGTGCTTGCTGGGAGTTCTCCATCGTCTTCATTGAGAATCATCTCATGTGTGATTAGCTTCCCAAGCAAGTCATCAAGAGGCAGAGTGGTTAGATCTTGGGCTTCTTCTATGGTTGTCACTTTAGGGCCCCATTTGTCTTTTGTGAGGCACCTCAATATCTTCCTCACTTTCTCAACGTTTTTAAAGCTCTTGCCGAGAGAGTCAAGGTTGTTGGTGATCTCTGTGAACCATGTGAACATGGTCTTAATAGACTCATCAGGCTTCATTTTGAACAGTTCATACTTTCGAAGGAAGATGCTGATCTTGGTGTCCTTAACTTGGCTAGTTCCTTCGTAGGTGACAACCAGCTTATCCCAAATCTCTTTAGCTGACCTAAAAGATGAAATACGGTTAAACTCATCAGTGCCAAGACCACAATATAGTAAGTTAATAGCCCTGTAGTTTTTGGAGTCGAGTTCAAGATCCGCTTGGATGTATTCAGCCTCAGTCTTCGCAACTTTGGTTCCATTTGGTCCGTCTTTCTCTGGAACCTTCGGACCATTCTCTATAATGTTCCAAAGTTCCAGATCTTGATCTATAATGAACATCTTCGTCAATGATCTCCAGTGGACGAAGTTGTTTCCTACAAAGAGTGGTGGTCTACTAGTAGACCTTCCTTGTGCAAATCCTCCGCTTGCTTCACCAGACATGATCAAAACTCACAAGATTGTTAGATCGAAAGCAGTGAGTAAATCTCTGATACCAATTAAAGGTTCGATAATGTATAACAAAGCAATATAAAGATACTCTAGAAGGGGGGTTGAATAGAGTATACTGGATTTTCGCAGATAATCTCAAGACATTTGAAGCACTTGCAAATCCCTTTGAGATTAGACGTAATTGTTTCTTCTGGCAAATCTGAATCACAACAGAGTTATACAATTCGAAACAAGTGCGGAAATATGGTAAAGCAATAAGTAAAGGACGCAATGAATTGTTTACGAGGTTCGACACGAACTTGGCCTACGTCCCCGCCTAGGGTTCTTCCACAACCCTAGGATTCAACCGGCTTTCATTGATTCACAAGACTTAGGATCCCAATAGCTCACTGAGAAGCCTTTCTCCTATACAATTGCAATCTAGTTAACTCACGTTCTCTTGGAGTCCTAGACCAATCTAGAAGAGCCCCACCTCTCTCAGCTATCTAGTGCAATCCTCTTACACTTAGTGAATCAATCGCCTAGTGTCCACTTCCTGAGTTACAAACTCTCGAGTATAACACTCTCTCAGAATATATCCTATAAGCTTACTGTGAAACTCTCAAATGCTTTGAAACAAAATAAATGACTCTTAAGAACTAGCAGAGAGCACACGAGGAAGACAGATTGACTTGGAGGCTTGAGTGTATGAATGCTTGTGTTCAACGAATGTGTGTCTGTCTTCCCTTCTTCCTTTCCTTTATATAGAACAAATCAGCGCCTCCAACAAAGAAGGATCTTCTCTTAAACGGCTAGTCTAATCATGGCTATCTTTGTAATCTTCTATTCTTGGAAACTTTAAAGCCATGATCTCCGATTTTATTCTTCATGTTTATTCAGCCCAAGGAAGGAGATATAATTCGAAAAGCTTCCTGAAATGTTAATGCATATATAATAATGTCTAGAAGCATATAATAACATATAATAATATTCGGACATAATATAATAATGTGCAGGTTTTGTGTTTCATTAACACAAATGTATTGTCAAGACCTTTGACACAAACTGCGTGTCAAAGCCTTTGAAACCATTTCCGATATTCATCAAGGGAGTGGAGTTATCAACGCGGTCTTAGATAGAGTCCTCCAAACTGTGCCCTTGATAAATAGCTTCCGTGGTGCTTGTAAATGGAAAAGCCAACTTTTTCCTCCCAAATCCTGTCTGCAACTTCTTCACGTCGCACCTCTAGCTCCGGCTCGAGGTTATTTGAAATAACCTCTTGATCGTCATTCTCTGCCACTTCTGACTTTAAAGATCCCTGGCCTTGGCCATGGATGGTGAGGACTCTAGTGTGGTTTTTTCTGACTGATGCAAAGTAACAAACATGGCATTCTTATTGCTCTCCGCAAACTTCACCACCTTGTCGTCAGTACAAGGGAATATGATGCCAAAATGGTAGACAGAGCAAGATATTTGGAATTGAAATAAACTCGCGTGGCCCATGGGGCAGTTCCCAAGGTCATAGCGAGTTCGATGGTCCCAAAAACTTCAACCTCGTCTCCCGAAAGAGAGATGAGTTTTCCCGAGTAGCAGCGAAGGGCGCTCTTCGCGATACCTAACTGCTCAAAAACATTCCAATACAAGACATCTACTGATAACGGTGTCAACTAAAACGCATTTTACTCTTTTTGTGCCAAGGTGTACGAGAATAACCAAGGGGTCTGAATGCGGCATCCTAAAATCACGAGTGTCCGAAGAAGAGAAGTTCAATACTGCGTGTTTGGTTGAAGCCTGTCTAATGCTAGACTCAGAGGGAGGTTGTCGGCCTTCTCTTTCATAACTTTTCCTTTCCTTATTACTTGTTCCAGTCTTCTAGAGGTGGGGGCGGGTTTATGTCATCCCTGTTGGAGTGTGAATTTTTGTTTGATGATGATATGGCCTTTGGAGCACCTCGCAAATTCATAGGAGGGGGTCGGTTTCCACCTCCCCTATTTCCATTTTTCCCACCACGCCCTGGTTGATATCCTCCCCTTCCTCTTGGGGCATAATGACGATTACAAGGGAGTGGTGTTGCGATTGGTGGTGCACAGATCGCGGGAGGTCCGCAAATATGAAGAGGTACGCCATGTTGAGGAGGGGGCGTTAGCGGGATCCCGTACACAGGTGGTCGTATCATTTGAGGATGGGTCATCATCACGTTTTTTGGGGCAAAGATTGAAGGAGGGTAGGTGAACTGAATGTAATGTATCTTAATATTACAAGTGGCTTGTTGAGGGACAATAGGTGGTTGCCATGGCGGGTTATTGCGTGGAAAGGCATGTTGGCTTCCTTTACCGCAGAACTTGTTATTTATTTTGTGGAACAGGGAAGGCTTTCCCTCATTAGTACGTGAATTAGGGTTGGCAGCTTCCATAGCGTGAATCTGCAAGGTCACAAGATGGTGTAGTTTGCCATAATTGCGAGGCTCTTTTCTAAACAGGCATGTCTTGAAATCTCCCTCAACTAGGTCGCCCATCAGAATGGTGCTAGCGGATTCTTGATTAAATTTTGGGATCTGGCCGACCATGGTGGTGAACCTACTGAAGAAATTTCCTAGAGATTCAGACAGTTCCTGTCTAATAGAGTTTAGATCTAGCATGGTGCATTTTCGCGTGCAAGCGCTACCAAAATGAGCGACAAAGATGTCAAACAGTTGGGTGAAGCTGCCTATTGATGATCGAGGTAGGTTAGTAAACCAAGTCAAGGTCACTCCACTTAAGGTAGATGGAAACGATCGGCAAAACATAGTGTCGTTATTCTCATTCATCCCCATCAATGTAGTGAACTGGTCCATGTGATGATTGGGATCAGAATTCCCAATATATTTTGTGATTGACACGTCTCTTCACGTTGTTGGAACGGAGGTTTCGCGTATCTTCTTTCCTGGGACCTTTTCTTAGTACTGTTGTTCTTGTGATTCAGCACAGAGTTCTACGAGTTGTCAGCCGGGTTGGGAATTGGGTTAAACGCGGCATGCATTTGATCTTGTGGCTGGTATTGGTAGTAGGGATCAAAATACAACGACATCATATTCGCGGTTTGTCCGTTGTTTGGAAAATATTGATATGGGGGAAATTCTCCCCATGTTCCGTATTGATTGTACGGGGGTGCTGGAGCAGCATTCCAAAATGGTCGCGAAGGGATATCCTTGCCTTGTTGGGGAAGAGTTTCTTCCCTAGGAGGATCATTAAGGTTCAAATCGTTGCTCCACCCCTCATCATGATGTTGGTTTTCGAATTCTCCGCAAAATAGTGTGAAGTTCATGTTTCTGTAGTGATTAGTATAAACAATAAGCAATACATTCGCAGAGAAAGCATATGAAGGGATTAGGGACAAAATTGTAAATAGAACCATAAAGTGCGTATTTCTACGAGGAACCTCTCATCACGAAAGGTTCCCACAGATGGCGCCAATGAAGCGTTTCTACAAAATCACCTATATTTTAATGACGAAAAATTTCCTATATTTACCTATAGTGCTGACAATAAACTATTTATATATAAATATGATCTCGGTGTGAATCAATCAGAAGAGCAAGATGTGCTTCGCGATGTAGATGTTTGCGATTTATGTCTACCATTCAATCGTTGTCTTTAAAGGCTATTTGGAGATGATGTTTTGTTCTAGAAGCATTCTTCTCTGATCAAAGGATCCAAGAACTCAACTCCGAGGGATTTTAGTTTAGGGAGGATTTGCAGAGCTCTCTTTATTGTCTTTAAAATCAGATCCCTTCCTTACGGATGGAGGGGGCATATTTATAGTGTTTCTAAGCGAGCACCTGGTTTGCGACCTTATGGTTTGGTTGAGGACACGAGTAGTCCATGCCCTCATGCCAGGGAGTGTTGCATGTTGCAAGAAGATGTCAGCGAGTTGTTAGCTTTCGACGTAGGGTAATGTTGCAGAGGGAAATCAAGTATGCAAATATAAAACTATATGAAAACAAACCAACTCCATGTCCAAGAAAATAAAATACAAGCAACCCTCCCGTTGTAGTGGTAGGGTATTCATGATCGTATCCACGAGGAAGCGTGTCAGCGCTCGCCTTTCTCGTGGATACGATCCTGAAGAGTACTCGATGTCGAGTAAAAGTACTCGATATCAACCATTGTCGTCGACCTAACTTGCAGCTGCACAAAAGAAGACGGAAAATGAGTCGATGTCGAGTAGGGAGTACTCGACGTCGATTAGTGGTACTCGACGTCGACTAAACAGTAGTCGATCTCGAGTGTGTGTGCAAAAATAAAAACTGTAACTTTATGATACTAAACACGAAATTGGTGGGAATTAATTCAATAATATAAAAGCTCCAAGAATTGGGGTTTCAACGCCACAACGATAACCATATAAGAATCATGCTATAGGTATAAAATATCATGCCTTTTCATCAAATAACTTCTGTCATTAACAAATAGGAAGATTGAAGATTTCGCATAAACCCTAATTGTTACTAACCCTTTTCACATAATTAATCCAAATTTGCATTAAGAACACTTTCGCTTCAATAACACAAATAAGGATCACCTTCGACTGTCGCAGAAGAATCATGTAAATCAGGGATAGAAGATGAAATCGCAATAGAGATTGTACCTTTGATACATTACCTTATATGGCTACCGTCGGGCTCACCCCGACCCTAGAAGTTGGGTGACTACTCGCTCTTCATTATCAAAACACACATCAATAACATAAAGAAACTAACTTGCATTAAATCAAAACAAAGCTTACAACCGAACAAAGCCAATTCCGCTCTCACCTCTTCAACTCCACTCGGCCAAAGCTCCAAATAAAACCTCTAAATTACCTAACTAGTGTTTGCTCAATTGCTTGAGAACAGAATGCCTAAGAACCAGCCCATAAGGCCTTATTTATAGTGCCCAAGTCCTTGCTAATCAAGGAGTGAACAATTCCATCTATATCTATATCTAACTATCCTCTTTCTTGATATAACTTTGATAAACATATGAAATAAAACTCCCTAAAGTAAACAGGAGATCGAATTACTAAAGTGGATAGATCTTCCTTTAACTTGATAGATATCTCGTGACTTCACTTGTAAGCAACCTTAGTCACTCGGATTCCACTCGATATTGAATCGGACTCGTCACTGGGAAGTACTCGACATCGAGTAAAGTACTCGACATCGAGTAGAATTCTTCTACTCCTCGGACTGTGCTCGGTCTCGGCTAGGATTTGCACTCGACATGTACTCGACATCGAGTAGAGTACTCGACGTCGAGTAGTTTCTGGGCTCTCGAGAGGTGTTGTGCTCGACTGGTGCTCGAGGAGATGATTTCGACTAGGTAGTACTCGACATCGACAAGTTTGGTCGACGTCGACTAGTCCTGTTGGGTAGCTTGTTCCTTGTTTTCTGCTCGATGTGTTCTGGTTCATCTTCTGTTTGACCTTGGACTTTCTGTAGTTGACCTCGAGCTCCTCCATGGTTTTCTTCCTTCTCCGAATTGCTTGTAAAGTGTTGATTTCTACGAAATTAAACAGAAACTAGTGTAGACCTCCATAATTGACATATAAGCATAAACTGCATAGATTATGTATAATTCTAACCCAATAATATGAAATGCATGCAGAAATAGATATAAACGTTAATGTAGAACATGGCAAAATAGGCGCACATCAGGTAAGTGATGTGGAGTTATGATGGTGAATTGTTAAGTAGAAATTGGTATTTACGAGTAAGCAAACAATATGCATTGGTCGCGATGTTTCTTGAGTTTGATAAAAGGATATTTGTTCGGTAAGTCATGAGAAAATCAATCGTGATGTGAGTAGATTTCTTATAGTGTTCACGATCGGACATGATCTTCATGTTTTCTATGTTGGGTGACCTATTTGTGACGTCTTAACGCATGTTTTTCAAAGGTCTAATTTCCAGGACATCGTTAGTCAGTACTTCCGCTCCTTCGAGGCTTGAATCTCCGATGGAGATCCAGAAGGAGAAAGGCTGATTTTATGGACAACTCAAGCCCAAGCATGGGTGGAGGAAGAAATTCGATTGTCAGCACGTGGCGAGGGGGATCAGTGGCATGGATGATTCGATCTTTGCCTTCTACTATGCATTTTCATTGGGTATAAACCGTGCTTATAATCTTTAACAACACTATTTATGTCACTTTTTTGTAAAGACCGAATTTTTGAATTTCTATAAGAGGAAAGCTTTCGGAAAAACCCGTCCCCGAGCGATTTCTAAATTCAAAAAGTTCTTGAAAAATAAATATCCCGACGCATTTTGAATTCCAAGTTGGCGGATTTAGACCTTAGCCTATCGGATTTCGGGTTTGAGAATTCGATAGTCGTTTGAAGTGAATTTGGATTTTGATTGGATTTCAAATGTCGAGACGTGGGTTGGGATGTCAGGAATTAAAGTCGGAAGAGCGGAATCTCTCTCTCTCTCTCTCTCCCCTCCACACACCACACACTCTCTCTCTCTCCATCTCTCCTCCTTAAGCATTTCGTCTTGTAGCTAAAAAAACCCTAGAGAGATCTTTTGTCCCTCCTATATAAAGGAGCATCAATCCTCAAAGGGGTCCTCAAGCCACTAAAAATCGAAGCCAAAACCCTAGCCTCCCACAAGTTGAAAATAAAAAAACCCTCATCCAAGATCAAAAAACCAAAACCCCCAGCTTTCACCCTCTTGAATCCAAAATCCCCTCTTTCTCCCCTCTCATTTGTGTTTCTCCACTCATAAACCCTCTCAAATCTCCTCCAAGAAGTACTCCTCCCACAAAAAGAACCCAAAAATCAAGAACGGAAGGCAAAATCCAAGCAAGAGCTTGGATCTGCTGTAACTCGCGACCGCGACCAGGCTCTTTCGCCGCCACGACAACGAACCTAGAAACGCAAGTTCTTCCTCGTGGTCGCAGTATTCTTCTTCGCCTCCGCGACTCCGAGCCCAGAAACATCGAGTCCTCGATAAATCAAGTCGTTCTCCCTTGTTTCTCCTCTTTTCTGGAATCCGTTTGTTGTCGTGTGTTAATGACTTCCTTCTCTCTACCTTCTAAGGTCAAGAAAATCTTAGATCCATCGTTATTTGGTGTAGATTGAAGCCCATTTTCCTCTCGGTTTTCAGCTTTGAGCAAAGGTGAACTTCTCCTTCCTTGAATCTTTTGTTTTGAGGTTAAACCTTCGTAAAGGTTCTCTTTTAACTCATGTCCAACCTTCCTAGGTACTGTCGTAACAAGAATAGTCGGATCTAAGCTTCAAGGACCTCTCCCTCTCTCAAGATCTTTGAAGAACCTCCAAGAGGCTAGGTAATCCCTCTTCTGCTCTCCCCTCTAGTCCTGATTGGAGTCGTTTTTGTGTTAGTTCCAAAACGCATAGTCCGAAGATGACCTCTCACGGCCGCGACCGCGTGATTCGCGAGTCACAGCCAGTAAGAGAGTCATCTCGCGGGGGAATTCTAGAAGTGTGTCGCGACCGCGACCGGCCCTCTCGCTACCGCGACATGCCCCCAGTGACTTGGCCGAGTCACTCCCCCTATTCCTTGGATCTTCTTGTTTGTTTTGATTCGATTTCCCCGAATGATTTTAACGACATAGATTTCATGAATGGGGTTTTGGAAAATATTATTTTTTAAATATTTTGAGATTTGATGGAACTCGGATTTTCGGACTTAGCGCTTTAACGATTTTGAATGATCTATTTAATTTTTGGATCCTTCTACTAGTTTTGTGTTGACAATGAGTTTGGAAATGGATTTGGAAAGGGTATTTATGAGATTTACCAAAAGGCTTTGGCAAGTTGATGTACTTAAAGGGTTTCGTAATTGTTTTGAAAGCATTTGGGAACTTGATTTCTGTATGCGTGGTTGTTAGTGTAGTAGCTTATGGAATCTATGTGATTATAGGTGTTTGATTGCTTTTGGATCTTTTCTTGCGTTATCTTTGTTGTTCGGTATTTCCAAGTAAGTATCATATGGGAGCTTATTCAGCAACTCGGACCTCCTGCCTGATGTGTCATATAGTGTGTAGGTGTTGCATATGATAAAAGCATACCATGTAGTATCATGCTAGGATTGCACTTGTGAATGAGCATTTGGTTACTTGGTGTGTTTGAGAACAGAACGACCGTTATTTGTAAGTCCTAGAGTCTTTACTAGGGTCATATGATAGCCCAGCACCAACGGGTTTGTCCTGAGTCATGGAGTCATTATATGTGATGAGACGATAGGATAGCCCAGCACCAACGGGTTTGTTCTCTTGGCGTGTTTTGTTCAACAATGTGGGTTTCCTATGCAACTTTATTGGAAAATGCAGATGGGTATTTCTTATTTGCATTTTTTAATTGTTGCATGGGTAGGTTTGACCGAAGTGGGGTCAAAGTTTAATAGGGGATATTTGTTCTTTGAGTGTGATGTTATGTATGAGTGGAATACTGTGTGGGTTTGACCGGTTGCGTGTAGTGGGTCTTAGATGATGGGAAATTTAGTTTGGTGGGTCGAAATTTGTGGGTTGAAATTTGCGGTTGGACTTTTGTGGGTAGATTTATGTAGTACTACCTCCGTATCAAAATACTTGTCTTTTTACTTTTTGGCACGCTTTTTAAGAAGCGAAAAAATCTATAAAATATTTATTTTTTTCATAATTTTTTTTCATAATTTTATAGATAATTATATGAAGTATGAAATTATTTTTGTAAATTAATAAAATCATTGATATTTTATATAGTTTTTATCGTTCTTAAAAAACGTGCCCAAACTAAAACAACAAATATTTTGATACGGAGGGAGTAGGATTTTTTGCGGTAGTATCATCCTTTTACGTAAGACTCTTGGTATGGTCTTACTTTTTGTTACTCTTTGCCCAACACCATCGGGCATGAGCTTGATTTACGTTATGTTATGCTTGATGATGATGATGATGATGATTATATGCAGACATATATGGGGAAACAATGGGTACCGTACTGGCTAGGTCCACTAATGGAAAAGGGGGTGGAGTTAGGAGAGGGATATACCACTTTGCATTGTCTGGGGCCCTTTACAGTTTTTCTGCATTTTCTTATATATCCTGATAAAAGCATGCCTGTGTGTTTAAATTATGTATTGCATTAGACCTGGCCCCGTCGTGGCAAGTTGTAATTTACTTTCGTTTTTCGTTCCGCTTTCCATAAACAAATTTCCGCGACTTAGTCCTTAGGACACGGTAAGGGTACCCAACGGCCCTACAATTATTTTTGGGTCCGAAATCCCCGCTTTAATCAGTAATGCTTAAAGAGGTTTGAAACCTCGACTAGTACCTGGATTGCAAGATCCGAACGAAGGTACCCAACCTTCGAAATGTAACTCGGGTATTTATATCCGTGCTGTTACACTTTTTTCCCTGAATATGATGCACAAACCTTGAATTTTAAACTACCTTTTTCGGTAGCTGTCTTTATGCATATGATTTTGTGGCCCTTCAAAACAATCAACCTCCATGTTTTTTTCTCTTCTAAGAAAAGTTTAAGGTGCAAAAGATCATCAAGATCATCCTCCTTTTGTAATGGATTGTAGCATTTTATGAATTCAGGATTTGCAGGTTGTATGCATTTGTTTAAAAGCTGACAATGGCGATGGCTGAGTCTTTGACTGACTTCGCGGGGTCGGACTGAGGCGGGAGAGGCTTCGAGGAGATTCCAGTGAAGGAAAGATAGAGCCTTCTTGATCGAAATCTGAGGTGCTGACATTGGATCGAAGTTGGAGGAAGTTGCCATTTCAAGAGCATCAAAGTGGCCAATGTTAGCACCTGCTCTGCTCCTGCTTGGGGTTCACCTCCGCCTCTTAATTCTGCTTACTTGCTCACATTCCTTTTGTCTTTAATCTACTGCACTAGTCCCTCTATTTTTTAATGTTTGTTTTTTGTATATTAAAAATCAAAATTGTGGAGAAATGGATCCAGATGGTATTAACCATGGGCATCTTTGTACGAAAAATCAGCAACAGTGGTACTTTTAATTGCCTTTTGGCATGTTTAAATTTCCCAGCTATCTATTTATTTTCATTGGTCATGCTCCCTGTCATAGTTTAGTTTGTCAGCTATATGTCATAATTCCGTTTGTTAGCATGTCATAGTTCGTTTGTTAGTAGTCCGTTTGTCAACAGTCCTTGGAGGGGAAGAAGCGGGCAACAGTTTTGATGGTGACTGGTGGACCTTTAACTAATACATCTTGGGTGGTGGACATTTAATTTATTAGGTCTTATTATATGGACATTTACTTTTTTCTCCCTTATAAATTTTCAACTACATTAACCAACCGTTTTTAAATTTTAGTCAATTTATAATTTTAGTTAGTCTATTAACCCCGCCTCATATGAACCTATATTAAACTCAATATTTTTTGAGGGAATTAAAATCTTCTAAAGTTACTTATGCCATAGAGATTACTCTAGCTCATTATATTATACACATAATTCCTTATTTAGCATCTAATTATATACATGATTTCTCTAGATGCAGAGATCTGCCCATTTTTTACACATTGATGCTACTTGTCCACTCTTTCTACAAACTAAAATCCAAAATCCAACCAATTCAATCTTTAGACATTGAAACTTCTTAATTAAAAAAAACAAGGAAATAAGTTCACGGGCCACAAAATAATGAGAAAACCCAATTGAAAAACTCTAAAATCAATTGTATGCATAGTTGCAGCGAAGAAAAATGGACTCAAATTCATCAAATTGCCAGATCTGTTTTCCATTCACTGATTAATTTCACATGGCTCTCCTTACACCTCTCCACTATAAAACCCTAATCAAACCTCGTCAAATTCCCATCCCAAATCACCAATACCAAATCACCTCAAAAACACCCATTTTCACATTTTGCCTTAATCCTGAAAAAAAATGGCTTCCAAGTCCATAGTTTCAGCTGCCCTCTTCCTATGCTTCAACCTCTTCTTCTTTGCGGTGAGCTCGAGCTACGTACCATGCCCACCCCCACCACCACAAAAGCCCTCCATCTTCAATGACACCAGCAGCCCCTAGCTGCCCTAGGGATGCCCTCAAGTTGGGGGTCTGCGCCGACGTGTTGGGGTTGGTTCACGTCGTCATCGGCATTCCCCCAAAGACACCTTGCTGCGCACTCCTCAATGGATTGGTTGATCTTGAGGCGGCGGTTTGCCTCTGCACCGCCATCAAGGCTAACGTGTTGAGCTTGTTGCTCAACTACTGTGGCAAGAGCCTGCCTTCTGGCTTCCAGTGCGCGTAGTCAAGTCAGGATTAACATATAAGTGATTTAACTTATATGTATCGGCCGGCTTGGTTAACGTTGTACGTGTTGGGACTCAACCTTGCATTATATCTTTGAATTTTTTTTTAAAACAAAATTGATTTTCCTTATTTTTGTGATTTCCAAGATTATTGTATTGATCGTTCTCTGTGTAACCATAGTTGTGGACTTGTTGCAGTTGCTCTGTTGCTGGCGGCGGCAATGGTTTCAATATAATAAATTGATATTTTTTTATGTATTTAATTAGTGATATATTGCAATTCAATGTTTTGTGCGTATTTATTAACTACTCCGTATTTCTCTAACATAATCGTACTTTATTAGAAAGAAAAATCCCAAAATATTGACTGAACCAGAACAAAATATTTAAGGAAATATGATTAAAAAAAAATATGTACTATCAATCAGAATCAATATTAATACAAACTTTAAAATCACTAAAAGTATACAAACTATTCACACTAAACCACTTTTGATAGAGAAAATTTTCGACCTATTTTTCAACTAAATTTTTGTCATGTCAACCATAGATTCAAAAATTTAATGACGCTGCACCATATTACTAAGTGTTCAATGTATATTTTTTTTAAAGAAAAACACCAATTTTGAGTGAAAATTAGATGAATAAATTAACCATAATGTCCAATTTATATTGAAAATTAGTTTTTATTTTCAAACATTATATTTTTTTTCCATGTAACAATACAGTGCCACATCATTAAATTTTCGAAAATTCAGTTGTCACGTTGAAAAAAATAAATGAAAAATTGAATGAAATTTTTCCTGCATCGCAATTGGTTTGATGTGAAATATTTTGTATACTACGTACCTTTTAGTGATTTTTAAAATTTGTATTAATATTGATTCATAACATATAGTTTGTATTTTTTTAATCAATTTTTCATTATTTAAAAAGTGGATAAAGTAGTAAAATTAGTAGAATCTTTATCAAATCAACAAATTTAACCTATGTCAAAGGGATCATCATGATCCCGAAATGACAGTAGCACAACTAATCACGCCACAAAAACAATGGAACCTAACACTCCTAAATCAATTATTCCCCCCATAACATTATACAAAAAATAATAAAGATTCAAATCCCAAATCGGGATACAATAGATAAGTTAATTTCGAAACCAAACCCCAATTGAAAGTTCACAACTAAGTCCACTAATAAAAACACAAGACAAACGCATCAAGTAGACACTGACTATAGCTGGATTTGGAAACTAAGAATACCACATAGACTTCAGAATCTAGTATGGAAAATAGCAATCAATGGATTACCAACAAAGATTAGACTAAATAGATACATTAATAGAGTCCCATCTCAGTGTTGCCTCTGTGACTCTGAAGATGAGGATACTCATCACCTATTCATGCATTGTCCGGTTACTAAGGCAGTAGTCTCGTGCTATGAACAAATGACAGGGAAATCATTTATGAGTTTAAGAAAAGGAAATCTAACGGTAGAAGATATTCTGATGATCAGAGATGAAAACTCACACTTCGAAGATCTTTGTTTCATTTGGCAAACCATATGGGAAACTAGAAACGTGGTCATTTTCAATAAAAAAATAACTTAGAAGCTACAACATCTCTGGGCCAAAAGACTATTTGTAACATTACAAACTGGAATAAGACAAAAGAAAATGTTAATATAAGCAAAAAACAAAACAAACGGTTAAAAACTAAGCGGAGCTGACAACAAAGAGCTATCCTCAAAATTAATGTGGATGACTCGGTTATTTCCACTGGCTTCTGCCAAGTGGGGGAGTCATCAGGGACTCTAAGGGTCAAGTTATTGATTTTTTCATCAGGTGACACGACATGGTTTAGTTCTCCAAATAGAGGCTTCTGTAATCTGTGTTGGGATGCAACTAGAAATCTCTAGAGGGTTTCGAAAAGTAAATCATCGAAGGGGACAACTTGGAAGTTATAAAGGCAATCAAAGAGAGCAGTAACATAAAATGGGAAATTATGCGTCATGTTGAGAAGATCAGACTACTTGAAGGCTCTTTTGATTATATTGAATTTAGACATTGTTATAGAGAAGCAAATATATGGTAGTCGATTATATTGCTAAAAGTAGGGGAAATTATAATTTGTCTACACTCCCTTTTAATAGAGATCTTTGTAACATCATCAAGCAGGATGATCAAGGAAGTGCTTTGTGTTTGTAGCAGAGCCTTCCTACGGTTTGCCCACTGTAAAAAAAAACCATATGTGAAAGAGATCGGAATAGATTAGAAATTAGTTTTGCTAATTAATTATCCAAATAAAGTTGTGCTCTCGTATATATATCTTAGACTAGTTTTATTACTCGCTCATTGTGCGATTTTTTTAATAAATTTTATTATATAAAACATCTTTCCATTAATATAAATTACTTCTCCATATAAAGTAAATCTATAGTTTTCAATTGTATTATGTTTTTTAGAATGGAAACATGTTTGAATCTAGATTAATCATATAGGTTCTCTTATTAAAAATTAAAATGGTTAAAATCTATGTTTATAAATATATCATACACATGTCAAAAACTTTTAATACCCTATTTATTTTATAATTTATTTATTTATTAAGCTCCAAGTCTTCATTTCATCTTTGGAAAAACCAGATCTGTCTATAGTATACACAAGAAAGCTTCATCATTTAAAAATATTATAAATATACAATCTTTGTTTTAAGTATATATATTACTCAATATACATACAAATTAACATAAATCTACTATTTTAGTATTATATATATTGATTGATATATATATATATAGAATATTTAATCAGAAATATATAAAATAAATGTAATCCATATATTTTTAAGAAGATATTTGTCCCAAAGCCATTTACATAAATTCATTTAGTATTTGTCCCCCCTAAACTCATTTTTAAGTAATTGTCCAAAATGTTTATTTAATACCACTTTTACCCCTGTTTTAATTTCAACCCTTCCCCCACAACATTGCACTGTTCATATCTACCAGGTTGTCCATGGCCGCAGCATCCACCCACCAGTTCCATTGTTTCCGTTGCAATATCCGGAGCTCCGTCGATGAAGGCGCCGAAGTGCCCGATCTGTCTCGAACCCTAAGACGGCGCTGCCGTCTTCGCGCGCCGGCCTACAGCCTCTTCACCTACGAGGAGTGCCTCTCGCAGTTTCCCCCGCCGTTTCCATGGGATGAATTTCTTCGGTTTTTATGGCTGATTTCAACATCAATTCCATGAAGGGGTGCATCCGCTTTGATTTTTTCATATCTACGATTTTAAGAAAAAAAATATTATTTATAATTATGGCTGCTTTTGTGTTGCTCGGGATTGTTATGGGTTGAAAGTGGAAACTCTTGGTGGTTGATACGTTTGGAATCCCCGATCCTTCGCCTGTGGGTTCAGGATCAAGAACACCAAACTATTGATGGCCCGATCTTGCAATTATCCTTGCTATTCTTGATGTTTACAATTAATTACAAGGGTAAACTGCAGAAAACCACCCCTTAAATACAACATATTGCACAAAACCACCCCTTATATAAGAAATTACAGCAAACCACCCCTTATAAGGTCTTCGTTATCAATTAACCACCCATCTCTTTTATTCCGTTAAGTTGGTGTTAATACATGTAGAATTACAATTATACCCCTTATTTTTATTATATTTTAATCTAAGAGATAATTAAAATAATATTAAAAAAAATGTTGTTAACTGGAGACCAAGGGGGGCGCGTGTAACTCCCTTTCTTCAACCTAACACCCAGGAACCCTAGATCCAAAATCCCTCACCGGTCACCATAGTCGCTGAAGTTTCGAGGTTACAAAAAATGGAAAGGATGATGAAGATTGATGTTCGATCTATTTTTCATCCCTTCTAGTGGTGTCTTCTCTTCGATGGTTGCTCTTTTGGGCGCTGTTTCAAAGCAAGGATGTGTTTTGGTTTGAGGACGAACCCTCAATGGTTGCTTTTTGTCCTTGTTTTGTGTAACTTCTCAATCCATTTTGGTTCCGCTCTAGGCTTCTCGAATCTTTTGTTTATCCTGTTTTTCCTCCATGTTTGGTTGACTAACGACATTTATCGATTGCCACCATTGTGAAGCTGTATGTTTTGGGCTCCCCTTAAGTTGTTTCTCCTACCTCTCATAATCCTGTAATTTTTTTGGTTAAGTGAATCCGACTATTTAAGGTTGAATTTGGGGGCATCATCACATCTGAATATCATACTTGCTTGAATTATTTTTTTTTTTAATTTATTTGGTTTCTTATTTTTACTGTTCACAATATATTGTTGAATTAGAAGAAATAGAAGAGATGAATATGTTTGATTTTGGTTTTTTATTTTTTATTTGTGTGGTTTTGTTCTTGAATCATTGAATTGGATGAATTTGAAGGGTAGTGTTGTTCATGATGTAAATGGCATTCAAGAGAAAATTTAACATTTAAATATGGGTATTTTAGTCATTTTTATGTAAATTTACACAGAGTTTTGCCGGAATGGAGGGATGGGTGGTTAATTGATAACGGAGACCTTATAAGGGGTGGTTTACTGCAATTTCTAATATAAGGGGTGGTTTTGTGCAATATGTTGTATTTAAAGGGTGGTTTTCTGCAGTTTACCCTAATTACAATAAAGACTTTGAACTATTGTGAAAGAAAAGAAAAACAAGTAAATAAAACTAAGTAAAAGGGCAACAGCGGCGGAAGCTGGAAGTGTGCCGCGACGGTCGCTGGGATGGCCGCGGGGCGGCCAAGGAAGCTGCGGGGCGGCCCGGACAGTGGCGACCGTTCTGGGCAGACTCAGCGACAGCTTCTCTGATGCAACGACGGTTTCTCAGGATGGGTTTCTCCTTTGTGTGTGGTTTGGGATTGTGTTTAGATCTTGATTTGGTATCGGATGAGCAAGAACATAAATTGATGGCAAAGTCTTTTGGATTGGGAATCGAGGGAACCTTTTAATCCTTAAAAGGGTTCCTCAATTATAATTCCAATCTGATTTTATTGAATGTAGAAAAGTGTTTAAATAACAAAGCATGCCAATTCTATCTTTGGAAAAGATAGAGTTTTGGCTTAGATACATAAATATTAAATCCTAATAATACTAATAAATAAATCCTAGATAAATATTCCTACTTAGTGGACAAGGAAAATATATAGAAGAGATAAACTTTCCTTTTCCCTTTTATTCACCTAACTAAGTATTACTAAAATTAAGACATTCTATAAATAGCTCCAACTAACATAGGAGTTACTAAATATGGAAAGAATATAAAAACTAATAATAATAATAACAATAATTAAATAAATAAAATATCTTTTCTTCAATCCATGGTGTCGCCTTCTTCTTCCTATTGAGGACGACACTCTTTGCTATCAATGACCCTCGAATCGGTCTTGAGAGCTCGCCTGGATCAAGATCATTGTTTGACCCACAAAAGGCCATCTTGATCCGCATCATTCTCCCCTTCTTAGCTTCGATTCGTCCTCGAATCGAGTCATTGATGATCAAAGGGGAAGGAGCAACCACCAAAAAGTAACTTCCTTGACAATCAACTTGAGATGGCGCCAGCAGAATTTGAGGCAAAGGAACCTCAAAAACAACACATGCCATAGGGAAAATTAATCAATTAAGATGAACAATATCATTAGGCTCAATAACCCTATGAAATTCAGAAGTCTCAACATTAGGAACATTCTCAAGAGGTACAATAGCTAACTCAAGAGAAATGTCCCCAACGTCCTCATTGTTGTCGTCAGAAGCAACTACCACATCTGGCACATCACTGCAGTCCACTTTCAGCATAGATTCGGTGGTCTTCCCGGTAGATTCTTGTAGCGTGTGACCCACCGTTGGAAAGATCATCAAGTCAGCTTCGCAACAAGTCTGAGTTGACTCAATTCCGAGGTCGGAGTCAACGGGAATCAGCGAAACAAAATCGGCACGTTTTGCTGTTTTCTGGGCACCGAAATCAACCGAAGGCTCCTGAGGCTCAATTACCTCGTCGTCGGTTGAGGCAACTATAGCCGCTGGAGAAGGAGTGAAGGCTGAAGCCAAAGCTTGACAAATGCGATCCAACATGGCCTTCTCCAATTCCTTCAAGTCCTCCTCGAGCTTCGCTTGAAGTTGGGCCTCTTTCTCTCGTCGTCGTTCCTCCTCGCGGCGTCGTTCCTCCTCTCGGCGACGTTCTTCCTCCTCTTGTCGACGTTCTTCCTCAACCTCTCTTTGTTGGAGAAGCCGAATCTGATAGTGTTATCGACACCTCTTATCTTCGATCTCCGCTTGATGTTGAAGCCAAAGGCGGTGCCTTTGAGCTTCACGTTGTTGCTCTAACGCTTGTTGTTGTTGCAAAGCTCGTCTCTGCAACTCTCGGTGGCGTCGTTGTTGTGCAGCCCATGGATCGGGATCATCATCCCAATCGCCGCAGATAGCGCCAACCATTGAATCAAATTGTGAATAACATCAAGAAAAGACAAGAGCTTGCGAAACCTACGGCTCTGGTACCACTTGATACGTTTGGAATCCCCGATCCTTCGCCTGTGGGTTCAGGATCAAGAACACCAAACTATTGACGGCCCGATCATGCAATTATCCTTGCTATTCTCGATGTTTACAATTAATTACAATAAATACTTTGAACTATTGTAAAAGAAAAGAAAAACAAGTAAATAAAATTAAGTAAAAGGGCAACAGCGGCGGAAGGTGGAAGTGTGCAGCGACGGTCGCTGGGATGGCCGCGGGGCGGCCAAGGAAGCCGCGGGGCGGCCCGGACAGTGGGGACCGTTCTGGGCAGACTCAGCGACAACTTCTCTGATGCAGCGACGGTTTCTCAGGATGGGTTTCTCCTTTGTGTGTGGTTTGGGATTGTGTTTAGATCTTGATTTGGTATCAGATGAGCAAGAACATAAATTGATTGCAAAGGCTTTTGTATTGGGAATCGAGGGAACCTTTTAATCCTTAAAAGGGTTCCTCAATTATAATTCCAATCTGATTTTATTGAATGTAGAAAAGTGTTTAAATAACAAAGCATGCCAATTCTATCTTTGGAAAAGATAGAGTTTTGGCTTAGATACATAAATATTAAATCCTAATAATACTAATAAATAAATCCTAGATAAATATTCCTACTTAGTGGACAAGGAAAATATATAGAAGAGATAAACTTTCCTTTTCCCTTTTATTCACCTAACTAAGTATTACTAAAATTAAGACATTCCATAAATAGCTCCAATTAACATAGGAGTTACTAAATATGGAAAGAATATAAAAACTAATAATAATAATAACAATAATTAAATAAATAAAATATCTTTTCTTCAATCCATGGTGTCGCCTTCTTCTTCCTATTGAGGACGACACTCTTTGTTATCAATGACCCTCGAATCGGTCTTGAGAGCTCGCCTGGATCAAGATCATTGTTTGACCCACAAAAGGCCATATTGATCCGCATCAGTGGTTAATTTCAATGGTGCTTGATGATGGAGATCGAGTCTACTTTGATTGAATTCGATGGTGAAAGGTGTCGAGCGATGGGAAAAAATAACACAGGAAATTAGCCCATATATAAAGAGATCCGGGCTAATAGGTCCCTGTCATTTGAAAAAAAAAATGATATTTAGGCTGATATTTAGATATCCAACCTAAAATGTTTCTTTTTTTAAATAAAAAAATCCCGGTAAAAAAATGGTGAATGAAAAAATATGGACTTGAAGCTAGTCCGAAATCGAGGCGCTCTGGAGAATATGTGAAAAATGGGCGTCCGAAAGAACTACGAACAGCGCTTGATACCTCGAAAGGAGGGTACGTAGGCAGTCTATCTGAAAAAATGTATACGCTAGGTGCAACCCCATTAACAAATACAACACTAACTTGCCCTCTAACGAGAGTGTGTATGTTTGTTGCAAAGACATACCACTAGGCGTGCCACGGGTCGGAGCCGCCGGGTCGACGGGTTCCACCCGCCGGGTCAAGGGTCAGGGTTGGTCGACCCGAACCCTAACCCGGAAATTCACGCCGTTGACCCAACAGATTCCCACATTTAAAAAAAAATTATTTTTTATTAAATTTTTTACTAATAAAAATTGAAAATAAATTGATATGCTAAAACTTTGTCTACATATCATTTTTTATATCAACTTCATTTCAATATGAAGTTGAACAAAAAAAAAAATTAGAAATTTTATATTATATATTTCTATAAAACTTTTTTAATCCACTACAATATAAATGTAGGATATAAAACTTATCAAATTTACTTCATTTCAATATATAGGAAATAAAGCTAAAGTGAAGTGGGAGTTAAGGGAAGATGGTACATATATATATATCTCCATCCCTTCTCATTCTAACTCTCAATTTTCAATGTGGGAGAGTGCTCTTCCAAGGCTATAAAAGGGGAAGGATGGGGGTGGCTTTTGACCCACATTGCATTTTGCATGTTAGTTTATATTTTTATTATAAATTATTCTAAGACTAATATACATAATAATACTTATAAACTTATAAAAAATTATTTTTAAAAAAAAATATTTTGGGATGGTGGGTTGACCCGGCGGGTCGGACCCACCGGTTCAGCGGGTTTTAAAACCTCTGACCCTAACCCTAACCCGCCACCCGTCTAAACCCGTTGACCCGAGGACCCGGACCCTTCAGGTCGTTGACCCGTCGGGTCACGGGTTGACCCGTAACCAGTGGCCACGCCTACATACCACTGTTAAAGTTTGTGTCTTAAACAAATTTACATTGGGCATGTCAGGTTGTACAAATATATCCATCAAGATTTAAATTGCATAAATGTGGTTACTAACCCAATCAGAATTATTCCCTCTATCAAGATTTGCAAGCCAAGATCAGAGGTAATTCAATCAAGCTTCCCTTGCAATTTAACACCTGGTAGATGGATATGTTCTATTAGTCCATATGTGCGTGGACTTAAAGAATCAATAAAATAAAGAAGAAAACAAATGAAAGCATCTCCAAGAGAATGAGAAACAAATTTCTAGCAGCTTAACTGAAGTTAATCGTCTAACATGAATAATTAATAAAAGAATATGTTTGACTTTGAGCTAGACACTAAACTAGCAAAATACAACTCAGTGAGAGGAAGAAAAATCAGATAACCTTGCAATCAAATCATGACGATGTTCACTGATCAATTTAAGCTCGGTCACTTTCGCCAATCCGGCTCGATGAAGTGCAGTTTTGAGTGCTCTAATCTTTTCTTCACCGTCTTGAATAGAGCTATGTAATTTAGCATCATCGGCCTCCAAGATGGCAGAGTCGGAGTTGATGCTGGACTCCATCTCGTGAACCCGATCCTTCAGACGTGAAAGTGCTTTATTCCTTTTATGCAAATCAGAAGATCTTTCAGCCAAGAGAGGGAGTTGAGCTCGATCTGATTCAAGTGCAGAGGAATATTGAGCAAGTTGAGCTGACAACTTCTCAACATGTTCAAGGTCCACATCCTCCTCTAATTTCAAAGTGGCTTCAACATCAGAAAAAACACCCTGAGTTATTGAGATAGACCAAGAAAGGTTAACCTTGATGCCAAGTGCCATATGCTGTAGGATTCCCAATTCCTTGAGTGTTTGGGATCTTTCAGCTAGACATGGGCAATGGTCAAGGGTCGACCCGGACCCAACGGGTTTTGACCTGGCGGGAACCCAAAGGGTCGACGACCCGGCGGGTTAGGGTCGACAATAGTCAGGGTTGAGGCGGGTCAAGGGTTAGGGTTAGGGTCATGCTGATTTTGACCCGCAGACCCGGCCGGTCATCTAATTTTTTTCAAAAAACGAGGTGAAGAGGAAGAAGAATTCAACATTATAGAATGAGAGAGCCATCTAGAGAGATCCCATTTTCCTACTCTGTTGGAAATCGCTCGTCAAATATTCGCCACTCCTTGCTCAACTCTAGCGGTGGAGCAACGTTTTAGCCAATGTGGTCAAATATTGATCGAGAAGAGATCAAGACTCTTGCCTGATACTTTAGATCAAGTTTTCCTAAACGATTGGAAGAGGGCGGAGATGTGAATTCAAAATAATGACCACTTAATTGAGTCAAACTCAGATGAAGAACTCGACGATGACACAATGGTCAGGAGCTCAGACGCAAAGCAAGGAGAAAAGTCCTAGCATGGGATAAGATAAGTAGAGACCAGAACGAATGTAAAGAACTGCGTGCGCTTTGATTCCTCTTCCCCGAGAGATACGTAGACAACTAGAAAATCGGTCCATGCCCTTCTTCCTTTTTTTTTAAACTTAAAAAACTTAAAAAATAAATAAATTAAATGACATGGAATGACCCGACGGGTCAAAGGGTCGACCCTTGACCCGGCGGGTCACCACAACCCGTTGACCCGTGGCTTGGAAGGGTTAGGGTTAGGGTCAGGGATATCCCGACCCTTGACCCGGTGGGTCCGACCCGTGCTCATGTCTACTTTCAGCCAATAAAGCATGAGGCGACGTTAAGGAAGAGAGTGTCTTTACAATAGAGCTAACGCCAGAAATGATGCTTTCATGGATCCAATTCCTCGTTGATGTAGAAAGAAAAGCATGCATATTATCATGAGCCCTTTCAACAAGAACAATAGCCGAAACCTCCTCTTCTGGGTTTGAGGGATTCACCGAGTCAGGAAATAGACTATCTAATGAAGCCGGTTCATTCTCAAGGGGAGCAAAGTCTAGCAAATTCTGTATCGGCTCAAGAGGCTATTGTTGTAACCCAATAATCAACCCATCATCAGCTTGGTTGGTTACTGGCGCTAGGATCTCCAAATTTGTAGAGGTCGCTCCAGTAATATCAAAATCAAGATCCGGATCACTGTCATCGTAGTCCTCTTCGTCTGAGTAGTGCTCACTTTGAAAAGTCGATTTCCCTATTGCATTAACATCAAAGACAGATGTTAAAAATATGGTCAAGAGCATTAAAAAAAAGGAGATAAAAAGAAAATGCAACGTGAGAAGAAAAATGTTGCACCTTTATTCCCGACGCCTGAATCTTCCAACGATATGGGGCTTTTATGTCTGGGCTTCTTCCTTTTAGGGTTTACGTCACTACTCAAGGAACCATCAGAGTCTTCCCTTATTATCGTTGCAGGCAATGGGGGGCTTCTTTGACCTTCTTCTGCTACCTCGTCAGGCGTTGAGATATGTTTTGGACAACCCTCCAACACATCTTCAGGAATCGGGAGACTTCCTAAGTCTTCCTCTGCTACCTTTGACGACGCTGGTGAACTGGTGATAGGTGAGCAAAACATGCCACTAGAAGGTTCGGCAGCCTTAGTGGTGTTCCCAATACCATGGAACCCACTAATCACTGTCCTCACATCAGTAAGTAGATAGATAGGCTCTCTCAAATGAGTATCACTATCGGTTAGATTTGCATTAACCTTCCGAATTGATTGATTCAAGTAAGGCGTTGAAGCTCCAACCCACCAAGCACAATAGTTCCGAGTACATGCTCCAAGATCACTCCAGTCAGGCATATGGAAAACTTCGCTGGCACCACTCTGGAAGAAACGAGAATAGCACTCAGCAATATCCTTCAAGGATCTCCTGGTTCTGAGGGCAAAACCAAACGTCAAAGCATTTGCAGGAACACCCTGGTCATAGCCAAATTGGCTAGCAACGATGGATGAGTGGCCATTTCATTAAGACCATGATAAATGTGGCCTAAAACAGTAGGAGCCAAAGAGACTTGCATACCTTGCGCCATCAAGCATGCGATCACAAAGCTCTCAGGACAAACTACTGGAGAACTCATTCAGACAATAAAAAAAGGAGGCTGATAGTCACAAACCCATTCAAACAATAAAAAATATTATGGGTGGCTATAAACTGGTGAAAAAAAACCGTAGAGTTGGGGAGTTATTCCTCCTTAGACTCAACTGCGTAGTGGGATGATGTTATAACTCTACCTCTCTCTACCTATAAAAGGGATGAAAATGACAACTTAAATGGGCTAATACGTACTCCAGCAAGAAGCAAAAAGAATGAAAGCAAACACTCCCGGAAAAAAAATTCATGTCAATCTCCTACAAAGTGCAAACACAATTAGGTAAATGTTTTAATCAAACTCTGGGTCGATTCTTGAAACTAGGCACTCGAGAACCTTGCGAGCTTCTTCGGGTGTTTTGGTTTTAGAATCATTAAATCCCTTAACCGGGATGGGTTACAGTCAAAATTGGGCCGATTCTTGAAACCAGGCACTTGAGAACCTTGCGAGCTTCTTTGGGTGTTTTGGTTTCAGAATCATCAAATCCCTTAACCGGGCTGGGTTGCTGTCAAAATTGCATCAATATGGAGACATGTTCCCTTTTTGATTCCAGGAATCCCACCATGGAAAACCTTGTGAGCTTTTCCCCATGGCCTGGGTTCCGGAGTCTGTTAATCCCTCAAAATTGAGCCGATATGCTCCCCGATTTTGCTCATCAATGAGTCCAAATTAAGGGCCCTGGGTGACTGATAAAAGACGACAGTTTCTCCAAATCTCAAACAAAATAACTGATTTTACAGACCAAGGACTATAAGGAAAGAAAAGCAAAATCAAATTAAAGTCCAAAAAGAGGCTAAGTTAAATTGGTGTAGCTCATCTCAAATCTGATTTCGTTTGAGTATGGCTCATCCAAATTACAACACATATACCCATTCATTGCAGGAAAATCAAATAAACAATTACCCAACTCAATATGGCCAAATAAGAAGGACATTTCAAATTGAAACTCAAATATAATGGATTCCATTAATTCAGTTGAAACTCCTAAGGCCAAAATAGGCTAATTACATCCAAACTATTGTGCTTGGATCTGGTGATTGCTCAATACTGGATAACTATATTGGGTACAATCGTCAACCTCTAAATGCACTTTAAAAATGAAAGTGAGGTTAATATTAAATTTAAATTAAATATACATGATTTTCCGTGTAAGTGATAACCATAAGTTGAGAAACCGTTCCAAAAAAGGTGTGCTTGATTTATTCGGATGATACACGAGAAAATCTCATGCATATGATAGTGTGATTTTAGTTCGGGCTACCCTTCTGTGAATGTGGGTCCTAATACAATCCAATGATGCATGAAAACCTTTAAAGGGGTAAAACACTCAAACTCAAACACTACGAACTATGTGAGGCTTGATTCTTTTCCAAGAGATACGTAGGCAACCCGTTAAATTTCGGGTGGAGCCCAAATCACCAAAACTACCAAAATCTTGGTATCGATACGACTTCGAATCAAGAGGATAACCAAAAGGGGGTCGAACTCAAACATTTAAAAATCAAATAAAATGTGTTGTATAATTATTTACGCATTTTTGTTCAACAAAGTTATTCCACCAAGATCCCCCACACTTGTCATTTTCAAGACAAGAGGTGGAACTTTAGGAACTTCTTCGGCATATCCATCAATTGCATCTATCGATTCCTTCTTGAAATGAATTACTCCTGGAGATTGTCATGCAATTGCAAAGACCTCAACATTGTTAGTAATCGATTTCTCATAGGGAATAGAAATAGAATCATTTGAATGAGACACATTGATAACTCCACTCCCTTTGATGAATATCGGAATTAGTTTCAAAGGCTTTGACAGACAGTTTGTGTCAAAGGTCTTGAAGTGACAGCTGTGTTGATGAAACACAAAACCTGTACTTTATTATATTATGTCCGAATATTATATTATGTTATTATATGCTTCCATATTATTATTATATATTCACTAACCTTTCAGGAAGCTATTTGAATTATATCTCCTTCCTTAAGCGTTCAAAGCTGAGAAAGATCAAATCGAGATCATGGCTTCCGAAGTTTCCAAAGATAGAAGATTGCGCTCAAGCCATGATCCTCTCTTAGCCGTTGGAGAAGATTCCTTCCTCAAGTGGCTCCGATGATCTTCACTATATAAAGGAGATGAAGAAGAGAGAGAGGGACGGACTTCAAGAATATCATTGCACAATCAGCCCTAAAGTTTACGATCTCTCTTCAGCGTGTTCTCTCTGCTTGTTCTTAAGAGTCTTATATTTCGTTTCAAAGCATTTGAGAGATACACAGTGAGCTTATAGGATATATTCTGAGTGAGTGTTATACTCGAGAGTTTATAACTCAAGAAGTGTGCACTAGGCTATTGATTCTCGAGAGTAAGAGGATTGTACTAGATAGCTGAGAGAGGTGGGGCTCTTCTAGATTGGTCTAGGACTCCAAGGGAACGTGAGTTGACTAGATTGCAATTGTATAGGAGAGAGGCTTCTCGGTGAGCTATTAGGATCCTAAGCTTTGTGAATCAATAAAGCCTGTTGAATCCTAGGGTTGTGGAAGAACCCTAGGCGGGGACGTAGGCCAAGTTCGTGCCGAACCTCGTTAACAATTCGTTGCGTCCTTTACTTACTGCTTTACCATATTTCCGCACTTGGTTCATATTGTATAACTTGTTTGTGATTCAGGTTTTCAGAGAAAAGACTAAGTCTAATCTCAAAGGGTTTGGCAAGAGCTTCAAACGTCTTGAGACTTTCTGCGAAAAACCGGCATACTCTATTCAACCCCCCTTCTAGAGTATCTTTATATGACTTTGTTATACTTTATCGAACCTTCAATTGGTATCAGAGCTTTACTCACTGCTTTTGATCTAACAATCTTGTGAGTTTTCGATCATGTCTGGTGAAGCAAGCGGAGGATTTGCACAGGGAAGGTCTACCCTTAGACCACCACTCTTTGTAGGAAACAACTTCGTCCATTGGCGGTCCTTGATGAAAATGTTCATTATAGATCAAGATCTGGAACTTTGGAACATTATAGAGAATGGTCCGAAGATTCCAGAGAAAGACGGACCAAATGGAACCAAAGTCGCAAAGAAGGAGTCTGAATACATCCAAGCGGATCTTGAACTCGTCTCCAAAAACTACAGGGCTATTAACTTACTTTATTGTGGTCTTAGCACTGATGAGTTTAACCGTATTTCATCTTGTAGGTCAGCTAAAGAGATTTGGGACAAGCTGGTTGTCACCTACGAAGGAACTAGTCAAGTGAAGGACACCAAGATCAGTATCTTCCTTCGAAAGTATGAACTCTTCAAAATGAAGCCAGATGAGTCTATTAAGGCTATGTTCACACGGTTCACGGAAATCACAAACAACCTTGACTCTCTAGGCAAGACCTTTGAGAATGTTGAGAAAGTGAGGAAGATATTGAGGTGCCTCCCAATAGACAAATGGGGTCCGAAAGTAACAGCCATAGAAGAAGCCCAGAATCTCACCACTCTACCCCTTGATGACATGCTTGGGAAGCTGATCACACATGAGATGATTCTCAATGAAGACAATGGAGAACTCCCAGCAAGCACTAAGAACTTGGCGCTCAAGTCTAAGAAGGATGAGCCCAAAGATGTGTCTGATTCTGAAGATGAGGATGATGATGAGGATGATCCCTTTGATCTCATTACAAGGGGTCTTTCTCGAATCCTCAAGATGAAGAAGCAATTCAACAACAAAGATGGATCAGAGTCTTCTAAATTTCGAGGTAAGTCTCAATACAACAAATATGACAAGAAGACTAAACCTTTGTCTTATTTTGAATGTGGTGAAACAGACCATCTAGTGAAAGATTGTCCTCAAAAGACGAAGAGACAGCCCAAGAAGAGTGATAGATGGAAAACGAAAGCCATGGTGGCAACTTGGAGTGATTCTGACTCGGACTCCGATAATGAAAAGGCCAACCTTTGTCTCATGGCCACAGGAGATGAATCCCATGATGAGCAACTCAAGGTAACTGTAAGAGAGCTCATGGCAAGTCCAAAAGAGGTACTATCAGAATTCATTTCTAATATGATTGCCAATGAAGAGAAACTTATTGCCCAGACTAACACTCTTATTAAGAGAACTGTGGACCAGGAAAGAATTATTGAGGATCTGTCTATGAGGAGGGTCAAAAGTCTTGAAGCTTCTTATTCAGGTCTTGACATTAAAGTCAAGACTCTTGACTCAGAGAAATCTGAACTCAAGCAAGATCTATCGTCTCTGAGAAGTGAACATCATGACTTAGAGAACGAGAAGATCTCCCTGAATAATAAGATTCAAGACCAACAGACAGCCCTCATAAGTTTTACCAAATCCAAAGGCACTCTTGATAGGATGTTGGGTGAGCAACAAAGTTCTCTAAACAAAAGTGGTATTGGTTACAATCCAAGGTTTTTAAAGAAGCAGTACATTACCACCTTTGTAAAGGCAAAAGGAAGCAGAACCTCTCCTATATGTCACCACTGTGCTAGAAAAGGACATGTAAAAGAGACCTGCCCCTATAGAAGAAAGGATCCTCATATTATTCGCAATACATTTCCTATTCACTTGAGAAAAGAACGGATAACGCAAGTTTGGATCCCCAAAGGCGCTATTTTACCAAATATGGTTTATCCCAATAAAAGATCTAAATTTGCTCACTGGTCTAGCCAAAAAGGTTGATTTTTGTCTTGCAGGAGATCACCAAGGTGAAAGAGCTAAAATGGATTATTGATAGTGGTTGCTCGAGGCATATGAGTGGAAGGAGTTCTCTCTTTCATGATCTAAAGAAGCAATCCACAGGAACAATCACTCTTGGTGACAAAGTGCGCAGAGAAGATACAGGAGACTCGGTCATGTGAGTCCACATACACTACAGAAGCTTGTGTCCAAAGGGAATGTAAGAGGACTACCTGAGATGGACTTCAAAGGTATTGATATGTGCAAAGCATGCACACGAGGTAAACAAACACGTAGCTCTTTCAAACCCAAAAAGGTTGTAAGTACTTCTAGACCCCTTGAACTTTTACATATGGATTTATGTGGTCTTATGCGAGTCAAATCTCTCAATGGTAAAAAGTACATGCTTGTTGTTATATTTGATGAATGCAATGACGGTTCTTTGAGTGAAAGTGTTGCAGTTTTAGATCTTAACATCCATACAGAGAACGAGGATGGTGATGATGCTGCTACCAAGAACACAGAGAAGAGGAACATGCAGGAACCGATTCTTAACACTGAAGAATTGGCCCAAGGTGTTGAAGATTCGTCCAAAGCCCTTGGTGTCCAATACAACAGTGTTGAGACGTCAGAAACTGCTGTAACTGAACCTAACAGAACCACGGAGTCAGATGTACTACAAGTCAATCCTACCAGTGTGACGAATCAAGGAGCCGAGACTAGCAAAAGGAAATTCAAATACTCCTCATCACACTCACTAAAGGATATCATTTCTGACCCTACTTCTAGTGTTCAAACTCGTTCTAAACTTAAAGATCTTTGTGCTTTTCACGCGTTTGTTTCTCTTATTGAGCCAAAGAAGGTAGATGAGGCACTTCAGGAGCCAGACTGGATCATTGCTATGCAAAGTGAGCTTAACGAATTTGAAAGGAACAAAGTCTGGACCTTGAAGCCTAGACCAAAGCATCAATCAGTCATTGGCACACGATGGGTATTTCGAAACAAGCTAGATGAGAATGGTAAGATTGTGAGGAACAAGGCAAGGCTTGTTGCTCAAGGCTACAATCAAGAGGAAGGTATTGACTACGAGGAGACCTTTGCTCCCGTAGCCAGGCTTGAAGCCATTCGCATTTTATTAGCATTTGCATCTTTTATGAGCATAAAGTTATATCAAATGGATGTCAAGTGTGCTTTTCTTAATGGTTTCTTAGAGGAAGAAGTATATGTGGCTCAACCCCCAGGTTTTGAAAGTTCAGAATTTCCTAATCACATTTATAAAGTTGACAAAGCGCTTTATGGTTTGAAACAAGCCCCAAGAGCTTGGTACGAGCGCTTGTCAAAATATCTTTTAGAAAATGATTTTAAAGGGGGGTTGATCGACAAGACTCTTTTTATCAAAACCAAAGGAAAGGACATTTTGGTTATTCAAATCTATGTTGATGATATATTATTTGGTGCTACTAACACATCTTTGTGCAAGGAATTTTCTGACATCATGTGCAGTGAATTTGAGATGAGCTTGATGGGTGAACTCAACTTCTTTTTGGGATTACAAGTTCATCAATCCAAGAAAGGGATCTTTGTCAACCAAAGCAAGTACACTAAAGATCTCTTGAAGAAGTTCAAGATGGATCAATCCAAAGCAGCCAAGACTCCCATGAGCTCAACATTGTCTCTAGATCAAGACAAGACTGGAATAAGTGTCAATCAAAAGGAGTATCGAGGAATGATTGGATCTTTATTATATCTCACGACTAGTAGAGCTGACATCATGTTTAGTGTTTGCATGTGTGCTAGGTTTCAAGCTGATCCTAAAGAATCTCACCTCGTAGCTGTGAAGAGGATCTTTCGATATCTCAATGGCACTAAGGAGCTTGGACTATGGTACCCAAAGCAAAAGGATTTCACATTAATCGGGTATTCTGATGCAGATTTTGCAGGCTATAAGGTGGATAGGAAGAGCACATCAGGATGTTGCCAATTCTTAGGAGCATCCTTGATCAGTTGGCATTCAAAGAAACAAAACTCAGTTGCTCTATCCACTACCGAAGCCGAATACATAGCAGCTGGAGCATGTTGCTCCCAAATCCTTTGGATAGCTCAACAAATGCGAGATCTTGGCATCAACCTCAAAGGTATTCCAATTAAGTGTGACAATACAAGTGCCATATCAATCACGAAGAATCCTGTTCAGCATTCAAGGACCAAACATATTGATGTAAGGCATCATTTCATTAGAGACCATGTCGAAAAAGGTGATGTGTCCATATCCTTTATTTCAACTGATTATCAATGGGCTGACATTTTTACTAAGCCTTTGGCAGATGACAGGTTCACCTTCATAAGACGTGAGATCGGAATGCTTAACAAGGATGCACTTTCGTAGGGGGAGCATTCCCTTTACGAAAGATAACTTCTACTCAGTGTCAAGATCCTTGAACCTCATTTCAAAGGTTGTGAACTGAACAGTAGAGTACATATAACGGATCAGATATTTGGTTGATATCTTATTAGATATTTGATCAGATATGGTTTTAATGGATTTTAACCTTCTTTATATGTTACCTATTTTATTTTCAGAAAAATCTTATTATCCGATTATATTTTATTTGTGGAAATCATTTTAAAATCGGATAAATCTTTTCTTGCCTTTAAGATTTGAAAGGATCTTTTTGAATTTTGAATTGTTTTGGTAAGTTTGATTTTGGTGACTATTTTCATGCTCCTCCCTTTGTTGAAAGACAAAAAGGGGGAGATGGTTCGATGGTTTAGACTTTTTAACTACTGTGAACCAAAGGTCTTGGAAGACCTTGTTTTGTTTTACTCTGTTGGATGTTTTTCATGTTAAACTTATGATCCAACATTCGTCTAACCCATGCAGGTACTTAGTCCGATTGTGCTTATGATATATCTGTTTGACTAAGTTGCAGGGATGCACAGGTTTTGTCTTTCATCAAGGGGGAGATTGATAACTCCACTTCCTTTGATGAAAATCGAAATTAGTTTCAAAGGTTTTGACAGACAGTTTGTGTCAAAGGTCTTGAAGCGACAGCTGTGTTGATGAAACACAAAACCTGTACTTTATTATATTATGTCCGAATATTATAATATGTTATTATATGCTTCCATATTATTATTATATATTCACTAACCTTTCAGGAAGCTATTTGAATTATATCTCCTTCCTTAAGCGTTCAAAGCTGAGAAAGATCAAATCGAGATCATGGCTTCCGAAGTTTCCAAAGATAGAAGATTGCGCTCAAGCCATGATCCTCTCTTAGCCGTTGGAGAAGATTCCTTCCTCAAGTGGCTCCGATGATCTTCACTATATAAAGGAGATGAAGAAGAGAGAGAGGGACGGACTTCAAGAATATCATTGCACAATCAGCCCTCAAGTTTACGATCTCTCTTCAGCGTGTTCTCTCTGCTTGTTCTTAAGAGTCTTATATTTCGTTTCAAAGCATTTGAGAGATACACAGTGAGCTTATAGGATATATTCTGAGAGAGTGTTATACTCGAGAGTTTATAACTCAGGAAGTGTGCACTAGGCTATTGATTCTCGAGAGTAAGAGGATTGTACTAGATAGCTGAGAGAGGTGGGGCTCTTCTAGATTGGTCTAGGACTCCAAGGGAACGTGAGTTGACTAGATTGCAATTGTATAGGAGAGAGGCTTCTCGGTGAGCTATTAGGATCCTAAGCTTTGTGAATCAATAAAGCCTGTTGAATCCTAGGGTTGTGGAAGAACCCTAGGCGGGGACGTAGGCCAAGTTCGTGCCGAACCTCGTTAACAATTCGTTGCGTCCTTTACTTACTGCTTTACCATATTTCCGCACTTGGTTCGTATTGTATAACTTGTTTGTGATTCAGGTTTTCAGAGAAAAGACTAAGTCTAATCTCAAAGGGTTTGGCAAGAGCTTCAAACGTCTTGAGACTTTCTGCGAAAAACCGGCATACTCTATTCAACCCCCCTTCTAGAGTATCTTTATATTACTTTGTTATACTTTATCGAACCTTCACACATTTTCATGCGACTTAAACAAATTCTCAATTTTTATCTCAATGTCATATTTCCCTAAACCAATTTCATCTTTGTTAGAAAACTCAAGATTCATAGATTCAGTTTCAACAGAAGCATCTAACAAAACATTTGATTTATTCCTGTGATTAGTTTTATGAGTCAAGAACATCTACAGAATCATGGGTAGAAGAAACAATAGGCTCAAATATAGAAAACACAATCTTTCTTCCATTAAACTCCATAGTTAGTGAACCTTCAAAACAATCAATCTTAGTCTTGGCCGTTCGCAAGAATGACCTTCCCAATCGGGGTTTCATGCGTACCCTATTCCATGTCTAGAATGAAGAAATCAGCTAGAAATATCAAATCATTTACCTTTACCAAAACATCTTCAACAACTCCTCTAGGCTTAATACTAGAGCGATCAACGAGTTATATAGTAACACCAGTTTCAGACAATGAAGTGAGACCCAAAAACATGTACAATTTATAAGACATAACATTGATTGAAGCACCTAGGTCTACCATAGCTTTGGTGAAGCTAGCATTACCTATTGCACATGGTATAGTAAACATACTTGGATCTCCACACTTTTCAGGCAATCGTTTCTGAAGCAAAGCAGAAACATTCTCACTTAAACTTACCTTTTCTTTCTTTCTCATCCTTTGCTTGCGCTTCATCGTGCATAGCTCTTTCAAGAATTTCGCATAGCGAGACACAATTTTAATCAAATTGAAAAGTGGAATATTTACTTCACAATGAGCAAAGGTGTCATAAAGAATTTGTTTATCTTTACACTTACGATCGGATCTTAAGGCATGACGAAAGGGTGGTGGAGGTCTTGACACCTCAGGAGACCACACTTTAGAAGCTTTCTTCGAGGATTGAACAACGTAAGAAGTCGGATCCGTCAATGGAGGTGGCAGCGGGCGCCGTCTATACAGTGCGTCTCCAATTCCGTCTCTTCCTCCTTATTCCCCAAATCAACTTCTTCCATAGTCCTCCTTTCAGCATTCCTAGTGGGTATATTCAGTTGTTTACCTCATCTAAGGGTCATGGCGCTCACGTTCTCCTTCGGATTCACTACCACCTGCGATGGCAACTTACTCGAATCTTTCGCTTTCAATTCACCAATCTCCCTAGCCATTTGACCCAGCAACTTCTCTTGAACACTCATCTTGTCCAACAACAACCTCAATGTCTCATCTCTATCTCCTTGTTGAGTGTTTCTAGGACAATTCTCGAATTGTCCTCTTTGAAAAGGAACTTGTTGTTACCGGCCTCTTCCGTTGAATCCACTTTGGTAGTTTGAATTGTCGCCCTGATTGTAATTGTTACCAAAGTTGCGGCGATGTCCATAATCCATAGCATTTACTTCAGCGGTGCCCTCCTGAATCAAAGGACACTTGTCATTCGGATGAGTTTGATCTTCACAAACACCACAAGGTCTAGGCTGATAGGGTTGATTCATTTGCATAGCCATCTTGTTCACTATCTCCATAAGCCTATCGATATCATCCTTGTGTCCATCTCTCGAACTATCCAACTTATGAACTCCTCTAACTCCTTGGTGTCTCCCATATTATTGCGACGCATTAGCCAACCCTTCAAAAATCTTTATTGCTTCCTGAGGTGTTTTATTCAAAATATCTCCTCTGCTAGTAGCATTGATGAAACTCCTATTAGTGTCAAGCAAGCCTTCATAAAGACATAACACTAGATCATCTTGGGTACACCATGTTGCGGACAACTACCCTTAAGCTTCTTGAACCGCTCAACATACTCATAAAGACTCTCCGTAGGTGATTGCTCAATACTGGACAACTCCTTCTTAAGTTTGTTGAGGCGAGTCGTAGGAAAGTACTTTTGTAGAAAACCTTTCTTCAATTGCACCAAGTAATAATGCTTTCTAGGGGTAGGTAGTAAAGTCAATCGCTTGCAGCATCTTTCAAAGTAAAAGGGAACACTCTCAACATCAATTGGTCGTCAAACAGGCCTTGGGGTCTCAGTCTATCACACATGCTCACAAACGTAGCAAGGTGCTTGTTTGGTTCCTCCCCAGGCAATCCATGAAAGTATGGCAAGATGACCAATTCGACTTGTACTCAAATCTTGAACCCTCAGGGAGATCAAGAAGACTAATTGCAAGTGGCTGAGTACTCAAATCAGGTTTCTTTAAGTTTCTTAGGGTCTTTCTTGGCGGATTAACAACAATGTTCGCTGCCATCTCTTCGTCTGCCTCAAACACAAGCTTCCTCTTCAACCTAAGAGATATTTCAATCTCGGGATCAAAAGACAAAGACGATGAATTAGAAGATCTAGTTTGAACCATACAAAGACATAATAGACTTAAAGTAAAGAGTAATTGAAAAAGTTAAGGAAAAGCAAACTCCTTTCTTCTCCCCGACAACGACGCCAAGAATTTGGTGCGGGGCAAACGTTGTTGGAACTTTTGCCCTTTTCCAAATAGTAATAATATTCAAACATAAACACACAACCAATTTGTTAGGCAACCAATCACTTGATAAACCAAATAACTACTAGTATAGCGATGAAGTCCAGTGTCGGACCGACAAAGAGAAGCGATTTCCTATTCAATAACTCTAAGCAAACACTCTTATAGGAAATCAATTATTCTTGACAAATAGCAAAATGTAAAAGTAGCCAGATTGCAAATCACAAAGCAAATAGATATCAAAGTAGAAACAACATTTCACCTGTAATTCTCTAACAATTGTTGGAATTCATGGTCCTCGGATTGATCTATCAATTATTCATATTCTTAGGTCTACATGACTAAAGTTGAGAGATCCACAGAGATCAACTGAAATATTACTAAAGAATAGCATTAAGACCTCAAGTAATCAAGACCAATTGACACATTAACTCAACACAATTAAGATTAATAGGCACATACTGAATTTAATCCTAATTGAATATCCTCAACATAGATCAATTAAAATCATCCAATACAAAGACAAAGAGACATCACTATCATTAATATCTTTGTTTGCTATCGAGAAAACAACAACGAATTCATAGCTAAAGATGCAATCCCTAACATGTTGATCAGGCATAGAAAGGAACACAAATATAAATTAAGCACAAGATGATAACTAAGAACATTAATAACCAAATAGAATCAAATCCTCACAATCCAAACAACCATGTCTTTGAATCACAGGCAAAACTATGAGTTCAGCAACTCATAGGTTAACTCTCTCTCTCTGTCTCTCTCTCTCTCTCTCTCTCTGTCTGTCTCTCTCTCTCTCTCTCTCTCTCTCTCTCTCTCTCTCTCTCTCTCTCTCTCTCTCTCTCTCTCTCTCTCTCTCTCTCTAATTGAGTTCATAATCTCTCTCAAAAAACAACCTCTAACAACTCAAAAGAACTGAAAAACAACTAATAAAGCCTCCCAAAGGTCGGCAAAACCCTAGTAGGAATTAATAGGAAATAATGCAAAATAATGGTCTTCGGATCCAAAACCACTGGAATCTAGGTTCACGGCGGGCGTCGTGCAAGGAGCGGCGGGCTCCGTCTTTGCAGTGTGCGACGTTCTTCAATTTCCTTCAACGGATTCCAATGTCTTGCCTCCTTGCTCTTCCTTAGCTCCTCCTTAGCCTCCATATGCTCCAAAACATGCTTCTTAAGCTCTTCCCAAAGTCCATTCAAGGTTGGAATGTAATTATGTAGAATAAACACTAAAAAGCATAGATTTCAAACTCGAATGCTTCACAAGTAATATATGGAACTAGACTCAAAACATAACAAAACCATTACCTAATAGCAATAAGAAACACATATAATGCCTATATGAAATATGTATTATCATAAATTTTGATATTTATATAAGCTTATGATTGGTATTTAAACTTTATTAGTTTACTATTATTATCATTATGATTATATTAGTCTGAGATTTTGAAATTATAAGTTTGAGAATTTTATATCTTATAAAGTTATTTTGGAAAGTGATATTAGTTAAATATGTGTTGTGTGATGTTTTAAATATGTGAATTTAAGAATTTGTAGAATGATTTATTGGCTTGGAATTATTATTCGGATTTGTAAAGAGGATTTAATTTTGATATTTTATTTAGTTAAGTATTGTTTGGTAACTTATTTAAAAAGGAGTTTTCAAGTTTTCGGAATTGTCTTTTAAGGATTTGTGTTTGAAAAACAAAAATGCCGGAATATTTTGATAAACCAATATTTTGGGTTGGCTTAGAAAATTTGATAATTCCTCTTGATTTGGAAAAGTATGATTTAAGAATTGTTTTGAAGATGAGTTAACTTAACTTTAGATTTGAGAACTTGAAAACTTTGGGAAAATGTTTTACTTGATTTAACTCGGTGAATTTACGATTGAGTCCTGCTTGAGAATTTTGTGAATTTCAAATAAGATATGAAATGTTATATGATGATTCAAGATGAGGTGATGGATGAGATATTATATGTTGAGATGAGATGAACATGTAGTATCATGCTTAGGACTTGCACTTATAAATGAGAGCACCCCCCTTCTTTATGCGTTTGAAAAGAGAACGGCCGTTATCTGTGATTCATAAGCCCTATCGTGCTTGCCCTGAGTCAGTATTATCGTTACAAGAGCATGATGAGATAGCCCAGCACCATCGGACACGAGTATGATATGATGATGATGATATGATATGATGATGAAACAATGGGTACCGTACTAACCAGGTCCGCTCATGAAAAAAGGGGCGGAGTAGGAGAGGGATATGCCACATGGCATTCTTTGGGCGCCTTTATAGTCGTTCTGCACTTATATTTATATATCCTAATAAGCATGACTTGCGTGTTTAAATTCTGTACCGCATTAGACCATCCTTTATTCTAGGCATAGACATATTATATATATGGCCTCAACGTGGTCTTTAGTGCTCGCATGCATCTTTGGGCCTGACTTCGTGGATAGTGTTAGGTACTTGCTCCTTGCTTACTCCATGCTTCTATGATGGGAAATCCTCCTATGCAAAAGCGAAGAACAGGCCTAACCCGCTAATTTGGCTAAGTGTTATTTAATTATGTTTTATGGTTTTTGTTTTGACCTGGCTCCGCCATGGCAAGTTGTACTTTACTGTTGTTTTCCTTCTGCTTTCCTTAAATGAATTTCCGCGACATAGACCTTAGGACAGGTTAAGGGTACCCAACGACCCTATGATTGTTTTGGGGTTTGAAATCCTCACTTTAAATACTAATGTTTGAGAGGTTTGAAACCTCGACCCGTACTTGGATTGCAAGATCCAAAAGAAGGTATCCGACCTTCGAAACGTAACCCGAGTATTTATATCTGGGTCATTACACCTTTGGCCCCTGTTGAAGTGTTGAAACGAGGAATTAATATTTTAGATTTTTTTTGTGGTGTTCAAGGGGGTTATGCTACTGAACCACTTGATAATGATGTTGCTGACACACATTGCGCTTATTATGTTGGCTCCGCTGCTTCCTCTACTGGTGACGACACATTTGTTGGCACACCTTCTAAAGGTAACACACTTATTCTAGAAGGGAATGATGAGGGTTATGAGCCTTTTGGGAAACATGAAATGAATGATATGTATGTTGAAGTTGATCGATACTGGTGCCCAAATAACTAATGGTAATGTTCATGAACACACTGCTGATAAAAGGATTGAAGCTGACATTGGGGGGGGGGGTGTAGAAGATAAGATTGTTGGGATGGGAGAGGTACCTCTGAAAATGGATTAGAAAAATGATGGACTGGGAGAGGTGCCTCCCAACATGGATGATAATGCTTGTTCCCCTGCTATTCATACTTCTCCTCATTTGATCAAGGAAATATTTAGGGGGTTGAAAAGTTGGAAGAGTTGCCTCAACGTATGGAGGAGGTGGTTGTCAGTGTTGGCGAAATTAAGGAATGTATGGGAAAGCTTCTTGGGATTGTTGAAATGCTTGGTGAGACGGGGGAAAAGTACAAATCACTTGAGACCAGGTTTACAAATGTATGAGTCTATGGTTGTTAGATCGCAGTCTTCTCATGGCATTCCTAATGATCATGTTAGCAAAAAAGTTATTAATGAAGTTGTTGCTGATATTCAGGGGAATTTGAATGTTGAGGCAGAAGCTGAGTTGGATTTAAATGAAATAGATAAAGCATGTATCCCATCAATGAATATTGAGGGTCCATCAGCTGAAATCCCAAAGGTTTCATCAGTGAATATTGAGGATCCTCATGATGACATGATTGGAAAATGCATTGTTGAAGGTTGTGATGTGAAGGATGTTGAAACTACATCCTAGGGGGAAGGGTCTGACGCGAAGGATTCAAAGGATGGTTCTGGAGATGAAGATGGAAAGGATGCTGATATCCCATTATTGGGGCAGGAAAATGCTAATAGAAAGTGTCCTGCAGATGATAGTGAGAACCCATCAATTCCATCTAAAGGCATTGCATTTGATTTTGGTTCGTCATCAAAAAATGATTTTGTTGACGACGATGATGTTAATTTGATGAATATTAAGAGAGGTGTTGATTTCAAAGATATCAATGATGTAACCCCTGGGGCTGATATGGTGGTAATGTGCGAGGTTGAAGTTGGTGTTGTGAATGATGCTGACACTGAATTTGAAGGGGTATGTTCTGATGTTAAGGTATCAAATGATGTTGATGGAGATCAAGATGAAAATGATGTTTTCATCTTATATTAATGGGTGGGGAAGATGCTGATGCAAAGCGCCTTGCCTATGATCGTGATACGTCATCATCTCCATTTAAAGTCATTATACTTGAAGTTCTTTTGTCATTAAAAAATATTTCTATTGGTTTGGATGATGATGCTGATGTGGTGAAAAGTAAGAGGAAAGGTGATGTGAAGGATGCTGACATTGAATTTGATGATGGGGGTTCTGATTTGAAGGACTCAAATGATGCTGATGGAGACAGAGAGGAAAATGATGCTACCATCTCCTTAAGGGAGTTGTTATGTGCTGACTCAAAGTGTCCTTCAGATGATCCTAAGACCCAATCATATTCATCTAAAGTTACTAAATTTGAGAGGGGAGGTTCTGATGTGAAGGATTCAATGGATGGTGGTGTAGATGTAGTTGGAAAGGATGCTGACATCTCATTAATGGAGGTTGAAGATGCTTCTGTAAAGGGTCCTGAAGTTGATTTTGAGATCACATCATCTCCATCTAAAGTCATTATACTTGAAGTTCTTTCTTCATTAAAAAATGTTTCTACTGATTTGGATGATGATGCTGATTTGATGAAAGGTGAGAGGAAAGATGATATGAAGGATGCTGACACTGAATTTGGTGGTGGGGTTTATGATTTGAAGGACTTAAATGATGCCAATGAAGGGGTAGAGGAAAATGATGGTGACATCTCCTTAAGGGAGTTGTTAGGTTCTGACTCAAAGTGCCCTTCAGATGATCCTAAGACCCCATAATCTCCATCTAATGTTTCTGAATTTGAGAGGGGAGGTGCTGATGTGAAGGATTCAATGAATCTTGCTACATATGTAGTTGAAAAGGATGTTGATATCTCATCAATGAAGGCTGACGATGCTTCTGTAAAGGGTTCTGAAGTTGATCTTGAGATCACATCATCTCCATCTAAAGTCCCTTCTTTTGAAGTTCCTTCGTCATCAAACAAACTTGTTCTGGTTTCAGATGATGATGCTGACACAGGGAAATAAAATTTAGTTATTGATTGGGACATCTATGCCAACGATCCTGCTATTTTAAATGAAATTGAAGAATTAAAGCGATCCAATCGCATTGCTATAGACATCAGCTTTTTGCTGACTCCAATTGAGGATGAAAAGAAGAAGAAATTCGCAAAGTATAATGCCAAGAAGTCATTGATCAACGAGAACGATCATGAGTTTATGTATTCTATTATAAAGAGCAAACGATATTTTTTATTTGGCTATTCATGCATTTATACATTATTGTGCTGATATTTTATTATTTATAACCTATTATGTTGAATATAACTTTATGCATATTGTATAATTTTTTTTAAGGAAGTTTTCGGTTTCTGTTCTTTTTTCAAAGTTGGACAAATCATTTTTCAAGCCAATCACAAGCATGAATTTGTGGTTGGATTGGTAGGTAAAAAATGCTGACATTAACCAAATATAGTTTTTTTATATCTCGTGTGTCTTTTTAGTTTGCTTGCTTGACAGTTGTTTATCAGTTTGTTTTATAGCACCTTGAAGCAGGGTCATAGGAGGAAGCGAATTTGTGAAGAAGTTGTCAAGTACAAAGATTGTCTTGTTTTGGATTGGCTGTTTTATCTCAAGTACTTGCCTTCATATGCTTCAACTTTTGGAGAAGATATTGTTGTTGAAGCATGTATTGTGGAGTATTTTGTTGGTATTTGCCCTGACGGGTATGGTAAATCATGGGAGTCAGAAAAGAAGATTTACACATCTTTTAACTTCATAAACAAACATTGGGGTGCCTTGGAGATATTAGTTGATGAGAATGTGATAAATGTATACGATTGTAATGTTATTGGGGTTGCTGCTGGTGTACTTGAAGAACAATTACAATCAATTGTTGCTTGGCTCCCAATACATTTGGTGAAGGCTAGTATTTATGAAAACTTTACTTCTTCTCCCTTCCAACTAATTATGGTTCCTAGGTTAGTCCCTGAGAACACTGGGTATGTGTTCTTTCTACGCTGACATACCCTTTTTTTTCTCATCCATCAAGCCTTTCTTGTATGATAAATATTTTTTAGGGTTGACACTCCCTTTATTTTGTGTGTTTGAATTCAAGGTGTGCTTCTGGGGTGTTTACATTAAAAGCAATTGAAGCTGTTATATTTAAGGGAGATGTGAAGTCAATCACCGATGAGAAGCTCTTTCGATACATTGAACTTCTGTGCTTAGATTTGATCAAGGAGAGCTAGAGCTTTATAATGTAAATTTAAATAATTTATGTAGTTGGAAGAGAAACAAGAACAAATGGAAGAGGAGTTGGAAGAGGCCAAGGACTACTGCATTGCCTTCATCAGTGACGTCTTCCAAGCAAAAGATGAAAGGAAGAACAAGATTACAGAGTTCCTTGGACTGTAGTTTAAGATTTTTAGACATTTTCAGACATTGTGTGTTGGTGGAACATTTTTATTTTAAATGTTATTGTTATGTTTTAGTTTATGAACTTAATATGAATATATAGTATCTTATTATTTTCGCTTATTAAAGGTGCAATTTCTTATCTTAGTTTATGCATTATATATAGTTATATAAATTATGAATAATTTATGAATAAATTATGAAATAAATTGAATATGTGACAGTACACTGGTGTATGTTCAAATCGGCTAGTTATATTTGAAATTATATTATTATATTTGCACTTTACAATAGTAAAGTTGTATACGTGAAGTGCATTATTAAATGGGCACAAAATATACACCTTTGAGTAATAGAGAAAAATACCAAAAGGGAGATGGACTTGAGTAATACTCCCTCTGATAACATTTTTCTTAAAGTAAATGACAAAATACCTCAAATTAAGAGGAAATGTTAGTGACTAGCACAAAAATTTTTTTTTGCAAAACTAACACATCCCCTTGAAAATTTGCACAAGTAGCACACTTTTGCCCAAATTTGCACAAAAGTGCAAGTTAAACCCCCCCCCCCCCCCCCCCAAAAAAAAAAAAAACCGGTTATCCCCATCTATTTACACCCAAAAAAAAGAGGGAGAGGGCCATCATGAAACTGTCGGCGGGAAGGAGAAAAAGGGGGGGTTATTAAATGCAATCCCATCACCCTCTCTCGTTTCAAATTCAAGGAATAGTAAAGAGAGAGAGAGAGAGAGTGGTTTTGAGAGCAGTTGTAGAGACACCGAGAGAGAGAGAGACGAAAAGTAAAGGAGAGAGAGAACCCACGTCCACCATCGCCGGAGATTACATAGCACCCACGAACGCCGACGACAGAGTACACATGTACGCCCCTCGGTCTTCCTCTTCTCCCTTTGCTGGTACTGTGCGCGGGTGTGGGTCGGGGAAGGAGTTAGTAAAGGGGTTAGGGCAATGTAGTCATTGGTGGCCTGAATGGTGGGTCGTGGTGGTGGTTTTCGAGTATGGAGAATGGTGGGTCGTGGTGGCATGGGTGGGTTTCGGGGATGGAAAGGGGAAATCGGTGGTTAGGGTTTCCAATTGGGTGAGTTTTGGAATTGGGTGAGAGAGGTCTCCAATTAGGAGAGAATGGGTTAGTGCAACGGTCGGGGAACTATGGAAAGGGGAAATCGGTGGTTAGAGTTTTGAATTGGGTGACAGGGATTTCGAATTGGGTGACAGTGGTTTCCAATTCGGAGAGAAGGGTTCCGAATTTTGTTGTGGTAGTAGGTGGAAAAGGGGAAATGATGAAATGTGGAAATTGGGATATGTGGATGTCATAGGTGGGCGATTGAAGGAGGATTGAGGTATTGGTTATGTTTGATTTGAAATTTGATAGTATGAGATTCATAAGGGGTGACATGGGTTTCAATTTGGGTGACATGGGTATCCAATTGAATGAGAAGGGAAGTGTTTGGTGGTCGATTTAAGAAGGATAGGGGAAATTGAAAGGGGATATGAATTAAGTTATTGCCTGTGTTTGATTTGGAAATTGTTTAGTGGCATGGGTTTGTCTGTCTATTGAGTGAGGATCTAACATTATGTGACAAGGGGAGATGAATATAAGTTGAAAAGTGATTTTGTTCGTCTGACCGAAATTGCAGGAAACAAATGGTGAGGACAAAGAATCTGAGGTCCAAAAAGCGGGAGCCCTAATACGTAGTCCCGGAAGATAGGCAGTTCCGGGCAAGGGTCAACCAGGGATCAAGATTGTCGATTCTCACCAACATCGACTACTATGTCGACCCCGTTGATTGGGAGAAACTCCTTGACTCGCAGCTAGTGGGATTGTGCAGTTGGCACACCGCGTCAAATTCTCGTCACAATTGGTGCATTACGTACTCGAGCACCAGGTTAAGACTGAGAAGGAGTGAGAGACCTGGTACATGATAAAGAGGAAGCTCCGGAGGTTCTCGATCAAGGAGTTCGCCTTAGTTACCGGGCTGCGATGCAGTCGACCAAGAGTGGCTGAGATGGAGGAACACAACAAAGCTATAAAGGACGTTTTCTCAAAGGAGAGGATGGTGGGGGAGATGGAGAACAAAGTCAAGAACTCACTGTTGGCGGAGCGGAGCCCGCGAAAAAGATTTAAGCTCATGCTTCTCTTAATTGTGGAAGGAGTGTTCTTGAAACACAGGAAGCCGTTGCGGAGCTGGATCATGAGGTTGGTGGAGAATGTCGATCGGTTCTTAGCATTCCCATGGGGGAGGGTCATTTATGAGGCCACACACGCATCGCTGAACGACACGGTAAAGCATCGGGAGGCTGAGTTGAAGCAGGAAGATCGCAAGAAGCGCAACGGTTATGGGATGATGGGTTATCCGCTTTCCTTTCAGGTAACCTTCTCGACCACACCCATAGTATTGTACAACGATATGTTTGTAAATCATATGCTGAAAATTTTATAATTCGAGCGCGGATGCGTTGTAGATTTGGTTGTTCGAATCCATGTCGAAATGGAGGATCCAGTTTGCCTCGAAGGTGTCGCACACAGCTTTCCCTCGTTGCCTGAGATGGAGCCTCAAAGATGAGAACCTATCTTACGGTGAGATATCCCATCGCAGTGCATATGACGGAGAGACGACCATTGAGATGGAGGAGAACCCAGTACTCATACCGGAGGAGGCTGAGCTGGAGTTGATGGATGGATGTGTCTATGAGGATGAAGAGTCCGACCCCCTGTTCGACAACATAGTGACACCCTTCCTGAGCCATTTTAAAGCCCCTGGTGGGAGCTCTCCAAAGACGCGAAGAGAAGCCGATGAGAAGGACGACTGGGTGGACGACGTGGCATAGACACTCGAAGTAGTTATGGAGAAGCTGGGGACAATGTCAAGCTGGATGGAGAAGATGGAGAGGAAGGTACGTAATTGAATCCCATATATTCGTTTTGTGGAGAGTTTGGAGAACTGTTGGTGACAAGGGTAAAATGGATCCTGACACGTGAAATTGGACATGTGACACGTAGTTTTTATATTGAACGAATCTTGCTACGAATTTGAGTAAGGCCTTGTCTGGTATAAATTAAATGTGTTTGTTGTGAAGTGAATTTGGTGACCTTAGTCTGATATGAAGTATGATGTTGTTGGTGTGGAATTTAATTTGAAAGGATCGTATTTGCATATGTTGGGTATTGATTACTTTTGAAAGGTGTCACGTAATATATTGCTATTGTTGACCTGCAGCTGAAATTGTTGGAGGTGGGTGTGACTGAACTGCGGGTTGGTAAAGGGAAGGGGACGGCCGGGCAGGAAACAACCCAGGGTGTGAGCACTTCATTTGAAATTCCTACAGATAAGGAAGAAGATGGGTTGGGTAAAAAGGACGAAGGACAGAAAGAACACGCTGTCGAAAAGAACGAACAGAATGAGTTGAATGAAAGCTATGACAATGTAAGTTTGTTTTTGCGTGACATCGGGGATCCAAATTCAAGCGTGAATTAATTTTTCAGGTCGAACTTGAGGATTTGGTGAAGTCAATTGCACCTAATGGCGGTGAGAAGACCCTTGGTGGACAAGGTGGTAAGGTCTGCTGCTAACCGTCACATGAATTTCTCAATCCAGGGTGACAGAGAGAATTTAGCTGTGTGACATGATTTATTATGTTAAGTGACACGGGATAATTTGAGGCCAAATTGAAGTTTGATTTCATGTGCAGTTGGGAGATGCTGTTGGGAAGGGAACTGAAGGGGATGATGACGGGGACAAGCATGCTGAAGTTGAATCTGTCAAGGCAGATAATGGGGGGGGGGGGGGGCAGGAAACAGCAAGGCGGTAGGTATTTTTATCAATTCATGGTGATAGGGAGAATTTTGTTGTATGACATAAATGTTTATGTTAATTGACACGGGAGAGTTTGAGCCCAACTTGAAATTTGATTTGATTTGCAGTTGGTAGATGTTATTGGGAAGGAAACTGAACGTGATGATGATGGGGAGAAGCATGATGAAGTTGAATATTTCAAGGCAGGAGATGGGGGGGGGGGGGACAGGAAAGAGCAAGGAGGTATGTTTTTTTTTTTATCAAATCACGGTGACATGGAGAATATAGTTTTATGACATGAACGTTTATGTTAAGTGACACGGGATAGTTTCAGTCCAAGTTGAAGTTTGATTTCATTGCAGTTGGGAGATGCTGTTAGCAAAGGGTCTGGTGCTGATGACGGGGACAAGCTAGCTGAAGGTGATCCGTCAACGCAGGGGATGGGGCGGCAGGAAAGGCAAAGGATGTAAGTTTTTTCTATCAATTCATGGTGACATGGATAATGTAGTTGTATTACATGACTATTTATGTTATGTAACACGGGATAGTTTCAGCCGAAGTTGAAGTTTGATTTCATTTGCAGTTGGGAGATGCTGGTGGCAAGGGGTCTGGTCCTGATGACGGGGGAAAGAAAACTGAAGGTCATGATGCGGCGAAGCCCCCTGTATCCCAGGTGTATGCTTCTAAGCGGGCAAAGAAGACGAGGAAGGGTAATGAAGAGGAGCTGGCTCCCCCGGCCAAGAAACCGCGAGGCCAGAAGGTAGGCAAAGTTCCTGCTGATGCTGTTGCGTAAGGAATTGTGTCCGTGACGGACAACGAATGCCTAACAAGTTGGCTTGCAAAGTCCGTAACTTCTGCTTCTTACTCTCGAATATACGAAAAAGGTAGATAGGTGAACGTCCACTCAACCTGACATAAATTTACCGTGCAGTGGGGACATGGAGGTGTGCAAGTCAGCCTGCGGTGCGGACGTGACGAAGGAGTTCCTTACCTCCCTGAAGACTCCCCGAGCTTGGTTTGGCACAGTGGTATAAATACGTGTCACCTTTGAAATTTCACATGTCAAGAGTTTGGATTGTTATTGCGGTTCACTTCATGCAGGAGATGGAGGAGTGTTGCTACCTTCTGCGCAAAGCGGTCTCAGACAGGGTGGATGACATTGGTAGTCGATCAATCGTTATGGATACGTGCTTGATGGGACTGTATCTACCACGGGAATGGAAGGAGTACAGTGCCAGCCCCGAAATGTACGAGCCCAGTAATACTTTGCTGGCGTACTTAGAAGGGCTGTCCCCGAAGACGATGGAGCGACCGTGGTCAGGTACGGACCTCATCCTCCTTCCCTTGAACGTGAAGAACAAACATTGGGTTACGCTTGCCATCGATCTGAAGGAGTGGGAGGTGAGGGTGTATGACTGCGATGTCCACATCGTGACGGACCGCCAACTCTATCCCATTTTAATGCCTATGACCAGCCTCATCCCTATCGACATGCGGCCACACCTTGAGCTGAAGGTGGAGTATGGGGATAAGTTCCCCACGCCATTTGCCATACGCCGGGACAGGGGCCTTCCACAGAACAAGCTAAGGTAAGTTGGGTCCCATGGTTCAATTTCGTTTCATTCGATGTGGTATCGGTGTCCGAGTTCTAACGGATTATTCCCCATTGCAGCGGTGATTGTGGCCCGTACACCGTTAGATTCATGCAACTCCTGCTGGAGACCGCCTCGACCTTCGATGGATTGGACGACACGTATATTACGGCATGCCGACATATGCTAGCTGTTGGTGTCTTCCATTGTCGACTCGGATGCTACACTTTGGACTGCAGATTGAATGTTTGTTTTGAACACTTGATTCCAATCAAAACACGCAGTTGTAATTGTTGAAGTAGGACTTTTGGATATTTTGCGAAACTTGGTAGTTGTCGAATGTGGACATGAATGTGCATTGGCCGTACATGTTCATGTCCACTCGATCCAGATTTGGTAGTTTAGGTATGTTTACATGGACATGTATTTTTTTAAATTTGGTAGTGTAAGTATGAACATGGGTGCACTTGGTACGTTGTCCAATCGATCCAAATTGGTGACAAGGTAGATAGTGTTAGATGACACGGGGATTAAAAGGGGTGACATGGGTGATTTTGACTATACGTAGGAATTTGAGAGACTGAATATTGACACGACAAAGCTTGAAAAGTGACACGTGCATGCAATGACGTGACCCAATACTGGGAGAAAACGACAAAACGACAATTGAAAAGGAATCCTTCCAAGTGGCAGTTGGTTGCCCAGTTAGTTTGACCTACTTGAAAAAATAGAAAAAAAAACCAAATATTCTATCTGAAAAAAAAGGTAACCAAAAGAAAAGAAAATAAAGTAACTTTCACCAACTTGCATTCATTGTAGTTGGGGAAAATAAACCACCACCACAAGGGAAATGGAGTGACTATTAATAGAGGGCATAGGAGAAGATGGCCGCTGTGAATTGAAGGGAAAGAAGGGAGGAACACGTCGGCCACTGTGAACATATGCTATTGGAGAAGGGACGAACACGCCGGAGAAGACCCCACCGGAGATGAACGCGTCAGAAAAGAGGTACACCGCACAAATTCTTGTTGATATTCCTCTCCCTTCTCTACTACTGTGAATCTCCACTTAATTTGCAACCTTCAATTGTTTCGTTCAACTGTATGCATTGTGGGAATGGAGAAATTTCCGAATTTGGGTAAACGGTGATCTGAAGAATTGGGGGATATGGGGAAATAGGGCTATGGGGAAATAGGGCTATGGGGATCTGGGGAATCGAGATTGCAGAGCGAGGGAGGTTGAAGAAGAGCGAGGAAGGGAGGCTGATCCTTTCACCCAGAATGTCGGCGTGGAGAAGAACACCTGTCAGAAACTGGTATTCCAGGAGTATTTGCATCTAGCCAACTGAAAATCTTGACATGGGTTATCTTGTTAAATGACACGGGTTTTGACTAAGGAGACATGAGTAGTTACTCGTAAAATTAGAAGACACTCGCAGACAGATTTAATAATGAGGAAATGATTTTGTCTCGATATTTGATTATGTTCATGTCCACCTAATTGTAGGAAGGTGATGGTTCGGTCCCAAAACTAGAGGAGGAAGGGTGTCCAACCACCGAAGAAGGTCGAGCCACGACTCGCAGTCCCGGAGGAGAAGCATTTCCAGGGGCGGGTGAACCATTGTTCGAGAGTGTTGCTGCTCGTTAACTTGGATGACTGGATTGACCCCGTCGATTGGGAGAAGCTGCAGCGAAGTCAGTTTGGGGGGGGGGGGGTTGTGCAATTGGCAAGCCGGGTTCAGTTCTCATCGCAACTGTTGCATTACGTGTTACAACGACAGCTTGTGACGGAGAAAAAGTGGGAGACTTGGTGCATGCTACAAGAAAAGCTCCGGCGATTCTCGATCAAGGAGTTTGCGCTCGTTACTGGGCTGCATTGTGGTCGAGGCTGGGGGGAAGAGACAGAGACGGAGGATGAGAAGAAGATAAATAAGGCTCTCAATGACTTATTTGGAACGGAGAGCATGAAGGTTGGTGAGCTAGAGAACGCGTTCAAGAACTCCATCTTAAAGGAGCCGAGTGCGAGCATGCGTTTTAAGATCGCTCTCCTCCTCATCATCGATGGAGTTCTGCTGGGGGGAGAACCCAGGAAACCCATACGAGGGTGGATTGTGAAGCTTGTCGAGAACGTGGATCGGTTCTTGGAATACCCATGGGGCATGAGTAAGTCCGTGACCCTTGAATTTGATGCTTCATTACTGATAGTGCTATTGTGGGCTACTCTGAGTATACTTGCTACTGCACATTGAAACTTTCTAAAAATTTGCCTGCTTTCATCTTGAGCTTGATGTTTGAGACTTTGGAGTGATAATGTACTCTATGTAGCTGATCGGGTTATTTTTTTTGCAAAACTAACACATCCCCTTGAAAATTTGCACAAGTAGCACACTTTTGCCCAAATTTGCACAAAAGTGCAAGTTAAACCCCCCCCCCCCCCCCCCCCCCCCGCCAAAACCGGTTATCCCCAACTATTTACACCCAAAAAAAAAGAGGGAGAGGGCCATCATGAAACTGTCGGCGGGAAGGAGAAAAAGGGGGGGGGGTTATTAAATGCAATCCCATCACCCTCTCTCGTTTCAAATTAAAGGAATAGTAAAGAGAGAGAGAGAGAGAGTGGTTTTGAGAGCAGTTGTAGAGACACCGAGAGAGAGAGAGACGAAAAGTAAAGGAGAGAGAGAACCCACGTCCACCATCGCCGGAGATTACATAGCACCCACGAACGCCGACGACAGAGTACACATGTACGCCCCTCGGCCTTCCTCTTCTCCCTTTGCTAATACTGTGCGCGGGTGTGGGTCGGGGAAGGAGTTGGTAAAGGGGTTAGGGCAATGTAGTCATTGGTGGCCTGAATGGTGGGTCGTGGTGGTGGTTTTCGAGTATGGAGAATGGTGGGTCGTGGTGGCATGGGTGGGTTTCGGGGATGGAAAGGGGAAATCGGTGGTTAGGGTTTCCAATTGGGTGAGTTTTGGAATTGGGTGAGAGAGGTCTCCAATTAGGAGAGAATGGGTTAGGGCAACGGTCGGGGAACTATGGAAAGGGGAAATCGGTGGTTAGAGTTTTGAATTGGGTGACAGGGATTTCGAATTGGGTGACAGTGGTTTCCAATTCGGAGAGAAGGGTTCCGAATTTTGTTGTGGTAGTAGGTGGAAAAGGGGAAATGATGAAATGTGGAAATTGGGATATGTGGATGTCATAGGTGGGCGATTGAAGGAGGATTGAGGTATTGGTTATGTTTGATTTGAAATTTGATAGTATGAGATTCATAAGGGGTGACATGGGTTTCAATTTGGGTGACATGGGTATCCAATTGAATGAGAAGGGAAGTGTTTGGTGGTCGATTTAAGAAGGATAGGGGAAATTGAAAGGGGATATGAATTAAGTTATTGCCTGTGTTTGATTTGGAAATTGTTTAGTGGCATGGGTTTGTCTGTCTATTGAGTGAGGATCTAACATTATGTGACAAGGGGAGATGAATATAAGTTGAAAAGTGATTTTGTTCGTCTGACCGAAATTGCAGGAAACAAATGGTGAGGACAAAGAATCTGAGGTCCAAAAAGCGGGAGCCCTAATACGTAGTCCCGGAAGATAGGCAGTTCCGGGCAAGGGTCAATCAGGGATCAAGATTGTCGATGCTCACCAACATCGGCTACTATGTCGACCCCGTTGATTGGGAGAAACTCCTTGACTCGCAGCTAGTGGGATTGTGCAGTTGGCACACCGCGTCAAATTCTCGTCACAATTGGTGCATTACGTACTCGAGCACCAGGTTAAGACTGAGAAGGAGTGAGAGACCTGGTACATGATAAAGAGGAAGCTCCGGAGGTTCTCGATCAAGGAGTTCGCCTTAGTTACCGGGCTGCGATGCAGTCGACCAAGAGTGGCTGAGATGGAGGAACACAACAAAGCTATAAAGGACGTTTTCTCAAACGAGAGGATGGTGGGGGAGATGGAGAACGAAGTGAAGAACTCAGTGTTGGCGGAGCGGAGCCCGCGAAAAAGATTTAAGCTCATGCTTCTCTTAATTGTGGAAGGAGTGTTCTTGAAACACAGGAAGCCGTTGCGGAGCTGGATCATGAGGTTGGTGGAGAATGTCGATCGGTTCTTAGCATTCCCATGGGGGAGGGTCATTTATGAGGCCTCACACGCATCGCTGAACGACACGGTAAAGCATCGGGAGGCTGAGTTGAAGCAGGAAGATCGCAAGAAGCGCAACGGTTATGGGATGATGGGTTATCCGCTTTCCTTTCAGGTAACCTTCTCGACCACACCCATAGTATTGTACAACGATATGTTTGTAAATCATATTCTGAAAATTTTATAATTCGAGCGCGGATGCGTTGTAGATTTGGTTGTTCGAATCCATGTCGAAATGGAGGATCCAGTTTGCCTCGAAGGTGTCGCACACAGCTTTCCCTCGTTGCCTGAGATGGACCCTCAAAGATGAGAACCTATCTTACGGTGAGATATCCCATCGCAGTGCATATGACGGAGAGACGGCCATTGAGATGGAGGAGAACCCAGTACTCATACCGGAGGAGGCTGAGCTGGAGTTGATGGATGGATGTGTCTATGAGGATGAAGAGTCCGACCCCCTGTTCGACAACATAGTGACACCCTTCCTGAGCCATTTTAAAGCCCCTGGTGGGAGCTCTCCAAAGACGCGAAGAGAAGCCGATGAGAAGGACGACTGGGTGGACGACGTGGCATAGACACTCGAAGTAGTTATGGAGAAGCTGGGGACAATGTCAAGCTGGATGGAGAAGATGGAGAGGAAGGTACGTAATTGAATCCCATATATTCGTTTTGTGGAGAGTTTGGAGAACTGTGGTGACAAGGGTAAATGGATTCCTGACACGTGAAATTGGACATGTGACACGTAGTTTTTATATTGAACGAATCTGCTATGAATTTGAGTAGGGCCTTGTCTGGTATAAATTAAATGTGTTTGTTGTGAAGTGAATTTGGTGACCTTAGTCTGATATGAAGTATGATGTTGTTGGTGTGGAATTTAATTTGAAAGGATCGTATTTGCATATGTTGGGTATTGATTACTTTTGAAAGGTGTCACGTAATATATTGCTATTGTTGACCTGCAGCTGAAATTGTTGGAGGTGGGTGTGACTGAACTGCGGGTTGGTAAAGGGAAGGGGACGGCCGGGCAGGAAACAACCCAGGGTGTGAGCACTTCATTTGAAATTCCTACAGATAAGGAAGAAGATGGGTTGGGTAAAAAGGACGAAGGACAGAAAGAACACGCTGTCGAAAAGAACGAACAGAATGAGTTGAATGAAAGCTATGACAATGTAAGTTTGTTTTTGCGTGACATCGGGGATCCAAATTCAAACGTGAATTAATTTTTCAGGTTGAACTTGAGGATTTGGTGAAGTCAATTGCACCTAATGGCGGTGAGAAGACCCTTGGTGGACAAGGTGGTAAGGTCTGCTGCTAACCGTCACATGAATTTCTCAATCCAGGGTGACAGAGAGAATTTAGCTGTGTGACAAGATTTATTATGTTAAGTGACACGAGATAATTTGAGGCCAAATTGAAGTTTGATTTCATGTGCAGTTGGGAGATGCTGTTGGGAAGGGAACTGAAGGGGATGATGACGGGGACAAGCATGCTGAAGTTGAATCTGTCAAGGCAGAGAATGGGGGGGGGGGGGGGGACAGGAAACAGCAAGGCGGTAGGTATTTTTATCAATTTATGATGACAGGGAGAATTTTGTTGTATGACATGAATGTTTATGTTAATTGACACGGGAGAGTTTGAGCCCAACTTGAAATTTGATTTGAATTGCAGTTGGTAGATGTTATTGGGAAGGAAACTGAACGTGATGATGATGGGGAGAAGCATGATGAAGTTGAATATGTCAAGGCATGAGATGGGGTGGGGGGACAGGAAAGAGCCAGGAGGTATGTTTTTTTTTATCAAATCACGGTGACATGGAGAATATAGTTTTATGACATGAACGTTTATGTTAAGTGACACGGGATAGTTTCATTCCAAGTTGAAGTTTGATTTCATTGCAGTTGGGAGATGCTGTTAGCAAGGGGTCTGGTGATGATGACGGGGACAAGCTAGCTGAAGGTAGATAGGTGAACGTCCACTCAACCTGACATAAATTTACCGTGCAGTGGGGACATGGAGGTGTGCAAGTCACCCTGCGGTGCGGACGTGACGAAGGAGTTCCTTACCTCCCTGAAGACTCCCCGAGCTTGGTTTGGCACAGTGGTATAAATACGTGTCACCTTTGAAATTTCACATGTCAAGAGTTTGGATTGTTATTGCGGTTCACTTCATGCAGGAGATGGAGGAGTGTTGCTACCTTCTGCGCAAAGCGGTCTCAGACAGGGTGGATGACATTGGTAGTCGATCAATCGTTGTGGATACGTGCTTGACGGGACTGTATCTACCACGGAAATGGAAGGAGTACAGTGCCAGCCCCGAAACGTACGAGCCCAGTAATACTTTGCTGGCGTACTTAGACGGCCTGTCCCCGAAGACGATGGAGCGACCGTGGTCAGGTACGGACCTCATTCTCCTTCCCTTGAACGTGAAGAACAAACAATGGGTTGCGCTTGCCATCGATCTGAAGGAGTGGGAGGTGAGGGTGTATGACTGCGATGTCCACATCGTGACGGACCGTCAACTCTATCCCATTTTAATGCCTGTGACCAGCCTCATCCCTATCGACATGCGGCCACACCCTGAGCTGAAGGTGGAGTATGGGGATAAGTTCCCCACGCCATTTGCCATTCGCCGGGACAGGGGCCTTCCACAGAACAAGCTAAGGTAAGTTGGGTCCCATGGTTCAATTTCGTTTCATTCGATGTGGTATCGGTGTCCGAGTTCTAACGGATTATTCCCCATTGCAGCGGTGATTGTGGCCCGTACACCGTTAGATTCATGCAACTCCTGCTGGAGACCGCCCCGACCTTCGATGGATTGGACGACACGTATATTACGGCATGCCGACATATGCTAGCTGTTGGTGTCTTCCATTGTCGACTCGGATGCTACACTTTGGACTGCAGATTGAATGTTTGTTTTGAACACTTGATTCCAATCAAAACACATAGTTGTAATTGTTGAAGTAGGACTTTTGGATATTTTGCGAAACTTGGTAGTTATCGAATGTGGACATGAATGTGCATTGGCCGTACATGTTCATGTCCACTCGATCCAGATTTGGTAGTTTAGGTATGTTTACATGGACATGTATTTTTTTAAATTTGGTAGTGTAAGTGTAAACATGGGTGCACTTGGTACGTTGTCCAATCGATCCAAATTGGTGACAAGGTAGATAGTGTTAGATGACACGGGGATTAAAAGGGGTGACATGGGTGATTTTTACTATACGTAGGAATTTGAGAGACTGAATATTGACACGACAAAGCTTGAAAAGTGACACGTGCATGCAATGACGTGACCCAATACTGGGAGAAAACGACAAAACGACAATTGAAAAGGAATCCTTCCAAGTGGCAGTTGGTTGCACAGTTAGTTTGACCTACTTGAAAAAATAGAAAAAAACCAAATATTCTATCTGAAAAAAAAGGTAACCAAAAGAAAAGAAAATAAAGTAACTTTCACCAACTTGCATTCATTGCAGTTGGGGAAAATAAACCACCACCACAAGGGAAATGGAGTTACTATTAATAGAGGGCATAGGAGAAGATGGCCGCTGTGAATTGAAGGGAAAGAAGGGAGGAACACGTCGGCCGCTGTGAACATATGCCATTGGAGAAGGGACGAACACGCCGGAGAAGACCCCACCGGAGATGAACGCGTCAGAAAAGAGGTACACCGCACAAATTCTTGTTGATATTCCTCTCCCTTCTCTACTACTGTGAATCTCCACTTAATTTGCAACCTTCAATTGTTTCGTTCAACTGTATGCATTGTGGGAATGGAGAAATTTCCGAATTTGGGTAAACGGTGATCTGAAGAATTGGGGGATATGGGGAAATAGGGCTATGGGGAAATAGGGCTATGGGGATCTGGGGAATCGAGATTGCAGAGCGAGGGAGGTTGAAGAAGAGCGAGGAAGGGAGGCTGATCCTTTCACCCAGAATGTCGGCGTGGAGAAGAACACCTGTCAGAAACTGGTATTCCAGGAGTATTTGCATCTAGCCAACTGAAAATCTTGACATGGGTTATCTTGTTAAATGACACGGGTTTTGACTAAGGAGACATGAGTAGTTACTCGTAAAATTAGAAGACACTCGCAGACAGATTTAATAATGAGGAAATGATTTTGTCTCGATATTTGATTATGTTCATGTCCACCTAATTGTAGGAAGGTGATGGTTCGGTCCCAAAACTAGAGGAGGAAGGGTGTCCAGCCACCGAAGAAGGTCGAGCCACGACTCGCAGTCCCGGAGGAGAAGCATTTCCAGGGGCGGGTGAACCATTGTTCGAGAGTGTTGCTACTCGTTAACTTGGACGACTGGATTGACCCCGTCGATTGGGAAAAGCTGCAGCGAAGTCAGTTTGGGGGGGGGGGGTTGTGCAATTGGCAAGCCGGGTTCAGTTCTCGTCGCAACTGCTGCATTACGTGTTACAACGACAGCTTGTGACGGAGAAGAAGTGGGAGACTTGGTGCATGCTACAAGAAAAGCTCCGGCGATTCTCGATCAAGGAGTTTGCGCTCGTTACTGGGCTGCATTGTGGTCGAGGCTGGGGGGAAGAGACAGAGACGGAGGATGAGAAGAAGACAAATGAGGCTCTCAATGACTTATTTGGAACGGAGAGCATGAAAGTTGGTGAGCTAGAGAACGCGTTCAAGAACTCCATCTTAAAGGAGCCGAGTGCGAGCATGCGTTTTACGATCGCTCTCCTCCTCATCGTCGATGGAGTTCTGCTGGGGGGAGAACCCAGGAAACCCATACGAGGGTGGATTGTGAAGCTTGTCGAGAACGTGGATCGGTTCTTGGAATACCCATGGGGCATGAGCAAGTCCGTGACCCTTGAATTTGATGCTTCATTACTGATAGTGCTATTGTGGGCTACTCTGGGTATACTTGCTACTGCACATTGAAAATTTTAAAAATTTGTCTGCTTTCATCTTGAGCTTGATGTTTGAGACTTTGGAGTGATAATGTACTCTATGTAGCCGATCGGGTTATTCTTCTCATGTCTAAAATCAGCTGAGTTATTTTTGCAAGTCTTTTCTAGATTAGTAGGTTTGTGCGGTATGATAGGTCTTTGTTGTTCTTAATTCTTGGATAATATATTTTTCTTGGATGTTGGAATGTATTTGGTTGTGGTGTGTTTTCTTTGTCTTTTGTTTTGGCCATGACAAATTGCAAAGGAGACTGCCTATATTTTTTTTTCGACTCCAAGAAGGTTCACGAATGCCAATTACTTCCAAGACTTGCTGAAACTTTCTGCTGAACACCCAGGGCTGTAATTTCTACTCTTTTATCATGTTTTAAGGGTGTTAGTACTTAGGAATAGTCACTTATCTTGCTAAATTTTATACTTTTGATATTCCTTTGCTATTGAGTTAAATCTGCTGCTGATTACTATCTAGTTTTGCTTGTTTTTGCTGCTATTAGTTGCCAGCCTCATTCCTACGAGTTACTGCTGCATTTTTCTGGTGGGATTTGTTGCTGAATTTCCCCGAGGATATCACCTATTTTCTTCCCAACTCCGCTTGTGCTAAAAGTTTCTTCGAAATGCCTGATTACATTGTGAGTTTACTCTACCTCTTTTATTCTTTTTCTTTACTTTGAGGACAAAGTAAGATTTTAAGCATGGGGTGGGGAATTCAAGTGGAGCTTCGTATTATGTGTTTGTTTTTTTTGGTTTTTTTTTCAATTTTTGTTATGCATTTCTTTGCATTATAGTTTGCATTCTAGATTTATCGGGTGTTTGATAATTATCCCATGGTCTAGTATAAGTCATTGAGTCTTTGCTTTCGATCTGTTAGTATTTCTTTTATTTGTGCTAAAGAGATATTTCGATGATTGGTATAACCTCGATGATGATATATGGTTTTTCATGGCTTAAGAGTTAATAAAATTGAATTTTAATTGAATAACGACATTTGTGGGATTCCCATAGATAATTTGGATTATGAGCTTTATTTATAACTTGATTATTGGTTGGATGTTCAGTTTAGAGCAATCTTTAAAATTTTTATATGATTTCTATTGTATATGTCTAAACCTGTGATGAAAAGCACTAGTAAATTTGGTCATTTATTTGATGTGATATGTTTAATGTGGTTTGATATATTCTGGGTTTATGAGTGTAAGGAGGATAAAATTCACTTACACCGCTCGAGGAGGATAAAATTCACTTGAGTGAAAAGAATCATTAATAAACCAAGCTTTATAGAAATGTTCGTGGAGGATAAAATTCACTCGAGATTAATAAGAATTGAGAAAAAAATACGGTTAGTAACCGATCCTGTTTGTGGAGGGTAAATTCACACAAGGAGAAAGAAAAGTAATTAGAGAATACTTGGAGTCAAAGGAAAAAAATATGAGCTTTAATGAAATTCCGTAATAGAAAATGCCTAGTAATCTATGGGTGTTTATGAGGATTTTATGTGTTCTTAATGAATTTGATCGTTCAATACATTCTGAATGCAAGCATCAAATGAACCTAATCGGAGTTTAAAGCAATGAATATGAAAGGTTTGATGTGGGTCTCATAGTGTCCTAACTACTTTGAGCTTAACGTAATAAATACTTCTAAAGCCATGATAACTATACTGACGAGTGATCATTCATAGAAATTACTTGAGTTATTGGTTTTTTTTTTTTAGTTTGTCTTTATTTGTGATAGTTTGCTTGGGGACAAGCAAAAGTCTAAGCATGGGGTAGTTTGATAGAATCTATTTTAGTCATGTTTTAAGTATAGATTTGCATATTAGTTTAGAACATTTTTACATAATTTATAGCTTAATTTGTATTATTTGGTTTTCGGAGTCTACACAAGTATTTTTATATATTTCAGGTATTTTCAGGTTGGATCGTATAAATTTGGAGGTTGCTTGTAATTTATGGGATTTACTTTGCAAATTGGAAGCAAGGTGGTTGACTCGGATCGATGTTTGGACTGACATATTCATATGCTCAAGAGTTGGAAGGAGCCACACAGCTTGGATTGGAGCACTAGAGTTCTGCCGATCGATTAATACTATAGTTTAGATATATAGATTAGCTATAATAATATTATTAATATTATATGTTTAAATTAGGATAGATTAGAATATTAGATGGATAGATTAGGATAGTAGTTCTTGATATATATATATATACATTCAGACGGCAAAGAATACGGGAGACCGAACATACGTGAGGCCGACTGACTTTATTCCTCCAAAACCACTAATTGTCTTTTGCTTTATTTTTATGGAGCTCTGATGTCTCTAAAGTAGCCATGTCTTTATGCATATTTTAGTTCCATATTCTTTACATTTTGCATATTTCGGGTTGGGAATATGTCAGATTTATGTAGTATAAGCTTATTTGTCAGAAATGGAGATCTACATAAGTTTCTGTTTAATATTGCAGAATATGGAGTCATTTTGGGAAAAAACCAAGAAGCAAGGACGGAGGCCTAAGCCTACTCAATGTCGACTACCCCTAGTCGATCTCAACAAGCCATGTCTAGACACCTGCCAGGATCGAGGAGGATCATGCCGAGAAGCTGAAGACGAAGAACCCGACTCCACACCCTCCTCGAGATCGAGTACCCAACTCGATGTCGACAAAGCACCACAGCCCATGCCCGGAGTCGAGGAAAGCATGTCCGAGGATGCCGAGGAGAGACTACCCGACCTGGCGCCCAGACACAGCAACCCGATGTCGAGGACCGTACTCGATGTCGACAAGGCCGAGAGTCCACACCCGAACATGTCGAGAAGGGTTGCTCGACAACCCCAGAAGACCAAGACGACGAAGCCAAGTTACTCGAGATCGAGGACCTTTCCTCGAGATCGAGTACACCTGTGAGCCATATCCGAGCCTGTCGAGGACCAGTAACCCGAGACGCCGAGCCAGCCCAGTCGACGTCACTTCTACTCGGGATCGAGTAGACTTACTCGAGATCGAGGAAGCTTCCAGAAGCCGCGTAACGCGTTTTGATCTATCCTACTCGGATTGGGATTACTTGGAGCCGAAGATTGCCGAGTCTATCCGGTTTATCAAGATCTATCATGAAGAAGAGAGATTTATCCACTTGAGACTTCTAGATATAATTCCTTTATTTAGATTTAATTATGTTGTTGCATTTATTTATCATTGAACCTTTTAGATATAGTTTTAGATATAGATAGATGTTTCTATCCTTGAATAGCAAGGTTTAGAAGCCTATAAATAAAGCCCATGGGGCTGATTTCTAGTCATTCAATTTTAGTAGGAGAAGTAGTAGGAGAGAGAGAAAGTGAGGCCGAGTGGAGCAAAGGAGCGAGAACAATTTGGCTTTGTTCGGTTGTACTTACTACAGTTTAGATTTAATGCAATTAGTTTCTTTTCATCAATCAATGTCTGAGGTTGCGATGAAGCGCGAGTAGTCCACCCACTTCTAGGGTTGGGGCGAGCCCGACGATAGCCTGCGTGTTTGAGGTAAAGATCCGACTTTTATCATGTTTTGAGTATCTACTACTTGTTATGTGTTTATTACCCATCTAATGGAGGTCCATGCTAACAACTTGGATTGTAAACATAAAATCAGTAGAGACAATTAGGGTTTCTTCAAAAGAGTTGTCTAATTGTTGGAAAAGGCGAAAGCTTAGTCCTTTGATGCGATTCACATGATTATCTGTTTTATTTCTGCCTTACGCATGCTTGGTTATCGTTGTCGCAAACCCCAATCTTGGAAGTCCTTTTCATACAGTTTAGTTCGAAATCCCAAAGCACTTGTCTTTATTTTCTTTCGTTTCGTTTTAGTTTCTGTTTTCCTCGAGATCGACTAGCACTACTCGATCTCGATTTACTGATCTTTGACCCAGGTCGCTGTAGCTTCTGTGTGCAGGTGCTCGACAAGACCCAAGCCGACGTCGACGAAGACCCTACTCGATCTCGAGTAGCCTTTGTCGAGATCGACCACCACCCTGTGCTTGCTGATGCGCTGTGTTCGAATGTCCGATCTTCTGTCGAGTTGTTGTACTCGAGATCCAGGACCCCTGTTGTCGACTTTTGTAAGATTCCACCGCTGCCTAGGATCCGCTGACACGCTTCCTCATGGATCGATCTTGACTTCCCACTGCTACATCGGGAGGAAGTCTTGTAATCATTTGCATGGGACGGAATCTGGTTTGCTTTATTTTAATCATATTTTATATTTGCATTCTCGATTTCCTCTTACAACAAATTGGCGTCGTTGCCGGGGAAGCTATCATTCGCGCCTTAGGTAGTTAAAATCCCACGTTCTCTTTGAGTTTACTTTACAGGTGTATGCGCCGTTCTGGTCAACCACCTGAGTTTGACGGCTTAGACAACCCAGAACACCTTATACAAGCCCACGCTAGACTGAAAAGAGCCATGGCAGCCGCAGAAACACAGGAGCAGCTGATACAGAGGCTTACAAGGGAGCTAGCCGCTAAAGATGCTGCTATCGCTACTCAGAAAGCAGCAAGGGAACAAGCAGAAGCTGAGCTTGCCCAATATCCAACTACTGTAGAGGATTATATGCATCCAACTCTCGTCGTGCCTGAATTGGCGATTCTAATCCCTGAAAACTCTTATGAAATTCGCACTCAATTTCTTATAGAGCTTAAAAATAATGCTTTTTATGGCAAATTTAATGAGTGTCCTCTTGAGCATATTACCAACTTTTCTAATATGTGCCGTACTCTTGCTGAAGGTACAACTCTGGAATATATCAAGATGAAAGCTTTTCGCTGGTCTCTCGCTGGGCCTGCACTGAAATGGCTTGAAGGGCTGAAACCAAGATCACTCACGACATGGGCCCAAGTAGAGCAAGAGTTTCTGAATAAATTCTTCCCACCCGCCAAGACAGCACTCCTCCGCCAGAAAATCACCGCCTTCAAACAGAAGCCTGGGGAGCCGCTAGCAAAGGCATGGGAACGCTACAAAGAACTGCTGCGATCTTGCCCTACTCATGGACAGCCACCCTACGTCATTTAGGAGATCTTCTTCAACTCTCTTGATCAAGTCACTAAGGACAGAATCAACCAATATACTCGCTACGAGTATCTGACGATGCCACCAATTGACACCTGGGTTGTGCTAGACAAGCTCACCAATTATGACAATAAATATGGGTCTACTGCAAACTATGAGGAGAACTCCTATGCCAGGCCAGCACCATCTATGCCACTCTATGAGCCAGCAAAGGAGATTGACCCAGATGTCAGGGAGCAGTTCTATAGAGACCAGAATCGCAAGCTCCTCAAGCAAGTCAAATATCTGCCTGTCAATCAGCCTTGCATCGAATGCGGATCACAGAGGCACACCGCTACTTAGTGCCCACACACTGAGCAAGTCAGAATGGCAGAGACACATGAAGAGGCAGCTTATGCTGGGGGTCCAAACCGCTACATAGGAGATCAAAGGTTCTATCAACCACAGTGGAACCAAGGTCCTCCTAGGAACCCCCCACCCTACAGAGCTCCAGGACATCCAGAAAGGGATCAAAAGAAGGATGATCTGCAGCTGATCCTTGAGGAGATGCGTCGGAATCAAGGCACCATCAACAACCAGTTCCAGAACATCACTACAAAATTTAGAGAACTAGATATCTGAAAAAGAGGAATAGAGACCCAGATGGGTCAAATCGCTGCACAGATCCCACGACCATCCGGACAACTCCCTGGGCAAACAGAACCAAATCCTAAGGGGAAGACCGGACACGTCACAGCTATCAAACTCAGAAGTGGGCATCAATTACACGAGCCAGAGGTCGGGGAGCAGCAAGACAACACAGAGCAGCAACTCGACATAGAGCAGACTCAACTCGATCTCGAGGAAACAGTACTCGACCTCGACAAGAAGTTGCTCGACACAGACCAGAAGCTGAGCTCGGACTCCACTGCGCAGCGCAGCAAGTCGAAGTCGACCACCTAAGTCGATCTCGAGGAGTCTCTGGTCGAGATCGAGGAACAGCAAGCCAACGTCGACGACTCTGCAACACCTCCGATGTCTGATCTGGCTCCAAAGCAGAAAAAGCCACTGCCTTTCCCTTTCAAAGCACAGAAATATCCCACTGTAGGTAGGTTTACCAGATTTGTTAATATGCTGCAAGAACTGAACGTCTCTATTCCTTTTACAGAAGCCCTGCAAGAGATGCCTGGATATGTCAAATTTTTGAAGAAAATCCTGAGTAAGAAGCGATCCATCTCAGAGATCGCAGGCGAATGCAAAGTACTCCACTTCCCTGAAAAGAGACCTGACCCTGGTAAGTTTTCTATTACTGTGGGTTTTGGACAATATAAATATGAGTCACTGTGTGATTTAGGAGCAAGTGTGAGCATCATGCCTTTATCAATCTGGCGGAAGGTCAAGATAGGATGCATAGAGCATGTGGATGCCAAATTATACACGGCAAACAATACAGTAGTCATCCCCACAGGTATAGTTGAGAATGTCCCCATCCAGGTTGGTAAATTCTTTGTTCCAGCAGATTTCCTTATCATAGACAATGCTGAAGATCCTACTAGCCCTATTATTCTTGGTAGACCATTCTTAGCTACTGCAGATGCCAGAATTAGTGTCAAGAATCGCTCGCTCACCTTCACCATAGGCGATGAGGTTTTGGATTTCTCTTTTGGCCCTACAAAAGAGGAAATTTCATGGCTGGAGGTAAAGAGCATCAGCAACCACGGGACCAAGCAAACAGCGGAGGAAAGCAACATCGCTGTACTCGAGATCGACCAAGCCAACTCGATCTCGACTAGGCTTCTCCTTGATCTCGACCATGACTTGTCGACATCGACTTCCTCTGTTGAGCCACTGACTTACCCAGAGCCTAAGTATGGGGTCCCTGTACTCGAGGTCGACCAGCAGTACTCGACATCGACAAGCCTCAAGCCCAAAGATTTCTGTTTTGGGTCCGAAAAGGTAAGCTCAGGTATGAATTCTACTCCCCCTCAATCCATAAAAAAAATTATCAATAATTTAAGGGGAGGTATGGCCCCGTGGCGAGAGAATCTGCGAAAGCTAAGAGCTGGAAGGAAGAAGAAGAAAGAGAAGGAAGATAGTGCAAGCAACCACCTGTCAGCTGAGCTTGCATACTACCATCAGGAGCTAGATGATATAGGAGGAGGGCCAAGAACGAGCGGGCCCCACACCAATGGTCCTTGAGCGCAAACGGAGAAGTCGGCCTAGCGACTCTAAAATCTAGAGCATGTATATAAAACTTTATGAATTTTAGGACTTTTGAACTTTTTGGTTTTGGTTTTGGTTTTTGGTTTTGGTTTTTTTAAGTTTAGAATACTTCATATGGATAGTCTTGTTTTTTTGTGTGCAATCTAACACTTTTAGGTCGGCAAGCATATAAGGATCGCGAAAAGTGGAATAAAGAAGTCCCTGAAAAACAGTCAGAATCGACGAAGGCCAAGTCGACGACGACAAGGAGGAGCAGCCCAGAAACTCGTCGATATCGAGTAGGCCAACTCGATATCGACAAAGCCCAGAAGCTCCCCGACTTCAGCAATCCACTGGACGCAGACAAGCCAACTCGAGATCGAGTTCCCTGTACTCGAGATCGAGAAAGATTCTACTCGACATGCCTGTTCTGCCCTCCTCGATGTGTTATCATGTGAGTTCCTTCCTTTACTCTTGTTTTTATTTGATTTTATACAGTAGGGACACTGTATATTTTAAGTATGGGGTGGGAGAAGGGCTCATTATCATTATTATACGTTTTAGTCTTGCTTTTGGTTTTACATGGTGAAATTTTATTTTTTATGTTATGCATTCATGTTTAAATTTTATGCATTTTAGTCTCTTGTCATATTTTAGTTTTGTTTTTTTTAGTTGCATAAGAAAAAAAAATTTAAAAAAAATGTCAAAAAAGGAAAAAAATGCATGTTTTTGCATTGTTTTAGTTTTTATACCCTAACTTAGATGTCCTATGATGATAAATAATGATTGACTTGATCATATAAATCCTATGGCATGTTTGGAAGGTTTAGCCTAAGTCCTCAAAATTGTTTTTATGTGGATTGTGAACTTGTGATGAAATTGAGCACATATGATCCTAAGCTAAAGGTTACAATCCAACAAAAATTGTCCTAGTGAGAATTTTGGCCTTATAGGGAGAACATTAAAAATCCCTCTGCTTTCTTCAGTGTATTTACTCTTCCTATACATCTCTAAATATTGTGATAGTTACTCAAAGCCAATGCATTTATATGTTGATGTGAATGAGAATTAAATGATGGAGGCATCTTTTAAGCCAATTTTATCCTCTCTTTACCTACCCTGCATTATCCCTGCTTGAAGCCAGAACATTAGCCTGAGACTTTTATTGCGAACTCCACAAAATTATCCTTAGCCAAATTGAGCCTGACCCCCATTTGGGAATTAAGACTTAGAGTGGTTAAAATAATGATTTGTGGAAGAAACGAGCTTATGTTTCATATCAAGTAGGAAAGATTGTTGAAATTATTGAGATATGGGTTGGTTTTATATTTTTTCTTGCTTTGCATATTATGTAAAAGGACGTTTGGCTCACCCTATAAATGCACTAGTGTTACTTTATGTTATTTTCGTTTCAAAAAAAAATCGAAAAAAAGAGAAAAAGAGAAGGAAAAGTTTGTGAATATGTTTGTGAATAAAGTGCATGAGCCAAATTTACCTTATTTCTTTCATTATTTCGCAAGATACATACTTTGGAGAGGTTGAGAAAGTTTGAAAGGTTACATACTTCATTGAGATAAATTGGTGGGTTTGGTTGATGCATATGATTGAGAGTTATGGTTTGGTTATGTTGGAGATTTAGGAGTCTTGATTCCCGAATTTTAGTAAGCACCACATGGCCAAATAATTCCATACCCTTTTATTTCTTACCAAGCCCCATTACAACCCCGCCGAATGGAATCTTCTTTGAAGACTTCTTTTGAGCGAAGTCCTCCAGATAATTCCTGTTGCATTTTCATAATTGGTTGCGAAGTGGATTTATATTTAAATTGCAATGTTTATGAGATTGTATATGGAATCGAGTTGAGAGTGGATCTTCATAGCCTAAACACATTGAGAGTTGAGTATAAACACATTATCCCTGTGAGGTTGGAGTTATATTGCCTATGCCTATGGATCGCTCATATATGTGTGATGACGTTAAATTCACTTGTCTTACATTGCTACTACTTGAGATGTTGCTTTTGACAAGGGCAAAGACTCGAAGGATGTGTTGTAGGTCTTGATTATTGTTTGGTTATTGCTTGAGGACAAGCAAGTCTAAGTATGGGGTGATTTGATGTCTCTAAAGTAGCCATGTCTTTATGCATATTTTAGTTCCATATTCATTACATTTTACATATTTCGGGTTGGGAATATGCCAGATTTATGTAGTATAAGCTTATTTGTCAGAAATGGAGATCTACATAAGTTTCTGTTTAATATTGCAGAATATGGAGTCATTTCGGGAAAAAACCAAGAAGCAAGGACGGAGGCCTAAGTCTACTCAATGTCGACTACCCCTAGTCGATCTCGACAAGCCATGTTTAGACACCTGCCAGGATCGAGGAGGATCATGTCGAGAAGTTGAAGACGAAGAACCCGACTCCACACCCTCCTCGAGATCGAGTACCCAACTCGATGTCGACAAAGCACCACAGCCCATGCCCGGAGTCGAGGAAAGCATGTCCGAGGATGCCGAGGAGAGATTACCTGACCTGGCGCCCAGACACAGCAACTCGATGTCGAGGACCGTACTCGATGTCGACAAGGCCGAGAGTCCACACCCGAACATGTCGAGAAGGGTTGCTCGACAACCCCAGAAGACCAAGACGATGAAGCCAAGTTACTCGAGATCGAGGACCTTTCCTCGAGATCGAGTACACCTGTGAGCCATATCCGAGCCTGTCGAGGACCAGCAACCCGAGACGCCGAGCCAGCCCAGTCGACGTCACTTCTACTCGAGATCGAGGAAGCTTCCAGAAGCCGCGTAACGCGTTTTGATCTATCCTACTCGGATTGGGATTACTTGGAGCCGAAGATTGCCGAGTCTATCCGGTTTATCAAGATCTATCATGAAGAAGAGAGATTTATCCACTTGAGACTTCCAGATATAATTCCCTTATTTAGATTTAATTATGTTGTTGCATTTATTTATCATTAAGCCTTTTAGATATAGTTTTAGATATAGATAGATGTTTCTATCCTTGAATAGCAAGGTTTAGAAGCCTATAAATAAAGCCCATAGGGCTGATTTCTAGTCATTCAATTTTAGTAGGAGAAGTAGTAGGAGAGAGAGAAAGTGAGGCCGAGTGGAGCAAAGGAGCGAGAGCAAATTGGCTTTGTTCGGTTGTACTTACTACAGTTTAGATTTAATGCAATTAGTTTCTTTTCATCAATCAATGTCTGAGGTTGCGATGAAGCGCGAGTAGTCCACCCACTTCTAGTGTTGGGGCGAGCCCGACGATAGCCTGCGTGTTTGAGGTAAAGATCCGACTTTTATCATGTTTTGAGCATCTACTACTTGTTATGTGTTTATTACCCATCTAATGGAGGTCCATGCTAACAACTTGGATTGTAAACATAAAATCAGTAGAGACAATTAGGGTTTCTTCAAAAGAGTTGTCCTTTGATGCGATTCACATGATTATCTGTTTTTTATTTCTGCCTTACGCATGCTTGGTTATCGTTGTCGCAAACCCCAATCTTGGAAGTCCTTTTCATACAGTTTAGTTCGAAATCCCAAAGCACTTGCCTTTATTTTCTTTCGTTTCGTTTTAGTTTCTGTTTTCCTCGAGATCGACTAGCACTACTCGATCTCGAGTTACTGATCTTCGACCCAGGTCGCTGTAGCTTCTGTGTGAAGGTGCTCGACAAGACCCAAGCCGACGTCGACGAAGACCCTACTCGATCTCGAGTAGCCTTTGTCGAGATCGACCACCACCCTGTGCTTGCTGCTGCGCTGTGTTCGACTGTCCGATCTTCTGTCGAGTTGCTGTACTCGAGATCCAGGACCCCAGTTGTCGACTTCTGTGAGATTCCACCGCTGACACGCTTCCTCGTGGATCGATCCTGACTTCTCACTGTTGCATCGGGAGGAAGTCTTGTAATCATTTGCAAGGGACGGAATCTAGTTTGCTTCATTTCAATCATATTTTATATTTGCATTCTCGATTTCCTCTTACAACAAGCTCTAAACTCTCTTCGTTCTTCTTGCAATTTGAAGCTTTCTTAGGATTGAGTTGTGAGTTTCTAAATCTTGTTCCTTATTTCCTATATTGAATGTTTCGATTTTTTTGTGCTTTATTATTTATTGTTTAATTCTATCTTGTCTGATCAACTTGGTAGAATCAATTCAATTGCTAGGGTTCTGTGGATTCCTGATTGTGAACTTTAACCTAAGTAGCAAACTTGTCCCTTTAGGGTTGATTGAACTAATTGGATAGGTAGGAAGTTGGATGTGTTGTTAAATCCTTATTTAGGGACTGCAAATACCTTGGTTAATCTTTGAACTTAAAGCTATCAATTGGGTTAAATCATTCTTTAGGGACTGTTCGATTGATAAGGGTTTCTAGGACTGATTGGACTAGTAACTATATTTGGTTGGGACAAGGGTATTCATAGGAAGACTAGAAGGACACGAGGAAGTTACAATATCAATTCAACCAAATAAAGTGGATAGTTGTAGGTAGAACGATTTCTCTAAATTGTTTTGCATCATTCTGTTTATAGTTTATTTTGTTTTCTTTCTATTTCAATCAATCAAAACCCCCCTTTCTACTAATTGGTAATTACACATTACTGAGAAATACTTGATTCTCTATGGGATCGACCTCTTACTTGCTTGCTATACTAGTTTGTAGGTTTGAGTTTTATTTTGATACGGTTTACGCGACTAAAAACCGTCCATCACCAAGTTAGTATCTCAAGGTCTTACCATCAAGGCGTAGTCTTCAATCTCCCCCTTCATGGAAGACAAAACATGATTTAAGTACCAAGGATAAGCAGCATTATATATATATATATATATATATATATATATATATATATATATATATATATATATATATATATATATATATATATATATATATATATATATATATATATATCAAATAGTGCATAAAATGTTTAGACCAAGGTTTGCAAAACCAACAACCAAACCAGATTATTCTCCCCCTTTTTGTCTTCCAACAAAATGGGTAGAGACCAAGTGTTTTAAAACCACAGTTCAAAATACCAATAAACCCAATGTTTTAAAGAGAACCGAAGTTTTTTGAAAACCAAGAGAGAGAAGGGAGGAGTATCAAGGCCTTGAAGAGGAGGCACCACCAGCAAACTTCTTCTTCTTCTTGCTGTAGGTTTTGGTCGGCGCTGCTGAAGTAGAGGGCTCTACCAGAGTGGGAGCTGCTCATGTAGAAGGTTCTGTAGTAGTGGGTTCAGCTTGCTCAGGAGGGACGATAGCAGGTCCTTCCTCATGCCATTCCCTAAACGTGGGATACTGTTTCTTCGACCCAATATACTTCCTTTGAACCTTGTCTCGGCACTTCTTCCTCCATTTGTCCATCGAATCTTTGGTGATCTTGTCCTTCTCCATTCTAGCTAGCTGCTTCTGCATCTCTACATCTCTATCCTTCTTCATTACGTCGTATTCTTCAACTGTCAGAATTGTAGGTTCCGGATGAGTTGGTCGCAGAATTGGCTTGTTCTTCACCAGTCTTTCACAATTGATGATGACGTGCCCAGTTTTCTCCCTCATGTGATCATCAGTTTTCTCGTCTAAGGGCATAATAGAGCGGTAGCAGTGAATGTCAGGGCATTCAGTAACATACTCTGATCTATCTTGCAATTCACTATCGAGAGCAACTCATGAGTGTTATCCTGCCTTGACACGATATCTGTCCACATTATTCCCATGTCCATTCTAAGGTCTTGAACATCAGTCTCCAATGATGTAATTCGATCCTCTGAAACTCCTTAATCAGAAGTAGGCGAACACCCACTGCCCCCTTAAATTTCTATCAATCCCAAGACGTTCTAGGCAAGCTTAATCTATTATGCCACTATAGGTCTGTTTTTCTTCTGCAGATGTGTCGACATCAAAGGCTTCGAAAATCTTGGGCACGAGATTTGCGTAGGGGAGGGGCATAGGCAGAGAGGAGATAGTTGCATGAAGCATATAGTTGAGAATGAGAACGGGAAGGTTTGGCTCATAACCGCTCATAACTAGGTAGAGGATTTCAAGCAGGCTTTCAGTGACCAATTATCTCGAATTGACCCTTGGGAAAATGCAGCGAGCAAGGATAGGCAAGATCAATTTTGGCTGCATTTTAAGGATGGTGTGGGTAGGCTTGTGGGTGGATGAGGATTCAGGAGGGGCATTGAAGAAGAACTCTTCTCGAGAAAGGTTAATGCAATCGGTCATGTCCGGGATGTCTTTTATGGGGATGTCTCTGGGGAGGTCACGAATGAGAGCTAGGCTATCGGCAGTGAGACGAATTCAGTGGTTCTTAACCTTGGTGACAAGGGTTAGGGTTCAATAGACACGGTGAGCGGTAAGGTTTGTGTAGAAAAGGCGGCTAAGACGGGGATAGCCAAAATTATCGGGGTTGATAATAGACTAGAGACATGACGATTTTAGGAGGGTAATGGTAGCCAGGGGCATGGATTCTAGTAATTTGATGTCAACAGAATCACAAAAGCATAGCCGGCTGTGACCAAAACCCTGTTCCCAAGATTTGGCCACTTCGGTAGAAGCAAACCAGGAATCAGAGATGCTAGACATTACCTAACGAGGGTGAGTAGGTACTGGTTGAGCCACTGGAGTCTTCTTGGACTTCCTGACAAGAGGAGTTGGAGATGAAGAACTGGAATCCTCAAAGCTTACTTCTGAAGATGAACAAACCCTTTTCCCTTTATTGGTGGCCATCTTGAAGCGTTTGGAGGAGGGAGCAGCCGGGGATGCAATCTTTTGGAGGCCATTGATACGGAGTAGAGAGGAGAGGAAGAAAAAGGTCTTGAAATTGGAGAAGTGATCAGAGAAATGAGTGGAGAGAGAGAGAGTAGAATACTGGTGAAAAGACAGCGAGGGGGAGAGGGTTTTAAATAGTCATATATAGAAAACCCAAAAGCCACTCTCCGAATTCAAATCAATTACAGTTCATTTAACCCAAATCGAATTAACATTAAAATGGGGAAATAATATATTTTAAAGGGATCAGATATTATGGAAAAAGGAAGGAATGAATCATCAAGATATTTTTAAAAAGGAATATGATAATTTAATTTAGGATGAAATTTTAAAAACAAGATTTCACAAAGAAAGAAAATATTTTTGCAAAAATAGAAACTGTTAGTATCTAAAAAGATATTGATAAAAATTTTGGTATAATATTTAATATGATTCGGTTTTGATACTACCAAGACCATAGGTTGTTAAGGTCTTGAGACATCAATCGAATTTGCATTTCATAAGGGAGTATTGCTCCTTCTAATGAAATGCTTCCCTGTTGAGCATACCAAGTTCCAATCTAATGAAGTTGAAACGTTCTTCAGGCAACAGTTTGGTAAAAATATCAGCTAGTTGAAACTCAGTAGATATGAAAGAAATTGATACATCACCTTTCTCCACATGATCTCTAATGAAGTGATGTATCACATCAATATGCTTGGTTCTCGAGTGCTGCACAAGATTCTTAGTGATAGAAATTGCACTGGTATTGTTACACTTGATAGGGATACCTTTTAGATCAATGCCTAGGTCTCGGAGTTGTTGTGCTATCCATAGAATCTGTGAGCAGCAAGCTCCTACAGCTATGTACTCGACTTCAGCAGTGGATAATGCAACTGAGTTTTGCTTCTTGGAGTGCCAACTGATCAGGGATGATCCTAAGAGTTAACAACACCTTAAAATGCTTTTTCTATCCACCTTAGAGCCTGCAAAATCGGCATCTGAATAGCCTGTTAGATGAAAATTGCTCTGTTTGGGATACTACAGGCCAGGGTCTCGAGTTCCATTCAAGTATCTAAAGATTCTCTTCATAGCAATGAGATGAGACTCTTTAGGATCAGCTTGGAATCGAGCACACATACACACACTGAACATGATGTTAGGTCTACTAGCAGTAAGGTAGAGGAGTGAACCAACCATACCTCGATACTCCTTTTGGTTCACATTCTTACTATTCTTGTCTTGATCAAGAGAGAGAGAGAGTAGAGCTCATAGGGGTTTTTGCTATTTTGGATCGATCCATCTTGTATTTGTTGAGCAAGTCCCTAGTATACTTTCCTTGATTTAGAAAGATGCCTTTCTTTGTTTGAAGAACTTGTAGACAAAGGAAGAAGTTCAATTCTCGCATGAGACTCATTTCAAACTCTCTGCACATTATATCTGAGAACTCCTTGCAAAGGAAGTTTTTAGTAGCACCAAATAGTATATCATCAACATATATTTGAACAACCAAAAGATCATTTCCATGGGTCTTGATAAAAAGAGTGTTTTCAATTAAACCTCTTTGAACCCCATTTTCAAGAAGATACTTGGACAGTCTCTCATACCAAGCTCTAGGGGCTTATTTAAGACCATAAAGAGCCTTTTCCAATTTATAAACATGATTAGGAAATTCTTCACTTTCAAAACCAAGAGGTTGAGCAACATAAACTTCTTCTAAGAACCCGTTTAGAAATGCACATTTGACATCCATTTGAAATAACTTGATTCCCATATAAGAGGCAAAAGCGAGAATATGCGTATAGCTTCTATCCTTGCTACGGGAGCAAAAGTATCCTCGTAGTCTATCCCTTATCCTTGGTTGTAGCCTTGAGCCAGAAGCCTTGCCTTGTTTCGAATGATCTTGCCTGCTTCATCCAATTTGTTCCTAAACATCCATCGAGTTTCAATGACTGATTTATGCTTTGGCCTAGGTTGGAGAGTCCAAACCTTGTTCCTTTCAAACTCATTTAGCTCGGTTTGCATCGTAGTGATCCATTCTGAGTCCTTTAGTGCTTCGGCCGGTGTCTTTGGTTCTATAAGAGAGACGAAAACATAGAAAGCACATAGATTTTTTAATCTAGAGCGAGTTTGGATACCAGACGATGGATATGAAATGATGTCCTGAGCTGAATGTGATGAAGCGTGCTTGAACATTCGTTGTTTTGGGCCTTGATCATTCATGACAATAGTGGGTCTCTCCTCAAGGTGTTGAAAGACAGTATTAGTGGTAGGTTCCACCTTGCTTGTGTTACTCACATCCAGGCTCTGTAGTTGCTTTTCAAGGTCTTGAGACAGGTCATTTGTATCTTGGATTTGCTTTTGCATGTTGTGTTCTTGGACCTGCTTGTTTTTAGAATTTTCTTCTTCTTCTCCATCAGAATCATGGTGATTTAGATTGAGACACCATTATTGCTTTCGTCGAATACCACATGGATACTCTCCTCAACAATTTTGGTGCGCTTGTTATAAATTCTATAAGCTTTGCTATTAGAAGAATAACCAAGAAATATACCTTTGTCACTACGAGCATCAAACTTTCCAAGGTTATCTTTTCCATTATTATGAACAAGGCAAGTACATCAAAAAGGGTTGAAATAAGAAATATTTGGCTTTCTTCCTTTGAAAAGTTCATAAGGAGTTTTCATTAAAATGGGAAGAATCAAGCAACGGTTCAAAATATAGTTGGCCGTATTTACAGCCTCAGCCCAATGATACGTTGGCAAACCATTTTCTAAAAGCATTGCCCTGGACATGTCATATAGACTTCGGTTTTTTAGTTCCACGATCCCATTTTGTTGAGTAGTTCTAGGAGCGGAAAAATTGTGTGAAATACCATATTTAGCACACAACAAAACAAATTTGAGTTGCTCAAATTCTCTAGGCAAACCATTTTCTAAAAGCATTGTCCTAGACATGTCCTCAAGAGTGCGGTTCTTTTGTTCCACAACCCCATTTTGTTGAGGAGTTCTAGGAGCAAGAAAATTGTGTGAAATACCATATTTAGCACAAAACAAATCAAATTTGAGTTGATCAAATTCTCTACCATGATCGCTCCGGATGGAGACAATTGGTATATTTTTCAAGGTTTGCAACTTCTTACAAAGTTTAGAAAACTCGAACAAAGCCTCTGATTTTTCTCTAAGAAAAGAAATCCATGTAAAACGAGATAAATCATCAATGATAACTAGGACGTAATGTTTTCCCTTTGGAGATTTGACACGCATAGGACCACATAAATCCATATGTAATAGCTCAAGGTGACGAGAGGAACTTACAACCTTTTTAGGCTTAAAATACTCACGTGTCTGTTTAGCTCTTGTGCATTCATTGAACAGTTCCTCACTCTTGAAGTTTAGGTAAGGTAATCCTCGTAAAAGGTCTCTTGACTTCAGTTTATTGAGGGTGTGCATGCTCACATCACATGTCCTAGCCTTCTAAGCAAGAGGCTTGGGTCCTCTGTCAAGGCCTTGAGACACTTGAGATGTGTACTTGCAATTTGGTTAGCGTTTACTGCATATGTATTATTGTGCCTGTGAGCAGTAAGGATTAAGTCTCATGTCTCTTCATTTCGGACTTCACAATTTTGCCTGTCAAAGCCAACTTTGTTTCCCTTATCACACAACTGAGAGACACTTAAAAGATTATATTTCATCCCATCAACAAGATATACATCTTTAATGCGACTTTTAGAAATAGATATTGCACTTCCCTTTATCACCAAGAGTAATTATTCCAGTGGTTTGCTCCTTTAGTTCATGAAATAGAGATTTCTTCCGACTCATGTGCCATGAACATTCACTGTCCATAATCCATTTTGGCTCTTTGTTCTTGGTGATATCCTGCAAGACAAACATCGACCCTTTGTTGTTGCAGGAGGATGGTCAAGTATGAAATAAATATAAAGTATAGATCAGACTGACTTCCCTGTCTCAGCAAATAAATACAAGACTTCCTCCCGTTATAGTAAGAGAAAATCAGGATCGAATCCACGAGGAAGCACGTCAGCAGTTCTCAGGTAGCTGTAGACTCTCACAGGCAAGCAGCAGAAAAGACAGAAATAAGGAAAGAAACAGAAATAAAAGCAGAAAATAACAAACAAAAGCAAAGAACTAAGCAAGAAATAAAGCAAAGCAAAGCAGAAAGTGAATCGAAGACACAGAAGCTACTCGATCTCGAGTAGCTGTCCTCTAGATCGACTAAGGTAAGTCGACAGCAGAAAACAGAAACGAAAGCAAAGCAAAGGCGTACTCGATCTCGACAACAGCTCCTCGAGATCGACAAGACAGTGAACAACAGAAAGTGAAAATCGATGACAGAAAGCAGAAAACTAACTCGACCTAGACTGGCCGTACTCGAGATCGACAAGGCACTACTCGATCTCGACCAAGCTTCCTCTAGGTCGACAAGAACACAGAAACTTAAAGTGCAAATTCTCGAACACAGATTCAGAAATTCAATGAAATAGATTCAATATATTAAAAGACTTCCAAAGCCAGGGTTTCAACACCACAACGTTAACCATGCAAAGTAACACATAAAGGCACAAAAGATCATGCTTTCCATCAAATAACTTTCGTCATTAACAAATAGGCATATAGAGGCTTTCGCATAAACCCTAATTGTTACTAACCCTTTTTCACATAATTAATCCAAGTTGCATTAAGATCACTTTCGCTTCAATAACACAAACAAGAATCACCTTCAACTCTCGCAAAAGAATCATGCTCATAGGGATAGAAGATGAATTGCATAACAAAATCTGACCTTTATCGCGTTATCTCACATGGCCACCGTCGGGCTCACCCCAGCCCCAGAAGTGGGTGGACTACTCACGCCTCATCGCAATAACAGACATTGATTGATGAAAAGAACTAAATTGCATTAAAACTAAATTCAAAAGCCTTTACAATCCTGGCAATCAACTTTCGCAGAAAGCCAAAACCTTAAAAACCTTAGAACTCCTAAACTCTATGTGTAACTAACTAATTGTCTTCAGATTGAATTGGAATTGGAATCAGATGCCTAATGGTCAGCCCCTAGGGCTTTATTTATAGCCTTCATTCCCTAGCTAATCTAGGAAAGAAGATATCTATCTCTATCTAAAATTATATCTAAAGCTTGAAAGGATAAATAAAATGTTTTAAGGAAATAAATCAACTAGGGAAAGATAAAACTAAATAGGGTAAGTCTTCATGTCTTGATAGATTGCGTCTTCCATAGATAGAACTTGACGGATTTGGATAGAATCTTCCTTCTTCGGCACCAAGGAATCCCAAGTCTACTCGGACAGGTCTTCGTCGACGCGTTTCTGGACACTGGGCTACTCGACTTCGACCACGGCTCGTCGACCTCGACAAGGGTGGTTCGTCGACTGGGCTCCTCGGCTAGATCTTGCTCGATGTGGCTCGGACTTGGTTTAGGCGCTCGTCGACCTCGACAAAGCCTTGTCGATCTCGAGTTGGGTGTGGCCTTCTCTGGTCGAGCAACTTCTCCTCGGCACGGACTCGGACTGACGATGTGGGTCTTGTCGATCTCGACTAGGACTCGTCGAGATCGAGTAGGGTTGTCCGGGTTCTCGTCCTCGGCTTCTCGATCAGTTCTCTTCTCGACTCCGGGTGTGGTTTCTGAGGTGTCGTCGATCTCGACCAGTGGTCCTCGAGATCGAGTAGGGTCCGGAGCTCGGGTTGGTCTGGCTCTCGATCAGGCTCTGTCGACAAGGCGGTGCTCGGACATGCTCGTCCATGTCGACTAGGGTCAACTCGAGATCGAGTTACCCTGACTTTCAGCTTGGTTCCGCTGCTTTGACCTTGGACTTCTGTAGCGGTTTTCCGAACTTTTCCGACCTTCTGTAGAATTGCTGTAAAATGCCTCGATTTCTGCGAATTAAACAGAAACTGGTGTAGATTCCATAATTTTGGCAAATAAACATAAACTACATAGATTCTGTACTATCTAAACCCAAATGAATGCAATGTATACAGAAATCGATATAAAAGTTACTGTAAAACATGGCAGATTCAGCTTACAACACCCTTCCGGCTAGACCAATAGAAAAATTTGGATTCATAATGGGGATAGACCATGTTGGGTAGTCTAGTCCCTTTTGGAACCCAAACTTGTCTTATCTGTTCATTAAGCGCACTGGGAATGTATTTCTAATGATGTGGGGATCCCTTCCTCTATACGGACATGTTTCCTTCCTAATCTGTTTTTACAACAGTAAAAACAAGTAGGTTAACACCAATTTCCTTTTGCCTTAACAAAAGTGGTACTAGGTTTCTTAGGGAAATTTTTGTTGTAGCCAATACCACTTCTATTAATTGATAACTGTTGTTCACCTAACATTTTAGCAAGATTGGCCTTATATATCGTGAATTGTATGAGTGATACCTGCTGATCTTTGCACTTGCCAGTCAGCTTAACTTTCTCTTTCTCTAAATCATCATTGCGAAGCTTTAGAGAAGAGAGGGGGTCTTTCTTGAGATCAGAATTCTCTGATATCAAGGTCTTGACTTTAATGTCAAGAGCCGACTGAGAAGCTTTAAGATTTTTCATTTCCAACGACATTTCACTTATGCATTTTTGTTGATCTATCAGCTTCTCCTTCAATATATTGATTTCACTGTTGTAAGCCTCTTCATTAGAAATCATATTCTTTAAGAACTCAGATAAAATATCGGGAGGGCTAGACATTAAGCCTCTTACCACTTCCTCAAGGTCTTAACTTCTAGCATCCTCATGCTCAACCATTAGACAAAGATTTGCTTGATCACCTTTCGTGTCTGAGTCACTTGATGAATCTTAGTAGCTCCAAGTGGCTAGCATAGCTTTCTTCCTTTGATCATTCGTTTTAAATTAATTTCTTTTCTTCATAGGACATTCCTTTGCAAGATGATCTGTTTCACCACACTGAAAACAAGTTAGTACTTTTGGCTTCTTTGAAGGGTTGGAGGACTTACCTTTGAACTTTAATGATCCAGCATTGTCTGTATTACAGAATTGCTTTTTCATCTTTAGGATTCGTGCAAGTCCTCGGGTGATAAGGGTGAAAGGATTGTCCTCATCATCACTTTCATCATCATCAGATTGTACTTCTTCCTTCTTTTCTTTGAGGGCTAGGTCTTTTGCAGTCGAGGGGACTTCTCCATCTTCTTCATTTAATATCATCTCATGTGTAATGAGTTTTCCAAGTAAGTCATCCAATGGTAGTGTGGTAAGGTCTTGAGCTTCCTCAATTGCAGTAACCTTAGGACCCCACTTGGTTTTCGGGAGGCTTCTAAGAACCTTCCTAACATTCTCTGTGTTGGAGAAGGTTTTTGCAAGTGAGTCAAGGTTATTCACAATTTGATTGAATCTCATAAACATTTCCTCCACCTATTCATCAAGATTCATCCTGAAAAGCTCATATTGTCGAAGAAAGATATTGATCTTGCTCTCCTTAACTTGACTGGTGCCTTCATAAGTGACCACTAGCTTGTCCCAAATATGCTTGGCACTCTTGAAAGATGATACACGGTTAAATTAATTAGCATCAATTCCACAATATAACAGATTCATACCTTTAAACTTCTTTGCGACATTCTCCAAGTTTGTTTGAGTATATTCGTCTTCAGACTTCTCAACTTCTTTTCCAGTAGCGTCAGTCTTCTTTGGAATGTGTGGTCCCTTCTTGACCAAATCCCATAGCTCTAGATCTTGATCAATGATGAACATCTGCATCAAAGATCTCCAATGAACAAAATTATTGTCACAAAATAGAGGAGGTCGGTTGGTTGATCTCCCTTAGGAAAATCCTCCATCACCTATGGTAGACATTATAAATCTCACAAGATTGTTAGATCAAATAGTGAGCCAAACTCTGATGCCAATTGAAGAGTCTATAAGGCGATGAATAATACTCTAGAAGGGGGGAGGGGAATAGAGTATGCTAGATTTTTGGAAAACAAAACCTGTTGAGGATTGTCAAAAACAACTTGTCAAGACCTTGATATGACTATCAAAACTTGACAAAGTAAAATTGAACAACGTAAAGTAAATGCGGAATATAAAAAGATGAACACACGAATTGTTAACGAGGTTCGACATGAACTTGGCCTACGACTCTGCCTAGGGTTATCCACTCCTTAGGATTCGAACCACTTCTTATTTCACTTTCTTGAACCTAGAACTTCCTAGAAGAACTTCCCTTCTTCTATACAAAGCCTCACCGAATCTATTCTAGCTCTCAACCTTACAAGTGAAATAAAAGCTCTCACCACACACCAATGTGTGTTTGTTCGAGTATGAAATACTCTTAAAGTAAAATGAATGACTTATACAATAAGCAATGTGTTTCCCTCAACTCTAAAAGATAACCCACGCTAAGCTTTATGAGAACTCAAGAGAGAAACTTTGAGTTACGAATGCTAAGATGGCTTGATCGCTTTGAAATGATTGCTTGCTCGGTTGTTGATCACCCTATGCACTCGTCTATATATAGTCGATCTCCTACAAGGATGAGAAGGGAGATCACTTTGAATTTGAATTCCTTCTAAAAGAATTCTTTCCAAATCCATGAGACTTAATCTTCTCCATGATTATGCATACTCTCCTAGAAGATTGTGATGGAACTGAGATATCTTGTTGCCTTATATAGCTCCCAATCCTTTCTTGAAATACAAATCAAATATTCTTCCAAATAATATAAGGTAGGAGAAAGTATATATGTAGTAGGTCCAAAATGATTTTCTTTATAGCCCAATACCAAAGCCCATGAGAAATCTTGGCCCAAAGGTTCGACTTTGAAGCAATCCCTGCACTTAAGCAAATGAACACATAAACGAAATAATATATGACCAAACATTTTAGTCTTGGTTTCAATACCTTGAAACCATGCCTTCTATTTTGTCTTTCATCACCCTTGACATCAACCTGGAAGTTAGTATCTCCAGGTCTTACCATTAAGGTGGAGTCTTCATAGTTGATGAGAAATTGATCACCACATTCAGTATCGGCAACTAACTTTTCTATAACAATAGACGAGGTTATATTTTCCACATCTCCAAATAAGCTTCTCCAATTCTTCACAAGATCAAAATTCTCTTTGCAACTTTTCCTAGACACTAAAGTCTTTCCCAAAGGTAATCCTAAAGTGATATGTACACCTATATCACTAATCTCAACTTTTCCACCATTAGTCATCAGCAAACAACACTTATTCGCATGAAAATGGTCAACAAGCCAGGAGCCAAAGCATTATGGGAGAGGCCCTATATCTAACTCAACCCCCCCCACCCCCAAAGCCAATCCCCTAAATGAATGCTTTTTGCTTTTCATTCATTCTTTGAAGAGCAGATACAAATAGGCTAGGATTGGTGATGTGCGCCTATTTTGCCATGTTTTACACTATCTTTTATTCCGTTTTATGTCCATATTTTAAACTTTTGGGTTAGGAAAATATGAGATTTCTGTAGTTTATGTTTATTTGCAATATATGGAGATCTACACAAGTTTCTGTTCAATTTCGCAGAAATCGAAATCATTTTCGGGCAATTCGGAGAAGAATGAATTAAGATGGGCTTTCACTCGATGTCTACTGGTCCACTCGACATCTACTAGAGTGAAGTCAAAATTTGGCTAAGTGTTGGAGCAGAGCAAGAAGATCCACTCGACGTCTACTAAAGTGGCTCGACATCGAGTGAAGACCACTCGACACCACATGCCTAACTCAATTTCGAATGGATGGCACTCAAGACATACAAGACCACTCGATATCGAGTGACCTCATTCGATATCGAGTGAACCATCAGAGCTCTACGACGCATTTTTGGAAATCCGGATTCAAGGGGGATTGCTTAGCCACGAAGTTGAAGATATTTTATCCTCTTTGATGAACAATTATCCTTGTTGAAGGACGAAATGGAGATTGCAAATAGAATATGAATAAACTAAGCAAACCAATTCCATTCCGAGCAAATAAAGTTCAAGACTCCCTCCCGTTGCAGCAAAGGGAAGTTAGGTTCGATCCTCGAAGAAGCAGGTCAACGGATCTCAGATAGCGGAAGAATCACGTCCAGAAATCCACTCAGAAGTACTTGACCTCGACTAGGTAGTAGTTGACAGGGGTCAGTAAAGTCGAACTCGAGCAGAACTCAGCCAAAGCAGGCTCGGGGAGAAGTCAACGTCGACTGATGTGCGCTCATTTCACCATGTTTTATACTATCTTTTATAACGATTTCTGTCTACATTTCATATTTCTGGGTTAGAATAATGAAAGATTTGTGTAGTTTATGTTTATTTGCAATATATGGAGGTCTACACAAGTTTCTGTTTAATTTCGCAGAAATCGGACGCACTCTGGAGCCTAAAAGAAAGTCATGAAGACATTGGAGAAGCTAAGGAAGAGCACATGATGGTGCAGCTGGGGAAAACGCCACTTTTCGCCATTCATCATTTTGAATCAAGTTATGATGTCTTCAATGTGAGAGTTGTAGACCTCAAAAAGATCTTTCCGACGCATATTCATATGTGTCAATCGGACAAACGAGGACTCGGAAAAATGCGTTTCAAGACGGAGCAGAATTGCTTAAAGCTGATAGGACTAGTCGACGTCGACAACTTTGGTCGATGTCGAGTACTTTTTGGTCGACATTCACTCCAGAGGACAAGATCGAGCACGAGCTGAGCATAGGAACACTCGAGACGACCAATTCTACTCGACGTCGAGTACTTTACTCGATGTCGAGTACTCCCCAGTGACGAGTCCTAGTCGAGATCCAGGGTCAATCCGAGTGAGAAGCTTGCTTATCCATGAAGGCACGAAGATATCTATCAAGTTGTAGGAAGATTTATCCACTTTATTAATTCTCATATTTACTTAAGGGAATTTTAGTTGATTTAATTATTTTATTTGGAACGATTTATCTTAAGCTATTTATCTTTTATCTTAGGACATAGATAGAGATGTTCCTTCCTAGAATAGCTAGGATTGGAGCCTATAAATAAAGACCTACGAGGCTGATTTTCATAAATTCAAGCCAAGTCGTCTTCGGGCGCAAGGAGAGAGGGAGAGAAGGAAGAGGAAGGAGTCGAATGGTTGTAAGTTTTAGGTTATTTCATGTTAAAAATAGTTTTTTTCACTATGTATTGTTTCTAATTTCCCTCTTCTAGGGTTGGGGTGATCCCAACATAGACATGTTTGTTTGATTTATGAATTTATGAATTGTATGTCTTTATCATCTTCTATCTTATATGCATAATTCTTCTACGAGAGTAGTAGATGATCCTTATTTGTGATATTGAAGCGAAAGTAATCTTATTATGAATTTGGATTAATTATCAAAAAGGGATTGTAACACTTAGGGTTTATGCGAAAGCCTCTATATTCCTATTTGTTAATAACGAAAGTTATTTGATATAAAGCATGCATCTTTATGTGATTCATAAACTACACATATGTTTATTTTTGTGGTGATCCCTAACCTTGGAAGTTTGCAGCTTTATTTGTTTTATTTTATTATTTTTATTCGGCACAGATTCTGCTCGATATCAAACTACCATTCCCTCTCCATCCCTCGACATTGACCAAGTCTTAGTCGATGCTGACAGCAACCCTCGCCACTTTTTCCCGCTATCCTTAAACCCCGAAACTAACTAAACCTAGAACCGCTGACTTCTCTCCTGAGGACGAACCTGACTCCCCTCTACTATAGTCGGGGTCTTGACTATAAATTTATTTGGTCGAGAAACCCTCTCGTCAAATTGGCGCCGTTGCCGGGGAGATATCAATCGCGCCTAGTTTAGTTGTATTTAAGGTTCAGGAAAGCCCATCTCCTTTTCTTACCATCACATACCCTACCACCACCCACCTCACCGGTATCAACTAGGTGCCAAGCTTTTGCTACTAATTCATGCTTTATTTTGATTTCAAAGCTTAGGTACAAAGATGGAAGACTTTGTCGAAGGGAATCCGCGTGGGAAAGATGGGTCGAATATTTGAGACGGAGAAATAGGATCGCAGTGGAGGATGCACCATTAAAGGAATTAACTCGGCTGCAAGACGAAATCCGAAGGCTTGAGGCTTCCATTCAGTCTAAAGGACCATGCACTCCTCTCGACGAGCCAATTGACCCACTCGATGTCGACAACTAGGTATGTTCATCCTCGAATTTCATTCCTACTTTGCTACCTATTGTTGGTGAATCATATGAAGGATCCCAAGACGAAATAGCACTAGAAGAAAAGAAAGAAGACATTGTTGCCCAGGGTGTTCCAAGGTCGCTTTTACCTTACAAGGTGAAGGTCATCTCCGACAATTTTGAGCAATCGATGTTCATATTTAAGTATAGGGTCTTAGAAAAGTGGCATGAAGCTCCGCATAATGAGACAGAAATATCTCTTCCCGCTCCACCGTTCTGCTGTGGTGGAGTGATAGGCTAAAACCTACACCCACAAGTGTATGGGGTTCAGTTGTAGTATATCGAGTGTCGAATCACAGGGACTATGTGGTATCGATTGTAATTTCAAACTGATTAAACTAAGCCAATATAATAAAGGACAAATCTTTATAAGGATGAGAAGGTAACCAACTAATAATAAAATAATGATACAAAAAGTGGTATTCAAACACAACAGGAACGAGGTAAATCTAGGATAAAGGATCACCACAACAATTATTTAGTAGATTAACAACGATATCCGTGCCACATTGTCTGAGTTTGTTGAAGGTAGCTATCTAAGGTACATACTAATCTCCTTTTGGTCTCATAGTAATTGTGCCTAAATTGGTTAACCATCTCCTTTCGGTCTCAAGCAACCAATTCAAACCCTTTACGCTCTTAGAACCTAGATCTCAATTGCATCGATATCCGCTTTCACACTCAATCAAATACAATCGCAATCTAGAGTTTCTATGATAGTTATTAATCCACAAGGAATCCTATAAAGCTTTCACAATGATAAAATTCCAGGTTCAAACCTAAGGATCTGATAGTAAGTTATCGTCTTTCGGCCTCAAACCCTTATCTAATTGCCATATTAGTCTTATCTCCTTTCGGTCTCAAATTCTAACAGGATTCTAATCAATCATAGAATCAATTAGATTAAGCACATTAGGATTGAATCTAACAAGTTTTCAAACAAACGGATATCGATATTAAAACTACCAAACAGTCATTGGGATCACCCAAGCCCTAGAACGGAGAATTCAATCAAACATAATATAATAAACGATGAAATAAATTATAGACAGAAATAGATCAAAGTTTAAAATTATATGCAAACCGAAATCTTCGTCCTCAATTCAGAGTGAAATACCAAAAAGAAATAACGAAAAGCTAAACTAAAACCCTCGGTCGAAGCACTGTACGACGCTAGTCCGAACTCCCCCTCATTCTCTCACACATGCGAGTATATATAATATGAATTTGATAAAATTACAATTCAGCCCACATAATTTGAGAATTAAAATTCAACCCAATACCTAATTATAACTGCAGATCATCACCCAATTTCCAAATCTGACCGTTTCCGCCTTTTAGCTTTCAAGGTTCGATCCAATCATTCTCGCTGCTTCGTATTGACTCTCGAATTTCCATAATATTATCCCAAAATGCCTGAAATAAATAAAAACTCGGTGTAGACTCCGAAAATGCAAAATAAAATAAATAAAGCATAAAATATGACAAATATGCATGAAAATTACCTAAACTAATATGCAAATGCAACCCTAAAATATGACTAAAATAGATGCTATCATGGAGATACACAACAAAGTATACCTATAAAGTGGAAGAGGTATGATAACGAGGTATGTATCTGTTCTGTATGTCTTCCTTTATGCAGGCTAGCTAGAGCCTAGGAAGACGAATGGGTGAAGCCATGGAGCGTTCACTCAGGGAGGTTTAAGCTTCTCCACACGATGCCCCCGGATGACATCCCACACTTCCCACCACCGGAGGAACCACCAGATCCACCTATACCTCCGGACAAGGATAAGCCAGGCTAATGCTTAAAGGGAAGTAGGTCGAGCTAACGACTTAAACCCTAGCGCTTACCGGAGGCAATCCGCTATTATTTTTCTTCTTTAATAAATTTTCTTCTGTTTTATTTTCTTTACTTCGTGCAAGGTTTTCTTTCCATTTGATTTCTTTAGGTGATTCAGAGAACTGGAAGCCCACTCGACGTCAACTCCTGATAGACACTTACATTACCTATTTTGAGGATCTGCAGATCTGTCTAGTACGTAAGTCTGTTTCATTACCTTTGTTTTTATATAGTGAGGACACTGTAATGTTTAAGGATGGGGTAGGGAAAAGGCTTACTTTTGTGCATATTTTATCATATTTCTTGAATTTCTCATGCATGGTTACTTTGGATTTATTATTCATCTATATGCTTCATGTTTTATCCAAAGTTTTTTTTTCACCCCCATTGAATTTTTTTTATTAGTGTCATGGAAGCTTTAATAGAACTCGACAATGCAAAATTGGATTCATTAGAGATATAGCATGAAATTGCCTAGTAAAGGGAAGTCATAAAGAAATGCATATTTTTTTATTGAAAACCATGAAATGAGGTAAAATTTGAAGTTGCTTTTGATATGTTGCATGATGAGAGGATGGAGGACTTTATATTTTCCATACAATGCTCGGATTGTTTATATCCCAGCCATAGCTATCCTTATGCATCACAAAAGCCATATTGAGCTTTATTTCATACTTGCTCCACATGATCTAAATATTGCCCATTCTTTACCTTATTTCCGTATCCGGGGATTATGTTGAGAATGGAAGTTACATTATGGAGATTATTTTATGGTGTTTGTGTTGTTATTATATTTGGAGTTTGGCAAGAGAATCATCATATTATGGCAAATTTAATGAGAGAAAGAAAATTTGGTCACCTCAAGAGATAAAGGTAGATCGACCCTGCCTGCGTCGAGATAATAGTTCCGCAGGATGGGACACCAAAGTGAGGATTCCGAAGCACTAAGTATCCGGGGCCATTCATGACACCCATGTTTGCGACTCGTGAGAAGAAAGTGCTGAGGTTAGAGAGGTAAAAGCATTATAGTGAAAAAAGCAATGTGCGATGAGCGAAAGGTGAGAAATAGAATGAAGAAGGAATGTGGTATGAAAATTTGGAAGATACTCCATTTTCCCGGACTATTAGCACCACATGGCCAAAAATATCCCACCTTAAGCCTTTTACCTTTCTACTCCTTATTGAGCTTAAATAAAGTCCTCTTGATTACTGTTGCTTTGTCACTTATGACATGTTTTTGGATAACCCTCCTTTTGTGTCCGAAGTTGCTTTTATTCACAAGCATGGATTTTGTGGCACTAGTACCTTTTCGAGGATGGTAATTGATTGCAGGGCTATATAAGAATGAATCTATATGTTGAGAGTTTGATTTCTTCCCCTGAATGACCATTAAAAGTATTACTTGAGGACAAGAAAGCTTAAGTATTTCTTGACGTCGACCAGAGTCCTAGACGTCGAGTAGACCTGTTCGTCTCGAGTACCTGCAAAAGCAAAAAACAACAATCGATCTCGAGCAGAAACTTTTAATCGAGTATCTCAGTAGTTAACGTCGACCAGTTGGTCGATGTCGAGTAGTCCTGCAGAAACGTTTGTGCGTCGGCAAAGATGGCCGACGAGTGTGAGGATGGAAACGAAGCGTGATAAGAAATAACCCCATGTGTTGAGTTTTTCGAAGACCCAACGAATGACAAATTGTAGGTTGTAAACAAATTAAACGAAAACTTTCAAGACCGGGGTTTGCAACGACAATAACCATGCAAGTGGAATCATAAATCACAAAAGGCGGAAACTTTATCAACAGAGGAAAGGGTTTTCACCAAATCCGACAAGTAGGAATAGAAACCTTTCGATTAATAACCCTAATTGTGTCTATTACTTTTCATAATTAGAATTTATAATCTTCCGAATAGAAATCCTAATTAGTACCCAAGTTTCACAACATGAGTTCTTTAATTTCTCAATCAAACATGAAGCACAAGGAATAGAATAAGATAAAGTACCTTCTTTTGCAATTCGTCAATCCACCGGCATGGCTATTGTCGGGCTCACCCCGACCCTAGAAGTAGGTGGACTACTCATGCCTCATCATCACAATCGACATAATTGCTTGAAAAGAAACTTGCATAAACTAAATTCAAAGTCTTTACAATTACGACACTCCAACATTCGCAAAAGGGCCAAAACCTTAAAACCTTCGAAATCCTAAATTGTATGTGAATAAGTAGCTCTAGAATTTAATGAATAGAAATCAGCCTCAAGGGCTTCATTTATAGGCCTAACTCCTTATTATCCAAGGAAAGAAACATCTATCTAATAATAAAAGATATAAATCTTTGATAAATGATAAAATCGGATATACTCGTCTTTGCTTCATGCCCAAGTAGTCGACTTGAATTCGGATTGGCCCACTCGATCTCGTCCGAACGGAAAATGTAGTCGACGTCGACCAGAGTAGTCGACGCCGAGTAGAATTGTGCTCGATCTCGGATATCTTCAAGGCATCTCGAGTAGTTCTCCTCGTCAGACTCGAGTAAGGTTCTTGCAGTAATCGACGTCGAGTAGACTTGTCGACGTCGAGTACTCGTCGAGCTCGAGTGGTGTGCAGTCTTCATTCCTTAGTTGACCTGGCCTCTAGCTTTAGTCAACATCGAGTAGACTTGTCGACGTCGAGTACATTTCCGCATTCGTCTCCTTCTTTTGGCTTTGTCTCGGAATGGCTCCAAATTCTGCAATATTAAACCAAAACTCGTGTAGACCTCTATTTATGGCAAATAAGCTTATACTACACAAATTTAACATATTCCCAACCAAAAATATGCAAAGTATTTAGAATAAGGAGGGAAAATGTGCACAAAACATGGTTACTTTAGTGGACATCAATCCTCAAGGGTTAAAGTCCTATTTACCCTAGGGAATTTTATTTCTTTTATTTATTTTAATTAGGGATATTTTATCTTAGGAAATAGATAGATATTTTTCATTCCTTGGCCAACAAGGATTGAACCCTATAAATAAAGCCCTTGGGGGCTGGTTTTTATTCATTCAATTTTCCACAAGCAATTGCGTTTACATAGAGTATAAAGAGTTGGCCGAGTTTGAGAGAGAGATTTGGATAGCTTTGGTTATACTCTTTTGACGTTATTTTCACTTTCAAAGTTAGTTCTTTTTATGTCAGTGATGATGTTTGCGATGATGAGGCGCGAGTAGTCACCTTACTTCTAGGGGCGGGGTGAGCCTGATGATTGCCATGTAAGTATGCTTTAAAGGTATGATTTTTATATGATTTTCATCTTCTATCCTATATGCATAATTCTTCTATGAGAGTAGTAGGTAATTCCATATTTATGATATTGAAGCGAAAGTGATCTTATTATGAATTTGGATTAATTATGGAAAATGATAAAACACTTAGGGTATATGCGAGAGCCTCTATATTTCTATTTATTAATGACGAAAGTGTGGTAGGAGGAAATCGAGATTACAAATAAAATATGAATAAACTAAAGCAAAGCAATTTCGTTCCGAGAAAATAATGTTTAAGAGTCCCTCCCGTTGCAGCAAAAGGAAGTCAGGTTCGATCCTCGAGGAACCAAGTCAGCGGATCTCAGATAGCGGAAGAATCACGATCAGAAATCGACTCAGAAGTACTCGACCTCGACTAGGTAGTAGTCGACAGGGGTCAGTACAGTCGAACTCGAGCAGAAATCAGCAAAAGGAGGCACGGGGAGTAGTCCACGTCGACCAGAGTCCCTGACTTCGACTAAACCTGTTTTTCTCCAGTGCCTGCAAAAGCAAAAACAACAATCGATCTCGAGCAGCAACTCTTGATCGAGTATATCAGTAGTCGACTTCGACCAGAGTGGTCGATGTCGAGTAGTCCTGCAATAACCTTTTTGCGTCGGCAAAGATAGCCAAAGAGTATGCAGATGGAAATGAAGCGTGATCAGAAATAAACCAATGTGTTGAGTTTTTCGAGGACCCAACGAACGACATATTGTAGGTTTAATTGTAAAAAAATTAAATGAAAACTTCCAAGACCGAGGTTTGCAACAACAATAATCATGCAAGCGGAATCATAAATCATAAAAGGCATTAACTTTATCAACAAAGGAAAAGGCTTTCACTAAATCCGGCAAGTAGGAATAGAAACCTTTCAATTAATAACCTTAATTGTATCTATTCATCTTCATAATTAGAATTTAAAATCTTCCGAATAGAACCCTAATTACTACCCAAGTTTGACAACATGAGTTCTTTAATTTCTCAATCAAAGGTGAAGCACAAGGAATAGAATAAGATAAAGTACCTTCTTTTGCAATTTGTCAATCCACCGACATGGCTATCGTCGGGCTCCCCCCGACCCTAGAAGTAGGGGGACTACTCACGCCTCATCATAGCAATCGACATAATTGCTTGAAAAGAAACTTACATGAACTAAATTCAAAGTCTTTACAATTCTGGCACTCAAACTTTCGCAAAAGCGCCAACACCCTAAAACCTTCGAAATCCTAAATTGTATGTGAATAAGTAGCTCTGGAATTGAATGAATAGAAATCAGCCCCAAGGGCTTTATTTATAGGCCTATCTCATTGCTATCCAAGGATAGAAACATCTATCTAATCCTAAAAGATATTAAATTGGATAAAAGAAAAATAAATCCTAATGTCAATATCTAAATCTTCATGAGGTAGATAACTGTTGTTGCAGGAGGATGTGTCAAGTATTAAAGTAAATAAAACTAATAAAAGCAAACAACTCCTGTCCAAGCAAATAAATACAAGACTTCCTCCCATTGTAGTAGAAGGCAGTCAGGATCGATCTACGAGGAAGCTTGTCAGCACCCGCCTTTTCAATCCAGAGAACTCTCGAGTAGCTGTACTCGACGTCGACTAATGTAGCACTCGATGTCGACCAGTGTCGTCGATATCGAGTACTGTAAAATCAAAAATTCGCAACGAAAGACAGAACGAAACACGAAATAGGTAGATTTAATTCAATAAAAGAAAAGACTTCCAAGATCGGGGTTTCAATACGACAACGATAACCATATAAAATAATGCATAAGGTATAAAAGATCATGTCTTTTCATCAAATAACTGTCATCATTAACAAATAGGAATATAGAGGCTTTCGCATAAACCCTAATTTTTACTAACCATTTTTCACATAATTAATCCAAGTTGTATTAAGATCACTTTCGCTTCAATAACACAAACAAGGATCACCTTCAACTTTCGCAAAAGAATCCTGCTCCTAGGGATAGAAGACGAAATTGCATCAAAAGATTATACCTTTATCGCATTACCTTACATGGCTACCGTCGGGCTCACCATAAAAAACATCAATATCATAAAAGAAATAACAAACATCAATATCATAAAAGAAATAACTAATTGCATTAAATAAAACTGAAGAAAGTGCAAACCGAGCAAAGCCATATCCCTTCCGCTCTCTTTGCTCCACTCGTCCTCTCTCTCTCTCTCTCTCTCTCTCTCTCTCTCTCTCTCTCTCTCTCTCTCTCTCTCTCTAACTCTCGAAAAGAACACTTTGTAACACTTGTGGCTTGGATTATTGGATGATTATAAAAACCAGTCCCTAAAGCCTTATTTATAGTGTTCAACCTTAGCTAATCTAGGGAAGAACAATCTATCTATATCTAAAACTTTCTATTTAAAAACATAAGATAAAACTTAATGATTAAAGGAAATAAATCTATAAGGGAACTATAATAATGTGGATAAATCCCTCTTGGACTTGATAGATCTTCATGTGGATCGATAGAATTTCACATATCTTCACTTGCAAGTAGTCTATCTTCTCGTACTCCACTCGATCTCGGACTCGGATTCGTCACTGGGGTACTCGACTTCAACTAGATGTAGTCGACGTCGACTAGCACTTTCTTCTCCTGGATTGTACTCGAGCTCGGGCACCTGGTGCACTCGACGTGTGTACTCGACATCGAGTAGGGTTACTCGACGTTGAGTAGCTCTGGGCTCGTCGAGTGGATATGTGCTCGTCTCGTGCTTGACTGGCCTGATGTACTCGACTTCGACTAGGTTTAGTCGACGTCGACTAGGACTGTGTCGAGTGCTCTTTCTCGTTTTCTGCTCAATTTGCCCTGTTTCAGCCGCTCCTTGACTTCGGGCATTCTGTAGTTGACTTCGACATTTTCCTCCTTTCTCTGAATTGTTGTAATTTGCATCGATTTCCGCGAAATAAAACAAAAACTAGTGTAGACTCCATAATTTGGCAAATAAGCATAAACTACATAGATTCTGTATAATTCTAACCCAAATGCATGAAATGCAGACATAAATCGATATAAAAGTAAGTATGGAACATGGCGAATTAGATTCACAACAAAAACCCCATACTTAAGCTTGCTTTTCCTCAAGCAATACTTTTAATGGTCATACAGGGGAAGAAATCAAAACTCTCAACATATTAGATTCATTCTTATATAACTCTGCAATCAATTACCAACCTTGAAAAGGTACTTCTGTCACAAATCCATGCATGTGCAATAAAAGCAAATTTACACACAAAAGGAGGGTTATGCAAAAACATTCATTCGTGACAAAGCATTAATAATCAAGAGGACTTTAATTTAAGCTCAATAAGGAGTAGATAGGTAAAAGGCTAAATGTAGGATATATTTGGCAATGTGGTACTAATAATCCGGGAAAGTGGAGTAATTTCCAAACATTCATACCACATTTCTTCTTCCTTTGATTTCTCACCTTTCGCTCATTCGCTCATTGCTTTTTTTCAACATTATGCTTTTACCTCTCTAAACTTAGCATTGTCTTCTCGTGAGTCACAAACATGGGTGTCATGAATGGCCCCGGATACTTAGTGCTTCGGACTCTTTACCTTGGTGTCCCATCCTGTGGAATTATTATCTCAACGAGGCAGGGTCGATCTACCTTTATCTCTTGAGGTGACCGGATTTTCTTTCACTCATTAAATTTTCCATATTTTTGAAACTTTTCCTGTCAAACTCCGATAATGATATAACAACAACACAACAACCATATAATAATCTCCATAATATGACACCATTCTCAACATAATCCCCGAATGGAAATAAGGTAAAGAATGGGCAATATTCAGAACATGTGGAGCAATATAATGTAAGGCATAATATGGCTTTTGTGATGCATAAGCATTGGTAAGGCAAGGATATAGAATAAGCTCATATGGAAAATATAAAGTCCTCCATCCTTTTATCATGCAACATGTCAAAAGCAACTTCAATTTTGTCTTCTTTCATGTCTTTCAAGAAAATAATCCACTTCATTATGACTTCCTTTTACTAGGCAATTTCATGCTATATCTCAAATGAATCCAATTTTGCATCGTCGAGTTCAATATAACTTCCATGACACTAATCAAAAATTTTCAATGGGGGTGATATTTATAAACTTTGGAAAACATGTATATATGCACTTAGATTGATAATGAATTCCAAAATAGCCATGTATAAACAGTTCGAAATTTAACATAAACGTGTACACACATAATGTCAAATATTGTCAAATATGCACAAAGTAAGCCCTTCTCCCACCCCATATTTAAACATTACAGTGTCCTCACTGTATAAAAACAAGGGTAAAGAAAGAAACTCGCTAGATAGGTGTGCAAGAGGTCGAAATCTAGTGTGAATGCTGCTGCAGAAGTGGTCGATATCGAGTAGGAGTAGTCGACGTCGACTACAACTACTCGACATCGAGTACAGTTGAACCTCAAGATGGCCATTCTTCGACCACAGGCTCCTTTCCTTGTGATGGGTGGTCGACGCCAAGTAGGTTACTCGACGTCGAGTACTTTTGTAGCTTTTCCGTACCTGCAAGAATCGTTAGACAGAAAATATCCACAATAGAAAAACCTAAAATTAATGTTTTTAAAACGAAAAACCAAAATGTCCAAAAATTCAAAAACGAATTGCCTTTTTTACAAGCTTTAGACATTATAGTCGCTAGGCCAACTTTCTCCATTAAAGCTCAAGGTGGAATCTGCAGGGCCCATGTGGCCTGGGCTTCAAACAAGACTCCATTCTTGTCCATTAGTTGTAGTCCTCCTGAATGGATCTTGTTCACCGTGAAAGGTCCCATCTTTTTCTTGTTGAATTTGTTGGGAATCCAATAATCCTTTGATTTAGAGACATAGACTTTGCCTCCGAATTCATACTCCTTAGGCTCATAATTGGAAACCCTGCATAATCGCACATACCAAGGCAAACCTCTCCCATGTATAGATAAATCTTTAATTGAAATAGGGGAAGAGATGTTTGTACCTTGGCTTACCGTCGCGAAATCAGCGTTCGGGACCTCTTGATCTAGTCGACTTCGAGTAGTGGTACTCGACGTCGAATGCTTTTCGTCGTGTGGTGGCTTGCTCTTCGAGGAAGGAGGGATCGAGGACCCCTGTATCTGGTCGACATCGAGTAGCCTACTCGACGTCGAGTACTGCTCGGCTTCGGGTAGTTTACTCGATGCTGGTCGAGTCGATGGGGGCTTCTGGATCTGGTCGACGTCGACTAGAGTAGTCAACGTCGAGTACTTCTAGTCGACTTTGACCCTATAATTAAGACCTAACAACGAATTTGAATAAAAATTAGTCGATATCGACTGACCTGGGTCGATGTCGAGTAGATCTTCTGTATCGTCGTTCAGAATCGCCATGATTTCCTCCACCTAGGCTTCCATGTCCCTCTTTTCCAATTCCTCGGGAGTCATATTTCTTACCTTTGGCTCCCCGTAAATGATGTACCTAGCTGATGTTGATTTGACCTCTTCCATGGGACCTGTACACCTTTTAATTTTATTAAAAGAGTACTCAATTACCTCATCGCTTATGTTGGCATCCACCGTCGCCAAAAAGGGCATTCCTAATATAATTGGACTAGCAGGGTGCTCTGCCATATCTATAAATAGAAAATCAGCAGGGACAAATAACTTACCTACTTGCACCGGTACATTGTCCACCATGCCTGTTGGGATGACCACAATGTTGTTTGCCATGTATAATTTTGCATCCACAGGCTCTAAGGCACCTATCTTGACTTTGGACTAGATTGATAGAGGCATAATACTTACACTGGTTCCTAAGTCATACAAAGCATTAAATTTGTATTGACCAAATCCAATGGTTATAGCAAACTTACCTGGATCTGGCCTTTTCTCTAGAACGTTGATGGACGGTTTTTAGCCACGTAAACCGTATCAAAGTAAAACTCAAACCTACAAACTAGTATAGCAAGTAATTAAGAGGTCGATCCCACAGAGAATCAAGTATTTCTCAGCAAAGTGTATTTACCAATTAGTAGAAAGGGGGGTTTTGGTTGATTGAAATAAGAAAGAAAACAAAGTAAAATATAAACAGATTGATGCAAAACAATTTAGAGAAGATCGCTCTACCTACAACTATCCACTTTATTTGGTTGAATTGATATTGTAACTTTCTCTTGTCCTTTTAGTCTTCCTATGAATGCCCTTGTCCCAACCTAATATAGTTACTAGTCCAACCAGTCCTAGAAACCCTTATCAATCAAACAGTCCCTAAAGAAGGATTTAACCCAATTGATAGCTTTAAGTTCAGAGATTAACCAAGGTATTTGCAGTTCCTAAAGAGGGATTTAATAACAGATCCAACTTCCTACTCATTCAATTAGTTCAACCAGCCTTAAAGGAACAAGTTTGCTACTTAGGTTAAGGTTCACAACCAGGAATATACAAAACATTAACAATTGAATTGATTCTAACTAGTTGCGCAGGCTAGATAGAATAAAAGAATAAAACATGCAAGCACAAAGAAGTTGAAACATTCAATATAGGAAATAAGGAACAAGGTTCAGAAACTCACAATCAATCCAAATAAATTAAGCTTCAAATTGCAAGTAGAACGAAGAGAGTTTAGTCGCCCATGGCGAACATCGCTCTCTCTCCAATTGTCTAATAGAACATAGAATAGAGTAGAAGTGATCTCAAAATAACTTAATTTCAGCCTTATAATAGATCCAAGTCGGCCACAAAACACAAAACAATAACTAGGGTTTTTATTAAATGAAACACAACGCATAATCGCTGACGACAAATGCTGCGGCCGCGGCATGGTTACTGCGGCCGCGACATCAACTTCTCTTCCACAGCCCGCGACATCCGTACTGGCGGCGGCCGCGGCAAACATGCTGCGGCCGCTACATTGGTCTTTCAAGGAAAATCAGTCTCGAATTTGCTCTTGTTGTCAACAGGAAAGTTGTAGCTCGTTGAAAGAGCTTTCCAACACATGGTCATAATTGTCAATCGGACAACCAATGCCTCTAGAAAGTGCAAAACAAGTTCAGCATGTATGGCGACAACTTATGCAGATTTGTTCTTCGTTTAGGTTCGCTTCTTCTTCTCAGGACCTCTTGAGATCTTCATGTAAGCTTTTTCGATCAACTAGACATTCTCATCTAATGCGTTATCAACCCATGTCTCCTCCTCGAATCCACAGTAATCTGAAATAATCAATAAAAGCATGTAGATTCCGACTCCACCAACATAGAGAGCAAATGTGCAAATTCTACTTAAATCATGCAGGATATGCATCTTAACTAAGCTAAATGCAACCTATTATGCCTACTTAAATGCATGCTATCAAACCCCCCCACACTTAAGCTTTTGCTTGTCCTCAAGCAATGAAAAACAAATATAGAATTAATCATCCCACAAATAAGATCTTCATGCTATAATTTTATAAAAGCAACATCAAGCAATAGGAAACATGAATAAGAGAACAAATATCCTAGAAAATATGTGAGCGATCCAATAGTAAAGGAAAATTTAATCCAACCTCACCGGGACAATGTGTTTCACTCAAGCTCTCATGTGTTTAGGCTTTAAAAGCCATCTCTCAACTTAATCCAAAATGCTCTATACACCGTTAAAGTTATCACTTGCAAACAACATCATAAGGACTTTTATAGGGTTGTAATGGGGCTTTGGTATGAACATAAGGCATGAGAAATATTTAGGCTTGTGGTGCTAAAAATCAAGGAAAAAGGAACAACAACCAACCAGAACAACACCAAAACTTCTATACTTCGCAAACCATTCCAATAACAGAAACTCCAATACACATCAATAAGCACTCTTCGATTTCAATAGCCATACAACTAATGTCATTGGCTTGACTTATTCTCAATCTCAAGACCTTATCTCTCAGACATCGTCAAGGCCTCAGTAGCCTATCATATTCCTGTGCACACATCTTACAATGAACATCATAGCACAGTAGATTGAAAGTATAAAATGTGGAACTCAAGAACCCTTTCAATCTATCAAAGAGTCTAGCATGACTCTCTACAAAAGGAATATGATACCACCAGCACAGTTCTGCTGGTGGCTTCTCAAAATAGCAATCAAAAGGATCAAGACCATCACCATTACCCTCAAAATTGCAAAAGTTTACCTTTATTACCTCTTGAGCCTCATCTGATTGCTCTAGACCTGGTTAATCAATGGGCAAGCTCAGAATGGGTGTTGGAGATGGAGTAGGAGACACATCACATGTAACCTCATGCGTCGACTCATGAGATTCCAAGACATGAAGCACTAGACCATCTCCTCCATCAGATAAGAAACTATCGTTGTCTGCAACCAATTCCTCCTCATTCGGCATGTCATTGTCATGTTGAAACCACATAGGAGGGAATGAACTAAGTGTAATGAGTTCGATAGGATCTTCCATTCTTGCATCATTTAAAGACTCAAGGGGTGGTGGGGTGGGTTTCTCAAAATCAAGAGAAGAAGACGTCGATGTGGGCTCATTATTAGCAGTGCGGCGATCGCCGCCCTCCTGTGGCGGTTGCCGCTCCTCAGAATTTTCACCCTCCATTACGACTTCAACTCCTTCTTCTAAGCCCCTTTCCTTCTCACCTTTTGCACTTAAAATTTGAATGAGTTTGTTCATCTCATTGTCCAAGCTCTTACTGCTATCAGCTTGCTCTTGCAACACTTGTGTAAGACTACGGAATGGATCCTCCTGGTATGTGACAGAGTTCTCCATTGGCGGAGGAGACGTGGTGAGCAATTCTTCTTGTGCAGCATGGTAATCCATACAACAGAAAAAATCCCTCAACCCCGACAATCCTCCTAGCCGCTTCAAGCCTCCGTTACTCATGTACTCAGCAAGCGCTCGCGTCTTAACAGTCATCCCATTAATTATGCACATAATCATATCTCGGATGCTGAATTGACAACCCCATGAACCAAGGTCGTCAACATACTCATGCAATCTAATGAAGTATTGGTGAAAGTTCTCACCTTCAAACCGTGTTAATCTCAACATCTTAAAAAGTTAGTAGCAAGGGCGTTGTGAACCATAAGATAGGTTCACAACAGTTTAGATATATGCACAAAAATCAATAAATACAAATAACATATAAATAAACTTGATTCCCCGGCAACGGCACCAATTTCATGGACGGTTTTTAGTCGCATAAACCGCATCAAAGTAAAACTCAAACCTACAAACTAGTATAGCAAGTAAGTAAGAGGTCGATTCCACAGAGAATCAAGTATTTCTCAGCAAAGTGTATTTACCAATTAGTAGAAATGGGGGTTTTGGTTGATTGAAATAAGAAAGAAAACAAAGTAAAATATAAACAGATTGATGCAAAACAATTTAGAGAAGATCGCTCTACCTACAACTATCCACTTTATTTGGTTGAATTGATATTGTAAATTCCTCTTGTCGTTTTAGTCTTCCTATGAATGCCCTTGTCCCAACCTAATATAGTTACTAGTCCAACCAGTCCTAGAAACCCTTATCAATCAAACAGTCCCTAAAGAAGGATTTAACCCAATTGATAGCTTTAAGTTCAAAGATTAAACAAGGTATTTGCAGTCCCTAAAGAGGGATTTAACAACACATCCAACTTCCTACTCATTCAATTAGTTCAACCAGCCCTAAAGGAACAAGTTTGCTACTTAGGTTAAGGTTCACAACCAGGAATCTACAAAACCTTAGCAATTGAATTGATTCTAACTAGTTGCGCGGGCTAGATAGAATAAAACAATCAAACATGCAAGCACAAAGAAGTTGAAACATTCAATATAGGAAATAAGGAACAAGATTCAGAAACTCACAATCAATCCAAATAAAGCTTCAAATTGCAAGTAGAACGAAGAGAGTTTAGCCGCCCATGGCGAACATCGCTCTCTCTCCAATTGTGTGATAGAACGTAGAATAGAGTGGAAGTGATCTCAAAATAACATAATTTCGGCCTTATAATAGATCCAAGTCGGCCACAAACCACACAAAACAATAACTAGGGTTTTTATTAAATGAAATGCAGTGCATAATTGCCGACGACCAATGCTGCGGCCGCGGCATTGTTGCTGTGGCCGCGGCATCAGCTTCTCTTCTACAACCCGCGACATCCATACTGGCCGCGGCCGCGGCAAACATGCTGCGGCCGCTGCATTGGTCTTTCACGGAAAATCAGTCTCGAATTTGCTCTTGTTGTCAACAGGAAAGTTGTAGCTTTTTGAAAGAGCTTTCCAACGCATGGTCATAATAGTCAATCGGACAACCGAGGCCTCCACAAAGTGCAAAATAAGTTCAACATGTTTGGCGACAACTTCTGCAGACTAGTTCTTCGTTTAGCTTCGCTTCTTCTTCTTAGGACCTCTTGAGATCTTCAAGTAAGATTCTTCGATCAACTAGACATTCTCATCTAATGCGTTATCAATCCATGTCTCCTCCTCGGATCCACATTTATCTGAAATAATCAATAAAAGCATGTAGATTCCGACTCCACCAACATAGAGAGCAAATATGCAAATTCTTCTTAAATCATGCATGATATGCATCTTAACTAAGCTAAATGCAACCTATTATGCCTACCTAAATGCATGCTATCAAACGTCCATCTGGCTGCACTCCTCTGCGATCTCAGCCATTGATCACTTTTTGCCTAGAATCTCCTTGGGGAACTTTACATACGATGGCATCTCATGAAGAGCTTATGTGAAGGGAATGGTGACATTCAGCCTTTGAAGCATCTTCACAAAACGTTGAAACATCTTTTCCGCTGGGTCCTTCTGAGATTTCGTTGGGAATAGCAGCGTTTTCTTCGTCAGAGATGCAGGAGTGTTGTCGACATGGGCAGAAGGGTGGTCGACGTCGACTGGAGGCTCCTCGACGTCGACTACAATAGTCGATTTCTGGGCAGGTGCAGCATTTTGGTCGATGTGGAGTAGATTGTTCTCGACGTTGAGTAGAGTCTGGTCGACGTTGACTGGCTTACTCGACGTCGAGTAGTTTTTACATCCTTCTGCTCCGCGTTTTGCTCGGATGTTTGTGTCTGTCGCCTACTCTTTAGATTCATATCAGCTACCTGTCCTGTAGACTTACTTGTAGGATTAGGTTCAGAGGATCCAGGGAGCGTACCCGACTACTTGGGGACGGATGTTGCCAATTGACCAATCTGGGTCTCAATAGATTTCCGCCAGATATCAATCTCCATAAGTCTACAGTTGATGCCATGCAGTTGAGTTTGGATAAAATTGATCAAATGCTTGCTATCCGAATGATTCCTCTACACCTCCTTAAGAATAACCTGCATATCATCCTTCTTACCTTCTCTGTCAGGGTGACCAGGAGCTCTGTAGGGCGGGGGTCTCTTTGATGCTGGGGCTGGCGATAGTGGCTCTAGTTCTGCTGTTGCTGATGCTGCCCTAAGTAGTTTCCCCCCGCATACCTCACCTCTTCGTGGGTTTTAGCCATGAGTATTTGATCTCCATGTGGGCACGCAGTAGTGTGGTGCCTCACAGACCCACATTCCAAACAAGGTTTATCTTTAGAAAGGAATTTAACTTGTTTGGTAAGGCGACGTACCCGATCGTTATGAAACTGGTCCCTAACGTCTAGATCAATCTCTTTAGGTAGCACATATAGAGGCATAGATGGGGCGGGCCTTTCATACCTTTCGTCGCCAAAGGCCGCAGAAGTCCCATATGTGTTATCATAATTCGCCAGTGTCTCAAAGGTCTCCCAAGCACGTCATGGGGTGTACTCGAGATACCTATAGGCGGTGTAATTGTTGATCTGATCCTTAGTAGATTCATCCAGGCAGTTGAAGATGATATCCTGGATGACGTAGGGTGGCTGTCCGTGCGTAGGACAGGATTTTAGAAGCCTTTTGTAGCGCTCCCAAACTTGTGCTAATGTTTCCCCTAGCTTTTGTCTGAAAGCCGTGATCTATTGTCTGAGCGCAGATGTCTTTGCAGGAGGAAAGAACTTGTTAACGAACAAGTCATGTAGCTCGTACCAAGTGCGAATTGATCGTGCTAGCAATTCTTCGAGCCACTGTGAGGCTGTTCCTGCAAGGGACCAACGAAAAGCCTTTAGTTTTAGGTATTCTAGATTAGCATCATCTGCAATTGATTCACATAAATCTAGAAAAGTTATAACATGCTCTAAAGGACATTCATTGGGACTTCACCTAAATTGACTCCTCCTAATTTCAGTAATAAAAGAAGGACGAATTTCATAATTAACAGAGGGAAGAACGATCGGTGATTGTGGAACTTCCAAAGTAGGATGTAGATACTCCTTTGTGTTGGCTGGGACATGCCCAATCTACTCCTCAAGTTCCCTTCTCGCGTTGACTTCGCGATCTACCCTTGTTTTCCACCTTTGCTGATTTTGTGTATATCCCGCCTCTCGTCGTGTGTGTTTTGCTTCTCTGGTGGTTAATTCCTCAATGCGTAAGCGGAGTTGCTCAAGCTCCTGCGCTGGTGTGAGCTGGACCTCATTCTCATTGTGTGTTTGCGACATCCTCCTTAACCTTTGTCGAAGATGGAAGTATTGCTCTGATTCGAGAATAAGGTCAATAGGTGTGCGATCAGTTATTCGCATGCACCTGCAAAACAAAAACAAAAAAGAAAGTGGAAAAAGGAACTAAAAAGGGCGTTATTAATTTCTTCCCCGGAAACGACGCCAATTTGTTATTGTAGGAGGATGTGTCAAGTATTAAAGTAAATAAAACTAATAAAAGCAAACAACTCCTGTCCAAGCAAATAAATACAAGACTTCCTCCCATTGTAATAGAAGGCAGTCAGGATCGATCCACGAGAAAGTTTGTAAGCGCCCGCCTTTTCAGTCCTGAGAACTCTAGAAATTGACTCAAGATGTATTTTACGTCGACTGGTGTCCTCGACGTCGACTACTCAATCGATTAGAAATTGCAAAATAGAGAAAACAGAATGCAAGAACGAAGCAAAGACAGTCGACCTCGAGTAGTTGTACTCGACGTCAACTACTGTAGCACTTGATGTCGACTAGTGTCGTCGATCTCGAGTACTGCAAAGCCAAAAATTCGCAACGAAAGACAGAACAAAACACGAAATAGGTGGATTTAATTCAATAAAATAAAAGACTTCCAAGATCGGGGTTTCAATACCACAACGATAACCATGTAAAATAATGCATAAGGTATAAAAGATCATGCCTTTTCATCAAATAACTGTCATCATTAACAAATAGGAATATAGAGGCTTTCGCATAAACCCTAATTTTTACTTACCATTTTTCACATAATTAATCCAAGTTGTATTAAGATCACTTTCGCTTCAATAACACAAACAAGGATCACCTTCAACTTTCGCAAAAGAATCATGCTCTTAGGGATAGAAGACGAAATCGCATCAAAGGATTATACCTTTATCGCATTACCTTACATGGCTACCATCGAGCTCACCCCGACCCTAGAAGTTGGGTGACTACTCTCTTCTTATCATAACAAACATCAATATCATAAAAGAAATAACTAATTGCAATAAATAAAACTGAAGAAAGTACAAACCGAACAGAGCTAGATCACTTCCGCTCTCTTTGCTCCACTTGGCCTCTCTCTCTCTCTCTCTCTCTCTCTCTCTCTCTCTCTCTCTCTCTCTCTCTCTCTCTCTCTCTCTCTCTCTAACTCTCGAAAAAACTCTATGCAACACTTGTGGCTTTGATTGTGGTGTGATTCTAAAAACCAGCCCCTAAAGCATTATTTATAGAGTTCAACATCAGCTAATCTAGGGAAGAACAATCTATCTATATCTAGAGAACTCGATGTCGAGTAGCTCTAGGCTCCTCGAGTGGATCTCTACTCGTCTCGTGCTCGACTGGCCTGATGTACTCGACTTCAACTAGGTTTAGTCGACGTCGACTAGGACTATGTCGAGTGCTCATTTTTGTTTTTTGCGCGATTTGTCCTGGTTCAGCTGATCCTTGACTTCAGACTTTCTGTAGTTGACTTCGAGCTTTTCATCCTTTCTCTGAATTGCTGTAAATTACCTCGATATTTGTGAAATTAAACAGAAACTAGTGTAGACTCCATAATTTGGCAAATAAGCATAAACTACATAGATTCTTTATAATTCTAACCCAAATCCATGAAATGCAGACATAAATCGATATAAAAGTAAGTATAGAACATGGCGAATTAGGCTCACAACAATAACTCTTCTCCAATGATGATAGAACTTGATAAAATCGGATATACTTGTCTTTGCTTCGTGCCCGAGTAGTCCACTCGTCCTCGGATTGGCCCACTCGATCTCGGCCCAATGGAAAATGTAGTCGAAATCGACCAGAGTAGTCGACGTCAAGTAGAATTGTGCTCGATCTCAGCTATATTCAAGGCATCTCGAGTATTTCTCCTCGTCGGACTCAAGTAAGGTTCCAGCAGTGGTCGATGTCGAGTACACTTGTCGATGTCGAGTACTCTTTGAGCTCAAGTGATGTGCAGTCTTAACTCCTTAGTCGATATTGCTTTCAGCTTTAGTCAACATCGAGTAGTCTTGTCGGCGTCAAGTACATTCCTGCATTCGTCTCCTTTTTTTGGCTTTGTCTCGGAAAGGCTCCAAATTCTACACTATTAAACCAAAACTCGTGTAGACCTCTATTTCTAGCAAATAAGCTTATACTACATAAATTCTACATATTCCCAACCTAAAATATGCAAAGTATTTAGAATAATAAGCGAAAATGTGCACAAAAACATGATTACTTTAGTGGACATCAAATCACCCCATACTTAAGCTTGCTTGTCCCCAAACAATAACTTGGATGGTTATTTAGGGAAAACCTACAAAAACTCTCAACATAGTGGACTCATTGACATATTACCCAACACTCATTTGTCATCCTTGAAAAGGTACTTAATGCCTTCAAGTCTGTGCTTGTGAATGAAAAGCAATTTCTCTGCACAAAAGGAGGTTATGCAAAACAATTTTTCTGTGATAAAGCAACAATAATCAAGAGGACTTTATTTAAGCTCAAAAAGGAGTAGATAGGTAAAAGGCTAAAGGTGGGCATTTTTTGGCCATGTGGTGTTAAATTGGGGAAATAGAGTAATTTCCAAACTGAATTACCACATTCCTTCTTCATAAGAGTCCTCACCTTTCGCTCATTTCCTCGATGCTTTTTTCCAATAATAATGCTTTTACCTCTCTAACCTCAGCACTCCCTTCTCGCGAGTCGTAAACATGGGTGTCATGAATGGCCCCGGATACTTAATGCTTAGTACTCCTTACCTTCGTGTCCCATCCCGCGGAACTATTATCTCAACGCAAGCAGGGTCGATCTACCTTTATCTCTTGAGGTGACCGGATTTTTTTTCTCTCATTAAATTTTCTATAGACTTTGAAATCATCCTGCCGAACTCCAATAATGATGATATAACAACACAAACACCATACAATGTCTCCAAAAAATGATTTCCATTCTCAACAAAATCCCCGGATAGGTTATAAGGTAAAAAATGGGCAATGTAAGGCATATGTGGAGAAATAATGATATAAAGACATGTAAGGCTTATAATATGGCTTCTGTTATGCAATTAGGTATAGGTATGGCAAGGATTATAAAAATGAGCATATATGGAAAATATAAAGTCCTCAATCCTCTGATTGTGCAACATGTCAAAAGCAACATCAATTTTACCTCACTTTTGTGGTTTTACCTAAAAAATTGCACTTTATTGAGACTTCCCTTTTCTAGGCAATATTGTGCAATATCTCTAACAAATCCACTCTTGCATCGTCGAGTCTTGCCTTGCCTTCCATGACTCTTTTCTTTGAACTCTTGCAAGCTTGGGTGACGTCCTCACAACTCTCATAAAATGCTTTGAATATCATAAGATAAAAATATGCAATCACAATATCCAAAATTATGATGCCATTATAAACTCACAAGAGAGTTGTTCCATGTCCTAAACCATAAAAATACAAACCATGCAATAAAGTAGAAAATACAATCCAAAAACAACCAAAGGAGTCAAATGTCGTAAACATAGTTTACCCCACCCTATACTTAAAATAGACAGTGTCCTCACTGTCATAAATAAAATCCAAGGGAGAAGGGAAACTTACTAAAGTCGAATTGCAGGAACTCTAATGTGGTGGCGGTGGTGGATGTGGGAACCGTGGGAGCTGAGGCCAATCTCATGGGGGAAACAGATACTATGGATACCCTGTCTGGCGGTCAGGAGCTCCTCCTTGGGAAGAGCTACCAAGATGAAAGTGGGAAGGGCCTCCATGATCGAAGGTGCTCCCCTGCTAGTGGAAATGTGGGGGGTATCCCCCGCACTGCTGCTCCAGTCGGTCGAAGCGATCCATCATGACGGAGTGGAAGTGCTCCTAGCAGCTATCCATAGTGGCATAGCTCAAGCGTATGCTGACCAACTCCTCATGGATGACCTCCTGGTTCAGTTGTATCGGAGGCATCTGGGCCGCTAGATCGTCCGGATGCCCTCTAGCGTAGTGAGGCTGCTGGGTGTGGTGGGAGGGCATCTGGTGTTGGGAGTAGTACCAGTGGTGGGAGCCCTATGGACTATCAGCTCTGTCATCGTCGTCGTTGTTGTCTGGCTGTGGATCCACCTCCGTAGGGGCGGAATCCAGATGATCATAGAGTTCTGGATGGTCCCGCGGAGTGGGGTCGACCGTGGGGTTGATGTCGGGGTGGTCAAGAATCCCCATCCAGGTCGTGTACCAGTCGCGAATATGGTGCAGATCCATGAGACCCTGACGGATCTATATTCGTGAAACACGATGCACCCATATGTTCCCTGAGCGGGCTATGATGTTGCCCTTCCTAAGTGATTCAGTATCAATACACATAAGCTCAAAATGGGTATACCTTTCTAGGCAGATATCCAAGTGTATGGCTAGGACAGCCACCATGTTGCCCTCATAGATCTGTCCGCCAGCATCCCTGCGCTCGATGTAGTGCTGGAGCCAAGCGTGAACTAGCGGCAGATGCTCTGATTCGAAAAGCATCCTCCGCATGCACTCCAGCTCATGGTAGTTGGGCCGCCTTAGCTTAGAGCAGGCCCAAAGAGTGCTCCCTAAGATCCGTAGGATGGTGGCGAAGAGGGGGCTGGCAATGTTGTAGGAGTAGGTGGTGGAGGAGTTCGGTCCCAGCTCCCCTGTCAAATAACGTCACATGACGTTTGCGTTCTAAATGTGAAAAGCACTGGCGGTGTGGACGAAGCTGAATGCAATGCTCATCTCCTCGAGTGTGAGGCGAAAAGGGCGGTTGCCCAGCTGGAAAGCAACCAGGCGGTGAAAGGCAGCTGAGTCAAGTACCTGGAGAGTTGCCAGGAACTCCCTAGTCAGTGTCAAGTAGTGATAATCGAGATGCTCAACGAGCCGCTCAACGTCGATCCATCCAAATGCCTCTACGTCTCAGTCCTATGACTGAATATTTTTTATGTATATAAGGAAAAGTTCTGTCTTTCTTCAACATCCAACGATGGATGCCTAGCAGATCCATACTAGGCCGGTGGTACCAGCGTGCCTGAGAGGCCCGAAGAACAAGCTCCTCTACCAGCTCACGGGTAGCTGAGTCAGCCATCCTCAGATGGTCCATGTCTGGGTGCATCATATAGTTATTAAAAATAGCCTGAAATAATATCAAATAAGCCTAGGCTAGTTCATATTGCCAGACTTGCATAAACTCACATAATATGCAAAAAATAAAGCAAATAGGTGCATCATATATATATGTAAGTTATCAAAAGAAGAACAAATTCAAGAAATTGCAAATAAATCAATTATGACTTCCTAAATCCCAAATTTCATGAATTTTATTGACAACATGCAAGAACTTAGTATAACAATAATATAGATTAATAAAATTCAGCATATATAAAAAATAATTCATCCCCAAATATAACTGTTATCATCACCCTAAATAATCAATTTCAATTTCCCGCGCAAATTTCAAACGCTAAACTATCAAGATTTCAATCAATATCAAATCTCTAGCTATGTTCTCAAGCATAAATTCAAATCTGAAAAATAAAGAACATAGAGAGAGAAATCATACCAGAAGAGTTGCAAAGTGTGGGCTGAAATATGAAAATATAGAAAATTAGGGGAGGGGGTGTACGGTTTTTTCAAGAAAACAATGGGGAGGGCCCTATTTTTGAATCTGTCAGAGGCAGGGGAGGGACTGTTAGTAACGGCGAGGTTGTGATGGTGCTCGGATGTGGCGGATCCGGACTACAGGGGGGCCGGAGTAGTGGTTAGGTGACCGGAGTTGCTCGGATATGGTGATGTGGTGGTCGGATCTGGGCTACTGTTTGCAGTTTCTGCGAGCGAGGGAAGAAAACTGCGAGAGGGGGATGCTTGAAACTAGGCTCGTGGCGACGCCGGATATGGTGTGCAGTGGTGGCTGGCGTGAGGGACAGCGAGAGTGAGCAGGGAGAATGGAGAGCAAGGGTCGGAGGAGCGAGGGGGGAGAGATAGCGGCTGAGGGTTTTTATTGGTCGAGGTCGAGAAAGTGAATAGGAGAGAGGAGGGTTCCGGGGGGTTGAAATAAAAATAAAATATAACACAAAATTAAACTTAATAAAAAACGCGTTCCCTATATACACCGCAAATGGTTCGTCAGATTGGACGTTGTAGCAACATTGGATTAGACGTTAACGCTGCTATAACGTCCAATTTGACGTTGTAGTTGTTGGTAAAAATTACACAAGGGGAGGGGATCCGACGTTGCAACAACGTCGGTACGGACGTTGTTGCAATGTTGGATCAGACGTTGCAACCTGGATCCCAAACGGTCTCCGTCGGGCTTAGCAACGTTCATTTGGACGTTGCTACGACGTCAGATTTAACGCTGTTGCTAAGTACAAATCCCTGAAGGCAAACTAAGGGCGGCCTTGGCAACGTCTACTTTGACGTTGTCACAACGTCGTATTCGGCGTTGTCACAACATCAGATTTGACGTTGTGACAACTTCCAAATTTCCCCCAATCAACCACCCCTATAAAAGGGAATGAGGACAGGATTTGAATAACTCAACACAACAATTTCACATTCTCATTCCTTACATATTTTCATTCATTTCACATTTTCATTCCGTCCACATTTTCAATCCTTCCATGGAGTCGGTTACATCTGGAATAGTAGGCTCCACGGACATAATTGATTTTGTAATCGAAAGGGTTCGGTACCCAATGCCCCTGGAGGAGTACAAATGTGCTTGCAGCAGTCCAGAATATAGAGGCATGCATCCATGCGCGTTGTTTCGGGTCGTTTGTGAAAAAGAGAATCACATTTCTGCACCCTTGCGGCTCGGGTGTTTGGACTGCAATGATTTTCATCCGGGCATTCGTGGAGCCTACGAGTGGAAGGTTGGAGATCTTCTACTTCAACATATCCGATCATTCTTCACCGATGTAAACAGAGGTGACCATGTTGACGTGGCTCAAACGGCAGGGATACTTGTGAGGGAAGCAAATATGGAGGTTGGAAGCTTTCCATTCAACGAGTTAAAGATTAAAATCATTCCGAAGACGAATTAAGAATAGGCTGGTCGATATGAAGAAAAAATTATGTTGTTATCCATATTGTATTTGGTAGTTTTGGTAATTCCTTGATGTATGTAATTTGTTAGTTTTAGTAATGCATCGATGTATAATATGATCGTTATCTATGAATTGAAGTGTTTGCATATGATTGCTTGTTGTTGTGATCGGGTAGAAACCATCGAAAATAATAACGCAAACAACACGAAATACAAAAATATAGTATACCGACAAAATACGAAATGTATGTGTGGGTAGGCGCACATGAAATGCTTATACAACTGGTCTAGCTGGGGATGCCTGACCAATGCCAGAATGGTCTGGGTTATCTCGTTGACTCGGGCCTGGCGCGCAGTAGTCTCGGCCTCATCCCCATCCCCATCTAGTCCGATGACGTCGTCTGGGTGGGTAGGCGCAGCCGGATAAGCGTTAGGTGGTACCACTGTCGTGGGCAACACATGACCTCGACTCTGGGACTGGAACCAAGCGAGGTAGTCAGCTGAGACGCCTCCCTGATAGCTCTCGATCGTCCTCTGGTGACCGGTTACAAGGTAGAATCTCTCATCATCCTGATCTGTCCAACGGTGGTGCTACAGGTCGAAAGTCACGATGTAACGCCTTCGCAGGAGAAACAGTCACTGCACGAAGGACGGAGAGATGATGGCCAATGGCTGCTCTTACACGCGGCCGAACTGTCGGAGCACCCTATCTGGCATGTACGGCTCAAAGACGCCACCGAATCTGAGGGTGCCTCGATAGGTGGATGCGGGAAACTTTCCTGCAAAATCCAGGTCTCTGCCAAAAGGCATCCACTCGACCTATGTTTAAAAAATGATATAAGGGAAACAATTTTACTCGACATATGTAGTTAAAATCAAAGAAAGTGAGAAACATGGTACCGGATCGATGGTCATGCGCTCTAGCTTTGCTCGAAGCCTCCTCTCACGCTTGCGCCTCTCCCCGTCGTTCCCCCTCTTCGCGGCCTTCGACGGGTCGAAGCGTGCTATGTATCGGGGATCATTAGCAAGTGCATCCTTGTCCAGGCGAACCGGACCCGCAAAACAAAGGAAGTACGACAAGATCCAAGCCTGAAAATTACAAACCATTAGAGCAGTTGTTATATGTAACTCGCAAGCAGAGAAACATATTAACCGTATTAAAGAAACAGGTTACCTGCAACAGTGCAGCACACCCAAGTAGTCCCTTAGCATCGCCTCTCGTGGTCTCCCCTAATCCTCGGTAGAGGAAGGCAAGCACTCCTGCTCCCCAAGCTAGTCTCCCGGAGTGCGGCAAGTCCCAAACGAGTCCGAACAACGAGAAATGTACGCGGCTCTAGGACTTGTCGATGAAGAGCGTCGCACCCAGCAGCGTAGCCAAGAAAGAAACGGCGAGGTCGTGCTGCCACTCTCTGCGAGCTGGGGTACGGTCGTCCCACTGATCCCGACGGCGGCCGTGCCTCTCCTCCCACCAAGTCGTCCTATGCGGGATGGGCGCTCCGCAAGCCGTCCTATGCTTCTTAAGCTGGGGAGCGGTCCAACCAAACATCTACTACAGGAGAGGCTCCAACTGTAGTGGAAGATAGTCAGGGAGAGGCTCGCAAGGCAGTCCGTCAATCGGCAGCCCCATCAGACAAGCGACGTCGTGGAGGGTGATGGTCATCGGTGCTCAATGAAAATAGTCAACAACTTGGCATCCACTCCGTCCCAGTTCAAATAAAGCAGCCCTAGTAGACCAGACTGAGCTGCCGCCTGCACCCATGTCAATGGACCCTCATACATGTAGTATCGGAACGGAAGGAGGTGTGAAGCCTGATGATGAACCTTTAGCAATTTATGTTGAACGGTCGGGTCCGTCCATAGCCAGTGAGCCCTATGGTGCCTAAACGAGATCAAAAGATCTCCTGCAGGCAATTCGCCACCGGGGAGCTCATTGTCCCCATCACCGTCCCCCCTCCCCTCCCCCTCCTCCTCGGCCTCCCTCCTGCTCGCCCCCATCCTCCTCCTGAGCCTCCACCCCATCCCCGGGCGCTGCCCCCTGTGGGGCCTGGGCCGGCCCATGCAGGTCCTGGACCAGTGCGTGTCGTCCCCCATCCTCCTCCTCCTCCTTACCAGCCACCTGAGGGGGTCCTCCTCATCCTCCTCGTCACTCTCCTCATCGAGCTCCTCCTACTCGAAATGAAGATCCTCCGCTCCATCCTTCTGCGTGTCATCCGCTACCACAGCAGGTGTCAAGCAGCCACGTGCTGCTGCGATGACCGCAGCCCATGCAGCATCTCCATGAGCGTGTCCGGAGATACTGGCAACAACCCTAGGATCTGACGCTGTCTGCGATGACGGAGGTACTGCCAACAGCCCTTGTGCTGAGGGCACCCCAGTACTCAAGGCGAAGAACATACCATCAGTGTACGCAGCTTCCTCCGCTCTCTGATGTGTCGGGGCTGTATCAGGCTTCATCGACGTATCTCTCACGGTCAAAGTCTCCTGCTCCGCAAGAGTCATGAGATCTGACACCGTCTGCCAAGACGAGTCATTGATGATGACCTCCTCCGAATCGGCGCTCTCTACGGCATGTGAAGGCGCATTGCGGTCTCACCCGAGAACGATGCGAACGGTCCCGTCACCCCGTCTCATCCGAGAATCCTATTAAATTTTTGAACTACTTTGTAAATATATTTTTTCATTTAAGTTAAATTTCATATTCACCCCTCGATTAAAATGTTCTATTTCATTCAAGAATTTAATTTTCGATCCGCTTACAATAGTTCACTGTAAACATCTTAATTTGTAATAATTTGTTTCTATAATTTCTTTTGGTATGTTTCGACAATTCATTTCTATGATTTCTTTTTAAACATGTTATTTTGTAACAATTTCTTCTAACACATCTTATTTTGTAACAATTTTTTTTCTATAATTTTGCTTTAGACATTATAGTAGTTCTTTTGTAACAATTTGTCTTAAACATATTGTGCATTCAAATTAAATAAGGTTAACTTATCCGATTCATATCATAAAGTTATTCCATATAAAATTCAACAATAAAACAACAAGATAAAATGAAAAATTAAATAAATTCATACTAACCGATGGAGTACTCGTCAGGGGAGATACCTCCTGTGTCCACCTCTTCCGGCCACCACCGACTCTCCCACCACCGCCACCACCGCCATTACCGGCGGTCCTCCCGACGCCACCACCGCCACCACCGCCATTACCCTATGCCAGGTCGGCTTTGTACAGTGCATCCAATGAAGCTTGTTACCCTGATCTGCACCCACCGGAGTGGGGTAGCATACAGTCAAAGGGCAGACCTAGAGGGAGGAGGAACCCGTGCAGAACGAATCCCTTGCGATATCGGGCGATATCTGAGCAATATCGGGCGAATTTTAAAAGGGAGGAAGCCAGATTAGGTCGCCGCTGTCGACACCGACAGTCCCGACCTCCGTCTGATGTACAGTATTGGGGATTTAGTTGAGGCGAGAACAATGTGGACCCTTTCATGTTCAGGCACATTGCGACAGCCGTCAACACCGTGGGAGATGGTCACTGCCGATATCGAGCTTCGGCGCAACTGATGTTACGACCAAGGGAGGCACGGTTCGCAGATATGAAAAGGTTATTGTGCAACCATTTGGAGCATAACTATCACCTTTACGTTGGTTGTTACATGGGAGGGTATTCGGTCCGAGAGTTTTTCGACCTATAGAGTTACTCCGGCATAGTTGGAGGTGACCGGAGATACTGGATCGAGCTGCCTATCATGGGTCTTGTGTTCGCAACCGTCTACCAAGTTCCCCTTGTCGTCTTATCTTGGCACATGCCGTTCAGATGCCTCCCTATGTACACTGAACAACCAAATGGCACACCTCAGTAGGCCATACTAGGCATGGCATGCATCGGGAACCAAGATCATTTCGCAGTGGTGAGTATGATATGTGTTACTCTCGCTCCAACCATAAATTAACTATCATAAATTACCCCACTTAACATTATACTATACTTTTTTCCCTTTTGCAGATATGGTTACATCCCAACGCCCCTTTACCTCCTCCAACGCATGAATGGACGGCATACCATCACGCGAGCATCAACGGATGGGATACTCCCTTCCAAGACCAATTTGATAGATTTAGAGCATTGCGGATTCAAGAAGGTCGCCTTCTACACCATGTTTAGGAGTCATGAAAATTGGAATTATCCGTGTTGTATTTTTTTGTTTTCTTGTCATTGAAGTTAATAGTTGACAGTTGAATGTTTGTTGGTATGAAGACGTAGAAACAATATAAAAAAGGAGTCATTCAACCAAAACGAACATCAGTTGGCCCCTTATCTAAAATTATAAACGGTTTTTTCACGTTACATTTCAGCAAGGGTTGTTGTATTAAACGGAACAACTACCGACCGACTCTTCAGGAATGTTTGGGTATATCCGAATCTGCACCTGCTGGAACGCATATGTCGTCATCAAATCTTGGGCAGGGTGCACTATGTATCAACTGCATACTGTGCTATTCTGCGACAGCGCGACGGAGACACATCGTCGTACAAAACGATCAGTATATTCGTTATCTGCTCAATCATCCGTGTATAGTACGATGTAGGGTCGTCGTCACACTCCTGACACCCGAACTGCAACTGTTTTGACCTCTCCAGGAAGCGGCAAACCTGCACAGAAAATAGATTGCATAGAAAATAATGTGTATAGTTAATGTGCTTGCAGTTGCAAGCATCCTCCTTGGGTGGACGACTATGTCTCCCCACTTCAACAATGAAACGGGTTCCATCATTGAACATGCCATATTTAACAAAGCAATTTGGGCTTGATGCCATTACGTGTGTTTCGTGTATGCCAATAATGAAATGCAAATGTTGTTGTATTTATAGATGGCCTAATTAGCAACGTCCAATTAAACGTTGTTATGGGAGTTCTCATAATACAATGTTTAATGTAACGTTGTAAAAACGTCAAATTGCACGTTGTTGCAACATTTAATGTAACGTTTCAACAACGTCATATACGACGTTGTATTAAGGAACCTCCACAAAAAGGAGAAAGGATTTCCCACAATAAATTATGCCATGCGAGGGTCGAAAGATGGCGGCCGGTAACACACCAAGACCTTTCTTTTCGGTCAGAGGAAGCAGCCCTAGGGATTTTTTTCTGGTGGGTAGAAGACGTCTCGCTCACACAAATACTGGTAAGCCCCCTTCGGTCTCACATCCGATTTACAATGGTCCCAACTCACTAAATAGATCTTGACATCTGCAGCCTCTGCCATCCAACTTCGAGGAAGAATACAGACTCGCGGGCGTCGAAAGAATAACGCTGACTAATGGACCCGGGAGGAGAGGCACCAGCATCCTGGTAGAGCGCAACAGCTCCGGGGAACTCTGGCTCGCACAAGGATGGAATACGTTCGCGAGATCGCGTGGCGTGCGGGTAGGCGCGGGTTTGGTTTTTAGCTACTTAGGCAACGCTCGCTTCCGGGTCGTCGTAGTGCCGCCGGATAATGTTTCACCATCAGAGAAAGAGAACAACAATGATTCCCTCTGAGGTGGGACACGGCGGCGACCCGGAAAAATTTCTTAACTAAGTTATTTGCTGTAATTTCTATCATTAATATGAGAACTGAGGCAATCTAAACATTTTCAAGTAACGTGTTTTTCCCTGAAATAACCACAAATCATATTTAAAAACTCTCCGCGAGGGGCAAAACGCCCCAACAAAATAAAAGGTGCCGACATCACACTAAGTTTTCGCCAACATACTACCAAAAAAAAACAAAGATAATAGAACTTCAAAGTTGATCCAAGTGTTGTTGTTAACGTTGTATAACCTCTATTTTTCAACTTGGAACATTGAATTTAACGTTGATGTCTGGTCCAACGAGGCCCACTTTAGCAACGTCGGATTGGACATTGCTAAATTGTCCGACCCGCCCACCATCCTTTAATTCACAACAGTGTGTAGGACAAATTACAACGTCGAAACGAACATTGCTGAAACGTGTAATCCAATGTTGCTAAAACATCAAATTCGACGTTGTATTAGCAGCGCTATTCGCGGATATGCGGTGTATATAGGAAGACTCTAAAAAAAATGACCCGGTTTACTTTTTTTTAAAAAAAATAGAAAAAAATAAAAACTGACCTGAAAGACGTCCTCGACGTCGAGTAAAGTATTCGACGTTGAGTAAACCCCCTTACTTGTTGACGTGTGGTCGACGTCGAGTACTTTACTCGACGTCGAGTAGATGTTTCCTCTACTTTTGGTGCTCGACTGGATCTGCTCGACATGTAGGGAAATCATGTTTAAATGTGGTCGACGTCGAGTAGTATGGTCGACGTCAAGTAAACCGTCAATTCTCTGACTTTGCCTATATCTATCAACGAGAAGAGATTATGCACGAACATAAAGAAAATAAAATAAAACAAAAGAAGTTAGAATAAGAAATAGCTGGTTGCCTCCCGTAAGCGCTAAGGTTCAAGTCGTTAGCTCGACCTACTTCCCTGTTTAAACTTGGATCAACGTCAGGGTGGTACGAATCTCTTCCTCCGGGTTTTCTTTGTCATAGTACTTCTTGATGCAGTGTCCATTGACCTTAAAGGGGATGCCATCAGTGCCAAGTAACTCCACCGCTCCATGGGGATAGATATGGTGAACAACGAAAGGTCCACTCCATCTTGTCCTTAGCTTCCATGGGAACAAACGGAGTCTAGAATTATATAAAAGCACTTTGTCACATACCTCATATGTCTTTGGCACCAATTTCTTGTCATGCCATCTCTTCGTGTGCTCCTTGAAGATTTCGGCATTCTCATATGCCTTCATTCGCAACTCCTCTAGCTTCTACAAGTCAATAAAGCGTTTCTTACCTGCCTAGTCGAGATCCATGGTTAGCTCCTTAAGAGCCCACATTGCCTTATGTTCCAATTCGACGGGCAAATGGCATGACTTGCCATAAACCAGGTTCTAAGGAGTCGTCTGCATTGGTGTCTTATATGCCGTCCGAAAGGCCCAAAGCGCGTCATCAAGCTTAGATGACCAATCCTTCCTCGAGCGGGAGACTGTGTTCTCCAGGATTGCTTTAATTTGTCGATTAGAAACCTCTACTTGGCCACTAGTTTGGGGGTGATAGGGTGTTGCCACCTTGTACGTCACCCCATACTTAGCCAAAAGAGCCTCAAACTCTCTCTCGATAAAATGTGAGCCACCATCTGAAATAAGAACTCTATGAACACCAAAGCGAGGAAATATGTTAGTTTTAACAAACTTTGAAACTATCTTTGCGTCGTTGGTCCTAGTTGCAATAGCCTCAACCAATTTTGACACATAGTCGACTGCCACAAGGATGTATTTGTAAGGGCCTGACGTAGGGAATGGTCCCATAAAGTCAATGCCCCAAACATCAAAAAGCTCGACCTCCAAGATCCCTGTGAGCTGTGTCTCATTCTTCCAAGTAATGATGTCCGCTCGTTGGCACTCATCGCAGGAAGTGACATAAGCCTGTACATCCCTGAAAAGGTTAGGCCAATAAAAACCACATTGAAGTACATTCGTTGTAGTTTTGAAGCCTTTTGCATGCCCGGCTGTAGGGAGAGTGTGACAATGGCGAATGACACTCTCTACTTCCTCCTACGGGATACAACGTCTGAAGATATGGTCTTTCCCCTGCTTGAACAAGTAGGGTTCATCCCAATAGTAATGCTTGACGTCGTGGAGGAACTTCTTCTTTGCCTGCGAAGATAGGCCTGGCGGAATCTCATTTCATACAAGATAGTTAGCGAAATCTGCATACCAGGGTACCTTTGCTCCCTTTATGGCATATATATCATGAATATGACTAGTAGGAGGGGTAAAGAAGAAATCATCACCGGAATTCGTACGCAAAATCTCACCTGAAAGCTTACTAGAGTTTAGTCGACGTCGAGTATTTCGAGTAGTTGTCGGCTTCTGTTTCTGTACTCGACTTCTGAATGCTTGTCAAGTTGTCTGTGGTTGACGTCGAGTAAATAGTAGTCAATGTCGAGGACTCCCGCATGTCAATAAGAGGGAAAAAGTGTACTTACCTACGGGAACCAGTTTACTCGACGTCGAGTAGATGTGGTCGACGTCGAGTACTTCCATGTCTGTCCTCATTCAATGTTCGTCAGGGAGAGAATCGTCGATAGGTATGGTGTCTTGGGCTTCTTCCAACACGTCCTTGGGGAGCCTAGATAGGTGATCAGCTTCGGAGTTCTCCGTGCCCTTCTTATCCTTGAGTTCGACATCAAACTCTTGGATTAGGAGCACCCACATTAAGAGCCTAGGTTTAGCATCCTTCTTGGCCATCAAATATCTAAGAGCGGCATGGTCAGTGTGCACAATAACTTTAGAGTCGATGAGATAAGAATGAAGTTTTTCAAATGCAAAGACCACAGCCAAGAACTCTTTCTCCGTTGTGGTGTACTTAGCCTAAACCACATCAAGAGTCTTGCTTGCATAGTAGAGAGAATGAAGCTTCTTGTCCTTCCGCTGTTCTAGAACTGCTCCCACGGCGTAATCGCTGGCATCACACACTTCTAGAATTTTTTTAATTGACATCGGGTATACACCGATGTTAATAAAAAAAAATTCGACGTGTTAGTGGATGACATTAAAAATCCAAACTTTACCACATTGTTTCTCTTTGTAATATCGACTTAAATACATGAATATAATTATATTTTGATTGATTCACCTAATGTTAAAACATTATTGATAACTCCCTCCCTTGATGAAAATCGGAATAAGTTTCAAAGGCCTTGACAGTATGTCTGTGTCAAAGGTCTTGAGCTTTAACAGTGTTGATGAAATACAAAACCTGGTCTATATGATATTTTGTTCGAAAATATTATTCAATATTATTATATACTTCCATTATATTATTATATATTTAACTAACCTTTTAGGAAGTATTTTCGAATTATTTCCTTCCTTGTGATGCATTTTGAGAAGATTCAAATCGGAAAGATTATGTCTTCGAAGTTTCCAAAGATAGAAGATCCAGCTTAAGCCATGATCTTGACTAGCCGTTGGAGAAGATCCTTGGCGCCGATTTGTCTCAATATAAAGAAAAGAAAGATGAAGACAGAAGACACACATTCATTCAACACGAGCTTTCATACACTCCAAGCCTTCAAAGAGAAATCTGTCTTCGTGTGCTCTCTGCCTGTCCTAAGAGTCCGTTATTTCATTTCAAAGCATTTTAGAGTTACACAGTGAGCTTAGAGGATATATTCTGTTATAGTGTTATACTCGAGAGTTTGTAACTCGGGAAGTGAACACTAGGCGATTGATTCACTAAGTGTAAGAGGATTGTACTAGATAGCATAGAGAGGTGGGGCTCTTCTAGATTGGTCTAGGACTCCAAGGGAACGTGAGTTGACTAGATTGCAATTGTATAGGAGAGAGGCTTCTCGGGGAGCTACTAGGATCCTATGTCTTGTGAATCAATAAAAGTCGGTTGAATCCTAGGGTTGTGGAAGAACCCTAGGTGGGGACGTAGGCCAAGTTCATGCCGAACCTCATAAACAACTCATCGAGTCCTTTACTTATTGCTTTACCTTATTTCCGCACTTGGTTCGAATTGTTTAAACGTTGTGATTTAGGTTTTCAGAGAAAAGACTATGTCTAATCTCAAAGGGTTTTGGCACGAGCTTCAAACGTCTTGAGACTATCTGCGAAAATCCGGCATACTCTATTCAACCCCCCTTCTAGAGTATTTCTATATTACTTAGTTTTATATTATCGAACCTTCAATTGGTATCAGAGCTTTACTTACTGCTTTTGATCTAACAATCTTGTGAGTTTTCGATCATGTCTGGTGAAGCAAGCGGAGGATTTGCACAGGAAAGGTCTACCAGCAGACCACCACTCTTTGTAGGAAACAACTTTGTCCACTGGAGATCTTTGATGAAGATGTTCATTATAGATCAAGATCTGGAACTTTGGAACATTATAGAGAATGGTCCAAAGATTCCAAAGAAAGACGGACCAAATGGAACCAAAGTCGCAAAGAAGGAGTCTGAATACATCCAAGCAGATCTTGAACTCGTCTCCAAAAACTACAGGGCTATTAACTTACTTTATTGTGGTCTTAGCAAAGACGGACCAAATGGAACCGTCGCTACTGTAGGTCAGCTAAAGTGATTTGGGACAAGCTGGTCGTCACCTATGAGGGAACTAGTCAAGTGAAAGACACCAAGATCAGCATCTTCTTTCGAAAGTATGAGCTTTTCAAAATGAAGTCTGATGAGTCAATCAAGGCCATGTTCACACGATTCACAGAAATCACCAATAACCTTGACTCTCTCGGTAAGAGCTTTACAAACGTTGAGAAAGTAAGGAAGATACTAAGGTGTCTCCCAAAAGAAAAGTCGGGTCCTAAAGTAACAGCTATAGAAGAAGCCCAAGACCTCACTACTATGCCCCTTGATGACCTGCTTGGGAAACTGATCACGCATGAGATGATCCTTAATGAAGATGATGGAGAACTTCCAGCAAGCACTAAGAACTTGGCGCTCAAGTCTAAGAAGGATGAGCCCAAAGATGGATCTGATTCCAAAGATGAGGACGACGATGAGGATGATCCTTTTGCTCTTTGATGTCACTAAAGTAACCATGTCTTTCTGCATATTCTAGTTCCATATTCTATACACTTTGCATATTTCGGGTTGGGAATATGTCAAATTTATGTAGTTTGTGTTAATTTGTCAGAAATAGAGATCTACATAAGTTTCTGTTTAATATTGTAGAATATGGAGCCATTTCGGGGGGAAAACCATGAAGCAAGGACGGAGGACACATTTTACTCTATATCGACTAGTCTTCGTCGATATCGACAACCCATGACTAGGCACCTGCACTGATCGAGGAACACATGTCGAGGAGTTGAAGACGAGCCAAGTTGACTCCAGAACTTTACTCGAGATCGAGTACGGTCCTCGAGATCGACAAGAGCGAAGACCATGCCCGGAGTCAAGGAGAGCCCACCCGAGGATGCCGAGGAGAAACTACCCGACATGGCTAGACATACCCGGACACCACAACTCTAGATCGAGGACTTTCCTCGATGTCGACAAAAGGCCGAGAGCACCTGTCCGAGCATGTCGAGAAGAGTTGCTCGACAACACCAGAGAACCAAGACGATGAAACACTGCTACTCGAGATCGAGTAAGAAACTCGAGATCGAGGAACCCTGTGAGCCTTTGTCCGAGCAGTATCGAGGACTAGCTAGTCGACATGCCAAGCCACTGAAGTCGATGACCAAAGTTACTCGAGATCGAGGAAATATTCCAGAGACGCGTAACGCGGTTTGGGTAGTTCTACTCGGATTGGGATTACTTGGAGCCGAAGATTGCCGAGTCTATCCGATTCTATCAAGATCCATCATGGAGAAGAAGATTTATCCACTTGAAGACTTTTAGATATAATTCCCTTTTTAGATTTATTATTGTTATTTCTTTTATTTATCATTAAGCTTTTTAGATATAGATTTAGATAGAGACAGAGATATTCTATCCTTGAATAGCAAGGAGTAGAAGGCTATAAATAAAGCCCATGGGACTGATTTTAGGAATCATTCAATTCAATTAAGAAGTAGAGAAGTAGTTCACAGAGAGGTTTTAGGAGTTCGAAGGTTTTAGGGTTTTGGCATTCAACGAGAGTTGGATCGCCGGGATTGTAAAGGCTTTGAATTTAGTTTAATGCAAGTTTCTTTTCATCAATCAATGTCTGAGGTTGCGATGAAGCGCGAGTAGTCCACCCACTTCTAGGGTTGGGGCGAGCCCGACGATAGCCATGCGTGTTTGAGGTAAAGTTCCGACTTTTATCATGTTTTGAGCATCTACTACTTGTTATGTGTTTATTACCCATCCAATGGAGGTCCATGCTAACAACTTGGATTGTAAACATAAAATCGGTAGAGACAATTAGGGCTTCTTGAAAGAGTTGTCTAATTGTTGGAAAAGGCGAAAGCTTAGTCCTTTGATGCGATTCATATGATTATCTGTTTTATTCTTGCCTTATGCATGCTTGGTTATCGTTGTTGCAAACCCCAATCTTGGAAGTCTTTTACATACAGTTTAGTTCAAAATCCCAAAGTATTTGTCTTTACTTTATTTTATTTCGTTTTTAGTTTTCTGTTTTCCTCGAGATCAACTAGCACTCCTCGATCTCGAGTTACTGATTCTCGATCCAGCATCGCCGTAGCTTCTGTGTGCAGGTGATCGACAAGAGCCAACCCGACGTCGAAGATCTTACTCGATCTCGAGTAACCCTTTTGTCGAGATCGACCAAAACTGCCGAGTTGCTGTTGCGCTGTTCGACTGTCCGATCTTTTGTCGAGCAACTGTACTCGAGATCTAGGACCCCTGTTTTTGACTTTCATGAGATTTCTCCGCTGCCTATGATCCGCTGACACGCTTCCTCGTGGATCGATCCTGACTTCCCACTGCTGCATCAGGAGTAGGTCTTGTAATTATTTGCAAGGGACGGAATCTGGTTTGCCTTAGTTTATTTACATTCTATTTTGCATACTCGATTTCCTCCTACAACAAATTGGCGCCGTTGCCGGGGAAGCTATCATTCACGCCTTAGGTAGTTAAAATCTCACATTTTCTTTGAGTTACTTTACAGGTGTATGCGCCGTTCTGGTCAACCACCTGAGTTTGACGGCTTAGACGAACCGGAACGCCTTCTACACATCAGAGCTTAAGTACAAAGAGCCATGGCGGCCGCAGAAACACAAGAGCAGCTGATTGAAATGCTCACAAGGGAACTAGCCGCAAGGGATGTTACTATCGCCGCTGAGAGAGCAGGAAGGGAGCAAGAAGCTGAGTGCGCAAGGTAAGCAGAAGCCGAGCTTGCCCAATTCCCAACCACTACAGAGGATTATATGCATCCAACTCTTGTCGTGCCTGAATCGGCGATTCTAATCCCTGAAAACTCTTTTGAAATTCGCACTCAATTTCTTATAGAGCTTAAAAATAATGCTTTTTATGGAAAATTTAATGAGTGTCCTCTTGAACATATTACCAATTTTTCTGACATGTGTCGTACTCTTGTTGAAGGTACAACCCTGGAATATGTCAAGATGAAAGCTTTTCGCTGGTCTCTTGCTGGACCTGCACTGAAGTGGCTTGAAGGGCTGAAACCAAGATCACTCACAACATGGGCCCAAGTAGAGCAAGAGTTCCTGAACAAATTCTTCCCTCCCGCCAAAACAGCACTCCTCCGCCAGAAAATCACAGCCTTCAAACAGAAGCCTGGGGAGCCGCTAGCAAAGGCATGGGAACGCTACAAAGAACTGCTGCGATCTTGCTCTACTCATGGACAGCCACCCTACGTCATTCAAGAGATCTTCTTCAACTCTCTTGATCAAGTCACTAAGGATAGGATCAATCAGTACACTCGCTATGAGTATTTGACGATGCCACCAGTCGACGCTTGGGGTGTGCTTGACAAGCTCACCAACTATGACAACAAATATGGGTCTACTGCAAACTATGAGGAGAACTCCTATGCCAGGCCAGCACCATCTATGTCACTCTATGAGCCAGCAAAGGAGATTGACCCAGATGTCAGGGAGCAGTTCTACAAAGACCAGAATCGCAAGCTCCTCAAGAAAGTCAAGTATCTATCTGTCAACCAGCCTTGCATAGAATGCGGATCACAACGGTACACCACTACTGAGTGCCCACAGACTGAGCAAGTCAGGATGGCAGAGACACATGAGGAGGAAGCCTACGCTGGGGTCCCAATCGCTACATGGGAGATCAAAGGTTCTATCAACCATAGTGGAACTAAGGTCCCCCTAGGAACCCCCCACCATATAGAGCTCCAGGACATCCAGAAAGGGATCAAAAGAAGGACGATCTGCAGCTCATCCTTGAGGAGATGCGTCGGAATCAAGGCACCATCAACAACCAGTTCCAGAACATTACTACAAAATTTGGAGAACTGGACATCTGGAAAAGGGGAATAGAGACCCAGATGGGTCAAATCACTGCACAGATCCCATGACCATCCGGACAGCTCCCTGGGCAAACAGAACCAAATCCTAAGGGAAAGACCGGACACGTCGCAGCTATCAAACTCAGAAGTGGGCATCAATTACACGAGCCAGAGGTCGGGAAACATCAAGACAAGGCAGAGCAGTAACTCGACACAGAACAGCAGTAACTCGATCTCGAGGAGCCTGTACTCGAGATCGACAACAACCTCCCCGACCAAACCCAGAAACCTAGCTCGGACTCCACTGCGTAGCCCAGCAAATCGAGGTCGACAAGCCAACTCGAGATCGAGGACCCTCTTGTCGAGATCGAGGAGAAGTTAGCTGACAACGAGAACTCTGCAACACCTCCGACGTCTGATCTGGCTCCGAAACAGAAAAAGCCACTACCTTTTCCTTCCAAGGCACATACAGACCCCACTACAGGTAGGTTTAACCGTTTTGTTAATATGCTGCAAGAACTAAACGTCTCTATTCCTTTTACAGAAGCCCTGCAAGATATGCCTGGATATGTCAAATTTCTGAAGGAAATCCTGAGCAAGAAGCGATCCATCTCAGAGATGGTAGGCGAGTGCAAAGTACTCCACTTCCCTGAAAAGAGACTTGACCCTGGTAAGTTTTCTGTTACTGTGGGTTTTGGACAATATAAATATGAGTCTCTGTGTGATTTAGGAGCAAGTGTGAGCATCGTGCCTTTATCAATCTGGCGGAAGGTAAAGATAGGATGCATAGAGCCTGTGGATGCCAAACTATACATGGCAAACAATACAGTGGTCATCCCTACAGGTATAGTTGAGAATGTCCCCATCCAGGTTGGTAAATTCTTTGTTCCAGCATATTTCCTTATTATAGACTGTGCTGAAGATCCTACTAGCCCTATTATTCTTGGTAGACCATTCTTAGCTCCTGCAAAGGAGGAAATTTCATGGCTAGAGGTAAAAAGCATCAGCAACCACGGGACCAAGCAATCAACAGAGGAAAACACCAGCACTGTACTCGAGATCGACAACACTTCCTCGATCTCGACTAACCCACGACTCGATCTTGACCAAAGCTCGTCGATGTCAACTTCCTCTGCTGAGCCACAAACATGCCAAGAACCTAAGTATGGGTTCCCTGTACTCGATATCGACCAACCGAACTCGACATCGACTAACCCCAAACCCGAAGATTTCTGTTTCGGGTACGAAAAGGTAAGCTCAGGTATGAATCCTACTCCCCCTCAGTCCATTAAGAAATTTATCAGTAATTTACGGGGAGGTAAGGCCCCGTGGCGAGAGAATCTGCGAAAATTAAGAGCTGGAAGGAAGAAGAAGAAAGAGAAGGAAGATTATGCAAGCAACCACCTGTCAGCTGAGCTTGCATGCTACAATCAGGACCTAGATGATCCAGGAGAAGGGCCAAGCATGAGCGGGCCCCACACTAATGGTCCTTAAGCGCAAATGGAGAAGTCGGCCTAGCGACACTAACATCTAGAGCATGTATATAAAACTTTATGAATTTTGGGACTTTCGAACTTTTTGGTTTTGGTTTTTGGTTTTAGTTTTTTGGTTTAGAATACTTCATGTGGATAGTCTTGTTTTTGTGTGCAATCTAACACTTTTAGGTCGGCAAGCATAAAATGATCGCGAAAAGTGGAATAAGAAGTCCCTGAAAAATAGTCAGAATCGACGAAGGCCAAGTCAACGACGACAAGGAGGAGCAGCCCAGACACTCCTCGATATCGAGTAGGCCAACTCGATATCGACAAAGCCCAGAAGCTCCTCGACTTCAGAAATCCACTGGACGCAGACAAAGCTACTCGAGATCGAGTTCTGTACTCGAGATCGACAAAGATCAGTTACTCAACCTGCACTGATCTGCCATTCTCGATGTGTTATTCTGTGAGTTCCGTCCTTTACTCTTGTTTTTATTTGATTTTATACAGTGGGGACATTGTAAATTTTAAGTATGGGGTGGGGGAAGGGCTCATTATCATTACTATATATTTTAGTCTTGCTTTTGGTTTTACATGGTGACATTTTAATTTTTATGTTATGCATTCATATTTAAATTTTATGCATTTTAGTCTTTTGTCATACTTTAGTCTTGTTTTTAGTTGCATAAGAAAAAAATAAAAATAATAAAAAAATGTCGAAAAAAAAGAAAAATAATGCATGTTTAATTTTTGCATTGTCTTAGTTTTTATACCCTAACTTATATGTCCTATGATGATAAATAATGACTGACTTGATCATGCAAACCCTATGGCATGTTTGGAAGGTTTAGCCTAAGTCCTTGAAATTGTTTTTATGTGGATTGTGAACTTGTGATGAAATTGAGCACATATGATCCTAAGCTAAAGGTTAAAATCCAACAAAAATTGTCCCAGCGAGAATTTTGGCCTTATAGGGACAACAATAAAAATCCCTCTGCTTTCTTAGTGTATTTACTCTTCCTATGCATCTCTAAATGTTGTGATAGTTATTCAAAGCCAATGCATTTATATGTTGATGTGAATGAGAATTAAATGATGGAGGCACCTTTTAAGCCAATTTTATCCTCTCTTTACCTACCCTGCATTATCCCTGCTTGAAGCCAGAACATTAGCCTGAGACTTTTATTATAAACTCCACAAAATTATCCTTAGCCAAATTGAGCCTGACCCCCATTTGGAAATTAAGACTTAGAGCTGGTTGAAACAATGGTTTGTGGAAGGAATGAGCATATGTTTAATTTCAAGTAAGGAGGATTTTTTAATTTATTAAAATATGGGTTGGTTTTATATTTTTATCTTGCTATGAATATTATGTAAAAGGATTTTTGGCTCACCCTATAAATGCACTAGTTATTTTCGTTTCAAAAAAAAATCGAAAAAAGAGAAAAATGAGAAAGAGAAGTTTGTATATATGTTAGTGAATAAAGTGCATGAGCCAAATTTACCTTATTTCTTTCATTATTCGCAAGATACATACTTTGGAAAGGTTGAGGAAGTTTGAAATGTTACATACTTTATTGAGATAAATTGGAGAGTTTGGTTGATGCATGTGATTGAGAGTTATGGTTTGGTTGAGTTGTGTTGGAAATTTAGGAGTCTAGATTACCGAATTTTATTAAGCACCACATAGCCAAATAATTCCATACCCTTATATTTCTTACCAAGCCCCATTACAACCCCGCCGAATGGAATCTTCTTTAAAGACTTCTATTGAGCGAAGTCCTCCTGATAATTCTTGTTGCATTTTCATAATTGGTTGCGAAGTGGATTTATATTTAAATTGCAATGTTTATGAGATTGTATATGGAATTGAGTTGAGAGATGAACTACATAGCCTAAACACATTGAGAGCTGAGTGTAAACACATTATTCCTGTGAGGTTGGATTTATATTGCCTATGCCCATGGATCGCTCATATATGTGTGATGACGTTAAATTCACTTGTCTTACATTGCTACTACTTGAGATGTTGCTTTTGACAAAAGGCGAAGACTTGAAGGATGTCTTGTAGGTCTTGTGATACGTTTGGAATTCCCGATCCTTCGCCTGTGGGCTCAAGATCAAGAACACCAAACTGTTGATGGCCCGATCTTGCAATTATCCTTGCTATATTCTCGATGTTTACAATCAATTACAATAAAGACTTTGGAATATTGCAAAAGAAAAGAAAAACAAGTAAATAAAACTAAGTAAAAGGTCAACAGGACGAAACAGCGATGGCAAACACTTGAAAAATTCAACAAACACACACAGCAGTAGCAGCGACGGAAACAGTGGTGGCGACGGATGCTGCGCCCGCAGCATATATTGCAGTGGCCGCCGCAGCGACGGTTGCTGGGTTCTGCAGTAGCGACGGTTTTGGAAGCTTTGTCTTTGTTGAGTTGACGTGTGTTTTGATGAATGGGTTTATGGTTTGGATCTTGGTTTGGTATCGGATGAACAAGAACATAAATTGATGGCGAAGGCTTTTGGATTGGGAATCGAGGGAACCTTTTAATCCTTAAAAGGGTTCCTCAATTATAATTTCAATCTGATTAATTCAAAAGGGAATACAATGTTTAAATAGGTAAATAAATAGGGTTTGGTTGGCTTCTTTAGAGGCTAAGGATTGCTTCACCAAAATATATTTTAACTAAATAAAACTTAATCTAAAATCCTAATAGAAAATAATAAAATATGATAATTAAGAAAGCATAAAGGATAGACTCTCCTAACCATCTTATTTGACCTAACTAAGAAATACTAAAATAAGCAATTCTATAATTAGACTCCAACTAACATAGGAGTTACTAAAAATAGAATATATAAAAATAAGAAATATAAATAATAAAATAATTAACGCCGTTTCTTCAACGACTCCCAAGGTGGAGCCTTCTTCTTCCGCTTGAGGATGACATAATTCTTCTCCATTTGAAATCGACTCCTCCTCGAGTCGTCGCCTGGATCAAGATCGTTGTTTGACCCACAGAATGCCATCTTGACCCGCATCATTCTCCCCTTCTTATCTTCGATTCGTCCTCGAATCGAGTCGGCAAAGATCAGCGAGGAAGGAGCAGCAACCTTCAAAAAAGATAATGGAGGAATGGGTGGAATAGGTGCCAGGAGAATTCGAGGTATAGGAACCCCAAAAACAACACCTTTATGTGCGATCGTTGAACGAACTTGATCTTCAATAAGAATAGGATCAATGACCACACAAATCTCAGCAACGGGAACTTCATGAACATGCCCAAGAGGTACAATCGCTAACTCTTGAGACACGTCATCAAGTACCTCATCCTCGTCAACGGAATCAACATGCTCGTCATGAACACTGTCGCAGTCTGATTGCAGAACAGATTCGGAGATCTTATTGGAAGATTCTGGCAGCGTATAACCCACCGTTGGAAAGCTCGTCGAGTCAGCTTCGCAACCAGACTGAGTTGACTCAATTCCGAGGTCGGTGTCAACGGGAATCTGCAAAACAAGTTCGGCGCGCTGTGCTGTTTTCTGTGCAACGAATTTGTCCACCATCTCCGCAATCAAAGCCTTCAACCATCGGCTTCGTTCCTCCTGTCGGCGTCATTCTGCCTCCTCTTGGAGTCGTTCCTCCTCTTTTCGTCGTTCCTCCTCCTCTCGGCGACGTTCTTCCTCAGACTCTCTTTTTTGGAGAAGTCGAATCTGATAGCGTTGTCGACACCTCTTATCTTCGATCTCCAATTGACATTGTTCTTCCTCTTGACGTTGAAGCCAAAGTTGGCGTCTTTTGGCTTCGCGTTGACGCTCTAGGGTTTGTTGTTGTAGCCAAGCTCTCCGACGTAACTCTTGTTGGCGTCGTTGGTGTTTAGCACGTTCCAAAGCAAAAAATCCATCCAATGGATCAGGATCATCCTCCCAGTCGCCCCAAATTTCCCACGCCATCAAATCAAAACATTAATAACATCAACTCAAAGAAACAAAAAGCGTAGCATAAACATAATTAAATCTAAACTAGTGAATAACTAACTAAAAGAAACAGGTTTTATAACTTAAGAAAATTAATCTACTAATAACGATGGAAACTAACTAATTTAAACTAATGAATTAGCACAAATAAGGGACCCAGGGGAAGCGAGAGATCTGGCGCGCGTGGCCCGTAGTCGCGAGGAGTGATCACGGTCGCTGAAAGGATTGCCGAGCACACAGGAGCACGGTTGCTCAGGGTGTGCGCAAGCGATGCCGGGGACAACACGCGCTGATAGCGAGAGCGGGTGCGAGCACGAGAGAGCGATCGAGGCGAGAGCGAGCATGCGCGAGAACGAGACAGCGAGGGCTGGGAACGCGGAGCCGGCGAGGTCGCGCTCGCTGGGAGCGTCACCAAGGGTTGCCGATGCTCTTCTTGTGACGGATCTACTATTCCAAGCTGTGTTTAATTATTTCTGATCAACGATGATCAAGGTGATGATGATGATGGTGATGATTGTGGTAGTGTCGAAGGTATTAGAACATAAGAACCGGATAGCTTTTGGATTGAAATCGAAGAACCCTTTAATCCATAAAGGGGTTCCTCAATTCTATTCAATCTGATTAATTCAAAAGGGAATACAATGTTTAAATAGGTAAATAACTAGGGTTTGGTTGGCTTCCTTAGACGCTAAGGATTGCTTCACCAAACTATATCCTAACTTAATAAAACTTAATCTAAAATCCTAATAGAAAATAATAAAATATGATAATTAAGAAAGCCTAAAGGATAGACTCTCCTAACCATCTTATTTGACATAACTAAGAAATACTAAAATAAGCAATTCTATAATCAGACTCCAACTAACATAGGAGTTACTAAAAATAGAATATATAAAAATAAGAAATATAAATAATAAAATAATTAACGCCGTTTCTTCAACGACTCCTAAGGTGGAGCCTTCTTCTTCCGCTTGAGGATGACATCATCTTGGTTATTGTTCGGTTATTGCTTGAGGACAAGCAAGTCTAAGTATGGGGTGATTTGATGTCACTAAAGTAGCCATGTCTTTAAGCATATTCTAGTTCCATATTCTATACACTTTGCATATTTCGGGTTGGGAATATGTCAAATTTATGTAGTTTGTGTTAATTTGTCAGAAATAGAGATCTACATAAGTTTCTGTTTAATATTGCAGAATATGGAGCCATTTTGGGGGGAAAAACCAAGAAGCAAGGACGGAGGACACATTTTACTCTATATCGACTAGTCTTCGTCGATATCGACAACCCATGACTAGGCACCTGCACTGATCGAGGAACACATGTCGAGGAGCTGAAGACAAGCCAAGTTGACTCCAGAACTTTACTCGAGATTGAGTACGGTCCTCGAGATCGACAAGAGCGAAGACCATGCCCGGAGTCGAGGAGAGCCCACCCGAGGATGCCGAGGAGAAACTACCCGACATGGCTAGACATACCCGGACACCACAACTCTAGATCGAGGACTTTCCTCGATGTCGACAAAAGGCCGATCAGTGCAGGTGCCTAGTCATGGGTTGGTAATATGCGTAATACTCCGTAGTCCGTACTAACCTGCCCAGGATGAAGAAGCCTAAGAGCAGGGTTGAGCCACTTGTTGAACCCAGAATGATCCTAAGAAGCGCGTCGAGGAAGCAAGAGGAAGGTTCGAAAGAGGGGAGTCAGAAGGTAACAGGAGGGGATGGGTCGAACGCGAACGTGGACAAGGCATTCAGTTGGGAATCGAAAAGGAGAGATGGTGAGGGTTTGCATCTACCGCGGACAAAAGCATTGAATGCGAAGTCAGATCTGAAAGGTAAGGGTTTCGAGCAGCAAGAGGGGACCTCAGCTACGGCAAAGCAGGCAGATCTGAATGTAGGTGAAGCATTTATTGGGGAAAAAGAGCAGGATTCGACGGATAGGGTTGGCCTAAACTTTATCCAAGCATTCAAGAGGAGTTCTGCCCCAAAACGTATGCCTGCTGGTGTTGCTGTTCAATCTCCTTTCAAAGGCAATAGAAATATCCAGAGGGCGGAGAAGCTCACCCATTTTGCCGATGTTGAAAAAGGAAAACTCAAAATTCGGTTAGAGGATATTCAAGAATCTCAGAAACAGTGGGAAGCTACCCTTATGGGTGTAGCAGCTGGTGGAAAGGTCTCGTTTGCAGCAATTAAAGAGCTTGTTGATTCTGATTGGAAAGTGGAGAGCCCTACGGTATTTCAGAAGAACAATGGAGTCTTTGTATTTCGATTCAAGTCGGAAGAGGACCTCAACTGGGTTATGAGCAGTGGACCGTGGCATATTCAGGGATCTAAGCCTTTGATCCTTAAGAGGTGGTATCCTGGGATGCAGATAGCGTGGAGTGCTTTCGATCGGATACCCAGCTGGGTGTGTTTGCCTGATCTCCAGCCGACCATTTTCACAAACACCATTCTTAGCAGGCTGGGGTGTGCCAATCGCTCCCCAATTTGTGTAGATGAAAGAACTGCATTAGGGGAAAGGATCTCGTATGCAAGAATGTTGGTTGAGGTCTCAGTTGAGGAAGCGGGAATAGAATCTATAGAGATCGAGAACCTAGACGGCTGGAAGTATTTGCAAAAGGTAGTGTTTGAATGGTTACCTATGATGTGCAAAGGGTGTAAGAAGTTTGGACACTCTGGTGCAGGTTGTCCTAAGCGTCGGCGTGTTCTTAACCAGCCAACACGTTGGGTTTGGAAACCGAAGGCAGTGATGATCAGTGAGGAGGACTCTGACCAGCCGGTTGGTTCTAATGTGCAGATCAAAAGGGGTTCAGAAGTAGAAAATACTCAGGATGAGTTTGTGATTATGCCAGTAGAAAATAATATTCAGATTGATGCTCAGTATGGGTATCCAGACAGTTCAGGGGGACGGCAAGTAGGAAATGCACAGGTGAATGCTAATAGTAGCCAGTCAATGCAGTTAAATGAGCATAACTTGAGACAGCAGCATGGTGAGCAGAGAAACGAGCAACGTAATCAGTATGTGGAAGAGTCTTTCAAGGAAAATCTAGTGCAGTCAGAGGGATGGTCCAATGTGGGGAAAAATAAAGCAGCAAGAAGCCCAAGATTAGAGGATAAAGCTTGTAAGGGGAAGGAGATCATCATACAACGTTCGTGCTTTGATGCGTTAACAGAGGACGAGACAAATGAGAGTTGTAATACAACTGGGAGCACTGATTCAGTCTTGGTCACCAATGTCAGTGAGAGTAGCACTCACGTTTCTCTGTCTGATGGATAATATAAAAATTGCTGCCTGGAATATTGTCGGGATTAAAGACCCGGTTAAAGATAGTATTATTAGTAGCTATTGTTTTGAGAATGATATTGGACTAGTAGGGCTGCTGGAAACTAAGTTATTGCATAGTAATTTTGAAGAGATCAGAGGGAGGCTAATGAGTGGTTGGGGCTGCTGTGTCAATGGGAGCACTATTGTTAAGGGTCGAATCTGGGTGTCCTGGAATCCTGGAATTTTTGATGTGGTTGTGGAGATTGTTCAGGATCAATATATTCATTGTCTTGTGACCACTAAGGATGGAAAGTGTAAGTTTGCAGCCACCTTTATTTATGCACATAACTCAAAGACTGAAAGAGAGCCATTATGGAATGATTTGAGAATGCTTGCAGCTGGTATAGATATACCTTGGGTGGTTCTTGGAGACTTGAATTGCATCTTGTGCATGGATGATAAATGGCCTGCTATTAAGGCAAGAGGAGATGAATTTGAAGAGTTAAACTCGGTTGTTGAGAATTGTGGGCTGTCAAATCTACCATACACCGGGGCTGTTATGACATGGAGCAACAAGCAGATGGGGGCTGACAAATTGGAAAGAAAGCTAGATAGGATCCTTGTTAACGATCTCTGGAAGGAGCAATTTAGTACCTCTCAGGCTTTCTTTGACACCCCTAGAGTTTCAGACCATTCACCAGGGGTGGCAACAATTTACAGCAGTAATAGAAGGAGGCAGTTTCCCTTTAAGTACAAAAACTTTTAGGGCAAGGAGAGTGAATTCCAATCTATTGTGAGGGCTGCTTGGCAGATGGAGGTTTTCGGATCGAGACAGTATAAATTGGTTCAGAAGCTGAAAAGTGTTAAGGATGCTATAAAACCTTGGAACAAGGCAAGATTCCCGGAACTCCAAACGCAAATTAAGTTGCATAAGGACATTCTAAATGAGCTGCATATAAGAATTCGTACAGAAAAAGACAATCTTGCTCTTGCTGGTCAGCTTACTAAGGCTAAACAGGACTTGAGGAAGAGTGTAAGTTGGCTCAATAGTTTGACATCACAGCAAGACAAGCTCCATTGGTTAACAATGGGGGAAGAAACATCTTCGATGTTCTATCGCCATTTAAAAGAGAGAAGTGCAAGGAACGCTATACTGAAAATGAGAAATGACAGAGGGGAAATGCTGGAAGATGAATCTGATATCAGAAGACATGTGCTGAGATTCTTTAGGGAGTTATTATCTACTACACCCCTTGGGTTGATGCGATTTAATGTGCCAGCAGGGCCGGTTATGGATAATGCCAGGTCTGAATGTTTGCTAGCTCTGCCCAGCTATGATGAAGTGCGAAGAACGATGTGGTCAGTAGGAGTTAACAAGTCTCCTGGACCCGACGGGTTCGGGAGTATGTTTTTCAGAGATGCGTGGAGTATAGTTGGGAGGGATACATGCGAAGCCATAAGAGAGATTTTTCGAAATGGCCAAGTGTTAAAGCATCTCAACACAACATTCATCTCTCTCATACCAAAGGTGACGAACCCCACCTTAGTTGCTGAACTGAGGCCCATATCCTGCTGCAATACGGTAATGAAAGTGGTGACGAAAATTATTGCTAGCAGAATTAAGGGAGAATTGCCGGGCTTGATTTCAGATTGCCAGGGAGCGTTCATACCGGGGAGATCACTTGCTCATAATAGTGTGGTGGCGTTGGAAGTAGTAAATGGCTATGGAACGAAAAGGGTATCTCCAAGGTGTACCATTAAGGTGGATCTTCAGAAACCATATGATTATTTGAGTTGGGAGTTCATCAGAGCTACGCTGGTACAACTTGAATTTCCAGGGAGGCTTGTAGAGTTGATCATGGAGTGTGTTTCCACTGCTGCGTTTTCAGTGCTGATTAATGGAGAACCAGAGGGTTTTTTTGCTGGAAAGCGTGGGCTCCGGCAGGGAGACCCGCTATCTCCGTATTTGTTTGTGTTGTGCATGGAGATGCTCAGTCGGAAGCTACAACAAGCTGCTGAAAACCCAAGGTTTAAGTTCCACCCGAGATGTAAGGGGCCTAAACTTGTGCACCTTGCATTTGCAGATGATCTTCTAGTGTTCTGTCGTGCAGATATGCAGTCAGTCAGAATTGTGAAAGAGTGTTTAGATGACTTTTTTGCAATGTCTGGGCTTCGAGCAAATAATTCGAAAAGCACAGTTTTTATAGCGGGGGTGGATGAGGATGTCTCCGATATGATTGTGGAGGAGCTAGGGTTTGAAAAAGGCCAGCTTCCTGTGAAATATTTGGGGTTGCCTTTACAATCTAGAAATGTCAGAGTAAGCGAGTACTCTCAGTTGTATGATAAAGTTGGGAATGTGGTTCAATCCTGGACAGCTCGTAAGCTTTCTTACGCCGGTAGATTGCAGCTCCTGAAATCTGTATTTGCTGGGATACATAATTTTTGGAGCCAAGTCTTAGTCATGCCGAAGGGGGTCATAGCTAAAATAGAAGCGATGTGTAAACGCTTCTTATGGAGTGGGGACCTAGAAGGTAAAAGGTTCCTTGTGGCATGGGGAGAAGTTACTAAACCATTTGAAGAAGGTGGATTAGGCATACATGAGTTGCTGGCTTGGAATAAGAGCATGGTTGCTAAACTCGTCGGAGAGCTTGTATTACAGCAGCCGAGCATCTGGTTGAGATGGTGTCAACATAATCACATCCGAGAAGGTAATGTATGGGATATGACGACACAGACTCATGATACATGGATATGGCGGAATGTTATTGAAGTTAGGGATGACTTGAAGAGTGCAATGGTTACAGATGGTAACCAAGCCGGAGGGCTGGATGTCTACTGTAAGCCTGGGGGTGGATTATCCTGCTCCAAGCTATATAATGTCCTTAGAACAAGAACAGATGAAGTCGATTGGGGGGGCCTGTTGTGGGGAAGACTTCAGTGCAGAAAATGGGCTTTCGTGGTTTGGTTAGCTATACGTAAACGCCTTCAGACAGGACAGAAAGTGAAGCACTGGAGAGGCATAGATGCCGCGGAATGTGTGTTGTGCAGAGGAGGAGAAGAAACAGAAGACCATCTGTGGTTTAGCTGCCCAGCAATCCATGAAGTGCAGAATCTAGTCTTCGCTTGGGTTGGAATTTCTCGCAGATTCGAATCCTTGGAAGACTGGCTCTTGTGGTTTGCTAGTGAGCCGAATGCAAGACAGAAGAAGCAGCTTTACCAGGCGAAGTTGCTGGCTTTTGAAGCGATAGTGTATTTTACATGGAGAGCTAGGAATGGAGTCGTGTTCAGGCAGGAGCCGTTTGATGCAGCTGCATGTGCTGCGACGATTATAGCTAGTTGTAGGAGCCGGATATCTGCAAAGCGGACTTGCAAACCACTTGTGGACCGGTTAGGAGTTAGGGGTAATTAGTAAGGAGTATAGGGGGGTTGAGTGCAGATGGGTCAGTTGAGGTAGAGAGGTTACAGTGAGAGGTAGAGAAAGAGGTGTGAGGATTGTGCACTTGATTTTGTGTTTTTTTGGGATACAGTTCGGGGACATTTTGGGTATATAGTTCCTGGTAGCATTTTTTGTAAGACTCTTGGTATGGTCTTACTATTTTGTAAATGGTTTAACCACCATATCTATATATTTATCTTTTAAGACAAAAGGCCGAGAGCACCTGTCCGAGCATGTCGAGAAGAGTTGCTCGACAACACCAGAGAACCAAGACGATGAAACACTGCTACTCGAGATCGAGTAAGAAACTCGAGATCGAGGAACCCAGTGAGCCTTTGTCCGAGCAGTATCGAGGACCAGCTAGTCGACATGCCGAACCACTGAAGTCGATGACCAAAGTTACTCGAGATCGAGGAAATCTTCCGAAGACGCGTAACGCGGTTTGGCCAGTTCTACTCGGATTGGGATTACTTGGAGCCGAAGATTGCCGAGTCTATCCGATTCTATCAAGATCCATCATGGAGAAGAAGATTAATCCACTTGAAGACTTTTAGATATAATTCCCTTTTTAGATTTATTATTGTTATTTCTTTTATTTATCATTAAGCTTTTTAGATATAGATTTAGATAGAGATGGAGATATTCTATCCTTGAATAACAAGGAGTAGAAGGCTATAAATAAAGCCCATGGGGTTGATTTTAGGAATCATTCAATTGAATTCAGAAGTAGAGAAGTAGTTCACATAGAGGTTTTCGGAGTTCGAAGGTTTTAGGGTTTTCACGAGAGTTGGATCGCCGGGATTGTAAAGGCTTTGAATTTAGTTTAATGCAAGTTTCTTTTCATCAATCAATGTCTGAGGTTGCGATGAAGCGCAAGTAGTCCACCCACTTCTAAGGTTGGGGCGAGCCCGACGATAGCCATGCGTGTTTGAGGTAAAGATCCGACTTTTATCATGCTTTGAGCATCTACTACTTGTTATGTGTTTATTACCCATCCAATGGAGGTCCATGCTAACAACTTGGATATTAAACATAAAATCGGTAGAGACAATTAGGGCTTCTTGAAAGAGTTGTCTAATTGTTGGAAAAGGCGAAAGCTTAGTCCTTTGATGCGATTCATATGATTATCTGTTTTATTCTTGCCTTATGCATGCTTGGTTATCGTTGTTGCAAACCCCAATTTTGGAAGTCTTTTACATACAGTTTAGTTCGAAATCCCAAAGCATTTGTCTTTACTTTATTTTATTTCGTTTTTAGTTTTCTGTTTTCCTCGTGATCGACTAGCACTCCTCGATCTCGAGTTACTGATTCTCGATCCAGCATCGCCGTAGCTTCTGTGTGCAGGTGATCGACAAGAGCCAACCCGACGTCGAAGATCTTACTCGATCTCGAGTAACCCCTTTGTCGAGATCGACCAAAACTGCCGAGTTGCTGCTGCGCTGTTCGACTGTCCGATCTTCTGTCGAGCAACTGTACTCGAGATCTAGGACCCCTGTTGTCGACTTTTGTGAGATTTCTCCACTGCCTAGGATCCGCTGACACGCTTCCTCGTGGATCGATCCTGACTTCCCACTGCTGCATCAGGAGGAGGTCTTGTAATTATTTGCAAGGGGCGGAATCTGGTTTGCCTTAGTTTATTTACTTTCTATTTTGCATACTCGATTTCCTCCTACAACACTCTTATCACAAGAGGCCTTGCTCGAATCCTCAAAATGAAGAAACAATTCAACAACAAGGATGGATCAGAGTCCTCTAAATTTCGAGGTAAGCCTCAATACAACAAGTATGACAAGAAGACTAAACCTTTGTCTTGTTTTGAATGTGGTGAAACAGATCATCTTGTGAAGGATTGCCCTCAAAAGACAAAGAGCTAGTCCAAGAATGGTGACAAATGGAAAAAGAAAGCCATGGTGGCAACTTGGAGCGATTCTGACTCTGACTCCGATGATGAGAAGGCCAATATCTGTCTTATGGCCTCGGAAGATGAATCCCACGATGAGAAGCTTGAAGCAATTGTAAGACAACTTATGGCAAGTCCAAAAGAGGTATTATTGGAATTCCTTTCTAATATGATTGCCAATGAAGAGAAACTTATTGCCCAGACTAACATTCTTATCAAGAGAACTGTGGACTAGGAAAGAACTATTGAGGATCTGTCTATGAGGGTCAAAAGTCTTGAAACTTCTTATTCAGGTCTTGACATTAATGTCAAAACGCTTGACTCGGAGAAATCTGAACTCAAGCAAGATCTCTCCTCTCTAAGAAATGAGCATCATGACTTAGAGAACGAGAAGATCTCCCTGAATAATAAGATTCAAGACCAACAGACAGCCCTCATAAGTTTTACGAAATCCAAAGGAACTCTTGATAGGATGTTGGGTGAGCAACAAAGTTCTCTAAACAAAAGTGGTATTGGTTACAATCCAAGGTTTTTAAAGAAGCAACACATTACCACCTTTGTAAAAGCAAAAGGAAGCAGAACCTCTCCTATATGTCACCACTGTGCTAGAAAGGGACATGTAAAAGAGACCTGCCCCTATAGAAGAAAGGATCCTTATATCATTCGCAATACTTTTCCTGTTCATTTGAGAAAAGAATGGATAACACAAGTTTGGGTTCCAAAAGGCACTATTTGACCAAATATGGTTTACCCCAACAATGGATCCAAATTTGCTTATTGGTCAAGCCACAAAGGTTGATGTTTGTCTTGCAGGAGATCACCAAGGTAAAGGAACACAAATGGATTATTGATAGGGGATGCTCGAGGCATATGAGTGGGAAGAGTTAAGATCATGATCTAAAGGAGCAATCCAGAGGAACAATCACTCTTGGTGACAAAGGAAAATGTGACATCGTTGGTATTGGTAGTGTTAGAAGTGATTCCAACCATAGTATTAAAAATGTCTATCTTGTTGATGGTTTAAAGTATAATTTGCTTAGCGTTTCTCAATTATGTGATAGTGGCAACAATGTCAGATTTAACAAGAAAAGATGTCTAGTGTGCAGAGAAGATACATGTGAAGTTATATTGACTGCATATCGTTACAACAATATATACGCTGTAAATGGTGATCAAGTGGCACAAGGAAGCTTAACCTGTCTAAAGGCTTTGACGGACGATCCAAAGCTCTGGCATAGGAGACTCGGTCATGTGAGTCCACATACACTACAGAAGCTTGTGTCCAAAGGGCTTGTAAGAGGGCTACCTGAGATGGACTTCAAAGGTATTGATATGTGCAATGCATGCACACGAGGTAAACAAACACGTAGCTCTTTCAAACCCAAAAAGGTTGTAAGTTCTTCTAGACCCCTTGAACTTTTACATATGGATTTATGTGGTCCTATGCGAGTCAAATCTCCCAATGGTAAAAAGTACATGCTAGTTATTGTTAATGATTTTTCTAGATATACTTGGTTTGCATTTTTAAAAGAAAAATCAGAGGCCTTATTTGAGTTTTCAAAACTTCGTAAGGAGTTGCAAACTTTAAGAAACGAGCCCATAGTGTCAATTCGGAGTGATCATAGTAGGGAGTTTGATCAACTTCAGTTTGATTTGTTTTGTGCTAAATATGGCATCTCCCATAACTTTTCTGCTCCTAGGACACCTCAACAAAACGGGGTTGTGGAACGAAAGAACCACACCTTAGAGGATATGGCCAGGACTATGCTTTTAGAAAATGCATTACCTAAAACCTATTGTGCTGAAGCTGTTAAAACAACTAACTATATTTTGAATCGTTGTCTTATTCGTTCCATCTTAAAGAAAACTGTTTATGAACATTTTAAAGGCCGCAAACCACTTATATCTTATTTTAAACCCTTTGGCTGTACTTGTTTTGTTCATAACAATGGAAAAGATAACCTTGGGAAATTCGATGCGCGTAGTGATTAAGGTATATTTCTTGGCTACTCCACAAGTAGCAAAGCTTATAGAATCTTCAATAAAAGGACCCAGTTAGTTGAAGAAAGTATACATGTTATATTTGATGAATTCAATGACGGTTCTTTGAGTGAAAATGTAACAGATATAGATCTTAACATCCATGCAGAGAACGAGGAAGGTGATGATGCTGCTACCAAGAACACAGAGAAGAGGAACATGCAGGAACATATTCTCAACACTGAAGAATTGGCCCAAGGTGTTGAAGATTCGTCCAAAGCCCTTGGTGTCCAATCTAACAGTGTTGAAGCGTCAGAAACTGCTGTAACTGAACCTAACAGGACCACGAAGTCAGATGTACCACAAGTCAATCCTACTGGTGTGACGAATCAAGGAGTTGAGACCAGCAAAAGGAAATTCAAATACTCCTCATCACACTCATTAAAGGATATCATTTCTGACCCTACTTCTAGTGTTCAAACTCGTTCTAAACTTAAAGATCTTTGTGCTTTTCACACGTTTGTTTCTCTTATTGAACCAAAGAAGGTAGACGAGGCACTTCAAGAGCCAGACTGGATCATTTCCATGCAAAGTGAGCTTAACGAATTTGAAAGGAACAAAGTCTGGACCTTGAAGCCTAGGCCAAAGCATCAATCAATCATTGGAACACGATGGGTATTTCGAAAAAAGCTAGATGAGAATGGTAAGATCGTGAGGAACAAGGCAAGGCTTGTTGCTCAAGGCTACAATCAAGAGGAAGGTATTGACTATGAGGAGACCTTTGCTTCCGTAGCCAGGCTTGAAGCTATTCGCATTTTATTAGCATTTGCATCTTTTATGAGCATAAAGTTATATCAAATGGATGTCAAGTGTGCTTTTCTTAATGGTTTCTTAGAGGAAGAAGTATATGTGGCTCAACCCCCAGGTTTTGAAAGTTTGGAATTTCCTAATCATGTTTATAAACTTGACAAAGCGCTTTATGGTTTGAAACAAGCCCCAAGAGCTTGGTATGAGCGCTTGTCAAAATATCCTTTAGAAAATGATTTTAAAAGGGGGTTGGTCGACAAGACTCTTTTTATCAAGACCAAAGGAAAGGACATTTTGGTTATTCAAATTTATGTTGATGATATATTATTTGGTGCTACTAACACATCTTTGTGCAAGGAATTTTCTGACATCATGTGCAGCGAATTTGAGATGAGCTTGATGGGTGAACTTAACTTCTTTTTGGGATTACAAGTTCATCAATCCAAGAAAGGGATCTTTGTCAACCAAAGCAAGTACACTAAGGATCTCTTGAAGAAATTCAAGATGGATCAATCCAAAGCAGCCAAAACTCCCATGAGCTCAACATTATCTCTAGATCAAGACAAGACTGGGAAGAGTGTCAATCAAAAGGAGCATCGAGGAATGATTGGATCCTTATTATATCTCACAGCTAGTAGACCTGACATCATGTTTAGTGTTTGCATGTGTGCTAGGTTTCAAGCTGATCCTAAAGAATCTCACCTCGTGGCTGTGAAGAGGATCTTTCGATATCTCAATGGCACTAAGGAGCTTGGACTATGGTACCCAAAGCAAAAGGATTTCACATTAATTGGATATTCTGATGCAGATTTTGCAGGCTATAAGCTGGATAGGAAGAGCACATCAGGATGTTGCCAATTCTTAGGAGCATCTTTTATCAGTTGGCACTCAAAGAAACAAAACTCAGTCGCTCTATCCACTGCAGAATCCGAGTACATTGCAGCTGGAGCCTATTGCTTCCAAATCCTTTGGATAGCCCAACAAATGCGAGATCTTGGCATCAACCTCAAAGGCATTCCCAATAAATATGACAATACTAGTGCCATCTCCATTACAAAGAATCCTGTTCAGCATTCAAGGACCAAACATATTGATGTAAGGCATCATTTCATTAGAGACCATGTTGAAAAAGGTGATGTATCCATTTCGTTTATTTCAACTGATTATCAATGGGCTGACATTTTTACTAAGCCTTTGGCATAGGACAGGTTCAGCTTCATTAGACGAGAGATTGGGATGCTTAATAAGGATGCACTTTCGTAGGGGAGCTTTCCCTTTACGAAAGATAAAATCTACTTAGTGTCAAGACCCTTGAGAATTATGTCAATGTTTGTGCACTAAATGGTAGATCACATATATCGGATCACATATATTTGGTTAATATCTTTCTAGATATTTAATCAATTATATTTTTATTGGATTTGAAAATTGTCTATTTATGTTATATTTTTATTCCGTTGAGATATGTTATTTTTGGAACAAAATATTTCGGTTATTTCCCTCCTATTTTAACGGATTAATTTGAATTTTGAATTGGAAATGTTTTCAAAATTGGCAATGTTATAATTACCTTCCTTGGAACTCTAAAACCGTCCCATCAACTTCATCATTTCTCTCTACTTAAACCCCAAATCCTGTACTCGATCCCATCACAATCTCAGACTTCCAAAACCCTTCCAACTTCTCTTTCTTCAACTTCTCAAACCGTTCTAAAAAAAAACCTAGCGATTTCCTCCATGGCTCCCAAATAAAAGAAAGCTTCCACACCCAAAAGACTTGGCGCCACCCCCAAGGGACGTCAGGTCACTGCCACCTCTCCCACACCTGAACCCACTCCTCAAGCCATTGTCCCTGCTGTTGTCCAGAGCACCATCGCTGGGAGCACGGCCACTGTTACCAAGGGCTCTCAAAAACACTCTGCAAAGAAGCCCCTTAGTGCGAAGCAGAAAGGAAAAAAGAAGATCATCGCTGAGGAGGTGGACGAGGAAAAGGAGGAAGATGATCTCGACGCCATTCTGGAAAGGGATGCAGCCAAGGAAGCCGAAGAGGAGGCTTTGAAGAAGAAGAAGGCCGAGGAGGAGGCCGAGCTTGCTAGGAAACTTGTCGAGGAGGAAGCTGAGAGAATTCGGAAGGAAGCCGAGGCTGAGGAGATTCCCTCTGAAGAGGAGCCTGAGGAAGAGGACGAAGAGCAAGACGGATCTGGAGAGGACGAGGAAGATGAAGGAGATGACGCGGGGTCCGGTGAGGACTCGGGGTCTGAGGATGAGGAGGAAGAGGAGCCAGAACCTATTGCCTCTCCTTCTCCTTCTCCTCCTCCCTCGTCTCCAAAGAAGCGGAAAGCCCCAACTGCTGTCAAGCCTCCATCTCCCAAGCGCACCAGGAAGGGCACCTTCAGAGGCTTTGAGGCGCCTGCCAAGAGAGCTGCTCCTACAATTGCTCACAGGAAGAATGCCGATCCACCCGCCTACATCGAGGTAAACCAATCCTTACCCTCTTCATGGTTTGAAAATGCTGAGACGGCTGGAAAGTGGGTAGATGAGTTTCGAACTCGTAGGATATGCAGTTCTGATTTTTTGGATATCGAGTTCTTTGAAGCTTTGAAGTTACCCTGCATTGCTCTTCTCAAAAAATCCCCAGCCTGGACCCTTCTTAATCTTGAAACCCTCTCTGAAGTACACCCCTCTAAAGAAAACTGTATCATCCTTGCCCGATCCAAATACCTCCTACCCGAAGCATCTAACAGCACCTCAAAGCAGCTCACCCACTCATCCCTTACCCTAGAGGCAAAAATTATATTCAACATCATTGTTCGTTGCCTCCTACCCCGTCTTAACTCTGGCTCGCTCCTTACCGACAATGCCATGGTCGTACTTTACCGAATCCTCAATGGTCTTGATCTTGATCTGGCCAACACCATTTTAGGATCCATGGCTCACACAAGAAAAGCCAGGAAAGGAACTCCCCTCCCCTTTGCCACCCTTTTGACCCAAATCTTCAAAGCTTTTGGAATTGATTTCAAAAATGAAGAACAGCAGCGTCATATGGGTAAGTTCGACTCCAAGAGCCTTGAAAAGATAGGCATCACTCGGTCTCCCCAAGGGACCTTGAGTCTTGCCTCTCCTTCAAAAGCTCTTCTCACTACCTCAGCTGTTGATGAGCGCATAGACAACCTGGAGTTGGGCTTGGAGGAAGTTCGCCTGGATCTCAAGGAGCTGCACAAGGAGATTATGACGGAGATGAGCGGGATAACCAAGATGCTGCAAGGTCTGTGGGCGAGGCTCACTAATGATGCTCCGGACGACGAAGCTTAACCCTATCCTATCCCATCCCTATCCCAAACTTGATACATTGCTGGTTTTTGGAAACAATTTCAAAACTTTTGGTGACTGTTTTACCTCCTCCTCTTGTTGAAAGACAAAAAGGGGAAGATGATATGTGGTTTAGACTTGAAAACTTTTTGCTGTAAAGGTCTTGGAAGACCTTGGTTCTTGATTTCTGGTTTTCGGTTGGATGACTTTTTCCTGCTTTAAATATTTGATCCAACATTCGTCTAACCCATGTAGGTACTTAGTCCGATTTCACTTATATTATATATGCTTGACTAAGTTGAAGGGATGCACAAGTTTTGTCTTTCATCAAGGGGGAGATTGATAACTTCCTCCCTTGATGAAAATCGAAATAAGTTTCAAAGGCCTTGACAGTATGTCTGTGTCAAAGGTCTTGGAGCTTTAACAGTGTTGATGAAATACAAAACCTGGTCTATATGATATTTTGTTCGAAAATATTATTCAATATTATTATATACTTCTATTATATTATTATATATTTAACTAATCTTTCAGGAGTATTATCGAATTATTTCCTTCCTTGTGATGCAATTTGAGAAGATTCAAATCGGAAAGATTATGGTCTTCGAAGTTTCCAAAGATAGAAGATCCAGCTCAAGCCATGATCTTGACTAGCCGTTGGAGAAGATCCTTGGCGCCGATTTGTCTCAATATAAAGAAAAGGAAGATGAAGACAGAAGACACACATTCATTGAACACGAGCTTTCATACACTCCAAGCCTTCAAAGAGAAATATGTCTTCGTGTGCTCTCTGCCTGTCCTAAGAGTCTGTTATTTCATTTCAAAGCATTTAAGAGTTACACAGTGAGCTTATAGGATATATTCTGTTATAGTGTTATACTAGAGAGTTTGTAACTCGGGAAGTGAACATTAGGCGATTGATTCACTAAGTGTAAGAGGATTGTACTAGATAGCATAGAGAGTTGGGGCTCTTCTAGATTGGTCTAGGACTCCAAGGGAACGTGAGTTGACTAGATTGCAATTGTATAGGAGAGAGGCTTCTCGGGGAGCTACTAGGATCCTAAGTCTTGTGAATCAATAAAAGCCGGTTGAATCCTAGGGTTGTGGAAGAACCCTAGGCGGGGACGTAGGCCAAGTTCGTGCCGAACCTCGTAAACAACTCATCGAGTCCTTTACTTATTGCTTTACCTTATTTCCGCACTTGGTTCGAATTGTTTAAACGTTGTGATTCAGGTTTTCAGAGAAAAGACTAAGTCTAATCTCAAAGGGTTTTGGCACGAGAATCAAACGTCTTGAGACTATCTGCGAAAATCCGGCATACTCTATTCAACCCCCCTTCTAGAGTATTTCTATATTACTTAGTTTTATATTATCGAACCTTCAATTATGATTTTGCATTTTTAGCTATCTAAAGACATGTAGAGCAATAAAAAAGATTCATATTAACATCGATGTTTTTTCCAAAAACAATGTTGTAATATCTTATTTACATCAGTTATACGTTCTTCATTTCATGTTTATTAATTTTTCCTTTGTATTTTGTCTAGTTATTTCATTTAAAACATAATATACAACATTCAATATTCATAAAGACAATGTCAAATGTATATATTTAAATCAATATATTTGAAAGAAATGATGTCTAAAAAGATTACAACATCATTTTCATTATGAATAACAATGTATAATTTCGCAGAAGACATCAGTTTTATTAGTTGTTTTGTTGTGTTTTAATACATTTTAAAATCGCTTTTTATTCTATTAAATGATGTATCATTTCGTGTTTGTGTCCATTAATATGTTACTTCTCAAATAATCAAAATATGTCAAAGCATTCAATAATGTTCTATCTATTAGTATCTGTTGATATTATCTACATGCATATATTTTATGCTTAGTATTACACAAACTAAAAGAAAGGATAAAAACTCCAGTTGAGTAAACTTCTCCCATCATCAGGGCAGAATTACGAGCAGACTTCATTGCTTGAGCTTCTTTGTCAAAAATCCTCAAAACATGAGCAGAATCGTCGTTTCTGAACAAACCATAGTATGCGTAAGTTATTGAGTAATAGTTAGTAATTACAAGGTGGCATAATTCAAACAAGAAATTAAGTTGATTAGTTCAGATAAAGATAGCAACAAGAATGAAGACAAGGCCTCTCAAAAATAGCTGGAGAAACCCTTTGATATAAAATTATCTATTGCATAATTACTTAGTTTATTAAGTTTTGTTTATAACATTTATACGAAGCAAAATCTAATGGATTTTTCATCCCTTGCTGAACTGTAAAATATTTTTAAAATCTGTTCAAAATTACAAAATTTAAAAACAGATTCAGCAATACATATAAGCAATAAAATCTGTTCAAAAATACAGATTTTTAAAACAGGTTCAACAATATGTACTCATATAGATTCAGCAATAAATCTGAAAATCAGTTCAATTTACAGATTTGAAAAACAGATTCAGGAATACATATACTCATACAGATTCAGCTCTTGATATCACATATAAAAAACGGAAATGAAATATACCTTATACTTGAGTGAATTATATTAATATAATCATGACAATAATCACAAGGCAACCTAGAAGTGGCTTTAAAAGACCTACCAATGGATCTGTAGGACTCAAAGCTAATGAAAATAGAGACAAATATTCTTTAAGATAATTCAGACATAAATTTCAACTTATTGTCATTGCATTAAAGAGAAAATACAATGCTTGAAACTTGAAATTTTGATTGGAAACAACAAGAGGTGCAAGTACCTCCAACATATATTCTTTAAGGTCATTCAAAGACATAAATTTCAACTTATCATCATTGCATTAAAGAGAAAATATAGTGCTTGAAACTTAGAAATAAGAACCCTTGAAACAAAATAAATTTAACACTGTTATCAGATAGCACAATAATCACACACCAAACTTCAGATACACAACACGATTAACATATTGAGATATAGCAATAGTATCAAAAGATTAACATACTGAGATACAACAAATAGTGGCACTACTGATCCTTTGAAACCTAATTTACAACCATATAACCCAATTTACAACCATAAATCATTAGTGGGAAAAGAAATATAGAGAAAAAACATTGCCAACACCTACAAGTGACAATGAACCCAAATTAAGACAATGATATAACTATAGTTTCAACATAGTGTACAACTATGAATTTTTTTTTGGGTAGGAAAAACAATTATGCTCATATAAATAAACAAAGGATAATGTAAATTTTTATCTACATGAAATTACACTGGTTGGAAACTTTTGAGAAAAAAGAAAGAAGGTATAGACAAATAAGACATGTTTTAATTAAATGGATGGACAACAAGATGCTACATGCAAATTGTAAAAAAAAAACTCTAATCATGTTTACCTAGGAAATATGTTGGTGTTTTCGTATCCTTAAACCCACAGAGAACACCCTGAAGGGCCAAAGAAACAACAGTTGTAGGAGCATCAAGGCTAGAGCCTGAAGAGTTAAAAAAATTTATGCAGAGGCATGCATAGGTGAGTCCGGGATAGAAGATAATCACAAAATCACATGTTTTATTTTCACATATGAAAACAAAAAAAAGGGCCAAATAAGATTTGTCCTTTGTTGCTCATTTGAAAGTAAATTCATGTTAAGCAACAAGTATACAACAAGATGTCTTTCATAAAGGACTGGTTCCAAATCAGAAAGGGCCAAATAATAAGATTTGTCCTTGTGAAGGATAAGCTGAAACATGAGCAGATAAATTACCTTAACCAAATTTTGTCCTAACAGTCTTATCATACCATACCTTGTGGCTTGAAGAATCCTCAATAATATTTTGAAGGAGATTGGTGTTACATACTTTCACAGATTGGGAGAACACCCGTTATCTACATCGATCTCCTGATTGTGAATCTAGATCTTTGAATCAAACCCTAATCGAGCTCATGATTAGAAAATCAAACCCTAATCGAATTCATGAATCCAAATCCCCTATTTCACAGAATCAAACCCTAATCAAGTTTGCTAATTGAAAGAAGGGTTCGAAAAGTTTACTTGACAATGCATAGAGAGAACGTTCGGGAATAACTTGAACTTAGAGCCGAGGAAGAGAGAGGGGGAATATGCCCTATTAAAGCGTAGACAAAGGCAAATCAAGATCTAAAAACTCATATCTGAAAAAGGGCTAAAAGAAGGGTTGAAAAATGTGTGAGAATACTTACAAGTTAGGGTTTTGAGAGAGAGCAACCATCTTCGTAATTATCGGTCAGAGGAAGAGAGAGAAGAGATGAGACTGTGGTCGATGTTGGTCATCTTCTGTGTACTTCTATAATCGTTGTATTCGCCGGATAGAGGGAAAGGAGAGCATCCGAGAGGAGAGACCAGAGGAAGATGGATATTTTAGAGTCAAGAGGCAGGACACGATGGAGTTGAATGTTTTGTGCGAGTCTGAGAGAGATAAATGGATGATATTCTATTAAGTGTTAAATTTTCCGAAAAATTTGAAACACCACCTTTTTTTTTCTATGTTTTACTATCCCGAGCGTTTCAATTTTGAGAATCCCATACCCCGCGTGTTTTAAATTTTTTTAAAATTAACTATTTACCATCGGTCAATAACAATAACTATTGTCAAAATTTGTTTTAACATCACAAATTTAATAATTGATGTAATATAATAAATTTACATTATGCGTATTTCTGACTGATGTAAATAGTGTGATGTCTATGAACAAAGTTCTAGTAGTGGCACGTGATTTCAAAAGGTAATGACCAATCTGGTTATTAAATGATCGGAGCGGAGATAAAGGCTTCTTTCAACCTGTTGAAGGCTTCAAGACATTTGCTAGAAAATTCAAACTTGACATCTTTTATAAGAAGGTTAGTCAATGGTTTGACAATTTTAGAAAAATCTTCAATAAACCTCCTATAAAAACCTGCATGACCAAGAAAGCTTCTTATCTCCTTAATTGATGACGGTGGGGGGAATTTTTCCACTAGCTCTATCTTGGCCCTGTCCACCTCAATACTTTTTTTGGACACCTTGTGTCCTAGCACGACCCCTTCCCTTACCATAAAGTGGCACTTTTCCAAGTTGAGAACCAAATTTGTCTCCTCACATCGCTCGAGTACCCTGCGAAGGTTAGAAAGAAAAATATCGAAAGAAGTGTCATATACGGAAAAGTCATCCATGAATACCTCCACGATGTCCTCAATCATGTCAGAGATGATGGCCATGATACACCTTTGAAAGGTGGCGGGGGCATTGCAAAGCCCAAAAGGCATCCTCCTATATGCAAAAGTCCCATAGGGACATGTGAAGGTGGTCTTCTCTTGATCCTCCGGATGAATAGGGAGGGACCTGCCAAAATCTAGAATAGTCATCCAGGTAGAAAAAGTAATCATGTTCAGCTAACCTTTCAAGTACCTGGTCAATGAAAGGGAGCGGGAAATGATCCTTCCTAGTGGCGGTGTTGAGCTTTTTGTAGTCGATGCACATTCGCCAGCTAGTAGTGATTCTCTTAGGAACAAGCTCTCCCTTCTCATTCTCCTCGGCGGTCATTCCACCCTTCTAGGGAACCACATGGACTGGGCTCACCCACTTGTTGTCGGAGATTGGGTAGATGATTCCTACATCCAGCATGCACATGATCTCCTTCTTCACCACCTTCTCCATTGAAGGTTCGATAATGTATAACAAAGTAATATAAAGATACTCTAGAAGGGGGGTTGAATAGAGTATGCCAACTTTTTGTTGATAATCTCAATACTTTTGAAACGCTTGCAAAACCCTTTGATATTAGACTTAATTCTTTCCTCTGGAAAACCTGAATCACAGCAGAGTTATACAATTCGAAACAAGTGCGGAAATATGGTAAAGAAATAAGTAAAGGACGCAATGAATTATTTACGAGGTTCGGCACGAACTTGGCCTACTTCCCCGCCTAGGGTTCTTCCACAACCCTATGATTCAACCGGCTTTTATTGATTCACAAGACTTAGGATCCTAATAGCTCACCGAGAAGCCTCTCTCCTATAAAATTGCAATCTAGTCAACTCACGTTCCCTTGGAGTCCTAGACCAATCTAGAAGAGCCCCACCTCTCTCAGCTATCTAGTACAATCCTCTTACACTTAGTGAATCAATCGCCTAGTGTCCACTTCCTGAGTTACAAACTCTCGAGTATAACACTCTCTCAGAATATATCCTATAAGCTCATTGTGTAACTCTCAAATGCTTTGAAACAAAATAAATGACTCTTAAGAACTAGCAGAGAGCACACGAGGAAGACAGATTGACTTGAAGGCTTGAGTGTATGAATGCTTGTGTTCAACGAATGTGTGTCTGTCTTTCCTTATTCCTTTCCTTTATATTGAACAAATCGGCGCCTCCAACAAACAAGGATCTTCTCTTCAACGGCTAGTCTGATTATGGCTATCTTTGTAATCTTCTATTCTTGGAAACTCTGAAGCCATGATCTTCGATTTTATTCTTCATATTTATTCAGCCCAAGGAAGAAGATATAATTCGAAAATCTTCCTGAAATGTTAGTTCATATATAATGATATCTGGAAGCATATAATAACATATAATAATATTCGGACATAATATAATAACGTGCAGGTTTTGTGTTTCATCAACACATATGTATTGTCAAGACCTTTGACACAAACTGTGTGTCAAAGCTTTTGAAACCATTTCCGATTTTCATCAAGGGAGTGTAGTTATCAATCTCCCCCTTGATGAAAGATAAAACATGTGCATCTCTGCAACTTAGTCAAGCAGATATAACAAAAGCAAAATCAGACTAAGTACCTGCATGGTGTTAGACAAATGTTGGATCAGAGTTTTAAAGTAAGCAAAAGACATCCAACCAAAAACAAAACAAGGTCTTCCAAGACCTTTGGTTCACAACAGTTTTAAAGTCTAAACCATCAGCATATCATCTCCCCCTTTTTGTCTTTCAACAAAAGGAGGAGGGTAAAGCAGTAACCAAATGTTTTAAAGCAATGTCCAAAAACCAGTAGTGTTTAGATTGAGGGTTAGGATAGGGTAGGGTAGGGTTTAAGATTCATCTTCGGGAGCACCATCCGTGAACAGCACCCTCAGCTCGTGCAACAGCTTAGACACCCCGCTCATCTCCAGCGAAAACTCTCTATGCAGCTCCTTGATGTCCAAGCGAACTTCCTCCAAGCCCAACTACAGGTCGTCCATGCGCTCATCAATGGAAGCGGCAGTGGGAAGAGTTTTTGAGGGAGAGGCAAGACTCCAAGTCCCTTGGGGGGACTGATGATGTTGTTCTTCATTTTTGAAATCGATTTCAGAAGCTTTGAAGATACGGGTCAAAAGGTTGGAAAAGGAGAGGGGAGTTCCTTTTCTGGCTTTGCGAGTGTGAGCCATGGATCCTAGGATTGTGTTGGCCAGATCAAGATCGAGACCATTCAAAATTCGGTATAGAAGGACCATAGCATTATCAGTTAGGAGGGAGCCAGAGTTTATTCGGGGTAAGAGGCATCTCACAATAGTGTTGAAGATGATTTTTTCCTCGAGAGTAAGGGACGAGTGGGTAAGCTGTTTTGTGGTGCTGTTCGATACTTCGGGGAGAAGGTATTTGGATCGGGCAAGGGCAATGCACTGTTCTTTTGTGGGGTTTTCAGGAGAGGGTGGACAAGTTATAGGAAGGCCAAGGAAATCAGCGAAGTCAATGGAGTTGAAAGTGATTCTAACTCCCTTGACGACTGATTCCAAAGACCAACCATCAGCATTGTGTTTGGCTTTTAGGTTTATGTAGAATAGGCGGGTGAGTTGGGGGTAATATACAGATTCAAGGTTCAGGAGGGTCCAGGCAGAGGATTGTTTGAGGAGAGAGATGCAGGGTAGGTTCAAAGCTTATAAAACTCAAGATCAATGAAATCAGAACAACATATCTTACGAGTTCTAAACCCATCTACTCACTTTCCAGCCATCTCAGCATTTTTAAACCAGGAGGAGGGCAAGGATTGGTTTACCTGGCTAAGTACAGGCGGATCGGCGTTCTTCTTGCGAGCCTTTGAGGGAGCAGTCCTCTTGACAGGCACGTCAAGGCTTCTGAGAGTGCCTTTCCTTGTACGCTTGGGAGATGGAGGCTTTGCTGTAGGGGCTTTGCGCTTCTTTGGAGACGGGGGAGGAGGAGGAGGAGAAGGAGAGGGAACAAGTTCTGGATCCTCATCCTCTTCATCCTTAGACCCCGAGTCCTCAGCGGACCCTTCAGCATCATCTCCCTCAGCATCCTCGTCGTCTGCAGTCTCGTCGTCCTCCTCTTCCTCTTCTTCTGGTTCCTCTTCAGTGGGAACCTCTTTCTCTGCAGCTCTTAGGGCCTCTTCCTCGGCCTCCTTTCTGGCTTTCTCAGCCTCCTCCTCGGCTATTTTCCTTGCTAGCTAAGCCTCTTCCTCGGCCTTTTTCTTTCTCTAGGCCTCTACCTCGGCTTCCTTTGTAGCATCTCGTTCCAAAATCTCATCAAGATCCTTCTCTTCCTCCTCTTCCTTTACTTCCTCGGCAATGATTTTCTTTTTCCCTTTTGTCTTAGCACTGAGAGATTTCTTCGTAGGGCGCTTTAGGGACCGCTTGATTTCTGCAATTGTGCTCTCAGGGACGGTGCTATGGACAGTAGCTGGGACAATGACTTGAGGAGTGGGTTCGGGTTGAGGGGAAGTAACAATGGCCCGGCGTCCCTTGGGGGTAGCGCCAAGGCGTTTGGGTGTGGAGGTCTTCTTTGATTTGGGTGCCATGGAAGAGATTCGGCTAGGGTTCAAGAGAAAGGTTGAGAGGTTGAAGAAGGAGTATAAGAGAGGGTTTAGGTGAATCTGGAGAGGTGAGAAATTCGGGTAAGATTTGTGGTTTAAAAAGGGTGAGAGGGTTAAGGTGATGGGACGGGTTTAGGGTTCCAATGAGGGTAATCATCACACTACCATTTTGAAAATATTTGATTTCCAAAACAATTCAAATTTCAAACCATCTTGTCACACTTCAATTCAAGAGGGAATAATTCCGAAAATATATTTTCCATAAATAAAATATACTCGGATATAAGGATTTTTGAAAAATAAGATGTGTACTGTATAAAGAAGGTTAAAAATCATAAAAATTATATTTGATCAAATATCTAATAAGATATTAACCAAATATATGATCCATTATATGTGCTCTACCATTCAGCTCACAATCTTTGTCATAATTCTCAAAGGTCTTGATACTGAGTAGAATTTATCTTTCGTAAAGGGAAAGCTCCCCCTACGAAAGTGCATCCCTGTTAAGCATTCCGATCTCAAGTCTAATGAAGGTGAACCTGTCCTCTGCCAAAGGGTTAGTAAAGATGTCATCCCATTGATAATCAATTGAGATAAAAGATATGGACACATCACCTTTTTCGACATGGTCTCTAATGAAGTGATGCCTTATATCAATATGTTTGGTCCTTGAATGCTGAACAGGATTCTTTGTGATTGATATGGCACTTGTATTGTCACACTTAATGGGAATACCTTTGAGGTTGATGCCAAGATCTCTCATTTGTTGAGCTATCCAAAGGATTTGGGAGCAACATGCTCCAGCTGCTATGTATTCGGCTTCGGCAGCGGATAGAGCAACTGAGTTTTGTTTCTTTGAGTGCCAACTGATCAACGATGCTCCTAAGAATTGGAAACATCCTGACGTGCTCTTCCTATCCACCTTATAGCCTGCAAAATCTGCATCAGAATACCCGATTAATGTAAAATCTTTTTGCTTTGGGTACCATAAGCAAATCTCCTTAGTGCCATTGAGATATCAAAAGATCCTCTTCACAACCACGAGGTGAGATTCTTTAGGGTCAGCTTGAAACCTAGCACACATGCAAACACTAAACATGATGTCATGTCTACTAGCCGTAAGATATAGTAAAGATCCAATCATCCCTTGATACTCCTTTTGATTGACTCTTTCCATTCTTGTCTTGATCTAGAGATAAGGTTGAGCTCATGGGTGTCTTGGCTGCTTTGGATTGATCCATCTTGAACTTCTTCAAGAGATCCTTAGTGTACTTGCTTTGGTTGACAAAGATCCCTTTCTTGGATTGATAAACTTGTAATCCCAAAAAGAAGTTGATTTCTCCCATCAAGCTCATCTCAAATTCATTGCACATGATGTCAGAAAATTCCTTGCACAAAGATGTGTTAGTAGCTCCAAACAATATATCATCAACATATATTTGAATAACCAAAATGTCATTTCCTTTGGTCTTGATAAAAAGAGTCTTGTCGATCAACTCCCTTTTAAAATCATTTTCTAAAAGATATTTTGACAAGCGCTCATACCAAGCTCTTGAGGCTTGTTTCAAACCATATAGCGCTTTGTCTAGTTTGTAAACATGATTAGGAAATTCCGAACTTTCAAAACCTGGGGGGTTAAGCCACATAGACTTCTTCATCTAAGAAACCATTAAGAAAAACACACTTGACATCCATTTGATATAACTTTATGCCCATAAAAAATGCAAATGCTAATAAAATGCGAATGGCTTCAAGCCTGGCTACGGGAGCAAAAGTCTCCTCGTAGTCAATACCTTCCTCTTGATTGTAGCCTTGAGCAACAAGCCTTGCTTTCTTCCTCACGATCTTACCATTCTCATCTAGCTTATTTTGAAATACCCAACATGTGCCATTGACTGATTGATGCTTTGGCCTAGGCTTCAAGATCCAGACTTTGTTCCTTTCAAATTCGTTAAGCTCACTTTGCATGGCAATGATCCAGTCTGGCTCTTGAAGGGCCTCATCTACCTTCTTTGGTTCTATAAGAGAAACAAACGCGTGAAAAGCGCAAAGATCTTTAAGTTTAGAACGAGTATGAACTCTAGATGTAGGGTCAGAGATGATATCTTTTAATGAGTGTGATGAGGAGTATTTGAATTTTCGTTTGCTAGTCTCAGCTCCTTGATTCGTCACACCAGCAGGATTGATTTGTGGTACATTTGACTCCGTGGATCTGTTAGGTTCAGTTACAGCAGTTTCTGACGCTTCAACACTTTTGGATTTGTCACCAAGGGCTTTGGATGTAACTTCAACACCTTGGGCCAATTCTTGAGTGTTGAGAATCTAATCCTGCATGTTGCTCTTTTGTGTGTTCTTGAAAGCAGCATCATCACCATCCTCGATCTCTGTATGGATGTTAAGATCTAAATCTGCAACACTTTCACTCAAAGAACCGTCATTGCATTCATCAAATATAACATGTATACTTTCCTCAACTAACTTGGTCCTTTTGTTGAAGATTCTATAAGCTTTGGTACTTGTGGAGTAGCAAAGAAATATACCTTCATCACTGCGCGCATCAAATTTCCCAAGGTTATCTTTTCCATTGTTATGAACAAAACAAGTACAGCCAAAGGGTTTAAAATATGATATAAGTGGTTTGCGGCCTTTGAAAAGTTCATAAGGAGTTTTCTTTAAGATGGAACGAATAAGACAACGATTCAAAATATAGTTAGTTGTGTTAACAGCTTCAGCCCAATAGGTTTTAGGTAATGCATTTTCTAAAAGCATAGTCCTGGCCATGTCCTCTAGGGTGCGGTTCTTTCGTTCCACAACCCCATTTTGTGGAGGTGTCCTAGGAGCAGAAAAATTATGGGAGACGCCATATTTAGCACAAAACAAATCAAACTGAAGTTGATCAAACTCCCTACCATGATCACTTCGAATTGACACTATAGGCTTGTTTCTTAAAGTTTGCAATTCCTTACAATGTTTTGAAAACTCAAATAAGGCATCTGATTTTTCTTTTAAAAAAGCAACCCAAGTATATCTAGAAAAATCATCAACAACAAAAAACATGTACTTTTTACCATTGGGAGATTTGACTCGCATAGGACCACATAAATCCATATGTAAAAGTTCAAGGGATCTAGAAGACCTTACAACCTTTATGGAATTGACTCGCATAGGACCACATAAATCCATATGTGTGCATGCTTTGCACATATCAATACCTTTGAAGTCCATCTCAGGTAATCCTCTTACAAGCCCTTTGGACACACGCTTCTGTAGTGCATGTGGGCTCACATGATCGAGTCTCCTGTGCTAGAGCTTTGGATCGCCCGTCAAAGCCTTTAGACAGGTTAAGCTTCCTTGTGCCACTTGCTCAGCATTCACAGCATAGATGTTGTTATAACGATATGCAGTTAGAACTACTTCACCTGTATTTTCTCTGCACACTAGACATCTTTTCTTGTTAAATCCAACATCATTACCACTATCACATAATTGTGAGACTAAGCAAATTATACTTCAAACCATTAACAAGATAAACATTTTTAATACTATGGTTAGGATCACTCCCAACACTACCAATACCAACGATGTCACACTTTCCTTTGTCACCAAGAGTGATTGTTCCAGTGGATTGCTTCTTTAGATCATGAAAGAGAGAACTATTCCCACTCATATGTCTCGAGCATCCACTATCAATAATCCATTTTTGATCCTTCACCTTGGTGATCTCCTGCAAAAAAAACATCAACCTTTGTGGCTAGACCAATAAGCAAATTTAGATCCATTATTGGGATAAACCATATTTGGTAAAATAGAGCCTTTGGAGACCCAAACTTGCGTTATCCGTTCTTTTTTTAAATGAACAGGAAAAGTATTGTGAATGATATGTGGATCCTTTCTTCTATAGGGGCAGGTCTCTTTTACATGTCCCTTTCTCGCACAATGGTGACATATAGGAGAGGTTCTGCTTCCTTTTGCCTTTACAAAAGTGGTAATGTGCTGCTTCTTTAAAAATCTTGGATTGTAACCAATACCACTTTTGTTTAGAGAACTTTTTTGCTCACCCAACATCCTATCAAGAGTGCCTTTGGATTTGGTAAAACTTATGAGGGCTGTCTAATGGTCTTGAATCTTATTATTCAGGGAGATCTTCTCGTTCTCTAAGTCATGATGTTCACTTCTTAGAGAGGAGAGATCTTGCTTGAGTTCAGATTTCTCTGAGTCAAGAGTCTTGACTTTAATGTCATGACCTGAATAAGAAGTTTCAAGACTTTTGACCCTCATAGACAGATCCTCAATAGTTATTTCCTGGTCTACAGTTTTCTTAATAAGAGTGTTAGTTTGGGGAATAAGTTTCTCTTCATTGGCAATCATATTAGAAAAGAAATCCGATAATACCTCTTTTGGACTTGCCATAAGTTCTCTTACAGTTACCTCAAGCTTCTCATCATGGGATTCATCTCCTGAGGCCATAAGACAGACATTAGCCTTCTCATCATCGGAGTCTGAGTCAAAATCGCTCCAAGTTGCCACCATGGCTTTCTTTTTCCATCTATCACCTTTCTTGGACTAGCTCTTCGTCTTTTGAGGGCAGTCTTTCACAAGATGGTCTGTTTCGCCACATTTAAAACAAGACAAAGGTTTAATCTTCTTGTCATATTTGTTGTATTGAGACTTACCTCGAAATTTAGAAGACTCTGATCCATCCTTGTTGTTGAATTGTTTCTTCATTTTAAGGATTCGAGAAAGGCCTCTTGTGATAAGAGCAAAAGGATCATCCTCATCGTCATCCTCATCTTCAGAATTAGACACATCTTTGGGCTCATTCTTCTTAGACTTGAGCGCCAAGTTCTTAGTGCTTGCTGGGAGTTCTCCATCGTCTTCATTGAGAATCATCTCATGTGTGATCAGCTTCCCAAGCAAGTCATCAAGGGGCAGAGTGGTGAGATCTTGGGCTTCTTTTATGGCTGTCACTTTAGGGCCCCATTTGTCTTTTGAGAGGCACGTCAATATCTTCCTCACTTTCTCAACGTTCTTAAAGCTCTTGCCGAGAGAGTCAAGGTTGTTGGTGATCTCTGTGAACCGTGTGAACATGGTCTTAATAGACTCATTAGGCTTCATTTTGAATAGTTCATACTTTCGAAGGAAGATGCTGATCTTGATGTCCTTCACTTGGCTAGTTCCTTCGTAGGTGACAACCAGCTTATCCCAAATCTCTTTAGCTGACCTACAAGATGAAATACGGTTAAACTCATCAGTGCTAAGACCACAATATAGTAAGTTAATAGCCCTGTAGTTTTTGGAGACGAGTTCAAGATCCGCTTGGATATATTCAGCCTCAGTCTTTGCAACTTTGGTTCCATTTGGTCCGTCTTTCTCTGGAACCTTCGGACCATTCCCTCTAATGTTCCAAAGTTCCAAATCTTCATCTATATGAACATCTTCATCAATGATCTCCAGTGGACGAAGTTGTTTCCTAAAAAGAGTGGTGGTCTACTGGTAGACCTTCCTTGTGCAAATTCTCCGCTTGCTTCACCAGATATGATCAAAACTCGCAAGATTGTTAGATCGAAAGCAGTGAGTAAAGCTCTGATACCAATTGAAGGTTCGATAATGTATAAGAAAGTAATATAAAGATACTCTAGAAGGGAGGTTGAATAGAGTAATACTTTTGAAATGCTTGCAAAACCCTTTGAGATTAGACTTAATTCTTTCCTCTGGAAAGCCTGAATCACAGCAGAGTTATACAATTCGAAACAAGTGCGGAAATATGATAAAGCAATAAGTAAAGGACGCAATGAATTGTTTACGAGGTTCGGCACGAACTTGGCCTACGTCCCCGCCCAGGGTTCTTCCACAACCCTAGGATTCAACCGGCTTTTATTGATTCACAAGACTTAGGATCCTAATAGCTCACCGAGAAGCCTCTCTCCTATACAAGTGCAATCTAGTCAACTCACGTTCCCTTGGAGTCCTAGACCAATCTAGAAGAGCCCCACCTCTCTCAGCTATCTAGTACATTCCTCTTACACTTAGTGAATCAATTGCCTAGTGTCCACTTCATGAGTTACAAACTCTCGAGTATAACATTCTCTCAGAATATATCCTATAAGCTCACTGTGTAACTCTCAAATGCTTTGAAACAAAATAAATGACTCTTAAGAACTAGCAGAGAGCACACGAGGAAGACAGATTGACTTGAAGGCTTGAGTCTATGAATGCTTGTGTTCAACGAATGTGTGTCTGTCTTCCCTTCTTCCTTTCCTTTATATTGAACAAATCGGCGCCTCCAACAAAGAAGGATCTTCTCTTCAACGGCTAGTCTGATCATGGCTATCTTTGTAATCTTCTATTCTTGGAAACTCTGAAGCCATGATCTCCGATTTTATTCTTCACGTTTATTCAGCCCAAGGAAGGAGATATAATTCTAAAAGCTTCCTGAAATGTTAGTGCATATATAATAATATCTGGAAGCATATAATAACATATAATAATATTCTGACATAATATAATAGCGTGCAGGTTTTGTGTTTCATCAACACAGATGTATTGTCAAGACCTTTGCACAAACTGTGTCAAAGCCTTTGAAATCATTTCCGATTTTCATCAAGGGAGTGGAGTTATCATTCATTTTGGGGTTGAGCTTCCGTCGATGCTCAATGGTTGCCCTGTGATCATCTTCCAAAAGAATTCTATGCATACAAGGAACGGGTGAAATACCTTTAATGTCCTCTAAGGAGTACCTGATAGCCTTCCTGTGGGTACGGAGGACCTCCAGTAGCTTGTCTACTACCTGCGGGGTTAGTGAAGCATTGATAATTACAGGAAAAGTAGAGTCATGACCAAGGAATTCATACCTAAGGGTGTCGGGTAAAGGCTTCAGCACCGGAGAAGGGTCCTGTGGAATCAAGATAGGCTCCTCTTCCTCCGTCTTCATAATTTGCCCTAGTTAGTCCGTCTCGTTCCTCATGACAGAAGCATCCAAATCAGCTACAAGAGTTTGCGTCGACTAAGCATACATTGACGACAACGCTGAATCGGACACAAGGTTGTACTGCTGCAGTAAACTGGTCGACATCGAGTTAGCGTAGTCGACATCGAGTAACAAATCAGTACTAACCTGGGTTGCATAAGTGGTCGACGTCGAGGACATGTACTCGACTTCGAGTAGATTTGCAGTGGCCGAGTTACTGTTATCGACCTCGAGTAGTGATGTACCTGTAGGAGAAGAGGTAGTCGACGTCAAGTGTGATTGGTCGGCGTCGAGTAGTGTTCGAGTACATACCTTTGCTGGAGAAGTGGTTGAGATCGGCTGAGTAAACTCGATGTCAAGTAGATTGGTCGACTTGATCTGCTCGACATCGAGTGAATCATTCAGTTCCACGGATAAAGTGAGTCGAAGAATTCTTCCTCGCTTGAATATACAGCAACTAATTCCCTCTCCATCTTAGATTCTGCCTTAACAAAGGCTTCTTCTTGTGTCAAAAACCTACCTGCAGGCTCAGTGCAAGAGATAACATTAAATTTAGAATAAATAGCTTTAATTTCCATTACCTCTTCCGTTTCAGGATTGAAAGAGTATTCAATGATCTCATCTCCAATGGTAAAGGTGAGAAGTCCTCTTCTCAAACTAATGTTGGCATCTGCAGTTGCTAGGAAGAGTCTTTTCAGAATGATAGGGCAAGTTAGGTCCTCCTCCATCTCTATTACAAGAAAATCTGTAGGGACAAAGAATTTACCAACTTTGACAGGAACATCATCTACAATACCTATGGGGATTACCACTGTTTTGTTTGCCATGTAGAACTTGGCGTCCACAGGTTCCAGGGCGCCTATCTTCACCTTTGACCAAACTGAGAGGGGCATGATGCTCACACTTGCTCTTAAGTCACATAGTTCCTTGAAGCGATGTTGAACAAGTCCCACAGTGATGGAAAACTTACCTGGGTCAGGTCACTTCTCAAGGAAATCCATCTTCTTGAATTCGATGGCGATCTCAGTCATTGATCGCTTGTTGCTAAGAATCTCTTTTAGGAACTTGACGTAGGTAGGCATCTTGTTAAGTGCTTCTGTAAAAGGAATAGTAACATTTATACCTTGGAGTAATTTCACAAAACACTTAAACATACCATCAGTTGGATCTTTCTGCTCCTTGAAAAAGAACGGGAGCGGTTTCATAGGTTTCGGATCCAGAATTGCCTTCGGAGGTGATGAAGAGTGGTCGACGTCGACTGGATTGTTCTCAACATCGACTACAGAATTCGACGTTGAGTTCTGTTGCTGTGCAGGAGCCTCCTCGTCGAGTGACTGGTCGACGTCGAGTAAAGGGTGGTCGGCATCGATTACTTTCTGGTCGATGTCGACTAGATGCTGGTCGACGTCGAGTGGATTTCTAGCTTCGTCCTTCTCCTCTCCGATCTCTGGCTCATGTAATTTGTGTCCACTCTGTAACTGTACATCGGCGATGTGTCCGGTGTGCCCCTTGGGTTTTGGATCTGTATGCCTAGGGAGTTGTCTGGATGGTCATGGAATCTATACTTCGAGTTGACCCACTTGGGTCTCTATGTTCCGCTTCCAAACATCCATCTCCCCAAATCTTGTATTGAGGTTGTGGAGTTGAGTCTGGATGGCGCTGGTGGATTGATCTTTCTTAGCCTGATTCCTCCTCATCTCATCGAGGACGATTTGTAAATCATCCTTTCATTGTTCTCTCTCTGGATGTCCTGGAGCACGATATGACGGGGGGGTAGTGTAGGGGTACCTTGGTTCTGCTGTGGTTGATAGAACCTTTGGTCCCCCATATAGCGATTGGGACCCCCTGTGTAAGCTACCTCTTCTCGCATCTCTACTAGTTGTACTTGCTCTGTATATGGGCACTCATGAGTGGTGTGCCATTGTGAACCACATTTAATGAAAGATTGGTTAACAGATAGAATTTTAACTTGTTTAAGAAGCTTACGGTTTTGGTCTTTGTAGAATTGCTCATTGACATCGGGATCAATCTCCTTAGAAGGCTCATATAGGGGAATGGATGGGGCTGGCCTTGCATAGGTGTTGTCGTCGTAAGTCACAGGAGCCCCATAGCTGTTGTCGAAGTTGGTGAACCTTTCGATCGATGTCCAAGCCTCCGTTGGTGTTTGTGTCAGATACTCATATTGGGTGTATTGATTGATCCTTTCCTTGTTGGGTAAGTCAAGAGAATTGTAGAAAATCTCCTGAATTACATATGGTGGTTGCCCATGAGTAGGGCATGATCGCAATAGATCTTTGTATCGATCTCATGCTCATGCTAGCCGCTCCCCAGGCTTTTGTTTGAAAGTTGTAATCTTCTGGCGTAGGAGCGTTGTCTTGGCAGGAGGAAAGAATTTGTTAAGAAACACATTCTTTACCCCAGCCCATGTTGTGAGAGATCGTAGGGTCAGTCCTTCAAGCCACTTCAATGCTGGACGTGCAAGAGACCAACGAAAAGCTTTCATTTTGACATATTCAAGGGTTGTGCCTTCGGTGATAGTTTGACACATGTCAGCAAAAGTTGTAATATGTGCGAGAGGGCATTTATGAGGTCTTCCTTCAAAAGAGTTCTTTTTAATTTCATAAAGACAGGAAGTACGAATTTCATAATCATTAAGAGGGATAAGAATAGCCGATTCAGGCACTGTTAGAGTCGGGTGCATGTAATCCTTACCCGTAGCAAGATATAAGGAGAGCTCAGCCTGAGCCTGCCTCCTTTGTGCTTTTTCCCGATCAGCGCTTGCTCTCTCATTGACGAGAGCGGTGTTGTTGGCTAATAGCTCCCTCTGAAGCCTCTCGATCATCTCAGCTTGTGTTTCTGCGGTCTCCATGATCTTTTTCAATCTAGAGTGGATGCGTATAAGGCGTTCCGGATCGTCTAAGGCATCAAACTCAGGTGGTTGACCAGAACGGCGCATACACCTGAAAAGAAACTCTAAGAAAACGTGAAATCTAGCTATCTAAGGCGCGAATGATTGCTTCCCCGGCAACGACACCAATTTGTTGTAATAGGAAATCGAGATTGCAAATAAAATATGAATAAAGTAAAGCAAACCAATTTTGTTCCGAGCAAATAATGTTCAAGACTCCCTCCCGTTGCAATAAAAGGAAGTCAGGTTCGATCCTCGAGGAAGCAGGTCAGCGGATCTCAGATAGCGGAAGAATCACGATCAGAAGTTGACTCAGAAGTACTCGACCTCAACTAGGTAGTAGTTGATAGGGGTCAGTACAGTCGAACTCAAGCAGAAATCAGCAAAAGCAGGCACGGGGAGTAGTCGACGTCGACTAGAGTCCTCGACGTCGACTAAACGTGTTCGTCTCGAGTACTTGCAAAAGAAAAAACAACAATCGATCTCGAGCAGAAACTCTTGATCGAGTATATCAGTAGTCGACGTCGACCAGAGTGGTCGATGTCGAGTAGTCCTGTAGAAACCTTTGTGCGTCGGCAAAGATGGCCGAAGAGTGTGAGGATGGAAACAAAGCTTGATCAGAAATAAACCAATGTGTTGAGTTTTTCGAGGACCCAACGAACGACGGATTGTAGGTTGTAAACAACTTAAACGAAAACTTCCAAGACCAGGGTTTGCAACGACAATAATCATGCAAGCGGAATCATAAATCATAAAAGGTGGAAACTTTATCAACAAACGAAAAGACTTTCACCAAATCCAACAAGTAGGAATGGAAACCTTTTGATTAATAATCCTAATTGTGTCTATTCCTTTTCATAATTAGAATTTAAAATCTTCCGAATAGAAACCCTAATTACTACCCAAGTTTCACAACATGAGTTCTTTAATTTCTCAATCAAAGGTGAAGCACGATGAATAGAATAAGATAAAGTACCTTCTTTTGCAATTCATCAATCCACCGGCATGGCTATCGTCGGGCTCTCCCCAACCCTAGAAGTAGGTGGAGTACTCACGCCTCATCATAGCAATCGACATAATTGCTTGAAAAGAAACTTGCATAAACTAAATTCAAAGTCTTTGCAATTCCGGCACTCCAACTTTCGCAAAAGCGCTAAAACCCTAAAACATTCGAAATCCAAAATTGTATATGAATAAGTAGCTCTAGAATTGAATGAATAGAAATTAGCCTCAAAGAGCTTTATTTATAGGCCTAACTCCTTGCTATCCAAGGATAGAAACATCTATTTAATCTTAAAAGATAAAAAATTGGATAAAAGAAAAATAAATCCTAAGGTGAATATCTAAATCTTCATGTGGTAGATAACTCTTCTCCAATGATGATAGAACTTGATAAAATCGAATATACTCGTCTTTGGTTCGTGACCGAGTAGTCCACTCGTCCTCAGATTGGCCCACTCGATCTCGGCCCAACGAAAAATGTAGTCGACGTCGACCAGAGTAGTCGACGTCGAGTAGAATTGTGCTCGATCTCGGCTATCTTCAAGGCATCTCGAGTAGTTCTCCTCGTCGGACTCGAGTAAGGTTCCAGCAGTGGTCGATGTCGAGTAGACTTGTTGACGTCGAGTACTCTTCAAGCTCGAGTGGTGTGCTGTCTTCATTCCTTAGTCAATCTGGCCTTCGGCTTTAGTCGACGTCGAGTAGTCTTGTCGACGTCGAGTACATTCCTGCATTCGTCTCCTCCTTTTGGCTTTGTCCCGGAATGGCTCCAAATTCTGCAATATTAAACCAAAACTCGTGTAGACCTCTATTTCTGGAAAATAAGCTTATACTACACAAATTCAACATATTCCCAACCGAAAATATGCAAAGTATTTAGAATAAGGAAAGAAAATATGAACAAAAACATGGTTACTTTAGTGGACATCAGAAAGTTATTTGATGAAAACCATGCATATTTTAAAATTAGCATATTACTTGCATGGTTATCGTTGTGGTAAATTCTCCGGCTTTGGAAGTTCTTTTATAATATTGTTTACGAACCCCGTGATATTTCTATTCATCTTTCTATTTCATTCTTACATTCTTCGGACGTTCTTTTTCGACACCTTTACTTTATGTTTCTATTTCTGTTAGTGACTCGAGATCGACTGTTGTTCAGTCGATATCGAGTGATCTGAATCAATATCAAGTCTTGTACTCGACTTTGAGTTTTTCTGTGTTGTTTTGCAGGTTTAGCACTAGGAATCGATTTCCTTGACCTGACGTCGACTGAATCTCAGTCGATATTGAGTGGCTTCTGGTCGCCACAGAGGGGTTATTTCACGAGACTGGATCGACGAGCGCTGATAGGCTTCCTCGTGGATCGATCCTAACCACCACTGTAGTGGTAGGAGTCCTACCACTACAGCGAGAGGAAGTCTTGTATTTTATTTGCGCAGACTAGGGATTAGGTTTGATTAATATTTCATATTTATTAGACTTGATTTCCTCCGTTAAAAATTGGACCGTGATTTCAATGATGAGAATAGTTTAACTTTTGTATTTCTCTGCTTTTTAACAAACAATTCCCTATCTCCAACTTCAGTTTGCACATTAGATGGATGTGGTGGCACATCAGCAGTGTAAATCTTCTCATCTCTCTTTTCAGAATGCACCCCCCCCCCCCCCAAATTAACGCCTTCTTGCTGGACAGGTACCTCAGTGCTCCTTCTTGTTGCACCATTGAGCTCTATATTCACTACAACACCGCCAGAACACCCCCCCCCCCCCACACACACAAATAGTCCTTTAGGCTGGTGACCTTCCTGAGAGAATCCCATGCTTTTTAGAGCTCATAGCAGAGCCTTGAGAAGATGAATCTTTAAAAGCATTCATTGAATTCATTACATCACGAGCAAGCATTGTAGGAGGCAGGATTTTCCTATTTTTACGGATAAGCGGCTGTGAACTTGAGAATCTTGATCAGTCTCTGTTTCAACAATATGTGAATCTGTGAACAGTGGTGACTCCCTAGAAAAATTAACTACTTTCGGTCTAATCCCAGATTTTTTTAATCCTTTAGTATTTAAGGTAGTAAGTTCACCCCCGGCTCGCGGACATTTTCTTATACAATGAACATTGAAGATCAATATCAAAACATTAAATGAACATTTAACACTTTAATTAAATGAACATTTAACTACAAATCAAAGTCATCACTTGATACATTAACTGCTTTTATTTGGTAATCCTCAGCAAAAATTAAACAACAAACTCTATTCATTTGTTAAATGAACATCTAACCCTAAAGTTATTTACACAAGATTGCAAGATCATGTACATTTGAATGGAGAACACATAAAATCACTCAAACCCCAACTCTAAAACCTAATCAATAATCCGTATTATCTCATGTTCAACAAAAATTAAATCATAAACCCTAACCGCTTGAATATGAATGGAGATAAACTTAAAAATTAAAAATCAAACCTCTCGAATCTACAGACATGTTTGGAAATAGACCAGGTGTGCTCTTAGTGAATAGATTACCAAACTCTAAAATGAAATCAAAGGGTAAGAAAGGTGTTAAGACCAGATCAGAGATGACGAAGGAGTAAATGAGAGCAAAGAATAGAGAGAAGAATTAGGGAAAGAACAGTAATAGCATAAACGTCGCGGTTTGGCAATTTTATGCAATTAGCTCTTTTTCCCTTTGTTTATATATTTGTATATCCTAACTTTACATTATTATTTTGTTTAACTGTTATGCTAACATAGGAACTGTTCAATAAAAAGATTTTTACTGCAAATTTATATAGCTGACAAAGGAAATTTTATGATCTTGTATTTGCACAGGGTAAACAAGGGGTATCATAGTGCTGCTTACAATAGTGCTGATTAGTTATATAGATGATGTTAGATTTAAGATGACACTACAATAGTGCTGACATAAGGTAAACGGGGAGGGGGGGGGGGGGGAGGGGGCTGCTTACACAAGTAATTTATGAAATTGATCATGGTTCTTTTCTGTCATTGTTTATGATATAAGATGTACTATGATAAAATCTAAATCTACGTAATGTTGCACATTGTCACACATATTATAGTTTTACTGCTGACATGGGTACTACTGACACATAATGATCAATTAAATGCGCTTACTTCCAAGTAACTACAACAGTGATGACGCTACAATAAGATAAAATCTCAAATGTTCTTGCAATTTTTATGTAGCTGATGTTAGATTTAGGATGACACTACAATAGTGCTGACATAAGGTAAACAGGGGGTAGTGCTGCTTACACAGGTGATTTTTGTAATTGATCATAGTTCTTTTCTGTCATTGGTTATGATATAAGATGTACTATGCTAAAATTTAAATCTACGTAATGTTACACATTGTCTCAGATATTACAGTTTTACTGCTGACGCAGATACTGCTGACACATAATGATTAGTTAAATGCTCTTACTTCCAAGTAACTATTTTAATTCATAATGCTAAAAGATGTATTAAATCAAAATATAAAAAGCAACCATCCCCATTATATGTTTTTAGAATGAAAACAAAAATGATACAAGGGCTCAATTTGGTATTATAATATTACTGACATAAGAAATAAAGACAAATGTTCATGGTTTTTATTATATAAAAAATCTAAAAATACTTATTACATTATATGTAAGTTCAAGCTGTAAAACTGCTGTAATTGTTTCTTGATTGCACTTTTCTGAATACTGCCTTTGGAAGTAGACTGGTTCTCTACTAACACCCCTTATTTTGAATGCTTTATCCTCCTTTTGAACTTTCCCATAGAGACTTTTCATTTCCATGGTGGCCTTCCTGCTATTTTCTAACAATAGGCACGTAACACTTGATAGATTTTATTGCATCATGGACATTTGCTTCATCTTATGTCAGCACTGGATATATTGTCTCATGATATGCCAATTAACAAGCTTCATTTGTGTAAAAACTTGCAACAAAATCTGATACATTTTCTTTTATCTGCTTAATTGCTGACATAGCATGCACACAAGGGATTCATTTTACATCAAAAACCCTGCATGTCTTTGCTGATAGATCAACTATTGCCTGAGCCCCTTCCCGTGTGACCTCAAACCGGAATGCATTAATAATTTCCACTCTGTATGCTCCAACGTCCTCTTGTAATGTCCTAATCACTTTTAGTATTTCTGGGGATATTCGATCTTGATTTTTCAGTGTTTTTTCTCTTCTCTCTTGAAATCATGTTGTGAGCTTCTCTCTAGCAAACTTCAGCGGTGCCATAATTAGGTAATTCTTCTTACCTTTCAATATGGAGTTCAGGCTTTCTGCATTATTTGATGTCATCATATTGTATATGTTTGATATTGCATATGCTCTACCCACTTTTCAAGTCCTGCTAACCTTAATTATTCTAATAGCTTTGGGCAATTTTCCTCTATGCCTCTGAAATTGGTGTTGAACTCCACAATAGTGTCACTCTCTACTGCTTCTTTAAACTAGCTTGTCAAATACTTTTTCTTGAATGTGGCTCTAATGTTTTGCTTCAAGTGCCACGTACATATGCAATGTTTAGTAGTAGGATAAATCAAGGCATTAGCTCTTGCAATGCTTCCATGTATATCAAAGCCAGACGCTAAATCATTCGTGAGAGGTACAACCTTCAACAATTGATTAAAAAACCACTCCCAAGAGTTGTTAGTTTTCCTCTGTATTTTCTAGTTAAAAATGTGCCATCAATAACAACAACCTGTTATATGAGGGAAGAGAACGTCTGATGTCCATGAAATATTGAAAAAGAAGGAATGAGAATGTATGCTGACACTAAACATGACATACCTTCTTGAAAACATGGAATGCATGAATGCATTGTCCAAAGGATAAGAATAAGCACTTAAACATGTCAGCATTGTCACTTGAAATTATTGCTATCGTCCCATTGTTTTTCTCCATAAGCATGTGGTAAAATGACGGCAAACCAGTAAAATTTGATTCTAGTGTTCCTTTCACTCTTTCTTTTTGAAATTTTTGATTATTTCCATGTTGTCCAGTAACTAATTGGCATCTTTTTTCATCTCTCATCTTATCCATTATCAGCTTCAGACTGTATCCACTGTCAACACTTTTTAATCATGGGTATATTAGAATAAATATAATATTAATGGGAGTATTGAAATGAATCTTTATTGTTGACACTATACTCACCTTGATTGAATGATGCTTGTAACGACTAAGCAAGGAGCTTTTCTGCAATTTTTTGTTCTTACATCCCATGTGCATGTGTGTGTCGCGTTGTACATTGTGACCTCATAACAAGTTGGGAAAACAATCTTAATATGTAATTTACATTTGCATTCAGCATCTATCTATGCAATGCACTGACAAAATTGTCAGAGCATCCTTCACTGATTGCTTTTATTCAAACGTTTTCCCAATGTACATCATTCTTCCTCCGTTGCTAGTGATACTAGCTTTCCTAGGTGTCAGTATCCCATTCTTCCTTTGTTGTATCTCTACTCGAAGAATATAGGCTTCAAATTTCAGCATCAGATTCTATGTCCCTTTCGCTATTTTCAGAGGACTCGTCTTCTTCCATATTCTCTAACTTCACGCCCTTCAACCTGGTGTCAACAGTCAATCCCTTGTTATCTTCTTGAATCATACTGTCAACCAAATTCATATTGAATTCAACTAATTGCAATTGATCATCTTTAAATGTTTTCTTTCTCTCTTAGTTGTCTGTATCAGCAACGACAAGTGTTGAAGCTTATTTGCTGACACACAACTCAACAGCAAATTTTACATCGACAAGGGTTGATAATTCTAAGAACTCTTGCAAATCAGCATCACAATCAACTTTAAGTGAGGCTTTAAGCATTTTGTATGGATGCAGGTGGTTGAATTCTAATTCAATTGCAGTGTCTACATGGAATCGAGTATACACTTTTTCTTTTAAGTGTTGTAATGTGATTGAATCATCCAACATAAATGCCTTTGAAGTTGTGTTTCCAGCAAACGAATGGCTTGTGTGAGCAAACACCCATTCTCCACCATATACAACTGTAATGACATGTGTTGCCATCAAGTTTTTTACCAATTAATACATCATAGCAGTAAAATAGATCAGCACATCAATACAATACACATCAATATGATATCTCAGAATCTGTGTCAGCACAACACGTCACACATCAATACAAACACATCAACACATCAACACATGAATTACATGTCAGCACTACAACCCATTAGCGTATCAGTTCAATTTATGATAACACATACAACAGTCGGTTGTTCATTTTAGATATAACCATTTCAGATAGTAACATCAATGGAATAAGACACATTAGAATTTATGTCAGCAAATTTTATATACGAGCAGTCCAAAACAGATCAAATTTGTTTATTTGAATTACATGTCAGCGCTATAACACATCAACATATCGATTCAATTAATACCAACACACAGAACAATTAGATGTTCATTATCATTACAAGTCAATAACACAATACCTCAGTTGATTTTAGATGTCAGCAACCTCAGGTTTCGTATAATCATTACATGTCAGCATCACTAGATTTTGTATAAGTATTACATCTCAGCAGGATAACAGTCATTTGGTGGGGTAATCAATGCTAATTTCGTTTAAGATTTATTTCAAATACTAGGAACTCCACCAACTACAACAACACAAATCAGCATATCGATTCAATTATACCAACACACAGAACAATTAGAAGTTCATTATCATTACAAGTCAGTAGCACAACACCTCAGTTGATTTTAGATGTCAACAACCTTAGGTTTCGTATAATCATTACATGTTAGCAGCACTAGATTTCGTACAAGTATTACATCTCAGCAACACAACAGTCGTTTGGTGGGGTAATCAGTGTTGATTTCGTTTAAGATTTATTTCAAATACTAGGAACTCCACCAACTACAACAAAAATTTGTGCCTTCGACACAAATTTTTTCGATAAGAAATATCAATTGAAGAACTTACACATAGTTCTTCAATTCGATTTCGTTTAAGCACAACAGTCGTATAAGTATTACTGATTTTGTTTAAGAATTATAGGTTTACTACTGATTTCGTTTGCTAATTAATGCTTCTTAAACAAAAACAGTAATACTTATACGACTACAAAAAATAAGAACAAGATTCAGAAGCTCACAACTTGATCCAAACAAAACTTCGAATCGCAGGCAGAACGCGGAGAGTTTAGTTACATATGATGAACAAAGCTCTCAAAATAAACTAAAATTGTCTTCTTGGTTATTGAAAACCGTATCCTAGATCTCCTTATATTGTCACGCAAACTGTGTTTTAGGGTAAAATATGATAAAAACTAATTGAGGATAGAATTTGGAAAATCTACATAAAATTTGTGACGCGCTTCGGAAACAGGATCTGTCGCGGCCGCGACCACTTTGCAGAAACTTGCCTTCCTTGCCGTAGTCGCGGTCGTACGATTGTTCATCACGAAAAATTCTGGTTGAATTTTGTCTTGTCGTCAACATGAAGTTTGTAGCTCTCGTTAATTAAGAGTTTTTCAACGCATATTAATAATAGTCAATCGGACAACCGATGCTTCTAGAAGGTGTAAAACAAGTTCAGCTTGGCGGGCGACAATTTATGCTAACTTGTTCTTCGTTTAACTCTCTTCTTCTTCCTAAGACCTCTTTAGATCTTCATGAAGCTCCTTAGATCAACGTGCATGAATTTCTCAACCAATGCGTTATCAACCCATGTCTCTTCCTCGGATCCAAATTTACGTGAAATAATCAATAAAAACATGTATATTACGACTCCACCAACATATAGAGTAACTCTGCGATATTTAATTCAATTATGCATGTTATGCATCTTAACTAAACTAAATGCAACCTATTATGCATACCTAAATGCGTGCTATCAAATTCTCCCACACTTGAACCTTGCTTGTCCTCAAGCATGGAAAAACAACATCAATTCGTACCCCACAGGCAAACTCTTCATGTATTCACCCCAATCATTTCCTTTAGAAATAGACAGGAAGCAAACATGATCAATTGACAAAATCATTGCACATATTTAGTAACCAATAAACTCAAGCAAACATATCAATCCTGCTCGTCACTAGGAATGTGTTTCACTCTCACTCATGTGCTTATGGTTAAGAAATTTATGCTAAAAAATCAATCTTCGAAAGTTTAGCTACAATAGACTTGCACCAGTGTTGTAGCTCTCCACCATTGGTGATTCTATACACAACAAAAAACATGAGGTCTTTTAATCTGGTTGTAATGGGGCCAAGGTAGAAAGTAAGGGTATGGATATTTTTATGCCATGTGGGGTTCTCATAATCCGAGAAGTAAGGAAATCACCAAATCACACATACCACCACTCATCAACTCATACCACATGTAATTCTAATATCAAGCATATAACTTCATAAACCATACTCAACTCTTTCCTTTATTTTTTTTTTCCTTTATTTCTTTTTAATTTTTTATATGGAGATACAATGTAATAATGCAATATATGAGTAAAAATTTTGAGGTCGGAGCTAAAAAGAATAGACAATCAATCTCAAATTGGCTTCAAGTAGAGGATAATATGTATGGTGAAAAAGAGTGAAATAGGGCTAATAAAGATGTCTCAATCGTGTTTAAGTCATGTGCAGAAGTCATAATTTGTAGTCTCGAAAAAGATATCTAAATGCAAGTCAAAGAGGAAGCAATAAAAGAGAGTACACTCAACCAGAATTTTTGATAGTTTTTAACCTTATAATCCAGTTTTTATTGATAATTAGTTTTTATTTTCAATCATTATACTTATTTATTTAATATTATGATGTCACATCATTAAATTTTCGAACATTTAGTTGACAAGCTGAAAAATCAACCAGAATTTTTTCAGTAGCGAAATTGGTTAAATATGAAATAGTTTATATTATTTTTGGTAGTTTTTAAAGTACGTATTAATATTGGTTCATGGCTGATAGTTCATATTATTAATTTTGATAGTTTTTAAAGTTCGTATTAATATTGATTCATAGCTGATAGTTCGTATTATTTTTACTAGTTTTTAAAGTTTTTATTAAAATTGGTTCAAAACCGATAGTTCATATTATTTTTTGTTATTTTCCCAAATATTAATATATGAATACATAACTAAAGTGCCAAAAATCGGTTCATGGCTGATAGTTCATATTATTAATTTTGATAGTTTTTAAAGTTCGTATTAATATTGATTCATAGCTGATAGTTCGTATTATTTTTACTAGTTTTTAAAGTTTTTAGTAATATTGGCTCAAAACCGATAGTTCATATTATTTTTTGTTATTTTTCCAAATATTAATATATTAATACATAACTAAAGTGGCAAAAATCATAACCAACCAATTAGAGTTTGAACGTATATGTTAATTGGACATGAAGTTCAAAATAAAATTAAAAGAAAAATTCGTCATTTTAGGGTGTCTTTGGCAAAATGGTAGCTGTTGGAGGAGCTGAAGCTGTTGGGTAGCTGAAGCTGTTGGATTATTTGAGTTAAATATATGTTAATAAGCTAGTACAGTGTTTGGTAAACCTAGCTGTTAGGGTAGCTGTTAAAAACTTGTGAATAAAAAACCAAAAGCTCCGAAAAGCTTGGATGAATAGCTGTTGAAAAGCTTAGATTTCAAAAGCTTTCAAAAGCTAATTAAACTAAAATCTTATATTTATTTCATTTAAGACTATAGAATATCAAAACCAAAAGCTCCGAAAAGCTACTTGCTTTTGCCAAACATACCCTTAACTCAATGTATGACTGGGACTTTACGCACAGCAACTCCTTATAAAAATCAGAAAAATAGATCACGGGCTACAACTTCAGATAAAATCCAATTTGTATCCATAATTGCAGCAAATAAAAATTAATCAATGGCATACAATCCGTCAAATTGCCAGCTTCGCCTTCACTGATTTCACATGCATGGCTCACCACTCCAAGCGAACTCCACTATAAAACCCTAATCCAGCCTCCCCAATTTCCCATCCCAAACCACCAATATACCTAAAATACCCTTGCCAAATCTTGCCCTAATTCCCAACACAATTACAAATATGGCTTCTAACTCCATGGCTTCAGCTGCCCTCTTCCTATGCTTCAACCTCTTCTTCTTCGCGGTGAGCTCGACCTATGTGCCATGCCCACCCCCACCTTCCAAGGGCCACCACCACAAAAGCCCTCCATCGTCATCCACACCTACTGCAGCCGCTACCTGCCCTAGGGACGCCCTCAAGTTGGGGGTTTGCGCCAACGTGTTGGGTTTGGTTAACGTCGTTGTCGGAACTCCACCCAAGACCCCTTGCTGCGCCCTCCTCGATGGACTGGTTGATCTTGAGGCAGCGGTTTGCCTCTGCACCGCCATTAAGGCTAACGTGTTGGGGCTTAACCTGAACGTGCCGGTGTCGTTGAGCTTGATTCTTAACTACTGTGGCAAGGGCGTTCCCTCTGGCTTCCAGTGCGCTTAATCAAGTCATGTTTAATTACACGTCCTACCGTTGAACGTTTTTTAATTTCCCTGGGACGGAATTGTTATTTCTGTGATTTGATTTCCTAGATTCATTATCATCTTGATGATTGATCCAAATATTTGTACGTGTTCTATGTGTTGTAACCAAACTTATTGTTATTGTTATTGTCGGCAACGGTTTCATAATAAATTGATAATTTGTTGATTTATTTAGTGTTATAGATTACTCTTCAATCTTGTGTGTTCATATTTTTGGTTTAGAATATCGGTATCGCCGTTGAAAATAATGAAAGTTCTTGAACCATATATAATTAAGTTTGATGAGTTACCTTTTTTTAGTTCAATTAGTCTTATGACCCGCCACCTTGCGCGGTTTCTTAATAATTAAATTTTATTTTATTACATCATTTATAGTTAAATTATTATTCCTTTTATTAAAGGGTGTTTTTGCTAACTAGCCTATTTTGAGTTTCTAATTAGGTTATTAGCACCCAAACTAATTTAATTAGTTAAGGTAGCACCCATTCCAAATGGAGAAATAATGGTCAATTGTCAACTGTTTAACCGCTGGCCAGTCAACAGTTGACCATTGACCAGTCAACGTTGACCGTCGACCGGTCAACGTTGACCAACTCATTCGTGTTTTTTTTAGTGGTGACATTTTTGTGATGCCATTTTTTACTATTTTGATGCTATTTTTTATTACATTTTATTTTCGCTTTGATGCCACTTTTCTAATCAAATGATTTGATGACACTTTTTTAATGTCATTTTTTCCAAACCTTGATGACATTTTTTGTTTACTATGATGTCAAGTTGACCATTGATGCCATTTTTTTATTGTTGACTACTAATGACACTTTTTTATGTCAATTAGAAAAATTGCACCCACTAGTACAAAAATTCAATTTTATCACATAACCCTAATATCACGGATCTATTATATCCGTGATTTTATGCCTTTCAAGGTTGGGAAAAGAAAATTTTAATAGCTAAAGACATAATATCACGGATATTAGGACACAAAACCGGAATATTAGAGGTAGATGGGAAAATGTGATAAAATCAAATATTACGGGGCGAAAAATATAAGACACGACCGTGATATTAGAGCTAATATCTCGGAATAATATCACGGATTGAAATAAACCGGGATATTAGATCTATACTCCGTATTTCCTAATTCCCCCTCCCTCTCTCTCGTCTCTCTAACACACTTCTTCGATGGAGATTTCGCTCACCACCTCCGGCCTTCGACGTTTCTTCCAACTCCAGCGTCTCTTCGATCAATCTGCCACCTCCGCCATCTCCGCAATCTTCTGCAACGTCTCCAGTCTCCACCTCCGCCTCTGGTCACTCCTGTTTCCCTTTCGAACCACCTCCTTCAGTGTCGTCCGGTTAGGGTTTCGGTAAGTAAATCTCGAATTCATCAATTGCTTGCAACTCTCGTTCGTTTTCTCCTCAAAAGCAACTTGTCTACTTTACAGATCTTCCTCATTCGTATTCCCCCAAGAATCCGCCTCGCCCTGTCCCTCTCGTTCACCTCTGCGGTATGTTTCCTCTTCCTTCCAGATCTACTTGTAATTCTTGGCCATGGAGATTCTTATTGAGTCTATATTTCTGCAAATGAAAGCCATTTTGTGTGGAATTGATTTGCTGCTAACATTAGGAAACAAATTCGGGCACCCGAAGGTGATGCTTTTATCTCTGAAATGTCTTGGTGATGTTATTTCCATCAATTACTGACATGCTATCTTTGTCTTGTGATAGAGGGTAGAGTTTCCTATGCAGGGCAACGATTTCTCTTTACCATTAGCTCATTGTCGTTGGGATATGTTGAATAGAGAAGAAATGCATCAAAATCTCTTTTTGTTTGACAAGGTTAGAGTTCCTGGTTCCATAACCTCGTTTTTAGAATGCTTGTACAAAACTTGTCTGTATAAAAGATGAGCTTGTGTGAAAACTGTGAATCTTGATCTTCTATTTCTTCTTTTTGTTATCTTTTGGAGCCCTATTTCTTCTATGAGGCATCTCTTAACAATCAGTGTTAAAATTACAAAGTATTCTGGTTTTAGCTTGTATTTGATGTAGTTTGTAGTTTTTAGTGCTTTGTTCTGGATCACTAGCATCTAGTTACTGACAGTGGGTAAGGCTGCATTCTTTTGTTTATAGGACATGCTGAAGCTGGATGTTAAGGAGAGAGTGTTGTCGAGATGCCAAACTAAGATTCAGCTTGTAAATGAGACGAACAAGGTAAAATGTCTTCTTTATGTAAGCGAGTACTTGTGATGCGATCAAGTCAACTCCCGATTCAGCAAGTACTTGATTTATTTTTGGTGGACTTTCAAGATTGCATTTATACTATAAAATTATATGGATTAAGAAATACTATATCATTGTGAGTAATGTCATTGGATAACCAATATCAGCTCGTGATTTCTAGGTAATACTTACTCGTGATTTCTAGGTAAGAGATATTAGTATCTTACTCATGATTTCTAGGTGCATCTTAGTATCTTACTCATGATTTCTAGGTACTGCATCTTAGTATCTTACTCATGATTTCTTAATCATATGGATTAAGAAATATTATATTATGTATACGTACTGCATCTTAGTATCTTACTCATGATTTCTAGGTAATGCTTCAAAATGACCCCTTGTACAATTTGTTTTGTTTTGGTCAGTAATACCATTGGATATATAATTCCAGTCTAGCTATTTTATGAAATGCTAGCTAGATGTGTTCATAAATTTTGTTACAACATCGATTCCTCTTAAAGGTGAGGTAGATCCAGACACGGAACCAGGATTGTAATTTAGGGTAGGCTAGATTTACATATAATTTTAATTTTTTTTTCATCTATCACTACATATATTTATAAAAAGAATTGACAGTAATAATTGGCGGGAATAAGAAAAAAAATGGAAGTAAAAGAAAGAAAATAGAGGAGGAGAAATAAGTAGCCGAACAAAATTGAATTAGCATTGCAGCAATAATTGGCAAAAATAAGAAAAAAGCAATAAAATAAAGAGAGAAAATAGAGGAGGAGAAATAATTAGCAAAACAGTATCAAATTGTATTGGCAGTAATAAGAAAAAAAGCAATAAAAGAAAGAAAATAAAGGAAGAGAATCGGCAACAAAATAAAAACGGGGTTATTATTTGTGACTTGGTGAGATTCGAACCCGCGTGTTCACTGCTCTCCTCAAAAGACTTAACCAACTGTGCTAGCCGGACATCCTGATTTCTAATGTACCTGTATTATATATATATATATATATATATATATATATTTTTAAAAACGGGGTAGGCTGCAGCATATACCAGCCTACCCTTGGGTCCGTCCCTGGGTAGATCTAAATGCTGCATTGTCGTGCATGTTCTAATGATGATGTTATTGAAATTCGATTGCTATCTGGTTAATTTCATCATATGTTCCTTTGATAAGTTATTTTATTTTATTTTAAAGGTAAACCTTGATAAGGTATTAGTGAGTTAATGATATCTGTTTGTATTAGATTCCCTGTCTTTCCACTAGAGTAAATGTTGCTTTTTGTTGGTAAATCTTTGCACAGTACATATATTACAATTCTTGCCCTAGTTTACTATGTTTATCTATTGAGAATCATCCATTTTATAATCATAGAACCATGTAACCTCCTTCAAATCCTCTCTGGTCACTCTCATCTCTGTTCTGTCTCATACCACATACCACCTAGTGTCGTCTTTCGATCTTCTTCTTGAACCTTTTTCAATTTCTCTCTCTAATTGGATTGTTGTCTCAGTTTGTTTGCTGCTTTATGAGGATAATCTATTTTCAATATTTAATGACAAAATATGATTTATGTGTTAATAATTTGCAATTTATGCCTGGTTTTTTAAAGTGGAAATTTATAGTTCTAATGTTTCAATGTCCTCCAAACTAACTAATCAATTGTAGAATTATGGAATCACTAGATATTGGTTGAGTGAAATCTTTTAATAGACTTATCTTTAATAGATTGCTCATCTCGTCCATTATTCATATGTACCCTGTAGGAATTCTACCGCCTTCAAGCCACATAAGTTTACGACAACGGCTCTTCTAGAATAGGGGAACCACTGACTTGAAGCACATTGTGCGACTGCTAAATCTCCAAATCCGGTCGTTGAGGTAAGTTCTCCCATTTTTAACTCTATTTTCTTTTAATAAATTTTTTTTCATTGTTACTGATTTAGGCTTACTGTTTTATAAATTGATGAGATTGTAGTGTCTCCTTACATGTGCAACAAATATTTGATTTAAACTATCATTTTTTTAGTTAGGGCTACTCAACTTGGCAACTTGGATACCACTGAGTTATATTGTTCATAGCACAACTTTTTCTTCAATGGTTGTCTTTTGTTTGGGCATGATTTGGGTTCCCTTTTTTCCCTTTGGTTTTATGTGAATATGAGATTGACCACTGAGTTATATTGTTCAAAGTTAGGCCGGTAGTTTTGTTTTCACACTGTCATCTAATTGATGTGATTTTAATTTATGTCTAACAGGTAAGTAAATTCACAATATTAAATATTTCCTCATTGTGAGGAAGGATGAATGTTATAGATGAGCAAGGATGCGGTGAAGAGCAAAGATCTGTGGCCCGTGAACACCAATAGGAGAAAATATGGGGTGAAGTTGAAGTTTCACATCTCTAATTACCTTTTTTCTCATCGCTTCAGAGGAACGCAAATAGTCTATGTAAAGTTGAAATGGGCAACAGATTATTTTTAAATAAATGAGCTTCAGTGCCCTGGCCTTTTTGCCGGGCAAGTATTTTTTTTCCTTTTATAAAAGACTTTTATAGCCCGGGCCTGTTATAACTGGGCTGTAAATCCACTTTTTTTTTTAAAAAAAAAGAGCCTAATATCCCGGGCTTTTATTTTTAACATCCGGGATATTAGACCCCTAACTTGAAAAGAGTTCTAAACTAATATTACGGGCGTGTCCATAAATTGGTCCGTGATATTAGGGTTTAAGCTTGAAAAAAAACCCACCCTAATACCCCGAGCGTGTCCATATATTGGTCCGTGATATTAAGTTGCCACGCCTATTAGCCCACTAAGCTAAAGCTCGGATGTCTTTTTGCCTAAATCCTTAATATTAGGCCCTAAATATAGGTGATATTAGGCCAATTTTGTACTAGTGACCATTGATGCCATTTTTGTTTACTGTAGTGTTTTGATAACATTTTTTTAATGTGTGTTTTGATGCCATTTTTCTAATGTCATTATTTGATGCAACTTTTTTAATCAAATCGTTTGATGCCACTTTTTTTTTAATTTAATCAAGTGTATATCAATATATTTTCATCGATTCTACTTTATTCACTGATGACACGTTTGTAATTACACTTCATTGATGCAATCACTTATGGTGAAATGTTTATTGCATTTTTAATGTCATTTTTGTTTACTATGTTTATTATTTTTACTGTAGTGTTTGGATGGCATTTTTTTAATGTGTGTTTGGATGCCATTTTTCTAATGTAATTATTTGATGCCATTTTTTTAATCAAATCATTTGATGCCACTTTTTTTTAATTTAATCATTTGTATATCGATATATATTTTCATCAATTCTACTTTTATTCACTGATGACACGTTTGTGATTACACTTGTTGTGACATGTTCATTACATTTTTATTCAAGTGATGACACAAGAGCGTAAAATGTGATTAAACTTGATTGATGACATCTTTTATTGATGACTTTTATTCATTGATGAAATGGTTTTATTAGTTTAATATAGTGTGAATTTTGTTATCTTAACGGATTGATATGAGATCATAACACAACCTAATACTTTGATGCTACTTTTATAATGAAATAGAATTCAATTATCTCCAAACGAGCCAATCTAAATCAAAGATTGCTTCTTGAATCCTATCACCAACAACAATGTGAACGAATTCAATTATCAATTTACTTTCTTTTTTGAAAAGAGTAAAAGAGTATCGCACAGATGGAATCAATAGTTCATTCATGGTGATTGTTTCCTACTTTCATTTACATCAAACAAATATGCAAGAAATCTATATAAATGTATAAACAAATGAGGCCAACATCTCTGCGTAAGTGCTTCAGTGCATCTGCTTGCTCGTTTACTGGTTCGTAAACTGCTGCAATGTCAGACAGTCCACCAGCAATCCCTTCCTGCATGGTTCCAGGGACTCTCGAAGCTTTCCAGTCTTGTAGTAGAGATCAGCAAGGCAAATGTAAAAAGACGCAACGAAACCTAGCATCTAACTTATTTACATATTTTCAAGGTGCACCAAAACCTTGATTCCAAAATAAACATCACCGGCATCAATTATTTGAAGTAAACACTAAGTGCAAGAACATGACCGGATAAAAAAAGAACATGACAGGATAAAGTGCCTCATCATCTACACCCAATGACTGTTCCTGAATCTCAATTAGAGTATTAGCTAGTATGGAAAACATCTGCAACATCATGCAAACTAGTTATCATAAATATGAGTTGAAAAGTCAATTTATTTTTTATTTGCATTGACAACATAAACAAGGAGATACACATCTCCTGGGTTATATTCCTAATTGAGGCAAGAGAAGCATGATTCTCATATTTATTGAGATTTGCAAGCCAAAGCATTTATTAGATATCGAAAGACTTTAGTTGCAGCTCACACTAGCACCAAAATAAGGTATCACACAGGGAAATAAATCCACAAAACTAGGATGATAATGACTGCAAATAGACCCTAATCAGACAATAACACCTTCAAACACTCAACGGGTACAACGTTCAAGTGGAAATTGAAATTCATTAGAGATATAGACTGGCAGAAAGATTAACCTGGAACAACAAAACAGACTCAATTCATCTAGGCATTTAATCGAACATCTTAGATGCAGCTATTACCTCACCCAATTCAAAGCTATTCAACACCTTCAAATTTCCCCAAATTTCCCCTAAATTCAAAAACCTAAAGATACACAAAGAGTACAAAAGCAAAACTAAATAATCAGCAAAAAGAATACATAAACGAGAAGAAAATGGAAGCAATTTCACAAAATTGCCGACAATTGCAACCAACATCAAAACCCTAATCACAACAAAAAATCAAATACAAGTAGATTGGGAACAACCCATGCCATCATAATCAAAAGATGACAATGCACACACCATTGCACGTTAAATTAGCACAACCAGCATACACTCAAGAGAGAAGAATAAAACCGAGATTCGAAGGTGAAATACATACACGGAGACCGCCATTTGAGGACAATTGAATGCCACCGAAAACCGCAATCAACTACCACGACGACAACGCCACCAAAAATCAAATACAAGTAGATTGGAAGCAATTTTAGTGATGCTATTTTTTGTGATGCTATTTTTTGTGATGCCATATTTTACCGTTTTGATGCCAAAATTTTATTATATTTTATTTTCACTTTGATGTCACTTTCCTAATGAAATGATTGGATGACACTTTTTTAATACCACTTTTTTTAAACCTTGATGACATTTTTTGTTTCATGTGATGCCACTTTTTTATGTCAATTTTTTTGATGATATTTTTTTTACCGTGATGCCAAATTTTTTTAAAGTAGTGTTTTGATGACATTGTTTCTTTAATGTGATGCCACTTTTTTAAATTAGTGTTTTGATGCTATTTTTCTAATGTAATGATTCGATGCCACTTTTTTAATCAAATTGTTTGATGTCACTTTTGTAATTCAGTAAATTGTATATCGATATATTTTCATTCATTCCACTTTTATTCACTAATGAGTGATGACACACTTGTGATGACATTCTTTGTTGATGATATTTTTATACAATTGATGACATATGAGCTTAATATGTAATTACACTTCATTAATGACATTTTTTTATTGATGACAATTTTATTGATGACTTTTATTCATTGATGACATATTTGTAACTACAATTAATTATTCTCAATCATTTGTGATGATATTTTTATAAAATTGGTGACATTGAAGTATGAAATGTGGAATCAAAATAGTGTCAACAAACAAAGGCAATACAATCTCTTACAATCAAAAGCTCAGGAGTTAATTATGACAGGAAATTGTTGACACATGTAAAAGAATTCAATTAATGTATAAACTCAATGAATCAAACCTCAAAAGATTGAAAACGGAAAAATAGACCAGTAAAAGAGAGAATACATAAGAAAAATACATATAGCTAACTATATTATACAAATTATTTTTAAAAAGAACATTATGCCAACTTAACTTGAAATTATTTAATCCAACTATACGAGATTATAAAATTAAAAGGAATAATGATTAAAAAATTACCAAAAAAAAAAGAGAAAAGAGGACAAAAATGGAACATTTACCAAAACAACATGGTTAAGGTAGGGAACTCAAAGGTGTCATCAATTAACCATATATTAGGGGTTCGAATCCTTGGAAACAAAATAATTTGACCCTACTTGATGCAAACAAACGATCTCGGCATTAATCAATAAGCTTTAAATCAAAATTTGAAAAGGGGGCTGAAAAAAATAAGTCTTAACTATTAAACTAAAAACTATGCAGACATTGTAAGGGAAGGGAGTTTGAGCAAAATCTCGACATTTGGGGAAGCCCGGCTATAACTTCACAATTTGGTCATCAACTTTGAGATCACATCAAGACCAAGTCGATGATGAGAACTAAGGGTCATGCTCTCAAGCACCGTTGAACTCCTAAGCAAAATCTTGATGAATTCCAACTCGTTAGGAAGACAACCAAGATCATCCATCTCCATCTTTTCCCCAAAAGGATTATCACCAACATTAATCATTTGGATGACTCTGAGCCTGTTGAAGGTGAGATTGGAAGCCCAGCCGAAATCGGAGTAAGATATAAGAGGAGTTTTTGATGCATTTGGAGAATAAGGTCTTTCGAAATGAAGTACAAACGGGGACTTTAAAATTCCAAAAATCAAACAAGAACATCAATAAACAAATACTACTTACAAAGGATTAGACCTGTCAAACGGATCAAACGGGTCGGGTTCGGGTCGGGTCGTAACGGGTTTCGGATAAAACGGGTTTCGGATAAACGGGTCTCGGGTAAACCCGGGTCGATACTAACTCCGGTTGACCCGGGTTTCCGGCAGGTTTGGGTCGATTTCGGGTCAATTTTCAGATTGTCAATTTTTTTATTTTCTCAATCAAAATTGACACTTAGACACCCCATAAAAAGTGTAAAACGCTAAATTGAAAGGGCCTAACTTATCGGAAATGACAAAAAGACAAATATAACCAAATATTACAATAACCAACAAGTTAAGATGACCAAATACTAAAAATATCCAAAATATCTGACCATTGAAGGCGAGTTTTTCAGTGATTAGCTATTGCTCGAGTGGCCAAGATACTTTACAGTGGCAAGCAAGAGGGCATCGGATAAAAGGCATAGCAAATTTTATTATTTATTTATTTAAATTATTCCAGACTTTGCATCATTTAAATCATGGGAAGTACACAACTACGAAATTGCTTGGAACCTGCAGCTGCTGAAAAGGTTGAACCATTGAACCCAAAAAATGATCGCTGAAACAAGAAGAAATCGCAGAGGTAAGCTGATCGGCATTGCTAACAGAAAAAGCGATTGAGGTTATAGGATGAATAAGGAAACTCACATGAGCATCATAAAATTTGATATAGAATCTGGAGGCATCGACGGAGAGCTTAGTTTGAAGGATGTCTGCAATGACAGCACTCAGCTTTCCATTCACGCCTGGTCCAAGGCCACCAATGGAGACCAGTTCTCCGTACGCAGTTGGTTCTTCAGTTCCAGCAAACGACATTGGCACTCCTCCGTTTATCAAAATCATCACATACTGAAACAAGGGTAGGAAATTCATCCATGGTAACTTAAAAAATAACTTACTGCAGAAAAGAGGGCTTTTTCATGCTCAAGTGTTCAACTGATTAAACTTAAAATCCTGTGATATCTTACAATTAGATGATCAAAGGAACAACAGAAGACGATATATTAATGGATAACTAAGGAGCTTATCGTCTTACAAACCAAATCCTACGAAACCACAACAACCCTAGATAAATTGAAACCAACAAATATCCCCCTATCTACATTCGTTTAGAGAGCTTGCTTAAGAACTCACAAGATTCAAATACTACGAAACCTCAATGAACTGCATCACCAATTCGATTTTACCTGATGTAGTAGTCCAGTGCCTCCAGCGCAATCAGAGAAAATGCTAGATCTACTTGGTTATATGAACTCAGCTACCAAGTTAGCAATGCTCATAAACAGAGAGTGGAAGACAAGAACATCAGCTTTTTCTAATGCTCGGCAATCGATTTATCGAGAATACTCAAATTCAATTATTATATCCAGTTATCAAATTCAAGAAGCCAAAATGAGTGCGGAAAACCTCATGGACATGGAAACACTAAAAATCAAGCAGAAAAATTTACGGACAAGAAAACAACTTACTCTGATGAATGAATCTACAAGTTACAGATAATCGGGAGCATTCAAAGTGAGAAAATGAGTCGGGAAAAGTGAGAGCAGCAGCGAGAGCAGTAGGCGGAACAGCAGGCGGGTGCTATCGAGACGACAACGAGAGCAGTAGGCGCAGCAGCAGGCGAAGGCGAGCCAAACAGGAGAAAAGCGGTCGGTTGAAGACGATGGTTAGGGTTGAAGTCTTGAAGACGTACGTTTTGCTTTTTCCCCAAACCAAACACTTCTTTCTCTTCCCTTTTTTTTTAAATCATTGACCCGATCGGGTCGACTCGGACCCGAACCCGATTGACCCAGAAATTTATCGGATTTTCAGGTTCGGGTCGAAGAAAAATGCCGGGTAAATTTTTGGGTTTTGACCCAAAAATTACCGGGCGGCCGGGTCGGATTTCCGGGTCGGGTTTCATTTTGATAGGTCTACAAAGGATCGAAACATCCCACAAGTTTCACACTATCTTTCTATCGATTTGACCAAGAAAATATCCAAAAAAAAAAAAACAGAAGCGATGACCAACAACATTGATTTTGTGGGTAGATTTGATGGACGAATTGCATATCGGTATTTGTATATTAGATTTGATGGAGGAGAGCAGGACAACAACATTTCATTGCATCCCTAAACATACACATGGAGCATATAAAGAACCTTGTAAAGGAACCAGGACATGGCAATAAGGTGGCTAGTGCAGTGCCACCGTTCGAATAGTCACCGTTTGAATGGCAGTAATTACAAATCAATTCCTGATGCCTACCCGACGACCGGCGCAAGGGAGCACAGGGAGCGAGAGAACGGTGGTGGTCAGGGCGGGTATAGGTGGCGTGGGATGGTGAACACTGCCGCCGATCGTATCGTGGATCAAAAACAGCACCACACACCACCGATGTGCTCATCCACCGATCACCCACGAATAGTCGTCGTCGTCCTCGACCTTGATTTATTCGTCTGGATTCGATTCCGCCATCGTCGACGAATTGGATAGCCTTCGTCCTTCGATCGCCCATGGAAAGCCGCTCCAATTTCCACCAGGAAGACGGGATATAAGTAGAGAGACGCTTCGACCGCGTGCTCCAGATCTGACAAAGGAAGGAAAGGGAAAGTGGAATAGGGGTACACCTACCTAATTAACTTTCAAAGAGGTCTAGCACGCCTAAATTTTTTTGTACAGAGGCTAATTAGCTAATCAAACATCTAAAAGGATCTAAATCACCAAATTCCCTCTTTTAAAAATTACATTAATTTAAAATTATATTTCCATCTTCTTCATTTCTTTGTTTCAAAAGATGTTTATTTCTACCTTGAAAGATCTTCATTTATGCGTTTTGCTTATGCATCGTATTTTGATGTAATATGACCCTAAATTTTTTAGTCACGTCAATTATTGATCTCTAATCTTCTATACGTTAAATTATTTTTTCATTTTATTAATATATGGAGATTTGCAATTTAACTTTTACTAATTTAACCTAATCTATATAGTGATCAAAATTATGTGTCTTTTTTTTCTTTATATATAAAGATCATTTGTAAACACTCTGAATATACCTTGAATTGGTAAATAAAGAGTGGTCATTCGGGGTTCGAACCGGAAATCTTTGGGTACTACCTGCAAGTCCTTTCCGGTTGAGCAATTCTGGAATGGTTACACTCTGAATATACCATGTAAACAAATCTAACCCTTAAATGACGGGGAACGAAGAGTCTAGCTATAACTATAAATAAAGTTATTCACAATATATATATACACACGGATTGACTCCGGTGAAAACCTCAAATTGTAGTAAAAACCATAAGGACTACTTTATAGCGTGGTTTATTTGAAACCTGTGCTAAAAGACTCAATCACACAGTGGCTTTAGAACTCGGTTCAACCTAAAAACTGTGCTAAAAACTCCAGTCTTAAAATAACACATGACTTTATAGTTCGGTCAAGCCTAAAAATCGTGCTAAAAACTCATGTTTTAAAATTACACAGTGACTTTATAGGTCCGTTTTATTCAGAACTGGACTAAAATACGTGACTTTATAGATCGGTTATATTCAGAACCGGGCTATAAAGCTAGTGATCAGGGCTAAAAAGTTAGCCCTCACGGATTTTTACCGCAATTTTGGTTTTCACCGAAGCGCAGCCCCATATATAGGGGTGGTTCCAGAGTGCACACCCATTATAGTGTACCTTCTGTACAAATCTTGGCCTTTAATTGAAGGAAATGGAAGGCCAAGATTAAGTGAGTGTTTCAATTTTTTTAAATAGAAAAACTGGTGGGACCCACCTAAAAAGGTCTGGCGCAATTTTTTTTCTGGATCTGATTTCGCTGTTTTGAAAAATCTGTCTGTTACACTGAATAATGTTTCATACTCTACCGACTAATGTTATATTTCATTTTTCCATCCATTTCAGATCAAATGTTATCAATTCAACTGAATAATTTGTAACACACTATCGAATAATGTTTAATTTTTTGTCAATCAATTTTAGTTTTGACTCCGAGTTAATTTTTATGCATTCAGTTTTGAAATATTATTTGGTAGAATAGTTATATTTTAGGGGAAATAGAAACAACATTATTCAATAGAATGTAGGAGTATTCGGTGGTATAGAGATGATTATTCGGTCGTATATGAGAGGTTTTATGTTATTTGTCAATCCAAAAACTCCATACACCGACGAATAATGATTCAATTTTCACCGAATAATTAATAACTCATTAACAATAACAACCAAAATTCGACATATTCATCTGAATAAGTAACGAATATTGAACCGAAAAAAAAACAAAAAAACAAAGAACAAGCAAATTAATGGAAGAAAGACGTAACGACGACGGAGACGAATCGGTACGGAGCACCGGAGAACGGAGGCTCCGTCTTCCTCGCCTCACCGCCGGACTCCCGAATCGAACTCCCCCTTCGCCGACGATTAGCAATAGCCCGGATCTGCTTAGTGCTTCACGGATTTCATGCTCTTCGATCGGCTCTAATGAAAAAGAAAAAGACAATGAGGGGGTTAGGGTTTTATTGAGCAGTTTCAGTGTTTCACACGCGCTTCACATTTGACATGGTGAGTGTGGGCCTTCTTTTCCACAATATTTTTTTAACCGGCCCACACATGTGGCATCACCCTGTCCATCCATTTAATATAGATCAAGGGTCCAGATTTGTGCACAAGGTACATCCTAAGCCTTGTGCACACATGATCCATACTATATATAGGTAACGATTAAAATGAAAATGGGGCTTAAAATGAAAATTGCTATTAAAGTGAAAATGGCCTAATTTGTGGGTATTTACACGGATCCGGTTCGTTTTTATACTGGGCGGCCCGTTTCCTTTTTCTTCCCATATGTCCGCTCACGGCCATCTCTCTCTCCTCTCCCTCAGTTACTCACCATCGCTCTCAATCGTTCTCGATCTTGCTCGCCCGCCGTCTTGCCCTCTCGCTCAAAATCGCCATGTCTTTCTCCCTTTCACCTTGATCTATCCACGTCGAATTTCCCCTTCTATCTAACTTCTCTCTCCCTTCCTCTGCGCGATTGTCATTGTTGGTGTCTTCATTGGCTCTCCATTGCAATCTCCCGAGCTCCAAAAGACAAAAATAATATTCTTGACTGATCACCGATACCCCATTCTCCATCGTCGCTACAACTGAGTTAGTGGTGCTGAGGTTGATCTCAACAACCTTCTCGCAAACCAACCTCAAGTAAAATCTCGCAAACCTTCTCTCAACAACCTTCGAGGCTTTTGTTTCGTTTCGATTATGCCTTGCGTTTCATTCTATATATGCTGGATTGACATTGAGCTTTGTGGATTTGAAATTGAAATTGAGATGAGGTAAATTCATGCCTTCTAGGTGTTTGATAAAATGCTTAGGAGAGAAATCGAGATTGAGTTTTGCTAAAATCCATGTCTAGTAGGTGTTTGATAAAATGTCTAGGACATAAATAATATTCTTGCCTGAAATTTTAGCTTCAATTTTGGAGCTTTTGTTTGTGAAATTTGGCATGTCATACACTAGATTTCTTCGTGAATAATCCTCTCCTTGTTATGTCTGAAAGTAGCATCTATCAATTCATCAGCAAATGTTGTTAGGTTAAGTAAATTTGTCTAGAGCTTGGAAACTAGGTGAGTTTAACTAAAGATATGTGCATTGTTCAGTTCTCAAGTGTTTGTCTTAGAAATGCTTTGATCAATTGAAATTCCTATGCCATTTTGCAGTAAGAGCAATGAAAAGAAGAGGAAACAACCTCTATTGGACTTACATTATGGTCAAGGTTTTGGTGATCACATCCAGATGTTGCAAATCTATTAGCAGTGGAATAAATATGATTATGACTTTGATTGGTGAAAGGAGCATGGTCTGCAGGTTGTGGTTTCTTCTTTCTAGCATACGACTAATTAACATGATAGAGTGCATTTTGTGTTTGAAGATTGCTATGCTAATATTGTGTACCAAGCAGGTTATGTACTTTGTGTCCTCTGTAGGGTTTGCGTTTGGACAACGTTTCTACTATTCCCATTTGCAATTCTTGGTGCATGCTCCATAATCAATAGATTTACTCGTCTCGCTGGGGAACTGTCTGGTCACTCATTGCAATGCTCTTTATGCAGCATGCTATTCGAGTAAAGGACACTACTATTTTTTCTTGTTAGAGTTCGTCTATGTCTGATCGAGTTCACATCACAGTCATTACAATACTGGCAGAAGTGTTTCATTTTATAGGGAGTTGTGGAGGAATTTGGCATTCCTCAGAGAGAAGATGTCAATCAGACTGCATTCTTACCTTCTTGGCGATTCAAAAATGGAATGTTTGCGTTCGTTTTGTCATTTGGCCTACTTCTAACTGCACTACGGAGTCGTAAAGCTAGTTCTTGCACTCTTTTTTCTTTTTTTTTTTTATCATAATAGGCAAATTATGGAGTCAACTGGCAACATATTGGGATTCTTTGTTGGAGTTAAGCTAGATGCCGTTATGAGGTAGACAACGGAAAAATATATATAATTTGCCTATTAGCTCAAATGGTAGAGCGATTTGTGCTCACGCACAAAGATGCGGGTTGTCACTTGTCTTCTTTTTGTTCTCGTTCATAAATAAGATGATAAAGTGCAAGAATAAAATGATTCAGTGCAAGAATAAGATGATAAAGTGCATAAATAAGATGATAAGATTATAAAGTGCATAAATAATAATATGAAATGCATGAATAAGATTTTGAGGTGCACAATTAAGACTATAAAGTGCAAAAATAAAATGATAAAGTGCAAGTGATGCAGTGCAAGAATAAGATGATAAAGTGCATAAATAAGATGATAAGATTATAAAGTGCATAAATAATAATAGGAAATGCATGAATAAAATTATGAAGTGCACAATTAAGATTATAAAGTGCAAAAATAAAATGATAAAGTGCAAGGATAAGATGATGAAGTGTAAAAATAAGACGATGAAGTGCAAAAATAAGATGATGAAGTGCACAATTAATATTATGAAGTGCATAAATAAAATGATAAAGTGCATATTGTCCTAGTGTTCTGGGTCTATCGGAAACACTCTCTCGACCTGTTCGGGGTGTGAGTGCGTACATCCTGACCCCACAGATCCCGCTTTTTAGCGGGATTAACTGGGTTGTTGTTGTTGTTGTTGTTGTTGTTGTTGTTGTTGTGCGTAAATAAAATGATAAAGTTCAAAAATAAAATGATGAAGTGCATGACTAACAAATCAAAGTACATAAATAATATTATAAAGTACAACAATAACATCTAAATGTGCATCAATAACATCAGTTTATGCTAGCAAACTGAAATTTAACAAACCTACGGATGGAGCAAACTGAAATGCTTTGAGAGAAAGAAATGCTTTCGGGATTATAAAGTGCATTAATAGTGAAACAATGTGCAAATTTAACAACACATAGTGCAACAATAACGTCTAAATCTGCATTAATAACATCAGTTGGAATGCTTTGACTAGGTCTGGCAAATGGTACGAAAATTACCATACCAACCACGTACCAACCACAAACCATCTACGTTGGTAACCACACTTGTGGTAACCAACATTGTGGTAACCATTTTGGTGGTAACTACATGAAGGTGGTACGGTAATGGTAATGAAATCTGAATACCATGGTTACCATGGTTACCAAGTATATATATTATTTTTTTTATTTAATGTTTTATTGTTATTATCTTTAAGTTTTAAGTTTTTAATTTATATTTTGTATTTTGATTTTGACCTAAATTAGTCATTTCTATTTTTTTCTACTAGAAACAGTAGGAACATTTTGAATGTTTGAAGAATTTGAACTTGTTTTGTTTGAATTTTCATGAACATTTTGAATGTTTGAATGATTGAATTTGGTTTGTTTCATGACTTTGAACTTGGTTGGTTTGAATTGGTTTGTACTTTAGGTTGTGAACTTGATTTATTTGAACTTTTAATAGGTGATAACCATATTATTATTTGTGATCATATTTTTTAGTTCGATAACTTTGATGACTACCGGAAGGTAGCCAAGGAGTTTCAAAAAAATAAAAACAGAATTACTGTTTGGTAACCATGGTAATGTACCGATGGTAACCACATATCGTGGTTACCACATATGCGGTAACCACGACTTGTGGTTGGTACGTGGTATGAAAATTTACGTACCATCAGTTTGTGGTTGGTACGTGGTAATCACCATTTTTTTTGGTTACCGTACCATGCCAACCCTAGCTTTGACATAAAGAAATTCTTTCAGGATTATAAAGTGCATTAATAGGGATACAATGTGCGAATTTAACGTCACGTAGTGCAACAACAACTTCTAAATATGAATCAATAACGTAAGGTTATGCTAGCAGAGAGAAATTGTTTGCCAGAAAGAAATAATTCTCATGACAGATTATAAATTGCACTTTTTTTTAGAAAATAATACAAACTATTAAAATTAAGCAATTTAGCCTAGGTAGGAGTCGAACCCACCATTTTTGTGCATACACACATTGCTCTACCATCGAGCTAATAGGCTTTTAAAACATTAAGTACAAGCGCATAAACACATTGGATTTGATGCATCCTTTTGCTTTCTTTAGCCTATCACTGAAGCTAATCCAATAAAAAAAATCAGAAGCTAAATGAAACTGAATTTCAAGTAATCAAAGGTGATATTCATAAGAAACACCGTCTAAAAAGCACCCAATACAGTCAAATTAGAGCGCCACCATAAACACACCACCAGACAGACCATCAGAAAGATAGAGGACTTTCATCTCTCGGTAGATAAGCAGACATAACAAACTTCCTGGTTTCATTTGCCAACATATACATATTTGGCTGGCTAATACTATAGTTCAAGAGCAATAGGTCGCTGCGAAAACTTTTTTTTTTAATAGAAAACACCAATTTTATTCAAATTCCAGATCTCTAAAGGCAGTACTGTATTGACTAGTTCAGGAGCAAAACAAATAGCATGAGGGAGTGAAAATATTAAGATCTCAAAACACCAATTTTATTCAAATTCTAGATCTCTAAAGACAATATTCAAACTCCAGATCTCATTATTTAGCTAGTTTTGATTTCTCGTTCAATATATAGATATATCGATCATGAGGGAGTGGCATATTGTACCAATGGATATACCTGAGGTATTCTTAATTAATCGAATGTGAAGGTGATCGAGGGAGGTAATTGCATCAGGAACGCCCATGGCCTCAAGCCTCCACATTTCCCGCCCGTCAATCACATTCTTCAACAGCTGAAATCCCATTCCGAAACCCGATTATGAGTAAAATATCCGAAAGAACACCATGAAAGAAAAGCATAAACAAGAATGAAGCATGATCTTGCTGAGAGATGTCATCAGGGGAGCTGAGCTTGCCGAGAGATGTCATCAGGAGAAAGCGCCGAAGAGGTGGAGGCACCGGTGGCATGATCAACAATATCATCTTGCGAGTCAGACGACTTCAGAGGCTGAGATTTGAGACTAGGAGGCTCCGGGTGAACCCCGGCAGGCAGAGGCGGAGGAACCTGAGCAAACGGCGGCGCGACAGGCCATTCTTTGCTGAGAGCGGCGGCTGGGGAGTTGGAACCAAAGCGTGAGGATGACGATAATGCAGGACCAGGTATCGCCTCGGACGAACACCGAGACCGCCTCCTCATCCTCCGGCGGAGACGTTGAGTTTAAAGCAGTTTCTGTGCTGCCATGGGAGCGGACGGAGATGATGCAATGGAAGGAGATAGAGTAGAGAAGGAGACGATGAGCAGGAGGAGGAGAGATCGATGGAAGGAGACGGTGAGCATTGGGGGGATTTGGGGCTGAAGTCCTGAACAACGGTATAAAGTGCATGAATATGATTTTAGTGACCTTAATCATCTTATTATATTTTAGGTGCACAAATAAGGTTATAAAGTGCATGAATATGATTATAAAGTACATAAATAAACTTTGAACATTGAAATAATAGATAGATCCAGGTGGAGTCGAACCACCAATCTCCTAAACAACAATTGTTCAGGCCCTCATTCCTGATTGAGCTCTTATGGATCTTAACACAGGTAATTAACAAGCTAATCCAAAATATGGACAAGTTAAGAACATTTGAGTTCTAAAATTGCACTTTTCAGTTTTATATTTGCACTTTTTCAAACTAAAGTTGCACATAACAAAAGTAGCAAGCTAAAAACTTCAGTAGAGTTGCTCAAAACACAAATCTGCCTTCTAGTGGAGTTCCTGGTTCAATCTATCAAGTTTCTGATTTTTTTTTAGTGGAGTTGCTCCACACACAAATCTGTCTTTCAATGGAGTTCTTGGTTCAATCTCTCAAGTTTTTGATTTTTTTCCTCTTCAGATATGAAGAATTCATGTCAGATTGTACTTATTATAATCCAGATATCAATGTATGCTGCTAAGTAGTAATCCAACTTATATAAAAATCTGTCCATTGCATTTGACAACTTTAGTCCAATTCATCTAACTAGAAAAACACATTAGATCAAGTTCAAACAAGTACCTGACTCATCCCGGTATTTAGCAAATAATTAGCCCTAAGTTTCTACCTAATCAATCAGAACATGCTCTGAAGAGAGATCCAAAATTCAGCCATAACCAAGCTACTTCACCTGGTTCCAAACCAAACCAGGTATGTCTACGGCTTGATAATGATTTCTTGCCTATTGATCCTGCTGTAGCTTCTATGGGTTTGAAATTCAAATGCAGTGGCTTTGTTCACTTACTCATGTCAGATTAAGAGCTTTGACAAGGCTGTATAAGAAACAAAATCAACTAGTGACTCTCAGTTTCCTAAATCATTAATCCCAGAAGGAGACCAACTCTGAATAAGATGCTTACAGGCTGCAGCGATGTGCAGATGAATGGTGGCAAGCAGTTTCATTGAAGGCCATTGGAAGGACAGCTTCGGGTTTATCGTATGTTGTTTCTCGGTTCTTGGGTAATTTTTTTGACCGTGAATCTATTTTTCAACTAAGACTTGTATTGTTGGAAGACTTTCATTTGGTGTAGGATAATTTCACTGATAACGCGTGGATGATGGATCCATGGTTTAAGGGAGCGTTGCGTCATGTAGGAAACTTGACTAATTCTTCCACTTGGGCGCCTTAGTTTCCCCTTAGTTTCCCTTGCTGTCATACTCTCAATAATACTTTTTCCACTGTCATACTCTCAATTAGCACTAAGCACCTTGTGTTGCCGCAAATCAGAACATAAAAGTGTCCATTTTGAAGCAATTAGCAAGACAAAATCAATTCTTATAAATGGTTTGTGAATCAACGAACACATCTCTAAAGCTCTCGGCTTTGAATGGTTCTATTGCACATCACCATAGATAAGAATATAAAGCTCGAACACATCTCCAAATCAATTCTAAGGATCGAACACATCTCTAAATCAATTCTATTGCACATCTCTAAGGCTCGAACACATCTCTACATCAATTCTTATGAATGGTTCTATTGCACGTCATTCTCCAGAGAATGGACAATTCAAATCTGATAGTAAATATGCAAGCAACGAGAATCAAAGATAAGATATAAGCAATTTCATCAAAATCGACTCAACTTCCTCTTCCATAGATCACGAGAATCTGCTGTAAATAAAAGGGTGAGGAAGGATGATGTACTGTACTTACCTCAGTGAAATCACAATTGAGAAATTCAAAGTCACCTGGAGGAACTGAAGCCAACTGGACGCAAGGGCGGTTCCAACGATCAGCCATCCCGAGCACGCCTGGATGCACTTGTTCGATTCAGGGAATCCGGAAAAATGTAGATGGTGCAGCCCCGTCCACGATACATCGAACAACCACACCTCAAATGGCCGATCCGATGCACCTGTGTAGATTATGTGAATCCAGAGATACAACCAATTTGTCCAATTGACTTGAGTTTACTCTATATCAGGTTATCAGCATCGCTTCTCCCTTTCAACAGCAAGCAGAAAATTGAGACCATTCACAGATATCCCAATGGTTTTCGATGGCGATTTCTCATCGATTAACGTCCAAGAGGTCGCTGCTTCGTTGGCTTTTTAACCAATTCCGGACAGATTCATCCACAAGAACGGCCGCATTCAGCAGGCAGAAGCAACAATGACCCCTCGATCTGCTGATCGATTTCTCCCGCCTATCGGATGAAAACGAGCTCCGAAAGATTCGATCCTATATCTCCGGTTGATGCGGAGGCCCTGAGGAGATCCGAATTGAAGCTTTTTTTGAAGCGGAGAGGTAGCCTTGATCCGACTGAATGAGCTCATCATCATGGATTTCAGATTTCAGATCCGGGAAGGAAGAATGCGAGGGTGTGAGCGAGCGAGGGCATCGAATAGAATTAGGGATTTGGGCGGAGCGCGGCTGTTGTTTCCTCCATTTTCATTTTAAGCCAAATTTTCATTTTAAGCCCATTTTTCTTTTGAATCCTGAATCAATTTGTGGAAAAACTTTGCAGCCTCATACTTAATATTAGGCTGAGATGCTTCAAGGCACTTGTACAAGGAGACAGATTCTTGCGGCCTACTTGCCAAAAATCCAGACTTGAAGACTTCGGGCTGCCTGCTATGAACCTGCAACACCTACAATAATTGGAAGTTTTAAAATCACAAATCTCCCAAAATTCCTACCCTAAATTTAACATATCAATCCATTCAATTCCACAAATCCCCAAATCCCCAAACTCAAACATATAAACCCTAATTTTCGAAAAATCCCAAATTGAAACACATACTTGAGCGTGCCTCCCTCGTCTTCTCGAATCGCCACCAGAAGCAACCTTTTTTTTGTCAACTCGTGGTCGCTTCGTCGTTCGCTTCTCAGTTCACCAATGGACAAGTTTCTTCGTTCCGTCTACCTTGCCCCTACCCGCAGTCACCGGCGCTCAGTCACAGCCGCCGCCCTCAGTTACCGACGCTCAGTCACATCCGTCACCCTTAGTCGCTGCCCTTCTCCCTGCCGATTATCAGTTCTTCCTCACTCTCCGGTCGACTCTCATTCCTTCGTTCTCTCCTGTGCCTTCGTTCCCAGTTCTACCTTTCTTTCTTCGTTCTCTCTTTGTTTTAAATTGAAAACTAACGGAAAATCACAATGTCAGTTAGATTTAACCTAAAAGGGCAGGAGCCGAAAAAATTGAAAACTTCAGGGGTACCACGCAAAATATGCAAAAAAGTTGTATACCTCGCGAAAATTGCAATACCCCAGGGGCACCTCGCAAAATTTCCGTATTTTTTAAGTAGATGGAATTTGGTGATTTATACCCTTTTGTACATTTGATTAGGTGGTTAGACCCTTTAATTATTAATTTAGGCAACGCAGACCTTATTAAACTTTTACTAGGGGTTTAGACCCCTTCCTCCTTTATTCTTCACCCGTGACCCGACTCTCATAGTCTCCTTCAAGATCAAACTCCGTGACCCTTTCGCCGCCCTCTCCTCCTGGCCGCGTTTCCGAGCTCCTCCGGCCGCGTTTCCGAGCTCAGCCTCCCATGCTTCCATCTCTCCGGTCCACTCTCTCCCTCCTTCTCCGACCTCCCCTTTCTCCGCCGTCTCTCCCTCCGCTCCAACTCCTTCAACGTCTCCCTCCCTTCCTCCCTCTCCCTCCTCCGTGTAATCTTCCTCCAGTACAAATCCTTCTCCGGCAACTCCTTGTTAGGCCCCGTCCCCTCCGATTACCTCCCACAAAATGTCAAATTCCTCGATCTCAGCTCCTACTCTCTAATTTTTTATTTGGGAGAGGAACACATAAAAGAGACGATGAACGGTGAACACATTTTTCAGATCTGGCCCACGAGATGACGGATCTGACATCAAACCAAGGGGACCTGAGAGATCCGGCAATGGGCAGCCCGTAGGAGGTGGTGATTCCGCCGTATAACCACCGGAGATCAGTAGATCTGGGTATTAGACTCCTTTATTCTGATTTTTTTTTGAGAAGTCGGATTTGGGAGGTTGATGGGGATTTTTGGAGGGGTGGTAGAGATGGTTAGGGTGGTTCACTGTAGGAGAGATCCGGCATGGGAGACAAGGTAAAGCTCAGAGGCGATGGAGAAGGACGGATGGCTAGTGCTTTCTTCTGAGCGCAGTTGTGATAGTAAAACCAACCATGATGACAGCTGCGATTGGCAATATGCAAAGAGGGGGGGCAAATAAGGTGGCCCACTGTTTGGTACAAGTTAAGCCTAGTTCGGTTTTTCTTTCAAACTCTTCTATTTGTTTTCCTTTGAGGATGGATGTATTAATATAATACAAGTACTAGTGGTTCTAAAAAAAAAAGTAGTGTGTAGCTAATGTGGAATTTGAACTTATTCAATAGGCTTATCTCACCAAAAAATTGATTTCATTGATTCCATGATGTATTGGTTACATCGATGCTATATTTTTTTAGTTGGTGACACATTATAATAAGCGGGTTTACGTGTACCATCAATATTGATGTCATAGTTTCAAATGCTTTATATTTTTATATGTGCAATAAGATGACACTGACGATTCCACATTTTATGCTCATATGTCATCAATTGTATAAAATTGTCATCACATGTAATTGAGATAAATGAAATGTAATCATAAATATGTCATTAGTGTATAAGTCATCAATGAAATATGTCATCAATGAAGTGTAATCACATTTTATGGTCCGAAAAATGTCACAAATGGTTGCACCTATGAAGTGGCATCAAACGATGAAGAAAGAATCGATGAAAATATATTGATATACAATTGATTAAATTTAAAAAAGTGACATCAAACGATTTGATCAAAAAAGCGGCATCAAATAATTACATTAGAAAAATGGCATCAAAACACTACTTTGAAAAATTTGCATCACCTTAAAGAAAAAAATGTCATCAAAACACTACTTCGAAAAAATATGGCATCACGGTAAAAAAATATCATCAAAAAATTGACATAAAAAAAAGTGGCATTAGTCGTTAACAGTAAAATAATGGCATCAATGGTCAACGTGACATTACAGTAAACAAAAAATGTCATAAAGGTTTAAAAAAAAAGTGGCATTAAAAAAGTGTCATCCAATCATTTCATTAGAAAAGTGGCATCAAAGTGAAAATAAAATATAATAAAATTTTGGCATCAAAACGGTAAAATATGTCATCACTTAAAAAAATCCAAATGGGTTGATCAACGTTGACCGGTCAATGGTCAACTGTTGACCGGTCAATAGTCAAACGGTTCACCATTGACCCTTTCACACTATTTGGAAGGGGTCTACATAAAACTAATTAAATTAGGTTGAGGTCTATGTACCCAATTGAACATTCATAAAGGGCCATCTACCAAAATCACCCATTTAAGTATGGTTATGAAATAATTTTGATTTATATTGTTTATATATTAGTTAATTGATTCATTCATAAACAATATAAATCAAAATTAATTCATAACCATACTTAAAAAATATTAATAGATAAATATTTTACAGGTGTTATTGTATTTGTATATAGATTATTTTACGGTGAAAAAAAATATTTATATCGAAATTAATTACTTGATAGCTTTTATTTTATTTATATCTATATTAATTTTCATTTTATATTTTTCACACACTTTATTGTTATTAGTTTAATTCTCGCATTGCAATTTCAATTGATTGTTGTCATCTTTTTAATAGCTTTTTTAATAAATAGTTAATGTAACTTTAGAATATTTTATTACCATATTCCCGTATACGGAACAGGACATATACTTACTTAGTTTTATATTATACGTAGTAACATGTAAGGCGCCGTCTTGCAATATCTTGTGAAAAATTCACCGGCAAAGATTGTGGTTTGTTATTAACTAGTTTTATTGCCCGCGATCGTCGCGGTTTTTTCTATTTGACTTTTTTTTTTTACTTTTTAATTTCACACACACACACACACACACATATACAGAGAGCGAAAGAGGGGGTGGTTCGGGTGAGAACATGTCAGGATTGCACCTAACCGGACGAATTTGGGTTGAAGTCTGGTTGAAATGAAGGTGAAGGAGATGAGAATTAGAGTTCAGACGTGAGAGAGATACAGAAAGAGATAGTCGAGAGAGATAGAACAAGAGAGGGTAGGGTTTGGTTATTCAATACTTGGATGTCCTAATTACAAGAGGTAAGGATAGTTATACCCTAATCTCTAATATAATCCCTAATATTGACTATCCCTGCATTGCCTTTCCCTTCAAAAGCTTTGTCCTCAAAGCTTGTACTAAGTAAAAAAAAATATACTAACCGACTACTATTATATGGTCCATGCCTTCCACTGAAAATTGCTGATGCAGCCATACTCCTCAAACAGTAGCATATACACACTACCATGTTTGTGATATGCTACCTTCAAATAAAAGTAAAAGCATGTACCAACTGCATATATCCCCAAAAATCAGTGACATAGTCAATAGCTATAATCTGTGATCACTTTCAAGAGCCTCCCTTTGCTGCTTATTCCAAGATCACTTAAGAACTACTGTAAAGGCCCGGATTTTTAAAATAATAATTTAAAAATAAATAAAATAAAATGGATTTAATTTGGATGTTTAAAGGAAAACTCATCATTAATCTACTAAATCAAAATTGAAATTCTTAGAGTGAATTCCAACCCAAATTTTCAATTTATACAAATAGATTTTATTCTGCTTTTCAGGAATTTCATTATTAAATTCGGATTGAAAAATTTAAATTTTATTTTGAACAAGTCGGGATAAATCGAGAGAACTGATTTCGGAATTTGTTTCCGGTTATTTGTAAGTTTGAGAATTAGGGGGACCACATATCCTTTTTGTCTCTTTCCCCCTTGACATCTTTCGGATCAACCAAGATCCCCCCTTCCTCTCCATTTTCGATAAGAGGCAACAGCTGCAAGAACCTCCCTTTTTCCAGCTCATTTCTTTGGTTCTTTTCCCAGTTAAATCCAACACCCACCCTCCCATTTCTTTTACCCACAAATTCCTCCTCTCTTCCCCTCCTTTCTGTTATGTAAGACTGAACCCAGCAGAGCATCACCATTGCCGACTCCATCTTCACACCACCCCTCCTGTCTCCGGCCGCCAGTAGCCACCAGGGCGCCGCCGAGTCCGAGCTTCCCTGTCCTCGCCGAGAGGAAACCAAGCTCCACCCCTTCTTCCTCCAGCAGATGCGGACGACCACCGACGCCTCCATTCGCCTCCATCAACCGGAGAGCAACCAGGAGTCCCACTAAAGCCTCCCTCCTCCGTCGAAGCCGTAGCCCCCCCAAATCTCTCTTCCCCTGTTGCCGAGAGAAGCACCCAAGCTCCACCACTCCTCCCTCCTTCCACCTAAGGCGCCAGTAGCAGGAGCACCCCCGCCTCCTCCCGATGCCGAAAGAAGCAGCAGCAGAAGCCGCCGGAGAGCCCCCGAGCGCAGCCTCCTTCCCGCTCCTCTGTTTCCGATTTGGCCTCAGTAAGCTCTCGATCTCCTTATTCCGACTTGAAACTCCGTAAAGGTCGCGCCTTTAAGCCTCCTCTTCCCTTCCTAGGCCATCTCCGGCGACAAACCGACTCTGACGAGGCCGGGCGAGCCTCAATCAAACTCCGACGAAGCGCATCGAATCTCCGGCGAGTCTCGAGCCCTCGGTGAGCTTCTTCCCTCTTCTTCTTCTTTCTCCTTCCGTGTGTGCGTGTGTCGGGGTAAGGCCACCGGCGAGCCACCCCCTCTTCCCTCTTTCCTTTGCCGTTTGAAACCAGTGACTTTGGGAAGGAGGTGAACAGTAACTCGGGTTGGTTTTCTTTTTGTTTTCTTTTATTTGTGTCCGGTTCAGCTTATTTATTTTAATGTCCGGTTCGGTTTGCCTAATCAGATTGAGAAATGGGTTTTGGGGCTTTTGTGTGGGCTGGGTCTGATTTATTTAAAAAGAGTTTTGGGCCTAATTATATTTTGGGTTATTATATGTTAGTTGTTATATGTTATATTATCTTATATGTTCACACTATATGTTTACTATTTTAACTGTTAGCATTGCTATTATATTATTTTGTTATGAGATATGATATTTCCTGAATTTATTAATATTATGAAATTGTCTTAAAAAAAATATAATATTATGGGGATGAGTATTTGTGATGATTAAATATGTAAGTTGGGAATTTTGAAATGACTTGTTGATTTTGGATTTAAATAGAGATTTTGAAAATGGATTTAAATTGAGGCGTTATGTTAATTATACGTTGTTGATAAAGCATTATCTAAGAGGGTTTCAAGTTCTCGGAAATATCTCTTAAAGGATTTGTTGTTTTGAAAACCAAAATGCCGGAATTATTCTATCATTGGATTTTGAGAGATTTATTATAAGGTTTAAATGTTTAATTTCGGATTTGACTAAGTACGATTTCAAAATAATTGTTTTGGATATGAGTTGGCATAACTTGAGATTTAAGAGTTGAGAAATGAGTTGGAGATATTGTTGGTATGTTTCATCAATGGTTTGGATTGGAAGAATGCTTTCAGTTGATGTTGATCAAATCGGAAAGGGTTTTGGAAAATGGTTTTATCGTTGATTGGTTTTGATGATATGGAGAACTTGGGTTCAGGTGTGTAAGAATGTTGGTTCGGTAGCTTATGGAAATGTCTTGATTATAGGTGTGTGTTGCTTTTGGATTGCTTTGGACTTGCATTTGGGCCCTTACTTGTATTATCTTGCCGTTCTGCATCTTCAGGTAAGTTCCCTAGGGGGCTTACTCAGGTTGGACATTCGTGCCTGTTGTTGCATTTTATGTTAGGTGCTGCATATGCATAAAAAGCATGCCATGTAGTATCCTGTTTAAGTTGCACTAATTGAATGAGCATCTGCTTACTTTATGCGTTTGAAACAGAACGGCCGTTATCTGTGATAGTCCTAGAGTCTTTGCTAGGGTCATAGGGTAGCCCACCCTCATCGGGTACCCTGAGTCAATCGAGTCATGAACTTCCTTATATTATGAGATGCATGCGGGCTTTATTGTGGAGCGGGTTAGGCATGCGTGCCGCCCGATTATGATGGAATGCATTCACGAGCTGGCCAGTCTCCGCCCTATCGGAAGGGGGTGGAGGTAGGAGAGGGATATGCCACTTGGCATTGTCTTGGGCCCTTTACAGTATTTTTTTACACATTATTATAACTAGGAGCATGCTAGTGTGTTTGACTTTCGTACTGCATTAGAGCATCTTTATTAGGTATAGCACATACTATGTGGCCTCAGCGAGGACTGCCGGTCCCGCATGAGTGGCTCGATCTGACTCCTTTCCCCGTTTTTTTTTTAGATATTTTCTGCAGATTTTGATTGCTCGATGTCTGTATGACGGGGTTCCCTTTTTGCGAATCGAAGAACCTGGCTAAATCTCTAACTCATTATAAATGGTAATCATCCACTTATGTTTTGGTTTTGACCCGGCTCTGCCGTGGCGCTTTGTATCTTAATTTTGCTTCCGTCTTGCTTCCGTTGAAATGAATTTCGTGAGTTAGTCCCTAGGACAGGTTAAGGGTACCCAACGGCCCTACGATATTTTCAGGGTTTGAAATCCCTCTTTATTACTGACCATAAAAATGAGTTTGAAACCTCGACCCGTACCTGGATTGCAAGATCCGAACAAGGGGTTCCATCCCTTGAAACGTAACCCGAAAATCATAATTCCGGGCCGTTACAAAGATGGTATCAGAGCTGAGGTTGTGCAATTCGGGTACACAAGGGTCGAGTGTATGTTTTGGAAAACCGCCCATGAATTTCAAAGGATTTGAAAGTGTTTTAAAGGGGCAAAATGAACTTAAGATGCCTAACCCAAATTGGACTAAGTAATGAACTTGACTTGTAATGAAAGAGGAGAACCGACCAAACGGGGACGCGAGTGGGTAGTAAAGGCGCTAGACCACCCCTATTGGGTGCAGTTGGGAACGGTAGGCAAAATATGAGCTTGTTCTTTACAGATGGGTTGGGAGACTCCAAGGAGATCATCATGAATGTTATTAACCGATTCTGTGCTGAATGCTTGCTATGTTAGAGATCTGATTTGGATGCCTTAACTATTAAATGTGTCTTGACTGATTTGTGCAAACGGGATAGTGGGAGTACCCTTGTTTCTGTATGGTCAACCCAGTTATGTGTACTAGCCCGTTCCACTATGTTTGTTAACCCTTTGACGGTTCTATCGAGTCTTTTTCCCGTACGTCAGTGTCTTCCACGGGGAATTGGGTTGGTAAACACATTGTGTCGGGAATCATGGTTGGATGTTAAGTTTGTCTGAGTGAGTAATGGAAGTTCTGGATGTTACTTTGAGCCAGAAGTAAGGTGTTTCTGGGGCTGTCTTTCCTTATTCTTATGATGACCAACCAGTGTCTTCTTGACACAAAGGGGTCGTAGCAGAGTCCCACGGGAAGCAAGGATGATGAGTCGGTTGGGGAAAGTCAATGGTTGCCCTTAGGGATCTCTGTCCGGTTGTAATAGTGACTCTCTCTGAACTGCATGACATGATTTTGTAATCTCCCGCATGTACCTTGCAAATGATCATTAGTAAGAAGCTGCTCATGTTATCCCTTGCTTTCTGTCGTGATTTTATTGTTTAATCTCATGTCATGTTTAGTTGCATTGCTCAAGTCTCGTGTTGCGTCTTGCCTCGTATAATGACTATATGTCGTTATAGCATGTTCACTTGGCCTACTGACTGTATGATCGATTGGAAGCATGAACCACATGATATGAACCTATTTGATCGTTACCTCCTCCTGAATTAGGTTCATGATAGTGTGATTAACTCCTCCTTGTATTAGTGCTTGTAGATGATCGTCTTAGCATGTTGGATGGTGACGTGTCGATTCCTATTATCCTTTTGTGCCAAGAATCTATAGTATGCCCATCTGTTCTGCATTCGTCAGATTAATTAAGGTTGATTGTTTTGCAAATGGTGTTGTGGTGTGATTACTTGCGCTGGATGGAGAATAGGTAGTACATTTGGGTCTTGAGAAATGCATGTTTTATCCTAGTATGTGTTGATCTGCACTCATGCCCTGTATTCTAATCGTATTTCCCATTACTTGGACTCGTATTATGCATTGTTGAACTTTTCTCATGCTTCTATATCAGTGTAATGTAATGTAATTGATTTCTTACATATCGTTATGATTAAATTCATGCATGCATCGCATGTTGTGATGAGCCATTGGTGTCATATAGGATTGTAACTAGTGGGTGCTATACCTTGCCTACATTATTGTTGAACCTCTCTTGAGCTAGGGTCTTGATAGTGTGGTCTCTCCCCTTTTCTATCACCTTAACATGTCTCACTCATGCAAATTAGATTGATGTTGAACTCGATGATCAATTTGCTTCTGTGATGGTTTATCCTAGCATGCTTACATGTTATCGCTCGGTAGTGTTTCTCCATTACTCTATGATATCCCCTTGTACTTGCATGGATGTATGACTTGGCACCTCACATGATCACACATCACACTATATCATGATTTCGTATACGCATGATGTATGAATGCTAGAATGAAGTAGTCGAGTTACCTTGATTGTGTTCATGTCTGATACGTGCTAGTAGTGTCTTGTAGGGCTTATGATTTCCAATCTAACTCGCTAAATGATTACATGTCGTACTTGTTCTACAATGTGATAGCTATTGGACAATTTAGGTGCTCTATGACGGTTCATTCCTAGCATTATTACAACATATCGCTCATGATGTCCTCCTTGTTACTTTTGATGATGCCTCATATTTCGTGAATATTATGTTGAACTCTTTTAAATGACTCTTGATTATTCCCATGCCTTATCATGTATCGCTAGCATCATGTAGGACCCATGCTTTCTAAATGTATCTCGTCATATGATTAAATGTCATTCTTAACCTATTATATGATCCTTGTTGTTAAATGTGATGATTACTATGATGCCCTTATGCATTCTCGTATGATGATTAGTTGATTATTATTATGTACCTTGCCATCCTATGTTGGTCTCATTTGTGATATGTATACCATGCTCGTTCATTTTTCATATACATGGTACTTGCCATCCTCGATAAATCCTGCATGACCATTATTGGCTCCGCATAATTTGCTTGGAATTAGTAGGCATCTCTGCTTTCATGGAATAATAAGTTGTTAGCTCGTCTCACATGCATCAGTGTAGGACGTGACTGTGTCATTTTGGAATTAATGCGTATGGCGTGCTCCTTGAGATAGGTACATGTTAGTGTGGATTAATATGATTGATATGCCCCATGATGAATTTGTGTCTGCATGTCACAATTGCAACCTAATAGACCTCCATAAGGGCGTTGTTGCTATCCTCGGGTTAGAGTCTAGTCTCCGGTATTGACATCTTTAGTTGTGGTCCGTGGTTGTCCCTGAAATGAATTTGGGTTGTCTTCTCTTGTCACTCCCCTATCTCCGCTAACTTGAACTCCTACGCGATACGTTGGGCGAGCGACCACATGAAAAAGGAAACGAGAAGTTAGGTAGCAATGGAGTAGTGCAGCGGAAGCGTGGGCCCATAACCCACGGGCCTCAGGATCAACGATGTCAACGGGGTAGACATATTTCGAGGATGACGGCTACTCAGTACAAATATGACTTGCAAGTAGGAGAGTCCCCTGTTGGAATTGCTAATCCTTCTAAAATTGTTGATGATAATATTGCACTGACCCGACGATGAGATTTACGTGTTGATATGCTGACTTGGTGATGACTATTGCCTGATTGTCTGTTGCCTATGATAATACGATTTGGTGCCTTATAGTTCTAATGTGCCATGATGCCTTGATGTGTTGATGCTCTGAGTTGCTAAGCATGATCTGAATTACTGTACCTATAAGAGTATGAACTGCAAATGTTGAGAACCTGAATTGTTGATCTTCTAAGGTTATGATGCAACATGCAAGTTGACTTTATTATGTGCATATATGATGATTGTAATAATGATTGAGCATGATGGTAAATTGAGACTTGTTGACATAGTTGCAATAATTGATTATGAACCCATTATGCTATGTTTATAAATGCTGGTTGACCTGATGTAGATCTTATGTGTGATGATTTCATGATTGTTCTTCTTTAACCTGTGGGTGAGATCATTTGGTAGCATGGTTGGAGAGTGGTGAAAGAATCTTGGGTAGTTGGGATGATCAATGGTATTAGGAGGTGAGTCGCGAGAAAGGGATGTTGGCTTAGGTAAGACTGAAAGAGCTTTGGGATTTATGAGAGACAATGTTGGTGGTTCTGATGAGCTTCTAGATGATGCTGGTAATGTTTCGGGTAGTACGAGAAGTGTAAGGAAGGTCTTGTGAATATTGAGGACATGGTATTAGAGGGTACTTGGGTTTGAAGTTAGAGATAGGAGTTGGATTCTTAGAGGTGGATGGAGTGGTAGTGCTTGGCGGAAGGAGGGGTGAGATTTGAGCATCGAGATGAATTGGGAATTCTTTGAGGAATTTGTGTCTGAGTTGACGTTGGCGAGTCTAGAAGAGGATTACTCTTGGCTTGAGATTGGAGACGGGCGAGTGGTTGTGTTTTATTTTGACTGGTATGATGTGAGGATTGCCTTTATTATGTGATTTGTTTATATTTGCTGTCATGATGTTAGATAACGACCATGATAAACCTGATGTGAAATTACATGTTGATATGCAATATTAAAATCTAGTTGGTAGTGACAAGTGTTACCATGATATATTACTACTTTGCTATCTTGTTATGTTATTTTAGAAGCATGTTAGGACGTGTTCTGATATGATGTATGAAATAATGATGAGTAGAAACTATGAGATAATGATGTGTTACTATATGGAAGCATGATGTTATTATGAAGTAGCAAGCATGATATTATATTATATGGTTGGTAAGCATGATTATGAATATGTAACTGATGAATATGACTTGGATCATGAATATGATTTGTATATATGAGATAATGGTGCATATCTGCCTGATGACTAAATGGTCGTTATATGGTTTTGTGACGAGTTAAGGTGATGTCTTTTAGGGCATATTGACTTTTTGATGATTTAGATACTGCTTGATCTTCCTTTTTCTGAATCTTAATAGCATGACCTTGTTGTGTTGATATGTTAACGTGATGAATCTGTTCTACTTGTGTTGCGATATCGATATGCGATTGTGAGATTTGATGTGTACTGACGTACTAACCCCATGACACCTAACCCGTTGATTTCTAGACATGTGTGCTTACGTGTTGAGTTGTGAATGATGTTGCATGATCTGGAAACTAGGAAGAGAATATGGGATTAGCCCTTAGAGGTGGATGATTCCACCTCCTATCTTCTGAATTTGATTGATTGGTATGCGAGAAGCTGATTTGGTTGTTGGAAGGTTTTGACGGAATCTTGATTTGAAAGGATTTGACTTGTTTGGTGTAAAGTTGCTTGATTAAACGTCGGATTTGAAGATTTTGAGCGGTTTTGAAAGGAAGTAACTTGGATTTTACAAGAATAAACGATATCGAAAATTTTCACGATTTTGAGGCCAATCTTTTTTAATTACGGAATCCCATTTGTAACTTTTCAAACCCGGGCAACTTTATAATACTTCCTGAACTGGTAAATATATATAAATCTCCCAAGGGAGGAAGGCAAAAGCCTCAAAATTTACAAAAAGAAGTAATCCAAAACAAGGGATCACTTGTAAGATACAAAAAGAGGATTAGACGATTAACCTATCTCTCCAAGCCCTATCCACTCTACTAGTGGATTTCCCCTTTACTTTCACCCTAGCTTTGCACTCCTGTACTATCATATGTGCACATTCATCAATTCTCCAAAATTTGTTCTCCCAAATCCCCATATTTCTAGCTTTCCAAATGTAATAGACTATACAATTTATCACCAACAGCTGCGATTGAAGCTTGATTGCGCGCGTACTCCTCTCTTCAGCAAACCATTCCAGCCATTCCAAGATGCTGCCACGCCGTTGTGTAATGCCCAGCCAACTGAACACAATTTCAGCCACACGACGAGTATATGAGCAGCCGAACCAAAGGTGGTCACAATCTTCTACCTCCGCCCCACACAGCACACACTCTTGTGATTGGACTGCATTCCACTTAAAGAGCCTTGCCCGAGTGTAAAGCCTATCCTGAACAGCTAGCCAAGTGAAGAAACTCCACTTCATCGATTGAATTCCTGTCCATATAATTTCACCCCAAGGTTTCAGTTGTCCATGCTCTCTCAAAACCTCATACGCAATTCTGGGCAATTCCTTATCATTTCTCTCAAGCACATCCATAGTTGTGCCTTCATAGCCGAGCTGCTGCGCTTGAGCTTCAAAAGCTTGAGAGAATTCCTGTGCAACACCCACCACACATTTCCACGTCCAAGAATCCCGAGCTGTTAGACGGGCCTCCAGGATATCACCCCCTTTCAAGATGTTCACATCCACCCATCTAGTCCACACACAGTCCCTCTTTTGCACCACATCAACTTTATAATACTTCACGAAGTGGATACATGCATTTTATGGGGGCGCCTGTAGGGTGTTTGCTAAGACCTAGTGATGATATTATAGAACTTTTAGAGTTGTGGTACTTCCGAAAAGTCGAAGCGAGTATGTGATAGGGGCGCTTATCGCATACTTGTCAAGGCCAATTGGAGATGTCACGACCGTGACTAGGATGTTGTGAGAATCCCGGAAGACGCAACCGAGAGGATTACAACATCCTTGGACATGGCCCTTGGACTCATCAATTTCAAACTTCACCCCCTACTTTATTTTGGTTTTAGTCTCGGGGACGAGACTTATTTTTAGAGGTGGATGATGTAAAGGCCCGGATTTTTAAAATAATAATTTAAAAATAAATAAAATAAAATGGATTTAATTTGGATGTTTAAAGGAAAACTCGTCATTAATCTACTAAATCAAAATTGAAATTCTTAGAGTGAATTCCGACCCAAATTTTCAATTTATACAAATAGATTTTATTCTGCTTTTCAGGAATTTCATTATTAAATTCGGATTGAAAAATTTAAATTTTATTTTGAACAAGTCGGGATAAATCAAGAGAACTGATTTCAGAATTTGTTTCCGGTTATTTGTAAATTTGAGAATTAGGGGGACCACATATCCTTTTTGTCTCTTTCCCCCTTGACATCTTTCGGATCAACCAAGATCCCCCCTTCCTCTCCATTTTCGATAAGAGGCAACAGCTGCAAGAACCTCCCTTTTTCCAGCTCATTTCTTTGGTTCTTTTCCCAGTTAAATCCAACACCCACCCTCCTATTTCTTTTACCCATAAATTCCTCCTCTCTTCCCCTCCTTTCTGTTATGTAAGACTGAACCCAACAGAGCATCACCATTGCCGACTCCATCTTCACACCACCCCTCCTGTCTCCGGCCGCCAGTAGCCACCAGGGCGCCGCCGAGTCCGAGCTTCCCTGTCCTCGCCAAGAGGAAACCAAGCTCCACCCCTTCTTCCTCCAGCAGATGCAGACGACCACCGACGCCTCCATTCGCCTCCATCAACCGGAGAGCAACCAGGAGTCCCACTAAAGCCTCCCTCCTCCGTCGAAGCCGCAGCCCCCCCCCCCCCCCCAAATCTCTCTTCCCCTGTTACCGAGAGAAGCACCCAAGCTCCACCACTCCTCCCTCCTTCCACCTAAGGCGCCAGTAGCAGGAGCACCCCCGCCTCCTCCCGACGCCGAAAGAAGCAGCAGCAGAAGCCGCCGGAGAGCCCCCGAGCGCAGCCTCCTTCCCGCTCCTCTGTTTCCGATTTGGCCTCGGTAAGCTCTCGATCTCCTTATTCCGACTTGAAACTCCGTAAAGGTCGCGCCTTTAAGCCTCCTCTTCCCTTCCTAGGCCATCTCTGGCGACAAACCGACTCCGACGAGGCCGGGCGAGCCCCAATCAAACTCCGACGAAGCGCATCGAATCTCCGGCGAGTCTCGAGCCCTCGGTGAGCTTCTTCCCTCTTCTTCTTCTTTCTCCTTCCGTGTGTATGTGTGTCGGGGTAAGGCCGCCGGCGAGCCACCCCCTCTCCCTCTTTCCTTTGCCGTTTGAAACCAGTGACTTTGGGAAGGAGGTGAACAGTAACTCGGGTTGGTTTTCTTTTTGTTTTCTTTTATTTGTGTCCGGTTCAGCTTATTTATTTTAATGTCCGGTTCGGTTTGCCTAATCAGATTGAGAAATGGGTTTTGGGGCTTTTGTGTGGGCTGGGTCTGATTTATTTAAAAAGAGTTTTGGGCCTAATTATATTTTGGGTTATTATATGTTAGTTGTTATATGTTATATTATCTTATATGTTCACACTATATGTTTACTATTTTAACTGTTAGCATTGCTATTATATTATTTTGTTATGAGATATGATATTTCCTGAATTTATTAATATTATGAAATTGTCTTAAAAAAAATATAATATTATGGGGATGAGTATTTGTGATGATTAAATATGTAAGTTGGGAATTTCGAAATGACTTGTTGATTTTGGATTTAAATAGAGATTTTGAAAATGGATTTAAATTGAGGCGTTATGTTAATTATATGTTGTTGATAAAGCATTATCTAAGAGGGTTTCAAGTTCTCGGAAATATCTCTTAAAGGATTTGTTGTTTTGAAAACCAAAATGTCGGAATTATTCTATCATTGGATTTTGAGAGATTTATTATAAGGTTTAAATGTTTAATGTCGGATTTGACTAAGTACGATTTCAAAATAATTGTTTTGGATATGAGTTGGCATAACTTGAGATTTAAGAGTTGAGAAATGAGTTGGAGATATTGTTGGTATGTTTCATCAATGGTTTGGATTGGAAGAATGCTTTTGGTTGATGTTGATCAAATCGGAAAGGGTTTTGGAAAATGGTTTTATCGTTGATTGGTTTTGATGATATGGAGAACTTGGGTTCAGGTGTGTAAGAATGTTGGTTCGGTAGCTTATGGAAATGTCTTGATGATAGGTGTGTGTTGCTTTTGGATTGCTTTGGACTTGCATTTGGGCCCTTAATTGTATTATCTTGCCGTTCTGCATCTTCAGGTAAGTTCCCTAGGGGGCTTACTCAGGTTGGACATTCGTGCCTGTTGTTGCATTTTATGTTAGGTGCTGCATATGCATAAAAAGCATGCCATGTAGTATCCTGTTTAGGTTGCACTAATTGAATGAGCATCTGCTTACTTTATGCGTTTGAAACAGAACGGCCGTTATTTGTGATAGTCCTAGAGTCTTTGCTAGGGTCATAGGGTAGCCCACGCTCATCGGGTACCCTGAGTCAATCGAGTCATGAACTTCCTTATATTATGAGATGCATGCGAGCTTTATTGTGGAGCGGGTTAGGCATGCGTGCCGCCCGATTATGATGGAATGCATTCACGAGCTGGCCAGTCTCCGCCCTATCGGAAGGGGGTGGAGGTAGGAGAGGGATATGCCACTTGGCATTGTCTTGGGCCCTTTACAGTATTTTTTTACACATTATTATAACTAGGAGCATGCTAGTGTGTTTGACTTTCGTACTGCATTAGAGCATCTTTAATAGGTATAGCACATACTATGTGGCCTCAGCGAGGACTGCCGGTCCCGCATGAGTGGCTCGATCTGACTCCTTTCCCCGTTTTTTTTTTTAGATATTTTCTGCAGATTTTGATTGCTCGATGTCTATATGACGGGGTTCCCTTTTTGCGAATCGAAGAACCTGGCTAAATCTCTAACTCATTATAAATGGTAATCATCCACTTATGTTTTGGTTTTGACCCGGCTCTGCCGTGGCGCTTTGTATCTTAATTTTGCTTCCGTCTTGCTTCCGTTGAAATGAATTTCGTGAGTTAGTCCCTAGGACAGGTTAAGGGTACCCAACGGCCCTACGATATTTTCAGGGTTTGAAATCCCTCTTTATTACTGACCATAAAAATGAGTTTGAAACCTCGACCCGTACCTGGATTGCAAGATCCGAACAAGGGGTTTCATCCCTTGAAACATAACCCGGAAATCATAATTCCGGGCCGTTACAACCACTTCCTCTGTTGGTGCCCCAAAATCATTTATGACAACTCCCCTAACAACACCATATGCCATGCTCCTTCAATTCCTATGACAGCTCCCATTTGTAGCCTCATTTTCTTGGAAGTAATATAACCATCGCCACCTGGGTCAAAGATTAGAATGCAATCTAATGTCCAATACAGACTCATCCATTTAACACCATACCCACAACAACTATTGACAAATACAACAGATAATCCTCTTGGATCAAGGACAGAGATATCGCAAAATACCCATTGTAGACCCTGCATATAGGTCATAACAGGCCTTCCCCTATCATAGGGTCTCATAATTGGGTATTGATTTTCATCTTGAGGGTCTACTCGTCTTCCATCAAAAACCTGGACATTAGCCACTCTTGTAATGCAGCAATCAGCTAAGACCAACGAAGAAAAATCAGACCATGTCTCCTTTTCTGATTTTCATCTTTTGTAAACCAAATTGAACAATACTTGACTCGGTCCCATACCAAAACTAGCATTGCTCGACTTGAAGCTATCAAGATTTGAGCAAAAATCATCCATTAATTCAGCATCTATCATCCCATGACACATCGAAAATTTTTTATAGCCTAATCCAGTATACTTAGGCATTTCTTCAAAAACGAGGTCCGCGGTAGAGTTTTCAGCCCCCCTAAATTCACATCCTCCATCTCCTGGATCAAAGATATAACCGGATGTAATCGCTTACAATCAACAACTGCCATTAATTCTTGACCACTGCCTTGGGAACTAAAAGTTCTCAAGCAACTAGATGAACTCTGCCTGAGATTAGCCCATCTACTTTCTATGGATTCAATCCCGATCAAGCAAATCGAAACATCTAAGGGATCGACAATTACCTTCCATGACGACTTGCTCTGGGTTGCATCTTCTATGAACTAGTCGTCTAGAAAGGGCTCGTTGGTTTCCTTAAGTGAAGCAACCTTTTAATTAAATGAAGCATCAATTTCTTGACTCGTGTTTGCAAGCGGGGCATCTACGTTTGCGACCGAGGTTTCAACCTCTTCTTGAAAGCTTTATAGTTCATCTATAAAACCAAACACCTATGAAACATAACCAAACACCTATGAAACACAACTAAAACACATCTATAAAACCTATCAAAATATGCATTATCAAACTCCCCCACACTAAAGCTTCGCTAGTCCTCGAGCGAATCAATAAAAAGAAACTTATATATACCTACGAGTTCATCCTCCATGCAATAGCCTTAATCCACTATTACAAATGTGTAGATTAACAACGGAAATTTGAAAGCGTTTATTAAAAAGTGCTATTAATTAAAGGGAAGCATAGCACTTTTATTAAAAACGCTGTTAATTAAAGGGAAGCATAGCGCTTTTATGAAATAACTGCTATTTTACTATTTTTTTTTCCATTGATATAACATCGGTTTTGTTAAAAAAGCGATGTTAATTAAAGGGAAGCATAGCGTTCTTCAAAATAAAGCGTTGTCATTGATAATTAAATTTATTAAAAAAATAATACTAATAAAATCTTGAAGCCAATCTTTAAAAAAAAACCCTAAAAGGCTAAACGCTTGCTTTGGAAAATAAAAACCTAATAGGCTAAAACGCCTTCTCCACTACAATCTCTCCTCCTCGATCGATCGATTCAAACCCTTTCTCCAGTTCTCCGGCCGGTGTACCAACGAGCCAATCTAATTCCAATGCCACCCAGCAGATCCACCTTCAATACTTTCCACCGTCTCCTCCTCAGCTACTCCTTCCAGCCGCGCCGACGCCACCTGAACCTACCACCGCATATACAGTCTCTCCTCGCTCCTCCTTCCATCTGTGCCGGAGCCAACAACGGCATCTTCCTCTGCCAGATCGCCAGCACCTTCATCCGCCTCCTCCTCCTTCCTTCTGCACCGCCTCTTCCGCCAGATCTCTCCTCCTCTTTTCACCCCCTTCGACGTCAACAATACCTTCCTCTGCCAGATCGCCAGATCTACAACGCCGCCTCGGCTCCTTCTTCCATCCTCCTCGGCTCCTCCTCCTTCAACAACGCCAGATCTACAAGTTCCATTCAACACATCTTATTTTTTTATTTTCTAGGGTTTGTTCAATAAGTAGACTGATTTTTTTGTACAATTTTCATTTGTTGTGCAATTTCTTCAGTTTCATTTTTTTTATAAGTTAAGGTACTACTGTGTAATCTCCATTGAATGATATATAGCCTATGATGTTTTCTTCAGTTTGATGTTTGGTTTGATTGAGTTTATGAGTACCCAGATCAAAGTGGTATTAGATATGGTTGTTGTAGGTAGAAGTGGTGGATTGCACTACTGAAACATAATCGACCGTGTATTCGTAGGATTGATTTTTATTTTCTTTTTTATATAAAATTTAAATTAGACAGCGTTTGTTTTAAAAAAGCGCTATGCTTGTATTTTCTAACAACGCTTTTTAAATACCGTTTTCAATAGTGTTGTCAGCGCTTCAGTTAACAACGCTTTGAAAACCGCTATGCTTCCCAATAAAAAAAAAACCGCTCTTAATTAGCTTTTTTGTACTAGTGATCAAAAGCAACATCAATATGAAATAGAGCACATGATCAAGTGAATAAACATCCTAGCATGTATATAGCGATCAAAGCATAAAAGTAGAGATCATCCAACCTCACAAGGAATATGTATTTCACTCATGCTTTCATGTGTTTAGGCAATTAAGTTCAACTCTCAACTCAATCCAAAATTCACTAAGCTCGTAGACATTGACAACAATATAATCAAATCTCCACCGAAATGCCATCACTTGCGAATACCAATATAAATGAATCCTGATAAGGCTAAAACAATCTCATAAGGGTCATATTTTGTAGGATTTCAATCATACTTTAGCTCAATCATACATGCTTAATTACATCACCAATCATGCTCCATATGAAAACATTTAAGAACAATAAGGCTAAGAAATTCAAACTAATCGTAGGATTTACAAGTTCACGCCATACGAAGATATGGAGTTTTGCTAGTCAAGGTGGGTGTTTGAATAGAAACATATATAATTACATCACCAATCATGCTCTTGTAGTGGTGGTTGTAATTCTGGCACTGATTGACTCGCGGCCGCGGGATGTGAGCTCGCGGCGGCGAGTGGAGTAACTACGCTGGTGCTCGGGTATGGGAGTTGTCGCGACCGCGAGAGGTGAAGTCGCGGTGACGAGGAGTGGTTTTTCAGCTGTTGCGAGTGGGAGTCATCGCAGTGGCGAGTGGTAGTCTCGCATCAGCGAGATGGGGGCAATCGCCAGGGCTCGGTCAGCGACGGCATGGCAGCCACAAAGGATGAGTCTCGACTCGGTATGTCCAAGTACTGAGTCGGTATCTAGCCTCTGCATAACAGGCGCCCGCTGTGGTGAAACAAGGCCGACCACCTCGCGGCGACGACTTGAGTCTCGCGGCTGCGACTTACTTGGGCAATTGGTTGTTTCTTTTCTGTCCATTCCACTTACCATTAGATCGTCCCAAAAGATCCAAAAAGACTTACAAGAACCCATTAACTATCGAATAAGAACTCTAAACTTTATTGGAATTGAAATATTGAAAAACTAACTAGGAATTCAAAAGCAAGAAAATAGCAAACTTACCTTGGGTTGCCTCCCAAGTAGCATCATTGTTTATCGTCTAAGACTCGATAGTTTATTATTCTTACCTTCCTTCAAGACTCATTCAGACATTGTCAACGCCCTCAAAAGCAAATCAAACTCTTGTGCCCACCCAAAATTTGGATGAACACAAAACATGAAAAAATTGAAGGCTAAAGATATGAAAGTGAAGAATGTAGTCAACTTATAATCTGTCCGAGCTTGAATTTCCATTGAGGGTATGTAGTGCCACCAACACAGTTTCGCTGGTGGTTTGTAGAAATAATTCTCCCAAGGATCAACATACTCACCGAAATCAACAAAAGTGTAAGAAGCGTTGGTACCTTGGTCAGGAGCCACAGAGATCGGCTCTAGACTTGCTTCCTCAATGGATGTGGTAGAATTGAGCTCATCGAATGAATCAGGAGCAAAATAAAATGGATCCCCATGCGTGCTTTCATGAGACTCCACTTCAAGAAATCCCAGCTCTTCTTCTTCATCCTAGTCCTCGTTTGAGACGCCATGCTTATGGATATCTTCCTCCTCCGATGGCATAATGCAATTTGTGAAGTAGGAAGGAGGGAGTGAAGTCAACCAAATATGGCGAACAGGCTCTTCCATGCTTGTATCCATAGGGCTTCCATCTTTCTTTTTGATTGGGCATGCATCCATAAGTGGGTTGGGAATAGGCTCTTCGGGTGGGGTAGGGGCCAAAACACTTGGTTCCTCATGCGTCGAATCCTTAGACTCCATGTTGGGCATCGGGCTTCCTTCCCCATCTCTACTCTCGTCAAAACTAACTGCATAAGTGACGGCGGGTGCCCCCGGAGAAATGGCGAGCACCGCCTGTATAGTAGGCTCGTCGGTAGAGGAATTCTGCTTCGCCAACATTTCAACCCATATCTTTCACTTGTCAGCGATTCTATCAACTTGTTGACACAATTGCTCCCAATCGCTCTTTTTTTCATCCTCCGCCACTAGGTCACCCATATAGCAGAATAGATCCCATAATTCGGACCAGCTCGACCAATCAAGGCTTCCATATTATTGATGGATTCGGCAAATAATTTGGAGCTAGGAGTCATGTTCTCAAGCATGAGAGTAATTTTTGCTTCCCAACTACATGGAATACCCAATGAATAAAGATAGGCCACCGCATCTTCCACTCTTATGAGAAATCGGTTAAAGTATTCTCCTTCATGCTGCAAGAAATTCATCTTGAAAGATTAGTAGTAGGGTGTTGTGAACCGTAAGATAGGTCAACGACGGGGTTAGATATATATACGAATCAATAAACACACAAAACAAAGAAATAAACTTGATTTCTCGGCAACGGCGCCACTTTTGACGGAGGGAAAGTCGTTGATTTCCCTTATCAAAATAATTCCCAAACAAACAAACTAGAATAGATTGCAAGTAAGGGGTCGATCCCACAGAGAAACAAGTATTTCCAAGAGTTGTGTATTTATCGATTGAAAGGCAGAATATGGGAATAAAGTAAATAGAAAACCTAATCTAAACAAAAGCAAGTGATAGTTAAAAGAGATGTTTCCATCCACAAATTCTCGACATTGGTTGGGTTTATTGCTCGTCAAATCCAATTGAAGTGTTCTCTACGAATTCCTCCCATCTTAGTTTGAATAGATTAAAGCACGAAGAGCACAATTAATCACTTTCACCTTTATGGAACCCTTGCACGGACAAAGATTTAACATCAAGATAGCACAAGTTCCTAAGAATCTAGGCATATGAATAACACAAAGTATGCAAGGTAACCGATGTTAAAGACATATTTCGAAATCCTTACTTAGACATGATCAAACGAAGGTTCTCACAATCCTAAGCATGCTATTACGGAATTCATTCAATGACGAAAGAACAAATACCTAGCAATATACTATCATGGTGATCAATCACAATAATATCAACAATAATCGCAAGGAAAATCGAAAGATATTAAAGAGAGAATCAATGCTTCATTAGAAACTCACAATCAACCAACCAAATCTCGAAAGTGTAGATGAAAACAACGGGGAATTAGCCAAGCATGGCTTACCCAAATCCCTTCTCTCGAATGGAAAACAAAACTAAAGTGAAAGTGTTAGATGATTGTTAGATGATTCTCCAAACGGCTGAGAAAAAACAAATATAAAGCCTAAAGGGGTCGGCAAAACCCTATGTTAGAGTTTCCACAAAAGATAGAAATTGGGCCGCTCGTGTAGATCCGGATATGAAGGGACGGCGGGCGCCGCCTAAACCACGGCGGGCGCCGACTGGACAGCTTCACAAACTGAACTTGTAACACACTTTCTGGAGTCATCGTTCGTCTGATTGATGCATATGAATATGCGTTGGAAAGCTAGTTTCAAGGACTACAACTCTCATGAAGAACTCAGAAGCTGAATCCAACTTCTCAGAACCTTAAACATATGATTTCTTCAAGTGCTTCGTTTCTGCTATTGTTCTTGTGCTCCTTTGCTTCCCAAGTCGCCTTCTAATCCTAATTTCTTGACTTATTCCTTGCTCTTTGGACATCCTCTTTGGTCTCTTCTCAAGCTCCTCACCATATCGGCACTACGAATCTGCATAAATCCAATAAAATAGCGTAGTTTCCGATCTTTACCACTAAAAGAGCATAATACGCAATTAACTCTAAAACATAACCAAACACCTATGAAACACAACTAAAACATATCTATAAAACCTATCAAAGCAGGCCTTATCAAAACGCTTGGATTTTCAAATCCTAAGTTTGTCGGAAAAAGAGAATTAAAAATGAATTTAAATCAGATTTAAAACTCATTTAGCGAATTCCGACTAGAATGTAAAATTTGACGAACTATTTCCGTCTTTTGACCTTGAAAATTCAAAATAATCATCGGATGATGATATCCTTGTCGATTTTTAAAATCTAATTGATCGAGGAAGCGATAGTCAGGGAAACTAATATATCAGGAACTAATTTCGGGATTCTAAATTCGCGTATTCGTGATTTAATTTCGGGTATTTGTTAACCAATTCAACACTCATCCTCACCCACTCCCATCACCTCACCTCACCTCACCTCACCTCACCATACCTTCAAATGAACTCATCACTTTCACCCACTCCCCATCACCCATCGACAACCCTCTCTCCTCTACACCTTCACCATTCCATTCACCATCACTTTTTCACCATCACCATCATCTCCTTCACGCACCATCTTCACTGTTGCTCATGATCGCCACCATCGACACCATCTCTATCTTTTCCACCAGCAGCAGCGTCCACCATCTTCATCACCACAAGGTGCCATTTCATCGTCGTCGCCACCACCGGAGACGGGACCAACAGTAGCTCCCATGTTGTCGTGAAGAACCGAGCACCCATTCTAACCTTCAACATGTACTCGGAGCGCAAGATCCAACAAGGGGTTTCATCCCTCGAAACGTAACTCGGGAATCATAATCCCGAGCCGTTACAGTCACCACATCGAAAACACAGACCAAGTGTTCTTTTGAACTCTCTTAAGTTCGTGGCACCATATTCGCTCTTCTCCCTGAAGAAACCTAGTTTCCAGGGAGCTTTACTGACCCTGACTAAGGCTTGGACAATATCATTGTTTATCCTTGCGAGCTCCATTCCGTCGGCTAGGTCTTTCGGCCTACCCAACTTCACCAGTGGTTTAATTTCTGCCTTCAACCCACTGATGTAGCTCGTGACAAAATAGCTTTATGGTAAGTGAGGGTTGTATGGTAACATACCTGCACGCAACTCCTCAAACCTTTCGTTATAGTCTTCAAGATCGTCGCTCTGAGTCAACATTTTGAATTCTTCCATGATTTCCACCCCCTGCTTCTCACCGAACCTGCTGCATAGTGCCTCGCTCATCTGTTTCCATCGAACTCCCCTCTTCTGCATCAAATATACCTGGATCCATGTGTCCGCACGATCGTGCATATACATGGCCGCCAATTCTTTAAAAACCTGAAATCTTTAAAATATTGTTTTAACTAAAATATGTAATTATAATTGAATTGATTTTGAGAATTCGGGAAAATTTTAAAATTCTTCGTCCTCGAGCTATCGGATTATTTAAAATCTCTTAAAATGAGTTTCAGCATTATGGATTTCAATTCCGCTACTTTGACCTGAGATTTTAAAATATGAACGAAATTTTATCGGATTAATTAATTCGGTTTTGGACATGTGATTTGAAATATCGGGTCGGGATAGAAACGAGTGAGTGAGTTTCGGGTATTTAGAATTGAATTTTTTTGCAAAATAGGCACTTTTTTTGAAAAAATTTGCAAAATGCCCACGTTTTTGGACAAATTAGCAAAATGTCCATCTTAAATACCCTAACCCACCAGCTATCTCTCACGGCTTTCACTCTCTTCCCATCGCTCAATCGCTCTCCATCGGCGCTCCTTCCTCCATCGGTGCGCCATCGCCGCCAGTGAAGATCCCCTTCATCGCTTCCGGGGAAGCCAGACGCTTCGAGATCCCCTCCCGCTTTCACCAGAAGCCGCTCGTCGCGTTCTCCACCTTCTTCGGCGCCTTCCACCTCCTCTGCCCCAACTACTGCGGCGTGCTCGAGGCCGGCTCTGGTCCTTGTCCGGAAGCCTTCACCAGGTAGTTGCGATTTCTTCTCGATCTCGAAGCGTCACAATCGGATTTGATGCAAAATCATGATTTTTGCCCTTTGTACAGATTAATGGTGAAGCCTCCAATTTGATCTCAACCTATGCAGCCCCTTCTTCCTCCTCTTCTCTCTCCACGAACACGTCAATTTCATCGTTCGAAATCGAATTCGGATTCAAATCGACTGATTTCATATCCGGATTGAGATTGGGATTCAAATCGAATCCGATTTGCCGACGCCGGAATGCCACTCTTTAGCTGAACTCGGTTGCAGGTTTGTCCCTCTATCCATTATTTTGAGTGTGGATCTATAGTAAGAACATGAGAATTGAATTGATTGGATTTTATGGATTTTAGGATTGCTATCTTTGCTGTGTTCTTGCTTCCTGTGTCCCTCTATCTATCATTAGCTATGTTCTTGCTTCCTGTCTTTCGAGTCTTTCGTTTATGATGAATTGTTTTCATTTGCTTTGCTTTGATTCTTGTGTTCTTCTGCAAAACTTTGCAGAAGGCAAAGCTTTTTGTGTTTAGAGATTTTGTTTTAGAATTGGATGTTTTCTTGAGCATCTTATGTTTTTGGGTGCACGATATTCCCTGATTATTATATATGTCCTATTGATCTGCAGAGTTGCCATTTTACTGATTTTAGGTATGCTATGTGGTGTTGTAACTGTTGCCTTCTGTCATTTGAGAGTTCATTGCAATTTTGCAGGGGGGCAAGCTGAGAGGGAATTCAGTGTTGAAGTCGAAGTCATTGGTAGAGTTCGCCATAAGGCTTTGGTCAGATTGATTGTCTTTGGTCAGTTGCCCTTCAGAGTATGTGTACCTGCTCAAATCTTCAAGCTGACTAACTAGTAGAATACTATTGTATTTGCTCTCTTCTATTTGCTCGAATTCCCCATTTATGATTCCTATGATTGGAATTTTAAGAGGAAGTAGTAAGAGATTTTTAGGAGGAGTAAACTTGTTTGATCGGTTTGTTCTGTACTTTGATAATTGATGGAGGTTGATTTCTGTTTTATTTACTAGAGACTATGCATCTATCCTGAACTTAAATCATTTCGATTTCTTTGTTTCAAGAAGGTGATAGTTTGGGCAATATTGAGGTTATGCATGGTGAAGATGCTAAGAATGCACATCGATTTGTTCAATATGCTCGTGAGATGAATGACTAGTATTCGGCAGATATTGTTTGTTAAGGATTTGATCTGTTTAGTGTTTATAAAACCGCGAGTTCACTTGTCGGTGTTTAAGGCATGTTATTCAGATTGTCAGTGTCTAGTGAGTGTTTCATGATGTCTATATATGTAAGAGAAATACTACTGAGTAATTACAGTGAATATTGAATTGATTGCTGAGTTTGTTGACTTTGTTCTTAACTACCTATCGTGCTAAGTGTTTGTTCATGTTTCGTGCTGACATTGCAAGTGGAAATGAAACATTCCAGAGTCAATTTATTCATCAAATTCATAAGCTGAAGATACTAATTATACGACAGACCGAAAAATTTACTCAAATCCATCTCATATATGCACCTGTAAAGAGACTACCTCTAAATACAACAGATTCAAATCCATCTCACATAAGTATCTGTAAACAGATCTGAATCTTCCTTCTATTAGGCTAGCTCTGCTGTGCTGATTCGGGACAAGTTTGAGTTTTAAGACTTGAGGAAAGTTTGGACATCTTCATTAGGACATCTGCTGACATATATAGCAATTGATTCTATTTCTAGGGAAAGATATACCAAATTTGGTTGTTATAATCTGCATTTGGTTGTTTATTATCTCCCCGGAAGGCATATTGCTGATTATAGCCTATTTATGCGCATTGCTTTCTTGTTGACAACTTATGTATCAAAAAGGCAATTTTTCTTCCCAATTCCCTTGATTTCTCTCTATATCGGTTCTCTCTTGGTCGTCCTGATGTGGTTTGCTGAGCCATTTTCTATTATATAAGAAAATTGATGCCCCGTAGACATTCCCTTACCTACCCCATTTATTATTTAGTATTAACTTGTTGACTTTGTCTCCTAAGCTAAGCGCTTCATTTATCTTGGCTTGCTAATGATATGATGTGTTGCCCTAATTCATGCACAAAATGAAATACTGACCTTGCTTCCTCTCCCATACCAATTTCTAATTGATTTGGCCAAATCTGGTATGATTGTACTAATCTTGTTGATTTTTTTTTAATCATCCAGGAGTTTTCTTTTTTCTTGCTTTGGAGTTTAGAAGGTGTAATTAATTGAGAATTGTTTAAGGATATGGGTGGTCATCGTTGGTTCCATCGCCAGGATGACGTCTGTGGTGGAAACATGAAGGAGTTCTCCTATGCATCTCTGCATAGGAGAACCACTGACAGATGTTCGTCCTTACAGTTCATACTCACAAGACCACCACACTGCAGACAGATGAAGGTGCTTCTATCACTGAAGGCATCCAACATGATCTTCTGCCTACCGGTTTCTGCTAGGATTGATGCCTTGTAGGCCTCAAGTTCCATTGGTGAAGCTGAAAAGGTATCCGGTTTTGGCAATTGATTGTAACGGCCCGGGATTATGATTCCCGAGTTACGTTTCGAGGGATAAAACCCCTCGTTAGGATCTTGCGCCCCGAGTACAGGTTGAAGGTTTGAAATTCTATCCTAACATTTTAAAGTGGGATTTCATACCCAAAATTCGAAGGGATCGTTGGAATCCCCGGGGAAGTCCCCTGTACCTGTCATAAGTCTAAGCGTGGAAAACAACAGTCATGCAAATAGTAGAATCAAGGTGTAATACAAGAGGGTGACACGGCAGAGCCGAGTCAAAATCAAATCAATAAGCGTATTTACCGAAATTTAATATACAATGTTAGTGGAGTTAACCATTTCTTTGAGATCGCCCAAGAGAGTTCCCACGTCATGGAAGCAAGGAATAATCACGTTGCAAAACAAACCTAAAAAAAATATGTATGCGTGGCGGTGTCAGATCGAAGCCCTACGCAAAGTAATCCCAAACCAGCAGACACATACACACGCTAGTCCTAATAAAGATGCTTCTAGATGCAAGGCGAAATATTAACACACTAACATGCTCCTAAGATCAAGTGCATAAATATAATAAGGCCTTAGCACCGAATACCAAGTGGTATATCCCTCTCCTACCTCCACCCCCTTCCGATAGGGCGGAGACTGGCCAGCTCGTGAATGCATTCCATTATAATCGGGAGGCACGCATGCTCAACTCGCTCCACAATAAAGCCCGCAGGCATCTCATAATATAAGGAAGTTTCATGACTCGATTGACTCAGGACGGGACCCGATGGGACTAGGTCGTCCTATAACCCTAGCAATGACTCTAGTTACTTCACAGATAACGGCCGTTCTGTTTACAAAAGCAATGAGTAAACGAATGCTCAATCATGAGTGCAATCCTAGCAGGATACTACATGGCATGCTTTATTATGAATGCAGCACCTAGTATGCACATGGCTACAAGCAGGGAGATCTCTTTTCGAATCTGAGTGAGCTCATATAGGAACTCACTTGGCTTTGCAGAACAGCATAATAGAAGATTCGGCATACACCAATCATAATCACAATTTATCACCTAGATACATATCAGAACACATATATAAGTCTACATCTAGCCACTCAATCACATAAACACACGTCATTCAATAAGTATAACCACATCATAATCATCATCTCATCAAGTTCAACCACTCATCATGTTGCCACATTCCATAAGACCACATCATGTATTCGCCACAGTATATCCGCAATAATAATCCGCATATCACATATATCAAGTTCATCATTTTCATCATATCTCGAAAGCATAAATTAACGATACACAAGTCTAACACTTCATCATGCCATTAGTCAATCACCAATCATGATATTAGTCAACCATTCACATCAACCATGCTAGTTAGAAATTCCGATCCTTGAAAACGCTCATCAAATTCCTTTTTCAATTTAATCCCGAGAATATACTTTTAAATCTCCAAGTCTCAATAATAATATTATTATATAATATTTTAAATACCATTTTCTTTTAAACACACTCATAAAATATTTCCAAATCCCTTATAAATCCCAACCATTTTTATCTCATAAAATCAGCCCCTTTGAAATTGACAAAACCGACCCCTTTATTTATAAAATCCAAAATCGACCCTACTTATTCTATTAATTACCAAACCGAGCTCTCATTTTCTTAAACCCCAACCAAATCCCCCATTTCCCAATTTTTCTTAATACTTCTAGGAATATGTTAGAGCAAGGATTGAACATAAAAAAATCGAGGTTTGAACGGATTCCTCACCCAAGTTCCTTCTTTTCCTTCGATTTGCTCGTGAAGCTTCATCCGGGCTCCGATTGGACTCGTTCTTGCGCGAGGGTGCCTAGGATTGTTAAATGGTGTTAAAGGTGTGAACTTTGAGTTAGTATGAGGTGGAAGGAGGGAAAAACGAGCTGTTACCTTCTTGAATCCGAAAATAGCGAGTTTGAGTCTCCTAGGGCTTCTCGGGGCTTCTCCGGCTTCTCCGGGCTGTTAGGGCTTCTTCTTCCACTTTGAGGACCTCATAGGGAGGCTAAGGGAGATGTTGTTGCTGCTCATGGAGGGAGGAAGAGAAAAGGAGCTTGCTTTGGCTTGCTTTGAGCTCAAGAGGTGGAATGGAGCTCTTTTGGCATGTAATGGAGGAGGGAGTTGAAGGGGATGATGAAGTAGGAATGTTGTGGGGAGGAGTTGAGCACGAAATGGTGTGTTAGGGCTGCTGGAATTCTCAGCAATGGAGGAGGAAAAAGGTGAAAGAAAGAAGGAGAAAGGATAAGGTTCCTTGGGAGCTTTTTTTTGGATAAGGCTTGTGTTTGATTTTTGTGTGGTGTGTTGGTTGAGCCAAATCTGATTTTTGAAGAGAAAAAGGAGGCATGGGAGAGGGCTGAAATGGATGGGGCTAAAAGGAGGGACATGGAGCTTGTCTCCTTGGCTACTTTGGGTATGGTCAAAGATGGGAGATGGAAAAGCAAAATGGGGGTGTTTGGCTTCTTTGGGTAAGGAGGAAGCTTCCTTTGTATTTCAAATTGGCTCCATGGGGACCATTGTAGGGCTGAGATTTCGGATCCCCATGGGAGAATGAGACAAGATGTGGTCCCGAAAGCGATAGTTTGAATTTCCGATGCTAGATCCCGATGTTAGTTTCCCAAATCCCGCTCTTTCCTTCGCGAAATTAGAATTTAAAATCTGAGAATCGAGGTTGCCATGTTAGTTCTCAAAATTTTATTTAGGTCGAAAATCCTCTTTGAGAGTTCTAAAATCCAAATTAGCGAGTTTTCCGTTCAATTCCGCTTTTAAATTCATTTTGGTTTTTCCTTTTTCCGAAAAACTAAGATTTAAAAATCCGAGCCTTTACATCATCCACCTCTAAAAACAAGTCTCGTCCCCAAGACTAAAACCAAAACAAAGTAGGGGATGAAGTTTGAAATTGATGAGTCCAAGGATCTTGTAATCATCTCGGTTGCGTCTTCCGGGATTCTCACAACACCCTAGTCACGGTCGTGACATCTCCGATCGGCCTTGACAAGTATGCAATAAGCGCCCCAATCACATCCCTGCTTCGACTTTTCGGAAGTACCACAACTCTAAAAGTTTTACAATATCATTACTAGGTCTTGCAAGCGCCCTCATAAAATGCCTGTATCCACTTCGTGAAGTATTATAGAGTTGCCCGGGTTTGAAAAGTTCAAGCAGATTCCGCAATTGAAAAAGATTGGCCTCCAAATCGTGGAAATTTCCTATCGCGCTCGGTCTCTCAAAATCCAAGTTAGTCCTTTTTAAACATTATTCAAGATCCCTTAAACCCGATGTTAGTCAAGCAAGTTTCAATCTCATGAGGTGGAATCATCCACCTCTAAGGGCTAATCCAATATTTCCTTCCTAGGTTCCAAGTTAGAATCACATTTCATAAATTCAATTCTAGCATCCTAGAAATTCCAATTCAAGGCATCATATATCATAGCAATTGTCTAACATAGCAATTGTATCACTCATTCATAACCAGGTCATACTCATGTCACGGACAGTTACATACCATAGCATATCTAGCATCTTATCGTACAAGGTAGGATTTATTACATCATCTCATAAAACTACATATCGTATCAATCAGATAAGCATGTCATATCCGTCGGATGAGCACATCATATCAATCACATAACCATATCATACTCATGTTAACTACCAAGCGTCATCGCATTAGAGGCAAACAAATACTTCCGTACACTAGCATTTTATCGAGTTCAGGGGCTAACTATGTTAGTACTAACAATTCATTATTATCTATGGCAATTCATCAGGAATCAACGCTGTCTATAGCATAGAATTCGCACAACACTTGGCCCCAAGTAACGCACAACACTAAGTCACATCCTCAATAGAATCTGCCTATCACTACCAACCATAACAAAACACGACCACTACCCCCCTCTTTTTTTTCTCGCATCAATATCAACCTCACATAAGTCTACCAACTCAAATTTGATACTAGTTCTATATACCATTACACTCAGCTTAGCATACAATCTCTATAGCCTCAAAACTATCCTCAATTCAAGGCTTACGTCCCAGATCAATTACTAGGTACCCCAACTCATATGCCCTCAAGCCATCTAAACTCGTACCTCGGAGTTTCAAATCGCACAATTCCTCCATTCCGACAAGCTCATCACCTCGACCAACTGCCAAGACTCTCTATAAAGCACACCCTCGTCCTAGGGGTCCTCCACTAGTCCCATCTTTACTTTCTAAGAGAAATCCCAAGTCCTCTACTAAACCGCTCTCACGATCTATCAAGACACTTCTCAACAATCTCGCTCACTCTTCCTAGGCTCTCAATATTCCGCTTGACCATCATCTCCCAAGGGGACATCTCAACTCACCTTGCTAACCTGATCATACTCCCCGCACCACTAACCACTCTCACTAAACATCCACCTCTAAGAACCTAACTCATATCGTCCACTTCACACCTGACACTCCAATCCAAATCCTCGACAACTCTATCGTAGAATCCAATGTAGCACTACTCTCAATCCCGAATTACCAAGGCCTCATCACGAGCTCCTATCATCAAAGACCAACCACGGATTCTACCTAATCATCCCATTCCGAAGCTCACGAAACCTGAACCACTCATGACCCCTCAAGCCGATCTACCCTAGATCCTCTTCCTAGCATATTCCCAAATTTACTCATTCCAAATCTTACTAAACCTTAACCATTCAAAATTCTCAAGTCGTCCTCCTCTAGTTCCTCATCTCTTCATATCCCTAAATTGTCTCAAGCTTCTGCTTCTTAACCATGACACCTTATCGTCCAAGGCTCTCTTTTACTGATAATCATTTCCGCATAATCCCTAGATCATCCTCATCCGAGTTTCCCAAGTACCGCAACTTAGCCAACTCTCTAAAACATTCTTCCCCTAGTGTTCTCAATACTTTTATGCTCCACCTAGCTCTCAAATCCATGCTCAGAACTTCCCTATCTCAACCCCAAGCCCACGGTCTTACTAGAAAGTCTCAACGACATTCTTTCCTAGCTACCAGTCCTTCCTCGAAAATTCACCTCACATCCTCGAATGCCTCAATCGCCACGATAACCTCAATTCATAAATCCCGATTCATTCCCTATGCTAAAATCCGTTACTCATAAATTCTCCAAGCATTACCAATCCTATCTCTACAATTCCCAAATACTCATTACACGCACAACCTTGATATGAGCAACCTAATACCCAAGATCGATAATTTCCCAAACAACATCATACTACTCATCCTTAACACTTCCTCAACCCCATCCTTTATAAAAATCGCTCCCAATCACAACACATACATCCTAGTCCCGAATTCTATGATTCCTTAGACCATCCTTAAACGGTCATCCTTGACGCCGCCCACGATTCGTTCCTACACTATCTAGACACTCTCCTTAGCTCACCAATCCGTCTAATAACACTTCCCTTTGAGAATCCCACCGATCCATTCTTAGCTCACTCATTCACCTCTAGAACTACACTAACCACCTATACTTGCACTCACTACCTACCGACACTTCTAGCTAGGACCTCTTCCTCGAAATCTCACCATGCTAACTCCACTCTTCACCTAAGACCTACCTGGAAGCTCAAATATACTCACTGAACACTATCTCCGACAAGCCATAACTCACTCGACTCTACCCAAGCTAACACATCCTTCATGCATTCCATCTCGCGTAACCAATGACCAACTCGAACACCTCAATCTACCTGCGATTTCCCGATCCGTCTCACCAAGGAAAACACTCGACTCATTCCCAAGAAGAATACACCACCACATATATAACCCATAACCGATTTACTAGCAGGTCAGTACACTTAAGCATATAGGCACATCATCACAAACACAAGTTAGTCAGGCAATCATTCACTACCAGTTCAGCTTATCAGTCATCACACCTCAATTTAGTTAGTTCCAAGCCTATCGCACGACACCGATTCCAGATCGCATAGGAGAGATCACAATTCGGACGAAGAACGTCATTCCTTGAGTCATCTAGGATGATTACGTCTGCAACCGCCATCTTCGAAAGGCGTCCTTCCTTTGGTGACGTCGTCCTAGGATCCATGGGCCATGGGCCCACTACACTTCCGTTGCGCCACTCTGGTGCCACTCGATCGCTCGTTTTCTCTTCTATGTCGACGTCCATCAAGGGGATCACGAGGGGTTAGAAGTCACGGAGATAGGGGTGGGCAAGGGAGGACAAAACGACTTTTTTAAGAATTCAGACACAAACCAGGACTAGAGATGACGAGACTCAAGACAAGATACAGACTCGAGAGTTACAACAATCCCCTTAGGGTATTCTATAAGGTTATAGGTGCACATGACAATCACAAAATAAGGTTACAGGTGCACATGGCAATCACAAAATATTTCAATATCATTCCACACTATCATGTACCTATTAAAGGAATAGCGTCCTATGCATCCATATAACATTTCACATAATCAACTTTACATGCACACGGGACAGGCTAAAACTTATCATCTCATGCACTAATCCTGCTTGACATATTAATATCATGTATGCACAAACCGACAATAGACATATACAGCATAAGTTATATATGACATAGCGAGCATTATAGGATATCACATGTATGATTCATTACTCACTTAGTGTACACATAAGTAGGTCAAAACAATGTGGGTTCCAGGTAAGCATGTTAAGATGCACTCTAATAATCGTGTCAAGGGGTATGGTTAAGTCATTTGGGCATAACAACTATCACATCCAATACAACCATATACATGTAGTATGACAAGTATGGCACATAAATGCATGATGGTCAATAATTAGGAGATGTATATCCTACACGATACTACCAACACTCATTAAGAAAATACATAGTCAATGAAGTTCAATTTGATTAACTTAACATGCTCAAAAATTCATTTCTCATGGCACTCATACAAAGAGGGTTGACCACACTATCATGGACCTAATTCAAAGGAGAGTAACAATGATGGGAATTCATAGATTCGACATATATATTCGTTCATAAGTGCGATCATGCAAGTTATCAGACAAGTCATGCTGAAATATACCAACACACCATGTCATACAATCACCGGCTCATCACCCTGTTTCCCCGTGGGACGCTAATATGACTCGCTCGGTATGACACAAGGACATTCACATTGTTTTCGAGATGAGAGGGTATAATTTGTGTTTAGACTCTCGTGGTAAGAAGACACAGTTGATCAGTATAAGAATCGAGAAGGATAACTCCATAAGACAAATCACTTCTAACTCGAAATTGTTTCATTGATCACCCTCCCTAAAACACTCATGGATTTCCCATATACGACACACCCCCGGAAGTAGCTAGTTGACCGACCCAAATTTTCCCGTGGAAGACACCAACCTAAGGTACGTGACTCGATAGAAGCATTGGTGGTGGGATACAAAACAGGACTCGAAACGGGGAGAGCGGATGCTCTTCGACCCTTGCTAACATGCCTAAATGTGTTGGTGGGACGGTTGACGGAGTCAGAATCATCAGGGGTTTGAATTATGGAAGAGATATTCCGACAAGACAGGAGTTCCAATGACATAAAAACAAGGTATTCTCCCGCTATCCCGTTTGCACAGTTATTTAATACATGATTCAAGTCAAGGCATAGTGATTAGTTCTCTACCCTAAGCACAATAGCACTCAGCATGGACGCAATCAACGATCAAGCTATCCTATGGGCCGCCCTTCGAGGGACGACTAACCTGAGGGGCAAAACCTCACGGTCTCTACCTAACTCGCCACTCCAGCCACTACGGCGCAAAGCCTTAGAGTCTTGTAGGCCCATCTGTAAAGAAAAAGCTATATTTTTGCCTACCCGTTCCCAACTACATCCAATAGGGATGGTCTAACGCCTTTACTACCCCTTCGTTTCCCTTTGTTTGATTACCGGATTTATAGAGTCAAGTTCGTATTTAGTCCATTTGAGTTAGCCATATTAAATTCATTTTGCCCTTTCTAAAACATTTTGGAAAACCATTTGAAAACCTTGGGCCATTTTCAAAACCACTTCAACCTATCATACTCGGTTTGCACAACCTCAGCTCTGATACCATCTTTGTAACGGCCCGGGATTATGATTCCCGAGTTACGTTTCGAGGGATAAAACCCCTCGTTAGGATCTTGCACCCCGAGTACAGGTTGAAGGTTTGAAATTCTATCCTAACATTTTAAAGTGGGATTTCATACCCAAAATTCGAAGGGATCGTTGGAATCCCCGGGGAAGTCCCCTGTACCTGTCATAAGTCTAAGCGTGGAAAACAACAGTCATGCAAATAGTAGAATCAAGGTGTAATACAAGAGGGTGACACGGCAGAGCCGAGTCAAAATCAAATCAATAAGCGTATTTACCGAAATTTAATATACAATGTTAGTGGAGTTAACCATTTCTTTGAGATCGCCCAAGAGAGTTCCCACGTCATGGAAGCAAGGAATAATCATGTTGCAAAACAAACCTAAAAAAAATATGTATGCGGGGCGGTGTCAGATCGAAGCCCTACGCAAAGTAATCCCAAACCAGCAGACACATACACACGCTAGTCCTAATAAAGATGCTTCTAGATGCAAGGTGAAATATTAACACACTAACATGCTCCTAAGATCAAGTGCATAAATATAATAAGGCCTTAGCACCGAATACCAAGTGGTATATCCCTCTCCTACCTCCACCCCCTTCCGATAGGGCGGAGACTGGCCAGCTCGTGAATGCATTCCATTATAATCGGGAGGCACGCATGCTCAACTCGCTCCACAATAAAGCCCGCAGGCATCTCATAATATAAGGAAGTTTCATGACTCGATTGACTCAGGACGGGACCCGATGGGACTAGGTCGTCCTATAACCCTAGCAATGACTCTAGTTACTTCACAGATAACGGCCGTTCTATTTACAAAAGCAATGAATAAACGAATGCTCAATCATGAGTGCAATCCTAGCAGGATACTACATGGCATGCTTTATTATGAATGCAGCACCTAGTATGCACATGGCTACAAGCAGGGAGATCTCTTTTCGAATCTGAGTGAGCTCATATAGGAACTCACCTGGCTATGCAGAACAGCATAATAGAAGATTCGGCATACACCAATCATAATCACAATTTATCACCTAGATACATATCAGAACACATATATAAGTCTACATCTAGCCACTCAATCACATAAACACACGTCATTCAATAAGTATAACCACATCATAATCATCATCTCATCAAGTTCAACCACTCATCATGTTGCCACATTCCATAAGACCACATCATGTATTCGCCACAGTATATCCGCAATAATAATCCGCATATCACATATATCAAGTTCATCATTTTCATCATATCTCGAAAGCATAAATTAACGATACACAAGTCTAACACTTCATCATGCCATTAGTCAATCACCAATCATGATATTAGTCAACCATTCACATCAACCATGCTAGTTAGAAATTCCGATCCTTGAAAACGCTCATCAAATTCCTTTTTCAATTTAATCCATAGAATATACTTTTAAATCTCCAAGTCTCAATAATAATATTATTATATAATATTTTAAATACCATTTTCTTTTAAACACTCTCATGAAATATTTCCAAATCCCTTAAAAATCCCAACCATTTTTATCTCATAAAATCAGCCCCTTTGAAATTGACAAAACCGACCCCTTTATTTATAAAATCCAAAATCGACCCTCCTTATTCTATTAATTACCAAACCGAGCTCTCATTTTCTTAAACCCCAACCAAATCCCCCATTTCCCAATTTTTCTTAATACTTCTAGGAATATGTTAGAGCAAGGATTGAACATAAAAAAATCGAGGTTTGAACGGATTCCTCACCCAAGTTCCTTCTTTTCCTTCGATTTGCTCGTGAAGCTTCATCCGGGCTCCGATTGGACTCGTTCTTGCGCGAGGGTGCCTAGGATTGTTAAATGGTGTTAAAGGTGTGAACTTTGAGTTAGTATGAGGTGGAAGGAGGGAAAAACGAGCTGTTACCTTCTTGAATCCGAAAATAGCGAGTTTGAGTCTCCTAGGGCTTCTCGGGGCTTCTCCGGCTTCTCCGGGCTGTTGGGGCTTCTTCTTCCACTTTGAGGCCCTCATAGGGAGGCTAAGGGAGATGTTGTTGCTGCTCATGGAGGGAGGAAGAGAAAAGGAGCTTGCTTTGGCTTGCTTTGAGCTCAAGAGGTGGAATGGAGCTCTTTTGGCATGTAATGGAGGAGGGAGTTGAAGGGGATGATGAAGTAGGAATGTTGTGGGGAGGAGTTGAGCACGAAATGGTGTGTTAGGGCTGCTGGAATTCTCAGCAATGGAGGAGGAAAAAGGTGAAAGAAAGAAGGAGAAAGGATAAGGTTCCTTGGGAGCTTTTTTTTTGGATAAGGCTTGTGTTTGATTTTTGTGTGGTGTGTTGGTTGAGCCAAATCTGATTTTTGAAGAGAAAAAGGAGGCATGGGAGAGGGCTGAAATGGATGGGGCTAAAAGGAGGGACATGGAGCTTGTCTCCTTGGCTCGTATGGTCAAAGATGGGAGATGGAAAAGCAAAATGGGGGTGTTTGGCTTCTTTGGGTAAGGAGGAAGCTTCCTTTGTATTTCAAATTGGCTCCATGGGGACCATTGTAGGGCTGAGATTTCGGATCCCCATGGGAGAATGAGACAAGATGTGGTCCCGAAAGCGATAGTTTGAATTTCCGATGCTAGATCCCGATGTTAGTTTCCCAAATCCCGCTCTTTCCTTCGCGAAATTAGAATTTAAAATCTGAGAATCAAGGTTGCCATGTTAGTTCTCAAAATTTTATTTAGGTCGAAAATCCTCTTTGAGAGTTCTAAAATCCAAATTAGCGAGTTTTCCGTTCAATTCCGCTTTTAAATTCATTTTGGTTTTTCCTTTTTCCGAAAAACTAAGATTTAAAAATCCGAGCCTTTACATTGATCTTGCAGATGACACTGCTCAACTCTTTTAGGTTGGGCCTCAGCTATGGCACACTCAGCAACTAGTTAAGCCAGCTGATCAACTTCAGACGTAGCTTGCAGTTTTTTTTGGTAAAGTTCTCGTGCCCGCTGCATGTTCTGAACAACAGCTCCATCCCCGCCCTTGGCTCTCATTGCCATTAACACCTGTTTCCAACAAAAATGGGGAAAATCAAACTGTTAGTGTTCATTAGGCCATTCACCATTGAATCATGAATTAGCAATGCAACTATGCAGTACTGTGGTTTACTCCTGCTTGTGTTACAATAGTAGGTGCTGGCTACTATTTGTTTCATTAATGACAAAATGATGTATGTCCCTTTGCTTTAATCAAATGTAAAGCTATGTTATATGTCTTTTTTTTTCTTGCCCAACAAAAGTGATGTGATTTAAAGCCTATTAGCTCAAAATGGTAGAGTGATGTGTCATGCACAAAGATGCGGGTTCAAATCCCGCATAGGCTATTTATGGTTGGTTTTTTTGTTCTTGTTCAAGAATAAGATTATAAATTGCAAGAATAAAATCATAAAGTGCATAAATAAGATCATGATAAAATGCAAAAAATAAAATGATAGATATGAATAATAAAATGATGGTGCAAGAATAATAATTTTACAATTGCACAACTGTATTTGAAAATCGCACAACTGTGTTTTAAAATTGCACAACTGTATTTGAAAATTGCAAAACAATTAAGTTATAAATTCCCAAATTTCTTTACAAATCCGAGCTTGAACACAAGGTACTTGAGCTCGTTTCATTGTATATTACCCCTATATGTATAATAATATATATACATATATATATATATATATACACACACACATTATATTATATAGCATGAATGATTACTGGCTCAAATTTCAGAAATTATTGATTGTGTCAGCATCTTTTCTATTTTGTTAATTAGATAAAATTAGTGTCATCGGTGTTCAAAATTTTAGTGCTGACAAAGTTATAAAGAAATCAATAGATTATTGCACAACATGGGGAATTAGTGGAAATTTGCTGAACATGATCTTCTTTTTGCTCAACAATAGATTATATTTGCACAACAACTGAGACTTGTGAAATTATGCTCAACATGATCTTATTTTTGCTCATCAATAGGCTATAATTGCACAACATGGGAGATTGATGGAAATTTGCTCAACGTGATCTTATTTTGCTCAAAAATAGATTATATTTGCACACCAATTGAGACTCGTGAAATTGTGCTCAACATGATCTTATTTTTTCTCAAAAATAGATTATTTTTGCACAACTATTGATACTTGTGAAATTATGCTCAACATGATCTTATTTTTTCTCAATATTATTTTATAGTTGCTCAATAGTTTATTGCACAACATGGTCTTATTTTTGCTCATCAATAGACTATAATTGCACAACAGGTGAATTGGTGGAAATTTGCTCAACATGATCTTATTTTTGCTCAACAATAGATTCTATTTGCACAACAATTGAGACTTGTGAAATTGTGCTCAACATGATCTTATTTTTTCTTAATATAATTTTATACTTGTGAAATTGTGTCCAACATGATCTTATTTTTTTTCAATATAATTTTATACTTGCTCAATAAATTATTGCTCAAGGAGATCTTATTTTTGCTCATCAATAGACTATAATTGCCCAACATGGGAGATTTGTGGAAATTTGCTCAACGTGATCTTATTTTTGCTCAACAATAGATTATTTTTGCACAACTATTGAGACTTGTGAAATTGTGCTCAACATGATCTTAACCATTCATGTATGGATCAATTTGATTTCTTTATAATTCTGTCAGCACTAAAATTATGAACACCGCTGACCCTCGTTTTCTCTAATTAACAAAATAGAAAAGATGCTAACACAACTCTTAATTTCTGAAATTTGAGGTAGTAATCATTTATGCTATATAATATAATGTGTGTGTCTATATATATATATATATATATATATATATATATATATATATATATATATATATATATATATATGAAAAATGAAAATATACATCTTATTCAACTAAGCAATAGCATTACAACAAGATTTAGTGAGTGGATCTCATGTACAAATGGCATATAGCATGTCGAATACAAGTTCTGACTTCTGAGAGAAATTTCCCTTTCAACAAAGGCAATGTTTGACAACCATTTTTCTGCACAATTCAAATATACCATCAAACCTACACCAGTTTCCATTACTTTCTCTCTCCATTAACCAGTTCATACAGAAAACATGTTGTGCCGTTCCATTCCATAGACGAGGGTTCATTCATACGACAAATTATGCTTGCCGGAGGCCGACTTGTGTGCTCTACAAAGCCGGGGAGCCAGTCAATGTACCGAACAACCCATCCAACAACATGCTGATTACCTAACATGAGCAATTCAAACACAGAGCAAAAATATTATTTTCGAGCAAGGCGATCTAAGTATGTACACAAACCAAAGTATCGTGTCGTGTACCAGCCATGAAATTCCACGGCCAGCTATTGAGGGTTGTAAGTGCGTTGCACTCGCATATCTTGATGCTGCTATAAAGGTCCCAGTTGACTGCACCAACCATACATTTAAGGGGAAAACTTTCATCTAGTTTTTTCAAATAAAAAGTCATATGTTATGCTATGTAGCTACCTCGATCATAGCAACCAAAACAGCGGCCATCATTGCAAATTCATCCACGATGTTCAGAGTTGGACAATCCCATTGAAATGGATATGGGAATTGAATCCTGCATTTCTTGAGTAACACATGAGAAATGGGGAAAAATGGTTAACTCTTATCCATTCAGTGCATAGTCAAAACTCACCAGGGGCATCCTTTATGATTCCAAAGCTATCTGTGCGACAACTAAATTGAGTTTGAGGCGATGTGTGCTTATATGCACCAGCTGCAGTCAAGATCTTGGCAAAGGCCCAAATAATCGCAACTGTAACTAGCACTGAGTATCGACCACCCAAGGATTTTCTGGATTTCAACGCATGAGATAGATACTAAAAAAGTGACAGCTAAATCAGTACAAGCTAAGAAAACTATAACTTCAGAAAACTGTCACTCAAATCATCTGTCAACAGGTAGATAATAAAAGGCGCAATAGTGTCAACTAGTTTGAACTACTGTCACATATTTTGCTAGACGAGTGAATCACGCAATGGATCTAACAATGAATTCGATGAATCTTAAGTAGGGTTTAAGATACCCATCTTTACAGCTATACTTAGTTTCAGAAAAGAAATCATCTGTCAGAAACTTTAGATTGAAAATAAAACTTACAATAGACATGCTTAGAAAATTCAGTGGCTCTGGAGTAGGAAAAAGATGAAAACCCATAATTCTTATAGATTTGTGCTTACCTAGAGAGCCTATTTGTAAAGAGCGTCCTCTTTCCGAGAATAGGAGGTTCCAAAATTTCAATAGGCATATAAAAATAACACTTTTAAATAGTGTAGGAACTCAAATATATATATATATATATATGATTGGCACGTAACATTTTAAGACAGGCTAGATTCACCATCAAATGAGAAAGAAAGGGATAAAAGCCCCATAATCGCTACTAGCACTGATTGAATAAATCAATAAAACTTACATAGACGAAAAAGGTCCTGTGCATCGTCCCATGTAATGCTCAGCTCTAAAGCATCTTCACTGTGCAAGGATAATCTTCTATTTTTGGAACCTATATTACGTGTCTTCTTCTTATCTGAACTAAGTGCTGCCTGCTGCAACAAATCCTCACTCAACTTGCCTTTAAATTTTCCATTCTTACTCCAACCAGCATCCCCCCTTTCGACATTTGATTTTTCAAACAAGGCATTCCCAGCATTCTCTTTACTCCCTCTAATTAACTGGATAGTGCTAGGATGAACTATGAAGATTAGCAGTTGGTTGATTGTCCCCTACATCAGAGCACGAACTATCTCTAGGGATACCAAGATGGGAAGCAGAATTCTGCGAATCCTGTTTGTTACAAAATATATGGATCCATCATCGGATATGGAAAACAAAGTAGTCTCAACACTTTTAAAAAGAACTGTGATGTTGACCTGCTTCTCGATTGAGGTTGACGACTTTCAGAATCCCAAGACTAGTTTACCTCCGGGATCAATCCGACTAAATGTCACTAAAGAAAAGGAAACACGAATTCAAGGAAAGAGAACATCCTATTGAAACCAACAAAGGACTAGAAAACCGCGTATGGTGACTTACTTGAGCTTATGTAGCAAGAACAAGGCGTTTCGTTTCCTCTTGAAATCAAGGGAGCCAGCATCAGTGGCAAACAGATGCTTATACAAGCCAACATCTCTTTCCTTGAATTCGGCCCTAGAGCCATAGGGATCCTGAAACTCTAGTTCCTTCTCATTCTTGAAAGAGGATAATACTAAAGAAGGCGGTATTTTAAGCGTCTTATCAGTTAGCGCAGACAACCTCATGAAAATGCTCACAAGCCATTGCATTCTCCCTAGAAGCTTCATACATCAGCAGTCTCCCTAGCTCAGCCATTGCATTATCTAAAATGAAAAGAAAAAGAAATTTAATCACAGAGAGATCATGCGGTCAAACAACAAAGAAAGGGGGGGGGGGGAGGAGGGAGTGAGGTTGCAAGGAGTTTGATCATAAATTGCCCTTTGAGAAGGTGTTCTTCATAAGATGAAGCATTGAAGGGGTGATGTCTCCAAAGTAACCATGTCCTTATGCATATTTTAGTTCCATATTCTTTACATTTTGCATATTTCGGGTTGGGAATATGTCGAATCTGTGTAGTTTACACTTATTTGCAATATATGGAGGTCTACACAAGTTTTGGTTATATTTCGCAGAAATCGGACGCACTTTGGAGCTTAAAGGAAACTTATGGAGAAGCTAAGAATGGTGCAGCTGGAGAAAAGGCAATTTTTCACCATTCTTCGTTCTGAATAAAGATTTAATGTCTTCATGAGAGTTGTAGTCCTCGGAAAGAGCTTTCCAACGCATGGTCATATGCGTCAATCCAACGAACGAGGACTCGGGAAAGTGCATTTTAAGAACAGAGCAGAAAGCTGCGAGATTTACTCGATATCGAGTACTTTTACTCGAGATCGACCAAAAATGTCCAAGGAGTGCCTGGTTGAGGAGGAGCTGATCGAGAAGCCGAAGACGAAGACATGCCGGGTTACACTCTACTCGAGATCGAGTAAACCTACTCGAGATCGAGAAACCCAGAAGCCGGCACCCGAGCCAAGTCGAAGAGAGATTGCTCGACAACACCAGAAGACCTAGTCGATGAGCCACCATTACTCGAGATCGAGGAGAATTCCTCGAGATCGAGTACACTTGTGAGCCCTGTCCGAGCCCTGTCGAGCACCAGCTAGCTGAGACGCCGAGCCAGCCCAGTCGACTATAATTCTACTCGAGATCGAGTAGCCTTACTCGAGATCGAGGAAGCCTCCAGAAGCCGCGTAACGCGTTTTGATCTATCCTAATCGGATTGGGATTCCTTGGGGCCGAAGATTGCCGATTCTATCTGATTTTATCAAGATACATCATGAAGAGAGAGATCTATCCACTTGAAGACACTTTAGATATAATTCCATTATTTAGATTTAATTATGTTGTTACTTTTATTTATCATTAAGCTTTTAGATATAGTTTTAGATATAGATAGATGTTTCTATCCTTGAGTAGCAAGGGTTAGAAGCCTATAAATAAAGCACAGTGGGCTGATTTCTATTCATTCAATCACACAACAATTAGTAGGAGTAGTAGAGAGAGAGAAAGAGAGAGTGAGTGGCCAAGAGGAGTTGGTGAAGCGAGAGCGGAATTGGCTTCCTTTGGTTGTAAGCTCTGTTTGATTTAATGCAAGTAATTTCTTTTCATCAATCAATGTCTGAGGTTGCGATGAAGCGCGAGTAGTCCACCCACTTCTAGGGTTGGGGCGAGCCCGACGATAGCCATGCGTGTTTGAGGTAAAGATCTTACTTTTATCATGTTTTGAGCATCTACTACTTGTTATGTGTTTATTACCCATCTAATGGAGATCCATGCTAACAACTTGGATTGTAAACATAAAATCAGTAGAGACAATTAGGGTTTCTTGAAAGAGTTGTCTAATTGTTGGAAAAGGCGAAAGCTTAGTCCTTTGATGCGATTCACATGATCATCTGTTTTATTTCTGCCTTATGCATGCTTGGTTACGTTGTTGCAAACCCCAATCTTGGAAGTCCTCTTCATACAGTTTAGTTCGAATCCCCAAAGCCCTTTGCATTTATTTTCTTTCGTTTTAGTTTCTGTTTTCCTCGAGATCGAATAGCACTCCTCGATCTCGACTACTGATCTTCGACCCAGGTCGCTGTAGCTTCTGTGTGCAGGTACTCGACCAAGACAAGCCGACGTCGACAAGGACTTTACTCGATCTCGAGTAGCCCTTTGTCGAGATCGAGTATCTTTTGCCGAGAGCTTGTGCTTGTTGCTGCGCTGTGTTCGACTGTCCGATCTTCTGTCGAGTTGCTGTAATCGAGATCTAGGACCCCTGCTGTCGACTTCTGTGAGATTCCACTGATGCCTAGGATCCGCTGACACGCTTCCTCGTGGATCGATCCTGACTTTCCGCTGCTGCATTAGGAGGAGGTCTTGTAATTATTTACAAGGGACGGAATCTGGTTTGTTGTGATTTATTTATATTTTAATTTGCATACTCGATTTCCTCCTAGTAACAGATTGGCACCGTTGCCGGGGAAGCTATCATTCGCGCCTTAGGGAGTTAAATCTCACGTCTACCTTGAGTACTTTACAAGTGTATGCACCGTTCTGGTAAACCACCTGAGTTTGACGGCTTAGACCAACCAGAACGCCTTCTACACAACAGAGCTAAACTACAAAGAGCCATGGCGGCTGCTGAGACGCAAGAACAGCTGATTGCAAGGCTTACAAGGGAGCTAGCCGCAAAGGATACTATTATCGTCGCTGAAAGGGCAGCGAGGGAACAAGAAGCTGAGCGCGCAAGGCAAGCAGAAGCTGAGCTTGCCCAATACCCAACCACTGCAGAGGATTATATGCATCCAACTCTCATCATGCCTGAATCGGCGATTCTAATCCCTGAAAACTCTTATGAAATTCGCACTCAATTTCTTATAGAGCTTAAAAATAATGCTTTTTATGGCAAATTTAATGAGTGTCCTCTTGAGCATATTACCAACTTTTCTGACATGTGCCGTACTCTTGCTGAAGGTACAACTTTGGAATATATCAAGATGAAGGCTTTCCGCTGGTCTCTCGCTGGACCTGCACTGAAGTGGCTTGAAGGGCTGAAACCAAGATCACTCACAACATGGGCCCAAGTAGAGCAAGAGTTTCTGAATAAATTCTTCCCACCTGCCAAGACAGCACTCCTCCGCCAGAAAATCACCGCTTTCAAACAGAAGCCTGGGAACCACTGGCAAATGCATGGGAACGCTACAAAGAACTGCTGCTATCTTGCCCTACTCATAGACAGCCACCCTACGTCATTCAGGAGATCTTCTTCAACTCTCTTGATCAAGTCACTAAGGACAGAATCAACCAGTATACTCGCTATGAGTATCTGACGATGCCACCAGTTGACGCATGGGGTGTGCTAGACAAGCTCACCAATTATGAAAACAAATATGGGTCTACTGCAAACTATGAGGAGAACTCCTATGCCAGGACAGCACCATCGATGCCACTCTATGAGCCAGCAAAGGAGATTGACCCAGATCTCAGAGAGCAATTCTACAGAGACCAGAATCGCAAGCTCCTCAAGCAAGTTAAATATCTGTCTATCAACCAGCCTTGCATAGAATGCGGATCACAGCGGCACACCACTACTGAGTGCCCACATACTGAGCAAGTCAGGATGGCAGAAACACATGAGGAAGCAGCCTACGCTGGGGGTCCCAATCGCGACATGGGAGATCAAAGGTTCTATCAACCACATTGGAACCAAGGTCCCCCTAGGAACCCCCCACCATACAGAGCTCCAGGACATCCAGAAAGGGATCAAAAGAAGGATGATCTGCAGCTCATCCTCGAGGAGATGCGTCAAAATCAGGGCACCATCAACAACCAGTTCCAGAACATCACTACAAAATTTGGAGAACTGGACATCTGGAAAAGGGGAATAGAGACCTAGATGGGTCAAATCGCTGCACAGATCCCACGACCATCCGGACAGCTCCCTGGGCAAACAGAACCAAATCCTTAGGGGAAGACTGGACACGTCGCAGCTATCAAACTAAGAAGTGGGCATCAATTACACGAGCCAGAGGTCGGGAAACAGCAAGACAAGGCAGAGCAGCAACTCAAGACAGAGCAAGATCAACTCGATCTCGAGGAGACTCTACTCGACCTCGACAAAAATCTGCTCGACACAGACCAGAAGCTGAGCTCGGACTCCACTGCGCAGCCCAGCAAGTCGAAGTCGACCACCCAAGTCAATCTCGAGGAGCCTCTGGTCGAGATCGAGGAACAGCAAGCCGACGTCGACGATTCTGCAACACCTCCGACATCTGATCTGGCGCCGAAGCAGAAAAAGCCACTGCCTTTCCCTTCAAAAGCACAAAAAGATCCCACTGCAGGTAGGTTTAACAGATTTGTTAATATGCTGTAAGAACTGAATGTCTCTATTCCTTTTACAGAAGCCCTGCAAGAGATGCCTGGATATGTCAAATTTCTGAAGGAAATCCTGAGTAAGAAGCGATCCATCTCAGAGATCGCAGGCGAATGCAAAGTACTCCACTTCCCTGAAAAGAGACCTGACCCTGGTAAGTTTTCTGTTACTGTGGGTTTTGGACAATATAAATACGAGTCTCTGTGTGATTTAGGAGCAAGTGTGAGCATCATGCCTTTATCAATATGGCGGAAAGTAAAAATAGGATGCATAGAGCCTGTGGATGCCAAACTATACATGTCGAACAATAAAGTGGTCATCCCTACAGGTATAGTTGAGAATGTCCCTGTCCAGGTTGGTAAATTCTTTGTTCCAGCAGATTTCCTTATCATAGACTGTGCTGAAGATCCTACTAGCCCTATTATTCTTGGTAGACCATTCTTAGCTACTGCAGATGCCAGAATTAGTGTCAAGAATCGATCGCTCCCATTCACCATAGGCGACGAGATCTTAGATTTCTCTTTTGGCCCTACAAAGGAGGAAATTTCATGGCTAGAGGTCAAAAGCATCAGCAACCACGGGACCAAGCAATCAACGGAGGAAGGCACTGTACTCGAGATCGACAAGGCCAACTCGATCTCGACAAGGATTCTACTCGATCTCGACAAGCCTCTATCGATGTCGACTTCCTCTGTTAAGCCACTGACTTGCCCAGAGCCTAAGTATGGGGTCCCTGTACTCGAGGTCGACCAGCAGTACTCGACATCGACTAGCCCCAAGCCCAAAGATTTCTGTTTTGGGTCCGAAAAGGTAAGCTCAGGTATGAATTCTACTCCCCCTCAGTCCATAAAGAAATTTATCAATAATTTAAGGGGAGGTAAGGCCCCATGGTAAGAGAATCTGCGAAAGCTAAGAGCTGGAAGGAAGAAGAAGAAAGAGAAGGGAGATGATGCAAGCAACCACCTGTCAGCTGAGCTTGCATACTACCATCAGGACCTAGATGATCCAGGAGAAGGGCCAAGCATGAGCGGGCCCCAAACTAATGGTCCTTGAGCATAAGCGGAGAAGTCGGCCTAGCGACTCTAAAATCTAGAACATGTATATAAACTTTTTGAATTTTGAGACTTTTGAACTTTTTGGTTTTTGGTTTTTGGTTTTTGGTTTTTGGTTTTATGTCTATTAGAATACTTCATGTGGATAGTCTTGTTCTTGTGTGCAATCTAACACTTTTAGGTCAGCAAGCATATAAAGATCGCGAAAAGTGGAATAAAGAAGTCCCTGAAAAACAGTCAAAATCGACGAAGGCCAAGTCGACCACGACAAGGAGGAGCAGCCCAGACACTCGTCGATGTCGAGTAGGCCAACTCGAGATCGACAAAGCCCAGAAGCTCTTGGACTTCAGAAACCACTGGATGCAGACGAAGCTCATCGACATCGAGTACCCTTTACTCGAGATCGACAAAGCATACTTCCTCGACCGGCACTGATTCGTCCTCCTCGATGTGCTATCCTGTGAGTTCCTTCCTTTACTCTTGTTTTTATTTAATTTTTATACAGTGGGGACACTGTAAATTTTAAGTATGGGGTGGGGGAAGGGCTCATTGTCATTACTATATGTTTCAGTTTCGCTTTTGGTTTTACATGGTGAAATTTTTATTTTTTATGCATTCATGTTTAAATTTTATGCATTTTATGCATTTTAGTTTTTTGTCATACTTTAGTCTTGTTTTTAGTTTCAAAAAAAAAAGAAGAAAAAAAAAAGAAAATGTCGAAAAAAGAAAAAAAAAATGCATGTTTAAATTTCTGCATTGTTCTAGTTTTTATACCCTCACTTAGACGTCCTATGATGATAAATAATGACTGACTTGATCATATAAATCCTATGGCATGTATGGAAGGTTTAGCCTAAGTCCTCGAAATTGTTTTTGATGTGGATTGTGAAATTGTGATGAAATTGAGAACATATGATCCTAAGCTAAAGGTTAAAATCCAACAAAAATTGTCCCAGTGAGAATTTTGGCCTTATAGGGAGAACAATAAAAATCCCTCTGCTTTCTTTTGAGTGTATTTACTCTTCCTATGCATCTCTAAATGTTGTGATAGTTATTCAAAGCCAATGCATTTATATGTTTATGTGAATGAGAATTAAATGATGGATGCACCTTTTAAGCCGATTTCATCCTCTCTTTACCTACCCTGCATTATCTCTTCTTGAAGCCAGAACATTAGCCTGAGACTTTTATTGTGAACTCCACAAAATTATCCTTAGCCAAATTGAGCCTGACCCCCATTTGAGAATTAAGACTTAGAGATGGTTGGAAGAATGGTCTGTGGAAAGAATGAGCTTATGTTGCATTTCAAGTAAGAAGGATTTTCGGAATTTATTGAGATATGGGTTGGTTTTAAATTTTTAGCTTGCTATGCATATTATGTAAAAGGATTTTTGGCTCACCTTATAAATGCACCATTAAGTTTTATTTTATTTTCGTTCAAAAAAAAATCGAAAAAAAGAAGAGAAAAAAAAAGTATATATGTTTATAAATAAAGTGCATGAGCCAAATTTACCTTATTTCCTTCATTATTTCGCAAGATACACACTTTGGAGAGGTTGAGAAAGTTTGAAAGGTTATATACTTCATTGAGATAACATGGAGAGTTTGGTTGATGCATATGATTGAGAGTTATGGTTTGGTTGTGTCGGAGATTTAGGAGTCTTGATTCCCGAATTTTATTAAACACCACATGGCCAAATAATTCCATACCCTTATATTTCTTACCAAGCCCCATTACAACCCCGCCGAATGGAATCTTCTTTGAAGACTTCTATTGAGCGAAGTCCTCCTGATAATTCTTGTTGCATTTTCATAATTGGTTGCGAAGTGGATTTATATTTAAATTACAATGTTTATGAGATTGTATATGGAATCGAGTTGAGAGTTGATCTTCATAGCCTAAACACATTGAGAGTTGAGTGTAAACACATTATCCCTGTGAGGTTGGATTGATATTGCCTATGCCTATGGATCGCTCATATATGTGTGATGACGTTAAATTCACTTGTCTTACATTGCTACTACTTGAGATGTTGCTTTTGACGAGGGCAAAGACTTGAAGGATGTGTTGTAGGTCTTGGTTATTGTTTGGTTATTGCTTGAGGACAAGCAAATCTAAGTATGGGGTGATTTGATGTCTCCAAAGTAACCATGTCCTTATGCATATTTTAGTTCCATATTCTTTACATTTTGTATATTTCGGGTTGGGAATATGTCGAATCTGTGTAGTTTACACTTATTTGCAATATATGGAGGTCTACACAAGTTTTGGTTATATTTCGCAGAAATCGGACGCACTTTGGAGCTTAAAGGAAACTCATGGAGAAGCTAAGAATGGTGCAGCTAGAGAAAAGGCCATTTTTCACCATTCTTTGTTCTGAATCAAGCTTTTATGTCTTCATGAGAGTTGTAGCCCTCGGAAAGAGCTTTCCAACGCATGGTCATATACATCAATCCGACGAACGAGGACTCGGGAAAGTGCGTTTTAAGAACAGAGCAGAAAGCTGAGAGATTTACTAGATATCGGGTACTTTTACTCGAGATCGACCCAAAATGTCCAAGGAGTGCCTGGTTAAGGAGGAGCTGATCGAGAAGCCGAAGACGAAGACATGCCGGGTTACACTCTACTCGAGATCGAGTAAACCTACTCGAGATCGAGGAACCCGGAAGCCGGCACCCGAGCGAAGTCGAAGAGAGGTTGCTTGTCAACACTAGAAGACCTAGTCGCTGAGCCACCATTACTCGAGATCGAGGAGAATTCCTCGAGATCGAGTACACTTGTGAGCCCTGTCTGAGCCCTGTCGAGCACCAGCTAGCCGAGACGCTGAGCCAGCCCAGTCGACTACAATTCTACTCGAGATCGAGTAGCCTTACTCGAGATCGAGGAAGCCTCCAGAAGCCGCGTAACGCGTTTTGATCTATCCTACACGGATTGGGATTCCTTGGGGCCGAAGATTGCCGATTCTATCCGATTTTATCAAGATACATCATGAAGAGAGAGATCTATCCACTTGAAGACACTTTAGATATAATTCCCTTATTTAGATTTAATTATGTTGTTACTTTTATTTATCATTAAGCTTTTAGATATAGTTTTAGATATAGATAGATGTTTCTATCCTTGAGTAGCAAGGGTTAGAAGCTTATAAATAAAGCACAGGGGGCTGATTTCTATTCATTCAATCACACAACAATTAGTAGGAGTAGTAGAGAGAGAGAAAGAGAGAGTGAGTGGCCAAGAGGAGTTGGTGAAGCGAGAGCGGAATTGGCTTCCTTTGGTTGTAAGCTCTGTTTGATTTAATGCAAGTAATTTCTTTTCATCAATCAATGTCTGAGGTTGCGATGAAGCGCGAGTAGTCCACCCACTTCTAGGGTTGAGGCGAGCCCGACGATAGCCATGCGTGTTTGAGGTAAAGATCTGACTTTTATCATGTTTTGAGCATCTACTACTTGTTATGTGTTTATTACCCATCTAATGGAGATCCATGCTAACAACTTGGATTGTAAACATAAAATCAGTAGAGACAATTAGGGTTTCTTGAAAGAGTTGTCTAATTGTTGGAAAAGGCGAAAGCTTAGTCCTTTGATGCGATTCACATGATCATCTGTTTTATTTCTGCCTTATGCATGCTTGGTTACGTTGTTGCAAACCCCAATCTTGGAAGTCCTCTTCATACAGTTTAGTTCGAATCCCCAAAGCCCTTTGCATTTATTTTCTTTCGTTTTAGTTTCTGTTTTCCTCGAGATCGAATAGCACTCCTCGATCTCGACTACTGATCTTCGACCCAGGTCGCTGTAGCTTCTGTGTGCAGGTACTCGACCAAGACAAGCCGACGTCGACAAGGACTTTACTCGATCTCGAGTAGCCCTTTGTCGAGATCGAGTATCTTTTGCCGAGAGCCTGTGCTTGCTGCTGCGCTGTGTTCGACTGTCCGATCTTCTGTCGAGTTGCTGTAATCGAGATCTAGGACCCCTGCTGTCGACTTCTGTGAGATTCCACTGATGCCTAGGATCCGCTGACACGCTTCCTCGTGGATCGATCCTGACTTCCCGCTGCTGCATCAGGAGGAGGTCTTGTAATTATTTGCAAGGGACGGAATCTGGTTTGCTGTGATTTATTTATATTTTAATTTGCATACTCGATTTCCTCCTACAACAAGGTGAACAATTCAAAGACTACATAACCATCCAATCCGTTAATAGGAAATTCTCGCAATTGCAGCTTCTTTCTTTTCCATCTTTTTTCTTTTTTCGATTGCTACTGTCTAACATTAGTGTACATATATTTTTAAAATTAGATAGCGACATTGGGCTGATCTAGCATCCCTAAAACTTCAGCTTGATGCAAAGAGTTTGATCGTAAAATCTTCTATTTCTTGAATCCATTCATTTCACAGCTGGCAGCAAACCCACCAAAAAAAAATTGAATAATGTGTCAACACAGGCAGCAGTTCACTTCCCTTCCTTTTTTAGTAGTTTATTCTCTAGAGCGTCACAAACTGTCTAGCTAAACAATAAGGTGTCAGCACAGGCTTCTCACTAGCTACTAAAGCATCAGATATTGGCATCTCCAAGGATATGCGATGCAGAAAATGTCTCAGTGTCTGCACCTCCGCTCGGTGGCATGGCGGACATGAAGGAATAGTTAAAAATTAAAATATAAGGGAAGGAAAGAAAAATTACACACGTATATTGACATAATGAAAGCTATGCCAGGTCAATTGATACCATGAGCTGATCATGTGGTTTCGTGGAAACATCTCTCAAGATATCCAGCCAAATTTGCTTGTAAACCAATTTCAGTACACAAACACAAGTTGAGAAGAAGATGAAACTTTTCAGTTCCTAACAGATTTGCACGTACGAAATCCAGTCATACAAATGACAAAATCTGACATAGAAGACGGAAGTAGGATTTGAAATTATGCGACAACCTAGATACCTCCACCCATGTTGTCAGTTTAAGTCTTCCAGCAGTCAAATCAGTAAGGTGCTACCTGAAACAGGAGTATGGCAGCTACATCGAGGAACCATCTCTCAAAAATGACCATGTCAGCATACTAGGCAAGCATCAACAACTACTTGGACAGATGGGTTCCCCGTCATCGGCGTCAGCAATGGTGCTTGAGAGAGACATGTTCGTGACTAATTCCAACTGTGAATATACCCAAAGATATGGCTAACTGGAGTATGAGCCAGCAGAAATAAAAAAAAAATTAAATCCAAATCTGATTAGGAATAGAGAACTCGCACAAATGTAAAATCAAACACAACCATATTCTGATCAAACAGACCCTAAAATGAAAGGAAGACATATACTGCAATGAGAAAATAGAGAAAGCAATAATTATATCTTTGTGAAATATATATGTCTTGACAGTAGTAGCAATGCACAACTCTCATTTGTGAAATTTATGTCTGGACAATGATGATCATATACTTATATGTAATGCAACAGGGAGTCATTAATCATTGATTTGCAGGGAAGGATACTACCATAAACGTACCATCACAAAACATGTCATATCCCTTTGTGAAGAACCATGGCTTTGTCCCAGTAAAAAAAATAACAACAATTCAGATAGTGCCACTCATGTGAAAGAATGCAAACAAGTTCACGCAGTAGTGCAGTACATAGCACCATCTCAGCATATTTTTACATGTCAAAACTAAGCAAGAAGCAGGACATATTTGCTCAGTAAAATAAGTTCATGTATACGTCAACACTCACAACATATATCATATATTGTATGTAGCCGTAGATAAATATCAAAACATATAATGCACAACTGTACAAGGACAAATATCAAACATCTAAGAAGCATAATCCTCATCCATAAGCTAATTCTGGTTCTGTGGCGCTTCCTTGACAAACGCTGATGGGTTTACCAGGGGAGGAGCCGGATGCACTTTTGCATATTTGCGATAGGGCTTAGCGGGTAATTTCTCAAGCAATTTCAAGGCTACGGACTCTTGATTCTCATCAAGATGTACAATCTTTCGAGAACACTTAACACCTAAGCAGTTCCTCATATTTCTATGTGCAGATTGAATGTAAATGGATTGTAGAGAGCAACACATTATATAGGATTTGCTCTGAATTATTACCTCTGTATAAAATCTGGATGTGTGAGCAACCTCCTTGATTTGTTTATGCCCACTTTCTCCATGAGAGGCTGCACACTAATAGTTGATAATCATAAAGTAATACTTTACAAAAGTTAAATACCATTATATATCATTAGTATAAAACCTGCAACTTATTTATGCTAATAAATAATAATACTTGCAAACCTGCAGCTTATATTAGAAGTATATAAAACTTTTCAACGTGCAGACCACAGGGAGGCAGAGAGTGCAGATCTTTCAATGAAAGGTCAAAAGAAGATGTAACACAATTGAAGGCAATTGACAAGGGATATGCAAAGAAAATAAGCACACAAAGGCACAAGCAGATGCTATATTTAAATCATGCCCAGTTCAAATAACTTGTACTAATACATAAACAATGTTTTAACTCTTAAGAGAGCCAAAAAGGTCAAATCATTAGGAAAATAATTGAGCAATTAAGGGATATATATGAAATAATCCTTAGTTTACAATTGCAATTTTGATGTGTGCTTTAATTGATACTTCTTTATCAAGAGGAACACCTCAAAGTCTCAAACAATCGGAAGCAAAGATCGATTGATAAGTAAAATAGTCAGAAGCAAAAATCGAGTTCCTTATCAATCGATCTTCGATCGATTGATAAGGAAACCTCGGCTCGTAAAAATACAGTCACTCGGCCTATTGGGGCATTTCATCAAACATGTTATGTGCAACACATAAAATAACATATCAATCACAAACATAAAACAAAAAGGACAAGATTTAAGATTTCGTTCAGGAATTGCAGCCATCACAAACAAAATCGAGTTCCTTATCAATCGAGGAAAACAGTCGAAAGCAAAGATCGATTGATAAGTAAAACATAAAAGCTCATCCACAAACTAGCAATGGAAAATTGAGCATACCACAAGGAAGGTAAATTAAAGCAACAATCAACCGATTGATTTTAGCATAAGATTGTCGATCTAATCTTAAAATTCAGATTAGAGAAATGAAAATCAGACGGACGCCAGGAGGGAAGCAATCGATCTTCGATCGATTGATAAGGAAATCAATCGATCAAAGATCGATTGATAAAGATGCCGGAGGGAGCCAGGAGGAAAGCAATCTATCTTCGATCGATGGATAAGGAAATCAATAAATTTTCGATCTTCGATCGATTGATAAGGAAGTCGGAGGGAAGCAGGTGGATTCAATCAACAAGAAGGGAGCAAGGAGAAGATTACCAAAATTAGGACGACACAAGGGGCGACGGAAGGATGCCGAGGGCGAGCCAGATCTGAGGAGGCGAGGGCTGCGAGCTGGTGGACAGATCTGATCAAGACGGACGAGATAGTCTATGGAGGCAGACTAGATCTGAGCCGCGACGAGAGTGAGGAGCTGCGACGCGAGAGTAGATCTAAGTAGCTTCGGGAGACCAGATCGGATGTTGCACGAGAAGCCACAACGGGAGACCAGATCTGAGCGAGGAGATCGCCGGTGAGTAGTGCGAGAGAGAGCGTGCGGAGAGGGAGAGGGCGGAGGAGAGAGAAACGCGTGTGCATGAGAGAGAGGGAGGAGGTTTATATTTAGGACATTTCACAAAATTATCCCAAAACGTGGACATTTCGCAAATTAGGCCCTATTTCGTGGCTATTTTGCAAATTGCCACTTTACAATTTCCTATTGGGACCACTTGGTTGTCTTCTTCCCCAAACTCATTTCAGCCTCTTTTCCTTACTATCTCGATATGGGATAGCCTCCAACTATCTTTCTTATTTTGGAGGACACACCCACAACTCTTCCCACCTCCTCTCCCATGCCTTCAGGCCATAAATCCAATAGCCTATTGATTCTCCTTGTCCGATTGTAGCATCAAGCAACAACAGTGAGACGAAGTCTCCCCTCCCTCATTTATCCAGCTGCAACAGCACCTCCTCTCTATAATATTGGGATCCAAAGCAAGCTCACACAACACCCTTTTTTCTGCAACAACAACTCACACTAACTACTCCCTCTCTTCATCCTTGAAACATAGCAAACACAGTTGTGTTCCTTTCCCTGGTTGTTTCGCAGCCTCCTAACTCTCTCCTCTCTCTCCTAACTTTCTCCATTTCTCTCCTCCTTCAAAATCTCCCTGTCGGCTCCTCCATCCAAGCATCACCCCACCGAGCACCTACCGAGTGCCTTGAGCAGCAGCAGCCCGTCCCTCCACCTTCCTTGGCGAGGAGCAACAACAACCTTTTTCACTTCTGTTTTAGAACTCCGCCTCCGTCGTCGTCCCTATTCTCCGTTGAACCAAGCGGTAAGACCCCTCTACTCTTCGTTTCGCTCTCGAACCCAATAAAGGTCCGCCTTTAACCCTCTCCCCTCTTTATTAGGCCATCCCGGGCGTCGATTCACCTCCGACGAAGCCTATCGGACTCCAACGAAGCTCCGGCGACCCATTGAACCCAATCCGCTTGATGAGCTTTCCGAACTCCCCTTCGATTCTTGTTTTCGATTCTCGTCTTTCTTGTTGCTTGAAATGTACGGGGTAGATGGAGAGAGCGTCAAAAAGCGAGAACGTGTGAGTTGAAAAGCACAGCGGCAGTGGCGATGGTCAGCAAAGCGCGAGTGAATGCAGCGAGGGTGTGAGAATGAGCGTGATCGAGAGAAGCGAGAGCGAGAGGGAGAAGAAGAGGTGATTGGGAGACTGGGCGGAGCGAGGCGAAGGCCGGATCGGGGAGTGCACCGGCGAAAAGACGAGGCGGCAGGGTAGGAGGTTGAAGACGATGTTCGTGTGGTGAAGTGGGGCTGCTCCCTTAAGAGTTTCTCTTGTGGGCCCGCTCCTTTTCATTTTCTTGGGTGATAATATTTACACCCATAAATATTACTATATGCACCACACCTACGCCTCTTGAATCACACCTCTACTCCTCTTGAGTCACACACCTGCCCCTCAAGAGACGCATGGTATTTTAATGTAATACCCTGTGCCTCTTGAGGGGTAGATGTGTGACTCAAGAGGAGCAGAGTTTATTTAAAAAAAATACATAAAAAGTGGGATATGTGGTGTAAATAGTAAATTTTGTGGTGTAAATAACATTGGCTTTTTATTTTGTTTTCTTTTTTTGTGAGAATCTGGAAGAAGGAGAAAAGATTCTAGGCCGGATCTGTTTGGTAAAAGCTTTTGGGCCGGGAAAAGACTTGAGGGAAGTGGATCCGGTTTCTCTTGGGATTAAATGGGTCAGGTTTCCTTTTATTTTATTTTGGGTTCGGTTGGGCCTAATTTTGTGATAAAATGTAAAATAATTAAGTTTTAAGACTTACATATTTGAGTATTTAATAAATAAATAGAGTATGAAATATTATAGAATATTATTGTTGATATTTAAAAATATATTATTTAGAATTGAATTTGAAAAAGGAATTTGGGAAATATTTTCAAGGGTCGGAAATTGATTTAATCACTTGAAAAGAAGATATTTGGAAATTCCCTAACTTTCTCAGATTGTTTTGATAAAATAATAAAATAAGTTGATTTAAAGATTAATGCCTTGTAAATGGATTTTTGGATCAACTATATATATAGATGATATGTGGAAGTGATTTGAAGGATGATTCGATTTAACTTGAGATTCTAATCTGATAAGCATGATCTTACGATATTGACATGATTAACTATAAATTTAGATGTGTGATAATGTTATGATATGTTACATGTTAATTATGAAGCATGATATTGACGCATTCATGGGATTTCGCCTATACTTATTACCTCACTTGTGACGACATAATGTCTTAAAATACCTGCAAGCCTTAGCCTGGTGGAATGATGATCAGGTTGTATGCTTATTAGTTCAAGCGATGGGGGTTGTGAGTTTGACTCGCGAAGAATTGAGTTACTGTTCAATCATCGTTTATAGAGGAAGCTTAGGCGGGGTTGTTATCCCAAATAACGTTCTTTTCCGACCAAAGATCTTTAGAACTCAACTCCGGGGGTTTTAAGTCCGAGGGATAATCAGAGCTCTTATGCTTTTCTATCTTCGGAATCGGATCCCTTACTCTGACATCGAAGGGAGGTATTTATAGGGAAATCAAGCGAGCAGCTGGCTGGCAACCTCGTGGTTCTATGGAGGACACGTGTAGCGCATGCCCACACGCTTAGGGGCATAGGCAATACACGTGGAGCCATTAGAGGCGAGGTGCTTGAGCCATCGAGCTGCTTGCTAGGATTTCGGAGGCTTACGAGACATTTGGAGAGTTCACTCTGATTCTTACATGGGGTTCGGGTCGCGAGGGAAATAAGGGTTAATAGTTCTCGGGAGCGCTAGGCCTAGTCATTCGGGCTCGATTGAATACTTTGCTCGCGATGTACTACTGGTGGGACCGAACATCCTTTTGCGTTGGGTGACCCATTTATGACGTTGATAGAGGCTAGTTTAGTAGAATTGCATATTACTTTAGAACATTTTTTCATGTTTTATAGTTAATTTATATTATTTAGTATTCGGAGTCTACACTAGCGTTTTTATATATTTCAGGTAATTTCGATTAAGATCATATGAATTTGAAGATAGCTCATTGTTTACGGGATGATAGTGCAATTTGGAAGCCACAAGATGGGTCGGCTGCATATATTGAACTGGGTTGATGAATTGCGTATGTGGAGCAGGAGATGCGGCTCCGGACGGCAGGACTTGTGCTCCATCAAACCTGCCTTACTAAGTTACTAGTTTCTACATACATTTATATATATATATAATATAAATTAGGAAATAAATTAGTTATTTAGCTTTACGTATCCTAGTTTCTATTATATATATATACACGTTCCATTCATAAGGACGAATGTGAGGTCGAGCATACCAGGACCGGCCGACTTTGATTTCACCATTAACTCTAATTATGTTTTGCCTTATTTTCATAGATATCTAAACTCTCCCGTTTCGTCTACAATTTAAAGCTTTGTTTGGTTTGATTGTGAGTTTTTAAATCTTGTTCCTTATTTCCTATATTGAATGTTTCAACTTCTTTGTGTTTGATTGTGAGTTTTTATTCTATCTAGCCCGCGCAACTAGTTAGAATCAATTAAATTGCTAAGGTTTTGTAGATTTTTGATTGTGAAACTTAACCTAAGTAGCAAACTTGTTCCTTTATGGCTGATTGAACTAATTGAATAAGTAGGAAGTTGGATGTGTTGTTAAATCCCTCTTTAGGGACTGCAAATACCTTGGCTAATCTCTGAACTTAAAGCTAACAATTGGGTTAAATCCTTCTTTAGGGACTGTTCGATTGATAAGGGTTTCTAGGACTGATTGGACTATTAACTATATTAGGTCGGGACAAGAGCATTCATAGGAAGACTAAAAGGGCAAGAGGAAGTTACAATATTTCAACCAAATAAAGTGGATATTTGTAGATGAAACTATTTTCTTAATCGTTATCTGCATCAATTTGTTTATAGTTTATTTTATTTTCTTTCTTAGTTTCACCACTCAAAACCCCCGTTTCATACTAATTGGTAAATAAACTTAACTTAGAAATAACTTGATTCTCTGTGGGATTGACTCGTGCTTACCACACTACATTAGTTAGGTAGGTTCGAATTTATTTTGATACGGTTTACGCGACTAAAAATCGTCCATCAAATTGGCGCCGTTGCCAGGGAATCAATGTTTATTTCTTTGTTTTGTGTGTTTGCCGATTATTGTATATAACTTAACTTTGTTGTGAACCTATGTTACGGTTTACGGCACCCTTACTACTAACATTTTAAGATGAGATTAATGCAGTGTCAAGGAGAAAATTTTCACCATTATTTTACAAGAGTGCATAATTTATTGGACGCCCGTTATGCAAGGGGTTACCAAGATAGTTTGCAAGATATAGTTGTTTGTGTACTTGAGGGCATGACTCCTGAGAGCAAAGAACTTGTCGAGTCTATGAGTAACAGAGGCTTTGCGAGTTTTAATTTATCAGAGATGTGGGATTTTTTTCTGCTACATGGGTCACCATGTGGAGCAGGAAGAAGCTTTCACACGCCAGGTTAGGTTGGAGCAGGTGCTTAAAAGGATGGAGCGAATTGAGAAACAATTGAACCAACTTAATCAACCAGTGAGTGAGTTAGCAGTAGGGCAATGCTTTATTCCTCAAGCTGATGAAAGTCAAGACACAAACAATGATGGTTTGATCGGTGAGAGCCCGATGCTTCCTGACATGGAGTCTCATGAGTGCACGCATGAGGATCCATGTGTTTTGGCTCCTATTTCATCGGAAGAAATCATCCTTGACTTGCCTATCAATGAATCATTTACCGAGCCGATTTCTATGGCTCCCGAAGAAGGTATTGATCTTTCTTACACTTTTGTGAATTTTGGTGAATATACAGACCCTTGGGGGCATTACTTTGAGAAGCCACCAACGGAACTGTGTTGGTGGTATCACATTCCCTCGGTAGAGAGTCATGATAAATTGAAAAGGATTTTAACTTCTATAGTATATAATTTCACTTTATCATTATATTATATATATGCTTAATTGATATGTGTGCCCAAAAGTTTGACAAATTGCTGAGGGCGTTAACAATGTCCGATCTTAGAGAAGTTGGGAAGAACCCAATGTATGTTTTTTTATTTTTTTTTTTAAACTGTTAGATCGGAATAATTTTACTTTCCTTTATTTTATTTTCCGGTTTATTATTTTTGTAGGGTTTTTGTTTTTGGTTATAAATTGCATTTCGTTTATTAGTTTTTTTTTAAAAAAAAAATCAGAAAAGGTCGAGCCTTGCTCTGCCTCCCTTCTTTCCTTCACCACCGCCCATTCCTCTCATCCTCCTCCTCCTGGCCGCATCGATCGCCGCCTCCCACCACCGCCGTCCTCCTCTGATCACCAGGATCCACCCGCGCCGGGATTTCCCCTCGGGACTTCCCCTCCTTCCTTCCCGACCAACTCCGCCATCGCTGTTGTTGCTCCTTGTGCCTGCGATTCCTCTCGGCTCCGGAACCTATCTTCTGCCACCACCGGTTCCCCGCCTGCAAGCCGTTGCTGCCTACCTCTTCACCTCTTCGTCCCCTTCTGTTCCCCAGAGCTCTCGCCATCATCTCCTAGCCACCCGTACGCAGCCTCAATCCTTCCCTCTGCCTCATCTCGCCGGATCCATCCCCTTCTGATCGCCGGACTTCTGCCAGCCGACAGCTAGCATTGCCCCAGCACCAGACCCCTCTCGCTGCCTTCACCCAACTCCCCTCTCGCTGGGATCCCTCTCCCTGCCAGCTGCTTCAAATTTGCCCTGAGTACCCTTCGGATCGAGTCCATAGCCCTGTCAATTCCTGGTCAGTACAGGTAAGTTTTTTAAGTTACCCAGTTATGCAACTTGTGTCCATGTGATTTTTGTGGAAAATATGATTCACATATTTAGTTTTAGATGGGAAGTCAATTGCTGGGGAGGGGATTCAGTTGATTTATCTTGTTGATTTATCGATTGTGAACTTAGATCGAGTGCAATCTGTTGTTAATTTGTTAGGATTTATTGTTGATGTTGGGTTGATTGAGATCCTCTTAAATTAATAGATTGGTTGTTGTTTTGATTTTTGGTTTCACAATAGCTAATGCATTCAATTATGGATTTGCTATATGTTTTTGATCAATCTTCTTTTCTGTGATACTTTTATTGAGTCTGGTTGATCATCAACACCTTTTTGATCATCAAGACTTTGGCGCTGCTTTGTTGGTCCTGATTTGTCCATTCTTATGCTTTGGTTGTCGCATATAGTTTTGATTTCATCCCTTTAGCGGCTGATTTTGGGTTGTGTTTTACACCTCATTTCTTGGAAGCTTTTGTTGTTTGATTGCGAAATACTCTACTAATGGCTAGGCTAATTGATGTTGAGAGGTGATTGTGTACATTCTTATGCTCCCCTTGCTTGTCTGATGCTCCCTGAAATCACTTGAACTCCAGGTGTTTAGTTTGACCTAAGTGATTGAGCATGACTTGTAGGGGCTAATTTGTGTTTGACCGATCTTTGTTGTTCTTCATTCTTGGATGATATATTTTTCTTGGTTGTTGGAATGTGTTTGTTTGTGGTGCGTTCTTTTTGTTTTGTGTTTTGGCCTGGACAAATTGCAAAGGGATATATCTTTGTTTTTCTGACTCCAAGAAGGGATTTGCTGCTGATTTTTCCAAGAACATCTTGTTTTCTTCCTTCCTCCCGATTTAAATTGAGATAAATGGTTGCCTGAAATGCCTGATTACATTGTGAGTTCTACCTCTTTTATTTCGTTTTCTTTACTTTGAGGACAAAGTAAGATTTTAAGCACGGGGTGGAGAATTCAAGTGTAGCTCCGTGTTTTATATATTTTTAGTTTTTTCAATTTTCGTTATGCATTTCATTTCATTATAGGTTGCATTATAGATATTTATCTTTAATAATTATCCCATGTTCATATATAAGTTATTGAGTCTTTGTGTTTTATTTGTTAATTTTGTTTTAGTTGTTTTTATAGGAAAGATATTTCTATGATTGGTATGACCTTGATGATGATATATGCTTTTTCATGGCTTAAGAGTTAATAAAATTGAATCTTTAATTGAATAACGACACTTGTGGGATTCCCATAGATAATCTGGATTATGAGCTTTAGTTATAACTTGATTATTGGTTGGATGTTCAGTTTAGAGCAATTTTAAAATTTTTATATGATCTCTATTGTATATGTCTAACCCCCTGATGAAAAGCACTAGTAAATTCGGTTATATGTTGTATGTGATTGGATATATGTTCTGGATTGATGAGTGTAAGGAGGATAAAATTCACTTACAACGCTCGAGGAGGATAAAATTCACTCGAGTGAAAAGAATCATCAATAAACCAAGCTTGATAGAAATGTTCGAGGAGGATTAAATTCACTCGACAACCTATAAGAATTGAAAAAAAAATACGGTTAGTAACCGATCCTGTTTGTGGAGGATAAAATTCATGCAAGGAGGAAGAAAAAGGAATTAGAATATAGTTGGAAAAAAAAAGAAAAAAAATCTGAGCTTTATTGAAACTCCGAAGTAGAAAAGGCCTAGTAATCTATGGGTGTTTATGACAATTTTTAAACGCTTAATGAATTTGATTGCTCAATACATTCTGAATGCAAGCATCCCTGAACCTAATCGAAGTTTAAGCAATGACTATGAAGGGTTTGATGTGGGTCTCATATTGTCATAATTATTTTGATCATAACATAATAAATACTCCTGTAGCCATGAGAATTATACCGATGAGTGATCATTCATAGAAATTTCATTGAGTTTTTGTCTTTCTTTTTTAGTTATCTTTTACTTGTGATAGTTTGCTTAGGGACAAGCAAAAGTCTAAGCATGGGGTAGTTTGATAGAGGCTAGTTTAGTCATGTTTTTAGTGTAGATTTGCAAATTAATTTAGAACATTTTTTCATGTTTTATAGTTAATTTATATTATTTAGTATTCGGAGTCTACACTAGCGTTTTTATATATTTCAGGTAATTTCGATTAAGATCATATGAATTTGAAGATAGCTCATTGGTTACGGGATGATAGTGCAATTTGGAAGCCACAAGATGGGCCGGCTGCATATATTGAACTGGGTTGATGAATTGCGTATGTGGAGTAGGAGATGCGGCTCCGGAAGGCAGGATGTGTGCTCCACCAAACCTGCCTTACTAAGTTACTAGTTTCTACATACATTTATATTAGGTTATATATATATTATATAAATTACGAAATAAATTAGTTATTTAGCTTTACGTATCCTAGTTTCTATTATTTATATACACGTTCCATTCATACGGACGAATGTGAGGCCGAACATACAGGACCGGCCGACTTTGATTTCACCATTAACCCTAATTATGTTTTGCCTTATTTTTATAGAGATTTAAACTCTCCCGTTTCGTCTACAATTTGAAGCTTTGTTTGGTTTGATTGTGAGTTTCTAAATCTTGTTCCTTATTTCCTATATTGAATGTTTCAACTTCTTTGTGTTTGATTGTCTATTGTTTTATTCTATCTAGCCCGCGCAACTATTTAGAATCAATTCAATTGCTAAGGTTTTGTAGATTTCTGATTGTGAACCTTAACCTAAGTAGCAAACTTGTTCCTTTAGGGCTGATTGAACTAATTGAATAAGTAGGAAGTTGGATGTGTTGTTAAATCCCTCTTTAGGGACTGCAAATACCTTGGCTAATCTCTGAACTTAAAGCTAACAATTGGGTTAAATCCTTCTTTAGGGACTGTTCGATTGATAAGGGTTTCTAGGACTGATTGGACTATTAACTATATTAGGTCGGGACAAGGGCATTCATAGGAAGACTAAAAGGGCAAGAGGAAGTTACAATATCAATTCAACCAAATAAAGTGGATATTTGTAGATGAAACTATTTTCTTAATCGTTATCTGCATCAATTTGTTTATAGTTTATTTTATTTTCTTTCTTATTTTCACCACTCAAAACCCCCCGTTTCATACTAATTGGTAAATAAACTCAACTTAGGAATAACTTGATTCTCTGTGGGATCGACTCGTGCTTACCACACTACATTAGTTAGGTAGGTTCGAATTTATTTTGATACGGTTTACGCGACTAAAAATCGTCCATCAGACGTCATACTCTGTGTTTATTATATAGCCTATTTTATATGTCATCGTCATATCTCCTCGTAACCGGATCACGAGTGATACGTCATTTCGCGATTGGGTTTCCACAAATATGATGCTCCCCGCCAAAGTTCTTAGTTGATTGGATGGGCCTTATCTGGGCCTATCGTGCTCTTTGGCCCATTGGGCAGAGTGGTCCCACAAGGACCTATAAGTGGGGTTTTTACCCTCGCTCCTCCTTATTCCACATTTCTGAATTTTCAAAGAGAAGAGGGCAGAGAGAGGGAGTTCAAGGGTTTCTTGTGTTTTTTGAAGAACCGAGATCGGAGTGGTGGTCCGTTCTCCGTTTCCTATGTTTTCCGGCGCTTCCCTCTCGCAGTTCTCAAGTGAGTTGTCTCCGATCTTTCTTTTGCCCTTTTTAGTTTCTAGGCTTGTGTTATTCTCTTGAGATTTTTAGGGTTAGCCGGGAAAACCAAAACCAGTGGCGATTACGGGGTTGTGATCGGGGTACGCCCTGGTGTCTCATCTCTTACCTTCTCCTTTGTTCCCTTAGTCATAACTGATCTTTATGGTGTAGCAGACGGATAGTTAGTGGTGGTGGGGTGGTGCCGAGAGGGGGTAGTGTTGCATTTGAGTTTTTCAGACGACTTTCGGGGGCCTTTTCGGACATCGTGGAAAATCTCCGATGACAAGGGGCGGAAGAAACCTTTTGTCTCCCCATTTTTGCCTTTCTCAGGGGTGACTTCTCGAGAATCGAGAAACCTTTATGGAGGAGACGGAAAGGCGCCCTTTAGTCGTCATCCTGTGGGGGGGGGGGGGGGGGGGGAAGATGTCTTTTCAATGTCCCTTCGAGGGGCGCATGAGGCGCCAACTTAACCCTCCAAGATGACTTTTTGGCGCCAAATTTATTTACTCGCGATGTTGGAAAGGTAGTTTTCCCTTGTTAATTTTTTCCTTTTCCTTGCGTCTTTTCAGGGGGGGTTTTTCCTTTGTTATTAGAGTTAAGATTTCGCAAGAAAGCGATAGCCAGAATCATAACGTAGGCTATGAACATGAAGAAGTCAGTTCCTCGTGCACCAGATCCCATGCAGATGTCAGTTCGAAGTCTGCGGCGAGTCCAACTCCTCCCCCACCAAATAGCAAACCTCGCGAGGAAAAGAGAAAAAGGGCGAACCCTAGGGCTGGTTCCAACGCGAAGAAACGGAAGATGGCAGTAACAATTAAGCACCCTTTAAAGAGGTACAACCCTGAGTATTGCCATACCTCGGAATATATATATGACCTGGGAAGGGGCGAGTCGTCTCGCGTACCCAAAGGGTCTAAAAAACCTACCCGAGTCATCCCGGGTGACTTCGCTCTGCCTCCTTATGATCGAACGGAGGTTGATAGCTGTAGCTTTTGTGAGAGTTATACTTTCGCGGTGCCCCCTCCCCTTCCAACAATATTCTCGGATCGCGTAGCTCCTACCTGTTGTAGGGAGGAAATCGAGTATGCAAAATTAAAATATAGATATAAATCACAGCAAACCAGATTCCGTCCCTTGCAAATAATTACAAGACCTCCTCCTGATGTAGCAGCGGGAAGTCAGGATCGATCCACGAGGAAGCGTGTCAGCGGATCCTAGGCAGCAGAGTAATCTCACGGTCAGAAGTCGACAACAGGGTCCTCGATCTCGACTAGGGTAGTCGACAGAAGATCGGACAGTCGAACACAGCAGCAGCAACTCGGCAATGGTGGTCGATCTCGACAAGGCCCTACTCGATATCGAGTAGCCTTCGTCTGGGTCGAGTGGGTCTGGTCGAGTCCCTGCACACAGTAAGCTACGGCGACTCTGGGTCGAAGATCAGTAGTCGAGATCGACCAGGGTTTGGTCGAGGTCGAGTAGACAGAGAATAAAAACGAACGAAAATAAAGAACAAATGCTTTGGGGTTTCGACTAAACTTAATGTAAAAGGACTTCCAAGATTGGGATTTGCAACAACAATAACCAAGCATGCATAAGGTAGAACCAATCAGATAATCATATAATTCGCATTAAAGGACTAAGCTTTCGCCTTTTCCAACAATTAGACAACTCTCTCAAGAAACCCTAATTGTCTCTACCGATTTTATGTTTATAATCCAAGTTGTTAGCATGGATCTCCATTAGGTGGGCAATAAACACATAAACAAGTAGGAAAATGCTCAAAACATGATAAAGGTCGGATCTTTACCTCAATTATGCACGGCTATCGTCGGGCTCGCCCCAACCCTAGAAGTGGGTTGACTACTCGCGCTTCATCATAATTAAAGACATCAATAATAAAAGGAAATAAACTTGCATTAATAAAATAGAGCTTACAACCAAAGGAAGTCAATTCCGCTCTCGCTTCACAAAACTCCTCTTGGCCACTCACACTCTCTCTCTCTCTCTCTCTCCTACTACTTCTCCTACTGAAAATTGAATTGTCTCTGAAATTGAATGATTAAAGACCAGCCCCTAGGGCTTTATTTATAGGCTTCTAATCCTCGCTACCCAAGGATAGAATATCTATATCTAAATCTAAAACTATATCTAAAACTTTGAAGATAAATAAAAGACATAACATAATTAAATCCAAAATAGGAAAATATATCTAAAGTCTTCCATGGATAGATCTTCTTCTCTTCATGATGAATCTTGATAGTTTCGGATAGAATCGGCAGTCTTCGAGCCCAAGCAAGCCTAAGTCGAGTAGAATTCGTCATATCGAGTAACATGGTTTCTGGAAGCTTCGTCGACCTCGACAAGGCCTTTGTCGATCTCGAGTAGAAATCTTGGTCGACTGGCTCGGCTCGTCGTCTCGGCTAGCTGGCGCTCGACAGACTTAGACATGGATCCTGGTGCTCGTCGATCTCGAGTAGCCCTAGTCGATGTCGAGTAGAGATGTTCTGTCGACTAGGTCTTCTCGGGTAGGTGTGCTCGACAAGCTCGGATCTGGGCTCCGGGCTTCGTCGATCTCGACTAACTCTTGTCGAGATCGAGTAGAGATGTGCTCGGCTTCTTGTCCTCGGCTTCTCGATCAGCTCTTCTCCTTGTCAACTCCGGGTGTGGCACTAGGCTTCGTCGATCTCGACCAGGTCTTGTCGAGATCGAGTTGGGTTCCGGAGCTTGGTTGATCTGGCTCTCGATGTTGCTCCTGGTCGACAAGGCTGAGCTCGGACGTACTCGTCGAGATCGAGTAAGGGCTACTCGAGATCGAGTAGCTTGGGTTCTTAGCTTGATTCGACTGGTTCCGCTGCTGCTTTGACCTTGGACTTATTTAGTGGATTTCCGAGCTTTTCCGACCTTCCTTAGAATTGCTGTAAAATGCCTCGAATTCTGCGATTTAAACAGAAACTGGTGTAGATTCCATAATTTTGACAAATAAACATAAACTACACAGCTTCTGTATTATCTTAACCCAAATGAATGCAATATATGCAGAAATCGATATAAAATTAAATGTAAAACATGGCGAATTAGGCTCACATCAAACACCCCATACTTAAGCTTGCTTGTCCTCAAGCAATACTTTTAATTGTCATTCAGGGGAAGAATTCAAACTCTCAACATCTTAGATTCATTCTCATATAACCCTGCAATCAATTACCATCCTCGAAAAGGTACTAGTGTCACAGATCCATGCATGTTCACTTATACAAAAGCAACATCTACTCATAAAAGGAGGGTTATGCAAAAACAATTCATACGTGACAAAGCATTAATAATCAAGAGGACTTTAATTTAAGCTCAAATAAGGAGTAGAATTGGTAAAAGGCTAAAGGTGGGCAATTTCTGGCAATATGGTGCTTATGATCCGGGGAAATGGAGTATTTCCAAACTTTAATTTCCACATTCTTTCTTCATAAGATTCATCACCTTTCATAATGCTTTTATCAATAATAATGCTTTTACCTCTCTAACCTCAGCACTGCCTTCTCGCGAGTCGCAAACATGGGTGTCATGAATGGCCCCGGATACTTAGTGCTTTGGACTCCTCACCTGGTGTCCCATCTCGCCAAACTATTATCTCAGCGAGCAGGGTCGATCTTTGATCGGATTTTCTTTCACTCATTAAATTTTCCATATTTTTCAAACAATTTCCTTCCAAACTCCAATAATAATAAACACAACAACCATATAACAATCTCCATAATGTAACATCATTCTCAACATAATCCCCGGATAGGGTAAAGAATGGCAAATATTTAGATCATGTGGAGCAATATATGAAATAAGGCATTTTTATGGCTTTTGTGAAATGCATAAGCATAGGTAAGGTTAGGATTGTAATAATATGAGCATTATATGGAAATATAAAGTCCTCCATCATCTTATCATGCAACATGTCAAAAGCAATTTCAAATTTTACCTCCTTTCATGGTTTTCATAAAATAATGCACTTCATTGTGACTTCCCTTTACTAGGCAATTTCATGCTATATCTCTAATGAATCCAATTTTGCATCGTCGAGTTCAATAAAGCTTCCATGACATTAATCAAAAATTTTCAAAGGGGGTCATTTTTTCTCAAATTTTGGAAAACATGCATATAAGCACATAAATCAATAATGAACTCCAAAATAGCCATGTAGCAATTCAAAGAAATAAATTCTAAATATGCACAAATATGGTCAAATATGCACAAAGTAAGCCCTTCCCCCACCCCATACTTAAACATTACAGTGACCTCACTGTATAAAATCAAATAAAAACAAGAGTAAAGGAAGGAACTCACAGGATAATGCATCGAGGAGAACAAAACTGGGTATGTCGAGTAGGTAGCTAGTCGATATCGAGTATGGTCTACTCGATCTCGAGTAGGCTCATCTGCGTCTAGTAGATTCTGAAGTCGAGGAGCTCTGGTGGCTTGTCTATATCGAGTTGGCCTACTCGATATCGAGTAGTGTGTGGGTCGCTCCTCCTTGTCGTCGTCGACTTGGCCTTCGTCGATTCTGACTGTTTTTCAAGGACTTCTTCTTTCCACCTTTCGCGATCCTTATATTCTTGCCGACCTAAAAGTGTTAGATTGCCCAAAAGAACAAGACTATCCACATGAAGTATTCTAAAAGACCTAAAACCAAAACCAAAACCAAAAACCAAAAAGTTCAAAAAGTCCCAAAAGTTCATAAAGTTTATATACATGCTCTAGATTTTAGAGTCGCTAGGCCGACTTCTCCGTTTGCGCTCAAGGATCATTATTATGGGGCCCACTCATGCTTGGCCCTTTTCTTGGACCATCTAGGTTCTGATGGTAGTATGCAAGCTCAGCTGACAGGTGGTTGCTTGCATCATCTTCCTTCTTCTTCTTTGTAACCCTTAGTTTCCGCAGATTCCCTCGCCATGGTGTCTTATCTCCCCTTAAATCATTGAAAATTTTATTTATGGACTGAGGGAGAGTAGAATTCATACCTGAACTCACCTGTTCGGACCCAAAACAGAAATCTTTGGGCTTGGGTCTACTCGATGTCGAGTACTGTTGGTCGAGATCGAGTACAGGGACCCCATACTTAGGCTCTGGGTAAGTCTCTGGTTCAGTAGTGTTTGTCGACATCGACTGAGGCTCGTCGATACCGAGTAGAGGGCTCGTCGAGGTCGAGTTGGTCTTGTCGACCTCGAGTAGAGTTCTGGTGCTCTCCTTCGCTGTTTGCTGAGTCCCGTGGTTGCTGATGCTTTTCACCTCCAACCATGAAACTTCCTCCTTTGTAGGGCCAAAAGAGAAATCCAAAACCTCATTGCCTATGGTGAAGGTAAGTGATCTATTCTTGACACTGATTCTGGCATCTGTAGTAGCTAAGAACGGTCTACCAAGAATAATAGGGCTAGTAGGATCTTCAGCACAGTCAATAATAAGGAAATCCGCTGGAACAAAGAACTTACCAACCTGGACGGGGACATTCTCAACTATACCTCTAGGGATGACCACTGTATTGTTCGCCATGTATAATTTGGCATCCACAGGTTCTATGCATCCTATCTTGACCTTCCGCCAGATTGACAGAGGCATGATGCTCACACTTGCTCCTAGATCGCATAGAGAATCATATTTATATTGTCCAAATCCCACAGTAACAGAAAACTTACCAGGGTTAGGCCTCTTTTCAGGGAAGTGGAGTACTTTGCATTCGTCTGCGATCTCTGAGATGGATCGCTTCTTGCTCAGGATTTCCTTCAGAAACTTGACATATCCAGGCATCTCTTGCAGGGCTTCTGTAAAAGGAATAGAAACATTCAGTTCTTGCAGCATATTAACAAATCTGGTAAACCTACCTGCAGTGGGATCTTTATGTGCTTTTGAAGGGAAAGGCAGTGGCTTTTTCTGCTTCGGAGCCAGATCAGCTGTCGGAGATGCTCCAGAGTCGTCGCCCTCGGCTTGCTGCTCCTCGATCTCGACCACGGGCTTGTCGATCTCGACTAGGGGCTTGTCGATCTCGACTTGAGTTGTCGACCTCGGGTTGCTGGTCTGCGCAGCGGTGTCCGAGCTCAGCTTCTGGTCTTGGTCGAGTAGTGTCTTGTCGATGTCGAGTACAGCCTCCTCGAGATCGAGTTGGCTCTGCTCTGACTCGAGTTGCTGCTCTGCGTTGCTTTGTTGTTTTCCGACCTCTGGCTCGTGTAGTTGATGCCCACTCCTGAGTTTGATGGCTGCGACATGTCCGGTTTTCCCTCTAGGATTTGGTTCTGTTTGCCCAGGGAGCTGTCCGGACGGTCGTGGGATTTGTGCAGCGATTTGACCCATCTGGGTCTCTATTCCCCTCTTCCAGATGTCCAGTTCCCCAAATTTGGTGGTGATATTTTGGAACTGGTTGTTGATGGTGCCCTGATTTCGGCGCATCTCCTCAAGAATCAGCTGCAGATCATCCTTCTTTTGATCCCTCTCTGGATGTCCTGGAGCTCTGTAGGGTGGGGGGTTCCTAGGAGGACCTTGGTTCCACTGTGGTTGATAGAACCTTTGATCCCCCATGTAGCGATTTGGACCCCCAGCGTAAGCTGCTTCCTCATGTGTCTCTGCCATTCTGACTTGCTCAGTGTGTGGGCACTCAGTAGTGGTGTGCCTCTATGATCCGCATTCGATGCAAGGCTGGTTGACAGATAGATATTTGACTTGCTTGAGGAGCTTGCGATTCTGGTCCCTGTAGAACCGCTCCCTGACATCTGGGTCAATCTCCTTTGCTGGCTCATAGAGTGGCATAGATGGTGCTGGTCTGGCATAGGCGTTCTCATCATAGTTTGTAGAAGTCCCATACTTGTTGTCATATACCGTGAGCTTGTCTAGCACACCCCATGCGTCAATTGGTGGCATCGTCAGGTACTCATATCGAGTGTACTGATTGATCCTGTCCTTAGTGACTTGGTCAAGAGAGTTGAAGAAGATCTCTTGAATGACGTAGGGTGGTTGTCCATGAGTAGGGCAAGATCGCAGTAGTTCCTTGTACCTTTCCCATGCCTTTGCTAGCGGCTCCCCAGGCTTTTGTTTGAAAGCTGTGATCTTTTGGCGGAGGAATGCTGTCTTGGCAGGAGGGAAGAATTTGTTGAGAAACTCTTGCTCTACTTGTGCCCATGTTGTAAGGGATCTTGGTTTCAGTCCTTCTAGCCACTTCAGTGCGGGTCCAGCAAGCGACCAGCGGAAAGCTTTCATCTTGACATATTCCAGAGTTGTACCTTCAGCAAGAGTACGGCACATGTCATGAAAATTGGCAATATGTTCAAGAGGGCACTCATTAAATCTTCCATGAAAAGCATTGTTTTTAAGTTCTATAAGAAACTGGGTGCGAATTTCAAAAGAGTTTTCAGGGATTAGAATCGCCGATTCAGGCACGACGAGAGTTGGATGCATATAATCCTCTGCTGTAGTTGGATATTGGGCAAGCTCAGCTTCCGCTTGTTCCCTTGCTGCTTTCTCAGTGGCAATAGCAGCATCTTTAGCGGCCAGCTCCCTTGTAAGCCTGGCAATCAGTTGTTCTTGTGTTTCAGCGGCCGCCATGGCTCTTTGCAGTTTAGCTCTGATGTGTAGAAGGCGCTCTGGTTCGTCTAAACCGTCAAACTCAGGTGGTTGACCAGAACGGCGCATACACCTGTAAAGTAACTCAAAGCAGACGTGAGATTTAACTACCTAAGGCGCGAATGATAGCCTCCCCGGCAACGGCGCCAATTTGTTGTAGGGAGGAAATCGAGTATGCAAAATTAAAATATAGATATAAATCACAGCAAACCAGATTCCGTCCCTTGCAAATAATTACAAGACCTCCTCCTGATGTAGCAGCGGGAAGTCAGGATCGATCCACGAGGAAGCGTGTCAGCGGATCCTAGGCAGCAGAGTAATCTCACGGTCAGAAGTCGACAACAGGGTCCTCGATCTCGACTAGGGTAGTCGACAGAAGATCGGACAGTCGAACATAGCAGCAGCAACTCGGCAATGGTGGTCGATCTCGACAAGGCCCTACTCGATATCGAGTAGCCTTCGTCTGGGTCGAGTGGGTCTGGTCGAGTCCCTGCACACAGTAAGCTACGACGACTCTGGGTCGAAGATCAGTAGTCGAGATCGACCAGGGTTTGGTCGAGGTCGAGTAGACAGAGAATAAAAACGAACGAAAATAAAGAACAAATGCTTTGGGGTTTCGACTAAACTTAATGTAAAAGGACTTCCAAGATTGGGATTTGCAACAACAATAACCAAGCATGCATAAGGTAGAACCAATCAGATAATCATATAATTCGCATTAAAGGACTAAGCTTTCGCCTTTTCCAACAATTAGACAACTCTCTCAAGAAACCCTAATTGTCTCTACCGATTTTATGTTTATAATCCAAGTTGTTAGCATGGATCTCCATTAGGTGGGCAATAAACACATAAACAAGTATGAAAATGCTCAAAACATGATAAAGGTCGGATCTTTACCTCAATTATGCACGGCTATCGTCGGGCTCGCCCCAACCCTAGAAGTGGGTTGACTACTCGCGCTTCATCATAATTAAAGACATCAATAATAAAAGGAAATAAACTTGCATTAATAAAATAGAGCTTACAACCAAAGGAAGTCAATTCCGCTCTCGCTTCACAAAACTCCTCTTGGCCACTCACTCTCTCTCTCTCCTACTACTTCTCCTACTGAAAATTGAATTGTCTCTGAAATTGAATGATTAAAAACCAGCCCCTAGGGCTTTATTTATAGGCTTCTAATCCTCGCTACCCAAGGATAGAATATCTATATCTAAATCTAAAACTATATCTAAAACTTTGAAGATAAATAAAAGACATAACATAATTAAATCCAAAATAGGAAAATATATCTAAAGTCTTCCATGGATAGATCTTCTTCTCTTCATGATGAATCTTGATAGTTTCGGATAGAATCGGTAGTCTTCGAGCCCAAGCAAGCCTAAGTCGAGTAGAATTCGTCATATCGAGTAACATGGTTTCTGGAAGCTTCGTCGACCTCGACAAGGCCTTTGTCGATCTCGAGTAGAAATCTTGGTCGACTGGCTCGGCTCGTCGTCTCGGCTAGCTGGCGCTCGACAGACTTAGACATGGATCCTGGTGCTCGTCGATCTCGAGTAGCCCTAGTCGATGTCGAGTAGAGATGTTCTGTCGACTAGGTCTTCTCGGGTAGGTGTGCTCGAGAAGCTCGGATCTGGGCTCCGGGCTTCGTCGATCTCGACTAACTCTTGTCGAGATCGAGTAGAGATGTGCTCGGCTTCTTGTCCTCGGCTTCTCGATCAGCTCTTCTCCTTGTCGACTCCGGGTGTGGCACTAGGCTTCGTCGATCTCGACCAGGTCTTGTCGAGATCGAGTTGGGTTCCGGAGCTTGGTTGATCTGGCTCTCGATGTTGCTCCTGGTCGACAAGGCTGTGCTCGGACGTACTCGTCGAGATCGAGTAAGGGCTACTCGAGATCGAGTAGCTTGGGTTCTTAGCTTGATTCGACTGGTTCCGCTGCTGCTTTGACCTTGGACTTCTGTAGTGGATTTCCGAGCTTTTCTGACCTTCCTTAGAATTGCTGTAAAATGCCTCGAATTCTGCGATTTAAACAGAAACTGGTGTAGATTCCATAATTTTGACAAATAAACATAAACTACACAGCTTCTGTATTATCTTAACCTAAATGAATGCAATATATGCAGAAATCGATATAAACTTAAATGTAAAACATGGCGAATTAGGCTCACATCACTACCGTACCAAAAACGCAGGGTGAGGAGTCGATTCTGGACGTCAAGCATTGGAAGAGGTGGCCAGACTTTACCCGTGGCCGGCTGGGGTGGAGATAGGTCTGGCCATCGGTGGTGGGGGATGCTTAAATGAATACAAGGACCATGTGGTAATTCATCTAGGCAGTTTGCTTCAAGGGTTCCGCCTCCCTCCCTCCCCCCCCCCCCCCCGGCCCGCTGTATTCAGACTTTTTAGCTTATATAAACCAATGCCTTGCCCAACTTGCTTTTAACATATGGATGTATTTGGCGGTATACATCATGCGTTGCGCTACCATTAAGCAAGCGCCATCGTTAGATCATCTTTTCTCTTTTCTTTCCTTGAGGCACGGTGAAGGACTGGTGTCCGCCTCTCTGGCTGGAAAGATTGTTGAGAAGTTGTCCTGTAGTCCGGGATGGAGGAAAAAGTGGTTCCTCGTTCGCGATCGAACCAAAACTATCTTGAACTTCGTGATCAAACCCGGCAAGTATGCCGCGCCTGATGATAAGCATGATGCAGCGGATAGGTGGAGAGTTGCGTTTGAGAGGGGGGTTGCGACTGTACGGGGTTATAGGAAGGTTGTGACCCCGGTTCGCTTGGAAATGGCCAAGCTTAGCCTTCTGTATCGGCCGGGTCGGTGTGCAGGAATTTTTATTTTAAATCCTTTGGTGTTTTGGCCGTGATTTTCTTTCGTCCTGACTTGTTCTAATTTTTCCTGCATATATGGTAGTTGACAAGTCGAAGGTTTCCACCCTTGCGAAGAAGAAAGACGCCACAAGAGGTGGGTCAGGGCCGACTCTTACTGTCACCCCGCGTCCGGGTGTTGGTCATCAAAGTGTCCCCCACGGTTCTCCTAATGTGGCTAAGAGTTCGAAAGGGAAAAAACCGATCGAGGACCAAGAGAGCATTTCGTCTGATGACCAACCGTTGGCCCACCGTGGGCAAAAGTGACCAAGGGAGGGTACAGGGGGCACCACACTCTTAAGCTCTGAGCCGATTACTCGTGCAGGGATATCAATGATGGCTTACCTGCTGCCTAGATTTGACCCTATTGATATCAAGAAGTTGGATATCCCCCTGGAGAGTTGTTCGGCCGAAAGAGATTATCTTCATCATTTGACGGATGAAGAGTTAGTTGAACATGGCTGAAAAAGCAGAGGCTGGGTAACCTCCATCGCGACTCATGCCTTCATTTCTTCTTTCTTTTCTTTTTTTACATATGCATTTATTTTTATCCGCATGTTGCTGTAGGATAATCTGCAATGGTTTAAAATTGCTTTACGTTTGAGAAACTATGATGACAAAGTGAGGGAGTTGAGGACGATTGTGGCCACTCTGAAGATGAAGGTGGAAAAGTTGAAAGACGCGGAGCTCCAGGAGGGAACCATCGAGAGCCTCAATGATGCTTTGACGAAGTCCCAAAAAGATGTGGAAGCTACGAAGAGTGAGCTAGATCTATTGCGGGTTGAACTTGCGAAAGCCCAAGAGGTAGGGGCTCGACATGAACAAGAGGCCACGCGCTTGAAAAGTCATCTCAAAGATCTTGAGGGTGAGTTAGGGGTGGTTCGCGAGGAGTTGGCTGGTGCAAAGAGCCAGTTGGAGCGTTTTACTTCTAGGGGTGAAGTTGTTCTTTCCAAGAAGTTTGCTTCATGCATTCATGCTTAGTGATGAGGGCCAGGGGTGGCTATCTAGTTTCCTGGGGGTGCCGATCGGGGTTGGCTTGGTCATTATCTTGAGACGGACGGAGATGATGTCCTTTATTACAAGGTTTCCGATGCGTGGATTGACGGGATCATGGGTGGGATTACTGAGAGTGTTAATCGCTTTGCTCATCTTGGCGACGAGGTGAGGATGTTTCCTCCAAGCTACGAGGATGAAGACCTGAAGCTTAAAAATCCTCATCAGCGCGAGCTGCCTGATGTCCATATTTTATGCCATGTTTTATATCTACTTTTATATCGATTTCTGCATGCATTTCATGTATTTGGGTTGGATTTATACAAAATCTATGTAGTTTATGCTTAATTGCCAAATTATAGAGTCTACACTAGTTTTTGTTCAAATTCACAGAAATCGGACGCACTTTAGAGCTTAAAAGAAACTCATGAAGAAGCTAAGGATGGTTTAGCTGAAGAAAAGGCCATTTTTCGGCATTCATTATTCCGAGTCAAGTTCTGATGTCTACATGAGAGTTGTAGTTCTCGAAAAGAGCTTTCCAATGCTTGCTCATATGCGTCAACCCGACGAACGAGGACTCGGGAAAGTGCGTTTAAAGAACAGAACGAGAAAGTGAGCACAGGTCAATATCGACTCATACTAGTCAATATCGACTCAATCTGGTCGAAAATTCAAAAGTCAAACCGATATGGCCCAGAAGCAAGAAGTGAAGAAAAAAGGGCAAGTCGATATTGACCTCAGTAAGTCAATATCGACCAAAAATCGACTCAATATCTTCCAAAACCGAGTCAGGACGGAAAGAAGCTGAAGATTCTACTCGATATCGACTTCACTTAGTCGATATCAACCAACATCCCACTCGATATTGCCCCAGGAAGCCGAGATCGAGTGACTGAGTGAAGCCGAGGAAGATGACTCGATATCGACCACTATAGTCGATTTCGAGTTGCTGTGCAGTGCAGAAGAAGGATTTCCCAATTGTTCCTCGAGATCGAGTTGCCCTTGCTCGAGATCGACTAAGTGCTTGTCGATGTCGACTTGCTGCTGGTCGATGTCGAGTCGTTTCTCAGCTTCTCCGCTCTGCTGCTTTCCGACCTCTGGCTCTTGCAGTTGATGGCCGCTTCTGAGTTTTACAGCAGCGATGTGACCAGTCTTCCCCTTGGGATTTGGTTCTGAAGATCCTAGGAGGGTTCCTGACTGTCGGGGGATTCCTGCTGCTAGCTGGCTCATTTGTGTTTCCATTGACTTTCTCCAGACATCGATTTCCCCAAGCCTAGAGTTGACACCTTGTATCTGAGTGTAGACTGAGTTGAAGGACTGCCTGGTGTCTGAATGGTTCCTCCGCATCTCATCAAGGATTGTCTGCAGATCATCCTTTTTCTGGTCCCTTTCCGGATGTCCTGGAGCTCTGTAGGGTGGGGGGTTCCTAGGGGCACCTTGGTTCCATTGTGGTTGCTGAAACCTTTGGTCCCTCATATAGCGATTGGGACCCCCTGTGTAAGCTACCTCTTCATGGTGTTATGCCAGCCTGACTTGCTCTGTGTGTGGGCACTCAGTAGTGGTGTGCCGCTGCGATCCGCATTCAATGCAAGGCTGGTTGACAGAAAGGTACTTTACTTGCTTGAGGAGTTTCCTATTCTGATCTCTGTAGTACTGCTCCTTAACATCTGGATCAATCTCCTTAGGGGGCTCATATAGGGGCATGGATGGTGCTGGCCTAGCGTAAGGGTTCTCCTCATAGTTGACTGGAGTCCTATACTTGTTGTCATAGTTGGTCAGCTTGTCGAGAGCAGCCCATGCTTCAGCAGGCGGCATTGTCAGATACTCATAGTGGGTGTATGTGTTGATTCTGTCCTTTGCAGCCAAGTCCAGAGAATTGAAGAAGATCTCTTGAACTACGCAGGGTTGTTGTCCATGTGTAGGGCAGGATCGTAGTAGATCCTTGTAGCGTTCCCATGCCTTTGCTAGTGTCTCTCCAGGCTGCTGTTTGAAAGATGTGATCTTTTGGCGAAGGAGCGCAGTCTTGGCAGGAGGAAAGAACTTATTCAGAAAGTCCGGCTTCACTTGAGCCCATGTCGTGAGAGATCGTGGTTTCAATCCTTTCAGCCATTTCAATGCAGGACCAGCGGAAAGCTTTCATTAGGATGTACTCCAAGGTGGTACCTTCAGCAAGAGTACGACACATGTCAGTAAAATTGGTAATGTGCTGAAGAAGGCATTCATTAAATCTACCATGAAACGCATTATGTTTACTTTCTATTAAGAAAGGAGTGCGAATTTCATAGTTATTTTGAGGGATAAGAATAGCCGATTCAGGCACGACGAGCGTAGGGTGCATGTAGTCCTCTACCGTGGTTGGGTATTGGGCAAGCTCAGCTTCTGCTTGTTCCCTTCCTGCCTTTTCAGCGGCGATAGCAGCATCCTTAGCGGCTAGTTCCCTTGTAAGACTCGCAATCAGCTGTTCCTGTGTTTCTGCAGCTGCCATGGCTATTTTTAGCTTAGCTTGGATGTGTAAGAGGCGTTCTGGATCGTCTAAGCCGTCAAACTCAGGTGGTTGACCAGAACGGCGCATATACCTGTAAAGTAACTCAAAAGAAAAGTGAGATCTGACTACCTAAGGCGCGAATGATAGCTTCCTCGGCAACGGCGCCAATTTGTTGTAAGGTGGACATCGAGTATGAAATATAATGAAATATAAATCAAACCAGATTCGTGCCCCAGCAAATAATTACAAGACTCCTCCCTATGCAGTAGTGGGAAGTCAGGATCGATCCACGAGGAAGCGTGTCAGTGGATCCTAGGTAGCTGTAAATCTCACAGAAAAGCAAACAAAAGATAGAAACAAAGAAACAAAAGCAGAAATAACAAACGAAGGCAGAAAATAAAGCAATCACATAAGCTGCTCGATCTCGACTAACCCTACTCGAGATCGACTAGGACAGTGACGACAGAAAACTCAGAAGTAAACACAGAAACTCGATCCAGACAAATCCTACTCGATCTCGACTAAGTCCAACTCGAGATCGACTACCACTGCTCTAGATCGACTAAAGGACAGAAACTGTAAATTGCAACAGAACTCAGATTTCGGAAGAAATAAACTCAATATATAAAAAGACTTCCAAAGCCAGGGTATCAACGCCACAACGGTAACCATGCAAGGTAACACATAGGCATATAGAGGCTTTCGCATAAACCCTAATTATTACTAACCCTTTTCACATAATTAATCCAAGTTGCATTAAGATCACTTTCGCTTCAATAACACAAACAAGGATCACCTTCAACTCTCGCAAAAGAATCATGATCATAGGGATAGAAGACGAATCGCATCAAAAGATTGTACCTTTACCGCATCACCTCACATGGCCACCGTCGGGCTTACCACAGCCCCAGAAGTGGGTGGACTACTCGCTCTTCATCGTAATAACAGACATTGATGTATGAAAAGAAACTTACATTAAACTAAATTCAAAGCTTTTACAATCCTGGCACTCCAACTTTCGTTGAACGCCAAAACCCTAAAACCTCTGAACTCCTAAACTGTCTCTGTGAACTACTTCTCTAGCTTGTGAATTGAATGATTCCTAAAATCAGCCCCATGGGCTTTATTTATAGCCTTCTACTCCTTGCTATTCAAGGATAGAATATCTCTATCTATATCTAAATATATATCTAAAAGCTTTAAAGATAAATAAATTGCAATAAAGGAATTAAATCCATAAGGGGAAATTATATCTAAAAGTAGCAAAATATCTTCCATGTGTAGGTAGGTCTTCCCCATATATAGAACTTGATATATTCGGATAGAACTCGGCATTCTTCGGCTCCAAGCAATCCAAATCCGAGTAGAACAGCAAAACCGCGTAACGTGGCTTCGGACACGGTTTCCTCGATCTCGACTAACTCTACTCGAGATCGAGTAAGAGTGGCGTCGAGTATGGCTTGGCTGGGTGTCTCGGGTTGCTGCTACTCGATCAAGCTCGGTCATGTGGTTCTGGTGTCCTCGAGATCAAGTAATGTCCTCGAGATTGAGTAGGCTGGTGTCAAATTCCGCGCTCCTGGCCTTGGTCGAGGACTCTTTCCCGACACTGGCTCGGATTGGCGCAGACGATCTTCTCGATATCGAGTTGGTTACTCGAGATCGAGTACAGTGGTGCTCGGCGTCTTCAGTCCTCGGCTTCTCGACTTGGTACAGCTCCTCGACTCCGGACATGGCATCATGAAGTTGTCGATCTTGACCAGGTTACCTGAGATCGAGTAAGGCTTCCGGAGTCGGGTTGTCTCTGGCTCTCAGTTTTTCGATCTGCTCTGCTCGAGCAGGTGTGCTCGGACGTTCTTTGTCGAGATTGAGTAAAGGAACTCGAGATCGACTAAAGTTGGGTTTCCAGCTTGATTCGTCTGGTTCCGCTGCTTCTTGATCTTGGACTTCTGTAGTTGATTTCCGAGCTTTTCCAACCTTTCTTAGAACTGCTGTAATTTGCCTCGAATTCTGCGAAATTAAACAGAAACTGGTGTAGATTCCATAATTTGGCAAATAAGCATAAACTACATAGATTCTGTATTATCTTAGCCCAAATGCATGAAATGTATGCAGAAAACGATATAAAAGCAACTGTAAAACATGGCAAATTCAGCTCACAATACTGCCTCTCCCCTATGATGCTCCCATTAATGATGCAGCTATCCTTGACCCTCCTCCTGATGGTGAGAAGACCCCCGAGCCTGCTCACGTAGATCGCCCTCCTACTGATGTTTGATTTGGCTGTTATTCCATTCTCTGTAAAGATATTTTGTTTGTGGGGAAGTTTGAAAACATTTCTACCCGTGGTGAGAGTCTCGTACTCTGCTGCGGTTTGTGTGTCCGTTTTTTGGATGACGAATATTTTCAGTCCTATGGTAAGCGATGTCTTATCATGGTTTTTTGTGAATACTTTATCTTTTGAATCCGCCATACTTTCTTTGGTGCCCTTTGTTTATTTTTCTTAATGGCCTATCCCGCCGATTTTATTTATGTTTTCTCATGTTTAAATCTTGACTTGTTCACCTTGTCCACTACTTTTATTTGTAAGTTAAATTCGCGATACTTATACCCATCTCCTATCATTGATCGTTTTATGGAATAAATCATGAAATGACAAAAAGTATGGTTCGCGTATTTATTAGATGTTATGCAGAATGATAGGCTGGACTTAAGAACTTTTTAGCGATGAAATATTACAGGAAATAACTTGGAGTATCTTTCTTTTAGATATGCTTCTTCATCGCATAAGTAATCAGGCCAAATATCTCTGTTCTCGTCGGGGCCTGGTTGCTCTATTTCCACATCAAAGAGGGATTCTCCCTGGTACTTGAATGTGAGTCGGCTCCCAATTCTGAGGTTTGTGATGTTCGCAAAAGATCACCATCCTTCCGATAGGAAGAACCAATCCCCCTCGTCTCGTTCGACTAGGATTAAGAATTCTTGGTTGGAGGGAGAACATAGATAGATGTGGTTTGTTATTTCCTCCCCGAATTCTACGAAGATATACGGTAAAGGGAGCATGTGTAAGTGTCTTTCCATAAGGATTATTCTGCGGAATTTAGGATTTGGAAAAAACATAGTGTTTGTGATGAAAGTTGGTGGAGGGAGTTCTGGTGGAGAGAGCTCTCCTGAAACCATGTCAAAACTTGGCATAGTGTTTTTAGGTAATTCAATTTGTACTTCTGATGTTTTTATTTATACCAGTTCTATGCGCAGTGGATATGGATGTTATTCTGTACAGTTATCTCTTAATTACGATGAAGCAGGGTGGTGCGTGTTGTCAGTACGTTATTCTTGTAGCTTAGTGTACGAATTTTTCCTATAACTTTCTTCACCGCCTGGATTAAACTTGTTCTTATCAGATGTGTTTTGTTGTGTTATCTGATATTTGTTGCCCTCGTGGTTGAACTGAGTGGTAGGCGGTTTGTTTGTTGTGTTATCTGATACTCGCTGCCCTCGTGGTGGAACTGGGTGGTAGGCGGTTTCCTTGAATGTTTTTCTTTGCAGCGGTTAGTATAAGAAGGTAAGAAGCCCAAGGCTTTATTGTAGTTTGCATGTGACAATGATGCATATGATGTCAGTCGACATTCCCGGTGTATTTTTTCCTCGCGTGTGGGGTTTCACTGGGGATATTGCCGTTGAAGGGCATTTATATAGGCTGGTAAGCTATATTTATGCGATTGGTTTTTGATAAATAAAGTGTTTCTGATGTGTTTGCTTTCGTTGTAGCCTTTACCATCCATATATCAGGATTATGGTGATGGTGCCCTTGGATTCGTCCATTTATGGACGCGGTTGGACGAGGAATTTATGGTGAGGGTGGAAGCCTTAGGGCCCAACAACTACTAGTTTACCACTGGGTGTCCTGAGTTCGTTGTTTCGAATGAACTTCGAATTGGGACTCGCTTGATTTTTGAGTATGAAGAACACTCTTGCTTTGATGTTCTTGCTGTGAACCATGGTCCTGATCAATATGGTGATGTAGATTTCTTAGTTCGGTGCTGAACGTTCCGTTTTTATTATGTTTGTTGTGGTTATATTGTTTTGCCGCTAGCGGATGGTTTTGTTTGGTGTATGATTAATGAACTATTAAGTTATCGTGGTGCTACTTGTTTGAGGTTATCGTAAATGGCGGACGATCCGATGAACAAGTAATCTCCAGCGTGATGTTCGCGATGGAGAAACCTCAATCTCTTCGTGAGATTTGCGTTTGAGAGATAACAATCTCCAGCATCCTTAGATGCTGGGGAGGAAAAAATCGAAAGATCTTCAACGCGTTATTCGCGAATGGAGAAACTTCAATCTCCAGCGTCCTTAGTTGCTGGGGAGGAAGAATTCAGAAGATCTCCAGCGCGTTGTTCGCGAATGGAGAAGCTTCAATCTCCAGCGTCCTTAGATGCTGAGAATTTTCTTCGAATCGTTAGACAAAGATTGATGATGAATCGAATCATAAAGAAGCGAATTTTTATTGATAGGCCGAGCTTTTCTTAAAAAAAATTTAAGAGGGAAAAACTTTGCTCATCGAACTGGTCCCGGGATCTAGTGGAAACCATTTGTCATCGGACCGTCGTAGTTGCTATTGTAGAGTTCGTCTTCTATGTAGCGGCCTCGTTTGTCAAAGAAATGGACTTCAAACCTTGCTTCTCCCAGGTGGGTGAACATTATTGATGTTTCCAGCTCTAGTCCGTGTGACTCAACAAAGTCCCTGCATCCACGTGCTACGCAGTGAGATCTATAATCGGCCCCTATGATGTGGACAGAGAAATCTTTGACGACGCGAGTGGACAAAAAGATTCGTTCGGGAACATGGGGTTGGAAGTGTCGACCGAATTCATAAGGCAACATTATGCGTATATATTGCTCTTCCCCTACTAAATAAATATCGAAAATAAAGGGATCGTTTGGGTTTTGATTGCTGGTGTTTGCTTCCATATTTGTGTTTTTTGGAAGGACTGGTAATGAGAAGGTTCTGCCTTTTATGTCGTAAGGAAGAAGAGCTTTCGACTGATTTGAAAATGTTTTTGTGATAAATGACTATTTTTGGAATTGAAATGCGCCAGTGTACTTGGTCTGGTTCTGAAGGGATTCTTTGTCACATGTAGGACATGCAGAGTATCTCGGGAAATCCTTCTTGCAAATTCTTTGTCTAGTTTCAACGTATGCAATAAATTCTTTAGACGATTTCCAAAGTATGTACCCCCTTTTTCTGGATATAAGAAGGCGTGGTGTTTTGTTGAAATCTTGCAGTTATTGGGCTGCTTTATTAACCATTGTTGTGTTGGGCGAAGGGATGGCGTCTCCCAATTCTGGGATGCGAGATTTTTCCTGATGTATAGCAATCGGCTAGCCCGGCCAATTGCTAAACTAATAGGATGATCTTGCTTATGCTCTTTAAATTCCCTGACTTGATGTCGAATTTGTAACTAGTAGACTCCGAGAATCGCTAATTAATTAACGAATGTTAAATAATTAACAATTGGCGCAGACTCGTAACCGATTGAATTCCTTCTCACCGTTGGTCTCGCAATTAACTATTTGGCTTTTGAAATTCAACAATGGTGGCTGCCCTCACAAATTGCCAACTGAAGTGACGTGGGATGACCTGATGAAAGTGAATTTGAATGTAAGCAATATTTGATCGGCAAAATCGAATGCATACGAACCGGAATGCGGGTGGATTGATAATCGAGAACCCTTTAATCCTATAAAGGGGTTTCTCAATTCTATTCAATCTGATTTAATTCAACAGAACTACAATGTTTAAATAGAAAACCTAAGAACCAATTCTACCGTGCAAGATAGAATTTAGGTTGATAAAGATATAATTTTAATCCTAAAGATAAATAAACCTAGAAGATAAAACTTTAATCTAAAATCCTAATATATAAAAAATAATAAAATAATTAACGCCGTTTCTTAGCCTTCTTCTTCCGCTTGAGGATGACATCATTCTCCTCCATTTGAAATCGACTCGTCCTCGAGTCGTCGCCTGGATCAAGATCGTTGTTTGACCCACAGAAGGCCATCTTGACCCGCATCATTGACCCACAGAAGTCGTCGCCGGGCTAGCCAGGTTATGCTACGCTCTTTGTTTCTTGATGTTCCTGATGTTTTGATTTGATATGGCTTGGGAAGTGTGGGGCGACTTGGAGGATGATCCCGATCCATTGGATGCATTTTTTGCTTTGGAACGTGCTAAACAACAACGACGCCAACAAGAGTTATGTCGGAGAGCTTGGCTACAACAACAAAACCTAGAGCGTCAACGCGAAGCCAAAAGACGCCAACTTTGGCTTCAATGTCAAGAGGAAGAGCAACGTCAATTGGAGATCGAAGATAAGAAGTGTCGACAACGCTATCAGATTCGGCTTCTCCAACAAAGAGAGGCTGAGGAAGCACGGCGACAAGAGGAGGAGGAACGTCGCCGAGAGGAGGAACGACGCCGAGAGTTGAGAATTGCGGATATGGTGGACAAATTCTTTGCCCAGAAAACAGCACAGCGCGCCGAACTTGTCTCGCAGATTCCCGTTGACTCCGACCTCGGAATTGAGTCAACTCAGTCTTGTTGCGAAGCTGACTCGACGAGCTTTCCAACGGCAGGTCACACGCTGCCAGAATCTTCCGGGAAGACCTCCGAATCTGTACTTACAATCAACTGCAGTGTTCTGCAGAACGAGCATATTGATTCCGTTGACGAGGATGAGGTACTTGATGACGTGTCTCAAGAGTTAGCGATTGTACCTCTTGGGCATGTTCATGAAGTTCCAGTTGCTGAGATTTGTGTGGTCATTGATCCTATTCTTGTTGAAGATCAAGTCCGTTCAACGATCGCGCATGAAGGTGTTGTTTTTGGGGTTCCTATACCTCGAATTCTCCTGGCACCTATTCCACTCATTCCTCCATCATCTTCTTTGAAGGTTGCTGCTCCTTCCTCGCTGATCATCGCCGACTCGATTCGAGGACGAATCGAAGATAAGAGGGGGAGAATGATGCGGATCAAGATGGCCTTCTGTGGGTCAAACAATGATCTTGATCCAGGCGAGCTCTCAAGACCGATTCGAGGGCCATTGATGGCGAAGAGTGTCATCCTCAAAAGGAGGAAGAAGGCTCCACCATGGAACAAGTTCAAAGGAGTAAGGTGAGCTAATGTTCAAATTTGGGTTCGTTCTTAATGGGTTGACAGCATTTCGACGTCTCAGTAAAATGGGTCGTTCGGAGTCCATATTTATCGGATGAGGTCGTGCCATACTTTGTTGGAACGAGGACGAAAAGATCTACAACTTTGCTGTTGAAGGTTTCTCCAAAATCGACGTCAAGAATGACCGAAATTCATCATCTTTGCAGTTGTCACTGTTTGGACGAATTTCCACATATTTATTTAGTTAATTTCGAATTTAATTAATTAGATATATTTATTTTATGCAATTAGTTAAATAAGGTGGAAATTAATTATATCTCTTCTAGATATAATACTTGGCCACCAAGTTATTAAATATCTATCTCATTAGGAAATATTTATCTTATGTTATTTTATTTATCTTTAGATAGAATTAATCTATCCAAACCCCTTTCCTTTGCAAGGAAGGATTGGTTAGATCTCTCATAAGTTTTCTATATATTCATGTTATGCAACTTTGAATTAATTAGATTGAATAGAATTGAGAAACCCCTTTATAGGATTAAAGGGTTCTCGATTATCAATCCACCCGCATTCCGGTTCGTATGCATTCGATTTTGCCGATCAAATATTGCTTACATTCAAATTCACTTTCATCAGGTCATCCCACGTCACTTCAGTTGGCAATTTGTGAGGGCAGCCACCATTGTTGAATTTCAAAAGCCAAATAGTTAATTGCGAGACCAACGGTGAGAAGAAATTCAATCGGTTACGAGTCTGCGCCAATTGTTAATTAGTTAACATTCGTTAATTAATTAGCGATTCTCGGAGTCTACTAGTTACAAATTCGACATCAAGTCAGGGAATTTAAAGAGCATAAGCAAGATCATCCTATTAGTTTAGCAATTGGCCGGGCTAGCCGATTGCTATACATCATTTCCCGTCTGGTAGATGTAGAGGAGAGGATGCTTCGTCTTGTAAGTTGTACGCGTTCTTCGTGCTTTATACTTTTTCTTGGGTCTGAACTGTTATTAAGTAACAATGTTCTTTCGTATGCAGCCTCTTCCTGATGCTTTTTGAGAGGATGTATGGTCATGTTGTATCTGACCACGTTTGTTTAGTTTCCGCAAATGGTGAAAACTTTCGTGTCGAAGTCTCCAAGGATCGCTCTAATCGTTGGTGGTTATCTGGTGGTTGCAATAGATTTGCGACTAATAACGGTGTTAAGGTTGGAGCATCGGTGGTGCTATTTCAATATGTGGAAGGACATTGCGTCAAAATCCTTGTTCTTAAAGACGAAGATGAGTAGAGCTTTTGAGTGTTTTGTAATGGTGGTGTTAGCAGATATTTGTTTTTATGTTGTGCTTTTATTAACTTTAATCGCGCGCTTTGGTATCTGTAATCGCAAAGATTTCTGTAATGATATCTTGATGCTCTGAATGATTTGGTCTGGGTTTTGTGTTTTGTCTTTTTCCGACCTGGATGTGACCTCTGCCAACATGAGACAACACTACCTTGTCTTTTTCCGACTCGGATGTGATATCTTGATGCAGTTGATTCTGAAAATGTCGCTTTGGACAAATATGAATTACTTTTTTGGTGATGAGACAAAACTACCTTGTTTGTTTTATTTGCTGATTAATAGCAGATGTTTGGATAAAATATGCGGCAGTTGTCCTTGAGCTTTGTTTTATTTACTAGTACTCTTGTAGTGAGGAATCATGACCTCCCCTCATCCTTGTCGTCGTGACTTTTTCCGTTCCATTGATTCTAAAGAAAAGATGGAATATATGGTAGCTTTCTTTACCCGTCTTTTGTAATTCTTGTGTTTCTTATTTGATAATTGGTTTTGTGGTTTGCAGCTTTTGCCTGAATCATTTGGCGCTCAGTATGCTTGCGAGGGATTGACTCATGTGTGCTTGGTTTCTCCCACTGGGCGAGAGTTTTGAGTAAGGGTGTTTCGAGATAGCCAGGGCCATTATATCCTTACCGAATGTTAGCGTGCTTTTGCTGTGGACAACGGTTTACGTGTCGGGGGGTCTCTTATTATCTTAAAGTATGAGAGGGGTAGTCGTTTTACAATAATTGTTCTAGAAGCAAACGAATGAGCTTGGCATGCAAATGTACTGTGTATTCTCTTTTGAAGTTTCATTTGTATGTTGGCTTTTATACACGTTATGTCGAACTTGTTTTCAAAGTTTGTTTAAAGATTGGACTAGTATAGCTCACACATCTGCTCTTAGCGGGCTATTTTAACGATTATTTGATGTCATAGTCGAACAAAACCTGAATCGTAAATATAGTAGAGCAAAACATAATTTTTTTTATTAATTTTCCAGATGACACGAAAACTCGTTGATGTAAATCGCAAACAGAGTGATGGCAGCTAAATTTATTCTCTTTGGAGGCTTACTCGTATCTGTATCTGTGTTTACAGGTTATATTACACAGGAAGAAAAACTAGAAACATTCTACGAGCGTTCTCAATTTACCTCCACAGAGGCCTGGCCGGGATAATCCGAGTCCTGCCCTGGCTCAAGTGGGATCCATTCGAAAGCGGACCTTCTGAGTGAGGAGGAACCCATTCCGAATCTATCTCATCCCCTACCACATCTAGGATATGAACCTCGAAATGAACCCCTCTTCTGTGAATAAATTGCTCCGGTAAGCGGATGGGCTCAGAAAATGTCCAAACCGCCTGGTTTGAGATAAAACTAGTTAAATCTTAATTACTCTCACATATGTGTAAAGGCCCGGGTTTTTAAATAATAAATTTCAACAAATAATATAAAATGGATTTAAGTCGGATAAAAAAAAATAATTCGGATATTTTAAGGAAAACTCGTCTTTAAATTACTAAATCGGAATTGAAACTCTTAAAGCGAATTCTGGCCCAAATTTTTAACTGTGAAGGACAATTCTATCGTTTTGCCTCGAGATTTTAAATAAACTTTGGGATGTCGATATCTTCATAATTTTGAAGCGTTATTTTAATAGAGTCGGATTTCGGTTCGAGTGAACCGGTTTCAAGATATTTTATTCCGGGTATTCAAACTTTACCTTCGGGACCACGATTTTGTCTTATTTCACCAATTCTTATCCAATTCCAACTTATCTCAAGGTTGTATAATTGTGGCAAAATCTTATCACCTTGTTCTCAAGATGTACACTCTCTTTTGGGCAAAATGCCAAACACTCTGCATCTCCCTTTGACCGATCGACAAAAAGCAACACATCTCATTACCCATTGTATTCACTCGCCCCTCTGATTTTCATAGAAGCAGCTCTTCCCTTTCTTTTTGTATTCACCCAGTGCTGTCCTTATCTTTACACATCACATCCTCTTCTCCCTTTCAACAAAGCTCAGCCCTTGAACCACTCTCTCTCGCCTCCTACAAACCGCCCCAAACACCTCCTTTTCCCGCGGTTGCCGCCACCACACCAATAACCACCATGGCCCCTATAGTCGCCGGCCACCTGTGACACCACAAGCACCACCACCTTCTCACCACCACACCTCCGCTCCTCAATCAGTCGCCGTCGTCGTCACCGTCACCACTAGAGCCGCAAGTGAGGAGCCGAGTGCACACATCTCCACCTTCTTCCTCCTTCCGTGGCCTAGTAGCAGTAGCTCTCCCCGACGACCGCAACCGCCATCCCAGGGAGCAACCCAGCATCCCGAGCCGTGAGCTCTTCTCCATCGTCGCCCCTATTTTTCGATTCGAACCCGGGTAAGGCTCCCCCTTCCCTTTCGAACGAAAAGCTTGCAAAGTTCCTCCTTTTTGACCTCCCCGTTCGTTCTAGGTCGAGAATCTCAGCCTCAAACCTCCGCTGACGCCCAATCGACCCCCGAAGGCGTTTTCCGGCGAGCATCGAAACTCCCTCGGTGAGCATCTCCTCCCTCTCTTTCTTTCTTGTCGTTTGAATCAATGAATGTCGGGTAGCCGGAGTCGGAGTCCGGTCCGAAATCGCTGCCGGCGAGCCTCCCCGCTCCTCTTCTTCTTCCGTCAGATGCAGGGCTGTTCCCTCTGCTTCTTTTTATTCCTCGTTGAAGCCATAGGTAGAAGAAGAATTGTGGGTCCCGCTCCCACATCAGCCGCCATCTCACCTCCTTTGGGCCCATCTTTTTCTATTCCTTTCTTTTCTTTCGGAAATCTGAGCATTTGAGAGTGGGCCTAATATTTGGGCAGGTTGGATCAGCCTTCCGGATTTGAACTTTGGGCCTATTTTCATTGTGATAAATTGTTGTTGCTTCTATATTATTTTGTTAAATGTCACATTATATATTGTATACGTGTTTTAAAAAATAGTACTAACCGGATTATGTATATATGACGTTATCATAAAATGTTTAATGTGAGATTTTAGAAATTGTTATAAAAGTAATAATATTTTGAATATGTATTTTGTGATGTTTTAACATATTGTTTTAGAAATGGTAAAGTAATGTAGTGATTGATTATATTAGATATTATTTGGAGTATGTTATTAAATGTTGTTTAGAAATGGGATTTTAGGAATTTGTAAAATGATTTATTGGCTTGGATTTATAATTGGGATTTGTGAAGAGAATTTCATTTGGATATTTTATTTAGTTAAGTATCGTTTGGTAGATTATTTAAATGGAGTTTTCAAGTTTTCGGAAATGTCCTTTAAGGATTTATATTGAAAAAACAAAATGCCGGAACTATTTCTATAACATGATTTTAAGGTATTGTTTTTAAGGTTAAATGGTTAATGTCGGAATTTGGTTAAGTAAGATTTTAAAAGAATTGTTTTAGATATGAGTTGACTTAACTTGAGATTTAAGAGTTTGGAGAACTTTGAGAAAATGATTTACTTGTTTCAACTCGGTGAATTTATTGTTGAATCATCCTTGAGAATTTTGTGGATTTTAAATAAGATATGGAATGATATATGATGAGGTAAGACGGAATGATCGGAAACGAGATATGTGAAGTTATGTGTGATAGTTAAGGGCGCCTTGTGTGATTTAGATAGACTTATGTATATCTGTATATTTGTGAGGTGATTGTTGCTTGTGAACTCCGCTTGCGTTGTCTTTTGTTGTTCGGCATTTCAGGTAAGTTCCCTAGGGGGCTTACTCAGGTTGGACATTCATGCCTGTTGTTGCATTTTATGTTAGGTGTTGCATATGCATAAAAGCATGCCATGTAGTATCCTGTTTAGGTTGCACTAATTGAATGAGCATCTGCTTACTTTATGCGTTTGAAACAGAACGGTCGTTATCTGTGATAGTCCTAGAGTCTTTGCTAGGGTTATAGGACGGCCCAGTCTCATCGGGTCCTGTCTTGAGTCAATCGAGTCATGAAACTTCCTTATATTATGAGCTGCCTGCGGGCTTTATTGTGGATACGGGTTGGGCATGTGTGCCGCCCGATTGTTATGGAATGCATTCACGAGCTGGCCAGTCTCCGCCCTATCGGAAGGGGGTGGAGGTGGGAGAGGGACATGCCAATTGGCATTCTGTGGGCGCCTTTAATTGTCTTTCCGTATATGAACTAGGAGCATGATAGTGTGTTTAACTTTTGTACTGCATTAGAGCATCTTTATTAGGTATAGCACATACTATGTGGCCTCAGCGAGGACTGCCGGTCCCGCATGAGTGGCTCGATCTGACTCCTTTCCCCGTTCTTCTTTTAAAGGTATTTTCTGCAGATTTTGAGTGCTCGATGTCTATATGACGGGGTTCTCTTTTGCGAATCGAAGAACCTGGCTAATTCTCTAACTCGTTATAAATGGTAATCATCCACTTATGTTTTGGTTTTGACCCGGCTCTGCCGTGGCACTTTGTACCTTAATTTTGCTTCCGTCTTGCTTCCGTTTGAAATGAATTTCACGAGTTAGTCCGTAGGACAGGTTAAGGGTACCCAACGGCCCTACGATACTTTTAGGGTTCGAAATCCCTGTTTATTACTGACCTTAAAAATGAGTTTGAAACCTCGACCCATACCTGGATTGCAAGATCCGAACAAGGGGTTTCATCCCTTGAAACGTAACCCGGAAATCATAATTTTGGGCCGTTACAAAGATGGTATCAGAGCTCAGGTTGTGCAATTTGGGTACGCAAGGTTCGAGTGTATGTTTTGGAAAACCACCCATGAATTTTAAAAGATTGGAAGGATTTTTAAAAAAGGGCAAAATGAACTTAAGATGCCTAACTGAAATTGGACTAAGTAATGAACTCGACTTGTAATGAAAGAAGAAAACCGACCAAACGGGGATACGAGTGGGTAGTAAAGGCGCTAGACCACCCCTATTGGGTGTAGTTGGGAACGGTAGGGAACATACTAGCTTGCTCTTTACAGAGGGTACGGAAGACTCCAAGGAGATTGCACCAAGGTTGTCTGAGTAGCGAGTTAGGTAGGATCGCGAGGTTTTGCCCCTCCGGTCAGTCGCTGCTCGAAGAGCGACATTAGATAGCTTGATGTGCTCTACATATTGAGCCTGGGTACATTATAATTGTCACTGACTGATTCTATGCTAAGTCTTTGTTGTGGATATGATTGACATGCCCTGACTATTAAATGTGTATTGATTGATATGTGCAAACGGAATAGTGGGAGTACCCCTGTTTCTGTGGTCAAGCCCAGCTTATGTGGAACAGCCCCTTCCACAATGTTAACCCCTTGACGGTTCTTTCTAGCCTTTCCCTGAATGTCAGTGTCTTCCACGGGGAATTGGGTTGGTAAACACATTGTGTCGGGAATCATGGTTGGATGTTAAGGTTGTCTGAGTGAGTATTGGAAGTTCTTGATGCCACTTTGAGTCAGAAGTAAGGTGTTTATGGGGATGTCTTTCTCGATTCTCATGATGATCAACTAGTGTCTTCTTGCCACAAAGAGTCGTACCAGAGTCCCACGGGAAAGAGGGGTCATGAGTCGGTTGGGAAAAAAAAAACAATGGTTACCCTTAGGGATCTCTGCCCGGTTGAAATGGTGACTCTCTCTGAATTGCATAACATGATTTTGTAGTCTCTGACACGTGCCTTATGAATAACCATTGGTACCAAGTTGTTGTGTTATTACATGTGTGACTAGTTACATTGCTTAAGTCTCGTGTTATGTATTGCCTTCTATCATGATTGTATGTTGTTCATAGCATGCCCACTTGACATATTGTATTAATTGCGCTAATGATCAATTGGAAGCATGAACCACATGATATGAACCTATATGCTTGTTGTTTTGCCTGGGTTAGGTCCATGATAGTGTGATCAACTCTTCTCTGCACAAATGCATGTAAATGATCTCCTTAGCATGCTAGGTGATGACACGTCGATGCTCCTTATTCCTTTTGTGACAAGAATCTATCATTTGCCCATCCATTTTGTATTCATCAAATTGAATAGTGTTGATGATTTTGCCAGTTAATATTGTTGGGTGTTACTTGCGTGGAATGGAGAATATGAGGTTTAATTGAGTCTTGGGGAATGCATGTTTCATCCTAGTACGCGCTGATTTGAACTCATGTCCTCGTATTCTAGTCATACTGCCCATTACTTAGACTTGTGTTATACATCGTTAAACTTTCCTCATGCTTCTATACCGTCGGAACGTGATTGAATTGATTTCTTACGTATCGTCACGATTAGTTGCATGCATGTATCGTATGTTAAGTTGAACTTTTAGCATCATGTAGGGTCCTTGGTTGTGACTTGTGGGAATTTATATCTTGCCAACGGTATTGGTGACCACCTCTTGAGCTAGGTCCCTGATAGTGTGGTTCTTCCCCTTTCTATCATCTTAAATTGTTGTACTCATCCTGATTAGTTACTGTCGAATTCGATGATTGACTTGCTTTCCGTAATGAGTAATCCTAGCATGCTTACATGTTATCACTCGGTAGTGTTTTCCTTTTACCCTATGACATCCTCTCGTGCTTGTATAGATGTATGACTTGGCACCTCGCATGATCACACACCACGCTATATCATGATTCCGCATATGCATGACACCTAAATGTGGGAATGAATCTATTCAAATTACTTTGGTTGTAGTCATGTTTTGATATGTGCTAGTAGTATCCTGAAGGGATTTATGCTCCCCAATAAGACTAGCTAAATGATGATTTTCCATACTTATTCTATTACGTGAACATGCTTGTCCCATAATGTGATAGTTGTTATACCGTTTTATGTGCGCTGTGACAGGTATTCCTAGCATACTTATAATCTATCACTGGTGATGTCCTCTTGGTTACTCTTTGTAATGATGCCTCATGCTTTATGAACATTATGTTGAACTCTTTTAAATGACTCTTGACTATGCCCATGCCTTGTCATGTAACGCTAGTACTGTTCAGGACCTATGCTTTCTAAATGTATCTCGTCGTATGATTACATGTCGTTCTTAACCTACTATATGATTGTTGTTGTCAGATGTGATAGTTACTATGCTGCTTTTATGTGTGCTCGTATGACGCTTCGTCTGATTGTTATGATATACCTCGTTATGCTATATTTGAACTCAATTATTGATGAGTATACCATGTTCGTCCATCGTTCATATACATGATACATGTTATCCTCATTTAATCCCGCATGACTTTGAATCGTGCATGATCATTACTGGTTCCACATATCTTGCTTGAAGTTCCTAGACATCTCTGATTCCATAGAATAATAGACTGCTAGCTGTCTCACAAGCATCAGTGTAGGACTCGATTGTGCCTTTGGAGTGAATATGCATGTCGTTCTCCTTACGATAGGTACATGTTAGTGTGGATTAATATGAATGATGTGCTCCATGAAGAATCCATTTTGCTCTTCACAATTGTAACATAATAGACTTCCATTAGGGCATCGTTGCTATTCTCGGGTCGGAGTTTCGTCTCTAGTTTTCGTCTTTAGTTGTGGTCCGTTTTTGTCCCCGAAAGGAATTTGGGTTGTCCACTCTTGTCACTCCCCTATCTCCGCTAACTTGTACTCTTGCGCGATACATTAGACGAGCGACCGCATGAGAAAAGAGAATGAGGAATTAAATAGCGATAGAACAGCGCAACGGAAGTGTGGGCCCATAACCCACGGGCCTCAGGATCAATGATGTCGGCGGAACGGGCATGCATCAAGAATTACGGTTACTGAGTAAGCGAGAGTGTTCTTTATTCGAATTGCTAACCCTTTTGAACTTGTTGACAGTGATATTGCACTAACCTGGCGATGAGATTTACGTGTTGATGTGCTGACTTGATGATGACTGTTTCCTGATTGCCTGTCGTCTATGATGATATGATGTGATGCCTTATAGATCTCATGTATCATGATGTCTTGACGTGTTGCTACACTAAGTTGCTAAGCATGATTTGAATTTCGTTGCCTGTAAAATGTGAACTACATATGCTAAGAGACATGAATTGTATCTGATAAGGTTATAATGTAACATGCTAGCTTGACTTGATTACGTTCATATATGATGTTTGTAATGATTATTGAGCATGATGGTAAATTGAGACTTGTTGAACCCATGATGTTATGTTTAGACCTTATGTTTGATGATTTTCATAATTGCTTCTTCCTTAAACCTGTGGGTGAGGTCATTTGGTAGCGTGGTTGGAGAGTGGTTAAAGAATTTTGGGGTGGTGATCGAGAAATTTTCTAGAGGAAGTGTGACTAACGGGGCATGATACTTGTGATACCTTGGGAAGTGGGAGAAGTGTAGGAAATGACCTTAAGAGAATTGAGGATATAGTATGAGAGGGTGCTCGGGTGTGTTGTTAGAGACAGGAGTTGGATTCTTAGAGGTGGATGATATGTGTGAGAGTTTGGTGGAATGAGGGTTGAGCATCGAGATGAATTGGGATTTCTTTGGGAAATTTTGTCTGAGATGACGTTGGCGGGTCTAGAAGAGGATTAGTCTTGGTTTGAGAGTAGAGATGGGCGAGTGGAGATTGTGTTTTATTTTGACTGGTATGATGTGAGGATTTTCTTGATTATGTGATTTATTTATATCTGCTGGCATGATGTTAGATAGTGACCAAGATAAAACCTTATATGGAATGACATTACCTGTTGAAACGCAATGTTAAAATCTAATTGGTAGTGACTAGTGTTATCATGATATATTGATGTTTTGCTATCCTGTTAAGTTGTTTTAGAAGCATGTTAGGATGTGTTGTGATATGATAATATATGAGATCATGATGTGTTATTATGTGGAAGCAAGATGTCTTATTATGAAGTAGTAAGCATGATATTATATTATATGATCGGTAAGCATGATTATGAATATGTAAATGATGAATATGACTGGGGCATGAATATGTTTGGTTTATATATGAAATAATGGTGTCTGATGGCTAAATGATCGTTATATGGGGTTGTGACGAGTTAAGGTGGTTTCTTTTAGGGCATATTGACATTTTGATTATTTATATACTACTTGATCTTTCTTTTTTCTGAATCTTAATAGCATGCCCTTGTTGTGTTGATATGTTAACGTGATGAATATGTTCTACTTGTGTTGCGATATCGATATACGATTGTGAGATTTGATGTGTACTGACGTACTAACCCCATAACACCTAACCCGTTGATTTTTGGACATGTGTGCTTACGTGATGAGTGATGAACATTTGATTATTCACTTGTGATGCCTTCAGTATGATATAGATATACCTTATGATTCTTAGTATGTCGAGGCTTGTTGTTTCTTTGGTACTTGTTGAATTGTGAATGATGTTGCATGATCTGGAAACTAGGAAGAGAATATGGGATTAGCCCTTAGAGGTGGATGATTCCACCTCCGAGCTTCTGAATTTGATTGATTTTTATGCGGGAAACTGATTTGGTTTTGGAGGATTTTGACGAAATTTGATCGAAAGGATTTTACTTATTTTGGTGTAAAGCTGCTTGGTTAAACGTCTTATTTGAAGATTTTGAGCGGTTTGAAAAGGAATTACTTGGAATTTTCAATAATAAACGTTACCGAGAGTTTCAACGATTTCGAAGCCAATCTTTTTCAATTGCGGAATCCCCTTTAAAACTTTTCAAACTCGGGCAACTCTATGATACTTCACGAAGTGGATACAAGCATTTTATGTGGGCGCTCGTACGGTGCTTGCTAAGACCTAGTGATGACATTATAGAACTTTTAGAGTTGCGGTACTTCTGAAAAGTCGAAGCGAGGATGTGATAGGGGCGCTTATTGCATACTTGTCAAGGCCAATTGGAGATGTCACGATCGTGACTAGGATGTTGTGAGAATCCCGGAAGACGCAACCGAGATGATTACAAGATCCTTGGACATGGTCCTCGGACTCAACAATTTCAAACTTCATCTCCTACTATATTCTGCTTTTAGTCTCGGGGACGAGACTTGTTTTTAGAGGTGGATGATGTAAAGGCCCGGATTTTTAAATAATAAATTTCAACAAATAATATAAAATGGATTTAAGTCGGAAAAAAAAAATAATAATAATTCGGATATTTTAAGGAAAACTCGTCTTTAAATTACTAAATCGGAATTGAAACTCATAAAGCGAATCCCGGCCCAAATTTTTAACTGTGAAGGACAATTCTATCGTTTTGCCTCGGATTTGAAATAAACTTTGGGATGTCGATATCTTCATAATTTTGAAGCGTTATTTTAATAGAGTCGGATTTTGGTTCGAGTGAACCGGTTTCAAGATATTTTATTCCGGGTATTCAAACTTTACCTTTGGGGCCACGATTTTGTCTTATTTCACCAATTCTTATCCAATTCCAACTTATCTCAAGGTTGTATAATTGTGGCAAAATCTTATCACCTTGTTCTCAAGATGTACACTCTCTTTTGGGCAAAATGCCAAACAGTCTGCATCTCCCTTTGACCGATCGACAACAAGCAACACATCTCATTACCCATTGTACTCACTCGCCCCTCTGATTTTCATAGAAGCAGCTCTTCCCTTTCTTTTTGTATTCACCCAGTGCTGTCCTTATCTTTACACATCCCATCCTCTTCTCCCTTTCAACAAAGCTCAGCCCTTGAACCACTCTCTCTCGCCTCCTACAAACCGCCCCAAACACCTCCCTTTCCCGCTGTTGCCACCACCACACCAATAACCACCATGGCCCCTATAGTCGCCGGCCACCTGTGACACCACAAGCACCACCACCTTCTCACCACCACACCTCCGCTCCTCAATCAGCCGCCGTCGTCGTCATCGTCACCACTAGAGCCGCAAGTGAGGAGCCGAGTGCACAATGCTGTGGCCTAGTAGCAGTAGCTCTCCCCGACGACCGCAGCCGCCATCCCAGGGAGCAACCCAGCATCCCGAGCCGCAAGCTCTTCTCCATCGTCGCCCCTATTTTTCGATTCGAACCCGGGTAAGACTCCCCCTTCCCTTTCGAACGAAAACCTTGCAGAGTTCCTCCTTTTTGACCTCCCCGTTCGTTCAAGGTCGAGAATCTCAGCATCAAACCTCCGACGACGCCCAATTGACCCCCGAAGGCGTTTTCTAGCGAGCATCGAAACTCCCTCGGTGAGCATCTTCTCCCTCTCTTTCTTTCTTGTCGTTTGAATCCATGAGTGTCGGGTAGTCGGAGTCGGAGTCCGGTCCGGAATCGCTACCGGCGAGCCTCCCCGCTCCTCTTCTTCTTCCGTCGGATGTAGGGCTTGTCCCTCTGCTTCTTTTTATTCCTCGTTGAAGCCATAGGTAGAAGAAGAACTGTGGGTCCCGCTCCCATTTGCCACATCAGCCGCCATCTCACCTCCTTTGGGCCCATCTTTTTCTATTCCTTTCTTTTCTTTCGGAAATCTGAGCATTTGAGAGTGGGCCTAATATTTGGGCGGGTTGGATCAGCCTTCCGGATTTGAACTTTGGGCCTATTTTCATTGTGATAAATTGTTGTTGCTTCTATGTTGTTTTGTTAAATGTCACATTATATATTGTATATGTGTTTTAAAAATAGTACTAACCGGATTATTTATATATGACGTTATCATAAAATGTTTAATGTGAGATTTTAGAAATTGTTATAAAAGTAATAATATTTGGAATATGTATTTTGTGATGTTTTAACATATTGTTTTAGAAATGGTAAAGTAATGTAGTGATTTATTATATTAGATATTATTTGGAGTATGTTATTAAATGTTGTTTAGAAATGGGATTTTAGGAATTTGTAAAATGATTTATTGGCTTGGATTTATAATTGGGATTTGTGAAGAGAATTTCATTTGGATATTTTATTTAGTTAAGTATCGTTTGGTAGATTATTTAAATGGAGTTTTCAAGTTTTCGGAAATGTCCTTTAAGGATTTATATTGAAAAACCAAAATGCCGGAACTATTTCTATAACATGATTTTAAGGTATTGTTTTTAAGGTTAAATGGTTAATGTCGGAATTTGGTTAAGTAAGATTTTAAAAGAATTGTTTTAAATATGAGTTGACTTAACTTGAGATTTAAGAGTTTGGAGAACTTTGAGAAAATGATTTACTTGTTTCAACTCGGTGAATTTATTGTTGAATCATCCTTGAGAATTTTGTGGATTTTAAATAAGATATGGAATGATATATGATGAGGTAAGACGGAATGATCGGAAACGAGATATGTGAAGTTATGTGTGATAGTTAGGGGCGCCTTGTGTGATTTAGATAGACTTATGTATATCTGTATATTTGTTAGGTGATTGTTGCTTGTGGACTCCGCTTACGTTATCTTTTGTTGTTCGGCATTTCAGGTAAGTTCCCTAGGGGGCTTACTCAGGTTGGACATTCATGCCTGTTGTTGCATTTTATGTTAGGTGTTGCATATGCATAAAAGCATGCCATGTAGTATCCTGTTTAGGTTGCACTAATTGAATGAGCATCTGCTTACTTTATGCGTTTGAAACAGAACAGCCGTTACCTTTGATAGTCCTAGAGTCTTTGCTAGGGTTATAGGACGGCCCATTCCCATCGGGTCCCGTCTTGAGTCAATCGAGTCATGAAACTTCCTTTTATTATGAGCTGCCTGCGGGCTTTATTGTGGATACGGGTTGGGCATGCGTGCCGCCCGATTGTTATGGAATGCATTCACGAGCTGGCCAGTCTCCGCCCTATCGGAAGGGGGTGGAGGTAGGAGAGGGACATGCCAGTTGGCATTCTGCGGGCGCCTTTAATTGTCTTTCCGTATATGAACTAGGAGCATGCTAGTGTGTTTAACTTTTGTACTGCATTATAGCATCTTTATTAGGTATAGCACATACTATGTGGCCTCAGCAAGGACTGCCGGTCCCGCATGAGTGGCTCGATCTGACTCCTTTCCCCGTTCTTCTTTTAAAGGTATTTTCTGCAGATTTTGAGTGCTCGATGTCTATATGACGGGGTTCTCTTTTGCGAATCGAAGAACCTGGCTAATTCTCTAACTCGTTATAAATGGTAATCATCCACTTATGTTTTGGTTTTGACCCGGCTCTGCCGTGGCGCTTTGTACCTTAATTTTGCTTCCGTCTTGCTTCCGTTTGAAATGAATTTCACGAGTTAGTCCCTAGGACAGGTTAAGGGTACCCAACGGCCCTACGATACTTTTAGGGTACGAAATCCCTGTTTATTACTGACCTTAAAAATGAGTTTGAAACTGCGACCCGTACCTGGATTGCAAGATCCGAACAAGGGGTTTCATCCCTTGAAACGTAACCCGGAAATCATAATTTCGGGCCGTTACAATATGAACCCAGGAAGAAAATTATCACAAAAGCCATGAAAGAGGGGGAACGAGAGGGTTGTCCTAATATCTGCGGAAAGAATTAGAAAACGTTACCAAGAGAAAGATTAAAGATATAAGGAAACAAGGATCAGTTGTCATCAACAAAATCTCTAGCTTTATTTAAATTTTATAGTAAAATCAGAATTAACAGAAGCGTCATGACTCCGCTAACAATGAAAAACATTCGCGGAATGATCTTGTGTGGATGATCCCGCGCGATTGATAACTCCACCTCCTTTGTTCAAATTGTTGACCTGAACTCCAACGAGCACGGCCATTATTAGTGAAAACCATGGACGATCCTATTTCGAAGTCATGGGATTCGGTAAAATCAGATCGCTAAATTTATTCTCCTTGGAGGCTTGCTTGCATGCGTATCCGTGCTTGAAGTGCACGCGATCGCTAAATTTATTCTCCTTGGAGACTTACTTGCACATCCCCATGTTCAAAAGACATGTGATTGCTAAATTTATTCTCCTTCAGGGCTTACTTGCATGCGCATCCGTGCTTAAAGTGCACGCGATCGCTAAACTTATTCTCCTTGGAGGCTTACTTGCACATCCCCGTGTTCGAAAGACACGTGATTGCTAAATTTATTCTCCTTGGAGACTTACTTGCATGCGCATCCGTGCTTAAAGTGCACGCGATCGCTAAATTTATTCTCCTTGGAGGCTTACTTGCACATCCCCGTGTTCGAAAGACACATGATTGCTAAATTTATTCTCCTTGGAGGATTATTTGCACATCCCCGTGTTTGAAAGACACGTGATTGCTAAATTTATTCTCCTTGGAGGGTTACTTGCACATCCCCGTGTTTGAAAGACACGTGATTGCTAAATTTATTCTCCTTGTAGGATTACTTGCACATCCCCGTGTTTGAAAGACACGTGATTGCTCAATTTATTCTCCTTGGAGGCTTACTTCCATGCGCATCCGTGCTTAAAGTGTACGCGATCGCTGAATTTATTCTCCTTGGAGGCTTACTTGCACATCCCCGTGTTCGAAAGACACGTTGAAGGTTCGATAATGTATAACAAAGTAGAATAAAGATACTCTAGAAGGGGGGGTTGAATAGAGTATGCCAACTTTTCGCTGTTAATCTCAAGACTTTTGAAACGCTTGCAACACCCTTTGGGAGTAAACTCAATTCTTTCGATTGGGAAACCTGAATCACAACAAAGTTATACAATTCGAAACAAGTGCGGAAATATTGGTAAATCAATAAGTAAAGAACACGATGAATTGTTAACGAGGTTCGGCTCTTTTAAGGCTTAGTCCCCGCCTAGGGTTCTTCCACAACCCTAGGATTCAACAGGCTTTATTGATTCACAAAACTTAGGATCCTAATAGCTCACCGAGAAGCCTCTCTCCTATACCATTGCAATCTAGTCAACTCACATTCCCTTGGAGTCCTAGACCAATCTAGAAGAGCCCCACCTCTCTCAGCTATCTAGTACAATCCTCTTACAGTCGCGAATCAATTGCCTAGTGCACACTTCCTGAGTTATAAACTCTCATGTATAACACTCTCTCATAATACACTACTAGAATTGTCTTCATAGACGTCGGTTAAAAACCGATGTAAAACAAAAAAAAAATTCGACGTGTTAGTGGGAGGCGTTAAAGATCCCAACTTTGCCACATCGGTTTTTAACCGATGTCTATAATAATTTATAATATTGTTTTTATGTTTGATAACGATTTAAATACATTGATATAATTACGTTTTGGTTGATGAACCTAATGTTAAACTATTGTTATTTTGCATTTCTAGATGTTTGAAATAGTGTAGGGTAATAAAAAAATTGACATTAACATCACTATATTTTAATAAGAGATGTTTTAGATTGATATCCACATCGGTTATACATGATTCATTTTGTGTACACTCTTTATTCAGTTGTAAGTTTATGATATTAATTTATATAAATATAAAGTATCAAATGAAATATTTTTAAGTCGATGTCATTAGTATATTTTGAAATCGTTGTTTAGTTGGAAAACGATGTTTTTATGTTGTCAAACATCGGTTTATAATGATTTAATGATGTAAATGTTTCCTAATGGCACCGGGTAGTATTACAGTTTTGATATATTTGAGGGTTCCAAAATCATTTTGTGTCTCTGTGGTCGACATATGTACAAAAATAGACATCGTTTTTTGTTCAGATGTCCGATGACTTTTGGTTATTAGCTATATATGTCATACGTTAAAACACATCTATTACGACCAAAAGATCATCCACCAACATGCATTCACCATACTCAATATATTATCCACCAATATACATTCACCATATTCAATATATCATTCACCAACATACATTACCATATTCAATATACGTTCACCACATATAACAAATTTATAGACATAAGCTATAGGAAGTGAAGGGTACAAATGTATGGAGTTAATCCACCTCAAACAAAATCAGCTAGTGAGAGCAATAATAATATTACTTGGTAGTCCCACTCAGCAGCAATGAGACCCATATAATAGTGATTTGATCACAAAACAACACAAAACATTGAACACATCAACATGACGACATATATCACAAAACAAACATAATTTTATTCAAACCATAAAGGAGATCGAAATCAATACATCTACATATACCACAAAGTAAATATCTAATGCAAAGGAACTTGAAGTTCCATCATTACCTAAAGCATCTCAAAACTTACTTTAGAGGAACTTGACCATTCAGGAGGTTGAAACAGAGTGCTCCAAATTGAGAACACTAAGTGTCAGCAGAAAAATCACAATGGAGTTGTTGTTTTACAAGCTAACAAGATTGGTAAGAATTTGTTTTTATTTTTATTTTTAAAAAAATGTGAGAACTTGTACTCAAATTTTTAGCCCTTGGTTGACAAGCATGAAAGTATGTCATGGTAGATGACCTGCAATGTTCATTCCAAATGAGAAGGCTCTTGTGAGAACCATGTTCACATGAGGACTAGATGATAAGGGTAAGAGTTCGGACCAAACTAAATAAAAAGGTTCAGGACCAATCCATTGTTTCAATGAAAGATTAAGGACAACCTATTTACAAGAGGGACTATTATAAAATTCTAGGAATCCAAACCCAAGATGCACATTAAAAAACAAACCACATGATCTATGACACTATGATTCTCATATGCAACATTCATATGCCACTGAAATATTTTTTCATGGTTAGCTCTTTATGACTATTAAAAAATAAGAGGCACGGTTGTCTTTCTTTTTGACATTTAAAAACACGGTTGTCTATTCATTTAAAATTGAATGACCAATGAGAAGTTCTTTAGACATTAATGGTGTCAATTACAAGTATAATGTATATTATTAAAGGACATACATACTCACACTAAATTAACATGGAGTCAATCGCTTTTAAGAAAATGGAAAGGGATGAGTACTTAGTTTTCCTATTATTTTTCCTATTATAAATATATTTTAAGAATATGGAAAGGGAGTAATTAGCTTCAGACATTAATGGTGTCATTATGAGGCAGATGAATGTTATATATGATCAGGATCCACGCGTACATGGACATTCCTTCATAAATAATTACATAAAAAAAGACAAACAAGAAACTACATGCAGGATAAATAAGAGTTAAATGGCAGTAGATAACCCAAAACAAAAAATCCTTCGGACTTAAAAAAAACAGATTATATTCAGAAACTAGAACATTGAAACATGATTCAGATATTACCAACAGATGGCAATCAACACTCATAATCACAAATAATAAACTCATTGAACTAGCTAGGAAGTACACAACTAATGCTCGTTACGTACCTGTATTCCTATTCTAGGACATAAATTTTTCATGAATATTCTGGTCTTTTGATAGAAATTAGTAATAGTAACATGATGTCCACTAGTAGGAACAAAAGCCAATAACATAACAGTACTAGCACACATTCGAGCTGCCATGAACAAAGTTGACTCAGCTGCGTCAAGAGCACTGCCAATAAGCACCCAAGCACATTAGATCAGCTTGTTAAATGTTAAAATGAAGATACATAACCAGAACTACATTGTTAAACACACACCTGATCTTTGCTTCAGCTGCATCTATTCTATAATTTCCACACCGTTCATATTCAAAACTAACTTGTCGTCCCTATTAGAAGATTTATCGAGCAGTCAGTTCCCGTGGTATTATAAGGTACCAACTCAAATAACAAGTATAAGGACAGAATCAATCACTGAAATGGTTATAGATAATAAGTTAAAGTTGGTAGTCTTATTAGTTCCAAGGTAGTTGAAAACCCCCATTAGAAAGAACAACAAATAGCTTAACATTTCTCCTCCATCACAAGCATCACACGTATATGCGACATCTATAGAGGCATGCTGAATGAACTAGTGAACTTAGCATTTCTTTATAAATCAGCAGTTGATACCTTGAAGTTAATGAGATCATAAGTTTTCATGAAGAAGTATGTAGAGTGTCAACTCCGATATATGCAAAATTAAGCATATACATGATAACTGGGAATAAAATCATCACTAACTTCTTACTCTTACAAAGGATAAGTTACAATAGTCAACTGAAGCAAGAAATGAGTAATCTGGCGGCTCCATGAAAGCCCAAGATAGCATTTTTTACCTCTTTTTTTAACATGAAAGCCCATAATACTTCAAACAACAAACCACATACTTCTTATAATGGGGAGCATCTCTGTCTAGATAAACAACCGTCACGGCCAAATGGAAACCTACAAGATCAAAAGGAGTAATTGAATTGAATATGTAAAACAAAAAAACTTAGACACCTTTTAGTAACTAAATGCAGCCTCATGAGTCAAGAGCAAGAGGTTTCTCCTCATAACTAAAGAACTGAAATACATTAGGATCATAACGGAAGAAGCCAAAATCATGAGCCTGAGAAAATTCCAGTAGTATTAGCAATATCAACTGCTAGATAAAAACTAAGAAACCCATTAGCTGAAGTAGATGAAAGTAAAGTGAGATTTGAAATGCATATGAAATTTTCGAAGAAGAGGTTATAGTTAGTCACCCAAAATAAAGAACCTTAAAATTTATCATACACTTAATAACGAACACATTGATTGCTTTTATTTTTTTGAAGAAAAAAATAAAATTAGGGTTCCACTCCTAGGTGCTCTCATAGGATTTTACACAAGTACCTACTTTTAGTCAACCTATAGGAACACCAAACAACGACCATCAAGAATCAAATTCAAAACCCCTGAAAACTAAAAACAAATTGGAGACAAATTGAAGATAACAACATTCTCCATAATCTTCTTAAATTAGCAGAATGGCATATAAAGTCTCCTATGTGTATGCTAACTGTGCAGATGGAGATCCACATAAGAACGCAACAATAAAAACCTAAAACTAAACCTAAAATATTACTTTACCATACGATAGAACGAAGAAGGCAGAAAAAGAGGAGATTTTGGTTCAGATTCAAAACATTCGCCACTTCAAACATAGTGTAGCGATGCGTGTTCGAATCTTTCGACTGTTTGGAGCTTGTGTTACAAGGCTACCATTGCTGCTCCTCTTCAGATTCATCTCGAGCCATTACTTGTTGAAAGATCTTCGAACCCTAGATTCAAAGAGGAAGTAGATCCGAGAATGGAGGTAGATCTCGCGAGAAGGAAAAGAGAGTATGGAGATCAAGCATGTTGGAGGAGAGTCTAGATCCGAAAATGGGAGAAAGAGAGCTCTAGATCTGACTATCTGAGGGCATGACTTGCAGGAGAAGAATAGAGATAAAAGAGAGGATGACGGTGAATGGGTGAAATAAAAAAGAGAGACGAGTCTATTTTGGAAAGGGAGCGCGTTATGAAAAAAATTTAAGTGTCAAAATTTCAATTCCGCGCTTTTCTAAAATTTTTAAATTGTGTTTTTAACATCGATTGATAAAAAAGACCGATGTCTCTGCTTTTATTAACATCACAGATTTAGATATCAATGTTATATAGTCATTTAAAATCATGCGTTTTTCTTACTAATGCAAATAGTGTGATGTATGATGACATAATTCTAGTAGTGATATATCCTATAAGCTCACTATGTAACTCTCAAATGCTTTGAAACAAAAGATAGGACTCTTAACACCTGCTAGAGAGTACACGAAGAAGAATGATTGACTTGAGGGCTGAGTGTGCGTTGTAGTTCAATGATCGTTTGTGTTCAACACTTGTGCCTCTTCTCTCTTCTTCATCTCCTTTTATACTCGATCAAATCAGCACCAAAGAATCTTCACCCAACGGCTACTTGAGATCATGGATTAGGAAGGATCTTCACAATCTTCTATTCCGGGAAACTGTGAAGCCACAATCCACCAGATTTGATCTTCACATCTTTCAGCTTTAAGGAAGGAGATTTCTTCGAAATCTTTATATATATATAATAATATTCGGAAACCATACATAGATAATATATATATATATAAGATAATAAATACAATTAATAAAATACAGGTTTTGAATTCCATCAATACAGCTTTAGCTTCAAAATATTTGACACAAGCTTTGTGGCAAAGCCTTTGAAACCATTTTCGATTTTCATCAAGGGAGTGGAGTTATCAATCTCCCCCTTGATGAAAGATAAAACCTGTGCATCCCTGTAACTTAGTCAAGCAAATATATCATATAAAAAATCGGACAAATACCTGCAGGGGTTAGACAAATGTTGGATCATATAAGTTCAAAACCAATCCTAAAAGCATCCAACAAAATAAAGTCTTCCAAGACCCTATAGTTCAAAGCAATTTAAAGTCTATCGTCTAAACCATCTCCCCCTTTTTGTCTTTCAACAAAGGGAGGAGTGTGAAAACAGTCACCAAAAGTTTTGAAAACAGGGCCAGCAGTGTTAGAGAGTTAGATCAAGGGTAGGATAGGGGTTCAGGGTTCATTGTCTTGAGCATCATCCGTGATCAACATCTTCAACTCGTTCAACAGCTTGGCCATCTCTCCCATCTCAAGCATCAACTCGTGGTGCAACTCCTTGACGTCCAGGCGAACTTCCTCCAAACCCAACTCTAGGTTCTCCATGCGCTCATCGATGGCAGAGCTCGTGGGAAGAGCTTTTGAGGAAGGAGAGGCTAGGCTCCAAGTCCCTTGAGGGGTCTGATTTATGCCGATCTTCTCAAAGCTCTTGGAGTCAAATTTTCCCGTATGATGTTGTTGTTCTTCATTTTCAAAATCAATTTTAGAAGCTTTAAAGACACGAGTCAAGAGGTTTGCGAATGGGAGGGGAGTTCCTTTTCTGGCTTTGTGGGTGTGAGCTATGGATCCTAAAATGGTATTGGCCAGATCAAGATCATGGCCATTCAATATATGGTATAGGAGGACCATAGCATTGTCAGTGAGGAGGGAGCCAGAGTTGAGTCGGGGTAAAAGACATCTCACAATGATGTTAAAGATAATTTTGGCTTCAAGTGTGAGGGACGAGTGGGTGAGTTGTTTAGTGGTGTTGCTTGATGGTTCGGGGAGCAGGTATTTGGAGCGGGCAAGAGTAACACACTGGTCTTTTTGGGGGGTTTCAGGGGAGGGTGGACTTGGTTTGGGAAGACCAAGAAGTTCAGCGAAGTCAAGGGTGTTGAACATGATTCTAACCCCTTTGACGACTGACTCCAGAGTGCAGCCTTCATTGGTGTGCTTGGCTTTAAGGTTTATGTAGAAGAGACGGGTGAGTTGGGGGTAGTACTCAGATTCAAGGTTCAGCAGGGTCCATGCAAGGGTTTGTTTGAGAAGGGAGATGCAGGGTAGGTTCAAAGCTTCTAAAAATTTAAAATCGATAAAATTTGAACAACAAATCCTACGAGTTTTAAACTCGTCTACCCTTTTGCCAGCCATCTCGGCATTCTCAAACCAGGAGGAGGGTAAGGATTAGTTTACCTGGATAAGTGCAGGGGGATGGACGGCAGGCTCGACGTTCTTTCTTCGGGCTTTTGTAGGAGCGATCGACTTGACGGGCGCTTCAAACCTTTTGGGAGTGGCTTTCCTCGATCGCTTGGGAGGTGGAGACGTCTTGGCTTTAGCGGCCTTGCGCTTCTTCGGGGACGGGGGAGGAGGAGGAGGAGTAGGAGATGGAACAGGTTCTGGCTCCTCTTCCCCTTCTTCCTCAGACCCCGAGCCCTCAGCAGACTCCTCAGCCTCATCTCCCTCGGCCTCCTCGTCGTCATCATCCTCGTCGTCCTCCTCAGCTTCCTCTTCCTCTAGTTCCTCTCCTGTGGGAACTTCCTTCTCCGCTTCTCTCTTGGCCTCTTCCTCGTCCTTTTTCTTTGTTTAGGCCTCTTCCTCGGCCTCTTTTTCAGAATCTCTCTCTAGAACCTCCTCAAGATCATCCTCTTCCTTAGCAATGATCTTTTTCCTTCCCTTAAGCTTACCACTGCAGGGCGTCTTTTTCAGGCGCTTCATGGACCGTTTGATTTCGCTAAGGGTGCTTTCAGGGACGGTGCTCGGGACAGTGGTCTCAGGGGTAGGTTCGGGTTGAGGGGAAACCACGAAGGGGATCTGACGGCCTTTGGAGGCAGCGTCAAGGCTTTTGGGGGTGGAGGTTTTCTTGGATTTGGGTGTCATGGATACGAACGGTAACAATTTCAGAGAAAGGTTGAAGAAGATGGTTTAAAGGTTTGAGAGATTTGGTAGGCTCTGAAGATGTGAATAGTGGGGGTAAAGATTGTGTGGTTTAAAAGGAAGTGGGTGAGGTAAGTTGATGGGACAAGATGGTAGTTTCCAAGGTAATAACTCTAACTCATCATAACAACTGCCATATTTTCAAGATCAGACTTACCAAAACAATTTCAAAATTTAAACAAAGAGTCGTTCAAATCTTAATGATTAAGGCAAGAGATGTTTATCCGATTTAAAAAATTTTCACAAATAAAAATATAATCGGATAAAATCCAATAAAAAAGATTTTCTCGAAAAATAAAATAGGTAACAATAAAGTAAAGATATTTAAAATTCTTTTTTTAAAAAAAATATTTGATCAAATATCTAAAAAGATACCAACCAAATGTATGATCCGTTATATGTGCTCTACTGTTCAGTTCACAACCTTTGAAATGAGGTTCAAATGTCTTGACACTGAGTAGAAGTTTTCTTTCGTAAAGGTAAAGCTCCCCCTACGAAAGTGTGTCCATGTTAAGCATTCCGATTTCACGTCTAATGAAGGTGAACCTGTCCTCTGCCAATGGCTTAGTAAAAATGTCAGCCCATTGATAATCAGTTGATATAAATGATATTGACACATCACCTTTTTCGACATGGTCTCCAATGAAATGATGCCTTACATCAATATGTTTGGTCCTTGAATGCTGAACGGGATTCTCTGAAATAGAGATGGCACTTGTGTTGTCACATTTAATGGGAATGTCTTTGAGGTCGATGCCAAGATCTCTCATTTGTTGATCTATCCAAAGGATTTGGGAGCAACATGCTCCAGCGGCTATGTATTCGGCTTCGGCAGTGGAAAGAGCAACTGAGTTTTGTTTCTTTGAGTGCCAACTAATCAAGGATGCCCCTAAGAATTGGCAACATCCCGACGTGCTCTTCCTATCCACCTTATAGCCTGCAAAGTCTGCATCAAAATACCCAATTAGTGTAAAATCTCTTTGCTTCGGGTACCACAAGCCAAGCTCCTTAGTGCCATTGAGATATCAAAAGATCCTCTTCACAGCCACGAGGTGAGATTCTTTAGGGTCAGCTTGAAACCTAGCACACATGGAAACACTAAACATGATGTCAGGTCTACTAGCAGTAAGATATAATAAAGATCCAATCATCCCTCGATACTCCTTTTGATTGACACTATTCCCGGTCTGGTCTTGATCAAAGGACAAGGTTGAGCTCATGGGTGTCTTGGCTGCTTTGGATTGATCCATCTTAACCTTCTTCAAGAGATCCTTAGTATATTTGCTTTGGTTGACAAAGATCCCTCTCTTAGAATGATGAACTTGCAACCCCAAAAAGAAGTTGAGTTCTCCCATTAAGCTCATTTCAAATTCACTGCACATAATATCGGAAAATTCCTTGCACAAAGATGTGTTAGTAGCCCCAAACAATATATCATCAACATATATTTGGATAACCAACATGTCCTTTCCATTGGTGTTGATGAAAAGAGTCTTGTCGATCAATCCCCTTTTAAAATCATTTTCTAAAAGATATTTTGACAAGCGCTCATACCAAGCTCTTGGGGCTTGTTTCAAACCATATAGCGCTTTGTCTAGTTTGTAAACATGATTAGGAAATTCCGAACTTTCAAAACCTGGGGGTTGAGCCACATAAACTTCTTCTTCTAAGAAACCATTAAGAAATGCACACTTGACATCCATTTGATATAATTTTATGCCCATAAAAGATGCAAATGCTAATAAAATGCGAATGGCTTCAAGCCTAGCTACGGGAGCAAAAGTCTCCTCGTAGTCGATACCTTCCTCTTGATTGTAGCCTTGAGCAACAAGCCTTGCTTTGTTCCTCACGAGCTTACCATTCTCATCTAGCTTGTTCCGAAATACCCAACGTGTGCCAATGACTGATTGATGCTTTGGCCTAGGCTTCAAGGTCCAGACTTTGTTCCTTTCAAATTCGTTAAGCTCACTTTGCATAGCGATGATCCAGTCTGGCTCTTGAAGGGCCTCATCCACCGTCTTTGGTTCTCGTGTGTATGTTTTGCACATCTCAATACCTTTGAAGTCCATCTCAGGTAGTCCTCTTACAAGCCCTTTGGACACAAGCTTTTGTAGTGTATATGGGCTTACATGACCGACTCTCCTGTGCTAGAGCTTTGGATCGTCCGTCAAAGCCTTTAGGCAGGTTAAGCTTCCTTGTGCCACTTGCTCAGCATTCACGACATAGATGTTCTTATAACGATAGGCAATTAGAACTATTTCACCTGTATCTTCTATGTGCACTAAACATCTTTTCTTGTTAAATCCAACATCATTACCATTATCACATAGTTGAGAAACATTAAGCAAATTATATTTCAAACCATTAACAAGATAAATATTTTTAATACTGTGGTTAGGATCACTCCCAACACTACCGATACAAACGATGTCACACTTTCCTTTGTCACCAAGAGTGATTGTTCCAGTGGATTGCTTCTTTAGTTCTTGGAAGAGAGACCTCTTCCCACTCATATGTCTAGAGCATCCACTATCAATAATCCATTTTTGCTCTTTCACCCTTGTGATTTCCTGCAAAACAAAAATCAACCTTTGTGGCTAGACCAATAAGCAAATTTAGATCCTTTATAGGGATAAACCATATTTGGTAAAATAGTGCCTTTGGGGACCCAAACTTTCGTTATCCGTTCTTTTCTCAAGTGAACAGGAAATGTATTGCAAATAATATGAGGATCCTTTTTTCTATAGGGACAGGTCTTTCTTACATGTCCCTTTCTTGCACAGTGGTGACAAATAGGAGAGGTTCTGCTGCCTTTTGCCTTCACAAAAGCGGTAATGTATTGCTTCTTTAAAAACCTTGGGTTGTAGCCAATACCACTTTCGTTTAGAGAACTTTGTTGCTCACCCAACATCCTACCAAGAGTGCCCTTGGACTTGGTAAAACTTATGAGGGCTGTCTGTTTTTCTTGACTCTTCTTATTCAGGGATATCTTCTCATTCTCTAAGTCATGATGTTCACTTCTTAGAGACAAGAGATCTTGATTGAGTTCAGATGTCAAGACCCGAATAAGAGGTTTCAAGACTTTTGACCCTCATTGACATTTCCTCAATAGTTCTTTCCTGGTCCACGGTTTTCTTAATAAGAGTGTTGGTTTGGCCAATAAGTTTCTCTTCATTGGCAATCATATTAGAAAGGAATTCCGATAGTACCTGTTTTGGACTTGCCATAAGTTCTCTTACAGTTACCTCAAGTTGCTCATCGTGGGATTCATCTCCTGAGGCCATGAGATAAATTTTGGCCTTCTCATCATTGGAGTCTGAGTCACCTGAGTCAGAATCACTCCAAGTTGCCACCATGGCTTTCTTTTTCCATCTATCACCTTTCTTGAACTGACTCTTCTTCTTTTGAGGGAAATCTTTCACTAGATGGTCTGTTTCACCACATTCAAAACAAGACAAAGGTTTAGTCTTCTTGTCATATTTGTTGTATTGAGACTTACCTCGAAATTTATAACACTATGATCCAATCTTTGTTGTTGAATTGCTTCTTCATCTTGAGGATTCGAGAAAGATCCCTTGTAATGAGAGCAAAGGGATCATCCTCATCATCAACCTCATCTTCAGAATGAGACACATCTTTAGGCTCATCCTTCTTAGACTTGAGTGTCAAGTTCTTAGTGCTTGTTGGGATTTCTCCATCGTCTTCATTGAGAACCATCTCATGTGTGATCAACTTCCCAAGCAAGTCATCAAGGGGTGGAGTTAGGGGTGTTATTCGAGTCGAACGGGCCGAATAGGAGGCTGCTCATATTCGGCTCGTTTTTGTTCGAGCTCGAGCTCGAGCTCGGCTCGAATTTTTATCGAGCTTAGAAGTTAGCTCGAACTTGGCTCGCGAGTATTTGAACAAGCTCGAGCTCGAGCTCGTTTTGCTCGTTTTTTGTCGAGCCGAGCTCGAGCTCGAGAGCTTGTTCGAGCTCGGTTGAGCTCGTGTTATTGTTGTAGCTTGTTTTTGCTGAAAGTTCATTTCTAAGCTCGTTTTTAGCTCAGTTATGAGCTCGTTTTTAGCTCGTTTCTGAGCTCGAGCTCGTGAGCTCGTTCCTGAGCTCGAGCTCGTGAGCTCGTTCGAATGTCTGAAGTGAACGGGACTGATTTGAGAGAAATCATAAAACTAAAGGGAATGTAAATTTGTCCGAGCTATACGAGCTACTCGAGCTCGAGCTCGTACTCGACTCGAGCTCCGGAACCCGCTCGAACTCGACTCGTTTTTCAAATGTGAACGAGCTCGAGCCGATTTTTTCGAGTCGAATCCGAGTCGAATCTGAGCAACTCGTGTTCACATAACACCCCTAGGTAGAGTGGTGAGATTTTGGGCTTCTTCTATGGCTGTCACTTTAGGGCCCCATTTGTCTTTTGGGAGGCACCTCAATATCTTCCTTACTTTCTCAACATTCTCAAAGGTCTTGCCGAGAGAGTCAAGGTTGTTCGTGATTTCCGTGAATCATGTGAACATGGCCTTAATAGACTCACCGGGCTTCATTTTGAAAAGTTCATACTTTCGAAGGAAGATACTGATCTTGGTGTCTTTCACTTGACTGGTTACTTTGTAGGTGACAACTAACTTGTCCCAAATCTCTTTAGCCGACCTACAAGCTGAAATACGGTTAAACTCATCAGTACTAAGACCACAATATAGTAAGTTAATAGCCTTATAGTTCTTGGAAACGAGTTCAAGATCCGCTTGGATGTATTCGGCCTCAGTCTTCTGACTTTGCTTCCATTAGGTCCGTCTTTCACAGGAATCTTTGGACCATTCTCTATAATGTTCCAAAGTTCGAGATCTTGATCTATAATGAACATTTTCATCAAGGACCTCCAGTGGACGAAGTTGTTTCTCACAAAGAGCGGTAGTCTATTTGCTTCACCAGACATGATAAAAACTCACAATATTGTTAGATCAAAAGCAGTGAGTAAGACTCTGATACCAATTGAAGGTTCGATAATGTATAACAAAGTAGAATAAAGATACTCTAGAAGGGGAGGTTGAATAGAGTATGACAACTTTTCGCTGTCCATCTCAGGACTTTTGAAACGCTTGCAAAACCCTTTGGGAGTAAACTCAATTCTTTTGATTGGGAAACCTGAATCACAACAAAGTTATACAATTCGAAACAAGTGCGAAAATATTGGTAAAGCAATAAGTAAAGAACACGATGAATTATTAACGAGGTTCGGCTCCTTTAAGACTTAGTCCCCGCCTAAGGTTCTTCCACAACCCTAGGATTCAACAGGCTTTATTGATTCACAAAACTTAGGATCCTAATAGCTCACCAAGAAGCCTCTCTCCTATACAATTGCAATCTACTCAACTCATGTTCCCTTGGAGTCCTAGACCAATCTAGAAGAGCCCCACCTCTCTCAGCTATCTAGTACAATCCTCTTACAGTCGCGAATCAATTTCCTAGTGCACACTTCCTGAGTTATAAACTCTCGAGTATAACACTCTCTCAGAATATATCCTATAAGCTCACTGTGTAACTCTCAAATGCTTTGAAAGAAAAGATAGGACTCTTAACACCTAGCAAAGAGTACACAAAGAAGAAAGATTGACTTGAGGGCTGAGTGTGCGTTGTAGTTCAATGATCGTTTGTGTTCAACACTTGTACCTCTTCTCTCTTCTTCATCTCCTAATATACTCGATCAAATCGGCGCCAAAGAATCTTCACCCAACGACTACTTGAGATCATGGCTTAGGAAGGATCTTCGCAATCTTTTATTCCGGGAAACTGCGAAGCCACAATCCACCAGGTTTGATCTTCACATCTTTCAGCTTTAAGGAAGGAGATTTCTTCGAAATCTTTGTTGTATGGTTAGTACAAAATATATATAATAATATTCAAAAACTATACATAGATAATATATGTAAGATAATAAATACAATACATAAAATACAGGTTTTGAATTTCATCAATACAACTTTAGCTTCAAGAATTTTGACACAAGCTTTGTGGCAAAGCCTTTGAAACCATTTCCGATTTTCATCAAGGGAGTGGAGTTATCACACGTGATTGCTAAATTTATTTGTATCGACAATGTTTCTTGGGTTTGAAAGTTTCATTTATATATATGAAGAGGTGTACCCAATCCGGAACCTTGGTGACCCCTATACATAGAAAATCTAAGTGACCAGGTTTCTAATATGTCTAGCTTTTATGCAAAATACGCCTTGAGATTCTTGGCGTTCCATGATTTTGCAAGGACCGCGCCTTCCGAATTTTGAAGCTTGAAGGAACCCCTACCTACTTCTTTGTGGATGACGTATGGACCTTTCCACTTGGGTTCAAGTTTTCCCTCGGTCGCTGCTTGTTGAAGGACCATATCTTCTTTTTGCAGGGGTCATACAAAAACACGCTTGTTGTATCCTTCCGCCAGGCGACGTTGATACTCATTCGCTTTGAGACAAGCAGTATCCCTTCTTTGTTTGCGTGAATGGAGTTCTAACTCAAGGGCCTCGTCGTTGGACTCTTTGCTGAGATCGACAATTCTGGCCAATGGAATTAGCAGCTCCACTGGTATGACAGCATCCACCCCAAAAGCCATTGTGAATGGTGTTTCTCCGGTGGGACTCTTAGCTGAGGTTCTATATGACCATAATACGAGGGGCAAGATCTCATCCCACTCTCCTTTTGCCGTCCCCAACCTCTTTTTTAAGGAATTCATGATTTAACGATTCATGGTTTCGGCTTGTCTGTTGGATTGCGGATAAGCCACTGATGAGAATCGGAAGTCTATACGGAGGCCGGCGCAGAAGTCACGAATTCCCTCGCAGTCAAATTAGGGATCGTGATCTGTGATGATAGCTTGATGGACCCCAAATTGGCAGACCATATTTTTCCATAGGAATTTACGCACTTTCTCCGTTGTGATGGTGGTCATGGCTTCAGCTTCTACCCACTTTGTAAAGTAGTCTACTATCACAATGTTGAAGCGCAGCTGGCCTGGTGCCGTTGGGAAGGGACCCAAAATATCCATTCCCCACATTGCGAATGGACATGGTGCGGAGATGGTTTTCAAATGATGAAGGGGACGATGATTGAGTGACGCGTGTCGCTGACAAGGATCGCATATATGGATGACCATTTCCATGTCTGCTCTAAGGGAGGGCCAATAATAGCCCAGGCGTGTTATTTTAGATGCTACGGCTCTCCTTCCCTGGTGGTTGCCGCAAAGGCCCGCGTGCAGTTCTTGCACGAGATTAAAACCTTTCTGGTTTGAGACGCACAAGAGATCCGGGAGGTTGAAACCCCTTTTGTATAATCCGCCATCTCTGACTCGAAAGCGGGCCGCTCTCCTTTTGGTATTTTGGTTGCCCTGTACCTCGTCTGTTATTGCCCCTTTAGTTATGTATTCCAGGAGGTGTATATGCCAGTCTCAGAGGTTAGATATTCTGAATACCCCCTGATGGATTCCTCGGGCATGCCTCTATTCGATTATCACGCGATCACTTAATCCTAGGGGCAGCGTGGCCCCCCATTCTGGACAATGTATCGGCGCGCTCATTTTTCTCGCGAGGTATGGACGTGATAGAACATTTTCCGAAGGTGGTAGTGATTGTTTTTACACGGGCCAAATATTCAGGCAGCATTCCAGTCTTTGTTTTGTACTCCCCCTTAACCTGTAGGGCCACCACCTCTAATCTGTAAAAATTCGAACTTGTTGGGCCCCGTTAACCAAGACTTTCTCTATACCCGCGATCAAGGCTTCATACTCTGCTTCATTGTTGGTGGCTTCAAACAATAATTGGAAAGATAAATCGGTTATCTCTCCGCTTGGGTTAGTGATGACGACTCCTCCCCTACACCCTCCCGCTGATACCGATCCATCAACATTAGTTGCCCAGTCCTCCCCATCGCGATCTTGAGAGTCCGTAAAGACGGCTTCGACAACGAAGTCGGCCAACGCCTGGGCCAAACGAGACTTCCTGGGTTTGAAATGAATATCGAATTCGGAAAGCTCTATTGCCCATTTGACCATCCTTCTGGAAAGAGATGGTGAGTGCAGGATCTGATGGAGCGGCATGTAGGAAAGTACTTCAATGGTATGGGCCTGGAAGTAGGGTCTTAATCTTCGCGCTGCGAAAACCACGGATAGGGCCATCTTCTCTATCGGAGTATACCGGCATTCAGTGGGTTGTAACACGTGGCTGGCGAAGTAAATAGGAAACTTGGACTCCCTAGTGAGTACCGCGCTAATAGTGGTGGATCCGACAGCGAGGTATAGCTGTAAAGTTTCGTGCTCGCGTGGAAAGTGTAGAGTGGGAAAAGCGGCCAGATAATCCTTCATGCTCTTGAAAGCCTTATCCAAAATGGTAGTCCATTCGACCAGACCTTTCTTCTTTAGCTGCTCGAAGAAGGGGCAGCGAATGGTCGGCTAATCGCGAACAGAATCTGCTCAAGTAGTTGACCGACCCATTCAACTTTTGGATGTCGTTCAGCGTCTTTGGAGGAGCCATATCGATGATGGTTTGTACTTTTGAAGGATTCACGTCTATTCCCCAGTGGCTTATCATGAAACCTAGTAATTTCCCAGAATCGACTCCAAAAACGCACTTCTCCGGATTTAGGCATACGCGATTTCTCCTTAGAGTATCGATGGTTTCTTGCAAGTCTTTGCAATGGTCCTCCATTGCAATGCTTTTAATCACGATATCATCGACGTAAACCGCAGCATTTCTTCCAATCTGGGATGCAACCACTTTCTCTATCATTCGCTGAAAAGCGGCTCCCGCGTTTTTGAGCCCAAATGGCATCACCTTATAACAAAAGGTTCCCTGGTTGGTGATGAAGGCAGTGCTTTTTTCATCACGAGGACTCATTTTGATCTGATTGTAGTCGGAGTAAGCATCTAGAAAGCTTAGGGTGGCATGTCCTGCAGTGGTGTCGACTAGCTCGTCGATGGAAGGTAAGGGATAACTATCTTTTGGGCATGCTTTGTTCAGGTCTTTGAAGTCTACGCACATCCTCCACTTGCCACTGCTTTTTCTTACTAACACCACATTTGATAGCCAGGTTGAGTCATTAATCTCTCGAATAAATCCGGCTTGCAGAAGCTTGTGTACCTCCTCTTTCTCTGCTTCTGACTTTTGAGCGGCCATCTTTCTCTTTCTTTGGCAGACGGATTTTGCCTCGCGGTTAAGTCTCAGGGAATGTTTCGCGGTCTCTCGGGGATGCCCTTTTAAATCTTGTGGTGACCATACAAAGACGTCTCGTGATCCTCGCAACAAATACTTGAGGCGCTCTAAGGCGGGGCCAATCAAGCTGTGACCGTGGTGCAGGGCCTCGGCCTTGTTTGGGAAAGGAAAGAAAGCGACTTTTTCTTCCACAATTTTGTCAGCTATCTTCCCTAGTCTAACTTCCAAATCCACATGTTGCTGTTCAGATGTGGCCTCTTGCTCGCGCTCATCGGAGGTTTCTTCTTTTAAAGATCTTCGAACGCTCCATTTAACCGCGAATATTCGATTATGACCTTTCCTTAGTGAGGAGAAGTAGCAAATTCTACTTTCGGCCTGTTCTCCTCGCGCTTCGCCCACCTTTTCGTCAGCGCATGGAAACTTGACGCTGAAATGATATATATAGCATGCTATTTGGAACTTGAATAGACTTACACGGCCCATGATGGCGCTGTAGATGGACGGTAGTCGAACCACCGTGAACTCGATCGTGTGGGTTCTTCTATTTGGCATGATCCCTAGTGTTAGAGCCAACTCGATCGTTCCAGCTACCTCAACTTTGTCTCTGGAAAAGGAGACTAGCTTTCCTAAGTAGCGACGTAGAGCGCTTTCCGCGATCTTGAATTGCTCAAAAGCGTCCCAGTAAAGGACGTCTACAGATGAACCCGTATCTATCATGACCCGCTTGAAGGTCTTGGTTCCTATCTGTACCTGGATAACCATAGGATCTGAGTGAGGCATCCTAAGATCGCGAGCGTCTCGGGTATCGGAAGCAGAGAAACTCAGTATAGCGTGCGCAGTGAATGCTTATTTGACGCTGGCCTCGGATGTGGGGTGGCGGGCTTCTCTTTCATAGTTTTTCCTTTCTTGATTACTGGTGCCTGATGCCGCGGGTCCTCCTACAATGGTGTTGATGCACCTGTCCGGAGAAGGAGGCTTCCGGTGATCCCAGTTGGAGTGCTCAGGTCCGTTGGATGAGGATCTTGCCGTGGGGGCATTTCTCGTGTCCCTGGGAGGAGGTATCGCCTCTGTCTCCATTCCTTCCTCCCCTATTCTGGGGGTAAGTTCCCCTACCTCTTCCCCTAGTCGCATACTGGGGATTATAGGGTCTTGTTGGTGCATTAGGCGACTTATATTGTCGAGGAGGGACCTCAGGAGGACAGTATTGTTGTGGTATCGTGACTTGATTACCAGGGTTTGCTAGTGGGACGCAAATTTCAAGGAGTGCCTCTTTTTGGCGAAGAGCTAGCGGAATCCCATAGACCGGGGGTGAGATATGGTCAGGATGAGCCATCATTACGTTGGTTGGGGTACCAAGTGGATTTGGTCCTGATCTTTGGTTGTATTATACTTCTTGGATTAGAAGGCGTGGTAGGATGGCCGGATATTGCCAGGGAGGATTGCGAGGTTGCTGGTCCCCGAAGTTTTCTCTCCCTTGGCATTTGTTGGGGGGGGGGGGGGGGCGGTGGTAGGATGGCTGACGGAACAATAGCTTATACTCGATAGTTCGCGAGCTAGAGCTTGCAGCTTCCATGGCGTGGATCTGCTTGGTTACGAGTTCCCTTAGAACGCCGTAGTTTGCCAACTCTTTTCGAAATAGGGAAATTTTGAAATCTCCTTCTGCCAAATTGCCCATTAGTATTGTGCTTGCGGATTTTTGGTTGAATCTCGGGATTTGTACCACCATATTAGTGAATCTGCTAAAGAAGTTTCCCAAGGACTCGGTCGTGCCTTGCTTGATGGATTTGAGGTCCAACATAGTTCTTTTTCTTGTGCGAGCGCTGCTGAAATGAGTGACGAATGTACCTGACAGTTGGGCGAAGTCGTTGATGGATGATCGGGCCAGATTTGTGAACCATGTCAAAGCTACCCCACTCAGCGTGCATGGAAATGAGCGGCAATACATTGCATCATTGCCTCGTTCATTCCTATTGCCGTGGTGAATTGGCTGAGGTGATCGTTGAGATCAGTATCTCCCTTGTACTTGGCGATGGAGATGTCCCTCCACCTCTTGGGGACGGGTGCCTCGCGTATATGTCTGCAAAAAGCCAATGGAAAGGTCGGCTCAGCTTTGTGAGTTTTTCCGGGTGCCTCAGGGGAATTTGAACGCGAAGATACGTTCCGAGTCCTGCCAAAACGGTCGACCTTGTTGTTGTTTTCACGGGGTTCTGGATCGGGGTTGAGAGGGCAACCAACGGGGTTGGGGAAATGTTTGACCGTTACGGGCATTGGTCCTTGTTGTTGATAGTAGGCACGGGGGTCATGTTGGAGTGGCACCTCGTTCGCTTGTTGGAAAGATACCCCGTTCGCTTGTTGGTTGAAGTACATGCTTTGCGGGTAGCTCCCCACGAAGAATTGGTGCGGGGGTAGCCTCCCCATATTCCGTAGGGAGCGAACGGAGGTGGTTGCGCAGTGTCCCATGTCGGTTGTTGAGGGGTGCCCTCGTTGCCGCTGTGCAGGACTTCCTCGTTAGGGGGAGCGTTGAGTTTAGGCCGTTCGTTTCCTCGGTATCATGGTGTTGGTTTCCAAATTCCTCTCCAAACAGGGTAAAATTCATGATTCTTGCATTAAAAACATCGGTGTTCAAGAGGGAAATAAGCGCTATTATTAATTTATTTTAGATAGAATTTATGCAGATGAAAAAATAATAAAGCGGAAAAAAGGGATGAAATAAAAGAAATGGAAAGAAAGCGATGTAAAGAAAGTGTATTGCTACGCGGAACCTACAAGCGATGTAAAGAAAGTGTATTGCTACGCGGAACCTACAAGCTTCCTCTATAATGTCTTAAAATACCTACAAGCCTTAGCCTGGGGGAAAGATGATCAGGTTGTATGCTTATTAGTTCAAGCGATGGGGGTTGTGAGTTTGACTGGCTATGAATTGAGTTACTGTTCAATCGTCATTTATAGAGGAAGCTTAGGCGGGGTTGTTATCCCAAATAACGTTCTTCTCCGACCAAAGATCTTTAGAACTCAACTCTGGGGGTTTTAAGTCCGGGGGATAATCAGAGCTCTTATGCTTTTCTATCTTCGGAATCGGATCCGTTACTCTGAGATCGGAGGGAGGTATTTATAGGGAATCCAAGCAAGCAACTGGCTGCCAACCTCGTGGTTCTATGTAGGACACATGTAGCACATGCCCACACGCTTAGGGGCATAGGCAATACACGTGGAGCCATTAGAGGCGAGGTGCTTGAGCCAGCGAGCTGCTTGCTAGGATTTCGGAGGCTTACGAGACATTTGGAGAGTTCACTCTGATTCTTACACGGGGTTCGAGTCGCGAGGGAAATAAGGGTTAATAGTTCTCGGGGGCGCTAAGCCTAGTCCTTCGGGCTCGATTGGATACTTTTCTCGCGATGTACTACTGGTGGGAACGAACATCCTTTTGCGTTGGGTGACCCATTTATGACGTCATACTCTGTGTTTATTATATAGCCTATTTTCTATGGCATCGTCAGATATGAAGGATGAGATTATGGTATGCAAGCATGTTATATATTATATGATTAAGAAGTATGACTGTTGATATGTTCTTGAGTATGAAAGTATGCCATGATATGTTGGTGTGAGATATGAACATGTTCTATATATGAGATATTGATATTGATGAGATATAGAGATATTGAGATAGTTCGCTTTATCAAATCCAGAAGGAGCCATGAGCAAAACAAAGACAAAGAAATTGTTAAAGCGGAACGATTTTGAGTATAGAAGGTTAAAATCAGAAGAGGAGGGAGTGCAAGGAAACCAGCACAACCACCCCAACCTTAAATAGAGAGGATCACCAGAGAAATAAGATACGGGGGGGGGGGAAAAAGAGTACAAACCCATCTAGAGCCGAGAAGCGTGCCCCAAAGAACAATCCTGTTACAGCAAACCACTCTGTCCATCTCAAACCAGCAGAGCGAGGAACCAATTGAAATCACCCAGAACCATATAGTTATGGCGATCGTACAAGTCATATTTGGCCATGGTGGGGGACGATATGACCAAACCTGGGCAATCATCGCCATCATCACTCGCAAGCAACAACATCGAAGGCTTTGAAAAAAGGCATTAGGGCTTCACCTAATCCAATACGTTATCCAAAAATTAGGGATAACTCCATAATCCATTGGGATTTCTCCGGCACGAGACCTATTGAAGAGCACGATTATGAGATATTGGAGGTTTATAGGCCAATCATCAATTCTTTGGAGTGGAATCATAGTTTTGTCAAGAAGGATGTACTGCCATGGATTCCACATCTCAGAAAGATGGTTTTTTTCTTGGAATAGACCACACAAAAAGTAGGTTGGAAGAGGAAACACTTCAAGCGCGTAAGGCACATACTTCTTAGGGACGGATTTCTCACGCCTGGAAACTAGCTAATTTGCTTAGAGGGTATGAAACCATTTGATGCAAATGGGTCTTTAAACGAAAAACATAGAACAGATGGTTCAATAGAGAGGTTTAAGACAAGACTAGTAATCAAAGGATTCACACAAAAATATAGAGTAGATTACTTTGACACCTATTCTCCTATGACTAAGATTTCCACCATTAGAACATTATTTACCTTAGCATCTAATTATAAGCTAATTATACATCAGATGGATGTTAAAAATGCTTTTCTAAATAGCGATCTAGATGAAGAAATATACATGGAACAACCTCAGGTTTTGTGGTTCCCGATAAAGACAACATGTTATATAGGTTAAAGAAATCTCTATATGGCTTAAAGCAAGCACTTAATCAATGGTATGAGAAATTTCATAAAACTGTGTTGAGTTTCGGCTTTATGGTTAGTGGATCTGATGGATGTGTATATACCAAGAAGTATGATTCTGGTTGCATAATCATGTGTCTTTATATTGATGATATGTTGCTATTTAGCACTGGCATACATGTAATAAATGAAAGACTTAGGTGAAGCAGATGTGATTATAGGAATTAAGGTAACTATAACTGAAAAAGGTTTTACCTTGTCTCAATCCCATTGTGTAGATAAGGTATTAAAAATTTTAACAACTTCAATATGATGCCAGTTAGGACTCCATATGATGCTACCATAGAGCTAGTGAAGAACTCATGTAATAATGTTGCCCAAGAGGAATACGCTAACATAATTGAAAGTCTTATGTTTTTATGAACTATACTCGACCTAATATTGCTTATGCAGTTATTAGACTCAGTAGATATATACATAATCCTAGTAATGAACATTAGGGTGCACTAAAGAGGTTAATGAGATATCTTAGGGTCACACTTGATTGGGGATTACATTTTGAGGGTTTTCCCTACGATCCATAAAGATATTGAGATACAAACTGGGTACAGGGTGCTGATGAAATTTGTACCACTAGTGGATATGTTTTTACATTGTGTGGTGCAGCTGCTTCCTGGAAATCTGTGAAGCAAATTTGCTTAGCCTGTTCGACCATGGAATTAGATTTCATAGCTCTAGATCTAGTAGGGCAAGAAGCTGAGTAACCAGCCTACTTGCTAATATATCGATGTGGGGGCATCTATGTCCAACAATTTCTCTACACTGTGAATCACAAGCCGCCATTGGGGTAGCTAACAATGGAGCATACAATGGCAAGAAGAGGCATATATGCATCCGACATGAAGCTGTGAGACAACTAATAAGAAATGGGGTACTCTCTTTAGAGTTCGTAAGGTTCGAAAGGAATATTGCATATCCGTTGACCAAAGGACTATGTAGAAGACTAGTCCTAGACACATCGAGGGGAATGGAGCTAAAGCTCGTGAGAAGAGGAATCTTTGGTGGATACCATTAACTTGGTCGAACAAAGCCAGAGAAAGACTCATAATGAGATACACATCTCTCATTCCAATGACTGGTGTATCGAGAGGTTGAGCTCACTATTTTAATGATTCTATACTCAAGCATTGGGTAATCTTTTGAAAAGGACTTGATTGATCAGTGACTTATGAATGATAGGATGAGCCTTAAAGCTCTTAAGGACCTCATATTCTATTGTGGGGGTATTCTGTATTGAGATAGATATGTGTTAAGGTCACCTCTGTGAATGTGAGGAAGTGGCAACCCTCTATGTGAGATGTTGGCAGTCTTCACTAGAGCACTCATTAGCACCCAAGGACTTTTCCCCAAACATTGTGATGTCTTTTGTGACAAGACTTAGGAAAACATTACAGGATTTGAGGAAGATGTGTGTACTTGCTAATTTACCCCTAAGTTGCGGAATTTAAGACATTGTAAATCTCTGAAACAAAGGAATTGTTGGCTTCACTATATGGTTAATCAAGTCAAAGGACACCATCATTTAAGCATCAACCTTACCATGGGGATCCCTACCATGAGGTTTCAACAATTTAGAAGGGATCTCTACCGTGGGGAGATCTGGCGGGAATTATGTTCTCTGGAAAAACTATCAACTACAAAATGAACAAATGGAGATCCTTCCTAAAGCATGACTATCAAATTAACAATCCTAACTAAAAACATCGAATTAGGAATCTGCTTTGTATATGGACCACCAAATGAAATAAAAAACGATGAGTTTTAGAGAGAATTGACAAGTTACATCAACAACCAACGACTATCCTAGATCATCATGGGTGATCTTAATGAAATTATTTCCACAAATGAGAAACTAGGTGGGTGCCCTCCCAACCCAAGCAGATTCAAAAGATTACAAGAGTTTAAAGAAGTAAATGAACTCCTTGATATCTGAAAAATAGGGAATGACTTCACTTGACAGTAAAACAAAACCGACTGCAATACCATATATGAGAAACTAGATAGAGTATTAGTACAGTTAGAAATCCTCCAATGGTTCCCAAAATTTCTCACAACAAACCATGCATTCTCCTCTTCGGACCATTGTTCGATCTCAATTGAACATAAAATAGACATCACCCACAAACCGAAACCGTTCAAATTTGAAAAAATATGGATGATTCTACATGACTATTTGAACATTTTAAAACAAGCATGGAGGACAACTGCAACAGGATCCCACATATACATCCTTGCCCCAAAAAAAAAACTTAAGCAACTCTCTAAAGAGTGGAACAAAATAAAAGACTTTTGAAAACATTTTTAGACAACTAAAACAAGTAGACGATCAACTACTCCAAGTCCAACAGAAAAACATGAGTGACCAAGATGATCAGGCGAGGACACTCCAACTAAGACTTATAAGAAAAAAGGAGAAACTCTTAGAATACCACAAGGTCTACTGGAATCAAAGAGCAAAAACAAAAAACCTAAAACTTGTGGACACAAATTCTATGTAATTCCATAAAAAGGGAAAAAAATTAAAAAAATAATTAAGGAAATACGGATAACGGAAGGGACAAATGTAGTAGGGGATTAAAATATAGCAAAATAAATAAATAAACGATTTTGAAAAAAGATTCAAAAAAGGGACCATCAACATGAGTCGACTAAATGAATAGCTTGATCTAATTAGAACGGAAATCATGAATGCGGATAATAAGGAACTAACTAGAGCTATATCTAATAATGAAATCAAACAAGCCACGTTCTCAATTGGGAAAAATAAGTCATCCGGCCTCGATGGAATGTGATGTACTCCATTTTAGGCAATTTTAGAGTCATGTTTTAACTCTTATTTGAGTCTTTTTGTGTCATTTTGTATCGGGAAAGATTGGAATTTATATAGTTATGCTTAATATTGCAAGATATGGAGTCTACACAAAGCTTGGTGTGATTTTTAGGTATCTAGGGTCTATTTGGAGAAGTTTTGACGCACTTTGGAGCTTAAAGGAAAACCATGAATTGACATTAGAGAAGTTGAGGAAGAGCACATGGTGCAGTTGGAGAAAAGCCCACTTTTCGCCATTCATCATTTTGAATAAAATTCTGATGCCTTCATTAGAGTTGTAGATCTCGAAAAGAGCTTTCCAACGCATATTCATATGTGTCAATCGGACGAACGAGGACTCGGAAAAGTGTGTTTCAAGACGGAGCTGAATGCTGAAAACGCTAAAAAGAGGTCGAGATCGACTACTTTCCACTCGAGATCGACTACTTTGCAGTCGATGTCGCCACTTTTCACCAGAAATCGACTGGGACACTAGAGATCGAGTGAAATTCAGTTGATGTCGACTGAACCTACTCGACGTCGACTGAAAATTTTGAGACAAACGAGAGCATGCGGATGAATCCAAATCTAAGGAGGATTGCTTAGTCGCGTTTTTTTATCTTTTCTATCTTAGATAACTCTTTCCTTGAGGGTATTTTCCTATTTACCCAAGGGGATTTTATATTTAGATAAATTTTTAGATATAGGATTTATATTTAGATAGATTTTAGATAAACCACTTTTATTAGGATTAGAATTACTTTCCTTGACTAGCAAGGATTAGTCTACTATAAATAATGGCCCTAGGCCTAGGATTTTATTCATTCAAGCAAGTCATCTTCGGACGCAAGTAGTTGAGAGAGAGAGAGAGAGAGAGAGAGAGAGAGAGAGAGAGAGAGAGAGAGAGAGAGAGAGAGAGGAGACGATTAGAAGGTGATGTCCATGTTTTGTGCCATGTTTTATACGTACTTAATATCGATTTCTGCATGCATTTCATACATTTGGGTTAGAATAGTACAGAATCTATGTAGTTTATGTTTATTTGCCAAATTATGGAATCTACACCAGTTTTTGTTTAATTTCGCAGAAATCGAGGCAATTTACTGCAGTTCAGAGAAAGGAGGAAAAAGCTCGAAGTCAACTACAGAAAGTCCGAGGTCAAGCAGTAGCGGAACCAGGATAAATCGAGTCAAAAATCACAAGTCGATATCGAGCACCTTCAGTCAATATCGAGTAATCCACTCGATTTCCACTAGAGTTGCCCATAATCGGCTAAGGAAGAAGAGTACAGGTCGATATCGACATGTCTTAGTCGATATCGAGTTGGCCATATCGAGTCAATACCCAGAAGCCGACCCAAGAAGTTGAGAGCAGAAAGGTGCAAGTCGATATCGAGTACCTTAACTTGATATCGAGTAACATTCAACTCGATTTTTACCCTGAGAGCCGATATTGAGTGTCTGAAGCTGAAACGAAGAAATGCCAGGTCGATATCGAGCGACCTTAGTCGATATCGACTGGACCCACAGAAGCCGCAATCGAGCTAGGCCGAGTTCTTGTTAAGTTTCTATCCTGAATCCAATGGTGATATCCACAAGAGCAAATTCTATCAAGATCTATCAAGTCAAGAGAAGATATTTACCTACATTAGATATAGTCCTAGTTGATTTATTTCCTTTATTTCCAAGTTTTTATCTTATGTTATTTGATAGATAGAAACAGATATATATAGAAATTCCTTCCTTGATTAGCAAGGATTAAGACCTATAAATAAAGCCCATGGGGCTAATTTTTATGCATTCAATTTTCAGAAGGAGAAGTAAGTAGAGGGTAGAGAGAGAGAGAGAGGCCGAGTAGCGCAAGGAGAGCGAACGTGATCTGGCTTTGTTCGGTTTGTACTTTCTTCAGTTTGGTTTAATGCAAGTTGTTTCTTTTCAATCAATGATGTCTGCAATTGTGATGAAGAGCGAGTAGTCTACCCACTTCTAGGGTTGGGGCGAGCCCAACGATAGCCATGCGTGTTTGAGGTAAAAATCCAAACTTTGTTATGTTTTGAGCATCTACTACCTTTTATGTGTTTATTACCCATTCAATGGAGATCCATGCTAACAACTTGGATTGTAAATATAAAATCGGTAGATACAATTAGGATTTCTTGAAAGAGTAGCTTAGTTGTTGGAAAAGGCGAAAGCTTGATCCTTCGATGCGAATTGCATAATTATCGTTATTTATCTTGCCTTATGCATTTTTTATTATCGTTGTCGCAAGCCCCGATCTTGGATGTTTTTTTTACATAAAGTTTATTCCGAAATCTCAAAAGCTTTGTTCTTTATTTCACTGCTTCTACTCGATATTGACCTCTATTAGGTCGATATCAACTTCTAATTCCCGATCCAGAAAGATTGCTGCTCTTTTGTGTCTCTGCAGGTTTGGTCGATTTGGAGGAACACTGGTCGATATCGACTTGCTCTAGGTCGATATCGAGTGACATAAGCCAAAATCAACTAACTTTCTGAAGTTGCCCAACATCGACTGGAACAGTCGATATCGACTCACCTAAGTCGATATCGAGTTGATCCCCTGAGTCAAAATCGACATGAGTTCTTCCTGCTGCCTGAGATCCGCTGACCAGCTTCCTCGAGGATCGAACCTGACTTCCTTTTGCTACATCGGGAGGGAGTCTTGAACATTATTTGCTGAGAACTGAATCGTTTTGCTTATTTTATTTACATTCTATTTGCAATCTCGATTTCCTCCTTTCAACAAATTGGCGCCGTTGCCGGGGAAGCAATCATTCGCGCCTTAGGTAGTTAGATCTCACGTTTGCCTTTAAGTTTTGATTTTGCAGTGTATGCGCCGTTCTGGTCAACAGCCTGAATTTGACGCCTTAGACGAACCGGAATGTTTCCTACACATCCACTCTAGATTGAAAAGGATCATGGCGACCGTAGAAACACAAGCCCAGCTGATAGAGAGACTTAGAGCGGAAATAGAAGCCAACAATTCTGCTATCGCCGCTGAGAGAGCACGCACTGAGCAGGAAGCTGAACGAAGGAGGCAAGCAGAAGCTGAGCTTGCCCAATACTCTACCACTGCAGAGGATTACATGCACCCGACTCTCGTCATGCCTGAATTGGCCATTCTAATCCCTGAAAATAATTTTGAAATTTGCACTGCTTTCTTGATTGAGATTAAAAATAATGCCTTTTACGGAAGGTTTAATGAATGTCCTCGTGAACATATTACCAATTTTTCTGATATGTGCCATACTCTTGCTGAAGGTACTACCCTGGAATATATCAAGATGAAAGCTTTTCGATGGTCTTTTGCTGGTCCAGCATTAAAGTGGCTTGAAGGTCTCCCTCCACGATCCCTCACAACATGGGCTGAGGTAAAGCAGGAATTTCTCAACAAATTCTTTCCTCCTGCCAAGACAGCGCTCCTCCACCAGAAGATTAAAGCTTTCAAGCAGACGTATGGGGAGCCGCTAGCAAAACCATGGGAACAATACAAGGATCTACTGCGATCCTGCCCTACACATGGGCAACCACCCTATGTCGTTCAGGAGATCTTCTTCAATTCTCTTCATCTGGCCGCTAAGGATAGGATCAACCAGTATACTCATTATGAGTATCTGACGATGCCACCAGCTGACGCATGGGCCACCCTCAACAAGCTCACCAACTTCGACAATAAGTATGGGGTGGCGACAAACTATGATGAGAATGCCTATGCTAGGCCAGCCCCATCCATGCCCCTCTATGAGCCTTCTAAGGAGATTGACCCAGATGTCAAGGAGCAGTACTACAGAGATCAGAATCGCAAGCTCCTCAAGCAAGTCAAGTATCTTTCTGTCAACCAGCCCTGCATCGAATATGGCTCCCAGCGGCACACCACTACAGAGTGCCCACATACAGAGCAAGTCAGGATGGCAGAAACTCACGAAGAAATAGCTTACGCAGGGGGTCCTAATTGCTACATGGGGGACCAAAGGTTCTATCAACCACAATGGAACCAAGGTGCTCCTAGGAACCCCCCGCCATACCGAGCTCCAGGACATCCGGACAGGGACCAGAGGAAGGATGATCTACAGCTCATCCTTGACGAGATGCGCCGGAATCAAGGGACCATCAACAATCAACTCCTGAACATCAATACAAGATTTGGAGAGCTGGATATCTGGAAGAGGAACATAGAGACCCAGATGGGTCAATTCGCGGCACAAATTCCACGACCGACCGGGCAACTCCCTTGGCAAACAGAGGTAGGAAAGCAGCAGGACGAAGCTGAGAAGAAACTCGACAACGACAAACAACAACTTGATGTCGACCAAAATTTGGTCGATGTCGACCAAAATCACCTCGATGTCGAACACCAGCTAGGCCAAGATTCGTCTGCACAGCACTCCAACTCGAAATCGACTACAGTGGTCGATGTCGAGCAACATCAAGTCCACGTCGAGGAGAATCAAGTCGAAATCGAGGACGCTACAACACCTCCGACATCTGTTCTGGCTCCGAAACAGAAAAAGACGCTTTATTTCCCTTCCAAGGCGCTGAAAGATCCCACTGCAGGTAGGTTTGAAAGGTTTGTTAAGATGCTTCAAGAACTGAATGTTTCAATTCCTTTTACAGAAGCTCTTCAAGAGATGTCTGCATATGTCAAGTTCCTCAAGGAGATCCTTAGCAAAAAGCAATCCATCTCAGAGATCGCCGGCGAATGCAAAAGAATGGACTTCCCTAAGAAGATACCTGACCCTGGTAAGTTTTCCATTAATGTGGGATTTGGAAAATTTAACTATGATGCCTTGTGTGATTTAGGAGAAAGTGTGAGCATCATGCCCTTATCGATCTGGAAAAAGGTAAAGATAGGGTCCATAGAGCCTGTGGATGCCAAGCTATACATGGCAAACAATACAGTGGTCATCCCTACAGGTATGGTTGATAATGTCCCTGTCCAGGTTGGTAAGTTCTATGTCCCCACTGATTTCCTTACTATAGATTGTGCTGAAGATCCTACTAGCCCTATTATTCTTGGTAGACCATTTCAAGCTACTGCAGATGCTAAGATCAGCGTAAAGCAGTGATTGCTCACCTTCACGATAGGCGACGAGATCTTAGATTTCTCTTTTGGCCCTGCAAAGGAGGAAGTTCCATGGCTGGAGGTGAAGAGCATAAGCAACCACGGGGGCGAGCAAACAACGGAGGAACGCGCCAAAAAGTTACTCGGCATCGAGCAAGGCAACTCGACATCGACCAAACAACTCGAAGTCGACCAAGCCTACTCGAAGTCGACTTCCTCTGATGAGCACCAAACTTGCCAAGAGCCTAAGTATGGGGTCCATGTACTCGACGTCGACCAGATCTACTCGACGTCGACCAACCCTAAGCCCGAAGATTTCTGTTTTTGGCCCAAAAAGGTAAGTTCAGGTATGATTTCTACTCCTCCTCAGTCCATTAAGAAATATATGAATAATTTAAGGGGAGGTTAGGCCCCGTGGCGAGCTAATCTGCGAAGAATGAGAGCTGGAAAGAAAAAGAAGGAAGAGAAGGGAGAGCCTCAGTCCATTAAGAAAAATATGAATAAGTTAAGGGGAGGTTAGGCCCCGTGGCGAGCTAATCTGCGAAGAATGAGAGCTGGAAAGAAAAAGAAGGAAGAAAAGGGAGACTATGCAACCAACAACTTATCAGCTGAGCGTGCATACTACCATCAGGACCTAGATGATCCAGAAGAAGGGCCAAGCACTGTTATGAGCCGAATCTGCCATGTTTTATAGTTACTTTTATATCGTTTTCTGCGTACATTTCATGCATTTGGGCTAGAATAGTACATAATCTATGTAGTTTATGTTTATTTGCCAAATTAAGGAATCTACACCAGTTTCTGTTTAAATTCGCAGAATTCGAGGCAATTTACAGCAATTCTGAGAAAGGACGGAAAGCTCGGAAGTCAACTACAGAAGTCCAAAGTCAAAGAACGACGGAACCAAGACAAATCAAGCTGAAGCCAAGTGCTACTCGATATCGAGTACTTTTACTCGATATCAACCAAAGAAGTCTGAGCAGAGCACTGGTCGAGTAGGAGCTGATCGATGAGCTGAAGACGAAGCCAACCCGACTCCCGAGCCCTACTCGATATCGAGTACTTTTACTCGATATCGACAAAACTTGAAAGTCATGCCCTGAGTCGAGGAAGGATGCTAAGTCGAGAAGCTGAAGACTGGACATACCGAGCACCACTTACTCGATATCGAGTACTTTGCTCGATATCGACAACCCCAGCACCACATGACTGAGCCAGGTCGGGGAGCAGTTACTCGACCAAGACCAGTGAAGCTGAAGTCGACGACACAGCTACTCGATATCGAATAGTTTACTCGATATCGTGGAGAGCTCTCCTGGGCCGCGTTACGCGGTTTGCTGTCCGTGTCGAGCTAGCTTGCTTGGGAGCGAAGGAATCCGAGAACCTATCCAAGTTCTATCAAGCTTGTGGCAAGAGAAGTTGGAAAGGCAAAAGCGGATTTGGCTTCCTTTGGTTGTAAGTTTTCTTTGGTTTATTTAATGCAATTTATTTTCTTGAAATCTGTGATGAGTTTATTAATGATGAAGAGCGAGTAGTCAACCCACTTCTAGGGTCGGGGTGAGCCCGACGGTAGCCATGTAAGATGATGCGGTAAAGGTTTGATCTTTTTATGCAATTCATCTTCTATCCCTATGAGCATGATTCTTTTGCGAAAGTTGAAGGTGATCCTTGTTTGTGTTATTGAAGCGAAAGTGATCTTAATACAACTTGGGTTAATTATGTGAAAAGGGTTAGTAACAATTAGGGTTTATGCTAAAGCTTCTATATTCCTATTTGTTAATAACGAAAGTTATTTGATGAAAAGCATGATCTTTTATACCTTTATGTGTTACTTTGCATGGTTATTGTTGTGGTGTTGATACCCTGGCCTTGGAAGTCTTTAGTTTATTGAATTTATTTCGTTGAAAATCTGCGTTCTGTGTTCGAAAGTTTGCATCTTTAAGTTTCTGTTCTTTGTCGATTCCGAGGAAGTTTTGTCGATATCGAGTACTGTTTACTCAATATCGAGGATACTTTGCCGAGATCGAGTTACTTTTGCTGAGTCTTGCTTTCTGTTTGTCGATTCTGAGTTTCTGTTGTCGACAGCTGTAGTCGATATCGAGAACCTTTTAGTCGATATCGAGTAGTTCTGTGCTTTCGTTTTCTTTTCTGCTTTTATTTGTTATTTCTATCTTTCTTTCTGTCTGTTACTTCCGTCTTTGAGATTTACAGCTACCTGAGATCCGCTAACTCGCTTCCTCGTGGATCGATCCTGACTTCCCACTGCTACATCAGGAGGAGGTCTTGTAATCATTTGCAAGGGACGGAATCTGGTTTGCTTTACATTATTTATATTTTATTGCAATTCTCGATTTCCTCCTATAACAAATTGGCGTCGTTGCCTGGGAAGCAATCATTTGCACCTTAGGTAGTTAAATCTCACGTTTTTCTTGAAGTACTTTGCAGGTATATGCGTCGTTCTGGTCAAACACATGAGTTTGACGCCTTAGACAATCTGGAACGCCTTATACACATCCAAGCTAAACTAAAAAGAGCCATGGCTGACGCAGAAACACAAGAACAGCTGATTGAGAGGCTTTGGAGGGAACTAGCCGCCAAAGATGCTGCTCTCGCCACTGAGAGAGCAGGAAGGGAATAGGAAGCTGAGCGTGCGAGGCAAGCAGAAGATGAGCTTGCCCAATATCCTATCACTGCAGAGGATTACATGCACCCGACTCTCGTCGTGCCTGAATCGGCTATTCTAATCCCTCAAAATAACTATGAAATTCGCACTCCTTTCTTAATAGAAATTAAACATAATGCTTTTCATGGTATATTTAATGAATGCCCTCTTCAACATATTACCAACTTTACTGATATGTGTCGTACTCTTGCTGAAGGTACCACCTTTGAGTATATCTTGATGAAGGCTTTCCGCTGATATGTGTCGCACCTTTATTGTTTTATTTTGTTATTTTACATATTGCACAGTTACCCGACATCGATCACCATTCCCTCTCCATCCCCTCGACGTCGACTACTCTAGTCGATATTGATAGCAACCCCCGCCACATTTTCCCTCTATTCCCGAACCCTGGACCAACTAAACCTAGAACCGCTGACTTCTCTCGTGCAGAACGAACTTGACTCCACTATCTTATAGCGAGATCTTGACTACAAATTTATTTGGTCGAGAAACCCTCTCATCAGAATGATAGCTGTGTTCTACCAAAAATACTCGGGATATTGTCGGCCATGACGTAATTAGAGTTGCTAAAGGATTCTTTGCATCAGAGAAAATACTAAAACAGAGCAACCACACCTTTATATCACTTATTCCAAAATGTGAGAACTCAAATACCACAACCAGTACATACCAATTCGTTTATGTTAAAAAATCTATAAGATAATAGTGAAGATCATTGATAAGAGACTAAAAGGAGTCCTAGGAAAAATAATTCACCCACTTCAAGGGGCATTTTGTGACCGATAGAGTCATCCAGGACAACGTGCTAATTGCACACGACATCATTCATTCGTTTAGAGGAAGAAAAGGAAAAGAATAATGGATGGGAATTAAATTTGATATGGAAAAAGCATATGACAGAGTAGATTGGGACTTCTTGTTCCATGTCCTATCTAAATTCGGTTTTTGTACAAGATTCATTATTTGGATTGAAGAATGTGTGAAAATGGTTTCCTTTTCGATCCTAGTGAACGACAAGAGTACCACAAACAATAGTTCCCTTGACAAGAGGTGAACTTCAATAAATTAGCAATCCAAGTAACGACAAGAGTACCAAACCAACATAAACGGATAATACAAAACATTTTGCTTATCACAAACAATAGTTCCCTTGACAAATACCTGGGTTGCCCAATTATAAATGGGAGAGTAAATACAAACACTTTTGATGACATAATCTAGAAAACAAGAAGTCAACTAACAAAATGGAAGGAAAACTCTTTGTCCCAACAAGGATGAATGATCCTTATCAAATTCAGCCTAGCTATGAAGCCAAATTACGTGATGCGAAGTTTTATGTTACCAACAGATGTTCACAAAGAATAAGACCAATTAAACAGATAATTTTTTGGAATAAAGACAACAAGTATAATCCATTAATTGGATGGGACAAAATTTGTAAAACTAAGAAAAATAGAGGACTGGGACCATGGTTATCAGAATCGCGATCCGGATCGGTAGGATCGTACGATCCTACGATCCTAGGGAGAGTTCTGATCCGGATCGATGGTAAATAGTCGTTTATACTAGAATCGGGACTAGGATCGCTAGGATCGGTTAGGATCCTTAGGATCTTACGATCCTAACCGATCCTAGTAAATTCTGATGTTTATGAAATTAGGCCCATTTGTATAAAGCCCATATCGTTTTTTTGATGAAATTAGGCCCGTTTCTATTGTTTTTAATTGTGTTTTAATTTTTTGGGGAAATTTAACCCGAAAATCCCTAATTTCGATTGTTTTCTAAGTCTGAACCGGTGAACGGGTGAACTGGTGAAGTGAAGCTTGAACCCTAAAAACAATCCGGCGACAACAATCACTCCGGTGGCTGGTTCTAGACGTAATCAATATTTCCCATATACTTTTCTCATTTCTCCTTTACGTTTATTTAAACTTACAAATTTACAATACATAAGTATTTATATATTTAAACTAATTAAAATATTGGGTAAGGTAAAAATATATCCTAAACTTTCAAATGTAATAAAAATATCCCGACCTTTGATGGTAGTGGTAATATATTACCACGTGTTTTCTCACGGGTCAAAAATACTGACAACGCAGTCTACGTGGATTTTTTTACAAGAATTTTCTTGAACGATTTCCTTGGGAAAAAAAAAGGTCGGGATATTTTACCACTACCCTCAAAGGTCGGGATATTTTTATTACATTTGAAAGTTGAGGATATATTTTTACCATACCCTCAAAGGTGAGGGTATTTTAATTAGTTTTCCCTTATATATTTATGTTTTTCTTATTTAAATTTGCATAGGTGATAATGTTGAGAGTGACACCCATGAATCAACCCATGGAAGTGGTATTGGTGGTGGTAGTGGTGAACCTATAATAACTTGTAGTGAAGATGAAGCTATCGAGATAAATGATGGTGAAGATGGTGATGATGTTGATGATTTCGTTGAGAGAGATGCTGAAATTGATTATGATGACATTACAAACTAGAGATGGGAGGAGGAATTTCTAATGTCGACGAGTGTTAGCACCTATCACATATCACATATGACATTCCAGAACAATCATGTGATGTGGGATGTAGGGTTTTATTTTATTTTTGTTAATCTTGTTTCTTAGACCCTTTTTAGTTTGGTTTATGGATGTTAAGTGACTTATTTAAACATTTTAAGTATCGTATTATACCTTTTGACATATTATCCTTGACCAATTATGAATGGTAAGGAGTTATTATTGGCATATGTTAGTTAGTTAGTTTATTTAAAGGAGTAAATGACTAGTTTTGTTTAAAAATTAAGGTATTTGTTTGGTATGACTTATTTATATTTGATTTTTTAGTTGATTTTCACTTTTTGCTAGGATCTTACGATCCTACGATCCGATCCTACGATCCGATCCTAGACCCTTACATCGATCCTATATTAGGATCTCGATCCTAAAAACCATGACTGGGACTACACAAATCAAAGGATATCAATAAAGCATTACAAATGGTGGGACTATTTTGGAAAATCCTACCAAAACCAGATTACATATGAGTTAAAACTAGAGGAAAGAGTAGTAACTAGACCAATTTTTGGGCCTATTTGCACAACTAGAACACAAGCCCAAAAAATGTGCCAAAATAACCCTCTACCCCCAAGCAAATAAAAATGCCGATTTTTTGGCACTGTTTGGAACCGGGTGCAGCAGGTGGGCATGCGGGAGTTTTAAAGGGAGAGAGACTGAGAGGAAGGGACTCGGCGTCGGGCAGGGTTCGGCGGCGTCGGCTAGGAAGATCCACCAACGATTTGGGATTTTAGGGTTCGGAGATCTGTCGAATTAGGGATTTGCTTTTGGGTTTCTTCAATTTGGGATTTAATTTCGAATTAGGGATCTGTCAAATTAGGGATTTGATTTTGGGGTTGGGGGACCTGTGGTCCGACGCCGAGCTCCTTGAATTACCTATGGGTGTACCAAATGGCAGCGACGAGAGCGAGGCCGGCGAAGGCCGTGACGGCAACGGCTACAGAACCACCATCGTAGCCACCGCGGGAGCCGGCGAGGAAGGTGGAGGGGGGGCGGGTGCTGGTGAGCATCGAGGAGATGAGAAATGGCGGATCTCAAGCTATTTATCAATGGATCTTCGGGAATGAAACTTATTCCAACCAAGAACTGATTGTTGCTCGATCTGTCTCCCTCTCTCTAGCGTGGGATTGGGATTATTGGAATTGGAATCTCCTGAATCTCCCCCCTCCTCCTTCAGGCCTTTGCCTTCCCTTAGGGATTGGGATTAGAATTGGGATAAGATAGCGGCTTGGAGAGGTCGTGGATGCTTGCCGGTTACTGTCGAAGTTACAACTTCAATAATCGAACTTTAGCAAAAAGATCCTGTGTTCGGGTGGTTCTCGTGTTGTCGAATTCCTTGTCGTTAAAAAATCAGTTTTATTTACATAAACTCACACCTTGAATACATGTCATAATGTGATATTTACGCCTGTCATTGTGCTATTTTTTTGTAGGGTGAACTTGAGCAATGATGCTTCAGAAGATGAGGAAGTACTCGCTATGCTATATAGCATGACAATTATGAGGTTCGTTGCCCACTCTAGTCTAAGCTAATAATTAATGTGTATGTTCAATAAGGTCAAGAAGCAATGTTTCCAATTATCTGCATTTTGAAGATGTACTCTAGAAGGATTACAATTTGTCATTACTATCTTAATTTCTGTTTGATGTAAAACAAGTGAAATTGTCTAGTTGGGAATGCCAAGGTGAAGGATATATAGAAACAGATTTAAAGTGGATTTAGAACAAAAGGGACGTGTTGATTATATGGTATCAATATTTTTCGAATTTGCTGCCATTGCAAATATTTCGTGATGAGTTTCAAAATCCTTTTCTGTTGCGGTGGGATATTATGCTTCGTTACATGTCTTCAACTCTTCGGTATAGCCTTTGCTTCGTTACTTTTATAGTAGTCTTTAGCAAACCATCTTCAATCTTGGGTTGTAGAATCACATATTTTTGCCAAGTGCGTGGACAACAACAATTCTTAAATTTGTGGTTTGGGAAGACTGCAGGCTGAGTTGATGAACATGGCATAAAACATGGACATCAAATATGACAAATGCCTGAATTTCCAGTGAATGACGAGAAACAACTATCATAGCAACAAAGCAAATGTAAGCAAATGTAAGCCTACTTTTCTATAATCCACTACTATGTTGAAAATTGTAGCTTAGGTAAAGGAGTTTATTCAAGGCCAATGTCTCAATACACACTAGGAAAATTCGCCCCACCTTTCGGAGGATCCTGCGACCGCCACTGATTAGAGAAAAATACATGAAAGATCGAACCCTTTCGAATAGGAAAAGAAGACACAAAAGTCATGGAAATGGATAAAACTCATGGAAAGCAAAGAAGAGTTCATTGATGTGGGCTTGTCATGCAAATTGTAAATGGGAAAACGATAAGATTCTGGAAAGATGAATTGACAGAAGGAGGGTATCTTGAATCTAGCGAACCAAGCCTTCAAGAAGAAATCTCTGAAAAGCCAAAAACTCTCAATGTCCGCAACCGGTGTTTGTGGAATGAAAATTGTACTTCAAAGATAGGATTTTTATCATCCAACCCTAATTCTCCATTGGATTCTTATCATCCAAACCTAATTCTCCATTGGATTCTTATCATCCAACCCTAATTCTCCATCTATAGTCCCCCAAAAAGATCTAAAAATATTCCTAAAATAATAATAAAATATACCAAAAAGTCGTCCAATAAAAGATAGAAGCGGATAAAAAAAATCCCATAATAACGCGGAAAGGCAGGTATCGACTCGATACATGGGGGTATAGACTCGATATGTCGTGATTTCCACTCTGCTCGTAGTACCGACTCGGAAGGTATTGGTATCGACTCGATACATTTGGGTTCCGGGTCGATACTTTGACTTAGCATCATCTTCTTGGCTCGATTTCTCCATATTGTAGGCCGAATTTGCAAAAGTGCTCAACATAAAAGTTGTAAGTCTTTGAATCAGCTTTCCAACAAGGTATATAACATCTCAATCCGAATTTTGTGGAGCGCAAAGGACTCATTTTACTGAGACGTCGTCAAACAATATCTGTCCGAAATATGTCGGTTCGACAAAATAGGCTCTTCTTAGCTTGATTTCTAGCGCTTGAGACCGCTATGCAAGGATCTCTCGGTGTCCATGAACATCTCAAACTTGGCTTCACTAAATCCTACTTCATCGTGCCTCCTAATTGACATCGAATAAGCTCCAAATCACCTGAAAACAAATAAAAACACGAGTGTATGACAGCTATTCTAAAAACTAAACCAAAATTTATATAAAAGACATGAAAAACATATAAAATGACTTTAAAATGAATATAAACTATTTCTTATAACACTTAGAATATGATGATATCAATCAACTACAACCGACTAGCCCAATTGATTAAAATAAAGGATTTCTTTCTATTTAAGACTGGATAAGGAGTGGAAACTGAGGCAGGTACTGCCTTCTGATATCGTACAAAGGATCCAAAACATCAAGATTCTGAAGAGTGACTCTACCAATGATTGATATCGTACATAGGAGGGAAAATCATTGATCAACTACAACTGACTAGCACAGTTGATGAGAATGAAAGAGTTTCTTTCTATTTAAGACTGGATAAGTAGTGGTTATTTGACAAACCGAGGCAGGTACTGCCTTTTGATATCGTACAAAGGATTCAAAACATCAAGATACCAATGACTGATATTGAAGACTGAATCTACTGGCAAACCAGTCGATACGAGTGGTTCACGACAACAACAACTCTTGACAAGATCACAGGAAACCAAAGGAACCAAGGAAATGATATTGCGTGGATATAGGAAATTGATAGTCTTCTAAAGGTCAAAAACTTTCTTTGAAAACCTGTCATAAATGGAACTCTAACGAACATGAGATTAGCACAAAAGAGAGTTGTGATTCCCCCACCTTGCACACTCTGTAATCAATTGACGAAGATGAAATTCACATATTCACAAATTTTACTCACTCAATACAATTGCTCTCCAAGATCGATAACATGATAACAAACATTATAAGAGCTACAAACAAAAACGATCGATCAATTAGACAAGTCACAAATGATATTTTTGCCCAATTAAACAAGACACGAAAATCGACTCTAGCTACTCTGTGGTGGGGAATATAGACCATCAGGAACAAATTAACTTTCAGCGATGACAACTTTGCAGATAATAGAAAACAAGAATTGTATTTGCAATAACTCCTAAAACAACTAAAGGACTCTAAGACCATATTCTAGGAAGATACCACCACAAGAAACTCCTAGCCACAGAACCTACCGAGAAAAATATATATATATATATATATATATATATATATATATATATATATGAGAAGAGTTGAAATATAAAAAAGAGCGAAATGGATAGCGATGAGAGCGACAAAGGGAAAGAGCGTCGGCCGGAAGGCCGGAATGATCAACCGAAAGTGGCTGCCGGGAACCAGAGGCCGAGTACCGATCTAGAGATGGAAAACGCTGTTAATGGGGGGACTCCGGTTCCTCAGCTGACTCGACTAATGGAGCTGGGAGAATGTCGGTGCTGGATTCGTTTACTAAGGAGTTCCCGAGCCTACAGGAAACAACCAAAACCTAACAAGGGGGAACCATGAACTTCAAAGACAAACTGATCATGGGTTCGTGCCCCAGCCATGTTGTGATCCAGAGTTCACAGAATGGGCAAGTTGAGGAAGATCCAGACTTCATAGCAACAGATGATGCCCCGCTGGAGAATGACGACCCATTGTGTCCAACCATCAGCCTGAGCAAGAACGAGAAAAAAGAAATCTGGAGACCGTGGCGTAACACCTTGATCATAAAAATGTTTGACAAAGGCCCGGGTTATATGCAATTGCATCAAAGACTTTCGCAGAAATGGAACTTGAGCGCGCCGTTCTCCTTGATTGACTTGGGGAATGAATATTTCATTGCTCGGTTCTCCAATGCGGCGGACTATAACCATGTTCTTATGGACGGGCCATGGATAATAGGCGATAATTATCTCACAATAAGGAAATGGGTGCCAAAGTTTGATGCTACTGCAGAGAAGATAACTAAGCTAACAGTCTGGGTAAGGATCCCTTGTCTCCACATCGAATACTTTGATCCTCGCTTCTTAAGACTAATAGGGCAGAGGATTGGAAAAGTTTTGCGGATTTACAATATAACAACTTCAGTAGAGAGGGGGCAATTCGCCAGACTGAGTGTAGAAGTGGACTTATCCAAACCCCTCCTGTCAAAGTTTAAGTTGGATGGAAGGCTATGGCCCATTCAATACGAAGGCTTGCGCATGGTGTGCTTCGCGTGCGGAAGGGTAGGCCATAATGTTGAGAACTGTGGAAGCAAGCAGGATGAGCCCAGTAGCAAGGAGGCTAGCAACATTAAGCTCGAAGTTGACCGTTATGGAGGGTGGATGCAGGCGAAAAAACCGAGAGGAATGCGCTAGGGGACGATTGCTGAAGGCAGGGGCACTGTGAAGCAAAGCCCCGAGGGCGCCGGCGGTACAGCTTCAGGCGATCGGAGTGAAACTGGGAAGACCTCTAGAGCAGAGGAGCAAAATCCGGAGAGGATTGTGACGAAGAAGACGGATACCGGAAATCAAGGGATCTCCCAGCCGTCAAGATTTGCTATATTGAATTTGGAAGGAAATAAGGAGCAAGAGGAGTTAGTTATGGGAAACAATATCTTGCAAGAGAATAATAACAACATCCAAAAGATAGATTTATCAAAGGAAATAATTGGTAAATCCAATTATAATCCAAAGCTGAAAGGGAAAGAGAATATCTCTGCAAGGCCTACGAGGGGCAAGACTGAAATTCGGAATCTGATCAAGACTCCCGCTTTGTCGATCAAGAAGAAGGGGAGCACCATCAAGCGCAGTAAAACCGCTAATCTTAGTAAGTCAGCTGTCAAGGATCTTTCAACGACTTCTATCCTGAACACCGTTGCCAACATCCAAGCCAGACAAAATCACTTCCCAAGCCTAACTCAGTCCGCCCACACGTCCCACAACATCCTGTCATACAACCCTCAGTTCCCCGAACAAGCCACCACACAGATTAACCCCATCCCCACCACGCGAGCCAATCCCCACAATCCCAATGACCCAAGTACCAAACGTGACCATTGTTCGGGTGCAGGGACAAGCAAGCTTCGTGATGACGAATCACCGAACGGGACCATTCATGGCGCTATATCCTCCGATTGCAAACCGAGTGAGACTGGACCTGCAACCGCTGGACACCATGACTCAACCGTTCCTATGCAGGGCGTTTCTGCCCAGAAAGATCAGTAAGGCCATTGGGCGCCTTGATGAAGCCGTCTACGCCTTTGCGGATGCAATGCAGATGTCTGTGGATCCTGTGTTTGGGGCTCTACAACACACGGTTTCTCATATGGATAGTCTGAAAATCCTATCTTGGAACACGAGCGGGGCAGGCAATAATGCTTTCCTCGCAGCTCTCCATGAAGTCATTCGAACACGTAACCCACAGGTTTTGATTCTGGTGGAACCTCGGATAAGTGGTGACTTAGCAGACAGAGCTTGCCAAAGGATCGGTTTTGATAACTGCATAAGGATGGATGCGGAAGATTTCTCAGGAGGAATTTTGGTGTTATGGCGCTCGGAAATTATGGAGGTCAGACATATTATTTATCACCCTCAGAATGTTACAGTCGAAGTGATCCGAAGAGGAGAGGAACCTTGGGTGCTCTCAGCTATTTATGCGGCGCCGAATCGGACTCGACGCCTTGATTTGTGGAATAGTCTGATCGACTTCGCCAGTAATAACACCAGGTCGTGGGTGTTGGCGGGAGATTTTAATGCAACTATGAGTTCACAGGAACGATCTCCATGCTCTTCTGTTGGTTCAAACAGAGCCGCCCAGGAGTTTAGTGAGTGGGCCAACTCGCTCCAATTAATTGATCTCGGTTTCTCAGGACCTCCCTATACTTGGTGGTGTGGTAGGCGGGCGGCGAACAGAACTATGGCAAGGTTAGGTCGAGCTTTGTGCTGTCCTCAATGGAGAATCAGATTCCCGGAGGCGTCAGTGCACCACCTTGTGGCCCCATACTCGGATCATGCTCCGATCTTGTTAGAAATTAACCCTCCAAGAGACAGAAGGAATGAAATCAAACCATTCAGATTTCAGTCAGCCTGGTTGCTCCATGATGGATTCAAAGACTTTATATCTTGCCAGTGGCGTCTTGAGGCAGAGACGGGGGAGGCCCTTAAAGCACTAGCGCACGATCTTGACTGGTGGAATAAGAATCTGTTTGGGAATATATTTAAAAGGAATCGGACTATGACGAAAAGAATTGAGGGGGTTCGATGCAAATTGGCCGACCGGATCTCGACGCACTACCTCAACTTGGAAGATAAGCTCTGCAAGGAACTAGAGGAAGTGCTGACGCAGGAACAACATCTTTGGTTCCAAAAATCACGGGCAACCTTCTTACTAGAGGGAGATAGGAACACTCGATTCTATCATCTTTCTACGATTGTTCATCGAAAGAGGAATAAGATTAGCTCGCTGCAGAACGAGATGGGGGATTGGATTGATGATTCCAATGAATTGAAGAGCCTAATGGTGAACTTCTTTACCACGTTGTATACAACGGAGCCAATCGATCTGGATACGGTTTCTCTTGTGAGTAACCATAATTTTCCGGAGATTGGTGAGCGGTGTTTAGCCACTATAGCGGCACCCTTCAGAGCAGCAGAGGTTTGGCCGGTGGTGAAATAGATGGGCTCGTATAAAGCGCCGGGTCCGGATGGCTTTCCGGCCATTTTCTACCAGCGTAACTGGGAGGTGGTGGGGCCCCAAGTCACAGATATAGTGATGCGGTTGCTGAATAATAATCAGGGGTTGAGTTTGATGATTGATGCTCTCATGGTGCTCATTCCCAAGGTTGACAATCCGACCTCCCCGAAGCAATTCAGGCTAATCTCGTTGCTGAATGTAGTCTTCAAAATTGCAACCAAAATGATCGTTAATAGACTCAAACCGGCCCTGATAAGCTTGATTTCACCTGCGCAGTCGAGTTTTATCCCGGGTCGAAAAATTATCGACAATATCGTGGTGGTTCAGGAGGTTTTACACTCCATGGCGGAGAGAAGAAGGAGGAAGTGGATGGTAATTAAAGTCGACTTGGAGAAGGCCTACCATCGAATCGATTGGAAGTTTCTTCAAGCGTTATTATGTCGAGCGCAGATCCCTGCAAAGCTGCTGGAGGTGATCATGAATTGCCAAACAATGGGCAAGACTGAGGTTCTGTGGAACGGAGGCATGGCGGGCGGTTTTACCCCGACTCGGGGAATCCGACAGGGAGACCCCTTGTCCCCGTACCTCTTCGTTCTATGCATGGAGCACCTGGCTCATATCATTCAAGACGCGGTCGCCGATGGACGATGGAAGCCGATTACCGTGGGAGGAGTGAGACTCTCCCATCTCTTCTTTGCGGATGACCTTGTTCTGTTTGGAGAGGCAACACTAGAGCAGAGCAGAGTGGTAAAAGAATGTCTCGAAAGCTTCTGTAAGGTCTCGGGAGAACGAGTGAGCTATGCGAAGAGCTCCGTTTTCTTTTCACACAATGTCCTTGCGGCTGTAAAAGGAGAAATCAGTGATGCTCTTGCCATGCCGGTGATAACGGAGTTTGGAAATTACCTCGGTGTGGCAACTACTTGTGGGCGACTGACGAAGAGAAAGTTCAACTTCCTCCTCGACAAAGTTTCATCCAGATTGAATGGATGGAAAGCCCGAACGCTGTTGATGGTGGGCCGTATAACCTTGGCGAAATCGGTCCTAACAAGCCTACCAATTTACACGATGCAGTCAACATTAGTACCCAGAGGAGTTTGTGAGGCTATCGACAAAGTGGCCCGAGGGTTTGTGTAGGGCTCGTCGGCTAACCATCGTCGAATCCATCTTCTCAAGAAGGAACTCTTGTACACCCACACATCGAGGGGAGGCCTTGGCATCCGTCCAATGAAAGAAACCAACCAAGCCACCCTTGCTAAACTTGGATGGAGGACTCTGCAGGAACCGACTTCGATATGGAGTAGGTTGATTAGGGGGAAATATTGTCATGGAAGGGCGGATATCGACATGTTCACGAGGAGACCAAATGCATCAGCTCAATGGGCGGGAATCGTCCATGGTGCACCCTTGCTCACGCCGGGTTTACGAACCGACATAGGAAATGGGCGGAGTACTTTGTTCTGGAGTCACTCATGGATACAAGAGACGCCGTTGGAAGAAGCGGCACTTATGCCAGTCCCGGAGGAACTAGTTGGACAGATGGTGGAGGAGATTTGGAAGGAAGGAGACTGGGATTGGGACACCATTAACGTCTACTCGCCGGAGGAGATTTGATTGAAGCTTCAAGCGATCAAAGTGGCGAATCACCTAGATTCTGTTGATAGGGTTTTTTGGGGCCACACCCCGACGGGTTTATTCATAACCTCTTTGGCCTTACAACTGCTGAGGAAGGATTGAGGGCGCTCCGAATCATCAAATTGGAACCAAATTTGGAAGATCCCGACGCAGCAGAGGGTTAGATCCTTCACCTTTCTTGCGGCCCATGATGCAATGCTATGCAACGCCAATAGGAAGAGACGTCACCTCTCGAACCATCCTAAATGCCCCAGATGTGGTCTTGAGGAGACGGGCATTCATATGCTTCGAGATTGCTTTGCAGTAAAGGAGGTTTGGAAGAAATTAAGGCCCAGTCCAGTGCCGCATGAGTTCCTTGATATGATGAATATTGAAGAGTGGATTATGCGCAATATAAAGAAGGGAGACAGGTGGAGTTCCATATTCGCATCAACGCTTTGGGCAACTTGGAAAGTTCGAAACGAACTACTCTATGATGGCAAGGATGATTCACAAGGCATAACTCATAGGGTATGGAGAACAGTTTCAACGTATTTTCACATCAGGGACAAGGAAGCTAGGATGGAAGACAGCCGGAGGGAGGATCGGACCACCCAACCGATTTGGTCTCCACCTGAGCACGGATGGGTCAAGTTATAAACACAGACGGGGCAGCGAGAGGGAACCCAGTTCTGGACGGTGGGGGAGGAGTCCGTAGGGACTCCAATGGAGAGTTCTTGCGAGCCTTTGCCTTTAGATGTGGGATCTGTCCAGCTCTAGCGGCGGAGCTATGGGCTGCCTTTCATGGCCTACGGATCGCAAAAGAGATGGGAATAGCAAGGATTATTTTGGAATCAGACAGCACAATGGTGTGTGGGTTACTCTAATCCGATGGTACTCGCGTCTATGCCCACCAACAGCTAGCCATCCAAAGTCGAAAACTACTAGCGGATACTCCGTGGGAGTACCGAATTCAGCATGTCGGAAGACAGGCCAACGGCGCAGCAGATGCCTTGGTCAAGCTGGGAGTGCTGCAAGATGAATATTTTACTCTTTTTTCCACCGCTCCTACTTGTATTCATGATTTCCTTAACCCTCCTAGGGGCAATGGGGATCTAAACTAATATTTCATTCAATAATACATCCGGGCTTAGCCCACCTTACACTACAACAGAAATGCTTATTAGCGGGGAAATTTTTCATCGCTAAAAATTGAGTTTTTGTCGCTAAAGAGATTTGGCGAGGAAATACATTTCGTCGTCCGTTCATCGCGAAAAGCTCGTCAAGGAAAGGTTAATCGAGAAAAAAAAATTGTCGCTAAAAGTATTAGCGATGAAACAATTTTTGTTTCGCCAATAACCATTAGTGACTAATAATTTCCTCGAAAAAAATCAACACTTTTTGTCGCCAATCAAGTGAAAAGAATCAAAAATAGTCATTGAATGTGTATGGCGTCAAATGCAATTTCATCGCTAATATTTTTTTTCGTCGTTAATGATGACGTCAAATTGTGTCCATTTTATTGACGACTAAAATTTTCATCGCAAAAAGACATACATTTTATCGCGAAAATAGGTGAAGGATTCGAGAATATGGCTGAATATATATTTATTGATAAAAGTGATTTTCTCGCTAAAATATTTATTTCCTCATTAATGATAAATAGTTTTTTTTTCTAATTATTATAGTAGCCTATGCAGGATTTGAACCTACATCTTCGTGCTTAAGCACATCGCTCTACCATTTGAGCTAATAGGCTTAAATAAAATAATATTATCTTTCCCTGTCCTGTGATTTGCATTCTTTCGGTTTAGGAACACATTAGAGCTAAATACATATCCCATTCACTTCCTCTTGAACAACCCTACCATAACTTCAATTTTGCAACCATTAAGTATATATATACAAGAGTTGAAAAAAATAGAGTCTAGGCATGCAGCTAACCGTAAAAGAATAAGATATCATCATCACATAATTAACCAATTACTGAATTCTATAGAGAATAGACTCGACATAAAAAGCAAGTCAGAATAAATGGTTGAAACCTGCTGCCAAGTTATCCATAAGATCGAGGTTGCCTACCGACATCAACATCTAGAGTATCGTAATCTGATAGCCATATCTGCAAAGGGCATACATAAATATAAGGCGAATATTAATGTAAACTAGTGTATGTTAAGATCATGTCAAGTACTTTTGACTAAAACACTTAGGACTTCCAACTTACTCTATGAGAGGATCTCTGCCATAAGGAGTTGAACTCTCAAAGTGCTAACACTAAATCTGCAAAGGGCATATATAAAAAGGTAAAATACAGATTCTACATAATGGCAGTAATGATCATAACACATAGTAGGATGAGAACCCTTCAATCAACCACAAGTTTTAATGATCAAATACACAATGCAGTCACAATCACCCAGACACACGATTATTAAAGTACTCCAAACGGTAAAGCTTAATATTATTTGACCACATTCCAAACGGTAAAGGTGCTCCCACAACATGTCAAAACAAACAACACAACTGCCAACTTACCCAATTTATACATCCTTGTTAGGTAATGTGACACTACCACAATGCGAGTAATAATCATAATAACAATGTTTCTTAAATAATTGCTCTGGTTATAATACTGCTCTACCAAAGCTAAAGAGAGAAGACATTACTATACCTGGATCGGAAGCTCTTGCACAAGAAGGAAATGCCCAGATAGATGAAACCTGGATATGAAGCTGCAAAAAGTGCATAAATCAAATAATCAGTTACTAGTAAAAGGTTTGAAAAAAGAAGTCTGCAGCAATAAAAATGTTTATTGATAGAACAAAAGATGGAGAAAGGTGAAAACGCAAAAGAATCAAGGGTCACTAATGGTTACCTAAGCATATAGGGCATTGAACTTTTTTGCGCACATCCGACAGCTTTACACGCACAAACCTGTGGAATGGGACTAGAAAAATCAGCACCCAATATCTTTATACATTCAATGTTTTATTAACAACATTGCAAAGCAGTCACTGGAAAGGCATATGAACATATATGTTATTCCTTTCATTAAGAAAGGTCACTGGCAAGAGAGATAATTCTGGCTGCAAGTTCTGTAATTCAATGACAACATTGCAGACAGACCACATATTTGGCAGATAGTAAAAGGATATGGATACCAATTCAACTAGAATCTAATATTATTAGATCAAGATAGTCATTCAGCAAATCATCATGTTTATGCTAATGCCTAATGCACAATAAGTCCCGAATGAAAGTTGTAGAGAAGCAAGCTTACAAGACAGCTGAAATAAAAACAATGAAGATAACAATACGGCATAATAATTTAATTTCTCAAAATGAGAAACAACAAATACACAAACACTTTGTACTCAAACACGGCAAGGGAAGGTAGTTGCAAAATTAAAGGACAATTTTCACCATGTGCATGCGGTTTTACTTTAGATATAAGAAAGTTCATAACAGCATTACAGGAATTTCATTGCTCTTTTACTTCCAACAATATGCCAAAACAAAGAAGTTACAAGAAAAGATGAAGATGCACCAATACATACTCAAATAGCAATTCTAGAATCTCATTATGAAGCATTAAGATTTTTATTTGCTTTGGTAAGGACTTGCTTGAAGGGTATATTCAAGCAATGCATCCATCAACCTAATAAATAAAAACAAGACCAAACAACAGCAAGACTATAGCTAAGACTTGATGAATCTATGATTTTGCATGTCTAAGATTTTGACTGTAGTAAAATACTCACTCTAAGAATATATGCCTAAGAGAAAGGACATGAAGTGACATGGAGGAGAATAAATAACTTAAGTTTTTTTTTCACACCTGGCACTGATAATGTCAGCAGATTATTCCCACAAGACAGTTTTTTAGAAACAACACATTTAAGAGGACAGAAACACACAACTTGAAAGGAACTACTAATTTAGGCTTTGCAAGCAAAAAGTGCTTACAAAATAGCAGACCTGTAAACAACCAGCCTCTATGACGCAACAATGCTTCCACAGTATCACCTTTATAGCCAAATGAATGCAACAAAGAATTGACACGCAGTCATAATGAAATCTGATGCTAATCAACACTAGGAGGCTCCGACACTAATGTAGTAAGATGGTAAAAAAGATTGTATTTTTGGCTACATTTGGAAACAAATTCATGAAGAAATAATCATAATATATCAAGAATGAGGAACTTACCCAAGATGATGGAAGAGAATGTTGCATGAACTAAATAGGTAGGGAAGGGAGCGCTCACTCCAACTAGTTTGCTTAGATCAATTCATCGAAAGAGAGCCTCAGGGAGTATCAAGTGTCGTATCTACCTACAAACGAGAAAATTTAAATTTAAATTAAATGAATTCATTTAAATTTACAAACAAAGAATAGGTTACTAGATATCCAATATAGACTAATGCATTATTGTTTAAGCCTTTAGTTTCTAGTCATGCACAGCTGTCATAAATTGCTTAAACAACCTTTTTATCAGGTCTGGAAAAACTAATGAAAGATGGACTCTTTACAAAAGTTTAATGAATCAGTATAAGTTTAAAATGATGAGAGCCCCTTCTATAGAAACTTGGTTAGTGATGGCCATAGATAATTCACAAAGGGAAGACAATGTCGAAGTAGAAATATAAATATCTGGCATCTTACAACAATATTAATGGCATCTGAAGGCCGAAGGTCAAGAGTTATACACTATGCCTCGTTGTCAATCTATAATGAATGATATTTTCTCTCAAATTGATATGTTTAGGGACACATTTTTTCATTGAAAAATAAATATTTTTAGCAAGAAATAACAATATTTGTCGCCAATAAATTTGCTGAGTTTTCCCAATAGAAGTAGCGACGAAACTGATGTTTCCTCACTAAATGGTTATTTCAACGACAAAATATTTCTCGTAAAACATGAACATATGGCGAGGAATTGAAACTTTTCTCATTGATGAATTTGAGAAATTTTCCATATTTCACTCAAGCCAATAACGTCGAAAATGAAGTTTCCTCGTTGATTAATATGTTTAGCGACAAATATTTTCCTTGAGAAACACATACTTTTAGCGAGTAATTAAAATCTTTCTCACTAATAAATTTGGTGAGCTTGACATAATTCCCACCAAACAAATAATGACAAAATTAAAAATTTCTCGATGAATGTATTTTTAGCGATGAAAACATTCCTCAATAAAACCTCCAAATTCGTCGCTATTTTCCTTATGATTTACGCGACCACATTATACTATCAATTAGCGACGAATAAAAAAATTTGTCGTTGAATACCACTTTTAACGAGGAATATAGGTTTCTTGCTAAAGTTCATGTGCCATTTTGTGAGGAACGGATATGTTCGCCGCCAAATCCCATATTTGCCGAGGAAAAATAATTCATCGCTAAAATTTTAGTCGCTAAAAGGCTTTTCTGTTGTAGTGTTAATGACCAAAAAAAAAGAGTTGAATATAAAATTATCGGTGTAAATTATTAAAGTGTAAAATTTTATCTATACAAACGGGAACAATTTCTTCAATCTAAGCGTCTTGGATCTTCCAGAACTTCCCCTCCGCTCTCTCTCCCTCTCGCCTCTACTCTCTTTCGGAGCGCCTTCGATGGCCGCCCTCAGCCATCTCCAAATCTCCTCTCCCTCCTTCGCACTCGCCGGCAAGGACCCCCAAGACTAGTGTTGTTTCTTCTCCTCTGTCGACGACGCCTCCTTGCGATCTGAGAAGGAGCTGCTGAAGCCGGCGACAAAGGGCCTTCTTTGTTTGCCCACCAAACCTGCAATTTTAGCCCTCGCCGATCAACTACGCTCTCAGGTTCGTAATAATCTTCACCCTCTTGTTCACACCTTCTGGACTGCATTCGTCGTAGCCGTCTAGAAACCAAGAGTCCTATTTTCCCTCAAATCCCCTTCTCCTTGATCACTCTCTCTGATTTGGAAACCGCTTTGATTCGAGATTGACTTCAATCTTCCATACATAGGGTTTTCATCTGCTTTCGGTGAGAAACGTCTTCATTTGATTTTACACAGGTAATTTGGCTAGGTTTCATTTGATTCAACGTATTTTTATGGTTTGGTTAGGCTTTATTGATGGAATGAAGCAAATCCATTGATACTTTAATCAGAAATTTCGCGAGGTACCCCTGGGATAGTGCAATTTTCGCGAGGTATACAACTCTTTTGCATATTTCAATATTTCACGTGGTGCCCCTCGGGTTTTTAATTTTTTCACCCCGAGCCCTTCCCCGTTAAACTTAACCTATTTCTGTTAGTTTTCAATTGTGAAATTAAAAAAAACGGACACAAAAGCGAGGAGAAAGACCAGATCTCCGCCCGGACAGAGAGGAGAAAGAACGGACAGTGACAAGACGAATGGGCGGAGAGAGAAGAAAGAACGAAAGGTGTCTAGCGGTGGAGGCGGGGAGGAACCGTCTGGCAATGGCGAGGAGTCGTGGTGGAGGAGGTCGAATTTGCCGAGGAGGACGCTGGCGACTCGCGGTGGAGGAGATCCTAGAGGAGGCCGCCGATCACGTCGCTCTTAAGCAAATCTCTACCCTTAACCTCTCTAGTGTCTCCGATTCCGTCCTCCCCCAACACCTCGAGTCCCGCTTCCGCCACCCCAAGTCTCTCCCTTCCTCTCTCCCCCAACAACAATCGCCACCTCCCACCTTCGCCGACTCGCCACCTGAACTCAAACCCTCAGTCGACTCGGCCCCCAAATCCATGGATTCGACTCACAACGAGTTGGATTTGGTGATGGCGAACTTGTTGATGACGGCGAGGAGGGCGTAGCCAATTAGTAGTGTGCTGATGGTATGTTCGAATTTGGGAACCGCCACTGCCTGATTTGATGATTTCTAGGGTTTTGGGATTGTCGATCGAATTGATCTAATTCCCCTTGTTTGGTGATTTCAAGAGTGTTGTATGCTCATTCGGCTATGGAGGGAGACAAAGAGGGAGGAAGATTCGGTGAGAAATCAATGGCGGATCTGGGGACGGGCAGTGATCCTTTTTTTTTTAATTTCACAATTGAAAACTAACAGAGATAGGTTAGATTTAACGGGGAAGAGCGCAAGGCAAAAAAATTAGAAATCCCAGCAGTCCATTGATACTTTAATTGGAAGATGCATCTAATTCAGCATATTATTTTGGTTTGCTTAGGCTCTAAATTGACAAAGGGAACTCGTTCTCATGATTCTTGTGTGCCATCTCCCTCTTCTGTTGATGTGCTCTCCTGTCACCATTGACAAGGAGTATAAGCTGACATCATCGTCGTCGATATCCCACTCCTCTCCATCGTCCATATCTAAGCTGACAAGGAGTCTACCGAACATGTTTTTCACTTTAGTGGCTGGGTGTTTTGACTGCGAGGATAGCTCCATGGATTCAAATGAGCTTCCTCTCAATGTCTCGCGTGAGATTCTTCAAGAAAGTCACATGGTAAGTGCCATCTCTTTTGCCCCTTACCAGAGCGATATATATAAAATGCTTGACCACACACTGTGTTTGGCAAATGGAATATTAATGGAAAGGAACTGAAGAGAAAATAGAGAGGTGAAGAGAAGAAAAATGAAGTATTTTTTAAGATTTGCTATTTGGCAATCATGGGGAAGGAAAGGAAGAGAAACACAAATATGTTGTTTGTTTGGGTGGAATTGAAGGGATTTTTATTGAATTAGTAGTGCTAATTAATTACATATTTTTTTCTTTTTCTTTCTTTAAAAAAATCTCCTCTCACACTTTCTCATGAGATTCCACCATTTTGATGGAGTTTCAAATCCCTTCAAATTCCACGTTTTTTCCTCCTCCTTTTCCAACCAATCTCTTCCCTTCTAAAAGAAATTACCCATCCAAACAATAAATGTATTTTCTCTTCACTTCCCTTCCCTAATAAACCCCTCAAATCCCTTAATCCAAACAGGGTGCAAATGAGATATCATGTAAAACGAACAATCTGTGATTTTGGCACCCCATTTACCTTACATTCTTTACATTTTGTTGTGTCTTGCAGGTAAGAATTATGAGAAAAAAGATTGGTAAGAAAAGCCTTTGACATGATCCTTGGAATATCTATGAGCGAGAACAGAGATGTAAGTAGGCCCCATTTGTTACCTCTCTTCTACTCCTATTCTCCCTTTGTCATCAGGTGCACTACTATTTTTGAAATTTGCTATCAGGTGCACTACTGTTTTAGAATTCTAGTTGTAGATCTATTTTAGAATTCGAGAAATCTCGGGTGTGTTTGGATTCCATTGCATTTTAATTATAATGTAATTATTCTACCTCGTTTTATGTGCGCGTTTGTTTCAAAATTTAAAAAACTCATAAAAATCGAGGTAAAACCGTAATTTAACCAAATAATCACATAAATCGAGATAAAATAATTGCATTATAATTAATACATCGTGAAATCCAAAAAATCATAATTTAAACACCTTAAAAATTGTGTTAACCAAACACCCCCTTATCATTTTGCATTATAAACATAATGCATTTGGAATCCAAACACACCCCTCCTATAATTTGAGGATTGTTCAATTAATTGCACATCATGAATTTGGGGGTGAATTGAAAGGGACAGATGGTAATTGAAAATCCCTAATTTGAGAAGATGGATTTCAAACTGCAATCTTGATTTAGATTCTTATGATCAATCTCAGCTTATCCAGATATATAGCAAACTGTGTTTGGTGATTGCAGGTGAGATGTGTATCGCTGGCATTTTTAGGCTAATATCTTGCACTAAATCAAATCAAATTGATTCGATTAGAGTGGATGTTGAGGATGCAGGAGGTTTGTATACGAGGATATTCAAAAGTTGTGTTAGTTACAGTGTTCTAAAAATCGCGCCTAGGCACCGCCTGGGCGGCGCCTAGGCGCTAGGCGGTAGGGCACCTAGGAATTTTTAAGCCTAGGCGGGCCTCTAGGCGGTAATTCGCCTAGGCACCACCTAGTCTTGCCTAGGCGCCGCCTAGACCCCGCCTAGGGGACGTCTAGTCCTGCCTAGCTCGACGATTATTCAATTTTAGCTTTTAGGCATGTAATTAATCAACTTAGGATTTTTTTATCCCCCATGTTAGGATATATTTGTTTTTGAGTCAAACATATGGCTTTGGATTTTAGAAGGTTTAGAGTCACTAATCGGACGCCTACTTTTGCATTTATTTTCTTTAATGTTAGTTTAAACACGATAAATTTGGGATTTTGAGTGATATTATAGATTATTATTATATTATATGAATTATTTACATATGTTATGCGTTAAAATATAAGGAAATAATTAAGTTTGTTCCAAGTCCGCCTAGGCGCCGCCTGGGCACCCGCCTAACTGCCTAGGCGCTAGGCGGCCACCCACCGCCTAGCGGCCGCCTACCGCCTTTTAGAACATTGGTTAGTTAACCTTGCTTCAACTTGACCGCATCTTGCCACTATGATAGAATGTTTTTTTTTTTGCCTATTAGCTTAATTTGAAGAGTGATGTGCGTATGCACAAAGATGTGGGTTCGAATCCCACATAGGTTACACAATAAACAAGAACACAACAATCCCAAATTGTTAATCATGCACATTATAATCTTATTTATGCACTTTTTAACCTTAATTATGTACTTTTTAATCTTAATTATGCACTTTAATTTGAAATCGTGTTACGGGAAAAAAAAAATTAATTTCAAACTCACATCTATCAGCCTAAATTATGCGAGAGGTGAATCCAAACTCTCAAAAGTAAAAAAAAATTAAAACAAAATTAAAACATCGGTTTCAAAAGCCCATCTTATGTCTCATTCAATCACTTTATGATCTTATATTTGCACTTTTTCATTTTATATTTGCACTGTTTCAAACTAAAATTGCACATTTAATTTCTAAAAATCCACATTCAAACTAAAATTTTATTTATGCACTTTATAATCTTAATTGTGCACTTCATAATCTTATATTTGCACAACATGAAGTTATATTTGAACAACAATATATATGTTATATATGCACAATGTAACATTATATTATTATATATGCACAACTAGACCTGTCAATCGGATCATTCGGGTCGAGTCATTTCGGGTTTTGGGTAAACGGGTCTCGGGTAGATCCGGGTTAACTCAAGATCGGGTTTGGCCCGGTTTCGGGTCAATTTCGGGTTAGTCAAGTTTTTTATTTTTAAAAAAAACTTCGTATTTTAATGACTTTATGATAACTTTAAAATGTAAATTTAAAGATGTGATTGGTAAGTTGTTCTTTTTAGGCTCTATACTCTATAAAATATCAAAGTATTGATTAACTTTTTGAAATTATTTCATATGAATTAGTAATGACTAATGAGTATAAAAGTTTAATTAAAAATTTTAATATTTTAAAGAGTTATTTTAACTTTTTAAAAACGTGTTGAAAAATAAAAATAAAACAAATAATACCAACCGGAGGGAGTAATATATACAATACAAATAAATATAAAAGTTAATTTGAAAAATAATCGAGTGTTTGTAATTATAAAATGTAATAAATTGAAATCTCCATGAATAATTTTAATAATATATAATTATAAATTAATTAATTTTAATAATATATAATTACAAAATTAATTAATTTTAATAATCTATAATTATAAATTAATTAAATTTAATAATATATAATTATAAATTAATTATTTTCATAATATATAATTATAAATTAATTAATTTTAATAATATATAATTACAAATTAATTAATTTTAATACTATGTAATATTTAATTATAAATTATTAATTAATTTCAATAAAATATAATGATAAATTAATTAATTTTATTAATATATTAATTACTAAACTTACCATAATATGACTTTAAGTTTTCTTGGCTTTTTATTAATTTGTGAAAGTATTGTTTTAACAAATCGGGCGGGTCAGTCAGGTCACCTGGTCGAAACCCATTTGACCTAGAAAAATATTGGGTTTTCGGGTTCGGATCCAAAAAAATTTCCGGGTTAAAATTTTCGGGTCTTGACCCAAAAAACTTCGGGCGGTCAGGTCGAGTTATCGGGTCGGGTTATATTTTTACAGGTCTATGCACAACATAATGTTATATTTGCACACCATAATGTTATATATCACTTTATCATCTCATTTATGTACTTTATTATTCTATTATTGCACTTTATAATCTTATTCATGAATTAGCACATCGCTATTCCATTTTTGAGCTAATAGGCTTTTAATTACACATGTTGCATTAAAGTACAAAACTGCCATAAAAATAGCACCCCGTAAAGAAAATTTTTGGTAAGAAACATACTTTACATTATGAAAATGCACATTTATTAATAATAACATTTACTGTATTATTTATTCACTTTATATTTTGGAATATCATATTTTTCACTTTTTAAAATAAAGAAAAAAATGGGATGGAGTAAAATTCTTGTTGCATTTTGTAATCTTATATTTGCACCTTATAATATTACGTGAAATAAAAATTACGGGTTAAAATTTGTAATTTTTATAATTGAAATAAGGCAATATTCGTAGAAATAGAAAATATGGTGAGGCGATGACACTTATCCATAAAATTAGACCCATTTGCCTATAAATTACGCATATTTCAATTATAATTTTTTATAATTGAAATAAACTCATTTATCTATTTACCCATAAGGAATTATTATGTTTCCACATCATAAAGTTATGTTTGCACAACATAATATTATATGTGCACAACATCAAGTTATATTTACACAACAGAAAGTGCTGACACGAAAAAAAAAAAGTTGTTAAAAGAAAAAAAAAACCTTACCCGGGAGGGGGCACATGAGGTTGACATTTTTACTAATTAAATTAGACTCATTTACTTATAAATTAGGTTCATTAGCAATTTACTTACAAAAATTAGGCTCATTTAATTATAATTAGACTCATTAAGAGAATTTTACACCTTAAGCATTTTACACCCTATGACAATTTTAAATTTGAACCTTTGCCTGTGTTTATATATATATATATATATATATATATATGTATATATATATATATGTATATATATATATATGTATATATATATATATATATGTATATATATATATATGTATATATATATATGTATATGTATATATATATATGTATATGTATATATATATATGTATATATATATGTATATATATATACATATATATATACATATATATATATATATACATATATATATATAGAAGAGTTAAAATGTAAAATATCCTTAGGGTGTAAAATTGCTTAAAGTGTAAAATTTTGATTTGGGGGGCGCGCACCTGGAAAATTAGGAAAAAAAACCGGTTTGAACCGGAAAAAAGGAAAAAAACAAAAGCGAACCGGTCCCTTCCACACACGCCTGTGCGTTCGCGAAAAGCCGACTTCGATCGACGAGAAGCTTCAGCTTCTCGCCGGCGATACCAATCAGGCAAAACCAATTGCAAAAACCTCCCATAATCAAAAGGATTCAACGAAGTTCGGTCGAAGATCCCGGAACGAATCAACAACAACAACATCAGAAGAAGAAAATTTCAGAAAAAGGTGCACAATATCTCCGTCCTTATTATAGATTCAAATTAGAATTCGTTACGGTATTAATCTGGCCAAAATTCGCATAATGTAATACTATTTCAGTGTAATTTATGTAAACGAATCACAGATTTTTAGTAAAAATAAAATTAGAGGCAAAAACGAACCTAGGGTTTGAACTTTGAAAAACACAAAAGGTGTAACGGCCCAGAATAATGATTTCCGGGTTACGTTTCAAGGGATGAAACCCCTTGTTCGGATCTTGCAATCCAGGTACGGGTCGAGGTTTCAAACTCATTTTTATGGTCAGTAATAAAGAGGGATTTCGAACCCTGAAAATATCGTTGGGTCGTTGGGTACCCTTAACTTGTCCTAGGGACTAACTCGCGAAATTCATTTCAAACGGAAGCAAGACGGAAGCAAAATTAGGATACAAAGCGCCACGGCAGAGCCGGGTCAAAACCAAAACATAAGTGGATGATTACCATTTATAATGAGTTCGAGATTTAGCTAGGTTCTTCGATTCGCAAAAAGGGAACCCCGTCATATAGACATCGAGCAATCAAAATCTGCAGAAGATACCTTAAGAAAAAAGAACGGGGAAAGGAGTCAGATCGAGCCACTCATGCGGGACCGGCAGCCCTCGCTGAGGCCACATAGTATGTGCTATACCTAATAAAGATGCTCTAATGAAATACGAAAGTCAAACACACTAGCATGCTCCTAGTTATAATAATGTGTAAAAAATATTGTAAAGGGCCCAAGACAATGCCAAGTGGCATATCCCTCTTCTACCTCCACCCCCTTCCGATAGGGCGGAGACTGGCCAGCTCGTGAATGCATTCCATCAATAATCGGGCGGCATGCATGCCTAACCCGCTCCACAATAAAGCCCGCAGGCATCTCATAAAATAAGGAAGTGCATGACTCGATTGACTCAGGGTACCCGATGAGGCTAGGCTACCCTATAACCCTAGCAAAGACTCTAGGACTATCACAGATAACGGCCGTTCTGTTTCAAACGCAATAAGTAAGCAGATGCTCATTCAATTAGTGCCACCTAAACAGGATACTACATGGCATGCTTTTATGCATATACAACACCTAACATAAAATGCAACAACAGGCATGAATGTCCAACCTGAGTAAGCCCCCTAGGGAACTTACCTGAAGATGCAGAGCAACAGGATAATACAAGCAAGGACCCAATGCAAGTCCAAAGCAATCCAAGGCAATACACACCTATCATCAAGCCAATTCCATAAGCTACCAGACCGATATTCATACATACGAGACCCAAGTTCTCAACATACTCAAAACCAACCGATAGTGAAACCGCTTTCCAAAACCTTTCCGATATGATCAACATCAACCAAAATCATTCCTCAAATCAAACCACATTGAGAAAATCGTACCAACCATATTTTCCGAATTCTTAAATCTCAAATTAAGTCAACTCATTATCCAGACAAGTTCTCAAATCATACTTGGTCAAATTTCGACATTAGTCATTTAAACCTTAAAACCAATCTCTCAAAATCACATTATAGAAATAATTACGGCATTTTATTTCAAACCCTTGACTTTAATGTTTCAAGTTATTTAAGACAATGATAACCATTTCCAAAATAAATCCATCTTTATAAACCCCATTTATAAAACAATACTGCCAAATTACTTTATCATTTCTAAACTCATATCACAAAATACATATTCCACATACTATTCTCTTTAAAACAATTTTATAATATATACTAATTTCAGAAAATCCATTTTCATAAAACAACAACAATAATAATAATGACTAACAAAATAAATTACGAACCATATCATATAACCATGTAAGATTATAACGGACAAATCATATAAAACACCAACACACACATAACCTTACAATTTAAACCCAACTCTCAAATCCTTAGAAGGAAATCAGGCCCACACCCTCACTCTGAAACCCGAAAAGCAACCCTGACCCGAAAAGCCCAAAACCAATCCCTCAACCTGTCAAAGAAACCGGATAGAATAGAAAAGGAGGTCTCCCTCCCCAAAAGAAAGAACGGAATGACATATACCGGCGGAAAAAAGGGAAAGAAGAAGAAAATCAGGCCGCCGGCGACTTTCCCTTTCCCACAACCCGAGCTCCCCCGTTCACCCACTCTCTTCCGACACCCAAGGAATAAGAAGAGCAACCGGACAAGGACAATCGAGGAAAGAAGAATGTCACCGAGGTTTGAAGTTCTCCGCCGGAATAGAGAGTCGTCGAGCTCGGTTCGGCCTTGTCGATGATGAGATCTCGCCGTTCAGCGCCTAGGACGATGGAAGGGGGGGTTAAAGGCCCGACTGTACACAGATTCGAGTCAAAAGAAGGGGAAATCGAAGCTTACCGTCGGCGGATCGGAAGATAGGGAAGCGAGGAGCGAGGGCGACCCGATGTCGGCGTTGGCGGCTCCGGGGCTCCGCCTGCTTCTTCCAACGACGTCAGATGGAGGATTTTTGGAGATTCTGCTGCCGGGTGCTGCTCGTAAAAGAAGGATGGAAGTGAAGCAGTTGCTGCTGCTCGGGGTTTCTCGGCGGAACAGGGGCGACGGAGGTGTACGTGGCTTCGAGGGCTCGGCGTCTGACTTTGCATTCGGATAACAGGGCTAGCAAGGGCTTCGACTGCTGCTCAGAAAGGACGGAAGCAGGGAATGCCGGCGGGGACGTGGTGGTCCGACTGCGAAAGGGGAAAGGTGATGCTGGTGTCAACTGTTGCTGCTCGTTCAGAGAGGAAGAGGAGGCGAAGGCGGTGCCGCTGTTGGTCTGGAACGAAGTGAAAAGGAGGGAGTTTGTGGCTAAGGATGTGAAGGAAAGAAGGGGAAATGGGTTTGCTGGGAAACAAAGTGAAAGAGGGGAGGAGGCTGCCTTCTGAAATCAACAACAGGAGGGGGGGTGTTGTATTGAACCAAGTAAAAGTAAGAGAGGGGAGAGTGGGCTCTGCCTAAAATCAGATTTAAAGTAATAGGGGAGGCTCATATTTGTTGATGTTTAGCTACTGCTACTACCGAAAAAAAGAGGGGAAGGAGAAAGTGGTGTGGATGTTTAGCTACAATGGGAAATGGAAGAGCTGTTGTTGACTCGTATATGTTGAATTTGGAATATCTAGAATTAAACCCTTGACCTCGTCCCAATTTGAAATTTTAAATTGGATTTCCAAAACCGAATTAATTGATCTGATAAAATCATGCCGGAATTCATTTTAAGAGATTTTAAATAATCCGATTTAAATTCATTTTTAATTTTTTTTTTTTGAGAATTAGGATTTAAAAATCCGGGCCTTTACATCATCCACCTCTAAAAACAAGTCTCGTCCCCGAGACTAAAATCAAAACAAGGTAGGGGATGAAGTTTGAAATTGGTGAGTCCGAGAATCATGCCGCTGATCCCGTAAGCGCCTCATAAGGGCCCGTATAAGGTCCTCACAGTACACTCGATGTGATCATAATATTCCCAATTGGTCGTAGCAAGTATGCGATATGGGCCCCTACCACACCCTTACTTTGACCTTTCGGTTATATCATAACTCGAAAGCAACTATAGCGCCCCTACTAGGTCTTAGCAAGCATTCTATATGCGCCCCTATAAAATGCTTGTATCCACTTCGTAAGGCGTTATAATATAAGCCCGGGTGTGAAAATTCTCAAAAAGGGATTACGCAATTGAAAAAGATTGGCCTCAAAATCGTTGAAATTCTTGGTAATGTTTATTCTTTAAAATTACAAGTAACTCCTTTTCAGGTTCATCATGGTTGTCATCTAACATCATGCCAGCAGATATAAATAAATCACAAAATCAAGAAAATTCCTCACATCATACCAGTCAAATTAAAACACAATCCCCACTCACCCATCTCCACTCTCAAGCCAAGATTAATCCTCTTCTAGACTCAACAACACTAACTCCGACAAAATCCCCTGAAGAAATCTCAATTCATTTCGATACTCCAATCTCACCCCTCATTCTATCAAGCACTCCCACACACCATCCACCTCTAAGAACCCAACTCCTATCTCTAACTTCACACCCGAGAACCCTCTCATACTATATCCTCAATACTCGCAAAAGTCATTCCCCACTCTTCATATACTACTCAAGACATCACAAGCACCATACCCTGCTAACCACATGGATCCCTCTCTAGCGTCTTACCTCGTAATACCATCGATCATCCTAACCGCCTAGAAGTCTTTTACCACTCATCAACCACTCCACAAAAGAACCCTCACCCACAAGTTAAAAGAAGAAGCAATCATGGACATTATTGCACATAAGGACCACATCATATCAACTAGCATTTATATCAATAGCATCATTAGTTCAACATTAAACATTGCAACTGCGTCGATAAATCTCAATTTACCGTCATGCTCAATCATTATTACAAATCATCATGTACATTAGAACTGTAAGGCACCGAATCATATCATCCTAAACAATAGACAATCAGACAACAATTATTACTAAGTCAGCACATCAACACCTAAATGTCACCATCAAAGCAGTGCAACATAGTTATCAGCATGTTCAGAAAGGTTAGCAATTCAAACGGAGGACACTCCCTCCTGTAAGTCATATCGTACTCGATAGCCGCAATCCTCGAAACATACATGTCCCACCAATACCGTTGATCATGAGGCGTGTGGGTTATGGGCCCACGCTTCCGCCACACTGCTCTATCGCTACCCAATGTATCGCGCATGACTCCAAGTTAGCAAAGATAGGGGAGTGACAAGAGCGGACAACCCCATGTTCCTTTCGGAACCAAACATAGACCAAGGCTAAGAACGACAAGACTAAAGACAAGACTTCGACCCAGGAATAGCACGATGCCCTTATGAAAGTCTATTAGGTTATAATCGCGATAAGTAACATAAATTCATTATGGAGCATATAAATTACAATAACCCACACTAACATGTACCTATCTCAAGGAGAATAACATGCGTGTTCATTCCAAAAGGCACAATCAAGTCCTACACTGATGCATGTGAGACGAGCTAACAGTTTATTATTCCATGAAAGCAGAGATGCCTACTAATTTCAAGCAAATTATGCGGAGCCAGTAATGGTCATGCGGGGTTCAAAGTCATGCGGTATTTAATGAGGGTGACAAATATCATGTATATGAACAATGCACGAGCATGGTACACACATCAACAATTGAATTCAAACATAGCATGACGAGGTATATCATAGCAAACAGATTAAGCATCATACGAGAACATATAAGAGAATCATAGTAACTATCTCATCTTAACACACTGGTCATATAATAGGTCAAGCATGACACGTAATCATATGACGAGATACGTTTAGAAGGCACATGTCCTACATGATACTAGCAACACATGATGTGATACAAGCACAGTCAAGAGTCATTAAAAGGGGGTTAATAGGATGTTCACGAAACATAAGGAATCATCAAAAGTTACAAGAAGGACATCATGGGCAACAGATTATAATCATGCTAAGAACGAACCATCATATGACACATATAAATGTACAATAGTTTATCACATCATAGAACAGGTACAACATGTAATCATTTAGCGAGTCATATTGGAAATCATAAGCCCTACAGGATACTACTAACACATATCAAACATGAACACAATCAAGGTAACTCGACTAAATTCATTCTAGCATTCATACATCATGCGTATGCGAAATCATGGTATAATGTGGTGTGTGATCATGTGACGTGCCAAGTCATACATCTATGCAAGTACAGGAGGATATCATAGAGTAATGGAGAAACACTATCGAGCGATAACATGTAAGCATGCTATGATTAACCAATACGAAAAGCAAATCAATCATCGAATTCAACATCAATTATCTTGCATGAGTAAGACATGTTATGGTGATAGAAGGAGGGAAGAACCACACTATCAGGAACGTAGCTCGAGAGAGAATCAGCAATAATGCAGGCAAGATATAATTCACACGAGTCATAACCAAGGATCCTACATGATACTAAAGGCTCAACATAACATACGATGCATGCATGCACTAATCATGACTACACGCAAGAAATCAATTAAATCACATTCCAACAATACAGAAGCATGAGGAAGGTTTTACAATGTATAACACGAGTTTAAGTAATGGCAATATGACTAGAATACGGGGACATGAGCTCAAACCAACACATACTAAGATAAAACAGGCATTTCTCAAGACTCAATTATACCACATATTCTCCATCAAACGCAAGTAATCACACAACAACACAAATTGCAAAACAATCAACGTTAATTAATCTGACGAATACAGAACAGATGGGAATACTTTAGATTCTTGTTACCAAAGGATAATAAGCATTGACACGTCATCATCCAACATGCTAAGACGATCATTTATCAGCATTCATACAAAGAGGAGTTGATCACACTATCATGCACCTAATCCAGGCAAAACAACAAGCATATAGGTTCATATCTTGTGGTTCATGCTTTCAATTAATTATTAGCGCAATTAATACAATATGCCAAGTAGGCATGCTATAAACAACATACAATCATGATAGAAGACAATACATAACACAAGACTTAAGCAATGTAACTAGTCACACATGTAAATATAACACAACAACTGGGTACCAATGGTTATTCATAAGGCACGTGTTAGAGACTACAAAATCATGTCATGCAATTCAGAGAGAGTCACCATTACAACTGGACAGAGATCCCTAAGGGCAACCATTGACTTTTCCCCGACTGACTTCTCACCCCTCTTTCCCGTGGGACTCTGGTATGACTCTTTGTGGCAAGAAGACACGGGTTAATCGTCACAAGAATCAAGAAATACAACCCAGAAACACCTTACTTTTGACTTAAAGGGACATAAGGAACCACCTTCCAATACTCGCTCAGACAACCTTCACATCCATACATGATTCCCGACACAATGTGTTTACCAACCCAATTCCCCGTGGAAGACACTGACATCCGGGAGAAAGGCTCGATAGACCAGTCAGGGGTTAACAACATAGTGGAAGGGGTTGTTTCACACAAGCTGGGCTTGACCATATGGAAATAAGGGTACTCCCGCTATCCCGTTTATACAGATCAGTCAATACACAACTCATTGTTAGGCATACCAAATCAAATCTCTAGCATAGCAAGCACTGAGCATATAATCAGTTAATAACACTCAATAGTTAAGGCATCCAAATCAGATCCCAACCCATCTGTAAAGAACAAGCTGATATTTCGCCTACCCATTTCCATCTACATCCAATAGGGATGGTCTAACGTCTTTCTACCCACTCGATCCCCTCTTTAGTCGATTTTCCATATTTTATAATAAGTCAAGTTCATTACTTAGTCCAATTTTGATTAGGCATATTAAGTTCATTTTGCCCTTCTTAAAATCCTTTCAAATCCTTTGAAATTCATGGGCGGTTTTCCAAAACATACACTCGACCCTTGCGTACCCGAATTGCACAACCTCGGCTCAGATACCATCTTTGTAACGGCCCAGAATAATGATTTCCGGGTTACGTTTCATGGGATGAAACCCCTTGTTCGGATCTTGCAATCCAGGTACGGGTCGAGGTTTCAAACTCATTTTTATGGTCAGTAATAAAGAGGGATTTCGAACCCTGAAAATATCGTAGGGTCGTTGGGTACCCTTAACTTGTCCTAGGGACTAACTCGCGAAATTCATTTCAAACGGAAGCAAGACGGAAGCAAAATTAGGATACAAAGCGCCACGGCAGAGCCGGGTCAAAACCAAAACATAAGTGGATGATTACCATTTATAATGAGTTAGAGATTTAGCTAGGTTCTTCGATTCGCAAAAAGGGAACCCCGTCATATAGACATCGAGCAATCAAAATCTGCAGAAGATACCTTAAAAAAAAGAACGGGGAAAGGAGTCAGATCGAGCCACTCATGTGGGACCGACAGTCCTCGCTGAGGCCACATAGTATGTGCTATACCTAATAAAGATGCTCTAATGCAATACGAAAGTCAAACACACTAGCATGCTCCTAGTTATAATAATGTGTAAAAAATACTATAAAGGGCCCAAGACAATGCCAAGTGGCATATCCCTCTCCTACCTCCACCCCTTTCCGATAGGGCGGAGACTGGCCAGCTCGTGAATGCATTCCATCAATAATCGGGCGGCACGCATGCCTAACCCGCTCTACAATAAAGCCCGCAGGCATCTCATAATATAAGGAAGTTCATGACTCGATTGACTCAGGGTACCCGATGAGGCTAGGCTACCCTATAACCCTAGCAAAGACTCTAGGACTATCACAGATAACGGCCGTTCTGTTTCAAACGCAATAAGTAAGCAGATGCTCATTCAATTAGTGCCACCTAAACAGGATACTACATGGCATGCTTTTATGCATATGCAACACCTAACATAAAATGCAACAACAGGCATGAATGTCCAACCTGAGTAAGCCCCCTAGGGAACTTACCTGAAGATGCAGAGCAACAGGATAATACAAGCAAGGGCCAATGCAAGTCCAAAGCAATCCAAGGCAATACACACCTATCATCAAGCCAATTCCATAAGCTACCAGACCGATATTCATACATACGAGACCCAAGTTCTCAACATACTCAAAACCAACCGATAGTGAAACCGCTTTCCAAAACCTTTCCGATATGATCAACATCAACCAAAATCATTCCTCAAATCAAACCACATTGAGAAAATCGTACCAACCATATTTTCCGAATTCTTAAATCTCAAATTAAGTCAACTCATTATCCAGACAAGTTCTCAAATCATACTTGGTCAAATTCCGACATTAGTCATTTAAACCTTAAAACCAATCTCTCAAAATCACATTATAGAAATAATTCCGGCATTTTATTTCAAACCCTTGACTTTAATGTTTCAAGTTATTTAAGACAATGATAACCATTTCCAAAATAAATCCATCTTTATAAACCCCATTTATAAAACAATACTACCAAATTACTTTATCATTTCTAAACTCATATCACAAAATACATATTCCACATACTATTCTCTTTAAAACAATTTTATAATATATACTAATTTCAAAAAATCCATTTTCATAAAACAACAACAATAATAATAATGACTAACAAAATAAATTACGAACCATATCATATAACCATGTTAGATTATAACGGACAAATCATATAAAACACCAACACACACATAACCTTACAATTTAAACCCAAATCTCAAATCCTTAGAAGGAAATCAGGCCCACACCCTCACTCTGAAACCCGAAAAGCAACCCTGACCCGAAAAGCCCAAAACCAATCCCTCAACCTGTCAAAGAAACCGGATAGAATAGAAAAGGAGGTCTCCCTCCCCAAAAGAAAGAACAGAATGACACATACCGGCGGAAAAAGGGGAAAGAAGAAGAAAATCAGGCCGCCGGCGACTTTCCCTTTCCCACAACCCGAGCTCCCCCGTTCACCCACTCTCTTCCGACACCCAAGGAATAAGAAGAGCAACCGGACAAGGACAATCGAGGAAAGAAGAATGTCACAGAGGTTTGAAGTTCTCCGCCGGAATAGAGAGTCGTCGAGCTCGGTTCGGCCTTGTCGATGATGAGATCTCGCCGTTCAGCGCCTAGGACGATGGAAGGGGGGGTTAAAGGCCCGACTGTACACAGATTCGAGTCAAAAGAAGGGGAAATCGAAGCTTACCATCGGCGAATCGGAAGATAGGGAAGCGAGGAGCGAGGGCGACCCGATGTCGGCGTTGGCGGCTCCGGGGCTCCGCCTGCTTCTTCCAACGACGTCAGAAGGAGGATTTTTGGAGATTCTGCTGCCGGGTGCTGCTCGTAAAAGGAGGATGGAAGTGAAGCAGTTGCTGCTGCTCGGGGTTTCTCGGCGGAACAGGGGCGACGGAGGTGAACGTGGCTTCGAGGGCTCGGCGTCTGACTTTGCATTCGGATAACAGGGCTAGCAAGGGCTTCGACTGCTGCTCAGAAAGGACGGAAGCAGGGAATGCCGGCAGGGACGTGGTGGTCCGACTGCGAAAGGGGAAAGGTGATGCTGGTGTCAACTGTTGCTGCTCGTTCAGAGAGGAAGAGGAGGCGAAGACGGTGCCGCTGTTGGTCTGGAACGAAGTGAAAAGGAGGGAGTTTGTGGCTAGGGATGTGAAGGAAAGAAGGGGAAATGGGTTTGCTGGGAAACAAAGTGAAAGAGGGGAGGAGGCTGCCTTCTGAAATCAACAACAGGAGGGGGGTGTTGTATTGAACCAAGTAAAAGTAAGAGAGGGGAGAGTGGGCTCTGCCTAAAATCAGATTTAAAGTAATAGGGGAGGCTCATATTTGTTGATGTTTAGCTACTGCTTCTACCGAACAAAAGAGGGGAAGGAGAAAGTGGTGTGGATGTTTAGCTACAATGGGAAATGGAAGAGCTGTTGTTGACTCGTATATGTTGAATTTGGAATATCTGGAATGAAACCCTTGACCTCGTCCCAATTTGAAATTTTAAATTGGATTTCCAAAACCGAATTAATTGATCTGATAAAATCATGCTGGAATTCATTTTAAGAGATTTTAAATAATCCGATTTAAATTCATTTTTAATTTTTTTTTTTTGAGAATTAGGATTTAAAAATCCGGGCCTTTACAAAAGATCTGTCAATTAAAATACATTTGCACTTCGGAAATGCAAAAATTAAAAAGAAAACACTGATATTATACAATACGATCCTCAATTGCATGAAATTGATATGAATATAACCTGAAAGAACTGATATATGAGATTTTGCTGTCTGATCTTAATATTCTACTCTAAAATGTTGGTTTAGCACTGTTGTAGGAGGAACTCGAGTTCAATAAATAATAATATAAGTCAAACCGGATTATGCCCACGCAAATGATTACAAGACTTCCTCCCGATGTAGCAACAGGAAGTCAGGATCGATCCTCGAGGAAGTGTGTCAGCGGATCCTCGGCAGCGAAAGAATCTCACAAGTGGTTGTCGACTTCAGAAGTACTCGACCTCGACTAAGGTTAGTCGACAGGGGCCTGGGTACAGTCGAATTCGAGCAAGCAAAGTCACTGGATTTGGTCGATCTCGAGGAAGCTGCTCGATGTCGAGGAAACTGGTCGTAGTCGAGTAAGCTGGTCGAAATCGAGTAACCTGCAGAGACAAAAGCAACAACGATCTTGCTCGATCGAGAATGCGTAGTCGACGTCGACCAGATTTGGTCGAAATCGAGGAGAACAGAAACTAAACGAATGCAAATTTCGAAATAAACTATGTATGAAAGAGAACTTCCAAGATCGGGGTTTACAACAACGATAACCAAACATGCATAAGGCAAGATAAAGAATAATAATCATGCAATCACATCGAAGGACCAAGCTTTCGCCTTTTCCAACAATTAGACAACTCTTTCAATAAACCCTAATTGTATCTACCAATTTTATGTTTATAATCCAAGTTGTTAACATGGATCTCTATTAAATAGGTAATAAACACATAAAAGGTAGTAGATGCTCAAAACATAATAAATGTTAGATCTTTACCTCGAACACGCATGGCTATCGTCGGGCTCGCCCCGACCCTAGAAGTGGGTGGACTACTCGCTCTTCATCGCAATTGCAGACATCATTGATGGAAAAGAAATTAACTTGCATTAATAAACTAAACAGAGCTTACAACCGATCGAAGCCAACTTGCTCTCGCTCCTTCACTCCTCTCGGCCTCCACTCTCTCTCTCTCTCTCTCTCTCTCTCTCTCTCTCTCTCTACTTACTACCTCCTCTCCTCTTCTAGAATTGAATTAATAAAAATCAGCCCTATAAGCTTTATTTATAGACTTTCAATCCTTGCTAATCAAGGAAGGAAATTCTATCTATATCTAAAGATATAAATCTACTAGGAAATAAATAAATCTAAATAGGTAAAACTAGATAAATCCTAGGGTAATTAATTGTTTAACCCTTAGGATAAATAAAAAGATAAAAAAAGATAAGATCTCTCAATTCTTCACGTGTAAGGAATCTCTTCTCGAAAATATCTCCATTGGATTCGGGATAAAACTTTAAGTAAAGCTCGGAATCGACTTGATGACGTCACTGGACATAGGTCGATATCGACCTCACCTCGTCGATATCGAGTGAATTTTTCTCGACTTCAATTCTGCAGCTCGATTTCGGCTTCCGGGACAAATGTCGAGTCTTTTGGTCGATATCGACCATTGTATGTCGATATCGAGTTGCCCTCTTGTCTGCTGGTCAAATTGAGTCGATTTGGAGATTTTCGACCAAGGTCAAGTCGATATCGAGTAGACTTGGTCGATATCGACCTCCCTTCAGTTCTCAGCATTCTGCTCTGGTCTTGAAAGGCATTTTCCCGAGTCCTCGTTCGTCGGATTGACGCATATGAGCATGCGTTGGAAAGCTCTTTTCGAGGGCTACAACTCTCATGAAGACATCAGAACTTGACTCGGAATGATGAATGTCGAAAAATGGCCTTTTCTCCAGCTGCACCATCCTTAGCTTCTTCATATGTTTTCCTTTAAGCTCCAAAGTGCGTCCAAACTTCTCCAAATTAGCTCTAAACTCCTAAGAATCACATCAAACTTATGTAGACTCCATATATGGCAACATTAAGCATAATTACACAAATTCACTATATTCCCAACCCAAAATAATAGAATAAGAAGCAGAAATAAGTAGAAAAACATGGTATAAAACATGGACATCAAATCACCCCATACTTAAGCTTGCTTGTCCCCAAGCAATAACTTGGATGGTCATTCAGGGGAAGAATTCAAAACTCTCAACATCATAGATTCATTCTTTATATGTCCCTGCAATCAATTACCATCCTCGAAAAGGTACTAATGCCACAAATCCATACATGTGCAATAAAAGCAACATCCACTCACAAAAGGAGGGTTATGCAAAAACAATTTATGTGACAAAGCAAAAATAATCAAGAGGACTTCAATTAAGCACAATAAGGAGTAGATTGGTAAAAAGCTAAAGGTGGGCAATTTTTGGCAATGTGGTGCTAATGATCCGCGGAAATGGAGTAATTCCTAAATTGAATTTCCACATTCCTCCTTCTCAAGATCCATCACCTCTCACTCATCGCTCAATGCTTTTTTTTCAATATTATGCTTTTACCTCTCTAACATCAACACTGCCTTCTCGCGAGTCGCAAACATGGGTGTCATGAATGGTCCTGGATACTTAGTGCTTCGAACTCCTCACCTTGTGTCCCATCTCGCTGAACTATTATCTCAGCGAGCAGGGTCGAACTACCTTTATCTCCTGAGGTGACCGGATTTTTTCCCACTCATTAAATTTTCCATATATTTCAAACACTTCCGCCAAACTCCAATAATGATATATAACAACCCAAACACCATATAATAATCTCCATAATGTGACATCATTCTCAACATAGTCCCCGGATATGAAATAAGGTAAAGAATGGCAATATTTAGATCATGTGGAGCATAGTATAATGCAAGGCATAATACGGCTTTTGTGATACATATAAGCATAGGTAAGGCTAAGGATATAACAATTTGAGCATTATATGGAAATATAAAGTCCTCCACCCTCTTATCATGCAACATGTCAAAAGCAACATCAAATTTTACCTCATTTCATGGTTTTCAATAAAATATGCACTTCATTGTGACTTTCCTTTACTAGGCAATTTCATACTATATCTCTAATGAATCCAATTTTTCATCGTCGAGTTCAATTAAGCTTCCATGACACTATTTCTTTGAACAATTTACAAGCATTGGGAGATGTCTCATAAAACAAACTTTGAGTTTAACAATTATGCACAAAAAAAATTAAAAATTTACTCAAAATTCACCATGTAATAGCAAAATAATATAAAATAGGGCAAATTGCATTAAATAGCACGAACTTTAGGGGTGGTTGCACTCAGCGGCACGAACTTAAAAAAATAAAAAAATAATCACCAACTTTGGTGTTTAGTTGCGACCAGTGGCACGTATACCCCCTATCTCGCTAATGTGGACTAGTGGGGGTGCTTACATGGAATTTTTTTAATTAAAAAGACATATAACGAGATATGAATTAATGAGAATGCTTATATGATTTTTTTAAAAATTAAAAGACATAAAAGAAGTGCCAAAATTATGAAACTAGCTAGGTTCTAATTTTATTTTTTATTTCATGTAATTCCAAATCAAAGATAATTGTGACAAATATAACATTTGCAAATTAAAATTTGGTACTAGTTATTTTAATTTGCAAATGCTATATTTGTCACAATTATCTTTGATTTGGAATTAAATGAAATAACGAATAAAATTGAAACCTAGCTAGTTTCATAATTTGGGCACATATTTTATGTCTTATAATTTTTTTAAAAAAAAATTCATGTAAGCATTTCCACTAATTCATATCTCTCTATATGCCTTTTTAATTAAAAAAAATTCATGTAAGCACCCCCACTAGTCCACATTAGGGAGATATGGGGTATGTGCCACTGACTGCAACTAAACCCCAAAGTTTGTGATTACTTTTGTATTTTTTTAAGTTTGTGCCACTGAGTGCAACCACCCCTAAAGTTCGTGCTATTTTATGCAATTTTCCCTATAAAATATGATAATGAGCTCTTCCCCCACCCCATACTTAGAATATACAGTGTCCCCACTGTATAAAATAATATAAAACAAAGGTAAAGGAAGGAACTCACCGAATAACGCGTTATAGGGTCGAAATTAGGCTGCAGTAGATTGCCAGAAGTCGATATCGAGTAGGTGTAGGTTGATATCGGCTGCAATTCGTCAGATTCTGCTTCTGAAGGCTGGTCGAAATCGGGGCATTTGGTCGATATCGACCAACTCACTCGATATCAAGTAAGGTTGGTCGAAATCGACCTGCTTCTACCTTCTTTTGCTCTGGTCGATTTCTACCTCAGGGGTCGATATCGACTAAGGTCAGTCGATATCGACTAGGTTGCCTCGAAATTTCCACTCGATCCCCGTTTTTTTTTTGACCTGTCTAAAAATATCAACAAAAGATACCTTGCACGAAGTAAAAGAAATATAAAAATATAAAGTAAAACAAAAATAAAATAAAAGGAAAATAAAAATATAAATAGCGGGTTGCCTCCCGTAAGCGCTAAATTTTATGTCTTTAGCTTGACCTACTTCCCTTTAAGCATTAGCCTGGCTCATCCTTTTTCGGAGGTATAGGTGGGTTTGGTGGTTCCTCCGGTGGTGGGAAGCGTGGAATGTCATCCGGGGGCATCATATGGAAAAGTTTAAATCTCCCCGAGTGAACGCACCATGGCTCCACCCATTTATCTTCCTAGGCTTCAGCTGGCCTACATAAAGGAATACATAAAGGAAATTTGCATACCTCATCATCGTATCCCTTCTCCTTAATAGTTGGATTTGGTTGTGTGTCTCCACCACAGCTAACCGGTGGAGAGGGAAGAGATACTTCCACCTTATCCTGCGGAGCTTTGTGCCACTTTGCGAGGACCCCATACTTGAACACGAACATCGGTTGCTCAAAATCGTCGGGTATCGCCTTCACCTTGTAAGGTAAAAGTGACTTTGAAATAAAATGGGCAACGATGTCCGACTTCTTCTTTTCTAGCTCTTCTTCTTCTTGGGGTCCTTCAAATGGTTTTTCAAAGACAGATATCAAAGTTGGAATTGACATCGCGGAAGGACATACCTGGGTATCGACTAGAGATAGATCGATATCGACTAGGCGTTGGTCGAGGTCGACCTCAGGTTCAGATCCTCCTTCTAGCGGGATTGGGGCTTCTTGCGGTGATTTTGACAAATCTTGTAGCTTTCTAAATGCGCGTACTCCCTCAAGCCATGCCTCCTCATCAACCATGTATAGCCATCTCAAATATTCCAATTCTTTTGCATACCGTCTTTCTCTTTCCCTTTCGGCCCATGTTCCAAAACACTAGAAGGTGTTCTGCATCCACCTGTAGAAGAAAACTCAAGGAAAACGTGAGATCTAACTACCTAAGACGCGAATAATTGCTTCCCCGGCAACGGCGCCAATTGGTTGTAGGAGGAAATCGAGTTCAATAAATAATAGTATGAGTCAAACCGGATTATGCACGCAAATGATTACAAGACTTCCTCCCGATGTAGCAACAGGAAGTCAGGATCGATCCTCGAGGAAGCGTGTCAGCGGATCCTCGGCAGCGAAAGAATCTCACAAGTGGTTGTCGACTTCAGAAGTACTCGACCTCGACTAAGGTTAGTCGACAGGGGCCTGGGTACAGTCGAATTCGAGCAAGAAAAGTCACTGGATTTGGTCGATCTCGAGCAAGGTGCTCGATGTCGAGGAAACTGGTCGTAGTCGAGTAAGCTGGTCGAAATCGAGTAACCTGCAGAGACAGAAGCAACAACGATCTTGCTCGATTGAGAATGAGTAGTCGACGTCGACCAGATTTGGTCGAAATCGAGGAGAACAGAAACTAAACGAATGGAAATTTCGAAATAAACTATGTATGACATAGAACTTCCAAGATCGGGGTTTGCAACAACGATAACCAAACATGCATAAGGCAAGATAAAGAAGAATAATCATGCAATCACATCGAAGGACCAAGCTTTCGCCTTTTCCAACAATTAGACAACTCTTTCAAGAAACCCTAATTGTATCTACCAATTTTATGTTTATAATCGAAGTTGTTAACATGGATCTCTATTAAATAGGTAATAAACACATAAAAGGTAGTAGATGCTCAAAACATAATAAAGGTTAGATCTTTACCTCGAACACGCATGGCTATCGTCGGGCTCGCCCCGACCTTAGAAGTGGGAGGACTACTCGCTCTTCATCGCAATTGCATACATCATTGATGGAAAAGAAACTTGCATTAATAAACTAAACAGAGCTTACAACCGATCGAAGCCAACTTGCTCTCGCTCCTTCACTCCTCTCAGCCTCCACTCTCTCTCTCTACTTACTACCTCTTCTCCTCTTCTAGAATTGAATTCATAAAAATCAGCCCTATAAGCTTTATTTATAGGCTTTCAATCCTTGCTAATCAAGGAAGGAAATTCTATCTATATCTAAGGATATAAATCTACTAGGAAATAAATAAATCTAAATAGGTAAAACTAGATAAATCTAAGGGTAATTAATTGTTCAACCCTTAGGATAAATAAAAAGATAAAAAAAGACAAAATCTCTCAATTCTTCATGTGCAAGGAATCTCTTCTCGAAAATATCTCCATTGGATTCGGGATAAAACTTTAAGTAAGGCTCGAAATCGACTTGATGACGTCACTGGACATAGGTCGATATCGACCTCACCTCGTCGATATAGAGTGACTTTTTCTCGGCTTCAATTCTGCTGCTCGATTTCGGCTTCCGGGGCAAATGTCGAGTCGATTTTTGGTCGATATCGACCACTTAGGTCAATATCGAGTTGCCCTCTTGTCTGCTGGTCAAATTGAGTCGATTTGGATATTTTCGACCAAGGTCAAGTCGATATCGAGTAGACTTGGTCGCTATCGACCTCCCTTCAGTTCTCAGCATTCTGCTCTGATCTTGAAACGCACTTTTCCGAGTCCTCGTTTGTCGGATTGACGCATATGAGCATGCGTTGGAAGGCTCTTTTCGAGGGCTACAACTCTCATGAAGACATCAGAACTTGACTCATAATGATGAATGCCGAAAAATGGCCTTTTCTCCAGCTGCACCATCCTTAGCTTCTTCATGAGTTTTCCTTTAAGCTCCAAAGTGCGTCCAAACTTCTCCAAATTAGCTCTAAACTCCTGAGAATCACATCAAACTTGTGTAGACTCCATATATGGCAACATTAAGCATAATTACACAAATTCACTATATTCCCAACCCAAAATAATAGAATAAGAAGCAGAAATAAGTATAAAAACATGGTATAAAACATGGACATCAAGCACTTATATAATTATAAGTTGCACTGTTGATAGATTGATGGCATTGGTTAAAAAAATTCAATTTATCTGATAAGTTTTACAATCCAAATTACATATTGCAGAAGATATGGAGTGTGTAACAGAGTCACCTAATGAAAACATAGAATCCTCAGCTGCTTCGACTACTGCAATCGTTTGTGCAACACCAATCAGTGTTGATGCAGGCAATGGAATAAATATCAATAATCTGATAGTGCAACATCAGCTACCATACAGAGTGTTTGTGACACCAAACAACACGAAGTATTGGATACCCATTTGCAGTGAAGAATTAGAGCCAAAAGATGGAAAAGTATTTCAGACATTGAATGAAGCTGTGAAGGCATATAAAGATTATGGATATAAAGCGGGATTTGATGTAAGACATGGTATAACAGTTAATGTTAAAGGTGTAGAGCAACTGAAGTACTTATACTGCAACAAATCAGGATACAAGAATGAGAAAGAGACAAAGAAATTAAGAAAAAGATTATCTACACGAGTTGGTTGTACTGCTAAGATAATATACATATATGTACCTGAGCAAGGATATGTGGTGAAAAAATTTGAGGAGAAGCACACACGTCCTTTTGTTGATGAGATTTGCAGGGTATACATGAAGAGTAATAGGAAGATGCAAAGCTACCATCAAAAATTTGTACTTGACTGTGCAAAGCAAAGAGTTGGACCAGCAAAAGCATACAGATTATATCAAGAAATGGTGGGAGGATATAGAAATGTGGGTCCAACAACAATTGATTTCAAACATCATAGAAGAGATATGCACTGCATTCTATTTTGCTTTTGATGTGGACGAAGACAATCAGTTGAACAGATTGTTCTGGTGTGATGCAACAAGCAGGAAAAACTTCTCATTGTTTGGGGATGTTATTTCATTTGATTCAAAGTACAACACAAACAGATATTACAAAGGATTCATATTGAACATTTACATACCTCATATGTGTAAGGACTGTCATAGATTTTAGTTATAAAACAGAGAAAAATACTGATTGCCTGCTTTAGTCACAAATATAATAACCAGACTGCACAGATATCATGTATAGATGCACAAAACCATATATATTATGCACTGCTAGATTCAAAAAGTGGACAACCACACAGGCTCGTGATCTTTTATTTATATGCATCTGTGATAAAAACTTTGCACATGTTTCTTTTAAAATTAATCTAATGTTCACAAATTTCTTATATTAAAGGTACAAAATGGTGTTCAGTCACTTCACAGCATATGACCACCATAAATCATTGGTGCTGGTAGCATCAGGGCTTTTGATGAACGAGAATGTTGACTCATATGTGTGGTTGTTTGAACACTTCAAAAATGCAATGGGTGGAAGTCCTAGAATTTCCACAACAGACCAAGATCCATCAATGAAGATTGTTGTTCAAACTGTATTCCCACAGAGGCTAGACGCAGATTATGCATGTGGCATATCATGGACAAGCTATCTCAGAAAATAGACAACTCATTGAATGGATACTTCAAATTCAGTGACAAGTTGAGGAGTATTGTATGGAACAGGAAGAGTATGCCAGAAGAATTTGAAAAGGAGTGGAATGCCTTAATGGAAGAGTATGGAATGACAAGTCACTCGTGGTTGAGTGAACTGTATAGAATCAGAGACAAGTGGATCCCTGCATATTTTCAGAATGTGAAGCTTAGTGGATTAATTAAAACGACATCCATTTCAGAGAGCATGAACAGCTTCTTTCGTAAGTTCTCCAACTGCACTGCAAATTTAATTGAGATTATGTTGTATTATGCAAGTGGAATTGAAAATCAAAGGCATCTTCAAGGGAAGAAGAACTATGACTCTGAAATCCTGGAACCAATTCTGATTTCACCACTTCCTCTAGAAAAGCATGCATCCACTGATCCACATTATACACAATAAAATTGTGGGGGAAATTTCAGGAAGAATTGCAGGGAGCATTGTACAACTGCAGAGTGACACATGTGACAGAGCTTGAGGAGTTGGAGATATATACTCTCAAGGAAAACAGCAAGATATACACTATTGAGCACAAACTTGAAGATCATGATTGCTGCTGCTCTTGTAACTTGTTCAAGAGGTTAGGATATCCATGCCGACATATATTAACTGTTTTGAAGGATATACAACTTGAGAAGTTTCCAGAAACACTATTGTTGACTTGTTGGACCAAGGCAACAACTTTGAGCAATGTTTTCACATTGGATGATGTTGTCGTGAGACAGTCAACTGCAAAGCAAGAACAAAAACTCCTCTTGACAAATATGTTAGCTGAATTTCATTCTTGTGTGGACTTAGTTAAGGACAATAGTGATCAGATTAGGCACTTAACATCTGCATTGACAAATGCAAAAAAAAAAGAGCTCCTACAAAGTGCACAAACATCAGCATCTTCAACGGCTTCAAAGTCTGGTATGTATGATGAGTTTGATGGGGCAACCCCAGATTACTGATTGCTTATTTACACCATTTTATAAAAAATAGTGCACAAATATACATTCAAAGTATACTGATTTTAATAAGTTTGTTAACTTGAAGGTATATTTGATGAGTTTGCTGGAGTAAGCCTCCCGAAGAATGTGGAAATAAGAGACCCTAAACAAGCAAAGACAAAGGGCAGTGGGAAGAGACTTAAAGGCGGGAAGGAATCGTCAATTCAAACACAGAAAAAGGGAAAATGAATATTCTCAATCTGCCATTAATATGCACCTCACAACAGCAGGACATGCCCATTAAGGGAAACCTAATATGAATAATAATCACAATTTGTGATTGACTTATATAAATGCACTTTATTATTAGAAAAATATTATACTTTGAGTTTTTTTATTCAGATATGTTCTGTAACAACTTTTATAAATGCACTTTATATTCTGTTTATTACTCTCTCCGTTTTGTATTAAAGGTTGTTTTGAAGTTTGACACTTTTGTTAAAATTAAATAATATTTTCTTGTGCAGTCCCATCATTTATTCTAATTTGCTTGATACTATAAACAATAATTATTTTAAAGAAAAATAGGAAAACATCCCGAATTATCAATTGATACAAAGTATAACCTCTTACACCTATCTTACTTAGGTTCATCATTTGCGACTTGCAATATTGTGAAAATTTTGGACAATGTGTAATTCAGATAATGATGGAAGTTCCATAGACTCTACTGCACCCATCTTATCAAAAAATAAGTACTTTTTAATTAATGTGCAAAATCTCTAAACATCCATAAAAGAAGAACAACAACAGTAAGAAAGGGGATTGTTTGAAAACAGACCTATAAAAACATAGTTACTATATAATGAATTTTAAAAACTAAAAAAACAATAAAAAAAATATAGCAAGAACAAATAAAAGAAATGTCTTTTTTTTTAAATGTGAAGAATCAGGGGAAAAAAATAAAAGAGAATAAAGGAGTCTCCAACTAAGAAGAAGTATACAAACGGTTACTTATGCATGAAAATAAAAAATCTGAAATAATGATTGCGGTTATGGGAAGTTGGGAAATATTAAAAATTTAAACAGGTAATGATTACAGATACAGGAAGTTGAAAGGGGTAATTGGTGTTGTAAGAGGAATTCGAGACTTGCAATTCAAAATATGAAATAAGTAAAGCAAACCGGATTCCGTCCCTTGCAAATGATTACGAGACTCCCTCCCTATGAAGTAGTGGGAAGTCATGATCGATCCACGAGGAAGCGTGTCAGCGGATCTCAGGTAGCTGTAAATCTCACAGGCAGAAAAGCAGAAAGACAGAAATAACAAAGCAAAAGCAGAAAATAAAGCAAAGACGGAGACTGGTCGATATCGACACGAAGGTCCTCGATATCAACAAAGCACAGTGACGACAGAAAGCAAACACAGACACAGAAACTCGATCTCGACAAACTTCTACTCGATATTGACTAAGTGCTATTCGATATCGACTAACAATCCCCGAGATCGACAAACAGCAGAAACTTTAAATTGCAAATTCTCGAACACAGAACTCCGATTTTCAACGAAATAAATCAATATACTAAAAGATTTCCAAAGCCAGGGTATCAACACCACAACGATAACCATGCAAAATAACACATAAAGGCATAAAAGATCATGCTTTCCATCAAATAACTTTCGTTATTAACAAATAGGAATATAGAGGCTTTCGCATAAACCCTAATTGTTACTAACCCTTTTTCACATAATTAACCCAAGTTGCATTAAGATCACTTTCGCTTCAATAATACAAACAAGGATCACCTTCAACTCTCGCAAAAGAATCATGCTCATAGGGATAGAAGATGAATTACATAAAAAGATTGTACCTTTACCGCATCACCTTACATGGCTACCGTCGGGCTCACCCCGACCCTAGAAGTGGGTGGACTACTCGCTCTTCATCGCAATAGCAGACATCTTTGATGAAAAAGAACTAACTTGCATTAATAAACTCAAACTTACAACCTCTTCTCCTTCTCTCTCTTTGTGACTAATTGTCTCTGAAATTGAATGAATAAAAACCAGCCCCTAAGGCTTTATTTATAGTGCTCAAACCCCGCTAATCAAGGAAAGAACATCTTATCTATATCTATATCTAAATATCTAAAGGCTTAAAGATAAATAAATGGAATAAAGGAATTAAATCCAAAAGGGAAATAAATCTAAAGTAGGTAAATCTTCCATGTGTTGATAGATCTTGATATGCCTTAATAGATGTGGATAGATCTCGGCAAACTCGGACTCCTTCGGCCCCAAGCAAGCCCAAACCGCGTCGGACAGCTCACCGCATAACGCGGCTCCAGAAGGCGCTCCTCGATATCGACTAACTCTACTCGATATCGAGTAAAGTTGGCGTCGACTTCGCTGGTTGGGCATCTCGGGTAGCTGGTGCTCGATCCGGCTCGGAAGTGTGGTGTTGGGGTCCTCGATATCGAGTAAAGTCCTCGATATCGAGTAAGCTGTGACGACTTCTGCGTTGCTGGTCCTGGTCGAGGAACTGCTCCTCGACACTGGCTCGGACAGGCGCTGCTGATCTTGTCGATATCGAGAAAGCTCCTCGATATCGAGTAACTTGGTGCTTGGCATGTCCAGTCCTCGGCTTCTCGACTTGGTGTGGCTTCCTCGACTCCGGGCATAGCTTCATGGTGTTGTCGATATCGAGTAACCTACTCGATATCGAGTAGGCTTGTGGAGTCGGGTTGGCTCTGGCTCTCAGCTCCTCGATCATGCTTTACTCGACCAGCACTGCTCGGACATCCTTTATCGATATCGAGTAAATGAACTCGATATCGAGTAACTCTGGGTTTCTAGCTTGATTCGCCCTGGTTTAGCTGCTTCCTGACCTTGGACTTCTGTAGTTGATTTCCGAGCTTTTCCAACCTTTCTCATAACTGTTGTAAATTGCCTCGAATTCTGCGAATTTAAACAGAAACTGGTGTAGATTCCATAATTTGGCAAATAAACATAAACTACATAGATTCTGTATTATTCTAGCCCAAATGCATGAAATGTATGCAGAAAACGATATAAAAGTTACTGTAAAACATGGCAAATTCAGCTCACAACAATTGGCTTTGGAAAACCGCCGATTGGATAAAGCCAATCAGATGATGGGAGTTGAAGAGCCAAAACCGCCTATATATACAAGGAATCCTCCATCATAACACAACACACAACACGCCTGAAAAGAAATCTTCCTCCCTTACCCATCAAAAACAAAGAAATATCCAACCTCAAAAGAAAAAAATGGAAGGATTCAACCCATATGTTTTCTGCGAAGAGTACTACAAAATCAATGAGCAGATAGACAAGTACTTGTACCCAGGGTACCATATGTCTCTTCTGGAAGAAGCTGCTGAGACAAACACAGAGACCAAACACCTACAAGATCTTGGAGGCAACTGCAAATTGGGAGCAGGAACTACTGGAGACGGTAAGTTATCAAAACTTTAAATAGTATGATTTAAAATAAGATTCCAAAATTATTAAACTTTTGAGTATAAAAATTTATGTAGTTGCAAAAGAAACAAGAGCAAGTGGAGGAAGAACTGGCGCAGTACAGACCCTACGTGACTGAATGCATCAGGGAGGTCTTTGAAGAAGAAGACAAGAGGAGAAGGAAGATTGCAAACTTCCTTGGAAGATAAGCACTCAAGGGCAGGAAGAAGAAGAATGTATTGTAGTATATTTGGCTATGTATTTTGAGTTTAAAATGTCTGTATTTCTTTGAAGAAGAACTGGCGCAGTACAGACCCTACGTGACTGAATGCATCAGGAAGATAAGCAATATTAATCATATATTTTATTTAAAATGTCTGTATTTCTTCTTAATCTGAAGTTTAAGTTTGATACAATGGTATTTTGAGTTTAAAACAATTATGAAGTTGTAACTATTAAGTTTAAAATATAATGAATGTATTGTAGTATATTTGGCTATGTGATTGAATGCAACAGGTAGGTCTTTGAAGAAGAAGACAAGAGGAAGAGGAAGACTGCAAACATTCTTGGAAGATAGGCAATCAAGAGCAGGGAGGAAGGAGAAGAATATGAAGAACTCAGAATTTAAGATTATTATGAATATTAATTGTAATTTTGAATTTTATAATATTAAGGATTTCAGTATATTTGATATGTAACTGTAAAATTAACTGTAATCTCAGTTAATATTATAAATATAAACTGTGATTTATTTGCACAATATATTGTTGTCGATGCACAATAAGATGTTACAATTGCACAGAACAAGGTTACAATTGCACAACACAAGGTTACAAGTGCACAATAACAGTAGAATAGAAATTGGAATTAAATGGGATTTTTAAACCATATAAAACGCACACAAAGTCAAATATATTGACAAAAAAAACAAAAAATATAAATAATAATAGATTTAAAGTCAATTAAATAAATAAAAAACATTATATTTTAAATATGCACAATAAGATGTTATATTTGCACAAAACAAGAATGTGATTGCACATTATCATACTGGGCATTTAATAATTGCACATAATAAATTTGTAATTGCACAAAACGGGGATACTTGTGCACTACAAAAGTAGTAAAAAGAAATTGGACTTAAATGTGAGTTTTACACTATATAAAATGCACACAAAGTAAAAGCCATTCACTAAAACTAGAAAAAATAAAAAAAAATAATAGATTTAAAGACAATTAGATAATTAAAAAGATGATATTACATAAATAAAAAACACTTTAGTACATATGCACAATAAGGTAGTATAATTGCACAATACGACAATGTGATTGCACATATCATACTGGGCCTTTATAACTGCACATAATACAGTTATAATTGCACAAAACAGGGGTACTTTTGCACTATTACATTAGAAAAAATAAATTAGACTGAAATGTCAGTTTTAAACTATATAAAACGCACACAAAGTCAAAGGAATTCACAAAAAGCAAAAATTAAAAATTAAAAAAAAAAAGAAAATAGGAATCCAGACCGATATAAGACAGCAAACAGGGAAAAGGACACCAACATAAAAGCATGAATAGATAGACATCTCAATTATAAAAAATAAAGAGCATTATATTAAATATGCACAATAGGGTGTTAAGGTTGCACAACATCACAGTATAAGTCACATATTAGTATTAGGCTTGCACATGACTATATAATAATGTCACAACATAAAGACATATAGGTGCACATTTAAATGTGAATTTTAAAATAAATAAAAAACGCACAAAGATTTGAATTCATACAAAAAAACCCACAACGATATATATAATGCCAACAGGCCCAAATGCACAAACATAGAGTAAACTAGACAAAGGCAACCCAAAAAGGGCATCGCAAAGGGTTATACATTACAAGACATGTAGGACACAAAATTTGTATACCCTCAAAAGTAATAATTCTCCAGGAAATACTAATGTTTGTTAACTACTAGTTCCTATCCCATCCATCCAACCGCAATTTCAGAGCATGAACACCTTTTAAGGTCAAGGATGCATGTGCCTTAGCTTGAGCTAAAATTTCAAATCGCAATTCATTGACATCAGAACAGATTATGTCAGTCATGTACTTCACACGCAGCTTTGAGATGTTCTTGTCACTCCCTTGGTCAAAACCACACTTGAATCCCTTCTCCAATCCCACAAATGCCTCCATATGGCGCATCATACAAATACCAGAATGGGAACGCTTTTTTTCACCGGCCCAGGGGAGATAAATGTGTGATTGACCACAAAGAGAAGCTAAGTCTGCTTTCTTCGAACATCCTTTAGACCTCAAATAATTAATCAAGAAATCATGCTACAAAAAAATATAAATAAAAGAAGAAATTACTATAAATGACAAACTGAAAATAAAATTAACAAAAAAAAAACAATAATAATAATAATAATAATAATAATAATAATAATAATAATAATAATAATAATAATAATAATAATAAAGGGACAAAAAGGAAAAAAGGGACAGATAAGTATGAAAACTAACCAAAGTACCGACTGTATATTGAAAGATGGAAGTAGAATTTGGAGTATCCCTTGACACATCCAGGAACTGAACAGCTTTCATTTTCAGATTAAAGACTACCATGGAATAGATTGTCGCATGATAAACACCAAACACAAACTATAAAAAAATATAAAAAGAACAAGTCAACAAAAAATAAATAAAGGAAGAAAAAGAGTAAGGTAGATTAAACAAAAAGAATTAAAAAGCATAAAATAAAATTTAAACTCAAATACCATATCAACATCTTTCAGCCGAATGTGAGAAGCAGCAGCCAATTAAGAATCAAGACGGAGATTAAATTTTGCAAAACAGTCATTAAAGTCATCTCGAGGGGGATTTAGGGCAAATTGCTGGAAAAAAAATACAAAATAAAGAACAAGGAAATAAACACACGTAGAATGGTAAAAAAAATAGAAAAAAAATGATATGGAAAATAAAAAAGAAAAATACAACTTACAGAAGACACAATAGATATAAAAAGCCTTGATGGAGAAACAACACTTCTGTATTGTTCTTTATGATTAAGGACAGAAGCCCATGCCCTCACAATAGAAAAAGCCACTTCAAAATCTTCTTCAAGGGATTTAAAATCAGCTCTAATAACTTCAACAGATGAATTCTTCAAAAGAACTTCACTGCAATAGGCAAACAAAAAATTATAAAAAATAAATATAACTCACAGAAACTTAAATATAAAAAGATAAGTAAAGTAAAAAAAAAGACTTACACATCAACAACCCTAGAATAGTAAGGACTCTTCAAGGAATCAGCAGGTTTTGGTACCCTCTTACACCTAACATCTTTCTCAATTTGATCTTGCATAGAAACATTTGAAACAACAGGGAAACCCCTAGTAGACCTACGTAAAGGCAAGACAACAGGAGACTTTTGCTTCCTCTTAAACACTTTAGGAGTTGCACAATGAATGTCACTTGATGTTGATATACCTAAAGAAGAAGCATCATCTCCACCAGAATATTCCTTGACAATATGGACAACAGAGGCAGGAACACCAGATACACTATCGACAACATTCGGTGCATCTCTGATATCTTTTTGTGCATCAGTATTGGAGTTGGGTGCAGGGACAAAACCCTTTTGTGCAGACTGATCAGACTTGGCAAAATCTTTAGCAATTTCCTCTTCAGTAGATTTTTTTTTGAGATTGGAAGGCAAGATCAGAACCAAAAAGATCAAACGATGGCTCAGCAGGAAGATTCATACGCATAGTCCCCTTACCCTTAGCTACTGCAGAATCACCCTTCTTCCCAGCATCACATTCATTCTCAAAACAAACACCACCAAGCCCACCTCCAGCTACATTCCCAACTAAACCAAAAGGATGATCAGCCTGACCAGACGATTTCATCTTACATTTATTCATGTAAGCTAACTCAATTGGAGCAAGAGCGTCCAAAAACACAGGATCTGACCATAAAGGATCATGGGTGGAAATCCAGACAGAAGCAGGGGATTCACCCAAATCAGAATGATCTGCAAGGGCAAAACCACCCTTATCACCCTCAAACTCCAAACCCATCAGCTTCTTGGCATCATTACTAAGTGTTTTAACCATTTCATTCTCTTTAAACTCAGGAGGAATTTTATCAGCCAAATCAACAAACTCAGATATTGAAGTAGCAAGGGCAACAGTTTTTTTAGCAAAGGATTGAATAAAATTCTACAAGGGAAAAACACACAAACAAAAAGAACCAAAATCAAATAAAACACCAAATAATATTATAAAAAATTACTTATATATAAGGAACAACAAAAACCTCAATAGGAGATTATTTTTTTCAGAAACGGATGGATTGCTAGTAGGAGCAGCACATGGAGAAATAGGTTGATATGCAGGAACAGATTGACATTCCTCAATTCTGCCACGTCCAAAGCCTCCACTGGAAAGATCATCATCCTCACGCTGACGAAGCATAGGTGATGTCAAACCCATAAAAATAGGGGAAGACCGAGTTACTCTCCCCAACAAAGTACTTGAGAATAACTTCACCCTATCAATATAAAACAGCTAACCACCACAAAAAAAAAAAAACAAAAAAAAACAAGAAAACAGATAAGAAACAAATTATTATAAATACAAGAGATGATGCGATAATAACACAACAGAATAGTATAAAATGCAAAAGATAGGGTCAAAAAAAATACTCACAATGAGGAAGAGAATAGGACCTCTAAACTGACTGGTCTTGTTCTTTTCCCAAATTTTCTTTGAATCCACTAAGCATTCAAGAACAAAAGCACACCAATTCAATTCTTTGAAGTCCTCATTTCCACATAAAACTTTAACCAAGCTGTGATTAACATTGCCATTTTGGATACTGTCTATAAGCAATGAATGAAATAACACAGCAAAGTTGAGAGCAAATTGATCGCTAGCAGCAACATCAACAACCATATGATCAGTAAGAACATATGGATTAATGGAATCTCCAACAGAAAACAAACTCTTCCACTTCGTAAGAATATCTGACTTCTCTTTAGAAGTTTTCCTACATATCAAATTCTTGCCCATAGGCAAGCCTAATGTAATATGGACATCAAGTTCAGTAATATCTAACTTACTTCCATCAGCCAACTCCAAGCAACATCTATTCGCATCAAACTGCTCAACCAACCAATGACAAAGACACAGAGGAAGATAATGAATATCCAAATTTAATAAAAAACCAAAACTTATCCTCTTGATACAATCCTTCTGTTTATCATTAAATCTAGCCAATGCACACACAAACGCATGAGGATTTGACCTTGTTTTCAAAGAGGGGTATTGATTAGCCCTTCTAATCCTTGGCTTCTTAACAAAAACAGCACCAGCCCCAACATCTTGGGGGCAGTTGTGGATTGGAGTGACACATCAGAGGCTACAGACTGCACATTAGTCCCTTCAGATTGCAAATTTTCTCCAACAGTTGGTTGCCCTTCCTTCTCAACAGGAACACCAACTCCAGAAGGGACATCATCAGTCACATTAGGCGGGAAATGAGTAGACAAAATTTCAGGACTGGGAGCTGAGGAAATACCATGAGACACATCTTTGGATAAACCACCTATACTATTACCATCTTCCCTTGATTTACGTAGGAGAGGCACATTATCTTCTGGTTCGATATCTAGTGACACCCCTTCTCCATCTGATATAGAAAACCCAGGGGAATCACGTGCCAAATCAATAGCTTTAGGAGCAGAGCGGGGGGGGGGGGGGCGAGATTTCTTAATACGTTTTGAACGATAAGACAGAACAGCTAGAGATTCACCATCAACCTTAGACCTTGTTTGTTTACCTATAAGGAATAACAGATCAAAAATATAAACAAACATAAAAACCCTAACCACCAATAAACTGAACATAAATAGCAATAAATATATAAAATTGACAAAGGACAAAAAATGAACACCAAAAATGAACATAAACCGAACACAAAACAGAGTATAAACACAAATACACAAAGAACATTACTAATATCAAACACCTAAGATCATAAACGACTATAAAACAAAAAATAGAGAAACAAACAACGGATAAATCACCGAAAAAGAAAATGAAACAGCTTGAATAGACAAAGGAACACAACGTTTGCACAACTACAAGCACTGAGACATAAAATCGTTGGAGAAAAGGGGAAAACAAAAAACGCACAAAATCAAAGTAAAAAGAAAACCCTAACAACCAGGACAAATTAAATAGGAGGGAGTAACAGGAAATCAATGGCGTGCTTACTGAAGAGCTCGACATTATGAAACGACGACAACAAAGACAACGAAAAAAGATCGTCGGAGATCAAGGACGCAGAGGAACGAGAAATCGAACGAGAGAGAGAGAGAGAAACGAAGATCAGAGCTGAAGAGGATCTAAACGAAAACATATGAAACAGAAATAAAAAAAAGGGACAGCCCAACGCAAAACAGGCCCATCTCAATTCGGGAAAGAGTAATCCGAGCCCAATGGTGTTAATTAGGGAAATTTTACACCTTAAGCAAATTTTACACCCTAAGGATATTTTACATTTGAACCTTTGCCTATATATATATATATATATATATGTATGTATGTATGTATGTATGTATGTATGTATGTATGTATGTATGTATGTATGTATGTATGTATGTATGTATGTATGTATGTATGAGATGGAAAAAGTCTGTGGTAGGCCACTTTAAAATTAATTTCGACGGATCTAGGCTTCAAAGTGGAAGTTCTACTGTAGGGTTTGTCATCCGAGATTCTTTCAAATCGATCTATTCCTATTGGAGGTTTCATTGCGACTCTTTCCCGTTCTTGATGGCAAAAGCGCTAGCACTCCAATCCAGTATTGTGATGGTCAGAGAACTTAGCCTCCGACGCATTAAGATCGAGGGTGACAACCTTACGATCATCAATTCCATCATTGACAAGTGGAAATGTTCGTGAGAGATCGAGATGATCGGACGTCACACATCTTCTTCGGCTCTTTGAGTGGGTCTACTTACAAGCATGTCTTCCACGAAGTCAACCAAGTGGCAGACAATGTGGCTCAACTTCGACATGCAATGGACCACAATGCACTCATGTCTCACCTGAAGCTCATTTCTCTTGTTCCGAAAGATGTCATTGGGTGGTCAGTCAGCAGGGTCTGACACCTCCTAAATCCTTACCTTGTATAATAATAAGGGTGATAGTTGGTAACCTTGTCTAATACTACCTCCGATCCACAAAGGATATCGTTTAACTTTTTAACACATATTTTAAGGAGGTAAAAATTATATAAAATATCAACTTTTTTAATATTATTTTTTTACAACTTAATATTTGTTGGTAATAAGTATTAGATTATAAAAAAATAATAATAAAAAAGTTAATATCTTATATAGTTTTTAGCTCCTTAAAATACGTGTTAAAAAGTCAAACGACATCCTTTGTGGATCGAAGGGAGTACCTCTTATCACCCCTGCAAGACTTTTGTATTTTTTTCATTTTTTAAATGTGAAGTCGTGCTTTACTATTTTTTTTGTTCTTTATAATTTTAAAATACAAAAGTGAAATAAATGCAGATTAAACCCGCTTTTGTCCGAAATTGATTATAAATTAAAACGCAGTTTCAAACCGTATTTCTTTCGTTTATTTTTTCCCCACTTTTCCTATAGTATCAAATTTCAGGGTTGGTGAATGAAATGCAGTCTGAGACTGCGTTTATTTGTCAAAATGCAAAAAAAAAAGTTAATATTTTCGTAAATATTTTTAATGTGTGAATATTTTGATAAATAAGTATTTTTGAGTGAATATTTTGGAAAAATAATTCTCCATATCGTTTTATATTATTACAATATGAAAACACAAATTCATATATAAGGGTAAATATCGTCGCAAAAAATAGTTTACCAATCTTGTACATATCGTACTGGTACTGCACTAGTTTGGTTTTAAAATAGACTAGTATATTGACTTTCAGAGTAGATAGGCATTCTTTCGACTTAGAAAACCAATATCGTCATTTTCATGCAAAAATATCTATTGGTTCTGAAAGATAACATCATGATCACACGCTTAACAAAATTTTAACCATGCGTATAAGACCATCTATAAGGTTTTTGTAAAGGCCCGGATTTTCAAATCCTAAATTTCGGAAAAAAAAGAAAATTTAAAAATGAATCTAAAGCGGATTTAATTCAAGTAATTCAAGAAAAATCCGTCTTAAAATTAATAAATTAAACTTGAAATTCTTAAAGCGAATTCCGACCCAAATTTTTTAATTTAGCGATTAAATCCGTCTTTCTCCTCGGGATTCGAAAATTCTTTCCGTCTCATATCATCAATTCTTACCCAAATCTCTACAATTGATCCCATATTTGACCAATTTTCTTATCCAACTCACCTCCTCCTCTTTTGGGTAAAATCTTATCTATGCTTTCCCCTTCCCTTCTTGATTTCAATTGTTTTGGCAAACAAACAAACCCTTGCAATTTGACCAAAAGCAAAGCCTATTGTATCAACCTGTTGAACAACCGAAGACAGCCCAAAATCAGAAGGGCAGCCCCCCTTTCTTCATTTTTCACAGTTTCCGTTTCAAAATCAACACCCCTTCCTCACTTCTTCTGTTCCCCTTTATCCCCAAGAGCAGCCCTGCTTCCGTTGTTCGATTGAGGCCGAGCCAAGCCCAGAAGGTCAGCTCTTCCCTCCTTCTCCGGAGCCACCGAGCAGCTCCCATCTACCCCTCTGGCTTTCGCTGTCCAAAGGCCGAGACGGTCGAGCCTCCCCAACACCTATCTTCCCCCTCCTCGGCGAACAGAGGACTCCTCCTCGTACTCTCCGACATCCCCAGCCAACCCAGCGGCATCCCGGACCGCTGCTGACGCCTCATCCTCCTCGATTTCCCCCTGTTTCGACTGCATGAACGGTAAGCTCGTCTCCACTTACCTTTGGCTCCGAAATGCAATAAAGATCCTCCTTTAAGCTATTACCTCCCTTACTAGGCCTTTTCCGATGTCCATCCGTCTCCGGTGAGCCTCGAATCGACTCCGACGACCTCGAAACCTTCCGGCGAAGCTCGAATGTTCGGTGAGACTCTCTCTCGCTCCTCTCCCCTTTCTTGCTGCCTTCTGGATCTATGTGTTGTGGGTATGGGTTTCGGTGTCTTGGCCGGATTCGGAATTGGACAACGTCGCCGGCGAGCTTCCCCTGTCCCTCTTCCTCTTGCTGAATTTCGAACGCAAGGTTGAAGACGGTTAAACAGTGTCTTGGGAGGGTTTGGTTCAATTCCTTTTAAAACTGGTCCGGTTCATGGGTAATTTTAATAAAACCGGTTTGGTTCACTTAAAATAAACAAAACACGTTTTGGGTTGGGTAATTATGTTGGATCTGATTTTAAGGTTAAGGTTGGGCCAATTTTCTGTTGGGCTTAGAGAGTTAATTGGGCCTATTCTTCTTTTCCTTCTATTCTTTGGGATTGGGCCTATTATTTCCGAGTTGGGGCTTTGGACATGGGCTGGATCCGGATTTCTTTCATGGGTTTGGGAGTTGGGTCTTTGTGTTGTGTTAAGATTTCAAGTAATGTGTTATGTCATGTTATGTTGCTACCATTTATTCTTTTACAAATGGTATATTAAGTATTATGACTGGTAATTCTAGTATTATTAATTTTAGAGTTTTATAATAAATATAATTGGAATGTTATATTATAAAAGTATTTCATGCGATATTGGAAATTGTAAAATAATTTATTGATTTTGATAAGGTTTTAAAATAAAATGCCGGAATTATTTCTATAATATGATTTGAGAAATTGTTTTAAAAATGAGTTGACTTAACTTGAGATTAAAAGGTTTGGAAAACCTTGGGAAATGAGTTGGAAATGTTGTTGGTAAGATTTATCGATGGGTTTGATTGGAAATGAAATGGTTTTGGTCGATGTCGAACGTATCGAAAAGGTTTTGGAAAATGATTTTACTATCAATTGGTTTTGAGTATGATGAGAACTTGGGTTTCCAATGTATGAATGTCGGCATGGTAGCTTATGGAAATGACTTGATGATAGGTGTGTATTGCTTTTGGATTGCTTTGGACTTGCATTTGGGCCCTTGCTTGTATTATCCTGCTGTTCTGCATCTTCAGGTAAGTTCCCTAGGGGCTTACTCAGGTTGGACATTCATGCCTGTTGTTGCATTTTATGTTAGGTGTTGCATATGCATAAAAGCATGCCATGTAGTGTCCTGTTAGGTTGCACTAATTGAATGAGCATCTGATTACTTTATGCGTTTGAAACAGAACGGCCGTTATCTGTGATAGTCCTAGAGTCTTTGCTAGGGTCATAGGGTAGCCCAGCCTCATCGGGTACCCTGAGTCAATCGAGTCATGAACTTCCTTATATTATGAGATGCCTGCGGGCTTTATTGTGGAGCGGGTTAGGCATGCGTGCCGCCCTATTATGAATGAATGCATTCACGAGCTGGCCAGTCTCCACCTATCGGAAGGGGTGGAGGTAGGAGAGGGATATGCCACTTGGCATTGTCTTGGGCCCTTACAGTATTTCTGCACATTATTATGAACTAGAAGCATGCTAGTGTGTTCGAATTTCGTACTGCATTAGAGCATCTTTATTAGGTATAGCATATACTATGTGGCCTCAGCGAGGACTGCCGGTCCCGCATGAGTGGCTCGATCTGATTCCTTTCCCCGTTCTTTTTTTAAAGGTATTCTCTGCAGATTTGAGTGCTCGATGTCTATATGACGGGGTTTCCTTTTGGCGAATCGAAGAATCTAGCTAATATCCTAATTTAGAAAAATGGTAATTACCCACTCATGATTTGGTTTTGACCGGCTTTGCCGTGACACTTGTATATTTACTTTGCTTCCGCTTTACTTCCATTTGAAATGGATTTCGCGACATAGTTGTAGGACAGGTTAAGGGTACCCAACGGCCCTTCGAGGTTTTTAGGGTTCGAAATCCCTCTTTATACTGATCTTAAAAGAGTTTGAAACCTTGACCCGTACCTGGATTGCAAGATCCGAACAAGGGTTTTCATCCCTTGAAACGTAACCCGAAAATTATAATTCTGGGCCGTTACAAAGATGGTATCAGAGCTGAGGTTGTGCAATTCGGGTACACAAGGGTCGAGTGTATGTTTTGGAAAACCGCCCATGAATTTCAAAGGATTTGAAAGTGTTTTGAAAGGGCAAAATGAACTTAAGATGCCTAACCTAAATTGGAGTAAGTAATGAACTCGACTTGTAATAAAAGAGGAAAACCGACTAAAGAGGGATCGAGTGGGTAGAAAGGCGTTAGACCATCTCTATTAGATGTAGGTTGGAATGGGTAGGCAAATATAAGCTTGTTCTTTACAGATGGGCTGGGAGACTCAAATGAGATCATTATGAGTGTTATTGACTGATTCTATGCTGAATGCTTGATATGCTAAAGTCTGATTTAGTAGTCCTAACAATGAGTTGCGTATTGACTGATCTGTGCAAACGGGATAGTGGGAGTACCCTTATTTCCGTGTGGTTAAACCTAGCTTGTGTGCAACAGCTCCTTCCGCTATGTTTGTTAACCCTTTGACTATGATATCGAGTCTTCCTCCCGGATGTCAGTGTCTTCCACGGGAAATTGGGTTGGTAAACACATTGTGTCGAGAATCATGGTTGGATGTTAAGTTTGTCTGAGTGGGTGTTGGAAATTCTTGATGTCACATTGAGTTAGAAGTAAGGTGTTTGTGAGGCTGTCTTTTTCTCATTCTTATGACGATCAACCAATGTCTTCTTGCCACAAAGAGTTGTACTAGAGTCCCACGGGAAAGAGGGGTGATGAGTCGGTTGGGAAAAGTCAGTGGTTGCCCTTAGGGATCCCTGTTCGGTTGTAATGGTGACTCTCTCTGAACTATATGACATGATCTTATAGCCTCCTGCATATACCTTGCGAATGACTATTAGTACAGACTGCTCATGCTATTACATATGTGATTGCTTAGATTGCTTCAGTCTCGTGTTGTGTTTGGCCTTCTATCATGATTGCATGTTTTTATAGCATGTTTGCTTGGCCCATTGATCGTATGATTGATTGGAAGCATAAACCACATGATACGAACCTATATGCTTTCGCCTGGGTTAGGTCCATGATAGTGTGATAAACTCTTCTCTGTACAATTTCCTGGAAATGATCTCCTTAGCATGCTAGATGATGATGTGTCGATGCTCCTTATTCCTTTTGTAACAAGAATCTATAGTATTCCCATCTGTTTTGTATTCGGCAGATTAATTAACGTTGATTGTTTTGCAATTTGCGTTGTTGTGTGAATACTTGCGTTGGATGGAGAATATGTGGTATAATTGAGTCTTGAGAAACGCGTGTTTTATCTTAGTATGTGTTGGTTTGAGCTCATGTCCCCGTATTCTAGTCATGTTGCCATTACTTAAACTCGTGTTATACATTGTAAGACTTTCCTCATGTTTCTATGTTGTTGGAATGTGATTGAATTGATTTCTTACGTGTCGCCATGATTAGTTGAATGCATGTATCGTATGCCAAGTAGAGCCTTTAGTACCATGTAGGATCCTTGGTTGTGACTCATGTGAATCATATCTTGCTTGCATTATTGCTGACTCTCCCTCGAGCTAGGTTCCTGATAGTGTGGTTCTTCCCTCTTCCTATTACCATAACATGTCTTACTTATCCTGGCTAGATGATGTTAGAATCGATGACCGACTTGCTTTTTGCAATGGTAGGCCCTAGCATTCTTACATGATCTCACTCGGTGGTATTCCTCTATTACTATATGACATCTTCTCGTATTTGCATGAGCGTATGACTTGACACCTCGCATGATCACACACCATGTTAGATTATGATTTTGCACACACATGACACCTGAATGTTAGGATGAATCTAATTGCATTATCTTGATTGCATTCATGTCCGATATGTGCCAGTAGTGTCCTATAGGGATTATGATTCCCAATATGACTCGCTAGATGATCACGTGTTGTACTTGTTCTATGATGTGATGACTATTGTACCATATACGTGCTCTATGATGGTTCGTTCTTGGCACGATTATAACCTATCGCCGTGATGTTATCTTGTTTACTCTGTGGTGATCCTTTTGCTTTCACGTACATCATATTGAACTCATTTAATCACTCTTGTCTACGCTCATGCCTTGTCATGTATCGCTAGCATCGTATAGGATCTATGCTTCCTAAGTGTATCTCATTGTATGATTACATGCCATTCTGAACCTACAATATGATTCTTGTCATTAGTTGTGATGATTACTATGCCGCCTTATGTATTTTCGTATGGTGCTTAGTTGATCGTTATGATGTACATCGCCATGCTATATTTGACCTCATCTTGTTCTGCATGTACCATTCTTGTACGTTGTTCATACTCATGATGCCTGTTATCTTCATTAAATCCCGCATGACTTCGAATCTTGTATGATAATTACTGGTTCCACATATCCTGCTTGAAGTTGCTACACATATCTGGTTCCATGAAATAATAGACTACTAGCTTGTCTCACATGCATCAGTGCAGGACTTGACTGTGCCTTTTGGAATGAATATGCATGTCGTTCTCTTTGAGATAGGTACATGTTAGTGTGGATTAATATGATTGATATGCCCCATGATGAATTTGTATCTGATTGTCACAATTGCAACCTAATGGACTTTCATAAGGGCGTCGTTGCTATTCTCGGGTCGAAGTTTTGCCTCTAGTTGTCGTCTTAGTATTGGTCCGTGGTTGGTTCCGAGAGGAACTTTGGGTTGTCTTCTCTTGTCACTCCCATATTTCCGCTAACTTGGACCCTATGCGACACATTCGACGAGCGACCGCATGGAAGAGGGAATGAAAAGTTAGATAGTGATAGAGCAGCGCAGCGGAAGCGTGGGCCCATAACCCACGGGCCTCAGGATCAACGATTTCGGAAAGACAAGCACATTTCGAGAATGGCGGTTACTGAGTATGATATGACTTGCAAGCGAGAGTGTTCTCCGTTTGAATTGCTAACCCTTTTGAACTTGTGACAATGATATTGCACTAACTTGACGATGAGATTTACGCGTTGATGTGCTGACTTGATGATGATTGTTGCCTGATTGTCTGTCGTCTATAATGACATGATGTGATGCCTTATAGATCTAATGTACCCTGATGTCTTGACGTGTTGCTACTCTAAGTTGCTAAGCATGATTTAAATTCCTTTGCTTGTAAAATGTGAACTACATATGCTAAGAGATCTGAATTGTATCTGATAAGGTTATAATGCAACATGGTAGCTTGACTTGATTACGTTCATATATGATGTTTGCAATGATTATTGAGCATGATGGTAAATTGAGACTTCTTGATAAGATTGTAATGTTGAGGATGTATTAACGATGCTATTATAAATGCTAGCTAAAATGATGCATGCCTTAGGTGTTATAATTTTTATAACTGCTTTCTTTTTTATATGTGGGTGAGATTCTCTTGTAGAGTGGTCGGAGGGCAGTGAAAGGGTTTGAGTCATTAGGATGTTCGAGGATGGTGTGAAGTAGAGTTGATGTGAGGATTGTTGGCTTAGGTAAGACTGAGTGAGCTTTGAGATTTATGAGAGGCAATGTTGGTGGTTCTGATGAGCGGTAAAAGACTTCTAGGCAGTTAGGATGATCGATGGTATTACGCGGTAAGACGCGAGAGAGGGATCCATGTGGTTAGCAGGGTATGACGTTTGTGATGTCTTGGGTAGTATATGAAGTGTGGGGAATGACTTTTGAGAGCATTGATGATATAGTATGAGAGGGTACTCGGGTGTGGAGTCAGAGATGGGAGTTGGATTCTTAGAGGTGGATGGTGTGTGTGAGAGTTTGGTAGAATGAGGGCGAGATTTGAGCATCGGGATGAATTGGGATTTCTTTAGGGAATTTTGTCTAAGTTGACGTTAGCGGGTCTAGAAGAGGATTAGTCTTGGTTTGATAGTGGAGATGGGCGAGTGGAGGTTGTGTTTTATTTTGACTGGTATGATGTGAGGATTTTCTTGATTATGTGAATTATTTATATCTGCTGGCATGATGTTAGATAACGACCATGATGAACCTGATATGGAATTACATGTTGATGTGCAATATTAAAATCTAGTTGGTAGTGACAACTGTTACCATGATGTATTAATACTTTGATATCCTGTTATATTGGTTTAGAAGCATGTTAGGACGTGTTGTGATATGATATATGAAGTAATGATGAGTATGAACTATGAGATAATGATGTGCTATTATGTGGAAGTATGATGTTTTATTATGTGGTAGTAAGCATGATGTGTACTATATGGTTGACAAGCATGATTATTGGCTATGTAAATGATGAAAATGACTTGAAGTATAATCATTATTATTATATATGAGATAATGGTGCATGATTTCTAAATGATTGTCATTCGATATTGTGATGAGTTAGGGTGATGTCTTTCAGAGCATGCTGACATTTTGGTGATTTATATACTGCTTGATCTCCCTTTTTCTGAATCTTAATAGCATGACTTTGTTGTGTTGATATGTTAACGTGATGAATATGTTCTACTTGTGTTGCAATATCGATATGAGATAGTGAGATTTGATGTGTACTGACGTACTAACCCCATAACATTTAACCCGTTGATTTCTGGACATGTGTGCTTATGTGATGAGTGATGAGCATTCGATTATGCACTTGTGACGCAATTAGTATGATGTAGATATACCTTATGATTTGTAGTATGTTGAAGTTGTTGTTCCTTTGTTACTTGAGATTTGTTGGCATGTTTGTGTCTATGTTAAACGGTTGTGTGATGGTTTGTGACTATGGTTGATGTTGAGATCGCCATATGAGGGGTGGTTGATGATGTTATGAGTTGATGAGTTGATTTACTTATGTGCATATTGAGTTGAGAATGATGATTGAATGATTTTGGAAACTAGGAAGAGATTGATTGATCGCCATATAGAGGTGGATGGTTCCACCTCCGTGCTTCTGAAATTGATTGATGGTTATGCGAGAAACTGATCTAGTGGTTGGAAGATCTTGACGAAATCTTGATTTGAAGGGATTTGACTTGTTTTGGTGTAAGGTTGCTTGATTAGACGTCTTATTTGAAGATTTTGAACGATTTTGAAAAATGACCAACTTTGATTGTAAAAGAATGAACGAGGTCGAGAATTTTGAGGCTAATCTTTATTTTCAATTGCGGAACCTCTTTAGAAACTTTTCAAGCCCGGGCAACTCTATGATACTTCACGAAGTGGATACAAGCATTTTATGAGGGCGCTTGTAGGGTGTTTGCTAAGAGCTAGTGATGATATTGTAGAGAGTTGTGGTACTTCCGAAAAGTCAAAGCGAGGATGTGATAGGGGCGCTTATCGCATACTTGTCAAGGCCAATTGGAGATGTCACGACCGTGACTAGGATGTTGTGAGAATCCCGGAAGACGCAACCGAGATGATTACAAGATTCTTGGACATGGTCCTTGGACTCATCAATTTCAAACTTCATCCCCTACTTTATTTTGGTTTTAGTCTCGGGGAAGAGACTTGTTTTTAGAGGTGGATGATGTAAAGGCCCGGATTTTCAAATCCTAAATTTCGGAAAAAAAAGAAAATTTAAAAATGAATCTAAAGCGGATTTAATTCAGGTATTTCAAGAAAAATCCGTCTTAAAATTAATAAATTGAACTTGAAATTCTTAAAGCGAATTCCGACCCAAATTTTTTAATTTAGCGATTGAATCCGTCTTTCTCCTCGGGATTCGAAAATTCTTTCCGTCTCATATCATCAATTCTTACCCAAATCTCTACAATTGATCCCATATTTGACCAATTTTCTTATCCAACTCACCTCCTCCTCCTTTGGGTAAAATCTTATCTATGCTTTCCCCTTCCCTTCTTGATTTCAATTGTTTTGGCAAACAAACAAACCCTTGCAATTTGACCAAAAGCAAAGCCTATTGTATCAACCTGTTGAACAACCGAAGACAGCCCAAAATCAGAAGGGCAGCCCCCCTTTCTTCATTTTTCACAGTTTCCGTTTCAAAATCAACACCCCTTCCTCACTTCTTCTGTTCCCCTTTAACCCCAAGAGCAGCCCTGCTTCCGTTGTTCGATTGAGGCCGAGCCAAGCCCAGAAGGTCAGCTCTTCCCTCCTTCTCCAGAGCCACCGAGCAGCTCCCATCTACCCCTCTGGCTTTCGCTGTCCAAAGGCCGAGACGGTCGAGCCTCCCCAACACCTATCTTCCCCCTCCTCGGCGAACAGAGGACTCCTCCTCGTACTCTCCGACATCCCCAGCCAACCCAGCGGCATCCCGGACCGCTGCTGACGCCTCATCCTCCTCGATTTCCCCCTGTTTCGACTGCATGAACGGTAAGCTCGTCTCCACTTACCTTTGGCTCCGAAATGCAATAAAGATCCTCCTTTAAGCTATTACCTCCCTTACTAGGCCTTTTCCGATGTCCATCCGTCTCCGGTGAGCCTCGAATCGACTCCGACGACCTCGAAACCTTCCGGCGAAGCTCGAATGTTCGGTGAGACTCTCTCTCGCTCCTCTCCCCTTTCTTGCTGCCTTCTGGATCTATGTGTTGTGGGTATGGGTTTCGGTGTCTTGGCCGGATTCGGAATTGGACAACGTCGCCGGCGAGCTTCCCCTGTCCCTCTTCCTCTTGCTGAATTTCGAACGCAAGGTTGAAGACGGTTAAACAGTGTCTTGGGAGGGTTTGGTTCAATTCCTTTTAAAACTGGTCCGGTTCATGGGTAATTTTAATAAAACCGGTTTGGTTCACTTAAAATAAACAAAACACGTTTTGGGTTGGGTAATTATGTTGGATCTGATTTTAAGGTTAAGGTTGGGCCAATTTTCTGTTGGGCTTAGAGAGTTAATTGGGCCTATTCTTCTTTTCCTTCTATTCTTTGGGATTGGGCCTATTATTTCCGAGTTGGGGCTTTGGACATGGGCTGGATCCGGATTTCTTTCATGGGTTTGGGAGTTGGGTCTTTGTGTTGTGTTAAGATTTCAAGTAATGTGTTATGTCATGTTATGTTGCTACCATTTATTCTTTTACAAATGGTATATTAAGTATTATGACTGGTAATTCTAGTATTATTAATTTTAGAGTTTTATAATAAATATAATTGGAATGTTATATTATAAAAGTATTTCATGCGATATTGGAAATTGTAAAATAATTTATTGATTTTGATAAGGTTTTAAAATAAAATGCCGGAATTATTTCTATAATATGATTTGAGAAATTGTTTTAAAAATGAGTTGACTTAACTTGAGATTAAAAGGTTTGGAAAACCTTGGGAAATGAGTTGGAAATGTTGTTGGTAAGATTTATCGATGGGTTTGATTGGAAATGAAATGGTTTTGGTCGATGTCGAACGTATCGAAAAGGTTTTGGAAAATGATTTTACTATCAATTGGTTTTGAGTATGATGAGAACTTGGGTTTCCAATGTATGAATGTCGGCATGGTAGCTTATGGAAATGACTTGATGATAGGTGTGTATTGCTTTTGGATTGCTTTGGACTTGCATTTGGGCCCTTGCTTGTATTATCCTGTTGTTCTGCATCTTCAGGTAAGTTCCCTAGGGGCTTACTCAGGTTGGACATTCATGCCTGTTGTTGCATTTTATGTTAGGTGTTGCATATGCATAAAAGCATGCCATGTAGTATCCTGTTAGGTTGCACTAATTGAATGAGCATCTGATTACTTTATGCGTTTGAAACAGAACGGCCGTTATCTGTGATAGTCCTAGAGTCTTTGCTAGGGTCATAGGGTAGCCCAGCCTCATCGGGTACCCTGAGTCAATCGAGTCATGAACTTCCTTATATTATTAGATGCCTGCGGGCTTTATTGTGGAGCGGGTTAGGCATGCGTGCCGCCCTATTATGAATGAATGCATTCACGAGCTGGCCAGTCTCCACCTATCGGAAGGGGTGGAGGTAGGAGAGGGATATGCCACTTGGCATTGTCTTGGGCCCTTACAGTATTTCTGCACATTATTATGAACTAGAAGCATGCTAGTGTGTTCGAATTTCGTACTGCATTAGAGCATCTTTATTAGGTATAGCACATACTATGTGGCCTCAGCGAGGACTGCCGGTCCCGCATGAGTGGCTCGATCTGATTCCTTTCCCCGTTCTTTTTTTAAAGGTATTCTCTGCAGATTTGAGTGCTCGATGTCTATATGACGGGGTTTCCTTTTGGCGAATCGAAGAATCTAGCTAATATCCTAATTTAGAAAAATGGTAATTACCCACTCATGATTTGGTTTTGACCGGCTTTGTCGTGACACTTGTATATTTACTTTGCTTTCGCTTTACTTCCATTTGAAATGGATTCCGCGACATAGTTGTAGGACAGGTTCAGGGTACCCAACGACCCTTCGAGGTTTTTAGGGTTCGAAATCCCTCTTTATACTGATCTTAAAAGAGTTTGAAACCTTGACCCGTACTTGGATTGCAAGATCCGAACAAGGGTTTTCATCCCTTGAAACGTAACCCGGAAATTATAATTCTGGGCCGTTACAGTTTTGATTAAAATGTACACATTTGTATAAGATGTGCAAAAATACACATCACTTTTTAGTAATTTGCTCAATTGATCAAATGTGCATTTTTTACACACCATTCAAATACAATTCATTTAAAATAAAAAGAGAAATAAAATCATTAAAAAATAAACCAATTAAATTGTCTTACTTTTTGTAAAAATTTATGCACATGGGGGAGATAGTGTGCTCAAATGTGTACATTTACACATACTCAAAATAACCAATTGAGCTAAAAAAAATCTAAAAATACACATTTGCACACAATCATTCTGAATGATCTAATAACATTTCAATTTTTCGAGAGTGATATTTACATTCATATTTTTTTTTACTATATACACCACATAATATATTTTTTAAAAATAATCCCATTGAAGGACATACGTATTTCGTGTATATAGTAAAAAAAAATGTGGGGTAAATAGCAACACCCTAAATTTTTCACCGTTTCGGCTATATACACCGCAAATCCCCACGTCCTTAAGGACGTAGGGTGAGAGGCACCCGAAGCAGGACGTGCAAGCTCGTCGTCTAAAAGGCGAAGAGGACGTGCCTCTTCGTCTTCATTCCGTCGTCCAGAGAGAAATCGAGAGCGAGAGCGAGAGAGAGGTTGCCGGAGAGAAATCGAGAGCGAGAGAGAGATTGCCGGAGAGAGAGAGGTCGCCGGAGAGAGAGAAAGAGAAAGAGATCGAGACAGAGAGATGGAGCCGGAGAGAGAGGAGGTGTTGGTGGCTGATGTAAAGGCTCGGATTTTTTAAATCTTACTTTTTCGGAAAAAGGAAAAACAAAATGAATTTAAAAGCGGAATTGAACGGAAAACTCGCTAATTTGGATTTTAGAACTCTCAAAGAGGATTTTCGACCTAAATAAAATTTTGAGAACTAACACGGCAACCTCGATTCTCAGATTTTAAATTCTAATTTCGCGAAGGAAAGAGCGGGATTTGGGAAACTAACATCGGGATCTAGCGTCGGAAATTCAAACTATCGCTTTCGGGACCACATCTTGTCTCATTCTCCCATGGGGATCTGAAATCTCAGCCCTACAATGGTCCCCATGGAGCCAATTTGAAATACAAAAGAAGCTTCCTCCTTACCCAAAGAAGCCAAACACCCCCATTTTGCTTTTCCATCTCCCATCTTTGACCATACCCAAAGTAGCCAAGGAGACAAGCTCCATGTCCCTCCTTTTAGCCCCATCCATTTCAGCCCTCTCCCATGCCTCCTTTTTCTCTTCAAAAATCAGATTTGGCTCAACCAACACACCACACAAAAATCAAACACAAGCCTTATCCAAAAAGCTCCCAAGGAACCTTATCCTTTCTCCTTCTTTCTTTCACCTTTTTCCTCCTCCATTGCTGAGAATTCCAGCAGCCCTAACACACCATTTTGTGCTCAACTCCTCCCCACAACATTCCTACTTCATCATCCCCTTCAACTCCCTCCTCCATTACATGCCAAAAGAGCTCCATTCCACCTCTTGAGCTCAAAGCAAGACAAAGCAAGCTCCTTTTCTTTTCCTCCCTCCATGAGCAGCAACAACATCTCCCTTAGCTTCCCTATGAGGTCCTCAAAGTGGAAGAAGAAGCCCCAACAGCCCGGAGAAGCCGGAGAAGCCCCGAGAAGCCCTAGGAGACTCAAACTTGCTATTTTCGGATTCAAGAAGGTAACAGCTCGTTTTTTCCTCCTTCCACTTCATACTAACTCAAAGTTCACACCTTTAACACCATTTAACAATCCTAGGCACCCTCGCGCAAGAACGAGTCCAATCGGAGCCCGGATGAAGCTTCACGAGCAAACCGAAGGAAAAGAAGGAACTTGGGTGAGGAATCCGTTCAAACCTCGATTTTTTTTATGTTCAATCCTTGCTCTAACATATTCCTAGAAGTCTTAAGAAAAATTGGGAAATGGGGGATTTGGTTGGGGTTTAAGAAAATGATAGCTCGGTTTGGTAATTAATAGAATAAGGAGGGTCGATTTTGGATTTTATAAATAAAGGGGTCGGTTTTGTCAATTTCAAAGGGGCTGATTTTATGAGATAAAAATGGTTGGGATTTTTAAGGGATTTGGAAATATTTTATGAGAGTGTTTAAAAGAAAATGGTATTTAAAATATTATATAATAATATTATTATTGAGACTTAGAGATTTAAAAGTATATTCTCGGGATTAAATTGAAAAAGGAATTTGATGAGCGTTTTCAAGGATCGGAATTTCTAACTAGTTGATTCGGATTTTAAAGCGGTTTCAGGACTAACTCGGGAATTATGTGATCGGTGACTAACTAGCATGGTTGATGTGAATGGTTGACTAATATCATGATTGGTGATTGACTAATGGCATGATGAAGTGTTAGACTTGTGTATCGTTAATTTATGCTTTCGAGATATGATGAAAATGATGAACTTGATATATGTGATATGCGGATATACTGTGGCGAATACATGATGTGGTCTCATGGAATGTGGCAACATGATGAGTGGTTGAACTTGATGAGATGATGATTATGATGTGGTTATACTTATTGAATGATGTGTGTTTATGTGATTGAGTGGCTAGATGTAGACTCATATATGTGTTCTGATATGTATCTAGGTGATAAATTATGATTATGATTGGTGTATGCCGAATCTTCTATTATGCTGTTCTGCATAGCCAGGTGAGTTCCTATATAAGCTCACTCAGATTCGAAAAGAGATCTCCCTGCTTGTAGCCATGTGCATACTAGGTGCTTGCATTCATAATAAAGCATGCCATGTAGTATCATGCTAGGATTGCACTCGTGATTGAGCATTCGTTTACTCATTGCTTTTGTAAACAGAACGGCCGTTATCTGTGAAGTAACTAGAGTCATTGCTAGGGTTATAGGACGACCTAGTCTCATCGGGTCCCGTCCTGAGTCAATCGAGTCATGAGCTTCCTTATATTATGAGATGCCTGCGGGCTTTATTGTGGATACGGGTTGGGCATGCGTGCCACCCGATTATATGGAATGCATTCACGAGCTGGCCAGTCTCCGCCCTATCGGAAGGGGGTGGAGGTAGGAGAGGGATATACCACTTGGTATTCGGTGCTAAGGCCTTATTATATTTATGCACTTGATCTTAGGACCATGCTAGTGTGTTAATATTCCGCCTTGCATCTAGAAGCATCTTTATTAGGACTAGCGTGTGTATATGTCTGCTTGTTTGGGATTATATTGCGTAGGGCTTCGATCTGACACCGCCCCGCATACATTTTTTTTAGGTTTGTTTTGCAGCATGATTATTCCTTGTTTCCGTGACGTGGGAACTCTCTTGGGCGATCTCAAAGAAATGGTTTAACTCCACTAACATTGTATATTAAATTTCGATAAATACGCTTATTGATTTGATTTTGACTCGGCTCTGCCGTGTCACCCTCTTGTATTACACCTTGATTCTACTATTTGCATGACTATTGGTTTTTCACGCTTAGACTTATGACAGGTACAGGGGACTTTCCCGGGGATTCCAACGATCCCTTCGAATTTTGGGTATGAAATCCCCCTTTAAAATGTTAGGATAGAATTTCAAACCTTCAACCTGTACTCGGGGCGCAAGATCCTAACGAGGGGTTTTATCCCTCGAAACGTAACTCGGGAATCATAATCCCGGGCCGTTACAAAGATGGTATCCGAGCTGAGGTTGTGCAAACCGAGTATGATAGGTTGAAGTGGTTTTGAAAATGGCCCAAGGTTTTCAAATGGTTTTCCAAAATATTTTAGAAAGGACAAAATGAATTTAATATGGCTAACTCAAATGGACTAAATATGAACTTGACTCTATAAATCCGGTAATCAAACAAAGGGAAACGAAGGGGTAGTAAAGGCGTTAGACCATCCCTATTGGATGTAGTTGGGAACGAGTAGGCAAAAATATAGCTTTTTCTTTACAGATGGGCCTACAAGACTCCAAGGCTTTGCGTCGTAGTGGCTGAAGTGGCGAGTTAGGTTAGAGACCGTGAGGTTTTGCCCCTCAGGTTAGTCGCCCCTCGAAGGGCGGCCCATAGGATAGCTTGATCGTTGATTGCTCCATGCTGAGTGCTATTGTGCTTAGGGTAGAGAACTAATCAGTATTCCTTGACTTGAATCATGTATTGAATAACTGTGCAAACGGGATAGCGGGAGAATACCTTGTTCTTATGTCATTGGAACTCCTGTCTTGTCGGAATATCTCTTCCATAATTCAAGCCCCTGATGATTTTGGCTCCGTCAACTGTCCCACCAAGACATTTAGGCATGTTAGCAAGGGTCGAAGAGCATCCGCTCTCTCCGTTTTGAGTCTTGTTTGGTACCCCACTATCTATGCTTCTATCGAGTCTTGTACCGGAGGTTGGTGTCTTCCATGGGAAATTTGGGTTGGTTAACTAATTGCCTTCGGAAATCGTGTCGGATGTGAGGGTTACGTGAGTGTGTTAGTGGGAGTGATGACTGAAGTAGTTTTGAGTTAGGAATGAGTTGTCTCATGGAGTCACCCCTTTTGATCCTCATAATGGTCAGCCATGTCTTCTTTCCACAACAGTCTAAACACGAGTTCTACCCTCACCTCTTGGGAACAGCGTGAATGTCCTTGTGCCCTACCGAGCGAGTCATACTAGCGTTCTACGGGGAAATGGGGTGGTGAGTCGGTGATTGCCTTTGGAGAATTCTATTTCGTTATAATAGTAGCCCTCTTTATGACTACATGACATTGTGTATTAGTGTATTTCCGCATGATTTGCCTGATATCTTGTATGATTGAACTTATGAGTGGATGTATGTGTCGTATGTATGGAGTTCTCGTGATTATTGTCTCCCTATGAATTAGGTCCATGATAGTGTGGTCAACCCTCTTTGTATGTTTAATATGAGAAATGAATGTCTTAGCATGCTAAATTGATCTAATTGGACCTTGTTGACTGTGTACATGCTTGATCAATGTTGCTAGTATCATGTAGGACAGATGTCTCCCAATTATAGGCCCTCGCATGATTATGTGGCATACTTGCCTTGTTATATGAACATGGTTGTATTTGATGTGATAGTTGCTATGCCCATATGACATTACCATATCCCCTGACACGATTATTAGAATGCATCTTAAGATCCTTACTTGGAACCCACATTGTTTTTACCTCCTTATGTGTACACTTAAAGTGAGTAATGAATCATACATGTGATATCCTATAATGCTCGATATATCATATATAACTTATGTTGCATATGTCTATTGTCGGTTCGTGCATACATGATCTTAATATGTCAAGCATGGTTAGTGCATAAGATGATAAGTTTTAGCCTGTTCCGCGTGCATGTAAAGCTAATTATGTGAACATGTTATGGATGCATAGAACGATATTCCTTTTAATAGGTACATGCTAGTGTGGAATGATATGATTGAGATATTTCGTGATTGCCATGTATTTGCTCGTCGCATCTGTAACCTTATAGGATACCCTAAGGGCATTTTTGTAACTCTCGGGTCCGCGTCTTGTCTTGAGTCTCATCATTTCTAGTCCTGGTTTGTGTCTGAATCCTTAAGGAAGTCGTGTTGTCCTCCCTTTCCCTTCCCTATCTCCGTGACTTATAACCCCTCGTGGTCCCCTTGATGGACGTCGACATAGAAGAAAAAACGAGCGATCGAATGGCATCAGAGTGGTGCAACGGAAGCGTGGTGGGCCCATGACCCATGGACCCTAGGATCGGCGTCACCAAAGGACGGACACCTTTCGAAGATGGTGGTTGCAGACGTAATCCTCCTAGATGATTCAAGGAATGACGTTCTCTCCTATGCGAATTGGAATCGGTGTTGTGTGATAGGCTTGGAACTAACTAAATGGATCTGTGATGACTGATATGCTGAGCTGGTAGTGAATGATTGCCTGACTAACTTGTGTATGTGATGATGTGCCTTTATGCTTAAATGTACTGACCTCCTAGTAAATTGGTTATGGGTCATATAGGTGGTGGTGTTTTCCTCTTGAGATTGAGTCATGAAATTCTTCGGTGAGACAGGTCGGAAAGTAGTAGGTAGATTGAGGTTTTCGGACTAGGTCAACGGTTGTGTGAGATGGGGTGCAGGAAAGATATGTCAGCAAGAGTAGAGCCGAGTGAGTTGGGATTTGTCGGAGATAGTAGAGAGTGAGTAAAGTTGACCTTCCAGGTAGGTCTTAGGTGAGGAGGTTATAGGTGAGAAATAGAGTAGTATGGAGAAATTTCGAGGGAAAGGTCTTCGTTAGAGGTAGTGTGGGGCAATAGCGTGTGCAGGTAGTGTAGTTCTATAGGTGGATGAGTGGGTTAGGAGTGGATTGGGAGGATTCTTGAAGGAATGTGTTGATAGACGAGTTAGTGTGCTAAGAGAGAGTGTCTAGATAGTCTAGGAGCAGATGGTGGGCGACGTTGAGGATGATCGGTTAAGGAATGTCTAAGGAATCGTAGATTTGGGACTAGGCTGTATTTGCGATGATTAGGAGCAGTTTCGGTAAAGGTTGAAGTTGGGGAATCGCTAAGGAAGAATAGTATGAGGGTGCTTGGAAAATTACCGATCTTGGATATTAGGTTTTTCATATCAGAATTGTACCTGTGATGAGTAGTTGTGGATTGTTCAAATAGAATTGGTAGTGTTTGGAGAATTCACGAGTGAAGGATTTCTAGATGCATTGTTGGACGGTTTTAGCATAGGGAATGAATAAGGATTTATGAGTGGAGGTTATTTTGTCTATCGAGGTATTGAGGATGTGAGACGAGTCTCCGAGGAAAGGTTGGTAGCTAGATAAGGATGTCGTTGAGATTTCTGGTAAGATTGTGTCCTTGAGGTTGAGATAGGGAGATTCGGAGCTTGAAATTGGGAACTAGGCAAGGCAGAAGGCATTGAGAGCGCTAGGGGATGAAGGATTTTAGTAGGTGTGGCGAGATTGCGATACTTGGGAAAGTTTGGATGGGATGTCATAGGAATCTGAGGAAATGATGGTCGGTACATGAGGTTTCATTGAGAGGAATGGTCGATAGATAAGGGCCTTAGGCATAAGACGTCGTGATTAAGGAATGGTAGCTGAGGTAGTTTCGGAAAATGCTGGGAAGAGGATCTAGAGTAGGCCAGCTTGATAAGTCATGAGTGGTTCAAGTTTCGTGAGTTTCGGAATGGGATGAGTAGGTAGACTCAGTGGTTGGTCTTTGAGGATAGACGCTGGTGATGAGGGTCTTGGTGATTCGTGGTTGAGAGTAGCACTAGATGGGTTTCAGGGTTAGAGTTGATCGGGAGCGACAGGTGTGAGATGGTCAGTATGAGTTGGATTCTAAGAGGTGGATGATTAGTGAGAGTGGTAAGTAGTGCAGGAAGTATGATCAGGTTAGAAAGTGATTCGAGATGTGTCTTTGGGAGATGATGGTCAGGTAGAGTCTTGAGAGCCTAGAAAGAGTAAGCGAGATTTTTAAGAAGCTTCTAGTTCGATCGTCAGAGCGGTTCACTCTTAGAAGTTAAAGATGGGAATGGTAGAGGACCCCTAGGACGAGGGTGTGCTTTATAGAGAGTCTTGGCAGTTGGTCGAGATGTTAAGCTTGTCGGGATAAGGAATTGCGTGATTGGGAACTCCGAGATATGGTTTTAGATGGTTGAGATTGGGTATTAGATTGATCATTAGATGGCTTGATTGCATAAGAGTTGGGGTGCCTAGAAATTGGCTTGGGATGTAGGCCTTGATTTGCGGATAGTTATGAGGCTAGAGAGTTGTATGTGAGCGGGATGCAATGGTAATTAGATCGAACTAGTGTCGGATTGAGTTGGTAGACCCAGATGAGGTTGATCTTGATGCAAGAAGATAAGGAGTAGTGGTCGTGTCTTGTTGTGGTTGGTGGTCATAAGCAGTTTCTCTTGAGGATATGGCTTAGTGTTATTCATTATACTTGGGGCCGATGTTCTGCAAATTCTATGCTATAGACGATGTGATTCCCTGATGTGTTGACATAGACAATAGCGAACTGTTAATACTAACATAGTAATCCCCTGAACTTGATGAAACGCTAGTGTGCGGAAGTACTTGGTTGCCTTTAATGCGATAATGCTTGGTAGTTAGCGTAAGTATGATAAGCTTATCTGATTGATATGATGTGAAACTTTTGTGATAAGATGAATCCTTCTATGTACGATACTATGCTAGATCCGTTATGGTATATGACTATCCTTGACATGAATATAATCTATTTATGAATGTGTGATACGATTACTATGTTGTATAATTGTTACGTTATATGATTCATTTGATCGGAATTGCTAGGATGCTAGAACTAGATTGATGAAATTTGATTCTGACTTCGAACTTAGGAAGGATATATGAGATTAGCCCTTAGAGGTGGATGATTCCGCCTTCTGAATTTGAAACTTGCTTGACTAACATCGGGTTTAAGGGATCTTGAATAATGTTTAAAAAGGACTAACTTGGATTTTGAGAGACCGAGCGCGATCGGAAATTTCCACGATTTGGAGGCCAATCTTTTTCAATTGCGGAATCTGCTTGAACTTTTCAAACCCGAGCAACTCTATAATACTTCACGAAGTGGATATATACATTTTATGAGGGCGCTTGCTAAGACCTAGTAATGATATTGTAGAACTTTTAGAGTTGTGGTACTTCCGAAAAGTCAAAGCAGGGATGTGATAGGGGCGCTTATTGCATACTTGTCAAGGCCGATCGGAGAGGTCACGACCGTGACTAGGGTGTTGTGAGAATCGCGGAAGACGCAACCGAGATGATTACAAGATCCTTGGACATGGTCCTTGGACTCATCAATTTCAAACTTCATCCCCTACTTTGTTTTGGTTTTAGTCTCGGGGACGAGACTTGTTTTTAGAAGTGGATGATGTAAAGGCTCGGATTTTTTAAATCTTACTTTTTCGGAAAAAGGAAAAACAAAATGAATTTAAAAGCGGAATTGAACGGAAAACTCGCTAATTTGGATTTTAGAACTCTCAAAGAGGATTTTCGACCTAAATAAAATTTTGAGAACTAACACGGCAACCTCGATTCTCAGATTTTAAATTCTAATTTCGCGAAGGAAAGAGCGGGATTTGGGAAACTAACATCGGGATCTAGCGTCGGAAATTCAAACTATCGCTTTCGGAACCACATCTTGTCTCATTCTCCCATGGGGATCCGAAATCTCAGCCCTACAATGGTCCCCATGGAGCCAATTTGAAATACAAAAGAAGCTTCCTCCTTACCCAAAGAAGCCAAACACCCCCATTTTTCTTTTCCATCTCCCATCTTTGACCATACCCAAAGTAGCCAAGGAGACAAGCTCCATGTCCCTCCTTTTAGCCCCATCCATTTCAGCCCTCTCCCATGCCTCCTTTTTCTCTTCAAAAATCATATTTGGCTCAACCAACACACCACACAAAAATCAAACACAAGCCTTATCCAAAAAGCTCCCAAGGAACCTTATCCTTTCTCCTTCTTTCTTTCACCTTTTTCCTCCTCCATTGCTGAGAATTCCAGCAGCCCTAACACACCATTTCATGCTCAACTCCTCCCCACAACATTCCTACTTCATCATCCCCTTCAACTCCCTCCTCCATTACATGCCAAAAGAGCTCCATTCCACCTCTTGAGCTCAAAGCAAGACAAAGCAAGCTCCTTTTCTCTTCCTCCCTCCATGAGCAGCAACAACATCTCCCTTAGCTTCCCTATGAGGTCCTCAAAGTGGAAGAAGAAGCCCCAACAGCCCGGAGAAGCCGGAGAAGCCCCGAGAAGCCCTAGGAGACTCAAACTTGCTATTTTCGGATTCAAGAAGGTAACAGCTCGTTTTTTCCTCCTTCCACTTCATACTAACTCAAAGTTCACACCTTTAACACCATTTAACAATCCTAGGCACCCTCGCGCAAGAACGAGTCCAATCGGAGCCCGGATGAAGCTTCACGAGCAAACCGAAGGAAAAGAAGGAACTTGGGTGAGGAATCCGTTCAAACCTCGATTTTTTTTATGTTCAATCCTTGCTCTAACATATTCCTAGAAGTCTTAAGAAAAATTGGGAAATGGGGGATTTGGTTGGGGTTTAAGAAAATGATAGCTTGGTTTGGTAATTAATAGAATAAGGAGGGTCGATTTTGGATTTTATAAATAAAGGGGTCGGTTTTGTCAATTTCAAAGGGGCTGATTTTATGAGATAAAAATGGTTGGGATTTTTAAGGGATTTGGAAATATTTTATGAGAGTGTTTAAAAGAAAATGGTATTTAAAATATTATATAATAATATTATTATTGAGACTTAGAGATTTAAAAGTATATTCTCGGGATTAAATTGAAAAAGGAATTTGATGAGCGTTTTCAAGGATCGGAATTTCTAACTAGTTGATTCGGATTTTAAAGCGGTTTCAGGACTAACTCGGGAATTATGTGATCGGTGACTAACTAGCATGGTTGATGTGAATGGTTGACTAATATCATGATTGGTGATTGACTAATGGCATGATGAAGTGTTAGACTTGTGTATCGTTAATTTATGCTTTCGAGATATGATGAAAATGATGAACTTGATATATGTGATATGCGGATATACTGTGGCGAATACATGATGTGGTCTCATGGAATGTGGCAACATGATGAGTGGTTGAACTTGATGAGATGATGATTATGATGTGGTTATACTTATTGAATGATGTGTGTTTATGTGATTGAGTGGCTAGATGTAGACTCATATATGTGTTCTGATATGTATCTAGGTGATAAATTATGATTATGATTGGTGTATGCCGAATCTTCTATTATGCTGTTCTGCATAGCCAGGTGAGTTCCTATATAAGCTCACTCAGATTCGAAAAGAGATCTCCCTGCTTGTAGCCATGTGCATACTAGGTGCTTGCATTCATAATAAAGCATGCCATGTAGTATCATGCTAGGATTGCACTCGTGATTGAGCATTCGTTTACTCATTGCTTTTGTAAACAGAACGGCCGTTATCTGTGAAGTAACTAGAGTCATTGCTAGGGTTATAGGACGACCTAGTCTCATCGGGTCCCGTCCTGAGTCAATCGAGTCATGAGCTTCCTTATATTATGAGATGCCTGCGGGCTTTATTGTGGATACGGGTTGGGCATGCGTGCCACCCGATTATATGGAATGCATTCACGAGCTGGCCAGTCTCCGCCCTATCGGAAGGGGGTGGAGGTAGGAGAGGGATATACCACTTGGTATTCGGTGCTAAGGCCTTATTATATTTATGCACTTGATCTTAGGACCATGCTAGTGTGTTAATATTCCGCCTTGCATCTAGAAGCATCTTTATTAGGACTAGCGTGTGTATATGTCTGCTTGTTTGGGATTATATTGCGTAGGGCTTCGATCTGACACCGCCCCGCATACATGTTTTTTAGGTTTGTTTTGCAGCATGATTATTCCTTGTTTCCGTGACGTGGGAACTCTCTTGGGCGATCTCAAAGAAATGGTTTAACTCCACTAACATTGTATATTAAATTTCGATAAATACGCTTATTGATTTGATTTTGACTCGGCTCTGCCGTGTCACCCTCTTGTATTACACCTTGATTCTACTATTTGCATGACTATTGGTTTTTCACGCTTAGACTTATGACAGGTACAGGGGACTTTCCCGGGGATTCCAACGATCCCTTCGAATTTTGGGTATGAAATCCCCCTTTAAAATGTTAGGATAGAATTTCAAACCTTCAACCTGTACTCGGGGCGCAAGATCCTAACGAGAGGTTTTATCCCTCGAAACGTAACTCGGGAATCATAATCCCGGGCCGTTACAGCTGAGGAGGCTGGTGGAGGGGCGGTGGAGCAGGTGGCCGGGGGAGGAGCAGGTGGGTTGGGGGAGGGGGTGGCGGTGGAGCAGGTGGCCGGGGGTGGTGGTGGGGCGGCGCCCATGGAGGTTGAGGAGGGTGGTGGTGGTGACGGTGGTGGAGGTGACAGTGGTGGCGGTGGAGACGGTGGTGACGGTGGTGGCAGTGGTGGTGATGGCGGCGTTGTGGCGGAGGCGGAACCGCCGCGGAAGCGGCGGACTATTGAGGTTTCGCCGGTCCCGACCCCACCGGTATGTTTTTTTATTTTTTCATTTTGTTTGATTTATTTTTATAGTTTTATATTATAGTTTAGATTTTAATATATAATATAAATAATTAGTTTAGTATATAGTTTGATAGATAATTTATAATTTGATAGATAGTTTTATATGTAACATATTTACACTTGCAGATATGGGATTCCTTTGTGCGAGGTGGTCGGGCTCACACCCTCAGGCAATACTTACTGCATCGCCTATGCCTTCATGTCGCAAGAGAACGAAGACACATACGCATGGGTGTTGCGACAGCTTCAGATCTTGCTTGGGACGGATCAGCCTCAAGCTATCATGACTGATCGAGAGCTAGGTCTCTTGGCGGCGCTGAATGTTGTCTTCCCCGACGTCCAGCATCTCCTTTGTTGGTTACACATGACGAGAAGATGCGAGGAAGCAGCTCTGAAGATCACGAAGAATTTAAACCACGCTGGCATCTTTAAGGGCAACTGTTGGGGGTTGTTCAAATCGAGGTCGGAGGAATCATTCAACCGACATCGTCGTGCGCTACGAGCTGCATGGCACCCATTCCCATGTGTGGTGGCGTATTTGGAGTCGGTTTGGCTTCCATACAGCAGGAGCATAGTACGGTGCTACGTAGATAATGTCTTCCATCTCGGCACCCGTACGACAAACAGGTACAACCTTACTTCATATCTCCCATTACAATATGATATAATATCGAATATTTAGTGGTATGCACTTCAATGTGTACAGAGTTGAGGGTCAACACAAGGTTCTGAAGGAGGCACTTCACTCATCGTGATCGATGCAATCCATAGAGTCAACGATTGTCAACTGCATGAGCTGCAAACTGCTTTGGAGATCGACCGCTTCAAATGGCCAACAGCGGCGTATAAAGTCAACCTTTTCGATGAGGTAAAAACTTTAATCTCCAAAAAGTGCTTCGATTATCTGTACAAGATGTGACAGGACGTCGTGAACCAAAAGGTTCCTCCGGTATGCACGGACCGACATTGGAGGGTTTGTTACGGGATCCCTTGTGTCCATGAGATTCAGGCATACGTCAACTCCGGTACTCCGAAACCCGCCGAGGACATCCACCCGTTCTGGATGGATTTGACATGGACTGACCTCGACGACACCCCACTGCCGTATGAGCTGTCATCTTCATACACGGCTTCCAACGATGTATGCGAGGATGAGCTGCACCCACCCTCATCAGCAAGCGAAGGAAGAGGAGGCCTCGGGGGTCGAGGAATGCCTGCAGAACAAACCCGTTGCCATACGAGGAGGTAAGGGAAAGGTTTGAGAGAGAAGAAGCGCGTGCTGCTCGAAATGCTGCTCGTCCTCGTCCACAAGCGACCTCAGCTCGACGTGGACGTGATGATGTGTTCGGAGGGTTCAACTGGGGTCGAAACAACGTTGATCCCTTCATGCTCGGTCATATTCAGACGGTGAGGGACACTGTTGGAGATGGTCATTGTGGCTACCGTGCTTTGGCGGCTTTGACATCACCGATCGGCGAGACTGTTTTCCCGGAACTCAAAGCGTTACATGCAATCACTTGGAGGATCACGCCGATCTGTACGTCGGTTGTTATACGGGAGAGTACCCATTTCAGCAGTTCGTCGACTACCAGAGATGGGTCGGAGCCACACATGGTGATAGGAGACGGTGGATAGAGCTACCCATCATGGGTTTAGTATTTGCGACGGTATATCAGATTCCTCTCGTCGTCCTAGCTTGGCATCATCCGTTCACATGTTTCCCCATGATCTCGCCGACATCTGCTAACAACCCTCCCCAATCAGCAACTCTTGGTGTAGCCTGCATCGGAAACCAAGACCATTTCGCTGACATCTGCGAAACACTTCAATTTTATCAATTAACATTACAAAACCATCGGAAAACCTAAACCCTAACCCTAAACCCTAAACCCTAAACGCAAAACCCTAACTAGGGTTTGCACGTCCTTAACAACGTGCAAGTATTGCACGTCCTTAAGGACGTGCTTGCACGTTGTTAAGGACGTGCAAGACTTAAATAGTGGACGTGCACAATCCTAGACTTGCACGTCCTTAAGAACGTGCAAATCCTTAATCCGAATTTGCGGTGTATATAGTGACACCCTTTTTTACTCATTGCGGACCCCACTTATCTAATAATCCCACCGTCCCACATAACTACAGTATATGCTCCGTATTAAAGTAGTAGGAGTACAGTATAAACCCTTCTCAGATGTGAGTGAAATGCCTAAAAAACCCTCTTCTTTTTCATCACTTTTATTAGATCGTACGGTGATGAATCAGTGAGGCAGTCAAGGTCACTGTGAATGTTGAACAGAAAGCCAATCACACCTTTATACTATTGCTTAAAAAAGGGCGAATTCCACTTCCATTCCAAGTCTTCACAAGCATGTAGAGAGAGAAATAGCTGAGCCAAGAGTCACGAGATTTGGTTTGGTTTGGGTTTTCCATTGAATTTGCGTCCGATTTTCCTGTCTGATTCATAATCGATCTTCTCGTGGTGTGTGGGGAGCTAAAAGCTTTTATTTTGTAAAGCTTTCTCTTCTGATGCTTCTCCTGTTTGTGGCTCCCCCTGATTTCTTCTAGTATTTGGTTGCTGGGTTCTCTTGAATTCGGTTGATCTGATTCGATTTTGGGGGTAATTCAGAGTGAAAAAACAGGTATTTTTGTGTTTGGTTTCTTTCCTGTTCCTGTGTTGTACTCGGGCCTTGATTGTTCTTGCAAACTTTTCTGAATTAGGGTTTTGAATTTTTTGTGATCCCTTTGCCCCTTCTGAACCTCTCTCTCCACAATCTGGTCTCTTTTCTCCCAATTTTAGTTTCTATATTACCTCTTCTGCTGTGATTCCCCCAATTTTAGTTTCTATATTTCCCCCAATTTTCCTTCTTACCCTTGTTTTTGTAAATCTACAATCCTTTGGTTTCATGTCAGTTTGAATATCTTGAGTTGAAATCTGTTATCTTTGAGCTTTTTTTATTCTAATTGTCACTTCTGCTTTGCTGAATTTCTCTTCTTACTTTCTATTTTAAGACTTTTCAACTCCACCAAATCCCTCATCTTCTGGATGATCAGTTTTTCTTATTGATCATCTACCTCAATATGGTCAATGGTCAATTTCAAACTTTAGCTCTTCTTCTTTTCTTAGCTATCTCGTTCACCTGTATCCATTGAACTTTCCTTTGCCATTGAAATTCTCATTGAAGCTCCAAACTTTGATGCTTTTGCACAAATACATACATACAATTCATCATCAGAAAAAAAACGTTGTTCCTTTTGAGGTTGAAATCCCCTTCTGAGATTCACTGAATATGAATCACCAATCAAGCCTGAAAATGGAAGATGATTATGAGGATTTGCCCTCTCTCAGAGAGGAACACATGATTTCAGCTGCTCAGCACATTGTAAAGCTCCTCGCGACCCACAGACACGCAAACGATCATCTAAGGGAACTGTTGGCTGAGCTTGACACTGAGTTGGCTGCAATGAAACTGATGGATGAGAACAAGGGAAAGGAGTTGAATGAGATCAGAGAAAGGCTTGCCTCAGCCGAGGAGAAGATCAAAGGATGGGGATCAAACCAGTCAATGACATGGGAATCTTGTCCTGACCTGTTTTCTGATTATTTGCGATCTGTTGATGAGGTTCACCGGATGGCGGAATATTCTAGAAGCTTATGTTCAATGGGGAAGGCTGATTGTGAGCAGATTATCCGAAAAGCTGAGGATGTTCTTCAGATTGCAATGGTGAGGATTGAAGAGGAGCTAAGAGATATATTTTCCCACAGCCTGCAGTCATTTTTATCAAACATGCCATCTTATTGTGAAGAGGAGGTGGCTGATAGGGGTTCGGTTATCTCAGACGAATCCCTCATGGGAAGTTCCCGGAGAGAGAGCAGTAGCAGCGGCGATTCTGACCACTATGTCGGCGACTTAGTCTGTGCAGATTCAATCCCGGTGATAGCATCCATTTCCCGTGTGATGTTCACTGCAAACTACGATAAGGAGTTCTGTGAGGCTTTCGTAGCAAGCCAGAAAGAAGCATTGGATGAGTTTCTGATAGATCTTGGGATCAAGAGGTTCACCATTGAGGAGCTAATAAAGATGGATTGGAAAGTTTTGGATGCTAAGATCAAGACATGGATTCGAGCTGTTAGGATCTTTGTGCAAGTCTACCTTGCTGGTGAGAAGCGGCTATGCGAGCAAGTCTTTGAGGAGTTGGGGCCCATGGATCCCGCCTTCTTTGCCAATATAGCAAGTCCTACAATGATATCTCTCTTAAATTTCGGCCATGGAGTGGCTATGGGAACTCGTAGGCCAGAGAAGTTGTTCAGCCTCCTCAACATGGTTGAGGTTCTCAGAGAGATTAGCCTGGAGTTGTATGATTTGTTCTGCAACGATGCCAAATCGTCTGTCATGAAGGAACTACAGGAGCTAACAACTAGGCTAGGTTGCTCCGCCAAAGCAACGTTCTTGGAGTTTGGTGACCTCGTTGTCTCTGATCCATCTGTTGATCCTTTCCATGCTGGACGGATTCACCATCTCACCAAATACGTCGTGAATTACATCAACACGCTTCCAGCATATGAGGATATTCTTAACTTGCTTCTCCGTGGCCAGGATGGCTCTGACATTCTTGCTATTGGCAGCCGTGTAGTGGAAGCAGAATCCATTTCAGAACATCTAGCTAGTCCCGAAAGCTGTCTGATGGCCGACCAACTTCGTTCAATAGCTGACAAACTTGAAGCTAACCTTGAGAAGAAGTCTCAGCTCTACAAAGACAGCTCGCTTAGACATGTCTTTCTCCTCAACAACATCCATTACATAGTCCAAAAGGTTAGGGACTCCGATCTCAGGGCATACATTGGGGATGATTGGATCAGAAAAAGGATTTCAGCCTACAAAAACCACGCCACAGGCTACATTCGATCAAGCTGGAGCCTGATTGTGCCTATGATTTTGGACGATGCAGGTTCAGGCTCCAGCCCCAGCTTTGGCTCAAGTTCAGGCTCCTCAAGGACAGCGGTTCTCAAGGATAAGCTAAGGAGCTTCACCTCTGCATTTGAGGATGTGTATAAGGTTCAGACCGGGTGGCTCATCAGAGACCCTCAGCTAAAACAGGAGCTGAGGATCTCAATCACTCAAACCCTGGTTCCAGCTTACCAGGGTTTCGTGATCAGGTGCAAGAATCATAACCTCGAGAAGCACTTGAAGTACGAGGCTGATGACCTGGTAGACCTCATCCAGGATCTCTTTGAAGGGTCTGTAAAATCCTTAAGCAGTTCTTGGAGAAGATAAATTGCTACTCCGTATTTTTTTGTGAGTTTCTTATGTTGTTAAGTGGTTTGTATTGGAGACCAAAATGTTGTGTTTTGTTGTATATTGTAGTACAATAGATGTAAGAATGTATGGCTTCGTTTGTATCCCTGAGCTCACACCTCTACATGCTGCCAAGAAGTGTTGAGTTTACGTGCTTTTTTGTTGTCCCTGATAAAACTGGACTCCGTCCATTCACTTTTATTTGTCGTTTATTTATGCACGTTTTTTTTAGTATAATAAAAACTATATAAAATATTAATTTTTTAATTAAAATTTTAATAATCTAATACTCCGTAATAAGAATGATATTATTAAAAAATAAATAGATAAATAGTTTTTATCACCTTAAAAACGTATCTAATGCATGAAATTAGACTTGTCAAAACACAACCCGACCCGAAAAATTTCTGACCCGAACCCGGAAATTTTGACCCAAAATTTTTTTTCGACCCAAACCCGATAAACTCGAAATTTTCCGGGTAATCTAGGTTTCGACCCGGTAACCCGATTGACCCGGTAATTTTGACCCGGTTGATTTATAATTATATATAACTAGTACGACTCCCGCATCATGCCGCGTTCTTTTTAAACTACAATATTATATATATATATTATAAAATATAATAAATGTTAAGATAAAAATCATAAAAAAACTTTAGAACAAATGTATCTTATAATTATCTCATTTTTTTAAATCTTATATAAAGTATAATACATAAATATAGATATTTTAAATTACTTAGTAATAATAATATCAATATCATTCTAAAATTGTTTAAATGTGATGTGTCATAATCAATAATTATATTCAACGTTTTGAATTAAGCTCAATAGTTAGTAAATAAATTAGAATTAAGCCCAATAGTTATATTCATTGAATTCAATGTTCTGAATTAAGCTCAATAGTTAGTAAAATTAAAGAAAAAAGAGAATTAAAGGAAAAAGAAGAAAAAAGAAGAATCAAAGAAAAATGGAAAAATAAAAATAAAAATTAGTTAAGACTCCTAAAATGCCTCTAAGATTGACACGTCATCCTAAACTCTTCTAAATTAAGAGTTAAAATATTATATAAAAGTTAGTAAAATTAAAGAAAAAAAGAGAATTAAAGGAAAAAGAAGAAAAAAGGAGAATTAAAGAAAAATGGAAAAATAAAAATAAAAATTAGTTAAGACTCCTAAAATACCTCTAAGATTGACAGGTCGTCCTATACTCTTCTAAATTAAGAGTTTATATAGATAGTTAATAAATAAATTTGAATTAAGCCCAATAGTTATATTCATTGAATTCAATGTTCTGAATTAAGATCAATAGTTAGTAAAATTAAAGAAAAAAGAGAATTAAAGGAAAAAGAAGAAAAAAGGAGAATTAAAGAAAAATGGAAAAATAAAAATAAAAATTAGTTAAGACTCCTAAAATGCCTCTAAGATTGACACGTCATCCTTGTAAAGGCCCGGATTTTTAAATCCTAATTCTCGGAAAAAGAAATTAAATATGAATTTAAATCGGGTTAATTAAAATCTCTTAAAATGAATTCCGGCATATAATTATTTTAAATGTGCTTTCATTCAAATTTATTTTCGCTTTCGCTTGCTAAAATTTGAAAGTATAATATAATTTTATTATTTGATTCAGTTCGCGAATTCGATTTGAATTTGAAGTTTTAAGCTTTTTATCTTTTGAGTCGGGTTAAAGTCGAGTGAGTGGGTTTCATGATTTATTTTATTTCTTTTTCGGGTGTTTTCCTTGGGATCATATTCCTTATGTCTTCCACCTCAAATGTCTCGGTCTTTTATCCCTATTTCAATTTTAAAGTTATTATAATTGTGGTATGATTTGGATAAGAATAATTTTGGTGTTTGGGCAATTAGAGAAAATTTGACCACATAAATTTCTTTCTTCTCTCTCCCCTCTCTCTCTGTGTTGTTCTCAGACTTTCAATTGGGAGGAGATTCTCTTGTCCTTGCAAATTGCCAATTCACAGCTTGCATTTGTTTTCTTCTGCCAATCTACAGTCCACACCATAAAACACCCACACTGCCTCACACTCCCTCACTTCCTCCTCTTTTATTCACCAGAAAAACCTCTCCCTCCCACTGCGTTTTGCACGCTGCATACCCGCAAAAACCCAGAAATAAAGCATCCTTCCATCATTACTTGCTCAGCTCCGTTTTCCCCTCACCTTCCCCCGTTTCTGTTTACCACCGCCTCCAGTCGAGCTCTTTCCGAGCGCAGCCCCGAGCCCCGCAAGAGAACCCCCGAGCCACCAGCGCTGCTTCTCCCGGCCGCCACCAGAGCACACGAGCACCCTCCGAACACACCCGAGTGCCACCGACGCCGACAGCTGAGCCAGAATCCAAGCCCAGAGGCCCCTCACAGCCGCTGCACTCTCTCCTTCGTTTCCCCTGTTTCAAGTTCTAAAAGGTCGATTCTTCCCTCTTTTCTTTGTTTTTCAACCCACGACCGCATAAGGGTCCACCCTTACTCATTTATCTCTCTCCCATGGCAAGATCCCTCTGAAATCGAACTCCGACGGCCACAAATCGAACCCCGACGGCGTCTCCGGCGAGTTGAAAACCTCGGTGAGATTCTTCTTTCCTCTATTGTCCTTGTCCGGTTGCTTTTCTCGTTCCTTGGGTGTCGGAATAGATCGGGTGATCGAGGGAGCCAGGGTTGTGGGCAAGGGAAAGTCGCCGGCGAGGCCTGGGTTCCATTTTCTTTCCTCCGTTTCTTTCCCGTTGGTACGTCCGAGATCTGTTCATTGGTTGGGGAAGAAGACAGGATTGTGGGCTTGGGCAGTGGGCTTGACCCGGACCCTTCATTCGGGTTATATCAGTTGTGAGTGTGTGGGTATCTAGTAAAGAGAAGATCCGGATTATTTTGTTTCCGGGTTGGGTCTTGTGAGGGGATCCGGTTCCTCCTTTCTTTCTGGGCCGGATCCGGGTGGAGAGTTTTGGGCTTCTGGATTATAAATGGGATGTTAGTTGTTATTTGTTAATGTTATTTTGTTATATGTTGTGATAGGTAGAATGTAGTTTTATATAATTACTTTTATTAGATTAGTATTACTATATGATTAATTCTGATAATTATTATTTCATAAAATTGTTTTAAAAGCAATATTATTTGGAAAATGTTGCTAGTTGATGTTTTAAAATATGATTGGAATGGTGAAATGATTTATTGTTGTTAAATTATAAATATGGCTTGTGTATTTTAGTATGTATTGCTTAATAAATTATCTAAAAGGAGTTTTCAAGTTTTCGGAAATGTCCTTTAAGGATCTGTGTTTGGAAAATCAAAATGCCGGAATTATTTCTATAATATGATTTGAGCATTGTTTTAAATGAGTTGACTTAACTTGAGATTTAAGAGTTTGGAAAACTTTGGGAAATGGGTTTTGCAATATTATTTTAGTATTCAATATTAAAAAAGGGGTTTGATGGAACTTGAATTATTTGATCTTGAGCTTGAAGTTATAGTGAAAGTATCATTTCAAATGTCGGGATTTTGTCTTGGCTTGATGATATTGGTTTTGAAAAGGAAATTGGAAGAATGATTTTGGTTGATGTTGATCATATCAGAAAGGTTTTGGAAAACGGTTTTACTATCGGTTGGTTTTGAGTATGTTGAGAACGTGGGTTTCATGCGTATGAATGTTTGGTCCGGTAGCTTATGGCAATGGCTTGATGATAGGTGTGTATTGCTATTGGATTGCTTTGGACTTGCATTTGGGCCTTGCTTGTATTATCCTGCTGTTCTGCATCTTCAGGTAAGTTCCCTAGGGGGCTTACTCAGGTTGGACATTCATGCCTGTTGTTGCATTTTATGTTAGGTGTTGCATATGCATAAAAGCATGTCATGTAGTATCCTAGTAGGTTGCACTAATTGAATGAGCATCTGTTTACTTTATGCGTTTGAAACAGAACGGCCGTTATCTGTGATAGTCCTAGAGTCATGCTAGGGTCATAGGGTAGCCCAGTCTCATTGGGTACCCTGAGTCAATCGAGTCATGAACTTCCTTATGTTATGCCTGCGGGCTTTATTGCGGAGCGGGTTAGGCATGCGTGCCGCCCGATTATGATGGAATGCATTCACGAGCTGGCCAGTCTCCGCCCTATCGGAAGGGGGTGGAGGTAGGAGAGGGATATGCCACTTGGCATTGTCTTGGGCCCTTTACAGTATTTCTGCACATTATTATGAATTAGGAGCATGCTAGTGTGTTTGACTTTCGTACTGCATTAGAGCATCTTTATTAGGTATAGCACATACTATGTGGCCTCAGCGAGGACTGCCGGTCCCACATGAGTGGCTCGATCTGACTCCTTTCCCCGTTCTTCTTTTAAATGTATTTTCTGCAGATTTGAGTGCTCGATATCTATATGACGGGGTTCCCTTTTGGCGAATCGAAGAATCTGGCTAATATCCTAATTTAGTAAAATGGTAATTACACACTCATGGTTTGGTTTTGACCGGTTCTGCCGTGATACTTGTATCTTTACTTTGCTTTCGCCTTACTTCCGTTTGAAATGGATTCCGCGACATAGTCTTAGGACAGGTTAAGGGTACCCAATGGCCCTTCGATGTTTTTAGGGTTTGAAATCCCTCTTTCTACTAATCTTAAAATGAGTTTGAAACCTCGACCCGTACCTGGATTGCAAGATCCGAACAAGGGGTTTCATCCCTTGAAACGTAACCCGAAAATCATAATTCTGGGCTGTTACAATCCTAAACTCTTCTAAATTAAGAGTTTATATTATATAAAAGTTAGTAAAATTAAAGAAAAAAGAGAATTAAAGGAAAAAGAAGAAAAAAGGAAAATTTAAAGAAAAATGGAAAAATAAAAATAAAAATTAGTTAAGACTCCTAAAATGCCTCTAAGATTGACAGGTCATCCTATACTCTTCTAAATTAAGAGTTTATATAGATATAGATAGTTATATTAGATTGAATTCAATATTCTGAATTAAGCTCAATAGTTAGTAAAATTAAAGAAAAAAGAGAATTAAAGGAAAAAAAAAAGAAAAAAGGAGAATTAAAGAAAAATGGCAAAAAATAAATAAAAATTAGTTAAGACTCCTAAAATGCCTCTAAATTTACACGTCATCCTAAACTCTTCTAAATTAAGAATTTATATAGATAGTTAATAAATAAATTTGAATTAAGCCCAATAGTTATATTCATTGAATTCAATGTTCTGAATTAAGCTCAATAGTTAGTAAAATTAAAGAAAAAAGATAACTAAAGGAAAAAAGAAGAAAAAAAGAGAATTAAAGAAAATAAAAGAAAAATGGCAAAAATAAAAATAAAAATTAGTTAAGACTCCTAAAATGGCTCTAAGATTGACACGTCATCCTATACTCTTCTAAATTAAGAGTTTATATAGATATAGATATAGATATAGATAGTTAGTAAGATTAAAGAAAAAAAAATGAATTAAAATAAAAAGAAGAAAAAACGAGAATTAAAAAAAGGATTAAAGAGAAAAAAAATTTATAATTGGTCAAAAACCCTAAAATCTCTCTAATGTTGACACCTCAGCATAAACTCTTCTAAAATAAGATTTTATATAGATAGTTAGTAAAATTAAAGAAAAGAGAGAATTAAAGGAAAATGAATAAAAAAGGAGAATTAAAGAAAATAAAAAAAAATCAAAAAAATAATAATGATTAGTTAAGACTCCTAAAATGTCTCTAAGAATGACACATCATCCTAAACTCTTCCAAATTAAGAGTTCATATAGATAGTTAGTAAAATTAAAGAAAAAAGAGAATTAAAGGAAACTGAATAAAAAAGGAGAATTAAAGAAAATTAAAAAAAATGAAAAAAATAATGATTATTTAAGACTCCTAAAATGTCTCTAAGAATTACACATCATCCTAAACTCTTCTAAATTAAGAGTTTATATAGATATAGATAGATAGTTAGTAAAATAAAAGAAAAAATAGAATTAAAGGAAAATGAATAAAAAAGGAGAATTAAAGAAAATGAAAAAAATGAATAAAATAATAATGATTAGTTAAGACTCCTAAAATGTCTCTAAGAATGACACATCGTCCTAAACTCTTATAAATTAAGAGTTTATATAGATAGTTAGTAAATAAATTTGATTAAACCCAATAGTTATATTAGATTAAATTCAATGTTTTGAATTAAGCCCAATAGTTAGTAAAATTAAAGAAAAAAAAAGAATTAAAGGAAAATGAATAAAAAAGGAGAATTAAAGAAAATGAAAAAAATGAAAAAAATAATAATGATTAGTTAAGACTCCTAAAATGTCTCTATGATCCTAAACTCTTCTAAATTAAGAGTTTATATAGAATATAGATTGTTAGTAAATAAATTTGATTAAACTCAATAGTTATATTAGATTAAATTCAATGTTTTGAATTAAGCTCAATAGTTAGTAAAATTAAAGAAAAAAGAGAATTAAAGGAAAATGAATAAAAAAGGAAAATTAAAGAAAATAAAAAAAATGAAAAAAATAATAATGATTAGTTAAGACTCCTAAAATGTCTCTAAGAATGACACATCATCCTAAACTCTTCTAAATTAAGAGTTTATATAGAATATAGATAGTAAATAAATTTGATTAAACCCAATAGTTATATAAGATTAAATTCAATGTTTTGAATTAAACCCAATAGTTAGTAAAATTAAAGAAAAAAGAGAATTAAAGGAAAATGAATAAAAAAGGAGAATTAAAAAAATCAAAAAAATAATAATGATTAGTTAAGACTCCTAAAATGTTTCTAAGAATGACACATCATCCTAAACTCTTCTAAATTAAGAGTTTATATAGATAGTTAGTAAATAAATTTGATTAAACCCGATAGTTATATTAGATTAAATTCAATGTTTTGAATTAAGCTCAATAGTCTGTAAAATTAAAGAAAAAAGAGAATTAAAGGAAAATGAGTAAAAAAAGGAGAATTTAAGAAAATAAAAAAGATGAAAAAAAAAACTAATGATTAGTTAAGACTCCTAAAATGTCTCTAAGAATGACACATCATCCTAAACTCTTCTAAATTAAGAGTTTATATAGATAGTTAGTAAAATTAAAGAAAAAAGAGAATTAAAGGAAAATGAATAAAAAAGGAGAATTAAAGAAAATAAAAAAAATCAAAAAAATAATAATGATTAGTTAAGACTCCTAAAATGTCTTTAAGAATGACACATCATTCTAAACTCTTCTAAATTAAGAGTTTATATAGATATAGATAGTTAGTAAATAAATTTGATCAAACCCAATTAAATTCAATGTTTTGAATTAAGCTCAATAGTTAGTAAAATTAAAGAAAAAAGAGAATTAAAGGAAAATGAATAAAAAAGGAGAATTAAAGAAAATTAAAAAAAAAAATAATGGTTAGTTAAAACTCCTAAAATGTTTCTAAGAATGACAAATCATCCTAAACTCTTCTAAATTAAGGGTTTATATAGATTATATAAAAGTTAGTATAATTAAAGAAAAAAGAGAATTAAAGTAAAAAGAAGTAAAAAGGAGAATTACAGAAAATCAAAGAAAAATGGCAAAAATAAAAATAAAAATTAGTGAAGACTCCTAAAATGCCTCTAAGATTGACACGTCATCCTATACTCTTCTAAATTAAGAGTTTATGTAGATATAGATATAGATAGTTGGTAAGATTCAATAAAAAAAAAGAATTAAAATAAAAAGAAGAAAAAAGGTGAATTAAAAAAAAGGATTAAAGAGAAAAAAAATTATAATTGGTCAAAACCCCTAAAATCTCTCTAATGTTGACACCTCAGCATAAACTCTTCTAAATTAAGATTTTATATAGATAGTAAAATTAAAGAGAAAAGAGAATTAAAGGAAAATGAATAAAAAAGGAGAATGAAAGAAAATAAAAAAAAATCAAAAAAATAATAATGATTAGTTAAGACTCCTAAAATGTTTCTAAGAATGACACATCATCCTAAACTCTTCTAAATTAAGAGTTCATATAGATAGTTAGTAAAATTAAAGAAAAAAGAGAATTAAAGGAAAATGAATAAAGAAGGAGATTTAAAGAAAATAAAAAAAATGAAAAAAAAAATAATGATTATTTAAGACTCCTAAAATGTCTCTAAGAATGATACATCATCCTAAACTCTTCTAAATTAAGAGTTTATATAGATAGATAGTTAGTAAAATTAAAGAAAAAAGAGAATTAAAGGAAAATGAATAAAAAAGGAGAATTAAAGAAAATGAAAAAAAATGAAAAAAATAATAATGATTAGTTAAGACTCCTAAAATGTCTCTAAGAATGACACATCATCCTAAACTCTTCTAAATTAAGAGTTTATATAGATAGTTAGTAAATAAATTTGATTAAACCCAATAGTTATATTAGATTAAATTCAATGTTTTGAATTAAGCCCAATATTTAGTAAAATTACAGAAAAAAGAGAATTAAAGGAAAATGAATAAAAAAGGAGAATTAAAGAAAAAAAAAATAAAAAAATAATGATTAGTTAAGAGAATTTTTTTTCAAAATATTCACTAAAAATAAATAATTACAAAAATATTCACACTTTAAAACTATTTACGAAAATATTAATTTTTATCAGATTGGGCAGAAAAACGCGGTATGAGACCGCGTTTTATTCAGAAGGTGAAAATTTTAAAATTGAAAGAAAATGGGACAAAAACTTAACAAAAGAAACGCGGTTTGAAACCGCGTTTCTATTGCTAATTTTATTTCCGTATTAAATGGGCAATTTTTTAATTTTTTTTACACAAGACACGCGGTTTCAAACCGCGTATCTTGTTTTTTTATTTTTTTTTATTTTTGGGAAAATAGAAAACAGGCGCTGCAAGCCTGCGACTCTTGGACCACCGTCGGATCCGCGGGAGCCAAGGCGCTGCAAGCCTGCAAGTCCCGAGCCGCCACCACCTTCGACTGCGGCTCTCCGCGCCCCATCGCCTGCGACTCTCCGCTTGCGACTCTTGGACCACCGTCGAGCCTCTTCCCACCGACCACCGCATGCGACTCTCGGGCCGGCGTTCTCCAGATCTGAAATTCCCCCGTCTCCCCTTTCGCTCCGGGCCGGCGTTCTCCCTCGCTGGCATGAAGGCTCGCCATGGTGCAAACCACTCCTCCTTCGCACCTTCATCGCCACTGCTACGACCATCACCGCCAGTGCCACGGCCTTCCCGGCATCCACCACGCCTTCAACCGGCCATTGCGAACAGGAGAGATTGAGAGCGGGAGAGCGAAATTGAGAAATGGAGAGCGAAATTGAGAGCGAGAATGAGAAATTGGGAGTGAGAGAGTGAGAATCAGAGCGAGAGATACAGAGACTGAGAGCGAGAGTGAGTAGAGAGCGAGGGAGCAAGCGGCAGGTGAGAGAGAAGAGGGACGAAGAAGACGAAGCGCCCCCGACGAAGTAGAGAGCGAGAGAGCAAGCGGCGCCCACGCCTTCCACCGGATCCGGCATCATCTCCGCTGTCCGGCCTCTCCTCCTTCCTCCTCCGGCGGCCTGCATCCTCTCCGTTACAGTTTTCAATTTTCCAAAAAAAAAAAAAGACAAGACACGCGGTTTGAAACCGCGTGTCTTGTGTAAAAAAAATCAAAAAATTGGCCATTTAATACGGAAATAAAATTAGCAATAGAAACGCGGTTTGAAACCACGTTTCTTTTGTTAAGTTTTTGTCCCATTTTCTTTCAATTTTAAAATTTTCACCTTCTGAATAAAACGCTGTCTCATACCGCGTTTTTCTGCCCGATCTGACAAAAATGAATATTTTCGTAAATAGTTTTAAAGTGTGAATATTTTTGTAATTATTTATTTTTTAGTGAATATTTTGAAAAAAAAATCTAGTTAAGACTCCTAAAATGTCTCTAAGAATGACACATCATCCTAAACTCTTCAAAATTAAGAGTTTATATAAAATATAGATAGTTAGTAAATAAATTTGATTAAACCCAATAGTTATATTAGATTAAATTCAATGTTTTGAATTAAGCCCAATAGTTAGTAAAATTAAAGAAAAAAGAGAATTAAAGGAAAAACAAAAAATGGCCCGTTTGACAGGTCTACAAATGGCCACCCTCGACAAACGCTTAACCCCTCGAGAAAAACAAAAAATGGCGTTTAGCTGGTGGACACTTTGGTTACCAAGAAATTAGTTAATTTTTCAACATGAAAAACTTCCGAATATAGATGGGTTTACCCGTAGAGTCAAATCACAAATGAATAACTGGATTAAAGCTAATAGATATAATCACCAAGAAGATTCGGAGACAATTAAACAAGCTACCAACAATAATAACCACGGGAAAAATAAGAAAACAGATAAATGGAAAAAAACCACCGGTCGGTAAGATGAAACTTAATTTTGATGGTTCAGCAGCGCCACAATGTCAAAGCTCTATTGGGTATGTTTTCGTGATGATAAAGGAATACCAGTCACAATGGATTGTAAGCTAATTGGAAAACAAACCCCCCTTAAATGCGGAAGCCCTAGCTCTTAAGTTTGGTATTTTGAAAGCTTTAGATATGAAAATTGATAAACTTATCATCGAAGGTGACTCTCTTATAATCATTAACTACCTAAAATCCGGTATCAAATTTCCATGGGAAATAGAACTAATTATGATAAATATATGTACTCTTATTACAGGGATTAACGAAGTCTCGTTTTCATACATTCTTCGTAATGGTAATAGCGTGGCTGATGAGGTTGCACACATTGCTCACGTTTCCAACAATCGCTCAATAAATTGTGACTCGAGTCTTGCTGACCTCATCCGAAACCCAATCAAAAAAAAAAGTACATAGATAGTAAAAAGACAAATAAAATGAACGGATGGATTAATTTTTAACAAAAGAAAAAGAAAAGAGTAGCTGTGAAAGCAGCACCGCACTTATTTAGTGATAGCAAGTGGGGATGGTACTTTGGTACTTTGTTTTTTTTTTTGGTTTTAAGGGTTAATATATTGCATGGAAATGAAAATATGTAAATGTACAAAAGGAGGGACCAAGTGGTATAACATCACTTGTCCAATGCTACCAAAATCATGGAACACTCAGAGTTGTTCCAATCTATGGGTGTGTTGAGCTGGAAGCTCGGGGTATCTCCTGTCTCTTCAAGCCAAAGCTATCGGACTTCGGACCTACCCCTAAGGTTGTGCAAGTATAAATCTCCCTTCGGCTCGGCCATCAAGAGATTTACACAAACACAAACTTAGCACACCTAGGCCTATAACGCTACACTCCAATCCAAATCCATCAACTATACAAAATCCCACCCAAGGCAAAACAAATGCCAATGAATGACGAGCCTATAGAAGGTTTTGAGATGACAAAAAAAAAAAGACAGGATGTGATCCAGGCCTTCTAAACCAAACTCGTTCTACTTCCATAGTTTTTAGCTTTGTGCATTGGTTCCATTGGTAAGGTCCATCCCCCCTAGCAGGGTTGAAGATGCTGTGAAGTGGAGTGAGAGCTCATGGGATAGGACCTTATACACATGCACTTTGATGAGGTGAAAGATCTCGTCCGTGCTCTTGCTTGATTCTTCAAAAATCTTCTCATTCCTTGCCTTCCATATATGATAAACAGTAGCAGCAAATGCCACTCTCTTTGCTTTGGAGATCCATCTTTTCCTCTAGCCTCCTTCTTGAGCCATTTAAGTCCACTATTGAGAGTGCCCATTCCCCTCCAGATTCCTAGCCAAGCTTTCACCTGGGACCACACATTTGAGGAAAAATTACAAGCAAAGAAGATGTGTTCATGTGATTCAAAAGCTTGATTACATAATTGACAGTTTAGATTCAAATTCACTTCCCTTGTTTTGATCAGATCCTTAGTTGCAAGCCTCCTCTTAGCTGCTAGCCATAGGATGAAAGCATGTTTGGGACTGATTGTTTTGTCCCATACAACTGTCGACCAGGGGGGTGTTCTTGCTCTTCTTCTGAAGTGGTTGTATGCTGTTTCTATATTAAACTTTCCACCAAGGCACCAGCTGTTGAGTTTTGCAGTAGCATCTTGAGCATTTCCTGTAGAAGTTAGCAAAGCATCTCGTATATAGCAAGGATTTTTTTCAGCAAAGGAGAGTCATTTCTGTTGTGAACTTGCCAGTTCCATATGTCTCCTTGTTGTAAGTATTGATGATGTATCCATCTGATCCATAAACTATCTTTTTTCCTAACAATATCCCAAAGCATTCTAGAGAGAAAGGCGGTGTTCCAGGTTTTTAGATCTTTCAGTCCTAAACCACCTTCCTCTTTAGGCAAACAAACATCTTTCCATTTTATTCTATGTGATTTCCATAGGAATTTGGCACAGAGGCTATTAACTTTATCTATGAGAGTGGAAGGAGATGGAAGGATTGAAAACCAGAAAGCACTGATCCCTTGAATCACAGTTCTTATAAGTTCCACTCTTCCTGCGTAAGATACAGTTTTAGAGTTCCAATAGCTGATATTTGTTAAAATCTTGTCCAAAAAGGGGGAGAATTGAGAAATAGTGAGCTTCCCTGAAGAAGTTGGGATCGAGCCTTGTGAGAAACCTGATCTTGCAGCAAGGTACTCCCTGTCCTCGTGGGGATAAGGTTTCTTTGTCTATTTTATTGGTACTTTGTTAGTTGGCTGGTAAGTGAACGTCATTTAATGACCAAATTCATTGAACTGACTAATACTGTGCATTACAAAAAGTTAGAGGTCCATCTCAGTAATTGCACATCTTTGAATTGACGCATACCAACTCAACCAAACTCTAGAAGAACAAAATTCATTTTAGCATGGCTGTACAAGGGCGAGCCAATAGACTACTTGATGAACCCCCTGTTCGCCCACACAAGTGACGAGTTGATTGGATGCGAGTGGGAAACCGACTGGCTGCGTAGGGTGGAGTAATATAGAGTTCATCCACTCGTCACCTGACCCATTAGCAACTTCGTCATTCCAATAGAAGAGGTAAAGGACCTTTCCTAAAGGTCCCCAGTTCGAACCCCGGATATGGTCGCTCTTTATTTACAAATTCAAGGTAAATGACCTTTCCTAATGCCTGATCATACCAATTGCAGGACCCAGTTTGTTATGCTAAATTATTTGAAGCTATTGGAAACAGAAAAATGGTGACAAAGAAGAAGCTGTTGCATTTATGCAGTAGTTCCATTCTAAGTTGTACACTATACCATACCCTAACAATCAAAAATATATTTCCAGTTGGTTTGTGACAGTCATTCTTCATTCGTATCGAGGGAAACCATTGCTTTATGAGCATCCGAAATTGCAGGTGAGCCTTGCCTGGTCCTTTCCACAATCTGCTTTATCAGCAGCGCCATATCTTCATCTTCATCCTTGCTCTCGTCCATGGGGAGCCTACGGGGCTGCTGAATCATTTTCCTGCTGGTTTCTGATATACGAGGAGCAACAGCTGCAGGCTTGAACAGAAATAAACCATCTAGGTTGACGAGAGGCTCCCCTTGTACTTCATTCTTGGATCTGTAGATGTTCTTGAATTCTTTAAAAGTTTCATTGTAAGTTTCAACAGCTTCCCCATATAGGTTGACGAGAGGCTCCCCTTGTGCCTCTACAGGGGTATTGCTTCCAGTTGTAACTGGACTGCTGCTGATGGAAGACGAAGATGATGGCATATCAGTGTATGAGAATCCTCTTCGTGAGCTCAGCCGTCGCTCTGACTGAAATTGTACAATCCTCTTCTGGCTCTTCTCTAATGCTGCTTCGAGCTCTGTAATGCGCTGTTCTAGTCTTGATTGAATGACTTGGTGGAGCCCCAGGCTCAGCTCTTGCGGTGAAACAGCTTGTTTCTGCGAGCAGGGGGGCGAAACGCTGCTTGAACAGTGGTCATGAGAAGGGCGTGAACTACGATTTATGGAAAACATGTCAGCTCTTAATTCACCTTGGATGACGTCTGCGACGAGGTCTGGGTCGAGCTGCAAGACAAAGAAAGCAAAATAAGTAATGCTAATTTAAGAGGGGGGAAAGGAGCAAAATTGTATGGCAGAAACTAAAATGTCAAAAACCACCAACTACGAAGCGAATACAGCAAATCCAATCAGCTACGGAATATTGTACAAAAACTACAATAAATCGCAAGGGATGTCGACCTAGACTTTTGCTTTTGTCTAAAACTTGTTAAGATTTGTAACCCATGTTGGTTTCAAGAAGTGCAGCCAAAGTTACATAATAAGACCATCAAATGTTAAAAATAGCTCATAAGCCAACAGCAAACCATTTCTATTCCAGAAGATGATCATAATGTAGAGAAAGCATAAGATGTAAAACACCAACAGAAAGGGATATTATGGAAAGGTGGACAGCAGCAAAAGATAATAAAGTTTAATGTTGAAACAACTGTTACCACCAGACTTGTGAAGATGTCAAGCAGGGACATTAACCAATTTCGAAAACATAGATCACTAAATGCAAAAATGAGAAGCAATGGCGAGGTTAGCAATAAAAGAAAGATGTCACCACATTTCTGAGTTTCCAACTAACCCAATGCTGTTAAATTATGTAGACGTTATTTTTTCTGACTATTCACCTAGGAAAGCATTGTGTGACTTGAAAGGTTGCAAGTTGGGAATAACTATCGAGCCTTTTGTTGATAGACAATATAAAGAAACAACTATCAAGTTAAGTCGAAGTGGCCAAAAAGTGTTCAGGCAAATACAAATCATGTCAAGGTTTGCATACCAACACCATTGAAATTAACAAATATAAGCATTTAGCTAATTGTTTACAGTGCAGATTCTGAAAATCCCAGTGATTATCTTAATGTGAAGCCTTGATAAAGCTCTGACATGTCAAAAATTAACAACAACATCCTAGCGAAATCCACCTAGGGCAGAGTCTAGGGGGTCGAAGTTTACGCATCCATCCCCGGGAAAGCCAAGAGGATGTTTCCAATAAGCCAGTCGAAAATGGCATACAAGTTAAATCATTTACCAATTTAGTAAAAAAGAGTGGTTCAACCTTTTCAAGACCAGTTCACTAGCAAATGAATGTTAATGTTTAAGATATACAAACTGGTTTACCTCATCATCTTCTGATAACTGCCAAGGCACTGGCAGTGCTGATTTTTTCATGTTTAGCTCTAATCTTTCAAGTTCAGCTTCAAGTTCGGCCTCGATAATACTCATTGATTCTACAGTTTCCGCTGATTTATGGGTACAAGTTGCTTCACCACCGTATCTTGTCAGCACGTCAGAATCTGTGTGAACTAGTGCCTTTATTGACTTCTCTATATCAACAGAATTCTCATTCGCTAAATGGAGAGACATTATCCTCATTTATTAGCTCCTTCACAGTTATGGAGTCCTTCATTTCAAGTTCCTCCAGCGGGTCTTTAACCAGATTTTCAGTTTGCTTCAATAGATCGTGCATCTTTGTCACTTCTGCTTTATTAGCTAAAATGTTGGATATTATACCAACAGAGACACCAAGACAGAAAAGCACTGCACCATTCGATAGCCCTGGTAGAAAGTAAAACGTTAATATTAAATGATACGGGCAATAGGATACCAAGCATGTGAAGAAATTCATCACTTTAATGTTACTAATCACTATCACCTACCATACAGAAATATAAAATAACAATTTAACGCTTACAATCACAATCAGGGGGCATTAGAACATAACTAATACTAAAACCAGACACGTTTAAATTAGCAAAATCAGGATAAATTTGGTCCACTACAGTTTCTTCTTTCAGCATTAAATTAGCAAAATCAGGATAAATTTGGTCCACTATAGTTTCTTCTTTCAACATTAAGAGAAGAGAGAATTTAGAAAATGATTCTAAAAAGATGGTCCTTGAAAAAACAAACATGAATTTCCAAAGTAGGAGCGGAATCCTAAATGCGCAAAGTACCAGATAAAAGGGCATAAAATCTTATTCTGGACAATGTTCCGTGCTATCAGATGTAAGAATCAGAGATCAATTAAAAGCTACCGATTCTAAGGTTCTAACAAGTCATCACCAAATTCAGTATGATACTTCTCATATTCTTTTCATCAATGACAGTTTGTTAGGAGCAATTGTAAGAATCAGACATCACACACAATATTAACAATCCAAATCATCTTATCATGACATTCTTAATCACAACACCCAGTAATATAAGTGTAACTCTCCTCATAAAACTAAAAGAGGTAGTACCTTGTGAAGAAATCTCCATTTCATTGGGCATTCCTCGGGAACTGCTTACTTTATTATTTTCATCCTTTCTCTTCTTGAGATTCCTTTCTTTTGATCCTTCCAGCGGCCTTATTAGTGGTATACAAGGAATACCACCCAAAACTGCCTCCTTTACTTCAGGAAAGACTTGTATACGTGCCTTGTCCTTTCCGTCTATGATTTGCAGGTTAAGCGAATCACAGCTTGATCGGCTAATTATTTGAGTACCATCAGTCACCAAAAAAGGCCTAAAAGCTGGAGTACACGGTGATGGGAAGGGAACAACCAGATGCTCCTCTATTCCATCGTGTTCTCTGTTAAGCTGAGCCATCAGGCAACTCTCTAAGGAACTAAGAGGCTTCAGATGGTGCAAATTAGATCGTCTACTTCTTAGATAACTCTTCCCCCTTATAGGACTACTCATAGCACCCATTTCAAAAGTTGACGCTCCGCACATATTATTAGAATTATCACAGTAATCACCCTCAAACCGACTAGCAGAAGCCATCTCCGTTGCTAGATGGCTTTCACACCGCATTCTTTCCTGAGAGCTTCCATCGGAGGGGGTTCTGTTCCCCCAATCAAAACAAGGCTTCTGTTCCCTTCCGGCTAACTTCTGAAAGGATGAGTTCTCTCCCCGCATTTTCGGAGGTTTTTCCACAATGGAGCTCCCAGAGGGCAGCCCTAATAAACCATTGTTATCCCACAAAAATTTCTGCATATACTTGGATGCATATCCAGCACCAGTAGCTGCAGCCACCTTCAACCAGTCCATTGTCAATCTATCTTCCCCCAAAACACATGGTCAACTGAGTTCCACCAGACAACCTATCTGCATTGCTTTTTTTTCTCCCAGACATAAACAAAGTTCAAAAACCTTGCAATTGCCATGGATGAGCTTTAATCAAACACTACATACGGCCATACGGGGCCTCAAGCCATAGAAAGTTGCACAAAAAAAGAATCATCAATGAAGAAAGAACACAGCCCCTAGAAAGTCACAAAATTTCCAATCAGAAACCCTAACTGTTTGGATGGCAATCGCTGCCGAAAACCCAGAAAGAGAGAAACTAGTAAAAAAAAACTAAAGAAGATGGATTACCCAATTGCAAGAAATGACAGGAGCGCAAAACCCCGTCAATGGCAATGGCGAAGCAACTCGGCAACCGGCGAACCTTGAACCCCCTCGCGAATTCGTCGGAGATAACTGGCAGCAAAGCCGAAGATTCTCTCAGGATGCCTAGTGGAGAACGAGCTGGTGGGAAAGAAAATGGGGGTTGTTGCTGGCTAATTGTTACAACAGATGTGATGGAAAGGGGCCCGGTTGGTGTGTTTGCCTTTGAACGAAAGGCGGTATGATGAGTTGGGGTTGGGGAGTCTAAACCAAACCCAGGTAAAGGCGGAAGGTGAGTGTCGTCGTTTTTGTTTTTGAATCCCTTGTTTGTTTAGGTCTGATGGGGTCTACTCTACAATTTATCACCGAGCTTATTCGAGGGAAATCTTAATCAATGTCTGCACTCTGCAGTGATGTGGATGCTCCGACAAATGATTAATAAGAACCCTAATTTGTCCTCACACATTTAACACCAACGTATTGTCTTGACCTAGCCCATAGCACTTTTTTTTTATTAGGAAAAATAGTCTAGAACCCGTGCGCCACGCACGAGATTTTTAAAATTAATCTAAATACACTCATCTTATTTTTCAGATGTTATTATATTAATCAATGCATTTTAAATGGCGTATAAAAGATAATACTCGTTAGAAAAACATAGTTTAATATATACATTTTTAGTATTTTTCTCAATCTTTGAATATCGGTAAGTCATAGTTTAATATATACATTTTTTCTCAAAGTAAAAATCATCGATTTTTTTAACATATGCTCTAAGGACATAAGTTAAAAACCCACATTGGAAAAAATTCCTTAAATCTAATGTATTGACATCAAGAAATCTATGCCCAAAGATCTAAGTTAGAAAAACTATAAAATTAGAATTATATATGATTGATATTGATGTGTTTTTATTATTGTATTCATATCAAAACACTTATTTTTCTAGATATATATATATATCATATATGTAATGACCGAAAAATATAACATGATCCAAAACTACTAGATGGAGCATTAAATAATGAAAAAAAAATTATGATAATTAGAGCTTTTGCCACTTCGAGATTGTGGGGGAAGACACTTGAGACTCTTTAACATACCATACTAGACATCCACATCCCAGTTATACTGACTTATTCTCACAAACTCACCAAACTAAGCAAATCATTTGACCAGAAAAACACCAAGCATAGAATAAACTGAAGGGAACACTCTAGAAAATTCAGCAAATATTCCTATTACAAGCTTACAGTGAAGAAAGAAAACTCTCCAAAGATTCTAGACGTTGATGACCAACCTCGAAACCATACTATACTCGATGCGTGCAGAGTGGTGGTGGCAGCTCAGCACAACAAATATGTAATTCCAATATATGGGGTAACAATACATATTAGATAAAAAGGGGAAGAAAAAGGAACAGGGTTTCTAAACAATCTGGAATTTTCGCTGGCATATACACAAGTTAAATTGACTTTATATTGCACTAAATACAACAGAAATGGGCCAGGAGTTGAAATAGTATGAGCATAGTACACATGTTGTATTATATTCTAATAAATGAGCCATAAATCAAGAATACCTTGCAAAAGCCAATCAAGCAATAAGGAAAATATAATCCAACATCCAAATAAATTAGCAGTGCAATCAGATCACTATATTCAAATGTAGAAATGCTTCCCGGCAACAACTCATAAAATGATATCAAAAAGTAGGGATGGGCATAGGACAGGACGGAATTGGGGTAATCCCGCGTATTTTTTACGGGACGGGCTTAAAATATTTTTTTTGAATCCCACCAGGTCTTATCTCTCGCGAGATGGGACTTGTCCCTCGTAAAAAAAATCTATAATAATCCAATAAAATGAACTATCTTTTATCTTTTGATTAACTAAGTACATTAAGCATAATGGAACTGAACATTTACATGCTACTTAGGTGTGTATATATATATCATGCTACTGAGATAGTGAGGTATGTATATATATATCATGCTACTTATACAGTATATTATGTACAACATTTATATCTATACAGTTTATTGTTTATCATACATGCTACTGAAGTAGTGAGCTGGGTATATATATACAGTATATTATATACAAAATTTATATCAAACTCATCAGGTGCATACTACTCCAAATTCAGTAGGTTTATTCATAAATACAACATTCATATATAATGGGCGAAACTAATTAAAACCTTCATTATGTATATTTAGTTTTAATATTTTTATATAAAATATATATAGTTTTATATATATGCGGGACGGGACGGGATTTCGGGCAAGAACTTTCCATCCAGCATCCCGTCCCTTGCATTTTTTATGGGACATGATTGATTTTTTTTTTTTCAAAATCCCACCGGGATCGGGACGGGATTTGTGCCCACCTCTATCAAAAAGTATAATTCGGAATGAACTCAGAAAGCATCTGAGCGCCAATACGAATAAAAACAATATAAGAACCGTAACTTAGAAAATTATCACAAAAGAAAGTATGTCTAAGAAAGTGTTTTGATCAGACAAACTTGATTACTAGGCATGGGATTATCCATCAATGCTGAAAATTCAAAAAGCACTCCCTCTCCCTAACAGAGAACTTATTTATGATATAAAATATTCTCTCATCTTTGGGAGTTTCCGTTCATTGCCTTAAGATTTATGACTCCTATGCTAAAATAGCATCAACATCAAATGAATGTTCACTTATTATTTTATTGCCAAGGGATTCACACGACACAATCTAATGCACTAAACTTGTATAGATTTTCTAGATCAGCAGCAATGAGTTTCATCATACCCTTAAAACATTAGCAGCTTGGTAATATTATACTTTTCTGATGCAAATAGTACAAATGAATGGGAACAGGATTAAAAGTGTTTTATCTCAATTTAAGTTGTAGTTATATATCTCAGGAATCCATGACAATCCCACATGGTCTGAAACTCTACAATCGTAATTTGTTTCAACGTTATCAAGAGCCACCATACAAGATGTTTCTAACAACCTAGCCAGGTATGTCTATTGACTAAAATTATTTTAAGTATCCTCAAGACTACATCATCAAGTAAAGGAGAGAATGGGCCTTAACCTTACACAATGTAGAGGGAAATCAAGTTTTAGTCAGATTGTAGACTTGTTATCACATCCAGTTTTCTGAACTTGAGCCAAATTATGTCTACTCTTTAAGCCATGAGGGTTTAGTAAAATTCATTCAAGTTGTAGTATAAAGTATTAGTTCCAGCGATTGCACAACAGCCCCAATTGCAAATTTAACTTCATCAAACCCTAAAATTCCCTTTTGATTCATAAATAAAGTAAAAAAAGGAGGAAGAAGGGTCATGAACTCACCCGATGACTGTGAGCAGTTCATTTGAGAGCTTCTTAAACCTCAGAAACCTAGTCTCGGCCCAATTTCAGAATCAATCAAAGCTAAATTGAGATTAAACAGCCACATTACAATTAAAGGCTAAATTGCATATTTTAGTCCAAGGATTGTTTGAATGGGGATTGAAAGTAAGAATCCAGCATACCGAGACTTTAGCACTTCCAAAATCACAAATTTTTAGTTGGTGAGTGTAAGGATTTACATGCAAGCAAAGATCACTAGAAATCTTAATACAAGTAACTGAAGGCACCGAAAGCGGTATACACCATGGATTAGGCCGAGGACATTGTTTAGTTCATGGATTTAATGGCCCTATTAAATAAGAAGGTTCACATCTACTTCTTTTAAATGAAGCTTGCAAATTTCAGTAGCATGTATGTAAGTTAGTGGTACACTAAGGATTTGAACTTGAAATGTAGACTCAAAGACTGGAGAACCCTGGAAAAGTGATATCAAAACATATGCCTCCTACTTCTTTCCAGTCAAACCGAACCTTTTTATATTGCCAAGGATTTACTGTTTTATGTGTAAATACATGTCCCTTTGCTTCTTCAGACCTTGCATTGCCAGCGATAGATTTGAACCTGACTGGTTATAGTTTAAGGACGGAATAGATACTCAAAGTAGGTAACAAATTACCTTATCAACATATAATCGAGCCTTAATTCATATTTTTAAGGGCGGAATAGAAGAATTTATTCATATTTTCATTTGATCAAGTAGATGATTCATGCTCTTGCTAGTTTAAGGTTTGAAATAACTTAAACTTTTCAGAAAAAATAAAATAAAATGCGAATGTTACCTTAATTGTTGCTGTCAAAACTTCTGCAACAGCACCTATACCAACCATTCCCACCTCATTTGGTATCTCCATAGAAATGCGAATGTTACCGGCTCCCATACAATTATTATCCACCTCATTCAAGGAAATCAAAATTGAACGGAAATTCAGAAATCGAATAGCAATTAAGAAGGAAATTGAAATAGATAACCAATTCAGAAACTCAGAAACAACAATCTGAACATGAAACTCCCAATTTCTAATACTCCAAATCGATTTCTAGGATTAGGGTTCTCACCAAACAATCAGAGAGGAGGGGGAAAGGGACCCAGAGGTGACTGCCATGGATGACAACGGCAAGAGGAGCGTGCTATGAAGCCGTATGCGGCCTAATGGCCGACAGATCAAGGGTTCTGACTGGGACCCAGGGGTGGCTGCCATGGATGACGACGGCAAGAGGAGCGGGTTGTGAGGCGGAGGCAGCCTAATGGCCTCGCTCCCTCATAACCGTCCTTTTTGCTTCCTTCTTCCTTCCCTCAGATCGTGGGAGACAGAGAGAGCAGTAAGAGAAGGAGAACAATGGAGGGAAAAAAATCGCTCTTGAGAAAGATTGAGGAAAAGAAGGGCAAAAAACAAAAGAAAAAGAAAATTTATCGATGAGCTCCGTTACCTTGATCGGCGATGGAAGACGGCGGCACTAGCACTAATGGCGACGACAAAGGTTCTCTTGAGACCCCAGCCCCGATTCCGGCTTTTTCTGCAATTCTTTGGTGGTTTCAGATCGTGGGAGAGAGAGCGAGTTGAGAATGGAGTCCTTCCGTTTTTCAGATAGAAAGAGGAAGGGAAGGGCAAAAACGGAAAGAAGGAAAAATAATTGGAGAATGCTCCACGTGGATAGCCTCACTGCTCTTCAAAGTACTCAGCTTTAAGATATAGGAGGATTTTGAGGGAGAGAACTCTACCCGAAACCTTATCGGTTACTATTGCCTATTCGGGGTACATGGAGAAAAGAAACTCTTTCCAGATTTGTTAATATAGTTGTAATATCTGACAGAATGAGTTCGATTTCCCATGGACATTTTGTTTTTCCGTTGAGATTGTCAATAATTATTCTACAATCCCCCTCAATCTGAAGTTTGGTAATTTGTAAATTTAGGGCGTTCTGTACCCCGAGTTTTAAAGCAAGAGGTTCAGCTTTTAATGAGCTTTGATTACCGAGTTGTTATATCCTATGTTGATTGGTCGACCTTCCCAGTCACGTATAATAGTCCTAGCTATGCTTGCCTTGTCTAAGAGGGAAGAACCATCAAAGTTTAATTTGAGAGTTCCTCTGGGTGGCTTACGCCATCTGATGTTTGTGTGTTTTGTTTTCCGTTATCTGTCAGTTTTGGGCCGTGGCAGAAAATCGGGGTCATCACCGAATACGCCCACAAAACTAGAAGATTTGCTCCGGTTTAACTCGTGTGTTTTAATAATATGAAGCGTGGCATCTCTACTGGGAATTGGAATCGACCCGAAGATATGCTGATTTCGAGAGTACCAAACGGTCCACCAACAGAAGGCTAGCGTAGCTTTAGATTTATTGTTGATGTTGTTCCCAATGTAGGCCATAACTGGTTTAATGTCTCTCGATTGCTGAAGCATTGTTGCTATGGTTGTATTGGTGTCGGTTGGGAATCTGAGGAGAGAGGTCGTGTATTGGCATTCCAACAGAAGATGGGCATCATCTTCTGTTGCACAACTGCACAAACAACAAGTGGAGGGCACCGAGACGCTCCGCTGAGCTAATCTAACGGTCGTGGGAAGGTCGTCTTGGCTTATTTTCCATAAGAAATTTGACCTTAGGTGGGATGTCCAGGTTCCAAATCCAAAAATTGAAATCAGGACACTGATATGACTGACCTGAAATCAGTTTATACGCATTCGATGTGGTGAACCAACCCTCCCTGTCCGGCCACGAGTATAGTCGATCCTCAAAGGGAGCAGACGGCAAATGGAGTTCCAACCCACCAGATCAACCCAGTTTTGAAGGAATCAATAAGGGTTGTCAGTTTGGCCCATTGCCAAGATAAATCACCTTTTTCCTATATTTCAGTAAATTAGAAGACCAGAGATACTTGTGTCTACTAATGGAGACTCATGCGTTTAAAGGTTCAGCTAGAATTTTCCATAAAAGTTTCATTTGGAGGGCTTCGTTCATATCTTTTGATTTCCGAATTCCAAGTCCACCAGCCCATTTTGGTCTACAAATCCTATCCCAACTGATAAGTGGGCGGAGTTGAAAATCTTTATTCTAGAAAAACGTTTTGTTCACTTGATCTAATTCTTTATGTATCGAGGCTGGTAACAGGAAGTTTTGCATAGTGTATAGGGGTTTGAATGCTAAATTTGTGTTTATTAGGATGGCCTGGCCTTGTTGTGATAGCGCATTAGCACGACATTTACTTAGTTGTTCTTTGGATCTGCATATGATGTCTTCAAATGTGGCTTTGCTTACTCTCCCATTGATGATGAGGCAACCTAGATATTTCTCCAGGGAGGAGACATTTGAAATATTTAGACAGTTACTAAGCTCGGAAATCTTTGAGTCCGTAATTCCTTTGGTTGCTTGGAAGCTAGATTTATGGTAATTAACCTTTTGACCAGAAACTTTATAGTATGCTTCAATTATTTTTCTAACCTTGTGTCATGCCTCAACACTCCATTTAGAGAAGATGATTATATCGTCCGCAAAGGACAGGAATGGGATTCGGGGACCACCTCGGCCAAATGTGAAACCTATTTGACTTCTTTCTGAATTTGATTCCGCCGCAAGACTTCGCGCTAGAATCTCCGCTTCGAGAATAAATAGAAAAGGGGAAAGGGGGTCACCCTAACGGATGCCCCGTGTGGGGAAGAACATTTCCGTGGGGCCATTGTTTACTAGTATCGAGAACGAAACACTCGAGACACACTCCATGACCCAGAATATGAAGGTCAGGTGGAATCCAAATTTTTGGAGGACTTTGTTAGTGAAATTCCAGTCAACTCTCTCATATGCTTTTTCCATGTCAAGTTTTATCGCTAGCCAGCCCACGCGGCCCTTTCGAGATCTGAAAGAGTGAAAATTTCCGTGGGCTATAAGGACGTTATCTTGTATAGCTCTATCTGATACAAAAGCACCCTGAAGCGGGTGGGTTAGTTTTCCAATGATAACTTTGATCCTTTCAGTGAGTATTTTTTAGATGATCTTGTAGATTGTGGAACATAAGCTGATCGGGCGATAATGGCTTGTGGCCGTCGTGTTATCTTTTTTTGGTAGGAGAGAGATGAAAGTATTTGGTTTTTTTTGGTTTTTTTTTGGTTTTTTTTTTGAAACGGAAAGAATTTGACCATAGAGCTAAGCTCTATCAGCCAAGAGCATCCTTGCGGATGAGACTACGCAACAGAGAATCATCAGGAGTCATAGATCCGTTAGAAGCAAAGACGATACGTCACAAGCGATCAGCCACCAGATTTGCCGCACGGAAGACATGACGAATCTCAACAGAACCAAAGAAGCCCAGCGAGACTAGACTGTCCGAGACAATCATTTCAGAGTCTCCAGTAGGCTTCCCCATACCTTTTAGACTTTTCATAATCGTTAGGTTATCTCCTTCAATGATTAGGTTCGTGATTTTAAGTTCTTTTGCGGCTTGCAGGCCCTTCCAAAGGCCCATGCTTTCACATCCACAAACCGAGGTAATTGGTGAGGTTCCTGAACCACTGAAAATAGGAGCACCAACGGAATCCCGAAGGATGAAGCCATACGTGCCCCTACTATCAGGGGAGAGAGAACCGTCAAAATTCAGTTTATAAGTTCCATTTGGAGGGGGTTCTCATTTGGTTCTTTTTCTTTTCGATTTCAATCTGGGTCGGTCGACATTTTTGGACAAGTTTTTGTCATTTGTGCAGTAATCCGGTGGACCCAAATGCGTTGTTTTCCAGATAAATATTTGTTCTTTTACAAATGATAAGATACGCCTTATGTCTGGGTTTATATTTTCAAAGACCGTTTTGTTCCTGAAATACCAAATTCCCCACCAAACAAAAGCTAGATCTTTAAAACATTTTTCCTCAATTGTATTTTTGATATCCCAGATTGTGCCGTTTAGGTGTTCATCTTTGTTGAAACAGCCATGGATTTTCATAAAGGTACCTGGATTATTTGCAATAAGGGTTTCCCTAGAGACAGGACAATCCCATAGAAGATGGTTAAGGTCTTCATAGCAGGAGTCACAGTGTGGGCAATTCATCGGAATTCCAAGACGACGAGATGCCAGTTTAACCGTAGTGGGAATTCCGTTCTTAAGGATTTTCCACATGAAAGATTTTATTTTAGGGGGAATATTTAGCCCCCAAACCCAGTTTATATCCGAAATTTCATGGTTTTTGTGTCTATGTATCATGTCAATTGCAGACTTTGTGCTGAACCAACCATTTTTGCTCCATTTCCAATATAGTCTATCAACATGGATGTGTTGTGGTATTGGGGTTGTTTTGATTGCTTCTATTATGTCATTTGGAATGACGTTCTGTAGATTTTCATGTAATTTTTCTTGGTCCCATGTTTTATTCTGTTTTAGGAAATAATTTATGTTGATTGTTTCGTCAATTTGTTGTATTCCTGAGATTAGTGAATTTAGCGGCGTAGAGCCTAGCCACATGTCACGCCAAAAATTAATGGATGAGCCATCCCCAATAGACCATTTTAGACCTTGTTTGAATAAAGGTAATAATTTTATTAAATGCGTCCATTGCCAGGAAGAGGCCCCATGCTTTCGATAATTCAGAATATTTTGATCTTTGAGATATTTTTCTTTGATTAATGTAACCCAGGGGCTAGATGGTTCTGCTAATAGTTTCCAAAGTAGTTTCATCTGGAGGGCTTTATTCATGTCCTCAGAGTTGCGAAGACCAAGTCCGCCATTTTTCTTGGTTTTACAAACCTCAAACCAGCTGATGAGGGGTTTGTGATTCGGGCCCTTGTTCCAAAGGAACTTTCGGTAGATTTTATCGAGTTCTGTGTGAACAGATTTGGGTAGCATAAAGCACTGCATTATATGTAAAGGTTTAGCCGCTAGCGTCGTTTTGATCAAGGTGCAACGACCCGCTTGTGAGAGGCAATTTGCCTTCCATCTGTGTAGCTGTGACTTAGTGCTTGTTAATAAGTCTTTAAATTCGTCCTTCGTCATTCGTCCTTCAATGATCGGACATCCCAAATAGCTACCCAATTTGGGGGTGTGTGCTATTTCAAGCTCATTTCGAATAAGATTTTTTTGTGTGGCTGAAACATTTCCGGATGTTTGGAATTGAGATTTGTGCCTGTTCACTCGTTGTCCTGACAAAGCTGAGTATTCTTGTAGTACTTTGTTAATTTGGTCACAACCGGTTTTGGTTGCTGATGCAAAGATGACAATATCGTCAGCAAATGCTAAGAAGGGGATTTTCGTACCACCACGTGTTAGTTTGATTCCTAGATGGCTTTGCGGCCTTTCTGATTCATGTTGTAGCCTTCGAGCTAGAATTTCTGATATTATTAAAAATAGATATGGTGAGAGCGGGCATCCCTGGCGTAGTCCCCTTTTGGGGAAAAACATATCCGTGGGTTCATTGTTTACTAGTACTGAGTATGTTACAGTTGTTACACATTCTTTGATCCATTCCGTGAATTTGGGTGAGAAACCAAGTTTAAGCATGATGGAGAATAAGAAGTTCCAGTCAACCATATCAAAAGCTTTTTCCATGTCAAGTTTGACTGCCATCCAACCTGAATTTCCTTTTTTCTTTGAGAAAGAGTGAAATATTTGATTTGCAATTAAGATGTTATCCTGTATTGATCTGCCAGAAGAGAAGGCACTTTGAAGTGGTTTGTTACTTTGGGGATAATCCTTTTTAGTCTTGATGCTAGTATTTTGGATATAATTTTGTATGTTGTTGAGCATAGGCTGATAGGCCTGTAGTGAGATGTTGTGGTCGGGTTTTCTATCTTCGGTATTAATGCTATGAACGTGTGGTTTGTCTGTTTTAGAATTCTTCCACTAAGAAAGAAGCTCTTGACCGCCTTTATGATGGATGGTTCAACTATGAGCCAGTATTTTTTGAAGAATCCAGCAGGAAACCCATCAGGTCCTGGGGATTTGTCATTGGCAAGACTGAAAACCGCATTCTTTATTTCAGAATTTGTGATTTGGCGAGTCAGCCAGTCATTATCTTCGTTCGAGATTTCATTTCCTACATGATGGAGTAAATTGCATGGTATTTGTTGTCTGGGCTGTTGTGAAAATCTCTGGCTAAAGTCCTGCTTGATTAGCTCTCTGATGTCTTCTTCACTGCTGAGTGTTATACCAGCGGCGGTTTGAAGGTGTTTTATTATGTTTCTGTTTCGTCTTCCATTTGCAATTTTATGAAAGTATTTTATGTTAGCGTCAATTGATTTTACGTGTATTCTTTTGGCCCTTTTCCCCCAAAATTTTTGTTGGAAGGAAAGGAGAGAAGTATGCTTTGATGTGAGCCTTTTGATTTTGTTATCCAGGTTTTGGTTATAAGCATTGCAAAGATTTTTCTGTAATTCCAGTAATTCTGTTTCTACTTGTTTAATTTGGCGAAAGACATTTCCAAAAGTTACTTTGCTCCATAGTTTGCTTTTCCTTTTGACCTCTTGCAATTTCTTCGTTAATTTGAACATTTGAGAGCCGGGAGAGTCTAACCTCCAAGCAAAGCGCACAACTGCTTCATATTCTGGTTTCGTTGTCCATGCCATTTCAAATTTGAAAGGCTGTAATTTTGGTTTCAGGTAATCCATGAGGTTCAGTGTAATCTGTGCATGGTCCGATTTTAAGAAGGCGTGATTTTTGGTGCATAGGTTAGGAAATTGTTTTAGGATAGAGTGGCTAATCACAGCGCGGTCTAGTTTTTCAAACATATTGTCGTTACCATGTTCGTGTTTTCTCCAAGTGTAATTGTTTCCACATGCAGGGGAGTCTACCAGGTTGTAAGTACTAATAATATCTTGTAGTCTTGTAAATCTATTTGCAGATGGAATCTTTCCACCCCTTTTGTCGTTCGGCTCTAATATTTCGTTTAGGTCCCCCAATATAATAAGATCGTCCTTTGCATTGCGTATATAGTCTAAGAGTGAAGCCCAGAAAGAGTTTTTTTCATTTGCATAAGGTGGAGATGAAAGTATGGTTAATTTGCTTTAGGATTTTCCCAGATAAGAAAAAACCCTTAACATCTCTAATAATGGAAATGCCAACGATGTCCCAACATTCTTTGTAAAATTCAGCAGTAAAACCATCAGGACCTGGGGATTTGTTCTTTCCAAGGTTAAATACTGCAGATTTTATTTCTTTGTTGGACGGGTTCCGTATAAGGAAATCATTTTTCTTCTCCGAGATAGCCGGTTGTATAAGGTTAAGCAGTTCTTCTAATAATTTGTCATCTGTTTCTTCCTTTTTGAAACGATTTTTAAAGTCCGTCTTAATTTCATTTCTAACATTTTCTTCACCGATAATTAAAGTGTCGGTACTAGAAAGAATGTTGCGGATTTGTTTTCGGTGTCTCCGCCCCGAAGCCACACGATGAAAATACGAGGGGTTTGAATCTGATAGTTTGATATGCTTTGTTTTGGCCCTTTGGTTCCAAAGCGTCTTTTGGAAGAGAAGAAGCTTTTTCCTTTTTTTTTGATAAGGCGTTGTTCTCTGTTAAGAGAACGTTCCGAGACCCCCCTCGGGTTAGCAGATTGAATTTTGAGCAATTCATCATCTACTTCAAGTAATTGGCGAAAAATATTTCTAAAAGTTGACTTATTCCATATTTTTGCCTTTTGTTTCATAATTCGTTGTTTGAACATTAGTTGAAACATAGCAGAGTCGGGACAAGTAGCTCGCCACGATTGTTTAAAAATGTTATGGAAGTCTTTCCGCTGCAGTCAAGCGTTCTCAAATTTAAACGGGGGAGCTTTGAACGTGACACCATTATCAAGTGAAATAAAGATAGGTCAGTGATCTGATGTGGAAAAGCCCCGTTCTTAGTGATAAGATTTGGAAAGTCGTGTAGGATCTGGTGATGGACTAACACTCTGTCGAGTTTTTCAAAGATGTCATACTTTCCATTAACACCTTTTCTCCAGGTGAAAGGGTTCCCAAACGTGGGAAGGTCGACGAGGGAGCAGTTGTTCTTGAATTGTATAAAATGTGTGAAGCGAGAAGGACGGGAGGCTGACCCTTCCAACTTGTCCTCACTACAGACAATTTCATTTAAATCGCCCAAAATAATGCAAGGAACGGACGAAGTATGTAATATTGTGGTAAAGGTTTCCCAGAAATCATCCTTATCCCGAGGATCGGGAGGTGCATAAGCAAAAAGCATGAGGACCACTTTACGATCATTGCAGTTTTCATATCTCAACCCAATAATACAAGGTGTAAGTGTATTTCTACGATCAAGAGAATGTTACTCAGTTGGTGGGATTTCCACACACACCAATCCCCCCCCCCCCCCCGATCGTCCAACGCTTGGGGACCAGATGGCCTCGTTGAAACCGATATCCTTTCACAATTTGTTTTCCGGAATGGATTCTGCTTTTGTTTCAGCTAGCGACAGAATTTGGACATGCTCGTTTTTACATAACGAATCAATTTCTATCCAAAAGGTCTATTTACCTATGCCTCTGTAGTTCCACTAACAGACTTTCATTTATAACAACCTATCTGATGAGAATGGGGCGGAGTTTTACTGACCCCATCCATTTGGTATCAAACTAAGAATGTTTTGATTATTTTGTAATGAATGTAGTTACGTGTGACTTTATCACTTTGTTTTATGAATTCACCCCAAAACAAAATATTGTCCTTATATTTCCTACGAGTTGGGTTGGGAGGGGTGATCACAACTTTGTAAATTACCTGCTTTTTTATATTTAGAAGATTTTTAGGTTGAATTTTATTAGACATAAACAATGTTTCACTTACATGACGAGTAAGCAAGGTAAAATAGTTGTTGTAACAAACAACAAGAGAGCAACTCAAGAGTAATTTGTCCACTTTCCATCTACTAACAATATATGATATACATAAAGATTTACGAAGACTCCCCCAAGACAGTTTGGTTTCCACTCCCTTCAGCCGGGGCGATGTCGAGACGGTTTTCCCTAAGTATCTTGTACACAAACTTGCTACAGGTTTAGGTGACATTCAAACCTCCTGCTGCTCGAACTCGCGAACACCCGAGAGTGAACCGCCAGGAGCAACAAAGGAAGCGAGAGATTAAACGGTGAAAACAGAAATGAAGCCAAGGTTGTGTAATAGCGTAACGGAAGGTTGAAAGGGGCCAGATGACAGCCCCTGAAAGTTAGGCCTAACATATCCACTCAACAGCATACGGATCACCATGAACACAGGAACGCCACCGAAACAGGCATAATTGGCAGATGTGTACAAAGTGTTTTTAGGGGAAACCGAGACATACAGACCCAAAATCACACCATGAGGGATTTTAGGATTGTGCAACAGATCAAAGTACCCCGAGGCCATCGGGAATAACGAGGCAGCATCAACGCAAATAGTCCACCAAGTGAATAGAGCTTTCAACAGACTATTTCCTGTATCATCTAGGTTATATTGAAAACAACAACATAATTCTCCATGAAAGATTTTACATAAAAATTTAGCTATGCAATTGAGAAACTGATCAACATCATAGACCGACCTATTTTCATCCACCCTGGGATTACAGAACGTGAAATTCAAGAACCTAAACATCATAGAGATCAATTTGACATCATAATGAATAAATTCATGTTGTGGGTGTGTTTTGACCATATAACAATAACAGAAATAATATGTTATCCAAACAGCCACTACCAAAGCAGTGCACAATTTTCCTGAAACAAATTTTATGGCAATCCTTTTGTTGTACATTCCCTTTAGTAGGGCCAAAGCAATCTATTCACAGGAATCAGAATGGCAATACCAGGGAGCAATAGGACGAAGGACATATACACCTAGCTGCTCAAACCCATGAAACGTAACAAAAGAAACATTAGGAGCAACAATAGGTGGATAAGGCAATTCAGCAGGACTATTTTCAACACAACAATTTAATTTTCCATTAAATATTCTACCTAAAAGCTTAGAAAAGCTATTAATCAATCTGTCCAGCATCATAATCCGACCTTTTCCCAATCCCCCCCCCCCCCCCGGTATTGCAGAGGATGATAATAATGAATCTAAGCATCGGAGCCCTAAGATATTCATCATAAGGGGTGAGAACCTGGAAACGTTGCATTCTATCAAAGAGACAAAAGCAATTAGAGTAAAGTATCATCATAGTCGGATCTGGGCTCAAATTTTCACTACCAGATTTTGTGAAAAAAACTTTTTCATCAGGGCTTGAGAGAGAAGCAATAACAGCCCCATAACTCACATCTTCTTCAAGGCCCAAAGATCGGGGGTAAGGGGTGCAGAGTAATCAACCTATAACACTGGGTTTTCCATCCACTGATAGGTGGTGAGTTTTTGTGCTGAAATGAGCATGTTAGCCACATCAATGATAAAATCATAAGGTTTTATAAGCATTGTAAGGCAATTGATTAAGGTACATCTAGAGCGAAAATAGCAAAACCTAATAGTAGGCGATAAGCATAGCCTTGTACCTTTGGGGGATGAAAACCCAATTTGTCCAAGGCTATAGAAGTCAGGTGAGAGACGTCGGAGCCCGACATGAGAAGACCGAGGGTGGAGGTGGAAAACCTCAAGTTTTCTAGATTCACCGAGGGCATCAAGACTCTCTTTCCATTCTTGTTAATACTATGCTTGTTTCCGCCATCATTGGGACTTGAGAATCCCTCAGGGAATTTTGCCTCAGAAGAGGGTTTGGGGCCCTTTCGGGGGTGTTCGATAGGGGCTCGGGTGAGGAGACCCCCAAAGAATTTTTTCCTTTGGCCATGTCCAAGCCAGACAAAGCATGCACAAATGAAAACAGCCAGTACGAAAAGCGAGACGAGAGAGATGTACGAATGGAAGATGAGTAGGTATGAGCGAGAAGCTTAAATCGAGACCAAAAAACCAAACATATAGACAGGAGATGGAGGAGGAGGGGAGGTGAGCGAGAGCCTTCAAGGAGAAGACCATACCTCAGCCGGGCTGACAAGATGTAACAGAGAGATGCAGCCAGCAACACACTATGACAGAGAAGCGCAACAACCCTCGCCGGAGGATCCGGAGCAGGAACCCTTTTCAGAACCGGATTGGGCCAAGGAGGAGGCCTGATACGCGACATAAATCGCCCATCCAACGCAAGACCCAACTTAGGTCTGTAATAGAACGGATTTTTGTACAGATTGGGTTCAAGGAGATGCCAAGGAAAAAAGCCCACAATTAATTTCATTGCAAGGGGATCAGCCCCATTGCAAACACAACCTCCACAGGGGAGTTTGGAAGCGAGAAGGGGGCGAAGAGAGGGGTAATCTTCGTCATGCATAGATCGGATGTTGGTGAATGAAGGAATTTCAGAAGGAAACAATCCAGAGAATGGAGAGCTACAAGAGTTTTCAGAACGAAGATGGGCGATTTCAGATTTTCGCAGGGGAGGATTTGCATGGCGCGTGAGGCGCGTTCTCTGCCTCGCGGGAGGGTTTGCAATTACCTAGACACTAGCACTAGTAATGTGGCATCCGCATGATTTTATTATTATTATTATTATTATTATTATTATTATTATTATTATTATTATTATTATTATTATTATTATTACTACTACTACTACTACTATTATTATTATTATTATTATAAAACAATAAGAGTTTACAAAGAATTAGTGGGGAGCCGAGAAACAATCTGAGCCCTCACTCCTTTAGCAATAGAAAATCCCACCCTAGTAAAAATATGAGCTGCATTCCAGACCCCAATATCTTGAGCTTGAGAAAAATTTTGAATCCACTTTAGAAGAGCTATGGCATATGACTCAAGTTCCCCCACCGCAGAAAAAGAGAAGGGTAAGAAACCATAACCCATAGCTTTGCACTTTGCTTGATACTTGACCTGCTTACGACGAGCCACCTCGATCACCACATGCCTTGGAACAAAATTAGTCATCCCAGATTGCGTCAAAGGGGATGATCCTGTCAGGTCAACACTAACATCTAACCCCTCATCTCACGCGTAAAGAAGCATGTCCGCAGGTCGCAGGGATTTCCCATAGACCAATATTAACCTCTTTACCAACTGAGATCCCAGAATGATAGCAGACATTCACCAAGGTGTCACGAACAACATTATGTCGATGTTTAATCCCCACAATGCCTGCACACGACACATCATGATCTCAAAAAATGTCCCCCTCAAAAACCTTGGAGCAAGCAGAACAAGGCTCCGAAATGGGAAACAAAGGGATGCCTAATCGATAGCACAACACACAACGAGCGAGCTCTACTCGGAGGTATCCTTACGGATGAGGTCTAAAAGACCAAAATCATTATGAATATCGACTCTCCGGGCAGAGTGGCAAAGCTATGCAACCTTATCTACTCTATTTCCTAACCGAGGAACATGAAAGAATGAAACTTCTTTGATAGTCGATAATAAGAGTTCAACATCTGACAAAAGCAATTCAATTTTCCAAGGACATTTAGATGTTTTGTTAATGTGGTTTATGATTATAATGAAATCACCTTCAATGTGGATTTTATCAATACGGAATTGTAACGCATGTTGGATTCTCAACTTAAGAGCAAGGGCTTCTGCTTTCAAGGGACTTTGTTTTCCAAGCTTCTGATAACAAATGTGTATCGGTCGGCCTTCCAAGTCCCTGATTATGGATCCCGCTGAGCTGTCATTATTTGAAATTATGGATCCATCAAAATTTAATTTGAGGGTACCCCTCAGGGGTTTGCGCCATGTAATCTTACCATACTTCTTTTTCTTCCTTGTGTGATTGGGGTTTTGTTTGTGTAAAGGGGGATCCTCATCAAGACTACTTTCAAATAGAGAAGTTTTACTACAATTCTCCTTATGAGTTTTAATAGTGCGTAATGAACAGTCTTTGTGAGGAATGGGAGCCTAACTAAACACATATTGGTTCTGAATGTACCAAGCCAACCACCAAGAGAAAGCAAGCTCTACCTTGGGCACAGAAGTAAGGTTATTTCCAATGAAGGACACATGATATGTTTTATATCTCGTGATTGGTTTATCATACTGGATATGGTTGAATGTATGTGTGCAGGGAGACGGGAGAGAGAGCGCACATATTGACATTCAAATAGGAAGTGAACATCATCTTCTACCGAACGGTTACACAAACTGCAGGTGGAAGGAACAGAAGTCCCTCGTTGGGCAAGCCTAGACGCAGTCAGGAGACCATTCTGGCAGAGTTTCAATAAGAAAATTTTGACCTTCGGCGGAACATCCAAATTCCAGATCCATGCGTTACTATCTAAGTTTAGAGAGGATTGGCATGTGATTAGTTTGTATGCACTCGAAGTGGTAAATCGGCCCTCTCTGTCAGTCCACCATTACAGTTGATCCTTATGGGAAAAACGGGAAGTGAGATGTCCAGGATTTCTTTAACTATGTCATTTGGTAGCACATTGTTAAGTTTTTCCTTAACTTCCAGCATCTTCCACCCAAAATGTAGTCACTAACAGTTTTCTCTATGTTACGTTATTAATTTGGGGGCATTCTTCCCTAGCCTGTAAAGAAGAAGTTGTTGTCAAATTATTCGTCCAAAATTTGATGGTAGACCCATTTCTAACCGTCCAAATTAGCCCTAACTTAAATTTATTAATGAGAGTTGTTAGTTTGGCCCATTGCCATGAAGAATCACCTCTTTTTTTGTATTCAAGGATGTTAGCTGAGCGCAGGTACTTGTGTTTGATTAAATTAACCCAAACATTATCTGGTTCAGTCAATATTTTCCATAGTAATTTCATTTGAAGGGCTTCGTTCATCTCTTTTGATTTCTTAAGTCCTATTCCCCACATTTTTTTTGGTCTGCAAATCTGATCCCAGCTAATAAGCAGACGGTGTTGAAGATCTTTATTCTAGAAGAACATCATATTAATCTGATCTAGTTCTTTATGTATCGATGAGGGTAACAAAAAGTTTTGCAGTGTATACAGCAGTTTGTCTGATAAGTTTATATTAATTAGAATTGCACGTCCCTGTTGTGATAAGGCATTGGCTCGCCATTTACTTACTTGTTCTTTAGATTTACAAATTATGTCTTCGAAAGTGTGTTTGTTTACTCTACCATTAATTATCGGACAACCAAGATATTTTTCCAACGATTTCTCGTTTGTAATATTTAAACAACCACTAAGCTCTGATATCCGCTAGAATTCGGAATGCCTTTTGTAGCTTGAAAACTAGATTTATGGTAGTTAACTTTTTTCCCAAAAACCTTACAGTATGTATCAATAATTGATCTAACTTTCTGTCCCGCGGCAACGCTGCCTCTTGTGAAAATAATGATGTCATCGGCAAACGATAAGAAAGGAACCCGAGGGCCGTTTCTACCAAAAGCAAATCCAATTGGACTACTTTCCACATTTGTTTCTGCTGAGAGTTTCCGAGCTAGGATTTCTGCTTCTATGATAAACAGGAATGGAGAAAGCGGATCCCCTTGACGAAGACCACGAGAGGGGAAGAACATGTCAGTGGGGCCGTTATTAACTAGCACTGAGAAGAAAACAGTCGTTACACATTCCATAACCCAGTTGATGAAGGTTGGGTGAAATCCGAATTTTTCTAAGATCTATTTAGTGAAATTCCAATCGAATCTATCGTATGCTTTCTCCATGTCCAATTTTATTGCCAACCATCTCCTTCACACCCCGTACGCGATCTGAAGGAATGGAAGATTTCGTGAGCTATCAGAACATTATCTTGAATGCCCCTATCTGATATAAAGGCACCCTGCAATGGGTGAATAAGTTTACCGATAATTATTTTAATTCTTTCTGTTAAATTTTTTGAGATGATTTTATATAGTGTAGAACATAAACTGATTGGGCGGTAGTGACTAGTAGTGGAAGCTTCGGTAGTAGTGAGATGAATGTGTGGTTTATTTGTTTAATAATTTTTCCAGAATGAAAAAATCCCTTAACGGCTCTAATGATACAATATTCCAATGTTTCTTATAAAACTCAGTTGTAATTCCATCAGGACCTGGGGATTTATTATTATCCAAGCTAAACACTGCAGACTTAATTTCATTATTAGAAGAATGTTGGAATGAGGAATTCATTTTCAGTTGTAGTAATGGAGGGCTGGATTACATTAAGCATTTCATTAAGTAGTCTTTCATCAATTGACTCCTTTGTAAAACATTTTTTCAAAATTATTTTTAACTTCGTTTCTGACATTTTCTTCTCCAACTATCAAAGCTCTTTCAGTAGTGAGAATGTTATAGATTTGTTTTCTATGTCTTATCCCCGATGCCACACGATGAAAATAAGATGTGTTGGAATCAGACAACTTGAGGTGCTTTGCCTTTGCTCTTTGATTCCAAAACGTTTTCTGGAATAGGAGAAGATTTTCCTTCTTTTTGATAAGGCAGTATTCTTTTCTCTTGGTCCCCAGACGATTGGATCTTAAGCAATTCGTTTTCCACCTCATTTAGTAATGAGGTTGGGGAATTCGTAGAGGTTCTGGTGATGAACCAGCACCCGATCAAGTTTTTCGAGGATGTTGCTTTCATCCTCATGACTCTTTCTCCAAGTGAATGGATTCCCGAAAGTTGGAATATCCATAAGTGCATAATTATTTTTGAATTGAAAAAGACGTGAGAACCGAGAAGGACGAGGATAAGCCTCACCTAGCTTGTCATCACAACAGTACAACACGCAATTCCATTTAAATCCCCCATCACAATACAAGGAATGGTTGAATTATTCACTATATTTGTTAATGTTTCCCATAATGAAATTGCGTCAGAATATATATATATATATATATATATATATATATAGAATGGGTAACTTGTGCACACCCCTTAGAGTGTACTTTGTGCACAATTCTCAGCCATTGATCGGGTGTGGATGGATGGATGAGATTTAAGGTTTTTTTTCTTTTTCTTTTTTCTAATTTAGGGTGGGGCCCGCGCACAAAGGTGGAAAATTGGAGACACTCTCTTTGTGGAATGCGTGGCGCGTGTGAAATGGGGAATTGAGTTTTAATTGTGGAAGGTGGGGCCCCCAAATGACATAAGCCGAAGGGTGGGAATTCGGTTTTGATTTTGGAAGGTGGGGATCTGATTTTTTGGATATGGAATGATTTTTTTTTTGTTTTTTTTAGCAATATATGAAATGATTTTGTGGTTATTTGTTTATTTTAATTGTAAATTAATTTTTTGCAAATCAATTTTTTATGAGGTACACAAAAGCGACGAATAATTGCATAACTGTTTTGATTAAGTAATTTTTTAGAATTAATCGATTGAATCGGTCGATTTAACGCATACATTGAACGATAGTTGGGAGATTATTCAGTGGAATTCTTATTTTTATGAGGTACACATAAGCGATGAATAATTGCATAACCGTTGTGAATAGTAAATTGTCGAATTATTCGGTCAAATCGGTCAATTTAACGCGTTTATTGAACGATAATAGGTGAATTATTTGGTGAAATTCTTATTTTTAAGAGGTACACAAAAAAAATCCAAATAAAAAATGACAATATTCGAGTAAAAAGCGTCCACAATGGCCAAACATATGAATCACGATTTATTATCCATATTTTTTCTTAAACCCATAGTGGCACTATAATGAAGTACGTATGTTTAGTCAAAATAACTTACATTCCTGTGAATAAACTTTGATGTTTCACCGAATAATACTCTTTTTCAATAAAATTAACTTAACTTATATTTATATGAATAAACTTTACCATTTCACCGAATAATCCCCCATCCTTGATATGTCAACCAAACAAGTTCATTCAATTGAATAATCACCCAATAAAACATTTGTAATACTAACAAAACCACCCTCCCAGGCGAATAATTTCCCCAAAAAAACTCAGATTCAACTCAAACATTCGTCTACACATGATTAATCACCCAAACAATATTCAATACACACGAACAACCCAAATCAAGCAATCATTCAACAAAACAACCCAAATCGCCGGAAAATTTAATCAAAAGATATAAATCGCAACTTATTAAGCAAAGAAAACCCACAATCTTTCCATAAATTTCAAATATATGTATTCTTACCCATTTATGGAGTTGTTGCCTTCTATAATTGAACCAACCGGCTAGAGGAAGGACAAATCAATGGCGGAACGCCGGCTTCACTTAGTCTGTGGGCGGGATCGACCACCCAGTTCGAATCGCGGAAGCTTCGTGTCGCCACCGATTGGACTTCGCTCCTCTTCGCTTCATGTCGCCGCCGGTCTCAACAACCACAATCGTTGTGCGCCTCTGCATCGACGACGCTTCTCCTTTGCAACCCTTGTCGCTGCAATCGCCGCCGGTTGAGCCCGAACCGTCGCAATCGCCGCCGCTGATGGTGATGGAAGGAGATTTGCAAAGCTTCCATAGGGGCAATTTGACAAAACGCAAGGAAGAAGATAAGACGTTATGCTCTTAGGGTTTTAATTGACTTTTTCCTCACACGCGCCTCACTCTCTACAATTTGGCTGAAGATTGAGTTTTTGTTTTTTTTAAAAAAATAATCCGGCCACATGGCGGAATCTCCTCCCTCCATTCCATTAAGATTAATGGATAGGATTCGTGCACTAAGTACACTCTAAGGAGTGTGCACAAGGGAACCACTCCCTATATATATATATATATAGGTAAAGGTTCAAATGAAAATGGGGCTTAAAATGAAAATTTGGTTTAAAGTGAAAATGGACTTAATTTGGGATGGGGCGCGGATCCGAATTAATGAGCTGACCCAAATTATTTGTTGTACAGTTAATTCGCGTCCAAAACATCGGAGGACCTGCAACAATCGTTTTGATAGACCCCTTCGGCCTTCCTTCATGGCATCTCAAACCCTCTTCCTCCTAGATCCCCTTCCTCCTTTATTCTTTCTGGATCTGCGTCCGAGCTCTCCCGTCGTCCTCTTCTCCCCCTTCTCTTGGTACCATTTTCTTGCCGCCGCTCGTGACCTCCAAATCGGGATGAAGAGGAAGCGGAGGAGGATGTACGAAGATGCCGCCTCACCCCTGGCGATCGGATATAGGGATATCGATGCCGGAGTCCGACCCTCGCACTGCGATTGGAGCTCGTGATTTCAGGTATTCTCCTAGCTCCCTCCTTTCTGATTCAATCCACCTTCATATTATTTGATTTCAAGTTCGAAATTGAGTTATTGAATTCAATTTGTGCTTCCTTGAATTCAATTTCACGCAATCCCTAGAATTTGATTTTTGTACTTTTTGTTCGATTCTCGTCATTTATTCGATTAATTTTCGGATTTCAGTTTGGTTAGGGGCAAAATCAGGGTTTTGTTGTCATGTCTGAACTAGGATTTGTTTGATATCTGAATTGTTCGACAGTGAAGGATTAAGGATGAGAAAATGAGGTCTCCACGCTCAATTTCGAAGGAGTTGACTTGACTGTTGTGGTTGTTCGTTTAGTGAACCAAAGTATTTTTTTTTTCTGTGGTTCAATTTGCCAAAGTTTACTGCAACTCTCCCTAGTGAATTGAATTACCTTATGTTCCTTTCTCAGACTGTTGTGGTTGTTCATTTAGTGAACCAAAGTATTGTTTTCTGTGGTTCAATTTGCCAAAGTTTACTGCACCTCTCCTTAGTGAATTGAATTACCTTATGTTCCTTTCTCGGACTTCAAGTTTCGACGCGAGCTTAGGTTATTCCATAGGCCAGCATTCCTGTCCAGAAAGACCAAGTTAGAGGGTCAGAATCAGAAGATTCAAATTGAACTAGTGCAACTGTCATATAGGTAGAAAATGTGATTTTGCTTCCAATTCCTGATTAGAAAAATCCTAAACAGTAAAACTGAAAACACTTAATTCCTCAAAGGAAAGGGTTTAAACTGTTTAGTTAGTGGAGATTGAATCATTCAAACAATCAGAACTAGAGAGATTTAATCATTATGCACCTTTGATGTTCATATTTTGTTATATGATGATTCTTCGTGCCACCATATTTTACCAATTATCATTCTTATACTTTCGGATGGCTTGCACTAAAATGTAGATTGCACAATTGGTATCTAAAATTGCACTAAAATGATTTATTTTTGCAGTTAATATAGTCCAGATTGCACATTGATCGGTTGACTTGTTAGTTTTGTATGAGAACGAGTTAGGCCAATAGGTTCCCTTCTCCAACCTTCTAGGTTCATCTCTTTGGATCCAATGTTTAGTCATTGTTCCTTCATGGTGAGATTCTGTTTTTATTGATTCACGAATGAATGATATTTCATTTCAAGTCTAATGTATCTCACTGCAATTTAGGGGCTCTATTCGCTGAAACTTAAATAGATTGGGGTCACTCTTTCTAGAAATTAACACTTTTGTTTTACTATTTAAGAAATCAAGTTTAATCTTTGGCTTCTACTACTTATTGACTTCAAATTGCACAATTCTTATCTAAAATTGCACTAATAAATCATATTTTTGCACTTAATATAGTTCAAATGGGCTTTTTGTATAGCTGGGTTGCGCGCTGGCTCATTTAATTCATTATCCGTTTCATTTATTTACTTACCGAGCTCGCTTCTTTACTCGGTTCTCACTCTTCTCTCTCTTTCAGCGCTTTTTCCCTTTTCGGTTCTCTCGAGTGATTTTGGATCCGAAATCGCTTTTGAGCTCTGTTCGTCATGGATTCAGCTTCGCAAGGTTAGGGTTTCTCTATAATCTTTGTTATTCTTTGCTACATTACCCCGATTTCGTACCTATTTTTGGTTTTCGTCTTCGATTGAGATGTGTGTGCTAGGTTTTTTGTTCTTTAGTTTGCGATTGTGTTTCGATTATGAAGTTTTGAGTTTTTTTGTTGATTCTGGAGTACAGTTGTTCTATATTTCTGTTATGATATTGGGGTTTTTGTTTCAATCTCCTCTTTTGAAATTGTGTATGCCGGTAACGCTGAATTGTGCTTTTGTGCGAATTGCAATGTGTTGCTGGTTTGCTTGATCCAGAAGGACGAGTTCCCCGGTGGGATAAAGCCAGTGTACAGGAAATAAAAGACAAGTTCACATCAGTGGGTCTCAGTCCTCGTTAACTGGCTGTTCTGTCTGCATTCTTGGGTCCTGATCATGTAGCCACGGAGACATTGTTGGCTACACAGACCCTGATGTTGCTAATTGGGTTCAGAAGTATCAGCAGGGTAGAGAAACTGTTTCTCAAACGAATGATGAGGTGTGTGTAATTTGCTGATTTAATGGTTGAGTTAAATTCTGTAATAGGCTAAGTTTCTTAAATTAAGCATGTGGTACTCTAGCAGAGGCTCCTAGTGAAATTCGGAAATCGTCCAAGAATTTGAATGATATAGAAGAATGTGATTCGGAAGCCATTAAGTTTCATTCATGAACTTTAGAATTTGTTCATTTTCATTTTGTCATTTTCTCTAATAGAAGCCAATAATTGGAGCTGGATACTAATGTTGAATGGTTACTTAGGGTTGAAATCGCTAACTTTGAGGTATAATTTTGATATTTGTTGTTCTTTTTCTATATTTATTTATTTATTGCATCCTTATGGTTTGATTACTTCCAGGCTCTACAGGATAATAAATTGAAGGGACATTTAGCAGTCAAGTAAAAACTGTATAGAAATTATGTGAGAACAACTTCTAAGCATGAGAAGGTACATTCTAAGTTATTTTGGCTTCTTATTAGCTTTAGATTCATGAGCTCTTTAGGATTTTCAGATTACTGTTTTTGAATCCTTCTTTTTCATTTGTCTCAATTCAACTTTTCATTCATTTCATATGTTGTTGAATGCTGGCACATACTGCATGTCTTAGTTAATTTATATTCTAGTACAACTCTAGTTTCCTTTCTAATGATCGAATGAGTTCTTTTCCTAGCTTTTAACTTTAATAGAATCAATTTGCATATGTGCTTTTTCTTCAGCTAATGCTCGCTCTAAATTGTGTGAATATCACATAAGAAAGACAAGTGATATCAACTCACAACCCATAAAGTATATAAATAAGATTATAAAGTGCATAATTAAAGGTATAAGGTGCCTTTATAAGATTATATTGTGCAAAAATAATGTTAGTAAATTTGCACTTATTCATGAGATAAAAATAAGAGTACATAAATAAGACTATAAAGTTCAAAACGAATATTTCAAAGTGCACAATTAACAATAAGTTTGTGTAAATCATATACCTTAGTAAATTTTAAAATACAAAGCCTTTTTTTTTTTTCCAGTTTTTTGTTCTGTTTTTTGTTCTGAGTCCTAAATTCTTTAATCTCATCAATGATAGTTGATGGTTTTGATTCTGAGTCTCTGACTGGATTTCAGTTTTTGGCTTCTTTTTTTTGGTGTTTCCTGATTATGTTTCCCTGCACGCTTAACCGCAGGGACAATTTTCTATTTTTAGTTTGTACTTATTTTGTGGTTTACAAAGGGCTGTTTGTGTAACATTATATAGACAATGTGCATGCTTAATATATTTAAGTGCAACATTAGATAGACAATGTGCATATACAAGGTTTAATAGTGCATATACAAGGTTTAATAGTGCATATTTGCACCTGCGTCATAATCAAAGGGAAAATCGTCTTCAGAAAAGGATGGTGAATCCATGCAGGTACTTCAGCATGTCATTTTTATGCTTTCCACATTTCGGCTTAATCTTCTATTTATAGCTGGCTTGCTTTCTTCTACTTCTTTTCTACATAAATTGCTTTTTTTTTCTTGGCAAAAAAAAGTGAGATGTGATTTAAAGCCTATTAGCTCAAAATGGTAGAGCGATGTACCATGTACATAGATGCGGGTTCAAATCCCGCATAGGCTATTTATAGTTGTCTTATTTTTGTTCCATTTATGAATAAGATTATTCAGTGCAAGAATAAAATGGTAAAGTGCATGAATAATAATATGAAGTGTATGAATAAGATTATGAAGTGCACAATTAAGATTATAAAGTGCATAAATAAAATGATAAAGTGCAAGAATAAAATGATGAAGTGTATAAATAATAATATGAAGTTCATAAGATTATGAAGTGCACAATAAAGATTATAAAGTGCATAAATAAAATGATAAAGTGCAAGAATAAAATGATAAAGTGTATGACTAATAGTTAGCTAAAATGTCTATGTAAGTGGCTCTAATTTCTAAAAAACAACATGAACAAATCTGATTTCTGAACATAACATGAACAAATCATGAAAAATATCTTTTTTTTGGAAGGAAAAAACAACTTTTAGATAAAAAAAAAAAATCAGATTTCAAATGCATATTATATAGCTCACACAAAATACAAGATTTTAACTCAAGAATAGATGAAACACAACAACTTAGACAAAATGTCATATTTAAGGAAAAATTTCATATTTTAGATTTCCAAAAAAATCAAATTTCTGAAGCAAATAGATTTCAAAGTACAAATATAAAATAATAAAGTGCATGTATAATATAATAAGGTGCATGAATAAAATTATAAAGTACATAAATAATATAAATAAATTTGTATTTATTCGTGAGATAAAAATATTAAGTGCATACACATGAACTAATATTAATGGAATCGGATTGGATATCAAGTCTATTTACATCAGCTCTAGCATTAGCTCTAACGATGGTGTATAAATAATAAAATGGTGGTGCAAGAATAATAATGTTACAATTGTGCAATTGTAAAATACAATCGTACAAATACAAAATACAATTGTGCAAATGCAAAATACAATCGTGCAATTGTGCAAATGTAAAATACAATCGTGCAAATACAAAATACAATTGTGCAAATGCAAAATACAACCGTGCAATTGTAAAATACAATTGTGCAAATGTTAAAATTTTCACCTTTTAGTTTTGGAGCCTATGTGGGATTCGAACCCACATCATGTGTAATCACACATTGCTCTCCCTTTGAGCTAATAGACTTAATTGAAAACACACATAACAGTCAAGGATGATCTCGTGGTTATCAATCAAATGTTTTTAGTTTGCAAAACTAAATTCCAGCACTACCACGGTTGTCGCAGCGAAGCCTGCAGCTGCTACAGTTTGCTTTCATGGAAGAGCAGCATAGCACCAGATCTCTTAATCTCCTGGCCCTCTTCTTCTTCTTTCTCCTCTTCCAGTGCTTGATTCTTTCTTCAATCTTTTGATTGCTAATTTAGTATTACTCGCGTTTCTGTCAGCTCAAGATGACCTAATTCAAACAGATTTATTTATTTATTCTTATTATTATCCTGGAGATCAAGGTGTACATTAGGAATCAAGGATTTTACACCCCCCATCCACCAAAACAACAGAGAGGGAATAAACAGTTCAAATGTGCAAACCAGCTGTTGCTAATTGTTAAAGGTTATTGATTCTGACTTCTAAGAGAGTTCAATTGCCTAATAAATTTAAATTTGTTCTCTCAATAGGATAAAAGGTAAGGCACAAGAAATTCAGAGAAAGTGAGCTAACAAGAGCATTAGATGATGGAAACATGTGACATATGCATGAGAGGCATCTAGCATATCTCCTGCAAGGAGGCAGCTAACATTTACGACTTGTTCCAATTAGGCACATGAGAAAAAGAAGCGTGTTTTAGAATGCCTAACATAACAGTACAGAGGATCTCCTTTAATTCTAATGAAAACATGGCATAACTCTTATGGAAGATGGACAATATCAACTAACAAAATTGCACCATATGCAAACAATTACAAAGCAACAAGCTCTTCAAAATTGGAAAATCACTTCCTGTGTGCCTTGCAAGGTTAATGCCCACAAGAAAATCTACAGACTTGCCACATACCTGATGCTGATGCCGATAAGCTTATGAAAATGATGGATCTGCCTCTATGGCAGCATTAAGGCCATCAAGTGCTTCATTGCAGCGCTTTACTTTGATGTTTTTTGTAACTCTCTCTAGAATATTAGATGTATTATCAGGTTTAAAACTTCTCAAGAATTAAAGAGCATTACAGCCTACGGGAACTAAAGATCCTTAAGGGAGATTTCAGACTAGAACAAAACAATAGGTGAAATTTTCCATTCTAATCAATGATTCTCTAAATCAAGCAAATCAATCGATAGACATGAATGGAGAGGATTATAGGAAACAGAAACTGACATTGTCCAAGGGTGAACCATTAATCGGAGCAAGTATCAAACAAAACCTAAGTGGTGACCTAAATACGAATTCCTCAAATTCAGAATCGAAGAACGGCAGAAAAAGGGGGAAACGAGAAAGAAGATACTATATTTTGAAGAGGTGGAAGACAACGAGGGTGTGGAGGCCGTAGGAGAGGAGGATGTCGTCCTCGGAGACGCGGAGGCCGTGAGAGAGCCAAGAGCTGGACCTGGAGGCGCTATGTCGAAGTTGAATGAGCCGATTGGGGAGGCGAAGAGGGGGAAGAAGGAGCGTGAGAGGAAGAGGCAGAAGCATCTGAGTCGCCATGGTTGCGAGTTAGGGTGAAGGATCTGAGGACGATTTGGAAGGCGAAGAGGGAGAAGGAGCGTGTTTAATTTTTCGGTTCAGCCCATTTTATTTTAAATGGGTCCGGTTCGTTTTTTTTAATCAAACCTGCGTGTGGTCCGTGCCCTCTTATTCCCCATTTTCACTTTAACCCCACCCTATATATATATATAAGCCTAGTATATATGGTAAAGAAATTTCTTTAAAAAATATTTTTAAAAAAATCTTAAATTGTAGCTTAAAATGACAACTTTAAAATAAAAAAAATCATAAATAAAAATTAATAGAATGTATATGTGCGTTGAGGTGACAAAATCTGACCCAATTGAAGAACTCAGTCCGATGACACGATTGCCTTGATACAAAATAATTAGAGTTTGGGAGGTGTCAGGTCCTGATGACCCATCACTCAATTGCGTACTTGCTGACGAGGAGAAGGAACTCTGTGATGCGATGTGAGAGGTCCATAGTTCATCATGTGTCTGAGCTTGACCACCCGCAATCCTGCCTCTATCATTTCTCTTGGGTGAAAAATCAAGGTTCACCTTACTTCTTACCTTTGGGTTTAGCCGGTCGGCGCAAGCCGATTTCCCTGTTACGTGGCTCTTACCGGCTGGATCACGTGTCCTAGATTTACCACCAAAGATGCGTTTATCTCGTTATAAATAAATAAATAAATAAGGGTGACACAATAACTTAAAACAGATTGAATAATTTAACCTCATAAAATCATTTGTGTAAATTTAATTTACAGTTCCATTTGTTAAGTGAAAGTAATTAACAAACTTTATAACTTTAAATAGAGATTAGTTAATCCATAATCATTCAATAAAGAAAGAAAGAAAGAAAGAAAAGATAGAGGGAAAGTGTGTGGAGCAAGTAAAACAAACCCTTTGAATGATACAAAATAACTGCCTCTTGAATTGATTCTCCCTAACCCCTCCCACCTGCACCAAATTACCAAAACCAAACCACTCTCTGCATCTTAAGTAGTTCTCCGATTATTGCATCTACTCCTCCAGAGTCCTCCTCCTCCTTGGAAACCTCCATGGCCATGGATTGTTGCAGGCCACCTCCTCCTTATCAACAACAGGGCTCCTCTTTCTCCCCCTCCTCCTCCTCCACCTCCTCTTCCTCCGGCTCCTCTATCTCCTCCTCTTCCGACTCCGATCACTGCACCCACCATTGGCTCAGATTCGTCGACGATGGGATGCAGTGGAGCCACGTCCAGCTTCGCTTCCACATGGTTGCTTCCCCTGTCTCCTCCTCTCCTCCTGTCATTGACGCCTCCGATTTCGCCTTCTCCATTGGTGAGAAGAATGCATTGGATAAATTGCTCACCTTTAAACTTAGGGTTTGTTTACAAGTATCATACATTATAGATTTCTTATTAGTCTAAAAAAATCTTTTTATCAACCTTTATAAGGAGTATTTTATTTTTATCACTAAGACCTAGTGACCTCATGTACCTGTCTTTGACTGTTTTATTTCGAATGTGACAACTATGGATGGTTAACCACCAAACCACTTTTGAACAAGTTTACAAGTTAGAGTTTTCGGGTCTGGTTATGTTTTGATCGACCGGTTTAGTTTCATCTCACTGCATTTATCTTTTTGGTATGAAATGGTTGCACACATTAAGAGCAATCAAGAATATATTTACTCCTTGCCTTGTTAAAAAAAAAAAAAAAGCAATAAGGAAGCTAATATGAGTATCTGACTATAGATTCGTTCGAGCAGGGATGGAACGAGCACCCGAGTTTGCCAAGGAGCTCCTTGCCGCATTGAGGAGAAGGGAGAACCTAAGCATGAACGTAACTGAAAGCGAGCTGCATAACTATTGGCTTCGAATCACTGGCCAGTGCTATGATTCCAGACTACAAGTTTTCTTTGACATGTAATGAGTGACAATCACTGCCTCGAATTTCATTTCATTTCATTCCAAGGGGAAACTGGCACAGCTTTGATCTCTTCTGTTGTTGTTCAGGTGTGACAAAGACATGAAGGGGAGAATCACGAAATCGGATCTCAAGAAGGTTCTCTACCTTGATGAATGATGATGATCTGATTTCATCCTTTGATGTGATTTCCTTTTCTATGTTAAATGACTCTTCCGTTTGATTTTCCTAAGATGATTGCATTAAGTGCCTCAACGAATAATCTGACGCTTTCTAAGGAGGAAGCCGAGTGCTATGCTTCTCTAATCATGCAAGAACTTGGTGTCCGACGTACAGGATACATTGAGGTAAAGAAATTCAACGCAACTCTCTTTCGGATTCAGTACTATCCTTGTTAACAATCTAACAAGTTTCGACATTCAAAAGCACAGTTCTGTCAGCTCAAGTCTCTCCTAAGTACTGTCTCGGCAAAGAGCTTTGGTAACTTTTCGACTAGCCAGGGCTTTGGAGCTTCCAGTCCCTATTCCGATGATCATCTATACCAAGAACCGAAGTCAGTGCCTGATATTCTGTTTAGGACATACTGGCGGCGCACTTGGATAGTTGCCCTTTGGTTGATGCTTTGCGTTACGCTTTTTGCTTGGAAGTTCATCCAGTACAGCCACAGGGCGGGTTTTCAGGTGATGGGATACTGCCTTTGCACCGCCAAGGGTGCAGCCGAGACTTTGAAGCTCAACATGGCGCTCGTTCTTCTGCCTGTTTGCCGAAACACAATCACTTGGATGAGAAGGAATCGGTGCATCAGCTCCGTTGTCCCTTTCAATGATAACATCAACTTCCATAAGGTGATTGATTGATTGATCTATGTTGTTTTATAAGGTGAACACAAGGGTAAAAAAACAGTGCTTACAAATTGTGTGAGTTTAGCTCATTGCAGGTGGGATAGTAATCGGGGTCATCCTACATGGCGGAACACATTTAGCCTGTGACATCCCGAGGATTGCAACGAGTAACCCTATTACGTTTCAAGCAACCATTGGCAGTCGATTTGGGAGCATCCAGCCATCATACTTTCAAGTCGTATGCACAATAGAGGGAGCAACCGGGATCATAATGGTCATACTAATGGCCATCGCATTTCCTCTAGCAACCAAAATGCCACGCCGCCAATCTCCATCTTTACCGAGATCAATTAGGCAAGTTACCGGTTACAACACCTTTTGGTACTCGCACCATCTGTTCATCCTCGTGTACATACTCCTCATCATTCACTCCGTCTTCCTATTCCTAACCAGCAAAGTAGCTGAAAAAACGGTACTTTATGGATCACAATCTCTAACAATTAGTCCTCTCAAGCTTCTGAGTCTCTTTTAAACTCCTAACATAAGCTTGCATTGATCTCTTACATGTGTAGACATGGATGTATGTAGCAATTCCGGTTTTGCTGTACGCAGGAGAAAGAATCTATAGGAGCATAAGATCAGAGATCTATGATGTCGAGATCTTAAAGGTAAGCTGAAAGTATTCAGAAGGCTCAAAACCAACGTTTCATGTGTCGAAGAATACTTCAAACAGTTAGTTGAATGACTTTGGTGGTCTTATGCTTTGCAAGGCGAATATGTTTCCAGGAGAGGTTCTGTCACTGAAGCTGTCCAAGCCAGAAGCATTTGCTTACAGAAGTGGGATGTACATATACATCAAGTGCCCCCAAATCTCTCCCTTCGAATGGTACCAGAAATTCCCATATCCGAATCAAGCTTCAATTGAGCTCACTTGTTGTGGTTGAACTGATGTTCAAGTTTTCTCATTTCAGGCATCCGTTTTCCTTGACTTCTGGACCGGAAGAGGACTGCCTAAGCGTGCATATACGAACTCTTGGAGATTGGAGCAATCAAATATACGATCTCGTTCAAGAGGTAATGTACCAAACTGAAGGAAACTAAACAAGGAATGCCTGAAAATTAACAAGACGAATGAATGATCTTTGTTGGAATGTGGTTGTCTCACATCGGTTATATAGAGAATGCTTGAACAACATATAAGGTTAAAGGGCTACTCCTCTCATAGCCAATTGATTTTGAAATGGAACTCCGTTCGGGTTTATGTGTTGTTTGAGTCTCCCGTATGTGGGCGCCCGCACACACGACCTCCCTCCAGCTTGTCTTAGCCCCACCGGGCCCAGCCGACTTTAACAATCTTTTCATTGCTATATATTCCCAGCAGGCACAATGCTCGCTGCCACATTGCTATCCGAGAGTTTACATTGACGGTCCATATGGAGCAGCATCACAAGATCACGTCAAGTACGACGTGGTTGTGCTGATTGGCCTTGGCATAGGAGCTACTCCATTCATTAGTGTTCTAAAGGACATTTCAAGCAATCTCCAGAAACCTTCGCTCAATCATGTAAGCCTCTCGTTAGGGTTTTGATTGATCGTCACCTAACAAAAGAAACACTAATGTGTATCATTTCACACCCCGCTATTGACAGAAGAGTTTCCTGATGCCTTAAAACAGATGGATGACGTTGAATCAGGTGACGTTAAGGGTCCGTTGAAAGCTTACCTTTACTGGGTCACGCGTGAACAAGGCTCCCTCAGCTGGTTTAGAGAAGCCATGAACGAAATCTCTGCAGACACCAACCCAAAACAGGTGACATTATTAATTTCTCAAACCTTCTCCACTCCGACACCAACAATGAGACTTTCCTTTTCCCTTCCAATAACTAAACAACCGCTCATGTTGCAGAGAGTGATAGAGATGCGTACATACCTAACAAGCTTGTACCCGAGCGGGGATGCAAGGTCAGTTATGTTGAGTGTGATTCAAGCATTGCATTTCTCCAAGAACGCAACCGACATCTTCTCTCAAACCCAGGTACAATGCGAACCTGTGTCAATTTCACCAATGGACATGATGCAGTATTTGCTTGACCTGATACAAGTACCATTTGGCATTCATACCATCTATGACACATCCTTCGGTGTTTGTGTAGGTACATACACACTTCGCTCGGCCAAATTGGATCAAAATCTTCTCAAATTTGGCTTGGAGACATACAGGCTCCATAATAGGTGAGATTGCAAACAGAATTGTAAAACAGCTTATCTTGGAATTCATCTGACATGACTCTTGCTCTTGCAGGGGTCTTCTACTGTGGTTCGCCAACACTGGCAAGGGATCTGGAGGGATTGTGCACAAAATTTTCAACCAAAACTGCAACAAGATTCGTGTTTCACAAGGAGAACTACTAAAAATTCACAATTCCTCTCTCAGTTGTTAATTTATGTGATTTTCTTGTACAAAATCACCGAAAATATACCTGCCAAGGAATGAGCTATATACCTTATGTTTCCATGTACTTGTTGCAATACAAAAACAATAGACCTAGTTATAAAGCAGTGTATGTCGCAGCAAGAACCAATAAAACTGAATATGATACCAAGGGAAGTATCTTATGAGGGAAAAAATCAGTCATCACCATTGAGGTTCTTTAGAAAGTGAAAATTCCTCATGAGATAAGCTTCAAACACCGTGTTGTGTTTCTTGAAACAAACGAGAATGGCATACCGGCTCAGAAACTGAGAAGCTCTGCTTTACAGCCAGAATCAACAAAATACATAATAGAAAAATCTGAACAAAAAGGAACAAAAACTTGCAATCCTCCCGGTTTAGTAGCAAATGGGGATGTTATTTTTCAAGGTTCTACTTTGCAGACCCCGTCGAAAGGGATCATGAACAAGACTAAAGGAAATAGTTTATTTCATCACCATCTTGGGGATCAGGGGTAACATTCACTACCCAAATTAGGTCTCCAGTGCTGATGCTCCAGAAATAATCTCAGTAAGTTCAGTTGTGATGGCAGCTTGACGAGTCCTGCAATAATTTATTACAAGCATAAAAATGAATCAGAAAAGGCTATAAAATCATCATATATGTTTAGCTATACAAGGACAGCATGGAATAATCTTCAAATGCTACAAGGTGGGAGAAGCAAAAAAGAGACGGTAATGGAGGGAGATAAAGGTGGAGAAAGGTGACCTGTTGTAGGTAAGTGTAAGACGGTCAAGCATCTCTCCAGCATTTCTGCTGGAGCTGTCCATCGCAGACATCCTAGCTCCTTGCTCACTGCAAGCATTCTCCAACACCGCGTTAAACAGCACCTGGTGAAGAAGTTCAATATTGTTCAGTTATAACTCTATGTGACCCATTTTCTAAGGAACTGGACTCACTATTAGGATCTAGTCAATAAGAAAAATAGAAGACTGCAAATGTATCAGTATAACTGTTTCTAGTTTCCAAAGCAAGAACTTACGCATGAAAACTGGAACTCTGACAAATTCTGAAGAATTTCTGACTTTGATTCACCGCCCTCAATTTCATAAGCATCTAGTTCACCAAGCTTTCCACCAGCTTCAGACTCTCTCTCAACAATCTGTTTAAAACAGCTCAAGTTCATGAAAGAAAGATTCAAGCAGGAAGAGCTAACAGGTCACTCGAATGAACCCAGTCTACTACCTCAGGTGACAGAATAGTTGACACTGTTGGCACAAAAGAGACAACTGAACTGAACTTGTTGAATACAATTCTGAGAGCATCAAACTGCACGTTCTTCAAAATCTCGTCCGCGATAACAGAAACCTTAATATAGGCAAAATTAACAAAAACCAGTGAAAAGAGGGAAATGTTATAACAAGCTGATTTATGCAGTAAAGCAAAAGAAATCGAAATTTGAGGCAAGAAAACATCACATTTTGGATTTAGGATAATTCAGCTGTGATGGGATAATCTATGTTGTTAGATCCCAGGAGGAAAGTTAGAAACATCAGAGGGGAAGGGGAAGAATTCACAATAAACTTGTATAGAAACTTCCTAATCTTATTACCACGCCATGAAGATAAATGATGAAACAATTTTTTTATATATAAAAAAAAAAGATAAGCAAAATCCAAGCAAGAAGAACTGAAGAGGCAGCTCTCCAGCTAAAAGCCTATAACAAATCTGAGAACTGTGTCCAAAACAGTACTATATCCTAATATTTGTGCTCCTGTAGACTTTCATTTCACAAACCAAAAACCTTAGAGCTTCATATTATAATTTACATTTACTCCCAACCATACTGACCTGTGTATAGTTCAGAGGATTCTTCTGCAACTCAGTAATACAAAGATCAATATCTTTCTTTGAGCCACGAATCAGTTGGACTTTTGCTTTTTCCCCCAGAATAACATATTTTGCTTCCTTATCAGGACCTATTGCAGTGGAGTTGATTAAATTTGCATCCAGAATAGGAAAATAAAAGCAAAAAGTCGTCTTCTCAGCCAAAGTTGCTTCAAGATAGACAGGATTACCAGAGTTTAACTTGTGAACTCCACGACTAGTCTTGACTGATGTTGAGTTAATTCCACCACAAAGACCCTTGTCTGCGGAGACGGTAACTATAACAGTCTTCTTGACATCAACACCTAGAATCACAACAGATGTTGAGAAGAAAATGAGAACACAGTAAACCGGCAAAATTATTCAAAACAATCTGAACAGCTACTGCTTCAACAATCATGAAAAAACAGTTTAATATATTGTCGTAATTTTGGAAAAAAAATGAACACTTTATTTACAAAGTTCTGAATTTTGCATTATGATATAAGAAACTTGCAGCTAACTTTCTGACACTATAAAACCCTAAGCCTGAAATCTACAATGCAGTATCTAGAACAAGAGGCATCTCGATTCCAATATTGACACTAAAAGTAAAAGGCCAATGCCACAAAGAATAGAAACATGTGAAAATACAGAATCAGACATCTAATCAGATGTGCAACCCACTTGTTTATTACCTTAAAGCAACATAATCCATAATCCTACAATAGTTTTCCAAATCCTTGTTAAAGTGATAAAATGATCATTGTTAACAATAAACAACAAGCTTACTGAATCGAGTGACGGCTTATATAACTATATAAATGCAAACAAGAATCCAAAACTAGTTAATCCAGTAGTTTAAAGATTAAATTTATCTTCACTTGAAAGATGTAAAATGCAGCTGTGAAGCATCATTGCAGGACATACCTAACAATATGACATTTCTTTTACCAATTAGATCAATGCATAAGGATTTACATACTTGGAAGATCCCCAAGAAGAGCAGTGAAGGGCTGCCAAAAGCCACGGGAGTTTTCAGCCTTGGTTTGAATTTGACGCAGTTTGGAGGCTGCAACCATCTTCATAGCTTTTGTAATTTTCTGAATATTCTTAACACTCTTCATTCTATTCCTAACTGTGAGAGGCATATTACCATAATACTTCATCAGAAAAAGCCAGAATACTGAATAGTGCAATTAACTGTTGAAATTGAAAGATAACTCATCAGTACACAATGAAAGTATCTGTTGATTCTTACCAATTTGAGTTGAAATGTAACGAACACCCAAAGCTTCCTCCCTATACAACAGAGTCAAAGAGCAAAACTGTAAGACGTGAATTGCATTGATGTCAACAATGTCCTATCTACAAATTCAGCTCAAACTGAAACAAGGCATATAAACAATACACAGAGTATTGCTAACTCCAAAATGGATTTGGAACTGCGAATCCTCAATCCGATGGATTCCCATAACAATGAATCGCAACGAAACCGCACCGATCCACAGACAATTTTACGAACCATAAAGGAAGAAATCATAAATCGCTAAATTAAAAGTCCGAATCTCCCAAACTGAAAAGCCATTCAGAAACCCTAATTAAACATATTTGACACAAATCTCAATGATCCAAATCGAACCTAAAGAAAGCCCAACAAAAATAAAGAGGAGAAGCCAAAAACAGATGTTGGAGATCATACTGGGCGGGGAGGAGAGAGGATCGGAGAGCGTTCATGGGGTGGGGGGAGAGCAGGGGGGTGAGACGCCTCCCCTCTTTCCTGAAAGCCGCCATTGCCATTTCGTGGAGGAGCTTCTGGGGAGCGTTAGATTTACTGTGAGAGGTTCTCCGATTGGTTTTCTAGGGATTCGGTTGTGCGCAGCGGCTTTTGCTTGTATATTGATTCCGCACTCTCTCTTTCCTCTTACCACTGCTCCACAGGGTTTGAAGAACTGGAATGGAAGGTGAAGACTTCGGTCGATACGGCGTCGTTTCATTCTGTTGGGCGAACTGGGCCTACGAATATGAGGTTGGGCCGTTAGGCCAAATTTGTAATTTTTTTTTGCCAAATTGCAGAAAACCACCCTTTAAATAGGTTGTTTTGCGTGAAACCACCCCTTAAAACGAAAATTGCAGAAAACCACCCTTTAAAACTGTTTTCTTTGCAAAGTCACACCCATCACCTAATTTTTGTTAATTAAATGTTAAAGTGTGTGGAAATTTAATTACACCCCTTATTATTATTCTTATTATTATTATTTTACTCATTTCAATTGATATTAGTTGATATTTAACTTTTTGACATATTTTTCAAAAGCAAAAAACACTATAAATATTAAAAAAAAAGGTTTTTTTAAAAAATAATTTCATACTTACAAAAAAAATCTATAAAAAAATGATGTGTAATTTATGTTTTATACATATAAAAAAAATGTGTAATACTAGGGCTACTTGAAGAAAATAATTTTTTTTAAAAAATAATGTTTCATATAGTTTTTATTATTCTAAAAATGTATGTGGAATAGTGAACATATTTTTAGAATAATAAAAACTATATAACATATCATTTTTTAAAATGTATTTCCTTTGAGTAACCATTTAGTAATATACACTTTTTAAAATATATAAAACATCAATCATGTCTATTTTTTATAGAGTGTTTTTACTAATAAGTGTGAAATTATATTTAAAAAATGATATTTTATTAAAAAAATTACTTTTGAAAAACATGTTAAAAAGTAAAAATTAATTAATACCGATTGGGTAAAGTAAAATAATAATAATAATAATAAGGGGTATAATTAAATTTCCACACACTTTAACATTTAATTAACAAAAATTTGGTGATGGGTGTGACTTTGCAAAGAAAACAGTTTTAAAGGGTGGTTTTCTGCAATTTTCGTTTTAAGGGGTGGTTTCACGCAAAACAGCCTATTTAAAGGGTGGTTTTCTGCAATTTGGCCATTTTTTTTGAGTGAGGCTAGAGTCAAGATGTCGGAATGGCTATTGACAAGATAATTTCACCCAAATTACCACAAGTCCTTTTCATTTTTTCCGAACACATTGCAAAAAGGCTCAAAACTATCTTTTCCGAATCGAAACCTAAATCTGTCGAACGAATTGTTTTGATTGAAAACAGCCTAAAATCGATGAAATTAATCAAAAGATCAATCAATCAACACACGAATTGGTATATCGCTCGCTTTACGTGATTATCGAATGGCGATTTTTGGTCTTCGTCCGAAAAAACTGTCGAAGGAAGAGCTCGGCAGATCGATATGAGGTGAATGAATAAGCTCGGCAGGTTTAGGTGAGGTGAATACGTAACCTCGGTGCATAAAAACGAGGTTATGAAGGAGCCTCGTCTACTTTTCATGAGGTATATAATGACCCCTATGAAGATCTTATCTAAATCCTCGTTTACATAAGCCGAGCTAAATCAATAACCTCGGCTTCTGTTGTTGAGGTGAAGGAGGGGGCTCGGCTTCTGTTGTTGAGGTTAAGGACGGAGCTCGGCTTCTGTTGTTGAGGTTAGTATGTAAGCCAATGTTGTTGAGGCTATAAAATAGCCCCCTTGACATTGCATAAATTCATTAAATTGTGTATATGTGTGATGGATATTGTTATAATGCAAACTCACATGCTTCTAATAATGAGACAGACTAAATGACTAAATCAGTTTAGAAAATGTTGTTTTCTCCACTTTTGATTGCGACTCTAAATGACTAAATAAATATCATAACTTTATCCAAATTAAACAGTAAATTAGTTCTTCTTAAGTAGACATGAAACAAATTAATGTATATTTTAATGTTTTATCTTACAGTAATTGCTTCAAGTGCCCACTTCCCACTTATCCTCAACCTAAGGATTAATGGCGAGTCCGTCGAGCCAAGCGGTTAATAACGAGGGTCATATATCTGCCTGATGTTAAACTGGCATATGTCCAATCAAACATGAGCTTTAGAAGTGATGATCTTCAGTAATTTTTTCCTTATCCTTTTAATGCTTATATGGTTATATCCTTGGTACAACTTGTATATGACAGTTGAAAATATCAAATATCATCTTGTAAATATCAAAAATATATTTGCATATTTTTTTTACATTGTAAATATCAAATAAAATATATATCTATACTTTTTTTAATATAAATGAAATTTTTAAAAAATATTAAAAGAATTATTATTTTAGAATAATAATCATAATATTTATTACAAATATCATCTTGTAAGAAAAAATATGCAAATACATATTATTGGACATGCACAATATAAATATAATTTTTAAATTATTTGTATTAATTAAAAGTACTCTAAATAATTTTGGGTTACATCTACATACAAAGTATTCAAGAATACTAATTTAAATACCTTGTAGAATGAAACAAGGTTGAATGGGTAGCTTGGGTGGTAAAGGGCCAGAGGCGTGCTGAATGCTGAACTGGTTTGGTAGAAGTCACAGGTTTGAAACCCATTTATATTTTATTTTCCCATTTACAACTCTTTTTTTCCCCGCCCCGTCTTCTTCTGTTCGAATTTTTTTTTCAAGCTCAGCAGGCAGGAGAAAAGGGAACCGCGAGCGACCCAGAGGCGTGCTGAATGCTGAACTGGTTTGGTAGAAGTCACAGGTTCGAAACCCATTTCTATTTTATTTTCCCATTTACAACTCTTTTTTTCCCCGCCCCGTCTTCTTCTGTTCGAATTTTTTTTTCAAGCTCAGTAGGCAGTAGAAAAGGGAACCGCGAGCGACCCATGCCCTCCTCTCGTCGTCCCGCTCTCCGCTCTCCACCACCCGCCTCCACCACCGTCGCCGACAACCTTGCACCCGGTTCGGTTGGCGGCCTTCACGACTTGGACCGTCGACATCGCCGTAAACTCGCCCAACTTGGACTGTTCGATTCAAAGGTACATTAAATGCATATAACTTATAAAAGAGGATTTCGTTTTGCCCAGTAAATTAAATGTATTAACGAAATATATCCTTAATAATTAGGAAAACTTTTAGATTAAAAATAATAACAATATATCTATTTAGATTAACCATTTTACAATTAATATTTTAAATCATAATATGATAATAATCATATAAATTGGCATAAACATCATTTTTTAATTAAAAATCAATATATTATCTCATCAGTGAGAAATATCCTTTTTAGATTAACATTACTCATTTATTTAATTTCATCATTTTAAAATTAATATTAGAAATCATAATATATCATATTAATTTGAATAAATAGAACCAAGAAAAATGTTAGTTGTATAATGTTTGTGGTCTTAAATATAAATGTTAGTATGAAGCACTAAAAACTATACATTTGATAACAATTTAGCGGTTAAAGTTCATCATAAATAACATAACTATATTTATACAAAAATATTTTTCCCTAGCGATAATTCTTTAATAATTATAACATAAAATATTATTTTATATATAATTTATATAAAAAAAATTTAGACTCGTGCGTAGCAAGAGCCAAAACGCTAGTGAATAGATGTATTCGTCATGAATGTAACATCAATAGAGGTAATTTAAGATTTCAATATTACTTGTCGAACTGACATATATCAATATTTTTTGTTCATGAAACCATCGTGAATGCAACGTGGATGTAATTCCTAGTTGTTTTTCTATTGCTAATACATTAGATTTCCATAGCATAACAACAATCACTACCAATGGCTTGTTATTTAGATTAGTACAGATAATGTAGCTCCAAGTAATTACATTTTTCTTATTTACATATAAGGTATTTTGTGTAACTGCAACCTGTATTAAAAAATGAGTTTAAAGCTACATTGGAAATAATTTACATACAAGGGAACGAATTCTTCATGACCAATGTGAAGATTCTCAACTTATCCTTGAGTTCTTCGCAGATCATTGCTTAATAGTGTGATTTTGTTCTCCGTTCTTCTTTCTCTATTTTTGTAATTCTGTTAATTTTTTACTTCATTAATTAATTAGCTTAACATGTCAAATCTAATTTTGAGGATAGGTGGAAAGTGGCCACTTGAAACAATTACTAGAAGATAAAACATTAAAATATGCATTAATCTGTTTCATGTCTGATTAAGAACAACTAATTTGTTATTTAGATAAAGTTATGATATTGATTTAGTCACTGAGAGTTACAATCAAAAGTGGGGAAAACAACATTTTCTAAACTAATTTAGTCATTTAGTCTGTCTCATTCTTATAGTCTGTCTCATTCTTAGAAGCATATGAGTTTGCATTAAAACAATATCCATCACACATATACATAATTTAATGAATTTATGCAATGTCAAGGAGGCTATTTTATAGCCTCAACAACATTGGCCGAGCTTACATACTAACCTCAATAACAGAAGTCGAGCTCCCTCCTTAACCTCAACAAAAGAAGCCGAGCCCCCTCCTTCACCTCAACAACAGAAGCCGAGGTTATTGATTTAGCTCGGCTTATGTAAACGAGGATTTAGATAAGATCTTCAAAGGGGTCATTATATACCTCATGAAAAGTAGACGAGGCTCATTCATAACCTCGTTTTTATGCACCGAGGTTACGTATTCACCTCACCTAAACCTGCTGAGCTTATTCATTCACCTCGTATCGATCTGCCGAGCTCTTCCTTCGACAGTTTTTTCGGACGAAGACCAAAAATCGCCATTCGATAATCATGTAAAGCGAGCGATATACCAATTCGTGTGTTGATTGATTGATCTTTTGATTAATTTCATCGATTTTAGGCTGTTTTCAATCAAAACAATTGGTTCGACAGATTTAGGTTTCGATTCGGGAAAAGAGAGTTTTGTCCCTTTTTGCAATGTGTTCGGAAAAAATGAAAAGGACCTTTGATAATTTAGGTGAAATTATCTTGTCAATAGTCATTCCGACATCTTGCCTAAAGCCCTTAGGTTTTTTTTTTTGCCAAATTGCATAAATCCACCCTTTAAATAATGTATTTTGCGAAAAATCGCCCCTTAAAATAAAAATTACAGAAAACTACCCGTTAAAATAGTTTTCTTTGCAAAGTCACACCCATCACCCAATTTTCGTTAATTAAATGTTAAAGTGTGGGGAAATTAAATTATACTCCTTATTTTTATTATTACTTTACTCAATTCAATTGGTATTAGTTGATATTTAACTTTTTGACTTTTTTTCAAAAGCAAAAAACACTATAAAATATCAAAAAATAATTTAAAAATAATTTCATACTTACAAAAAAACTCTATAAAAAATTGATGTGTAATTTATGTTTTATACATATAAAAAATGTAATACTAGGACTACTTGAAGAAAATAAATATTTTTAAAAAATAATGTTTCATATAGTTTTTATTATTCTAAAAATGTATGTGGAATAGTGAACATATTTTTAGAATAATAAAAACTATATGAAATATCATTTTTTAAAATTTTATTTTCTTCAAGTATCCCTTTAGTAATATACACTTTTTAAAATATATAAAATATCAATTATATCTATTTTTATAGTGTTTTTACTAATAAGTGTGAAATTATATATAAAAAATGATATTGTATATAAAAAATTACTTTTCAAAAAGCATGTTAAAAAGGTAAAAATTAATTAATACCGATTGGATAAAGTAAAATAATAATAAAACCAATGGATATAATTTATTTTTCACGCACTTTAATATTCAATTAACGGAAATTTGGTGATGGGTGTGACTTTGCAAAGAAAACGGTTTTAAAGGGTGGTTTTCTACAATTTTTATTTTAAGGTGTGGTTTCACGCAAAACACCCTATTTAAATGGTGGTTTTCTGCAATTTACCCTTTTTTATTAGGAAAGAATTCGGTTAGGATCACCTAACCGATAGAAGACCTGAATCACACAAGACATCGTCCCCGTGGAACGAGCGGTAAAGGTGTGCAACCTTATCAGTCACTCAATTCCTACAACGGGGCACATGAGAGAAAGAAAGATCTCTCGAATTTTGTAGCATGAGTTTAATGTCAGACATAATTAGTTCAATTTCACAGGGGCAAGAATTTTTAACCTTCAAGTGATTAATGATTATTAGCGAATCCCCTTCTATATGAATCCTTAGGATGTGTAGTTCGAGGCATTTTAATACCCTGTGTTTAAGAGCTAAAGCTTTTGTCATAATTGGGGATTGAATCCCTACCTTCTCATATCCAATATTAATTGGACAACCGCAAATCCCGAATAATGAACCCTATCGTACTGTCCCCGTTAGATGGGGTGGAACCATCAAAATTTAACTTTAGAACACCAAAGGGTGGTTTGTTCGAAGATGATTTTTTGTTACTTTTGTTTATGTGGTGAGTCTGAGTAATCTTCGGATGACTTCTGTTGGCTTTATTTGTCACATGCGAACGCAAGGCCTCTTCCTCAGAAGAGCTCCATGTTTTGATAGTGTTTTGGATTCTTATTTTCATGGATGCCGTTGTTGGGGCATGATCACATTATTACGTAGATTCCATGTAGACCACATGTAAAGGCAAGGCGTTGTAAATCCTGAGACTTCAGGGCTGATCCTAATGTGTTAAGGACATGATTGAAATTAGTGGCTCCGGATGTGATGTGTAGAATGTGTTTTATCAACTCATCATCAAGGGTTTGGGTATAGTTTTTTGGTCACCCTTCTTACGTAAGACCCGTTGTATGGTCTTACCCTTTTGTAATTGGTTACTCTAACCAAAGCTATATATTTACTTCTTCAGAACTCATCATCAAGGATTGATTTGATAGAGTGAAACGGGAAATCTAAAAAAATATGGATGGCATCTTCATCAACGAGTTTATAGAGGATACATGTTGAAGGAATGATGACCCCTTTTTTACTAAGCCGTACTTTTGTCGGGAGGCCATTGTGATGTAGTTTCTAGAGAAAGTTGTTAACTTTTGGTGGGACGTCAAGTTTCCATATTTAGTAGTTTGTGTCATTGGATATGGTGGTTTGTAGCCAGTTAGTATGCACTACTGGTTGTGTACCAACCATTCTTATCTGCCCACCAATATAGTTGATAATGAGCATTTCATTATCATATATTCATGTATTATAGTTAATTTTGCATATTGCTCTTTTAGTGGTGAAGTTTCGAAACTATGCTATTTGATATTTTGGTTGATTTACGCAGATTCATAGATTTGAGTCAAAGAGCAAATAAGGCTAAGGATAGGCTTGTAGGAGCTAAGGAAGAAGTCCCAAAAGAGCAAGAAACAATCCAATGAAGGATTAGAAGTCAAATCGAAAGGCCGAAGAACGAGCCGAAACGAAGGAAGTGGAAAAAACTCAACTTTTGGCTATCAATCACATCGAATCAGATTCTGGTGTCTTCATGAAAGTTGTATACTCAAAAAGGGCTTTCCAACGCATATTCATATGCATCAATCGGACGAACGAAGACTTCAAAAAGTGAATTACAAGATAGAGTTGAAAAAGTTAGAAAAGGGATGATCGACGCCCACCGATCGTCAGCGCCCGCTGAAGACTCCTGTGGACAACACGAGATCAGCGCCCGCCGATAACCGTATCTCATCAAATCTTCCTAGGTCGAATCTGGCCCATCGGGCTTTGTTTCTACCATATGTTTGCCGCTCCTACCCCTCATATACCTATAAATACAGCTCTCCTCGGCCCCATTCAACAAATCTGAACACACACCTCTCTTCTCTAAACCACTCATCATTCCTCTCTCGCCTTTCACCCCTGTTCTGCCCTTCGAAGACGAGTTCGACACAAAAGTCGCCTTCCTAGTCTATTTAGTTTACAATTCTTATGGATTTCTCCAGCTTTGCTATTTTTAGGTACGTTATGAGTACTTAAGACTCTTTTCGGTTTCTTACATATTCTAAACATGGTTGGTTTGTGAGGATTCTATTTATAGTTACTTCTATTATGATTGTTTCTATTTTCTTTGTGCTCAATTGCTTATATTGTGATTATGCTTAGTTTTGCGACCTAGATATAATTGTATATTGCTAGGGTTTTTACTACATATGCTAAGTAGGGTTGAACCTATAGTAGCAAACACGTCTTGATGAATAGGTTGGGATTCTTGACAGTGTAAGAAAATCGACACTTGAAAGATATTATTTATAGTAATTGGCAAGAGCTAGGTTGACAACTAGGTTGTAAAGGCCTCGAGTTTTTAAATCTTAATTTTCGGAAAAATGGATTTAACTTGGGAATTTCAAGAAAAACTCGTCCTCAACTTAATGAATTGACTTCGAAACTCATGAAGCAGATTTCCGACCTAAAATTGAATTTTGGTAACTAACTTGGAATGCGACATCTTCCTGGGATTTTTTTCAAAATCTAATTGATCGAGAGAGCGGGAATTCGAAAACTAACTCTCATGAACTAATTTCGAGTTTCAAATTCGTGTGTCGGGAGGAATATTGAAGACTCTCGCCCTAACTCTTCCATGCTCTAGCCGAAATTCCCACAAGCCAAACCCTAGCCAAGTCTTAGAGCCAAAGGAAAGAATTCAAATTAAGTCAAAGATGCCATTACCCTATTTGAGTGAGACACCCACACTTACCTTTTCTTCTCCTTCTCTCTTGCACCCCCTACTTTGGCAAGAAGACAAACTCGATGCTTATTCATCCACATCTCTGAAATCTACCCTATCTCCTTAAGAGATCAACCGAGACTTGGTCCTTAGGACAGGTACAGGGGTACTAACCCCGGGTCTCCAACGGACCTCACGAAGTTTTGGGTTCTAAATTCCCCTTTCTGCTACTAATGCTTTGTTTTCAAACTTCAACCTGTACTCGGTGCGCAATATCCGAACGGGATTCTATCATTCGAAACGTAACTCGGGGTTTCTTATCCCGGGTCGTTACATAGATGACACCTTACTATAAACTATAGACTACATTGTTAAAGTGCTAGAAGATTGGATAATTAATGATGCTCATCCTCCGTGTTAGAGTAAGACGCATTCTTTGCATACAAAAACCAATATGCTAGAATAAATAATAGAGTTAACAGTAACTCTGAATGATTCAATGATCGACATGCCAACCATTGTTATGAATTTATAAGGAACTGATTCATTGCCAATCACTTACAACCCACTTTTATTATGTTTGCTTATTTCTGTTATTCGCATTACCACTACTTTCACAACCATCTGCTTTCATTACTTGGTGATAAGAGAAACACATAAGAATAGGTTAAGCTTCTCCTGGATCGACCCTTGGAGTTACTGGTTATACTAGCTTATTAAGTGTGGGTTATCTTTGTACGGATTATTGACCCTTGTAGAGGTCGTACCAATAGTCTATCCTCAAAGCAGTTTGAAGGAAGCGGGATACTCACGATCTCCTTAACCCTCACCAGTGGTAGGTTTTCCATCAATTTTTCTTCCCACCATCCCCCCCCCCCTCCCCCCAATAATATATGTAATCACAAACCTTTTCATCTAGGTTGCGGGAGGGGTGATTGCCGATAGTGGTAATCAATGATTCTAGGGAGACCCAGTTATCAGTCCAAACTTTGATCGATTTACCATTTCCTACCGACCAGATTAGACCTTTTTTAAATCTACTAATGAGAGGGGTAATTTTGGACCATTTTCATGATGCTCCACCTCTCCTTTCATAGGATAGAATATGCGATGTCTTAATATATTTATGTTGGATGATTTGCACCCAAGGGTTGGACAGTTCGGAAAGAATTTTCCAGAGTTTCATTTGAAGGGCTTCATTCATGAATTGCGCTTTACGAATGCCAAGACCAGCTTTGCTCTTTGTTGTACATATTTTATCCCACTCAATTAAAGGTCTATGTTGTGCATCGTTATTCCAGAAAAATGTGCAATTAATTTGGTCGAGATCCTTATGAATGGAGGAGGGGAGCATAAAGTTTTGCATGATATATAGCGGTTTGACAGCCAGGTATGAAGCAATTAATGTAGCCCGCCCTTGCTGAGAAAGGGTGTTTGCCCTCCATTTACTGAGCCGGTCCTTAGCCTTGCCAATCACTTCCCCGAATGTTTCTTTATTCACCCTACCATTATTGACAGGACAACCTAAGTACTTTTCCATAGATTTGTCATTAGATATGGCTATGGTGCTCTGAATTTTGGCGATGTGGGAACGAGAGATACCCGACGTGGTTTGAAAGGCAGATTTTTGAAAGTTCACTTTTTGCCTAGAGATTTTACAGTAACTATCAATAATATTTTTTTTATCATTCTACAAACAGTGGCAGATCCTCTAGAGAATATTATAATATCATTTTCAAAGGCTAGAAAGGGAATATGTGGCCCGTCAATCCCAAAGCGAAATCCGATAAGAGATCGAGAAGCCGTTGAAGAGTAAGCGAGTTTTCTAGCCAACAGTTCGGAGCCCATGATGAAAAGAAATGGTGAGAGGGGGTCTCCTTGATGGAGCCCCCTTGATGGTTGGAAGATTTCCATCGGGCCATTGTTAACAAGAACAGAGAACAAAACAGTTGAGATGCATTCTAAAATCTAGTTAACAAAGGTGGGGTGGAATCCAAACTTAGTCATAACCTTAAGTAAAGCCCCATTCGACCCTACCATAGGCTTTTTCCATGTCAAGCTTAATAGCAAGCCAACCCTCTTTACCTCGGCGTTGTTTGAAAGAGTAAAAAATTTCATGTGCAATCATGACATTATCTTGGATAGCCCTATCGGATACGAATGCCCCTTGAAGAGGGTGGATGAGCTTGTCAATGACCTTCTTAAGCCTCTCAACAAGGATTTTGGAGATAATTTTGTAAATAGTAGAGCAAAGACTAATAGGACGATAGGGTGCAGTCATCGTGGGATTGTCGCATTTGGGAAGTAGGGAAATGAAAGTATGGTTGATTTGTTTTAAAAGTTTCCCTGATAAGAAAAAACTTTTCACGGTGTGGATGACAGACACCCCTACAATGCTCGAGCAATGTTTATAGAATTCTGCAGTCATCCCATCAGGGCCTGGCGATTTGTTGTTACCCAGAGCAAAAACCGCTTGTTTAATCTCGCTATTTGATGGGATCTTAATGAGCATAGAATTCTCTTCTTCCGTAACTTCATGAGAGACAAGATGCATAAATTCTTCCAAGTCCAAGAGAGGACCGGAGAGGGTTTCATGTTTGAAACGTAGTTCAAAATCATGCTTAATTTCCTTTTTGATGTTGTTATCCCCCACACTATGAGGGTCCCATCCATTGTAGTAATAGTTATAATAATCTTCTGATTGCGCCGTCCTGTAGCTACTTTGTGGAAGTAGCTAGTGTTTGAGTCAGATAATTTGAGGTGCCTAGTTTTAGCTCGCTGATTCCAAAACTGCTTTTGAAAGGTCTGTAGCTTCTTTTTTTCCTTAATAAATTTAGTTCTTTTTTAATAAGAATATGATCAAGATCTGAGAGAAACTGGGATTGAATGTTAATTAGGCTGGCATCGACCTCCTGTACGTAGTTGCCAGGAGATATTCCCAAAAGCTTTTTAGTTCTAGTCTTTTGCTTTACTTTTTAGAAGCTTAGTTTTATATACGAGTTGGAACATGTTAGATCCATAATAGACGCGCGCCAAGCTTGTTTGACTATGTTTTTAAAATCGTTTCTTTGCAACCATATATTTTCAAATTTGAATGGTGGGACTTGATACTATATGTTTTCGTTAAGATCAATGGTAATTGAGCATTGATCGAAAGAGAAAAAAGCCCCATTTTTTGCTCTAATGTCAGGGAAAATTTGTAAGATTTGATGCTGGATGAGAACCCGATCCAACTTTTCATAAATATTTTCGTCCCCAGTTGGTTTTTTCCTCTAGGTTAAGGAGTTATCGTAAGTGGGGATGTCAATAAGTTGGCATTCATTTTTAAAATCAGGAAGTCGTCGAAAACGATTTAGGCAGGGAACTACACCACCCATTTTATCACTCGAACTACTAATTTCATTTAAGTGTCCCAAAACTAGGGGTGGGCATGGGACGGGATGAGGCGGGACGGGACGGGACCGGGACGGGATTTAATCTTTTTTTTCCGGGACGGGACCGGGACGGGATTTACTCTTTTTTTTTTAAGTCCCATACGGGCCTTGTCCCACACGGGACGGGACGGGCATTGTCCCTCGAATAAAAATAATAAAATATTATAAAAACTTGAAAATTAAAAAAAAAAGTTTTCAATGTTAGTGCTTCATACAATAACAATGAAACAATGCCATCCCAACACTGCCACACAAAAAGACACTTCCAAAGTTCAAACATCAAAACTACTTATAAAAAAAACATAGATGATGAGCCTTAGACCTGCCAGTAGCAAAACATTGCTTTAAAATTGCTAGTAGCAAAGCATAGATGATGAGCCACAAAAAAGACACTAACAATGAAACATTACTTTAAAACTGGCAGTAGTAAAAGTGCCTACAAAAAAAACACTTCCCGCAGCCCACTTCCAGCAGCTTAATTGCATACAAAAAAACACTTTCATCCCAATTACACTGTCAGTACACACTGTCAAGATGCCACACAAAAAGGTAGGATAATTGATACTGATCGAATAAGAGTGAGGAATAGATGATGAGCCTGTGTAAACAAATCAGTCTATAGCAATTGATTTCCCTTTCCCCGACCCAATTGGAGCTTTAGTCGGTGTGTTGGTACTTGAAGTCGTTGTCTCATGCTCTGCGTTCGGAAAACACAAGGAAAACTAGTTGATGGCAATAACATATGAGAAATTATAGGGTCAGTTCCAAGTAAAAAAAAACAGTAACGCTAAAGTAATGAAATTATGAAAGGATTATATTATACCTCGCTCAACTTCATAATAAAACTCAGTATTTTCAATTGTTGGCTCATCCGCATCCACAAGAATATCTTCAATGTCATCTCCTAACAGCCAGTTCTACAAGCAAATAAGTGCCTCTACTGATGTAGGAGTTAGTGAACTCCTAAATGCACTAATAACTCTGCCCCCCGTTGAAAAACAAGACTCTGAGGCCACGGTTGAAGTCTGAATGGCAAGAACATCCCTTGCTATTGCTGCTAAGACAGGATATTTGTATCCATTAATCTTCCACCAACCTAATATGTCAAAGTGATCTTCTTCTTCGGTTGGATCTAAAAGAGCATCCAAGTACTGATCAACTTCATGAGCTGCAATTGCATCATCACTTTCTTGCACAATCTTCTTCCAGTTGCTCAATCGGTTGGATCTAGTAGTAGCGCTTCGACTTGTGAGGGTGGAAGATAAAGAGTTTGATTGTGGATTTTGCATGTGCACACCTCCATCCACATGAACAACATACTGAAACATTAAATAAAAAATCAAAATCAGTTCAAAATTCACACTAAACCGACAAAATAAAATCTTAACAAAACCTAAAATCTGAATTGAACCTATAATCAACAGAAAATCAGTTTCCAACTAAATCTGAACTTCTTTTTCCATATATAATCAATGGCTTAACTGTGCTAACTTATTACTTACATCGGTAGCTCACACACTATTGCATCAAGATTCATACTAAACCAAACTAAAATCTGAAACTAAATAGAAAAAAAACAGCCAGTTATAAAATACAGAAATATACTCATTAGCGGTTAGCCTGTTCAACACAACTAAACTGAAAAATGCTTTTTAAGAGCTTCATTGCATGAATATCAGAATATGTACCTCGTCATACAGAGCTATAAAAAGGCTTTTAATTGCATTGGTTCTCCTTGTCACCTCCTCACAACTCAACTTCTCCTCTATATAAAGGTGAGTAACATTCTTCAATTTAAATCTTGCATCAAGAACTAGACCAATCACCAACATATTATTAAGATCCCCAAAAGAGCCAAAGTACTTCAACCATCTACTTCTCATATTGCTTGCCATCTCTTGCAAAGTCCTTTGCGTTTCTGCTGAAGTTGTCAAATCCGATGCCACAAATTTTTAATGTTATTTTCCATATCTATAACATCGGCGAAGACAGTATGCACAGTAGGGTGCAGTGACGAACTATTCCTAAGAGTCACTTCATAGAAAACTCTTAGAAAATCAACAAACACCTTCGCCTTCAACCAATCATATTCATCCGGAGGACCAACTCTTACTCTTTTACTAATGCCATGTACTAACACTCCATCGTCATTATATTCTTCTTCCGGCTCTTTAAAGTAATTTCCAAAATTCGATTCGTCGTCTTCTGCCATCACTAAAAATGCTTGTTTAAACCTCAGTGAAGCTTCCAACATCAAAAAGGTGCTATTCCACCTTGTTGGGACATCCATACAAACCAAACCCTTGCATCCAAGCTTCTCTCGCTCTACAACTTTCTTAAACGTCTCTAATCTTTTTGGAGACGATCTCACAAACTTCACACAATTCCTAATTGCTAACACTGATTTCTGTAGCCTCTTCAAACCATGACCCACAATCAAATTGGTGATGTGAGCAGTACATCTAACACGCATATATTTTCTAGATAAGACTTGTCGATAAAATGCTGACTTGTTCATCTTAGCAACAAGCCACTCTAAGGCAGATTTATTTGCAGCAGCATTATCACAAGTAATGCACATGACTTTGTCAATCCCCCATTGCACCAAGCAAGACTCAATCAACTTCCCTATGGATGAACCTTGGTGATTTTGAATAACACAAAAATTGATAATCCTCTTATGCATCTTCCAATCTTCATCAACAAAATGGGCAGTAATCACCATGTAATTGACATTGTGAACACTTGTCCAAGTGTCAGTTGTAAGACTCAACCTATACTTCTTAAGAATCTTCTTTAACTCTAGTTTTTTAGTCTCATATGTACCTAGAAAGGATCTACACAACTTTCGTCTGCTTGGGACATTAAACAAAGGACACACTTTTGAGCAAAACCTGTTGAAACCTTTCTTCTCCACAACACTAAATGGCAACTCATCAATGACAATCATCTCCACACAAGCTGCCAAATAATCATCTTGGCTATAAGAAATTGCTGCTAGTTTTCCTGTCTTAGGGTTAGACTTATCCCCACTTAGCTTTTGTGCCTTATCAGTCGAATGTGGAACATACCTACAACTTTGATTGTGATGTCTAAGCATACCAGAAGTGCCATTCCTATACGAAGCTGCAAAATCCCCAATCTTTCCCCTAGGACAGTATTTACAATAAGCCCTTTTCTTAATGACCTCCACTATGTTTCCCTCCTCATCTTTACTTGTCTCAATTTTGTCATATGGTATAAAATGATCCCAAACTTCACTAGATCGTTTCAAAGATGATGAAGATTCAGAAGCTTTCTTACCACACTCGATCACAGATGCAACAGGAGCTTCACCAACTGACGCATCAGGAGTTTGACCACTCGCAGGAGGGAGTGATATTGTTGGAAGACATGGTGATGAAACTAAGGGCTCTATTGACAAAATTATAGGGCCCGACGCAGAGCTGCGTACTAGATCCGGTGATTCGTTCTCCTTCGCTGTTGACATTGAATCTGTGTAGTGTTTACAAAACTCAAAATCAAACTTGTATCTTTTGATCGGCCTACTAGAGAAAACATACAGAGAAAAGAGGAGAGGAATAACCTGAGAAGGAGAAGGCGAGGCAGACAAGAGTAAAATTCCAGAGAGCACTTGCTTGGAGAACCAAGAGAGTGGAGAGCGCCTAGAGTGAAGAATAACCTGGTCCTGGAGAGAAGGTTAAGCAGATGAGCGAAGGAGGAAACAAAGTCAAGGAGAAGGCAAAGTTGAAGAAGAGTGAAGACCAACCTGGAGATACAACGAAGGAGAAGAAGCAGTCAAGCAGGTGCTTCGTTTGCCGCTAATGGGATCCAAGTGCAACCTTGAATTGGGATTTCAGAATGAACAAGAAAGTTCCGTGCCTTCTGTAGCCCTAATTGATGAATTTTAATTTTTTATTTTCAGTTTTTCACATTGAGATTCCGATTTCACTCTTCTTTTTGGTAAATAGTAAACTAGTTACTCTTTTATAATTAGTCTTACAGTTTACACTTTACACTTGCAGATTGTATAAAGCAGAATTATTACTAATAAAGTAATAATAAAATTAAAACTTTCATCCAGTTAATAATAATAATAATAATAATAATAATAATAATAATAATAATAATAATAATAATAATAATAATAATAATAATAATAATAATAATAATAATAATAATAATATATAAACGCGGGACGGGACCGGGATTTGCGGGATCCCGCAGTCCTGTCCCGCATCTCGTCCCGCATAATTTTTGCGGGACGGGACCGGGACGGGATTCACTTTTTTTCCTTCAAATCCCACCGGGACCGGGACGGGTCCGGGACGGGTCCGGGATTTGTGCCCACCCCTACCCAAAACCATGCAAGGGAAGCTAGAGTTGAGCACTATATCAGTAAGGGCTCTCCAACAAGCATCCTTGTCCCTAGGATCAGGAGGTGCATAAACACAAACTATAATGATAGAGAAATTTTCTTTGATGTTGTGTTATTTGATTCCTTTGATCCAAGGTAGATGGATGATAATTGAAACAGTTTCATGAAAGAGTCGATGGGCCTTCCAAAGGATGCCGAGAATCCCCCCCCCCCCCCCCCCAATCTACCGATAGCAAGTGACCACACAACGTTGTCAAACCCGGCAGCCCCCTAGGTTTTATCACTGGGGATGTTATTGGTCTTAGTTTCTGCTAGCACAGGGAAGTGAATAGATTCATTTTTACAAAGTGAGTTAACGTTGATCCAAAAGGACCGTTTGGAGATACCGCGACAATTCCAAAATCCAATTTTCAAGTGATAACTTGTTGTGATTAAGAGCACCATTTAATGACCCCCAACCAAAATTTCATACAAGAAACCAGGAGAATCCATCTTTTATTTATGACAAGCGGCAAGAGCTTACCTTTAAGATCATCCATTACACTTAATTAATATATTCCACCTATCCCTGACTTTCTTTTTGATTTCTTTAGTTTCAATATCATCACCAAAGAGTGTTGTCAAAGGAGTATCAGTGTGTTAGGCCCAATTTGTAATTTGTTTTTGAATGTTAGGCCCTTAGCGTATTTTTTATTTTTTATTTTTTTATACAAAGTAAGGAGTTAGGAGGCATCAGACCGTACTAACACGCCACCCAATGACATCCCTTCTAACAAGGGAAAGAATCTCTGGATACGATATAATTGTCTTGTGCCCCATCGTATGTCGTAGCTGCGCCGCCTTTTCTGCCACCTGATTGAGTTCACGGAAGATGTGTATGCAGAACAACACTCAAAATGACGAAGCAACCTTAGAATGTTTATGATCGTCATCTCGATCTCCCAAGGGCATCTCCACTTGCTAATGATAGAGGCCTTTGCTTGAGGCTCTTGGCGAAACTTGGTACCATAGATAATAGAGGCTTTTGCTTAAAAAAAACAATCACAATTTTCGCGTCATGACGCATTTATTTTTTTAAATAACTGTTAATCAAAATAATAAATTACTACTGTAAAATTAAATAAAAGTAAATAAAACATAAAATTAAGGTGGTTATGAAAACTAAGAAAAAAGATTCTTAATTAATAGTTAGATATAGATAGATGATTCAAAATGTGTAAAATTTTCACTTGTTAACAATTTATGAGACTGAAGCAAAAAAAATCATATTTAATAGTTAGATATAGATTTATATTTACATATAGATTATATTATTCAATGTTTTGAATTTAAGTAATTGATTATAAAATATGTAATATCTTAAGAAATAATTATACGTGAATTTAATGTTAAGATAAGATGTTGAAAATTTGACTTGGTTGAAATTTATAGCTTCCTATGAAGATGGAGATGACATCTCTTCAAATTTCTTCTCACATAACCATATGTAAATGCAAATATTATAGATGGTTTGAATCAATCCAATTGGTTGCTCAAAAAGAGGAAAAAAAAATAATATCATTGTAACTTTATGTAAAAGATACTGATAGAGATGATTGGATAAAAATAAGGGAAAACTAATTAAAATATCCCTACCTTTGGGGGTATGGTAAAAATATATCCTAAACTTTCAAATGTAATAAAAATATCCCGACCTTTGAGGGTAGTGGTAATATATTATCGTGGGTTTGCTCACAGTTCAAAAATGCTGACAAGAAAACCTACGTTTATTTTTTTGACAAGACAACTTAAGTGGAAGCCTTTTTAAAAATTAGCATTAAAATTGAATTTTATTGAACAGTTTCTTTAAGGAAAAAAAAGAGTTGGACTGGGTTCATACCCAACAACTGATTTTCATTTTTAATGATGAAAAAATCAACCTTAAACCTAGTCAAGAAATTGCTTCTCCTCGAATCTCGATCAATCTCCTTGAATCCACACCAATTCAAGAAGCGACCACGGAAGAAGATAATAGGGAGGAAAAGACATTGGGTATGAACCCGGTCCAACTCTTTTTTTTACCTAAGGAAACCGTCCAAGAAAACCCTTGTCAAAAAAATTCACGTAGGCTGCCCCGTCAATATTTTTGAGCCGTGAAAAAACCCGTGGTAATATATTACCACTACCCTTAAAGGTCGGGATATTTTTATTACATTTGAAAGTTTAGGATATATTTTTACCATACCCCAAAAGGTGAGGATATTTTAATTAGTTTTCCCTAAAAATAATCAAATATCATTGTAAATAAAAAAAATGATAGTATAATACCCGTGTCTTATGCAATAAATTTATAAAATAATTCATCTTCATATACCTAACACTATTATTTTATATGTTATTATATTATAATAATATAAAAACTATATAGAAATATCATATTATGATAAGATCAAATAAAACAAAAATACTATTTTAGATATATCAATATTTTTGTAGAAACATAGTGCACAATTATTAAACTAAAAATATAAATAATCAATTAATATTAATTAAAATATACTAATATATGTGGTTACTTGTTATTATTATAAGAAAATATAATTAAAAAAAAGTATAAATGACCAATAATTATAACATTATTAATTTTTGTTGATAAAAACAAAACATAAAAAAGGGATTTATGTTTCGATGAAAATTGAGAAATGATGGAAGAAAAAATAATAAAAGGGGAAAATTGTTATTGGGAAAGAAATAAGGAAAAAAAATAAAAGGGAAAAAATTATAGTGGTTCAAGTTATTAACAAGAGGTGGCCATTCGAGCCTTTACTCACATGTGGTTCAGGACTTGTACAACGTGTGGTTCATGATGTTACAATAAGGGTTTCAGGATATTAACAAGAATTGGTTCAGACTTATACAACATATGGTTCAAGATTTTGATAATAAGTGGTTCATAATATTAACAAAAAGTGGTTCGTGCTTTTAGTTACATGTGGTTCATAACTTGTACACATGTGGTTCAAGAGTTTAAGAGGAAGTGGTTTAGGATATTAACAAGAAGTGGTTCAGATGTTTACACACACGTGGTTCAAGACTTGAACAACATGTTGTTTGGGAAATTTAATAAGAAGTGGTTCAGGATATTAACAAGAATTAGTCAAGCTTTTACTCACATGTAGTTTAGAAATTATACAACATATTGTTAAAGGTTTTGAGAATAAGTGGTTCATAATATTAATAAGAAGTGGTTCAAACTTTTACTCACATTTGATCCAAGACTTGTACAACATGTGGTTCATGATTTTAAGAAGAGGTGATTTAGGATATTAAAAACAAATGGTTTATGTTGTTACACACATGTGGTTCCAAACTTAAATATATTAAATATATAACATGTGGCTTAAGATATTAAGTGGTTCGAGATATTAATAATCCCGGAATGGCCGCTCTTTATTTACCAATTCAAGGTTCGAGATATTAATAACAAGTTGTGCATGAGATTAACTAGTTTATTTTAATTAATACTCTCTTCTCTCCACTCAAAACCATAAAACACTCTCTTATCTCCGTGCAGCTAGGTTTCCTGAGTTTCGCTCTTCGAAACTCCATTGTCGTCGTGTGAGCTTGGTCGCCATTGGCGTCTTCTCTTCGTGAGCTTAAGACGAAGGCCGCTTGTAGCTGCCTACTTCTTTCTTCCAATGGTCGAGAGTTGTATGAGATCGAAGCTTTTCTTCGACCTCGAGTCCCACACAGGGGGAATCTCTTATTGATTTACCTTGTGCATGCATAGATATAGGGTTTGTTTATCACCTCCTGTATCGCCTTTCTACGAACTCGTTTTCAAGTGGATTTTGGGTTGATTCTTGAGGCCCTAGGGACTTAGGACGTTTGTCCAAACCTCGTTAACAAACCTCTTGTGTTGATCTAGCATCTCTACTTTCAGGTCTGTGTTTTTCGATTACACCTTCATTCTTCGACGTTTTTTCGCTTCCTCTCATCATTTGATTTTTCGCTTAAATCTTTCAAACAATAGTCCTTGTGCATGGAGGGCTTTTGAAGAGAACTCGGAACTTTCTTGCTTTTTTTTAATTTATATTATTTTTGTTCTTATTGAACCATACATTTTGCACCTCAACCCATATTTATATATACATAATATGTATGTATGTATGTATGTATGTATGTATGTATGTATGTATGTATGTATGTATGTATGTATGTATGCATGTATGCATGTATGCATGTATGCATGTATGCATGTATGCATGTATGCATGTATGCATGTATGCATGTATGCATGTATGCATGTATGCATGTACCCATGTATGCATATACCCATGTATGCATGTAAGCATGTACCTATGTACCCATGTACCCATGTATGGATGTATGCATGTATGGACGTATGCATGTATGGATGTATGCATGTATGTATGTTATATGTATGTATGCATGTATGCATGTATGCATGTATGCATGCAGGGGCGGAGGGAGGGGGGGCATGCGGTGGCTCGAGCCCCCCCCCCTAGCCGGAGGAAAACCTAAAAAAAAAAATATATGTTTTTTTTTGTAATTTTTGATAATTTAAGGGGTAAAAACAATTAAAAATAGTAAAAGATCAATAAGAGTGCTTAGCTTAGTTGGTATGAGGGTGAGAAATTGAGCAATAAGGTCTTGAGTTCAATTCCCTATAGCTTCATTTATTGATTTTTTTTCCTTCTTTTAGCTTTTTACACTTAAAATTGCAATTTAAATCATAAATTTAATGTGTTTTCTACTATATTCTTACAACAAAGATTGTATCTTATATATATCTTTAAAAAAAAAACTCGAAAATATAGTTGAGCCCCCCCTGGATTTTTTTCTGGCTCCCCCCCTGTATGCATGTATACATGCATAGCTTCATTTATTGATTTTTTTTTTCCTTCTTTTAGCTTTTTACACTTAAAATTGCAATTTAAATCATAAATTTAATGTGTTTTCTACTATATTCTTACAACAAAGATTGTATCTTATATATAACTTAAAAAAAAAACTCGAAAATATAGTTGAGCCCCCCCTGGATTTTTTTCTGGCTCCGCCCCTGTATGCATGTATGCGTGTATGCATGTATGCGTGTATGCATGTATGCGTGTATGTGTGTATGTGTGTGTGTATGTATGTGTGTATGTATGTATGTAGGTAGGTATGTATGTGTGTGTATGTGTGTATGCATGTATGTGTGTATGCATGTATGTGTGTATGTATGGATGTATGGATGGATGTATGGATGTATGTATGGATGGATGGATGTATGCATGTATGCATGTATGCATGTATGCATTATGCATGTATGCATTATGCATGTATGCATTATGCATGTATGTATGTATGCATGTATGCATTAGCGTCATAAATCCGAGCAAGCATCCGAGCACACATCAACACTACAAATTCCCCCTCATCCGATCCCATAGCTACTTGCTCAAAAACTAACTCCCTTCACCCCAATATCCACATAAGTGAGGCAGCGAAACATGTTGAATGGCGACAATTCATGACCAATGTGTTCCAGGCTCTCCTCGACACTCAAACATGGTCTTTGGTGCCCTCGTTCCCAATGACAATGTTCTCAGAGTCAAATGAGTGTTTAAAACAAAAAGACAGTTTTGATGGCAACATTGGATGATGGAAGACATGGTTGGTGGGTAAGGGATTCAAGCAACTCCCTAGACTTGGTTACAAGGAGACATGCTCTCCGATTGCGAAGCCATCAACAATAATATTACTCATCTCTCCGGCAATGATGCACAGATGGATGACGCATCAGTTGGGCATATAAAATGCCTTTTTACATGGCTCTCTAACAGAGGAGGTCTACATAGCTCGACCACTAGGTTTTGTCAATCCTGCCTTTCCCTCTCACATTTGCAAATTAAACCGATCGTTATACGGTTTCAAACAAGCACCGATCGTGGTTTGTTTGCATGTGCGACACCCTTGTGTCAATGAGTTTCTCCACCTTTCAAAGCCATGAGATCTTTGCCCTTTTGGATGCAAATTGGGGCATTGATCGAGTAGATCATCGATCTATAAGTGCATATTGTGTCTTTCATGGGTCTAACCTTATTTCATGGATATCCAAAAAATAGAGCAATGTGGCATTGACCTTCATCAACAAAGGCGGATTACACGACATTGGCTCTTGCAACCTACAAAACCTTATGGTTCCAGTTTGTACTTGCTACCAACGGAATTCTACTCATAAAGGCTCCCACCTTATGGCGTGATAACTCATAGCAACTTACCTTGCAATCAATCCAATCCTCCATCACATAAATAAGCACCTTTCCATGTATTATCACTTTGCTCGGGAAAGATTTATGAACAAGTCATTACATGCTGCCTTCATCTCATCCAAAGATCATTTTTTAATTAAGTAAGAATTCCATATTAGATATACCTCAATCTTGATGGCCGACAATTCTACAAATGGAAGACCGTCAGAAATTACAACAGAAAACATAAAATGTGCAATACAACAAGCAGAAACGCACCCTACAAAGGACGAACCTACGCAAAACTAAATCTATCACATTGGGGATGTAGAATACGGATGAAGCCAAGCACCATCAAGAAACAACACCGTTAACCAGCGATAGCTCAGGAATAGATCTCACCTTTGCCTTGCAACATTGAGATTGTCGGAGAGTACTAGCCATGGGATGAGCATACCAAAACCAGAGCCAAATATGCAAAGGAAAGCATAACTCAATATTAAAATAGACGGAAAAAAAACCCAAATTTGAAGATTAACAGAAACTCCAACAATACAACTTGTACGCAATTATTCACACAAGACGATAATAGCTATACCTCTTCTCCAAGAAATCTATGTGTTTATAAACACATAACAATCCTTTCAAACAATGATTCATATATTGTAGTATTAACCTATCTCAATTCTCAATTTTTTTTGAAACAAGATAAGAATTCATCTCTCTAGACAAGCCTAGAGAGACCGAGAGACCGGACAAGCTGGTAGATGGACTAACCATCATGTACAGTACAACCAATCAAATAACAGAAGAAAATGACAAAAAGTAAATAAAACAAAGCAAATAACAAAAATGAAAATGCAAAAATAAAATAAATGTGCTAGCTATCATACACCGTAAAACAAAACCAACACGACAAACGAATCAAATAGCCAACGGAGGACGCACACAGAGAATTCTGGGGATACTAGCGGACATCTTAGATCATGGACTCAAAAGAGCCTTCAGATATCAATCGCAAATCCACGACGTATTCGGATACAACAAATCAAACACCGTTCAGATGAGGCTTGCATCACAACAAGAACAACACAACACAACAAGCTGCAAATCCAAACCCAAGCCAAATCATTGCTCAATAGAAATCCCAACCCGTCTCAAACCTTCAAGGACGATAATGAAATCGTAAGCGACTACTAGGTAGTCAAAATAGAGGCGACTGAGAAGGGACAGAGCAAAGAAATTGAACAACAATCCAAAGGCAAAAGAAAAGAAGGACATAATGGAACGAAAAACCCCTAAAAAGGCATTGTTACAACGCATGAACCAAGGATTGCTGAGTGGAGCCGATGGAGCCGCCGAGAACCGAGGGCAGATCTGAGGCCAGAGCCGAGGGAAACCTCGAAGGAGGAGTCAGATGCAAGGCTATCCAAGCATGAGGAGGCGGAGGAGGGCGAAACTGATGGTGGCAAGGGGAGATTAAAAAGAATTATTTGATTACACCTACACGAAATAAAGAAACGGAGATTAAAAAGAATTATTCAACAAATGCTAAAAGGAAACTTAGTATTAAAAGCATCAAATTCTATGATATCCCACTTCTTAATCACAAGACCACAGAAGAAACAAAGTGGATTAAAACTCAAAGGCACTATTTTATAATCTGAAACTCAATGTCATCCTCATCGGATACCCTTGGTACTTATTGTATCAACTTAACCGACAATATGAGAAGACATAACAAGAAAATAAAAACATCAGAATCATCGAATGGCCGCCCGGAGGTTACCAGTTCCGCTCAGGGCTTTCAAGAACTTTTAGAATGAGAATTTGTGCTTGGAATTGCCGCGGTATCGGCAAGGCAACCTTCTGGACAGACATTAACTACTTGTGCAGAAATGAACAAATTCAAGTCCTGGCGTTGTCTGAGACAAAAGCTAGTAAAGTCCCCTCTGACCACCTTTAGCGGGCAGCGGGTTTCGATAATGCCATTTGGGTTTCTTCTGTGGGCCTGGCTGGTGGTTTAGGGATGTTGTGGAAATCAAACCATCTCCCTTTAGAGGAATTAACTGAATTTCTTCGCCTCCTGAGGATCACTAGTATAAAATACGAAAACACGAATTCTAAAACACTGATTAACATTATGGCCCTCCGGAACAACAACACAAGGAGAAATTTTGGAATGAGCTTCTCCATTCGATTAATAACTCAAATCTGCCTTGCATGATTATTGGTGACACAAATGAAATTCTATATCCAAAAGAAAAAGAGGGAGGTGCAAAACCAACCCCCAGGAGATTTGATAGATTAAGAAGTTTCAAAAACCTTTCAAATATGATTGACATTCCTTTCACATGCAATAAATTCACTTGGGGAAAAAAGGAAATTGGTCCAGATAATATTCTTGAACGGCTTGACAGAATTTTGATACACTCAAAAATTATTCAAATTTGGCCTGCTATTCAAACTAAACACCAAGCCTTTTCTTCTTCTGACCACTGTCCGATTACGGTTATCTGAGTGGTTCGGACGAGTTTAAGGCTCTTCCTTTCAAATTTGAAAACATATGGTTACAGAGAAAGGATTATAAACATATAGTCAAACAAACCTGGAGATCGTCTTGCTCGAGATCGGCTCTGTATAATCTCATGTTCAAACACAGAACACTGAAAATAAAAACCAAAGAATGGAATAAGAAAACTTTTGGGAACATCTTTATCAATTAAAAGAGGTGGAAGCTAGGCTCTTAGATCTACAAACTAACGATAGAATCCCCGATACTACAGAGACAAAACTGCAGGTCAACCTGTTTAGGAAAAAAGAGCAACTGTTGTTATTTCATAAGAGGTATTGGAATTAGCGAGCCAAAGCTAAGCACATCCATCTTGCTGATTCCAATACGGGATATTTCCATAGGGTTGCCTCCGGAAGAAGGAATGGGAAAATTATAAGACAAATACACACAAGGGAAGGAACTCAAATTCTGGGGGAACAAAACATAAGAAAAAAAATACAAAGGGACTTTGAGACAAGATTTACTAAATGTGATATAAACAAAAACCTACTGCAAGAATACTTAAGGCCAATACATTCAGAAGTTAATGAGCTTGAGAACAGAAAATTAACTAAACCTGTAACAAATAATGAAATAAAAAATGTTGTCTTTTGCCTTGTGAACAACAAATCTCCATGACCAGATGGATGGACTGCTGAATTCTATAAAACATACTGGGATATGGTGGGCCCTTTAGCGATAAAAGTTGTCAAGAGCTTTTTTCAGCATGGTAAACTATTAAAGCAAATAAATCATATCTTTATTTCCCTCTTGCTAAAATGTGAAAACCCAACAACAACAAATAATTACAGGTCTATCATGTGCTCAACAATTTATAAAATAATCTCCAAAATAATTACAAAAAGAATGAAAATGGTCATAGGCAAACTAATCCACCCACTCCAAGGAGCTTTCGTCTCTGACAGAGCAATTCAAGATAATATTTTAATAGCACATGAGATATTCCATTCTATAAATAATAGGAGGGGCCGTGAAGGTTGGGTGGCCATCAAATTAGATATGGAAAAGGCTTATGATAGAGTTGAATGGGACTTCACACAAGTCGTACTGGAAAAATTTGGCTTTCACCCTACTTTTGTTTCATGGATCATGGAATGCGTTACTATAGTTTCCTTATCAGTTTTAGTGAATAATGGACCTATGAAATGTTTAAACCCTCTAGAGGACTCAGGCAAGGTGACCCATTGTCAACCTTTCTCTTCATCCTCGGAGCAGAGACACTTGCCAGAAGACTGACAACAGAATCCTCAAAACCTACAAAACACATTGGCTTCCCTTTCGGCTGGGTTGGACCAAAGATCCCTTTCCTTGCCTTTGCTGACGACATCATAATCTTCTCAAAAGGAACTGATAGTGCAGTCAGAACAGTTCGCAAAATTATTGACGAATATTGCCAAATTTCGGGTCAACTAGTCAACTTTAGTAAATCTGCTTTCCAAACTTCATTGGGGTTAGACCATCAAAGAATATTGCAACTACACAATATACTACAAATCCCGAACTCCAGATCATTGGATAAATATCTAGGCTGCCCAATTATTAATGGCAAAGTAAACAAAGATACTTTTCAGGAAATCATCTGTAAAAGTAAAGAACAACTAGCAAAATGACGAGCTTCTTCTCTCTCTCAAGAAGGAAGATCGGTATTGATTAGATCGAATCTAGCATCAAAACCGATATACACTATGCAAAGCTTTATGCTTCCAACAACAATACATCATGAGTTAGATCAAATCAACATATGTTTCTTCTTGAATAAAGATATACAACACAAACCCCTTATTAGCTGGGATAGAATATGTAAACCAAAATCCCTTAGAGGCCTAGGAATGAGAAAATCTAAAGATGTAAATGAGGCCTTACAAATGAAGCTACTATGGAAGATTCTAGCAGAACCAGACAATATTTGGGTACAGATTATACAACATAAATATTTAAAACAAGACAATTTGTTCCATTAAAAAATAGAAAGGGGGGTTGTCTTGGCAATGGGGACAACTCAGCAAGATGATAAATTCCTTTAAGCAGGGGCTTATATGGGCTATAGGAGATGGGAAATCTGTCAAATTCTGGACAAACAACTGGATTTCAACAACTCCGTTATACACAACATTGAAGAAAGATCCTGGGAATAGTCCAAATACCCTAGTAAGTGACTTTATCCAATATGGAAAATGGAAAAAAGAAGAGCTACAGAAAGATTAGCATGTTCACATTGTAAATCAAATCACAAGCATACCCCTTCCGAGTAATGTTTTCCAAGATAGGTTGTATTGGTGGCCTGATCGATATGGCTGGTTCACAACAAAAAGTGTGCTACGTATCTTACCAAATCAAAACAACCATCAAATTGATCCTACGACATGGAGATGGAAACTTGATGTTTTGCTGAAAATTAAAAATTTCATGTGGCGTACTTCCCAACAGGGTCTTCCTACGAAAGCTAGGCTCTGATCTCGGGGAGTACCTACCACCCTCCCCTACGTCTTCTGTAATAACCCTTTTGAGGATGACATGCATCTTTTTGTTGAGTGCTGGTTCTCAAACCAACACATGTTAAAAGCAAAGAGTGTGGAAAAATGTCTTAGAAATATGAATCCCCAAGGACAACATGGAATATCAAAGGACTATTGGCAAAGATAGGGGAAACATGAAAAAAAAACCAAAAAGAAGAATTGACACTAAAATGGCGGACAATCTGATTCTTCAGAAATAAAATAATCTTCGTAAACAGGAAAATCCCCTCGCATACAGAAATTAGTGATTTCATTCGAACCCAAAAAGATAACTGGAACCTATCAAAAACCATGGATGCACTCACTTGACAGAACCGCTCGTCTGGCTGTGTTCAGGGTTTAAACAGACGACAACGACATATAACTAAATGGAAAAAACCGAATCACCAGTTTCAGAAACTGAACTTTGATGGATCTACCTGGTCCGACGGAGTCAGCGCTGTTGGCTTTGTAATCCGAAACAACTTGGGACTTGTCACAAGCATAGGAGCAACAAAACTAGGCTACCTCTCACCACTTCAAGCAGAATGCGGGCCTTTGAAGCTTGGCATCCAAAAAGCACTAGAACTCAATATCACACATCTACATGTTGAAGGTGATTCCTTAATAGTAATCAATCACTTGAAAAACAACAGCAAATGTCCATGGGAAGTAGAATTTATTCTTTCAGATATCAAAACAAATCTAAGGAAATTTATTTCTACCACATTCTCTCATGTTAACAGATCGGTGAATGGAGTTGCTGACAAGATTGGACATCTTGGTCACTCCACCGATGTTGATTGTAAGTGTTCTGACCTATGTCTCCGAGACCTCATCTGAAAGGATGCTCTCGGATAGGGTTACCCTATCTGAATTCTTTCCTTATCAAAAAAAAAAAAAAAAAATTTGTTTAAAAAAAAACAATACAAAAACTATTTGTTTATGATTTAAATTCATAATGTCAAAACCCATTTTCTTGGGTCCGAAGTCACGGATTAGAACAAATCAAATTCAAACCATCAAACTCCATAAATCATTTTTAAGTCGTCAACCATTTATAAATTAAATACTCCAAATTAAGCCAGAGGTGGAAGAAGAAGATAGAAAACCTTGCTGCGGACTTTCAGGTCAGAAAAAGGGTGGCTACGACGCCGTATTGGAAATCATATATAAACCGCCACTGCAAAGACCGAATCCGGAGACGCTCATCTTTTTTCTTAGCCGGCGACCTCTTTCCCGGACCGCACCTCCATTGGCGATTCGTCATCTACAACAACCGAAGGTCCGAAACCCTAACCTTTCCGTTTTCAATTTCAGAGGTACAGAGAGAGAAATAAATGTCAATTAGGGAGGGGAGAAGCTTCTCCGGGGCTCCAATGGAGCTGCCAACCCGGCCAGCTTCTTCTACCGTCCATATGGAGCAACGAGCTTCGTCGCTGCCTCACTCTTTCAACGCCCACAATCAGTTCTTTGGTAATCCCTCTTGGTTTTGAATTAATGTGTTCCTTTACGCTTCTTTGCCCTTAGATTACGGGAAGCTTTTGTGATTCCTTCCTGTGCCACTGAGAATTAGATGCCTATTAGGATGCATTTGCACTTTCTTTGTTTCTGATGAGCTGATGTTTTGGAATCGAAGCACTTATGTCGGATGCCATTTTGTATCCTAATCCTAATGAGCACTGGACAGCAATTTCGGCCAATTCAACATCACAGGGATTTAGTTGTTGTTTGTAAAGACATTGAGGCAGTTAGCGGTATTCTATTATAATTTTCGGTTTTTTGGTGTGTTAAAGAGAAACAAAGAGGCTGGATATTCTTGATTCATTATCTCTGGCTGTTTCAACTGAGGAATGAGAATTGAACTTGTCAGTATTGAGTATTGACAGGAAGTTTTAATGTTATGGCATAGTATTCTGAATATGGATTAATTTCCTAAGAATTGCTCTACTTATCAGTGAGGGATCCATTTAACTGGAGTTTAAATGGACCTGTAAATGATTAGCTATTTGAGAATGCACCTTGAACTAAACTTTCCCGTCCCAGAATGCGTAGAGTTTATGTTTTTTGTTCTGGAATTAGCTTCCTCTATTTATTGCTCCACATTTGAATATAACTACCATGAGATTGAGACGAGTAGAGGTGGATTGTTAAAATATTTGTCAGCAAAAATATCATGTTGGGATAACAGACATTAATTGTCAAGCAACTGGAGGATCGAAATTGATGTAAGCAAGTATGATTTCGCAAGTAAACTTACTTCAAGCCCTTGTTTCTTGTGCAGTGTGGAGAGAATTTTTATGGGGTGGCATTGCTGGGGCTGTTGGCGAAGGGATGATGCACCCAGTTGATACCTTAAAGACTAGAATCCAGAGCCAAGCTATTCTCTGTGGTGCCCAGGTAGCACTCTTATGTGTGGTTTAAACTTTAAAGCTTATAGAAAAGAGGCGATTGAAAGAATGAGCTGTTGTGCTGTGAATGTTCTCCTAAAATCATTTTTTTTTTGTATTTAGACATTCAAATTATATTCTTTCTTCAGGGCCAAAAGACTGTTTCGCAAATGGTGAGAACAGTGTGGGCTGCTGATGGATTACGAGGTACACTAGCTTGCATTTTGTTATCGATACTTGGGACTTTTTCCTGATTCCAGCTTGAATTTCCCCGTGTAACTACTCCTGTTTTTGGCCACTTTAGTGTAATATGTAGCTTCATCTCAAGTCTTATGTGACTTTCCTTCGTATTTTTTTTTCCGCCATTACAGGCTTTTATAGAGGAGTGAGTCCTAGTCTAACTGGATCTCTTGCCACCGGAGCCACTTATTTTGGTTTCATAGAGTCCACAAAATCATGGCTTGAAGTGTCGCATCCTAGCCTTGGGGGTCACTGGGCTCACTTCCTTGCCGGAGGAGTGGGTAAGATTTTGACTGATGTTTAGCCTTCATTCCATTACTTTCATTAGTTCACCACCTTTCAGTTGTTAATACTTATTGCATAATAAGTTGGTAGATTTTGGATCACTATCCACACAAGGTGATTTGAGGTGAGAATCATGAGATGGATGGTATAATGTTGAGATTTCTCCTTCATTCCCTTAAACAAAGATCTTAAGTTCGAGCCCTAGGAATCGAGCACTTAATGCCCTATGACTATGATAGAAGTAGAGAACATTTGGCAGCCTTTACTTAGATATTTTGCATGCATGTGAAGTGCTCCAGATATTGTGCATGCATGTGAAGGTTTCCACCTCTTGGGAAAAAAGTAGATTTTGTTTTCTATCCATTTTCACTCAATAAGTTATGATAATCTGTAAAAAAAAAATGAGTGTACAATGAATACCTGCTATGCAATTACATCATCCTATGACAAACTCCTAGTTTCTATTGAAATTACTCTAGCATAGTTATGCATTTTAATGCTAGAGTGATCCCACATAATCAGCAATGCCGACATTAGGAGCAAGGGGGAGTTACGAGTATTGTGGATAAGCTGCTGGAGACTGGGTTGCGTCGTTGGTTTAGGCACGTTCAGAGGAGACTTCCTTCGGCACCATTTCGTAGGAACAAGAGTTTGGATCTAGGAGCTACCCGAAGGGGAAAGGTAGACCGAAGAAGAGTTGGATGAAAGACCTCCAACATGACCTCATTCTCTTCATTTGGGAAGATATGACTCTAGATAGAGACCAATAGCGAAGGTGCATTTGGGCGGCAGACGTTTAGTGTCCTGGGTGGTTGTGCGGTGTCAATTTTCTTTGCATCTTTGCTCCTTTTTGGCTCTTATCTTCCTTATTGTTCTACTTGTTACCATTCTGTTCATTTGTTCTGTTATTTTTGGGTCTATCGGAAACATTCTCTCGACTAGTTTAGGGAAAGAGTGCGAACATTATGACCCCTAGACCCCGCATAATCGCGGGATATATTGGGTTGGTGTTGTTCTTGTTGTTGTTGGGATGTAGTTAAATAAAGATTCTTTATGTTAGTACCTCTCTTTTTTGCACATAAACCTGTATGAATACTCACAGAACTCGACACTTCTTCATTTGAAATGCATTTCAGGTGAAGCTCTTGGTTCTTTTGTATATGTTCCATGTGAAGTGATGAAGCTACGCATGCAGGTTCAAGGAACAAGTACTTCTTGGAGTTCTGTGATTGCTAATGCCAACTGTGGTAGGATACCTGGAGTGCAGATGTATAGTTATTACACTGGGATGTTTCATGCCGGCAGTTCAATATGGAAAGAACATGGATTCAAGGGTTTGTATGCTGGGTATGTATTTACTTTATCAACCCTTGGTTTTATCCCCTTGTACACTGAATTGTAACAGTGATTAATCATTGTTACAATTATAACTGATGTTACTTTTATATGGGCCAGTTCATTGGTTTCCCATTAGAACTGAACGATTGTTCTATAGAAGACATCTACTTATGATCCTATTTTCCTTTGGAGTCATGAGCTCACTGGGGATTGAGGTTACATTGTTCAGATACTTCTGGAGTCACAATTGGGCCTACCCTTGAAACTTGGGAGTTAAAACACTAGGGCCTTTGAAAAGTTAAGCAAATGATACAAAATAATCAGTCAGATTTATCAAATAATCCTTTTAGAGGTTGTATTTATTTGTTGTTAGATCTACAAAAATTTGCATCCTCAGAAATATTATCTTTCAACTAACCTCGCCATTAATGATGCATTGTTTTCTCATTTCATTACAATATTGGGATTGGTCTATTGTAAAGTGAAGTGGTATGAGAAAGTCCTGGATCCCAAGGATCTTCAACTTTAAAAAGGAGACATTTAAGTTTTGGTACAATGGATCATAATCTGTAGTGGGAATCATTTCATACGAGAATACAGTCCTTGCTCAAAGCTACTTCAGTATCAATTACAGGAATGCATCTGTCAAAAAAATTAATAAGCATCAGCATAATGTTTGCTGTTTATTTATTCTGTAGTGTGACTCTTTTTCAAATGCTTGTCTAGGTATTGGTCTACACTAGCAAGGGATGTGCCTTTTGCTGGTTTGATGGTAAGTATATTTCTCCAGTGTTCCGTCCATTACTGATTCTTGTGAGGAGACTATTGTTAACATTCACATTTTTATGCTCCTTCAACCTTCTAAAGTTGGAAATACTTTCTTCAGGTTATGTTTTATGAAGCCCTGAAAGGTACGACTGCATATGGGAGTAACAAGTGGGCATCCAACTCAGACTACCATTTGAATGGTTCTTTAGAAGGACTCCTCCTTGGAGGAGTAGCTGGTGGTCTGAGTGCTTATATCACAACACCTTTAGATGTCATCAAAACAAGACTGCAAGTGCAGGGACCAACCTTGAGGTATCAACTGTTCGTTATCACTTTGGTGATCTCTTATTTTGTTTAATGACTTGGCTAATCTATTACATTAAGGATGCATCGGTTCTGATCTTTGCCTTTTTTTTTAAAAAAAAAATGCAATCCACTTTACATCACACCCTCAATCAAAACCCATAATCTAATTATCATAGCAATCAATATCCCCTTCACCCCAGCTACTGATTCCAACCATGTCGCAATCTGTTCATGCACTCTGTTTCTAGCATCTAATATCAGTTGTTCTAAGCTTGCCCATTTCTGTGTGCTTACCGTTTGAGTGGAATGTGCTTAAACTTTAATTTTGCACATTAGGTACAATGGCTGGTTAGATGCCATTCGCAGAACGTGGATGATTGAAGGCCCTAAAGGATTCTTCAGGGGCAGTGTCCCCAGAATAATGTGGTATGTCCCAGCCTCAGCCTTGACATTCATGTCAGTTGAATTTCTCAGAGACAACTTTAATAAAGATACCAGCTGACACATTCGTCAGCATTACACAAATCTCTGGCATTTCTATTAGACAAGATGGAATCTGTACCAAGATAGCGCAAACAGTTCTTGATTCCCCCTCTACCCACTTTTTAAAGTTCAGATGGGGCATTGTTGTGGTATAGCAATATAACTCACGTGAAACCAAATCTTTCCATCGATGAGGATACAGAAGTGGAAGTTGAAACCATGGCTGATTCATTGGAAGACCAATTTTTTCCCTACCAATTGTTGTTTCTGTAACGTGGTTGAAATGTACTCAATTGATACCCATCTGTAAATGCTTCTTTGAGTTCATTTTACCAGCAAGCTTGTTAACAATCAGATGTTTGGCGTTTTGAAGTGCGCTTAAAGTAAGGCGTAAGGTTGGCGTACAGAATGTCATCCCGTATAAAAGAGAGCTGAATTTAACCATCAAATTCATGGGTGAAGTTGGGCAAATCTCAGCTGTAAAAAGAAAAAAAAATGCTAGATTTGTTCCCCTCCACTCTCCAACCTCATCGCTTTTCTTTTTTCTTCTAGTTCTTTTTTTTCGAGTGCAATATGTGTTGTCTATTTGCGGAAATTTGTAATCTCATGTTCAAATTCTGCCTGATTGCTGTTGCACTCGAAGGGTGACAGCAACCATCGATGGACGCTGGTTTCCACAGCTTGAACCAAACAAACCTAGAGGATTCGACTGGGATTGAAACGGTTGCGCTTGAAGGGTGGGATAAGAGACCCATTTGTTTTCAATTGAGTTCCACTGTTCCAGTAGTGTTTACTTGATAGTGATGCTGTCTGATCGTCATCTGTGATGGTACTCAGGAGCCATCTCCTCTTCGATGGCTGACTGTTAGGATTTAGGTTTCGGTCAAATAGTTTTGGACACTGCTATAAATAAGTGTGCCATTTGGAACAAGGAAAAGGCTAATCCAAAAAAATATTTTCTATCAATCCATGATCTGATGCATTATACATTCCAAGATGAGCAAGGTTTGTGCAATAATCACTCCAAAAAATAACATACATCTTTTTCCTCTTCCTTTCCAATCGGACAGAATGATACCTTTCAAACTTTTTTTTTGAAAAGGTAAATTTATATAAAGAAATAATAATTACAAAAGCAGATCGATCCAAAAGGGTTCAATCCAGAGGATGGCTCTAAGAGCATCCCCAACAGCTTATGTAAAATAGAAAAAATAGGCAATTTTAGAGAAAATATAGGTTTTTTTTAACCCCAACAGCTTTTATAAAACCATCTCTAAAATAGAGAAATGGGAGGAAAGAGAAAAAAAATCTCTAAATTTAAAGGCTTAAAATCTGTAAAATAAAATGCATTCACTCCTTCCCATGTCTACCCATTTATTCATTGGTTGTTACATATTGATTTAATTAATTTATTGAAATTTTATTTATTAAATTATGAATTTATGCATTTATTATAGTGTATAATAAATGTATAAATATGTAAAATAGAGAAGTTGGGGTTAGAGACTTAGAGTATAAAAATTATAGAGATTTTGATATTTTTCTCTCCATAATAGAGAATTTTTAGAAAAGCTGTTGGACTTGCTCTAATGACATAACTCCAACCAATCCCCTATACAAAAGTGATATCCCTATGATTATTTTATTTTTTAAGGTAAAAACAAATTCCACGCATGTTGAAACAAATTCTGGTAGTACTACGTTTTTTTTGATCCAACAGTTAGCAGCAGGGGAAGCACCTGCAAAGTGCTGGACAATACAACTAGGAATAACAGAGTATTCAGCAAAAGGATTGTCTAAACTTAGGATTGTATAAACTTAATCACTCGGATCTGCACTTGCCAGCCATCAGCTCCCACAAGGCGGTGGCATTGCTCAATCAAATGAAATTCAGGGTGTATTGCCGAAATCGTGGATCCAATTAGTGCACAGGCAGTAGTAGAGTCCGATTCCATAATCAGCTTAGTGAATCCCATGCGCTTTGCTAGCTCTAAGCCGTGAAATGCAGCCCAAAGTTCCACGGTAAGTACAGCGCAAGTTCCACAGGTGAAGGTGTAGGCGCCAAGAAACTTCCCTTCATGGTCCCGGAGCACTCCTCCTACACCAGCTTTGCCCGCATTGCCTTTGGAGACGCCATCAGTATTGAGCTTCACCCATTCGACCGGAGGGGGAGTCCAAACAGCCGGGGTCCGAGTACTCAGATTTGACGTCACACTGGCAGCAGTCCAAGTGGCCTTTGTGGACAAGAAAATACCGCGGTGAGTCTTGACCAACTCGACCAGCTTTGACGAAGACTCCTCCCCTGGGAAAGCAAGCTTGTTTCGACATTTCCACACAAGGCATACCATGTAGGCGAAGGTAGATTTCCAAATCATGTCTCCCTTGAGATTGGAGAACACCCAATCTTGAGTACTCATAGCGGTGAAGAAAGTGGAAGGGAGTGAGTTGCTTTGCAGCTGCATCCAGGCTTGTTTGATCATATGACAGTCTCTCAACGTATGCAAGCAAGTCTCCTCCTCGACCAAGGGCAAGCCAGATCATTCGATAATTGGCGATGCACCCGATTAGCATTACACATGAAGCTGTTATGTGCATCTAGGAAAAGAAATTGTCTTGCCCGCTGCTGAGCCGGTGCCTGCCAGATAAGGCGCCAGGGCAAGGAGTTCCCAATTCCAGTTACTAGCAGTCCACATCTCTCCCACTGTGTGCCCCGGAATACCATCAGGAACTGGTTGCTCAGCCATATCCAGGAGCAAGTCATCTCCCAGCCATTTGTGCAGCCAGAATAACGTCGATGTTCCGTTGCCAATAGACGACCTTAGGCCCCTGTTCAGAAGCTCACCTTCCAGCCATTCTGGTAGTACTACATTGATGCGTGCGCTAGTGGCAATTTTCATCAGAAGCCAAAATCTAGGAGGGTCTAATTGCTCTTTGAAAGCATACCGTAACTGTTAAACAAAATTTCCCATATTTCCCATAATATCATATGTTGCTAAGACTCGAGCGAGAAAGGGCAAAACCTTAAAAATACTTAAAGAAGAACAAACTCCACGATGAAAATCCAACAAATAACAGACTTGTTGAAAATGCCTAATCCTCCTCCTCAGCCCCATTATCAGCAATGTTGAAGTATTTCAGCTCGTACACATTTCGGTTTGGAGAAGTTATTGTCAGAGGTGACGGTAATCTTGTTCTTCTCGCTGCTGACGGTGACGGAATCGCCGAGAGCACCGGCCTTGCTGCCAACCTTGATCCTCTCCTGGAGGAATTTCTCCAGTGAGGCGATGTCCGTGATCTTATCCTCTCCTGGAGGAATTTTTCTTGCCCTTGGCAACTCCGGCAGCGGCTCCTCTGCTCATTATCACCCGTCCGATCTGGTTGCTCCGCTTTGCGATTTCCTGGGAGGGAAGATGACTGGCTCTGTAGAATTTAACACCTTTCAACTTCGATTCACACAATGAACAGAGGGAAAGATTCAACAAAAGCATGTCAATCTATGGATGCTTTCTCCTTCTGCCTACTTTCCAACACAAGATTGAAGCTGTAACAACCGCTCTACTCAATCACATATTAAATAGGCAGATACAAATCACACATTCAATGGAAAATTCAACTTCTTCCAGTTTATCATCATTGCAATGAATGAAGTACGACGTATGAAGATAAATCAAAGGCTATACGAAATCACAGGGCCGTAAAGCTGAAATTATATAATCCTATTCCAATAATCTCCGCCGCGTATACTAAAATCAACGAATTCTCAATTTGATTTTCATGATTCAAAAGCGAAACTATCCAATTTTCTTTTATTATACTCCGGTGGATCGCAGACTATAGAAACGTTAGGGTTTTACCCCCCAAATCAGAGACAGGAGAAAGAGGAAAAAGCCTGATTGATCTAAAGAAACCTGATCGCTAAACATCGCCGTCAGATCCAGGCTTGTTGCGCTTACGGTAGTTCTGCTCGGCGGTCTTGGCCCTCTCCAAAACGGCGTTGGCGAGCTTCTGGATGTTGGGAACGTTGTAGTTCTGAGCAATGTACACACCGACCGCTGTCCCTACTATGAATGAGAAATAGCTCCGTATTATCCCCATCGTCGATTGGCGAAATCTCTCTCTCTCTCTCAACTTCTTCTCCTTCTAGGTTTGCTGCAGATTCTCCAACGCCGACTCACACGTTTGAGGGGGCATAGAGGCTTGTTTGGTAGTCATCCCAATCTGAATAATTCACTTAACCCAACCAAATATTTCTAACCAAACCCGTTCAACTCAACCCAACCAAATATTTCTAACCAAACCGGTTCAACCCACAATTTTCTAGATAGAGTTGGGTCCACTCATGAATCATCCGTTGGGTCTGACTCGAGGGTAACGAAAAACGTATATAAATTAAAGAAAAAATCACCGAAAATAATACCAACTATTAACTGTGAACCAAAAATAATACAAACTTTCAAAATTATAAAAATATAGCCAAACTATGTTGATATATACCGAAAATAATATACCGGTTCATTTTCCGGCAAGAGTGTACAGTTGTACACCGCAATGACACATAGGGAAAAAAATTTAACACGGCCTATTACTAATGTGTATGTGCTTCTGGGGAAAAAAATTTATGTAATTAAATTGAAGGAAGAGAACAACAGAAGTGAGAATGAACAGTGGGCACATTCTCGATCAAGAAAAAGGAAGGGCAAAGGAATAAACAGTTAGGGCCCGTTTGGTATTGATATCTACATATCATATATCGGATATCAGCCCCCAATATCTGATATCTAGTGTTTCGTATGACTAGATATCGATATCACCTAAAATGATATCGATATCTAGTGTTTGGTATCCCATAAGATATCAAGTGATATCTGATATTTGTGTTCGGTATGGCCAGATATCGATATCACTTGATATTTATATATCAAATTTGGGCTATATTGATATACTGATTTTCAATGGTATATCACTTGATATCGATATCACCCGATATCGATATCTTGATACTGATACCGATATCTTAATATCAACCGATATCGATATCTTGATATCTAGATATCGATACCAAACGAGCCCTTAAAGTAGACCCTCAATTAGCAAAATTCAGATTCCCATGTCCCTTCAAAAGCATAAATATCATAGAAATCGATCTAGCTAATTCTTGACAGCTACTTCTCAAAGAAAGAGAAGAGGGCTAATTCGTTTGAACCCTCACAATTTGCAAAATTCAAGTTTAGAAATTGCTAATCAAGATCAAGACCCACCAAACCCCTAACTAGAATTGATACGGGGTTAGCCGCAGGATGGCCCGATCTTCGACAATCAAACAAGAAACTAAAGAACGGAAGCATGAAAGACTCAAGACTCAACAAGAAAAGCAAGAAACGAATCAAGAACACCAAGAACTGCTCGATGTCGACCAAGAAACCAAAAAGACGGAGCAAGAACGGAAGCAATATGCAAGACTCGATATCGACAAGATCAAGAAACAAAGACTCGATTAAAGAAACAAACAAGACTCAAAATTTATGTAAAGACACGACCGATAAGGACCGATTCGAACTAAATAGAACGAGATAAAGACCCCAGGCCTTCTTAGAGGGTAGGAACCAAATACCAACGACTATAAAGCCCGCCTCTACAACCTTACACAACCAAGCGGACAACTTGGAGGCACAAGGAGGGGACTTGTGAATACCAGGATCACCAGGCTCTCGCGAGGTTGATGAACTCAAAGCAAACCAAGTTGAGATCAATACCAATTTGCAATCAATGAGCTCCGCTTCTAATTGATCGACTTTCACTCATGTGTTTCACACAAAAAGAGAGACTTTAATTAATGAATTTCGTGATGTTCTACATGGAAGGGCTCGGCATACATATCCTTGCAACTGGAAACCTCTCATTCCTAAGGTGCACCCACACAAGATCCCCATGCTGAAATGTGACCAACCTGCGCCCTTTGTTGGCCTTATTGGCGTTGTATTCAGCCTTTTGCACAAGCTTCTGACGTGTCCGTTCATGCAGCTCCTTAACGAACTCAACATGCTTACCTTCTTCAAATGATTCTTTCTCTCTCATAGGATATGGAGTAAGATCAAAAGGGGTTAGTTGATTAACACCATAGACACATTCAAATGGAGTGATTTTCGTTGAGGAATGCATAGTCCTATTATAAGCAAACTCCACATGAGGTGAGGCTTCTTCCCAAAGTTTTAAATTTTTTCTTACTATGGCTCTTAGGACGGTTGTAAGGGTTTTATTAGTCAGTAGTCACCTTAGTTTGGCCATCCGTTTGAGGGTGGCTAGAAGTAGAGAATAGCAATCTAGTTCCCAATTTACTCCATAATGTTCGCAAAAAATGACTTAAGAATTTAACATCCCTATCACTTACTATAGTTTTCGGCACACCATGTAATCTAACTACCTCTTTAAAGAATAAATTAGCGACATTGGTAGCATCATCCGTTTTGTGGCATGCAATAAAGTGAGCCATTTTAGAGAATCTATCGACCACTACAAATATAGAATCCCTCCCCTTCTTAGTTCTAGGCAACCCAACAATAAAGTCCATAGAAATATCTTCCCAAGGGGCTGAGGGTGTGGGTAGTGGCGTGTATAATCCATGGGGCATAAGCTTAGATTTGGCATTTAAACAATCAATGCATCTTTTAAGGCAATGGTCTACATCCCTAAGCATATGTGGCCAATTAAAGTGTGTTTTTAATGTATGGTATGTTTTATCTCTTCCAAAATGTGTAAAGGCTCGGATTTATAAATATAATTTTTTCGGAAAAAGAGAATTAAAAATGAATTTAAATCGAATTAAAAGCTCGTTTAACGGATTCCGACCCGAATTTAAATTTTGACAAACCATTCCGTCCTTTTACCTCGCGAATTTAAAATAATTATCGGATAACGATATCCTTTAAGTTTTAAAAATCTAATTGATCGAGTAAGTAGGATTCGAGGAAACTAATATTTAAGAGTTAATTTTGGGATTCGAAATTCACGTATTTGGAATTTATTACCGGGTATTTAAATAAACAGATGCCCGTAATAAAGACCGGTCACATCCCCGTCCGCCAGTTCCTTTCACACCCGCCTCTCCCCTACCTTCTGCAACTATAGCTACTCCTTCCCTTCTTCTGTACGCCATCTCCCCATCACTTCACATCTCTCCCTCCTTTAAAGTCTTCAGCTCCTCCCCGCTCTCCTCCGACATTCCATCTTCATCACCAAATCACCGTCATCTTCACTCATCATCACACCATCACCACCGTCTCCTCCTCCTTCTTCCCTCCTTCAACCTCGAGCTACCAGCAGAAGGTACCAAACACCCGTCGAGACCACGGCAGCAGCAACACCCCTCGGTGCCACCACTGAAGCAGCCCGGAGCCCCTAGCGCTACCAACTAAGTCGCCGCCCGAGTCGATCACGAACTAAACTTTCGGTGAGTCATTCTCCTTCGTTTTCGATCCAAACTAACCTCGGACTCCACCATCAACCTCACCCATGTCCAACGCAGATCCGACAAGCCATCGCGAGCCACCGACGAAGCCCAGAACTCCGATCGAGAGCTTCGAAGTCGCGAACATCCTCGGTGAGCGTTCGAACCTCATTCCTTTTTCCTTGGTTCGTTTCGATTCTTTTCTTTGTTAGAATATTGTGATTCAAAATTAATTAATTAATTAGTAAGAGATACTCCCTCCGTCCTAAAATACATGGTCTTTTAGACATTTGCACGTTAATTAAGGAAACCTATTTATATTTAAATCTCATTATTATTATAGAGGGGGAAACTCTTAAATTTTACTAACTATTGTACTTTTTAGGGGTAATAATTACCCTATAAACCTAAAAACCCATGTATTTTCGACAAAAATTAAAGGCCTAAAAGACCATGTATTTTAGGACGAAGGGAGTATTAGTTAGGTTGTTAAGATTTGTACGTGAGTGGGCAAGTGATTCACGGTTAGTTTTAGGTTAAATTCTAAGGTTAATTAATTAGAAATAGTAGTGGGGTTAATTAGTGATGAGTGTGAGGATGAACGTGCCTCAACTGCATCAAGTTTCAGTTTTCAAAATTTCTTTAAATATGTAAGTTTGTTCATTAGATCAATTGAATTGAGGAGGACTCAAAGAAAACGTTCTGGCTCTTCTCTTCCAACATTCTTGTCCTCGGGTGGTCGGAGAGTGCGTGAGGTCCGAGTGTGGAGAGGGTGGGCGAGATCGAGAGCTCTGGCGAGCATCGAGGGCGGCGAGGCGAGCTCGTTAGAGACGTGAGTTAGCCGGGTCGAGGAGCGAGAGCGCGAGGCGAGGCGAGGCTGAGCGAGGAGAGCGTGAGCGAAGAGGGTGGTGCGAGGGCCAAGGCAGGAGGCGAGGCGGAGCTGGTCGGACAAGCGACGTCGGAGGAGGTGCAGCGGCGAGCGGCGTCAAGCCTAGGTTGCAGGCGAGCTCGAGAGCGGGAAGCCTTCGGTTTGAAAGGAAGGAGAAGGCTACGTACGTGGGGAGGGGCCATGCCTAGTCACCTTGTGGGCCCCCTCCTTGTTAGTTGTATTATTTATTTTAGGGTGCCACTATATACACCGCAAATCCGGATTAAGGATTTGCACGTCCTTAAGGACGTGCTTGCACGTTCTTAAGAACGTGCAAGTCTGGGAGTGTGCACGTCCACTATTTCAGTCTTGCACGTCCTTAACAACGTGCAAGCACGTCCTTAAGGACGTGCAATACTTGCACGTTGTTAAGGACGTGCAAACCCTAGTTAGGGTTTTGCGTTTAGGGTTTAGGGTTTAGGGTTAGGGTTAGGGTTTAGGTTTTCCGACGGTTTTGTAATGTTAATAATAAAATTGAAGTGTTTAGCTAGTGGATTGGAAGTATATGTCAAAAAAATGTCTTACAGTATGTTCCACAAAGTATGGCAAGAAGCCACTTCCTTGGAAAGGAAAACATTGGGATTCACCTTAATCTTGGCGAAGATGGAAGATCTTGGAAAGTGAAACACTCACACAATGATAACATTTATTTCAGTAATATTTTAGGGTTGCACTTGCATATTAGTTTACATTCATAAGTTTAATAAAGTTGTGGAATACAATCTAGGAAAATAGTAAAGGACGGCCGGCATCGGCACGCAAGGCTCTAAATCTCTCAATCTGAGCTTGAAACGGAGCATCCCATCCTTCGACGCTCGGATGATGATGTTCGACCCATTCTAGTGGAGGCGGCGGAAGAGGAGCGTTAGGACGCAACCAGATCTATGAGAACAAAAATTTAGAGTTAGAGTATTGACATATGTATGAAAAGCAGGAATAGGTAATAAAAAAGACGTTTGAAGTCGTACCGCGGCAAAATGGTCTTGGTTTCCGATGCAGGCTACACCAAGAGTTGCTGATTGGGTAGGGTTGTTAGCAGATGTCGGCGAGATCATGGGGAGACATGTGAACGGATGATGCCAAGCTAGGACGACGAGAGGAATCTGATATACCGTCGCAAATACTAAACCCATGATGGGTAGCTCTATCCACCGTCTCCTATCACCATGTGTGGCTCCGGCCCATCTCTGGTAGTCGACGAACTGCTGAAATGGGTACTCTCCCGTATAACAACCGACGTACAGATCGGCGTGATCCTCCAAGTGATTGCATAGTAACGTTTTGAGTTCCGGGAAAGCAGTCTTGCCGATCGGTGATGTCAAAGCCGCCAAAGCACGGTAGCCACAATGACCATCTCCAACAGTGTCCCTCACCGTCTCAATATGACCGAACATGAAGGGATCAACGTTGTTTTGACCCCAGTTGAACCCTCCGAACACATCATCATGTCCACGTCGAGCTGAGGTCGCTTGTGGACGAGGCCGAGCAGCATTTCGAGCAGCACGCGCTTCTTCTCTCTCAAACCTTTCCCTTACCTCCTCGTATGGCAACGGGTTGGTTCTGCAGGCATTTCTCGACCCCCGAGGCCTCCCCTTCCTTCGGACGCTTGCTGATGAGGGTGGGTGCAGCTCATCCTCGCATACATCGTTGGAGGCCGTATATGAAGATGACAGCTCATACGGCAGTGGGGTGTCGTCGAGGTCAGTCCATGTCAAATCCATCCAGAACGGGTGGATGTCCTCGGTGGGTATCGGAGTGCCGGAGTTGACGTATGCCTGAATCTCATGGACACAAGGGATCCCGTAACAAACCCTCCAATGTCGGTCCGTGCATACCGGAGGAACCTTTTGGTTCACGACGTCCTGCCACATCTTGTACAGATAATCGAAGCACTTTTTGGAGATTAAAGTCTTTACCTCATCGAAAAGATTGACTTTATACGCCGTTGTTGGCCATTTGAATCGGTCGATCTCCAAAGCAGTTTGCAGCTCATGCAGTTGACAATCATTGACTCTATGGATTGCATCGATCACGATGCGGAAGTCACCAGTCGATGAGTGAAGTGCCTCCTTCAGAACCTTGTGTTGACCCTCAACTCTGTACACATTGAAGTGCATACCACTAAATATTCGATATTATATCATATTGTAATGGGAGATATGAAGTAAGGTTGTACCTGTTTGTCGTACGGGTGCCGAGATGGAAGACATTATCTACGTAGCAACGAACTATGCTCCTGCTGTATGGAAGACAAACCGACTCCAAATACGCCACCACACTTGGGAATGGGTGCCATGCAGCTCGTAGCGCCCGACGACATCGGTTGAATGATTCCTCCGACCTCGATTCGAACAGCCCCCAACAGTTGCCCTTAAAGATGCCAGCGTGGTTTAAATTCTTCGTGATCTTCAGAGCTGCTTCTTCGCATCTTCTCGTCACGTGTAACCAACAAAGGAGATGCTGGACGTCGGGGAATACAACATTCAGCGCCGCCAAGAGACCTAGCTCTCGATCAGTCATGATAGCTTGAGGCTGAACGCTCCCAAGCAAGATCTGAAGCTGTCGCAACACCCAGGCGTATGTGTCTTCGTCAGCTTCGCGTCGTCCTTCATCCGCGGTGGCTGCTTCGGACCGATGAACTTCGCGTAGAAGCGAGGGTCATCCTTCCTAGCCGGGTCGCTGGAGAAATCACCTCGGAAGCGAGGGAAGTACGCCCATATCCAAGCCTTGACACAAAAAAGTATTTCGTTAGCATATAATTTAAATATTTGTAAACTAAAAACTCTAATTCAACGGTCTCGTACCTGTAGGATCGGCGTGCAGCTGTTTATGCCCTTCGCGCCAGAGCGGGTAGCCTCGCCTAGGCCCCTGTAGAGACATGCGAGGGCACCAGCAGCCAATGCAAGGTGGCCGTACGTGGGATGTCCCAAACAAGGCCCAACACCTTCCATGGGATCCGGCTCTGCGACTTGTCCACAAACAAAGTCGCGGCGAGAGCAATGCCCATGTAGGTCCTGTGCAGAAACAGACGCTGTGCAGGGTCATCCTGGGGCTGCCCCCTTCCCACATGCGTGCGCAGCCGAATCTGCTCAGGATCAGCCGCGGCCTCTGGATCATCGGCGGGGGCGGGGTCGACGAGCGGCCCGTGTCTCTCCTGCCACAGGCGGGTAAACCCAGTCACTGGAGGGCCGCCAGCGTGTCTGTACGACTTCAGAGTCGCAGGGGTGAGCTGGTAGTACTCCGCGATGGTGGGGACCAGAGCTCCCGCGGGCAGATGTGACGTGCAGGGCTGGCCATCAATCCGAAGTCCCATCAGACAGGCAACATCATGCAGCGTGATAGTCATTTCGCCCCATGGAAAGTGGAAGGAGCTGGTCTCCGGGTGCCAATGCTCCAAAAATGCCGTGCAGGTGAACTCGTCGACACACTGCCAGTGGAGTGACCTCAGCTGGGGGACGCCGGATGGGAGCAGATCCTGTACCCAGGTCCCCGGTCCCTCAAATATGTAGGGCTCGAAAGGCACCAAGTGAGTCGCCCGGTGGTGGAACTTCAGCAGCGGCAGCTCCACCGTAGGATCTCTCCACACCTCGTATGCCCGGTGATGCCGGTAAGACAGTAGCAGATCTCCCGGCGGCAACAAAGGGTCGACCTGCGCAGCCGGTGCGGCAGCCTGCGCAGGGATGGGCTGGGGCTCTACCTGTGGGCCCCCCTGACCCTGAGCCTGCCCCTCCTGACCGTCGTCAGCATCCTCAACGACGTCAGGGATCACATCATCTCCAGAGGCCAAGGAGATCGTCGCTGGTGTGGCGGAGGTCGAAGGCTGAGGCTCGTGTGTGCCAGATGTAGAAGCCTCTGGCACAGCTGAAGTAGAAGCCTCCGGGATGGTGGGTGGAACACGAGTAGGACGTCTACCCATGTCAGCCCGTCGCCCAGCGACGTAGTCGGTGATGCAGCTACTCAAAACCTCAAGGGGCTCTAAAGAAGGCTGCAACCCCATCATCGCATCGCCAGAAGGATCCCAACCTGGCATACCCGACCAGAAGGTGTCGTTCTCGTCGGCCGGAGGGGTCCCCATCGACTGCTGCAACCGCTCTGCAGACGCGAGCAGATCGTCGACTGTGGATGTCGAACTGTCGGGTACCGTGCTCCCTGGAATCTGGCTGACCGCTGCCCGGTCGGCGAACGTAACAGGCCGGAGGGTACCGTCCCCCCTCAGGAGCCTCCCTGCCTGTTATTATGAAATGTATTTTATTATAATTTATTATATTATAATTCAATATAATTTAATATATTGTAATGATTTTATTTTCTTTCCATTTATATTTATTTCTATGTATTTTATTATATTTTAATGTTTTTATTTTCTTTAAATATAAATTTATTTCTATGAATTTTATTATATTTTAATTTATTATTTTCTTCAAATTTAAATTTATTTATATGTATTTTATTATATTTTAATTTTTTTATTTTCTTTAAATTTAAATTTATTTCTATGTATTTTATTATATTTTTATGTATTTTGAAGTATTTTAATATTTTTTTATTGTTTTTTATTATCTTTCAATATAAATTTATTTTTATGTATTTGAATATATTAAAATATATTTTAATGTAAATGAAATAATTTTGAAGTATTTTAATATTTTTTTAATGTTTTTTATTATCTTTCAATATAAAATTATTTATATTTATTTGAATATATTTTAATATATTCAAATATATTTTAATGTTAATTAAATACTTTTGAAGTGTTATAATATATTTTAATGTTTTTTATTTTCTTTCAATATATATTTATTTTTATGTATTTGAATATATTTTAATATATTCAAATATATTTTAATGTTAATTAAATACTTTTATTCACTTGTAATTATTTTCTATGTATTTGAATATATACTATCTATTATATTCTATCAAATTACAACTATATTATTTTCTATCACACTATCTATTATATTCTATCAAATTACAACTATATTCTTTTCTATCACACTATATACTATAAAAAACATTATAATATATAAAAAAATAAAAAAATATAGTTTCAATTATATTCTATCAAACAATATATATTATCAATCATATATTCTATAAAATTCTATTATAAAACTATATTATCTATCTAATTATATTTTAAAACTCTAAAAATAAATCAAACAAAAATTAATTCAAATAACATACCGGTGGAGTCGGGATCGGGGACACCTCAATGGTCCGACGCTTCCGCGGCGGTAATAGACCGTCGTCCGCCTCCGCCACAGCTCCGCCTCCATCGCCGCCGCCAGTCGCCGCCCCACCACCACCGTCACCGCCGCCAGTCGCCGCCCCACCACCACCACCCTTCTCAGCCGCCAATGTCGCCAGCACCACTAGACCGGGAGCCACCGGCTCCACCGCCACCGCCTCCACCTCCATCGCCGTCGCCTCCGCCTCCAATGCCGCCACCGCCGCCTCGAGGTCTCCCTCTCTCTCTGTCTCCATCTCTATCGGTCTCTCTCTCTCTCTCTCTCTCTGGATCTCTCTCTCTCTCTCTCTCTCTGGGTCGCTCTCTCTCTCTCTGGGTCGCTCTCTCTCTCTTTGCCGGCTCCGGCTCTCTCTCGCTCGATTTCAGACGATGAAGAAAGACGAAGAGGCACTTCCTCTTTCGTCTTTAAAGGACGGGCTTGCACGTCCTTAAGGACGTGCAGCACGTCTTTAAGAACGTGCCCTAATGCACGTCCTTAAGGACGTGCAAGCCCGTCCCCAAGGACGTGCAGGCACGTCCGGGTTTGGAAAAAAAAAAAAAAGATACACCCCACTTGCACGTCCTTAAGGACGTGCAAGCACGTCTTTAAGAACGCGCAAGCACGTCCTTAAGGACGTGGGGATTTGCGGTGTATATAGCCGAAACGTTATTTTAATACTGAACCGGTTGGGGGTTTAGTTTGGTTGGTTCGATTCGGTTCGGGTTTATCCGTTAATTTATTTACCTAATTAGCGGTATTTAAATTACTATATAATATTCGAGGATTTAAAAGATAAAATATTATGTTGGGGATTTTATAAAGGGGTTGGTTTATTAAATAAAAATGGTTGGGATTTTATGGGATTTGGAAATAGTTTATAAAAGTGTTAAATAAATGGTATATAAAATATCATGTAATACTATTCGAGATTTAAAATATATTATTGGAATTAAAGATTTATAAAGAATTTGAAAAAGAATTTCAAGGTTGGAAATTAATCTAATAAATAAATTTAAAAAGGGAATTTGGCGAGTATTTTCAAGGGTCAGAATACTTAACTATTTAACTGGGATTTGAAATGGTTGTGAAACTATCTTGGAAATAAGACTTATTTGATGACTAACTAGCATGATAATATGATCGTTTGACTAACAGTATGATATGAATGACTAATAGCATGACTTGTGGTGAATTATTATATGAGATTAAATGTTGGATAATTATGACGGTCTAGTAGGATTTTATATCACACAAATTATATCTTATGATTTTGATGAACCGTTGAGGTATATGCGGAAATGATGTATATGAACATGCGGATTTGGTTGAATGATTTATGGAGAACGATGTGGTCTTGAGAAGCAGATGATGCGATGAAATGACTTTCATAATATGTTACTTGTTCTATTGATTGAGGTGTGCTTGAGTGCTTACTAGTTGGATGTAGACTTATGTATATTCCATTATGTACTAGGTGATACTCTGTGATTGTGACTATTGTGTGCTGGATTCTCCTATTGCCGATCTGCTAGCCAAGTAAGTCATCCGGGGCTTACTCAGTAACCAGTACCTCCTGCCTGATGTGTCATATAGTATGTAGGTGTTGCATATGCATAAAAGCATGTCATGTAGTATCATGCATAGGAATTGAACTTACGAATGAGCATCCTTATTCTGTTTGCGTTTGAATACAGAACGACCGTTATCTGTGAGTCCTAGAATCCTTGCTAAGGTTATAGGACAACTCAGCTCCATCGGGTTTCGTCCTGAGTCATTCGAGTCGTTGGAACACCTTTACTATTATCAACATTAGTATTTTCTTTTCGCAAGATCCATAATACGATGATGAGATTTGAGATGCTATCGACTCGAACTGGCCAGTCTCCACCCTACCTCGAAGGGGGGTGGTGGTAGAAGAGGGATATACCACTTGATATTCTTTGTTAAGGCCTTACTTAATATTCTACATATATGAATTATGAGCATGATAGTGTGGTTAATATTTCAGTACTGCATGAATGCGTCCTTTATTCTAGGTATAGGCGTATTATATGTCCTCAGCGCGGTCAGAGGACACGCGGGCGAACTCTTGGCCTGACTTGGTGGTATAGTTTCAGGTACCCGATACACTGCTTGATTTTGTGCTGTTATGACGGGGTCCATTCATATGGCGGAGAGTGAGTGTTTGAAACCTGACTCCACCAGATTCATGCTTTTGGGATTTCTCCTTACTTATATTCTGTTTTGACCCGGCTCTGCCGTGGCGCCCGTTTTATTGTTTTCAGAACTTATGCCCTTTGCATGATAAAGGATTTTCCGCGTTGTAGACTTAGGACATGTACAAGGGTTTACCCCGGGGTCTCCAACGGACCTTTCAGATCTGGGTGCGAAATCCCACTTTAAACTACACATCTTCGATTTCAAACCTTCAACCTGTACTCGGGGCGCAAGATCCCAACGAGGGGTTTCATCCCTCGAAACGTAACTCGGGAATCATAATCCCAGGCCGTTACAAAATGTCCCATTAATCCACCACTATGTGCTTCATTAACAAGTAATAATAGAAGAGAACATCTAGAAATACACACTTGATCTTTTCGAAATAAAAGCCATCAAAGATATAGAAATTTTCGGTTGGGCCTTTATCTAAGCATTTTCGAAAGTGATCCCCAAAATCAGCATCTTGTTCATACAATTCCTTTATGTAAACAAAGCCTAAGACTCTAGAATCCAAAGTGGTTAAAAGAACATGTCTTCTAGATAATGCATCAACTACCACATTGTCTTTGCCCTTTTTATATTTGATTGCATAAGGAAAAGTTTCAATAAATTCCATCTATCTACCATGTCTCCTATCAAGTTTATCTTGGCTTTTAAAATATTTTAATGATTCATGATCAGTCCTAAGAACAAACTCACTAGGCCATAGGTAATGGGACCATGTCTTAAGAACTCGATACAAAGCATACAATTCCTTATCATAGGTAGAGTAATTAAGACATGCACCTTTCAACTTCTCAAAAAAGAAAGCAATAGCTTACCTTCCTGCATAAGGACTCCACCAATTCAAACTCCGCTAGCATCACACTCGACCTCGAATGGCCGAGAGAAGTCGGGTAGGGTGAGTAAAAGGGCGTGAGTGAGCTTGTCCTTGAGCGTCGAGAACGCCTCCTCCTAAGATGCTCCCCACTTGAACTCGCACCGCTTCTTTTTGAGCTCGGCGAGAGGGGCTGAGATGGTGCTGAAGTCTCGCACAAACCTCCTGTAGAAGCTCGCCAATCCTTGGAAGCTCCTGACTTGGCCGATTGAGGTAGGGGTCGGCCAATCCTGGATCGCTTTGATCTTGGCTTCGTCAACTCGTAGACCATTCGAGCTCACTACAAAACCAAGAAAGGACAGTTGTTCATTACATAACTCGCATTTCTTTAAATTAGCATACAAGTGTTCTAATCTTAAAGTGTAGAATTGTAGAATTGATGTAAAGTCCTCCTTGAGGGTTTCCATTCATTGATATAACATATATATATATATATATATATATATATATATATATATATATATATATATATATATATATATATATATAGGTTACAAAGGTATTGGGCTTTAATGGGCTTTTAGCCCACTATACAATATTAAGACCTATGTAATCTATCAAACCCCCGCAGTCGAAACGGGAGGGGTCCGTACAGTGAGACTGGAACGAAAATCAATGAACAACTGTCTAGGTAAACCCTTGGTGAATATATCAGCGTATTGATAAGAGGACGGGACATGTAGAACGCGGACATGTCCAATGGCAACCTTGTCCCTGACGAAGTGGAGATCAAGCTCAATGTGCTTCGTGCGTTGATGCTGGACTGGGTTGCTAGCCAGGTAGACGGCGGAGACGTTGTCAGTGTAGACTAGAGTGGCCTTCTGCAAGGGGCATCGTAGCTCAAGCAGGAGATTGCGGAGCCAAGAGCACTCAGAGACAACGTTGGCAACACCCCTGTATTCGGCTTCAGCACTGGAGCGAGACACAACGGACTGACGCTTGGCTGACCAAGATACAAGAGTGTCATTGAGGAAGACACAGTAACCAGACGTGGAGCGACGTGTGTCTGGACAACCACCCCAATCCGCATCAGTGTAAGCCACAAGATCAAGCTTAGAGGAAGGAGTGATGGTGGTGCCGAGCTCGAGGGTGCCGCTGATGTACTGAATGATCCGCTTCAAAGCCTGAAAGTGAGGTTCCCTAGGGGCATGCATGAACAAGCAGATCTGCTGAACGGCGTAACTGATATCAGGCCTGGTGAAAGTGAGATACTGAAGAGCACCGGCGAGGCTCCTGTACAGTGTGGGATTGTCAACCAAAGGACCAGAATGAGCACTGAGCTTGTTGGATGTATCGACTGGGGTTGCGACGGGATTACAGTTGACCATCTTAGCCCGAGAAACAATCTCTGCAGCATACTTACTTTGTGAGAGAAACATACCGGATGCATGCCGCTGAACAGCAACTCCCAAGAAGTAAGACAACTGACCCAGATCAGACATGGCGAATTCCGCACTCAACTGTGAGATTATCGACGTCCGAACAGCATCAGAAGAGGCGGTGAGAATGATGTCGTCGACATAAAGTAGCAGGAATGCCAAGTCTGAGCCTCTGCGATAGATAAACAGAGACGTATCCGAACGGCTGCCAGTGAAACCCAAACGGAGCAGATGAGAGGCAAAACGCTGGAACCACGCCCGTGGAGCCTGTTTCAGACCATATAGAGAGCGCTTGAGGAGACAGACATGCTTTGGACGCTCAGCATCAGTAAACCCCGGCGGCTGAAACATATAAACTGTCTCGTTCAGATGACCATGCAGAAAGGCGTTCTTGACATCTAACTGATGGATGGCCCAGTTGCGCGACAAAGCCAGACTCAGGACCACTCGGATAGTGGCAGGCTTGACCACAGGGCTGAAGGTCTCATCACAATCAATACCGGCCTGCTGAGATCTACCGTTCACCACAAGACGGGCCTTGTAGCGCTCCAACGTCCCATCAGAGCGGAACTTGTGACGAAAAAGCCACATACAGCGAATGACGTTCGCCTCCGGAGGGCGAGGAACAAGAACCCAAGTACCATTCTTCGTAAGGGCCCTGTATTCGTCGAGCATAGCCGCCTGCCAATTCGGGTCGAGGAGGGCTGTTTTGTGGGAGGTGGGAACGGGGGAGAGGGAGGTCTGGGTGGGGGCAGAGGGCGAATGGGAGTCGGGAAGGACGGGGGCAAGAGGGGCTAAGCAAGGGGAAGAGGCGGCGGGCGGATCAAAGGCGGCGAGGGTTGCGGCCGCCGCCGCCAGGGAGGGGTGTAATGCTGCGGGCGCCGCATGATTGGCGGCGGGCGCAGCATGACTTGCGGCGGGCGCCGCCAGGGAAGGGTGTAAGGTTGCGGGCGCAGCATTTGTACATGCGGCGGGCGCCGCATGCCCTGCTGCGGGCGCCGCACGTAGGTGACGGGAGGCTGCTTGGCGGGGTGATGGGAGGTGGATAGCGGGGTGATGAGCGGTGGTCATGGAGACGATCTGACGGGGTCGGAAGACACCTGAGACGCTGCGGGTGTGTGGTCTGGTGGTGGGGGGTGGTGGTGGTGGTGGTGTTGGGGGAGAAGCAGGAGCACCGGGAGAGCTCTGGGGAAAAAGGAAGTGAGGAAATGGTGACTCGGACTCTGACGGAGACACAGGGGGTGTGGGAGACGCAAAGGGAAATCGCGACTCATCAAAGGTGACATGACGTGAGAGAATGATCTTGTGGGTCTTGATATCGAGACAAATGTAACCGCAATGATCAGACGGATAGCCTAGGAAGACACATGGAGTGGAGCGCGGGTGAAGCTTGTGCGGGGCTGTGGAGGACTGGTTTGGGAAACACAAGCACCCGAAGGTGCGAAGGTGATCATACCTAGGCTCGGCGTAATAAAGTGTCTGAGCTGGCGAGCGATGGTGTAGGGTAGTGGAAGGGAGAATGTTTAGGAGATAACATGTGGTGGATAAGGCGTGAGGCCAATAGGGAAGGGGAATAGATGCGTGGAAGAGGAGAGAACGCATCATGTTGGTAATGGTTCTGATGATTCTTTCTGCCTTGCCATTCTGCTGAGAAGTATAGGGGCAAGACAAGCGATAGGAGATCCCATTTGCGGCAAAGAAGGAGTGAAAGTCTTTGTTGTCAAATTCACGACCATTGTCACATTGGAAACATTTGATGGACATGTGAAACTGTGTTTTGATGTAGGTATGGAATCTGGCAAAGACAGGAAACACTTGGGACTTGAAATGCAACGGGAAGACCCATAAGTAATGAGTGTAATCATCAAGAAACAAGAGGTAGTACTTGTGACCCTCCTTGCTAGGCACGGGAGAGGTCCAAATGTCGCTGTGAATGATATCAAAGGGAGCAAGGGTAGAGGTCAAAGACTGTTGGAACGGCAGTCTGGCATGTTTGCCTAGTTGGCAGGAAGAGCATAAACCAGAGCGTGGGTCTTTAGTACAGGTGACAAGGTTCTGGGAACGGAGGATATCTAGAACGGCAGCGCTGGGATGGCCTAGGCGTGCATGCCACAGGCTGGACGATGATGCCGAGAGGGCGACCGGACACGACTGACTGGACGCAGGAGGTGGTGTGACAGGGTAGAGCTCCCCGGTGCTGTTACATCTCATGCGAGTAACCCCCGTAGTAAGATCGTTCACAGAGAAACCATAGGGATCAAACGTAAGGGAAACGTTGTTGTCAGTAGTGAACCGACGGACAGAGATAAGGTTTTTGACAATCTTTGGGGCAATCAGGACATTGTTGAGGTGTAGTGGGTGGTTTGGGGTCTGTAATTTGGCGTGGCCAATTCCCGAAGTAGCAAGACGACCACCATTTCCGACGATAATAGAGTGGGCAGGGCCCTTAAAAGAAATAGATGAGAGGTTACCTGAGGAGTTCGTCATGTGAGAGGTGGCACCAGTGTCCATGTACCAAGAAGAGTCTGAAGATGTCGGCTGCGTAGAGGAAAAGGTGTGATGCAGAGCTGGCGGAACATACCCTGGGTCAGGCGATGTCAGAGAGGCCTGAGGACCGACATGTCGAGGGGTAGGATATCTAGAGTATCCAGAGAAGGCGTGATGTTGGTGATCGTAGAGAGCCATGGTAAGAGATTTTTTTTTTTTTTTTGTGCAAACGGGAGGCCGGTGAGGAGGGGAAAGAGAGAGAGAGGCGACGAGGAGACGACCCCGGCGACGGGAAGAGGAGGTGGGGTGGGAGGATCAAACTAGGGTTCCGTGAGGAAGAAAAGGCTGTGATACCATGTAGAATTGTAGAATTGATGTAAAGTCCTCCTTGAGGATTTCCATTCATTGATATAACATATATATATATATATATATATATATATATATATATATATATATATATATATAGGTTACAAAGGTATTGGGCTTTAATGGGCTTTTAGCCCACTATACAATATTAAGACCTATGTAATCTATCATAAAGTATTAAGTACTTCCCTAAGATGTGCTTCATGTTCTTTAGGAGATTTGCTATAAATTAATATGTCATCAAAATAAACAACAACAAATTTCCTATGAAGTTTCTAAGCACATGATTCATTAAGCGCATAAAAGTACTTGAAGCATTAGTTAAACCAAAAGGCATAACCAACCACTCATATAAGCCAAAATTAGTCTTAAATGTTGTTTTCCATTCATCACCTTCCTTCATTCTAATCTGATGATAACCGCTCTTAAGATCAATTTTCGAAAATATGGATGCTCCATGCAATTCATCTAGCATATCATCTAAGCGTGGAATAGGATGACGATATTTGACAGTTATGTTATTAATAGCCCTACAATCTACACACATTCTCCATGATTCATCTTTCTTAGGGACTAATAACACAGGCACAACACAAGGACTTAAGCTTTCACGAATATATCCCTTATCCAACAGTTCCTAGACGTGGGATTGGACCTCTTGGGTCTCAGTGGGATTCATACGATACGCAGGCCTATTTGACAAAGAAGCACCTGGAATGAGGTCAATCTGATGCTCAATGCCACGAATAGGTGGTATTAGGCGTGGCCACGGGTCAGACCCGGCGGGTCGACGGGTTCGACCCGGCGGGTCAAGGGTCGGGGAAGGGCGACCCGAACCCTAACCCGGGAATTCCACGGGTTGGCGGGTTCGGGTCGACCCGTTGACCCGACGGATTCCCAAATTAAAAAAAAAATTATTTTTTTACAATATTTTTGACTAATAAAAATAAAAAAAATGATATGTAAAGACTTTTTCTACATATCACTTTTTATATCCATTTCATTTTAATATGAAGTGGAAAAAAACATGAGAAATTTTATATCTCTATAAAACTTCCTTCATCCACTACAATATAAATGTAGGGATATAAAACTTCTCAAACTTTACTTCATTTCAATATAAGAAATAAAGCTTAAAGTGAAGAGTGAGGGTTAAGGGAGGATGGGGTACACATATATATACCTCCATCCCTTCTCATTCTAACTCTCAACTTTCAATGTGGGATAAGAGTCTTGTCCCACATTGAAAGTTGAGAGAATAGGGGAAGTCTTCCAAAACTATAAAAAGGGAAGGGTGATAGTGTTTTTGACCCACATTTCACATTGCAAACTAGTTTATGTTTCTATATTATAAATTATTCTAAGAATAATATACATAATAATTATTATAAACATAAAAAAATATTTTTTTCAAAAAAAAAATTGGGATGGCGGGTTGACTCGCCGGGTCGACCCGTCGGGTCATGACCCGCCGGGTCATCGGGTTCAAAACCCCTGACCCTAACCCTAACCCGCAACCCGCCCCCACTCGTTGACCCGTTGACCCGAACCCGTCGGGTCAATGACCCGTCGGGTCATTGACTCGTACGACCCGTCGGGTCACGGGTCGACCCGTAACCCGTGGCCACCCCTAGGTTGTAGACCTGGTGGTATGTCATCGGGAAATACATCTTTATACTCTTTAAGAAGAGATAGGATGTGAGGAGGGAGGGTGGCTCTAAGCTCCTCACTTAACATGTTCAACCCTTTGCATAGGAGCATGAGGGTTGTTTCCTCATCCACAAACTCGTCTAAATATGTACTCTTGGAGGCCAACAATACATCCTTAGGCCGAGAATGAGATGCCACCTGGCTCGACTGAGCCTCCCTATCTAACTTACCTTTACTTACCTTGCACTTCTCATTCTCATCAGCCACTTGTGTAGGCGTCATAGGCTTGAGAACAACGTTCTTTCCCTGAAAAGTAAAGGAGTAACGGTTAGTAAATCCATCATGCAAGACCTTACGATCAAATTGCCAAGGACGACCTAATAATATATGACAGGCTTGCATAGGTACAATACCACATAACATATCATCTTCATAATGTCCTAATTTGATATGAACATTAACTTGCCTGTTTACTTTTAAATTACCACAATCATTCATCCAATGCAATCTATAAGGCCTAGGATGCTGAATTGTAGGAAGTTGCAATTTATCAATCATTTCCTGACTAGATAAGTTACAACAACTTCCTCCATCAATGATCACATTAACAACATTTCTCTTTACTAAGCATCTAGTATGAAACAAGTTTTCACGTTGATTGTCATCACAAGGTGCAGGTACAACACTCAAAACTCTCCTAATAATCAATGACTCAACATGTTCATAATTAATGCCATCTTCATCATCATAATCAAGAAGGTTAAGGTTTTGATCATTTTCATTAACAGCATGCTCTTCATGTTCATCATAAGAATTTTCAGATTTGTATTCTCCTAAGTGATTAATCATGAGAGTTTTCTTATTAGGACAATCCTTCATATAATGACCTCTACCTTGGCATTTAAAGCATACAATATCCCTAGATCTAGTGGTAGAAGAGTTAGGATTACTCTCTTTGGGGCCAGTAGATACCCCAGACGATTCCCGTCCGTACATTGCCGCCTTTCCTTTGTCGATGGACTGCTGAGGGGCTCGGCATATCACGTGAACCACCTTCGAACCGGCCTTGGGGCTGCTGGGGCCGAGATTGGCGCCACCCTTGTTGCTATCCATTCGTGTTTCGACCACCTTGGCTCCTATATCTCGCTCCTCTTTCTACCTTAATCGCTAAATGTAAAAGCTCAATAGGCGTAGAGTAAGGAAAATAATCAATTTCATGAGCTAAGGCGGGATGCAATATTCTAAGAAACCTAGCATTTGTATCTTCATCAGGCTCAACTACATTAGCTCTAGCTATGGTTTCTTGCATTGCATTAAAGGTTTCCTCAACATTTTTGCTACCTTGTTTTAAATTTTCTAGACGTTGGCTAAGTTCTCTAGCATAGTGATCAGACGAATTTAGGTAGTGTTAACATATTCCATTTAGATAGATTTAGACATAATAAAGTGCATGAATTATAGTAGTTTTCGTATTTTAGTTAAATATATAGAGAATCGGAATCTACATATGTTTGCACATACTTTCAGGCATTGGTGGAGCAAATTGATGACATGGGAATGACCTAACACCGAGCAAGAGGCTAATAAGCAAGAAAAATTGATTGGAACTGTCAAAGCTGGCGATGCTGCACTAAAATGAGTCGTTCGAAGGCTGTAGTTATCGGATTAGGGCGTACTTATACTTGTTGGAAAGAAGATTTGAAGACCTACAACTTTCGTGTTTACGACTTTTCCAAATTCAGCCTTGAAAACAGTGAAATCTGGACGTCAAGATGGCTGCTGAAAATAACTCGGTTTGGGCAAAAGAACTCGGCCGAGTTCTATGTGGCGAGCCCGAGTTTTGTTACGTATTCAAGAAAGGCTGTTACGCTGATCAATTTATGGAGGATGTTATTTTTCTTTCTATTATTATTTAATTAATTAGGAAGAATTTAAACAAGGGATATGAAACAGATGGTAGGAGCTTTTTGTTTGTTTTGGTCCCATGGAACAGGTTGGGAACGAATTTAGACGTAGGATTTTGGGACCTTTTGTGATTTCTCAAGTATGAACATCTAAACTCCGTTTCTTAGGGAGATTAATCGAAGATTCAGGTTTGCAATTTCATTGTGAGATTTCCATTTCTTAGTACTCATCTCTGAATATTATTGATTCTCTGCGCCGAATGTTTAGGGTTTTCGTGAATTTTCATTAGCCTGATCAGCTGATGCTTGTTCATGATAATCTATAGCTAGATATAGGTGATTACTGGTTGAGTTATCTATATCATTGAGTAGCAAAGTATAAATCTCTGAAACTGGTTGATTTAGGGATTTGTATAGAGAATTGATTTGCAATTGATGCAATAACTGGTTTTGCGCGTCGATTGCCTTTGTTGATTTCCTTTAAGCTTAATCGATTATTGAATTGAATCTTGATAGTTTCAAGATTGTTTGATAATTAGGGTTTTCAGGGTCTGGTTGTCCTGTTAACTAGATTTGATAAGGAATTGGTTTCAAAAGACCTAGTCTTTCCACAACAAAGTATTCAAGAGGAAGTTATTTATTCGATTTCGATGATCAATGAACAAACCTGCTGATTGCTAAGATTGGTTGACCTAAGCTATTTATCTCATATTTGTTAAATCAATTTGTTCAGTTAGCTTCCTTTTGCTTTTTACTTAGTTAGTCTAAACCATCAAAATCCCCCCTCTTTGTTTCTTGTTCTTGTTAACACACTCTGACTTGCATATAAATTGCTGACTCTCTGTGGGATCGACCCGTACTTGCCAAACTACATTAGTTAGGTTAGTCGGATTTATTTGATAGGATTTAAGGCGACTGAAAACCCCTTGTCAAATTTGGCGCCGTTGTCGGGGAGTCAAGTTGTTATTTGTTTGTTTGTCTTGTGTGTTAATTTAGCTACTAACTTTTGTTGTGAACCTATCTTATGGTTCACAACACATATGCTACTAACAGTTTAAGATGTTGAGATTATCACAGTTCGAAGGTGAGAACTTTCACCTATATCTCACTAGGTTGCAGAGGTGCCTGGACATCCGCAATGAGCGGGGTTTGCACGATAGTTTGCGAGATATGATTGTCTGCGTTTTAGAGGGGATGACTGCTGAGACAAAGGCGCATGCTATATACATGAGCGGTGGAAGTCTAGCACGGTTAGGTTTGGTGGGAATTTGGGAACTTATCTGCTACATGGGTCATCAGGCCTTGCAGGAAGTGTCCTTCGCACTGGAACCTCAACCAATAGATTACTTTGACGCACCTTTGGAGGATCTATCCAAGGCCTCCTACGAGGAGAATGAGCAACTGTGTCAGCAGATCATTGAATTAGATGAACGAGTGCACCAAATGGTCCAAGTGGGGAATGATATTCTAGCATGGGAAGCGGGTGAACTACCGTCTCAACCGGTGGTTAACCCGATAGAGAGTCTCACCAGGAACACCCTAGGGAGTGGCAAGGACCTGTTTGTTACACCCGAGGGAAGCTCAGAAAGTCATGAAGATGGAGGTGAGTGTGCGCTTCCTATTCCCCCCTCATTGAGTTCATCCGAGTCTACTCCGCTACCTCATCTATCCTTGAGTTATGAGCATGATAATGTTTTGGCGGAGGAGGACATGTTCGCAGATGATGACAGTTTCTTTAGCGATGAAGAGGATAGTACACTACTTCCTGACATGGAGTGTCATGAGTCGACGTATGAGATTCCATGTGATTTATTGTCTCCTTCATTCGATGAGATTGTCCCAAACTCGCTTATCAAGGAACCAAGTCCGGAGCTGATTTCTGTGGCTCCTAAGAAAAGAGTTGATATCCTCTACAATGGTGAGAAGATCGGTGATTATGTCGATCCTTGGGCTCATTATTTTGACATACCGCCAATGGAACTGAATTGGTGGTTCTACATACCCGCGGCGGGGAGTCATTCTCGGGCATATGAAGAGTTGAGGACATACTTTAACTTCAACTTATTCGTATGTAATGCTAGTCTACCTAGATGGTGTGCACAAGAGTTTGATTTGCTGCTGAGGGCACTGACGATGTCCGAGTGAGTCTTAAATGGACAACTAAAATGTCGAGCTAACGACCATAACCAAGCGCTTCTTGGGAGGCAACCCAAGGTGAGTAATTTAGATTTGCATTTTTCAATTTTTTTTCGTTTATGTTTTCAATTTCAAGTTCCCAAAAAAAATGGTTCATCAAAAAAAAAGGGGGGGCAAAAAGCAGGAAAATTACAGTAGGTTACTCGGGTGAAGAGCTCGGTCGAGTTCGTTGGCCCACCCGAGTGGTTAACAGGTCTTCAAGAGGAACTCGGGTGGGAATAGAAAAATTCGATCGAGTTGTCTTAGCCCGCCCGAGTTATTTTGCGTCCCCCATTAAAAAAAAAGAGACAAGAAGTGCGTCTTGCAGGCTTCTCCCGAGTGAAGTTGTTCCCGAGCGCCTGCCTCTTGCTTCCGACCAGCGCCGAGCATCTCCGACCAGAAGCCCTCCCGACGAGTCCCGAAGCCCCAGCCTCCGATCCCGAGCACACCTGGGTCTCTCTCCGATGCAGCCCTCACGCCTCTCTCCCCAGCAGCAAGCGAGCGCTTCAGTCCCAGCCACCACGCCGGCGCCGATCACTGTCCCTCCCGACTTGCCCCAAAAAGCAGCGCGCCGCCTCCCTGAGTCCCCCTCCGGCAGCCAGCAGATCTGACAGCATCCCTCCGCTCTCTTCTCCTCTATTAAAGCCCTTCAAGTAAGTTCCTAACCCTACGATTCTAAGTTTTGTTAGATTTATTAAATTTATGAAATCGGTGAATTGATAGGGTGAATTAGGAACTTGTTGATAGGAATTTGTGGATGAATTGGATTGATTGAGGTTTGTGATTTGGATTTGAGATTTTTGTGCTTAGTTGTTGAATTGCAAATTTTGGAATTATGAGTCTTGAGCATTTGAATTGATCTTACTTTTTGATATTAAACTTGATAAGAGTTTCTTGTTGAGTTTATTGATTTTAGTTTTGATCAATTTATGCTTAATTGTTATCAATTTGCAAATTGTTGATGTTTGTGGCTTTGTTGTGTGTTATTGTAAGTGGTTTGACACCATTGATTATTGTTGAAAGTTGTCCTTGCTTGGACAACAAAGATTTCTTTGTTGGTGTTGTCTTGTCTCTTGTTTGTAGGGATTAAGTTGTGATGTCTCATTGGGGTCGAGAAGAGAAAGAATGTTGGCTTGCCTTACTCGATCTTGTGCTTGAATTCATCGTCCCCGCCTCATATGTAGATGACTCTGTATGTGTTTTCTTTCCTTCTCTTTTATCTTTCACATTGAGGACAATGTGTAAATTAAGTGTGGGGAGGGAACATTTACATGTTTGCATTTAGGTTGCATTGTATATATTTCTTTCTTGTTTTTGCATTTCATGTTTTTATTCTTAGTTTTGCATATTAAAAAAAAAACTGAAAAAATCATATAAAAAGAAGAAATAGCATGCATGGCATTCTAGATTTAGGATCTATCGGATAACCCCATCTTTACCACTTGTCTTATTTTTATTTATTCTTAATCCAATTACAAGTTCCATGATACGCTTGAATTGTTGATCCTTTTCAAATTTGTTTAGTCTATTAGAGCATGAGATAATGGATTGATTGAGCATGTATAACTCTTAGGTTTTAGGTGTCATTAAAATCCAACAAAAATTTACCTTGTGAGTTTATTTTGGCCTTATTGGGACTGTGCTTTATTGATGTCTATTTTGCAAATTATGTGTGATACTCTCCAATGTGACTACCTCTGAGAATTGAGATTGATATCCATGTCAAGGCCGTATATTTTGATTATTACTTGTGATTTTCATATGATTGAGGCAATTTTGTTAGTCATATCTTACCCTGTATCTACCCGTATACACTATCCTCTGCTTGAAGCGAAATTTGAGCCTTTTAGCCCATTTTTATTAGCCCCACAAAATGTCTTTTAGCCAATTTTAGCCTTATCCTATCCGGGAATTAGGGAGAAGATTGGTGAAAATGTGTATTAGTGGAGTGTTTTGAGCATTTGGAAGTTATGTATGGGTGATTTATTCTTTTTGAGCTTCATATGGATGATTAAGTGTGCTTAATACTCGGGGCCTAAGGAGGAAAAAATTCACTTAGGAGTAAAAGTCGAGGAAAATCATAAAAAGAAAAAAATCAAGTAAAGAGAAGAAGAAAAACCATTGAAAAATCAAGAGAAAAAAGAAGTAACAAAGTGTGAGTTGGTTAACAAGAGTTGTGCTTAAGTTTTTATTTGTGGATGGAGTTAAAGTTTGAATTCCTTTGGTTGAAGAAATGTTTGGTTGTGAGTTTTTTTTCCGGTTGTAGTTGAGATCTCTTTTTCCCGGATTTTTAGCACCACAAAGCCTAAATCTTTCCCTGCCTTGATTTTCTTACCGAGCCCCACTACAACCCTTGCAAGACCTCATGATGATTACTGCTTGTAATGTCACTCACGGTGGAGATTGTGATATGGATTTCAATTTTTATGTAGCTTGGTTGCATTGAATTGAGTTTGAGCAGAATTAAATTAGCCTAAACACAAGAGTGAGAGTGAAACACTTTATATACCCGGTGAGTTTGGATTGAAATGTGCCTAAGCTTTTGAGTTGTCCAAATACATGTGATGATGTTGATTATTGTCTTGTGGCTCCTACTTGATTTTGGATTTAATCGTTGATAAGGTGAATGCATGAAGAGTGTGTCTGTGGGATGTTTGATTGGATTGGTTTTGTTTTCTTGAGGACAAGAAATGTTTAAGTGTGGGGGAGTTTGATCAGACGAATTTAGGTAGTGTTAACATATTCCATTTAGATAGATTTAGACATAATAAAGTGCATGAATTAGAGTAGTTTTCGTATTTTAGTTAATTATATAGAGAGTCGGAATCTACATATGTTTGCACATACTTTCAGGCATTGGTGGAGCAAATTGATGACATGGGAATGACCTAGCACCGAGCAAGAGGCTAATGAGCAAGAAGAATTGATTGGAGCTGTCAAAGCTGGCGACGCTGCACTAAAATGAGTCGTTCGAAAGCTGTAGTTATCGGATCAGGGCGTACTTATATTTGTTGGAAAGAAGATTCGAAAACCTACAACTTTCGTGTTTACGACTTTTCCAAATTCAGTCTTGAAAACAGTGAAATATGGACGTCAAGATGGCTGCTGAAAATAACTCGGTTTGGGCAAAAGAACTCGGCCGAGTTCTATGTGGCGAGCCCGAGTTTTGTTACGTATTCAAGAAAGGCTGTTACGTTGATCAATTTATGGAGGATGTTATTTTTCTTTCTATTATTATTTAATTAATTAGGAAGAATTTAAACAAGGGATATGAAACGGATGGTAGGAGCTTTTTGTTTGTTTTGGTCCCATGGAACAGGTTGGGAATGAATTCAGACGTAGGATTTTGGGACCTTTTGTGATTTCTCAAGTATGAACATCTAAACTCCGTTTCTTAGGGAGATTAATCGAAGCTTCAGGTTTGCAATTTCATTGTGAGATTTCTATTTCTTAATACTCATCTCTGAATATTATTGATTCTCTGCGCTGAATGTTTAGGGTTTTCGTGATTTTTCATTAGCCTGATCAGTTGATGCTTGTTCATGATAATCTATAGCTAGATATAGGTGATTACTGGTTGAGTTATCTATATCCTTGAGTAGCAAAGTATAAATCTCTGAAACTGGTTGATTTAGGGATTTGCATAGAGAATTGATTTGCAATTGATGCAATAACTGGTTGTGCGCGTCGATTGCCTTTGTTGATTTCCTTTAAGCTTAATCGATTATTGAATTGAATCTTGATAGTTTCAAGATTGTTTGATAATTAGGATTTTCAGGGTCTGGTTGTCCTGTTAACTAGATTTGATAAGGAATTGGTTTCAAAAGACCTAGTCTTTCCACAACAAAGTATTCAGGAGGAAGTTATCTATTCGATTTCGATGATCAATGAACAAACCTGCTGATTGCTTAGATTGGTTGACCTAAGCTATTTATCTCATATTTGTTAAATCAATTTGTTCAGTTTGCTTCCTTTTGCTTTTTACTTAGTTAGTCTAAACCATCAAAATCCCCCCTCTTTGTTTCTTGTTCTTGTTAACACACTCTGACTTGCATATAAATTGCCGACTCTCTTTGGGATCGACCCGTACTTGCCAAACTACATTAGTTAGGTTAGTCGGATTTATTTGATAGGATTTAAGGCGACTGAAAATCCCGTGTCACATAGTGTTGGGGAACAAATCTTCTCCTCATTAGTTATTTTAGTTGTTCCCACGAAGCGATAGGCGCATCAAGGGCTCTTCTTATTTCTCTAACTTGGTTATCCCACCAAATTAAAGCAAAGCCAGTAAATTCTAATGAAGCTAATTGTACCTTTTTAGCGTCGGAGAAGTTATGACAATTCCAGATTTGATCCATTTTAGTTTCCCAATCAATATAAACATCTGGATCAGTTTTACCTTCAAAAGGAGGAATCTTTACCTTTACCTTACATATGCCGTCCTGGTCAGGATCCCTAGGTGCTCTGTATTGGTATCGACCTCCTCTATCATTCCATCTAGGACGTTGGTCCCAATACTCCTCTTCTTGGAAGACATCATCGTCCTCTGTCTGGTAGAACTCTTCTTGGAATCCTCGGCCTCTCCCTCTTCCTCTTCTTTGTCACTCCACATTAACAAACCCATTATTCCTACCATATCTCTCCCTTCGCGGAGAGTTGTTCTCTTCAAATAAGGGATTATTTAAATTAGGATTAGGATTAGGGTTAGGATTTTGGACTTCTAATAATGCATATTTAGATAGGCATTATTGAGTAATTTTAGGTTCATTTAGATGTATATATTGCATTTTAAAGGGTCAGTTTACGTGTTCTCTAATTTGGTACGTAAGTGCGGAATCTACACAAGTTTAGCGAGTAATTGCAGATTTTGGATTCGAAGAATGGAGGAGGTCATTCATTAGAGTCATATGGATCATATGGAGGCAAGAACGAGCTAGAGAAGCAAGTTGGAATGCACAAGGAAGAAGCAAAGGGCATACAAGAGCCAAAACGGCACCCGCGGCCAGAGGAACAAGGGAAGCCAGAAAACCGCACCCGCGGCCATTCCAGCAGATCGCCAATTCTGGGCAGCACCCGCGGCCTGGTCGCGGCCTCACCTGCGGTTTTTCTGGGCCGATTCAGCGCGGATTTTACATATTTTATATGTTGGGCCTATCTTTGGAAAACACTTTCTAGGTTATTTTGACGGTGTTCCTAGGTTTATAAAGACTTATTTTAGCTGCTTTTTAGGAATCTTTTATCCTTTGAAAAATGGAGAGATGACGTTTGGAAGCATGACCAACTAAACTCATCGTGTTTTGCCTACGATCAAGACTTGGTTTTGTTGAATTGTGAGTTTGGAATTCCATTTTTTTTCTATTATCTACTTCAATTTCTTTGTGCTTTAATTGCTTGTGGTGTTGATTCTACCTTGATTCGTCATTCATGACCTCGTTAGAATTGCATCATTGCTAGGGTTTTGATTCATAGGTTTGTGAAACCTAATCCAAAGTAGCAAATACAATTAAGTGGATCTCATAGAAAAGCTTGATTGTATAAGAAATTGACTATAGGTTAAGTGTTAGCTCTTTAAGGAATTAATATTGCTTATAAGCTTAATATATCTTGAGACTTAGTGCTATTCCTAGGATTAAACCTTAATCCGTGTTAAGATTGCCTAGGAATAAGGGATTATTAGGACTCATAGGACTAATAATCTATTTAAATCAAGATAAGAGTGGATATAGAAAAGATACAACTAGAAGGAAGAACTATGATCAAGTAGACGAACCAAAGTTGAGAATCGTAGGTGAAACATCTCATTCATCATTGTTTACAACCATCACCATTATTCACTTCTTGAGTTCTTTTCATCTTTACATCTCTACAACCCCTCTTGTTTACTCCCATTGTTTTCTCTTGTTGGTGATTATAACGCTTAAAGTAACGGTAGTTCCATGTGGATCGACTCCGGACTTACTAGCTATACTAGTTGGTTAGTTTGGATATTCTTTTGATAGGAATCCGACGATTTTGTCCTGTCAAAATTTGGCGCCGTTGCCGGGGACTTTTATTCGTTTACTTTATGTGTTTAATTACTAACCTTGGTGTGGACCACTTACATGGTTCGCACTCGTGCTACTGACCAATGTTGAAGGTGAGGTTATTGCAGTTACATGGAGAGAGTTTTCATCCATACTTTACCTGATTGCTGGAGTACATTAATGATCTTTGTTCATGGGGTTATCAAGCTAGTACAAGGGGAGTGCTTCTATGCATCTTTGATGGTATGACTGCTGAGACAAGGAGCCTTGCTGAGCACATGAGTGATGGAGGTTTATTAGATACAGGACTCTTGGAGATGTGTGATTTTTTCTACTACATGGATTTTCAGTGTGCGCAGAATGAGTCACTTCCCCAAGTATCTCAAATCGTTGAGACTTCTGTTTCACCTATTGAGGTCATTGTGGGGAATCATACTGAGAAGATGGAGGAAGACAATACTCACTTTGACGAGATCACCCCTAGCTCGCCCGTTGATAAACCAAGTGTACTAGAGCCAATTGCTGAGGCGGCTCAAGACGTAATGAAGGTCAATTATTGCGATTGGGAAGGTAGTGGTGATTATGACGATCCATGGGAGCATTACTTCAATGCACCACCAACGGAACTGTGTTGGTGGACTTACATACCCTCGATCGAGAGTCAAGCTCAAGAATATGATGAGTTGGTAAGATTCTTGAACTCTATACTATTTTCTATCAACTTTTTCATATTTTGTATCCATTCATCTCTTGGATGGGCACGAGAGTTTGATTTACTTTTGATGATGCTAAAAATGTCTGCTTAAGTCTTAAACGGACAACCAAAATGAGTCGAGCCAACGACATAAAACAAAGGCGCTTCTCGGGAGGCAACCCGAGGTAAGTAGACTATAAGTTTTCTTTTCTCTATTAATTTTTCATTTTTCTTAGCATAATTAGAATCGTCGTAGCTTTTAGGAAGTTGTTTTCCGCCATGTTAGAGTAACCTTTCAAGGGGAAGAACGAAGAAGGTCGGAAAGGCAACACTTCGGAGAGGCAGCGGCCGCGACAAATCTGGGCAAGAACACTGAAGCCGCACCTGCGGCCAAAATTGGGGATGGTTCTGGAATAGCCGCACCCGCGGCCCAAGAGGCAGCACCCGCGACCTCCTTTTCATTCGTTTGCGACGCTCTTCCTCTTGTGCTTCACCTCCACCTCCGCCATACCAGTGAGCTCGTGAGTTTTCCTTTTCTCCTCCCTTGTTCTTTCTAATTTTTGTTGTTTTGATTTCATTGGGACAATTAAAGTTTCAAGTGTGGGGGAGGGGATTAGTGTACATAGGAGGTTGCATTGCATATCGAGCATGTTTAAATTGTTTTGCATAACATTCATGTTTTAATGCTTTGCATCTTAGTTTTATTTTAAGAAAAACAAAAAAAAAATTGAAAAAAAAATCATGCATTTGCATAGAATATGCCATTGTCTAAACAACCACCGAGCCTAGTGAGTCCTCAAAAGTTTATTGAAATTATGATCATATAAATCCCATGACATGTTTGAATTGTTTTAGCCTTATCCCACTTATAGTTTTTATGTGGAATATAGCTAGGTGAACATAATTGAGCTTGTATGATCTAAGTTCCTAGCATAACTGAAATCCAACAAAAATTTAACCTTGTGAGATTGATTTTTGGCCTTATTGGGACTGCACTTCATTGAGTCCTTTTGCTCTTGTTTCATGTGTGTGAATACTCTCCAATGCTTCTACCTCTTGGAATTGATTTTGTTATCTATGTCAAGGCTGTACTTATATGTTTGTTATTGGTGAATTTCACATGATTGAGACACCTTTATTAGCCCTATTTGACTCTATTCCACCTTACATATGATCCTCTGCTTTAAACCAATTTGAGCCTAATTGCCTATTCTTTTGTAGCTCCACAAAAGTTTTCCATAGCCTGACCCTATCCGGGAATTAGGAATGGTTGGTGAATATTTGTATTGTGGATGATGGTTTTTAGTGGTGGATTGTATGTTTGATGTACCCTTATGAGATGTTTGATTATTGATAGTATATTCATTACTTGGGACCTAAGGATGATAAAATTCACTTAGGGGTAAAAGTCAAGGAAAATCATTTGATATAGCATGAAAACAAAAGGGAGAAAAAGAAAAAGAAAAGAAGAAGAAGAAAAAAAGAATAAAGGAATGAGTTGAGTATGGTTTGTAAGGTTATATGCTTGAGATTGGAGTTGTATCACATTGTAGAGTTTTGGTAAGAGGTTATGAGTGGTATTGTGATTTGGTTGCTTCCTTAGTTCCCGGATTATGAGCACCACATGACCTAAATTGTTCCATACCTTATGTTTTCTACCTTGACCCCATTACAACCCATAAAAGACCTCATGATGATTTTTGTCGGGAATGACATCCACCGTGGAGATTGTGATTCAATTTCAATTCTTATGTAGCTTAGTTGCATTTTGGATAGAGTTTGAGTGTTAATTGATAAACCTAAAACTTGAGTGAGAGCGAAAACACTTTATTCTCGGTGAGGTTGGATGTGTAAGCATGCGGGTTACTTGATCACATAAATACTTGCTAGGACATTTGTTTGCCTTGTCTATGTTTGCACTTTGATGAGATGTTGCTTTTGATGAGGCTATTGAACGAAGGATTGTGTTTGTGGGATGAATGATTCATAAATGTTTTGTTTTGCTCGAGGACAAGCAAAAGGCTAAGTGTTCGGGAGTTTGATAATGCATATTTAGATAGGCATTATAGAGTAGTTTTAGGGTCATTTAGATGTATATATTGCATTTTAAAGGGTTAGTTTACTTGTTTGCTAATTTGGTATGTAAGTGCGGAATCTACACAAGTTTAGCGAGTAATTGCAGATTTTGGATTCGAAGAATGGAGGAGGTCATTCATTAGAGTTGTTGTTGCAGGAGGATGGTCAAGTATGAAATAAATATAGAATAAAGATCAGACTGACTTCCCTGTCTCAGCAAATAAATACAAGACTTCCTCCCGTTGTAGTAAGAGAAAGTCAGGATCGAATCCTCGAGGAAGCACGTCAGCAGTTCTCAGGTAGCAACAGATCTCACAGACAAGCAGCAGAAAGACAGAAATAAAAGCAGAAAAGACAAAGCAAAACAGAAACAAAAGAAAAGACAGAAAATAGCGAAAGAAAGTAAAGAACAAAGCAAGAGAACAGACGTACTCGATCTCGACAAAAGGTCACTCGAGATCGACAACAGCAAGTCGACAACAGAAAGCAGAAACTCAACTCGACACAGACAGGCCCCTACTCGAGATCGACTAAGGCTGTACTCGATCTCGACAAGTTTCTCCTCTATCTCGACTAGCAAACAGAAAATATAAATCGCAAATTCGAACCCAAAACTCAGATTTTTGACGAAATAAATTCAATATATAAAAGACTTCCAAGGCCAGGGTATCAACACCACAACGATAACCATGCAAAGTAACACATAAAGGCATAAAAGATCATGCTTTCTATCAAATAACTTTCGTTATTAACAAATAGGCATATAGAGGCTTTCGCATAAACCCTAATTGTTACTAACCCTTTTCACATAATTAACCCAAGTTGCATTAAGATTACTTTCGCTTCAATAACACAAACAAGGATCACCTTCAACTCTCGCAAAAGAATCATGCTCATAGGGATAGAAGACGAATTGCATAACAAGATCTGACCTTTACCGCATCACCTCACATGGCCACCGTCGGGCTCACCCCAGCCCCAGAAGTGGGTGGACTACTCGCTCTTCATCATCAAGAAAGACATCAAATAACAAAAGAAACTAACTTGCATTAAATTAAATAAAGAAAGCTTACAACCCACAAGACAAATCCGCTTTCGCCTTTCCACCTTGCTTGCTACAAACTCTCTTTCTCTATCCTACTTACTTGAATTGAATTATATCTGAATTGGAATGAGATGCCTAATGCTCAGCCCCTAGGGCTTTATTTATAGCCTTCTATTCCTCGCTAATCAAGGATAGAATCTCCTATCTATATCTAAAATTATATCTAAAAGCCTTAATGATAAATAAAATGCTTAAGGGAAATAAATCTAAAAGGAAAAAGATAAATCTAAACTAGGTAAGTCTTCATGTCTTGATAGATCTCCCTTCCATAGATAGACTTGATCAAATTTGGATAGAATCTTCGGCCAACTCGACTTCCTTCGTGCTCAAGCAACTCCAAGTCTACTCGGACTGCTCACGTCGACGCGTTTCTGGAATCTGGTCTACTCGATCTCGACAAGGGATTGTCGATCTCGACTAGAATTCATCGTCGACTGGACTTCTCGGGTGACTCTGCTCGACATGCTCGGAACTGGGCTCCTGGCGCTCGTCGATCTCGACTAGGTCTCCTCGAGATCGACTAGGGGTGTGGTCGAAGATGGCTCTCTGGTGATGTCGACTAGGGCTCCTCGGCATGGACTCAGACTAGGGCATGGTGGCTCGTCGATCTCGACTAGTGGTACTCGAGATCGAGTAGGGTTGCTTAGCGTCTTCGTCCTCGGCTTCTCGATCAGCTCTTCTTCTCGACTCCGGGTGTGGCGTCTAGGCTTCGTCGATCTCGACTAGAGCTTGTCGAGATCGAGTTGTCTTCCGGAGCTGGGTTGGTCTGGCTCAGCTTTCTCGACCAGGCACTGTCGACCAAGTCTGCCCGGGCTCTCTACTCGAGATCGAGTAAGGTGTACTCGACATAGAGTAGCTCTGGCTTCGGCTCGGTTTGTCCTGGTTCTGTACTCTCGAATTCTGGATTTCTGTAGTTGTTTTCTGAGCTTTTCTGACCTTCCTTAGAGTTGCTGTAAAATGCCTCGAATTCTGCAAAATTAAACAGAAACTGGTGTAGATTCCATAATTTGGCAAATAAACATAAACTACATAGATTCTGTACTATCTTAACCCAAATGAATGAAATGTATGCAGAAATTGATATAAACTTAAGTGTAAAACATGGCAGATTCAGCTCACAACAAGAGTCATATGGATCATATGGAGGCAAGAACTAGCTAGAGAAGCAAGTTGGAATGCACAAGGAAGAAGCAAAGGGCATACAAGAGCCAAAACGGCACCCACGGCCAGAGGAACAAGGGAAGCCAGAAAACCGCACCCGCGGCCATTCCAGCAGATCGCCAATTCTGGACACCACCCACGGCCTGGTCGCGGCCTCACCCGCGGTTTTCCTGGGCCGATTCAGCGCGGATTTTACATATTTTCTATGTTGGGCCTATCTTTGGAAAACACTTTCTAGGTTATTTTGACGGTGTTCCTAGATTTATAAAGACTTATTTTAGAAGCTTTTTAGGAATATTTTATCCTTTGAAGAATGGAGAGACGACGTTTGGAAGCATGAGCAACTAAACTCATCGTGTTTTGCCTACGATCAAGACTTGGTTTTGTTGAATTGTGAGTTTGGAATTCCATTTGTTTTCTATTATCTACTTAAATTTCTTTGTGCTTTAATTTGTTGTGGTGTTGATTCTACCTTGATTCGCGACCTCGTTAGAATTTCATCATTGCTAGGGTTTTGATTCATACGTTTGTGAAACCTAATCCAAAGTAGCAAATACAATAAAGTGGATCTAATAGAAAAGCTTGATTGTATAAGAAATTGACTATAGGTTAAATGTTAGTTCTTTAGGGAATCAATATTTCTTATAAGCTTAATATATCTTGAGACTTAGTGCTATTCCTAGGATTAAACCTTAATCCGTGTTAAGATTGCCTAGGAATAAGGGATTATTTGGACTCATAAGACTAATAATCTATTTAAATCAAGATAAGAGTGGATATAGAAAAGATACAACGAGAAGGAAGAACTATGATCAAGTAGACGAACCAAAGTTGAGAATCTTAGGTGAAACATCTCATTCATCATTGTTTACAACCATCACCATTATTCACTTCTTGAGTTCTTTTCATCTTTACATCTCTACAACCCCTCTTGTTTACTCCCATTGTTAATCTTGTTGGTGATTATAACGCTTAAAGTAACGGTAGTTCCCTGTGGATCGACTCCAGACTTACTAGCTATACTAGTTGGTTAGTTTGGATATTCTTTTGATAGGAATCCGACGATTTTGTCCTGTCAACTTCCCATTCATCATGAGGCGTATCGTCACGCCTTTGATCACCTCGGCCACCAAGGTGATTAGAACCACTCGGCCTGGACTCCAATGCCGCCACCTTTGCTCCTAACGTAGCCAAAGTCTGGTTGATGCCGTTGAGAATCGCCACCAATTCGGGCTGTAATGTGGAGGTGTTGTTGGATTTGTTATCGTTATTGCCATTGTTGGCATTGTTCTCGTTGTTAACCTGTGACATTGCAAATAAAACGAACAAAGAACTATGTTAAAGGTTATAGAAAATATAAAAACTCACAAGTGTTTCGCTCACACTCCCTCTCCAATTGGTATGTCACGCTTGTTGTTTCAATCCGCATTGGGCAAATCAACACTCAAGCTAAAACCCAACAATCAAGATATATATATGAGAGAATGAATGAAACAAAGACAAAGGAGCACTCAACAACAAGGATGGAGCACTAGACACAAGGAGAAAGCAAGCAAGAGCACTCGATATAGGTAGAGAGTACTCGACACAAGACTTCGCAGCACTCGACGTGGCTTTGCAGGACTCGTTTCGCACAAGAGAGCACTCGACAATAACATAAAAGTATTCGACAGGTTCAAGAAAGCACTCGACAATGGGAATCAAGCACTCGACAAACACAAAAACACTCGACAATGGAGAGATAGTACTCGACAAACCCAAAATAAACAAAAGAAAATAAGAGAAAGAAGAGAAATTTGGAAATTTCCCTTTTGATTTAAAACCTTAAGTTAGGATGTTGTTGTTGCAAGGTAGGGTTTCAAGTTTTTGTGTTTTGTGGAGGTATGTGTTTGGATAAAGGGTATGTCGACTAGGGCTAGAGAGAAATCACGAAAATTGGTCCTTGGAAGCTTTCTTGCACTAGATCAACAAACTCTTTTTTTTTACTTACTTTTGCCCCTAGTGAATTTTATCCTCCTAGGTCCAAGTTCAATCTTTTTTTTTTTGAATAAAACCGAATGTTTTTTTTAAACCTAATGCAAGAAAGACAATAAAATAAAAAAAGGACTCGAAAATCTTAAATATAGGTGATAAAAGATAAAATTTGTAGCCCTAATGATATATATATATATATATATATATATATATATATATATATAGGTGAGGTTTTGTTTATCTTTGGTAAGTGGATCTATCTAAGCCTTTAAGATATATGATAGATATAATGAAATTAAATCTACCAAATAATAAAAATCTGATTTTTTATAAGGCAATGGAAATAGATAGAACAAAAGATTCAAAGATAGAAAAGTAACAAACTAGGGTTTCTTGTGGTGTATGTGAATCGGCCAAGCTTGTGACTTTGGGGACACAAAGTGCCTTCGGCTATGGATGTACACAAAGGGATGTGCGCACCACGTTGGTCGACTCAGGGTCTCGGCTAGGCTCGTGTTTGTGCTAAGCAACCACAACAATCACAAATAAACAAGGTTAGTGCAATAATCAATTAAAGAACAAGAAGTAAAAGACCAAAACAAGAAAAGGACTCTTTCTTTTTCCTTGTGGTTTTTGTGTTTATGAAAAGAAAAGACACAACTTGATGTCGGAAACCAAAGCTCTGATGCCAATTTGATACGGGGTTACCCGCAGGATGGCCCGATCTTCGACAATCAAACAAGAAACTAAAGAACGGAAGCAAGAAAGACTCAAGACTCAACAAGAAAAGCAAGAAACGAATCAAGAACACCAAGAACTGCTCGACGTCGACCAAGAAACCAAAAAGACGCAGCAAGAACGGAAGCAATATGCAAGACTCGATATCGACAAGATCAAGAAACAAAGACTCGATTAAAGAAACAAACAAGAATCGAAATTTATGTAAAGACACGACCGATAATGACTGATTCGAACTAAAATAGAACGAGATAAAGACCCCAGGCCTCCTTAGAGGGTAGGAACCAAATACCAACGACTATAAAGCCGGCCTCTACAACCTTACACAACCCAACGGACAACTTGAAGGCACAAGGAGAGGACTTGTGAATACCAGGATCACCAAACTCTCGCAAGGTTGATGAACTCAAAGCAAACCAAGATGAGATCAATACCAATTTGCAATCGATGAGCTCCGCTTCTAATCGATTGACTTTCACTCATGTGTTTCACACAAAAAGACAGACTTTGATTAATGAATTTCGTGATGTTCTACATGGAAGGGCTCAGCATATATAGCCTTATAAGGGCTGAGTTGGGCCAAAAATAATAATAGAACAACTTAAAGAAAATAATAAAAATAACCTTAAAGTTTCATAAAATAACTTAAGTAAGAAAGTTACTAAAAATGGAAATAAACATAGGTGTTCCAAGACTTAACAAGTCGGCAATCCTAATGACTAAGGGGGTTCGGCCTCTAGGATTCCAATGCAAATGTAAGTTTTCAATGTAGGCCCCGGGAGTTGAACCGTGCTCGAGAACAAAGCATGACTCACAAACATGAATGAGTCACGTTGAAGCTTCTTAGCTCGAGCTCGAGTCATTGGTCCTTCTCCAAGTATGATCGGCGTGTCTGGAGGTGTAGAAGATGGTCTCGCATCAAGAATTCGAGTGAAGAAATTAGGAGGTGGAGGTTGAGGCAGAGGTAGAATAGGGTATCCAGATGTGGCGGAGGCGGAGTATGTGGGCTTCTAGATCTGGTCATACTCGGAACTCGGAATAGCTTCAATTTCCGAAGGCGCCTTCCTTCACTATTTCATGTTCCTTCGTCATCTTCTCAATCGCTTCTCCTGTTATGCCTTTGGCCTTCCTTCGCTCTTCCCGTTCATCTTCTTCCAACCCCTAATTTTTATTTTTATTTTTACCTTTGAAAGAAAATAAACATGGGATGATAAATATGACATGTCAATTTTTTTTGCCAGATCTTATTCTGGTGTACAACTGTTCCATTTGGCCGAAAAAAGAGTCGGCATATCATTTTTGGTATATAACAACATAGTTTGGTTATAGTTTGGTAATTTTTTAATGTTCGTATTATTTTTGGTTCACAATTGATAGTTTGTATTATTTTCATTCATTTTTCCTAAATTAAAATTTGAAATAGTATCCTCTTTTATCAATGTCTACCACCCCTACCTAGATAAAAACTTTCAATGTGATTCAACTTAGGGTGTGTTTTCTTCACCCTTTTTTTAAGGGGTGGAGGAGATGGAAGGAGGTGGAGGTGGGGGAAATTTCTCCACCTTGGTGAGAGAGACGTGGAGGAGGAGGGGGCAAAATCCACCTAGTCCACCCCTTAAATGAAGGTGGAGGGGTGGGCAAGAAAACACACCCTTAATTTGGAGAATGGTTCTTGTATTGAAGTTCAACTTATCTTGTAATTATTTTAATTTTTCTATTACAAGGAAAGGATTTAGGGCAGTTAACCGCAATTAACCAACCGCCCAATGGCGTCTCAACGGATAAGATCAGCAATCTCGGCCGGAACACAGGCAACAACAACAACAACAACAACAGTAGTAGCAGTAGTAGTATATAATAGGGATTGATTGATTGAATATTATTATTTATCAGTAGCTAACTTTTTAATTTGATATTGGAACTTTTAAAGTATATAAAAATATATATTGATATTATAACAACATTAATTACTTTTTTTCAATAAATACGGAGTACTTACTAGCAATAGAGAAATATAATAATTTTAGTTTTTTCAATAAATATTAACTAACAATAAGGTAATATAACAATTTTACCTTTTGCAACTATGTAAATAATTCACCATCAAAAATAGCGAACATGACCCGATGGGTTGACCCAAACCCATGAAATACAAGAAGTGATGGAACATCGGTACTCCATGGTTCGATGCACGCAAATCAGTATAAATCCTACTTTGAGAAAGACCAAAATGCCAACTATAAAGGTCGAAGCCAACTCCACGGTGCACGCAAATCAATGCAAATCTTACTCCGAGAAAGACTGAAAAGCTAACTGGGAGAGCCAAAGCCAATTTCGGTGGTGCATGCAAATCGATGCAACTCCCACTCTGAGAAAGACCAAAAAGATGACCAGAAGGTCAAAGCCAACTCCGTTGTGCACACAAATAGGTCAAATTTCACATCGAAAAAGATCGAAAAGCTGACTCGAAAGGCTGAAGCCAACTCCACGGTGCACACAAATCGGTTCAAAACCCACTTCGAGAAAGACCGAAAAGCTGACCGAGATGGCCGAAGCCAATTCCGACCTCTAAACACCGACCCTTTGTCCAGCACTCACACCCTCTATTCATAGAGAATTTTTATATTTGTTAGATATTTTAGTTAGGTATTTAGCTAGCAAAGTTCGACTTTGCTTCCTCAACCTTTGGATGATTATCTTTTAGAAATTGACCTCATGGGTTTGATCTCGTGTGTCATATAATCCATTTTCGGTTATATTAATATAATGTGTAAACAACACTATTTTTAGGGTATCGTTAGATGCCCGAACTTCACTTCCGCAGGGCACCTTTTACATTTCTTGAAGCAACACTTTCTTCTTGCAGAGGTTGTCTTGGATTCTCATATGCCGTTCCCAAGAATCCGAAGATGAAGCTCTCATCGACTGTTGTCCATCGGGGTTTGAAAATAGTTGATTCTGATCTTTGGTTTCTTGCACTAGCTTCTTGTGCGACGGGGTTGACTTTTGCTAATCCTTTATACAGATAGCATGCTTGCTGCCTACTTCTGTCGATTTCCTGAGATCGTCTCCAGTGCTGGTCAATCTCCCTTTGGAAGGAGCTTCTTGGCGAGCTCTATTAACACGTCAATTTTTCGATCTGTTTCAGCATGGTGCTTCGTTGAATCTTGGATTGCCTATTGAGTTGCAGCTGCTAATTGATGGAGGCTATACAGTTGCGACTCGTTTTTATGTAGGTTCTCGTCCATGGTCTTCCATTTGGTGCCGTCTGTCATCACCGGAATCGAGACTCTGATACCCTTTGTCATGATTGGAGGTTGAGCTATAAAGCTCGGTAATGGAAGGAAGAAGATAAAAGAGGAAGGAGAAGATAGGAGGTAATTGAGGTTTGTGTATTCATCGATATTCCTTCCCCGTACAAGCACAAGAGGTTATATACCTCTCTCTACACACTCGGTTCTTCGGACCATGTCTCTGTCCATTTGCCTAATCAACCCAATACATGATTTTAGCTCGGCCCAAACCATGACATAATTATGTTTCTATATATTCTCATGTTATTAGTCTTATATTACAATATTTCTTATATCATGATTTTATTCCTTATTAGTTAAGTTAAATAATCTAATTTGATGTGTACAATATTTATTCTTATATTATATTTAATAGAACTGATTATTTTTTTGTCAATTTAAAATATGTTGTAATCTTTTGAAAAATATTCATTTGATTTTTGACAATTGATGTCCACTTAATTTGCTTAGAATTATGTATTCTTTATTTATGACAACATTTATTTAATCACATTTTCTAAAGAAAACTAACATATGATTATCAATGTTTAGACATTAATAAAGTAAGACACTCCAGCTTTGGATTCATCAAATAATATTAAACATAAATAATATATGCCTTATAATAAAAATCATAACCATTTGTTAAACATAAAATATTTAATTTAAAAACCCCACTTTTTAGATAAAAATATTTTATATTTATGATGCTACATCAAAAAAACTACTGTATAATTCTATTGTATAAGAAACCGTTAGAATTTTTATAACGAACAAATATTTTTTTTATCTAATAGATTTAAGGCACTAAAATAAGACTGTATAATTTAAAAAGTACAAATAGTGTAGTTGAGAAGAGCTAAATCTTGACTTTGTGCATATAAACATTTCCTTAACCATGATGCTAGAACATCCTTTACAATTTTTTTGCTATTTTTTTTATATATATTAGGTTATTTGTTATCATTTAATAGGTACAATTAGACCTGTCAAAACCCGACCCGACCTGAACGCCCGAAAAATTCTAGGTCTAGATGGGAAATTTTGTCTCGAAATTTTTTTTCGACCCGAACCCAAAAACCTGGTAATTTTTTGGGTCATTTGGGTTTAGACTCGGTGACACGATTGACCCGGTAATTTCGACCCAATTGACCTGGTGACCCAATTGACCAGATTGATTTATAATTATATATGATTAAATTTTTGAAAATTTCGCGTGGTGCCCCTGAGGTAAAGTGTAGTTCACGTGGTGTACGAAAGTTTAGATATTTCGCGAAATGCCTTGAGATTTTAAAAAATTTCACATCGTGCCCTTCACTTAACCTTCAACAAAAAAATTGTTACTTTAACGTTAAATTAAAATTAAAAAAGAAAACAAAAGAAATTGCTTACATTAAAAAGAATGGAGTGTAATTTCTGAGAGAGAGAGAGAGAGATGGAGGAGGCCATTGAAGATCTCAGTATTGGTGGAGGGACAGACGTGGGGGAAGAGGTCGGTGTCGACGACTGCCCTAGGTAAGTCTCCTTTGTTAATTTCAACAGTATGAATTTAGGGTTAGAATTTAGGTGAAATTTGGTAAAATATACCTTTAGCAAGATTTGATGAAGTGATTATGCCCTATCAAATAAAAATCGTTTCGGCTATATACACCGCAAATCCACACGTTGTTAAGGACGTGCATGCACGTCGTTAAAGACGTGCTTGCACGTCCTTAACAACGTGCAACGGTGGCAACCCCCAAAGCGTGGCTACGTGCACGCACGTTTTTTTTAACAAAACGTGCATTGCACGTCGATAAGGACGTGCAATACAATATTGCACGTCCTTATCGACGTGCAATGCACGTTTTGTTAAAAACGAAAAAAAGAGCCCCTTCGTCTTCGTCCTTAATCAGCAGCAACCAGAGAGAGAGCGACGCCGGCGAGACGTTTGAGAGAGAGAGAGACAGATCGAGACAGAGAGAGAGCGACGGAGAGAGATCGAGACAGAGATGGAGAGAGCGGAGGCGGAGAGCCAGGCGGAGGTGCCCATGGAAGAGGAGATGCGGGAGGGTGGTGGTGGTGGTGGGGGCGGTGACGATGGAGACTGAGGAGGGTGGTGGGGCAATGGCGGTGGCTGAGATGGTGGAGGGTGGCGGAGGAGGTGGCGGATCTGGCGGAGGAGGTGGAGGGGTGGCGGAGGTGGCGTCTATGGTGGAGGAGACGGAGCAGGTGGCGCCGAAGACGGTGGTGCCGACGTCGGATCCGGCGTCGGAGCCGGAGTCTCAGACCCTATTACCGCAGCGGAAGCGGCGGAATATGGAGGTCTCTCCTCTCCCGACCTCACCGGTATGTTATTTAAATTATTTATTTGAATTATTTATTTTCTTTGATAGATTATAATATAGTTTTATAATATAATTTATAGTTTAGTTTAATAGATTATATAGTTTCATGATATTTTATATAGTTTAATAGATTATCGTAATATAGTTTCATTATATTTTATAGTTTCATTATATTTTATAGTTTAGTTTAATGATATTTTATAGTTTCAAATTTAGTTTGTACAAATATATTAAAATACATTAAAAATATATTCAAAATCAAACACAATAAAAAGACATTAGTATAACATTAAAAGTCATTAAAAACATTAAAATATATTAAAATATATTAAAATATATTAAAATGCAATAAAAATACATTAAAATACAATAAAAAATACATTAAAATACAATAAAAATACATTAAAATACAATAAAAATACATTAAAATACAATAAAAAACATTAAAAGTCATTAAAAACATTAAAATATATTAAAATACATTAAAATGCAATAAAAATTCATTAAAATACAATAAAAAACATTAAAAAACATTAAAATATATTAAAATACATTAAAATACATTAAAATACAATAAAAAATATTAAAAGCCTTTAACATATATTAAAATACATCAAAAGACATTAGAATAATAATAAAAGTCATTTAAAGACATTAAAATAAAAAAGATGAAAATATATTAAAATATATATTAAATAGAAAGTAACAGGTTCTTAAAATTTCATAACATCAGGCGGCAGGGAGGCTCTTGAGGGGGGATGGTACCCTCCGGCCAGTTAGACACGGCGACCGGGCAGCGGTCAGTCAGATTGTGGAGGAGAGCGTACCCCATGACATTCACGATCAGACACATACCGTAGATGATCTATTGATGTCTGTAGAGATCTATCAGCAGTCCATGGGGACCCCACCGGCCGACGAGTTGAGACATCTTCTGGGAGGGTTTGCCAGATTCCATCCTTTTGGCGATGCGACGATGGGGCTGCAGCCTTCTTTGGAGCCCCCCGAGATACTGAGCAGTTGCGTCACAGATGTAGTTGCGGGTCGACGGGCTGACATGGGTAGACCGCCTCCTCGTCTACCCCCACCATCCCCGAGGCATCTACATCCGGCACCCACGACGTCGAGGCTTCTACATCCACACACATACCACCCGTGGTTTCTCTGGCTTCGGCGGATGACAGCATTCCGGACGTCGCGGAGGAGGTCGGCGACGGGCAGGAGGGGCAGCCCGACGGGCAGGAGGGGCAGCCTGGGGGGCAGGGGCAGCCGGAGCCCGTGCCCATTCCTGCGCAGGATGCTGCATCGGCTGCGCAGGTCGACCCATTCTTGCCGCCGGGTGATCTGCTGGTGTCTTACAAGCACCACCGAGCATACCGGGTGAGGAGTGAGCCGACTGTAGATCTGCCTTTGCTGAAGTTCCACCATCGGGCGACTCACCTGCGTGATTTTGACCCCTACATCTTCGAGGGCCTGGGGACCTGGTGGTAGGATCTGCTTCCATCGGGCATCCCTCAGCTGCGGGACCTCTATTGGGAGGGTGTGGACGAGTACACGGTCACCGCATTCATAGAGCATTGGCACCCGGAGACCAACTCCTTCCATTTTCCGTGGGGCGAGATGACCATTACGCTGCACGACGTCGCCTGCCTCCCGGGGGTTCGGATTGAGGGTCTTCCGTGTTTGTCACACCTACACGCGGCAGAGCTGATCCCCACGGTCGCTGATTACTACCAGTTGACCCAGCAAGCACTAAGCTCATACAGACATGCTGGCGGCCCGCTAGTTACTTGGCTGAAGGACCGGTGGATTGCGAGACACGGCCCGCTCTTCGACCCTGCGCCCGCTGATGACCCTGATGCCGCGATTGATCCGGAGCAGATTCGACTCCGCATGCATACCGGAGGGGGGCAGCCAGATGATGACCCTGCTCAGCGTCGGTTTCTGCACATCAGTTACCTCACCACCGCCATCGGCGCGACTTTGTTTGTGGACAAGTCACAGAGCCGCGTCTTATGGAAGATGTTCGGCCTGGTTTGGGACATCGAGGGGACGGCTACCATTGCTTGGGGTGCAGGTGCCCTTACCTGTCTCTACAGGGGCCTGGGCGAGTATTTAGTGGTATGCACTTCAATGTGTACAGAGTTGAGGGACAACACAAGGTTCTGAAGGAGGCACTTCACTCATCGACTGGTGACTTTCGCATCGTGATCGATGCAATCCATAAAGTCAACGATTGTCACCTGCATCAGCTGCAAACTGCTTTGGAGATCGACCGCTTCAAATGGCCAACAGCGGCGTATAAAGTCAACCTTTTTGATGAGGTAAAGACTTTAATCTCCAAAAAGTGCTTCGATTATCTGTACAAGATGTGGCAGGATGTCGTGAACCAAAAGGTTCCTCTGCAATGCACGGACCGACATTGGAGGGTTTGTTACGGGATCCCTTGTGTCCATGAGATTCACGCATACGTCAACTCCGGTACTCCGATACCGTCCGAGGACATCCACCCGTTCTGGATGGATTTGTCGTGGACTGACATCGACGACACCCCACTGCCGTATGAGCTGTCATCTTCATACACGGCTTCCAACGATGTATGCGACAATGAGCTGCACCCACCCTCATCTGCAAGCGTCTGAAGGAAGGGGAGGCCTCGGAGGTCGAGAAATGCCTGCAGAACCAACCCGTTGCCATACGAGGAGTTAAGGGAAAGATTTGAGAGAGAAGAAGCACGTGTTGCTCGAAATGCTGCTTGGCATCGTCCACAAGCGACCTCAGCTCGACGTGGACGTGATGATGTGTTCAGAGGGTTCAACTGGGGTCGAAACAACGTTGATCCCTTCATGCTCGGTCATATTGAGGGTGTGAGGGACACTGTTGGAGATGGTCATTGTGGATACCGTGCTTTGGCGGCTTTGACATCACCGATCGGCGAGACTGCTTTCCCGGAACTGAAATCGTTACTATGCAATCACTTGGAGGATCACGCCGATCTGTACACCGGTTGTTATACGGAAGAGTACCCATTCCAGCAGTTCGTCGACTACCAGAGATGGGCGGGAGCTGTTGATGGTGATAGGAGACGGTGGATAGAGCTACCCATCATGGGTTTAGTATTTGCAACGGTATATCAGATTCCTCTCGTCGTCCTAGCTTGGCATCATCCGTTCACATGTCTCCCCATGACCTCGCCGACACCTGCTAACAACCCTCAATCAGCAACCCTTGGTGTAGCCTGCATCGAAAACCAAGACCATTTTGCCGCGGTACGACTTCAAACGTCTTTTTTTATTACCTATTCTTGGTTTTCATATAAATGTCAATACTCTAACTCTAATTTTCCGTTCTCATAGACCTGGTTGCGTCCTAACGCTCCTATTCCGCCGCCTCTGCCAGAATGGGTCGCACATCATCAACCGAGCATCGAAGGATGGGATGCTCCGTTTCAAGCTCAGTTTGAGAGATTTCGAGCCTTACGTGTCGAGTCCGGTCACCCTTTACTATTTTCCTAGATTTTATTCCACCAGTTTATTAAAATTATGAATGTAAACCTTTTTTTCCGTTCCTTGTAACATTATTCGCATATTATCCGAATGAAAACCTTAACAAATATTGCTTTCCATTTAATTAGACCCTAAATCATTCAACTCCACTAGCTAAACACTTCAATTTTTTCAATTAACAATTCAAAATCCTCGGAAACCCTAAACCCTAAACCCGAAACCCTAACTAGGGTTTGCACGTTCTTAACAACGTGCATACATTGCACGTCCTTATGGACGTGCATGTGACACGACTCGACTTACTTCGGATGGTAGTCGTGCGGCTCTTAGGCACTTTTCTCGATCAGTGACTAAGTCAAGCCTTAAAGTTGTGCGGAAGAGAGATGGCTAAGAACTCCGAAAGTTGTTGGAAGCTTATAGGAAGGCTTTGTGTGGGAAATGAGAGCTTTGATTGCTTGTGAAATGCTTGGATGGTTACAAATGGTGGGGTGGCTCCCTATTTATAGCCAAGGCCCCATGTACAAGGAAAGTTCTAGACCAAGACGTAGCTAGGTTTTTCTAGATCCTTCCCGGGCTAAGCTAGCTTTCTAAGTCTCTAGAATTCTCTAGGACTATCTATACATGGCTAAGGATCCCTACAAATCTCTACAAGTCTCCGTAAGGTTCCGGAGACTTCTAAACAAGGGTGGAGACCTCCATAAGGTTCTCCAACCTCCCGGAAAACTCCCCACGAGTCTAGACACATCAAGACTCTTCAAGCTTCTAGAACCTTCCGCAAGGTTCCGCTTTCTTCCAGAGCGTTCCACAGGCTTCCGGAATCTTCCGCCGTGTTCCACAAGCTTCCAGCATGTTCCACATCCTTCTTAAATTCTCCGCCATATTCCGGATCACTCTGGATAACGCTGGACTCTGCTGGATTAATCCGGAACACTCCTGATACATCCTGATCACTCTGAAATGCTCCATATTGATCTCCCTCGCTCCCACGAGCTCTGCCCTCTTCTAGGGAGCGCGTACGGTATTCTGAGGCAACTTGGTCATGGACCGTGACATTCTCCCCCACTGAACTCAGCAACGGCCTCGTTGCTTGCCGCTTGAACTCCTCGATCAAGTCCTTGTACTTCCCTAAGGACTCGACTGGTTCCCATGTGGCTTCGGTAATAGGTAGTCCCTTCCAGTGGACTAGGTACTCTTGCCTCGGTGATTGTCCTTTCGACCGTATCCTTTGGTGCGCCGTGATCTCCTCGGCTTCTCGTTCAAACGTTGGCTCTCTCATGGGAGCCTTCTTCGGCTTAACTGGATAATCCTTATGCTTCACTTGCCCACCTAGTGAAGCTTTCTTCCAATGTTGGGGCGACGCGACCCTTCCTCGTGCCTTCAACCCCTTTCGTCTTTGCGCCGAGTGCTTCCCCTTGGTCTGGCCCCTCCTCAGCTTGTCGGGTGACTCCTCTTGCCTTGGTTTTTCCTTCGTCTTTTTTTTTGATTTTAAGGGTAAAATTGTATTAATAATATATAGTTTTACAAGACATCATCCATCATATAAGCTCTAAACAAGACTATCAATCATGACTTAAAATCAAGAACTCCTCCTGTATGGCAAGGGCGGGGCACCACATGTAAGCTCTCAAGTGGTAAATCATGCATCTTGAGAGGAATTGATCAGGCACGGACTCTGTCACATGAACTGCTAGCAAGGAACTAGAATTGACCAGGCATAGCACCAATCTCACGAACTGCCATCAAAGGAGTGCTAGGCTCCCAAGCTAGGTTGATCCGGCGGGATGTAAGCCACACGAACTACTAGTCTCTTTAGCTAGAATTTATCAGGCATCACAGCTACCATACGAACTGCCTTCAAGGATACAAAGATCAAACCACCGAGGGGTTTCAAGTGGGGCACCAAACACAAACCAAGAAGGAAGAGGTCCCAACTCAAGGCATCAAACATAGCTTAGAGAGAGAGCTCACATGTCAAGATCAAGCCGAAGAAGCTGCATAGGGAGGCAGCGGGTAAGCACCACGGGCACGACCTGCAAACCCAAGACGAGGAATAAGAAGATCCCAAGCAAAGGTCACGGGTCGCGGGCGCGATACGAGGGAGACGTATTGGGTGGGTCGATAGTCTCTGAACAAGGAAAAGTGGGCTTGACGGGGAGCCATAAATGGTCCAATGACTCCCCGTCAAGCAAAGGAAAAAAAGGCGCGACCAGACCACGTCCGGAAGCTCGGATCTGATCTCAGGGAGGGGACAAGACGGTAAAGACAAGGAGCAACCGTGAATCAGAACAAAAAGGTGGGCCCAAGCTGAAACCACACAAGGCGGAACGAGTCACGTGAGGCAAGAAGGCTGACGGGAAAGTAAAGGTGGGGACCACGGAAGTCTAAGTCAAGAGGAAACTTGTAACAGGAGGCAAAGGAGTTTTAAAAAGAAGACAGAGGAGACATGTGAAGATCTCTGGTAAAGTCTTTCACCGAGTGAGGTGTGATAAAGAAAAACAAAAAGAAGGCAAAAAGATGGAGGGGACCACAAAAAGGTTAAAAGTCAAGAGAAACTTAGCTGCTTGAGACAAAGTAAAAGTGAGCTGGAAAGTAACAGGTCACGAGAGCCAAGTTTGGATGGAAAGACAAAAGTGGGGGCCACCAGTCAAAGAAAGCCTCTGGAAAGGAGCAACTCACATGGGTTGTGGGGACCACTGGTCAATGCTTCACCTTGGTAGCAACGGTCAAACAAACCACGGAAAAGACGATGACAGAGCAAGCTCGCCGGCGGCGGGGGCCGACTAACTTAGAGAACAAAACCCACCGGACGGGGTAATCACAGGGGAGGAGGGGGAGTTGAGGACGGGGGGGGGGAGCAGAGGTGGATTCCGGTGGCCCTTAGTCTCACCGGGAGACAAGCGTAGCAAACAAAACGATCTCAGGCCATGGCGTTTTTGTAACAGCGAGCCAGAAGTTGATTAAGGGTTTGGCTTCGAAATGCAAGAAAAGGCACAGAACTGAGAAGGAGGAGTGATTCGAAGGTGGGGAGTTGCGAGAGAGGCTCACGACGGCCCTTGGCTTTGCCGGAAAGCACGAACACGATGAAAAGTTGGGTTCAGGCCATGAAGTTTGGTGGCTGCGTTTTGAGGAAACAGGTTGGAGGAGGGCCGGATCTGGGTTGCAAGCGTCTGGATCTGGAAGCTTTGGGGTGGAGGAAGGTCGGCGTGTATGTGGTAGCTCCGGCGGAGCCGAGGGGAAGCTCAAGCACGAGCTCAAGCCATGTAGTAACTCATAGCAGTGAAACAGGAGAAAGGGGTAAATCTAGGGCGACTATGGATGACCCACAGCCCGGACAAGGTCGGATCTGGAGGGGAACGGCAGGAGGGGGACCAGGGAGTGGCTGACGCCGCCAACCACCGCCGGAGACGGCTAGAACAGGCCAAACCGTTTGAGCTCAGACCATCTTTTACGTTGGAACAAGTCTGAAAAACTAGGTTACTGTTAGGCTTTTTGTGGACTAAAGGTGCGAAACAGTGGTAGGATGAGGGTGTTAGGACGATCAGCGGCTCTTTGCCTCGCCGGTGGGACAATAAGGTCGCCGGAAAACACTAGGTGCCGCCGGAAACCATGATTTCCATGGGGAAGAAGAGCTGCCAAGGGGAGGAGGCAAGGTGGGGTTTTTCCACCTTTGAGAGTTTCTCTCTCTTACCACTCACCTTAACTGCTGAGAGCTCTGGTTTTTCCTTCGTCACAAGCGCACCAAGTCGCTCCTTGTCGGACTGGGATTCCCCCTCTCGTGACTTCTTCAAGGTATCCCGCTCAGCCTTCGTCGGGCACTCCCGCACAAGATGCTCCCCATCACAGACGAAGCATCTCAGTGATCATCGCCTGCTCGACACGATCGCCCCAAGTCTATACCCAATAGACTTAGGCTTCTTCGACTCATCCTCACTAGCCGAAACTATGGCGGCGAGTTTGTTCCTCGTCGGGCACTCGCGCATCCGGTGCTCTCCTCCACACAAGAAGCACCCTAAGGGTCGCCTCTCTTCTCGCGAGGCCCTGTCTCGAAAACGGTCTCGATCTCGACCCTTCTCTTGGTTTTGACCTCGTTCTCGATCTCGACCCCTTTCGATGGTCCTTACCCTTGGCTTGGGTGGACTCCCCTCATCGCTTCCCGACCGATCCCTTTCGGTATCGCACTGAGCTCCCCCACCTTTCTTTAAGGTCCTTTGCTGGGAACTGACCCGCTCTTGGCTCCCGAACTCGACCAATGAGTCCGCCGTGGTCATGGCTTCGGTAAGGGTTTGTACGTTCCTCCGTTGAAGCTCTTGCTTTGCCCATGGCTTTAGCCCATCCATGAACTGGAAGAACGCCTCACTTTCCCCAAGATTGGAAATCTGAAGCATGAGCTCCGAGAAATCCTTCACATACTCACGAACTGTCCATCGTTGCGTGAGTCTTCGAAGCTTGGCTCGGGCTTCGTCGTTTGCATAGGTGGGGTAGAATTGCTTCTTGAACTCGACTTCAAAGTCAGCCCAAGTTGTGATCGGGGCACCTCCAGCCCGGTCACTAGTTCTACGCCTCCACCAGAGTATTGCTCCATGCCTTCCGTTCCTCGTCCATGATCCCCACCACTCGGAAGTATTGCTCCATGCCCCAAAGGAAGTTTTCCACATCCTTTGCTGATCGGCTCCCCTTGAACTCCTTCGGCTTAGGTGTATCCACCTTTTGCACGGGCATGATGGTTCCCCCAAGCATGGCGGCACCCACTGCTGTCTTGCATGCCTCGAGCTCCCTCCCGAGCTTCTCCATCTTCACGCGCATTGTCACCACCAACTCCTCAAGAGTTTCATTACGCCTGGTCACGACCACCACCATGGCCACGAGATCATCGTCCTTCTTGGACAGATCTTCATGGGCACCTTCGACGGACTTCTCCATGTTGTCGACCCTTCCGATGGTGTCCTCGATGTTGTCACGGACCGCTCCCATTGATAGCTCTATCTTCTCCAAGCGAGCCTCAAAGCTTGCCACGATGTCCTTGGAAGCCCCACGGGTGATCTTCTTCTTCTGGGTTTGATCGAAAACATCAGGTGTAGGAAATTCAGCCATCTCGAACCTTATGCTCTGATACCACTTGACACGACTCGACTTACTTCGGATGGTAGTCGTGCGGCTCTTAGGCACTTTTCTCGATCAGTGACTAAGTCAAGCCTTAAAGTTGTGCGGAAGAGAGATGGCTAAGAACTCCGAAAGTTGTTGGAAGCTTGTAGGAAGGCTTTGTGTGGGAAATGAGAGCTTTGATTGCTTGTGAAATGCTTGGATGGTTACAAATGGTGGGGTGGCTCCCTATTTATAGCCAAGGCCCCATGTACAAGGAAAGTTCTAGACCAAGACGTAGCTAGGTCTTTCTAGATCGTTCCCGTGCTAAGCTAGCTTCCTAAGTCTCTAGAATTCTCTAGGACTATCTATACATGGCTAAGGATCCCTACAAAACTCTACAAGTCTCCGTAAGGTTCCGGAGACTTCTACACAAGGGTGAAGACCTCCATAAGGTTCTCCAACCTCCCGAAAAACTCCCCACGAGTCTAGACACATCAAGACTCTTCAAGCTTCTAGAACCTTCCGCAAGGTTCCGCTTTCTTTCGGAGCGTTCCACACGCTTCCGGAATCTTCCGCCGTGTTCCACAAGCTTCCAGCATGTTCCACATCCTTATGAAATTCTCCGCCATATTCCAGATCACTCTGGATAACGCTGGACTCTGCTGGATTAATTCGGAACACTCCTGATACATCCTGATCACTCTGAAATGCTCCATATTGATCCCCCTCGCTCCCATGAGCTCTGCTCTCTTCTAGGGAGCGCGTACGGTCTTCGGAGGCAACTTGGTCACAGACCGTGACACATGCACGTTGTTAAGGACGTGCAAAGGGTCTGCTAGTGGACGTGCACAATCCCACCCTTGCACGTCCTTATGAACGTGCATGCACGTCCTTAAGGACGTGCAAATCCTTAATCTGGATTTGCGGTGTATATATCAACACCCATAAAAATTGGCCGTCCTATCCTTCATCAAATAAAATTTATACTGATATATGTACCCTAGACTTCAGAATTCCATGCCTTGTATGCCAATTAACATGCCTTTTTGTTTATTTCTACTCAAAGAAAGTTGATCTTGTTATAATCTCCAATATAAAATGTAGCAGGGTCGATCCATCGATGAGAATGCAATTGGTGGTTGTGCTCAGCTGGTCTTTGCTCCAATTGATGAATCCTTAACCGATAATGCTCCTCTGCTTCCATCGGCTTTCCTTGTCATTCAACTGGACCCCAAACAGGTTAGTGATTCCATGCTTATTAACTGCTTTTGCCTGTCATTCCCGTTGCTCTCTCTTCCACTTTTAGTGAATTTTCGAGTGTTTGGGAATGAAATTAGAAGAAGTTGAAGCACCTAGGTTTTTTAATGGATGATCTTCTCCTGAATTCTAATTACACCTGATCTGCGCGATAAAATTAGAGTTAGGTTGCTCATTTCATCAATCCAAACGCAGTGGTAATTCTCTTGACTACTGAAAAAAGTTGCTCGTTTATGAATTATGATCTAAATGAGCTTTATCCATTGATTACTGAAAAAAGTTGCCTGTTTGTGGATTCATATTTTTTGGTTTACTGGTTTATGTTTGTTAACTTATTGCAGGATGATCTTTGGGTATACATATCCATCCTATGAGTACTTTACACTGTGGAGAGAAATAAGCTAGAGATTAAGCAACTGCGATTTTGGTGTCAGTATTGGTATGCTGCAATTTGCCAATGCAATTGACATCATAAGGAACTGAACTTAAGTTATAGCCTTTAACTAATGTTCCAGAATATGCAATTGCAGAATGAACAAATGGGGATAGTTGGATCTGAAATAGAAGCATATGCAATTGCAGATGCCATGTCGGTAAGTTGATAATCATGCCTTTTCATTTAATTTGCTCTCCTCAAAATTGTGCCTCAATGTGTATGTTGATATACAATTTCTTTCAGACAGCTCAAAGTTTGTCCTTTTTAGTAGATGTTGTCATGCCTTACTTGTCTCATTTTAACACATTCTGGCTGCAACTATCAGCAATGTCTCTATTTCTCTATTTCTAATCTATTTTTTTACAGAAAGAAATATTAGTATTTGTTAGGTGCAAGGCGAAAGACCTGATATATCTGTTATGCACCTCAAGCATTTTGTTTTTTGACTGCTTCCGATCCGTATCTTCTGCTAAGTTATCATCTCTGAATGTCAACAGAAATTAGCAGGTATGTCATCTGGTGATTACCTTTCACACATTCATGCTCCAAGATTTGACAGCGTTCAACTCTGATCTGATGAATGCAGTAGATTGCAGTAGCAGGTATGTCAATTCCTCTTTGCAGAATACACTGAGCAGGTGGTACTGAAGATGAAAACAATAGATGACATTTCCCCGAGTCTCAATGCCATAACATATCTATTTGATGATGATAATCAAAGACAAGAAGTATCTCATTCTGTTGATTATAATCATAAGGATCCGGAACCATGTCCTGTAGATGAAAAGGATTATGGAGCTAATGTCGTTGACGCTGAATGTATTGATGATGCATATGAATATATAGGATGCAACATTGAAGATGAACATACAAACGCAGTTGATCAGGACCCTGTCATTACATATTCATTTCTTCCAGACCATTACGAGGTGAGTGTTGTCTTCCAGTGCCATTCTTGGGGTATTACTGAAAATATTTTCTGTAAGTAATTGAAGATGCAATATTGTACCAATTCCATGGTGACATTTTCCAGAGAAACAATGATTATCATTGTTTGAGATGATTTCTTTTCTTTGATTGTAATGGATTTGATACGAGCTTGTAGTTATTGGATTCAATGCCGGTACGTACAATGCAATAAAATAACATCTAAAGTTTCAAGTTTGGGATCTTACTAGGCTTGATTGATCCCATTGAAAATCAGTAAATTGCTTTCTTAGTTTTTTCCTTTTTATTTTCAGTTTATTAGCTCATCTTTATGGTAGTTTTTAATCCATGATCAAATGTTTTAAATCTCACTTATTGAACATATCATGGAGAAAAGGAAGCGAATGGAGATTCAAGAGCTATCCTATTGAAGACTTAGCATTGGCCACCATTACAATCCCTCCGAGATAACTTATCTCGGAATCGTTGGATGAAACCCCAATGAGAGTAGTTTCTCTCCATCATCCGGACGATGTTGATATGGTTGAGAAATGTGAAAAGGTTGAAACGTATCTGGTTCTAAATCTTGAAATAAGATCTTTTGCAATAAAAAAAGTGAATCATTTCATCTGTGTATTCATCTCATGTGATTTTAATGATATTCACATTTATTGATGAAACACTTGGTGTGGGTGCACACTTGATTTCATTATCCAAATAGATACTCCATGTTAGATTAGCTTTCAAATTGCAATTGGTGTGGGTGTACACTTGATTCCATTAGCCAATTAGATACTCCGTGTTGGTTAGCTTCCAAATTGCAATTGTTAGACGACTTTAAATTTGAATAAGTATTGAGGACAATAAAATGTCACCACAAATAATTACATCAATGAAGTGTAATCACAAATGTGTTATCAGTGAATAAAAGTAGAATCAATGGAAATATATTGATTTACAATTGATTAATTAAAAAAGTTGCATCAAACGATTTAATTAAAAAAGTGACATCAAATAATTATATGAAAAAAATAGCATCAAAAAACACTACTTTGAAAAAGTGGCATCACATTAAAGAAAAAAAATGTCATTGAAAAATGGCATGAAAACACTACGTGGTGCCAAAAAAATGACATAAAAAAGTGGCATCAGTGGCCAACGGTAAAAAATGGCATCACAAAAATGTCATTATAAAATAAAATAAAACGCGATGGAAAAAAAAGACCTAAAAAAAGTTGATACGGGGTTAGCCGTAGGATGGCCCGATCTTCGACAATCAAACTAGAATAACAAGAACGGAAGCAAACGACTCAAGAACAAGACAAAACGCAGCAAGACTCGAACAAAGAAACAATAAAGACTCGACCGATAAGGACTGATTCGAACTAAAATAGAACGAGGCAAAGACCCCAGGCCTCCTAAGAGGGTAGGAACCAAATACCAACGACTATAAAGCCCGCTTCTACAACCTTACACAACCAAGCGGACAACTTGGAGGCACAAGGAGGGGACTTGTGATTACCTGGATCACCAAGCTCTCGCGAGGTTGACGAACTCAAAGCAAACCAAGTTAGATCTATAACCAATAGTTGCAATCGACGCGCCACGCTTCGAGTCGATTGACTTTCTCTCAATTGTGTTTCACACAAACTGAAATTTTCATAAAAGAGACGTCTGAGTTACAATGGAGGAATCAGCCGTTCTAATATAGAAAACCCTAGGGCTGATTTTAATGAAAATAATAAATATAATAGAAATTAACTTAAATCCCTAAAATACTAAAAATAACTTAAGTAAATAAGATCTCTAAAAATAGCAATAAAAAGAGTTCCAACACTTAAGAATTTCCCGTCTAAAACAGTGACAGCCCAAAGAATGTGATTTTCGGTCAAGCTCTAGGTCGAATCTGGAAAAACCTTCAACAGCAAAGTTGTAGATCTCTTCGTCCTCGTTCCGACAAGGTATGGCACGATCTAATACGATTAATATTGAATCCGTACGACTCATTTTACTGAGACGTCGAAAAGCTGTCAACTGTGCATGAACGAACCCGAAAACGAACGACCCAAGGTGGAGCCTTTTTCTTCCTCTTGAGGATGACATCATTCTCGTGATCTCGAATCATAGGTCCATCCCCAAGTATAGGTGTGTCCGAAGGTGTCTTGGATGGTCCCGCATCATTCCCCCTTTCTTGAAAAGGATTCGACCTCGAATCCAAGCTTGCATAAAATTCCGCAACTGCATCCACACGAGCTCCTGGATCGAATACCTCATGCCCATGGAAACTCCTCTCAAGGCCATTAGAGGTCACTACAACACCAAGAAAAGAAGCTTGATTAGTGCATAATTCATAAGTCATATCATCTTCATAATGTTCTAACTTAATATGCACTGTAGCTTGTTCATTTATCTTTAAGTGTTCATCAAAGGCTAGCAAGTTGTCTTCCTTTTTCAAGGCTGGATTGTCAATGAACTCAAGGCTAGCAATATTAGAACAATGCTCACCATCAACGACCATATTAGAAACATTGCCTTTGTCTAAGCAGTTAGTATGAAACAAATCTTCTCTTTGATTATCATCGCAATGCATAGGTTGAATACTTAAAACTTTATGAACAATCAAAGAATCATCATGCTCATATTCAATGCAATCATCTTTAGAGGCAAGTAAACTAAGATCCTGATCATTATTAACATGCTCATCATTTTCACCACTAGAATTTTCAGATCCATTTTTGCCTAGGTGATTAATCATGAAAGTCTTCTTATTCGGGCAATCCTTCATAACATGTCCTCTACCTTGGCATATAAAGCAAGGTATGTACAAAGGTTGAAGAGTAGAAGAGTTAGGATTACTCCCTTTAGGGCCAGTAGATGCCCCAGACGAATCACGTCCGTTCCAAGGCGCTTTGCCTTTGTCGATGGGCTCCTGAGGCATTCGGCCTTCACTCCTCCCTTGGGGTTGGCTTGCTCTCTCCCTTGAGCCGCCATCAAACCTCCTTTGGGGCTGCTGCACATGGCCTTGGTGCCACCTTTGGAGTTGCCCACTCGACATTCTACCACCTTGGCTCCTGTATCTAGCATTCCTTTCCACTTTCATAGCTAAATGTAAAAGTTCAGTAGGCGTAAGGAAAGTAATTAATTTCATGAGCTAATTAAGGCGGGGTGCAATATTCTAAGAAACCTAGCATTAGTATCTTCATAGGGTTCAACTACACTAGCTCTAGCCATGGTTTCTTGCATTGCATAAAAGGTTTCCTTAACAGTTTTGCTACCTTGCTTAAGATTTTCTAATCGTTGTCTAAGCTCGCTAGCATAATGTGGAGGGGCAAACCTACTTCTCATAAGTGCTTTTAATTGAATCCAAGAAGCGACAGGGGCATCAAGGGCTCTTCTTCTTTCTTTAACTAGATTATCCCACCAAATTAAAGCAAAACTTTGAAATTCTAGGGAAGCTAGTTGCACCTTTTTATGTTCAGAGAAGTTATGACAAATCCATATTCGATCCATTTTAGTTTCCCAATCAATATATGCATCTGGATCGGTGGTACCATAAAATTGAGGGATCTTTACCTTTACCTTACCTATGCCATCTTGCGTAGGCTCTCTAGATGCTCGATAGTGGTATCGACCTCCTCTATCATTTCGTCCAGGACGTTGCTCCCAATAATCATCCTCTTGGAAGTCGTCGTCGTCCTCTGAAAAGTAGTACTCTTCTTGTTGTAGTTGCAAGGTAGACCTTAAAAAAAATTATGGTTTGGGAGGTATGTGTTTGAGACTTTCGACTAGGGCTATATGATTTCACCAAAATTGGTCCTTGAAAGTTCTTGCACTAGATCTCAACAATTCTCTTTTTTTTTTTTTTTTGAAAGCTTACTTTTGCCCCTAGTGAATTTTATCCTCCCAGGACTAAGCTTTGAATGTAATTTTTTTTTTTAAACTTCGGACTGTTTTTTTTTTTACCTAATGCAAGAAACTTAACAATGAAATAAAAAGGACTCTTGAAATTTTAAACTATGGTGAAAGAAAATTAAAATTTATGTATAGCCCTAATGAAATATATATAATGGAGGTTTGGCTAATATGGTAAGTATATCTATCTAAGCCTTATATAATTTATGATAGAAAATATAAAATATATCTACCACAAATTTCAACAAATTAAATAAGGCAACTAAATAGATAAACAAAGATGTAACAAGATAGCCAAAGATAGAAAGCAAACTAGGGTTTGTGAAAACTTGCAAGGGTGCGTATGCCGACTAGGATTGAAACAAATTCCTTAGTTACAGGTGCCGACTAGGATTTGATTGCAAATTTGCAATTGCAAATTGATATCACGTACTGTTGTCGGTATACAAAGGAGGGTCTCGGCTTAAGGCTGTGTTTGGGCTAATGTGCAACACAACAATCACAAACAAAGGATTAGTAGCAATCAATTCAAAAATTCGAGAAGTAAAAACCAAGAACAAGAAAGACTCTTTTTTTTTTGTAGTTTTGTGTTTAGAGAAACAAAAGACACAACTTTGATGTCGGAAACCAAAGCTCTGATACAAATTTGATACGGGGTTAGCCGTAGGATGGCCCGATCTTCGACAATCAAACTAGAATAACAAGAACGGAAGCAAACGACTCAAGAACAAGACAAAACGCAGCAAGACTCGAACAAAGAAACAATAAAGACTCGACCGATAAGGACTGATTCGAACTAAAATAGAACGAGGCAAAGACCCCAGGCCTCCTAAGAGGGTAGGAACCAAATACCAACGATTATAAAGCCCGCTTCTACAACCTTACACAACCAAGCGGACAACTTGGAGGCACAAGGAGGGGACTTGTGATTACCTGGATCACCAAGCTCTCGCGAGGTTGACGAATTCAAAGCAAACCAAGTTAGATCTATAACCAATAGTTGCAATCGACGAGCCACGCTTCGAGTCGATTGACTTTCTCTCAATTGTGTTTCACACAAACTGAAATTTTCATAAAAGAGACGTCTGAGTTACAATGGAGGAATCAGCCGTTCTAATATAGAAAACCCTAGGGCTGATTTTAATGAAAATAATAAATATAATAGAAATTAACTTAAATCCCTAAAATACTAAAAATAACTTAAGTAAATAAGATCTCTAAAAATAGCAATAAAAAGAGTTCCAACACTTAAGAATTTCCCGTCTAAAACAGTGACAGCCCAAAGAATGTGATTTTCGGCCAAGCTCTAGGTCGAATCTGGAAAAACCTTCAACAGCAAAGTTGTAGATCTCTTCGTCCTCGTTCCGACAAGGTATGGCACGATCTAATACGATTAATATTGAATCCGTACGACTCATTTTACTGAGACGTCGAAAAGCTGTCAACTGTGCATGAACGAACCCGAAAACGAACGACCCAAGGTGGAGCCTTTTTCTTCCTCTTGAGGATGACATCATTCTCGTGATCTCGAATCATAGGTCCATCCCCAAGTATAGGTGTGTCCGAAGGTGTCTTGGATGGTCCCGCATCATTCCCCCTTTCTTGAAAAGGATTCGACCTCGAATCCAAGCTTGCATAAAATTCCGCAACTGCATCCACACGAGCTCCTGGATCGAATACCTCATGCCCATGGAAACTCCTCTCAAGGCCATTAGAGGTCACTACAACACCAAGAAAAGAAGCTTGATTAGTGCATAATTCATAAGTCATATCATCTTCATAATGTTCTAACTTAATATGCACTGTAGCTTGTTCATTTATCTTTAAGTGTTCATCAAAGGCTAGCAAGTTGTCTTCCTTTTTCAAGGCTGGATTGTCAATGAACTCAAGGCTAGCAATATTAGAACAATGCTCACCATCAATGACCATATTAGAAACATTGCCTTTGTCTAAGCAGTTAGTATGAAACAAATCTTCTCTTTGATTATCATCGCAATGCATAGGTTGAATACTTAAAACTTTATGAACAATCAAAGAATCATCATGCTCATATTCAATGCAATCATCTTTAGAGGCAAGTAAACTAAGATCCTGATCATTATTAACAACATGCTCATCATTTTCACCACTAGAATTTTCAGATCCATTTTTGCCTAGGTGATTAATCATGAAAGTCTTCTTATTCGGGCAATCCTTCATAACATGTCCTCTACCTTGGCATATAAAGCAAGGTATGTACAAAGGTTGAAGAGTAGAAGAGTTAGGATTACTCCCTTTAGGGCCAGTAGATGCCCCAGACGAATCACGTCCGTTCCAAGGCGCTTTGCCTTTGTCGATGGGCTCCTGAGGCATTCGGCCTTCACTCCTCCCTTGGGGTTGGCTTGCTCTCTCCCTTGAGCCGCCATCAAACCTCCTTTGGGGCTGCTGCACATGGCCTTGGTGCCACCTTTGGAGTTGCCCACTCGACATTCTACCACCTTGGCTCCTGTATCTAGCATTCCTTTCCACTTTCATAGCTAAATGTAAAAGTTCAGTAGGCGTAAGGAAAGTAATTAATTTCATGAGCTAATTAAGGCGGGGTGCAATATTCTAAGAAACCTAGCATTAGTATCTTCATAGGGTTCAACTACACTAGCTCTAGCCATGGTTTCTTGCATTGCATAAAAGGTTTCCTTAACAGTTTTGCTACCTTGCTTAAGATTTTCTAATCGTTGTCTAAGCTCGCTAGCATAATGTGGAGGGGCAAACCTACTTCTCATAAGTGCTTTTAATTGAATCCAAGAAGCGACAGGGGCATCAAGGGCTCTTCTTCTTTCTTTAACTAGATTATCCCACCAAATTAAAGCAAAACTTTGAAATTCTAGGGAAGCTAGTTGCACCTTTTTATGTTCAGAGAAGTTATGACAAATCCATATTCGATCCATTTTAGTTTCCCAATCAATATATGCATCTGGATCGGTGGTACCATAAAATTGAGGGATCTTTACCTTTACCTTACCTATGCCATCTTGCGTAGGCTCTCTAGATGCTCGATAGTGGTATCGACCTCCTCTATCATTTCGTCCAGGACGTTGCTCCCAATAATCATCCTCTTGGAAGTCGTCGTCGTCCTCTAAAAAGTAGTACTCTTCTTGTTGTAGTTGCAAGGTAGAGCTTAAAAAAAATTATGGTTTGGGAGGTATGTGTTTGAGACTTTCGACTAGGGCTATATGATTTCACCAAAATTGGTCCTTGAAAGTTCTTGCACTAGATCTCAACAATTCTCTTTTTTTTTTTTTTGAAAGCTTACTTTTGCCCCTAGTGAATTTTATCCTCCCAGGACTAAGCTTTGAATGTAATTTTTTTTTTTAAACTTCGGACTGTTTTTTTTTTTACCTAATGCAAGAAACTTAACAATGAAATAAAAAGGACTCTTGAAATTTTAAACTATGGTGAAAGAAAATTAAAATTTATGTATAGCCCTAATTTAATATATATAATGGAGGTTTGGCTAATATGGTAAGTATATCTATCTAAGCCTTATATAATTTATGATAGAAAATATAAAATATATCTACCACAAATTTCAACAAATTAAATAAGGCAACTAAATAGATAAACAAAGATGTAACAAGATAGCCAAAGATAGAAAGCAAACTAGGGTTTGTGAAAACTTGCAAGGGTGCGTATGCCGACTAGGATTGAAACAAATTCCTTAGTTACAGGTGCCGACTAGGATTTGATTGCAAATTTGCAATTGCAAATTGATATCACGTACTGTTGTCGGTATACAAAGGAGGGTCTCGGCTTAAGGCTGTGTTTGGGCTAATGTGCAACACAACAATCACAAACAAAGGATTAGTAGCAATCAATTCAAAAATTCGAGAAGTAAAAACCAAGAACAAGAAAGACTCTTTTTTTTTTGTAGTTTTGTGTTTAGAGAAACAAAAGACACAACTTTGATGTCGGAAACCAAAGCTCTGATACAAATTTGATACGGGGTTAGCCGTAGGATGGCCCGATCTTCGACAATCAAACTAGAATAACAAGAACGAAAGCAAACGACTCAAGAACAAGACAAAACGCAGCAAGACTCGAACAAAGAAACAATAAAGACTCGACCGATAAGGACTGATTCGAACTAAAATAGAACGAGGCAAAGACCCCAGGCCTCCTAAGAGGGTAGGAACCAAATACCAACGACTATAAAGCCCGCTTCTACAACCTTACACAACCAAGCGGACAACTTGGAGGCACAAGGAGGGGACTTGTGATTACCTGGATCACCAAGCTCTCGCGAGGTTGACGAACTCAAAGCAAACCAAGTTAGATCTATAACCAATAGTTGCAATCGACGAGCCACGCTTCGAGTCGATTGACTTTCTCTCAATTGTGTTTCACACAAACTGAAATTTTCATAAAAGAGACGTCTGAGTTACAATGGAGGAATCAGCCGTTCTAATATAGAAAACCCTAGGGCTGATTTTAATGAAAATAATAAATATAATAGAAATTAACTTAAATCCCTAAAATACTAAAAATAACTTAAGTAAATAAGATCTCTAAAAATAGCAATAAAAAGAGTTCCAACACTTAAGAATTTCCCGTCTAAAACAGTGACAGCCCAAAGAATGTGATTTTCGGCCAAGCTCTAGGTCGAATCTGGAAAAACCTTCAACAGCAAAGTTGTAGATCTCTTCGTCCTCGTTCCGACAAGGTATGGCACGATCTAATACGATTAATATTGAATCCGTACGACTCATTTTACTGAGACGTCGAAAAGCTGTCAACTGTGCATGAACGAACCCGAAAACGAATGACCCAAGGTGGAACCTTTTTCTTCCTCTTGAGGATGACATCATTCTCGTGATCTCGAATCATAGGTCCATCCCCAAGTATAGGTGTGTCCGAAGGTGTTTTGGATGGTCACGCATCAAAAGTGGCATTAGTAGTCAACGGTAAAAATAGCATCACAAAAGAGTCATCATCATTTAAAAAAAATCTGAATAAGGGTCAACGGTCAACTGTTGTCTGGTCAACGGTCAAACAATTGACCATTAACACTCTATATGAAGGGAGGTACATCCCCTCATAATTTTTTCGGATTTTTCGTCTGGTAACCCTGAGGTCTTGCATATTTCGCGTGTTATCCAAATTTTTTACGTATTTTGCCAAATAACCCTGAGGTTTTTTTTTCGCCAAATAACCCTGAGGTTTTATCTTTTTCGCCAAATAACCCTGTATCCCAAATTCACGTTTTGTTTTGTTTTTTTTAATAATTACTTTGTTAAATAACATTTAAAAAAGAAAGAAAATAAAACTACCTAGTTGGTGATTTTGGGAGATTGACCATGGCAAAGAACGAGTACAAATCGAAAAAAAAAACAAATCCGGATTTGTACTGTATTCTTGGGTGGTGGTGTTTGTTTTTGTTGTAGTTCTTGTTACACGACTTAGTTGATGATTTTCTTGTTACGGGACTTGGTTGATGATTTTAGCTTATGTATTGGTTGTATCAAATGCGTCCACTTTGCAAAACAAAAAAGAATCTTACATCCATCAAATTTCAAAACCTACCATTTGTATGTGTTTTCATTCTAGCAAGCAATAAGAAAACTTGCATCATTAGAAGTAAACAGAAGCAATGGTTTCTCAACATCTTAAAGCAATAAGAAATCAACCATCCGCTGCAAAATGGGCTAATGCCGGACAATATTTAGTAGGAAATCCACACAGCCAAGTCAAAAGAAGGCAATCCAAATCAGCCTTAATATAAGAAAAACACAACCAAGTCAAAAGAAAATAATCCAAATCTCAGCCTTAACATAAGAAAGACACCCATGATATGAACGACTATTGAGTTCCCGGATTCCATGGAGTTGAGCACATCACATCTTGGAGTTGTTCTTCATTGTTTGTTTTCTTCTTCTCTTTCTTCCTTTACCGGACAATATTTATTTTCTTTTTTTTTTAAAATATTATTTAACAAAGGAATTATTTAAAAAAACAAACAAAAAAAAAGTTAATTTGGGAGACAGGGTTATTTGGCGAAAAAAATAAAAACCTCAGGGTTATTTGGCGAAATATGTAAAAAAGTTGGGTAGCATACGAAATATGCAAGACCTCAGGGTTACCAGGCAAAAAATCCATAATTTTTTTAAGAGGCTAATTAGCCAATTGGATTTTCATAAAGGTCCAATTAGCTAAATCACCCTAAAATTTAGGGTTTTTCAATTTGGGGATTTTTGGAATGGATTCCAGTTTTATGATTTTCGAATTGAGGTTTGGCTTGCCTCTCTGGTTGCATCCCTATGAGATCCTTGCCATCCCTCTTGCTACTAGATAATATGCAAGGTTGGGTTTTTAATCTTTTACTTACTGTATTGTTATGTAATTTGCTTCTAATTTTTGGGTTTTGATTTCTGTCATGTACAGGAGTGAGAAGTGAAATTTGATTTTTGTCATGTTTACGAGTCAAAGTAGAAATCAAATTTATGTCATGTATTTTAGTCAAAGGCGAAATATGATTTATGTCATACCTTAAAAAGGCATTTTTAGCTTCAAAACCTTTTGTAAATGGGTGACAGATTTTAAAGATCTTAACATGTAGGCAGTTGTGTGGAAAATAAAAATAGAATGAATGATAAACTGATAATGCAAATGAATTGAGAATGTTTTCTTTTTAAAATAAAATTATGAACTGATATTATTTTAACTAAGAGAATATAATTTAGATTTTCGAGAACTGTGATAGAACAACTAAATTGGGATTTTAAAGTATTGTGATGAAACAACAGACCGAGTTCGGATTTTATAGAATTATGGAGTGATGTTCTTTTAGATAATTCAAATTTAAGAGAACAAATTTTTGATTTAGAATTCAGAAGTCAGAATTAGAGACAAACAACTGAATTGAGAATTCAGATTAAGAGAGCGAAATTGTGATAAAACAATTGAATTCAAATTTTAGAGAATTATGATAAAATAAGTTAATTAAGATTTTAGAGAATTATGGACTGATGTTCTTTTGGAGAATTCATATTTTAGAGAATTCGAATTTAAGAGAGCGAATTGTGATCGATAATTCAGAAAGAACAAGGATCACCTAGACCCAATTGAGAGTGTGTCTTGTAGCACTGTGTCAAGCATAGGGAGGTTGAGGAACTATTTGCTTCCTTGGCTTACTTTACAACTGATTAGGCGATCATTTTTTGAATGCTTTTGCTTCTGCGTCGACAATCAGATTTAGACTATTTCTTTCGATTCCTGCAATACATGATGAAAATTTAGGCTTGAATCTTGCTTGTGAGATTGTCTTGGAACAGTATTAAACTGAATTCCTAATGTTTCATTTCCTTGCAACTCATATGTTTTGTCCTGGTAATTTGATGGTTTAATAAACCTTGTGGTGGGTTATAGATGAAACAACATTAAGGAGTTATCAAAGGTTACTCTACATAAATGATTTTTTTGTATAACCTTGCTTTCATTTGTTTGAAGCCGATAACTTGTAGCAGCTAGCACACTCCTTTTCTCTTCTAAAAAGCTTTAGTTCCAGCAAGTGTCATTACCATGTTTGGATTTCTTGGGATGAAAAAATAGGATTAATTTCATCGTGTGTGTGTCTATCTATCTATCTATCTATCTATCTATCTATCTATCTATCTATCTATATATATATATATATATATCATTTTGGTGTTGAGAATATTATCTTTGCCCATTATAATATTCATTGGTCATGCATTAAACATAAACAAAGAGTTTATAACCTTTTGTTTTGAATTATTTTGCCTATTAGCTCAACCAGTAGAGTATTGTGCTTAGGCACAAGATGTGGGTTTGAATCCTACACAGGCCACAAATACATTAGAAATTGCATCAAGGTCATCATATTGTAGTCTTGAATTTCAATTAATCTTCAAAAGATATAACACATCATCACACACAAGTTGTCCATGCTGCCATTTTTCAAGCTCCAATTACTGACCAGAGCAACACTTCCTCAAACAGCTGCAATGATTGATTTGACTTAAAAATGATTAGTGAAGGCAAAGAATGGGAACAAATACCCTGGGATTCACAATTTTAGATAGCTATGCAATTTTATTCACGTTTTTAGATAGCATGTATGAGATTTGAACCCCCATCTTTGTGTCTAAGCACATTGCTCTACCATTTGAGCTAAAAGGATTAAATTTTCAAATATTTCAGGCATATTAGAAGCATGCACACAACACAACAGGACAACAAAGTGTAATCTGAATGAAACTAAAAAACAAGTATATAACTAACAAATATGAAATTTGCGCACATGGAATTTTGTTTGTCGATTGGAGAAGTAATTTGACAAGGGAAACAAATGAATATATATATATATATATATATATAACCATATCACGGAAGTAAGGTAAGAACACAACTATATATAACAAAAAAAGGCAAAGAAATATGTTTGTTATCACCTTTGTTTTCTTAGCAGGGCTTGAGGTCAACAATCGTTTTTATCTCGTTTGCATTACCAACAACAAACAAAGCACAAAACTAATGATTTGCAGTTTTACTTTTACCTCGATTCATTTCTTCCTTGGAGGTCTTTTCATGATGTATTTCCTGCATTCCCATCTCCTATAAACAAAGCACAAAACTAATGAGTGTCAAACTACATGAGACCTACTGGTTCAATCAAAGGTTCTATGACATTACTTTTTCCCCATGAGATCAATGCATTTCTTGGACCATTCTGTCATCAGCTATTTCTTTGTTTTAAATTTTTCATATTTCCTAACATGATTTTGGAAAGTACATGAAAACATACATCTCATCTCATACTGAACGAGTGTAAGTAAATTATATACTATATAGCCTCAACATTCTGTGACATTACTTTTCCCCCAAAACAAATGTCAATATGCTTGGTACAACAACAACGTGCCCAGTATATCCCGCTTAAAGCAGGGTCTAGGGAGTCGAGTTGTACGCACCATTTCCCCGACTAGGTCGAGAGGGTGTTTCCTAGTGACCCAAGACAAGTCCTCGAAGACAGGACAATACTCCACACCAGAAACAACCACAAGAAAATAAGGAAAAAACAGACAACACACAAGAGTTAAGAAAAATAAGATGCGCATAAACAAGATGAGACGGTAGGAAAGCGCGATGCTAGAAACATTGCACACTACTAGTTTTTGACAATTCTAATAGCACTCCTCCACTGAACTCTATCGTGTGACATCTCCTCAGTGAGTCCCAAAACAGTCAGGTCTTGTCGAATCACTTCACGCCAGCTCTTCTTTGGACGACCTCTGCCCCGCCGGACACTATCGATAGCCAAGTGTTCACATCTGCGCAATGGCGCACTCGGATCTCTCCTCTGAACATGTCCATACCATCGCACTCTCGCTTCCCACAACTTAGCCGGAATACTAACCACTCCTACCCTTTCTCTGATAGCCTCGTTTTTTATTCGTCGTGTAAGGTGACCCCACACATCCATTTGAGCATCCTCTTCTCCGCCACCATGAGTTTCTGTTCTTGTGCCTTAATTGTCACCCAACACTCTGCCCCATATAATAAAGTTTGTCTCACCACCACTTTGTAGAACTTACCCTTGAGCTTAAGTGGGACTTTTCTGTCACATAAGACTCCTGATGCAGCCCTCCATTTCTGTCAACCTACTTGAATCTGGTGCTTGACGTCCATGTCTACCCCTCCATCGCTCTGCATCACAGATCGTAGATACATGTGAAGCGTTCAGGGGATTTCACCTATACTTATTACCTCATTTGTGATGACATAATACTTTAAAATACCTATAAGCCTTAACCTAGGTTGTGCGCTTATTAGTTCAAGTGATCAGGGTTGTGAGTTTAATTCGCAATGAATTAAGTTACTGTTCAATCGTCGTTCACAGAGGAAGCTATGCGGGGTTGTTATCCCAAATGACGTTCTTCTCCGACCAAAGATCTTTAGAACTCAACTCCATAGTTTTGAAGTCCGGGGGATAACCAGAGCTCTTATGCTTTTCTATCTTCGGAATCGGATCCCTTACTCTAAGATCGGACAAGTGAGCAGTTGGCTGGTACCCTCGTGGTTCTATGTAGGACACGTGTAGCACATGCCCACACGCTAAGGGGCATAGGCAATACACGTGTATCCATTAGAGGCGAGGTGCTTGAGCCAGCGAGCTGCTTGCTAGGACTTCGGAGGCTTACGAGATATTTTGGAAAGTTCGCTCTGATTCCTATACTGGATTTGAGTCGCGAGAGAAATGAAGGTTAATATTAATCGTGAACACTAAGCTTAGTCCTTCGGACTTGATTAGATACCTTGCTCGCGTAGTACTAATGGTGGGACCGACCATCCTCTTGCGTTGGGTGACCCATTTATGGCCCCACAGGGATCTATAAGTGGGTTTTTTATCCTCGCTCCTCCTCATTCCACATTTCTGAATTTCCAAAGAGGAGGGAAGAGAGAGGGAATTTCAAGGGTTTCTTGTGTTTTTCGAAGAACTGAGATCGGAGTTAGGTGGCGGTTCGTTCCCAGTTCCCTAAGCTTTTCAGCGCTTCCCTCTCGCAGTTGCTCAAGTAAGTTGAATTTGATCTTTCCTTTGCCCTTTTTAATTTCCAAGTTTGCGCTATCCTCTCTAGATTTTTAGGGTTAGCCGGAAAAACTGAAACCAGTCGCGGTTGCTTCATCCCTGACTTTCCCCTTTGTCTCCTTAGTCGTAACTGACCTTTGTGGAGTAGCAGACGGGTGGTTACTAGTGGTAGGGTGGTGTCGAGAGGGGGTAGTGTTGTATTTTGTGTTTTCCGGACGACCTCCGGTGGTCTTTTCGGACTTCGTGGAATACCTCCGACGATAAGGGGCGGAAGAAACCTTTCGACTCCCCTCTTTTCAACGTCCAGTGGGGGGAAGGTGTCTTTTCAACGTCCCTTCGGGGGGGGGGGGGCGCGTGAGGCGCCAACATAAGCCTTTAAGAGGGCTTTTTGGCGCCAAATTTATTTACTCGCGATGTTGAAAAGGTAGTTTCCCCCTTGTTAATTTTTCCTTTTTCTTGCATCTTTTCCAGGGGATTTGTCCTTTGTCTTTAGAATTAAGATGTCGCAGGAGAGTGATAGTCAGAATCGTAGTGTGAGATATAAATATGAAGAAGTCAGTTCCTCGCGTACCAGTTCTCATGCAGATGTTAGTTCGGAATCCGCGGCGAGTCCGGCTTCTCTTCCACCAAGTAACAAACTCTGCGAGGAGAAGAGAAAAAGGGCGAACCCCGGAGATGGTCCTAGCGCGAAAATGCGGAAGATGGTGGGAACCATTAAGCGCCCTCTAAAAAGAGACAACCCCGAGTATTGCCATACCTCGGAGTCCATAAATGACCCGGGAAGGGGCGAGTCGTCTCGCGTACCCAAAGAGTCTAAAAAACCTACCCGAGTGGTTCCGAGTGACTTCGCCTTACCTCCCTATGATCGAACGGAGGTTGGTAGCTGTAGTTTTTGTGAAGGTCATACTTTCGCGGCGACCCCTCCTCCTCCAACCATATGCTTGGATCGCGTAGCTCCTACCGTACCAAAAATGCCGGGTGAGGAGTCGATCTTAGATGTTAAGCACCTGGAAGAGGTGGCGAGGCTCTACCCATGGCCGGCTCGGGTGGAAATAGGTCTGGCCGTTTGTGGTGGTGGATGCTTGAATGAATATAAGGACCATGTTGTCGTTCATCACTACAAAAAATAATGAAATTTGCTACACTTGGTAGCTTCGGCAGACATGTGGCGTAGCAATTGGTACCCTTTTGCTACGACACTAGCTACGGTAGGCATTGCATCAGGAAAAATAACCAAAACAGTAGCTTCGGGGTAATATTGCCGTAACTAAACACTTAAGGGTTCATTTGGTTAGCAACTGAAAAACCCAGGAAGTAGAAAAACCCAGGAAGTAGATGAAATATATTTGTTTGGTTGGAGTTTTAGTCACAGGAAAACTCAGGAAGTTAAATTCACAGGAATTTAAATTCCTCCATTTCAATGGAATTTAACTTACCTACTTCCCCCTAGGTAAGTTCTAATTCCACCTTTTATAAAACGAAATTTCCAATTTCCCTATTTTAATTCCTACCATTTAAAATCCAACCAAACATATTTTTCAATTCCCAGAAAGTGCAATACGTGGGAATTGAATTCCCGGGAAGTAACTTCCTGGAAATTGTTCTTCCCGTGTTAAACCAAACGAACCCTAACAAAAAAAGAATTTGCTACGGAGGGTAGCAATGGCAAGGCAATGCTCCTTAGCTAAAGAACTTTTAAAAAAAACACAATTAAGAACAGAACTCTCGGCATCTCTCTAATAAAAAAAATGGGAACGCTGCTCTGAGTGCTCTCACCATTGTCATCCCCAACCCTAACCAGCTCGAAGGTCGACGTCTTCTCCCTCCATAACCTGCGGTAAAGATTGTAGAGCGAAGGTCGCCGGTGGAAAAGACTGTAGAGCGAAGGTGCCGGTCTCGAAGGTCGTCGGAGACTCCTGCAGCAGGTACTCATCCCAAGCTCTTTGTTCGATTTTGTGTCGAAATAACAGGTAATCTATCGAATTTGTGGGTTAGGGTTTAATGTGGGGAAAGTGGACGGGTTTGTTCGATTTTGTGTCAAATTACCAGCTAATCTTTCGAATTTGTTCCGAATTTGTTCGATTTTGTGCCATCTCTCTCCCTTATTTCTTAGATCTAGAGTTGTTCAATTTTTATTTTTATTTTTTGGAGTGTGTTTTGATGTTGATTTCAGAATGGAGGTGGTGAATGAGTTAGTGCTTGATACCCGTTTAGGGTTAGGGTTTATAATTTGGGGGAAGTGGTCGGGTATGCTTGGATATTTAGGGTTTGATTTTTCTAAAAAGAGTGATCGAATTTGCTCTGGATTTTTTCTATTTTGTGTAATTTCTTTCTTCCTTATTTCTCATATCTAGAGTTATTCAATTTTTTTTATTCTTTGCAGTGTGTTGTGATGTAGATTCATTTGGGGAGATTTTCGCGGATTTGCAGAAGCATCCTTATACAAAGGTAATGGGTTGAATCTAAAACCTATTTTAGTTATTCTTTCTCTGAGATTCTGGTTCTGATGTAGATTCATGTGCTTGACCTTTATCAATAATCAAAATTCCATGGGAATGAACTTTATTTCATAGACCAAAAGAGGGAAAAAGTTTGTTTGTATTGAATTTATCATAGTAGATCTGTAGACTGTAATCAAATGGTTCTCTAGAACAAATTTATTGAAGCGCTTTGAGAGATCACTGTACAACTATTTTCAACTGTTACATAAGCAGCTTCCATCTAATTTTGGTATCCCTTGCTAATACATTTAAAATAAATGTTTTCAGCTTGTTGACGATGTCACTTCAAGTAAAGACGTCAATCGTTCTGGTAACAGTAAGAAGCCGGAGTCCAGTCATTCATCAGGTGATGGCGCCTCCAGGGTACCAAATGGACAGCCGGGACAGGTATTTTCCTTGATGATTTCTATTGAGATTACACATCTATGCAAGGAGATACGTATTCATGAAAATATTATACTTACTTTCATAGGTCATGAAAATTGTGATCGTGGTGGGTTTTGGACTTCTTGTTCTCTTCACCAGGAAAAGAAAGCCAAGGTACATCTCATTTTTATTCTCATCTTTCTAGCTTAGTATGAAAATTTTGATATAGATGCCCACATCTTCCAGATTTGATGATGCGAAATACAAGAGAAATGTTACAGCTTGATCAGCATGAACACTGATTTATTTTATTTTTAATTTCAGATGATACAACCTTCGCGAAAATCTTTGTAATCATCTCCAAGGGGGTTCGCCTGTTCTGAAACTTTCGCTCTTTTCATGCTTATTATACGACGAAGAGCATACTTTTCTTCCTTATGATGTACACTTGCAACTGGTTTTCATTTGGGATTTTATGCCCTTGATTTCAGCCCCGAGACGTTGGGTACCTCTTGGTTTCACATTCGTGGATCAGCACCTTCAGGTATTATGTGTTTGTTCTCTAGGTTGCCACATCTCATTCTGTCTCCTCTTTGGGTCGTTGGACTTGAACCCTACTATTTTCATTGCCTATTGATTAAGTTTTGTGTGTTGCTTGCTGCTATTCTCTTATTCCATCTTCTTGTTTTCCTTTTCTTCGTTTGTCTTTGACTACTACCAATTACGGTAAGATTTCAGGCCTAATTTCTCATTCATCTTCTGTTTTAGTTTCAGCTGTTTTCTAATGCATTTGCAGTGTTGCTTATTAGTTTAGTCACCCCTAATCGCTTTTGCTATCAATTGGTGCTCTGCTGCTGATGTTATTATTTGTTAGTTTATATATACGACATATAGAAATTGCAATCTTATCCTACTGACTTCCATTCTCTTATCTATCTTTTGTTGCTTATGTAGAAAAGGTGCTGCAATAAAATTGCCCAATGTAGGCTCAACTGATGCGTATCATATTAGTTTTCCTTGTTTGGTTATGTTGGCATTGCTAATAAAAGAGAAAGTATTTATATGGGTGGGTATGTGTGAGAACCATGACAATGTTGACTACTGCACTTATTTCCTAGGTTATTTAGTGGAAGCATTTCATTACGTTTGGAGATCTGTTGCATTTACATGGGTGCTAATAAGTTGTAATCTTTCCTTGAGAAAATAGAGAATTGCACTTTCATGCTTCCTAGACTCTTCTTTGATCAACATAATTTGTTATTTTTGGCGTCGCTATGCATAATTTGTTACTGACCTAGATTACCTAAGACTGGAATGGGATGATCTGTTAATATATTATTTATTAGTTTCATTTACTTTTTGGGTTTGTTTCTCTTGTGTGTACTACATTACCCTTTGTCCTACCATAATTAACTTCTCTTCCCTTCAATAATGCACATATACAGGATAATGTATCCTCTATGAGTTATGGTCAGCAGCGGAAATGCATGCTTTGGTTGTTTTGTCCAAATAGCTATTGGTGAGCCCATTTAAATCGCTAAACATTTTGTTGTCTAATCTAAATGTGTCTAACTGAACGGAGGTGCTTCTAATTTTTCACTCCACTTAGTACCCTCCTAAGACCCTATCTGCGTTAGTGCACTTCACCCCAATATGAGTAAAATAAAATTGCCCAAATGTATGTCATATGATTTATATTTGTCATGAAATACACCACTTAAGATTTTTGGTAGGCTTTTTCCTTGGGTATTTATCCTTTGTCCACTTTAAAATTAAGTCATAACTAAAAGGATTATTAGTAATAGTTAAAAACAGAGTGAAGAGTAGTTAATAAGGCTGATTTGGTAATTTCAGACCAAGCCCTTGTCCTCTGCAACTGTTTATCACTTCAATCATACTAAACTGATCATTTTCTTCTCAGTTTCCACCAAGAAAATCATTCTTGGTACTGAAAATGGCCAACTCCATGAGATGGTTGTGGATAAGAAGGATAAAATGGAGAAATATATCAAGTTTCTTTTTGAGCTAACTGAACTTCCAGAAGCTATTATGGGTTTGCTAGTAATCCCTCGTCATTTATCACTGAATTATTAAACCTTGTGAAGTTCAAGATGTTTCCATTTTAGATGATTTTGTGATGAAAAACAAGTTTTGAACGGTACCTTCCAGAGTCTTGTCTTTAACAATGTTGCAGTAAATCGTTCATTGACATACTTCTTTCTGTGCAATGGTCATTGGAAGTGTCATCTCGACTTGTATTTTGTAGGATGAGAAGGTAGAAATGCAAGGTAAGGCTAGAAGAAGCTGGAACCTTGGAGAAGTCTTGAAATGGTGCGTGGATGAGTATGGGTAGAGATTATTTTTGACATTTTATTGTATATGTAAATTTTATAATTATGTATATTTATTGTATATAAATTATGTATTTTTTAATAAATAAAAATTATGTATTTTTTGACATTTTATTTTGTATGTAAATACTAAATTTTGTATAATTAATGAAATTTTATTATGTAGGTAAATTGTGGGTATTATTTATTTTTTTAAAAAAAATATTGGACTTTTTAACCCGGGTCTAAAGAATCCGGGCTAAAAAGCAGTATTTTTATTTTATTTTACCCCACACTTTAGCTACGGCTAACTGTCGTAGCTTAGCCGTCGCTAATTTTCTTGCTACGGCTGTTTGCCGAAGCTACCAAATTTTGCCACCCAAAATTCGCTACCCCCCATTTGCCGTAGCTAAGCTGAAGCTAGATGCCTTTTGCCAACCTTTGAAGGCATTTTGCCACGGCTTTTTGCCGAAGCGAATTTCATTTTTTTTTGTAGTGCATCTGGGCAGTTTGCTTCAAGGGTTTCGTCTCCCTCTCCCCCCGCTGTATGTGGATTTTTTAGCTTATATAAACCAATGCCCTACCCAACTTGCTTTTAACGTATGGATGTATTTGGCGGTATATATCATGCGTTGTGCTGCCATTAAGCAAACGCCATCGTTAGATCATCTTTTCTTCGTTCTTTCCTTGAGGCACGGTGAGGGATTGGTGTCTGCCTCCCTGGCTGGGAAGATCGTTGAGAGGTTGTCCAGTAGCCCGGGATGGAGGAAAAAGTGGTTCCTCGTTCGCGATCCAACCAAAACTATCTTGAACTTCGTGATTAAACCTAGCAAGTACGTCGCGCCTGGCGATAAGCATGATGCAACGGATAGGTGGAGAGTTGCTTTTAAGAGGGGGGTTGCGGTTGTACGGGGTTATAGGAAGGTTGTGACCCCGGTTCGCTTGAAAATGGCTAAAAATAGCCTTCCGCATAGGCCGGGTCGGTGTCTAGGAACCTTTTATTCTAAATCCTTTGGTGTTTTGACCGTGATTTTTCTTTCGTTCTGACTTGCTTTAATATTTCCCGCAGATATGGTAGTTAACAAGTCGAAGGTTTCTGCGCTCACGAAGAGGAAAAATGCCACAAGAGGTGGGTCAGGACCGACTCTTACTATCACCCTGCGTCCGGGTGGTGGTCGTCAACATGTTCCCCACGAGTCTCCTATTGTAGCTACGAGTTCAAAAGGGAAAAAACCGGCCGAGGACTAGGAGAGTATTTCGTCCGATGACCAACCGTTGGCGCATCGTGGGCGAAAGCGTCTAAACGAGGGTATAGAGGGCACCACACACCTAAACTCTGAGCCGACTACTCGTGCCGGGACACAAATGATGGCTTACCGGCTGCCTGGGTTTGACCCTATTGATATTAAGAAGTTGGATATTCCTCCGAAGAGTTGTTTGGCCGAAAGAGATTGTCTTCATCATTTGACGGATGAAGAATTAGTTGAACATGGCCGGAAAAGCAGGGGCTGGGTAACCTTCGTCGTGACTTATGCTTTCATTTCTTCTTTCTTATTTTATTTAACTTATGCGTTTTATTTTTATCCGTATGTTGCTGTAGGATAATCTGCAATGGTTTAAAATGGCCTTGCGTTTGAGAAAATATGGTGACACAATGAGGGAGTTGAGGATCAATGTGGCCACTCTGAAGACAAAGGTGGAAAAGTTGAAAGATGCGGAGCTCCGGGAGGTAACCATTGAGAGCCTCAATGATGCTTTGACGAAATCCCAGAAAGATGCAGAAGCCGCAAAGAATGAGCTAGATCTGTCGCGTGTTGAACTTGCGAAAGCTCAAGAGGTGGGGGCCCGGCATGAACTGGAGGCCACGCGTTTGAAAAGTCATCTTAAAGATCTTGAGGGTGAATTAGGGGCAGTTCGCGAGGAGTTGGCTGGTGCGAAGAGCCAACTGGAGCGCTTTGTTTCTGGGGATGAGGCTGTTCTTTCAAAGAAGTTGCTCCATGAGTTCATGCTTAGTGACGAGGGACAGGGGTGGCTATCTGGTTTCCTGGGGGGTGCCGGTCGGGGTTGGCTTGACCATTACCTCAAGACGGATGGAGAGGATGTCCTTTATGACAAGGTCTCCGATGCGTGGATGGACGGGATCATGGGTGGGATCACTCAGAGTGTTAATCGCTTTGCTTATCTCGGCGACGAGGTGAGGATGTTTCCTCCTAGCTACGAGGATGAAGACCTGAAGCTTAAGGATCCTCAGTGCGAGTTGCCTCCCCCCTATGACGCTCCTATTAATGATGCAGCTATCCTTGACCCTCCGCCTGATGGTGAAAAAACCCTTGAGCCTGCTCATGTAGATCGCCCTCCTATTGATGTTTGACTTGGCCGTTTATTCCACTCTCTGTAAAGATATTTTGTTTGTGGGGAAGTTTGAAAACATTTCTACCCGTAGTGAGAGTCTCGTACTCTGTTGCGGTTTGTGTGTTTGTTTGACGAATATTTCCAATCCTATGGTAAGCGATGTCTTATCATGGTTTTTTGTGAATACTTTATCTTTGAACTTACCGTGGTTTTATTTATATCTTTTGCATGTTTTTCTTATTGGCTTGTTCCGCCGATTTTTCCTTATGTTTCGTTATGTTTACATCTTGACCTGTTTGTCTTGTCTACCGCTTTTATTTGCAAGGTAAATTCACGATACCCTTATCCTTCTCCTGTCATTGATCGTTTTATGGAATAAATCGTGAAATGGCAAAAAGTAGGGTTCGCGTATTTATTAGTTGTTATGCAAAATGATAGGCTGAACTTAAGAACTTCTTAGCGATGAAATCTAACAGTTAATATCTTGGAGTATCTTTCTTGTAGTTATATTTCCTCGTAGCATATGTAATCAGGCAGAATATCCCCATTCTCGTCGGGACCTAGTTGCTCTATTGCCACATCAAAGTGGGATTCTCCTTGGTACTCAAAGGTGAGGCGGCTCCGTATTCTGAGGTTCGTAATGTTCGCAAAAGATCGCCATCCTTCCGATAGGGAAAACCAGTCCCCCTCGTCTCGTTCGACTAGGATTAAGAATTCTTGGTTTGAGGGAGAACATAGGTAGATGTGGTTTGTTATTTCCTCCCCGAATTCTACAAAGATATATAGTAGCGGGAGCCTGTGTAAGTGGCTCTCCCTAAGGATTATTCTGGAGAATTTAGGATTTGGAAAAAACATAGTGTTTGTGATGGAATTTGGTGGAGGGGTTTCTGGTGGAGAGGGCTCTCCTGAAACCCTATCGAAACTTGGCATTGTGTTTTTTAGATAATTCAAATTGTACTCCCGATGATTTTATTTATACCAGTTCTACGTGCAGGGGATAGGGACGTTGTTTTTGCAGAGTTATCTCTTTAATTGTGATGAAGCAGGGTGGTGTGTGTTGCTAGTATGTCTTTCGTGTAGCTTAGTGTTTGGATTTTTCCTGTAACTTTTTCCACCGCCTGGACTGAACTTGTCCTTATCAGATGCGATTTGGATGTGTTATCTGATATTTGTTGCCCTCGTGGTTGAACTGAGTGGTGGGCGGTTTGCTTATTATCCAATACCTACTGTCCTCGTGGTAGCACTAAGTGATAGGCGGTTTCCATTGATGTTTTTCTGTGTAGTTAGTATAACAAGGTAGGAAACCCAAAGCTTTTGTTGTAGTTGGCCTATGATAATGATGCATGCGACGCCAGTCGACATTCCCGACGCAGTTTTTCCTCGCGTGAGGGGTTTCACTCGGGATATTGCCGTGGAGGGGCATTTATATAGTCTGGTAAGCTATATTTATGCGATTAGGTGTTTGGTAAATAAAGTGTTTCTGATGTGCTTGCTTTTGTTGCAGCCTTTACCCTCCATATACCGGGATTATGGTTATGATGCCCTTGGACTCGTCCATTTATGGACGCGGTCGGATGAGGAATTTATGGTGAGGGTAGAAGCCTTAGGACCCAACAACTACTAGTTTACAACTGGGTGGCTTGCGTTCGTTGTTTCGAATGAACTTCGAATTGGGACACGCTTGATTTTTGAATATGAAGGACACTCTTGCTTTGATTTTGTTGCTGTGAACCATGGTCCTGATCAAAATGGTGATGTGGACTTCTCAGTTCGGTGCTGAACGTTCCGTTTTTATTATGTTTGCTGTGTTTATATCGCTTTGTCGCCAACGGGTGGTTATGTTTGATGTATAATTATTTATTAAATTATCGTGGTGCTACTTGTTTTGGTGTTATCGTAAACTATGGTCGATCCAATGAACAAGTAATTTCCAGTGTGACGCTTGTGATTAAAAGACTTTAATCTCCAGTGTGATATTCGCGATTAGAAGATTTCAATCTCCAGTGTGTCATTCGCGATTAAAAGATTTCAATCTCCAGCATGAGATTTTGGATTAAATATTTCAATCTCCAGCGTGAGATTCTTGATTAAAAGATTTCAATCTCTAGCATGAGATTTTTTATTAAATATTTCAATCTCCAGCGTGAGATTCTTGATTAAAAGATTTCAATTTTCAGCGTGATATTTGCGTTTGAGAAATAACGATCTACTGTATCCTTAGATGCTGGGGAAGAATAGATCAAGAGATCTCCAGTGCGCTGTTCGTGAATAGAGAAACTTCAATCTCCAGCGTCGTTAGATGCTGGGGAGGAAGAAGTTAGGAGATCTTCCTCGCGTGGTTTGCAAATAAAGAAACTTTATTCTTCAGCATCTTTAGACGTTGGGAATTTTCTTTGAATCGTTATACAAAGGTTGATGACAAATTGAATCTTAAAGAAGCGAAATTTTACTGACAAGCCGAGCTTTTCTTAAGAAATTTAAAATGGAAGAACTTTTCTTATCGAACTGGTCCTGGGATCTAATGGAAACCATTTGCTATTGGACAGTCGTAGTCGCTATCGTAAAGCTCGTCTTCTATGTAGCGGCCTTGCTTGTCGAACAAGTGGACTTCAAACCTTGCTTCTCCCAGGTGGGTGAACATTATTGATGTTTCCAGCTATAGTCCGTGTGATTCAACAAAGTCCCTCCATCCACGTGCCACCTAGTGAGATCCGTAACTGCCTCCTACGATGTGGACAGGGAAATCTTTGACGGCGCGAGTGGACAGAAAGATCTGTTTGGGAACATGGGGTTGGAAGTGTCGATCGAATTCATAAGGCAACATCATGCATATGTATTGCTCGTCCCCTACTAAATAAATATCGAATATAAAGGGATTGTTTGGGCTTTGATTGCTGAGGCTTATTTCCATATTTGTGTTTTTTATGAGAAGGTTGTGCCTGGAAGGGCCGGTAATGAGAAGGTTGTGCCTTTTATGTTTTTAAGGAAGAAGAGCTTTTATAGTGGTTTCGACTGATTTGAAAATGCTTTTGCGGTAAATGACTATTTTTGGATTTAAAATGCGCTAGTGTACTTGGTCTAGTTCTGAAGGGATTCTTTGTCACGTGTAGGACATGCAGAGTATCTTGGGAAATCCTTCTCGCGGATTCTTTGTCTAGTTTCAACGTATGCAATAAATGCTTTAGATGATTTCCAAAGCATGTACCCCTTTTTCTGGGTATAAGAAGGCGTGGTGTTTTGTTGAAATATTTGAAGTTATTGGGTTGCTTTTTTAAGTATTGGTGTTCTGGCAAATGGATGGCGTCTCCCAATTCTAGGATGCGGGATTTTTTCCGTTGGGTTGATGAAGAGGAGATGATGCATCGTCTTGTAATTTGTATATGTTCTTCGTGGTTTATACTTTTTCTTGGGCCTGAACTGCTTATTCAGTGGCAATGCTCTTTTGTATGCAGCCTCTTCCTGATGCTTTTGAGAGGATGTATGGTCATGTTGTAACTGACCATGTCAGTTTAGTTTCTACAAATGGTGAGACCTTTCGTGTTGAGATTTCCAAGGATTGCTCTAATCGTTGGTGGTTATCTGGTGGTTGGAATAGATTTGCGACCAACAACGGCGTTAAGGTTGGAACATCGGTGGTGCTCTTTCAATATGTGGAAGGACATTGCTTCAAAACCCTTGTTCTTGAAGATGAAGATGAGTAGAGCTTTTTGAGTGTTCTGTGATCTTAATAGATATTTTTTTTTATGTTGTGCTTTTATTAACTTTAATCGCACGCTTTGGTATCTGTAATTGCGAATATTTCTGTAATGATATCTCGATGCTTTGAATGATCTGGCCTGGGTTTTTTTGTTTTGTCTTTTTCCGACTTGGATGTGACCTTTGCTAGTGTGATAATGGCGTCCTGGATCGCAGAGTTGGGTTCTGCAATTTTTTGCCACCTGTCTGGCACGCAGTTGGTTCTGAAAATGTTGCTTTGGACCGATATTTGGTGATGAGACAACACTGCTTTGTTTGTTTTACTCGGCCATAAATAGCAGATGTTCGGACTGAAATTTGCGACAGTTGTCCCTAGGCTTCCTTTAATTTAGCATTATTTTTGTAGTGAGGAATCATGACCTCCCCTCCTCCTCCTCCTCGTGACTTTTTCCGTTCCATTGATTCTGAAGAAAAGATGGAATATTTGGTAACTTTCTTTACCCACCTTTTGTAATTTTTGTGCTTCTTACTTGATATTCCGGTTTTGTGGCTTGCAGCTTTTGCCGGAATCATTTGGTGCTCAATATGCTCGCGAGGGATTGACTCATGTGTGCTTGGTCTCTCCCACTGGGCGAGAGTTTTGAGTAAGGGTGTTTCGAGATAGCTTGGGTCATTATATCCTTACCGAAGGTAGGCGTGCTTTTGCTGTGGACAATGGTTTACGTGTCGGGGGGGTCTCTTATTATCTTTAAGTATGAGGGGGGTAGTCGTTTTACAATAATTGTTCAAGAAGCGAACGAATGAGTTTGGCATGGGATTGTACTGCGTAATCCCTTTCGATGTTTTGTTTGCATGTTAGCTTTTATGCGCGTTATATCGGTGTTTTCAAGGTTTGTTTAAATATTGGACTAGAATAGCCCACGCATCCGATCTTAGCGGGTTGTTTTAACGATTGTTTGATGACATAGTTTGAACAAACCTGAATCGTAAATAATAGTAGATCAAAACATAATGTTCTTATTAATTCTCCAGATGATATGGAAACTCGTTGATGTAATTCGCAAACAGAGTGATGGCAGCTAAATTTACTTCTACGAAGTTCTACTTCAAAGGAAGAAAAAACTAGAAACTTTCTATGAGCATTCTCGATTTACCTCCTCCGAGGCCTGGCCGGGATGATCCAAGTTCTGCCCTGGCTCAAGCGGGATCCATTCGGAAGTGGACCTTCTGTGTGAGGAGGAGCCCATTCTGCGTCTACTTCATCCCCTACCGCATCTAGGATATGAACCTCGAAATGAACCCCTCCTTTGTGAATAAAGGTTACAGAGGAACCGACATCGATACTATGTGAGCATGCAAAATCGTTCCATCCGCTGCCCAAGTAAGGAAGCCTATAATCTCCACGAGTAGCTTCTACAGAAAAATCCCGCAAAATTCGGGTTGATAGAAAAATGTTCTTGGGAAAGTTTGGATGAAATTCATCTTCAAAATGCAATGGAAGGGACAAGAGATGTAACTGCTCTGGGAAGCGGATGGGCTCAGAAAATGACCAAACCGCCTAGTTTGATGTAGTCATAAAGAGAGAGAAGATAAGAGTAAAGAAAGTAAGTAAATGGAATGCTCCTCAAATATATTTTCTTTATAAAGGGACGTCTATGTGATCGGCTCAGGATCACGGGGGATAGTAAATAGGGCATCCTGTGTGTCGTGGCAGGATAGGGACGCAATGATCGAAGCAAGTGAAATCGTGACTTTCTTTGCAGACAAACGCAGTGCATGGGGATGCTCATACACCTTGTGATTTTCATAGCAAATTCGGTATAAAAGTCATGATTTTGCTAAAGGTAAAAAACCATTTGTGGAATGATCTCGTGTGGATGTTCTCGTGCGATTGATCACTCGGCCTTCGTCGTTCAAGTTCTTGACCTGAACCCTAATAAGTACAGCCATTATTGGTGAAAAACCATGGGCGAACTTCTTTCGAAGTTATGGGATTCGGCAAGATCAGACCGCTTAGTTTTATTCTCCTTGGAGGCTTACTTGCACATCCCCGTGTTTGAAAGACACGTGATTGCTAAATTTATTCTCCTTGGAGGCTTACTTGCATGCGTATCCGTGCTTAAAGTGCACGCAATCGTTAAATTTATTCTCCTTGGAGGCTTACTTGCATGCGTATCCGTGCTTAAAGTGCACACGATCGCTAAATTTATTCTCCTTGGAGGCTTACTTCCATGCGTATCCGTGCTTAAAGTGCAAGCGATTGCTGAATTTATTCTCCTTGGAGGCTTACTTGCATGTGTATCCGTGCTTAAAGTGCATGCGATTGCTAAATTTATTCTCTTTGGAGGCTTACTTGCATGCGTATCCGTGCTTAAAGTGCACGTGATCGCTAAATTTATTCTCCTTGGAGGCTTACTCGCACATCCCCGTGTTCGAAAGACACGTGATTGCTAAATTTATTCTCCTTGGAGGCTTACTTGCATGCGTATCCGTGCTTAAAGTGCACGCGATCGCTAAATTTATTCTCCTTGGAGGCTTACTTGCATGCGTATCCGTGCTTAAAGTGCATACGATCGCTAAATTTATTCTCTTTGGAGGCTTACTTGCATGCGTATCCGTGCTTAAAGTGCAAGCGATTGCTAAATTTATTCTCCTTGGAGGCTTACTTGCATGCGTATCCGTGCTTAAAGTGCACGAGATCGCTAAATTTATTCTCCTTGGAGGCTTACTTGCATGCGTATCCGTGCTTAAAGTGCACACGGTCGCTAAATTTATTCTCCTTGGAGGCTTACTTGCAGGCGTATCCGTGCTTAAAGTGCACACGATCGCTAAATTTATTCTCCTTGGAGGCTTACTTGCATGCGTATCCGTGCTTAAAGTGCACGCGATCGCTAAATTTATTCGTATCGACAATGGTTCTTGGGTTTCAAACTTTCATTTATATATATGAAGAGGTGTACCCAATCCGGAACCCTGATGACCCCTATACATAGAAAATCTAAGTCACCGAGTTTCTAATATATCTAGCTTTTACGCAAAATATGCCTTGAGCTTCTTGGCATTCCATGATTTTGCGAGGATCGCGTCTTCCGAATTTTGAAGCTTGAAGGAGCCCCTACCTACTTCTTTGTGGATAACATATGGATCTTCCCATTTGGGTTCAATTTTTCCCCCGGTCGTTGCTTGCCGAAGGACCATATCTCCCTTTTGTAGGGGTCGTACAAAAACACGCTTGTTGTATCCTTCTTCCAGGCGACGTTGATACTCATTTGCTTTGAGACAAGCGGTATCCCTTCTTTCTTCACGTAGATGGAGTTCTAACTCAAGGGCCTCGTCGTTGGATTCTTTGCTGAAATCGACAATTCTGGCCGATGGAATTAGCAGCTCCACTGGTATGACAGCATCTACCCCCAAAAGCCATAGCGAATGATGTTTCTCCGGTGGGACTCTTAGCTGAGGTTCTATACGTCCATAGAACCAGGGGTAAGATTTCAGCCCATTCTCCTTTTGTCGTTCCTAATCTCTTTTTTAAGGCATTCAAGATTTGGCGATTCGTGGTTTCGGCTTGCCCGTTGGATTGTGGATAGGCTACTGATGAGAATCGAAAGTCTATACGGAGGCCGGTGCAGAAGTCACGGATTCCCTCGCAGTCAAACTGGGGACCGTGATCTGTGATGATGGCTTGAGGGACCCCGAATCGGCAGACCATATTTTTCCATCGGAATTTATGCACTTTCTCCGCTGTGATGGTGGCCATGGTTTTAGCTTTTACCCACTTCGTAAAGTAGTCTACTATCACAATGACGAAACGCAGCTGGCCTGGTGCCGTTGGGAAAGGGCCCAAAATATTCATTCCCCACATTGCGAATGAACATGGTGCGGAGATGGTTTTTAAAGGATGAGGGGGACGATGATTGAGTGACGCGTGCCGCTGACAAGGATCGCATATATGGATGATCATTTCCGCGTATGCCCTAAGGGAGGGCCAATAATAGCCTAGGCGTGTGATTTTAGACGCTACGGCTCTCCATCCCTGGTGGTTGCCGCAGAGGCCCGCATGAAATTCTTGCACGAGGTTAAGGCCTTCCTGGTTCGAGACGCACAGTAGATCCGGGAGGTTGAAACCTCTTTTGTACAGCCGGCCATCTATGACTCGAAAGCGGGCGGCTCTCCTTCTGGTATTTTGGCTATCATGTACCTCGCCTGTTATTGCCCCTTCAGTTATGTCTTCCAGGAGGGGTATACGCCAGTCGCCGAGGTTAGATATTCTGAATACCCCCTGATGGATTCCTCTGGCATGCCTCTGCTTGATTATCACGTGATCACTTAATCCTAGGGGCAAGGTGGCCCCCATTTTGGCCAATGTGTCAGCGCGCTCATTTTGCTCACGAGGTATGGACGTGATAGAACATTTTCCAAAGGCGGCAGTGAGTATCTTTACACGGGCCAAGTATTCGGGCAGCATCCCGGTCTTCGCTTCGTATTCCCCCTTAACTTGTAGGGCGGCCACCTCCGAATCTGTAAAAATTTGAACTTGTCGGGCCCCGTTAACCAAGGCCTTCTCGATACCCGCGATCAAGGCTTCATACTCTGCTTCATTGTTGGTGGCTTCAAACAATAATTGGAAAGATAAATCGGTTATCTCCCCGCCTGGGTTGGTGATGGTGAATCCGGCTCCACACCCTCCTGCTGATACTGATCCATCAACGTTAATCACCCAGTCCTCTCCATCGCGATCTTGGGAATCTGTAAAGACGGCTTCAACAACGAAGTCGGCCAACGCCTAGGCCAAATGAGACTTCCTGGGTTTAAAATGAATATCGAATTCGGAAAGCTCTACTGTCCATTTGACCATCCTTCCGGAAAGAGATGGTGAATGCAAGATTTGATGGAGCGGTAGGTCAGAGAGCACTTCAATTGTATGGGCCTGGAAGTAGCCCCTCAATCTTCGCGCTGCAAAAACCAATGACAGGGCCATTTTTTCTATAGGAGTATACCGGGTTTCAGCGGGTTGCAACACGTGGCTGGCAAAGTAAATAGGAAACTTGGACTCCCTAGTTAGTACCGCGCTAATAGTGGTGGACCCAACAGCGAGGTATAACTGTAAAATTTCGTGCTCGCGTGGAAAGTGTAAAGTGGGCAAAGCGGCCAGATAATCTTTCATGCTCTTGAAAGCTTTATCTAAAATGGTAGTCCACTCGACCGGACCTTTCTTTTTTAGCTGCTCGAAAAAGGGCAGCGAATGATCAGCTAATCGTGAACAAAATCTGCTCAGGTAGTTGACCGACTCATTCAACTTTTGGATGTCGTTCAACGTCTTTGGAGGAGCCATGTCGATAATGGTTTGTACTTTTGAAGGATTAACATCTATCCCCCGGTGGCTTATCATGAAACCTAGGAATTTCCCGGAATCGACTCCAAAGACGCATTTTTCCGGATTCAGGCATACGCGATTTCTTCTCAGAGTATCGATGGTTTCTTGCAAATCTTTGCAATGGTCCGCCATCGCAATGCTTTTGATCACGATATCATCAACGTAAACCGCAGCATTTCTTCCGATCTGGGAAGCAAACACTTTCTCTATCATTCGCTAAAAAGTGGCCCCCGCGTTTTTGAGCCCAAATGGCATCACCTTATAACAAAAGGTTCCCTGGTTGGTGATGAAAGCGGTGTTTTTTTCGTCGTGAGGACTCATCTTAATCTGATTGTAACCGGAATATGCATCTAGAAAGCTTAGGGTGGCATGTCCTGCCGTGGTGTCCACCAGCTCGTCGATGGACAGTAAAGGATAGATGTACTTTGGGCATGCCTTGTTCAAATCTTTGAAGTATACGCACATCCTCCACTTGCCACTGCTTTTTCTGACTAACACCACATTTGACAGCCAGGTTGAGTCATTAATTTCGCGAATAAACCCGGCTTGTAGAAGCTTGTGTACCTCTTGTTTTGCTGCTTCTAACTTTTCAGCGGCCATCTTTCTTTTTCTTTGGCAGATTGGTTTTGCCTCGTGATTGAGTCTCAGGGAATGCTCCGCGATTTCTCGGGGAAGCCCTTTTAAATCCTGTGGCAACCATACGAAGACGTCTCGTGATCCTTGTAACAAATTCTTGAGGCGCTCCAAAGCGGGACCAGTTAAGCTGTGGCCGTGGTACAGGGTTTGGGACTTGTTTGGGAAAGGAAAGAAGGCGACTTTTTCTTCCACAATTTTGTCAGCTATTTTCTCTGGTCGAACTTCCAAATCTGCCTGTCGTTGTTCAGATGTGGCCTCTTGTTCACGCTCGTCGTTGGCTTCTTCTTTCAGAGATCCCCGAGTCCTTTCTTTAATCGCGAATATTCGATTATGGCCCTTTCTCAGCGAGGATAAGTAACAAACTCTACTTTTGGCTTGCTGTCCTCATGCTTCACCTACCTTTCCGTCAGCGCATGGAAACTTGACGCTAAAATGATATATAGAGCATGCTATTTGGAATTTGAACAGACTTACACGGCCCATGATGGCTTTGTAGATGGATGGTAGTCGGACTACCATAAACTCAATCATGTGGGTTCTTCCATTCGGCGTGGTGCCTAGCGTCAGGGCCAACTCGATCGTTCTAGCTACTTCAACCTCGTCTGCGGAAAAGGAGACTAGTTTTCCCGAGTAGCGACGTAGGGCGCTCTCGGCGATCCCGAGTTGCTCAAAGGCGTCCCAGTAGAGGACGTCTACTGATGAACCCGTATCTATCATGACCCGCTTGACGGTTTTGGTTCCTATCTGTACATGGATGACCATGGGATCTGAGTGAGGCATTCTGAGATCGCGAGCATCACGGGTATCAGAAACAGAGAAACTCAGTATAGCGTGCGCAGTGGATGCTTGCTTGACGCTGGCGTCGGATGGGGGGCATCTGGCTTCTCTTTCATAGTTTTTTCTTTTTTGGTTACTAGTGCCAGATGTTGCGGGTCCTCCTGCGATGGTGCTGATGCAACCGTTCGGAGAGGGAGGCTTCCGGTGATCTCGGTTGGACTGTTCAGGTCGGTTAGATGAAGATCTTGCTGCGGGGACATTTCTCGTGTCCCTGGGAGGAGGTCGATACCCTCCTCCTCTGCCTCCATTTCTTCCTCTCCTGTACTGGGGGTAAGTCCCTCTACCTCTTCCTCCAGCATACTGGGGATTGTAGGGTCTTGGTGGTGCATTAGGCGGTTTATATTGTCGGGGAGGGACCTCAGGAGGGCGGTGCTGTTGTGGCATCGCTACTGGATTACTACGATTTGCTAGTGGGGCGCAAATTTGAAGGGGTGTCTCCTTTTGGGGAAGAGCTGGCGGAATCCCATAGACCGGAGGCAAAATTTGGTCAGGATGAGCCATTATTATCTGGTTGTATTGTACTTCTTGGATTAGAGGGCGCGGTGGGATGGCCGGATATTGCTAAGAAGGATTACGAGGTTGCTGATCTCCGAAGTTTTCTCTCCCGTGTCGTTTGTTGGGAGGCCGGTGGTAAGATGGCTGATGAAACAATGGCTTATACTCGACAGGTCATGAGCTAGAGCCTGCGGCTTCCATAGCGTGGATCTGCTTGGTAACGAGTTCTCTCAGAACGTCGTAGTTGGTCGGCTCTTTTCGAAATAGGCAAATCTTGAAATCTCCTTTGGCCAAATTTTCCATTAGTATCGTGCTTGCGGATTCTTGGTTGAACCTCGGGATTTGTACCACCATATTAGTGAATCTGCTGAAAAAATTTCCCAACGACTCGGTTGAGCCTTTCTTAATGGAATTGAGGTCCAACATGGTTCTTTTTCTGGTGCGAGCGCTGCCGAAATGAGCGACGAATGTACCTGACAGTTGCGTAAAGTTATTGATGGAAGATCGGGCAAGATTCGTGAACCATGTTAAAGCGACCCCACTCAGTGTGGATGGAAATGAGTGGCAATACATAGCATCATTGTCCTCGTTCATTCCCATTGCCGTGGTGAATTGGTTGAGGTAATCGTTGGGATCGGTATCTCCTTTGTACTTGACGATTGAGATGTCCCTCCACCTCTTGGGGACAGGTGCCTCGCGTATTTGTCTGCAAAAAGCCGAGGGAAAGGTTGGCTCACCTTTGCGAGTTTGCTCGGGTGCTTCAGGGGAGTTTGAACACGAAGACACGTTCTGGGCCCTGCCAGAACGGTCGACCTTGTTGATATTCTCAGTGGGTTCTGGATCGGGGTTGAGAGGGCCACCAGCGGGGTTGGGGAAATGGTTGACCGTTATGGGCACTGGTCCTTGTTGTTGATAGTAAGTACGAGGGTCGTGTTGGAGTGGCACCCCGTTCACCTGTTGGAAAGGCATATCGTTCGCTTGTTGGTTGAAGTACATGCTTTGTGGGTAGCTCCCCGCGAAGAATTGGTATGGGGGGGGGGGGGGGGGAGGGGGGGGTAGCCGCTCCACATGCCGTAGGGAGCGAACGGAGGGGGTTGCGTAGTGTCCCACGTCGGTTGTTGAAGGGCGCCCTCGTTGCTGCTGTGTAGGGCTTCCTCGTTGGGGATGGAGTTGAGATTGATGTCGTTTGCTTCCTCGGTGTCATGGTGTTGTTGCCCCAAATTCCTCTCCAAAGAGGGTAAAGTTCATGGTTCCTGTAAAAAAAAACATTAGTACTTAAAAAGGGAAATCAACGCAATTATCAACTTATATATTATTTATATAGAATAAAAAAGGATAGAGCGGTAAGAAAGGAAGAAATAAAAGAAATGGAAAGACAGCAATGTAAAGAAGCGTATTGCTACGCGGAACCTCTCGTCGTGAAAGGTTCCCACAGACGGCGCCAATGAAGCGTTCAGGGGATTTCGCCTATACTTATTACCTCATTTGTGACGACATAATACTTTAAAATACCTGTAAGCCTTAGCCTAGGTTGTTCGCTTATTAGTTCAAGTGATGAGGGTTGTGAGTTTAATTCGCGATGAATTAAGTTATTATTCAATCGTCGTTCACAGAGGAAGCTAAGCGGGGTTGTTATCCCAAATGACGTTCTTCTCCGACCAAAGATCTTTAGAACTCAACTCCAGAGGTTTTAAGTCCGGGGGATAACCAGAGCTCTTATGCTTTTCTATCTTCGGAATCAGATCCCTTACTCTGAGGATCGGAGGGGGGTATAGGGAAACCAAGCGAGCAGCTGGCTGGCAATCTCGTGGTTCTATGTAGGACACGTGTAGAGCATGCCCACACGCTTAGGGGCATAGGCAATACACGTGTAGCCATTAGAGGCGAGGTGCTTGAGCCAGCGAGCTGCTTGCTAGGACTTCGGAGGCTTACGAGATATTTTGGAAAGTTCGCTCTGATTCCTATACTGGATTTGAGTCGCGAGGGAAACGAAGGTTAATATTCCTCAGGAACACTAAGCTTAGTCCTTCGGACTTGATTAGATACTTTGCTCGCGTAGTACTAATGGTGGGACCGACCATCCTCTTGCGTTGGGTGACCCATTTATGGCGTCATATTCCGTGTTTATTATATAGCCTATTTTCTATGACATCGTCAACATGAAGTTGTCTTTCTTCGGGACAAGGTCCCCACCCAACAGGACCCTCTCATCACCCACTTCCTCTTCACCAAACCTGAAAACCATATACTCCGTCTTTGTCTTGCTCAAAAGGAAGCCCTTCTGTTCAAGCTTATCCCTCCATAAATCAAGCTTGCTGCTGACCCCTACCCTAGTCTCATCCACCAGTACAACATCATTCGCAATCAGCATACACCACGGGATCTCACCCTGGATACTTCCTGACACCACATCCATGACTACTGTAAAGAGGAACGGGCTCAAAGTCGAGCCTTGGTGCAAGCCCACTTGTACAGCAAAGTACTCGGGGTCCCCACTGTGAGAGTACACACTCGTCTGTGAACCCTCGTACATATCCTTAACAACCCTCATGTAGGATTCTGGAACCCCTTTAGCTCTCAAACATTCCCAAATAAGGTCTATTGGCACTCTGTCGTATGCCTTCTCCAAATCAATGAAAACCATATGCAGATTTTCTTTCGTTCTCTGTATTTCTCCACCAAGCGCCTCATCAGATGAATAGCCTCTTTAGTTGACCTTTCTGGCATAAAACCAAACTGGTTCTCAGAAACGATAACCAACCCTCTCAACCGTTGTTCAATAACTCTCTCCCAAATCTTCATTGTATGGCTGAGGAGTTTAATACCCCTATAGTTGTTGCATTGTTGTACATCGCCCTTGTTCTTATATAATAAGATTAACTTGCTGAGTCTCCATTCCTCTGGCATCCTCGCAGTCATGAGGATAACGTTGAAAAGTTGGGTAAGCCACTCCACTCCCTTAACGCCTAAACACTTCCACACTCCAACTGGAATCTCATCAGACCCCACAGCTCTCCTACTCTTCATTTTACTTACAACCCCCTTCACTTCCTCATAAGATAGGCGTCTGCAGTATGAAAAATCATCACGACCACTACTGCTCGAAGTACCATTTGCTGCTCTAAAACCCTCATTAAGCAACTCTGAGAAGAAATGTTGCAAAAAAATGTTAGAGAAGAAATGTTGCAAACTTGACATTTCTAACTTCTAACCCTAGATACAAAGAAGGGTGATGTTAACCGTTAGCATTTTAGAGAGACCAATTTGCGCTTAGTGTTATTCTATGTTCTTCTTAGCCAACATATGCTATTTTCCAGCTCTCCTCTTCATTATCTTCCCACATCCTGTCAGTTTGAAGATCTCAAATTTCTATTAAATACAAACCCCAAATCAAGAATCTCAATTTTCCATTAAATATAATCACCTTCAATAAGAAAGGAGAAATTAAGAAAGGAGAAATTAGGTATCACAACTTACCATCAAATTGATCCATAGATCCAAACCTCAATTCGAAAATCATAAAACTGGAATCCAACCTAAAAATCCCCAAATCGAAAAACCCTAAATCCTAACCCTAATTTCCTAGGGGCGAAATTAAGAAAGGAGACTTACCTAGGACAGTCATCAGCAACGACCTCCTCCCTCACGTCTGTCCCTCCACCAACGCCGAGATCTTCAATTGCCTCCTCCTCTCTCTTGCGCGTTCTCTCTCTCAGAAGCTACGCTCCATTCTTTTTACTATAAGCAACATCTTCTTTCTTCTTTTTTCTTTTTTGATTTAACGTAAATTAACGAATTTTTGTTAAGGTTAACATAAGGGCACGATGCGAAATTTTTTAAAATCTCAAGGGCATTTCGCGAAATATGCTAAATTTTTGTACACCGCGTTAAATATGTCTTACCTCAGGGGAACCACGCGAAATTTCCGTTAATTTTTTTATGGAGATTCCAATTTATTACATTTTATAATTACAATCACTTGATCTTTCATTTTCAAATCAATTTTTATATTTATTTGTATTGTGTAATACTCCCTCCGATCGATAGTATTTGATTTTTTATTTTTAATCACATTTTTTAAGAAGATAAAAACTCTAAAAAGTATTAAAATATTAAAAATAATTCTATGCTTATTACTAATTGCATGAAATTATTTTTAAAAAAATTATTTAAAAATTTGATATTTTATATATTTTTAAATTTTATCAAAAATTACAAGAAATAATAATAATCAAATATTTTAGATAAGATATAGTATATAATTACAAGCACTAGAGCTTATGAACCATGTCTTTAATTTTAGCATTTTAAAATTATTTCAAAATTACCAAAATCATAATTTTTTTAATTTCAAAAAGAAAAAATTGACAAACCCGAAATCGACCCGATTTGACCCGAAACTGGGTCAAACCTGAGTTTAAGTCAACACGGATCTACCTGGAACATGTTTTACCGGAAACCCGAAATGACCCGACCCGAACCTGACCCGATTGACAAGTCTAGGTGCAATTAATGTGGCAAAACCCAAGTTTATATAGATAGATAGAAGATACATAGATATCCATGTATTGGTTTATTTAAAAATATATAATCTGTATAGAGATATATAAATATGAAGACCACCACCATGGTACAAGGAAAAGGAAGACAAGAGAGAAGAGCCAAGGCCTTAATTGAGCATAATAACGAGAAAACCCGGCACACGAATAGGTTGATGAAGACTTTAGGGTAAATTGCAAATAGCGAGAATACGAGAAAATTATATAAGGTAATTTCTTTTTTTTTTGGTTAAAAGTTATATAAGGGAATTTGTTTGTACAGGGTAATTTGTTTGCTACACCAAGTGTAATAATGCTTAACATATGGATGCCATGACATTTGGAATGTTTTAACCCAAAAAAAGATCTTAAGATGCCTCTTAAAATGCGACGCAATACTTTATGCATCTTTTACCATTTCCTTCCTTGAAAGCTTTCCCTTTTACTCCGTATTTCTTATTTTAACAGCAATAAGCAAAAATGCATCCATCATTAAGCATAATTCAAGATTACTTTTATGAAGCAGTTTCCCTTTCCCATGTCAACTCTTTATCTTGCTTTGAATGCGAATCTATAATCACAAGTTTACAAAGATCTACTTCATACAAGTACAAAAGGGAAAAGGCCACAATCCGCCCTATTTCGCTAAACAAAGAGATGAAACTGCACTCAGCAAAATTTAAAATCCGTTGTATCAGCTGCTCTTCAAAGATGAACACAAATCACGCCCAAAATGTCAGATACCAGTAGTGTTAGAAAGTCTGTAGACGGCATTTCTCTAGCCTGACTGACACAGAAAAGCGAGTATCATTAGCTGTACATGGCATGGCAGACGTGTGAACCATTCCGGAATGGCTCCCTGGAAAGGACTTGCGGGTAGTACCCCAAGGTCCCCAGTTCGAACCCCGGATATGGCCGCTCTTTATTTACAAATTCAAGGCATGACAGACGTGTCTACAGATTAGACACTACGAGATTTGAAGTCCAATTGACTAAAACAGTGCATGACCAAGTACAAGTACCTTAGGTGGACGCACTTCATGATGATGGAGCCTCTTCAGCCATTTCATCAACTGGAAAGGAGTTGAGGTATGAAACCACGAGATCGGCTGCCTTGTATCCAGAAGCTATAGCCTTACCCACTGAGAGTCCATCCTTGTGGTTACCTTAAGTGTAGATTGGCAAAAATGTGTCAGTGTCTCAGTGATATCAAAAGCTGCAGGTAATAGTTTCCTTGTGGAAACAGAACAGATGATTATTGCCTTATTGATCCTACATAGGGAAAATGGTAACTAAGTTCATTATTTGGAATTTCCAATAACTGTGGATATGAATAGTCTCCATTGTCGTATTAGATGTGGTATATATCACTGATGACAGCAGAGTTAAGATTATGTTCAAGTTTATGCCAAATTACCAGCATAGAAAAATCCAGGAAGATCTCGTTCCATCTTTGCTATAGCATTAAGAACTGAGTCATAGGTTCGTCCATAGAGCGGAAAAGCTTTGCTCCAAAAGCAATGGCTGCAACAATGTAGCTATTTAGAAGGCTTGATCAAAATCCAAACCATTATGTGCAGAAGGGCCATAATGAAATAACAAGACAGTGTAAAGATCATAATAATCTCCCATACTGGATAAAAGTTGGCTCGCCCTCGGTGCCTAACAGCTGCTGAAGATCAGAAGAAACTATTTTCTTCAATTCATCCCTGGAATATTTGATAGAATGTCTCAGCTAATGTAATTCACAAGTTATTGCCATAGAACAACAACAAAATGAACATGCGGAATAAAAATCACGAAAGTAGTATAAAGATGGAAGTTGGAATACTTGGAAGCTTTAGCAAATTCTCTGTTTCTGCTTCCTCCAACAAAAGTAGTATACAGATGCAGGTCACTAGGTGCACGGTCTGGAAACATCATAGACGAGAAGAGTGTACCTATACAGACAAAATACTTGGTCCCTATTTTTGTGAAATATAATTAACAGGGTATGAAACAAGTGCATCAAGACAATACCCAGGGTTTTTAATCCGTTTTGCTGCTCCTTTGAAGGAATAAGAACTCCAAATCCCTCTAGAGGTTTCCTGACATTGGCCTTCTTGAATGTAGTGATTATAACAGACAGTGGTAGATAATCAACCTGCATAATGAATACTTACTTAGGCACACAACATTAATTCCTTTGTTGGATGTAAAAGGTGGATTACTTATATACATAAATGACAACCTTTCCTCTTTCATAGGCTTCAAACTGATCTCAAAGGATCACCAATTGCATAAAACTAAATAAGCCACATGAGAAGTGAATGTATAAAACCTATCTATAGGCCTTGATAGCTATTACACAAATATTTGAAATATTTGGATTACATTCTGAATATGGGTAGAGGAAAGGTATTTTCTAATCCTCCACTAATAGGTTAGACAGAAAGTCAAGGAACTTGTAACTTATTTTCATATCAGTCAAATGCATTAACAGGCATTTAAGGATATATAAACCAGGCTTAATTAACACCCAGGGAATGGGAGTCCATACACACACCTCAGGCAGAAAGTCAAGAGAAAATGGATTCCCTCTTCTTGAAATCTTCATTGATTTAACATCAGAAAGTGGGGCCTGCCATTGATAAGATTTGTTTAACTGAGAAATTCTAATGGTAAGAGATAGCATTGCATAATGACAATGGCATAAAAATACAGCCCACCAAAATGACAATGCATAATGATGCATAATGTCATTGGTAAGAGATATCATTGCATAATGACAATGCCCACCAAAAAAATGACAATGGCATAAAAATAAAGCAGAAAACTGTACATCCTCTTAAGTCTCTACACTGTGCAAAAGAAGATGAGCTCTTCAAATGAAGAACCTTTTGCTTTATTATTTTGGTAACCTATGCTTTCTATACACTCGCGACTTGCATTCACCAAACTGTTGTCATGACACAGAGGTTAATGGCAGAAGTCACGTCCAGCAAGTGAATAAAGTCAAGTTACCCCAAATTGATAGCAGCATAATCATTAAGAACAGTATCATCAGAAAATCCTCACCGTCATGACCACAGCATCAAAAGGTAGATCTTGCATGTTGTTGTTAGAAGTATAAGAGACTGACCAGTTCTGCAATTTAGAGAGCTCATCACCACTGTAAGACAGCGACAACACCTTTGCTTGGAGTTTGAGTTCCTCTTCAGAAAACTCTTTGCAAATCGTATCAACGAGTGTCTGAGACGGACGAGGAAAGATTCAGCAACAACCAGGCATCCGCAATATAACGAGTACTAAATCACACTTTTAGGATTTTTTAGAAGGTGCTGCCTAACTAAAGAAGCAACATCAAATAGATAACTAATTTCTTCAATGAGTATCCAAATCAAAGACACAATCCTTCCAAGTTGCAAACCAACAACATTTTGCATAACTACTTGATTGATGGACAGTGGTCATGTCCAAGTACTCAATTTGAAATGGTAGAGTGAAATACTCAGATAAAATTATTGACATGGCCAAAAGGAGTAGAAAGCCTACAGAAAACGTGCACCTAAGGAAATAAATACCTGCATTCCACCTTGGAATGTAAAAGAACCACGTTGAGGTGAATATGGCTTAGTTTCTTTGCTTCGTTCTTTTCTGGATGCCAATTTAGACCGAATGGCCCCCACTATGATTGAACCAAACCTGCTCAAAATCAATTTTAAAGCATTAGTTAGTAATATATCGTGAAATCCAGTAACGCTGAGTAGTAAAAGCCAGAGGTTTAAATGACCATCTATTCTGTAAAACCAGCTGATATATTCACAAAATGAAATCAACATCCAAATTTAATATCCGAACTAAGAACTAAAATACTAAGGACTCTGATACATATGGGATCTCTGTTGCTTTTAAGAAACAAGATTTGCTTTGAAATAATTGTTTCACACTTCACAGGACAGAAAAGGGAGATATTCCAACAAATTACGTGGGTAGAACCTAATGTATATGATGAAACCATAATGAGATGTAAAATCAATTCATCTCATAAAAAATTAAAGTTATTTAATAGGTTCTGTAAGTAAAGAGGTGATAGGAAAAATAAATTAATATTAAAAAATAAAGAGATCCTGTGTCAGTGAGCAATGTACCTGTATTGAACAAATGAATGCAATAGAACAAAATTTGTGCAATTGTCCCCTGAATCTTCGGTGTTGCTTCAAATAATTAAGTATTTTTGGGGAAACCAAAAGCAACTAACGTCGTGTCCTTATCATGCATAAGTAATTTGTATAATTTAATCATCCTTTTTATTTCTCATACGAGGAAAAATGATCATATTTAAATGCCGTGAATAGTAAAAGTACACCTTTCTAGAAATCTTAATATCAACATTCCTGATTTTGCAGGCAAAATTTAATACTACTGAAGGAGGGTATAATGCTACAAGTCACACCTTAGAGCCAATATCAACTAGTTGTAATTCCTCTTCAAACTATAAACAGCATTAACGGAAATAAACATGCTCGCTTCTGATGATACCTTTTCTCTATGGTCCATAGCTCAGGAAAAGCATGTCGCATCTGCCAAATCGTGAAACAAAATAACCCTAAAATCAGGATTAAATATTATAGGTCCTAAATCAAGCAAAAATGTGGTCACACACTCACACATGAAGCCCACAAGTGCCGGAATCATTGTAGATTCAGAACGCCGTCAAGAACATATTGAACTTATTTATGAGGTTAACATGGATATCACCGGTTAAAAAAAAAAAGGAGATCCAAGGGAAACCGTGTGAAGCACAAAAAAGAACCACAATAAGTGAAATAAATGACAGCACTTACTGAAACAGATTCAGGATCTCCAGCACATGTACCAGCAAGGAAAGGGTCCATCAGATAATCAACAAACTGAATAGAGTTACAAGAAACCTAAAAGTTATGCTAACAGCTTACAAAATTTAAGCCACTTATATCATAAATCCAACATGCAAATACCTCCTTTCCAAAATGACGCTGGAAGAATTCACCAACACTGCAGTGAAAGAAACAACAAATTGACAAATTTCTCAAGAACTCCAACAAGAAATATCAATCTCAAAGCAAGAGGACACAAAACAGAATTTAGTCAACTTGACAACCATGGTCATAGATTTCCTATCTCCAAACATCTATGCCCTCGTTTGTCTACCTAGGGCAACTATTCCACTCAAGCCACCAAAATAAATTAATTTGCAATTTTGCCTGAAATGTCGTCAGCCTTTCTTTATTAGCTTCCATAGATATTCTCAAGTACAAATCTTATGCCTAAAGAGGCAATCCAACAATTCTTTTTCTATTTCCAAGAGTGCCGGTTTGAGTTCCCCCGAACTAGAAAAGGAAAAAGAAACGAAAGGCAACAATATGGAAGTGGCACTCAGAAAAGGAACTGGGATTGCTTGAGGATACAAGGTCAGTGAAGAAAAAAAAGCAAGAGGCACAAAAAAGTGATTAAGGGTCCATTACCTAAGCACAAGGCACATCCCTATATTTTTTTGTGAAAAAAGAAAAGTGCCAATTTATTTTAGAGAGGTATACTACGATTTGAGGCTTGATGGACATGACTTGAGCTGTTGAGCAGAGGGGAAAACTCACCAATCCTAGAAATATTATAAAGCTAAGCGAAATTAAGAATCACTGCCAAAATGAGTATTTATTTCAGCATCAAAATCAAATTTTCGATCACAATACTGAATATCTCAATTTTTTACATTACTAGTCTATGTAGATCATCCAATTTGAGGTATGGAAATGAAAAATCAATGTTGAAACAAAATCTGGTCCCAAGTGCTATTACACACTGTAAAATAAAGGAATTTCGTTCAATATGACAAATATCTCACATAATTATTACCGTGGAACACCAAAACCAACTATACATGTTTTTTTACAGAGCTGTCTACTTTGAGTTATAATAAAACTGCATGCTGAAAAAGTCAAATACACTAAAAAAGGATTCAAGCTATTTCACCAAGAGGAAAGCCTGTTCATTGTAGCAGTTGAGGACCAGGATAGAAGTTGTGTTAGGTAAGAATAGAGAAGACAACAATCTTGAATTATGCTATGTCACTAATGACCTTAAGAAGTGTCAAGAGTAACAAAATAAGTATACACTAGATTCTCAGATGCAGCATGAAAAAAAAATTCAATATTATTAAAATTATATTTGCCAACCAAACCAACTCCCAATGTCAATTTAAGATGTCTATCATTTGTTCATGTTGGATTCATGAAGGAAAAAGCGAAGCATGATGTGGGTAAAATGGAATTACCTTTCAAATGATTGCTCATCAGCCACCTTTGAACTCTCAACTTTTATTCCCATGAATGGCTCCAAAATAATTTTAAACTGCAACACATATTTGAAGTAAAAAACGTGCAAACAAGTAGAACGTTAACCCTAAGCTGACAAACTTCACTCACACAACTAAAGTTGCTTGCTACTTCCATTACTATGAGATGCAAAACATGGAAAGCTATTGCCACTTGATATATCCTCGTTTTTACTGCTGTAAATTGGTGATTTCTGTCTTCAATAAACTCTTTTACTTTTTTATCTTATCTATGTGTCTCCAATTCTATATTTACACATCATGCAACTCATTTTACATCTAAGTGACACCAGCTTGCAGGAAGATAATGAAGACTAACACTTCTATGCATAGCATTTAGGGTTGTCTCCTTCAATCCAGAAGGATTTTGTGTATCTATTTGTGGGCTTGTACGAATGACGAAATCCAGATCCCATAGTTCAAGGCAGCAATATGGATGTATCAAAATATGCTGGAATATTTCAGATCAGATTACATCTCATTAAGTATTACCTTGAATAATCCTAGCTTTATTATCTAACTTTTTAAGGTCCGACCTTCCATGTCATAATTAATCACCCTATCAAACAATTCACATTGCATACCCTGCAACAACTTTGATTTGGAATCAGCAATGTATCCGTGCATCCTTGTTCCGTTTGTCATAACTGAAGCATTGCAATGTTTTTCATGGATAAATAAAGTCTAGTGAATCATTGATCTTCTCCGTCGTTCAAGCTTCACAGCATGTTCATATCCAGGATGAGTGTAATAGTATGTATAATTTCATGTTAAGGAAATATAAATGACACAATCAGTATTCTATAGAATATTTTATACTTCATATTAGATTATAGCTTATGATAAACGGCTTTCAATCCCTATTATCATGTACCACCTAAAATACCCTCTAATATTAGTTTCCACAAACATATTTGTCTAAGAAACAGTTCTCCACTTCTCCTTTGCCCCAGAAAATATATCAGTAGAGTTTGCATGAGATACATGAATATACACAATCAACAAATCCTGATTCTTATTTTTTAAATTAAACCATAGGGGTTTGAGGAAATCTAACCTTTGATTTGGCAGATAGGATACTGCTTTTGACCAAGGCAAGAGGATTTGAAGGGATCTAAAAAAGCAAGAGAGAGAGAGATAATGCTTAAGAAGAGAGAATTTTATAGTCACTATATAGTAATCAACACCTGTAAAATTGAACTAATCAAGACTTACCAACAATGGTGATCCATTTCTTGCAATGTACCGCAAATTCTGAGAAATTGGCTGTCAAAGGAAAGGAGTGTGAGCAATCATCTAAAGCAAAAAATGACTGAAGTGACAAGGATTACAGTGCAATTAAGCAGAAGATGACTATGGTTGCAACTGAAAAGGATTACAGGACAGTGAGAGGATTACCAGTTGTTGCTTTTCTCGAAGCCCAAGATCATCAATCAAATCAGACACCTCACTCTCACTCTCTGTCTGCAAAAGTGAAAGATGATAGCAAAATAGCCACTGAGGCAATATTCAGCAGAAAATAAAGTCTACAACAACAATATACACTCACCATTGTATTCGCCCCCTCATCCCAAACCAAGCCGTCATGTTTGACAGTTCTTAATTTCCCTCCAGCTCTAGTATCTGCTTCCAACAATGTCACATTTAAACCTTGTGATTTTAACTTATGCGCTGCAGCAAGACCACTACAATGCAAACAGGTCAAATCTTCATTTCAGGCTAATGGGGCAGATTAAAACATAGGAGGTGGTTGCTAGGGAGATAAATGAAACATACCTTACTCCAGCGCCAATAACTGCTACTCTTTTACCATAATCTGAAAACCACAAGATCACAGTGATCAAAATCGTTCAAGAGAAACCGAATTCGCAACTAAAATTGAAACAATCAGCCAACAGAAAACGACATTTAGCACCCTATCGTAACCGATTTTCACAGCAAGAGCAAATCAGCAAACACAAAGCCGAAACGCGAAAATCCCGAGGCAAACGCAGAGAGCATCATGCTTTAAATCTATTCAGAATCGGCGAAAATGAATTGAAGTGAAGGCGGAGAGAGATACTTGAAATGTCTTTGTCGGAGGCCATGGCGACGGTGGAGGAGTAGTGGGAAGGCCGTGATGGCTGGGAGAGTCGATGAGGAGGAGATGAGCGGAGAAGAGGAAGGGACTCCATGGATAAACAAAAACCGGGGGCTTTAAAGTTGCGCCTTTGGAATTACTTCTTCACGTTGTTTTCGCTGTCGCAATTTGCAAGTGCTAATCAAAATTAAATTAAGCTACCTAAACCTAAACACGCGAAAATTGAAAAATGAGGGGCTGCTACTCCTGCAGTCCTGCTAGTGCTAGCCTGTTACCCGCCGCATTAGCAGTAATTTTGGATTTTTTTTTTCAAAATACTCACAATATATAAAACTTAGGGATGCCTGTATTGCATAAGCGATTGAACAAGGACACGTTCGCGCCGCTAATTGATAAGATTAGCGCCAGACTGGCAACTTGGAAGGGCAGATACCTTAGCCTTGCAGGGAGAATCACACTCACTAAATCTGTTCTTTCTTCGATTCCTGTCTATTCTATGGCGTCGGTTATGCTGCCTGCTAATACATGTGATCAAATTGATAAAATTTGTAGGAATTTTCTTTGGGGAAGCAGCGAGGAGCGGAGACGGATGCATCTTGTCAACTGGGACGTGGTGTGCAGCCCCAAAGAGCTCGGTGGGTTGGGCATTAGGGCCATGAGGGATCTCAATTTGGCCACGACGGGTAAACTTATGTGGAGGTTTTTAGTTAGCCATGATGGGGAGACTTGGAGCGACATCCTCCGGGTCAAGTATACCCGCACCCTGGCGAGTGGTCTGTCCGGTACATCCCATGTCGGGTCGAGTATGTTGCAGTGCTCGAATGGGGTTGTTACTGCTGGGGTTCGTTGGATTGTTGGTGATGGGAGGCTCGTTCGATTTTGGAGGGATAATTGGACGGGGGCCGGATGGGCTGTTACTGGATGTGGCCCGCGGTCAGCTGGATGAAGCCGCCCTTAGCCGCACAGTCCGGTCTTACTGGAGGGATTGTGTGGGCTGGGATTGGGAATCGCTGCACTCACTCCTCCCGGCTTCTATCTTGATGAAGCTGGTGGCAATTGGGCTGGAAGATGTCGACATGTTGGAGGATCGACTATGCTGGCAGCCGACACCCGATGGTAACTATTCCATTAAATCGGCTTACGAGTTGATTAGGGGCTCCCATGAGGTGAGTTTCAATGATTCACATGTGTTTCGAAGAATTTGGGGGTTGAAGGTTCCGGAACGCGTCCGGTGCTTTATGTGGTTGATACTCAAAGGGGCTATCCTTACAAATGAGGAGAGGTGTCGATGCCATATTGCGACGGATCCAACCTGTGGTGCGTGCTCAAACCAGGCCGAGACCCTCAATCACTTGTTTAGGCATTGCCGCAAGGTTGACGGGTTGTGGATGGCTTTTGGTAGGCCGACGAGCAGCCGGACTTTCTTCGAGAGTCCATTTGCTGCCTGGGTTAGGGAGCAGTTGCTTGTGACGCAGGTTTATATGGGCAATGTCGATTGGGGTTGTGTCTTCGCGACGGCACTTTGGTGGATTTGGAGGTGGCGGAATGACCGTGTGTTTAACGGTACGGAATGTATGGTGAGTACGCCACTTTGGTTGTACGATGCCGGTTGCTGAGCTTTGGGGCCTCTTGGATGGGATCCGTTTGGCGTGGGAGGCAGGACACAAGCGGGTGATTATCGAGTCGAACTCCAGGACTGCAATCGATTTGCTTCGAAAGGGCATTGGGAGGCATCACCCCCTTTCTAGCCTGGTACAGCAGTGTCGGAGCTTACTTAGTCGAGACTGGGAGGTCCAGTTGAGGCATGTCTTCAGGGAAGCGAACTCTGTCGCTGACTCCCTCGCGGCTCTAGCCTATACTTATCCTATTGGTGTACATAGTATTTCAATTCCACCTTTAGAGATTGAACTTATTGTTGATGAGGATGCTAGGGGAAGGAATACTCCCTGTTTGGTGTCTGTGTAGTCCGTTTTTTATTTATAGATGAGAGCCTGCCTCTCACGATTTCCTACCAAAAAAAATATAAAACTTTTTGGATATATACACCGAAAATCTGCACGTTAATTACGACGTGCAAGCACGTCAATTACAACGTGGCTGCACGTCGTAATTAACGTGCAGATTGAAGGCTACACCCAGCGGGCAGACGTGCAAAAAACGTGGTTGCACATCAAAAAATGACATGCAACCACGTAAACAAAAAACAAAAAAGCATGCCCCTTCGTCTCCACTTTCCCCATCCAGATCTACGAGAGAGAGAGCACGCCGGCGACGAGAGATCGAAAGAGAGAGCGAGATTCGGAAACAGAGAGAGAGCCAAAGATGGAGACGAGGGTAGAGACGGCGGAGGCAGTAGAGGTTGGTGGTGGTGGGGCGGTGGAGGCAGTGGAGGTTGGTGGTGGTGAGCAGGAGGTGGTGGCGGAGGAGGAGCAGCCGACGGAGGTGGCGGCCGGAGATCAGCCGCAGGCGGAGGTGGTGGTGCTGGATGCGACGCAGACCCTATTACCGCCGCGGAAGCGGCGTTGTACGGAGGTATCGCCCGTCCCGACCCCACCGGTAAGTTAGTTTATAGTTTATATGTTTAAAGTTTATAGTTTATAATATAGTTTTTATAATATAGTTTATAGTTTTTATAATATAGTTGGGGAATATATGGGTGATATTCGAGCCGAACGAGCCGAGTTTGGCATGTTCAAGCTTGTTCATTTGTTAAACGAGCTCGAGCCGAGCCCAATTTTTAAACGAGCTTTCTTTTTTGTTCAAACTCGGCTTGTTTTAGTAAATGAACGAGTTTGAGCCGAGCTTTTTTCGAGCTCTAACTAGTTTTACTTGATCATAACATATTAACTTAAAGAAAATTGTAGAAATTCCATAGAATTCGAGCTATTCGAGCCTAAATCGAACGAGCCGAGCTTTCAACCGAGTATAAAATCATGTTCATGCTCGGCTTGTTTAGGTTAGTGAACGAGCTCGGTTCGAGCTTTTTTCGAGCCGATCCCGAGCTGTTCAGCCCATATAATTAAAAGCCCTAGGGGAATATAGTTTTATAGTTTATAGTTTATATGTTATTTTATGTTCATATTTCTTATAATATAGTTTATAGTTTATATGTTATTTTATATTTAAGGCGAAATTGCAGAAAACCACCCCTTAAAATAAAAATTGAAGAAAATCACCCTTTTAAACCTACTCCGTTAACAAATCAACGCCCCGCTCATCCACTTCGTAACCTCCATTAAATGTGATTAAATAAAGGAAAATTTCGTTTGGTGCCTCTGTGATTTATGCTATTCCGGTTGGTGACCCAAAGTTTTTCTTTTTCCGTTTGGTACCCCTGGACTTTTGAAAAAGTCCGCTCCGTACCCTAAACTGAGTTGTCGGCTTAACTCCGTTAAATATGAGTGATTTCAAGCCATTCACTTCCAAAGGCTGTTGCAGTGAATCCCTTGGAAGCCATGCTCCACTAGTACAAATATAGGGGGTGGAGCACGGTAAGTTGGGTACGGTTTTTGACAAGCGTGCTTATTTTTTTATTTTAAGCACGGTTTTATATTAAAAGTGTGTTCCTAACCCCAAATTCAACTAAAAGCAACACGCTTTTCCATAAAACCGTTCTCGTTTATTTCTAAAAAAATATTTAGACCGATTTTCATGTAAAGCGTACTTAAAAAAACTTAAAACGAACACAGTTTAATTTTCAAAGTGTGTTCCCAAAACCAGATTTGACTAAAACAAACACGCTTTGCTATAAAACCGTTCACGTTTATTTGTAAAAAAATATTTAACTCGATTAAGTAATTAGATTAAGTAAATGCACAAAGTTACAACAAAATTCCATAGCTCGAGTGGCAGGAGTGTAAAGTGGACGAATTCAGTTTGAGGGTGCAAGAGGTTTTGGGTTCGACTCTTGGTTCGAGTGTGCAAGAGGTCTTGAGAGAAATATGAAAGATGACACTTTTTATTTAAAGCGTGCTTACAGAAATATGAAAGAGCACACTTTTCATTTAAAGTGTTCTTATTATTAAGCATGGATTGAAAAAAAGTGTGCTAAAACTTTTTTTTAGCACACTTCAATTGAAGCGTTCTTATAATTGGTCGTATGACAATTTTAAGAACGCTTCAACACAAAACCGTGCTTAAAATATGGGATCACGGTTAAATAGTAAGTGTGCTTGTTTGGGAGCGCACTCACTATAAGCACAGTACGAGAAGTGTGCTCCCATGCATAAAAAAAAGCATGCTCTGTTCCCCCCTTTTGTACTGCCAAGCCCGGCTCCGACAGCAGGAGGCCAACAAGGCCAGAAGCCGAAGACGCCAGCATCGGAGAGGGAAACCGAGCAAGGGCCAGTGACATGCCATGAAAACGCCACGACGGAGAGAAGCGAATCCGACCTCCCCGCCCGACGATAATCCGGATCCGAGGCAAAGCCCCAAACCAATTAAGGAAGAGGATGATTGTTTGGTTTGGATTTGGAGGGTAGAGATTTCTAGGGTTAGAAATCATGGCTGAACATTTTGTTGTGACCAAGATTGATGAAAAACACAATATTTGTAGTAGAGCTTTAGAGGGAGAAGATGGTTAATCATGAGACAGGAGCTTCTCACAAACCTTTGAAGAAACTCCCAATCAGATTGAAAGAAGGGACACTCACACGCCGGACCAGAGATCCAATAACACCCCCGTCTAAGCGCACGAAAGCCATACCCTCACGAACCAAGGAGGGGGTTTATCCAGCCCATCCTTCCAAAAGACCATCTTTAGGTCTAAATTAAACCTGTTGTGATTTGATCTATCTCCAAATTCAACACTTGCAAGCACTCTTACGGCAAAGCCCCAATTCGATTTAATTAAGCCCTTACACAAATTATCGTTGTCAAGGAGCACGAAAGCGAGAAAGATGAGAAAGAGAAGTTGTTTTCCGTTCAGATTAGACTGAGATTGTGTGGAGATAGGGCTGGATTGCTGATAAAGCATTTGAGTTGCTGGAATTGGCTAAGGGAAGAAGACAAGGACTCAAAGACGGGCAATCGAGGGTATGGTAAAGGATTTTCAATTAATTTTTTTTTTTTCTTTTCTCAAAAATAACTAGCGGAGTTGCACTTTAATTGGTTGTTGGTCACAGTGCGGAAATTTACAAAAGTTTAGGGGTACCAAACGGGAAAAAAAAATTCGCTAGGACACCAACCGGAATTGCATTAAAGACAGGGTACCAGACGGAATTTCCCTTAAATAAAAAAGAAAAAAACAAAATCTTTCCCTTTCCTCTCTCCGTCATCCTTACCCAGAAGAATTCAACTGACCCCTAAACCTTCATCAATGGCATACAATCTCCTCTCAATCCCATACATCCACACACGCTTCTCCCTGAACCCATCAAACATATTCAACAAACTAAAAAATTCCTAAGTCCACTGCTCCGAAATTGAAATCGAAATGAAAGAATGAAATCTCGTAACCTGACATCACCCACCGACATCTCATGTCCACCGCATCTCTTTCAAAATACACAACATCAGGTCTATTTTCGTCTTCTTGTTGATATTGCTCTCAATTTTTTTTCAATCAACAACACAAACAAAACAATGATTCTTCCTTTTCCACATATCAACATAAAAAATAGACTTTCAAATTCGATGTCTTCTCGGATTCAAATTGGTCTCCAGAAATTAGAGTGTCGGGGGTTATGTAAAGAGGAAGCATTGATTGAGGGTTGCTGCAAGAAGTGGTAGAACTGGAGATGGGCACCTTTGTTATCATCACTGCAGTTTCACCCATTGGATTTTCCTTCCCACCGGGCCGACGTAACGACTCCAACGCCGAGGGTTCTCGCTGGACCACCAAATTAGAGTTCTATGAGCCCTAAAAATGTTTCGTGGATGAATGCCCAATGACTTGTCGAAAATGAGATTTTCCTAAATTCATCTCAATTCTCAATTGAGATTTTCAACCGAGGAAGATTATGGAGATTTTTGTCTTTTTCAATTGGTAAGATTAAAATATTGTTAAAAGGTAGGGGTAAAATTGTATTTTCTCACCTTTGACAGAGATTTTTAACGAAATAGATAAGTGGGGACCGTGGGGTGGTGATTTTTGAAGCCAACCCCCCCGGCACTAAAGTCTGGGTGAAGGGAGGTTTATGTAAATATTAAAGAAAGAATGTGGGGATCCAAAGGATCAAACATCTGAGCTTGAGCCCTTTTAAGTTAGGACGCAGCCTAATTTAACAAGGGTTCAAACCTAAAATAAACCAACAAGTGTATGCTCCGGTCAAGGCATAGCTTGATCGAACTCATACAAAATGCCAAGAAAACACAAAATGGGAGAAGTCAAGGCACGCAGGCCTATCACAACTCCAAAATACAACCAAAAGACCTTGTTCCCGGGGCACACATGCACCTAAAGGGACACAAGCCAAAACCCAACCAAAAGGAGATGATTCCCGAGTACGCGTAGGCACCAAAGGCACGCAGGCCCTAGGACACCATCTAAATGTCAAACTAACACACATAATCAAGGGTAAGAAGGAGCAAAAGGAACCTAAGACTTTAAATCTTTCCAACATCATCAAGACCAAAGGAGGCATGAAGGAGCCGAAAAACATGGGTAGCAACAAGCTTGGCTACAGCTTCCTTGGGAATGTGGTTGTCGTCATAGATCTTCGCATTTCTCGCATGCCATATATATAAAATATATCGCAACGGAGAAAGCAAAGATCTTTGCCTTCGCATCACACCCATTCTTCCTCTTATGCCTTTGAAGCCATCTTAAACCCCTAGCCAAGCTATCCACATCTTCCGGGATTGAGAATCGCTCACGTGTCATTCTCCAAATGTCCTTAGTATAAGGGCATTCGAAGAATAGATGCTCATGTGACTCCAACACATCATCATCACAAAACCTACAATAGTGGGCAATGTCAAGATAATAAAGTCTATCCGAGGTAGGAAGCTTATCCAAAGTGGCAAGCCAAAGGATGAAGCAATGCTTCTTTGGCCCACACGTCCTTGTACCAATGGACATGGGCATCCTTCTCTCAGAGCTCCTCATAAGCCTTCTTAACCTTGAACCTATCACCATCACACCACTCATCAAGCACAATATTAAGGTTAGAATTCAAAAGGGAGATTCGATTCTTAGCCTCAACAATCGCCTTGATCGATAAGGGGGGAGTCTCTCTGGTGGGCTTCCCAATCCTCCACCTCTCACACAACGAGGTAGCGGTGGTGCACCCATTGTATCCACAAGCTCTCCTTTTTGTCGTTGATCCTCCACAAGTGCTTGCTCATGAACGCCTTATTCCAAGTGCGGATGTCAAGTAATCCCAAGCCGCCTTCTCTCCGGGGCATGAACATTGTGTCCCATTTCACCCTCGGTGTCTTCCAAAGAAAAGAGCGGCACAAGCTAGTCAAGGCTTGCATGATGGCTTCCGGCACCGGAAGCACCGAAAGCCAAAATCCCTCAATTCCTTGGAGCACTGAAGCAATGAGCTCCCTATGACCTGCATAAGACAAACACTTGCCAATCCAACCACTTAACCGCTTACCAATCTTGTCCAAGAGAGGGCCATAGTGCGCCACTCTAAGACCATGGGGGCTGATGGGAATGCCCAAGTAACGGAAGGGAAATTCTCCTTTCTTGAACCCTTTGGCTACTTCGATCTCTTGAGCTTCGGAGGTGGGGACGGAAGCAAGGAAGACCGATGATTTATCCTTGTTCACCAAGAGGCCGGAAGCCATCTCAAAGCGTTCAAGGCAAGTCATCAAGGTCCTCACCGAGCTTAGGTCCCCTCGGCTAAATAACGCTATGTCATCCGCAAAAATTAGGTGAGTAATCCTCAATCTTCCACAATACTGATGATAATGGAAACTTGCCTTACTAGTTTCAACTTTAACTAGCCTAGAGAAGAATTTCATAGCTAAGACAAAGAGTAAGGGGGATAAGGGATCACCTTGCCGAAGCCCATGTTTACCTTCAAACATACCATGAAGCTCGTTATTCACCTTGATTGAGAAGGAGGTAGTCTCAACACACTCCGGGAAACCTATTTCACATAAAACAAAGCGTAAGAACTTCCATGAAAGAGAATCATAATCTTTCGCTAGGTCGATGTAAAGAACTTCCATGAAAGAGAATCATAATCTTTCGCTAGGTCGATGTTTAGGAAACATCTTCTAGTGTCACGCTTAACATTGTACTTCCTTAGAAGTTCCTACACCAGAAACACGTTATCCGTCATGAGGCGATTAGGGACAAAAGCACTTTGGGCATGGTTGATAAGGTAGCCAAGGCATTTTCCAAGCCTCTTGGTGAGAATCTTGGAAATCACCTTGTATGCTACATTACAACACGAGATAGGCCTAAAGTGCTCCACCCTAATCGCTTCATTCCTCTTGGGGATAAGACTAATAATCGTGTGATTGAGTTGCTTCAATAGGCTCCCATTCCGGAAGAACTCCTTCACCGCCGCACACAACTCCGCTCCGGTGGTGTCCCAAGTCTTCTTAAAGAAACAAGATGTGTAGCCATCCGGTCCGGGGGCCTTATCCTCCCCTATAGACCAAAGAGCCATCTTGATTTCCTCATTGGAGATCGGAGCCACTAACATGGTCTTGTCTTCTTCCTTCACCACGGCACTTCTAGCGAACCAAGTGGGGTCTATCACTTCCTCATTTCCTGCACAACCAAGCAAGTTCCGGTAGTACATGACAAACTCACTAGCAACATCAAGACTAGAAGTTGTAATGGATACATCACTCTTAGTCATCGAGACTATGTGATTCCGATGGCCATTAGACTTCATAAGAGCATGAAAGTACTTGTTGCATTTATCACTAGAGAGAATATACTTAGCTTTGGCATGTTGTCTTAAGTAGGAGTGTTCCGCCTTGTTGAGCCTCGCCGCCGCTTGTCTAGCCTTAGCCAAGCTCTCTTTCGTGACCGAGCACTCTGGCCTAGTCATAGCAGCCTCCATCGCCTCTCCAAGCTCCTCATTCGCCCTTTTAGCCCTCATGGAGATGTGGCTAAATTCCTTAGCATTTAGAGCCTTCAACGGTCTTTTAAGACCATTGAGAAGTTTGCAAAATCGGAATTGGAAAGAACCACCACGAGGTATTCCCCAATTCTCCTTCACAATCTCAAGGAACTTATCGTGCTCGCTCCAAAGGTTAAGGAATTTGAACATGCCTCCCTTCTTGCCATCCTTCCTACACAAAGTAACAACTGCCGGTTTGTGGTCGGATAACTCCCACATAGCCGGGTAATAAGTGTGGCAAAAGAGATTCATATTCAACCACTCGGCGTTAATCAAGACCCTATCAATCTTACTAAAAATAGTGCCATTGGACCAAGTAAATAAATCATTACTAGAATAAGGGGAGTCGATCAAACCAAGATTTTGGCAAGCCTCCACCATGTCCTTGCACTCGTAATTAGTCACCGGAACTCCATTGATCCTTTCCTCGAAGTTCATCACATTATTGAAGTCTCCCAAGTAGGCGTGGCCACGGGTTACGGGTCAACCCGTGACCCGCCAGGTCGTACGGGTCAACGACCCGCCGGGTCCGGGTTGACGGGTTGGCGGGTGGGGACAGGTAGCGGGTTAGGGTTAGGGTCGGGGAATCCATGACCCGTGACCCGGGCGAGTCAACCTGCCGGGTCAACCCGCTTTTTCAAAATATTTTTTTTTTGAAAAATTTATTTTTAATAAAATAAATTTATAATATTATATAAATTATATAATTATGTAAATTATTCTTAAAATAACTCACAATAATACATAAACTAATATGCAATGTGCAATATGAGACAAATAAACCCCATCCTTCTCCTTTTATAGACTTGGAAGTCTTCCTTCCTTCCCCTCATTTCCAATGTGGGACAAAGGCTTTGTCCCACATCGAAAATATGGAGTTAGAATGAGAAGGCATGGGGCTATATATATGTATCCCACTACCACATTTCTTCCACTTCACTTGTTTCCTACATTGGAAATTAAGTTGGAAATGAAGTTTGAGAAATATATTCTCATATTTTTTTCTCTTACATCACACAATGAAATTATTGTGGATGAAAGAATTAACATGGAGATATAATCTTCCTACATTTTTAACACTTCATATCAAAGTGATAAAATGTGTTGTGAAGATAAAATCTTTACATATTATTTATTTATTTATTTTAATAGTCATTTTTTTAAAAAAAGATTTTTTTTAAAAAATAATGTAACCCGCCGGGTCAACGGGTCGACCCGGTGGGTCAACGGGTTGACCAATCCATCAACCCGTGAGATTTACGGGTTAGGGTTCGGGTCGGCCAACCCTGACCCTTGACCCGGCGGGTCGAACCCGTCGACCCGGCGGGTCCGACCCATGGCCACGCCTACTCCCAAGGCCATCCAAGGAAGGGAAAATCTGCATAAAAGGTTAGTCAAGGCATCCAAAATTCCCCTTCTTTGGACAACCGTATGCAACCCATAAATAAAGCATATTCCCATCACTTCACCTGTAGAAAAGCACTTAGCAATGCAACCCATGTGTTGGACCCCAACATCCACAACATCAATGTGGACAAAAGTGGGATCCCACGCCAAAAATATACGCCCTCTATGGTCAAGGTGAATGTTAGAAGCATGCTCCCATTTATCAAAATAAGACTTCATAAACTTAGCTATATCAAAGCGAAATTCATGAACCTTAGCTTCAAGAATACCACATACCTTCGCATCATGTTCCCGAACTAAATTCCTCAAACCTTTTTGTTTCAAGGGTTGGTTTAACCCCTTTATGTTCCATGCTATAATCTTCATTGAGCCCCATGAGAGGTTTTTGCTTTTGTTCTTCTTCGGTGGCCACCTTTTCTCGGTTTCAAGTGCACCTACCACATGGTTGCTTCCACCCTTACCTTTCGCTCTTTGTCTCGCCTTTTTTGACATAACGGTGACAAAAGAAGAGGGGTCATCCCTCTCCTCCTCATCACTACTATGCCAAGAGTGAATCGACACCCCACTACCATCCTTAGAAGACACGTCCAAATTGTCGACTCCTTATAGTTTTTATGTTATTTTATGTGAATGTAAAAGACATTAGAAGACATTAAAAATATAGTTTTTACAATATCTAAAAGACATTAAAAGAAATTAGAAGAAATTATGTAAAATACATTAAAATATAGTTTTTATAATATAGTTTTTACAATATCTAAAAGACATTAGAAGACATTAAAAGACATTATCTAAAAGACATTAGAAGACATTAGAAGACATTAAAAAACATAAAAAAATATAGTTTTTATAATATCTAAAGGACATTAAACGATATTAGAAGACATTATGTAAAAGACATTAAAAATACATTAAAAGACGAAATAACAAGTTACGAACTAAAAGAATGAACAAGTTACGAACGTATGAACCAACTGTAACTATTGAATTAGCATAAGTAATACAGGAAGTAACATACTCTCAACCATTTCAAAATAACAGGCGTCGAGACTCTTGAAGACTGAGGGTACCCTACGGGTTGTTAGGGTCGGAGACCGGGCAACGATCAGTCAGTGTAGGGTAGAGGGTGGGGTGAGGATATGGTTGAGGGAGGAGCGGAGGGGGTGACGGTACCTACTGTTAGGGAGGCCTCGACGACCCATATAGTAGATGAGCTACTACTGTCTGTGTAAGACCCGGGGTCTTACGAGGCGTCAACCCATGCCACCTAGCCCTCTCAAGTTCGTTGTCCTCACTTGGAGCCTCAAAAGGAAGAGCTTTTGTGACATAGGTAGAGCTTGAATCACTTATAAATCACTCCCAACTTCCTTATGATATCTGATGTGGGACGGGAGAGTTATAATCTCCCTCACTTAAAGCACCGACGACCCCGTCAGGCCCAAGGGAATGCCCTCCAGGAGGAGCGTACTAGAGCATACTATCGGAGTACCTCCGGGCCCAGAGTCGGCTCTTATACCATCTCTAATCGAAGTATGGTTCCCAAGAGTGTTTGTCACTCACATCTTTTCTTACTCAATCCTTCGGGATTATCCGTGTCACATGAGTCGTGTTTAAAAAGTTAAGCCTTTACAAAAATATCCTTCGAGCCGTCATTTGCTAGTTCTTGCGAACTAATCGTCCTTTATTTGGATGACTGGTGTCCTTCATTCCGGATGCCAGACCAATTTTTGCAGGTTTAGGTCGAGTCTCAGAGAAGTTGAGAAGACATTTAAGTTACTTTTAACGTTGTATTTTAAGTTTAAATTTTCTAAATATATTGTATAGGCTTTTAAACATTTTATTTCATTTAAAAGTCTTCTGCTGTAATATTATCAAGTTGTCAATTTGAGAGGGCATATTAATAAGGAGTTATTTTTATATTTTAAGTCTTCCGCTATTTAATTGTATTTTATTTATGTATTTAATTGTTATCATCTTGTTTATGGGAGCATGATTGCATGTCCCTATAAGCCTAAGGTGGTTACAAAGACATTAAAGTCCGAGTAATCGCTGGCGCTGTGGCATTCCCTTGGGTTCTAAAAGGGGTGTTACAGAAGGTGATATCAGAGCTAATGATTTTCGTACACGAGTTTTAAAACAAGTTTTTCTTAAAATTATTTATTGAATTGAAATACAATTTTTGATGTCTTAAAGTGAATGTAAACATAGTTCTTTGAAATTCACATTGAAAAGTTAGTGTTATTTATGAAAATGTTTTTCTAAAATATAAAGTTTAAAGTTTAATTTAATCAAATTATTGAAACAAAGCATAACAAATCTTTGGGTGAAATCCTCTTTTATTTTTGTACTTTATTTCCACAAACAAACCAAAATTTCCTTCACCTATTCAAAGAATGCCCCATCAATAATTTCCAACAACAATTTCCCGGAGAAATATATCAAAGAATACACACTCTCCTACCTGAAAATAGAGAGATGGACCAAATTTTACAAATATTAGGCTCCACTCTTCCGATGGAGAAGAGACAAAATATAGCAATCAGATTGTGGACTATATGATTTGTTAGGAATCAAGCTATATTTAGAAATGAAAACATCCCCTTGACAGAGGGTTTCAAGAAAATGATCATGGATAATATTGAAAAATGGAAAAGAGCTAGTAGATGAAACATGACTGAAAATGAGGGTTTGGTGAAACAGAATGGGAAAAAGGTCTCACTAAAAACAATAGAAGCCTATCGCTGGAGGAAGCCTCCTGCTGACAAATATAAGTTAAACTTTGACAGATCATTTATTTCGACCACCAACAGGCAACAACTCTTACTGGATACATCATCAGGGACTGGTGTGGTGATCCTATCAGCATTGGTGGTAATGCTATTGGTGGACAATCTCCCCTTATGGCGGAAGCGCTAGCCTTTCGTCTTGGGGTGAAAAAAGTTAGGGAATTAAAGATAATAGACATAATAATAGAAGGAGACTAAAAAATTGTCACAGACTATCTAAGCACACAAGCCGGATGCCCATGAGAAATAGAAATGATTATATCAGATATCCAAGCCCTTCTGCAAGGAGTAAATAATTTTGTTATATCTCATATTCCCCGTATTGATAACTGGGTAGAGGATAAGGTTGCATACCTTTCCTACTCTACTAGTGGTCAGATTTATACCATGATACAGGCGGACTAGGCCTCGTCGGACTGGATGCTTCCGGATAGGGTATTCTTATCCAAATTATTACCTAACAAAAAAAAATCTAAAAATCTAGAATAGTTGGTCCTTTTTTTTAAAGGCCTTGAGGTTTTCCTTCTACGGTTCTACCCTCTTTATCTCTTGTACAATTGTATTTCTTTCCTTGGATCAAATATCAATGGAGAAGTACATTTTTAAACTTAAGGGAGCTGAACTTCCATTTTCATCTCCAATTGCTCGGTGAATCGATTGGTGCTTCAACGGAAACATACTAGAAGGGAATTCCCCGCCAAGTTTCTGTTTAAGTTGGTTGATTCTCCATGAATGAGGCTGTTGCATCCGGCTCTCAAATGCTCAATCTCTTTCCCTTATGCGGCTGCGGTCGCCCATTGCGGGGCTTCGAAATTGGGAACCATCGGAGAAGTCTACGTGGCGAACAATATCATATCTCAATATTCAAGATGCGGGCAAATGGATGTTGCCCACAACCTGTTCGACGAAATGTTTCACAGAGACACAGTTTCTTGGAACTCGATGATCTCTGGGTATGTGAACCGTGGGATTTTCTGGACTGCTTGGGAGCTTCTCGGTGATATGAGAAGATATGGGTTTGTTGTTGATGGGTACACATTTGGTAGCATTCTGAAGGGGGTTGCTCAGTTGGGTGAGCTCAATTTCGGGAGACAAGTACATTCCATGGTTATTAAGACCGGTTTTCAGGGGGATGTGTATGTAGGAAGTGCGCTTGTTGATATGTATTCCAAGTGTGGGAGAGTTGATCGCGCCCACATGGTTTTTAGTCGTATGCCTGAGTTCAATTCTGTTTGTTGCAATGCCTTGATTGCGGGATACGTGGAAGAGGGTGATCTTGATACTGCTGTTGGGCTTTTCCAGCGTATGCAGAAAGAGGGCTTAAAGATCGATGATGGAACTGTTTCTCCTCTTGCGACGCTGCTTGATGACCCTGAATTTTACACCTTCACTACCCAGCTTCATGCGAAGATTATCAAAGATGGGTTAGATTTGAACAATGGTGTGTCTAATGCTATCATTACCTCGTATTCCAAGTGTGGATCGTTGCAAGATGCTGAAAAGGTATTTCATAGTGACGTCGGTATCCATGATATAGTTACTTGGAATTCCATGTTGGCTGCGTATCTGGCGCATAGTGAGCAGGGGCTTGCATTTGGACTCTTTCTTCACATGCTGAAGTCAAAGTTTGAGCCTGATGTCTATTCATACACCAGTCTCATAAGCTCTTGCTTTGAGAAGACACTTGAGCCGAAAGGAACAGCTTTACATGGGTTCATTATAAAGAAAGGAATGGAGATCTCCTCTGCTATTTCTAATGCATTGATAGCCATGTATCTCAGATCAAATGGAAAGTCAATGGATGATGCTTTAAAGTTATTTGAATCAATGGAATTGAGGGACCCTGTTTCGTGGAATTCTATTTTGACGGGTTACTCGCAGTTTGGATCAAGTGAAGAAGCCCTGAAGTTGTTTAGGCTTATGCTCATGACGGATGTGATAATCGATCACTATTCCTTTTCAGCTGTCCTGAAGTCATGTTCAGATTTGGCGACATTGCAGTTGGGTCAACAGGTTCATGTCTTGGCAATCAAATCAGGATGGCAACTAAGCGATCATGTAACTAGTTCCTTAATTACAATGTATTCCAAGTGTGGTTTACTTGAGGATTCCCGAAGATCTTTTGAAGACGCCTCAAAGGACAGTTCAATCACCTGGAATTTTATCATCTTTGCATATGCTCAGCATGGACAAGGTGAAGTTGCACTCGAGCTATTCAAGAGAATGAAAGAAAACAAGGTGAAGCATGATCACATAACATTTGTTGCCGTTCTTACGGCTTGTAGTCACACAGGCTTGGTGGAAGAAGGTCGCCATTTTCTCAACTGTATGGAATCCGAGTATGGAACTCCTCTAAGAATGGAGCATTATGCGTGTGGTGTGGATTTGTTTGGTCGAGCTGGGCTCCTGGACGAAGCAAAGTCATTAATCGAATCAATGCCATTTGAGCCGGATGCAATGTTGTGGAAAACTTTACTCGGTGCTTGTAGGAACTGTGGTGATGTTGAGCTAGCGAGTCAAATAGCAGACCATCTTCTCAAGCTAGAACCCGAAGAGCACTGCGTTTACGTGCTCCTGTCTGATATATACGCCCGTTTGAAGAGGTGGGGTGAGAGAGCTGGCCTAACCAAGCTCATGAGGGAGAGAGGGGTGAAGAAGGTACCTGGCTGGAGCTGGATTGAGATTGACAAGGAAATGCATGCTTTCAATGCCGACGACTTTTCACACCCTGATGGTGAGAAGATGTATGATGTTCTTGAAGTGTTTATGGATGAGGTGCAAACGATGAATCATGCTTCGGTTTTAGAAGCTTTGGCTGATGATTTCGATAATATGAATGGCTACAGCCTGCAGTGCTAAATACTTGTGCTTGATCACGGCTTTTCTTATCATTGGACATGTAGTTGCTTTCACCATTTTCTCTATAAAATTTGTGCTGATATGTTGTTGATCACTACCAGCATATCAGCACCAAAGCCATAACTGTTACCAGACGATGATTTGAGCATCTTCTGGCTTGTCTGTACTCCGAATTGCTTTTTCAGATTCAAACGAGCAAACAAAAATAAAATAAAAATAGCTGTACTTGGGATGGAGCTTCATAGGGCAATTGCAAAACTAAAATGCATATTGCCTATTCACCCTGTTTGACTGCTTTATTTTTCATGAACATATATGCCATAGAACTTGCACACAACTCAAAGGTTTCGGAGTACAAGTCAATGTAAATCTGGAGTTATGACAGAATCACCTCAAAATTAATTAACTGAAATATTCTTCAGACAGTACTGTCAATTATAATTAAAAGTGGGCAACAAAATAAAATTATACAAATAAGAGTGCCGGTACAGTAAAATCTCCATGGTTGTCTTGGATGAGGACTACTGCAGAGACAGGACCAGCATGTTTATGCAGGTGCTCTGGATACAGCAATCGCTGCATGAGATCTCATTAATGTCTTGGATACAGTAATTGCTGCACGACTAAGTATACTAAACCAAAGAATGTATCTAAAGCTTGCAAAAATAGCTGTCAAGAATCCGCATCAATTCTTGGCTTGGAAAACCTCATTTCATCGTCTTGATTTCAATGATGCATGACCCGTGTCACTTAAGTGCTTATGAAGTTGATTTCTGTATAAATATATTTTTAAAAAAAATGTTTGGAGTTAGGAATAGTAGAGACGTGAAATTATATAGAACATGACGCAAAATAAGTAGGTGTAATCAATATACATCACCTTGATTCAAATTCTTCTCCACATTGTTCACATAAAGGGGATGATTGCTTTGTTTTACCCTGCATTTAGAAAAAGATACCTATCTAGTGAGATGCATCCATTAAAAAAAAAATTTGTTTTAAACTGAAGGATACCAAAATGGAGACATTCTGATCTGAAGGAACAAGTGAATTTATATCAATATCACAAGGACAGAACAGGATATTTTTAAAGGCAACAATTTGATGGGTATCTTTGATCTAAGGAAATGATAGTCTTGCAATTACACATTCTTTTGTGCCTTACTTTTTCTCCAGAAAGGATACATCAGAGCGTTAATCATAACATTAATTTGGGAGATTCTGCATTGGATTGAATTCTAATTCAAAACTATTAACTGATTTAACATTTTGCAACCCATATAAGTGAATTAGGCTTAACGCCTTAACATTAACGCATAGCAATAAGTGTAAGATACTAAATAATTTGAGTTGCACATTTACAATTTCATAGAAAACTGAAAAGTGAAAACTATTCCATGGCAAAGAATCAACAAAGCTTGGAGCCTTTACCTTCTGTTTTGTACTTCTAGATGAGTTCTTTGTTTTGGTGACTCCGTCCTTCCTACCTTTATATTTCATATTGTCCTCAAAATCTGCTTCATTTCCAATCCCACCACTGTGAGTGTCTACATTGTCCTGCTTGCTATTCACCTCATTTAACGCAGTTGCATCATGGCCATTGAATTCCACACCTCCCTCTTCAACTTTAGTAGCTTTCCCACCTTTAGCTCTTCTGCTCTTTCTGCTGCCCTTTTTCCTGTTATTATGCTCCATGATAACTTCCTCTTCATCTTCACTATCAATGTGAGTCTCTACATTGTTCTGCTTGTCATTTTCCTCATCAGGTGCATTTATATCACCACCACTGAATTCCATAGCTCCCTCTTCAACTTTTTTAGCTTTCCCACCTTTGGCTTTTCTGTTCTTTCTGCTGCCCTTTTTCCTGTTATTATATTCCATCGTAACTTCTTCATCTTCACTATCAACATGAACTTTGCTGGTAGAAGTCGCCTTGGGTGGTTTTTTTACAGTTCCATGTTTTTTGCTCTTGCGGCCAGAAATCATTGCTTCAAGAACACTTGCTTCATCGTCAGACTCCATGAACTTCTCCTCCCTGTTTGGCTTCTCGACATTATTATCTTCGGTTCCCGATGGCAATTCACCTCCACTTTCCTCCTCCTCAATTGAAACTCCGTCTTTAAATTCCTCCTCCAACTCAGAGACAGCATCCTCGGCAGACTCAAAACTATCATCACCGACATTACTTTCAATATCATCCTTCTGTTGCACATCCTCCTCACCATCAATTTCATTACTTTCAAACTCATCATTCTGTTGGACATCCTCTTCACCATCAACTTTGTCACTTTCCACCTCCCCAAAATTTTCATCTTCTTCAGCAAAAGAGGCTTTCAAGTCTGCCACCTTCTCTTTGTGCTTCTTTGACTGTTCATGATTTTTCCACTGCTTCTCAGACTTGAATTTCTTTCCACAAACCACGCAGTACCATTCCTTCTTTTCCTCATCCTCTTCATCGTCCTCCTCCAACTCCTGCACCTCATCCTCTTGAACACGAGCCCACTCAGGCTCCTCAAACATCTTCGCCTTCTCCAACCTCTCCATCTCCATCTTCTTCCGCTTCTCCAACTCCTCCTTCCTCTTCTTCTCCCTCTCTTTCTCCTTCATCACCATCATATCAATCACCCTCTTATCCCTCTTCTTCACAAACTCAGCCAAACCTCGAACTGTCTCATTGAACTCGCGCCTCGCCTTCTTCCTCAGCTTCTTATTTTCCTCCTCCATCAACCTCCTCGTCTTCCTATTCGGCCCAGTGGAAGCATTCCACTGATCCACCCATCCGAAATCCATCACAGTAGCAAACCCTAACCAATAACCATAAAAGGCATTCACCTGCGTATACGGACTCTTCAAATCCCCCATTAGCGGCGCCTCCTTCACCGAACCCAACCCTAACCCTAACGTTCTCGCAAAATTGACCTCATTCGCCAAAATTTTATCGAACACATCGCTATAAACCTTAAAAAATCCTTTCTTCGGATCCGTGTAATCAGTATAACAAGTCGGGGAAAAGTAGGAGAAGAGATTAGGGATACCGGCAGGGGAGGAGGCGTTTGAACCAGAGAGATCGGAGAAAAGGATTTGGGAGCGGTGGGAGTCGTACCACTGGCGCTCCTTGGGGTCGGAGAGGACCTCGTATGCGTGGACGAGCTCTTGGAAGGCCGCGGTGGCTTCCTCGGCGGAGACGCCGGACTGGACGAGCTTGTCAGGGTGGCGCTGGAGGGCCAGCTTCTTGTAGGCTGACCGAATTTCGTCCGCGGTGCAGGTTTGTGGGAGGCCGATGACCTCGTAGAGGCACCTCTTCGGCGACGTCGACATCGACATGGTTTTGGAGGTGTTTTAGAGTTGATTTCCTTGGGACGGTGATCCAACTGGGGCCCGGAATCGCAGGTCACCGGCTGCCGTGGCGGTTGGGGGAGCACGGCGGCTGACCGGTGGTACTATGGCGATTCAATGCGAACCGTTCTTTATATATAGGCGGTGAATCCCAGACGGGAAAGACATGTCTTACTCGGAAAATCTATTCGAGAGGGGTTAATAAACTTTTTTTTTTTTATCAGATAAGGGTTAATAAACTGATTAAAATTATAAATCGGAAAAAAAAAGTGTTTATTAGTAAAAAAAGTGGTGTTTATTTGATTATTATTAGGTGTATTATGGTACTTTCAAACCAAATAAACAATATATACAAGTAAAAAGCTTAAATAAGTATCTTTTTTTAACATTAGATTTCAACACAATTTTCCAAAAAAACTACCTCCATACATGGTTAAAATAAATAAACACCTCATTTTAACACGGACGGGATCCGCTGTCACAAAGGGGACAGCCCCCTGCTCTCCCCTCCCTTCCCCCGGATAAAAAAAAATATTGAAATTTGAAAGAAAAAAAATTAAATAATAAAAGATGTGTTTTTGTGAGGAGGGACAGGGGACAGGGGGAATCCGGGATAGCGGATCCGCACCGATTTTAACCAATTTTAAGCTATTAAAATGTGTCACATACACACCCATGCTTAGGAGTGGTTTGTTTTGCTGGAGGTAAAGAGAATTATTGAGATTTTTTTTTGGATTATGAGGGGAGGTGGAGATTATTTTATAATTATAAAAGTAATCACGTGTTTGGTGGAATGAGAATTATTGTTGGGCAAGTAAGAGAAAAGATAATAATTCTGTCAAAATGTCCTCAATCTAAAAAAAAAGTAGGATTATTCGATAACGGAGTTGGTAATCAGGTGAGTCGGGTAGGGTTCGGGTCGGGATATTTGATTTCAGGTCATATCGGACTCGGGCTGATATCGGGTATGATGACAATTCAGGTCTAATCGGGTTCGAGTCGGGTTTATTTGGGCACTATTTTATCGGATACAGTCGGGTTTTCGGGTCCTATTCAGTTCGGGCGAATCAGGTTTCGGTCTAAACGTTCGAATGAATCGGGTTTCGGTCACAACAGCTTTCGTCGAATTAGGTTCAGTCAAATTAAACCCGCAAGAATCATATTGGATAAAACAAATCAATTTTTTACCTCTTATTTATGTTCTTAAGTTAGAAAATGAATTTAAAACACATAAAGAGGTTATGAGTTCAACTTATGCTAGTTTTTTTCAAAAGATGCTATAGAGAGTAAAGTGGAATCTATTATGTGTATCCCTTATTGGGAACTAGTTGACTTGCTTAGAGGTGTCAAAACCATTAAGTGTAAATGGATCTCTAAAAGGAATTTTAGAATAGATGGTTCTATTATAAGGTTTAAGGCAAGATTAGTGGTTAAAGGATTCATACAAAATATGAAATTGATTTCTTTAGTACATATTATCTAATGATTAAGATTGTCATTTATATTTATTATTTTCTTTAGCATATAATTATAAATTGACAATGCATCAATGGATGTTAAACTGTATTTTAAATGACGATCTAGAGAAAGAGATATGTCGAACAACCTACGGGCATGTGGTTCCAAGAAAAGAGAATTTTGTGTTCACTTAAGAAATCAATATATTGCTTTGACCAAGCAAATTTGAAATGTTATGAGGTGTCACAAAACTGTGTTGAAGTTTTCGTTTTGTTTATATAATGAATATTTTTATACCAAGATGTATTACATTGGTTATGTGCCTTTATGTGGATATGAGATGATATTTGACACTACCATGCATATGATAAATGAAACTAAAAAGTTTATTTCCTCTCGCTTTGATATTATGTGTGGGTGAAGTTGATGTATTTATAAGTGTTAAAGAAACTAGAAAAGAGAAATTGCTTCATTCCATTATGTAGAGAAATGTTTAGAAGGTTTGATAATTTTATCGTTATGTCAGTATGATCGAACATTCTAATTATGATGATGTTATAGCTCCACTAGTGATTTTGTTTTGACATTATGTGGTGGTGCTATATTGTGAAAATAATGAAAATTGTCATGTTTTTCTAGATCGACTTTGAAATGTGGTATCATAGCTCTAGATTTAGCTAGACAAGATATTGAGTGGTTGAAAATGTTTCTGGCTTACTTACCTTTGTGGGGGCATGAAACTCTATCTAATTCTCTACATTGTGACTCACATTTGCTATTTGTGTAGCTAGTAGCAATGCATATAATGGCAAGAAGAGACATACATGGATTTGACATGAAGCTTTGAGACAGCTGATTGCAAATGGTGTCATATATTGGAGTATGTGAGGTCCGAGAGGAACTTGATGATCTATTGACAAAAGGACTAAACAGGAGATTAGTCCTTGATTTGTCTAAGGGAATGAGACTCAAACTCATATGAGGAGAGATACACCACATCTCATTCCTATAACAGGTGTATTGAGAAAGGTTTAGTCATGTACTCTTAATGAGTCCATAGCCAGATTTGGGTGGTCCTATTGAGAAGGACTTGATGGATTCACCGAATATAGAAGAGGATGAGCGCAAGGCTCTTAATGGTTCCATGGCCCTAATAAGGGTAGTCTATGTGAGATAGACTTGATGGAGTTACCTGCGAGAGTGTGAAGGGGTTGGTCACCTTCTTTGGACTAGGGTGGTCTTCCTAGAGCACTCTTCAGCACCCAAGGTATGAGATGACCACATACATATTTGAGAATCTTATCGCGTAATCACCAGGATCATGGTTGACGTATGTGTTGTTGAGATCACCTCTCATGTGTAGTAGTTCAAGACTTGTTCACTTCTATGACAAGGGAGGCACGCAACTTCACTATGTGTTGGTTCAAGACTTGTTCACCAACATTTAAGTATATCCTCCATAAAACTAGCTCCAAACGTTGTTTTCAAAGTTGTTTTAGAAAACCTATTTTCTCGCATTTGTGGGGGATTGTTGGAAATAATGCCTGAATAAGGTTTTATGATGTGTTTTATTTTATGTAAAACTATCCATGTATTTAAAAGGAAAAAAAATGGTTTTTGAGGATTTTCCTCAACTAACTAGGTTTAGTGAGAGAGTGGGACGTTTGTGTTACGCACGTTCTAATCCCCTTAAAAGTTGCGTTTTCCCCTCCTCTTCCTCCAGCCTTTTTCAGAGAAAAATTGTTCTGAGTTCCTAGAAAGATTCCAAACCTTCTTTGGTGAGTGCACGGGATTGAAGGTGTTGTGTAACCTTGGGGGGCGATGCCAGAAGCCGACTTGCACCGTGGTCGGGGCGAAATTGCTTCTAAGGCAGTGGGTTCGGATATACACCACGCCACAAAAATCCGTATTTCCAGATGAGTTTTGCTTTAATTTAATGTGTTTTTAATCAAATTGAAATTGGTTCTTGGTTTTTACTAACAAACTCACCCTCGATCGACCCTCACGCCAGCTGCGCCCCGCCCATAGCGCCTCGCTCGACCCTCCTCGTACACGTTGACTCCCTCTCGCCCGCGCAAGCGCTCGAGCTCGTCGAAGCTCCCTGACCCAAGCTCGCCTCTCACTCCCGACCACCCGAGGACAAGAAAAAGGAACCCAAAGAGACCCAAGGAATGGGAAGAAGGTTCGATCGCTCACCGGGGTATTCGCGGACATCGGAGCTTCGAACGGAGTTCTGGGCGTCATCGGATGCTCTCGATGGCTCCTCCGACCTGCGTCGGATGTGGGTGAGTGTAATGGTAGGGCTCAAGAGTGGTTTGGATCGGAAGCGAAGGAGAGCGGCTTACCGGAAGGTTATTTCGCGCTCGAACGGAGGCGACAAAGCCTTGGTGGCGCTGGGAGCACCGGGGATGCGGTAGGGCACTCGGGGACGTCGGGGTGGTGGAGCTCAACTGCCCTGGCCTTGCAGAAAGGAGGACGGAGGGGGCCAAGGTGCTCGGTGGTCCTAAGCTTCGAAAATGGGGAGTAAAAAGGTGTTGAGTTCGGTGGTGGTGGTTGCAAAGGAGGGAGTAAGATGGTGTTTAGCAGTGGTGGCGTGGCTGGGCCTTTGAAGGAGTAAAGTAGAAGCATGGAGTGGGAGAGTAGGATGACAGAATAGGATGGGAAAGGAGAACGTGCAGTAGAAGGATGAAATAGGTTGGGGTAGCAGCTGCAATTCTTGCAAATCGGCAATAGGGGTAGGGGGTTTTAGGCGTAGGGTGGCTTGGATGGGAAGGGTAATGAGTGCAAGTGTCAAATCTTAATTACCCGAAAATAAATCTCGAAATCCGTTTTCTGATCTTAATCCGACGCGATTAAATTAAATATCCAAACCTGGGATAAATAACGAGTTCTAAAAATATTTTCAAGTCTCGGAAGACATAAGGAGAAATAAATTATTTCCATGTTCGAATAACAAATTTATGTTGGGATCGGCCTCGAGAAATAAAATAAATCGGTAACTTGAGGACGCAAATTTTTCAAAATTTTCCGGAGTCTTAGAACTTAAATGGGATAAAATCCATAATCTGTATAAATAATATTTTTTTAAATACCAGTCCTTACATCATCCACCTCTAAAAACAAGTCTCGTCCCCAAAACTAAAATCATTTTAAAACAAGGGGATGGAGTTTGAAATCGGTAAGTCCAAAGATCATGTGATTGATCTCGTAAGTACCTCATAAGTGCCCCTATGAGATCCTCATAGTATCTTCATCGTGATCATAATATCCTCAATCGGTCGTAGCAAGAATGGGATATGGGCCCCTATCATATTCTTTCCCCGACTTTTCGGTTATATTATAACTCAAAAAGCATCATAGCGTTCACAAGGGATTGGCCTCGAGAAATAAGGAGAAATAAATTATTTCCAAGTTCGAATAACAAATTTATGCTGGGATTGGCCTCGAGAAATAAAATAAATCGGTAACTTGAGGACGCAAATTTTTCAAAATTTTCCTGAGTCTTAGAACTTAAATGGGATAAAATCCATAATCTATATAAATAATATTTTTTAAAATACCAGTCCTTACACCAAGTATGTCTAGAAATACTAGTTTTAGGTTAAATCCTAATCTTAGTGTTACCTCGAGGAATCAAGGAGCTACTTCGAGTAGAAAAGATAAATCGTTTGTGGTAGACGAAGACATAGCAAGCATGATAGCAGCATTAAACAAGAGGTTAGAAAATAAAATTATAAGAGAATAAGCCAGACATAGTCTAGATCTAGGTTTTTATCCTTTTAAGGAATCAATAACATCAATTCCTCCAATAGTCCAAAAGGTTAGAGAGAATCAAGAAGGATCATCTAGTTCCGATCCAAAAGGAAAGCTAATAGGATATTCAACTAAAACCATTAATGAACCTATCTATGAAAATGATCCAAGGGCTAAGGAGTTCAAAGAATCTCTCACGGATCCATTATTTGAAGATGAAATGGGTATGAGAATGGAAGTAATAGACATTAGACATCTCTATGAAGATAACATGAGAGTAGAAAAAAGCCTTGAACATGTCAGTAGAGAATCACCAAAGAAAAATTATAGAATCACCAACCCCAATGGCATTTATATCCCAATAAGTATTTGCTTAGAAGGGTTCAATAAATATGAATTATATGCCTTTGTAGACAGTGGATGTTCAATATGCTTTGGTAATAAGGCATTGTTTCCTGAGTTTATTTGGCAGAAAGCCCATAAACCAATCCAAGTCAGAATAGCTGATGATAGTATCATGGTTCATTCAGAATTAGCTTCTGATGTACCTGTCATGTTAGGAGGAGTCCAATGTGTAATTCCTACACTCTGGGCTACTAATCAGCCATCTCATGATATGTTAATTGGAAATAACTTCTAGAGATTCCATGTTCCGATCACTCAGCACCTAGACATGATGGTCTTCAACATCAATGGAGAAGACACTTGGGTTAAAAAGATTAAACAAGCCTATACACACCAAGCAATAGAATTTACGCGCACTAAGCGTGGTGAGGAGTATATTGTTCCTACACAAAGGGAGTTTGCACTCTCTATATGTGAGGTAACATTAAAAGAAAAAAATTCTTAAGCAACAAGAAAAAATGTGTAAGGAGTTATATTCTGAAAATCCTTTAAAATTTTGGGAAAAAAGATAAATCGTTTGTTACCATAGAGTTAATAGATCCAAAAGTCGTCATTAGGGTAAAACAAATGTTTTACACTTACAAGGATCAACAAGAATTTAAAGAACAAATTGATGAGCTCTTTAAGAATTTAAAGAACAAATGTTTTACACTTACAAGGATCAACAGGAACCATGCTGAAGAAAAAAGAGGAAAAACTAGAATGATTATGAACTATAAAAAGCTTAATGATAATACTGTTTTTTATGGATATTATATCCCTAATATATATAATAGTTTTATTTAATAGAAAACAGGGAACCACTTTGTTCTCTAAAATGGATTGCAAAAGTGGTTATTGGCAGGTAAGAATGGATGAAGAAAGCATTCCACTTACTGCATTTAGTGCCCCACAAGGACAATATGAATGGGTAGTCATGCCATTTGGTTTAAAAAATGCACCACAAATATTTCAGAGAAGAATGGACAATGTTTTCAAAGAATTTAAACATTGTTGTCTTATTTACATTGATGATATATTAATCTTCTCTAAAACTATAGAGCAACATAAGCATGACTTGAAAGCTATAACTCAAAAATATATTGACCATGGAATCATTTTAGGACAGAAAAAATGCATTTATGCTGAGCCTGAAATTGAGTTCCTAAGATTGAAGATTAAAGCAGGTCAAATTGTCTTGCAAGAATACATCTTGGAAAAGGTAGAAAAATTTCCTGATGAAATCAAGAATAGAAAACAACTAGAAAGGTTTCTAGGTTGTCTTACTTATGCTTCTGATTTTATTAAAGATCTAGCTAAATTAAGAAAACCTTTACAAGTAAAATTAAAGAAAGATCAAGTTTGGAGTTGGACTCATTTAGATACTAAAATAGTCCAAGAGCTAAAAAGAAGATGTGAAAAACTTCCAATATTGACTTTACCTAATGAAGATGATGAGTTAGTTCTTGAAACAGATGCTACCGATTATCATTGGGGAGCTGTTTTGAAATTAAAGAAAGATAACAAGCTTTGCAGGTACAACAGTGGCAGTTTCAACAAATCATAATATAATTACACTGTCATGGAGAAGGAGATTCTTGCAATATATCGAGGAATTCAAAATTTTATAATCTTCTTAGCCCCTAAACCATTTACAGTCATAACAGATTGTAAAGGAATATTGGGTTTCATAAATAATAATCTTGATAATATGAAAGTGCATGGGAGACTCCTGCGTTGGCAATTAGCCCTTAACCAATTCACCTTTACCGTTGAACATGTGCAGGGATCAAAAAATTCTCTAGCAGACAACTTCATGTTGTAAGCTGAATCTGCCATGTTTTACAGTAACTTTTATATCGATTTCTGTATACATTTCATACATTTGGGCTAAGATAGTACAGAACCTATGTAGTTTATGTTTATTTGCCAAATTATGGAATCTACACCAGTTTCTGTTTAATTCGCAGAATTCGAGGCATTTTACAGCAATTCTACAGAAGGTCGGAAAAGCTCGGAAAACCACTACAGAAGTCCAAGGTCAAAGAAGCAGCGGAACCAGTCGAATCGAGCCGAGAACCCAGGCTACTCGATCTCGAGTAGGTCTTACTCGATCTCGACGAGCATGTCCGAGCACAGCCTTGTCGACCAGGAGCAACGTCGAGAGCCAGACCAACCCGACTTCCGGACCCAACTCGATCTCGACAAGATCTAGTCGAGATCGATGAAGCCCAGACACCACACCCGGAGACGAGGAGAAGAGCTGATCGAGAAGCCGAGGACGAGAAGCCGAGCACAATCCTACTCGATCTCGACGAACCCTTGTCGAGATCGACGAGCCAGAGTCCAGATCCAGGCTTGTCGAGCACACCTACCCGAGAAGACCTAGTCGACGGATCAATCCTACTCGAGGTCGACTAGGGCTACTCGAGGTCGACGAGCGCCAGGAACCCAGATCCGAGCCTGTCGAGCAGATCTAGCCGAGAAAGTCCAGTCGACGAACAATCCTTGTCGAGGTCGACGAGCCCTTGTCGATGTCGAGTAGCCCAGTTTCCGCAGACGCGTCGTCGAGGGCTGTCCGAGTAGAGTTGGGATTCCTTGGGGCCGAAGGAGGAAGATTCTATCCAAATTCTATCAAGTCTATCCATGGGAGACAAGATCTATCAAGACATGAAGACCTACCTAAATTAGATTTATCTTTTCCTTATTGATTTATTTCCTTAAAGCATTTTATTTATCTTTTAGCAAATTAGATATAGATTTAGATATAGATAGGAGATTCTATCCTTGACTAGCAAGGAATAGAAGGCTATAAATAAAGCCCTAGGGGCTGGTTTTTCATTCATTCCAATTCAGACACAATCAATTCAAGTAAGTAGGATAGAGAGAGAGAGAGAGTTTGTAGCAAGCAAGGTGGAGAGGCGAAAGCGGATTTGTCTTGTCGGTTGTAAGCTTTCTTTATTTAGTTTTAATGCAAGTTAGTTTCTTTTGTTATTTGATGTCTTTCTTGATGATGAAGAGCGAGTAGTCCACCTACTTCTGGGGCTGGGGTGAGCCCGACGGTGGCCATGTGAGGTGATGCGGTAAAGGTCAGATCTTTTTGTGCAATTCATCTTCTATCCCTATAAGCATGATTCTTTTGCGAGAGTTGAAGGTGATCCTTGTTTGTGTTATTGAAGCGAAAGTGATCTTAATGCAACTTGGATTAATTATGTGAAAAAGGGTTAGTAACAATTAGGGTTTATGCGAAAGCCTCTATTTGCCTATTTGTTAATAACGAAAGTTATTTGATGGAAAGCATGATCTTTTATGCCTTTATGTGTTACTTTGCATGGTTATCGTTGTGGTGTTGATACCCTGGTCTTGGGAGTCTTTTATTATATTGATTTATTTTCATCAGAAATCTGAGTTTGGGTTCGAAAATTGGCAATTTAAAGTTTCTGTCCCCTTGTCGACATAGAGTAGAGCTTGTCGAGATCGAGTAGCTGTGGTCGATCTCGAGTAGGGCTCGTCTAGGTCGAGTTGTGTTTTCTTCTGTCGTCATCGAATTTTCAGTTTCTGTCGATTTACTGTTGTCGATCTCGAGTAGCTGTTGGTCGAGATCGACGAGCCCTTTGCTTTGCTTTTATTTTCTGCTTTGCTTTGTCTTTTCTGTCTTCGTTCGGTTCATTGCTTTTGTTTGTTATTTTCTGCTTTTATTTCTGTTTCTTTCCTTGTTTATGTGTTTCTGTCTTTCTGCTATTCTGTCTGTGAGAATCTGTTGCTACCTGAGAACTGCTGACGTGCTTCCTCGTGGATTCGATCCTGATTTTTTCTTACTACAACGGGAGGAAGTCTTGTATTTATTTGCTGAGACAGGGAAGTTAGTCTGATCTTTATTCTATATTTATTTCATACTTGACCATCCTCCTGAACAACACTTCACTAGAGAGTTAGCTGATGGACCAAAGAAATCAGATTCGGTGGGAAAATCCGCGATGGGTAACCCACCTATGGGATATTAATCTCTTAGGCGACATACGAGGATACCAAGGATGGGTTTCCCCTCCAAGTTTTTACATTTCTGTTGATTTTGGAAGGTTGGCTGAAAATAGATTCCGTCTTGGACTCTTACAAATGAGACACAAAGAGGTTATATGATTCCAAACCATGGAGATAATAATTAAAGTTCTCCAGCTACCTGTTGAACTCCAGGAAGACATTTGTAGAAGATGGAAGATGAGAGATTTCAGAGACTTCTATTTGACAGTAACCCTGAGGGATCGCTGTCCTTCAGCAAGGATCCGAGAATGGTGTAACCATTTTTGTATAAACAATGGCGCTGAATTAGGAGGAATCTCATTACCAATTACGATACACGAAGACGCAGAGTACTTAAAAGCCTGGAAATATGGAATGTGTAATGGACTCTACATATACCGACGACCATGGCCAAAGGAAGAGGAGCAGAGTGTCATGTACATTGTACAATTACTGCACTAAATTCCAGAAGGAGGTCTTCCTCAGAGCAACAAAGTTTGAGAGGATAGAGGAAATTAATGGTTGTCGTGTTATCAGTGCTTGTATGGATGTTAACCAGGGAAAAACCCAGTTACCACATTACTTGATCTTCCTGCTATTTACTGAAGAATACTGATACGTTATAGGTCCAGTAGTGGAGAGACAGATCGACACAGTAAGGTATCCATGGGAAGCACGAGCAAAAGGATTCTTTTACATCTACTACCAACTCACCAAGTATCGACACACTGATTGTGGGATATTGATGTGCGCTCAATTTTCCATGTTTTGCATCTACTTTTACTTCGATTTCTGTCCATATTTTATACTTTTATATTGAGAAAGCATGAGATTTATGTAGTTTATGTTTATTTGCAATGTATAGAGGTCTACACAAGTTTCTATTTAATTTCGCAGAAATCGGATGCACTTTGGAGCTTAAAGGAAAGTTATAAAGACATTGGAGAAGATAAGGGCATGTTTGTTTAGCTAAAAAATGGGTCAAGAAAGGAATCATTAACCCAATACCCTTCTAACAATGTTTGTTTTTCAGTCTCAAATTAATGATTACTTTTTAGGCCTTAATTGGTTAAGCCCATTTATTACCCTCCCCAAAATCAAAGGATTTCATTTTATTATCTCCTTCCGTACACGGTACACAGAGGTGTTCCCAACCTCATCCTTGAATTTGTAAATAAAGAGCGGCCATATCCGGGGTTCGAACTGGGGACCTTTGGGTACTACCCGCAAGTCCTTTCTAGTGAGTCATTCCGGAATGGTTAAAATCATATCAAATAAAAATCAAGGGATTTCATTTTATTGTACACAGAGGTGTTCCCAGCCTCATCCTTGAATGTTTAAATAAAGATCGGCCTTCCCAACCTCATCCATTCATCCATGGCAACCGCAACCCCTTTACCGCCTCCTAGCCACCTCAACGGCGTTTCCGTCTACCCAAGCATAATCCAACAACAACCTATACTACTTCACAATCATCCAAACTTCATCTCCTCTCGGTGAATCCCAACCACTAGCATTGGAAAACAAATCCTATCATAACCACAATTGCTCTCTCCTCACCAGTCACCATTGTTGTCGTTGTCTTCACCATAGGAATTCCTCACAACGGTCATTGTTGTTCTCGTGTGGTCGCTCGATCTCTCTTCTTCTCTCTCCAATTGGTCCGATTAGGCCACTCTACATATCTATATGAGCGGCATGTGGAGTCCTATCGCCGCCCTCGTACCCTGGCTATGCCAAATTATCGCCGACTTCGATTCTGATAAGATATGCATATGTTTGTAGCCCCTCTCTTACTGCTGAATTTTGTTGTTGTTCATGTCACTTGAAGATTTGTGAGTTTGTTGTCTAAGATTGTTTGTCTGAATATGCCAATTTTACAGTATATTTTGGGGCTGTAATTGTAAATTAAATTATTCCCTTCTTAGAATTAACCAAACAAAAACTGTGTTTAACCTATTCCATCTTCTTTCCTTTCCTTTCACCCGAAATGAATCCTTTCTCTTGCCTACCACTAAACAAACAAGCCCTAAGAAAGGGCATAGGATGGTGCGTCAATCGGACGAACGAGGACTCGGGAAAATGCGTTTCAAGACGGAACAGAATGCTAAAAGCACATATTCATATGCGTTGTAGCCCTCAAAAAGAGCTTTCTAACACATATTCATATGCATCAATTGGACGAACGAGGACTCGAAAAAGTGTGTTTCAAGACGAAGCAGAATGCTGAAAGCGCACAGAGCTGTTGTGAGCATAAATTGTCATGTTTTACACTTACTTGTATATCGATTTTTGCATGCATTTCATACATTTGGGTTAGAATAGTACAAAATCTATGTAGTTCACACTTATTTGCCAAATTATGGAGTCTACACTAGTTTCTGTTTAATTTTGCAGAAATCGGACGCACTTTGGAGCTTAAAGGAAAGCCATGAAGAAGCTAAGGATGGTGTACCTGGAGAAAACGCCATTTTTCACCATTCATCGTTCTGAATCAAGCTTTGATGTCTCATGAAAGTTGTAGCCCTCGAAAAGAGCTTTCCAACGCATGCTCATATGCGTCAATCGGATGAACGAGGACTTGGGAAAGTGCGTTTAAAAAATGGAGTAGAATGCTGAAAGCACACAGAACTAGTCGACGTCGACCAAACTGGTAGACATCGAGTAACTTTTTGGTCGACTTGCCTCCCAGAAGTCGAGAACGAGCACCAGACCACTCGAGAGCACAATTCTTGTCGACTTCGAGGAGTTTTGGTCGACGTCGAGTACACCCGACGAGTCTAGAACCTGCTCGAGCTCGAGTGCAACCCCGGAGGAAAAATCCTACTCGACGTCGAGGAGTTTGGTCGACATCGAGGACAATCCAGAAGCATGTTGAGTCCGAGATCGAGTTGTGTCCAAGAAGATAGAGTTACTTGCAAGCCAAGAGATGTGGAATTCTATCCAACCACATCAAGATCTATCAAGTCAAGAAGGATTTATCCACAAATAGCTTTATTTCCTTAGGGATTTATTTATTTTATTTCCAAATTTAATCATTAAGCTTTAGATAGATAAATTTAGATATAGATAGATAGTTCCTTCCTAGAATAGCTTGGATTGGAGCCTATAAATAAAGCCCTAGGGAGCTGATTTTCATACATTCAAGCGAAGTCGTCTTAGGACACAAGGAGGAGGAGTGAGAGCAAGGGGAGAGAGGAGTGAGAGAGGAGGCGAGAGAGGAGGAACGTTTTGAAGGTTTTGTATGTTTAAGTTTTATTTTGAATGTAAAAGTTATTTTCTTTTATTATGTTTAGTTTCTAATTTCCTTCTTATAGGGTTGAGGTGATCCCAACATAGATATATGTGTTTGATTTATAAATCCATGAATTTCTATGTCTTTATCATCATCTACCAATGTGCTTAATCCTTTGCGAGAGTTAAGGAAATTCCTTATTCATGATATTGAAGCGAAAGTGATCTTATTATGAATTTGGATAGTGATTAGGGTTTATTTGCGAGAGTCGACTAATCCTAATCAAGAAAAGGTAGAAACAAATTAGGTTTTTATGTGAGAGCCTCTATCACCTAAATTGTTGGAATTTGCGAAAGTCGATTCTTTGATATAAAGCATGCATCTTTATGTGATTATAATCTACACATATGTTTATTGTTGTGGTGATCCCTAACCTTGGAAGTTTGCACCTTTATTATTCTATTTTCTTTATTTTAAAGTTTCTGCACAGATACCCAACATCGACCACCGTTCCTCCTCCATCCCTCGACATCGACCAACTCTTAGCCGACGTCGACAGCAACCTCATCACCTTTTCCTCCTATCCCTGAACCCCGAAACACACTAAACCTAGAACCGCTGACTTCTCTCCTGAGGACGAACTTGACTCCACTATCCTATAGCGGGGTCTTGACTATAAATTTATTTGGTCGAGAAACCCTCTCGTCAAATTGGCGACGTTGCCGGGGAGATATCAATCGCGCCTAGTTTAATTGTGTTTAAGGTTCAGCAAAGCCCATCCCTTTTTCTTACCCTATCACATACCCTACCACCACCTACCTCACCGGTACCAACTGGGTGCTAAGCTTTTGCTACTAATTTGTGTTCTTGATTGTGATTTCAACGCTTAGGTACAAAGATGGAAGACTTTGTCGAAGGGAATCTTGCATGGGAAGAATGGTTTCAAGATTTGAGACGGAGAAATAGGATCGTAGTGGAGGAGGCACGATTAAGGGAAATAGCCCGACTGGAAGACGAAATTCGAAGGCTTGAGGCTTCCATTCAGTCTAAAGGACCATGCCGTCCTCCCGACGAGCCAATTGACCCACTCGATGTCGACAGCCAGGTATGTCCTTCCTTGAATTTCATTCCTACTTTTCTACCTATTGTTGATGAATAATATGAAGGATCTGATGTCCACTAAAATAGCCATGTTTTTATGCACATTTTAGCTCCTTATTCTATATACTTTGCATATTTTGGGCTGGGAATATGTTGAATTTATGTAATATATGCTTATTTGCAAGAAATAGAGGTCTACATAAGTTTTGCTTTAATATTGCAGAATTTGGAGCCATTCCGGGACAAAACCAAGAAGAAAAGAAGAAAGCTAAGTTTTACTCGATTTCGAGGAAAGTTCCTCGACATCGACAAAAATGGTGAAGCAGAGCCTGCTCGAGCAAAGCCTGATCGAGAAGCTGAGAAGAAGAAGCCAACTCGGGTAACTTTTTACTCGATGTCGACAAAATTCCTCAACATCGACCAAACCAGAAACACTTTTCCGAGTCAGAAAAGGAAAGAAGCTACTCGAGAAGACGAAAGAAGCCGAAATCGACGAAATGTTCCTCGATGTCGACCAAATTGGTCGATATCGACCAAAAATTCTTCTGGGCCGTAAGTCGATTGGGCCTGTCCGATTACGAGTTGATTGCTTGGGAGTGAAGCAAGTCCGAATCTATCAAGTCTATCAAGGTTTATCAAATGAGAGAAGATTATTCATTAATACCAAGAGATGTTTAGATATTCCCTTTTAGATTTAATGCTTTATCTTTATTTAATTTTATCTTTAGAAAGTAGATATAGATTGCTTTTCTTGATTAGTAAGGATTAAGCCCTATAAATAAAGCCCTTGGGGCTAGTTTTTATTCATTCAATTTCAGAGAAGTAGTCCCACAGAGAAGTTTAGGAGTTCAAAGGTTTAGGGTTTTGGCATTCTACGAAAGTTTGAGTGCCGGGATTGTAAAGACTTTGAATATAGTTTATGCAAGTTATTTCTTTTCAATCAATGTCTGCGATTGCGATGAGGCGCGAGTAGTCCACCTACTTCTAGGGTTGGGGTGAGCCCAACGAGAGCCATGTTGGTGGATTAGCGATTGCAAAAGGAGGTATTTTATCGTTATCTTATTCTATTCCATGTGCTTCATCTTTGATTGAGAAATTGAAGAACTCATGTTGTGAAACTTGGGTAGTAATTAGGATTTCTATTCGGAAGTTTATAAATTCTAATTATGAAAAGGAATAGATGCAATTAGGGTTATTTATCGCGAGATCTATATTCCTACTTGTCGGATTGGGTGAAAGCCTTCTCCTTTATCGATAAAGTCACCGCCTTTTATGATTTATATTCCGCTTTCATGGTAATCGTTGTTGCAAACCCCAATCTTAGAAGTTCTCTTTCATCCATCGGTTTAGATTCGAAATTTGCGTTTGTTTTTACTTTATGTTCTCCTCGATTTCGACCAAACTGGTCGACGTCGACTTCTCACATTCGATCAACAAGATCGCCGTAGCTTTTGTTTCTGCAGTTCCTCGATCTCGACACCTTTCCTCGACTTCGACAACTTTACTCGATATCGACCAAAAACAGAGACTGCGCTTGCTCAGTTCGACTTGTCTGACCTTCTGTTGACTAACCCTAGTCGAAGTCGAGTACCCTGAAGTCGACTTCTGCCCGTGAGATTCCTCCGCTGCCTAGGATCCGCTGACCAGCGTCCTCGAGGATCGAACCTGACTTCCTTTTGCTACATCAGGAGGGAGTCTTGAACATTATTTGCTGGGATCCAATCGGTTTGCTTTACTTTATTCGTATTTTAATTGCACTCTCGATTTCCTCCTACTACAAATTGGTGTTGTTGCCGGGGAAGCAATCATTCGCGCCTTAGGTAGTTAGATCTCACGTTTGCCTTTGAGTTTTGATTTTGCAGGTGTATGCGCCGTTCTGGTCAAACACCTGAGTTTGTCGCCTTAGACGATCCAGAACGTCTTATACACATCCATTCTAGACTGAAAAGGATCATGACGACTACCGAAACACAAGCTGAGATGATTGAGAGGCTTCAGAGGGAACTAGCCACCAAGGATACTGCTCTCACCGCTGAAAGAGCACGCACTGCACAAGAAACGGAGCGAAGAAGGCAATTGGAAGATTAGCTTGCCCAATACCCTACCACTGTAGAGGATTACATGCACCCGACTCTCGTCGTGCCTGAATCGGCTATTCTAATCCCTGAGAATAACTTTGAAATTCGCACTGCTTTCCTGATTGAAATTAAAAATAATGTTTTTTACGGAAGGTTTAATGAATGCCCTCTGCAACATATTACCAACTTTACTGATATGTGTCGTACTCTTGCTGAAGGTACCACTTTGGAATATGTCATGATGAAGGCTTTTCGTTGGTCTCTGACCAGTCCAGCATTGAAGTGGCTTGAAGGTCTCTGTCCACGATCCCTCACAACATGGGCTGAAGTAAGGTAGGAATTTCTCAACAAATTCTTTCCTCCTGCCAAGACAGCGCTCCTCCGCCCAAAGATTACAGCTTTCAAACAGAAGCCTGGGGAGCCGCTAGCAAAAGCATGGGAAAGATATAAGGATCTACTGCGATCCTGCCCTACACATGGACAGCCTCCCTACGTCGTTCAGGAGATCTTCTTCAATTCTCTTGACCTGGCCGCTAAAGATAGGATCAACCAGTATACTCATTATGAGTATCTGACAATGCCGCTAGCAGACGCGTGGGCTACCATGGACAAGCTTACTAACTACGATAATAAATATGGGGCTCCGACAAACTATGACGAGCAGGCCTACGGGACCAGCTCCATCCATGCCCCTCTATGAGCCCTCTAAGGAAATTGACCCAGATGTCAAGGAGCAATTCTACAGAGATCAGAACCGCAAGCTCCTCAAGCAAGTCAAGTACCTCTCTGTCAACCAACCTTGCATCGAATGCGGTTCACAATGGTACACCACTACTGAGTGTCCACATCTAGAGCAAGTCAGGATGACAGAAACTCACGAAGAGGTAGCTTACGCAGGGGGTCCCAATCGCTATTTGGGGGACCAAAGTTTCTATCAACCACAACGGAACCAAGGTCCTCGTAGGAACCCCCAGCTATACAGAGCTCCAGGACATCCGGAAAGGGACCAAAGGAAGGACGACCTACAGCTTATCCTCGACGAGATGAGGAGAAATCAAGCACAACAGCAGTAGTCTACAAGCGTCATCAATAATCAGCTCCAGAACATCAATACAAGATTTGGAGAGCTAGATATTTGGAAGAGAAACATAGAGACCCAGATAGGTCAATTCGCGGCGCAGATTCCACGACCAACCGAGCAGCTCCTAGGGCATACAAAACCAAATCCCAAGGGGCAGCACAGACATGTCGCTGCTGTAAAGCTACGGAGCGGTCACAAATTGCACGATCCAGAGAATGGAGAAGAAAAGGACAAAACTGTCCTCGACAACGAGCAACAACAACTCGATGTCGACCAAAATTTGGTCGATATCGACAAAAATCAACTCGACGTCGAGGAGATCCCTGGACAAGACTCGTCTGCACAGCACAGCAACTCGAAGTCGACTACAGTTGTCAATGTCGAGTAAAATCATGTCGATGTCGAGGAGTCTTCATCACCTCCGGCAGCTGTTCTGGCTTAGAAAACTAAGAAGATGCTCCTGTTCCCTTCTAAGAACCAGAAAGATCCAACTGATGGTAAGTTTCAGCGTTTTGCGAAATTGCTTCAGAGTTTAAATGTTACTATTCCTTTTACAGAAGCACTTTACGAGATGCCTAACTACATCAAGTTCCCCAAGGAGATTCTTAGCAACAAGCGATCAATGACTGAGATTGCTAAAGAATGCAAGAAAATGGATTTTCCTGAGAAGCGACCTGACCCAGGTAAGTTTGCTATCACTGTTGGACTTGGTCGACATAGATTTAAAGCACTGTGTGATTTAGGAGCAAGCGTAAGCATCATGCCCCTATCTATCTGGTCAAAGGTAAAGATAGGCGCCCTGGAACCTATTGATGCCAAGCTCTACATGGCAAACAACACAGTGGTAATTCCTACAAGTATTGTTGATAATGTTCCTGTTAAAGTTGGTAGATTCTTTGTCCCTACGGATTTTCTTGTAGTAGAAATGGCAGAGGACCCAGCTTGCCCCATCATCCTAGGGCGACCATTCCTAGCAACAGCAGATGCCAACATTGGAGTGAAAAGGGGAATTCTCACCTTCACCATTGGGGATGAGATTATTGAATACTTTTTCAACCCTGACACAGAAGAGGTAATGAAAATTAAAGCTATTTATTCAAAATTTAATGTTATCTCTTGCAATAAGCCTGCAGGAAGACTTTTGGCACAAGAAGAGGGAGTTATAAAGGCAGAATCCACACTAGAGGAGGAACTAGTTGCAGCAGAATCGAGCGAGGAAGAGTTCTTCGACGACGCACTATCGGCAGAGCTGAACGACTCACCCGAGATCGAGCAGATCAAGTCGACATCGACTAATCTCCTCGATATCGAGGAACCTTGCCCGACATCGACCACGACCAGTTCTCCAAAAAAGGTAAGTCCTCCAAATCTCCTTGATGTCGAGCAGTTATCCTCGACATCGACTACTTTTTCCCCTGCAGGTACACCTGAAGTCGAGAAAGACAACTCGACTACTGCCAATTTACTCGATATCGAGCAAGACTCCTCGATGTCGACCAAAACTGCATCAAAGGTAAATTCTGATTTTTTGGTCGATTTTGATTATTCTAACTCGATGTCGAGTAGTCCCTTGCAGTTGTACAGCCCTGTGTCCGATTCAGCGTTGTCATCGATGTATGCTTGGTCGACGCCAACTCCTGTAGCTGATTTGGATACTTCTTTTATGAGGATTGAGATAGATTACCTAGGGGAGATCATGAAGACGGAGGAAATAGAGCCCATCTTGATTCCACAAGGCCCTTCTCCGGTGCTGAAGCCCTTACCTGACACCCTTAGGTATGAATTTCTTGGTCCTGACTCTACTTTTCCTGTGATTATCAGTTCTTCATTAAATACACAGGAAGTAGACAAGCTAGTAGAAGTCCTCCACACTCATAGGAAAGCCATTGGCTATTCTCTAGAGGACATAAAAGGTATTTCACCCATTACTTGTATGCATAGAATTCTTTTGGAAGATGATCACAGGGCAACAATTGAGCATCAAAGGAAGCTTAACCCCAAGATGAAGGAGGTGGTCAAGAAGGAAATCATGCGCATGCTAGACGCAGGAATCATCTATCCAATCTCCGACAGCAAGTGGGTAATCCAGTTCATGTTGTCCCTAAGAAGGGTGGAATGACCGTTGAGGAAAATGAGAAGGGAGAGCTTGTTCCTAAAAGAATCACTACCAGTTGGCGGATGTGCATCGATTACAGAAAGCTCAACACCGCCACCAGGAAGGATCATTTCCCACTCCCCTTCATTGATCAGGTACTCGAAAGGTTAGCTGAACATGATTACTTTTGTTACCTGGATGGATATTCTGGTTTTTGGCAGGTTCCTATTCATCCTGAAGATCAAGAAAAGACAACCTTCACTTGCCCCTATGGAACTTTTGCATATAAGAGGATGCCCTTTGGCCTTTGCAATGCCCCTGCCACCTTTCAAAGGTGTATGATGGCCATCTTCTCCGACATGATAGAGGACATAGTGGAGGTATCTATGCATGATTTCTCTGTTTATGGTACTACTTTCGATATTTGTCTCTCTAACCTGTGCAGGGTACTCAAGCGTTGCGAAGAGGAAAATTTGGTTCTCAAGTGGGAAAAGTGCCACTTTATGGTAAAGGAAGGAATCGTGCTAGGCCACAAGGTATCTAAGAAAGGTATTGAGGTGGACAGGGCCAAAATAGAGCTAGTGGAGAAATTGCCCCCACCATCATCCATCAAAGAGATAAGGAGTTTCCTTGGTCATGCTGGTTTTTATAGAAGGTTTATTCAAGATTTTTCTAAAATTGCCAAACCATTAACTAACCTTCTCATGAAAGATGTTAAGTTTGTGTTTTCTAGCGAATGTCTTGAAGCCTTCAACAGGTTGAAGGAAGCCCTTATCTCCGCTCCAGTCATTCAATCGCCGGATTGGTCACTACATTTTGAAATCATGTGTGATGCCATCGATTATGCCGTGGGAGCAGTTCTAGGCCAGCGAAAGGACAAGAAACTACATGCCATCTACTATGCAACCAAGACTCTTGATGTGGTTCAGGCTAAGTACACCACAACAGAGAAGGAATTTTTTGCTGTGGTTTTGCTTTTGAAAAATTTCGTTCTTATCTTGTTGGATCTAAAGTTATTGACCATGCTGCTCTTAGATATTTGATGACAAAGAAGGATGCTAAACCAAGGTTGTTACGATGGGTGCTCCTACTCCAAGAGTTTGATGTTGAGCTAAAGGACAAGAAAGGCATAGAAAATTCAGTCGCCGATCACCTATCCAGGCTCCCCAAAGACATGCTAGAGGAAGCCCAGGACACCACACCAATCGACGACTCTCGCCCAGACGAGCACCTGATGCGGACTGACACAGTTTTCCTCGACATCGAGCAACCTTCCTCGACATCGAGTAAACCTGGTGAGTATTCTTCTTTGCATGGATTTGAGCTACAAAGTTACTCGACATCGAGCAACATTTCCTCGATGTCGACAAAAGCCAAATCGACAGACCCCCAAAAGTCGAGCACAACACCAGCAGACACTGCAGCTTCCTCGATATCGAGTAGTTTTACTCGATATCGAGTAGTTTTACTCGAAATCGACCAATTTCTGGTGAGTCTTCAGGTGAGATTTTTTGTACAGATTCCGGTGAGGATTTCTTCTTTACCCCTCCTACTAGTCTTATACATGATATTTATGCTATAAAAGGATCAAAGGTACCCTGGTATGCGGATTTCGCTAACTATCTTGCAGGAAATGAGATTCCGTCAGGACTATCCTCGCAGGCAAAGAAGAAGTTCCTCCACGACGTCAAGCAATACTATTGGGATGACCCTTACTTGTTCAGACAAGGAAAGGACCATATCTTCAGAAGTTGTATTCCGGAGGAGGAAGTAGAAAGTGTCATTCGCCATTGCCATACTCTCCCTACAGGCGGACATGCAAAAGGCTTCAAAACTTCATCTAAGGTACTTCAATGTGGTTTTTATTGGCCTAATCTTTTCAAGGATGTGCAGGCTTATGTCACTTCATGCGATGAGTGCCAAAGAGCAGGCAACATTACTTGGAAGAACGAGACACCACTCAAAACTCACAGGGATTTTGGAGGTTGAGCTATTTGATGTGTAGGGAATTGACTTTATGGGACCATTTCCTGCTTCAGGACCTTACAAATACATCCTTGTGGCGGTTGACTATGTCTCTAAATGGGTTGAGGCTGTTGCAACTAGGACAAACGACTCGAAGGTAGTTTCAAAGTTTGTTAAAACTAACATATTTCCTCGCTTTGGTGTTCCTAGAGTTCTTATTTCAGACGGTGGCTCACATTTCATCGAGGGAGGATTCGAGGCTCTTTTGGCTAAGTATGGGGTGACGCACAGGGTGGCAACACCTTATCATCCCCAAACTAGTGGACAAGTGGAGGTCTCTAATCGTCAAATCAAAGCCATTTTGGAAAAGACAGTCTCCCGCTCAAGAAAGGATTGGTCATCTAAACTTGATGATGCGCTATGGGCTTATAGGACGGCTTACAAAACACCGCTGAGAACAACTCCTTACAACTTGGTTTATGGTAAGTCTTGTCATTTACTTGTCGAACTGGAGCATAAGGCAATGTGGGCCCTCAAGGAGTTCAACATGGATCTCGACGAGGCAGGTAAGAAACGCTTTATTGATTTACAAGAGTTAGAGGAGCTAAGGTTGAAGGCCTATGAGAATGCCGAAATCTACAAGGAGCGCACCAAGAGATGGCACGATAAGAAATTGGTGCCAAAGACATATGAGGTAGGTGACAAAGTGCTTTTATATAATTCTAGACTGCGTCTGTTCCCAGGGAAGCTCAGGACAAGATGGAGTGGACCTTTTGTGGTTCACCACATATACCCTCATGGAGCAGTAGAGTTCATTGGCGCTGATGGAACTACCTTTAAGGTAAATGGGCACAGGGTCAAGAAATACTATGATAAAGAAGACCCGAAATAGGAGATTCGCGCCACCCTAGCGTTGGTCAAAGCCTAAAACAAGGAAGTGGGTCGAGCTAACGACTTAAACCTTAGCGCTTACGGGAGGCAACTCGCTTTTTTCTTTTTCTTTAATTCTATTTTATTTTATTTTATTTTCATTTCTTGAAATTCGTGCATAATCTCTTCTCGTTGTTAAATTCAGGCAGCTCTAGTCTACTCGATCTCGACCAACTTGGTCGACATCGACTAAATTCAAAGGGGGTTCACTATCAGTCGAGTTCTTCTAGTCGAGTCAAGCAGGAGAAATTTTTTTCCTTGATGTCGAGTAGATTACTCGACATCGACGAAGCCCATCAGGTAAGTGGGCGTCTTCTCGACATCGAGCAATTTGTTTGATGTCGACCAAGGTTCCAGGTATGTTTTTCTTTTTAATAATAAAAAAACAAATAGGAAATACTTACAGTTTTTTTTATTTTCTTTTTTTTCTTTCCCTTCTTTAAAAACCTGTTGGACCTCTCTCCCTCTCCTTCCGCTTTCCTCGACCTCGAAGAACCCTAAGCCGACAGAGCCGCGACCTTCACCTTCTTCCTCCCGCTCCTCCTCCCTCGAGCTCTCCTGTTGCACCTCGCCGGCCACCAAGGCCAGATCTAGCCACTCCGAGCCCACCCCGAGCACCTGTAACCACCGTCGAAGCCCAGCCTCCCTCCCCGCTGCCATCGCCGACTTCACCATTATTGCCCAGAGGTTTCGCCGACTGCCTCCATCCCCAAGATCTGGCCACCTCTCCCCGATTCCGGCTTCCTCGAGCCCAGATCCTCCCACTCCGACCACCAGCAGCCCTCGCCGAAACCTAAGCCTTCCTGCCGTCTTCAGATTCACCCGGAACCGCCGCCAACCACCCTTAAATCTCCAGATCCAGCCACCTCTCCCCGATTCCGGCTTCCACCAGCCCGGATCCACCCCCTCCGAGCACCACCAAGCCCAGATCCCTCACCCGCGCGTCGACCAGTTCACAACCGCCGCCACCAGTTGTTTCTTGCCCAAATCCGAGACCACCCACCCTTAATTTTCTCTAATTACACATTTCTTCCCCCTATTTCAATTCAAAGGTATGATTTCTCCCTCTTTTCTCTCTAAATTTCAGATTATTATTTGATGAGAACCTAGGAAGAGATTGGATCTAGAGTTGTGTTTTGAATGTCTAGGGTTTGAAATTTACGTGGGAAATTGATATTTATATTATTAAGGGTTGGTTATATATGGAAATAGCTATATTTGATGAGCTGATTTTTCATATATCTAAATGATTCTCATGCTTAGTTCATATATATTGTCAAAGGAATTCATGAAATTTGGGATTTATTTCATAATATATTTGGAAATTTCTTGAATTTGGGACTTTATTTAAATTCATATATATGTTGCACTTCTTGTTTCATTATATGAATTGTTACATGATTTGACAATATACACTTCCTTATGCTTATTTATTATATCTGAAAGGATAGTTTATGAACTAAGTATGAGGTTATTTTATTTAGATATTATCTTATAAAGGGTACTTTATTTTTGCAGTTTATGTTCCGAACAAAATATCCAGAAATGGATCACCTGAGGATTGATGATGAGGAGACACTTCTGCGAGCTCAGGACCTAGCAGCGGGCAGAGAGCGCCCGTTGGTATCACCAGCCGACCATGGAGGAGCTGGGTATGCACTTCTGGATGGTCCAGGGGTTTGGCTGGATTGATGCTGACCGTCTGATTGAGCCCCTAGACCATCACTACCCGACACTGACATGAGAGTTCCTAGCGACTCCCCGAATCCCAGAGTCCCCTGCCTCCCACCGCCGGGTCCGCTTCCAGCTGGCCAACAGGCGGTTCACCATGACTTTGGAGGAGCTGAGCGCAACCTTCGCCTTCTGCCACACCACCAACACCTTCCACATCCACGACACAGATGTGATGTGGCGTTACATGTCCAACATGCTGGAGCCTACCCAGGACACCACTGTCACTTCCAACATAGCCAACCCTCTATTCGCTACTATTCTGAGGGTTCTGGGCAGCACTATTTGGGCCCGCCCCGAGCTGCGGCGGCCCAACTAGCCAGAGCTAGAGTGTCTACGGCGGATGCTCTTTGAGTCTGACCCCTTGCCGCTCGCCTATGCATGGCTAGAGCATTGCGTTACCCGCCGGAACCTCCTGCGAGTAGCCATCTACGACGGTTGTATGGTGGCTATCTTAGCCCTTCACCTTGAGCTCCCCGTCCACCGGTACACTGTGTGGATCGTGATGAGGATTAACCTGGCGTGCCTGTAGAAGGGACATATCATAGCACGCCGCCACGACATATGGGTCCATTATAGGACTGGGATACCTATTCGGCAAGATTTGATGGATCTGCACCATACCCGCGACTGGTACACTACATGGACAGGGATCGATTACCACCTTGAGATCATCCCAGCCGCTGACCCTACCCTGAGGGACCATCCTCTCCTCTACGACCATCCCTATTCTGAGCCTATGGTCGTAGACCCTCAGCCAGATCCTGTAGATGGTGAGGACGAAGGGGATGACGACGACGACGAGGCTGAGAGCCCACAAGCCTCTCACCACTCTTACCACTCCCCGCATCAGATCCCCTCTCACCACTCTTACCACTCCCCACAGCAGATTCCCTCTCACCACTCTCACCATACCCAGCAGGCTCACCATGCTGGAGGATATTCAGATGAGATGGTTTCTGAGATGCGACAGATGCGGGAGATACAGGCGGCCATGTTTGACCAGATGACCTCTTTGACGCTCAGAGTTGACACCATCGACAGCAGCCAGGAGCGACTCTATTCAACTACCATAGATCACCATTCCATGGTCAGAGACCGCTTCGAGGGCATGGATCAGCGCCTCTGGGGCCGCCCATCATAGTTCTAGCGACAGGGGAGTACACATGACGTTGGTGGATCTTCTCAGCAGCAGCAGCCTAGTAGCTCTTCCCTTGGAGGAGCTTCTAATTACCAGATTGGATTTCACCTTCCCTACTACGGTTCACCACCGCATCAGTGAGCAGGTCTGTAAGTCTTTTTCCTCCCTTTGGTTATATTTCTTTGACAGTGATGACACTGTCTATTTTAAGTATGGGGTGGGAGTAAAGACTATGTTTAGGACTTTATTTGTTTTTATGTGCTTCAAGGACTGTATTTTTAAGTTTCATTTCATGGTTTGTATCGGTTTTATATAGGACATGGCACAACTCTATATTTGAGTTTAGTTGCATATTATTTATCGCATTTGCATGGTTAATTTCCATATTATTCGAAATATGCACTTTTAAAGAGAGTTGTAAGGACTTCGCCCAAGCTTGCAAAAAGTTCAAAAAAAAAAAAGAGTCATGGAAGCCAAGGCAACACTCGACGATGCAAATGATGGATTTGTTAGAGATATTGCACAAGATTGCCTAGAGAAGGGAAGTCTCAATGACATGCGATTTTTTTATGGTAAAACCACAAAAGTGAGGTAAATTGATATTGGTTTTGACATTATGCACAATAAGATGATGGAGGATTTTAAATTTCCATATATGCTCATCTTCATACTTCTAGCCATACCTTTACCCAATTGCATCACAAAAACCATATTATAAGCCTTATTTGTCTATATATCATTATTGCTCCACATATGCCTTATATTGCCCACTTTTTGCCTTATACCTTATCCGGGGATTATGTTGAAAATGGAAATCATTTTATGGAGACATTATATGGTGTTTGTGTTGTTATTATCATATTTGGAGTTTGCCAAGAAAAATTCAGTTTTATGGAAAATTTAATGAGTGAGAAAAAATCCGATCACCTCAGAAGATAAAGGTGAATCGACCCTGCTTACTGAGATAATAGTTCAGTGAGATGGGACACAGGTGAGGAGTCCAAAGCACTAAGTATTCGGGGTCATTCATGACACCCATGTTTGCGACTCGCGAGAAGGCAGTGCTGAGGTCAGAGAGGTAAAAACATTATTATTGATAAAAGCATTATGAAAGGTGATGAATCTTATGGAGAAGGAATGTGGTTGAGAAAGTTTGGAAATAATGCATTTCCCCGGATTTAACACCACATGACCAAAAATTGCCCACCTTTAGCCTTTTACCTATCTACTCCTTTTTTAGCTGAAATAATATCCTCTTGATTATTGTTGCTTTGCCACATAAAATTGTTTTAGTATAAACCTCCTTTTGTGTGCAGAAATTGCTTTTCATTCACAGGCACGGATTTGTAGGCACCAAGTACCTTTTCAAGGATGGCAATTGAGTGTTGCGTAATATTACAATGAATCCATTATGTTGAGAGTCTTTGCAGGTTTCCCCTGAATGACCATCCAAGTTATTGTTTAGGGACAAGCAAGCTTAAGTATGGGGTGATTAGATGTCCACTAAAATAGCCATGTTTTTATGCACATTTTAGCTCCTTATTCTATATACTTTGCATATTTCGGGCTGGGAATATGTTGAATTTATGTAATATATGCTTATTTGCAAGAAATAGAGGTCTACATAAGTTTTGGTTTAATATTGCAGAATTTGGAGCCATTCCGGGACAAAACCAAGAAGAAAAGAAGGAAGATAAGTTTTACTCGGTTTCGAGGAAAGTTCCTCGACATCGACAAAAATGGTGAAGCAGAGCCTGCTCGAGCAAAGCCTGATCGAGAAGCTGAGAAGAAGAAGCCAACTCGGGTAACTTTTTACTCGATGTCGACAAAATTCCTCGACATCGACCAAACCAGAAACACTTTTCCGACTATCCGAGTCAGAAAAGGAAAGAAGCTACTCGAGAAGACGAAAGAAGCCGAAATCGACGAAATGTTCCTCGATGTCGACCAAATTGGTCGATATCGACCAAAAATTCTTCTGGGCCGCAAGTCGATTGGGCCTGTCCGATTACGAGTTGATTGCTTGGGAGTGAAGCAAGTCCGAATCTATCAAGTCTATCAAGGTTTATCAAAGGAGAGAAGATTATTCATTAATACCAAGAGATATTTAGATATTCCCTTTTAGATTTAATGCTTTATCTTTATTTAATTTTATCTTTAGAAAGTAGATATAGATTGATTTCCTTGATTAGCAAGGATTAAGCCCTATAAATAAAGCCCTTGGGGCTAGTTTTTATTCATTCAATTTTAGAGAAGTAGTCCCACAGAGAAGTTTAGGAGTTCAAAGGTTTTAGGGTTTTGGCATTCTACGAAAGTTTAAATGCCGGGATTGTAAAGACTTTGAATATAGTTTATGCAAGTTATTTCTTTTCAATCAATGTCTGCGATTGCGATGAGGCGCGAGTAGTCCACCTACTTCTAGGGTTGGGGTGAGCCCAACGAGAGCCATGTTGGTGGATTAGCGATTGCAAAAGGAGGTATTTTATCGTTATCTTATTCTATTCCATGTGCTTCATCTTTGATTGAGAAATTGAAGAACTCATGTTGTGAAACTTGGGTAGTAATTAGGATTTCTATTCGGAAGTTTATAAATTCTAATTATGAAAAGGAATAGATGCAATTAGGGTTATTTATCGCGAGATCTATATTCCTACTTGTCGGATTGGGTGAAAGCCTTCTCCTTTATCGATAAAGTCACCGCCTTTTATGATTTATATTCCGCTTTCATGGTAATCGTTGTTGCAAACCCCAATCTTGGAAGTTCTCTTTCATCCATCGGTTTAGATTCGAAATTTGCGTTTGTTTTTACTTTATGTTCTCCTCGATTTCGACCAAACTGGTCGACGTCGACTTCTCACATTCGATCAACAAGATCGCCGTAGCTTTTGTTTCTGCAGTTCCTCGATCTCGACACCTTTCCTCGACTTCGACAACTTTACTCGATATCGACCAAAAACAGAGACTGCGCTTGCTCAGTTCGACTTGTCTGACCTTCTGTTGACTAACCCTAGTCGAGGTCGAGTACCCTGAAGTCGACTTCTGCCCGTGAGATTCCTCCGCTGCCTAGGATCCGCTGACCAGCTTCCTCGAGGATCGAACCTGACTTCCTTTTGCTACATCGGGAGGGAGTCTTGAACATTATTTGCTGGGATCCAATCGGTTTGCTTTACTTTATTCGTATTTTAATTGCACTCTCGATTTCCTCCTACAACAGGATCCCAAGATGAAATAGCACTAGAATAGAAGAAAGCGGACATTATTGCCCAGAGTGTTACAAGGTCGCTTTTACCTTACAAGTGAAGGCCATCCCCGACAATTTTGAGCAACCGATGTTCATATTCAAGTATGGGGTCCTAGCAAAGTGGCATGAAGCTCCGTATGATGAGGTGGAAATACCTCTTCCCACTCCACCGTTTTGCTGTGGTGGAGACGCACAAACAAATCAACATATGAAGCGGAAGAGGTATGATGATGAGGTATGTATATTTTCTTTATATCTTCCTTTATGCATGCCACCTAGAGCCCAGGAAGATGAATGGGTGAAGCCATAGAGCGCTCACTCGGGGAGGTTTAAGCTTCTTCACATGATGCCCCCGGATGACATTCCACGCTTCCCACCACCGGAGGAACCACCAAATCCACCTATACCTCCGGAGAAAGATGAGCCAGGCTAAGACATAAAGGGAAGTAGGTCAAGCTAAAGACTTAAAACTTAGCGCTTACGGGAGGCAACCCGTTATTTCTTATTTCTTAGATTTTAGATACTGTTGGTTTTTGTTTTAAGACATTATTTTTGGATTTTTCTATTGTGGATATTGTCTTCCTAACATGTTTTATAGGTAAAAGACGTTGCAGAAGTACTCGACGTCGAGTACTCTACTCGACGTCGACTACCCATCACGAGGAAACGAGCATGTGGTCTACAATGATCACCCTGGAGGCTTTCATTGTACTCGATGTCGAGTAAACTAGCCGACGTCGACTACTCTCCTCGAAATCGACCACTTCTGCAGAAACATTTGCACTCGATTCCGACGTCCTGCACATCTGTCTAGTAAGTCTCTTTCTTTACCCTTGTTTTTATGCAGTGAGGACACTGTAATGTTTAAGTATGGGGTGGGGGAAGGGCTTATTTTGTGCATATTTGATTTTATTTGACCATATGTGTGCATATTTAAAGTTTATCTCTTGAATTGCTTATACATGGCTATTTTGGAATTCATTACCAATCTAAGTGCTTATATGTATGTTTTCCAAAGTTCATAAAAAAAATCACCCCCATTAAAATATTTTGATTAGTGTCATGGAAGCTTTAATTGAACTCGACGATGCAAAATTAGATTCATTAGAGATATAGCATGAAATTGCATAGTAAAGGGAAGTCACAATATAGTGCATATTTTCTTGAAAACCATAAAAGGAGGTAAAATTGGAAATTGTTTTTGACATGTTGCATGATAAAAGGATGGATGACTTTATATTTCCATATAATGCTCATTGTTATATTCCTAGCCTTACCTATGCTTATGCATCACAAAAGACATATTATGCCCTATTTCATATTTTGCTCCACATGATCTAAATATTGCCCATTCTTTACCTTATTTCCTATCCGGGGACTATGTTGATAATGATGTCACATTATGGAGATTATTATATGGTTGTTGGGTTGTTATTATTATTATTGGAGTTTGGTAGGAAATTGAAAACATATATGGAAAATTTAATGAGTGAAAGAAAATCCGATCACCTCAGGAGATAAAGGTAGATCGACCCTGCTCGCTGAGATAATAGTTCGGCGAGATGGGACACACAGGTGAGGAGTCCAAAGCACTAAGTATCCGGGGCCATTCATGACACCCATGTTTGCGACTCGGGAGAAGGCAGTGCTGAGGTTAGAGAGGTAAAAGAATAATATTGAAAAAAGCATTGAGCGATGAGAGAAAAGTGAGAAATCAAAAGGAAGAAGGAATGTGGTATGAAAATTTGGAAATTACTCAATTTCCCCGGATCATTAGCACCACATGGCCAAAAATTGCCCACCTTTAGCCTTTTACCAATCTACTCCTTATTGAGCTTAATAAAGTCCTCTTGATTATTAATTATTTGTCACTTATGATTTGTTTTTGCATAACCCTCCTTTTGTGTGTGAAGTTGCTTTTATTCACAGGCATGGATTTGTGGCACTAGTACCCTTTCGAGGATGGTAATTGATTGTAGGGACATATGAGAATGAATCTGAGATGGTGAGAGTTTGTTTTCTTCCCCTTTATGACCATTAAAAGTATTGCTTGAGGACAAGCAAGCTTAAGTATGGGGTGTTTGTTGTGAGCATAATTTGCCATGTTTTACACTTACTTTTATATCGATTTTTGCATGCATTTCATACATTTGGGTTAGAATAGTACAAAATCTATATAGTTCACACTTATTTTCCAAATTATGGAGTCTACACTAGTTTCTGTTTAATTTCGCAGAAATCGGACGCACTTTGGAACTTAAAGGAAAGTCATGAAGAAGCTAAGGATGGTGTAGCTGGAGAAAACTCCATTTTTCATCATTTATCGTTCTGAATCAAGCTTTGATGTCTTCATGAAAGTTGCATCCCTCAAAAAGAGCTTTCCAACGCATGCTCATATGCATCAATCGGACGAACGAGGACTCGGGAAAGTGCGTTTCAAAAACGGAGCAGAATGCTGAAAGCGCACAGAACTAGTCGACGTCGACCAAACTGGTAGACATCGAGTAACTTTTTGGTCGACTTGCCTCCCAGAAGTCGAGAACGAGCACCAGACCACTCGAGAGCACAATTCTTGTCGACTTCGAGGAGTTTTGGTCGACGTCGAGTACACCCGACGAGTCCAGAACCTGCTCGAGCTCGAGTGTAACCCCGGAGGAAAAATCCTACTCGACGTCGAGGAGTTTGGTCGACGTCGAGGACAATCCAGAAGCATGTCGAGTTAGAGATCGAGTTGTGTCCAAGAAGATAGAGTTACTTGCAAGCCAAGAGATGTGGAATTCTATCCAACCACATCAAGATCTATCAAGTCAAGAAGGATTTATCCACAAATAGCTTTATTTCCTTAGGGATTTATTTGTTTTATTTCCAAATTTAATCATTAAGCTTTAGATAGATAAATTTAGATATAGATAGATAGTTCCTTCCTAGAATAGCTTGGATTGGAGCCCATAAATAAAGCCCTAGGGAGCTGATTTTCATACATTCAAGCGAAGTCGTCTTGGGACGCAGGGAGGAGGAGTGAGAGCAAGGGGAGAGAGGAGAGAGAGAGGAGGCGAGAGAGGAGGAACGTTTTGAAGGTTTTGTAAGTTTAAGTTTTATTTTGAATGTAAAAGTTATTTTCTTTTATTATGTTTAGTTTCTAATTTTCTTCTTCTAGGGTTGGGGTGATCCCAACATAGATATATGTGTTTGATTTATAAATCCATGAATTTCTATGTCTTTATCATCATCTACCAATGTGCTTAATCCTTTGCGAGAGTTAAGGAAATTCCTTATTCATGATATTGAAGCGAAAGTGATCTTATTATGAATTTGGATAGTAATTAGGGTTTATTTGCGAGAGTCGACTAATCCTAATTAAGAAAAGGTAGAAACAAATTAGGTTTTTATGCGAGAGCCTCTATCACCTAAATTGTTGGAATTTGCAAAAGTCGATTATTTGATATAAAGAATGCATCTTTATGTGATTATAATCTACACATATGTTTATTGTTATGGTCCTAACCTTGGAAGTTTGCACCTTTATTATTCTATTTTCTTTATTTTAAAGTTTCTGCACAGATACCCAACATTGACCACCATTCCTCCTCCATCCCTCGACATCGACCAACTCTTAGCCGACGTTGACAGCAACGTCCTCACATTTTCTCGCTATCCCTGAACCCCGAAACACACTAAACCTAGAACCGCTGACTTCTCTCCCGAGGACGAACCTGACTCCACTATCCTATAGCGGGGACTTGACTATAAATTTATTTGGTCGAGAAACCCTCTCGTCAAGAGCTAGTCGACGTCGACCAGATCTAGTCGATGTCGGATACTTTTTGGTCGACTTGCATCCCAGAAGTCGAGATCGAGCACCAAACAAGCACTAGACCACTTGAGGACACAAAGTCTACTCGATGTTGAGCAGTTTACTCGATGTCGAGTACTTCCCAGTGACGAGTTCGAGTCGAGATCGAGTGGAGATTCGGATAAGATGTTACTTACCTACCAAGGCACGAAGATCTATCATGAAGAGGAGACATTTATCCATATTAGTAAATTCTTAATTTATCTAGGGGGATTTCTAATTGTTTTATTCTATTTTTTTATCAAAGTTTTATCTTAGGAAATAGATAGATATATTTAGATGGAAGATATAGTTGTTCCTTTCCTAGATTAGCTAGATAGAGCACTATAAATAAAGCCCTAGGGGTAGGGGTGTGCATATCCGGGTATCCGACACGATCTGGATAATCGTTTCGGGTACCCGAAACCGTTTAGTCCAAGAAGCCCGAACCATACACGAACCGTTTTAAGCCGGGTACCCGACACAGTTAAGCTATTCGGTTCCTGTCGGGTATCCGACACGAACCGTATGTGTTTTTTTTTTTACTTTTTTCTTTTCTGTGTGGTTGTCGTGTGCTCTGTGCTGTTGTAGTGCACCTATTGCATATATTTTTTTGGTCGGAAAATGCAGGGCCAAAGACAACACAAAATGTTCATCATCATAATAACAATTGCAATTTGCAAGCCATAATTTTACCAGCAAATCTACCCAAAAGAAGTACAAATTAACAAACTTGTGTTCAGAAAAACCCTAGATAGTTTATCAATTTCACCAAAACTTGAGAAGGGAGAAAAGACAGGCAAGAGAAAAGTGGTATGGCTGAAGATGGAACTCAACAACGCAGTATTCGCAGTGGATCACATCAATCGTGGGAGAAGCACTTGCCGCTGTTGCAGCCGTCGGTGAGAGGGAACACCGAGATTGTAGGAGAAGACTCACTATAGATGGAGATGTCGCTGGATCTGAAGAGAGAATCACCGATGATAGAGAATGAACCTTTAAGATCTGAGAGAGTGGAAAAATGGAGAACTGCTGAATGAGAGAGGCAGAATAGCATCTTTGCAGGAGTTAGGGTTTAATTGGTTTTGACGATGGAAGCATATGTGTATTAGTGTTTGTTTGGATACATAGTAAAGGTTGGGCCGAAGGCCCATATTATTTTGCTCTCAGTTGGATTATCAACAAACTGAAAGGGTCGAATAAAAGAAATAAAAATATGAGCAGTGGGGGGATCGAACTCGGGTCTAATTGCATAAGCCCAGTCCTTGCGCTTCCATGAACCAACTGAGCTATCGGATTTTATTGTTCCTTAGGGGATTTATTTATACTAGTATTATATACTCTCTATCCAAAAAAGAAATCGGTTCGTGTCGGGTATCCGACAAGGTGACATGCCCGATCCAAACACGAACCATTTACTACTGTGTTTTCTCGGTTCGTGTCATTTTCGTGTCATGTCTTTTCGGTTTCGTGTTTTTTAGTGTCGTGTTGTCGTGTTTTCGTGTCGGGTCAGTCGTGTTGGATTTTTCTGCAAACCCCTACCTAGGGGGTGGTTTTTTTTATTGAATTCAAGCCAACTAATTAGGCTTCGGGCGCAAGGAGAAAGGAGAGAGAGAGAGAGAGAGAGAGAGAGAGAGAGAGAGAGAGAGAGAGAGGAGGAAAGAGACGATTGCATGGTTGTAAGTTTAGAATTTTATTTTATGTTAATGTTATTTTCTTTTATTATGGTTTCTTTTTAATTTATTTCTTCTAGGGCTGGGGTGATCCCAACATAGATATGTGTGTTTTATTTATGAATCCATGAATTTGTATGTCTTTATCATCATCTACCTATGTGCTTAATCTTTTGCGACAGTCGAGGACAATTCCTTATTTGCAATTATGAAGCGAAAATGAATTAATTATGAATTTGGATAGTAATTAGGCTTTGCTTGCGAAAGTTGGTTAATCCTAATTAAGAAAAGGTAGAAACAAATTAGGTTTTTATGCGATAGCCTCTATCACCTAAATTGTTGGACTTTGCGAAAGTCGATTCTTTGATATAAAACATGCATCTTTATGTGAATTATAATCTACACATATGTTTATTATTGTGGTGATCCCTAACCTTGGAAGTTTGCATCTTTATTTATTTTATTTCATTATTTTTATCCTGCAAAGTTACCCGACATCACCCATGTAACGGCCCAGAATTATGATTTCCGGGTTACGTTTCAAGGGATAAAACCCCTTGTTCGGATCTTGCAATCCAGGTATGGGTCGAGGTTTCAAACTCATTTAAGATTAGTAGAAGGAGGGATTTCAAACCCTAAAAACCTCGAAGGGCCATTAGGTACCCTTTACCTGTCCTAAGACTATGTCGCAAAATCCAATTCAATCGAAAGTAAAGCGGAAGCAAAACTAGGATAGAAATGCCACGACAAAGCCGGGTCAAACCAAATCATAAGCAAGTGATTACCATTTTACCAAGTTAGAATATTAGCTAGGTTCTTCGTTTCGCCAAAGGGTTTCCCGTCACAGAAGCAAGGAGCAAACAAGATCTGCAGAAAATACCTTTAAAAAAAGAACGGGGAAAGGAGTCAGATCGAGCCACTCATGCGGGACCGGCAGTCCTCGCTGAGGCCACATAGTATGTGCTATACCTAATAAAGATGCTCTAATGCAGTACGAAAGTCAAACACACTAGCATGCTCCTGGTTATAATAATGTATAAAAATACTGTAAAGGGCCCAAGACAATGCCAAATGGCATATCCCTCTCCTACCTCCACCCCTTCCGATAGGCGGAGACTGGCCAGCTCGTGAATGCATTCCATCATAATCGGGGGGCACGCATGCCTAACCCGCTCCACAATAAAGCCTGCAGGCATCTCATAATACAAGGAAGTTCATGACTCGATTGACTCAGGGTACCCGATGAGGCTGGGCTACCCTATGACCCTAGCAAAGACTCTAGGACTATCACAGATAACGGCCGTTCTGTTTCAAACGCATAAAGTAAGCAGATGCTCATTCAATTAGTGCAACCTAAACAGGATACTACATGGCATGCTATTATGCATATGCAACACCTAACATAAAATGCAACAACAGGCATGAATGTCCAATCTGAGTAAGCCCCTAGGGAACTTACCTGAAGTCTTCACATCCAATTAACCAGCAAACAAGCCACTCAAATAATCATCCATCGGTCCACAAGCCACTCAGAGAATCATCCAATCACACTAGCAAGTAATAAGCAAGGAACAACTCATCAATACATACTTAATTAACACACAAGTAGGCTTTCCAGTCAACACAGGATTCAACAATATTTCATTCAAATAATCTGGCATTCTCATCATTCTCCATTAACCTTGTTCCGATCAAGCACGAAGCCTAGTCCAAAGCCTTACAAAGACAGTCATTCAAAACATCTTACTTCACATAAAACTCAGGTTTTCCTTAACCATTGTCTCAAGTAACCATCAATTATCAAATCCTCAATTACTCAACAAAACCATACATCCCTAAAACATCAGAAGAAGCCAACCATTATCTTGAATAATTCTCATGTAATTAATCATCAGCTATTCATCTTCCCATTAAATATTTATAAATCAAGTGATCACGCAATATCATTCATATTGAAAGAGTAAACAAGGATAAGCCCAACCACTTCAAGCATCAGTATAGCGTGCTCTCAAGATATCGTTTATATCTTACTATATGCTTGATCATATCTTACTATTCTTGTTTTACTAATCAAACATTAATCATATATATGATATCAAAATAAAACACGCACACTCAAAAGGAACCAAGTGAGTGGATCTTTAACTCAAATCACAAATTTGATATGATTAAGTAGTCAAGTGGAACCTTATTTGATTTCTTTAAAACATTTACCATTAGACTATGACATAACTCATTAAAAGGGTTAAGGTATTTAATCATTAATTAATTATTATATCATTTTAACACTTTAGAAATTGCAATTTAGTTGTCAAGATAATATAGCATAGTCAAATCAAGACAGGCCACTAAGATGTAAATTGAAGGAAAGGAACATCCGGGCAATACAACATCGAACACCATCCTTTCAAACCAAAACGAATTCCATTGATTATCCAAAAGCAAATCCCGTTTATTTAATCCTAAAGCTCAACATCGAAGTTGAAAGCCTATCGTTAATCAAGTTAAGGTCCAAGATTTTATACCCATTCCCAGCGTTTTCGGTCGAAGGGGATCTCGAGCTGTAGCCGCTAGGAATTGACGAGGCAGGCTCCAACTTCAACATCGGGCTCGCAGCTTCAGCTGACCGGAGGCGTGCTCGGCGCCGGTACGGTCGGAGAAGAGCGGCTCCGTCCTTGTTCGCTTCCCGCATGGCCAGGTGGTGTCCGGGCTCGATCGGAGATGGCTGGAGGCGTGACCTGGTTCACCCATGGGGCAGAAGGGCGGTTGAAGGGGAGTCGACTTCCGCGCCAACTTCGGCGGCTCCATCTCCTCCTGGTTCCGGCATCAGCGGCCCCTAGGTCCGATTTCAGAAAGCCTGGCGAGGCCGTAGGTGAAGGCTCATCGATGGCAGTCAATAGGGGAGAAGAAAGGGGGGGAGACTCGACCTTGGGATCCCCCTACGGCGACTTCGGGAGCGATCAGAGCTCCGTAGGTTGTTGGCGCCGGCTTGACAGAAGGGATGGGAGCGGGAGGAGCGGTGAGGCGTGACGATGAGCGAGAGAGAGGGGAAGTCGTGGAAGCAGAGGTGTGCAGAGGAGGAGGCGGCCAAGGGAGCTCGGAGGTTCGAGGGTCGAGCGAGCAGTTGAAGGTTTCCGTTCGGATCTGAGGAGGAAGGGGGATCTGTCGCTCAAAGAGATGAACAGGAGGCTGATGAGGAGCGGCTAAGTGGAGGAAAAAGGGTTTATATACCCCACCATCTAGGGTTAGGTTAGTTTAGCGAAAATTATAAAAAATATCCCGCTATTTCTAGGTTTTCATAAATATTACCACATTAAATTACAGAATTCAACCATTAAATTCTATTTACAATAAGAATGACATGAAAATTGTTGTACTCACTATTCAAAATAATAGATATTTCTTAATTCAAAGTCTAAGGTATACATATATATATATATATATATATATATATATATATATTTAGAAATTTAATATCGAAATTAAATCATAATTCATAAAATAATATTTTAAAATTTCGGGTCTTTACACCATCCACCTCTAAAAACAAGTCTCGTCCTCGAGACTAAAATCCTTTTTAAAAGCAGAAAAACATTTCGAAAACTCAAGTCAGCTCTTCCTATGTCAGTCAACCAGATTCTCAATTATTCAAGAAGCAATTTATCCACCTCTAAAGGCTCATCCCATTTCCACTTCCTAAGTTCATTTCTCATGTTCGGGCTCAACATTAAACTCAAGTATCAGCATATGCAAAATATCATCATAGTTAAATTCATCATCAGCAGACCATACAATCATAGAATTTTGCACATTGCGATCAACCAGAAAAGAACACTATCATCATACTCACACATCACTACCAACTCGAAATGGCACAATCTGAAGCATGACGCGCACAGAACCGAACAAATGGGCAACTATGATCAATCTAAACAACCCACTCCTGATCCCACCCTAGACGGTTATACAAGGATGATGCAAGGTCTAAGTTGTAACCGAAGGAAAGAGACACTAAGAGACAATTCGACTAACTCTTGACACGAATATAGATTCGGACGGTATCTGGTAAGACTGAACACGAGAATTTTGTCGATACGGAAACCCTTGAGGTTATGATCGCATAATTCATATCATCATGTAACATATCGAGTCATGAACAAACAAGGTTAAAATATCGCACACTAACATGAACCTATCTCAAGGGGTACTGACAATACGATTCTAGTGCTAGAGTCACAACATGTGGAAAAATACAAGGTAAATAACCTACCATGATCATAGCAGTATCAACACACACACTACTATCAACCAAATCCTCGCTAGCAAGGGGTCTTTACATATAATGGTCAGAAAATGCTATTAAGGTACACCATTCATACATACATACGATAGATCTAACAATCTGTCACCCAAATATAACTAACCAGATTCAATACACGCTTGAGGGAATCCTATATGCCACTATGGTGTGAGGGAAACTAAATATAACATGTAAGGAATAACATCAACATGTCTAAAAAAAAAATCACAAAGGAATATCATATAGTTCACCGGGAAAAGATAAGTGTAAGTGGGTGCTTCATGCATTTGTGTCACCAAGGCACACATCAACACATATTTCATACCACTATAATCTCAACATGGTAGATAGTATAGTATCAACAAATCTTAAGCAAAAGGGTAGTGCGTAGACATGTAAATGCAATTTAAACTATACGGATGGACGTACGAGCACATCAGCTTAAACTAACAATGCATAACGAGTATAGAAAGACATCATATGGCAAGTAAAAGCGAGCATGAACAATATTATGGTCTACGCATGGGACTATTCATATTAAATAGAGTATGATGGGGTCAAAAGCTAACAAAATAGCTCTAACGATGATATTCAAAATGCATAGACACTCACAATTTCATAACATCACATAACAAGGGTAATTATGCAAGATAGGTATGCTATCCAACCCTATTACATAAGTCATCATATAGATAACGTAAATAGTGCAAAGAATCACATAACATATCGTTGATGCAAAATTTCTACATATGATCGATAACACACGACGGTGAGTAAGTACACGAAAATATACTTTAACAACAAACAATATGATACACAATAAGCCAACCCGCCCATATACAGACTCTCTAGCCTCACAACTGTCCGAAATCAAGGCCAATTACCCAACCAACTACTAAGCACCCCAACTCATATGCCATTGTTGTGAGCCTAATCTGCCATGTTTTACTGTAACTTTTATATCGATTTCTGCATGCATTTCATTCATTCGGGCTAAGATAGTACAAAATCTATGTGGTTTATGTTTATTTGCCAAATTGTGGAATCTACACCAGTTTCTGTTTAATTTCGCAGAATTCGAGGCATTTTACAACAACTCTAAAGGAGGTCAGAAAAAGCTCGGAAAGCAACTACAGAAGTCCAGGATCTGAGAATACAGAACCAAGCTGAAGCCTAGGCTACTCGATCTCGAGTGGACTTTACTCGATCTCTAGTAGAAAGTCCGAGCAGCCTGGTCGACAAAGCCTGGTCGAGAGAGCTGAGCCAGACCAACCCGACTTCTGGAGCCTACTCGATCTCGAGTACCACTTGTCAAGATCGACGACGCCTCAGCGCCACACCCGGAGTCGAGAAAGAAAGCTGATCGAGAAGCCTAGGACGAAGACGCCGAGCACAATCCTACTCGACCTCGACGAGACCTAGTCGAGATCGACGAGCACCGTGAACCAAGTCCGAGTCTGTCGAGCGCCAGCTAGCCGAGACAACGAAGCCGAGCCAGTCAACCCTACTCGAGATCGACCAGACCCTTGTCGAGATCGAGTAGACCTCCAGAGCCGCGTTACTCGGTTCGACGAATCCTACTCGACTTGGGATTGCTTGGGCATGAAGATTGCTTATTCTATCCGAAAATATCAAGATCTACCATGAAAAAGAAAAGTTCTATCCATTGAAGACACTTTAGATATATTTCCTTTTAGATTTATTTCCTTTAAACAATTTATTTATCTTTAAAGCCTTTTAGATATAATTTTAGATATAGATAGATATTTCTATCCTTGATTAGCAAGGAATAGAAGGCTATAAATAAAGCCCTAGGGGCTGGTTTTTCATTCATTCCAATTCAGACACATTTCAATTTCAGTAGGAGAGAAGTAGTAGGAGAGAGAGAGAGAGTGAGTGGCCAAGAGGAGTTTTGTGAAGCGAGAGCGGAATTGACTTCCTTTGGTTGTAAGCTCTATTTTATTTTATTAATGCAAGTTTATTCCCTTTTATTATTAATGTCTTTAATTATGATGAAGCGCGAGTAGTCCACCCACTTCTAGGGTTGGGGCGAGCCCGACGATAGCCATGCATAATTGAGGTAAAGATCCGACCTTTATCATGTTTTGAGCATCTCCTACTTGTTTAAGTGTTTATTGCCCATCTAATGGAGATCCATGTTAACCACTTGGATTATAAACATAAAATTCGTAGAGACAATTAGGGTTTCTTGAAAGAGTTGTCTAATTGTTGGAAAAGGCGAAAGCTTGTCCTTGATGCAATTCACATGATTATCTGTTTATCTCTGCCTTATGAATGCTTGGTTATCGTTGTTGCAAACCCCAATCTTGGAAGTCCTTTTACATTAAGTTTAGTCGAATCCCCCAAAGCATTTGTTTTTACTTTCTTTTATTTCGTTTTACTCCCTGCCCTCGTCGATCTCGACCAGCCCCTAGTCGACCTCGACTACTGATCTTCGACCTAGAGTCGTCGTAGCTTACTTGTGCAGGAATCGACGAAGACCAACTCGATTCGACAGACCGTACTCGATCTCGAGTAGACCCTGGTCGATATCGACTAACCCTTTGCCGAGCTGTTGCGCTGTGTTCGACTGTCCGATCTTCTGTCGAGTAGCTGTACTCGAGATCGAGGACCCTGTTGTCGACTTCTGACCGTGAGATTTCTCCGCTACCTAGGATCCGCTGACACGCTTCCTCGTGGATCGATCCTGACTTCCCGCTGCTACATCAGGAGGAGGTCTTGTAATTATTTGCGTGGGCAGAATCTGGTTTGATTTATTTTGTTATATTTCATACTCGATTTCCTCCTAACAACAAATTGGCGCCGTTGCCGGGGAAGCTATCATTCGCGCCTTAGGTAGTTGAATCTCACATCTACTTTGAGTTACTTTGCAGGTGTATACGTCGTTCTAGTCAACCACCTGAGTTTGACACCTTAGATGATCCGGAACGCGTCCTACACATCCATTCTAAACTGAAAAGAGCCATGGCGGCCGCAGAAACACCTGAACAGCTGATACAGAGGCTAAGAACGGAACTAGCCGCCAAGGATGTTACTATCGCCGCTGAGAGAGCTGAAAGGGAACAGGAAGCTAAGCGTGCGAGGCAGGCAGAAGCTAAACTTGTGTTGCGTAGATGGGAACATTACGCTAAATCGCCCAAATCAACAATGACAAGTTGGTTCGACAATGTCCCCTTCTATGAGCCAGTCAACATCGATTACCTGGACTCGACATGTACACATTATGGAGGAACTGATCCAGAAACACTAGCCGAAATCGTCTGTACCACAGAAACCCAGGTATGTCCTTCCTCTATTTCGATATCTACTTCGCCATCTATCTTTGAAGAACCTTTGGAAGGATCCCAAGAAGAAAAAGAGCCACCAACGCAAAATCCGGACGTCGTTGCCCATGGTGCTTCAAGTTCGCTTTTACCCTATAAGGTGAAGGCCATTCCTGACAATTTTGAGCAATCAATGTTTGTGTTCAAGTATGGGGTCCTAGCAAAGTGGCATGAAGCTCCGCATGATGAGGTGGAAATATCTCTTCCCACTCCACCGTTTTGTTGTGGTGGAGACGAGCAAACAAATCAACCAATGAAGCGGAAGAGGTATGATGATGAGGTATGCAAATTTCCTTTATATATTCCTTTATGCATGCCAGCTGGAGCCCAGGAGGATGAATGGATGAAGCCATGGAGCATTCACTCAGGAAGGTTTAAGCTTCTTCACATGATGCCCCCGTATGATATCCCACGCTTCCCACCACCGGAGAAACCACCAGACCCACCCATACCTCCGGACAAAGATGAGCCAGGCTAATGCGCAAACGGAGAAGTCGGCCTAGCGACTCTAAAATCTAGAGCATGTATATAGAACTTTATGAACTTTTGGGACCTTTTGAACTTTTTGGTTTTTGGTTTTTGGTTTTTGGTTTTGACTTTAGGTCTTTTAGAATACTTCATGTGGATAGTCTTGTTCTTTTCTAACACTTTTAGGTCGGCAAGAATATAAGGATCGCGAAAGGTGGAAAGAGGAAGTCCCTGAAAAACAGTCAGAATCGACGAAGGCCAAGTCGACGACGACAAGGAGGAGAAGCCCAGAAGTCACTCGACCTCGAGTAGACGTACTCGACATCGACAAGCCCAGATGCTCCTCGACTTCAGAAAACCACCAGACGCAGACGAAGCTACTCGATATCGAGTAAGGAGTACTCGATATCGACAAGAACACTTGCTCGACATACACTGATTCAGCCTCCTCGATACATTATCCTGTGAGTTCCTTCCTTTACTCTTGTTTTTATTTGATTTTATACAGTGGGGACACTGTAATGTTTAAGTATGGGGTGGGGGAAGGGCTTACTTTATGCATATTGGATTTATTTGATCATATTTGACATATATGTGCATTATTTCTTTGAATTGCTTATACATGGCTATTTTGGAATGCATTATTGATTTATATGCTTATATATACATGTTTTCCAAAATTTGAGAAAAATGACCCCCATTGAATTTTTTTGAATAATGTCATGGAAGTTATATTGAACTCGACGATGCAAAATTGGATTCATTAGAGATATAGCATGAAATTGCCTAGTAAAGGGAAGTCACAATGAAGTGCATTATTTTATTGAAAACCATGAAAGGAGTAAAATTTGAAGTTGCTTTTGACATGCTGCATGATAAAATGATGGAGGACTTTATATTTCCATATAATGCTCATATTGTTATAATCCTAGCCTTACCTATGCTTATGCATCACAAAAGCCATATTATGCCTTATTTCATATTTTGCTCCACGTGATCCAAATATTTACCATTCTTTACCCTATCCGGGGATTATGTTGAGAATGATGTTACATTATGGAGATGTTATATGGTGTTTGTGTTATTATTATCATTATTGGAGTTTGGCGGAATTGTTTGAAATTATGGAAAATTTAATGAGTGAAAGAAAATCCGATCAAAGATCGACCCTGCTCGCTGAGATAATAGTTTGGCGAGATGGGACACCAGGTGAGGAGTCCAAAGCACTAAGTATCCGGGGCCATTCATGACACCCATGTTTGCGACTCGCGAGAAGGCAGTGCTGAGGTCAGAGAGGTAAAAGCATCATTACTGATAAAAGCAATATGAAAGGTGATGAATCAAAGGGAGAAGGAATGTGGAAATTCAAGTTTGGAAATACTCCATTTCCCCGGATCAAAAGCACCACATTGCCAAAAATTGCCCACCTTTTAGCCTTTTACCAATCTACTCCTTATTTGAGCTTAAATTAAAATCTTCTTGATTATTAATGCTTTGTCACGAATGAATGTTTTGCATAACCCTCCTTTTGTGAGTAGATGTTGCTTTTGTATAATTGCACATGCATGGATCTGTGACACTAGTACCTTTTCGAGGATGGTAATTGACTGCAGGGTTATATGAGAATGAATCTGATATGTTGAGAGTTTGAATTCTTCCCCTGAATGACAATTAAAAGTATTGTTTGAGGACAAGCAAGCTTAAGTATGGGGTGTTTGTTGTGAGCCTAATCTGCCATGTTTTACTGTAACTTTTATATCGATTTCTGCATGCATTTCATTCATTCGGGTTAAGATAGTACAGAATCTATGTGGTTTATGTTTATTTGCCAAATTGTGGAATCTACACCAGTTTCAGTTTAATTTCGCAGAATTTGAGGCATTTTACAGCAACTCTAAAGGAGGTCAGAAAAAGCTCGGAAAGCAACTACAGAAGTCCAGGATCCGAGAATACAGAACCAAGCTGAAGCCCAGGCTACTCGATCTCGAGTGGACTTTACTCGATCTCGAGTAGAAAGTCCGAGCAGCCTGGTCGACAAAGCCTGGTCGAGAGAGCTGAGCCAGACCCACCCGACTTCCGGAGCCTACTCGATCTCGAGTACCACTTGTCGAGATCGACGACGCCTCAGCGCCACACCCGGAGTCGAGAAAGAAAGCTGATCGAGAAGCCGAGGACGAAGACGCCGAGCACAATCCTACTCGACCTCGACGAGACCTTGTCGAGATCGACGAGACAACCAGCGCCTGTCCGAGTCCTTGCCGAGGAGAAGCTACTCGACCTCGACGAGACCTAGTCGAGATCGACGAGCACCGTGAACCAAGTCCGAGTCTGTCGAGCGCCAGCTAGCCGAGACAACGAAGCCGAGCCAGTCAACCCTACTCGAGATCGACCAGACCCTTGTCGAGATCGAGTAGACCTCCAGAGCCGCGTTACTCGGTTCGACGAATCCTACTCGACTTGGGATTGCTTGGGCATGAAGATTGCTGATTCTATCCGAAAATATCAAGATCTACCATGAAGAAGAAAAGTTCTATCCATTGAAGACACTTTAGATATATTTCCTTTTAGATTTATTTCCTTTAAATAATTTATTTATCTTTAAAGCCTTTTAGATATAATTTTAGATATAGATAGATATTTCTATCCTTGATTAGCAAGGAATAGAAGGCTATAAATAAAGCCCTAGGGGCTGGTTTTTCATTCATTCCAATTATGACACATTTCAATTTCAGTAGGAGAGAAGTAGTAGGAGAGAGAGAGAGTGAGTGGCCAAGAGGAGTTTTGTGAAGCGAGAGCGGAATTGACTTCCTTTGGTTGTAAGCTCTATTTTATTTTATTAATGCAAGTTTATTCCCTTTTATTATTAATGTCTTTAATTATGATGAAGCGCGAGTAGTCCACCCACTTCTAGGGTTGGGGCGAGCCCGACGATAGCCATGCATAATTGAGGTAAAGATCCGACCTTTATCATGTTTTGAGCATCTCCTACTTGTTTAAGTGTTTATTGACCATCTAATGGAGATCCATGTTAACCACTTGGATTATAAACATAAAATTCGTAGAGACAATTAGGGTTTCTTGAAAGAGTTGTCTAATTGTTGGAAAAGGCGAAAGCTTGTCCTTGATGCAATTCACATGATTATCTGTTTATCTCTGCCTTATGAATGCTTGGTTATCGTTGTTGCAAACCCCAATCTTGGAAGTCCTTTTACATTAAGTTTAGTCGAATCCCCCAAAGCATTTGTTTTTACTTTCTTTTATTTCGTTTTACTCCCTGCCCTCGTCGATCTCGACCAGCCCCTGGTCGACCTCGACTACTGATCTTCGACCTAGAGTCGTCGTAGCTTACTTGTGCAGGAATCGACGAAGACCAACTCGACTTCGACAGACCGTACTCGATCTCGAGTAGACCCTGGTCGATATCGACTAACCCTTTGCCGAGCTGTTGCGCTGTGTTCGACTGTCCGATCTTCTGTCGAGTAGCTGTACTCGAGATCGAGGACCCTGTTGTCGACTTCTGACCGTGAGATTTCTCCGCTACCTAGGATCCGCTGACACGCTTCCTCGTGGATCGATCCTGACTTCCCGCTGCTACATCAGGAGGAGGTCTTGTAATTATTTGCGTGGGCAGAATTTGGTTTGATTTATTTTGTTATATTTCATACTCGATTTTCTCCTAACAACAGCCATCAAGCCATCTAAGAACTAGTTTACTTCAATATCCCGACCTCAAATCCTACTCGACCACATAAAACCATATATCGGAGATCCCAATCGCACAATTCCCTTATTCCGACAAGCTTAACAACTCCACCGACTATCAAAACTCTCTATAAGCACACCCTCATCCTAGGGTCCTCTACCAGTCCCATCTTTACCTTCTAATAGAAATCCCAAGTCCTAGACTGAACCGCTCTCACGCTCGATCTAGACGCTACGTAACAATCTCGCTGACTCTTCCTAGGCTCTCAAGACTCCGCCTAATCATCATCCCAAAGAGACATCTCAATCACCTTGCTAACGTAATCACACTTCCCGTACCACTGGTCATTCTCACTAACCATCCACCTCTAAGCACCCAGCTCATACTAATCATCTCACACCTGACACTCGCATCCTTATCCTCGACATTACCAACACAAGCATCCTACCTTGCTAGAATCCCCTCAACCGCCTACTCTCGACAACTCTAACGCAGAAAACCGTCTAGTGCTAGCTCATAACCACAAATCACCGAGTTCCTCATCATCCGCGTCTATCCTCAACGACCAATAACAGATTCTACCTACTTATCCCATTCTGAATCTCACGAAACCTGAACATCCACAACTCCTTAGCCGACATATTCTAGATCCTCGTCCCAGCATATTCTCAAATTTCCTTGTTCCAAATCTTACTGTACCTTAATCATTCGAAATCCTCAAGTCGTCCTACTCCAATTCCTCATCTCTTCATATTCCTAAATTGCCTCAAGCTTCTACTTCTTAACCATGACACCTTACCGTCCAAGACCCTCTTTTACCGATCATCATTTCCACAGAATCCCTAAATCGTCCTCATCCGAGTTTCTCAAGTACCACATCTTCACCAAACCTTTTAAAATCCTTCTTGCTCTAGCGTTCCCCATACCTTCCACCTTGCCTAGTTCCCAAATCCATGCTCAGAATCTCCCGTCTCAACCTCAAGTGAACAATCTTACCAGAATTCTCAACGAAATACTTAGCCAGTTGCCAACCCTTCCTCGAAAGCTCATCCCACATCCTTAAATACCTCAATAGCCACAATAACCTCCACTCAGAAATTCCGATTCATTCCCTATACTAAAATCCTCCAACAACGCATCTAGAAATCCTTCACTCGTGAATTCTCAAAGCACTACCAATTCTGTCCAAACAATTCCTAAATACTTATTACACGTACAGTTCTGATATGAACACCTAATATTCAAGATCGATGATTTTCCAAGCAACCCTATACTGCTCATCCTTAGCAATTCCTTAACTTCATCCTTTAACAAAGCCGCTCCTAATCACAGCACATACAACCTAGTCCCAATCTCTACGATTCCTTGGACATTCCTTAACCGATCATCCTCAATGTCGCCCATGATCCGCTTCTAGACTATCTATACACTCTCTCTTGGCACACTAAATCGTCTATCAACACATCCCCTCAAGAATATCCCGATCCACTCTTGACTCACTCATCCACCCCTAGAACCACACTACTCGCAACACTATTGCCCCACACTACCTATAACGAAGATCTCTCCCTCGGAATCTTACCACACTAACTCCACCACTCATCTAAGGCCTACTTGGAAACTCAACTCTATTCACCGACCACTATCTCTGACAAGTCATGACTCACTCGACTCTACCCAAGGTAACACATCCTTCCTGCACTTCATCTCGCACAACCAACGACCCACTCGAAGACCTCAATCTACCTGTCATTTCCCGATCTGTCTCACAAAGGAATCACTCAACTCCTACCCAAGAAGGAAACACCACCACCTATATAACTCATACCCAATTTACTAGCAGGTCAGTACACGTAAGCATAAAGGCACATCATCACAGACACAAGTTAGTCAGGAAATCATTCACTACCAGCTCAGCACATCAGTCCTCACATAACCTCAAAAGGCAAGACATATCAAGGAGGACATGTGGAGCATAAAAGACATCATCATATAGGCCGGGTTGTATAATATTTTTCCATAACCAAGTAAACAAGCAAGAATAACATTATCTTGTCGGAATAAGGGACATGTAAGGTATCAATTGTACCAGTCAGACAATTATAGGATATCGAGTAGTCATATAAGCAAAACATCATAAACAGTTATCATCGTCCATACAAACAAGGTAAAGGTGCATGTCATAACTTCACAAAATCTCATGGAGTCACAACGTGTGAACGATAACACATAAGGGGTAGGGGGCATAACTTCATGTCAATCACGGAGATCCTATTTTATAAATAAGAGAGTTATTTCTATTAATTAATTCACACATATTTTAGTCAAGTTGCATACACATATCCCTTTTTTGAACGAATTTCACATATGAGAGCAATATCATTAGAATTCATCATATAAAACATGTAGCGCATCAATATCATTAGAATTCATCATGTAAAACATGTAGAGCATCAACTAAATAGATCATGGGACAATGTCATGCCAAAACATCTCAATTAAGAATTTAAGCAATGCATTTTGTGATCCCTACAAGTATTCCATAGGCTTCCCCATGAAACACTTGTATAAGTATCACAAAATCATCACAATGTTCTCACTAAATCCGACCAAGTACTTTACAAGCATCCCTGTAAAATATTTGTGTCGACTATATGAAAACATTATCATATAAGCAAGAATCAACAATTTATACTAAGAGTTTGAATTCTATAAACATTCCTTATCAACTCAACCATAGAGTCTCATAATCAGAATATCATGCATCTCAAATCAACAAACACAATTTCTCTGTCCTCAATAAGTTCTCCATCAAGTAGAGTAAGCTCCTCAAACCTGAGCCCATAAGCTTAGCTTTCCACTAACCAGCACAAAACTTCAACCACAACCATGTAAATTCTCATAATATCATCTCATGTCCTCATCCAACCAAGTGCCAGAATTGCCAACAATTGCTAGAAGGCATCCAAAAATTGCCATCAAAAGTGATATAAGTAACAAAACAAGTGTGCATAAGCCAAACACATCAAGAATGGTATTAATGGTACCACACAAGTCATCAAGTACCACAAATTATAAGCCCACAACAAGACCTAAACATCTTATCATAATCACGTCAGATATTATAATGAGAGAAACACATGTAAACAGATATCATACCAACTCATTAAGAGTAACATACATGAATCATCAAGCTTCTCCCCCGAATTCATTTATCTCTATAATCAAGTTTACGAATTACCCAAACAAGATTTTACATATGCACGTCATGCCCATAAAGTATAATACGCATCTAAAAGACATATTAGACAAGTAGCTAAATCAAGAAGAACAACACATAGACAATCACACAATCTCTCCCCAAAACTCCATCCGTCGCGGTGCATCTCCTTGGGGTCTTTCATTCCCATCTGTAAAGAACAAGCTGATATTTTGTCTACCGTTCCCAACTACACCCAATAGGGGTGGTCTAGCGCCTTTGCTACCCACTCGCGTACCCGTTTGGTCGGTTTTCCTCTTTTATTACAAGTCAAGTTCATTACTTAGTCCGATTTAAGTTAGGCACCTTAAGTTCATTTTGCCCTTTTTTTAAAATCCTTTCAAATCCTTTGAAATTCATGGGCGGTTTTCCAAAACATACACTCGACCCTTGCGTACCCGAATTGCACAACCTCAGCTCTGATACCATCTTCGTAACGGCCCAGAATTATGATTTCCGGGTTACGTTTCAAGGGATAAAACCCCTTGTTCGGATCTTGCAATCCAGGTACGGGTCGAGCTTTCAAACTCATTTAAGATTAGTAGAAGGAGGGATTTCAAACCCTAAAAACCTCAAAGGGCCATTAGGTACCCTTTACCTGTCCTAAGACTATGTCGCAAAATCCAATTCAATCGAAAGTAAAGCGGAAGCAAAACTAGGATACAAATGCCACGACAAAGCCGGGTCAAACCAAATCATAAGCAAGTGATTACCATTTTACCAAGTTAGAATATTAGCTAGGTTCTTCGTTTCGCCAAAGGGTTTCCCGTCACAGAAGCAAGGAGCAAACAAGATCTGCAGAAAATACCTTTAAAAAAAGAACGGGGAAAGGAGTCAGATCGAGCCACTCATGCGGGACCGGCAGTCCTCGCTGAGGCCACATAGTATGTGCTATACCTAATAAAGATGCTCTAATGCAGTACGAAAGTCAAACACACTAGCATGCTCCTGGTTATAATAATGTATAAAAATACTGTAAAGGGCCCAAGACAATGCCAAGTGGCATATCCCTCTCCTACCTCCACCCCTTCCGATAGGCGGAGACTGGCCAGCTCGTGAATGCATTCCATCATAATCGAGGGGCACGCATGCCTAACCCGCTCCACAATAAAGCCCGCAAGCATCTCATAAAACAAGGAAGTTCATGACTCGATTGACTCAGGGTACCCGATGAGGCTGGGCTACCCTATGACCCTAGCAAAGACTCTAGGACTATCACAGATAACGGCCGTTCTGTTTCAAACGCATAAAGTAAGCAGATGCTCATTCAATTAGTGCAACCTAAACAGGATACTACATGGCATGCTATTATGCATATGCAACACCTAACATAAAATGCAACAACAGGCATGAATGTCCAATCTGAGTAAGCCCCTAGGGAACTTACCTGAAGTCTTCACATCCAATTAACCAGCAAACAAGCCACTCAGATAATCATCCATCGGTCCACAAGCCACTCAGAGAATCATCCAATCACACTAGCAAGTAATAAGCAAGGAACAACTCATCAATACATACTTAATTAACACACAAGTAGGCTTTCCAGTCAACACAGGATTCAACAATATTTCATTCAAATAATCTGGCATTCTCATCATTCTCCATTAACCTTGTTCCGATCAAGCACGAAGCCTAGTCCAAAGCCTTACAAAGACTGTCATTCAAAACATCTTACTTCACATAAAACTCAGGTTTTCCTTAACCATTGTCTCAAGTAACCATCAATTATCAAATCCTCAATTACTCAACAAAACCATACATCCTTAAAACATCAGAAGAAGCCAACCATTATCTTGAATAATTCTCATGTAATTAATCATCAGCTATTCATCTTCCCATTAAATATTTATAAGTCAAGTGATCACGCAATATCATTCATATTGAAAGAGTAAACAAGGATAAGCCCAACCACTTCAAGCATCAGTATAGCGTGCTCTCAAGATATCGTTTATATCTTACTATATGCTTGATCATATCTTACTATTCTTGTTTTACTAATCAAACATTAATCATATATATGATATCAAAATAAAACACGCACACTCAAAAGGAACCACTCAAAAGGAACCAAGTGAGTGGATCTTTAAATCAAATCACAAATTTGATATGATTAAGTAGTCAAGTGGAACCTTATTTGATTTCTTTAAAACATTTACCATTAGACTATGACATAACTCATTAAAAGGGTTAAGGTATTTAATCATTAATTAATTATTATATCATTTTAACACTTTATAAACTGCAATTTAGTTGTCAAGATAATATAGCATAGTCAAATCAAGACAGGCCACTAAGATGTAAATTGAAGGAAAGGAACATCCGGGCAATACAACATCGAACACCATCCTTTCAAACCAAAACGAATTCCATTGATTATCCAAAAGCAAATCCCGTTTATTTAATCCTAAAGCTCAACATCGAAGTTGAAAGCCTATCGTTAATCAAGTTAAGGTCCAAGATTTTATACCCATTCCCAGCGTTTTCGGTCGAAGGGGATCTCGAGCTGTAGCCGCTAGGAATTGATGAGGCAGGCTCCAACTTCAACATCGGGTTCGCAGCTTCAGCTGACCGGAGGCGTGCTCGGCGCCGGTACGGTCGGAGAAGAGCGGCTCCGTCCTTGTTCGCTTCCAGCATGGCCAGGTGGTGTCCGGGCTCGATTGGAGATGGCTGGAGGCGTGACCTGGTTCACCCATGGGGCAGAAGGGCGGTTGAAGGGGAGTCGACTTCCGCGCCAGCTTCGGCGGCTCCATCTCCTCCTGGTTCCGGCATCAGCGGCCCCTAGGTCCGATTTCAGAAAGCCTGGCGAGGCCGTAGGTGAAGGCTCATCGATGGCAGTCAATACGGGAGAAGAAAGGGGGAGGAGACTCGACCTTGGGATCCCCCGACGGCGACTTCGGGAGCGATCAGAGCTCCGTAGGTTGTTGGCGCCGGCTTGACAGAAGGGATGGGAGCGAGAGGAGCGGTGAGGCGTGACGATGAGCGAGAGAGAGGGGAAGTCGTGGAAGCAGAGGTGTGCAGAGGAGGAGGCGGCCAAGGGAGCTCGGAGGTTCGAGGGTCGAGCGAGCAGTTGAAGGTTTCCGTTCGGATCTGAGGAGGAAGGGGGATCTGTCGCTCAAAGAGATGAACAGGAGGCTGATGAGGAGTGGCTAAGTGGAGGAAAAAGGGTTTATATACCCGACCATCTAGGGTTAGGTTAGTTTAGCGAAAATTATAAAAAATATCCCGCTATTTCTAGGTTTTCATAAATATTACCACATTAAATTACAGAATTCAACCATTAAATTCTATTTACAATAAGAATGACATGAAAATTGTTGTACTCACTATTCAAAATAATAGATATTTCTTAATTCAAAGTCTAAGGTATACATATATATATATATTTAGAAATTTAATATCGAAATTAAATCATAATTCATAAAATAATATTTTAAAATTTCGGGTCTTTACAACCCACCTCTTCTCCTGCCATTCCCTCGACGTTGACCAATTCTCCTCTACATCGACACCAACCTCACCTTTTCCCGCTATTCACAAACCCCAAAACCAACTAAACCTAGAACCGCTGACTTCTCTCCTGAGGACAAACCTGACTCCACTATCCTATAGCGGGGTCTTAACTACAAATTTATTTGGTCGAGAAACCCTCTCGTCAGATATTCAAAGTTGGAAATACAACCTTCATCGTAACCCCATAACTCAAGCCATTGATGCAGCAGGCTATAGACAGGTCCGAGTCCATTGAGCTCTATTTAACACAAATAGAGGCCGGTCACTTTTTAAACAAAGAAGGTCATGAGAGGATGATTGATATGCTGATTGCATGGGATCGAGAATACACCGAAGGATTAATACTTGATCTCGATTTAGACAATGATCAAGATCTAGAGTTTGATAATACTCTAGATTTAGAACAATATTACAATGATGATGACCTGGAAGCCAATATGGGAGAAGAAGGGGTCCAGAACCTGGATGATTGAAAGCCATCATCAAACACCATCACAATTATTGTACCTTCTGATTTGTTTTTGCTTTTACCATGTGAACTTGTAAAATAATGGGTGTACTGTATGCTTTTACTGTTTGTTTTTAATAGGCCAGCCTGTAGGCCACTTGCTTTAGCCATTGGAGAGGCATCCAATGCCCTTCAACTCACTCTATAAATAGAGCATCCTTTCGGAGTTCAGGGACACCGAATTCCAAAGAGAGAAAAACATATGCTAAGAAAGAAAGAGTCTTGTAAATCAAATAGAAAAGTAGAAGCGTTTTGAATTTGAGTAGATTGGTGCTTCCATCACTCTAAAGTTCAAAAGCCTTCAATGGATCTTCTGATATGAGTGTTAAGTGTGTTTAAGTTCTAAATTAAGAGTGCTTGTGTGTTGTAATATTTTCCATATTCAATAAAGTTTGTTTTAAAGAAAGGGGAAGCTACTTAATTGAACACTATGTTCTGAATACTCTGTTTTCTTGATTCTAATCACTTCACTCTCTCAAAATCCAAACCAAAAGCTGGAGACTACGGTCTGAGGTCGGAAACGAAATAGATCTGTGCTCAGTCTAAACTAAGGGAGGCTTGGTTGAAGGTTAGCCACCTCTAGAAAGCCGGAAGCTAAGAACACCGGTGGTCCAGAGTAACTACGTTCAGGTATGGGTCAAACTTATTTAGCTTGAAGTTTTATTTGTAGAGCGTGGTGGGCTTAAAACCACAGAAAACTTATTATTCATAATATAGTTAGTAGATTATAGTAGTTAGTACCACCAAAAGTCATTTTATAAGCAATCAGTATTAACTTCGTAGTAATATTTTAAAGTCTAAAAAATTTCGGATAATATTCATAATTTAGCATAAATAGAGATAGTTTTCTATAATTAAAAAGTCAAAAACTCAACATTTTGGCTATTTCCCTAAATAGTTTCAAAATTTGACTACTTCTCTAAATAGTTTTAGAATTTTGATTTTTTAGTTAATTATTTCAATTTTTTCATAGAAACTAACGAAGTATTTGACAATAGTTAATTTTAACGGAGGAGGGCACGACGTGAAAACAATAATAACCTCAGAGGTACTATATGAAATAAGTCAAACAATTGTACACCGCGTGAATTAACCCTTACCTCAGGGTACCTCGTGAAATTTCCGAAAATATAATAGTGCTGAACCCGCCAAGATCTTCTACATCACAAAAATATTTACTATTTATTTAATCTTTAAAAAAATAAAAAAAAATATATTTAGATTCCTAATCTTTATATGTTTATACAATTTTATTTTGGAAAATCATATTTTACAGTAATATTTTACAAAATACAATCAATATATAATACTCCCTCCGTCCAAAAATACATGGACTTTTACTATTCATGCACGCTTCTTTAGGAGCTAAAAACTATATAAAATATTAACTTTTTTATTAATTTTTTTTAATAATTACAAACTTATTATCAATAAGTTTGTAATTATTAAAAAAAATTAATAAAAAAGTTAATATTTTATATAGCTTTTACCTTCTTAAAAAAACGCGCGTGAATAGTAAAGTCCATGTATTTTCTGGACGGAGGTAGTACTAAAACAGAGGCGTGGAAATCCCATGTGGCGGGCTCTGGTGCGATTCGCTTACGTGTCATTCTCAAATGCATTTTGGACCGGATTTTTTTTCCACGTCAATTAATGATGATCCAATAAATTTTATACATGTGTCATCCTATGTGTCCATTTTCATTAATACTTAAATTGATTTTTATTATAAATATTCAACCTCATATCTTACAAATCTTATCTTTTTAGCTTAATTTATTTTATAAATATTTTACCTATAAAAATCTACATAATCTTAAAAGATTAGATTAATTTATATAATCTATTAGTACTATTTAACATAATCTAATACGGAGTATATTGAATTAAATCCTATCTTTTCTATTACTGTATATTAATAAATTATTTAATTCATACACTACACTAATGCCGAAATTTTCAATAGAATATAATATATGCATCCATGCATTATAATAATAAAAAAGATTGAATACAATATGTATAAGATTCTTACGGGAAAAATGGTGATTATTCTTATGGAAAAAATGGTGATTAATTAACTTCATATCTTATATAGATTTGTAAAATTCTTACGGGATCATAATCTAGAATAAAATATGATAGAGTTAAAAAAAATTATCCATATTTCTTCAATCATCCATAAATTATAAATATATGAACAAAAAAAGTATCCGTGATTAATATACAAAAAATATGATAATGTATGGGGATTTTAGCAATTTTAAAGTTGTTTTCAGAAAATTAAATGTAAAACCAACACTAGTACAAAAAAGGTCTTAGACAATGCCTCATAGACAACGGTTTCTAAAATAATGTTGTCTATATTGGCAAAAATTAGAGTTTTTGGGACGCACAACGGTTATTAGTTATAACCGTTGTCTTTGTAATTGCAAAGACAACGAATATATAAAGAACCATTGTCATAGATATAAAAGACATCTCAAAGAATACGGTTAAGGGAGCTGTTGTCTATGCCCAATGAAAACCGTTGTCTTTGTAGTTGCAAAGACAACGAATATATAAAGAACCATTGTCATAGATATAGAGGACATATCAAAGAATACGATTGACAGAACCGTTGTCTATGCCAACTGAAACTGTTGTCTTTGTACTTTCAAAGACAACAAATATAAAGAACCGTTGTCATACATAGAGGACATCTCAAATAATATGGTTGATATAGAACCGTTGTCTTTGTCCAATTGAAAACGTTGTCTTTGTAATCACAAAGACAACGAATATATAAAGAACCGTTGTCATATATATAAGACATCTAAAAGAAACGGTGATAGAACCATTGTCTATGCCTTGAAACTGTTGTCTTTGTGATTTCAAAGACAACGAATATATAAAAAATTATTGTCATAGATATATAGGATATCTCAAATAATACAATTGACAGAACCGTTGTCTATGCCCAATTGAAACTATTGTCGTTGTAATTATAAAGACAACAAATATGTAAAGTTATTCAATATTACCTTGAAATTCAACGTTATAAAAAAAATCTTCATGTTTTATTTTTCAATAAACCATCCTTTATTTTTCAATAACCCATCCTTTATTTTTTTATATATAACGAAGTTTTGTACTCCGTATTGTAATAACAAATAAAACTAAATGAATTCAAGTCATTTAACTTGCTTATCTCACTTGGTAATTGGCAATGGAAAGTAAACGTTGAATAGCCTTATGCCTGTGTTCGATCCTCGTCATCCCCCTCTTTTTTAATTTTTATAAAAACAACTTTACACGCTTAGCTACACAACGTTTTATTTTTCCCCAAACCCAGCCGACAAAATTCACAGGCCACAAGGGCGATTCGCGAAGTCGAAGAGAATGCCCCGCACCGCACCTCGCTCCGACGTTGTTGGCTCCTCTACGGCAGGGCGGAGACGGCGACCCCTGGCGGCTGCTGCTGGTTCTTCAATCCTCCTCCCTGTTGGCAGCTGCAGCCTTGAAGTCCATTGTCAGTTATTCTTCCCGAATCCGAAGTCGTATTTGAATTCAAAAGGTTAGTTTTTTTTCTACCTTGTACCTTATACTTTGTCAATTTGTGCTCTAAATTTTGATTTGAGATTCAATTTGTATGTAGGGTATGGGAATCTGTTTAGGGTTTTGATCTTGGGAACTAATTTCAGTTTGCGATTTTGAAAATCAATTTTGTAAATTTTTGAAGAGGGTTTGTGATTTTGAGATTTGAGAATCAATTTTGTGAATTCAATTTCGGGAATCAATTTGGTGAACTGAATTTGTGCGGAATCAATTTTGTGATTTTGAGATTTGAGAATCAATTTTGTAATTTTCGTTGGGAGCAAAATATCTTTGCAATCATGTTGATGGCTGTCTTCTCTGCAGGTGAAGCTTAGGCTGGGTTGGAATCGAACGACTTCATCAATGTGCAGAGAAGGAGCTGCAAGCATACCTAGAATACTGATTTGTGCTATTTTTTTGCCAAGGATACTGGTTTGTGTCATCAGCCTTGCACATAGCTAGCAGGTCTGATCAGGTACATAATTGGTGCCGATTTTTTTTTTCAAGGATGCTGATTTGTGTCATCAACCTTGCACATAGAATATAAAATTTGCGAAGAGACCAATTTATCACTTTTGATAACAGTGTAATCTGAAATTACTTTGAGAACCTAGCACGAGCTCTAGAGAATGGTCTATGTGACGTGGATTCCCATGGTGCCTCTAGCCAAGCAACTGTCTTGAAAACCTTGGGAGGGTGTGGTAGCAGCAACAGCAATAGTAGGAGCAAAAGTGGAGGAGGAAAGGGTATAAGTGGACCAAGTAGGACAGCCGATGATTCATACCACTGGTCCTGTGAACACTGCACATTTGCAAATGCTAAGTCTGCATCCGTTTGCCAGATGTGCCATCAACGAAGGTAACTCTCTCTTATGTTGGCTGGGTCTCTTTGCCATTAATAAGATAACTTGATAAGTTTTAATGAGGTAACCTGATAAAGGTTTAATAAAGTAACAGATGTGGTTGACACAGATAGATGCCTTGAAAACAAATGAATCTTTTGTCGAGCACACCCTAACTTAGCTACAAGACCCTTCTCGGGCTCATAAAGATTACAATTTTCCCAAGTTTGGTGCTTCATTGAATTTCATCTTAAGCCTGCTTTAAGCAAAGCTATGGTTAGTAATCACCATAGAGGACTCGGGGAAAATGGAGAACATAGACCTAGTAATGGATGGAAGAGGGTAGCATTTCGCGTTGAGTGTTGTACTTGTGTTGTTTCGGGTAAAAAAAAAAAAGAAATAGTGGATATCTATATAGTTGTTGCTATAGTTGTTGCTTTAAGGATGATGCTTAAAGTATTTCCACAGAGATAGTGGATATCTATATGTGTTTATTGCTGCTGGCCATGGTAGGGTTTTAGCTTTAAATTTATTGTGATAGGCTTGGAGGAGTTTTCGTGGCACCTTGTTGTGAAAGTGAAAAATTATAGTGAAATGTCAATTGTTATTTTTTTTTTAGTTCAATTACAAGTTAGATTTCGTCTTCTAAGTTGTCTTCTTTTCTCTCAGAAATACAATAAGATGTGTGAATGAGGACATGTATGCTTGCTTGGCATCATTTGTTGGAACAATCATAACAAGAGATGTGCTTTCCATATTCGAGTTGTCTGATGAAAAGAGTTGTGGAGCCAAGCTTGCACAATTCAATGCATTGAGTTCCATCATCCAAATCCTAGACACCCAAAACATAAAGACTTCCATGAAGTAGCCATATGATGTGTTGAGTTCCATCATCCAAATCCTGGACACCCAGCATAAAGACTTCGATGAAGCGGTCATCCGATGCACTGAGTTTCATCATCCAAATCCAGGATACCCAGCATAAAGACTTCCATGATGCGGTTTGTGTACTTAGACAACAATTAGACTGTATATAGACAACGATTCAATTGTATTTTGACAATGACTACAAAGGAATTTAGACAACGATTATATGGTACATACACAACGGTTATGGTGTATCTATACAACAATGAGATTGTATAAAGACAACTGTTCAATTACATTTAGACAACGGTTAAAAGCAGAATTTAGACAACATGAATTTGAGACATAAACAACGATTATATGGGACATAAACAACGGTTATGGTGTATCTAGACAACAGTTAGATTGTACATACACAATGGTTATATGAAACATAAACAACGGTTATATAACACATAAACAACGGTTATAAGCGTTTAATATTGATTGTTCCAAATTTTGGAGTCACATGGACAACGGTTATAGAGCATCTTTGACAATGGTTATAACCGTTGTCTTAATGAACCGTTGTCATAGGTCCAACCGTTGTTTTACCTAAAAACGCACTGACATAGACAACAGTATAATAACCGTTGTCTATGTTGATAAATAACCGTTATCTAAGACCTTTTTTGTACTAGTGCAAGTAAAATGAATGAGACAAATAGACAATTATAAAAATAAATTCCTATTTCAAAGGTCAATTTATGTAGTTTAAAAAATGACTTAAAAGAAGAAGAAAAATCTATTTTTTTTTTTTTTTTTGAACCGAAAAGAATTTGGCAGAAGGGAGACCCTAAATGCCAAGAGCATCCTTGCGGATGAGATTGAGAAGCACAGAATCGTCAGGTGCTAGATTACCGGTGAAAGCAAAGTCAAGATGCGATAATAGATCAGCCACCCGATTTGCTTCCCTATAAGCGTGACGAATTTCTGTAGATTGAAAGGAGCGTAGGGAGACTAGACAGTCCGAGACCATCATTTCCGAGTCCCCCGTAGGTTTTCCTATGCTTCTAAGACTGTTAATGACAGTAAGGTTGTCACCTTCAATTACAAGGTTAGTTAGCTGTAAATTAATAGCCGCTTCAATTCCTTTCCATAAGGCGAATGCTTCCGACCCAACAACAGAAGCGAACGGTGTGGGCCCATCACCCATAATAGCTGGGAGTCCAGAACAATCCCGAATGATGAAACCATAGGTTCCCTTGGAGGTTGTTGATAGTGCACCATCGAAGTTAAGTTTGTGCATGCTAGGCTTTGGTGGTTGCCATTTAGTCTTTGTTCTGCTAGACTTAGGTTGTTGTGATTTTATTTTGTCTGACCGGTGGTTGTCATGCGCTATATCTCTATCCGCCGATATTTTCCATATGTATTGTTGATCTTTTATGTAGGCAATAATGCTAGAGCTAGTTGTCTTGACATTTTCGAATAATGCTTTGTTTCGAAAAAACCACAAGCTCCACCAAGAGAACCCTAAACGGCAGAATCGTTCAAGACCTAAAGTTTCCTTAAGGTCGCAGATTACACTATTTAGATCAGTTCCTTGGGAAAACCTATGATTTAGGAGTGGTAGCAGTGAACGGTCTAATGATGATATTACAACTTTTGAGGTTGGGCAATGCCATAGTAGGTGTTGCAAATCCTCATAATTTGAGTCGCATTGTGGGCAGGTAGTTGGGATTCCAAACCCACGAGATGCCAGCCTGACCGAAGTCGGAACCCCATTTTTTGTAATTTTCCAAATAAAGCTTTTAACCTTTGGTGGGGCATCCATGTCCCAGATCCATTTGAAGTCTGTCTTCTGATGCTGTTTTTGCGAAGAAATCATTTCAACTGCGGAACTAGTGGAGAACCATCCATTTTTGCTCCATTTCCAGTAAAGTCTGTCAACGTGTATGTTTTTAGGGATCGGAGCTGTTAGTATTGATTCTATCAGGTCTGTGGGTAATAGATCCTTGAACGCACTACGTACCTCTGGAGCATCCCAGGTCTTATCTATCTTTATAAACTCGGAGATCTTTACATCCAGGTTCGTAGGTAGGTCACTGGTAGTCTTATGAATGAGCGGAGCATCACCAAACCAGTGGTCACGCCAGAAAAGAATGCTAGCGCCATTCCCAATAGACCAACGGAGACCCTTCTTAAAGAGCGGTATAAGTTTAAGTAGTTGTGCCCATTGCCAGGATGTGGTTCCTTTTTTTTGTGTAGTTTAGGATGTTTTGGTCTTTTATCTACTTGATTTGGTGAAATTAAAAAGTCAAAAAATAAATGCTCTGGCTGACATGGAAATCCTATGTGGCGGGTTCTGGTGCGATTCGCTTACGTGTCGTTCGCTGGTGCAATCTGGGCCGGATTTTTTGTCACGTCAATTAATGATGATCCAATAAATTTAAGCCACGTTAGACGATAACCCTATCTATTTATACATGTGCCATCCTATGTGTCCATTTTAATTAATGATTAAATTAGTTTTAGTATAAATATTCAACATCATATCTTAAGTGGTTATAAATCTTAATTATCCTATTACCATAAGTTATTTTTATAAATATTTTATCTAGAAAAAAAATCTAGATTAGATTAATTTATATGAAAAAAAAGATTAGATTAGTTTTATCACTAACAAAAATTCATTAAATTATATAGTTCTTAATTTTTCACCACATTTTACTCTTTTTCACCAATAAAGATGAGCAGATATGGCTTTAGAGGCCGTATAATAGCAATTTATATAGGGGATGGAGTTTTGAACATAGAGGCACTTACTTATTTCATTGATTGAACAAAATTGTTAAGCCATTTTTGTACTGTCATAGGCCGATAAAGATAATAATATACCATAGATTGTTGGAAATTCTCAAGAAAATAGAATGTTTGGTTTGCGGATGTGTAAATGCCCTAATCCGGGTTGAGTTATTAAAATTAATAATCCAAATCATATCGTTTTTTTTATACTAGCATTTTAATCCAAATCCAATCTATTTATCTTTAAACTAATTGGAATATCAAGCAAGATCTTTTTAATAGAAAATATATAAAATTGATTGAAAATATCGTTATATGATATGGCTTAAATTCCGCAATAAAAAGTTCTAGGATTTTTACTGGATAGTTATCGACTTTTACATTTTAAAAATATTTAATATGTACACTAAAATAGACTCTGACAATAAAATATATTTATGCCATTTTTAATAATTTACATGTTTTTTCATACTAAATTATGCAATCTAACCTATTGATATTTTCAATTATATTTTAATCCATCTCATCTTAAATCATAATATACATTTTTATATTATTAATTTGTTATACTTAACTTTACAAATTTATAATAAACATATATAGATTAATTTGATATAATTTATTGTTTGATCAAATCTAACTCTCCGCAATTTTTTTCACCGATAGCAATTTTAGTAAACTATAATCTATTGTGAATTCAAATGATCACATACAATTAGATCCATTATACATATTGCTTTGTTTAGCGATAAAATAATTTTGTTTTATGGAAAAAATTTAGGAAAATAAAAATGAAATTACATTATGTATGAAGTTGAGCAAGAGAAAGTATGTATTTTATGATGTTTTAGTGATTAAAGTTAGTCATTCAAAAAAATTATCACCAATAATAAATTGATAGTAAGTAGGAAATTAAAAGGTTAAAAACAATAATTTATATAATTTTGTGATCTTACATAATTTGTGCATGAATAATAATAGTCATATAAAATAGCCGCGAAGATCGCGGGCAATAAAACTAGTTATTAAAAATTTTAAAACATGATTTTTCAAAAAAAAAATTATGAATATATAAAAATAGATGTTAGTAATATAAATATAATTTTTATAATTATTTTTAAGATTAAATCAATTTATAATACTAAAGGAGAAGTCGCCTAACCCATGTGGCGACTTCTCCTTTAAAGTAGGATTTTCAGTTACAAATTAATTCTTTAAATAATTAATTAATTAATTAATGATTTTAAGTAGGATTTGTCTATATTTAAATAAATTATTATTTATTATAAATCAAATTAATTCTTTAAACAAGTAATTAATTAATTCATTTTTTTTCTAAATCTTAACCGATTGATTTTCTTATTAAATTGTTTTTTTGAATAAAAACATATAATTTTTTTTGTAGTTTTGATTCGTATGATAATATATAAATAACAATAAGATATAAATCCATTTGATAAATTACTTTGTAATTATTTTATTATATATTTACTTTTTAATCAATTATTCTCATTTCAACAATAACAATGAAGGTTATATATAATTAATCAATATATAATCAATATCTATATCTATATCTATAAACTATAAATATTACTAAAGAAGAAGTACATGACACATGTGGCCTCTCTCCTCGATTTTCGATCATATGTGACGTTTTAGAGTTTCAGCAATATGATGTGTCATTTTGTGGAATTTTTGGATTTTCTTTTAATTTCATATAAATATGAAATCAGTTTGGATATTCTAGATATTATGGTTAGTTGGTTTAGGTATTGACTAGATAAGATGAAAATAAAAAAATATTAATTTGTGTGATATAAAAAAATAGTTATGGGTTTATCTATTTTGATTTTTAGGGTTTTAGCTTAATCCAAACTCTATCTCCCTATATGGATACATGTTCATTTAAATTGCTCGACAAGATAATTCAAAGATGACAGATGCATTCAAACATGATAAATGCATTCAACTATTCAAGGAGAAGAAGAATAAAGAAAAATCATTTCAACTCTAAATAACGGTACATTGCATGGATTTGGGTACAAATATTAATTAACAATGGGATTATTTTTTTTCTCTAATTACAAATATTTAAAGTTCTTTTTATCGTTAACTATATAATAATTGATGTGAATGATATTTGGAGTTTAAAGTTTAGTTACAAAATTTTTCTATTAAACGTATTAATTAAAAAAACGGAATTTTTGCCAAATACCCCTGAGGTTAAGGCTAATTCGCGTGGTGTACAAAAGTTTGACATATTTCGCCAGGTGCCCCTGAGGTTTTCATTTTTTTCGCCAAATACCCCTGAGGTTTATATTTTTTCGCCAAATGCTCCTCTGTCGAATTTGTTAACTTTTTTTATTGAAAAATAGTACAATTCCTCCAACATGGCGCATATTTTTAATAAAAATAAAATTTTCTAAGTATAAAAAATTACTATGATAAATTTAAATAAGATATTATCAAATGTTAACATAAAATACAAAAAAATAGATTTGATAATTAAGTAAAAAATAATTAAAATATTTATGAAAAATGTGTAAAAATTACACGAGTTTAAGATTTAAGTAAAATATGTTGATTGGGTTAAAATCCTAAAGTAAATGTGTTTATAACACCTAATAAAAAATGCTTATTAATTAATATTTACATATAACTAGATTGATTAAAGAAACGTGTACAAGTTTCATTAGTTTGATTTTTTTTTCAAGATTCAGTAGATTGGGAGGAAATTGTGAAATTAAAATGATTATGTCATCTAAGCAAAAATATTTCTCATTTAACAATTAGAATAGATAAACCTCATTGGTTAAAAAAAATGTTTAAAAAATTTGTTATTTGAAAATTTATGTAGATTAGGTTGATTGTGTGAAATTCAAAAAATTAAGATTATTATATAAAAAATAGTTTTCATTATACACACACAAAAAGAGAGATTAATTGCTTTGGAAAAAAAAAAGAATTCATATATTTGGAACTATGTATTTTTTAAAAAAAAAAACGTTTTGAATTAATCTCATTGTTTAAATAAATAGCATGAAATGATATTGTGTAATTAATACATAATGAAATAATATTATATAGTTAATTTTCACTTTATCAAAAAAAAAGTTTTGAATTAATTCCATTGATTAAAAAATGTAATATGATATGGTATTGTGTATATAATATTAGATAATTTAATTACCATAATTAAATAATATTTGTCAAATAATACCTTACAAAAATAACAATGAAATAATATTTTCTATTCTTTTTATTTTCAATAAAAAAAGTTAACAAATTCGACAGAGGGGCATTTGGCGAAAAAATAAAAACCTCAGGGGTACCTGGCGAAATATGTCAAACTTTTGTACACCACGCGAATTAGCCTTAACCTCAGGGGTATTTGGCGAAAATTCCGTTAAAAAAATAGACCGTGCAAAAGTGCGGGTACTAAACTAGTAAATATTAAAAAAAGTTAGTTGAGTAGGGAGGAGGATAGGAAGTGTAGTAGAAGATCCCACCCGCTGCTGAACAGAAAAAAAAAATCAAAAATAGATAGATTTGTTCTAGAATAATCGAGATATAGCTCGGTTATCGGTTACGGTGCGGACGGACGTTCTCTGGTAGTTTCTAGTAGACACTCTTCCGTTCCAGACTCGTCTCTTTCCCTCTTCATAAAGGGCTTTCATTCCGCTCTCTCTTCCCAACTCACGTATTCAATCTCAAACACTCCCAATTCCTAATTTTATCAAACCGCGCTTAATTTCCTCTTTCTACGTTTCCAAACTCACAATTCATCGTCCCTTTCAAACGTCTCCAACAGTAATTCCAAGGTGAGTTTTCAAAGCCTATTCTTGCAAATTAGATGTCTTTTTATATAAAAAAAATTTCTAGGTTTCCATTGATCCAAGTTTTCGTTGTGCTAGAACAAAAACCTGGACTTGTTTCTGTTTTGGTTGTAATCTGAAATCTCGATTCCTAAACTTTCAGGCAAAAAAGGAAGTAGCTTTAGGGCAAAATGAACCCAGAAAAGTTCACCCACAAGACAAACGAGACGCTTGCAGCCGCCCATGAGCTTGCTATGAGCAATGGCCATGCTCAGTTCACCCCTCTTCACATTGCAGTAGCTTTAATCTCTGATCCCACCGGCATCCTCCGGCAAGCGGTTGCAACCGCCGGCGGAGGCGATGAGTCTGCAAGTTCAGTGGAGAGAGTCTTCAACAGAGCCCTTAAGAGATTACCTTCTCAAACCCCACCCCCTGATGAAATCCCCGCCAGCTCTTCGCTTATCAAGGTGATCCGGCGCGCCCAATCGGCCCAAAAATCCAAAGGGGATACTCATTTGGCCGTCGATCAGCTCATCCTAGGCCTTCTAGAAGATTCCCAGATTAACGATCTGCTCAAGGAAGCCGGTACTTCCTCCGCAAAGGTGAAATCGGAAGTCGAGAAACTCCGCGGAAAAGATGGAAGGAAAGTGGAGAGTGCATCTGGGGACACCTCTTTTCAGGCACTGAAGACCTATGGCCGTGACCTAGTTCAGGAAGCAGGGAAGCTTGATCCGGTCATTGGTCGAGATGAAGAGATTCGTCGCGTTATCAGGATACTATCGAGGAGGACGAAGAACAATCCCGTGTTGATTGGGGAGCCGGGTGTGGGTAAGACTGCTGTCGTAGAAGGCATTGCGCAGCGGATTGTGAGGGGCGATGTCCCGAGCAATCTTGCTGATGTGAGGCTCATTACCCTTGATATGGGAGCTTTGGTGGCGGGAGCAAAGTATCGCGGAGAATTCGAAGAAAGGTTGAAGGCTGTTCTTAAGGAGGTGGAGGACGCCGATGGGAAGGTGATATTGTTCATTGATGAGATACATCTTGTTCTCGGAGCCGGAAAGGGGGAGGGCTCAATGGATGCAGCCAATCTGTTAAAGCCAATGTTGGCTAGGGGACAGCTTAGGTGCATTGGCGCCACGACTCTGGAGGAGTATAGGAAGTATGTGGAGAAGGATGCTGCCTTTGAGAGGCGGTTCCAGCAAGTCTATGTTGCTGAACCGAGTGTACCTGATACGATAAGCATTCTTCGGGGGCTCAAGGAGAAGTATGAGGGCCACCATGGAGTCCGGATCATGGACCGAGCATTGGTGATTGCTGCGCAGCTATCTGCCCGGTACATTACTGGACGCCATTTGCCGGATAAGGCGATTGATCTGGTTGATGAAGCGTGTGCGAATGTGAGGGTACAGCTAGATAGCCAGCCGGAGGAGATTGATAACTTGGAGAGGAAGAGGATGCAGTTGGAGATTGAGCTCCACGCCCTCGAGAGGGAGAAGGATAAAGCCAGCAAAGCAAGGCTCGTGGAGGTCCGGAGAGAGCTGGATGATCTTAGAGATAAGCTTCAGCCTCTGATGATGAAGTATAAGAAGGAGAAGGAGAGGATCGATGAGATAAGGCGGCTTAAACAGAGGCGTGAGGAGCTGTTGTTTGCGCTGCAAGAGGCCGAAAGAAGGTATGACCTTGCCAGGGCTGCGGATTTGAGATATGGAGCTATCCAGGAAGTCGAGACTGCCATTTCCAAGCTTGAAGGGGCTTCAGATGAGGAGAACTTAATGCTGACGGAGACCGTGGGGCCGGACCAGGTGGCAGAGGTGGTCAGCCGGTGGACTGGGATTCCGGTCACGAGGCTCGGGCAGAACGAAAAGGAGAAGCTGATTGGCCTGGCTGAGAGGCTGCACAAGAGAGTTGTGGGCCAAGACCAAGCGGTTGCTGCAGTTTCCGAAGCCGTGTTGAGATCAAGGGCTGGTTTGGGTCGGCCCCAGCAGCCTACCGGTTCGTTCCTCTTCTTGGGTCCGACTGGTGTGGGGAAGACCGAGCTCGCTAAAGCTCTTGCTGAGCAGCTATTCGACGATGAGAACCTGCTAGTAAGAATCGACATGTCTGAGTATATGGAACAGCACTCGGTTTCAAGATTGATCGGTGCTCCACCAGGGTACATTGGTCACGAAGAAGGTGGTCAGCTGACGGAGGCGGTGAGGAGGCGGCCATATAGCGTTGTGCTGTTTGATGAAGTTGAGAAGGCTCACACGTCGGTCTTCAACACCCTCCTTCAGGTCCTTGATGACGGAAGGCTGACGGATGGGCAAGGTCGCACTGTCGACTTCACCAACACGGTGATCATAATGACATCAAACCTCGGAGCAGAGTACTTGCTGTCGGGACTCATGGGCAAGACCACCATGGAGGCTGCTCGCGAGAGGGTATTGCAAGAGGTCAGGAAACACTTCAGGCCGGAGCTGCTGAACCGTCTGGACGAGATCGTGGTGTTCGATCCTCTCTCGCACGATCAGCTGAGGAAGGTAGCAAGGCTCCAGATGAAAGATGTGGCAGCGCGTCTCGCTGAAAGGGGCATCGCCTTGGCTGTGACCGATGCTGCACTCGACTACATACTAACCGAGAGCTATGATCCGGTAAGTAAATCTGCCCTTGTTAAATCGTTTGTTGGGGTAGTTAGATTTCCGAATTTTGCGACTGTTACTGATCTTGTGTTCTTTACAGGTGTATGGGGCAAGACCCATAAGGAGGTGGCTCGAGAGGAAGGTTGTGACAGAGCTGTCGAGGATGCTCATCAGGGACGTGATCGATGAGAACACAACTGTTTACATAGATGCAGGAATGGATGGGTTGGCTTACCGTGTGGAGAAGAATGGAGGGATGGTGAATGAAGCCACAGGGCAGAAGGCGGAAGTGCTCATCCAAGTACCAAACGGGGAGAGAAAGAGCGATGCAGCTCAAGCTGTTAAGAAGATGAGAATTGAGGAGGAGATAGACGATGACAACGAAGATGATTGTCAGATGTTGGACTGAGCAGGACTTGACAATGGCTTAAATGAAACCCAGCACTTGAAGAAACATTTTGGCCTGCTAAAGCTTTTCTGAATTTTTATGTAATCCAGGATGAAGTGAAACCAAGTTGATAGCTGCCTAAGATGTGTATTTTTTTTTAAGTTGTACAGTTTCAATTTAGTAGTGAACTGATTCCTTTGATAAGGAAACAAGATAACCCCAGTTTGATAAGGAAACAATGAAATTTCAATTTCTTGAACACAGTGAAATTGGGGTTGGTTAGGAAATGTTATATAAATCAAGGTCAAAAGATACATTAATAAATTAAATGAGTTGGCCAAAAAAGGAGCAAGTTTTCACACAAGCAACGGCAACACAAGAGGACAACAATCAAAACATAAATCGACTCCTCCGAGAAATAGAAGAAAAACAAATAAATTTTCCTTTTCCTGGTAAAATAAAATGTTGCACAATTAACACCACCATGAGCATGAGATGAGGTTGTACAAGGGAAGCCAATGTTATCCAAAATACTGGCAACCAAAATGTACGAAGAAGAATGTTAACAATATCAAATGGCCATATATACTATCCATATGCATTGTAGCATGGAAATGATTATGGTAAAATCTCAAGGGCTCCAATATTTTCAATACATAATAACAGTCACACACAACAGTGAACAGTCAACCCTTCCATAATAACTAACTATGAATTCCTTGGAAGCAACAAATTCAACTGTCCCTCTGCATAACTCAGGTCTTTCATCAGCATCTCTCCGGCAACCATCAGCTCCTAAGTTTCTATGAGTATGATAGATAATCACATTGTGTTTCATCAGTGTGCCCTGCAAAGAAAGGGAGGGAGAGCATAGGTGACACCGATAAAGTCCCTCAAATGATTTACACAAGTATTTCACAAGACTCATCAAGTATGAGCAAAAAATGGTACTAATAATGCCACCTTGACATACATTACTAAAGGTCATGCCTCATTTACTAATTAATTACTAGTTTCCACTAAAATTTTGGAATACAAAACCTAGACAAACTAGAATGGCAAACATTTTAGATAAAAGTTAGAAATATTAGAATGATAAAACATTTTGTAACAACGCTAAAAGACTAGGATGACAAACACTCACAACTAGTATGATTTTCTAAAGCAGGTTTAATATCAGAGGCAAGTCAAACATGTCACATTTGCAATTTGTTTTTCGATACTAACAAATCTTAATCTCTATCTAAAAAATGCACAAAAGTCAAATGCATCAAGTTATCACGAAGAATAGTCTTTATGTATATAAAAAACGAGTGCCAACAGAAAACAAAACATGATAATACCTAACCCTATGAGATAACCCTATTTCCCTATTTTAATACCAAATCAGTTTTTCAGTCTTCAGGTTTTAGATTCTTCTACTCATCCATAACATGATTGGTTTATCCATTATATTCAGTACAAAATGGATGAAGACGGGTGAAATAGGACAAGACTGTATTGCCAATATTTGGTCCTTCAAGATTGTACTTCACATGAAAAGGGAGGAAGGTACGTAGCAAAGTTCAGATTTTTCCTCCTTTATAAACGATTATTGCTTTTCTCCATGACCCCACAATCACGTGGTTAGGGAAGAATCAATGTCAAGTGAAGTTAACCAGCTCATGCATTATATATTATAGCTTCAAAACTTGATTCTCCTGGATTAAAATCATCTACTAAAGTATGGTGCATTTTGATTGCATACACGACGTCATAATGCCTTTCTAAAAAGTTGTTGTCAATAGCCAAAAACACAAATATAAAACTGAATATTTCAGAAGTGTTCAAGTTACAAAAAGTTGGTAGAAAGCCAAATAGGTATAATGAATCTCAGAGAAATGATTTAAGGCCCGGCCCCATGACATGATAGAAAGCCAAGTAAAAAGTTGTTCCCCTTAACCTTCAGCCCCTTAAATGAAGGCATAATTGGCCATAAGATGAAGACAAGAAGAATTCTTACACCATAATAAGGTAAACATTTTCCATAAATGAGATGAAATGGATTTTATACTAAGAAAAAGAATACGCTTTTAATATGATAGAGAGACAGATCCTTACGACAAAGGCTACAAATGAATCGCCTTCCCTGATCAATAAATCTCATGAAAAGGTTTATATCATAGTTACACGGTTCGAACCTTCCCAATTCTATGCCATAGTATGATCCTTGACCCTGCAATTTCAGTTTCCTAGCAACTTCTAATGGATTTCGAATGAACAGTTAGTAAAAACACATGGCCAGAAGTATATCTTGTCTAGAAAAAAAGAAGGTACATTTGAAGGATACAAGTAAGATCACCTTTATGGCAAGCATCAAAATTGCCGGAAAAAATCTATATACAAGATGGATCATAGAATACAGTTATTTAATGCAGACTAGAAATGGTATGAACTAACTCTATGAGATTAAAGGTATATGACAAATCATCTGAAGACTCGGCGTTTAGCCTTAAGTGGCCCCGTTCAAATATTGGAAAGATCCAACAATACCATAGTTAATTAAATTGAATGATTAATTCCTCTATACTGCTTGTTAAGATTTTGCACATGAACGCGGATGATTTTGCACATAAGAGAGATAATCAAATGATTCCCATGAGAGAGAGGGAGAATTAAATTCCCTCCCTCCCTCCTTTTCAAATCTTAAGTTACGTCATAATTGAAAACACAACCTTATAGTCTATCTGAAACATACAGAAGAAAACATAAGTAGAACATGCACAAATCATTGGCAAAGCTTACATACCTGCTGTTGTTGTTGTGTCTGCCATGGTTGTGACCAAAAAGGAGGAGCAAATGATTGTGGTGCACCTTGAGATGAAATAGTAAAAGAAGAAGTTGGCTGGGATAGAGAGCTAGGAGACGTAGTACTCTCGCCACCCAGAACAATGCCTGTAGCTGAGCCCTTATCTTTCACCGGACCCCACGACTAAGAAAGATGTTCACTTTTTAAAATATCCCATATATGTAGGCGGTAACAGGGGCAGGGGGCAACACACCTAGTTGTGGTCCAGATGTTGGCTGTTGGAAACCTGTGGAAGAAGGAAAATGAGGAACACCTTGTAAAGTTCCTGATGAGAGGCTAGATGATCCATTAATGGTTGGACGACATGCTGAAGAGAAAGGAGGGGCTGGGCCAGAAGAGAGTGGAGGAGAGCCAAACCCACTTGGCTGAGCACTTGGAGGTGGAGGTGGAGCTGCAGCTACAGATCTAGGAAATACAGATGAACGGACCTCAAGTGGAGGCGCCACTGCAGAACCTCCCATGGGAAAAGATCCTCATAGGCAACGATCCTTGGGTAGGAGCACCCATATGAGCAGTGATCCTTGTGATGGAGCACCCATGACATGACTGATCCTTGTGAAAGAGTGCCCATAGGGACTGATCCCTGTGGAGGCTAGAGGCAAATGTAGGAGACTGGATGGCTAAGGGTGCGGAAGAGGGTCCACCAGGTAGAAACAACACCTTGTGGTGTAGGCCCAGCAACTTGAAAAGTAGGGGCCCGACCTACAAAAGGTGACCTGGAAGGACCATGTCCAAATGAAGATGCTGGTGCAGCAGCATTAGGAGGCTGGTTGATGTTCAAGTTTTGACAGTTTTGGGGCAGTGACGAATCCGTGGCTCTTTGAAGATTAGGGTTATAATTCGAGAAAGGAGGGCCTGGTGATGCATTTCCAAGTCTAGTTGCCCCTGGAGGAATAGGAGTCGACATGTTTCACCCGTTCCAGACCTTTAAATTAAGCAAAAATCCCATGTGCCTGTAGTTTCACCTAGCAAAACAAAACAAAAGGCCAACCATCACCGATACTAATAGGTAACAAGGACAACAAAATTCACCAGCACGGAAAAAAAACGCATCCTTAAAAATTGTGCACTTGAATACATGCTTTCAACATTTCAAAATAGTCCATTTTGCAATAGCGGTGGCAATCAAACAATCATACTGAAAGTTAAACAGACTTAATTGACAGCTTGGTTTTAGAATCCAGCGCTAATTCAATAGAATCCAAGACGAATCACCATATGGAAGGCATTTCGGTTTCAAAGCTTCCACCTTTGCACACATGCAACAAACAAAACCCAACACCCAAACCAGAACTTCAGACAACAGCTTATTCAGCACATGAAGTTAAAGCAGTGTCTTCACATTGAGACAAATAGCAACAAACATTGTAGCTAACGGAGTAGTAAACATCGAAATCAAAAAGGGGGTCAGAGCCCAACGCATTTAATGCGATTTGATTCTGTAGGAACTAAAAAGCATCTGACAACGACTCTCCGACTGTTACATAACCACATATCGGGCAATTCAGAAAATTTTTGGAGCAAGAGAGACAAACATATCATCAATCGATGAATCTCTCTTTGACGATAACAGGCCATCACAAAACCAAAGATAACCGGATCAAGGCCATCAATTTCATGAAAAAAAAAAAAAGGATCAGGATGAATCCAGTCGTCCGGATCGAAGACTGGTAAGGATCATCGGGCGAATCAGACGAAGAACTGGGAGCAAAAAAAGTACCTGTTGATGCGAATCCGAAATTGAAACCGGATCTGAGGATCGAAGCTGTGCGCGATGAGAAGATCGGGAGCGGAGATAGTGTGGAGGAGAGTGTAGACAGGCGACGGAACCAGATTGAGGAAGAAAATCAGGTAAATAAACGGGGTCCGGCACTTCGGCTCCCGTCCAGTTGCTTATTTTTTGGGGGCCATATCCACCGTTAGATTTAACCAACGGTTAAGATTAGTCTTTATTTTTTTTAAAACAAAAAGGAAAGAAACTTAGAAAATCTGGCTCATTTCCCGCTCTCTCTTCCAGTGATTCTCCATATTCGCCTGAACCCCCAGATTCACGATAATCAATTGCAAATTGGGAGAGAGTATCAATTGATTGGAGGACGACGCCAACGACTGAAGGCGGCACCGGCGTCCAGTCTTGCGCGAGGGAGGACAGTAGGTATGTGTATCAAATTGGGTGTTTGAGAAAATTAGGGTTTTATTATGGGTTTGGAAATTGTGGATTTGTGGTTAAATTCAAGTAAGCCTATGAGTTTTCTAACTTTACAAGTTTTAATTTACTTAATCCAATTGATCTCCTTTGTCGCCTTCCCTTCCATCGTTGATGTAAAACACATGCTACAAATGAACTACTACCGAATCGCCCACGGACAGACCCAATAAAACTTGAGAAAATTGATATAGGTTGTCTATTTGTGGAATTGAATGGATTCATAGGTCAAATTTAGTGATTTTGTTTTTTCATGGGTTTCAATTTGGTGACTTTTGGCTTAAATTCGTGGAATTTTTGGTGCTTACTAAAACCCCAAAACATACAAAGTGTTCACTTTTAGGTTTGATTTGTAAGTCCTGACTTTCCCAATCTAATAAGCTCAGTATATGTCAAGTTATGTTCTCATTGAATATTTAAAGTTTTATATTACAACAGGCTCAGTATGAATCTTTTGAAAGATTAGAGTTTCATAGTGGTGATGAATTTTCCTTCTATATGTTCGGGCACCTAGTGTGAATAGATTTGTCCCATGTACTCATAAGACTCACTCTCCCATCCACATGTGGAACCGCCAATCCATGCTTTAGGGCTCCACTATTTGTCATCGCTTTGAAAATGGAAGACTCATCCCTAGCTTCAACTCCTCCTATTGGATCAAGGCACTTGAATTTGAAGAAATCGTTCAAAGTTGGCGTCCGATCCCTCCTTACTGCATGCCCTAGGGAGGTACCCTCACTTATCCCTGCTACCTCTCTTTTCTCCAATTTATAGTTTCCGCTATTAATCTCTTCTGAAGAATTAAATTTTTCATGTTCCCTAGACAATCCTCCAAAATTGGGTGGAATTGTTGATTGACCGGTAAAGATTGGGTCTTCTACTTGAGCTCTTCTTCTACGACAAAAATCCGTGATTTAATATCTGTGTCATTGCTACTAATCCCATTTCAGAGTTTGCTTTACTCTCATGAGTTTGCCCTTCAACTCTTTCCGGGTTGAACATGGGGGAAAAAGCTTATGTTAGGTTAGGCACTCAAGGGCTATGATAGTTTCATTAGTGAAGGTTAGTTGTATGAGGTGAAATTTGACAGCTTCAAGCTTAAGTTGTTACAAATTTTGCACTATTAAATTGTTACTGGGAAAAGTTGATTTGATGAGTAAGCCACCCAGTCAGGTCCAAAATAGTGAAGGCTTATTTGTAGCCTAACCAATTGAAGTGGGTAGATACACTGAAATACTTGTATTGTATGTTTCTTTGTATTTTATGATGGGACACATTCTCTATTTATATAGCTTTACATTTTTACTATAAAATCAACTAAAATTCTGGAACATTCATAGTAATAAGGAAGGTGTGTCATTTTTTATGGAATGTGTTTGTTGAATTTGAGACAAGAACTCTTTGATACTCTTTTTTTAAAAAAGCCATGTAGCTGATCTTCCAAGATACTAGTCATTTTCTTACCCTAATATGAGAATATTGAGATGCTCATGTTCCCCATGGTGTTCAGCAGCTCAGATATCGTCTTTGTACAATTTATAACTCGAGCACCATGAGTATGTTTTGCTTCATAGATCAAGCTCATTTGTTGATTGGATTCAAATGATTCTGAGGAGTATATTGTTTCTATGGGAACTAACTTAAAGGTAGAAGATAACTATAGGAGGACATTGGGTGGCAGAGTTGTTTATCAGAAGTAGGAAGAATAAGGGTGGGAAATAAAAGGATTATAAATTAACAAATCTGCAGCCATTTTTGTTATGGGGGTAATCTTTTACATATCCTTTCACTTTCTGATGTGTTTGGTTATTTGTTCATCTCTTTTGTTTTTCCTCCTGTTTGACATTGTTCTTATATTGCCTCAGCCCCTTACATTGTTTCTCTTCCTAAATTTACAGGAGTTCTTGAAGGCATTTTCAGGGTTTAGCATTGCTGAGCAAGAGTGTCTTTATGGATTATTCATTCAGGTTTTTGATCTTCTATATTTGTTGAAGTTTGGCTAATTTCTGCACCACTTTTCCTAGATCTGCATCTACTTTGTTACATTATGTAAAAAAACCAATGAAAGGAGTGCCTAACCTAGCATATGTAACTTACATATCATGATCAGTATTTGGTTTGAATTCTGGATCGTTGAGGAACTTTGAATCTTATCCAGGTATAACTGTCCATCGTATGTAAAATTGGAGAAATTTGACAATCGTCGGTACCTAACATGGATTAGTGCTCCCACTGGTAGTGAAAGAAGACAGGTCCTTGTCGTGATCTTGGTGGGAATTCAATATTTGTTTCTATTCAGTTATCATAGCCATGTTAATTAATGGTTACTTATGAAATTTAGATAGAGTAAGGATATATAGTGACATAGGAAGTTTAAACCGGATGGCAGTATCACAGATGCTGAATAGGTATATGCTTTGTACTTTGAAATATCATAAGACTAGTGACTTGTGCTGTGAGCATGTGTGAATTTCAGTGACCCTTTAGTAGTTGCTTAGCAGTTAGCAACCAGCTTAACTTTTAATTTTAGCTTTGTTTAGCTGATTTTACTTTGCAATTTCTGTTATAAGTATATTCCTTTTCTGGTTAACTGGTGCAGGTTATAACATCTCTGCATGAAAATATAGAGGTACATTCTTTCTAGTGTTCTTTTTGTAGTTATAATTTAGAAATTGATTTTGTTAAACCAAATAGCCAAGCTTAATTAAACAAACGGTTACAACCTAAGACCAGCAAACCATATTTCTATCTGCATTCTTGAAGATATTAATTATCAAGAAGAGCCATACGGCAACTTACTGATTGTTAATCTATGAGTTTATCCCAATCTATTTTGTCTTCAATGCCTTCATTGAGCTGCAATGCCTTCCAAAATCATAACCATGTTATTTATTCTGACTGTTGTAATTTGATAAACTTTTCAGGATGATTTTGACTCACTGTGTGTTGAAGAAACACAGGTATGACATACTATGGTACTGTTAGTATAATATTTAACCAGTAACAATTATAAAGTATATTTTCAAGTAAACACTGATAAGATCTGGAAGTACAACTATTTATGTTCCTGTGTATCTCGAAACGCACCAATGTTAATCTTTGATGTCTTTGACATCCATTTATTACCAATGCTAGTGTTTCAGTCATATGAGTTTCTGCTAGTGGTTCATTCAAATATAGTCACAGAAGTTATAGCACACTATACAGAGCTGTTTTCAGGTTTTGCTTATTTGCAGGCAGGTGCAGCTTTAGATACCGTGGAGCAACTTGTTGAAGAACAAGGTCTAGATCCCTTGTATGCAGAAAAGTATGTCTTCTCTTCAACATGTTATAACCTGTACAGGTTCTTTCAATCATGAAGATAAATTAAATTTTCAGGAGGTAGAAGTCTATTGATGAAAATCAAGAAGGGAATCAGGAAAGAAATAAGGGACGCAAAGAAGGGAGCACCAGTCCTAAAAAGAAAGATGTAGATCTGGCTTACTCATTACTCAGATCCTTGAGCATGTGTTGGTGATGTGTCCTGTTGACCATTCTGAAAAGAATAATAGTAGTACAAATGATTCGGCATGCAGCCATTTAACAAGATTTGGTCTAGATATGTTTCCAAGCTTCTCCTCTTTGTCAAGTACTCAAACTTTCAGCTACCGCGGGTTGGGATTTTTGTGGCATGAATAGGAATTTTGACGCATTACTAGTAGAAATATGCCTGAGTGAAGTTGCAGCACACACTTAGGCATGGTCACCCTGATGAAGTATTGCCCTATTATATCTGCTACGTACTTATCCTGGTCTAATGTCCAATATCTGGGATGTGGGTCTACTTAAGTAAATCAGGAAACAAGTACTTTCTTTGTGATTTTGGGTTATGGTCATTTTACAATTTGTTGAATTGATACCAATGCTTTCTTCATGGGCCCTTTTCAGAGAATACCTACACGTTAGAAGACTGATGAGCAATAAGATCTATTACAACTGTTCTTGATCATATTTTTTTAATGCAGGACAAATGTTGGGAATGTTATACATGATCTATCAGCAGCTGAGAAGAACGAGATTCAGTCACTGGAAACCTTGTTAGCTGAGGTAGGTGAAGCATAAATAGTCATCTTCTCTCTCCCAAATTGAAATCTAATATATATATTTTTGTTAATACTTCGTGATGTTTTAATGCCTTCCACTAAGTGGTGCAATTTTGGACTGTTGCTCATATTGATCAGGCTGAGAATCAGAAACAATTTACCATAGCTCGTATTGAAGATCTCATGAAAAAAGAAAAAACTGCTTCAAATGTTCCTGATGCTATTGACAAGGTCAATCATACTGACTTCTGTCTTCTCCTACCATATCTGTAAATCTGTCTTGTATTTTGTTTCCCTCTCAACTATTTTGGGCAATGAAACTTTGCAGTTGAGAAGTGACATGCTGAAGTTCAGGACGACTTAAGCATGCAACGAGCTTCTCTTTGGATTTCTTAAGGAAGAGCTATCCTCCATTACCGAACAATTGAAGCATGTAGCATCTCTGAATTATCACCAGATATGATATATTCCAAATTTATGTAATTTCTAGTTGAGACATACCTAAATTACAGTAAGGTCAAATTTGGGTTCAGTTTGGATGTAGGTTGAGCATGACATGTATATTGAATCTGTGGGTACACACCTTTGTAGTGTTCCTGAATTGGGTTGTATGTTGACCTTTTTTTCACACTTCATTCTCAAGAATCAAGTACGGTTTATATGGCATTAGCTGCAGTATATTACAGTTTGATTTCTTTTATTCTTTTTATTGATACTAAACAGTATACATAAATCATGCACCAGCTAAATACATAAACATATCCTTGTTCATTCAACTTATCTGTTGCATTTGTAGCTGCCAAATCACAAGCACATCAAATAGAGAAAGAACTCTGGCTAGGATCTGTAGTAGCAAGAAGACGGCGAGGGGAAATAGTAAGGCTTGGCTGGTGGGCTGAAGGGCTGATGTTTCGTGTCTGTCATTGTTGCCTTGTCTGCCTTCAAGACTACTTCTGATCCAGACGATGCATCTTTGGAAGAAGAGAGTAGCGTATCAATCTTATGAGGTGCGATTTGGTTGTTCGCTGTGTTATTGTCGCCATTGTTGTTGGTCTCCATCCTCTCTCAACCTAAATTTTTCCAAGGGAGGATTTCTTCTTTTTGTTACAGGAAATTTAAATGGTTTGATGTTTATACAAGGCTCCCTGGATTGCTTGTGTCATGGTGTGTTTTTTGAAATAAAACTAGCCGTAACCGCGTGCAAACGCGGATTCCGACAATTTGCACATGGTAATGATTCTGTAGTTCTTGGTCACGGTACGACCCAAAATTTTTAAAATTTGGTGTTGCGGCATTGCGCTACCCTTTTTTAGACTCGAAGAAAAATACCTGTATTGCAACCTTATTTTGGCTGCAAATTTCATACTAACATTACAAACATACCATTTACATACAAAAAAAAATGTTTACAAAAAGATGCATAAATGTAAATAGATGCATCAAGTGTTTATATCATCCTAGCTTTACCGATTATATAGAGCAAAATTGAAGGATATACCATAACATCTTCTATATTTGCCAAACCATTCTACTCAAAATTGGTGGCTATTATGTCACAACAGTTGGAAAATACTGTTTATGATGTTTCAGACAGATCATATTTTGCAGATTTGATCACCCATTGCAACACCCTATTAGTAGACAAAGAGGATTGAAGGAGTAAGTAATATGTAGGTAGGAGCTGTCCGTAGCATTTTTGAAAGATCTTCATAGCACTGGTTACGATACTGTAATATATGAATAATGGAAATTTAATAGGTGCCAAATAATTTATCTATAAGTTGTACTACCTCCGATCCAAAAAGTATGTCGTTTGACTTTTTAACACATATTTTAAGGAGCTAAAAACTATATAATATATTAATTTTTTATAATCTAATACTTATTACCAACAAATATAAATTTGTAAAAAAAATAATTTAAAAAAAGTTGATATTTTATATAGTTTTTAGCTCCATAAAACACGTGTTAAAAAGTCAAACGACATCCTTTTTGGATCGGAGGGAGTATTAGTAAGGTAACTATTTGTAACCTTATTATTCATCTGGTATAGTTGTTGACATAGGATAATTTCTGCTGTATTCTGGTGTGCAATTAATTGAATTGTTCCTGTTCCATCAGTGCCCTTGAAATTAAATATCAATCTTTAAAGTAAGTTTTTTTAGGAGTAAATAGGCCTTCTTTGCTCCTAATTCAAAGAATTCAGCTTTTTTAGGAGTAAAGAATTCAAAAAGACCCCATTCAATTTCATACACTGGACTTTTGTTTCATCTCACATTTCTATTTTCTAATGTAGAATTAGGAGTAAATAGGCCTTCTTTGCTCCTAATTTAAAGAATTCAAAAAGACCCATTCAATTTCATACACTGGACTTCCGTTTCATCTCACATTTCTATTTTCTAATGTAGAATTCAAAAGGAACTCAAATATAGAATTCAATACCCTGTGTTCAACCGTATAATATAGAATTCAAATAGCCCCCAATTCAATGTCATGTGTAGAGTATATTGCTAATAATAAAAGATTAATTTAGTTGATCTTCTACTGTTTCATTTTCTTATAACCCCACATTAATTGAGTCATTCATCCCGTTTCATCTTCTTATAACCCCACATTAATTGAGTCATTCGTCATTGCCACAATATAACACTCGGCTAGACAATCGATCATCCATTCATTTTGTGCAACTGGAAAAACATGGCTAATCATACTCCAGTTAATCAATTGGTTCAAGATATATGCTAAAGTTAATGTTATGGTTAGTCCCATTGTTGTCAGTATTAAAGGAAATTGCAGGATCGAAGAGTGTATTATGTCAGGTGAATTGGTGCGTCTCTCTTCATTGTCATTTTTTTTACATGTAATTATTCATTTGGTGTGTTAATTTTTAAAGGGAACTCTAATCCATTGTACCAAAAGAGTATTGCTTCTATTTTGTTCATTGGCATTTTAGAAGAATTTCACTATCGGCCCCAATCTGCCATTTGTTTATGCTTTTACAATTATAACACTTGCTGAATTTTGGATTAGGATTATGATGGCAACAAGGTGTTGAGTGGCTTATCTAAATTGATCAACACTGAACAGAAGATAAGAAAGATCAAAGCTCATATGTACTATGATATGACAACTCTGAAAGCTTCACTTGCAGCAACACCGTTACACCACAAACATGCGACAGAGGAACCACAAGACGTTGACAAGACTTCAGGCAAACATTTAAAAGAGGTAACCACAAGTTAGTGAAAGGCAAGAATTATCAAAACAAACATGTTTAGTTTGAGAAAATGTTAAACGTAACTATGCTTAGGTTGAATAAAGATTCGGTCCGGATAAATACACCACAAATCTTGCACGTCGAAAAGGACGTGCAAGGTTGATGTGAGTTAATTAATTGGAAAAGAGTGCTAATTAATTAAAAAAGCTTGCACGTTGAATTGGACGTGCAATTAAAGAAGAGGATTTGCGGTGTATATAACAACACCCTAAAGATTAGACCTTATGAAGTTATGAGTAGGATATTATGCCATCAAAATCTTCCAAGTGTAATGTTATGATTAATATAATTGCAATTCTATAGATTATAAAGATCTAATGAGTTCTTGATGTGTGTATTGGTAGCAAGTCATTCCTTAATCTACGTACTGCATAGTATTGTAAAGTGGAAAGAAAATTAGGCAAAGATGATGGTTCATTAGACTAAATAATACTTCTAAAATAAGCCATTAAAATATATATAATTTCAAAGACAACCCGTGCGTAGCACGGGGTTGTCCACCCTAGTCTGCATTTAAACGGCAGTGCAATTTAAACTTAGATCAAAATTTATAACTTTTAATTTGTAAACTAAATATAATGTGAGAAACTGAAATCATTACCTTCTAATTGAGAGGCGGTCATGTTCAACACAAGAAGGGCATTCATTTAGAAAAACTTCTTCGTATCTAATGTTTGCACTGCAGTGATTACAACCCAAATACAGGGGCAGATCCTTTTGTTGAGCATCCAAAAAAAAAAAATTAGTGTTAATTTCTTAATATTTTTTGTCAACAAGCATCCTCAATCCGGAAAAAAAATTACAAAAGAAATTTTTTTTTACTTTTAAACATTCTCGGAATGATGAAAAATTTACCTTCAAATATCCTCGGGATGATGGTCGAAGATCCGCCCCTGCCCAAATACATAATAATCTGATCTTGTCTGTTGTTGGTCAAACCAAGAAAGGCACGAGAGAACACTAAACAACAACCCAAACTAAATACCTTTGTAATGACTTATTTTTAATTTCTTGAATCCAACGATTGGAAACAATGAAACTAAATTTCCTCACGTGCTAGATCATTCCAAGCAGAAATCGTAATCATTTGATTTGTGCTAAAAAAAAAATGTTTGTATACATATTAGTATTTTAACAAGGTTAAAACATTGAAAGAAGACACAAAAAATTATCTATCATCCAAGGTGACAATCTCTCTAACATGTTTGTTCCATCAAATCCTACAATTTTCTTTCGATCTTCCACAAAGATATCTACAACAAGTCAAATCTATATAATTTGATTATTAGAAAACGTTAATTGAAATCAATATATCAATATGACAATAATAACAATCTATTTAGATATTAATAACTTGATATACCAAAGCGTTCTTCGGGATCTGCAACTCGAGGTATTTCTGATATTTTACAATACACAGGAGGAGTGTAATTTGTATTGGCAAGCTTTTGGACAATAGTAAGGCGAGTAAATGTAATCTCATGTTCATTATCTATATTTTGACATCTGTCTTTATATTTTTCTTGAATCTTTTTCATTCTAGCATTTGAGATTTCATAACATTTTCCTTCCTAAATAGTGGCATCATATGAGTTAATGTCTTGATTATACAAAGTAGCTCGCATTGCATGCCCCTGCATAAATTTTTCATTTAGAATATAATGTAGTAAATTTTTTTTTTTAAAAAAAACGTTGTGGAGAATAATTATATATTATAATAAATAAATAAACTAACCTACTCATCTCTAAGGGTAAGATTATGTTATCTAGTTTGTGCAGAGGATGTTCGTGTCCTAGATTTTTCGACTTTGCACAGATAACCTGATATACACAACATTTTTTTTTGAAAACCCTAAATTAGAAATCAAAGGAAAAAAACCCCATCTTTGTCGTCATCATCATCCTTCTAATTACAACTATCTAGATACTGATTTGCAGATAACCTCGTATAAACACTGCAATTTTTTTTTGAAAGCCCTAAATAAGAAATCACTGAAAAAAAAATCTAAGAAAATAAAAAGATTTAAAATTGGAACAGACTTAAGAAAGAGAATAGTGCCGGAAACTTAAAGAAAAACCTGGTGGTTACACGAAGGATGAACGAAGGCTAAAGGAAAGGGAATCGCCGCTCTGTCTTCAAAACCAATGTCGAACATAACTAGCAAAAGACGAATAATTGGCCCATTTGAGAGGAATGATTTGGCCCAAATTAAAAGCCCATCCAGTATGAAAAAGTGTTGGGATTGGGCCCCAATTGGGAAAGTAAGAGTTGTAAATAGAGCTGGCAAAATCTGACCCGACCCGAAAACCCGACCCGGCTCACCCGAACCCGACCGGGACCCGAAAATCTGGAGTCATTCATAACCCGAACCCGAGACCGAACCCGACCCGAAACAGACCCGAACACAGATAAACCCGACCTGACCCAAACCCGACCCAACTCTGAACCCGACCCGACTTTGAACCCGATCCGACTCTCAACCCGACCCGACCCAACCCGACCCGAATTGAAATGGTTATTTAAAATCAACATTTTAATACTTGAATGTTAAATTTTTTTTTTTTTTTTAACACACGTTTATGATTATAGTTTAACATATAAAACACCAATTATTTTTGTTAATTGTTATCATATGAATAAGAACCCAAGTAAAATCAATAGATAAGCAGATAAGTCAATAAGTCAAGTATGTCAACCGCCATAGATAAGCGGAAAGAATTATTTATATCCAAATCAATAATTTTGTAGTTGTTATTTTATTTTTATCTATATTATTATATTTTGATAGAATTAATTATTTATATCTAGATTTGTTAAAAACTAATAATAATAACGGAAAAAAACTAATGGGTCAAAAGCTAAAAATGAAATGGACATTGAAAATGATATGCGCCAATGATATAGTCAAACCACAAATAAGTCCATTTGCAACTTGCTAGTTAAAATAAGGCTAAAACCTAAATGTACAATTAATTTGATTTAATTATAGCACCGATCAATTGGTTTAAATGTTTAAAAAAGGACGATATCGAATTTTCGATTATGACTTTTTTGAAAATCGGTCGATAACCGATGAGTCAATAACAATGAGTGTATTCAACCGAGTCAAAATTACATATTCAAGTATTCAACCGACTCAAAATCATTTATTTTAAGTAAATTACATATTTAAATATTCAACCGAGTTAAAATCATTTATTTTAAGTAAATTACATATTTAAGTATTCAACCGAGTCAAAATCAACCTAATTATCCAAATTCCAAACGGGTCAACCGAAAACTCAAACCAACTATACCGCTATACCCACTTTGATTCGAAATTCAAATGAGACCGACCCGCCTCTTGTAATGGCCCAGAATTATGATTTTCGGGTTACGTTCCAAGGGATAAAACCCCTTGTTCGGATCTTGCAATCTAGGTACGGGTCGAGGTTTCAAACTCATTTTTAGATTAGTAGAAAGAGGGATTTCAAACCCTAAAAACCTCGAAGGGCCGTTGGGTACCCTTAACCTGTCCTAAGACTATGTCGCGGAATCCATTTCAAACGAAAGTAAAGCGGAAGAAAAGTAAAGATACAAGTGCCACGACAGAGCCGGTCAAAACCAAATCATGAGTGGGTAATTACCACTTTACTAAGTTAGGATATTAGCCAGATTCTTCGATTCGCCAAAAGGGAATGCCGTCATATAGACATCGAGCACTCAAAATCTGCAGAAAATACCTTAAAAAAAGAACGGGGAAAGGAGTCAGATCGAGCCACTCATGCGGGACCGGTAGTCCTCGTTGAGGCCACATAGTATGTGCTATACCTAATAAAGATGCTCTAATGCAGTACGAAAGTTAAACATACTAACATGCTCCTAGGTATAATAATGTGCAGAAATACTGTAAAGGGCCCAAGACAATGCCAAATGGCATATCCCTCTCCTACCTCTACACCCCTTCCCGTTAGTGCAGAGACTGGCCAGTTCGGGCTATAGCATAGCAATTTCCACGTGGTGGCGCACAAACCACGACATCATCATATCATATCATCTCATCGATTGCCCGATGGTGCTGGGCTATCATATCATGCTCATATCGACTCGATTGACTCAGGGCGCCCGATGAGACTGGGCTACCCTATGACCCTAGTAAAGACTCTAGGACTATCACAGATAACGGCCGTTCTGTTCCAAACGCATGAAGTAAGCAGATGCTCATTCAATTAGTGCAACCTAAACAGGATACTACATGGCATGCTTTTATGCATATGCAACACCTAACATAAAATGCAATAACAGACATGAATGTCCAACCTGAGTAAGCCCCCTAGGGAACTTACCTGAAGATGCAGAACAGCAGGATAATACAAGCAAGGGCCCAAATGCAAGTCCAAAGCAATCCAAAAGCAATATACACCTATCATCAAGCCATTTCCATAAGCCACCGATCCAACATTCATACACACGAACTCCACGTTCTCAACATGCTCAAAACCAACCGATAGTAAAACCATTTTCCAAACCTTTCCGATTTGATCAACATCAACCAAAATCATTCTACCAATTTCCTTCTCAAAACCAACATCAACAAGCCAAGACAGAAATCCCGACATTTAAACATTTGAATCTTTAAACCAATCTCTCGAAACCATATTTGGCCAAAATCCATTAATAAAACATTAAACCTCTAACCAACTTGCAAAAGCATATTATTAACACCATCCCGGCATGTTTATTTTCAAAATCATTACATAAATAAATTCCGGCATTTAGTCACAAAATAATTCTATTTTCACAACCATATTCATAAATTAAAACCCATATTCCAAATTTCCTAAAATCACAAATTAAAACCTCACTAAATACCTTTTCCAAATAATGTCTTTTCTAAACATTTATAATATATAATAATAATTTCAGAAATATATTTATCCTAAAATCAGAATAACACCACAAGCTAACACTAATTAATATAAGCATAATATATAATGTGACATCTAACAAAATAACATAGAACAAAAACAATTTTCAAAACGCATACCCAACAAGCCCAAGCTGAAACCCAAAAGGAAAAAAAATACTCGAGCCTAGAGGACGAGCCCAACCCGGAAAGCCCATACCCGGTTTGCCTTAAACCCATCCTGGAAGCTGAAGAAAGAGAGGATCCGACCCGAATAGAAGCCCACAGAAATTTAGGCCCAAAACCCGGAAGCTATCTTCTTCAAACAAAAGAACAAAAGGGCAGGGATGTTGAACAGCGACGCCAGAAAACGAAAAGAGAAGAAGGGGCACCCAGGCTGGCCGGCGACTCCTTTCCGGTCTCGACTCTGCCCGACTGACCGGCACTAAAACCCGACCGAAACCCACATAGCAGAACACAAACGCGGCAAGAAAAAGAAGGGTAAACGGAGGCTCACCGAGATTCGCTGGGAAGAGGAACGGGGTTCGATTCGGCTCGATTAGACTTCCCCGACATTGAATCCATTTCGTAGTGGCCTAGGAAGGAGATAGGAGGCTCAAAGGTACAATTTTACATCGATTTCGAGTTGAAAACGGAATCGAAAGGGGAGACACCGACCTTACTCGCGAACAGGGGACATCGGCCTTTGCGACTTCAAGGGCTGCTGGCTCAGGGAGATGCTCAGCTGGGCTCGGCTCCTTGGCGTCGGAACAGGGGTGAGGAGGGACCTTACTGCTCAGCATTGGAAAATAGAGGAGGGAGGGGTTGCGATTTCCCAGCCTGGGCTCGGCCTTGCCCTCAGGTGAAAACAGGGAGGTGCTCGCGGCTCCAATGATGGACGGAATGACAACGGCGATGGTGACGAGGAGCTAGCGGAGGTGTGGTGGTGGAAGAGTGCTGCTGTGGCTGAGGGAAAATGGAGATTCGAAGAAGGAAGGGGATGCCTTTGGCTTCCCAGGCTTACGGCAAAAGGCTGAAAGAAGACGAGGGTGGGAGGTGTTTGGATAAGGTCATTGGAGAGTGTTTCTAGGGTTTGTGTCTTGTGGTGAGGCAAATGGGTATCAAATCATATTTTGTAGAAGCCAAGGAAGTGTTTGGATGAGGGCAATCAGATGGTGTAGGATGGAGTTGAAGATTATTTTGTCTCCTTGCCTTATTAGAGGAGAACAAGGTAATGGGGAAGAAAGGTGGATGTGGGTGCTTGCCCAATTAAAGTAATGAGGAAGATGGGGAGAAGATTTATTTGATTCAAATTCTCAGTCGCCAAGGGGAACCAAAAAGGGCTCAGCATTTCTCGGTAATGGGTATAAGGGAAAGAGACTAGAATTTTGGTCCCGAAAATCACAATTAAAAATTCCCGGAAATAAATCTTGAAACCCGCTCTCTCTCTCTCTCTCTCTCTCTCTCTCTCTCTCTCTCTCTCGACCTTATCCCGACTCGTATTCCAAAATCTCAAGTCAAAGTAGCGAAATTTAAATCCTGTCGGAAAAATCCGTTAAAATCATGCCGGAATTCATTTTAAGAGATTTTAAATAACCCGATTTAAATTCATTTTTAATTTCTTTTTCCGAAATTTAGGATTTTAAATCCGGACCTTTACATCATCCACCTCTAAAAACAAGTCTCGTCCCCGAGACTAAAACAAAAACAAAGTAGGGGATGAAGTTTGAAATTGATGAGTCCATGGACCATGTCCAAGGATCTTGTAATCATCTCGGTTGCGTCTTCCGGGATTCTCACAACATCCTAGTCACGGTCGTGACATCTCCAATTGGCCTTGGCAATTATGCAATAAGCGCCCCTATCACATCCTCGCTTCGACTTTTCGGAAGTACCACAACTTAAAAAGTTCTACAATAGCATCACTAGGTCTTAGCAAACACCCTATAGGCGCCCCCATAAAGTGCATGTATCCACTTCGTGAAGTATCATAGAGTTGCCCGGGTTTGAAAAGTTTCGAAAGGGATTCCGCAATTGAAAATAAAGATTAGCCTCAAAATCGTTGAAATTCTCGGTATCGTTCATTCTTTTACAATCCAAGTTGGTCATTTTTCAAAACCGTTCAAAATCTTCAAATCCAACGTCTAATCAAGCAACCTTACACCAAAACAAGTCAAATCCTTTCAAATCAAGATTTCGTCAAAATCTTCCAACCACCAGATCAATTTCTCGCATACCAAACAATCAAATTCAGAAGTTGGGAGGTGGAATCATCCACCTCTAAGGGTTAATCCCATAATCTCTTCCTAGTTTCCATGATCAATCTATCATTCTCAATTCAAGCAAGATTCACAAGCCATAAGCAATGCATAACTACATAACCAATCGATCCTCACGAGTACATCATATGACAAGTCTCAAACATATGCCAGCACACTGCCATAAGATCACATCAACATCTTCCCATCATATCATAGTCAAGACCCATCACATAACCGTCTAACATAAACATAAACATGCCAACAAGTCTCAAGTAACAAAGGAACAACAAGCCTCAACATACTAAGAATCATAAGGTATATCTATATCATACTGAAGGCATCACAAGTGAATAATCAAATGTTCATCACTCATCACGTAAGCACACATGTCCAAAAATCAATGGGTTAGGTGTTATGGGGTTAGTACGTCAGTACACATCAAATCTCACAATCGCATATCGATATCGTTATACAAGTAGAACAGATTCTTCATGTTATCATTAGCATTGCAATGGTAGTCGTAACGGAATTCATCATAAGGCCAACGAACTAAAACTAGTTGACAACACATCAACACAACAAGGTATTGCTATTAAGATTCAGCAAAAGGAAAGATCTAACCATATATCAATCATCAAACTGTTAACATGCTCACAAAACATCATTTCAACTCATTATAATGTTACATAACGATCGTTTAGTAATCATGCATCAATATCTCATATATACAAGTCATTTTCACACTTCAAGTCATTTCATCACTTAACGTAATCAATAATCATGCTTGTCAACCATATAGTACAGCATCATGCTTACTACCACATAAAAACATCATGCCTCTACGTAATAGCACATTATTATCTCATAGTTCGTATATCATATCACAACACATCCTAACATGCTTCTAAAACAACATATATAACAAGATAGCAATGCATCAATATATCAAGATAGTATTTATCACTTTCAACTAGATTTCAATATTGCATATGAACATGTAGTATCATTCCCTATCAGGTTCATCATGGTCATTATCTAAAATCATGCCGGCAGATATAAATAAATCACATAATCAAGAAAATCCTCACATCATACCAGTCAAAATAAAACACAATCTCCACTCGCCCATCTCCACTCTCAGGCCAAGACTAATCCTCTTCTAGACCCGCCAACGTCAACTCAGACAAAATTTCCCAAAGAAATCCCAATTCATCTCGATGCTCAAATCTCGCCCCTCCTTCCGCCAAGCACTACCACATCATCCACCTCTAAGAATCCAACTCCTATCTCTAACTTCACACCCAAGTACCCTCTAATACCATGTCCTCAATATTCACGAGCCCTTCTTTACACTTCTCATACTACCCGAAGCATTACAAGCCTCACCTAGAAGCTCATCAGAACCACCAACATTGCCATCGATCATCCCAACCGTCCAAAATGACCTCACCCACAGGTTTAAGGAAGAAGCAATCATGAAAATCATCAAACATAAGGTCTACAACATATCAACTAGCATTTATAAACATAACATCATGGGTTCAACAAGTCTCAGTTTACCATCATGCTCAATATTCCTTGCAAACATCATATATGAACATAATGAAGTCAAGCTAACATGTTGCATTATAACCTTATCCGATACAATTCAGGCTTCTTAGCATATGTAGTTCACATTTTACAAGCAAAGGAATTCAAATCATGCTTAGCAACTTAGAGTAACAACAAGTCAAGACATCATGGTACATGAGATCTATAAGTCATCAAATCATATCATCATAGACAACAAGCAATCAGGCAACGGTCATCATCAAGTCAGCACATCAACACATAAATCTCATCGCTAGGTCAGTGCAATATCGTCGTCAACAAATTCAAAAGGGTTAGTAATTCGAACGAAGGACATTCTCGCTCGCAAGTCATATCGCACTCAGTAACCGCAATCCTCAATACGTGCTTATTCCGCCGACATCATTGATCCTGAGGCCCGTGGGTTATGGGCCCATGCTTCTGCTGCGCCGCTCTATCGTTATCCCACCTTCCGTTCTCTTTCCCATGCGGTCGCTCATCCAAGTATCGCAGAGGAGTCTAAGTTAGCAGAGATAGGGGAGTGAGAAGGACGGGCAACCCAATGTCCCTTCCGGAAACAAACACGGACCGACACTAAAGACGACATCTAGAGACAGAACTCCGACCCGAGAATAGTAACGATGCCCCTATGGAAGTCTATTAGGTTATAATCGCGACAAGCAAATACGAATTTACCATAGAGCACATCAGTCACATTAATCCACACTAACATGTACCTATCTCAAGGAGTTCGACATACATATTCATTCCAAAAGACATAATCAAATTCTGCACGGATGCATGTGAGATAAGCTAATAGCCTTTTATTCCAGGGAAGCAGATATGCTTAGCAATTTCAAGTAAGATATGCAGATCCAGTAATGGTCATACAAGGCTTAACGAGGATGACAAACATCTTGTATATGAACAATGCACGAGCATGGTGTACACGTCAACAAATGAGGTCAAACATAGCATGGCGATGTACATCATAAAATCAAACTAAACGTTATTCGAGGATACATAAGAGCAGTATGACAATTATCGCATCTAATAACAAGGATCATATAATAGGTTGAGAATGACGTGTAATCATATGACGAGTTACATTTAAAAGCGTAAGTAATACATGGTACTAGCGATACATGATAAGGCATGATCATAGTCAAGAATCATTTAAAGGAGTTCATCATAATGTCCATGAAAATAAGAGGGATCACCACAGAGTAACAAATAGAACATCACGATGATAGATCATAATCATGCTAGGAATGAACTGTCGTAGGGCACATAAAACGGTGCGATAGTCATCAATCATAGAACAAGTACAACACGTGATCATTTGGCGGGTCATATTGGAAATCATAAGCCATACAGGACACTACTGGCACATATCAAACATGAGCACAATCAATGTAATTTGACTAGATTCATCCTAACATTCATGTGTTATGCGTATGTAAAATCATGGTATATCGTGGTGTCTGATCATGCGAGGTGCCAAGTCTTACATTCATGCAAGTGCGAGATGATAACACAAAGTAATAGGGAAACACTACCGAGAGGTAACATGTAAGCATGCTAGGATAAGCCATCAGGAGAAGCAAGTCGCTTATCGAATTCAACATCAGTCTAATCATGAGTAAAACACCTAGGATGATATGAAAGAGGAGAATCACACTATCAAGGACCTAGCTCAAGAGGGAATCAGCAACAACGTAGGCAAAATACAAGTTCGCACAAGTCACAACCGAGGATCCTACATGATGCTAGAAGCTCAATATAACGTATGATATATGCATGCAACTAATCATGACGATGCATAAGAAATCACTCAATCATATTCCACGATATAGAAGCATGAGAAAAGTTCAGCGATGCATAATACGAGTCCAAGTAATGGGCAATACGATTAGAATACGGGGCATGAGTGCAGATCAACACATATCATGATAAAATATGCATTCATTAAAGCTCAATTATACCACATATTCTCCATCCTACGCATGTAATCATACAACAATATTAACTTGCAGAATCATCAACAATAGTCAATTGACGAATAAAAATAGATGGGCGTGCTATAGATTCTTGTCACAAATAAACAATAAGTGTTGACACGTCAGCATCCAGCATGCTAAGGCAATCATCTACAAGCATTCATACAAAGGGGAGTTGATCACACTATCATGAACCTAATCAAAGAAGAAATAACGATCATGTAGGTTCACATCATATGGTTCATCCTTTCAATCAATCATACGATCAATAGGCCAAGTAAACATGTTATAACAACATACAGTCATGATAGAAGGCAAGACACAACACGAGAATCAAGCAATATAATCAATCACATATGTAATAGCAGGAGCAGTCTGTACTAATGGTCATTCGCAAAGTATATGCAAGAGGCTATAAAATCATGTCATGCAATTTAGAGAGAGCCACCATTACAACCAGACAGAGATCCCTAAGGGCAACCATTGACCTTTCCCAACCGACTCATCACCCCTCTTTCCCGTGGGACTCCGGTACGACATTCATGGCAAGAAGACAATGGTTAATCATCATAAGAATAAGGAAAGACAACCCCAGAAACACCTTACTTCTGACTCAAAGTGACATCAAAAACTTCCAACACTCACTCAAGCAACCTTAATATCCGACCATGATTCCCGACACAATGTGTTTACCAACCCGATTTCCCGTGAAAGATACTGACATCCGGGAAAAAGACTCGATAGAACCGTCAATGGGTTAACATAGTGGAAGGGGTTGTTCCACATAAGCTGAGTTTGACCACACGGAAATGAGGGTACTCCCACTATCCCGTTTGCAGAGATCAGTCAATACACAACTCATTGTTAGGCATACCAAATCAGATCTCTAGCATAGCAAGCACTCATCACATAATCAGTTAATAACACTCATAATGATCTCATTTGAGTCTCCCAACCCATCTGTAAAGAACAAGCTGATATTTTGCCTACGGTTCCCAACTACACCCAATAAGGGTGGTTTAGCGCCTTTACTACCCACTCGCGTCCCCGTTTGGTCGGTTTTTCTCTTTCATTACAAGTCAAGTTCATTACTTAGTACAATTTCAATTAGGCATCTTAAGTTCATTTTTCCCTTCTTAAAATCATTTCAAATCCTTTGAAATTCATGGGCGGTTTTCCAAAACATACACTCGACCCTTGCGTACCCGAATTTCACAACCTTAGCTCTGATACCATCTTTGTAACGGCCCAGAATTATGATTTTCGGGTTACGTTCCAAGGGATAAAACCCCTTGTTCGGATCTTGCAATCTAGGTACGGGTCGAGGTTTCAAACTCATTTTTAGATTAGTAGAAAGAGGGATTTTAAACCCTAAAAACCTCGAAGGGCCGTTGGGTACCCTTAACCTGTCCTAAGACTATGTCGCGGAATCCATTTCAAACGAAAGTAAAGCGGAAGAAAAGTAAAGATACAAGTGCCACGACAGAGCCGGTCAAAACCAAATCATGAGTGGGTAATTACCACTTTACTAAGTTAGGATATTAGCCAGATTCTTCGATTCGCCAAAAGGGAATGCCGTCATATAGACATCGAGCACTCAAAATCTGCAGAAAATACCTTAAAAAAAGAACGGGGAAAGGAGTCAGATCGAGCCACTCATGCGGGACCGGTAGTCCTCGTTGAGGCCACATAGTATGTGCTATACCTAATAAAGATGCTCTAATGCAGTACGAAAGTTAAACATACTAACATGCTCCTAGGTATAATAATGTACAGAAATACTGTAAAGGGCCCAAGACAATGCCAAATGGCATATCCCTCTCCTACCTCTACACCCCTTCCCGTTAGTGCAGAGACTGGCCAGTTCGGGCTATAGCATAGCAATTTCCACGTGGTGGCGCACAAACCACGACATCATCATATCATATCATCTCATCGATTGCCCGATGGTGCTGGGCTATCATATCATGCTCATATCGACTCGATTGACTCAGGGCGCCCGATGAGACTGGGCTACCCTATGACCCTAGTAAAGACTCTAGGACTATCACAGATAACGGCCGTTCTGTTCCAAACGCATGAAGTAAGCAGATGCTCATTCAATTAGTGCAACCTAAACAGGATACTACATGGCATGCTTTTATGCATATGCAACACCTAACATAAAATGCAATAACAGACATGAATGTCCAACCTGAGTAAGCCCCCTAGGGAACTTACCTGAAGATGCAGAACAGCAGGATAATACAAGCAAGGGTCCAAATGCAAGTCCAAAGCAATCCAAAAGCAATATACACCTATCATCAAGCCATTTCCATAAGCCACCGATCCAACATTCATACACACGAACTCCACGTTCTCAACATGCTCAAAACCAACCGATAGTAAAACCATTTTCCAAACCTTTCCGATTTGATCAACATCAACCAAAATCATTCTACCAATTTCCTTCTCAAAACCAACATCAACAAGCCAAGACAGAAATCCCGACATTTAAACATTTGAACCTTTAAACCAATCTCTCGAAACCATATTTGGCCAAAATCCATTTATAAAACATTAAACCTCTAACTAACTTGCAAAAGCATATTATTAACACCATCCCGGCATGTTTATTTTCAAAATCATTACATAAATAAATTCCGGCATTTAGTCACAAAATAATTCTATTTTCACAAAAATATTCATAAATTATAACCCATATTCCAAATTTCCTAAAATCACAAATTAAAACCTCACTAAATACCTTTTCCAAATAATGTCTTTTCTAAACATTTATAATATATAATAATAATTTCAGAAATATATTTATCCTAAAATCAGAATAATACCACAAGCTAACACTAATTAATATAAGCATAATATATAATGTGACATCTAACAAAATAACATAGAACAAAAACAATTTTCAAAACACATACTGATGCAGATCAAGATGGCCTTTTGTAGGTCCAACAATGATCTTGATCCAGGCGAGCTCTCAAGACCGATTCGAGGGCTATTGATGGCGAAGAGTGTCATCCTCAAAAGGAGGAAGAAGGCTCCACCATGGAACAAGGTCCAAAGGAACAAGGTGAGATAATGTTCAAATTTGGGTTCGTTCTTAATGGGTTGACAGCATTTCGACATCTCAGTAAATTGGGTCGTTCGGAGTCCATATTTATCGGATGAGGTCGTGCCATACCTTGTTGGAACGAGGACGAAAAGATCTACAACTTTGCTTTTGAAGGTTTCTCCAAAATCGACGTCGAAAATGGCCGAAATTCATCATCTTTGCAGCTGTCACTGTTTGGACGAATTTCCACATATTTATTTAGTTAATTTCGAATTTAATTAGATATATTTATTTTATGCAATTAGGAAATAATAAGGTGGAAGGAAAATATCTCATCTAGGTAATTCCTTTTCTACCAAGTTGTTATTTATCTATCTTTATTAGGTTTGATTTATCTTAGGAAAGAATTAGCTATCTTTAGATATTTTATTTATCTTTATCTAACCAAAGCTCTATCTTTTGCAAAGATAGAATTGGTATGTTTTTCTATTTAAACAACACTGTAAGCTTTGAATTATTCAGATTGGAATTATAATTGAGGAACCCTTTTAAGGATTAAAAGGTTCCCTCGATTCCCAATCCAAAGGCTTTCTATCCCCTTGTGTTCTTAGTCACCATCGGCAACAATCGAAACCCATACACCATTCAATCGACAAACACAAAACAAAACACAAACCCAGAAAACCGTCGCCATTCAGAACCCAAATCCGTCGCAGAAAGGAGGGAGAGGCCCTCGCTGCTCGCGCACACGCTCTGGCTGCGGCCGCAGCAATCCCGCGCACTGATGCTGCACGTCAGCGATTCTGTCGCTACTGCTGTGTTTGTCTTTGCTGAATTGGTTAAGTGTTGTCCGTCGCTATAGCAGTCTTTTGTGGCCTTTTGACTTAGTTTTTATTTGTTTGTTGTTCTTTTCTTTTACAATAGTTCAAAGTCTTTATTGTAATTAATTGTAAACATCGAGAATAACGAGGATAATTGCAAGATCGGGCCATCAACAGTTTGGTGTTCTTGATCCTGAGCCCACGAGCGAAGGATCGGGGATTCCAAACGTATCACATACCCAACAAGCCCAAGGTGAAACCCAAAAGGAAAAAAAATACTCGAGCCCAGAGGACGAGCCCAACCCGGAAAGCCCATACCCGGTTTGCCTTAAACCCATCCTGGAAGCTGAAGAAAGAGAGGATCCGACCCGAATAGAAGCCCACAGAAATTTAGGCCCAAAACCCGGAAGCTATCTTCTTCAAACAAAAGAACAAAAGGGCAGGGATGTTGAACAGCGACGCCAGAAAACGAAAAGAGAAGAAGGGGCACCCAGACCGGCCGGCGACTTCTTTCCAGTCCCGACTCTGCCCGACTGACCGGCACTAAAACCCGACCAAAACCCATATAGCAGAACACAAACGCGGCAAGAAAAAGAAGGGTAAACGGAGGCTCACCGAGATTCGCTGGGAAGAGGAACGGGGTTCGATTTGGCTCGATTAGACTTCCCCGACATTGAATCCATTTCGTAGTGGCCTAGGAAGGAGATAGAGGCTCAAAGGTACAATTTTACATCGATTTCGAGTTGAAAACGGAATCGAAAGGGGAGACACCGACCTTACTCGCGAACAGGGGACATCGGCCTTTGCGACTTCAAGGGCTGCTGGCTCAGGGAGATGCTCAGCTGGGCTCGGCTCCTTGGCATCGGAACAGGGGTGAGGAGGGACCTTACTGCTCAGCATTGGAAAACAGAGGAGGGAGGGGTTGCGATTTCCCAGCTTGGGCTCGGCCTTGCCCTTAGGTGAAAACAGGGAGGTGCTCGCGGCTCCAATGATGGACGGAATGACGACGGCGATGGTGACGAGGAGCTGGCGGAGGTGTGGTGTTGGAAGAGTGCTGTTGTGGCTGAGGGAAAATGGAGATTCGAAGAAGGAAGGGGATGCCTTTGGCTTCCCAGGCTTACGGCAAAAGGCTGAAAGAAGACGAGGGTGGGAGGTGTTTAGATAAGGTCATTGGAGAGTGTTTCTAGGGTTTGTGTCTTGTGGTGAGGCAAATGGGTATCTAATCATATTTTGTAGAAGCCAAGGAAGTGTTTGGATGAGGGCAATCAGATGGTGTAGGATGGAGTTGAAGATTATTTTGTCTCCTTGCCTTATTAGAGGTGAACTTAATGGGGAAGAAAGGTGGATGTGGGTGCTTGCCCAATTAAAGTAATGAGGAAGATGGGGAGAAGATTTATTTGATTCAAATTCTCAGTCGCCAAGGGGAACCAAAAAGGGGCTCAGCATTTCTCGGTAATGGGTATAGGGGAAAGAGACTAGAATTTTGGTCCTGAAAATCACAATTCAAAATTCCCGGAAATAAATCTTGAAACCCGCTCTCTCTCGACCTTATCCCGACTCGTATTCCAAAACCTCAAGTCAAAGTAGCGAAATTGAAATCCTGTCGGAAAAATCCGTTAAAATCATGCCGGAATTCATTTTAAGAGATTTTAAATAACCCTATTTAAATTCATTTTTAATTTCTTTTTCCGAAATTTGGGATTTCAAATCCGGGCCTTTACACCTCTTGACCCGAAACCCGAACGATACCGACCCGCTTTAACCCGAACCCGAATGGGCATGACCCGACTTAACCCGAAACCCGACCAATCTAAAATTCATTATGGTCGAACCCAACCCGAACCCGACCCGACCAATACCCGACCATAAATTTTACCCGAATTGACCCGACCCGAGCCAGCCTGACCCGAACCCGACCCGAAAGACCGACTTGCCAGCTCTAGTTGTAAATATGCACAATAACATGGGTAAATTCGGAAAGAAAATGTCACTATTCATCCCAAAGTGTCTCTTTTATATATGTAAGAATATTAATAATATAATAAATTACTACTTCCTCCGTTTCAAAATATAAGTTATTTTACTTTTGACACGTTTTTAATGTGTTAAAAACTCTATATAATATCAACTTTTTTAAAAAAACAAATAAAATAATTTCAAACTTATTAGTAATAAAAGTGTGTCAAAAAATAAAATGAGTATATTATGAGATTAAGAGCACTCACATTGGGGTGTTTTAAAGATAAATATAAGGAACTTAATAATAAAATAATAAAGGAGAGATAAATTTTGTTAAGAAACGATGTGACGGGTTAATTACTAAGAAACCCTTAAAAACCCAAGAAAGGAAGAAGGTGGGGATATGAGTGAGAGGAGAGAAAAGAGAAAGAGATGAGTTTAGGGTAAGTGGTGGACTATTTTCAATTTTATATTATTTGTTTATAATAAAATGATTTGTATGGATGTGGGTTAAAAATTAAATTGGGTTTCTTAAGGAGAGAGAAAAATAAAAAGGAGAGTTAAGGAACCGAATCAAGTTCCATGGATGCGGATGCTCTAAGGGAGTAGTATAAAGGGTGATTTTGGTACATAGACCTTTTTGAATGTTTAATTGGGTACTTAGACACCAAACTAATTTAATTAGTTTTGATAGACCTCATCCAAATAGTGGCCAATGGTCAACTGGTTGACCAACACATTTGGATTTTTTATGACAGTTTTTACCGTTTTGATGCCATTTCTTTTATTATATTTTATTTTCACTTTGATACCACTTTTTTAATGAAATGGTTTGGTGACACTTTTTTAATGCCATTTTTATGACATTTTTTGTTCACTGTGACACCACGTTGACCATTGATGCCATTTTTTTTTACTGATGACACTTTTTTATGTCAATTTTTTTGATGATATTTTCTTATCGCGATGCCATATTTTTTCAAAGTAGTGTTTTCATGACTTTTTTTCTTTAATGTGATGCAACTTTTTTAAAGTAGTGTTTTGATGCCATTTTTCTAATGTAATTATTTGATTCCACTTTTTAATCAAATTGTTTGATGTCACTTTTTTATTATATTTTTATATTTTTATACAATTGATGACACAATGGCATAAAATGTGATTCAACTTCATTGAAGACATCTTTTATTAGAAATTTTTATATTTTTATACAGTTTTGCTCGTTTGAGCTCGTCGATTGGGCTTGTTCAAGCTTGTTCGGCTCGATTTGCATCTGAAAACCTAAATTTGTCAATCACCATAAGCTATACGAATTTATAATCAAGCAAATATCCTTCAATTGCAAGCTGTACAAATTTCCAATCAAGCAAAATTTGAAAGTTTTACAAATTTATAATCAACATATTTACAAAGTTCCAATTAAGCTATACAAATTTCAAACTAGCAAAACTTTTCAATCCCATTCTCCCCTAGCTATACAAATTTCAACCATTTCAACTTGAAATTTGTACAGCTAGGGGAGAATGGTGATTGAAAAGTTTCAATATCTATTCTCCAGTATCTATTCTCTACTCCCGCAGCTCTACAAATTTCAAGGAAATATGGAAATACAGATTACCAGGAATATGAACAAGGAGGGAGTAGGGGGGCCGAAGCTTACATGTGTCGCTGGAAGAAGTCGGCACCACCTAAGGGAAGGAAATAGGAAGACTGAGGGAAAGAGGAAGACAGTTAGACAGCCATGGACGCCGGATCTGAGATCCCACGACCTCCATGGACGCTGGATCTGAGCAGGAGGAAGACGCTGGATCTGGAAGGCTCGGATCTGATGAGGAACACGCCGGCTCTGGAAGCTTAGACGATGAGGAAGGTGACCGACCAAGCAGCGCCGGATCTGAGCAGGAGGGACACGCCGGATCTGAGAAGGAGGGACACGCCAGATCTGGTAGAAACGATGATGAGGAACACGCCGGATCTAAGCAGGAGGGACGATGAAATCCGGTGATGGATGGACGATGAGGGTGAAATCCGGAGGGAGTAAGAGGAAGCCAGAGTCGAGGTCGGGGAGAGGAGGCTCTGAAGTGAAGTTTGAGTCGAAGACGGAGACTAAGTCTTGGAGAATGAAAGCCTTTCAAGTCTCAAATAACCCTAGGGGCATATACGTAATTACCAGATTGGGGTACAAGTGACTAATAAAATTTCATCGGGGTCTAGAGGGTCTAATTTTTTTTTTCAAGGGGTCTAGTTACCTAATTAAATGTGCACAAGGGTCTATTTTACCAAATTAGCTCTATTATTAAAAAAAAACTAGCACAAAATAAGAAAGTTGAAGCTAATAAAGTAAAAACTGTAAAAAAATATACATAAAATTAAGGTGATTATGACACCTAAGATTAGAGGGGCTATGAGCGAGAGGTTGAGGGTGACACACTAAGAGGCAAAGGTGTCAAAGGGTCGAGATGCCCGGAGTACGATTTCGAGAGGATTGAAATCGAGTGTAGGGGATTTAAGGGTGAGAGGTCTGTGAATCTTGCTACATATGTCCCTTATTTTTTCAGTTTCCATTAACCTAAAAAATTAGCTCCACAAACAGAGTGTTCGAAAGCTCGATGATTGGTTGATCCTGCTCCTCGGGTCTTATCAAAAACCCTCAGAACTTTATCATAAGCTTTCTCCAAGTCGATGTGGCTTTTCCCATTCTTTGTATTTCTCTACTAAAAACAGTATATGAAATATTATAAAATAAGTCTAATAAAAATAAGCATGTATTTAAAAAAATAGTTGTATTAATATGTAGAAAATATTTTTCAAAGATATCCCATAGATAGTATAACTGGTGTAAGAAGACCCTATCCATCTCTTCATGGACAAATAGCAAATGCTGACAAAAGTAATCAAAGTATAAAGACCATTACCAACGAAATCTTTCGACATCTAAACCCGGAATAAAAAGCTACTTTGGCTTTTTCTTGGTGGTGCATTTGGACTAAAAGAAATAAGATTATATTCGAAAATCAGAATTTACAAACAATAGATGAGTTGGTAGCCATAATAAAAAACCACATGAAAAACTGGAAAAAAAAAACGATGATTGCTTGCAATGCCAGTAGATGTGGGAGGATGTCAGCGATCCCGATCGAAGCAGTTGGTTTGGGGTGCGGGTTGCTAGAAGATCGGAGGCTAGGGATTCGAAGAGTTACCGTGGAAGGTAATTGCATCGCGATCAACGATAGCTGGTCACTCTCTGGGAGATTGAGATTCTTATTTCGGATGCTCTCCGCCTGCTTCGTTTTTCAAGACGGCCTCCGTGTCCAACATTTTCAAGGAGGCGAACAAAGTTGTTGATCGACTCACTCATATGGCCTTAGAGTCCAACTCGTCGCCTTGGAGTTCTAATTTAGAGTTTCAAACTCTCGTCCACATGATGCTCTTGAGTTGTCCAAATAAGTATCAAACCAATTCAAACATGTATATTCAGAGTGCTCCAAAATTGCTAATAAAATTGGTAGGTGTTTCAATCTGACCCGGTTCAACAATGGCACAGGATTTGTTGTCTGCGGTCTGCCTGATTTAACTTAACCCACCTCGCAAAATTTGGGGCCAATGTTTAAGCATACCTTGGATGTGCAAAATGAGAGTTTCTATGAAATCTTTATGGTTGCTCGATCGTGGTTGGGTTGGCAATCCCATGAATGAGATACTCACCTACATATATATATATATATATATATATATATATATATATATATATAGAGAGAGAGAGAGAGAGAGAGAGAGAGAGGGGTTGGGTCAGGTGTTTACACCCCTTATTGTGTTTTGTGTTAACAAATATAGGCCATTAATTGATTAGAAATGAATTGGTGAGATTAATTGAGACTTTTCCTTTTTATTTAAATAAAAAAGAGTAGGTCACACCACTTTAATAGCCAACTTGCTGTAGAGGAAGCGCGTGCGTTGATTTTTTTAGGTAGCGTTTTTTTTTTTGTGGGGATGAGGAGATTTTGCTTCCACTATGCGTTCGATGAAAATATTCGCTAGGATAAAAGTAAATATTCGCTAGGATAATAATAATTATTCGCTAAATTGATTGTTATTATTCGTCTATAAATATGAGTTATCAATAATAGCAAAAGGGTTGGTCAATTTTTCAACTATTCGCTAGGCTGATAGTAATTATTCGCCAAGTTGACAGTAATTATTCGCTAGGTTAAAAGAATATATAAATGTAATTCTTGATTTCCACCTCTAATTAACCACATACATATGAATAATTGTTTACTATCACCGAATAATTCCTTATTATTACCGAATAGAAACTGTGAACTTGTCGAATAATTCCTTACTATCACCGAATAATTCCTTATTATTACCGAATAGAAACTATGAACTTGTCGAATAGTGACTATGAACATGAGATTAATAGAACAATCATATGAATTCCACCGAATAATTGCTTATTATCACCGAATATAAACTATGAAGTTGTCGAATACAAAGACAAAAATGTTGATTCAACAGAAAAAAACCTGAAATTCAAAGACAAAAATGTTGATTCAACAAAGAAGAAAAGGAGAAAAAAAGAAGAGAGATGACTTGAAGATAGAGGAAGTTATCAACCATTGCAGCGGAGCCGAAGACGGGGCAGGGCAGCGGAGCCATTGCAGCAGCGGCGGAGCCGAAGACGGCGGCGCGGCGTCCTCCGGCAAGCGTGTCGTCATCAAGAGCGCCGACATGAGCGACTGGATCGAACTTGAAGAAAGAGGAGAGGGAGAGGAGCCTGGGGAGGCGAGGCAAGGAGAGAGAGGCGAGGCGCCATCATCGCACCGCAGACGGCTCCACCATCACCGCACCTCACACGGCTCCGCCTTCGCCGGTTACGCCGGATGCCATCGTCGGCCGCCAAATTCTCTCTCTAATTTGTACGGTTGTGTGATGGGAGATTTGAGAGTGGTTAGGGTTTTTAAAAAAAAATTGGATTAGGGAGTGGCTACACGCACTAGATACGTGGGTGTGGAAAGTTTTACTAGGACCCATTTATTTTTTTATTTATAAATTAGAAAAACTAACAATTAATCTTAGCCTTTCATTTACCCTCAATCAATGGTCCATATTTGTTAACACAAATCTAAGCCATTGATTGATTAGAAATGGATGGGTGAAATTAATTGAGATTTTTCCTTTTTTATTTAAATAAAAAAGAGTAGGCCCCACCACTTTCCACCACTTTTATGGCCAAATTGCTGAAGTGGGAGCGCATGTGTTGGTTTTTTTTAGAGCTAATGTTTTTTTCTTGCGGGGAGGATGAGATTTTGCTTGTACTGTGTGTTCGATGAATAATGACGAACAAATTACCGAATAATTCCAGATTATCAACGAATAATGACCGCCAACATAAAAAAAAACCCATCTCGTGAGGCACAAATTATTCGATGGTATTGCTTGATTATGCAGTAAGATTTGGACAATTGTTCGATAAATTCAAGAACAATTTATGTAAATTTCAAGTAACCCATATCTAATTACCCAGATACATCTGAATAATTCCTTATTATCAACGAATATTGACTATAAACTTGTCGAATAATAGATAAATTTATAAACAATTTTACACGGTGTTTGAATTTCAACAAACCTACCTTATTGCCCCTCCCTCTAATTTACCCTATACATATGAATAATTTATAATAATCAACGAATAGTTACTCTAAAATTGCCGAATAGATACCCCTGTACATATGAATAATTTGTAATAATAAACGAATAGTTACTCTAAAATTGCCGAATAGTTACTCTCAAATTGTCGAATACCTATCCACACTTTTCAAGATCTGGGCACACAGATGGTGGGGAAATCCGCGGCGGCGCTGCTAGCTCTTGGTGGCGGAGGAAGAAGTGGAGATCAGGATGTTGAGAGAGGAAGAGATCGAGCATGATCTGAGCAGCCATGGACGAGAGGCCAGATCTTACGGTTTCATCCCTCCCTCAATCGTCCTCCCTCAACCGCCATCGTCCTTCCACACAACCTCACCGGCCTCCATCCCCACCACTGACAAGATATTCCGCCATCTTCCCTCCTCCATTGAAGAAGCCTCCCCGACCTCGCCGCTATCCATTGAAGAAGCCCCCCCTCCATTGAAAAAGCCGTCCTTGCCGGCCTGAGATCTCACATCTGATCGATGCCTTCAAATCGTCGACGCCGTCACCGGACTGAGATCTCGCCTCCAACCTTCAAGCTCGCCGCTTTTCCAATTGCCCTTTCGCTTTCCTCCGATCGCCCCCAATTCTCATTCTCTCTGTTGATAAAGCGTAATGTGTGGGGGTAGGGTTAAAAGGATTTGTATTCACGCGCATAAATGAAGGGTGATATTGTGTTTTTTAATTTTAATTTACAATTAATTTAAAATCTATATAATACTTTAAAACAGAAGACATTGCTGATGTGTCGCGTCCTCCCCTTAATTGTAGCATTTTTTTTCCAATTACAATTAAGTAACTTTTAAATCAATTTTCTATATAATACTTTAAAACAGAAGACATTGCTGATGTGTCGCGTCCTCCCCTTAATTGTAACATTTTTTTCCAATTACAATTAAGTAAATTTTAAATCAATTTTTATATATAAGATTTTTACCCATTTACTAACCATCCATATATCTATATAATACTTTAAAACATAAGACATTGCTGATGTGTCGCGTCCTCCCCTTAATTGTAGCATTTTTTTTCCAATTACAATTAAGTAACTTTTAAATCAATTTTTATATTTAAGATTTTTACCCATTTACTAACCATTGGGTTTAATTTAAAACATTGAATTAAATCCAATGTCTACTATATATATATATATATATATATATATATATATATATATATATATATATATATATATATAATAATCTATATCAATATAATATTTATATTTAAAAACCTTTTTAATGAAGCCTAACTTTATGGTAAATATTTTTACCATTTTCTTAAAGATTTCAAGCTTACCTTGATTATTTTATCCAAACTTTTATTAATATTTTATAATATTAATTTATTATGTTGTTAAAATTTTATTTATTAAAAATCGCGCCATGGCGCGGGAATTGTACTAGTTCTCAATTAATCTTAACCCTCCATTATCTAATAATTAAGGGCCTAGATTTGGTAACACAAAACACAATAAGACTTGTTAACATTTGATCCATACTATATATATATATATATATATATATATATATATATATATATATATAGAGAGAGAGAGAGAGAGAGAGAGAGAGAGAGAGAGAGAATGGGTAATTTGTGCACACCCCTTAGGGTGTACTTTGTGCACAAATTTCGACCATTTATCTATATGGAATGGGCGCCCAGGATCATGCCACGTCAATGGGTTTTTTTTTAAAAAAAAAATTGGGGTAAATGAAGCCCAATTGCACTGGAAACCTATGAGAAGCGCGTGTGAAAAACGAATAAAACCCTAGCCCTGATTTGTGAAGCGGCAATCCTCTACCTCCTTCTCCTCTCCAGAGCGGCAATCCGCTTCCCCGATCCGACCTTCCTCCTTAATACCGGCGACCACCATGGTAGCCTCCCACCGCCGGCGATCCTCTTCCTCTGCACATCTATCAACGCCGGCGAGGAAGATGGGTGAGGCGGGATGGTGGTGAAGTCGGCAGATCTGGGCGGTGGTGGCGACCTCCTTCCTTCGCCCGCTTCCCCGACCCTCCTCCTCTCCAGATCGACAATCCGGCCTCTTCCTCCTTAAGACCGACGACTACCATGGAAGCCGCTCGCCGCCGGCAGCCTCTTCCTCTGCACGTCTCCAGAGCATCTCGGCGGCGCTGTTGCTATGGACCCGAACCAGTGCTTTACCCGAACCTTGCTATGGTCTCGAATCAATGGGCAGTACGTCTCCACAACATAAAGCAATCGTGCTCGCAGGCTTCCATGGTAGTCGACCTTAAACGGATTCTTCACCTACATATTGGTTCATCGTTTTTGTTTTCCTTTGGATTGAATGCTGAATTTTGCCTTTGAAATCTACTTCTTTATGCTTCACAATTAGGATTGGTTTAGATTTCGATTTCAATTGGTATGGCAGTAACCTTATTTTGATTCACTAGTTTAGGTTTATGTTTCGCGCTATTATTTTTTAGGTTTATGTTTCAGGCAATTGGAATTCTATCTTTCTGAAATGGTGTTGTTTCTGGTTTATCGAATTTCGGTATGAAACTTTGATTGCATATTTGAATCTTATTTGGAATTCATATCGAGAAAAGAGTCTCTAATGATTATTCGGTGAATTTCGGTATTATTCGGTGAATATCTAAAGATTATTCATGACAATTGCCAATCTCTAACCATATGCAGAATTTTGATTCATTTTTCGTCAATTATTCAGATGTCTGTATCAAATTTTGGTGGTTAATAGTGGTAAGTGACTAAACCAATATTAGAAACATCTGTAAGAATATAAAAATAATAAAGTGAAGAACACCAACCGATTGGCAAAAAATAAGATAATCATGTTATCATAAATATCGTCCGCGGACAAATGTCCAAAAAACTAACTCAACCACGGTCATCCGCGGATGTAAAAGAGTAAACATGTGGCAGCCATGCCCACACCCCACGAGTAGAACACGTGTCGAATGGCGAACACCACGTGGCACAACACTCGAGACTGTCCAAGACCTATAAAAGGGAGAAACTTCATGAACATATGGAGACTTTTCGGAGAGGAGGGGAAAAAGGGGGATTCTGGCCTAGTGAACTCAAGAAGAAAGAAGAACAAGAAGAAGAATTCGTACGCGTGGAAAAGAACCTATTTTATAGCAAAATCAGTATCGTTCACTGGACCAACTCCGCGGATACGGACCCTGTTTGTCTTTAGTATAAATTTCTATTAAGGAAAAAGACTGTTGTTATTAATTCTCAAGATATTCAACAGCGACAGGTAAGTGAACCAATTTTCCGAATTGTCTAGAAAAAACTCGATAAGGGAATCGCCTTTCAGAAAAACTCTAAGGTTACTTCCCGCGGCACAGGTTGGGCCGCGTCGATTATTTCGATGCGGGTCAGGTAAGCCCGTTGGGGAGATTGATCACTTCACCAGGTAGATTCCCGGGCCCCACTAAAACTGGTGGCCTCAAGGGATCGGGGCTTTTTCACTGGCGCCGTCTGTGGGAACCCCCTCACACTAAGGGATTTCCTTTTTGATAAGAATACACAAAGACCCTCAAACCTTTGAAAAGTTAGGGTCCGCGTCTGAACTTAGAAATACAAATTTTTAGATATATGAAATTAAAATTTTGATCGTGACAGATTCACGACATTAAGAAGATGAGTGACAGCCAGAACAATCCAACACAGGACATGAGTCAAGGGGTCCACTAGGATCAGGAGGCCTCTAGCATGTATGTCCCGTTGACACCACCACCAAATCCAGATGGTGAGATGAGTGATCAGCACCTCGGAACCCCTCCACATCATTATGGAAATCAGTATGGACTGGATGGAGGATTCATCCCGCATAACTTCTGGTATTTTGAAGCACGTCAAGAGCAGCCTAACCCTTTTCAACAAGAGCAGTCTCAGTACTTTTGTTATGATCAGTGGGAACAGAATCCGCGTCAACAAGGGAATTATCGACAGGAAGAGCAGTATGGAAATTTTGATAGGCGTAACACTGCATACGATAATTGCAGCAACTGGAACTACGGCTTTCAGAATCAGGAAATACCGCGCCAGGCATGGCAGAATGATCACTGGCACCGAGAGAATAAACATCGACGCGGGGAAAGGTCAGCAGATGTTTCCACCTCAACGAAGTCCGACTCAGCGGAAAAAAGAAACGAAAATGCACCGGCGGGTTTTCCATTAGTGTTTACCCAAGAAATTTGTTCCGCGTCTGTACCAAAACGGTGGAGAGATGTGAATCTCATGAAATATGATGGAACAGCTGATCCTGAAGATCATCTTTGCCATTTTGCATCTGCTTTGGGGATAAACGAGTATAATGATGCCATGTTGTGTAGAACATTCCCTTCGACCTTAACGAAGATCGCGCTCACCTGGTTCACAAACCTTCCAAAAGGGTCCGTGGCCAATTTTACCCAGATGTCCCACATGTTCACGTCCCATTTCGGAAGTGTGCGATCGAGAAAGAAAACCATGCTCGACCTGAATTCCATTAGGCAAGGAGCTGGGGAATCCCTGGGACACTTTTTCACTCGATTTACTAGCATGGTAGTTCAGATCCCCAACTTTAATCATGAATCGGCAATTATCATACTTATGGGCAATTTAGCAGAGGGAGATTTCAAGACGTATCTGTTTCGGAAGAAGCCAACTAGTTACGATGACTTAAGAGAGCGGGTGTCAAGGCAGATTGAGGCAGAAGAAGCAGCCGCGTCCAGCTCTAAGGCGAATACTGGGAATCCAGGTCTCTTTGGGAAGCTTACTGGAAAATTCAGAAAAGAAAAGGCCAAGCCACCCAGGCATCATTCAGAAGCAATAGATTTTCATCCCCGCCGCGATGAAGTGCATATGAACTTAGAAAGAGGACAGGGATCTCGCCACAAGGAAGATCATCCGCGTTCCTATCATCCAAGAGAGAACCGATATGGAAATCGTGATGAGGTCTCCACCTAGAAGGGATAATCGACCTGACCATAGGCCACGTTGGGAGGACCGAAACCCTAGGTTTGACGAAACTCATAATCCACAGGAACGATTTTTCAGGCAACCGGATCAGCGAAGAGATCTCCCTTTTCACAACCGGGGAAGAGGGAGAGGAAGAAGGGGACGCGGAGGTAGATACAACTATACGCCTGCAGTCCAGAGATCTGTCAACCAAAGAGAAGCTCAAAAAACAGAGGCATGCCAAATACCAGAACCTGAGGGCTTCATCAACACCCTCGCAGGAGGCTTTTCCATGGCCGGGTCCAGTAGACAGGAAAAAAGAAATTACGAGAGGGAAGGAAGACAGCCACCGTCCGCGTCAAGCAGAAGAATTTCTCTTGCACAACATGAGAACATTTCCTTTTCCCCAAAGGACGCTGAGGAAGTAAGGATGCCGCACTCAGACCCCCTGGTCATTCACGCGCATATAGCCGCCAAGACAGTAAAAAGAGTATTTATTGATACTGGGTCATATGTTGACATCCTATCATGGGAGGCATTTTCTCAAATGGGAATTTCTGCAGCATCGTTGAAACCATATTCAGGAACGCTAATCACATTCTCAGGAGGAGAGGTACAAGTAGCAGGCACAATCGAGCTTACAGTTGTTTTGGGGGCATCCCCAAACAGACGCGTGGAAAATATTGTGTTCACAGGGGTAAAAATTCCCACTCTATACAATGCTTTGCTAGGTCGCGTCTCACTCTATAAGTTCCAGATGGTAGTTTCAATCTACCACTTTGTGGGAAAGTTCCCTTTACCCGAAGGAGGAATTGGTGAGGTTCGCGGGCAACAACCAGAAAGCAGAATCTGTTACTTAACTTCCATCAAGAAGAATAAAGAAGTGATGTGTATTAGTGAAAATTGTGAATCCATGGTCGGGGACAATGACTCGGCGGAACTTTCAGAAGCCGAACTAGAGGTTAGACCGTCAGAAGTAAAAATACCTATCGCGGATGAAAGAATTACGTATACACCCTTCCCAAACCCAGAGGAGAAGGTCTACTTGGGACAGGCACTGGAGACAGTAGAAAGAGTTCGAGTCTTAGAAATCATAACGAAGTCGAGAGACATTTTTGCATGGAATCCTCGAGATCTGCTGGGTGTCCCACCCGCGATAGCTTTGCATACATTGAGAATTCGTCCAGGAACGAAACCCATAGTACAGAAGAAGAGAAAGATGGCTCCGGAGAAAGCTGCCGCGACAAAAGAGGAAACTGATAAACTTTTAGAAGCAGGCTTCATAGAGGAAGTGGAAGACTCAGAATGGCTCTCAAACGTGGTTTTAGTGAAGAAATCTAATGGGAAGTGGAGGATGTGCATAGATTTTACTGATCTTAACAAATCCTGCCCAAAGGATAGTTATCCATTACCGTCCATAGATGAACTCGTTGATGGAACCGCGGGTAACAAAGTTCTTAGTTTTCTTGATGCTTACTCAGGATACAATCAAATAAACCTGAACCCTTCAGACAAGAAAGCTACAACTTTCATCACCAATCAGGGGATATTCTGCTACCGCGTTATGCCTTTCGGACTCAGGAATGCTGGGGCAACATTTCAGAGAACAGTCGACCGGATCTTTCGTAATCAAATTGGCAGGAATGTATCGATTTATATTGACGATATCGTAGTCAAAAGCGAGAGAGCAGAGGATCACGCAGCGGATCTACAGAAGACTTTTGATTCTCTTCAAAGAGGAGGTTTGAACTTGAACGCGGAAAAGTGTGTCTTTGGGGTTGATTCCGGAAAATTCCTTGGTTTTATGGTTAGCCATAGAGGAATTGATGTGAATCCCGAAAAAGTCACAGCAATTCAGAATCTTCAACCACCGCGGACGATTAAAGAGTTACAGTCTTTAAATGGAGCAGTAAATTATTTAAGCCGTTTTTGCTCCTGCCTCGTGGATAGGTCATTACCTTTCTTTGCTCTGCTCAAGAAAAAGGGACTGATACGATGGACTCCCGAGTTACAAGAAGCATTTGGAAGTTTGAAAATGTTTATGTCATCACTTCCCACTCTTCATCAACTCGAGAAGCAAGAAGTCCTTCATCTGTATATGTCAGTAAAAAGTGTCACCATCAGTGCAGTTTTGACGCGAGAGGAGAAATTCCCAGTTTATTACATCAATCGTGTGCTGCAGGACGCTGAGAAAAGATATGAACCAGTAGAAAAAATGATTTTGTGCTTAATATTCGCGGCAAGGAGGTTGAGGCCATATTTCCAGGACCATCCTATCCGAGTTATGACGGACTTACCGATGCGTCAAATCCTCCACTCACCATGTTTGTCAGGAAGAATGATGAAGTGGGCGGTCGAACTCACGGAATTTGAAATAGAATATACCCCGCGGAAAGCAGCTCTCGCTCAGGTTTTAGCCGATTTTATTGGCGAAACAAGTTTCGAATTGAATGCTCAAACAGAAAGAAGTGAGTGGACACTCAGGGTAGATGGTGCAGCCAACAAAGATGGGTGCGGAGCAGGGGTCACACTAACAGCACCTGATGAACGGCAGTACAATTACGCTTATAAATTGGACTTCCAGGCTACAAATAACGAGGCTGAGTACGAAGCCCTTCTCGCTGGACTAAAGATAGCTTTGGTTAAAGGTGCTAGGCAAGTATCAGTTTACACTGATTCAGAAGTGGTGATGCGGCAAATAACAGAGGAATATGAAGCGAGAACTGGATTAATGCCTGATTATCAGAGAAAGGCACGGGCATTATCAAAGGCTTTCTTAAGTTTTTGCTTAACGGCTGTTCCCAGGGATGATAATCAGCAGGCGGACGCGTTAGCTCGATTGGGAGCTGTTATGCCTGAGGAAGTAGGAAGAGAAGTGATTTTCGAAAGGATGAACAATCGAAGGCTTATTCAGGAGGTCTACCAAGTACAAGAAATTGAGATAGAAGATTGGAGGGCACCGATCGCGGACTATCTGGGCAAGGGTGTTCTACCTGGAGAAAGAAATGCTGCTAAGAAGATAATTGCCAAATCCTCTCGATTCACCATCAGGGAAGGAAAGCTATACAAAAGAGGATATTACCTCCCAGATTTGTTGTACATATCATCAAAAGAAGGAAGTCTCGTAGTAGAAGAATTGCATGATGGAGTTTGTGCGCATCACCAAGGATGGAGGGCTGTCGTGGCCAAAGCAACTAGGCTAGGATATTATTGGCCAACTATGAAGCATGATGTTCAAGATTATATCCAAAAATGCGACGCGTGTCAAAGGTTTGGAAACTTGAATCACCGCCCTTCTGAAGTACTGAAAAGTATAACCGGTGCTTGCCCTTTTTCTGTCTGGGGAATGGACATTCTAGGTCCGTTTCCCACTGCTCCCGGTCAGTTAAGATATGTCTTGGTCTTGGTTGATTATTTCACAAAATGGGTGGAGGCCGAAGCAATGGGATTAATCACCGCGGAGAAGGTTAGGAAATTCCTATGGAAGAATATTGTCTGCCGTTTCGGAGTACCCGACTCAATAATTACGGATCATGGACCTCAATTTGATTGTGAAACAATTAGAGATTTATGCGTCGGTCTAGGCACCAACCTCAAAATTTCGTCCGTGGCTCACCCGCAGACGAACGGGCAGGCAGAAACAACCAATCGACAATTGTTATATGGGATACAAAAGAAACTTGGCAACACAGCAAAAGGACGGTGGGCAAAACTTTTACCTCTAGTACTCTGGTCCTACCGCACGTCAGCAAAGACTCCGACTGGAGAAACCCCGTTTTCTTTAGTCTTTGGTATGGACGCGGTTATTCCAATCGAAAGATTGGTTCCTTCGGCACGAATAATGGCATACGACCAAGACACCAATGATGAAGCGTTGGAATTCGAGCTCCATCTCATAGAAGAACGCAGGATGACGGCAGCTTTGAAGGAGCAAGAATACAAGAGGAGGCTCTCCAAGTATCGGGATAGACGAATTTTCCCGCGGCATCTCAAGGAGGAGGATTTGGTGCTACGCCAAGCTACATCTGGAGGGAAACTAGACCCCAACTGGGAAGGACCTTATGTGATCATCAAAGAAGTTCAAGAAGGTGCGTACAAGCTCAGCACCCCTGAAGGTATCGTTCTAAACAAGACCTGGAACGCGGACAATCTAAAAAAGTACTATGTGTAATAACCAGGTAGCTATATGAATATAAAACTTAGTCGCCCCCGCAAAAATTAAATAAAGCGGTTAGAGGGCGCTTTCTATCGTGTCTTGCACCTAAGTAATTTTATAATAAGTCCTGGGACGCTGGAGCTTGGCTCCGCGTCAGGCCTCTGATCGAATCCGCATTTTCAGAGATGATATTTTATAATAAGTCCTGGGACGCTGGAGCTTGGCTCCGCATCAGGCCTCTGATCGAATCCGCATTCTCAGAGATGATATTTTATAATAAGTCCTGGGACACTGGAGCTTGGCTCCGCGTCAGGCCTCTGATCGAATCCGCATTCTCAGAGATGATATTTTATAATAAGTCCTAGGACGCTGGAGCTTGGCTCCGCGTCAGGCCTCTGATCGAATCCGCATTCTCAGAGATGATATTTTATAATAAGTTCTAGGACGCTGGAGCTTGGCTCCGCGTCAGGCCTCTGATCGAATCCGCATTCTCAAAGATGATATTTTATAATAAGTCATGGGACGCTAGAACTTGGCTCCGCGTCAGGCCTCTGATCGAATCCGCATTCTCAGAGATGATATTTTATAATAAGTCCTGGGACGCTGGAGCTTGGCTCCGCGTCAAGCCTCTGATCGAATCCGCATTCTCAGAGATGATATTTTATAATAAGTCCTGGGATGCTGGAGCTTGGCTCCGCGTCAGGCCTCTGATCGAATCCGCATTCTCAGAGATGATATTTTATAATAAGTCCTGGGACGCTGGAGCTTGGCTCCGCGTCAGGCCTCTGATCGAATCCGCATTCTCAGAGATGATATTTTATAATAAGTCCTGGGACGCTGGAGCTTGACTCCGCGTCAGGCCTCTGATCGAATCCACATTCTCAGAGATGATATTTTATAATAAGTCCTGGGACGCTGGAGCTTGGCTCCGCGTCAGGCCTCTGATCAAATCCGCAATCTCAGAGATGATATTTTATAAAAAGTCCTGGTACGCCGGAGCTTGGCTCCGCGTCAGGCCTCTGATCGAATCCCCATTCTCAGAGAGGCTATTTTATAAAAATCCTGGGACGCAGGAGCTTGGCTCCGCATCATATCTCAAATAGTATCTAAACACTCTAAGATCCAAGCCCCACGACGGATCTCTGTTGAAGGCAATCTAGAAAAAAGAAACATGGTTTTCATGAACCCTCTTGAGACTCCCAAAGTTTTCTAATTTTCGAAGGAAATTGTGGCTATAAATCCATCATTAAAATAAAAATAACAAAGGATAAAACATGACACCACATTCGAAAGGGTTGACAATTTAGGATAAAAGAAAACAAGTATCCATCAGCTCATGTCCGCGGAGCCCGAGCAGGGATAAGGCGAGTTCTGCCCTGACTTAAGCGAAATCCATTTGAAGGAGGACCTTCTGACTCCGGAGAAGCCCACTCCGCATCTACCTCATCCCCCACAGCATCTAAGATCTGGACATCAAAGCGATTTCCTCCTTTATGGATAAAGGTTAAAGAGGAACCAATATGGACGCTGTGTGACTCGGCAAAATCATTCCAGCCTCGACCCTTAAAAATGGAACCCTGTAGTCTCCGCGTATAACCTCCACCGGGAAGTCCCGAAGAATCCTGGTTGACAAAAGAACGCTCCTGGGAAGATCTGGCCCAAGTCTATCTTCAAAACATAATGGCAAGGACTAACAAGAAATAGATTTTAAAGGATGTTAAAGGATAAACTGACCCAATAAAGGAAAATTCAGCAATACAGAAACTAACCAAGCGGAGAAGTTGCTCAGGAAAACTAATCCTCTCAAAAAAGGACCAAGGTAAACCAACAGAGGAAGGCATAATGAAAGCATACAACAAGTCTAGTAACCCTTTCCCCCATGCTCTCTTTTATAGAGCACGTAAACAATACTGGACATGTGTCGAAAACAGAAATATGGGGCAAATAAATTCGAATGGTCAAATCATTGAGACAAAAAACCACAGGCATCATGCATGAGATAAACAGTAAACACTATTACTGAACTTCTCGCAAATCCCGTGAGAAAAATATCATAACAAATAGACCTCGAAAGACTAAAACGATCACACCATTAGCATACATAACTGAGAAATCTCCAGAAACAATTATCAAAAGCCTGACAAACAACAAAGTTGCGACTAAAATAACAAAGAGGCTTAAAGTCTTATTCCATTGTGAAATACAGTTTAAAATCCATTCGAAGCTGCGACGCGGAAGATAGGATCATCATGATTTCCTCCACGTGGATCCACCACCTGAACCTCGAAACGAGCCTCACCCATATAAGTAAAAATCATGAAGACCCCCCTTTCAAAACCATGCGATTCCACGAAATCCTTCCATCCGCGGTCAAGGTAGAGAAGACCACCGTTATGCCGCTCTATACGGACCAGGAAATTGCGCAGCAGATGAGAAGAAAGTAAAACCTGGCTAGGAACGGCATCTGCATACTCCTCCTCAAACCTAAGTGGAAGCAACTAAAAAATAGAAGGAAAATGTAAAGCCCAGAGAAAATTCTCTAAAAGAAGTTAAAATTTAGTATAATTAGCTCACCAACTGCAGGAACTGTTCGGGATAATCGATCGCTTGAAAAAAAGCCCATCGTGATTCTGACCCAAAAACCCCGTCCGCCCTAAATGATAGAGGAGGGATTATAATGGATCCCCGCATCTCGATGAAATTAGAGGAAAACATTAAAGACCCTTTTGCTTTATTGATGATCACGGGAGAACAGTTGAACAGGAAAAAGGAAGAATTGCATGCATGACATGCAATGGGTGGTACAGCCACCAAGGGCACGCGTCTCCTTTTCTCTAAAAACAAAGTTAACCAGAGAAGAATCTTTTCCCAAAACCAGTAAAAGAAAATTACAATGGGGGAAATTAAAGTTACTTTTTGATAAAAAAGCGACAAAACCAACAATAGGAGAGCCTCGCGCAACGAGTATAAAACACGCTTGAGTATCCACAAGGGATGAACAATCTTAAAACAAGATGGATCCAAATCCACAGCCTAGGGCTTTTTATAGAGTCATTATGAGGGAGGAACAACTTGAAACCCTTCGCCTCCCCCTCATGTATGTTCTAATCGACGAAGACGCTCACACTCAAGCTAGGCTCTGGTCCCGCTCCAACCAGGAACACGAAGTGAAGGTAGATAAGGATGAAGATGGCCTGTTCTGGTTGACTCAAGGATGGCACGACTTTACACAAGCAAATCGAGTCAATGTAGGGTCAGCTTTGATTTTTACCTACATGGGCGATTCCATCTTTGAAGTCGACGTCGTCAGCCCAGACAGCGAAGAAAATGGAGAGGTAGGCCATCCTTGAATTCCCACTAGGTTCTTCGCGTCAATGGTGTAACAAGCTTAGAGGGATCCAACCCCTGAGAAAGGTTTCTGTATGCTGTTTCGTATTATTAATAATAAAGGATCCCTCCTTCTGTTTCATTTCTAAAAAACACATGGGTACAATAAGGAGAATCACGGATTCCCTTTTTTCTTTATTTTACGAAGGCTTATATCAAAAGATCGGTTTACAAACTCCTAAAGCATGACGCGGAAATAACTTAATTAGAACTGCATGATGAAGAAATCGAGTCCAAGGTAGCCTCGTGATCATCCTCGATTTCACGACGCGGACAAACTTGGAAGGAAACGTTGCCCTTATGAAAAAACATCATGGCACTTCCTATTCCCAAGTGGTGAAGCAGAAGGAACTCATCCCAACCATTATCAATTTGAAAAAGACCATTCTCACTCCAAGATACAGCCACTGGAAAGTCGCGGACGAGATACGTTGAAAGAAAAGCCCACCGAGGCGGAAGAGGCCCATACTCGGCCTCAAACTGGGGAGGCATGACCTACATATTAATAAAATCAAGACCTAATATAGGAAGCCCAAACTCCGATTGAAGTAAAATTAAAAGAAACTCACTAGCCGAGAAAGATGTTCCACATTCTCAATCTTTTGGAAAAAAGCCCAAGGATCAAAGCTTCCTGGAGGCATGATACTTGCAATAGCACGATCGGTTAACACAACATAGGAGGCAGCAAAAAAGATGGAGATTAAGGCTTTAAAAAGAAAAAATTCATCCTAAGGGGTGAAGACAAGTGGTGAAGGATTTCGAAGATCAGGACTAACCCGTTCAACACTTGGAGAATTCGGAATATAAATATATAAATATTTACTACAAACAAAACATACAATCAATACCAATGTTTCGACCAAAGAGATCTTCAACCCATATTCAAAACAAAAGAAGTATCTCGATGATATACCAAAAAACAGGAAACCACATATAGGTTCACAAAATCCATAAAAGTTTCATCCCCCATAAAAACCAAAGGTCAAAGTCTACTAAGGAGTGGCTGCCTTCTCAACTTCTTTCTCCGCGTCCTCATCGTCGCCATTTTCAGAATAAGAATCCTCCGCGTCCATCTCCTCTTTTGAAAGTCCCCAGTCGGCACTTTCCAGGCTAGGCTCAAATTTTTCCAGAGGAACACTCGGGTTGTTTAACGAATGCATAACACTTTGGTTGATCCCTGCAACCATTCCCTTCCGAAAATAGCTAAAGCACCTATCCTTCAAAATACTAGAGCCTTTTGAAGTCTGGAGGCAGGCCTTTGCCACGGAGGATAGGAAGGAGATACCAACCTCAGTTTTTATCCACTCAGAAGAAAGATAATTCAAACCTTCAGGACTCTGAAGCCATTGGAGGGCCACGTCTTGATCTGAGCGCGCCTTGATGGTGTCAAGCTCCTATTTGGTGATGGACAGTTCTTCGCGAAGGATAGAGAAATCCTCTTACATTTTATCAATGATAGCCTGTTTAGTTTGGAGGAGCTCCCGCGAAGCCCCTTCAGTAGCCTCCAGCTCTTTGACACGAGAGACGGCAGAGCTCAAAGAAACTTTTAAATCATCATATTTTTTCTGTAAAGCTGCCATGGCCTCTTTCTGAGTTTGCACCTCCTCATGAAGGTCAGCCGACCTTTTCTTAAACTTCTCCACTGAGACTGGGTCTCCTACTGTATTCCCCAATATTCGAAGCTGATGGTTCAGTTTTTTAATTTCTTCGTCTTTCTTTCTAAGATCTTCCTCTCCACATACCATACGTCTCTCAACATCTGGTTGGATTACCCTCAACTATAAAAATCAAGGTAAAAGTAAGAAAAATTGAAAATAAACCGCGTCAAAAAAGACGAAGAAAAGCAAGAAAGGAATTTTAACCTACCCACTGAATAATACGATCAAAGTTAGTTGAAAGAGTGACGGGATCCAGTCGTTTGATATATCCTTGCTCTAGGAGACAACGCTTCTTGGCTGGAAAAGCAAGGCCTTGTAAGTCAATCGGATCAAAGCCTGGGATAGGAAATTCGCGAAGAGTCGCTACACCCTCCAAAAAGAGCCCCTTTTTGTCTGAAGCTGATGGCCCAACAGCAATGGCAATCTTCCTCTTTTTTGATTTAGAAGTCTCGGGCGCGGACGGACAAGTGCGTTTCTCTCGAGATACAGGAACCAGTGAAGAAGATTCAACTAAAGCTCCAGTCTCGTCCGCGACACTTACATCAACATTCGATGCCACTTCTAGGGCCTGGGAAGGAACAGGAGGATCATTGGCCACTAAACTAGATTTCTTCTTCTTCCCAGATTTGGCCTTATGCCGCTTCAAAAGTGCATCCAAATCCATTCTGTCTAAACACAAAAATACATTTCCTGCTAAGTTATCCATTGAAGAAAGACAAAACATAAAGACACAAATCTATATACTGAAAGAAACAAATAAACAAAGAAGCCACCTAGTCGCGGATGAGGCATGCTCAAGCCAGCCATCTCAAGACAAAACGCGGATAACATCTTATCCCACGGAAATCTAGGAATATGAGAAAACGATAGCTTGAACTGAGAAAGATTGGAAATTTTTGGTTTCAACACAGAGCAAAAAGGCCCTGGGACCGTTCGACAGTTAAAACCTTGCCCAGATCTGTCGCGGATCAAAAACCACTTATACTTCCAATTCGGCTTACTAGACAACCTTTCCATGTACCTACAACTTGAGTTGCATTGGTAAAATCTTGAATCTTGAGTTCCCTTTTTTAAGGAAAAAATACTGAACATCAACTTCAAAGAAGGAGCAACACCAATCTCCTTGCACCTCATAATAAAACTGGTAAAAAACATCCAACCATTAGGGACGATCTGAGCAGGACTCAAATTATATTCCTCCAAAAACTTCGAGAAAAAAGGATGTAGAGGAAGTCGGAAGCCCTGAGATAAGCTAGCTGCATATACGACCAAACAATCTTCATAAGCGTCCAGACAACCACCCCCTTCCTCAGGAAGACAGAATTCTACACCCGCTGGCCAAGGGAAGACTTGCGAAAGAGCGTCAAGATCTTCTAAGTTCAAAAGAGTAGTACAACCCCTCAACTTACTCACAGGAGACCTCCACGGATGAACCCTATCAGGCACAACTGGTGGACGACTGGTTGGAGGTGGAAGAGGTTTAAAATCTCCCAGAAAAAGACAAGTATCTAAATCCCCTAAGTTATACACTGGGGTGTCCAGGTCGCTCAAGTTCTCCTTAGAACGGATTACCTTCGGACTTTCTGCTAAACCAATTGGAGGAAGCTCATAAGGAATCCAAACCTCCTCCGACTCTTGATCCGCAGACCGAGAAATAGACGAAGCCCCCGCGTCCACTGAAGAACTAGCACCCGATTCATCCACAGCCCTTGGATTTTCATCTTCCGCGCATCCCTTCGAAGAAGAAGAAACTGTGTAAGGTGAAGAATAGTAATCAGGGTCAGAACGCTTCCGGCGCCTTCTCACCTTAATAGGACTACCAGTAGGACCAACTCGATTCGGAGTAGACGCGGATGTAGAAGAAGATGACTCCGACGAAGAATCATCAGAGTTGGAAGAAGAACTCCCAGAAGAGGAAGAAAGTGCCTCTGGGGACGGACGCGCCTGAGAGGATGAAGTGACACCACTCCTCCATCCTTCATCCCTCTCAAAATCTTCTAACAAATCGCGCTCCTTGTTGAGACTAGCCATTTCTAAAGAAACTAGAAGAAAATCGTATGAAGTTTTACTTACACAAAGCAAAATCTCATCCAAAAACACATTCAGAGACAAATTTGCACCCAAGTTTACGATCTAAACGTCAGAAAATTAAAAAACTTAACGGAGAAAAATCAAGAACAGCTTAGAACAAGAAAAAATACCTTGAAGAAGTTGAAGAAAACCACCGGAAACCTCGAGCAAACAACCGGAACCCTAGAAAACCGCCGCCGGAAAACCAAGATGTGGATAAGGATTAAATTTCTGGAAAAGCAGAAGAAGACAAGTGTGGAGTGAAAAAGAAAACGGGACGGGGTAACTTATAGGAAATTACTGACGTTTAGACTTCCGAGCATAAATGGGCCTGATGGGCCCAAATTGGGCCAAAACTCGAAAAGAGAAGGCCCACCGACCCTAAATCAGAACTATAGCAGTAACGAAACTACAGATGTTTACTTTTAAAAATCATTATCGATCCGCGTCAATCCCTAGTTGGAATCAACACGGCCCGAGGAGCTGTGACTAAACCAATATTAGAAACATCTGTAAGAATATAAAAATAATAAAGTGAAGAACACCAACCGATTGGCAAAAAATAAGATAATCATGTTATCATAAATATCGTCCGCGGACAAATGTCCAAAAAACTAACTCAACCACGGTCATCCGTGGATGTAAAAGAGTAAACACGTGGCAGCCATGCCCACACCCCACGAGTAGAACACGTGTCGAATGGCGAACACCGCGTGGCACAACACTCGAGACTGTCCAAGACCTATAAAAGGGAGAAACTTCATGAACATATGGAGACTTTTCGGAGAGGAGGGAAAAAAGGCGGATTCTGGCCTAGTGAACTCAAGAAGAAAGAAGAACAAGAAGAAGAATTCGTACGCGTGGAAAAGAACCTATTTTATAGCAAAATCAGTATCGTTCACTGGACCAACTCCGCGGATACGGACCCTGTTTGTCTTTAGTATAAATTTCTATTAAGGAAAAAGACTGTTGTTATTAATTCTCAAGATATTCAACAGCGACAGGTAAGTGAACCAATTTTCCGAATTGTCTAGAAAAAACTCGATAAGGGAATCGCCTTTCAGAAAAACTCTAAGGTTACTTCCCGCGGCACAGGTTGGGCCGCGTCGATTATTTCGATGCGGGTCAGGTAAGCCCGTTGGGGAGATTGGTCACTTCACCAGGTAGATTCCCGGGCCCCACTAAAAATAGTGGCCTCAAGGGATCGGGGCTTTTTCAGTAAGGAGTTGGGTAAATTATTCGGTGAAATCTAATTTATTACTCGTCAGAATATGGACTCTTTTGTTTGGTAAAAAATAAAACAAAACATTATTGAGTGAAATATGAGACATTATTCGGTGAAATATAAAGCATTATTCGTATAAATTGTAAGTATAGTTTATAGATTTGAGGTTTGTTTTATCTAAAATTAATTAATTGACAAAGAAAAATTAATCTTTATTCGGTAACATGTGGCAAATTATTCGGTGGAATTGTCAAAATTTTAAACAAACGAAATGACGCGAGTTTTGCAATTAAATCACCCATAATAATTTATTTTTCACAAAATCATTAAAATTCTCTACATTTTGAAGAAAATCAGCAAAAAAAAAAAGAGTTGAGTTACGCGTACAACACTAGAGGGCAAGAGGAGAGAGTAAGTGCTTTTCTTTTAGTGGGTCCTACAAGATTTTTCAAAAAAACAAAAATAACACTTAAATTATGGTCATCCATTCAATTAGATCAAAGCTAATAATTGTGCACAAGATATATCCTAAGGGTGTGCACAAGGGAACCACCAGTATACAATCATTGCGAATCCGCGCGTATCAGTTTATTGCTAACTGAACATGTACAATACAACACACTGTATGAACATTTGGACACTCCAGTGTCACACGGAACGCCGAGACTGCAATCTGTACGTGTATCTAGAGGCACATGTTTACCTGCAAGTGGGAGCGTCGAAGTTGGGAAAGGCTATGAAAGCAATGGAGGATGGCGATATGTATATGGGAGACTTCGCATCCATGTAGTCCGGTTCGAGTTTTGGGATGTCTCCTTGATCGGATAGCTCGAGGGCTCTGCCGTTTAGGGCCATGGTTTGGCTTCTTAGGTCACCACCTCTCGGGGTTAAGTGGTACTCTTCTCTTTGAACCTGGAGCTTGCTTCCTGTCCAGGAGAAGGTCTTGCGAAGGCTGTGCATGAAGGGGGTTGTCTTGAGGGTCTCACCGTCTGTCTTCTATGGGCGAGTCATTGCGCACGTCGAGTGTAAAGCTCGTACTGTTGCTTAGGTTGATGAAGAGCAGAGTTATGCCATCCTGTGAGGAGAGTCGAAGAACATTTGTGACGAGATAACAATTAGGACGAAAACCATAGAGGTAACAAATGGCATCATTGACAGATTCGGTTGCCTTTCAAGGATTAAGCTGCCGAGTGGAAAACTAAGAACTGATCATGTCGTGTAAATAATACAAAACAGCGTAGGATGAGAAAACTTACCCGTCCTTTCAAACAATGAGCGTAGGAACGCAGAGAAGGTGATGCGTCGCTAGAGACAGAAAGGACCATCCTACCCATCAGTTGATCCCATAGAAGTGCACTACACATGATAAAAGAGAAAATGAGTTTTGGTTAATGATTAAAAGAAAAGAGCTTCAGTAGTGTTTCCAAAATCCCTTGCCTGTAGAAGTCTGGATTTGGAACAAATGTGTCTTTGTCAAGAAGGCCATAATTTCCACCAATTAGCGTCTGCCTGCAATATACTTTCGTGTTGTAAGTAGCTGACATCCCAAGCTGATCCAAGTACCTGATTTTCCATCCCAGAGCATACATACATTACAAAAGGTTAAGAGTTTGTTGCAAGGAGGCGAACACAGTGATGTCTTGTACCCAAAGCCAATCAGACGATTACCAAAAGCTGTTGATGAAAGTGTCAGAAATATGTTGACCGCCACTGTTGTAAGCACCGCCAGATTCTCCAACCCAAGCAGAAGCCCATGGACCATACTGTTCAATGACTCCTCGGAGACCATCAAATGTGCCTACTATGTTGTCCAAGAACGTGGGATTCTGCATTTTCTTCTCGAGATTAGGATCATTCCCTGAAGGAGAACTTAAACTGCTTCAGTAACTGAAATTTCGTGTGGTACCTATCATCTTCGATTTCCATTAATGAACAGGAAACATGGAAATGGTTTTCTCTAATACGGAGTAATACATTTGAAACTATAAGGAAAAAAAATGACGGATTACAAGTACTTTTCAACAATGGACAATCAGTGCATAAGAAAACTTTGTAGTATATATTAACAGATCAAGTCAGTCAATCACCTGGACCCAAATTGTAAATATGATGTGTCAGGGCGTTTACTACATCAGGCCCTGTGGTCTGAAGCATCTTAATAAACCAGTCTCTATCGTAGAATCCTCCCGGTGCTAAAACTGCAGGCTTTGATTGTGACCTCTCATACAGTTGGTTGATGATTCGTTTAAGCTCGATCAAATCTTTCCCATACTGAACAGGATCAACACGTGCACCCACACCATTTCCAGATAATTCATTACCTGTAAGGATAAGGCATTGATGAGTAAACCGCTCAGAAGTTATAAGAACTACAGTGATAAAAATAGGTAAAGTAGACTATTACCGAATTCCCATGAATCCACCTCGTATCCTTTTGAGATAGTGTACTTGATGAGATCAATAGCATTACTGGGATCCCAAGGTCCAATCCAAGCAGCAGTTTGTGACTTGTGCCTCCCGTATAGAGCATTTAATCCAAATGTAAGAAGGACTCTGCATACATTGCGTGGCCCAGCCAAAGCACAAAGTTGAACTGCTTTAAAATAACCAAGGCTTGAAAAATACACGAAGTCCAGAAGTACGCCTCACCTATTTTCCGTGAAGAAATGATTGATTGCATCCCACCGCTGCATATGTAGGCATCCGGTTGAGAACCCAAACAGTCCATCTGGCTTCTTGAAAATTGGATGACAGGAGGCTTTTAAACTTGGCACGTCATATAATATCTGATCTTGCAAAGAACCTCCAATCCTTATTCTCAAATGCCCAAAAGCTGCAAAGCAACCAAATTTATAGTAAGAAATTCATGTTTACGAAAGGAAATGGTTAAAAGAACAATATCTATCCCCTGCCTCAATTCCAATGGCACCACAAAAGGATAACATACGGACCTTTGATCGCCTTTCCAAGAAGAGGTTTTGATATATTCTGTTGAAGACAAGATCCAAACAATTAATAGAGAATGGAGTGTAAGTTATCTTTAACCTCTTGGTTGGACATAAATCTGCTTCACAAATTGAAGACAGTTGATGGAATTGGAATTAAAGCATCACAGTGGAATCGTACCAGATTTATTATAGATGAATATCCCCATGGACATTGGTTGTAGTTACACTTTTCATGAGGCCACCAATCAACCGTAGCGCATATAAAGTTTTCACTAGTTTCAGCGACTTCTTTGCCTCCAACAACAATCACAGTGGCCCTTGCAATATCTTGAGCTGAAGTTAATGGATGAAAGACCAACAGCAGAACTAAGAAAAGCTGGAGATATCCCATGGCTTGATGATTTATACAGTATTATTTATAGCCAAACTCAATCCTCCTATATGAGTCCAAATGTGGTTTATTTCTTCCTCCTCCGATGTATCTAACCAAACTTTCAAGTAGAAACCAACATATGAAATAATGTTATTGCACCAGCAAAGATAATTGCAAAAAGCCTCTATTAAACAGAAGTACAGAACTATGTTGGAGGCCCCTTTCCAATTAGAATCATATCTATTCTATTTCATGCTTGAAATACCCTACTCCAACATTCAATTAACATTACTAAAATGAAATCTAAATTGGACATAACCAATATCAATTCTCAATCACAAACTCAATTCATATCAATTCTCAGTGAACAGACTCATTCGAATAAACTTTTTGAAATCCAATCCACCATATGGAATTCAAAGATCACCTTCAATTTTGCGGCGGTGCGGACTGCAAAGGGAGAAGTGAAGAACAGAGAAATGCTGATTGCGGTGTTGGCAACCTGGCGTGCGTGTCGCATCCAAGAGTGCAGCCCCAGTGCACCAGAAATTTCCCGGGAAAACACCAAACAAATCAATGGGAAGAAAGTGCAAAACTGAGCAAAGAGATGAGATGGGTGTAGCTTAGATCTGAGGGGTTTGGTGTGAGAAAGAGTGGGAGGGAAGGAAGAAATGATTTGGGGGAAAGTGGGTAGTACTAGTGCACTGTGTGTGTGGATTTGTGGAGTGTAGACGACGACGACGACAAATGTTCTTTCGTTTGTACGGAGTATTACTATTTTGCATTTCACGGAATTCAATTAAACTTGATTGATAAAAATTGGTGACATTTTTGTGAAATGGTTTGATAACATTTTTTACTACATTTTTTTAATGACACTTTTTTCAAACTTTAATGACATTTTTTTATTTATTGTGATGCCATGTTGACCATTGATGTCACTTTTTACTGTTGACTACTGATAACACTTTTTTATGATATTTTTTTTCCGTGATACCATATTTTTTCAAAATAGTGTTTTGATGCTAAATGCCACTTTTTTAATCAAATTGTTTGATGCCACTTTTTTTAATTTAATCAATTGTATATTGATATATTTTTATCGATTCTACTTTTATTCACCGATGACATATTTGTGATTACACTTCATTGATACAATCAATTGTGGTGACAAAAAAACCGAATACAACTTTTTATTCTAACTCGCAAAAAATGGAAATCAAGTGGAATGTGGAATTTCGAACCAACCTGAAATATTCGAACTCGAAAAACAACCCAATACAACTTACAAGGTTAAGCCATAACACACTAAGAAGATGACTGCCAACTGCAATAAGAAATGGTTGTAGGAAAGCACCAAAAGCATAAATCATGTGCCACCAAAACCTGAATTGCAAAACTAGTACAACAATAAAGGAAATGATGAATTCGCCCCGCTGGCTACCAAATGCCGTGTTATGGCATCAATTGGGCATCAAGACGAGCTTAATGTAACTAGCAGCAACATCCATCTTCATGACTTAGTAGTTGGTAATCCTTAGCATCATCATATCATGAAGATATCAGTTTGAAACCGTTCATCGTACAAGTTCCAATGGCCGTACCTTTCAGTATGGAAGACAGTCCTGGGGATGAAGTTCAGCTTCTTAACCGTCTTCAAGTGCTTCAGCTTTGTGCATGCGTTCACTACTTCTTGACTTGTCAAATTTGCACAGCCAGAGAGATCCATATGCTCCAGGCTCTGGCATCCTTCAGCGATGAAAGCAAACCCTTTGGCTGTGAGCTTACAGAACTGGAGCTCGAGATGCACCAGATGGGGCATCGATTCTCCTATTCAACGGCTTCAGAATCTCCATCTTGAGGGCTGCCTCTTAGATACTCATTCGGGGCAATGCCCGTGTGCTGTGAAGGGTCCAACCAATTCATGAAGTTGTGTTTTAGGATGATAAGATTTGGACAACTCCTTCCGATTAAAAGAAGAGATTCATGAGATATCTCATTGTAGTAACTGATGTCAAGTTCTTTCAGAAGTGCAGAACTCACAGTCACTGCCGAGATCCCTGCATTTGTAACACTCACAGTCAAGGCTTCCAGGTTAATATTCTCTCTATTCCCAAAGAAACACTTCAGTTCCATCAAAGGAATGCCAACAGCTTGGTATAGTCATACCTACAATTGTCAAGATTTATGAGTAGTAAGAAAATGAAGTATAAAAGCAACATGAGCAAAATTCAAGAAGAAAATTACTCTGGTGCTAAATCTATGTTCAAATAAGTAACAGATACACTAAAAACACTACCATCCATATTGCATACATTCCATAAACTCAATCTATAACTTTGATTTTGAAGGATGGGAATTCAAATGTAAAAGCCAGATCGTCAGTTTCCTAATGAGTCTCCAAGTGTAAACTTAAACAGATCAGAGCATCAGCAAGCCAATTTCACTCAAACACACAATTGTCATTCCTACAAAATTACAAAGCACTCAATTTGGACTCTTACGCTCAATTTGGAATTCATGATTATCCGATGCACAATCAATGTCGGAATTCCAGCCGCTCAAACAATCCAGACAAAATTCAGAATCGGCAAAATTAAGAAAAAAAAAATTGAGGACATGTACCTGATAATCAGCAGTTGTTACTTAGTGGAGCTATGCCAGATAGAATACCTCTTGGCTTTTGGACTCAACAGCTGATCTGTAGCCACTTTAAAGGGAATCATCAGCAGCTTCGAAAGTGAGTATTTTGGAAGGAACCCTTTTATACTCGATGCAGGTCAGATAGAATACCTCTTGCCTTTTGGACTCAACAGCTGATCTATAAACACTGTAAAGGGGATCATCAGCAGCTTTGAAAGTGAGAATTTTCGAAGGAACCCTCTTATACTTGATGCAGGTCAGATAACCACTTACACAACCTGTAAAATATAGAAGCGTAAACTAAGATTCATGTAAAGACGTTGAAGCAGAAAAATCCATACCTTTCAGTATGGAAGATATCAGTTTGAAACCGTTCATCGTACAAGTTCCAATGGCCGTACCTTTCAGTATGGAAGACAGTCCTGGGGATGAAGAAGTTCGGCCTCTTAACCGTCTTCAAGTGCTTCAGCTTTGTGCATGCGTTCACTACTTCTCGAGTTGTCAAATTTGCACAGCCAGAGAGATCCATATGCTTCCAGGCTCTAGCATTCTTCAGCGATGAAAGCAAGCCCTTTAGCTGTGAGCTTATAGAACTGGAGCTCGAGATGCACAAGATGGGGCATCGATTCTCCTATTGCAACGGCTTCAGAATCTCCATCTTGAGGGCTGCCTCTTAGATACTCATTCGGGGCAATGCCCGTGTGCTGTGAAGGGTCCAACCAATTCATGAAGTTGTGTTTTAGGATGATAAGATTTGGACAGCTCCTTCCGATTAAAAGAAGAGATTCATGAGATATCTCATTGTAGTAACTGATGTCAAGTTCTTTCAGAAGTGCAGAACTCACAGTCACTGCCGAGATCCCTGCATTTGTAACACTCACAGTCAAGGCTTCCAGGTTAATATTCTCTCTATTCCCAAAGAAACACTTCAGTTCCATCAAAGGAATGCCAACAGCTTGGTATAGTCATACCTACAATTGTCAAGATTTATGAGTAGTAAGAAAATGAAGTATAAAAGCAACATGAGCAAAATTCAAGAAGAAAATTACTCTGGTGCTAAATCTATGTTCAAATAAGTAACAGATACACTAAAAACACTACCATCCATATTGCATACATTCCATAAACTCAATCTATAACTTTGATTTTGAAGGATGGGAATTCAAATGTAAAAGCCAGATCGTCAGTTTCCTAATGAGTCTCCAAGTGTAAACTTAAACAGATCAGAGCATCAGCAAGCCAATTTCACTCAAACACACAATTGTCATTCCTACAAAATTACAAAGCACTCAATTTGGACTCTTACGCTCAATTTGGAATTCATGATTATCCGATGCACAATCAATGTCGGAATTCCAGCCGCTCAAACAATCCAGACAAATTTCAGAATCAGCAAAATTAAAAAAAAAAATTGAGGACATGTACCTGATAATTAGCAGTTGTTACTTAGTGGAGATATGCCAGATAGAATACCTCTTGGCTTTTGGACTCAACAGCTGATCTGTAGCCACTTTAAAGGGGATCATCAGCAGCTTCGAAAGTGAGTATTTTGGAAGGAACCCTTTTATACTCGATGCAGGTCAGATAGAATACCTCTTGCCTTTTGGACTCAACAGCTGATCTATAAACACTGTAAAGGGGATCATCAGCAGCTTTGAAAGTGAGAATTTTCGAAGGAACCCTCTTATACTTGATGCAGGTCAGATAACCACTTACACAACCTGTAAAATATAGAAGCGTAAACTAAGATTCATGTAAAGACGTCGAAGCAGAAAAATCCATACCTTTCAGTATGGAAGATATCAGTTTGAAACCGTTCATCGTACAAGTTCCAATGCTCTAGGCACAACTTCATGAATTGGTTGGACCCTTCAGCTTTGTGCATGCGTTCACTACTTCTCGACTTGTCAAATTTGCACAGCCAGAGAGATCCATATGCTCCAGGCTCTGGCATCCTTCAGCGATGAAAGCAAACCCTTTGGCTGTGAGCTTACAGAACTGGAGCTCGAGATGCACCAGATGGGGCATCGATTCTCCTATTCAACGGCTTCAGAATCTCCATCTTGAGGGCTGCCTCTTAGATACTCATTCGGGGCAATGCCCGTGTGCTGTGAAGGGTCCAACCAATTCATGAAGTTGTGTTTTAGGATGATAAGATTTGGACAACTCCTTCCGATTAAAAGAAGAGATTCATGAGATATCTCATTGTAGTAACTGATGTCAAGTTCTTTCAGAAGTGCAGAACTCACAGTCACTGCCGAGATCCCTGCATTTGTAACACTCACAGTCAAGGCTTCCAGGTTAATATTCTCTCTATTCCCAAAGAAACACTTCAGTTCCATCAAAGGAATGCCAACAGCTTGGTATAGTGATACGTACAATTGTCAAGATTTTTGAGTAGTAAGAAAATGAAGTATAAAAGCAACATGAGCAAAATTCAAGAAGAAAATTACTCTGGAGCTAAATCTATGTTCAAATAAGTAACAGATACACTAAAAACACTATCATCCATATTGCATACATTCCATAAACTCAATCTATAACTTTGATTTTGAAGGATGGGAATTCAAATGTAAAAGCCAGATCATCAGTTTCCTAATGAGTCTCCAAGTGTAAACTTAAACAGATCAGAGCATCAGCAAGCCAATTTCACTCAAACACACAATTGTCATTCCTACAAAATTACAAAGCACTCAATTTGGACTCTTACGCTCAATTTGGAATTCATGATTATCCGATGCACGATCAATGTCGGAATTCCAGCCGCTCAAACAATCCAGACAAAATTCAGAATCAGCAAAATTAAAAAAAAAAATTGAGGACATGTACCTGATAATTAGCAGTTGTTACTTAGTGGAGCTATGCCAGATAGAATACCTCTTGGCTTTTGGACTCAACAGCTGATCTGTAGCCACTTTAAAGGGGATCATCAGCAGCTTCGAAAGTGAGTATTTTGGAAGGAACCCTTTTATACTCGATGCAGGTCAGATAGAATACCTCTTGCCTTTTGGACTCAACAGCTGATCTATAAACACTGTAAAGGGGATCATCAGCAGCTTTGAAAGTGAGAATTTTCGAAGGAACCCTCTTATACTTGATGCAGGTCAGATAACCACTTACACAACCTGTAAAATATAGAAGCATAAACTAAGATTCATGTAAAGACGTCGAAGCAGAAAAATCCATAAACGTTATTCAACCTTCCAAGGAATCAGCAACGTTCACAAAGTTCTTCACAATCAAGTTGTGCAGGTCTTTACCTGCCCAAATCGGGTAAATGAATGTGTTTATCACCAAACTGACACCACCCAGATTCTTAAGATTAGAGGCTTTTTCCTGATATATTTAAGATTCTTAAGTTGTGAGACATTAGTGTTCTCCAAATACATTTTTCTCTCACCCTTCCCGGCTTAATACTCTGTACTCTCCAAACCTGATGTTGCAAGGAGAGAGACTAGCAGAAGAAAACTCAAGCTCGCTGTCATTGTTGCTCGATTGGCCTCCACCTCATAACCTGTTAAGCTATATATATCTGAAATTCTTCCATTCCCCGAAAGTGAGAAAGCAAACAAGGACCAAATTAATCATACAACATTAAGCCCTGTTTGGCGCACTAATAGAAATCGGAATAAGAATGGAAGCCGAAATGGACCTAAGAAATTGGAATGGTTGATTTCTTGAGCTTGGTGTTTGGTACAGTGAGAAAATCACAATTATTCAACCTAAAAATTCACAAGTAACACTAATTCAACCAAACTACCAAATTCAAAAGAATACCGATTCAATCCGGCCCTCAAATTAAGAATAAAAATACAGAGATTCAACCTACAAAGTCAGAAATTCATCATAAAAAACAAAATTTTAACAAATTGTAGATAGAGCGGGGTCGAGAGAGGAACGACGAACCCCATCTCCAAATTGATAAGAGCCAACAGACACAGAAAATGAATCGAAATTTTCATAATGAGATAATAATTCCTAAATCACTAAGAAATAGAGGAAAGGAATCGAAGCTACAACGATCATAACAGCAACAATTCGAAAACCAGATTTAAAAAAAAAACCTAAAGTACTAAACCTAACCTAAAATGCTCAATCCGCATAATTCAGGGGAAAAAAACAGAGAAGGAAACCTAATCTGTTTGAAACGAAAGTGAAGCTGTATCAGAATCGTTTAGAGGAAACGCCATCTGAGAGAGAGCTTCCTCGCGAGTTTCTGAGAGAGGAGGGAGGAACGAAGCTAAACACTTGAACAAATTTGTATGAGTACTAGCACGGCCAATAAATAAATTTAAGATGCTAATCATAAGCTAATTAGATTAGGAAAAGGTGATATTTCACCAAATTTTCTCTAAATTATTAGTACGTGACATGTTTTTTAATTAAATAAAATTTTAATAATATAAAAAATTAATATGATAAATTTAACAAAAATATTTTAATACTGTAATTAAAAAATGTAAAAGGTAGAATTGATAAATAAAGTAAAAAATTATAAAAATCTTCATCATATATGTATTTTAGAAATCTTTATTAAAATTATTAAAAATAATTCTTCCCATTTAAATTATTATATAAAGATATAGATATTTTAGATTAATCTCATTCGTTACTAAATAAATAAATAAAATCATAGTAACTATATTTTATTATGTTGGTCATTTTAAAATTAATGTAAAATAAAATTTAGAAATTATATTTATTTTTTTTAGAAATATAAACAAAACTCGATTTCCTAATAAATGGCAGTGTTGAATTTTTTTTATAACAAATTATATTTTAATCTATTTATATGCATAAATTATACACTACTATGACAAAAAACTTTTATTAATGGAAAAATTACAAAAAAAAATAGCCCAACTTTTAGGGGCTATTGCGCTCATTAGCCTGAAATATGAAAAACGTAGAAAATAGTCTCAAGTATCTACTTGGTAGTTGGTTACAGAAAATGGCCTCAAGCTACATTCAAATTCAAATAATTATCTTCAAATTAATTACAAAACCAGCCTTAAGTTGCCACAAATTCAAATTAATTACAAAATCTCTCCAAAATAATTTTCATTTTATAAAAATATCACTTTTTATATAAAAAAAATGTTACACTTAATTGTTGTTATCTAAACTCATAGCTAAATTAATTATTAAACCTATCAACTATAAAAATATAACTTATATTTATTATTTAAAAAAAATAATTCAATCATTTACATGTCATTAAAAGTCAATAAATACTTAAGCTTCTTCTCTAAATAAGCAATTTAGCCTTTAGGGTGATATTTTGTATCTTAACCAAATTTAATTCTTAATTTAATTTATGATATCAATTATGTAAAAACTCTTGAACGATTGTTTTCCTTATTTTAGTCAAACAACTATTTAATAAATTACATTAGTTAAATACAAAATAAAAAAGATATAAATATAAAATTATTACACTTAAATCATTCCCTCCTTAAATCATTCCCTCCACACACACACATATGCGAATTATTGCTATTCCAACCAATTTTCTTTTAAAAAAATCAAGGTGGATTTTCTGTTGGAACATGGGGTTATCCCACGTTGAAAAGATTGAGATATTATGGACAACATATAAGCTTGACGGACTACTCCTTTCATTATCAATTGGTTTTGAGATAGAACCCGTTGGGTTTGTATGTTGTTTGTGTCTCCTGTACGTGGGCCCGCACATGACCTCTCTCCGGCTTGTCTTAACCCAACTAACTAATTAAAATATAAACCCAAAATAGGACACGTATGCTAATTGCAACAGAAGTCGGTTCATGCCTTTGTTTTAATGTGTATATATATAAATAGATATAGATTCTCAATGAAATTCCAATTTGTTTTATCATATGACATTTTCCATATCCAGTTTTAGAGTCATTTTTCTTTTATTTCCCTTATGTTTGTTGAAGCCATGGAAAACTTCATATGCGACCAGGATATGGGTGTGTATGGCAAACGTTTTTAGCTGTTAAAATTATTACGTTTTTTGCTGTTAAAAAAATAAACAGGTAATATGTGTGTATGGCAACCGAAAATGAGCAATAATCAATTAAAATTTGGGTTTAAAAAAAAACTACTTGTGATAGCTTATCTTGGTGTTTCTTTGTTTATTTGGTTTGAAAGTACCATAATACCCCTAATAATAACCAAATAAACACCACTTTTTACAAATAAACACTTTTTTGTCCCATACGGAGTTTATATTTTTTTCATAAATTTTAACTACTTTTACCAACAGTTTATAAATTTTACAATGTTTATAATTTTAGTGAGTTTATTAACTCCGTCCCATACAAACCCATTATCTTGAATAGTTCTTTCTTCCACAAAGGCCCCTTGGAAGGGACTGACGATCCTACCTAGGAAGAATGGGGTCTAATTTATTAGCTAGTGTTTTGTGATTGTTTTTATAGACTGTTACGAAGACTACTCATTGGGTTATCTATTTTGGGTGTGATTTGATTAATTTCAAATAGAAGGTACAGGTTGCCTACCCCTGTTGAGGGATGGCTTTAGGAAGCTTGTTTCCGATTATAGGGAGATTTGGGCGCAACGGAATGATGAGGCTAGTGTTTTCAATCGACGGACTGTAGGCGGTAGCACTTGGGTTAGGCCGGGGTCTGGATTTATTAAGGTGAACACGGATGCATCTTTGAGGAAAGGGGGGTTTGTATGGCTGGGTGCGGTTGCTCGGGATGAGAAGGGTCACTTGGTGTGGGCTGCTGTTCGGCGAGTGAAGCCGGGCTGGGATGTAAATGTCGCGGAGTTGAAGGTGGCATTGATGGGGATAGAGACCGCAGCCGCAATGGGGCTCCACGAGTGCATTTGGAGTCTGATTCGGTTCACCTGGTACACACCCTGAAGAACAGGGTGTTGAGGGAATGTGCTGGCTAACAGCCATGTGGTCCCTGTGTGTGTAAGCGCCCTTGCCAGCTAGTGGCTTGGTGCTTAAGTCACTTTGTTCTCCTTTCCTTTCCTAGTATAAATAAGGTGCAATGTGTAATTGAGAACTTGTTTTACAACATTATAAAATTTCTGATTTTAGAGAGTTCTGCTTTTTTCTCTTCCTTTTTTCTGAGTGTTCTCGAGTATTCATCCATTGAGCTTGATCAATCAACATGGTATCAGAGCGGAGTTGCTCGATCTAGCTGGACGTAGCTCGTTGTGCTCAGTAGAAGGAGTCTTTCAATTGCCAAAGACAGCTGTTGCTGGTGTGTGTGCAATCGAGTAACAATTTACCGAGATCTGGAGATCTAGAGTGCGAGTGATGGCGACGACACCAGAGAACCATGAAACTCGGAGAAGAGAGTACATCACCAGCGCAGATCTACAGAATCCTCTCTTCATTCATCCTTCCGACAACTCATGTATGATTCTCACCACAATTCAGCTTATTGGAGAGAATTATAGGAGATGGAGGAAATCGATGATGAAGGCTCTGTCAGTTAAGAATAAGTTTGGAATCGTAGATGGATCTGTGAAGGAAACACCTGAGAATTCAGCTTTGTGGCATAGATGTAATGATATGGTGTCATCGTGGATTCTAAACACTGTATCGAAGGAAATTTATGCTACATTAGATGAATTTGATACTGCTAAAGAGATGTGGGAAGATCTGAATGAGAGCTATGGTCAGAGAAACGGTCCATTGATTTTTCAAGTAAAGAAAGAAATACAGACCTGTGAGCAAGGTGAAAGTACTGTGTCTGATTACTTCACCAAATTCAAAGGTTTTTGGCAGCAGTTGTCAGGATTAACCACACAGATCAGGTGTAGATGTGGTAAGTGTGAGTGTAATCTGAATGAGCAAATAGAAGCTGCAGAAAATGAGAGCAAACTAATGCAGTTTCTCATGGGGCTCAGTGACAAATTTGATGCTGCTCATCGGCAATTCTTGCTCTCAACTCCTCTGCCAACAGCAAGTAGCGCTCACTCTCTTCTAGTGCAAGATGAATACAGTGTCAAGCTGAAGAGTGTTGACAAGCAGGAGAAGAATGACACTACAGCATTTATGTCCAAGAACAACAAGGACAAAGCTGGAGAATCGTCTAAGTCTCAGTCAGGAAGGAAGAAGTGTGAGCACTGCAATGGAAATCATCCAGTTGAGAGATGTTGGGAGGTGATTGGCTACCCTGAGTGGCACTCCAAAAGCAAGTATAAGCCTCAAGCTCCTAAATCTGGTGGTGACTATAAGAAGAAAGGTCGTGAACCATTTGCAAACATCACCAACAAGAGCACTGAAGGAGCTGAAGGTGCCTACAAGCTGTTTCAAAACATGTCTGAAGACAGTCAGAAATTGATGAGCACTCTTCTTAATCTGATGGAGCAACAAAAGGCTGAGGTTAACATGGCAGGTAGTACCTTATGTTTCAATGTTTCTCAATACTCTAAACTGTGGATTCTAGACAGTGGAGCTACTGATCATATGACCTGTGATAAGTCTTTCTTTGACAGTCTTTCCCCAATATCCAAACCACTAGATGTTCATCTACCTAATGGTCACAAAGATCAGATAACTCATGTTGGCCCAGTAACTCTTTCAACTACTTTAAAGCTTCACCATGTCCTTCTTGTTCCAAGCTTCAAGTTCAATCTCATTTCCTTAAGCTGTCTTGTTCATGACTTTAAATGTCACATTCACTTGTTTGATGATTTGTGTGTCATTCGATACCAAGCAAGGATGAAGGTGATAGCAGTTGGTAAGGAACATGGGAGACTGTACTACCTGCTGCCTGCTTCCCAGATACAAGCCTCTCTACCAAGTAACTACATGAGTCAGTTTTGTGCTTCTGCACCTGTGTTACCTATGTTTTTTCCCAAGTTATCTTGTAATAAAGATCTAGGTGCTCTCTAGCACTTTAGACTTGGCCATGCCTCTAAGGAAAAACTCAGTCATATATCTTCTGTTACAAATGACAAGATTCAAAAATCTGAATTCAGTTGTTCTATTTGTCCTTTGGCTAAACAAACTAAGCCTACATTTTATCCTAGTGCATCTCTTGCTGATAAGATGTTTGAATTGTTGCATTGTGATTTATGGGGACCATTTGAAGTTTCCACTTATAATGGTCATAAATACTTCCTCACCATAGTTGATGATAGGAGTAGAAGTGTTTAGGCCATCCTCCTCAAACACAAGTCTGAAACTCCCACTATGCTTAAGCAATTCATCACTATGGTGGAAAAACAGTTTAATGGAGTTGTTAAAACTCTAAGAAGTGATCAGGGCACTGAATTCTTCAACTCTGATGTCTCAAATTTTCTCTCCTCTAAAGGCATTGTGCATGAAAGCTCATGCACTGCCTCTCCACAACAAAATGGGCGTGTTGAGAGCAAACACAGACAGATTTTAGATATGGCTAGAGCCCTTCATTTCCAGGCAAGTCTACCACAAAAATTCTGGGGGGATTGCATTCTTACTGCTACCTTCTTAATCAATAGACTGCCTGTTGCTCTTCTTAAACACAAAACACCTTATGAGCTGATCTTTGGCACTTCACCATACTACTCCAAGTTGAAAGTGTTTGGTTGCCTTTGCTATGTGTCTACTCTTGCTTCACATAGAAAGAAATTTGACCCCAGGGCTGATCCCTGTGTCTTTATTGGTTATCCTTTTGGCTTTAAGGGATACAAAGTCTATAATCTTGCAACAAAGAAATACCAGATCAGCAGAGATGTACAATTTGTGGAGGATGTCTTTCCCTACAATGAAAAATTCCTACCTCAACTTGCCACACCTGAGCCATCCAATCCTGATCCTGTCTCACATGATGACTTTCTCATCTTTCATCATGTTGAGCAAACTCTTTCTCCTTCTGCAAATCCTCCACTTACCCCTGAGGATACCCCTCTATCTCATCTTGATTATTCTCCATCACCTGTCCCACCTACATTTGATGATGCCTTACCTGTTATTGCTGATCCTCCTCCTAGGAGATCAGGTCGTGCCCATCACCCACCAAAATGGCAGGAAGATTTTGTGTGTACAGTTTCTCATGGTTCTCCTGCTGCTGTCACCTCTCATTCTTGTGGTAAGTCATCCCCTCATCCTCTCATTTGCTCTCTTGTTACCTCTGAATGTACTCCATCTTATCACAAGCTCATAAGTTCTTTAGCTTCTCTGTCTGAACCTCAGTCTGTGTCTGAGGCCTTGAAGCATAAGGGATGGTGTGATGCTATGTTATTGGAGTTGAATGCTCTTGAAGCCACTGGCACCTGGGAATTGGTTGCTAGGCCTGCTCACCAGTCAGTGGTGTCTTGCAGATGGCTTTTCAAACTTAAATTCCAGTCTGATGGCACCTTGGAAAGGTTCAAAGCCAGACTGGTTGCTCGGGGATTCTCTCAAATAGAAGGCATTGACTATGGAGAGACCTTTGCACCTGTTGCCAAGATGATCTCTGTCAGGACCCTTCTAGCTGTTGCAACCTCCAAAGGCTGGTCTGTTAGTCAAATGGATGTCACCAATGCCTTTCTCCATGGTGACTTGAAGGAAGAGGTGTACATGGAACTACCTCCAGCCTATCACCATCTTCATCAACTTCAGAAGCATTCCACTCAGGGGGAGAGCTACAAAGGAGAGGACACTGGAAATGGCAAGCTAGTGTGTAAACTCAGAAAAATCCTTGTATGGATTGAAGCAAGCTCCTAGGCAGTGGTTTTCTAAGTTTTCTGAAGCAGTTAAGGCAGCTGGATTTGAGCAGTCTAAGGCTGACTATTCTTTATTCACCAAGAAAACTGAGAGTACATTCACAGCCTTATTGGTGTATGTTGATGATATGATCATCACAGGAAGCTGTGAGCTGGAGATCTTGAGACTCAAGAAGCACTTGAAGACACACTTTCAGATGAAAGATTTAGGTGAGCTAAAGTACTTCTTAGGAATTGAAGTTGACAAATCCAGCAAAGGTTACTTCTTAAATCAGAGGAAGTATACACTGGAGCTACTAAAAGAGACAGGGATGACTGATTCCAAGGCTGTCTCTACACCTCTGGATCATAAGCTAAAACTGAGCTTAGAAGGGAACAGAGAAGTGGTTGAAGCCATAGCATATCGAAGATTGGTAGGGAAGCTAATCTACCTAACCATCACAAGGCCTGATATATGCTATGCAGTTCAGATGTTGAGCCAATTCATGCACAATCCAAGTGATGAACACTGGAAGGCTGCCAAACATGTACTCAGGTATCTGAAGGGAGCTCCAGGACAAGGATTGCTGCTCTCAAGGAACTCTCAAATGCAACTTAAAGCATACTGTGATGCTGACTGGCAAAGCTGCCCCATGACTAGGAAGTCACTAACAGGGTTCTGCATTCTCTTAGGAGATTCACTGATCTCTTGGAGAACTAATAAGCAATCATATGTTGTCATGTCTTCTGCTGAATCAGAGTACAGATCCATGGCCATGACATGCAGTGAGGTCACATGGCTTGTGAGGTTGCTTGCAGACTTGAATGTTCAAATGGGACCAATACACTTATTTTGTGACAATCAATCTGCACTCTATATTGCTAAAAATCCTGTGTTTCATGAGAGGACGAAGCATATAGAGGGAGATTGTCACTTGGTCCGGGAGAAAGCTCTTAAGAAAGAAATTGTGCTAGGATATATACACACAAAGGAGCAACCTGCTGATCTCTTCACCAAGGTGATTTCATCTGAGCAATGCAGCAAACTATTACACAAGTTGGGAGTTGTAAACTGGTTTACATCTTCCAACTTGAGGGGGAGTGTTGAGGGAACATGTGCTGGCTAACAACCATGTGGTCCCTGTGTGTGTAACCGCCCTTGCCAGCTAGTGGCTTGGTGCTTAAGTCACTTTGTTCTCCTTTCCTTTCCTAGTATAAATAAGGTGCAATGTGTAATTGAATACTTGTTTTACAACATTATAAAATTTCTGATTTTAGAGAGTTCTGCTTTTTTCTCTTCCTTTCTTCTGAGTGTTCTCGAGTGTTCATCCATTGAGCTTGATCAATCAACACAGGGACATGATGTTGTCTTACTCACAGATGGTGGCGGAAGATATTCATCATATTGTATATAATTTCATTGCGTTTACTTATGGTCATATACGACGTTGATAGCATGCATTTAGGTAGGCATAATAGGTTGCATTTAGCTTAGTTAAGATGCATATCATGCATGATTTAAGTAGAATTTGCATATTTGCTTTCTATGTTGGTGGAGTCGGAATCTACACGTTTTTATTGATTATTTTAGGTAATTGTGGATCCGAGAAGGATAAATGGGTTGATAACGCATTGGATGAGAATGTCTAGTTGATCGAAGAAGCTTACATGAAGATATCAAGAGGTCCTGAGAAGAAGAAGCGAACCTAAACGAAGAACAAGTCTGCAGAAGTTGTCGCCAGACATGCTGAACTTGTTTTGCACTTTCTAGAGGCCTCGGTTGTCCGATCGACTATTATGACCATACGTTGGAAAGCTCTTTCAGATAGCTACAACTTTCATGTTGACGTCGAGAGCTGATTCAGGACGGATTTTCCGTGAAAGACCAATGCAGCGGCCGCCGCATGGTGTGCAGCGGCCGCCGCCAGGGACGAGGCAAAAATAAATCTGATGATGCGGCCGCAGCATACATGCGGCGGCCGCCGCATCTGCCGTCAGCGCATAACGCGTCATTTTGATTAAAAAAACCCTAGATGCTTTTTAGTTTTTGTTTATGGCCGACTTTGGGATCTTTAATAAGGCCACTTTTTAGTTATTTTTGGATCACTTCTATTCTATTCCACGTTCTATCAGACAATTAGAGAGAGAGCGATGTTCGCCATGGGAGACTAAACTCTTTTCGTTCTACTTGCAATTTGAAGCTTTATTTGGTTTGATTGTGAGTTTCTGAATCTTGTCTCTTGTTTCCTATATTGAATGCTTCAACTTCTTTGTACTTGATTGTTTATTGTTTTGTTCTATCTTGTCTGGCCAACTTGTTAGATCAATTCAATTGCTAGGGTTTTGTAGATTCCTGATTGCGAACCTTAACCCAAGTAGCAAACTTATCTCTTTATGGCTGATTGAACTAATTGGATGGGTAGGAAGTTGGATGTGTTGTTAAATCCCTCTTTAGGGACTGCAAATACCTTGGTTAATCTCTGAACTTAAAGCTATCAATTGGGTTAAATCCTTCTTTAGGGACTGTTCGATTGATAAGGGTTTCTAGGACTGATTGGACTAGTAACTATATTAGGTCGGGACAAGGGCATTCATAGGAAAACTAAAAGGACAAGAGGAAGTTACAATATCAATTCAACCAAATAAAGTGGATAATTGTAGGTAGAGCGATTATCTCTAAATTGTGTTGCATCAATTTGTTTTTATTTTATTTTATTTTATTTTCAATCTCAATCAACCAAAACCCCCCTTTTTACTAATTGGTAAATACACATTGCTGAGAAATACTTGATTCTCTGTGGGATCGACCTTTTACTTACTTGCTATACTAGTTTGTAGGTTTGAGTTTTATTTTGATACGGTTTATGCGACTAAAAATCGTCCATCAAATTGGCGCCGTTGCCGGGGAATCAAGTTTATTTCTTTGTTTTGTGTATTTATTAATTTTTGTTTATATATCTAACTTTGTTGTGAACCTATCTTACGGTTCACAACACCCTTGCTACTAACTTTTTCATGATGTTGAGATTAGCGCAATTTGAAGGTGAGAACTTTCACCAATATTTCACTAGATTGCATGAGTATGTTAACGACCTTGGTTCGTGGGGTTATCAATATGGTGTACGGGAGATGTGTGTTTGCATATTTGATGGGATGAATGCTGAAACACGGAATCTTGCTGAGTCCATGAGTAATGGAGGCCTATTGGATATGGGACTCTTTGAGATTTGGGATTTTTTCTACAACATGAGTCGACAGGTTGAGCGGGAAGTATCAATCCGAACTCTCACACAAGTGTTGCAGCAGTTGGAAGAAGGAAAAATGAGCCGAATCGAAAAATTGGAGGAAGAAATGAGTCGCTGTAAAAACTTGGAGGAACAGATGAGCCAACTCATTCAAATTTTAAGTGAAAAAGGTGAGAAAGAAAGGAGCTTCGAAGAAGAAGAGGAGGAATTGGTTGCAAACAACAATAGTGTCTTCGACGATGGAGAAGAGGGTCTAGTGCTTCCTGAGTTGGAATCTCATGAGTCGACGCATGAGGTTACATGTGATGTGTCTCCTACTCCATCTGCAACATCCATTCTGAGCTTTCCTATTGATGAACCAGGTCCAGAGCCATCAGCTGAGGCTCAAGAGGTAATAGAGGTAAGCTTTTGCAATTTGAAAGGTAATGGTGATTGTGTTGATCCTTTTGATTGCTATTTTGACAAGCCATCAGCGGAACTGTGTTGGTGGTATCATATTCCTACAGGAGAGAGTCATGCTAGACTCTTTGATAGATTGAAAGGGTTCTTGAGTTCCACATTTTATGCTTTCAATTTATTGTGTTATGATGTCTTTTGTAAGATGTGTGCACAGGAATATGATAGGCTACTGAGGGCCTTGACGATGTCTGATAGCTATGATCTTGAGATTGAAAATAAGTCAAGTCAATGACATTAAAGAAAGGCGCTTCTCGGGAGGCAACCTGAGGTAAGGTTTTAATTTAGTTATTTCAATTCCTAGTTAGCTAGTTTTCTTTTCAATAAATTAGGTTTCTCATTAGGCATTAGATAGTTGTTTTTGGTTTGGGATAGACTAAGCTTTCAGGAAAGGCCGCCGCAATGCTCAGATCTAACTTATTTGTCAGCGATGTCATGATCCTACTCTTCCACCACATTGTGAGTATTTCATTCATCTCTTCCTCTATGTTTTTATTTTTTTGTCTTTTATGTTTCATTGAGGACAATGAAAGTTTTAAGTGTGGGGGAGGGATTACATTGCATATAGATAGAGTTTGTATATCATGTTTACTTATGTTATCATGTTTATTTATGTTGTCATATTTATTTTTATTCATATACTGCATTTGAAAAAAAAAATCATCCAAAAATATCATGCATTGCATTTAAGTGTTATTAACGATACCCATCTTGGTTTAGTTTGTCCTCTAATTTATTTTTATGATCTTAATGCACAAATCCCATGATTTGATTGAATTGCTTGAAAATGATTTTTGGAGCATGATTTGAGAATATAATTGAGCAAGTATGATTCATAGTTGAGGTTTAATTGAAATCTAAAAAAAAACATAACCTTTGTGAGTTTATTTTGGCCTTATAGGGACTTTACATATCATTCCCTTTTGCTTTTATTGTGTGATTATACTCTCCATATGCTTCTTATTTCAATACCGTATTGCACATGTTTGTTGCTTGTGAATTTCAAATGATTGAGGCATGTTTTCTTTAGTCGTATTACACCTTATCTACCATTTGCATTATCCTTTGCTTGAAGCCCATCTGAGCCTTACAGCCTATTCTTTTTGATAGCTCCACAAAACTATATCATAGCCAATGATTAGCCTGATCCTATCCGGGAATTAGGAGGAGAATTGGGGAAAAATCTTTATGTTGGAGTTGCTTTGAGTGGAGATGATATATGTATGGTTGTGCATTGCGAGAGGCATAGCCAAAATAAGGTAACCCTTCTTGCATAATAGAGATGACTTATTACTAGGGGCCTAAGGAGGATAAAATTCACTTAGGAGTAAAAGTCTAGTAAGCTTGGACCTAGGGAGGATAAAATTCACCTAGGGGCAAAAGTAAGCATAAAAGAAAAGAAGTCATCATAATGAAAAAAAATGCATGAGTTGTATGGCTATTGAAATCGAAGAGTTTATTGTTATGTAATGGAGTGTATGTTATTGGAATGGTTTGCAAAGTATGGAAGTTTTGGTGTTGTTCTGGTTGGTTGTTGTTCCTTTTTCCCGGATTTTTAGCACCACAAGCCTAAATATTTCTCGTGCCTTATGTTCCTACCAAATCCCCATTACAACCTTATAAAAGTCCTCATGATGTTTTTTGCAAGTGATGACTTTACGGTGTATAGAGCATTTTGGATTGAGTTGAGAGTTGGACTTTAAAGCCTAAACACATGAGAGCTTGAGTGAAACACATTATCCCGGTGAGGTTGGATTAAATTTTCTTTTACTATTGGATCGCTCATATATTTGCTAGGATATTTGTTCTCTTATTCATGGGTCTTATTGCTTGATGTTGCTTTTCTAAAACAATAGCATGAAGATCTTATTTGTGGGATGATTAATTCTATATTTGTTTTTCATTGCTTGAGGACAAGCAAAAGCTTAAGTGTGGGGGAGTTTGATAGCATGCATTTAGGTAGGCATAATAGGTTGCATTTAGCTTAGTTAAGATGCATATCATGCATGATTTAAGTAGAATTTGCATATTTGCTTTCTATGTTGGTGGAGTCGGAATCTACACGTTTTTATTGATTATTTTAGGTAATTGTGGATCCGAGAAGGATAAATGGGTTGATAACGCATTGGATGAGAATGTCTAGTTGATCGAAGAAGCTTACATGAAGATATCAAGAGGTCCTGAGAAGAAGAAGCGAACCTAAACGAAGAACAAGTCTGCAGAAGTTGTCGCCAGACATGCTGAACTTGTTTTGCACTTTCTGGAGGCCTCGGTTGTCCGATCGACTATTATGACCATACGTTGGAAAGCTCTTTCAGATAGCTACAACTTTCATGTTGACGTCGAGAGCTGATTCAGGACGGATTTTCCGTGAAAGACCAATGCAGCGGCCGCCGCATGGTGTGCAGCGGCCGCCGCCAGGGACGAGGCAAAAATAAATCTGATGCTGCGGCCGCAGCATACATGCGGCGGCCGCCGCATCTGCCGTCAGCGCATAACGCGTCATTTTGATTAAAAAAACCCTAGATGCTTTTTAGTTTTTGTTTATGGCCGACTTTGGGATCTTTAATAAGGCCACTTTTTAGTTATTTTTGGATCACTTCTATTCTATTCCACGTTCTATCAGACAATTAGAGAGAGAGCGATGTTCGCCATGGGAGACTAAACTCTTTTCGTTCTACTTGCAATTTGAAGCTTTATTTGGTTTGATTGTGAGTTTCTGAATCTTGTCTCTTGTTTCCTATATTGAATGCTTCAACTTCTTTGTACTTGATTGTTTATTGTTTTGTTCTATCTTGTCTGGCCAACTTGTTAGATCAATTCAATTGCTAGGGTTTTGTAGATTCCTGATTGCGAACCTTAACCCAAGTAGCAAACTTATCTCTTTATGGCTGATTGAACTAATTGGATGGGTAGGAAGTTGGATGTGTTGTTAAATCCCTCTTTAGGGACTGCAAATACCTTGATTAATCTCTGAACTTAAAGCTATCAATTGGGTTAAATCCTTCTTTAGGGACTGTTCGATTGATAAGGGTTTCTAGGACTGATTGGACTAGTAACTATATTAGGTCGGGACAAGGGCATTCATAGGAAAACTAAAAGGACAAGAGGAAGTTACAATATCAATTCAACCAAATAAAGTGGATAATTGTAGGTAGAGCGATTATCTCTAAATTGTGTTGCATCAATTTGTTTTTATTTTATTTTATTTTATTTTCAATCTCAATCAACCAAAACCCCCCTTTCTACTAATTGGTAAATACACATTGCTGAGAAATACTTGATTCTCTGTGGGATCGACCTTTTACTTACTTGCTATACTAGTTTGTAGGTTTGAGTTTTATTTTGATACGGTTTATGCGACTAAAAATCGTCCATCAGACGTAGTGGCAATCTTTTGGCACATTCGATTGCGAGACTTGTCCCACCGAATGGGGTTGATCATATATATTTGGATTCGTTTCCGCAATGGATTATTTACCTTGCGGATATCGATCTTATTTAATTAATGGAGCCACCTTTTATTAAAAAAAAAAAGTTGAAAAAAAAAATGTATCAGGTTGAATCAAATTCCAAACATCAGATACATTTTTCATTTCCAAACGGATCAGATTTGTAAAATATCACTCTTGGTCTCATAAATTGACCAATATATCACCTAGTGTGAATTACAATGGGAAAAAAATGCAAGGTGAATCTCAACTATTCAAAGAAGTTGCCAATGGGAAATCATTGTTGACATCAACCTAAGGCTAAGCATTAACTTGCACCATTCCCAGGTTTACTATCTCTATGATGGCCAGATCACAGTGTTCAACACACACCTCTGTAGGATAAGCTTTCCATGTCATACCAACCCGACACGACCCTGACCGACCATCATATATCATCAAGCAGTTGATAATCTCGGTTCTTTAATTCACAACCCCCTTAGGTACTATGAATCCTTTGTGTACGCGCTGCCAGGAACTTTGACTAGAAGAAAATCATCGTCGTCCTCTTCATCTAGATTTGTTGCTGGTATAAGACTCGACGAGCTTTGGCCCTGGAAACAATGGTCTTGTTAAATCAGTCACTAGTATGTGCAAGGAAGACGGACTAGCAATACTTTGTGGATTTACATGGTGCTGAATATCCGGGGACTGCGTTTTACGAGGAATTGGAAAGCGTACCTTAGACTTGGCACAGGATCGTTTACTTTTGCGAGCACTTCTGCCCATGAGCTTCGCGATAGCCTCTTTAAGTTGCCTCCTGGCAAGCTTCCTTTCGGCACATTGTGCAGAAGTAACATCAGCGTGACATGCAAAACACAATGTTCTGAGGTTTTCCACCCTACACTCACCTGAAAATCGCAAACACAAATGTGAGAGCTCTACTCTGAACATAGACACTTCCAAGCACATTTTTTTCCTGACCTAGTGATTGGAACTGACCAAATTTTCATACTGAATCACTGGGTGCAGCAAAAGAAACATATGAAGTTTATTGATGAATCCCTAGATTATAAGAGCATGGACAGAGACTAGAGTTTCAAAGAGACACTGCATGATCCACCAGTCAACGAGAAACCTTTGTTTCACAAAACAGGCAACTAATGAATCAAAAGAAGGTATTATTGGAGAAGCAGCAAACCTCCTCCTTGGTAGACAGGTACGAAATGGTCAGCATGCCAGGCATTGCCTTCAGTTGGTTCAGCAACAAGCTTATCCAGCCTACAAAGCATATCAGCGGTATGAGCAATGATCTGGAAGCAAAATAAAATTGCTAATTTATAATTGCCACAGTAACATTGTGAAAATAATGATGGTTCATGTCTGCTATATGAATTTCGGATAGGTGAAGGCAATGCATCCACTATTCTTACCGATACGGGTAAAACCTAGATAGAAAATGGCCATAGATTATTACAATCAATAGTGTTATATTGTTAAATCGTAAAAACATGGTGGTCAACACTTACAATTTCTTACGCTTGGCCAAATTTGGCGCAACTCTTTTGACATACTCCACACGTTTTTCAAGAGTTAAAGGTCTCAAGTGCAAGACAAGTTTGTGGCAGTCCAATTGGCAGTTTGTGCAAACACCACGCTCGATTTTAAACAGTTCCTGAAAACAAATGTCAGGATGACTTCTCAGGGATGGTTAATACAGGAAAGTAAAACTTCAAGGATCTAAATAACTAGATGACAAGATTAAAAGCTCAGAAAAAATAAATACAACATTGTATCCTAACTAAAAGAAAGAGGTAAATTGATAATGTGTTATGCAATTTGCTTTAGGTCCTTACGAGACGGAGAAATTTGTTGCTACTCCGTGAGCGGTATTCTTCAGAACAGAGCAAATTACAGAAGAGATCCTCGAAGAATTCCGGTCTCGTGGCATTGGAGCTCCTAAACATGGGGGTGGGGGGTTGTTATTAGCAAGTAGGGCACATCAACTTGTTCCAGAACACAATCATATATTTGTTTACAGTACAGTACAGGCAAGTATATCAAACCCACAAAATTTATATCACAAGTAATTTATTTTGTGCTTGCTAGATCATAAGAAAAAATGTCTGTGCTTACTTGCAGGGATTTTGACAAAGTTTACAAAGGGGTTCCTCCGTTGTGGACCAAGCCTGCATGTATACTTTGTCCCTTTTCCTGTTACCAACAAGCGAGACCTGCTTCCACACTGCACCTGGTGGTAAAGGAAGGCTTATCTCACACAAGGGTGTATTTCGCCTCCTACTTCCACCTTTGAGTAATCCCTGTTTACGAGGAAGGAGAATGGGGACATTAAGAAAGCTATCTGTGGTGATTTTGTATCATGGCAGGGAGTTCAAATCTGCAAAAGCATTGAACAAACCTTGTCATCATGGTTGGCACTTTCACACAAATATGAAAGTTCAGCAGATAAAGGCAGTTGAAGAGGCTTCCCAAATAATTTCCTCCTGTCCACGCGTCTCAAGTTATTCCACTCATCGATGAAGACAAGAAGAGCATCCCGACAAGCTGGATTTTCCTTGATGAATGCAGAGACATATTTGCCAGATTCAGATTCAGAAATAATCTCCTCAGGCCGAAAATTCTCAGATATTGGTCTTGGTCTTGAGTCGACTCCTGGGATGCAAGTCCATAGGTGGATTCTACCAGTGTACGGGCTCACCTAACAAAAACAGAAAATATCACAACAACTTTCAATTCAAGCCAACAGAAGCTAGAAAAATTAATAAAACATAAAATCAAGATTAAGAGGGGAGAAAGTAGAATATAAAAAGCACTTCTTAATAAATCGGGACCAGTACATTGAACATGCAAATTAGCGACTCAATTCCGCACATGTCAAGTGTAAGGATTTCAGTAGATGTGCTATTATAGCACTAGCTTTAGTACCCGCGCCTTGTGCGGCTCTTTTTCATATAATATGTTTATATTTATGAAATGATTGTAATGGTAAAATGATCACAAAAGATTATATGTTTTTATTCAAAAAAATCAATCGGATAAGAATTAGAAAATAATGAATTAATTAATTACTTATTTAAAAAAATTAATTTGATTTATAATAATTATGAAAAAAAGATTTGATTATAACTAATGTATCTATACTAATGGCGAATGTGCCACATGGAGGAGGTGAGTTCTCCTTTAGTAAATAGTAACTGAGGTTTGATAGGTGTTATAGATACATTTGTTGAATAGAGAATCTTGATAAATATTTTTTGTGAATTAGAATGTAAAGCTTATTATTTTAAATATTTATAAGAAACATAAATTTGAAATAGTATGGTTAGGAATTAGGATCCGATTATTATAAAGTAATCCTCCATAGAGTTTTTTTTTTAATCTCAGTTATAATTAATAGTCCAACCTTATGAAATACACTAATTTTTAGCATTATATTTTGACTATATATATTTCAATATTACATATTTAAAATAAATTCAAGTAAAATACATAATTAACTCAAAACAAAATAAAAATCAAAGGTAATTGTTTGAAAAAAGTCAATTGTAAAAATAGACCAACTTAAAAGATTAGTTATAATAATAGGTAGTCTAACTTTACACCCCCTATAACAAAATGACTTGTAAGGTAAATGATCACAAAAGATTATATGTTTTTTATTCAAAAAAATCAATCGGATAAGAATTAGAAAACAAATGAATTAATTAATTACTTATTCAAAAAAAGTGATTTGATTTATAATAAATAAATAAATATAAAAAAAGATTTAATTATAACTAATGTACCTATACTAACGGAGAAGGTGCCACATGACGTAGGTGACTTCTCCTTAAATAAATAAATAAATAAATAAATAAAGATTTAATTATAACTAATGTACCTATACTAAAGGAGAAGGTGCCACATGGCGTAGGTGACTTCTCCTTTCGTATATAGTATTGATGACTCTGTTTATTTCACTTTCAAGTTTCTTTTGAAGGAGCAAGCCTGATACCCTTGTTTTGTTGACCCATTGTTTAGGAGAAAGGTATATTGTAGGTGATAACTTTTTCAATTGATCTCACTGCATAATTTTCACAAAACAAGATGAAATACAGTTGAAATAGCTGGGCATGTCTGATACACTGATACGAACCTAGGGAAGGCTGATTGATTAGTATAATTAGGTTATTCTAGTTAAGTATTTTATTTATGCAGTTGTTTATTTATGCAGTTGAGTCAGTTTTAGCTAAGAATTAGTCAAAGTTAGTTTCCTTCAATTGTAGTGCTTTAGTAGTTAGTGGGTTTAGTGGGTAGTTATGGGGCAGTTTCTGCAGTAGCCTATTTAAGTCTTAGTTAGGGTTATTTGTAAAGGGGAAGTTTATTAATCAATTGAGTCACAAAAGTGGGATATTTCTCCTGCACAAATTGTCCTCTTGGTAGTTGCCTAGAGTGGTTTTCCTCTTGCAAACCAATTGCTTGAGTGGTGTCCTGTGTACGAGTCCTTCGTACTCAGTGGAATCTATCAATTTGGTATCAGAGCCGTTCATCCTCATGGCTAATACACGTTCTTCCGCCACCAATCCTTCCCATAACAACCCGCCGCCACCACCACCACCACCGCCACCTCCTCCCCCAGCCGACACTCTCCAGGAACTTATTTCGGCAATTCGAACATTGTCCGATAGGGTTTCCACCATGCCGAATCCAACCCATCCCCTTGATGGTAACCCAGGGAGTTCTCATCAAGGCCAGCCGAGAGGTTCCCGAGCCCCACCTCATGAGCGACGCCGGTTCCAAGGGTGGGCAGAGCCTGAAGATGAAGATGACGACCGCCGTAGTTTTCACTCGGATCGGAAACCGCGAGCCAAGATTGTTTTCCCCAAATTCGAAGGGGGTGATCCTCGTGGATGGGTGCTCAAAGCAGAAAAATATTTCCGCTACTTCCGAATTGCGGATGATATGAAGGTAGAAGTTGCGGCTATGCATTTGGAGGGCGATGCCCTAGATCTCTACGCTTGGACTAATGGGGACGGCCAACTGATGTTCTGGGAGGACCTGGTGCGAGTCTTCCAGGAGAACTATCGTCCTCCAGAGTTTCAGAATCCTGACGAATTTCTCTCTACAATCAAACAGACGGGGACAGTGGCTGAGTACCGCCATGAGTTTGCCCGGAGAGTTGCTAGGGTACGAGATTGGCCGGACCATTGCCTTCTCGGTGTGTTCCTGACTGGGCTTCGAGATGATCTGAAAACGGAGGTGCGGACTCAGAAGCCACGTTCTGTTTTCCAAGCTGCCAGCCTTGCTTTGGAGTATGAAGCCAAGTTGGGCCAAACTCAAGGCCCACCCCAACCTTCTTTCTCTCATAGGCCCACTCCTCCTCACGAACCATCTTCTAAACCTAGTTTCCACCACTGGCCAAACTCAAACACCGTCGATCAGCAATCCCCTGCCATTCCTTCCCACAGTAACCTTCGCACCCAAGCCTCCGCGCCCAAGCCAGAGGAGAATGAGAGGTGGTTGCGTCGGGAGAAGGGGTTATGCTATAGATGTGGTGACAAATTTGTTCCAGGCCATCAGTGCAGAAAGTCCCTGTCAACATTGGAAGGTGTGGCCGACGTTGGTGATTCCGGTTTCAACCCCACTGATGCAGAGGTCCAGTTTTACGGTCTGGAGGAGAAGTTAAGGGCACGGCTTCAATTTCCTTTCATCAAATTTCGGATCAGCATCACACTTCCACCATGAAGGTCTACGGATCATTACAACACCGCCGAGTCCTAGTCTTGGTGGACAGTGGTTCAACCCACAATTTCATCTCCAACAAACTCGTCGAGGAGTTGGCACTGCCCACTGAAAGTGTCCCCCGGTTTGGAGTCACAATTGGCAATGGAGAGGTCTTACCTTGCAATCAAGTATGTCCGGGCGTGCCAATTCAATTCCCTGGACTCATCATCAAGGAAGATTTCCACCCATTCCTCTTGGGTGGGGCTGATTTGGTTTTAGGGATCAAATGGCTCGCAACATTGAACACAGTCATAGCAAATTGGAAGGATAGGTTCTTTGTTTTCAAGTACAAGGGGAAGAAGTATAGGCTGCAAGGAATCCCTCCTCCAAACTCTGACAGCCTCAACACTCTCCAGCTCCATTCAACGAGCCATTACCCCCCGTTGCTCATGGACGACACTGAAATTGCGGATCGACTTGAGGACAAGTCGATTTTTCAGGGGGGGTGTAATGATACGAACCTAGGGAAGGCTGATTGATTAGTATAATTAGGTTATTCTAGTTAAGTATTTTATTTATGCAGTTGTTTATTTATGCAGTTGAGTCAGTTTTAGCTAAGAATTAGTCAAAGTTAGTTTCCTTCAATTGTAGTGCTTTAGTAGTTAGTGGGTTTAGTGGGTAGTTATGGGGCAGTTTCTGCAGTAGCCTATTTAAGTCTTAGTTAGGGTTATTTGTAAAGGGGGAAGTTTATTAATCAATTGAGTCACAAAAGTGGGATATTTCTCCTGCACAAATTGTCCTCTTGGTAGTTGCCTAGAGTGGTTTTCCTCTTGCAAACCAATTGCTTGAGTGGTGTCCTGTGTACGAGTCCTTCGTACTCAGTGGAATCTATCATACACACGCTCTCTTTGTGAGGGAATGCAAAGGGTATTATAGTCTTTAAGCAAGGTACACAAATTGGTTTCTCTCTGTCTCCCTCTATCCCACCTCCACTGAGAATGACTTTAATTATTTCTGAATTTATCGCTTACTTGGATATAATCATCAATTAAAAACAATTATAAGCACCAATGCCTATATCTTACCTCAAAACGAAGATTATCTGACTGGATGGAGCTAGCTGCTGCAGATGGTTCATCAGGCTTGTTATCAAGTTCCTTTTGTGTTCCATGCACTATTTCTTCGTAAGCCTGCATTATGCATTAATTTTGAAATGCAAAAGGGGGGAAAAACACTTGAGTGCAAGAGCACTTCTGAAGTTTCCTTTTCCATTTGGAAACCGCACTTTCACACAGTAGCATGTTAAATTTAGGTCTTCTAATTACCTTATCAGAATCATTTTTCGCTTCACCCTCCATCATGAAGCCCTGTGGAGATTTCTTCTCAATCATCATTGCACCAGAAGCAGAATTCGGAGTTTCACAATTACTTCTATCCGTGTTCTCTGATTTCCCTAAATAAGAAACACTATCAACCTGCAAGTTCATGCATAGAAACAGTCAAGTTAGAAAACAAAGTCAAAAGAAAATAGAATGTACCAAAAGGTGCTTATGATCGAACCAAGAACAAGAGTAAGCATAACTGTTGGAGAACACGGACCTAATTGAGACGCTACTTTTTGGTCAACCTATAATAGACGTTCTAGAAGGAAGCCAAGGAATTCATGTAATAAAGTTGGACTTCATATTACACATTGACAAATAATATATAGGATTCATGGGTCAAAGAAGAGGATGTTAAAATGGTTTTGCCATGATATTCTGAGCTTCATATAAGATTTTGCTGATAAATGAATGTAGTAGAAAAGAGGCAGAGAAGCACCTCTAGTTCTGGTATTGCATCATACTTGCCATTAGTTGTTGATGATACACGGAATAGACTCTTGTTTAACTTCTGCCAGCGCGATTCATCAGAAGTTTCCTATAATATAAGAAAGCATCAGAAAAAGCGGGAACTTGCAAGCATTAAAGGGAAGAAAGCATATGGAGTGAAGGAAGAGAAGAAACACAAACCATTGCACAGAAAATATAAATATTGACTGCTTTTGTCTGGCCTCGCCTATGTGACCTATCCTCAGCCTGAAGTTAGATAAAAAGTAATAGCACATGAGTCTTTACAAAAATGGAAATTTGATCACTCTATTTCAAATTATGAACTAACCTTTTCCAGAGCATCATGTGTTTCTTTCAGATAAACGATAAAAGTTTTATGACGAAAAGAGTGCATCACGAGAAAATTAACATAATTCATATAGCAACAGCATAAAGATCCATAGAAGCGTTGCTCTTGAATTAAGGATGGCAAATAGATTATCAAACACACCTGAAGCAATGAAGTTGGTTCCTTGGGGAGCTCAACAAAGACAACACTTTGAGCCACAGAAAGATCAAGCCCTGCATACCCAACTTTAATTCCGATCATTGCAACCTTGACCTGAAGGGAAGAAAAGGCCAAAATCATAAACAAGAAACAAAATGCAAAAAAAAGTAACAGGGTAATAACTTGATTAAAGACAAATGAAAAACTATAGCTTACTCCAATAATGTAAAATTCTGTCTGCTTCTGCTTTAGTCCATGCAAATTAAAGCAGAAGGGGAATAAAAACAGGCAAGCACAAATAAAAAGTTTTACCGTTACAAATAGTAGTGTCTTGCTCAAATGCAAACAAACCACTAACTCTAATTTCTTGTATTTTCGACACAGCTATGATTTCTTATATTGTTTAGTATCTGATCCTATCATTTTCAATATCAGAAGGAACAAGATCATGAAATGATGTTCTATATCTATTTACTACAAAAAACCAAAATCAGATATAGAAAGTGTAATGAACAACAACATTTGCATTCAGTTAACCAAGTGTAGTTATTTCTTTTCAAGCTACATAAAGGGAACTAAGAATTTTGCTAGTAAAATGTGAACTGAAACCCTTCTGACAGATATACATATAAGATATTGGGACAAGGGTAAAGCCGTAGAGAAAATACGTGCCTCTTTTGATGACTGAAAAGCCTTAACAGCAGACTGCCGATCCACATCAAGTGTCCTTCCATCAATGCGGACAAATCCAATGCCTTTGTCACAGAAGAATTCCTAGAAATTATTTTTAGGGTTAACAAGTGATAGTGGTGGAGATCACCAAATTTTAAGCAATAACACCAATGCCTCACCCACCTGAGCAAAACAAAAACTCAAAATGAAATTTGGCAAAAATAATGAAGCAAAGAGGCAAGTGCAGAGAGTAAGTATGGTTTAGCCTATCCTCTAACAGAAGTGTATTTGTGATATGAATGTAATGCATGATCAAATTGAAGAATTCGGAAAATCTGGATGTTTGACTATCCTTTAACTGACATCTAATATCTGGGCATTATACGTCCTCCAAAGCAATATTAGAATTAGCTGTCCTAGATATAGTCAAGTTTCTATTTTATGACTATCCTTTAACTAACATCTAATATTTGGGCATTCTCATTCTCGTTTTCTTTCTCCATGCTTATATTTTGCCTACTCTCTTCCAGTCTTCCTCTTTTTTCATGTCTTTTCTCCTTGCTCTCAAAAACTAGTTCTGCAAAAGCTACTCCATAATATAACGGTAAGAAACTTCAAAAGAAGGGTAGCATACATACTCCGATCACATAACCCCTCTCTTACCATTAGTTAAAAGCCTGGCAACTCAATATTACCTCACTCCTAAGCCCTAAGGGCAATAGCACATTCTATAAACCAATTAAACATCGATGTTAAATTTTGACACGAGTTAAATCAAAGGAGAAGCCATTATACAAATGAACGTGATGTAAATCCAGAAATGACGATAGAACTTTCAAATGTATCGAGACTTGAAAGCCAATAACTGGTATGGCACCAATCTATTCTCACCTGTACTTTATCAAGAACAATGTGGTGATGTGCAAATATTATCATTTTATGGCCACTAGAATTCATGTCAGCATTTTCCATTTCATCAACTTTGGTAATAATTGAGTGAAGGGAAAGCCACTCAAGAAACCCAGGGACCTTTGCAATACCAAGCTCTTGAGGAGAGAGCTTCTTTGAACTTCTGTGATCTCCTGCATCTGAGAAAACGGAGAACAAAATGCTGTCAAAATTAGAAACCAATTGATCATAATTGTTAAGGCAAACAATCATTCTTTGAGAAAACCTATCCAGTACAACCTTCTACAGCCAGTGTGGGCATTGGCAAAAAGACAACAGGGATAAAAAAAATAATAGAAGCGGAATGTGAATGCTCAGAACGCTGCTTAGATTCACTTGATAACATTGCAATCAAAAGAGAGAACTCCAATGAACAATCTTGGATATTAGCTGCCCTGTACATTTTTTATCATGAGATAAATCAGAGATGGTATCCAAGTCAGCTTTAAGAACTTTTTGGAAAAGGCGTTTCTCATTTGTGCCAAATGCAGCATTTGTTTTTATGTACAAAAACTGCAAAGTTGTGTATATATGCCAGTTGTTGTCATCAGACAAAAATGATAAATGGGGTGAACAGACTCCCCTAAACTAATGTGAACAGTGAAAATGCAAATTTGGCATGTAGCACTCTTCACTGTTCAGCTTTGAGATATCTTTTCTCTCAGCTCATGTAGAAGCAACAGATAGGAACAAAGTCAAGTACGCAATTTGACTTAAAGACCTTAATTTTTGCCAAAATAGAACTTCAGAATTAGACGACATGACATGAAGTTTGATACAAAACAGAACAAGGATAAAAATATATTATTTCATGTTCCATGTTAAAGGACCAAAAATATACCATCTGCTTTATCAGAAATATCCGAAGGCCTATCTTCTTTGCCATCACCAATCCCAGCCAAACCATCCTGCTTTGCAATAGCATCCTTTGCTAATTTAATATCTGATTTACTCAATGATAGTCTGATGATTTGTCTACGTTTCGGAGGCAACTGAACAAGCAAATTCTCTTTCAAACGTCTAATCTACATGAAGCAGACAAGAAAATTATTGGTTAAATCAAGTTGAGTCAATATAATTAAGTTTGTATATGACTTTATAGGAACTGACTATATAATACAATATGCATCAGCAACAAAGGAGTTTTTACTTTAAGGAATAAAATAGAACATGAAAGCTAACCATCTTGGTAGATTGTATGAATATGGTTAATGGTCAATACATGCAGTAACTGTCTTTCTTTAATACTCCCAACTGCTTAGTACAGTGGTAAATAATTTGAAGATACAGAATGTAAACTTAAACCAAAGAGGTTTTATTTTTCGCAACAACCCTTTATTATTATTATTAGCCTTTCTTTAATATTTGGTTTAAACTTCGCATCAAAACTGGGGTATCATGTTAGAGCTGAAGAGGGAGGCATCAATATCGAAAATCAAAGTGTGGTGCAAGACAAGAGCAAACCATAACAGTTTGACGAAGTAAAACATTCAACTCCTGCAAACGGCGGCCTCGTGAGAAGTCCTGTAATTAGTGAAAACTTGTTATATGATTAGTCAACATTCCATGTAAACTTGTAATTTAATCATATTCATAACATCAGACTTCAATATTCTCTCAACATATTGACAACAAAATAGGAGGCAAAACTGGAGGGCTCCCTCAGATCGAGAAATAGGGAATATTGCTGAATAATCCTGTTGGACTGGTGAAGCATCAGTTTAGCACCAACAATATCAGTTCAAGACCCTTTATTTGCCCTTTTTTCTGAGTATACCCAATCCATTTGACACAAAGGTGTGAGTAGCAAGTACACCCTTTTGCATTAATGTTTAGTGATGTTGCAGTGAGGAGATCAAAAGTAGTAGCAATAGCTTGGGTTTCTTCGGCAGTTCATGTATTAAATACCATGAACATTAATTTTTTTAATAAATTGGGCCAATTTTAGGCTGGATCCATTGCAATCCAGTTAGCTCACAGCTGCATTGGTTCAAAATTGGTTCAGAAACATTTGATTACCTATGCATCAGTAGGTTCAAGGGAGACATTCACTACGAATAGATATTTGGTCCTCTTCCTGGTTGAACCAGCTAGTCTGACCTAGTTCTCTAAACTATGGTAAGAAGTAATGATAAATCACAGGCGTAATATGCTACCAAGTGCCAACTCATCAAAATAACAATTACATCAGCAGAGGAGGACATAAATCAAAGGGCAATGCCAGGGATGCAGAGCAGTGTACAGTAACATTAAATGGGCTGTACACTTGCCTTGAAAGATCAACTTCACACACAAGGATGAAAATAAAATCTGAAATTAGGTATGTTTGGTATAAAAAAAACCTGGTTTTATTTGTATTCCTAAGAAAAAAAATACACTCAGAACAATTATAACTAGTTTTAAAATAAAACCTATTTTTCAACTTCAATCGCCTACATGCCACTTCTATTACGGAAAGATCTTACCTGGTAAGTTTTTCCTTGAAAATCTTCAACCTTGGTGATATCGCAATAAGTTTTGGCAAACTCATACTTGGTCATTCCCAGCAAACCTGGCCTAAACAACAAAGTATTAAATGAAGCCCTTACAACAAGTAGATGTCTGGTCAAACATTTGAGATTCTGGAAACAGCTCACCATAATATATTTATCTGATGGTATATGTCAAATGGCCTATTATCACCAAGAAAAAACATCATCAATATTAACATCCAGGAGGATGGATTCAAATATAGCAGCTTCATAAGGTTCAAAACACGAAAGGTTCCAATAAGCAAAAACAACAGAAAAACTGTCAAGGATTAGTTATCGGTATAAATAAATTAAATAAATTAAAGAACCCCGGAATGGCCGCTCTTTATTTACCAACTCAAGGTATAAATAAATTAAATAATGCTTATAGTATGACCTTGACAAGGAAGGGGTTCCTGAAAGTAGAATAACATGTTTGACTTTGGTTGCCACATCAAGGACAGATTTTATCTGTAAATAGAAGAAAGAGAAATTATTAGAATTTGTGAAGCATTTGCTTCACGTTTTATAAGTATTAGGGGCGGATGAATAAACATGCAGTAATTATCCTCAAAAGACATGAAAGAGCCACTAAAGAACATTTCTAAGGAAGAAAGAAATGTTGTGTTCAATTATATAGGAAAAAACATTTAAAAAAAAAGGCAAAAAGCGTTCAGCTGACTATTCCAACACATTTAGGCCAGTCATATCCTTAACATTTTCATTTGGGGTAGTATGGGGATGACAGCTGTGAAGGAAATACTTAGAATATTCTTCCAAATACTACTTTCTCAAGATGAATAAACATTAAAATCTAACAAAATTGATTCATGATTTTGGGTGTGTGTGTGTTGTGGGAGGGGGGGGGGGGGAATGGGGTGGGTTGTATATAAACCTAGGAAAATAAAACCAGTGAAAAGGAAAAGTTGATCTTTAACCACATTGTGAACCAACCCAACTGGATATTCACATAGAATGCCTTGAAATTTAACAGGCAAAAACATGTGCTCTTCCTAGTTCCTACATCTAAAAGAACTTTAAAGGGACTTCCATCAACTTCAAAGCAAGATTCATACATGATAGCCTGTGATTTGATTGCTAAATTCGCCTTCCAGCTTAATAAAAGGCTCGGGAGACAAATGTAGAATATGGTAGATGCCAAAAAGTTAACACCTTCATCATTCCGAATCTCTATCCATAATTCCATACAGTGTTAACCATCATGTAGCAAGGAAACATTACAATATATGTACTTATCTTCACTATAAAGTTCACAACTTATATAAGACATAAAAAGCATAAATAGGGCTATTCATCAGGTTAAACACATGTTTGCCATGCTAGAGTACGAATATAGGTGACATACTTTACCTCTCCAACTTCTACTTTCTTCTTCGTACATCGGACATGGTGTGATTCATCAACTATCAAGACAGCCCACTCCAATTCCAGCATACTCTTTTGCAATCGAGAAAGCATGGTGTATGATATCACCACAACTTTTGGAAATCTTGTCAAGTTAGCAGGATTGTTTATATGCCCGAAGACTGAAAACAAATAAACAGATAATGAATGATAGAGCAATGACACAAACCCTGAGAATAGAAAACACCAAGGTGTTCAAGAGTAAAATAAATGTTAAAAATAACAAATTTTATAAGCAAAGTAAACATCCATGTCTAAAGATGGAAGCGGAGGAGGGATTTGGAGCTTTGCGAAGCCCAGCCTGCATAGCCTGTTATGTTTTTTTCACTTGTGTTTGCATAAATATATTTTTATAAAAAGATACTCCCTCCATCTCAAAATATTTGCCACTTTTTACAATAACCATGTGGAAAAAGTAAGTGACAAATACTTTGAGACGGAGGGAGTATTAGAATAACAATGGCACAATGCTCTAGAACGAAATGTACCATTTACGTGCTTAGCATTAGCCATTAGGGGATGTCTCAAGGATCCATAATCGCATTACCTTCGGGCTTCAACTTATGCTCTGACCAAGGTGAGACTTGTAAAATATTGACTTCATGGACTAAAATACTTTTAAGCTGTTGAGTTAGTGTAAGCCAGGGTTATTACAGGAAGGGCTACTACTATCTTTACATGAGCATCAGCTTATTCAAAAATTTCTAAGAATATGGTAACTTACAAAACACAAAGGTGCAATTGTGTAACGAAATTTCAGTATATTTTCCAAAATCAACATTTTCGCCCCCACCTCCCCACCCCACCCTACCCCAACACCAAGACAATAAAGTCAATAACCAAACAGAAAAATAAGTAGGGATGAAAGGATGTCAAGGATGATCTTATAAACAATTACCCAGATGAATATCTGATGGCGAACAAGAGGGAAGCCAATGCTCTAGTTCTTCAGCCCATGCATATCGCAGGATAGCAGGGCAAACAACTAGTATTGGCCCTTCATCTGCAAAACAGCTAGCAATGGCAATGGCCTGAAACCAAATCAAATTTCAAGAGAAAAGAAACCTTAAGATTCATTGCAAACAATTGTGAGCATAAAACTTAACACGAGAAAGTATGGTACTAGTAACTGTAGTTTTACCATAAAACTGAATTTAAAATTGATACAATGCTAACATAATAGATTGTGTAGACCATATACTACCTGAAGGGTCTTACCGAGCCCCATTTCATCCGCAATGAGACACCTTCCACCCCTCCGCAAACCAAATCTTAAGCCATCAAACTGGAAAGGAAGCAAAGTATCCAGTAATTTTTTAGGTAGTTTACATATCAACTCTTCAACTCTTTCATTGGGCATATGTTCTGGCCTGCATGGTATCCATCGTTGTGAGCCATATGAATGAGAAAACTTTGCCAGAACATTATAAGTTGTCCAGGGTATTTCTTCAATCTCAATATCCTTGTAGTTCTTCAAACATTTAAGAACAACTTCGTAGTCTCTAAGCTTATAAACAGAAGCCTTCCCACCTCCATGATTTTGTGTGAAATGTGTCGCCAGGACCTGTTAGAAAGAAATATAATTTTAAATTCATTGCACTTAAGTTAAAGTGAAAGCCAATCTCTTCATTCATATTGCCTTTTTCAGTATGCGGTTAAACTCCTTACTGACATTTTTCTCTATTTTTCAAGGTAGACAGCTTATTGACCTACTACATCTAGTTGTCAATAACTTTACAGCACCGACTTTTTCTATATTTTTTAAGGTAGACAGCTTACTGACTTACTACATTCAGTTCAATGAAAAAAACTGAACACGACACTGCTATCTAGCTTTCCTACTGAATTCAGTCCTTGAACTTAAAATAGAACTATTCCAGTTGTCTTTTTCTACCATCAAACAGATGGGAATCCCAAAGGACCAAACCTTATCCTCGTGAATCAATGAAATTGCTATAAACCGTTGTTGATCTTGATCAGAACATCAATTGTCTAACTTACAGCTGACAGATAGGCTACCTATGTTATTTGCAAGCACTCTCAAGGTATCCACAATCCACCCATTACAAAGGCAAATACGGAACCTTGTTCATAAGTTATGGCACTGTTTAGCAAGGCAGGATTTACATCTGCTTAAGATAGCAACTCAGTGACTCACTAGTTCTCTGGAATAGATTTTCAACTTTTTCAACAGGTTCTACACAACATTTGAACAACAAGCTTATTTGGTATCTCAATGAATTCTCAATTTTGAAGTGGCTTATTTTCCTATAATTGCGAGAGTAATTAGTTTGATATTATTCTCTATACCCCCCATAAAAAATCTCATAAGGTTTGCCATAAACTCCCTTAAGTATTGATTGGGAAATCTATGGCTTCATGCTTGAATGAGTGACATATTGAAACCTCATGACAGCATGACACTTGATGAGATTTCACAAACCTCACCGGTTATCGGCTTATGGAACCGAATGAGATTTTTCCAACGCCTTATTTTCAAAATTCCCATACACATTTGTACCAAACAAGCTCTCCTCTCTCAAATCTAAGCTTGCAACCGCAGCTCAAGCCAATAGCAATAACACAAAAGCCCCAAGAACAATTGAGGAAGGAAAAATGGCGATTATAAAGCATCTACAGAGAGAAAATGTCATACATTGGAAAGCCATTGCTCCAATTTAGCGAAGCACACTTCTTCACCTGGATAAGAAAACCCGTCAAGGGCTTCCGGGCAGACGCAGAACGAATCCGGCGAGCAAATTTCAAGACTCAGTCTGAACCTTTCGGGCAAAGGGGCATCTGGGTTTTGTACAGAAACAGCATCAGGGCAGGGAGTCGATGACGGATTCGAAACCGGGGCGGAGGAAAGAGGAGGAAACGGGCGGGAAGGGAGGAGTTTGCGGCACTTGAAGAAATGCGGAACGTCGGAATTTGGGGGTTTGGACGATTGGAGTTGGTGCTGGTCAAGAAATGCTTTGCGCTTGGACAGGGCTCGTAATCGATTGGCTTCAGCCCTTTCCCTTTGCTCCTCCGTGAGCTCCAATGGCGACGGAGGTGAAGGGCGTTCTTCCATGGACGAGAGGGAGAATTTCGAGCGGGCTGAAGGTTGGAAGTTCAAAGCGCAGTTCAATACTCTTTTAAAAGTGGGGGAATGGCTTACCATTTGCCAAAAACGGTAGTAGGGGTATTTTTTCTTTTTTTTTTTTTTGTTTTTTTTTAATACACGGCAAAGATTCGGAAAGGGGTTAAATGACGATTAACCCACCTCCCGATGGTCCCAACGAATAAGATCAAAGACCTCAGCTAGAATGCAGTCAACAACGAAATGCGAAGAGAACCCCAGATGCGCCAACCGATCTGCCACCTTGTTCCCCTCCCTAAAGATGTGCGCGAAGGTGACATGCTCGAACGAACGACAAAGACCCAAGATATCCGATATCAACATCTCGATCTCCCACGGACACTGCCAACAGCCCCGCGGGACGTTGATGATGGTGAGGCAGTCACCTTCAATCTCCAAACGCCCGATCCCCTTTTTGGAAGCTTCAAGGAGGCCACTAATAAGACCATAGCACTTCGTCTGAATAGCTGACACCGACCCATGACTACGGGCACCACATGAGAGAACCCTACCCAAACTATTACGGATAACGAAACCAAAGGCAGCACGATCCAATCTAGTCCGAGCCCCCATTGAAGTTAAGCTTGACATAATCATCTGTAGGCTTTTTCCATCTCACTGCTTTCGGTTTTGTCATTCTCTTTTTTGGTGAAGTAGTTCTTTGAGGATCAATGTCAGCTAGTTGTTCTTCTGTTTGTGCTTTCTTCCACATCTTCCTAAAATGTTTTATATATTTTATACAGTCTTCCATTGATCTTATATCACTGCTGTCAAAAGTTATTCGATTTCTCATTGACCAAATGCCCCGTAGAGCAAAAGCAAGGGTTGATCTTTGTTCCAGGGATAATTGATGGAATATATTCGAGATTATGTCATTGTATGACTTGTTTCTTTTATCGAAGTTCCGGATCATTTGTTCAATCTGCCTATCGAGACTCCCAATAAATGAAAGGGAAATCTGGCATTCAGAAAAGAGTTGAGTGTTATCTTCGTCATAGTGGGAGCACAGTAGGCACTACAGGGGCATATGAATCCCTTTCCCTTGTAATCTAACTTTTGTTGGGGTTCTATTTAGTAGGTTTTTTCATAAGAAATTTTTTATCTTTGGCGGGCAATCGATCTTCCATATCCAATCCAACAGGTCAGGGTGGGACCTTCTAGTACGAGTGACGTAATCGAACGCATTAGCAGTAGAAAACCAACCATTTTTGCTAGCTTTCCAGTATAGCCTATCTTCAATTTCATTTGAGGGTATATAAACGTCTAGAATTTTATCAACAATTTCCATCGGAAGATACAGACTCAACTTATCTTTGTCCAGGTCTTATCCGGTTTTATAAATTTGCCAATGGTCTCCTTCATTTTGAAGCCAGTTATCAGTCCAAAATCTTATAGATTTCCCATTTCCAACTTGCCAGATAAGTCCATCACAAAATTAGTCTTTGATGTCCAATAGTTTTGCCCATTGGCAGGAGGAATTTCCTTTTCGTTGGTAATTCCATATATTCTCGTTTTCGAGGTATTTATGCTTGATAATTTTAACCCATTCATTTTCTGGTTCTGCCATGATTTTCCAAAGCAATTTCATTTGTAATGCTTTGTTCATATCTTTAGTCTTATGAAGTCCGAGTCCTCCTCCTTTTTTTGGCCTGCAAACTTTATCCCACTCGATCAATGGCTTGTATTGGAGATTTTTGTTCCAAAAGAAACATTTGTTGATTCGGTCCAGGTCATTTTGTATGCTTGCAGGAAGCATGAAATTTTGCATAATGTAGCTTGGTTTCGCTGCGAGGTTTGCTTTTACTAGAACCGCTCGTCCTTATTGAGTGAGTTCGTTTGCTCTCCATTTTGTTAATTGGGTCTTTGTTTTCCCAATGACTTCTTCAAAAGTGTCTTTGTTCACTCTACCATTTATGATAGGACATCCAAGATATTTTTCTAAAGCGGCTTGGTTTGTTATTTGTAGGCACGACTGGATCCGTTGTCTGTGTTCGTTCGTAATCCCTTTTGTGGCTTGGAATGCGGATTTTTGAAAATTTACTTTCTGTCTAGAAATATTACAATATTCATCTATGATCTTCTTCACATTTATGCAGGCTTCTTGGGAAGTCTTTGAAAAGATCACAATGTCGTCAGCGAAGGAGAGGAAAGAGACAGTAGGTCCATTTCTCGATGTTTTAAAACCGATGGATTTCCTTGATTGTTCACTTTGTTGCTGTAATTTTCTTGCCCGGATTTCTACACCTAAGATAAATAGGTATGAAGATATAGGATCTCCTTGTCTCAGGCCCCGTTGAGGTCTGAATGTATCAGTTGATTCGTCATTAGGATAGAGAAAGATACAGTCTGGATGCATTCTTTAATCCAGCCACATAATTTCTCGCAAAAACCAAATTTGGTCATGACCGCAAACAGGAAGTCCCAGTTCACTCTGTCATAGGCTTTTTCCATGTCAAGTTTGATTGCAATCCATCCATCACAATGTCGTCAGCGAAGGAGAGGAAAGGGACAATAGGTCCATTTCTCGATGTCTTACAACCGATGGATTTCCTTGATTGTTCACTTTGTTGCTGTAATTTTTTTGCCCAGATATCTACACCTAAGATAAATAGGTATGAAGATATAGGATCTCCTTATCTCAGGCCCCGTTGAGGTCTGAATGTATCAGTTGATTCGTCATTAGGATAGAGAAAGATACAGTCTGGATGCATTCTTTAATCCAGCCACATAATTTCTCGCAAAAACCAAATTTGGTCATGACCGCAAACAGGAAGTCCCAGTTCACTCTGTCATAGGCTTTTTCCATGTCAAGTTTGATTGCAATCCATCCATCACGACCTTTCCTACTACGAAAGGAGTGAAATATTTCATGAGCAATGAGTACATTGTCCTGGATCGCTCTGTTTGAAATAAAGGCTCCTTGTAGTGGATGAATTATTTTTCCTAGAACAGTTTTCATTCAGACGGTCAGAATTTTTGCAATTGTCTTATAAATAGTTGAGCATAGGCTAATGGGTCTATAATTATTAGTTGTTCTTGGGTTGTTGCATTCGGGATCAACGTGATTAATGTTTGGTTAATTTGCTTCAACATTCTTGTAGAATGGAAAAAGCCTTTGGTTGCTTTAATGATCGATGAACCCACAATGTCCCAGTAGTGTTGGTAAATTTATGTTGTCATTCTGTGAGGTCCTGGGGACTTATCTTTTCCGATCGAAAAAAACGCTTTTCTAACTTCTTGGTTAGTAATAGGTCTTGTGAGAAAGTCATTCTCGTCTTATGTAATTTCTATGTTTATTAATTCTAGATATTCTTATAGTAATTGGAAATTTATCCGCTCTTCACGAAATCTTTTTTCAAAATATTGTTTGATTTCTTTTCGGATGTTTTCCTCCCCAATTATTGTCGTTCCTTCTTGGGTTATGATTTCTCTTATGAGTTTTCTGTTTATGCGTCCTGTAACCACTTTGTGGTAGTACCCTGAGTTTGTGTCGGATAATCTCAGATGTTTTGTTTTCACCCATTGGCGCCAGTACATTTTATGGTACTGTAAGATCTTATTCTTTTTGTTTACCAATCACAATTGTTTGCGGGTGTGCTGCTCTGTTGTGTGTGGTTATTATTTCTTTGTAAGTTTGAAATTTTTTCCTCAATCTCTTTAAGTTGTCTGAAAATGTTTCCAAATGTAATTTTGTTCCATTCTTTTGTCAATCTCTTGAGTAATTGGGTTTTATTTGTTACTTGGAACATATGGGAGCCTGCACAAGACAGTCTCCATGCTTGTGCGACGATGTTTCGGTAATCCTTTCGTTGTGTTCATATTTTTTCAAAATTGAAAGGCCTTGCCTTTATTTTCTGTAATGTGTTGAGTTCTATCAAAATTGGACAGTGATCCGAGGAGGAGAAGGTATAGTTTCTAGTTGCAATGTTTGGATACCATTGAAGGATTTGGTCTTGTACTAGAGTCCTATCGAGTTTTTCGTAAATATTATTTTCGTCGGTTTTATTTTTACTCCATGTGAATCCATTCCCGATTGTTGGAATGTACAGAAGATTACATTGGTCCTTGAAATGTAGTAATCTGCTAAATCTGCTGGAATTCGGATGAGAGCCCCCCAGGGGAGCATTGAATCTCATTGAGGTCCCCGACCCATTACTAAGAGGGGGATGTCAATCCTTTGAATATGGTCTATGAGTCTTGACCAGAACTCGATCTTTTCGTTTTCTTGTGCAGGGGCATAAACAAAACAACACGCCAATTTGGTTCCTTTGTTGTTATCTTCAAATATAAGGGTGGGGAATCGATCATCCGTTGTCAAAACCGCAATTTTTCCGCTCACGATCTGGTATTCTTTCCATAACACACAAAGACCACCCGATTGACCACGCGCCGAAGTCCAGCAAATCAAGTCGAACCCAGCTTTTTTCCAAACTGCCTCCTGGGTTGTTTCAGTTTTTGTTTCCATAAGAACCATAATTTGGATATTTTCAATTTTACAAAAGGTTTCTACCTCGATCCAAAGGTTTCTTTTTCCAATTCTGCAACAGTTCCACGTACAGATTTTCATCCTGGACTAGTTATGTTGATACTTGTCGTTTTAACGGTTCGGATTTCCGTTTTATAGATTTTTTTTGAATCGATACAAACATGTCAGATCGAGTCTTCTTTTTTGGATTAATATAATTTTCGTCCACAAATGTATCCTGCTAAGATAGGGGTTTTGTGACTGGATTCCTCTTTGTTTCATTATTTTCGTAGTTCTTACATCTATAATCTTATCATTCCAAGTGATCTTAATTTTCTCTAATTTAATCATTTGACCCACACTTGTCTTTTGTTTTCTTCCTTGTTGTGTTAAATGTTGAAATCTCATCTTTCGTGTTACTTTTGGCTTGCTATAACTGATATCTTCCCCATTAAGAGATTTCGTTTGTTCAATTTGTTCTAGATTGGGTTCGAGTGGGGTCAAATGGGGTGTAAGGCACCCATGGAAAGGATCCATCTTGGAAGACAAAGTCGTGGGAAGATTGTTCCAAGGATAGAATCTCAGCAACAAGGCAGAACAAAGTAGAGGACACCAAAAAATAAGAGGCATCAGCTCACAACATTTAAAACACATGCTCAAAACAGGGCAAAACCACAAAAGAGCTGCTTTAAAATATTAAAAACACAGAAAGCAGGCACAGAGCATACACAGCAGTCCAGGTATAGCTTAAACAAGAGGATATCAACTAAACTACCAACAAGGGGTGGAAGGATCATCATTGGGGATCTAGGGATACAAAGTTGCATCGATCTTAGTTTACTAGAGTTCATAGAACATAAGAGGTAGCCAAGATAATAAGATATCGTTAGATACCTCTTCCGAGCTATATCTTCCTGGTGCACGCGTCTTGCTTCATAGATGAGATCGAGACTCCTTCTCCAGCCTTGTATATCCTTTTGCTTGATTCCGATGTCAAGGTCACTTTCTTGATTCCTGATTTACAGCTTCTGCATCTTCCATTTTCGATTTTAGTGTTGATTTTCTCCTTTTTCGGATTTGGTTCCTGGTTCATAGGGTCGAAATCTTGGTTTGTCGTGGATTCAGATCTTTCATCAATTTGGTTCTTCATGATTTTTTCGTTCCTCTTATCATCTGGTTTTGAGTGGTAAAGATCCAGGTTCATTTCTTTGTTATTTGGTTCCAATTTCTTTGTCTCGTTTGGTTGTTTTCCCATTTTCTTTTGTTCAATATGCCACCCTTTGATCTGCAATAAGAGATTAGTCCCCTTTTCAAGTAGATAATCAATTAGATAGAACATGTCAATACAAACCAAATCACTATAGCATTGAGTCCAATTATTTGTAATCTTTATCCTTAGCCCTTTCGGTAGTCTATTTAGAGGACAAATCCAAAAGTTTGATATCATTTTGTTCCTTAAAATCACATATATCAGAGCAGAGCAAACATAGTAAATTAAGCTCAGAATTTTCATTTTACTTTTTCCTTTGGTCTTGGCCATTTTCATGGACTCTTTTCGTTCTCTCCCTATGGTCAAGTTTGCAGAAGCGTTTGAGGTTTCTTCATATGGGTTCAAAAGATAGATTTTTGTATTTTCTTTTCCCAATCGTTTGTTGTTTTCAATGTTCCTCTTTTCATTTGAGAACATGCTTTCTTTGACCCTAAGGCTAACCTTAACCAATGATAGGCCATAAAAAGGTAAACGGAGAGGATCGTAAAGATCGAAGATAAGATGCAAGTAATATTCAGCTATAGTTCTAACAGATGCATGGAGCAATATTAGCTTTATTCAAATCAAAATCCGCAGGGGTAATACAATATCAAAAGAAAAGAAAGAGGAAGGAGGAACACACCTTCCTACAGGAAGGGAACTCGAACAAGAGGCAGAGAACCCGACAGGGGAGCCACCCCAGACCCGGATGGGCCACCAAAGGAACCTTGGCCACCGTGAGCACTGCCTGCGCCAAAGAACGAGTTGCGGAATCCACCGACCCTCCATCTTCTTCATGTTGCTTTGCACTTGATCTTTCCACGTTTTATTCTTCTTTATTCTCCCTCTTCGATGGAGATTTCGAAACAGACTCGGATTTGGGAGGATGGTAGTCTTAGGAGCTTTGAATTTAACTCGAGTTCTCGTTCTATAATCACTTTCAGAGGTTTGTTTATGGAGATTTTGGGGTTTTTTAGGAGGCGGAGGTGGGGAATCCGAGTCGGTTTTTATTGTCAATCGCTTTACCCTTGACGAGATTGTGCAGATCTGGTATAAGGGGTTGGGAACGACATTCTGGGGTTCGGCGTTGGGGGCAGCGATCTTTCGATCGGGATTTGGGGCGGCGATCCAGGGTTCCGAGTTGGTGGCGGCATGGGGAGCTAAGGTTTGCTAGGTTCTCTTTCACTTTCCCTTTCTCTCTCATTTTTTGTGATCATAGTTGGATCACATCATCACAGGGGTAGGGGCATGGCTGTGTTTGAGAAATGTTTTTTTTTTAAATATATATGGGTGGGTATTTTTTAGAAGATGGAGATTATTTTGTCTATTGCGGAGGTGTGGAAGGCGGGGATTTTTTATTAAAATAGCCCATCAATCAAACATAGAATAGATAGAAATAAAGTCTCACAAATCATCCAACCAAGTCTTGAATCATAGCAAAACCACAAGAATTCTAGGCAGGCATAACGTACCTTGAATCCCTAAACTTAAATCCTCTCATTGTAATGAGTTTATCAACTATTGAATGAATTAGATTATTGAAACCTACTGCGAAATATGTCTCATATGTAGCCAAAGATGTTGGCCAAAAACCCTAAGAAGAGTAGATAAGAGTTTCTATAAAGATAGACTTGGGCCGCATCTCGCAAATCCGGATCTGACGAGACCGGCGGGCACCGGTTTTTAGGTGGCGGGCGTCGCTCCTTACAGCTTGACAATTTCGATAGATTGAACTTGTAATGCACTTTCTAGAGTCATACTTTGTCCGATTGACGCATATGAATATGCGTTGGAAAGCTCTTTCCAAGCACTATGATTCTCAGGAAGACTAATTCCAACTTCTTAGAACCTTAATGATGGGATTTCACCATGTTCTCCATTTCTGCTCTTGTTCCTTAGCTTTGCTTTGTCCATTTGCTCCATGCTTTCTCCTCCTTTCGAGTCCGGATCATAAGATCTACAAATAAACACTAAAAACTGTAGATTTTTCACTTTGAATTCCAAATGACCAAGAATATGAATAAGCTTATTAAACATGCAATATGAATACTTAATGCACCTATGACCTACCTATAATGCCTATATAAAATATACATTATCAACGACATCAATTGACTACAATCCTTGGTATTGGAGACATTGTCATCCTTTCGTCTTCAAGGAGACATTCGAGAAGCAGATCGCCATCCTCCACCACCTAGAGCCTCTAGTGTAAGCACTTACGACCCTCGTCGAGCCATTCGATCATGCACGTATGTTGCTTGCAGCTAGTCATGTTGATGTTGTTTGATCATCAGGATTAGGGTGTGCCACCGACGATGCAGGAGCTTGGTGACATCATCTCAGTCGAGCTTGGTGAGATTCTACCGTTTGAGGTCAAGTTCCCATGCCACCAGCCATCTCAATGATAGTGGGTCACTTGTAGTTTGTATATATTTGTTACTTTTGAATATTTCTGGATTTATATTATAGTTTGACTAATTTTGGGATGTACTTAACTCGACGTGATACTAGTGTTTCCCCCGTTTTTTTTATACAATTGGTGTTTCCTCGGTTTGAATACAATTTTTGCTTTGATGTAAGATTCAAATGAATCTCAGTGTGTGCATTTACCAAGTTTCGTGTAAAGGAGGGTTAGGGTTAGTAAGGTTTACGGGGGTTTAGGGTATTTACCAAGTTTCGTGTATGCATTTACCAACTGAATATCGATGTGTGCATTTACTTTTATTTAGTATGTATTACACGCATCCAGGATGCATGCGTGTATACGTATCATGGATGCGTGTGTATATTCTAACTCTAAACCCTACACTAATCCTAAACCCTAGAGCTTATAAATCGCACGTACGCATCCTGGATACATGTGCTTATCCCAAACCCTAAACCTAAACCCTAAATCCAAACCCTAAACCCTAAGCCCCCCTCACACACAACACATTTAGGATGTGTGCACATGTATCCTGGATGTGTGTGCACATATCTTGGATACATGTGTTATATAAAAAGTCCATCCAAAAATAGTTTACAAAATATCAATTATAAAAAATCATTTTATGAAAAAATCCTTTAATATAAAGTTTTCAGTTGAAACAAATCTACAACATATCTGTCTAAAATTTGTTTTAATTTTTCACAACTAAATCAATAGAACATGTATTTGAACATATTGTGCTTGAAAATAAAAGTGTTTATAAAAGATTTTCACTATGTACAATACAAATGTTCATCAACAAACAAAGAATAGTACAATAAACCTAAGTCCAAGGTTTACCACTAAGTTCATGGTTCATCTGAACTCCTCAATACGACTTGCACATTGTGCATCAATTCCGTCAACGCTGTAGTCATTGGAGTCTCTACTATAAGCGATGATGTGAGGCATGTGAAATGGGTTTTTCATAGTCACCTACAAGACAAAAGACAGTAAGATACCTTATGATCAAAACTGAACAAGTGATATCGAAGTGGAAGGTAGGCTTACTAAAACAAAATGGCCGGGCATGCCATCCTAGTAAGAAAAACACGATGATCGCTCGGTAGGGGTGCGCTAGGTGCATGAGCCTGCGAGCGGAAGAAAAAGTCATGGACGCGTTGTAGTTCAAACATATAAGGGTGCATTGATACATCATCGCAAATACATGCCCATCCCCCGAAAAGCCATCCAACATCTCTCGGGTGCATCGATATTCTGATCCCTATAATCGAAATGTGCTTTGAAAAGTACGAGTCTTTTATCCAACTCGTCATCTTGTCCATAAACACCAAGAATCGATTGATATCATTTTGGATAAAGATTGACTTCTCTCATTACAACAAGAACAACAATCATCCCAGTATATCTCGCATCTAGCAAGGTCTAAGGGGTCTAGTGGTACGCACCCTTACCCCAACCAAGTTGAGAGGGTGTTTCCGTGTGACCCAAAAGTATTATACAGATAATAGATGTCTATAAAATATATAAAGATATATGAAGGTATATAAGACACGATTTAGGCACTTTAATGAAACAAAACAAACGCAACAGAATGGAAAATCATAGATAATACAATAACCAAAGGTAGAAGAAACTAAAGACACGTTACAGCACAACGGGGGCACTCCAGGACACCTATTACTATCCCTCTTTGACAACGATTGCTCTCTTCCACCCTTGTCTATCTTGAGACAATTCTTCAGCGATCTCTAAGATGACAAGGTCCTGTCCGATCACCTTCTTCCAACTCTTCTTCGGCCTCCCTCTAACACGCTGCTCACGATAGCCAGGTTATCCCATTTACACACTATTGCGTTTCGGTCTCTTCTTTGCACATGACTAAACCACCGTAGACTCGCCTCACGCATCTTGTCCTTAATACATACCAGTATACCACACATACCTTTTCACGGATAACCTCGTTCTTTATTCTATCTTGTCTCATGTGCCCGCATATCCATCGAATCATGCGCATCTCAGCTACCATGAGTCATTGTTCCTAAGCCTTTGTGGTCGCTCAACACTCTACCTCATAAAGTACAACGAGCCTAACTATAGTTCTATAAAATTTCCCTTTAAGTTTTAGAGGGATCTTTCTATCACATAAGACCCCCGATGCAGCCCTCCATTTATGCCACCTCATCTTAATCCTATGCTTAATATCTTTGTCTATACCTCCATTGACTTCTCCCATTGATAATGCATATTTTATATAGACATTCTAGGTAGTTTTAGAGTAGTTTTAGTATGAATATTGCATGTTTTATATTCATTTTGCATATTTTATCATTCGGTAGTTGAAGTTCGGAATCTACACATTTTGTGGTTCATTATGCAGATTCGCGGATTCAGACTCAAATGGTGGATCAAGGCGGGCGATATTGGAGCCCTAGAGCAGTTGGAAAGGTTGAGAAGAGACCGAGGAGTGTCCATGAGGAAGCCAAGATGAGAAGAGCTGAAAGCACGGAGAGAAAACGAAGGATTTCAAAGTCCTGTCTAATGGTGCCCAATGATTTTGCCGAGGCCGAATCCGGAAACAAAATCTCCAAAGTTTTGATTTGTGGATTTGTTATTATCCTTTATGGTTGGTTTCTCCTAGGGTTTTAGCCAACACATAGACTTATATATAGCCTAGTTTAGGTCAATTGTATTCTCATTCACTTTCATTCGAAGCATTTAGAGATTGAATTTAAAGTTCTGGTAAGTCGTGAATTGCTAAAATCTTTGGTTTTGCCTGCAATTCCAGACATGGTTGGTTGAGTCGTAATTTTTGAATTCTAGTTATTTATATTTGGTTATTTCAACTTCTTCGTACTTAATTCTTTTGTTCATTGAGGTTAGCTACCTTGATTTATGCATCGTTAGGGTTATGGTTTCAATGTTTGCGCGCCTTAGTCCATAGTAGCAATCACATTCTTGTAGGATCATTTTATAATATCTGAATGTGTAGGAAGTTGACATTTAGGTTAAATTCCACTTCGCGTAAAGGTCTCATCTAGGTTGACAACTAGATAATACGACACCGATACAAGGACTAGGTACGGCCTCTATGCCAAGTATATTGGAAATCTGTGCTATTTTTAGGGAACGTTAGTTCGTGAGACTATCTAAGAGTGTAAAGGACTTATAGTGCGCATTTGGTCTATTAGTCTATATAAACCAATATCAGAATAATCAAGTAACTAGAAGGAGATTCGATGAGCAAGGAAATCGACCATTGTTGCGAATTTGTGGGTGAAACCACTCTTTTATCTTTATATTGGTTTTGTATATATTTCTCTCTTTTACCTTTGCTTATAAAAATCCCATCTTTGTCTTTCAATCGATAATTGTACGATTCTCGAAAGTACTTATTTCTCTATAAGATCAACCTCATACTTGTTCACTATACTAGTTAGTAGGATTGGGATTTATCTTTGGCAAGGTGAACCGCGACATTTTCCTCCATCACTCCTCATCACTAGTCGAATGTCAAGTCATGCTTTTTCAAAAAATCTCATGGCGAATGATAATGCTCGAAATCCATAATTTCCTTCCGACCTCCTATCTTGCAAACGACAAACGAATGATTTCATGAACTCATCAAGGGTGTTATTCCCAAAGTCGAATGAAGCATCTACAACTTCTGGGCATGTGGGCACGAACCTTGTACTCCTTGAGGTCTCGCAACAGGGATGCCCACATGTCCCACGAGTTGCAACAGTGGAGGAACTTGTTGGTCAGAGTTGCCCCTTCCCGGTCTCCTACCCCTTAAGGGATGACCACGAGTCCTGCTTGGACAACGGGATGAAGTCGATGTAGGCCCACCTGTCGGAGTTTGAGGGTCATTGGGCTCCTTTGGTTGTGTCTCCTCCTCATTGGAAGTATCATCCATATCCCACCACCCTTGTGTGATATGCTCAATGAAGCTTAACCGATGGGGTATACTATTCTAGAGCTTCATCAATGACTTTGTAGTAGAGGGTGAGATGGATGATTTATCTGGGCTTTTAAAAGTCATGTAAAGTGTAGACAAGGAACTTACAATGATGGGTTGTCATATCTCTCCCGCTGTGTAAACGTCTATCATCTCCATCATATTAACTTCATGACTGTTGACACCCGAGGTACTGGAAAGGTTCTAAATATCACTTATCAGGGTCATATCGGTTGAGGTTAAAAACGATATGTTGGGGATTTATCGATTTTGCTAATTTTTAGTCATAAATATTATATTTATACTTCAAAATTAAAAAATAAACATCAAAAATAATATTAAAATTGCAAAATTGTTAAATAAACTTCAAAATTTACAATCTCAAAAAAAAAAAACAACCTGTAATTTTTGAGGACTCCAAAATGAAGTATCTACAAACCTATAATAAACAACCATTTCTTGCAATCCATTCACTCCATTCAAGTATGCAACTGAGATAGTAGAGGTCAGACGGTGAGAGTGAGACCCATTTCGTATTTTGACAAGTGAGACCCGAAACCCAGAATTGAATCAAAGAGAATGAGAGAGGAGGTGGCCAGAGGTGGTAGAAATGTGGAATAGAAGGATGCCAGAGATTGTAGAAGACTGGAAGCCGACCCCGAGTGGACGACGGAGTTGAATTGAAGAGGAGGAGAGGAGGTGGCCAGAGGTGGTACAACTGTGGAATTGGAGGCCGCTGGCGACAGTGGAAGCCGATCTCGAGTTGGCCAGAGGCGAAATTCTCAGAGACTCAAAGAGGCGGCGCTAAACAGACGGAGAAGGAGAGAGAGAGATGTAACTGAGTTATGGAATGGTGACCTATTGACCTAATTAACAATCAACACTAGGGTTGCTCAAAATGTGAATCGGCCCAAAAACCGAACCGAAAAACCCGGTTTCGGTTAAGCCCGACTGCCCGAGTAGTGACCGGTTTGGGCCACGGTCCTTAATTTTCTGAATTTCGGTTTCGGGCCAAAAACCGGAACTGAACCGAATTTTTCGGTTTCAGACCGAAAAAAACGAAATTAAGGTAAATTTCAGTTTGATTTAATTGAAAAAATACTTAATCCTCTGCCAAAGCTTCTGTTGTCGCTGCCGGTTGCCTTGCTGCTAGTTGCTACAAGCCTACAAAGGTAAATTTCTAACTTTTCCTTCTTAATCTATACTCCATATGTATAACAGTAAGCTATTTGAGCCCATACCTTATACGATTAAGAAACTTCTTTAAAAGGCGTGTTTGGTTGTTTGCAGTTGAAGAGGAATGGGAGGCCGAGAGGAAATGCTTGTAGAGTGAAAATTGGAGGAGAGCCCTGACGGTCTATTTCTGTTTGATTTAGTTTAAAATTATAAATATCAATTAAAAATTACATTAAATTTTTTTAGAAAATAGAGGTCGGTCTTTTCGGGCCATTCGGGCTTCGGCAAAAAAAAAACCGAAAACCGATACTTCGGTTTTGGTTCGGGCTACGGGCTGCCTTCTCAAAAAAAACCGAGCCGTTGGTTTCGGCCCGAACCGTTTAATTCGGTTCGGTTCGGGCCAGTTCAACCCGTTTGAGCAACCCTAATCAACACTAATTGAGATTTCAATTTTTTTTTTAATTTGAAACGACGCCGTTTTCCACTAACTGATATATCGGTCAACCGATATTGACCCGATATATCAGCGTTGACCCGATATTTAACGTTGACTGATATATTTCATCCAATATCCCAATATTGTAGCGAATTCTAAATATCGCCGATATATCGGTCGATATATCCGATATTTAGAACACTTGGAGTAGAGTCCGATCTTTCCCCAAATCACTCAACTAGCAGTCCGAATTTCTTCCACTTGATGGACACATGACAGGCCACGAGATGCCCTCAACCACCAAAATTTGCACCACAAGGGGACGTTGTGGGCGCGATGACTCCTTCAAAAGGTTGTAGAAGGGATCCAAAATCGATTCCGTCACATTTGGTACAATATCACTAAACATAACATTAGCGCCATGACCGTCTTTCACCTTCAGCTTGGTTTGATTCAACCCTAAATACAAAATGTAAAAGTAATCAACATAAATACACTACCTTAAAATGTAATGAAAATCGTAATGAAAATTTACCTACTAGTGCAATGATTGCCTAAATGATACTCCCTCCGTCCCATAATAGATGGGTTTTTATTTTTTAACACTTTTTTTAGGGGCTAAAAACTATATAAAAATATTTTTTTATATTAATTTTTTTAATAATTACAAATTTATTATCAATAAGTTTGTAATTAATAAAAAAATTAATATTTTATATAGTTTTTAGGTTAAATTTGGTGAATATCCATTTTAGATGTGAAAATTAAGTAAATGTCCATTTTTTCCAATAATTAAGTAAATGTCCATTTTTTCAAAAATACCCCTCCTTCCCTATTCCTAACCTTTCTTACTTCCCTTTTGGCTATTTTTAATTTTAACATTGACTAGTCAACATTGACCATTTTGTTCAACTCTACATTTGATGACAATTTTTCTTGTGACAGTTGAGTCTATTGTTTTTTGGTGACAGTTGTTTGTGACAATTATTTTGGTGACAATTGATTTTTTTGTGACATTTTTTTTTCCGGTGATAGTTAGGGGAAATCTTTTTTGGTGACACTTGATTTTTTTTTCTGGTGACAATTGATGGTGGAATTTTTTCTTGTGGAACAATGTCACCATATTATTTTTTCGGACATATTGTCACCAACCACAAAAACAATGTCACCACCCTATTGTCATCAACCTCTTATGAGTAATATATTGTCACCAATGACGTAACAGTGTCATCGACCTATTGTCACCAACTACAAAAACAATGTCACCTCCCTTTTGTCATCAACCTTTTGTAAGTAATATATTGTCACCAACGACATAAGAGTGTCACCAACCTATTGTCAACAACTACAGTACATTGCCACCACTCTATTGTCACTATCTACAGAACACCGTCACCATATTCTTTTCTCAAACGTATTATCACCAACAACAAAACATTGTTACCACCCTATGGTCACTAACCTCTTGTCAGTAATCCATTGTCACAAACGACAAAACATTAGACCCTAGAGAAGTTAAGACTAATTAAAGAGTAATATATTGTCACAAACGACAAAATATTGTCACCAATTACAAAATAATGTTTTTTCACTAATGTCTTCAACAATCTAGCCAATCAAATTCGTATGAATCAACCTGAAATAAGTTTACAACATAACAAGTATTTGGTCAAATGGCTAAGCTATCTAATAATTATGTCCATTTAGTTAATTTAATTGTTCACACTCCAAATGGCAAGTCGTTTAATTCGAGAAGCTGTAAACATTCTCATTTAAGAAGCTATAAACCAGACAAATTAAACTCCGAAACTCATCCCAATTCAACTAATCGATGCAACTAGTCGTTTACTACAGGAAAAAACACCTAGCTTGTTTCCACTCCACATCTCAAGAAATACCATTTGCAACATGACCAATTTCATTAAGCCATAAAAATTAAACTCAGTAATGGTTTTTCATACTAACTAAGGAAGAAAAATATTGTCATAACAGGTCAAGACCACCTCTGAATACTAAAACAAAAAGTACTGTGCACATGTATTTTTTGGTGATAATTGTTCCGTTGACAATTGAATTTTTTGGTGACATTTTTCTCTAGTGACATTTGAGGAATTTTTTTGGTGACAATTGAATTTTTTTTCCTGGTGACAGATTTTTTTTATGCTTGATTTTCTTCTTGTGACAGTTGCTAGTATCACCATTTTTCGGTGAAATGATTTTTTTCCATATTATCACCAATTATGTGAATGTCATCAAAATCGTCACAATATATGAGAATGTCATCAAAATTGTCATAATATATGAGATTGTCGCCAAAAATCATATAGTCACCAATTATGTGAATGCCATCAAAATCTATATGTAAAGAATCTCAACAAAAAATGGTCGAAATATATGAGAATAGTATGAAATATACATATTCTAGAAGATTGTCATCAAAATATATGAGAAAACTATCAAGTAGAAGAATTTTCGCAATTTGTCATCAATATAACCAAACACTATCATGGTTGATTTCTTTTTCGTGACAACTTTTTCAGTGACATTTTTTTGGTGACAATTATCGATTACAATTTTTTTGTAACAATTGTTGATAGTTTTTCCTGGTGACAATTGATTTTTTTTTCTTGTGACAATTGTTGGTGACAATCAGATGCCGACTAGTTGACTACGATGCTTCTGAAGATGATCAATGCCAAGATGATAATCGAAGTCGGGGTTGGAATATACATTTGCACATCTGTGAAACGTTCATTAAGAGAGAAGATATTTGAATTCAAATAAGGATTCATCATGAACAACAAGTTGAGTGTTATTATCATCCAAAAGTACAAATATAAGTTATTGCCAAACAGGAATGGCAGTGATCCTATTAGTTGTCACCAAAATCAATTATAATGTAATGACAAGAAATACTTTATACATTATATTTAACTATGTCGCCAAACAATTATGATTTAATGTCACCAAATATAGATACAAATAAAAGATCATCATATAGGTTACATTATTTTTCACTTTAGTGATCCAAGCGGTTGCAGCAACTATGAATTTAGACTTGGAACCAAATGTAAATTGTTTTCTTTTCAACCAATTATATTAGAAATTTAGAACAAACTTGACATAACAATATGTTAATAATTCATAACAATCTCCAAATTCAAGATTTTGTCTACAGTCACAAACGTACCAATTCGAAACTGAGCAGGATAAAATTTGCAACACCTCAGACACCTCGACTCGGTATGATAGAACCATAATTGAAAGAACAAAGCTTTAGCAATTACCCCATTTTTGGCCCCTGAAGGGTGTTTGTCATCAATATGACAGCACAACCCCGTACGATATTGTAATACTCGAAACAAAACGGGCATAGATACTCCTCCCTTATATCATCATCGCCATCAATTTCCTCAAACCCCATGAACAAATCTGAAACGAACAAGTAAACCGGAAAAATCAAGCCCGCCAAAAACGAGAAAATCATAAAAATTTAGTCTGAAGACATTTACAAGGGTTTACCTGATCAATCGAGACTGCAGTGACAGTTGGTGGCGCCTGGAGAGGGAAGAAATGCGAGCACTCCATGAATCTATCGGAATCCATTTGTAATGTACGGAAGGGTGCCTAAGTCGATGATCAGACCTAGAGTTTGAAGAAATGTGCTAATTTTGGGGGATTCAAAGCCCGAGATCATTGCGATAGTCGGAGAAGAAATTGAAACTTGGAAGATTGGGAGATGAATGAACAAGCACAGACGATGCCGAAAAGTTTCAATCGAATTGGAAACTAAGAACGACTAATTAAACCTCCTTGGTGACCTCTAGATCTGGTGGTGCCGATCTCTCACCGACGAAGCTCGATCTATCCGTTTCAAAATCAATCGAATTGTAAACCTCCTCGGTGACCTTCGACATGATTCAAAACCTCCTAAGCATGGCTGCACATGAGATCGACCATGATAGGTCTATGGAGGACACATCTGAGCGATTTGATCTTCGTTGTTGTTGTTTGCCATGGCGTTCTCACCTTGTCGATCTACCTCCAATCAAATAAAACAAAAACAAGGGTAGTTTGGGGTTTTTTAAATATTATGGACATTTACTTAATTGACAAAAATAAATGCACATTTACCTAATTAGATATCCTAGATGGATATTTGAACAAATTTTTCCTAGTTTTTAACTCCTAAAAAAATGTGTCAAAAAGTAAAAACCCATCTATTTTAGGACAGAGGGAGTACTAGTTAGTCCAACAATACACCAACTTCTCCTTGTGAACTAGTCATGTGTCCACAAGATATCCCATGAGTCTCCATCTAAAGGCTCGGATTTTCAAATCCTAATTTTTTCGGAAAAAGAGAATTAAAAATGAAATTTAATCGGTTTTAAAACTCGTTTAGCGGATTCCGACCGGAATATAAAATTTGACGAATATTTTCTATCATTTTACCTCGAAAATTCAAAATAATTATCGGATGGCGATATCCTTGTCGATTTTAAAAATCTAATCGATCGAGAGAGCGAGAGTCGGAAAAACTAACATTTGAAAACTAATTTTGGGATTCGAAATTTGCATAATCGGAATTTATTTCCGGGTAATTGTTTACCCATTTCCATACTCTACCCTAACCATGCCTCTTCAAATGTCACCCCTTACCCCATCATTCACCATTTACCATCATCACCTGCTCCCTCCTTCACTTTGCCCACACCTCACCATCACTCCCGCTCTCTCTCGACTTCACCATCCCACACCATCACCTGCTCACACCACCGAACACCTCCACCACCATCTCCTATAGCTCCTCCGCCATCATTTTCATCACCATCCGCCAGCAGCACCAGTACCTCCATCGTCGTCCCCTCCGGCTGCAACCATCACCACCTCACCGTCGCCAGCAACCCCTGATCGAGCCCAAACCATAGCACTCCCCTCCTTCCTCCTCCTCGAGAGCACAGAAGCAGCCCGACGCGCCCAAGAACTCCCATCGAGCCACCGAAGCTCCTCCCTCCTCTGTTTTGCGAAGCCTCGTTCAGGTAAGTCGTTCTCCTCTGTTTCCGATCCAAATCACCCCCGAGCTCCTCCATCACACTCACCCATGTCCATTGCAGGTCCGACGAGCCATCGCGAGCCACTGACGAAGCCCAGAGCTCCGATCGAGAGCTCCGAAGTCGCGAAAAATCCATCTCGGTGAGCTCCGAATTTATCCTCGTTTCGATTAGTTTTTTTTAGTCTTTTTTTCGATGCTTAGGCTAGTCGGGAGTGAGCGTGGGCTGAGTGCGGGATGTTTGAACGAGCTCGAGATCTCCGACGACAGCTCCGGTGAGCTCGAATTGGCGCCGCGAGTGTTGACGAGCGAAAGAGCGAGGCGAGGGTCGGCCTGAGCGTGTGCGAGAGGGCGAGCAGCGAACACGAGGAGACAGGTGCGAGGGTCCAACCTGTGGCGAGTCTGGACGAGCCAGGGCTGAGACGAGGCGCAGCGGCGGCGTGGCGGAGCACGGGCCACCGGCGTCGAGCTGCTTCAGGTGGGAGCTCCTTTCGAAATTGAATTGGAGGAAGATGATGAGTCAGCCGTGGGGCCCTATCCAGTCAGCACCCGTGGACCCCACCTCCTTGTTTTGTTAATTATTGAACCGGTTGGGTTTATGCGGGTTCGGTTCGGTTGGATTTAAATGGGTTTAATTTGGTTTTGGTTATCCGTTTATTTATTTAACTAATTAGCAGAATTAAAAGTATTATATATATACAATATTATTGGAGGTTTTAAGAGATAAAATATTATTTTGGGAAAATTATAAGGGTTGGTTTATTAAATAAAAATGGTTTGGATTTAGGGGGATCTGGAAATTTTTTATAAAGGGGTTTAATAAATGGTATTTAAAATATCATATAACTAGTGTATGTCCCGTCCCCTGCACGGGAATATATTAACACAATATTATAAAATTACATTTATTATCTATAAAAAAAATCCTATTATAAATATGAAAATAAATAAATAAATAAATATGAATTACATTATTATAATTAAACTAATAACTGAAAATATAAGATTAAAATTAATCTAGATCTAAATAACTCATTCTCCTAAAAAATAATATAGATATAAATAAAATAACTATGAAATGATTAATTTTGATATAAATATTTCTTTCCACAAAAAATAATCGATAACACCTATCAAATATTTACTACGCATCTATTAATATTTTTGGTAATTATGATCACTATTCTAAAAAAACCCTTCAAGGCCCGCCTAGACTCCCTCTTAAATCCCTTACCTCACTCCTCCGTCAAGACCTTCAAGATCTACAAGACCCGTCTAGACCCCAAAGACCCGCCATAAAATTCGTCTATATGGCAATTGGGTGAGCCTAATTTAATTTTTAGGTCCCGTCCATATGGTGTAATTTATATATAAATCGTTCATTGAACATATTATTTATAATCCAGATGGAGATACACTTATATGGAAATTTGTATATCTATATATGCCAAATTTATTACTATTATTGCGTTTAATTATATTGATATAGTTATTTCCTTATATATAATATTTACTCTTTTATAAGATATTCCATCTATTCAATTATATGAGTTAATGTAAAATAAAATAATTATTTTTAATTATATAGATTAGAACTATCTTATTATTTTTATTAGATTTCCTTTTTGACGGGAGAAAGTTTTGCGAGATGCACTCACGTGCCGCCACGTAAGCAGATGCACTAACACGCCGCCACGCAGGCAACAATGCATCGATTTTAGTATATGTATATAGATATTATTTGGACTTGAAGATTTAAAAAGGAATTTGGAAAAGAATTTCAAAGTTGGAAAGTGGTTTAAGATAATAAATTGAAAAAGGAACTTAGCGAGTGTTTTCAAGGGTCGGGACTCTAACTCGGATTTGAAACAGATTTGGATCTAAACTTGAGAGTCTGACTTGTTTTGTGACTGACGAGCATGGTGTTCTGTTATGTGTGACTAATAGCATGACTTTCGGTGATTTATTATAAGAGATTAAATGTTGGATATTTATGACGAGGTAGTAGGATTTTATATCACACAAATTAGAACTTATGATATTGATGAACTGTTGGAGTATATGCGGATATGATGAGTATGAACATGCTGAATTGGTTAGATGTTTATGGAGAACGATGTGACCTTATGGAACGTATGGTACAATGGCATTTACGACGTGTTACTTGTCCTATTGATTGATATGTGCTTGCGTGTTTAATTGTTAGACGTACACTTATGTATATCCCACTTTGTACTTAGGTGATACTCTGTGATCGTGACTACTGTGTGCTGGATTCTTCTTTTGTTGATCTGCTAGCCAGGTAAGTACCTCCGGGGCTTACTCAGTAACCAGTACCTCCTGCCTGATGTGTCATATAGTATGTAGGTGTTGCATATGCATAAAAGTATGCCATGTAGTATCATGCTTAGGACTTGCACTTATGAATGAGCATTCTTATTCTGTATGCGTTTGAATACAGAACGGCCATTATCTGTGAGTCGTAGAGTCTTTGCTAGGGTCATAGGACAACCCAGCATCATCGGGTTTTCCTGTTAGAGTCTGATTGATTTATATATTTATGGTGCGGCACGACCGAGCGTCCTACCTCGGTTGTGGTATGTGCATGAATGGTTGATTATACCTGGTTCGGCATGACCGTGCGTCCTACCTCGGTTGTGGTACGGACATGTATGATGTAGTTGGAGATCAGGGATATGCCACTTGGCATTATATGTGGATCCATTTAATCGTTTTCTGCATATATATAAAATGTGAGCATGCTTGTGTGATATAAATTCTAGCACTGCATTAGAGCATCCTTTATTCTAGGTATAGGCGTATTATATGTCCTCAGTGCGGTCAAAGGACCCGCGGGCGGACTCTTGGCCTGACTTGGTGGTATAGTTTCAGGTACCCAATCCACTGCTTGACTTTGTGCTGTTATGACGGGGTCAATTCATATGGCGGAGAGTGAGGGTTTGAAACCTGACTTCACCAGATTCATGCTTTTGGGATTTCTTCCTACGTATACTCTGTTTGACCCGGCTCTGCCGCGTCACTGGTTGTATCGTTTTCAGAACTTATGTCATTTGCATGATAACAGGTTTTCCGCGTTGTAGACTTAGGACAAGTACATGGGTTTACCCTGGGGTCTCCAACGGACCTTCCGGATTTGGGTGCGAAATCCCTCTTTAAACTACAAATATTCGGTTTCAAACCTTCAACCTGTACTCGGGGCGCAAGATCCTAACGAGGGGTTTTATCCCTTGAAACATAACTCGGGAATCATAATCCCCTGCCGTTACACCCCATGCATATTGAGTCCCCCACTCAGCCTTCATTGCAACTAGTCATCGATGGTATGTTTGTTGCGACCCAGACCTGATCAAGCACTTGGCTTGATTGTAGAACCACTTTTGAATAATCGTAGTCTATGTTGTTTTCTAGCTTCTCATACCCTCTATGGCTCTATGTTCCTCAAAATATGCCACTCACATAAAATATGTTTCACATTAGGGAAAACATTCTATAATGCCTTTAGAAGACATATCTCTTTGTCGGTGACTATCGTCATTGAAAAATGCTCACAAACTCCTTTCACTTGTAGCAAAACCCAAGTGTATGTGTTTGTATCTTCCCTTGTCATCAATGCATAACCCAAGTAAAATGAATTTAATGTGCTCGTTACACCAACCATTAGGGCTGTTATCTGAGCCGAACGGCTCGAGCTCGGCTCGGGCTCGGCTCGAGAAAGCTCGGCTCGAACTCGTTCGAAGAGGAAAAACAAGCCGAGCTTGAACATAGTTTTAGGCTCGAACCGAGCTCGAGCCGAGCTCAAAAGCTCAAGATATTAAATTTACGAAAATGCCACTAGGGTTATAAAGAGGGACGGAGGGTTTAGGCCGCTTCATTTGTTCGCTTCCCTGGGATACGGCGCAGCCTCACCCATTTGCTCCCTACGGAATGTGGGGTGGTTACCCCCCGTACCAATTCTTCGTGGGGAGTTACCCGTAGAATATATATACTTCAATCAACAAGCGAATGAAGTGTCATTCCAGCGCGACCCCCGTGTCTACAATCAACAACAGGGTCATGTGCCTACAACGATCAATCACTTCCCCAACCCTGCTGGTGGCCCTCTCAACCCCGGTCCAGAACCTAGCGAGAACACCTACAAAATTGCCCGCGTTTTCAATGCCAGGGACGTATCATCCCGCTCAAATTCTTGCGAGGCACCCGGACAAACTCGTAAAGGTGAGCCAACTTTCCCATCTACTTTTTGCAGAGAAATACGCGAGGCGCCCGTTCCCAAAAGGTGAAGGGATATCTCCATCGCCAAGTATAAAGGAGACACCGATCCCAACGATCACCTCAACCAATTCACAACAGCGATGGGAATGAACGAGGACAATACTGCTATGTACTATCGCTCATTTCCATCTACGTTGAGCGGGGTTGCATTGACGTGGTTCACCAATTTAGCTCGGTCCTCCATCAACAACTTCACGCAACTATCAGGCACATTCTTCGCACATTTCGGCAGCCCTCGCACAAGAAAGAGGATCATGTTGGACCTCAACTCTATCAAACAAGGGACGACTGAGTCATTGGGAAGCTTCTTCGGTAGATTCACCAACATGGTAGTGCAGATCCCAAGATTCAATCAGGAGTCCGTAAGCACAATATTAATGGGCAATTTGGCCGAGGGAGACTTCAAGATCTGCCTATTCCGAAAAGAGCCAGAAAACTACGATGTTCTGCGAGAGCTCGTAACCAAGCAGATCCACGCCATGGAGGCTGCAAGCTCTAGCTCGCGACCCATCGAATCTAGACCACCGTCCTACCACCGGGTCCCTAACAAGCGCCAAGGAAGAGAAAATTTCGGGTATCAGCAACACCGTAATCCTCCCTAGCAATACCCGATCATCCCACCACGACCTCAAGTCAAAGAAGTCCAGTACAACCAAAGGACGGGACCAGGTCGACTTGGTGCCCCAACAAATGTGATGATGGCTCATCCCGACCAGGTGTCGCCTCCTGCTTATGGGATTCTGCATGCCCTCCCTAAAAAAGAAGCGCCCCTTCAAATTTGTGCCCCACCTACAAATCCAGATCATACAGTCACGACGCCACAACAACGCCATCCTCATGTGGTTCCTCCCCAGCAAACAAGACCACCTAACGCTCCAGCGCGTCCTTACAATCCCCAATATGCAGCCAGAGGAAGAGGCAGGGGAACTTACCACCAGAATAGGGGAGGAAGAAATGGAAACAGAGGAGGAGGATACCGACCTCCCCTGAGGGATACAAGAAATGTCCAGGAAGCCAGGTCCTCGTCCAACCGACCTGAGCGCTCCAACCAAGATCGCTGGAAACCTCCCTCTCTAGATGGATGCATTAACACCATCGCGGGGGGACCCGCGACATCTGGCATCAGTAAGCATGAGAGAAAGAACTATGAGAGAGAAGCCAGACGCCCTCCATCCGAAGCCAGTGTCAAGCAAGCATCTACTGCGCACGCAATACTGAGTTTTTCTGTTTCTGACACTCGGGACACTCACGACCTTAGGATGCCACACTCGGATCCTATGGTCATCCATGTGCAGATAGGAACCAAAACGGTCAAGCGAGTGATGATAGATAAAGGTTAATCTGTGGACGTCCTTTACTAGGACGCCTTTGAGCAACCCAGGATCGCTGAAAGAGCTTTGCGTCGCTACTCAGGAAAGCTAGTCTCCTTCTCTGGAGATGAGGTTGAGGTGGCTGGAACAATCGAATTGGCCTTGACGTTATGGACCACTCCAAATAGAAGAACCCACATGATTGAATTCACAGTGGTTCGACTGCCATCCATCTACAACGCTATCATGGGCCGAGTAAGTCTATTCAAATTCCAAATATCAAGCTCCATCTATCATTTTAGAGTCAAATTCCCATGTGCCGACGGGAAGGTGGGCGAAGCACGGGAAGAACAGGTAGAAAGTAGAATTTGCTACTTATCCTCACCGAAAAAGGGCCACAACTGAATATTCGCGATTAAGAGAAGCGGTCGGGGGTCCTTAAAAGAAGAGGCAACTGATGAGCGCGAGCAAGAGGCCACGTGCGAACAACAACAAGCAGAGCTGGAAGTTCGACCCGAAAAGATAGCTAACAAGATTGTGGAGGAAAAGATCGCTTTCTTTCCCTTCCCAAACAAGATCGAAGCCCTGTACCACGGTCACAGTTTGACTGGTCTCGCCCTAGAGCGCCTCAAGAATATGTTGAAAGAGTCACGTGACCTCTTTGCATGGTCACCGCAAGACTTTAAGGGGCTCCCCCGATAAACTGCGAAGCATTCCTTGAGACTCAATCGCGAGGCAAAGCCTGTATGCCAAAGAAAGAGGAAGATGGCTGCCGAAAAGTCAAAAGCAGCAAAACAAGAGGTACACAAACTTCTACAAGCCGGATTTATTCGCGAGATCAATGATTCGACCTGGTTATCAAATGTGGTGCTGGTCAGAAAGAGCAGTGGCAAGTGGAGAATGTGTGTGGATTTCAAAGACCTAAAAAAAGCTTGCCTAAAAGATAGCTACCCGTTGCCATCTATCAATGAGCTTGTGGACACCACAACAGGGCACGCCACGCTAAGTTTTTTGGATGCCTATTCCGGCTACAATCAGATCAAAATAAGCCCTCGCGATGAGAAGAGAACTGCCTTCATCACTAACCAGGGAACCTTTTGCTATAAGGTAATGCCATTTGGGCTCAAGAACGCGGGTGCCACCTTCCAACGAATAATAAAGAAAGTGTTTGTGTCATAAATCGGAAGAAACGTTGCAGTTTACGTTGATGATATTGTGATCAAAAGCCTTACAAAGGAGGACCACTGCAAGGATCTACAGGAAACCATCGACACTCTAAGGAGGAATCTTGTTTGCCTGAATCGAGAAAAGTGTGTCTTCGGAGTAGATTCTGGAAAGTTCCTGGGTTTCATGATAAGCCACCACGGGATAGACGTGAACCCTTCAAAAGTATAGACCATCATCGACATGGCTCCTCCAAAGACGCTGAACGACATTCAGAAATTGAACGGATCGATCAACTACTTGAGCAGATTCTGTTCGCGACTAGCTGATCACTCCCTGCCTTTCTTCGAGCAGCTAAAAAAGAAAGGTCCAGTCAAATGGAATGCCGCTTTGGATAAAGCTTTCAAAAGTATGAAGGAATATTTGCCCACCTTGCCCACTCTTCATTATCCACGCGAGCATGAAACTCTACAGCTATACCTCGCCGCCGGATCCACAACTATCAACACGATGCTTACCAGGGAATCTAAGCTCCCTATCTATTTCGCCAGCAGGGTCTTGCATCCAGCTGAATCCAGATACACCCCAATTGAAAAAATGGCTCAATCTGTGGTTTTTGCTGCACGGAGATTGAGGCCATATTTTTAGGCTCACATCATCGAAGTGCTCTCCGACCTACCCCTCCATCAGATCCTACACTCACCATCCCTTTCAGGGAGAATGATAAAATGGGCAGTGGAGCTTTCTGAATTTGACGTCCATTTCAAACCCAGAAAATCCCGTCTGGCCCAGGCCTTGGCCGATTTTGTGGTAAAAGCTGTCTTTAGGGATTCTCAAGATCGCGACGGAGAGGACTGGGTCATTAACGTCGACGGATCGGTATCAGCAGGAGGATGTGGAGTCGGGATTACCATCACGAGCCCAAGTGGGGAAATAACCGATCTATCTTTCCAGCTATTATTCGAAGCTACCAACAATGAAGCGGAGTATGAAGCTTTAATCGCGGGTATTGAGAAGGCACTGATCAACGGGGCTCGACAAGTCTAGATTTTCACAGATTCAGAGGTGGTCGCTCTACAAGTTAAAGAAGAATACGAAGCAAAGACGGGAATGTTGTCTGAATATTTGGTGCGCGTATAAACACTCACTGCCGCCTTTGGGAAGTGTTCTATTTCGTCCATCCCTCGCAATCAAAATGAACGCGCCGATACCTTAGCCAGAATGGGGGCCACCCTGCCCCTGGGGTTGAGCGATCGCGTGGTAATTGAACAGAAGCATGCTTGAGGAATCCACCAGCGAGTCTTCAGAATATCCAACCTCGGAGACTGGCGAATACCTCTCCTAGAGTACATAACTAAAGGGGCCTTAGCAGGCGAGTTGTAGGACAACCAGAGCAACAGAAGGAGAGCGTCCCGCTTTCGAGTCAAAGATGGTCTATTATACAAAAGAGGTTTTAACCTCCCGAATCTCCTCTGTGTCTCGGACCAAGAGAACCTTGATCTCGTCCGAGAGCTGCACGCGGGCCTATGTGGCAACCACCAAGGGTGGAGAGCCGTGGCATCTAAAATCACACGTCTAGGTTACTACTGGCCCTCTCTCAGAGCAGATGCTGAAATGATTATTCACATATGTGACCCTTGCCAGCGGCATGCATCGCTCCCCTCGTCCTTTGAAGTGCATATCTGCACCATGTCCGTTCGCGATGTGTGGAATGGATATTTTGGGTCCTTTCCCAACGGCACCAGGCCAGTTGCACTTCATCGTCGTAATAGTCGATTACTTTATGAAGTGGGTAGAAGCCGAAGCCATGGCTACCATCACGGCAGAAAAAGTGCGAAAATTCCTCTGGAAAAACATGATTTGCCAATTTGGGGTCCCCCAAGCCATCATCACTGATCATGGTCCTCATTTGACTGCGAGGGGATTCGTGACTTCTGCGCCGGCCTCCACATAGACTTTCGATTCTCGTCGGTAGCCTACCCATAATCCAATGGACAGGCTGGAGCCCCGAATTGCCAAATTCTGAATGCCCTTAAGAAAAGGTTAGGAACAACAAAGGGAGAATGGGCTGAGATCTTTCCCCTGGTGCTATGGTCGTATAGAACCTCAACTAAGAGCCCCACGGGAGAAACACCATTCGCAATGACATTTCGAGTCGATGTAATCATCCCAGTGGAATTACTAATTCGATCGGCTAGAATTGTCGATTTCAGCAAAGACACCAACGACGAAGCCCTTGAGTTGGAACTCCACTTGTGCGAAGAAAGGAGGGACACCGCTTGCCTCAAAACAAATGAATATCAACGCCGACTAGCTGAAGGATACAACAAGCGTGTTTTCGTACGCCCACTACAAAAAGGGGAGAACGATGAAGTGCGAAGAACGATGTGGTCAGTAGGAGTTAACAAGTCTCCTGGACCCGACGGGTTCGGGAGTATGTTTTTCAGAGATGCGTGGAGTATAGTTGGGAGGGATACATGCGAAGCCATAAGAGAGATTTTTCGAAATGGCCAAGTGTTAAAGCAGCTCAACACAACATTCATCTCTCTCATACCAAAGGTGACGAACCCCACCTTAGTTACTGAACTGAGGCCCATATCCTGCTGCAATACGGTAATGAAAGTGGTGACGAAAATTATTGCTAGCAGAATTAAGGGAGAATTGTCGGGCTTGATTTCAGATTGCCAGGGAGCGTTCATACCGGGGAGATCACTTGCTCATAATAGTGCGGTGGCGTTGGAAGTAGTAAATGGCTATGGAACGAAAAGGGTATCTCCAAGGTGTACCGTTAAGGTGGATCTTCAGAAAGCATATGATTATCTGAGTTGGGAGTTCATCAGAGCTACGCTGGTACAACTTGAATTTCCAGGGAGGCTTGTAGAGTTGATCATGGAGTGTGTTTCCACTGCTGCGTTTTCAGTGCTGATTAATGGAGAACCAGAGGGTTTTTTTTGCTGGAAAGCGTGGGCTTCGGCAGGGAGATCCGCTATCTCCGTATTTGTTTGTGTTGTGCATGGAGATGCTCAGTCGGAAGCTACAACAAGCTGCTGAAAACCCAAGGTTTAAGTTCCACCCGAGATGTAAGGGGCCTAAACTTGTGCACCTTGCATTTGCAGATGATCTTCTAGTGTTCTGTCGTGCAGATATGCAGTCAGTCAGAATTGTGAAAGAGTGTCTAGATGACTTTTTTGCAATGTCTGGGCTTCGAGCAAATAATTCGAAAAGCACAGTTTTTATAGCGGGGGTGGATGAGGATGTCTCCGATATGATTGTGGAGGAGCTAGGGTTTGAAAAAGGCCAACTTCCTGTGAAATATTTGGGGTTGCCTTTACAATCTAGAAATGTTAGAGTAAGCGAGTACTCTCAGTTGTATGATAAAGTTGGGAATGTGATTCAATCCTGGACAGCTCGTAAGCTTTCTTACGCCGGTAGATTGCAGCTTTTGATATCTGTATTTGCTGGGATACATAATTTTTGGAGCCAAGTCTTAGTCATGCCGAAGGCGGTCATAGCTAAAATAGAAGCGATGTGTAAACGCTTCTTATGGAGTGGGGACCTAGAAGGTAAAAGGTTCCTTGTGGCATGGGGAGAAGTTACTAAACCATTTGAAGAAGGTGGATTAGGCATACATGAGTTGCTGGCTTGGAATAAGAGCATGGTTGCTAAACTCATCGGAGAGCTTGTATTACAGCAGCCGAGCATCTGGTTGAGATGGTGTCAACATAATCACATCCGAGCAGGTAATGTATGGGATATGACGACACGGACTCGTGATATATGGATATGTCGGAATGTTATTGAAGTTAGGGATGACTTGTAGAGTGCAATGGTTACAGATGGTAACCAAGCCGGAGGGCTGGATGTCTACTGTAAGCCTGGGGGTGGATTATCCTGCTCCAAGCTGTATAACGTCCTTAGAACAAGAATAGATGAAGTCGATTGGGGGGGCCGGTTGTGGGGAAGACTTCAGTGCAGAAAATGGGCTTTCGTGGTTTGGTTAGCTATACGTAAACGCCTTCAGACAGGACAGAAAGTGAAGCACTGGAGAGGCATAGATGCCGCGGAATGTGTGTTGTGCAGAGGAGGAGAAGAAACAGAAGACCATCTGTGGTTTAGCTGCCCAACAATCCATGAAGTGCAGAATCTAGTCTTCGCTTGGGTTGGAATTTCTCGCAGATTCGAATCCTTGGAAGACTGGCTCTTGTGGTTTGCTAGTGAGCCGAATGCAAGACAGAAGACGCAGCTTTACCAGGCGAAGTTGCTGGCTTTTGAAGCGATAGTGTATTTTACATGGAGAGCTAGGAATGGAGTCGTGTTCAGGCAGGAGCCTTTTGATGCAGCTGCATGTGCTGCGACGATTATAGCTAGTTGTAGGAGCCGGATATCTGCAAAGTGGACTTGCAAACCACTTGTGGACCGGTTGGGAGTTAGGGGTAATTAGTAAGGAGTATAGGGGGGTTGAGTACAGATGGGTCAGTTGAGGTAGAGAGGTTACAGTGAGAGGTAGAGAAAGAGGTGTGAGGATTGTGCACTTGATTTTGTGTTTTTTTGGGATACAGTTCGGGGACATTTTGGGTATATAGTTCCTGGTAGCATTTTTTGTAAGACTCTTGGTATGGTCTTACTATTTTGTAAATGGTTTAACCACCATATCTATATATTTATCTTTTCAGACTACAAAAAGGGGAGATGGTCCTCCGACAAGCAACAACGGGGAGAAAACTTAAACCCAAATGGGAAGGTCCATATGTCATCCATAAAGAAGTAGGCAGGGGTTCCTTCAAACTTCAAAATGCAGAAGGCGCGATCCTCGCAAAGTCATGGAACGCCAGGAATCTCAAGGCTTATTTTGCATAAAGGTTACGCATATTAGAAGTCTGGTGACTTAGATTTTCCATGTATAGGGGTCACCAGGGTTTCCGATTGGGTATACCACTTCATCCATATAAATGAAAGTTCCAAACCCAACAATAATTGTTGATACGCATAAATTTAGCAATCGCGTGTCTTTCGAACACGGATGTGCAAGTAAGCCTCCAAGGAGAATAAATTTAGCAATCGCGTGTCTTTCGAACACGGATGTGCAAGTAAGCCTCCAAGGAGAATAAATTTAGCAATCGCGTGTCTTTTGAACACGGATGTGCAAGTAAGCCTCCAAGGAGAATAAATTTAGCAATCGCGTGTCTTTCGAACACGGATGTGCAAGTAAGCCTCCAAGGAGAATAAATTTAGCAAGCGCATGTCTTTCGAACACGGATGTGCAAGTAAGTCTCCAAGGAGAATAAATTTAGCAATTGCGTGTCTTTCGAACATGGATATGCAAGTAAGCCTCCAAGGAGAATCAATTTAGCAACCGCGCGTCTTTCGAACACCGATGTGCAAGTAAGCCTCCAAGGAGAATAAACCCAGCAATCATTATGCTTTTGAAACACGGATTTATAAATAAACTTCCATATTATTTAGAAAACTAATAAAAGCAATCTGTCTTACTCTACTCCTTCTTGCTTGTTCTGTTATGATATTATGATTTTTGAATTCCCATCAATCACGATCAAATGGTTATTAAGAATATGGCGCGCTGAGATAAGCCGTACAAACTGTTTATATCCGAGCTTTAGCAAGCTTGGCAAAAGCGAGTTCGCCAACACGCATTTCTTAAAACCAGCATACGAAGAGAACCCCAAAACATATACGCAACGCGATTACTATAAACGATTCCAAAGCAAGGTACATAAGCATTTAACAAAACAAGGTTCACACAACAAACGAGGGAATGGTAAGCGAGGGAGTAATAAAAAACCAAATTTCATCACAACCTCATGAACTCACTCATTCACCTCAAGAACTATTATGGTAAAGCGACTACTCCCCTCGTATTTAAAAATAATAAGAGACCCCCCGACACGCAAGCCGCTATCCACGGCAAAAGCACGCCAGCCTTCAGTAAGGATATAATAGTCATAACTGTCTTGGAACACCCTCACTCGAAATTCTCGCCCAGTGGGAGAAACCAAGCAAACATGAGTCAATCCCTCGCGACCATACTGAGCACCAAAAGACTCGGGCAAAAGCTGCAAAACACTGAAGCAAATATCAACCAAGAAAAACGAGAATTACGAAGGAAGGGTCGAAAAAGCTACCATATATTCCATCTTCTCTTCAGAGTCAATGGAACAAAAAAAGTCACGACGACGAGGATGGGGAGAAGTCATAATTCCTCACTTCGAATTACCAAAATGGAAGCAAAACGCAAGGACAATTGCCCATGCTTTATCCAAACATCTGATATTTATCAGCAAATAAAGCAAGTAGTATATTGTATTGTCACGTCATAGAAAAGAATCCGCATCCGTCCAAAGCAATCTTTTCAGAATCAACTGCATGCCAAGCAAGTGGCAAGATCTCAGAGCGTATCTCTGCAACTCAGAGCGCCCATGTCACATCAAGAAAGGTCATATCCAGGTCAGAAACAAACAGAACGCGAGGACCAAAGCCATGTTTTAAAATTATTAAATAAAAATATCATTACATAAACCCTCGTGATTAAACAAAACGAAGTGCATAATTAGGATTAACAAAAGCACGACATAAAAGCGGTCATCCAGTTACACCGTCATTACAACATCATAAAGCCCTACTCATCCTCAAGAACAAGAGTCTTGAAGCGATGCCCTCCCACGTACTGAAAAAACACCATCGATTCTCCAACTCGAACACCATTATTGGTTGCAAATCGTCCCCAACATTCGGACAACCACCAACGATTTGAGCAGTCCTTGGAAACCCCAACACGAAAGTTTTCACCGGTTGCGGAGACTAAACAAACATGGTCGGATACAACATGACCATACATTCTTTCAAAAGCACAAGGGAGAGGTTGCAAACAAAAGAACATTACTTCATAAGAATTCAAACCCAAACAGATATAAAGCACAATAAACAGGGATATCTTACCAAGCGATGGAGCCTTTCCTCTACGTCAACACAACGATAAAAGTCTCACGTCTCAGAATTGGGGGGCGCCATCTCTCTACCAAGCAATAATAGTAAACAACGAATAGATAAATAGATTGCTATAAACACCATCCCTTTTATATACGGAATAAAGCTGTGCGAACCTCGAAAATCGGCAAAGGCATTTATTTCATGCGTTGAACCAGGAGGGAAGTCTGAAATCGAGATTTTCCAGGATATTCTGCATGGACTACACTTGGCAAGAATCTCTTCAAAACCCGACCAAGTTCACTGGAGCCTTTCAAATCCGAAAACAGACATTTATCACAAGAATATTCGGACCAGACCGCCCTATACCTCTATAAAAGGACATTTCCTATGGATAAAAGGCACGACCTCATCTACAAAAAACAAACGCTTGTAAAACAAGAAACATGGCAACCAATACCATGGATCAAAATCCAAACAATCCCTTTATTTTTGATATCTACCTAGTGGGGGACGAGCAATACATACGCATGTTGTTACCCTACTGCTTCAGTGAACACTTCCAACCCCAGATACCCGAGCGAATCCTCTTATCCACCCGCATCGTCAAAGATTTCCCTGTTCATATCACGGGGGGCAGTTATGGATCTCACTAGGTGGCACGCGGATGGAGAGACTTTGTCGAAACACACGGCCTCGAGTTGGAAACGTCAATAGTATTCACCCACCTTGGCGAAGCAAGGTTTGAAGTCCATTTTCTGGACAAGGAGGGCTATGACATTGAGGAAGAAATCTATGATGATGGATACGATGGCCCAGCATCAAACGGTTTCCACTAACTCCCAGCGGTAGTTCAATAAACAATGTTTTTACTTCATGCTTTTTAATGTAGCTCGAGCTATCAATAAAAAACTCCTTCCTAGGTCCATATTGCCATTGTTCCCTTTACGATGATACAGACAAATAAGTCCTTAGCGTCCGAAGACGCTGGAGATTGTTTAATTAAGTAGGTCTCTCCTCCACGAAGAATGCGCCGGAGATTACCTAAATTCCCGGTTTAATCTCCTTTGCGTCCGAAGATGCTGGAGATTGTTTATTAAGTAGGCCTCTCAGTCGCGTCGAAGACACTGGAGATTGACTTTTAATAGGTCCCTCCTTCGCTTAGAATACGTTGGAGATTACCTAATCATCAACCCGATCCCCTTAAAACGTCCGAGAACGCTTAGTAATTGGTTTCTCCTTCGCGTAGACTGTGCTGGAGATTACTTAATTCTCAGTTTGATCTCCTTCGCGTACAGAACGCTGGAGGTTGCCTTAAGTAAGACGCTCTTTCACGAGAAAAAGCCAGGGATTACCAAACACTCAATTTCAAACTCCCTTGTGTCTGAATAAACACTGGAGATTGTATTCAATAGCCACCTTTAGCTAGCAAACACAAGTATCAATAGTTGAAATACTAAAACTCCATTAAATACACTCTTCACTACTGTCAACTCTCAACCCGACTCTTCTTGAGTGCACACTACCCATGATGCGGAAATTGCTAAGTCTCTCTTTTTCCTTAGCAAGGTGGAAATCCTATACCACTTGAGGGTAAGTGATGGGGATTGCCATTACTATTGCGGACTTCCCTCGTTTTCGGGTATGTGGGAACTTGTGGAAATTCATGCAATAAATAATACTTTCACAAAACCATTCTAAGGATAGGAATATTATTGCATAAATCATAAATTACTGAATCCGAAAACTAAATTGTTCCCGAACAACCAACGATGAAAGAAATAGTGCGAGAAAGGAAAATAATCTGTTCGAAGGGAAATAAACTGCATAGATCAAGCTATTAAAGAAAAGTCTAGGGATGGTGGATTCTCCTTCCGGGACCCGAAGTACGCTGCTTCTTGGGTCGAGAGGGCCCTGCCTCGGGGTCGAAGGTAGGAGCGCTCAATGCAAATGGAGGGGTGTCGGGCTTGGTAGTGGCAAGGTGGGCGTCTGAGCGGGCATGCTGAAGGAGATACCTCTCATACTTTTCTTTGCATAACTTCTCCTCCAATGCCATCATCTCTGCCTCCAGGATATCTATTGCTTCGTCCTTCTCCTTGATCTCACGATCAAAGAAAGGAATTGTCTCTATCATCCTCTTGCGTTCTAGCCCCTTGAGAAATTTCTCCCGATCCAATTCAGAGACCATCCTTAGAGGAGGATAGCCCATCTCACTTCCAAAACGAGGTGGCTCTTGACCCATCTGGCTTCAGCTGTTGCCCCCCGAGCTCCTAATCTAAGACAAGGCGGTTTTCCGCCGCAGCAAAGGTCACAACAACAGTATCAGCCGAGGAACCAGGGTCCCGTGGGATCGCAACCTACTGTCGATAAGGGCAAAGGTATTGCGGGTACCTCAAAGCAAGGACCGCGACTGTATGAGATGAGGCAAGCTGATGATGTGACTGCCCCTATGACCCAAGGTATTATTTACCACTATTCAGAACCTATTGATATCTTATTTGATTCTGGTGTGACGCATTCGTTTATTGCTGAAAGTACGGTAGAAAAGTTAAAACTGAAATGTGAGACTCTAGAGGAGTCGTTTATCGTTAGGGTCCCTAACGGGGAGAAAATCATAGGAAACAAGGTGTTGCATAAGTGTCCTATCAAAATCGAGGGTCGTGCCCTCGACGCCGAGTTAGTGGTGATTCCACTTATTCCGCAGGGCATCATACTTGGGCAAGATTGGTTATTCCAACATGGCGCGGTGATTGACTTTCAACGAGGGACTGTGACCGTGGCATCTGACGGGAAATGTGTGTGTAAGTTTCGCGGCCGTATCCCTAATGAAGACGGTCGAGTGATTAACATGATGTAAGCAGCGAAACTGTTACGGCAAGGGTGTACCGGTTTCCTATGCTACTTGGAGGAACTCCCAAAAGGCCTGGTCCAAGTTACTGACATACCGATAGTACGGGAATTTCCTGACGTTTTCCCTGATGAAATTCCCGGACTACCACAACAGCGCTTTGTTGAGTTCACAATAGACTTAGAGCCTGGGACTGCACCAATCTCGAAGGCACCTTATCACATGGCTCCCTTAGAGATGCAAGAGTTGAAGAAACAATTGGAGGAACTGTTAGAAAAGGGTTACATTCGGCCTAGTGCATCCCCATGGGGGGCTCCAGTCCTATTTGTGAAGAAGAAGGATGGATCCTTCAGACTATGCATTGATTATAGAGAGTTGAACAAAGTCACGATCAAGAACAAGTATCCTCTTCCGAGGATTGATGACTTGTTGGATCAACTTCAAGGAGCGAGAGTATTCTCCAAGGTGGATTTGAGGTCGGGATACCATCAACTGCGAGTGTGGGAGGAAGATATTGCTAAGACGGCATTCAGAACGCGCTATGAGCATTACGAGTTTGTTGTGATGCCTTTCGGGCTAACTAATGCACCAGCGGTTTTCATGGAATTGATGAACCGTTGTTTCCATCAGTACTTAGACAAGTTCATCGTGGTATTTATCGATGATATCCTGATATATTCACCAAGCGAGGAGGCACATGCGGAGCACCTGAGAATTGCCTTGACAACACTACGGGAACATCGGTTGTTTGCAAAGTTGTCAAAATGTGACTTCTGGTTGAAACAGGTTGCTTTCTTGGGTCACATCATTTCCGAGAAGGGAGTCATGGTTGATCCCCAAAAGGTTTCCGCAGTGCAGCAGTGGACTCAACCAAAGAATGTGAAGGAGATAAGGAGCTTTCTTGGATTGGCGGGGTATTATCGAAGGTTTGTAGAAGGGTTTTCCAAGTTAGCTCAGCCTTTAACTTCACTACCCCGCAAGACTCAGAAATTTATATGGGATGAAAAGTGTGAAGCAAGTTTTCAAGAATTGAAGAAACGACTTACTACGGCGCCAGTGCTAGCCCTTCCCAAGGATTTCCAAGATTATGTGGTCTATAGTGATGCTTCAAAGCAAGGCCTAGGTTGTGTGCTCATGCAAGAAGGCAAAGTCATAGCCTATGCATCTCGCCAACTGAAAGCGTATGAGCAGAACTATCCTACACATGACTTGGAATTGGCTGCTGTGGTATTCGCTCTAAAGATCTGGCGACATTATCTCTACGGAGTTCGTTGCCAAATCTTCACCGATCACAATAGCCTTAAGTATGTGTTCACTCAGAAGGAGTTGAATATGCGTCAGAGACGGTGGTTGGAGCTCATCAAGGATTATGATATCGAACTCTTATATCACCCCGGGAAGGCAAACGTGGTGGCTGATGCTTTAAGTCGGAAGTCTCCACAAGAGGCCATGATTCAGTGTTTGACAGCGCAACCAGAATTGCGTCAAGAGTTGTTGAGGTTGGACGTGGAAGTATGGTTTGAGCGGCATCGCGGCCAGTTGAACAGGATGGATATTCAGTCTGATTTGCTAACTCAGATTAAGAATAGACAGACTGACGATGAGATGTTGATCAAACTCTATGCAGATTTTTATGAGGGTAAGACCCCAGGATTTGTCGTGAGGGATGATGGGTCATTATGGTTTGGAGACCGCATTTGTGTTCCAAACGTTCCAGAACTTCGCCAAACATTGTTGCAAGAATTCCATTCTTCGGCGTACTCAGTACATCCGGGCGCTAGTAAGATGTAGAAAGACATCAGGAGAAATTACTAGTGGCCGGGCATGAAGAGGGAAGTGGCAGATTATGTTGCTCGTTGTTTAGTGTGCCAGCAAGTCAAGATTGAGCATCAACGACCAGCGGGCACACTACAACCACTTCTGGTACCGATGTGGAAATGAGAGCAGATCTCCATGGACTTCGTGATGGGGCTGCCTAAAGTTCAAGGGCAGAAGGACGCCATTTGGGTGATAGTAGATCGACTCACCAAATGTGCGCATTTTATAGCCATCCGATCCGAATGGAAGCCATAAAAGCTGGCAGAGTTGTATATGAAACATATAGTCTGTCTCCATGGAATACCGACCTCCATTGTCTCAGATAGGGATGGTCGTTTTATATCCGATTTTTGGAGGAAACTACATGGTGGCTTGGGGACCCGATTGGACTTTAGAACGTCATTTCACCCGCAAACTGATGGGCAATCCGAGCGCACTATTCAAACTCTTGAGGATATGCTGCAAGCTTGTGTGCTGGACCGACCGACAGATTGGGAAACCAGTTTAAGTCTGATCGAGTTCACCTACAATAACAGTTGGCATGCCTCTATCAAGATGGCTCCGTTTGAAGCTTTGTATGGTCGCAAGTGTCGTTCACCGGTTGTGTGGGATGATCCGACGGACACTCTTATTTTGGGGCCCGAGCTGCTAGAGAGGACTGCAGAGGAAGTAGCTATGATCCGACAACGGATGCTCACCGCACAAAGCAGGCAGAAATCGTATGTTGATGGAAAGAGGCGAGATTTGGAGTTTCAGGTGGGAGAGAAGGTGTTCGTAAAGGTATCTCCTACCAAAGGAGTCTTTCGTTTTGGGAAGCGAGGAAAGCTAAATCCTCGATATGTTGGACCCTTTGAGATCCTACAGCGAGTCGGAACTGTAGCCTATCGGTTAGCTTTGCCACCGACAACTCATCCAGTTCACGATGTTTTTCATATCTCCTTGCTCCGGAAGTATGTGCCTGACCCGACTCACATCCTTAGTTATGAGGACATTGAGGTACGACCCACGGGAACATACGAGGAAGAACCAGTCCGCATCTTGGAGCGTCGAGACAAGCAGCTTCGGAATAAAGTGGTTCCTCTCGTCAAAGTTCTCTGGTCAAAGCACGGGACAGAAGAAATGACCTGGGAGACTGAAGCAGATATGCAGAAACGTTTCCCTCAGTTGTTTTTGTTCTAAGTTTCGGGTCGAAACTTATTTTAAGAGGGGAGGTATGAAATACCCCACAGTATTTCATGTTATTTAAATCGGATAAATTTAAATAAAAGTATATTGTAATAATTTGGGATGTATGAGAATAGGGAATTGTTTATTCTCTATCTTGATTATTTAAATTTAAATAAAAGTGTCCCTTGATATTTTGAGAATCTTGAACCGAAAGGATATATTTAATTTTACCTTATGATATTTTTATAAAGTTAAATAAATATTTATTTAATTTTATAATAGTATTTAGGGTATAAAATATAACCTACGAGGTTAAGTATATAAGTATATATACTATAACGGAAGTCCGTACATATATTATATAAATATTCTATATACGCATGTGTACGTATGGGTGTTATATTATATATTATATACGTTATAGATTATATACCATATATACGTACATATATATATATATTACATATATACGTATGTATGCATATATAGTATATACACACAAAATTCTTTCTTTGAAGAATCAGATGGGCAAAGGCCCATCACACTGGTTGTTTACATGTATATACTAGTATAATAATAATAATATATACATCCGAAAGTCAGGTATATAATTATTATATGTATATATATACAGCTACGTTTTTAAAAGAGCACAGAAGCCAGCTTGGAGCTTGGGCCCAATTCCAGACATCAGTACATGTGAAGGCCCAGCCCACTCAAAAAACCCTTTGACTTGATTATGAGTCAGCTGAGTCGACTCGGTCGAGTTGGCGAGTTGACTCCGTCTTCCACCTTCAAACGAGCAGATTCAAGCTGTAATTCATCGACGGTTTCACCCCAATAATTGGGGAAATCAATGCCCATTGACTGCTATAGATAAGGACGTTGTTCTGGAGGCTCTAATCGATAGAATCCCATTGATTTCGTCGTTGAATCAATAACGTAATCCTCCCCCGTTTCGCGAAGTTTTCGGGCATAACGGTCGAGTTAATGGACGAATTACACCGCAATAGTCAGTGCAATTGATCTGGGTAGTTAATTCGGACATAATTGCGTCGTTAATTGGTGTTTATCTGCTCCGAGTGAGCTCGGTATAGGGGAGCACCCTCTACCTTTCCGAGTGCAATTCATCCGTATCACTCACAATTTGAGCTCTTCTCCTACTCCATTGTGTTCCTTGTATCTCCAGAAGAAATTCTATTCCAAAAATTGGTTCAATTCCATAAAAAATCCAAAACCCCCAAATTCGCTCAGCCCTTTTCGCCATCGTCGGACCACCAGTACGCCGCCTTGCCGCCGCCGAGTCGACCGGAGTTGCACCGCCTGACGTCGGAGCCACCACCCACGGCAGTCGGAGCCACCGAGCCACATTGAGCCATCCGCGACGAGCCCTCATTGCCACAGTCCAGTAGCCGCGACGTCTCCTCACTGTGTACGTATGTTGCAGCCCGGATTGGTGAAGAAGAAGCACTTATTACACAAACTAACCCCTACTTTCTGCTTCTATAACAATTGCCCTTTTCTAAGTTATAAAAATTACAGATTATGGCTGTAATTTTTATTTGGATTAAATAGTTGATTAATATCTTTATTCCTTTGAATCGCAGTCTTTCACCAACCTCCTTACGCGCACACTCCAACGCAAGTCTTTCAAGAGGTGGGTAGTGGTCTTATTTAACGACTTTGTCTCATTCGATTTATGTTATAAATTGAATAAAAGACGTATTTGACCAAAATACCACCTAACAAATATCTTTCGTTGTGTGTTGTGATTTTGGTGTAGATCCGTCCGACGCCACCAAATTCAACCGTATAACTTCCCCGATTCAAGAACAACAAGAAGGCAAGTGACAATCCGAGCATTTCCGCTCACTTGGTACCTTCGTGTCTTGTTGTTTTTTTGCTTTGATATACATGCCAAATCAACTAAAAATAAATTACAATCACTTGCTTTGTGTAATTTATTTATCCGTTCTTTTGGAATTGGCATGTAACCGGGTAATGTTATTATTCGACCTTATTATAAAATAATAACGTAGATACCCGCTTTATAAAAATGCATGATTTATTCTTTATCCTTTCATGCAATTTATTAGGTATGTAATATGCCTTTATTTATGTTCCATGCATTTTATTTATGGTCTTGGCATCCATTTTACTTTTATTAAAATGGATAAATTTTCATGCGTGATCACCTAGGTTGGCCTTAATCACTAGTTAACAATGTGTTGGAATAGTAGTACGTGGAACTCAATTGCATCAAGAGTAAATACAAATAAAAGCTATGTAGTATAATGCGAGGTCGGGGCCGTTATTCCCCGGTCTAAAAGTTTCATGAAACTAACACATTCCGAATGCGCACATATACATATCATTTAATCGGAATGTTACACTACCAAATAAAAAGGTTTTAGGTCGTGTCCACTTTAGTAAGTGGGGCCGGTATCATTATTCAAAAATGTGTTTCTTTATAAAGAAATAATGTTAAGCTATGCAATGTGAGATAGTGAGTGAATAATATTTATTCATTTGGCCAAAGTTTTTGTTTAGACTTGATATCGGGGGACACGAAGTCAACCCTTTTCCCACTCCTAATAGTAGGCTCTCCCTAACGTCTGGGTAACTACTAGCGGGACGGATTTGGGCCACACGGAGTACCTCATAATCCGATATCGAGTCTGAACTTAATAAGAAAAATGTTTTCATGGTGATCATAAAACGCATTTCTAAAGCTATATCATATCCCATCCGTAATCGGGATATGGTTCCTATGGTGCTCGTCACCTACTTCACTTTCTCATTCAACCCTTTGGGGTTATCCGTGTCCTAGAAGTCGTGTCATTAATTCACCAACCCACTAAAATACTCTAATAATCGCATTTGGATTTAAATTCACACCATTAAAGGTCAATGGATTTAAATCCGAAGAAGTCCCAGTTCTGAGCCGTCATTTGCTAGTTCTCACGAACTAACCGTCCTTTCTTTTGGATGGCTGGTATCCCTCGGATATCAGGCCATGACCCGCAGGTCTAGGGTAAGCGCGATGTTATCGAAGGTTGGGCACTTGGATCCGGAATCATCTTCTTTTATGACTTTACTTTCTTAGTCGTTTGTATAGGATGTTTTAATAATGTAAAAGATATGAATTCCGTTGGTTTGGCTTATGAACTTTTTATTTGCTAAGACTTGGTTTAATATTTTGATGTAATAAATTATGGTTTGATGCATCTTTTTATAAAGACTTCCGCTATTATATTTTATACTTGTATCATCTTGTTTATGGGAGCATGGTAACATGTCCCTATAAGCCTAAGGTAGTTATGTGGGCATTTCCGTCCAAATAACTACTGGCGCTGTATCATCCTCTAGTTTTAAAAAGGGGGTTTTACAGAACTAGTATAAATAAAGACAACACTGAGATCAAGTAACGCACGAACGAAATTACTTAAAGCATAATGCCAAGTTTTGACATGGCTTCAGGAGAAATCTCTCCGGGAGAAATTCCTCCACCAACCTTCATCATAAATACTATGTTTTTCCCAAATCCTAAATTTATCAGGATAATCCTTAGGGAAAGCCAACTACACAGACTCCCCTTACCATACATCTTTGTAGAATTCGGGGACGAGATACTAGACCAAATCATTCTATGTTCTCCCACAAACCAAGGATTCGTGGTACTAGTCGAAAGAGACGAAGGGGATTGGTTCTCTCTTTCAGAAGGATGGAGATCTTTCGCGAGTACTAACAACCTCAGAATAGGGAGCTGCCTTAGTTTCAAATACCAAGGAGAATCTCACTTTGATGTAACAATAGAGCAACCAGGCCCAGAGGAAAACGGAGACGTCTTGTCTTACTACCTATGTTACAAATAAATATAACTAGAGAAAATGCAAATCAATCTCTATTATATTTCCTCGCCAAATAAAGGACAACTTTGTAAGTTTGCCACTAGCGTAACATATAATTCGTTCGCGCACCCTGCTTTTTGTCATTTCACGATTCATTTCATAAAACGCTCAATGACAGGAGATGGATAAGGGTATTGGGAACTTACCCTTCAAGCAAGAGTATTAATAATAGTAGGAAAAACAAACAAAGAACGTAAACAGAAATATATTACGGCTAAAAGTTGAAATATTAACAAAACATCAAAACACCATGACAAGGCACACCGCTTGTCATGTGCCGAAATGTTTTCCATCCCAAAAAATAATGTATGAACCGCAGCAAAGCATAAAGCTTTCACCACGGATAGAAATGTCTTCAACTTACATCCCAACACAAGACGACTTCAAAAAAACTTAATAAATAGTGGAAAAGCGGTTTGTTAAGCATCGACAGAAGGGTTGTTGTTGTCGCGAGCATGCTCGGGGGTTTTCTCACCAACAGAGAGACGATCGAGGGCTGTAGCATCATCAATTGGAGCGTTGAGCGGAGCAGGCAGTCCACATTGAGGATCATTAAGTTTCATCTCCTCAGCTTCATAACTGGGAGGTAACATCGTCACAACATCCCCAAGATGAGCGAAATGGTTGACGCTCTGGGTAATCCAACCGTACACTCCTTCCATAAAAGCATCGGTCACTTTGTCATAAAGGACGTCTTGCCCAGCTGTCTCGAGGTAGTAACCCAACCAACCTCGACCGTCCTCCACCATAAAACTGGTCAACCTTCCTTGGCCCTCATCGCCTAGCATAAACTCCCGAAGAGTATTCTTGGTAAGAATGACATCCTCACCGGAAGTAAAACGTTCCAGTTTTCCTTTCACACCGATAAGCTCTTCACGGGCCGTTTCCAAATCAGTCTCAAGCTCCCTAATTCGACTGTTCGAGTGCGTGATCTCCAATTCACGCTCAGACCCCATGTGTTGGATTTTCGAGATTTCGACTCGTGACACGTCCAGCTCGCTCTTCACCATCTCCACTTCTTTCTGGGATTTCTCCAAGGCCTCTTTCAAACTGTTAATGGTTACCTCCTGGAGCTCCGCATCCCTCAGTTTTTTCACCTTCCTCTTCAGAGTTTTGTTCATCGCCCTTAACTCCCTCACTTTGTCGTCGTAGCTTCTTAAACGCCCATTCAACTCGGACCATTGCAGGTTACCCTACGACGATATACGAAGAAAAGTGAACACGCATACAAAATAAGGAAAGTAGAAAAGGGTAAATCGCGAAGAAGTTACCCAGCCTCCGGTTTTTGTACCATGCTCTAACAATTCTTCATCCGTCAGATGATGAAGATACTCCCGTTCGGTCGGGCAGCTCTTCCCAAGAATCTCCAATTTCTTAATATCAATCGGGTCAAACCTAGGTTGCCTATATGCAGTCATGAAAATCCCTGATGAGGTGATCGGCTCGGCGCTTAAAAGTCTGGTGTTCCTTGCCCCCTCCTTTTGTCTTTTTCGCTCGCGTTGAGCAAGGGTATGTCCTCTGACGATACGCTCTCCCGGTCTTCGACGGGCTCTTTCCCTTTCGATCTCTTCGTCGCGAGGGGGGAGTCGTGGGGAATATTCCGTTGGCCACCACCCACTTGCGGAGTAGTGATAGGAGCAGGCATAGCTGCACCCCTAGCTGCACTTTTCTTCTTGGCCAAAGCGAAAATTTTCGCCTTATCAACCAACATATCTGCAAAAGAATTGGGACGAACGTTAATCAGAGAAAATCATGATCAAAATACTAGAAAGCTTAAAAACTCCTAGACACCAACCCGGACGATGCGGGAGACTGAGGCCGGCCATGTCCAAACGAACTGGAGTTACGACTTTTCTGTAACTCCGTGTCGACACGACCCCCTCCCCAAACACAACCCTCCATCTTTCCGTCGCGACATTTTTATCTTTAGGAGGAGCATATTTTCCGGGTCGGGTCACAAATTTCAAAAAGGTCTTTGTTAAATCACGAACAAGGAACCATTTCTTTCTCCATCCCGAGTTGCTAGACAACCTCTCAACTATTTTCCCAGGTAGAGAGGTTGATAACATGCATTTAGGTAGGCATAATACGTTGCATTTAGCTTAGTTAAGATGCATTTCATGCATGGATTAAGTACAATTTGCATATTTGCTCTCTATGTTGGTGGAGTCGGAATCTACACACTTTTATTGATTATTTCAGGTAATCGTGGATCCGATGATGAGACATGAGTTGATAACACATTAGATGAGAATATCTAGTTGATCGAAGAAGCTTACATGAAGATCTCAAGAGGTCCTGAAAAGAAGAAGCGAACCTAAACAAAGAACAAGTCTGCAGAAGTTGTCGCCAGACATGCTGAACTTGTTTTGCACTTTCTGGAGGCCTCGATTGTCCGATTGACTATTATGACCATGCGTTGGAAAGCTCTTTCAAAGAGCTACAACTTTTCTGTTGACAAGAAGAGCAAATTCGAGACAGATTTTCCGTGAAAGACCGATATAGCGGCCGCAGCATGTATGACGCGGCCGCAGCAGAGCAAATGCCGTGGGATGGAAAAAGCTGCTGATGGAGCGGCCGCACAATATGCCGTGGCTACAGCATTGTTCGGCAGCACGACGTCGTTTTGATTAAAAAACCCTAGTTTGTGTTTTGTTCCAATGGCCGACTTGGATTGTTTAAAAGGCCGATTTATGTTATTTTTGAGAAACTTCTATTCTATTCTATGTTCTATCAGACAATTAAAGATTGAGCGATGTCTTTCATGAGGAACTAAACTCATCTGTTATGTCTATAATTTGAAGTTTTATTTGGATTGATTGTGAGTTTCTAATTCTCGTTCCTTGTTTCCTATATTTGAATGCTTCAACTTCTTTGTGCTTGATTGTCTATTGTGTTATTCTATCTAGCCCGCGCAACTAATTAGAATCAATTCAATTGCTAAGGATTTGTAGATTCCTGATTGTGAACCTTAACCTAAGTAGCAAACTTGTTCCTTTAGAGCTGATTGAACTAATTGAATAAGTAGGAAGTTGGATGTGTTGTTAAATCCCTCTTTAGGGACTGCAAATACCTTGGCTAATCTCTAGACTTAAAGCTATCAATTGGGTTAAATCCTTCTTTAGGGACTGTTCGATTGATAAGGGTTTCTAGGACTGATTGGACTAGTAACTATATTAGGTCGGGACAAGGGCATTCATAGGAAACTTAATAGGACGAGAAGAAGTTACAAGGATCGTTTCAACCAAATAAAGTGGAAAATTGTAGGTAGAACTGCTTCTCTCAATTGTTTGAATCACAACCATTTACTCTTGCTTTCTTCAATCTGCTTTGATTAAAGGCGGATCTTTTTCACTCATAAAAACCCCCTTTTGGTAACTTGATTGGCATCTATATCACACTTGAATAGCGAATTTCCATGTGGGATCGACCTCTTGCTTATTGCTATACTAGTTATAAGTTTGAGTTTACTTTGACGGATCAACGACAGGTTTTCCCTCCGTCAAATTTGGCGCCGTTGCCGGGGAAATTTATTGATTCTTGTGTGTTTTTGGTGCTGATTTTTGGTGTGGACCACTTACATGGTCCGCACTCGTGCTACTAACATATGTTGAAGGTGAGGTTATTGAAGTTAGACGGAGAGAGTTTTCATCAATACTTCATCAGACTACAGGAGTACATTAACAATGTTTATTCATGGGGATATCAAGCTAGTATAAGGGAAGTGCTTCTATGCATCTTTGATGGCATGACTTTTGAGACACGGAGTCTTGCTGAGCGCATGAGTGATGGAGGTTTATTAGATATGGGACTCTCGAAGATGTGGGAATTTTTCTGCTACATGGATCATCAATGTGCGCATACCGAGTGACTTCCTCCAGTATCTCAAATCGTTGAGACCTTTGTTGCACCTCTTGAGGTCATGGTGGAAAATCACATTGAGAAGGTAGAGGAAGACCACACTCCATATGACGAGATCATCCCTAGCTCCCCCATTGATGAATCTGATCTAGAGCCTACTGCTGAGGCTACAGAGCAAGTAAAGGTTGTCTCCTGCACTATAGAGAATATTGGTGGATACGTTGATCCATTTGACTGCTACTTTGACAAGCCACCAATAGAACTAAATTGGTGGTATTATATACCCTCTGTGGGTTGTCAAGCTCATGAATACAATAAGTTGAAACGGTTCTTAAATGTATTAATATTTAGTTTTAATTTATTTGTATGTAGTGCATGTTTGTTTGTTAGTTGTGCACAAGAGTTTGACAGGTTGATGAGGGCTTTGACTATGTCTGATTAGTGTCTTGAGCTTCAACATTACGTCGAGCCAGCGACTTGAAACAAAGGTTCTTCTCGGGAGGCAACCCGAGGTAAGTTTTTTCTTTTTCCTTTTCCTTTTCCTTCACCCTAATTATATTTGATTCACTTTTGTTGTCTTTACTATTTCATTGAAGACAATGAAAACTATAAGTGTGGGGGAGAGGAATTCTGTATATAGATGCATATAGGAGATCATATTTGAATTTCTGCATCATGTTTAATTTCTGTAATAATTTTTATTAATTCTTGTTTATTTTCGTGATTAAAAAAAATTAGAAAAATCCAAAAATAAGCATGCATTGCATCCATATGTGTTATTCAAATACCCATCTAGCTTAGTTTGTCCTCTAATTTAAATTTCAAGCATAATAATATAAATCCCATGGAGTTTTGGATGTTTTGGCCTTGTCTATATTTGATTTTTGTGAAACATGAGCTAGCGAATATAATTGAGCATGTATGATTGAGCTAAAGTATATTGAAGTCCTAAAAACATGACCTTGTGAGAATGTTTAGCCTTATTTGAAATCTTTTGCTCAATTGTGTGAATTACTCTCCTTGTGTTGCTACCTCTTGGCATTGACTGCAATATCTATTTTTCAAGACCGAATCACATGTTTGTTGCTTGCGGAGTTTATGTTTATATTTTGAGTCTTTTGTTTGAATTTGTGCATATTTAGTGAATAAGGTGGCAATGGTTGATGCACTTAGTAACCGGATCTATGCATGACACCCATGGGTATGATTCGCGCAAAAAGGTGTTGAAAACTATCACTAGGAAAGAAAGCTTGATCGTTGAGTAACCAGGTTCATTCATGACACCCATGTTTGCAACTTGCGTCAAAAGATTTTCAAGTGGACTTCATATTAGTAGGTTGAGGTGTTGATAGACCGGGGCCATTCATGACACCCATGTTTGCGCCTCGCGTAAGGGAAGCACCAAGACAAGAAAATAAATAGAAAGAAAAAAAAACAAAAGGAAAAAAAATGTCACATTTTGTTTATTTTCTTTATTGTGTCCCGTAAGTAATGGCATTTCGGTGGAGATTTGGTGATATTTTGGTCAATGTCTATGAGCTTAGTGCATTTTGGATTGAGTTGAGAGTTGTACCTTAAAGCCTAAACACATGAGTGAAACACATATTTCTGGTGAGGTTGGATGATGTCTACTTCTAAGCTTTGATCACTGGAATACATGCTAGGACGTTTGTTTGCTTGACTTATGTTTTCACTTGCTATGATGTTGCTTTTTGATGAGGTTGAAACTTGAAGGGATTTCCTGTGGGATGCGTTGATTCATGTTCATTCTATCATTGCTTGAGGACAAGCAAAGGTTAAGTGTGGGGGAGTCTGATAGCATGCATTTAGGTAGGCATAATAGGTTGCATTTAGCTTAGTTAAGATGCATTTCATGCATGGATTAAGTACAATTTGCATATTTGCTCTCTATGTTGGTGGAGTCGAAATCTACACACTTTTATTGATTATTTCAGGTAATCGTGGATCCGATGATGAGACATGAGTTGATAACGCATTAGATGAGAATGTCTAGTTGATCGAAGAAGCTTACATGAAGATCTCAAGAGGTCCTGAGAAGAAGAAGCGAACCTAAACGAAGAACAAGTCTGCAGAAGTTGTCGCCAGACATGCTGAACTTGTTTTGCACTTTCTGAAGGTCTTGGTTGTCCGATTGACTATTATGACCATGCGTTGGAAAGCTCTTTCAAAGAGCTACAACTTTCCTATTGACAAGAACAGCAAATTCGAGACAAATTTTTCGTGAAAGACCGATATAGCGGCCGCATCATGTATGCCACGGCCGCAGCAGAGCAAATGCCGCGGGATGGAAAAAGCTGCTGATGCAGCGGCCGCACAATATGCCGCGGCCGCAGCATTGTTCGGCAGCGCGACGTCGTTTTGTTTAAAAAACCCTAGTTTGTGTTTTGTTCCAATGGCCGACTTGGATTGTTTAAAATGCCGATTTATGTTATTTTTGAGACACTTCTATTCTATTCTACGTTCTATCAGACAATTAGAGATTGAGCGATGTCTTTCATGAGGAACTAAACTCATCTGTTCTGTCTATAATTTAAAGCTTTATTTGGATTGATTGTGAGTTTTTAATTCTCGTTCCTTGTTTCCTATATTTGAATGCTTCAACTTCTTTGTGCTTGATTGTCTATTGTGTTATTCTATCTAGCCCGCGCAACTAGTTAGAATCAATTCAATTGCTAAGGTTTTGTAGATTCCTGATTGTGAACCTTAATCTAAGTAGCAAACTTGTTCCTTTAGGGCTGATTGAACTAATTGAATAAGTAGAAAGTTGGATGTATTGTTAAATCCCTCTTTAGGGACTGCAAATACCTTGGCTAATCTCTAGACTTAAAGCTATCAATTGGGTTAAATCCTTCTTTAGGGACTGTTCGATGGATAAGGGTTTCTAGGACTGATTGGACTAGTAACTATATTAGGTCGGGACAAGGGCATTCATAGGAAACTTAATAGGGCGAGAAGAAGTTACAAGGATCGTTTCAACCAAATAAAGTGAAAAATTGTAGGTAGAACTGCTTCTCTCAATTGTTTGAATCACAACCATTTACTCTTGCTTTCTTCAATTCGCTTTGATTAAAGGCGGATCTTTTTTCACTCATAAAAACCCCCTTTTGGTTACTTGATTGTCATCTATATCACACTTGAATAGCGAATTTCCCTGTGGGATCGACCTCTTGCTTATTGCTATACTAGTTATAAGTTTGAGTTTACTTTGACGGATCAACGACAGATTTTCCCTCCGTCAGAGGCGGACACCAGTCCCTCGCTACGTCTCAAGGAGAGAACGAAAAAGAGATGGTCCAATGACGGTGTATGCTTAATGGCAGCACACCGCATGATATAGACCTCGAGGTACATCCATACGTTAAAAGCAAGCTGTGTTGGGCATTGGTTTATATCTGCCAGAAATTCTGAATAACGTTGGGGGAGAGGAAGGCGGAACCTCTGAAGCAAACTTCCCAGGTGGACAATAACGTGATCTTTGTACTCGTTCAAGCATCCCCCGTTCCCGATAGCTAGTCCTATTTCTATCCCAGCCGGCCGTGGATAAAGCTTAGCCACCTCCTCCAAGTGCTTAACATCGAAAATTGATTCTTTTCCCAACGTTTTAGTTACGGTTGGAGCTACGCGTTCTGTGAAAATCTTTGGGAAGGGAGGAGGAGCAGTAGGAGCATAACCCTCGCAAAAGCTGCGGTTATCTAGATCTGCTGGTTTATAAGGAAGCAAGGTAAAGTCACCCGGAACCACGCGGATGGGTTTCTTGCTCACTTTGGGTACGCGAGATGACTCGCCTTTCCCCACTTCATTAATGGACTCCCAAGTATGACAATACTCAGGATTATCTCTCGTCAAGGGGCGCTTGATGGATCCAGCCATTTTCCGTCTTTTCGCGCTCTGATCAGCTCCAAGGTTAACTCTCTTTCTCTTCACTTCACGCGATTTTTTACTTTGTGAGAGAGGAGCAGGACTCGCTGTAGATTCCAAGTCAGCATCTACCAGAATTCTTGTTCGCGAGGAGCTAACCTCCCCATGCTCGTAACCCACACTCTAGTTCTGGCTATCACTCTCGTTCGACATCTTAAAGCTATGACAAGAAGAAAAGCCCTTGGAAAAGACGCAAAGAAAGAGAAAATCAACAAGGGGAAATGACCTTTTCAACATCGCGATTAAACAAATTTGGTGTCAAAAAATCCCTTCCTAGGTTCATCTTGGCGTCTCACGCGCCTCTCGAGAGGGCATTGAAAAGACTTCCCCCCCCCCCCCCGAAGGATGATGGTTAAGAGAACAAAGAAAAAAAAGAGGAAAGGGGACGCCAGGGTACACCCCAGTCTCAGCCCCATAACCGCCATGCCCCTCACCGGAGGAGGGCGGTTTTCCCCACCAAGGGTTCTTTCCCTTCGCCCTAAACGGTTTAAAAACAAGCGCAAACCTAGAAATTGGACTGGGCATAAGAAAGATCAAGGAACACTTACTTGAGAAGAGTGGAAGAGAAACGCCGGCAAGCTTGGAAAACTGGAGAATGAGCCACCACCTAACTCAGATCTCGTTTCTCTAGAAGCAAAAAAACTCTTAGACTCTCTCTCTCTCTCTCTCTCTCTCTCTCTCTCTCTTCCTGTGTTCGGAAATGCGAAATGAAGAGACCAAGGCGAAAACCTCACTTATAGGTCTCTGTGGGGTCACCCCCTCAAATGGGCCCAAAACACGTTAGGCCTAATCCAAGCCCATCCAATGAGCCATCTTTTTGGCGGGAAGCATCGTTTTTGTCGAAACCTAATCGTGAACGACATATCGCTCGCGATCTGACCCCACTACGAGAGTATAACGTCATAAATAGGCCACCCAACGCAAAAGACATCTGACCCCACTACAAGATTCATCGCGAGTAAGGTACTCGGTCAAGCCCTGACCAAGCCCAACACCCTCAAAATCATCGGTCCATATTTCATCACGACTTAGATCTTAGTATAAGCCCACGTAGATGCCAGGGCAGGTCCCACAAATACCTCGTGGCTCTCCAGGATCCTAGCAAGCAGCTCGCTAGCTCAAGCACCTCACCTCTAATAGCGCCACGTGTATTGCCTAGGTCCCTAGCGTGAGGTCATGCATTATACATGTCCTATGTTAAACCACGAGGTCGCCAGCCAGCTGCTCGCTTGGTTTCCCTATAAATACCCCCCTCCGACCCCAAAGATAGGGATCCGATTCAAGAGAGAAAGTAGAAGAGCTCTGATTATCTCCCGGACCTAAAACCCCCGGAGTTGAGTTCTTAAGGTTTTTGATCGGAGAATAACGTTCTTGGAATAAGAACTTGGCTGACTTCCTCTAAAGACGACGACTGAACAGTTCAATCTCTCGCGAGCCAAATGTACCACCCTCATCGCTTGGACTAATAAACGCATAATCTTGTCATCACCCCTCACGGTTAAGGCTTGCAGCTATTTTAAGACATTTTGTCGTCATGATGAGGTAATAAGTACAGGTGAAATTCCTTGATCGCGTCATGTATGACAGTAAAGAGATGTATTCCTTCGTTTTTTACATCAATTTTACGTGGTTAAGTTTACAACTATTTTATGACAACAAAGATATAGGTTGCATTCTTTTATCTCGTCTACGCTCCGACCCAAATAATGGAAAAAAAATAGCTTCGAGTCGTGCTTGCATTAAGATTTAAAACTTGTCGTAAAAAAAATGGCAATCAATCAGAATAAAGAAAATAGTGAATCACGTGACCGCCGGACTCCACGTCATGACTCTCCCTCCAGCATCGACGCCGACAAATAACGGCCTGTCGTCTCATATTGACCCTTACTTAATTCATTTGATCGCTTTTCTATTTAATTAAAATTAATTTTTTTTCCGAAACAAACTAACGAAAGTATGTTACATACAACCTTACGATGTGAAAAAAATCAGAACTTTAAAGGTACCAAAATATGTCAAATAATCATAAATTGAATCCTTACCTCGCTACCTCGTGAAATTTCTAAAATTTTTTTTCCATCATAGTCGAATTTAATCGGGCTCAACCACTCAATATTTTAATCCTATCAACTTAAAATTTCGTGTGTCAATCTCTTTGGTTTGCCCTACCCCTTAATCAAGATCCATGCTAAATTGCTAATTAGTTGTGGAAAAAAACCGTATATGGATCCAAACCATCTTTGGTAGATACCCTTCTTCAGTTTCACACCCCAACCTGCAAGTCCCTTTGCCCACCTCTCTCTCTCTCTCTCTCTCTGCACAATCCCTAATCCCCCATTTTCCTCCTCCTCAGTTCATCGCCGTCCTCTCCCACCTCCACCGCCACAGGCACCCGATCATCCCGCAGCCGCGGGTCTGAGGAATAGTCTGTTCAAGAAGTACGAAAGGCGTGCCCTCTTTTCTCTTGATTCTTTACGTTTCAGCATTGGGATATTGATGATCCTGACCGGGACATGCGTTGTATTCTTGCCCTTTGAAATCGGGATTGGATGAATTGTTTACAGTTTCCACTTTCCAATTGGTGCCTATTGAATTGGGATTTTATTGAATAGTTATCGCCTTGAATTAGGATTTTTATAAAATTAGGGTTTTGCTGGTTCGTGTCTGTTTCCAATTAGAGCTTTGCCGATTCTTGCTGCTCTCAATTAAGGCCTTCAATGGCTGATTCCATTATGTTTCGGTTTGTGGTTTGGTACTTTACCTTATTATCATTTTTCTCTGTGCTTTCAGTTGGCTTAGAAGTTTGAACAGATTTTGTGTTTGCAGTTATCTCTTCATGATCATGGATGTATGTGCTTGATAGGTCTAATCAGATATATATATATATATATATAATAAATATATGCAGTGTTAATCAAGAGGTGGATTATGATATACTTGCAGCAATGGATCAGATCAATGGAACATGTACTCCTGTGTAGCCTTGTTTTCTTGTTGACTCTTGTATCTTACCTGCAATGCCTGAGCCAATTTGCTGGTGAAGCTTGGTTACGATTCATTTGTTGCTTGGCAAATTTTTTTCTAAACATGACAATTGAAGTAGACTCTGTTAGTGATGGCTAATGAGTAGACACACATTCGTTTGCATGTGAGGTGAATTATGATATACTAAGCAGCAATGGATCAGATCAATGGAACATGTACTCCTGTGTAGCCTTGTTTTCTTGTTGACTCTTGTATCTTAACTGCAATGCCTGAGCCAATTTGCTGGTGAAGCTTGGTTACGATTCATTTGTTGCTTGGCAAGATTTTTTTCTAAACTTGACAATTGAAGTAGACTCTGTTAGTGATGGCTAATCAGTAGACACACATTCGTTTGCAGTTGATGGTAATACTAGATTTACTTATTTGACTCTGATCATTTGATCCTTTGATTTAGTAATTATTCTGTTTATGCTACACTTCTTGTGTCCCGGTATTCCATAGTTTTCTTTAAAGTTGGTTTGTTGTTTGCAATGAATGATCACTTCCTTCATTTTCTAGATTGCATATGGGCTGAATTTGACTTTTCATGGGAGGTCCAGAGGACAGCGAACCACCTTTGAAACGAGCTAAAGAATCGCCAGGGGAACTTAACGGCTTTTTCAGGAATTCATTGTGCTTTGATCCTACTGCCTGCACTTTGGGGGATCACATGGCCCAATCTTTATCATCCCATGGAAATGAAGAGACGCTTGGATCCAAAGGCGTTATTAGAAAACGAGAATTTATAAGAATAATTACGAGGGCGTTGTACTCCCTTGGCTATGACAAGAGTGGGTCTCTTTTAGAAGAAGAATCAGGAATTCCGTTGCACTCATCTATTGTGAGCTTGTTTATGCAACAAGTTTTGGATGGAAAATGGGATGAGAGTGTGATAACCTTGCACAAAATTGGTATATCTGATGAAATTCTGAGATCCGCGTCTTTTGTAATTTTGGAACAAAAGTTCCTTGAACTCCTCCAGAGGGAGAAAGCCATGGAGGCTTTGAATACACTGAGATATGAGATTGTTCCACTTAAAATAAACTCTGATAGAGTTCATGAGCTCGCTGCATGTATTATATCTCAGTCAAAGTGTGCACCTCCCAACCAGTCTCAAGTTCTGGAGAAATTGCAGAAGTTGCTTCCAGCATCAATTATCATTCCTGAAAGAAGGTTAGAGCATCTAGTTGAGCAAGCACTTGATGTCCAACGAGGTTCATGTACGTTTCACAATACTTTGGATAGTGAACTGTCCTTGTACACAGACCACCAATGTGGTAAAAGTCAGATTCCATCTAAAACTTTACAGGTGAGCCATACCAAATTCCTTTAGTAATCTTTTTGTGGTGCATATAAATACTGGATTATGTTTGCTTAACCTGTTATAATCTGCTTTGAAGTTTGTAATGGTCATACAACTTTGTAAATAAGGAATTTGATTTCCTTGTTTCACGTATTTTCTTATTAAAAGATAGTACTAATGGTGCAAAGTAATTGTTGTGGACACGTTCTCACATTTATCTTATTAAAAGATACTGCTAGTGGTGTAATTTGATTTCCTTATACCATGTTTCCCCTAAGAATCTTATTGTCTATACCTTTGTCAAGGAGAAACACAGAATATTTGGTGGTAGGTCTACTCACAAATTAGGCCATCCTGATTTTATGACTGTTGGAGTGCCAGGATCCAATAATTGCACCCCTCATGTAACTGTTAAGGAATCAGGTTGAGTTTGTTAAGAAAACTAATCTGTCAGCAGATTATTGGATGATAGTATAACAAACCCAATAATAATGAAAAAGTGAAACACTCAAGCCTCTTACAAATGACTATAGCATCCTTTCTCGAACCAATTACTATCTTGCTGTCACTGGTATCATCTCTGTTATCAAGGACATTCAGTGTTTTTTATTGTATTATGTCATTTTGTTTTTTAAAACAGAAACTTCGTGATATGATATTATTGCTAGCCAATATGTAATTTATTTTGCAGTTGTAATAGTTACTAGATCTCATCTTTAAGTTCTGTAATATCATCTTTCATCTAATTTTCTTGCCTTTTGCCTTCCTGATTGCACAGATTCTTCAAGGCCACAACGATGAGGTGTGGTATTTGCAGTTTTCCCATAATGGGAAATATTTAGCTTCTGCATCTAAAGATCAATCCACAATCATCTGGGAGGTAAATTGTTATTTTTCTTCTTCTAGTTCTATCTTTACATGTACGCTAAACTATTATCTGTGTTTTTTGAGCATCATATGAGGATAGAGGAAATATATCACTGAGCTGCCTTAGAACATTGTATAGCATTGGTCAAAGCACCCTCAGTCAAGCGAAATCTTATAAGTATGATGTTTATCTTTTACAGTTCATTAAAAATGTCTAAGGTTGTTCCAAATAACATTGGGCCTTTGGATCATCAAACATTGACACGACTTTCCATATCTCTGGAATCCTATGAAAAATGTAAATTTAATGTGTAAAACTGTATTTTTAATATATATTGGGTCAAAACAATTATTCTACTAAGAATGGATGGTTCTATGTGTGAGACATGAAGTACACCATTTTTCAGGAAAGAGTATAGGAAATTCATATGTCCAGTTTATGTGGTTTTTGCATCTGATTGTACAAAAGATTAAAGTGATTCCCTGTGAGGCTGTGACTAAGCAAATATAGAAGATGAGATGATTTTTAATGCCCTAGAGATCGGCATGCTTAGGTGTATCTTCAGTTAATATGATTGAATTATATTTCCCCAAAGCTATGAAATCATAACATTCTTTTCCTGAGGGGTTTTCCCTCATTCAGGTTCGGGAAGATCAACCCTTGTCTATAAATATAAAGCATAAGCTAGTGGGTCATCAGAAATCTGTTTCAACTCTTTCATGGAGTCCTGATGATAATCAGCTTCTTACATGTGGACTCGAGGAGGTAGTCAGGCGCTGGGATGTTAATACTGGTGAATGCCTTCATGTTTATGAAAAGCAAGGTGTTGGCTTAGTTTCATGTGAATGGTTTCCCAGTGGAAAAGGAGTGATCTCTGGCGTTACGGACAGAAGTATCTGCTTGTGGGATTTGGATGGAAAAGAGCTGGAATGTTGGACGGGTGATAGAACATTGAAGATATCTGACATGGCTATAACCAATGATGGGAGCAGAGTGTTTTGCATTTGTCGAGACAGGGCAATTCTTATGGTTGATTGGGAAGCAAAGTCGGAGACGCAGATTGAAGAAGATCAAGCGATCACATCATTCTCATTGTCAAAGGATAACAAGTTCATACTTGTCAACCTGCTAGACCAAGAAATGCATCTTTGGAGCATAGAAGATGAACCGAAGGTTGTTTCCAAGTACAAGGGCCACAAGCGCAGTCGTTTTGTCATTCGCTCATGTTTTGGTGGATTTGAGCAAGCCTTTATTGCTAGCGGCAGTGAGGATTCACAGGTAGCTTCTTATTTGCACTACATGTTTTCTATGCCAATAGTGCCATAAAACTGATACTTGTCTCTGCTTTGGAGCTTACCTATCAATCATTCATAGCATGATACATTAGGTTTCTTATGGCCACTGCATACTTGGAGGAATGCAACATCATAATGTAAAAGCTCCTTTTTTCCAGATGTGACAACATTTGTTCTTGCTTTAACAAGGATCCTATATATGGGTTGCTTTAGATATCACCTGCCCTCTTTGGCTTAATGGTTTTAATCTTTGAAATCATGCTTCTCGGACCTCATATCTGACAGCATAGTATTTCTCACCGGAGTTCCTATTTCCTATAACTGATCACTGATTCCTTGTTATGCACGTAATAAAAAAGATTTGGAGATGACAGCTGACTGCATATTCATTATTGCAGGTTTACATATGGCACAGGGCTACAGGAGAGCTTCTTTCAACACTGCCCGGGCATTCGGGTGCAGTTAATTGTGTGAGCTGGAACCCTATTAACCCTCATATGCTGGCTTCAGCAAGTGATGACCGTACTATCCGAATATGGGGCTTAAAAACTATGAATCTGAAGTGCAACGGAGCTCACAGCAATGGCTTCATCCATCACTCAAATGGGAGGATTTGAAAAGGTCGAAGGTAACAGCACCAACTGATTCCTGTAAAGTAATTTCTCCCTTCTCTTTCTGCTGGCATCAGTAGCAATCGGGAATGATTCTGCCTTTGCTATCTCGCCTATGGAAAAAAAATTACAACAGTTCAATCTCAATTGTTCTTTCGATGTTGTAACAAACCCTTATAGATCATTTCAATCACAATCTGCTGGTTTTCAAATATCTTCTCCATTTAATCCGTTGATGCTGTCTTTTCTTTTCATATTTGCTCGACTTGTCTCATCCTTGTGAATAATTACAATTTCATATACAAAGGGGAGAGTAAAATAACCAAGTCGGAATGAACACAAAATTCAACATGAATACTTATTGAGACACAAGTAGATCCTGGGTTTGTAGAGAATGCCCATTTGATAGGAGGAAAGGAGATGCCATTTCTGCTTATTATTGTTATGTTGAAGCATTATTTAACTTCCATTATGCCTTTTGATCTCTCTTACATGAATGATCCAACTATAGGGGTGCTTACAATTGGATATCCGTTTTTTAGGATATTAGGTTTTGTGTATTTCGTAAATAATAATGGTTGTTTTGGTTTCAATATTTGTTAGATTTGGATTGGATTGAATTGATTAGAAATCTCAAATCCTGACCAATTGGGAATTATTGATTCGGCTATGTTCTTCGTGTGCTCTCACTTCGTCTCATACATGATTGAAATTACAATTCTGCGCAAGGTGATTTGAGCTTCTTCCCTTAGCATTGAATTTTCCAGCCAGAACTATTACATTTAACATTTATAATCCATTAAAAGATACCTGTAAAAGTCAGTATCATCGTAAGTAGAAATTTTATGCTTAGATTTTTTTTTAAGAGTATAAACACAACCAGTGAATCAAAGACAACCCACAAATCAATATTTGAAGGAAAACAGATTGTGAAACCTTCCAGTCCAGCAGGAAATTCTTGCCCAGTTTCAAGTAGAAGGAACCATTGATGCCTTGTTGCATCGTCTATCATATATAGCGCACTGATAAGATTGCATCAGTTGCATATGTTTTAGGATGCACTAGCTGCCACAAGACTCCTTCTGTCTCCAAGTGAGATCAGAGCTTCAAAGGCTCCCACCAGAGTCTTGACTGTATATTTCCCCTTCTTGACTAGCTCCTTGTCTTTCTTCTTTCTGATTGTTTCGTGGTGTCTAACCACAATTTCACCTGATTCAGCTCCCTTTCCATGTGGCTCTTCCCTGTCGAATTCTCTGTTATTGTAGCTTCTTTTCCTATCCTCGAGTTCAACATTTTGATCTCCATCTGTGCTCTCCTGTTGTCTAGATTTCATTTTCTTCGGGGAAAGAGCAGCAATCGTTGCTTCCTTTAATTTCTTCCATGTTGAACTTGCCTTGTCTCTAGGTTGATCCAACTCTGCCTTTTCCACCTTTGGTTCGACACTTTGTTTTGATCTTGGAGTGCTCAGGGTCCCCTTCAGGGTGCTGGGTTCGGAGTCGCTATCTCCGGATACAACATCTCTGTGCTCACCTTGCGACATTTCTGAGCTTTGTAGCTCCTTTGCCTGGTGCTTAAATGGCACGAGTATCATTGGCAGTATAGACTTGGTGAAACTAGAGTCGTTACTTCCTTCTCTTGTGCCATCGCCTGATCCTCTCCGGCTTCTTGACGACCGCTTTTCGCAAAGAGAAGCCTCTTGAGAAGTCTTTATAGGTGTGCATTCACTGTTGGGTTCAATCATGTACAACATTTTCTCTGGCACATATTCTGGTTCCTTGGGTTTTGCATCTCGTTGGCGGTTGGCTTGATTCTTTCGATTGAGAGCTTCTTTGGGTTCCTTTCCTTTGGCTTCTCGTTGGCGATTGGTTTGATTCTTTCCATGAAGCGGGCGTTCGAGAAAACCATCATTTCTTGCACCCATACTCATAGATCTTCTCACCGATGGTTGTGATAGGTGAGAGGCGTTCACAGGAGGAACTTTCCGACTGGACATTCTGAGCAATTTCTGGTGAGAATTCCCGGGTTTTTCAACGGCTTTGATCTCATTGCTTTTGCTTTTCTTTTTGCAGCTCTCAGCCAACAATGCGACTTTTGGAGAGTCTTTTCTTTCGCTTTGAGTTCTCAATAGAACACTTCTCCCTGAGGGAGCTCTCACCAAGTGGCCCTCTGTCTTCTCATCCAAGTCATGTATATGTCCAGCCTTGCACAAGTCGTGGCATGATCCAATTGAGCCGCTTAGGTAGCGAGAGGGAATGATCATCATGGACGAGTGCCGTCTCAAATGACCTCCACCAAGCTCATTCCCTGTCGTCTTCTGACCCAAAGAGTGTCGCCCATACTTTGCAGTCGTTATCTGGTCACATGTAGTGCCCTCTACCAATCCTACCATGATGTTTGAATCCTGTGAGTTGTTTGGTATGCCGTCTTCTAGCATGGTAGAGGTAACTTTTGCGTCAAATTCAAACTCCATCCTCTCAGACTCGATACTCAGATTGTGCATGTCTTCCTCCATCACTTTTTATGGATAGAAATTAGCACACATAAATGGAAGCTTCAACCCCTAGCAAAGTTCAGAATGAGCATTGTCGATTTACCAAATTGACGACTTGCAAATTTTAAAATTTGGTGCCAATTTCTGAACACCAAACATCAACAACAATTATAGAAATAGAAATAACAGTGAGGGAATCAAATGCCATTTACATCAATCTTTTCATCTAACGCATCTTAAATGAAGATTAAAATTTTGAATGTCAATTTCAGGAGATGCACAAAATCATTCACAACATTCAACTTCAGCAATTCAACACACACACATTTGAAATCAATGCAATAGAGATCTTAAAAGTCTTGCCTCTTACCTTGCCCTTTCTTTATCCCAAAGCATAAATTAAAGGCAAAAGAAATGCAGGGAAAATAGATCTATATGATGGATAGGAAAGGGGAGCAAATATATAGAGATATATAGAAATAGATTAGCTTGAAAGGAGGAAGAGGGTGAAATTGTAAATGGGTGGTTAAACAAATGGTAATTGGACAAAATGGAATTTGGAGGGAATGGCCCTGCAAACAATTTTTTGTCAGTTTGTTTTGAATTGAAGGTAAATGCTTTATAGCGTTTGTTTGAATCATGAGATTTCTATTTTTAGGGTGTTAAATATTGTAGGGGTTCCTTTGTTACCCACCATGAAAGCTAGGGCTGTTTATAGCCAACCATTTAATTTGATCTAACATCAATAGAGTATTTGGTTATAAATATTAACTTTGCCAATTCAAGTATTTTAATGACTAGATTTTGTAAAAATATGCACCTAAGTTGTGTAAAATCAGCACTTCCACCATTTCATTTTAATTATCGTTGTACTTTTTTAAAAATAATAAAAAATACTACCTCCGATCGGCAAAACTTGTCGTTTACTATTCACGTACGTTTTTTTAGGATGATAAAAACTATATGAAATATTCATTTTAAATTATTTTTTTAACAATTTCGTAGTTATTATTAATAAGTACAAACTTGTTAAATTTTTTTTTAAAAAAATGAATATTTTATATAGTTTTTATCATTTTAAAAAAGCGTGCGTGAATAGTAAACGATAAGTTTTTCCGAACGGAGGTAGTACTAAATTTTATAATTTTTTTTTATCATTATAAGAGTACATGAATAACAAACGATAATTTAAATAAAATATAAAAATTATAACACAAACTAGCCTATAAGACCTGAGCATGGGCCGGGCCGGACGGGCTTGGGCCTGGCTAAATTTTCAGCCCATTACACCGGCCGGGCTTGGGCTAGGTCCGGTTTTTGGGCCAAGTGCCTTGCTCAAGCCCGCCCTCATTGCCAGGCCGGGCTGCCTAGCGGGCCATGCGTTTCAAATTCGTTTTTCATCCGTAATCGAACTAAATTTTTTTTAAAAAATAGGCAAATCACAACATTATACCAATATTTTAAAATATGAAGCAAATTTGAACAACATACACATTGATAAGACTTTATATAGTGTACAGTATATAATACAGTATTATATATACAGTATATACACTAGTACACTGTTGGGCACTATCACTGCCTATCACTATGTATACATTTCTATAAAGTGTACTATACACATGTACACTATAATATATACGTATATAATATTGTATACGTACATGTACACTATATACGTATATAATATTGTATACATACACTATATATATATAACGGGATCGGGACGGGATTCACTTTTTTCTCTTCAAATCCCACCGGGATGCGGGACGAGACGGGATTTGTGGGATTTATGCCCATCTCTAGTGTTTATGATTGAGAATAGTTAGCACTTAGCAGTAGTATGATACCCGTAATATAGTTATGAATTATAGAAATTATGTATATATTTTTATTATGTTAATAATATATATAATACTACATATAACTTATATAATTATAATTATATACATAATATTAATATAAAATCGGGTCGGACCTATCGGCCCGCTTGAGCTTCATTCTCTGCCCAAACCCGGCCCTTTGGGCCTATCGGGTCGGGCCTGTCGGCCTGATTGGGCCAACTACTCTATCCAAGCCTGCATATTTTTCCGGGCGGGTTGACCCATGTTTGCTTAGGTGACGGCAGGAGATTTTTAAAATTAATATAAGTACAATCATCTTATTGTTCGGATGCTATCATATTAGTCAATGCGTTTTAAATAATGTATAAAACACAGTACTTGTTTGAGAAACATTTGATATCATGTCTTCTTTGTCTGAACTGTTTGGATATAGACAAACATACAAATTCCTTCTTTTCTTTAACGGTGTCGATGCTTTTGCATATTGAAGGTTTACATAAACTTGGTAGAAGATTTCATAATCCTATAAATTATAACATGACATTTTGATTTATTAATTCAAATCAATCTTCGATAGGTTAAAATCTCATATAAACTATCTATGGTTATGTATAATTGCGTAGTTATCTTGTTGCTTAGCTTTTGGTCTTTTGTGATCAATTGAAATTTAATTGATAATTCAGATAAAAAATTTCATAAACGAAGATTGAAATTACATAAGCTGAAATTACACAGTTTAGAAAAACAATAGAAGCTGAATTCATGCCCATACATGACAAAAGTGGTTGAATGGAAGCTGTAAAATTAAGAATAGAAGATGTAAAAAAAAAACTTAAGCTGTAAAAAACGAGTCTGCTATAAAAATTTAGCAGCTCTAAATACAAAAATTAGAAGCTGTAAATTATATAAATTTGAAGATGTAAAATACATAAAATTTAAGATATAAAACATAGAAATTTAAGTAGGGTAGCAACACTATTTTACTGAATTTTAATGTAAAATACATAAAATAATAATCAATTGAACCATAACATGATACAATAAGGAGCAACACATAACTTACTTTCACATCGATTGATAAAGTATTATAAAAGAACCACATCGCACAAAAATAATAATCAACTGAACCATAACAACTGTATACATATGTACTCAACGCTAATACATTGTGAAAAACTTCCTTATACACTACATTAGTAGTAGATGTCAAAATATTAGAATATTCATAACATATTACATTAGTAGTAGAGGTTAAAAGGTTAGAATATTCATCACATATTACAATCTTTAAACATCTCCTAGAAGTCACCCAAGAGACTGCAACATATAACTAGCCATGACTAAACACTAGTCGAGGCAAATATCAACCAACATGTGAAAGCAATTGCCCTTGACTTTTGTTGATTGTCATACAAAAACATACCAAGTTACCAACAAAAGGAAATTGCCTTCTTTCAAACGGTAGGAGCATAGATGGATCCGAAAAAGTCATAATCATACGAGGAATAGGGGCCTTTTCTCCCAAACTGCTTCCCGATATAACCTGACATTCGACAATTCACGAACCTAGGCGAGTGATGATCGATTTTGTTCCATTACATAAACCTATCGACTGATCAATGTTGCTGTAACGACCTCGGGTTTTCAAATAATAAATTTCAAATCAATAAACTAAAATGGATTTGAATCGGGTATTTCGAGCAAAAAAAACTCGTTCTCAACTTAATAAATTGACTTCGAACCACTTAAAGCGGATTCCGGCCTAAATTTGAACTTTTGACAAACGACCCCGTCTTTCACCTCGGGATTTGAAACAAACGTTGGGATGTTGATATCCCCATGATTTTGAAACACTAATTTGATTGAGTCGAGATTAGAACAAGAGAGGGGGATTCGGGAAACTAACTTTCGGGAAACAATGTCGGGAATTCAAACTAGCGCTTTCGGGACCACACACCTTGTCTCATTCTCTCATGTGTGATCCGAAATCTCAGCCCAAAAATGGTCCCCATGGAGCCAAATTTGAAATGCAAAAGAAGCTTCATACTCTTTTCCTGAAACGGTAAATATATGATATGGTGAAAACACTGGCGTACAAAAGATGAGATCAAACAAAGAGTCTCATGTAAAAGGGAACCGTATACCCAACTGGCCCCACTATGCCCTCCAAAAAACTCCAAAAAAAAAATCAGTAACACCTCCTAACTCATGTACGTCCTAACTCTTGTACTCCTAACTACTCACAATGTCACAAGGAGCTACCTAGTATTCTCCTTTTCCAACTAGAGTCCGCTAGCGACTTGCACTTCCACTTAGCGGAAATCCTAGTTGATAACTCCCTCCCTTGATGAAAATCGGAATAAGTTTCAAAGGCCTTGACAGTCTGTCTGTGTCAAAGGTCTTGGAGCTTTAACAGTGTTGATGAAACACAAAACCTGTTCTATATGATATTATGTTCGAATATTATTTTATGTTAATACATGCTTCCATTATATTATTTTATATACACTAACCTTTTAGGAAGTATTTTCGAATATTATTCCCTTCCTTATGTTGAATATTTGAGAAGATTCAAATCGGAAGATCATGGCCTTCGAAGTTTCCAAAGATAGAAGATCCAGCTCAAGCCATGATTCTCTATAGCCGTTGGTGAAGATCCTTAGGCGCCGATTTGATTCAATATAAAGAGAAGGAAGAAGAAGACAACCATACATCTGTGGAATACAAGCTTTCATACACTCAAGCCTTCAAGCGAGATTTGTCTTCTTCGTGTGCTCTCTGCTAGTCCTTAAGAGTCTGTTATTTCATTTCAAAGCATTTGAGAGTTACACAGTGAGCTTATAGGATATATTCAGTTATAGTGTTATACTCGAGAGTTTGTAACTCAGGAAGTGAACACTAGGCGATTGATTCACTAAGTGTAAGAGGATTGTACTAGATAGCATAGAGAGGTAGGGCTCTTCTAGATTGGTCTAGGACTCCAAGGGAACGTGAGTTGACTAGATTGCAATTGTATAGGAGAAAGGCTTCTTGGGGAGCTACTAGGATCCTAAGTCTTGTGAATCAATGAAAGCCGGTTGAATCCTAGGGTTGTGGAAGAACCCTAGGCGGGGACGTAGGCCAAGTTCGTGCCGAACCTCGTAAACAACTCATCGAGTCCTTTATTTACTGCTTTACCTTATTTCCGCACTTGGTTCGATTGTTTAACTTTGTGATTCAGGTTTTCAGAGAAAAGACTAAGTCTAATCTCAAAGGGTTTTGCACGAGCTTCAAAAGTCTTGAGACTATCTGCGAAAAACCGGCATACTCTATTCAACCCCCCCTTCTAGAGTATTTCTATATTACTTTGTTTTACTTTATCGAACCTTCAATTGGTATCAGAGCATTACTCACTGCTTTTGATCTAACAATCTTGTGAGTTTTCGAACATGTCTGGTGAAGCAACCGGAGGATTTGCACAGGGAAGGTCTACCAGCAAACCACCACTCTTTGTAGAAAACAACTTTGTCCACTGGAGATCATTGATGAAGATGTTCATCATAGACCAAGATTTGGAACTTTGGAACATTATAGAGAATGGGCCAAAGATTCCAGAGAAAGACGGACCAAATGGAACCAAAGTCGCAGAAAAGGAGTCTGAATACATCCAAGCGGATCTTGAACTCGTCTCCAAAAACTACAGGGCTATTAACTTACTATATTGTGGTCTTAGCACTGATGAGTTTAACCGTATTTCATCTTGTAGGTCAGCTAAAGAGATTTGGGACAAGCTGGTCGTCACCTATGAGGGAACCAGCCAAGTGAAGGACACCAAGATCAGCATCTTTCTTCGAAAGTATGAGCTTTTCAAAATGAAGTCTGATGAGTCAATCAAGGCCATGTTCACACGATTCACAGAAATCACCAACAACCTTGATTCCCTCGGCAAGAGCTTTACAAATGTTGAGAAAGTAAGAATGATATTAAGGTGTCTCCCAAAAGAAAAGTGGGGTCCTAAAGTAACAACCATAGAGGAAGCCCAAGACCTCACTACTCTGCCCCTTGATGACCTGCTTGGGAAACTGATCACGCATGAGATGATCCTTAATGAAGACGATGAAGAACTTCCAGCAAGCACTAAGAACTAGGCACTCTTAATAGGATGTTGGGTGAGCAACAAAGTTCTCTAAACAAAAGTGTTATTGGTTACAATCCAAGGTTTTTAAAGAAGCAGCACATTACCACCTTTGTGAAGGCAAAAGGAAGCAGAACCTCTCCGATATGTCACCACTGTGCTAGAAAGGGACATGTAAAAGAGACCTGCCCCTATAGAAGAAAGGATCCATATATCATTCGCAATACATTTCCTATTCATTTGAGAAAAGAACGGATAACACAAGTTTGGGTCCCAAAAGGCACTATTTTACCAAATATGGTTTATCCCAATAATGGATCCAAATTTGCTTATTGGTCTAGCCACAAAGGTTGATGTTTGTTTTGCAGGAGATCACCAAGGTGAAGGAGCACAAATGGATTATTGATAGTGGATGCTCGAGGCATATGAGTGGAAAGAGTTCTCTCTTTCATGATCTAAAGGAGCAATCCATAGGAACAATCACTCTTGGTGACAAAGGAAAATGTGACATCGTTGGTATTGGTAGCGTTGGGAGTGATTCCAACCATAGTATTAAAAATGTCTATCTTGTGAATGGTTTAAAGTATAATTTGCTTAGTGTTTCTCAATTATGTGATAGTGGTAACAATGTCAGATTTAACAAGAAAAGATGTCTAGTGTGCAAAGAAGATACAGGTGAAGTTATACTGACTGCATATCGTTACAACAATATATACGTTGTGAATACTGATCAAGTGGCACAAGGAAGCTTAACCTGCCTAAAGGCTTTGACGGACGATCCAAAGCTCTGGCACAGGAGACTCGGTCATGTGAGTCCACATACTCTACAGAAGCTTGTGTCCAAAGGGCTTGTAAAAGAGGGCTACCTGAGATGGACTTCAAAGGTATTGATATGTGCAATGCATGCACACGAGGTAAACAAAAACGTAGCTCTTTCAAACCCAAAAATGTTGTAAGTTCTTCTAGACCCTTTGAACTTTTACATATGGATTTATGTGGTCCTATGCGAGTCAAATCTCCCAATGGTAAAAAGTACATGCTAGTCGTTGTTGATGATTTTTCTAGATATACTTGGGTTGCTTTTTTAAAAGAAAAATCAGAGGCCTTATTTGAGTTTTCAAAACTTTGTAAGGAGTTGCAAACTTTAAGAAACGAGCCCATAGTGTCAATTCGAAGTGATCATGGTAGGGAGTTTGATCAACTTCAGTTTGATTTGTTTTGTGCTAAATATGACATCTCCCATAACTTTTCTGCTCCTAGGACACCTCAACAAAACGGGGTTGTGGAACGAAAGAACCGCACCTTAGAGGATATGGCCAGGACTATGCTTTTAGAAAATGCATTACCTAAAACCTATTGGGCTGAAGCTGTTAACACAGCTAACTATATTTTGAATCATTGTCTTATTCGTTCCATCTTAAAGAAAACTCCTTATGAACTTTTCAAAGGCCGCAAACCACTTATATCTTATTTTAAACCCTTTGGCTGTACTTGTTTTGTTCATAACAATGGAAAAGATAACCTTGGGAAATTTGATGCGCGTAGTGATGAAGGTATATTTCTTGGCTACTCCACTAGTAGCAAAGCTTATATAATCTTCAACAAAAGGACCCAGTTAGTTGAAGAAAGTATACATGTTATATTTGATGAATGCAATGACGGTTCTTTAAGTGAAAGTGTTGCAGATATAGATCTTGAAATCCATGCAGAGAACGAGGAAGGTGATGATGCCGCTACCAAGAACACAGAGAATAGGAACATGCAGGAACAAATTTTCAACACTGAAGAATTGGCCCAAGGTGTTGAAGATTCGTCCAAAGCCCTTGGTGTCTAATCCAACAGTGTTGAAACGTCAGAAACTGCTGTAACTGAACCTAACAGGACCACGGAGTCAGATGTACCACAAGTCAATCCTGATGGTGTGACGAATCAAGGAACCGAGACTAGCAAAAGAAAATTCAAATACTCCTCATCACACTCATTAAAAGATATCATTTCTGACCCTACTTCTAGTGTTCAAACTCGTTCTAAACTTAAAGATCTTTGCGCTTTTCACGCGTTTGTTTCTCTTATTGAACCAAAGAAGGTGGATGAGGCCCTTCAAGAGCCAGACTGGATCATTGCTATGCAAAATGAGCTTAACGAATTTGAAAGGAACAAAGTCTGGACCTTGAAGCCTAGTCCAAAGCATCAATCAGTCATTGGCAGACGATGAGTATTTCGAAACAAGCTAGATGAGAATGGTAAGATCGTGAGGAACAAGGCAAGGCTTGTTGCTCAAGGCTACAATCAAGAGGAAGGTATTGACTACGAGGAGACCTTTGCTCCCGTAGCCAGGCTTGAAGCTATTCACATTTTATTAGCATTTGCATCTTTTATGAGCATAAAGTTATATCAAATGGATGTCAAGTGTGCTTTTCTTAATGGGTTCTTAGAGGAAGAAGTATATGTGACTCAACCCCCAGGTTTTGAAAATTTAGAATTTCCTAATCATGTTTATAAACTTGACAAAGCGCTTTATGGTTTGAAACAAGCCCCAAGAGCTTGGTATGAGCGCTTGTCAAAATATCTTTTGGAAAATGATTTTAAAAGGGGGTTGATCGACAAGACTCTTTTTATCAAGACCAAAGAAAAGGACATTTTGGTTATTCAAATTTATGTTGATGATATATTATTTGGTGCTACTAACACATCTTTGTGCAAGGAATTTTCTGACATTATGTGCAGTGAATTTGAGATGAGCTTGATAGGCGAACTCAATTTCTTTTTGGGATTACAAGTTCATCAATCCAAAAAAGGGATCTTTGTCAACCAAAGCAAGTACACTAAGGATCTCTTGAATAAATTCAAGATGGATCAATCCAAAGCAGCCAAGACACCCATGAGCTCAACATTATCTCTAGATCAAGACAAGATTGGGAAAAGTGTCAATCAAAAGGAGTATCGAGGAATGATTGGATCTTTACTATATCTCACAACTAGTAGACCTGACATCATGTTTAGTGTTTGCATGTGTGCTAGGTTTCAAGCTGATCCTAAAGAATCTCACCTCGTGGCAGTGAAGAGGATCTTTCGATATCTCAATGGCACTAAGGAGCTTGGACTATGGTACCCAAAGCAAAAGGATTTCACATTAATCGGGTATTCTGATGCAGATTTTGCAGGCTATAAGGTGGATAGGAAGAGCACATCAGGATGTTGCCAATTCTTAGAAGCATCCTTGATCAGTTGGCACTCAAAGAAACAAAACTCAGTCGCTCTATCCACTGCAGAAGCCGAATACATAGCAGCTGGAGCATGCTGCTCCCAAATCCTTTGGATAGCTCAACAAATGCGAGATCTTGGCATCAACCTCAAAGACATTCCCATTAAGTGTGACAATACAAGTGCCATCTCCATTACAAAGAATCCTGTTCAGCATTCAAGGACCAAACATATTGATGTAAGGCATCATTTCATTAGAGACCATGTTGAAAAAGTTGATGTGTCCATTTCTTTTATTTCAACTTATTATCAATGGGCTGACATTTTTACTAAGCCTTTGGCAGAGGACAGGTTCACCTTCATTAGACGAGAGATTGGGATGCTTAACAAGGATGCACTTTCGTAGGGGGAGATTTCTCTTTACGAAAGATAAATTCTACTCAGTGTCAAGACCCTTGAGAATTATGTCAAGGTTTGTTAACTGAATGGTAGATTACAGATATCGAATCACATATATTTGGTTAATATCTTTTTAGATATTTGATCAAGTATATTTTAAACGGTTTTTAAAAAATTCTATTCGTCACATATTTTTATCCGTTGAGATATTTTTGGAACAAAATAATTTCGGATATTTCCCTCCTATTTTAAATGGTTAAGAAAAAGATTTGAATTTTGAATTGGAATATTTTCAAATTGGCAATGTTATGATTACTATCCTTGGAACTCTAAACCTGTCCAATCAACTCCATCACCTCACTCTACTTAAACCCAATTCTGTACCCGACTCCCTCCCAAACTCATACTTATCCAAACCCTTCCAAATTCTCTTTCTTCATCCTCTCAAACTCTCCTGTAACCCTAGTCGATTACCTCCATGGCTCCTAAATCAAAGAAAGCTTCCACTCCTAAAAGACTTGGCGCCACCCCCAAGGGACGCCAGGCCACTGCCACCTCCCCTACACCTGAACCCACTCCTCAAGCCATCGTCCCTGCTGTTGTCCAGAGCACCATCACTGAGAGCACGACTACTGTAACCAAGAGCTCTCAAAAACGCTCTGCTAAGAAGCCTCTCAGTGCGAAACAGAAAGGGAAAAAGAAGGTCATCGCTGAGGAGGTGGATGAGGAGGAAGAGGAGGAGGATCTCGACGCCATTCTGAAAAGGGATGCAGCCAAGGAAGCCGAAGAAGAAGCTTTAAGGAAGAAGAAGGATGAGGAAGAGGCCGAGCAGGCAAGGAAGCTTGTCGAAGAGGAGGCTGAAAGAATCAGGAAAGAGGCTCAGGCAAAGGTTCCTTCTGAAGAGGAGCCTGAGGAAGAAGATGAGGAGCAAGACGAATCCGAAGAGAACAAGGATGCTGATGGGAACGACGCAGGGTCCGCTGAGGACTCGAGGTCTGAGGACGAGGAGGAAGAGGAGCCAGAACCTGTTGCCTCTCCTTCTCCTTCTCCTCCTCCCCCGTCTCCAAAGAAGCGGAAAGCCCCAGCAGCTGTGAAGCCTCCCTCTCCCAAGCGTACTAGGAAGGGCACCCTCAGAGGTCTTGAGGCGCCTGCCAAGAGGATTGCTCCAACACAGGCTCGAAGAAAGAATGCTGATCCACCCGCCTACATCCAGGTAAACCAATCCTTACCCTCTTCATGGTTTAAAAATGCTGAAACGGCTGGAAAGTGGGTAGATGAGTTTTGAACTCGTAGGATCTGCTGTTCTGATTTTTTGGATATTGAGTTCTTTGAAGCTTTGAAGTTACCTTGCATTGCTCTCCTTAAAAAATCTCCAGCCTGGACCCTTCTCAATCTTGAAACCGTCTATTATCCCCAACTCACCCGCCTGTTCTACATTAATCTTAAAGCCAAACACAATGCCGACGGTTGGTCTTTGGAATCTGTTGTCAAGGGAGTTAGAATCTCTTTCAACTCCACTGACTTCGCAGATTTCCTTGGCCTACCTAGCCCTTGTCCACCCTCTGAAGTACACCCCTCTAAAGAAAACTGTATTATCCTTGCCCGATCCAAATATCTCCTACCCGAAGCATCCACCAGCACCTCAAAACAGCTAACCCACTCATCCCTTACCCTAGAGGCAAAAATTATCTTTAACATCATTGTTCGTTGCCTCTTACCCCGTCTTAACTCTGGCTCGCTCCTTACCGATAATGCCATGGTCCTACTTTACCGAATCCTCAATGGTCTTGATCTTGATCTGGCCAACACCATTTTAGGATCCATGGCTCACACAAGAAAAGCCAGGAAAGGTACTCCCATCCCCTTTGCCACCCTTTTGACCCAAATCTTCAAAGCTTCTGGAATCGATTTCAAAAATGAAGAACATCAGCGTCATACGGGTAAGTTCGACTCCAAGAGCCTTGAAAAGATAGGCATCACTCGGTCCCCCCAAGGGACTTTGAGTCTTGCCTCTCCTTCAAAAGCTCTTCCCACTGCCTCAGCTGTTGATGAGCGCATGGACAACCTGGAGTTGGGCTTGGAGGAAGTTCGCCTGGATATCAAGGAGCTGCACAAGGAGTTCATGACGGAGATGAGCGGGATAACCAAGCTGTTGCAAGGTCTGTGGACGAGGCTCACTGATGATGCTCCGGACGATGAAGCTTAACCCTACCCTACCCTATCCCTGAAATCTGAAACATTGCTGGTTTTTGGAAACTATTTCAAAACTTTTGGTGACTGTTTTCCCTCCTCCCTTTGTTGAAAGACAAAAAGGGGGAGATGATCTGTGGTGTGTTAGACTTTTTAAAACTGTTGCATTTCAAAGGTCTTGGAAGACCTTGATTTTGTTTTTGGTTGGATATTTTCATGCTTTAAAACTTTGATCCAACATTTGTCTAACCCATGCAAGTACTTAGTCCGATTTTACTTATATTATATATGCTTGACTAAGTTGCAGGGATGCACAGGTTTTGTCTTTCATCAAGGGGGAGATTGATAACTCCCTCCCTTGATGAAAATCGGAATAAGTTTCAAAGGCCTTGACAGTCTGTCTGTGTCAAAGGTCTTGGAGCTTTAACAGTGTTGATGAAACACAAAACCTGTTCTATATGATATTATGTTCGAATATTATTTTATGTTAATACATGCTTCCATTATATTATTTTATATACACTAACCTTTCAGGAAGTATTTTCGAATATTATTCCCTTCCTTATGTTGAATATTTGAGAAGATTCAAATCGGAAGATCATGGCCTTCGAAGTTTCCAAAGATAGAAGATCCAGCTCAAGCCATGATTCTCTATAGCCGTTGGTGAAGATCCTTAGGCGCCGATTTGATTCAATATAAAGAAAAGGAAGAAGAAGACAGCCATACATCTGTGGAATACAAGCTTTCATACACTCAAGCCTTCAAGCGAGATTTGTCTTCTTCGTGTGCTCTCTGCTAGTCCTTAAGAGTCTGTTATTTCATTTCAAAGCATTTGAGAGTTACACAGTGAGCTTATAGGATATATTCAATTATAGTGTTATACTCGAGAGTTTGTAACTCAGGAAGTGAACACTAGGCGATTGATTCACTAAGTGTAAGAGGATTGTACTAGATAGCATAGAGAGGTGGGGCTCTTCTATATTGGTCTAGGACTCCAAGGGAACGTGAGTTGACTAGATTGCAATTGTGTAGGAGAGAGGCTTCTCGGGGAGCTACTAGGATCCTAAGTCTTGTGAATCAATAAAAGCCGGTTGAATCCTAGGGTTGTGGAAGAACCCTAGGCGGGGACGTAGGCCAAGTTCGTGCCGAACCTCGTAAACAACTCATCGAGTCCTTTATTTACTGCTTTACCTTATTTCCGCACTTGGTTCGATTGTTTAACTTTGTGATTCAGGTTTTCAGAGAAAAGACTAAGTCTAATCTCAAAGGGTTTTGCACGAGCTTCAAAAGTCTTGAGACTATCTGCGAAAAACCGGCATACTCTATTCAACCCCCCTTCTAGAGTATTTCTATATTACTTTGTTTTACTTTATCGAACCTTCACTAGTTTTACAACTTTCCATAATAAGATGAGCATACACTCTAGAGTTAAATATCATGAAAAATGGTGTTGTTGTGTACTTGTTGAATAACGGGCCAAGTCTTATAATATTTCAGCTAAATAGTAGGAAATCACTCCTTAAATAGTCCCTTTTACAGTAAATCACTCGTTAAAAGTATAATTTCAGAAAACCACCATTTAAAATACAAATATTTGCAAAACACTACCAACAACTTAGATATGTTAGGTTTCCATTAAATAATGTTGAAAATTTCAAAAATACCCTTATCTTTGCCAATAATATTTAAAACAAAAATTAAAACGGGATTGAAGAACCACAAAATTGTCAACCCCTCCATCGTACTTGCTCATCGTTATAGGGACTGCCTCCACCCACCAGGCCATACACCGCCTATCATTAGTAGGCATCTTTGAAATTAAAGGATAAATTGAAGAGCAAGAAATGGGTTGATATATTGAATGACAAAGAAGGCGAAATTTGAGCATTAATTAAAGATATTTTGGTCTTTCTGTGTATTTTTAAACCAAAAATCTAGTAGATTTAAAGGGTAGGTGGTGTTTTGCAAGAATTTGTATTTTAAGGGGTGGTTTTTTAAAATTATACTTTTAACAGGTGGTTTAGTGCAAATGAGGCTATTTAAGGGGTGAGTTCCTGCAATTTGGCTAATATTCGAACATATTATTCATAAGATCTCAACAGGGATAAGATCAATTTCAATAAATGATGAGTAAAAATATGAATTGAAACGATGAGTAAAAATATGAATTGAAACGGAGAGTAAAAATATGATGAATGAAACGAAGTAGCCTCACCAAATTGAAATGAGGCTAGTAGATTTATGGATGTTGAATGATGAGTAAAAATATGAATTGAAACGGAGAAATTGGTAGATCTTTGCGGTTAGGGCCATTCTTCGAAACTAGCTGTCGAGGAGGGGGCTTTGTGTTGGCTGACGAAGAAACGAAGTAGCCTCACCAAATTAATCTGGCCACGGTAACGAAGTAGCCTCACAAAATCTGAACGAGGTGACAATGTAGCCTCATCGAATCTTGCCAAGGTGACGATGTAGTCTCACTAAATCCAATCGAGGTGACGACGGGACCCTAGTACATTTGTAATTTCCAAACCCTAGTATGAGCTAATTAATCAACCCCGGCTATATTAGTTGACCCTACTGTTTAGCCTCGACATTGTTAGCCGAGCTTACTCATTTAGCTCGTTCTATTGAGCCGAACTTATTAATTTAGCTCAACGCAATAATTTGACATTAGTTTCGACATATCTTACAATCGAAACCACATTAGAGTTGTTGAAAACCATTCGAAAATCATTAAAACCTACCAAAATAATAAAGTAAACATATTTAAAAAATATATGTCAACGTGTAGTGAAATTAAGTTTGTACGAATTAGGTATTTGGAAATACTGGTAGGTTTTTCCGTTTGTTCTCAATCCGATTAATAAATATTTTTTAAAACAAAAAAGAATGTCAATAACCATTTTATTGTCTTGGTATTTCGCAAGCGAATAATTTCGATAAATATCTGGGTTGTCCCATAGTAAATGGTAAAACTAATAGGGATACCTTCGCTGATGTCGTCATCAAGACAAAACAAAAACTGACAAAATGGAAAGCTTCAAACCTTTCTGCAAAAGGACGAAGGGTCCTTATCAAAGCAAATCTCAGTGCGAAACCGATTTTTCTAATGCAAGCTTTCTTACTTCCATGACATATTCTTCATGAGCTTGACAAAGTTTATAGACAGTTCTTTTGGAACAAAAGTACTAAAGTTGCTCCGCTTATTAGTTGGGATAAAATCTGCTCAGATACAATGAAAGGGGGTCTTGGTATCCATAAAGCTGAGTCTATGAATATAGCACTGCAAATGAAGCTTCTGTGGAAGATTATTTCTGAACCAGACAACATCTGGGTCCGTGTAGTCTCACATAAATATCTTAAAGGGCACGATCTACTCAGCTACCAGAAAAAGGGTCTTTCATCTTGGCAGTGGAATCGCCTTATGTCTATCAGACCTAAGTTCCAACAGGCCCTTCAGTGTAGTGTTGGAAACGGTCAGACCATTGACTTCTGGTCTCATAACTGGGCCTTCTTAAAATCATTGGAATCCAGAATATTGCAACCTATATCGGAATCCCTAACGGGTATAAAGGTACGTATCTCACTCATCAACACAAAAGGTCAGTGGAACAGACCATTAATAACCACCTCTTTAACAAATATTCTGTCTAAAGAAGATATCGACTTAATAATGAGCATCACTCTGCCTAATAATCCAATGACAGATCATCTCTATTGGGGTCCAAGCAATAATGGCTGGTTTTCAACCAGCTCTACAAACTCCTTATTATCAGAACATGCTGGGTCGACCACTTTTGACTGTGGTTGGATTTGGGATCTGGACATGCCTCCTAAAGTATGTCATTTCCTTTGGAAAATCTCTCGTGGTGGTCTTCCAACCACTCTCAGATTACAAAAATCGCATCTGGCCGTGCCGTCTGGTTGTGCCTTCTGTGCTAATTCTAGTGAATCGGTGGCTCACCTTTTCTTTGAGTGCCCTATGGCGACCAACCTTTTACAAGCTTTACATATCCGAATTCCAAGGGCTCTTGCGGCGAGTGTCGGAGTGGGTGCAGTGCTTCCACTTACCAATATCAAACAGGCAATTGGTACCAAATCTTTTATTGATCTAGCCTCAGCGTGGTGGACCTTTTGGTTTTTCAGAAACCAATTAGTGTTTAACCACACCAACAAAGTAACTATAAACGAAATAATTATGCTCTATACTACAAGTACTCATTGCTGGAAACAAACAAAGAAACTGGAGGACGATCCCCCCCAGTACGTACTGCTACTTCTGGTTGAGGTGGTAATTGTCGTTCTGTTCGCCCGGGCGCTCGTTTGGTTGATCATGCCGCCCATACTCAACAACGCTCCGGGAAGTGGGACAAGCCTTCTACAAATTGTTACAAACTAAATTTCGACGGATCAGTTATGTCGGGCACAGTGTTCTAAAAATCGCGCCTAGGCGCTAGGCGGGACGGGACCTAGGAATTTTTAAGCCTAGGCGGATCTCTAGGCGGAAATTCGTCCAGGAACCGCCTAGTCTCGCCTAGGCACCGCCTGGTCCCGCCTAGGCGCCGCCTGGGCCCGACTGGTCCCGCCTAGGCGCCGCCTGGGCCCGACTGGTCCCGCCTAGGCGCAGCCTGGGCCCGCCTAGGCACTGCCTAGTCCAACGATTATTCAATTTGCGCTTCTAAGCATATGATTAGTTGACTTAGGGTTTTTTTATCCCCCATGTCGGGATGCATTTGCTTTTCAGTCGAACTTATAGTTTTGGATTTTAGGAGGTTTAGAGTTGTTAGTCAGACATGTACTTTTGCGTTTATTTACTTTAGTGTTAGTTAACTACTACAAATTTGGGTTTATGAGTGATATTATGGATTATTATTACATTATATGAATTATTGACAAGTGTTATTCGTCAAAATATAAGGAAATAATCAAGTTTGTTCTAAGTACACCTAGGCGCCGCCTTGGCACCCGCCTAACCGCCTAGGCGCTAGGCGGCCACCCACCGCCTAGGCGCTAGGCGGCCACCCACCGCCTAGCGGCCGCCTAGCGCCTTTTAGAACATTGGTCGGGCGGATCGGCTTCTTATGGATTTGTCATCTGAGACTCTAAGGGTGTGGTGGTCGCTTTACATCGGGCTATTTGCACTAATGTCTCCGTTGTATTTGCTGAAAACCTTGGCCTCAAAATGGGTATTTTACGCTCTAAGGAATTGCAGATCTTAAACCTTCATATCGAAGAGGACAACTTACTGGTTATAAAGGCTTTACTGGGGGATTGGAAATGCCCCTGGACTATCGAGCTGCTACAATCGGATATTTTGTTAGATATTTCGTCCATTTTCTTATGTTGCTATTCGTCATATTTTCAGGGAATCAAATGTCGTGGATGACTATCTTGCTCGTAGTGCCCATGCATTCCCTGCCGACGATTGCTGTGAGGATGATCCAGAACTGCTTGTTCTCGTCCGGAAGGATGCGCTAGGAAGAGCTTCTGCTGCGATCGACCCGAACTAAAAATCTTTATTTAATGTCAAAAAAAAAAAAAAAGAGTGTCTTATTAATAAGCTTACTCATTGAGCTTGAACTGGGCTAGCCCATTTGTATTTTGATTGAATTTTTTTTCCGACAGTGTTTAATTGAATTTTAAAATGCATCGGCGGTCCAATTAACGTTGAATGAGAATATAAATATTCAAAATTTGACTTGTAAGTTGTTTGATTCGTCAATTATGCATCATACCATGTGACTTACCAAATCATTAAACCCCAATCAAGGACAGGAACAATGGTTTGGGCCCCAGATTGGAGCAAAATGTGTAAACTTATTTTAGGATTTATTAGTATTACTGAGAAAATAGATACTCATAACAACTTTGGATGGAACTTATATATACAACTCTCAGTATTATGATACTTGACTGATGTGCTCATTTTCTGAGTGACATTGGTTTGAACCTGTACGTGTTTCGATTTGTTCGTTGTTATACAGATTAGTCTTTAATACAACCTGATAAACTTACATCATGAAAAAAGATAACAAGCATAATCACTATATATAGCCCAAATCCAAAGCAAAGGCGAACTGGTAATTGGGGTGGGTGTAGCCATCAAAAGGCCGGTCCAGTGTCATTATGCTACACCTATCATTTGAATTTACCCCATCTATTCCTTTAATTCTTTCTTAAGCAAACATTAGCATTTCTCTTGAACGTTACATCATCGCATATATTTGTCCTTCATTTTAACTAAAATTTTATATCTTTTTAATTATATAGTTTTTCTCTGTCAAATTAAAGAATTTAAGGACACAACGGGGGCGGTAAGCATATATATGGAGCATGTGAGTATATATGTGAGGACAACTCTTTTGAGTTGTATATATTCATTGTTACAAAATTTGACGTCCCTCTACAGTACTCTCTCCTTAATTAGTTTCTTCTTCTCCTACCTACATCTTCATTCTTTGGGTAGCTAGCTATATCACTTATCATAGCGATCGAGAGAATGGAGAAGGCGATGACGACGATAAGCAGCTTAAAAGGAGGCAGCCTGTGGGTGTCCAAGAAGGCTTCACACCTCTCTGTAATGACTAATGAGCCCTCTCTAGCTCTCAAATCGTTTCTTGTTTTAATCTTTGATGTTTTTTTGGAGTTTAATTCCATAACGATCTATCCATCATTTTTTTTTAGCTAGATAGGATCGAAGTCGTGAAAATAAAAGTTGAATTTTCTAAATAACTAGTCTAATAAGTTTTGTGGGATTCGAAATTGCAGTCTCTCCCCAACACAGTAGAAGATAAGGCAAGATGGGTGTTGAACAAGCTCAAAGGTACAATCTAAACACATGTTCATCTTATTGATCAAACCAAGGGGGAACCTATGAAAGTCTAATGGACCACCAATAATATTTTATATATTTTCTTATAAATTAATAATGTTAAATGTTGGATATATAAATACTTGTTTTTGGGTTGGGCGTCTAGGAAAGACACAAAAGGAGTTGCCAGATCTCCTAAGGGACTACAATCTTCCAGGAGGCATCTTCCCGAGTAACATAATAAGCTACCAGTTCGACAAGTCGACTTCGAAGCTCGTCGTCCACATAGCAACCCCTTGCGAGGCGAGCTTCAAGGACTCAAGCGCCCTGAGGTATGCCAACCGAGTGAAGGCCACCCTGTCTCGGGGGAAGCTCTCGGGGATCGAGGGCTTGAAGACGAAGGTGATCGTGTGGGTGAAGATCACAAGCATCTATGTGGAGATCCACAAGTCTGACAAGCTTTGGTTTACTTCGGGTGTCAAGAAATGTAGGCCTAAAGATGCCTATGAATTTCCTAAGGTTGCCATCAAAGTTGATGATTTTTGATCTTCTTTATATCATATCATATATGCTGGTGTGAATCGGTTATTCTAGACTATATATAATGTCAATATTCTTACCTTGTTGGATAATATATATGAAATGCTTGATTGTTTATTTTGGGGTTTGATTCAACTACATTTAAGTTGTGTGGCGTGTTCAATGTATTTCTTTGTATACGTCTTTTAACACTTTTTTTTTTTTTTTGGTCTAATGTATATGTCTTAACTACAAACTAGGTTATTTTTGTACCATTTCACTTCTAAATAATTTGACCATAAACATGGAATTGAGAAATTCGAGTGTTCAAATCCAGAATGAAAAAATAAAGGAAAAATTACTTAAAATAATAGTACTAACTATCAACGGTGAACAAAAAATAATACGAACTTTAAAAATAATCGATCAATTCAAACGATCCCCTTTTAACTCAATATCGATCGATACAATGTCTGAAATTCATAAACCAAAAATTATTTTGGACTCATAAAATAATTAGAAAAAGAAGTTGGGTAAAAATTGTAAATTAGGTCGGGATTCAGATGAGATGTTGGGGAGTTGGTAGGGTGGCCGCCTGGTCCGTTGTTTGGGCTCGCCAACGGCCACTAGATGAGGTTGAGTCTGGCTTCATCCAGCCACCGAAATCGCGGGAGAGATAGAGAGTGAGGGAGGCAGACCGAGGTTGATAAAGGCGAGAGAGGAGAAGGGCTCTCAGATCTGATCTATCAGAGAATGAAAGGGAAAGGGGATTGGGGTACAAGGGGCTAATTAACATTGAAAAGAGACCAACACGGCTAATTAAATATTGAAGAGGAACAAATACCTAATTAACTTTTCAAAATGGTACATTGGGCCAATTAAATTTTCTCTAAAATAATACAGTACTAACTATCAACGGTAAACAAAAAATAATATGAAGTTTAAAAATAATCAATTCATATTCAAAACTATTCCCTTTTAACCAAATATCGATACAATGTCTGAAATTCATAAACCAAAAATTACTTTGGACTCATAAAATAATTAGAAAAAAAAAGTTGGGTAAAAATTGTAAATTAAATGAATGATTCACGGTTCATCCTCCAACTCATGGAGAGTGGAGAAGGGAGGCGATGGCTTGTGTCATGGCTCAACCTGTGTGGCTTGAGTTAGGTTCCGTCTTAGGCTAGGCTTGAAAATTGCACACTGGTAGGTGGGGGGAGGGTGAGGGGATATAGGGATCGATCGAGCTTGACCTGGAGTCCGAGGGAAGGTAGTCATGGGATCGAGATGTTCTTGAGATTCGAGAGACGGCGAGATTCGGGCGCTATGGACTAATAGAAAGTGACTTCAAGAGAGAACTAGATTGCATAAAGAGTACTTGAGAGATCGTTTGAGATTGTGAGGAAGAGATTGACATCCCGGGCAGGGATAGACCAAGGGGTGGGCTGGCCTTTGCTGCGCCCCAAAATCCTAGAATATAATTAATAGGAAGAACCCAAAATTCAGAAAGTTAATTTAGTGCAGTTGGTTAATCCCTTTGTTCATGATGAACCCTTCCCAAGTTCGAATCCTAATAGCCCTTTTCTTTCCATTTTTCTCTTTACAACATACGGAGTATATATTGTATTTATTAGGTGTTTATATGTCATATTTTTTTTAAACAAATTATATTTCATATTAATCACTCTTTTAAAAATAAAAAGTATGTGATATTAATACTTATGTAAAAAAAATACATGTGTTATATTCATGATATTAATAACTCATTTTAAAAAATATATAAGGCGATTCTAGCCCACCTCAAATTTCATTCCTGGTTCCGTGTCTGATCCCGGGTAGTTGGAGCTTGCTCCCGCTATCGACGTCACTACACCTATTCGTGACTGCTTCCCAACCCAGATCCATAGATATATGCAGGTGTGAGGTGTTGGAACAAGGAGGATGAACATTGATTTCCATAATTAATTTTTAAAATTTGCACGCAAATTTCTAGTTAATTATATTTTGAGTGCAAATTAATTTGTAGTTTGCGGATTTCAGACAACGCATCAATATTGGTAAATTGGGTATAGTTTGTATATACATTAGTGATTTTTAAAGTTTTTATCGAAATTTTTATGCGGACAAATGAACTGTGGAGATTATAATTTTCTTGAATTTTTGATGCGGACAAATTGATTGCTAATATTTTTATTACTATCGAAATTTTTATGCGGATAAATGAACTGCTGAGATTATAACTTTATTGAATTTTTTATGCGGGCAAATAGACTGCTGAGATTCTAACTTTATTGATTTTTTATGCGGATAAATGGACTGCTGAAATTTTAACTTTATTGAATTTTTTATGCGGATAAATGGACTGCTGAAATTTTAACTTTATTGAATTTTTTATGCGGACAAATGGACTACTAGATTCTAACTTTATAGATTTTTATGCGGACAAATGGACTGCTGAAATTTTAACTTTATTGAATTTTTTATGCGGACAAATGGACTACTGAGATTCTAACTTTATTGAATTCCTCAAGCTCGAGTACTCCTTTGTCCACTCTTTTGCCTTCAACATCTCCATGTTGAAGCGAACAATTGAAGAAAACACATAGCTGGTGAAAGCCTTATTGATAGCAGTCTGATGCGACTCTCGTCAATGGGGCAAAGATGGGCACAGTATACCAGCTCCTTCTTGAACTAGCAATAGAATGCGACATCTCTCGCAGTCTGAGCCCTAGCGGGGCTGTACTCTCGCAACATCATAGCTCTGAAGTCATCATAACTCCACTCGGTCCAGTCCGCCTTATACACGGACCAACAGTCGAAGGCATCCTCCCGCAGAAGCCATGTGGATAGCCTCTATCGCTCCTCAACTGATGCAGCAATGAAGTCAAAAAGTCTGTCCAGCTGACAGAACCACATATCCACGTCCTCTTCGGCATCTCCAAAAAAGGAAGGTGGCTGGCACTGTCCTAAATGCCTTCACCCAGTTGGTGCGCTTCTCGGGTCACGCAACGACAAGAGGAACAACTGGATCGAGCTCAAGTGCAGCTGACTGCTCGATCGGAATCTCTGCCTTGGGTCCTGCTGTCTGAGAAGCTCCAAGAATCTCTTTCATCATCTCTAGCAGTGCTGCTCGATCAATCTGCCCAGGTGCAGGCTACTCTGGAGGGATCGGAACTCCATCGCCCTCGGATGGCGGAACTCTAGCATCGGTCGTCAACAACTACTCTACGAGGTCGTCCCCTACCTCTATGCATTGGGCCTCCGCATCCGGTCGGTCTATGTCGGGTGTTAACCATGATCACTGAAATGAAGGCGGTGGCTTAACAAGTAGCACAAAAATATTCAATAAGACGTAATGACCATCAAGGAATACTCAAGTCATGTTCTGAAATCCCAAGCCCCAGTGCGTCTCACCCTCCGTAGAATCAAAACCTCTAGGTGCTCTCAGCGACTTCCTCAAGTGTTAAAGATCTACAGTTCACCCCAAGGTTTATCATAAATCCAAATCAAAATTTTCAAAACCTCATTTTCTCCCCACATCATCGTCAAAATCTCAAAATCCTACAAATGCCTTCAGGTACACACCCAACCATATCATAATTTCCAAAGTAATATCCAAACGTTTCCTCAAGTCAGATTCTACCTAAAATCTCTGAGTCTCGAATCATTTAGCATACCCTCAACTGCATCTATTCTCAACAGATCAATGTACAAGTATTACCCAAGCACCTTCTTATGAGTATCCATGAATAGAATCGTATCTTCTTTACCTCCCAAGGATTATAACCTACTTACTCGAAATGCCCAATTACTGCTCGAAATTTTACTACTATCCCAAATGATTATGATCCTCACAAGTCGTTCTATTCTAATTCCTCCTAAAATTTCCACGCCCTGGTTATTCAATTCACCTAATACTTATCAACCACAAATTTATATTCCATACAGCGTTACCATTAGCACCTCAATATCTTTCACCTGGATAGTTTCCTGCGTTCCACTCTCAAATTTTTCCGACCTTCTAATTTCCATCATTCAGGCCCTCAATTGAAGTAGCCACCAAATCATGTCTATCCTAACAATATCCTTTTCTTATTCATCCATTTACTTATTACCTTCAATAGAATTTACCTAATTACTTCAATACCCCCAATCTACTTCCCATATCCGCAAGCATACTCATCACTTATCCACCTCTAAAGGATCATCTTCCACTACAAGCCTTATAAAGGCCATCCTCCCATTCCGTATCTCAGTCGAGTAAAACTCAAAGTTCAGATTCCTTCATCCTCTACACATATCCCAAAGCAAGATTTGGTAGTGTCTCTAATTCGATGAAGTTAACCTCTCGACTCTTTCTTAACCTATAGTACCTCAGACATTCAATACCAATCCTGCACATTTCAAATATTATCCCATTCTTACTCAAACAATCCTTCTGTCACACCTCCAACAAGTATCCTTAATTCTCACATATTCCTAATTTAATATAACTCTTACCTCATGCACTCAAGGAGTCAACGCACTCGAACAGAAATCATGAGCGTAGTGAGATTACCAACCCGATTTCCCGTGAAAGATTTTGCCAATTTAAGGAAAAGAAGATTAATAAATATCAACTGTCAATATGGAAAGAAGGTATAGGAAAAGGTGAATCGCATAGTGAAAGGATCATGACACCAACAAATGAATAATGTGGAAAGTCCCCCCCACCCCCAACCCCACCCCCATGGACTATATTTCCCGGCCAAGGAAAACAAAAAGAAGAACATTTAAACGAGACATATAGCACATAAGCCCTAGTTTTTGTCCCATTGGGGTTTTTTAAGTAAGGCTTTTTACAAGACGGTTTCTAAATGTCAAAGACGTATATCCAAGGGGTAGTGTTATAAAGTCATTAAGAGGTGGATGTTTCACCTCCTTTAACCTCAACATATTTAAGGCTTCCCTCATACCACCTTTCTACCTTTGTTTATATAAAGGCTTGTAACTTACATATGATGACACACATGAATAAGAATCCTATCTCTACTCAATGTTGTTCTTCCATAATGTATTATTCTAGTTTGATATCCTTCATATTACAACACCCATCATATTATTCTCTCTTATTTACAATCATTGCTACTATTGCTCTTTTCCCTCTTATTACTATTGCCCTTATTACGATTTGCTTGCTTACATACTACGTCTAGCCAAAGTCACATGCACTCTCGGTGGGATCGACCTGTACTTACTGTTGATACTCGTTATTGGTTGAATGTATAGATATTACTATTTGGAGTGTTATAACGCACGACATTCTAACGCGCACCAGACACTCATCAAATTAAATTTAACAGCAAAACTAAATTTTCTTATGCAAAACTTCATGGTACCGCATGAGACACATAAAGAATTAGAGTATGTCGTTTTTTTGGGAATAAAGATAACTCTTATAAACCACTTATTGGATGAGACAAAATATGCAAAAGAAAAGAAGATGGTGGAGGGAGAATGAATAAAACCAAAGACATGAACAAACACTACAAACAAAATTAATATAGAAAATACTCGCTGAATAAAAAAATCCATGGGTTTAGACGATACAACAGAAATATCTTAAAGATAAGGACAAACTAAACTACCAAAGAACGTGGAACAACTCTTGACAATGGTCAAAATCAATGTCTATAAAAGACGAATGTTGTAAGGGATTTATCTGCAAATAGGAAATGACCAAATAATAAACTTCTGGAAAGATAAATGGTTAGACGATGAAACATTGTAAAGAAGAAAATTGCCAAACGTCCAAATAGTTGAGACTATAAAAATCAAAGAGTTCTTAGATGACAACAACAAATGGAAAACAATAGAACTAGCCCTTTACTTGTTAGTCGACTTAATTATGAAAATTGAAAACCTGTTTTTATCGGATAACCCGATTGAAGACTGATTAAATTGGAAAATAGATAGACATGAGTGATTTTCAACTGCCAGTGCACTACGATATATCACAACATGGAGCATGAATGACCAAAACACAATAAATTGGATTTGGAAAATGGTGGTAGCCCAAACGATTAAAATTTTTATCTGGAAACTTTTTATGGATAGAATCTCTACCCAAACCAAATTGACAAATAAAGGAGTTGCAATCCCTACAAGAAGTGAACTTTGCGACCAGACTAGAAAAATTACAAGAAAGATTGACTCGACAATTAAAAAAATCCTTCAAGATATGTATACAAGTAACAATAACATAAAGGAAAATATAAGAGATTTCTTTTGAAAAAACTAAACCATAGAGAAAAAAAAAACATTAGTAGCCACTACTTGGTGGTGTATGTGGACAAATAGAAATAGAAAGATCTTGGACCACAACAACTCCACATCGATTTAAAATATGGAAGCATGTACAAAGTAAACGATAAGAAATTAGGAGAAAACTAAGAGCATTGAAGGTTCGATAATGCATAACAAAGTAATATAAAGATACTCTAGAAGGGGGGTTGAAAAGAGTATGTCAACTTTTCGCAGATAATCTCAAGACTTTTGAAACGCTTGCAAAACCCTTTGAGATTAGACGTAATTCTTTCCTCTGGAAAACCTGAATCACAAAAGAGTTATACCATTCGAAACAAGTGCGGAAATATGGTAAAGCAATAAGTAAAGGACGCAACAAATTGTTAACGAGGTTCGACACGAACTTGGCCTACGTCCCCGCCTAGGGTTCTTCCACAACCCTAGGATTCAACCGGCTTGATTGATTCACAAGACTTAGGATCCTAATAGCTCACCGAGAAGCCTCTCTCCTATACAATTGCAATCTAATCAACTCACGTTCCTTTGGAGTCCTAGACCAATCTAGAAGAGCCCCACCTCTCTCAACTATCTAGTACAATCCTCTTACACTTCGTGAATCAATCGCCTAGTGTCCACTTCATGAGTTACAAACTCTCGAGTATAACACTCTCTCGAAATATATCCTATAAGCTCACTGTGTAACTCTCAAATGCTATGAAACAAAAGATACGACTCTTAACAACTAGCAGAGAGCACACGAAGAAGACAGATTGACTTGAAGGCTTGAGTGTGAATGAATGCTTGTGTTCAACGATTGTATGTCTGTCTTCCCTTCATCTCCTTTTTTATATAAAATCAAATCGGCGCCTAAGCATCTTCTTCAACGACTAGAACCGATCATGGCTTGAGAAGGAATCTTCATAATCTTCTATTTGGGGAAACTCGAAAGCCATGATCCACCAGACTCGGAAGCCATGATCCACCAGATTCGAAATATCTTGCTGCAATGTTAGTGTATAGAATATATGATAATATCTGGAAATATATAATAATAACATTCGGACATAATATGCACATAATACAGGTTTTGTGTTTCATCAACACAATTGTAGCTTCAGGACCTTTGACACAAGCCATGTGTCAAAGCCTTTGAAACCATTTCCGATTTTCATCAAGGGAGTGGAGTTATCAATCTCCCCTTTGATGAAAGACAAAACCCGTGCATCCCTGTAACTTAGTCAAGCAAATATATCATAAGCAAAATCAGACTAAGTACCTACATGGGTTAGACAAATGTTGGATCATAAGTTTTTAAATCCAAAGAGAAACATCCAACAAAAGTAAAATAAAACAAGGTCTTCCAAGACCTTTGGTTCACAGCAGTTTCAAAGTCTAAACCATCAAACCATCTCCCCCCCTTTTGTCTTTCAACAAAGGGAGGAGGATAAAACAGTAACCAAAAGTTTTTAAAAAGTAACCAAACCAGAATTAAAAGATCTGGTTTGCCAAAAATTCAAAATTCAAACCATCTTTTCACATTTCAAATGCAAGAGGGAATATTTCCGAAAAATATTTTCCATAAATAAAATATACTCGGATATAAGATTTTTGGAAAATAAAATGTGTAATGCATAAAGAAGGTTAAAAACCATTAAAACTATATTTGATCAAATATCCAAAAAGATATTAACCAAATATATGATCCGTTATATGTGCTCTACCATTCAGTTCACAAACCTTGACATGAAGCTCAAAGGTCTTGACACTGAGTAGAAGTTTTCTTTCGTAAAGGGAAAGCTCCCCCTACGAAAGTGCATCCTTGTTAAGCATTCCAATCTCACGTCTAATGAAGGTGAACCTGTCTTCTGGCAAAGGCTTAGTAAAAATGGCATCCCATTGATAATCAGTTGAAATAAAGGATATGGACACATCACCTTTTTCGACATGGTCTCTAATGAAATGATGTCTTACATCAATATGTTTGGTCCTTGAATGCTGAACAGGATTCTTTGTAATGGATATGACACTTGTATTGTCACACTTAATGGGAATGCCTTTGAGGTTGATGCCAAGATCTCTCATTTGTTGAGCTATCCAAAGGATTAAGGAGCAACATGCTCCTGCTGCTATGTATTCGGCTTCGGCAGTGGATAGAGCAACTGAGTTTTGTTTCTTTGAGTGCCAACTAATCAAGGATGCTCCTAAGAATTGGAAACATCCCGACGTGCTCTTCCTATCCACCTTATAGCCTGCAAAGTCTGCATCAGAATACCCAATTAGTGAAAAATCTCTTTGCTTTGGGTACCACAAGCCAAGCTCCTTAGTGCCATTGAGATATCGAAAGATCCTCTTCACAGCTACGAGGTGAGATTCTTTAGGGTCAACTTGAAACCTAGCACACATGCAAACACTAAACATGATGTCAGGTCTATTAGCAGTAAGATATAATAAAGATCTAATCATCCCTCGATACTCCTTTTGATTGACACTCTTCCCAGTCTTGTCTTGATCTAGAGATAAGGTTGAGCTCATGGGTGTCTTGGCTGCTTTGGATTGATCCATCTTGAACTTCTTCAAGAGATCCTTAGTGTACTTGCTTTGATTGACAAAGATCCCTTTCTTAGATTGATGAACTTGTAATCCCAAAAAGAAGTTGAGTTCACCCATCAAGCTCATCTCAAATTCACTGCACATAATGTCAGAAAATTCCTTGCACAAAGATGTGTTAGTAGCCCCAAACAATGTATTATCAACATAAATTTGAATAACCAAAATGTCCTTTCCTTTGGTCTTGATAAAAAGATTCTTGTCGATCAACCCCCTTTTAAAATCATTTTCTAAAAGATATTTTGACAAGCGCTCATACCAAGCTCTTGGGGCTTGTTTCAGACCGTATAGCTCTTTGTCTAGTTTGTAAACATGATTAGGAAATTCCGAACTTTCAAAACCTGAGGGTTAAGCCACGTAGACTTCTTCCTCTAAGAAACCATTAAGAAAAGCACACTTGACATCCATTTGATATAACTTTATGCCCATAAAAGATGCAAATGCTAATAATATGCGAATGGCTTCAAGCCTGGTTACGGGAGCAAAAGTCTCCTCGTATTCAATACCTTCCTCTTGATTGTAGCCTTGAGCAACAAGCCTTGCTTTGTTCCTCACGATCTTACCATTCTCATCTAGCTTATTCCGAAATACCCAACGTGTGCCAATGACTGATTGATGCTTTGGCCTAGGCTTCAAGGTCCAGACTTTGTTCCTTTCAAATTCGTTAAGCTCACTTTGCATAGCAATGATCCAGTCTAGCTCTTGAAAGGCCTCATCTACTTTCTTTGGTTCTATAAGGGAAACAAACGCGTGAAAAGCACAGAGATCTTTAAGTTTAGAACGAGTTTGAACACTAGATGTAGGGTCAGAGATGATATCCTTTAATGAGTGTGATGAGGAGTATTTGAACTTTCTCTTGCTAGTATCAGCTCCCTGGTTTGTCACATCAACAGGATTGATTTGTGGTACATCTGACTCCATGGATATGTTGGTCTCAGTTACAGCAGTTTCTGAAGTCTCAACACTTTTGGATTGGTCGCCAAGGGCTTTGGACGGAGCTTCAACACCTTGGGCCAATTCTTCAGTGTTAAGAATCTGATCCTGCATGTTCCTCTTCTCTGTGTTCTTAATAGCAATGTCATCACCTTCCTCATTCTCTGTATGGCTGTTAAGATCTAGATCTGCAACACTTTCACTTAAAGAACCGCCATTGCATTCATCAAATATAACATGTATACTTTCCTCAACCAACTTGGTCCTTTTGTTGAAGATTCTATATGCTTTTCTACTTGTGGAGTAGCCAAGAAATATACCTTCATCACTACGCGCATCAAATTTCCCAAGGTTATCTTTTCCATTGTTATAAACAAAACAAGTACAGCCAAAGGGTTTAAAATATGATATAAGTGGTTTGCGGCATTTGAAAAGTTCATAAGGAGTTTTCTTTAAGATGGAACGAATAAGACAACGATTCAAAATATAGTTAGTTGTGTTAATAGCTTGAGCCCAATAGGTTTTAGGTAATGCATTTTCTAAAAGCATAGTCCTTGCCATGTCCTCTAGGGTGCGGTTCTTTCGTTCCACAACCCCATTTTGTTGAGGTGTCCTAGGAGCAGAAAAATTATGGGATATGCCATATTTAGCACAAAACAAATCAAACTGAAGTTGATCAAACTCCCTATCATGATCAATTCGAATTGACACTATGAGCTCATTTCTTAAAGTTTGCAACTCCTTACAAAGTTTTGAAAACTCAAATAAGGCCTCTGATTTTTCTTTTAAAAAAGCAACCCAAGTATATCTCGAAAAATCATCAACAACAACAAGCATGTACTTTTTACCATTGGGAGATTTGACTCGCATAGGACCACATAAATCCATATGTAAAAGTTCAAGGGGTCTAGAAGTACTTACAACCTTTTTGGGTTTGAAAGAGCTATGTGTTTGTTTACCTCGTGTGCATGCTTTGCACATATCAATACCTTTGAAGTCCATCTCAGGTAGTCCTCTTACAAGCTCTTTGGACACAAGCTTCTGTAGTGTATGTGGGCTTACATGACCGAGTATCCTGTGGCAAAGCTTTGGATCGTCCGTCAAAGCCTTTAGATAGGATAAGCTTCCTTGTGCCACTTGCTCAGCATTCACAGCGTAGATGTTGTTATATCGATAGGCAGTGAGAACTACTTCACCTGTATCTTATCTGCGCACTAGACATCTTTTCTTGTAAATCCAACATTATTACCACTATCACATAGTTGAGAAACATAAGCAAATTATATTTCAAACCATTAACAAGATAAACATTTTTAATGTTATGGTTAGGATCACTCCCAACACTACCAATACCAACGATGTCACACTTTTCTTTGTCACCAAGATTGATTTTTCCAGTGGATTGCTTCTTTAGATCACGGAAGAGAAATCTCTTCCCACTCATATGTCTCGAGCATCCACTATCAATAATCCATTTTTGCTCTTTCACCTTGGTGATCTCCTACAAGACAAACATCAACCTTTGTGGCTAGACCAATAAGCAAATTTAGATCCATTATTGGGATAAACCATATTTGGTAAAATAGTGCCTTTGGGGACCCAAACTTGCGTTATCCGTTCTTTTCTCAAGTGAACAGGAAATGTATTGCGAATGATATGTGGATCCTTTCTTCTATAGGGGCAGGTCTCTTTTACATGTCCCTTTCTCGCACAGTGGTGACATATAGGAGAGGTTCTGCTTCCTTTTGCCTTTACAAAAGTGGTAATGTGCTGCTTCTTTAAAAACCTTGGATTGTAACCAATACCCCTTTTGTTTAGAGAACTTTGTTGCTCACCCAATATCCTATCAAGAGTGCCTTTGGATTTGGTAAAACTTATGAGGGCTGTCTGTTGGTCTTGAATCTTCTTATTCAGGGAGATCTTCTCGTTCTCTAAGTCATGATGTTCATTTCTTAGAGAGGAGAGATCTTGCTTGAGTTCAGATTTCTCTGAGTCAAGAGTCTTGACTTTAATAAGAGTGTTGGTTTGGGCAATAAGTTTCTCTTCATTGGCAATCATATTAGAAAGGAATTCCGATAGTACCTCTTTTGGACTTGCCATAAGCTCTCTTACTGTTACCTCAAGTTGCTCATCGTGGAATTCATCTCCTGAGGCCATGAGACAGACATTGGCCTTCTCATCATCGGAGTCTGTGTCAGAATCGCTCCAAGTTGCCACCATGGCTTTCTTTTTCCATCTATCACCTTTCTTGAACTGGCTCTTCGTCTTTTGAGGGCAGTCTTTCACAAGATGATCTATTTCACCACATTCAAAACAAGACAAAGGTTTAGTCTTCTTGTCATATTTGTTGTATTGAGACTTACCTCGAATTTTAGAAGACTCTGATCCATCCTTGTTGTTGAATTGCTTCTTCATTTTGAGGATTCGAGAAAGACCCCTTGTAATAAGAGCAAAGGGATCGTCCTCATCATCATCCTCATCTTCAGAATCAGACACATCTTTGGGCTCATCCTTCTTAGACTTGAGTGCCAAGTTCTTAGTGCTTGTTGGAAGTTCTCCATCGTCTTCATTGAGAATCATCTCATGTGTGATCAGCTTCCCAAGCAAATCATCAAGGGGTAGAGTGGTGAGATTCTGGGCTTCTTCTATGGCTGTCACTTTTGGACCCCATTTGTCTTTTGGGAGGCACCTCAATATCTTCCTCACTTTCTCAACATTCTCAAAGGTCTTGCCGAGAGAGTCAAGTTCGTTTGTGATTTCCGTGAACCGTGTGAACATAGCCTTGATAGACTCATCTGGCTTCATTTTGAAGAGTTCATACTTTCGAAGGAAAATGCTGATCTTGGTGTCCTTCACTTGACTGGTTCCTTCATAGGTGACAACCAGCTTGTCCAAAATCTCTTTAGCTGACCTACAAGATGAAATACGGTTAAACTCATCAGTGCTAAGACCACAGTATAGTAATTTAATAGCCTTGTAGTTATTGGAGACGAGTTCAAGATCCGCTTGGATGAATTCAGCCTCTGTCTTCGCGACATTGGTTCCATTTGGTCCGTCCTTCACTGGAACCTTCGGACCCTTCTCTTTAATGTTCCAAAGTTCCAGATCTTGATCTATAATGAACATTTTCATCAAGGACCTCCAATGGACGAAGTTGTTTCCTACAAAGAGTGGTGGTCTACTGGTAGACCTCCCTTGTGCAAATCCTTCGTTTGCTTCGCCAGACATAATCAAAACTCACAAGATTGTTAGATCAAAAGCAGTGAGTAAGGCTCTGATACCAATTGAAGGTTCGATAATGTATAACAAAGTAATATAAAGATACTCTAGAAGGGGGGTTGAATAGAGTATGTCAACTTTTCACAGATAATCTCAAGACTTTTGAAACGCTTGCAAAACCCTTTGAGATTAGACGTAATTCTTTCCTCTGGAAAACCTGAATCACAAAAGAGTTATACCATTCGAAACAAGTGCGGAAATATGGTAAAGCAATAAGTAAAGGACGCAACAAATTGTTAACGAGGTTCGACACGAACTTGGCCTACGTCCCCGCCTAGGGTTCTTCCACAACCCTAGGATTCAACCGGCTTGATTGATTCACAAGACTTAGGATCCTAATAGCTCACCGAGAAGCCTCTCTCCTATACAATTGCAATCTAATCAACTCACGTTCCTTTGGAGTCCTAGACCAATCTAGAAGAGCCCCACCTCTCTCAACTATCTAGTACAATCCTCTTACACTTCGTGAATCAATCGCCTAGTGTCCACTTCATGAGTTACAAACTCTCGAGTATAACACTCTCTCGAAATATATCCTATAAGCTCACTGTGTAACTCTCAAATGCTATGAAACAAAAGATACGACTCTTAACAACTAGCAGAGAGCACACGAAGAAGACAGATTGACTTGAAGGCTTGAGTGTGAATGAATGCTTGTGTTCAACGATTGTATGTCTGTCTTCCCTTCATCTCCTTTTTTATATAAAATCAAATCGGCGCCTAAGCATCTTCTTCAACGACTAGAACCGATCATGGCTTGAGAAGGAATCTTCATAATCTTCTATTTGGGGAAACTCGGAAGCCATGATCCACCAGATTCGATCTTCTTGTCCTTTAGCTTAAGGAATGAGATTTCAATTCAAAATATCTTGCTGCAATGTTAGTGTATAGAATATATGATAATATCTGGAAATATATAATAATAACATTTGGACATAATATGCACATAATACAGGTTTTGTGTTTCATCAACACAGCTGTAGCTTCAAGACCTTTGACACAAGCCATGTGTCAAAGCCTTTGAAACCATTTCCGATTTTCATCAAGGGAGTGGAGTTATCAAGCATGAATGACAAACACCATACAACCGCTAAAGGCCTAACTATAACTAGATAGAGAAGGAACATGGGATGAGATAAATCACCGATAGGAACCATAAAATAAACCCCGATGGCAGTAGCAGAGGTGGTGGCACATCAATGACAGGGTATACCATCCACGACCACCAGGGAGAATTGATAGCTATATATATGAAGGGCGTAGATTGGCTATGTGGGTGTTATTCGAGCCGAGCCTAATTTTTAAACAAGTTTTTTATTTTATTTTGATCAAGCTTGGCTTGTTTAGGGAATGAACGAGCTCGTGTCAAACTTTTTTCAAGCTTTAATTAGTTCTACTTAGTTATAACATGTTAACTTAAAGGAAATTTTAGAAATTCCAAAGAATTCGAGCTATTCGATCTTTATTCGAACGAGCCGAACTTTCAACCGAGCTTAAAATTTTGTTCAAGCTCGGCTTGTTTAAATAAGTGAGCGAACTCGAGTCGAACTTTTTCGAGCCGAGCTCGAGCTGTTCAGTTCATATAACAACCCTAATTGGCTAGAAAAGTGTAATGATTTCGAAAGTTTTGAGACTCGATGAGTCTTCTAAAGGCAAGGGATCTAGGACTTCTATGTTTGCAAATTGAGGGTGACAACCTTGTCATCATTAGCGTCCTTAAAAGTTTTTGGTCCTATAATTGAGAAGTCGAGATCCTTATTACTAATATTCTACTCATTCTTTGGCAGTTTGAAGTGGTAGAGATCTATCATAATTGCAGGGTAGGCAACAAGTGCGCTAATCGTGTTGTTGGAATCCTTCGACTGGCAAGAAAACTTGATATTTACATCTGTGACATATGTTGATGGTTTACAGAACCTAACTGTTTCCAAATTTTTACCTCAAAAAAAAAAATTAAAAATAAATAAATGGATTTTGGAGAGGTGTTATAAAACCTAGTCGGTCGATACTGGTTAGCGTCTTCTGGCTCTGGACGATTGCACTGAAACCCCTCGCTAGGAAATCATGTCTGACGAAGAGCATCATTTTGAGTCCTCCGACGCTGGAGCCTCTAAGACCTACCCTCAGCAAGCCGGCACCATTCGCAAGGGCGGTTATATTGTCATCAAAGGCCGACCTTGCAAGGTTTTCGTTTTTTCTTTATCTTCAATTGAATTTATTTGGAATAGACCGGCGATAATTTGTGTGGATCTATGGGAAGGTTTGGTTTTTTTTTTTTTTCAGTTCAATTTGATATGCAGATTGGAGAATTTCTGTTCTATTTGGATTTGTGTAAAATTCACTGTATGATTTTTGCTGTTCGGATATTGAATTATCTGTTCCGTATTGATTTTATTGACTTTTGTGCTTGGATCCGGTTGAATTAGGGGTTTATGTGGCTTTTGAGTGAGGAATACTCCGATTTCGCTATTGTTTACCTCTTTGGACAGGTTTTGTTAATCCGATATCATTTGTTGGAGTTGGGAACTTCAACTCTGCTGGTCTTCAATCGAAATCTGTTTCTGCGGGTTTAGGGTTTGACTGGATGGATTGCTTTGCCAGGCAATTGCTTTTCATTTTCCTTTCAATTGTTATTTGAGATAATACGGAAGAAGGATTTTTGCGTATTGATTAGACAGAACAGAAGCATACGCCATTGAGAAAAAGAGAATTCTTTCAGGCTGATGCATATTGCTTCGGTCTGTATATTGCAATTGCTTTCTTGTGTTTGTTGATTTAATGTTTTGGAGTTGGGAATAGCTTAAAAAATGTCAATGGTCTACTGTAGTTTGATCATGTGTAGTAGGCTTGCGGGATCTAATTTGAGCTGCTTATATTACGATTCTCTTTGTTTTAACATTTGGGTCCGGTGGTTCATGGTGGCTGTTATGTGTTGTCTTTATATTAAGAGAATGAGCTTTTGATGGTCTGTTGTTTCTTCATCGAAACTTACTTAGGCTCTTTGGCAGGTTGTAGAAGTCTCCACCTCGAAGACAGGCAAGCATGGACATGCTAAGTGCCACTTTGTCGCTATCGATATTTTCAATTCAAAGAAGCTCGAAGATATTGTTCCTTCATCCCACAACTGTGATGTATGAATTCCTTTTATTCTTTTCATCATTGGTATACCAATTTGGGACAATCGTTACTCTTTGGCCCTTCTTTGTAGGTTCCCCATGTTAATCGTACCGACTATCAGCTCATCGACATTTCTGAAGATGGCTTTGTAAGCGTCCTTTCATCAAGCACATTCATAGTCAATATACACAGTTTGATTCATGTGTATTGTTGACTGATTATTGTTCTTCTGCCCTCAACATGTTTACAGGTCAGTTTGCTCACTGAAAGTGGAAACACAAAGGATGACCTTAGACTCCCAACTGACGACACCCTGCTAAACCAGGTTGGACTGATCATTGCATATTTGCTGCCTCATTGTATAGTTGAACCTGTTCAACACCATGTTTTTATTTTTATTTTTTTAGCTTGTAGTTTATTACTTTATTACCAATGCTCTCTTTGTTTTTGGGTAATTCGACATTTTGATCAAGTCATCGATATCTAATTTGCAGATCAAGACTAGCTTTGCTGATGGAAAAGATCTGATTGTTAGTGTGCAATCAGCCATGGGCGAGGAGCAGATTTGTGGTGTCAAGGACATTGCTGGGAAGTAAGTGGTGACGCCATCCTTCCAGCTTTGCTTGTGGTATGTGTTGCAATAGAGCATCCATCCATGGCTAGATTTATTAAGCTGGTAATCCGTGAACATAGCAGAGTGGATTAGGAACGAGATTTGAATAAGGTAACAAAGAGAACCATTCTCTTTGTTCTGTCAAGTCTCTCTTTCAGAGAGTGAACTTGGGGTGTTTTTAACTAAAGTCCAAGTGTTTTATTATGTGGCTTTATAGTCTGCTTGCGAGTGACACGATCATTCTTCGTCTGTGGTAAAACGACTATCCGTGTTTGGTTGTCATAAAAAATTATGCTTATGTGATCTCTGGCTCTATTTTTTACCTGCCCATTTCAGAGATCTAATCATGGAAGCTAAAAGCCATTTTCCCTTGCCATGTTCCCACAGAGAATTTGAATGGTCTCTTAGGTTTGCTAGTTAGGGTTGTGTAGAAAAATACGACACGGTTCACACGACATAAAATCGCAATAAAACGGCATGAAAAAACAAGAAACGATATAGATATGACACGAAATGGTAAAACACGACAATAAGCGGTTCGTGTTTAGATCGACATATTTCCCTTGTTGGATATCCGGCACAACACGTTAAATAAAATAATTATCCTAAAGATAACATGAAAGTCAAGTTGCCCAGTTGGTTGAGCGGGCTGATTGTGTTTAGACCTTACTAGGTCAGCAACAAACTCTAGCCTCTCGTCCTCTCCTGAGTCTCCTCTCGTCCGCCCTTCTTGTTCTTGTATTCGAAGAAATTGAAGAGGAAGCATTTGTATACTCTAGTTCAATCAGATCTCATTGCTCGGTTTTTAGTTTTCATTTTCTGGCTCTGTTTTTAATTTCTGGTGATGATGATGATGTCTATTTCCAAGCTTATTTCTAGGTTTTGTTTTCTTTAGATTTAATTTTGGTGATGGTAGATAGTAGGGGGAGTATGAAATTGCAATTTGCAAGTACCGTTTAAGGCTTCAAGCCGTGTTTGCAATTGCGGTGTCGCCTTGTTTGCATATTTTGTGGGATTTCTTAATTTTATTCAAACAGAGGTAGAGGTAGGTGGGATTTCGTGGATCCACTGTGTTTGCAGTGTGGCCTTGTTTTTTTTTTTTTAGTGCGGCTGTTTTTTCTCCTAACCAAATGGTATGTGTCGTGTTATATGGGTATTCGACACGGAACCGTTTTGAGTTTTTATGTCGGATACCCGGTACTTATCGTGTCGTGTTCGAATCGACCTATAACTTTCAAAACTCTTTAATTTTTAACACTTGGGTTTAATGTGGTAGTGTCATAAATGAATAGGATGAATTTTTTTATTCCTTGAATTTGTAAATAAAGAGCAAGCAGCCATATCCGGGGTTAGGACATTTGGGTACTACCCGCAATTGAAAATAAAGAGCAAACAGTCATATTCGGAATTAGGACCTTTGGGAACTAACCGCAAATCCTTTTCAGTGAGTCATTCTGAATTATTTTATTCCTATTGCACAGAATATCAACCTTATCGGCTCCAATATTTTTTGTGGTATAAATTTTAATTTAAAAAAAACTCTTAAGGGGTATAACATTCAAAAGCAGTGGAATTGGGTTCATGACTTTATGGCATGGTGAAATATAATTTATATATATGAACAAGGCATCCGAATTTTTTATTCCTATCGCACAGAATATCAACCTTGTCGGCTCCAATCTTATGTGGTATAATTTCGGATTTTCTAACTTATATCCAAGAGTATATGATAATTATAAGTTAAATTGAGAAATATTGTTTATAAATACTTCCGATTTAGCTATTTTTAAATTTGATTATGATGTTTATCCATTTTTTTAAAGTTTTTTTTCCTAATAAAGTATCATTATCCTAGACCTGAACAAACATGGGCCAACCCGCGCGGCCCCCTAGGAAAATATGCGGACTTGAACAGAATAGTTAATCCAAACGAGCCGATGGGTCTGACCTAGTAGGGCCGGACTTTGGCAGAGGGCGAAGTCCAAGTGGGCCAACAGGCCCGACATAGTTTTATATTAATATTATATATAATTATAATTATATAAGTTATATATAGTACTATATATATTATTAATATAATTAAAATATGGAAGCAATATATATATATATATATATATATATACACACACACACACACACACACACACATATACTAAAACCGATGGATAGCGTTCTACGTGGCGCGTTGTGGTTGATCACAGGGGAAAAATCCTATGTGGCGTGTTGTGGTTGATCATAAGGGGGAAATTAATAAAATAATATGTTGTTATAGTTCATAGAAAGTTATATAAGCCACAATCTATCTATATATATTTTAGTTAATTGAAAAAAATATAAATAAAAAAGATTTCATAGTCATACTTACCAAAAATATTAATAGATAAATATGTAGTATTTGATAGCTGTTATTTTATTTATATCTAGATTATTTATATTAAAATTAATTATTTAATCATTGTTATTTTATTTATATATTGTTTTTTGAGGCCAAACTAAATTATTATAATATTATGTAGCCATAATATGTAGCCACACCACAATCCATTCGTACATAGATATTTTAGTAAACTAACGTAATAAATATGTACTACATATTTAATAAAAATATAATATTAAAATATTTTTAAAAATCAACTATCTATTGTACCACATGAGATTAAATTAACGATAGAGTAGAAAAAAATATTTATATATATATATATATATAATATATCGAACTAATTTTATTTATATCTATATTATTTTTTGGTGGGAAAAATTATTTATATTTAGATTATTATTTTTTATTTATTAGAATCTATCAAGATTATTTATAATAATGTAATGTATTCTCCATGTACAAGACGAGACCTACACTAGTAGATTTATAATACCAATTCAATTTCCATATATTCTCATATATTACCCAGTATTACAATTGTAATTACAATATAGTAAATTAAAATATATATGGTACCTAGCAAGTATGACAATTGTAGTAAGTACTCCTTATTACCATTAGTTCTGATGCATTCAAGATTCCAAGATCCCCTCTTCAAGAGAAAAAAGAAGGCTCCACCATGGAAAGAAGGTCCAAAGATGCAAATGGGATTTATGCACAAGTTCTGGTTCGTTCAAGCATATTTGATAGCTTTTTGACATCTCAGACAAATGGGTCGTTCGAAGTCTATATTTATCGGATTGGATCGTGTCATACCTCTTTGGAAAGAGGACCCAGAGATCTACAACTTTTGTGTTGAAAGTTTTTCCAGAATCGGCCAAGAAGATGCTCGAAAGTTTCCATCTTTGCAGTTGTGCACTGTGGAGACAAATTTATCTATCTAATTCTATTTTTATCTATTTTTATTATTTAGTTAGGTAAATAAGAGTGAGGAGTTATCTACTTATCTATCTCCTTGCTCATTAAGAAAATAAATTTTTAGAATATCTTTATGTTTTTTTTAGATTTTTAGAATATTTATTTTTAGTTGCCATTTTTTAGATAGATAGACATGAGGCTAGAGTTTCTTCTTTGCATAGGAGGCTGGCCTCACCTAGCAACATTTCTATTTAAGCTCTTGTATTTTCATTTAGAAAATCACGTTGAATTTAAGAGAAGAACACTTGGCTAAGTGTTCTCTTCTCCTTCAACCTAATCTCACGCTTTCTATCCCTCTACGTTCATTCACAAAATCTGAAATTGTCATTGAAACCTTCATCACTCTTCAATCAAGAAACACACCACCAATGAAAACACTAATCCGACATCACCCTTAGGCCGAGACCAAACCCTAAGCCCTGTCGAAACCTAATCGACCCTACAAGACTCGGTTTGGCTACTCCTTAGATTCGGTTTCACCTTGTAAACCTAGGTGTGGTTGTGTGGTTCAAGAATCGTTCAAGATCTATCAAGAACGAGTCAAGATCAGCCTAAGAATAGTGCAAGCTCAGCGAAAACGAGTAGTTGGAGACGATCTAAGCCCCAGCCGAAGGATCGGAAACAACCACGCATCAATTGGTACCAGAGCCATAGGTTTGTGCAAGTTTTTGATGCTTTTGATTCTACCGATGCTTTGTGTCAATGCCTTGGGATTTCTATGGAGATTGGGATGATGATCCCGACCTCCCGGAGGGATTCTTCCCCCTCGAAAGGGCAGCCCAATAGCGTTAGCGACAAAGGGAGGCTCAAAGTCGTCACTTTTGACTTCCACGGCAAGCAGAGATCGAAGAGGAGAGGCGTCGACAACAACTACAAAGACGTCGTCAGATTTGGCTTCTCCATCAACGAGAGGCTAAGGAGGCACGACTACAAGAGGAGAAGGCACAACTTCAAGCCGACCTTGATGCCTTGTCGGCCGAATTGAAGGTCGAATTGAAGGAGGGCATTAAGGAGGCCATCTCGGATAGCTTTCATCAAGCTCTTATTTCGGCCTTCACCATTGCCCTGGAGGTTGTTGTTGCCTCAGCAAACGACGAGATCTTGGAAGAAACCGTGGCTGTTGAGCCTAATAATGCAAGGAGGTCATTTCCCAGAAAACAACACTGCGCGATGATTTTGTTTTGCAGATTCTCGTTGATTCTGACCTCGGGATCACCTCATCTCAGATTCCCATGTTTAGATAACGTCAAGATGTTTCCAACGGTGGGTCATACACTGACAGACTTCCCTGGAAATGCCTCTGAATCTGATATGCAAGTGGACATCAATTCTGCGCAGGATGTGTTTAATGTGATTATTGACGCCAACGAGGTATGCTTCGCTGTTTCTGAGCCTAAGGAGAAGATCTTTGCTGTTATTGTTGAAAAGGAGCAGGTATTCAAGGAGGCGGTTGTTTTTGAGGTTGCTCAACCTCGAATTCTGCTGGTCGTCCCTCCATATGTTTCTCCATTTGCTCCGATCATGGCTGTTGCTCCCCTTTTGCTTTCCAATGACTCGATTCGAGGATGAATCGAAGTTAAGTGGGGGAGAATGATGCATTCAAGATTCCAAAATCCCCTTCTCAAGAGAAAGAAAAGGGATCCACCATGGAAAGAAGGTCAAAAGATGCAAATGGGGTTTATGCACAAGTTCTGGTTCGTTCAAGCATATTTGATAGGTTTTTAACATCTCAACAAAATGGGTCGTTCAGAGTCCATATTTATCGGATTGGATCTTGTCATACCTTGTTGGAAAGAGGACTCAGAGATCTACAACTTTTATGCATAAAGTTTTTCCAGAATCAACCGTGAAGATGCTCGAAAGTTGCCATCTTTGCTCTTGTGCACTGTGGAGACGAATTTATCTATCTATTTCTATTTTTATTATTTAGTTAGGTAAATAAGAGTGAGGAGTTATCTATCTCCTTGCTCATTAAGAAAATAGATTTTTAGAATATCTTTAATTTGTTTTTTACATTTTTAGAATATATATTTATTTTTTAGTTGCCATTTTTTAGATAGATAGACGTGAGGCTAGAGTTTCTTCTTTCTTTGGGAGGCCGGCCTCACCTAGTAACATTTCTATTTAACCTCTTGTATTTTCATTTAGAAAATCACGTTGAATTTAAGAGAAGAGCACAGGGCTAAGTGTTCTCTTCTCCTTCAACCCAATCTCACGCTTTCTATCTCTCTACATTCATTCACAAAATCTGAAATTGTCATAGAAACCTTCATCACTCTTCAATCAAGAAACACATCACCAATTGAAACCCTAATCCGGCATCACCCTTAGGCCGAGACCAAACCCTAAGCCCTGTCGAACCCTAACCGACCTTACAGGATTCGGTTTGGCTACTCCTTAGGTTCGGTTTCACCTTGTAACCTTAGGTGCGGTTATATGGTTCAAGAATCGTTCAAGATCTATCAAGAATGAGTCAGGATCAGACCAAGAACAATGCAAGATCCGCGAACACGAGTAGTTGGAGACGATCTAAGCCCCAGATGAAGGATTGTTGTAGGAGGAAATCGAGTTCAATAAATAATAATATAGATCAAACCAGATTCGTGCCCACGCAAATAATTACAAGACCTCCTCCTGATGTAGCAACGGGAAGTCAGGATCGATCCTCGAGGAAGCGTGTCAGCAGATCCTAGGCAGCGGTAGAATCTCGCATCGATTTCGACTCCAGGGGTTTACTCGATATCGACCAACAGTAGTCGATATCGACCAAATCCAGTCGACTTTGGGCAACTCCAGAAAGTTAGTCGATTTCAGCCTGTGCAACTCGATATCGACTTGATGTCCTCGATATCGACCTGTTCTCCTCGAAATCGACTAAACCTGTAGAGACACAAACGAGCAGTGATCTTTCTGGATCGAGAGTCTGAAGTCGATATCGACCAAAGGTTGGTCAATATCGAGTAATAACATTAACGAAAATAAAAGACAAAGCTTTTCGAAATTCGGAATAAACTGTGTAAAAGAAAACTTCCAAGATCGGGGTTTGCAACAACGATAACCAAACATGCATAAGGCAAGATAAATAACGATAATCATGCAAATCGCATCAAAGGAACAAGCTTTCGCCTTTTCCAACAATTAGACAACTCTTTCAAGAAACCCTAATTGTATCTACCGATTTTATGTTTATAATCCAAGTTGTTAACATGGATCTCTATTAAATAGGTAATAAACACATAAAAGGTAGTAGATGATCAAAGCATAATAAAGGTCGAATCTTTACCTCAAACACGCACGACTATTGTTGGGCTCGCCCCGACCTAGAAGTGGGTGGACTACTCGCTCTTCATCGCAATTGCAGACATCATTGATGGAAAAGAAACTTGCATTAATAAACTAAACAGAGCTTACAACCGATCGAAGCCAACTTGCTCTCGCTCCTTAACTCCTCTCGGCCTCCACTCTCTCTCTCTCTCTCTCTCTCTCTCTACTCTCCTACTTCTCTTCCTAAGATTGAATGAATGAAAAACTAGCCCCATGGGCTTTCTTTATAGGCCTTAATCCTTACTAATCAAGGCAAGCAATATCTATCTTCTATCTAAAGATATAAATCTATTAGGAAATAAATAAATCTAAACTAGATAAAACAAGATAAATCCTAGAGTAATTAATTGTTCAACCCTTAGGATAGATAAAAAGGAAAAATATCTAAATCTTCATGTGTTGGGAATCTCTTCTCGAAAATATCTCCATCGGATTCGGGATAAAACCTTAACAAGAACTCGGACAAGCTCGAAATCGACCACTGGTGGTCAAGTCGATATCGACTAGTCGTACTCAATGTCGACCTGAAACTTTCTTCGCTTCAGCTCAGCAACTCGATTCCGGCCTCCAGGATGAACATCGACTAGATTGAACTCGATATCGACTAGGTCAAGTTGATATCGACCTATGTCTTCCTTGCTCAGCTTCTCTTGGTCGATTCCTGGTTCTTGACTCGATATGGGCAACTCGATATCGACTAGGCATAGTCGATATCGACCAGCTCTCTTCAGCTTCACTTGATTCTTGCTTTTCTGGGTGAATATCGACTGGAAAACTTTATATCGACTAAGGTGGGTCGATATCGACCGGTGTGCGTCGAGTCGATTTTCTCATTTCCAGCTCGATTTGTCCTTGGTTCCACTGCTCCTTGACCTCGGACTTTCTGTAGTTGACTTCGAGCTTTTCCTCCTTTCTCTAGACTGTTGTAAATTACCTCGATTTCTGCGAAATTAAACAGAAACTGGTGTAGATTCCATAATTTGGCAAATAAGCATAAACTACATAGATTCTGTACTTTTCTAACCCAAATGTATGAAATGCATGTAGAAATCGATATAAAAGTAGATATAAAACATGGCACAAAACATGGACATCAAATCACCCCATATTTAAGCTTGCTTGTCCTCAAGCAATAACTTGGATGGTCATTCAGGGGAAGAATTCAAAACTCTCAACATCTTAGATTCATTCTTATATGTCCCTGCAATCAATTGCCATCATCGAAAAGGTACTAGTGCCACAAATCCATACATGTGCAATAAAAAGCAATATCTACTCACAAAAGGAGGGTTATGCAAAAACAATTCATGTGACAAAGCATTAATAATCAAGATGACTTTAATAAAGCTCAATAAGGAGTAGATTGGTAAAAGACTAAATGTGGGATATATTTGGCAATGTGGTGCTAATGATCCGGGGAAATAGAGTACTTTCCAAACTTTCATACCAAATTTCTTCTTCTTTTGATTTCTCACCTTTCGCTCATCGCTCAATGCTTTTTTCAAATATTATGCTTTTACCTCTCTAACCTCAACACTGTCTTCTCGCGAGTCGCAAACATGGGTGTCATGAATGGCTCCGGATACTTAGTGCTTCGGACTCCTCACCTTCTGTCCCATCTCGCCAAACTATTATCTCGGCGAGCAGGGTCGATCTACCTTTATCTCCTGAGGTGACCGGATTTTCTTTCACTCATTAAATTTTCCATAATTTTTCGAAACATTCTTGCCAAACTCCAATAATGATGTATAACAACACAACAACCATATAATAATCTCCATAATGTACTTTCATTCTCAACATAATCCCCAGATGGAAATAAGGCAAAGAATGACAATATTTAGAACATGTGGAGCAATGTATGAAATAAGGCATATATATGGCTTTTGTGATGCATAAGCATAGGTAAGGCTTGGAATATAAACATATGAGCATTATATGGAATTATAAAGTCCTCCATCCTCTTATCGTGCAACATGTCAAAAGCAACATCAAATTTTACCTCCTTTCATGGTTTTCAAGAAAATAATGCACTTCATTGTGACTTCACTGTGAGCCACATTCAATGCAGGGCTCCTTGACATCTGGATCAATCTCTTTAGCAGGCTCATAGAGAGGCATGGATGGGGCTGGCCTTGCATAGGCATTCTCGTCATAGTTGGTCACAGCCCCATACTTATTGTCGAAGTTGGTGAGCTTTTCGAGGATAGCCCATGCGTCAGCTGGTGGCATCGTCAGATACTCATACTGATTATATTGGTTGATCCTATCCTTAGCGGCCAGGTCAAGAGAATTGTAGAAGTTCTCCTTAATGCATATGGTGGCTGCCCATGCGTAGGGCAGAATCGCAGTAGATCCTTGTATCGTTCCCATGCTTTTGCTTGAAAGCTGTAATCTTCTGGCGGAGGAGCGCGGTCTTGGCAGGAGGAAAGAATTTATTAAGAAATGCCTGCCTTACCTCGGCCCATGTTGTGGGGGATCGTGGAGTTAGTCATTCAAGCCACTTCAATGCTTGACCGGCAAGAGACCAACGAAAAGCTTTCATCTTGACATATTCCAGTGTAGTACCTTCAGCAAGAGTATGGCACATATCAGAAAAATTAGTAATATGTTTAAGAGGGCATTCATTAAACCTTCCATAAAAAGCATTATTTTTAATTACAATCAGGAAGGTAGTGCGAATTTCAAAGTTATTTTCAGGGATTAGAATAGCCGATTCAGGCACGACAAGAGTCGGGTGCATGTAATCCTCTGCAGTGGTAGGGAATTGGGCAAGCTTAGCCTCTGCCTGCCTCTTCAGGTCAGCTTCCTGCGCAGTGCGTGCTCTCTCAGCGGTGAGAGCAGTACTTTTGGCTTATATCTCCGCTTGAAGCCTCTCTATCAGCTGTGCTTGTGTTTCTGCGGCCGCCATGGCTCTTTTCAATTTAGCGTGGACGTGTATAAGGCATTCCGGGTCGTCTAAGGCGTCAAACTCAGGTTGTTGACCAGAACGGCGCATACACTGCAAAATCAAAACTTAAAGGAAAATGTGATATCTAACTACCTAAGGCGCGAATGATTGCTTCCCCAGCAACGCCGCCAATTTGTTGTAGGAAGAAATCGAGTTCAATAAATAATAATATAGATCAAACCAGATTCGTGCCCACGCAAATAATTACAAGACCTCCTCCTGATGTAGCAGCGGGAAGTCAGGATCGATCCTCGAGGAAGCGTGTCAGCGGATCCTAGGCAGCGGTAGAATCTCACGTCGATTTCGACTCAGGGGGTTTACTCGATATCGATCAACAGTAGTCGATATCGACCAAATCCAGTCGACTTTGGGCAGCTCCAGAAAGTTAGTCGATTTCGGCCTATGCAACTCGATATCGACTTGATGTGCTGGATATCGACCTGTTCTCCTCGAAATCGACTAAACCTATAGAGACACAAACGAGCAGTGATCTTTCTGGATCGAGAGTCAGAAGTCGATATCGACCAAAGGTTGGTCAATATCGAGTAGTAACAGTAACGAAAATAAAAGATAAAGCTTTTCGGAATTCGGAATAAACTATGTAAAAGAAAACTTCCAAGATCGGGGTTTGAACAACGATAACCAAACATGCATAAGGCAAGATAAATAACGATAATCATACAAATCGCATCGAAGGAACAAGCTTTCGCCTTTTTCAACAATTAGACAACTCTTTCAAGAAACCCTAATTGTATCTACCGATTTTATGTTTATAATCCAAGTTGTTAACATGGATCTCTATTAAATAGGTAATAAACACATAAAAGGTAGTAGATGATCAAAGCATAATAAAGGTCGGATCTTTACCTCAAACACGCACGGCTATCATCGGGCTCGCCCCGACCCTAGAAGTGGGTGGACTACTCGCTCGTCATCGCAATTGCAGACATCATTGATGGAAAAAAAACTTGCATTAATAAACTAAACAGAGCTTACAACCGATCGAAGCCAACTTGCTCTCGCTTCTTAACTCCTCTCGGCCTCCACTCTCTCTCTCTCTCTCTCTCTCTCTCTCTCTCTCTCTCTCTCTCTCTACTCTCCTACTTCTCTTCCTAAGATAGAATGAATGCAAAACTAGCCCCAATTTATAGGCCTTAATCCTTGCTAATCAAGGCAAGCAATATCTATCTTCTATCTAAAGATATAAATCTACTAGGAAATAAATAAATCTAAACTAGATAAAACAAGATAAATCCTAGGGTAATTAATTGTTCAACCCTTAGGATAGATAAAAAGATAAAAAGGAAAAATATCTAAATCTTCATGTGTTGGGAATCTCTTCTCGAAAATATCTCAATCGGATTCGGGATAGAACCTTAACAAGAACTCGGACAAGCTCGAAATCGGCCACTGGTGGTCCAGTCGATATCGACTAGTCATACTCGATGTCGACCTGAAACTTTCTTCGCTTTAGCTCAGCAACTCGATTCCGGCCTCCAGGATGAACATCGACTAGATTGAACTCGATATCGACTAGGTCATGTCGATATCGACCTACGTCTTCCTTGCTCAGCATCTCTTGGTCGATTCCTGGTTCTTGACTCGATATGGGCAACTCGATATCGACTGGACAACTCGATATCGACTAACGTGGGTCGATATCGACCAGTGTGCGTCGAGTCGATTTTCTCGTTTTCAGCTCGATTTGTCCTTGGTTCCGCTGCTCCTTGACCTCGGACTTTCTGTAGTTGACTTCGAGCTTTTCCTCCTTTCTCTGGACTACTATAAATTACCTCGATTTCTGCGAAATTAAACAGAAACTGGTGTAGATTCCATAATTTGGCAAATAAGCATAAACTATATAGATTCTGTACTTTTCTAACCCAAATGTATGAAATGCAAGCAGAAATCGATATAAAAGTAGATATAAAACATGGCACAAAACATGGACATCAAATCACCCCATACTTAAGCTTGCTTGTCCCCAAGCAATAACTTGGATGGTCATTCAGGGGAAAAATTCAAAACTCTCAACATCTTAGATTCATTCTTATATGTCCCTGCAATCAATTGTCATCATCGAAAAGCAACTAGTGCCACAAATCCATACATGTGCAATAAAAAGCAATATCTACTCACAAAAGGGGAGTTATGCAAAAACAATTCATGTGACAAAGCATTAATAATCACGAGGACTTTAATTAAGCTCAATAAGGAGTAGATTGGTAAAAGGCTAAAGGTGGGATATATTTGGCAATGTGGTGCTAATGATCCGGGGAAATAGAGTACTTTCCAAACTGTCATACCACATTCATTCTTCTTTTGATTTCTCACATTTCGCTCATCGCTCAATGCTTTTTTCAATTATTATGCTTTTACATCTCTAACCTCAGCACTGCCTTCTCGCGAGTCGCAAACATGGGTGTCATGAATGGCCCCGGATACTTAGTGCTTCGGACTCCTCACCTTCTGTCCCATCTCGCCAAACTATTATCTCAGCGAGCAGGGTCGATCTACCTTTATCTCCTTAGGTGACCGGATTTTCTTTCACTCATTAAATTTTCCATAAATTTTTGAAACATTCCTGCCAAACTCCAATAATGATGTATAACAACACAACAACCATATAATAATCTCCATAATGTACTTTCATTCTCAACATAATCCCCGGATGGAAATAAGGTAAAGAATGACAATATTTAGAACATGTGGAGCAATGTATGAAATAAGGCATATATATGGCTTTTGTGATGCATAAGCATAGGTAAGGCTTGGAATATAAACATATGAGCATTATATGGAATTATAAAGTCCTCCATCCTCTTATCGTGCAACATGTCAAAAGCAACATCAAATTTTACCTTCTTTCATGGTTTTCAAGAAAATAATGCACTTCATTGTGACTTCACTGTGAGTACTTTTACATGTTAGTGAAATGATGATGTTGATTGATGGATGAGTGTTTTATTAAAACTTTTACATAATGTTAAAATGATTTAAATTTTGAGAGAGTATATATACAAAGGTTCTAATGATTTGTGGGTTGAGTGGTTGACATATCGGATCTGACGAATTCATTAAATTAAAAAAAATAATCAAAATTGAGTACTTTTCTAGGAGCTCAGCAGGTTGGATTAACCCCAATTCTTGATGACCCAAGAGATGAAGAACATAACAGATCAACGATGAATCCAAATATAATCCAATGGGTTTTGGTATCGGGTGAATCCGGTGACCCGACCGAAGCCCATCTCTATCTCAGCATAGGGGTGTTATTCGAGCCGAACAAGCCGAGCTTGAGATATTCAAGCTTGGTTTTTTTGTTAAACGAGATCGAGTCGAGCCGAGCCTAATTTTTAAACAAGTTTTTTATTTTATTCAAGCTTGGCATGTTTAGAAAATAGAGTATTTTTTCTAAATATTAAAAAAAAAACTATTATTTAACAAAATATTCACACTTTTAAAATATTTACAAAAATATTCATTTTTTGCAGTTTTGCCAGAAAAATGCGGTCTTAGACCGCGTTTTATTCCTAAGACGACATATTTGAAATTGGAAGAAAAAATGAAAAAAAAATTAACGAAAGAAACGCGGTCTGAAACCGCGTTTCTATGGGTAATTTTATTTTGTGAAAATTTTTGTTTCTTTAAAGTAAAACCGCGGTCTAGGACTGCGCGTTTCGGCTATATACACCGCAAATCCCCACGTCCTTAAGGACGTGCTTGCACGTCGTTAAGGACGTGCAAGGGGGTTTATAGCCACCCGAGCCCAGACGTGCAAGCACGTTTTTATTTTTTTTAAAAAATGTGTTTGCACGTCCTCAGGCACGTGCTGCACGTCCTTAAGGACGTGCAAGCCCGTCTACTAAAGACGAAGAGGACGTGCCTCTTCGTCTTCCCCATCTATTCCCTCTTCCTTCCTTTGTCTTCGCCAATCAATCGAGAGGTCGCCGGACTGAGAGAGAGAGGTTGCCGGAGAGAGAGAAAGAGAAAGAGATCGAGACAGAGAGAGAGAGAAACATAGAGAGATGGAGCCGGAGAGAGAGGTGGTGGTGGAGCTGGCGGTTTTGATGGAGAAGACGGCGGCGGCGGTGGAGCCGGTGGCTGAGGAGGGTGGTGGTGGGGGTGGAGCATTGGGGGAGGCGGTGGCGGTGGAGCCGGTTGCCGGGGGTGGTGGTGGGGTGGTGCCCATGGAGGTTGAGGAGGGTGGTGGTTGTGATGGTGGTGGTGGTGGAGCAGTAGAGGCGGCAGCGTCCAGTGGTGGTGGTGGTGATTGCGGCGGAGTGGCGAAGGCGGACCTATTACCGCCGTGGAAGCGGCGGACTATGGAGGTTTCGCCGGTCCCGACCCCACCGGTATGTTCTTTGATTTATTTATTTTGTTTGATTTATTTGTATAGTTTTATAATATAGTTTAGATTTTAATATAGTATTATAATATAATTTGATAGATTATAATTGGTTTTAGTATATAGTTTGATAGATACTATATAATTTGATAGATTATATAGTTTTAGTATATAGTTTGATAGATACTATATAGTTTGTATATTTTGATAGTTTTCATGGAAAAACAATAAAAATGATTAATATATATTACAAGATATTAAAACATATTAAAATATATTAAAATACATTAAAATAAATTAAAATAAAAATATTAAAATATATTAAAATATATTAAACTACATAGAAATAAATTCTAATTGAAAGACAATAAAAACATTAAAATATATTAAAATAAATAGAAATAAATTAAAATTGAAAGAAAATAAAAACATTAAAATATATTAAAATATAATAAAATACATAGAAATAAATTTAAATTGAAAGAAAATAAAAATATTAAAAGACATTAACAGATATTAAAATACATTAAAAGATATTAAAATATATTAAAAAATATTATAACATATTAAAATACATAAAAATAGTTAACTGGATAAAATAAAAAACCTTAAAAGTAACAGGTTCTCAACATTTCATAATAACGGGCAGGGAGGCTCATGAGGGGGGATGGTACCCTCCGGCCTGTTACGTTCGCCGACCGGGCAGCGGTCAGCCAGATACCAGAGGAGACGGTACCCGACATTCCGACAACCACAATCGATGATCTTCTTGCGTCTGCAGAGGGCTACCAGCAGTTGATGGGGACCCCCCCGGCCGACGAGCACGACAACTTCTGGAAGGGTCTGCCAGCTTGGGATCCTTCTGGCGATGCGATGATGGGGTTGCAGCCTTCTTTAGAGACCGCTGATGTTTTGAGCAGCTGCATTACTGACGTAGTCGTTGGGCGACGGGCCAACATGGGTAGACCGCCTACTCGTGTTCCACCCACCATCCCGGAGGCATCTACTTCAGCCGTTCTGGAGAGTTCTACTTCAGCCGTGCCGGAGGCTTCTACTTCAGCCGTTCTAGAGGCTTCTACTTCAACCGTTCCAGAGGCTTCTACGTCCGGCACCCACAAGGCCGAGCCTTCGACCTCCCCCACACCAGCGGCGATCTCCTTGCCATGTTGGGATAGGGCTATTATATGATTTTTTTTTTTTGATACAAGGCAAGGATTGGGAGAAGGTCAACCGCGGTTGACCCACCACCCAATAGCGTCCAAACGGACGAAATCTGCGATCTCAGCAGGGACACAATCAGCGACGAAACACGAGGGCTATTATATGAACATAATGAACTGAACATCTCGTTTATTTTGTAGAATTTTTTTTCTAAATATTCAAAAAATAATAATTATTTAACAAAATAATCACACTTTCAAAATATTTACAAAAATATTTATATTTTGCAGATTTAGCAGAAAAAAGCGGTCTCAGACCGCGTTTTATTCCTAAGATGACATATTTGACATTTTATTTTGTGATAAAATTTATTTTTTTTAAGTAAAACCGCAGTTTAGAACCGCGTTTTTTGTTTTTAGTTTCTTTTTCTTTTTCTTTTTGCAATTTCTGGGAAATGGGGAATTGGGAAGATTACTTTTGGATTTTGCAATTGCAAGGAATTGGGAAGGGGGAGGTCGAGCTCTTCGGCAACTTCAGAGACTCAGAGCATGGCGGAGGGGAGGCCTAGCTCTTCGGCGACATTGGATGTCAGAGGAGAGAGGATGCCAGAAGTCAGAGACCCAAAGCACGGGCGAAGGAGAGGCCGACTTGACCCGGCCATGACGGAGGGGAGGCCGAGCTCGTCGACAACGTCGTAGGTCAGAGGAGAGAGGAGGCTGGAGGTCGGAGGGGAGTGGAGGCCGGAGGTCCGAGCTCGACTTGGCGGCGGGGAGGTTGAAGAAGGAAGATGAATGAACAGTAACCCTCCCAATTCCCCATTTCCCAGAAATTGCTAAAAGGGATAAAACAACTAAAACTAAATGTCGGGTGAAGCTTATTTTGGATACTCCTACTATTCTTGATTTTGTTTCTTCAGTTGGGTTTCTTTGGGTCATGGGTTTTGAATTTTTATATATCCATGAATGTCGGGTGAAGCTTATTTTGGATCATTCTTAATTTCGCGTTTATAATTTTTTAGTTGTGCTGATTATATTAGTCATATAAAGAGCCAAGTTATGCATGACCGCGGAATTTTAAAGTTATTTCATTTTTTAGTTGAGATTACCAAAGAGGAAGTTCGGAAACAACATGATTTGATTCCGAACAGAAGAAGTCGAAGTCAAAGCGGAACCGAAGCCAAACAGAGTTCAAAGTTAGAGATTACCAAACAGAAGATCAAAGCCAAAGCCAGCAGGTCGGACTGATATGAACAAAAAGCCGAAGCTGAAATGAGATTAATTCATGAAATTCGAAAATAAAATGAATAAATTAGAGATTACATAAAAAAAAATCAAAGATAGATTAGAGATCACCAGAGAGAAAGGCCAAAGACAACAAGATTTGATTCCAAACAAACCAAGGCGAAGTCAGAGAGGAATCGAAGCCAAACAAAAGTTGAAACATGTTAGGATGTCTTGGATCTAATTGGTTTAGATTTGAGTTTTATTGATAAATCTAATTTAGATAGAATTGGGTTTATCTATTTGTATCTTATTGATAGATTTATCCGAGTAGGATTAAATTTATTTATGGCTATATAATCTCCTATAGGCAAAACACTAGAAGTATTCAACTCAATTCAACACAATTAAGTTGAATCCTGACTGAGTGACCGATAACCCCCCGGAGGTTCGGGGGGCAGGGCCCCCGACCAATACATGGTCCAAGGGGCTAGCGGTGGTTCAGTAACGATATTCTATGTTTCTAGGTTCATAGGTTTATCATTTATGAGTCAGTATGGGTGACATATCTTGTAATCCTCGTTTGGTTTCGGAAAACTCCTTAATGAAATCTCTCAGTGTGGATGTAGCCAATTTGGTAAACCACGATAAATTATGTGCGTCGATCTTGATTGTTTGAATATCTATTCTTTTGTCACAACAAACTAGTATGAGAGCTAGGTTTCAAGGTTTTTGATCTAGTGTGAAAGATGTATCCTTTGAACATGAAGATTGAGCAGTTCACAGGAAGGATCGATTTCAGCCAATGGCAGATCAAGATGCGGACTTCGCTTTAGCAACATGGCCTATGGAAATAGCTGTCAACGAAGCAGGAAGAAGTCACTGAGATGCCCACTTTGGAGGAGGAGATGAAAATTTTCAATGTATGGCAGATTAAGATGTTGGCTTTGCTGGAGCAACAAGGACTATGGAGGTCGTTGTCTGGCAAGGGCGAAGGCATTGAGATAGTCGATCTGGAGGAGAAGGTGTGTAAAGGCTCGGATTTTTAAATCCTAATTTTTCGGAAAAGAAAATCAAAATGAATTTAAAAGTGAAATTTAACGAAAAACTCGCTAACTCGGATTTTATAACTCATAAAGTGGATTTTCGACTTAAATAAAATTTTGAGAACTAACATGGCAATATCCTATTCGGATTTTATAAATCTAATGGGGCGAGTGAATGGATTTCGAAATTTAATTCCGGGTATCCAGATTTTACTTTTGGGACTACCTCTCTTTGCTCTTCCTCCCCTTCTCACTTCTGAATTTAGGCCCCAAATTAGTGTAATATATACCTTTTACTTTTTTCCTCTCTCAGATGTTGACCCTCCATCTTTGGCAAACTGCCAAACAAGCTCCCAAACCAACCTGCTGCACACTGTTGATTCCCAATCTCTGATTTCATTTTGTTCAACACCCAATTTCCCTTTCATCCTCTATCTCTCTCTGACTCTCTCCCCAATACACACAATTACCCACATTGTATTGCCCTTTTCCATTATAAACCCACAAAAGCTCCCCCCTTTCTCCTTAACCTTGCCGCCACCACACGCCTCCAAACACACCTCCCCTTGCCTCGTTTCTCCGAGCTCCGACGACGCCCGACGGCCACCAGCTCCACCTCCTTTGTCTCGCCGAGCAGCAGCCTCCTCCTCCCAGCATCGACGAACCGAGCAGCAACCCAGGAGCGGCCCTGAACCACTGACGCCGAGCCCATCACCCCTGTTTCGCCCGAGAAGCCTCGGTAAGCCTTCAATCCTTCGATTCCCGATCGAAAACCTTGTAAAGGTTCCCCCTTTAACCTCCTTCTTCCTTCCTAGGCCACGCTTGGTTGGTTTCGACCTCGGCGAAGCCAAATCGCGCCTCCAACGACGATTCCCGGCGACGACCTCGAGAACCTCGGTGAGCCTCCCCACGCTTCTTCATTCTATCTTTGTGTGTGTGTAGTTCTATCTCCTTGGGTTTAGCGGTGAGGGTGTGAGCGTCGGAGAGTGGTCCGGCGGTATCGAGCGAGCACGAGAGAGAGCGTGAGCGCAGCGGAGAGTGAGAGGGTGGGGGTCGGTACTGGGCGAGGTCAGGGGTGATGAGGGCAGGGGGGGGGGGGGAGAAGGCCGGGAGCGAGGCAGAGGGTGGGGGAATGACGAAGGTGGAGGAGCGAGCCCAAGCTCACCGGCGGATCCCTTTCGAACAGAGGCGGCGGAGAAGTCGTCGAAGGAGAAGATGAGCAGTGGGCGTGGGCCCCACCTCCACGGTAGCACACTTTGGCCCACTTCTTTTCTTTCTTTCCTTCGGAAGCTTGAATTGAGAAAGTGTGAGGTTGGGCTTTGTTACTTTGGGCCGGGTCTGGGCATAAGAGAGAGCTTTGGGCCTGATTTTTGGGTCATATCTAATTGTTTTAAAATCAAGTGTTGTTGGGTCTATCTTTATAAAAAATGTCCGGTTTTGGAGGTTAAAACAAGTGAGCTCGGTTTGGTAATTATCACAATAAAGGGGGGAGGGTCAGTATATAATTTTTATAAAATGAGAGCGGTTTTGGCAGATTAATAAAGGACTAATTTTATTAAATAAAAATGGTTGGGAATTTTCAAGGGGGTTGAAAATATTTATGAAAGTGTTTATAAAATGATATTTAGAATATTACATAATAGTATTTGAGATTTAAAGATAAAATATTATGGTGATTTAAAAATGTGACATTATGAGACTTGTGTTTTAGAAAAAGGGGATTTGACGAACATTTACCAAGGTCAGAATTTCTAACTAGTTAACTCGGTTTCGAAACGGTTTTCGGGACTAATGTGGGAATTTTGTGATCGATGACTAATTAGCATGATGATATGATTGGTTGACTAATAGCATGATTGTGTGGACTAATGGTGTGTTGATTGACTAATGGCATGATGAAATGTTAAAGTTGTGTATCGTTAACTTGCGCCTTATGAGGTATGATAAATATGACGAACTTTGAGATATATGATCAAGCAGATATATGATATATTATGAGCATACGGAATGTGGCAATATGATGAGTGATCGAACTTGATGGAACGATGATGACGGTGTGATTAATTCTATTGAATGATGTGTGCCTTGAGTGCTCGAATGATTAGACGTAGACTTATATATGTGTTCTGATATGTATCTAGGTGATGCTTTGTGATTATAATCGATGTATGCCAGACCTTCTATTATGCTGTTCTGCATAGCCAGGTGAGTTCCTATATGAGCTCACTCAGATTCGAAAAGAGATCTCCCTGCTTGTAGCCATGTGCATACTAGGTGCTTGCATTCATAATAAAGCATGCCATGTAGTATCCTGCTAGGATTGCACTCATGATTGAGCATTCGTTTACTCATTGCTTTTGTAAACAGAACGGCCGTTATCTGTGAAGTAACTAGAGTCATTGCTAGGGTTATAGGACGACCTAGTATCATCGGGTTCCGTCCTGAGTCAATCGAGTCATGAACTTCCTTATCTTATGAGATGCCTGCGGGCTTTATTGTGGATACGGGTTGGGCATGCGTGCCACCCGATTATATGGAATGCATTCACGAGCTGGCCAGTCTCCGCCCTATCGGAAGGGGGTGGAGGTAGGAGAGGGATATACCACTTGGTATTCGGTGCTAAGGTCTTATTATATTTATGCACTTGATCTTAGGACCATGCTAGTGTGTTAATATTCCGCCTTGCATCTAGAAGCATCTTTATTAGGACTAGCGTGTGTATATGTCTGCTTGTTTGGGATTATATTGCGTAGGGTTTCGATCTGACACCGCCCCGCATACATTTTTTTTAGGTTTGTTTTGCAACATGATTATTCCTTGTTTCCGTGACGTGGGAACTCTCTTGGGCGATCTCAAAGAAATGGTTTAACTCCGCTAACACTGTATATTAAATTTCAATAAATACGCTTATTGATTTGGTTTTGACTCGGCTCTTCCGTGTCACCCTCTTGTATTACACTCTGATTATACTATTTGCATGTTTGTTGGTTTTTCACGCTTAGACTTATGACAGGTACAGGGGACTTCCCCGGGGATTCCAACGATCCCTTCGAATTTTGGGTATGAAATCCCACTTTAAAATGTTAGGATAGAATTTCAAACCTTCAACCTGTACTCGGGGCGCAAGATCCTAACGAGGGGTTTCATTCCTCAAAACGTAACCCGGGAATCATAATCCCGGGCCGTTACAAAGATGGTATCAGAGCGAGGTTGTGCAAACCGAGTATGATAGGTTGAAGTGGTTTTGAAAGTGGCCCTAGGTTTCAAATGGCTTTTCAAAATGTTTTAGAAAGGGCAAAATGAATTCAATATGGCTAACTCAAATGGATCAAATATGAACTCGACTTAATAAATCCGGTAATCAAACAAAGGGAAACGGCAGGGTACTAAAGGCGCTAGACCATCCCTATTGGATTTAGTTGGAACGGGTAGGCAAAATACTAGCTTTCATTTACAGACGGGGTTTGAAGACTCCAAGGAGCCCGAGGGTTGGAGTAGCTTGGGTTAGGGGGCCGTGAGGTAATTGCCCCTCCGGTCAGCCGTCCCTTGAAGGACGGCATAGATCGTGTCTGTGATTATATGCGTTATATCCAACTGGGCCCGAGGGCGATCCTTCTCGAAGAGGATCAAATCAATTCCGTTGATTGTTTCCATGCTGAGTGTTATTGTGCTTAAGGTAGAAAAGTAGTTGGTATGCCTTAACTTGATCATGTATTGAATAATTGTGCAAACGGGATAGCGGGAGAATACCTCGTTCTTATTCCTGTCTTGTCGGAATAGCTCTTCCCTAATTCAAACCCTTTGATGATTCTGACTCCGTCATCCGTCCCACCAAAACATTTAGGCATGTTAGCAAGGGTCGAGCGTCCGCTCTCCACGTTTCGAGTCCTGCTTGATATCCCACCATCTATGCTTCTATCGAGTCTCGTACATGAGGTTGGTGTTTCCACGGGAAAATTTGGTCGGTCAACTAGCTACTTCCGGCGGTGTGTCGGATATGGGAAATTCATGAGTATTTTAGGGAGGATGATCAATGAAACAATTCCGAGTTAGAAGTGATTTGTCTTATTGAGTTATCCTTCTCGATTCTTATACTGGTCGACCGTGTCTTCTTACCACGAGAGTCTAAACACGAGTTCTACCCTCACCTCTCGGGGATAGCGTGAATATCCTTGTGTCCTACCGAGCGAGTCATACTAGTGTCCCACGGGAAACGGGGTAATGAGTCGGTGATAGTCCTTGGAGAATTTCGTCCGGTTATAATAGTAACCCTCTTTCTAATTTCATTACATAATGCATTGATATTTTTCAGCATGACTTGTTGGATATCTTGCATGATTGCAATTGTGAAAGAATATATATGCCGAATGCACGAATCCCCATGGTAGTTACTCTCCATTGAATTAGGTTCATGATAGTGTGGCCAACCCTCTTGTATGAGTATCATGTGAAATAAATTCCTAGCATGTTAAGTTGATCAAATTGAACTTCATTGACTATGTGCTTTCTTAATGAGTGTTGGTAGTGTCATGTAGGATATACATCTCCTAATTATGGACCATCATGCAATTATGTGCCATACTTGTCATACTACACGCACATGGTTGTATTGGATGTGATAGTTTCTATGCCCAAATGACTTAACATGCTTACCTCGGACCCACATTGTTTTGACCGGCTGATGTGTACACTAAGTGAGTAATGAATCATACATGTGATATCCTATAATGCTCGCTATATCGTATATAACTTATGCTGCATATGTCTATTGTCGGTTTGTGCATACATGATCTTAATAAGTCAAGCATGATTAGTGCATAAGATGATAATTAAGTTTAGCCTGTTCCGTGTGCATGTAAAGTTGATTATGTGAACATGTTATAGATGCATAGAACGCTATTCCTTTTAATAGGTACATGCTAGTGTGGAATGATATGATTGAGATACTTCGTGATTGCCATGTGTTTGCTTGCCGGAACTGAAACCTTATAGAATACCCTAAGGGCATTGTTGTAACTCTCGGGTTCGCGTCTTGTCTTGAATCTCGTCATCTCTAGTCCTGGTCTGTGTCTAAATCCTTAAGGAAGTCGTGTTGTCCTCCCTTGGCCTCCCCTATCTCTGTGACTTCTAACCCCTTGCGATCCCCTTGGTGGACACCGACATAGAAGAAAAAAAGAGCGATCGAATGGCATTAGAGTGGCGCAACGGAAGTGTGGTGGGCCCATGGCCCATGGACCCTAGGATCGACGTCAGCAAAGGACGGACGCCTTTTGAAGATGGCGGTTGCAGATGTAATCCTCCTAGATGACTCAAGGAATGACGTTCTTCATCCGAATTGTGATCTCTCCTATGCGAATTGGAATCGGTGTCGTGCGATAGGCTTGGAACTGACTAAATGGATGTGTGATGACTGATATGCTGAGCTGGTAGTAAACAATTGTCTGACTAACTTGTGCTTGCGATGATGTGCCTTGATGCTTGAGTGTACTGACTTGTTGGTAATTAGGTTATGGGTTATATATGTGGTGGTGTTTTCTTCTCGGACATGAGTCGAGAGATTCCTCAGTGAGATGGGCCGGAGAGTGGCAGGTAGATTGAAGTCCTTGAGTTGGGTCATTGGTTGTGTGAGATGGGGTGCAGGAAGGATGCGTCAGCTTGAGTAGAGCCGAGTGAGTTAGGAGTGGAGTCCGTATGGTGAGATCATGAGGGAGAGGTCTTCGTTAGAGGTAGTGTGGGGCAATAGCGTGTGCGGGTAGTGTACTTCTGGAGGTGGATGAGTGAGACAAGAGTGGATCGGAGAGATTCTTAAAGGGATGTGTTGATAGACGAGTTAGTGTGCCAAGAGAGAGTGTCTAGATAATCTAGAAGCGGATCGTGGGCGGCGTTGAGGATGATCAGTTAAGGAATGTCTAAGGAATCGTAGAGTTGGGACTAGGTTGTATTTGCTGTGATTAGGAGCAGCTTTGGTAAAGGATGAAGTTGAGGAATTGCTAAGGATCAGTAGTATAGGTTGCTTGGGAAATCATCGATCTTGGGGATTAGGTTGTCCATATCAAGGTTGTGTGTGTGATGAGTAATTGGGTTGTAGAGATAGGATTGGTAATACTTGGAGAGTTTATGAGTAACGGATTCCTAGATGCATTGTTAGAGGATTTTAGCATAGGGAATTAATCAGGATTTATGAGTGGAGGTTATCGTGGTGATTGAGGCATTCGAGGATGTGAGGTGAATTTTCGAGGGAGGACTGGTAGCTAGGCAAGAGTGTCGTGAGATTTTCTAGTAAGATTGTGGGCTTGAGGTGGTGATAGGGATGTTCTGAGCATGAAATTGGGAACTAGGCAAGAGTAATGTATTGAGAATGCTAGAAGATGAAGGATTGTAGCAGGTGTGGCAAGATTGCGGTACTTGGGAGATTCAGATGAGGATGTCATATGAATTATGTGGAATTGATGATCGGTACATACGAGCTTAAGCGGTAGAAAATTTCAGGTTCGAGGAAGTGTGAACTGGAGCTATTTGGAACGTGCGGAAATGAGGAAATTTGGGAATATGCTGAGAAGAGGATCTCGAGTAGGTCGGCTTGAGGAGTCGTGATTGGTTCGGGTTTCATGAGATTTGAAATGGGACAAGTAGGTAGAAATTGCGATTGGTCATTGAGGATAGACGTGGGTGATGAGGAACTCGATGATTAATGGTTATGAGTTAGCACTAGACGGTTTTCTGCGTTAGAGTTAGTCGGGAATGGGAGGTGTGAGATCATTAGTATGAGTTGGGTTCTTAGAGGTGGATGGTTAGTGAGAGCAGTTAGTGGTGCGGGAAGTATGATCAGGTTAGCAAGGTGATTCGAGATGTCTCTTTGGGAGATGATGGTCAGGCAAAATCTTGAGAGCCTAGGAAGAGTAAACGAGATTGTTAAGAAGTGTCTGAGGTCGAGCGAGAGACCAGTTTGGTTGAGGATTTGAGACTTCTCTTAAGAGATGAAATGGGACTGGTAGGGAACCCCTAGGACGAGAGTGTGCTTTATAGGTAGTCTTAGTAGTTGGTCGAGTTGTTAAGCTTGTCGGAATAGGGAATTGTGCGATTGGGAACTCCGAGATATGAGTTTTAGATGGTTGAGTGGAAGGTTAGGACTTGAGCTTGGGATATTTAAGTCGATTGATCCTTATATGACTTGGTGACGTAAGAGTTGGAATACCTAGTAGTGGGTTTGGGTATTTGGCCTTGATTGCGGATGGTTATGAAGCTAGAGAGTTTGTATACAAGTGAGATGCAATGATTCCTAAAACTAGTATTGGATTGAGTTGGTAGATCTAGGTGAGGATGACCTTAATGCGAGAGATAAGGAGTAGTGGTCGTGTCTTGTTGTGGGTGGCGGTCATAGGCAGTTTCTCTTGAGGATATGGCTTAGTGTTATGCGTTACTTGGGGTCCAGTGTTGTGTGAATTCTATGCTATAGATGATGTCGATTCCCTGATGAATTGCCATAGACAATAGTGAATTGTTAGTACTAACAGAGTTCCCCCCTGAACTCGATGAAATGCTAGTGTACAGAAGTACCTGTTGCCTCTAATGTGATGATGCTTGGTAATTATCGTAAGTAAGATGTGCTTATCTGATTGATATGATGTGCAACTTCTGTGATATGATATGATGAATCCTACAACGTGCGGTACTATGCTAGGTCTGTTATGGTATATGGCTATTCTTGACGTGAATATGATCTGGTTATGAATGCGTGATGCGATTGCTATGTTGAACGATTGCTATGTTACATGATGTCTTGAATTGGAATTGTAGAATGATAAGTTGAATTGATGAATTTTGATTATTACTTGGAACCTAGGAAGGAAATTGGGATTAGCCTTAGAGGTGGATGATTCCACCTCCTGAATTTGAAACTGCTTGACTAACATCGGGTTAAGGAATTTTGAATAATGTAAAAAAAAAAAAGGGACTAACTTGGATTTTTGGGAAATTGAACGCGATCGAGAACTTCAATGATTTTGAAACCAAACCTTTTCGAACTAAGATCTCCCTTGAATTTTAATAGTGGAGCCTGCATTATGACGCCCCACGAAGTGGATACATGCATTTTATAGGGGCCCTTATAGACTGCTTGCTAAGACCTAGTGGAGATGTTGTAATTTTTTTCGAGTTATGATATAACCGAGAAGTCGGGGTAAGGATGTGGTAAGGGCCCATATCACACTCTATAATCTACTAACTATATTATGAATAATAAGTTTCTGTGGTTTTAAGCCCACAACGCTCTGCAACTAAAACTTTAAGCCAAAGAGGTTTGACCCATACCTGAACGTAGTTACTCTGGACCGTTGGCGTTCCTGTAGCTTTCGACTTTCTAGAGGTGGCTAACCTTCAACCACGGCTCCCTTAGTTCAGATTGAGCACATATCTGTTTCGTTTCCTACCTCAGACCGTAGTCTATAGCTTTTGGTTTTTGATTTTGAGTGGGTGAAAGGATTAAAATCAAGAAAACATAGTATTCAGAACATTGTATTCAATTAAGTAGCTTTCCCTTTCTTAAAAACAAACTTTATTGAATCTGGGAAATATTACAACCCACAAGCACTCTTAACTTAGAATTTAAATACACTTAACACTCATATCAGAAGATCAATTGAAGGGTTTTGAACCTTGGAGTGATGGAAACACCAATCTACTCAAATTCAAAACACTTCTACTTCTCTTTCTGATTTACAAGACTCTCTTCTCATATGGTTTTCTCTCTCTCTAGAATTCGGTGCCTTGAGAGATCTGAGAATGGCTCTATTTATAGAGCTAAAGAGAGAGCATTGGATACCTTCCAACGTCTCTTTTTGACAAATCGCCGACAGATGGGCCCCTACTCAGAAAGCAATAAAAAGCACTCAGAAATCAATAAAAGCACACAATGCTGACTCAATAATACCACTCACATGCTAAACAGTAAAAAGAAAAAGACAAAGCCTGTAAAGGCTGAATAAACTCTTCAATAATTTAGCTGCATTCGTCCAGGTTCCAGACTCCTTCTTCACCCATGTTGGCTTCCAAATCATCATCATCATGATTAGCATAGTCTTGTACTAAATCCAGAGTATTATCAACCTCTAGATCTTGTTCATTGTCTAGATCGAGATCAAGCATTAATCCTTCAGTGTACTCTCGATCCCAAGCAATTAGCATATCAATCATTCTTTCGTGACCTTCCTTATCTAGAAAGTGACCGGCTTCTATCTGAGCCAGATAAAGCTCAATGGACTCAGATCTGTCTATAGCTTGCTGCATTAATGGCTTGAGTTGTGAACTTCATGGTTATTAGGATCCCGATCCGGATCTTACGATCCTACGATTCTAGACAAGGTTTTGATCCGGATCGGGCATATAGACTCCTTCGTGCTAGGATCTACCTAGGATCTACCGATCCTAGAAAAAATATCCAATCCTAGCATAAATCATATTTGTGTAGTTGTGTTTGTTTTGTTTGGATATTGGACCTTCTAGATACGATGGGCCTTTCTATTTTTTATTTTTTTGGTAGCCCATCTCCTTAGAAATTGAAGGCAGAAGAGCGAAGACGTTGAATTGAAACCCTAAGCCATTTGTTTCGTTACTTAACTCGTCAAATTCACGTTTGAGCGCCTGAAATTGTTCATGATGTGGTTAATTGCAATGATGACATTTGAAAGTAGAGATGGCATTGGATATTTGGATGTATGATTTATCTCTTGTATGCTTGTCATATTTTAGGACATTATCCTTGTCTGTTTGTCACCTTTTGAGACATTATTTTTAACAAATTATGAATGTTAAGTGCTTATTATTGGACTATTTTAGTTACTTAATTTGTTTAATGGAGGAAAAACTTAGTTTTATTTTAAAATTAAGGTATTTGTTTAGGATGATTGTTTTTATTTTATTTTTTATATTATTTTCAATTTTTGTCTAGGATCTTACGATCCTACACCCTTGTCTTGATCCCACACTAGGATCCCGATCCTAAAAACCATGGTGAACTTACGATAAAGGTTGTATTTTCAACTTTGAATATCCCACAATCAGTGTGTCGATATTTGGTGATGTAGTAGTAGATGTAAACGAACCCTTTCGCTCTGGCCACCCATGGATGCCTTACTGTATCTAGACGCCCTTCTACTGGATCTTCCACGAACCAGTATTCTTCCGAGAACAAAATGAGAATTAAATAATGTGGTAACCGGGTTTTTCCTTGGTTAGCATCCAAGCAAGCACAATGAACTCGACACCCTTCTATCTCCTTCATGCGTTCGAACTTAGCAGCTCTGAGGAAGACCTCCTTTTGGAACTTGGTGAAGTATTTGAGCATGATGCTCTCTTCTTCTTCCTTTGGCCACCATCTGTTAATTTTATAGAGTCCACTACACATTCCATATTTCCAAGATTTTAAGTAATCTGCATCTTCAGCTGGCATGATGGGTAATGATAATCCTCCTAATCCTGCACGGTTGTTTGTTACAAACTGTGTAAACCATTCGTCTACATCTGCTGACAGTCTTCTGATCCTTTCAGGTACCTCCCAGTAGAAGTGTCTGAAATCTCTCATTCTCCATCTCTTACATATTTCTTCGTGGAGTTCAACGGGTAGCTGAAGAAATTTTATTATCATTTCCATAGTTAGGAATCTTATAACCGTTCTGTGTCTTATTTCTAAGAGTCCACGACGGTATCTATTGGTAGTAAAGTTTCCAAAATCAACAGAAATATAAAAACTAGGAGGGGAAACCCATCTCTGGTATTCTCTTATCTCGCCTAGGAGATCAACATCGTGTGGGTGGAACACCCACCTCGGATTTTCCCACCGAGTTTGACGCCTTTGATCCATCAGCTAATTCTCTAGTTAGGCTGTCTGCTAGAGAATTTTTTGATCCCTGCATATTTTCAATATTGAAAGTGAATTGATTAAGGGCTAACTGCCAACGCAGGAGTCTCCCATGCGCTTTCATATTATCAAGATTATTATTTATGAAACCCAATATTTCTTTACAATATGTTCTGACTGTAAAAGGTTTAGGAGCTAAGAAGATTATAAACTTCTGGATTCCACGATAAATTGCAAGAATCTCCTTTTCCATGATAGTGTAATTATACTCAGATTTTTTGAAGCTGCCACTGCTATACCTGCAAAGCTTGTTATCTTTCTTTATTTTTAAAACAGCTCCCCAATGATAATCACTAGCATCTGTTTCGAGAACTAACTCATCCTCTTCACTAGGTAAAGTCAATATTGGAAGTTTTTCACATCTTCTTTTCAGCTCTTGGACTATTTTAGTGTCTAAGTGAGTCCAACTCTAAAGTTGATCTTTCTTTAATTTAACCTGTAGAGGTTTTCTTAACTTGGCTAGATCTTTAATAAAATCAGAAGCATAAATAAGACAACCTAGAAATCTTTCTAGTTGTTTTCTATCCTTGATTTCATCAGGAAAATTTTCTACCTTCTCTAGAATATGTTCTTGCAAAACAATTTGACCTGCTTTAATCTTTAATCCTAAGAACTCAATTTCATGCTCAGCATAAATGCATTTTTTCTGTCCTAAAATGATTCCATGGTCAATACATTTTTGAGTTATAGCTTTCAAGTCATGCTTTTGTTGTTCTATATTTTTAGAGAAGATTAAGATATCATCAATGTAAACTAGACAACAATGTTTAAATTCTTTGAAGACATTGTCCATTCTTCTCTTAAATATCTGTGGTGCATTTTTCAAACCAAAGGGCATGACTACCCATTCATAGTGTCCTTGTGGATCACTAAATGGAGTAAGTGGAATACTTTTTTCATCCATTCTTACCTGCCAATAACCACTTTTACAATCCATTTTAGAGAACCAAGTGGCTCCCTGTATTCTATTAAATAAAACTGTCTTATTAGGGATATAATATCCATCAAAAACAGTATTATCATTAAGCTTTTTGTAATTGATAACCATTCTAGCTTTTCCTCTCTTTTCTTCAGCATGATTCCTGACCATAAAGGCAGGACTAGAATGAGGACTTTTACTTTCTCGAATTAAACCCTTTTTTAAGAGTTCATCAATTTGTTCTTTAAATTCTTGTGGATCCTTATAAGTGTAAACTATTTGTTTTACTCTAATGACCGCTTTTGGATCTATTAGTTCTATGGTAGCAAATGATTTATCTTTTTTCCAAAATTTTAAAGGATTTTCAAAATACAACTCCTTACACATTTTTTCTTGCTCTTTAAGAATTTTATCTTTTAATGTTACTTCACATATAGAGAGTGCAAATTCTCTTTGTGTAGGAAGAATATATTCCTCACCACGCTTAATGCGCGTCAATTCTATTGCTTGGTGTGTATAAGCTTGCTTAATCTTTTTAACCCAAGCATCTTCTCCATTGATGTTGAAGACCATCATGTCTAGGTGCTGTGTTACTGGAACATGGAGTCTTTGGAAGTTATTCCCAATAAGCATATCATGTGAGGGCTGATCAGTAGCCAGAGTGTAGGAATTACACATTGGACTCCTCCTATCATGATAGGTACATCAGAAGCTAATTCTGAATGAACCATGATACTATCATCAGCTATTCTAACTTGAATTGGTCTATGAGACTTCTGCCAAATAAACTCAGGAAATAATGCTTTTTTTCCAAAGCATACTGAACATCCGCTGTCTACAAAGGCACATAATTCATATTTATTGAACCCTTCTAAGCAAATACTTATTGGGATATAAATGCTATTGGGGTTGGTAATTCTATAATTTTTCTTTAGTGGTTCTTTGCTGACATGTTCAAGACTTTCCTCTACCCTCATATTATCTCCATAGAGATGTCTGAGGTCTAGTACTTCCATTCTCATTCCTAATTCGTCTCCAAAAACTAGGTCTGGGAATGGTTCGTTGAGAGGTTCCTTGAAATCCTTAGCTCTTGGATCATATTCATAAATAGGTTCACTAAAGGTTTTAGTTTGATATCCTATTATCTTCCCTTTTGGTTCGGAACTAGATGATCCTTCTTGATTTTCTCTAACCTTTTGAACTATCGGAGGAATTGAGGTTATTGATTCCCTAAATGGACTAGAACCTAAGTCTAGACTATTTCTAGCTGGTTCTCTTATAATTTTATTTTCTAACCTCTTGTTTAATGCAGCTATCATGCTCTCTATGTCTTCATCTACCACAAATGATTTGTCTTTTCTGCTTGTAGTAGCTCCCTGATTCCTTGGAGTAATACTAAGATTAGGATTGAACCTAAAACTAGTATTTCTAGATAAACTTGGACATCTAGAGAGACTGACTGGTGGTTTAGCATTCGTATGGATTCTACCTTCTTCATCTATGGTTAAAACCTTATTACTGCTAGTACCCGTTGACTAAACCAATATTAAAAACATATGTAAAGATATAAAAATAGTAGAGTAAAGAACACCAATCAATTAATGAAAAAGGAAATAACATTATCCCAAATTCTATCCGCGGATAATTACCCAAGAGCTGACTCATGAACAATCATCCGCGGATAGCAGAGAATGGGCACGTGGCGGCCATGCCCACCCCCCACGAGTAGAACACGTGTCGAATGGCGAACACCACGTGGCCCAACGTACCAAACCACCCAAGACCTATAAAAGCGAGAAACCTCACCAAATAAAGGGTGACTTTTTCGGGAAAAAAGGGAAAAGGGAGAAGGCGGATCTAGGCCTAGTGAATTCGAGAAGAAAGAAGAATCAGGAGAAGAATTCGTATGCGTGACAAAGAATCTATTTAGTAGTAAAATCAAAACCGTTCACTAGACCTACTCCGCGGATATAGACTTTGTTAGTCCTTAGTGTAATTTTCTATTAAGGAAAAAGACTGTTGTTGTTGGTCGTCAAAATAGTCAACATTGACAGGTAAGCGAACCAATTTTCCGAATTGTCCAGAAAAACTCGATAAGGGAATCATATTTCAGAATAACAGTCAGGTTCCTTCCCGCGGCACAGGTTGGGCCGCATCGATTATTTCGATGCGGGTCGGGTAAGCCCGTCGGAAATATTGATCACTTCACCAGATAGATTCCCGGACCCCACTAAAAATGGTAGCCTTGAGAGATCGGGATTTTTCACCCGTAGAATTTTCAAATGAGTTTATCCAAATGGTCTTAAGTCTTATTTGATCAGGTCTTAGCTTAACAGGTACAACCTCTTTGCTTGGACCTACAACCTCGTGTTTCTCAGCTTCCACTATATGGCATTTTTGTGGAGGATCTGTAGTATTCTCAAGTTTATAAACTACCATCCATTTTAATTGTAAAGGACAAGTTCCCTTATACATACTAATACCTTCTCTTAATAATTTTATAGATAAGAACTTAGATGCATAATGATCTTCTAGACTAACATAATAGTTAGGCCTACAGATCCAAGAAACTGCTTCTTGACTCAAATTACAGACTATACCACTGATGCATTGATCACTAAACTTTTTATGCCTAATGTCACAAACAAAATTAATGCATTGCACATCTTTTCCATAGTCTTGTAATGGAGTTATAATTACTTGGATGCCACATATGAAAATATATTTAATTTTTTTTATCTTTGTTATGTTTATGATTGTTTGCCCAATTGATTAAGTTTACTCCAGTTGCTTGATTTTCATTATTCTTGACAGTTACATCTCTAGACATTTCTTCGCAAACATATTTAGCGTATTTAGAGAATAATGATTTTTTAACAAAATGTTCTTTAGCAATGATCGGGAAATCAATCCCTGACCTTGTCATTTCTTCAACTTGTTCTTCATCAATAGAGGTTTCAGCTTGCTGAAGTTGAGCTAAAGTAGTCGTTTCATATTCATCAGAGAACTTACTAGGAGATTCTCCTTCCATCATTTCATTTATCTCTTCACCTTCTATTGACTCCTTTTCAGATTCTATTTCTTCTTCAAGTTTTTCTTCTATTATTTCTACTATCCCTTTGTTATTTCTTAGGGCTAGATCTACTGCTTCATCTTCAGATAGCTCGATATAATCCAAACTACCTAGGGCTTCTGCTAATATATTGTTCTTCTTGTTCTTGCATTCATTAGCATAATGATCGGATTCTCCGCATGCCCAACACTTGCAGTTTTTCTTTTTCTCAGGACAGAAAGAGGCTTTTTGGAAAAACCTCCTATTTTTAGAGAATGGTTTTTTATAATACTTCTTATAATATTTTTCACCTCTTTGTTTATTAAAACTTTTTCTCTTATAGTTTCTTTTTCCTTGATAATCTCTATTGTTACATCCCCATTCTGTTGGCATCTCTCAACAAGTTAAGAATTGTTTTTTCATTCTTTGGGTACTTCTTACGTCTTGACATTTTTTCTCGACCCATTTCCTAACATAGGAAATTCTGTTACCAAGAGTATCTTTATCTCCATTTTTAATTAACTCTCGATACTCTTCACTTATTTGTTCATTAATTGGGGCAGGAAGTTTATCAAAGAGCATTTGCAGATTAGTGCTGTTTTTCCCTATCTTATAATAATACTTCTCGAATTCTGTTATGTAATTATCAACATATTTCATGTTACAGATTTCAAGATTGTTTAAGGTTCTTTGCCATTTTAAAGCTTCCTTATCTTCATCTTCTTTTTCTCCAATGAATTCGTCTTCTATCAAATCTCATATTAATGTGAACATTGTTACAGAGTTTGCCAAATTCCTAAGCTCTTGTTTTGGTTCATCACCAATAGCTCCATACTAGTCGGCAATACATCCATAGAAACTATGTTCTATGTAATTAAGGAATTGAGAAGAGTTTCAACCTACATTCATGTTTAATACACTCTGTAACGGCCCGGGATTATGATTCCCGAGTTACGTTTCGAGGGATTAAACCCCTCGTTAGGACCTTGCGCCCCGAGTACAGGTTGAAGGTTTCAAAACTTACTTTAATGTTTTCAAAGGGGGATTTCATACCCAAAATCGAAGGGATCGTTGGAATCCCCGGGGAAGTCCCCTGTACCTGTCGTAAGTCTAAGCGTGGAAATCAGAAATCATGCGACTAGCGAAAACAAGTGTAATACAAGAGTGTGCCACGGCAGAGCCGGGTCAAAACGGAGTCTAAAGTGTAAATCCAAAAATATAATCAGAGTCTGGTGAAGTCTATACCCCAGCGCTCACTCTCCGCCGACAAAATGACCCGCGCAATAAGCAAACAGCACCGATAGGATGGACATAAATAATACCTAAAAAAATTGATATGGGGCGGGATCAGATCGATGCCCACTTAACTCTGCATCCCAACCATAAGCACACATATACGCTATACCTAATAAAGATGCTTCTAGATGCACGGCGGAATATTAACACACTAACATGCTCCTAAGATCAAGTACATAATAATAATAAGGCCTTATCACAGAATACCAAGTGGTATATCCCTCTTCTACCTCCACCCCTTCCGATAGGTGGAGACTGGCCAGCTCGTGAATGCATTCATTCATAATAGGGCGGCACGCATGCCTAACCCGCTCCACAATAAAGCCCACAGGCATCTCATAATATAAGGAAGTGCATGACTCGATTGACTCAGGGTACCCGATGAGGCTGGGCTACCCTATGACCCTAGCAATGACTCTAGTTACTTCACAGATAACGGCCGTTCTGTTTACATACGCATAAAGAAATGGGATGCTCAACGTAGATGCAACCTAGCATGGTACTACATGGCATGCTGATCATGAATGCAACACCTAGTATATCATGCACCTATAGCAGGGAATAGCTCTATTCAATCTGAGTAAGCTCCGAAGAGACTTACCTGGCGGTGCAGAACAGCAAGGCAAGCATTATAATAGATTAAAGATCACCTAGATACATATCAGAACACATATATAAGTCTACGTTTAATCATCCAAGCACTCAAGCATATCATTCAACGAGAATAGCAACCATATCGCAATCATCGTTCCATCAAGTTCAACCATTCATCATATTGCCACATTCCGCAAGACCATATCATTCTCATCATTCCATTAAGCCACATTCATGTATTTGCCATAATATATCCGCAAAATAATCCGCATATCACATATATCAAGTTCATCATATTCGTCGTATCTCGAAAGCATAAATTAACGATACACAAGTCTAGCACTTCATCATGCCATTAGTACACACCAATCATGATATTAGTCAACCATTCACATCAATCATGCTAGTTAGTCATCGATCACATAATTCCCGAGTTAGTCCCGAAACCGCTTTAGAATTTGAATCAACTAGTTAGAAATTTCCGATCCTTGAAGACGTTCATCAAATTCCTTTTTCAATTTAATACCGACAATATACTTTTAAATCTCCAAGTCTCATAATATTTCATTGGTATAAAATCACTATGATATTATATAATATTTTAAATACCATTTATCAACAATTTCATAAAACATTTCCAAATCCTCTAAAAATTCCCAACCATTTTTTTATTTTATAAAATCAGACCTTTCTAAATTACCAAGCCGACCCCTTTATTTCGAAAAATACCAAAACCGAGCATTTACTTTAAATTACCCCAAATCAAACTAATTTTGTGAAATTGCCCCATTTGTTTGATAAAATAGGCCCAAGTCTTTGTTCTCTGATTTTGAAATGGAACTTGGCCCACCAAACAGGCCCAATAAGCTAATCCAATTCTCACATTCTTTTTACGAAGCCAGAAGAAGAAAATGAAAGGAGGGGGTCCACGCCTATGTGGCAAGTTGAGTTGGCAAGGGGACCCACATACCCTCTTCCTCCTTTCTTTTTGTTCGAAACAAATCAGAACAGGGGGGGCTTCATTGCTCAAAGAAGAACAACGGAGGAAGAGCCGCCGGCGTTGGAGCTGGGCTCCGGCCACGCGACCCGATTTCACCGACACACATACATGACAACAAGGAAGGAAAGAAGGAGTGGGAAGAGGGCTCACCGAGGGCGTCGACTCGCCGGGAACGTTCGATCGGAGCTCGATTCAGCCTCGCCGGAGTTCCGATTGGGGCCTTCCGAGGACCTGGTTCGAGGGTGGTTCGATGAGAAGTGCGGACCTTTACTAGGTTTTGATCGAAAAGGAGAGGGAGAATGTTACCGGAGATCTCGGATCGAAACAGGGGGGATGGGGCTCGGACGCCGACGACTGGGCTCCTGGGCGACTGCTCGGCTCAGGCTTCTGCTGCTTCTCGGGTGGGGCTCGAGAAGTGTTCGAGAGGTGCTCAGAAGAGCTGGGGAGCGGAAGGTGAGGTAGCGGTGGCGGGGTGTCTTGGTGGTGGCCGGCGGAAGCCAGAAGATGAGGAAGAAGAGGAGGGAGGTGTTTGAAATTGATAGAAAGAATGTGGAGAGTGGGGATGTGTTCTAATCTCCTTGAAGCACTGTTGGGTTGTTTTGAAATCAAAAGGGAGAGGGAATGGGAAAATGAAGATGTGGAGATGTTGGTGTGCAGAGGAGTTTGTTTTCAATGTGGATCAAACACAAAAGAAAAGGGGTCAATTTGTGCAGGAGTAGGTTGCACAGATTTCTTTCTTTTTCTCTTGACTCTTTGCCATAAAGGGGGGAAACGTGGGTAAGAGAAATGAGATGGTGTGTGTTGGGTTTAACTGGGAAAAGAAACAAACAAATGAGCTGGAAAAGGAGGTTTCCTGGAGCTGCTGCCTCTTATCGAAAATGGAGAGGAAAAGGCATCTTGGTTGATCCGAAAGATGTCAAGGGGGAAAGAGACAAATAGGATATGTGGTCCCCCAAATTCTCAGATTTACGAGTACCCGGAACAAATTCCAAAACCCGTTCTCTCGATTTTATCCCGACTTGTTCAAAATAAATTTTTAAAATTTTCTAATCTGTTTTAATAATGAAATCTGAATATCGTTTTCTAACTCTCGGCATAGGAAGTGGAATAAAATCTATTTTGCATAAATTTTAAAATTTGGCCGAAATCTGCTTTAAGAGCTCTAAAATCCGAGTTAGAGAGTTTTCCTTAAATTCCGCTTTTAAATTTATTTTGACTTCTCTTTATTTTATTTATTTTTTTGAAAAATTAGGATTTAAAAATCCGAGCCTTTACACACTCATCATACTTTTCTTCCAGAACTCTATAATTTCACGCCTGTTCTTTACACCATCTAGGTTTAATTTATAACCTATTTCACTTATGGCTTCTAGATAAATTTCTCTTTGATTTGGTCTATGGTTTGGCATGATGCTTACTCCAAATCTTTCCTTCTTCTCCAGAAATTCTTTAGGTTTTAACCTAGATCTATAATTGCTGGTAGAACCATGTTCATATCGTTTGTAATGTCATCTAGCTTCATTTTGTTCTACAGGTTCATTCTTCCTCTTTTTTTGTTATACAGGTTCATTCTCCCTCAGCCTTCTTTTTCTTAAAATTTCATTTTACCTTCTTTGGACTTTATATATGGGAATATTTTTTAGGTTAATTAATCCCATTTGTTGATACACAGCTTCTTCATCCGAGTTCTTTTCAGACTCGTCGTCGCTCATGACCTCTTGGTTCATAAAGTTGGTTTCAATGGCTTTTTGTATCTGTAATTTCATCTTCCATTCTGGGTCATCCAACTTAGTGCTAAATCTCTTTATTTGTCGAATTGGATGTTGATTCATTTTTAGGGTTTTGATTTTCCTCTTGATCTTTTTCTACCGTTTCCTTGTTCTTTATATTATCTAATTTAGTAGAAAACTTCTTTTTGGATTTTTTAAATGGATAACTGTATTTAAAAGGATCTCCTTTCTTGATTTCACCACCTAATGGTAGGCTTATCTGATGGCTAATTTCGTTAATGGCTTTTAGATTTGTTGAGTGATGTACTTCGTCTGCGTCTTTTACAGTCTAAAATATTTTACCGTTAATCTCAATATATAATTGTTCTATTTTTTTTAACTTTGAGTTTTAGATCTATAAGTTGGTCTGAAATGTCATTTATGCTCCAAAATGCTTATCGTTTATATCTAAATGTAAAGCATGAGGATAAGTCTTATGGGGGCAATTAGTAGACACCTCCAAATTGTCTTATAGATAAATACAGATTTATTTTTAATTAACTTGGCTCTGATACCAAATTGTAGGATCACTAATAATAATAATATAAATGCGGAATATTAAAGAAAACTTAAAATAACACACAAATTGAAATTCCAAAACTAGTGGCTATTCTATGTAATTTTGGGTTTTTTGGTTGGATTGTAGTTGGAAAGTGGAGGGGTCCACTGTTAAAAAGCAGTAAACTGGATTAGTCCTTTCGGTTTTCACTATAAGAAATGGTCCTCACCCGAGTCAATCCCTATATATATATACATATACACACACATGTAACCCTAATTTTTAGGCCCATAGTGCAAAAGAAGTGGAAGATGGCTCCGGAGAAAGCTGACGTGGCGAAAGAGGAAACTGATAAACTTTTAGAAGTAGGTTTCATAGAGGAAGTAGAAGACTTAGATTGGCTCTCAAATGTGGTTTTAGTGAAGAAGTTGACGGAGGTAAAACCTGTCGTTGATCCGCCAAAGAAAACTCAAACCTATAACTAGTATATCAATAAGTAAGAGGTCGATCCCACAAGGAAATTTATGATTCAAGTGTGATTTATATGCCAATCAAGTAACCAAAAGGGGGTTTTTATGTGGGAAAGTTTCGCCTTTTTATCAAAGCAAAGTAAAGAAAGCAAAGCAAAGGAATTTGGTTTTAGACAATTGGGAGAAGCAATTCTACCTACAATTTTCCACTTTATTGGATTGAAGCGATCCTTGTAACTTCTTCTCGTCCTATTAAGTTCCCTATGAATGCCCTTGTCCCGACCTAATATAGTTACTAGTCCAACCAGTCCTAGCAACCCTTATCAATCGAACAGTCCCTAAAGAAGGATTTAACCCAATTGATAGCTTTAAGTTCAGAGATTAGCCAAGGTATTTGCAGTCCCTAAAAAAGGATTTAACAACACATTCAACTTCCTACTCATTCAATTAGTTCAACCAGCCCTAAAGGAACAAGTTTGCCACTTAGGTTAAGGTTCACAACCAGGAATCTACAAAACCTTAGCGATTGAATTGATCTAGCAAGTTGGCCAGACAAGATAGAACAAAACAATAAACAATCAAGCACAAAGAAGTTGAAGCATTCAAATATAGGAAACAAGGAACGAGAATTAGAAACTCACAATCAATCCAAATAAAGCTTCAAATTGCAGGCAGAATAGATGAGTTTAGTTCCTCATGGAAGACATCGCTCAAAATCTCTAAACTGTCTGATGAATAGAATAGAATCGAAGTGCTGGAAAAATCACTAAAAGTGGCCTTATCAATCATCCGAAGTCGGCCACCAAAGAAATCAATAGGTTCTAGGGTTTTAATAATTAAAACGACGCGCACAGGCGCGGCCGACCAATGCTGCGGGCGCAGCATAGGTGCTGCACCCGCCGCACACTGTTGCTTTGTAGCCCCGCTGCAACGGGCCATGCTGCGCCCGCCGCACACTTGCGGCGCGCCGCGGCATGCTGTTTTGCCGTAGCTTCTTGTCTTCCTTTGCGGGTTTCTCCTCTTGTCTTGCATCTTTCCTTCCTTGTTCCTTCCCATGTTTCTTGTGTTTCTCTTCGAGATATTGCATCTCCCAAATGTGTTCCGATTCAATCTGCGAGATAAACACAAATTTGCGCAGAATCTGAACTCTTCCGAAATAATCACAAGATGCAATTTAGCAGCAAAGTATGAAAAAATGCAACCTAACTAAACTAAAAATGCCTATAATGCCTATCTAAAATATGCATTATCAGAAGTCTAATGGGAAATAGAGGATGTGCATCGACTTCACTGATCTTAACAAATCCTGCCCAAAGGATAGTTACCCATTACCGTCCATAGATGAACTCGTTGATGGAACCGCGGGTAACAAAGTCCTTAGTTTTCTTGATGCTTACTCAGGATACAATCAGATAGACCTGAACCCTTCAGACAAAAAAGCTACTACTTTCATCACCAACCAGGGGATATTTTGCTACCGCGTCATGCCTTTCGGACTCAGGAATGCTGGAGCAACATTTCAGAGAGCAGTAGACCGGATCTTCCGTAATCAGATGGGTAGGAATGTATCGATTTATGTTGACGATATCGTGGTCAAGAGCGAGAGAGCAGAGGATCACGCGGCAGATCTGCAGGAGACTTTTGACTCTCTTCGAAGAGGAGGTTTGAACTTGAACGCGGAAAAGTGTGTCTTTGGGGTTGATTCCGGAAAATTCCTTGGTTTTATGGTTAGCCATAGAGGAATCGATGTGAATCCCGAAAAAGTCACAGCGATTCAGAATCTTCAATCACCGCGGACAATTAAAGAGTTACAGTCTTTAAATGGAGCAGTAAATTATTTAAGCTGTTTTTGCTCCTGCCTGGCAGACAGGTCGTTACCTTTCTTTGCTCTGCTCAAGAAAAAGGGACCGATACGATGGACTCCCGAGTTACAGGAAGCATTCGTAAGTTTGAAGGTTTTCCTGTCATCACTTCCTACTCTTCATCAACCCGAGAAACAAGAGGTCCTTCATCTATACCTGTCAGTAAAAAGCGTCACTATCAGTGCAGTCTTGACGCGAGAAGACAAATTCCTAGTTTATTACATCAGTCGTGTGCTGCAAGATGCTGAAACATGATATGAACCAGTGGAAAAAATGATTTTGTGTTTAGTATTCGCGGCGAGGAGGTTGAGGCCATATTTCCAGGACCACCTTATCCGAGTTATGACGGACTTACCAATGCGTCAAATCCTCCACTCACCGTGCCTGTCAGGAAGAATGATGAAGTGGGCGGTCGAACTCACAGAATTTGAAATAGAATATACCCCGCGAAAAGCAGCCCTCGCTCAGGTTTTAGCCGATTTTATTGGCGAAATAAGTTTTGAATTAAATGCTCAAACAGAGAAAAGTGAGTGGACGCTCAGGGTAGATGGTGCGGCCAACAAAGATGGATGCGGAGCAGGGGTTACACTAACAGCACCTGATGAACGGCAGTACAATTACACTTATAAATTAGACTTCCAAGTTACAAATAACGAGGCTGAATATGAAGCCCTGCTCGCTGGACTAGAGATAGCTTTGGTCAAAGGTGCCAGGCAAGTATCAGTCTACACCGATTCGGAAGTGGTGACGTGGAAAATAACAGAAGAATATGAAGCAAAAACTGGTTTAATGCCTGATTATCAGAGAAAAGTACGGGCATTGTCGAAAGCTTTCTTAAGTTTTTGCCTAACTGCTGTTCCCAGAAGTGACAATCAGCGGGCGGACGCGTTAGCTCGGTTAGGAGCTGTTATGCCTGAGGAAGTAGGAAAAGAGGTGATCCTCGAAAGAATGAACAATCGAAGACTTATTCAAGAAGTCTACCAAGTGCAGGAAATTGAGGTGGAAGACTGGAGGGCACCAATCGCGGACTATCTGGGCAAGGGCGTCCTACCCGAAGAAAGAAATGCTGCTAAGAAGATAATTGCAAAATCCTCTCGATTCACCATCAGGGAGGGGAAGCTGTACAAGAGAGGATATTGCCTCCCAGATCTGTTGTGCATATCAACAAAAGAAGGAAGTCTCGTAGTAGAAGAGTTGCATGATGGAGTTTGTACGCATCACCAAGGATGGAGGGCTGTTGTGGCCAAAGCAACCAGGCTAGGATATTATTGGCCAACTATGAAGCGAGATGTTTAAGGTTATATCCGGAAATGTGACGCGTGCCAAAGGTTTGGAAACCTGATCCACCGCCCTTTTGAGGTATTGAAAAGTATAACTGGTGCTTGCCCTTTTTCTGTCTGGGGAATGGACATTCTAGGTCCATTTCCTACTGCTCCCAGTCAGTTAAGATATGTTTTAGTCTTGGTTGATTATTTCACAAAGTGGGTGGAGGCCGAAGCAATGGGATTAATCACCGCGGAGAAGGTGAGGAGATTCCTATGGAAGAATATTGTCTGCCGTTTCGGAGTGCCCGACTCGATAATTACAGATCATGGTCCTCAATTTGATTGTGAAACGATTAGAGATTTCTGCGTTGGTCTGGGCATCAACCTCAAAATCTCGTCCGTGGTTCACCCACAGACGAACGGGTAGGCAGAAACAACCAATCGACAACTGTTATATGGGATACAAAAGAAACTCGGCAACACGGCAAAGGGACGGTGGGCAAAACTTCTACCTTTAGTACTCAGGTCCTACCGCACATCAGCAAAGACTCCGACTGGAGAAACCCCGTTTTTCTTAGTCTTTGGTATGGACGCGGTCATCCCAATTGAAAGATTGGTTCCTTCGGCGCGAATAATGGCATACGACCGAAACACCAACGATGAAGCATTGGAATTCGAACTCCATCTCATAGAAGAACGCTGGATGACGGCAGCCTTGAAGGAGCAAGAATACAAGAGGAGGCTCTCTAAATATCGGGATAGACGAATTCACCCGCGGCATCCCAAGAAGGGGAATTTGGTGCTACGCCAAGCTACCTCTGGAGGGAAACTAGACCCCAACTGGGAAGGACCTTATGTGATCATCAAAGAAGTTCAAGAAGGTGCATACAAGCTCAGCACCCCTGAAGATATCGTTCTGAACAAGACTTTGACTGCAGATAATCTAAAAAAGTACTATGTGTAACCATCAGATAGCGGTTAGAGTGCGCTTTTTACTATGATTAGCACCTAAAGAATTTTATAATAAGTCCTAGGACGCTGGAGCTTGACTCGGCGTCAGGCCTCTGATCGAATCCGCATTCTCAGAGATGATATTTTATAATAAGTCCTAGGACGCTGGAGCTTGACTCCGCGTCAGGCCTCCGATCGAATCCGCATTCTCAGAGATGATATTTTATAATAAGTCCTAGGACGCTGGAGCTTGGCTCCGCGTCAGGCCTCTGATCGAATCCGCATTCTCAGAGATGATATTTTATAATAAGTCCTGGGACGATGAAGCTTGGCTCCGCGTCAGGCCTCTGATCGAATCCGCATTCTCAGAGATGATATTTTATAATAAGTCCTAGGACGCTGGAGCTTGGCTCCATGTCAGGCCTCTGATCGAATCCGCATTCTCAGAGATGATATTTTATAATAAGTCCTAGGACGCTGGAACTTGGCTCCGCGTCAGGCCTCTGATCGAATCCGCATTCTCAGGGATGATATTTTATAATAAGTCCTAGGACGCTGGAGCTTGACTCCGCGTCAGGCCCTTGATCGAATCCGCATTCTCAGAGATGATATTTTATAATAAGTCCTAGGACGCTGGAGCTTGGCTCCGCGTCAGGCCTCTGATCGAATCTGCATTCTCAGAGATGATATTTTATAATAAGTCATGGGACGCTGGAGCTTGGCTCCGCGTCAGGCCTCTGATCGAATCCGCATTCTCAGAGACGATATTTTATAATAAGTCCTGGGACGCTGGAGCTTGGCTCCGCGTCAGGCCTCTGATCGAATCCGCATTCTCAGAGATGATATTTTATAATAAGTCCTAGGACGCTGGAGCTTGGCTCTGCGTCAGGCCTCTGATCGAATCCGCATTCTCAGAGATGATATTTTATAATAAGTCCTGGGACGATGGAGCTTGGCTCCGCGTCAGGCCTCTGATCGAATCCGCATTCTCAGAGATGATATTTTATAATAAGTCCTAGGACGCTGGAGCTTGGCTCCGTGTCAGGCCTCTGATCGAATCCGCATTCTCAGAGATGATATTTTATAATAAGTCCTAGGACGCTGGAACTTGGCTCCGCGTCAGGCCTCTGATCGAATCCGCATTCTCAGAGATGATATTTTATAATAAGTCATAGGACGCTGGAGCTTAACTCCGCGTCAGGCCCTTGATCGAATCCGCATTCTCAGAGATGATATTTTATAATAAGTCCTAGGACGCTGGAGCTTGGCTCCGCGTCAGGCCTCTGATCGAATCCGCATTCTCAGAGATGATATTTTATAATAAGTCCTGGGACGATGGAGCTTGGCTCCGCGTCAGGCCTCTGATCGAATCCGCATTCTCAGAGATGATATTTTATAATAAGTCCTAGGACGCTGGAGCTTGGCTCCGTGTCAGGCCTCTGATCGAATCCGCATTCTCAGAGATGAAATTTTATAATAAGTCCTAGGACGCTGGAACTTGGCTCCGCGTCAGGCCTCTGATCGAATCCGCATTCTCAGAGATGATATTTTATAATAAGTCCTAGGACGCTGGAGCTTGACTCCGCGTCAGGCCCTTGATCGAATCCGCATTCTCAGAGATGATATTTTAGAATAAGTCCTAGGACGCTGGAGCTTGGCTCCGCGTCAGGCCTCTTATCGAATCTGCATTCTCAGAGATGATATTTTATAATAAGTCATGGGACGCTGGAGCTTGGCTCCACGTCAGGCCTCTGATCGAATCCGCATTCTCAGAGATGATATTTTATAATAAGTCCTAGAAAGCTGGAGCTTGACTCTGCGTCAGGCCTCTGATCGAATCCGCATTCTTAGAGATTATATTTTATAATAAGTCCTAGGACGCTGGAGCTTGGCTCCGCATCAGGCCTCTAATCGAATCCGCATTCTCAGAGATGATATTTTATAATAAGTCCTGGGACGCTGGAGCTTGGCTCCGCGTCAGGCCTCTGATCGAATCCGCATTCTCAGAGATGATATTTTATAATAAGTCCTGGGACGCTGGAGCTTGGCTCCGCGTCAGGCCTCTGATCGAATCCGCATTCTCAGAGATGATATTTTATAATAAGTCCTAGGACGCTGGAGCTTGGCTCCGCGTCAGGCCTCTGATCGAATCCGCATTCTCAGAGATGATATTTTATAATAAGTCCTAGAAAGCTGGAGCTTGACTCTGCGTCAGGCCTCTGATCGAATCCGCATTCTCAGAGATTATATTTTATAATAAGTCCTAGGACGCTGGAGCTTGGCTCCGCATCAGGCCTCTAATCGAATCCGCATTCTCAGAGATGATATTTTATAATAAGTCCTGGGACGCTGGAGGTTGGCTCCGCGTCAGGCCTCTGATCGAATCCGCATTCTCAGAGATGATATTTTATAATAAGTCCTAGGACGCTGGAGCTTGGCTCCGCGTCAGGCCTCTGATCGAATCCGCATTCTCAGAGATGATATTTTATAATAAGTCCTAGAAAGCTGGAGCTTGGCTCCGCGTCAGGCCTCTGATCGAATCCGCATTCTCAGAGATGATATTTTATAATAAGTCCTAGGACGCTGGAGCTTGGCTCCGCATCAGGCCTCTGATCGAATCCGCATTCTCAGAGATGATATTTTATAATAAGTCCTGGGACGCTGGAGCTTGGCTCCGCGTCAGGCCTCTGATCGAATCCGCATTCTCAGAGATGATATTTTATAATAAGTCCTGGGACGATGGAGCTTGGCTCCGCGTCAGGCCTCTGATCGAATCCGCATTCTCAGAGATGATATTTTATAATAAGTCCTGGGACGCTGGAGCTTGGCTCCGCGTCAGGCCTCTGATCGAATCCGCATTCTCAGGGATGATATTTTATAATAAGTCCTAGGACGCTGGAGCTTGACTCCGCGTCAGGCCCTTGATCGAATCCGCATTCTCAGAGATGATATTTTATAATAAGTCCTAGGACGCTGGAGCTTGGCTCCGCGTCAGGCCTCTGATCGAATCTGCATTCTCAGAGATGATATTTTATAATAAGTCATGGGACGCTGGAGCTTGGCTCCGCGTCAGGCCTCTGATCGAATCCGCATTCTCAGAGACGATATTTTATAATAAGTCCTGGGACGCTGGAGCTTGGCTCCGCGTCAGGCCTCTGATCGAATCCGCATTCTCAGAGATGATATTTTATAATAAGTCCTAGGACGCTGGAGCTTGGCTCTGCGTCAGGCCTCTGATCGAATCCGCATTCTCAGAGATGATATTTTATAATAAGTCCTGGGACGATGGAGCTTGGCTCCGCGTCAGGCCTCTGATCGAATCCGCATTCTCAGAGATGATATTTTATAATAAGTCCTAGGACGCTGGAGCTTGGCTCCGTGTCAGGCCTCTGATCGAATCCGCATTCTCAGAGATGATATTTTATAATAAGTCCTAGGACGCTGGAACTTGGCTCCGCGTCAGGCCTCTGATCGAATCCGCATTCTCAGAGATGATATTTTATAATAAGTCATAGGACGCTGGAGCTTAACTCCGCGTCAGGCCCTTGATCGAATCCGCATTCTCAGAGATGATATTTTATAATAAGTCCTAGGACGCTGGAGCTTGGCTCCGCGTCAGGCCTCTGATCGAATCCGCATTCTCAGAGATGATATTTTATAATAAGTCCTGGGACGATGGAGCTTGGCTCCGCGTCAGGCCTCTGATCGAATCCGCATTCTCAGAGATGATATTTTATAATAAGTCCTAGGACGCTGGAGCTTGGCTCCGTGTCAGGCCTCTGATCGAATCCGCATTCTCAGAGATGAAATTTTATAATAAGTCCTAGGACGCTGGAACTTGGCTCCGCGTCAGGCCTCTGATCGAATCCGCATTCTCAGAGATGATATTTTATAATAAGTCCTAGGACGCTGGAGCTTGACTCCGCGTCAGGCCCTTGATCGAATCCGCATTCTCAGAGATGATATTTTAGAATAAGTCCTAGGACGCTGGAGCTTGGCTCCGCGTCAGGCCTCTTATCGAATCTGCATTCTCAGAGATGATATTTTATAATAAGTCATGGGACGCTGGAGCTTGGCTCCACGTCAGGCCTCTGATCGAATCCGCATTCTCAGAGATGATATTTTATAATAAGTCCTAGAAAGCTGGAGCTTGACTCTGCGTCAGGCCTCTGATCGAATCCGCATTCTTAGAGATTATATTTTATAATAAGTCCTAGGACGCTGGAGCTTGGCTCCGCATCAGGCCTCTAATCGAATCCGCATTCTCAGAGATGATATTTTATAATAAGTCCTGGGACGCTGGAGCTTGGCTCCGCGTCAGGCCTCTGATCGAATCCGCATTCTCAGAGATGATATTTTATAATAAGTCCTGGGACGCTGGAGCTTGGCTCCGCGTCAGGCCTCTGATCGAATCCGCATTCTCAGAGATGATATTTTATAATAAGTCCTAGGACGCTGGAGCTTGGCTCCGCGTCAGGCCTCTGATCGAATCCGCATTCTCAGAGATGATATTTTATAATAAGTCCTAGAAAGCTGGAGCTTGACTCTGCGTCAGGCCTCTGATCGAATCCGCATTCTCAGAGATTATATTTTATAATAAGTCCTAGGACGCTGGAGCTTGGCTCCGCATCAGGCCTCTAATCGAATCCGCATTCTCAGAGATGATATTTTATAATAAGTCCTGGGACGCTGGAGGTTGGCTCCGCGTCAGGCCTCTGATCGAATCCGCATTCTCAGAGATGATATTTTATAATAAGTCCTAGGACGCTGGAGCTTGGCTCCGCGTCAGGCCTCTGATCGAATCCGCATTCTCAGAGATGATATTTTATAATAAGTCCTAGAAAGCTGGAGCTTGACTCTGCGTCAGGCCTCTGATCGAATCCGCATTCTTAGAGATTATATTTTATAATAAGTCCTAGGACGCTGGAGCTTGGCTCCGCATCAGGCCTCTAATCGAATCCGCATTCTCAGAGATGATATTTTATAATAAGTCCTGGGACGCTGGAGCTTGGCTCCGCGTCAGGCCTCTGATCGAATCCGCATTCTCAGAGATGATATTTTATAATAAGTCCTGGGACGCTGGAGCTTGGCTCCGCGTCAGGCCTCTGATCGAATCCGCATTCTCAGAGATGATATTTTATAATAAGTCCTAGGACGCTGGAGCTTGGCTCCGCGTCAGGCCTCTGATCGAATCCGCATTCTCAGAGATGATATTTTATAATAAGTCCTAGAAAGCTGGAGCTTGACTCTGCGTCAGGCCTCTGATCGAATCCGCATTCTCAGAGATTATATTTTATAATAAGTCCTAGGACGCTGGAGCTTGGCTCCGCATCAGGCCTCTAATCGAATCCGCATTCTCAGAGATGATATTTTATAATAAGTCCTGGGACGCTGGAGGTTGGCTCCGCGTCAGGCCTCTGATCGAATCCGCATTCTCAGAGATGATATTTTATAATAAGTCCTAGGACGCTGGAGCTTGGCTCCGCGTCAGGCCTCTGATCGAATCCGCATTCTCAGAGATGATATTTTATAATAAGTCCTAGAAAGCTGGAGCTTGACTCTGCGTCAGGCCTCTGATCGAATCCGCATTCTTAGAGATTATATTTTATAATAAGTCCTAGGACGCTGGAGCTTGGCTCCGCATCAGGCCTCTAATCGAATCCGCATTCTCAGAGATGATATTTTATAATAAGTCCTGGGACGCTGGAGGTTGGCTCCGCGTCAGGCCTCTGATCGAATCCGCATTCTCAGAGATGATATTTTATAATAAGTCCTGGGACGCTGGAGCTTGGCTCCGCGTCAGGCCTCTGATCGAATCCGCATTCTCAGAGATGATATTTTATAATAAGTCCTAGGATGCCGGAGCTTGGTTCCGCGTCATACCTCAGGACAAATCCAATACTCTAAGATCCAAACTCCACGTCGGATCTCTGTTTAAAGCAATCTAGAAATAGGAGATATGGTTTTCATAAACCCTCCTGGAACACCCAAAGTTTCCTAAATTTTCGAAAGGAAATTGTAGCTACAAATTCGCCATTAAAAGTAAAATAAAAACAACCAAGGATAAAATATGACAACACATTCGAAAGGGTTGACAACTTAGGATGAAAAGACAAGCACCCATCAGCTCACGTCCGCGGAGCCCAAGCTGGGATAAGACGAGTTCTGCCCTGACTTAAACGAAATCCATTTGAAGGAGGACCTTCTGACTCCGGAGAAGCCCATTCCGCATCTACCTCATCCCCCACAGCATCTAGGATCTGGACATCAAAGCGATTTCCCCCTTTATGGATAAAGGTTAAAGAGGAACCAATGTTGATGCTGTGCGACTCGGCGAAATCATTCCAACCTCCCCTTAAAAATGGAACCCTATAATTTCCGCGTATAACTTCCACCGGGAAGTCCCGAAAAATCCTGGTTGACAAAAGAACGCTCCTGGGGAGATCTGGCCCAAGTCTATCTTCAAAACATAGTGGCAAAGACTAACAAGGGACAGATTTTAAGGAACGTTAAAAAATAAACCAACCTGATAAAAGAAAAATTTAGCAATTAAGGAACTAACCAAGCGGAGAAGTTGCTCAGGAAAACTAATTCTCTCGAAAAAGGACCAAGGTAAACCAACAGAGGAAGGCATAACGAAAGCATACAACGAGTCTAGTTGTCCATTCCCCCATACTCTCTTTTATAGAGCACGTAAACAATACTGGACATGTGTCGAAAACAGAAATATGGGGTAAATAAATTCGAAAGGTCAAATCGTTGAGACAAAAAACCACAGGCGCCATGCATGAGGTAAACAGTAAACACTATTATTGAACTTCTCAGAAATCCCGTGAGAAGTATGACATAACAGATAAACCTCGAAAGACTAAAACAGTCACACCATTAGCATACATGACTGAGAATTCTCCAGAAACAATTATCAAAGGCCTGACAATCAACAAGGTTATAACCAATTTAACAAAGAAGCTTAAAGCCTTATTTCATGGTGAAAAAACAGTTTAAAATCCATTCGAAGCTACACCGCGGAAGGTAGGATCATCATGATGAACTTCATGATTTCCCCCGCGTGGATCCACCACCCGAACCTCGAAACGAGCCTCACCCATATGAGTAAAAATCATGGAAACCCCCCGTTCGAAACCATGCGATTCCACGAAATCTTTCCATCCGCGGCCAAGGTAGAGAAGACCACCGTTACGCCGCTCTATACAAACAAGGAAATTGCACAGCAGATGAGAAGAAAGTAAAACCTAGCTAGGAACAGCATCCACATACTCCTCCTCAAACCTAAGTGGAAGCAACTAAAAAATAGAAGGAAAATATACGCCAAAAGGAAATTCTCTAAAAGAAGTTAAAGTTAGTATAATTAGCTCACCAACCGCAAGAACTGTTCGGGATAATCGATCGCTTGGAAAAAAGCCCATCGTGGTTCTGGCCAAAAAACCCCGTCCGCCCTAAATGATAGAGGAGGGATTATAATGGATCCCCGCATCTCGATGAAATTAGAGGAAAACATTAAAGACCCTCTTGCTTGTATTGTCAATCACGGGGGAACAGTTGAACAGGAAAAAGAAGAATTGCATGCATGACATGCAATGGGTGACACAGCCACCAAGGGCACGCGTCTCCCTTTCTCTAAAAACAAAGTTAAACCAGAGAAGAGTCTTTTCCCAAGACCAGTAAAAGTAAATTACAAAGAGGAAAATTAAAATTACTTTTTGATAAAAAGCGATAAAACCAATGGCAGGAAAGCCTCACGCAACGAGTATAAAACACGCTTGGGTATCCATAAGTGATGAACAATCCTAAAACAGGATGGATCCAAATCCACAGCCTAGGGCATTTTATAGAGTCATTATGAGGGAGGAACAACTCCAAACACTTCGACTCCCCCTCATGTATGTTCTAATCGACGAAGATGCTCACACTCAAGCTAGGCTCTGGTCCCGCTCCAACCAGGAACACGAAGTGAAGGTGGATAAGGATGAAGATTGCCTATTCTGGCTGACTCAAGGATGGCACGACTTTACACAAGCAAATCGAGTCAGTGTAGGGTCGGCTTTGATTTTTGCCTACATGGGCGATTCCATCTTTGAAGTCGACGTTGTCAGCCCAGACAACGAGGAAAATGGAGAGGTAGGCCATCCTTAGATTCCTACCAGGTTCTTCGCGTCAATAACTCTAAAAATGATGTAACAAGCTTAGAGGGATCTAACCTCTGAGGAAGGTTTCTGTACGCTGTTTGATAAGCGGTTTTAGTCGCCTAAACCGTATCAAAATAAATTCGAACTTACTAACTAATGTAGCGTGTTAAGCACGAGCCAATCCTACAGAGAATCAAGTTATTCCTAAGTTAAGTCTATTTACCAATTAAGACAAAAGAGGGGTTTTGGTGTGATGAGAATAAGAAAGAAAAGAAAATAAACTATAAACAAATAACGGAGATAACAATTAAGAAGATAGTTTCATCTACAAATATCCACTTTAATTTGACTAGTTGATCCTCGATTCTTCTTCAAGTTCTCTTTTCATCCTATTATTGTTCCTGTCTTGATCTTGTGTAAATTACTAGTCCTACGAGTCATAGTAACCCTTACTAATTAGATAACCCTAACACGGTCAATATTCAACCTAATAGTAGCATTAAGATTAAGGATTAACCAGGATACATGCAACACCAAGCTACGAGTCAGCATTCAACATGTAATTGATTCTCTACACACCAGTTTAGTCCTACGAGTCCTAAAAAGGCATGCTTGCTACTGTGGATTAAGGTTCGCTACGAGGAATCTACAAAATCCTAGCAATAATCTCAACTAGTTGTACGGACTAGAAAAAATCAACAATATTCGCAAAAGAATCAATACGAATCAATAGGAATAGAACAAGAATAGAAATCTCACAACTTTATCAAATCAAAGCTTCAATCCATAGACGAAACGGGAGAGTTTAGATCTCCATAAAAATAAGACAAAAACAATTAGGATTTAGAGGTGAAAGTGTTAGTCGGCCGTATTCTCAACACGGCTTCCCCCCGTATGAATGTATATATAGTTCTAACTAATTCTATCTATCCTAATATAACATAATTTATATAATATATCTATATAATTCAACTAGCCTAATTTGTAAACAAATAGTTAACGGCAAAACACTAAAGCCGCACTTGCGAGCCTTGTCGAGCACGTCCTGGAGCCATACGTCTGACCATCGTCCTCCAGTTCATCATGCGCGTATTAGCTTGACCATCGGTCCTTCCAATTTGCAAAATAATCCCATAAATATCTAGCAACCTCTAAATTCGTACGATTCAGTCTGAAAATACCTGAAATCAATAAAACACAGGTGTAGACTCCGAAAACTAAATAATAACAAATAAGTATAAAATATGTATAATATGAATGAAAATAAGCTAATATAATATGCAATTAGACGACTAAAATAGACCCTATCACTGTTTCGTATTATTAATAATAAAAGATCCCTCCTTCTATTTCATTTCTAAAAACACAAGGGTACAATAAGGAGAATCATGGATTCCCTTTTTTCTTTATTTTACGAAAGCTTATATCGAAAGATCGATTTACAAACTCCTAAAGCATGACGCGGAAATAACTTAATTAGAATTGCATGATGAAAGGGACAGATTTTAAGGAATGTTAAAAAATAAACCAACTTGATAAAAGAAAAATTTAGCAATTAAGGAACTAACCAAGCGGAGAAGTTGCTCAGGAAAACTAATTCTCTCGAAAAAGGACCAAGGTAAACCAACAGAGGAAGGCATAACGAAAGCATACAACGAGTCTAATTGTCCATTCCCCCATACTCTCTTTTATAGAGCACGTAAACAATACTGGACATGTGTCGAAAACAGAAATATGGGGTAAATAAATTCGAAAGGTCAAATCGTTGAGACAAAAAACCACAGGCGCCATGCATGAGGTAAACAGTAAACACTATTACTGAACTTCTCAGAAATCCCGTGAGAAGTATGACATAACACTATTACTGAACTATTAATTAGAACTGCATGATGAAGAAATCGAGTCCAAGGTAGCCTCGTGATCATCCTCGACTTCACGACGCGGACAGACTTGGAAGGAAACGTTACCCTTATGGAAAAACATCATAGCACTTCCTATTCCCAAGTGGTGAAGCATAAGGAACTCATCCCAACCATTATCAATCTGAAAAAGACCATTCTCACTCCAGGATACAGCCACTGGAAAATCACGGACGAGATACGTTGAAAGAAAAGCCCACCGAGGCGGAAGAGGCCCATATTCATCCTCAAAATGGGGAGGCATAACCTACATATCAATAAAATCAAGACCTAATATAAGAAGCCCAAACTCGGATTGAAATAAAATTAAAGGAAACTCACTAGCCGAGAAAGCTGTTCCACATTCTCAATCTTTTGAAAAAAGGCCCAAGCATTAAAGCTTCCTGGAGACATGATACTTGCAATGGCACGATCGGTTGACACAACATGAGAGGCAGAAAAAAGGATAAAGACTAAGGCTTTAAAAAAGAAAAATCCATCCTGAAGAATGAAGACAAGTGGTAAAAGATTTCAAACATCCGGACCAACTCATTCAACACTTGGAGAGTTTGGAATATAAATATGTAAATATTTACTACAATCAAAACATACGATCAATACCAATATTTCGACCAAAGAGATCTTCAACCCATATTCAAAACAAAAGAAGTATCTCGATGATATACCAAAAAATAGGAAACCACATATAGGTTCCCAAAACATAAAAGTTTCATCCCACATAAAACCAAAGATCAAAGTCTACTAGGGGGTGGCTGCCTTCTCAACTTCTTCCTCCGCGTCCTCAGTGTCGTCATCTTCAGAATAAGAATCTTCCGCGACCATCTCCTCCTTTGAAAGACCCCAGTCAGCACTCTCCAGGCTAGGCTCAAACTTTTCCAGAGGAACACTCGGGTTGTTTGACGAACGTGTAACGCTTTGGTTGATCCCTGCAACCATTCCCTTCCGAAAATAGCTAAAGCACATATCCTTTAAAATACTAGAGCCCTTCGAAGTCTGGAGGCAAGCTTTAGCCACGGAGGACAGGAAGGAAATACCAACCTCAGTTTTTATCCACTCGGAAGATAGGTAATTCAAACCTTCAAGACTCTGAAGCCATTGGAGGGCCACATCTTGATCTGAACGTGCCTTGATTGTGTCAAGTTCTTGTTTAGTGATGGACAGTTCTTCGCGAAGGATGGAGAAATCCTCTTCCATTTTATCAATGATGGCCTGTCTAGTTTGAAGGAGCTCCCGCGAAGCCCCTTCAGCAGCTTCCAGCTCTTTGACGCGAGAGATGGAAGAGCTCGAAGAAACTTTTAAATCATCATATTTCTTCTGTAAAACTACCATAGCTTCTTTCCGAGCTTGCACCTCCTCATGAAGGTCAGCTGACCTTTCCTTAAACTTCTCCACTGAGGCCGGGTCTCCCCCTGTATTCCCCAATATTCGAAGCTGATGGTTCAGTTTTTTAATTTCTTCTTCTTTCTTTCTAAGATCCTCCTCTCCGCATACCATACGTCTCTCGACATCCGGTTGAATCACCCTCAACTATAAAAAGCGAGGTAAAAGTAAGAAAGATTGAAAATAAACCGCGTCAAAAAAGTGAGAAAGGAGTGTTAACCTACCCATTGAATAATACGATCCAGGTTAGTTGAAAGAGTAACGGGATCCAATCGTCTGATATATCCTTGCTCTGGGAGACAACGCTTCTTAGCTGGAAAAGCAAGACCTTGTAAGTCAATCGGATCGAAGCCTGGGATAGGGAATTCACGAAGAGTCGCTACACCCTCCAAAAAGAGCCCCCTTTTTATCTGTAGCCGATGGCCCAACAGCAATGGCAACCTTCCTCCTTTTTGATTTAGAAGTCTCATGCGCGGATGGACAAACACGTTTCTCTCGAGATACAGGAACCAATGAAGAAGATTCAACTAAAGCCCCGGTCTCATTCGCGACACTCACGTCAACATTCGACGCCACTTCCAGGGCCTGGGGAGGAACAGGAGGATCATTGGCTACCAAACTCGATTTCTTCTTCTTCCCAGATCTGGCCTTATGCCGTTTCAAAAGTGCATCCAAATCCATTTTGTCTAAACACAAAATACATTCCACGATAAGTCATCCATCGAAGAAAGACAAAACATGAAGACACAAATTTATATACCGAAAGAAACAAATAAACAAAGAAGCCACCTACTCGCGGATGAGGCATACTCAAGCCAGCCATCTCAAGACGAAGCGCGGATAACATTTTATCCCACGGAAATCTAGGAGTATGAGAAAACGATAGCTTGAACTGAGAAAGATTAGAAATTTTTGGTTTCATCACAGAGCAAAAAGGCCCCGGAACAGTTCGACAGTTAAAGCCTTGCCCAGATCTATCGCGGACCAAAAACCACTTGTACTTCCAATTCGGTTTGCTAGACAACCTTTCCATATACCCACAACTTGAGTTGCACTGATAAAATCTTGAATCTTGAGTTCCCTTTTTTAAGGAAAAGATGCTGAACATTAACTTCAAAGAAGGAGCAACACCAATCCCCTTGCACGTCATGATAAAACTGGTAAAAAACATCCAACCATTAGGGACGATCTGAGCAGGACTCAAATTATACTCCTCCAAAAACTTCGAGAAAAAAGGATGTAAAGGAAGTCGGAAGCCTTGAGATAAGCTAGCTGCATATACAACCAAACAATCTTTGTAAGCGTCCAGACAACCACCCCCTTCCTCAGGAAGACAGAATTCTACACCTGCTGGCCAGGGGAAGACTTGCGAAAGAGCGTCAAGATCTTCTAAGTTCAAAAGAGTAGTACAACCCCTCAACTTACTCACAGGAGACCTCCACGGATGAATCCTATCGGGCACAACTGGTGGACGTCTGGTTGGAGGGGGAAGAGGTTTAAAATCTCCCTAGAAAAGACAAGTATCTAGATCCCTTAAGTTATACACTGGGGTGTCTAAATCGCTCAAGTTCTCCTTAGAACGGATCTTCTTCGGATTTTCTGCTAAACCAATTGGGGGAAGCTCATAAGGAATCCAAACCTCCTCCAACCCTTGATCCGCAGACTGAGAAATAGATGAAGCCCCCGTGTCCACTGAAGAACTAGCACCCGATTCATCCACGTCCCTTGGATTTTCATCTTCCGCGCATCCCTTCGAAGAAGAAGAAACTGTGTAAGGAGAAGAATAGTAATCAGGGTCAGAACGCTTCCGGTGCCTTCTCACCTTAATAGGACTACCAGTAGGACCAACTCGATCTGGAGTAGACGCGGATGTGGAAGAAGATGACTCCGACGAAGAATCATCAGAGTTGGAAGAAGAACTCCCAGAAGAGGAAGAAAGAGTCTCTGGGGTCGGACGCACCTGAGAGGATGAAGCGACACCACTCCTCCCTCCTTCACCTCTCTCAAAAGCTTCTAACAAATCGCGCTCCTCGCTGAGACTAGCCATTTCCAAAGAAACTAGAAGAAAATCGCGTGAAATTTCACTTATACAAAGCAAAATCTCATCCAAAAACACATTCAGAGACAAACTTGCACCCAAGCTTACGATCTAAACGTCAAAAAGTTAAAAAACATAACAAGGAAAAATCAAGAACAGTTTAGAACAAAGAGAAATACCTTGAAAAGTTGAAGAAAACCGCCGGAAATTTCAAGCAAACAACCGGAAACCTAGAAAACCGCCGCCGGAAAACCTAGAGATGGATAAGGATAAAATCTCTGAAAAAGCAGAAGAAGACAAGTGTGGAGTAAAAAAGAAACGGGACGGGGTAACTTATAGGAAATTACTGACGTTTGAACTTCCGAGCCTAAATGGGCCGGATGGGCCCAAATTGGGCCAAAAACCTATAAAGAAAAGGCCCACCACCTCTAAATTAGAATTATACTAGTAACGAAACTGTAGATGTTTACTTGAGAAATCTTTATCGATCCGCGTCAATCCCAGATTGGAATCAACTCGGCCCGAGGAGCTGTGACTAAACCAATATTAAAAACATCTGTAAAGATATAAAAAAAAGTAGAGTAAAGAACACCAATCAATTAATGAAAAAGGAAATAACATTATCCCAAATTCTGTCCGCGGATAATTACCCAAGAGCTGACTCATGAACAATCATCCGCGGATAGCAGAGAATGGGCACGTGGCGGCCATGCCCACCCCCCACGAGTAGAACACGTGTCGAATGGCGAACACCACGTGGCACAACGTACCAAACCACCCAAGACCTATAAAAGCGAGAAACCTCACCAAATAAAGGGTGACTTTTTCGGGAAAAAAGGGAAAAGGGAGAAGGCGGATCTAGGCCTAGTGAATTCGAGAAGAAAGAAGAATCAGGAGAAGAATTCGTACGCGTGACAAAGAATCTATTTCTTAGTAAAATCAAAACCGTTCACTAGACCTACTCCGCGGATATAGACTTTGTTAGTCCTTAGTGTAATTTTCTATTAAGGAAAAAGACTGTTGTTGTTGGTCCTCAAAATAGTCAACATCGACAGGTAAGCGAACCAATTTTCCGAATTGTCCAGAAAACTCGATAAGGGAATCATATTTCAGAATAACAGTCAGGTTACTTCCCGCGGCACAGGTTGGGCCGCATCGATTATTTCGATGCGGGTCAGGTAAGCCCGTTGGAAATATTGATCACTTCACCAGATAGATTCCCGGGCCCCACTAAAAATGGTAGCCTTGAGAGATCGGGATTTTTCACCCGTAGAATTTTCAAATGAGTTTATCCAAATGGTCTTAAGTCTTATTTGATCAGGTCTTAGCTTAACAGGTACAACCTCTTTGCTTGGACCTACAACCTCGTGTTTCTCAGCTTCCACTATATGGCATTTTTATGGAGGATTTGTAGTATTCTCAAGTTTATAAACTACCATCCACTTTAATTGTAAAGGACAAGTTCCCTTATACATACTAATACCTTCTGTTAATAATTTTATAGATAAGAACTTAGATGCATAATGATCTTCTAGACTAACATAATAGTTAGGCCTACAGATCCAAGAAACTTCTTGACTCAAATTACAGACTATACCACTGATGCATTGATCACTAAACTTTTTATGCCTAATGTCACAAACAAAATTAATGCATTGCACATCTTTTCCATAGTCTTGTAATGGAGTTATAATTACTTGGATGCCACATGAAAATATATTTAATTTTTTTTATCTTTGTTATGTTTCTGAATGTTTGCCCAATTGATTAAGTTTACTCCAGTTGCTTGATTTTCATTATTCTTGACAGTTACATCTCTAGACATTTCTTCGCAAACATATTTAGTGTATTTAGAGAATAATGATTTTTTAACAAACTGTTCTTTAGCGATGATCGGGAAATCAACCCCTGACCTTGTCATTTCTTCAACTTGTTCTTCATCAATAGAGGTTTCAGCTTGCTGAAGTTGAGCTAAAGTAGTCGTTTCATATTCATCAGAGAACTTACTAGGAGATTCTCCTTCCATCATTTCATTTATCTCTTCACCTTCTATTAACTCCTTTTCAGATTCTATTTCTTCTTCAAGTTTTTCTTCTATTATTTCTACTATCCCTTTGTTATTTCTTAGGGCTAGATCTACTGCTTCATCTTCAGATAGCTCGATATAATCCAAACTACCTAGGGCTTGTGCTAATATATTGTTCTTCTTGTTCTTGCATTCATTAGCATAATGATCGGATTCTCCGCATGCCCAACACTTGCAGTTTTTCTTTTTCTCAGGACAGAAAGAGGCTTTTTGGAAAAACCTCCTATTTTTAGAGAATGGTTTTTTATAATATTTCTTATAATATTTTTCACCTCTTTGTTTATTAAAACTTTTTCTCTTATAGTTTCTTTTTCCTTGATAATCTCTATTGTTACATCCCCATTCTGTTGGCATCTCCCAACAAGTTAAGAATGGTTTTTTCATTCTTTGGGTACTTCTTACGTCTTGACATTTTTTCTCGACCTATTTCCTAACATAGGAAATTCTGTTACCAAGAGTATCTTTATCTCCATTTTTAGTTAACTCTCGATACTCTTCACTTATTTGTTCATTAATTGGGGCAGGAAGTTTATCAAAGAACATTTGCAGATTAGTGCTGTTTTTCCCTATCTTATAATAATACTTCTCGAATTCTGTTATGTAATTATCAACATATTTCATGTTACAGATTTCAAGATTGTTTAAGGTTCTTTGCCATTTTAAAGCTTCCTTATCTTCATCTTCTTTTTCTCCAATGAATTCGTCTTCTATCAAATCACATATTAATGTGAACATTGTTACTGGGTTTGTCGAATTCCTAAGCTCTTGTTTTGGTTCATCACCAATAGCTCCATACTAGTCGGCAATACGTCCATAGAAACTATGTTCTATGTAATGAAGGAATTGAGAAGAGTTCCAACCTACATTCATGTTTAATACACTCATCATACTTTTCTTCCAGAACTCTATAATTTCACGCCTGTTCCTTACACCATCTAGGTTTAATTTATAACATATTTCACTTATGAGTTCTAGATTAATTTCTCTTTGATTTGGTCTATGGTTTGGCATGATGCTTACTCCAAATCTTTCCTTCTTCTCCAGAAATTCTTTAGGTTTTAACCTAGATCTATAATTGCTGGTAGAACCATGTTCATATCGTTTGTAATGTCATCTAGCTTCATTTTGTTCTACAGGTTCATTCTCCCTCTTTTTTTGTTATATACAGGTTCATTCTCCCTCAGCCTTCTTTGTCTTAAAATTTCATTTAACCTTCTTTGGACTTTAGATATGGGAATGTTTTTTAGGTTAATTAATCCCATTTGTTGATACACAGCTTCTTCATCCGAGTTCTTTTCAGACTCGTCGTCGCTCATGACCTCTTGGTTCATAAAGTTGGTTTCAATGGCTTTTTGTATCTGTAATTTCATCTTCCATTCTGGGTCATCCAACTTAGTTCTAAATCTCTTTATTTGTCGAATTGGATGTTGATTAATTTTTAGGGTTTTGATTTTCCTCTTGATCTTTTTCTACCGTTTCCTTGTTCTTTATATTATCTAATTTAGTAGAAAACTTCTTTTTGGATTTTTTAAATGGATAACTGTATTTAAAAGGATCTTCTTTCTTGATTTCACCACCTAATGGTAGGCTTATCTGATGGATAATTTCGTTAATGGCTTTTAGATTTGTTGAGTGATGTACTTCGTCTGCTTCTTTTATAGTCTTAAATATTTTACCGTTAATCTCAATATATAATTGTTCTATTTTTTTTAACTTCGAGTTTTAGATCTATAAGTTGGTCTGAAATGTCATTTATGCTCCAAAATGCTTATCGTTTATATCTAAATGTAAAGCATGAGGATAAGTCTTATGGGGGCAATTAGTAGACACCTCCAGATTGTCTTATAGATAAATACAGATTTATTTTTAATTAACTAGGCTCTGATACCAAATTGTAGGATCACTAATATTAATAATATAAATGCGGAATATTAAAGAAAACTTAAAATAACACACAAATTGAAATTCCAAAACTAGTGGCTATTCTATGTAATTTTGGGTTTTTTGGTTGGATTGTAGTTGGAAAGTGGAGGGGTCCACTGTTAAAAAGCAGTCAACAGGATTAGTCCTTTCAGTTTTCACTATAAGAAATGGTCCTCACCTGAGTCAATCCTTATATATATATACATACACACACATTTAACCCTAATTTTTAGGCCCATATATTACCTTAGCCCATTTATCGTTTAAAGAACAAATCAAAATGATAAATAGGCCCATATGGAATCAGAGGCCCATAGTTAGTATATTAATGTTAGTATATTACGGAGTAACGTTTTTAACTACTCCATCGCTTTCCGTTTTAAAAAAATAAAAATAAAGAATAAATAGGCCATAGCTTTAATTTTTCAATCAGAGTGACAGAGGCCCATAGTATATTAACATTATGACCTATTAAGGGTGTGTTTGATAGTAGGTATGAAGAGGTTTCAGAGGTTAAAAAAAAATGGAAGCTCTGAAGTATGGTGTTTGGCTGCGTCTTTGTGTGGAGGTTTGAGAGGTTAAGGTGGAGTTTATTTTTGTTGAAAATGGAAGCTACTCCCCTTTAGCTTTGGGAGGTTAAGGTGGGGTTTTTTTTTTGTGGGGGTTTGGAATGTCTCTTTTGCCCTCCACTTTCTTTAGGAGGTTAAAGTGGAGTTTATTTATGAAGGGCATTTCGGACTTTTTCTCTACAATAACCATTTATAAACCTTACAACTACCAAACACCTTTCATCTTTTTTACAAGGTTATTTTTAAAATAAACTCTAACTCATAAAAAATACCCAACCCCTAAAAAATCTTCAATTTGCCAAACACGCGCTAAGTACTCCTTAACAAATAAAAGCTCATACACATAAACAATTCAATGGACTGGGTCCAAATGTTTTCAAACAAGAATATTCCAAAATTAAAACCGTTATTAATATATTATGGAGATATGTTTCACTTTTAGTTTTATTTCTTCACTCCTTTTCTTATTAACTCCATATAATTTATAAGTCTTTGGGTATATCGTATTATTATTGTCAACTAGTTTTTTTTTATGTACTTATTATATCAATCCCTTGTTATAGTTTTCTCACAAAAAAAAAAATTCCCTTGTTATTGTGTTTTATTTATATAAAAAAAGAATTGATATTTTATATATTAAGTAGTTTTAATTTTCTTAATGAATTTTTAGTGATTCAAATATATTATAGATTGCTGGAATGTACTGTAGTTTTTATTTTTAATAATTAATTCAATTTAATTTATTAGAGCATCTTTAATGGTGGTACTCTAGTTGAGTATCATAACCTATTAAAAAAATAACAAATGCAAAAGTGGGGGAGAACCAATAAAGTGAGTATCATATGTATGATACTCCTCTCACATAATTACATTGGTTTAATAAAAAATGGGTGTTGTTAACCGCACCACAAAAAATTTGGTGGGACACCCAAAAAAAAAATACACTTCCGTGTTTTAAAAACGGAAGTTGTGCTATATTAATTATTTGTTTGTTTTTATTTTTTGGAAAATATAATACACAACTTCCGTGTTTAAAAAACGGAAGGTCAAATCAACTTTATACCTTCCGTTTTTAAAACACGAGAGAAGAAAACTACTTTTTGCCTTCCGTTTTTAAAAACCGAAAGGACAATTTATACCTTCCGTTTTGAAACACGAGAGAAGAAAACTACTTTTTGCCTTCCGTTTTTAAAAACTGTAAGTAAAAATCTATTTTTTGTCTTCCGTTTTTTAAAATCGAAAGGACAAACAACTTTTTGCCTTCCGTTTTTGAAATACGGAAGTTCAAAATAGTTTGCCTTCTGTGTTTAGAAAACGGAAGGGTATGCTTTTATTTTATTTATTTTTCGATCAAAAAGGGGTATGAATATGACGAATATGCTCGATAACGGGTATTTTGCCCTAGTTGCGCCGAACTCCATAGAAGAATGTCAAACCACGCATCCAATGGTAACGAAGAATTCAACAATAATATTCAGGTATTTATGAACTTTTATAGTAGAATTTAATCCTAATATTGATTCAATTCGTGAAATTTGATTATTTTCAACTCTATTTCAATTGTTTTGAGTTTGATAGAATGAACATTGTTGGATTTGATTATTCGCCTTGTTTTGCGAATAATTATTACTAGAGGGATAGAAAATCGATATTAGAATGGGCTCGGCAGATTGCTTTTGTGAACAACTTTGTTCTCACAATTGTAAAATTTTGAAATAGCTCGGCAACCCGATACGGCTCAGTATATCTTGGATGTGAAAAATATGGAGAATATAGAAATCGTAAGAAGAAAATTAGAGGTGTTGATGTACCAGTAATAGTCCCGCGGGATGGAAGGTCTAAAAAAAATAATTATCCATTTTTGTTGTATGGTTGGGAAGCCGAAAGAAATGTATGGCGGCTGAAAGTGGAGTGTGGTATGCATAACCATAAACTGCCTCCTAGACTGTAAGGTCATCAAATGGTGGGACGATTGACGAATGAGGAGATACAACTAGTGAAAGATTTGACATTTGGAGGGGTAAAGCCAATTCCCCTTCTTGCGACATTGAAAAATACTTTCAAGGAGAATTTGAGCACGAGACAACAAATTAATTTATAATGCCAGGGCGAGAATCAAGAAGAATGAGATGCAAAATATGACCCCAATGCAACACCTCCACAATATGCTCGTGTATCGAAAATTCACTTTCAGTCACAGGCTTCGTCCCGATGGATCTTTGCAAGACTTAGCATTTGATCATAAGGATTCACTAGAGTTGTGGAAGAAATTCTCATACGTGATGATTATGAACGCAACCTATAAGACCAACAGGTAAGCTTAAGTTTTGATAATGTAGACAATATTCTAATTTTATTGTTTGTAATTGAATCATATAATTTAGAATATGACTATGATCTATGTACGATTTGCCGTTGTTTTAGATAGTTGGGCTAACAAGCACTGAGATGACGTTTAATGTGGGATTTGCATTCTTGGGTGATGAAACTGAAAATACATATAATTGGGTGCTGCGACAAGTGGAAGGATGGTGTCAAAACCGTCCAGGGGTGATAGTGACTGATAAGGATTATGCTCTTATCAATGTTGTTGCTAATGTATTTGGGGATGCAAATCACATATTGTGCGAGGTTCACATGCATCATTTCATGGTGCTTGAGCTACACGAGCGTGGTGAGGGTGCATCCGCAGATGAGATAGCTTTATTGCATCGTGTGTTGATGAGTGATGATCTAGTGCCGCGTGTCACCCCAGAGTGGATGTCATCCTAACATCTGCAAGTAGGATCTAGCCAGCATCGTTACTACTCCCAAGAGTAGTTTCTATGTTGATTACTCTAAATTTGTAGTTTAGTATGTAAACCTATGAGTTGTACGTTGTTTGTTTTGGAATTCATTTCGGTCAACGTCCTTATTAGAATATTTTAAACTTGCAACTCTATGAAAAATTTATTTGTCTCTTTAGTTTGAGAGTAAGTTTGTTATGTCGATGAAATGATATAAATATGGTTTAGTTTGGGAGTAAGTTTGTTATGTCGATGAAATGAAATGATATAAATATGGTTTAGTATTGTTGATCGTTGAGTTTAATGATATAAATATGGTTCAAAAGTTTTGAATGTTGGTTCGCAAAAAGCCAATAAACCTTTCTTTTGCATTCAACGATAAGTTTTAAATTTCACTTAAAATTAAAGTTTTGAATCCTCATTATTTTATACGACCTCTAAATTATTTTGTTTTTGTGTTCTGTTTAAGTTAATTATTTGAGAATATATCGGTTTATCTCACATATACTTTTATACAAGTTTAACATAATTTTGGTTGAGTTTGTTTGGATCAATATATATGTTATTGTAAAGTATGACAAATCATTATCAAAATATAACTAATTGAATTTTATGGATTTTATTATATTTTAGTTATTATTTATTTTATATTATTATTTGATTTTTTTATTAATTATATTAACAAATTTTCATTAAAAAATTAAATATTTATAAAACATTGTATTAAAGGATATCAAAACGTAACTTATCCAATAAATTTGATTATTTACTCTTTATTGGATAAATAAGTGAAAAAATATTAAACAGTATGTAAAGAAGAGTAATTACTCTTATATGATATACTAAAATATAATTTATTAACAAAACGCGCAAGGGCGTGGGTAATCGTTACAATTTATTTATTAAAGTTATGTGTGTTTCTATTATTTTTTTTAAAAAAATAAGTTAAAATCAAACTCGTTTTGTCAACAAAATACTTTTAAAATCGTACTCCCGTATTTAGAAAACGGGAGTTATAAAATAGTTGTACTCCCGTGTTTGAAAAATGGGAGGTGTAATTAAAATTGTACTTCTGTTTTTTAAATACAAGAGTACAACTCAGTTTTATAACTCCCGTTTTTTCAAACACGGAAGTACAACTTATATTTTGAACTCCCGTGTTTTAAAAACGGAAGACATAAATTACCTTTCCATTTACCCTTCCGTTTTCCGGGCACGGAAGTACAAAACCTTTTTGTGTGCCCACTCCAAATCTGACATTTAATTTTATTTTTTATGTTTTAAATTGGTTATAGTACTTATAGTACCATTGTTAAAGATGATCTTAGGGCCCAAAATTTTTGCTTGCCCCGAGCCTATATAACAGTATGATCGGCTCTGCGGCCACAGTACCCAAAAACCTCTGGAAGCCTCGCCGCCGAGCCTCCGAGCCAGCAGTCGCCCCTGCTTCGCCGTGAAGGACCGAGCACCTCTCGCCTCCCTGTTTGTTTCAAAGTGAAACAATACCAGTACGTTCCATCTTACTCCTCTCTCTGGGTACGAGCAGTAGCAGCAGCATCCAGGAGTCTCGCCGAAGCCCAAGAGCAGTCGGAGCCAGAGCGCGAGCATTCTCCTCTGTTTCCATTCAAGGTGAATTCTCACTTTTCATGTCGATTCGATTCAAAACTCCTTCTATCTCGCTCGTCCTCACTCCTCTCTCTTCTTAGGCTCGATCCAGGCTTCCTTACCGCCGATTAATAGTCGGAAACTGCCATTGCAGCCAGAGCTTTCCTCGGAGTCGGAATCGCGCCGCACCTCGGTAATCTCTCTCTTACTCCCTCCCCTGTGTGCGCGTTTCATCCTTTCGGTGTGGGTCTCGGTCGGAATTTCATTTCGGATCTCTGGGTGAAAATTCAAGGTGAACGGACCACCGATGGCTTGAGCTTCTAGGGCGATTTCTGTTGGTCGATTTCTTGTCCTTGGGCACTCGACTTCTGGGGCTCTTGTCTACTCGATATTGCTAGTCTGTTGGGATGAGCCCGCGGACACAACAACTTCACTACCAGAGTTTGTCAAAGACACGGTCAACCAAGTCGGACGCATCAGATAGCACATGAGGATTTCTCAGGACTAATAGAAGAAGCATATATGCAGATAGGAGACGCACCAAGATTGTGTTTGATGTTGGATCGCATGTTTAGCTCAGAGTGTCGCCAACTAAAGAGATCCACCGGTTTGGCATCAAGGGCAAGTTGAGCCCTAGGTTTGTGGATCCATTCGAGATTCTGGAGAGAGTAGACGAGGTAGCCTACTATCTAGCCTTACCCCTGTAACTGCCCAGAATTATGATTTCCGGGTAACGTTTCAAGGGATAAAACCCCTTGTTTGGTGACGAGAGGGTTTCTCGACCAAATAAATTTATAGTCAAGACCCCCGCTATAGTATAGGGGAGTCAGGTTCGTCCTCAGGAGAGAAGTCAGCGGTTCTAGGTTTAGTGTGTTTTTGGGGTTCAGGGATAGCAGGAAAAGGTGATGAGGGTGGCTGTCGACAAAGAATAGAGGGGTCGATGTCGAGGGATGGAGAGAGAATGGTGGTTTGATATCGAGTAGAATATGTGCCGAATAAAAATAATAAAATAAAAAAAATAAAGATGCAAACTTCCAAGGTTAGGGATCACCACAACAATAAACATATGTGCAGATCATAAATCACATAAAGATGCATGCTTTATATCAAAGAATCGACTTTCACAAATTCCAACAATTTAGGTGATAGAGGCTCTCGCATAAAAACCTAATTTGTTTCTACCTTTTCTTAATTAGGATTAGTCGGCTCTCGCAAATAAACCCTAATTACTATCCAATTCATAATAAGATCACTTTCGCTTCAATATCATGAATAAGGAATTTCCTTAACTCTCGCAAAGGATTAAGCACATAGGTAGATGATGATGAAGACATATAAATTCATGGATTTATAAATCAAATAAACATATCTATGTTGGGATCACCCCAACCCTAGAAGAAAGAAATTAGAAACAAACCATAATGAAAGAAATTAACTTTAACATAAAATAAACTAAAACTTACAAAACCTTCCAAACGTTCCTCCTCTCTCTCCTCTCTCGCCTCCTCTCTCTCCTCTTCCTCTCTCCTTGCGCCCTAAGACAACTTGACTTGAATTGAATTGTGTGTTGGAATAAGATGCCTAATGCTAAGCCCCTAAGGCTTTATTTATAGGCTTCATTCCCTAGCTATTCTAGGTAAGAAAGTCTATCTAAATCTAAATCTAATTATCTAAAGGCTTAAAGATAAATAAATGCAATAAAGGAATTAAATCCAAAAGGGAAATTATATCTAAAATAGGTAAATCTCTTCTTGTGTTGATAGGTCTTCTCTCCATAGATAGATGTTGATAGATCTCGGCCAACGGCCAAACTCGGATTCCTTCGGCTCCAAGGACTCCCAAACCGCGTAGGACAGCAAACCGCGTAACGCGGCTTCGGACACGGCTTCTCGATCTCGACCAACTCTACTCGAGATCGAGTAAGAGTGACGTCGACTTCGGCTTGGCTGGGCGTCTCGGGTTGCTGCTGCTCGATCAAGCTCGGACAGGTGCTTCTGGGTTATCGAGATCGAGTAGGATACTCGAGATCGAGTACTATGGTGCTCAGCGTCTTCAGTCCTCGACTTGGCACAGCTCTTCGACTCCGGACATGGCATCAAGGTGTTGGTCGATCTCGACTAGTTTACTCGAGATCGAGTAAGGCTCCAGAGTCGGGTTGTCTCTGGCTCTCATCTTCTCGATCATGCTCTGCTCGACCAGGTGTGCTCGGGCAATTTTTGTCGAGATCGAGTAAGTTAACTCGAGATCGAGTAAAGTTGGGCTCCGGCTTTCTGCTCTGTTCTTAAAACGCACTTTCCCGAGTCCTCGTTCGTCGGATTGACGCGTATGACCATGCGTTGGAAAGCTCTTTCCGAGGGCTACAACTCTTATGAAGACATTAAAGCCTTATTCAGAATGATGAATGGTGAAAAATGGCGTTTTTTCCAGCTGCACCATTTTTAGCTTCTTCATGAGTTTTCTTTAAGCTCCAAAGTGCGTCCGATTTCTGCGAAATATAACAAAAACTTGTGTAGACCTCCATATATTGCAAATAAACATATACTACATATATTTTATATTATTTTAACCCAAATGCATGAAATGCATGCAGAAATCGATATAAAACTAGATGTAAAACATGGCAGATTCAGCTCACAACCAACACCTCATACTTAAGCTTGCTTGTCCTCAAGCAATACCTTTAATTGTCATTCAGGGGAAGACATCAAAACTCTCAACATATTGGATTCATTCTCATATGTCCCTGCAGTCAATTACCATCCTCGAAAAAGTACTAGTGTCACAAATCCATGCATGTGCAATTAAAAAGCAACATCTACTCACAAAAGGAGGGTTATGCAAAAACATTCATTTGTGACAAAGCATTAATAATCAAGAGGACTTTAATTTAAGCTCAAATAAGGAGTAGATTTGGTAAAAGGCTAAAGGTGGGCAATTTTTGGCAATGTGGTGCTATATAATCCGGGGAAATGGAGTACTTTCCAAACTGAATTTCCACATTCCTTCTCCATAAGATTCATCACCTTTCATAATGCTTTTATCAATAATAATGTTTTTACCTCTCTAACCTCAGCACTGCCTTCTCGCGAGTCGCAAACATGGGTGTCATGAATGACCCCGGATACTTAGTGCTTTGGACTCCTCGCAATGTGTCCCATCTCGCCAAACTATCATCTCAGCGAGCAGGGTCGATCTTTGATCGGATTTTCTTTCACTCATTAAATTTTCCATATATTTCAAACAATTTCCCTCCAAACTCCAATAATAATAAAAACAACACAAACACCATATGATAATCTCCATAATGTAACATCATTCTCAACATAATCCCCGGATGGAAATAAGGTAAAGAATGGCAAATATTTAGATCATGTGGAGCAAATATGTGAAGTAAGGCATAATATGGCTTTTGTGATGCATAAGCATAGGTAAGGCTAGGATATCACAATGAGCATTATATGGAAATATAAAGTCCTCCATCCTCTTATCATGCAACATGTCAAAAGCAACTTCAAATTTTACCTCCTTTCATGGTTTTCAAGAAAATATGCACTTCATTGTGACTTCCCTTTACTAGGCAATTTCATGCTATATCTCTAATGAATCCAATTTTGCATCGTCGAGTTCAATATAGCTTCCATGACACTTATCAAAAATTTCAATGGGGGTCATTTTTTTCAAATTTTGTAAAACATGTCTATAAGCACATAAATCAATAATGAATTCCAAAATAGCCATGTATAAGTAATTCAAGAAATAATGCACAAATAATGTCAAATATGGCAAATATGCACAAAGTAAGCCCTTCCTCCGCCCCATACTTAAACATTACAGTGTCCTCACTGTATAAAAAAAATAAGGGTAAAGAAAGAAACTCACTAAACAAGTGTGCAGGATCGTCAGAATCGAGTGCTATGCTCTGGGCCAAGTCCGATTTAGCTTGCTTCTATCCCCATGGACCTGAAAAATGTAGAAGAGAAATACCCACAATAGAAAAACTAAAAGTTCCAAACCAACAAAAAGAAACAATGTCTCAAAAGTCCCAAAAATAAATGTCTATTTATATGTTCTAGATTTTATAGTCGCTAGACCGACTTCTTCATTAAGCATTAGCCTGGCTCATCTTTGTCCGGAGGTATAGGTGGATCTGGTGGTTCCTCCGGTGGTGGGAAGCGTGGGATGTCATCCGGGGGCATCATGTGAAGAAGCTTAAACCTCCCCGAGTGAATACTCCATGACTTCACCCATTCATCTTCATGGGTTCCAGCTAGCATGTATAAAGGAAGACATAAAGAAAAGATACATACCTCATCAGCATACCTCTTCTGCTTCATAGATTGACTTGGTTGTGTATCTCCACCACAGCAGAACGGTGGAGAGGGAAGAGATATTTCCTCCTCATCTTGTGGAGCTTCATGCCACTTTGCGAGGACCCCATACTTGAACACGAACATCGGTTGCCCAAAATCGTCAGGGATGGCCTTCACCTTGTAAGGTAAAAGCGACTTTGAAACACCATGGGCAACGACATCCGGATTTTGCATTGGTAGCTCTTCTTCTTCTTGGGATCCTTCGGAAGATTCTTCAAAGATAGATTGCAAAGGTGGAATCGAGATCGGGGAAGGACATACCTGGGTTTCTGTAATGTGGTCGACGTCGACTATGGGGTAGTCGACATTGATTGGCGTTGTTGCTCTCATTTACCGTGGGAGTACCCATTGTTCGTTCCAATAACTTTCCATAGCTTCAATTTCCTCATAAGAAGGAGGCTCTGATCCTTGAGAACGATAGGAAGCCTCAAGTCTTCGGACTAAGTCCTCCAGCCGGGTTATTTCCCTTAATCGTGACTCCTCCAATGCGATCCTATTCCTCCGTCTCAAATCTCGGACCCATCTATCCCATTCGCAGTCCCCTTCCCAAAAGTCTTCCATCTTTTTACCTAAGCTTTTGAAATCACAATCAAGAACACAAATTAGTGGCAAAAGCTTGGCACCCAGTTGGTACCGGTGAGGTAGGTGGTGGTAGGATATGTGATAGGGTAAGAAAAAGGGATGGGCTTTTTTGAACCTTAAACACAATTAAACTAGGCGCGATTGATATCTCCCCGGCAACGGCGCCAATTTGACGAGAGGGTTTCTCGACCAAATAAATTTATAGTCAAGACCCCCGCTATAGTATAGGGGAGTCAGGTTTGTCCTCAGGAGAGAAGTCGGTGGTTCTAGGTTTAGTGTGTTTTGGGGTTCAGGGATAGCAGGAAAAGGTGATGAGGGTGGCTGTCGACACAGAATAGAGGGGTCGATGTCGAGGGATGGAGAGAGAATGGTGGTTTGATATCGAGTAGAATATGTGCCAAATAAAAATAATAAAATAAAACAAATAAAGATGCAAACTTCTAAGGTTAGGGATCACCACAACAATAAACATATGTGCAGATCATAAATCACATAAAGATGCATGCTTTATATCAAAGAATCGACTTTCGCAAATTCCAACAATTTAGGTGATAGAGACTCTCGCATAAAAACCTAATTTGTTTCTACCTTTTCTTAATTAGGATTAGTCGGCTCTCGCAAATAAACCCTAATTACTATCCAATTCATAATAAGATCACTTTCGCTTCAATATCATGAATAAGGAATTTCCTTAACTCTCGCAAAGGATTAAGCACATAGGTAGATGATGATGAAGACATATAAATTCATGGATTTATAAATCAAATAAACATATCTATGTTGGGATCACCTCAACCCTAGAAGAAAGAAATTAGAAACAAACCATAATGAAAGAAATTAACTTTAACATAAAATAAACTAAAACTTACAAAACCTTCCAAACGTTCCTCCTCTCTCTCCTCTCTCGCCTCCTCTCTCTCCTCTTCCTCTCTCCTTGCGCCCTAAGACGACTTGACTTGAATTGAATTGTGTGTTGGAATAAGATGCCTAATGCTAAGCCCCTAAGGCTTTATTTATAGGCTTCATTCCCTAGCTATTCTAGGTAAGAAAGTCTATCTAAATCAAAATCTAATTATCTAAAGGCTTAAAGATAAATAAATGCAATAAAGGAATTAAATCCAAAAGGGAAATTATATCTAAAATAGGTAAATCTCTTCTTGTGTTGATATGTCTTCTCTCCATAGATAGATGTTGATAGATCTCGGCCAACGGCCAAACTCGGATTCCTTCGGCTCCAAGGACTCCCAAACCGGGTAGGACAGCAAACCGCGTAACGCGGCTTCGGACACGGCTCCTCGATCTCGACCAACTCTACTCGAGATCGAGTAAGAGTGACGTCGACTTCGGCTTGGCTGGGCGTCTCGGGTTGCTGCTGCTCGATCAAGCTCGGACAGGTGCTTCTGGGTTGTCGAGATCGAGTAGGATACTCGAGATCGAGTACTATGGTACTCGACGTCTTCAGTCCTCGGCTTCTCGACTTGGCACAGCTCTTCGACTCCGGACATGGCATCAGGGTGTTGGTCGATCTCGACTAGTTTACTCGAGATCGAGTAAGGCTCTGGAGTCGGGTTGTCTCTGGCTCTCATCTTCTCGATCATGCTCTGCTCGACCAGGTGTGCTCGGGCAACTTTTGTCGAGATCGAGTAAGTGAACTCGAGATCGAGTAAAGTTGGGCTCCGGCTTTCTGCTCTGTTCTTAAAACACACTTTTCTGAGTCCTCGTTCGTTGGATTGACGCATATGACCATGCGTTGGAAAGCTCTTTCCGAGGGCTACAACTCTTATGAAGACATCAAAGCTTGATTCAGAATGATGAATGGTGAAAAATGGCGTTTTCTCCAGCTGCACCATTTTTAGCTTCTTCATGAGTTTTCTTTAAGCTCCAAAGTGCGTCCGATTTCTGCGAAATATAACAAAAACTTGTGTAGACCTCCATATATTGCAAATAAACATATACTACACATATTTTATATTATTTTAACCCAAATGCATGAAATACATGCAGAAATCGATATAAAACTAGATGTAAAACATGGCGGATTCAGCTCACAACATTCGGATCTTGCAATCCAGGTACGGGTCGAGGTTTCAAACTCATTTTTAAGGTCAGTAATAAAGAGGGATTTCAAACCCGAAAAGTATTGTAGGGTCTTTGGTTACCCTTAACCTGTCCTAGGGACTATGTCGCGAAAATCAATTCAAACGGAAGTAAGACGGAAACAAAATTAAGACACAAGGTGTCACGGCAGAGCCGGGTCAAAACCAAATCAAAAGTGGGTGATTACCATTTATAACGAGTTATAGAATTAGCCAGGTTCTTCGATTCGCAGAAAGGGAACCCCGTCATATAGACATCGAGCACTCAAAATCTGCAGAAAATACCTTTAAAAGAAGAACGGGGAAAAGAGTCAGATCGAGCCCCTCATGCGGGACCGGCAGTCCTCGCTGAGGCCACATAGTATGTGCTATACCTAATAAAGATGCTCTAATGCAGTACAAAAGTCAAACACACTACCATGCTCCTAGTCATAATAATGTGTAAAAATACTGTAAAGGGCCAAAGACAATGCCAAGTGGCATATCCCTCTCCTACCTCTGCACCCCTTCCCATTAGTGTAGAGACTGGCCAGTTCGGTGCTATAGCATAACAATTTCCTCGTGGTGATGCACAAACCACGGCATCATCATATCATATCATCTCATCGCTTGCCCGGTGGTGTTGGGTTATCATATCATGCTCATATAGACTCGATTGACTCAGGGTACCCGATGAGGCTGGGCTACCCTATGACCCTAGCAAAGACTCTAGGACTATCACAGATAACGGCCGTTCTGTTTCAAACACACATTGTAACCACATGCTCAGTTCAATGCAATCCTAGCATGATACTACATGGCATGATTTTATGCATATGCAACACCTAACATAAAATGCAACAACAAGCATGAATGTCCAACCGGAGTAAGCCCCCTAGGGAACTTACCTGAAGACGCAGAACAACAGGATAATACAACCAAGGGCCCAAATGCAAGTCCAAAGCAATCCAAAAGCAATAAACATCTATCATCAAGCCATTTCCATAAGCTATCGGTTCATCATTCATACACACGAACTCCAAGTTCTCAACATGCTCAAAACCAACCGACAGTAAAACCGTTTTTCAAAGCCTTTCCGATACGATCAACATCAACCAAAATCATTTACTTCCAATCAAACCCATTGATAAAATCGTACTTAGTCAATTCCTGTCATTAAATATTTAAATTTTAAAACCAATCTCTCAAAATCATATTATAGAAATAATTCTGGCAGTTTGGTTTTCCAAACATGAGTCCTTAAAGGACATTTCTGAAAACTTGAAAACTCATTTTAATCATTTATCATCCATAGACATAATTAACATAAAATCAACCATTTTTAAATCATATATTAAAATATCAAGTAATAACACACTCCAAACTAAGATTGTATTATTTATTTTTTTTTTATTTTTAAAACAACTCAATGTATATAATAACTTCCAGAAAATATATATTTCCATAAATAGAATAATAACTACAAACAATTAATTCTAATCGTAACCTGAATATAAAACAGCATAACACAATATAATCTAATATGTAACAAATCCTTAAAGACACCCAAAAGAAAGAATCTGACCAGCCCAAATCTTAACCCAAAATTCAGCAGATGAAGGAAAGTCCCAAGCTAAAACACAAGGATCCCGACCCGAATTGGAAACCCGAAACCCTTAACCCGATTCCTTAGACCCGGTTTGAAGCCCAGAAAATAGGCCCAGAATCAAAATGAGGAAAGAGGAGCTCGTCTCTTCAAAGCAAAAAGGAACGAAGCCTGACACAGACGAAGGAAAACGGAGGAGGAAGAAGAAAGAGTAAATCCCTCCGGCGGCCCATTCTCGACCAAACCTCACCCAATCGGAGCTACACCAGATCCCGACCTCTACCCAATCCACAAAAATGAAATGCGCGTGAAGGAGAGGAAGAAATAGAGAGATTACCGAGAGAGTTGATCCTCGCCGGAAAACGTTTGATGTGGCTAGATTCGACCTCGTCGGAGTCGGAGATGCATAGATCTTGGCCTAGGACGAGAGATAAGTAATTAAAAGAGGACCGTTAAGGGAGAATTGATCGAAAACGAGAGGGAGAATCATCACCAATCTTGAGGAGGACGGAACAGGGAAGAAGAAGGAGGAAAAGGGTGGCGCAGTGGCGCTGGGCTGCTCCTGGGCGATTTCTGGGCGTCTTCGGACATCGGAGCAGTGCAGAGCTGCTGCTGGGCTTGATGGAGAGGGAGAATGGAGGTGCTGCTCAGTGGCTCGGCTGCTCTCCTCGGTGGAACAAGGAAAGGAGGAGGGTCTGTGATGGCGGCTCGACGGACAGAGGTGGCGATGGCTCTCGAGCAGGGGACGAGATGGTGGGGTGGGTCTCGGAGACTCATTTGGTGGTGGCTCAGCAAGCAAGGTAAGTGGGTTGCTTTGTGTGTTCTTGAAATTGAAGAAAAAGAAGACGGGGAGGTTGTGGTATGCTGGACAACAGATGACATATGCAGAGAGAGGGGCTTGCTTTTGAACCCTTTGGATAAGAAGGAAGGAAGAAGACAAGAATTGATGAGCTGTATGAGGCAAAGCAAGAGAGGATCCTCCTCAGGCCTCACTGCCTGCTGAAACGAGAGAGGGGAAAGGAAGAAAGAAAAGAAAGAAAATAACGTGGTCCCAACTCATAAATGCAAAAAAAAATATACCCGACATTCAAATTCGAACTCGTTAATTCTTACTCTATCAAATTTAAATCGAACTGGAAAATCATTACCGGAATTAAATTAATTTATCAAGGCTTGCAACTCGGAAGCGGAATCAAATTCTATCAAAATCAAAATTCTAAAACGATGCCGGAAGGATTTTAAACTCAAAACTGATGCTTAAGGACGAGTTTTTCCAAACCTCCCAAATCTTAGAAATCGGGATGATTATAAATCACTATTTTAATAATTTAATATTCTAAAATTTTTCGATCTTTACAACCCCCATCTTTGGCCGGTGTGCACGTTGTTTTCCATGTATCCCAGCTTCGTCGTTATGTCCCCGATCAGACTCACATCCTTGACCATTCAAACCTCCGTATAGAGCCAGATCACACCTTCGTAGAGAGTCCAATTAGGGTGCCTGACCATCGCGTCAAGAAGTTCAGGAACAGGGAGCTTCCTCTACTTCTGGTTTAGTGGGCTAGGAGGAGTCCCGAGGAGGCTACCTAGGAGACTGAGGATAGTCTTCGAGCAAGTTATGGGGATACTGTAGATGAGTTGTTAGTTTCCTATGTTGAGCCTAGTATCGACGTTTCCTGGACGTCGTGAGGTAGTGGTGAGTTTTTTCTAGTCTCTTTAGTTTTGGGTTGGTGGTTATCTTATGATTGATGTGCTTATGATTGGTAGTTCTATGTAGATTCCATGCTGATGTGATGTGACTGATGACTGGACGTTGTTGATGTGTGGTGATATTTAGTTATGATGGTATGTTGATACACTTGGTGTGACCCTAGAGTTGTTTTGGCTATTATTGATATATGAGATTCTACACATTTTGAAGACTTGTGATTTATGATGTGATCTGAGACCGATAGAATTGACACTGACTATGAGAACGGAAACTACGAAGAGAATATGGGATTAGCCCTTAGAGGTAGATGATTCCACCTCTTGAGTTCTAAAACTTGCTTGACTGACTTGAGATTTTGAAAGGTTTTGAACAGATTTGAAAGTTAGAAGATTTTGTTTGGTTTTGAAAAAGGTTTTAGTCTCGGGAACAAGACTTGTTTTTAGAGGTGGATGAATGTAAAGACCGAAAATATTTAAATAGTATTTTAATTACCAAAAATAATATATTTCCCCTGATTTGAAAAGTTTGCAAAAACTTGTCCTCGACCAGCTTACTATTTTAAGAATCCTTCAAAAATAAATTTTGGCATCATTTGAAATTAGAGATTTTGACTTATTTCATTCCACTTCCGAGCTTCGAATTGAAGATTCGAAGTTTAACTCGATGGTTTTAAAAATTATTTGAAATTTGATTTGAGATTTCTGAGAGTCGTGATTTGGGATTAGCGAGCAGTTTCGGATTTTGAATTGTCGGGAATCGAAAGTCGGATTATTGGACCATCTCTCTCTCTCTCTCTCTCTCTCTCTCTCTCTCTATCGTCCCTTCTTGACCTCCAAGTCTCTTTTGTCTCTTTCTCCCTTTGGTGAGACCACGCATACACAAAACTCACATTTGCTCTCCTATATAAGGGCACACATCCTTAAACCCTAATTTTCATCCAAATTCCAAAACCCTAAGCCTTCTCTCTCTTTCACACACACATTTTGGAATTTTAAAAACCACCAAAATCCTCTCCTTCTTCCTCCATCTTCAAGCTTCAAACCACATTAAATCCACCTTGATCTTGTGTTCTTTAAGCCTAAACACCGCCAAACACACCTCCTACCTTCCTCCTTTGGGATTAAGTGAAAAAGAAGCCATCACCAAGGCCATCTCCGCAACAACAGAGGCTGCAGGCAGCTTTTCGCCTCCGTGAAGTTCCTCCTCGCCGCAACAAGATCGAGCCCAGAAGCTCCTCTTTTCGTCCTTCTCTTGCGGTAAAGCCCCGACTCTCCCCTTCCTTGCTTTCTTTCACTTCTAAGATTCTTAAAGGTGAACCTATACTAACTCCTCTACCTTCCAAGGTCTAAAGGAACTTGATCCAACCCCTAAAGGAGCAAGATCGAACCTCATTCCCCTAATTTCCCCTATTTTCACACCGAGGTCGGTTTTTCTCTTTTCTCTTTTGTTTTCACCTCCAACCTCATAAAGGGGCTCTTTTATTCATCTTCTCATGTTCCTAGGCTCTGTTCAAGCACTCTCATCATCATTGAAGCTTAGAGATCCCCCACTGAAGCTCTTGAAGGTTCCTCGAAGACAATCGGTAATCCCTCTTTCACTCTCCCCCTTTGGTCCGCGTTTGTGTTTCTTCTTGTTGGTTGAGGTTGGGGAGGGTAGTCCTTGAGTCTATGATTGGTTTGGGATGGAATGGACTGGGTTGAAGGCAAAAGCAAGCCAAAAACTCGTAATTTGCCGCGGCAAAACCATGGTCGCCGCAGCGAGTTAGAACTAGATCCAAGGTTGAAGAAGGAGACCTTTGCCATGGAGAAAAGGGAGTTTTCACGGGTGCGAGGTACTCCTTAGCTAGGAACCGAAGAGCATGTTTCGTCGTGGCAAAACTCTATTCTGGGTCTAGGCTGAGAACGGGTTCCCCTTACTCCTTGGGCGTTTGGTTCGGTTTCGGTTAAACCGGTTCATGTTGGGGTTTGTTGTTATTTGATGGTTTTGATATGTGGGTTTTAAATTTATTTTATATGTATTTATGATGATTTTATAAAGTATGGTTTTAGGAAAAGTTAGAATGTTTTGGTGATCGTTTGATTTAAATATTGTTGGAATGTCTTGATTTACTTAAGAAGGATTCGAAATCTTTTAAAGGTTTTGAAAAGATGTTAAACTCTAGTTGATGCATTAAACGATATTTCTAAGATGATATTCAAACTCGTATTTGAAAATGATTCTTGAAAGGATTTGTGTTTTAAAAACGAGATGCTAGGATTCCTTTAACAATATAACTTTGACCAATTTAACCGAACTTGATGATTTGAGAACGAACTTGGGTTAATTGTATTTCACGAATTCACCTTGTTTTAATAGACTGATCTAACCTATCGGACTTTTGGACCTATTCTGAACTGGACCCTTTTGGATTGTTTAAACGAACTTGACCCTTGGACCTTGTTTGATGGTTGGACTGAATCTATGAACTGTTATATAATTGGATCGAAACTTTGGAATGAGATTGAGACGTTGGACGGATTAATGATACGAGTTGTTGGAATTTATATGAAATGGTTAACCCTCCGGACATCTTGGCATTAAGATGTTTTCTTACTTATCGAGTGTTTTGACTTACCGGATGATTTCTGGAAATGCTTTTGAGTGTGTTTTTCTTTGTGCCTAGTTAGAGTGAATGTTAAACTTATCGCATCTTTTATTTTTCATATATGCTAGGTGCTTAGTGACTTGTCTGGATTTCTATTTCTGCTATTTTCTTGATGTTCGGCTTTCCCAGGTAAGTTCCCTAGGGAGCATACTCAGATTGAACTCTCATGTATGTAGTCATGTTGTATACTAGGTGTTGCATATCACGTGCCATATAGTACCATGCTTGGGACTTGCATATACGAATGAATATCCGTATTCTTTATGTGTTTGGAATAGAACGACCATTATCTGGAAAGTCCTTAGAGTCTTTGCTAGGGTCATAGGACAGCCCAGCCCCATCGAGTTTATCCTAATAGAGTTAGATGAGAGCATGAGCATGACTTCATATATTTATGGTTCAGCGGCAACCGAGCGTCCTCCCTCGGTATGGGTATGGACATTTGACCCCGGTGTAGGTATGGATATTAACCCCGATGTGGGTATTGATTGAGAGGCATATCTGACCCCGATGGGTATTAATTGAGAGATTGGGCCGGGACATGCCACTTGACATTCTATGTGGATCCATTCATCCCTTTCTGCATTATATAAACTGTCAGCATGCTTGCGTGATTTAATTCCTATCCTGCATTAGAGCATCTTTATTAGGTGTAGGGTATACTATGTGATCGCAGTAGGGACTCCGGACCCGCATGTGAGCCTCAATCTGATTCCTTTTCCCATTCTCTTGCTAAGGTACCCTTGCAAATTTCTTATTGCTCCGTGCTCCATGATGAGGTTTCTTATGGGACGTTCAGTTGATCTGAGAGACTGATTATCACCGGACTTATATACTTTGGATGATATTTCGTACTCGTTTTCCTCGTACATTGGTTTTGACCCGACTCTGCCGTGGCAAGTTGTACTTTGGATTTCCTTTCGTTACACATTTGATCTTAAGCGATTTGCGCGACTTAGTCAAGTAGAACAGGTTTGGGGTACACAACGGCCCGAGCGCGCATTTTGGGTTCGAAATCCCCTCTTTCAAACTTAACAACTTGGGTTTTGAAACTTCGATCCATTCTTGAATTGCAAGATTTGAACGAAGGTATCCAATCTTCGAAATGTAACCCGAAAAATATATTTGAACCGTTACAATAAAAAAAAACATTTTTGTAAAATAAAACCAAAAATACTTTGAATAACATGAATAACACTCTCAAATAAAATATTTTACCGAACGAATAAAATATTTGACGATTGCAAAGGACATGGGAGAGACAAGAATTGTGTTGGAAACCGACTGCTCCATTGTTTGCGATTTGCTGCAGCAGAAGGCGGCTTTGTTTATGCCTTCCAGCAGCTAGCTGGCAAATGCAAGAAGCTACTTGAAGAAACCCCATGGGAGTACAAAATTCAGCAGATCAATCGGAAAGCGAACGGGGCAGCTGATACCTTAGCCAACTTGGGTGTGAACTTAGAAGGTCCTATAATCCACTTCCATATTTTACCTGATTGTTTTATAAACCATCTGTATTTGCCCACCCATAGTGGGACTTGCAATTAGTTTCTTAGCAATAAAAGTATAGGGCTATAGCCCTCTTTATCGACCCAAAAAAAAAAAAAAGAGTTGATGCATTTCACTAGCTTGTTAGATCATCAAAAATGATTTCAAATAGTAGTGTGTTCTTATATACCTTAACGTATCTCACCAGCTAACCTATAAAAATGGATAGTTTACATTAATTTCATCTCTTAATCATCTATATTTTGAATTTGAATTTGAATTTTTCTATAAGTTTCGAAGACGTTATTTACAAGTTTTTCGAGCCCTTTTGATGGTTATATTGCTTCTATCCCTAAACTTAATTGTTCTAAAAAAATAGGTAACTTTATATGTATCATTCACTTGAACCATATATGACACACTAATTAAATTCTTCAATCTATGGGTTATCAACAAAATATATACAGTAATAAATTGTTCAAATTAAATGAAAGTTCATAGTACGTTTGATATAGTACGTTAACGTATAACTATCTATTAAACCTTGTAAAAATGTTTGTGCTTATATAAAAATAGTCACGTGGAGTTCAGCGGAAGCATTAGCTCTTAAAATAGGGATCCAACAAGTTCGGCAGCTCAATATAGAAAAGATACAAATTGAAGGAGATAGCAAGATAATAATTGATCACTTAAATAGAAAATCTAACTGCCCTTGGGAGATTGAACTAATACTTTCGGATGCTCAAGTCCTGTTATCGACTGTGGAAGAAGTAGATTTCTTTCATGTACCTCGTATGGGCAATAGAGTGGCGGATAAGGTTGCACATCTTAGCCACTCTGCCCGAGGAGTCGATATTAAAAATGACCCAGGTCTTCTTGACCTCATCCGCAAGGATGCTGCCGGGTAGGGCCAGCCCACCCGAATTTTTTCCCAATCAAAATATAAAATAAAATAAAATAAGTACAACGATTGTAGATTCATTGGTAAACTATATCAACCACCATATCAACTGATACGTTGCGAATCCCGATCATTTGCCTGTGACTCATAATCAAGAACAACTCCGTATATTTGTCCCGATCTTGCAATATTCTTTGATATCTCCTAATTTGGAACAAGTTAAATTGAATATGAGTGAGGGACTAAACAGCGACAGAAAACACTTTGAAGCAAATAGAAACCACAAGAAAAAATTTGCGCCGAATGCGCAAATTTTCTACCCAATTTAGTGATTGTCCCCCAACTCCGTCAAATTGGGCTTTTGTACACCTAAAATTTTTTGGACAAAATTGCCCTTCCATATATAAGGGTTTATGCTGTAAACCGCTCTCTCTCTCCTCACTCTGTTCTTCCGGTCGCGTATGTAAGACGATTCGCTCTCTTCTCTCCATCTTCTTCGAAGCCATTGTTGCAGTTGAAACCGGCGGTTCCTTTTCGATTCTGTTCCAATGGAAGCGAACAAAGTCTCCGGCAACATCGAGGGACCTGCTGTTGCTGCAATCGATGATAAACATTCAAGCAATCCTTCAAATGGGGGTGTGTTATCTGTGTTTATAGTTTTATACTTGTTTTGAAGTTGAAAATGACATTTCTCTTCTATTTTTGTCGAATTTCAGAGAACAAGGACTCCGATGAAATGGAGGCAGTTGATGTTGCTGTAATTGACAGTAAAACTAGAAGCGATTCGTCAGAAAATGGTTTGTATTCTGTGTTTATGTCTTTTATGCATGCTTTTCATTTTTTCCACCTTATTACTGTGTTTGATATCTAATGTCACTGATTTGTAGTGAAGAAAAGTTCTTCTGAGAAGGTTCCTTCAGTTGAAGGTAGCAGTTCATCCAGTTCTTCAAGCAGAGGTGTGTTGTTATTGTTCTAAGGTTTTGTGTTCATGTTTTTCCAGGCTTTTGTTGTGTTTTTCTATCAAATGTATACATGCTTTTGGTATTTTTTCTTTGATTTTATCATAAATTCCTATTTCAGCATAATCTGTAAAAGACCTATTTCAGCAGATTTGGTTATTCATGCTGAAACTGTTGTTGTGTATTCTTTGTGTGTGTTTTTTAGATGATAATGCCTCTGCAAGTGATCTTCAAGAATATAAATGTCAATTTGATGTGAGTATATTTTTTTTTCATACCTTATTCCCCTTTTTGTGTGTTTTTATGTTTATTCATACTTATGAATGTGTCTTTTTAACAGAGATTGAAGTATTGCATTCCTGTTAAGGCTAGATTTTGTGCAAAATCCAATGTTTACTGTGCTCCAGATGTCTGTGATGTTATAGAGGAACATCTGTCTAAATCTGATTTTGAGTTGCTGAGGAGAAGTTGCTTTGGATGGGTTTTTTTTCAAAGAAATAAGATGAAACTTAATTTTCAACTGATTCATCAAATGATGCTTCGTATGATTAAGAGTGATAAGCTGCATGAATTGTGGTTTAAGGTTGATGGTCTTGTTGCTCGGTTCTCTTTGGTAGAGTTTCATGCAATTACAGGGCTTCCTGTTATAGATAGTTCAGTTAAACCACCCGGGAAATTTGTGTGGTTGTATTTTCTTGGGAAGAATCAGTCAAAGTGTACATACGATGAGTTGTTAGAGGCATTTAAAAGATGTAGAAAATCATCTGAAAACAAGCTTCAGATGGCAAAGTTGTTGATTATCGAGAAAATGTTATTGTTCAAGCGTTCAAAAAGTGTTAAAAAAGAGCATGCTGCTCTTGTATGCAATCCAGCGAAATGTGAACTGTATCCATGGGGGAGGTTGTCTTATTCTTTGGTTGTGAAGTATTTAAAGAAGGTTCTTCTTTGTGATCGATCAGATCCGAGACCATCATATGAAATGTTTGGATATATTTATGCTTTTCAGGTAATTAATTTCATGCATATATGTTTCAGCATCTGTTTGTTTCAGCATTTGTGTTTTAGCAATGTTTTTGTTTCAGCATCTGTATGTTTCAGCATCTGTTTGTTTGGTTATATTTATAGGCTTGGATACTGGAGGCTTTCCCGGTGCTTTTCTGATAAGTTTCTTTGCGATTTCAAGATTCGTGCGGGTGATCCATACTCTCTTCGTTGGCAGTGTAAGTGACGACATACTTATATTGAAGCGCAAGAGTTGTTTGATGGTGATCTGGTATTATTTTTGTCTCAGCTCTATCTTCATACAATCTTTTTTTTTATTAAGTTCATTTTTATAATTTCAGTTGTCTTATTGTGTGTTAATATTGTTGGTTGCGTAGGCGCCCATGTTCCCAACTTTTGGAGAGTTTGCAAGGTCGCCAGGGATGGTCTTTAAAGATGAAGTTGCTCACCCCATTCTTGATCACATAACTGAACCTATATTTTCACAACCTGAGGCAGAAAAATTGTATGATTGTTGGAGACTTAGGAGAAAAGCATATGGGAGACGGTTCAATTGCTTTGCAGAAGGTGATTTATCATTGGATATACCTTCTTCTGAAACCCAAGGTGAAGAACAACAAGAAGTCAATGAAGAGTCAGGTGGCAATGAAAGTGGAGGTGCTGCAGGTTCGAAGAAGCGAAAGTCTGCGAGTAAAGTCCTGTCATTGGTGAAGAAACAGAAGATTGAAACAAGCAAACCTACCAAAATGCGGAGCAGTCGGTCTGCTGGTTTAGTTTCAGCTAAACAAGCTGATCTCATTTCCAAACCACCCTGTGAAATTGGTTCTACTAAAAAAAAAGACAAGGGGTAAGAAAATTTCGGCTGCAAAAGAAACCACCAACCGTTGAAGATGCAATTGCGAGACCTAGATTTGTATTTCGCAAGAGAGCTTAATCTGCTTCCGAAGATTCCAGTGATTTGTTTATGCCAATTGAAGTTGCATGTCCATCTTTTCATCGAGTTGGTGAAACTGGATTGAGGCCGCCCATCGAAGCTGCACCTGCAAAGGATTCTCTGTTATTTAAGGATGGGAATGATGATGCTAATGATAGAGTAACAGAGGGTTCTAGGAGGGATGTGGCTCAAGGAGGGGAGGATGCAATGAATGTTGAAACTGATGAATACTTAAACAATGAAAGCACTGAGAATGTTGTCAAAGATGATCACTTGGAAGAAGCGGGAAAGAATGTGGGTGGTGCTCAGACTGATGATTTCAGCAAACAAGGGGGACATCCTAGCTGGTTGAAAGATATACAGATGAGGTTAGATAAGCTTGAAGAGTTTCCTCAAAGAGTTTCTAATTTGTCTGCGAGGGTGAAGGTGCTTGAGGAACGTTTGTCAGGATGTTTAAAATAGGTGGCTGTTGTTGATGATCTGCTGAAGAAGGTAGATTCCTTAGAAAATAAGTTTACAATGCAAGAGTCAATGCAGTTTAAGACCCAATCATCCAATGTTGCACCTTGTGACCCAGTGATTTCAAAGGTTGTGAATGAGGTGTTGGAGGAAATTCGGGAAGAGGTACCTACTGAGATTCTAGGTCAACCAATTGGTACAAATGTTTCAGCATATGTGAATGAGGTTATACCTATTACACTTGTTGAAGGGCAGAATTCATTAGATTCATCTTCAAGGCAGGTATTTTCTGTTGACTTAAGGCGTGACTCCGATGTTGATTTGAAGGGTGGGGAACAGTGCTTAGATGATGGCATTTCTGGCGGGTTGGGGAAGGTGGTGGGTGGTCCTGAATTCAAGGTTGCTGGAACTGAAGTTGCTGAAACTAAAGGTGCTGAAACTAAAGTTGTTGAAACCAAGGTTAATGCAACAGAAGATGCTGAAGCCAAAGTTGATGGAATAGAAGATGCTGAAATGGTTGATGTTGAAGCTGCATCAACTCATGGCCAAGTAGTCAAAGATGGTGTTGAACCTGCATATCTTGAAAGTGAAGGTGGTGCTGATGCAACAAAAGATGCTGCAAGCAAAGATGCTGCTGGTGACTTAATGACCCCACCCCCTGGAAAAACAATACATTTAAGTGATGGCGAAGGTGATGATGACAACTTCGTGAAGAAGCCACGCACTCAGTGGGATACAATTTCCAAAGATCCTAAATGTGTGCAAGAAATTGAGGATTTCAGGCGTTCAAAGCGTCTTCCAAAAGCAAGTAGTTTTCTGTTGAGCCCGTTTGTTGCTGAAAAGGTAAGGATCCCGAAGCATGTTGAAAAAAAATCATTGCTCAGCAAGGTTGATCATGACTTCATGTATCAATGTGTTGAAGGCTCAAGGTATATCCATCTTAAATTTTCATGTGTGTTTTCGAGTGCTCTAGCAATATATATATATATATATATATATATATATATATATATATATATATATATATATATATATATATATATATATATATATATATATATATATATATATATATATATATATATATATATATATATTCTGACCTAATTTTTTAATCTTGTAATAATATGTGCAGGGATTTTTCAGTACTTTTAATGGGAGCTAGAAAAGAGAAGTCATTTTTTAGAAAAATTGTTAGGAATGATGGTTGGCTTGATATAGATGTAAGTATGCTGAAACTGTTTTTCTTTTCAGCATCTTTTCGAGTAAATGTAACTATGTATGTATTTCTGTTAGTATGATTTGTTTTAAACAAATACCTTACACTGTTTACTGTTTCAGCACCTTGAAGCTGGACTGGTTCACATGAGGAAGAGAGTCAGTGAGGATCCTAGCAGCTTTGAAGGCATTGTCGTGATGGATCCTATTTTTCATCAGAAATATCTTCCAGAATGCACGTCATCTTACGAAGAAACAACCCCTGTTGAACAATTCACTGCTAGCTACTTCCTGGGCTTATATCCTAGCGATTATCCCAAGAGTTGGGAGTCTGCAACAAAGGTCTACACCCCATTCAACATAAACAATGAGCACTGGGTTGCATTGGAGATAAATCTTGTTGAAAAGGTTATAAATGCATATGACTTCAACCACTACATTGTGTCTGCTGAAAAGCTTGTTGATCATCTGCGCGTGATGGCTGAGTGGTTGCCAATTCACTTGGATAAGGCTGGTATGATCCCAAATTTTCAACCATCTACATTCCACATTAACAAGGTCCCTGATCTAGTGCACGATACAACTGGGTATGGAAACCTACATTTATAATGTTTTTAAAGTCATTTAGAAGCATTTTGTTGTTGTACTTGTTATCAATATATTTTGTTTCATTTTTTGCAGCGCATCTTGTGGGGTGTTTGTACTGAAAGGAATCGAAGCACTGGTGTTTGGGGGAGATGTCAGGAAGTTTACCAATGAAAGAATCTTTCGATACCGAGAACTCATGGTCTCAGACTTGATTCAAGAGAAACGGAGCTTTAAATTCTAGTTAATAGCATCTTGTTTGTAACACCATCTATCAGATTTAGAGATTTCAAGACATTCTAATGTAGTTGTAGTTTAGATGTATTTCCGTGGAATATTCTGGACAACTGATGGTCTTTGTAGCATATTGGATGCATTTTCAGTGGCACTCTTTGAAGCCAGTGAAATTGACATTTATCTAATGTTTTAATGTAAATTGTGCTAGCATTCCTGTTTAAGCATTGTTTTCAGCAAGTTTGTTTCAGCAAATATTTCCGCAAATATTTCAGCAAATACTTCACCATATCTGTTTGTTGAAATAGTTTATAAGTTAACCAAAAATCAAAATCATCATTATTTGTCTATATCTATCTGGTGTTGAGCTTAATAAATAGACATTTAGTTAATGGTATAATGTAAATTGTTCAGTTTTCCTATTTCAGCAGGTTATGTTTTCAGTATTCTGTTCAAGTTGACACCAACATACAATGTTAAGTTGCCATATTTTAGAGAAACACAGAAATATAATCTCCAAAGAGGGGACTTATTGCGTTTGTTAAGGTGCCATATTTCGTTCAAGTTATGTTTTCAGCATTTTGTGCCAGGACGTTGTTTTCAGCACATTTTTCATGCTAAAAACAAAGAGGATTGTCTAGATCAATGCTTCAGCATAGCAATAAATGGTAACCATAATGAACTAAAAATAATACGATATAGTAAAGCAATGACACAGAGTACAACTGATTAAAAAAAACACAAAGCATCTCATAAAAATCATATCAGATTGCTGAAACAGTGTAAAACTGAACTAAAAATTAAAATCATCATATTTTTTCTGTAGCCAGCTGGTGTTGAGCTTTTGAATTCTTCCCATGCTCCCTTTGAAGCCATTCCTTACTGTATTTTGCTCTTCTCACAAACTCTCCTTTGGAAATTTTCCTTTTACAAGGAGGTCGACCACATCTTTTCCTTACATTGGGGTAGGGTTGCTCAAAATGTGGCCCGGCCCGAAAACCGACCCATAACCGAACCGAAAAACTCGGTTTCGGGCCGGCCCGACATGTAACGGTTCGGGCTTCGGTTTGCAAAAATCTGAAATTCGATTTCGGGCCAAAAACCGTAACCTAACCGAAATTTCCGAAAAAACCATTTTCTAAAATTAAAAAAAAAACCCTAGTTTCCACTCCACTCCTTTAGGCTTTTAGCCCGTGTCCCGCACTCACTCCTCCTCCTCGTCAAACCCGCATCTGAGCAGCAAGAAGAAACCTTTCCGCCGCCCGTTCGCCATGGTTGCTAGCCGGCTGCTTTTCCCTCCATCTTCTCTCTCACTCTTGTCCCTCCCCTCTCATCTCCTTTCTCTCCCGCTCCTCGGCAACATTGAACTCACAGTTCCAGATCCCGTCTCCCTCTCTCGTTCGGCACTACGGCGTTCCCTTGCCCAGCCGCTCCAGATCCCGTCTCCCTCTCTCGCTCGGCTTCCTCTCGCTCGGCTCCCGCTCCAGATCCCGTCTCCCTCTCTCGCAGTCCACAGCCACCTCCAAATGCATGTGGTTCGATTTCATTTTTTAATTTTAATTTTTGGGAAATCAGTATCAATTAATAGGTGAATTGGGTAATTGATTGAGGAGAGGGAATAACTAAAAGGCTGAGATGAGATGTTGGTGTTGGGTAACACCTAGCGCAGGAGGAGAAAGGTTTTATGGAGAGAGAGGGATGTTTGCAGTGCAGTGAGCAAAGGCAACTCCTGGTGGTGGAGAGGGGAGAGGGGAGAGGGGGTGCATTTAAAACGCAAGTTCCAGAATAGCAGCTTCTGTCATTTTCCTCTATCCTCTTCATCGAAACACCACAGGGAGTTTCGGTTATTTCGGTTTTTTCGGGCCAAAAACCGAAAAAACCATATCCGAATTTTCGGTTTTTGGTTCGGGCTTCGGGCCGCCCCTCCCAAAAAATCGGGCCATCGGTTTTGGCCCGACCCGTTTAAGTCGGTTCGGTTCGGTTCGGGCCCGGCCCGTTGAGCAACCCTGCATTGGGGGGGGGGGTAACATTTAATCTGTTTAATATATTCAGGAAGGTTTATTTCATCATCAGGGAGGACTGGATATATGGTTTCAGCATGTGCTAAAATCCAAGCTTCATTTGTGTAGAAACTAGCAACAAAATGTGACACATCAAGTCTTTTAGTCACTATTGCTGACAGAGCATGTACGCATGGGATTTTTTGGATGTCAAACACCCTACAGGTGCATTTTTTTGCTGAAAGATCAACAACAGTCCGCGTACTTTCTCCAGTAACTTCAAAGACAGACTCATTCAAGTGCTTTACAGTGTATGCACTGACATCCTTTTGCAATTCTTGGATCATTTTCATTATTGCAGGGGCAACTCTCTGTGTATTCAGTGCTGCAGACTGCCTTCTCTCTTGAGACCACTCTGTGAACTTATCTCTAAAAAATTCCAACAGTGCAACAATGGGCAAATTTTTTTTACCACTCAAAACAGAGTTTACGCTTTCAACGTTGTTGGATGTCATCATGTTATACCAATTACCCTTTGCATATGCTCTTGCCCACCTCTCCAGCCCCGCGGATATCAAATAGGTTGCTAGGCTTGGGCATTCTTCTTTTATATGGTCAAATTGGTGGGCAAAATCACCAACAGTGTAGGTTTCAGCAGCCTGTTGGAACATGTCTGCAAGATGCCTTTTCTTGAAAGTTGCTTGGATGTTCTGCTTCAAACGCCACATCCATACGCAATGGGTAGCATTAGGGTATATCTTTTTGATAGCCTTAGCAATGTTGGAATGCCTATCAGAAACAAACACCAAATCATTTGTAGGTTGTATAACTTTATTGAGTTGCTGAAAAAACCACTCCCAAGATGCATTATTTTCTGTGTCAACAATCTCAATAGCTAGCGGGTATAATTTCATATTTGCATCTTGGGTAACTGCTCTAAGCAATGTACCCTTATATTCCCCTGTTAAGAATGTGCCATCTACTACAACAACCTACAAATAAGACAGGAACAATTTAAATGCTGAAATCATCATAATTTTGCTAAATTATAAATGATTATGCATATATACATACCTTTTTTAAGATGGGGAATGCTCTAATGGATTGTCCATAAGACAGGAACATGTATTCGAACCTTTCAGCACTGTCTCTTTTAATGAGAGCTACTGTTCCTGGATTTTTCTCCATAGAATGTGACAATATGACGGCAAGGCAGCAAAATTTGATTCCGGTGACCCTTTTTCTCTCACTTGTGCTATTCGTGCTGCATTCCATGCCTTCCAATAAGTAATTGAGATCTTGTGGTCCGTTCTCATCTTATCAATAATTTGTTTTGGGTTGTATCCACTGTCGAAAACACATAAATTAGTAAATGATTGCTAAAACTATCAATACGCTGAAACAGATTGATAAAACTATGAATGATCTAACAGTGATTGACTAAACTGATTTATTAAATTGATTTATTGTTTGCTTAAAATAACAATAAATATAGTGCTGAAATGAAAGCTGAAATTAATATGATAAAAAAAAACAAAAAACAAATATGCTGAAATTAACTGCTGAAACAGTATACACCTTGATTGTATGAGGCTGGCAATAACATTGGATGGTGCATGCCTGCAGTGTCTTGTTCTTATATCCCATGTGCATGTGTGTATATCTCTATACAATATCACCTCATGACAAATAGCTGAAATTCTCTTTGTATGCAATTTCCAATCACAATTTCTGTCTATGCATATTGCTCTATAATATTTTGGTGTTGATTTTTTAACCTCAAATCCAAATATGTTCGTCATAGACATAATGTATAGAGCATCCTTTACTGCCTGTCTAGATTCAAGTGTTTTTCCAACATACACAACCCTTGGGCATTGAGTGACACGGTTGACAATACTGTCCGTGATAGAGCTTCCAACACCCATTTCATCAACCGTGTTCCCTTTTCTTTTCATCATGGCATAGCGCTCATTCCAATACCCATCATTGGAGTTATCTGAAAATGATTCACTGTTTTCAGCATTAGAGGAATATGAAAATCTGTCAGCATCCATATCGTCTTGTGGCACATCCTGAATCTCATCAAAAATAGAGATATTTTCTATTATATCCATATTGCTGCTATATCTGTCATCAGTTTCAGCAAGCTCGGCAGTTTCAGCAAGCTCAGTAGTAAGTGTATTTATGGTAGAAGCATCTTCGCGAATTTGAAATTCATGGACAACAATATCCAATGGCAAGGTGTTGGTGACACACAACTCTACAGCAAAATTCACTCCATCTAGCTTACTCAACAATAAGAATTCTTTTAAATCAGCATCAGAATCTGCCTTAAGCGGTGCTTTCAATGTCTTGAAGGGGTGCAAATGGCTGAATTCCAATTCAACTGATTCATCAACATTGAATCTGCTGTAAACCTTGTCCCTCAAGGTTAATAAAGTGATTGAATCTAGCACAAAAGCTTTTGAAGTAGTGTTTCCATCGAGCAGTAATCCTGTTTCAACAACTCTCCACTTTCCCCCATACACAATAGTTAAAATGTTTGATGACATTCCTATCCCTGCAATTCATTGTTTGACAGTATTAAAGTACTTGAAATATAATTTGAATGCATTTCCGCAAAAAAACGAACATCGCAACAAAAAACAGAGTTGCTGAAACAATTCAAAAACAGATAACTGCAATCCACATGACATCAATATTCGATAGTTTCAGCAATCAAAAATGATAGTTTCATTCCACATGCTAATGTTATATAGAAAATCGAAACACATACATGCAGAAACACTTTTAGTAGCAATAAAAAAACCGAAAATCTATTAGTTTCAGCAGATCTGGTAGTGCAAAATCAAAATAATTTCATAGAAACTTTGCGCCTTCACATCAACAATCATAATCAATTGATAGAAAGTATTGAACTATAAGCGATCACAACAGAAACAATATAAACGATCACAACAGATCTGTTGCAACGTTACTTGTAGCAGAAAAATCGAAAATCCGTGTTTCAGCAAACCGAAAATCTGTTAGTTTCAACGATCACAACAGATCTGTAATGAATCAATAGCATAATCAAAAGTTCGAAGAACATTGCTGAAGAAATGTCCAAAATTACAGCAAAAAACGAGCGATAATGCTTACTTTGTTGATATGCATACGTAGTTGAAGCAATTCAGCAATATATTTTTTGATTGAGCAACAGATCGATTGTTTATAGCAGATAGATTGATTGATAGGCAAAAACGATCAATTTACAGCAAGAAGGATGAAGAGGAGGATGATTGTGTGGCAATTTTTTCGGTGGGTTTTGGTTTCAGCATATTGAAAAAATCGGTGGACAAATCCCAAATATGGAGAGGTTGGGAGACACATTCCTAATATAGTCTAAAATTTTGGCCTATATGGTAAACGCCCCAAACCAATACAGGAAATAGTGACGGCAAAAAGAGAAGGAGCAGCGACAGTGCTGCGGGTGTGCAGCGCCCGCCGCTCGGCTTGCTGCGGCCGCCACCAGTGGCGGATTCGAGCGAAGCGACGGTCTTCTTTCTTCCTTATGCGACGGTGTCCTGGCCTCTGGTTTTTACGACGGTTTTTTGCAGCTTAGGGTTTTCTTTGTGTTTTTGGGATTGTGTTTGGGATTAGGGTTTGGATCTTTGATGGATGAAACAACAAGAACATCAATTTGATTGCAAAGGTTTTGGGTTGGGAGATTGAAGAACCTAAAGGCACAACACAAAATCACACAATAATAGATTCTTTGAGATGCTTCAAACTAATTAGATTATTAAACAAAGTATCGAAAAGTAAAGAAATACAAGTGCAAGAGTTACTAACTCTAAATAATGTAAAGATGAATGCTTTTTTTTTTGTACTCGATTTTTTTTACCTACTGTCGCAGAAACTGACCTACTGGAATGGTGACAGAAATAAAAAAAATAAAATAAAAACAAGCTACGATGATCTAAAAGTAAGCGAAATTAAAGAAAATAAGGTAAATAGGCTAACAATATGGAAAAGTAGGGTTCTTTAGTGGTGCAAGTTCATGACAATACTAATCCAAGAATCACATTCATAGGCATGATAGGTAGCAACATGGAATAAAGATCAAAACTATAGCTTGCAAACCAAAAACTCAATATCTTCCAAATTATAGATCCAAACATGAAAATTACTCAAATAAAAGTGCCAATTTTTATGGTTGAATAAAGATAATAAATTTGATGCAGCGGTATGGTGAGAAAAATAGACACGAAAATAATCACTCAAAATAAAGAATCAAGAGAGTAAAGAACTTGCATACACCTGAGAAAAATAGGCACGAAAATAATTACTCAAAATAAGGGCTCGTTTGGAAAGAGTATATAGATATATAATATAGGCTATGGGTATGGGTATGAGATATAGATATCAAGCTATGGGTATTGGGTATGGGTATAGGATTGATATCTATATCTTATATTTGCTGTTTGGAAAGGGTATATAGATATTAGAATTTAAAAAAAAAAATGTAATAAGAATGAACCTAAAATCTTATAGCATTTGTTCGCATAAACTTATAGGATTGTAAGGAAATAGTCGAATAGAAGATCTCCAGCCAGCAAATTGTAAGTCTATAATCATCCAATATTTCTGGATTTGCCAATTGTCTAATCTGAATGGAGACACTATTTCCGAAGGATAGGTGTTTGTAACGGGACTGGTGTTTCCCTATTTCATATTTTCTTGCACTCCTAATTCAGAAATCATCAAGGAATTGAAAGCAAAAGCCGGGAATAGAAAAGTAGAAAACTGTTACCAGGTTTATCTAGAAATGGCCTCCCCAAACAAAATCTTTCATGTATTGAAATCATTTTCTCAATTTGTACTTACTGCAGTCTGCAAAGACAGATTCATTAGTTCCAAGTTCACCTGCAACCAACTGATTTAAATTTCCTTCAGAAAGAACTCTGATCTATTCTAATCAAAAGTCCCGCCGGTCAATTGAACAGATGCAATTTGGATGCAATCGAACAAATGCAATGGCAAACAAGGAAGGAAATTTTCGAACGGATATAATCGAACAAATGCTATAGAGAAGAAGAAGAAGGATGAGAAGAAGGAGGAGAAGAACCTTCGCTCGACGTCTCTCCATATAGCCCCCAATTTTTGGGGGTATCCAAAAGTGGAAAAAACCCTAGAATTAGTATATTGGATTGATATCCATATACCTATTTGGATAAATATACCAAACATGGTATATAGATATGGTACCTTCTGTACCTATAGCATATATCTATATACTCATCTCAAACAAGCCCTAAATGTTCGAGATGAATTACGTTGTAATTAAAGACTTCAAAATAACCGGTCCGAATCCGCTCTTAACGTTATTATCCGTGATATATCTCATAAATTAATATAAATTTAATTGAGAAAAAAATATTTTTTTAAATCTATAAACACTAGAAGCTTTTTTTTGATCAATTATAAACACTAGAAGCTAAAGCATTATAATAATTGATGTTCATTGTCTATTTTTATAATATTTTGTCCTCTTATAAAAGGATACTCTATGACTGGTATATAAATCCTAAGAAGCTAAAACATTAAAATATACATGAAATATATATATATATATATATATATATATATATATATATATATATATATATATATATATATATATATATATATATATATATATATATATATATATATATATATATTTTATGTTTAAACCGCTTAGGTGTAATAGGGAATGTGTATATTTTTATAATATTTTATTTCTCTTATAAAAGGATACTCTATGACTAGGTGTATAAACCCTAAGAAGCTAAAACATTAAAATATAAATACAATATATATATATATATATATGTGTGTGTGTGTGTGTGTGTGTGTGTGTGTGTGTGTGTGTGTGTGTGTGTGTGTGTGTGCGTGTGTGTGTGTGTGTGTGTGTGTGTGTATATGTGTGTGTGTGTGTGTGTGTATATATATATATATAGGGGGTGGTTCCCTTGTGCACACCTCTTAGGATATATTTTGTGCACAATTATGAGCCATTGATCTCATAGGAATGGATGGCTAATAAGGGACCACGTGTACGGGTAATTTAAAAAAAAATAAAAATTGAATTGTGCAAACATCCACCCAAATGGTCGGAGAGAGTGAGCGCGTGAGTCCTGGGTAGTTAAAAGAAGACCACTTTCTCTTCTTCCTTGCGTGTACAGTACAATCGGTACGGTGTGCCCTCTCCCACAATCTTCGAAGCTTCACCGGCAAGGACCTTCGGCTTGGCATTTTAGGCGGCGATTCGAAGATAAAAGTAGCGGCTTTGAGTGGGCTGCACACGGACAAGAATCGGCGGAGGCAAGGCGATCGCCGGTAATCCGATTCCGAGTTCGCATAGAGGCAGGGCGGTGGTTGGGGGTCCGATTGGAGTCATCTAACACCGGTTGCTCAAAGGTTGAAGAAAGGGACTCCATTAATAGATAAGCATAAACCTTTTCTACATATTTGGGCTCGATTTGGATTTTTTGCAGAGAAAAGTGATGATTAATGCATTTAGCCTATATTATTCAGAGAAAATTTGTGCCGAAGGTACAAATTTTCGCCCTAATTTGAGGTTTGTCCTAGCTTTTGTAAAAATTAGTGGAATGTCCATCCTCCTAAATTAAAATTAAAATATGAAATAAAAATAAAAAATAAAATTGAACCCAATCCCTAATGTGAATCTGATCCTTCTCGTTTCATCCTCTTCCTCCTCGCTCCTCCATCAGACCTCTCTCTGTTACTTCAGATCTCTCTGCACTCCATCGATTCTCCGGCGTTCCCAACATCAAGAGGCTCGCCGACGTCGCCTTGTTCATGGCCAAGACCGTCGAGCAGAGCTATCGCAAACCCGACAAGCCTCGGTTCTCCAGCGACGATGACTCCGTTTAGCTATCACCAGAAGCCGGTCGTCGCGATCTCCACCTTCTCCGGCGTCTTCCACCTCCTCTGCCCCAACCATTCCAGCGAGCTTGGAGCCGGCTCTGCCGAATTCCTCTTGTTGACGTCCTGATTCTCGGTCAGATCTGCATAGCAGGGGGACGACATCTTCTGTCGTCAATTCTTCATTCATCTTCTTCTGTTGTGATTGAATATAGATGGGGATTCTCAATCTGAACCGGTTTGGCCGCCTCTCGCAACCAAGTTTTGAGATCTGGCCTCCAATCAGCACTATCAGGTATTTCTTTTAATTAATTGAATTGCTGCTACTATGATTTGAATGTGAGGAATTACTCCTACCTAGAATTGAATTGAATTCGGTCAAAATACTGCAGTAGTAATTCAACTAATTGAATTGAATTGTTGCTACTATGATTTATGCTTCATTGCATTCAAATTGAAAATGGATAAATTCACATTCGCCACTGCGTTTCTATGATTGCTTGCTGATTGTGGTTCAATTCAATTCAGGTCTATGAAATTGGGAACAAACTGATCAAAAAATATGTCTTAATTTCTAGTGATTTTAATGCACTCATGAATAGATTTTGACAGGTCAAACTGATGAAAAAATATGTATGTCTCAATCTGTTTTTAATGTACAGACTGGTGAATAAGTTTAAAACTAAAGGATGAAAGAAAAATTGATGAAGAAGATCTAATAATTAAAATATTTGATGCTGACATCTAAGAATTAGAACATTGCATCTGTTCGATTCCCTGTAATTTTGCATTTGCTCGATTCCAAATATGAACTATTTCAAGTACTAAACATCTAGTTATTGTAGTTGTGAAGCTTAATCTCTCTTTCTGATGCTTAATCTCTTTTTTTTTCTGATTTTACTGGTGTTGCAAACATCTAGCTGACATCTCCAATATAAGATTATTTTTGTGTAATTAAGTAGACCATTTTCAATATAAGATTATCAGCTACATATATATGAGATTCAGAAATATATGTGCTGACACGGAGTGAATATGTGCTGACATGTGCTATTTTAGTTCAATTCAAGTAGATGTATAGGTTATTTTTTATTTCTAATTGTGTGACATGATCTCTTGTGCAAATATACTTGTTGATATGGGTTTTGTACACTAGATGAATGAGTTTTTAAATTATTAAAAATTATGTCAGCAAGCTTAATTCGAAACTAGAGATGCTTGCCTAGTATGCGGTCTCGGTAGAAGTGATATCAAGCATTCGGTGTCAGATTCTCTATTATGATACCTTTCCGGATAGGGAATCGCGCCACGGTTCAAACTCACCGCTATGCCGTGACCTATGGTCTTTTTCGTCCATCGGAGATCATTTCAGTGTCTAAAATTGAGTTTTTATGTTTTTTTCGACAATATCAACAATTTTGTTATCTTATTTTTATTGCTTAACAACTAGGGTTTGGTTCCACTTTCTGAGACATCAAATGGGAATGTAAGCCTTACCTGTTTATGTGAATCATTATATTCTCCAATATTGTTTAATCTTTGTTGCATCCGTTAGATAACCTAAAACAGAGCTTGCTAGTGTTTCTAGTAATTCTGGCAAGTTACTTTCACACTTTAAATTAGCAAGACACTTAAATACTCAATTTATGATCAAATAACTTTGACTTCCACATCTGTCTTCCTCGCCCTCCCTCCCTCACTATTCGTTTGAAGTTTTAACTCTTCTGTTGAGGTGTCTTGTGCCTTTGTGACAATTTAGAAGTTTATATGCTTAATGACCTATGCTTAGCTATAAAGGTTCTCATAATTGTTGCTGGTTATTCATGGCATTTTCTGTTGGTAACTGTTCTTTATTTTGGTCTTTACAGATACAACTTGTTTTAGGTTCAGAGTCATCTATTGCAGTTGGATGGCAGAAGATTGAGAAGAAGCAAGAAAAAATGTCAGTTGTTGGAGAAATAAAGGTATGCTTACCTTAGCCTTTAAGGAAGACCAATTAACAGGACATAGATGGGATTGCGTGAATTCATGGCTTTGCTTCATAGGAAAGGGTTTTATAGGTTACTGCCTCAATGTTCTGATATCATGTCAATATAAGTTACTACTCAGTTGGGTTCTCTTGTTCAGCTATACAACTTGGGTGCTTTTTGACATTGTGATAAGTTGCTTTTCTGACACTGATATTTGTTTCTTTATTCATTTTGTGGTTTCCTGGATGATTATTTACTCTTTCAATATACTTATATTTCATACCTGAAAACAACCGTTTTGTAAAGAAAGCTTATCTGTTAGACCTTTGTAATGAGTCTAATGACATAATACATTAATCTATATCATAAGATGCATTTCCCTTGAACTTTAAGCCAATTGATCAACAATCTGCTAGAATTGTGACCTTATGCAGATTGAAGATTAATGGTTGTTTGGTCTATTTCTCTAATGTCGTACAATTATTTCATATCATCATATTTGAAAATTTTGACAGGCTTTTTTCATGTTGTACAATAAGTTCATTCATTCTGTAGTTTTTCTAAAAGTTTTTATAGGTTCTAAATGTTTTGATATCTAACATACATATGCCTCTCTTGCAGTTTGGCATAGGGGTTGTAGGGGCACAAGCCCATTGCATGCGCCGGTTCTCCTCAAAATCACATGGCTGAATTTCTGGAAAGATTGGAAGGTAGATTGGAAATCTCAAAAGATTTTATTAGTTATTTGTAGAGAGTTTCCATGTTACTTGGGATGTGTTGCCATTCTTGTACATTAAGTGCCCATTACTCAGGGGAAAAAAAAATTATCATGATGCCCAAACTATCATAGGAAATATCAAATTTTATCATGATGCCCAAACTATCATAGGAGTTGGTATATCATCATGTCTTTTAAATCTTTAATAAGATTTCACGGAAACTAGAATATATTGAAGTTAATAACTTACTAGATCAGCAACTGCTTTACAGTTGGACCTTAAACTTATCCTCACTATGCCATGGCTTGCATAACAGATTGTTATATGTGCATATCATAAAGTTATATTTGCATAACAAATTGTTATATTTGCATAACGTAAACTTCTTATTTTTCACTTTTTTTTAATTACCTTCCTCTTTTATCTTTTTTCTTTTTTTTGGTTATGTGAGAACATAGCAAGGTTTTGTGATCTGTTTTGCTAGTTATGCTATATTTATCCCATTCTCCCTATGAAGTATGAATTATCTTGCTAGTTATGCTATGTTTTATATTGATTTGACATTTATTGTTCACATGTTATTGCTCTTGCTAAAAGCTACTGATATACTATAGAATTTGTTAACTATATGTTGATTTGAAAATAGATAAACAGAAAGAAAAGATACGTGTGCTGACATGATCTCTTTTTGTGCAATTCAAGTTGATGTGTATGTTTTTTTTATATTTCTAATTGTGTGCTGACATTGTCTCTTTTTGTGCAATTCAAGTTGATGTATAAGTTCTTTTTTATTTCTAATTGTGTGCTAACATGACCTCTTTTCGAGCAAATGTGTACTGTTTATTAGGAGTTCCTACTTTTTTTTCTCCTTTTTTGGTTGTGGCGTGAACATAACTCTTATTTGTTTATTTGAACGTTATGTTATAATATAATTAAAAGCCTTTTTGCTCAATGGTAGAGCGATGTGCTTATGCGCAAATACGTAGGTTCGAATCCCGCATAGGCTAAAATTTATAATAATTCTAGTAATTTACAAAATTTTCTGATAATTGTTCAAAAATAAGATATATTAATGCAATTTTCTAGTAATTTGTAATTGCATATTATACTTTTACATTTGCATATCATCAATTTATATTTGCATATTTTAATCTTATATTTGCATATCATCAATTTATAATTGCATATTATACTTTTACATTTGCACAACATCAATTTATATTTGCATATTATAATCATACATTTTCACAACATCAATTTGTATTTCCCCAACTTATTTTTATTTACTAAAAATTAAAATCTAGGTATTAGATATCAATAATCTTATATATGTAAAACGTGAATTAATTTATGCATATTTTAATCTTATATTTGCATATCATCAATTTATAATTGCATATCATACTTTTAAATTTGCATACTTTTACATTTGCTTTTATATGATTAGTTTATTCTTTTATATGATTTGTCACATTATTTGCTTCAAATTAAGAGGTACAAACAGATTGTTATTTGTGCATATCATAAAGTTATATTTGCATAACAATAACTTGTATGTTGACATTTAAGCTTAAATGTTGACATTTAGTTTAAATGTTGACATTTTAGCATAAATGTTGACATTTAGCCGTTGATGGGCAAAAACTTTATCTTTTACCATTTCTTTTATTAGATGATTATAGAAGTTTGATATTCCCATCTCATGTAATATGATATCAATTTTGGGAATGATTTTATTTGTAAACTTTATCTTTTATTAAATGTTGACATTTAGCTTAAATGTTGACATTAGTCGTTGATGTGCAAAAGTTCTATCTTTTACCATTTCTTTTATTAGATGATTATAGAAGTTTGATATTCTCATCTCATGTAATATGATATCAATTTTGAAAATGATCTTATTTGTAAACTTTATCTTTTATTAAATGTTGACATTTAGCTTAAATGTTGACATTTAGCAGCTGATGTGCAAAAGCTTTATCTTTTACCATTTCTTTTATTAGATGATTATAGAAGTTTGATATTCTCATCTCATGTAATATGATATCAATTTTGGGAATGATCTTATTTGTAAACTTTATCTTTTATTAAATGTTGACATTTAGCTTAAATGTTGACATTTAGCCGTTGATGTGCAAAAGTTCCATCTTTTACCATTTCTTTTATTAGATGATTATAGAAGTTTTATATTCTCATATCATGTAATATGATATCAATTTTGGTAATGATCTTATTTGTAAACTTTATCTTTTATTAAATGTTGACATTTAGCTTAAATGTTGACATTTAGCCGTTGATGTGCAAAAGCTTTATCTTTTACCATTTCTTTTATTAGATAATTATAGAAGTTTGATATTCTCATCTCATGTAATATGATATAAATTTTGAGAATGATCTTATTTGTAAACTTTATCTTTTATTAAATGTTGACATTTAGCTTAAATGTTGACATTTAGCCTAAATGTTGACATTTAGCCTAAATGTTGACATTTAGTCGTTGATGTGCAAAAGCTTTATCTTTTACCATTTCTTTTATTAGAGGATTGTAGAAGTTTGAGCTTATTATCTCATGTAATATGATATCAATTTTGAGAATGATCTTATTTGTAAACTTTATCTTTTATTAAATGTTGACATTTAGCTTAAATGCTGACATTTAGCTTAAATGTTGACATTTAGCCGTTGATGTGCAAAAGCTTTATCTTTTACCATTTCTTTTATTAGAAGATTGTAGAAGTTTGAGCTTATCAGCGTCAGCATCTCCGATGTCGGCGTCAGCCGACATCATCGTCAGCGCTGACACGAAAAATGTTAATGGTGTTCGCAATGTTAATGGTGACAGTGTCAGTAGTGTCAACAATATCAATGCTTACACGAATAAAAGAAGCGCTGACACAAAAAAAAAAGCATCTTCGACGTCGGCGTCAACAGCGTCCGCAACATCGATGTCAGCATCAGCAGCGTCAACATCGGAGATGTTGACGTAAGCAACATCAACATCAGTGTCAGCATCTCCGTTGTCAACGTTAGCAGTGTCAAGCTGTCATCATCTTTGATGCTGACATCAGCAACATTAGCATCAATGTCAGCATCTTCGATGTCGGCATCAGCAATGTCAACGTCAGTGCTGCTGACACGGAAAAAAGCATTTTCGACGTCGGCGTCAGCATCTCCGATGCCAGTGTCAACGGTGTCAAGAATGTCGGTGTCAACAACATCACCGATGTCGGCGTCAGCCGACATCTCCGATGTCAGCGTCAGCAGCATCAACATCTCGAATGTCGGGGTCGACAATGTCAGTGTCAGTGCTAACACGAAAAAAAGAAGCGTTGACACGAAAAACGCATCCCTAACGTCCGCGTCAATAGCTTCGGCAGCATCGATGTCGGCGCCAGCCGACATCTTCGATGTTGACGTCGGCAACGTAAGTGTCAGCATCTTCGATGTCGGTATCAGCAATGTCAACGTCAGTGCTTCTGACACGGAAAAAAGCATCTTCGACGTCGACGTTAGCCGACATTAGCGTCAGCATCTCCGATGTCGGCGTTAGCCGACATCATCGTCAGCCAACATGAGCGTCAGCATCTCCGATGTCGGCGTCAGCCGATATTAACGTCAACGCTGATACGAAAAATGTTAGTGGTGTTCGCAATGTTAGTGGTGACAGTGTCAGCAGTGCCAGCAATGTCAACAATGTCAGTGTCAACGGTGTCAGGAATGTCGGTGTCAGCAACATCAACGTTGACATTAATGCAATTTTAAAGCCTCTTAGGTCAATCAATGGTAGAGCGATGTGCTTATGTGCAAATAAGATATATTAATGCAATTTTAAAATACAAATGCATGTGCATATTCTTCCCATAAGGTTGTTTAAGCTTGCATAACATAATATTATATTTGCATATCATAATATTATATTTGCATAACATCGGGTTATAGTTGCATATCTGAAACTGCTGACATGTAAATTTTTTTTTCAAAAAAAAAAAAAAAAAAAAAAAAAAAAAAAAACTGGACATGCGAGGGGGGGCACTGAGGTGGGGGGGGGGGGGGGGGGGGGGGGAAGGGGGGCGGGGGGGCAAGGGGGATAGACACTTCACCAATTTTTTCAAATTTGTGGACACTCCTCTAATTAGAGCAATTATTTTGGACATTTTTGTGAAACCCCCTATTATTCAACCACTTGAGAGTTTATTTGGGTGATTATTTGGGGTTTTTTTTTACAAGAACTTGTGATTCATCTTATTTGATTGTGGACAATATGAGAGTTTATTTGGATGATTATTGGGGGTTGGATTGGGGTTCTTTTGATTTGAGTTTTTTTTTTTGCGTACCTCGTAAAAATAAGAATTTCACTGAATAATCCACCAATTATCGTTCAATGTACGCGTTAACTCGGTCGATTCAACCGAATAATTCGAAAAATTTACTTATTCACAACAGTTATGCAATTATTCATCGCTTCTGTGTACCTCGTAAAAATAAGAATTCTACTGAATAATCTCTCAATTATTGTTCAATGTGCGCGATAAATCGATTGATTCAACTGTATAATTCTAAAAAAATACTTATTCACGGTTATGCAATTGTTAATTGCTTCTATGTACCTCGTAAAAATAAGAATTCCACGAAATAATTGACCACCTAACCATATCTTTTAGTAGTACATCACAACCGATTTTTTGAATCAAAATAATATTTTGTGTTTATCTCAATCTAAAACTTTATAATAAATAAAAAAAGAAACCCCAAATCCCTAAACAATACTTACGATTTTAATGAATAATACATCATATTTCACCGAATAATGTTTCATATTTCACCGAAACATTTCATAGTTGATGTGTTGCGATAAAAAAAATACCTACTATAAACGAATAGTCATTAGAAATTCACCGAATAATGCTTGTATTCACCGAATAATGTTTCATATGTAAGTGGAAGGAATAAAATTAACAATCTAAGATTTCCCTAAAAAAATTGATAATTATCGTGAATAATCTTTATACATTGCATCACAATTCACAACCGATATTGTTAATAAATTTAATGTTTTATTTTTATCTAAATCTAAATCTTGATAAATAAATAAAATATAGATAAACTACATAATTAAAAGATAAATAAAAAAAATCCCGAAGGCATGGGATTTGAAACGGAAAGATATTGAATCAGCACCACTTTTTTTTTTTTGTCTTGTTTGATGAGGCGATAAGTAGCCTTAAAAAGTAGTTGTCAAAGTGAAAATCTAATACTCTCTCTCAAGCTGGTAGATCGGTTCTAATTCAGGCTAACCTAAACTCTAAAACAAACTATTTAATGCAGTCATTTCTTCTTCCAAAAGGAGTTCTACAAAAGATTGATCAGATCAACAAAAATTTCTTTTGGAATAAAATTCAATCGGATAACTATCATCCTTTAATCAGCTGGGAACATTTGTGTACTCCTAAAAAAGATGCTGGGTTAGGATTTAAATCAGTTGAGCAAATTAATATTGGTATGCAAATGAAACTTCTTTGGAGAATTATGGCTAATCCTGATAATATTTGGTCGAATGTTATTACGGATAAATATCTCTCGACATAATCTCTAATGGAAAAAGTCAGTTTCAAAACTTCTTGGCAGTTTGGCAGGCTTCTTAATGTCAGAGATCTTTTCTCTAAAGGTCTGCTCTGGCTAGTGGGTAATGGAAAAACCATAAATGTATGGTCTGACATTTGGGTAAATGCGCAATATCTTCAAAACTTTCGGAATGATCGTAATCCTAACTTAAAAGTTTGTGATTTATTTACAAATACCAACTCTTGGGATATTGATAAATTAAATAGTATATTCCCCTCTCATATTGTTCATGGTATTACTAATATCCATATTCCGGTAATTGATATTCCAGACAGGTTAATTTGGATTTATAGTAGTAATGGAAAATTCTCTGTTAAATCCACATCTTCTATTTGTAATACAGGGAATACTAAGAAAATTCCAGCAAACTGGATTTGAAAACTTAATATTCCTCCGAATATTAAAAATTTTATTTGGAAAATTATTTTAGATATCTTGCCTACCATGACCCGTTTAAATCGATATATAAATAGAGTTCCTAGTACTTGCTCTGTTTGTAATTCTGATACAGAAGATACAAATCATTTATTGTTTAATTGTCGAATCACAAGATCCCTTATTCAAAATCTGGGTGTTAAGTTGGGAAAATGTTATAATATTCCAAATTTAACAAGTAATGTTTCGGAAAATATTTTAAATACTAGGGCTCTTAATATAGATTTTACAAACTTATGTCATTTATGGCATTCTGTTTGGGAGCTCAGAAATAGAATTATTTTTCGCAATATTTCGAATACAGGTATTATCTATGCTCTAGCTCAAACTATAGACAAAATCTCATGTTGGAATAAAGAGCAGGTAAAAACGAAGTTACCTAAACGTGTTAGACCTCCTGATAAATTGATTTGGAAATTCCCTCTAATAAATGTTATTAAGATCAATGTAGATGCTTCGGTGAAAATTGATACTCAACCGCAGGTTGGTTGTATTGTTAGGAATAATGACGGTCTAGTTCTTCAGATTCATAAATGTAACGTTAGGATGAGTTCGGTCTAACTAGCAGAAGCTTTTGCAGTTTATACAGGTATAAGACTGGCAGCGGAGATGAGAATTCGAAGAGTAATAGTTGAAAGTGATTGTGCAATCATCGTCAATGCCATCAATCAAGTAAACAATATACCATGGGAGGTCGCTCAAATAATCCAAGAGATCCATTCGTTAAGCAAAGATTTTGATAGCGTCACAATTCAGCACTGCTACAGAGAGGCAAATGGTGCAGCTGATTTTCTTGCTAAATCTCAGTTGAATTGTAATTTTATTTTGAGTTCATGTTGTTGTGAGTTCCAGAATATCATCTTGCGAGATGATCATGTATGTCGTTAAGTACATCCAATTTATTGCATACTGTAAAAAAACACCACTTTTATTTTTTCTTTTTGTTTTGGAGCGGGCCCCACTACTCACCAAATACCTCCCTCTCCTTCAGTACACACGCGACCACATATGAGAGTATTGCTTTAATGTTGCGGGTCCCACCTATAATTTATCTTAAAAAAACTCCTTTTAATCTAGGACATCCATCACAATAAGATCATGTAAAGGCTCAGATTTTTAAAATATTAAACTTCGAAAAAGGAAATTAAAATTGAAGTTAAAACAAATTCCGGCCCAATTTTTAAATTTAAAAATCGAATCCGTCTTTCATTTCGGGATTTGAAGGACCAATCGGCGGAAATGTAAATTCCCGACTCAAGACCCCAATTCCGTCATCTTTCTCACATCCTTATCCAAATTCAACATTGGTTCTCACAATTTGAGATTTAATTTTAAATTTCCCATCTCTTTCAATCTTCCCCTAATTAACCCAATACACACATATTACATATACCTTTTTTCTTCCCTTGCTTTGACTTACCAAGAATGGAAATGAGGAGAACCCCTTTCCCATGCTTTGTCGATTGCTGCACTCAAGGAAACCCAAAAATTTGTCTATGAGATCTGAACCTTGAACACATCTTTTCACACAAACACAAAGCCAAACACGGCTTACCTTCCTTCCCAATTGGTTGCCGAGAACCAGGGAGCTCTTAGCTCCTCCATTCCACCGCCTCACCATCTCCATCACCACACATCCGTCACCTGCACCACCGTCTCCCCACCAGTCTTTCCGTCGTCGACCACCGCCACAACCACAACTCCCTTCTCTCGCCCTGTTTTGCCGAGCCAATGAGCCACGCTTCCACCCGCCTCTTCCTCCTCCAACCTCCTTCCTCTCGAGCCAGAGCAGCAACCCCGTTAGACCGAGCCGACGCCGCCAGCAGCAGCAGCCGAGCCTCCCGAATCAGCCCCGGAGCCACCGCCGACGCCGAGCTCTTCTTTCCCTCCCCGGTTTTCCGTTTCACTTCGATAAGATTCGATTCCTCTCGTCCTCTCCTCTTTTACCCTTTATCAGCCAAAGGCTCCGCCTTTAACACCCCGCATCTCTCCCAGGCCTTTTGCTCGAAGAAACAGCCCCGGCGCGCCCGAAGACAGCCTCACGGAGCTCCGCTTCCGGCGTCGAAGGCCCTCGGTGAGCCTTTTCACTTCCTTCTTCTCCCCTTCCCTCTTGTCTCGTGTGTGTGTGTGGGTGGCGAGCTGAGTAGCCGGAGCGAGGCGCCGCCGACGAGCCTCCCCGCTCCTCCTCTTCTTCTCCGGTCGAACGTAGTAGGGCCTCTCCCGGCTCCCTCTGTTTCTTTCTTTCAAGCAGATTAGGGAGGAAGAAGAGGAAATGTGGGCCCTCACCACATCAGCCTCCACCTAAGCCTGTGGGACCCTTCTTTTTTTTAAACATTCCAGCTCGGTTCCATTTAAATGGGAAAGAGATGTGTTGGTCTTTTGGGCCTAATTTGGTTGGGCCGAGTTTCACCTTCAAAATGAGAGAGCAAGAATTGGGCCTATTTTACTTCTTTTCATTCAATTTTAGGGCTTAAGAAAAAGAGTGTTCGATTTGGGGATTTAATAAAAGGAGTGGGTCGCTTTGGTAATTTAAGAAAAAGGATGTCGGTTTTGGGTGATTTCTTGAGGGCTGATTTTATTAAAATGAAGTAAGGTTGGGTTGGTAATTTAAAAGGGATGTTTGGATTAGATGAAAATGATTGAGCTTTTAAAGGAATTAGAAAATATTTTATAAAAGTGTTTAAAAGAAAATGGTGTTAGAAATATTATGTAATATTATTGAGATTGAAATATAAAATGTTGTGTTGAGATTAAAAATATAATATTGTGGTGATTTATTATGCGAGGTTAAATGTTATATGATTATGTTGAAGATATACAATTATATGCTAAGTAAGATTGTGAGATGATAGCATGCCAATTGGCTAAGTATGAATTGGAATTGTCTTAAGTTGATGAGTCGACAAACTATATTGAATATGGTATGAGATGTTGAGATGATAGATTACGAGATAAAGTTGAGATGATGATGTGACGGTAATTGTGTTAAGTTGTGAAGTTGTGTGTGTGATAATTCTATGCTTTGTGTGCCTTAGAGATAGACTCATTCATGTACTTATACTTGTTAGGTGATCATCTGTGATGTGTCGGATTACATATTGCCTGGTTGATTGCCTTTTGCTGTTCTGCGGTACCAGGTAAGTCCCTTCGGAGCTTATTCAGATTGATAGAGAGATACTCCCTACTTTATGTGCATGATATACTAGGTGCTTGCATTCATGATCAGCATGCCATGTAGTATCATGCTAGGTTGCATTGACCATTGAGCATTCTATTTCTTTATGCGTATGTAAACAGAACGGCCGTTATCTGTGAAGTAACTAGAGTCTTTGCTAGGGTTATAGGATGGCCCAGTCTCATCGGGTCTCGTCCTGAGTAAATCGAGTCATGCAACTTCCTTATATTATGGGCTGCCTGCGGGCTTTATTGTGGATACGGGTTGGGCATGCGTGCCGCCCGATTATTATGGAATGCATTCACGAGCTGGCCAGTCTCCGCCCTATCGGAAGGGGGTGGAGGTAGGAGAGGGACATACCATTTGGTATTCTTTGCTGGGGCCCTATCTATTAATATGCACTTGATCTTAGGAGCATCCTAGTGTGTTAATATTCCGCCTTGCATCTAGAAGCATCTTTATTAGGTATAGCGTATATGTGTGCTTAGGGCCGGGATGCAGCAGGTGGGCATCATTCTGATCCCGCTCACCATTAAATTTTTTAGGTATTATTTATGTTCATCCCATTGGTGCTGTTTGCTTATTGCGCGGGTCATTTTGTTCGGCGGAGAGTGAGCGTTGGAGTTATCGACTTCACCAGACTCTGATTATGTTTTTGGATTTACGTTTTAGACTCTGTTTTGACCCGGCTCTGCCGTGGCAACCTCTTGTATTACACTTGATTTCACTATTTGCATGACTGTTGGTTTTCCACGCTTAGACTTACGACAGGTACAGGGGACTTCCCCGGGGATTCCAACGATCCCTTCGAATTTGGGTATGAAATCCCACTTTGAAAACATTAAATTAGGCTTTTAAACCTTCGACCTGTACTCGGGGCGCAAGATCCGAACGAGGGGTTTCATCCCTCGAAACGTAACCCGGGAATCATAATTACGGGCCGTTACAAAGGTGGTATCAGAGCCAGGTTTTGCAATCCGAGTATGATAGGTTGAAGTAGTTTTGAAAATGGCCCAAGGTTTTCAAATTGCTTTCAAGTGGTTTTCAAAATGTTTTCAAGGGGCAAAATGAATTTAATTGGACCTAACCCTAGACCAATCAATTATGAATGGCAATCTCGTGGGGTAGAGACTATGCGATAGGTATCCCTTATGGATGTAGAATTCGGGGAAGGTAGGCAAAATACTAGCTTTCTTTTACATATGGGTTGTGAAGACTCCAAGGACCTCCAGGGTTGGAGTAGCATGGGTTAGGAGACCGCGAGGTATTTGCCCCTCTGGTTAGCCATCCCCTGAAGGGCGGCATAGATCGTCTATGTGCTTGTATGCCTTAAATTCAATTGGGCCTGAGGGCGACCCTCCTTGAAGAGGATCATATTGAATCATTGAGTGCTTCTGTGCTGAGTGATATATTGATTGTTATGTAGAAAGTATGGTTGACCCGAGACGTGGCTTAGTTGGGCGTGGGGTTAGGGCGCGTCGCGGCAGGGGACACCCCCGTCGAGTTGCTGTTGAGAGCGCTGAGGAGCGAGTTTCGCCACCGCGAGCTGATGACCGGGTGCCAGCTTCCTCAAAGACTAGGATTGGGCAGCTAGAGGCAGCGCTTCATGATATTCTGAGCGAGTTACGTGGAGGGGCTCGATCTACGGCGCCGACGCCAAAGGTTCCAGTTCAGCAACCAGCCGAGCCCGTGGTCGATGCGTGCCCTGAGAAGCACATCGATTGGGTCAAGAGGTTTGCTCAGTGTAGTCCGCCGACCTTCGCGGGAGGCGTCGGAGATGACCTGGAGAGATGGCTGCGTGATATGGAGGTGTTATATGACCATGTTGTTGTACCTGTCTCTGAGAGACAGAGACTTGCTGCTGGACTTCTACGGGAGGACGCGAATGCTAGGTGGTTTGGCTGCAAGAAGGAGAGGACCGAGTGGACCTATAACGACTTCAGATCCCTGATGATGAAGGAGTACCGTCCACCAGGGATACAAATGGCTAGGGAGGTATATTTTATGCGCGGCACCTACGACCGGTCGGCTTCTGTATCTGCCATCGTTCGTCAGTTCAAGAGTGAGTTGATATACTACGATCACCTATGTCCATCAGACGAGAGTCGGATTCGTTTGCTGTCGATGAGATTGCCGCCTCCCGTACTTCTGCATGCGTCCAGCTTGGGAGCTGTCAGCTTTGACCAATTTCTGGAGGTTATCCTCATGTACGATCAGCAGAGGATTCTGTGTGAGACTTCCTACTCTACTGTTCGCCCTGAGGCGAAGAGGGCGCGTCCAGCTGACACCCGCGGAGATGACAGATCTAGGAGAGGAGCGTTTATAGGATGATATCACGGAGCTACACAGAGAGCACCCCCAGTTCAGACTGCTTATGGAGAAGATGCTAGAGTGAGGACCTGTCATGGATGTTTCGGGAGGGGCCACTACATTGCTTCTTGCCCAGACCGTTCGACTGTCTGTTACACCTGTGGTACTATGGGGCACCGAGCTGCCACATGCCCTCAGAGTCGTGGAGCTCCAGCTATTGCACAACCACCGAGACTTCCTGCAGCTCCTCAGCCACCACTGTTGACATATCCCCAGGGCCAGGGTCAGGGCCAGGGACGAGGTGACTCTTCCGGTAGAGGCCGAGGCGGAGCTAGAGGAGGTAGAGGTTCTGGACGTGGAGATAGAGGACCATTTAGGTCAGGTCAGGGTCGGGGACCATCTTCTACAGGACCGTCAGGGTCAGGGTATGATCGTGGCCAGAGTTTGGGAGGTCGAGGACTAGGATTAACCCCACCGCCCCGCGTATTTCAGATGCACGCAGATGACCGCTTAGCCCCGACTTCCGCAGGTATGATATTCTTCCATGATGAGTGCCTATCTATCTAGTTTGACACTGGTGCGACTCACTGCTTCATAGCAGAGGCGTGCGTGGCCAGGCTGAGCCTGAGCTGCACGAGTGGTTCACCCCTTACTATTGGTCTGGCGGATGGGGCCAAGGTTAGGATGAGTCGTGAGATTTTAGGGTGTCCCATCCGGATAGGTGAGCGAGAGTGGCCAACCGACCTTATCGTTATGCCATTGAGGATGGATGATCTCATCTTGGGTATGGACTTCATGGACCACTACGGGGCTATCATCAACTTGCGGACGAGAACAGTGTCGATTTAAGCATCCGACGGGACCGAGCACCAGGTTTGGGGGAGCGAACCGAAGAGGAACTGATCACTCATCAGCGTAGTCAGAGCTGCCAGACTTTTAGACCAGGGTTGCGTTGGGTATTGGTGTTACGCTTTAGAGGTGGATCACACGCACCCCAGCATATCAGATGTTCCCGTCGTTAGAGACTTCGTAGATGTGTTTCCGGAGGAGCTGCCAGGACTTCCCCCACCAAGGGAGGTCGACTTCGCGATTGAGTTGGAGCCAGGCACCAGGCCCATCTCGCGAGTCCCTTATCGCATGGCACCGATGGAGATGGCCAAGCTGAAGGCTCAGCTAGAGAAGCTAGCTGAGAAGGGCTACATCCGGCCTAGTGCATCGCCTTGGGGAGCGCCAGTGCTATTCGTCAAGAAGAAGGATGGGTCGCTGAGACTGTGCATCGATTATCGGGAGCTGAACCGGGTGACGGTGAAGAACCGTTATCCTCTTCCTCGAATTGATGATATGATGGATCAGCTGCAGGGCGTCGTGGTCTTCTCGAAGATCAATTTGAGGTCGGGTTATCATCAGCTGAGGGTGAAGCCAGAGGATGTTCCCAAGACCGCTTTTCGGACTCGCTATGGTCACTACGAGTTCGTGGTCATGTCGTTTGGGCTGACCAATGCACCAGCCGCATTCATGGAGCTCATGAACCGAGTGTTCATCGACTTCTTGGATAAATTCGTCGTCGTCTTCATCGATGACTGTTGAACAAAAATGTGCGAATAATTGCAATACATATTTTATTTAATTTTTTAGAATTTGAGTTCGACCCCTTTTGGTTATCCTCTTGATTCGAAGTCGTATCGACACGAAGACCAATGTACGTATCTCTTGGAAGAGAATCAAGCCTTACGTAGTTCAGAATATTAAAACTGATTTAATTCTTAGGTTTTGGTGATTGAACCCGACAAACTTAAGCTTTATGTCGGGTGTCCTACGTACCCGTTTGGAACAGGATCAAATCACCCGTAGTTCTTTTCAGGACAAGTTTAATTTGATTTAAGATGGGCGACTGAATCCAATATATATTGAATTTTAATATCGGACTTCCTACGTAACTCATAAAAGAGCATCAAGTCTTCACGTAGTTCTTTTTTAGAACTAATTTGATTTCTTTTTTGGTTTGACGATTGAACTTGACGAGCTTTAACTTTGTGTTGAGTGGCCTACGTATCCGACAAGTCGGAATCAAATCTTGCGTAGTTCTTTTAAGAATAAATTATTTAATTTGGTTGGACTTTGATCTTGTATTCATTTAAAAGTGAATTTAGAGGTTGACGACTGTACCCGATATATTTTTAGGATTTAATATCAGGTTACCTACGTAGCCGATAAAAGGCGTCAAGTCTTTACGTAGTTCTTTTTAGAAGAACAATTTGATTCGGAAGGAATTTGATTTAGGATTTTGACTCCATTTTCTTTTCCCTCGTTTAGAAGTCAATTTTGGAATTGACCCACTATAATAAACTGGCAATGAAATTTTACGAGTTTAACTTTATGATTTTGTTAAACCCAATTTCTAACTTGTGCCGATTATAATTTGTATGTTTTAAGGGGTGGATTTTGCAATTAAACAAAACAAATGTTTTGTCAAATGCGAATTGCCATTCATATTTGTGGCAAATTTAGCAAAGGGCTTAAGCCCACTTATTTTCGGTATTAGCCCAGGCTGGAAAGCCCACTTTTTTTATTACGTGAATTGAGCCCAATTTGATTTTTTTTCTTTTCAACAGACCAACTCAAGTCTCAACAATACGGAGTACGTGTTTCTTTTTTTTTTCTTCTTGTTCACCGTCTCTTTCCTTTCGCTCCTTCGTTCTCTTGACGACTGCGATCTCCGACCTCAGGCAACCACGCAAAAGAGGGCAGAGCACGGGCGGATCGAAGGCACGAACGAAGTGAGTACGGCTTTGGCTATTTAACGACCCAAGGGGCGTATCGATCCCAAGAACCCCCCCCCCCCCCCCAAATTAAACAAACGGATATGTTTTAGGATTCTTTTGATTTTTTTTTAGCCATGTTTGAATGACTGAAACTCCATTTAGGATCCTCTTTCGCCCTTCCCTTTAATTGGAGGTTCAATTTCTGAGTTTGATAGATTTTCGTTTGCACTCGTTTTAGGGCTGTGATTTGGAATGATTTAGGGCTTTTTGGTTTGGTTAGAAGATTCGGTAAAGACAAACCGCCCTTTCAATTCAGTGTTTAATTTCTTCACGCTCGACTGGTTTTGTTTTGATTTTTGAGCTTTAATTTGTGCAATTTAGGGCCGATCGAATTAGGCCTGATCGACAAGGGAGCTCTAGAGTCCGACTCCGAGTGAACGAAAGGAAGGGGCACAGCAGGCTTGAATCAGGTATGCTTAATTTTTCTTCATGAAACTCCACGTTTGATATGCTTTAGCTTTTGGACGATTTGTCTTCCATATTTCACATTCTCAACCAATTCTGCCTCTGATTGAATATTTGATCTTCTGGATTGGGCTATTTGCTCCTTTTTGCTTGGAATTTACCAAGTTTTGTTTTTGGGGGCCTCGATTCAGAACAGCCAAAAGTAAACCACGTCCTATTGGAATTTTTTTGTTACATATAGGAAATTAGTGTGCTTGTGCAGTCGAACTGATTTAGGGGCAGAAAATATGTTCTCCTCTGCTATTGGTTTCATTAATTTGTGTCAAGCTGTAGTAGAGTTCACTCTCTTTTGTTTGTTTGAAACTTGCTTGCGATTTGTGTGCGAACTTATCTTTTGCTTGCTTGGTTTTTTTTTTTGCCAGTACTTTCTTTTGCTGGGCAGATTTAGTTTATCCAGAAAATTTGCTCTGGACAGATTTGGTTGATCCAGAAAACTTGGTCTGGACAGATTTAGTTTATTCAGAAAACATGCTCTCTTGGATTTCAATTCCATCATTGTTACGGCCAGATGCAAGTGAATCGATGTCTTTTGTTTATCTCTTTCTTGGATTTTTTTTTTTGAGTGAATTTCGGCAGAGTTTCGCCCTCTTTTAGGGTGGTTAACTGATTCCGAAACCCAAGCCACGAGTGAAAACAAGAGTGCTTTGCAAGGGCGGGGTTTCGGGAATCCATTTCAGCAGCACTTCGACCTTATTTAGGGTATTTTGATGACTCCGAAACCCAGGCCGCAAGCGAAAACAGGAGTGCTTTGCAAGGGCGGGGTTTCGGGAGTGAATTTTGACAGCATTCCGACTCCTTTTATGGCAATTTGACGACTCCGAGACCCAGGCCACAAGCGAAAACAAGGGTGCTTTGCAAGGGTGGGGTCTTGAGAGTAAATTTCAGCGGCATTTTGGCTTCATTTAGGGTGATTTGACGACTCCGAAACCCAGGCCACAAGCGAAAACAAGAGTGCTTTGCAAGGGCGGGGTCTCGGGAGTCAATAGAAACCCCACACGGAGAGAGAAGGCTACCTTGTTTGCCTCCTCCTTTTCTTCTTCTTGGTGATTTGTTTGCGTGTTTGTGTGTTTGTCTGTGCTTTCTGTGTGTTTTTCTGCAGCCTCTTTCTCTGCCGTCTCTAACCTACAGCCTAGAAAATCAGCCTATTTTTATAGGGAAATATTAGGAGCTGCTGATCCTTGCCCTTTTCATTCAGATTCCAACCCATTATTGACTTTCCAAGCAGCTTCTTTTAACCGATGCTTGTTTATATGTATATTTAATTGCATGGTGGGCTGGACCCTCTTTCTTTTCTTTTACAAATATGCCTGGACCTTGTTTTGCAACCTAGGAAGTCCATCATCGTACTAATTTTTTTTTCTTTATTATGTATGAATTACTCTTGAACCCACTTAACTCACACATATTTTTTGTGCAGTTGAACATTTTGCTCAGCCACCAGTTTCCTGAAAAAGGCTCATCATCGAAACAAGTGAAGGCCTAGTCTACCGGTGAGGAACCACGAAGGTCGCATTTTCAAATTTATTTATCGGTCGTTTATGCTCGCCCGTCGAGCTTTGTAAACCTCAAACCCGCTTGCTAGTGAATGGAATGTAGCGTCAATTGGTAATCTAATTTTTAGCGCATTTACTTCTGAAATGTATCTGAATATGCATTTTCCTTTAATCGCAAAAATTTACTTCCAAACAATGACATCTTAGTCTACTCAAGGAGTAGAGAGGAGCACGAAGAGCATTTGAGGATTGTGCTGGAGACGCTGAGGAAGCATCAGCTGTATGGGAAGTACAGCAACTGTGAGTTCTGCCTCACAGAGGTGGCTTTCTTAGGCCACATTATTTCAGCTGAGGGAGTTGTCGTGGATCCGACAAAGATTGACGCCATCGTTGCTTGGGAGGTGCCCAAGAACGTCAGAGATATCCGCTCATTTCTGGGATTGGCTAGTTATTACAGGAGGTTCGTCCAGGGTTTCTCCAGTATTGCTAGGCCGATGACGCAGCTGCTGAAGAAGGACGTCCCCTTCGAGTGGAGTTAAGATTGTCAGGCCAGCTTTGAGCTTTTGAAGCAGAAGTTGACGACTGCTCTGGTGTTAGCTTTGCCAGATGGGACAGAGGACTTCGCTATTTACACAGATGCTTCGCATTCCGGGTTGGGTTGTGTTCTGCATCAGCGGGACCGAGTCATTGCTTACGCTTCGTGTTAGTTGAAGCCTACAGAGGTGTCTTACCCCATCCATGATTTGGAGTTGGCAGCCGTGGTTCACGCTTTGAAGATCTGGAGGCATTATCTGTATGGTACTTCTTGCAAGGTGATGACGGATCATAAGAGCTTGAAGTACATTTTCACGCAGAATGACCTCAACATGCATCAGAGACGATGGCTAGAGCTTTCGAAGGACTATGACTTGGACATAGTCTACCATCCGGGGAAGGCCAATGTGGTAGCAGATGCGTTGAGTAGGAAGACTCACCAGGAGGTGGCAGTTGAGAGGCTTACAGCTCAGCGGGAATTGCAAAGAGATCTGATGAGATGCTGCCTTGAGGTGTGGATTCAGCGAGATCACGGGCAGTTGTCGTTCTTAGGGGTGCAGGCAGAGTTGTCAGCAGAGATTCGACAGGGTCAGGCAGATTATCTAGAGATTGTAGTTCTGAGAGAGCGTATGGCTCAGGGAAGATTTAGAGAGCTTGCAGAGAGAGCAGACGGGATGCTGACCTTCCAGGGCAGAGTTGTAGTTCCATCGACGTCAGATCTGAGGCAGAGGATCATGCAGGAGGCTCACTCCACCCCTTATTCTGTCCATCCAGGGACGAATAAGATGTATCAGGATCCGAGGAGGAGTTATTGGTGGTAGAGGATGAGAGCAGACATCACAGAGTTCGTGGCCAGATGTCAGGTTTATCAGCGGGTTCAGATTCATCACTAGAGGCCGGGAGGACCCGTTCAGTCACTTCCAGTTCCCGAGTGGAAGTGGACGGATATCTCCATGGATTTCGTCACTGGGCTGAAGCGAGACATCAGAGGATTTGATGCTATTTGGGTCGTGGTCGACAGGTTGACCAAGTCGGCCCATTTCATAGCTATTCAGGAGACATGGCCAGCTTCGAAGTTAGCGGACGAGTTCATTCGCCATATTGTGAGGCTTCATGGAGTACTAGAGAGGATCGTATCCGATCGAGATGGACGATTCACCTCGAGGTTTTGGCAGCAGGTTCAGGAGAGTTTGGGCTCCAAATTGCATTTTAGTACGGCTTATCACCCGCAGACAGACGGCCGGAGTGAGAGGACGATTCAGACGTTGGAGGACATGTTGCGATCGTGCGTCTTGGACTGGGTGATCATTGGGTCAAGCATCTACCGCTAGTGGAGTTTTTCTACAACAACAGCTACCACGCGTCGATTGAGATGGCCCCATATGAGGCTTTGTATGGGAGGCGGTGCAAGTCGCCGATTTGCTGGGACGAGCCCGCAGATACAGTTCTGTCGTTGCCCGAGATAGTCAGGGAGACAGTTGATAAGGTTGGTCGCATCCGAGAGCATATGAGGGTAGCCCAGGACCGATAGAAGAAGTATGCGGACAGACAGAGGACTGAGCTCGAGTTCGAGGTAGGTTCACATGTATGGCTTCGAGTTTCGCCCACAAGAGGGGTTCGACGGTTCGGCATCAAAGGGAAGTTGAGTCCGAGGTTCATCGGCCCATTTGAGATCCTAGAGAGAGTCGGTGTGGTAGCCTACCGTTTAGCCTTACCTTCATCCTTGGTCGGCGTCCATGACGTCTTTCATGTCTCCCAGCTCCGTCAGTATATTTCTGACCCTAGCCATGTCCTTGACCACTCAGACCTTCACATCGAGCCTGACCATACCTTTGTAGAGCGCCCGGTGAGGGTCCTTGACCGTCGCGTCAAGAAGCTTAGGAACAGGGAGGTTCCTTTGCTTCTGGTTCAGTGGTCTAGGAGGAGCCCTGAGGAGGCCCCCTGGGAGACCGAGGAAAGCATTCGGGCTAGCTATGGGGATGCCCTAGATGAGTTGCTTGCATCCTATATTGAGCCGAGCGTAGACATTACCTTGACCTCTCGAGTGCGGTGAGTATGCCTCGTTAGTTGGTTGGGATTGGTTAGTGGGGTCTCTTTGATTTGCGTGCTTATGCTTGGTAGTTGTGTGCAGATCCTTGGTGATATGATGTGATGAGCCTCGATGATATGATGATGTGCTAGATATTATGGTATGTGACTGTCTTTGATGTGCTATGATCTTCTGTTTATCCTGAGATTATGATCATTCTTCTATATCCATGATGCCAGATATTAGAAATGCTAGAGATTGAAATGTGGAATTATGATTTGACTCGGAACCTAGGAAGAGAATATGGGATTAGCCTTTAGAGGTGGATGTTAGAATGATTGGGAAGTTAGGAATGTCTTGTTTAACGTCGAATTTAAAGAATTTCAAATGGTGATTTAAAAAGGAATATAGATTTTGAGAAAACTATTCCAACCCGAGTTTTCATTATGACGCCCCACGAAGTGGATACAAGCATGTATGGGGGCACCTGTGGATCGCTTGCTAAGACCTAGCGGAGACGTCATGATGCTTTTCGAGTTATGGTATGCCCGAGGAGTCGGAGTGGGGATGTGGTAGGGGTCCCTACCACATCCTTACTACGACCGATTGGGAGTATTATGATCATGACGACGGTACTGTGAGATCTCATGGGGGCACTCATGAGGTACTTACGGGATCAATGACGTGATCCTTGGACTCACCAATTTCAACTTCATCCTCTACTTTAGAATGATTTTAGTCTCAGGGACGAGTCTTGTTTTTAGAGGTGGATGATGTAAAGGCTCGGATTTTTAAAATATTAAACTTCGAAAAAGGAAATTAAAATTGAAGTTAAAACAAATTCCGGCCCAATTTTTAAATTTAAAGATCGAATCCGTCTTTCATTTTAAGATTTGAAGGACCAATCGGCGGAAATTTAAATTCCTGACTCGAGACCCCAATTCCGTCATCTTTCTCACATCCTTATCCAAATTCAACATTGGTTCTCACAATTTGAGATTTAATTTTAAATTTCCAATCTCTTTCAATCTTCCCCTAATTAACCCAACACACACATATACCTTTTTTCTTCCCTTGCTTTGACTTACCAAGAATGGAAATGAAGAGAACCCCTTTCCCATGCTTTGTCGATTGCTGCACTCAAGGAAACCCAAAAATTTGTCCATGAAATATGAACCTTGAACACATCTTTCCACACAAACACAAAGCCAAACACAGCTTACCTTCCCTCCCAATTGGTTGCCGAGAACCAGGGAGCTCTTAGCTCCTCCATTCCACCGCCTCACCATCTCCATCACCACACATCCGTCACCTGCACCACCGTCTCCCCACCAGTCTTCCCGTCGTCGACCACCGCCACCACCACAACTCCCTTCTCCCGCCCTGTTTTGCCGAGCCAAGGAGCCACGCTTCCACCCGCCTCTTCGTCCTCCAACCTCCTTCCTCTCGAGCCAGAGTAGCAACCCCGTTAGACTGAGCCGACGCCGCCAGCAGCAGCAGCCGAGCCTCCCGAATCAGCCCCGGAGCCACCGCCGACGCCGAGCTCTTCTTTCCCTCCCCGGTTTCCATTTCACTTCGGTAAGATTCAATTCCTCTCGTCCTCTCCTCTTTCACCATTATCAGCCAAAGGCTCCGCCTTTAACACCCCGCATCTCTCCCAGGCCTTTTGCTCGAAGAAACAGCCCCGGCGCGCCCGAAGACAGCCTCCCGGAGCTCCGCTTCCGGCGTCGAAGGCCCTCGGTGAGCCTTCTCCCTTCCTTCTTCTCCCCTTCCCTCTTGTCTTGTGTGTGTGTGTGGGTGGGTGGCGAGCTGAGTAGCCGGAGTGAGGCTGCCGCCGGCGAGCCTCCCCGCTCCTCCTCTTCTTCTCCGGTCGAACGCAGCAGGGCCTCTCCCGGCTCCCTCTGTTTCATTCTTTCAAGCAGATCGGGGAAGAAGAAAAGGAAATGTGGGCCCTCGCCACATCAGCCTCCACCTCAGCCTCTGGGACCCTTCTTTTTTTTAAACATTCCAGCTCGGTTCCATTTAAATGGGAAAGAGATATGTTGGTCTATTGGGCCTAATTTGGTTGGGTCGAGTTTCACCTTCAAAATGAGAGGGCAAGGATTGGGCATATTTTACTTCTTTCCATTCAATTTTAGGGCTTAAGAAAAAGAGTGTTCGATTTGGGGATTTAATAAAAGGAGTGGGTCGCTTTGGTAATTTAAGAAAAAGGATGTCGGTTTTGGGTGATTTCTTGAGGGCTGATTTTATTAAAATGAAGTAAGGTTGGGTTGGTAATTTAAAAGGGATGTTTTGATTAGATGAAAATGATTGAGCTTTTAAAGGAATTAGAAAATATTTTATAAAAGTGTTTAAAAGAAAATGGTGTTAGAAATATTATGTAATATTATTGAGATTAAAATATAAAATGTTGTGTTGAGATTAAAAATATAATATTGTGGTGATTTATTATGCGAGGTTAAATGTTATATGATTATGTTGAAGATATACAATTATATGCTAAGTAAAATTGTGAGATGATAGCATGCCAATTGGCTAAGTATGAATTGGAATTGTCTTAAGCTAATGAGTCGACAAACTATATTGAATATGGTAAAAGATGTTGAGATGATAGATTACGAGATAAAGTTGAGATGATGATGTGACGGTTATTGTGTTAAGTTGTGAAGTTGTGTGTGTGATAATTATATGCTTTGTGTGCCTTAGAGATAGACTCATTCATGTACTTATACTTGTTAGGTGATCATCTGTGACGTGTCGGATTACATATTGCCTGGTTGATTGCCTTTTGCTGTTCTGCGGTACCAGGTAAGTCTCTTCGGAGCTTACTCAGATTGATAGAGAGATATTCCCTGCTTTATGTGCATTATATACTAGGTGCTTGCATTCATGATCAGCATGCCATGTAGTATCATGCTACGTTGCATTGACCGTTGAGCATTCTATTTCTTTATGCGTATGTAAACAGAACGGCCGTTATCTGTGAAGTAACTACAGTCTTTGCTAGGGTTATAGGATGGCCAGTCCCATCGGGTCCCGTCCTGAGTCAATCGAGTCATGAAACTTCCTTATATTATGAGCTGCCTGCGGGCTTTATTGTGGATACGGGTTGGGAATGCGTGCCGCCCGATTATTATGGAATGCATTCACGAGCTGGCCAGTCTCCACCCTATTGGAAGGGGGTGGAGGTAGGAGAGGGACATACCATTTGGTATTCTTTGCTGGGGCCCTATCTATTAATATGCACTTGATCTTAGGAGCATGCTAGTGTGTTAATATTCCGCCTTGCATCTAGAAGCATCTTTATTAGGTATAGCGTATATGTGTGCTTAGGGCCGGGATGCAGCAGGTGGGCATCATTCTGATCCCGCTCACCATTAAATTTTTTAGGTATTATTTATGTTCATCCCATTGGTGATGTTTGCTTATTGCGCGAGTCATTTTGTTCGGCGGAGAGTGAGCGCTGGAGTTATCGACTTCACCAGACTCTGATTATGTTTTTGGATTTACGTTTTAGACTCCGTTTTGACCCGGCTCTGGCTCTGCCGTGGCACACTCTTGTATTACACTTGATTTCGCTATTTGCATGACTACTGGTTTTCCACGCTTAGACTTACGACAGGTACAGGGGACTTCCCCGGGGATTCCAACTGTCCCTTCTAATTTGGGTATGAAATCCCACTTTGAAAACATTAAATTAGGCTTTTAAACCTTCAACCTGTACTCGGGGCGCAAGATCCTAACGAGGGGTTTCATCCCTCGAAACGTAACCCGGGAATCATAATCCTGGGCCATTACAGATCAAGGGTCTATAATTGTGCACAGGGTACACCCTAAACCTTTTGCACAATTGATCCATACTATATATAAATATATATATGGATCATTTTGTGCATACCCCTTAGAATGTATCTTGTGCACAGATCTAGACCGTTAATTAAGGGATGATGGAGGGCCAAGATTAATTGAGGTTTTTTTAATTTGTTAAATTAAAAAGGTGGGTCCCACGTTAAAAAAAACCAAAGAACTATGCACGTTAGCGCGTGTGATCGATGAATTTGTTTCAACAATTGAAATTGTTTGCTCCCCAACAATTGAAATCGTTTAGCAGTAACGAGAGAGAGAACTAAAGACATTCGCAACCATGGAGGAAGCACAAAACGAAGAGGAAGGCGGACATGGACAGGGGCGTCGAGGGAGGAGAGGAAGGCGCAAGTGAAGGCCGGTGGCGGCGATTAGGAGGGTAGAGTGTCGAAAGTCGAAACAATCGGCGGCACAGGCGAGATCCGATCCAGGCGATCGGCGGCGGCGGTGATGATCCAGGCATCGCGAATATGGCGACGATTGTTGATTATGCGAGACCACTGTTGGAAGACGACGCTTGTGGAATTGGTAGCCCAACGAGACCGTTGATTGTGCGGATCCGCCATGGGTTGGGTGACGACTGTTGGAAGGCATCGCGAAGATGGCAACGAGTCGACGACTATTAATTGTGCGGTTCCGCCATGGCTAGGTGAAGGGGTTTGTGTTTTTTCTATTTTTACTTTTACTTTTTTTTTTGAAATTTGTGATTCCCATTAAACTGATTCTTTGTTTGATTAATTGACTTTGATATGAATCATTTTTGTGCAATTTATTATTTTTTCGTTCAATTATTCAGAAGAATGTGTCGAATTTTGGGTACTAGTGGTAATGAGTTGGTCAATTATTCGGTGAAATTCGATTAATTATTTGTCAGTATATGTGAAAAATTATTCGGTGAAATATGAAACATTTTCTGTGGAATATGAAATGTTATTCGTATAAATGGTAAGTATTGTTTAAGGATTTGGGGTTCTTTTTATCTGAACTTGTTGAACAAAAAAAACAAAATATTATTCCGTAGCATGTGATAAATTATTCACTGGAATTATAAAATTTTGATCTGAACTGTGTGGAATAAGATAACATAACATTATTCGGTAGCATGTGAAAAATTATTTGGTAGAATTTCTGAATTTTCGGATATGCGACGGTTACAATTACCCTCGATAATTTGATGAAAGATGAAACATTATTCGGTAAAATATGAAGCATTATTCGTATAAATCGTAAGTATTATTTAGTGGACTTGGTAAATTTTGATATGAACTGGATTGAAAAATAAAACATAATATTATTCGGTAGCATGAGAAATATTATTAAGTGAAATTGACAAAAAAAAAAAATTGGGACCCACTTGCTATAGTATAGTATTGTTAGCTAAAAAATGGAAAAATGAAAAAAAAAATAAAAAATTCGAACCCACCTGCTTGCTCAGTACGCGCCTCCGGAGAGCAAATTTGATGATAGTGAGGAATTAAGAACGTGGGTCCAGATTTGTGCATAAGCTACACCCTAAGGGATGTGTACACCTAAACCACACCATATATATATATATAATATATATATATATATATATATATATATATATATATATATATATATATATATATATATATATATATATATATATATATATATATATATATATATATATATATATATATATATATTATGTTTTAACCACTTAGGATTTATATGAAATATCATCTTCCATCTTTGGCTTCGGCGCCACCCCGGTGGCTCAGCCCGCTGGTGTCGGCCCCGGCTCCGCCGCTCCTCCACCAGACCCTCGTTCCCCCGGCCCTCTTCCTATGCAGTCGCCCTCGTTGTCATCTAGAACGCGACTCCCTCCCTGTTCCCATCAACCGGCCAATCATTTTTGTTGGGATCCCACCATTCGCGGCGTCCCCTTCGACGATTGGCGCCACCAGACTTCATCAGCCGGTACCGATTTCTCCTCCGTTTCCTTCCTCCTCTACTTCTACACCATCCTCGGGTATTAATTCCTACAGGTGCTCTGCTCTCCGCCGCTCCTCGTCTTTCAGGAGTCCGACCCCGTCGCCGTCGACCTTCTCCTCTCCACCTTCCTCCTCTGCCACTACAAGATTCCTCCTCTCCCTTCTCTCCCTCCCCTTATCCAGATTCCCCTAGTCAAACCCCTCTTTTTTTTTTTGCTAAAATGTAAACTTTATTAATAGAAATGACTCTCAAGGCAAAACGTCTACAAGTACGACAACCAATTACATCAAAAAACACATATTCGGGAGGACATGCAAGCCCCCCAACATATGTCGCATATCATCCAAACAAAACAAAATCATCTACTCAAAGGTTTATGACCAGGGAAGATAGTATACAATAATCGATAAACATGTAAAAAAATAAACCTACAAATCACCGGCCCCTACCAGAATGTGGTTAACATAAAAATAAGAGCATTCCTCGCATGCCATCTATAATAAATCGTGGTAACGAAAGCCATCACCCTAGCTCTGTCACGGGGTTGCCTCCTCTTGCTAGCTCGACATAGCTCCTCACAGCCATATGCAAGCGTGGTAATCTGATCATACATGCCAAAGTGCCTTCGAACAGCCCCAGAACCTCCAAGGAGAAAGGGGATTCGAAGAACATGTGGTCATGTGTCTCAAGATCATCCTCACAAAATCTACAAACTGGATCAACCTCTAAAAAGAGTAGCCGATCATACGTCGGTAATCTCCCAACCACCGCCAACCAAGCAATGAAAGAATGCTTCGGAGGACCACCCCTAACCCACACAACAAGATGCCAAGGGATTCTCAAACCCCTCTCAGGCGAGCTACTAGCCGCCGGATATGGTACATGCAGTAACATCCCTCCCACCTCAAGCCCCCGTCCATCCTTTTAAACCCTCGTCCCCTTGCCGGTGCTTAAAAGCCCCTGACCGGTGCTCTTCTTTTGAGCCTGCCTTTGGGGACCTCAAACAACATTTAACAAACAACAACAACCAAACTCCTCCCCAAAATCTACATAAACAAATCTATTTTTATCCCTAGATTCACAAAATTGAATTACTCAAATCTAATTTTACCCGCCACCTCCCCTTCTTCCTAGTTTGATAAACCCATAAATAATCAAAAACCCACAAAGTTGCAAAACCCAAAATGACCCATTGTTGATGCTCTAATTTATGACCCGTGGGTCTAGATCCGGCATCACCGCCACCTTAGTATTATGACTATGGTTGTGCAAATCTAAAGTTTTCGAGTCCAGCCTCACATGCAACAATATTGTTGTGCGAGTCCGAGCCACAAGAACTGGAATCAAGAATCAGTGTTTCCAATTATTGATATGAAGAAACTAGGGTTTTAGTTTTATAGACATTTTTAATTTTAAATTTCTGTAATTGTAATCTTAGACAATTTTTTTTTGACTGTCGACCCTTTGCGTGGGGTCATTAAAGTCATTGTTGATGGCTTCAATATCGATTTGTCGATCTACTTCTTGTCCACTGTCCAAAAAAAATCACTTAGGATTTATATATAAATTTCAACCTAAGATATCGTTTCATAATTTAGATCAATTTAAGAAGTGTAATAAGGAATTTATATATTTTATCCTCTTATAAAAGGATACTCTATGACTAGGTGTATAAGCTAAAACATTAAAATATAAATACAATATATATATATATATATAATATTATGTTTTAATCACTTAGGATTTATAAATAAATTTCAACCAAAGATATCATATCATAATTTGATTCATAATTTAGATCAATTGAAAAAGTGTAATAGGAAATGTAACACTAAAAAAGTGTAACTAGTGATCCGTGTTGAAAAACAATATGTCAAATAGACCACTCATCTATCTATTTATCTATCTATCTATCGCACTACCAAAAAAGCAAGAAATAGCCACGGATTTTTTAGCAACGACATATGGTTGTGGCCGAATTCGTGGCTAATAGCTACGAACGTAGCAACGACCTGACATGTCGTCACTAAATAAGCGTCGAGTGAAAATTTCCGTGGCTAAATCTGTGGCTGGGGGTGATGACATAAATTCGTGTCCAAAATGCCGTGACTATTAGCCACGATCATGAATGGCGTAGCTAAATTCATGGTTGTTAGCCACGACTTTATCCACTATTGAAATATCTGTGGCTGATTTTGACGCCAAAAAACTTGCGAAAAAAATGTCGTGGTTGTACTCGTGGCTAATAAGAAGTGGCAATTGGCAATCATGACCTGATTTCTTGGCAAATTGCCACGAATTTAGCCACTGTTCGAATATCCGTGGCTGGATTCGACGCTAATATGGTCATGCCTGCTGTCTGTTGTTGTATCCGAATTTGGGTAATTTTTCATACAAATAACACCAAATAATAATTTTAAAGCCCAAAATCTCATACCAAAAAAATATTATAGTCCAAAGGCGGTCAAACCCAATATTAGAGATAGTCAAAGTCCAAAGACCGTAAACCCGTTAGTGGTAGTCAAAGCCCAATGAATATGGAAGCCCAATTAATAGCTCTCGATGTATTAAGGAGCCCAAATAATAGCCACGGTCATATCCGTGGCTAATTCCGTGACTATTTATAGTTAACCTCAAATGACACACATAAATTTGGAATGGGCTTTGACTTATTATGGGCCCAAATATGACTATATTTTCCGCCAATTGACCCATTAATGGTATATGTCTTTATATGTAAGTAAATACTCAAACATAAAGAAAATTAATAATTATTGAATAAAATGTGTTTTGAAGAAAAAAATCATATAAGTAACTAATAATCGTTGAATAAAATCTTATACTAACTAATAAATTCCTATGAGAATATTAAGAGAGTTTATTTTGAGGAAAAATCATATAAGTAGCTAATGATTGTGGAATAAAACTTTATATTGTGTAATAAATTCTTATTAGAATACTATAAGTGTGTGTTTTGAAGGAAAATCATATATGTACCTAATAACTATGGAATAAAACCTTATATTATCTAATAAAATGTTATAAGAATACTATAAGTGTGTATTTTAATTAAGAGAAAATCATTTAAGTACCTAATGATTGTGGAATAAAATCTTATATTATCTAATAAAATGTTATAAGAATACTATAAGTGTGTGTTTTAAGGGAAAATCATATAAGTATCCAATGATTGTGGAATAACATCTTATATTATCTAATAAATTTTTATAAGAATACTATAAGTGTGGGTTTTGAGGGGAAATCATATAAGTAGCTAATGATTTTGAAATAAAACCTTACATTAACTAATGAATTATTATAAGAATACTATAAGTGTGTGTGTTATATTAACTAATGAATTCTTATTAGAATACTATAGAAGTATGTTTTGAGGAAAACTCGTATAAGTAACGAACAAATGTTTAATAAAACCTTATATTAACTACTAAATTCTTATTAGAATACTATAAGAGTATGTTTTGAGGAAAGCTCATATAAGTAACGAATAAATGTTTAATGTACATTATATTGACTAATAAATTCTTATTAGAATACTATAAGAGTATGTTTTAAGGAAAACTCATATAAGTAATGAACAAATGTTTAATAAAACCTTATATTAACCACTAAATTCTTATTAGAATACTATAAGAGTATGTTTTGAGGAAAACTCATATAAGTAACAAATAAATGTTTAATAAAACATTATAATGACTAATAAATTTTTATTAGAATACTATAAGAGTATGTTTTGAGGAAAACTCGTATAAGTTACTAATAAATTTTGAATAAAATCTTATATCAACTAGTAAATTCTTATTAGAATACTATAAGAGTATGTTTTGTGGAAAACTCGTACAAGTAATGAACAAATGTTTAGTAAAACCTTATATTCACTTCTAAATTCTTAATAGAATACTATAAGAGTATGTTTTGAGGAAAACTCATATAAGTAACGAACAAATGTTTAATAAAACCTTAAATTGAATACTAAATTCATACTCCGTATTAGAATACTATAAGAGTATGTTTTAAGGAAAACCCATATAAGTAACTAATAAATGTTTAATAAAACAATATATTGACTAAGAAATTCTTATAAGAATATATGTGTTGAGAAAAACTCATATAAGTTACTAATAAATGTTGAATAAAATCTTATATCAACTAGTAAATTCTTATTACAATACTATAAGAGTATGTTTTGAGGAAAACTCGTATAAACAAACAAATATTTAATAAAACCTTACATTCACTTCAAAATTCTTATTAGAATACAACTAGTACATTTCCCGTGCTTTGCACAGATTTAATGTAAAAATATTATATAATGTCAAATTATAATAATTTTTTGATAGCCTAAATCTTATGATAATTTTTATATAGTTTCATACAAAATACCACCAGATGGTTATTTTGGAATGAAATTGAAACTCCCCCGTTAATTAACAATCATAAATTTCTAACAAAACCAAAAAAAATATAAAGAAGAACTATAAAAATATTTAGAAAGTATAAACAAATTAAATCTAATTCGAGCGAGAAAATAAGCATGCAATTGAATTGACTGCCCTCATAACATAAGACCAATCATGCAATTTTTAAAATATCTAGCCTCAGACACCATCTTCTTCAAAATAAAACTCAACACATTCCTCAAACAGGTTTTTATTCTCTAGATAATGAATTTAACAATCTGACAATCAAAATCCAAAAAAAAATAAATGGCAAACTGTCATCTTATACCAATTGAAAAAACATAAAGTATTGTTTTCGGCTCTTCCACATCCAAGATATGATTGCGCTCATTTGAATAAATCTCAGAACCAACCTCACCAATGTACCCTTGGCCCTCCTCATCTAGAACAATAATTTCAACATCACACCCTTTGTGTTGATCAGTTGAGGCGTCACAATTGAATTTTATGACACTAATTTTCATGGGTTTGTGTCGTTTGACAACATTCATGTGGCTCCTTTTATTGCGAGGTTTCGCCCATAAAATTAATGCGGGTGGAGCATGTGGATCGGATAAACGCGGGGTATTTTCGGCCCTAATGTGGCTCCTTTTGGAAGATTGAATTGATGACTTATCTCATAAGCAACATGCATGCATGACCCATTATAGCTCATGGTTCGCCCCTTCAAAATCCTCTTAGCTAAAAAAAACCCGTAGCTAATCCTCTATTTTTAATTTTATAATTTAAAGATTAAAATATATAAGTGGTTCTTATACAAAAAAAAAACTACCACAATACTCATTTCAAGATTAAAATTAATTATACATCTCTATATATAAATTTTTTTATAAACACACACAACATTAGAAAAACTAAACTTCTAATACTAATTACACAGATATAGTAAGTTAGATCAAATAAAGCATCAGAATATATATTTAGAACATAATATAAATTAAATTAAAAATGACTGAAATGTTGTAAAATAAAAAAAGTCATGATGTGAAACTTATTTTCGATTTAAAAGTTGATCAAAATATAAAGTTTAATTTGATTAAGCCTGCAAAAAGTTACGTGATTTGCAAGACAAAAAAACAAAATAGGTAACAAATATTAGTCATCATAAGATGTAATTTATTTTTCTTAAAAGTGTGGGATAATGAACCTTGTCAAAAACAACCAAAATAATAATAATAATAATAATAATAATAATAATAATAATAATAATAATAATAATAATAATAATATATTTATTTTCAATTATATAAATACAAATTAATTGATTTATACCAAAAATTAGATCACTCTATTTTTAAATTTTTTATTGATAAAATATTTGAAAAATAATAAACAATAAATAAGTGTTTAAATATGACATGTGACGGTATCAATTATAACTTTAGTATATATAGAATACTACAATATTTTCATTAGTTTGAATAGTTCGATTGAACTATACTAATATAAAAAAATGAACATGTTCATATAAAAAATGACCCTTTTAACATTCAATATTTTCATTAGTTCGATTAGTCAAATTGTTAAATCATATAGGATAAATATTAGATCAGAAAGTATATATTACTACACTAATATATAAAAAATGAATAAAGAAAAAATAGTTGGGAAAAAAACGAACATGTGTTCTTAAAAAAAACTAAAATAGTAGGAATTATGCTTGCCAAAAAAAATTGATAGATATTGGGTTAAATTTGGTGAATATCCATTTTTCATGTCAAAATTAAGTAAATGTCCATTTTTTTTACATAATTAAGTAAATGTCCATTTTTTCCAAAAATACCCCTCCTTCCCAATCCCTAACCCTTCCCCCTTCCCCTTTGACCATTTTTAATTTTATCATTGACTAGTCAACATTGACCATTCCGGTCAACGCATGCATTTGGTGACAATTTTTTGGTGACAATTAAGTATATTTTTCTGGTGACAGTTAATTGTGACAATTATTTTGGTGACAATTGGTTTTTTGTTACATTTTATTTTTTACGGTGACAGTTAGGGGGAAATCTTTTCTAGTGACAATTGATTTTCTTTTTTTCTTGTGATAATTCTTGGTGACAAAAAATTTGGGTGACAATTGATTTTCTTTCGGTGACAGTTGTCATCTAATATTAACGCATTTTTTTACGAAACTGAAACCCTAGAACTAGGGGAGAATAGACTCTATAGGGGCTAAACTTGAGCAAACGAATAATTCGATGTACAATACTATAATGGCATCACATTTGTGATATAATATTAACGCATTTTTGTTACAATAATAACCCTAAATAGATGAAATTTGATGTAAAGTTTAACTTTATAATACTTAATTGTCAGACTACAAAATATTGTCACCAACCTATTGTCAACAACTACAAAACACTGTCATCAAATTATTTTCACCAACAAGTGAACAGTGTCACCAAACATTGTCACAAACCAATTGTCACCAACTTAAAAACATTGCCACCAATATATTATCCCTAAATAGAGAACATTATCACCACCCTCTATTGTCACCAACCTACTTTAGTAATCTGTTGTCACCAACAATAAAATAGTGTCATCAACCTATTGTCATCAAAATATTGTTTAACCGTTTCAGATCAAAATATTGTTTAAACAAATATTTGTCACCAAGACCATGTAATAAAAAAAAATGTCATCACCGTACTAAATATCACAGTTAGTAATCTATTGTCACCAATGACAAAACATTATACCCTAGAGTGACTAAAACTAAGCAATCAATAATCTGTTGTCACCAATGACAAAATACTGTCACCAAACTGAAACTCTATCCTTAATCATTCAACAAAAACTGATCTAGATTCAAGTTGTCATTGAAGATTCCGTAGGCTTTAGCTACATAAATTTCTAACTTAAACAAGCAATGATAATCTTGTTTTCTTGCAATTTCTCTAACCACAATGGGCCTGCAATTGCACAAATTGAACAAAACCACAAATTGAACAAAACCAGGCTCCTGCTGTTGGCGCCGCTGAGACGAGGCATCGCATGTACCGCCGAAGAAGATCCTCCTCGCGAAAGATTAGCTAGCTCCTTCTCAATGTTACAATTTTTGAATAATTTTTTTTTGAATGTATCTGAATATGCGAACAAAAGGAACCAAGATATCAAAAACTGACACGTAATGAAAATTCAATTACACGTTTGATTTATAAATGTTAGCATATGCAACATTCAGAGACCGTAAATACCAACAATTAACAAATGAGACTACAAAATTAATGGAATGACTTCACAATTTTCTTTCAGATCAGATAAAAAGGGCCAAAATTTAGAAAACTCACTGAATCTAAACCTAAATTGTCAGAAAAAAGAAATACAGATTTCCAATTTATGAGCAAACGAAATTGAATTTCAAATCTGAAACTCAAGAGGTGGGATAAGCAATCAAAGAGGATGAAGAGCAAAACCTAAAAGAGAGGGTAATCTTTCGAGGCCTCAAGAAATTTCAGCAAATTAGAACATCCACACCATCAAACCAGTGTAAAGAAACAATGATTTAATGAAAATTTGAGAAGGAAGAACATGAATTGGTACCCAGTAGCAGCATCGGCTGAAATCTGAAGCACGAAGGCGCCATGGGAGTGGAGTCCGTGATCTCGAGAGGGAGCATGGAGGGGCGACGCTTGGCTTTGGGTCGACGGGGGAGGAACGATCAATGGAGGAGGCAACCATGGAAAGGTGGACGGGATCTCAGATCTGGAGGCGGAGGGACGAGAGAGAGAAGGGGAGGAGGATTCAATCCCACCGTATCTGGATTTCCCAAATCAATCCAAGCAGGTGATGCGGTGATTTTAATATTAAGGGCATAGTTGGAATTACAAAAAAATATGGACATTTACTTAATATCCGAATAAAAATGGACATTTACCTAATTAGCTTTTGTAAATGGATATTTGACCTAATTTGTCCTAGATATTGAAAGGCTTCAAATAAGATGAATATAGATAGATTATTTAAAAAATATAAAAACTTTCTAAAAAAAGATGATACTCCATATCTATTAAAAATTGGATAACATGTGAAAATTGATAATCATAAAAAATTGCATACGTGGCAATAATTATATATATATAAAAATATGTGGCAAAATAGATTAAACATGGCGGAATATTATTGGCTACATAAATAGGCGGGAAATTTTTTAACGACATCGCGACACGTGGCAATTCAGATTCTACTTTAGTATTGTTTAGGATATATAAGAGTATGTTTTGAGGAAAACTCGTATAAGTAACGAACAAATATTTAATAAAACCTTATATCAACTAATAAATTCTTATTAGAGTAATATAAGAGTATGTTTTGAAGAAATATCATATAAGTAACGAATAAATGTTTAATAAAACCTTATTTTAACTGCTAAATTCTTATTAATTAGAATACTATAAGAGTATGTTTTGAAGAAATCTCATATAAGTAATGAATAAAGGTTCAATAAAACCTTATATTAACTAATAAATTCTTTTTAGAATACTATAAGAGTATGTTTTGAGGAAAACTAATATAATTAACGAATAAATGTTTAATAATACCTTCTATTAACTACTAAAATCTTATTAGAATACTATAAGAGTATGTTTTGAGGAAAACTCATATAAGTAATGAATAAATGTTTAATAAAACCTTATTTTGACTACTAAATTCTTATTAGAATACTATAAGAGTAGGTTTTGAGGAAAACTCATAAGTAACTAACAAATGTTTAATAAAACCTTATATTAACTAATAAATTCTTATTAGAATACTATAAGAGTATGTTTTGAAGAAAACTCAAATAAGTAACGAATAATTGTTTAATAAAACCTTATTTTAACTACTAAATTCTTATTAGAATACTATAAGAGTAGGTTTTGAGGAAAACTCATAAGTAACTAAAAAATGTTTAATAAAACCTTATATTAACCGATAAATTCTTATTGGAATACTATGAGGGCCTGTTTGGTATCGATTACCGGGAATGAAAAATCGGTAATCGGAATGGATGATTACCGTTTTAGTGTTTGGTAAGACGAAACCCGGAATTAAATTGATTACCGGTAATCAAATCATCCCTAATTTCTACCCCTTTTCATCCCCCAGCAAAAGGAGGGGGATCTCTCCATTCCCACTTTCCCCCCTCCCAAACTCAACACTATTGTTCCCGCACCGGGCTGCTCCTCCACCTTCGACTGGCCACCGCTGCCATGGCTGCTGTCCTCTCCTCCCAACATCGTCCTCCTCGTCGTCGCCCTCCTCCACCACTGCCATGGCTGCTCCTCCACCACTTCCATGGCTGTTGCTCCTCCTCCTCGTCGCCCTCCTCCACCACTGCCATGGTTGCTGCTCCTCCTCGTCGTCGCCCTCCTCCACCACTGCCATGGCTGCTCCTCCACCACTGCCATGGCTGCTGCTCCTCGTCGTCGCCCTCCTCCCAACATCGTCCTCTTCCCGTCGTCGCCCTCCTCTCGCCATCTCCGCCCTCCTCCCGCCACCATCCTCTCCAGAACACCTAGCTGCCGCCGTCCCACCCCCATCCCCCACCTCGACTTCCCCGACCAAATTAGGGTTCCAAACCCCCTAATCTGGAAACAGGTTCGAAATCCCCAAATTGAGGGCAGATTTGATGAATTGTTGGAATGGGAATGTTGAATTTGTGTAATTTGATGTTAATTTTGAGAAATTGGGAGCAGATTTGATGAATTTTTGGTAGATTGATTTTGTATATTTTTAGGTTGAATTTGGGAATTTTTGATTCCGACATTATACCAAACAACATGCTTGAGAAATGACTCATTCCCAATTTTGATTCCCATTCCGATTACCACACTCATACCAAACGGGGCCTAAGAGTATCTTTTGAAGAAAACTCAAATAAGTAATGAATAATTGTTTAATAAAACCTTATTTTAACTACTAAATTCTTATTAGAATATTATAAAAGTATGTTTTGAAGAAAACACATATAAGTAACAAATAAATGTTCAATAAAACCTTATATTAACTAATAAATTCTTATTAGAATACTATACGAGTATGTTTTGAAGAAAACTCATATAAGTAACGAATAAATGTTTAATAATACGTTATATTAACTACTAAATTCTTATTAAAGTATTATAAGAGTATGTTTTGAAGAAACCTAATATAAGTAACTAATAATTGTTGAATAAAACGTTATATTAACCTTGTATAAAACCCTATACCTTATTATTATAATTATGATTATTATTATTATTTTATATTTAATATATTTTTTTTATTATTTTTTTTTAATAATAACAATAACTACTATAATATACTATTATTATTTTTACCATTATTTTTTTATTTAAAATATATTATATTTTTATTTGTATTGATGGTTCTATTTTCTAGATGTAAATTGTGAATGAAAAATAAAAAAGGTAATACATGCCTATTGCCCAATGTCGAAATTTTGTTTAGCGCCCAAATCAATATTGAGCGGTAAATTTCCCGCTCTCTGAAATTTGGAACAACCCTAGTTCATTTTGGGCACCGCCTCATTTCACACATTCTCTTCCTCCTCTCTGGTCGCTCCCTCTTCATTCCTTGTCTCTCTCTCCCAAAAATTACAGATCTCTCCTCTTCCCCATCTCACATCCACTCTTGTCTTCCTCCACCGGAGATTAACGTCGACAAACCACCACCGGAGGGAGCACACCACCTCTCGCGCGTCAGGCCAAACCATCATCACTGACCTTATTCATCATCCCGCTAGCCCTCTTCACTCGCACCACCTCTCGCCGGCCATAGCCCTCCACCAAATCACCCCAACAGTCCTCCCACCGCCTCTGTCTGCCCACAGATACCCGTCTCCCCCCTTCTCTATTCACTACCGAAACCCTAAGCCTCACCGGATGTATAGAGATTGATCAGGAAACTCCCCATGGATACTCGCTCTTACTACTCCAAATACGCCCTCGAGAATTTCGTCAACTACCGGGAAGTTGAGTCCGACGACCTCCCTACCCTCTTCAATTGCGCTTATAACCACTGCGTTTGGGTTCCCCACAAGGTTCGCTTCTCCAATTTCTCTCTCTCTCTCTCTCTCTCTCTCTCTCTCTCTGCCCTCTCTAATCCGCATTCAATTGGCTCTTCCAATTTGACGCCCCACCCCACTCTATGAAATTCGCAGTATTCGGTGGAGGAATCCGTCGCGGATAGGCTCAAGAAGATCTGCCGCGATTGATCAGGAAACTCCCCATGGATACTCGCTCTTACTATTCCAAATACGCCCTCGAGAATTTCGTCAACTACTGGGAAGTTGAGTCCGGCGACCTCCCTACCCTCTTCAATTGCGCTTATAACCACTGCGTTTGGGTTCCCCACAAGGTTCGCTTCTCCAATCTCTCTCTCTCTCTCTCTCTCTCTCTCTCTCTCTCTCTCTCTCTCTCTCTGCCCTCTCTAATCTGCATTCAATTGGCTCTTCCAATTTGACGCCCCACCCCACTCTATGAAATTCGCAGTATTTGATGGAGGAATCCGTCGCGGATAGGCTCAAGAAGATCTGCCGCGATTAGTGAAATGCGAGATTTGCCTGTGAATCTGTGATGCACGCCAACTGTTTGTGTTTTTGCCTCAAAGAGAATTTCATATTTACAGCATGGATTGACTGACTTTTTTTTATGGTTTTCTTCGTCATGGTGTTGTTGAGCCGATTCTGTTAGAAGTGGATCAGATCTATCACTTGGCTTGGCCAGTTTTGCCTGTGCACTACAAGTTTAACCCTATCAAGACAATCATATCCTTTGTGCTGAGAAATTGATGTTTGATCAAGTTTTTAGTTATTTGTAGTTTGCTTGTTCTGTGTTACTAGCATACGGTAATGAAGGCATTGCTTTTTATTTTGGTATTATGTTTTAGCATTCTGCAAATTTGAATCTTAGTTATAGATGATGGGTTATCGTGGGATCCTTAACTATTTATTACAAGACAAATGTGATGGGTACACTTAATATGTTGGGCCTTGCGAAGAGAATTGGTGCGAGGTTTCTTCTCACCAGTACGAGCGAGGTGTATGGAGACCCACTCGAGCATCAACAGAAGGAAACATATTGGGGGCATGTTAATCCTATTGGTGAGGATCAGTGTGCATAATGAATAATTATTGTTGTGTTTTATTGTTAGTTGATTTGTTCCATGAAAGTACTACGTCTAATATAAATACCCATTATTGAGCAAGTGAGAGGAGTTGCTATGATGAAGGAAAGCGTACTGTTGAAACCTTAACAATGGATTATCACCGAGGTGCAAGAGTTGAGGTAATTTACCTCTTTCTCTTTTGATGGATAGTGTTATCTTGAAGGGTTAATCTTATATACAAAGGTTAACCAATATTTTGCTGTTTAGTTCATGGTGTGTTAACCGAATCTTGTGAGATCTTGCATATCTTAGATAGTATATTTAAACCTTTGAGACCTTAAATATCTCTACAAAGCAATCTTTTATCTGTCTGTAGTGATTCCTGTGAAATGCTAGTATAACGACAAAAATTCTTACTCTGTAATAAAATATGAGATACCATTCTGATAAATTTGTAATAGTCAAGTTAATCTGCTTTTGGGTGGAAAACTTTGATGAGGCTACATCTCTTCTCTTCTAGTATCCTATAAACTGATTTAGTTTCTTCCTTGTTTTGCAGGTCCGTATTGCTCGTATCTTCAATCCCCTGGATTGAATCCATGCTTCTATTGGGTGTCCTAGTCTTATTCGTGCATGTTGAGACTATTTGTATGGTTGAACTTGAGTGTGTTTTAGATGTGTTTTGAATTGTGTAATTTTATGGTTTTATGTTGGATGTGTTTGTATAACAGATTTATAAAATTATAATAAATTTATTTCCTAGCTCATTAAACAAATAAGGCCACGAGCATAACCAGATATGTAGTCACGAGCTTAGCCACAAATATTGCCATGGGAATAGCCACAAATATTGCCATGGGAATAGCCACGGTCATAGCCAACAATAAAGCCACGAACCTAGCCACCTAATTGGCCATGGCCGTTGCCACGAAATCAGCCACGAAAGACACCAGACATCCCGCACGTGCCAAGCCATGAAATCAGCCACGGCATACACCGTGGCTAACTTCGTCGCTGCAGTCACGGATGATACGATCTCAAATCGACCACGGACATAGCCACGGAACTGTCAGATCGTGGCTATTAGCCACGGATATTAGGTTGGTGGTTGTTAGCGACGAGGCATATAGCCTCGAATGGTGACGAGCATCAAATTCATGGCTATGCCCGTGGCTAAACCGTTTAGCCACGGTCATTCGTGGCCAATTCGTGGCTATTTCATGTGTTTTGGGTAGTGTCGATCTATCTGTATATCCGTCTGTCTGTCTATCTGTCTACCTATCTATCTGACTATCTATCTATCTATTTATATGTCTGTGGCCAATTCGTGGCTATTTGACCGTGGCTATTTCCTGTGTTTTTGGTAGTGTCGATCTGTTTGTCTACCCGTCTGTCTATCCGTCCGTTTGTCTATCCGTCCGTCTGTCTATCTGTCTACCTATCTATCTATCTGACTATCTATCTATCTATCTGTCTGTATGTCTACCTATCTGTCTGTCTGTCTACCTATCTACCTATCCATCTATCCATCTACCTAGCTATCTATATATAGACTAAAACCGACGCATAGCGTTCTATGTGGCGCTTTGTGGTTGATTCTAGGAAAAAATTAATAAAATAATATATTGTCATAGTTTATAAAAAGTTATATGCGCCCCAATCTATCTACCTACTCCCTCCATTTGGTTTTAAATGACTTTTTCAAGCCATGCATGTTTTTTTAGAAAGGTAAAAATTACATGAAATATCAATTTTTTATTTAATTTTTTTAATAATATTATACTTATTACTAATAAGTATGAGATTATTAAATAAATATTAACAAAAACAAATATTTTATAGATTTTTTATCATCTTACAAAACCTGCATAAACAATAAAAATTCAATTAAAAAGGAATGGAGGGAGTATATATATTTTGGTTAGTTGAAAAAAATATAAATAAAAAATACTCCATATTTAATAGTCACACTTACCAAAAATATTCATAGATAAATATGTATTATTTGATAAGTGATATTTTATTTATATCTAGATTATTTTTTGTGAAAAGAATTATGTATATCAAAATTAAATATTTAATAATTTTTATTTTATTTATATCTATATTAATTTTTTAGCAAAAAATAATTTACAAAAATATTATGTAGCCACAATCCTGCATAGCTATTTTAGTAAATTAATGTAATAAATACATCATATATATTTAACAAAAAGAATATTTAAATATTTTTAAAAATCATTTATCTATTAAATTACATGAGATTTAATTATTGGTAGATTAGAAAAAAAATCTTTTACCTTATAAATGTGAATTTTGTTTATATTTTGAGAGAATTTAAATAAAAGATATTTAGGTTATATATAATCTATCGAATTAATGTTATTTATATCTATATTAATTTTTTGGTGGAAAAATGATTTATATTTAGATTTTTTTTATTGGAATCCATCTAAACATAGAATCATAGGATTTTTTTTAAAAAAAACATAGCTTCGATTATAAGAAAATAATTTTAAAAAAAACACTAAAATAATCTTTTTATCTTATCCCTTAGACATAGGATTGGAAAAAAAACCTAATACCGTATAATGTTGCCGTGTTTACCAAAAAAAAATATAAAAAAAATGTTGCTGTAACATGGAGGGTGAAAATGGAAAATAATGTGGTATTCCAAAAGTGTAGATTTGGATTGGATATACAGATTGCAAACTCACAAATAAAGGAAAGAGCTTTTTCCCGCTGGCTTCCCTTTGGTTAGGACTTATGAGTAAACAGCAACACCCCCAACCCCACTCACCACCTCCTGCCCCCACCCCCTTAATTTATTACTCATCTCCTTCTGGTTTCCAATTCCCATTCAAACCCTCTCTCTCTCTCCCTCTCTCTCCGCGTGTGTGCGTGTGTGCTTGAATGCCGATTCCCAGAAGAACTGACCCAAACAACAAGCAGACCCACTAGATTCAATCGAGCATCAACCAAAAAAGCCCCATTCATTCATTCATTCCCATTGCTTCATACTAGATCCCGTGCTTGTTCCCCCATTCTCTTGAATTCCGCCCCCAATTCCAGGCCTTCCCTTGGGATGTGACTTCTCGCCTCCCTCCCGATCCGATTCAAATATGGGCTGCGTGACTTCCAAGGAGGCGGTTCTCGTTTCCTCCTGCAATGCGCCCCCCGATTTCGCCAGGCCGGAGAAATCGTCCTCCGTTAAGAGCACGGCCGTTGTCGTTCCGGCCGCCGGCGCCGAATCTGGTCGGCGGTTTAGGTCGTCGATGAGAACCTCCCCCGGTGAGAGCGGCTCGGTGAGTTTCCGTCTGGGAAATTTACACATGTACGCCGAGGGAGATCAGGTCGCCGCTGGGTGGCCCGCTTGGCTTAGCGCCGTTGCCGGCGAGGCTATCCAGGGGTGGGTCCCCCTCCGCTCCGATTATTATGAGAAGCTCGAAAAGGTTACCTCCTAATTTTCTTCTTACTTTTTTTTTTTTGGTCTTATTTTTTATGCATTACTGTATATACTCCGTATTACGGAGTAGTAGTAAACAAATCCATCCTTAATTTATTCCAATTTACACAAAATCAACATTTACAAGCAAATTACATTTACCACCCATTATCAATCATATATATATATATATATATATATATATATATATATATATATATATATATATATATATATATATATATATATACACACACACACCCATGAATATGAGTATTTTAGACATTATTTTACTAATACTAAAATGAATATTAATCCATATATTAACGAAAATCCTGTTATTTTTATGTAAAAAGACTTTAAAAATATTATTCGGTCCTACAAAACTATGTAGGACCCCGACTACTCATGAAAATCCAAAAAACAAAAAAGACATTTGAATAGTTTAATACAAAGTATTGCTGCTTAGTGCTTTTTTCTTTCAAATTCATGCATTGAAGACTATGTAATTTTTTTTTGGTCAACATTGAAGAATATGTAATTAAGGGCTTTCTTAATTACGGTAACACAAAATAGATGGGTAAATAATTTTTTTTACATAAGGAAAAAATTTGGATGAAGTCAAACATGGGTCACTAAAATTGACAAGCTAAGTGTTTAAAATAAATATTAAATTAAATTGTTAGTTAATTTTTTTTAACAAACCAATAATATGTTTGATAACCCTATTTGATAGTGTAAGTGATACAAATTGGGTGATAAAAAAAGGAGAGAAATAATAGTTTTGTAAATGGGAAAAAAAAAAAAAGTTTCGGAAAACTTGAAATGTAACGGTTAAAAATCTCTATCGATAAGCTCATTAAATTTATTCTTAATTTTATCTCATTTAACACTATAAAATATTAAAATAAATTATACTCCGCATAAAGTATTGGTGCTCTTATTTATTTATTTTGGTTGTTGTCACTGGTTGCTGGGATTAATGTGCAGTTTATGTGCAAGGTTTTTCAGCTTTATGGTTTTTGTTTTTTTTCAAGACTACAACTTTCCAGTGGTGAGAGTGAGAAACAGGTTGCCCGATCTTCAAGAGCAAGTACTAGCCAAAAAAGGATTTAATTAGGGTTTTGGTTGGTAGTAACTAAATTCAGTTTTTGTCAGCTTTTGAATGGAAAACGATGCAAGCAATTGGATTCATATGTACGTTGTTGTTGTTGATAAGATTTCATATGAAGCGAGGACAGCAACAATAATCTTGTTTTAATTTATTCTTTTCGCTACTTTCGTTTGACTCGATGTGCTGATTCCTCATAAGGAGTAAGTAATGTATAAACCCTTTTGTACGTAGTCTAAGAGGACTTTATAGACTGATACAGCCACAACTTTGGTTCACTTGTTTTCTTCAGATTGGACAAGGTACATACAGCAGCGTGTTTCGAGCTCGTGATCTTGATTCCGGGAAGATGGTCGCCTTGAAGAAGGTTCGTTTCGACAACTTTGAGCCGGAGAGTGTTAGGTTCATGGCAAGAGAGATTCTCATCCTCCGGAGGCTCGACCATCCCAACATTATAAAGTTGGAGGGCATAATAACATCCAGATTATCCTGCAGCATATACCTCGTGTTCGAGTACATGGAGCATGACCTCTCTGGCCTCTGTTCGTGCCCTGATATCAAGTTCAGCGAGTCACAGGTTTGTCCGTGACAGAATTGCTCGGTGGCTATTTTTTTTTTCACATGCTACATTGTGTTACATATCCCTTTTTTCGGCAGGTGAAATGCTACATGAAGCAGCTTTTGTCGGGGCTAGAGCATTGCGAGTCTCGTGGAGTAATGCACCGAGACATCAAAGGATCAAACATTCTGGTAAACAATGAAGGGATCCTCAAGATAGCTGATTTTGGGTTGGCCAACTTCTCAAATTTGGGGAACAAGCAACCTCTGACCAGCCGTGTCGTGACTTTGTGGTACCGTCCACCTGAGCTCCTGCTAGGGGCAACCAATTATGGGCCATCTGTGGATCTGTGGAGTGTTGGTTGTGTGTTCGCGGAGATCCTCCTTGGAAAGCCTCTCCTCCAGGGGAGAACTGAGGTGATTACCTTCTCAAACATATGGCATTTTCAAATCATTATCAAAAAATGTTTTTTTCCCCCCTTAAATCTTGTGTTATCAATACAATGTGCAGGTTGAACAACTACACAAGATCTTCAAGCTTTGCGGGTCACCGCCTGATGAGTACTGGAAGAAGTCTAGATTGCCTCATGCAACTCTCTTTAAGCCACAACAGCACTATGACAGTTCTTTTCATGTAACATGTAAAGACCTGCCAAGACCTGCCGCGGACCTCATTGAAATGTTGCTTTCGGTTCAGCCCTACAAGCGCGGCACTGCTTCCTCTGCTCTTGCTTCCGAGGTACAATGCTTAATCTCTTCCATTCGCCAAGTAGGCCTAATCTTTTCTATTCACAAAATAGGCCTGCTTTGGGTATTGTTGTTCATTTGTTCATTCCCTCCCTCATTGGTCGGCCTACATTTTGTTAATGCAGTATTTCACAACAAAGCCTTATGCATGTGACCCGATGAGCTTGCCCACGTACCCACCCAACAAGGAGATTGATGCAAAATGCCGCGAGGAAGCGAAAAGGTTGATCCTTCTCATCATCTTCAGTTTATCATTGAGTATGTTATGCCTCGTATAAAAGACTCATGTGATTTGAATTGCATCAGGAAAAAGGTTGGTGGAAGAGCTCGCGGCCTTGAAAGATCAAGAAAGGCTTCTAGGAAACCAAGTATCTCCAAACTTGCACCAGCAGAGGTAACTTTACTACTTCAACATCAACAAGAACAAGATTCTCTTTTTTCGGGTTATAGATCTTGATAAACCGAACTCCTTTCTTTCGAACAGGCTTTTCCAGTTCAGGCGCAAGATATCGGCAGGGTGAAGATCAATGGAAGCATAGCAATATTCCCTACAGACGAACAAAAAATAGCTGTAAGAGAGCCAACAAAAGTGTCAATGGATCAAAGAGAAGGGGTTTCTCATGTAAAGAATTCGTCCCAAGGAGATATACCATTTTCGGGGCCCTTACCAGTTCCAAGTTCAAGTGGCTTTGCTTGGGTGAAAATGCGAAGAGAAAATTGTTCTTCCCGATCACACAGCAGGTCTAGTTCCAAAGTAAGCCTCAACGGACTTGAACAAGCTCCAACATCAACCTCACGCGATAAAGGCAACTTCGAGTTGCCAAGGTGGGACAATCATGATATTTCATCTGGGGCGAAAGCACATTCTCGCGGCCATGATTATATTGAGGCTATCAAGCCTAAGGTGCAGAGGCAGTGGAGCCAGTTTGGCCGTCCTGATTCTTTCGATGCCTTTGATGGATACCACCCGCAAGAGCTGTCTATGGCGCTTTACCAGAAAGAGGTGGATGCCAAGAGAAATGATATGGTAAGTAACCCCTGTCAGGGCTGATCATACTCTTTTTATGTACATTATTTTTCTTTAGCTTATCATATAAGTAAAACCTTATAAGAAAAGGGTATCATATAAGCATGACATCCGAGCATGAACATGAAATTGAAATCAACTGATAGAGTTAGCTTTAGTTATTCAACTTATTCACATGGTCTTAAAGCATGTTTGTTGGTTTTAGCAGTTTAGAAATTGATTGGTAGTTGAGTTGAGTTAGTTCACTACTTCCAAACTGATCTTCTTCGGATTGTGATTTTCATCTTTTACAAATATGAAGGGACTTATAAACATCCAACACCTGTCAGTTTCAGGATAAGGAGGATATGGTTGAATTCTCAGGGCCATTGTTATCCCAGAAACATAGGATAGATGAGCTACTGGAGAAGCACGAACGCCGCATCCGTCAGGCAGTGAGAAGGTCTTGGTTTCAAAGAGGTAATTGGATAAAGGCAACAAAATTTTGACAGTCACATGACTTAACTCCAAGATAATGAGGTTCTATATATGACTACAAGGACTTGAACAAGTTTCACTGCATTCATAGTTGCTTTGCTCATCTATGCTAATATTCGAGGATTTACTCATTCTCTACTGTAATTCTCAGGTAAGAATCTTGGGAAATGAATGTTGTGAGAAAAGGATTTGAGTCCTTATCTTCAGGTGCTTTTAAACCACAAATGCGTCTGCAGAGATCCAATTCCAGTAGCGGTAAATATCAGGATGATAGTGTGTGCAATGGCACAATCATATACAAACACTCGGCTTGCTCGTTCCAAGTGCTTCAGAGACAAAAGGATCACCCAAGTTCCTTCATGAAACTATGTTTCAGCAATTCAGGTGTACTGTTTCAGATTGGATCAGTTGTTCTGGCACCCCAAAATAAGCACTTATTTTCCTAGTTCAATGTTTGGCAGCTCCATTTCCCTACCACATACTCGCTCCCTGTCGGAATGTACAGATGTATTGTTGGTAGAACCTGAGAAAGCGATGAATAGTAGGGTGAAATCGTCCCTTGCAGTTACTATATATTGTACTCAATTCTTTTTACATCAACTTACTCAAAAGGATGAAATCGTCCCTTGAAGGAGGTAGACCCAGGATGTGCCTTAATTAGTGGAGCATAAAAGATAAGTTGTATTGTAGTCTAAATAATGCTCACAATGTGGCCAGTTCTTACTTTTGGCAGGAATCAAACCTTTTGACATGCTGGCAACTGGCGTCTCAGAATTATGAATTCGATCAAACAGAAAGATAGGAAGAAGAAGAAGATGGACAAATGTTTCATCTATGGAAACAGAGAGAGAGAGAGAGAGAGAGAGAGAGAGAGAGAGAGAGAGAGAGAGAGAGAGAGAGAGAGAGAGAGAGAGAGAGAGAGAGAGAGAGAGAGAGAGAGAGAGAGAGAGAGAGAGAGAGAGAGAGAGAGAGAGAGAGAGATGAAAGGCATTCTGTATTCTTGAATGAATCAGAAAAGATAATACAGTGATCCCCCATAATCATTTATTTATAGATTGTTGCTCTCGTAGAGGAGGTGAAACAAGTTGCAATGGTGCAACTCCTTTTCCCAACAATTCTAACAAACCAACAACCTAATGTAATTCTAAATACCTTATAAGCTATGCTTTATATGTCATAACATGCCCCTCAAACTCGCGTGTGTTGTTCCATAAACATACCCAATTTGGTAAGAAGCTCATTGTGATGACCAGAGGGTAAGATCTTAGTTAATACATTAGCAAGCTGCTTTTCTTTAGGGAGATAGGTGAGATGTAAGAGTCCATCCATAACTTTTTCCCTTGTGAAGTGACAATCGATTTATATGTGCTTTGTTCTCTCGTGAAAAAACTGGATTTCTGGCAATACCTACCGGGTTTCTGGCAATACTTAGAGCGGGTTTGTTGTCGCAATGCAATGTAACTGGCTTCAAATCAGGTTATCCTAGCTTTTGTAGTAGATTGATAAGCCAGGTAACCTCCATAGTAGCTTGACTCATAGTTCTGTATTCAGCTTTGGAAGAGCTAAGTGACACAGTTGCTTGCTTTTTTTGATTTCCAAGAGATAGGATTATTCTCATATAACACAGCATAACCAGTGACTGATCTTCTTGTAATGGGACATGAAGCCCAATTTGAGTATGAAAAAGCCTGTAATTTGATTTCTGAACCTGTAACTTGATTCCAAAGTGGGATGTCCCTTTCACATATCTTACCAGATATAGCAAGGGTTCATGATGAGAAGTGTTTGGTTTCTAAATTGACTTAAAACCTAAACAACAAAAGATATATCTGGCCGGGTGTTGGTGAGATAGCTCAATTTCCCTACTAAGCTTCTGCATAAAGTAGGATCTACAACAGATTCACCAGAATGAGTGATGTGTCCCAGTCTCCCTCATTGCCGGTCCAAGAAGAGGAGGAAGCCATAAGTTTGCGATCGGATGGACCCATGACTAGAGCGAGAGCCAAGACAATCGCAAGAGCTACCGTGTCCATTGTTGCTCCTGATTTCGCTTCTAAACCTCGACAACCACCATCGTTGAGCTTATTAGTCTCTGTCATCGATATTCTGCATGATATGATCTAGTCTTCGTCGGATACGACTCCAACATCGGTTTCATAAGACTATTTATTATTATTTATGTTTTTCGCTTATTAATAAGAGGTTTAGGAAGCCCAATCCATTAGTTATTTAGGCCCATTAGTAATTATGGTTTTATTAAGTTCTCTTTATATACTCTATTAGGTTCATTTTCATCTTCACGTCAAATTTAGGAGAATTGCAAAGCGTTGAGTTGAGACTCCCTTTGTTTCCCTAACGTCAAATTTATCATTCTCTTTGCTACTTGCTTGCTACTGCATTGCTGCTTACTTGCTGCTGATTATGAATTGAGTTCCTCAATCAAAGGCTCTCGCTGAAATTGATTGAAGAACGGGATCTCGTCCTTGCTTGGAAGAGATTCCCTGGTTTTCGCTCACCACCACCGCTTCGCCTTCGCCCTACAACCGCACCACCACTCGTGTCACCCCCCACCGGCGAACCACCACCACTACCACGATGCCCCTGCTGTCGGACCCCCAGGTCCGAACCCATGTTACTGTTGGAACCCCCCACTCGAACCGAATCCAAGGTCCAGCCGTTGACCTGTTCGCTCGCGAAGGAGGCGAAGGGTTTCGCAGATCGCTGTGGCAGCCACACCTTTCTACGGCGATTGCCGAACAAGTACGCACGCTGCCCCTAACGGTGCCCACACAAGTATGCACGCTGCCCCTAACGGTGCCCCATTCTAGAGCGATTGCCTGCCATTTTCTTGACAACCCCCACCCTGCCCCTAACGGTGCCCGCCGCCTCCTAGTCTTGACAGCACCCGCGCCTCTCTGGATATGCCCGCCGCATTTACAGAACTCTTCTGTTAGTTTGGATCGTTGTTGTAACACCCCCGTCCCACATCGGATATCATAAGGATGTTGGGAGTGATTTATAAGTGATTAAAGCCCTACCCATGTCACAAGAGCTCTTCCTCTCAGGCTCCAACCCAGGACAACGGACCTGAGAGGGCTAGGTGGCAAAGGCTGGCGCCTCTTAAGATATCGGGTCATACAGATGGTATCAGAGCGAGGTTTATTTAAAGCATGATTGTAACACCCTCGTCACACATCGGATATCATAAAGATGTTGGGAGTGATTTATAAGTGATTCATACTCATGTCACAAGAGCTCTTCCTTTTTAGGCTCCAAGTGAGGACAATGGGCCTGAGAAGGCTGGGTGGCATGGGCTGGCGCTTCTTAATTAAGACCTCGGGTCTTACATATGGTATCAAAGCCGATTTCGGGCTCAGAGGTGCAAAGACAGTATGCTCGGGTACGCTCCTCCCGAAGGGCAGTCTCTTAGGCCTGATGGGGTTGCCAGTGCTTTAAGTGTGGGAGATTGTAACACCCTCGTGTCACATAAGATATCATAAGTAGGGATGGGCACAAATCTGGCAAATCCCGGGCCCGTCCCGGTCCCGTCCCGATCCCTGTGGGATTTGGAAAAAAAATAGTGAATCCCGTCCTGGTTCCGTCCCACAAAAAAAATAGTGAATCTCGTCCCGTCCAACATATATGTATGTATGTATGTATGTATGTATGTATGTATGTATGTATGTATGTATGTATGTATGTATGTATGTATGTATGTATGTATGTGTGTATGTATGTATGTATGTATGTATGTATGTATGTATGTATGTATGTATGTATGTATGTATGTATGTATGTATGTATGTATGTATGTATG